>CM063113.1:25611196-30611196 GCA_031841125.1 Acanthococcus lagerstroemiae | reverse complement strand
CGGGTGGAAGAAGTATGTATTATTTTTTTCTCTATATAAATTAACATCTGTAGTATTACAATTAATTGTTTACAATTTACATGTTTTAGTTCGAAGAACATGTCAAAGGCTGTAACAATATTACCGAAGTCGCAATTAAAGCAACATCTATAATAACACAATTGGAGGTAGACAACGTAAGTAGGGTAATTTATTCTAAATATTTGTATGTAACGAAAAATCAGAAATTGAGTTGAAACTAACCCAATTTTTTTCTCTTCCTCGAGTGGATAAATTTACAGTCGTCCTTTGCTTGTTCTCAAATACTGATCTGTGAGTCATAATATATTCCGGTTATGTTCTACTTTTTTGAGTTGTGTCAATAGTGTTATCACTCTAAATTCGTCGGTTTTTTTGAATTTCTAGTCACATTTCGAATGAAATTGATCTCCGATACACTTAGTTTGATAGATTCATTTATCTCGTAATATTTATGTAAAATCTTTGTTCACTTTTCTTACTTCTAATAATTTCTTTAAACTTTCAGCTACTTGTTATGAGTGCTCAAAAACTTACGCGGTGTATTATGATTTTTCGTCAGAAGATCGAGAAACTAGAAACACGTTTTAGTTTGACATGTGACATTCCCGTATCAGAGATGCAATCAAAAATTTACTCATACGTTCGCGATTATAAAAGCAAGAAAACTGAAGCCATTAGTGCGAAATTAGATTCACTGGTAAAAGAAGAAAGAACGAAGGTATTGAACTTTTTCAATCAAGACACGATAAAGAATTTAAGTGAAGAAATATTCAGGAAATGGAAGGATGGTATTAAGGCGCAGATTGAAGCTTGTCCTGATCTTCGCGACGAAGAAAAAAAAGTAATTACTGAGCTTGTAACGAAGACGAACGTTCATCTAGATCACCTGAAAATAGTCGATCAGTATCCGGTGCATTTTAATGCTAGGTTTACCAAGTGGGTTTACTATTTGATGTTCAGCGTTGATAAACGTGCGGCGGAAATTAACGAAGTGATCGCCAACGATCCGGATATGGACCTATTTTCGTTCTGCGTATCTGTGGCGGAGTTGTACGCTACAACTTCGAAATTATTCCACCCTGCGTCGAAAGTCACTTACAAAGAAAAGCTATCATTTGCGGATGTCATGGAGGTCTTAGAAAAAGACCTTCACATGAATGATCACGAAATCTTGAAATCCGCTGAAATTATACTAAAAGCAGGTGTTAAGAAGAAATTGACTTGTTGAAATTATCGTTTCTGATGTCATGTATAAGATCCAAAGACCTGTATCCTCCATTCAGTATCATGTTTCTAGTTCACCGCTGCGCCTCCTGCATATTGAGATCATGAGAAATGTAGAATTCAAAGAGTCGTAATGTTTCTCCTTTGCTCGATTTTTGTGTTTTTAAAATTCGTTGTCATCTGTCATGGATTAATTGTAACGATGCATTAGTTTTTGCTGTTGTAATCAAGCCATCGAACACAAACAAAACACCGAAGTTGATGAATATTTTGATAACTTGTTCTAAATGTAGGGAGACATTGGCCTAAAATTATATATTTTACATGTTTTAAACAATATACCTTGCAGGTTGCTTATCTGTACTTCGTAATGTTTAATCTCAACTTACCCCTATTTTATTTTAATACTTTCAAAAAAAGATACGAGAATTTCTCTTTCACGTAGCAATAATGAAATTGTTGAAGTCTTGATGGCAGACATAGATCTAGTAGATAATCTAGGAGTTAAATAATGGTTCCATTTTCTTTGAAATAATAATAAGTGAGGTTTTCTATATTTTTGTTTCACACACAAATAAAAAGGAAATACTACTGAAATTTTACGCAATTTTTTAAAATGAAACATCGAATACTGTTACATAAATATCTTAAGATGAGTGTTGAAAATCTCTGATTGTTATAAAATTATTAAATACAGTTCACGTTTAGTTTTGTATAACTTCATGTTTTATTTTTACATTCAGTATCTATTGATGGTCCAACATTGTTTAAAAGAAGAGAAAAATACAAGAAAAGGAAAAGAATAAATTTTTATAGGGAGGAAGATTCGATAAAATATAAATTAAGGGAAGAAGATCCGATAAAAAATGAAAAGTAGGGAGGAAAAATAGAAAAAAATGGACTGCGTCAGAACATATATAAGGTATCATTTTTTTCTTCAGAGGTGAAAAATAGGGAAGAAAGTGAAAGAAATCTTTAACTGTCACAGATTGATGATTTCTATAAGTAGAGGGTTAAAACAGTTAAATATCAATATGAAATTTTTGTTTTTTCTTGAGAACTGAAAAATGGGGAGAAAGTAAAAGAAATCTTCAAGTGGGCCAGAATAAATATAATGTATCATTTTTTTCTTCAGAGGTGAAAAATGGGGAAAGAAGTGAAAGAAATCTTCAACTATGCCAAGAGTATTATTACCTATCACAGATTGATGATTTCTATGAGAGAAAGAGTTGAAAGATAGGAAATTGATATAATTTGGATACAAAATTTATAAAATTTTCAAACTAGAGGAGATGAGAAAATAGGATGAAATGATTAAAATTATCCTTAAAAATAGTTAAATATTCAATACGGAAATTTAGAGAATTTTTATTTTTTCTTGAGAACTGAAAAATGGGGGAAAAAGTAAGAGAAATCATTACTGCGCTAGAACATACATAAGGTATCTACTCACGTGCCCAGTGCCAACTTACATTAGAGAAATTGCAGTCTCATGACTAGAATTTAGTTTCCTTGTTTTTCTTGCTCTAAAAATGGTACAGCCGGCGGTGGCGCGATTATGCAACAATTATAGATGAACCTGAGTCGAACGAAATGGAAATCCAGTTCGTAATGAGTCCTTCATGGCCAGAGAACGCAGAGAGGAAACCAGGCTAGTAATGGATTGAGAGAGAATTTTTTGTGGTTCGCAGTAGAGAGTCGAGGTGTTGAAGAGTAATTAAGCTAGCGATGAATGATTGTAAATTGAGATCATCCTGAAAATGAAGACAATGCAGCGATTTCCCGGTGCAGATGCACAGAGCACTGGATATGTCGCCGTTGTGCTGTTCTTTCAAAATAATTCCATACATCAAAGCGGCCCTTTCTCAACCTTGGGTCCTCCGATTTGTTTTCAAATTTTGGGAGATATAGGGTACTTTTCAAAAATACCAAACATGTACAATTCATGCTTCCAGGTTCAACAAGGAGGGGTGCAACTAGGAATGTTTTCAATGTAGATTCCCACTGTGTACATGTTCGAGTCGATGCCCTTGTTGATGCATGCGAGGTGAGCAGCCATGGCTTCCACAGTTCCCCTTCCCTCAACAATGCCATATTGGTTGTCAGATAAGTACTGTTTGGCTTTCAGGTATTGTAACAGCCGCTTGTGCATCAATTTCTCGTATATATCTTCGATAAGGGGGAGAGCAACGCTATTGGCCTATAATTAGAGGGCAGCTGTTTATCGCCGGACTTGTAAACTGGCACGATCTTGGCTGTCTTGAAAACCCTGGGAAATACCCCCTCAGTGACAGAGTCATTAAATACCCTGGTTATGGTCTCCGCTAGATGGTCGTCCACCAGCTTGATTAAGTTGTTGGATATCTCATCTATGCCAGTGCTCTGTTTAGAGGTTTAAAAGTTATCTGGAGGGTAGGGAAACGGTAGCGGAAATCTCGGGAAAGCTGAGTAGCCCGCTATTGGTCAGGAGGGGAGTGCCTCAAGGGAGCTGTTTTGGACCACTGCTTTTACAATATACGTAAATTAACTATGCGAAAAAAACTTGAGTGGCAAGCTGATCTGCTTTGCAGACGATATAGCACTAGTCTACCGGGGTACGGATCGGAATGAGCTGTGCCGCCGTGTCAACACTGACCTGGAGGAAGTCGCGCACTGGTATTCGGAAAATGGACTCGAGGTAAATCTGGAAAAGACCAAGTTCGTACTGTATGGACACAAAAAGAACAGTGCAGTTTTTGATGGGGAGATAAAAATTCGGGACCAAAATGGCAGTTGGAAGGCGCTCCAGAGAGTTGCCGAGATCAAATACCTGGGAGTAACTTTCGACTCAAAATTAACAAGGGGAATCCAGCTCGAAAAAATGCAAAAAAAAACCTTAGAAAACTGAACTATCTTTTGTACCACCTGGGGAACTACTTTGGGAAACCATACCTTGTGAGAATCCATAAAGCCTTATACGAGTCAGTGTTGAGGTACACGGTCTGGTTCTGTGGGGTAATGCTGCGAGCTACCACCTCGAGCCAGTGAATGTGCTGCAGGGGAAAGTTGTAAGAAATATTTATAGGAGAGACGCCTTGCCAACAGAAACGGACACAAAAACTATGTTCCAGGATCTAGGGATCTATACTGTGCACCAGTTTTATGCTTTAACAGGCAATCTTTTTGTTGGGAAGAACATGGCGTTCTTCGAGCTGCAGCATAACCCGAGCAGAACCAGGGCGGGATCGGGGCCACTCATAGTGCTACCAAACTATATTAAGGAAACAAGTAGGAAGCAGATGGACTACGCGCTGGCAAAGAACTTCAATACGCTACCCGAGCCCATATACGAAAACTTGCCACAGAAATTGGGAGTAAGAACCCCAGGGATAAGGTGGAGTGGGCCAAAAAGCTAAAGAGGGAGCTGCAAGCCTACCTACAGCCCGCATGACTGCACATTGAAACAGTTCCAAAAATCGTTGTCGATTTTGTTGGTCGTCTTGCGCCATTACTGTGATAGTGTAACTGTGATTTTTATGTTGTATACCGATCTGTGTCCATGGCTAGTACCCCTCGTTGTTGCGTGTTCAATTTAAGTTGTGTTGTAAAAAATGATTTTAAATGTATGGCATGACCATTAGCGTCGGTGTGATTTCCTTTTGTGTTGCCACTTGCATTCTGTGTCCATACTCAGTTGTAGTTGTTGTTTTGTTTTTGTCTATTTCTTATTGTAGCTGTTTGTAGTGTATTTTACCACTGTGATTTAAGTGTGTTGTTATTTAGTGTGTTCTTAGGTATTTCTCTTTTCGTGCCGATTGCACCTAGTATAGTAGCATGCTATTTATCATTAAGTCTTGTAGTGTGATTCAAGTGTGCTGTTATCTATTTTCTATTTTTATAGCACCCAACATAGCAAATTGTTCTTGTCACTACGTTCCATTATTTTTATCTATTCATTTGTTGTGCCTATAGCACCTAGTATTGCGGTTTGTTATTGTCATTGAATTCATTTTTTTCAAATTATTATCATGCCTAGGCGATTTAAGTCAGTTGTTAATTATTTAATTTTCTACTTTTTTACTTTTGTCCCTTTGTTTTGCCAAAATAATTTATTCTATTGAAAGTATTCCTATAAATAATGTAATAATAATCAACATAATGGCCCCCATTCGGACCACTAGGTCATCGGGGGGTCATCCGCAGAATTACTATCAAATTGTATAAATTGAATTGAATTGAATGAATTGAAATTGAAATTGTTTATTATTATTATTTTTTCAATTAAAAAATCGGCAAATTTTCAAATTTTAAAAAATGTTGGTGGAATTTTTAGTTCTCAAAAAATATTTGTCGGCAAATTTTCCTTCTCCACCCCAGTCAAGTTTCGCCTCTGCAGATAATGCAGATAATTGCGCTAAATTCCTAAATTGATCTTACCAAAGCAAAAAATAATAGTTTCTTAGTTTCATATTTCTTGTAATTAACGCGGTTCCTTTTGATAAAACCGGCTATTCTTTGACATTTTGAGGTGATGAGGTCTGTGTGTTCAAAAATAATAATTTGCTGTCCATTAGTAGCCTACACCCAAGTCCCTTCTGTGCTGCATACTTGGCAATCTACATATGTATAATCTCTTATTGTATAAGAGTGTAGCATGGGTTCCTTTATGCGACTAAAGTAATGCTTTGGCATTTGGATTTATAGGACAGTAGATTCCGATCGCTACAACAAAAAATAAAATTCAGATCTGCTTGAAGCTCAATTGACAGTCTGAGAAGAAAATTATCTTTTTAGGTAAATATTTTTATGTCATCTGCATATAGCTGTAGTTCGGATTTCTCCACTTCAAAAGTAACATCATTTACGAATAAAGTTTTGAAAGATCCTCACGAATCATAGAATTCTGAGTCAAATGAGCAGCGCTTTATTTGACATATTTCGCATATACCACATATTTTGCACAAATTCTGCTTCTTTTTCAATTTTCTTTTCCAAAAAGGGACTTTTCTAATTTTTTACTCAAAAATAGGTACTAAAATAATTCCCCCCCCCCCAAAAAAAAAAAAAATAAATTGGAAAGACTTAATGATTAATGAATCAGAGAAAAGCTTCTAGAAAAATATATGTTCTTCTGCAGGTGAGATACCCTTCCTCTTGTCTGCATCATATTCATCAATCATCAAGAAAATTACAAATTCGCGTATGGATGCGAAGGAGTCGCTCCAGGTGACTGTTATCGAAAATAACACATAAGTTCACTGATTGGTGGATTAGGTATAAAAATGAAGGTGAAATTACTGCTCGAACGAAAATTTGAAAAATTGCTCATTTTTTACATCGGATTTCACGTTCCTTGGGGGGGGGGAGGGCATTCGCCCTCTTTGCTTCCCCCTGGCTATGCCACTGGCAGAGCCGTATACTCGCCAAAAACTTGTCAAAAATTATTAGTTTTCAAATCTGGATATTACATGATGTAATCCTTTCTTTTCTCTCTTGTCTTCGCATAACACTATTAAAGCAGACTGACAAATAAACGAGCTATTTCTGTTTCAGTCCAAGCAGCGAGAAACTCGTTTGAAAAACACATTCGGATGGGCTAGAATAGACGTGCTGGTAATGCTGATTGGCTGTGTAGTTTTCGCTTCCCTGTGCTTTTCTGCAGTAATCGAAGCCGTCCAAACTCTGTTGCATGTATCGCACCACGACCAAATGCACCTTCCTGTATATGTATTCTTCGTCGGGACTGCAGGTGTGGTGTTAAATGGACTGTGTTATTTGTTGATTGGAGGTGAGTACCTGGTTCCCAAGACTGCTGTAACTAGAAGGTTAGCTCACTCGGGTAGGCCACCCGCTACAATTCTTCCCGCCTCGCCCGCGCCACAATCCACTTCATAAGAAAGTAATGGGAAAATTTAATTTTTGCTGTGGAGGTTTTTTTTGTGTTTTTTTTTTATTATAACGGTAGCCAATTGGATGTTGTATAATGGTAAAAATAATAGAAAAATATGTTGAGGACATCAGTTATGAGTAGAAATCGAAAAAATCTGTATTCCCGTAAGCGGCCAGTGTGAGTTTCAGTGCAGTGTGATGTCATCGACATGTTTGCGCCTGGCCAAGTGAGCCAACCTTGTAACTCTATCAGTCTTGCCTCGTTCCGCCCTCACCGAACTTACAATTTCAGGGAAAACCAATGGCATATGAAGATTGTTTAATGTAAATTAATTTTATTTAGGCTACACGTTCCATCACGGGAGTTGTCTCAAAATCACTCCATCCGGGGCCGTCATACTGGACAGCGTGCTGCCACCGAGCGGTCATCGCAAGTTTAACCTACGAGCGGAATGCAGAGATGGCCAGTCGCCCAAACTGCGGGAAATGATCAGAGACGTACTAGGCAAGTGAACCGGGTAACTAGTGAAATGATTTGTCGAAGAAAATGTCATTTCAAAGGGTGCAAAAGTATGTTCTGAATCGACTGCAGAACATTCGTGGTGAAAAAGTTCTCGCGTCAGGTCTCAATATAGTATATGTTAAAGCAACAGATTAGAGACAGAGCACTTGATCGGCTTGCTCGGAACAAAATTGCGAAAAACATTGTATAATGAATTTTTGAATTAAGTACTTGCAAGATAAGCTATATGCGTAATATATCCACTATAGAGTTGGTATTAGTGGTTGCTGTGATGTTTTAACAGTTGAGTAGCTTCACACATGTATGACGACATTGAAGTCTCTTTTTACAAGTGCTGTTATCGCTGCGAAAACAGATCTAGATAATTAAAATGAAATGCTATTATAGATTGTGAGTATCAGCTATATGGTATTCAGGCTATTTTCCCCCTCTATATGCACACGTAGAATGTAATATGTGCTTACTTATCGCAGGTGCATTCAAGCTACCTGTGAGACAAAGGGACCTCCAATGCATGTCCATGCGGCTAATATATTCTCGAAGGTCGAATTCAAATTAAAATTAATCGATCGAGGGCCATGTAGATGTTAAGATGTAGAGGGCAAAAGTGCTGCAGGCAATTACATAAGCCAAATTGTTGGGTGTCAGTATCCCGATATGGTGACTCGAATGAAAAAAATTATGTAAAGAAAGTGGATTTACTTTTCCATTCAGTCATGGGTGCCGTTAGTGAGAGGTCAGTGGGAAAATTTGCTCCTATTGAGATTTTGAATTGTACACTTCGCACTAGATAAAAATGTAAAATTAGGTACTGGATTTACACAAGATAAAACGTAGTAATTTTCCAACTTGGCCCTCCTAAAAAAGAAAAGCTCATTCTAGAAAAATTCTGGTGTTGTTCTTGCCTGCAATAGTAGTAACGTGGTCAGTGTATTTTTTTGAAATTTGGAGAAAGATTCGACAGTAGGTATAGTTTGTATATTTTCTGTCATACCTATAATTCTATTTGCTATTTGACAGTTGGCATTCTGTATTCGTCTGTCTACATGATAACATTCACGTTTTCCCCCCCCCCGTGTTTCTGTAAATTATTTTAAATAGAGAGATCTGATTTTCATAAGCAACAACTGAAAAATAATTTCACCAGTCTTGGAACGCTCAAATGTCCCCGATCTCTTCAGTGAGGCCGAATGTTCCATTGGGAATTAAATTACTTTCGACGATCATCGTACTAATTTTGCGTCTTTATCGAATCTCGTTACAATATCAAACTAGTCGAATATTAATTCTTGTTTTGATGCAGAAGTCTCAAGATATATCTACAAGTTGTCGGATGTAAGAAAGGTTACTAGTATATATAGAGTCATTGGTAAAATGTAAATTAAAACCATTTTTGTACGATGCAAGATGTGTAATTTCCACGTCCATTCTACTCGTAGGTTCCTTTTTGGTGATGATATGCAGCGCTGTGGTATATTTTTGTGACGATAACGACACCAAACTAGCTGATCCCATTTTCTCAACCATCGCCAAACTGGCTGATCCTATTTTCTCAATCGTATCGGCACTCCTCCTAATTATTCTAAGTTATCCTTATAGTAAGTACCTATATACTTAGAATAAGTTTCTTACGACTACCTATATGCCACAGTTGAAGACCGATCCCGCTGTGGAAATCCGGTTTCTGTATCCCTCTTTGAAAGATAGCCCATAACTCTCGGCATTATAAACAAGTGACCTATGCTCGCATATAACTGTAAATTATAACGAGTGATTAATTGCATTTTTGCAGTGAAAGAATCCTGTTGTATATTACTTCAAACGATTCCGAATCATATTAATATCGATTCAATGTGTAAACAACTAATGAAAGAATATCCAGACGTACTCAACGTGCACGACTTACACGTGTGGCAGTTGTCTAGAAATAAATCGTTTCTTACCGCTCATATCATTTTATTAAATCCTCAGGTACGTGCGGATTGATTAGTTCATATTTAGAAACAATAATATATCTCCATAGATCTCTCTATATAGAGCATAAGTAGAAGTATATTTTCATAATGTATGGGAATTCAGATGATAGAAGTTTTGTATGGAGATTCTGAAACGCGATATGGTATCCTCTGATTCATTCTTTTTATGCAGAGCAATGACATATTTATAACTATACTTAATTCATGAAGGTATTGGGAAAAAAGAAACAAGATTGATGTACCTTTACTTACATACCCATTTTTTAAGATGAATTTTATGTTAGAAAAGGTACTATTATTTAGATTGATGATGGTAATGTTATGAGTCTTACGACTGGTTTGATGTAGCTCTTTATTTCTCCCTATAATTTATCTTGTGCAAATTCTTTCATTTCATAAGAACACTCACATTTGACATCCTTTGATTATCTGTTGAACATACTGGAATCACCCAGTTCTTTTTTTCCACTCTTCTTTATAGCAACAGTGATATTATTCCTGGGTGCCTCAAATGATGCCCTAATTAGTTTGTCTCTCCTTCTCTTCAGACAATTCCAAATATCCATTTTACCTCCTATTCTGTGAAGTACTTCCTCATTTCTTACCTTATCCGTCCATTTTATGCTGAGTATCCGCCTATAGCCTCACATCTCAAAGGCATGCATTTATTGGCACGCAAAAAAAAAAAAAAAAAAAAAGTGCACGCAATATCCACAGTTTTACATTGAAAAAGACAAATGAACGCAATTGGAAAACAGGCCTCACAAACGAAAATTTGTTGAATGCAAAAAGTAAATATTCATTTACGCTAGTGAAAATGTAAAATTTACTGAGTTAGGAAAGCCTTCTTTGCTTTTCCACGCCGACCTCTTTTGACTTTCTAACCCAGAGGAACATTTTTTGCAGTGACTGTTACATCGACTACGTTTAATCTAATAAGCAGGGCTGTGATTTTGTTGCCCCAAAAAGGAGCTAAAGTTGCACAACTTTGTTGCTCTTATATATCCACAGGTTGTCAAAAATTTGCCCGGAACCCAAGGTTCTTCTACGTCATTCATTCAATAAAGAATTATAAATGAAAATTACATGCGAGAGGGAGCAATTTCTGGCTGTATGGCCTACCTATTGCAGTGTTGCACTTTGCTGTAGATGAAGATGATCTCTTATACTTGTACTTGTATGAACATTAATTTTTTCTATAAAAACTTGAAAATTGTAAGAAAATATGAGAAATTGCTCGAATTTGCTCTAAATTACTGAAAGTTGCCCGGAGTTGCGTTTTCAAGTAGGGCTTATTTGACAAGAAATTGTATATGACTTGTAAAGGTCCTTTGAGATAACATACTTTCAAGTGTTACAGAAAAAATTGCCGAGGCTACAAAATCGCAGCCCTACTGATAAGCATACCAGTTCAGAAAAACAGGGCACGAATAACTCAAATCGGGGTAAGCTGCTGCTCTGGGTTCAGCGTTAGAGACTAAATGCCATATCGGTATTCTTTGAAATTACTCGTATCAAACGTTTTCCGTTTACCCTCCATTTTCGAATGCTTAGCCAGTAGGGGAGACCGAGGCTAGATGTTCGCAGAGTAAGTCGTTTCTACTTTTATTAAGGTACTATATACCAAGTACGGACACCCGCCATTTTGGATCCAACCGCGCCCGTTGATGCCGAATCGACTACGCGGTACGCTCCGCATTGTCGGATTTGGTATCCGCGGGCACTGTAGGATCCAAAATGGCGGATGTCCGCACCTGGTATATAGTACTTTACCTTTATAACTCCCATGTAAAATGTGCTTTTTCAAATCTAATGACGTCACGCTACTCCTTAGCGTACCAACACTTCATCCATACCTGATAGACCTTGCGATTATGGAACCGACCTGATTTATAGTAGTTCGATACTTTGATCTTAGTTTGATAGGGTGGCTTGGTGGCGAGTGGATTTGAACGCTGCCTCCTAAACCATGGAACGCGGGTTCGAATCCCAGTACGGGCGGCGAATTTTAAAGATTAAAATGTGATAAGAAAATAATAGAATACACGAATATATGAACAACTTTTAACACCCGACCAAGCCACATCAATTGTAGCAAAAGGTGGAGTTCAATTTCATTGTTCCGCCAGAGTTCAAAAAGACTACAATTGGGTGAGCCACACCTATAGACTACTAACACCTGACTAGTCTGGTGTGCCATGCAGGATGCATGCCTCTTATAGAGAAGGAAAACTCTTTCATAACCATTCCCGGTAATGGCTTGCCACCAAGGGGAATTAGACTATAACCCCTGTATCAAAAATAATTGATCAAGGAGGCCTATGTCCCAGTGGGTGGACCAAAAAAATTTAGCAAAAAGTCACGTTTTATAGATAAGAAGTTTGCTCTCATGAGTGTAATATTTTGTACTGGCAAAAATCAAATACTGCGGGGTAAGTAGAATTCTTTCAGCTATCTTTGAGTGTATTAGAACCTAAAATTACATTTATCCTCCCCCCAAAAATTGTACTTTCTAAACCCCCTCAATCCGGGGTAAGTTGTCCCATTACAAAAATTATCAATTAATATGAATTTTATTAGATGTTTTTAGAAAATGGTACAAAAATACGTTCATAAGACATTTCAGCACGTTTTTATATATAGCACAAAACTTACCCCATCATGTATGGCAACTTACCCGGGTATGGGGCAAGTTGTCACAAGAAAAAGTAGCCACGCTTAAAAATATTTGGGGCCAACCGTATGAAAATTTTTTGGTTTTTGTATACCTACCCCATTTTGTAGCCAAGGGTTATAGCTACAATTTGAGCCTAATTTGAAGTTTTTCGGTCCAATAGTTTCTACACATTTTTAAGACGTTTTTATCACAAGACAATTTACCCCATCATGTATGACAACTTATCGGGTATGGGGTAAGTTGTCACAAAAAAAGTAACCGCGTTTAAAAATGTTTGGGACCAACTATATGAAAGATTTTTGTTTTTATACGCCATTTTGTAGCCAAGAGTTGTAGATATACAATGAAGTTTTGCGGTGCAATAGTTTTTTCAGAATTTTGATGTTTCTAAAAATTGTGACAATTAACCCCGGTCTCCCCTAGTGCCAGTGTCAGTGGTTTCTTGTAACCCTGGTCTCCCATAGTATCAGTGGTTTCTTGTAAGTCGTTGACCCAACGATGTACTGCGTGAATCCATATGCGGTTTGGAGCTGTTGACGTACCGGTGTATTTGCTGAAGACCAATGATAAGCCGATGCCCGCCCGGAAATCGTGGGGCCAGCCCAAATTTCGACATTGGCGCCAGATATACCTACGCCAAATTTGCACTCGATTCTAGCGCAAATCGAGCACCAATCGAAAGTTCGCGCTCGATTTGCGCCTGGCGGCATTGTCGGGCCAAGCCCCAAATGGCCCAGAATTCCGGCAACGGCCCTTGCATGTATTTCAAATAGGAAGACGCTATCGCCAAACTGGCGCAAATTTGACGCTGGCCTCACGATTTCAGGGTGAATGTCCACGCATCTTATGGGTGATCAGTGGTGTTCCGTTGGAAGTACGTATATGAGGATACGTCGGTCTCGTCTCAAACCTTGTCACTATGTGTTAGGTACATGATTAATGAAACAGTTCTCTGTACAGAAGCCGGTCACCGCGTCCTCACAAACATGAGCATATTTACACCCTTGAACAAGAATACCTGCTCTTTTCCAATTTAGCTCTCAGCCCGAGCCCTGGAATCCACCCTTTCGAGTATTACCTCAGAGAGGTCGAGGGGGCTGTTAGGACGGTCTTAGCCCTAGGTCGAAATGTAGCGAATTGCTACGTGGGCTCGAACCAAGTCGAACCCGGGATCTCCGGATTCCAAGACCAGCGCGCTATCCACTCGGCCAACCAGACCTCTACGCCAACAGACCCCTACACCCTCGACCTAGAATACCTACCTACATATCTTTTTTTCCCCCCATCTTTTTACTGTACATTGCGTGCACTTTCCTTTCCTCTTTCGTTAATATTTCTGTTCCGTTTCGTTATTCCACTTTTCCTATTGCGTCCTCCTCTACTTTGCGCACATCTTTTTTCCTTGCGGGCTGTTATATTTTTCCTCATCTCAAAAGCTTCGATCCTTCTTTTCCCTGGTTTTCCTATGTGGTCCAAGTTACACATCCATACAAGGCTACACTCCAAACATATTAGGATTAGAAATCATAAGCACTATACACATATTTTGGTTTCATACAGAGGGAACAGTACCTTGATAGTTTAAATTGAGCTTGCTCTTTGTAAATAATATTTTTTACTCATGAAATCTGGAAGTCTCAGCCAATGCCTACTGAAGTAATCTTAATGACTTAGAAATGAGTTTGGCAGAGTTTTGGACTTATCTGAAAGAGTTTTCAAGAGTTTCTAATGGGTGTAGAAGAATCCTCAAGAACAAAACACAGGTTGGATGAACCAATCTTAAAAGTGTCTTAAATGGTATTAAGGAAGTACACTAACATCTTGGATAAAGAGTTTAGAAACCAGTCCGGAGGAGTTGTAAGAAGTCTTCCAAATATGCCGGGAAGAGTTTTAAACAAGTATTTAAAAGTCGTACGTGTCTTAAGTTATGTAAGTCTAGAAAAGTTTCAGTGGGTTAAAGGGAGAGTCTTTGAGTGTTTTTCATGCGTGGGGTGAGTCTGAATGAGTAATCTCATCTGAAAGAGTTTGAAAATAGTCTGAAACTTATCTGGAAGACCATAAAAGAGTCCTACAAGTGTGTTAGTCTTATACAGCGCTGAATGTGTTACTTTAGAAGTCAAAATAAACAAATATTGCTGGTGCTGAGCTGTTAAGCGAAGCCTGAAAGAAGGAGAAAAGGGGTTAGCAAAAAGGAAGGAAACCCCAAAAGAACAAAAGGGAAAAATAAAGAAAAAGTGTTGCTTTTAGAAAGGATTGTTTTTAACGATTTTTTCTTAAATCATTTGTGTGCACAGACACATTTCACTTAATCTAGCAATGAACGAGGATTCAATTATTTTATAAAGCGACGGATGAAGGATAATTCTAGCACTCCTAGGATCTAATATTTGCCATTGGGTTCTAATATCTTGGATCTAAAATAAGACAAGTTTTAAAGGCAGCACACGATTTTATATTTTTCTAACAAATCCACAGGTTTACGCCAAAATAACGACAAAGATTACGAATTTCTTCCACGAACAAGGTATCACTACAGTCACGATACAGCCCGAATTTTTTGAAGTAAGACACTATCTTTTTTTGTGCTCGGTATTTACTTTCAGAGCGGATTGTTGAAAGAAGTCAATAAGCTATAATTAATTCATGTTATTCTTTCAGGATAGCAATTGCATAGAAATGATCTCAAGTGTAGACGGAAACTGCCTAGTAAAATGCCTCTCCGCAGAGTGTTACGAGAGGTATTGCTGCGATCTAATTGACCCCGAAGAACTGAGAAGCGTTTGCATCGCTCAAACCTTGGTAAGGGTGAAGACATTAACCTCATCATTGCCGTATCAAGTACACCGAATACATTGAAATTGTGTGGATGACCAGTAGCATAATAGAAAGTTGGGGTGATTAACCCAGTAAAGGTGGCATGGTGAGGGAATCCCTGCCCTCACCATGAAATAATTTATGTACATTATTTTATGCCATCTTTAAAAGGTTAAAGATATTTGATTGGAGGATAGTGATTACGAGTGACAAAATTTACCCGATGCGCAATCAGTTAGCCCCTAGTTATCCAGTTACCCGCAGAAAAGTTACCCATTTGTTACGGTTACCCTCAGATTACCCTTGTTCCCCTATAGTTACTCGGGTAACTGGTGGACTACGCAATTACCTTCTATAGTTACCCCCGCGGCGGAAAAGTTATCTACTTGTTTCACTTTATAGTTACCCGGGTAACTGGTGGGATATTGCGCATTAGGTAGCGGGGCTTTTCAAAGATTTGACAAGTTAGAATGTGATTTTCTGTCTAGCTGTGATACATTCCGATCTCCCCCACTTCATACAAAAACAGAACAGGGGAGAAAATCGCGTTTCAAAGATCGAAGTCAGTGTAGAGATAACACAAGTGAAAAATCGACACGTATTAAGAATGAAGGTAATAAAAACATGTGACTCCCCCTAAGTTTTGTGAGATATGCAGTATATTAATCTCACAAAATTGACGGAATTATGGAATAACTGAAGTTATTATTCAGTCTTCCTTTCAATTATGCTGAGATACATATCATAATCCTATTCCTTCAGCCAAAAGGCCATCACGGTTTGTATCACAGTTTCAGCATGGCGTCACTTTTGGGAACTGATCCGATATTAGACCACTTTCCTAGAGATGGGGCGGGGGAAATATAAGATCTTAATTTTCTAGTCGATTCCGAAACAAAAGTTGATTTCATTTGTAACTTAGCAAATTTTCAGCTTTCAAGAAAACAATGAATGAAATAATAAAATTTATTCTAAATACAGCAAAATTTATTTCCTTCCACACTATTCCACCTTTTCATTTTATTCGCGACACCATGACTGGCCACTCGTGGGTAAAAATAAGAAGGGAAAAACATCAAGAAGGATAAGACTCGTTCGGGGGACAATACCCCCACCTCCCCAAAGGCTACACGCCTAATTGGAGTACATTTTCTCGCAGGAATAGGGCCAACTACAAATTTCTTAATATTTCATCGAGGGCATCAGTAGTTGATAAATCTGATGACCTCTCAAAACTCCTCAACAAGCAGTATTCGGACAGTTTGAAAGAACACATGCTTGGTGAGTATGTAGCCGCATCCCTGAGGTTATCAATTTTTGTTTTCAGAAATGCTCTACAACCAGCCCATGTAATACAGGCAAAGTTGAAATCTCACCGCCGTTGTCCGATAGTGTAGACCTGTCCCAGGCCGAAGATGACAAAAGTTCAAACTCGCAAGTCGAGGAGTCAATGACTGCCCTAAATAGCGAAGAGTCGAAGGAATCGAATGATAGTTCGTCCTCTGCGCCACATGAGACTGCCGTCAACTGCTGTGCGCCATCCAATGAGACACATGTGGAAGGAAACACGTAATGTGAAATCGTATGTTACGTGTTCTAGTTACCGTACGTGAAACGTTGAAGTGAGACTGTTTTTAGACAATTATTCTTAGTACGTATAAATGATGTTGTACATATTTTATTTAAGATTCATAAATGTTGCTTCAATTGTTACATGTGTTGTGATTCGTTATTTTCTTTTCCTTTTCTGTATCTCCAAATTTTTGTAATGTTTGTTATTGAATAAAATCATTGTTTTTTAAAATAAATATCAAGTTTTGATCGAGCAACTTATTTGCCTCAGTCGTATGTGAATGGATCTATTGGTGCAGGTTATTCATGTCAAGAACATAACATTCTTAAATAAAGTAAGCAGACAACGGTGGCTTTTACAAGAATATGCTCCTTTGTCACACACAATGAAACATGCTGATGCTTCTTGTTACAGTCTCCCATAGTGAGGACACATGAGACAGCCTCTTAGAAAAACCAGAAGAATCTTGAGGAGTTTCGAAGAAACCTACAAGTACACGTGAAGGGTGAGAATGGAAAATACACTCAGATGCTCACTCGAAAGGAGCCATCTGAAGAAACTATGTAAGAACAGGATGGGAGAAGAGAAAATAGAAAGAATTCAGTCAGATTGGGGAAGGGGTCATTTCTCAGTAATTCACACCGGGGCATGTTTGTCTCAATCCTCCACTGAAGCACGGCCATCACACAGAATAAAACATATCAGGTAAACAGAACTAATACAACTGAACGTTTTCTCATTCTATTTGATAAAAAGTTACACAAATGGTAGGTACCTACAATATATAATAATTGTAGTCATTAATATTTCAGGATTATTTTATAAAAGTAAAAAAGGTATTCGAAATATTATATTTACTAAGAGAATAGAAGGAATTACTATTAACTATTTCGAGCACATTGATACGACTAGATTGCAATAACATTAACCGACTGGTTCACGCATTATTTCTTCCGCATACAATCAACTTCCAGAACTTCGGTAACAAGTTTATTATTTCGGGCCACTGAGTACGGGAATCGAGTAATTCCGTAGCAAGCAGCCCCCACTTCTCCGGTCGCTGAAACGACTACCACGCCGCCAACAAAATCCGGATAATACTTGGCAATGTTGATAAGGGAAGCTCTAGCCGCAGCTTCTGACGATAAACCTTGCTTGAGACTTTCAACAGCTTTGAAACTAAGAATGTGACATGAAACTATTATACTTCGTTTCCGGAATACCATTACGATTTAAAGAGCTCAAAACTAAGCTACCTCGGTAAGAAACGCATCAAGATGTCACCATCGCCGGTAGCAGCCGCTCCACCGACTCCATTTTCTGCGTATCCTCCTGAACCAATAATTGGAGAATCACCAACACGCCTACATCAGGATTTTAAAATTATTAAACAAGTTAACGCAGCATGACGCCATCGAGATACCATACAGGAGAGCGGAGATGGAGAAGATCCAGCGAAAAGCCGCGATAAGGTGTGTCAGTGCGTACCGCACTGTTTCTTCGGATGCAGTAGGCGTGTTAGCGCGTATACCGCCGATCGAACTCAAGGTCGGCGAAATTGCGGCGGTATACGGTGCGAAGAAGAAAGCGAAGACGAAACGGGAGGCACTTCGGGTCAAGCGAGTCATCCAGCAGGACACGCTTCGGAAGTGGAAGGACGCGCTCGCCCATTCGACCAAGGGCGAGTGGACCCGAGCGCTGATACGCGACCTCGAACGATGGGTAGGAAGAACGCACGGAGCGCTTAACTTCCACCTTACCCAAGTACTGAGCGGCCACGGGTGTTTCGGCACGTACCTATATCGGATGTCGATAGCGCCGAGCCCCGTGTGCGCGCACTGTGATCGAGGGGTGGAGGACACACCTTGGCACACCCTGTTCGAGTGTGAGGCCTGGGAGCAGGAGAGGCGCGGGACGGCCACAACAGCGATCGATCCCGGCGGCGACGATGAAGAGGAGGACGACGACGTCGGCGTGATCAGCCGTCTCGCGCCGGACACCCTGGTTCCGGAAATGATGAAGAACGGAAGCAGCTGGAACCGGGTGTCGGCCTTTGTCTCGGCCATCATGAAGAAGAAGATGGAGACGGAGTGGTCGAGACAGAGGGCCGGCGATTCATCAAGCTCGGCCCACACCATCGATCAGGAGGTGAACTCTGTACCATCCTAGAGAAGAGCTGCTGCAGCTGCACTGCGGACCCACCAGCAGGGCTCACCCGTCGCCACCACCTGCCTGCGTCGACACACGGACCAAGACGAGGAGGTGAGGGGTGAGTGAAGAGAGGCAGCGCGTCCGGCCGTGGGGGACCTGAAATTTCCAGGCGAGCGCTCTGGGAGTGCGGACCTCGGTCAGTAGGGAACCCCATGGTGGCCCTGGTAGGACGCGCGCACCGTTCTGGCACGTAGAAATGGGGGCTCGGGCCCGGCCCCAAGGCGTCCCTCCGGTCACTGACGCGATGCTCGAAAGGGTAGTTCCTGTGGCCGGGGATGCGGTGTCATAGGGGCCACTTTGGCATGCGTGCATCGCCATACGTCCCACCACACATGGTAACGCAGCATACATTGGTAGTCTGTCTGGCTAATTATTAGTTTACTTACCATTAGTTGCCGTTCATAATACATACCCAGGAATCTTATGATTAGCTCCATTCGTAGAAGTTCCCACAGCGATATTACCTTTTTGGTCAATAGCGACCATTCCGATCGTGTCGTGATTGTAACGATTAAACATCTGATCTTCGCTTTGCTCGACGTTAAGACTATGGTGCAATGGCTTGTAAGGGCCACACGAGTCTTTCGGATTTGGAGTTACGCTCTGCAAACGAAAGGATGAACATGAAGCCATCGAGTAAGATATACTGTAAACCATATCAATTCAAAATAAACATACCGTCCAGAAATTAGGTTGGCACTTTTTAGCTTTCCAGTCTTTCCACATTGCTTTGGACTTTTTGCTCGTTAATGACTCTTTAGTGAATCCCATTTGAACGGCGAAATTGGTGGCTTGCGAGCCGACAAGGAACGAGTGATCAGTACGCTCCAGAACATGTCTGGCCACGGACACTGCTTTTTTAATGTCTCGTAATGCTCCTACTGCGCCCACATTCATAGTTTTTCTTCATAAAAATAATTAGGTTACAAAAATAATGGAGGTAATTACTGAAGTAGTACGAATAACAAAATCGGAGGTCTGCAGGGATAGGTGAAGTGCCCTTGTATGTATTCATTCAAGTGTCCTAACAAGAGGTAAGTTGTAGCTAAGAGTGAAGAGCGTCGGAAGGAAAATTTTGTTAATTGACAGATTATGTTGATGATATAGTTTTAAAGTAGATTCAAGTTAGATTACATCGATTTTTCAAAAGGGTGCGTTAAAAATAGAGGTAATCACAAAGTGCAGAGGGGAGGGAAAGATGTGAAAGCAATTTCAGTTTTTAAAACCAGTAAGTTTGCAATTGCTGTATCATATTTGGAAGTGTTAATACACCAGCAACCAGTATCTAGAATATTCCCAAGTGAATTAGGGTAGTTTTATAATAATTCAGATTAACTGAACAGTGAACACTTAAACAATACAATTGTAGTCTAATACACAATAAAAATTACCCATCCATAATCATAGCATCCAGAGTGGTCTCGCCATTTTCATCGGGGCTTCCGCCATAGCCAACAGTTCCATCGCACTGCATCCTTTCACATGTACTGCAGCCTACCTCAACTGCATCCAATGCGCTTCCACCCTCGAGTAATTTTGAAAATGCTATAGAACAAGATCGTCTTCATTTATGAAGGAATTACACACCTTAATGAATAAAATTAGTCCCACGCACTTCAAAAACTGAAAATCAATCAACAAGATTAATGCAGCTGGCAGTTGTGGCACACCTTTAATCAACTCTGACTTTCTTTGTATGTGTTCCCTCATCCCCAGTTTTAGTTTCAAAAGTGATTAAGCTCCTAACTTTTGCCAACTTCATTCTTTTCTGGAGCTTTGACTCACAAACTTAACGCTTAATCATTTTGATATTCAGTATTTTGAGAGAGCTTCATGTTCAGAGCTCAGCTTCTTAAGGTAGTTTTTAGTTTTGAGTTGAGTTTCCATACTTTTTTATGCTAGGGTTTATCCCTCAGCAGATAGGCTAGTCTCCCCAATCCGACATAGGAGAGTTTTGTAAATCCTGCCATTTATTTTTTGTAATCGTGTAAAAAATTTTTAGCTTTAGCTCTCATTTTTAACTGAATACCTATTTCTGAAAATTTAGTTTTCCAGGTCCCCCCTATTGGAACGCAAGCTCATTTGAAGCGTTTCCGGGATAGGGGATGCGGTGTCCTGGGGCCAATTTGGCATGCGTGCATCGCCATACGCCCCTCTATCATTGATTTCAAATCACATATTTATTTTCCCCGTTAAGGGACTGGCTCTTGAGCATCTGCTCTGATCTCGGCCGTTTACTACAAGATTGGTGTTAATTTCCTTTTAAATGAGCTAATCAAATGTATACTGAAATTTGAAATCACCTTTCTGGTTGGCGTCCGTGAAAGCCCACGTGTTAACTACTATCGGGATCTGCGAACGAGGTCGTTCAGCAGAAGTCACAGCCCATGCAGATGAAAACATCAGCACATAGAATGAAAATTTTCGGAAACGAACCACAACCATTTTTGAGGCACAACTGAACACTTCTTTGTAAGATGTTCAATAGCGATTAAATGGAATCGTTATGCGATATTACACAACTTCTTCAGCAGGAAAAACGACCACTTATATCAGCTGACGCGACATTCTCGAAATCTAAAACAAATAAAATCAAGAATTTATCGTTAGGAACTCGAATAAATGAGATACAATAATTGGCGTCCGATGCTCAACTGTATAATTTCTACACGGAGTCTACTGTGATTTGATATGCTGACAAACCTGGCTAATATAGGATAGGCCTTGAAACGAGAAGAGAAATCTAAATGTGAAAAATTATGTTACAGTATAATGTGTTAGTTTGTTCAGGATATGTACGTAAATTAGGTGGATTGGGAGGGAAGTTCGTCATGCAATTTTCAACCTTTGTACTGTCCGGGACGAGCTATTAGTCTGACATCTAATCATTAAACAAGATACAGTAACCGCTACTTTATCCGATAACGTTGGGACCGACACAAAATGAACGTACCTAATAACCGAAAGTCGCAATAACCGGCGGATAAATTTTTGGCGGAAATTTTAAAAGCGACTAATTTCTTTCAAAGTGAAAAATCGAGTACATTATTTGTGCATGAAGGAAAACGACCTACACTGTGTATTTTTACTTGAAAAATTGAGTAAGTTTACTCTGCTTCAGTGAGAGAGCTATTGTTCAAATGGATTGTAAGTTGTTACACATAAGAAAATGTTCGTTTCTTATGTGTTCTACTCTGTAACTCTTCTCAAAACGCATAATGCCTCAAGCTTCACACTCTTTTTCATCATCATTCTGTTTAAAAAACATGTCTTTACCAACAAGGCCAGATAAAAGATTTTGTGTCCCTGGGGCCCAGGAAGATGTGGAGGCCCCAAAGTGTCAAGCAACCTCATCCCCTCCAAAAAAAAAGTTTAAAATCACGAGTAAAAATAATTTGAAGTACACATAAAGTATGAACAACATTATTATATTTGTAATGGGGCCCTCCCCTAAATCCGGCCCTGTTTACCAGAAGAATCAAGGTTCATCTTCGGTAAACCTACGGCGCTCATGATTGCAATATCGGGCGGAAAATGCACACAAAAGACTTATTTTGTTCCGTTCTTAGCTATTCTGATCGTAAT
Source organism: Acanthococcus lagerstroemiae (assembly GCA_031841125.1). Lineage (NCBI taxonomy): Eukaryota > Metazoa > Arthropoda > Insecta > Hemiptera > Eriococcidae > Acanthococcus > Acanthococcus lagerstroemiae. The sequence continues at coordinate 30,588,724 of CM063113.1, read as the reverse complement.
AAGCGGCTGATCGTATATTAACCACTGAACGCATTAAGTGGCGGTTGCTGTAGTTGATATAACTGAGAGGAAATGGACTGGCATACAGGAACTTACCGACGATATTTATATTTTCAGTTGCGATCACTAACATTATCATAATTTTGCAGATATCGGGTACGGGCTAAAGCACGGGCGTGGATATTTTTTTGAGAACTCCATAAACCCGTTGGAGTTGCGTTGCGAAAGTGTGATTATCGTGAGGGCGAACCTCATATAACATGAAAAGCCACTTACGGTAGTGTGTTCCTTTTCTTACTTGACTCTATATAAGCGCATCAACACATCATGATGAGTACTGAGAACGAATGACTGCAGATTTATTACCTCATTTAACAATCATTCGTTCGCTATGCACAATAAGTACAGTACAATAAAGGATTTTAACTAACTTTAACCGGCATTTTCACTTTCTTCGAAAGAGCAGATGATGTTCGGTACCGTTTCTTCATCTTTTCATCAGCTGATGCCAGCTGAGATCTTGAATGGTTGAATCGGCTGCATCCGAGCCGTTTAGAACATTCGCTCAGATTCGCTCAGAGCGAACAAAAATCGTTCGTTTTGCCCCCTACAATCCATTCAATATTTTTAAAAGGCTGTTCATTCTCACTCTTGATGTTTAATTCTCATTCTTAAGAGTTAAGACCTACCAACCAATAAGAAGGATGTTACACTTATTTGACCATGAAATAAGACCTTAAATTAATTGTTTTAAAGTTCATTACCCAATTCTGACTTTCGTAATCATTTTGATCAAATGGAATAGACTTTCAAAATAGGTATTATTTCTTATCTTTGTAGAAATTTCGATGCCGATTACCCAATCAGCGATGCGGGCCGAATCGAGACTTTCCGTGTTGATCAAGTTCACCGAATATTTCATTTTCGTACATTCGCACCAAGGTTTTCGGTAAATGTTGATATAACTACGTTTTATTTTTATTCCAAGATGTTCGTATTGAATTCTTTGAAAGTTTGCGAATTGGGTAGAACTACCAGTCGTATCGTATTGAAATTACAGTCCAGCGGCTACAGGTGAGTTCTGCTGCTCTAATTGTCTCTTTCGAATTCACTTTTTGTTTCTATCGTGCAAAAGTGAATTCGAACTCGTGATGATTGCGAAACACTCGGTGTGTTTCAAACATATCAGATGTGATAACCTTGTACCGAAATACTTAAGTCTTTGTTCGTTTTTATTGTCTGATATTATTACTGAAATGTCGAATTCCACGAGTTAATCTCTGGTTCATTTGCAGTAACTGCAAGCTGGCTGAGGTTGGCCGACTAGATACACCGAAGCTCCAGGGGAAGTACGACACCGGGCAGCTTTTTCTACACCGGGTTTTCGGCTACCGAGGAGTAATTTTGTTTCCATGGCACGCTAGAGTGTATGACCGGGATATCCCAAACAAAAGACTCAAGTCAGTCGTAATTGAATTATTAATACTTGTTTCAACAGACTATCCGAGATTTTAAATGCTATTATGTTGCATAGCAGTCCTGAAGAAGTCACTGTTGGCAAAGAAGTGAAAGGCAAAATTCATACGTTCTACCAAGCACTGATTGACTCGAGAGATTGTCCATTTATTGTAAGGATGCATTTAGTTTATATTCGTTTTCTGTTGTATACCGTTTGAGAGGCGCGCCAATTTTAAATATTACTGAATATCGTCCTACATTGTATCTTCGGTCAAGTTTCAAGTTCGCTGTTAATTTTTGTATCGTTATTTTCAGAGAGCTCAAACCGAAGCTGTTACATTCCTTGGAAGCCAAGAAAGCAGCCGAAGCCTTTACGCCATACCCGGACTCGATTATGTTGGACACGAAGATATTTTACCGTACACTACCACTGAAAAGCAGCCTCTCCAACACGAGCTATTTGATAAATTTCTGATGTATTATCCGGAAAGAGGTAAGTATTAGATAAATATCCAATTACGATTTCTAAGACGTAATGATCATGTTTCTTTGTCTGCTTTCAGATCCTCCTTTTGGAGCCCAAGAAACCCTGCGAGCATGGCAGAAGAAAAATCATCCGTGGTTAGAACTATCAGACGTGCACAAGGAAACCACTGAGAATGTTAGAATTACTGTTATACCTTTTTACATGGGCTGTCGTGAATCACAGTACTCTACCGCGTACTGGGTTAGTAGATTACTTTTGAATAGTATGACCGCATCGAGTACGCGAATGGATACTCGAATCATTTGAATGATGAATTTACCTGTAAGGCTTCGCACGAACTTTCGATGCAGCTTATGTCGAACTTTATGGATGAATCGGTTAAATTATTTCGACCATTCGCTTGAACACTATACTCTTAACTGGAAGCTAATTCATTCGACATTAATCATGTTTGTAGTGGAGGTATTGCCTTCGTTTGGAAAATCTTGGTGATCTGACCGTTCAGTTGAGAGAAAGACACTGGCGTATTTTTAGTCTCTCTGGTACTTTGGAAACTGTACGTGGTCGCGGTGTTGTCGGTCAAGAACCAGTACTATCGAAATTTCTTCCTGCATTTCAGTACAGCAGCCATGTCAGCCTGCAGGCACCTAGCGGACACATGTGGTACGCATTTTCAAGATTTAGTCAATTTATGTTTACGGGTCTTAAATCAGCTAAAAATCTTTTTTAATTACGGGTTTGTTTGTAGGGGTACGTTCCGAATGGAGAGAGAAGATGGATACACGTTTGACTGTCGCATTCCTCCCTTCTCATTGGAAAGCAAAGCGGACGAAAATTCACAGCCACCAACCATGGTGTGAATTGAATTCTGATGAGAACACTGGGAGATTGAATCGATTACGTTATGAAGTTACGTTTAAGCTATGCAGTACATTCGTAATGTATCTTAATTCGTAATTATATAACTAGATTCTTCCGAGTGAGAGCCCTGCGCAGAGAAAGCGAATAGTGCAATTTAGCACCGTTACCTAATGAGTCTAGCTGAGTTTTGTGTACGCAACCAGATTTTCAATTTCGCGTTTTGAGAAGTCACCCGAAGTGTTTTTGGCTAGTTTGATTGACATGAAGTGCAAAGCCTGTGCAGGACTGAGTCGAATTGAAGATGATGACTCGACACTCGTAGTAGACCGTGCAGCGAGTACATTTTATTTTTTTCTATCTCATTAATTGATAAGATTTTTGTGATTTTCATTATTATACTTTTGATTACATAAAGGCATAGTTGATTGACTGTAGTCTGTGAGGATCGCATGTAATATAGCTGTGTTGTAGCCCTTCTTGAGAGAAGGCTGAGTGCTGATAAACCGATGGAAGAATGTAATCTGGTGCTTTTCAAGTGTATCTTATATGGTAGACATTGAGAAGTATGGAAAACCGATAAACCGCCTTATTAGTTGAAAAATAAGGTGGATGCGGTGTTTTGAAAAGCCAGTGAAAGAAATAAACGAGTTTTGGAGGAAATTGGGATGTAAACCTAAAGTTTCAAGTATTGACAGCCCTATGTAAAATTTGAGTGATCACGTATGATTTACCATAAGCGTGTAACAAACTGCAACTATCATTAAGTCGATTAGAAATTCACTTTCAGAGAAAATTTGTCCTAAATTTAACTGTATCATCACCAAAAATTTGAATTATAATCACTTCTACTGGTAGAATAATTTCTACTCGTTTCTTTACCCTCCTGAAGACAGCGGGTTTTCTATTTGAAAGCAAACATGATCACTCCTTTATTTTCACCCGCGCAGGTGATTTTGCAGCGCACTCCAGTGCAGGTTTATATCCCAATTCCTGCCCTATAGTCCGTTCCAGATAAGAGTATCAAAAACCCATAGACGTGGCGGCATCACAGGGGAAAAGGGAAGTAATAAATTCACACTGAACGCGTTAAAGACGCAGAGCACGTTCTCAGGAAGTGATATCTGATTGGTTGCAAAATTGAACTCGTGAACATATTAGTCTGTGGTCTGTCTCAGAGATTTTGATACTCTTATTCTTATCTGGAACGGATTATAGCAAAGATGGAAAGCAAGCTAAAAGCGGAAAGCCAAAAGCGAAGAGTTTTTTACCTAAAAAGCAAAAGCTGAAAGCAAAAGCTAGAACGCACAAATAATTGAAAGCAAAAGCAAAAGTTTTATTTTTTACAGCTATTCCAGTATTTATCTATTTATAAATTATAAATTATAATTTCAAATTTTCATTTTTATTTTCATTATCTCAATGGTCAGTGCTGTTAAAATGTGTTCACTGGTAAGCAGTGTTGTGAAAAGCTATTTCTAAAAAATATAAGGTTGTACAAAATATTCAAAATTTAGGGAAAAAGCCGAAAGTCAAAAGCGGAAAGCTGAAAGCTTATGATTTTTGTATTGAAAAGCAAAAGCCATAAGGGAAAGCTAAATATGAAAAAATTTGAAAAGCAAAAGCTGAAGTTTTATTTTCCAAGGTCAGAAGCTAAAGCCGTAAGCAAAAGTTTTATCATATGGCTTTCCATCTCCGGATTATAGCAACTATAGTCCTTCTCGCAAAAGAAGGGAGTGACGTCATATCCAGTGCACAAATGAAAGTAGGTACAACGTTTCCCTCCTTCTCTCGTCTGTGTCACCCGCGTCGTGTATCTCTATGAGTAATGTGAGTACAATCGTCCACCATTTTGACGTCAACCTTACCCGTGGATGCTGAATTGACTACGCGGTACGCCCCGCATAGTCGGATTCGGTATCCAGGAGCGCGGTTGGAGTCAAAATGACGTTCACTAATTTCAAATATTTCATCCGATTGAAATTTCAATTCCATATTTAAAAATAGGCAAAGTTTTTAGACCAGGAAACTAAACGGAGTCGTCACTGTTGGATATTATGGTATTTAGCAGCGTTTTCTTCTACTTCTTCATCCAGGTAAAAAAAGATGCAGGAAGATCAGGTTTGAGTGACTATTTTGTCCGCGAGGAGGGAACGAGCGAGTGCCACTCAGATTGACATAAGCTTCTAGCATGTTGGTTGGTGCACCTCGGTCATCTGGACGAATTTTCAGCTTCCTAGCTGTATTTATCACTGTAATGCTGATTTTCCATACGTCCGAGTACACAATTTTATCTTGAAAAATGCCATCTTCAAATTTTGGGTCAAGGCTGAAAATGACGTTCCCTTACAATCTTTGAATCAAATCAATCAGATTTTAAGAAATTCTTTTAGTGTCATATCCGATTGTGGACGTAGGTGATCGTAAGGAACATAGGCCCCACTGCTTACTAAGGATAGTTGGAGTAATTCATCATTGCTTAGGTAGGAAAAAGAGAGAGGCTGAAGACATGTTATCAAGTTTGAATTCCACGACAAATTTGGTCCCCGTAATTTTATATTCATTTTGCATCGTCATCCTTGAATTTTGTATTCGACCCCTTTCACGATGTATTAAACATTTCTGGAGATGGGGGGGGGGCAAAGACATTCCCCGAGTTTGAATATTTCCTCTCAAATTCAATCTCATAATTTTGAACTCATTTTGTACTGTCTAAATTTTATGCTCAACCCCTTGTTGAAAAATTCATTGAAGGGGGGGGTAGACATCCCTCGAGTTTGGATTGCTTCTTAAATTCAATCTCATAATTCTGTAGGTACTCATTTTGTGATATTTTTTATTGTCATTCCCAAATTGTTCCTGATGCATTCAACTTTTAAAATGAGAAGGGGGAGGGGAGTTGAGCCATTTTACCCTTCCAAGTTTGACTTTCGCATTTAATTCGGTCTCATAATTCATAATTTTGTACAGGAATGGTCGAGAGAACAACCAGAACGAGAAACCTGAACCGATCATTTCTCTGAACGGGATGGGAATGGAAACTAAAAACGCCGCGAACAGTTTCCTATTTATGACCATTTTTAATGGAATTTTTATGATTTTCTAATTGTAAACAAAGGGAGCTTATCACGGACCGGGACGGGAATGCATCAAAATGTAAGTAAACAGTTTGGAATGGAAACGAAAGTCGTTTTTGAAGAACCAAAAGGAACGGAACGCCAAGCTAACCTGCTCGTATCGAGATCGACCCCTCATTTTGTACCATTCTGTACCATCGATCCCAAATTTTGTTCACAAACACTACAACCTCCTGTGCAGGTACCCATCCACCAGGCCTGATGAGGGGAGGGAGATTTTCCCCGGGGCCCCAGTCTTGGAAGGAGGCCCACCAAAAATACCAAAAAGGCAAACAAATATGAAAAATATCGAAAACAATTTTTATGAAGCAAAGCAAAATAAAACTAAACAAAAATATTTATAAGCAGGAACATAGCCACGGGGGCACCCCTCCCCCCGCATTAGCCAAAAATGTGAAAACATTAAAATTTATTCTGGTTGTAGTAAGTAAACGACCCCCTCCCCTTTATACCTAGTCTGGCTACGCCACTGTTGATAAGTAATCGATGCGGTTGGGTCGATTCGCAGTAGCTGATATGGTGACAGGTGATAGCTGCTTTTGATCTTCCTTCACCCCTCTACCTTTACGAATGTGATGTGACATTTGTATCTCGATATCTCAGCAATGTCATATTGAAAAAATTATTTATTTTTTAGTCCCCCTGTCTCTTTGAGGCCTGATGAGTGCGATTGATTCTGTTCTAATAAGGTAATTCTCCAACCGAGCCCCATCAAAAATTTCCCCTGGGCGCCCCAATTTTCTCACTACAACACTGCCATCTACTGATTGAATCGGTTAGAACCAAAAGGGGTTAAGTCCAAAATTCGCACTTTTCAGGAAGCGAAAAAAACCGTTTATTCGAAAATCTGAAAATCATGGAATACGTCCTTCAAGGTGGTGGTAGAGGGTCACCAAAGACAACTTTTAAGCTCTCGTCGAATAAAATTTTGATGGGCCGAAGCTGGGGTGCTCAAAGTTTTTGGACGTAACCCCTTTGGTTCTGAACGATTTTTTTGCAGCTTTACGGCTCGAAATTGTCCCCCCCCCCTTGTAGCCAGACATAAAGGGGGTCACTTTAGTCTTGGTCCTATTCCAATCGAGCAAAATCCCTGTTTGTAAGAAAAAAAGTTCTGAAGCTGTATTAGAAAATTGCGATTTCGTTTTTGAAAATAGCATTTTTCAGGTATAGAAATGCAAACAGAGGGGGGTGGGCCGGAATTTTTCCTTTGTTCCTATTGTTTACACTAAAATACACCATTTTCAAACAATTTCTAGAAAAAATCAATTTTTTGAAAAAATTTTATACAAAAAAAAAAAAATGAAAGAAAGCTGCGTCGCCAAAAAGCACTTTCCCAGCTGTTTCACGAAATTTCGACCACACCAGCTGATCCGCAATACTTCAATACCCCATAATCCGTAAAAAAAGCAAAAACGACAAAAATGGACTTAACCCCTTTGGTGCCAACCGATTCAATTCCAGTTAAGGGCTGGAGCATGGTACACTGAATAGCGAATACCAGCTCGATAAATTTTTATAATTTTATAGTCCTGTCGTTCTTTCTGCATTTTATATTGAACCCCATCCGAAGAAATTCAAAAATTTAAGTTGGTAGGCCTGGGAAATTAGTAACATTACGTACAAATTTTAATTTGAAATACACGTTTCTTTTTTTTTTTCCTATAAGTTGTCCCCCTTCCCAACAGACTAAATAGTTCAATTATGTTCAATCTTGCACCGCCTTACACTAATTCTGTATTTCAACGTTTTCCTGAGGCTGAGTTATTTATAGGTAAATTTCCTTAGTTGAGGAGGAGGGGAGAGGGAGACGGAAGGGATGAAGAGATGCGGCCCGTGAAATTGGCAATTGAGGGTAGCATATTCTTTCAGCCCCCGATGAAAATTAGGGAACATATTTGGAGGGGGTTGAGTAGAAAGTTTAGAAATGGCCGTGCTACAAAATGGTGTAAAACAAGTGCAAACTGATGATGCTAATCCGACCCAAGATTCCAGCGTGAGAAAAGAGGTCAACTGTCTCCAACTCTCCAAATGGAAAATTAGTAAATTTCTCGGGACAAGACTGATGACAAAATTACGGTACAAAATGGAATGGAAAGATTACCAAATGATCAGACCGAAAACTGGAACCGAAATTCAAACTGTAGAATACAATATGCCGATTTAAGTTTCCGAAAACGTCAGAAAGAATGGAGTGCAAAGTTCGGGAGCGACAGTTTTGAATAGTACAAAATAAGTTCCAAATTATGAGGCAGAATTGGACTGAAAATCCGAATTGGGGTAGACATGTTTCTAACCCCTAACTGAATTTATTAATAGGTCGGGGAGGGGTTGAGTACAAAATTTAGGTATGCAGGTACAAAATGATAAAACCGGCTCGCATACAAAAAGTTTTGGTAAGATTCATAGAGAATCGTGTTTTACTTTCATCTGATCAAAAAGTCACAAGAAAAATTCAAAATTTGAAAGAAAAGATTAAAAGCCGGATATATGGAAAATTTAGTTACCTCAAACATAATCAAAGAGAAATGATAAAAATTGTGATATAGACGTTGATAATTATACATAAAATCGAAAAAATAAAATTTAGCTTAGGTCTTCAAACAACTTGTATGCAATATTCATGGAAAATTTGGGCCACCTTCTGGAAATTTAATCAAAAGTCATATGATAACAACGCTAGAAAAATTCGAAAACGGAAAAAATTTTAAAACTGGGATAGATTTGATAACTGAACATCTACAAAACTGGTATACAGTTAATCTTTTAAATGAACCAGTCTCTATTCGCGATACGAAAAATCTGAGCAACTGCAGTTTTCTTTCACGTCACCCAACTAGCACGAGGTGTCGATTAGCTCGAAAAACTAGATCCATTAAGATGCCACAGCCTCTGCATTCGATCGCATCCGCTACCAACTAAAACATCAAGTTCAATAAACTTGATGATAACCTTGCCCTGATCGTTATTAATGACAAGTATCAAAGAATCGTTTTTATTATATGTAAAGTAACACAATGAGCCTCGTAACTCTTTTGTCAATTGCACTTCAAATCTTCATGCTTTAATCAGGTGCTGTCGACTTTTTTCTGTTTTGATCTTCCCAGATCGGCCGCGCAGATTTGATCAAGTCGTCGTTACACGTTCGCGTGTGTTCGCTTTTCGCCATGAGAGTTCTCTACCTTTACGCCATTTTCTGTATCGTCAGCTGCCTCGGGGATGGCGCATTTGACGCGAAAAAGCTCCATCGGCTGCCAGCCGGCGTGAAGAGAAATTTGACCGCACTACACCGCATCAAAAGTCAAATCCACAAGATCATCGACAAAAAGAAGAGCAGCGGGCTGACAAAACAGCAGAAACTGGATGTGCTGGAGGCCGAGGAGCAGCATGACCAGAAGAGGATCAAACGTAAAACGAAGAAAGATAATCTGGATAATTTGCTTCCTACATTGGCGATACGCTCGGTGAACGTGAATTTGGACTGGCTGGGCTTCGCCAAAAGTGCCAATGTCTCCCAGATTGGAACCTCGTTCGTCCTGTCCGATGGCAGGAGTTTGGTGGCCCACGTAATGAAGATCGGTAACGTCGGCAACTACTACACCATCCCGTCGCTGGAGCAGGATCGTGTCTACCGGGGCGAGGTGAAGATATTGACGCAGAAGGAAGAAGTGAAGAACTTCATAAGGAAACAGTCGAATAGAAAGAATGCCGAGGAGTTCGAGCTAACAACTCCGTTCATCGTGCCGGGTGAGCTTATCTCTTCTTGTATTGGTTCGCGCGATTTTTAGCTTTGGATTTCAAGCTGTGTGAGCGATTATCGAGAATGTCGCTGTGTCTCTTGGTTCCGTCATGAAACCTGATGATGAAAGTCTAACATTGCAAGCCACTTTTGGGTAATGAAAAAATATGCTCTGGTGGAGGTCAAAGGGGCTATAATGTTCCCGTGGAGAGAGAGGTTACTCGAAATAGAATAACTGAAAAAAGTTGAGAAAGTTTTTCGAATATGTTACGTCGAAAATGTTTTTTGAAAGAAAAAGAAATCGAAGAAAAGTTATTTAGGGTGGCGGGGACGGAAACGAAGTATGAAGAAAGATTTTAATGCACTAGATACACTCTTGATCGATCTTATCAATAGAAGACCCAACTCACAACTTCAAAAAAATACAGAAATGCTCCATAAGTGTCTGCTAGCTTCACAGAGGGGTTCGATCTGAATACATTGTGTTCATTGTATCCAAAAAAGGAAAAACCGTTTGAAAGTTTTGAAGCACACCTTTCCTTCTCTGTGAAGGAGGGAACGAAATTTCTCTGTTTGCGGGTGTTTTAGAGCGTACGTATATGTACTATGTAGTACTCGATAAACTAAAAAGTCGAGTACGAAAAGTTGCCTATGAACAAATTGAAGGAGCTACGCCGTTTTAAGGATTACAAAAAACACAATTTTCAAGACGATGTACAAGAAATGATAATAACTATCGGAATAAATAATCTGACTGTGAGGGCTGGTAGTACTGGCTATGATGAAAAAATCTTAGTACGATGTATCGCCTATTCTCAAAAATGAAGGCGTTAGAAAACGTTAAAGTTGGGAAAGTTTCATTTTTCGTTAAATGGTCAAAAAGACCGGTTTTCATTCCAACCCTAGGTAAATAATAAATGGTTTGAGAGCTATTGTGACTTTGGGAACTTGTTTTACGTATCTAGGAGATGAAAAAATTACTCAATGCAGGATAACTTTTCAAAAATTCAGAATTTGGCAAAGATGGTCGTATAATTTTTTCATCTCCTAGATACGTTCAACAAGTTCGATGGTCGAAAATGTAGAACTACTTACTGATATTTCTGGAGGCTGCGATCTTCTTCATGTGGAAGAGCATCGAATTTCGTACAAGAATCCATAATAATCTTAAAATCGATTTTTTTTTTTGCTAAAAATTTTACTTTTTAGTATTCCCGCTTTCTTTGTCTTTTTCTAACCGACAAAGTTTTTTTTTTTTTTTTTTTTTTAATAGGAACTGCCACAAATTGACTTCGAACTCTCTTCAAGTACTGACTTTAGTCTTGGGAACCGGGTTTTTAACAAAAAGTTATCCATTTGCTTCCGTAAAACTATTTCCGAATAACAATCATTCAACACTGGGAGTGAGTCTGAGAGAAAAAGTCAGCTATTCATCAGATAATTGGCAACTAAGATACTGGTGGGAAAAACTAACGTTCTGGTGGGGGGATGTCCCCATCAACCACCTAACCACCTTTTAGAATGAATAACCGCGCCTTCAGCGGTGTTGTTAACATTCAAATGATGAACTGTGGACTCAGGATTAACTGATTTGATTAGAATATTTGAAAGAATAGAGAATTCCAACTCCACATTTTTACGATCATGAAAGGAAGAAGAGAATTTGTAAGAAATTATTGTACGTGCAAATATTGCTCCACATTACGGAAATGATTCTGATGAAGAAATTTGTAATTTTTACAAGGACTGCACTGGTTTGGGCTCACACTTTATCCCCATTTGTTATGCTCCAGTTTGTCTACATTTGTACTCGTAATTCGTATTTTTCCTAAGTACATGTATCTATTGTTCTGTAAGTAGGCGGAATTTTTTTTATAAGAAGGAGGGGAAACGAAATCAAATTGGATAGAAAAATGTGATTTGTTGTTGTGAATTAACTACTGGAGAGAGGAAGAAGTAGCAAACGCTGATAGCTGATATATATATGTGGAAATGGGAAAGAGTGGGAAAGGAAATGGGAGAGGGTACAGGTGTCTCTGCTGCATCCGCCAATACTATTCTAATCAAAATTATCCATAGTATAAAGACAGTAAAATTTAAAAAACTTTTGCGAAAAGTGTGCCCCTTCGAACCATACCATATGCAATTATTTATGCACATGATTAATCTTGGTTATTTATCAGCTAGGCAGTACGTATTGTGGAAATTACCCACAATGTGATTCAAATATTAAAAGGTGTGCTTATAGGGTGGTCCTCACTCTTGACTTAATTTTTCTTAATGCCCCCCATCCATCGGCTCCAAATATTGAAAAAATTCTGAAAAGTTTGAGCCAAATTGAGAAAGGTTAACCCGTGTCGCAAGAGACGAGAAGTTCTTATGAGAATTGACATTGATTTTTGGAATTAGAACTTCAGTCGCTGGGGGGAGCCTTCCCATATAAGCCTACGAATTATTTTAATTGCCAAATGAAGGTTTGAAGAGTCGCTGAATTCATTTCAGGAATTATTACCCCCTTCCCCTAAACTATTCAGGCTTCAGGGGGGCTAATTTACAATTACTCCAATTTACCTCAATTTCCGAGTTCTATATTTCAGTAACAGGGTTTCTTAGGTCGCTGCAACCATTTGAGGGGTTCTCCCCCCCTCAACCCTTGAGGATCCACAGGAGAATAATTTTCAATTACTCCAATTTTTCCGACTTTCAAATACTTTGCGTCGATAGTGCGTGTTTTTGGGTCGCTGAGTCCGTTTGTGGAATCATTCCCCTTTTACCTTTGAGGCTTCACAGGGGTCTGCTCTTTATAGTTATCAAAATCTCCCCAGTATCCAAGTTCTTTATGTTTAGTAGGGTTTTCTGAGGCCCTGAATCCGTTTCTGGATTCCTTTCTCCCCTTCCCTCAAATCTGCAGGCTCCACACAGGGCTAATCCGTTATTACTAAAAGAATTTCAAAACTGAAGCCAGTGACGGAAGCTCAAATATCAAAAATCAATGTAAATTCCTATGGGAACTTCTCCCGCCTTACGGCACGGGTAAACATTTCCTGATCTTCTCAAACTTGAAGAACATTTTTTTAAATATTAAGAACCGATCTGTGGAGTGGCCCCACCGAAAACAGGAAATTTTTTCACTAAGAGTAAATTTAGAGCCACCCCTGTATACATTGGGTTGTTGCATTGACTTGAATGGATAGCATGTTGGGACGGTCCGCGACAAGCTATTAAGTGCTACAAGTTCTCACAACAAAACGACCCATTTGTACCATGTTACAGCTATTCAAAGTAGGTATCGCTGTCATTCTTCATCCTTTCAGCACACTTGATTCGTAGTTTTGATATACATATGCATTAGAATCATGAGTTTTGTGCTCTGATGTTTCAGACGACGATGTCAAAAAAATTCTCGAAGCCCGGGAACTTCTCGAAAATAGACAAAAGCAGTATCCTCAGACCATCAAAGTCAATTATATCGATATCAAGTTAACGTTCTCCAAAATCGAGAAGCTCGGATACACCGTCGACGTTTCCAGGTACTATACCGAGGGCAACAATTCCATGTTGTCCGCCCCGGAGCAGACTATCGAATTGCTACCGCCGATCAAAGAGGTCGTGCTGTCTGACTACCAGCCCCACGAACTACTGAGGGTTTCGCTGAAAAACGTTCGCGAGAACGAAGAAGACGGCGAGATCTTCTTCAGCACAGTACACACCATAAACATCTTCACCGGAAGTGTTTACAGAATGGGCATGGCTAACTTCAGCAGAGCACTGGACCCTGAAACTGTGGCCGAGTTGAGGAAAAATGATCGAGTCAATGGGTCCGGAAAACTATCTCATTTAAAGAGTGAGTTTTCTGGCTTTCAGAGATAATGTATACGCACTTGCAGAGTTCTATTTGAGAGTTAAAGTTATATGAAATATTTGTTCGAAATTTAGATTTTCGTTCTGTGAAATGTTACACCGATGATGACGTGTTTAGTGGTTACCCATGCCACGATTCCGACACTTGTATTCCATTGGACTGGGTTTGTGACGGCGAGCCGGATTGTAGAAGTAAGATGAAAATCATACAGTTAAAGTTCATAGTCTTTCAGAAAAGGTTATATGGCTCGAATATGAGATCAGTTTCATCGATACCGTGGCATATCTTCAGCCTTCCCCTTCTGGACTCCCGGTAGAAAATTAATGATAACGTCGACTACAGGATTGAAAATTTAACAAAGCGCCTTCCAGTTTTGTCAAGTACCTGAACTTCCTGCCTTTAGGAAGTTCGTCTGCACGGTTATCAATGTATAGTCCCCTTCGTCTAAAAACCTGCAATAAATCACGAAGCTGTTATAGGATGTCATTGTCGATGTCGTCCTGTCGAGCTAATAGTCGCGAACGCCCGAGTCATAAATACTGATAAGGTTAATTGGTTTGATGTTAATGCATGTAATTAGGTCACGACGACGAGCACCATTGCGACGACGATTACAACGGCTACGATAATAATTTCTCATACCGAGGCACCTGTCGCAAGTATGAGTTCCGATGTCGTGCCAGAGGCGAATCAGTGTGCTTACCAAATTCCTGGCTTTGCGATGGACGGATTGACTGTACTGACGGGTAAGAAATTTTAGAATTTCTTTTGGTGATTTTTGGTATTCTTTGGCTAATAACACGAGCTCGGATGTGTTACCATTTTTGGAGATCAGAAGTATCAATTACTTTTGCTGTAATGTGTGAACAACATTTATCGAGCAGGTCAGGGAAATACATACACGCTCAAGAACATGTGAAGAGGTACTGTACCTACACTTGGGCTTACAAGAAAAGAAATTCTTCCAGTGTTGTCAGACTATTAATGAATTGACGGATGTACGTTAGTAAATTGGACAACTCTGAGTCTGAAAGGAACGATAACATCACAAGCAACAGTTCGTGCTCTCGTCTATCCCCATCGGATATCGGTTAATTTCAGTCAAGATCTGAGTGAGCTTTGCTCATTACAACCATGCTCTATTACCATGTTAAAATGTCACAAAATGGAAATCACACAAAGAATTTTTCCTGAGGGGGAGGAGGGGGGGGGGGTAAAATTGTGAAAGTACCAACTGACTCAGCTTAAAATTTCCGAGTATAAAGCAAAAAAAAAACAAAAACAAAAACGTTTGATTCACTTACTAGATTTTTTAAACTAATGACTCAACTCGTAATTCGCAACTATCAAGACAAAAAGAAAAAACCTTTTGACTTGTTGGATTTTCCCCACTTCTGTACTCAGTTCCCAAGTTTCAAAGCAAGCAGAAAAAAAAACAACTTTTGATTGGCTTATTGGATGGGATCAGGCAGATTTCGTCCCATTTTCCACACGGGACGCAATTCAGTAGTACAGAATGCGTCTCGTGTGGAAAAAGAAGACAGTCCAGATTGCGTTCCGTGTGGAGAACGAAGACAATACAGACTGCGTCCCGAAGAGAGAAAAAAGGAGATTGTAAGCCTCATGAACCAGAAAACACCACGTGGAGGTCAGCTTATGACGTCTTCCCAGGTTTCGAGTTCATAAATGGTATAAACATTCCACTGATACATCGGTTGTGGGGTATTCGAGAACCACGAATTCAATTCTGAAATCAGTCTGGCCTCAAGTAGAGATTGTGGCACTAGTGGCGGGGACACGGTTTAAAAATGGCGTGGAATACATTACAGGTATCAAATATAGGATTTTCGAGGTTGCAGAAAGCATTTTTTAATGTTTTTTCTACAACTCTATTTTCATAATCGTGGCATCCAGGGTGGAAGGGAGGACCAAAGTTGAAAATTATGAGAAATACAATATACTCAACAGTTCTAAGTTACTTGAGGTCACTGAATTCGTTTTTGATGTCGAGCTGCTCCTACGTTGAAAATTGTGACATCAGAGGCTGGAGATTAAGGTCAAAATGTCCAAAAATACAATAAGGATATGAAAGAATGGCGTTTCCAAGGTTCCTAGATTCAGTTTTCACATTATTTTGACTTAAATGACGTGGGGCGCCTGAATCATGTAAACTTATCATCCTCTTTCGTTATTCGTGTACATGTCATCGAAATCACGCAACCCGAGTGCTGAGAAAGAGAACTACTGTCGTCATTTTTTCTCGGGACGCAATCAGTACTGTCGTTACTTTTTTCTTGGACGCAATTTGTACTATCATCATTTTTCTGTCGGGACGCAATCAGTATGAAAAAGGACTGGGCGGGACGCAATCTGGCTGAAACCTATTGGATTTTTCGAACTGATGACGCAACTCAAAATTCCCAAATATCAAAGCAAAAAAAAGACCTTTTGACTTGTTAGATATTCCTAACTTCTCAACTCAATCCCCAAGTGTCAAAGCAAGCAATAAAAACAATAATAAAAAGAACTTTTGACTTGTTGGATTTTCCCAACCCTACCTGACTGAAGTGGTAAATTTTCACAACTGCTAAGTGAAAAATTTCTATTGGGGTGGGGGGTTGCCCCCTTCCCTATCGGTACGTCCCTGGGAAATCATATTTATGAACTACAAGCTTCAGACAAATTTCAACTGGAACTTTGGAACATCAAAGTTTAGTGATGTGAGTTCATCATTTTGATTACCCTACGAATGATTTAGAGTCTCATTGTAGAGGAGTGACAATGGCTTAGCTGCTACTGCTTCTTTAAAGGCTCCGTATTCGTTTTAATCGACGACCGAGTGAAGGCTAAGTTCCTATTTAGTTTCCGATCGAGGGTCATTCGTCAGTTTATTGTTTCAAACTGTTTTTGAAAAAGAAGGAAATAATTGTTGCCAGGTCAAACAGCTGGGAAATGGAATCTTAGGATCGGTGTATCAATATTAAAGCCAGCTGATTTCTTGTATAGGGCCTAAAATCCCCCTCCCCCAATGTTCACTCTCTCCTGAAACTTCCTTTTTACCAGAATTGTGGTGGATAGAGGACGTCACCTAGTTACAAATCACGTTAGGATTCTAAGTACACTACAGTCTCGCTAATCCGAGCTCCGATGATCCGGACTTCCGGCTAATCCGGACACGGCCCTGAAAATATAAAACCTGTAAAAGTTGCCGTACAACTGGGTACAGACTTTTTTTTCAGTAAGCTTTTAAAATTTATCTTTGTTTCCTCTGCAGACTGTTATGATACTTTGGTCAAGTAATTGTGAATTCCAGCAATAAATTAGTTTAATAATAAAGATGGTGTACATTTCATGCATTTTTTAGGCTTTTTCCGTTTAATCCGGACTTTTCTGCACTGTAACTGTAATTGTAGGCTTGCAAAATGTGATTGCGGCAGATGTATATGAGTTTTGGAAACTGTACGGCTCGAGGGTGTGTTTGTAAGAGTGCACCATTGTTCATCACGTGCTTGAGGGTGTTGGAATTCAGTTGACCAATAATTTTACTTTTAAACAGTAGGTCAATAAGAAGCCAAGAAGAAACTCTTCCTTAAACAGCAATATTTTGAAACTAATTAAGGTCTGTTTGAACTAGCCAAGTTTTAAAAAAAAATAAAGGGGAAAAGAAACTAAGATTCAACATTGAGAATTTTCTTAAAAACGCAATGAAAACACATAAGATTTGTTTGGACTTACTAGGACTCTATGGTGAGGCTTTCAAGACTCATGAACACCCTGCTCAGACTTGTTAAAACTTTGTAGAGATTATTGATGATTTTGTAAGCTTGTTAAAACTCGTTAAGGATTATTTGCTACTCATTAAAATATGTATTTGAGGTCTGTAAGTCTCCACGTGACTTTGTTGAGATTCACTCTAAAACTCGCACAGACACACTTTGGGACTTCATTCTGATTCAGTTACACTCTTGATGAAAAGATCATTCATTATAAAGGAATCCACTATGAAATTCTAAGATTTGTTACAACATTGTCAGAAGGTTTTAATGCTGATTAAGATACAGTGTGGTGAATTTATTATAACTCGTACTCGTCAACGTTAGGTCATGACCTGTCAAGAACAGTTTGTTTTGACTGATTAAGATTATTCAAGAGTCACTGCATCTCGTACAAGACTCACGAAGACTGGTTAGGATTTGTGTTAAAATTCTTTTAAGACTTATCATGTTGAGATAACTAATAAAAGTTGTTTCAAGTCTATGGGTCATTCTTCAGAAACTGAGAATATTTAACAAATTTTGAACACGAACTTTCAATTTATTTATTTATTTATTTATTTATTATTATTATTATATTTTTTTTGGGGGGGCGGGTATTTTGGGTTCTCTTTTCATTGCTCTCACCCGAGCCCTGGAACCGCCCCTTCGAGCATTACCTCAGGATCATCGGGGAGTCTTTTTAGGGCTGCCTTAGCCCTCTTCTCTTCTTGCCGGGAATCGGCCTACGTCGACTGCGCTATCTTCCTGTCGAATATCCGTATCACTAGCCCCGTGGTTTATGACGGTGAGTTCAACGAGCACCGGCAGGTAGCGCCTTACTCATTTACAGCTTTCAGATACTGGTGACCGATTACACATTTCTCGGAAGCCTCGGCTGTAAGTGGTTGTGACTCTGTGTACGTTATCAGAATGCGGCGTTAGAATATGTGACGAGTTCTGTCTTGCATTACTGGTAACGATGCCGGCGTTGGGAATCGAACCCAGTATCTTCGGGTTATGAAACCGAGTTCTTATCTCTACGCCACAGAGCCACTGGGTATTTTGGGTTACATAATAATATCCGCAACAGATTCCACCAACCAAATTCATCAGGCAGGACAACTGCCATTTTTTGAACGGGAAAAGCAAAAGGAGGTGTCCATCGTCGTGGACGTTACCATCTTGTCTCAAAACCTTTTTTTCCTTTAATTTTTGTTTCTAGTTGTTTTCCCAAATAAAGTGGTATTATTATTCACAACGATTGGAAGTAGATATATGTTACAAAGTTCCATTTGCTATCAGTGACTTCGCATTACGAGAAGGGATGTCGTAAGTTTCTGGTACCAGGGTTTTCAGCAGGGTTGCCATTTCTGTATTTTTTCCCCGGCTAGTTTCCCGGCTAAAAAATCTGCTAAATGAAAAAGGCTAAAATCAGCTAAAAATTCGGCTAAATGAAAAATACTGTGAAAATGGTCCTTAGAAAATACAGAATGAAAAAAGAAGAAGAAAAAAAGTAGCGTGCCGTCCTATGATGCGCGATGTCCAGTTTTATGCGGCATAATTATTTCTGTATGTCCGAGTATCATGTGTAGGTTTCATTTTTTGCTCGTTATCATCACCAGAATTATACTTACTCAGGCTTCACTGCTTCAGGCTTTAACACTTGTTTTCTACTGAATGTGACGTGTCACAAGAAAAGAGCCTTAGTAGTAAGTGGACATCAAGGTCCTTTTCTGGTAACACGTCACTAATTTACTCTATTACAGGCAAATCTTGCAGAAAAACCGCCGATCGGCTATTACATTTAAAAAAAACAAAACAATTGGACTAAATTTTCAAAATCGGGTAAAAAATAGCCGAAAACGGGTAAATTGGCAACCCTGGTTTTCTGTCCATCGTCATGGTCAGTCTTTGACTGGTGCAAAGATACGCGCTTTATACATTTTTCAGGGCAACAAATGGCAATACTGGTACAATTTTGATATTTGAACACGATGCCCGGCCAGATCGTAGTCACTGGCGAGTGTGGTAGCCCAATTTTCAAAAATTCCCAGGAGTAGAAAATTCTTCAGACATTTGGTCCGTAGTCATGGATATCAGAGTTTTCCTCATGGACAAGATGTCAATCGTCGTGGACAATAGTCGTCCCTTTCCTGAAATTTTGATGTTCCTGCTCTATAAACTTGATGTATATTCTTACTATATATAAACTAAATATTACGAAGAAGAAAAAGTCTGAGGAAAAAAGATATGCCCCTTTAATATTCTCAGTTACTGAAGAATGAACCCAGAGTGGTGGAACCTTCTTTACTCTTTGTCAATGCGGAGATCTGAACTTTTCTATAAATGAAAAACTTCTGTCTGAACTGATTCCTTCTTCGCAGAGTATGATTTAGGGGTGTACCTTTGAGACCCGGACCTCAGGGCCCCCACCAAATTTAAGAGCAGGGCTGGATTTAAGGATGTACTCACATGGACCCTACCAACAGGTTTCTACTGAAGAAAAATAAATAAAATAAAATAGAAAGAGGGAAGAGTCCGACCGCTGCATGGAAGGGCATAGTTACATGGATATGTCATCAGGCAACCGTATTGACACGCATACCCACATTCCAATACTATCTCCAGGCGTCCATTCTCGGCGTTGCTCGACATTCTCCGTGTCGGCTGGTCGAAACGTGATGAAACGAATGACTGCGTAAAGAGAAATACGTAACTACATTACGATGGTAACGTTTTTCTGCGGAACGTTTTTTTGCAGAGCGTTTGTTTGCGGAATTTTTCTCTTTCCCACGGTGAGTCATTAGCCATATCCATGGCAAAATAGAAACAGGAACACTAGTTGAAGGCCTGAGGTTCAAACTACCCTAGCAATTTCAAAATCTTGCAGGAAAGCAAAAAACTGTTTCATTTAGCGCTTGGCCCACATCATGCATGCTATCTATGAACTGAAATTAGCTTTGAGGCTATACATTCACATTGTGCAAAGATATGCGCCTTATATATTTTCCAACCGAACACATGGCAGTACTGGTACAGTTTTGATCCCTGAACACAATACAGGTGCCAGCTTTTAGTCATTGGAGCATGTGACAGCATTATTTTCAATTCAGTGGAAAAGGGAATTCTTGAAGCTGTTTTGTCTGCTATGGATAAGATGTCTATCGTCGTGGACAAACTCATCTCCCTTGAATATTCTCTACTACATATAAACTAAGTATTATGAAAAAAAAGTCTATCAAAAAAATAAATGTCATCTAAATATTCTCAATTTCTGTAGAATCACCCTTATTAAGCTCCGAAAAACCTTGTTCAGACCCACTGAAACTCTTTAAGACTCTTTTTTATTCTGTCCATAAGCGGACTTTGGAGTGGCTGGGAACATACCCTCTGCTACGTTGACGTAGCCTTCCCCTTTAATATTCGGAATGCAATAAAAATTCGAGATCAGAGGAGGAAAGATCTGAATCGACTAACTGAAAGGAAGCAGCCGGAAGCAGCCGCATGCCTTGGCCATCATAACGGAATCCGCTTGTGGCTATGGCACTTAATCTCTGATCAGATCCATGTTCAAGGATCTTGGCTCGGACTCGTATAGTTCTTGGCTAAATCTAGTTTTCTTTTGGAGAGGGTGTATATAGAAAGACAACCACTGAGACGAAGAAAGTTTTCATCCTCATTTTTCAAAGTCTGTGGTACCAACCTCCATTTGTAACTTTGATTTTATGTTCACAGGTGGGACGAAGACGCGGAAAACTGTTACGAGTCATTCAAGCAGCTGAGACCTGGCTATACGAATCGTAAAGAAACGTTCAACACGAAGGCATGCGGCCATAATTACTTCCGATGTTGGGATGGAAAAGACTGCGCCGCCTTGCGGGACGTGTGCGATGGAAATGAAGACTGCTCGGATGGTTCAGACGAACGAATTTGCGAGAACAGTCGGTACTGTGACTCTGTCTCCGAATTTCGGGTTGGTTCTCTGATAATTAGGTGCTGTTGTAAGCTCAGTGCATGATCGGTCAAGTTACATTTTGGTCATATTTTGATCTGCCTAATCTGTCACCGAGTCACAGTGTGACCAAGTGGTAACATGCCTGCTTCGCAATGCTTGTGTCTCGGGTTCGAGTTCCATCAACGCCGGAAAGCTAGTGATATTTGAATACCCCTACTAAGACCCTAGCGAGCACAGCGACTATCTAGGTAGAGGCATAGCACGTTCTGTTACCCCCGTTAGTTTACATGATTACAATCGCAGGGCGGGTTACCACCAGATCAGTAAGATTGGTACTGTGCGTGTGTAGATCGTGGACAGCTTACTGAATTTCGGCTACACACTCTTTGGCACAGAGAAGGAAAACTCTAACACAACAAAACCATAGAAAAAGCAATGGTAAACTACCCCGACTAACCTGCCCAGGAGAGTCGCGTGGTAGAAACCACGAGCACCAACGTCCGTTATTGGATATGGCGCCTGAAGACGAAGAAGAAGTCTGTCATCAACTTTTACATTGAAGTTTCGAACAATACCGTGCAACAGAGTACAGGCTCACATCTAGAAATTTGTTTTCAAGATGGATATAAAAGGTTTAATATTAAATCCTGATCGCGAGCAGAGTGTGCAAAAATGTTTCGAATTTTCTGCAAATTCAATTGCAAAAAGTACTGTAAGTAACATTTCGGGAGGGGAACAGGCTCCGGTGCTCCTCCCCCGTACACTCACTTGACAGTGTGTGGAATGCGACTCGACTACCTCTTGAAAAATGAACCGATAAGTCATTTATTTTGTTGTACTTTGTTATCTCGTTCTTCAGCATAAGTCGAAACCTGAGTGAACTCTAATAGTCTACAGAAAGGAGTGAAGCTTAACGCCACTGCACAAATTTCATTTTTCTGTTGTGGAAGAGGGTGTCACAGGGATCATTCAAGGGCTACTGTGTCGCCTTGTAACTGTTCAACGTTGTGTAGCGGAAAAGTCTCTCTTTGGGGACTGTAACTGCAAGCAAAGTACATACGTCCTTCCTTCATCAGGATCATCGTCAATTTTCTGCATTATTATAATTGAACAGCCATACAACGAATGCAGTGGAAAGTTTCTTTCCCTGCCGTCAGCTTGATGATAACTGCTTAGCGCTGATAGAATGCAAGCATCTCTTCACTTTACTTCCAGAAGTTCACACAGTGCTGTCACTCGAGGTGAGACAGATCAGTTGTCAGAAGGCATATTTCAACAAGATATAATTTCTCACAGCTGATCCACTTCACCCCCCCCCCCACTAATTCACTGCATCCCAAGTGGTACCTTAGTTGGGATTTTGTAAAGCATTTGGAGATCACTCTTACCTATATTCCAAAATATAGCATAAGTTCTTTTATTGCATTTCTCCGTGCTACAAGCTAGTAACCTTAAACTGAATCTGGCTTCTATTAATATATTATTCATCTCTTGCAGTGCTACAAATCGCCTCGGCCAATCAATTCGTTGTTCAGCAGGAGTTGCATCCCGCGGTCATGGGTCTGCGACGACCAGGAAGACTGTCCCGAAGGCGAAGACGAGTCATCTCGAGTCTGTGACAACCCTAACAAATTCTCCTTCTCCTCGAACATATTCAAGCCTTTCGGCATAGGCTTTGAGATCAGCACTGGCTTCAAGAAAAAATAACTCGCAGTGTAAACGTGTATTCGTAAGCGTTACTTTAATACAAATAAAACACAAATAAAATAATTGCCATATTCATGATCGCGAGCTTGGAGTTGAGAACGGGTTGCCAGGGGCGAGCTGACTGAGTTGCTGGCTGGTTTGCAACATGCTGCCCATGTTACTCGCCGATACTCCTGGCATGGGCACCAGCAAAAAGTTGAATCCTCCGATAACGAGTGTGGCTGATGGTGACGTGGGCTGGCCAGAAGTCGAAGAGCCATTCGATGGGTAGCCGGGAATTTGCGTAATGTAATCCGGCGGTTTCACAGCCTGGCTTGCGCTGCCTTTCAATAAATCTATGGTGTTGCTGGTATCTTCCGAGTTTGTATCTCGTTGATTTCGACTTTCTGCTTTCGCGTCATCAAAAACAGTCGGAGATTCGAGAGTTTGTTCCAAGTTCGGGGTGCTCAGAGGGCCATAAGCTTCTAAGTCGCTGAAACTATTCCCCTGTCTCGATATCAAACTGTTGACAATATCGTTCATTAGTTCTTTCTGCCTGGTTAGTGTGGGGCCGAAATCAGGAGCGTTTCTTTCATTCAGCAATTCGTTTTGAAGGGAGCGTTGAATCGAGCTGATCAGGGGTATCTACGCAAAAACAAATTAAATTACTGCAGGGGCGCAGGTAAATGTGCGAAGTTATGGGCTACTGAATAATGGGGTGAGAAAAACAGTTTCGGTAAACGAGTGCATAACTTGCAGTTCTACTGAATGCGCATTATTTGCTAGAAATCTGATTCCTCAAGTTGGATTTGGGTAGTGAATTGAGGGGCGGAATTATGAAATGACTGTGCAGTATTGCAGAAGCACTCAAGACTATTCTCGAATTCGTAATCTAAGGGATGTGGCGTTTTGTGATTGATCTTTATAGTAGCAGAGTGTAGGATAATCATGAGTATGGTAAACGGAGATGGTCGCTAGTATTAAAGGGAAGGAGAGAAGAAAATGAGAATATTTGACATGAAATAGTATAAAAAATTTCATAAATCGCTCTTCATTGCGCGTTTTAAAAGATAACTAAACACAGGCCACTGTGACAGATTTTCTGGAAATAAGTTTTCCTAGTTGATTATTTCAATCCGTGTGTTGTCAGAAGATAGAGAATAAAGTACTGGCAATGCTCAACAAATTTCTGCTATTATAGGTATCCAGAGTACCTAATGCAAATGATCAGGTGTCATTTTCCTATAGTTGCCTGTGATCAAGTGAAGATGACTATTAGCTTATGAACGCAATATCGAGGACAATACTTACTCTGTCTTCCCTACGTTCCTTCTACATATTTTTCAACGAAATAATAAATTAGTTATACCTAATTTAGACAGCTTTATTACACATTAACCATACAAGACACGAATGTACGTTCTATCCTATCTACCGGCATTTGTAACCCTGTTGGTCATATCATCGACCCACTTATCGGTTTGTCTGTCCATCTTGTCTTCGATTTTATGCAAGGCGTGTATGGCCTCCTCTTTGCCAGTTGTCTTCATTTCTTCTATCATGTAGTTAGCAGCTTGCTGACCCATTTGCTGCATGCCTTCTTGACTGAATGGACTCGGACTCCCTTCGGCTGCTTCTTCCCCTTCTCTAGACTGTTGACGTCTGGACTCCGGAGTGAGGTCTTCATTCTTCGATGTCAACAAAAAGGCGTTAGAGGCGCAGAGGGAGCAATGGCAAAAAAGTTTCTAGTGTATGAATCGGTTAACGTCAAAGGCCTAGATTCTTTGAACAGTAATGGTGGGGCAAGTATGTAATACTCGCTGCCATAGCTTCTGGGGAATTTTGTTCATTTTTTGTGGTAATCGTGAAACAGTGAGAAACGAACATATTTGTGCATCCGGATAAATGAAAACCTCATATTATGGCGTTCTAATGAGTTCTCAGAAACCAGAACTAGCAAAGGAAAAGTCAAAATCTTCTTTTATTTGTAAACGAGTTAGTAAATAGTTGTTAAAAATTAATATTATACTTTGCAATAATTACCTGCTGATTGTGTGGCACTGGCAGACCAAACACAATTAATATTCCTGCGGAAATAAACCAACAAGTTTGAATTAATGCATGCAAATTGTAGCGAAATTCTGTAAATGTTAGGACCTATCCACCTAATTTTGGTTTTGATCATTAAAAATCATAAATGTGTTCTCGATCACCCTTTGAATGTAAGGATGTGATTTCGAGACGTACCTAGAGAACAACTCAGATATTGTAAGCTACGGACTTCTGTGTCTCCTTTGAAACTAATTTCCCCACGACTGGTGTTCTCATCAGTACTAAGTTTACATGCCGATTGGCAAGAATTTGCGAAATCTTTGCAAGTAAATTCGTGCACCTGTTTACCTACCTTTTCTACCGTATTTACGAAAGATCCAGCCAATGAGAATGATCCATTCCTAATTTTTACTGTAAATTTACGGGAATTGAGGGGAAAATTTACGTATATGTGCTCGTTTACATAATTACATTTTTACTAAGGTAAATTTACTCATTTCTTGCCAATTGAGCATGAGCATTTTCCTCGACAGAAACCTCTAGCTTATGTTTGTGGTCAGTAAATTTCTCCCTCCTCGAAGAGCGGGTCTCAGTTGGATCCAAAAACTCTAAATTTAATAGTAAACATGACCGTTTGTCCTCAATTTATCATCATGCCCATTTTTGGGGGAAATTGTGTCAAGAGTGGTATACAAATTCGTGTGGGAACCAGGACGACTATTACCACTATCATCCAGTGGGTGAAATGATAAATTGAGAGGACTGGAATTCAATTTAAAAAATAGGTAGAATTCTTACGGTTGAGCTATTTTTGATTTCAGACGATGTATCGCATTTCATTCATTGTATCTGCTTCACTCGGGGTTACCAAAATCAAAAACTCATTAGGTGTTTCATGAATTAGTCCCCTCTGTTTTGAATAGGATGTGAGAAAGAAAAGTTTCTTCCAGGGTCGAAAACTCGAAAATGACCTTTTATCCAATAAAAGGGTCAAGTTTCTAGTTTGAATTTTTTTCCAGAATCCAGTTAACAATAAAGAGAAACATCCTTCAAATTCTTTAACAAACAGATATACTAAAAGAAAAAAAGAAAATTTATGTAATTTGTTCTTCGATTTCAATTTACGAAAAAGAAAAAGAAAAGCAATGTATTCTGAATTTTATTTTAAATTACGATTGTCAGTAACCAGATGAATGAACAAAGTAGAAGGAACAGAGAAACAATCACTATTAAAATTTTAGTCGAATTTTTAGTTGTAACAAACGAAAGTAAGGTTTGAATTTTCACAAATACGAGATTTACCTTGGAAAGAAAAGAAATTTTGCATCGAACTTTGTACTAATTTTTGATTGACAAAAACAGTTTGTTTCTTTGAATTTTTCTCAATTCTGAATAAAATCTTAATGTTACAACCAAAAAATATATCAACAAGTACAAGAAGAAAAAGAAAAATATGACAAGGAAAGAAGAGGAAACAATAAACAAATGAAGAAAGAAAAAAAAAAAGAAAAATAAAGGAAGAATGAAACAAGCAAGCAAACAAAAAAAGCAAACAAAGTAAACAAACAAAAAATGTATTAGGAGATTTCTATTTTCTATTGTCACATTTTTTCCTGAGTGATTACTTTGGTCGTTAAAGTGAAAAAATCATAAAGAATTGTAGTGTTTAGTGTGAAATTAGTGTGTGGCCAAATGACCATAATTATGTAAGTTAAAATTTTAAATTATAGGGGACAGGCTTCTCAGGCTGATTATGTATGTACAATAATTAATTTCCACTGGAAGATTTCATTGTCCGAAATCGGGAGCAAAAATCGAAGTACGAAGTTATAGGCTGCCCTGTTGGTTCCAAATTGCCTTCCCTTATACATATAGTAAATAAGTCGTACTAGGAAACTAAAACCATAACCAAAACTGAGCCGACGCGTACAATATTTGTTTTGTTATTTTTTCGGGAGAAGGGCGACCGGAGGTGTAAATGGTGAAAATTCCGAAAAAAAATCGAAAAATTTCCAGCTAACAAGTAAAAATTCCCTCAGTTTTGTCAACAGTCTCAAAATTGCTAAACAATGCCGATTTAGAAATTCATTGGGAGAGAGCGGAGGGAAGGGGAGGGTGTAATTTCCGCTTTGTGTCGGTCTTGACCAAAATCACTCACCCTCTGATATTAATCACTTCCAGTTCTTCAAATAAGTGAATTTTACTTTTCATCATTCATAGTTCAGCTCACTTTGAAGCGCTACAGAGAGAGTCTTTGAATTTCATCCTCCTCCTCCCCCCCCCCATGGATTAACATTTAGACCGGGAAAACGTTCCCGCAGAATTTCTTGAGCATAATTGTTAGAACAACAGATTTTCAGTTTTGTGGCGAGATTAGAATCTCGTGGGTCTAGATTGGGGCTAGATGAGATTCTATTGTAATATTTGTAATCAGCCCCCTTCCAGAAAACATAACAACGATGTTTTCAATCGATTAAATTGTATTTCTTCTTTTGCTTAATATGTCATTTTAATGTACGACAAAAGAGGGAAAATGTAACATTTTTCATTGATTTGAATTGCGAAGAACTCTAGCTTTCCACCGATGTAAAAAAAGATGCCCGATTGACGAAAAAGAGGATCGCAAAGTATCAACACAAAAAAAGCCAGAAATGGGATTTGAGGCAATACAGAGTACGTTTTTCAACCAGTCAGAAAGAAAAACACAAAATAGACACACGAACAGCACGATTGGTGTGGAAATTGTAACTTTGAAGGGGATGGGGCTAAATACAAATCTGCTTCAAATCCCAAATGTACTCAGTTTTGTCTCAAATCCCATCAAATCCCAAAAGCGGCTCGTTGTTCCTCCAAAACATCACTTCAAGTGAACCTATTCATTAATCGGTTTGTCTGCATGGCTTGTCGTTTGCGATTCAATCGTTGGTGGTAAGTTTGAAGAGAGTTGCACCAGATTTACAAACATCGAGCTCAGGCAGACAACATTTGAAGACCTGACTTCCAATACGCGCTTAGTCCAAAAAACGAAATGTTGGGAAATCGAAAAAACCTTGTGACTCGCGAATGATAAAAGGTAACCCTGATTCAATTGCGTGGATGGGAAGAGGAGGGGTCAGTGCTAATTCCACCCAATTATGAAGGTTGGCGTGCGGACAGTCATCGAGCTGCGTGAGTGCAAAGTGGGGGAAGTCGTGAACTTAGCTCTGTTTGGCAGACCATGTCATACTTGTGAAAGGTCAAAATTCGTACATCTTAAAACCTAGAAAATGTCGGAAATCGGAAGATACAGCTTAGGGACGACCATTCCGGTGAACGAGGCCCACGTGAACAATGTCTCCTCCTCCCTCCACGCTTCAGACATCCTTGTACCCCCCCCCCCAACAGAAAAAAGCAAGTATGACTTACAGTCATAAGAGTCTTATATTCATAAAACTTGAAAGAAGAAAAAAAAACGAGAAGTTCAAAAGAGTGAAAGAAAGATTTAGCTGGCTCTAAGTCGTGATAAGATCGTGAAACCAACTCTGTCCACCAGATTGCACTAAAAACTTGATTTTCGATTTTGTAGACTTAGCGAGCTTTGGAAGTCAGGTCCTTAATTGAAACTGCAGTATTATTCCGTTTTAGGAATCCAACTCCCTCTCCCCATTCAAAGATGAATTTCAAGAAAATCGCAAAAAAAGTCAAATTTTTCCAATCGACGTAATTTTGCAACTAAATGTTTTTCAACTAAAAACTCATTTTGGCATACAGATATTCAATAATCAGATTATTCACTGGATGGGCTCTGTTGTGAGGCACTTGTACCAGTACAGAACATAATATGCAGCTCTATTGTGGATCACAAACCAAAAACTTTTGGAAATGAAATTTACGAAAAATACTAAATATTATGGGCAATTCTAGGATCTGCTAAAAAGGCTCCTGATGTTTAGCTATCTTTAAAAATGAGGACTTATTTCAAAGTCACTGTGCTCTAATTAAGGTGTAAGCACGAGTAAGACCATGCCCCGGTTGGCGTAAAGCTCATTCTCGTTTTCAGAGAACATACACACAGGTGGGTTTGTAATTCTTTAACAAATTCATCCTCCACTGGGCGACTATCCAAAAAGTCTGATTCTAAAGTCAGGGTGTCTAACAAATACAAATTTGTGAAACTCATGACTTTTTAATGACCTTTTCATGACTTTTCTCATAGGCTCACTATACACGTGTTAGAGGTCCTAAATTTTGCCAGAACAAAAACTACGTAGGATATTCAAAAGAAAGAGGACTGAGCGCCTACTATGAAGAGAACGCAACCCATCAAACAGCCAACTAGTGGAGGTTGTAGAACAACTAATACCCAATTTTGGAAGCAACAAAAAATCACAAAGTGCTTCATCAGTAGGTTGTGAATTTAGGTAGCATAAACAATAAATTGAAAGAAGCACTCCAAGGGAAGCATTTTCCAGTTTTTCGAGCCGTCAATGTTTTTTTAAGCAAAAATAACCAAAAGTGAATTCCAAAAAAAGTTCGAAAAATGGATTGAACGTTAGGATAAATGTTTAGCATCGGAAGGACATTATTTTGAAAAAAAAATGAACATTACTGTACTGATTAAAGAATAAAGAGAATTAATTTTTATCATCTTTCACCCTAGTTGACAGGCTAAATTCATGTACCTATTCAATCTTTTTTTTTTTTTTTTTTTTTGCGGTTCTGGCATCGAAAGATTACTACTCTAGCGCTTTGAGATTTGGTATAGTAATACAGTGTTAGTCGCTCTACAACCACTACTAGTTGGTTATTGTTTGCCCGCCAGTTAATATATTAATAAGTCGAAACATAGTAAATGAATTGGAAAATTTATAATTATTTTTTTAAATAAAATAAAATAATTTGATTAATAATTTTTATATTAAAACTGAAAAAAAAAATTAAATTATAAATTGTAAAGAATTAATAAAATTAAATTCTTTTGTATTAAGATTATTTTTAACAATAAAATTAAAATTTTAAATTCAATAAAAATTAATATTTAAAAATAAATTTTATAAATTGTTAAAATATTTTAAAAAATTTTAATTTCACAAATTAATATTTTAAATTTGAATTATATAAATAAAAAATAATTTAAATTTTTAAACTAGGGGGCTTCGCCCCCTGGCCGCTTCGCGGCCCAACCCCCCTGCCATCACAGTCCTCAGTGTTTGGTCTGAAACTTTTGTTCCTAAGTTGAGGTTTGCTTTGTGCTTCTTTTACTCCGCCTCTATCAGCGATCCTCAATCTTCCGCCATGAACCTCCTTCCATCCTTTCTTCATCACGAGCCTCCTCCGCCTCCACCACCACAACCCTTCGTTGACCATGGTTGCTCTCCACTTCCACGGTCACATCTCAACAGTCACAGCCCTCCTCAGCCACAAACTCCTCCCCCACAATGGCCATAGTCCTCCACCTAGTCTCCCCCGATCATCTTCTTCCACCCCGAGTGCCCTCCATTAGGACCACGTCCTTCGACCACCCCACACCACTATGGCCTTCATTTCTGTTCACGTACCACACCCCCACCAAGACCTCTTCACCCATCACTACGACCTCCCCAATGGCGGCCTCAGTCCCTCTCAACAGCCTTCCCCTTCCGCGGCCCCATCACCCTACGGCCCCCTCGCTCAACCACCCTACGGCCTCCTCGCTCAACCACCACAAAGATCCCGTGGTCCTCCAATCAGGAGCTTCCAGCACTATGACCACCCCTCCCTCACGAGAACCCTTCCCTTCAAGACCTCCTGCCCGGACCAGAACCTTCCGCACCATGGCCTTCATTCGCCTTCCCGGCCGCCTCTCTCACCAAGGACTTCCCTTCCTCCTCCACCAGGACCTTTTACTCACCATTACCCCCCCCCCCCCACTCGAGGCCTTTACCGCCCTCTACAGTTCCCGCCACTGCCGTGGTTTTCCTCCTCTTTAGGAGCTTCCTCTTCTACCATGAGTACCTCATACACCCCCGGGCCTTTATCTACCAAAATTTTACTGCCCCATGTAGGATTTTTACCCACCACTATCTCCTCCTTCCTTAATGGCCACCTTCTCCCACCAAGGATTTCCTCCGCCATGAAGACCTCTTACCCACCACTACCCCCTGGGCTTCATCTCCCTTCAGAGCTCCTGTCCTCACTATGGCCCTCCAACCCCCTTGAAGATAACTGACCATCCACCCAGGAGGTCTCACAACCATGACAACCCCTTCCCCACCCTCAAGACCCCACCCCCAGCCCTTCTGCACCATGGCCATTTCTCTCCAAGGTCACCTCTCTCACCAAGGACTTTCTCCTCCACCAGGTCCTCTTACTCCCACCCTACCCAGGGCCTTCATCTTCGTCCACAGCCCTGCCCCACATGGGCCCTCCTCCACCTTCAGGAGCTCCCTTCTCAACCATGAACCCTCTCTTGAGGGTAGGCAACCCCTGGAAAATCGAACAATCAAGGGGCCGGGTAGGCAACATGCAACGACTTGTGATCTTGAAGATTATGGGTAATTATGTCATGTTATGTCTTTTTATGTCTTAAAACTGGGAGATCTTTCATGTTAGAACAGATTATGTCCTCGAAAATAGCAGATATGCCCCTGCAATTTTTCTGATTTTTAGGTAGGCAACCCGCAGTGCGTTTTATTCTCCCGGAGGCGGTATGGTGGCAGCGGCGGATTTTACTTTTTTTAGTATATAGAAAGGTGTTATTAATATAATCAAAATAAAATTAATTAATATAAATTCCTTTACTCAATAAATTGAACTTAAAAATTTAAAACATTTAATTGGATTATGAAAAGAAATAAAAATAATGAAATTAAAAATTAATAAAACTAATGGGTTACGTTCGCTTCGTAGCAGGCATTCAATCTTTTTTTTTTCGAATATCCTAAGCAGGAGCGCAACCAGAACTCTTCTTTTTTTTGGGGTAGGGGGTAGAATTTAGAAAAATTATCCCCTCCTTAAATTCTGACGATCTTGCTTCGTAAACTTGTTGAATATCCCTTACTACATATTAACTAAATATTATTGGGTGGCAAAGGGGGGGGGGGAGTGGAAGAAAAACAAAAAACTAACAAAAAATGTCACTTTAATCCCGAAGTAAAACGAAAGTGGTTCTGAACTAAAAGGACCAAAGAAAATCCCTTTCCCCTACCCCGCAAAAAATAGGTCTGAATCGATTTATACCATCAACCACAAACGATAGCACAAAAACCATAGAAGGCAGTGGAAGGCGGAAGGAAGAAGGACGAAAAATCAATTTACTCTTTTTCAAAATGTGGAAGGAAAATGATTTCGTTATATTAGGAAAAATTACGACATTTGGCTGAAAAAGTCATAAAAATTTCCCCAAGTTTTCATCCTTGATACGAAAATTATTTTTAAAAACAGTCTCCGTGAGTCGAATATTTTGACTTTATTATCCTCTTAAAAGAACATCTGAAATTGCAAAATTAAATAAAACTTACGGTAGGGTCCATTACGAGGAGAATGAAAACGGAAATGAACTACTCGCATCTACACTGAAAATTTTCGTTCATCCATGATAAAAATGGTTGAAATAATTTTAAAGTAGTTCGAAATCGAATCCGTGAACAAAGATCATATCAAATGAGAGCAACAACAACCCACAACCATATAATTTGGTGGGGGGGAGGGGGGCTGAAATAATACAAAGAAAAATTGAGAGGAAATTGACTAAAAATGATGAAAAACAACTAGAATCGTAACGTAACAAAAAACTGTGTATATCTGCCCAAAATTGACCAAAAAGACCGAAAACCACTAAGTCGAACCAAAAGTGATCAATATCACTAGTACCTTGAAAGCATGTCGCAGACGAATCTGCAACCACGGGAGAGCATTTTCAAATTTCGATTTTAATATCGACGTGACTACAGTCTGCAGCCATGTTGTTAATAGAAATTTCCATAAAAACATCAACCACTGAACTGAATTGTCACCCTGAAGAGCAAATCATACGGATTGGCTTTGGGTCGGGGTGAGCGTTAGGTTACGGTTTCCGAGCGTGTCGGGGGGAGCATAACGGTTTTTCTCTCAAGTAACCCATGGTTGGAAGAAAAATAAATTTCCAAGGAAATGTCAATCATTGAACTGAATTGTCATCATGAAGAACCTTGATTTCGATTCTCGCCTCAGAGGTAACACTCAAAAAGAAACACTTTTTTCGTTTATGTGTCAAAGCTCTTGATCAGCTGTTTTTTTCCGTGATGCTCTGAAGTAACGCTCAAGAAGTAACGTTGTTTTCGTTGATGTGTCAAAGCAAAGACATGAAAATGTTTAAAAAAAAAACAAAAAAACTTGAATAGGGGTGAAAGCTTGATTTGGAACCTACCTGTTTTCATGAGCTGTAAATTTGTACAAGCCTACGACGCAACATAACCGCATCAGGCTATCGGTATCCATTTTTTTCGTTTCAAAATTGATTTTGAAGAAATGTCGAAGAATTTTTTTTTGTGTGTGCGTGTGTGCGGGGGGGGGGGGCTCTAGCCCTCTTGCCCTCCCCTTGGTTGCGCTCTTGGATCCTATGTAATTTTAACCTTTTAATTTCTTCCTTTGCTGATATTTTGGAGTTTACATTCAAAAAGGAAGCTGATAATAGATTCAAGAAAACGTGTATTAAAATTCAACCAATGAATCTCTCTCTCTCACACACACACACATACGGAATAACCGTACAAAGGGAGGTCCTCCGGTGTAACCCTACGTTATGGGGTCTCTTGAAAAAGCGCTTTAAAATGCTGTTAGAACGTTGGCGACACTGTACACACCAGCATGTCGGTGTTTTTCTACAAAACCGCTAACACTGATTTCACTTACACTCAAAAATAAAGAATAGAGAAAAACCGTACGTTATGAGGTCTCACCTGTGTGTATGAAATACACCCGTGAATGCGGAACTGAACGGCGTTGTGGGGTCAACCGTTTTAGCTGTATTTCCGAAAATCATGTACGTTCTGAGGCCATTTTTGATACACAATGTGCAACGTTGCCGCTTAGGACAATATTCCAGACACCGAACTAAATACGCGAAAAACTCATACATTTGTTGAACCGCAGCGACTAACAGCCTGGCCTGTCGTTACAGCTAACTCATATTGGTAAGGATGTGTATAATCCGATAATGTATTTGATGTGTGTTCGTGGGCCGTTATCATGAATTTTAACCAGTGGCGTCGCTGGAAAATATTTTGGGGGTAATTTTATCAGTAGTGTTGGCCTACATTCATCTGCGTTGGTGGTTTTTTTTTTGGGGGGGGGAGGGGTGTAGTATGTTGTATTAAAGTGTTTAACAGTCATTTAGGTCATTTATTTTCAGTCATGGTCATTTAAAAATTTAAGAATCAGCAAATTATATCTTGAAAGAGGAAACAAAATTGGAAGATACTATTATAATTACCAGGGCTGCAATTTTTATGCGAATGTATACTCGTATTTGTATCTATGGCGTATAGGTATAAGTATCAAAAGATGTTAACGAATCACAGAATTCTGAGTCAATGAAGCAGCACTTCATCATGCATATTTCACATATTTTGGCATTTACCGCGTATTTTGCACGAATTCTGCTTATTTTTCAATTTCTTCCCCACAAAAAATTAGTTTTGTAATGTTGAGAATGATGTGCGACTCCAAAAAAAATTGTGAAAACCTTATGGTTAATGAATTAGTAGACAAGCTTTTAGAAAAATATGTTCTTTTGCATGTGAGATAGCGTTTCTCTTGCCTGCATCACATTCATCAATCACCAAGAAATTACGAATAGGTGCATTATCCCCTGGCTGCATCTCCTATTAAAAGAAGATTGGACTCTTAAGGAGATACTTGGCTGGATCATTTTAAACTATGATAAAAATTGTCTCAGTGTATCCAATTTAATTTTTCTTTTGAAAAAATATACCCAATACCCATATTGTATTTACATATTTACGCATATCTTACAATTTTGACGCATATTTTCGGCATATTATTTAGACTGAATTCAGTGCATAAAATATGCGCATATTTCGCTATTTTTTGTGCATAAAAATTGCAGCCCTGATAATGACCATAAATCGAAATATCAGCTTACAAGAGTCTTCGCATGTATGACATGCTCATGTGAGTCGTGTGTGAGACGTGATCCTCATGCGCGTATCAAGGTAGGTGAGCTCAATAAGGCCCTGGTTTAAGGTCTTGGCTCTCCAGACTTGCATGTAAGTGATTTCATGTTTTTCCTTCTTCGTGTTATAGTCGTCGACTGCAATATTTAAAAAGTGGCTAGCTTGAAATTTTTCTAGACTGCTCTACGTTCCTCAGATCTTCTAATAAAAATACCCCTTTTTCAAAACTTGATAAATCCAGCCCACCAACGAAGGCTGAGCCACCTAATACCTAATAAGCCTGACCTGAAATTCGATAAATAAAATGTTAAGCAACTAGGAATTTATGAGTAAGTTATACCTGAAATGATAATCAATTGATCGTACCAGGCTGGGCCTTATTAGGTTAAACAACACTATTTTTCGTGAGTATCGCATATCTCAGTTCC
Source organism: Acanthococcus lagerstroemiae (assembly GCA_031841125.1). Taxonomy (NCBI): domain Eukaryota; kingdom Metazoa; phylum Arthropoda; class Insecta; order Hemiptera; family Eriococcidae; genus Acanthococcus; species Acanthococcus lagerstroemiae. Next base: position 30,553,177 of record CM063113.1, on the reverse strand, counting down.
AAATTGCTCAAATTTCACTTTTCTGGCGTCAATCGTTAACCAACTACAACTACAACAACTGTCCAATGTTTGATTTCTGGATAGATTCCATTTGATTAACATAATACTCGTAAATTCTCCAAGTTACATAAAAAACATTCATTTTGGAATTAAGATGAGTGCTTGGTAGAATACACGACAGTGACCCCACAGCGATAGCAAAAATTCAGGTGTGTGACCTCCCAACGGCCACGAAATACAGAGACCAATACACTCAATTTTTAATGACCCTTCATACGGGGTAAAGAGCTTTCTTATTGCGAATTGTGACTGAACAGTGTACTGATAATGATTGAGTGCAAACTCACAGACCATTCTATCTCCCCAAACATTTGAATGCCTTCCCAGAATCCTCAGTGAAGGAAGTGAATGCCCTTCCATGTGATAGAATCAAGTGGCCCCACAGCGATAGCAAAAATCCAGGTGTGTGACCTCCCAACGGTCACAAAATACGGAGACCGATACACTCAGATCATTATCACCCTCAATACGAGGAAAAGTGCTTCCATACTGCGAACTGAGACTTACCAGTCTACTGATAATAACTGTGTACAAAGCCACAGACCATTCTAACTCTCCAAACATTTGAATGCCTTCCCAGAGTCCTCAGTGGAGAAAATGAAGGCACTTTCATGTGACAGAAGTAAGGGTCCCCACAGCGATAGCAAAAATCCAGGTGTGTGACCTCCCAACGGCCACAAAATACAGAGACCGATACACTCAGATCATAATCACTCTCAATACGAAGAAAAGTGATTTCTTACTGCAAATCAGGACTAACCAGGGTAGTGATAATAACTGAGTACAAACTCACAGACCATTCTAACTCTCCTAAAATTTGAATGTCTTGTCAGAGTTCTCGGTGGAGGAAGTGAAGGCACTTCCATGTGACAGAAGTAAGTGTCCCCACAGCGATAGCAAAAATTCAGGTGTGTGACCTCCCAACGGCCACAAAATACGGAGACCGATACACTCGGGACATTATCACCCTCAATACGAGGTAAAGTGCTTTCTTACTGCAAATCAAGACTAACCAGGGTACTGATAATAACTGACTACAAACTCACAGACCATTTTATCTCCCCAAACATTTGAATGGTTTCCCAAAGTCCTCAGTGGAGAAAATGAAGGCATTTCCATGTGATAGAATCAAGTGGCCCCACAGCGATAGCAATAATCCAGGTGTGTGACCTCCCAACGGCCACAAAATACAGAGACCAATACACTCAGTTCTTAACCACCCTTAATACAAGGTAAAGTGTTTTCTTATTGCAAATCAAGACTAACCAGGGTACTGATAATAACTGACTACAAACTCACACCATTCTACCTCTCCAATCCTTGCAATGTCCTCCCAGAGTCCTCAGTGAAGAAAGTGAATGCACTTCCATGTGATAGAATCAAGTGGCCCCACAGCGATAGCAAAAATTCAGGTGTGTGACCTCCAAACGGCCACAAAATACGGAGACCGATACACTCAGATCATTATCATCCTCAATACGAGGAAAAGTGCTTTCTTACAGCGATTTGAGACCAACCAGTGTACTGATAATAACTGACTTCAAACCCACAGACCATTCTAACTCTCCGAACATTTGAATGTCCTCCCAAAGTCCTCAGTGGAAAAAGTGAAACCACCTCCATGTCATAGAAGTGACCCCACAACGATAGCAAAAATCCAGGTGTGTGACTTCCCAACGGCCACAAAATACAGAGACCAATACACTCAGTTCTTAACCACCCTTAATACAAGGTACAGTGCCTCTCTTATTGCAAATCAAGACTAACCAGGGTACTGAATAATAACTGAGTACAAACTCACAGACCAATCTACCTCTCCAATCCTTGCAATGTCCTCCCAGAGTCCTCAGTGAAGAAAGTGAATGCACTTCCATGTGATAGAATCAAGTGGCCCCACAGCGATAGCAAAAATCCAAGTGTGTGACCTCCCAACGGCCACAGAATACGGAGACGGATGCACTCAGATCATTATCACCCTCAATACGAGGAAAAGTGCTTTCTTACAGCGACTTGAGACCAACCAGTGTACTGATAATAACTGACTACAAGCCCACAGACCATTCTCACTCTCCGAACATTTGAATGTCCTCCCAAAGTCCTCAGTGGAAAAAGATAAACCACCTCCATGTCATAGAAGTGACCCCACAACGATAGCAAAAATCCAGGTGTGTGACCTCCCAACGGCCACAAAATACAGAGACCAATACGCTCAGTTCTTAACTACCCTTAATACAAGGTAATGTGCTTTCTTATTGCAAATCAAGACTAACCAGGGTACTGATAATAACTGAGTACAAACTCACAGACCATTCTACCTCTCCAATCCTTGCAATGTCCTCCCAGAGTCCTCAGTGAAGAAAGTGAATGCACTTCCATGTGATAGAATCAAGTGGCCCCACAGCGATAGCAAAAATCCAGGTGTGTGACCTCCCAACGGCAACAGAATACTGAGACGGATGCACTCAGATCATTATCACCCTCAATACGAGGAAAAGTGCTTTCTTACAGCGACTTGAGACCAACCAGTGTACTGATAATAACTGACTACCAGCCCACAGACCATTCTCACTTCTCCGAACATTTGAATGTCCTCCCAAATTCCTCAGTGGAAAAAGTGAAACCACCTCCATGTGATAGAAGTGACCTCACAGCGATAGCAAAAATCCAGGTGTGTGACTTCCCAACGGCCAAAAATACGGAGACCGACACACTCAGATCATTATCACCCTCAATACAAGGAAAAGTGCTTTCTTACAGCGAATTGACACTAACCAGGGTACTGATAATAACTGAGTACAAACTCACAGACCATTCTACCTCTCCGATCCTATCAATGTCCTCCCAGAGTCCTCAGTGGAAAAAGTGAAAGCACCTCCATGTGATAGAAGTAAGTGACCCCACAGCGATAGCAAAAATTCAGGTGTGTGACCTCCCAACGGCCACAAAATACAGAGACCTATACACTCGGACCTTATTCACCCTCAATACGAGGTAGTGCTTTCTTACAGCTAATTGAGACTAACCAGTCTACTGATAATAACTGAGTACAAACCCACTGAGCATTCTAACTTACCTAACATTTGAATGTCCTCCCAGAGTCCTCAGTGGACAAAGTGGAAGCACCTCCATGTGATAGAAGTAAGTGACCCCACAGCGATAGCAAAAATTCAGGCGTGTGACCTCCCAACGGCCACAAAATTCAGAGATCGATACACTCGGACCTTATTCACCCTCAATACGAGGTAGTGCTTTCTTACAGCTAATTGAGACTAACCAGTCTACTGATAATAACTGAGTACAAACCCACTGAGCATCCTAACTCTCCTAACATTTGAATGTCCTCCCAGAGTCCTCAGTGGAAAAAGTGGAAGCACCTCCATGTGATAGAAGTAAGTGACCCCACAGCGATAGCAAAAATTCAGGTGTGTGACCTCCCAACGGCCACAAAATACAGAGACCATTACACTCAGTTCTTAACAACCCTCAATACAAGATGTCGAAAATTCATCATTTTCGACTCGACTTAGTGGAAATTTATGATAATAATAACAGTAATAACAATAATTTAATACAACTCCAATATGATTCAACTCTAATATGATTCAACTGTATTAATTAATTGTAATAATCAACTGTGATTAATTAACCTTTCAACGCTCTGCTCAAACTCGGCTTTCCCCTACCTGTTAGGATAGACCCCGCCTGTGACGATAATTGGGACGCATTTGAGTGTGCGGCTCGCCCCCTGTAGTGGGTTTCGGCCCCCTCATTGGTTCACGTACTACTATGAAATATATCTCCATTGGTCCACGTGTGACCATGAACATACAGGACGGAACCCAATGGGGGAAGTCCAGTTCTGGAATTTGGATCGGTGGCGAGCCACCGAGACCTTGCATTCTGTTATTGTGCTCCATGCTGCACGTTATTGTGCTCGGTTTTCTGACGTTACTGTGTATTAGTACTGCATACCTATTACCTGTGCTCGTTTTGTTGTGTTTCTCTTTCCGAAATGGAAATGAATACTGCTACGGATCAAGCCAGACGATTTTATTATTTACTACCTGTTTGTATTTACATTTTGTTTGAGAAGTCGCATTTTCCTATGGTCGTCGTTCGTTTTGTGTGTTCTACAAGCCTTGTGTCACTATCCGGTGATGGTGCACTCGGTAAATTGAATTCTACAGGAATTTACGTTTCCTCTCTTGGTGTCTACTACATGCCTTGTGTTACCACCCGGTGGTGGTGCACATTATTTCACGCGAGGTAAAGTGCTTTCTTACAGCGAATTGAGACGAACCAGTGTACTGATATTAACTTGAGTACAAACCCACACACCATTCTAACTCTCCAAACATATGAATGTCTTCCCGGAGTCCTCAGTGGAAAAAGTGAAAGCACCTCCATGTGATAGAAGTAAGTGACCCCACAGCGATAGCAAAAATTCAGGTGTGTGACCTCCCAACGGCCACAAAATACAGAGACCGATACACTCGGATCATAATCACCCTCAAATTCCCTAAATGTGCACATAGATTGTTCTTGTTTAACACGGCAGTATTGGATATGTGACGCAATCAGTGGAATATGCTTTTTAATACGGGAAGCGTAAGACAATTTTTCCGGATCTTTTATTTCAATTTTCAGTGTTATGCATGCAGGAAAATCGATTAAATCGATAACTCGAGGATCCTTACCGATAGGTAGTCGATTAGAGGCAAGCTTATCAATTTAAATATATTTTGGATAGATTTTTTGAGAGGACTTACTCGGATATGACGAAGGGAAAAAATCTTGTAGACGACGAAGGAATATTTTGTGTATAAATTGACTGTAGGCAGCCAGTACTTCGAAAAAATTTAATACTGAGCACGTTTGTATATTCTACTGTGTTGGCTTGCTACAAGTATGCGGTTATTCAATACTTGTGATAATTGCCTCACAGTTTATTACTGTAGTCTACAAAGGAAAATTTAGAGTACGGAAAGTCGATTTTCAGTTAAAAAAACATTTTGTATAACCATATTAACTTCGGAATTTTTGGAAATTATTTTGTAGACGAGACATAACTTCCTTCTAACTATAAGGATTCAGGGTTTCTACTTTTTTTCCTGAAACGAATGTCACCCACAATAAGCACTATAAAAATGTGCAAACTACGAAGGAATAAAAGTGGTTACACAACTTCAACGTAGCTGGTAGACCCTCTTGAGGGGTCAAAATTTTTGGCAGCGTCCTCAAATGACTTGCACAACAAACATTCCACATAAATTTTTTATTAGAAATGTCTGTCTGTGTGATGTGTTTTTAAGAAAAATCCGTGAGTGGTTACATAGACGATGATGGAATTTTGACCGTAATTTGACAGTTTGGGGATGCTAGTTAGATATATGTCAGGTTATGTATTTTGAACTCTTTGGTTGATTGACATGATAGAAGAGATTTACACTTATCTCACAAAAAAAAATTATTGTTCTAACATTCTTAGTTTTTGACAAATATTGAAATATTGGGAGAATGACCCATGTATAACCCATGCTGATACTTCAGTCGATGAACTACGGATTCTCGGACTTTGTTGTATCATGATTCTACTCATTTTGGAATTAAGAGTGAGTGCTTGGTAGAATACAAGATGGTGGCCCCACAGCGATACCTAAAATTCAGGTGTGTGACCTCCCAACGGCCGCGAAATACAGGCACCAATACACACAATTTCAAATTAGCTTTACAAGCCCGTTCTTAATCCGATTTTAGAGTAAACCACAACTCGCGAACTTCACTCCACAATTCGCGACCTTCGCAACGTCCTGCATAGGTATAGAGGAATGGTGAGAATTGGCAACGTGGGGCCCCACTACGTCGGCGTTTTCACCGAGGCCTCAGAACGTTGCAGTAATGCGAATACTTCTGAGAGTCTTTACACCTGGTTATACACAAAGTGTATAGCGGAAAAATTGTCATAGGGGGGACTTTTTCCAGAACAAATCGGGATCAAGCTCTAGGCTATTATTTTGGCCCAAAGTATCGAAAAATCTGGTTAAAACGTTGTGGGGTCCTAGCCGAAGACCTCACAACGAAAATGGACCCCACAACGCCGGTGTTCAGCGGACTCAAGACCTCCCTTTATACGGTTATTCCGTACACACACACACACACACCCACACCAGGTCGGCTCATGTCACACTGTACCTACCGTGTCAAGCACAGTCTGTCACTTGTCACGAATCATTTTTTGAAAATAAATAATCAAAATTAGGCACACTGTGTAGCTGCCTATACTCTATTTTCCGAAGAATTAGGAGAGAATTTATGATTTTTGGAAAAATCAAATTAAATATACAACTGAATGTATGACTTTTTCACAGCTTTCATGATCTTCATGATCGCTGACTTCAATTCATGAATTGTTCGTGACTTTCATGACTGTTAGACACTCTGAAAATAAATGTACGGATAGGAATCGCACTGGTTTTCAAACTACTATACACTATCGCTCTTTGCTGTCTTCCCAAACCTAGTTTCCCTGGAAAATAGTATCATGAGTTATCATTCGCCCTCTTCTCGCATTTGGTGGCTACTAAATTATAAATCTTAAAGGGAAGCGCGATTTATCACAGTGATGATCCACCTCCCTGCATAGTGTCATGTGAGCCTAAAAACAAGTATCGATAACAGCCGAGTACCAGTTTTCGAGAAGGTCCTATCTCACTATAGGATCTCCATGAATTAAGAAATTACGGTGTACAAGCGGAGCGAGTTTCCCTTTTTTTGTAAAATTAATTCGTAAAATTACAATGATACAGTCTTCAACATTCTTAGCGATGTAAACTGTTCCGTTAAACCCTGGCGGCATTCTAGATTTGTAATACAGGTTTTCTTTCAACTTATAGTAAGGATCTTAATCGATCCGCCGTTTTGTTTGCAAAAAAATCATGTTTTCCAGTTTCTTGAAAAACTGATCAACTTTTTCACCTTTTGATTACAATTTTAGTTTCTATGTGAAAATTAACAATAAGCATCGCAAAAAATAATATAATTCAATTGCCAGAACCAGCGATGGTAACTTCAGTACTACCCTCAAGCTCGGGCAACACATGACACTACTTGGCCAACATACGAAAAAATTTCGAAAAATACCTCAAAGACCCAAGTTTATTTGAATACTTGGATATTTGGATTTAAATTTGGGTTGGTCGAAATTTTTGATATTAAATTCACACTGTCCAAAAAATTTCTGTTTTTTTTTTCTTGAATAAATTGACCAGAATAATTTAGCAATCCACCTTCCACCCCGCCCCCAGTTTAAACAAGTCGGGCAACCCAGGAAGAAAATCTAGGTTACCACCACTGGCCAGAACCATATTAAAAATTTTCTTACATTTAGTATTTTCAAAGTGGTATAGTTATGACAAATGACGACTTAAGTTGGAGAGCAGAATTCAGATTATTAACCAGATTAAAAAAAAAAAATTGAGTCATTTTCGAAGTACTGATGATTAATTTTTAAAATTGCTTTCTGCAAACAAAATGGTGGATCGATTGTACCTATGTGCAACTATAGTGACATACTAATACGTTTCAAGCAGATATTGCATCATCATTTTCTCTGATCATTATACCCTTTTCCTTCTACTGTACTCACACCGTTTCACCCTTCCGACTCCCTCCCCTGGACCAATCACGGATTGAGCTATTTTCGAACCAAAGGACGAACATGATCGCCGTCATAGATCCAAAATATTCTTAATCTCCTAGCCGAGTTCGCGCCCCGCGTTCGGGGAACTGCATCCGCGGCCAATAACGTGTACTCATCATACCTGAAAAATGACAATTCCAAAAAGTCAACTAACCTGTCATGAAAAGTAAGGCCGACAAAGCACCCGTCCGAATGAACATCTTGGTTGATGAATTACACGCTCGCAGATTATTTTTCAAATACTCCGGTGTTGATTTTCCGGCCGGGGACGAAAGCTAGCACCGGGTAATCCTGCTCATTTGAATATCCTCTGTCATGCTCAATAAATTACCCGAGTACCTTAGTGGTTCACCAGGAGCATACTAATGGCGTCAATTATTCGCTAATCGCCGTCGCGAAATGGTAATGCCCGAAAGGTTATCGAGCCGCAGGTTTGCAGTCAAAACAAAAGCACACACACACACAAAAAAAGCGATAATAGGGGCTTGCCGAGTACTCGAAATTATCTGGTAATGTATTATTAATGCAGGAAGTGCACCAGCAAAATTCATCGGATGTCTTGGTGATATTCAAATGCATCTTTCGGATAAGGTTTTCACTATATAATCCACCGGCGAGCCTCGACAGGCAGTCAGTGTTTCCAAGTGCTTTTCATTGTGCGGATTTTCGAACGAAGTAAGTGATCGAATTATAACATGCTCGTACCTATTTCGAATCTTCATAATGTGGTGCCGTGTTCGTGAGTTCTTACTCTTAGCAGAGGTGCTTGTTTCAGGTAGAATGAAGTTAGGTCAGTGAGATAGATCGCAAAACAGTAGGAGTTTTGGAGCGAAAGGTAAAATGCTGTGGGGCTCTATGTGGAAAATAGTGTCCAGAGAAGCGAACAAAGAGAGAAATGAAAAGAAAAACGAAAGCGAGTTTGTAGAAAATCTTCAAATCCAGCGCCGGTCTTGAAGCATTACACAGGTCTGGAAGAGTCTGAAATGAATCAAAAATCTTGGCGCGTCTTAAAAGTTTTCGAAGAAAGAGTTTCAAGCATGTCTGGGATGGTCATAAACGAATTTATAAAGGTTTTGAAGAATCATTATCAAGCCCGGAAGAGGTTGACCAGCATTTAAGATTCTAAACAACTTTTGAAGGGGTTCGGAGAGTTTCAAAGAATTTTAACTGGTTTATACGGGTCTCCCGATGCGGAAAATTCCGCCAGTTGCCCGGCGAACTAAAGGGGAACCAAGGGTAACTGACGGGGTTCTGGGTAATCCGAGGATAACCGAGGGTTGCAAATAGGTAACTTTTCCACGGGTAACTAGAGTGTAACTGACTGCGTATCGAGATGCGCAAAATCTCGCCAGTTAACAGGGTAACTAATGGGTTTCTGGGTAATCTGAGGGTAACGGAGGGTTGCAAATGAGTAACTATTCCGCGGGTAACTAGAGGGTAACTGGATTGCACATCGGGCTAGATGAGTCTTAAGCATGTCTTCAACAGTCTTGAACTAGTTCCAAAGAAAGAATCTAAAACGAATGTGGAAATATCTCGAAGAGACTCAAACTAGTGCTGGTTTTTTAAGATTTGCGCGAGAATCAAGTCCGGTTCGGAGCGACAGCATTTGAAATTAAGAAAACAAGAGTTTGTAGAAAAGGCGGGTGTATTGAACTATCGATAGTAAAAGTCCTAACGCGAGTGCTAAAACATATAAACTCCAAATGAACAAATGTCCTACCTGGCCGATCGAGGGAGAAGAGGGACAGCAAGTAAGAAGAGGAAGACGTGGTTTAGAAAAGATCACATACAGGAAGTACAGGTATCCAGATGATAAAAGACACTGCTAAGACGTGCACATCGTGCTGCGCAGAAAGTAACCAAGCAGTCCGATTTATACAAGAATGTACAGTGGAGAGATGGTCACCGCTATAATGCTTCGCAAACTAAAGAGTTTTAAAGAAGTTTGAGAGTCATAAAGAGGCTAAAACAATTGTGAAAGGCTGTAGATTGTCTTTAACAAGTATAGAACAGTTTGAAACGTATCTAATAACGCCACAAAAGTCTCAAAACGGTATGGAAACTTTTGAAAAGCCTTGAACAAATCTAGAAGAGTTCTAATCAGAGTCGAAACTTGACTTTCAGTGGATGGGGGGGGGGGTGGAGAAGGAAAATTTGCTGTCAAATATTTTTTGAAGACTAAAAATTCGCTGACAATTTTTTTTTTTAATTTAGAAATTTGCCGATTTTGTAATCAAAATATTTTTTAACTGAAAAAAAAAAAAAATGAACAAACAAACGTTCTTCAAAAATGAAAGATTCAAATTAACAATCTCAAAAATTGTCCACTGCCAAATTATTGTATTTCACCCCCCCCCCCATAGTTTCGTCCCTGCAAATGCAGATTCGAACTTTATCCCCCAAGCACTCACATTTGCGCACATGAGCGTACCCCAGTCTGGGAGAGTAAACTGGAAGGATGTTAGGAATACTTGAAAAAAACACACAGCTTCCTTTACCCATTAAGGGGGTCATTATTTACTCTTGGTGATATTTTTTCCTGAATTTCCTCTGATTCGTCTCCTAAATTGGTTCCAATAAAATCAATTAAAAAAGATCTACAATGTTTCAGGTCGATCGGATTAGGGCAATTCGGGCCACAAGCTCCCTTTCGTTCTTATGGGAAAAACACCTGGTGTTTTGACTTTCGTTCCGGACTAAATTTCCCTCCTATATTCACCAGGACCAAAGTCCGTAAATCAAATAATAGAACATTTGCTATCGGATTCAGCTTGTGACCCTGGAAGATAAGTCTTTTGCTTTCAACTTCTAAATTTTAATAAAATGTTCAATTTTCTCAAATTTTAGACTCTTGGTCAAACAGAGAATCTAGTAATAACAAAATAGTTATTGAAATTCGCAATTCAACGTTTACTACCGACTTTCAGGTTTTCGAAATGTCTTCCACATTTCAGCTTTTTTTTTCAAATTTTCACATAACGTTCGAACTCAGCTTAAAACCTTCGGATTTTGACTGACTAGTCTCTGACAGGAGTCCAGAGTATTCCATTTTCTGAAATGAAATGTGACTTTCACTGTGGGGAGATGGAGAAGAAAAATTTGCCGACAAATATTTTTTGAAAACTAAAAATTCGCCGACAATTTTTTTTTAAATTACAAATTTGCCAATTTTCTAATCAAAATAATTTTTAATTGAAAAAAAATAGGAACATTCATAAGAAATGAAAAATTCAAATGAACAGTTTCAAAATTTGCTGACTGCCAAATTATGGGGGGGGGGGGTTCTCTGTAGTTTCGCCCGCTGCAGACTGTAATCGCGCAGGGCCAACCACTGAATTCGTGTCGGGGAACGTTATGGTTTTCGCTCAAGTATACCCATGGCTGAAAGAAAAATAAATTCCCATGGAAGTGTCAACTACTGAATTTGTGTTGGGGGAGCGTGTCGGGGGAGCGTTAAGGTTTTCGCTCAAGTATACCCAGTAGTAAAAACATATGAAATGCTAAAACTCTTTGGGAAGTTTCTTTTCAGGGACTTATCATCGGACACTATTCGCTTAAATCAGCTCTGACATTAATGAAGATTCGTGAATTTAACTTTGATTGAACGTATTATAGTAGAAGACAAAATAGGTTAGAGAGGCGTGGAGCAACTGGATAGAATCCCAAAACAGAGTTCATTGCTGTGCGTCAAGCCTTATGTTGAAGAGGAGACGACGGAACTAACTTTTGCAGAAGAACTAAATATCTGAAATGTCATAAGATGAACAAGTTTCAAAAAATGAACTGGCTGTCTAAGATTCTTAAAATCCGAGTGCTTGTTTAGAGTAACCATAAATTAACTGATTACAAACTGACTAGAGAGGGGTGTGATGATTGTGGATTCTGGACCTGGGTGGAGTCACAAAATAAAATTTCAAAAATCAGAAAATCCTGTTCCTTTGAAACTGGTGTTTTACTTTGGAATGTTATTCTTTAGATTCAACTATAGGGGCGAATTATTGGTACATGAAACTGAAAAATTTATTGTCTCGGATGTGGACTCATTAGCAATCAATACTCTATTTTGGAGCAGTCTTAATCGGGTTGGAATGAATCAGACTTAAAATAAAATACAATTTTTAACCATTTTTCGTGCAAGATGTATTCGGCTATCCGTTGGATCCAGTTGTAACGAGTTGATATAAACAAATCGACTGATAGAGTAAAATATATGTCTGAAAAAGGACTCGCCGTTTTCAAATTTCAAAAAAAAAATTATAATAATAATAATAATAGTAATAATAATAAAAGCTTAGAATAGCCCACCCTTCTTGTTGAATCGAGGTGAAGACCGCTTTTGAGCGATTTTTTTCCTCTTGATGTTTTGGATCCCCTAAAAATAAGGAAACTGAAGAACAAAATTCCATTGAGTAAGCTGAAACTCAAAAAAGTAATGGAATGCCAATAAATCTTTTATTGTAAAATGAATAGAACATTTCCGAGGTAAAAATGAAAGCACGAATTCAATATCAGAATAATCCTTAGAGGTCATCTATACGCATCATGCAAACTGGGAAATCGCTAATATTCGTTCAGTAAAATTTCCCGTTAAATTTCGTGTTACAAAATTCAGGAGGTTTAGATAGGCAACTTATTCTACATTAATTTCAACAGGATTTGTTGAATGCAATTTCTGTAGCACCTGATGTTAAGCAGTGCCGACGAACTCGGGAGTTCATTCAAAAGTCGCGAAGAAATGAAGGAGATCCCTCAGACACGTTTGTCCCATGGGAAATAGCTCTCAGCGGGGGTAGCAAGAAAAATCGAAGCATCAGTTAACAAAACTGAAGGAGAGAAATATTTTTGTTATTTTTAATGTCAATATTTTTAAAGTTAGTGAAAATAGCATGCTGCCATGAGAAAAATACTCTTTCCCCTCCCCCCGAGATGAGTTATCTTGGTAGCTTCCTGATTACACTTTCAAATTATCATTCGTCATCGTTCCCCAAGACTACTGAAATTATCTGTAACACAATGAAGGTTATGCGCGTATAATACAAATATAAAATGTTTTTTGTTCGCAGGGGTTCCTACGTAAATATGTTCAAGGTGTGTATTCTAGCTATGGCTGCGGGAGCAATGGGTAAGTTAATCTCTTCAATAGAAGAACTATAATTTACAGTAATATTTACGGGGTTCGTCAGATGGCTCATTGATTTTCAAAACGATCACTATCTCGTAGTTCAGGGACCAACACACCATTCATGGTATAACAGGAAACTAGGTAGATATCCGTAACCCTCCCCTGTTTGAAATGTATTAAATTTGAAATTCATTAGTTCTGGAAGAAGTGCTGGAAACATGTTGGGAGCTTAGTCCTGCTCCGGAATCTCACCTATAATTTCATTTTCTCCAGAATTCCTATCCATTCTATAAGCAGATGCTATGAATTTGTTAGTACATTTCGTAATGAATCCCTGGAAGACTGAAATTCCAGTCCTCCTTCCTTTGGAAAAGTCACTTCATCTGAACCTAGTTCTTCAATGGTTCATATCGAAGTAAAATGTACTCCTTCTTATTTTCTTTAGGAATTGCCACACGAATTTTAGTTACTATATGTTTCGGTTCAAAGGAATATCACCCTATTGGCATTGCTCCCCTCTCAGATGTTACGTAGACTGTCCAATGATACTATCTCGTTGACTGACTAACCTTACCTGCGATGTTTTTTGCAGCCCTGCCCAAAATCGAGCACCGTGCCGAAAACAGCGCCAGTGACAATGACTTGTCCAAGTACTACGAGAAATTCCAACAGTACATGCAAAATGACCGGCTCAACAATTACTTCAAACCCGCGTCTCCGGCCTCTTCAGCTGGCAGCGAAGTGCAGTCCGACTCCCAGCAACAATACGGAATCCCTAATAATTTCAATCAATATCAGGAACAATTTGGACAACTCCAGAATAACCAATACTTCAAGGACTGTATGGCCCAGAATGGTGCCTCCTTCAACCAAATCCCCAACTTTGGCTTCCCTGGTTCTGGCAGTGACGCCGCGAGCAACAGCGGTAGCAACTCTAATTATTTCGGTTCCAGTAACAATTACAGTCCCGATAAATTCCAAGAAGCCTTTAAAAAGTGCCAGAGTTCAATGCAGAGCAACATACCGAATAGTTCGCAGTACCAGATTCCAAATTTTAACAATCCGTTCACCGGAACTTCATCTGGCTCCAGCGCGACTACTAGCGGTTAAGAGTATTCATGGTTCTCATTTTATGTATAGTTAATAATAGAATACGTAGTTCATGAAATATACTGTAGGTTTGCAGTTGCCGGTGTTCGTTTTATTTATTTGAAGCTGATAAAAAAAAAAAAAAAAAAACTATCAAAAACTATCTACGTTTCCATAAGTAAGGCTTGCGTCAATGTATGACAGAGTATGAAGTGTTATTTTATAACCCTTGTCCCCATCTACGATGTTTGCGGCAAAGAAAACATAAGACATCTTTTTTGTAGAGAATTCGAGGTGTTAAATTCTTCTTTGAAATAATTCACTTTTTAGGTCGTTAAATTTATAGGATCTAAATTCATAGATATCTAGACATCTCACCGAATGAGTTTTGTTTGAAAAATGTTCTTCTACATGCGATATCTCTCAAACTTTTTGTCAAAAATCGCTCAGGGGAATGTTTAGGCAGACATCAGACATTTTTCAGACTAGGTTGGTGTTTGTTATTTGATATTGGTTGGGTAACTACTCTCTCAATTGTATTACGGAAAAAATAATGTAGAAATCATTTAGTTCCAGCGTTTCGACCTTATTGAATCTCCAGTACTAAAACATTTGTATCTTCGTAGAATTGGATGTAGAAGTCCGTAAGTATTTCTTTCAAATTTTTGAAAGAGTCACTTGTGGTGCAAATCAGTGTCAAACATTTCGATAACGCATACCGAGTTCAAATTATTACTTTTCAGGGGTGTCGTGAGGCCATTTTGGCGAAGAAGATTCTTCGTTTCGTTTTAGGGGGGAGGGGGGCTTTGTTCTTCTTTTTTTTTTCTGGTCAGATGAGGAAATAAGAAATGTTTGTAGTACATTTTTATTATTCATAACGCAGAAAGTAATAACTTCAACGACGTTAAATGACGAAGCCACCCCTTCATGTACTACATATGCTATTTATTGTACTTCAGTGCATGAATCAGCAAAGAAAAAGGAAAAATTATTGGCTACAAAAACTGAAACATCGAACATCGAAGTTGGAGTTTTTCTCTTTCTTATTATTTAAAATTTTTATGACACTCGTGGTTAGCTTATTTAACGAGAATACGGAAAATTTAATATAATTAGTTTTAAAATGCCGAGAGTCGTTTAAAGAATTGCTTTGCAATCAAACTATTATCAGAAGTGACAAGTGGAATGAACACTGCAGAAAGAAGGAATACCACGTTGTGTCAGGCAAAGAAAAAATATTTATCTACTACTACTTCAAATTTGGAGGTTAACCAACAGAGTTTGAGGGGGGTTTCTTCATTGGACCAAGGGAATCACGACATCCCTGCTTTTTTAAACCACTTTTAGAACATCATGAAGTTTACTTCTTCCTTACTAAAATCAAATTTGAATCGTCTTTTAATGGTAATGTGAAACACAGATAGTCAGGTTCAAAGTAAAGTAATTGCTAATTTTCATAAAAAGTACGATACGCTAATGCGTCCAACACAAAATTTTTCAGAAGAGTAGATCAACGATATTCTCAGCACGAGGAAAAATTTGAAGTGAAACTCAGCATATCAAGTAAAAAAAAAAATTAGTTTTTTGTGGAATTTCCCTTAAGATACTTGAAATTAAATTTATTATAAACTCTGCTTGTAATTTTCTTAAATCCAATTCACTTTATCTTACTTATTTTTTATTTTTCGTCAAATTGCTAACTTAAAGTTGCTGAATTGACAATTACAATTCTAAAAAGATTTCCAATGGTGGGGGGATCTGTTCCCTTTGACACTTCATAAAATATTACCTATTTTGATAGTTTGCTCGATACCTCTCCACATAAGAATTGTAAAATCGTAGTTTTGGAAGCAAGCGAGCAATGTCCAAGTCGCTCTTCCGAATTCCTGGATTTTGAGTTGAATCATTGTACATACTCGCAATATGTGAACTACTTATGAAATCCGGCTTGAATAAGTTCATGTTCGGGATGTCTCAAGGTACACTGCATTTCTGTACTCGGTAAGTAGACAACTTCTATCGACAACGTGTAAATATGTTTGCCTGCTCCTCCTGTTGAAGGGCTATAGATTTGGACATCATAATAAATTATGTATAAAACATTTATGAAACTTTTTTCTCAGCACTGCAAGTAGAAAAATTGCTGGAACTTCTTCATAATAACAGAAGACAATATCAACAACCTCTACAAAAAAATTTCTGAAGAATTGTACTCTGAATACGGCATCAACAACCTCTACAAAAAAATTTCTGAAGAATTGTACTCTGAATACGGCAATTTTTTCCAAAGTAAACGATTCCTATCTTGATTTCTTTGAAAAATAGTACACTGCTTCACTCTTCTACCGATATTAGCTTTCAAATTTGAGATTTATTAGTGCATTACTATTCATAAGAATTATCATTTTCATATTCTTAGTGTCTTAATTTCCTGCAATACTAGAGAAACTACGGGGGGGGGGGGAGCAGTTAGAATTTACTGATACGTTCCAAAAATTTTACGGACAAAAAAAAAAGTAAAATTTCTGTTGCTATTCAAAGAATGATGAATTATATTCGTCCCCATTTCCTCAGGTGAAAAGCTGGATACGATACATGATAGTATTCCCTTTTTACATGGACAACTGCGGAGACCCGAGTCACTAACGAACAGTAGCATAAATAGGGAAGCCTTTTAGTAAAGAGGAAATTTTTAATGAAGCAACGGAATTTTTCAAGGATTTAAATACCGATAGTCAAAAGGATGAGGAAGAAACTTCAAACAATGGAGGGAAAGAAGAAAAAAGAGAAGAGGGATTTCTGGAAGAGGAGGGTATAGTAGGGGAAGGAAAGGAGAAGGACGGCATGCCCTTAACCATGAGGAGGAAATCCAGAAAGCCTCGGAAAAACAGCGAAAAAAAGCAAAACTACTGGGCCGGATGGAATAGGGAATAAAGTATTGAGAGAGCCTAAATCAGGGTTGGATCAAACATCTTCATCCGATAGGATGTTCGGATTCAATGAAACAAAAAGCAAACAATTTTGTTGTTCGATATCTTTCCTTTAGAAAGAGTTATGTTAGTGGACCCCAACGAACTGTAAAATAAGGGGGGAAAAACACCAAAAAACTCCTCAGTGAATGATCATTGAAAACAGGCTGGAGAGGCACTTTCGGGGGAGGCGCGCGTTGAGCGCCAACCTGTATGGGTTCCGAGCTGGAAAATCGACGATTGATGCCGCTGGGAAGCTGAAAAGGCTAGTACAGTCAGCAATCCAAAAACTCCAATTCGGTGTCGCCGTCAGCCTCGACATACAGAATCCGTTCAATACGATGCCATGGACGCGCATCTTGAAGGCGCTAGAGAACGCATTGGTACCCGCGTATTTAGGCGAAATTATCCAGGACTACTTCCGTGGTCGGATAATTCTCGCGGAAACTGCTACGGGCGTGGTTCAGCGGGAGATGTCGTATGGAGTTTCGCAGGGATCAGTTCTTGGTCCACTCCGGTGGAACATCGCGTTTGACGGCATCCTGCGAGCAGAGGTACCACCAGGGGTGAATATCATCTACTACGCCGATGACACTCTCGTGGTAGCATTCGAAGAGGATGTAGGCCACGCTTGAAAGCAAGGTGAACGAGGGACTGGAGGCAATGACCTGTTGATTCGAGTTGGCAGGGTTGTGCCTAGCAGCCGAGAAGACAGAAACGCCATCGGCGGTACAACTCTCTTCCTTTTGCCTAAAGAGAGCGGAGATTGCGCCCTGTACAGCCCTGAAATACCTTGGGCTGTGGTTCGACGGGAAGCTGTCGTTTAGACAACACGCAAAGAGGACAACGCAGAAAGCGGAGTGAGTCGTAGCCGGATTAAGCCGACTCACGTCGAACCTAGGAGGGCCGACTGAGAAGAAACGTAAGCTGCTGGCGAACGTCGCCATGTCGGTTTTCCTATATAGGGCTCCAATCTGGTCCGACGACATCGGTGCCAGGGAGTACAGAAGAAGCGATCTGATAAGGGTCCCGAGGGTATACAGCGCAATGCGGAAGATGACACCGAAGAGCAGAGCGGCACTACAGGGCAAGCGGGATACGTGGGAAGAGCGGCTCTTCCGCAGTATTAAGGGAGAGTGGACACGTCTGCTAGTACGCAACCTCAACGTGTGGTTGCGCAGAAGCCACGGCCAGCTGAACTTCTACCTCACGCAGGTGATGAGTGGCCATGGAGTCTTCAACAAGTACCTGCACCGGACGGGCATAGCAGAATGCCCACGGTGCTCCTACTGCGCTGTAGGAGGGCGGAATGATGCCTGACACACCCTGTTCGAGTTTCCGGCATTCGACCAAGAGAGGGAAAAAGCGGCGGTTGCCTTTCGAAACGCGGGCGTTGAGCCGTTTACACCGGAGAACCTGGTCCCGACAATGCTGGGATCAGGCAGCTGCCGTTGTCAAGAAGACGTGGGCCGCAAGATGGAGCTGGAGTGGCAGAGACAAAAGCACCGGACACAGCACCCTATGCCGGCACTCGCCATCCCACCAACATCGACGATGACGACGATGTCGCGGCTGCCAACAACCGACGAAGAAAACGATCCGGCGCAACTCGACAGCGAGGTAGAAGAAGAATAAGACGCCGTGGATTCGCCGCCGTGAAGAGGTGGAAGGGGAAATGGGGGTAGCAAGAGCTACCTCAAAGCGATTCCCCCTATTCTGACGCAGGCCCATTCGAGGGGTAGGGTGTTTGGCTGGCGTGTATCGCCATACGCCCCTCTATTATCGATATCTACTTCAGAGTGGGAACACTGATCTGTCTTTCATTGACAACCCCTCTTCTTCATTCGATACTTTGTGGCAACATTTTCAACATTTTGGGAATCATTCAAATAGTTAAAGTTTTGGCATTTTTTCTTCCTGTGTCACTGTACTCGTTATCTTTAAACTTAAAAATTCCCATTAAAATTCAATTATTTTTCATTAAAATTAATGTTACCATTCGATTCGCCGTTGAAAATACTAGGTACTAGAATAATAATTATAATTTTAATTACTTTCTTCAATTCCCAATGCATAGAAAAAAAAAAAAATTCAAACCTACTTTTGGCATTTCAAAACACATTATGTTTGATTCTGATGACAACAATGAAATATTATCGATTATACATACATCGATACATCATTGGTATAGGTTTCAGGTAGGTAGCGCTATTAGTACTCGAGTTAGGCCCCCTGTTTCACTTTACAACATGTATCACAATACGGCACTTGTCCCTACACTCTATCAGAGCATTAAAAAAATATAAAAAAATAAAAAAAGACAAGGAATCTACTGTATGTTTCATCAGAATTCAAGGGCGCAACCAAGGAGGCGGCTAAGAGGCTATAGCCCCTTCCAAAATTCGTTGAAATTTTTTTAAAATCAATTTTGAAACGAAAAAAAAAGATGCCGGTGGTCTGATGCGACTCCGTTGCGTCGTAGGTTCGTACAAATTTACAGCTTTATGAAAATAGGTAGGTACCAAATCGAGCTTTCACCCCTGCCCAAGTTTTTTTTTCTAAATTCTAGCCCCGACCAAAAAAAAGTGCTGGATGCGCCCCTGTTTTCGACCTATCTCGGGAACGTATCGTCACAGCCAAATTTGAACACTATGAGTTTAAACTCGGCGTGAAAAAAACAATCTTGAATTCAAAATTTATGATTTTTTCGAATTTTGAAAATTTCTCCATAACCATCATGACTTTTTTTGGGCATAAAATTTCCGGAGAGCTTCGCCGTTGCCGCTAGTGCTAATTATTCAATTTTATGAGACGAATTCAAATCCGTTGTCAACGTTGAGCTATAGAGTCATTTTTTAACCAATTTTCGAGCCTATCGCGGAAACGGAGCGTCACCGCCAAGTTTGAGCACTTAATTTGAACTCGGTGTGAAAAATTGATTAGAAATTTGTGATTTTCTCGAAATTTAAAACTTTTTCCATACATCATGTCTTGGAGGTCTGATTGGCTGAGTAGATAGCGCGTTGGTCTTAGAATCCGGAGGTCCCGGGTTCGAACCCACGTAGCAACTCGCCAGAGTTTTCGACCTAGGCCGGTTTTTCAGCCTGAAGGGAAGAGGGCTAAGACAGCCCTAACAGCCTCCCCGACGTCTCTGAAGTAATGCTTGAAAGGGCGGATTCCTGGACTCGGGTGGAGAGAAAATTAGAAAAAAGGAGACATCATGTCTTTTGTCGGACAAAAAAATTTTCAGAGAGCTTCGGCGTCGGCGCTGGTGTTGATTACTCAATTTTTCGAGAAGAATTCCAATCCGTCATCAACATTTCGCTAGTCATTTTTTGACCAATATCGCCAGCATTTTTAAGGGCTCCAAAAATCGTCGAAATTCTTTCAAAATTAATTTTGAAACGAAAAAAAAATTGATGCCGATGGCCTGATGCGGTTACATTGCGTCGTAGGTTCGTACAAATGTACAGCTCAGGAGAATAGGTAGGTACCAAACCGAGCATTCACCCCTGCCCAAGTTTTTTTTTCTTTTTCCAAGTTCTAGCTCCGACCCAAAAAAGTTCTGGTTGCGCCCCTGTCAGAGTTATTAGCTTATTGTGCTTTTAGGAAGCATTGTAGGTTAGAATAAGTATCTTAATAGATTCTACTTTAAATTGTAGGTACCTAAAAACAACCCGGCTAAGAACATTTCCTGAAGTTCTTTGAAAATATCATATCATATCGATATCAATTTTGGCACGGCACATCACTACTGCAACATTGATCATCCACCTGCTTTCTGCGCGGCTTCATAGCGATGTGGTCCACCACTGGCCAGCAATTACGTCAATACAGAAATGAGCTAAAAACACGTTTGGCGAACTTTTAGTCGACAATTTAAATACCGAACGTGACTCCTTGAAACTCAGTCGACATCCTTGCTCCATCATGTACCTGTGCACCGCTAGACAGGTTCATTAACTTAATGAAACAGGCTGCCATTGCCCGAGGCAAATTGATGACTATATTCTGTGGGACCCTGCTACCAGGTACCGGTACCATCAGGTTACCGTCGATGAAATACTAATCAGAAATACGCAGTCGATGGCGGCGTTCTGCAGTCCTGTATATTCGGACGAGACATCTATTCGCTCTTCTGCACAAATCGACGCATCATGGCTCGTAATTACCTGCTCGTATACGTTCGGGTAACGAATCGCGCGACCGCTAATTGTCTCATCAAAACGGCGGTACACGTTTCGGCGTATAATATACGCGTATATTAAAACGAATAAATTGTGTAATACGATAATTATTTGCGGTAATAACGAATGGTGTGCGGCGCGCAGTGGTCTGGCGGGTCCGGGCCCAGGGCCCGCAGTCACCGTGGACGATGTTCGCCGGTCCGGACGCGATGCGAATTGCGTGCCCGCGCGCCGCGCCCTGCACCTTTGGAACTGAAGAGTTAAGAAACTCGACGACGATAATTAGAAACGTGTAATTAATTCCGCGTAGACGGGAATGCGAAAGCAAACGTATTCTAGCCGATAAAAATCGATTCGTATGCGTACGTATTTCCGGTCCGGTCCGCCGAGACAGTACGGAGAAATGTAGATGAAGATTTTTCATTCGGAGAAAGGTCTTACTGCCGGACGATCATCGAGCGCTACGATAACGCGGCGTAACTTATCGAGATTGGCGAGCAGCATCCGTCGCGCTGTGGCACAATGGGATGAATCTCGGATCTAACGGACCAAAATCATTTTCCCCATCAATGGGTCAAAAACGGAGGTCGAAATGCAAGGAAAATATTTGGCAATTCATTTTTGGTCCTCCGAGGCCGGATGACCCTGGAATATCGCTGAAAATCAATAATTTTCTAAACTTATATTTTAAACAAAGTGAGAACAAGAAGGCAGTCAAAATTGCTTAAGGCCCCTGGGTCAGATAAGGTTTCCGCGGAATTGATATATGCTGTCGAATGCACATGGTTTCGGGCACGGTGTCTATCGTTCTTTTCTACCAGCCCCTATCTCTTCCTACTTTACCCATAATATCCCGAATTCTCTTGAAAACTTGTCCCTCCATCTTGTCGGTGGTCTACATCTTCTTTTTCACTCCTTTAGTGACCATTCTTCGACTAACTTCCCCCATTTGTCCTTCCACCATGTCTCCTGCGTGACGCTTAGCTTAGCTTCTTTGCCCTTCCAGTCTTTTTATATTTTTTATATTACCCAAAGTGGCGAAAATTCTCGAAAAATTTCAAAAATAGGTTAAGCATGACACTGGATAGAACATTTCAAGCCGAATCGAATGATTGTAAAGATTTTTCCGAACTTCACTTTGCTCAGCGTAAAACGGGCATTGTAAATATAGGGTTGGAGTCAAAACGCAGAGACGAATCCATAGGGGATTTGGGGGGTTGAAACACCCCTCCCCAATAATTTGGCAGTCGGCAAAATTCGAAACTGTTCATTTGAATTTTTCATTTTTTATGATTTTTTTTTTTTTTTTTTCAACTAAGAAATAGGTATTTAGACTATGAAATCGGCAAATTTTTAATTTTTAAAAAATCTTGTCGGCGAATTTTTAGTTTTCCAAAATATTTATCGGCGAATTTTTCTTCTCCACCTCCCCAAACTGAAAGTCGAATTTCATTTCTGAAAATGGAGTACCCTAGACTCCTGTCAGAGACTAGTCAGTCAAAAGCCGAAGGTTTCCATCTGCGTATCGAACGTTATCTGAAAGGTTGAAACAAAGCTGAAATGTGGAAGACATTTCGAAAATCCGGAAGACGGTAGCAAACGTTGAATCTTGAATTTCAATGACTATTTTGTTTTTACTAGATTCTCTGTTTGACCTAGAGCCTGAAATTTGAAAAAGTTGAACATTTTATTAAAATCTAAAAATTGAAAGCAAAAGACTTATTTTCCATGTCACAAGCTGAATCCGATAGTAAATGTTCTATTATTTAATGTAGAGGCTTTGATCCTGGTGAATATGGGAAGGAAATTTAGTCTGGAACAAAAGTCAAAACTCCATGTGTTTTCCCCATAAAACCAAAAGGGAACTTGTGGCGCTGATTCCTCTAATCCGATCGACCAGAAACCTTGTAGATTTTTTAAAATTGATTTTATTGAAACCAATTTGGGAGATGAATCAGAGAAAATTCAGAAAAAAACATCACCAAGAGTAAATATAACGATCACCTTAATGTGTAAAGGAAGTTGTGTGTTCCTCTTAATTCCTAACATCCTTCCAGCTTATCTTCCCAGACTAGGGTATGCTCATGTGCGCAAATGTAAGTGCTTGGGAGATAAAGCTCCAATCTACATTTGCAGGGACGAAACTATGGGGTGAGGAGGTAAAACACCCCTTAATAATTTGGCAGTCGGTAAATCTTGAAACTATTCATTTGAATTCTTCAACGTTTGTTTGTTCGTTCATTTTTTTTGTTTTTCAATTAAAAAATATTCTGATGACAAAATCGGCAAATTTTCAAATTCCAAAAAAAAATTTGTCGGCGAATTTTTAGTTTTGAAAGAATATCTGTCGGCAAATTTTTCTTCTTCACCCCTCCAAATTAAAAATCTAGTTTCGTCCCTGTCAAAAATGACATGTTCCAATGGATCATGTTAATTTTGGGGATTAGGCTTTGCGTTATTACGTTTTGAGCCGTCTGGTTGATAAAATTGAAGTTGCATTGTGTCAAAGGTTCTCAGTTCACGTTTTTGGAATGATAAACGAATGATTTTTTTTTTGTCGCTGTTCTGATGATTTTCCAAACGTATTCTGAGGACGTATTTCTTTGGTATTTCTCATCAGTTTTAACCAAAATGAAGGGATGAATGGTTATTTCCATGCAATTTCAATTTTACTAAGCGTTAGTCAGTGATATTCGACGCGTACACGAATTATATGCCTTAACATAGCTTTGGAGTCAAAACTAACATGCTCCAACTCATATTGCGGTTCCAAAACCCCAGGCGGGGGAGTCATCAATCTTTTTCTTGTAAACACGTTTTAAACATCAGAAGAATGTTTTAAAATACTTTTTACTGCAAATGAAAGGTGTAAGCTCTTAATTTGCTTGATTATTTCGATAAGTTATTGTTAGGCTAATGCAGAGTAACTCTTCACAAAGTTCACAATTTTGAGAGTTTTTCATACTTTCAAACGCATGTTCCTTAGAAACTAGACGTGCTAGAGAAAAACGGCTAACGGTATCGTATACAGCGTTGAAAATACTTTCAGAATCACAGAATGGTATTCGTGGAACAGTCAAAAAGTTGAAATTTGTTGCAGGGAGACGTGTCGAAAAGTTTTCCTGGGGGGGGGGTGAAAGTCCCAACTGATTCAACTCAAAATTCCCAGGTATAAAAGCAAAAAAAAAAAAATTTTAGACTTGTTGGATTTTCCCAACTTCTCAAGTATCAAAGCACAAAACAGAAAAAACAAAGAAAAAGCTTTTGACTTGTTGGATGAATTGTGAAATTGGTGTATAATAGAAATATTGATTTCCAAAATTTTGCCAAAATTTCTGAATGAAACACGACGGGGGAAACATCACCCTTCCCCCTTGCATCGGCTCTGATTTGTGGCCTCTAGGATAATATAATGTTGAAAATTGAGAATAAGGTGGTGCCGGCGTATAGTATTCATAATTTTTCATCTTTGAACCACTGTATTTGAAGACAGACAAATATTTGTGAGTTTTCTTAGTCTCCAACATTTCCAGCTTCATAATACTGGATCATTCCACTCTCATTAATAGTAATGGGATCGAATTCATCAGATCTTAAAACTGCGGTCTGATGATTAGTTTAGCAACTTCAATTCAATCGAGCGAACTTGAAAATGTAATCAGTTACTGTGTGCGCTGCTTCTTCAGATGCTCTTTTTTTCGGTCATATTTCATTGATCAAGGTAATATGAGATATAAATTTCCTCCTACACCCTCAAGACGAAGAATATCATGGCCGTCTGAATACATTTCTTTTTGAAACTGTTGTAATATTGTACAATCCCTAGCTCCATTATATCTGCTGGAAATTGCTGTTCAATAATCATGTATCCGATGCGCAAAAACCCGACAGTTACTCGCGGAAAAATTACCCTTTTGTAAACCCTTCGATTAACCGGGTAACTGAAGGTTTTCTAAGGGTAACTGACCGAATGACAATGAATGGAACAGCCAATTAGAACATTCCGTTTACATGGTGGATAACTGGTAACCCCTTAAGTTACCCATGTAGCCCCGCAGTTACCCGTCAGTTACCCGAGTAATTGAAGGGTTACAAAACGGTAAGTTTTCCGTTGGTAACTGGCGGGTTTTTGCGCATCGGGTATTCTGGATGCCATCTTACATTACTTATTTTAGTTTGTGAATCGCTGGTTTCATTCTCGACACAGATGCGTGCATGTGGACAAGTTAACTATCATTTAATAGCACATTATTACAGAAAGGTAATGTCAGTTACAAATTTGGTGCCAAAATAAGAATGAAAAACTATGTACCAGTAATCATGCGATTTCGATTTGTTTGTAACGTTCGAAACGCCATCACTGATAACGAGAACCTATTTTCTTTTCAACGGTACCCTGTATTCTTAGTATATACTTACCGCGACCATTTTAGTTCCATTCGAAGGAGAAAAACATTAAGCGCTATTTTGAGTAATTTTCATGTAAAATTCGTATTTAACAACACAGAAAATACTTTAAATTATAATATTCTCCATATCAGCCCATATATGTTAATTACCGCCTTTTGAGACGTTGCCAAAAATATCTTCCATGTTCCGGCCTGTTAGTTGTATGGGCGGCTGTGGGATAACCTGATTAATCAAGAGCAATACGCGGGGCTATAGAGTTAAATCCGCGTAACTTAATTTTGGCAAATTTTTCAGGATATGCAAGAAACTAGTTACACTGCTTTATCGTCTGTATTTTCTTTAATAATGTGTCGAAATAATTCTGAAACTTTTGCGGTATTTTTGGAACATTTCTGGTATCACAAACGGTGTAGAGCAGGGTCAGAAACACCCAAAAATGGGAGTCACGTGGTTTCAACTCCAGGCCCGCAAATAAATGTTACCATTAGCGATTCTACTAGCTACTGATTATGAGCTTCACCCTTCTCCCACTCCAGTCGGCTAATTGCGCTCATATAAACGTGACAACTTCTCTGGTTTAAGGTTCGAAATTATCTTCACGCTCCTCGTTAGAAAGCTTGAGTCAAGCAGACACAAATCTGCAATAGAATTTGAGTCTTCTCATCACTACCTAGGCCCGTAGCCAAGGAGGTCGGAGGGCAACATCCATCTAGCGCAGTCATCTGCCCGCCCCTCCCCTTAGAAAATCTGGGGAAAATTTTACTTTCTAACTACCCCAGTAAGATTATTCTTCGGAGGCAGTAGGCGTGTTAGCGCGTATACCGCCGATCGAACTCAAGGTCGGCGAAGTAGCGGAGGTATACGGTACGAAGAAGAAAGCGAAAAGACGAAACGGGAAGCGCTTCGGGTCAAGCGAGTCATCCAGCAGGACACGCTTCGGAAGCGGAAAGACTCGCTCGCCCACTCGTCCAAGGGCGAGTGGACCCTAGCGCTGATACGCGACCTCGTTGGATGAATAGGAAGAACTCACGGAGAGCTGAACTTCCACCTGACCCAAGTCCTGAGCGGCCATGGGTGCTTCTGCACATACCTACATCGGATGTCGATGGCGCCGAGCCCCGTGTGCGCGCACTGTGATCGAGGGGCGGAGGACACACCTTGGTGCACCCTGTTCGAGTGTGAGGCCTGGGAGGGGCCACTTTGGCATGCGTGCATCGCCATACGTCTCACCACACCACCCCAGTAAGATTAGGGATTACTATAGTATATTTTTTGAAACTTTATTTTGGTATCACTGATTCCTTTCTCGTTCATTCCGTTCACTCCGCATCAGGGTTGTGCCGTAGAATGAACTGGCGTAGATTTTTTTATTCTGCGCGTAGAATGCATCATGTAGCATGAATGACTATTCTACACTTTTTGAGGGGGAGGGGGAGTGAAATTTTTTATCGTGGATAATTTTATAAATTTTCGAGTCAAAGGACAAATTTTTTCGCATCAAAAAAACAATTTTCTTTCTTTATTGACAGAGAAGAGGAGGCGTTATTTTTTTAATTTAATTTTTATTATTCAAAGAAAAACTAAGTACCTATTTTGTATTCAAAAAAGGAAGATATGACACTGGACGATATTGTTTTACTTCTTCTTTTTTGGCTTATTTTATTATGGATTACAATCTTATCTCCTGTATTGTGAGTTTTTGGTTTTTGGTGCTTTTATCACAATATTATTGATTTTTCTTCCGATTTTTCCATTTATTTCTTAGTGACTTATGCGTTTGTAATCGAATTTGAAATATGGTATTTTATTTCGATTTTATTTATTTATTTATTATTATTTTTTTTTTTTAGGGGCCTTAATGGGTTTCACTGCCCATATTGGGCAGTTCCAAAAATTTGAAGTTACACTTAATCAAAATTAAGGTTGAACTTAAACAGCAGTTGAGGCAATAGCGCACAGTTTTCTTTTACTCACTGGTTTCTTTTACAATTTTTTTTTTTGGGGGGGGGGGGATTTTTTGTCATGGGAAATTGTCCAAAGAGAAAATGGTGATTTTCTTATTCTAGCTTAAGGACAGGAATAGGTTCTTCTCACGGAGGGAAGAAACCAGACTTTTGTCTCTTTTTTTAACCCAATGAAGGAACATGCTTCTTCTATTAATTTAAAAAAATGAAATAATTTATTCGGGTTTCTTTCAATAAAAAGCCCAAGTTCTTCTCATTCAGGAAAGTTAATATATTTTCATGAATTTCCGAAGTTTGAAGGAATTGAATTTCGTCCATTCTTCTTCTTAAATCTTGGACAAAATTGTCTAATTTAGCAAAGTACTCGTATTTTATTAAGTGTTTTCTTAAGCTGTCTGCTTCGTCGCAGCAATCAATGAATTCGTTAAGTAGCTTAAATTCTTCATTAAATGTTTCTGAAATTTACCAAGAATTAAATTCTATGTATACCTGTCCTACAGATTTTCTTCTTCTTCTTTTTTTTTTTTTTTTTTTTTTTTTAAATATTTTTGGTGGTTCCTGTTTGGGTTACCAAGTAGCCCTTTGCTGCTTTCATGATTTCATAATTCGGAGTTGGAGTGTTTCTTTTGGGCTGCTTAGTAGCCCTTCTCTGTTTTAATAAATTTTTCCAACCAGCTTATTGTCGTCCGAATCGGAATTGATCATATGAGACATGAACGAGGTTAATTTTTAGAATGTCGAGGTTAACTTTTTCGCTCCCTCATTTATAATGTGGTTTATTTCAAATATTCATAAGTTTTTAACTTCTGTAAAAGTACATCCCGTTCCTGTTTGATTTTGTCTAGATAGGGTTTCTCCAAATTTTTCTTCTAAGTCTAACTTATCCCTTATTTCAGGTTTCTCCGAATTTCTTGAGTTTGTATTAGGATTTTTTCGGTAAAATTTTCTGCAATGGCATTTGATTCTGTCAGAATCGGAAGTGGGGGTTCTTTCACCGTTTTTTTAACATTGCGATTTACATTATGCACTTAATAAATTAGTAATTTTAGGTCCTGAATTAATAAGAATTTGATTAGGGTTCAGATTAGGTCAGAATTTCAGTCACGTTTTTAACTAGATTTTGTACGAAAGAAATATGCTGCGTCTAACCACGAATGACAAATTAAGGACTTGATTTTGAGAAGATTATTGGCCGGAATTCAGGCGACAAAAAACGCTCGCATCTTCTACCCAGAATTTAGCAGACAGGACGATTATACGAAACAGTACATTCGATCATGATTATTCACCCTTCATTATTGGCAATGCAGCAGGATCTCAACTTAGCCAGTAAATTTCTACCATGTATAATGTATGTGATCCCACTTAAACTAATTTTTTTACACTGGATCTCATGTTGTGCTGAATGTATCATCGATTTCCCCAATTTTCTAACACCTCTGTGGGTACAAGTATAACGATTAAACTTATATTCCAAATATTTCGACATAAAATAATACCTACTCTGGGATACGTACAAGTATTATAAAGCGAATCTCGAGTTGTCCATTTTTTATCCGGATCTCACCTCGATCAAAAAACCTATCCATAATATGTGGCAGTTTCTATTAAAAAGGGGTAACTTTGTCAATTGATCGAGGTCTCAGAAAACGCGAAAAAAGAAAAACGAAATTTTTTAGTCGAAAAATTCAATTTTCAGATTCTGGTTGATTTCTATAGAAAAAACATCGCAATAACGAAGAGACAAAAGTTACTCGCACGAGAGAGAAGAGGGAGAGAGACAAAGAGAATTATGAAAGAGAATGAGAAAGAATGCGAATGTCCGTTCGCTTCTTCGTGGTTTTTCGGAGCTCACGAATAAATCCGATGGTCTGAATTGTTACCATGCAGAAGAGCGGAAAATTACCTTTCCAACAAGCCCTCGTCGAGGCTGGTAACGTGATTCCGCGGCCAGTTATGGCCGCTTGTGACGGAGTGGGAGAAAAAGATGTGGGTCTAACTGATGGCGCCGAGCCCGTGTGCGCGCACTGTGATCGAGGGGCGGAGGACACACCTTGGTGCACCCTGTTCGAGTGTGAGGCCTGGGAGGGGCCACTTTGGCATGCGTGCATCGCCATACGTCTCACCACACCACCCCAGTAAGATTAGGGATTACTATAGTATATTTTTTGAAACTTTATTTTGGTATCACTGATTCCTTTCTCGTTCATTCCGTTCACTCCGCATCAGGGTTGTGCCGTAGAATGAACTGGCGTAGATTTTTTTATTCTGCGCGTAGAATGCATCATGTAGCATGAATGACTATTCTACACTTTTTGAGGGGGAGGGGGAGTGAAATTTTTTATCGTGGATAATTTTATAAATTTTCGAGTCAAAGGACAAATTTTTTCGCATCAAAAAAACAATTTTCTTTCTTTATTGACAGAGAAGAGGAGGCGTTATTTTTTTAATTTAATTTTTATTATTCAAAGAGAAAAACTAAGTACCTATTTTGTATTCAAAAAAGGAAGATATGACACTGGACGATATTGTTTTACTTCTTCTTTTTTGGCTTATTTTATTATGGATTACAATCTTATCTCCTGTATTGTGAGTTTTTGGTTTTTGGTGCTTTTATCACAATATTATTGATTTTTCTTCCGATTTTTCCATTTATTTCTTAGTGACTTATGCGTTTGTAATCGAATTTGAAATATGGTATTTTATTTCGATTTTATTTATTTATTTATTATTATTTTTTTTTTTAGGGGCCTTAATGGGTTTCACTGCCCATATTGGGCAGTTCCAAAAATTTGAAGTTACACTTAATCAAAATTAAGGTTGAACTTAAACAGCAGTTGAGGCAATAGCGCACAGTTTTCTTTTACTCACTGGTTTCGTTTACAATTTTTTTTTTTGGGGGGGGGGGGGATTTTTTGTCATGGGAAATTGTCCAAAGAGAAAATGGTGATTTTCTTATTCTAGCTTAAGGACAGGAATAGGTTCTTCTCACGGAGGGAAGAAACCAGACTTTTGTCTCTTTTTTTAACCCAATGAAGGAACATGCTTCTTCTATTAATTTAAAAAAATGAAATAATTTATTCGGGTTTCTTTCAATAAAAAGCCCAAGTTCTTCTCATTCAGGAAAGTTAATATATTTTCATGAATTTCCGAAGTTTGAAGGAATTGAATTTCGTCCATTCTTCTTCTTAAATCTTGGACAAAATTGTCTAATTTAGCAAAGTATTTTATTAAGTGTTTTCTTAAGCTGTCTGCTTCGTCGCAGCAATCAATGAATTCGTTAAGTAGCTTAAATTCTTCATTAAATGTTTCTGAAATTTACCAAGAATTAAATTCTATGTATACCTGTCCTACAGATTTTCTTCTTCTTTTTTTTTTTTTTTTTTTTTTTTAAATATTTTTGGTGGTTCCTGTTTGGGTTACCAAGTAGCCCTTTGCTGCTTTCATGATTTCATAATTCGGAGTTGGAGTGTTTCTTTTGGGCTGCTTAGTAGCCCTTCTCTGTTTTAATAAATTTTTCCAACCAGCTTATTGTCGTCCGAATCGGAATTGATCATATGAGACATGAACGAGGTTAATTTTTAGAATGTCGAGGTTAACTTTTTCGCTCCCTCATTTATAATGTGGTTTATTTCAAATATTCATAAGTTTTTAACTTCTGTAAAAGTACATCCCGTTCCTGTTTGATTTTGTCTAGATAGGGTTTCTCCAAATTTTTCTTCTAAGTCTAACTTATCCCTTATTTCAGGTTTCTCCGAATTTCTTGAGTTTGTATTAGGATTTTTTCGGTAAAATTTTCTGCAATGGCATTTGATTCTGTCAGAATCGGAAGTGGGGGTTCTTTCACCGTTTTTTTAACATTGCGATTTACATTATGCACTTAATAAATTAGTAATTTTAGGTCCTGAATTAATAAGAATTTGATTAGGGTTCAGATTAGGTCAGAATTTCAGTCACGTTTTTAACTAGATTTTGTACGAAAGAAATATGCCTGCGTCTAACCACGAATGACAAATTAAGGACTTGATTTTTGAGAAGATTATTGGCCGGAATTCAGGCGACAAAAAACGCTCGCATCTTCTACCCAGAATTTAGCCAGACAGGACGATTTATACGAAACAGTACATTCGATCATGATTATTCACCCTTCATTATTGGCAATGCAGCAGGATCTCAACTTAGCCAGTAAATTTCTACCATGTATAATGTATGTGATCCCACTTAACTAATTTTTTTACACTGGATCTCATGTTGTGCTGAATGTATCATCGATTTCCCCCCAATTTTCTAACACCTCTGTGGGTACAAGTATAACGATTAAACTTATATTTCCAAATATTTCGACATAAAATAATACCTACTCTGGGATACGTACAAGTATTATAAAGCGAATCTCGAGTTGTCCATTTTTTATCCGGATCTCACCTCGATCAAAAAACCTATCCATAATATGTGGCAGTTTCTATTAAAAAGGGGTAACTTTGTCAATTGATCGAGGTCTCAGAAAACGCGAAAAAAGAAAAACGAAATTTTTTAGTCGAAAAATTCAATTTTCAGATTCTGGTTGATTTCTATAGAAAAAACATCGCAATAACGAAGAGACAAAAGTTACTCGCACGAGAGAGAAGAGGGAGAGAGACAAAGAGAATTATGAAAGAGAATGAGAAAAGAATGCGAATGTCCGTTCGCTTCTTCGTGGTTTTTCGGAGCTCACGAATAAATCCGATGTTCTGAATTGTTACCATGCAGAAGAGCGGAAAATTACCTTTCCAACAAGCCCTCGTCGAGGCTGGTAACGTGATTCCGCGGCCAGTTATGGCCGCTTGACGGAGTGGGAGAAAAAGGTGGGTCTAACTTTAAATGCGTTTTCCCCAAAAACGTGTTTTCGCGCGTTCTCGTTACACTCATCTTTGACCGCTTGTATCTCTGGAACAAAAAATGCTACAAATCTCGCCAATAGCTCGTTGGAATAGGCATTCATTCCTCTATTACGCACTGTTTGTAACTCGAAATTCGTCGGATCAACAAAGTTACATTTTTTTAAAATAGAAACTGCCACATATGTATATGTATACATTGCACCTATGTACTTGATTTTGACAGTGTCCTCCCCACTATATAATTTGCCCCTTCAAGAATCATAGTCTGCCTACGGGTCTGTCACTGCCTCCTTATGTCGTGTTCAATGACTAGCTGAGAGGAAAGACCGGAGTACTAACCCGGCACAAGAGCTCACAATGTGCGTATTCAAGACTCGTCACGTTTCATCAAAGTGACTCCGCGCTTCTCGCTATCCAGTTGGACAATATGCTTTTAAGAGCACCCGGTAAACGTGTCATTTATCATCGCTTTTGAGGATAGCATAATTTATACTTTTGGCACGGTAGGTAGATGAAAACGTCTACGATGATATCTTCATCATATAACATCAATTGGCTGCGACAAATGGTGTAATTATCAGATCATAGCACCATATACATACGGCATGTATATGTAGGTACTTCGCCAGTCATCGTGCCTCGATATTTGGTTACTTTGTTACGTCCGCCACCGTTTTAATAATTATTTATACCTACGATTCGTGTACACTGGTTTTTAATTTTGCCGAATGGCCGTCGATTGTTCCTCTGGATTTGTTGTATCATTTTAGCTCGACTATAATACAGCGAAATTTGGAAACTACTTTCACCTCTCTAAAGTGAGCGTTCGTAAGTTCATTATAGAAACACAGATAAGTAATTCTTACGAATAATCGAAATGGTCATTTACGTCCTCTGCGATACTGAGAGATAAACAATGCGTCGTTATCTAATGCAATCTATTTGGTTATTAGCAACCGTTTCCGAGTCCTGGCTTTTCCTATACGTTTGGTTTTCAGATAGGTAGATATGTATGCTGATATTTCGAAATAAAAGAGAATAACACAAAGCATGTCGGAATCAATATACGAAGACTATTATTCCGAAGACTATATTTTCTTAATTGGCTTGTAATCGTCAATTAAAAGTAAATAAGGTAGCTGTACTGATTGATAAGATTGGATTTTTCACTGAAATTACTTCTGGCATATGCGATAACTAATTACGTGCTCGGGTTTAATATAATTGTAACGATCACTTTGATAGCATACCTGAGCGATAAAACAATATTATCCAAGTTCATCAGTTGCCAAGTCAGTCCAATGGACAAACTTTACAGATAATCGAACTAGCGATGAATGGCTAAATTATAATCGGGTTCTTAAATTCATTCGTTGAAAATTAGGCAACTAGGAAACATTTTCACATATGGAATATAGTAAAATAAATCTATCGTGATTTCATCGAGAATCTCAGAAGGTTACTCGATGTAAGAAATTCCCGCCAAATGAGGAAACAACTAGAAGATTTGCCTCCCCTCCCCGTAGCTATTTTACTCATATTTTCCTCGACCATCCGCGACTCGAAAGCACTGAATATCATGACGTTTCTATTCCCTCAGCTCAGTGTGTTTTTTGGAATGAAAAAAGGGGGGTGAGGAGTAACGTTTTTTACTTCCCAACGTACACGAAGATTCACTAATCTAACTCTCTACGAGGAATTTAGACAATTTAGACAATTTTTAAAATGTGATCTGATTAGCTGTGGCCTGCAACGCTGCCAACGCTTTTGAAGCCCGATGAGAAGATCTCAATTTTGGGGGGCTTAGTGATCACTACAGCACTCATCCCGTTATTTTGTTGTTGTAATTAATGCGCTAAAATACATTTTAAAATGCTCTTTTTGATAGTGTTGGGGGCCTCTTTCCTACACCGGTATTTTCAAATCAGCTGATTTTTCACACTATTCATACATCCCGATCGATGATAGAGGGGCGTATGTGGCGATACACGCATGCCAAATTGGTACCGGGACACCGCACTCCCTATCCCTGAAACGCCTCGAATGGGCCTGCGTCAGAATATGCGCAGTCGGTTACCTTCTAGTTACCCGCGGAAACGTCACCCATTTGCAAGCCTCGGTTACCTTCAGATTACCCAGAAACCCGCCAGTTCCCCTTGGTTCCCCTTTAGTTACCCGGATAACTGACGAGATTTTGCGCATCCGGATGTTAGAAAATTGGAGTATAATTTCTCGGATCTTGAATCTTGATTGTCAGCCCAGGGGGAGAAAGGTAAATTGTTAGAATAAAAATGTATTACTATCTGTGGAATGGTTTCCCTGTTACTTATATGATGTTAAAGATGGGCTTTGGCTCTCGGGTTTATTTTATCCTGGCCATTGACGATGGATATATTTGGGGGAGGGGAGATGGAAACGATCAGACAAGCAAAGAGACTGAGATACACGGAGCTTAAAAGATCGTGGATTCTAATTCCGTTATCTGATGTGGTGAAGGTGAAGGCGTAGCAGCGTTGAAAGACTAAGAAAGAGGTAGGACATTGAGATATTGATAAACACTAAAATAGCCCAAACTTTGCGATGATTGAGACATTTTTAAGATTATGTAGACTGTCATCAGGGGTAACTTTCATTTTTCTTATGTAGTGCTCGACTTCGTTCGACTCTCTCCTTCTTTCTAAAACAGGGAGTGTATTGAAGCTTACAACTTTTACACTTAAGTATATGTGTAATAAATTTACGGGAGATATGTGAGGAGATAGTTGAAACAGAAGCGTAAACTATTTGTCATTTGGCAATCCTCGTACATGTATATTTGTATAGACCAGCGAGGTACGCGTCGGATCTAACGCTTCCTTTTCATACTGCACATAACATTGCACGACTTATGCTGTGCCACCGTGATAATTACCAACACAAAAACACACTAGTATGTTCAACGCGACGAAACCTGTGCGTTTGGTTGTGTTCTGGAAGCGCTTTGAGTCTAGCTTGGCTCGGCTTAGCTACACACGAACATCAAAGTTGGCAGTGAAACGTGATTATGTTCTTTTACTAGTCAACGTATTATGTTGGAATGCTCTATTTTTTTTCTTTTTGCCCACAAAATGCATATTCAAAATCTTATTGAAAACTCGTTTTGGCGACTTACTCCTAATGAAGAATTAGAAATTATTAATTGGTGGTAAGCCTAAACCAGAATAACCATTTTTAAAAACTGAGCAAAGGAAAGGTAGTTTGATTTTTACTAGACAGTTTCACGTATTGCAATATGGAAACATTTTGTGATTAACCCATTGTAAAGATGGTGGGAAACTGTTTTGTTGGCTATGTCTGTTATTCGTCACAGAAAAGAATAAATGCATATGGAATGATCCTACGCAGGGATACAACAACTTGTATAATTTGATCAATGCCCTTTTGTAGTAGCATGTTTCATACTTTTATTCTGATTTTTACTTTATCTCTACGCTCAGGGACATACCAATGGGAGAGGGGACAACTTACCCCCACTGTAGGAATTTCTCACTCAGCGTTGAGAAAATTTACAATTTCATTCAGGCGGAGTTGGGAAAATCCAACAAGTCAAAAGGTTTTACTTTTACTTTAATACTTGCCGGAATTGAGTTGCTTTGATATTTCGGAATTTTGAGTCGAGTCAGTGGGACAGTTGGAAAAATACAACAAGTTAGGAGGTTTTTTTTGCTTTGATACTTGGAAATTTCGAGTTGAATCAGTTGGGACTTTCACAATATTTGCCCTCCTCCTCGCAGGAAAAACTTTTCGGTACATCCCTGTCTACACTTATCGCTTACCTCCTAGAAAAACTCACCGTACGCCACTGCTACTCTGTAACTGATGTACGTGAAAGCAGAGGAATGGTAAGATGACTTTTCTGAGATTTCACTCACCTATAGACATTAACTACCTCAAGTTAGAACAGCTCTGTAATTGTGGATGAGAGAGTTAACGCTAGTAAGACGACTTTTCTGAGATTTCATGAAGATATTGTAGACATCACATGAAGTCAGATTTCCGCAGCCAGTTTTACTGCTAACATTCTCAAATGTTGGCTCTCTGAATATCTACGTACGTATAGTCGTCGATAGCTCTTGTATGTGTGTTAATGCTGACATTACAAAAAAATAAATAAAAAAATCTATAGCCAGACCCACTTAATTAGCTTGGAACGCATCAATAGGTAAGTTATAATAAAAACTGAAAAAATTGCACGCTATCAACTGATTTGTGATTATAGAATGAAAGAAAACAAACCGATACGATAAGTCGGTAAGGTCAGGGTCAGAAAAATATGTAAAAATTATTCATTATTCGCTCGCCGAGAACAACACTAGTAAAATACCTAATCGGTTACCTTTATACGAGGAATATCAAATTATTTCCCGAATAGATTTCGATTAAAACGTACCGTGTTAGTAATTGGTCAACAGTTCAAAGTTCGCACTCCAACCGTCTGCATAAACTCGAAGTAATTTGAAGATTTACTTATACCTATACATGACGTATATCACGCCATTCAACTGGAAGTACAATTTTCTATGTTAAAGCCTCCTCCTCCAGATTACTTAACAAGTGCGAAACCGGTTGAACTTGCAGTGGTCAGTTCAAACCTTATGTGATCAACGGTCATCCGGACACAAGTTCCAGATATTAATAAAGAATGAACGACCGCCTCAATATACAGAGACCCTAACCTGGAAATTGTGGAACAAAGAGAGGGCCTGGTGACCAAAATGCCCTGAAATACTGGTATTTATCATAGCGTTTGAAGGACGCTGAATTCACTTTTGATATCAATTTGACTCAATTTCGAGAAAGGAGGTACTTCGAACTGAAGATAAAGAGCTGAAATGGAAAACTTCGAAAAATATAATACGGATGTTATTTTTTGGGGAGATGATGGGGTATTTAAAGAAGCTAAGCTCGTTTTTGATATCAATTTAACCCTCCATTGTAAATTGCGGGACTAGGGGAGACAATCATAGAATAAGATAACGTGAAATAGGTACAATATGAGTTTCTATTGAAAGAAATAGGCACTCAGATTGTGAATAGGAGGAAACCATGGATGAAAAGTGGAATATTAAAGAGTTAACGGAAGAAAGAAGAAAGTATACACAAGCCAATGATAAAGTAAGGGAAAATATAAACAGGCCCGTAGCTAACCACTTGTGTGTGCCAGGGCATTTGAATTTTCAACCAGAGTATGAGCCATAAAAGTTACAACATAAAAATGTATTTCTACTTTTAGCTATTTCTATTCATTAATTATTTTTTGAGAGTGTACCTGGCTGTCCTGGCGTATAAGGCTTTAAGAAATCAAATAAAAAGAATGTAAGAAGGCAAACGAAAAATGGATTAATCAAAATTGTAAGAAAATTGAGGAGCAAATGGAAGCAGGAAAAACAGATCAGGCATATAATGAAGTAAAAAGGCAATTTTTTACGAACCTCAAAATACCTTAAATTTAAGGTATTTTTCTTCATGTTGGCAGCGCTGCCTTTAGTTTCTTCGGGTAGTTAAGTATACAGCTGCTACCAACTTCGTCCGCGAGTAGCAAAAAACCACCCTCGCGACGCGAAATAACATTCGCAACACAAAATCGTTTTCGCAACATCCGAAACGCGGGACCCGATTTTGTGACGTAGCGTTTGACTCTGCTTCTAGCGGTGGTGGAATCGTGAAGTATTTACTCGCCTGAGTAGACAGAGTACGCGCGTATGTAACAGAGTCTAAAATCGTTCTCGGACACAATTCGAATTTCAGTGGGGACGCAACTCCAACATTTGAGGGGATGCATCTCGGTGACTCTTCGGATGGCCATACAAGGAATGAAATAGACAGAGAGACGAGAGAGAGAGAGAGAGAGAGAGAGAGAGAGAGAGAGAGAGAGAGAGAGAGAGAGAGAGAGAGAAAGTGGGCCTAGCAATCAACAAATCCAAAACAAAAATTATGACAAATTAATATCAAGAATCTAGAAGAAATCAAAATCGACAATAAAACCATAGAGCTTGTCTCGAAATATAAGTAAGTACTTGGGGCAAATTCTGGCTTTTGATTAGAAAAAAAACAAAACAAAAAACTGAAAAATAGTTAAAAATCTACAGGGCAAATGCGTGGAATGTTTTCTGGTCTCAAAGAAAAATACTGAAAAGTAACATGAAGCTGTATGTACTAAAATCAGGGTGTTGGAAAGCACAGTCCTTTCAGTATTGACCTACGGAGCCCAGACCTCGGCCATCACTACAAAACAAATGCACAAAATCCGGTTCACGCGCAATTCAACGTTGAGAAGTATCCGGCAAATCAGATTAAAAGACCACACTAAAGTACAAGATATTATGGAAAAAACTAAAGCCAAAAATATCGGGGTTGTCCTCAAAAAGCTGAAGCTTAAGTATGCAGGTCATATTATCCGCGAACCAAATCATAAATCGAATAAAGTCCTGACTACCGGGGTCCCATAAGAAGGCAAGCGAGGTAAAGGAAGGCCGGTTATGAGGTGGGAGGACGAACTGCGTCAACATCTCGGATCGAAGTGGTTTAATATGGCAAAGGAAAGAATAAGGTAGAGGGACTTGACAGAGGCCTATGCCCAACATTGGGCGACCGAAAGGGGACCGACGATGGAAGCATCGCCCACTTACCGATACACGGGGGGGGGGATGTAGATTGTGTCAATATCGCGGACCCAACTGGGTCATAGCCAATAAATAAAATGAAATAAATTTCGGTGACTCTTCCCGATGCAGATTGGCGGTAGCTCCCCCTTCTTATGTCTTCTTCCGGACGCAACTTGGATGCAGCCTCGCTCTGATGTAGACGGGTACCAAAAAGGACTTGGGTCAGGTAGAAAGTTCCCATAGGTCCTGCCTGCCCACCGAGGTCGCGTATTACCACTCAGGTCCACTTCTCTTTGGTCGACTGGGCGAGTGCGTCCTTCCACTTATGAAGCGTGGGCTGCTGGATTTCCAGCTTGACTCGAAGTTTCGCCGACTTGAAGTTTGATCGGTAGTATACATAATAGGCCTACTGCCTCGGAAAAAAACAATGTGGTAGGCACTGACACGCCTCATCGCTGCTTTTCGCTGAACCTTTTCTATCTCCGCTCTCCTGTAGGGCATTTTGATGGCGTCGGCGAATACTAGTGATCCGTATAGGAAGACCGAAGTGATGACACTGACGTACATCATTCTCTTCTTCTCTCTCCGTTCTCCTAGGTTCGACATTGGATGGAACAGCTGTCCGGCTTCTCGATCCGCTTTCTCAGCTGTTTACCTGAAGTGCTCTCGGAACAGCAACTTAACGTCGAACTACTCGAGGTACTTCAGGGCTGCACAGAGCCCAATCTCCATACCTTTTAGGATGAAGGTAGGTGGGCTGTATTTGCGTCGCGTCGTGAACACTGCTTCTAAATTGCTCTATACTAGATGTCGTCATACCGCTGCTCCAAAAATAAAAAATAAAAAAAATGTAAATTATTCGGTGTTGCAGTTATACCGTCTGGCTCAATCAATGAGACGGGAAGTTTTCAGCAGGAAATACAGCTTTTTTCTTCAGTTTGAAGGAAAATGGGGGTTCCGACGTACTTGCCACGTCATATACCATGCCGGGTAAGCGAGTTCTCATCCTTACAGTTTCCTTTGTTGTAACTGAGGAGGCGGAAAAATGATATTTCTGCCCTCCAGCCTCCCAGTTCCGGCGCCACTGGCTCTTCGGTATGCTCGCGACTGATCGTGTCTCTGATCCGGCTCCAGCTGCCCGGTCAATTTGACTGGTATGGTCGTTGCACTCGCAAGACCTTGAACAGGGTACTGGCTATCGGCAGCATGTCATTTCTGATGTTTAACAATATTTCAGCGTAAAGTTTCTCGTGTATTTGGAACTCGTATACGCGGAACCCGTTAACGCGTAAATTCCTCCCAGTACGGAACATAAATAAAAGGTGCCCGTGCACGTTAGTCGGTTTTCCGCCAACATTTAACGAATGATGAGCAATTTACTAGTCGAGCGCTCGTATCACTAATCCGGTTTTCGTTCGGGAAATTATTCTTTCACGATCACGACCTCTTTTCATTATTTGTCTGAAGCGTCTTGGCTCACCGCACCGCGAACTCCGCTCTCGTCACTCCCGCGATTCGCGATTTTGCTATTTTTTTCACTCCGGCTACTCGTATCCGACGAGCCGATCTATTCGTAGTGCGCCGTCGCCGCTTTTAGTTATATAATTTTTTCAAAACCAGTTCGCGACTGAAAAAATTTTCGCACGAGCTCTTAAGATTTTCACCCGTTTCGATCGGCTCGAAATTGCCGGGAAAACCTGAAGAAGTCGAGCGAATAGACGCTAGTGGTGAGTGCGAGGCGTGAAATGGACGGCAGTCGACTGTAGTCAAAAGTATCAATTTTTTAGTGCTTGAATCGGCGTCGAAATCGAACGTGACAATGGTGGACGATTACTTGGGGTCACCCGGATTCCACTTATCCGTGAGTTTTTTTGTTTTTTTTTAAATTTATATTATACCTATGGTTTTACGAGTCGATGATATTCGTGATACACGATGATTAGGTTTTAGGTTTCGGGGGCATTTGGCCTCCGGCTCGCGTCTGAAATGGGGGACGCGGCGAGATTACAACATCGAGTTAATCGTATTTCACGAATCGCTCGTTGGCTCGCTGAAAATTGCCGCGCTTAATTGGACTCTACGAGTATATACGACTGGAGTGTGAGAAACGACCAATTTAACGCCGGTGTCTAGTGTTCGGGCCGAGGTCCGGTCGATACGTTCCGTGATCCGAGCCGAAACGTGCACCGACAACCGAACGAGTTGAAACATTAGACTGGACATAGATAGGCCTCTCATGAATTCCAGATGTGATGCATCGTGAGAAGCAGAAAGGCCGAGTTACAGTCCCCAAAATTTGGTCTTCCTAAACTGTGGGTCCTATTTCAAAAACAGCTCAATGCGAAAATATTTCTCGCGAAATTTTACATCGGAAGCACTATGCTTCATCCTCCGTTGTAACATCATAATATTGCAATAAGGGTGTCAAGTTGACTCATGTTTCTTACTTTATAAACACAAGAAGTGTGTTTTAAGACTGAAAACATGTATTTTATGAATCACTAATTACACATACAGGGTGTCTCTTTTGCAAGACTCCCCTTCCATTTGCTAAGTTGGCAACCTACCCCACAATATGTAAGTATTTTTGCATACTCTTACTTTTGAAAGGGCTGATTTATGGTCACATTTTGAAAAGTTTTCTATCTTTGAACTTTGTTTTTCTTCTCACAACTGGAGATAGACAGAAAACTAGTACCAGTAGGTAATAGTAGAGGGCAGTTCTGGTAACCACAGAAGAGAAAGTGGTCGAAATCAGTTCAGCAGGGTGTTCATAAAATCAATTTTAGTACAAATTATATTATTAGAAAATTTTCACATTTTTTCAATTTATCGTGAAACTTGCCCTCTTAAGCTACTATTTTTTCACTTGCAACAGGTTGTACATTAAATTTCCTATAAAAAAATCATTAGTAATTTTCTTGTATCTGGATTAGAACTTCTTAAAATGGAGTTCAAGATATTCAAGAATTATTACTTTTTAACACAGATGCACAGATCATATCTACTCCGTAAATCAACTGTTCAAAAAAGCAAAAGAATACAGTCTAGAGGTAAGTGCACTCTTCAAAGACTTCAACAAGGCTTTCGACACGAAGCTCTCACATCCCAAGGCATCCCCGGTGCAATCGTGAAAGTCCTGCAAAATAGAAACAAGAACGCAACCGCATACGTTAAACTGGACAGAAAAGAGGTCGGAAATTCACAGTACAAAGGGGCGTCTGGCAAGGGGACCCCCTCTCACCAAATCTTTTTAATGCGGTATTAGAACATGTGTTTCGCGGCATTGATTGGGACAACAAAAGAATTAAAATTGATGGAAAATATCTAAACAATCTTAGGTTCACGGACGGCATAATTCTAATAAGCAAAAGCGCGAAGGAGTTGGGGGAGATGGTATCAGAGCTAAAGTAGGAATGCGGAAAAGTAGGACTGACAATTAACCTCGGCAAGACAAATTTTTATCATCAAATGAAAACGAAAAATTATTTAGACATCGAAATCGAAAAAGTGGACCAATTCACTTATTTGGGTCAAACATTGACAGTTAACAATAAATTTGATGCTCAGGTAAGTAAGCGTATAAGAAACGAATGAAAAAGTTTTTGGGCTCTCAAATACATTTTTAAAAGTAAAATGGGACTACAAACAAAGTTCAAAATCTTCGATAGCTATGTGAGTCTGGTTGGTCGAGTGGATAGCGCATTGGTCTCGGAATCCGAAGGTCCCGGGTTCGAACCCGCGTAGCAACTCGTCACATTTCGACCTAGGCCAGTTTTTCAGCCAGAAGGGAAGAGGGCTAAAACAGCCCCACCAGCCTCCCCGACGTCTCTGAAGCAATGCTCGAAAGGGCGGATTTCAGGGCTCGGTTGAGAGCAAATGAGAAATAGTAGCTGTGTGACTCCCTGCTTAACGTACGAAGCCCAGACTTGGGCCCTGACTAAATCCCAATTGAACAGATTACAAGTGGCTCAAAATAAAATGGTAAGAAGCATCCTCAACATCAGATCTAGGGACAATGTTAAAAACACAAAGTTATACGCCATGACCAAAGCGAAAACGATCACATATAAAGTCAAAAAACAAAATCCAGATACGCAGGACACTTAGCCAGGAAAAAACACGACAAATGGCATAAAAGACGAACGGATTGGACTCCATACAGAAGCACAAGGGAAAAGGGAAGACCTGCAACCAGGTGGCGGGACGAAATTGACGGGAGAGTTGCGACAACGAGGGGTAGGGTGGCAAAGAACAGAGTATCATGGAAAAAGTAGGGGAGGCCTATGCTCGCGAATTGGGCGGGTTGTAAAGATTATGTAAGTACAATCTAAGGCTATATAATAATAATGTTCAACCACTTTCCATTTTTAATTTTTTTCTGTGTGGTTATCACAACTGTCATCTTGCACCTCCTTGTATATATGCCACCGTTCGGGGAATATGATTAAAATGTTACAAAAATCGAATTTAGCGACCTTTGGAACCAGTCATTGGATATTCATATTAAACTCTACAAAATACTAGAACCCCCCCCCTCATTGCGTGAGCCTCAGTTTCAAATATGGGGTAAATAGATGAAAGGAGGGAGGTGAATAAGCCCCATAAACGATATAACTCTGTGAAGTGGTAAAGTAGCTGAAGAAGATGATTATTATCTTCATAAGTTCTGTGCATATGTGTTAAAATAGTACATTATACACCAAGAGTCAAAAGTGAGTGTTTACATGGCGAGGGAAAGTTTGCAAACGAGCGTAGCGAGTGAGCAATTCCCGAGTCATGTAAACTCAATTTGACTCTTGTTGTGGAAGATATTTTTTATA
Organism: Acanthococcus lagerstroemiae; assembly: GCA_031841125.1. Classification (NCBI taxonomy): domain Eukaryota; kingdom Metazoa; phylum Arthropoda; class Insecta; order Hemiptera; family Eriococcidae; genus Acanthococcus; species Acanthococcus lagerstroemiae. Next base: position 30,509,327 of record CM063113.1, on the reverse strand, counting down.
CTACTTGACCAGAAGTGGCAATGTTTTTTGTTGGCATGGTCTGTATTTCCCCCTTTTTTTAAATCTATTGATTTACTTAAATTATAGACAGGTGATTTTTGTGTGCGTAATTAATTCAAAAATTTAATTTGCTCAGTTAATTACTACAAAGACAGTCTTGTCTTTAGTTTGTTCACATGCACAAACAGTATACACAGGTAGTGGCCAGTAAAAATGTAACGACGGTTGACAACAAACGGTAACAGCTGTACTACGTCGTGAATATTTAAATGCGCTCTCAAGTCGCTATTTTGTAATTCGCTCCATGCCCGAGTGGTTAGAAACGATCGCTGCATTTCAGTCAAATGTTTCAATGGACGCGGATTCGATTCCCTGATACGAAATTACTGGCCAGCAATTTTTTCATGTAAAAACGCTTTACACTGAGGGACGTTTACTTTACATGCAGGTTTCGTTAGCATTCGATGCATGAATGATAGGCACTTCTTGTGGTCCGTAAAACACCAACGTAAACATTGCCTTTCTGATCAAGTAGAAAAAAAGTAATAATTCTTAATGGAAATATCTTGAACTCCATTTTTAGCAGTTCTAATCCAGGTACAAGAAAATGCTAATGACTAGAGACCGGATTTTTTTTGCGTGTTTGATCAGACAATTTGGCGCTATAAACTTAAAACTTGGCATTTTTTGGCGGAAATAAAAAAATTGCAAAACAAGAATAATAGAATTCTTTCTGGTATGTGAAATAAATTCGTAGAAGCAGAGTATCAATCATAACTAATATTTCATAATTACCAAATTAAGACAGTTATGATTAAATTATTTCACCTTAATTAAAGTTGTAATTAATCAGGGGTAGATTAATTATTAAATAGTTGAAATTAATCACGATGAGATTAATTATGAAAGTTGAACTTGCAGTGGAAGCTTGTAGTTTGAAGTTGAATTCCCACCTGCTTGGTGCAGGGAGAAAAGTAGTCACGAGCACAACTGACAAACACACTATAGAAATAACTAAGTTGGTAGAAACAGAAAATAACTTTATTCTTTCTCAAAAACAAATTATAAGGTTTTCTTCGGGTCCTCTTCTTCGCCGTCTTATTCTGCTGGTTTACCTAACGGCACAAGTAGAAACAAGATACCGTCAGTCATAAGATGTCAAGACAATTTTATAACACCTTGGATCAATGTGTGAGCACAGCTAGCACCATTGACTCCAAGTAAGAAACGAGTACCACCGGGGTACAAATAATACGACCACCCTGTACACTTGGATTGACATGCCAGCACAAGCTAACATCCTCAAGTCCAAGGGGGGTGGAGACGAGTACCATCGAGGTACATCAATGCGACTACCAACTGCTCTGATAGAAATTCTAAGTGAGCGAGGATCGTAGAATTGCTGTAGAATTTGTAGGGCTTTACCAAGTGCACCACCACAGGGTGGTAACACAAGGCCTGTAGTAGACACCAAGAGAGGAAACGTAAATTCCTGTAGAATTCAATTTACCTAGTGCACCACCACCGGATAGTGACACAAGGCTTGTAGAACACACAAAACGAACGACGACCATAGGAAAATGCGACTTCTCAAACGAAATGTAAATATAGCCGGTAGTAAATAATAAAATCGTCTGACCTGATCAGTAGCGTTATCCATTTCCAAACACAGGTAATGCGAGTAGAAACGAGCACAATAATCACGTACCGAGCACAATAAACACGTATCGAGCACAATAAACACGTATCGTGGAGCACAATAACAGAATGCGAGGTCTCGGTGGCTCGCCACCGATCCCAAATTCGAGAACTAGACTTCCCCCACTGGGTTCCGTCGTGTACGTACATGGTCACGCGTGGACCAATGGAGATATGTTTCATAGTAGTACGTGGACCAATGAGGGGGCCGAAACCCACAACAGGGGGCGAGCCGCTCACTCAAATGCGTCCAAATTATCGTCACAGGCGGGGGCTATCCTAACAGGTAGGGGCCAGCCGAGTTTGAGCAGAGCGTTGAATTGTTAATTAATCACAGTTGATTAATTACAATTAATTAATAGTTGAATCATATTAGAGTTGAATCATATTAGAGTTGTATTAAATTAGAGTTGTATTAAATTATTAATATTACTATTATTAGTATCATAAATTTCGACTGTGTCGAGTCGAAAATGATGAATTTTCGACACTCCCCCGCGAGAGGAGTGCGATAAGCACGTATCGATATAACAAAATATAATGGTTGTATCCGCTGTTGGTAGAATAAATATTGGTAGAGTAGGTAGATCAATTTTCGGTAGAACGGGTTGGTGCATGACTAGGTTCAAGGGTAGAAGGGGACTCAACCTCCATCAGGGAGGGAGTGCCAACTTCCTCTATGCGACGAACTTTCTTGGTAGGACCTTCAACGACACTTGGTTCCACAGGTGGAATTTCAAGTGGGTATAAAACGTTGACTGACTTCTGAATCACCTTTGTATGATACAACTGATTGTGTTCAGTAGAGTTGGAAGGCTTATGTTTGCTCGTGGCAGTCCAGTCAATAACACGTACTGAGGCCTGAGCTCCACGGCGGTCGAGGGTTTCAATGACTCCTAAAGGCCATTTTGCCCTAGAAGAATTCGAGTCCTTTATCAGGACCATTTCACCACAACGTGGTTTGTAGGAAACGGCACCCCTTAATGTCGCATGTGTTCGTATTTGTTTTTCTCTCATAAGTTGTAAATATCGACTGTAGAATATGGAGCGGTAGTGCTCTATAATAGAGCGCACAATCTTGTAGCTGGACAGCAGCTTAGAAGCTGAAGCCCCGATAGTCGATAGATCAATGTCGATATCAGGCTCATAGGCCGAATTTGCAGGTCGTAGAAAACAGTTCGGGGTCAATGGCTGTAGGATTTCCTTTGTTGTAGAATATGTCAGAGGTCTACTATTCACTATATTTTCAACTTGACAAAAGACAGTAGTTAAAGTTGTGAAATCGACGACAGAACTGCCAAGAACGCGGAGAAGAGAGCTTTTAACTAGCCCTATCATTCTCTCGTAGACTCCTCCTTGCCATGGGCAATACGCGGGGATGAAATGCCAGTCTATACGATTTGTGACTATAAAGTCATTGACACGGGGGTCATTAAGCTCGACCTTATGACCTAAAAGTGGTTGTATAAAGGTAAAGTTGCGCCCATTATCAGACACCATTAGTCGGGGCATGCCCCTTCTGCTGGTGAATCGAATAAGGGCTTGTAGGAACTGGTCTCCAGACAAGTTGCTTACTACCTCCAAGTGTATGGCTCGAGTAACCAGACAGGTAAACAAGACACCATATGCTTTGACTACAGTTGAGGGTAAAGTTGCATCTGCAGGACGCACATACAGGTGACCAAAACAATCGACCCCAACATTGACGAAGGGGGCTACTGGTGTTGTCCTTTCAAGAGGCAATGGAGGCATTGGCGGAAGTTGGTATGGACCACCCTTCCAACGCCGACACACATTGCAACAGTGAATTACCGAATTCACCAGTGAGCGAGCTTTAGTGATCCAGAAGCGTTCACGGAACTTTACTAGAGTCACCTCAGCACCAGAATGACAAACACGCCGATGTATTGTAGCAAGTAGAGTTCGAACTAATGGGCTTTCACGAGGAAGGAATATAGGATGAGCCATATTCCATTCCAGAGGGGCTGTCTCATAGCGATCACGACAACGGATCAGACCGTCAGTATGGAGAAACAATTGTAGGCCGCAGTTGATTTTGCAGCCATTTTGTAAATGCTGAAAATGTGTTGAAAAATACTTTCGTTGAAGCAGACGAATCAAAATTAACTCAGCCTGTTCAAACGACTGTACATAGGAGAGTTTCCGGATTTGAAACAATTTTGCCACTGGTGGAATGCGCAAAATACGACGAACACTGGCATTCCAACACGAATAACGTTTTTCAAAATCATCTGTCACGAACAGAGTTGGAACCTTATCACGCCGAGATAGTAAAGTCACCACAGGTGTTGTAGTAGTGTTGTAGATAGGTACATTTGGCAGTTCAGTTGGCCATTGCGATTCAAAGGGCAACCAAGACGGACCAAACCACCATAAGGAGTTATCACGAAGCAATGAGGCCTTTTGGCCTTTCGACAGAACATCAGCAGAGTTAAATCGTCGGGGTGTATAGCGAATAACAAGATTGGGCGTAGATCGTAGTTCAGTCAAACGATTTTGAATGAATTGTGGTTGAACAGAGGTTGAATGCAACCATTGGACAACTGTAGTAGCATCAGTCCAGATAATTGTTTTTGATATCATAATATCTAGACAATTACGGACATGAATTGTAGAACGTTTTCCAAGAAGCACACCTAACAACTCAAGTTGTGGTATGGTTCGTTTTTTCGTAGGGGCAACACGAACCTTAGCAAAAATCAGCTGTGACTCCCCCGCATTCATCGACTTATGAACCAGGTACAGAGCGCAGCCAAATGCTAGGATTGATGCGTCGCAAAAACAGTGGAGCTCATAAGAACCCTCTTCAGAGCATGACGACCACAAATAACGTGGAAACGTGAGATTTCGAATTTCATCTCGTTCAAGCATTAGCTTACGGAACTGAGACTCCATACCTGAAGGTAAAGGCTCATCCCAGCTAACCTTAATAGTCCAGCATTTCTGAACAAACAACTTTAGATCCAGCACGCACGGCGCACATAGACCTAAAGGGTCGAACACTGCAGCAAGAGCGCTGAGTGCTTTACGTAGAGTTACTGTAGTGGGTTTCTCCTCATGGTTAAACTTGAGTGACAATAAGTCGTTGTGTCGGTCCCATTCTAAGCCAAGTATGGAAATGTTACCTTCTTTCAACATTTGCTTCTCAGAAGGCAACGCGTTAACAAAATCAGTAGAGTTTGACGTCCAGTCTCTCAGATTGAAACCTGCAGAGGCCAAACGTGTAGTAACAGATTCATATATCTGGGTAGCATGATTCACATTAGTCACACTTAACACCAGGTTGTCTACGTAGAAACGTTGTCGGACACACTGACAGGCAGCATTATTACTCTCAGTAAGAAGCTCCTGCAGCACCATGTTGAGTAGAAACGGCGATGAAACGACCCCGAAGGGAGTTCGAGTAAAACGATAAGCGACTATGGAGAGATTATCCACCGGAGCAGAATAATCCTCAACCCATAGGAAACGAACTAAGTCTCGGTCAGCCTCATCAAGACCAACTTGTAGAAATGCCTTTTCAATGTCGGCAGTTACGGCGACTTTATGCAGGCGGAAGTTGAGAAGAATTTTTAGTAGATCACCTGTCAAAGCAGGGCCAGCGTGAAGGAGATCGTTCAAGCTTTTACCTGACTTTGATTTAGCAGATGCGTCATATACTATACGAATTGAATCACCACGCACCACTGCTCGGTGAGGCAAGTAGTGCGCTTGGTAGCGAGTTTGGCGTGGAGCCCTCTCAATAATACCCATTTCTAACTGTTCTGCAATAATATCATGATAACGTGTAAGGACCTGATTGTCGGATGAACGTAACAGGGATTTTAACCTGGCTACGCACATACTGTAGTGTGATGGCAGGTCATTGAAGTTGCCAGATTTCCGAGGCCAACTTACAATATACCTACCATTCTCAAAACGAGTAGTTTTTCGAAACTGTTCAATAACTACAGATTCATTATTATCCAAGTCGGAATTACGGATGCCAAGTACTTCCAAGTCCCAGAGAAACGAAATTTCTGGTGACCGAAGAAACTCAGCTTTAGAGGAACTGGCCTCTGGTAGAGCTTTGTGAGACACAGCCAAAGTAGAATGTTGACAAATTTCAACTGGAGAGATAACCCTACCGGAGGGTATCCACCCAAAGAATGTAGGTAGTAAAACAAGGCCATCGCCAAGTTTCTTAGCCCGATTTAGTCGTACAAACAAATTTCGTAGATCATTCCCAATTAGGAGTTGAACAGCACGTCGATTTGGACTGAACAAGTCCGGGTCAGCATATTTGTAAGAGGGAGGCAGTAAAGATAATGCTTCATCAAAAGGTGGTGATAACGACGAATTACCAACAATGCAATTCGAGGAGTATAACGAACAACTTTTCCGTTGACCATGTAGACCAATAAATGTCACATTGACACGACTAGCCGAAGTTGGAACCAGATCCTGTGATCCATAAGACTGTACAGCTAGCATTAAACTACCAGTTGGATATACATTTAAATTTTGTAGAACATCAGTGTGGATGTAGGAAGCATCACTACCTCCATCCAGCACTCCACGCACCAATGTAGAACGATTACCAACAATTAAAGAGGTAACAAAAGTTTCTAAGAACGTACCTGATGATTCGTTGTCGGGTTGAGTAACATTACTCTTGGAACGGGGATCCTTACGTTTCGGCTCGGACTTGCTCTTTTTCTTGTCGGACTTGTTGGATTTGCTCAAGGTAGAGGCCTCAAGCTTACGGATAGCGGACATACACATAGGAGATGAATGCCCAGGCTTTTGGCACGTACGACACTGACGAGATCTGTTTGTGCAAGCCTTGCTGTGGTGGTTGGATGACAGACAAATAAAGCACCGCTTCATTTGCAGTAAACGTTGTTTCCGCGCTTGATAGGTCGGAAATTTAACACAGTCAGTAGAGGTGTGTTTGCCGGAGCAAAACAAACAAGTACTAGAGTTGGTTGAGGTAGACGGTTTTGTAGAGCGGTTAATCAGGGTAGTAACCTTTACAGGAGGTTCATCAGACACGGATGCATCATTTGTTTTGACGCTAACAGCACGCATTTCCATAACATCGTCGATATAGATAGATGTCTCAATTGCTCCTAAGAGCAGATCAAGGTCGAAATTGAGTTTGGGATGATCTGAGGAAAGGCGAATAAATGCGTCACAAACGCGTCGTTTTGATATTTTCCTCAAAATCCAACCCTGTGTCAACTCAGTGTCATAGTTTCCAGTAGATCTTAGCCCCAAGATTATCATTTTGATCTTATCCAAGTTGGCCCTGTCAAGATCAGAAGTGACATCTGCCTCCGGCATTGAGGCTAAATCGGGCAACGAGGCGAGGTCTGCAAAGTAGCATTGCGCTAACTTTGTATTATCGCCAAAACGTTCACGTAGAGCACCAAGTGCTTTTCTGTAGTTCTCACCAGTAGCTTGGTAGCCACGGAGAAATTCTTTCGCTTCACCGCGCACAGAGGCTAGTAGATGGATGATTCGATGAACATCAGTTAACGTCGGGTTTTTATCTACGGCCGTCTCAAAATGTTCCCACCATTGGCGGAACTCACGTACTTCACCAGAGAATGTGGGCGGGTTACATTTACGCAACTTAAATAAGTCGTTCACATTTGTTGAACTTTCAGAGGAAACAGTTGGAAGAGTCGCTACGTCAAATTCCAGTCCATTAGCAGCATCAAAATAATGAGTAGCTGCTTCACGGACAGCTAAATTGTCAGAACAGAGAACTGCTCGACGCGGATCGTTGTCTGAAATACCATTCAGCACAACGTCGATTTCAGTAGTTTCAGTCAAGATGTCCGTAGAAAGCTTACGCAAGCTCTGAGGTTTTTGGCGAACCACTCCCTCAAGCATTAGGACACGGGTCTGTAGTAACTTGATCCTTTTAGAGAGATCATCATACAGCATAACAGTAGAGGTTGATGCAGTTGAACCAGCCAGCTGGAACAGCAATAAACAAGGTTACAACAAGTTCACCAGAACCTTTAGTAAGTAGAACGTTTTACCATAGTGGAGCATGTGGATGGACAACTACTAACTACTGGTATGGAGGATCCTCACTTTTTGTAGAACAATACCTAACCCCTTACCGAAGGGGAGGCATTCTCCTACAAACCGACATAGTTGTGCGAACCAAGACCTCACTACGGCATGGGTCTCAGACTTGTCCTTGTGCATAGAACGAATGAGGGGTAGTCTTTTATGGCTGTACCCTCTTAACCCAGTTTGAACCTTCCTGGGCAGGTCAGTCCCCACGAGGGCACCTGACGTCGCCTAGCCTCATACGTGCTGTATTGGCGAATCCTACAGATTTAATTCTCCCTACAAGGGCCGTAGAGGGACGCACTCTGTAGGTCTGACACAAGCCTCTTCCCTTGCAACTTAATGCGTAAAGGTGTTGGGCATACGACGGATGGCCTTACAGTCTTGAACTTGCCTTCCTTCCTCCAATTGAGGAAACCTACCTACGACACTGTAGACCTCTAGTCCAAGAGCAGACATAGTAAGCCTGTTCCTGTTTAGTCGGAACGCACTGGAGTGGCTAATTTCTCCAACCGCAGGGTCTACGCACACACCCCCAGTCAGCCGTTGCAGGAGCCTCAATCAGTCGAAGATCGCATCATTGGCGTCCCATACCACCTCCCGAGTCGAACAACTGAAATACAGCTCCCACAGACCGTTACGGTACGGTTAAAGCACTTCAAGTCTCATTTAGAGCATATGCACGAGAGACAAGAAGTAGACGAGACAAGTCAAAGCTACACCCTATACGACAACTTGCCCATCGGCTGAGGGTTTGCAAATAGAAAGAGTAATAGGTAGGGCAAGTCCACCTATCTCACGATTTCGCACAGGCTCAGTGTGTAGGAACGAAACGGAGGCTTCAGGACTAGTTACCTGAAGCAAAAAATGCTACGAGCATAAACAAATGTCCACATCTCCAAAGGTAAGTAGATTCACAAGAATTCTAAGATTATAAAAGTCTCAGCTCAAATAACAATCTGTAGAATTTGAATTAGCGTCTCGAATGGATCGGTTGTGACTCATTGTGATCAGTAACGAGTCCACCTTTCCGAAAATGCTTATACTAAGTTGAATATGCATATTCACGAGAAAAAGAAAAAAAATTTTCAAATCTCGGCAACGAGTAGAGTTCACGACCAGAATACTGGCAATAAGACAAACGAGGCCTACAGGCCAGTACGAGCACGTTGACGCTGCCTCTCACAAAGGAAAGGCTTGTAGATCTCTTTGTAGAACGACTTTCTAGCGGACATCCCTTTTTTAAAGTTGAACGCACTGTTAAACTTATATTACTAAATAATTATCAAATGGAAGTCGATTTCCCTAATGGTCGCAATAACTATAGTTAATTTCAAAGTGTTATGTCAGCATGCCAATAAACGAGGGGGCAGAACCACGCTCTGCTACCATGTGAAATAAATTCGTAGAAGCAGAGTATCAATCATAACTAATATTTCATAATTACCAAATTAAGACAGTTATGATTAAATTATTTCACCTTAATTAAAGTTGTAATTAATCAGGGGTAGATTAATTATTAAATAGTTGAAATTAATCACGATGAGATTAATTATGAAAGTTGAACTTGCAGTGGAAGCTTGTAGTTTGAAGTTGAATTCCCACCTGCTTGGTGCAGGGAGAAAAGTAGTCACGAGCACAACTGACAAACACACTATAGAAATAACTAAGTTGGTAGAAACAGAAAATAACTTTATTCTTTCTCAAAAACAAATTATAAGGTTTTCTTCGGGTCCTCTTCTTCGCCGTCTTATTCTGCTGGTTTACCTAACGGCACAAGTAGAAACAAGATACCGTCAGTCATAAGATGTCAAGACAATTTTATAACACCTTGGATCAATGTGTGAGCACAGCTAGCACCATTGACTCCAAGTAAGAAACGAGTACCACCGGGGTACAAATAATACGACCACCCTGTACACTTGGATTGACATGCCAGCACAAGCTAACATCCTCAAGTCCAAGGGGGGTGGAGACGAGTACCATCGAGGTACATCAATGCGACTACCAACTGCTCTGATAGAAATTCTAAGTGAGCGAGGATCGTAGAATTGCTGTAGAATTTGTAGGGCTTTACCAAGTGCACCACCACAGGGTGGTAACACAAGGCCTGTAGTAGACACCAAGAGAGGAAACGTAAATTCCTGTAGAATTCAATTTACCTAGTGCACCACCACCGGATAGTGACACAAGGCTTGTAGAACACACAAAACGAACGACGACCATAGGAAAATGCGACTTCTCAAACGAAATGTAAATATAGCTGGTAGTAAATAATAAAATCGTCTGACCTGATCAGTAGCGTTATCCATTTCCAAACACAGGTAATGCGAGTAGAAACGAGCACAATAATCAAGTACCGAGCACAATAAACACGTGAGCACAATAAACACGTATCGTGGAGCACAATAACAGAATGCGAGGTCTCGGTGGCTCGCCACCGATCCCAAATTCGAGAACTAGACTTCCCCCACTGGGTTCCGTCGTGTACGTACATGGTCACGCGTGGACCAATGGAGATATGTTTCATAGTAGTACGTGGACCAATGAGGGGGCCGAAACCCACAACAGGGGGCGAGCCGCTCACTCAAATGCGTCCAAATTATCGTCACAGGCGGGGGCTATCCTAACAGGTAGGGGCCAGCCGAGTTTGAGCAGAGCGTTGAATTGTTAATTAATCACAGTTGATTAATTACAATTAATTAATAGTTGAATCATATTAGAGTTGAATCATATTAGAGTTGTATTAAATTAGAGTTGTATTAAATTATTAATATTACTATTATTAGTATCATAAATTTCGACTGTGTCGAGTCGAAAATGATGAATTTTCGACACTGGTATGTGATTCCCAGTGTATGTCTCCAAAAACTTTCTAAGCTCTACGTTCACGAAATTAAATAGAGGGATATTGGCGGAGAGAAATGCTATGTGTGAGATCCTAGTTGAACGTACTCGTTATGGCTGCGGAAGCTGGTATAGTTAAGGTAGCTTTTCAGTTTTGGAACTTTCGAGCGAAGTACTATACGTTGATGTGATTCTGACCTCGGTCGTACTTGTAACTTGAATAAATGGGTTACAAATCGCCAAAACGTACCTGACTTGCAGTAATAGTCTCTATGTGATTCTTCTTCAGGCAGCTTAAATCTTTACCACAAACTAAACAAGTTACACTTCTTCCGTCCATCACTAAAATTTCAGAATTATTCGTATTATATGGACGAATCCGTTTCCGCATCAAAGCACTCGATTTGTGAGATCATGACTCAGCCGTTGTTTGTACGAAATTGAAGTTTAATCTTATTTTTTAATTTTTTTCCTTGCTCCTTCTTTTCTTGTACATTTTTAGTACTTTTCGGCATTATTGGGCATTTACACTCGTTTTAGGCATTTATTCCATTTTTGGCATTATTTGGTGCAATAAAAATTTTTTCCCGGGCTTCTTACCCCTTGAAACGTACTAGTATTTGGTTCTTATGCCTCCTGCCCTTCAGGAAATGATTTGACAAATGCCAGCGAATCCGGTCTCTACTAATGACCTCTTTTATGGGAATTTTAATATAATATCTACTGCAAATAAAAAAACAGTAGCTTAAGAGAGCAAGTTTCACGAGAAATTGGAAAAATGTGGGAGTTTTCTGATATAATTTGTACAAAGATTGATTTTATGAACACCCTGTTGAACGAACCTATTCCGACCATTTTCCCCCTATAGTTACCACAACTGCCCTTTAATATTAACTACTGATACCATGTTTCTGTCTATCATCAGTCGTGAGAAGAAAAAAAATTTCAAAGATAGCAAACTTTCTAAGATTCGACCATAACTCAGACCTTTGAAAAGTAAGAGTATGCAAACATATCTGCATATTGTCGGGGTAGGTGGCCTACTTACCAGGTGGAAAGGGGGGTCATTGCAAAGAGACACCCTTTATACATTAGGTAGAGAGATCATGTCTTGCCAGGAGTATGTAAGCCTATAGTTTCCAAGAAAATTGAAACGAAAAGAGTGTTATAGCTACTATTTTTTATTTTTTTTTTCAAAGAAAATTTTGAAGGGGAACTTACCAATATCGACAAAAACAGAAGTATGGCAGAGCTGCATACAACCTACGCTGACATACGGCTTACAAACATAGGCAGTAACAAAGGCTAATATTAGGCTTATACAAACCACCCAAAGAGCTGTGGAACGCAGCATGGTAAATGTGAAGAAAAAGGACAAAATAGAAAGCGTAAAAATAAGGGCTAAAACTCGATTGACAGACATAGGAGTGGTGATTAAAAAGAACAAATGGAAATACGGGACACACATTATGAGGCAGGGGGAGGAATGTGGGAAAGACAAGTGGAAGGGTGGACCCCGTATGAGAATAAGACAGAAAGGGGCAGACCAATGACCCGATGGAGAGACGAGTTCAGAAAAGAACTCGTACCACTGTGGAGAAGGCATACATAAAAGGAAAGAGAGTGAGATAATTGGAAGGTGCAAATTAAAAGCTAGTAATCTAAGAGAAGACTTTATATGTATCTGAATTCTAAACGTCTATTTTTACATATGAACAGAAAGAACGGATAAGTTAAAACAAATAATAAGTGACAACCAGTATTTTCTACGCACAGTGTTAATAAACTCGTTATTAGTATAGCAGAGTTTCGAGAAAAACAAATAATCATGGTGTCACTAAGATCAATGGGTTTTACTGAAGAAGAATAAATGGAAATAAAAACAATTAACATCGCTATTTATTTTGTAACCTGTTTTCATTGGTAAAATTCGGAGATTTCCAATTCTTGATTTATAGTTCCGAGAAGTTGATAAGTACTAATCTGCCTTCATTTGGGCACGTGGCTAAGCCTACTCTACGAAGGCAACAGTTTTGCAATTCATTCAATTGCCCGGGTATTAGAAAACCAGCCGAGGTGAAATAACAAAGTTTTAATGAAAACCAGAAAAATTAAGCGCGATAGTCAACTGTAAACATGATCTACGCGATTGAGACAATTTTCCGAAAATTGGACGGTGTATGGCACGCTTCCAGACTAGAAAAACTTGTGTACTGATTCAACAAATCTTTCGAGCGCGGGGGATTATGTAAAAGAAACAGTAAATTTCCTCACGAATACATTCCTTTTTGGCCGCAGTGCTTCGATTTAGTTTCGAGTCTGTTACAGGCACAGTGTGACCTTACTAGAAATGCGTCAAGTGGCCCATTCGCACAAAAAAATGCAGGGTACATTCAACTAGTATCCAGATTTTCTTTTTCTAAGCTTAAAATGGCCATACTTCGACAGTTTACAGATTTGGACGCGTTTTTCCAAAAACTGTACTTGCAGACAGTTTTAAAATCCTGTAAATTTGGTGATCAAAATTATACTACTGCGAGGCGACTCAAACATTTATCAACTCAGTAACACGTGTGTTTTTAGCAACAGTAAGAAAATTGTCTGGAGAGGAGAAAAACGTTTCCTCAGGGAGAAATGGTTCCATTTACCCGAATTACGCACAGGCCTGTGCATTTGACTTTAAAGGTTCCTTACACGACTGCATGACTGTAAGAGTCCCTTGCACTAGCATCTAATCACGACGATTTCCTAAACCACGTACAACTTCATAGAAACATGAAGGAGCTTCCGGCCAGGCTGAGCTAACTTTACATCGTGCATCCCATTTCTTTATTTCTTTCTTTCTTTATTTTTTAATGATTTGGTGCAACACGTTTGTCTTACTATATCTTCCTCGGACGCACTTTACTACCTACAGTAAGCTCTTAATCGAAATGTTAAAAGTAACAGCAAAGATGCCTATAACGGCTTCGAAATGACGCACAGGCCTATAACAATCCTAGATAACCGTACGCAGTTCCACCTCGAGATCTCATCATATTGCCCTAATCCACAAAAATATACAACTTAGTTTACGTTTGTTGACCTGTTTCACATCTTTCCGGCTGCGGAAAAAACCCAGCGGAAACGTTCTCCGCGTAAAAAAAAAAAAAAAGAAGGAATATACGAAAGTGAAAGTTTAAGGTGCTATTTTACTTTTTTTCTGGAAAAAAGTAAGACTTTCGTGATTTTATTTGCGGCTCGCATTACCACCGGCGCGGCTCGGCCGCTCACGACCGTAAAAATTCTTCGTTCTTGTTAAACGCGCGTTTCAATTAGTTCGATAGATTTAAACGTTCATCTCAATATTCACGAAGTTGAATTTTACGAGGGCAAATAAATTCTTATCCGTTGTCTGGTCCCTTCGTTAATTCAATCGATTATCAGTGTGCTGCCTACGTATAATGCCTGAGTACTAGTAATTTTGTGAATCTATGTCATGTCCAGTGTGTATAAAATTAAAGACCTATTACTCAATCCACGATATTCATTGAGTAAGGTCAGATTATTGGATTAACACACGGAGAGTCACGAGCAATTCGAAAGGAAATCTGAATTTTTATGAGCTCACATCTGCTCTAACGGATGAATTTCTGTTGGCTGTTGATCTTGCTGACCGCTACGTAGGCGTATCCTCAGCCCAAGTTCTTTGTTAGTTGGCGAAATCGCGTTCTTCGGTTGACAAAATCTGGAAGGTTAATGAAGGACGGAGGAGGGCTTCTCCATCTTCAAAGGTTTTCCTCGAAGACGAAAATGGACCGTTTCACTTGAAAATACCTTCGGACACAGTCAGCTTGCTGAGTGCAACAGAAGAAGAGTTTATTACAAAACTACGTTTCCTTTGACACTAACATTTTATGAAAAATATGAAGAATCGTTTAAATCGAGGCAGAATCGAAGCCAAATTCCCCACAAATTGATGTCACCCATGACTTATAGTTGAAATAGCTGTATGAGAAACATAAAAGAGGGTTACATTACCTACTGAAAATGCTTCCTCTGCGGTGGGTACGTCATACGTGACAACAAAGTGGTCCTTAATCAAAGCCGGTGCGAGGGGGCTGTCAAACCTTCCCAGTAATTTTTCATTGAGCAATTTTAGCAAAATATTTCCCAATTCGGCAAATTTTCGGAAATTGATATTTCTTTTACCTACCGATTTCACAATAAATTTATCCAACAAGTCAAAAGCTTTTTTTTGTGCCTTGATATATGGGAATTTTGATTGAGAAGTCCCCCCCCCAGGAAAAACTCTTCGGCACGTCCCTGTCAGTAATTACTCTTAGTGGGAAAAACACACTTCCTTCACCCAGGAAAACCCCTCGGTACATCCCTGGAAGGTCTTATTCCACCTATAGGAAACCAAAATTTCAAAACAATGGGCATAATTTTCAGTTTTACCAATTTTATTATGATGCCTGTGACACAACCTGTGACCTGACGCAAACCGGGTCGCGGGCACTCATCCTAACTCTTATATTTAACTCTTGTCGGACTCTGTTCCTCCGATATTGGCCCATTTCTGAGCAAATGCCTCTACACATCTCTTCCATATTTTTCTTTCTCGTACTTCTCTTCCCCAAGTTGGTCCTCACTCCTGAACTATCTCGTCTCTCTATCTTTGTTTGTGGTCTTCCCCTGGTGCCCTTCCCTTCCTTTGGTATTCAATTCAAAACTTTCCTCCGCCATCCATCCTCTTGCCCTATTACATATCCCGCATATTTTGCTTTTAACATTTTGATTATGTGTCCGGTGTCTTTTAATCCTGATTTTTCCCTGATGTTTTTGATTTTGGCCCATTTTTTGATTTTTAAAATACTTCTTTCTATTGCTTTTTGGGTAGACTGAATTTTTTCCGCACCGACCTTTGTTGCCACCCATGTTTGATACCCGTATATTAGCGACAGTAAAGTACAGATCACCCAGATTTTGAATTTCAGTTTCTTTGCTACTTTCTTTTTGTAGAATTCCTTTTTGGCCCATAATAGTTTCTCCATCCACCCTTCGTTCTTTCGGATTTTTCTTTTTCATTTCTGTTTCAAAATGAAATTGTTTATCCCAAATATTCAACTTCTTTTACTGTTTGTATTATCCCTCCTTCAATTTTGAATTCCCCTTCCTTATTTGTTACAACTTTTGTTTTTTCCATATTTATTGAGTAGGTCCTAATTTTGTTTGTTCTTTGTAAACGTTGCTGCTTTTCTGTTCGGTGAACGTTACATTTTCTTCTTTCAGTTCCTATGAAGTCATTTTTGTTAGTCGTACTTCTACGATTCTACACTACCGTCAAATGGGGTGACTTGTTAAGGAGTTCAGCCAGCTATTTCTCGTTAAAAAAAAAAAAATTTCTACGCTTACTAGCCTAATTTTTGATCTAGAATAGACATATTAAATATAATTTTGTAGGAAATTTTACGCTCTACAACATTTATTCGAAACTTTTTCCATACCTTTATCCTTGGAATAATATTTTGGAAAAACTAATTTTTAGGGTAATCACCAGTCATTTTTCTGTGATTATGAGCGTAACTATTGACAAAAGTTAGGCCTATTATATATCACTTCGTGCGGAATTTTATGCTCTACAACTTTTACCAGAAACATCTTCCCTGAAGTGTAATCCTGAGGAGAGAATCACAAAAAACTAATTTGCATAGGCAACCCGCATTACACATTGTTGGCACACATTTCTATAGTGGCTAGAACTCCAAATCAGCTTTATATGGGTCTAATAACCCTACAAAGCGGCTTGCTTTAACCACAAAAGGCAAGGTACCCCCTGTTTTTCCCAAATAACACCCTCACAAATATGGCTCACAGACATGGGCAACAACAAAGAACCAAGAAAAATAACTCAATATAACACAAAATAAAATGAAAATATCCACACTGAACTTGAAACTACGAAACAAAGTCCCTCCAACGACAATACAAAACAGACTATCGGGCATCGAAAACATGCATAACAACCATACACAGAAAACAGAAATGGTGACGTAGATTTAGCACCAGAATTATATAGTTGTGACGTCGATCAGTCACGGAATGATCAAGACGCCACCTGGTGAAATTAAGTCCAAATAACCTCATATCATTTAAGGCGCAGACGTCACAACTGTGCTAAATATAATTCTGGTGCTAAATCTACGTCAAATGGAACTGGGCAGGCCACGTCGGAAGACTTACAGACAACAGATAGACCCAAACAGTAATAGTCTGGAACTCATACACCTCAAGGAGAGTAGGAGGACAGCCGGTAAGATGGAGGGACGCATTTGATACATTTTTAAAATAGTATATTACACACCAAGACTCAAAAGTGAGTGTTTACAAGGCGAAGGAAAGTTTGCGAACGAACATAGCGAGTGAGCAATTCCCGAGTCATGTAAACTCATCACTTTTGGCTCTTGTTGTGTAATATATCTTTTATACTACTTGATCAGAAGCGGCAATGTTTTTCGCTGACATGGTCCGTATTTTATTTATTTATTTAAATTATAGACAGGTGATGTGTGTAATTAATTCAAAAATTTGATTTGCTCAGTTAATTACTATGAAGTACAGTATCGCAGTCTTGTCTTCAGTTTGTCCACGTGCACAAACAGCATACACAGGTGGTTGCCAGCAAAAACGTAACGACAGTTAACAACAAACGGTAACAGCTGTACTATGTTGTGAATATTTAAATGCGTTCTCAAGTCGCTATTTCATAATTCGCTCTGTGGCCGAGTGGTTAGAGACAATCGCTACATTTCAGTCAAATGTTTCAATGAACGCGGGTTCGATTCCGCGATACAAAATTACTGGCTAGCAATTTTTTCATGTAAAAACGCTTTACATTGAGGGATGTTTACTTTACATGCAGGTTTTGTTAGCTCTCGGTGCATGAATGATAGATGCTTCTTGTCGTTCATAAAACATCGATGTAAAACATTGCCTTTTTGATCAAGTAGTATAAAAAATAAATTATATCACAGAATCACGTGGGAGGTGGGACAGAAGGGAATAGGAAAGACTAAGGGAGGCCTTTGCTCATAGGGAGTGTATGCGCGCGATACGGGTTTACGTACCTCTGGCTATGCAAGAAGCAGATTCTGTACATCCAAATCATTTTTCACGCAACAACGGCTACTTTACTTTACTTTACTTTATTTCAGGTAAATGATAAATATCAAAAGATATTGCTTACCCCTGCCCCTGTACGTATAGGCAGCGGATCCGGTGACATGAATTAAGAGAATCACCGTTCAGGCGTTCTTTTCCGCCTAAATGGTCTGATGCACTCTCGATGACCTTACAGACGCTGGTCGTGACCTTCCACCACCGTGGAAATCTTCGGTGTCTCCATGTGGGCGCATACTAAACACTCAGTGAAGCCGTAATCCGCGTAATTTTCGATCACGATGGCCGGCGTTACGTTCACGTCTAGTGAAAGTGATGCCCGATGCGTGCCACCTGCTAACCTATTCATCCCCTCAATGGCCCAAGACGCGCTGTTGGCACATTCAGCGGCGACGCGAGAGCGGTCGCCGGCCCCATTGCCCGTTCGCTGCCTGCGTTAAATGAACGCGAACTGGCCGTCCAGCGTCTATTACACGAGCCACTGGAGAAGGTAAACGAAACGCAGTCAACTGGGAAAACGTATTGAGAGAATCGTCGTCCATGTAGATAGGCGTAAGGTAAGGTAAGGGTTCCGCTAAGTGGCACTGGCTGTTGGACGTGGTCCGCAGTACGAGTGGAAATACACGCGGACGCGGTCCCCATACCGTAGATCGACTCGACGGCGTCTACGATTGTTGTTAGTTTTCTGCAGCGTGCGTCCGGAGCTCGTTATTCCGTCCGCAAGTTTCGAATCTGTCGACCAAGTAGTTCGATCGCTCACGTGTACTCGACGGTGAACGTAAACTGTTACAGAATTGGCGGCTAACTCGTGTATCGTAATTTCGATATAGTGCGTGGTTTTTCCCTCCGCCTGTCTGCGTATACTCGGCGAACGAGCACGATTCGTTTTATAAAAGCTTTTTTCTTTTCTTAGCATAGTGTTTGTGATGTTATAGTGCGCGAAATTTTGGAATCCTGAGGTGAGTCAGTCACTATTTCAATTTCTCGAGATTCTTCGGGCGCAAAATGAGTATTTGCAAGTTTGTAACTCGGGCTCTCTGAGGAATCACAGACTGAAGTTGCGCTAGGTCAGTTGCATATTGCTGGGCGATTGCCATTTGCGGTGAAAGTATAGATTCCCTATTTGGCGAATTCGGCGCTGAGTACGGCTCAGAGCAGTTCAAATTGTCGTCAGATGGTTTTCCGTGATTCTGTTGCTAATCTGGAGCCACAAGGCAAGAGAGGAGAACTATTGAACCGTAGAACAAAATACCGTAATTGGTTGCAATGCCCTGAGTCACTGAATCACATGGCGGCCTCCAAATATCCCGAAATTATTAGGTTGGATGACTGTATCAGCGATCGAGTTGATTTAATTAAATCCGAATGGTACAATAACGCTGGTTCGGGCTGATTTCCGATAACACGATGTTGGCTCATGTCCACGAGTCGAAAAAGTTGAGGCCGTTCTCGCAACTAATGAGTTTGGAATGAATAATATTTTATCAAATAGCGTGTTTCGGGAGGGGTGCACTGAAATTGAACAAGAAGTCAATGTTCAGGAATACATCATGACGAGAATATCAAATTCTGGTCTGTGTCAGGGTTAGTGTTTGCGATGCCATTCCGGTAACACAAAAGAGTGAGCCTTAGTCAGGAAGTGGAGCTTAAACGTCCCCTTCCTTTCATAACATCAACATTTTCAATTTTGTTGCATGAATACTCAAAAGGAAAAAGAAGACAAGTTTTTTTAACTTTGATAATGACACCAACAAAAATGTTGCTTTTCGGCGAAACTCTAATTTTAGACTCGTATTAGCAGGGACGGACCGATAGGGGGTAGGGGGAACTTAGCCCCCCCCGGTAAGAATTTTTCACTCAGCAGTTGGAAAAATTTACCATTTCAGACAGGCGAGTGGGGAAAATCCAACAAGTTAAACGTTTTTTTTTGTTGCTTTTTTGCTTTGCTACTTTGGGAATTGAGTTGAGAAGTTCCCGATTGACAATTTGGAGAGCACCCACACAACATATGACAAACCACTACCGTTTTGAGACTTTTGGCCGATCACATTTTTTTGTGAGTGTTCAACATCTCATCATTTTAAGATAGTGTGTATAAAGATTAGTGTGATTACTGAGTGATGTTCACAAATGCACTCACAATTGGCCTCATTGCCAATCGGGTTTTGGGAAAACCCAACAAGTCAAAATCAAGAGGTTTTTCTTCTTTTGCTTTGATACTTGGGAATTTTGAGTTGAGTCAGTTGGAAAAATCCAACAAGTCAAAAAGTTTTTTTTGATTTGATACTTGGGAATTCTGAGTTGAATCAGTTGGAACTTTCACAATTTTAACCTCCCACTCCACCCGGAAAATCTCTTCGGTATGTCTCTGCATATTAGACTTTTTGAATTCCATTCAGATGGGTTTCGGATTCACTGAGACTACTTAGCGATTTTCTAAACTTACTTAAGACTTCTTTAAGACCCTCTTAGACCTATTTTAGATAATCTCTAAGGCTCTCCCGGGCTCTTTTAATCAAACATAACATAATTTCCAAAGGTCACAGTTAAGTCCGAGGCAGTCTTAAGGCTTTTTGAGACTCTTTTAGATTTATTCTTTAGACTCTTGCGCGTCTACTTCAGATCAGTTTCATAAGATTCTTCCGGATTCGATTTAGGACTGTACAGGCTTGATTGAGACTTCGAGGCTCTTTTAGACTTGATCAAGACTCTTCAAGCCTCACCTAGACGAATTTAGTACTCCTTAAAGCATTTCCAAATTTTTGAAAGACTCTTTCAAATATGTTGTAGTGTCTAAACGAGACTTAAAAAATTCTTGTTGCCCGACAAAATCTTGAATGTATCTTGTAAATGTGTAGTAGAGCCTGAGAAAGTTCCGGTGGACCTGGAACAGTTTTAAGTCCAAAAGGACTTGAAGGTACTCTCAATAAAATCTACAAGAGTCTTGAAGAGTGGCGTCAAAACAAGCGGGGGGGGGGTGTTACAGAATATTATTTGTACATTCTCAAATATTGGGGGAAATTTGATGAATCACTTGTTTAGCAAATTGTAAAAAGGTGCCTTGAGAGGTTCTAGAGAAAATATTCACGAAATTTTGGGAGATTTCCAAGGTTTTTTACTTGTTACCTCTACTTTGGAAAGACACGAGAGCCATTTCTTTTATTTTTCCTGTCTTTAAATTTTGAATTGTACCCCCTCCCCCTCGAGAAAACAAAAAAATTTCCTATCCTACTATGTAGTTTTGAGAAGTCACATTGAAAACTTTTATTGTAGTTGAATCTACCTGTATGAGTCATACAGTCTCGAGTGAGGTCGAAAGAGTCTTGAACAGATCTAGAACTGTTTTAGAAATGACTTACCGAGTCTGAAGGAGGTCTAGTGGAGCCTAAAGCAGAACTGGAACTTGAAAAAGCCCTAAAAAGTCGGAAATCAGATCTGGAATATGGTCTTGAATGAACGAGTCCCGAAAAAGTTTTGAAGAATTTTAAGTATTCCTGAAAGAATGTTACCGAGTTTTAAGCATTCCTGTAAGAATTTGGAAGAAACTGAAACATTATTGCTATGAAAGTCTGGAAATCAAAGTCATACGAATGGAGAGAGATTTTCCAAGCTTTTCCAAGCCTTTCATCAGTATATTCCGGAGCTGGTAAATTTAATGAAATCCACCTTTTCAGTTGGCAAAACGTCAAGTGCCCAGTTCAAAATTCAAAATTTTTCAAATGTTTAAGGTAGAATGGGGTGATTCCGTTAGCGAAATGCAAAATTCTCAGATTTTAAAGTCCTGCGCCGTATTGGGCAACCCTAATTCCTATTTTTATGGTTTATTAGAATCACACAGCCTTTGGCTACATTTTCATGTAAAAATAAAGAGAACAGTCATCTAAGATGATGATATGGTCAAAAGAGTAAATCAACCTCGCAATATCGGAATTGCCCCGAAAATGGGGTGAATACGATAGCAGCTCTGTAAATTCAACTAAAGATGTATGAAATTTTCTGGGGCAATGCCGTTAATCTTCTAACATTTTACAACATTTTCGTTTTTTAATCATTGCAATATTTTGAAAATTCAATTTTTGATAATTTGTGAAAGATAGTTGACAAGTGATGAACATAAAAACAGTCCTTTACAAACTTCAGTACTAATATATTTTATTCATATTAAAGTAATCCTAAAGGACATAATTGGTCATTTATTTGCATATGACCCCTGTAAAACGTATGGGAAACGATAATATATCGATGGCCTGGTTTAAAAAACATGTAGGCAAGTCCAAAACAACAAATTTTTCAGGAGAAACAAAAAACATGATGAAAAATTCACATTCACTGCTGAGAGTCTGATACATATATCAGACGATACATCTGCAACTGTTACTTATGATAAATATGTTTTCCATTATTATTTTACAGCCATTAGCTAATTATGAGTAATAAAAGTAACTTACAAGGTTTTCACTTCAAAGTTACTGGACTTACGAGTTTTTCAACTTGAAATTTCCAGACTTACAAAGTTTTTATTTGAATAAGTACTGGACTTACGTGTTTTTCAGCTTGTATGCCAGACTTACTTGTAATCTAAATTGAAAAATAGGGAATGATAATGTAAAAAGCTCGTATGTCTGAATTACGTATTTTTTAAACAGTCTACAGGGTGCGCTAGAGTGGATTGCGACTTCCGGGGTTGTTAAATTTAGATGTATCGATTTTTGTACCATTAGAAACCACGGAAAACTCATTTTCACCAAAACTTGGACTTACGTGTTTTTTTAAACCAGACCATCGATATACGTCAGATTTTGGAACCCTGTTTTATTCTTCACTTTTTCTCTTCGGCCAATGGAATTGTCTTAATAGTAATTTTGGTGGGACGGAGGAGTGTTAGTATTTGATATGTCACGTACAGTAAATTCAAGATTGCCCATAGAAAATTTTTATTTTCATTTTTATATTGAACGAAAAACGAGAATGCATAATATTTAAAAAATAAACAGAACTGAAAACAATAAATAAATTGCTGGTAAATCAAATATCCAAAGGACAATTTGGGATGGGCTGGGGTGGGGGACGAAATGATTTGCTTGTCCCCATAGTTTCGTGTACCATGTAGAAGACAGTCACTCTTTCAACCTCTCTCACGATGTATCCGGATTTGCTTTGGTCAAATTACACGATGAACGACTTTTGCAAAAGCCATAATTATATTGAGATTTCAAAGACTTTGTTTATACTCGGAAGACTTTTCACGGCTCCAGTGAAAAATGCAAAGGAAATCTATCGTAACAATTCGTGTTCCCGAGATAGAAAAAGTATCTTTTTATCTCCGGACTCCGCGATGATAATACATCAGTTTCGATGTCAACGAGCTCGTTCGTCATACACGACGGTCTTTGAAACAATAAACTGACGCATAATCGCGGTCGCGGTTGTTCCATTTTCTGTCAGAGCCCTGAGGCGTCGAAATTTCCGTCTGATGCGACGCACTCGAGGGTCGCGACTCGCGAGCTCGCGACCATATATCGCGTGAGCCTACTTTCTATCGCCGCTTCCACATCGAGTGACGGTGAACTCAGAATGTGTAACTGTTCGTAACTCACAGACTCCCACTCGAAGATTCGTGCGCTGCTAAAATTGTTTTTCCACAAACGAGCGATGGTTTGAATGTCGAAGGGTTACTATTTCTGGCTATTTCCCCTCAAAAAGTCGATCTTCCCAATACTGAATTTTGATCCATTTCTTGAGGAGGCGAAATCGACCTCCAACGAGAGGGGTCGTCGCCCAAGTCTTCCTCTAAGGGTTACCGATATTCCTTCGAAGTCGACTTTCCCTGATATTGAATTTTGAAATTTTCTCGAGGAGGCTAAATCGACCTTCAGCAAAAGGGAGGGGCGTCGCTTAAGCCTCCCTCCAAAGGGTACCTACGTTCTATTTTCCGACCATAACGAGCATTTCAACAAGGTTTCAAAAAATGTAGTCGCCTAATCGTTTTGCTCTACCTACAGTCGTGCTTGGTTTGCGAGTTTAACATCCACAAGCCCCGCAGCTTGCGGTTCTAGCGAAAGTGATACAACAGGAGCTTGAAAACTGAAATGTGTTTACTTATAAATCGGAAGTATTTATATGTATGTCCGTAATCTAAATCGCCATTACTGAAAAAATCGACCGCCGTGTTACGTAAATCATAACGACCTGAGCTAATCTGTTCTCGGTAAATCGTATGTAATGCCGAATTACGCGTAATAAGGAAACAACCGGCAAAATGACCATCGCCGCCAATGGCCCGTCGCTAGTGTCCCCCGTCTCCTGCGACCTTATGTTGTTCAAATTAGCAGAACCACGACGCGGTTTGGGCTATAGAGGTCATGTTGTGACCCGAGCTAATTTCAAGTGCTTCTTGCGAACTTAGAAGTGTCACAGCTTCATTGAGATTTTGCGCCATTATAAGGAGCTTCCTGTGCTCATTCTATGGTATCGTAGAAAAAGCATGAGTGGTGACGTAAATTGACATTCTTCATGATACATTCATTCACTTGAATTTCGACAAGTTCTTCATCGGATGAAACTATACCGAGTTGACTTCCAAATGTTTCACTTTTGCCCCTGACTCCGTAACAACCAGGGGGAAGAGCCAAGGATGTTTAACTCGTACTATTTCATACTACAGAGTGGCTCACTTAGGAGAAACCCTGCGAGAAGAACTCACAGAAATTAAAGTACACATTGAGTTAGTGGGTCATTCTACCAAAACCTTGATAATTCACGTTGTTTTTTTTTTCTTTCATGGAAATCATTTATATGCATAATTAGAACAAATTAATGAAGTTGAACCTACAGCATACTTCCTAGGAGAGGGGATAGAGGAGGCTCAAAATGATTAGGACCACTCTGAAGTCTGAAAGAATGGTAGCTCATGTTGAAGGAATTGTTGGCCATAGAGAGAAGTTCCTACGCGCACGCACGCCCGTCTACTGTGAATACGCACATACTCTTCCACCCACACATCAACGCACTCGTATCAGTGCTGTGAGGTGTCCGGATTTTCCAGTACATCTCCGGATTTTTCATTCTTAGACAAAAAATGTCCGAATTTCTGGATCATGTTCGAAAATCTTCGGAAAAATCCGGATTTTCGTTGTTTTTTCTCGTTTTGTGGGTTTATTCAACTTCTGATTAGTTCGAAATATTTTTCTGTGACTGACTACATTTCGACTACAAACTGGATAGAAAAAATGTTTTCTCGTTTTTTTAATTTAATAATTATTCACTTTTCATTTCATCCAAAGCATACTTTTTCAGAAACCAAGGTTGAAAACAAATCCACTAAAATTAGATTCGACTTAGAATCCACGAATAACTATTTTTTTATTTATTTTTTTATTCGAATATGATTCGAGAATAATTCACGTTTGCTGTGATTCAAATTGGATTCGAATAAATGGAGTGGATTTGTGAATTCGAATACACAAACCGACCAGTTAAATCAACTTTTCCAGGGTCATCTTCCATTTCTTTCGGATCCGCCATTGTAATTAAAATTTAATTAAAAGTTGAAAATAATCATATTTCTCCAGCGCGTTTTTGGTTATTCTCTTTTTCGTTTTCCCCCAAAAAATTATGGGCTTTTAGTGTGAGATTCACAAAGATACAAGAAAAAGTACAAATCCGACGAATCTACTAAAAAGATTAGAATAAATTTCACGAATCCATATAACGTTTATTAGATCGAATTATTGATACGAATCCATTCCTAATTTCTCAGCTCCGATTCAAATTCGATATAATGGAGGAAAATGCTCCTGGGCCATCGATTTATGCATGGTTCCAAAATGAAAATAAAACAGTAAAAGAATTTTCAGTTTCCTGAATGTAGAGATTCAATTTGATCTATAGTAATTTGTTGTATGAGAGATTTGAGTGATTTTTAATTGGGCATTTCCTTTTTCTGTTAATTTAATTTTTGGTGCATTATTTGGTAAAACTGGTAATAAAACTGAATTCTGCCTGAAATTTTCTGTAAAAAACATTATTCTCCTTTTATTCGTAATAGGTTTATTATTCTTTTTAGGAAATTGAACTTTAAATATACATTTTTTTGTTCATTATTACTTTTTTAACCCGGCATAACACGCGTCTAAAATACTTACACAGATGCACGCGCAATGAGCATTTTTCTCACGTATGTATTTTGAATGGAACATAACAACTTTAAGTAGTGAAGTAGCTTTACAAATGACAAAACGAACTGCAAATATGAGATATTAAATTTTTACATTTACATGACCAGTATTACATTAGGCCTATATTTCGTCTTCAAATCATTTTCCACAAAGAAAAACAATGTGTTCATTACAAATTGCTTTGTCACACTTCTTGCAACATTTTTAGTTTTTCTATTCTTTTTCTACGAAGGCATTTGGCACAAAATCCTCCTGCAATGTCTGTCCTCACCTCTTGACCGTCACTCATCCTTGTAGCCATCATCTGGAGCTCAAGGGATAATCTAGTGTCTTCAGCCCGTTTCAGAAATTGAGGTTTCATGAGTTCCAATGCAAGATTTTTCAAAAAAAAAATTTCGTCGTGCCATCGCTTTGCTCGTGTTTTTATAAAAAATTATTTGAGCATTTATCAGACCAGTGTTCATGATTCCGAAAAACACAGTGAGGGACCAACAACAATATAATTATCATTTCTCTACTCAGGGCGAACCGAAGAGTTTTGCCTGGAGGAGGGGGGGGGGTAAAAATTGTGAAAGTTCCAACTGACGCAACTCAGAATTCTCAAGTATCAAAGAAAGAAAAAAAAACTCTTTTGACCTGTTGGATTTTTTAACTGACTCAACCCAAAATCTCCAAGTATCAATGCAAAAGAAGAAAAACCTTTTGGTTGGGTTTTCCCAACTTCTCAACTCAATTCCTTAGTATCAAAGCAGAAAAAAAAAACTTCTACTTTGTACCTTGTTGGATTTTCTCAACTCGCCTGACTGAAATGGTAAATTTTCCCAACTGCTAAGTGAAAAATTCCTACGAGGGGGGGGGGGGGTAAATTGCCCCCCGCTCCCTATCGGTACGTCCCTGTTTCTACTTACGAAACTTTGATCACGCACGATGAGAAAAGTTCTCCCACTTACTTTTACCACAATCTTGATTGCACGCACAGTGAGAAATTTGCTCACAAATTCTTTTTTCACAAAGTATCTTCTCTATACAGCGGCCAAAGTACAACTGACTCACACTAAAAGCGCATTACAAGTTAGGACATGTCATAGAAGGAAGCTATATAGAGTCGCATCGCAATATCCCCACTTTAAGACTATGTTCCCCTATCACTGGATGAATACTGTGAGAAAAATGCCCATAGCGCGTGTTCTCCCGGGTTAATAGTTGTAGGGTATGTTTTTCAACTTTTATGAAACTCGGGGTAGGTAATTTTTTTAGAACAATTGGTAAAACTGAACATGGATTATCATTCTACACCAGTGTTGTTAGACATAAAACAATATGACCAAATGACAATTGAATTTTAGGAAATTTGTCATATTGACAAAACCATTTATCAGTTTTGTCATATGACAAAATGGAAATGACATAACAAAAAATCGAATCAATGACAAAACAAAATGACAAACAAATTTTGTTATGACATTTTCTCATTGCGTGAAGTTGGTGGAAAAGAACAAGAAGCAAGAACTAAGGAAAACTGAAAGAACATGAACTGGTCTTCTAAGAAATGTATCTAAACTAAATCGTACATTAGGTCTTTTTTCCCGGACATTTTTTATTAAATACGTGAGCAGCCAAAACTTCACAAGTCAACGGAGGCCAGAAGCCAATTATTAGATTATTACCGAACGAGATTTGTGTTATCAGTTATTTGGCCTGGCTCTCATTTCACTTTTGATTTTGGCGGAATTAAAATGAATATTTTTTGTAGATAACTACGATTTAGCGACTGAAGATCGGTTATGAAAGAAAAAATAAAATCCATGTTCCTCGAAACCTGCACACATTATTGCGATTATTTCGGTAAATATGCGTTTTAGAGAAAGGTTGTATGGGATTCTTCTTATAGGAAATTTGATGAGAAACATTTTATATTATATGCATTTTGGTCCTGAAGTTGATATGTTCCCAGATATTAGCGTTTTTTTGTAGAATCTCAGTATTACACATAATTTCAAGATCAAAGCGGCACGGATTAATGTCCTCAGATTGAGCTCAAATTTTTTATGGCGAGTTTCTAGGTCCATTGGAACAAATTTCAGTGCGACCCTAATCAATTGGTGAGAACTTGTATAATAAGGGACACCCTAACGTCCACTCATTAAAGAAAACGAAAAAATAAGGAAAAAGCCCTTTCGGCTCATTTTCTTTTGTCATTACGGGAAAAAACCGACCTCAGGTTTCATTCTCGAGCTTGATTCTTAAATTCGTAGGGTGGAGTGATGATCATAGACACTGGCTGGATGTGTGAGATTTTGTCTGATACAAGTAGGTATGTAGTTCTCTGTAACAATCTTAAAATTCACCGTCAAAATTAACATGTATTTTTCCCCGAAAATTATCTTTTTATTCTCAATTTGTCGAGGTCGAGCTGTATAAAATTTCAAATTATTAAAGCCAGAAACGGGTAAACCAGTTTAGTTGGAGCACTGTGTTTTTTCTTGAAAATCCCCCTTAATACTTTTTGTCCGTCCTGTATCCATTTGACTTCTCTATAAAAACTAAGTAAGGGGACACAGTTCAAGGCACACCTTGATGTATATGCTTTCGCAACGTTCCTAAGTGTTGAAAATAATTTCCGGGGTCCGAATAAAAAATGCTATAGACGATAATAGCTCTAGGTCATTACAGACAGATTTAGATATTTCGGAGGAGCATTCCCCTTGTATCCACCAGTGATAAACGCTTTCTCACCGAAGTTGACTGTATGCGATCATTATGAGAAATTTTGGAAGAATTGTCATCCATTCGAAGAATCCTGTTGGGTGAAGATGCAAAGTTTAAAATAAAAAACGTCATTTGAGTGCAGACTCGCGAACAGCAGGCGATCATCGATCATCGATCAGCTTTACCATCATAACTCGAGTTTCATTTCGTTATCTCACTTCGCCTCATAAATCTAACCAATGGCGTAAATGACTGAATTTAGTCCATTTCATAATCTTCCGATAGGTTAAAAATATGAATCCATCGCGAAGTGTATTACGACGATAATAAACCTACATTTTCAAAATTATCCTGTTATAATTCCAATGAAGAACAACGGACGATTATTGCACTCAAGAAGTAGAAGAAGAAAAAAAAGACTTACAAACTTTGTTTATTGTATTCATAATTGATTAACGTAATTCGTAATTTTTCGCAGCATTGTTGTGCGTCCATGTTCTTTGCGTTCGTTTCTTTATTCCCGCATCGATGTTGCTGGTTATTTCACGAAATTATTTTTTACATTATGCCGTGCCGCTTGTAATTAGAATAAATTCATCTTGGGGTTGTTTCGACATCGTTATACCTTAACGTATTCATACACCGTGCTACGTGGCAAAAGGTGGCATGAACCAAATGTTGAAGGTGCTTGAATCATAAGCGCGAATAGGGGGACCTAGTCTTCTCCAAATCCTCTAAAAGCCCTCCAAAAACCTAAAATATTATAAAAGCGAAAGAATTTTATTCGTTTTTCCCGCGCGGTTATCTTGGGAGGAACCGTGGACTTAGGAGTTGTTGACGGTTTTCTACTTCCCTCAAATTCTTCGTAATCACGAATATCGCTGAGGATAGCATTTGAATCAGGATGATCTCTAGTTTTCAGATAACGTGCCAATTCTGTGGAGCTTACATCAACTAAGGATTCGTCTTTAATTGTTTCGAAGGCAATACCAGCTGCTTTACCAAAACGTATCTTACTATGGACATACTCACTGGTAGATTCGTTTGTGGATTGAGTACGGTTCAGAAATCACCTAAACTTTTGTGAAGCGGTCAAGGTACCCTCAAACGTTTTTTTGGACTCGGTGCGCAGGTTGTGAGTTCTTTCGGTGTGCTAGGTAGCTAGATAACAGTCTTTGGCCGCACCGCGCACTTCTCATTTAATGGCCTCGGTGTAAATCGCATCGCTCCAGCTGTGTAGCTTACCAACTGACTCGATGCTGCTGAGCCACGCGTCAGTTTCAGCAGGGGAAGTGTCACCCGCGAAGTCCTCAAGTGTCATTAACAGATCCGACATAACGATGAAGGCACATGAGACTGCTGATTCAGGGCTCTTATTAAAGCATCGACTAATCCGGCGGCGGTAGCGGAGGAAGACCCATCAGGGCTTTATTTTGATAATTAGCATAACATGTAAGGTGAATCAACAAACCTTTTCATCAGGAACAATCCAAAAATAATTTCTGCGGATGGAATACGCATCCAGCATTATTTGTATGCTTGCAAGTCCCCCTATGAGCCCCCCACTCGCGGTCGTCTATTTGCGCTAAAGACTTAAATTGCTGATGAGGACACGTGTATCCTCAATTGTTGTCAAGACTAAGAATGTTTGTCACTAATACTGATGGACCAAGGTTTGTGGTTAATGGATAGTTTGAGGGTTATTTCCATTCGATGGCGGATCCAGGAATCAATATTTAAAAGGAAAATTTGGAATAAATTGATATTGAATTGAATTTTCATATCCCCTTCTTTTTTAAGTATTTTTTGTTCTCAAGTTAGGAACTGAGTCCGTTCAAGTATTAGGGGAAAGTTGCCTAGATTGGACCACTTGTGTTTCAGGCCACCACATGGAGGCGCCTCGAGCTGAAATGAAAAACCTGCAGTCAGATGTGATAGAACAAAATGTCTACTACATCTACCCAAGTTTTGGATTTCATTGATCTACTAACTGGGCCAGGAGAGAGAGGTTTCAACAAAAAGTGCCAAATTGGTCCAATTTAGACTTGGCTCCCTGGACCACCGATAGCCTTATTTGGACCTTATGATAGAAATCATGAAAAAAAGAGGTATAGCCCGCTCCAAGTTGTCTTGACTCCACTGTCCATACGGACCCCATACTGACATCTATAAACAATGAAATAGCAATCAGTTTATCAGCATTTTTTGCTATAGAAATATCATTTTTGTCCTGTGAGTATTGTAAACTGGACCAGTCCAAGTAAGTTGCAATGAATGTAGCTGTGTACGTTCACTTTTTGAGAAATTTAAACACGCTAACAAGTATTTATTGCACATATGTTTTACAAAGAGAGTATCAGAATTCACAGAACGCTTCTCCATTTTATTTTTAGGTGGTCCAATCATGGGATTAACTATCCTATTTTAGAATAATGGCTACCATGCACCTCGGAAAGCAATAATCATAGATTTCCCTATATGGAATTATAGCTGTTGCATAGTCTAATTCACTACTGCGAAGTGATTTTCGGTACACTTACCTTAAATATTTCTGCTGTGTCCCTTGAAGTTTGACTCAAAGTATTTTTAATTTTCACTATTTTTCACGAACGCTTTCATTATTTTGTATTTTGCGATCAAAACCACTCTAAACTGATATGATCATTCATAGAACATAAAAACACAACAATTATTTATTCATGCCAGAACAGAAGCGCTACCTATCGTTATTCCCAAGATATCATGGTGGTCCAATCTAGGAAACTTTCCTCTATATAAACAGCATGAGGCCGAGGATATCGCCGGAGCTTTGGCCTGCAGGGATGTACCGATGGGGGGCAGGGGGCAACTTACCTCCACCCCGGTAGGAATTTTTCATTCAGCATTTGGGAAAATTTATGATTTCAGTCAAACGAATTGGAAAAATTTGACAAGTAAAAAAATTTTTTTTTTGGCTTTGATACTTGGGAATTGAGTTGAGAAGTTGGGAAACCCCAACAAAGTTAAAAAGTTTTTCTTTTTTTGCATTGATACTTAGGAATTCTGAGTTCAGTTAGTTGGAGAAACCCAACAGGTAGGTTTTTTTTTGCTTCAGAATTTTGAGTTGAGTGGAAAAATCCAGCAGGTCAAAAGGTTTTTTTTATTTGCTTTGATACTTGGGAATTCTGAGTTGAGTCAGTTGGGACTGTCACAATTTTTACCTTCCCCCCCCCCCCCCTGGAAAAACTCTTCGGTACGTCCCTGTAGACCCGATTCTGTTATTGGTCGTTAAGAATTATTCAGAATCTATAATACTAAAACAGATATCCTTACAAATCACTTTACACAATAAAACTCATTCAAATTTCTCTTAAATTCATTATAACCTTACCAAGATTGATGAAACTTATTCACACCTACTGGAACTGAGAGGTAAAGCTCGTCAGACTTTTTCTGACAGTTTGGGCTCATTTAAATTCGTTTAGGACTTACTCAGGGTTATAAAATTCATTTTGTCTTCAAAAAACTCACGCAGCTCCTCTCAGAACTCCTTGAAACGCAGTCAGAGTCGGTTTTATTACTTAATCAGACTGTTTTAGGACTAATTCAAAGTTTCTTATGATTGAATAAAGCTCATTCCAACTCTATTATTACTCATTCAGATTCCTTTTTAGGACTAGTGAGAAATCATCAGATTCGTTTAAAATTCTTTTAAAGTCCATCAAGACTCATTTCGACACATTTTTACACCAAGATAAGACTTTTATCAACCTTATTAATACTAGGTGCGTGAGAATTCATTTTAATTTAGTTGACACTCATTCTGGCTCATTTACAACTCGTTAAACATTTTGATTCTCATTCTGACCCAGGTAAGATTCAGTCTCATACTAAATTATATTAAACTCGCATCAGACTCATGCAAACCTATCAAGAATTTATTATAACTCTTTAACTCAAGTCCTCATCCCCACTGCGTTGAAATTCGTCGATATTTCATAAAATTATGTGAAGACTGGTTCAAAACAACGGACTGCTCATTAAAACTCATTCAAACTTCCGCAGGACTCGATAGAACTCATTCAAACATTGCTTAGATTCAGTCTACTCAGAGACAATCAAACTCGTCAAAACTGTGTTAAGGACTTATTCGGATTTCTTCAGTACTCGGTAAAACTCATTCAGACTTATCAAGACTGCTTAAAACTCACTTGGACACAGTTAAGGTCAGGGCAAACTTGTCCAGCGTCCAAAAAATGAGCGCGCCAAAAAATATGGAAGCGCAACGTGCTCTGCGGAGCCTAGCAGACGACGACATTCTTATGTCGGCTCAGTCCGAGAAGCAGAGATGACAATGCTCTCTCGTGGTTGCAGACTCGTCTACAAGATGATGCACTAGCAGAGCGTAGTGCTCGCAGGCTGGTACAAGGAACGTGATGCCCGCAAGGGAATACAGGCTGATACAAGGAGTGTGGCACTCGCAGGCGAATGAAGTGTTGAGTCAGTCAGTCAGTCAGTCAGTCAGTAGTTAGTCATTTGGCTTATTATGCAAACTTTATTCGATTCATTTTTCAAGTACAAAAAATGGTTACCGAAATATCAATTCTCAAAATATCCATTAGCGTGGTTTCTGTTTTTCAACTTTAAATTTTCGGTTCGCTTACTGCCTAGATCGGTTATAAACATTAATAATAATAATAATAAATTTAAAAAAAAGCTCTCTCAAGTTTGAACAAAATTGGTGAACGCTACTTGTGCCTTAAGAGAGTTGAAGTTTTCTGACGGCAATAACGTTGACGTTGGGAATTTGAGCTTTAATCGTTGGGGAAGGGCCACATGGAACTAAAAATTATTTTATTTCTCAAACTAAGGCTTTCACTGTCGCTGAGTCCATTCTTGGAATCCTTTTCCTCTTCCCTACCTTTAAATTACACAGAGGGTTGATTTTCAATTATTCCAATTTTGTTCCAGTTTCTTCATTATGTCGCGACTGCTGTCTGCAGCTTCGCAATTTGCAGCTTTGAACTGGCCTTGAATGGTAAAGGTACATGGGAGTGAAGGGTTGGCTTTTCCCGCCGACCCTCTTCGACTAGCGAAGCTGCTCGTTCTTAAAATGCTTTCTATTTCGTCTGTCGGCATTATACGAGGGTAATTCTCACGAAATCGCAACATTTCAGTAATCTGTACTTTTTCGAAAATCTAAGAAGTTGGGCAATTTAAAAAAAAAGTGATGTTGGAAAGCATCACCTATGCTACCTTTTCCAGCCATACAGGTTTGTAGCTCCCCCCCTGCGTGTATATATAGTATGGTAAACCTCTTAATGTTCCACGTCGTGGCTGGTAACCACCTATGTTTTCAATGGTTCTTGCAAATATTGATATGGATATAGGCATTTTCTCGGGGAAAAAATTACAAGAACTTGGAAAGAAAACTTTGAGGCGCATGTTAATACCAAAAATAGCGACCAAAAGAACATGAGGTGACCTCCAGCATAAGTCAAAGTTGTGTAACCACATTTAACTTCAGCGTCGTGGCCATTTTTTCGCTTGGTCAACCTGGTGACACTGTTAAAATATTGAATCCTTGAAAGTGGCTGCAGTGCTTTGTTACTGCCATGAGAGTATTCCCGTATTTATCAACGCTCATCACCGTGGTTCTTCATTCTGCGAATCTCGTACTTGGACGGCGCTCCTGAAACATCGGAAATAACTTTTTTGGTAAATATTTCAACATCAGAGTAAGAATAAATACGAATAAAATTTTTCAAGCTCCAAACAACGAATAATTCAAGCAATTTCTCCTGTCCGTGGCTAGTTTTCTATTTCAGCGTCGTGGCATTTGTTGAATTTCCTAGCCATGACGTTGAAAACTGAGAGCCACAGCGTTGAAATTATAATTATTGTCACCTAATGCATACATGTTAAGGATATAATTTGTTCAAGTTGGGATGTATTTAACTCAGATTAATCTTTCTTCAGACGGGCAATGACGGTGAGCTGAAATAATGAACAATCTTCAGTACAAATCGTGAACTATATATGACAGTGTATAAAACGCAACTTCTGTACTCAATTCCGCCTCCACAAAAATTTCAACGAGCTTATAAGTTTTTAATTCATAAGAACTCATTGTAGGCTTACAGTTTTGTGCCCTTGCCCCTTTGAATAATTTTTTTTATAATAAATTTAATCACAAATATTGAGGCGTTCAACGTTTACCTTTGTTCCTAATTCTAGACTCTAGTCTGCATCGCGAATTTGTATTCATTATTAAATAAGTAACTTAATGAGCTGTGAGTTTCCAAGTTAGGTATCTTTTAGTTGAGATTTACTTTTTACATAGAGTTTTTCGACTATAGTGAACCTCAAAATATATGTGATTAAATACTAGAAGACTACCTATTCTATAAATTTGAGAACTGTTTCGTTTTTTTATTGATTATATTTTGTTCTTACTCAACTTCTGAATTATTATTTTTATTCTTATAATTAGTGTAAAATGCAACCATATTATCGTTACCTGAACTCCGCTTTGATCTTAATGCTTGTAGCTAGAATGGATAGCTTTACCAACAAGCGCACCTTCAATCCATCTCCTTATACTTGATTCCTGTAGAATGATGGACGTTCAAGCATTAACTTGAGTCTGCATAATATATATACTCGTATGTTTGCAGTAAACAAATAGGTACTTACATATAAATACTGCATTCAAGGCGCTCATTTAAATTTCAGCATTTTCAAAATCCTTGATACAAAGCTGTCAATGAAGTACTAAACGTGACTAGTCACAATCACAGGCCACAACACTTGAATTTGCTCATC
The DNA here is from genome assembly GCA_031841125.1 of Acanthococcus lagerstroemiae. Lineage (NCBI taxonomy): Eukaryota > Metazoa > Arthropoda > Insecta > Hemiptera > Eriococcidae > Acanthococcus > Acanthococcus lagerstroemiae. Next base: position 30,473,841 of record CM063113.1, on the reverse strand, counting down.
ATTTGCTTCTTGAAATTTGGCCACGACGTTGAAATTTCCATATCATGGCTCCTAGTATCCAGCCACGACGTTGAAAAATCCTAGCCGTGGATCACGAAATTTGGCCACGACGCTGAACATTCCTAGCTGTGGCTCATAAAATTTTTAAAATTCTATGCCCCTGCCCCTAGTACAGATTACTTGAGCCAAATAACCGAAATAGCTTTAGAGACTCATAGTTTGACAATTCCCACCAAAAAAAATTAAGAAAAATGACTTCAGTTTTTGAATTTCTTGAATGTGGAAATATTGCGATTTTGTGAGAATTGCCCACATATAATGTATCTACTGTGGAGATACACACATGACGAACTAGAAATGCAAAAAATGAACTTCTGTGATTAAGTATAATATAAGATTATGTGATATATGAAGGCGTGAAGTTCAAAACATCTTATCTAGCGATGTCAAAACTTTACAGGAGAAGCAAACAACGGTTTCAGCTGTGGTGAAGGGGGTGGGTTTGGCAGAATGGGTGCTCGGACAATTCTCTGAAGCTTCATACACATGTCCATGTACAAATTTTGGGGCTCAGTCATGCCTAAGCTGAGAAAATTAGGGTTGATGTTGCGCACATCGTAAGTCCGTGGGAAAGACAAAGCAAAACATGCTAAGTGCCATCAACTCTAATGAGAAAGAAATGAGGTAGTCGAATGCGATGTTTTTATTATCCACAAAAGTGCTAAATTCTACATTTAAGTATGCATTTCATATATTAGAGTCAAAAACTGGAAACGCTTCCTGCCACTTTGGAGTTAGGATGTTTTGCGAGGATCGCTCACCGGCTCATGTGCGTGCTGCTATCTTTGGGTTGAAATTAGAAGTACTTTGAGGCTCTATGGGCTCTTAGTATGTTTAATATTGTATGTGCAGCGGTTCTTAGAACAGTTTGCATGCACAAAATCACTTTTGCAAAAGTTGGCACATGGGATGTTTTGAACTTCATGCCTTCGTATTTGAAACATCCCTAGTTTGTCGTTAATGTGTGTACCGGCACAACAGATACATCATGATTGCCCTTGCAGTTAGAGAGAAATGGATATAAGAGCTGAGATACGAAGCAGAATGCATTAAAAAAAATAGCTTTTCTTTCGCTGGCCCGTCTGCTTGAGAGTTCTTTTTTTTCGGAACATATTGAAACATAGTGTCGTTACCTACTACTTTCTGAACAAGGCAGTAAAAGATGCTTTTTTTTTTTGTAGAAATACAAAAATGTTGACCAATGCGACATGCTGGTCTGCTGCGTGTAATGGGTCTCGTTTACGGACGATTATACAAGTATTAGCTAAAAATCGTGATTATAATACGATTCGATTTCATACACATCGTCCGATCGAAATAAATTTTATTATCTATCCCATCATCGTTACTTTCGATCTGGTTCGCAACGAACGGGAGAGTTTTATGGGACATTAGCCGGAATCGAGAGTGGATTTTCAGCGGAAGAAGAGGATTGGAGAATGCAAATAATGCTCGCGATGCTCGATAATACGATGCATCTGTTAGAATAGTTCTCGTAATTCGAAACATGATATGCAGCTCTCCTATGCAGGAATTTATAGTTTGATGTCTTCTTCGAACTCTCATCTTGTGTTAGAAATGAACCAAAAGATGATGCATCACGAAGCTCCTGAGTGTACTACGAGTATAAAAGTACCCGGAATTCAACTTTTACAATCTTATTACCTACTAATCCCATAATGTCTGAAATTCAGTAACGCTTGAACTAAGGGAAGGGAGTTACTTTTTCCCATTTGTGAAACTTTTTTCTCCCAAAGGGGCGGCCACTCCGACACCTGCAGGTGGCTCAGTGTATCAACTAATATTAGGCTACGTGTTTACAATCTTACGTTCAAGTGACAGATAGGTACCTCTTTCAGATGGGCTCCCCTGTTTTTCCCGGAATTTACTTTACGGTTTCTCGCCAAGTGCCCAGGGAACCCCTCACATTTGTCATTTGGCCAAACCAAACCTCCGCTTATGGGGGAGGCGAGCCTTTTACAATCTTACTCTTACGCTCTAACTTTTGTATTCATTTTAATGCAAAATTTGGTAGAGGTTGGATAAAAAAAAATTAACCGACTTTTTGACGTCGGATAACCAATAGTCGGATGAAATTTTTTGATCGGATAGTTCCGAAGTCGGATAACCGAATGTCGGATAATCGAGGCTCTACCATATGCTCGCCTAACACAAAAAAATTCATTTTACCTTATTTATAACAATTTTCATTCGATTTGGAGTTCCTATTTGTGTTTTAATGTATTTGTATTACATTTGCGACCGGAAACTCTCTGTCATTCATTTAAACTTCAACCAGTTATAGCTAATAGAGTTTTATTTAATAATACACGGATAAATGAAATAGAAGGCAATCATTTTAATTATATGAATAAAGTTTCTCATAACGTTATGCCCAATCCATTAATTTTTGATATTTTAGGAAAACGATCAATTTCATTTTTGGGTTCTATATATTATATTCAAATCATAGGGACAGTTGGCTGCACCCCAGTTGCGTCCTGTACGGGAGGGTAAAAAATAGGATACATAAAAAAAAAGGTACATATCTGAATTGCGTCCGACGTGCATCCCCATTGCGTCCTCCTCTCGGTTTGCCTCTTATCAAAAAATTAAATTCCAAGTGTGGCAATCTTCAAAATTAAACACCAAAAAACCTTAATTTCGATATTTTTAAGCCAACCACTGTCGCCAATTTGAAGAATAAGATTTTTGTTTTGGAGCCTTGATCGGGAATTGATCAAACATCTCAGCTTGATTGGATGTACGGAAAACTAACTATGTCGATAGGAGATGTTCAAAATCTTCTCATTAAAAAAATTAACTTGATGGACATTCAGGCCCAGTTTGGGACTGAACAGATGATCGTCCTAAAAACACAAGATTTTAGCATTTCAGGATACTGCTTGGTTCCTTTCTCAGCTGCTTAAATTGGCAAAAGGTACAGTACGTATCGTTGCAGAATTAGATTACCCCTGATTATTTTGAAATTTTGATAGAATAACCACTAGGTTTTTAAATTAGTTTTCAACTCCCTAACTCGCCCCCTTTCCTCACCCCACATCAATTAGGATTGGATTTCCAACAGAAAAGGAACAAAAAAAGTCAGTCATCAGATTTCTAAGTTTCTGTACCGCCACTCATGAATCCTTTCCGACGCTTCTATATTTACGTAAGTCAATCATCGATTGCAGACGAGCGATATTCGACTGATTATCAAATGCCTTGATTCGAGCTACTAACCTGTACTTTTTGAAGCCTCTAAGGTAAGTTACATGAGAACCATCGAGGTCACATGATGAATATTTCTCACATGGCGATTATCTATTCGACTCTGAATGCAGAGTCGATTTCATCGCCAATTAGTACCGAGTAGTCTTGATTTCGATGCGACCGAAAAATCCGATTAATTGATTTCCTCCGCGTCTGGTGACATTTTTCATTCTCTTTAAATCACCAGTCACGCTAACGCTCATGTAGGTAGATGACACTCGTCGAAACACGCGAGCAATTAAGGCAACTTTTCCTCTGAGGATCATGTCTAGTAGGGTTTCACTTTTGACGAGAGAGACCTTCGTGATGTACCTACATCTGGACTCGACCGTGATGACAACTAATGGCGAAAACGGCGTTGATAAGCAGCACTCTTGATGTGGATTCGTAAAATGGCAAAGAAGTATCTCTTTGTGTGGTAAAAACCTTGCCCCTGTTCCTTCCCATTTTTCAGAGAAAACGAATGGCTTGCCTAGCTCAGAGACATGAAGAATAGGGTGGATAAACCGGCAGACAGGGAGACAATTAGCGAGTCTGACAGCCGGTGGCATTAGTGAGATAGGCAGATAGACAGACAAATTCTTGATACTAAAATTATTGCGCCTCATATTCCTGTTCAACTGGGAAAAGTGGTGGGCGATTTCTTACCTTAAGCTCAAAAAATTTCAGGGCAGATTTCTGATTCAAAATCTTGACCCGTCAGTCAGATCTGGATAAGCCAGACCGCAGAATAAGCAGACAGACACGACGTTCAACTGACAGACCAACAGCCCAAACAAAGCCGAATGTCGAGATGCAACTCTCGAAAGGTAGGATTTAGAAACTAAAAGATTTCAGAAAAGTCTTGAGGAATCGTCAATAGTTCTCTGTTCAGTTATAACCTGATCACAGGGTTAAAAACCCTTCTCAATAAGTCTTCACAGGGCTTAACTGTTCTCAAGACATAGTAGAGTTTTGACTGTCATCCTGATGAACCTTTACAAATCTTCAAGATCATAATGCGTTATAACGGTGTCTGAAGTAGTCTTGGCATGTTTTCTTGTGTCTCAAGTCAATTTGACGAATCCAATTAGAATATTCACAAGTTCTTATGATTTTCCGTATGGTGTTGAAGAGTCCAATCGAGTACTAATACATTTCAACAGGATATCAATGAATTTTTCGTGAATTGACATCGTCACTTCAAGATGAGCCTATATGAGGTTTAGCCCCTTTTTAAGTCGGCTGTAGATTCGGGTTCTGTGTACAATTTGCGGTCAAATGAGACCTTCCGTAACTCGCTGCCTTGAAAACCCGCTGTGATATGGCTGTTCTAAGCTTGAGAACTTGAACAAAATGTGTATTACACACCAGTCAAAAGTGAGTGTTTACATGCAAGGGAAAGTTTGCGAACATGCGTAGCGAGTGAGCAATTCCCGAGTCATGTAAACTCACTTTTGGCTCTTGTTTTGTAAGATATTGTTTACAATACATGATCAGAAAGGTTACACAACAGCTTTGTCGAAAAAGCAACGCCGAAAAATTCAGCATGGGCATTTTCCCAACTGAAAGAAAACCTTTTGTTTGGACAGCGAATAATATCAAAAAGCAACAATTTTGCAATGATAACGTCGTAACAATAACATCCTCGACATGCGTCGGCATTCTTGGTATCGCTCCGTCGGGTCGGTTGGTACGCGTGCCTGCATGTAAAAATATGACTCATGTTTTTACATTGAAGCACGTTTACTTTACATCGAGATTATGCTCATATTTGATTCGTCAGTGAAAAGTGCTGCTGCTTCCACTTGCAAATTACTAAAGTGAACATCGTCTTCCTGATCATGTGGGTATTGTAAAAAGTGATTTTTCTGGCTTCCTCTAAGTTTCCCATGATTTTTTCGGGTATTTTATCTCACTGTATGGAGGAAATGTTGGTCACTTCAAAAAGGGCCTATAAACTTTCAACTTCAATGAACAGCGGTAGAAAAAGAACATGTGCTATACTGCCGCTGTAAAATTTTTCTTGTAGTACAGGGTTACCTGTAACAATATTATTAACAAGTTGAACATAAATATCTCATTGATACACGTTTTCCTGCCAAAACTTAAAACGCATTATTCTCACATTGCACTGTCAGAGTTAGGCCAATTTTGGTTGTCAATTTTAACGGAATTTTAACGTAACGCAGTGAATCTCCTCTAAAAGCTCTGAGAAGTTCTAAGGAATTTTTTTTTCTCTAATGAAAAAGTCGCTCTTAATTGCTGAATGGTATTGTGCCCTTCTCTCATCCTTGTGATTCGTTCGATTCCCAAGGCAAAAAGCTTGAGAACAGGTTTTGTCTCTCTCCTCGTAACACCATGGTGAACAGAGCTACCGCAGTACCCGCGTATGAGGATGACTGTTGGTGTCGAGGCAAGGTTTTTCAGTGGTATACCCTAGCTGGAAAATGATCTGCGAGAGGAGCGCCCTCCTACTTCCTTAAATTTTTGATTGCAAGTTTTTAAGCCAAAAGGGACAGGTTTAGCTACTGGAACTTCTCAAAATATACTTCCAGTCTTTCTGAATAATAACAGTACCACTTTATTGGGAAAAATATGCTCTTTCTGTTCAAAATATGGTAATCATCCTGTCTGATCTAATGGATGGGGGGCATTTTTTGCGGATGTTATTGTGTAATCCAGAACAACCCTCTCCACCCCAAACATTTTAAAATATACCTTTCATTAGAATTGAACATTTGAAACACTACTGATTATGACCCCGAATTTTACTTTCAGGCTCCTGTTTCCTTGCTCCCGGAGTTCCCTGTTCAGATACCAGGCCTCCATTCGCGGGCAAAGACCTCCCCAATCCTATCCCAGGTTTTCATATTTTGGATTGCTCTGCCCCATGGTATCCCCATCCTTCTCTTAATATTCTGCCTCCATCTTTGTGCAGGCATACCCCTTCTCCTTTCCTATCATATGGGACCCAGTTTGTGATCCTCTAACTCCAGATACCATTTGTGCTTCTGGCAACGTGCCCTGCGTAACTTATTTTTAACCCCTTAGCCAGATATAGGATATCCTTCGTTCTCACTCTCTGTCGGATAGTTTTTGTTTTGATTTTGTCACTTAACCTTATCTTTAGATTACTCCTTAACATACTATTTAGTGTGGATATCAGCTTCCTAGCCTCGGCTACTGACAAGGTCCATGTTTGGGCCCCGTATGGCAGGATCAGGAAGACACAGGACGCCAGCATCACTTTCGACTGTACGCTCAACTGCCCTTTAAAAATAGGTCGAAAAGCCCCCATCCTCTGGGCACTGTCCCTCCTAACCTCCAGCTATTTTTCCGTTTCCTTGATGAAGGACATAACTCTTGTCCTAAATATGTATAGCTTTCTTGATTGTCTAGGTCGATATTGAAATAAACACTTATTTCGTTTTAGCCCCATTTATTTCCAACCCTGCCTTTTCGCTTGCTGCAACCAACTCATCCAGCATTTTTTGAATGTCCTCCTCTCGTTCACCTATTAGCACAACATCGTTCGCAAACCTCAAGTGGTTGAGCGGTTTCCCATCTATTCTTACCCAGCAGTTTTTCCAGCTTAAATCCCTGAACACCCCTTCCAGAAGTACGTTGAATAAGTTAGGAGAAAGGGAATCCCCCTGTTTCACGCGCCTATTCTCTCTGGTCACTGATTCGATACTCGAAAGGGTAGTTTCCGAGGCCAGGGGTGTGGTATCTGGGGAGCCACATTGGCATGCGTGTATTGCCATACACTCCACCAGGTGAGAAAAAAATGGGGTGCCCCTGTTTCACGTCCGTATGTAACGGAAACGTAGCCTTCAACGCTTGAGAGTTCTTAGAGAAATTATTTAAACTTTTTATTGTCCTTTTGCTCAAACCTTTTGGGCTTTTAGGGACCGTGAGATTGAAAGTTTTTTATACCAAGTGCAATTCAAACCGATACTCATTTGCTTTCTCTATCAGTTGATAATGTGGTCTATTAAGGGACTTTTTCTGAAGCCTGCCTGCTCGGGTGGTTGGTTGCCTTCAAGCTGTGGGTATAATCGATTTTTAATAATTTTCATGAAAGCTTTACAGACGTTGGAGGATAAGCTGATGGACTTGAAGTAGTTTAATTGGGTCTTGCCCTCCTTCTTGCGTATTAGGATGATCTCGGAAATTTTCGATTGGTTCGGGGTTGTACCTGATGAAATTAGTTAATTGAAAATGTGGGCCAGTGGCTTCGCCAAAACATCTGTGAATATTTTTTGAATCGAGTTGTCAATTTTATCCGGCTCTGGAGATTCCCCGTTTTTCGACGCGCTAAGTGTGAACTGAACCTCAAATTTTAATACAGGAGTGAAGTCCTCTTCACTAATGCCTTCGCGGGATTATCCACGATGAATTTGTGCCCCAGGCCAAAAAGTAGCCGCAGCATCCTACAAAGATGCGTCATGGAACGTCTTTTGAAGTAGATTCGACGTGTGAGACCGGAATCGTACGCACCGGCGATTTCTTTTCCTTTTGCAAGAGACACAAGACAATGCGCCAGCCCATTACTCGACACTCGTCACTCAATTTTTGGTTCAGTAGCCAGTCATCGCAATTCACCATCCGTCGTCCTACTCACCAGATCTAACTCGGTCAGACTTTTTTCTATTTCTTAAATTAAAAATGGCGATGAAGGGAGAGCGTTTCGAAGATATCGAGGCAATTCAAAGGAATGTGATCAGGGCTCTAAGAGCCAGTCCACAAGAAGAGTTCTCCAGATCGTTCCAGCGACTGTACGAGCACAGTAAAATTTGTGTAGAACGAGGAGGGGATTATATTGAAAACTAAATAAAAACTATTTTCTAAACTCTTTTTTCTTTCCTGAAAAAAATTAGTCCCGGAACTTTTTGAATACACTGTGTACCTACTGCCTACTGACTGATAAATACAGTCATTAACTGAGTCTTGGTATACTTTATAGAATTCCAATGAATGTACTTGGTAGGAACTTAAACAGAATATAGGTAGCAGTTTAAAGAGAGAACTCCCAGATTATGAATAAATGAATCAAACGATGTACCAACTTCACCGTACTTACGCGCAATGACCAAATCTGTCAATATCCTCAAGTAAATCTATGACCGAATTCGTCAATCGCTGTGCGGATTATTTCTGTCAATCGAACTCCGAGAGATCTATATTAGACCCGTACTAAAGTGTGTTACAGAATCAATTCGCCAAACGCACATTTAAATGGTTTATTTTCATCCACTTAAATTTTATACGAACCAATTTAACCTTGACGGGAATGCGAAACAATTTTCCGGTTCCATAATTAAAGACGGCAGAATTGAATTGGTTTCTTGTTTCAGAAAAGGCAATTCGTATCGATATTTGCAGTGATATTTTTTTACGGTAATAGCGATTTAACGCCAAGGTGTTTGTATACGCTTCACGGTGATATGAATATCCGATAATGAAAACTATATACAGTGTATAAATGCTACATAAATCCGCGTATTGCCAAGAGTGACTATATTTCGTTTCCTTTTACTTACTTTCTACTCTCGTTGGCTTAGATAATGATGAAAGCATGAGTGTTCTTCGAGGAGGGTGTAGGTTGTTACCTGCCAAATCAAGAGTTATAGCTGAGCCAATGTTACAAACACTTTCCACACTCACTGGTTTGGACAGCTCTAACGGGGGGGGGGGGGTACCCCGGGTCCGTACTTTCTGGGAGGCCCGATATTCTTAAAAGGTCTGAGTTTCAACGCTTACGGCTACATCATCATACTGTACATCAAATCAGCAATCACTCCTTACACCAAGGGAGAAACATCTTATCCTGTAGCATATCATTTTTTCCCATCTGACAAAGGAAGAAAATGAACTGGAAGGAAAGGGAGGCCCGTGAAAATTCTCCCCAGGCCCTCTTTTTCTTTCTTTGAAGCTGGGTTTGGACACCCAAAAAAATTTGGAGAACCTATTTACTATAACTTATTGTCTAAATATCTCACCAACTCCTGAAATTTTGACAAATTTCCTAAAATTATTTTCAGTCTCTAAAATCTTCTGAATTTTAGAATTTCTAATCGAGTCTCTTCACCTGTCATCGAATGTTCATTTTTATTCCCTGTCAACATATTGCAAGCATAACATACCTCATCTAATGTCCTAGAACAGAGACTTGAAAAGGATAGCGAATAGCTGAAATACAAGCCGAATTATCGGAAACATAAATAAATTTAGGTCTGTTTTTTGAATTTCAGCGGAAACTGCTTCTAGACAAACTTGGCCACTGTGGCATCAGAAAGTAATCGTCTAGAACAGGGGTTCCCAAACTTTTTTCAATCGCGCTTCCCTGCTGCCTAAAATCAACTGCTCACACCCCCTCTCTCTCCGCAATTTAAAATACAGTAAGAGTTATTAATACGTAACCTTTGAATAAATAAAAAAGAATAGGCTCGTGATGAAAAAAAAAAACTTCTCATGTAAGCGATTTACGGGTTTGTGATGCTGACGGGTTTGCTCAATCAGTCTGTGCCCACCTTTACATATCTTCGAGTCCCCCAAGGAAGGCGCGCTCACATTTTGAAAATCAGTGGTCTAGAACGCGATATTTCAAGTTTATAGACGAATTATTATATACAGGCTAATGTTCGAAAAAGGTACCACATGTCGCATCGATCTTGTTTACGTTTGTGCGCCTTTTATCACTATATCTGCGATGAGTCCATTGCTTTCAAATATATGACCTTGCAGAACTTCGTTTTCGGACTTACCAGTTTTTCAAAACCAACCCTTCACTTGTTCTTCATACCGACTGTCTTATTCAAGATTGTATTCCTCTACATACAGTAGCGACTGCCTGTGGACCTCGCAGGATATTTTGGCTCGTGTTCGCAGAATATCGTGACAAAATTTGAGACGGATTGGCACAGTATATCGATTTTTTGGTGCACCTTTCTGTTTTACTGTTTGAAACGCATTTTTCTCAAAATTGAGATTTCACATCTTCAAACTTCAGCTGCTTTTATTTCAGTCTGTATTGAAGTTTTTTCTACTTCTTCCAAGTGCCGTGCCCGTTTCTGGACATAGACGGATCGCGGTTCCTGACACGCGACTTTTACCAGCAGGTTAGTCGAGGCAGTTTGCCATTGCTTTCCCCACGGTACTGTTGCGTTAGAGTTTTCCTTTTCTGTGCCGAAGAATGTGCAGTCGCCGTTCACTTCTCTAGCCACGTGTTTTCACGACCTTGAGTAAGCTGGTCACGATGTGCACACAACAGTTTCAGTCTTTTTCATCTGATGGTAACACTCCCTGGGATTTTAATGCCTTGTCTGTTAGAACTGGCGGAGGTTACAGGGCGCACTATCTTTCCACCTCGACTGATACTGTAGTCGCTATGTTCACTACAATGTTAGTGGAGGTATTCGAATATCACTAAGTACTTTTTTCCGGCGTTGGTGGGACTCGAACCCGAGATGTAAGGATTGAAAAGTGCGCGTGTTATCACTCTGCCACACTGCGACCAACCAGATTCTACAAAAAAAAAAAAAAATCAAAAACAAACCCAGCTGATAATTTGCTACTATATCAAGGTTCTTATCTTCTTATAACTTTAGAAGGTTCGCTCATTTAGCAAGGCGCAAAGACGTCAGTGACATCACTGAAGTGCCAATCACACAGGCCGCTTAAGCCTCATTCACACTAGCGTTTAATTCGCTGCGAATGAGCGTGCAGCGTGTAGCAAATAAAGTTAAAACTGTTCAACTTATTCGCTCCACGCTGCGCTTAAAGCTTTTTTGCCATTCACACACTCGCTGCACGCTCATTCGCAGCGAATTAAACGCTAGGGTGAATGAGGCCTTACGAGAATGCAGCTTTTTTCAATCTTTACTCATAACTGATGCTCTCAACATACTTTTCTATTATTTTTATGTCTTATAACATTCAATTGGATATCAGTTAAAAAAAAAAAGAAGAGCCCTCTACTTCAAAAATTCAATTTTCCCGTTACTTTTTTATGAAATGAATTCCGGCGCGGGTGAGACGGGAAGATTGTTGCGGGTTGCCTACCCAAATGAGCCAACCTTCTCTAGTTATAAGAACCTTGCTACCATATTTTTAAACAAGCTACCTCGCAAATAGCGAGGTAGTAACAGGGTGATTGCGATGGTCTATGTTGTTGTCTATTTATGCCTTATGGGAATTTTACTGCATTCATTGACTGACTAGCTGATAAGTTAAAGTCAATATGTCAATAAAATGAGATTTTCGCTAGCCTCATTTTTAAAAGGTGTTGTTGTGCTAACTCCCTACACTGGTATTAATAAAACCAAACCAAATCTGAAATGTTGAAGTTTTGAAGCTTATATTCAGACACGCAGTACCAATGTCTACGCGATAAAACAAAAATACACCAGAATGAGAATCTTTTATTTTCATCTTTCCAAATTCCCTTCCAAGTTGCATTCCTAACCGAGAGGAAATATTCCAACTTACCGATAGATGGCAGCAATTGACGGAGAACGTGTAAAGCGGTCCTATTCTAACATGAAACTGAACTAAAACTGAACTATAATCTGGAAACAATTTACTCATATTTAAATTTTTAAGAATAAGCTACCTCGCAGATAGCGAGGTAGTAAGAGGGTGTTTGGTTTAGTTGAAAAACTTTCAGCTTCCAAATTCTGGCTTCTCAAAAGTATCCGAAAATTGCAAAAACTTCCGGCTTCTCCGCATCCCTGGTCTTGTTGCGCTAACTTCCTGCACTGGTATTGATAAAACAAAACCAAATCTGAAATGTTAAAACTTTGAAGCTAATATTCAGACACAATACCAACGTCTATGTGATAAAGCAAATGTACACGCCACGAATGCCAGAATGAGAATCTTTTATTTTCATCTTTCCAAGTTGCATTTGTAAATCGTAACGGAGAGGACACATTCATAATACGTATAGCAGACCGACTTATCGATAGATGGCAGCAGTTGACAGAGACCGAAACTGAACGAAAACTGAACGATAATCTGTAAACAATTCAGTCGTATTAAAAAAAAAAAAAAAAAAAAAAAAAAGGATAAAAATTCAATTGCAATAGAGTGCTTGCAACGCTGCGCGCGGCAAACACCCTAAAAAATGCGACCATATCATGCTACATGTAGCATGGATCGTTGCATGGAGACAAATCAGACAGTAGCGCTACACCTTCTCCTCAGTGGCGTACGATGAGTTTTTCTAGGAGGTAAGCGATAAGTGTAGACAGGGATGTACCAAGAAGTTTTTCTTGTAGGGGGGGGGGGCAAAAATTGTGAAAGTTCCAACTGACTCGACTCAAAATTCCCAAGTATCAAAACAAAGAAAAAAAAAACACTTTGAACTCGTTGGATTTTTCCAGCTGACAACTCAAAATTCTGAAATGTCAAAGCAAAAAAAAAAAACCTTTGCCTTATTGGAATTTTCCAACTTCTCAACTCAATTCCCAAAAGTATTAAAGCAGAAGAAGCCGTTTGACGTGTTGGATTTTCCCAACTCCGCCTGACTGAAATGGTAAAGTTTCTCAACTGCTGAGTGAAAAATTCCTACATGGGGGTAAGTTGCCCCCCCCCCATTGGTATATCCCTGAGCATAGAGGTAAAGTAAAAATCAGAATAAAATTATGAAACATGCTACTACATGCAAAAGGGCATTGATCAAATTATTCAAGTTGTTTTATCCCTGTGTTGCGTCATTCCATATGCATGTACCCTTTTCTGTATAACGAATAATAGACATGGTCAACATAACAGTTTTCCACCATCTTCACAATCGTTTAACCACAAAATGTATTCATATTGCGATACGTGAAAATGTCTGGTAAAAATTGAACCACATTTCTTTTGCCCAGTTTTTAAAAATGGTAATTCTGGTTTAGGTTTATCACCCTTTAATAATTTCTAATTGTTCATCAAGAGTAAATCGCCAAAACGGGTTTTCAATAAGACCTCGAATACACATTTTGTGGGCAAAATAAAAAAACTATAAAAAACAGGAGCATTCAAACAAAACGCGTTGACTAGTAGAAGAACATGATCACGTTTCACTGAAGAAACTTCGATGTTTGTGTTTCGTTAACCAAAAACCAAGCCAAGCTAGACTCAAAGCGCTTCCAGAACGCTCAGTGTACAGGTTTCGTCGCGTTGAAAGTACTAGTGCGTTTTTGTGTTGGTAAGTTGCACGGAGGCGGAGGGTAGTCGTGCAGTGTGGAAAAGAAACGATAGATCCGGCGCATACCTCGCTCGCTGGCCTATATACGAATATGTACGAGGATTGTTGAACGCCCAAACAGTATACGCTTCTGTTTCAACTGTATCCTCACGTATCTCCCGTGAATTTATTATAATTATACTTCTGTTTTGCCCAGTGTTTCATTATCTTTTATTTGTTACAAGTTGAAGTGGATATTGTGTATGAAAACTTATTTTCTCAGGAATTTTCAGGGCAAGCGGCGCTTACCTTGCTTGCCTGGAATGCACGCCACTGCTTCTTCTACACGGTTATGCGGACAAGAGTACTATTCGAACTGGGCAAATAACAATAACAACAACACTAGAACGAAACCTAACAGATAAGCAAACGGTGATGGTTACTTTGACTCCCATAAGGAAAACATATACGGAACAAAGATCATCATGTTACTATCTGAGAATAAGAAATTTCTTATAAACCAAAATATACATTTTTAATCCAGATGGTCTTCAGCATTTGCTAATAAGCTTCTGGTTGGTAACAAATTTCTTACTTTCAGGTAGTAACACAATGATCTTTGCTCCGTGTGTTTTTCTTATGGGAGTCAAAACGTTTGTTGGTCAAAAGTTGGGTATTTTTGCTAACAATAACCAAGAACAGTAACTCACTGTGTGATGTCAGATCACTGTTCTCTTATCCAAGGAATGTAGTGTTTACATTCCCTGCGCTTATCAGAAAATACCTATTCAACACTAGCGCTTCTACGGTTTGTACCAAGGTTACTATAATAATAACCTTGGTTTGCGCAGTGACAGTCCCAATTGTAGCAATTGCTAATTGCTACTTAGAGTAGAGCACTTAGAAACACCCGGGTACTAACATCCGCCATTTTGAGTCACTTGGAGCCTGATGATTCGCAATTCAATACGTAGAACGTTCATTATGAATTGTCAGGCACGAAGCGACTCAAAATGGCGGATATCAGTACTCGGGTGTTTCCAGGTGCTATACTTATAGTCTAGTCCAGTCAAGAAAACTTAATTTTTTCACGTCGCTGATAACGTGTGTTTTTGAACTCGTCCTTCCCCTCCAACTTCACAATGCCCATGCTATCAATGTGTATTGCGGGTAGCCAGTTATGTTTCTTAACTGGACCAGACTTTAGAGCAGCTGCTACAGCAGCATAGATGCTAGAGCTATGGTTACGGCTGCTATTAGGAGCAGCCCGATGCGCAAAATCCCGCCAGTTACCCGGGTAACTAAAGGGGAACAAAGGGTAACTGACGTGTTTCTGAGTAATCTGAGGGTAACCGAGGGTTGCAAATAGGTAACTTTTCCGCGGGTAACTAGAGTAGAGGGTAACTGATTGCGCATCAGGACGGAACTTTGTTAACTTGTAAGGAAGATGTGCCAAATGCGGCTACTTTGACAAATAACGAGCAAGAAAGATCCTGTAAAAGGAGTTCCTAGTTGTAGTGTTGCCGCGTGTCCTTAACTTTCCATCATGATCATTACAGCGCACTGACGTGAAAACTGACCACGTAGGGCCTCTAAGCGTCCATATTTGGTACATCTGCTTTATCTCAAAGCTCTAAGTACTTCGGTCCATTCAGCACTCAAACATTCTGCCGGTAAAAGCGGGCAATAAAATGTGATTTTACGTTTTAAATATATTTTAGCAGCGAATCGTAAAACGCGGTTCATGGCTCGTAAAATCATGTACGTATATGAAATATGCATTATATGCATGTGTGCTGCAACTAATGACGCTCACTTTGCACTTACAATTATTTGGGGGGGGGGGCGTGACACACTGCTCAGTCTGAAAAGTGCATTTATCGCGTCGAATAGTTGGGCGTGCGAAATCGCGCCGCCGAGTTCGACTCTGATTAGTGAAAGCATTTTCGATCACACGCGATAAATCGGCGCGACCGAGAAGGAACTTTAATTGTCGGCGAAAATGGGCACTAGATGTCGGCCGATGAACTTTCACGATAACAGTGTGCTTTTTCTGTACGTACATAACAGCCTTGGCATTGTTCAAGTGCAGAGTCTGGGTCAGGTATGCGGCTGTATAGTACGTTCTTCGTCCGGGTGATGTTGGGCTTTCCGAGTATGCAAATGACGAATCGACACGTGAAGATTGTAAATTGCTATTCGAACGTCGTCGGTAAATAAACAGCCATTGTTCGCTCCCATCGAACTGCACGTTGCTGATTTAGTCGAGTCAGAGATGTCGCAGACCTCTGGGTATTATTAATCGACACTTATTGACTTCGCGGATTTCACGACGCCCGAAACAAGTGCTTCGTCTGGCGGACTAATTAGATTCTATGTATTCGAAATGTGAATAGAAATTTACAATTAATAGCTCCACTGGACGAACGTGCGAACAATTTTAGTATTTGTTGCTTCCTCATTCGTGACCACGGTCTTTTCTAAACAGAGTCTGTTGGCGCTTCAATAAGTTGTCAATTTTCTAAAATCTTCATGGTATATCAATTCAGATTTCTCAGCTTACTACGCCTGGATTATTTAATGCTAGGAGAGGGGGATAGGAGGTTATGAAGATGACTTCTTTCTTTTAAATTCAGTTGCATAATTAACTAATTAAACTTAGATCTCCATAGCCGGAAGAAAATTAGGAGGAGGAATACACTGATAGTAGTGTCAGACTATCACCGAAATATGATCTGGTTGCTCTTATTCCAAACTGACAAGGAACAATGCAAAATCGCCACTGTTCTGAAGTCACCTAAAATCAGATATACTGGATCGTAATTGTAATATCTGTGAGGCACTCTGTGAAAACACGGAAAAGGTACCAAATATCGGAGAATTTTGAGCCGATATTCTTCATGGTATAGCGCGATCATAGCAAATTAATGCTACTATACTAACACAATGCAATTATTACAAATAGCAAAGTGATGTGATGAACGATATTGACGGAAGAAACTGGAGACCTGCTCATGATATACAGTAGCGTGAACTATTACATATATGCTAAAGTGGATCCTGAATGTTATTTATAATATTCTTATTCAGTCTCGAACTGAAACCTGTAAATTCAAATTTTACGATGAAAACATTCTCTTTTATTTGCATTTTTTCCCTTTCTTTTTTGTACTATGTATTGTGGCGAATGTTTCCGAATATACGAAAGAAATGCAGAACGATTGACAAGATTTTTGTAACTGCATAAAAAAGCGACAACAAAAAGACATTAGGAGGTTCGCGCAGCGGCTACCGGTGTTGGCTCTCGATGCGCAATCAGTTACCCTGTAGTTACCCGCGGAAAAGTTACCCATTTGCAACCTTCGGTTGCCCTCAGATTACCCAGAAACCTATCAGTTATCCATGGTTTCCCTTTAGTTACCCGAGTAAATGGCGGGATTTTGCGCATCCCGATACGCATCAGTTACCCTCTACATAGTTACCCGTGGAAAAGTTACCAATTTGCAACCCTCGGTTACCCTAAGATTACCCAGAAACCCGGCAGTTACCCGTGGTGTCTCTTTTTATTTACACAGGTAACTGGTGGGATTTTACGCACCGGGCTGGGACGAGGCAATGAAGGCGTTTGTTGTCAACCGAAAAGCCACTATGGTTGCATACTGAAAACCGTTTCAATCAAAAACCAGAAAAACCTTGAAAAGCTCGTAAAAGCCTCAGACCGCCGATACGGGGAAGCCCTTATGAGTACTAAATTCGGTCACAGAGGCGAGGAGAATCGCTTCAAGCCTTTAAAGCTGTGAGAGTTCACCTCACCAACGCCGCCTACCCGACGTCCACTGAAGATTTCAGAGAGCAAACTACTGCCTCGGCCTTCATTGACGGTACTGAGTACGAACAAATCCAGTTGCCGGTGAGACTTAGCCGCCATGCTAAATTGTTGATCTGCATTGGCACAAAAGCCCTAGAATTAAAGACCTCGAGGACCAGCTCAAAATGGAAAGAGACTGACCGTCAAGCTCAAGCTTACCAGACAGAAGAAGAATCGATAGACTTGGAGAGAGCAGTGGATGGAGCTGTGGGCGCAGTCCTTAGACAATAGAGAATGGACTGGTAATAGTGATAAGAATTACACAGGTTTAAATGGAGCATCGTTGAATGTAAACAAAGGCAATTTGCCCTCTTTGTAGTTATATCTATATTGTACCTGTATAGTTATAGAGTACGTTAGATTTCTTCAAGGCAAATTGCCTTTGTTTACATTCAACTTTTCTCGACTATTACCAGTCCATATAACGTAGTTATATCTACATAGTCAAAGGCGCAGTCGGTTGCAACGACGATGAAGAGGCGACCACACACCAAAGGCCATTGCCGGCTCGTAAAGCCGCAAATACAGTGCAATTCGCATGTAAACCTTCCTGTAGAAGCGCTAGTGTAGGATAACGGTTCGGGTATCATGATACTGATAATAGTGATAATACTGTGTATAATTCGCGTTATGAAAATACACAAATATCCCCGAATGGTACAGCGCACCAACTGAGTTTACGTGCGAATGATTGAGTTGGAAAAAATTTGAAAAACCAGGAAGTATAAGTATATCTTTGATACGAATATTACTATTGACATCAGAACCAGAGGTAAGGTTCTACCAGAGGGAGAGTAATAAGCCGCTACTCAAGTTCAAGATATAATCGAGATTACAAACGAATACACTCGTATTGTATGCTCATTCCGATGCCACTCGCACCCACGTGGAACTCATGGAGACAGTATATTTTTTGCTTAAATTTAAGCTCAATTTACTCAATGTTACAGATAAGCCATTTCATTTTGTACAGTTTGAAGGAAAACGGGCGTCCAGCCTAATTACTCAATCATAAGCCGTTTCGTGTCAGCGAGTTCTCATTGTTAAGCCCGTTCTAGACGATCAATAATATATTGTGTCAAAAAAAAGAAAAATTGATGGTTTCATCCATATGATCAATGTTGTTTCCCTAGACGATCAAAAAATGATAACTATTATCAGCAGCTGTTTTATCACTAAAGTTTACAGCATACGGACCCTGAACATATTATTTAGTCCGATTTTCTAATTAAAATCAGGTATTTTATTTTGTATTGTTGAACATAGTTAAAGTGGCATTGTTATTGGGTGGATATTGTTGATACTTCGCCAGCAGGGTAGCATAATCAGAATTCCGTTTGTCCCGGTCGTGGTAAGACTCAGCAGTCAGATCCCACAATGCCGGCAGAGACCGGTATACTTCTATAAATTCCAATAGGAACCTACGTTCCTCCTCCTTCTTGTTGCCCTTGTTTTTTCTCGATGCCATCTGTTCAAATTTACCAAAATATCGTTTACCACGTTGACTTTGTATTGGAACTACGAGTATATATTGATTGTGTATGGTAAGTACATACCTTGATTCCTGTAGGTTAAAAATCAGCTGAAAAACTACCTATCTGCAGCTCAATTTTCACAAAAGAATGTTCAATTAGTTCAACTTTAACTACACAAAACAACGTTCAGCTTCAAATCGACTCGTCACTGATAAAACTTAATCAATGCAAAAATATTGTCACTGTATCAAAAATATCTATTTCGTTTTGATATTTTTGATGAACTGTCAATTTATTGATGATGTCTCAATTTTTGATCGTTGTGTCAATATTATTGAATGAGTTTCCCCACATGGTCAATAATATTGCAAAGTATGATAATATTGATCAATATTATTGATCGTCTAAAACGGGCTTTACAGTTTAGTTTGTTGAAACTGAGAGGGAGAATGATACTCCAGCCCCCAGTTTCACATGTGGGGGCGTAAATACCCCCAGATCCGATTCCGACGCCATTGTTCGTCCTCTTCGATGGAGTTCGCCTTCCTAGCGATCTTCTCTATCCATAGATTCATAGCAGCCACTGAACCGCGAAACCGGTCTCAGTTCGCCGTACGCGGTAATTCCAAAAAATTTCACCTTGTCTGTATGGTAACGCCGCAACACCGGAAATTGTTCTTATTGTTTTACAAATCATTTTTAAGTCGACCGAACCAGTTACTCAACAATGTTGATTTTCAGAATCATTTGCATCTTCGACGAAATACAGCCAAAGCCCGCAGTTGCAGCGCCGCGGTTATGTAAATTCGTATACGCGTTACGCAAAACGAACGTATATTTTGACATTTTCGTGAGAAAAAATAGCCGGCGCTGTTCTAATCCAGACGCGGCTGATGTGAGCTCTGATTGTAGGATCGACTCGATCATGAACGATCGTCGACGTGATTCTATATAATTGGCTTTCATCGGGCGATTGTCAAGCCTAGAAATAACGGCAAGGTTCAACAGAACACAATATGTCTCCGGGTATGTGCGAATGTGCTGAGAAATAGATTCCAGATTCGAGATTATAGTTACGTTACTCTTCAGCTATACGGTCCCAAAGGATCGTTTTCAGCGTAGAATAGAGAAATCTAATTTATTGGAGAATGTCGATATGGTTCACGCAGGTGAGCGGCTACACCGTTAGCCCAATCGATTTTCTTGTTCTTCTGACTGATAACAACAAGTGAGATCGAAAAAGGAAAGCAATCTTTTCGAAGTTAAATGCCGGTGAAAAAATTCAAATCAAAATACTGCCTTGTTGAGAACATATAGGCACCAATATGGTGACTTGAGGAGCTTAGCGCCCCTGTCCTTTGAAAACTCCCGAGAAAACTGAAAAATTATGCCAACGACAGAATTTTTAGTACTATTTTGATATTGTCAGACCCCCATAATCCCTTGCACCACATAAGCTATTTGCATTTATGGCTGGGAAACCTGAAGCTATTGTAAGGATGGACGTGTTACTCCATTGGCACGCAAAAAAAGAAATTAACAGCGAGTCACCAGTCTCTCTTGAAACAAACCTCAACACATAATATCCACGTCCTTTTTGACACGACGTTGTGGTCGAAGTTGATAGAGAACTCGATACAAAAGTCAAATCACTACATCGATATTGATTTTTGATCAAATTTTCCATCAACTTCGATATAAAATTCTATCCAAATGTCTATATCAACATGATTCCTCAACTTTTGAATCGAAATCCATATCGACTTTAATTATAATAATATTCTGTCGACAAAGTGACGGATCTTGACTATCGACAAGATCCGATTTTTGCATCAATTTTATTTCAAGTGGAACGAAATATGCAAACAAAATGACCCCCTGTTGAAGCTAAAGCCCTGTTATCTACCATCCTTCCTCTGGCCGGTATTGAAATTTTCTCCCCCAAAAAGTTAGCTCGCCCCTCCCCTATCTCATATAAAAGACTGGTTGTGGCCTTGCACGTAGGTGACAATTTTCTGAATATGTGACCTGGAATCATAAAATGTGCCTCTAGTGCCAAAAAATCATTTTTCACTTTCTTGACAATTCTTATAGAAAATAATCACGCTCTTTCGAATGAAACAAATCACAGCTTCCTATTTTCATTAATGTTTTCACGAATCGCAAAAATGACGTCAGAAGTTCAAAAACATTCCTTTACATGATATCATGTGAACAAGCTAAGGGAAATGACAGTAAACAAGAATTTGAAACGCGGTTGTCATAGCAACGCGTAAATCCACCACCACAGATGTACACGCTATGTACATCTGTGCGCACCACTGCCACCATCACATCTTTACACTCCGTTATTTCAAAAACCTGTTTTCGCACAAAAGGCACATTTCATGATTCCTGGTCACATAATCAACGTTCATTATTATTATCATCATTAATATTATTCTATGTTTTCCTTCAAGACAGTGGCGTAGCCACGGGAGGAGATAAGGGAGTCTGGATCCTCGGGCGACTTTGTCAAATAGTGGTTTTTTAATCTTAGTACTCCCTCGAACACCCCCACTCCTTTGGTCAAAATCAGACCCCCTCGAACACTAAGCTGGCTACGCTACTGCTTTGAAGAGGGAGGAAGAGTAGACCTTCAGTTTAGTGAAAACCCTTCAACCTTCAGTGCTCATGCAAAAATATTTTATTCTACCAAAATTGTTCAAAACTATATGAAACTTCTACAAACTTGCTTACTACTCGCTAAATCGTTCAAAACTCCGATTCATTATGACTCTTTCAAACTTGATTAATTATAGTTCTTTAAAACATGATCAAAACTTTCTCGAGCTGTCAAAGCCTTTCAAGACTTGTATTAAGACTGATTCTTAGAAATAACTAATACTCACTGACAAGGTAATAATGCTGAGGTAGGTGTTCTTGGAAAAGTTGAAAGCAAACTATCGCTGCCATTTGTCAAAAATTGAGTGAGGACCTGTATGCAAGTTTCAACTAAAAATCTTTGTATTTAGATCGGAGTTTTTGCTGCTATCCATAACCTCATCATTCTGCATAGAAAAATTATCGCTATCCACGGCCCTGTTCATCGACACTTATTCATGACACTCTCAGAGTTTTTTGAACAATAGGATGTTTTTATAAGATACACTGACTGTTCAAGACCTTACAATGCTTTCAGACTTTACCAGTGGCGTAGCCAGAGGGGGTTGAGGAGGTCTGACCCCATTTGCAATTTTGTTGAATAGTTGTTTTTCTAATTTTAGCACCCCTCCCCCTTTGGTGAAGACCAACCCCTCCCCCGAACACTAAGCTGGCTACGCTATTGGACTTTACCTAGACTCTTCGAGATTCGATGAAGACTTACAGTGATTCATTCATTACACAAGTAGATAATTCTTAAGGTTTCTCCAGATTCTTTATAACTTTTTCCAGACATGCTAAAGACTATTTGAATCTGTTAGAACTAAAAGGGGTAAGTCCACTTTTGTCGTATTTGCTGTTTTCAAGGATTATAGGGTATTGAAGTATCGCAGATCTGCTGATGTGGTCGAAATTTCGTGAAACAGATGGGAAACTGCTTTTGGGCAGCATCGCTTTTTTTCAATTTTTTGTAATAAATTTTTTCAAAAAACGGATTTTTTCCCCAGAAATTGTTTGAAAATGGTGTATTTTAGTGTAAAATATAAAAATAAATAAAAAATTCCGCCCCCCTCTTTTTACATTTTTGTAAATGAAAAGTGCTATTTTTAAAAACGAAATCGCAATTTTCCAATACAGCTTCAGAACTTTTATTCTCAAAAGCAAGGATTTTGCTCGATTGGAATGGGAAAAGCGACCCCATTATGTCTGGCTACAAAAGGAGGGGCAATGTCGAGCCGTAAAACTGCAAAAAAATCGTTCAGAACTGAAAGGGTTTAAGTCCAAGAACTTTGAGCTCCTCCAGCTTCGGCCCATCAAAATTTTATTCGACGGGACCGGGCTTAAAAGTTGTCTCTTGTGACCCTCTACCACCACCCTGAAGGACGTAATCCACGATTTTAAAATTTTCGAATAAAACAGTTTTTTTTTTCGCTTCCTAAAAAGTGCGATTTTTGGACTTAACCCTACTTAATTCCAACCAATTCATTTCAGACTTGATCTCGACATTTTAAGACTGCTTTAGGCCTTTCGAAATTCGTATAAAGCTTTTGAAACTGCGTTACTGTTTAAGATTTCTCGAGACTTGGACTCTTTACCAGTGACACACCGAAGAGTTTTTCCTGGGGAAGGGAGGGGGGACAAAAGTGGTGAAAGTCCCAACTGACTCACCTCAAAATTCCAAACAAGTAAAGAAAAGAAGGAAAATTTGGATTTATTTATTTTATTTTTCCAACTGACGCTGACTCAACTAAAAATTCCCAAATATCAAAAAACCTTTTTTGACTTCTTCGATTTTTCCAACTTTTCAGCTCAATTCCCAAGTGTCAAAGCAAAAAAAAACTTCTGACTTGTTGGATTTTTTCAACTTCTGAACTCAATTCTCAAGTGTAAAAGGCAAGCAAGCAAAAAAAAAAAAAAAAAAAAAGAGAGGAAAAAAACTTTTGACACGTCGGATTTTTCCAACTTTACCTGACTAAAATGGTAGATTTTCCCACCTGCTGAATAAAAATTCTCGGGGGGGGGGGTAAGCTGCCCCCTACCTCCATCGGAACGTCCCTGTTCTTCAAGACTCAGATACGCTTGGTCATTTTCAATTTCATGTTTTCTCGTTAGGTGTGGTATTTGCCCCCATTGTCAACCCCGTGCTTCAGTATCAGAACTGAGCTATTTGGTGCAAGAAATGTATTATGATGCACTTTTTCTCGTAAGTATTGCATTTTTCGAGTTTTCATTCATTTTAATGCGGATGGAACTCGCGTGTCCTCAAGCTAGTCGAACAAAAAACAACGTTGAGCCATATTTGGTCGGACTTGTCAGCCCGTGGCATCTGCAGGCTGCACTTTCAAAACATACATAACGGAACCGAATAGAGGAAGTGAAATTTCTCACTTCCCCGAATCAATGACAATGACGGTGGTCCTCTCAAAGCACCCATCCATCGACCTTTCTCAGATTCGTTAAATAACGAAGATAAAAGCGTCTACTACACATAATAGTATGTAGAAATGCTTATCTATACTCCGATTCGTTAATAAGAAAAAAAGTGCTTTCCACAGTGAGCAGAGAATCTCATCATTTCGCCACCACGTCACGCATTACATTGCAGCAGACGACCATATCACTTTTCATTAACAAGATGAGTATCTCTCTCATTGCCATGTCATTGTTCTACACTTATCAGAGTACTTTTAATCTTTTTTTTTCCTCTCTACTTCATGGAATTTAATTCGAAATAATTAGTCATACTGGATTTGCCATCAGATGAAAGTGACTCACGAGGGAGACAGTTTTCGATGGTCGCCAAATCTGATCCCGAGTTGCAAATGACTGCGACGAGAATGTATACTCGAGGTCTGGCCGGCTTACACCCGACGTACTGGCTGCAATACCCCCAACGTGGTCACGACCGCTCATTTATCGAATTATCGGCCGCTTTTTCGCGACCAGATTTATGCACTTATCCGTTTTGCGTTGATCCGACTCTCGCGTAAACAATGAACGAATATTTTCGAGTCTTTGACCTCTTTTCAGAACCCGGCATAATTTCGCTTTAGGCTAACTCGCGTTCGATACCGTT
Source organism: Acanthococcus lagerstroemiae (assembly GCA_031841125.1). Classification (NCBI taxonomy): domain Eukaryota; kingdom Metazoa; phylum Arthropoda; class Insecta; order Hemiptera; family Eriococcidae; genus Acanthococcus; species Acanthococcus lagerstroemiae. The sequence continues at coordinate 30,449,290 of CM063113.1, read as the reverse complement.
AGAGATATACCGGCGTGTTATGAAAATATTCTCTTCTGTTTGATATTATTTTCAACATCGTCATCGTCGCCATGAAGTATAGGCACACAGGCTGCCGCACGTCCTTCCACAATCGAAAAATTTAGCCGAATTTCGCGAATCGTGGATCGTAAATTTGCGGTCGGCAAGTCGTGAGCGAAACGCTGTCAATATGGCGCCCGATAAGGCGCTAAAAATTGATCTCGAGGTTGAGATAGACAACGAAGCGGTTCCTTTTCGAATTTGAAGCAGCCGGCTCACGCGGTCACGCTTCATTTGTAATTTACGCGAGCGACTACCGGCGTACGCGTGGCATTTACACGACCGTCGGCATGCACATAATAGAACTCAGTAGGTACAATTTGAGTCACGAGTAATTTCAGCCGACTAATAAACCTTAGTGATTCTGAAAGACATCCTATACCGTACTCAGAAAATACCAAAAAATCAGAAACAAGACTTGGGATAGTGTTGACCGAGTCTGTAAGATCTGTGAAGAGGTTTCAACATGTCTTGAAGAAAAAAAAAAACAAAAAAAACTCTAAAACAAAGCAAGAACCTTTAAAAAGTCTTAAAGAGTCATAAACGGGTAGTAATTCTTCAAAAAAAAAACAAGATTTCCACAGATTAAAAAAAAATGAAGTGCTTCTAAATTTTTTTTCTTTTGGAATTGTTAGTATAATGTGTCCTAGAGACCCTCAGGATGATTTGCATGAGTTCATATTCAGGGGGACAGGGGGCAGAACGTTTTGAATGATTATCAACCACGGTGGTGGAATTTCCTTCACCGTGGCCAAGCAGGTGGTGCCAATTCCTTCACCGTGGCCAATCACAGTAATGGAAATTTCTTCATGGTGGCCAATCAGGTTGGCGGAATTTTTTAGTGCAGTGATGGGAAAAACGCGGTAAGTTACAGTACAACATGAAATATGATATGCATAGCATTAATAATCATCAAACGTTGAAATATTCGTTATACTAGATATAGAATGGACAATTTTAAAACGAAATGAAAAAAGGAAAAACAAAAACTCAAGAAACTTAAAAATAATTGAACTTAAGGTTCACTGTAATACACGTCAACTAGCCTTGAGAAAGTAAAAGATGAGAGATATAATATTGCTTTAAGTAATATCAGCACCAAAATTGATAACTTAGTAGACGAACAAGCAGACTAGGCTAGTTAGCAAACAATACAAATAAATCAGGATTATCACTCGAGCTGCCAGAGATATGATTAACAAACAGGTGAAACAGGCGCATATTTCATGCTTTTTTGTATTTCTAAATATGCCAAAAATATTCCCTAAAAAGTCGAATTTAAAATATTCTGCATAATGACAACATTGTTCCAACAAATTTTCCATACCAAGACCGAGGCAAACAGTGTTGTCACAAACAACAACTTTAATTTTCAACGTTTACCACTTACCAATACAGTAAAGAAACGTAAAAAATAAATAAATAAATAAATAAATAAATAAATACACTCAATGATATAGCGTAGGGGATGTTCAAAAATATGTCCAAAAATGCAAAAATTCAGAAAAGTTGATAAAATATACTTCGAATATGCTTCTAAAACATCAAATATGCAATTATATCAAAATATGCAATTTTAAATAGGGCTTATTTCACTCAGAATGTCATGTTTCGCAAAAATATCTTCAAAATACTAGACTTGATGCACAGAGGAAAAACATGCCAAGCATACTTTTGGGGCAGCCCTAATTATCACATATGTGACATGCCAGTTTACAGGCTGTCAACATTTAAGTAATCATTGACAGAAAGCAGTTATCAGGTACTGTTATCACACAATTCCCTAATAATGGGTACCACTTCCTTCACCGTGGCTATGCAATTTTCGTTTGCCACGGTGAAGGAAAATGAAAAGCAACCCACGGTGATGGAAAATAATATCTAAATTTGGATATTATGTCCATTAAAATAATTTCCGAGAAATTCTTTTAGCATAATTGAGTACGTATACTTATTGATGAGAAATTAATTTCTTCTTTCCGCGGAATGAAACATGGTCTTTACTCTGTTACTCGAACGCTGTAAGATTCAACTCGAACAATTACTAATAGACACCGGCGGGTGTGAACACTTATCCTGCAGGAACATGCAATCGACAAGATAGGAATGAATTCTTCTTGAATTTCTGTTTCAAGCTGATTAATGTGCTGTGCAAACGTTCGAAAGTATGGCACCGCGTAAATTGAATGCATTACAAATTGCTGATAAAGTGCGATTAATTCAAGAAGTTGAGAGGGACGAACGAAAGAAAAGCGAAATAGCCGCGGAATTTTGAGTGCCTCGAAGCACCCTTTCTACAATTATGAAAAGTAATGCAAAGATTTTAGCCCATTCTGGTGATGGGAATTTTACCATTTATTCGACATTATTGGACATAAGTCGGCAAAACAAAAGATTTTTGACATTCTTATTTTTCTCCTTGCATAGAAAATTTTTATTCGATGTTCATCTTTTTCGAAAATTTTTCGGCCATTCATTCGGCATTTTGTGGATATCAGTCGGCCAAGTGCCTATAACCCGATGCGCAATCAGTTTTACCCTCTAGTTACCCATCCGCGGAAAAGTTACCCATTTGTCACCCTCAGGTTACCCTCAGATTCCTTATTCTCCTTCAGATGCCCAGGTAACTGGCGCGATTTTGCGCATCAGAAAAAACGTTGTGAGTTTTGTTTTGTCTGCACGGAACATGTGAGCTGACAGGAAGAAAGGGACCTCAGCGCAAAAAAAAAAAACAGTTTTGTGATAACAACTGTTTTTGACTAAATTTTGGCCGCTCTTTCGCATAGTGCTGTCGAAAAAATTCTAAAAAATTTTCCCAAACGGCTGTAAGTCTTCAAATTTGAGTGTCTCCGTCACGTGAAAACGTTATCAATTTGTTTATCCGCTCTCCTGTAAAATTTACATTTTTGCGTTGAGGTACCTTTCTTCCTGTCAGCTTACACATATTTTGTTCAGAGTCGGTATCTTCCGCCTACCCCCCTCCCCCAACACTAACAGGACTCATTTTGTACCCTTGTAAACGAACGTTATTTCGAACATTTTCTCAAGAGGGAGCCGAATTCAAATGGAACTGACCGCTTATACCAGCGTTAATTCCCTCTTCGCATAAAATAATGTAGATTTGCGAACTGAAATTATTAGCTTTTTAAAATGCGCCTGAAGTACGAAAGTGGATTCTTCTGATGCAACTTTATTACCAGAGGTATGGACGGGGTCTGAGATAGTAGCCCTCTCAAGAGTTTAGCAAAATTGAAAATGACACGGCTAATATTTTTACTTTCATTGCTTAGTGAACAGTTGAGCATTTTTTATTTACTTGGTAGAAAGAACATTTTCCGACACCCTAAAAAGTAACTTCAATTGATTCCAAATCATATTAAAGTCGCAATGATATTTTCTTGAGAACAAAAGTTTTTCTCAACCTTAGTCAAAATTTAACTCCTTGTTCATGAGTTTATTAAGAGAAGTTGGGGGAGGCTTTTCCTCACCTTTACATTGTAATGTTCGTGGGCATTACTTGCAATTCTTGCCCTTGAACATTATAAACAAATTCACCTGATGATACACATATCATCGATTTACATTTCAAATCTTCACAAACCGTCGTAGACGTGTGCCATTTTGACCTATAAAATCGGGTATTTGAATTTCACATGGCATTTTCAAGTTCAGGGTCAATATCAATATTTAAATTTAAATTTCGAATAATAACCGCGCTCAAAAAATTTTAGTTGGACAATTTTCCGTTTCTACTCGTACTTCCTTTCAGTCCGTAATTGTATTGCTTTTGGCCTACTTGAGTAGAGCTACACATTCGTATGTGTATATAAGTGGTGAATATTTCCTATTCGAGAGGACAAACGTACTCGAGAAATACTTTCGATAGACTTGATATGGGCTTATTTCTTTATAAATGCGACTTCGTGGGACCCTGTGCTTGACTTTTACGGTAAAAGACGTTTGTCTCGATGCGCAATTAGTTACCCGCGGAAAAGTTACCCATTTACAACCGTCGGTTACCCTCAGATTACTCAGTAACCCATCAATTACCCTTGGTTCCTTACAGTTGCCGGGTAACTGGCGGGATTTAGCGCATCGGGTTACTTTTCAGAATGAAGCTTGAATGTTTTTCCCAGCAAATTTCTACAGAGGGCGAATGACCCAATTTCCATCAACTGTGCCAATGTTTGTTGTGGTTTATCTACCGGTATAATGTATTTCTCAATATTTTTCAAATTCACTGTCAGTAGTCTGCAAATTACATTATTCAAAATCTGTCTCTGAGGTTCTTCTTTCAACCAGTGCAAAGAGATGTGCATCGAATAAATGTCTCTCTCTTTCTCTCCGCCGATGATACGTATGTTATCATCTGTTTTTAGCTTTCTTTGCAATAATTCTCGCATTTTCACCTTCACTGGTCGCATAGTGGTCACACTTTTCCGAACCCTTTCCTGAGATTCTTCTGTCGATCTGTACTAAGAAATCGTGTATCACGAATCACTAGAGGATAGGTATTAGGTACGTATCTAATATTTGTCGATGCATTCCAGTACTAACCTTTGCAAGGAAACTGCCGATGCGCCTGCCTCGTACTTCTTACAGCATTGTCAAGGTTCATCGACCCTTGAGCTGAAAACAAGACTCAATGACGTCGGTCGTTCAGTCTGATCGCCATTCAGAAATTAAAATATTTGTTAACGACTTAAAATCGACCGCGGTAATTGCCGTTAATGTTAATGGACTTCTGTTTTTCGTTCTTCGATAAATCCCAAAATCTAATTCACCAATTAGTAAAAACTAACCGAGAGCCGAGTGCTTGATTAGAAAATTAAGGCATAATCTACCGTTAAGGACGATGGTATGGAAACCTTGACGAAAATTTCATTTAATCATTCGACAATTTATCTGCCGTTCAAGCGGAAAGTGTATAATCGATCGGTGATCCGATTTATCAAGTCAAAGATGACTGTTCGTTTCGTCTGAGTGGGCAACCGTTAACCGTAATTAAAGATGACTGGAGCGCATCGGCGAGTTTTATCAAGAGAGTTGAATCAATACGGTTAGAAAATCATCGAGGTGGTAATTAACGTATAGTTGGACAGATGACAAGGAATGGATCTTCTTTATCCAGAGGCATTTTGCAAAGGAAGGAAGGTACTCAAGGCGCTAGCGCCAAACTGGCGCAAATTTGACGCTGGTCCCACGATTTCCGGGCGGGCAACGTCTAACGATAATTTATCGGAGACTGGTCCATCTCGAGAGTTCAGTAAAGTCAATGAAGAATCTTTCTCCAAATCCAGCTGCCTTTAAAAAATCAATTTTTCAGGAGACACGAGAAATTCTCGAGAAAGAAACATCAGTATGGACCATAATGACTTTCGAACACGAATAACTCAGCATATATTATGTATTATAGCTATATGTTGGTTTGGTAGATCAATCAGTGCAGAGCTTCTTCACTCTTGATGATATCTCAAAATACCAATTTTTAGAGAAAACTGGTTTTGGAAAGTCACTTCTCAAATATAAGATTATTATCGACAGATTCTTGCTCATCTATGTCTGGTTGATGATTTCGACACCTTTAGAAACTAGAATTGTCCGGCAGTGAGATCTCGAGCCTCTTACAGTGTTTTGTGTTCTCTTTAATGATTACTGAAATTTAATTATTTGTCATATTTGTCGTGAAGAATATTTTTAGTACCTACTCAGGACTTTGAATTCCCTAGAGCTGAGGCCGCACTAAAGTGACTAGGAAGAGAACAGGTATCAAGAAGCAGAAAGTTTCTTTTTTAAATTTTCCAAACAAAGCCAACTTTTAACCTTTCTGGGATGATTTTCCAACTCTCCTTCTCGTTCTTGATACACCTCCAGTTACATCATGCACCACAGCGGAAATACGATTGACATTTAACTAGCTGCAAAATAGGTTTTTACAGAAATTTTGAAAACTTTGACTTAAGAATTATTGAAGTTTGAAGCTGCAATGAGTTTTAGTAGATAAGAAATAGATGACTTCTACTTTTGCACAATAAAAAGATAGGAGATACCGGGGTTAGTCGTCACAATTTTTAGAAATTTCAAAATTCTGAAAAAACTTGGGGACCGTAAAACTTTAAATGAGGCTCAAATTGTAGCTACAACTCTTGGCTACAATATGACGTATTTGAAAAAAATCATACGGTTGGTCCCAAATATTCTTAGGTGCGGCTACTTTTTTTGTGACAACTTGCCCCATACCCGAGTAAGTTATTGTCATATTCCATGGGGTAAGTCTGGTGCTCAAAACGTGCTAAAAATGTGCTGAAATATCTTATGAACGTATTTTCGTACAATTTTCTAAATACATGCAACAAAATTCGCATTAACTGATAATTTTTGTAACGGGACAACTTACCCCGGATTGAGGGGTGTAGAAAGTACAATTTTTTTCGGGGGGGGGGGGGATAAATGTAATTTTAGTTTCTAAGACACCCAAAGATAGCTGAAGACATTCTACTTAGCACACAGTATTTGATTTCTGCCAGTATAAAATATTACACTCATGAGAGTGAACTTATTGTTTATAAAACGTGACTTTTTGCTAGATTTTTTGTTAGAAGAAAATCAAACCACAATAAATCAGGTCGGTTCCGTAACCACGAGGTTTACCAGGTATGGTTAAAGCGTTGGTACATTACGGAGTCCTCTGACGTCATTAGATTTGAAAAAGCACCTTTTATATGGGAGTTATAAGAATTGAAACAACTTAACCCGTCGACATCTAGCCTCAGTTTCCCCTACCTACCATGGGTAAACAATGGGAAGCTATATTTATATTTTACTCCCAGTTTGGGAGCCCCTCCAAATAATTTCCTTGGAAGATGAATCGGAAAAAGAAATTAGCATAGCAAGTGCATGGAAGAGTTTCTGGTCCTACAAAATAAATATTCTAAAAAGTAAAATGAGGGTATTTACGAAAAAATAAAGAAAAGAAATCCTGGAATTTTGTGTGGTACCTACGTTGGTATATGGGACACAGACCTGGACGTTGGGCAGCCGACAAACAAAGAGACTGGAGACGATATTTAATAGAATGTGAAGGAGCATCCTGAACGTTCGGCAAAGTGACTAAATTAGCCTAGCTGAGATCAGGAAGAGAACGGGTGCGAAGAACATTAACCTTTCCGCAATCAGACTTAAGCTTGATTACGCGGGACATCTGGTAAGGGGAGGTGATAAATAGACAAAAATTGGTTGAATAGACTGTCTGAGATCTTAAAAGAAGGAGATGTAGACTCCTCGCTCAATGGAGGGATCTCATGAGTAAAAACTTTGGGGTCCTTTGCACTAGATCTGCGGTGAACAGACTCAGCTGGAGGCGTGCGATGGATGCCTATGCCCGGAGATGGACGGACAAGTGGGATTAGCTACCTAGCTTACCAATACCGTTATTTCTACTGCGAATTTGTGCAACGGTACAAAGTGTATATTATCTGAGTGGTACCTACTATGTAACACAACGTCACTTCTACATGTCAGACAAAAATAAATAAATAAATTGGGACCCCCCCCCCCAGAGTAATGTTCTAGTTATTACAGGATGCGAACAATTTCGGCTGTTTCTTTTCAACTTGTCATGTATTTCTGTTCTCGACTCATCACCCCCCCCCCCCACCAAGGAAAAAAATTAAGTGTATTATATATGATTCTGCTTGTCACGTTCTGATCTACGTTTACAAAATCTCTGTACATCATGTAGTAACCACTAGCTAATTGTTATTTGCTACATGTACTTGCGATTAGTTCATTTGCTGCATCGCACATTCCCACAATCTCCACAAAGGGAAAAGACGTTGTTTCCTCTTCAGATGAAGACAGCCAGAACATTGAGGCTTCACCAGAGGCGTCGCTGGAAATTTATTTTTTTGTTGGGGGGGGGGGTGTATTTTTTTTTGGTAGTATTCACCTACATTCATCGGCGTTGGTGGATTTTTTGGGAGAGGGGTGTAGTATGTTGTATCAAAGTGTCTAACAGTCATTTAAGTCATTTATTTTCAGTCATGGTCATTTAAAAATTTAAGAATCAGCAAATTATACCTTGAAAGAGAAAACAAGAATTTAGAATTGGAAAATTCTATGTCATAACCAGGGCTGCAATTTTTAGGCGAATGCATACTTTTATCTATAGCGTATAGGTTTAAGTTTCAGAAGATCTTCACGAATCACAGAATTCTGAGTCAAATGAGCAGCACTTCATCTTGCATATTTCACATATCTTGCACAAATTCTGCTTATTTTTCAATATTTTCCCCAAAAAAGTTATTTTTTAGTTCTAAGAATGATGTCCGACTCAAAAGAAAAAATTGTGAAGACGTAAAAAAGTGGGGACCAAGAGAAAATAAAAGAAGAAAGGGCAGATCGAAAACCAGATGGGAAGAGGAAAAATATGCCAATATGCAAGGATTGCGTGGGGAAGAGATACAAAGGTACAGGACCGTTGGAGAAAGGTGGAGAAGGCCTACACCCGTCAATGGGCGCATTGAGTTTAATATACATACTAGTGTAATTCTGTAAGGTGTAACAAAAACATGGCTGTAACATAAATAAAAATAAATAATAATTCGAGCGACTGGATGGTTTGCAATGTCCAGGAAAAATTACAAAGAAGAATGAAAGCTAAAACGTCAGATTTGTGGAAGAGGATCATTAATAGGGTAGTTGAGTCATGCCGGAAATTTGCCAGGCAATTTTCAAAACAGGTAGACGTCACTGTCAGCGAGTTCTCAACCTAGAGCACTAATCTTGGCCTCGAATGATGCAGAATTCTGTCCAATTTTCCCATCGGTTGCATTGGTACTTTCCAGCGCTGGCACGCAGTCCGGCCTCCTTGCGCGCGCGTGTCTGCCTGGTCATTGCTGGACGCGAAAATTCGCCCGGCGACGGTCTGCGTCCGGACCAAAAAAACCTTTCAACACCGACGCATTACGTAAACTGAATTCTACACCGTCAGCTTCTTTAATTTATATTCATGAGCGATTATGGCTTGGCGCAAGCTCGTTAATCGCTTCCAACGTTGAACAATCCGATTAACCTAGTCTTCGAACCACTGAACTGGCTGATGGCGACGTGTGCGCTGACGAAGACAATTAAACGAGAACGAACAAAATAAAAATTAGAATAATCTCACCTGTGCGCGCTGTTATTATCGTATAATTAACGGGGGCTCTTCATTACCGCTGCACTTCCTCGTGCTGCCAGAATTTAAACTCACTTAACGAGTTGTTTTCTCGCTCGTTTAGGCTAGAGCATTTGACTGGGCAAGGGTGCGCGGGTTTTACGGGGCTCGTAAAAATTTCGGGCCAAGGAGATAAATATGGTCGGTGGCGAGGTCTCACCGGCCCTAGCAGACGTCGTGACGCACAGGTTGTCAGCACAGCTTTCCCAGACTCATTTTTCCACGAAATGTGTTCGAAGAATTTGTGAGTGCACATTTGTTGACAAAAGAATTTGCTTTTGTGCTTCAGCAACGATATCTACGAATAAGACCGAACGATTGGCTGGAGTTGTAAGTAGCATTGGTAATCAAGGTACAATTAATTAGATTAGGGTTCGAATATGGACTCAACTTGGCAGGCCCGGTACCAAGATTTTTTCTATGGCCGTGGATTTCCTGGTGTTGACCCTTAAAAGTGATTTGAAAAAATACTTATTTGTAGGGAAAGCGAGCAACATTTTTTCAATTTTTCGAAGAATTTGTACGAACAGTTTTGATTAGGACAATCAAGGGGATATTATTCCTTAATCCCTACCTCCCCTTAAAACCGGTTATGTCACTTCATACATCGGGTGTAGTGCTGTAATTGCGACTCATCATATGTTTACAAGTTGGAGCACTAATATGATACACTCAAGACCGTAACCAGCTTCTTGTACTGTTGAGGGGATCAAATTTGTAACACCATGAGAAAAAGAATCCAGCTTGCTTGGGGAGCACATCCAATTAGCAGATGGATAGTATCTCTTCTTGTCCTCTGGCTACGACTCTCCGTGAAATATTTTTTCGTAAATTATATGCGTGAGGTACTTTTATGGCAAACAATCACTGGATACGAACCTGAGTAATGAAAAGTGGCCTTCTAGTCCAGGAAAATAAGAGAGCTGGATGAAAATTTCACTAATGAATTTTTTTCCACGAATCTCTTTGGACTTGCTCTCTCCTGAACAATAACATAACACTCCCTGATTGGACAGACTACACAACCACAGACAACCAATAGGAACACACACCAATAGGTTTACCCTACGGTACTACACATTACTATAAATACAGGACCAACAAAAAAGAAGTGGTAGGGAACTCCACTAAGGATGGCGCAACATCCGAAAGCGATATGGACAACAGAAATAAGAAAGTGTATTGGCGCAGCCTAAAAACAGAATATCAACAGGCTGAGGTCATAGCGGTGGAGCGATCTCCTGCAGGGGCGAAATACTCACCAAAATCCAGTTTTTCTCAGAGCTCTCGAGGAATATAGACCACTGGAGAGAACTTTTTGAATAAACATTATTCTTCATAAAATTCTACGCAAACAAAATAGCTAGGTTTTTCGTAACTGCCCTGGTAATTTCCGAAATAGAGGGTTTAAAATGACCTTTCAGTTTCCCGTAGATTAACATAGGCCTAGTGAAAGAAACCGTAGATTTTTCGGCATTTGTTCAGTCTCACCAATTCGAACAAACAGAAGGGTTCAAATCATCATCAGACTATTTTCTGAACATCTCAACACAGCCAAGAATTTATTCCTCCCGCTATACTTAAATACTAAAGTTTGAACTTTGCTTTTTTCGTACTTTTTCAATGACAAAATTACTTTTTTATTTCATTTTTTAGAATTCCATGAGCACGAATCATCGAATCAATATACTGACTGAAAGGTTTCGAAGTCATAAAACAAAATTTGATTTTGATATTGGTTTAGATGTGAATTCAGAATTGTGCGGGGAGAGGGCATGACTAAGGATGGGAACGAGAGAGGGAGGACAAAATTCAATGGATGGGTAGGTCGGTGTGTTCAAAAAAGGGTCCGATGATGGTTTGCACCCATTCGTCTTGCTCAAATCGGTGGGACCAAACCGAATTGTGCCCGGAGAGGGCATGACTAAGCGTTACCTGTCTCACATAGCAAACCATTTGGCACCAGCGGCGTAAGCAGGATTTTCCAAAGGGAGGATCAATAAAATTTTTGGGGGTACACCTAATGCGAACTGTATGTTTTTACGTTGACGTATCAGTATGTTGTGCCTTTCAACGTCAATTATGCATCTGAATTAAAACTTCATTTCGCGAATTTACTGTAATACTGCCAGAGTATGAAAAATTCTCATCTCGGGGGGGGGGGATTCATCCCTCTAATCCCCTCCTTTGGCTACACCAGTGCTTTGACGTATGTCCACATGAAAATATGCGTTTTCTTCCATAAGGCCTACAGAGCAAGATGGACGAAAAGTGTTACACACTGTTCCCTAGTCTCCCCTATATCATCTGCGTATCTAATATTGTTGATATTTTCATCGCCAATTATCGCAACTTTTTCCTGTCATTGAGGGCTTCTTTGAAGACTTGTTCCTCGCATATTTTGTATCTAATATTCAGTATTTACCAAAGTCAAAACCAATCAAACTAATCAGAAAATCAGTGTTTCGGCTGTTGCAACAAAACCGTCTTCAGTATTGATAGTATTCTCAGAAAGTTTCACTATCTATTTTTGATCAAGAATAAACAATGTTCGGATAATGAAACAAATAGTAATTTATTCTGTTGATGGTAGCTTAGTCACTTCAAAATTAAGAGTAGGCAAACATATTATCTTCGTGCGATGTTAGGGAACGTTGCTCGCTTACTTGGGAAAATATTTGAGAATAACGTTTATTTGGGAGCCCAGGTCATGTATTTTTCTTGTAATTGTTTACTGCTTTTTTAATCTTCATTCAATTTCCTGGGATCCCAAATAAATGTTATTCTCGAATATTTTCCCAAATAAACATTTTCCCGAATGGATTTTTTCCCAAATAAACATTTTCCTGAATAGACTAAATGAACCATGATCTTATTTAATTTGCGACAGATTATTGTGGAATATAGTCCAAGTAGTCTGAACTATATACTTTTGTAACAAACATCAGATAAAGGGGAAAAAAAATTAATTACATAATTAATACCAGCTATTTACTTGAAAATGATTAAAAATAGAGAGGGAGATGGTCGAGCATACAAAATATAAATCGCGTATTTCAAATATAAAATCCCGCATTTTAAACATAAAACACGCATTTCAGACAGTAAATCGAGCATACAAAATAGTAAAACGCGCATTTCAAATACTAAATCGAACATACATAACAGTAAATCGAGCATTTTTAATACTAAATCAAACATTTTAGATACTAAATGGAGCATATGAAATATACCACTCTCTCTCTCTCTCTCTCTCTCTCTCTAAAGGCAAAAATGGCGGCTAGGGGGCTGGAACCGTCCTGGACATTTAATGGTGGGGACTCTACTTACTATAGATACACCCACATAATGTCACGGGGGCTATAATATCGGGGAGGCATTTTGTCTTCAAGTGTAGTCCTTTCTACTATTACCTCATTCTCTATAACCGTCTGGGCCTGCCATTTTTCTGAATTTTAATCTGTTGATCACTTTGGCGACTTCTTCCATCAAAAAGGGTTCTTGTCGTTCCTCCTGGTCCCCTTGAACACTAGTCCTAACCTCTTTTACCCCCCTCTCCCACCCCCTTCTTGAGTTTTGCCCGCACGTTTGTCGTCATATAAATTTCTATAGAACTCCGTTGCCGCTTTTATTATTTCAGCCCTGTCAGAAGTTTCAATTTCATTTTTGTTAACAACCATTGTCAAAAGAAATTTATTTTTATATAGAGTTTTTTTCATTAATTTAGTCGAGCCACTGTCTTCTGCAATGTCCTTAATCTTACCAAAGTCGTAGTTCGTTACATCTTCTCTGATTTTCTTTTTTATTAATTTATTTAATTCAGAAATTTCTATCCCCCTGGTTTTATCTCTCCCTGGTAAGTTTTTTAGGAGAGTCTTCTTTTTTGGATCAAAGCTTTAGTTTCCAAACTCAACTTGTCGTCAGTAGTCGGTACTCTCCTTACCATTCTTATACTTTCTACAGTGAACTGAATGGCTTCTGTCACTATGTCGTATTTCTCTTGAATGTCGCTCTTAGACCAAAACTTTGCTTCTTCGATTCTGCTCCCGCAGATTTTGTTAGCTTCAGCTAGTCTGTACATTGGTATCAATCGTTTCTTCGTTATTTCTTCTTTTTTTTTTATGTGTATTTTTTTGATAGCGGAATTTTCAATTTACAGAGCATCGCTCTATGATCTGATAATGACAGGTTGTCGATCACATTGACATTCATTATTTTCCTAACATCCTCAATCAATAGATGATCGATTTCGTTGTTGGTCTCCCCGTCTGGTGATTGCCAAGTCCATGTCTTCGATTCCTTCTTTTTGAAGAAAGTTGATACTATGGTAATAACGACACGGGGGGGGGATATACAAGGGGGTCCAAAAGTTAGTTCACAATGTGAATGAACTTTCCTTAGAAATTGTGGAATTACTTTTGGACCCCCTGTCATAAAGATAAGTATATTCGATGCAATAGTGTTTATAGGGGAAACACCGAGACGAACTGAGGACGTGGCGATGGGAACGATAACGGGCACTATTTTACAATTTATAAGGTAAGTACACCGAAAGTCGCAGACGACAATGAACGTATAGGGGAGAGTGGGGAGCAATCGGACATGGCGAGGATTGGGTACCTATCATTTCGGCGCGAACGTTTTGGCGCAGACGATTCGGCGCTGATTCATTTCGGCTATTAAAATTGAAAATGATTCGCCTTTAAGGAGCATCGCTGCGATTGTTCGGGTATAAGTATCATGAAATTTGATCTATGATAATTAAGAAGTACATATAAACCTATCATTCTGTCGATATCTTTGTCTTTGTTGTCCGCTGACATCGATTATTCGCCAGCAATGTACGGTGTAATCATGCCAATACTTTTTTTTTTTTTTGCTTGTGTACTGATCACTCTGATCAGTCATGAGAATTGAAAGGAAAAGGCTCAGTTGCTCGTAGGAAATATGTCATGAAAGATGAACGAATCCTCACAATAGTACAGGACTATATGAAAATCGAACAGCTATTGAATACCTACGCGCGATCGCACATAATTCATAAATTTACAACCACGTTCTCGTGTACTTACTTTTTGAGAACCAATTTTATTATTCATGATCTCCTGTATAATGTGTAACGACTTTTTAAAGGAGGGTACTCTTTCAGTAAACGAAATATAATTTTTACTCAGCGCCAAAAGGTATGCATCGCCCAAATAAGCCGCGCCCAAACGACGGCGCCGAATTGTCCGCGCCGAAATGAACGGTTCCCGGAGGATTCGGACGACCTCCATATGGAGCCTCAATATTTTCAAAAATCGCCAATTTCCAAAAGGAAACTTCATTATATTGATATCTATTCATTTACGCAAAAAAGCAATTCAGATTTTACCATTTTCGCGGATTTATAACATAAAATGTACTTTTTTACTGTTTCTTTGCTCAGCCCCCAATTTTTAAGGATGAAATATTTTTGGCTTTCTGAAGAGATATCAATTTCAATCGATTTTTGTTGGGTAGGTTAGACATTCGAAAGTAAAAGTAGGTAGGCAATATTTGTCGTTTCGGCTGAGTGTCGCTTCATGTAAAAAAAAGTTCATGAAATGGTGTTCTCACTGATTTTTCTATGATCTCGATGTGATAACAAGTGCCGTTTTTTTGTTTTTTTTTTCCCGTAGGTGCCTGATCACTTTTATTTCTCGGACACCCCGGATACCACGTTTGTGTCTCTTTCTGATGTTATTGAAAAACTTAACAACATTAATGATGAAAAAAAGACTCAGCGACAAAATCAATATTAAATTATATTTTGTTGGTAATTAATCATTTTCGTAATTAAGTAATAAATTTGCGTTTGTGTATATTTTCTTCAAATTTTATGGGATTTTATGTCGTGTCCGAATCCTCTCCATAACTTGTCCAAATGGTCACTCCCCCCACCCGTGTCAGGTTTCGGACAAAAAAAAACAAGTTTTTGAAAATTAATTATCATGGTGATAATGAAGATAAAAATGGGAAACAAAAATCATTTTGGATGTAAAAAAGTCCAAAATTTACGATGGTGGGGTGCACTTGCCACAAAATCTCATAGTTTCTACGTAAAACGTCAAAATGCAAAAACTGTCCGAATCCTCCCCACTCTCCCCTGCACATGGGGGGGGGGAAGCGACTGGCTTCAATACTAGCACTACATACTGCGAAGTAGAGTCGAGACGAGGTTTCTCCCTATTGACGATTGCGACAAGGGGACCAAGGAAGAGGGATTTGGGGGAACTGGTTTCCAGCCCGCACACCATAGGAAGCAGTGGGGTTCACTGGTTGCCAGGAGCGCATCCAAAGAGATGCAAAGCGAAAGAAAGCATCAATAGCCTTGTCGCAAATAGCTTGCCCGAGTTGGCTTGACAACTCTTGGTTTCTCCGGGTAGTTAAGTATACAGTAGCTACCGACTTCGTTCACGAGTAGCCAAAACCATCCTCGCGACCCAAAAACGTTCTCTAGATAACCGAAACGCGAGACCCGGTTTTGTGACGCAGCGCTCGACTCTGCTTCTAGCGGTGGTGGAATCTTGAAGTATTTACTCGCCCGAGTAGACAGAGTACGCGCGTACGTAACACCCTAATAAAGAATGATTTTTTTTTGTGACTAGTCTTAGAAATTTTTTTTCCTTGCTACACACCGGGAAGTGAAATAGTACCGGCCCTGAACTAGGGAATGAGCCATAAGGGTATAACACAAAAATTTTTGGCTCGCCCCATTCCAATCTACTTCTTCATCCTCTTTACTTCATTCATTCCATTTCTCTTCGAAATACGAGTAAGGTGAAAAATATTTTTTTAGAATGTGCTAGCCAGAGTCAAGCTCTAGCTGCCTTGGCGTTAGCTACGGACCTGGTTCGATGGGAAACGTGTTCTGTTCTGCGAGCATCACCGATCAACATGTTCCGACATAGTTCAGTTTTGGGCGACTCGCACAGCAATTCTCCACGATCTATGGGACTAACTGGAGTATCGCAGTGTGATAAGGCTTCGATGAAAACGAATATAAATTGCTCGAAAATCTTATTGATCTTCATTCCTGTTGGGCAAGGTCGGAGAGCATTATCGTCCACTCGAATCGGTTACGGCCTGCGATTGTTACGGTGGTGGCACGTTTGCTACCACTCCGCCTTTGCTTGCTTACTATTCTTTGGTCATCTTTGTACCAATCATCCGCTCTGTTGTCCTACACCCTCTTTCCCCAAGTAGGTTCATCTTCTATGGCTGCATGAGATTCTGGTTTACGTGCCATAAGAGAATGCCTGAAACGAGATCCGACAGATATAAGAGGTTTCTACGTTCCCGTGGATTAGTTTCAAACTCGAATTGAACCCTGGATAATCCTTGTACAAAAATGGAACCCTAGTATATTTTTTAAGTTTCCTTCCCATCACTCACTCCAACTGATTCACGTCGTAACCTTGGGCTAACATAACACGAGCAGATCCCCTTTTTCTCCTACAAGATTAAAATAAGCGTTCCCGGACATTTTACTCGCGATCAAAGAAAGCTTGAGAAAATTACGTTCGGTTGTTACGTTTGCTAGAAAGCAGACAGAGACGAACTTACGGGCAACGTGTTCGTAACTCGTAGCCCATCTCGATGCTCGATGTGTGCCAACAACACAGACACGATAGTTCGTGATCGCTAACGAACTAATTCGTGATAAGGATGCCCTCCCCAAAATGCTATTTTGTAATTATTTTCATTATACTATACAAATGTTTCTCACGTTTGCCAGCTCAGCTGTACCGTGCGGTACCGTAATTAAACCGCACACGCGTTCTTCGAGTTATCCGTGTGGACGGCTGACGAGCATCATAAATACACCATGGACTCGAATTAAATGCACCTTTTTGCTTGCTCTGTTTCAGAATTACAGTATGAGTTGCAACTGTCCGGCCACTGAGCCGGGACCAACGTTGGCGAGTACGTGCGGAGGCTCGGCGTTCATGATATTCATGGGACTGCTCGAGGTGTTCATCCGGTCACAATGCGATCTGGAGGATCCGTGTAGCAGACCCAAGAGTAGAATCGATTTCGACCGGGAGTACGACTTCATAGTCGTAGGCGGAGGGTCGGCCGGCTCTGTGGTGGCTGGCCGACTATCTGAGGTAAGATCGAGCGAGGGGATTTCGATGTGAATGTGAAAGGTGAGAACCAAATTAAGACTGGAACTAATCAAGCGGGGGAGGAAAGGAAAGCTGACAGAGAAATGGGGATGATGTTACATCTTTGGATTCTCGTATCTAGTAGTCCAATCGACTCAGAAGACATAAGTGAAGAAGATTGGCATCGAAGATTTTCTTGTTAATGCATTTGGAATGGCTCCTCCACGAATCTCAAAGAGTTTCCTACGGAGAACTTTTCTTACCTTAGAACGTAGAATGTTTCAATATTCTTCAGTTTTACAATTTTTCTCGAAGCTAGAGAGTGACTGAACAATTCCAGCGATACTAGTTGAGAATCAACAAAGACCCCTTGCCAGGGAAGTAGCTACGGGGGGGGGGACTCCCCCCTTGGCATCGGCTGACAATGTGAAAAAATTAATTCATTCTGGTGATAGTAAGTATTACATCTGTAATGTTGTAAAAGTGAAACGACCCCCCCCCGTCCTTCATACCAAGTCTGGCTACGCCACTGCCCGTTGCAGTTTTTCTTTGACAGCTCCGTATAGAGAGAAAAATAGGGCTTGGGGGAATTTCCATAGGCCCCGTCTCCTTCCAGTTCAATTTGTTCTTCTATTAGATGGGAAAGAATTATAAGCTACAGGATAAGAGGTTTCTTTTATGGTCTAAGGAGTGATTGCTGATTTGATGTGCAGTATGATTGAAATTCAGGCGTTTTAAAAATGTCGGGCTCCCTTGAAAGTTTGGACCCGGGGTATTCCCCCCCCCCTTCCCTCTCTCTCAACAGGGTTACTCACAGAGGACCCAAAGTGACACGTTATGTTTATGTACATGAACACCAGCCTTCTGTATGAAAATGTAAAATGACCTAGCTCCGGGAACTAACAGGGATACAAATTAAATCTGGACCCGTTTCTCCGTTACCATATCTTTCGATTTGTATGAATGCTGCTCATATCTCCCATTCTCATCCCTTAGATATCAACCATTTTAAACCACGTTCTCTTGGTGTTCCATTAGCACCTGAAGGGATCCGTAAAATGGTTTGACTTTCCATTATTACTAAAAATTAATTTACAGTAATCCTTATTATTCAACTTTTGATATCGATTCCAAGTATTGAAACAGAAAAATTCTGCCAAGTTTGAGAAAAAGTGGCAAAGGGTAACCAGTGCCTCAAGGGAATTAACATTGATTTTATGAATTTGAATTTCAGCCGAAGATGGAAGGGTATATGATGAGCCTAAAAATTAGTTTTTTTTTCTCAAATAGATGTCTTACGAATTCCGTAATCCATTCCTACCCTCTTCGAGCTTCACAAGGGCCTGATATTAAATTATTTCAATTTTGTTCCAATTTCCAAATTATCCATGTCTAAATAGGGGAGGCTTTAAATGCCGATTTCGCCAAACGTATGGAACCAAAATACAGCATATCAAAACTTAATGGAAGGTTCTTAGGATTGTCTACTATTTATTTCCAAAGTCTTATGTCATTCAGTCCAAACTCCTCCCTCACTAATTAAAATATTGAAGAAAAGTCAAACGCGCCACCTTAAGACAGGTGTTCCTAAGATGGTGCACTTTTTTAATGCCGATTTTTCCGAATGTATGGGACTAAAATGTATGAAGATTTGATGAAAGATTTCTCGGACTGTCTGCTACTGATTCCCAAAGTTTTGTATCATTCGCTCCTAAAATCTTCCCTCAGTAATTTAAATTGTAAAGCAAAGTCAAATACGCCATCTTCAGACATGTTTCTAAGTTGACACGCCCTCAGATTCGAGTAAGAACGTATAAAAACGTATTCAAGCTACACTTATTTGACTTTCACCTCGTTCAACATTTTTTAATACTTCAGTTAATGAATTTTCATCATTGTACATGGCTTCCGTTTTGGCAGCTGTTGTTGCGCCATCTTAGGATGAGTTTGGTCTATTCGAAATTTAAATAATTATTAATAAACACCGATTCACACTAAAAATTCCCTTAGTTCATTAAAAAGTAGATAAAATTCCGAACATAATGCGATATTCACACTTACTTTTTGTGAAAATACAAATTTGAGAACGTTTCCGGAATAAAATATAAAAAATCAAATTTACTCACACAAAAACAACGAGATATCATGGCGAAGGCAAGGCAGTCCTATGAGCGAGTGTTCCTACGTTAAAAAGTCAAAGACACGAAATACTAAGTCATTGCGAAGTCAGTTTTGACATCAGTGTTGCCACTTGCGAAAAATCTACAGTGCGCCGTTTCAGGCAGTCCGCCATCTTAGGACACACTCCCCTAAGTGTTCTTGAGACGTTGAATTCATTCGAGTTCTCTTCTCGCTCCCCTCATCTTTTGGGTTCCACAGGGAACTTATCTTCAATTTAAATTCAGACATAAAGAACGTGGAAGTTGGAATAATTGAAGATAAGTCCCTTGTGGAGGTCAAAGGGTAAAGTGGAGGGGTAATGAACTTTGCGACCCGAGAAACTCTTGTATAGATATAAAGAACGCGAAAATTGGAATAATTTATGATTAGCACACCCGTGGAGCCCAAAGCGCGAGGGGAATAGTTTCCATAATTAACTCAGCGCTGTAATCCTTATTCAGATAATATGAATAATGTGGATATTGGAACAAAACGAAATAATAAAATCAGCCCCTTGTGGAGTCCGAAGGAAAAGGGGGAGAGGAAAAATTTCAGGAATGAATTCAGTGACCTTAAGATCTCATACTGAAAAAGGAAAATAATTTGTACGCTCGATAGGGTACAGGAAGCCCTCCCCTCGATTGAAGCTCAAACTCCAAAAATTAATATCAATTCTCATAAGAATTTCAAACTCTTACTCACCACCTATTTCGCTATAAATTAGCCGTTTTTCTGTTGTTTTTTTTTTTTTTTTAAATATTTGTAATTCATCTAGGGCAGCAATTCTCAAACTTTTTTAATGACGGACCCCTTTTCAACAGCAATGTATGTTATGGAACCCCTCACTAAATTAATTAAAAGAAAACCTTTTACTTTTTACTTTTTACTTGCTATACAACACACGGCCAGAATTTTGGATGCCCTGGTGCGGCGGACCGCTACCAGAGCCTTTGCGGAGCCCCAGGGTTCCACGGAGCATACTTTGAGTAACGCTGATCTAGGAGGTATAGCAACCTAGAAAAATGTTTTTTTTTTTTCACCACCAATCTATACGTGACGTTACATCAGAAGGTTGCACCAACATCCAAACTCCGAGGCTGTAGCGCTGCTTCATCCGCTCTCTAACTGCCGCCTCAAGCGTGAAGTAATCCAGGACATAATGTATCTCGAAATAAGCCTACCCCCACAAGTGAAGGAATGTTACCAATAATAATAAGTCCAGAATTAGTGATAATATGGCCCCTCCATGACTGCATGGCAGGCTAACCACGTGAACTCTCTTGAGCATAAGTCTAGGTGAATGCCCCCGGGCCATTCCTGAATAAATAAAAGTTTAAAAAAAAGTCTGTAAATCAAAACTGTAATTTACAGGAGAGAATTTTCAAGCAAGATAATGTGCTTCAATTCGGACGCTATAAGGTACCATTTCAGACGTCAAAATAATAACTTTAGGGTATATCTTTCAATCCTATATCGTATTTATAGGAAATCGAAACGCGAAGGAATCCCGCTACCTTACCTTTAATTTTTGGTGATTTTTGTTATAATTCATGGATAATTTTTTCAAAGTCACTATAATTTTCCATATTATTATGGTTTTTCTTTCAAAATTTACATTATCATTTTTCCATTGTGACTTCAATTTTAATGAATCTGATCGAAATCTTTTATATTTTTCTTTCTTTGCTAATACAAACAAATTTTGATACTAGGAATTTTAACTTGAGTCAGTTGGATCAAAAGTTGAGAAAATCAAACAAGTCAAAAGCTTTTTTTTTAATAAATTTTATTTTTTGCTAATACAGACAAATATTGATACTTGGGAATTTAACCATTTTTGCGCCTCTAGAAAAAAAACTCTTCGCTACGTCCCTGTTCCTAGGTTCCTCAGTTCCTTCTCAAATATCGATTAGATGGAGTTTTCAAAATTGTGACACTTAAGAGGAAAGAAAAAACTGAAAATAGGGAAGTTGCCAAGTACAATAAGAACATTAATTCTTAGCTTACGCGAATCTTTAAGCTCGATTTAACTATATTTCTTGAATTTTCACCACGTGTACATCCCATTATGGGACAATCCGGAAAAACTGAAATTTGTGGGACATTCGGTTTTCTGTGGGAAAAAGCAAGCAATAGTATCATAGTATCATGAGGGGAGTTTTCCGGTATTCATGGATGGACGGTACGAAACCCGTTTACGAAAATGACATGTTTGATGACGATTTCTTCTCTCTATTGGCGTCATGTCCTACGTCTTAATTCGGCTGCCCTGAACAGCAGGTTGACACTGAGAACCGCAATATGGTTAAAAAAGTAAGCTCTTGTACTAGAATACTAATTCTTTTGCTTAGACGTCGTAAAAAAATTTAATAACCTATTCCGAGAATCTGTGTGCCATCTCAAATTTTATATTCTGCAAATAACTCTGGGTTTTTTTACTGACGTATGTAGTATGTACCTGCGAACTGCGTATACGGTGGGTACTCCTTTCTCAAATTGCCGGGAAATAATTCATGTAGGTGCACATTTCAGTTCAGCGGTTGACATTTCCATTTTCTCGCAGCCATGGGTGTACTTGAGCGAAAACCATAACGCTTCCCCGACACACTCGAAAACCGTAAAGCTTCCCCCGACACGAATTCAGTGGTTGACATTTGCTGCACCCTGCGCGACTGCAATCTGTAGCCGTGTTGTTAATAGAAATTTCCATAGAAATTTTTCTTATTAGGATACGAAAGCATATAAAATGTTTTCTTCCAGCCATGGGTATACTTGAGCGAAAATTTCCCTCATCGGTAGTCGCACCTCCCTATATGTCCACAAGTTTTTCTAACGCTGTCCTCATTCTCACTCCAGTATCTCCCTCTCCTCGAATGCAACCATTTGATCAAGGTCATTGGTGATTATACTCATTTACGATTTCAACCCCACCTTCTCCCCCGAAAATCACTCCTCACGTATGTTAGTCATTACATTGGTCTTTGATGTAGGGGAGACCGGGGTAATTCGTCTCCGCCTCTATGTCACCAGTGTAAAAGGTGCTTTTCTGAATCAGATGACGTCACGCAACTCCTTAGTATGTCGTCACACTAAGGAGCTGTGTGACGTCATCAGATTTAGAAAAGCACCTTTTACACTGGTGACATGGAGGCGGAGACGACTTACCCCAGTCTCTCCTACATCAAAGACCAATGTAATGACTAACGTACGTGAGGAGAGATTTTCGGGGGAGAAGAGGGGTTGAAATCGTGAATGAGTTGATAGACCTCGCGATTATGGAACCGACCTGATTTATAGGGGTTTGATATTTTGATAACACAAAATTTAGCAAAAAGTCACGTTTTATAAACAAGAAGCTCACTCTCACGAGAGTGTAATATTTTGTACTGGCAAAAATCAAATACTGTGTGGTATGTAGAATTTCTTCAGCTATTTTTGGGTGCATTAAAATCTAAAATTACATTTATCCTCCCCCAAAAAATTGTACTTTCTGAACCCCCTCAATTCGGGACAAGTTGTCCCATTACAAAAATTGTGAATGCGAATTTTGTTACACGTTTTTAGAAAATGACACGAAAATACGTTCATAAGACGTTTCAACACATTTCTAGCACGTTTTTTTAGCACAAGACTTACTCCATCATGTATGACAACTTACCCAGGTATGGGGCAAGTTGTCACAAAAAAGTAGCCACTTTTGAAAATGTTTGGGGCCAAACATATGAAAAATTGTTTTTTTTTTTATACGCCATTTTGTAGGCAAGAGTTTGTTGCGTTTCGGGACCGCGGAGGCCAGCGAGATGCGCTTTCCGGAGGAGTATAAGAGTACAAGTACTGAAGCCGCGAGGATGGGTGACCTCATGGGGCACATTGCGGCAGCATAAGCTCCAAAACGCGGACATCTTTGACACGAAAAACAGTACGGCGAATAATGACACGGGGGGGGGGGTGATAAAGATAAGTATATTCAACGCAAGAGTATTTACATGGTGAAACAATCGGCAACTACTTTACCAATTTACACAGAACGGCGAATGTATATACAAGGGGGCGAATGCTCCCTGATAACGCACTAACAATTACACAGCGCGAAGCAGCGTCGAGGCGCGGTAACTCCCCACTGCGGATTGCGACAAGGGGATGAGACGGTTGGAGGAGTCAGGGTGCGCTGGGTTCCAGGCAGCTGGCCGAGGAGGGGGAATCGAGGTGCACTGGTTTCCAGGCAGCCAGCCAAAGGGAGGAGGAGTCGGGGTGCTCTGGCTTCCAGGCAGCCAGCCGAAAGGGGGAGAAGTCGGGGTGCTCTGGTTTCCAGGCAGCCAGCCGAAAAGAGAAGGAGGCTTGGGATTCACTGGGTTCCAGTAAAAGCACGCCAAGCAAAGAAGAGGAGTCGGGGTGCTCTGGTACTGGTTTCCAGGCAGCCAGCCGAAACCAGGAGGCAAAAATAGCGGGAACAGCACGAAGGTGAAAAAAGCAGGTTAGCTTGTCGCAATATTTAGCTTGGCCGAGTTGGCTCGACTATCCTAATTTCTCCAGGTAGTCATGTATACAGGAACTACCGATTTCGTCCGCGAGTAGCTAACGAACCACCCTCGCACCACAAAATCATCCTCGCGGCACGAAGCTGTTTTGCGCGACACAAAAACGTTCTCTCAATAGCCGAAACGCGAGACCCGGTTTTGTGACGCAGCGCTCGACTTTACTTCTAGCGGTGGTGGAATCTTGAACTCCTTACTCGCCCGAGTAAACAGAGTACGCGCGTACGTAACAGGTTGTAGCTACAATTTGAGCCTAATTTAAAAATTTTCGACTCAATAGTTCCTGCACATTTTTAGCACGTTTCTAGCACAAGACAAATTACCCCATCATGTAGGACAACTAACCCAGGTATGGGTCAAGTTGTCACAAAAAAAGTAGCTGCGTTTTAAAATGTTTGGGGCCAACCACACGGTAAATTGTTAGTTTTTTTATACGCCATTTTGTAGCCAAGGGTTGTAGCTACAATTTAAGCCTAGTTTGAAGGTTTTCGGTTCAATAGATTTTTCAGACTTTAGAAGTTCCTAAAAACTGTGACAACTGACGCCGGTCTCCCCTATTCATTAACAATCCGATCTTCGTACTTTCGATATTGAGTTCCTCGGCCATAGGTTGCAACTCCTTTAGGTTACTGATCAGTAGCACACTACGTTACCAGTAAACAGTAAATTATTCAACGATCTTTACTCCATTTCCCTCCTAATTTAGATTTCTATACATTTCTTCCAAAACCGCGTTGAACAGGTTCGTGAGAAGTGCCCCTCCTGTTTTACCCCATTTTTGTATTCCAAGTTCTTCCACAACCCTATACAATGTCACGTAAGCTGTTCTTTTCGCATAGATTTTCTTGAGTACCATCAACTGGGGTAATATTGGACATCGGTGGTAATATCGGCCACTCATGACTTGTTGTAGGGGCGTTAGTATCGTCATCAGTAAAGTCCACTGGAGTAATATCAGACACTGGTAGTAATATCGGCTGCTCATGACTTGTTATAGGAGCGCTAGTATCGTTTACAGGAAGCAAGTTATGAGTGGGCGATATTACCACTGGTGTCTGATGTTACCCCAGTAGACGGTACTTCCAGGATGTCTTTACTTACGTCCTGTTTTCACAAAACACCTGGTATTTATTCAGGCCCGTAGCTAACCCCTTGTGTGTGCTTGTGCGCTAGGGCATTTCATATTCAACCAGGATATGAGCTGTAAGGGTACAACACAAAAAATTCATTCATTATTATTATATATTTTTTAGAATGTGCTAGCCAGGGCTACGGGCCTGTATTTATTTATTATTTTGTGTGATGATTTATCTGCTCTCCCTCGATAGGCTTTGTAGCCAAATGATGGAGAGGCACTTTTTAGAATAATTATAAACATATTCTGTTGTATTCCGATAGGTACCACACTGGCGAGTATTGCTGATAGAAGCAGGCATGGATGAACCGACGGGAACGCAAGTGCCTTCGATGTTCCTGAACTTCCTCGGCTCTTCGATAGACTGGGGATACAAGACCGAGCCAGAAGAGATGGCCTGTCTAGATGCTCCGGAAAAACGTTGCTACTGGCCTCGTGGAAAGGTAACGCTTGTGTGATTCTTGAATTAAAGACCTATAATCCGGCGGCTGTATACCCGAAACACGTAAATTGTTGCCGATAATTCTGGACGTAAATAAATACGAAGGCGGAAAAAAGCGTCCGTGTAATTCGCGTTTAAAATGCAATGGGCAGTATTATGTAATGCTTTTTTCAGCGGATATTTAGTTATGGCAAAAAAATATATATATATATAGACGGTATGTGAATATCATTACCAAAAGTGTTGCGATTTTAGGAGTCGTTAATGCTCGTTTTGAAGGACGTGTTCGGAGAGTATACAATTTAATACGCGGGAATTAGGAGCGTGGGGTATTTCTGGACGTGAAATGAGTGCTCAAATTAAGGCTGATTAGAGGAAATATCGGCGCTATTATCGACTCAAATTTCTTTTTTTGCTGATCTGAGTGTGGCTGGTTCCTGGTCTCATGGATTAAATAGCGAGTAGAGTCTAAGGTCAGAGGCGGCGTTAACGTTTGCGAGTTCTTAGGCCAAGTACATGCGAGGACTTTTTTGTAGCACAAAAAGAGATGCACAGGTGTGGCGTGGAACTCAACCCTCGTTAGATTTCTTCTGGGAATCAAAATTTTCGACTTTGTTTGCATAAGTACCGAGCCCGAAGAAAAAGAAAAGGTTTCTGAACTTTGACTTTGGCTCGACCAAGAATTTTGCATTTTCGCGTAAAAACAACGTAGGCAAAATTGTATTGAATTTTGAAAAATAGTATTCATGTTTAGATTTTGCTTGATGAGCTGATTATTTCGGAAGATTGAAGTGCTATTCAGGCTCGCCATGGATTAGTCCTATAAAGTCGAGACTTAAGTGTTTGCTTCTCGTTAAGGCTTATTACCTCTTGCAGCAAAGTTTCAAAATTTTCAACACACGGTTAACATTTTCTAACACTCTTCCGGATTCATATAAATCTGTATTAACCCTCGACGAAGTTTTAGAAGAAGTTTTCGATTTATTGGAAACTCTCTTCTCTCAGACTTTCTTTGGACTCACTAAGATTTTTTTTTGAAATGGTTCCCGGTTTTAGACTTTTTTAGACTAATTTTATCCCTTTTAGAGTTTGATAAATATAGGTGGGCTGCTTTAAATTTCAAGTGCTTTTAACAAGAAGTCGTGGTTTACCGAATCGAAGGCCTTATCATAGTCAACTAGACCTATATGTAGGTTTACCCAGTATTCGTTTCTCTTTTCTATCCCCTAAGAAGTAACATTTTGAAAATATGCATTACGGTGTAAAAACATACTATAGAAATTTAAATATTTCTGATTTTCATCAGGTTTTATAAGTGACTGTAAAAGTATGAAGTTTTATAATTAATACTCGGAAGACAGAATATTATTTCTCAGCCTCCTCTGGTGGCACCTCGAAAACTAATTCCTAAATTCGATTCGTCGGCGATTTCAAAAATCTATAAATCAACTTCAAATTTTAATTATTTTTCATTCTTCCTTCCCTCTAGTTGTGATCTCACCCGCGAGAGGCTGAAAGGTTCCAGGAAAGTTTTGTGTATTGTGTCGATAAGTGAGACCTTTTGAATTTTTATTCTGAGTGAACGTTACCTCGGCCAGTAGGGTGTCTCACAGTAGCCCTGAAAGGACAGCATGGCTTCACATCAAAGAAAGACGAAATGGGGGCCTGGGCCAGCCTCAAAGCGTTCCTCTGGTCACTGATACAATACTCAAAAGTTTAGAAGTGCGGTGTCTGGGAAGCCACTTTGACATGCGTGCATCGCCATACGCTCCACCAGTTGAACAGGTACTCAAGTTTCTGTACTGATCAACTAACTACAAGTATTCATTATCCTGAGATGTCATTTATGCCTTGAAAATTCAATCAAACTTGTGTTTCTGCTAATAATAAAACATTCCGGCATCAAATTTCATGAAAGACTTAAAGTAGACATATTGTTTGATACATTCTATAAAAAATAGCAAAATATAGCGAGAAAATTTGTTTTTGAGCTTTTATTTTGTTCTTACCCTGTTGACAATTTGGAGAGCATTCACAAAATATATCACAAACCATTACCGTTTTGAAACTTTTGGCCACTCATATTTTTTTGTGAGTGTTCAACATCTCATGATTTAAAAACAGTGTGTACGAAGTGATTACTCAGCGTTAGGGTGATTACTGAGTGATTTTCACAAATGCACTCACAATTAGCTTCATTGTCAATCGGGTAGGGCCTTCTTTTCTAATTTGCTCTCAGCCCGAGCCCCGGAATCCGCCCTTTCGAGCATTACTTCAGAGACGTCGGGGAGGCTGTTAGGGCTGTCGTGGCCCTCTTCCCTTCAGGCCGAAAATCCGGCCTAGGTCGAAATCTGACGAGTTGCTATGTGGGCTCGAACCCGGGACCTTCGGATTCCGAGACAAACGCGTTATCCACTCGGCCAACTAGACTCCGTGTTCTTAAGGCCTGCAGGACAAGGTAACATATTCAAATTGGTACAGACTTTTCAGAATTTTGATCATTACGTAACTTGACCACCTGTCCCAGTTTTCAGCTCCCACAATTTTTTCGACTTTGCTATCAATTTTCAAATAATCTGGCTTTCTAGCTTTTATGCTTCTTTGATATTTTTCCTGGGCACTGCCAAACACCCACTCGCTCGACTTGAACACTCTCCTAACATTCTCGGTATGAGAACGGAGACTTAACCAAGATTTTTCTAATTACTCTATTTTAAATTATTATTTCGGGAATTTTCAAAATTTTCTGGAATAGATATTAATGTTTTCCTCTTCAGTGCCCTAAAGTCAGATTGGTATGTGGATCAGGGAAGGTACATTATAGTGTTTCACATTTATACAGGGTGTCTCCTTTGCAATGACGCCCTTCCACCCGGTAAGTAGGCAACCTATACCGACAACATGTAGATACGTTTACATACTCTTACTTATGAAGGGGCATGGTCAAATTTTAAAAAGTTTTCCATCATTCAAACTTTTGTTTCTTCTCACTACCTGCAGATGGACAGAAAAATTGTACCAACAGAAAATAGTAAAGGCACTTGTGGTAACCACAAAAAAGAAAAATGAAATTGAGGCCCATGCAGTGAGGGGGGGGGGGTTCTAGTATTTTGTAAGTATTTAATAATTGGTTCCAAAGGTTGCTAAATTCGGTTTTGGTAACATTCTGGCCGTATTCGCCGAACTGTGATACATACTTATGGGAAGGAGGTGCAAGATGACAGTTGTGGTAACCACACAGAAAAAAATTGAAGATCGTGGAAAATGTTTGAACATGATTTTCATAAAATAAATTTCACTTATTACAAAATTATTGATACATATTTTGTTATTGCCCATAGAACTTGTTTTTTCAAAAAGCTAAATTTTAATTAGCAATAAATTTTTCTTGTACCTTCTTCCCCGTCCCAATATCTCCCTTGCTTTATAGATCAAAAAATTTTCAATCAAAGAAATTTAATCCTATTCGTACATTTAAAAATTTTTACAAAGTAATTGTTTTTGAGGAATATTTTAAACATTTTCAGAATATTTTATAAAAATTGTTGAAGTTCTACACATATTTTGGCCCGTCGGATTACTGAAATAGCTTCCAGCGTATCTGTATTTTCTCTTTATCTGTTTTATATGCTGGAGAAAATGGTTATTATCTGCATAAGGTCTGCGCATCTGTGTTAAAAAATAATAATTCTTAACGGGGATACCTTGAACTCCATTTTGAGCAGTTCTAATCCAGATACAAGAAAATTGCAAATGACCATCTTTATGAGAAATTTAATGTACAATCTATTGCAAATAAAAAGCAGTAGCTTAAGGGGGCAGGTTTCACGGGAAATTGAAAAAATGTGAAAACTTTCTGATATAATTTGTATTAAATTGATTTTATGAACACCCTGTTGAACCGATTCCGACTATTTTTCCCCTGTGGTTACCACAATGGCCTCTCTACTATTACCTACTGGTATAATTTTTCTGTCTATCCTTGATGCTTAGGTTTCCCGGATTACGCCCGGGTGTGAACCGGGGAAAGGGCTTAAACAGGGTGTATTTGCTAGCCTGGTAGTGACCTGAAACACCCTGAAACCCTGAGGTGAGCCGCTTAAATAAGAGTAGAAACGTTCATATTGTGGTAGTTGCTATTTCAGATGGGGGTCATTGCAATGACAGAGGGGTCATTGCAATACAGAAAAAATGATGTATAAATTTTTAAGATTTTTATTTTAAAATTGGATTATTGAAACAACATTGATTCATAATACAAAAGGTGTTAATTCACGCCTCATTCAAAGGTTAGTAGACAACCTCCTGACAACTAGATAGTTTGCCTCACTCATTGAACATGCGTAGATCATTCTCTGTAACATGAAGGTGGCAAGTTTATAGCCATCAAGTAGATATAGCTGTAAAGCAATACTAGGAGTTTTTTCTAAGCTGAATAATATAGACTGGTGAACTAAGTAGGCTTTAGAAACTGCGAAAAATTAAAATCAAATTAGTAATTTATAACTCAATCAAAATTAAAATCAAATTAGACAAATTTATTCACCACCAAATAATAAACAGGAAATAAAGAAACCTTCATCTACCTGATGATAAGAAAAACAATATTTATTTGAGGATCAAATATCTTTTCCGGGTTTCTTTAAACTATAAAAACTGGGAATTTCAGCTGAATCAAATAATAATACTGAGGTAATCTTCACTTGCCGTTTACAAATGAGAAAACATGAAGACATAAATTCACATGACGTTCTTAAAAAAGATAGAAACATTAAAAGTTTGACTAAGTTCGTAAAAAAGTTTAGAACAAGCTTTAAAAAAGATGTAGGAAACTTTGGCCAGGGAAATTTCATCAAGTTTTATCAATTTTAAGTTCGTTTAGCATTAAAGGTCCGATTTTTACTTTTGTTCATTTATTTTTTTGGTCATTTAATTGGTTTCCTGATTATTAACGCGATTATTTGCCCTTTCCTTCATGCCTGACGAGCCGACAGAAATCCGCACGCCGCTTAAAAGTTCCGAGCGTATGAATTCAAGATCGAAAATCTAAGTTTAAAAGTTACCAATTTTGAAGTTTTCGATGTATTCTTGATCGAACTTGCCACGCCAATTTTCACCAAATTAACTCAGCGTGAGAAATTGCGTTGCAAAAATCTTATTCAAAAGTTTATTCGAATTTTGAAAATGTTCTTATTAAAACATGCTTTTTTTTGGTCGAAAATTTTCAGATTTCGCTCAGGTTTGTGGCAAAAATTTTTCGAGACGATTCATTGACGTCAAAATGAGCTAACGCATTTTTGACCCAATTGACCAATTGCCAACTATTTGATGTAACTCGGCATCGGAGCATCGCCGCCAAATTTTGACACCGAATTCGAACTCAGCGTGAGAAATTGAGTTGAAAACAGTCTTTAGTTCCAAAAGTTTCATTTTTTCGAATTTGGAAAATTTCGCCATAATATTATACATCATGCGTTTTTTGGGCCAAAAAATATTTCGGAGAGCTTCGGCGTCGGCGCTGGTGCTAATTAACTAATTTTTCGTGACGAATTCAAATCTGTCGTCAAAATTGAGCTACGGTCAATATTTGACACAACCAATTTTGCAAACTTTTTTGACTGTATCTCGGCATCGGAGCGTCGCCGCAAAATTTTGACTCCGAATTCGAACTCAGCGTGAGAAATTGAGTTGAAAACAGTCTTGAGTTCCAAAAGTTTGATTTTTTCAAATTTTGAAAATTTCTCCATACTTTACAATTGGATTAGATATTGATACCCAAATATATTTTATAACATCTACTATAATTATTGCAATTCCAACCTATACATCATGTCTTGTTCGAGCCAAAAAAATTTTCGGTGGGCTTCGGCGTCGGCGCTGGTGCTAAATACTCAATTTTTGGACACGAATTCAAATCTGTTGTCAAAATTGAGCTACGGTCATTTTTTGACACAAATTGACCAATTTTGCCAACTTTTTCGACCTTATCTCGGCATCGGAGCGTCGCCGCCAAATTTTGACACCGAATTCGAACTCAGCGTGTGAAATTGAGTTGAAAACAGTCTTTTGTTCTAAATGTTTGATTTTTTCGAATTTTGAAAATTTCGCCATACTATACATCATGCTTTGTTTGGGCCAAAAAATTTCTCGGAGAGCTTCGGCGTCGGCGCTGATGCTGATTACTCAATTTTTCGAGACGAATTTGAATCCGTCGTCAAAATTGAGCTACAGTCATTTTTTGATCCATTTTGACCACATTTTCGAGCTCATACCGGCAATTTCGCGAATTTTGGAAAAATGTAGTTACGCCTTGAACTCGTTGGATCTGCAATACAACTCGCACCAATATACATTTTCGATATTGCGATTTTCCTGGGGCGAACTGGTAAACGGCGAATAACCTTTGATTCGAGACTGCTAGGGCAAAACTGGAAAATACGATTTATTCGAAATTTTCTCCTCTATCCAGAATTATAAACCAGTCTGCTCTAACTGTCTTCATTCCAAAATTATTCGTGGAATTGTTGGTTCGCCCCAGAAAAATAGAAATTTTGGAAATGTCAATTGGTGCGAGAGGTATGGCATATTCAAAGAGTCGAAGGCGCTAAATGAAAATGTCTTCATTTTCGTCTTTCTCGGCAACGCAGAGTCGCCGCCAAATTTTGACACCGAATTCGAACTCAGCGTGAGAAATTGAGTTAAAAACAGTCTTTATTTCCAAATTTTTGATTTTTTCAAATTTTGAAAATTTTTCCATAAATTATGCGTTTTTTGGGCCAAAAAATTTTTCGGAGAGCTTCGGCGTCGGTGCTGGTGCTAATTACCCAATTTTTCGAGACGAATTCAAATCTGTCGTCAAAATTGAGCTACGGTCATTTTTTGACACAAATTGACCAATTTTGCCAACCCGCGTTCAGAAAACCTCTCGACGCCTCTAAGCTCCGCTGAACACTATGACACAAGCCGAAGGTGCAAATTTGAAAAAAGAAAATCCTCAGGCGAAATCTGTACATTGGCTTCTGTTTTCTATCTGTAAACGATAAATGTGAGCCGTATATTCGCCCTCGTTTATTTTCCGATCTTCGGAAGGTACCTAGTTCGTGAAATCGGTATCCTCGTTCTCATATTCGTGCCACTCTCATTTTCTATAACCCAACCGTTCAATTAGCATCGAGGCTCGATCGATTCGGAATTATGTAAATCTTCTCGTTAATACAAGTGGGATCGTACAATGTGTCACGTTCCTTAAAACTCTCGCTGAAATATGATCCGATAATAAAGCGTATAATAATTAACGTCAATCATCGGCCGTATTATTAGTTTAGCGCAGAGAAACAGATAAACAGCGAGTCTGTATAGGAAAATAAATATATCTGGAAACATTTGGTCCGCGGGCTACTATGATATAATGTCCATTTTTTCCCTTCTCTCCTACAAAACAAGCCCAAATAGTTGTGGAAGACGACGGTGAGTTCCGGGATGAGATGAACTTTCGACGTTTCGACCACCGGGCGATGACGATGAACTGGAACGATGGTAAACAGCGAAACGAGAATGAAAAGTTCAGCAAGTTTGGAGCGAAGCATCGTGTGTCAATTTGCATATCATCTCTCTACTTCCCAGCGCTGCTGCTGAGGATAATTGTATAATGGTATCAAACTTCGGCCCATTTTATCGAGCCAATTTATCAGAAAATCGCCGGGTTACGTCATTATCTGGGCTGGCGTAACAATGCTCGAATAGAATCAATGTTATCAAAACATTTGCACACGTCCCTGAAACTCTACAGGTTTCTATAAATCTCCGGCCACGGATTAAGGTTTTTCTGTTCGAGTCGTAGCCGCGACTGCTGAAACACACCGACCAGTTTACTCGTACGCTTGACCAACAACAGGGTAAGCAGGGTGTGACAACGTCGTGAACACCAGAGTCCTTAAGTCCTTCTAAATATGCAAATGCGTCCAGATCTAGAAAAAGATAGGCTTTCAGAGATATAGTCGTGAAATGCAGATCTACTCTTGTAGGAGGGACCAGGAACATGGTAAGCTATTATAATGAACGAATCTCACAATCTTCCGTTGTATTGTTTTGCATATCTATAATACTCGTAATGGCTTATTTCCGCGATAGCTACCTTGATTTCCTTCCGAATTACGAGAGTGCTCATTAATTCGTCTGCGACCTCCCGCCAGCTGATGTTTCATAGTCGGAGCCAGTCTATGGGGTGGATTCCACGGTGTTGACCCTTAAAAATGATTATAAACACTCATCTGGGAACAAAGTGAGCAATATTTTTTCAATTCTTCGAAAAGTTTCAACGAAAAAAGTTTGGACGGTCAAGTGCGGGAGGAGAAGGTATTTCCCAAGATGCTTTAACAGCCTCCCCGACGTCTCTGCGGTGATGCTCGAAAGGTACGATTCCAGGGCTCGGGTTAAGAGCAAAATTAGAAAAGAAAGAAACGATACTTGTTGGTTCATAATAATCATAATCTTGTAGTGGACGTACTCATCTGAAGTCTGTCGAACATCTAATTAAAGTTCCCCTCTCCTCCAAGCCGAATGAATACTACAGGCCGACATCGGAAGATACAACCAAATCTGATAAAAGTCAAAACCTTTATACCTTTTGTTCACTTTGAACTTCATCCTCGACCCTATAACCTATAATGATAGATAGTTCGAAAGTGTAGAAACAATCCACATCATATACCTGCCATAAAAACTGACTCCTCGACTTTCCGGAACACGTTTTCTTCATTCGCGAAAGAAATCAGCAAGCTCGGCGTTAATCACGAGACCTCATGCCGCCACCATCTCCATAAACGTCAGCTAAAATATAAATTGAATTTTTTTTCTCTTTCCTTTTCAATTTGACTATATCGAAATCACTGCCCGGTCTGAGCGCTACCGGAATAGATTTACGCCGCATATAAATAGTAATTAAACGTATTTGCCATGTAATTAACGCTGGCGCATCGAAGACATGGTCAACGTTACGATCGTTATCTCATGGCAGCTTCTGGAGCTCCAGGCTTCCGCGGATTATAAATCGAAAAAAATTTCGCCATTCCCATTTATATACACTGTGTAGTGCGTTTATCAGGAAAAAGTTCCTATCGCTTTTATCGACTTGGCTATCGTTTACCGGACAGCGTAATCGGTTCATTAATCCATTATTCGGGGAAGGCGCACGCTCAAAGTGGACGTAATTAAGAATTAGAGTCGGAGCGGAGTACCGCTGAGCTTCGACTTCTCGTTTTACCCACCAGATCGGTGCACCGATTTCGGCTGGTTGCTTGTTCGCAAATTTGAGGGCGCCTGCGGGCGAATCGCGCCCACGTGCTCTGTCGGCGGGAATGTTCGAAAGACGAAGCAAAGAGATAAATCAACGGGTCAACGCAGCGGGAGCTTCGCCTCTGAGTCGCACCGGCGCACGGTCGCAGCCGCTGTCCGCACACGACCGGCGAAACCGACGCTCCAGTTTCATGTTCTCGGTGGCCGAATTACGTTCGAGTACTTTTTGGACCAACATCGTCGTCGTCTACAACTGTTTATGACTGATTTTGTGCATATCTAGTTCGTTACATTGCCCTACCTTACCCTATAGGGTGTCTGAAACCGAAATAGGAGAATTCGTGAAGCATAATATGATAGCAGTATTCGGCATTTTCTTTTGACTGAAATCGAAACCGAATGTTTACAAGTAGTATATGGGTCGGTATAGGACACTTTCCACGTGGGTCCCTGACCCGTCAGTAAGTGGTGTGCGCATCCATAACCAACTGTTGGTTTAAAAAATCGTTGTTTTTTCTTCTTTTTTATGTACACTTATACTTGGAATTCTTTTTTCTTTTACTATGACAGAAATTTTTCGTAATGGGTTTTAATTTTTTACAACGGTTTTTAATTTTTCTTTTTTACTATGACTTAGAATTTTTTCTTTTCTTCTTTTTTTTGTACACTTATACTTGGAAATTTTTACTATGACTTAGAAATATTTTTTCTCCCGAATACTTGTTGATTAAATTATTATCCCCTCCCTTTTTACCCAAGTATAATTCTTACAACCTATAATTTTTCCGCAACTTATAATTTTTCCAACCAATATTTTTTTACTAACCTATATAATATTTTTTACCGACTTATAACTTTTGTAGTTTCACCTACTAACCTGAACATCTAAAGTTATAATTTTTCTTAAGTCGGGACATTATTCGGGACAATATTCGGGACATTATTCGGGACAATATTATTCGGGACATTATTCGGGACAATATTATTCGGGACATTATTCGGGACAATATTCGGGACATTATTCGGGACAATATTCGGGACAATATTATTCGGGACATTATTCGGGACAATATTATTCGGGACATTATTCGGGACAATGACTGGACCTGAAACACAAAAACTGACTGTAACATTAAAAAAGAACACAAAATACAAAAGTGAACATACAAAATGAAAAATTTAAACACAGAAACGTGATACAAAAGTAAAACTCACTGGAATACACTATGATGACTGAACGTAAAACACACAAACTGATTATAAGGTAAAATACACAAAATATAAAAGTGAACGTATAAAATGAAAAATCAAACACAGTAGCATGATACAAAAGTAAAACTTACTTGAATACACTATATGATGGACTGAACATAAAACTGACTGTAACATTAAAAAGAACACAAATTAAATGTGAACGTATACAAATGAAAATCAAACACAGAAACATAATACAAAAGTAAAACTTAGTTGAATACACTATGATGACTGAACATAAAACACACAAACTGATTATAAGGTGAAAAATATACACAAATATAAAAGTGAACATACAAAATGAAAAAATAAACAGTAAAACTTACTTGGGGACTAAAAACACAAAAACATATATACAAACTATATACTATACATTATTTTTATTTTTTATACCCATAGGGCACAGTGTCAAAGTCTGTCCTAATTACACGTTTATCAAATTCGAAACTAAATGTCTTTACTTCGCCTATATTTACAATGTTTTTTGTCAAAACGTCACGTTTCAAGGCGGTATTACGAGTCTCAATTTTTTCAACCTCGCCGTTAATTACACGTTCCATGGCGGGACCGTTCAATTTAGCGGCATTTTTATGGTGCAGTCTGAATCCTTTAATTTTAGTCGTCTCCTTACCGCTGTCTGTCTTATAGTAGTACGATTTTGGTCCAGTTGTTAGGAACTTGGTGATGTGTCCACCACCTAGCTCATCAGTCCACTCTCCAAGACAGTCACCAGTGGCCACAGTATTACACCCATTGTCACGGTAAATTATCGAGTCGGTGTCACAGTATAAGACGTTTTGGTCTAGTTTTGATAATTGGTCGTACAGTCTGAGTCGAGCGTTAGCGGTGGTATACACGGCAACAAAAATATTAGTATTGTAATTATCCTCGACAAACTGATCCTTGTACTTGAAATTTACCTGAATCATCTCGTCTGAAATGTAAAACACATTCAGGTCTTTCAAGCGATCATCAAGGAGAATCTCGTAGAAGCGTCGGGGGTCTTTAACAAATTCCGTAGTCGCCATATTGGGGCGTTGTCCAAATTTTCCCAGAGACTATTTAGACAAAGCTTAGCCACGGCCCTCCTCCCTGGGTTGACTGCCACGCGATTAATATCCAACGTGATCCCCATTTTGTCTTTTACATCCTGGACGTACGCTTCATTAGTCGGGAAATTATGGGGACTGGACTCTAATTTAATTTTCATAAAGTCCTCGATGTAACCTCTCCACAATTCTTTGGACGAGTCAAAGTGCCACACTTCATAAATTTCTTCAATTTTATAACCTTTTGCCAGGGCGACACTAATCTCAGCCGTTGACCAAGTACCCATGAAGGCGCGTTCAGTCACAGTATGAATACATTCTTCACACTGCATTTGGGCACATTTTAAACATAATGGGAAGACTAGTTTTTCTGCCTGGCCCATTTTCACTTTTACAGGTAGTACAGGGATATACAAGTCTGATGGAGGAAGGACTTTACATTTGATGATACCGTACCAGTTTGGATCATATTGCTGAGGTTTCTTAATTTTTAGGGGGTGTCCAATTGGATAGTCATCGTAGTACATTACAGTCGGGTAGAGTGAACAGACATCGATATAACGAATCTTATCAGACCTGACTCGGGTTTCAATTTAACGCTTCGGTACGGCCTCCAAAGAACGCATCGCGCGGGTTAAGTGACTGGACTACATGGTCCACCTTGTTTTTGTATTCCCTATACAGAGGGATTTTACCCATTGACACTCCCACATTTCAACTACTTATACCCGGCATCCTCCAACTGTTTGTTACGGTCACTGGTTTTTTGGTACAAATCCCCCATACACTGTTTGTTCACATTATTTATTGTATCTTCGTTGTAGCAGTGAGGGCACCCATGGAAGAAGCATCCTTGAAATTGATAGACAGTGTTGTGTACTTCGTCAAAGCCATCAACTTTTGCCCCACAAATTTTAACTTCGCCACCGTTCATCGCGTGACAAATATTCTCGTTATTAAACGATTCTAACCAAGAAATACTAATTTTGGAGTATTGGTCTTTAGGTTCTGTATTACTTACCGCAATAGTGTCTGGTTTTATGTATTTAGATCGGTAGATGGCCATACATACCGATGGGAGGGTAAGGTACTGGAACGGGTCGATATTAGCAATTTCCAAAAATTGATTTCTCAATTCTATACACCCTTGTCTCAAAATGTCCACATCACTATTACAGTATTCGTACAGTTCCTTCTGCATATCAAACACATAATTTTCAGCTACGCGATCATGTGCCACTTGATGAATTTTTCGCGATCACCTTCCATCATTGTGTCAAACAATAGTAATGTTTTTCTGGGATGGGTCCTACATAATTCGTGTTTTCTTTAGTATTGAAGAGGTGAGGAAAGTAGCCCTTCTTCAATTCCTGTAGGTTAAAAGTCTTTGGGAAAGCTGATAGTGGAGCCTGAACAAAATTGTGACTGTCTATAATTTTCAAATTTAAGTAGGGAATCTCCAAGAGCATTAGTTTACTGCCTGTGTAAATGGTATATGGTTTTACCGTGTTGGCAACACAATACTGCATAATGAACTGGCTGTCGTAACCTTTGGCGTAGTGGGCAATCGCAGTATAGTTTTTATGGGCCTTCTCAATTAGCCAACTACAAAACTCATTGTTTGTATCAAAACGGTATGTGTTTCCTTCAAAATCGTGAGCTACAATCAAATTAGGTATATGTATACCTGACTCTTGTTGACACTCGTAATCAAAAAAGATATACTTCTCAGTGTAAGTACACTGTTCATTCACTATACTTTCCTTGGTTAAATCACACTTTTTACAACCTACACATCTACCTCCTGTTGCAGGAAGATTTTTCATGTAGCACTGGTGTTTTTTAATCTCAACAATTTTTTGACAATTTTTACACTTCTCAAACCCACACTGGTGAGTTCTATTACGTTTTACAAGCTTATAACACTGTTTACATTTATAGGATTCATGGCACACAGAAGACTTGTGAAGCGTTAGGCAGTCCTGGTTGAGACAGTATCTGTTACAAGTAGTGCACAGTATACGTTTAATCGACTCGTGTTTTTCACCTTTACACAGCCTACACGTCTCTTTCTCAGTCTTACACACATGTCCGCCCTTGTTATTGTACGGAGAGAAGCATTTTTCACAAAAGTAGACAGATCCAAAGAACGCATTCATTTTTGAAATCGTATCAAAGTGAGAGCCATTCTTATACAAGAAAATTTTTACTGGTTTATCCTGACTACCTTTGTAAATCAATGCGTTGAAACTCTCGGCGCATACGATGTGAATTTGAATATTAAGAAGAGCCTCGCAATTTTTAAAGTCCTCGAGAGTAAAGCCGTGATCATTGTAGGTGTTTAAACGACGGCATAATTCGATAGCCAAGTCTGTCTGGATCCGTCGGCCCTTACGGATCTGAATAATTTGAGAGGGGGTCAGTCGACGGCCTAATATATTGTCAGTATGGTAAGTTAAACCTACAATAACAGCCCTAGGTCCACAAAGTGTGTCAGTGTTGTTTATTCTGACTATACAACGTTTTGTATGACGGTCCTTGGCAAGATTCAGTATTTTCAAACGACTTGCTTGTCCTCTAGGGAGTTTCACACTATGTATACTGAAGATACATGATTGTAATTCTACAGACTCGTCAGAAGTGAGAATCTGAACCATTTTTTCCTTCAACTTACTCACATGGTCTTGACATTCGAACCCAGTCGAGATGGGATTAAAAAAGCCAGTATTCTGAACAATAAGGTTAATTTTATCCCCCATCTCAAACTTGCCCGTATTTTAGCATAGACCAACATCTCATTCAAAGCCTCAGTAATGAGATCCTCTTTTGGCATACGGGGAATATTCTGTTTAAACTTAATTTTGTATTGGTTCATGTCCGAGTGAAATTTTGCAATGTTTCGTGAAGATACCTGGACTACTTCGACATACTTTAAAACAGGTTCCTCTCCTCCACCTCCATAGTACACGTTATTGTTATTGTCATTATCAGTATCATCATTAGGGACATCTTTGTTGTTTTTATGAGCCTGATCATCACCAGACTGATTATTTTCATCTTGGTTGTTATTACCATTGTCATTGTCATTGTTGTCTTCTATAAGTTCACTTTTAATCTCTGCTTCAAGTTTCTGGATATAATTCTTCAAGCCTGGTTTTTCCCATTGGCTTAATTTCTTATTTCTAGTGAATAAACTAACCTTAAATGGAAATATATCAGCTAACTTATAATTACTATTTACAGTTTTTTC
This sequence comes from Acanthococcus lagerstroemiae, assembly GCA_031841125.1. Lineage (NCBI taxonomy): Eukaryota > Metazoa > Arthropoda > Insecta > Hemiptera > Eriococcidae > Acanthococcus > Acanthococcus lagerstroemiae. Next base: position 30,408,765 of record CM063113.1, on the reverse strand, counting down.
ACTTTTTTTGGTGTTAGTACTTAAATCTAAATTCTGTACAGTGTTGGTAAGAGCATGCACCAACAGTTTTTTAGTTAACCTATAATAATAAGGTATCTTATGTGCCTTACCTAAAACACATAATTCTTTCACGCTCCTATCCATTAAAGGATGATGGTTGATAAAATCAACATACGCTTGAGCCATCGCAAGTAATAATCGCAGAAAAATCGCAGTAATAATTCGCAGTAAACAATCAATCAATGAACAGAGCTTCCGCAAAAGACATGTGTTCACTGTGAGGTCCACAGCAAGAGTGATTATACTAGGTAGAGCTACCTCTATTTATACTTTTTCAGAGGTAGAACAGTCCCTAGACCACGCCCCCCACGCATCTTATTGGCGCATCTTCCTTTATTGCTGATCATGGGACTGTGATGTACTGTGTATTTCTTTCACAGGTACCCACTACATCTAATAAAGGAGACAAGCACATACAACATTGTGTGAGAAATCAACTAATATATTTTTTATATTACAGCTGTACACTTTCCCCAATTGAGGTTTTTATAACGCTGCGAACATTCTAAGGCTCCACAAAGCTGTACAGGATGTTAGACTATATTTTATTACCATATATTCATCTATTTTAGACTCTGTATGATAAATATTTCCAAACCTGATGCTAAACTGTCATAAACACTCCACATCGACACTACATTTGGTGGAAAATACACAACAGAAACACAAAACATAAGAGAGCAGTTAGTTCTGTAAGCCCTATCAAACCTGTACTATCTCTCACTACTTTCCACATTATGACTAAAAAACCTAACATTACACTACACTGTACCTGAATTATGGAACTTTTAACGTATTACTACATTATTTTGAATAAACTGCTTCCGATAAAATCTGCTATCATTTTACATTCAGGAAAAACGAAATATTTACCTTCAGTAAACAGTCTCACAGATAAGCAAGCAAGAGCTCTGATCACAACAACTGTAGCTAAGACGAATGAAGTGAGGGAGGAAATGTGTTATATTTATAGATTTTTCTGTGCTTCCACAACTGTGCGCGCGCACCTTGTTACATAAGAAGTGACTTTAAACACCACTATTGAAGGGTCTTTCTCTTCTAAACATTATTTCAGCTCATATTAGATTTTTTTAAAGGACCTAAAGCAAAGGTACAATACCACCTTTTTTCTAAATAATTTCAAATCTCTCTCTCACAACCAACAGAGAATCTAGTTTTTCCATTACGTGAAAGCCTATCAATCATTTTATATAATATTCTTCATCTGGAAAAATTAATGCCTAGCAGCCTAGCAGTATTAAATATATATATTTCTTAATAAATTTGAATAAATCTGTCAATGCTAACATTGTATAGTCTAGAAATTTAAATATATATGAACATTACAGTATCAAGCTTGAAAATTATTCAGTAACTAGAAAGGTAACAAATAAAAGTGAAGCCAGAACATTCTGAACACAGATTACGGTTATTTTTACTCAATAACGATTAATACTACGGTAAAAATACTAAATACAGACTAGAAGAGCTAAAAGGAACAGTTTGAGTCTGTATAACTAGTGTAGAACGTTGAATTTATATAATAGATTGATAAATGGATTCAGAATACATTCTCAGTATACAACCAACTCCTTACTTTTTCAATACAGAAACCTGAATCTACCTCATAATTATTAGCTGGAACAAAATAAAGCAGTATAATACCTAAAAGAACACGTTTTCAAGCCAAATTTCGGATATTTACACCATATACAACGTAAATTACTAATATTTTCACCATGTACAGTTGTCAGAGTTTATACAGTAAGCTGATACACCCTACAACAAGCAAAAAAAGCACTATAACAGCACAAAGAACACATTTTTAACAGCAAATTCGTGATATTTTCACTATATACACCAGTCAGAGTTCATACAGTGTCAGTATACATATAACTATCATCACAAACTCAGTTAGTAGCTATTCCATATTCCAAACCTCTTATTACCAACATTTTAATCCCTAAATGTTTAAATGTACATGAACATCCAGTTTCTAGCTCAAGTTTATTCAGTAACTAGGATAACAGAAATCAGAATATTTCAAACACGAACTTTGGAGGATACCAGGGTAAAAATACAGAATAAAAACTGTAAGAGGTTCACTAAACCTTTCTTGTATCGTTATAAACTCAATCCATGTTCTAAGCTATCAATTTCACACTGCTAATGAGATACTAGGTCCTTCAGATAGCAAATGAATTCAGTAATGATTCTCACTTCGGCCACAAAATACTGAATCGATCTGTAATCATCAGCTTGATTCAAAATAGCTTTATTAAGAGGCTGTTTGCTGGTTTATGTCTAGTGTTCAGAATTCTCCAATTCCTCACTTGGATACCAAATGAAAACAATATCAGCTAGTAGTATTCCTTACCTTTGTAAAAAATCGTGAATATACACTGATGATTGTTAGATTTATTTTGTGACCAGGTTATCAAGGAGATGGATCTGAATACAGGTTCTCTACATAGCAAATAATTGACGTAATATTAACAGATACAGGATACAGATTCTCACGATACTGGTTGCTAGCAATGGTAATTGAAAATATTCAGTTTTTACAGGCAATAAACCATATACTACTGCTTGTACAGTTCCTCTCGGAATGTTGAATGCGATGCTATAAAAACAGAATTTAAGTAGTTTTCATTCTCAGTTCACTTAACCTAAATTACTATACGATTTTTCCTGTACACAACCATCATAATACCATGTACAATTACAATTTTTCCTTATAACTTTAATTTTCGAAAACTGAACTAAAATGTAAGTTTTTATCAGAGCAAATTTTTTTACAATTGAAACGCAAAACGGAATAGAAAAAGCATGCTATATGGAGGGTACTGTTATACATTTCAATATGAAAAGTAGAAAAGCCCTTCATACGGGAAGCTTAAGGTACTTTCTCCTACATCAAGTATTATTTAAAGACTGAGACAATGGCGCCCCTATGTCCAGAAACCAGCAACAAGTCTGAGCTTGTCTTGTTGACGTCACACTGTGATGATGAGTCACAACAATGATTAGGTTTTTTTTTGTTTTTTTGTACTGTAGAGGGAGTCATCATCACAGTGTGAGTCAACAAGACAAGCTCAGACTTGTTGCTGGTTTCTGGACATAGGGGCGCCATTGTCTCAGTCTTTAAATAATACTTGATGTAGGAGAAAGTACCTTAAGCTTCCCGTATGAAGGGCTTTTCTACTTTTCATATTGAAATGTATAACAGTACCCTCCATATAGCATGCTTTTTCTATTCCGTTTTGCACGTTTCAATTGTAAAAAAATTTGCTCTGATAAAAACTTACATTTTAGTTCAGTTTTCGAAAATTAAAGTTATAAGGAAAAATTGTAATTGTACATGGTATTATGATGGTTGTGTACAGGAAAAATCGTATAGTAATTTAGTTAAGTGAACTGAGAATGAAAACTACTTAAATTCTGTTTTTATAGCATCGCATTCAACATTCCGAGAGGAACTGTACAAGCAGTAGTATATGGTTTATTGCCTGTAAAAACTGAATATTTTCAATTACCATTGCTAGCAACCAGTATCGTGAGAATCTGTATCCTGTATCTGTTAATATTACGTCAATTATTTGCTATGTAGAGAACCTGTATTCAGATCCATCTCCTTGATAACCTGGTCACAAAATAAATCTAACAATCATCAGTGTATATTCACGATTTTTTACAAAGGTAAGGAATACTACTAGCTGATATTGTTTTCTTTGGTATCCAAGTGAGGAATTGGAGAATTCTGAACACTAGACATAAACCAGCAAACAGCCTCTTAATAAAGCTATTTTGAATCAAGCTGATGATTACAGATTCGATTCAGTATTTTGTGGCCGAAGTGAGAATCATTACTGAATTCATTTGCTATCTGAAGGACCTAGTATCTCATTAGCAGTGTGAAATTGATAGCTTAGAACATGGATTGAGTTTATAACGATACAAGAAAGGTTTAGTGAACCTCTTACAGTTTTTATTCTGTATTTTTACCCTGGTATCCTCCAAAGTTCGTGTTTGAAATATTCTGATTTCTGTTATCCTAGTTACTGAATAAACTTGAGCTAGAAACTGGATGTTCATGTACATTTAAACATTCAGGATTAAAATGTTGGTAATAAGAGGTTTGGAATATGGAATAGCTACTAACTGAGTTTGTGATGATAGTTATATGTATACTGACACTGTATGAACTCTGACTGGTGTATATAGTGAAAATATCACGAATTTGCGTTAAAAATGTGTTCTTTGTGCTGTTATAGTGCTTTTTTTTGCTTGCTTGTAGGGTGTATCAGCTTACTGTATAAACTCTGACAACTGTACATGGTGAAAATATTAGTAATTTACGTTGTATATGGTGTAAATATCCGAAATTTGGCTTGAAAACGTGTTCTTTTAGGTATTATACTGCTTTATTTTGTTCCAGCTAATAATTATGAGGTAGATTCAGGTTTCTGTATTGAAAAAGTAAGGAGTTGGTTGTATACTGAGAATGGTATTCTGAATCCATTTATCAATCTATTATATAAATTCAACGTTCTACACTAGTTATACAGACTCAAACTGTTCCTTTTAGCTCTTCTAGTCTGTATTTAGTATTTTTACCGTAGTATTAATCGTTATTGAGTAAAAATAACCGTAATCTGTGTTCAGAATGTTCTGGCTTCACTTTTATTTGTTACCTTTCTAGTTACTGAATAATTTTCAAGCTTGATACTGTAATGTTCATATATATTTAAATTTCTAGACTATACAATGTTAGCATGACAGATTTATTCAAATTTATTAAGAAATATATATATTTAATACTGCTAGTGCTAGCATTAATTTTTCCGATGAAGAATATTATATAAAATGATTGATAGGCTTTCAGTAATGGAAAAACTAGATTTCTGTTGGTTGTGAGAGAGAGATTTGAAATTATTTAGAAAAAAGGTGGTATTGTACCTTTGCTTTAGGTCCTTTAAAAAAATCTAATATGAGCTGAAATAATGTTTAGAAGAGAAAGACCCTTCAATAGTAGTGTTTAAAGTCACTTCTTATGTAACAAGGTGCGCGCGCACAGCTGTGGAAGCACAGAAAAATCTATAAATATAACACATTTCCTCCCTCACTTCATTCCTCTTAGCTACAGTTGTTGTGATCAGAGCTCTTGCTTGCTTATCTGTGAGACTGTTTACTGAAGGTAAATATTTCGTTTTTCCTGAATGTAAAATGATAGCAGATTTTATCGGAAGCAGTTTATTCAAAATAATGTAGTAATACGTTAAAAGTTCCATAATTCAGGTACAGTGTAGTGTAATGTTAGGTTTTTAGTCATAATGTGGAAAGTAGTGAGAGATAGTACAGGTTTGATAGGGCTTACAGAACTAACTGCTCTCTTATGTTTTGTGTTTCTGTTGTGTATTTTCCACCAAATGTAGTGTCGATGTGGAGTGTTTATGACAGTTTAGCATCAGGTTTGGAAATATTTATCATACAGAGTCTAAAATAGATGAATATATGGTAATAAAATATAGTCTAACATCCTGTACAGCTTTGTGGAGCCTTAGAATGTTCGCAGCGTTATAAAAACCTCAATTGGGGAAAGTGTACAGCTGTAATATAAAAAATATATTAGTTGATTTCTCACACAATGTTGTATGTGCTTGTCTCCTTTATTAGATGTAGTGGGTACCTGTGAAAGAAATACACAGTACATCAGCAGTCCTATGATCAGTAATAAAGGAAGATGCGCCAATAAGATGCGTGGGGGGCGTGGTCTAGGGACTGTTCTACCTCTGAAAAAGTATAAATAGAGGTAGCTCTACCTAGTATAATCACTCTTGCTGTGGACCTCACAGTGAACACATGTCTTTTGCGGAAGCTCTGTTCATTGATTGATTGTTTACTGCGAATTATTACTGCGATTTTTCTTGCGATTATTACTTGCGATGGCTCAAGCGTATGTTGATTTTATCAACCATCATCCTTTAATGGATAGGAGCGTGAAAGAATTATGTGTTTTAGGTAAGGCACATAAGATACCTTATTATTATAGGTTAACTAAAAAACTGTTGGTGCATGCTCTTACCAACACTATACAGAATTTAGATTTAAGTACTAACACCAAAAAAAGTGAAAAAACTGTAAATAGTAATTATAAGTTAGCTGATATATTTCCATTTAAGGTTAGTTTATTCACTAGAAATAAGAAATTGAGCCAGTGGGAAAAACCTGGCCTATGTAAATATTTAGATCAGATTAATGCTAGTCCTGTAGTTTTAAGTCATACTAGCACCAAAAAAATGAAAAAACTGAAAATAGTAATTTGTATGCTATTTTTCCTTTTAAAGCTTCATTATTTATTAAGAGTAAGAAATTAAGCCAATGGGAAAAACCAGGCTTGAAGAATTATATCCAGAAACTTGAAGCAGAGATTAAAAGTGAACTTATAGAAGACAACAATGACAATGACAATGTAATAACAACCAAGATGAAAATAATCAGTCCTGGTGATGATCAGGCTCATAAAAACAACAAAGATGTCCCTAATGATGATACTGATAATGACAATAACAATAACGTGTACTATGGAGGTGGAGGAGAGGAACCTGTTTTAAAGTATGTCGAAGTAGTCCAGGTATCTTCACGAAACATTGCAAAATTTCACTCGGACATGAACCAATACAAAATTAAGTTTAAACAGAATATTCCCCCCTATGCCAAAAGAGGATCTCATTACTGAGGCTTTGAATGAGATGTTGGTCTATGCTAAATATCGGGCCAAGTTTGAGATGGGGATAAAATTAACCTTATTGTTCAGAATACTGGCTTTTTTAATCCCATCTCGACTGGGTTCGAATGTCAAGACCATGTGAGTAAGTTGAAGGAAAAAATGGTTCAGATTCTCACTTCTGACGAGTCTGTAGAATTACAATCATGTATCTTCAGTATACATAGTGTGAAACTCCCTAGAGGACAAGCAAGTCGTTTGAAAATACTGAATCTTGCCAAGGACCGTCATACAAAACGTTGTATAGTCAGAATAAACAACACTGACACACTTTGTGGACCTAGGGCTGTTATTGTAGGTTTAACTTACCATACTGACAATATATTAGGCCGTCGACTGACCCCCTCTCAAATTATTCAGATCCGTAAGGGCCGACGGATCCAGACAGACTTGGCTATCGAATTATGCCGTCGTTTAAACACCTACAATGATCACGGCTTTACTCTCGAGGACTTTAAAAATTGCGAGGCTCTTCTTAATATTCAAATTCACATCGTATGCGCCGAGAGTTTCAACGCATTGATTTACAAAGGTAGTCAGGATAAACCAGTAAAAATTTTCTTGTATAAGAATGGCTCTCACTTTGATACGATTTCAAAAATGAATGCGTTCTTTGGATCTGTCTACTTTTGTGAAAAATGCTTCTCTCCGTACAATAACAAGGGCGGACATGTGTGTAAGACTGAGAAAGAGACGTGTAGGCTGTGTAAAGGTGAAAAACACGAGTCGATTAAACGTATACTGTGCACTACTTGTAACAGATACTGTCTCAACCAGGACTGCCTAACGCTTCACAAGTCTTCTGTGTGCCATGAATCCTATAAATGTAAACAGTGTTATAAGCTTGTAAAACGTAATAGAACTCACCAGTGTGGGTTTGAGAAGTGTAAAAATTGTCAAAAAATTGTTGAGATTAAAAAACACCAGTGCTACATGAAAAATCTTCCTGCAACAGGAGGTAGATGTGTAGGTTGTAAAAAGTGTGATTTAACCAAGGAAGTATATGAATGAACAGTGTACATACACTGAGAAGTATATCTTTTTTGATTACGAGTGTCAACAAGAGTCAGGTATACATATACCTAATTTGATTGTAGCTCACGATTTTGAAGGAAACACATACCGTTGATACAACAATGAGTTTTGTAGTTGGCTAATTGAGAAGGCCCATAAAAACTATACTGCGATTGCCCACTACGCCAAAGGTTACGACAGCCAGTTCATTATGCAGTATTGTGTTGCCAACACGGTAAAACCATATACCATTTACACAGGCAGTAAACTAATGCTCTTGGAGATTCCCTACTTAAATTTGAAAATTATAGACAGTCACAATTTTGTTCAGGCTCCACTATCAGCTTTCCCAAAGACTTTTAACCTACAGGAATTGAAGAAGGGCTACTTTCCTCACCTCTTCAATACTAAAGAAAACACGAATTATGTAGGACCCATCCCAGAAAAACATTACTATTGTTTTGACACAATGATGGAAGGTGATCGCGAAAAATTCATCAAGTGGCACAATGATCGCGTAGCTGAAAATTATGTGTTTGATATGCAGAAGGAACTGTACGAATACTGTAATAGTGATGTGGACATTTTGAGACAAGGGTGTATAGAATTGAGAAATCAATTTTTGGAAATTGCTAATATCGACCCGTTCCAGTACCTTACCCTCCCATCGGTATGTATGGCCATCTACCGATCTAAATACATAAAACCAGACACTATTGCGGTAAGTAATACAGAACCTAAAGACCAATACTCCAAAATTAGTATTTCTTGGTTAGAATCGTTTAATAACGAGAATATTTGTCACGCGATGAACGGTGGCGAAGTTAAAATTTGGGGGCAAAAGTTGATGGCTTTGACGAAGTACACAACACTGTCTATCAATTTCAAGGATGCTTCTTCCATGGGTGCCCTCACTGCTACAACGAAGATACAATAAATAATGTGAACAAACAGTGTATGGGGGATTTGTACCAAAAAACCAAGGACCGTACTAAACAGTTGGAGGATGCCGGGTATAACGTAGTTGAAATGTGGGAGTGTCAATGGGTAAAATCCCCTCTGTATAGGGAATACAAAAACAAGATGGACCATGTAGTCCAGTCACTTAACCCGCGCGATGCGTTCTTTGGAGGCCGTACCGAAGCGTTTAAATTGAAAGCCGAGTCAGGGTCTGATAAGATTCGTTATATCGGTGTCTGTTCACTCTACCCGACTGTAATGTACTACGATGACTATCCAATCGGACACCCTCTAAAAATTAAGAAACCTCAGCAATATGATCCAAACTGGTACGGTATCATCAAATGTAAAGTCCTTCCTCCATCAGACTTGTATATCCCTGTACTACCTGTAAAAGTGAAAATGGGCCAGGCAGAAAAACTAGTCTTCCCATTATGTTTAAAATGTGCCCAAATGCAGTGTGAAGAATGTATTCATACTGTGACTGAACGCGCCTTCATGGGTACTTGGTCAACGGCTGAGATTAGTGTCGCCCTGGCAAAAGGTTATAAAATTGAAGAAATTTATGAAGTGTGGCACTTTGACTCGTCCAAAGAATTGTGGAGAGGTTACATCGAGGACTTTATGAAAATTAAATTAGAGTCCAGTCCCCATAATTTCCCGACTAATGAAGCGTACGTCCAGGATGTAAAAGACAAAATGGGGATCACGTTGGATATTAATCGCGTGGCAGTCAACCCAGGGAGGAGGGCCGTGGCTAAGCTTTGTCTAAATAGTCTCTGGGGAAAATTTGGACAACGCCCCAATATGGCGACTACGGAATTTGTTAAAGACCCCCGACGCTTCTACGAGATTCTCCTTGATGATCGCTTGAAAGACCTGAATGTGTTTTACATTTCAGACGAGATGATTCAGGTAAATTTCAAGTACAAGGATCAGTTTGTCGAGGATAATTACAATACTAATATTTTTGTTGCCGTGTATACCACCGCTAACGCTCGACTCAGACTGTACGACCAATTATCAAAACTAGACCAAAACGTCTTATACTGTGACACCGACTCGATAATTTACCGTGACAATGGGTGTAATACTGTGGCCACTGGTGACTGTCTTGGAGAGTGGACTGATGAGCTAGGTGGTGGACACATCACCAAGTTCCTAACAACTGGACCAAAATCGTACTACTATAAGACAGACAGCGGTAAGGAGACGACTAAAATTAAAGGATTCAGACTGCACCATAAAAATGCCGCTAAATTGAACGGTCCCGCCATGGAACGTGTAATTAACGGCGAGGTTGAAAAAATTGAGACTCGTAATACCGCCTTGAAACGTGACGTTTTGACAAAAAACATTGTAAATATAGGCGAAGTAAAGACATTTAGTTTCGAATTTGATAAACGTGTAATTAGGACAGACTTTGACACTGTGCCCTATGGGTATAAAAAATAAAAATAATGTATAGTATATAGTTTGTATATATGTTTTTGTGTTTTTAGTCCCCAAGTAAGTTTTACTGTTTAATTTTTCATTTTGTATGTTCACTTTTATATTTTGTGTATATTTTTCACCTTATAATCAGTTTGTATGTTTTAGGTCTAGTCATCATAGTGTATTCAAGTAAGTTTTACTTTTGTATTATGTTTCTGTGTTTGATTTTTCATTTTGTATGTTCACTTTTATATTTTGTGTTCTTTTTTAATGTTACAGTCAGTTTTTATGTTTCAGGTCCAGTCATCATAGTGTATTCAACTAAGTTTTACTTTTGTATCATGTTTCTGTGTTTTAATTTTTCATTTTGTATGTTCACTTTTGTATTTTGTGTTCTTTTTTAATGTTACAGTCAGTTTTTGTGTTTCAGGTCCAGTCATTGTCCCGAATAATGTCCCGAATAATATTGTCCCGAATAATGTCCCGAATAATATTGTCCCGAATATTGTCCCGAATAATATTGTCCCGAATAATGTCCCGAATATTGTCCCGAATAATGTCCCGACTTAAGAAAAATTATAACTTTAGATGTTCAGGTTAGTAGGTGAAACTACAAAAGTTATAAGTCGGTAAAAAATATTATATAGGTTAGTAAAAAAATATTGGTTGGAAAAATTATAAGTTGCGAAAAAATTATAGGTTGTAAGAATTATACTTGGGTAAAAAGGGAGGGGATAATAATTTAATCAACAAGTATTCGGGAGAAAAAATATTTCTAAGTCATAGTAAAAATTTCCAAGTATAAGTGTACAAAAAAAAGAAGAAAAGAAAAAATTCTAAGTCATAGTAAAAAAGAAAAATTAAAAACCGTTGTAAAAAATTAAAACCCATTACGAAAAATTTCTGTCATAGTAAAAGAAAAAAGAATTCCAAGTATAAGTGTACATAAAAAAGAAGAAAAAACAACGATTTTTTAAACCAACAGTTGGTTATGGATGCGCACACCACTTACTGACGGGTCAGGGACCCACGTGGAAAGTGTCCTATACCGACCCATATACTACTTTTACATAATAGCGAATCGACAGAGTCTTGGAAGGTTGGGCTCAAGAATGAGAGTGTGTGAATATCTGTCTGAATATATATTGTAGACTGCCCCCCCCCCACATACACACACACTGAAAAAATATCCACTCAGACTGTCAGGGAACCAGATATAAACAGAAACAAACAACAGCTTGTCTTTCAGAATCAAAGGGAAGTACACAAGCAGTCGTAGATAGACACTATAATCACCCAGATAGACGCAAGGATGAGAAAAATAAAAACAAACCAAGATCAGAGTCATAGTAACTTCAAATTTTGAAAGCGAGCCAGTTAAAAAGTGGAATCTTATGCCAATCTTGATATGAATGCTTTTTTCTATATATTTTCCTTTATATGCTTCCCTATAGATATTTCTTCTGTTATATGACTTTCCTGTATGTTTGCATGTACTTTCTGTAATATTTATACTTTCTCTTATGTATTTCCTATATGATTTCTCCAGTATGATTTCCTCTATGTGTTTTCTTTTACACGCGTCTCCCATAATGTGCTTTTCCCTATGTGCTTTCTTTTATGCATTTCCTATAGATGCTTTTTATGATGTGCATTTTCGTATTCCTTTATATGCTTTTATTTATGATTTTCCCTGTATGATTTACGCATATTATGCTTTCCTGCGTGATTTTTCCTGTATAATTTTCTATAATACGCAATTTCAAGTATGCGTTTCCATACACATGCTCCCCTGTGATATTCCATATGATGTTTTCTCATAATATGTACATTCCTTATAGTATACTTTCCTGTAAACAGAATAAAAAGATTCTACAAAAATTCCCTGGCTGTTCCCTTTGTTTGATTATTCTGAAGTACGCAAAATGGACGCACTATAACTAATGTGCGCAGCTGTGCAGCCGACAACAAGCGTCTTTCAGCGAGCTCCGCAGTATTACCTGGTAGTGTGCGCACATTGGCCAATCGGCGCATACCTCCTTAATGTCGAACCTGTCGGATAACGAAGTATGTTAACTCAGCGTGACCAACAATATAACGCTTCTGAAATTCTGGGAACAAATATTAAAATTCCCAGTAAACGAATAAAAATATCGAGCCCTTTGCAAAACATGAAGCTTGGAATCGGAATCAGCATCGAAAATACTTCTACAATCATCTATTCATTACGCGGATAATTTCAACAAATTTACATTTGTTGGTATATGTAATTTATATGTATTCTCTTAGATATACCCTTTCCTTTATTGTGTTTTTCTATAAGCGTTGCCTTACCCGATTTAACAATAGCTGCTACGTAAAATTCCCGTAACCTTAATGCTTCTGAAGATCTACCTGGCGGACTATCATTGTAACTACTCTGTAATCAATCAGGAAGCTCTGTTGTAGATTACGACCTGTGCCTCAACATTATCATGATCTCATAATAATAAATCAGTGGCAATATACATACTGACAGCCATTTAACTCAAATAGAGCTTCCTGATTTGTTGTTAGTCGCCTTCATAGTCAGCCATTAGGTAGTACCTACGAGGCTTCAGGGTATATGCTTTCCTCCTATATGTTTTATTATGAGCTTTTCCCTATAATATGTGTAATTATGCTTTCCCTTATATGTTTTTATATTCTCCAGCCACTGATGCGATACTCGAAAGGGTAGTTTCCGGAGTCATGCTTACATTGCCATATGTCCCACCACGCCATATATGTTTTTCATTGCTTCTCTCTGTAAGCTTCTTCCTATAGGATTTCTTACGTGCTTTTTACTTAGGTATATGCGTTTTCTCAATCACGGCTTCCTGTATGCTTTCCTGTATAACTTTATCCACGTAGGTATATTTTTCTATTTATGATTTCATTGGTACATTCTTTTACCTATATGCTTTCCTCATTACCTTTTCCTATAAGTACATAATATTATATGCTTTCTCCTGCAAATTTTTATATTGCTCCTTCCTGTATGTTTGTTCCTAAAAGATTTCTCATGTGCTTTTTTGGACATGCATTTTTGTGTTCTGTTATGCTTTCCTCTACAATATGTTTCTTCTAAATATGCATGTAGTTCTATTATGCTTTTCCATGCGTGCCTTTCTGCATTGTTTTGCCCATAATCATTCGCTTATATGTATATGCTTTCTCCTATATACCTTATCTCTAGTTTATGTTTGTATGCTCTCCAATACGCGTTTTTTTCATGGTTTCCTCCCCTGGATGCTCCTCTTCGTTGTCCTATATTTGCTTTTCCTGACACGATTTCCCACTCAAGTAGTGTAAAATCTTTTGTATAATACACACCCCGGATTCTGTAACCTAAAATTTGTGGGGAGTGGTTTTGTATTATACTAGAAGTTTTACACATTATGCGTTCCTGTATGTTTTTCCTATATGATTCTTCCTCTTACTCTTGTAGTATTACATGCTTCCCCCATCTGTATACTTTTTTACCTTATATGTTTTTTTCAGTATGCTTTCCTGTACAGACATTCCGATATCCTTTCCCCTCCAGTCTTTTTTATATGCGTTTACCAATGTGATTTTCCCCATATGCTGTCCTACATGCCTTCCGCTCTACACTTGCTAACTTACACTTCTACATTTTCCGGCTTACGGTCTAAGCATATCTGCCCTTCCAATTTACGGTTTTTTGCTTTCCAGTTTACAGTCCATGCGTCTTCCACAGGACCACTCAGTCACTTTGAGTTGATTTGTAAACTCGTAAGCTTAATAAATCATAATCAATGCAGTAAAATACTGAATTGACTCGAAAAGTCGAGAGTCCCGTAGGTATGTAGTACAGCTGTTTGCTCTCGGAATGATCATCAGCATTGTACATCCCGGCTTTTATCAGTTGGTCTGCGCTCGACTATCTGAGAGTATCTCCGCAACACCAGCGACCAAGATATTTGACAGAACGAATTTACATACATACATAATTCGAGGTCTATTCTATAGCATGTAGGTACCCAACAAACTGTCATGGGCATAGCCAGGTGGTGGAGGGGGCAAACTGGGACGCTTGCACCAGTAGACAAAGACTGGAGTTATATTGTAGTGTGTGTTATCCAACAGCTGTAAGATAATAAAAGAGCCTATGTTTTTCTAAAATTCGATGCATTTTTGCAATTATTTCGATAAATATTTTTTCTAAAGAAACGTTGTATTGAATCTTCTTTACAGAAAATTTAACGAGGAACATTTTATGCTATTTGCATTTTGGTCCTAAAGTAAATACTTTTTAGATAACTGCGGTTTAGCTAGTAAAGATTGGTTTATGAAAGAAAAAAGTAACAAAAGTCACATTCTTTGAAATGTTCACACATTTTTGCGATTATTTCGGTAAATATGCGTTCTCGAGAAATGTTATATAGGATCTTTGTTATGCGAAATTTAATGAGAAATATTTTATATTATATGCATTTTGGTCCTAAAGTTAATATGTTCCCAGATATTCGCGTTTTTTTTTTTTTTTTTTTGTAAAATCTTTGTATCACACATAAATTCAAGGTCAAAGCTGCACAGGTTAATGACCTCAGATTGAGCTCAAATTCTTTACGTCGAGTTTCTAGGTCCATTGGAACAATTTTCAATGCGAACCTAATCGATTCGCGAAAACTTGTAAACTAAGAGACACCCTAGTGTCCACTCTTCCTCTATCTTGTTTACTTTAAAATTATTCTTCGTTACATTTTTTGGTGTTTGTTGTACTGATTTGAGGGAGAGGAGCTCAGCCATGAAGAGGCCATAAGTGAAACCTCTTTTAGTACAGCACAATTGTAAACAGCTTTTGTTAAATTAGAGGAAAACTTTTGAAGAAAATAAACTGAAAATGGTAGAGACTGTATCGTTCGTTGAGATGGATAAAACAGCGAGGCACGTAACGCCGAGTAGGGAATCTCAACATGAGAAAATGTCACTTGATAGAGCAGAGCGTATGACGATGCACGCATACCAAAGTGGCTCTCCAGATACCGCACCCTTGACCCCGGTAACTACCTTTTAGAATAGTGTCACATCGGCAACAATATGAGAAAAGGTAATGTTGACTCCGAGATAAAGGCCGCTCGTTACACCCGAAATTGTTCCATCGCATCAGCTTACACCATAATTATATCAACGGCTCCTTGGTTCAATTCTTTATTCTAACAATCATCTATGATTTCAGGTACTCGGCGGAACCAGCGTCATCAACGGCATGATGTACATTCGCGGCAGTCGCACCGACTTTGACAACTGGCACAAGCTCGGAAACTATGGCTGGAGCTACCAAGAGGTGCTACCGTACTTCCTCAAATCCGAAGACAATCTCGAGGCGAACATCATGGACCCCGGGTATCACGGTATCGGCGGACCTCTAACGGTTACGCGTTTCCCGTATCATCCGCCCCTGTCGCACGCCATACTCCAGGGCGGCTTAGAGCTGGGTTACCCGATCCGCGATCTGAACGGAGCCTCTCATACCGGTTTCATGATCGCTCAAACCACGTCTAGAAACGGATCGCGACTCAGTACCGCCAAAGCTTACATCCGACCGGCGAAAAGCAGGCCTAATCTGCACGTCTTGTTGAACACGACGGTCACGCGAGTGCTGATCGATGCACAGAAGAAAATGGCCTACGGTGTCGAAATCATGATGGAGGGTGTGCTGCGGAATGTACTTGCCAAGAACGAGGTCATTTTGAGCGCCGGGGCGGTCAACAGTCCGCATTTATTGCTGTTGTCGGGCGTCGGTCCGAAGGAGGATCTGCGACAAGTTAACGTTCCGGTGGTGCATCATCTCCCCGGAGTTGGCCGCAACCTGCACAACCACGTGGCTTTCTTCTTGAACTTTTTCATTAATGACTCCTCGACCACACCTTTGAACTGGGCCACCGCGATGGAGTACCTACTCTTCCGAGACGGCCTCATGTCCGGCACCGGTATCTCCGAGGTCACCGGATTCGTGAACACGAAACTAGCCAACCCGGCTTTAGATCATCCGGACGTGCAGTACTTCTTCGGCGGATACTTGGCTGACTGCGCCAAGACCGGCCAAGTCGGTGAACACGTGCCAAGCGGGGGCGACTCCACTCTGCGATCCATTCAAATCATTCCAGCCGTTCTGCACCCGAAAAGCCGCGGTTTCCTTAAGTTGAAAGACAATAATCCGTTTACGCATCCGGCTATTTACGCCAAGTACCTAACCCACCCGGACGACGTTACCACCCTGATCGAGGGCATCAAAATCGCAATCAAGTTGACGGAAACGAACGCTCTGAAGAAGTACGGCTTCCAGCTGGATAAGAAGCACCAGAAGGGCTGCGAGAATCTGACCTTCGGTTGCGATGCTTACTGGGAGTGCGCGGTACGCAGGGCGACCGGTCCGGAGAACCATCAAGGCGGCAGTTGTCGAATGGGACCTATCGGAGATCCGGGCGCGGTTGTCGATCCGGAGCTCAGAGTGATCGGTATCGATAGGCTTAGGGTGATGGACGCATCCGTCATGCCAATGATCACATCGGGCAACACGAACGCTCCGGTGATCATGATCGCCGAGAAGGGAGTCGACATGATCAAACGACGGTGGATCGGACGTAGGCTGTGGAATCAATTGTAAACGGGGTGGAGGTTACCGCCGGTGCTGCCTACGTGGCACGCGGATTCAACCCTCAACCTTGTATATACTTCAATCTATACATGCGCCATTTTTTTTTTCTGAATACCTATAGCGTAGATAGTTTTTTAAAGTTTTAAGTGTTCAGATCTTAAGATTGTACATAGAGTAATTGCGAAAAGTGATTAGGTTAAGTATTGAGAACTGTGCCGGTTAAAAGGCTGGGTAATGGTTGCGATGGATGTTGAATTTGACCCGGGGAAGAGGTTCCACAGGTTGCAGTTTGGATATGTACTGTGAATATTTCATGTATGACAGTAGAAGTAAGGAAATTGATTGTTGGAGTTTCGAGGGTGTATCATGAACCATTATGCACGGGAAAATCTTGGTGACCTGTTCGAATTGAGATGCTAAAATTAAAAAGTCAGTGGCCGCGAAATCAGAAAGACCAATATGTTGATTTCGTGAGGTAGCTATACATATCAGCTCAACAAATTCCAACATCAAAGTCCTTCATGAAAACAAAAAAACAAGTCATAAAGGACCGGGGTGGAGACAGTGAAAAATTTAAAAAATGAGTAGGTATGAATGAAGGGAACTATCAACCTGCTGCCTACAGTACTGCGTGCCATTGAAAAATATAGCAGAGAAGGCCTGTGTTAGAGTAACGCAAAATACAAATAGTTATTTTTGAGAATTCCCCCTTCCCCTATTTATTTATGTTTTAGAGGCAGATGTGAAAAAAAAGCGAAATACCTTTCTTATGGAGGAACTGAAGAGCTGTAAGTATTGTTCGAGACATTTCACATTTTACGCCGTACAAGCTTGAAGTCTCGCCTTTCTTCCACGCTTATCCAGGGGTATCAGAAGAGTAACTCCAGAAAGGATTTTAAATGGATTCCAGATGTTACACACCAAATTTCGTATTGTTATGGAAATGTTCACACCATTTTTTCGCTAGTCAGCTGTTTCATGGGGGCTGAAGGTGGGGAAAGTGCAGAGATGTCAGCGTTCCTCAAAAATATGAACGCGTTCACACCATTCGCGTTCGCTTCAAAAAGTGAACGCATTCACATGCGTTCTCGTTCATGTGAGAAGAAGAGCGCGTTTACTTCGTTCTCGTTTGTGGAGGTGTTCCCGTTCGCGAACGGGAGTTGACATCTCTGACTGTAGTCATTCCTCTCTGCATTCTCTATACGTTCGTTCAGAAATGAAACGAATGCGTTTCAGCCCGTTCTCGTTCATGTGAGAAGAAGAACGCGTTCACTTCGTTCTCGTTTGTGGATGTGCTTTGTTTGTGAACGTATTTCCGTTCACGAAAACGGGAGTTGATATCTCTGGGGAAAGAGGAAATGGGCATATGCCCCCCACCGCGTCTAATTAAAAAAAAAAAAGGCATTATGTTACCAAAAATTCATGTTTCCTGAACAAAATGGATTTGCTTTCCCTTTGGAATTGTTTTTTCCATTCCCATCTATATGAAAATTTGGCGGTGTCCATAGCCAACTAAAGTCCATTATATTTTTTATTTATTTAATTTTTTAAACTCGGTTCCTAGTCAAAGTCGCTTATTTTAACTGGTAGGGAAAGGTGAGGAGAGTTGAGACTCTTTTTATGTCCCCCTACAAGATCTCGTAATTTAGGTAGGAACATCTAATCAAAGTCATTCGATAGGTAGCAGTTGGTACTACTTTCAACATAAGAACCATAAATTTTGACTAATTAGCAACACAGTTATAAGCCATCAAAAAAAATGTTTCAATACCGTAAACCGAGGTGACTTTGCCGAAAATTTTGGGATTTTCAAACTTTGAACAGCTGTAGCGCGTGATCTATTGAAGATACAGGAAATCTGAAAACTGTCCCGGATTGGTTGAAGCTTTGGGAATAAGATTGGCTATGGGAATCAAAACTTCCCTTTCCCTCCCCCTTCCAGAAAGGCCTAAAGATGAATTGGCAAAGTTACTTGCATATGGGGTGACATTGTCGGTACATAAATGCATAGAAAATGAGTGGAAATGTTCAAAATTTATTACAATAGGCCATAAAAACGAAGGAAAATTGCAATAATTTCAGTTAAATTAAGTCCTCGGGGAAGATAAATATTTCTCAGGATTCAATATGGTTTGAGGTAAAACTCTTGATGGCAGTAAATTTTACATACCTAATCAAAATCGTCCTTCAGAAGATAGTGAAATTCGTTTTCTTCACTTTGATATTGCTCGTCCCGCCGGATTCCAACGGTTATCATTATCTGTTTTTTGAAGATAATTATAAATTGTTTGGTATCTTGTATGAGGCTGAAGCTTCGGTTCTGGTCATATCATCATATCAAATTCTGTGTTAGACACTCTTCAAGTGTTTCTCGCGTATAATCAGAATAGATGCGACACGGACTTGTCTGTTATATTTGTTCTTGGTATCTCATAACAACGTCAAATGCCATCTAGGTAAATTCAAAACTCAAAACAACCTCGCGAATGTAGCGAAATCTCTCGAATTTGTCGGGAATTGTAGCTTTTCAAACTGATAACAACAGAAATTGGTATGCGACAAAGCCACCTCGAGGCAGTTTTCCGCTTATAACTTGTGATTGCAGACGAGAAAGTGCCTATTCCTATACATGCTTAGAAAGCTGAGAGTTCAAGCTTTAAAATGACACCACAATAATTTTTCTGTGAGTGCCTGGTTGGATTCCACAGACCATATTAATTAGGTTACTATTTCGGAACTTTTTCTGTTCTTGGAAAACAGTCTACCTTTGCCACCTATTTCGGCCTGTGATACGTCTCACTGGTTTTTGAAGTGTTCTATCTATGTCCCTTCATCGATATATGCCCTTAGAAGTGTTAGGAATACATTTTTATTCGTCACAGAGCCAGTTATATGGTCAGAAATCAAAATCAGCAAAGTCGCCCCGATTTACAGTAACGTTTTTTGTCTCAAGCCTCCCAACTGGGTACTTCTTTAAAAGATGTGGATAAAATCTTAGAGAGTGGCTCTAGAGTCAAGATCTTTGAAATTTGGGACATATTTTCTTAATAGATTATAAAATATTCAATTTACTTACTTGTTCTTGTTATGAAATCAAAAATTTATAATCGAAAAATTAATCGAACAACTACTCGAAAAACCATATTAGATTGAATGGAAACATTTTGGGTTGTGAAGATGTAGTATGGTGTGATTACGAAATACGGTATCAGTGTTGCCAGATGCGCGTTTTCATTCTCTAGAAAATTTGTTTGTCTCAACCCTCCGGCTTCTCAACCATCCTAACCTTCCCGTACAGACAGTCTGACTCCCTTCCCCCTTCAAAAAATCCCAATTAACATGCTTCCAAATTTTCTAAAAAATATGCACATTTTTGACGGCAAGCTATTATTTTATTTTCGATCTCAAGTTGGTGTTTTTGGTGTGGCAATCGATGCCAATATTTCGTGGTCCAGTATCATTAGCGGTAGACTGTCGTTTTTCAATCCTTTTTTCCACGGCCAAGTGGCAACGTAAAATTTTTTGGAAAAACTCGCAAGTTGATAGATCCCAGTTGGGTGTCATGTGGAATAGCGTAAATTCAATACGCAATGAATTATTACTGAAATGCGGCGAACAATTTCACGAATCAGTGGCCACTACTCAGCCAGGCACGTGATCGTGTCTTAGTTACTAACGAAAAAATATCGAGTTTCGTCTGTGGTTTTTTTGTTGTTAATTTTATTTACTCTTTCATTGTACATAGTACGACATTAGCGTAAGATGTATTTATTTTCAGTTTCTTAACTTTTAGTCGTATACGTTCGTGAATACGTATAAGTGGCAGGCGTTGCGGGGCTGGACTGCAGCGAGCCTGACCGGTCAGACCCAAAAGCAACCCGGTTCGGCTGTTCGGTCCTGGGCCACTCTACAGAAATTGAGAATATTGAGGCGGCATTTCTTTTTTATTCGATTTTTTTCATGATAAAGAAAAGGACCATAAACAAACATCTGATTACTGAAACATCACTGATATCGAGAAATATGGGCGTAGCTAGAAATTTCTCCAGGAGGGGGCAAAAAGGTAGAATTTGTGCAGGTGCAAGTCGCTGCTTTGCTATCAGTGAGGCGCCAGTCACACATTTTCGTTGTCTAGCGTCTAGGCCTCTAGGCACATCCTATTTTCCGCATATTTTATTCAGTTGGCTTTAAATATTCTAAAATAGTCTTGTGAGCACTGGAACATAATTTTTTTTCAAAATCCAGGCCCCCTTGCCCCTCGCTGGCTACAGCCATGTCGAGGGAAGCTTATAGATTAAATACTCCTCTTTTCAACAAGATGGAAACGAGCTCTGTAGCTTCATAAGTTCGCCCGTTGGAGCTCGTGTTAGTCAAAAAAACATAGTTATCAAAGTTACCCACGATTATTAGTACTCATATAACAAGAACAGGAGTGCATTTAAAAATTATAAAAGTATACAAGGAATTTCTTATCTCTGTAATGCCTAGGTACAAACATGAAATCATTATTCTGCCTATTGTACAATATTATTAGAGTCCATCCAATGAGTCGACATTAGATTCATCGTCGTCGGATAGTGAGTAGCTGCTGACTATGCAGTCAAAGACAGCAGTAGAAAAGCATTAAACACTTCCACGAGCGTTCTCAACTTTCCTGTGGCACTCACGAGATTTTTGGTAATAAACTTCTTTGTAGAAAATTTAATAAGGAACTTTTTTTAAATGATAATTTTTTCACAGAACATGGCTCGTTTTCGAAAAAATGAAAAAAATTAAAAAATCTCATAAAAATTCTACATTTTTAGCTTCCGGGAAACACAAGGGTCAAGGGCAGGGGCTTTCAACTATGTATCAAGGGGATCATTCTCAAGATATTCCAACAATAGAACCTTTTCTGACATTGTTTTCTTTTTCACATTATATTTTGAACGTAATTTTCCCAGGCTATGGCACCAGAATCGAGTTCAAAAATCGAAACTGTACCAGTAGTGCCATTTGTGGTGCTGAAAAATGTATAAGGCATATATATCTTTGCATCAGTCAAAAACTGACCACGACAATGTCCTGAAAACCCTAGTAACAGAATTTCACGCTATCCCTGCTGAAAATGTGAAGTCACTACAGCAATTTGGATTTCTTAACATATATTTCCAATATTTCTGAATATTAATACCGCTTTATTGGGACCCGGAGGTGGCCTCAAAACCGTAACCATATTCTGACCTGGTTCCGGCTAAAATTTTTGAAATTAGCTCTTGTTCTGGTGAATATTTTTTCTGGGTTCTAGCTCAGGTTAGTCTTAACAAGAGAGTGGGAAGAACCGAGGGGGATAGAAGGGTCGAAACTCAAGTTAGAGTTAGCGCCAAAAATTGGCTCCGGCTTGTAACTAGGAGCAAAAATTCTTAAAAACATAACAGGTATTGAGACAAGATGGTAACATCCACGACGACGGACAGCCCCCATGCTTTTTTTATTCAAAAGATAGTAATTGTGTCTGATGAATTGAACTGGCTGAATTTGTGGCTAATGTTATCGTCAAAATAACCCCCTCCCCCAAAAATAACTAAATAAATCGAAAGTCAAGGTTCAAAATTTGTTGGTAACAAAATACTCTCAGTTTCTGGAGAATGACCCCCTATGGGATCTGTACACATCTTGTACCACATGCTCGCATGAGTACATTATTGGAAATACAAAACGAATTCACGGTCAGAAATGCAGGTACAGTGACGCGGTTACCGAAACTAATGGACTGCCTAACGTGTACTCTATTTTTCGTCTCACTTACCGCGATTTTCTTCTGTACTGTTATCCGAAGTGAAATGAAAATCGATATTTACATCAATATTTACGGTCGTACTGTCATTGTACTCGCTATCGCGTGTGATACTCCAGATTTTTCTAAACACGCGTCAATCACAAAAACGAGCTGCAACCGGAAACAAACACGGAGCCGTTCTTTTCTCAACAATTTGCAGCGGCCAGCGCGCCGCGAAGCAGGCCAATTTCGCGGCTGATGTAACGCACGTA
Source organism: Acanthococcus lagerstroemiae (assembly GCA_031841125.1). Lineage (NCBI taxonomy): Eukaryota > Metazoa > Arthropoda > Insecta > Hemiptera > Eriococcidae > Acanthococcus > Acanthococcus lagerstroemiae. Next base: position 30,385,837 of record CM063113.1, on the reverse strand, counting down.
TCTGCGTCATCGTCCGGTCGGCCACACTCGAGGATTTCGAATTCCCACCGGATATGTGCACTCCATTCATTCTAGCCGAAGAAGTCGGATACAGAGAGTCGAACAGATGAGACCAATCTTTGGCAGATGTTCTTCGACCTGGATGACTCTCTCTCTGAGTTGAAGGTCATCCCGGAGTGACCGAGAAGCTGCGATAGTTCTCAAGTTGAAAATGTATGATTGAATAAAAGGCGTAAAATGACGGGCAGGGGCGTATTAGGACTAAAAAGGCCAAGGCGTAGACTCATTTCACCAGGCCACTTACCGCTTCAGAAGTTCCAAATCAGAATTCATGAGTGATGGAGGAGACAGATTTCTCAATTTTTTTATATTTACTCGTACTTTATACAACAGGCTGCTTTTCCGGCGAGCAGGCCATAAGCTTTGAAGTCAGAAGCATTTCCCCCATTATCCCCCCTAGCCAGTCCACCCCTGCGGACATCAATTCAAGTACCATAAATAGGTGCACCTTGGTTCTACATCCACAATGGGTAATTGTTACTCGAATCGCAGCCATTCATCTGGTGTACGACTGATGTCCGTTCATCGCCACTAATTCCCAGGAAATGATCCGACGGTACAAGTTTTATGACCACCATTCGAGTGAAGGACTGTGCTAAATGAAGATGAAAATCTATGGCAAAGGACTTTCACCTTTGTCCTTCTTCTGATTTGCACTCTGCACCGACAATCCGGTATTCCGGATTGATGAGGAACTGGATGATAATTTTTAGAACTTACACTTGTTTCTCGTGTGAGATGCAGAAATGCGCTGTCAGATGATTTGGTAGAACCAAAAGAGTCAGTTTGAAAATATGGTGACAGCGAAATCAAGTGGTCCGGTCCAGACAATCGACACTGGACCACAAATACGAATCGAGTATTGTTATATTATTTTTAAGAATCGTACACACGAACGGCTCGTACCGCGTATCTCGTGCGCTTCTATCACTAAATTTTCGTTGACGTCTGAACAAAAATCAAAATATTTTATACGTTTAAAATAAAAAGTTTATTACGTTGCGTGTCAATAGAAGATCTCTGTTATTGAATTATGGAATACGATCAATAATCTACGAAGTTCACTTGCAAGAAAACGGACACCTTTTTGTTCCTGTACTCTGAAAATTTGGTTCAGCGACAGAGTTCAGTAAAATTAGCGAATTAGGAAAGCAAAATTAAGGCGGCCCCATCGCACACAGTCCAACCTAAAGCCGAGAGCCAGGGTGACCGCTTTAACTCTAAAAAAGATGTAGGTAAGACTGAAGAACTCAAAATTCTCCACTTCAATTGTCAAGAGGCCTGGTTAGTGAAATTAATTGGCATATAATACGGATTTCAGAAACGAAAAGAGCAGGCGAAAGTTCAATCAGAAGGTTGAATGGTAATATTCTGTCCTTTGTTGGGTCCACCTGCGGTTATAAGGGAGTAAAATTTTATAATAAAAAGCATCTGACTTCCCGTGTAGTTGAGATTAAAGGGATCACGGAAAGAACTGCAGCGATGAAACTCAGTTGGGACATAGGTAAAACGCTGTCAATCATCCAGGTCTATGTCCTAGCTCCCTATCAGTATCGCACCAGAAACTGAGATTACAGAATTTTATGAATTAGTAGAAAACACTAAGAGAGGGGAGAGAGGGGACTTCACCTTGGTAATGGGAGACTGGAACGCCAAGATAGGAGCTAATACGCCCCCCTCCCTCCGGTCAATAAGTATAGGCGAGTTTCGCATCGGCAAATCCAGAGTGAAAACGGTGAAGAACTACCGCAATTAGCATTAGGAAGTAATCTTAAAATAGTAAACACATTTTCCAACAACCCAGAACAGATAGACCTGGAAAGCTCCGAACTATACTACGAAAAACGAAATCGATCATTCATTAATCGATGATCTCGGAATCGTGGAGAACTGCGAAGTTCTGAACAATTTCAACTTCTCTTCAGATCACCGAATAGGTAGGTAGCCACTAAAATTAGAAACAAAAAATACTCCTAGAAAATTAAAGGCTAAAAGAGAATGTCTCACCATCCCATTACAAAAAATTAAGGAGGCGAGCACCTTCTTAGAAGCCAAGCTAAGTAAGTTAGAAAAACAAAATTTGGAAGGTGTTGAAGAAAAATACTATAGGATGTTATCATCTGTAGATGAATTCTTGAATAAATTTGGCGTGCGCAAGAGTCCAAATAGGACTGACTGCAAACTTAGTTTAAAAACAAAGGACCTTATCGAGAGAAGGTCCAGCTGAGACTCAAATCGAATAAAAGTATGATGGAAAAAATAGAGCTAGCGGAAATCAATGAGCTCGTAAAGAAAGAGATAAGGAAAGACGTACAAAAGTATGATTTCGAACGAGCTAAGGAAACAATAGAGGAGACATGGTCCACCAAAAAGGTCAAGAAAATCTTATTAAACGGACGGTACCTCCTCCCTTTTGTCAACTCGATATCCAATAAAGGCAACATTTTTGGCAGAAAAGAAATAAGTGAAGAAGCAACAAAATTCTATTCGGAACTATATTATGCAAAGCCCAAGGAGGAGAACGAACAAAATACTAAGCTAGACCTCCAAGATGCTCACATCTCAATTTCCGATAATTTACGCCTTCTAGCCTTCCAAAAAGATGAAATTCAAGAAACGCTAAAAAAACTTAACAACAATAAAATAGCGGGGCCTTATAAAATCGAAAACTCTAACTTAAAAGTGTTAGCTCCAACTCTTGCCCTCTTTCTGGCCTCGCTTTTCAACCAAATTCTGACAGAAGAGATTGCTCCAGGACAATAACAGATTTCTGAGATTATCTTACTCCATAAAAAAAGGAGACCGAGGCAATCTAAACAACTACAGACCGATCGATTTAACATAAAACCTCAGTAAGATATTCCTAAAAACTCTGAAAAATAGAATCGCTAAGTCCTTAGATCTTCAGCAAACATTAGATCGAAGTGGTTTCAGACAGGGTTTCTCTACTGCCGACCATATGTGAAGGTGCATACGAAAAAGGACGAGTTGACCAATTTTTCGAGTTTTACTGTTTTTGACTAAATTTATGTTAAAATTCCTTAGAAATCGAATAAAACCAACCCCAGAGCTCGATTTTCAAAATTCAGCGAGATATTGCAGTTTTAAGTGAGGCAAGTCAAAATTTATTATTTCAAAAAGTACAAAAAGGAAATAGCATGTTCTTATGTAAAATTAAATTGTTCGAAAACAATTTTCCATGAATACTGGACATATGTTCTTCTTGCCCTTTTAAATGCGAGAGCAGGCAAACATATTTATCCGTTGTCAAGATGAGTTGCCTACGTACTTGCTGAAGGGGAGTGTCGCATTTCTCGATGGGAACCTCCAATCTTATAACGTAGGCAACTTATCTTGCTGCATGAATGCCTCACACTCTTACCGTTTAAGGGACTCGGATCCGAAAAGATTTTCGATGAACTTCTTCGGAGATCATCGAACATTTTTTGAGACGAATTTTGATAAAATTCTTCAAAACCATCGGAGTTCTCCCCCGAATATTTCCTATGAAATTCTTCAAAAATTACCAGAAAATTTTCTTAAAGTAATTTGTTGAGATTGAGATTCTTTGGAAAACATTGGTGATTTTTTCTGAAGATGCCCGAGATAAGATTCTTCGGAAATTATCGGAATTTTTTCCTCCGAAATTACCGATGAAATTCCTTAAAAACCATCGGAGATTTCACCTACAAGTTTTTGATGAAATTCTCTGGAGATATTAAACATTTAAATTCGCTGGAAAACATTGGAAATTTTTGAAAAAGATTTCCGATAAGATTCTTCGGAAAATTTTGGAATTGCTTTCCGAAAATTTCCGATGAAATTCCTTAAAAATCATAGGAGATCTTTCCCGAGGATCTTCGATGAAATTCTTCGGAGAACATTTTTTCTAAAGATTGTCGGTAAGATTCTTTAAAAACCATGAGAGTTTTCCCCCAAATACTTCCTATGAAATTCTTCAAAAATTATCGGAAAATTTACCCGAAGGTTAAAATTGGAAATTTTTTTCGAAAGTTACCGATGAAATTCCTTAAAAATCGTCGGAAAATTTACCCAAAAATTTTTGAAGAAATTATGTAAAAAACATTGGAAATATTTTCTAAAGATTTCCGGAAAGACTCTCCGGGATGAAGTATCGGAATTTTCTTCCAAAGATTCCGATGAAATTCCTTGAAAATCATTGGAGAAGTTTCCCAAAGTTTTTTGATGGAATTATTCGGAGTTCATCAAACATTATTTATATTCTTTGGAAAACATTGGAAATTCTTTCCGGAAAGAACGGACAAGAGATTAGGGGAATGTGTGGTTGTGTGTAAGACCTTTACGGTTGAAATGTTGGTAAGTAACAGAAGGGTAATTACATTAAAAAAACTCTCAATTTTAGACTTTTTTCCTGTAAAATTTTACTTTTAGTCAACTGGTCCCTTTCGTATGCACCCTCACATATGAGGTGTAGTAATTTGGTGCTTCCTTCCGGGTATGCAATCTAGTTCAGCACCCAAGTAATGGCGCTTATACCATTAATCTATACTGGCTCCAGTGATATACTCCTCAAATAAGAACGTATTACCTAGTCCAAAAAAAATCACAAATCCTACAGAAGTTGTCCAGAATGTTGTAAACTCTTAAGGAATCTTGGAAAATCTTGGTTTAGTCTTAAAAATCCTAGTCAATTCCGGGAAAGACCAATAAGAAGTTTGTAACAAATCTAGAATAGTCACAAAGAGTCTTCGATAAGTCTAAAAGCGTCCTAAGGAATTTTGAGAAACTTCAGATGAGCCTTGAATGACATTTACTTGTCTTTAATAAGCCTGAAAGAATCGCCAAACATCGCATCAGGCTCAAAGGCTTCCAATAAAGTCTGGAAGAGTAGAGTCCTAAATAAGCATTAATAAAGCATCTTAGCTAGCTCTGGGAAATCTTCGAGTCTTATAAGAATCTGGGAAAGTGCAAACAGTTCTAAATGGTCTTAATACTTGAAAAGCCGGAAGCAAGTCGAGAGTGGTCATAATAGGGCCGCAAACGAATTTCAAGTAAAGTATGAGAATAGTGAAAACAAACCTAGGGACAGAGGCGGGAAAAATCACTTGAAAAATCTAGGAGATGCCTCTTAGAGAAATTGCACGGACAATTCATCAATGCTGAACACCAGTAGTGTCAGAACGGCGAGAAAGAGGTACAGAGGGCAAGAGGTATAAAGTTTAAGTTTTCCCTCTTCCATATCAGATTTCAATAATAAACAACTTTTTTTTTCTTGTTTGAAAACGTGTTGAGTTATAATATCAAAAGTGTCTTGTCTCCCCTTCTCCAACCCAGAGAGAAAACAGATGGTCACCTGTGTCCGAGGGAGTGTAGTAGGTTCTTACATCGGCATGGAGACCGTTTCAGCTAGTCTTAAGGACTGCTCTTCCGTCCTCCTCAAGATGAATCGATAATTCAAAAAGTTGAAAAAATTTCGTGTAATTAGCAGGGCAAACCCTTTGAAACTAAGTACTTCTCTTACCTACTCATACTCATATATTCAGCATCGTGAGTGTACAAATAAATGATCGAAATACTGAAGTGGGGAGGGGAGTTGAAATTTTTAAACATTTTGAATTAGTACACAATTAGCTGAGTGAATCTGTTCGTTTTCGTTCATTGTACTGATATTTTTGATAACACTGCTAGAACTTCTTCTGATGTTAGAAATCGAAATTACCAATGTATGCAATCTAACTAGCATTCGAGTCAAATGATATCTCAGGTCCCCGATTTCAAGTATATATATGCCTTCGATGTCGAAACCCACAACTCTCGTACCGCTGGTGTATAATAAATTGCATTTCTAGAAATATTAGGAATTTATACAACTATGGAATTGTACAAATGTTGTCATCCAAAATAAAATGAAATGCAGCGTGAATTTTCATTAGCTAAAACTAACTACATGCTAAATTTAAAAAAAAAAGACGATAAACAATTCAATTTCTTCCCGCATTACTTGTCCTCATACCTTTGAAAGTACTGGGAGAATGATTTTGATATACAAAGTTAAAACTATGAGACATTTCAATGCCATGAAATTTCAGATCATTGGTTTTGAGGGTACGCCTTCGACGTTGGATACTGCAATTTTCAAATCACAAGTGTTCAGTAGTTCGAATACCAAGAAATTGGAGGGGCATATACTGCCAATCATGGAGTTTACCCATCAGCGGATTGTTAGTGAAAACAAAACATAATGTACCGCAACTTTTGGTTAGCTGGAACAAATTACAGGGTGGCCCAGAAAAAGTTCAACATTTTGAGAATCTTTGAAATGAATTAGGAACACCACGTGTTTTTTCCTTAAGAACAAAAGGGAGCTTGTGGCACCAATTTCCCTTATCCAATCGACCTAAAACTTTGTAGATTTTTTTTTTTTTTTGATTTTGTTGGAACTAATTTAAGAGACGAATCAGAGGAAATTCAGGAAAAAAATCATCAAGAGTAAATAACGACTACCTTAATGTGTAAAAGAAGGTGTGTGTTCCTTTCAAGTATTCTTAACATCCTTCCAGCTTACCCTCCCAGACTAGGGTATGATCATGTGCGCAAATGTGAATGCTAGGGAGATAGGCTTCCAATCTGCATTTGCAGAGACGAAACTATGGGGGGAGGGTGAAACACCCCCAATAATTTGGCAGTCGGGGCAAGTTTTGAAATTGTTCATTGAATTTTTTATTTTCTAAGAACGTTTATTTATTATTATGGTTTTTCTTTTTCAATTACAAAATATTTTGATTGAAAAATCACCAAAAATGTTCAAATTTGTAAAAATGTTGTCGGCGAATTTTTAGTTTTCAAAAAATATTTGTCAACAAATTCTCCTTCTCCATCCCCTCCAAAAAAAAACAATAACAACAACAACAACTGAAAGCCAAGTTTCGTCTCTGAACCGTGGATTGTGAGTAAAAGTTTTCCGGGAAACCGCTTCTGAGTTGAAAAGAAAGCCTCATAGGCCGAAAACGGACGGTAAAGCTTTAGGGAACAGTTGACCATTTCGAAAAATTGAGTGCTTACCCCAGTGCCGACGCGGAAGCTGTCCGAAAATTTTTTGCCCGAGAAAAGACATGATAGAGACATTTTCAGAATTCGAAGAAATCAAAAATTTTGATTTAAAGACAGTTTTCTATTCAATTTTTCACGCCAATTTCAAATTCAGTGTTCCAATTTGGCGTTGACGCTCTGTTCCCGAGATACACTCGAAAATGTTGGCGAAATTGGTCAAAAAATGGACCCCGGCTCAATTTTGACAACGGATTCCAGTTCGTCTTGAAAAATTGAGTAATTAATCCCAGCGCCGACGCCGAAGCTCTCCGAAAATTTTTTGCCCGAAAAAGACATAAGTGACCGTGAACGAAGAAAAGGTGCTTATGGCTAAAATCAAGTTTGTGAGAAAAACACGTTCAAAGTTAGGCAACACTTATTCCGCTCTCGCATTAGATAAACAGTAAAAATCGGTTTTTTAGCCATAAGCACCTTTTCTTCGTTCAAGGTCACATTAATGTAATATAAAAGTATGGAAAATGTTCAAGATTTTCAAAAATCAAAAATTTTGAATCAAAGGCGTTTTCTACTCAGTTTTTCACGCCGAGTTCAAATTCAGTGGTAAAATTTGGCAGCGACCCTCCGTTTCCGATATACACTCGAAAATGTTGGTGAAATTGGTCAAAAAATGACCTTATAATTTAAGGGATTCGAATTCATCTCGATAAATTGATGGCTAACCCCAGCGCCGACGCCGAAGCTCTACCGAAGATTTTTTGTCCGAAAAATGACCTGATGTATATTAGGAGAAATTTTCAAAATTCGAAGAAATCAAAAATTTTGAATCATAGACTGTTGTTTGCTCAATTTTTCACGCCGTGTTCAAATTCAGTGGTAAAATTTAGTGACGACGCTCCGTTTCCGAGATACAACAACTCGAAAATGTTGGTGAAATTGTTGAAAAAATCATTTTAGCTCCATTTTGACAATGGATTCGAATTCGTCTCGGAAAATTGTGTCATTCACCCCAGCGCCGACGCCGAAGCTCTCCGAATATTCTTTTGCTTTAAAAAAGACATGGTGCCAGAAGCCCTGGCATTTGCTACGGGTCTGGAGCCCTGCAAAAACAGTTTTGAAATCAGACATTGAAATTACCGACGTATGTAGTGGAATTTCTAGCATTTCAGTGCAGAGAAATTTCCCATCATTAGTTTGAACAATACGCCTTCAATATTGGGAACTGTAATTCTAATGTTACAGGTACTTATTAGTTTGCATTTCTGTAATGGTAGGAGCACATTCTCATAGCAGCCGTATGGTTTGTACTTATCAGTACTACAGTAAAAAAAAAAAACAAACAAAAAAACTCATAGTTTTTGGATATCCGAAACCGACACATTAAACCAAATGGTGGTAATGATGCTTGGTTGCCAAGATACGCTGAAGAAATCAGCTAAAATGGGTCAAAAAATGATTCTAGTTCAATTTGGATGACAGATCAGTGACGATTGACCCGGGTGGCTACCTGGCGATCGCCAGGGGCCAGCTGAAAGTAAAGTTTTAGAGGGGCCCAAAAACAGCTATACTGCTGTACTGCAACAATATTGTGCTTGAGAAAAATTTTCAACCAAAGTTTGAAGGAAATCCGTTGAAGACTTGGTATGTTGGACTTGAGATGATGTCCAATTAACAATTGGAAATAGTGATTGGCCCATATGAAATGACAATAAATTCTGAGAACATGATGTGACTGTTCCTTAACAGCACAATATTATATCTTATGCGCAATGTTGACTCTATTGTTGATATTATATACATAATCCGAGGTCTACTTGGTAGTGGGTACCCAACAAATTCTCATGGACGTAGTCAGGTGGGGGTGGGGGGAACCTGGTGCGCTTGTCCCAGCAGACAGATAGAGTCTGAAGTTATACTGTAGTAGGAATGCATTACCCGACATTAACAGATATTTCAGCCGTAAAATAATAAAATGAACCTATATGTTTTTCGAAAATTCCACGCATTTTTGTGATTATCTCAATAAATATGCTTTCTAAAGAAAAGTTGCATGGAATATTTTTTGCAGAAAATTTAACGGGGAACGTTTTATGTCACTTGCATTTTGGTCCTAAAGTGAATATTTTTTTAGATAACTACGATTTAGCGAGTGAAGTCGGTTATGAAAGGAAAAATAAAATTTACATTCCTCGAAACTTTCACACATTATTGCGATTATCTCGGTAAATATGTGTCTTAGAGAAAAGTTGTATAGGATCTTTTTTATAGGAAACTTAACAAGGAATATTTATGTTATATGCATTTCAGTCCTGAAGTTGATAAGTTCCGAAATATTCGTGATTTTTTTTGTAAAATCTCAGTATTACAAGTAACTTTAAGGTCAAAGCGGCACGGGTTAATGATCTCAGATTGAGCTCAAATTTTGTATGGCGAGTTTCTGGGTCCATTGGAATAAATTTCACTGCGACCCTAATCAATTGGTGAAAACTTGTACAATAAGGGACACCCTAGCTTGCATGCATTACAACATTGTTATTATTTCGCTCCTAGTACATTACCTATATATGAATACTATGAGGTATTGATGATTTTGGGATATTTATTGGTCGATTATCAGTCTTGATCCTAGGATGAAAGTAAAAAAGACCTATTTTGTAGAGAATTTTATGCTCTGTAATTTAAGTAGGAAGTATTTTCGCATATAAATCAATAGGTATTTGTGGAGCTACGGTCCAAAAATTGTTTTTCGGTACGGGTTGTAAGCTCTAAGGGGTCACGCTCACCCCTGTGAGGCGGGGGATTTTAGTATGTTTATTAGGGAGTTGTCCTTGTGAATCATGCCAAGTTTCAACTCTGCAGCAATTTTTCCCTTTTCCTTTCCTAAAATGCCTGGACTATAGAGGGACCCCCCATATTTATTTGCCTCAGGTCCCGCAAAAGCTCTGTGTGGCCTTGCTCTTGGTCCAGTCGAGTCGACCAGTAGGAAAACCGAGCCAATACTTCACTTCAGCAATTTCGTTTTCGTTTGTGCTCCGCCGGCATGTCAGATTCGCACATCCGCAGCGGCGCATTGCGCCCGACAAACCAGCACAAAATACAAACCGGTTACCGCTTGGAAACTGTGATCTATTTATCCCGCAGCATCGCGCCACTGTACGCCGAACACGTTCTTCTGCGTTGCAAATTCGTTCGCACGCGTAACAATAATCCATTCGAGCGCTGTACATTTTCTATACATACGTAAGTGTAATCCGCCGTCGACAATTGTTCTTTTTATTTCCAGGGCAGCAGTAGTATAGAAATCGTTGTTGTCGTCGTCGTCCACGAAGCGGTTCCGACAAACTCCTCGCGGCCATTTAGGCTGCTCTAACGTCGCCGCTGCCCAGGTCTTCCTCACGAAAGTTGTAGACGCCAAAACGCCGAGGCGCAGAACGGCACGCTACTTACACGTCCGATTTTCAAGTTCAGCCTAGCTGGATGTGCATGTGGATTGTGGATATGCAGTTTGCATTCATTGCTCAACGACACGGTGCACTTTCCCTCTGATTGCGTAATGTGGCGGCTGATCCGACATGCGAGTTCCATTGCGCTCGCAGTGCACTTCCATGATAGGTACTGCTCGATCCGCTTCGTATTTTTGCTTTCGCACGAATGCCTGATACTTGCCTTCGCACTGCGAATGATGTAGCCGACGAAATTCGGGAACAAGTGAATGGATATTTGGAATTATCTGAAGAGAAGGGGAGATAAACTAATAGGACATAATTTGAGGTACCCAGGAATGATATCACTGCTGCTGGAAGGAAGAGAGTGGAGGGAAAGAATTGGGTAGGTGGGCAAGGATTCCAGTATGTAAGTGTTATTACGAAATTAAAAAACTTGCACAAGATAGAAATGGAGAGCTGCATCAAACCGGTCGTAGACTGATAACCTTATTATCATTTTGGTTTGCCCCATTTATGATTTACTTTTGGTCAGGGACATAGCGAAAGGGGGACAGGGGGGCAGCTTGCTCCCTGGCCTTCTAATGTTGTAAAAAGTTGGAAAATTCAGCGTTTTCTGAGTGTCAGTTGGGAAAATCATAATTTTATTAATTTTACCAACTTTTTGTAATTCAACTAGCGAAAAACTGTTGAAAATTTAGTCTATAATCAAGTACACAAAAAACGAAGATGAATACTGAAAAAAAAATGCGTTTCAAAGGTTGAGTCAGTTTCCTCCAAAAACATTAGTAATTTTGAAGAAAATGAAGCTGGAGATGCTCTTTCGACTCCATCATTTGATGATATTTCACAAAGCTCATTAAACAATGTTAGTTGAAAGTGTTATCAATTTATCGCACAAACCCGTAGAGAAAATTTTGAATTTATAGATCTAATGATATTCATAATTATTGTTTACATAGGCAAACGAAATTGTAGATTTGAAAACGTTGTGATGCCGTTGTTTGGGTGAATTTGCATGCATTGCAGATATGGTGAACAATTCCAACAATTTGCTTTCTGAATTACAGTCTTCGAATACGTTGGATGAATTTCGTGAATTGTTAAAAATGAACGATATGGTTCAAAACATCAGAGAAAAATGTGAAATTTATTTGAAGTCAGGTAAAGAATTACTTTCTATCTGGGAAAAACAAGATCAAAAAATATCCGAACAAGAACTAGCCGAATTTTTGCATACTGAGTTAGTTCCACATGATCCAGGGTTGAGAAATGCAATACAGAATGCAAATCAACGACGATATTTAATTTCACTCAGACCGCATCAGCCTATACTATCGAACTTTCCAAAGGATGTTAAAGGCAATCGTTTTAATCCCATTTGGTACAAACAGTTTCCACATTTGGAATATAGTGTCGAAAAAAATGCGGTTTACTGTTTTGTTTGTTTCATTTTTCCTCCAAATACTGATCAAAAACAATGGTTTAAGGATGGTGTCAAAAAATTTGGAAAAATGACCAGCAGAGGTGATAGAACGAAACAAAAAAAGGGCAAATTACCAGCACATTTTTCCTCGACTGCCCATAAAAAAGCGTTGGAAGACTATTGTAATTTCATGGTCGAATCCGGTCACATCGATATTAAATTTGATAAAGTTGCTCGCAGTGATGCGATTGAAAATTGTCCGTTGTAACAACTTCCATGCAGAAGTTATCCGGATACTACTGGAAGTTGCAAAAATTTTAGGAAGACAAGGGCTTGCTTTCCGTGGTACTATGGTAACGATTCTGATGGAAATTTCGTTCAAATCGTGAATTTAATATCTCGTCACAATCCAACCATTAAAACGTGTTTGGAAAAGAAATCTGAACGATCTTATCGTACGACCTATCTTAGCCCACAATCGCAAAATGAATTCTTGCAGTTGGAAGGCGAAGCAGTTAAAGCACAAATTACCTATTCATAAAATACAAAAAGGCATCATTTTATACACTCATGACCGATACAACCCCAGATGTTTCTCATAAAGGTATGTTGTCATTAGTAATCAGATATGTAGATGATCAAAATGTTCCGAAGGAGAGACTTTTAAAAATACTTGAAGCAAAAGATAAGACCGGCGATGGAATTGCTGATTGTATTTTAAAGGTTCTGAATAGTTATCTGATCTCAACTGAAAATTTAGCTTTTCAGTCATACGGTATGGCTGCAAATACCTATATGTCTGGTCGATTTCGTGGAACTCAGCAGATGATTTCAGAAAAAGTCGGCCACAATGTTCATTTCACCGCTTGTCAAGCGCATCGAGTTAATACTGCTATTGAACATTGTTGTGCTTCTAGCTTAATTGTTGCTAATATGTTCACCATTTTGGAGGAGCTTTATACATTCTTTACTGGAAGCACTAGACAGTTTGGATTACTGAAAGATCATATACAAGAAATTGAAGGGTCTTTACAATTGAAGAATTTGTCAAAAACTAGGTGGACGGCAAGAGCGGAGAGCATAAAATCCGTGATTACATCTTTTGAGGTCATTATCAAAGTTATGGAACAATATGTATTCAATACGGATGTAAATTTAGATGACACCTTAAAAGCTAAGGTATTAGGATTACATAAAAATATGCTTTCTTGTGATTTTATTAAATCCCTTTTTTTTTTTATGCTTAATGTTATGTATAAAATGCGTGTTTTAACGACAGAATTAGAAGCCACAGATCTCAACATTTTAGATGTAATTTCTACTATAGAATCATGTGTTAGATCTTTAACCGATATTAGAAGTAGTGACCAAGAATTGAACAATATGATAAATGCAGCAGTTGCATTTTGTATACAGTTAAACATCGATGTAGAACCACATTTCCTGAAACACCATCGCACCAGACGAATTCCTAAACGCTATGACAAAAGAACAATATGCAAATGCAGTCGAATTAACTCTACTGGAATTTTTCAGGAAGGAATTCAACTCTGTTTTAGATGTCCTTCTCACGTGGTTACAATCGAATCTTGCAGAATGCTTGAATAATTTCAGACCTGCCTATGAAGTTTTCAGATTGCCTGTTATGAGGGAAAACGCTGACTTGAAAAATTTAGAATTGTTGGTCAATTTGTTTCCGTGTAACAAGCCAGATGTACACGCATTGCAAGCAGAATTGGAACAATTAATTGACAACTGTACAAGAGCAACATATGTATGCGCGATATAATTACAACCAGTTTCAAAATGAAGCGTGTACTGTCCGTAGCGTACAAAGTCTGTAAATTCATATTAACAGCCGCGTTTTCAACAGCCACAAATGAAAGAACATTTAGCTCTTTAGAATAATATATCAAAAATGAAATTCGAAATCTGTGTAGCGATGATAGGTTGGACCACTTAATGGGGATGTCCTATGAAAAAGATATATTAGACAATTTAGATCTTAGTCCTATCATCACGCAGTGGAAAACTTTGAAAAATCGTAGAATCAAACTTTGAAAATCTAGCTATATTTACGGCTTTTATATTTATTACACTACCTATGACCTTTAATTTTTTTCAATTTTGTTAACGTTTATGTATACCTAGTTATTAAATGATTCTTTCCTGTTTATTTATGTTCAATTTAACAAGTTCTTTGGTCCAAATAGAAAATTTCGGGTAATTTTTAAAATTCAATCAAAATTGAGTTGGGAATTTCTGTAGATTCAGTTGGGATTTTCCGTGTTTTTGCCCCCCCCCTTGAAAAATCCTTTCGCTACGTCCCTGCTTTTGGTGCATCTGCATGCGACACTTCTGGTACCATTGCAGTCATCTAGTTAGTACGATGCGGAGATTCAAACTCGATTTGCGAGTGACGATCATGCAGCAGAGAGCCAACGAGGTCACTACCCACGACGTTGAAAGATCAGTGCTGAGAACCGAGATTACACTTCAAAGTTCGAAGGACTTGACGAATAATATTTAAGCTGATAAGACTCGATCAACCATTCTTTCGGTTACGATGTAAAAATAAGGTAACGCCTCCCATCCCGTGTGAAAGGCTCGCCTTAGTCACCATGTGACGTGCATCAAGGTATCGTGCTGCATATACCAGTATATTTATGAATTTGATTCGCGGCAAAACCGGTCTTGATTTTATCACCAGTCGTTAATCATAATCGTCGATATCGATCGACAGTTTTATCAAGTATTTTCGAGGCGATGATAGGTAACGGTTAACGGAATTCGGATGGTTTGACGACACCTGTGGTTTTATGCATCGAGTCGCGTCACAGACCGGGTTTGATGACGATCAGCTGCGAATTGGTGTGAAATCGTCAACACGCTCGTTGGATATCAACCTTTCGTATCGATGAGTTGAGAATCCACTCGGCGGCTGAAGTTCGCGAATGACATTAACCTCCATCGAGGCCCGAGAAATATCCAGCGAGGGAATGTGAAATTGCGAAAGATCATGGGTAGGTAAATATAAAAAATTGTAAAATTGTGGATTGGAGTTCTACAGCACGTACGAGAAGTGGCGAAGCCAGGAGGGTCGAAGGGGTCTGGACCTCCTTGCGACTTCGTAAAATTGTGATTTTTCTCATTTTAGCATCCCCTTCTAACATCCTCACCTCGAGTCTGGTTGGCCGGGTGGATCGCGCGCCGGTCTCGGAATCCAGAAGTCCCGGGTTCGAGTCCACGTAGAACAACTCGCTACATTTCGACCTAGGCTGGTTTGTCGACAAGACGAGAAGAGGGCTAAGGCAGCCCTAACAGCCTCCCCGACATCTTTGAAGTAATGCTCGAAAGGGCAGATTCCAGGGCTCGGGTTGAGAGGAATAGATTAGAAAAGAACAACATCCCCATCACCTTTGGTCTAGACCGTCCCCGCCACTAACATCATCCTATTTGGCCTTCGGAATTCAGCACCAACCGCACAATCTGCAAGTGAAGACATATTGTTTACGCCTGTTTTAAATTTATCACCAAGTGATAAGACAGTTCAATGTCAGTTACGGATATCCGGGGAGAGCAGTGGGGGCCATTGCGTTGAAAAATTGAATTGAGAATACTTCGAGAAAAAGGTATTCAGCCGGGATAAAAGTGTGCAAGTCTCCTAAGCAAGCCCGTAGGAGACTTGAAACGTCACAAGGAGTCTCTCAAAGTCTCAAGGAATCTGATACAAGTGTAAAAGAATCTTGAACGAGTCTTAGAAAATCTTCGCGAATCGTTCCCAACTGTCGTAACGAATCTAAGACAATCCTTTGGGAATTTTAAAGAAGAGTCCAGAATCCAAACCAAATCAGAAACAATCATAAACATTCTGAACGAAGTCTGAATCGTCTTAGCGAGTCTTAAACAAATTTAGGAAAGCTTCAAAGCCTTTCAAACGAGTCTCGGAGTGTTGCACACAAGTGGGGAAGAATCTTCAATAGTCTGAAGAGTTTCAATAAAGTGTGTAAGAGCCATATTTGATAAGTTTTAAACACGTCTCCAAAAATTCAGCTAGTCTTAAGTCCAATTCTGGAAGACAAGTTGGAAGGATGTCAGCCCACTATTTTAGAGGAACAAAACTTCCAGTACACATAAGGAATATACTCAAAATAAAAGGGGCTATGAGTCTCTGATCAGAGACGTACCGAACAGTTTTTCCTAATTGTGAAGGTGCCAACTGACTCAACTCAGAATTCCCAAGTATCAAAGGGGAAAAAAAAGGGAAAAAACACTTTTCACTTGTTGGATTCTTCCAACTGACTCAACTCAAAATTCCCAAGTATCAAAGCAAAAAAAAAAAACCTTCAACTTGTTGGATTTTCCCAACTCACCTGACTAAAATTGTAAATTTTCCCTACTGCTGAGTAAGAAACTCCTAGGAGGGGGAGGGGGGCTAAGTTGCCCCCTATCGGTATGTCCTTCTCTCTGATGATGAAAAAAACATGAATTTCTCTTGAGAATTTAAATGCAAAATTCTTATACAGAAGATTTTCCGAATGCAGCAACGAATAGAACAGTGAAAATGAAACCAAACTTAAGTAACTAGTAATTATTCTGAATATTGCAAGGATTGTATATGTTTCAAAACTTGAGTGTACGTAAGTCGCTCATGTAGGCTTTGGAAGCCCTGCGGCGATCCTCTCCTCAAGAATGTGCCTTTTTGTATAAATAGTCCTGCTTGGCTATTTCCTGGGTAGCAAGATCCAAACGTCTCACGAACGTCTTTTGTCTCCTGCATTCCTATACCAACACCTGGTGTGTAACCTTTCAAACCCACATTCTTCTTCTCACTCATTGTATTTTTTGTACTTTTTTTCTTCCCTTGTTTAGGACTCGTTGATGATCGTTCAAGACTGGCTCAATCTGATTTGCTCCCAACCCGAGCCCTGGAATCCGCTCTTTCAAGCAATACCTCAAAGATGTCGGGGAGGCTGTTAGGGCTCTCTTAGACCTCTTCTTTTCTGGCTGAAAAACCGACCTAGGTCGAAATCTGGCGAGTTGCTACGTGGGCTCGAACCCGGGACCTCCGGATTCCTTCCATATATGTTCAAGAACTGTCAGATTTATTTTAGGTTATTCGAAGCTATGCCATGTTTGTTGAAGTTCCGCTGAATCTGTTCGGTACTCTTTTAGACTAAATTATCACTTTTCGAGACTTATAATCAAGACCTTATAACGCTCCTTAAAACCCTTTAAAACTTTCCAAGACTTGTTTACTATCGAAGACTCTTAAAAGCTGGCTATGATTCTTCAATTTTTCGAGACCAATTCAAGTCCGTCGTTAACATTGAGCGAGAGTCATTTTTTGACCGATTTCACCAACATTTTCGAGCGTATTTCGGGAAGGGAGTGTCGCCGCCAAATTTGATCTACGAATTCTTGAACTCATGGTAAAAAATTGAGTAAAAAACAGTTTTTAATCCGAAATTTTTGATTTTTTTTCTAAATTTGAAAATTTTGTAATGCTAGACATCATATTTTTTGGGGGGCGAAAGAATGATCTGAGAGTTTCGGCGTTGGTTCTGGTGCTAATTACTTAATTTTTTGAGACAAATTCAAATCCGTCATCTCGAAGTAGACTTCATTTCGAGTCAAAATCGACTCAATTCCAAATAAAGATTGACTAAAATTCGACCTAAATTTGACTCGAATTGGACTCAAAGTTAACACTCGAAGTCGATTCAAAGTTGACTAAAGTTGACACGAAGTTGACTTAAGGTTGACTTGAAGTCGACTCGAAGTTGACTCAAAGTCGCACAGACAACAAAGATGACGAAGACAATAAAGATGATAAAGATGACAAAGACGACAAAGTCGACAATCCGATTTTCAAATTTGGCGGCGACGCTCCATTCCCGAGATACGCTCGAAAATGTTGTTGAAATTGGTCAAAAAATGATTCCAGTTCAATTTTAACAACGAATTTCTGAATTTGCCTCGAAAAATTGTGTAATTAGCGCCATAGCCGAGGCCGAAGCTCTCCGAAAATCCCCCCCCCCCCCCCAAAAAAAAGACATGATGTTAGCATAAAGAAATTTTCAAAATTAGAAGAAATCAAAAATTTTGAATTTAAGACTGTTTTACTCAATTTTTCACGCTGAGTTCAAATTAGTTATTCAAATTAGGCGCGGCGACGGTCCACTTCCGAGATACGCTCGAAAATGTTGACGAAATTGGTCAAAAAAATGACTCCAGCTAAATTTTGAAATCGGATTTAAATTTGTCTCGGAAAATTAGGCAATTAGCACTAGAACCGATGCCGAGGATCTCCGAAAATTCTTTCGCCTCAAAAAAGACGTGACGTATGCGGAGAAATTTTCGAAATTAGAAAAGATCAAAAATTTTTTGTCTAGGACTTGGAAGACTCTCCCGGATTTATTCGAGACCTGTAAGGGTCTCGTTCAAGTCTCACTGATAATAACTGCCCAAGACTGATTCTAAATTTTATCGGGAGTGTGAGCACTGAAGTTGCGAGGATAGGGGACCTCGCGGGGCACATTGCGGGAGCGTAAGCTCCAAAAAGCAGACATCTTCGACACGAAAAATAGTACGGCACATAATGACACAGGGGGTTGATAGAGGAGATAGGTATAATCAACGCAAAAGTATTTACACAGGGGGAACAAACGAACTAAGGACGTGGCGTTGGGACTATAACGGCTACTACTTTACAAATTACAAGTTAAATGTACAGAACTACACAGAACGGTGAATGAATACACGCAGGAAGGGGGGCGATTGGCTCCTCAAGTATCGAACTACAACTACACAGCGCGAAGCAGCGTTGAGGCGCGGTAACTACCTAACTGCAGATTGCGACAAGGGGATGAGACGGTTGGTGGAGACGGGGTGCGCTGGTTTCCAGGCACTCGCCGCAGAGTTACGGAAGGTGTCAAGGTGTTCTGGGTTCCAGGCACTCGCTGAAGAGAGGCACAATCATAACGGGAAAAGCACGAAGGCGAAAGAAGCAAGGATAGCTTGTCGCAATACTTAGCTTGCCCGCGTTGGCTCGACTATCCTTAGTTTCTCCGGGTAGTTAAGTATACCCGAGCTACCGACTTCATCCGCGAGTAGCTAACGAACCACCCTCGCGGCACGAAGCTGTTTCTCGCGACACAAAAAACGTTCTCTCAATAGCCGAAACGCGAGACCCGGTTTTGTGACGCAGCGCTCGTCTCTGCTTTTAGCGGTGGTGGTATCTTGAAGTATTTACTCGCCCGAGAAGACAGAGTACGTAACAATTTCTTATGACTTTTCTGGACTTTGTAAGTACTCTTCAACACTAATGTAATCAAAACACTCAACCATTATTCCGTACATGTTTAGGTACCTGACAATCGTTTCAAACTCCGCAAGGTTCTTCTCAATCTGTCAAATTTGTTCGACGTTTTCAAGATTCTTTAGTTTTCTTTCAGCCTAGATTAGTATTGTGTAATGTTTTATTCCAGAACTTCCAGACACTTGTTTGAGACTTTTTTGGAGACTCCTCAAAACTAGTTAAGATTTTTCAATGCCCATTCAAGACTCTAGAGGACGCTTCCATGCCTGGTCAAGACCTGCAAGACCAGGGTCCGTTTTAAGTACTTTGCCGCCCTGGACTGCAATATTTTTGTCTCCTTATTTGTTACATCCCCCGCCCCGCCTCCCACAAAAGTGAGGTAACTATTTATTGGGCCACAAATTTCACCGCCCCAAAATTTTGCCGCTCTGAGCTGCAGCCCAATCAACTCGTATGGTAAAACCGGCGCTATGCAAGACTGTTTCTCAGTACCCGCTGATGACTATTTACAAGAAGTTCAAAACCGTTTATGATTCTTTGGGACTGTATCGGAACTCTTCAAGATCCTTTCAGACTAGATTAGCACTCTTCAAGACTTGATAAACACTTTATAAGGCTCCTTATAAGTTTTTAGGACTTTTTGCGACCCGTTTAAAACTTTCAGGGACGCATGAAGACTACTTAAGATTTTTCAACACCCATTTAGGACTTTAAGACTCTCCGAAACTTGTTTGAGACCAGCAAGTGTCTTGTTTAGGACTCGCTCATGACTTCAAGACTGGTTTTAGCTTCTTATGCAGACGCGCAAATATCCAACCTGGAATGGGAGGAGAGATCATGGAGGGGTTGGTTCAGAGAGGTAGGCCTCTTCAAACCCCTTTGTTTGCTTCTATTTTCTTCTGACTCTTTCGGACTTACAGACACAATCTTCGGAACCAGCTTAATCTGGACATTCGAAGGTTCTTCCGTACATATTTAAAACACTTTGAGACTAGTTTCAAACTCTATAAGGTTCGTACAAATCTGTTGAAGCTTTTTTGTTTAAGATTATTTTTAGAACTTTTCCAGACTAGATTAGCACAAGGCTTGATTAAGACTTTATACGGCTCCATAGAACTCTCGTTTCTAGTCATTGTGTTCAGAGTTCAGAGATGCTTGCCAGCATGTTTAAAACTAATAACCCTTTCACTCTCAAGAACGGGAAAAGTTTTTTGTTACCAAATCTGTGGTGAAATTTGTTCAGTAGACCCCCAAGAACACGAAACTCGTTAGAATTAATTTTTTAAACCCCTAATCCCCTCCCCCTCTTGTGGATGGGACATGTCCCAGCGGTGTTATTCCATGGGAAATATTGTCCCACTGGTACTGAAAAAACACGAATTCAGACGAATCCACACCCCGATGCGCCAAATCCCGTCAGTTACCAAGGTAACTAAAGGAGAACCAAGGTTAAATGACGCATTTCTGGGTAATCTGAGGGTAACTGAGGGTTGCAAATGGGTAACTTTTCCGCAGATAACTAGGGTACCTGATTGCACGGGGGACATACCACGGCTGATAGCAACTCTGCGACGTGCTCTAGTGGAAAATTGCAGCTCGAATACTCCCAGTGGGACAGTTTAATTTGAATACTGTCAGTGATTCCGAAATAATTTTTTGAAAATTTTTGGGACAATATATCGCAGTGGGAGTGGAAGTGTTAAAGCTTCCTCGCTAGCCTACTTTTGAAGCATTTTCAATTACCAAGCCTTTTTTCTTCTCTTTGAAGCAATTTCCCTGTTCCGTTTATCCGTGTCTAGATGTCGCTGAACTTCACCTCACCAATACTGAGAAGTTGGTGCCTACCCTTCACCGAGTCTAGTGTAACGGTTTCCGTGGAGACCGAATTAGAATTCGCCGGCGCGCCGAGTCTAACCGGATTAAACGCTCACGTTGATCTCAATCTGGAAACCGACGTCATGTCGCTGAAAGCGAATTCTCATTATCGAGTGAGTACATCGTGTTTCCTCCAACATGGCCGACCACCACTCACGTCGCACGTACCTTATAATTTCTTTTGAATATCCCGGCGAGCGGCTTGTATCTGTGTGCGCTACGTGGCCGAGGCTGTCGAGGAGGTGCAAAACAAAGAGGAACGGTTCATCAAGTTCTTATTATGTGCAGC
This sequence comes from Acanthococcus lagerstroemiae, assembly GCA_031841125.1. Taxonomy (NCBI): domain Eukaryota; kingdom Metazoa; phylum Arthropoda; class Insecta; order Hemiptera; family Eriococcidae; genus Acanthococcus; species Acanthococcus lagerstroemiae. The sequence continues at coordinate 30,364,394 of CM063113.1, read as the reverse complement.
CGCATTAAATCATTATTATTTCTTAATAGAGTCGCGCTGCCCCGTTCACGCACCCAGTAACTGTCGATACCGCGTGCGATGATCTCGAGTCGGCCGCGCGTTCGGTGCCGTGAAAACGAGAGTGATGCGAGGCTGAACATTTTCAAAAGTTGCGCATTCGAGCTGTAGGTGCCGTCGAGCGCTGTTTATGGGGCGCATGCGGATCAGTTGAGACCGGTTCCGAACCAGCGCCAAAGTAAGTACCATTTTAGCTATACCTACTTACATGTGCAACACGTACGCCTCACTGATTTGGCTCGAGCTCTGTTCGGATGGCCTTCTCTAATCCGGAGCGCTGGATGATAGGCATCTGTGCAGATGACTTGTTCTGGAGGCCAGTGCAACCCGCGATCTCTTGGACTGATACACTCCGGCATACATCCAACGTGGGACGGCGGTCACCTGGGTACTTCAAACTTCTCCAAACTTCTGGCTTTAGTCATTGGGCTACTGAGTTAACATCCCTCGAGTTGTGCCACCTGCGATGTTGATACGCTGAACCCCAGTTGTGCATGTATCCAAACGTACCGGGTACCTTGCTAACTGCTGCTGTAGTCTCATTAGCAGCTGTTTCAAAGTAGGTAGGTAACTTTTCTTGCCTCTTTTGAATGTACCTAACTGAAACATAACGGAACGTGGATAAGTGATGCTTTGATAAATGTCATACTTGAATACACAAAATACTCACCTGTAAGAATTCGACATTCTTTGGCGTTCCCGGAGTGCTTGAGTGAAACTTTCGCGAGCAAAAACATGGTTGAGTGGTTCACAAATTATATTCCTAAAATAAGTGAATTCAAGTAACTGGAACTTGGACAAGTGAAATAGGTACCTTTTATCGATCTGAAATTTTACATGCACTTGACGTTCCTATCGATTATCAAGTGAAACTGGTCAGTTGATTTTCCCTACATTGGATACACGTATCAATGAATTTGGATGAAAAGAAACTTGGATAAGTGGAATATTTTTTTATCTGCCAGAAATTGACATGCTCTTGATATTTCTAGCGATCAGGTGAGATTTGCTTCAGTAAAAACACCTAGTTAAGCGACATTAAAATTGTGTCCTTGTGTTGGATAAGTGAAACTTGAATTTGGATAACACTTCAATAAGTGAAATTTGAGTGGGTGGATCACTCTTCATCTACGAGAAATTTAACATTTCCTCGACGATTTGCCTCAGTGAGGTGTCCTTCCGTGAAAACCTCTTTTAGTGATTTAAAAACCATGTTCCCTAGCTGGGACGAGTGTCTCTTGAGTAAGTGACACTCGGGTAAGTGGGGAATACTTGATCTGCAAGGAATTTAACATTCTCTTGACATTCCTAGTGGCCACATGAAACTTCTTTCAACGAAAAATTGGTTCAGTTCGAAAATCGCTCTCTCTTTCTTTGATAAGTACCTAGCGTACCTGGCATACTCTGTATTTGTAAAAAATTTGACATTTACTTGACATTTTTCTATTGTCTGAGAGAATCTTCGCAAAGTGAAAATTTGAAAAACTGGTGTTAAATGATTAGAAAATCTTTCTCCATTGTTTGGATGAGTAAAATATTCTTAATCTGTAAGGAATTTGAAGTTTCCTTACATTGCTCTTGCTCAAGCAGTGCCGTTTTTACCATATGTGCGGACAGTGCGGCCGCACAGAGCGGCAAATTTTTAGGGGCGGCAAATTTTGAGGGAAAAAAAACGAAGAAAAACAGAGAAAAAAAAATTGGGAAAAACAAGTAAAATCGTTGAATTATGAAAAATGTACATAAGTTATTTTTTTTGGGGGGGAGGGGGCATGGGGTGGCAAAAAATTTTTCGCACAGAGCGGCGGCGAACCTAAAACCGGCACTGTGCTCAAGTGAAAGGTCCTCCAATATGGAAACCTGGCTCAGTGAGTAGAAAATCATGTTCCCTTGGTTGGATATAATTCGCACGTAATAAGTAATACTCGGATAAAAAACTTTTACATTAGTGAATCTTGCATAAGCGGAGTCCTCTATATCTGTATAACATTTAAAATACTCTTGATGTTCTAACTGCTCACATGAAACCTCTTTCAGAGAGAACCTGCTCAAAGGACTTGAAAATCATACTTCCCGGCCCGAATAAATGGACTAGGGCAAATGTTGTAATAAGTCTTACAAAAAGTTTTCTTACAATATTTCCCACAATTTCCATCAAAATCCCTCAAAATCATCATCACTAATTCGAGTAGACTAAGGCACACAAAGCGAGGTATAGAACGAGAAGAAATAGTTTAATAGGGGACAAGGTTTTAGTTTGTTAAATAGAACTTTCGTTAAGTAGATTTTTCTTTTACAATACGTATATTGTATACCTATAAAACAGTGTAAGTACATAGTTATTGATTGACGCGTACCATTAAAGGAGATGCTTTAAAGTCTCGTTGCGCCAAAACATTTGTATTTTCGTCGTAAAAATATTCTGTTTCACTGAAATTTTGGAAAATTACTGGGAAAAATTTGTAAGAGTAGACCTTTTCGAGCGAAAAATAGTTCGTTAAATAGAAATTCTTTTCACTATATAGAGCACATTTTCTTATGTAAACTTCAAGGATAAGGAAAAAATTCGTAGTATAGAGACTTTCGTTTGAATTAGCCTCTTCCAGATTTTTTTATTTTATTTCTAAATACGTGTTTAATTTTGCACTTTGCCCCACGTAAAAGGAGCAAAATGCAAACAGATATGACCGATGCGCAAACTGTTACCCATTTGCAACCCTCAGTTACCCGCAGATTACCCAGAAACCGTTAGTTACCCTTATGGTTCCCCTTTAGTTACCTGGATAACTGGCGGGATTTAGTTACCCTCTTGTTACCCGCGGAAAAGTTACCCATTTGCAACCCTCAGTTACCCTCAGATTACCCAGAAACCCGTCAGTCTCCCTTGGTTCCACTTTAGTTACCTCGGTAACTGGTGGGATCTTGCGTATCGAGTGGGGCATAATGCAGGTGCACTTTTCTAGGCTTTTTTTGATCGTATTATTTGCTGCATTGAATATTTTAGAAATATAAAGTACGTTGAAACGTTTTATATAAATGAAAACACGAGTACAGTGAATCAAAAAACTATTAGGAAGTAAATTAGCGTAGGTATATTATGTTTGTTACATCGGAAATTGAAAGACAAATAGCGACTTCGTCTTTCTGTTTGTGTACCTTAGAAATTAGGGCATTTGCATAAGCATTATTGGGCCCATAATCGTTTTCAAAAGTAAGTGTTTTAATCACTCAAAATATTGCTCGAAAAGCAAGAAAATAAATTTTGTATTATGCCCCATATTTTTCGTATTTTTCGACCCAATATTAAAAATTTAATACGTCACATAAATTTAATAATTGCAAATAGCGCATTTTGTAAATAATTGAATGTACTTTAATACCTAGCTACCTACTTACCGTATTTCAAAATTCCATTTATGTTTCCATCGCCAAAGTGAAATTTTTTTCAGTACAAACCTAGTTAAGTGACTTGAAAATCATGATCCCTCTTTTGGGTAGGTGCCACCTGAATATGTGACAAATTAAAGTACTTGAATAACTGAAATTTGATCGTTTTTTGTGAAACTTTCGGATGCCTTTATAAAGCCCATTTCTTGTTTTAAAACTGCCTGCATAGCTTCAGTCATTAAAAATTGTGACTATCGTCTACGCTTTTCCGGCGGCGGCATTTTTTTCTGTAAAAATATGACTAAAATTAGGGAACCTAGACAGGTGGCGATATTAGGGTACTTATCAGTTTTTTAAGAAAAATGAAAAATAAAAAATCGACATGTAATAAAAAATGAGAAGAAAACTCACCAGAATCTAATACATTGTAGCAGTGTTGTTAGACATAACAAAACAAAATGACAATTGAATTTTAGAAATTTTGTCATAATGACAAAACCATTTATCAGTTTTGTCACATGCCAAAATGGAAAAGACATAACAAAAAATGAATCAAATGACAAAAGAATTTGGTCATGACATTTTGTCATTATACGTTAGGTTTTTTTCTTTTCGATTTTCATTAAATAACAAACAGAAATAAAAATCGCTTCTTTGTTGTTCTCATATTAGAGTAAATGGTAAATATTAAATATTCGAGACACCGTACTCTAGAAACTACCCTTTCAAGTATCGAAGCAGTGACCGAAGGTCCGAAAAGGCTGGTGTGGTGGGACGTATGGCGATGCACGCATACCAAAGTGGCCCCTGAGACACCGCACCCCGAGTACCGGAAACTACCCTTTCGGGCATCCCATCAGTGTCGAGGAAATCCTCTTTTCATTTTCTCTCACCCGAGCCCTGGAACGGCTCCTTCGAGCATTACCACAGGGACATCGGGGAGCCTCTTAGGGCTACTTTAACCCTCTTCTCTTCTTGCCGAGAATCGGCCTAGGTCAACTGCGCTGTCTTCCTGTCGAATATCCGTATCACTAGCCCCGTGCGGTTTATGACGGTGAGTTCAACGAGCACCGGCAGGTAGCGCATTACCCATTTACAGCTTTCAGATACTGGCGACCGATTACACATTTCTCAAAGCCTCTGCTGTAAGTGGTTGTGACTCTGTATACGTTATCAGAATGCGGTGTTAGAATATGTGACGAGTTCTGTCTTGTATTACTGATAACGATGCCGGCGTTGGGAATCGAACCCGGTGCCTTCGGGTTAGGAAGTCGAGTTCTTACCGTTGCGCCACAGAGCCACTTGGCCGAAAATGCTATGTTTCGTATTAATTGAACAGAGTTCTGAATAGAAAAACAAGATGACCTGAGCCGCTGGAACTTTGTATGGTCTCATACAAATCTGTCCAAGTGCTAATTGATCAAGAATGTTAAGGATGAGTCAGCTTATAGAAGAACCTTTTTCTTCCATCACTTCATTCTCTGTTATTGATATGTAGTATTTACCTTCTTGCTGGCTTACTTCTTTCATTCCTGTCTTTTGCTTTTATTCTTACGTTTCAAGGGAAACTCAGTAAGTTGCTATTGTTATTTTTTAAAGTTGGTGTATTCTTTATCTTTTCATGTCCCTAATGAGATAATAATTTGAAGTAACTTCCAATGGAAACAACCTAAGTCAGTTTTCTGTAAATTAACAGGTATTGGCATTTTCACAAAATGACAAAATAATTTTGTTATGACATAACAAAAACCATGAAAAAACAAAATGACAGAACTCCAAACATATGACACAACTCATGACATGACATAACAAAAAAAAAAAAAAAATGAAATGCTTGTCTGACAAAATGACAAAAAATCGTCTTGTCTAACATCACTGCTTTGTAGTGTACTCTGTACTGAGGTTATGTGTGCAAAATCGGAAATTTTGGATCTGCACAATTTGAGAAATTACAATTTTTCGTAAACGCTAGAATTTCGAGGTACAAAAAATTGGCGATCATTTTTTTATTTTGGCTTTTGGTTCACGACGTTTTCTACAGCAGCAATAATCAACAAAAACTATATGGTTCCATAACTGATCACCAGAGAGCGCGTGAGACAGACGAAATATCTTGGTGGGCGATATTAGGAGTACGGGTGATATTTAGTGCCTTTACCTTGTTGACCAAGTGAAACTTCACTCTGTAAAAAGCAGAGGTTACCTAAGGGACTAGAAAATTGTGTTCCCTCGCACAAATGATTGCATCTGAATAAATGATATTTGGATAAGAGACGCATGAATAATTGGAACTTTGAATGGGACACTTTTTACTTGCAAGAAATTTAACATGCCTTTGAGGTTTCCTATAAGCTATAAAACCGTGACCAGGTTCGCTAGTGTTGACTCCTGAAAAGGTGATCAAAGTTGACATTCCTATGAGAATATGTGTAAAATTAGTGATTGCTGGAAACAGGGTTTCTTGAGTCGTATAACATGTCAAATTAAAACTTAAAGTCTTTAGTTTATGATGAAAGGTGATTTAATGCACTTTATATGAATAAGTTGATTTCCTAATTATTGTTTTTCTTATGGAAGTTTACCATTGATTCAAAACGCGCTTGTGAACAACTAAAAACTGATACATAGGCTGTCGCTAAGTAACTGAGACTAAAATTTGTACGGCTCACCAACGCTACCTATCGGCATTTCAACGCAGTAGGAGAATAGTTTGGTTCATTAGCTATCGATTGAGACCACGCCAAGCTCATTTGATTGAAAACTCACTGTTCCAGGCCAATTTGAAAGAACCCATATGCGTTGACCCCTCCAGGTTTTTTAAAGGCTTTTTCAAGGAAGGAAAAAAGCATATGATTACAACTTTTTCTATTAATCATCATCTTCATTTAGTACACGAATATCTTTTTCAAAATAAGCGCCATTCATGGCTATACAGGCGTCTATTCGTTCTTACCATTTATCGAACGTTTTCACATATTCCGCCTCCGGTAATGAGGAGAAAAACATCTGCACCGCGGTGATGACTTCTAAAAAAATCACAATTCACCCCGCCTACCCTTCGTATAGTCTTGACCTCGCCTCATGCGACTTTTGGTTATTTCCTCAACTGAAGGTAGCCTTACGCGGCTGTCAATTCAACACGAATCAAGAAGTCATCACCGCGGTGCAGATGTTTTTCTCCTCGTTACCGGCGGCAGAATACGCAAAAACGTTCGAGAAATGGCAAGAACGAATGGACGCCTGTATAGTAATGAACGGCGTTTATTTTGAAAAAGATATTCGTGTACTAAATGAAGATGATGATTAATAGAAAAAGTTGTAATCATATGCTTTTTTCCTTCCTTGAAAAAGCCTTTAAAAAACCTGGAGGGGTCAACGCATATGGTTTCTTTCAAATTGGTCTGGAACAGTGAGTTTTCAATCAAATGAGCTTGGCGTGGTCTCAATCGATAGCTAATGAACCAAACTATTCCCCTATTGCGTTGAAATGCCGATAGGTAGCGTTGGTGAGCCGTACAAATTTTAGTCTCAGTTACTTAGCGACAGCCTATGTACATGGAAAATGAAGCCGTTTCAAGTTCATAAATGAAAACTAGAGACCTCAATCTCTGAATTCATCCATTACATGACCCTAGAAAACATTCTATTGACTAGACAAAGCAAATTCAATTTACATGTGTAGACCGCAAACGTCTTGACAGGTTGTCAAAATGAGATACCGCACAGTTGGTGGATTACATAACCTGGCCAGGTTAAAAAGTTAGAAAAGTGTTCGATCCAAATTAATCTCCGAACTGCCGTATGCAGACGATGCCGCGGTTTAGGACACTTGGCCGAAGAGACTCAATAAATGATCGATATTTTTGTAGAAATGTACAGAGGACTGGGAATGAAAGTCAATCACACAAAAACAAAGCTGATGGTAATAAGATACGACGCATCTGCAAACTGGAGCGCCCCTATCAACATAGCTGGAAATACTATCGAAGCCGTGGAACAGTTCAATCACTTGGGTAGCCTGGTAACCAACAACTGCAACTTGGACTCAGTAATCACCAGCGGTTAAAAAATGCTGGGAATGCAGTGTTCAAGCTGAAACGGTGAGTGCTTGATAGTAACGACCTCAAAATTGAGAAGAAAATTGCAGTCTCTAAAGCGGTGGTGCTATTTATCGTGCTATGAGGTAGCGAATGTTGGATATTATACCCAAAACATGTCAAGACCCTTGAGAAATTTCACCAACGGCAACTGAGAAACATCCTACGAAAGTGGCAGGACTACGTGCCAAATACAAATGTGCTGAAGCGGGCAAATCGCGACCCGATTGAGCGTATGCTGGCCAGGGACCAACTTCGCTGGATAGGGCATGTCCGGAGAATGAACGATACCAGACTTCCGAAGCCGGCCCTGTACGGTGAGCTGGGCCAAGGCCGGAGGACACAAGGCGGTCAGATCAAGTGATAAGATGTGATTCATGTAACCCTGAAGAACGCCAAAGTGGACCGTAACTGGGAACAGCTATGCCAGGACCGAACAGTATGGATAACGACAATTTACCAAAACGGCGGAGTCTTCAATCGACAACACCGGACCAGAACCACAGCAAGCACACCCGTCAGATGCCCCGACTGTGGGTGGATGGTAGGATTGCAGATTGGCCTGGTGAGCCACCAGAGGATACATAGAGAGCGAAAGTGATGCGCGGATCCTCGATAACGAGGCCGGACGACGACGACAACGATTCTTATGGTGGTAACGTCCATGATCACATTTACAGGAAATTTCACAGCAGGGCTACCAACGTCGGAAACTTTAAGTTTTAGCGCTTATTGCCCGCGTGAAACGTCCTTAATTACTCGTACTTGAAAATCGTAGTGCCTGGATAAACGGAATACTCTTATCTGCAATTACTTTAATATTCCCTAGGCATATTTATTGCTTCAGTGAAAATACCCCAAGTGAAAATCAAGTCAGTCAGTAGCCATCGAATGACATCTAGATACTTAAGTGGAATATTTTACCTGCAATAAATTGAATATACCATCGACATTCCTGTCACCAAAATACAACTTTTCATGAAGTGAAAATCTAGTCAGCTGGTTCGAAACGTGAACAAATCATGTTCTACTGAATCAATATTTTTCGAAACAGAAAACCCTGTCATTGTAATCATGATCAGAGACGAGCTGGTGCTAATGGTATATATAGTAATGACTCATTGTTTAACAAGACCAGGAACGCCACTGTATTCTTCGCAACGAGTGTTAATTAATTTTTACGTTAGCGAAAATTTGCTCAGCGACTTTTTATGCATTACCCATCCGAGCAAATAAGATGCCGGCTACTTTTATCGATATAATGGATGTTTATTTTCTTCATCAATATTCTTTCGGGCACATGGCATGGCATCATGTTGCAAAAACGCACGTCAAATATTTAACCGATCGCGAAGATAAAGAAACATACGTCCGGTTCCCGAAATTCAGAAAGCCTCAACGTTGCATTCTTTTTCATTACTCTTCAAATTTGTTTTGTTCATTTGCCTGAAAATCTGAAGTGTACCGAAACGAGTGGAGGAAGTCCTCTTATGTCAGTTACCAGTTGAAAAAATTTCTGACTTGCCGATATTGCTTTGCTGTCAGCATCCGCGCTAATAGCTGACCTGGAGGAGGGCTTGCAGAGAAACAAGTATCAAAACAATGCTGAAGATTCTTCCGTTTGCATAATTTTTCGATCTTTTTGGGAGCTAATGTAAAACTTTTTGATTAGAATGATACGTGGTTCCCTCTCATAATCATTGTTTTGTTGTGGAAACAGTAGCTGTATGACTTCAGAAATACCGAAAATTCGAAAATGACAAATTTCAAATTCCTTTCCCTATCGCCAAAAAATTCGATTTCGTTCTGCGGAAAAAATTTAACGCGGTAACAGGCTTTTGCCACCAAGTGAGAAGTCTTGTCATATTAGTATGTGTATGTAGACGTGCTTTAGAATATTCACCATCTCCAGCCTTTTACCGAGCGCCGCATTGTCTTAGAGTTAGCCTCCACGTCGGAGTTTCGGTAAAATCGAAGATCACAAGGCACTGCAAAATAAAATGAATAAAATTAAACATCAAAATGGACCCGTTAATAATTTATGTCAGATTAAAAGAGAAAAGTTTAGGTCCAAATTTCCCCGCATTAGAGGAGAGTGAGGGCACCGTTCGAGGAGGCAAAATAAGAACTAATAATTACATTTTCGAGATAAAATGCGAATGGAAAAATATTTTTAGTTCGCTGTTGAATCCCGACGAACTATGTTTCTTCTGAAAACTCAAAATTTGTAAGCCAAAAACTTATCATATTTGAAAAATGGCTGAACATTTTCTTAATGATTCAATTTTTTTCTTGGGAGCCTTAAACCGTCGTAATTGCCTCCAATTCTTATCCCTATCAGCAGAGGCGCAACCAGAACGTTTTTTGGAGGGGGCAGAATTGAGAAAAAAACTTGGGCAGGGGTGAAAACTCTGATTTGGTACCTGCCTATTTTCATGAATTAATTTTGAAAACATTTCGAACTTCTGGGGGCTATAGCCCCTAGCCCCCTGAGTCTCTGTCAATCATTCTGACTATGCGCCTGCCTACCTACATGTCTATTTTTCTGTCTATCATTTTTCCCACCATCATAAGCTCCATACGAATATCTTAATTATACTAATAAGTGGATAAGTCTCAGTTGAAGCCGTAAATCGAAATTAATTGAATGAATATAGAGCGAAAAAGCATTCTGCATTCAGGGACCTTAACAATCATGTAGGCAAAGACTTCGGTTTGGGGCTCAAAACAGTGGTTCTGAACTCATTCCTGAATACGAACCACTCAACTTTTCTACTTGGAGTCGTTAGCCACCTTTATAGTATTCAGACATAAGTCGAAACAGGCCTAGGAAGGGGGAAACCCTTGAAATAAAGGAAGCATATAATAGGCTACAAAATATTCGCGAGCAAAGCGAAGGACATCTTTTTCATTTTTGAATAAAATTTTATTTAAAAAAAAACAAAAACAAAACTATTTATGATGATTTCTAAAGTTTTCCGGAATCAAACTTAAATCTGGAGATTCCCTACTACTTCCTAAGTTCATTCTCAATTTCTAGTTTTGTGCCTTCTTGTCACTTCTGCACTCTGACGGTATACATTAAAGCTAAGGCGTATACTTTAAGGTAACATGTATGCATTCGATTCGTTGGTTCTTCAATGAAAATCTGTTTGGCCATGAAACGCAAATTACACAACTGACGAAAAATTCAAACTTGAGAGCTAAGTACCTGTAAATCAGTATATCGTATTCTGCAGCATTGAAGTTCACCTCCAAGTGGCTCCCCGGGCTTGCAAAATGAAGTTAAAAAATGATGGATAGAAAATTCGGTTTCAGTGAGCTAAAATACCAGTAAAATCATGTACTACATATTCGCTGTTCGTAAACTACAGCCATATAATTTACAATGACCCACCCTCCTCTCCGTCTCAAGCCATTATTTTTTCGTGTTTTTTGGCCAATAGGAGGGGTTTAAACCCCCTCCCTCTCCGTCGGTACGGCCCTGATGCTCCTGCTCTATAAATTTGTTGAATATTCTCTACTACGTACAAACTAAGTAGATATTATGAAGAAAAAAATGTCTAACAAAAAAAGAAAAATACCACCTCAATATTCTTAATTTCTGGAGAGTGACTCATTAAGGAGCAGAAATAATGAACATGTATTCATCAACACGTTTGTGGCTGGGTTCTGACTTGCAATTTGTGAAAATATTTATGGCATCTTAGCGTTAATCTTCGAGCGAGCTATCCGATAATTTGTACATGATCTATCACAAAGACAGTGAGAGTGAGAGAGAGCAGAATAATTCGACAGCTGAGAGAGAAAGAGGGGTATTGATAAAACTGAAAATCAACTGGCCGCTTCAACGAATAACATTTTTCAAAATAGATAAAACGTACATATTTGAGAATATGTTATGAAGTGTAACGTTTTCCTGTCGAAGTCTCTATTTAACCAGTGGACTGGAATTGAAAAAACGTGATGATACAAAAATAGCACAATCGCAACGCGGAGAGATTTAGTTTTCCTTTGAGCATCCCTCCCTCTGGCACCCATCTTGTGTTAATGAATTTTAATCACTATCGACGAGTCTTAGTCACGTCCTAACGAATCTCAACAAATAAGGAAGCAGTAATGTAACTGTTTTTTAGAACGAAGAGGATTCTAATTTTGACTGTTACGTCAGGTAAATTTTTCCAACTGAAAAAATGGTGTAGGGTAATGCACCAAAAGCGGATCAGTAACTCTTTTATGGACTTTTCCGAAAATCCGGGTCAGAATGAAGTAAATGCGATGGTGCCATGCCCCCTTTTTCGTGCATGTGTGTACTGCGGGCTGAAGACGTAGAATGGTTCTCAGCATACCTGGTTGGCGTGATACGAATAAAATGTGAATGAACCCAGAAAAACAGTGAAATTCGGCTGTATAAAAAGGGCACCCTTGGTAACCTGAACCTAACAGGGGGGGGGGCTGGTTTACTTTCATCGTTCATGCTGTTGACGAGGTGGTAATGATATGATTGAACGTATCGTGGGCGTATTTTCGTTTTTACAATATTTTCATAGTTTGCAGACTGAGTCAACATTTCAGATATGAATCCCGAATGAGGATAATTTGAAGTCACTAAAAATGGTCATAACCTTCGTAATGACTACTGGTTTTTAATATGTTGGGTTGAGGAAGGCATTTGCCCAAGATAAGGCTTCGGAAATCACTAATTGTAACTGCGGAAATACTACAATTGTCGTGCGCAATAAATGCTGTTATATACATTACAAATGAAAAAACAGTAGCTTAAGAGGGCAAATTTTAAAGAACACTGAAAAAATATGAACATTTTCTGTTATAATTTGTACGAAAATTGATTTTATGAACACCTGCTGAACCGATTTCGACCACTTTTTCTGTGGTTACTACAACTGGCCCCTACTATTATCTACGGTATCAGTTTTCTGTCTCTCTCCGATCCTGAGAAGAAAAAAAAAATCAAAACTAGAAAACTTTTCAAAATTTGGCCATAACTCATCCCCTTCAAAAGTACAGTATGCAAAAATATCTACATATTGTCGGGGTAGGTTGCCTACTTACCAGGTGAACGGGGGTCATTGCAGAAGAGACACCCTGTGTATGCATCTATGTACTTGATTTTGACAGATTTTTGAAAACATAATTTGCCTTCCCCACTATATCATATGCCCCCTCAAGAATCATAGTCTGGCTACGGGCCTGCAGACCTGCAGTTCTATAGTCTCGTGTATTTCTTTTCGATGAATAAGTTCGGTGAACGTAACATGTTAACTTCGAAATTCACGTTTCAACGAACTCGAAATGAATGACAGCAAACAAAATGTAAAATGCATGAGACTTCAAAATCCGGAAGACTAATCGACGCCCCCCGTTCGCGTGTCTTTCCCAGTTCCGTTAATTGCTTCTCAGCTTATTCGCGCTAATCTCGATGATCTCCAGTACACGTCTAATATCGCGAACCTACAGCCTGAATCACATTCAGCATGGTGCTAAATACCTTTTGTTCTCGATTACATGAATGTGACACGACCGTTATAATCCCACATTAGTCGGAATCGTCGGTGTTTCCATCAGCTGTCTTAGTAACGGAATCTAATTTAAGATATCTCACAACTGCAAGCTGAAAAGCACCACCGATACTTAGGCTCGGTACCAGAATTCTGGATTGTAGGGTCTTGACCTTAAAATTGGTACCTATAGAAAATACTCATTTGCGAGCAAACCGAGCGCAATTTTTTCAATTTTCCCGAAAATGTTTGGGAAATTATGCATTGAACGGTCATGGGGAGGAGTTTATCCTCCAAATTCCCTCAAAACCGGCTATGCCAAGCGTGAAATTACCGATCTTTTTTCTTTCACATTGCAGATATTATGAAAATCGAGCAAATGTTTACGACCTACTTGACCCTGGTGCTGGCCATCACAGGTGGAGCTTCTTCGAGTTACAATTACGATCAAGTTTTGCACTTATCATTGCTGTTTTACGAAGCCCAACGGTCGGGACATCTGCCGGCCGATAATCGTATTCAATGGCGAGGAGACTCGGCGCTGCAGGATCAAGGAGTCAACGGAGAAGACCTGACTGGCGGATATTACGACGGTAAATTTTTAACAAATATCTGCCTCCACGAAACTGAATATAAAAACTTGATAAATGAATGCAAATTTCATACAGCCGGCGACTTTGTGAAGTTCGGGTTCACGATGGCCAGCTCTACCACGTTACTGGCATGGGGGTGTATCTCGTACAAACAAGCCTACATTCAAGCAGGTACGTTCGTGTTTTTTTCTTCTTTTTCTCGAACGTCTTAACGCAATGCCTCGATACTAAGAAACGCGTGTTTCCAGGTGAATGGAGAAACATGCTAAGTGCGCTGCAGTGGGCCGCCGACTACTTCATCAAGTGCCATGTCAGTGATTACGAGTTCTACGGCCAAGTGGGCGACTTCAACCTGGACCATCAGTTCTGGGGTCGACCCGAGGAAATGAATATGTCGAGGCCAGCTTTCAAGATCGACGCTCAGCACCCAGGTAGGTTCTGCAGGCAACAGGAGAATGTTGTATATCCAATGTTAATTTTCATATTGTAATGCTAGTAGCCTTCCCTCCCCCGTATATCAGTACCTAGCCACCCTCCCCATATATTGTTTGCGAAATTGAAGTTCGACAAATTCTAGCAGCTAGTGAACAAGATTAGATTTTTTTTAGAAAGGTTAGATTGAAAAGAAGTGTTTAGAATTCTTTTTCGGCACTGATGCGATGCCCGAAAGGGTAGTTTCCGGTGCTGGGGGTGCGGTGTCTCAGGGGCCACTTTGGCATGCGTGCATCGCCATACGTCCCACCACACCATCTACCCCTCCTCCCCAATCAACGAAAAACACTGACCAACAACGGTCCCGAATGTGCAACGGAGCATATGTTTGAAACTTCTCTTCTATTATAAATATTTCGATATCTGTTTGACGTGTTTCCGGACCGCGGGGGGGGGGCAGCGAGACGCGCTTTCCTGGGATGGGTGGTTGCTGAAGTCGCGATGATGGGTGACCTCGCGGGGCACATTACGGGAACGGAGACTCCAAACGCGGACATCTTCGACAACGAGTAATAATCACAACACGAGGGTTTGGGTAGAGATAGGTATATTTTACACTTTATTTTGCACAACACTAAAATGCGCGGACGGCAACTAACTTCATGAATTACACTACAAGTTAAGAGTACGCAAACTGTCGCGGAACACGGCGCAAATGGTAGACGACGGAAATATACGCGGGGGGGGGGGAGGGGCGAGTTCTCCCCAACAGACGCACTAACGATTATACACAGCGAAGCACAGTCGATGCACGACGCGGATACTCCCTAGTGGTACTTGCACAGGGAAGGCTGTGGACTACCAGCAGTCAGGAGGAGTTCGGGATTCACTGGTAGCCAGTAAAGCGCGCCGAAGGATGGGAAAAGGAAGGTCAGGGTTCACCAGTAGCCAGTAAAGCGCGTCAAGAGAAAAGGAATGTCAGGGTTCACCAGTAGCCAGTAAAGTGCGCGCTGGTGCGAGAGGACTCAGGGTTCACCGGTAACCAGTAAAACGCGCCGAGAGAAGGAAAGTCAGGGTTCACCAGTAGCCAGTAAAGCGCGCTGACTTCAGAGGAGGCGGGGTTTACCGATAACCAGTAAAGCGCACACAGTACACAAGAGGAAGACTCGAGGAAGGGCAAATATAAGGAGAAGAGCTGGGCTTCACCGGCAACCAGTAAAGCGCTCGCAGCTGATTGTAAAGGAAGCCAGAAGTGCTAGCAGCAATAAATTCCTTCGCAAGAAGCTTGCCCGAGTTGGCTTGACTACCCTAATTTCTTCGGGTAGTTAAATAGGCAAGAGCAACAGACTTCATCCGCGAGTAGCAAACGAACCACCCTCGCGGTATGAAGTTGTTTCGCACGACACAAGTTTCTTCTCTCAATAACCGAAACGCGAGACCCGGTTTTGTGACACAGCGCTCGACTCTACTTTTAGCGGTGGTGGAATCTTGAAGTATTTTCTCGCCCGAGTAAACAGAGTACGCGCGTACGTAACACTCTATAGGACTCTTCAAGATATCTTCAAGTCTCTTTTATAACTTTAAGACTCGTTTTAGACCAATTCGAACTAACTTTTTAATGCTGTTTCGGACTTGTCGAAAATTCTTCAGGCCCCTTCAGAACTTTATTGATGCTTGCTATAAGAGTATTTGAAGAGACTTGTAAAACTCACTCATGCTCCCAAGACTCATTTAAGACTCTCACAAACCTATTTAAGAATCCTTAAAATATTTTCAGACTTATTCAAGACTATTAGGATCCTTTTTCCTTGTATTCCGAGGTTTCTTCTTTGGAAGGAGGAATTCTTTGGAAATCTTCCAGTTTTTTTGCTTGGGAGCGGAGGAGAGGTCCATATTCTTTACTATCCTTTTTCTATATCATTGTTTAAAACTTTTGGAAAATGTTCTAAATTTTCTCTAGACTCCTAATATTTGATTCTTGTTGGCTTGTCCAAACCAGTTTAAAGATTTTTAAGTCTCTTCAAGACTGGTTTAAGACTCTGTAAGATTCTTCCAACTTCATTTAAGACTCCATGATACCTTTCTAGATCCTTCAAAAATTTCCCATTCTTGTTTCAAACTCTTCAAAGCTTTTCTACAACTCGCTATAACTTATTTAAGACTCTTCCACGCCTTTGTAAGATTCTTCGGGTTTCTCTAAGATTCCTTTAGATATGATTACAGCTCTATTGTACACCTTCCCAGATTCTTTCTAAAATCTTGAAGACCCTTCCAAACTTGTTTGAGACCTTTCCAGCATCTAGGTGTGTTTCAACTCTATAAAACCGTTCTAGACTTCGGAAGTTTTGAGATTTAAAATTATTCTAGCCTTCTTATAACTCCCAAAGACGCTTCCAGACTTATTTGAAATCTCTACATAACACTTTTCCCTACCCGTCTAAAACATTTAAATGTTTCCGAACTTATCTAAAACTCTTCCAAACTTCTTAAGACTCGTTCAAAATTTTTCCAACCCGAGTGAGGTATAGCTCTGAAACTACCCAAGACTCCTCAAAGTTCTTTCTGACATATTTAAGACTAGAGCGTATTGGCCGTATAAAGTTATCGGAAAATTTTCCGCGCCGGTCCAAGTAGTGAAATTCGGGCCTTTAAATTTGGGAATCTCAAGCTGCTGAAGTGGCTGCAAGGGGGGAGGAGAAAAAGAGATCAAGGTAGAAGAATAATAAAAGTGAGAAGTTGGACTGATTGGAATTCACTAGAAACCTTTATGGTTCCAATCAGCCCCTTCTTAAGACTCTAAAATACCGTTCCACAGCTGTACCGCTTTTATCCAGTTCGTTACAGTGCCTCGGGATTGTTTCCAGTGTTTTTCAAAAAGTTTAGTCGCGTCCTTCAGGAAACGTTACCGAACTCACAAACCTGTTCTTACAACACTGCCATGCTGTACCTACCTCCACGTTCACAGTGATGTAGCCAAGGGGAGGTCTGGACTCCAATAGTGGTTTTTCCAATTTTAGCATCCCCCACTAACACTCCTTCCCGTCTTGGTCAAAACCAGACCCCCCTCAAATACTGGGCTGGTTACGCCACTGCGGGTCCATCTCAGTCCTAACTCGGTGTGATGACTCGATACTGGAACTGATTTCAGGTTCAGATCTGGCCGGGGAAACGGCGGCAGCGCTAGCAGCTGTGTCGCTGGTGTACTCAGAGGTGGATCCGGAGTACGCGCTCGCCTGCATTCGACACGCCAAACAGTTGTACAAGTTCGCCACCCGATATCGAGGCCTGTACCACGAGGCGATCAAAGGGGCCGCGCAATTCTACGAGTAAGTAATTACAATACAACCAAGTGCGGAGAGTGAATTAGCCCTCATACTGATCCTAATGCAGGTCGTCCGATTACGGAGATGAGCTGACGTGGGCAGCAGCCTGGCTGTACAAAGCGACCGGAGACATCCAGTATCTGGACGCGGCTGAGCACCATTACCAGAACTTCAGACTGCGCGAACGACCCAACGAGTTCTTCTACAACAAAAAGGTGGCCGGGGTTCAGGTGAGAAACCGAAGAATTTGAACGAGCGAGGATCTCTTCGCTGGTGTAAAGGCAACTGAACCGCGTTTTGCAGGTTCTGCTGGCCCAGCTGACCGGGCAGATGGAGTACGTAGATGCGGCTCGGGCGTTCTGCGACTTCAGCATTCACAAGCAGAAGAGAACGCCCAAAGGACTGGTGTACATCGAGAAATTCGGCACGCTATACCATGCCGCGAACATCGCCTTCGTCTGTCTGCAGGTAAGCGCCACATTTCGGCCGTACTTCTAGGTTATTCACCGGCGACCGTGCGATTTATTCGTTTTTGCGCGATTCAAGGCTGCCGAAGTGGTGGGTTCATCGGCCAAGGACCTCCGAGACTTCGCCAAATCGCAGATCCACTACATGCTGGGAGACTCCGGACTCAGTTACGTGATCGGTTTCGGCGAGAACTATCCGAAGCAGCCATATCACGCGGCAAGGTAATTAACTAAAAACGACGATACTTACTGGTTCTCGGCTGACGATTAATTACGGGTTGCGAATACCAGTTTAAACAGAACCTCATCACATCCCGAGCATTTTTGGCTCCGGGTCTCCGCGATCTCGTTGTACTTCTCGTGAAACTTCTTCGCGCCAGAAAATGACGTTTCAATCTCCGGTATTGTTCTCGTATTTTTCAGCTCCTGCCCGAGTCAGCCGAAACCGTGTGGCTGGGAGGCGTTTCATAGAATCGGCCCCAATCCGCAGCTGCTGTACGGCGCCCTGGTCAGCGGTCCCGACGAGAATGACTTCTATCTGGATAAAAGAGAGGAGTACATTTACAACGAGGTGACGTTGGATTACAACGCCGGGTTTCAGTCGGCCGTAGCCGGGCTTCGATGTCTGCAACTGCAAGAGCTGGGGAAGCCGGGGAAGCACAAACATCCGAATATACGCTCGTGGAATGCGATAACCACGATCAACAGAACTACCGTTTAATGTTTGAGCTTCCGGAAGATAAAAGGGTGGGAATCGGGAACGGATTGCGAAAGCATTTCCTAGTTGTGAGTACCGTCGCAGCGTTACAAGCTGTCCGTCAAAGAAAGGTGTCCGTACTTACGAATCCGAAACCAGAGTGCTCCTGGTGGATATTCAGTTGCACTATAAACCGGTTGCTTGGCGATCACGATAATTGTTTGGTGTTCCGTATTCAGTATTTTACATTGTTGTAGTTGTGAAACCATTAACTTTGACAGTTTGTAACGCTCTCTGGCAGTTTTGGATTTACTAATTGAGGGGTTCTTCCCGTGAAACACGTGCGTGTGGAAATATCGACTAAAATGTCGAACATTCAGGATATTTTTAGTAGACATTTTCATGTGCAGTGCGCGTACAAATATCGATGACCTCATTACTGTCAACTGTGAAGTATACATTTCCATAGACAAAATGATAAACAAGTGTTCAGTGGGCATAAAGTAATTATTGACAAAGAAATTTACTTTCGAGTTCGACAAGTGCCGAAACATGGGGTGACTTTGCTCACTGTTTTCTGTACTTTCAAGTTTGACCGGCCGGCCCTACAGGCTGTAAGAATTGGGTTAGGGAACCGGGATATTTTTTGTAATTTTGGTAGGACACATTTTTTGTGGAATACATTCCCCAAAAGACTAGACACACCGCCCCATAGATTTTTCAACAGAATCATGAAATATGTATGTCAAGTAGTATCACGATGGTGTGATATCGCACATGTTCATAAATTAACTGAGAGAAAAGTAGTAAACGTAGTGTTATCTATTGAAAGTATCATGTAACCGCGAATCAATATACTATGTATACAGGTGTGTGCAAAAAGAAAAAAAAAACACAAAAAAAAACAAGGAATGTTAACTATGAAAATTGTATTTTTTTATTTCAAAAATCATAAGAAAAATCAAATGATACTTTTCTTCCAAAAAGCCGAGATCCTAATGCACGAAACAGTGTTGCCAAAAGTGAATATTGAATCTGCCCTCGGATTCCTCAAATTCTGCAAGCTTTTGCTAGATTCCAAGAAAATGCTGCTGAGGTCCGTTAAAAATGCGGGTTCAAAGAGAACTGAGATACTAAAAAGAAATTTTCGCTGCTAAAAATGAAAAATTCTGCTAGATCTAGCAACGAAAATGCAATTCTGGCAACACTGACACAAACGCGTGTCCTCGGCATCTCTGAAATGTATAAAAATCCGGTTTGTACTCCTTCGTTCACCAGGAATAAGACAGAACATCAAAACTGATCACTTGCTGCCTTGAAGAAACAAATAAATAATTGCATGCGAAGTCACCCTCTCCGTGCCTCCCCAGTTTTTCACAAATTGCTACCTCACTATGCTGATTATTACAATAGCTTATTTTTTATCATGACCAAGATCAAATTCTGCGCGTAATGATACTTAGAGTTTCCTTTGATTTTTTACTCATTATCTGAAACAATTTCTGTAATGTAATTTTGATACGCCTTTTAAAGCTCTGCACAAACGACTTGATAACGCTGCCAGAAAATAGCGGAATTACGAGTACACCGATTTAGTCTTACACGATAGCTGCAACATCCTACATTACAAAGAGTCACGTGTCAGTATTGCCCACACGTTCTATTTTTTCCCTCACGCTCCTTAGAGTAATGAAACAATATGTGTGCCAAGACACCCCATGATTGCAAAGTCACTCCATGTTATGGTATCTACATATACTTATCAACATTAGTGTAAACATTATAGAATGCAGCGAACTGACAAGCGCTTATTAGACGTCGACAAATTTTTGTACAGGTGGTCTACATTTCTGTTGACATTATAGCAATGGCGTGCATTCCAGGCAAGCAAGGTAAGCCCCGCTCACCCTAAAAATTCCCGAGAAAATAAGTTTTCATAGACAATATCAATTTGTAACAAATAAAAGATAATGAAACATCGGGCAAAACAGCGACTGTATTAACGCTTACGACGCTTACGCTTAAGTATATAATAAATAGATTCATGGGAGATGTATATGTATACTATTTGGCGCTTGGCAATCCTCATACATGTATATTTGTATAGGCCAGCGAGATGTGCGTCGGATCTAACGCTTCTTTTCTATACTGCACGCATTGCAGGACTTACACTCCGCCTCCGTGTTAATTACTAACACAAAAACATACTAGCATGTTCAACGTGACAAAACCTGTGTGTTTGGTTGCGTTCTGCAAGCGCTTCTTTAAGCGCTTTCGGCTCGGTTTGGCTACACACGAACGTCGAAGTTGAAAGTGAAACATGATTATGTTCTTCTACTAGTCAACGTGTTATGTTTGAGTGCTCCGTGTTTTGTTCCCACAAAATGTCTATTCGAGATCTTATTGAAAACCCATTTTCGCTTAATGAACAATTAGAAATTATTAATGGTGGGAACCCTAAACCAGAATTACTATTTTTAAAAATTGAGCAAAAGAGAGGTAGTTCGAGTTTTACTAGACATTGCCACGTATCGCAATATGAAAACATTTTGTGGTTAACCGGTTGTGAAGATGTGAAGATGGTGGAAAACTGTTTGTTGGCCATGTCTATTCAGGGACGTACCGATGGGGGGGGGGAACTCCCCCCTGTAAGAATTTTTTACTCAGCAATTGGGAAAATTTACAATTTCTAACAGACGGAGTTGGGAAAATCCAACAAGTCAAAATGTGTTTTTTTTTTTTTTTTTTTGCTTTGATACCCGTACTTGGGAATTGAGTTGCGAAGTTGAAAAAATCCAACAAGTCAAAAGTTTTTTTTGCTGAGATGTTTGGGAATTTTCAGTGAGTTATTGGAATGATGACCATCTATCGTTGCATAAAGATGACCATGCCGAAGGACACATTTTTTTTGTAACTCTTAATTTATACAATAATATTCGAATGCACGAGTCTTGTCACAAAAAACCGGGAATTTATATGCGGACCGTATAGCTTTGATAAGAATATACAATTTGACCACTAACCGCAACAAAAAAATATTGAAACGCCTGTTCTGTGATTGGTTGAAAAAGAGCCATGTTGATGGACCAAAAATCGAGGGACAATTTTCAAAGCTGGCTATATTGACTCTCACCTGTGAAGATGCGATTTCAATGTTACTTTGTGATTCCTTCATTTATCTAAAATAGCACTACGTTGTCAGTTATTTCTAGTATGGGGAATAATAATGAAAATCGTTCGAGGGACAGCCATGCCGACGGACATTTGACCATATTTAGTCCAATTTTGACACATTAAAAGTGGATCAAATGTTCTTCTGAAAGCTCGAGAAAGTAGAACTGTGTCATATCGATCAATGAAAAAACAACAACAAAATCGCCATTAATAAAAAGTTATTGTGCGACGCTCTGTACGGACTACATGCGCGATTTAGCGGAGGGCGACCGGACTAAAAGTGAAGTCTATTCAATTTCCAGTCGAAAGAGACCAAAACAAGCGCGCTTGCGTACACAGTTGCCGAGCTATAGCGGTTTGAAGTTAATGTGTTCGGATTTTGCCTACAAGCTAAACGTTTGTTGTATAAAATGTGCGAATTTAAGAACGGAACAACGGTGGGTGACCTGTATTGCGTTCGTTGTGGTCTGACATCTGCTGCGAGATGTGCGGATCCTCAGCAATCAAAGTTGCCACTGTGTTCCGGTTTACTTCGGTTACAGTTGTTGTTCGCGGTTGCCCAGTTTACGGAATCGACGAGGCTGATGTGCGGCCATCGCGCAATTCCTTATGCCACCGTTGAATTGTTCTCTTCGGCGTCAGACTTGTACCATACACGCCTTCTATTTCATCATACGTCTGCTTTGATGTCAGACTACGACGAACACAATACTGAATCACCCACCATTGTTCTGTTTTCTTATAATCCTACTTTCCAAAATCATTTTATACAACACTCGTCTAGCTTGTAGGCGAAATCCGAAGACATTAACTTCAAACCGCTGTAGCTCGGTAACTATGTACGCAAGCGCGCTTGTTTTGGTCTCTTTCGACTGGAAATTGAATAGACTTCACTTTTAATTCGGCTGCACTCCGCTCGATCGCGCTTGTAGTCTTTACGGAACGTCGCGCAATGACTTTTGGACCGCACTTTGTAGCTTGTGAGATAACTGCTGGGGACTGAAATATCAACATTTTTGAAGAATAACCCAGTGGCATGTTGTCATACTTTAATTCTGATTTTTAATTCACCTCTACGCTTATCGCTTACCTCCTAGGAAAAATCGTCGCACGCTACTGCATTATAGTCGATAAGTATCAACATTACTATCAACATTGTAGTATCAGTGTATACAAAAGTAGACCGAATTGCACAGTCGACATTTGGATTGACATATCTATTCGACAAGTGGTTTACGCTAAATAATTTTTGTATAAATTAAATTATTGTAATTCTTTAATGACTGATTCAATTACAACGTGTTCCAAAGAATTTGAATACAAAAACTCAAACAAAAAAAGTGGAAAAAATGGTGTCAATACACATGTCAATGCTTCTGTCAACGTCCACAGTGTTTCACGGGTTGTAATTGCTTTCTGTGTTTCACTCGTGACATTAACACATTACAGACCAGCAGGAGCGTCGTGACCCCCTTGGTGCAGTGAAGAAGCCCCCTCAAACTCTGTTGGTTGACACCCTAATTTGAAATAGCAGTAACTTTTTTCTTTGCCTGACACAACGTGGTATTCCTTTTTTTTGCAGTGTTCATTCCACTAGTCATTTCTGATAGTTTAATTGCGAAGCAGTTTTTTACAACGAAATTTAAATAAAACGTTTCTCGGCATTTTAGAACTGATTATGATAAATTTTCCGTATTCTCGTAAAATAAACTAATCACACGTGTCATAAAAATCCTAAATGAAAAGAAATAGAAAAACTCCAACTTTGATGTTTCAGTTTTGGTGGCCAATAATATTTTCTTTTTCTTTGCTGATTCATGCATTGAAGTAAAATGAATAGCATATGTAGTACATGAAGGGGTTGCTTCGTCACTTAACGTCGTTTAAGTAATTACTTTCTGTGTTGTGAATAATGAACATGGACTACAAACATTTCCTATTTCTTCATCTGACCAGGAAAGAAAAGAAAAGGAAAAGCGCCCCCCCCCCTCCTAAAAAAACGAATACGAAGAGTCGTCTTCACCAAAATGGCCTCACGACACCCCTGCGGACCAGGATAGATGAAAAGATACGATAAGGAAAATTCTTACTATGTAAAAAGGGTACAGGGAAATGAGCAGGGAGGTCACTTTTGTGGCGAAGCGAGAAAAATGAAAAACAATTTGTTTACATCGTGGTTCTTTACCTGCATGTGAATTTTCAAACCCATTTATCTGGACTGTAGCATCCTTTCAGGCATCCTACCACAGCTCAGCTAATTTTACTCATTACTCTCGTTCCTACAATACTAATAACTCAATTTCGTCAAAAAAGTGTACCTGCTTTTTTCCCTGTACCCCTCATGTCGAAGTAGCATTCCCTTAAAACGTTCCAAATCATTTGAGTAGGAACTGGAGTATCCAATAAAATCGATATCTCTTCTTGATTGTAGCCCTTCAGCTTTTCGCCCTGATCGTATGTTATAGCTTCAACTGTGTTTCTATGAAATGAAGGTGAAACACAGTGATTATTTGGTTCCTGTTTGTCTCGGAGTGTCAAGACTACAACTTTTCTTCGCGATTTCAGATGTATTAATTACTTTGTCGTGCTCTCAAAACTACACCACTGGTGTATTGTGAAACTTTATGCAAGTGAAATGTTTAGAAATTATTCTACAAAATTACAGTTAACGTGTCTTTCAATGTGGATGATGACCGTTGTTATTCACAGACGTCCTTAACTGTAATAATTAATTTATAATAGAGCTAAGTAGTAAGTATACCTTAACTCCTTGGCCTATCGATTTTGTGATATTAGGAAAATGTAAAGTCTTCTTTCTCAGTTTTAATTCAAAAAGATGGACAATAGACGCTCTTTATTGCAGTAAAATGGGTTGAGGTGAGTGGACACCTACAATACCCGAACAGACATTCTAACTGAAATCAGCGTCCAACTATGTGATTAACAGGCAGTGATATGAAACTCGACGCACATTAAAAGAATGAACTTCACTGTTGTACAAAAAAAAAATTTGCTCCTTTGAGGAATTTTGGGTGATTTTAATAAGTGAACTTAATCCGAATCTGCAAGCAGAATTTTTCCATCACCCTCCATTTCTGGGGGATAAACCTCCGGCAGTTTCGACGAGAGTGTAGAGAAGTCTAATCATGATCCTGCTGATAACAAAACAGACCCGGGTAGATGTGTGTGAGTGCTCAAAGTAAGTAAAGTACAAAGTTCAAAGCGATTTCAGAACCATTTTTCTAAAGCATTATGCAAAAGAAAATCCACGTTTTGCTCCTTACATTTCACCTAATAATGACCCTTTAGATCTTTCTACAAATTCGAAACAAAACCAGAACATGTTTAGTGTGTTATAGTGTAACTATAAACAAAATGTTTTTCAAAATTTAAGAATTCAAACATACATAATGTCTAAGAACTCCATTTTAGCGGAAAATCAGTGATTTTGCTCCTTATTTACCTACATATATTTTAAAATATGAAGCTAAGAAATTTTTGACCACAGATCAGGGATCGCGGAAGTGATTTGTGACAGGGGGGAGGCAAACTTTTATAATCACCTTCACTGATAGTAACGGGGATATCCACTCCCACGAAAATTGAAAATGGTTAAAAACTTATATTCAAAAATCGGAAAAAACGGAGGGGGGACACTTAGCTCTCCCTTCACCCCACTTCCGCGGTCTCTGCCACAGATTCATGTTCAGCACACCAAAAAACATAAGAAATGGGTATTTTCGTTCAAGAGGATTTTCATGCAGATCAGTGCTATTAGCTATGTGGATGGCGCCTCACAAGCGTTTGTTATTCCTCAATCTCGTAACTACTCAGGCGAAGGCGAACCATTTTATTATTAATACGTGTAATTCTATATATGTGATGTCCATCCAGTTATAACTAAGATTTATCTCAGCTGACCAGCTTTGAGAGCAGTGGAGCTAACGTCTGCTGGTCTAGTTGGTCAATTATTTTCTATCCTGGGCATGTTCTATGGGCAAGACCGTTTTCCTCCCGATGTGCATGCAAGAAACTGAAAATTTGCGATGAATTTATACCCGAACATTTTAAGCCTGAACAGAGAATTTTGAATATTCCCAGAAACGGCCCAGAGTGAATTCAACCAACAAATTTTTAGAGGCGAAAACTTCGATTTACTTTTTCATTTATTGCTTTTAAGAACCAGAATTGCTGAAGATGTGGGTGAAGTATTTTTTAATTAAAGTGAAAACTTTTCTCCCTTCTCACGTTTGTACATTAATCAGAGTGTGTAAGGGTTCCCTCCAGCCGCTTCGTCAGCTGACTCTCGCCGACGGTGTTGATCTATCGACCCCTTGCTAAGATGCTCCAAATTTCATTCCCTTTATGTCAGCTGTCTGTATTTATTGGACTGATTGTTTGTCTATCTATCTGACTATCAGTCAGTCAGTCATCCAGTCCATTCATCACAGTCAGCCTACTTGCCTGTCTGCCTGCTTGTTTCTCTGTCTGTTTCTCTCCTTATATATCCTTCGCGTCTGTCCGACTGCCAACCCACCCGTCTGATTGACTGATTTGATTAACACTGAATCTCGGCGTAACATATCCTCATCTGCAATTTTATAACCGATATCTGTTGATCAGTCAGTCCAGTATGTTTTTCGCAGGACCGATGGGAACGAATGTAGAAGTCAGACTCAGTTTTCTCTCAGTAATATGAAAGGATTTAAAACTAAATCAAAATGAAGATTTTCTCTGAACGTATTGAGGAAGTAGGAAGAGAACCTCCACTAAACATTTTAACCTGTTGATAAATTGGCCGCATCACTCAATCCCAAGTTGGCAAAACAGACCCACAATAAATTAATACAATCTCCGAAATGTTGACTCTTTAGGTATTTATTATTTTTATTCGCTGTCTTATTTTAGAAATATTCGTCAATCTGGAAAATCGAATCCTTAAACGGAAAAACTAATATCTTCAATGGAAAAATTTGGCTTTCTCACTCTCCTCCCGCCTTCTCCGTCTTTTAGAAGAAATGAGCAGTAATTTAATTCTTTTTCTTTTTTAATTATTGCTAAAATGACATTCATATGTTATTGCGGATCGAGATGACTCGCTGATGCAGTAAAAATTAGAATTAAAAATTTATTTTTTTTTAGTTAAAGTTTAAGGTGAATTATTTTAAATAACTTACTTTTGAACGGAAACACAGGTGCAGTGAGGCTGCCGATAAAAATTGTTGGTAAATCAATTAAATTCCCAACACCGTGACATAGAAAAAGTAGTACCTACATACTTAGCTCATTTTTCCTAAGCAGTTAATTTCTGTTTTGAACCGTTGACCGCTGTTCTTTATTCAAGATTTAGGACAAATCAGAGCAACAATTTACTACTCTCAATTCGGGGGGGAAAGGGTCTATTTTTACTTGGCAGTTAACATTTCGTTCTTTTTATTTATTTATTAAATTGTTTTTTTTTTGCTTGCCGCGTGATAATTTGGGATAAAAGTGAAATTTTGAGCTTGTCAACTAATATTTTAAGCTTTTTTTAAATTTTATTTATTAGCTTGTCGACTCAAAATTCAGCTGCGGATTTAGAAGCTAAGCCGCTATAGGCACTCAACGAAATGTCCCTTTCACCCCTCCATTCCATATGCTCCTAATGAGCTAACCCTACAGTTCAAAAATTGATAATTATTTCCCAGTTGTGTTTTCTGCAGCTTCTACAGTATTTTCCTTTTTTCTCTCCGTCTCTTCTTTTCCTCTTTTTCCGAAATTCCTTCCTTTTTCCCGCTATCTTTGTACAAAAATCTGCCGCCCTAGGCACTTGCCTAATGTGCCTATTGGGAAATCCATCGTTGTCAAAATCTCAACGAAATTTTGTGGATTCGCCTCTATTTTACATCCGAAGTTTTCACTTATACCACCCTAGAAGAACTTGGAGTTTCTATTCAGGCTACTGTGCCACTTCGTACTGTCTTGTCATGTAAGTAACGCCTTTTCATAATCTTTCATATAAATATATATCTATATGGGTTACGTACTTATATGTACAAGTTTAGGAAGATTCACTGCAAAGGCGGTTACTATCAGCTTTCAAACATTGATTTAAAGGAATGAGTTCGAAATTTCTCTTTCGAAGCAGTCAGAAACATGATGAAGTTTTATCATACAACTTGCATGTCGTTAGGCTTGTTCTGCTGACAAAGTGCAATTAAAAATTTAAAAAAAAAAGCCGGCCCAATTATTCATCATTATCTAACAATATGTTTACACGATGAGTCACATGCCTTATGGAACATAATATGTGTATATTATGTATAAAAGCTTAAGAAAATTTTCAAATTCTTGTCCGTAAATCTGTAGTGTGCTTCCATCAGTTTTATTTTCATTATTTTTTAACTGCTTTATTTTGCATTATATTCACTGCTCCTGGGCGTACACGCGGTCGCATTGTTTCTTTTCAAAAACTTGTTCTCGGAACAACCAGTTTATAAATAAAAACCACTCTCGTTTTCTTCGATTTTTTTTTGTTCGTTTTGTTGTCATTTTCTAGTAATAATTATCCTAAGTAGATGGTTAATATTGTACGTAGTTTGTAAAAGTTATGATACCAAAATCATTACATCGTTTGTTATGAAATCGCTTCCTGTCATTTTCGAACTTGATTCTACAAACATCAAGCTAATTATCTATAGTATAGGACACTCAGAGACGAAGTACGATAAAAAAATATTTTTTGATAATAGAAGAGACTTCGCTGAAAACTGTATCTGGCGTATCCTGTATAATGCTTGAAAAACCCCAGCCCTCGGGGTATTTTCTTTTCTCTTTAAAGGAGGGAGTCGATTATCTCAAAATTAATGTTTTTGAAAAAATTCCAAAACTATTACTGATATTGAAAATTATTTCACATAAAATTTGCTCTGCAGGAGGCATCCCATAAAAATGGTCATATGCATTTGTTTTGTACCCGTCCCCTAATTTACACAAGCGTGGGTTGAAATTTCCCAGTTTCAGGACTATACTTTAATTCAAGCCTTCCGAGAGAGAGTCATTCTTTCGTATATTTTTTCACTTTACAGAAGAATAGGAATAAACCCGACCCAATTTTCATTGGAGTCAATTCCCCACCTTACCAACCTCTCATTTCTGGGAATGCTAGAGTCCCCCTCCTCATCAGGAACCACCAATTGTAGTTTTACATTTTGTCGAGTGCTTTCCAGATTTTTGAGCTGATTTTTTTTCATATTATTTTTGGCTTAAAGAAAATTAAATTAGAAATCGAGACACCGTATGTACGGTTTTTGAGCCTGCTGAATTCAATTTGGACACTAAATCAACATTGTGGTCCCTAAGAGAGCGAGTGAAAATCAAAATAATCTCAAATGCAATATGCATAATTATTAGGTTTTCAGTATCGCAGAATTCAGTTTCGATACAGTTTTCATCCTCAAATCAAAGTTGTGGTACCTGGAGGAGAGGATATAAGGAAGTGAAATACGATTTACCGACAGATTCTGATACCATATTCGTGAAGCTGGTCAATCCAATTTGATGTTACAAATGATTCCAGTTTGGAATCGATGTATTTGTTTCTGAGATAGCAATTGAAAATTTTTCCGAGAAATTTACCCGTAAATAAAGAGAAGTATTTTCATTGTAATTCACCTCTTTATATGCTTTCTTTTTGGTGCCAAAATTTCTTCTTTAGGAATGAGTTTGGTACTATTTGATATCCGTAAAGGGATAAAACTCAGTAAAATTCTCATTTTGGCTGTAAAAGTGAGCTTACTGAGCTGATTCTTACAGCACCTTGAGAAAAAGTGCAATGGACCGCAAGGTCTGAGCATTCGGCGCATGCAGCGCCACCTCACACGAAAGAACATACTGCATTTCTCGACAAGCTAATTTTCTAGTCACCTCGCCTTCCTGCAGGTGTCACAATTTTCAAATGAGGGGAAAAGTAATGTCGGAATTGACTTCAACGGCTCTGAAAACCTACTAACTGACACCCATGAAGTAGTTTTCGACAGAGTCATTTTCTAGCCCTCTCCCCCAGATGCTACTACAATTTTGTAGCGGTGGGAGAGGGAAGGGCGAGCAATATCGAAATTGACTTCAGTGACCCTGAAAATCTACCATTTGATATCGGCGTTTCATTCATCGACAGTCACATTTCAACCTTCTCCTCCACTCCTAGGTACGACAATTTTGCATCGAGGATGGAAAATGAATCCGATGACCCTGAAAACCCAAGAATAGACATGTATGTTATGTCCATTTGACCTCATTTTGACTTTTTCTCTCTCCCTCAGACATAACTATTTGGCAATTAGGGGAAAGTAATTAAAAAATTGAATTAAGTAGCTTGGTGTCTCGATTCCCAATTTGGTCACAAAGTTTCAAAAAAATTCGACTCAAAAATTTGAAAAACACGCCGATCTACTATTGGTGATAGTTCCCGAAAGGAGGAAAAGCAGTGAGGAAAAAAAATCTCAGAATTGAAATTTTAGTAGTGTGGGGAATCGACTACAATGAAAATATGAGTCTAAGCTATTCTCGTTCTCCTATAAATTGAAAAAAAAAGGTCAAAAATGACTTCTTCTCTTTTAGGGCTGTATAGAAGTATAATCTGAAAACTGGTCATTTTCGACTTCGGCTCCGTTAAGGTTTTCTACACTCCGCTGAAGATTACGTCAGGTTTACGATGATGGAGGCGAAATAATTAGCTGATAGTAAAGGACTGAAGGATACAAACATTTTAAGGTTACCTATGTAAGTAAAGGAACATTGACGTTTAGGTATATATATTACGTCAACGTTCAGTTTCATACTAAAATTTTTGAGTTAATGTCTCACGGAATTTATGACCAATTTACCAAGATCATGAATTACGCTTACGAGGAAGAAATCGCAATATGGAAATGCAGGTGAGTAGAATATACATCCTAAAATTTTTGATTTTTTCGAATTTTGAAAAATTTTCCATACTATACATCATGTCTTTTTTCGGACTAAAAAATTTTCGGAGAGCTTCGGCGTTGGCGCAGGGGCTAATCACTCAACTTCTGAAACGAATTCAAATCCGTCGTCAAAGTTTAGCTAAAATTGACTCTAGATCAATTTTGACATTGGATTCGAATCCGTCTCATAAACTGAGTAATTAGCCCCTGCGCCGAGGCCGAAGCTCTCCGAAAATTTTTTAGTCCGAAAAAAGACATGGTGTATAGTATGGAGAAATATTCAAAATTTGAGAAAATCAAACATTTCGAATTATTGAGTGTTTCTTACTCGATTATTCACGCTGAGTTCGAATTCGTTGTTCCAATTTGGCGACGACCCTCCGTTCCCGAGATACACTCAGAAAAGCTGGGAAAGTTGATCAATTTGAGTCAAAAATTGACTCTAGCTCAATTTTGAAAACGAATTCGTATACGTCCTTAGAAATTGATAAACTAGCACCACCGCCGACGCCGTAGCGCTCCGAAAATTTTTTCGCCCCAAAAAAGACATGATGTATAGTATGGAGAAATTTTCTCAATTTTTGAATATCAAAAATTTCGAATTGATGAGTGTTTCTTACCCAATTTCCCACGCTGAGTTCGAATTCGTTGTTCCCATTTGGTGGCGACCCTCCGTTCTTGAGGTACACTCAATAAAATTGGGAAAATGGATCAATCTGGGTCAAAAAATAACTCTAGCTCAATTTTGACAACGGATTCGAATTCGTCTCGAAAATTTGAGTCACTAGCACCAGCGCCGACGCCGTAGCTCTCAGAAAAATTTTTCGATCGAAAAAAGACATGATGTATTATAGTATGGAGAAATTTTCAAAATCTGAGAAAATCAAAGATTTCGATTTATTGAGGGTTTCTTACTCAATTTTTCACGCTGAGTTCGAATAAGGGGTTCCCATTTGGCGGCGACCCTCCGTTCTTGAGGTACACTCAAAAAAGTTGGGGAAATTGATCAATTTGGGTCAAAAAATGCTTCCAGCTCTATTTTGACAACGGATTCGAATTCGTTTCGAAAAATTGAGTTAATTGCAGCAGCGCCGACGCCGTAGCTCTCCGAAAACTTTTTCGCCCGAAAAAAGACGTGATGCTCTAGAGTATGGAGAAATTTTCACGATCTGAGAAAATCGAAAATTTTGAATTAATGAGGGTTCCTTAATCAATTTCTCACGCTGAGTTCGAATTCGTTGTTCCCATATGGCGGCGACCCTCCGTTCTTGAGGTACACTCAAAAAAGTTGGGAAAATTGATCAATTTGGGTCAACAGATGACTCTAGCTCAATTTTGACAACGGATTCGAATTCGTCTAGAAAATTTGAGTAACGAGCACCAGCGCCGACGCCGTAGCTCTCCGAAAATTTTTTCGATCGAAAAAAGACCTGATGTATAAGTATGGAGAAATTATCAAAATTTGAGAAAATCAAAAATTTCGAATTAACGAGTGTTTCTTAATCAATTTTTCACGCTGAGTTCGAATAAGTGGTTCCCATTTGGCGGTGACCCTCCGTTCTTGAGGTACACCCAATAAAACTGGGAAAATTGATCAATTTGGGTCAAAAAATGCCTCTAGCTCTATTTTGACAACGGATTCGAATTCGTTTCGAAAAATTGAGTTAATTGCAGCAGCGCCGACGCCGTAGCTCTCCGAAAATTTTTTCGATCGAAAAAAGACATGATGTATAAGTATGGAGAAATTTTCAAAATATGAGAAAATCAAAAATTTCGAATTAACGAGTGTTTCTTAATCAATTTTTCACGCTGAGTTCGAATTCGATGTTCCCATTTGGCGGCGACCCTCCGTTCTTGAGTACACTCAAAATTGGAAAATGATCAATTGGGTCAAAATGACTCTAGCTCAATTTTGACAACGATTCGAATTCGTCACGAAAATGAGTACAACGCCAGCGCCTCGCCGTAGCTTCCGAATTTTCGTCGAAAAGACATGATTATAAGTATGGAGAAATTATCAAATTTGAGAAAATCAAAAATTTGGAAATTAACAGTTTCTTAATCCAATTTTCAGCTAGTTCGAATTCGTTTTCCTGTGCGGCGAATCCCGTTCTTGAGGTACCTCAAAAAGTTGGAAATGGATCAATTGGTCAACAATGATCTAGTCAATTTGACAACGATTCGTATTCGTCGAAAAGATTGAACTCGCACAGGCAGCCGTAGCCTCCGAAATTGCGCCCGAAAACGTGTGTACAGATGAGACATATAAAATTTGAGAAAATCAAAATTTAGAATTAACGAGGATGAATGATTATGTTGAAAATTTTTAATGAGGAATTATTCCAATTGCGCAAATGATTTTTACTCAATTTTTCGTGAGTTCGAATCGTTGGTTCCCAATTGGGCAACCTCTTTTGAGGTACACTCAAAAAATTGAAAATGATCAATTTGGTCAACAGATGACTCTAGCCAAATTTTACAACGGATTCGAATTGTCTCGAAAAATTGATAAAGCACAGCCCAACGCCTGATTCGTTCCGAAAATTTTTCGACGAAAAAAGAATGATGTATAGTATGAAGAAATCATCAAAATTTGAGAATATCAAAAATTTCGAATTAACAAGTGTTTCTTAATCAATTTTTCACGCTGAGTTCGAATTTTATGTTCCCATTTGGCGGCGACATTCCGTTCTTGAGATACACACGAAAACTTTGGGAAAATTGATCAACTTGGGTCAAGAAAGGACTCTAGCTTAATTTTGACAACGGATTCGAATTCGTCTCAAAAAATTGAGTAACTAGCACCAGCGCCGACGGCTTTTCTCCCGAAATTTTTCGCCCGAAATGACATGATGTTTATGGAGAAATTCAAAATTTGAGAAAATCAAAATTTAGAATTACGAGTGTTCTAATCAATTTTTCACGGGAGTCTGAATCGATGTTCATTTGGCGCGACCCGCTTCTGAAGTACACTAATAAATTAGAAAATGATCATTGGGTCAAAAAATATCTAGTAAATTTTGAATAACGATTCGATTCCACATAAAATAGAGTAACTAGTCCCGCCGACGCCGTAGCTCCCCAATTTTGTCGCCGAAAAATGACACATGTTAATGTATGGAGAAATTTTAAATTTGGAAAAGAAAACTTTATACTAATTGGAGTTTCTATCAATTTTTCACGCTGAGTTCGAATTCGTTGTTCCCTTGTGACGGCGACCCTCCGTTCCTGAGGTACACTCGAAAACTTTGGGAAAATTGATCAACTTGGGTCAAAAAAGACTCTAGCTCATTTTGAACGATTCGAATTGTCTCGAAATAGTAATACCAGCCGACGCGTAGCTCTCCGAAAAAATTTCGCCGAAAAGACGTGATGTATATATGGAGAAATTTCAAATTTGAGAAACAAAATTGAATTAACGAGTTTTCTTAATCAATTTTCACGCTGAGTTCGAATTCGTTGTTCCAATGGCGGCGACCTCCGTTCTTGAGGTACCAAAAAGTTGGGAAAATTGATCAATTTGGGTCAACAGATGACTATAGCTCAATTTTGACAACGGATTCGAATTGGTCTCGAAAAATTGAGTAACGAGCACCAGCGCCGACACCGTAGCTCTCCGAAAACTTTTTCGATCGAAAAAAGGCATGATGTATAGTATGGAGAAATTATCAAAATTTGAGAAAATCAAAAATTTCGATTTAACGAGCGTTTCTTAATCAATTTTTCACGCTGAGTTCGAATATGTGGTTCCCATTTGGCGGTGACCCTCCGTTCTTGCGGTACGCCCAATAAAGTTGGGAAAATTGATCAATTTGGGTCAAAAAATGACTCTAGCTCAATTTTGACAACGGATTCGAATTCGTCTCGAAACATTGAGTAACTAGCACCAGCGCCGACGTCTTGGTTCTCCGAAAATTTTTTCGCCCGAAAAATAACATGATGTATAGTATGGAGAAATTTTCAAAATTTGAGAAAATCAAAACATTCGACTAAATGAGAGTTTCTTAATCAATTTTTCATGCTGAGTTCGAATTTGATGTTCCCTTGTGGCGGCGACCCTCCGTTCTTGAGGTACACACGAAAACTTTGGGAAAATTGATCAACTTGGGTCAAAAAAGAACTCCAGCTCAATTTTGACAACGGATTCGAATTCGTCTCGAAAATTTGAGTAACTAGCACCAGCGCCGACGCCGTAGCTCTCCGAAAATTTTTTCGACCGAAAAAAGACATGATGTATAGTATGGAGAAATTATCAAAATTTGAGAAAATCAAAAATTTCGAATTAACGAGTGTTTCTTAATCAATTTTTCACGCTGAGTTCGAATTCGATGTTCCCATTTGGCGGCGACCCTCTGTTCTTGAGGTACACTCAATAAAATTGGGAAAATGCATCAATTGGGGTCAAAAAATGACTCTGGCCCAATTTTGACAACGGATTCGAATTCACCTCGAAAAATAGAGTTACTAGCATCAGCGCCGACGCCGTAGCTCTCCGAAAATTTTTTCGCCCGAAAAATGACATGATGTATAGTATGGAGAAAGTTTCAAAATTTGAGAACAGAAAAACTTCCGACTAAATCAGAGTTTCTTACCCAATTTTTCACGCTGTGTTCGAATTCGTTGTTCCCTTGTGGCGGCGACCCTCCGTTCCTGAGGTACACTCGAAAACTTTGGGAAAATTGATCAATTTGGGTCAACAGATGACTCTAGCTTAATTTGGACAACGTATTCGAATTCGTCTCAAAAAATTGAGTAACTAGCACCAGCGCCGACGCCGTAGCTCTCCGAAAATTTTTTCGCCCGAAAATGACATGATGTATAGAATGGAGAAATTTTCAAAATTTGAGAAAATCAAAAATTCCGAATTAATGGGTGTTTCTGACTCAGTTTTTCACGCTGAGTTCGAATAAGTGGTTCCGATTTGGCGGCGACCCTCCGTTCTTGAGGTACACTCAATAAAGTTGGGAAAATTGATCAATTTGGGTCAAAAAATGATTCTAGCTCAATTTTGACAACGAATTCGAATTCCTCTCGAAAAATGGAGTAACTAGCACCAGCGCCGACGCCTTGGCTCTCCGAAAATGTTTTCGCCCGAAAAATGACATGATGTATAAGTATGGAGAAATTTTCAAATTTGAGAACAGACAAACTTCGAATTAATGAGAGTTTCTTACCAATTTTTCACTGCTGTGTTCAATTCGATGTTCACCTTGGGGGCACCCCGTTCTGAGGTACACTCAAAATTGGAAAATTATCAATTGGGTCAACAATGCCTAGCTAATTTGACAACGGATTCGAATTCGTCTCAAAAAATTGAGTAACTAGCACCAGCGCCTACGCCGTAGCTCTCCGAAAATTTTTTCGCCCCAAAAAAGACATGATGTATACGTAGTCGCCAAATTTGAACACTGAATTTGAACTCGGCGTAAAACTTGGGTCGGAAAAAGTCTTTAACCCAAATTTTTGATTTTTTCGAATTTGGTAAATTTTCCCATACTATACACCCTGTCTTGTTTCGGCCAAAAAAATTTTCCAAGAGCTTCAGCGTCGGCGCAGGGACTCATTTCTCAATTTTTCTAGTCGAATTTTAATCCGTCGTCAATATTGGCTTCAATTTTCCCAACATTCGCGGGTGTATCTCGGGAAGGAAGTGTAGCCGCCAAATTTGAACACTGAATTCGATCTCGGCGTAAAAAATTGTGTCGGAAAATGTCTTTAACCCAAAATTTTTGATTTTTTCGAATTTGGAAAATTTTTTATATTATATGTATACATCGTGACTTTGTTCGGTAAAAAAATTTTCGGAAAGCTTCGGCGTCGGCACAGGGGCTAGTTACTCAATTTTTCGAGACGAATTGAAATCCATCGTAAAAATTGAGCAAAAGTCATTTTCTGACCAATTTGCCAATATTTTCGGATGTATCTCGGGAACGGAGCGTCGCCGCCAAATTTGAACAATGAGTTTGTACTCGGCGTGAAAAATTGGGTCAAAGAAAGTCTTTAAACTAAAATTTAGATTTTTTCGAAATTTGAAAATTTCTCCTTACTATACTAATTTTAATTTTCGGTCATAATTTTTTCGGTGAGCATCGCATCGGCGCTGATGCTAATTGCTCAATTATTCGAAACGATTTCAAATCCGTCGTCAAAATTTAGATAAAGTCATTTTTTGACCAATTTTGCCAACATTCGCGAGTGTATCTCGAGCACGGAGCCTCGCCGCCAAATTTAAACACTGAATTTGAACTCGGCGTGAAAAATTAGGTCCAAAAATTGTTTGAACCAAAATTTTTATTTTTGAGAATTTTGAAAGTTTCTCCATACTCAAGTGTTTTTTCGTTATTTCGGACGAAAAAATCTTCGATTTCGAAGAGCTTCGGCGTTTGCGCAGGGGCTAATTATTTAAGTTCTCGAAACGAACTCAAATCCATCGTCAAAATTGAGCTAAATTCTTTTTTTGACCAATTTTGCCAATACTTTCGGGTGTATCTCGAGAACGGAGCGTCGCCGCCAAATTTGAACACTACGTTTGAACTCGGCGTAAAAAATTGGGTTGAAAAAAGTTTTTAAACCGAAATTTTTGATTTTTCGAAATTTGAAAATTTTTACCATACTATACACCACGTCTTTTTTCGGCCAAAAAAATTTACCAAGAGCTTCGGCGTCGGCGCAGGGGCTCATTACTCAGTTTTTCGAGACAAATTCAAATCCGTCTTCAAAATTGAGCTAAAGTCGTATTTTGACCAAATTTTCCAACATTTTTGGGTGTATCTCGGGAACGGAGCGTAGCCGCCAAATTTGAACCCTAAATTTGAAATCAGCGTAAAAAATTGGGTCAAAAAAAGTCCTTAAACCAAAATTTTCGATTTTTTCGAAATTTGAAAATTTCTCCATACTTATACATCATGTCTTTTTTCGGCCAAAAGATTTTCAGAGGGCTTCGGCGTCGGCGCTGAGGCTAATTGCTCAACGTTTCGAAACGAATTCAAATCCGTAGTCAAAATTGGTCTAAACTAATTTTTTGACCAATTTTGCCAACATTCGCGGGCGTATCTCGGGTACTCATGTGTTTTTTCGTTATTTCGGACAAAAAAAATTTTCGAAGAGCTTCGGCGTCTGCGCAGGGGCTAATAAGTTTTCGAAACGAACTCAAATCCGTTGTCAAAATTGAGCTGAAGATATTTTTTGACCAATTTTGCCAACATTTCCGGGTGTATCACGGGAACGGAGCGGAGCCGCCAAATTTTAACACTGAATTTGAACTCAGCGTAAAAAATTGTGTCAATAAAATTCGTTAAACCGAAATTTTTGATTTTTCGAATTTGGAAATTTTCTCCATGCTATACATCATGTCTTCGGACAAACAATATGTCGGAGAACTTCGGCGTCGGCGCCGGTGCTAAATACTCAATTTTTCGAGACAAATTCAAATCCATCTTCAAAATTGAGCTGAAGTCATATTTTGACCAATTTTGCCAACATTTTATGGTGTATCTTGAGAACGGAGCATCTCCGCCAAATTTGAACACTGAATTTGAGCTCGGCGTGAAAAATTGGGTCGAAAAAGTCTTTAAACCAAAATTTTTTTTTTTCGAATATGGAAAATTTCTTTATACTACCGTGTTTTTTAAAGCTTGGACCATACTGTCGTAGAAATTTTCCTCGACTTTCATTTTCTCTAGCACCGATTTTAGTTTCTGGCGTGCATCCTCTTTCTTTCTGACTGGGATGATCCGCCTTCCTCTCCCTTTACCCTTCCTGCGATTTTTATACTGGACTCTCTGCGGGATGCTCAATTTACAGTGTGATATGCGGTAGTTACATCATTTCTTTTTTCGGACAAAAAAAATTTTCTCAGAGCTTCTGCGTCTGCGCAGGTGCTAATTACTCAATTTTTGGAACCGAATTAAAATCTGTCGTCAAAATTGAGCTAAAGTCATTTTTTGACCAATTTTTCCATCATTTTCGGGTGTATCTTAGGAACGAAGCGGAGCCGCCAAATAAAAATTGGGACAAGAAATTCTTCAAATTAAAATTTTTGATTTTTTCGAATTTTTTAAAATTTTATCATACTATACAGCATGTCTTTTTTCGGACGAACAAATTGTCGGAAAGCTTCGGCGTCGACGCAGGTGTTAAATACTCAATTTTTCGAGAAAAATTCAAATCCGTCTTCAGAATTGACCTAAAGTAATTTTTTGACCAATTTTGCCAACATTCGCGGGCGTATCTCGGGAATGGAGCTTCGCCGCCAAATTTGAACACTGAATATGAACTCGGCGTGAAAAATTGGGACGAAGAAAGTTTTTAAACAAAATTTTATGATTTTTTCGAATTTTGAAAATTTCTCCATGCTATACATCATGTCTTTTTTCGGACAAACAATATGTCGGAAAGCTTCGGCGTCGGCGCAGATGCTAATTACTCAGTTTTTGAGACAAATTCAAATCTGTCTTCAGAATTGACCTAAAGTCATTTCTTGACAAATTTTAGCAATATTTTCGGATGTATCTCGAGAACGGAGTGTCGCCACCAAATTTGAACACTGAATTTGAACTCGGCGTGAAAAATTGAGTCGCAAACAGTCTTTAAACAAACATTTTTGATTTTTTCGAATTTTGAAAATTTCTCCTTACTGAGTATATGAAATCTGGAACGTAGTTCGCGTTAATCACTCTCATAAAATATTGGTTCGTACAAAATTTTGCTAAAGTCATCATTACTAGTCAATTCTATTCGAGTTGAAATTATCGAAATAAATACGTATCGATCGAAATCATTCGAATTTCCCGTGAAATTTCGTTCGATCTCCTCGAACATTCGCCAAATTATGGACTTAATCTTTACCGTAACTTAGGGTTACTTAGAAAGTTTTAAGGTATATTTCGTTTAATACTCG
Organism: Acanthococcus lagerstroemiae; assembly: GCA_031841125.1. Classification (NCBI taxonomy): domain Eukaryota; kingdom Metazoa; phylum Arthropoda; class Insecta; order Hemiptera; family Eriococcidae; genus Acanthococcus; species Acanthococcus lagerstroemiae. The sequence goes on along the minus strand of CM063113.1, from coordinate 30,324,804 downwards.
TTGGAAATCACCTAACTGAGCTAGAAAAAACCTTAAATGGAAGTTAATAGAGCTCAGTGAACACTATAACATGGCGCAATCATGAATTGCCTATCAGGTTTCTGTGAGGCGTAATCCGCCAAAGAAAGGCCTTTCAAAGGTAGACAGGTGTTGGGGGTACTTTGAAACCTCTTATTTTTTTCATGGAATTCGATAGATTTGTATTTGAATAACTACCATACCAAATTTCATCTCATTCGGTGAAGAAACGCTGGAAATATAGGCCATAATATGCTTAAAATAGGATAAAATTCCGGAGGGGGGGGGGGAAGAAACATCAATTCATCGGCCATTTTATTTGATTGTTTTCAGCGAGGTACATACTTACTTTCTGATGAAAAATATCTTTTCGAAAAACACGTGCAGTTATTATTCATCTTCGAGAAGATTCCTTTGATTTTCGAAAATAATTTCCTTAAAATTTAACATATTTTAAGGAAGAATTTCCGATAATTTTCGAAAAATTTCATCGGACATCGCTGAGAGAAATCTCCGATGATTTCAGGAGAATTTTTTGAAACTTTTAATGAAAATCTCCACGATACCAGTGGATTTTATTGGAAATCATCTAGAAATATCTCTGATGGTGTTTGAAGCATTTCTTCAGAAGAAAGGCTCGATGATTTCCAGAGATTTTCATCGGAAATTTTTGGGCTTAAAAATGACGGATGATTTCCGAAGAATTTCATCAGAAATGTTGGGGGAAAATCTTCGACGATTTCCAAGGAATTTTATCAGAAATCTTTGAGAACAATCTCTGAGAATTTCCGGAGAATTTTATCGGAAATCTTCAGAGGAAAATTCCAACGTTTTCCGAAGAAGTTCTTCAAAAATCTTCCGATAGTTTTTAAAGAATTTTACCGGAAATTATTAGGAGAAATCACTGATAATTTCCAAAGAATAATTCCATTGGAAATCTTCGAGAAGAATGTCCGATGATTTTAAAAGAATTTCATCGGAAAATTTTGGAAAAAAGTTCAGAAGATTTCCGAAGAATCCCATTGGAAATATTTATAAAGAAATTCTAATGTTTCTCAAACAATTTTATCAAAATTCTGTGAGAAAATATTCTAATAATTTTCGAATAGGAAACATTCGAGGAAAAACTTCGATCGTTTTTGAAGAATTTTAACGAAAATCTTCAGGAAAAATCTCCGATTATTTCCAAAGGATAATTTCATTGGAAATCAAGAAGAGTCTCAAGGAATTTCAGCGGAAATTTTTGGTACAAAATTCCGGTAATTAGAATCTCATCGAAAGTTTTTTGAAAAAATGGTCAATGCTTTCCAAAATATTTCATTAAAATTCATCGAAAAAATTTTCTGATGATTTTTGGAGAATTTTATAGGAAATATTCGGCGGAATAACTCCGATGGTTTTTGAAGAATCTCTCTATCTCTCATCTGATTAGATCTGTTCCCTGAGAATTCCCCCAAAATCATAGGCGGTGACTGCGTGGCTGCACGGTACCTCCGGGAGAAACCCGGGAGAAAAAAAACACTGCGGTGGCCTACCTTACCCCTTATTTGCTCATTGCTCCAGGGGTAGCCTACCTTTGGGAGCGGGCTCATGGTGGAGGAGGGAGCTTGGGGGGAGGAAGGTCGCTAAGGACGAGGAGGAATGCCACGGGGGGGGGGTCGGAATCGACGGTATATCGTGAGGATAGTCGCAACGAGGGAGAGGGTCGTGGTCGAGGAACTAGGGGGTTGTTGTGGGGGAGGACTCTTTATAAACTAAACAGTAAATACCACCTCCTCCTTTCCCTCTAAATTCCTGGTGACCTCCCCTGTAACTTAATCTCACGTTTTACCAGTGGTACCCTACCCAGAGAGAGCTCCTCGGTAGAGGTGGGAGCTCCTAGAGAGGGAGGACAGCCACAAAGTATACAGAGAGACAGCCAGATTTTTGCCGGAAAAGGCTACCTCTGGAGAAATGAGCAATTAAGGGGCAGGGTAGGCAACCCGTAGTGTTTTTTTTCTCCCGGTGGCGGCGGCGGATTTTCTCTGCTCCCTCCTCCACCATGAATCCTCTCACAAGGGTAGGCTGCCCCTGGAGAAATGAGCAATTAGGGGGCAGGGTAGGCAACTCGCAATTGATTTTTCTCCCAGTGGCGACGGCGGGTGGGCTGCCCCTGGAGAAATGAGTAATTAAAGGACAGGGTAGGCAACCCGCGGTGACGTTTTTTTCTCCCAGAGGCGGCGTCGGCGGCGGATTTTTGAAGGGTTTCTGTTATGGGAAAGCAGTTGTGGTGAAGGACCTTCCTCACCCTGGTCGTAGTGAAGGTGGAGGTCCTGGGTTCTTTCTCTAATAGATCAAATTGAAAGGTGTGACTTATTCTTGAAGGTATAGAAACCCATCAGTTATTTGTACAACTGGTGTTGTCACCAAAAGCTTCGATAAGGAAAAAAAAAGAAAGGAACTCTGACAGGAATAGTGAGAAACTTGTGAACCCGCGAGGCGTGAAGCGCCGAGCTAGGCTGAGGCCGACACAAGTGAAGCGAGTGACGGCAGGGGTTGGGCCGCAAAGCGGCCAGGGGGCGAATCCCCCTAGTTTTATCAAAAATCTTCAGAAAAAATGATCGATGATCTTCGAAGAATTTCATCGGAAATCTTCGAGAAGAATCTCCGATGATTTTTAAGAAATTTCATCGGGGATTTTTGGGGGAAATTCCGATTCCCGAAGAATTGAGACTATTTCCCGCTCATGTGCTCGAATGAGAAATTTTCATAAAATTCTTCGGAAATCGTTGGAAATTTTTTTTGACGATTTCCGATGAAATTCTCTAAAAGTTAGTGGAGATTATTTTCAAAGATTTCCAATGACATTGTTTTGAAATTATCAGAGATTTTTCTCAAATTATTTTCGATAAAATTCTTCGGAAATGACTGGCTGATTTCAGAAGAATTTCATCAAAAATCTTCAGAAAAAATCTCTGATTTCATCGCATGAATGGAAAATAGTCTCAATTCTTCGGAAATTATCGGAAATTTTTTTCCCAAAGATTTCCGATGAAATTCCTTAAAAATCATCAGAGATTCTTCTCGAAGATTTCCAATGAAATTATTCTCTGAAAATCACCGGAGATTCTTCCTGAAAATTTTCGATAAAATTCTTCCAAAAACCATCGAAGTTTTTTCCCAAATATTCCCGATGAAATTCTTCATAAATTATCGGAAAATTTTCATAAAAATTTTCTAAGAAATTCTCTGGAAAACATTGGAATTTTTTTTTAGAAGATTTCTAATGAAATTCTCCAGAAAAGATTTCCGAAAAAATTCTCCTGAAATCATCGTAGGTTTTCCTCAATGATGTCCCATGAAATTCTGGAAATTTTCCCCTAATATTTTCGATAAAATACTTGGGAAATTATCTTCGGAAAAATCAAAGGAACCTTCTTGAAGATTTCTGATGAAATTTTTTGGAAGTCATCGAAGATTTTTCCCGAAAATTATTTCATATTTTCGTGCGTTTGGTGTGATTTCCACCTGTACACCACTACCATCTTTGTCTTTGCTTCATTGAATGATTTTCGAATTAGAAAAAGTTCCTTGGACACATACGTCGGCTGGTTAACGACTTGAACAAACGTTGTTGTCTTTGAAGCACTCGCTTCATTTTGTGGAGCGTTCGCTTCGAAGTGAAAGAGAAAAAGCTTTTGCTTACGGATTGAAGCAGAACCTTAAACTTCTATCTCTACCTTCGGAGCGAAGACTCTCACTCCGCTCTTTTGCTTGGACGTTGAAGCTTAATTTGTGCATACACGGCCTAATGATACGATAATAAAACGTTATTGTGTAAAATCAATGTTGTTTCTTTCGCTACACATGGGATTATGAAAAGTTGCCGGCCCTGTACCCAGTCGTCACCTGGCAGAATACCACCTCGGAAATAATCTTTTATCTAAAAACACGATGAATTCGTTAAAAAATTCCAGGTATCAAGGTTTGAGATTGATAAAGACTGAAAACTCACCAACTGCCAGTAAATAATGTTTAGTAAACAACCTCACATCCAATATAGACATAGGGTATCCCCAATTGCTGCAAATTCCCAAACATTCGATGAACACTTGAAAAGCTCTTTTCCGAAGTGGCCTAAGTCAAAACAAGTGATTTTTCAAAATACGATAAAAATTGTTTTCCTCCCCACCCCGTGTCAAAATTTACTTCGAATTTCCTATTTTATCATTTCTTTTACCCTTCTTATTATTAACTTCTTGGTTATTGGGTTAAAATTTCTGACATGAATACAATATAGCAGTAATCAAAAATCAATATCATATGGTGTACGTTTGTATAGAAAGGGCCACTTTGTTCGCCACAATTTTCGATGTATAGCCATTTTTATGGGGAAAAATCGTAATTTATTAAATGTTAGATTTTTACTCTTTCGGGTACTTCAAACCCTCGTCTATGACGTGTTTACGTGGAACTTTGATTCCGCTATTTTTATCCATTTAAAAAATAGAACATATGAAATGAGAAAGGGCCCATTTCGTCGATACCGGTTCCCCCTCACTGTGTACAACGGTGTAGCCAGCGAACCAGTGTATTGCAGCCAAAAAATTCAGCTTCGGCTTTTGGCTTAAGCTTTTGAGCTTGAGAAAATATACTTCTTAACGCAACTTTTCGCTGTCGTCATAGATTTTTGGGATTACAAAAAGCTGATTTCCGGCTTTTGACGTATTTATGAAAATTTTGGCCTAATACGGCTTTCAGCTTGCGGCTTTCGACTGGCTGCAATACACTGCTGTGAACGGTTTTAACAAGTTTTCTTTCAGAGGTTACGTTTCACATTAATTTTTATGAAAAGGCCCACTTTGTCGTATCACTTCTTTTTTTTTTTTTTCTTTTTTTTATTCATGAAATTGTTCCAGCGTTTCCAGTGTAGAAAGAAACCTTTTTCTGTACCATTTTACATTGAGAAAAACCTAAATATTTGATTTGCGAAGCAAAAATGTACATAAAATATCACATTTTTTCAAAATTTAGTACCAAAATTTCAAACGTGAATTTTTCTCTGAACTTACATTTTTATACCCAGTTTTCAAATTTCCGTGAAAGGTTAAGTTTTGCACTTATAGACCTCTGGTTAAATTCATTTTGACCAGACTTTAGTGTAAGTCCTATTACCCGCTGGCCGTTACTCCAGATCGACAGAAAGGACCTTTCGATACGTAAGTACGCATATTTTAGCCTTAAATCACTCTGGAAGACTTTTGACTTAGGCCACTTTGGAAACCAACTATTTTTTGATCGCTGATAACACTGGAATGAAAGGAGATAAGAATGTAGGGAAACTTACCACCTATAGCCTCTATTTTGTACCACAAGATGGTGCATCAAACTCACATTTGACAAAAACTGACTTAGGCCACTTTGGAGAAGAGCTCTTCACTTCCTCTTCTTATAACGTTAAGACTGTTTCAGCTCCAGGAGGACTTGGATGGTTATTGTGAAATTTATTATGCAGTGTACCAATACTTATAGGTGAAATGTACATTTTTGATGGCGTAGCAGGCTCATACGCTCCTCCGCCACTTCTAACAACGCTTCATCCAGAGTTTCATCACTGTAGTTCTTATATGAACGAGATCCAACATCTTTTTTACACGTTCGTGGCATCTTCTGTAAAATAAAGAATATAAATTTGACAATTTGATCTAATTGATAAAAGTATAATGGAGCTTTCAAAGTTACCCCATGCAGTTCAATGTTAAATTCACGGGGAAGGAAGCAATTTTGCAAATAAACAACGTCGCGTTATTTTCATCTCTAGAGGTGTCCAAATTTGTGTAAAAAGTTACGTACCGTCCACGATCAAATTTAGCTGAGGAATCTTTATTCATAAAATTCAAATCACTCCGACGTATTTATAGAAGCATTTGTTGATAATATCTTTCGCGAAAATGTGACCACCCAACTTCACTCTATACCTAACCATATTTGTTACCGGCGTCAAAAAGTTATTTTATTGGCCACTAAAGCGCGCCAAGTAACGAAACCTTCAACTTTCAAAGTAACCCCAAGTTACAGTACCTCCTTTTCGTTATTTCTTAGACTGACGACAAATCTTTGTTTGTCGTTAGGTCCGAGTCCTGATGTCGGGAAAACTGAGACCGCATAATTTGGAATAGATCTTGATAGCCTCAGATATCTCCGTGTAAGATTGTATTAATAAATTTAAATTGTATTCTAAATTTCAATTTCTTCTAGTTAACAATCTTCTATAATAGAACAAAATTTAGACACGGCATTTTCCTATTAGTATTGACGTTACTCCCCACAGGTTTAAATGAGCCAACATCATAGGTAGGCAATTCTACGTCAGTTTTCAAAAATTTTCAAAAGAACAAATTTTGGGGGGAACTTTGACCACCCACCAAAGATTTAGTTTAAAGACTGGGGCGTAGGATTTTTGAGACCTTCTTTAGGAGACCTCTGACTACAATTTTCACGATATCCCGTCTGTTTTCAGAAAATGTTTTACTTGCCAGACTTTTAGGCTTGCGAGGTGAAGATCAAGCGTGTTAGACTGACAAGGGCACAGCAAAGCAAATTTACTGGAGAAGGCGAAAATAAAAAATAAAAAATTTTCCGACTGCTGAGAGGGAAAAAACTCGTTAAATATACATGAATTAGCCAGTTGATCGCCTGACATTGCTGAGTGGCGAAGAGGTTAGAGATCCCATGGCTTCAACTCTATAGAGATAGCTACATGCTTAGTATGTCTAGCGATTAAAACTAAGAGGTATGGAAAGGGGGAAAAAAACATGTTGAGCCACTGCTAGTGAAGGCGAAATAACTGATATTAATTACAGGTCTTATCGGTCTGATACATGTTACATGTCACGTATCATTTGTGGTCTGTTTTTATACACATTAATATCGAAAAATTCTCCAAAAAATGTGAAAATGACAACATGAAGGCTACGTGTAATGCACATTACACTATCATCTCGAAAACGTCCAATTTTCCATCATAATTCTTAGAATTAATAGCTCTCTTATCTATGCTTCACTCAAATCCAACTTTTTCTTTTTAGTATAGTGTACGCAATAAATTATTTTAACTTTTACTAGAATGTCGTGAAATGTCAATGGCCAACGATAGTAGACTTATATATTTTGCACTTTATTCCGTTCCCCGGGTGCTGTAATCAGTATTTATCGGTGAACTATGACAAATTCTAAAATCTTCAGTTCGAAAAGCTATTTTGCAATAAGTAATGTAACATGAAAATATAAATATCGAGCAACAGCGAATTCCTATTCATTGACCGATTCGGAAACTACGAGCCCGTAATCGAGATTAATTCGTAAGTGTGGATCAGGATGGCCGAAAACTGCGTTGATTTCTGTCAAAAACATTCGTGCACCGGTGGCAGGCGTTCGAACGGAGACGAAGATTCACTTGAAATTCCGGATTTGAAGACGAAGTGCGAAAATGACGAGGTAGCGGAGGAAGTATCGAAATTGGATTTTCAAACCCCATGTGGACGGGAGTTCCGCTTTACCGAAACACCGAAAGAGCTGTACCAGTTGATGCAAAATGTTACCAGTGAAAAGAGTCTAAGATGTAATGGGTACATGTTGTTTGAGAACTACCCGAAATTTTTAAGGCAGCTTTTGGATATGGAAGTACGTGACGATGACGTGTGGGTGTGCTCGTTTCCTAGATCCGGTAAGTTGTCCACGTAGTACACAGTGGCGTCACTGGAAAATGTTTTAGGGGGGGGGGGTAATTTTTTCAGTAGTGTTGACCTACATTCATCATCGTTGGTGATTTTTTTGGAGGAGTGGTGTAGTATGTTGTATCAAAGTGTCTAACAGTCATTTAAGTCATTTATTTTCAGTCATGGTCACTTAAAAATTTAAGAATCAGCAAATTTATACCTTGAAAGACAAAACAAATACTTTAGAATTGGAAAATTCTATTATAATGACCCGGGCCGCAATTTTTATGCGAATGCATATTTTTATCCATGGCGTATAGATATACCTAGGTATAAGTTTCAAAAGATCTTCACGAATCACAGAATTATGAATCAAATGAGCAGCACTTCATCCTGCATATTACGCATATTTTGGCATTTACTGCATATTTTGCACAAATTTTGCTTATTTTTCAATTTCCCCCCCCCCCCAAAAAAAAAAACAACATTTTTTAGGGTTGAGAATCATGTCCGACTTGAAAACAAAATTGAGAAGACTTAATGGTTAATGAATCAGTAGAAAAACTTTTAGAAAAATATGTTCTTTTGTATGTGTGATAGCTGATAACCTTTCTCTTGCCCGAATCACATTCACCAATCATCAAGAAATTACGAATAGGTGCATTATCTCCTGGGTGCATCTCCTATTAAAAGAACATTGGACTCTTAAGGAGATACTTTACTGGATTATTTTAGGATATGATAAAAATTGTCTCAGTGTATCCAACTTAATTTTTCCTTTGAAATGATATACCCATATTGTATTTACATATTATACATATTTTACAATTCTGGCGCATATTTTCGGCACATTATTTAAACTGAATTCAGTGCATAAAATATGCGCATATTTCGCTATTTTTGTGCATAATAATTGGAGCCCTGATAATGACGATAAATCGAAATATCAGCTTACAAGAGTCCTTGAATATATGACGTACTCATGTGAGTCATGTGAGACGTGATCACCATGCGCGCATTAAGGTAGATGAGCTCAATAAGGCCCTAATTTACGGTCTTGGCTCTCCAAACTTTCATGTAAGTGATTATATGTTTTTACCTTTTTGTATTATAGTCGTCGATTGAAATATTTAAAAATTGGCTAGCTTGAAATTTTTCTATACTGTTCAACGTTCCTCAGATCTTCTAATAAAAATACCCCTTTTTCGAAACTTGATAAGGCCAGCGCACCAAAGAAAGCTGGGCCTGTACTTTTTTTTTCTTTTTAAATTTTTTTAAAATTTTTATTTATTAATGTGTGTATCCCATCCATCCTCAGCCGTTGGTTGTCAGACACAATGTTATCAGAGGGGTGGACTTCTACACAGCTAGCCACCAAGAGCGTGGTATTTAATTTTTAAATATATGTTTTGTTTTTTTTGTTGTTTTTTTCCCACCTTCTATGTATATTCAAATCAGTTACACTGTTGTGATCGAAATTTCTTCTCAAAATAGTCTACTGTGTCCCAGTAGCTGCTTCTTCCGCTTCGGCTGCCCACAGTTGCTTCACGCAGCCACGGATGTAAGCCCTGCAGCTAGGCCTTGAGAGGTCCAGCTGCGCAGGTCGACCATCGGCAAACAGCGAACACTCCGTGAGGATATGTTTCGCAGTCTGCAGACCGCCACATCCGCATCTATCAGACACACGTCTCTTCATTCTGAAGAGATATGCCTTGAAGCAGACATGACTAGTCAGTCCCTGGGCTAGGTAAAAATCAACCCCATTGACTCCTTTCATACTTACTGTGGGAAGTAGTTTTTTGGTCCTCTGGCCAGTGGGTGTATTATCATACCAAGTTTGCCAGATTTTGACGCATGACTTTCCCAACCTTCTCTTCACCACAGGGGGCTTGGGTAGGGCTGGGGGTAGCTCATGCCTGTTGCAATTTTGTGGAAGGAGTATTCTTTTGCGCCAAGAATATGTCACCGCCGATTTTTCTATTGCCAAACGCAGGGGGAGGATACCAGAAATATTACAGGCAGTTGTTCTATACAACCGGCCGCATGCAATCACCATTTTTCTGTGCATGTAATAAGACCCGTTCTAATACCTAATAAGCCTGACTTGAAATACATTCGATAAATAAAAAGTTGAGCATGGTTTAGATAGAAATTTGTGAATAGGTTATACCTGAAATGATAATCAATTGATTTTACCAGGCTGGGCCTTATTAGGTTACATGGTGTAGGCCGACCGCAAATCGGATGGCATCATACATAGTCTTCTCAGATCCTGAGTACCTTGGTGGATGAAAAGTGGTGGCAACGACTCGTCCTCTTGAAGGACTACGGGGGCTGATTACCCCTGTGCATAGGGCTCCCAAAAGGGGTTACCTATGGTTTCACAGCTGGGTTGAATTCCAACACCACCTAGTAAAAAGCCAAGGGAAAAGTAGTTTTAAGGCTCCTGGGTATGTTTACCACTCAGCTGCACGGTGACTTTGCGTTCACGTTTGGCAGTAACGTTTTCAAAGCCCGTGCAGTGTACTCAGGGGTCCCCCTTTCCCTCATGGATAGGTCCCGGACCCTTAGAGCAAAAACCCGCCTACCTTCCTCTATTATAAACTCTACATATGGTGACAATAATAAGTAATTCTGTAAAGCGATCTTAAATTAAAACTAGGTGTTAAATCTGTTTACATTTACTTATTATTATTTAGTATATACCTAATACCTACAATGATAAATACCAGAAGTAAAAACAAGCCGACAGTTGATCCAACGTTGTCAGAGGAAGATGAGGTCAACACGCCTCAAAACAGGACCAGCGACAACATGAAGCACCCTCTCCCGAAGAACAAAACAGCGAAAGGTCATCTACGAGACCTCCAGCAGTTGGGATTCACCAACCTGTCCGATCCAGGCATTGCATACTGGGAGGGACAGCTGCCAGGGGAAACCACTGCAGAATTCAACGCCAGGCGGCAAAAGGAGTGTGCGGCTATGGCCGCATTCATCGCAGACCGCATGGCTCAGTCAAACGGAAGCGAAAACGACACTCGTAAGGCGGAGCAAGAGTTTCTGGAGGAGGAGCTTGCAAAAACCAAGGACCAGCTGAAACGTCTAAGGACTGAGCTGGAGCTCGAACGGTCGGCTCGAATTGAAGCAGAAAGGGAGGCGGCGCAGCACCTGGCAAAGCGGGAAGCAGCCAAGTTGGGGGTTGCAGCCAACTACCAGGATGCCGAAATCCAAAATCTGAAAAAGACTTTGGACACCCTATCAACCGAGTTGCAGAAGGAGCGGGAGCTGCGGCGATCTCTGCAACGTGACCTCGACACCCTAAAACAGAAGACAACCTTCAATGACCAACTGAATGTGGCCAGACAGAAGAGGGATGCGGCCACTTCCCCAACCAACGCATCAACAACAGTGGTCCCAACGGACAAAAGGCAATTGCTGAGGAACTCCGGCCTGTATGGGCAGAGATTCAGAAGCTGGGAGCTGCGGCCCCTAGGTCCAACACTCAGCCCATCAGAACGCAGAGAATAAGCAACGCGCCGCTATCTGTCAAAATTCCGGCTAACCAGAACAATGGACCCCCGACCACCAATACAGCTACCACCATCAGTGACACAACTCCAGGTGGACACTCCACTCCATTCGACCTCAATGAAGGATTCGCCTTCCTAAAACGCAGGAAGATGAAGCGGGCCAATTCTCAATGCCTCGATGTTGGGACTGGACCGTACAAGAGAAGGAGCCTCATCGGCCACCAAGCAGACATACGCAGCAGCTGCAGTGGCAGGATCAGCAAAGCTAGCTCCGGGTCCAGGTGTACTTCCACAGCGACAGCAAGGACGTAAGAAAGTGACACCGCCCAAACAACAGCTACCACCATCAGAGAAGGTCCTCATCATTCCCAGCAAAGAAAGGAAGCCGACTCTGGTGCTGAAGGACCACAGCATCAGACCCACGCAGTTCGGTATAAGGAACATCGTCGAATTTGCCAGTGGGGCCCTTCTAGTCACTCTGGCAAAGGAGAAGGCGGAACCCTTCAGGAGGAAACTACAGGAGGTAGGGCTGCAAATCAAGGGCGGCAACCCGACACGCGAGTTCTCATTCGCCATTCACCAAATTCCTGTCGGAAACACCGAGGATGAAATCCAGGAGGACGTTGAGCTGGCACTGGGCAAGAAGGCAAGCACCGTCACTCTTGTTCCATACAAAGATGAGAAGAAGAGTCACCTCAGGATTGCCGTAGTAACCTGTGAAGCAGATCTGTTCCAGATTGCGGAAGGCAGACGAAGTATCCTGGTGGGATACTCCAGATGCCGGATAGACACCAGACCACGACTGATGCGATGCCAAGCTTGTAACCTGCTTGGCCATACCAAAAACCACTGCTCCGGAGTTCCAGAAGCGGCCAAGAAGGACGCAAATCCGGATCACTGCTTGGACTGCCTAGTGTTCAACTTTCGGCAGAAAGAAGGAGGAAGACCGAAGTCGTCATACCGGTCCACAAACCACCAAGTGGGTTCCAAGGAATGTGGCACCAGGAAATCGCTCCTGAAGAAATACCTTGCCAGCAGGGGCTCCTCTTCGGGAGGCAACACCGAGGTGGAGGATCCTCAAGATAGGTAAGTAAGTATTACTTCCCTTATCAAGGTCCTGCAATGCAACACGAACCATTCCCAGCCGGCGATGGACGTGGCTTTGCACCATGCCACCCGCCTGGAATGTGGATTAGTAATAATATCTGAGCCACACTGCTACAGAACCCTGTCTCCCACCCCAGGGTGGAACAGAGTGTGGAAGAGCTCTGTGGCCCTCCTTATAGACAGACAACTTGGATACAAAAATATAAATATTCGAAACCAAAACATAGTTGGAATTGAGATACAGGGAATAAAAATTTTTGGGGTATATCTGTCCCCCAACCAACCGATATCTGCAGACACCAGAGATCTCCAGCTCTTGGCATCCACTGTACCAGCTTGCATCATTGCAGGGGATCTCAACTGCCGCATGGAGGACTTAACTAGCCTTCCTATGCGGCCTAGGGACCACTGCTTGACTGACCTGGTGAATACTACAGGCCTCACTAGGTGGAATAACAACACCCCAACCTGTGTCCACCAAGGGAGGGAAACAATAAACGACTACACTTTTACAAAAGAAGTAAACATTTCGGCTTGGGAAGTACAGAAAAATTTTGAATCCCTTTCAGATCACCATATAATCACCTTTGGAATACCAGTTGGCAATTTACGTAAGAAGGAAATTGTTATAAAATCCATAGATATAAAAGCAGCAGAAAAATTCCTGGAAGACAACCCAGTCAATTTGCAGAATATAGAAACAATGGCTGACTGCGAAGCTGAGGCGGAAAGAGTTACAAACCTCCTCTCGGCGGCAGTCAGGCATTCAACAAAAACAAAAACTGTGAAAAGGAAAACTTACTGGTGGACGCAGGAAATTGAGCTTGCATGCCAAGAGCTGAAGAAGCTGCGACGCAAGACCCAAAGAGTCAGGAATAATACTACACGAGTTGCATTGCAGGACCGCTGCAAGGTAAAGAGGAAGCAGGTGACTTACCTTATCAAGAACGCCAAGAAGAAAGCCTGGCGGGACTTTGTCACAGTGGACTCAGCCTGGGGAAAACCCTACAAGACACAGGTTAAAAAAGTTGGCTTTTGCCCTCCGGCAATTAGTGAGGATTCTCTCCTAATTGCCAAATTCGGGAAACATGACAAAAAACCGATCTCATTAGGGTTTGATTCCATTGTGAGGAGCTCCCCACCAGGAAGCTATGTAACTGACAGTGAAGTGAATAATGTACTGAAAAAATCTAGAAATCGGTCAGCCCCAGGGCTGGATGGGATCAATTACAAAATATTGAAAATTTACAACAAATCAAATCGAAATACTTTGTCAACTCTTTTTACAGGGTGCCTTCAAACCTGCACCTTCCCTGACTGCTGGAAGCCGGGGAAGGTTGTGTGGCTTCTGAAGGAGAATAAAGATCCCAATGAGGTTAAATCGTACACACCAATCACCCTCCTATCTGTACTAGGAAAAACTTTGGAACGACTAATTGTTAACAGAATTAATCAGCGCATTAGCAATAATAATATTCTGTCTACAAGACAATTTGGCTTCCGTCAAAAATGTAGCACAGTTGATGCAGTGCATAGCTTCCTGGACCAGGTACGCATCAACAGACACCTATCATGGTATACGGCAGCAGTTGCAATTGACATATCTGGGGCCTTTGACAACTTAAGTTGGGAGCACCTGATTGGGGAGTTGAAGAGATTCCAATTTCCTGAATACCTCATCACGATCATTCAAAATTACATATCCAACAGAGAAATATGTAGTGGCAATGCCAGTACTTTTCTGATTAAAGGCTGCCCACAGGGGTCAGTACTTGGTCCGGTGCTCTGGAATATTGGCTACAACTTTGTCCTGGAGGGGCTGCACACCACTGGTCGTCATCTTACGTGTTATGCGGATGATACAATCATGTTGGTGCGCGGCAACTTTCGTGACGGACTTGAAAAGGCCATTTCTGAAGCTCTGGACATGATAGATGAGACACTCCTGGCTGCTGGTCTAACTTGTAATAAAGAAAAAACAGAAATAATCATCTTTGGGGACATTAAAAACAAGATCACCCCAAAACCACAAGCAATAAAATTAAGTAATGGGCATGTTTTGGACAGTAAGAATGTTATAAAATACCTTGGGTTGTTTGTTGACAACGAACTTAGGTGGGACACACACAACAATAAAATGTGTGAGAAATCTGAATCTCTGTTTCGGCGACTGCTGTCCGTATTCCATAATACCTATGGATACGACAACAAATCCCGTAAGACTATGATCGAGGTCACTGTTAATGCCATTATGTCCTATTCGAGTCCAGTATTCGCCCACCGAATTGAGGCAAATCGCAACAAAATAGACAGTATGCACAGGAAAATGGTGATTGCGTGCGGCCGGTTGTATAGAACTGTGCCATACCTAACTGCCTGTAATATTTCTGGTATCCTCCCCCTCCGTTTGGCAATAGAAAAATCGTCTGTGACATATTCGTGGCGCAAAAGAATACCCCTTCCACAAAATTGTAACAGGTATGAACTACCCCCAGCCCTATCCAAGCCCTCTATTGTGAGGAGAAGGTTGGGAAAGTCATGCGTCAAAATCTGGCAAACATGGTATGATAATACACCCACTGGCCAGTGGACCAAAAAACTACTTTCCACAGTAAGTACGAAGGGAGTCAATGGGGTGGACTTTTACCTAGCTCAGGGACTGACTGGTCATGGCTGCTTCAAGGCATACCTCTTCAGAATGAAGAGACGTGTGTCTGACAGATGTGGCGGTCTGCAGACTGCGGAACATATCTTCACGGAGTGTCCACTGTTTGCCGATGGTCGACCTGCGCAGCTGGACCTCTTGAGGCCTAGTTGCAGGGCTTACATCCGTGACTGTGTGAAGCGGCTGTGGGCAGATGAGGCCACTGAAACAAGTGCTGGGACTCAGTAGTCTACATTGATGGAAAGAAAATAATAATAATAATAATAATAATAATAATAATAATAATAATAAAAATAACTCACGACCCATATGTTATGGAAACTCTTAAAGGACACTAATGAAACGAGACAAGAAAACACCATATGTCGTGGTGTGGAGCTGGGGGGAGTCCACCCCTCTGATAATGTTGCGTTGAAGACCAACAGCTGAGGGTGGGCCAATACTAGCCATGGATAACAAAATAATGTACCCTATCAGTGAGTATAAGAGTGGGTGCCGGGACCTTGGTGGGACTGTTGTGGTGGACAACTTGTTGTCCGCACTGCGGCTGTTCCTGCCGGGGCTGGTCCCTGCTGAAAAAAATACATCGGATTAGACATAATATAAGATATAAATAGAATATACTAGGCTACATATAGAGATAGGTAGAGGTAAGACAGACATATCACCACATTACCCAGGAAAACTATTTCTGTGGGTAATAAGGTGACATGAGGTATCATTAAAATATGCACGCCCCTCATCAGAGCCCCGCTCCAATAGTGGGAGGAGACGGGGAGGCCCCGTGGTATGGTTGGTCTTTCAATCAACCCGGGCAGACAAAAAAAAAAAAAAAAAAAGGTTACATAACACTATTTTTCGTGAGTACCGCATACCTCGGTTCCAAATTGCTCAAATTTCACTTTTCTGGCGTCGATCGTTAACCAACTACTACAACAACAACTATATCCAATGTTTGATTTCTGGATAAATTCCATTGGACTAACATAATACTCGCGAATCTTCCAAGTTAGACAAAAAAACATATAAGAGCACTTTTTACGTTATTGGAAAATCATCAACCGGCATATCTCGCACCAGTGGACTAATATCTTGATAAAAATAATTGGACAGTGTTGCCATATCATGAAGGAACAACTTTGCTGTACGTTTTAATGCAGTCTAAACCATAGCAGTCAAGATCGGTACATTGGGCCTTATACTGTGGATCCGGGCCTTATCGGGCTCGTCTAACTTATGCAATAAAATTAGGTTTTTCCCCCTGAAAATGTAGTATTATAGACGAAGAAGTATATTTAGCTTTAGTTTATTATTTTAGCGCATTCATAGCAAATGGGGGGGAGGGGGTAGAACGTCATTTATTTTCAGATTTCGATTTTGTTAGACACTTTATGTATGTGTATTGCGAGTTAAGTGTATGGTACGGTACTATTAATTGCGGTATCACATGGCACTAATTCGTTTCCAAATTTTTTATAACTGTAAGTGCCTATAAATATAATTATTGGCCTTTAAATTTTGGGCGGGGGGTAATTTTAATCATTTTACCCTCCAATTTTTTTGGGGGGGGGATTACCCGTCTACCCCCCTTTCCTCAGCGACGTCCATGGTAGTACACGTTGTAGTGATCAATAGTCGCAGATTTAGGGTTCAAATCTATCCTTGTCTCTAATTTCTAAAAACACATTCAAATCAATTTTTCGTATGAAAAAGCTTTTTTTCCCCCACAATGTATCTACAAATTATGTAGAACTATAAATTGTCGTACGAAGTCGTAAAGTTTCCTCAGAACTTCAAGGACCCACCTCAGAATTACAGCAAATCTGCGGGTCTACATCAAAAATATCAAGCACTACATAGCATTTGAACATGTAGGAGTAAGGATCCGCTGCTAATAGGTACACTATGAGTATGGTACTTACTCACATAGAGGGATGACGAGACAATAACTCATCCCTCTCAACTTTTTGATCGTTTTTTGGTGCCTCTAGAAAATCAACATTTTTTAACCCCTTGAAAAACACGACGTTTCCTTAACACTTTTCAGAAAAAGTGCCCGTCCTGCCCTATCCTAGTTACACCCAAGAATGGAACTGAAATAACTTATTTTCTTTTGACTTTTGTGGATGAGGCCAGTCATGGGCAAAATCGTTTAAAAAATGGTATCAGCTGGCACCATCAAAATTAATGAGTTAGCTGAAAGTAAGTTATGTTCAGACTACGTAGACTAAGATCACATAAATTTTTCAAATTGCTGTCTAGCGAGCAGCCGGGTTACCACAGGAGTTACAATTACAGTCTTAGCGATCGTCATTTACTTAAAACTTCGGTTGCACTCATGAAACACGAATGGCTTTGGACGAGTCCCATTTGAACACACTCATTGGTTATTGTGGAGTTGAACATACCTAGAGATATTTATAGCTTGAGATTACGTTGGTAAAATTTGAACATCGTTTAGAACCAACTGAAGGGGAGAAAGAGAGGGTAAACAGCAAACATGCCGAATAACATATACTGTAGTTGGAATCTAAACAAAAGGTCCTCACATTCCCCGTTTTGTCGTCTAGTTATCATATGGGGTTATCTGTCATATTCCAGAAACTGAGAATGTTAAGGTGGCATTTATTTTTTGTTAGACTTTTTTAAATTTATTTTATTGTATTTCTGTTTCATCTGTTTGGTCAGGAGTCGCTGTGTGGTCGAGCGGTAACGTGCTCGCTTCGCATTCCCTGCGCCTCGGGTTCGAGTCCCACCAGTACCGGAAAGGTAGCGTTATTCGAATCTGCGATCAATCAAGGTGGAAAGATAGCGTGCCCTCTAACTCCGTCAGTTCGAACGAACAAGGGATTACAATCTCAGGGCGCGTTACCATCAGATCAGAAAGATTCGGTACTGTGCGCGTGCAGTTTGTGGACAGCTTGCTCACCATCATGAAAATATGGGGCTAGTAAGCGAACTGCAGTCTGTACACTCTATGGCACAGGGGGAAAAAACGCTAACACAACAAAACGTGGGAACGGTAACGGCCGACTACCCCCCCCCCCCGACTCACGCTGCTCTGGAAAGTCGCATATCAGTAACCGCGACCGTCAACATCCGACAATGGATACGGCACCTGATAATACTTGATTTATACATAGGCTGTCGTTAAGTAACTGAGACTAAAATTCGCACGGCCCACCAACGCTACCTATCGGCGTTTCAACGCAGTAGGGGAATAATTTGGTTCATTAGCTATCGATTGAGACCTCGCCGAGCTCATTTGATTGAAAACTCACTGTTCCAGACCAATTTGAAAGAAACCATATGCGTTGACCCCTCCAGGTTTTGTAAAGATTTTTTTAAAGAAGGAAAACAAGCATACAATTACAAAATTTTTTATTAATCATCATCTTCATTAAGTACACGAATATCTTTTTCAAAATAAGCGCCATTCATGGCTATATATGCGTTCATTCGTTCTTGCCATTTATCGAACGTTTTTGTGTATTCCGCCGTCGGTAACAAGGAGAAAAACATCTGCGCTGCGGTGATGACTTCTTGATTCGTGCTGAATTGTGACTGCGGGGCTGCCTTCAGTTGAGGAAATAACCAAAAGTCGCAGGTGCGAGGTCAGGACTATACGGGGAGTCGGAGTGAATTGTGATTTCTGAGAAGTCATCACTGCAGCGCAGATGTTTTTCTCGTCGTTACCGGCGGCGGAATACGCAAAAACGTTCGATAAATGGCAAGAACAAATGGACGCCTGTATAGCCGTGAATAGCACTTATTTTGAAAAAGATATTCGCATACTTAATGAAGATTATGATTTAAAAAAATTTTGTAATTGTATGCTTTTTTCCTTTAAAAAAAAAATCTTTAAAAAACCTGGAGGGGTCAACGCATATGGTTTCTTTCAAATTGGTCTGGAACAGTGAGTTCTCAATCACATGAGCTCGGCGTGGTCTCAATCGATAGCTAATGAACCAAGTGATTCCCCTACTGTGTTGAAACGCCGATAGATAGCGTTGGTGGGCCGTACGAATTTTAGTCTCAGTTACTCAGCGACAGCCTACGTATGTAGTAGAGCATTTTCGAAAAACTTGGAAAACAGAAGCATCAAAATTTAGGGAGGGAGACGACTTTTGTCCACGATAGACATTTTGTCTTTGGCGAAAGCACTAATATCGACGGCTACGGACAAAACAGCTTCAAGAATTTCCTTTTTCAAAAAATGTATGAAAATCGTGTTATCAGATACGCCAATGACTACAAACTGGCACCTGGATCGTGTTCAGAAATCAAAACTGTACAGTATAGCCATTTGTTGCGCTGAAAAATGTGTAAGACACATATATTTGCTCTAGTAAAAGATTGACCACGACAATAGACTGAAAATCCTGATGACAGAACTTCGCGCCATCTCTTCTGAAAATGAAATTCAACTTCTTAACACATACTTTTAATCCTTCTGAATAATAGTACTACATTATTAGGGGGAAAAAAGCAACTTGAAAAAAAAAGTGATGAAACAAGATGGTAATGCCCACAACGATTGACACCTCCCTATGCTTTTCCCATTTAACAGGTGGTAATTGTCGTGCCTGAGGAATTGGATTGGTGAAAATAGTTCAGTATGTTATTGTGTAACCCAAAATACTCCCGCTCTCCTACCAAAAAAATAATAAAAGTAAAAATGAAAAATCGAAAGTTAGGGTTCAACATTTATTGGTAATAAAATATTCTCAGTTTCTGGAGAATGACCCGTACGGTACTTCTACAGTTTGGCAGGGTGACCACGTTCTCAAAATAAGGAGGGGAAAACTAGAAGAGATAAGAGTTCTCTCAATCTCCCCATTTCAATAAACAAGTAGAAAACACGTTTCACTTTAATCTTTGCATCTGAATTTGGTTGCGTCTCCTCACCAGGCAACACCGGCATGTTGCCTAATTTCATCAGCCCATCGGGTAGTAGGTCTCCCTACATTTCGTTTTGTTCCCTTGGATACCCATTCCAAAATTTTTCTTTCCTACCTGTCCATCCCCCTCTTGCGACATGACCCGCGTAATCAAATTTCAGTTTTTTTATGACAAATCTACAGTCCTCAACTTTTGATTTATCCCTTACCCATCTGTTGGTTAGTCTGTCATCTGTACTTCCTTTTTACTCCGATCATAGCTCTCTCCATTGCAATCTGGGTCCTGGCTAGCTTCAGACTTTGGCCTGGTGTGGTGGCCCATGTCTACGCCCCATACATTAGCACTGGTAGTGTACATGATTCCCGCATTTTCTTTTTCATTGCCAAAGGCATTTTACTTTTGTAGATATTTTTTAGAGACCAGAAACTTTCCCAACCCTTGATCTTCTTTTTGAAATTTCCTTTTCTGATTTATCCTTAAATGAAATAATTTGACCCAAATATATCGTGCTATCCTCTGCTTTAATTTGATTGTGGATGACATTTCTAATTTTATTCTTCCTAGGGACCCACTGGACTTTGGAAATGGTTTGGTGCATTTTACATGATTTGGATTTCGAAACAGCTCATCGCATTCCTCTCCAGTTTCGATGTCCTTTCATTGAGTAAGTAGTGAAGGTATACAAAGTTACGCAGTAAGTACGTAAATATAATTTTCTCGAAGGATATGATTTATATTCTATTTATCGCAGATTAAGTGCATTACGATTCCTCGAAGACATCAGGCAGTACTTCAAAAGCGTTAATAATTCCGAACCATTATTAGGATTGGAACTTGTGCAACAGCTGCAGTCTCCCCGGGTCATATGGACTCATATACCATATGATCTGCTGCCTTTGAAACTACAAAAGCAGGAGACTAATGCGAAGGTAAGACAATTCATCAACAGTAGTGGGATTCACGGAACATAATATGTCTTTTCGAAGAGTTCTGGAGTCGTTTGAGGCACTTTCCCTGTAGGTTTACTACCTAGTTTTGCTTGTTGCCTGTCAGATATAAACGGGCGTTACTTTTTTTTTAAATAATATGGCCCGAGCCTAATCTCGGTCATTGACTAACGGGCAATACGAAAAATTGAGGATAACGTACTTTAGATTGGGTAGCGTAATGAAGATCAGAATCAAGGACAGGATTAAGCTAGAAGAAATAGTTAAAGCCACAGGAGCCAAGGATATAGGCTTGAGGGTCAAAAAATTGAAACTGAGCGGGAGAAGAAAAATGGGGCAGATTAGCAGAGGAATGGTCGCCTATGAAATGGAGAAGGAAAAGTGGTAGGTCACCCACAAGATGGAGAGACGAAATTGTAAAATCTTTTGGAATTCTATGGGGAAGAATAGGAAGGGATAGGGGGTGGTGGAGAAGGACAATAAGAGCACATGCCCGTCTATGGGCGCGTTCGGTGGCGTGAGCACTCCTTGCACACCGGAACAAAAGCTGTAAAATCAAATCAAATAAAAAATCAAATAAAAATGGGGCTGCATGCACTTCTATCCCTGCCTTTCTAAGTCGCATGTTAGAAACGATCTCAGATCCTATAGTGTGACAATTCATGATCGAAACCTACTTGCAATTGTAATTCTCATCGCAGTGCCGAGAATACAAGAAACTTGCGTTTCTAGACACTTGCGCTCTTTCACGTGTAATAAAAAGTATAATGTGGTATTATTCAGCTGTGTCTGTACTTGCAGATTATATACGTGACCAGGGATGTCAGAGACGTATGCGTATCAAATTACAAATTCTTATGCAAAGCGAACGAGTACTGCACCTTCGATGAGTATTGCAACATGTTCTTGAAAGGAGAAGGTAAATAAATTCTGCGAAATACCAAGCCTCACTTTTCCAGCTACGGTCAAAATAAGTTCAAAATACATCCCTTTTCTCCGAAAAATCGGTAAAAATGGATTAAGCGAGCTCAAAAACATAATATATTTCGATATGTAACACAATATTTTCAAAATTTGGTATTTTAACCCCCACCCTCAAGTGTCATGTATGCCAATGACCTCAAAATATTTAAAGCCATTCAATCCCCGAGGGACGCTACTTGGTGTGACTACAACAATCTCCAACTGAATCTAATGAAATGTGTTCAAATTACGTACAGCAGAAAGAAAAACCCACTAAGATTTAATTATTTCCTAAAAACTCAGAAACTCGGAGTGGTAACCGAAGTTAAGGACCTAGGTGTAACTATCGACTCTGCTCTAACGTTTGCGTCTCATGTTACCTCAGTTTATAATAAAGCAAAATCTATGCTGGGTCTTATATTCCGTTTTTCATACTCTTTCTCACGATTTGAAACCCTCTTAACTCTCTACTACGCGTTAGTACGTTCTCAGCTGGAATTTGCGTCACCTGTCTGGTACCTGCTCAACAATGCGTCAGTCGGTCTTTGGAGCAAGTGCAAAAACGGTTTCTCCGCTTTCTGCATTTTAAAACGTTCCAATACTATCCCCACGAAATGTCTTATAACGAGCTTCTTGCTGGATTTGAACTTCAATCTTTAGCACCTCGCAGAAATATTGGTTCAATTCGATACATCCATGATCTTCTAGCGCACAAAATCTCTGATCCCAACCAGTTGTCTAAAATCAGTATCATCCTACCCCGCTCCTCGCAACGTAAACATAAACAGTTCCAAATTCCTTTTTGCCGCACCGAAATGTTAGAAATCTCCCCAATAATACGCGGTATGAGACTGGTTAATGATCTGGTGGAGATGAATTCCACCGCCGACCTTCTAGATCTTGACTCCAGGTCCCGACTTCGGGGAATTTTCAAATCCATTCGCCGATGAACAGTTGGCTTAGACTAGATCACCTAAAAGGGCAGGGAGGGGACAGAGGGAGCACCGCATGACATGACAGAATGTGTGAGGGGAGTGTGATTGTGTTGGAGGTGGGGCCGGTGTTGAATGGAATGGGGCTGTACTTGGGTCGAATAGGATGCTGGCATGTGTGGGCGTATGTGTTGAGTGGATGTGGTGTGTGGATCCAAAAAATTTTCTATTGTAGTTCCTTGTACTGTACTTTTGTTTTCTCCCTGCCAGTAATTGGCCTTCTCGGCTGTTGGTAGGGGGAGTAAATATATTCATATTATTCATACTATTATTAAAAAAATAGTTTCAAAATCGAATTTTTCGGGTTGAAATACCCCCAGGTCGATATATTTTGGATTTATAATTCGAAGCCTTCTATTTTTGCTCGCTTAAATTTCCAAATCTCCCCCTACACGACGCATACGTCCACTCTTGGGTATATCTTACTGTCCGGGACTGGGTAATTGGGCGCGCACGATTGGGCGCATAAAATTAGCCGCGGATTCTTTGGGCGCAAACAAGTTAAAACGTTGGTGGGCGCAAGATGAAACATGTCAGTGGCGATTTTGTGAGGGAAGTTAGGGAAGTCAGACTTCCCCTCTTCGAATTCATGAAATAAATGATATTGTCAAGAATCGTGGAATTTATAGACACACGCACCAACCTAATCTGGGGAAAGCAGAGGCGTTTCAAAGTATCATCGCCGTGAAACGTCATACTGAGGAAACTGAAGAGAGTACTGGCTGCATCGTCACCTCACAGTTGAGTATCGTATCCCAAGCATCACAAGGAGCATTGCCAAGTGTGTACGCTTTGAGAGAGAGAATTCGCCGAGTCCGTAGGAAAACAGGAAAAGTTCCTATATTTTTACGTGCGATCACGCACAATTTGTAGATTTGCAGTATTTTTCACATATATCCATAATTTTTTCCGCGCGCCCAAACTATTTGCGCCCGATTGTAGCCGCGCCCTAATACTTCTGCGCCCAAATTAATTTTTTGTCTTATGCACCTAATCGTATGCGCCCAAATACAATAGACCCCTTACTGTCCAATATTTGATTTTTATATGTTCTTCTGGTCAAAACATAATCTATTTGATATCATCTTTCATCTCCTGCGCTTTTCCAAGGGTATTTTTTCTGGTGTTTCCAATAACTAATTTATAATCATATAACAAGAAGTTCTGAGTCTTTCATTTCGCTCCCCTGAACCATGCTCTCCGCATACTTCTTTTTTTCTTCCTCCTAACTCTGGCGTTCCAATCTCCCATTATAATTAAATTTTCTTTTTCTTTTACCTTACTTAGTACTTCATCAATTTCTTCATAAATTTTTTCCACTTCTTCTTCACTATAACTCTTCCTGTTGGTATATAAGCTAGGAATATTACAAAAGATACTGGTTTAGCTGAAATGCTTACTATGTTGGGTATAACTTCGCACTCACCCCTATTCCCAACAGTCTTATTCATAATAATACTTACATCTGTTTGCCCTCTTTTCGCTGCTGAATTAATTATTCTATACTCCTCCGTCCAAAAATCATTTTCTTCTGGCCATCTCACTTCACTAATTCCTATTATATCTAATTTTAATGTTTTCATCTCTTTCTCGAAGTTTTCCAATTTACCTACCTCATTCAAAGTTCTTACATTCCGTGTACCTATTCTGAATTCTGATAAGTTTCTCACTTAGTATTCTCCGCCCGGACATCCGAATGGGAGACTTTTTACGTCCGGAATTATTAAGTATTTACTTTGTGGGTTACCATCACAATTGTGGGTGAAGACTAGGGTGCCCCTTATTTTACATGTTTTCGCCAGTCGATTAAGTGCGCCCTGAAATTTGTTCCAATGGGCCCAGAAACTCGCCATAAAGAACTTCAGCAATCTGAGGTCATTAACCCGTTGAGCTTTGACCTTAAATTTATGTGTAATACTAAGATTTTACAAAACAAACTCAAATATCTCGGAACATATCAACTTTAGGACCAAACTGTATTGAAAGTAAAGTGTATCTTGTTGAATTTTCTATAAAAAAGATTCCATACAATATTTCTCTCTAACGCATATTTACCGAGATAATCGCCAGAATGTGTGAAAGTTTCGAGGAACGTGGTTTTGTTACTTTTTCTTTCATAACCGATCTTTACCAGCTAAATCGCAAAAAATATTCACTTTAGGAACAAAATTCAAGTAACATAAAATGTTACTTGTTAAATTTTCTATTAAAAAAGAACTTATACAGCATTTTTTTAGAAAATGTATTTATTGAGATAATCGCAAAAATGCGTGGGATTTTCGAAAAACATAGGTTTTTTAAATTATTTTACGGCTGAAATATCTATGAATGTCGGGTAATGCACACTATAATATAAATTCAGTCTCTGTCTATTGGAGCAAGCGGCCCAGTTTGCCCCCTCCCCGGATCTGGCTACGCCCATGATAGTTTGTTCGGTGCCTACTGTAAAGTAGACCTCGGATTATGTAAATATATCAACAATTTAGTCAACAAAATTTGCGCGTAAGATATAACATTGTGCTGTTAAGGAACAAGCACCTGTTCTCAGAATTCAAGATCATTTCCTATGGGTAAATCGCTGTTTCCTATTGTTGATGTACATCATCTCAAGTCCATCGCTCAAGACTCAATAAAAACAGTTTGTTGACCCTAGATCGCAAAGTCTGGTTTCCTTCAATCATTGAATTTGGAATTACCTAGATACGAGTATGGCTCGTAGGTACCTAGTTAGTTTCAATTGTAGGCTCTTCCGCAAATTTTCTGTCACTAGGGTCAGACCAACAGTCCAACCTTTTGCAAATATAGGCTTTTAACAATCGTAAACACTTCTGCGTGTGTCCATCTTCACTCCGTGAATGATGAGATGAAGAAAAACATGTGCAGAAGTGGTTACGTTGCTCGTGCAAGTAAGCAAGAACACCAGTACTTGAAAAGTGTCAGTTTTTTCTAAAGACACTATAATAAACATTAGTACCTATTAATGTTTTCTTACTTGCCCGAGCAACGTAACCACTTTTGCATATGTTTTTCTTATAAATATATTTTCTAAAAAAAAAAAAAAAGTAGTTCTATAGAATCGTTTTTATAGAAAATTTTACAAGGAACATTTTATATTAGTTGCATTTCGGCCCTAAAGTGAATAGTTTTTTTTTTTTTTTTTTTTTTTTTTTTTTTTTAGATAACTGCGATTTAGCTAGTAAAAATCGGTTATGAAGGAAAAAATAACAAAATCCACATTCCTTGAAACTTTCATATATTTTTGCGACTATCTCGGTTGAATATGCGTTCTACAAAAAAGTTATGTGAATTATTTTTTATAGAAGATTCAACAAGGAACATTTTATGTTATATGCATTTTGATCCTAAAGTTGAAGTGTTCCGAGATATTCGCAGTTTTTTGTAAAATCTCAGTATTACACATAACTGCAAGGTCAACGCGCCACAGGTTAATGACATCAGATTGAGCTGAAAATTTTATGGTGAGTTTCTAGGCACATTGGAACAAATTTCAGTGTGCACCCAACAATTCGCGAAAACTTGTAAAATAAGGGATACCCTAGTCAAGACGCATCTCCTGGGAAGAACATCAATGTAGTTTCCATGCCTTCATCAAGGTTTATCTGTCGAAGTTCTTCTTCTTCCTCTTCTTCTTTTTTTCTTCTTCTTCTTCTGTGTACAATTTGTTCTGCTTCAAACCCCCCTCACTACGCCAAGGTAGCACACATAGAGGGGGTGAAAATACCTAAGATGTAAAAACAGTTCACGACATGCTGTTCTCTTTCGTTTTACAGTAATGAACGGCCCGTACTGGAAACACGTGCTCAGTTATCGCAATGAGAAGCAAAACAAAAATGTACTAATTGTGGATTACGAACAAATGCTCAAAGTAAGCACTAACACTCAGTTAATCTAGATTTTTTAATCGCTGATATTAACAGTCGAATTCCTTTGTTTCGTTGTATAGGATCTGCCATCGGTCATTTCACAAGTTGGTCAGTTTCTGAATAAGACTTTGCAGACCGCCGATGTTGCCAAGCTGAGTGACCATTTGAGCTTTAACAAGATGAAAAACAACCCTATGATCAATACCGATCTATCGATTTTGTACGAAAAGCTGGAGAAAGACCGACTCATCGGAGCTGTGATTCGTGCAGGCACCCATGGACAATGGGAGCAGTTGATGAACCAGTCTATTAAGGATCAGTTTCAAAAGGACATTGATCACTATTCTAAGTTTATGTAACTCATTTTTGAAGTTTATTGATGGGGGTGGGGGCTATCGAAAGCTAGGCAATCTATTGAAGTCGCGTTACTCAATGCGAGTGCATAGGTTATTGGTCTCTGTATTCAATAGAAATCGGCTATAAAACTGTGGTTTTCGAGTTCGGCCACAGGTGATATAAGAGAAATAATATCATTTTGAGTGATATATTGGTTTTAACGACGAAAAACTGAGTTCCTTTTAACATCGTTATAGCCGATTTCTACTTGTATCCCATCTCTCATGTATCGCTTCGAATTTTACCGTTTCTTCATGTTGAAATCGTATAGTTTATCTCATTACAGTTATTCTTATTTCGGTTATATTTTTCTAGTCTTCACTGAGTTTTATATATACATATTCTTACTTGATATAATACCCGTTTTCCCACCTTGCGAGTTTTCAAATTCGGACTTTATTCCGCCCATCCTAATATGCAATGAATACGTATTCGGACTGTGCAAACAACAACAACAACAACACCGGAACTAAACCCAACTGATAAGCTAACGGTGATGGTTACTTTGACTCTCATAAGAAAAAAACATGGAGCAAAGATCATTATGTTACTACCTGAGAATAAGAAATTTCTTAGAAACCAAAGGTATACACATTTTTAATCCAGAAGGTTTCTAGCATTTACTAATAAACTTTTAGCTACTAACAAATTTCTTATTCTCAGGTAGTAACATAATGATCTTTGCTCCCTGTGTTTTTCTTATGGAAGTCAAAACGTTCGTTGGCCAAAAGTGGGTATTTTTGCTAACAGTAACCAAGGGCTGTAACTCACTGTGTGACGTTAAATCACCGTTCACTTATCAAAATATACCTATGTCACACTAGCGCTTCTACAATTTGCACAGTCCCAATAATGAAAACTTGGGCGGCCATATTAGGCAAAAAGTTTCCAGATTCGGAACTTACTCCATTTTTTCGAAATCTTAATTTTTTTAATTCCCAAAGGTTTAAAAGTTGGCAGTATTGATATTTTCATATATGCAGGTTTTGCAGAATAGAATAAAATATGAATAGCATTGCCAGATGATTAACTGAAGTTTTAGTTCACTTTTGAAATTAAGAAATCAACTCTCGATGATCAGATTTGGCGCATCTCCCCTGGTTCTCAGATCCCCTCGAGTGAAGTCCTCACGTGTGGTATAAAATTTATTGGTAATTTATGAATTGTCGGTAACACGAACAACAGAGTAATCTTCTCTTTGGCTTAGATATAGTATTGTATTTTTAAATAATATAAAAAGTATAATGATACGTCGAGTTCAGGAAGAACGTACGCGGATGCGAAGAAAGAAAATGTGCATCAATTTTTGTCAATAAAAAAGAAAGGAAAAAAATTAACGAATAATTTGACAATTTAGTCGATTGAGAGTTGCTTGAACGAGCCTTCCATACCGAAAAGATCATCGTGTGTTTTGGGCTTTCCCGGACGTTTAGATTCGTCCGCTTTGACATTTTCTTCGTCCAGGAACCATTGACGATAGGTGACCATTTTATCCAGCCATTGTTCTGTTATCAAAAAAGCATGTAAGATACGAGTACATCGGTACAATATTAAATTGTAAAATTTCGAATGCGAATGCGAGGAATACTTACCGTTGATCTGTTCCAGAGAGCCAGCGGAACCACCGTATTCTTTCGGGAGTATGTCCTTGGGCACACACTCGAAAAGAGAGTTCAGGTCTTGGTGGACGTATATCTGAAGAACAAAACGGCCAAGTTTTAGATTCGGAGATTTTTGACAGACTAGCCCTCTCAAACTGATTCATGAGAGGTGAGGTTTATAAGTAGGAGGAAAATTTATGAATACGATAAATGCTAAAAATACAAAGAATATCACGTGTTTTGTTAATTTTGTATTCTAATTTACTTTTGAGTCACTTGAGTAAGATCATCGCTTTACAATTTTTCGTCTTCTCTTGTTTTACACGAGATTTAAGGTTTTGATTCTGGCTCCTCCCCTTGTGTCAAGGGATAGAAAATTCGAAGGTCAGAGATTCTTGAAACCACGAAGAGTGCATTACCATAAAAAATATGAACTGATTCGAATGCAATATGTAATAGAATACATCGTAATAAATCGTCGGTCTTGAAAGTTCGACATTTTTCAACAATTCTACGCTAGATAAATTATTACTAAAGCATAACTGCAGAAAAAGGTAGAGGGGGAACGACTGGCATATGGGCGTACCGAAATGACTTTGTCCGGGGAGCAAAATGTTTGCAAATGCACAATAGAACTTTTTCAGCTTTCGCGGTAAAGAAGGAGAGGTAAGAAAGGTCAATGTTCCTTCATTTTGTCAACTATACCCCGAATTCTCCAACTTCCATTCGCTAAAGAAAATTTCGCCGACTAACTACAGCAGAGTGTTTGGAAGAAACTTGGAGAATGATTTTGAACTGGCATCGAAGTCCATGAAAAATATCTCCCTTGAAAGAAAAAAAAGTGTCGAAGAGCTAAGATCAAGAAGCTAAAGGCAAAATTTCCCTAGTTCTTGGTATTGAGTGAAAGACAAACAGATTCCGAAATTATTTAAAAGTGCCTCAAACTATAGGTAAATAGAGAGTGGCTAGACGACATCTGTAAGTTTAGCAAAACCAAACTCTTCCACAGAACAGCCACAGACCGGGTCGAATTGGCTAAGTTGAGGGAGGCATTTGCCCAAGACAAGCGCGTCTGTTGATTCAAATCTTAAGCCTGTTGTAATATCATTCCGACGAATATATGCTTATAATAGAAACTATCTTACAATTTGACTCATTTTCTCCTCCCCGCTGTTTTATGGAATAAACCTCTCTAGCTTCCTCGGTTATAGTCTAGACCCTATATTATACAGACATTTCAAAAAACATTTTTAGGTACCAAGCGGAACTTTGTTGGAAAATGCAGTACTAAGTGCCAGAAACAACCTCCTAAAATCCCACCCCCAAACTCTGTGCAAAATTTTCTGTGGCACGTTGAAACCCCCCAATTTCAGTGGTTGGGTTATATGTCAGGAAATTGGAGCTCTAGAAGAAAAAAGTTTGATACAAAAAAGATTCCTCGTAAAATTTGATATAAAACACATGTATCATATGTTAGCCTAGGTTTAATCCTTAGCCTACAATCACCGTTCAAAGTTGAGCAACTTTAAAAAATTTCGAAAAATTGACAAATGATGGTGAACATCTCGGCGAAGACGAGTTATAGGGAAAATTGTTTCAAATAAAAAAGATGCCTCTTAGAGTGTGCCATAGAATGGACCAATTTTAGTCTCACCTAGGCCTAATTTTTCGCTCATAAAATTCGTCGAACCATAACACACAACATGAGGGTTCCTACTCGAACGTCTCCCAAAATACCTACGGTTAATAATATCAACTCTACATGAAAATTTCACGCAGATGTTGTTCTTCACTCAGCATTAAAAAGATCTCTTACAGTTTTTGGTAACTGACCCTAAAACACCCTAAATTGGGGATTATAAGTGACCCTTCATTTTTTCATAAAATAAATCAGGCCTTATCGCAGGAAACAGTGGGTATCTGGACCCCCCCCCCCCCCGAAGTATCTAAATCAATCTACAGTGACCTAGAGCTATTGTATTTCATCTATATCATTTGTCATTCGGACCCACCCCCCTGAAATTATTTTCCGTATCCACATAAAATACAAACACATAAACTTGACTAGTCTTCAAATTATGTTATGAGTTTTTCCGAGTGCTAACGCAGACTTAATGAATGTTAATAACGTTTCAAGAGTCTCAATAAATCTCACCAAGGTGTTAATGATTCTTCGCACAGTCTAACCTAGTCCTAAACGAATTTCAATATAACCTTGACAAATCTGAATACAATTTTAACGATTTTCTCATAATCAGTCTCAACGTATTGAAAAAATTTTAATAAGCCTCAATACAGTCTTATTAAGTTTTAATAAGATATTAACAGGTTCAAACGAGTCCAACCGAATTCTAACCGAGTCAAGTGTATTAAGTCTTGAACAATCTTTGCAGTTTTAACGGGTCTGAAACGTAGGTGGACTTTGTCGAGCTATTGGAGGCTCTTACTTCCTCCATCATTCACAAAAAAATGATTCAGCTCCTCACTCCATGAACATAGTGAAATTTTACAATAATGCATAGTTATTTTTATACGTAGCAAAACGCATAAATTTCTAGTAATTATCTATTTGAACTGGGGCTGAGCCCCATCCCCTTGCCAGAAAGTTGACTGAGCCTCTATGATTGGGGGAAAGACGAGAAAGGCTAGAATTAACTTTTAGGACACAATAGTCCCTCTAGTCCGCTCAAAGCTCACAACCAAAGTCCGCTTATGGTCTAAACATATTTTCATGCATTTGGGATGCTTTTTATAGGCCAATAACGAGGCTGAACAAAGTTTCAATAAGAATGAGAGGAGTTGTAACAAGTCTCGAAGAATTTTAATGAAGTCTTAAGGAACCTTGATCAATTTCAACAAATTTTAGCGAATGTTATTACGCACAGAATCTTATAGAATTTGTCTTTAACAGTCTCATCTATAAATGATCAAAAAAATTAATATCTGATTAATTCCAAGATATTTTTTTCTATTTTACAGTCAGTTACGATCATAAAAAGTTTTCATTTTACTGAAGAAAAAAGGTTTTGCTTTCTCATTATTATTTGTAAATTGCAAATACTATTTATTTATTTTTCTGAATGCAAATTGTCTGTTCATGAACTTTTTTGATATCAGTTGTTACCTTTATCTATTTGTAACACCAAAATGTTATATCAAGTTTAATTTTTTGGAAAATTTCCTTTCATTGTGTATCGCCGCGAGGTGCCTTTTCCGTGCTCGATACGGTTCACGGACAATTTCCCTAAACCATTTTCCCTAAAGACATTTTCCCGAACGATTTTTTTCCCTAAAGCAAAGTTTCTTAAGTTCATTTTCTCTAAAGACATTTTCTTCAATGATATTTACCTTAATAAATTTTTTTCCTACAATAAATTTACCGAATTTAAATTTATTTATATGTAAGTCCAATAATATGTAAATACTCGAGTATACGACCATCGGTTTTTTATTCATTGTACGACATAGTTATCAAGTGGATCCGGTTCTGCAGCTCAACCCACTTCCGTTTCGGATATGATTTAACTTTCTTCCCTAAGCTCAGCTCGGCTACAGTGCTCTTTGTGTTGGCCTGCTCTTTTTGGAATTCTTGGAGCGCCAAGTAGAGTTCAGAGTGATGCTTACCCACGACAATATGAAAGCGCGGCAAACCCAGTAAATCCATCCGCGGTATATGCGAGACCGAGGATACATGTAGCCGTCGACAAATAATTTGTTATGTATTTCCGCCATTTCTATACAGTCATATTTAACTGTGACTCTCCCTCAATGATACAACTCTACACGTTACTGTTGTCTCCATTTCATGGTAATTAATACCATAATAAGTCTACTGAGTGAGAAAAATTTTCGACAAAAAAGTCATTAGAGAAAATGTCATTGGGAAAATGTATTTAGGAAAACTGGATTTAGAGAAAACGAACTTAGGAAACTTTGCTTCGGGGAAAAATCGTTAGGGAAAATGTCTGTAGGGAAAATAGTTTAGGGAAATTGTCCGTGAACCCGCGATACAATATTCCATCAGTTTGTCAATGATTATATGTTTTGACTTCATGAGTCCTTCATCAGATGGAGTACAAAATTTGTAATGGCCTGTTCTTCCTTCCGAGAATGTAATCATAATTTACACTCGGCAAATTTTATTGAATACAATGAAAAAGTAAAATATATGATTGTATTCATTTTCATTTTGGCATTTAAAGCTACTAAAAATGAATTCTCTGCATTTCAGTTATCAAGAATCTCATTCAAGTAGAATAATGTGTTCTGTAATAAAATTGTGAGTTGTTTTGAAACGCTATGATGGACGTTAGATTAGTTGCCTAGTGATCAGTTTTGCAGGAGCAATGTTATGTTGAGAGGTCCATAGTTTGAAATTTTTTCACTTTAATCTTTAAAAATCGTATGACGAATTTTCTAAGAAAAAGGTGCAATTGATTTTCTACTTCAAAAGTTCTAAGTTCTTCAAAATCCATATTTGACATTTTGCTCGAGGAAATTAGATGTCAATATATTCTAAGACATGCATATAGTTGCTCGAAGTGAAAGATAGGACTATTTTACTATCAACAAGGTATACATGCAATTAACGATTTAAAAAAAGGAAATGTTTGAATTCATTTATTTTCAGAGGAAGTAGGTATGTGGATTCTGAGACGATCAGTTCGTAACAACGTGCAATCAATTGCTGTAAGCTTCCACGAGAATCTTGCGTTCTGAAAAACTAATAAAATACAAAGTTAAAGTTAACGTATTGCCATACATGATTTCAAACTCACCCTTTCACGTAGTTTTTCCTTAAGAATAGGTTTGACAAAGTTAATGATGGTATCAACCAATGGAGATACGTTGATTACGTGTACTTCTTTCACTTTCACAGGGTAGGCTTCCTGTCAACAGAAACCAAAAGTTTCAGGTGAGACGTTTTCTAGTTTGAACATACGAATATATTATATTCTAATGCATCATTCTGATGATGCGTAACCCTAGAATCATAACGCGTAATTTTCATACACTACATAACTGATATAGGCAATCAAGGTTAGTTATGCATACGAACAATTGTCTGTAATACGGTTTGAAGGGGCAAATTTTTGTGAAATTTGTTTTCTCAATTCTAGTGTGACAACAGCACGGATAGTATTAATTTAAATAATGTTGTTGGATGCCACACGTGTACCCCTACCTGCCTCTTCGCCAACTCTTTCCTCGTACTTTGCAATACTTATATATCAGCATTTACTACTACCCTCCTCATCCCTAAAAATGACTTGTAACAAAAAACTGACTTACTTTTCTATCCACTAAAATTTTACACCCCCCCCCCTCTGCACAATAAAAAAATTCCGCCTGCTTGTGGAACCATGGATTTACATACGTAATGATGTACTTTGGAAAAACGCAAATTATGAGAACAAATTTAGACGAAGTCAGAATCACTGCCGGCATCTGGAGCACAATTCGTGGACACAATAAGTTATTACAAATTCTCTTTCATCTCTTCAAAACTCAAAAATATGGGTAGAATTGGAATTCTCTATTATTTCAAATATTCAAACCAACTAATAAATCCCGAAAGTTCAAATAGCATCTAGATGTTAACAACGCAGCTTAATGAATGGTTCTTTATTGTGGAGGGTGGTTAGGCAGTTGATGGGGCTTCCCTCCCCTTTTCAACTATATCTTAGCTGTTGACTATCCTTGCTCTAGCATCATCGCGCCTATTCGGGTTCATCTTACTCAAAAACTGACGAGAACTATTTTCTCAGTGTTGCCAGATTGATGGATTTGCTTACATGTGATTCGACAGTGTCCACCACACATAACACTAAACATGTTTCGAAGCCTTTCGGTACAGTTTCCTGCCCAATGCGCAAAATCCCTCCAGTTACCCGGTAACTAAAGGGTAACTGAGGGTAACAAATGAGTAACTTTTCCATCATGGTCAACTAGAAGGTAACTAATTGCGTAGTATCCCGCCAGTTACACGGGTAACTAAATGGATAACTTTTCCACGAGTTGGGTAATTAGAGGGTAACTGATTGCGCATCGGGTGTCTAATATTTTTCAATCACTTCTTCTCTGAACGAAAAAAAAAAAAAGTAGTTACGCTATTCGACTAAATCAATAAAATTGATCACTCATGGAAAAATCTTGAAACTTACTGTAAACTGGGGTAACTTCGGATTTGTGGGGAACTCCGGACGTTGCCAGAACTGGAGTAACACTGGTTAGATGCCTTATTTCTTCATTAACTAGAGTATCAAATAAAAACTGAGACTTGTAGCTACACTATCATGTAGTGAAACCTGTTGTTCCAGTTCTAGTATATGAAACTGGTAATGTCCAGAGTTCCCTCACGAATCCGAAGTCACCCCCGTTTACAGAGCAACAATCAGGAAAGAAAGGCATACACAATGCGTCTCATACAATTTCAAACTTGAAACATGAATATTCTGTTCATTTACTATAATGGTCCTTTGAAAAATGCTTTAATTCACTTTTTTTTTCTCTCCTGAGGGGCCGAGGGTAATACCTGTAAAACGCACAACTTATGTTCTCTGAATTGCATTTTGCTGTCGTATTGCAGCATTCTACAATAATACAAACTGGATGATTTCCAAATTTCATTTTCCTTATTGTAAAGATACTACATAGAATCAGCACTTGTGACGTGTTACGGGTCTCCATTCGAGTTATGAATACCGGACGCGCTCTTCGAGACGATGAGACTCGAACAAATGGATCGGCGCTACCCACCTGGACGTCACTCGAGCTTCCCGTCTCCATGCATCAAGGAATGCATTTCATCCCCGTAAGGGAAACGTCAGTGTGGTCAAATAGTTACAGTGTACTTTGACTGAACTTAAATCGGCTCACAGCTGGCATAAGAGCAAACCTAAACGAAAGCTAGATTACCAGCTTCAGATACAGCTGTCAGCAAACAACCTTAAGAGCTGTCTGCAGCTAATACTCAAATTTCTCGACAGTTTATCAACATCAGTCACTAATGTAGTACCCAGCCGAACTGCCGAAGGGATTACACCGACTTACCTGAACGCAGATGAAGAATTTCTTCAGTAAGGCCGGGGTGAACTTAGCGAAGTGTTGGGCGAAGTTCTGTGGTGTGGCAACTGACGCATCCAGAATGTAGATATCGCCGGCGACGCCGATTTGCTCTTCTTTCAAACGAATGTCTCCGATCATGAGCACAGCTTTCATCGCATCCGAAACGGTAGCGGCCACGTGTTCCATGTCGACACCACGCATGATCACAACACGACGACCATTTTTCGTCAAGCCCGGCAAGGGAGGGATGTTTCTGAAACAAACATATAGAATTTCATGATACCGCCAATTCCTGAATTTAGAGATGATTAAGAGTTTACTTATATTAAGAAACACAAGATGATAGCGAGTGCAGGTGGATTGAGCGCTGTTCGTGTTCGTCATTCCTGTAAATATGTCTAACACACTATCATCGTCACTAGTGTAAATCAATAGTATCATAGTTCGATGGAATTAATGGTTTAAAAATATTTATAAATTACTCAGTTACAGTCTCTGTGGTGATGTAGGCACATAGGCGCCGACTTATGGAAAATATTGGGGGGGAGGGCAGAATCAGTCGGAGCCCGGTTTTTTCTTTGATTATTTTATCAAGACGCGTCTGATATTCCGGTATTATCGATTTTTTCTTATTCGTTTTCTCTTTTTTTTTTCTTTTTTGTTGAATTTAAACATTGATGGTAAAATTTTTTGTACTTTTTCCATTTTCGAGTTCAAAATATTGGGGGGGGGGCGTCGCCCCTTCAAAGTTTTCGTTGGGGGGGGGGCTTCATCCAAAAGTGCCAAGTCGGCGCCTATGTGTAGGCAAGAAGCAGTAAATTATGTGTAATTTACTGTGGGCCTTCATTCGGTCACCAGGTTTATTTACACCCTTGGGTACCTATTCGCAAATCCAAGCGAAGTAACTGCCCTCTGATGGAATGTGTACAAAACCAAAAATAAACCGACCATTTCGTAGTAAAGTCAATTGTGAATTGGGATAACCGCGCTGCAAAATCATCTGTGCGGGTGTTAGCGGGGGAAAATGAAAAGGTGATCATGTGTACTCTTGCAAATAGAAACACTGCTATCTTCAGGAGGGGAACAAACGAGTAGAAATCACTCGACCAGTGAAACTGATTGTAATTCAATTTTTTATTGATATGATGCAGTTAAAATTTAAGACAAATTTTCTTTGAAAGTGAATTTCTAATCAACTTAATGATAGATAGTTAAAGTTTGCTACACGCTTAGGGTTAAATCTCCATGATATGATGACCCATTCATACCACTGATAAGACGCAATCGTGCCAACATTCGCAACTCTAATTTATATCCCAATTATGATGTGGAACGAAATGTAGGAGCGCTAATGTGCACTCCCTAATAAAAGATTGAGTGATCACAGAAGGAAAATAACATTGCTGTAAATGGGAAATACGGATTTTTCAGAAAAATCATAATAAAAGTAAGAAATGACGTACGTGCTTCAAATTTGAACTGTAGGGAACTACATATTCGAACTTGCGATTAATAATTTTATACGTCAGGTAGCAAAATTAATAGAAGTGCGGTGAAGTAAAAAATGAAAAGTGCCTTATCAGCTTCTTATCAGTTGCCGGCATGATGTTCTGACTGCGTGGAAAAAGGTCCTTCGTCTCATAAGAAATACAATGATCAAAGACCCTATTTCCACGTGCGCTTCATTTTTTTCCATGATCACTTAAAGAGAGTTCACGAAACATCCGCTAGATGTGAGCCACTTCGATTCCGAGTTCTAATGTTATATTTTCAGTATTTTGCATCCCTGTTTGTTGGTTGTAGTTGTGAAACTGCGGTACAGAATGTAGAGAGCGCTCGTGACGCTACACATACGCACGTACACTAGAGGTAACGTGTTCAAAACCGATATTATTTCTCGTACTTCAACATGGATGCAAAGATCGGTCTCGTTTCACGAGGATTTCACAAGTTAATTTGTTTCAATTACTAATTTAGTTTGTAGTCAATGTTGCAGAAAAAAGATTTCAATAAGAATGTACCCTCAAATAACTCTAAATCTTTCAAAATTCAAAATATCGAATTATCGCCGGTACATTTCTTATGGAGCGATTTATTTGATCACTCAAACTGTCAAACTAAGCTGGTTCTAAACTCTGCAGCTAGGTGTCAGCCACTTCGATTCTGAGTTCCACTTCGGACCTCCCAAGATTCAACGGCAAAATAGCTGAAATCCGGCGGATGTTTTTGACTCTCATCAGTTGTAGGATTACCGAAATGCTAGGCATTCTTTATAATATAAGAGTCGTGATTTTCAGACGGCTCTCAACGTCTCAACCAGTTCTTTAATTTACTTTTGCTAAAACAAACTTGTTCGAAGTTTTACTTCAGCATCTAGGGGAGACCGGGGAATAGTGTAACAGTGATCATTAAATTGCTTCATAACATTCCAAAATGTTGCTGTTTTGTTCACTAGATAGTAATTTTAGAAAAGAATCTGTGAAGAAAAATGCAATGTCCCAACTTTCATCTACACCAAAAAAAATTTTATTGGTATTTTGGTCTTTCTCCGCTGTAATTTTAAATATTTCTGAATCAAAGTTTTTCTCATTAAGATTTATTCTTTCAACGATTTAAATATATATGAAAATTACAAGAAAAGTATGCATTTTTTAATCGAGAAGTACAATTTGGATTTGACTTAATAGTTTTTCGACAATATGTCATACTTGATAAAATGATGTGACGGGGAACTGAGGGAACAGTGTAAGAGTATTTCTTTCTTCTATACGTCTTTGTACTGCCGTTTATGAAATGTTTACATTTTGATATGCCCGGTATCCGCTAATGTTGATAGAGCTGTAGTTTGTACGTTGTACCAAGAGATTTTTGGATCTATTATTCGGAAAATTCTGGATTTTTCCAAGCTAAACTATTACCCTAACAACTTTTTGGCAGTGTTACACTGTACTCAGGTACTAGGATACAGTGTAACAAAAAAGTAAATGGCTAAAATAATTTCTAGATTCTTCAGCTTTTAACATTTTCAGGCGGCAAAAACACCCAAATGTAGCCAAAAGTTGTATCTTTCAGGTGAGGTGTTAAAATCTGAATTCAAAATTTATTTGTAGTCCACAGATCAAAACGGACGAAAAGTGTTACACTGTTCCCCGGTCTCCCCTATAAGCTACCAATTTTTGTGTGATTTGCCTTGAAAATAAATCTCGAACGCATTGGTAAATGTGCATTTCTTCATTCAAAAGTACAGCGTTGTTCATGACTGTCCTAACATTGATGAGCAGTGGCGGATCCAAGGGGAGCATGGGGTACCTGTCCTCCTTGATTGAAATTTTAAATGAAATAATAGGAAAAAAGGAATAAAAATAATGAATTGTACGCCCATTACACGCCACAAATGTATAATAACGTATCCATCATTACGTATCCCACATTAGATTAAATATTTTTCCGGAAGCGCCCCCGCCCCCACACCCCTGCCAATATAAAAGCAACAGCTAATCTATATGCATCGCCGCTACTGTACCCCCCCCCCCATCACCTTTTTCTAAATCCGCGCCTGTTGATAAGCAATTCTTACTTGAGTGCTATAAGAGAGGACACTGCTAGTGCACCACCTGCCTGGGAAGTCCGAATTCTAACGATTTGCAGTACTTTCTGGAGGTTTTGGATTTGCCAGGAAAGGGGATGTTACCGCCTGAGTCGTATACAGATAATCATAAAATCAAGGTAGACGGTGATTATTCAGCAACAATATCTGCCGCCTGACCTCATCTCAGTGCTCGAAAATCACATGTACAACTCTAAGAAGGACGTGAGATTGGAACTAAGTAGATAATAATGTCGACTGGTCTGTTCGAATAAACGAATTTTTTGCTTCTATACATTTTCGGTAGCCAATTTGACAGTTTAGTCTTACGTGTTCACCGGTCGACACGCACATGTTTACATTTTGCACGTGACCACGTGCGCAGTTATCGAAAATTAATGCACGATTGTACACGAATTGGTCGGAACGTGCTTCCGAATAGTCGGCGGGGTCTGCATTCAAGTTCACGTTGGCACCTCATCTACAGATGAGCAATACAGAATAGAAGAAACGCGGTCACTACTTACACTATCCTCATGACTTCTCTGATTTCTGGAAGGGTCGGATCTCTGTTGCTGAAAAATTCAGGAACCGCGGCGCGCATCGTGAAATACATGTCCAACTTTCTCTTCGTTTTCTCGAGTGAGAATTTGCAACCGCGTAGGAAGGTCATGATTCTTGCATCATCTACACAGAACGATTACGTTGATCAATGTGGGAAAAAAAAAAAAAAAAAAACCACGTTACATCGCCGTTGTTATTGATTATCCTAATATTATCTGTTCGGTAAATACGGGAGATAGGTCCTTGGAGAAGAACGTAAATGGACTTGATGGTATTCAAAAATCATGCGAAGTACGAACACGCAGAGTTCAATCATTCTTCTAAGTCGAAGAACATCAAGTGTGTGTGTGTTGTTCCGAAAGTAACAATTCTGAGCGTCTCAGCTCCAAATTTCGGACTGTAAGGTAAAATAGGGTAAGATGACGCAGTGGGTAAGATGCCGCAGATATCCATTTGCCATGTTAATAGCTCTGTAGAATAAAACTGACGTAGTACGTTTGTAGGGCTTCTATACCAGACCTTGTGTACAAAATCCCACTGTCGGAGACCTGTTCGTTATTTTTCTACGACTTTTTACGTAATTTTCAGATAAGAAAAAGTGCTTGAAAATGTTTGGTCGGTTTGAAATAATTTTGCGAAATTGTGATAAATTTTTGACGATGTTTAATTATGCATTAGATGTATATCCGATGTGAGTGGATTTGTGTAGGTACATCACTCAGTAATCACATGACGTGGACTAATGCTGAGCGATCACTTTGCAGTTCGCACACACTATTTTAAAACGATGAGATGTTGAACACTCTGACAAAAAAATGTGAGTGGCCAAAAGTCTCAAAACGGTTGTGGTTTGTGATGTGTTTTGTGAGTGGTCTCCAAATTATCAGTCGGGCAGTATTTTCCCTCTTTCAGAATATTTCATCAGTTTTACCTGTACATCGAGCGATTATACATTTGTCTTCAAAGTTACATAGTGCGGTAATTTCTAAGGGTGGATAAAATGGCGAAAGTGAGAGTAGGGCAAGATGCCGCACTATAATGAATAATAAATTTCAATTATTAATGGTTTAACGAAAATTTCTCAGCCTGTTATTATAAATTATGAAATCGAATTACGTCAGAAAGACCATTAGAGGGTCTTGGACAGAAACGTAACTAAAAACGCGATGGAATATGTGAGGGAAAAACATAGCAAACGTGAAGCCAGCCGGCTGTTAAAAATTCCAGAAAGAACCCTGACTTACTTAAAAGTTACATTTTATACGTTTTATACGCGAGTAAAAAAAAAAAATCGTATAAGTTTGCATATTTCATTACAATTTTATTTAATATGTGGGTATGTAACATAGCGATATGTTATCACATCGTTAACGGTCGTGATAGTCCAGAACACGCATGAATTCTGGGTGGATACAGAATTCATGTTATAGTTGGTTGTGAGACTCGAATCATAAATTCGTGATTTCATCCCCACAGGTATATCGATGTACTTGTTGGCGGTAAATTGTGAAATCCGTCATTCAGTGAAATGCCCAGGCATTATGTTAATTGTCGGATACGCAGTGTGAAAACCGTCAATTTATAAAATGACTCACGAAAGGCGAGTCATTTTATAAAGTGACTAAACCCACTTTGGCAATACAGGGTCTCTTTTGCAATAACGCTCCTTCCATCTGGTAAGTAAGCAACCTACCCCGACACTATGTAGAGTAGATATGTTTGCATACTCGTACTTTTGAAAAGGCTGTATGGTCAAATTTTGAAAAGTTTTCTATTCCCCCCCCCCTGTTTATTTTTATATTGAACTACCATCATATGGTATTTACAATAAAGTTTGATATGATTAGTATCACGGGTAGTCATTACAAACTCTCTATAGAGTGGTAGTAAGGAGACTCTCTTTACGGCCAAACCGGGCCAATCCTTATGGGATTGGTGGGCCTCACAAACCTACATCATTTACGCATAACGTATTGGTAGGTCGTTGAACTTGAATCGTTTCAGGCGTCTTGCTCCTTCCGCCTCCGTTACTAATCGCTGGGCTTCGGGGTTGTTTCTATTTTTGAAAATTTTTTTCTTCTCACGACTGGAGATAGACAGAAAAATGGTACCAATAGGTAATAGTGGAGGGCAGTTATGGTAACCTCAAAAAAAGAAAACTGGTCGGAATTGATTCAACAGAGTGTTTATAAAATCAATTGAATATGCGTCCATTGATAAAGGGCCTAGGTTCGAAGATGACGTTTTGTGAAATAAGCTTTTGAG
This sequence comes from Acanthococcus lagerstroemiae, assembly GCA_031841125.1. Classification (NCBI taxonomy): domain Eukaryota; kingdom Metazoa; phylum Arthropoda; class Insecta; order Hemiptera; family Eriococcidae; genus Acanthococcus; species Acanthococcus lagerstroemiae. The sequence goes on along the minus strand of CM063113.1, from coordinate 30,282,619 downwards.
TTTGAGAGCTCATATCTAGTAATCTACTTATGATTATTTGGGTAATAATTGATATTATATTATGAAGTTGGAAGTCTCATTATGCAATCCTAATGTATGAAGAGCTGAGGTCAAATGTAGGCGGAGATATGGACTGGGAAGTGTGACGGAAGTTAGGCCCTTTTTCCTTGGATGCCTTTTTCTATTTCTTTTTCAATAGAAAATGAACGCTGAAAAAGAATAAATACACATACATACTCTGAAGTCAAAATTATTTGTGAAAAATAGACATGAGGAAGTCAATGTTCACGAAAAATAAACATCATGTCTTCAAAGTGTACTTGGGTCAAATAATACTACCTGCCGCTTTTCGGAATCTTTTCAAACCGCTTTTCCTTCGAAAATATACCGCTGAAGGACGTATCCTGGCTTTCTTTTGAGATCGTTGAAAATTTATCAAAAATCGATCGAGAAATAGACACGAAATTCGAAAGGCAGTTCTTTTTGCAACATTTTTCATTCCTTTTCAAAGGGATAAAGTCTAGTTTTCGCGACATTTTTTTACCTTTAACGTTCAAATAACATAAAATACCGGCAACGCACGATCAAGAAGTCGATGTCACAACTTGGAGAATCACTGGCGATGGCGTAGCCAGGATTTTCCCAAAGATGGGGGGGGGGAGTAAGATTTTCAAGGGAGAAAAAGTCGAAAATTGAGGTATTTTTTAAAAATCGCCGATATTAGAGGACTATTTTATAAAAATGAAGGTAAAATTACTGTCCCAGCGAAAATGTTTCGAAAAAACCTGTTTTAAAGGCAAAAAATTCTTCATTTTTGCATATTTTACATTCAATTTTAGGTGCCTTGAGAAGGATGCCCCCTGACTACGCCATTGATCACTGGAGAATCCCCTAACTGTAATCACCGATATTACGGAGCTCATAGGGAAGTCATAGAACCTATGTATTATTTTTTTCTGAGCAGTTATGTTTAATCTGCTGTTGCGGCCGTTTGGCGCCAGATAGCACTGTAATGTGAGGTGTTCTATAGTGTTCTTGTCCTGCCGAATCTAACTACATAATTTATTGAAAAAGAGCCTAAATTCACTTAGGCTCTTTTTCTATGGACGCATTCAATTTAAGTACAAATTATATCGGAAAATTTTTACATTTTTTCAATTTCCCGTGAAACTTGCCCTCTTAAACTATTGTTTTCTTATTTGCAATAGATTGTAGACCAAATTTCCTATAAAAAAATAGGCATTAGAATTTTCTTGTATCTGGATTAGAACTGCTCAAAGTGGAGTTTAAGATATCACTTTCTAACACAGATGCACAGACCTTATGAAGATAATAATCATCTTCTTCAGCTACTTTACCACTTCACAGAGCTATATCGTTTATGGGTCTTATTCATCTCCCTCCTTTCATCTGTTTACCCCACATTTGAAACTGAGGCACATGCAGTGAGAGGGGAGGGGTTCTAGTATTTTGTGAAGTTTAATATGGGTATCCGATAACTGGTTCCAAAGGTCGCTAAGTTCGGTTTTGGTAACATTTTGGCCATATTCCCCGAACTAAGCGATGAGGACATTTCGACCTCTTTTTTAATACTCACACCTACTTTTCTGACTCGTGAACCTCTCATTTCGTTTTATGTTTTGACTTTAATTTTAAATTGTTCATGTTATTGAAATTTTGTAATATTATACAGTTCGCCGGACACCTATTCCTCATTTTATATAATACCTAGCCATTTAAAATATTTCCTAGGCCGATAGTGAATGTTTCTGTAATTTGCCTAAAATGGCTAGGCATTTTATTACATGCCTAGTCCCTGCATAAAATGTCTAAATTTCACAATTTGCCGCTATATAACATAGTCATTTAATTAGTTATTTAAATTACACCATAATTCGTGTTACACCGGCATATAATAAAAACATCTCCACAGATGCAATCACCGAGTTATTTCCAACTTTAATCCTACAAATCGCTAGTTTATTATCACGGTCCTCCAATTTCAATTACAATCATATCTATCTAAAACGCAGTAAAAATCTTTATAACTAAAAGAAGAACATTCTACTCTCGAATACCATGTGAGTCCCATAACCAACTAAAACATGAATTACAGAATTCATGCGTGTTCTGGATTATCACGTCCGATAACGTAGCGATAACATATCGTTACATGTAATTTCCATAAGCCATCTTACCCGACTAAATAAAGGCATCTTACCCACCCCATCGGGCAAGATGGCCAAAAAAAAAGGTGCGGTAAAATTATTAAAACCAAAAAGCATCTTAATAAAAGTTGCAGATAAAGGGTCAGAGTATTTGTAGCTAAAATTTCAGTCCCATCGGATATCTTGTCAAGAAGCAATAACCATTTTTCAAAATGTGCGTCATCTTACCCTACTATACCTTACAGCCGCAAGTGTTGACTTTTAAGAAGGAAATTAAAATCGGTACAGCTACCCGATGCGCAAAATCTCACCAGTTACCCGGGTAACTAAATGGGAACAAGGATAATCCGAGGGCAACCGAGGGTAACAAATGGGTAACTTTTCTGCCGCGGGTAACTAGAGGGTAACTAATTGCGTAGTATCCCACCAGTTACCCGGATAACTAAAAGGGAACAGGGGTAGTCTGAGGGTAACCCGAGGGTAACAAATGGGTAACTTTTCCGCGGGTAAATCTTTAACGCTGAAAACAAAGCCTGGATGAATCTTGTCTCTCGTTCATAAGTCTGGGGAAGCCATATAAAATAGTAATGGGAAAGTATAAAAAGTTTGAGTTTCCTCCACTAAAAACCACTGATAGAATTATCACAGACAAAAAAGAAAAATATCAAAAAATCTTTGAACAACTTTTTCCACAAACAATTGATACATTACCAAACTTTACCATCAACAAATTCAAGGAAACCAAAATTGATCAACACACAATAACTAGTATAATCAAAAAATTGAATAATAGGAAGGCCAACAGTCAAGATAACATATCAAATAAAAGGATAAAAATAATAAATAAGAATTACCCAGAAATACTGAAAATAGTACTAGAAAAATACTTGAACTTTAACACCTTTCCGGAAAGATGGAAAACCGGGAAAATAAAACTGTTAAATAAACCAGATAAAGACCCAACAGAAATAAACTCCTACAGACCAATTACACTACTGTCCGCAGTAGGCTCAAACTTTAGGGAAAGATAATTAAACACTATTTAAAGGAAGAAATAAAAATAACATTCTCCAAAAAAAATCAGTTTGGTTATAGGGAAGGAAAGTCAACAGAAACGGCACTTAATGAAATGGCTAAAACAATAATTTCAGGAAAAGATACTAACACATTATACTAATAAGCTTCGATGTACAGGGTGCCTTTGACAGAATCAAATGGTCAGGTATATTTTAAGTCATGAAAATGAACAAAATAAGCTCACACTTGTTACAAAAGCAACTAAAAGTTTTCTAGTAAACAGATGAAAAAGAAAACAAAATTTTAGAATACAACCTCAGCGCAGGAGTGCCCCAAGGTTCAGCCCTCTCTCCCACCCTATTCAATGTAGCAATGTCAGAAATACCTACATAAGAAAATAAAAGAAAGAAAAAAAACTGGGTAACTAGAGGGTAACTGATTGCGCATCGGGTAGTAGAAAATACAAGAGCGGGAGGTATGGTTACTCACTTCAGATCTTTTTTTCTTCGAATCACTCACTTCTGTGAGCAGATTGTAGAATAGTACCCTTGGTTATTAGAGTAATAGTACATTAAAATTTTCATCAGCATCTGCATTTTTTAATCGTTAAAGGTCCGTGATTTACGCGTGGACACAACCCCTTTGCGTCAGCACTTTACCAAATAAGCAACTAGAACCCACGGAGTAATTTGGACCATTAATTTCAACCCCCAAAACAGGCCAAAAAAGCTCTTCACTTCGATTATTTGCTCTCAACTTGGTTGAAATTTGCCGGGGGCAAACCATCAGCTGTGGGTAATCCCCGCATTTGCTCTCCAGACGCTACGGGCTTGCATGGGCATCTTCGAAAAAAAAAAGTCATCGGTATCGCCTTGTTCTTTTTAACCTACCGTTATAAACCAATAAATCTCAGACCGCATGACTCATGCAAAAAAATATGTAGGTATGTGAACTGTAATGTTTTTCGTGTCAGTAAGTCAAGGTTATTTGATGTACCTAAGTGATCAAAACTTGGTTTTTTCAACTCCGAATTACGCCATCCTACGGTCAACTGCGGATCAATCAGTGTACTGAAGTACACAAATATACAAAATGGGCTCAGATTTTCAGTATTGGTATTAAAATCGGTAGGTTAACAAAGCTTAAAAACGCTCATTTAGAAAACTCGAATTGACATTTGCTTTGGAATTTCTACTTCCAAGAGATGGAGGCTCTGTCGTAGAATTATTCTTCAGAAACCTCGATAACCTGTCTGTAATGGACCAGTCCAATTACTCGAATTACAAGTTTTCTCGAAAACGATGCGTACACGAAAACCTCTGATAACGAAGACAACAGCCTATATTCGCGACACATCAAGGCCATGTTAATCTTTTTAACCATCTTCGCTAAGAGGTCCACTAATTATCGTAAACTCATTAAAGAAAAAAAACCGCAATGATAATAATACGAATGTCCCATTCATTTAGTGTCTACACAATGTTCAGTTTTTCGTTTGAAGGTTTCAAGAAATCATTCGAAAAACAATAAATTTTCTCGTAGCCTAGGGTTCGAGGGGGTCAGGTCTTGACCAAAAAGGGAGGGGTGCAGAAGGGGTTGCTAAAATTAGGAAAACACTATCTGACGAAGTTACAAGGGGTCCAGACTCCCTTGACTACGCCACTGTGGTTGAGAGTGCGCATCATTCACAATTATTACACTTTGTAAATATCGAGTACAAAATACGTAATTATAAATTACCTTCCCAGTTCGGTAGATGAGGCTGCCTCATCAGCCATTCTTTGATATGGGCCAAGTCGCTGTCTCTGGTATTTACATCCTCATTCAGTTCCGAACGGATGCAAAGCTGCTGTTCAGGTGATGGCTGGACCAGTGTCATGGTGTCTTATTCAGTTTGTCTGCAATCAAATAAATGGAATGACTTAGCACTGTTCGCTAAAGTCGAGGGCAGTTGCTATAAATTTTTTGGAGGAGGGCAACACATCTTTTCGCTTGCCTATAAATCATAAAAGCAAATAAAAAAAAGAGATTCTATTTGTTATTTGTTATAAATTCACTTACAAAACTACTTAAAACAACCATACACGCCAAAATCTTCCTATTTTTCGGTGGGATCGGGGCTGCCACCATTACTCGCAAATTCTGTTCTTCATCACCATGTTTTCATTATACGTGACAAGCGAAACTATCAAGTATAATTTCACCCATCATTTTCCATTTGTGATTCGTTTGCGTCTCTATTTAGTGACCATCAAGCACGCATCCATAGGAGGGGAGGGGCTCTCGAACTATCCCAATAATATTTTTTACTTATTTTCCGCTGAATACTGCTTCAAAAATGCAAAACTGTAGATGCCACTAATTTTTTGTTTTAACGAAATTTCCGCACACTATTTTATTTTATTTTTTCAAAAAGTATCTAATTACATTTTTGTAGTTTGTGATACAAGAAAGGTCATCCTAGAACTTGAAATATTCAGAATTAATCTTCACACTTCAAGAAACCAAAACAACGGAATCCCTTTATGGTGTCGTCACACTTTATATTACACGTACCACGCAATGGTATCTCAATAGTAATGTGTACAGGGTGATGAACGAGAAGTCGCACCCCTGGCCAACATGTGATAAGGCGCAACGGCGCCGACACGATAACACAATCTCCGCTACATGCATTACGTACACATTGCACGTTACTACATGTTTGCCTATGGTGCGACTTCTCGTTCATCGCCCTAATCCAAAAACCCACAACATGCCCATAGACTACTCCAAGAGAACATGAAACTAATCAAAGCATGGTCCTCTAGACACTGATGTATATGCGAACGCTACAACGCCCCACAAGGGTTGCCTCCAATAGCTAATATTGATCGGACCCATACGGTAACCAGCTACAGCTAAGATTGCTAGTTGCCGGATGAGCGTGATTAATTGAAAATTAAAAACGGATCTACTCTAAGGGATAAATTTCTGTTGGCTTTCAGTTTTTCTCGCTCCTTTGGGTCCTTCGGTTAAAACCAGTACATGACTCAATTTCTGTCACAGGAAGGAAAACTTGACTCTCTCCCATAGGCGAAGTGTAAGTATATAGTCAACATTGGTGATTTGGTCCAATAATTCGAGAACGGAATAAATCAAGAATGCAGGTTTTTAAACGCATGATCGAAAATTTCTCATACTGCACGAGAAAATATGACGTTGGAGTCGTATTTCTCCAACTTGAACAGCATGTTCCCATCTTTTCTTAACTGATTAAACTCTGGAGAGGGAGACTTTCCATCCCCCAGTTGCTGCGCCCCCCGCTTGCTGGAGGTAAGAATGTCGCTCATAATCACCAAGTCAAGTTGACTCATACTGTGCTCAAGTCGGCAAAATGATATTGAGGAACAGTCTCTAACGCCGCCGTGAAAAGTACCCTACAAAGTGTCAAAAATAGACGTCAAGACATTTGTAATATTCATAGACATCGACGGCAAGCAGAAAACACTCTCGTCAGATCGACTGAAACCGGCTTCATCTTGAAAAAGAGCGAGCCGGTGACTAAGCAGATGCAGGCAGGCGAAATGCCGCCGCAGTGAAGACAGTTGATGCGCAAAGTGCGCTTTTAAAACTTACAGATGAAATAACGCGCTAAGATGTATAAAAGGCGGCTGCAGTTGTACATGCCCGATGCGCAAAATCCCGCCAATTACTGGGGTAACTAAAGGGGAACTAAGGGTAACTGACGGGTTTCTGGGTAATCTGAAGGTAACTGAGGCTCGCAAATGGGTAACTTTTCTGCGGGTAATTAGAGGGTAACTGATTGCGTATCGGAATGTGCAAAATCCCGCCAGTCAACTGGGTAACTATAAAGGGGAACCAAAAGTAACTAATGGGTTTCTGGGTGATCTTAGGGTAACTGAGGGTTGCAAATGGGTATCTTTTCTGCGGGTAACTAGAAGGTAACTGATTGCGCATCGGGTGTATGGTGCCGTGTGGTGTCTCTCCCAAACTCGCAGGTAATGTCGGACACAGTTGTGAATATACATTGCATCGATGCTATCCACAGACTACAGGGGCAATTAGATATGCATGGTTGACTTTGACTGTCTGTTTAATCAAGAATTTTATCTGTTTGAACTCGTGGTACCACCCTCGCTCTCGCTATTTACCCAGTTCTGGCGAATCCTCGCTACGGTTATAAGGGAAGGTGAGCTTGTAGTGAAGTCAGTAACATAAATAAGCGAATCTTCGCTCTGCATGTTAGCTGATGGCTAGCCGGCAGATCGAGGTCTTTTGCTGGGGAATAAAACGATCAAGCGATGCAAGTTTTCTGCATGCATTTGTCAACTTGTCTCTCATGAATCAACCTATCTTTAAGGAAGGGTAACTGATCTTTTATCGTACTGTTGGAAATAATTTATAATCGTCCACGTAGGTCCTCAGAATAAAGCAAGTGCTGCTGTGGGTTATCATACACACAATTCAACTGGTCCTACAGAAAAGGTTTAAGCTGATGCGCAATCAGTTACCCTAGTTAACCGCGGAAAAGTTACCTGTTTGCAAGCCTCAGTTACCTTCAGATTACCCAGAAACCCGTCAGTTACCTTTGGTTCCCCTTTAGTTACCTGGGTAACTGGCGGGATTTTGCGCATTGGGAAAGGAAGTACTCTACTTTTTCCCTGCGTAAATAGGATTAAAACAATGACACAGTTAAATCTACAGTCCAGAGTTAGGGGATGACGCAAACGCGTTATGCAGGATCTCTTTGTGCAAAATATGCCTCTGAAGTACTTCTTTTCAGTTTCGATCAGTCAAAAAAATAAAAATTTTGACAATCTTATCTTTCTATGGGAATCACGAATCTGTTTTACTTTTTGTTCGAAAATCAGCCTATATTATAAGGCCGGAGTACCTCACGATGCGGAAAAATATGTTACTTATCTGGTTGACAAATGAAGTGATGGTAATCAACTCAACCATAAAGCATCGTTTGTGCGAAACAAGTAATACTTGTAAATGCACTTAAAACAGGCAAAGCTATACGTTGTAAGGTCGTTTTGGTTACTCAGCTGAAACCGCAGCCATGTGTTCCTGTCTCCAGCTGTACTCGTCTTGATCGAACCACTGTTGGGAAAGCGCCCCGTGAATTCTTCCAAGGTCGAAATTCCAGCTATAGATTGAAATGATTGAAATCGCTTTGGAGGACGATGGCGGATTTTTCACGCATAGTTTACACGTGATATTTGAATTATTTCGCAATAAATAGATATATTTTAAAGCAGAATTATCATTCGTGAAACTAGAAGTAAGTCTCTGTGTCTATAATTCTCGTTGAAAGACCTCAATTACCTTCGGAGAGGGAGAAGGGGATTGAACACCGTTTCCATCTCACTGGAGATAGAGTAACATCGAAAAACAAGACGGCTGCGTCGAAGTCCATAGGTATCTCTCTTTGTGCTTTGGATCGTAGGAAGAAGGAAAGCTTCTCACGATGTTTCACCAGCAGAAAAAATCGAGGCTCATCGAGAGAAACTGCAGAAGAACTCTTTCTCTACATTTCCTTTACAAAATTTTGTAAGTGGGTCGAGTAGGAATTCCTATCAAAACCCATGAACTGATGCACCTACACCAGCGCAATCTAATGATACATTACTATCACGTCGGTGTCATTTAACATCAACTCTGAGATGTTCCCTAACGTCGACATTCCTGTTAGTTGTGTTGGAACTTGGAACCTTGCAACATGCGAAAGCAAATACTGCGTACACGGAAACTACGCTCCCATTTTTCGAGTATATTTGACAAATAGTTGCGCATAGAGCACTGGCTACATGGCTTGGGTACCGCTACGTCATCCACTAATGTCGAAAGCCAGTACCGAATTACATACCCAGCCAGGAAATTTAAGGAAGCTCTACTAGAAGGAAATAGCAGCGCACACTACCCTTCTAACACAAAGAAAAATTCTCATGTAAATACATTATTCCCATTACATGTCTTAGTAAGTACAACAGAGAAGTGGAAACAGAAGCAGTCACTGTTAGTAGCACAAAAGGCAGTCATTAGTAGTATGTACTTCTCAGATTATATACTCCGAAGTGCTACTAATAGCACTGATATTTACGCGCTACCTTTGTCAGGCAGTAGTGGAAACAGAAGCAGTCACTGCCAGTAGCAGAAAAGGCAGTCATTAGTGGTATACTCCTAAGATTATGTATTCCGAAGCACTACTAATAGCACTGATATTTGCGCTCTACCTCTGTCAGACAGAGTAGTGAATACTGCCAAAACACTAACAGAACTCTTAACGTCCGTTAAGAAAGGCAGTGATTTAAATATGTGCGATACCAGCACATGATGCGCGGTCCAATGTTCTCTTGTACAGCTGCAGGTGTGTGAAAAATTAGCGAGACAGAGCCATACGGCGCCGCTTTCCAGTAGCCGAGTGTAAGGTGTAACGTGAAACGTGTATGTCTTGTTCAGAGTGGTCATAGCACGCCGCAAGTTATTTACAATTTTTGTATTTTAGTTACTTTGTGTTGCTCATTGTTATTCTTAATTACAAGTGTGGTTTTCGTGATTGATTTCCGAGAATTATAATGTAAGTATTACGATAATTAATTAATTACTTCCCGTATTTTTATACATCGCTGGCGTATCCTGTAGGATTCAACATTCGAGAGTCTCTCTTTAAAATACTCAGGCATATGGTGGCTTTTTGCAGACAGATTATCGTCGGTATCAGTTTGATTTATGCATTTATTATCATGATTATTCATGAATAATTTCGTATTCTCTATTGGGTACTTTGTTTTTGTGAACTGAGAGTTTCCCGACAAATACCAGTAACTCAAATTCTCAAGCCGACACGTACGCCATTCTCAAGCAAGCCGTCACATCTAATTTTTCGTTATACTATGCATGCAAGTACAAAAAGAATGTTGTTTCATTACAGTTTTCACTTGCGCAAGTTATTCGTCATTCTTATTCTATTAGGACGCTGTCTAACAAAAACCGACCAGGCGACAATTTGTTGACAAAAATGAGTTATTAGTATCCTTATGGAAAGAGCGTATAAAAAGTAGAATTTTTCAAAATTGGGCCCGATACAAAAGTGTGTACCCACGTTGAAAAAAGCTTATCAGTGAACTCTATGTCATATAGTTTCTATATATGGCTCTTGAACCTTGAATCACATGTTCTCAAAAAACATTATTTTGTCGCTGGGTCGGTTTTTGTTAAACATCGTCCATTAATTTCGTCTTCTGCAAAAGTGAAGCGTAATATGGAAACAAACTGAAGCGTAATACAGCAATATAATAATATATTCATGACATCATGACAACAAAACGAACATTTTCATTCACATATGACACATACTCATTAGGGTGTGAGGCATGCTTTCGAATAACAGTGGTGGTTACAATGGGGGTTTCGGGGATCCGGACCCCTCCCAAAATATCTAAATCTGTCTGTAGTGACCTAGAACTATTATGTTTCGTCTGTAACATTTTTCATTCGGACCCTCCTCCCTGAAATTTTTTTCTGTATCCGCCCCTGTTCAAAAGGGTTTTTCATTTCCGAATTTCAACCCGATTTCGAAGGATTTTGCCCATCTGTGGTTATCTACTCTCTATCTGAAGACTGTTTTGATTCTGTGATTATTCAAACTTTTTGGAACTGCCCGAAGTAAAACATGTGTAAGATCGATTGGTGACTGGGGGCTGAAGGTGTTTGACAGAATGAAAACGCGAGGTTATTCTTTTAGACCTACTAAAACACCTTTAATACATTTCTAGGCCCATTTAAGACAATCTCAGCTGTGAGACGCTTTTTAGAACGCTTTGGAGAGTTCACTCTGACTCGCGCAGATTGTTTTCGGACTTATTTAAGACTGTCTTCCACCCAGACATGTTTCAGGTTCTTCCGGACTATCCAGGATGCGTCAAGGGCTCTTTTAAATTTAATGAAAATTAAGATTATCTGAAGATTATCTGTAATGCTTTTACAGTCTTGTTAAATAAGACTTTTCCAAATTTGACTGAAGATAGATACTTGAAATTCTTCCAAAATTGTATAAAACTCTGTGATTTTTCGGAATTTGTTTACGACGATTCCAGAGGCTTAATTGAGACTATGTGTGAAACTTCTCGGCTGTATATAAATTTGCTAAAACTCTTTCAACACTATGACCTGTTCAAGGCTTTTTTGGACTTAAGATTCTTTAACACCCCATCCGTACGTGTTCTGGATTCCTCCAGCTCTCCAGGCTTTTTAATATATTTCAAGACTTTCAGATTTGTTTAGCTCATGACTATTTTTAATATTTTACAGATTTGGTGAAACTATTTTAAGATTGAAACTTTTTGAGACATTTAGACTCATAAAGATTCGTTAAGACCTCTTTACAACTTGTTCTGGCTCTTTCAAAACAATTCTAGGCCTCTTTAAGATACTTTGGGACTCTTCTAGACGTGCCCAGAGAGTCTGAAAGTGGAGGCCCCTTCTAGATGACATACCTAAAGAGTCCGAAAGTGTCTTCATCAGGTCTGAAAAAGTTTTGAAAAAATCCGAATGAGTTTTAAAGAAGTCTTGACATGTCTTCAGTGTGTCTGAAAGAATTTTGAAGACGTCTAAATCACGTCTAGAAAACCCTTGGACTAAGAGTCAAAACGACCAAATGCGTCACTCTTCGACCTGAACCCCTAGTTGAAGAAATAACGAATTTTGAGGAAAGTGTTAACTTTCGCATCACTCAGTTTTGACTGGAGTCCCGGAAAATATTGAACCAGTTTGAATACGTCATAGAGAGTTTTGGTGAAGTCTGAAAGTTTTAAACAGGTCTGAGAAAGTTTTGAAAGGGTCTTAGCAAATTTAAAAGATGTTTTAGAGAGATTTAAACAAGTTGAACGTGTAGATGAATCTGAAAATGTTTCAGCCAGGAGTGAAATGGTCGTGTACGAGTGTGTAAGAGTTTTGAAAGAATAATTATGAGCGAACCGTCGAGGGGAGGCTACGCCCCTGCAACCTTATGACAGTATAGTTGAAAAATGATTTGGTATGAGCTGAATTGAACCTCCTGCAGCCTGTGAGTTCACATGTGTGAGAGCCTCATCGTTGCCTTTTTCAAATATCCGGCTGTTGTTTTTTTTTACGAGCGATTTTTGTACCTATCTATATTAAGAACTTGGCGAAAACCTCTCCCTTCGCTTTCAAAAAACCATCTGGAGGGTTGTCCACTTGAAATCCCAAAAATTACAGCGAATATCTGTTAACCCAAATACTATAGACAATCAGTTGGTTAGGCCGTCCGACCTTTTTTGGAAGTAAGGAGGGAGGTGTAAGTTTGATTTCTTCCAACTGAAAACAGAAATCTTGAGATCGTGAAAAGAAAAAAAATCTTGCTACATATCTTTGATTTTGCCATTTGCAGCTGTTTTAAACGATTGGAGGGTTTTCTAATTAGAAGCTAAAATCAGTGGCGGGTACAAGGGGTGATTTTGGGGGTTCGGAACCCTCACCCTTGAAATATCTAAATCTGCTTACAGCAGTGACCTAGAGTTTTTATGCTTCGTCTATAACATTTGTCATTTGAACTCCCTCCCCCCTCCGAAATTATCGATTAAAAATATTGCGTCATTCGCATTTGAAAGTAAGTAAAGTACGTGCTGTACAGTACCTACTTTAGTCTTCCATATGAAAATTATAAAAATAAATTTTTTCATCCCATTGTACAAAATTTCTCAAGTTTTGTTCCAAGAGTATAGCGGTAACCTAGAACTTTCACACAGTGCTAGCGAGTTATTTCTGCATTTTGATACTTATTCCACTATTCTTGCGTCGTCCTTATTTTTGCTGCCGTTTCTCGCTTTCAGCTTCTTCACATTGCCTCCCTATATACTTTTTACTGTTGAATGAGTGCTGACTTGAATATTTTATGAAGTGACTATGACAGCGTGAACTGATGGGTGCGGGTTATAAAATTCTTTATTGAATGAGCTGTGGAAGGATTCAGGACTGTTTGTGATACGAGAGTCAGAAGTTGGTGCACTAGCACATATATGAATTGGAAAGTGAGAGTATATATGCTTCAGTATACGAGTCCGTGAGATAATCTGCGTGTCACTTCGTTACCTCCGGCGGAGTTATTTCCATCAAATCGAAAAAACCAGCACCAACTTCGACAGATGGTAAGTATGGCAAAAGGCAAACCAAAAGTGTACTTTAACGACTTACCAATTTCGGAATTTTTGTTGGTGTAATGCTGCATCAACGTTTTGTCAGCTCTAATTTTCTTGAACCAGTCTCAAGATAGGTGAAATGTACAGCCCATTAGTGAGCACTGAGGGAATATTTTTAATACGATATTATTGGCAGCCTTTTGAAAGTCTATGTAAAAGTTCAGTATTGTAAATACTTTGTTCAAAATTCGATAATAGATATGCAATAACTCGCGCAACATCCAAATGCTCAATTGATAATATTTCATTCGCCCAAACGATATGCGAGCACTATACGTCCACTCGCCCAAATGATTTCTCCCCTTGCATTGGCACGTATTTCGAGCTTCAGCGTCTCACACACCTCCCTCCTGATGAAATAATTCATATTACCAACTGCATTATCACTGAATTTATAATTTTTTTTTTTTTTCAGAACGAACGCAAGTTATTTTAAATAATTTAAATGAAAGTCTGTCGTCTTCTCGAACTGTAAGCGTATATCCATCAGAGGAAGATTTTACCAGTAAGTTCCCACTGGCCCCGATGGACATCGACAGTTTTAATCAATATTTAAGTGACGATGAAAATTCTGAACGTTTCGTGAGTACATTTCTGAAGTTTCCCACGAATTTCTTTGCATGCCCATGAATTTTAAAAATTGAACGTTCATTTCCTTCTCGAATATTTTCTTTTCAGATTTGTTATTTAACACGTATTTTTAACATAAATAAAAAAGAAAAACCAGAATCGACAGTACGGGAAGGCTTGAATAGTATTCTTCTGAAGGAATTCACTACTGCTTATCGGTGGGCTCCTGATCGGGAGAACGACGAAACAAAAATGACGATCCGAAAAAAAGATTTTAAATCAACAAACTTGGCGAAATGTATAATCAGTATGTATCTACTATAGTGTGCACTATTATTTCATTATTATTATCAGCATCTACAGTGACATTAAAACTTTTTCCAGATTTTTCCCCTCAGTATTTCCTATTCTCGACTACTTACTTTCTCCTCTCTTCTTATAACTTATCTTTTCAATCAGACTTAATCTTTGCGATAAGTGTGATAGGTTATAATAGACTGATTTCCCATTAACCTGCTTCACATCTAAAATATTGCTCCAGAAACTGATCAATATTTCGAATATGAGTTATAAGTAAGGTAATGAATGTTTAGTTTTAAAAATTAACATCCTTCATAACTGTAAATATGAACTTTTAATTCTTTATACATCATTTTCGAAATACTGATTGATTTTTTAAAACACAATTTTTTTCTCAGGGAAAATAGCATGTAAGAGGAAAGTAAACAAAGCACAAAGGAGAAACAGAAGCTACCTTGCATACTTTTTACGCATTTTCTAGGTGCGGATCGGACACTAATGACGTCCTGGGAATTTTGTCTATTCTAGACTTTCATTCGATTAGGATTCCAAGAAAGACTGCAGTTCAGTTATTAAAAATTTACGCCCTGTTATTATTACTCTATACTTGACAGCCAAAAAATCACTGGAAGCACAATCGATGATTCTTGAAATAACTGTCACGCTGGATTCAGTGCCGTCTTTCGTTTTTTCGATACATGTCAAAATTTCTCAGAATCTTCCTCTTCATTCGCGACAATCGCCTTGCATCATCATGCAACATAACTCAGTTTCTCATGCTCTGATACTGATACTGTTATCGTCGATGCGTTCTGTGACAATCCACAGCAATAGTTATGCCGATAGTAAACAACAACATCACAAGAAATCTATGCTCGTTATCGAAAAATGGAAAACGTTATTGAATTCAGTGAAAAGTACTTATTCAAGAATCACATATTCTCGTTCCAGTAATTTTCTGAAAATTTTAAATTGTTGAGCAGTGTTGTTGTTATTATTATTATTATTATTATTATTATTAATAATAGTAGTAGTAGTTGTATTTTTTATACTTTCATTTGTTACAGTTTCCTGTGCCAGTGTGCACTACTCAAATGAGCATGCTAACAAAATACAGAAAGCTACACAGGCTGTATATGCCTGGTTTAAAAATCAAAATTCTACGCGCAGAAGATATATGAAAGAGCAGAAAACACCTCTAAAGACTACTGAGTGCTCAAAAAAATAATATAAGTTAAAAAAGCCTTTAAAACAGAAAAAATAATTTATATTAATTAAAATAATTAATATTTATTATAAAATAATTTAAAAAAAAATACATGGATGATTTTCCAAAAAATGATTTTCATTTACTTTCTATTGTAGGTACTAAAGTAAGGTAAACTACCAATTATGGGTAGGGGTTTTCCCGGTTTGATCTGGTGAGGAGAGGGGAGAGGGGGTTGAAGCCAGGGGCGGATTTAGGGTTTTGTGACGATATGACTACTAATAATGTAATAGGAGGCGACGCATAGGTGTGCTTATAAAGGTTCACTATGGTAGCACTACTAGTAATTTAATGGGAAGCATAGAGTAGGTGTGCTTACATAGGTTCACTACCGTAGTACTACTATTAATTTAATAGAAAGTGTAGAATGGGAGCGCTTACATTGTTTTTTTAGGTAGTACTGCTGGTATCACTATGGTAGCAATGATGGTAGTATTTCATAGTAGTACATATCCGATCTAGTCTCATTACTTCCCTTTTTACTGCTAGTAGTGAGAATTGGTAGTACAATTTAAAAAATAGTAGTGATTTCCTGGCTGGGTAATGCTCGCTTTTCGTCTTTCGTGTAGTGAAAAATTAAACAGCGTTTTATCTGGTTTCCGTTTTCGTCTCTCGCGTGGCCTTCGCTGTGGCACGTTTCTGCACGCCGCTGATTGCAGCACACTTTGGCCCCGGCCAGAAACAAAGAAGACTCATTCAGGGTACTCGAGCATTTCCCAAGTAATAACCTACGACACTACAACATTTGCACCTCTGCTCCCGAGTTGTTTTTGCGCTACACGTAGCTCGAATCCAGACCGTCTCGCTGACGATGCCTCGACTGCTGGTTCGTGCGTCTGCGGTTACTCGTTCCGCCCCACAAACGGCGAAAACACGAAACTGACCGAAAAGCGCAGACAAACACTCGGATACAGAACCATCCAGTTAAATAACGCTTCGCCAGTTACATCTAAAATTAGCGGCTAGATCCAAATCCTCTTACATAACCCTGTTAAGTAGGTGACCGATTTGATCAGTGCCTATACCAGCCACCGACAGAGAATTCAACGACTGTGTTATACCTCTAAACAACGAGTTACTTTCTCTTTTCCTCTCGCCGCTCTTTCGTTGGAGTATATACGCGACTTGTAATAATGATAAAAAAATAAAAATTAAAAAAAAATAATTGCAAATATCTTGGTTGACGTAACTCTAAGGTAAAAGATACGAGTATGGTTGCCCATGTTCCTTTAAATCTACGAGTGTAATACTTAAACGGTGACGGACGTTCGCGTATTGTTTGAAAAAGTTGGTAAAGGTGTGAGAATTGATAAGTATTACACTCGGCAGTGATAATTAACTTGCTGAATAAATGCGTAATTATACGCGGTGGTTGGAAAAGATTGGTTATTTCCGGTCTCGGCAGTTGGAGAGGGGCTGAAGGAACATATACAGTCAGCTGAGTAAACAAAAATAAAATCAAAAGGTAAGCTCTCTGGCCAAGAACTAAATAGAGAGGATTGAATTTGAAAACTGAAAAATCACCAATCCTTCTTAACTCTCTCTCTATCCGTTACAACATTCGATATAATTTCTCTTATAGCTCATGATCCATGAAACGGATAAACCACATCTTTGTCTTCACCCAGTGACTCACTTAGTACATGGCACAGTGCCACATTTCTCAATAAGCAGAGCAAATTGCCCGGCTAAATTTGGAGAACAAAATGCAGCCCAAATATCACACACAGATGACAGCGAACCTAGCGAAGATAAAAGACGCCAAGCTCTGCCGTTTTAATCGTTTCAACCAACAGCAGAGCACTGTAAACATGGGTATATAATCATCCGCCATTTTGATTCACACTGCGCCCGTCGATGCCAAATTAAGTATGCGGTACGCTCCGCATAGTCGGATTCGGTATCCACGGGCACGCTGTGAATCAAAATGGCGGATGATTATACTCATGTTTGTAGGACCCTACCAACAGTGTACCATTGCCACATCGTAAGACTTGATGATATTGCTCAGCTGTTTTGAATGTATCTGGTATCCACCTCCTATCAGCGAGATTGAAAATTAAGGAAATAGTTCGTTAAGACCATGCATGCATGAACCTTTTTCTAATTCAACACGTTTCTTCCACTACAGTTAATACCAACTAGACAACTCCAACAAGAGCGTAAGGCGACTGGTTCTGAACTTACTCATAATTTAAGTACGAGCATCAACCAGCTGTGCCAAGGCTTTGAACACGACGCACTGCACTATCTAAAGTGTTTGTTGTAACTAGTACTTTCAAATATATATATATATATAGGTATGCTACATGGTTAAAGGTCCAGAATAAAAAGATATAGGTACCGATCGAGGACCCCTACATGAGTCCTCGGTAATTCACACCACTATCGCCCATTAATCAAAGAGCTTATTCCACCTCTGTGTGTAGAACTTACCAAATAATTTCAGAGAACTTAAATTATCGCTTTCACTCTAACCAGGTTGGGTGTTATTTTTATTACGATGTCAAGGAATTTATTTTATTATGAATTAAATTATAGTCTGCAACTTTTCAGATGAATTTCTGTAATAACAATTTACAGCAGTTGAGTAAGTGTTACTCCAATTGAGTCAGTATTTGATTATCTAGGTGGAAGGTATTTACGACACGATACCAATGCAGTTGGAATTTTTATTAACAAGTACAGCGGATTATTACAAGAAAAATCACGTGTACCTTCCAGGCGATTAAGATGCAATATTGCGCCTATAGTAACGAGCGAACTACATGGGGAATGTTTCAACCAACAGTAACAGATACGTGGTTCCTGAAGAATACAACAAAAATACTAATGCCCGATGCGCAATCAGTTACCCTCTAGTTACCCAGTTACCCGCGGAAAAGTTACCCATTTGCAACCCTCGTACCCTCAGATTACCCAAAACCCATCAGTTGCCCTTGGTTTCCCTTTAGTTACCCGGGTAACTGGTGGGATACGGCGCAATCAGTTACTCTCTAGTTACCCGGGCCGAAAAGTTACCCATTTGTTACTCTCGTGGTTACCCTCAGATTACCCAAAAACCTGTCAGTTGCCCTTGGTTCCCCTTTATTTACCCGAGTAACTGGTGGGATTTTGTGCATCGGGTGATAGCCTATTCTCAAAACTTAAAGGTCCTTTTCAGGAGTGGATTAGCCATATAAGTTACCAGGAAATTTCCCATTGGCCCGATTTAATTTAGAAGGCTTGAGTCCGCATGTTAGGGAGTTTTCGACCGGCTTAGCGGCTAGAATGGTGAGAGAAGATAGATCAGACCTGGTGGTAGGGTCATGAAAATGAAAATTCGGGTCCAGGGAATGACATTTTCCTGGTAACATTTTGGGTTCCAGTCCACCCCTGGTCTATGTATTCACCCATAAACTTGACGTGAAGGGGTTGTTATTATGAAACATTTCGTTGGCAGACCATTGCCGAGCTTCTTTCTTTCATCTTCACAAAAAGGGACTCCAGAATGATTCTACCTGGCGTATACATATACATAAGAGGTAAAACCAGAAAGTTCAGTAGAGACCGTCCATTAAAAGTCAATTAATTTTTAGCACTGACCCCGATGTGCAAAATCCCACCAATTACTTGGGTAACAAAAGGGGAATAGGAGTAATCTGAGGGTGAGACCGAGGGTAACAAATGGCTAACTTTTCCGCCGCGGGTAACTAGAGGGTAACTAATTGCGTAGTATCCCGCCAGTTACCTGGGTAACTAAAGCGAAACAAGGGTAATCTGAGGGTAACCCGAGGGTAACAAATGGGTAACTTTTCCGCAGGTAACTTGGTAACTAGAGGGTAACTGATTTCGCATCGGGATGGTAGGCAATCAACAGAATTTTCAGCGGCACGCGCAGTCGCTCAGCAACAGATTGAAGCAAAATGTGACTACAGTGCAACCCGATGGTTACCATTCTATTATGGCACAACTTACACGCAACTGTTTTGTTCCTACTAACCGAGTCTTAATGAGTCTTCATAATGTACTGAAAAATCTTAATGAATTTAAAATGACTCAAAATAAGTCAAAAAGTTTGATGAAACCCCAAAATATTTCAAAGAATCTTTATTATTTGTGAACAGTCCATTCAATTTGAGTCATAATACTTGTACTAAGCACTCATTCAGTTTTAAATGTTTAACGTATCATGAAGAATCTAAACAGAGGGTTAATCTTAACATAGTCTTGATGAACCTTAACGAATTCCAATGAGCGTAAGCGCCTAAGGCAAATGTTAATGAGTGCGAAAGTCCTGAGAGTCTCAATGAATTTCATAGTTATAGAGGGTCTTAATAAAATCTTTATCAGTCTGAATGAAGGTTATTACAGAGTCTAAATCAGTCTGATATAGTCCAACTCAGTCTGAAGTAGTCGAAATCAGTCTGAAATAATCTAAAATAAACCTTGGGGGAGTCCTGATTGCTCTTGAATCATCTCAGTTTTAGCACTATAATAGCAAAGAGTAAGTATTTTACAGTAGGTGTGCAAGTGTAATGCCTGCAGAATGATTGCATTTCTGGTTGCATGAAAGACTCAACAGTAACTATGTGCAGCGAGCGGGTGCATTGTCGCAACTGCAACCAAATAAAGAACAATTTTCGACATTGTCAGGACAGTAATCAACACGACAGGGCTTTTGACTTATTCAGCTTCTTTAACGTAAGCACTCTCTAATACATTGTTGTTTTCCTCGATTACATTTCAGTTGGAACTGTACAATGGAAACTTTGGAGCCTATATGCCCTGTCTGTACGTATTCAATTGAATAACAATCCTCTCAATGGTTAACAATATCCGACAGTCGAGATTTACGATCGTATATAGTCCTTGTCAAACACAACTTAGAAATTGTGGCGCGAAAACTTTCCTAAACTACAATCACTTTTGATGGAAATATGTTTAATCATCGCGGTTCATTAAGTAATTTTGCGTAGCTGGGTTCGCCGAGTAGGTAATAATTCAAAAAATTAGCACCAATATACACGACAGGGAAAAATAAAAAATAGGTGGTCAAGAGTATACCTAACTCATATTACTGTTCATAAGGCAAATTTATCGGTATTCTTCACGGGATACTTAAGGACACTCAACTAATTTCGAAAATGCCAATGTCATTGTCAAATTAGTAATCACGAATGATAGAATGAGAAACAAAACAGCATGGAAAAATGACGAACGATGCATAAGCTGCGATCTTTAAGTTACTAGGAAGTGTAGAAATATCACTATATAAAGGAACGAGGCACGTCAAATAGCCACGCCGTCGTCGGGATTTTGATAACGTGAGGAAGAACATAGAATGAAGCCATTGGCAGAACAAGGTTTTCCGAAGAGGAGGATATGTATGGAAGATTTGTCCATCCGGTTTAGAAATAACATCTGCAGAACAAGACACATCAGATGGTCACACAATAGTTGAGAGCAGTGTGTGACACGAGGAAGGATGCTCAACTACGCTATAGGTGCAAACAGGTTTTTCTGAAAAAGAGGAAAGACTGGAAGACTCACGTTTCCTGCGGCATTTGGAGAATAAGGCACGCACATAGTTGATCATGCTATTGGGAATGCGATGATATATAAAGAGAAACATTAAACTAAACCACAGATGAAATAAAAATAGTTTTTTGAAGCGGGACTATGATCAGGAGATTAGCACTTTTTGTTTAGAAAACATACTCGTATCTGAAGAACAAGATATACGTCAGATGGCCACGCAATAATCGAAAGTGATGTGACTCAAAGAAGAAAACTGAACTAAGCTACAGGTAAAAACAGGTTTTCCTGAAGAAGGATTGGGAGACTTACGCTTTCTGTAGGTATAAAAATAGCATCTCAGGAGCAAGACATGCTAATTAGTCGCCAATACCAAGAACGTGTGATAATAAGAAAGAGGAACACTGAAATAAACAGCAGATTAAATTAGATTTTTCAAAGAGGAAGTACGATTAAGAGATGGCGCCTTTTGTTTAGTAAATATATTCGTAGAACAAGACGCACGTCAGGTAGCTACGCAATGGTTGAGAATAGTGCGATATGTGGAAGAACACTGAACTAAAACACAGGTGAAAACCAGTTTTTCTAAAGATGGAGTACAACTGAGAGACTTGCCTTTTGTTTAGAAATGGCATCTGGAGAACAGGGCATGCTAAATAGTCCACTGTATTGAGAATGTGATCACATAAAGAGGAACACTGTACTAAACTGCAGATGAAATTAGATTTTTTGACTAGGGGGTATGATCAAAAGTTCAGCGCCTTTTTTTTTTAGAAAATATACTTGGAGAACAAGACACATCCGGTAGCTAAACAATAGTCGAGAAAGGTTTGACAGGTATACACTGAACTAACCAGAAGGTGAAAACAGGTTTTCCTGAGGAAGGATAGGGAGACTTATGCCTTCTGTTTAGAAATGGCATTTGGTGAATAAGACACGCCTATTGCCCAATGCGCAATCAGTTACCCTCTAGTTACCCGGTTATCCGCGGAAAAGTTACCCTCGAATTATCCTCAGATTACCCTGGTTCCCCTTTAGTTACCCGGGTAACGGGATATTACGCAATTATAGTTACCCTCTAGTACCAGCGGCAGAAAAGTTATCCATATATGTGTTACCCTCAGTTACCCTCTAGTTACCCGGGTAACTTGTGGGATTTTGTGCATCAGGTGGTCACACTTATATACTATATAAGAATGTTATGACATAAAGAGGGACACTGAAATAAATAGCAGATGAAATTAAATTTTTCAAAGAGGCTGAATGATTAAGAGAACAGCGCATTTTGTTTGGAGAACATACCTGTAGAACAAGACACGTCAGGTGGCCACGCAGTAGTCCGAAGAACACTGAATTAAGACCGACGGGGAAAGCCGGTTTACCTGAAGACGTGGTACGCGATTGAGAGACTTGCCTTTTGTTTGGAAATTTCATCTGGAGAACAGAGCATGCTAAATAGTCCACTATGTATTGAGACTGTGATCACATAAAGAAGAACACTGAACTAAATTTCAGATCAAATTTGACTTTTTGAAGAGAAGATATGATCAAGAAATTAGCCCGTTCTCTAAAAGATATACCTGGAGAACAATAAAACACATCAAGTGGCTACGTAGCAGTCGAGAATGATAAGTATGGCATGAGAGAAAAAAAAACACTGAACTAGGCCGAAGGTAAAAATAGATTTCCCTGAAGAAGTGTTATGATTGTGGGAGACTTGCAACTCTTATTCAGATGAAGTATCATTCAGAGATGGAAAGCCAGCCGAAAGTTATAGGCCGTAAGCTGAAAAAAGTCAATGATTTCTCTTAAATTTAAGCTGTAAGCTATTCCGGAGAAATTTGTCGTGGATTAAGACAGCTTAAGCTTTACAATATTGGCTTAGTTTCGGCTCAATTAAAAATCTGTTTTTCACGGTGCGGAAATTGTAAACCCCAAAAGAAGAGAAAAGTTCGCTGTTGCAATGCTTGCGACTGGCGACGTTGCAAGTATACCATGTGAAAATGTGAAAAGATCCTAAAGTACTGGAGCTTTAGCGCTTTAGAAACTGTACTCCAGAGTAAAGACATTTTGGCGAAAGATGAAACCGTAAGCCGTATACTAAGGTGAAGCTAAATCGATTAAGCCGATGAAATAGCGGTAAGCTCTAAGCTGTAAGCCGAAGTCATATTTTTCAAGGTCGCCAGCTAAAGCCAAAAGCCAAAGCTTTTTCAATTAGCTTTTCATCCCTGGTATCATCTAAAGAATAAAACATGTCAGATAGTAGCATAGTAGCCAGGAATAGAAATATTATGTCATGATGAACACTGAAAGCCCAGCAGTACACATATGTACAGACGTTTAAAAAACTGATCACATTTATTAAATCTCATTTTTCTCACTGGTTTTCGGGTAGTTTATACATACCTATATTATGTAAAATCTTGACCAATCAAACCCCCTTTTTGGAAGAAGAAGTATACTACCACACATATTCTCTATCATCGACATTAATATAAACATTCTGGAAATATACTAGCAAAGAGCAAAATAAATCAGACAAATATTGAAATATTGACTTACAATCCAATCGGGTTATTCACACTTTGGTTCAGAAAATGGAGACAAGCAGTTTCATATACTATTCTCTACATCCCCTTTGTATGCAATCGCAATCATATAGGAAATGGCTACACCAACTCTCAGCATTTGTTTTGATTATACTTGAATCCACACTACAACTCACTTTTGATGTTGCCACTCGACCCAAGTTATTTGAAGACACGATGTACACGGAAGTTGTCGAAAAGACGCGGATGCGCGAACATGATAGAATGACAGTTACAGAGTGCATGAGTCGCCGAATAATTCGATCGTGACGAATATTTGACGGCGTGCAAGTTGAAGGCCATTAATATCATAAATGCTGTGGGTGTTGGTACTACACGAACATACGCAAACCTACATCACATACTATGCTCATAGAATTATAAGTGCGTATTCCATAGAATTAAATGACCGATCGACTAGATAAGTTGTGCCTATAATTGAGAACATATATGTCTTCTACTGTGCACGAAAACCAGAACGTTTCATTTCTCAGGAGATAGCTGTAAACTAATTCGTGGAGCCTGGTAGTAAAAGTTTGACTCGCATGACAGTTAGGCCGACTTACAATCAGCCCGAGGAGTGGAATAGGTTAGAATCTGCAGAGGCTTATCAAGCAGAAAAGGGAAAAAGTGGCAAAGTATCACCAGCAAATCATTTTCTTCGTCGATATTCCCAGAAAATTCAGATCATTAGTAGGCACAATTGTACAAGAACTTTTTCCTCATTCGGTATTTCATTGGTTGCTTTTCTCAGTCTCCTGGGAATGTGTGGAACTGGTGTAAGTTCAAACGGCTTGTGTCCAATGGTGCTGTCGACAATAAATTACCACCCTGCACGTCGAAATCGAAATGAAAGACAAAGGCTGTCATTTATATGCCGCACCGTTTTCGCAATTGAACTTCGAGAAGAGCGAGCAAATTTACAAAGACCTTGAGAAAGTGAGAGAATAACGATAATGACCTTCGCTGGAAACCTGAACAACCTGCTTCAAAATGAGATTTTTGATTCGGTATGCTCTACAGCATGTAGACTTTTAGACATCGATTTTCGAAAATCACTGCAGTTCATCCCTATCTTTGGTATTTACAACCCAGAACCAGACTAGCGCGAGTGCGTATCCAGACTCATAGTCAATTCAATGGCATTGTCATAATCGAGAGTACTCGCTTGTCGAGCCAGAAGCAGCCGGATCGCTAATTAGATCACGGTTGTTAATTGATTCGCGATCAGGTGGTCCTGCGTAAGATTTTCTGCTTGCTTGTTTCGCGAGACCTCGATAATTAAAATCACGCGGACTGAAGCCTCTCACAAATTGCTCGCGTATGTCAAGATGCATGTAAATTCGTATTTACTAGAAAATTATAATTATTTTCTTGGAGGGGGGGGGGAGAAGAAGGAGGAGTACGAGGAGGTATAGTCTTTTGTGAAACAAAAATGTATAATTTGTACTATAGAGGACCGACTCCATTATTTGCCTTTTCTATGCTTCTCATCCAACCACCACCTGGTAAAATCGCTTTTTTGACTTATCAGTTCAGCGTTATTTTGTCTAGACTTCCTATTTCATCCTCAAATTGCGGACTAAGTTTAACTTGTCAGTCATCATTTCCTCCGTTTCTTTCTCGAACTTCATTGAGTTTTCTATAACATTCGACAGGTGGGCAGGTAACTGCACTTTTGCGCAATTGTTTTTCTACTGTCGACGGATCTGGCCTAGAGGACCAATTGATACGAGGCTTGGTTCATAGGTATAATAAACGATTTAATATTTCTTTCCCGTTTCAAGGAAAAATTATAATGACCGTAAAATTCGAAACGTGAATAAGAAGCATCGGTGAATACCAACCGAGATTTATTCAGACTTATCTGAAAGTACTCTGTTGTTCATTATTTACCTCGAAACAAATATTACACATCAATCATTATTTAAGCAAATTGATGATTGTTAATTCAATCATCATTAGGATCTAAATCATTATACGCATGTGTTTTGATGTTAGCCTTTTGTCCAGTGCCACTGTCATTAACTGTGTACCTGCGAATAGAAACATTCTAAGTAGGTAATTTAGTAATTCAACTTCAGATTATGGGATAGGAAATTAGACGGTACGTCTCTCCTCAGCGTCCTTAATCCGCGGTAAGTCGGAAAAATTTGAACTGACTTTTTGATTAAGTTAGTTTTTCACTGACTTGAAACGAATCAAATTTTGGACACAGTGATCACTCTCGTGTGTCGGTGGCAAATGATGTCGGGCTTTCCAGGCTATGAGGCTAATAATTGCAAAATGTCGGAATGAGTCATAGATTAACCTTCGAGTGTTTGAGAACTGGGATGTTTTTACATTTAGTTCTACTTTTCGCATTCGTTAACCTTCAGATTTTTAAGGTTGACTTAATGTTTTTGTATCTACATCCTAATCTTCAAACCTTCACCCTGGCTGTATAGCCAATTAAACAGCCCCTCGAATGCATTTTCAGGTATAATAATTGAAAGCAAGTCTTCTATAGTTAGTAAATTTCTCGTTCCCATTACCAGTTCACAATTATAGCTAGAAAAATTATAAGCTGTAATGACTAATGAGGAAACATTGGAAAATACCGCAGATTTCACTAATTGGAAAAACTGAGTCTCGGTTGAGAAAACTTATAAAGATTTATCTTCGCTGATAGGTTTCGAGAAACGATGTAGCTGGAACGCAAATGACTTTTTAACTTTTGTTTACCTATAAATTATTCGCAAGGCAAACACTTCGGCAGATTCCTGACGAGGAGTACCTATTCCTTCTTCTTAAACACCTTTTGTTATAGAAGAATCATGAACTAGCCCTTAGAAAGAACTTCTCTTTCAACCAGAGTGTTGAGGGACAAATACCAAATGATCAATTTTTGAATCCCATCTCCACAAATACCGAATAAGCAGAACAAACAGGGTCTTCACTCCACAATGTTGTAAAATGATTACCTACCTGTATTCTTCAAAAATGAATGCCAGTTGAAAAAAAATGGTTCGAAACTGCGTTAAGACATGTGAAGGCTATGATAAAAGACCATTCAGACTTTCTTAAAACTCGTGAAGACACATTGAAACTATTTTAGGAATTGGGACTCATCCAGACTCTTCAAAAATGTTTTTCTGAGTGTTTTTCAGACTGTTTTTCACATAATTTTTTCTCGATTTTTTAAAGACTGAAATCATACAACATTATCAACCGTAAGCCAAAAAAAAAAAAAATGACCATCTACCTAATTCTTCTGATCGTTGGACTTTCCCGAATTTTGAGTATACGCTTATAAATTGAGTGGGGAACAGGGAGGGGAGAGTCCTGACGCCAACCCTACCCTTAGGTCTCGTTGAGAGTTATAAAATTCAATAAGGACTTTTTAAAACTAATTCCAGACTCATTAAAAAAAATCATACCATATTCGTACGTTAAGTCTCATAAATGTGACAAGATTTCAATAAGACTTAATTTATTTATACCGACAAGAATCAGTCAAACATTGTTATGACTCGTTCTGATCACATGTATTATGACAGATTACGTGATGAGAAATTGAAAAATCTTTCCTCTTGCCTCATAGTAAATCGGAAAAGCAATTTAAGGCGAGTAAAATTGATTCGACCTTGTAAATCGAAAAAATAACATATTAAAATTAGAGATTTTGTCGAGGATTCCGAATGTTACCTACTGTGTGATACCTATTCTTATTTATGTACAAGCATCTGAATTCAAGTTTCACAACGAGAAAATTCTGTTTTATTTATAATCATTTCATTTTTGTTCTATGCATATTTTGTTTATCTTTTGAGAAGAATTAAATTACCATTATTTATATTGTTACTTTAGATGGCATCTTCATATAAGCCGTAGAACTATTTCGTGTGAATAGAATTCTACAAGAAACAAAAAATATGTACCATCAACTGGGGCAATATCAGACCCTGGTGGTAATATTAGACACTCATAACTTGTTGTAGGAGCGCTAGTATCAGTAAAGTTAACTGGAGTAATATCAGACACTGGTGGTAATATCGGCTACTCATGACTTCTTGTAGGAATGCTAGTATCGTCATTAGTAAACAAGTCATTAGTGGCCGATATTATCACCGATGTCCGATATTACCCCAGTATACGGTACTTTGAAAAAGAAATCTCTTACGGGACAGCTCGTTGAATTAAAAAAAAAAAAAATCAGGATAATCAAATTTTCAAATTTAAGAAGTTGAAAAAAGTAACCGCTTGTTTCCATGGCTGCTGATCTTGAAACTGTATTCATCTTATTCACCAGAAGCACCAGTCCTATTCTTCTTGAATAAAATTAGAATTTGTGAAACTCAAATTCGAGTCGGATCAAACATTTGACACAATAATCAAAATAATAAGTGACAAACATATTCCTTATGTCGATAGTTTTCAAAATTTTTGTTTTCTGTCAATTTGAATTTGTCTACTTTTTAATTGTTGTTCTCCAGAAACTGAAAATATTTTGTTACCAGCAAATTTTGAACCCTAACTTTCGAATAGAAAAAGCAGAGGGAGGTGTCCTTCGTCGTGGATGTCATCTTATCTCAATACCTGTTATACTTTTTAAAATTCTTGTTTCAAGTTGTTTTTCCCAATAAAGTGGCATTATTATTCAGAAGTAAATGTTAAGAAGGTCAGTTTACTGTCAGTGACATCACATTTTCAAAAGGGATGGCGTGAAGTTCGGTTACCAGACTTTTTAATTCATTGGCGTGGTCAATTTTTGACTAGTGCAGAGGTATTAGGGATAGGAAACTTATCGAATATAATCGATAAGCAGTCACCTTATCGATTATTGATAAGAAAGCTCTCTCATAAATTATAATCGATTATTAGCTTCTCTTTTTCTTTTTTTTAAGAAACAGTGGCGGAGCTAGCTTTTTTTTGAGGGCAGGAAAAATTGATAGGGAAAAAAATTAACCTCTAAAAATTCATATTGATATTATAAAATGAGAGCCGCAAAATTCTAAAATATATTTGATTTTTTTACAATAGTCTTTGTTTATAATGCCCGTATTGAGATTCGAGTACTGAAGAAGTTCGTCAATATTTTTACTTTTTAGCCGAATATTTGAATTTTGGGAAATTTTTTGGGAAAGCCACATTTTTTGAGGGGTCCTGAGCTTCCCTGGGACCCCCTCAGCTCCGCTACTGAAAAGAAATACTGTAACAAATAGTGATGGGCAAAAACCGGGAATTTATTTTTATTCCCAAATAGTTTCCCTCTCTGGAAATTTTGGGTGGAAAAATTGGTAACATCGGGAATTTTCGTGCATTCATTATTTGGACGCTGTTAAACAAAAAGCTCCTATCGGACATTCGTTGACAAAATAAATTATTAGTATCATTGGAAAGAGCGTACAAAGTGAAATTTTTTAAAATTGGGCCCCCATACAAAAATGTGTATCTACGTTAAAAAAAGCTTATTACGTGGTAAACGATATGTCCGTAAGCCGGCATTATTCATTAGCTTTTAATGTTACGTTTTCTCAGCGTGTGCTCTAACGGGCAATACCGCCCGGGCATTACCGAAAACTTGTCGAGTACCTTTAAAAAATTTGGACAGCTCCGGAAAAAAAAGGAAGAACATGCTTTGAAAAATTTTATTTACTCAAAAAAATGAAAACGAATGTAATAAGGTACTTATAATACAAAAAAATTCAAAAGTAGGTAAACAATGTAATCGTAAGCAAAATTACTAAAACACTCGACGCCAATGGTTTTTTGGATTGTATATTTCTATCTCGCGAGGGGGGGGGGACTGAGGTAGGAAGCTGCAATAAAGAGCTTAGGGTACACGCGGCGTTTTCTCAAAATACAAATGTTGTCGCTGGGGAGCTTTTTGTTTAACAGCATCCATTTTAATTGCTTCCTGTACGTGTATGGGAAAAAGGCTCCCTCGAAGACCTATAACGACTAGATATCGTCTAGTCTTCGACCCATATTTTCGATTGCAAAATGACTAAATGAATTAAAACGAAGGTGGCTAAAAAACGAAGGTAAGTAACTAAATCTTAGACCATACAGCAGGAAACACTTTAATCTCAAAAAGGGCTCTTCTGAATTCTGCACATGCAGAACAACTCGCCTTTAGAAATAAAAACACGTATTTGTTAATCTTGTAAATTTTTGGAAATATTTCATACTGTCTGACGAATTGTAACGAGTCATTAAAACAAAAACGGTGCTGATGTATGCTTTTGGTTTCTTTTTTAATTTTGTGGGTTTTTTTTTGTTGCTCTTTTCATTTAAGTGATGGTTTTATTTTACAAAAATGATTACACCACTTTATTAAATACTTGGTAGTGACCTACCTCAATAAATTCAGCATCGAGATGTTAAAAAATAAAAAAAAGTGAAAAAACATCAAGTTTACCCCCAAAAAATTATCGATTTTAATCGATTATAATCGATAAGAAAAATTATATCCCTAAATGTTATGAGCCTTGCACATTTTTCAGCGCAACAAATGGCAGTACTGTTACAGTTTTGATGCCTGAACACGATCCAGGTCCTAGATCGTAGTCCCTGGTACATATGATAGCACACATTTCAAAATTCCATGGAAAAGGAAATTCTTGAAACTGTTTTGTCCGTAGTCGTGGATAGCAATGTTTTTCCGTGGACACGATGTCTATCGTCGTGGACAAAAGTTGTCCCCCTCCCTAAACTATGATACTCCTGATCTGTATACTTGTTGAATATTCGTTACTACATGCCTAAAGAAGTATGTATTACGAAAGAAAAACTCTCACAAAAAAATGATGCCACCTTAATATTCTCTCAGTTTTTGGAGAATGACCCTCAAGTCGTATTTTCCTAATTTTCTGTGCGATCCAGTATGAGAAATCTCGATTTCCCTCAACAATCTTTTAATTCCACTTCACACAAGCTTCATAACTACATTCGTGAAAGTGACTTATGAATAAATTGCGAAGTCGTTATTTTTATGTATGCTTGAGATTGGGATCTTCGGAGCTCAAGTTAGGAATAAGATCAAAAATTTAATGTGATACCTATTCAGAATTAGTAAAAATAATTATTTCAATACCGTTCTCAATTTTTCAGCTAAGTCAATTTTGCCCCTTACAATTTCTCATTTGACAACAGATAGTCCGATCGGGAGGGGGGGGGGATTCAGATTTTCCCAAAGTATTTGTATTTTACTAAACACAAACTGTCCAATGATGTGATGTGATACTTTGCTTGATTTAAATCAAGTCAACTTCGTTCAATCAAACGATAAAATTTCTGTTGTGTCAATTTTGCCCCTTACAATTTCTCATTTGACTGATAGTCTGATATGGGGGGGGGGGATTCAGATATTCCCAAAGTATTTGTATTTTATTAAACATAAACTTCTCAATGATGTGAGTTGATACTTGGCTTGATTTAAGTCAACTTCGTCCAATCAAACGGTAAAATTTCTGTTTTGATAGTCAAATCGGAGTTGAATGGAACATTCGCAGTCAGCCACCCAAGAAACCTCTGTTTCGGTAGCTTCGTCCAATGTAATCCCATACATTCAAAATTCTATGTTGATGGAGCGTTTCTGAGCCCTGCACTAGCGGGGGAAATAATTCGTTTGAACCCTCAAGAAACTTGACTTCAGCACTTAGAAATTAAGATCCTTCTTACTTCTATGTTGATTCGATTATGTCTTAATACAATCATCCCCTTATGAAATTAACGGGTTCGTTGAGGTTACGGGTTACAAGTAAAATGGAATGACTGAGTTGAAAGGAAGTTTGAGAACTCGAAATATGAATGCAACTTCGATACTAATATTGCTATTAGCATTAAAACCAATATGAAGGTAATGGGCCGCTGCTCAAGAGGTCTAGATATAGAGTCCAGATAAAAACTAAATGTATCTAATATGTACATAAATAATATGATTAATTTACATGCGACTTTCATTTGTAGTAATTCATAAATGAAGCTCAGTTTACTCAACATTGCAGTCATGTTACTAGAATCCCTTGGCCTGCTGCCCACCTCACCCGTAACGATAACTGAAGTTTTTTCAGAAGAAACTCACTTCTGTTTCTTCGAAAATGAGCGTCCAGTGTATTTGCCCGGTCATATATGTACCGTTTCGTGTAAGCGAGCTCGTTCTTACAGTTTCCTTCGTTGAAAATGTGGGCGGGAGTAAATGATACTTCTGGCGCCCCAGCTTCATGACTTGGGATGCAAGAGCCCCCTGCTTCGCGGCTCCAACGCCACTGTTTTAAGACTTAACTTTTTGACTTAAAAATTAGAGCTCCCCCACGGATTTTTCAGCAACTGCGGGTTCTGGCTTTGAGATCAGATTCTCGTACAAAGGGGTTGAGTAAAAACCATCAACTTTTTCCTTGAAAACGCCCTACTCAGCTTTCTGTGAAATTTTTCGTATTATTCCCTCACTCCGCAATTCGATTCATCCACCAGATCTGTATTTTCGAGCTCAGATCTCGGTAAAATAACTCTAATCAGAATTGCGGTTCAGTAGTGTTTATGAATAAAATCCGATTGAGGTGATAGATTTTCTCTCCGAAGTTTTCGATTCGCTTGCCATGCCTTCCCTGTTAAAGACCTTTCATTTTAGTAGCAACTTAATCAATCTGCTACCCCTTCCTCCTTTGATAATGTTATGCGCAAGATTACCATATTGTGTTGGATCGTTAATATGGATGGGGGTCTAGTTGGCCGAGTGGATAGCGCGTTGGTCTCGGAATCCGGAGATCCCGTGTTCGAGCCCACGTAGCAACTCGCCAGATTTCGACCTAGACCGGTTTTTCGGCCAGAAGGGAAGAGGGCTAGGACAGCCCTAATAGCCTCCCCTACGTCTCTGAAGTAATGCTTGAAAGGGCGGATTCCAAAGCTCGGGTTGAGAGTAAATTAAAAAAAGAGAAGATCAGTTTTCACGTACATGGTTCGTACTTCTGTTCTTTAAGTAAGACCACGTAACCTTATGATTTTACTTGTTATTTCTTATTGTTATCAATGTGCAACAAGAACTGGGGTAGAGACCTAGTCTTCCAATGCATAACACGCGCACGAGGATACTGATGTAACATGAGCCCAAATACGACAAACCATTCGCGATAAATGTCGCGAATCCCAAGTACGAATAACATAAATCACCGCAAAAAAAAACAATCGAATCATTCCATTACATAACCGATTGAGGTTTTTCAAACGACTTCATTACCGCACTGGCGTGACGACTGATAACTGCCGCGCATTTTTTCCGTATAGTCAGCAGGTCAGCACATACCCGACGGCAGAACAGCACCAGGGCACCAGAGACCTCGGCGAACACCGAAAATAGCCCACACTACTCGAGTCAATGTAGGTTTGGTCTTAACGATGGCCACAAAATAGAAACCGAAAGAAAAAATATCGATGTCAGAAATAAGATCGACTTGGCCACTTACCGTAATCACGAAATAAATAAAAAAATCACAAGCTGGTTCGACAGAAAGATTACGAGAATCACGCGAACACGCAGCACATTCCAGAATGCGAACCCGGTCGACGTTTGGTGTCGAAGACAAATGCTCGTCTATATTAATCCGACGCTGTACTCGACTCGAATGGCACAGGTAGTCCGATCGCAATTAGGTGGCACTTTCACAAGAAGTGGGATTTGATCCACTCGTGCACGCCGACTCACCTTCTTCGGGTCGGTGGCTTTGCGTTCGTGGACTGGATTCCCCTCCGGATCACCATTCGGCCAACTACGCATTTTTTGTGAGTTCGTTCGGCTGCAGCCGATGCGGATGAAGATCGCATAGGGGTGGCATGAAAGTTATTCGGCGGTCAGTATCTGAAATAGTTTTGGCCGAATTCTGGGATGAAGGGCCAATTTTCAAGGATGCTGGTCACCGCCATCAGAGCGAATTCCGTTGAATACTCGGATCGAAATTCCAGTTGGCGGGGAGAACGTGATACTTATACTGGCTTACCGGATTACCTAACCCAATAATTATCACTATTTTGAACTCATTTCGACAACACCCACTCCTCAGTTAGGAGTGTCAAAAATTTCTCAAATTTTCGATTTCAACTCCGTTAACGTTTTCTTCACTCCGCTGAAGATTACCAAAAATCGATTTGGACAAGTATTGCTAAAGGCATCATCACTAGTCAAACTATTTGAGTTGAAATTATCGATAGGACTGTACTTATTGATCGAAATAATTATTTTGAATTCTAAGTAGCATTTTGTTAGATCTTCTTGTTCATCTTTGTGGTTGTATAAATTTGTGCAAGTAATGGTGTGGTGGGACATATGGCGATGCATGCATGCCAAAATGGTCCCTGAGACACCGCACCCATGGCTCCAAAAACTGCCATTGAGTATCACCAGTGGTGTGTATTCTAGGCAAGCAACGTAGGCGTCGCTTACTCTAAAAATTTCCGAAAAAATAAGTTTTCATATACAATATCAACTTCAACTTGTAATAAAAATATTAACGAAACACTGAGCCAAAAGCGACTGTATTGACGCTTACGACGCTTACGCTTAAGTATAATACATATAATAAATCCACGGGAGATAGAAGCGTATACTGTTCGGCATTCGGCAATCCTCGTACTTGTACTTGACACTTGTATAAAATTCGTATAGGCCAGCGAGGTATGCGTTGGATCTAACGCTTCTTTTTCATACTACATGTAACAATGCACGACTTACGCTCCGCCTCCGTGTCCATTACCGACACAAAAACACACTAACATGTTCAACGCGACGAAACCTGTGCATTTGGTTGCGTTCTATCAGCGCTTCTTAAAGAGCTACCAGATTATGTTCTTCTACATATCTACGTACTAGTCAGCGCGTTATGTTTGAATGCTCCGTATTTGTTTGTTTTTCTTTTGCCCACAAAATGCGTATTCGAGATCTTATTGAAACCCCGTTTTTGCGACTTATTC
Organism: Acanthococcus lagerstroemiae; assembly: GCA_031841125.1. NCBI lineage: Eukaryota > Metazoa > Arthropoda > Insecta > Hemiptera > Eriococcidae > Acanthococcus > Acanthococcus lagerstroemiae. The sequence continues at coordinate 30,248,019 of CM063113.1, read as the reverse complement.
TTAATGAACAATTAGAAATTATTAATGGTGGGAAGCGTAAACCAGAATTACCATTTTTAAAAACTGAGCAAAAGAGAGGTAGTTTGAGTTTTACTAGACATTGCCACATGTCGCAATATGAAAACATTTTGTGGTTAACTGTTTGTGAAGATGATGGAAAACAGTTAGGTTGACCATGTCTATTCACGGACGTACCGATAGGGGGCGGGGCAACTCCCCCTTGTAAGAATTTTTCACTCAGCAGTTGGGAAAATTCACAAAATTTCAATCAGGCGGAGTTGGGAAAATCCAACAAGTTAAAAGATTTTTTTTTTGCTTTGATACTTGGGAATTTTGAGTTGAGTTAGTTGGGACTTTCAAAATTTTTGCCCTCTCCCAGGAAAAACTCTTCGGTGGTACGCCCTGTGTCTATTATATTCGTCACAGAAAAGAATAAATGCATACAGAATGACCCTACACAGGGATACGACAATTTGAATAATTTCATCAATGCCGTTTTGTAGTAGCATGTTTCACACTTCTTGTATTCTGATTTTTACTTCACCTGTACGCTTATCGCTTACCTCCTAAGAAAAATCACAGCACGCCACTGAGTATCACAACAGTGGCCGGCCGTGCAAGTAGTGCACCGCAAACATACTCTTTTCCACTTTTTCGCTATTTCTCAGACTGAAGACAAAAAATATTTGACTGTTTGTCGTTAAGTTTGTGTTAGGAGACGACATAATTTAAAGTTACAACCCGACAAGTTTTTGTAAAATATTTTAATATAATCAATTTTCTTCAATTTTTTTTTTTTTTCAATTGCATCTAGTTATCGTTTTCACAATAGGTCAAAATTTAGGCAAGGCCTTTTCTCTTTAGTATTTACGTAACTCCATCTAGCTCTAAATGACCCAACATCCTAGATATATACACATTTTTACATCAAGGCGTTCATGTGTATGTCAGTTGGTTGTATGTATGTACATCATTGGGGTATTACGGTATCCATAGACCATCCACGAGTACATTATCTTTCTTCGAGAAAAAAGGGGGTTATATTTTGTAGACTACGAAATTGGAGTAGCCCCTCCCCCTTGAAAATTACCCACTTTCTATAGCAATTGTTATACGTACACAACTGTACACATAGCATTACTTTAGGTACACACCTCCTTTCACAAAACTTGAACATACATAGGGAGGGCTGTGGAAATGGCTACCGCCATTTTGTCAATTCTAGAATTTTTCATATCATTCATTTGTGCATTGTAACGGTGCACGAATCGGTGCATAAATGTTTATTGGTCCTATCGAAACAAATGGAGTGAGGGAGTGAGATATCATCGCAGTGTAGTAAAACAAATGAAGTGGGGAGCGAGATATCAGCTGATGGCAGTCTAAGTTTCGGTGGTCTAATCGTATTTGAAGTCGCTGTTGGAGAGAAACAAATGGAGAGGGGGTATAGCGAGATATAAGCTGGTGGCAGTTGTTAAGTTTCAGTTATCCAATTGTATTTCACATCGTTGAGTAAAACAAATGGGCGGAGGAGCAAGATATCAGCTGATGGCAGATCAAATGTTGGTGGTCCGATCGTATTTCAAATCGCCGATTTAGTTAAATAAATAAAGTGGGTGAGCGAGACATCAGCTAGTGGTGGTCTAGTTTACCTAGTTTTGGTTATCAGTGTATTTCAAATTGCTGGGTTGTCAGTTTTGCATGCTACAGTGAAGAGAAAATGGTAAAAGATGCTAAAAGGAAGATCAGGGTGTAATAGAAGAATTTCTGCCAAAACAAAATTAAACTGAAGTATTTTAATGATTGATACTAGCTCTCCAGGGACGTACCGGAAAGTTTTTCCTGGAGGGGGGGGGGGAAGTCTCAACTGATTCAACTCAATTCCTAAGTATCAAAGAAAGCAAAAACACAAAACGTCTGACTTGTTGAATTTTTCCAACGTCTCAACCCAAAATTCCAAAGTATCAAAGTAAAAAAAAAACTTTTGACTTGTTGGATTTTCCCAGCTTTACCGGAATTTCCTAACTCCGCCTGACTGAAATGGGAAATTTTTCCAACTACAGAGTAAAATATTCCTGCACGGGAAGCTTCCCCCTCCCACCAATCGGTACGTTTCTACTGGCTCTATGCTCAGTTTAAATTCTTTTTGCTTTTTTTTGAGTCAGTATAGGTTAGGGTTAAATTTGTTTGCATTAGTTCGATTTTGGTCATGTTTGTCGTGATTGGTCACTTGTAGCCGCTATTGGTTACGTCAGGAGTAGAAATAGGAAGGGACAGGAAGGAGGACTGAGCCCCCTGGTTTTAAAATTAGCCCCTACATTTTATTTTTAAATTAATATTAATAGAATAAGACTTTTTTTCTTTTCTTTTTTTTTCTTACTAGGAATTATTACCGAGAAAAAAGTCGATTTTTTTTTAGGGCTATGATTTTTGGATTTTTATAAAGTTATTTTAGGCGCTGGGGCTTCAGCCCCCTCAAATTTTTCGCTCTATTTCCGTCCCTTGTTACGTTTGCTCAGATGTGGTCAGTTGAATGTTTTTGGCCGGAGTCGGTTATTTTCAATTATTCGTGCTATATTGAGTGTTTGTTTGCTGTCTCTTATGGTCGAATTTGGTCGTTCCCAGTCTGATTTTATTGTTTTTGGGCGTATTTGATCAATTTTGATAACTAGTTAGTCTAGTCCAGTTTTTTTTCTTGGTAAGTTTTGGTCGGATTTGGTCGGATTTGGTCATTTTTGATCATTTGTAGCATTTTTTGGCTTCATGTGATCATGTCTGGTTACTCAGATTTTTACTGTTTTTGGTTATTCCTCGACTAAGTTTGGTATATGGCTTCAAGGGATCCGTCCCCTGGAGAACGCCAAGAAAAATGAAGTAAAAAGGGAAAAAAGAAAGAGAAAAATAGCTAAAGTATGAATAAATTAATTTTTATTTAAAAACATTTTCGCATAAATGTGATAAATCTCGAATTTTGTGGGAAAAATACATCAGAGGTTGAATGCTACTGAAAATCAGTTATAAAGGTGGGGGGGGGGGCTTCTACGATATTAGTTAGGACACATTCACAATTTTCAAATTATTTGTTTCAAAAGTAAAATTATGTTATAAAAAAATTTAATAGGCCACAGAAAGTATAAGCATATTTGTCACTAATGGGAAGGGGGGTCGAATAATTCTAATGATTACCAATCTACCCTCCCCCGTGTTCAGCTTCTCACACCGTTACTTTTCCTTGTTATCTTCTGCATGAAAAACGTAGTTTCATTAATTACACAATCTAATTAGCTAAGAATGTCCATAAATATCTGTCATGTGAAAATATGATAGTAACACCAATTCTTCACATACCGTTCAATGAAGTTACCAAGCACGCATCGGCTTCTTATATTAATATCGCGACGGATAGTAAATTTCGAATAAATATAATTAACAAACCGTAATAGCAGCAATTTTCTTCTCATATCTCGACGTTTCTCTGTATTCCTGTTCATAATTTTAGCGATTTTTCACGGTTCCAAATTCTCTATGGTCTGACTTGATGGGAAGAATGTCATCGAAGCTTAAAAAACTAATTAGCGATACGTTCCACCCTCGTGCTCGTGATTATCCGTCATCGCCAGAACATGTACTCGTGTCTACAGGCACTTTCTCATTTTTCATAATTTCAGTTTCCGCGATACGATCCGCGATTTAGAATAAGTGTACTTCCTCTTACGTACACACCAACTCATTGAGCGTGCCTAAAATCAGGATCCAACAGATCATCTTTGCCGGTATAGTGCTACACGTTTCTCATTTTGGCGCGAAAAGTCACTCGTAAGGCTTGAATACTGTTTTATAAAACCGTATTGAGTGCTTTATAAAAGTTCGGGGGTCGTAATAAGTCCCGAGGGAATTTTAATGAGCTTAAACAGGGTCCGAAAGAGCTTCAAAAGTGTCTAAATGAGCAAAAAGGGATAGGGTAGAGTATAAGCCTTAACAAGTCTTAAAAGAGTTTTAGTAAGTCTTGAATAGTCCTGAGGAATGTGACTCGATAGAAGGCGAATAATTCCAATAAGAATCCGAGTAAATGTGAATATACTCATCATGAATACTGACTGAGTCTAAACAGTGAGTCCCCTACCACGTGTGATAATTTTTCAAAGTGTTCCTAGAGGCATGGGGAATTCAAGGCATGAATAAGCATTCGTGAATGAACGAAAAATTTGTCCCCCTTTCTATTCGCCTCGGTATTTTCAAACTTAACCATCCTAAATCTCCTCAAAATAATAAATAAGCGATATGAACCTCCTTCATACAAATTACTCAATATTAACAAAGTGATGATACGATTCAAGTCGGACTACAGCGCTATCATATACTTTACAGTCTACAGCGTCCAAATCTGTATTAAATATACTTGAATCAATTCAGAATGCCTGCCTGCGTCTTATTTTGAGAGCTTTTCCGACATCTCCAATTACAAACCTCCAAGCACTTACTGGAATTCCACAACTTCGAATCCGTAGATCCATACAGACAAACCTTTATGCCATTCGCGCTCTATCCACAAAAAATTCGTCCACATCCAAAACCGATGTTACCTACCTACTAACCATACATACAGCCGCGAATATACTAGACATACCGCGCAAGGTAATAAATCTCCTCCCTCCTCTCTACTCTCCATGGTATAAATTGCAAATTCGAGTAATCTGGGATATAAAGACAAACCTCAACGAAAACCCAACGGATACGTTCAACTCTCTATTACAAGATTTTCCAGGCTGGATTTGTTGTTTCACTGACGGCTCGAAGTCACCCGATTGGGTAGGAGGCTCTTACCTAATCGACACGTTCATCACAAGCTTTACACTTCCCAACTTTTCCAGCATACATATACACTGCCGAGATGATGTCGATCTACCAATGTTTACTCTCACTACCGACCACTTCTACTTCGAAATTCCTTGTCTGTCTTGACTAAGAAAGCTCGCATCGAACCCTGGAGAGCGAAAACCAAAACTGCAAACTAAGAAATATCGTATTTGCTCTCCACCATCTACACGCAATCAACGTACAAGTAACCTTTATCTGGATACCTGCACATCGAGGAATCCTGGAAAATGAAATCGCCCACCGAGCCATCCAGACATAAACAACAATACTCACTCAATCCATGCCATAACCTCAGAAGATCTACAATCCTACTCAACTACGCTTTTCTCAAATGTCTCCAAAACTGACTTCTCTAGCCGAGTAAACTCAGAACCTTTAAGCGTGATATCTAAGGCTGGACCAGCGTCATCGATACCGCAAGTGAGTCAACTCTTCTGGAAACAGCTACTAATCGTGTCCTTATGGGACACACTCACATCACACATTCCTACATCCTCGAAGGAACACAACAACCGATCTGCACTCATTGTCCAGGCAACCAGCGCCTTACCGTATCACATATGCTATCGACATGCTGCAACTTTGGAGGATTCGATGCCACCAACTTCCAGACAACTGATCTTCAACGACTTACTAAACACATCTATATCGCCGCGAGATTGTTAATGCTTGCAGTGGTGGTGTGGGGTGAAGTGTTGGTGAGTACAGTGCGTGCAGTGGAGTGAAAAGCAAAGGGGGATTTTCTTAGAATAAACTTATTGTAGAGGATTCATTATGGTCTGTCTGGAGGATGATTCATTATTTTTCAGGACGGTATGTATGTTCTAAGAAATTTGAAAACATCGCTTGTTATTTCCTTGGTCAATCCCCAATTCATTACTAACCCCCTTCAATTACCTGGTCCACAAATTTTTGTAGTAATTTGCCACAAGATGCAAATCATGCATAAGAGAAATAGAAAACTTACTCAAATGGATGTTGACTAGAACCTCTGGCTTCGTTACACTAAATGGTGACAGGTGAAATTCTTCATACTAAAGATGATTCGCAAAGTACACGACAATAATGGTACCGAACGATATAAAATATGTGGCACACATTATCATAAAAGTTTTACAATAATTTTGGAAGGGGAGCGCTTATAGGTACTCACGCCCTTTGCATTTTACTTCACTACACGCTCTGCACTCACCAACACTTCACGCTACGCCACCACTGCAAGCGCACACAACCACTTCAATCCCGAGATACAAATACCACAAACACCAAACACTGATGCCTGTAGTGTCAAGCGCTTGGGGCATTCGCTGGGGCGTTGCCTCCACAAAACTGTTTTATGCAATGTCTGTTGCGCAAACAGTAGTGGTAGCCCTGGGACCAATTGTCAGGCAGTATGTAGGTTGGCAAACAAAATGAAACCCCTGCAGGAAGAGTTCACAGCAGGTAATTAGCTATGACCTAACAAGGGATGAATAACAAAACGGTGCTGATGGCCACTGAATTTAGTCAAAAAATCCTTATGTCCATGAAAACTATGACAATTTATAATTACCACTGAATAATTAAAGAGCAGTAATTCCTCATAGCTAGGAAAGCTGGGAGAACTGAAGAATTGGAATATGCTATTTCATTTGTACGATAAACAACAATTTTTGGATTTCATTATAGAATGCTTGCAGGTGCAGGATGCATGAAAGAAATGCAATGATAGGATTTATTTCCCTCCAAAATTTGAAGAAGGAAGACATAGTTGTAGCGTCCTATAAATTCAAAATGCGTGTTACCCAGGAAAGGGCAGTCCACCGAGTTGCATACTTGCCAAGTACAAGTGAACAAAATGTGTTCAAAATTATGACACCAATTTGAATCCGAAATTCGAAGATGAGGAAGCTGAAGAAATGCAACCCTCAAATTTGAAACGCGTGTAACTGAAAATGGAAGAGCTAACAAAATGTGGGACTTGCTGAACAAAATTGAACAAAATATCAAATTCGATGCTACGTTTGAAGATGGGGGGGGGCTACATTTCTTCAGCTCCACTTTTTCAATTTGAACTGCGTATATCTGGTAAAGAGGAGGTGAACAAAATTTTTCATTTGCTAAACAAAACTGAACAAAATGTGAACAAGATTATGACATTAATTTTGACCCCTAATTCGGAGGTGGGAGGGGGGCGAACATGGACTTTCAATATAGTTCAACTCTAAACTTTGTAGAGGGGACATAGCCTCCATAGCAATATGTTTTTCCCTTAAATAAATAAAAATAAATAATATAACAAAATGTTTATTAGTTAGTAAAATGTAGTCTTTACTAAGCTACGAAAAAATTTATTTGCAGAATCTTTCCTTTTCCTTTTTTTTTTTTTTTTTTTCTTGTTTTGTTCTCACTTGTTGACACCAACATATTATTTTTCCAGTTGGTAAAAACTACATTTTGAACTCGGAAAAGTTGAAATTCCCCATACAAACAATACAGTAAGACATATCCCTGAGTTACACAAGTCTTCGTATCGATTTTGAGCTCACCTCTTCTCCTAGTGCCTAAACCATCAACTTATAAAAAAAACTAACATCAAGACCAAGTCCATCGACCTCGATTATAAAGTACTCAGCACTCATATTGCATGTTTCTTCATTTTGACCTTCACTTTGAATAAGGGTATAAATAATTTTAAAATGCGATTCAGCGACCTTGAATACCATGTACAATTGATGCCTTGTTTTCAAATTTATCTTCACAAGAAGCTCAGAAAGCTCCTGTTATAATTATTGCTAGAAGTAATGAAACACGTACGAGTACAAAAACCTTGCGGAAGGGGGAGAAAACGAAAACATTTCCAGAAATTGAAAGCTGTGGGGTAGGGAAGAGATAGTAGTGAAAATTCGGATGACTTCTAGCTGCATCACTTTCTGAGGTGAAAACATAAGTGAAAAAACGAATTCTCCTATATTTTCAACCCCATCCGCCCTGCCCCGCAGTTATTACGGTTCTGGGGTGGATATGATGAAAATTCATACAACCATTCTTATAGAAAATTCGGTGCAGCACAAATTTTGTTTGAAGCTTTTCTTCGTATCTGTAATAATACTTCTTCAAATTCTTGAGGAAATTATTATTATCTTTAATGAGGGAGAAGGGGGACACAGGCAAATATAGCGTGGGAGATACGAGGGGGGATGTAATATGTTCATTATCAGACCTCTCTCCACAATATTTCATCACGGAGTCCCGTTTGTTGTGCCAAAATTTTGTTTGATTGTTCAACTCACCGTATGCTATGAAACTTTTTTCCTCCTTTTTTTTGGGGGGGGGGGGCGCTCTGTAGCTTAGTGATATCCTGTTCGCGGGAAGACTCAAGAACTGTATGAAAAAGAGAAATGTTCGCTTTCAGGAGAAGGTGAATTTTATCCGAGTCTTATGCTGGTCGTAAGGAATCTGGAACATAGTTGGAAAGAGTTCTGAATAGTCTTGAAGGGGGTTCTAAATGAGTATTAGTGAAGGTTCGAATAAATTTAGAAATATATTGAAGAGTTTTAAATTCTTAAACAGTAGCGGAGTTATCCCTCCTCTCCCAAAAAAATTTTCTAAATGCATTAGACTGAGACATTCCTCGTACGGTATGATGTCTACTGGCTACGAAAAGTACGAGTATTTGAAAATTGAACCCCCACCTCCCTCTTCACAAAAAAAAATGTTCGTAAGCTACTGGTCTTAAATAAGGTTGTTGTTGCAGGAATCTTACTGTATTGGAGTTTTGATTAAGTCTCAGAGGGTTTACAGAAACTGAAAAGTAAAAATGAAGTACTTTTTCGGGACCCTTTGTCAGACTTTAGCCGGCATGTTTTCGATCTTTTCTCCGAGTGTGCAAATTCTTTTTTTTTTTCTCAAATGTTTTATCCCCTTTACCACTCCCTCCTTTTTGCTACCCCGCTCCCCCTCTCCTCGTGAATATAGATCCTGTGCTACACTCTTTAATGACAAAGCAAAATCGCAACAAATTTTATTTTTGATTATTGGAAACAAATTTATTATCAGTAAAATAATAATTGAAAATTCCAATCTTTTGCAACGAACGTTGATTTTTTCGGGGGTGCGGTCTTAAAAATATGTATGTAGTATTAACAAAAATGAATGACTTTTCATTTTTTTTAAATTTCACAAATTTTCAGGACTTTTAGGACCTACTTTCAAAATTCAGGACTTGAATGACTTTTCAGAATCTGTAGACACGCTGAGTCTGGAAAGACATAAGAATTCCACCACACAACTCTGCATAAATCTCGAGGAGTTATTACGAGAGTTTTACACATGTTCGTTAAGAGATATATAAGAAGTGCGATCAAGTTCTAGAGAATCTTAAATAAAGCAACCTTCGGTTGTTTGAAAAATTTTGAAAAATCTTAGCGTCTCAACAAGTCTTAAACACGAATAGAAAGGTCCTGACACGTCAAAATTAAGACCGCAAGAGTCTGAAAGAAAACTACAAAAATAGAAGAGTCATAAAGAGCCTCAATCAAACGTCTCTAATGTCCCATTTCTACCCCTTGTGCTGCATTTTTGTAGGGGTTAAAGCCCACAAAAAGTATTTTTTGAAGAATTCTGAGAACTATTCTAAATATTGAGAAATATTTCAAACAGACTTTGTTCCACACCGAATTCCCTGTAGAAATGGTTATATATGTGCTTTTTTATATTTGTCCCCTAACGGGGGCAAACGGGGTTTGAAATTGGTCAAATTTTAAAGAACACTTCAACAATTCCTTTTCGATTTTCATTGGAGTCGTGAATTTTTCCGATGTCTTAATAGTTATTCCGTTATTCTGGGTGGAGACAAATCCAACAAATCAAAGATCATAAAAATCGGTCCAACCATTCTGGAGTTGTAAATGGCGTAACTAACCCGACTTTGTTTTATTATCAAGATTTAATTTTTTCCTCCTTTCAATCTTGGGGGATCCCTCTAAATTTTCGGGAACTCCTCTAGCAGTTGATATAGAAACTGCTGCTCATGGTCATGGGGGCTTGCGTTGCAGAATTCTGGGGTCAAGCTCCCGAGTTTTCAACTCCAATTGTGACTGTGGGGTACGGACTAACGCCTGTGGCTGTGACCTATGGTCATGGACGATTTAAAAAAATATGTTTCGATATGTTGTTATTAGAACTGGTGGGTAACAGGTAGGTAAGCCATTTTCTCGCCGTTTCCTGAAATAACGTAGATGTTGGAAATGCGGATGCAGATCTTCGACTAGTTCTAGTCACGCCGTTAGTAAGAGATGTCGAAAAGTTCGCTGGATCAGTCCACGAGGGAGGATTGTGTTTCCGAGAAAGTAGGTACGGAACTTACTTTCCTTCGGTGGACAATCTTGGTCTGTCGGGAGTCAGAACAAGAGCTGCTGTCGAGTTGCCTCGGTATCGGCGCCATCAGGGTCGTCGTGGCCCGATGCGCAAAATCCGACCAGTTACCCGGATGACTAAAGGGGAACAAGGGAAATCCGAAGGTAACAAATGCGTAACTTTTCCGCCGCGAGTAATTAGAGGGTAACTAATTGCGTAGCATCCCGTCAGTTACCCGGGTATTTGAAGGGGAACAAGGGTAATCTGAGGGTAATCCAAGGCTAACAAATGGGTAACTCTTCCGCGGATAACTGATTGCCGGTTGGAGGGGGGAGTAAGAGTCCAGATTCTCGATTTTGGTCTTAGATGAACATCGAACGTGAGAGATCGAGTTGATAGCTTGCTGAGACCGAAAACCTTCAAAAGAGTTATTGAGACTGGAACCCGATGCGCAAAATTCCGCCAGTTACCCAGGTAACTAAAGGGGATTCAATGGTAACTGATGGGTTTCTGAGTAATCTGAGGGTTACTAGTCGCCTCGGGAGTGTAGCGGTAAGAATGACGGCTTGTGAAATCCAAAGGTCCCGAGTTCGAATACCGCTACAGCCAGCGTTTCAGGTAATGTCTACGTGCATTGTACAACTATTACCTGGGACGTACCGAGGCACAACAGTTAGCAGCAGAGGTAATGGAAAAGCACGCAATCTGTTACCAGTATCTAAACGCTGTTAACTGGCCGGAGCGTCGGTGGGAGTGCTCCAACGGAACTCAGGGTTGTAATAACCCGGCTAGTGAAGTTGGTGTAGTACTCACGGACAATGTGTAGAAAGCAACCTGGCGCTACTACATATGGCTCAACACGTTAGAGGCGTAGTGCAATGGACATTAGTCTGAGCACTCGGTGTAACCACCACCTCTCCCACAACATTTAACATTTTTTTAAAGGGTTACAAATAGGTACATTTTTCGCGGGTAACTAGAGGGTAACTAATAGCGCATTGGGAAGGAACGTCGGAGCCTTGTCTTGCCAATACATGATCGTGCTGGGCGTTGTCCTGTGGACGGGAGTATCTTTCGATGCTTAGGCGATCGTCGTGGAGTTATTGTTATCGCAGATTCGAGGATCTTGGACCATGTATGGGGTCAGAGGTAGATACCGTTTGCGTTTAGATCGAGTTATAATAGAGATTTAGTGTTCAACATTTAGCTAAGTAAGTTACTAGTATAATTTTTATTGGTTTCTTTTCGCTTATGGTGTAGTTTAGTTATTCGCGGCTCAGTCGATGCTTTCTAGACCTGATAGTATAGAAAGCAATCATGTGAAAATCAGAAGAAAAAGACTTGTTCGAAGGGCGCTGTTTGTTTACTTCAAAGATTTTCATCAGTTGACATTCGAAGACATAAAATTGATTGTTTGACAGGGAGGAGAGTGATATTCAGCAGTATCAGCACCTCGGCCAAAACTGTTATTAACGCTGTATTTTTTTTTTTTTTTTCATTCACGGCTCATTCAGTGTACCTTTACCATCTAATTAACACGGTTTGGCGGATGATAAATTAACGGGCTGCACGGTCGACGACCTTCGCACGATCGTTTTCATTGCTGAATGCTGACCACAAGCGAGTGTGGCGTCGCGATGCGTGCACATGGTACACTCGCGGTCTGGCACACGAATCGAGTTTGTTGTACATTTAAAATCCAGTTAAGACGTTTAAGAGCCTCTCGGTCGCCTAATTAAAATACGAGAACTTTTATTATTTCAAGTCGGTTACATCTGACGATGGATGGCAAATAAACGGCGGCGGTGGGTACGCACAAAGACCCGCCACGGTACACTAACGTGTGTGCACTGGCTCAGTTTCTTCCCACCGAAGTTGCGCCTCCGATTCAGGTCGTTACTGAGTCTCCATGTTACTTTCACTTTCGTTTGGTCATTACGAATTACTCGTAATATTTTATCTCGCTAGGTTGATTTGTAAAATTCGTTTGCATTATTTTCGGGCGTGCAGGCGAGCAGTGACTAATACGCGTGCCTAGGCGCGATGTTTCGTCACATGGCAAACGAAAGAGACTGGGACTGGTCCGGAGGAGGGGGTCTGTCTCAGCTCTGAGGACGAATAGCGGGACTGACTCTTCCATTTTACCTTGGTGCTATTTATTATTAGGAGAACGCAAAAGTAATCTTGTGCAATGGCACTGAAGCAGGGGGGCACTTTTTCCCCTATCATGAATCTGGGGGGTAATAGTATCATTTCGCCTCTCCCTCCCTTAGTCTCAACCAAAGAAATTGTAAGAATGAGAGTTCGCATACACGAAACGGCGTATAACTAGGCACCTAAGCTGGACGCCCATGTTCCTTCAAATCAAAGAACAAGAAAATCAGTATCCTAGAGTCAAACTCGACATTATTCACTTTTTGGCAAAAAGGTTTTGAGCATTTTGTAATCTTTTACTGCTGGGTATACTTGAGCGAAAACCGTAACGCTCAACACTGTCCTTGGTCAAGTAGCTGCGAAGGCTGACCAACAGCTAACATGCCATCTACATACTAAATCACCAAATTTTGAGTAAGAAAAACTTTGCTCAGCCCTCCCAAGAATAAGGACAGGGAATGAAAACCATATTTATACCGCCCCTGATCTTCGCCAAAAAGGGCAACAAACCCCATGCTCAAGAAGGAGGGGGGAGGGTAAAGACCGGTAACCAGAGAAGCTGAAAATAAATAACAAGCGAGGTCCGGAGGATCTGGCAATAGGGTGTTTGCACATTCTTATTTATCATTTGTGACGCAATGCGTGAAAAGGGCCCTTGTGGTGATCTTGACATTTTGAGTTTGCGAGTACGGTACCACTGATTGGCAAGGTCTACCGAATTTGAGGTTGCTTCCACACTTATCAGATCTCCGGGCTGTGTAATGCAGTATTCTTTAGTCTGTAGACCTTGGAAATTGGTAGTACCAGACTCGCAAACTCAAAATTTTAAATCACCACACTGGCCCTTTTCACGCAACGCGTCACATTTATCATCAATTGAGACACTTTGAAATGCAATAACACAGCAAAAACTCTAGACGCTACACACACATCACGGAAGTTCACTGTGAAGCTGCAGACTGCAATCATGCAGCAGACTTTGAACAACACAACTGAACATACTAGAATATACATTTCCATTTTCTGTTTAATTTGTTCCAAGCAGCAAGCAGAAATCAAACACTCTACCTTTACAAGACAAATTTGAAGGACATAAATCCACGGAATTTAAAAACTCACAAGTTTCAATGAATATGAACTGATAACTGCTGTTAACAATTCAAAGAGGGACAGGAATTATGTTTTGATTCAAATAAATGAGGAATTTTACTTTGATTCAAATAAAGTTGAGTTCTCGCTTCAGAAAACGCACATTAATGTGTTCTCACTCCTCATTACAATGTTTATAAGATGCAAAGACATTAGCTCCACTCCTGGTCACACAACGCGTGAAATATTCGTGAACCATTCGAATGCGAGAAAGATAGCCTAATCTTTCATTTCAAAAACAAAACAAGATCTGCCAATTATTTATTCACGTTTTTTGTTAAATCCACTACACAATTATAATAGAAGTTCAAATTTGTGGTTAAAGGCATGTTGATGGTTTTGGATGATTTGTCGTTCCTGATAACAAAAAGACAAAGGTAAATAGTCAAATAAGAAACAAAATATTTGTGAAAGACCTGAAACAGAATACCAAAATTACCACTTAATACTGCTAACATATTTATGAGACATAACTCACATCGCATTATTCCCTCGGAAAATTTCCTGATAAGAGTACCACAGAATGTTTTGATTCAAATACATTATAGGCCAATTCACCTGAGAACCCATTTCATACAAACAAACAATACACTTACCTCTTCTAAATCCAGTTAATGTCTTCACTTTCTTTGAGGAAATAGTTCCTTTTGTAGAAAAGTATGAGTTGCACCATACTGTCATGAATAAAATAAAAAATTACAAAATAAAATATAAACAAGTTGCATTTGTAAATTGAAAGCATAACGAAGAGATACATTCATAATAGTAAATCAACTTATCAATAGATGGCAGGAGTTGACAAAGAACACAACTGAGCTAAAACTGAACTATGAACTGTAAACAATTCAGTCGTATTTAATGGGGGAAAAATGAAAATTTGATTGCAATAGGGTGCTTGCAGCACTGCGCGCGGGCAAACACCCTAAAAAATTAAGAAATTAAACGGAAGGCTTGTTACTAGAGAACTCCACGATGTAATGCTCGAAGAAAGGACCCAATCAATGAAGACCATTGTTGAAGTTAATTGGAAAGAAAAAATGTAGGGGAAAATAAAAATGAGCGGGGAAAAAGTGAAGGATCAAATCCTTCACTAAGCCCCGAATTAAAAGCAAACGGGAAAAGAAACCAGCTGACTCCCCTCCCCCCGCCATCCCACAGCGGAAAAAAAAACGAAAAAGAACCACTCCTAAACCAATCAACCCAACTCCATTAAGGAGGCTACATAACAAAACAATCGACCAAGTTCCCCAAGTTTACAAATGATAAACCACCAAAGTGGACCCCTCCACTGAAAAATTTAATGTATGCCCCTTGTTATGTAAGAAAACAGAAATTGTCCTGACAAAAGACAAAAATAAAATAAGCTAAAGGAAATGAATCGACCATCTCGATGTGATGTAAATTGTATCAGTGAACTGGTCGTGCGTGTGGCGATTAAATAGACTTGGTTAAAGGTCCACTTCGGGATCAGGGATTGGATCCATATTTCATCGGTTGGACATTGGACAACAGAACTGAACAAGCGATTCAGTAAATATTTTAGAAACATTCAAAAAAAAACTTTTCTCACCTTAAGTTTAGCAAAGTCTTTCAAAAATGAATCGGTTTCAGTTGTACTGAGAATCTGGTGTTCAACTGCCAATGTGGCCATCCCATTTAGGCGGTCCTGAGAAAGGGTCGATCAAAGGTAATTTTTGATAATCTTCAATTTATAAAAACTTCTTTCTCCGCTGGCCACTGATACCTGGAGGGTAAGCAAAATTCTCAACGCTACAATATTCATTGGGAAAGATGTCAATCAGACGGTTATTTGTTGTAATATATAAGACAGTGTTGTTTCAAGGCAGCTATCTTTGGACAAAATTGGAGCTAAATTTATGATTTCACCCAGCAGTTCATTTCCATTGATATCACTCTTGCCACCAGCTGTCTGATTGCGGGTTTTTGCACTTTTCTTCAATTGCATCTTTTCACATTTTTTTAACTGTTTGATGTCATAGAGGAATTCGAAATGTTTGCTGTTATTCAAACCTTTCTGAAAATAAATTAATTGCCTTGTCGAAAACTACAAAAAAAAGAAGTTTACTTTGAAAGATTCCTTTCCCGACTTCACACGGGTTCATCTTAACCTTCATAGGAAAATTGCCTTTTGATCTTTCTTGGCCTGACCATAACTTTATCAGAGAACTCTGGATCAATTTCAAGTTTTTCGGTCAGTTCCTTTGCGTCTGTAATAACACTATTCAATCCATTTTCCGACCTCGTGTTTTCCAAAAAAGTCTCGATACTCTCAATTAGTTTCAGTGCGCTCTGCAGATTCACAGTTTTTCTTCTGTTAGTGTTTTGCTAACTAAATTAATTTTGAACAAGACATCATGCCAAGTGACCAAACAGCAGAGAAATTCTGGGGTCGCGGGGTGACCGGCGGGGGGGGGGGGTCGCAACTCATGACTCATGAGTCGGCTAAGGTCAGCCGTGCAAGCGCCTCTCGCCTGATTTAGTATGACACTAGATCAGATGTAGTACGAGTATGCGCTGAGCCAAAGTCGTTTACTGTTTTGGCAAGGGTTTTGTGGATGTTACATTGATTGTCTTTTGCTTTTCCACTAAGTGCTGAGCAATTATATAAAATAGCGATCGTCGAAAATATAAACTTTGGCGCCCCTAATATGTAAAAAAAACTCAGTATTTTTACATATTAGGGGCGCTAAAGTTTATATCTAAGTTTAGTTTTGCCGCAAAATCAAAATTATGATTTTAGAACTGAAAAAAAAAAAAAAAAAAAAACGCCGGCTCAGCCGGTACGGCGCCCCATGCGGCCGCATATTTCGCATGGCCCTTGCGCTGGACCTGGGTAATTGGCAAATAATAATGTCACTTTATTGGTACAAGTTACAACACCGGTATAATATGTATTCTGTTTTCTTAATAATTATGAAGAAAAAAAGAAAATGTTTGCTCAGAACAATAAAAATTTTATTTTATATTATTAATTTTACGAAATTTCATCAAAAGAGCAAGATCCGGCTGAATCTGTTTCACTGTACACTGAATACCTATACTGACTAGATTCTGATGAGAACGTCACCATCTTCTGAAATAATTTAAAAATTTTAGGGTAGTTAGCCACGTATAAATGTTTCAAACATTTTAGTATCCAATCAATATGAACTCATAAATTTAGAATGAATAATGTACTCACGATAGTTGTTGGAATACAAATAATGTAGAAGAGTCGTTTTCGGAATTTGGGAGTATGATTTTAGTTCGTTTTTTGCCAGTCTTACTTCTGGACCTTTTGATCCTGCAAAAATGATAATGAATGATAATTATTAACTGGTGTGAGGTAGAACAACCACTCCGTAGATATTTTAGACATATTGTCCATAGCGAAAGCACTGGTATCCACGACTACGGACAAAACAGTTTCAAGAATTTCCTAGGGAATTTCTAAAAGTTATGCTATCATATACGCCCAGGACTACGATCTGGCACCTGGATCGTGCTCACGGATGAAAATTGGTACTCTAGCATTGCCATGTGTTGCGGTGAGAAACGTATAAGGCACATATATTTGCATTAGGCAAAGGTTGACCACGACCGTGGACCAAAAACCCTGGTAAGAGAACTTTACGTGTCATTCCTTCTAGAAATGTGAAGTCACTGACAGCAAATGCAACTTCTTAACACAATACTTTCTCTCTTTCTGAATAATAATACTACATTATTGGGAAAAAATAACGTGAAACAAAAATTTAAAAAAACAAAAACAAAGAAAACAGGTATTGAGATAATACGGTAAAACATCCACGACGATGAACACCTCCCTATGCTTCTTCCATTCAAAAGATGGTACCTATAATTATCCTGTTCGATGAATTGGATTGGTGGAATTTGTTGCGGATGTTATCGTGTAACTCGGAATACCCCCCTCCCCCCCGAGAAAAATCGAAGTTAGATTCAACATTTACTGGTAACAAAATAGAATGACCCATCTGTTGTGGTTAGGCATAAAGGTTCTCGAAACTGTCATAGAGATGTATTCCACGGCGACTTTCCATTCATTGGTGAGGGCGAGGCGGGTGGTTCTAAAAAATACCAACTGAGATCGTCAAATAGAGAATGAGAACATCTAGAAAATTGTATTTACTTCAATTTCGCCAGCTAAGACCGATTTTTTCGTCTGTCATCATTCAGAGGGAGAAGAACCATTAACAACAGTACCCCATTTCACAAACGTTAATGTCACCCCTGAAGTTTCATTCACATAAAAGTACCTATTTCCAATTATTCAACATATGACTTTACGTCAGTAACAATCAGATATAATGCTGTGTGTTATACGCCACTGATATTCTACGTAATTTCATTTAATTACAGCACGTCTCAGTCACGTGTAATGGAAAACACATTCGTGATTTTATAGACTTACGCCTGTATACGTGTACACCGTACACAGATCCGATTATCACGCTTTCACAAAGATACGACCGGCGATGGAAGAAAATTATAACCACGGAATAGAATTTAGAGCGCTGAAAATTTCACGTTGCATGCTTCCTAGTCCAAAGGTACACCAACCTCCCCCTCCGAATACAAAAAGATTCTTCTGACACAAACTACCAGTATATGACCGACTGAATACGGAAGGCTGGGAAGATTGAGTAAACCAATGCAATGGCCATTCTCGTTCTCCGAACGGACATGCCAGTCATCAAATTTCCAAGTTACTCGGTGACAACTTGCACTCATTTTCCACTCAAGCTCAGAACACCGGAACGTTGTCAGCCGAACAGCCGATATGTGGCTACCTCATCCGATGTTTCAAAACCATGTCCACTGTTAACTCTCATGTCGTATCTTCCGG
Source organism: Acanthococcus lagerstroemiae (assembly GCA_031841125.1). Lineage (NCBI taxonomy): Eukaryota > Metazoa > Arthropoda > Insecta > Hemiptera > Eriococcidae > Acanthococcus > Acanthococcus lagerstroemiae. Next base: position 30,229,634 of record CM063113.1, on the reverse strand, counting down.
GGGCTTCTGTAGAGGTTCTGCTGAGTGTAGAGTCGCAGACAAAACCGTGCCCAAGTTGGAGCACATGCCTCGCCAGAGCAAAGCAGCGACCCTGCTCCCTGACTGGGGCTAATTCACGTACGCGAAAGCGTGACCAGAAATGCATCGTCTTTGTCGTCCCCCAAATTTGTGACCCCTCCGGTTCATCATTTAATCGAGCGACTAACCCAATGAAAATCGAGTTAGGTCTGTGGTACCGCGGAGCCCCATAAAACTTCGCCATTCGTCGGTACCGCCAATTACAAGACTAACTGGGGCGTACAGTGACATGACTCGCCTAATCGGCGCCTTGTCAATTTCAGCAACGTAGTTCGATTTTAATTAACGTGTTTATTAGCGCGACCGGGGGGGGTTCGCAACTCATGACTCATGAGTCGGCTAAGGTCAGCCGTGCAAGCGCCTCTCGCCTGATTTAGTATGACACTAGATCAGATGTAGTACGAGTATGCGCTGAGCCAAAGTCGTTTATTGTTTTGGCAAGGGTTTTGGGGATGTTACAATTGATTGTCTTTTGCTTTTCCACTAAGTGCTGAGCAATTATATAAAATAGCGATCGTCGAAAATATAAACTTTGGCGCCTCTAATATGTAAAAAAAACTCAGTATTTTTACATATTAGGGGCGCTAAAGTTTATATCTAAGTTTAGTTTTGCCGCAAAATCAAAATTATGATTTTAGAACTGAAAAAAAAAACAAAAAAAAACGCCGGCTCAGCCGGTACGGCGCCCCATGCGGCCGCATATTTCGCATGGCCCTTGCGCTGGACCTGGGTAATTGGCAAATAATAATGTCACTTTATTGGTACAAGTTACAACACCGGTATAATATGTATTCTGTTTTCTTAATAATTATGAAGAAAAAAAGAAAATGTTTGCTCAGAACAATAAAAATTTTATTTTATATTATTAATTTTACGAAATTTCATCAAAAGAGCAAGATCCGGCTGAATCTGTTTCACTGTACACTGAATACCTATACTGACTAGATTCTGATGAGAACGTCACCATCTTCTGAAATAATTTAAAAATTTTAGGGTAGTTAGCCACGTATAAATTTTTCAAACATTTTAGTATCCAATCAATATGAACTCATAAATTTAGAATGAATAATGTACTCACGATAGTTGTTGGAATACAAATAATGTAGAAGAGTCGTTTTCGGAATTTGGGAGTATGATTTTAGTTCGTTTTTTGCCAGTCTTACTTCTGGACCTTTTGATCCTGCAAAAATGATAATGAATGATAATTATTAACTGGTGTGAGGTAGAACAACCACTCCGTAGATATTTTAGACATATTGTCCATAGCGAAAGCACTGGTATCCACGACTACGGACAAAACAGTTTCAAGAATTTCCTAGGGAATTTCTAAAAGTTATGCTATCATATACGCTCAGGACTACGATCTGGCACCTGGATCGTGCTCACGGATGAAAATTGGTACTCTAGCATTGCCATGTGTTGCGGTGAGAAACGTATAAGGCACATATATTTGCATTAGGCAAAGGTTGACCACGACCGTGGACCAAAAACCCTGGTAAGAGAACTTTACGTGTCATTCCTTCTAGAAATGTGAAGTCACTGACAGCAAATGCAACTTCTTAACACAATACTTTCTCTCTTTCTGAATAATAATACTACATTATTGGGAAAAAATAACTTGAAACAAAAATTTAAAAAAACAAAAACAAAAAAAACAGGTATTGAGATAATACGGTAAAACATCCACGACGATGAACACCTCCCTATGCTTCTTCCATTCAAAAGATGGTACCTATAATTATCCTGTTCGATGAATTGGATTGGTGGAATTTGTTGCGGATGTTATCGTGTAACTCGGAATCCCCCCCCCCCCCCCCGAGAAAAATCTAAGTTAGATTCAACATTTACTGGTAACAAAATAGAATGACCCATCTGTCGTGGTTAGGCATAAAGGTTCTCGAAACTGTCATAGAGATGTATTCCACGGCGACTTTCCATTCATTGGTGAGGGCGAGGCGGGTGGTTCTAAAAAATACCAACTGAGATCGTCAAATAGAGAATGAGAACATCTAGAAAATTGTATTTACTTCAATTTCGCCAGCTAAGACCGATTTTTTCGTCTGTCATCATTCAGAGGGAGAAGAACCATTAACAACAGTACCCCATTTCACAAACGTTAATGTCACCCCTGAAGTTTCATTCACATAAAAGTACCTATTTCCAATTATCCAACATATGACTTTACGTCAGTAACAATCAGATATAATGCTGTGTGTTATACGCCACTGATATTCTACGTAATTTCATTTAATTACAGCACGTCTCAGTCACGTGTAATGGAAAACACATTCGTGATTTTATAGACTTACGCCTGTATACGTGTACACCGTACACAGATCCGATTATCACGCTTTCACAAAGATACGACCGGCGATGGAAGAAAATTATAACCACGGAATAGAATTTAGAGCGCTGAAAATTTCACGTTGCATGCTTCCTAGTCCAAAGGTACACCAACCTCCCCCTCCGAATACAAAAAGATTCTTCTGACACAAACTACCAGTATATGACCGACTGAATACGGAAGGCTGGGAAGATTGAGTAAACCAATGCAATGGCCATTCTCGTTCTCCGAACGGACATGCCAGTCATCAAATTTCCAAGTTACTCGGTGACAACTTGCACTCATTTTCCACTCAAGCTCAGAACACCGGAACGTTGTCAGCCGAACAGCCGATATGTGGCTACCTCATCCGATGTTTCAAAACCATGTCCACTGTTAACTCTCATGTCGTATCTTCCGGGGGCTTCTGTAGAGGTTCTGCTGAGTGTAGAGTCGCAGACAAAACCGTGCCCAAGTTGGAGCACATGCCTCGCCAGAGCAAAGCAGCGACCCTGCTCCCTGACTGGGGCTAATTCACGTACGCGAAAGCGTGACCAGAAATGCATCGTCTTTGTCGTCCCCCAAATTTGTGACCCCTCCGGTTCATCATTTAATCGAGCGACTAACCCAATGAAAATCGAGTTAGGTCTGTGGTACCGCGGAGCCCCATAAAACTTCGCCATTCGTCGGTACCGCCAATTACAAGACTAACTGGGGCGTACAGTGACATGACTCGCCTAATCGGCGCCTTGTCAATTTCAGCAACGTAGTTCGATTTTAATTAACGTGTTTATTAGCGCGACCTGGGACCTGCATCGCCGAGTTCGTACTCGTTCGTTAGCCAAGATGCATGCGCCGGCACTTTCCCGATGCCGGCTAATTTCGAAAAACCGCTTCCAATTAGAAGACGCCACATCAGAACAGCAGAGCAAAGCCGGCAAATGAGAACACTGAGCGGGAAAATTAAGTAACAAGTGGGATTCGGCTGAAAATTGCCGAAGATGGTACCCTTACTAGCATATAGGTACTAAATAAGGTGGTCTGAAATTTGGTGACTATGAAATTTTTTGCTTCCAGCGGCTAAACTTGTTTGTTTTTTTTTGGTCTGGAAACCCATTATACCCAAAATTATTTTGAAATTGAGTAATTTTGAGAGGTCCCGCCGAAGAAGTTGAATTTAACATAGGATTCCGAAGAAGGAAATCTACAATTTTGAGTTAAAGCTTTAAAAACACTTAGTCGGTCGAAAAATTGGTTTATCCATGTAAGGGCTATTCTCTAGAAACTGACAATATTTTGTTACTAGCAAATTTTGAAACCTGACTTTCGATTATTTTGGGAGGGGGATCCGCAAAAATTCCACCAATCAATTCATCAGACAGGACAATTACTATCTTCTCAATGGAAAAAGCATAGGGAGGTGTCCATTGTCGTGGACGTTACTATCTTGTCTCAGTACCTGTTTTATACTTTTTTAAATTTTGTTTCAAGCTTTCTTCTTCTTTTTGTTTTCATTTCTTGTCTTCAGTAAAGTGGTATTATTATTATTGAGAAGGACTGGACGTACACCTGTTAAGAAGTTCAATTCGTTGTCAGTGACTTCACAGTTCCAGAAGCGATGGCATAAAGTTCTGTTGCTAGGATTTTGAATCCATTGTCGTGGTCAGTCTTTGATCGATGCAAATATATGTGCCTTATACATTTTTCAGCACAGCAAATGGCAATACTGGTTCAGTTTTCATACCTGAACACGATCCAGTTGTTAGATCGCAGTCATTGGCACAAGTGATAGGCCACCCAGGGGTCTGGTCGGCCGAGTGGATAGCGCGCTGGTCCCGGAATCCGGAGTTTTCGAGTTCGAGCCCACGTAGCAACTCGCTACATTTCGACCTAGTCCGGTTTTCCGGCAAGACGAGAACAGGGCTAAGACAGCCCTAACAGCCTCCCCGACGTCTCTGAAGTAACGCTCGAAAGGGAGGATTCCAGGCCTCGGGTTGAGAGTGAAATTAGAAAAGAAGATAGCCCACCTACACAAAGTGGTCAGGTGGACCCAGGACTGGAAAACTGCACTCAATCCATACATATGATTTTCAAGCTGCGCAAGGATTCCCCAACTCCCATCGAGCTAAATAACTCAATAATTTCATATAAATCAACAGACAAGTACCTCGGGGTTCATCTGGACCCAGCCCTCGCACGGAAAACTCATCTCGAAATCAAAGCAAAAGGCTACCTCACTAAAATTCCGATCATACTGGTGGTTGCTCGGCAGAAAATCCCCGCTTTTACTTGAAAATAAAAGACAGATCTATCTTTCGATAATCAGACTTATATGGTCCTATGCTGCACCATTATGGGCCTCTGCCAGCACACTAAACATCAGACTCCTCCGGACACGCCAAAAAACCATAATACGTAACATCGCAGACGCGCATACTGGTACACACTAGAAATGAAGACCTCCACCGCGACCTAAAGATTTCCACTGTCAAGGAATACGTGGACAAACTATTACTTAACTACGAAAAAAGACTCCATCAGCTTTTCCCAACGTGAAAACGATAAACCTTCTAATCAGTTGCGAAGGAACAAGAAAAGACTTTCACGTTCTTTCCTTAAATACTACTAAATACTGTAAGATACTGTAGGTTATTAGTAGTTGTAGTAATAAACTCTTTAAAAAAAAACAAAAAAAAAACAAAAACAAACTTTTGAAGCTGCTTTGTCTATAGCCGTGGATATCACTGCTCTAACCATGGACAAGATGTCTATTGTCGTGGACAATAAATCATCCTTCTCCCAAATTTTGATGCTATTGATCTGTAAACTTCTTGAATATTCTTTACTACCTACGTACATACTACAGAGATTGGTCCACCAGATCTTTACCAACAAAGCTGTTTTATCATGTCCTACGTCAGTGCTGGATTAACCTCTCGTAGAGCGGTAAGCCTGTGAACTATTTGGCGCTTTTTCACATCACGTTCAAAATTTTTTGCGTTGCATGAAATACACCCCCTTCCCTTTACGTACATTCTAGATCCGCCACTGGTATAATAAATTAATAAAACAAACACAGGGAAAAAATTTAATGATTAACGTGCTTTCACATTCACTATTTTTCATTTTACGTAGTTTCTTCCTTGCTTTTTGCTTTTTCATTTTCGTACAGCATGATTAAATCATTCTAAATGCATAGGAGCGAGATAGGTACGTGAATCTGCCTTCCTTCGTCGTCGTCCTTAAATAATATTTTCAATTCGTTTCAAAGTAGAAAAACTCCGTTCACGGCTAGCATTTGAAATTGGCAGAACCAATGCAATTATAACATGTTTGGAAATGTGCTTTCAACGTTGTTTTCGATAATGCACTTCAACATTCCAGCCAGGATCAAAGAAGATACAGCATCTTCTCCCTTTGCAGATAACTTAATGAAATGCTTGAAATGTTGAATTTAATTGAATATTTCATCTCAAACATCCGCTTTTTGTACACTTCATCGAATTTTTTCAATTTACCGCGAAGCACTTCATCAGAATCTTCTTGGAATCTAAACAGAAATATATTACATTAAGTATATTAAGTACCTACACCATAAATTTCGCCTCTCCTTTCCAATTCTGCAATGAGATTATCGATCACAACATAGAATCCTTCCACTTTTTATTTTGACTCCTCATCAAACTCAACTTCGGCCGATGAGGACTCATCAAAGTATTTCTTCCTCTTTCTTTTTCGTTGAAGACTTTCTTCGCTATCTTCTTTTCCACTAGTACCAAATTTGGCCTCAACTTTTTCCTGGACAGTATCAAATTTGTTCCTCTACTCTTTAAAGTATATAGTGCCAACGATTCATACTCTTCGTGAGCAGTTTTCAAATTATTTTCAACTTTCTGCAGACTTACACTTGCCTTATTCAATCTTTCTAGCACATAATTAATCCAAAAGAACATGAGAGAAAGTGCGTTGATTTAAATATTATGGTTTTTAAAATAGCACGAGCTTCTATGTGAGTAGTCTTGTCTTTGGATTCATGATTCGAAATTTTTTCCAAGCATTTCACAGACGAGGATACGAATTCAAAATGACCACTGAAGCGTCGTAACGACAGTACCTATAACGTGTTGCAGATGGAGCTTTTGGAATTTTTATTTTCTCTCCAGACATTACAAATACACTCTTCAGTTCACTCAACCTACTAGTTGCGGCGGCAAAGAAGTTGTACAGAGATTGTAGGAATAAAACATATTTTGCTGCAATACCAGACATTGCACGCATATTGAGCCTATCGTATGATTGTCCCCTGCAGTCCTCTATTTTAAGACTAATATCCAAGCGAGAGAAAATACTAGACCTCATTATTTGAGGATCCTTGTTTTACCGGCACCGACCAGGCCCGGACCCACGGGGGTACCAGCAGAGGGTGCTGAGCACCCCCTAGCGCTTGCCGGAGCCCCCTGGCTAAATTTAGTGAATAAAAATAACGAATTCCTTATATTTTTCTCGCTAGTTTTATTCAAAACTTTCATTTCCACTACATTTTCATGTTTATAAATTTGGCAACACTGATTTTACTTTGAAAGCAGGGATGCGAAGAAGCCAGTAACTGGAAGTCAGAAGCCGGAAGTTTTTGCAATTTTAGGACAATGTTGAGAAGCCAGAAGTTAGAAGCTGGAAGAGTTGAAAAGTGAAAACTTTTTTTTGCTTCTAATTGACTTCTTACAATATTCTTCTTAAAGTGTTTATACTCAAATTCGAAAGCCCTAAGAATAAAACTAATATACTTCTTCTGCTCCACTTCACTTTATTTTCCCTCATTTTCTAAAAAAAAAAAAAAACTTCCATAATTATAAGAACCCTGGGTGAAAATAGGTAAAAGAAGCTGGAAGCTATATAGAAGCCAGAAGTCGAAAAAAAGATTGGAAGTTAGAAGCTCATATACTGAGGCTGAAAGCGAGAAGCTAGATAAGATTTGGCGGCTAGAAGCCGGAAGCGGAAGCTGTATCGTTTGAGACGAATCGTGTGTTTGTCATTCTTTATATGTGACGTGTCACAATTCAAAAGGACCCGAGTGTCCAACCAGCAGTTTTAGACACACAGGCCTTTTCTTGTATCACATTACAATCAGGGACGTCCCGATAGGGGGGGGGCAACTTACCTGTAAGAATTTTTCACTCAGAGAAGTTAGGAAAATTTACCATTTGAGCCAGACGAGTTGGAAAAATCCAACAAGTTTAAAAGCTTTTTTTTTTGCTTTGATACTTGGAAATTGAGTTGAGAAATTGGGAAACCCCAACAAGTTAAACGCTTTTTTTTTTTGCTTCGATCCTTGGGAATTCTGAGTTGAGACAGTTGGAACTTTCACAATTTTTTCCGCCCCCCCCCCCCAAGGAAAAACTCTTCGGTACGTTCCTGATTACAATTCACAAACACGCAGTGGTAGGCTCGCGATCCAATTCACATTGAATATCGATGGTTAAATGCTTGAAAGCCTGAATGGCTGCATGTGTTTGAGAACTGATAACTTGATAAGTCTACAGTAATAGAATTTTTTTACTTCCAAAAGTTCAAAAATTTGATCTTTATTAAAAGGGTTAATCTTTTTTCACACGATATATTCAATTGTTCTTCAATGGGTTGTCGGTATGTTGAATCACCAGTTTTGACTATGAATTTTGAGATCAAATTCAATCAGTAGCGTAGCTAGGATTTTCCCTGGGGCAAAGTAAGATTTTAAAGAGAGAAAAGTCGAAAATTGGGGTATTTTTTAAAAATCGCCGTTATTAGAGGACTATTAATTTTATGAAAATTAAGGTAAGATTACTGCTTGCGTGCGAAAATGTTTCGAGAAAACGTGTTTTAAAAGCGCAAAATTGCTCATTTTGCCTATTTTACATTCAATTTCAGGTGCCTTTGGGGGCATTCTCCCACTTCGCCTCCCCCCTGGGCTACACCACTGCCTCGTAGAAATCTTCACATTATATCTCAAGCCCCCCTGGTAAACAGTCAGCACTCCCTACCGCAGATGGCTGGCTACAGACCTGGCACCGACTGGACTTTGCGATGGAAAAAATCGGAGAGGGCCTTTCATGACACATTCTGTATGTGAAATCTTAGTTGTTTTTTATATTTTCAACCCCAACTGGTCTCAAAATTCTTGAAAAAAGAAAGAAAAAGTAATTTTAGTGTTCCAATATTTTGTAAAAAACATCACAAATGGTGGGGGAGTGGGAATTTCAGCATACATAATATGTTTGAAAAGTTTCCCAGACTAAATTTTTGTACGCGATACAAGTGACGCCATCTGTCGATCAACCATGGTATCATGTAGTTACAAGTATACCAAATTTCAGGTGGTTTGGTCAATTCTATCTCGAGTTATATTCGGCTACATGTGTCGTGTTTATGTCATCACGTACGAGCTTAAAAACATGGAACAAAGATGGGCAATTAAATTTTGTGTTCGCCTCAAAAAATCGCTCTCGGGTACTTATTCGCTTATGAAGAATAGTTTCGGTGATGAAGCACCATGCCGGACTACCACATACACGTGGTGGAAATGCTTCAAAGACGGGCGGAACTCGTTAGAAGACGATGATCGAAGCGGAAGACCAGCAACAGCTTTTTTTCCGACTCAAATGGCTTAATCCACCACGAGTTTGTCCTGGAGGGGCAAACGGTCAATGGCAAGTTCTTTTAGAGGTTAGAAAGCGCAGGGTTCACCGCATCTGTCGAGTCCGGTCTGAGTATCGGGATCCGAACATTGTTGGACTTGGTTGCAGGACAATGCGTCTGCTCACACTGCGACACTTCTGACGCGTCATGACGCCGCCAGTCAAATCACCGTCCTCTCCCACCCGCCCTAATCATCCGATTTGGCACCGGCGCACTTTTTCCTCTTCCCAAAACTCAAACTGAAGACGAAAGGCCAGTTTTTCGGAAGTGTTTCGGCGATCTAACGAGGTTGTACACTGGAGTTAAAGTTGATTCCACAAAAAGATTTTTCCAAGGCCTTTGAGGGACTGTACCGGAGCTGCATAGAATGTAAAAGTATAATGTCTGGTGAGACGTATGACGATGCACACATACCAAAGTAGACCCTGAGACACCGCACCCTGGCCCCGGAAACTACCCTTTCGAGTATCGCATCAGTGGCTGGAGGGAAGAGAAGGGTACCATGTAGAGGGTTAATGTCAATAAACTCAGTTATTTTGAAATCTATACTTTTAATTAAATTAGTGCAGGAACTTTTCAGGCATACTGTGTATAAGGGCATCATCTTCGAACATTTTCAATTTATTAGCTTATTTCCCTGGGGAACACCCATTCTAGGTCCAAATTTCCAGACGAATAAGATACGATGTACGAAGAGCAATACACTGTATTTACATACGCTACAAAAAAAAAAAAAAATCGAAAACAATAACAAATAATTTGAAGTACGTATTCGATGTGGCGACACACAGAAAACAAACAAACCTAACGTAACAGAGGGAAACATAAACTATACAATGAAATTCACCATTCTTTCGCTTCACCGGGCTTCAAATAAGGTACAATTTATCTACGCACACAATTCGTTCATTTACAAGACATAATGAAAATATTAATAATAAAAATAATACTAATGATAATAATAATCAAAATACAACGCGAATTAAATGTCATGAGCAAGTTTCTAAAATTGTTAATTATATCATAAAAATTTGTACTATAATATTTAAAAAAAAACACAACGAATGGGGGGGGGGAGTGATATAACAATATAGATGCGCGACAAATTCATCATAAGGGTCCGCGATTCAAATAAATAAAAAAGAAAAAAAAAGAAAGACGAGCAGACGGTAAATTATATTCACACAGGCTCGTACAAAATCATTTTTGGTTCAGACAGTAAAAATAGTGAAATAAGGTAAATTATAACATTACACTCGTTTCCACCCGTAAAAAACGATCAACGTGAAAAAAAAAAACTTTACAAAACTTTCGTTAAACTTATCAGCTGCCATTTTCATCGACGTTATACGCGATTTTCGATTGAATCTAAAGGGGTGAAAAAAACAACAAAAAAACAACACAAACGCTAAAAATAAATTCGTTCTATTTAGCTCTTAGAGTTCTCGGAGCCTCCACCGGTGTTCAACCTAGAAACAAAACAAAGAATAACTTCAAGAAAGCACTCACACACAGGGTAAAAAACAAACACACATTGCACCAGTGGCGGATCTAGAAATTTTCGAAGGAGGGTGTTTTGAAAATAAAACTTTTTCCAGCTCCGTCCCCTAAAAACCGAAAAGGATGTCATTTTAAATAGTTTCTGAAGACAAGTTTCATAATGTGATTAAATCGTTTTACAATGAACATTGTACTGCTGCAGATCCTCAAAAACAGGAGAAAAACTCAAAACTCAAGCGGTTTTTCTTCTTCGGCCCGAAGGGTGTCTGAACCCCCAAAACACCCCCATAGATCCGCCACGGCATTGCACAATTCAACATTCTTCAATCTTTACTTACTCAAGATAAATACCATAAATTGTAATGGGGAAATCAATCGATAAATTAATGCACTGTTTTCATACATAATATAGGATGAGTCGCTTACAGTACACGATCCTACAACGTCAAGTAAGGTAACCGAATTCATCAACAAGCACGTGGGGTTGCCAGTTCTCGCAATCGATAGGGGAAAAATATAAAATACTGAAGTTACAATTTCCGCTCACCGACCGGATAGAGTTGGAAAATTTCTATCACAGAAACTGTGATAAGTAAAAAGACACACTTTGCGCAAATAAATCATGGATTCGATGTACTGATGTTAAGAAACGCTAATTGGAGCTGTCAAGGCGATATGATCAAGTAAGTGCCGGAATTTAAGGTCACAAAATGACAGTCAATTCTCTTTAAATTACTTTTGAACACGCTACTACAGATTCGTTCAAAAAATCGCTGTGTCATGAAGAGTCCACGGCGAAAGCACTGTCCGGGAATTTTTGAAAACTTTGTTATCACATGCGCCTATGACGACACGATTCGGATGTTACTCGAAAAAACTCCCCCTCAACCCAAAAAAATAAATAAACAAATAATAGGAAGTCAGGGTTCAAAATTTGCTGGTAACAAAAGATTCTTAATTTTGAGGAAGAACCCGGGTACGAGTGGGAACCCTTATGCCAGTGCCACAGTCAATGGACCAAGAGAGATCATCAAGCATTGGGAAAGCGCCGCTAACCAAACAATAAGTACGCGTCTTTTCACCGGAGTAGCTGATGGATAATATCCTCAAATTATAGTCCTTTCGCTTTCCCAGGCAGTGGCGTGCAATGATTTTTCCTAGGAGATAAGCGATAAGCGTAGATGTAAAGTAAAAATCAGAATAAAAGTATGAAACATGCTACTACATACAACACGGCATATTTTCCCAACTGCTGAGTAAAAAATTCTTACAAGGAGAGGGGATTGCCCCCTATCAGTACGTCCCTGGATAGACATGGCCAACAAAACAGTTTACTACCATCTTCACAACTGGTTAACCACCAAATTTTTTCATATTGCCATACGTGGCAATGTCTAGTAAAACTCGAACCACCTCTCTTTTGCTCAGTTTTTAAAAATGGTAATTCTGGTTTAGGCTTCTCACCATTAATAATTTCTAATTGTTCATTAACAGTAAGTCGCGAAAATGGTTTTTCAATAAGATCTCGGAAACACATTTTGTGGGCAAAAAAACATGGAACATTCAAACATAACGCGTCAACCAGTAGCAGAACATAATCACGTTTCGCTGTCAACGTTGACGTTAGTGTGTAGCCAAACCGAGCCGGAAGCGCTTCCGGAACGCAACCAAACGCACAGGTTTCGTTTCGTTGAACATGCTAGTGTGTTCTTGTGTTGGTAATTAACACAGAGGCAGAGCGTAAGTCGTGCAATGTTACGTGCAGTATGGAAAAAAAGTGTTAAATCCGACGCATACCTCGCTGGCCAATACAAATATACATGTACGAGGACTGTTAAACGCCGAACACAGGGACGTACCGACAGGGAGGCAGGGAGGGCCACTTACCCCCCCCCCCCCTCCTGTGGGAATTTTTCACTCCACAGTTGAGAAAATTTACCATTTCAGTCAGGCGAGTTGGAAAAATCCAACAAGGTAAAAGGTAAAAGTTTTTTGGTTTACTTTGCTTTGCTTTGATACTTGGGAATTGAGTTGAGAATCTGGGAAAACCCAACAAAGTCAAAAGGTTTTTCTTCTTTTGCATTGATACTTGGGAATTTTGAGTTGAGTCAGCAGTAAAAACCCAACACGTCAAAAGATTTCTTTTGCTTTGATACTTGGGAATTCTGAGTTGAGTCAGTCGGGACTTTCACAATTTTCATCCCCCCCCCCCACCCGGTAAAACTCGTACGTCCCTGGCCAAACAGTATACATCTCCCGTGAATTTATTATATTAAGCGGAAGCGTCGTAAGTGTCAATACAGTTGCTGTTCTGCCGAATATTTCATTATCTTTTATTTGTTACAAGTTGAAGTTGATATTATTCATGAAAACTCATTTTTTCGGAAATTTTCAGGGTAAGCTGCACTTACCTTGCTTGCCTGGAATGCATGCCACTGTTCCCAGGTGCCACAATTCATGGGTCAGGTTGAATTGCTAGTTGAAAATTACTTCCGGAAAGGAAATACAGGAGAAGATTTTACAATTTTAAACTGAAAATCAACTCGTTTAATTTTCTATTTTTGGGCGGGGAAGGACAAGTAGGTCTTCAAGTTTGGATTGTGCTATGGAGAGTATGGATAATTATTATTAATATTTCTATATAGAAAATTGACATTGCGCGTAGGGGTGGATTGAGAATCTGGAGTTCAGGAGTGATCCCACGGGGCTCCTCAGAGAACTTCTGGCCAAACTTTGAAATATTATTGAGACCATGAAAACTGATGAATCAAATAATTTGGGAGTAAAATAGAAACAGCGAATAGAACATGAAAATAATACTTATTCGGTGGCTTTTTTAAGCGATTTTCGGATGGGCCAAATTGCTTTAGTCCACCGCTGATTGCATTTTATCTGAAGATACGGATCTATATTTTTGCATATAAATTCTCCATATGCAAATATCAGTAAGGATCAACATGATAATCATCCGAAGCCTATAGTCTATCAAGTATTAAAAGACCCTCGAGAAATCATTCGCAGCGTTATAAGGAGAGGTATTTAAAATGGGCGCAATGTGACCAAACGAAAACTTGAAGTGAGACGAAATACTTCTTTTTTACTCATCAGGTATTCCTGGTCCACCCAATGTACTGCCATAAATCAAAAAAGGATAGGTAGAGCATTTCTATTCTAATAATGCGGACTTGCGAACCACTGCATGTAGCTGCTGTGATAAAACTCTAGCGCAGAGAGAGAACCTCCAGCTAGTACAACATTTTGAGGAGATTTGCTGCAATTCGTCATACTCAACGTAATGAAGAAGGCTTTTCTATTAACTGACAGACTGTAGTTGAGATGAGATTTTATATATCTGTCACAAATATCAAGTTTTTTTTTTTAGATCGCTGGCTCCCCTCCATCGACAGGTACTTTGCTGATGTCAACCCTGGGATACAGAAGTAAGAAAATTGCCGTTTCTATTCAAACTTCTAAAAAGGTATAGGCTCTACTCAGTGGCGTGCATTCCAGGCAAGCAAAGTAAGCGCAGCTTACCGTGAAAATTCCCAAGAAAATAAGTTTTCATATATGTACAATATCAATTTCAACTTATAACAAACAATAGATTATGAAACATTGGGCAAAACAGCGACTGTATTGACGTTTACGCTTAAGTATATAATAAATTCATGGGAGATGTATACTGGTTGGCACGCTGGTTGGCTTTCAGCGATCCTCATACATGTATATTTGTATAGGCCAGCGAGGTGTGCGTTGGATCTAATGCTTCTTTTCCATACTGCACGTAACATTGCACGACTTACACTCTGCCTCTATGTTAATTACCAACACAAGAAGACACTAGCATGTTCAACGAAACAAAACCTGTACATTTGATTGCGTTCTGGAAGGGCTCCTTAAAGTGCTTCCAACTCGGCTTGGCAACACACGAACGTCAAAGTTGACAGTGAAACGTGATTATGTTCTACTAGTCAACGCGTTGTGTTTGAATGCGCCATGTTTTTTGCCCACAAAATGCGTATTCGAGATCTTATTGAAAAACCGTTTTCGCGACTGACTCTTAGTGAACAATTAGAAATTATTAATGGTGGAAAGCCTGAACCAGAATTACTATTTTAAAAAACTGAGCAAAAGAGAGGTGGTTTGAGTTTTACTAGACATTGCCACGTATGGCAATATGAAAACATTTTGTAATTAACTGGCTGTGAAGATGGTGGAAAACTGTTTTGTTGGCCATGCCTATTCAGGGACGTATCGATGGAGGGGGGACACTCCCCCCGTAATAGTTTTTCACTCAGGAGTTGGGAAAATTTACATTTCCAATCAGGCGGAGTTGGAAAAATCCAACAAGTCAAACCTTTTTTTTTTTGCTGTAATGTTTGGGAGTTTTGAGTTGAGTCAGTTGGGACCTTCACAATTCCCCCCCCCCCCCCCCCAAAGGAAAACTCTTCGATGGTACGTCCCTGTGTCTATTCTTCATCACAGAAAATTTGACGTTTTGTAGTAGCATGATTTATACTTTTATTCTGATTTTTACTTCACATCTATGCTTATCGCTAACCTCCTAGGGAAAATCACCGCACACGCCACTGGCTCTACTGAATAGAGTGCAATACCCGGCATCCTGGATCTGGCTTGAATCATGCAATGCGATATCAGTTGCATAGCACTGTCTTACCGTATGAGGAAGTGATACAAGAAAATCAATAACTAGAAAATGTAAGATAGAGCCGTGGAAGTTCCGAGAGGGGAGAGGGCAATTTTCAATCCGAAATGACAGTATGACACAACAGATTATTTAGGCGCAGTAATCAACACAAATGGCGAATATTTTATTTGTAGACTAAAATGGTCACATCACCTCAGACTGACGTCCCGTATGGACAACAAATACGCATCAGTCACAGAGCATGACGTAATACACCAACGAACGACCATGAATACAACATATGTCCACCACTTACCATCGATCGATGGACACTCGGCCATTGGTTTGGGTTAAATACGACTGCAGCGATTCGTTTGAACTTACAGAGTCGTCATTATCACTGAAACACGTACACAAACAATCGATTATCGCAAATTATCTCAGACAACCACAGACGTTGAAAAGTAGCGAACTGTGCTCAGATGTACCGAATCCGAACAACTACACAAAATCACAAAATATGCACTAACCTGTCGCTTTGTTCATCCTCGTTGTCGTCTAGATCGCCTTGAATGGCACATTGTAGATCGTCGACCCTCTGCAGTGCCAGCTTCAGGTCCGCCTTCGTTGAAGCAAGCTCCGTCTCCATCTGTTCCAGCCTTTTTTCCAGCTCGCGTTTACGTGCTGTTTCAATCGCCTCTTTGGACTCGCTGTTCGCCTGCGCTTCTCGCGCCTCTCTCAGCGCTCGCTGCAGCTTTCGCACCTGCTCCTGCGCCGTCGCCTCTTTATTTCGCGCGACGTCCGCGTCATGCTGCAGTCGTTCGGCTGCCTCTTTCAGTCTACTGATTTGAATCTGTCATAAGAGAGTAAAAGAGACAAGGAAATAAGCTGGAAGTTCATTCGTACAGATAACACAGTGACACTAGGACTGCGTGTTCAGTAAGTGTTCTTGAGAAAAACAGTGAGAAATTTCGTTTACAATAAGCCATCATCAATTTTGAGAGGGCTGGTACTGAACCATGAACCGGCGTCAGCACGAACAATACAGAAGAACGAATATCAATGACTCGCATTTTCAAGTCATACAGACAGCGTATCATCGTTCCTGAACATTCTGACAAAGATATGTCTTATCGCTGGCCATCAACTAACACCGAGAATACCGACCGACATCGAGCCTGAACGACTAACGCCGAGAATGGCCGATAAACACCGACCATGTTATTTCGATGACGTCATCAAGGCATCTGTTGCACGCCGACTGAATGCTTGAAACGTGGTCCGTAGCCATAAGACATATCCATGTACCTATGTTATCTGCAATTTGCATGCAGTATAGACACAACCCGAAAGGTGTACATACCTCCATCCGAGATCTGGTTGTTTGCTCTAAGTCTAATTTTGATTCTAGTTCTTTCGTCTTCAGTTCAAGTCGCTTCACGGTAAGCGAAGAAGTCGGATCGCCGTGAGTTTCGATGTTCTCGAGACGCGACGTGACCTCGGCCAGCTGCTCCTTCAGAGAAGACCGTTCACTCTCCAGCTCGGCTATACGATTCGCCTGTTCGTGAAGAGTGAGCTGCTCGTTGGACAGCTGCTGCACCGTGTTCCGGTACTTCTTCAGCACCTTTACACAAAATAAACGCGTCTTTGTGAAATACAGGCGAACATTAGAAACCACTTTCATCACTCTGCTTGGTCTTTGAACTCACCTCAGCCAATTCCTCTTCATTCTCGTCCAGCTGCGACTGCAATTGGGTGCGTTCTCTAGCATACAGAGCTGCTTTCTCCTCGGCGTCTGATTTCGCCCTCTGCACCTCCTCTAACGTGGCGCTTATTTCGGCTAAATCGGTTTCAGCCATCTGCCTAGCCTTGATCGCAGTGTTCCTCGCGCATTCCGCATCTTCCAGCTGAAACCAAACATGAATGTAACTTACACGTTGCACTCATTCGCCTCGGGGACCATTTCCAAACGGCACCAAACACGAACCTGATTTCGGAGCTGTCTCAACATGGCTTTGTTCGGCGCGTCTAATTTCGCCTGCTGTAGCATCAGCTGCGCGTCATTCAGCAGGATCTTCGTTTTCTTCAGATCCCTGCGCAGTCGACTCACGATTTCCTGATCGGCGGTACGGTTGCTGCGCTCGCGATCCTCGATCTCGGCCAGCTTACGTTCCAGTTCGTGGCGCTCGCGCAGCAACAATGTCCTTTCATCGTGTTCATTTTCGAGTTGACATTCCAATGCTACGGGCACACAGCACACATGAACAGTAGCTATCTCCAGATTGAAACGAACGCTGGTGTCACTTACCAATAAGACTGGGCTTACCTTTGACTTTTTTGGTTGTGTTGCAACGCACCTCTTCGTTCTCTTCGTCACGCTGGGCCAGCTCTTTCTTGTGCTCCTTACGCAGCTGCTCCAAATTCATCTCGAGTCGCAACTTGGCCTGCTCCAGCAGGTTTACCTGGCCGGCAAGGTCGTCTAGTTCTTCGTCCTGCGAGTAAACCGATAAAAATTAGCTCGTAAACGCGAAAATGCGATCTCGAGCGAAATGCATATTATGCAGATTTTTACGATCGTCTTGCGCCGACCGATTGACGAACGTGCGAGAAATGAGCGTTGTAAAAGCGTTTTACGACCGCTGAGGACAAAATCACGATTTTACGATTTTGAGGGTGTTAAGAGAATAGAATGATGTGACTCGAATGAGGCAAGAACCACAATGATAGGACACAGCGAGAACATACACAGGCTGACCCAAAAGGCATGAATGCGTTTGTGAATTTACAAACTACAAATTTCCAATGCGCTGAAGAAAACTGAAATAATTAACGCATATATGAACCTGTTATAAGAAATTGGAATTTACACAGAATTGAGAAAATTAGAAAAATTTGAGATCTGTGAGAATTTAAAATTCCGCGATTCATTTAATTAATTTTTTCAAATACTAAATCTGTTAACATTTTTATTCGAATTTTCAACATGATTTTTTTTCTCGGTTTTTCATCTCAAATTTCGATGATATTTGAAACATTTTGGTCAACTGTTGTTTTTTTTAATTTAATTTATTATCTTTCTTCTAAATTAATCTGTTATTATGTTTACAAGCACAAAGATCTGACTTGGGGGGGGGGGCTGACAAGTATTAAAATATTGGTAGAAGTTCTTGCACTAGTAAGATTTTTCTGTTTTTATGGGGGGGGGGGGGCTTTATTGGATTTTTTGTTGGTGACGGCTATGCCTTTTAGACACGTCCCCTATTTGTGTAGGTGCAAGCCCGTAGCGTTCCTACGAGGCGCAACAGGCTTAGCCCGACCTAATTAAGCTCTGCGTCCGACTCTTTTTTTTGGGGGGGGGGGCGCACACAAAGCCGCTTGTAAAATGCATAGGTGCGTAGGATGATCAAAAAGTAACATCCGCTACCTCTGAAAACCAAAAAAAAAAAAGACAAGGGAAAAATTCCCAAAAAAATAGGACATGTTTGTGAAGCTTCTGAGACAACACTGTAAAAATTTCAGGCGCGTACGACGAACTAGGCAGGCACACAGGCAGGGCACAGGACAGTACAAAAACGATAGAGGTACAGTTAAAACGTGTGTCAAGAATTGAAGTGTGCGCAGTAATACGTTTTTTCACCGCACTCGGCGCATGGCTGCGGCAATCGAATTTTTGTCCGCTTACGAACGCGAAGGGAAACCCATGCTCGGCGGTATCGTGACGGGGGACGAGACATGGGTCCACCAGTATACTCCTCTGAGCGGAATCGCCAAGCGCGGTGAAAAAACGTATTACTGTGTGCACTTCAATTTTTAACACACGTTTCAACACTAGCTCCACCGTTTTTGTACTGCCCTGCCTGCCTCGTTCATTGTACGCGCCTGAAAACTTTACAGTGTTGTCTCAGAAACCTCACAAACATGTTCTATTTTTTTGGGGAATTTTTCGTTTTTTTCCGTTTTTTTTTTTTTTTTTTAAGAGGTAAAGGAGTTACTTTTTGATCATCCTCCATAATATATATAAACATAAGTAGAAAATGTTTAGAGATTAGAGTCCGACTTAAATTTGCTGCAAGATTATTATTTTGTTTCACCTATAGTTGGAGTCAGTGCAACTTGGGAGCAAATCAAAAAATAGCTAGTTTTGCTACAAAGGGAATAGAAGGTTACATATCAAGGGTATTACTGGCAAAATTGGAATTGATCAACAAGATACTGAAGGGAAAAAATAAAAAATTGAAAGTAGCATTAAATACAGTGTTCCATTTGATGCAGCATGAAATTTCCCCTCCAATGACACCAGAATCTCATTTTCGAGAAAAACTGGATTTGCCTCCAAATTGCATAGACCCGACGACTTTTTTTATGAGTTAAAAATTTGACAGAGTTTAGAGAGCGCAGTAAACTTATACTTGCAGTAATATTACATATTTATAAATTACATTTTCCCCAAATCATTTAATATTCTTATAAAATTTGGAATTTCAAAACAGAACAAAAATTATCATTCTGTTGAAATTTACACATTCCAAAATTGCAGACAACAGCCATATACGCAACCGAAAAATTTCAGTCTACTAGAACATTTTCGATTTGTTAGAAAACAGAATAAAAACTTGCTTTAAAAAAATTAGGAAACCGAAAATGTTCCAAAAATTATTTACAACTTGAGTACTAGAATTTAAGAAGGGTATTATATGCAAAAATGTTGTTCCGCAGAAAAAGAGTTTCAAGTTTTTCTTTTAGTGCACTGTGAAATAAGAACATTGTAACAAATACGGAAGCAGCTGGATATTATAATTTCTACCTATATGAACCTTTCCGGTCACTTAGTTCACTTTTGAGGAAAACGAATAGCATCAGTTGGAAGAAATGAAATCATACACACCCTTTTTGAAAATTTCAACTTTCAGAACCAGCCCCATAGAGATAAAAAGAGGGCCTGGGAGAATTTCCACGGGCCCCCTCTCCTTCCAGTTCATTTTGTTCTTCTGACAGATAGGAAAAAATTATAAGCTACGGGATGAGAGGTTTCTTTCATGATGTAAGGAGTGATTAATTGCTGATTTGATGTACAGTATGATGTAACCGTAAGCGTTGAAATTCAGGCCTGAGGTATTCCCCCTCCCTCAACAGGGTTGTTCAGAACCTAAGTATAGGTACTTTAAAAACGTTTTTCTGCATTAAAACACGTGAAACAGAGATGCTAAAACTCTATTAATGAACATTGTTCCTGATGTATAGTGAAATATCCAAGTTGGAGGACAATTAGAAGCGTAAAATTTTCAATGGTAAAGTTTTAAATTACAAAAAAATTCAGTTTCAATGAAAATTTACGAGTATTTTCGCAAAATTCTGCAATATTTAAAACAATAAATAAACGTAAGAGAATTCATTAATATTTTGTAACGCATCTTAAAAGACAAATATACAGAGAAATACTAAATTTATTGGAAGACAAATTCCAAAAAAATTTTTATTTAAGAATTTACTACAAGTTAAAAAAAAAAGCATAATTCTCAAATTCATCTGTAAAAGAGACCAGAGTAATGACAAAATACCTACCCACCGATCAAATTCACCTGTACAAGAAAATCAACTCATAAAACTATGCAATCAGGTTCAGTATAAAGAGAATCTGGAATTGTTTGGTTTTATCGTCTTTTGGGTCACCTGGTATACGAGGTCAATTCTGGCAAAATCTTGCAGGCTGAATGGCTTCCGATGGTGAGACTGTGTAATAAGAAATGAAATCGCATGCCATGTACCATCCCAAGTAATTTTAGATATTATTGACATATCAACATCCAAAAGAAACTACGATCAACTAGAAAGTTGAGTACTCATTGGAGAAGGGCAGTCCTCCTCAGTCCTCTTTACAGTGGCATATTTAAGGGGGAATGGAGGGTGAACCCCCATGGCCAAAAAAAGCTCTAAAAAATATCAAAATATGCTCATTTAACACTCCCCCCCCCCAGGAATACCCTCAAAATCAAAAGTCAACCCCCCCCCCATGATTTCATCCTAGATACACTACTGCCTCTTTACATTTTCTAGGGATTTTCAGCCTGACAACTTCCATAGCTCATTATTCAGGATAGTCAGCCATTGCTTTTCCCCCTTTCCCCATCTGTGCGGAAGGCATATGCATCCGCGAATTGTTACTAGCTATTTGTCTCACAACATAGACGCAACCAATGAATTACACACATAAAATCAATCCTTCAGATGCTAACGGCAACGTGTTTTGTAAGTACAATGCACTGCTTCTGAGAACTAGCAACGGGCTGCAGAGCACGCTATCTATCCACCTCAATTGGCACTGGTCCCTCTGTTGGCTAGGATGGTACGGAAGTGGGAGAGCGGGAGATACAAAACCTGTTCATTATGTTTCCGGCGCTGGGAATCACACCCGCGTCACGAGAGTGCCAGGCGGTCATGATAAGATGATAACAGCTAAGGAGCATAGTGGGAGATGTGAAATACGGGTAGGAGGACCCCTGCGATTGTCTTAAGTTTGCATTTGTATGTATATTATAGCCGGCTACATCTTGGACCATACATGAATGACAGACCGCTAATGTTTACAAAATCCTGTGACCAACATCGATAGGTGATAAGGTGATCAGCTGATCATAAGCAAATGAAGCACTGCATAGAAGAACCTTCGATTATGTATTTCTTATGAGACAAAAGTCCTTCTTCCACGCAACGCTTCTAATTTCTAATTTCGCTTATGATCAGCTGATGGTTACATTTACACTCCACTATTAACGCACATGCTGTGAGGTGTTGGCCACACTCTATAACGCGGGCCCATATGGAGCGCTAGCGCTCTATCATTCGCAGTGGCGTAGCCAGACTTGGTATGAAGGAGGGGGGAGGGTACGAGCGCAGTGTTGCACGTTCATCAAAAAACAAAATATTTCACTTTTACAACATTACAGGTGCAATACTTACTATCACCATACCAGAATAAATTATAATCTTTTTACATTTTCGGCTGATGCAGAAGGGCTTAGACCCCCGCCCCCCACTACGCCTCTGATCATTCGTATATGGTCTAAGGGCTACACGATGCATCCAATACTGCCAACGTTGGACACTGGAAGGATGTGACGTATCGTGTAGCTATAATACAAATGTCGAACGACGAATGGCCAGCATCAAATTTTGGTGCTGGAACGTGTGTGTTCAGTTGCCGGTATTTTTTCTCGTTTTAAATGATGCTTTCAACGTTTGAACTAACGTCTTGAGATATTTTGCACAGGACTATACGATGCGATGAATACTTAAAGCGGTACACGTGCTGTGAATTTGTTCATATGGCCCTGATTGCAGCCACCGTTCGCCAAACAAAATACTACGCTGTGTCCAGCGCTGGTTCCAATGTTGGGCCAACATCAGAAAGCAATTATTGAGACTAACATTGGATGCATCTTGTAGTCCCGGCTTATTTGAATCGGTCACCGGCAAAATTACTTGAATCATACTTTTCTGGAAATCATTTCCTTGCACAAATCAATTCTATGCACTAAGATTTATCTACCACAGCAGAATTATTCAAGACTGAACGCTACAGGGAGGTACGATAAGCTACATTTTAAAGCTACACCGAAAACTGTACCTCTATCAAGACAGCTGTGACTCGTTTTTTGTGTTTTCTGCAAAATTTCAAAAAAGTGACTCAAGTAGTTTTACCATTGACCGATTCCATTTCTAATTTGATAACGGCTAAGTTTAAAGACTGCCATTTAGAAGTACAGGATGACTTTTGATCAGCTACTTTCAAAGTTTAAAAAAAAAAGAAGAAGTGCGAAATAGGATTACCCTACCACCACCACCAACCAACATAGCCACAACTTCACGTGGAACAGTCTTCTAAAAAAAATGAGAAATTGCTAACTGCAGCGACTAGTTCACTAGTTGGGGATAATGAAAATGATGCAACTCTTCAGCGTATCAACTAAAATTTTAGTTCGGATACCTGCTTCATTATAATAAAAGTTATACAACACTGCAATGAAGGAAGAACATAACCGAGTTGAGGATTCTTTAACCCTCGATACCGATCTGCTATAACCACTTGAAAAAGAACAAGACAATAAATTTGGAATTGAAAAAACCAAATCATCAAGTTCGAGGGAACTTCGATAATATGGGACAATACTACGTCCGGTGTCTCTCGGGCATTATCTCTCCCACCTAATATTTCAGTATCTACAAACCTTCTACATCTTACTAAAAATATACAAAGTCTTTCAATGTACGGGTTAGTTACGTACAGAGGTACATACTTATACCAGTGTTATCAATCGTTATTATCACACGTAAACGCACAAGCAAAACTATACCAATACCTGTTCGGTGATTTTATTCTCGAGTTCATGTTTCACCTTCCTCAGTTTAGCGACTTCTTCCTCGGTACTGCCACCGTACGTGATTTCCTGCAGCTCCCTGTTTAAATTCGTTAATTTTTGCTCTTTCATCTCGAGATCCATTTTTACAGCCTGTAGTAAGGTTCAACACAAAATATGTACAACGGGCACGAATACAGAAATAGTAATCGAACACGAAGGAATAGGGTGTTCATATGTATTTAGTTCGGATGGTGGAGTGTAAAACACGACAGATAACAGAAAAATCAAAGCATGCGAACACACGTATGATGAATACTTACACTCAGGTTTTGTTCCAGAGAGTATTTTTCGGCCGATAGGGTATCCTTTTCGCGATTCAACCGTTCACGGTTCTGCCTCTCTTGGCGTAACTCATCTTGTAGCATTAGTAATTCTGAATCGAACCTATAAGTCATGATGGCAGTATAGCTCATGATGTAGTTCAGGAAGTCAGTGGAGACTATTCAAACATTGCTGACTATAGTAGAGCACCTGGGAACACCCCCAAGTACTGACATCCGCCATTTTCCGTCGCCTGGTGACTGACTATTCACAATTCACCACGCGAAACGTTCCGCGCATATAATTGAGTACCTACCAAAATTCCAAAGTGACCTTATTGCATTTATTAAATTTTTCAGGAAGACTAAAAAACTGCTTCCCACCAAAAAAATAAGGTCACTTTGGAAACAATGTGCATGTTTGAATTCCGCTAACACGTTAACAGAGCCATCTAGCGGCGATGTGTAGAAGTACTTCAATAAACGTGCCTTCACAGAACACATTTCCGTCGCTAACTCGAAACCATGAAAAATACAATAAGGTCACTTTGGAATTTTGGTACTCAATTGTGAATCGTCGGGCATAAAGCGACAGAAAATGACGGATGTCAGTACTCGGGTGTTTTTAGGTGCTCTAACTGTAACTAATCCTGTATCACACACAGCTATATGTACTTACTTTCTCTGCTTCTTCTCTAGCAAATTATTCCTCGAATTGCTGTCTTCAAGCATCAACCTCAAGTCGCTCATTTCTCCGTTCAGCTTTTGTACTTTTCGTTTCCATTGTGCAACTACCTGCCGCTGCTCTTCGACTTCTTCGTAAGCGTCGCCAATCTATCGAACATCACCATATCAAAGCATAAGTAAAATGATGCTGAACACATACCGCGCATTCTGTAGTACACGTAGAGCTCTGTATACTTCGTGTAAGTACGATCGTCCGCCATTTTGACTTCAACCGTGCCCGCGGACGCCGAATCCGACTATGCGGAGCGTACCGCGTATAGTCAATTCGGCATTGACGGATACGGCTGGATTCAAAATGGCGAACGATCGAACTCTCCTATCTAGGAAACGCACTTTCTGTCGCCTTGTCAGTTAAACAATCCTTCATCACTGATACATATACCTACTCAAATACATTCAAGTTCGACTTACTTTTTTCTCTAGCTGCTTCCTTAGAGCGATCAGCTGCTCCAAGTCATCGTGATGTTGCTGCTGTAGTCTCCGTTTCGTGTACTCTAATTCGCGCATCGCCCTTTCATACCGTTGCTTGTACACTCCACCGTTGCCACTAGAACTTTCATCAGCTGTCGACAAACTGTCGTCGTCCTCGAGTCCCATGATACCATTTACCTCGGCCGTTTTCAAGCACAATAGTTCCGTTTCCAGCTTCTCGCTGCTCTCGTGCAGTTTTTTATTTTGATTCTGCCCGAGAAAATATGAACACATGAAATCGATTCATTCAGATGAAGCTTCACAACGTGCATGTATAGAGAATATATACAACTTACCTGTAAATGATGGACCTCGTTTTCCAGTCGCAATCTCTCATTGGTTTCCAACTCAAGGCGTTCGGTTGCCAGGGTGGCAGTTGAGTGTTCCTCGGCCAGATCGACAGTCATTTCGCTGAGCTGTGAACGCAGAACATCAATAATGAAAATACCGCACAGCAAACATGCTACATGAGAATAAGAACCTCAAAAAGAATTAACGCCGGTCTCTGCTATCTGTATCAAAACTGAAACCACTAATTTTGTAAGACGGTGGCGGAACCTGGGGTTCTAAATTAACCCACCAATCAGCCAGGAATAGTCAAAAAATAACTATTTCGATGTACCTTATCTGAGCACGACTTCTGTTTCGCCTTAAGCTCCACCAATTCATGAGCGCCATTTAACCCATTTTCGCACTTCAACGTCGAGGATGACACCGGCTTCACGCTCTTGAAATACTCGTCGATCTTTTTACCCAAATTCGTGAATTGCTTTCGCTTCTCTTCTTTGCCGACTTTCCTCCACTCGTCAGTGACATGGTCAGTACGCTGCAGAAATTCGGCGATCTTGATCGACAACTGCGACGAGTTAACCGAATCCGATGCGCCGTTCACGTTCAAGTTCTCAGAGCTGAGTTTCTTGAACGTCTTACTCTTGCGATACAGCGACAGCGGGTACCGTGCCCCGCTCACCGATATCACCGATGAGCAGCGACTCGAACGAACCCCGCCATTTGACTTTTCCGCCGTCAAAGACGAGCTGTATGAGAACAAGTCCGACTCCTGTGAAGTGGCTCGCGAATCATTCACTGAAATCGAGGGCGAGTACGACGAGACGGAGTTGCGCAGGTACAAAGCTCCGCTGGCCGGACGAGATGTGGCGAACATGATGCACGGGCTGAGGATTTAAGGAACTGAATTCATGGTGACATCGAACGAGAGACTGTTTCAACGAACTGAATTCATGTTGCTATCGAAAGAGAGACTGTATGGTTACGATGACACTGCGAAATCACCAGGTGACCTGTATGCGAAATCAAGGTGTCAGCATTGTAACGTGCGGGGACAGAAGTCTTGTTCGCACTGGTGGTGAGCGGCTATTTGATCAATTGGGGAAACTAAAACAACAGACAATAGTATATCTCTTATCTATAATCGTTCAGAACTGAAATCCTTCCCCGTTCTTCAACAGGACACAAGTTCTCTGACAAAGTACTAGTATCTGAAGATCAGTAAAAGCAATCGATGAACTTTTCAAAAGATGTGGCAGTTTTTTGTCTACGTATACAGTAAGTGAGATGAAATTGTTTCTAAAAGTTAAGGTACACGTTATCCGCCATCGCAAAGACACTTTCAAGCTCACTTCAGTATTTTCCGGACTCACTTCAGACTAAGAGGTCTGGTTGGCCGAGTGGATAGCGAGCTGGTCTCGGAAACCGGAGATCCCGGGTTCGTGCCCATGTAGCAACTCGCTACATTTCGACCTAGGTCGGGTTTTTGGCAAAACGAGAAGAGGACTAAGACATCCCTAACAGCTTCCCCGACGTCTCTGAAGTAATGCTCGAAAGGTTGGATTCCAGGGTTCGGCTGAGAGGAAAATTAAAGAAAAAAGAGACTTCAGACTGTTCCAGACGCACTCAAAATTTGGTAAAACTCTTCAAGGTTCGTTTAAGGTTCTTCCAAGTAGAGCCGGCGGGGACAAAAATGTTGGGGAAGGGCAGGGGCTAAAGTGAAATGCTGACTGAAATTCCTAAAATTTTAACTGACAAGTGGAAAAAAATATGTTCATTCTCTCGATTTTGCAGAATACTGGATTTCGATGAAAAGTCTCACTCTGAAAATGATTAGGGTGCCATGTGCCACTTCAACAGCGCCGACCTCGCTTCTACTACTTCAAGATGTCTTGGGACTTTCGAAGAAGGAATTATTCAAGACTTTTCCAAGCTTGGATCACGCGCTTCTAAAATTCTTCAAGACGAGCTCACACTCGTACGTTCCAGGCAGGTTCAAGATTCTTCCAATTTAAGGATTCTCCGAATTCATTCAAGCCTCATTCGATATTCATGGATAAATAGGGAACTTACAAGGGTTGCTACACGTCCAGTATTTGACCAGACTGTCCAGTATTTCGTCGACTTGTCCGGTGAGAAGTAAAAACCCTTACAGGACAATAAAAATACCCGGTATTTTCAAAAATTCGTAAAAAGCAACAAAAAAATATATATATACTAAGTACCTAGGTATAAATTAGGTACTGTTTTGAAGTACTTTTTTGGTATTTTTATACGTTTCTCGTTTATTTTTCTACGTTTTTGTAAGTTCTTCTATGTTGGTGTACGTTTTTCAATATTCTTTGAATAAAAAGTAAACAGAAAAACCTTTTTTTTTCTTGCTAGTTGCGAATGTGTCCGGTATTCCTAAAATTCATATGTACCAACCCTAGAACTTACAGACTTGTTCAAGATTCTTCTGGATTTTTTAAATTTTGATGAAGACTCGAAAGCTCTTCCAAACTTTTGAAAACTCTTTTAGGACTGACCGATCATTTCCAAGGAAGTTCCAGCACACATTCTTTCAAAGGTTTTCGCTGCTCAAAACACTTTGAAACTTCTCCAAACTCATCTGAAAACTTTAGAAGAGACTTATAGGTTTGTTCCAAACTCTGTGATTCTTTTCTCAAGATTCTTCAAAGACTCTTTCATACTACGACTCTTCAAAATTCTTTCAAGACCTATTGGAATTTATTCAAGACGCTTTCAGGTTAGAGGAGGCCACCACTTTTAAATACTGTATTACGTTTAATTAAGAATCTCTGAACTCTATTTAATTAGTTTAAGATTATGTAAGGCTTAAATCTCCCGGGCTTGTATCAGACCATGTTTGTTTGGGAGTTTCTTTCATTCATTTTTTTTTTTCCTTGTTTCATTCTTTTCCCCCTTGTCTTTCTTTTTTCATTCTTCATTTTTTTTTTCCTACAGTTTTTTATTCGAGCGTTGGGAAACATTTGCACGTTTTCACGCCATTCCTATTAATATTTTGATCCAATTACACAAATTTTTAACGATATTATACACTTCTACTGGGCTATGCTAATTTGGCCCTGAATCGAAACGAATAATTCAACCAGAATTCAAAGAAATTTGGAAATCACACCAGAAACAAAGGAGGCCATGAGTTTTCTGTAGGGTCATTATCCAGAACTGAGATTAGGTGACATTTCCATTTTTGTTACACTTCTTTTTTTTTTATAATACTTAGTTTATAGTATCAGGGTTTTTACCGTTTGGATGGAAAGCCAGAGGTGGTGATAGTACTTAAACGAAAAAAAAAAAAAAATTAGAAATTTTTCTGAATTCTAAATGGGGGGAAAAAATTTTTTGTTAATGAAAAATTACCCCTATAAATTTTTTTTAAGCAAAGTTTTTGGAAATTAAATTTTAATTTAAAAAAAAAAGGAATCCCTTTTGGGGAATTGTTGAAGGGCCTATAAAAAACATAAAAATGTTTTTAAAAAAAGAAAAATTTCCCCCCCAATTTGGGGGGGGGGTAATTTTGTTGATAAAATTTGAGGGGACAAAAAAAATCATTTTTTTGAATTTTTTTTTACCAAAAAAACCTTTAATTTTTTTCCCAAAAAACAAATTAAATAAATTTTTTATGCAGGAAAATTTTCTGAAATTAATTTTATAAAATTTTAAATTTTAAAAAAAGGGGTAGCAGGGAGGGGCCCCTGAACCCCCGGGCCCGGCCGGGGAAAACCCTATGAGTTAGGGGCCGGATGAAGGTTCAAAATTAAGCGGGAAATTTAAAAAACCCCGATCCCATCCCTTAAATTTTAAAAAAAATGCCGAAAAATTTTTTTTTTTAAAATTTTTAAATTTTTTTTTTCGAAAAACGAAATTTTTTGTTTCGCTTCTTTAAAAAAACCCCACAAAAAATTTAAAAGGGTTCCAAAAATTAAAATTGGTTTCCAAAAAATTCTTTCAAATGTTTTCGCTGCTCAAAACACTTTGAAACTTCTCCAAACTCATCTGAAAACTTTAGAAGAGACTTATAGGTTTGTTCCAAACTCTGTGATTCTTTTCTCAAGATTCTTCAAAGACTCTTTCATACTACGACTCTTCAAAATTCTTTCAAGACCTATTGGAATTTATTCAAGACGCTTTCAGGTTAGAGGAGGCCACCACTTTTAAATACTGTTTTACGTTTAATTAAGAATCTCTGAAACTCTATTTAATTAGTTCAAGATTATGTAAGACTCTACTCTTCCCGACTTGTATCAGACCAATGTTTGATTTAGGGAGTTTCTTCATTCATTTTTTTTTCCCTTGTTTCATTCTTTTCTTGTCTTTCTTTTTTTCATTCTTCATTTTTTCTTTCCTACAGTTTTTATTCGAGCGCTTGGGAACATTTGCACAGTTTTTCATCGCGCATTCCTATTAATATTCTGATCCAATTACACAATTCTTAACGAATATTATACACTTCTACTGTCTACTGCTAATTTGGCTGAATCGAAACGAATAATATCAACCAGATTCAAAGAACATGGAAATCACACCAGAAACAAAGGAGGCCATGAGTTTGCTGTAGGGTCATTATCCAGAAACTGAGATTAAGGTGACATTTCCATTTCTGTTACACTTTCTTTTTTTCATAATACTTAGTTTATAGTATATAGTAGACAATATTCAACAAGTTTACAGAGCAGGAGCGTCAAAATTTGGAGAGTGGGACGACTTTTGTTCACGACGATACAGACTTGTCCACGGTGAAAGCACTAATATCCACAACTACGGACAAAACAGCTTCGAGAATTTTCTTTTTCAAGGGATTTTTGAAAATTGTGCTATCACATGTGCCAATGACTACAAATCTGGCAGCTGGATCGTGTTTAGGGATCAAAACTATACCAGTACTGCCATTTGCTGCGTTAAAAAATGTAAAAGGTACATATCTTTGCACCAGTCAAAGACTGCCCCATGACAGTGGACTGAGAATTTAGTAACAGAACCTTACGCCGTCCCTTCTGAAAATATGATGTCACTGACAGCAAATTGAACTTCTTCACATATACTTCCAATTTTTCTAAATAGTAATACAATATACCCTTTACTGGGGAAAAAAACTTGGTACAAAAATTAAAAAAAATATATAACCAGTATTGTGACAAGATAGTAACATATCCACGAGGATGGACATCTCCCTATGCTTCTTCCATTCAAAAGATGGTATTATCCCGTTTGATGAATGGATTGGCGAAATTTGTTGCTAATGTTATAGCGTAACTCAAAATATCTCCGTCGCCCAAAAAAAAAAATTAATAATAATAATAATAATAAATAACTAAAAGTAAAAATAAAAAATCGAAAGTTAGGATTCAAGATTTGCTGGTAACGAAATATTCTCAGTTTCTGGAGAATGATCCTGTAGCACTACACTGAGGATATCAACCAGTCCGAAACATCTCTCGGTCATATTTACTAATGTATTGATTTGAGCCGAGGGCAGAGGAGGAAGGGTTTATAAAGCTAAAATAATACACACTATTATCACACACACGTCATCAAGTGACACAATATCAACATCCGTGCATTTTGAAGCCTCCGGCCTCGGAAATTTTTCCAGCAACTTTAGAATACTCTTCATTAGTCCATTTAAACCGAAATTTTGACGTACCAGGCTTCATTACCTTCATAAGGATGGGGGGGGGGTGATAACAAATGAAGATGTTAAGGATGACTGCGATCTCGGAGGCTATATTTGGTTTTCTTAAATCAAGTAGGTACGATGGTTCTCGAGAAATCACGGTGATCAGGATCACACAAGCCAAATAATTTCAAATACCAACCAAC
Source organism: Acanthococcus lagerstroemiae (assembly GCA_031841125.1). NCBI lineage: Eukaryota > Metazoa > Arthropoda > Insecta > Hemiptera > Eriococcidae > Acanthococcus > Acanthococcus lagerstroemiae. Next base: position 30,198,383 of record CM063113.1, on the reverse strand, counting down.
ATACAAATTAAGGTAAAGTACACGGGTAAATTATAAAAATGTTTTATATTCTACATCCAAAAGAAGCAAGTGGCTAATGGTATAAGTTTTGAACCCGTTAAACCGTATAAGCAGCCAGTACTGTAATTTGGTGAATAGCAACTATAATTTATTCATTGCGCTGGCAAACAGGCATCTTACTTTAGGAAACGTTTCCTCGCAGTCATCGACCTTCTGAAAAATGAAAGAGTATCGGTTGAGCGAGATCCACCCAGCAGGGCTGGCTCGTGCTTCCAACTGATACTCAAGTGTCACTATGTGCTTGGAGAGTAAATATCCTAGTCTAACAGTAACCAATCTATTCAGGGTTCGACCTCTCTATTTCGTACTCTACATACAGCTCTCGATTGTAGGTCACCAAAGAACAGACTACACCACCACCGGAGCGACAGCGAGAGACTTCGGTCATCCGAACCACGAGGGAGTCCGACCCGGGGAAAAGTGAACTGCGAATGCCACACATGTCAAGACACGCATAAAGGTCACCCGTACCGGTATGATCGAAATTCGCGACACTTGGAGAACTTTATCACACTTCCGAAATGCAGACAACACCAGCGAGTACAAATGCACGAACAAAAAAGTAGATCTTGGTGGCGGTGGGTCGCACACCATAACTGAATACTGATAATGCAGTTAACACGGAAGACGGCTACGCGCGCGGACTCAATATTCTTACGCCAAGAAGAAAGATGGGCAGGCATGGTGCCAAAGCACAAAAATACTCGTACGTGTACAGAGGCAGCCGGTAAAATAAACTATACCTACAGATAAACGGGTATCAAAGACGAACTGTACTATGTATACGATGCAATGCTTACAAGCTCCTACTCTCCCCGTATACCATCAGTTACTCGATCAAAGGTGTCATCGTCAGCGTCCAGTGTCACAGCTTCAATCCGCCCAAAAGCAAAAAAAAAGTATGATCTGGAACGTCATAGCACGGTTCAGCCGGAAGCGCTTATGTCGGTTTCACGGTAAACATGTCGCATTAAAAAAGAGTTGACATTCGATGTCGGCTCACCGACACCCACGCCCAGAACTATACGTGATTCTCAACGACAGAGGAAAATAAAAGAACTATAAGGGATGTCGAGAATGCAGACTCGTTTAGCAAAGGCGAATGAAGCCCTCTGAGATCCCGACTTCTTAAATGAGCCGAATAGTTAGTTTCCCGATGCACCATCTCCGAGAGGAAGAACCTTTGCAACCGCGACGACCACCAACCGTACTCATAATTCACGATGCCGAATGGCGTGCCATTTCTACGCATGTACTAACACCGGTTGCTATATTATAGCGTATGCATCGAGAGCTTGTTTTTTCTTTCATTTTTCTCTTCTTCCACTTTAGAACGAGAATACGACGATGCATATCCAGCGGGGACAACTTCAACTCGACACGACTCCAGTAACGAACCGACGTAGACGGAGTCTCCAGCCGGTTCAGCCTCTCTCGAGGTCAACACCTCGGCCAACGGCGGCCACCACGTGACCATAACTCGACCACTGACAGAGAAGGCACATTCGAGCGATCGCAGCATCACAGCCACAGGTCCGACTCGAACTCACATTTCTTCTCTCTCGGCCAGTCTCACATACGTACAATTTTCAGTATCAGGTTTCCTTTTTCAATATCCTCGCTCAATTCGGAAGGAAACCAGCGAGGCACTGAAATTCGGATTTACTATTTTTTTGCCGCATTAGAATTTGAACAGCTATAAATTGGCCACTTATTGAACAGTCAGTTCTTTTCCGTCGGCGTCGTTCCGCGTATCCCAGTGAAGACAAATTGTACTGACACGACAAGTGAATAAACATCGACGCGGAATTACGAGCGTCGAATGATCGAGTACAGCGGCGACGCGGCGGAAGCGGCACAGGTCGAGATTCCCGTTGCAGTTTGTAAAAATGCCAATGACACTTTTAATAGCCACGCCACGCGGCAGTCTGCCAGACGTTTTCATCTCCGTTCACCTGACATGGATCCTCGCTTGAGCCCGCTATATTCTGCAGGCCTGCTCAATTCCGCGCCCATAAATCATGCACAATCAGCAGCGTACATCGATAAGCGCGTGATTAGCCAAGAACTGACGAATCTCCGAACTGAGGCTTCGACAGGCAGGTTGGGGCATCCGGAAGACCCGCGAGCCCCGGATACGCGTTCGGTCGGGTGGTTCCGGGTGAAATTCAAAACTACGAGCGCCAGAATCCGATCACCCTGCAAGCTGCAGGCTGTAAACGAATACAGGTGCGTGAGGTTCACGTTACGCTTTATGAGAAAGCGAAAGAAGACGGCAAAGAACGTAATCCGAACACCGCGAGGAAATGCACGCATCACAATCAAATCCCTCACCGCGTGAAACTTCTCTCGATTCTTGACTTGGTGTGCAGACACACAACTGTGGTGAGTTCGGCTTGCGTGGTCGTGCATACGAATTGGACAGGCAAGGAGTGCAAACCTTAGAAAACCTGTAGGTACATGAGTAAGGGTAGTCAGAGGTGATATACGAATTCACGCGGTGAAGAAAACTAGAAAGAAGTCTCAAATGTTCGACTAACAATCGCAACAGACAAGCTGACATGCTTACGAGAAAGAGGGACGGTTATTGTGGCACCCTAAAGACTGAGTGGAGTGCATTTATTCGACATAAGTATTTGGCGAATTTAATAGTCATTCAGGAAAACGGTGCAGGCGAAAGGTTTTATTCGCGTTTGTGATTGATTTCAAACATAATTTGACTAGTTCCGGTAGTCATTCGTAGTTATTGGACTTTGCTACCTCCCCTCCTGGTTACGAAGTTCTTGCAAGTCCCCTATTAGCAACTGTTTCCCTATGAAACCCTACTATTATGTAAACCGAAGATTATTAAAACTCAAGAAGTAACATTAGTTTCAAAGTTGAAGGTTCCCAAAATTTCATTACATAATCCAGTCATCACAAAATCAGGTTGCTTCGTAAAAGAAACACCGGATTGCAGTTCTTGACCAGTTTTTCTGTTCTTTTATAGAGTCATACATCGTCATACTAGAAGCAATATCACCTAACCCCATAAAGTTGATTTTACAGGAGGAGCAAAAAACTGATAAGAACTGCCGTCAAAGGTGGGTTACGCGTTTTCAAAAAAGGTTATTCTCTCGAGAATGGTAAATTTGTGACATACGGGGCCTTTTCCATCCGATCCGCCGATTCATACTCGTAGTCTATCAGAAACGTTCAACTCCTAAACATCGCTATTTTGTGGGTTAAGTGGTCTATTGCTCCTAGTACGACGATATGGTTCCAGATATCGAGTTAACATTATAAGAGTACCACAATCGACTCAACAGAACTACTTATTACGATTTGAGCATGCACCGAACATTATAGCAAGAAACATAGAGCCCAAGTAAAACAGATATCCAACATCGCACTTATTGAGAAACAGTAGTAACATCGTTCCAAGTACAGCTATGAGGGCTGTTTAAAAAGTAGCTCTGCAGGGAATTATTTTTGTGAAAGGTGGTAACACTGTATACCATCGTGCAGTGCATTCAAGGCGGTTCGAGGTTCAATTCTCCATTGACATTTAAACTCAAAGTAGCTGACATCTGACGGCAGAGTTCAAAATCTTTCTACTTGGGGTGATTAAATAATTCACTCCCATAAGAAATGTACAGACGATGATTCAATATTTTGAATTTTGAAAAATTTAGAGTTATACGTATTTGAGGGCAAATGCATATTGAAATCATTGTTCTGTAACATTGACTATGAACTGAAACAGTTATCGAAACAAACTAACAGATGGAAACAGTATAAGACTAGACCAATCTTGGCTCCCCGTGTTAAAGGACGGGAAATATCGATTTTGATCGCCCAGTCTTTTTTCCTCCGCTAACACCCGCATAGGTGAGTTTGCAGCGCACTCTAGTACAGGTTTATATCCCAATCTTCTAGTGTGTTATTTTGATCCTGACCGGTGCATATCGTACAGTTGTTCGGGTCGATTTTTGTAAAGCATGTATGAGTGCCGCGTCAAAAAGTCATTATGCAGAAAAATTTAGAGCAACGTTATGCAGTAAAGTTTTGTGTCAAATTGAAGAAAAGTAAGAAAGAAACTTTTGAAATGTTGTCCATAGCATATGGTGATAATGTTATGCTTCTACAACATTCAACCGATGGCGATCTTCGTGAACAGTAACACTAGCGGTATTCTGCAGAATTTGAGTTCGTTCTGGGAAGGACGCCCTTCTCGTGCTTCGTCATCCGCGCTATCCCGACCCATCGGTTGAATGTTATAGAAGGCATAACATTATCCATTTAAAAAGTTTCTTTCTTGCTATTCTTCAGGGACGTACCGATAGGGGGAGCAGGGGGGAAACTTACCCCTCCTGTAGGAATTTTTCACTCCGCAGTTGGGAAAATTTACTATTTCAGTCAGGTGAGTTGGAAAAATTCAACCGATCGGAAAGTTTTTTTGTTTTTTTTCCTGCTTTGGCACGTGGGAATTGAGTTGAGAAGTTGGGAAAACCGAACAAGGCAAATGGTTTTTCTTCTTTTGCTTCGATACTTGCGAATTTTGAGGTGAGTCAGTTGGAAAAATCCAACAAGTCAAAAGGTTGTTTTTTTTTTTTTTTGCTTTGATACTTGGAAATTTTGAGTTGAGTCAGTTGGGACTTTCAAAATGTTTACCCCCCCCCCCCCCAAGAAAAACTCTTCGGTATGTCCCTGCTATTCTTCAATTTAACACAAAATTTTACAGCATAACGTTGCTCTAAATTTTTCTGCATAATGCTTTTTTGACGAGGCACTCATACACGCTTTACAAAAATCGACCAGAACGACTGTACAATGCACCGATCACGATCAAACTGACACTAGAAGATAATTGAACGCACTACACGATGGTATACAGTGTTACCAACTTTCGCAAAAATAATTCCCTGCAGTGTTTTACCCATTACTTACAGAACGCCCTTGTATTAGCGTTACATAGATAAGACAGTAATAAATGTTCTTCAGCAATTTATCAAAAATTAAGCTGGCTTTGAAAAATTTGCACAAAAAAACACGATTTATTGCTTTACTGTATCTAAACACGGCGCCATGAAATACCTGAAATTTCGTTCGTCAACCGCGGAAAACATGAAGGTAAGGTGGTACACAATGGCACGGAAAGTACCTTTTGCCCTATAACTCTCCTCTAAATTCTTGGTTTCCAATCCCCCCCCCCTCCCCTAAGTGTATAGCTAAACCTTTCGTACATATTTGCTGAAACTATGAAGACATTTGAGCGATGATATTCACAAGCTACAATAAAAAATTATGAAAATGCAAATTCCTGTGCCATTATGTACCAGTTCAGGTATACAATGGCACATCTCGCGATACACAATGACACATGTATATAAATGTATTCACGAAACAAGTTTATATACATAAACTTGAATAATATATTTATTGGACATTATACAATGATAAATCGATACCAAAATTGAAAATATTATGTTGCTGCCTCCTTTCCTAGTTTTTCGAGCCGACGGCGACGTTCTGCCCATCTTTATGATAATTATATGTAATTACCCTAATTACATTCACAAGAACACAAATTCACGTGAACAATGAATTAAATTCCACTAAAGTGCCTTCGTTTTATCTTTTTGTTTTACCAAACAGTAAGCCAATGTCCACCATTAAGAGGTGCGCCATTCTGTCCCACCATGACTTATCTTTTTCACTTTTCCATCCGAGGGTTGCTTAAGTTACTTTCTTTAACAAAATTAACATAATTACGCGCAGAAAGCTTTCATCACATACAATTTTAAAACATTCCGTTTCGTTCAATGTGCAGACACCAAAACACACAAAAATAGTATACTACACACCAAGAGTCAAAAGCGAGTGTTTGCATGGCGAGGGAAAGTTTGCAAATGAGCGTAGCGAGTGAGCAATTCCCGAGTCATATAAACTCACTTTTGGCTCTTGTTGTGGAAGATATTTTTTATACTACTTAATCAGAAGCAGCAATGTTTTTCGCTGACATAGTCTGTTTTTCTGTATGTTTGTTTGTTAGTTTTTTGTTTTTTGTTTTTTTTAAATCTATTTATTTATTTAAATTATAGACAGGTGATTTTTGTGAGCGTAATTAATTCAAAAATTTATTTGCTCAGTTAATTACTACAAAGTACAGTATCACAGTCTTGTCTTCAGTTTGTTCACGAGCACAAACAGCATACACAGGTAGTGGCCAGCAAAAATGTAACGACAGTTAACAACGAACGGTAACAGCTGTACTACGTCGTGAATATTTAAATGCGTTCTTAAGTCGCCATTTTGTAATTCGCTCTGTGGCCGAGTGGTTAGAGACAATCGCTGCATTTCAGTCAAATGTTTCAAATGGACGCGGGTTCGACTCCCCGATACGAAATTACTGGCCGGCAATTTTTTCATGTAAAAACGCTTTACATTGAGGGACGTTTACTACAGGTTTTGTTAGCAGTCAATGCATGAATGATAAGCGCTTCTTGTTTTCTGTAAAACACCAACGTAAACATTGCCTTTCTGATCAAGCAGTACTTAAAAAAATTTAATATGTAACTTTCAAGTACGAAATTCCCCCCCTCCTCCTTAAAGAAAAAGACAACTCGATTCTGACTCCGCCATCGACGAAGTGCTTGGATCGAAGATAGAATGATACATTTTTCATAATTTTTTCGTGCAGACTGCGCTAATAGTTTGGGGGAAAATACGACTGTGCCATAGTGTACCATGTGCCATTGTGTACCACCTTACCTTACATCGAATTTGAACCCTGTCTTAATTCATTCTATTTTCTAATCGGTAATGTTTCTACATCGCACCCCATCTTAAGTGCTTTTTGAATTCAGCTGCATAGCACTGTAATTTGAATTCTAAGCATATTGGGTATCTACAGAGATGAAAATAACTGAGACCCTAGCGAATACGCATTGCACGGCTTACTAAGTAGGGTAGTAGCGGTAGTTTACCATATTGCTTCAAACACGGTTTCTTGCGTTAGATTTCCTTTCCTGCGCCAAAGGCATGCGCCTAAATGAACTGATACTAGCCACGTGTCTTGCAACGCCACAAGCGACACACAATACACAGCACTAACAGCACTAATCCTTCAGAAACTGGTGATAACGTGTTCTACGAACACGCTGCCCTGTTTCTGAGAACTAGAGTGCTACTGCAGAGCACACGATCTATCGTCCTCGATTAGTAATGCGGTCGCTCTGTTCGCTAGGATGTGAATGAGAGACATAAAACCTGTTCACTAGCTTTTCCAGTGCAAGGAATCGAATTCGCGTCGCAAAGATGCGCGGCGGACACAGTACTACTTGAAATAACTGGAAAATGATTGAAATTACCCTAAAGAGCTTCTTTTTGGCCATGTGTGGCTTAACTGTTGACATTCAGCGCTCTTATATAGACCTCTAACTGCCTCTCTAATCTTTGCTCTTGTCATTTTATCCATCTATCTGGTTGTCAGTCTGTCTGTCTGTTGACTGTCTCTGAATTGCTGTGTGTCTAGGCTCTAGGTATATTCTCAGCCACAACTTTAACACTAGCCTATGCTTTGCTCAGTAAGTTCTTCATATGAGCAATAGTTTGGATGGACAGCGCGTGCACCGAGGGATAAATAATCGAGACAGATATCATTAATTCCGTTCAGTGCGTACGTGACTAGTCTTACGTTCAGCAGTCTTATGTTAATCTTGTTAGAATAAACATATTTTGTTTGACACTTCTGTTTTGTTAAACACTTCTACATGGTGGTAGCGGTCGAACAATGCTAAACCGTTAACACTTCATTTCCCTTTTCCTTTGAAGATACCTAAGTCCGTTAATAAAGTCATTAAAAACTAAAAATACATTCGGTATGCTCACGTTTGATGGACCAGACTGGAATAACTGTTATGCCCACATCAGAGATGAGGCTGACGGCGCAGACCCAGGAGAATGTCCTTATTATTGGAAATGAACAAGAATCTCTAAAGGAAGGATTAGCGGAAAGATCGTCAAGAAAGTGTCCACCAAGAAGGTGTTGTCACGATTAAATATACGAAACCGTTTTGCCATATTGAAATATGGTATTGAGCAGTATATCCCGGACATATGTATTTGCATACATCAGTGTCTCTGTTGTGATACGAGTACTTCAAAACAATCTTTTGAAGTATGGTCATGCAATCGGTGCACTTCTTTTCCCAGGGAGCACCCACAGTAAGCGGCGGCTTTAAATTCAGCTCCATCAAGTTTTGCTATTTCTTGAAATTTTCAATGGTTTTCCATAAACTTTTGTGGTTTGTCCATTGTAGAACCTCGAATTCATTGAGCCAACCCTCAATAGCGATTTGTATCCATTTAGAATAAAAGAGAATCTAAGCAAAGCATGAAGCAGGTCTATAATGGAAAGAAAACCAGTTGAAATACCGAACGAAAAGATTTTCTCCTAAGAATAGAACAACCAATAATTTAGGTAGCCAATGCATACATTAGACCAGGGGAAAAGAAGTTTCTTTGATGAAAGAAATCTGACTACGGGCACGAGAGAGAAACTGAAGAAATAAAGTAATTATTGACCTAATTTTGCATCAACTTACTAATTCAAACAAGTCTGTTTCATCTGGCACACTATCAGCACATCACTTATTCTCATATTATGTCTCCAGGTCCCGTGAACGCAGTCAAAACACTGCTGTTCTCTAGGATTTCACTATACTTGACGAACTCGCGTTGACAGGGAACCACTTTAAATTACTCTTCCAGAACAGATGTTTGCCGAATTCATCAGCTGAATATCAGATACAGCTTCGATTCTTATAAATCATCTATTACAACCAGAAAAGTAACCACCGGCACTGATTACCCATTCAATCTCGTCTATATAATCATGCAAATTGCGAAACTTTCATTTTCGCTTCAAAGCTCAAGACTCGTCGAATTCGCAAGCCCGACCACAGCTCGTCACTTCAGTCCACACACGTCCACCAGTCATCGGCCAATATAAAACAACCGCACCGGCACCATTCATATTTGCGGTTCGGTCTATGTAATTATACACGCAAATCACAAAACTCTCATTTTCACCTCAAAGCTCCTAAATCCAGAGCAGCGAACTTTCCAACCAATTTCAGGTCAACAACCCTTTCCTTCCAACGTACTCGCTATCACTTGCTTTGTAAACAATCTTTCTCGCATTCTCCATACAATTACCTGCTGCATATACGAACTCCATTCTTCCCAACCAGAGGCGACTACATATAACAATGACGAAAACAAAACGAGCAGCCAGAAACTGGAAATCTAGAGAAGCGACTTGACAATCGAGCACCAAGCTGGCATCGCGGATAGCTCGATTCACTTTCGTCCGATTTAATTACACGGCTAGCCGCGGGGTGAAATAACCCGCGATGGCGGCCATCCGAAGTGCTCGAACGAAAGAGACGCCGTCGTCGCCACCTCACTCACACCTCCTCTGACCGCCGGAAGGTCCTCAACACGGTGGCTCTTTCAGACGTCATCTTCGCGTCAACGCAAGGCTCATTTTCCCGACAAACCGAAATAATTATCGTCGCGTGAATTTGCATATAAAACGGCTATTACTTCACATTCATCTCGCCTCTCGGTCTCTCGTATGTTTTCAAAATTCCTTCTGGCTACTTATTACCGAGTCGAGTAGCAGTATACTCCGTTATACCTATAGGTACAGGCGTAGACATTGCTGAATAGATGTGTGCAGTGTACGCTAGGTTGTTATTGTCACAAAGTGATTATAAATCAATTGGTTCCGGCACCGATTGTAAATAATTGTTGCAGAAGACCGGCGTTAATGCGAAGATGATTCCTATACCAAAGGCATCATTATCGTATCTTATTACACTAGGTAGATATTCTCACACAGGCGCTATAGGCTTCTTATAACAATAATATATTGTAACCCTTCATTATGTGGCCCGCCTTAATACCAGCACTTACTTTGGCGTCAAGTTTGGCGTTCTCTTGTCTCAACGTGTTTCGTTCGTGTTCCAGTTTCTCGAATAACGATCGCAAAGTCTCCAGTTCTTCCTGCAATTCAGAAAATAAAAAGAAACGATAAGCGAGGCCCGCAGATCGTACACATGAAAGGGTCGAATGTAGGGTAGCATCGTGCCGATGACTTATTCGTACATAGCAGTGAAAGTTTCGATGTGCCGCAGAGCCTCGGGGCAGAAGGCTAAATAGTACGGTACCACGAGCCACATTTTTGTACATACATGTTCCCAGCCTCAAGTCGTGTTAGACAATACACTGGTTTGTGTATTCAGTTAGCCGCGAGTCAAGTGCACTTCGGCGGAATTGTGAGAGGATTCGGGTACACAAGTCACGCGTACAGCGCTGTAGGTCGCTCGGGCTGGGGAACCGTGTTCAACAATTTTCATTTTTTATCGCTAGCGTACGCATGTGGGCCCGCCATTGTATTTCTTCTCATCGAGTCATAATGCTGACGGACAGAAACAGCCACAACGACTGACACCCAGCAGACAGGCGGATTGCCGATTACGAGTAGGACAGTCCTTGTTCAAGTCGAAGAATTCGAGGCCGAAAAGTCAATCTACACGGGCTTCAATATTCAATACGGTTGTGTTCCCAACGTAAACAGATGAGAGCTTTCACTTCGCTTTACTATTGTCTGTACTTCGATTTGGAATGCCATTATCAGTTCAGAGTTCATCACAAATGTGATTGCATGATACAAAAGGTGACAGAGCTGGAAAAGTATTGGGATCGTTTCTGCATAAGATACTAGTTGTATAGTTATGGAAGGGAAAAAGCAAAACAGTGGAATGAAGTGAGAGCAATATTATTATCGGACAGGATCGGATTTAGAATTTCAGGGCTCTAAGGCCTAGGTCGCACGTAGCACCAAAGATATCACATTCTGAAATTCGAGGACAGGGAGAGTTAAATCGAAGATAAAGGAAATTTCAAATTTCTATTGCGTACATTTGTAAGTAGACTAAAAATTCCTAAGAATCCGAGTAAGGCTTCCGCTTCCCAAGTGATCAAAAATATCCCCACAAAATGGACCAAATACTGATTGTATCACGAAAACAGGGCCGACAAAAGTTCAGTTGCACCGGAGCACGGGCACCAGGCTGGATTTTTCACCTAGCCCATTGCACCAGGGAAAAATCCATATTTTTTTTTAATTTAATTTTTTAAAACTTATCGGTACTTATTGGGATGCTTTCTGTGTTTCCATTTTTTTCAGCGGGGGGGGGGGGGAGTTCCAGGGCTCCTTATTTATAAGTTTTGTATTTGCACCAGGCGAGAAAATGAACGATCACCGGCCCTGCATAAAAAGCACCTGACTAAAAATATTGTGACTTGATTTTTACCCTCCAAGAATATTATAAATAAGAGGCAATAGTTAAGGTAAGTCGCTCTGTGGTTGAGACGCATTCTGTGGGACACAGTTCATCTATCAGGGCGGGAAAGCTAGTGAACCGGTTTTGTCTCTCACCCTGCAACATCCTAGGAAATAGCACAACCGCAGTACCAACTGAAATAGATAGCGCGCCCTGCAGTCCCTCCCTAGTTCTCAAGAACAGAAAACGTCACCACCAACATCTGAAGGTTTGATGCGGTTGGGCGTCGCTCATGGCTCACTAGGGAACGTTACGAGACACTGGCTATAGTAGCCATTCACTTGCACACTCCCGTCGGTACAGGGAAGGAAATACTCTTAACGCAACAAACCGTGAGGAAAGTAAAGATGAATTACCCCGGGATAATCTGCCATGAAAGTTGCTTCACAGAAAATCACTCGGTTGCTATGCTCTCTCTAACTTAAGGCAAAAGGACTGAAGAAACACAAGAATCGTCTACACCTCTATGCATACATTAACACATGACATAAATTAATAAAGTTTGGTGAACTGCAGGAATGCCAACTTTCTTTGGTCCATTTCTTTACATCCATGCAGAGCCGTCGAGAGAATATCTGGGACGGGACAAACAAAAAAATAAAAATCATGATTTCACTTATCTAAAAAAAAAAACAAAAAAAAAACAAAAAAAAACAATCAGATAATATAGGGGAAAAAAAGAAATCCGGGCCCATAAAAAAGTCCAGACCAGAGAAATCTCCCTTTTCCTCCCCCTCTCATTGGGCCAGCATCTAAATCTATCCATTTCAGATTCAGCGACTTTTAAACCTAAGAAATCAGACTGATATTGTACTTAATGATATACCTTTACATTTGAGTCTCCTCTCATATCCACTCTGGATGTCAACGTGTGTAAATTAGAGTCGCAATATTACCAAAAATGAGTTCAGCTACTATTACAAGGATTATAACATTCAAACCCATAAAATGATACCCCTATTGAATTTTATGAATTTGACATTTTTCAGGATTGTTTTAAACCCTCTATTTATGACATCACCAGAACAGTCAGAAGAAGTTCTGAAAGAAATTCAGTTGGCAATTATTCTCGTTTCAACTGTCTTCTCTTACATTACCTCTAATTTCAGAAAGCTAGTGATATTTGAAGACCTCCACTAACATCCTAGCGAACACAGCGACTTCAGTAACAGTCGGGGTGGGAACGCAGCGCATCCAGTAACCCCCGCCAGTTCACACAAACAAGGCGCATCACAATCGCAGAGTGTGTTACAACCAGATCAGAAAGAATGGTACTATGCGTGTGATTGTCGTGGGCAGCTGACTGAACATAATGAAACATGCGGCTAGTAAGCGAACTGTGGCTGTACACTTCGGCACAGAGAAATAAATCTCTAACGCAACAAAACCACACGGAGAGCAACAGCAAACTACCCCGACTAACCTACCTAGAAGAGAGGCGCGTCAGAAACCGCGACCGCCAACGTCCGGCTTCGGATATGGCGTCTGAAGAAGAAGAAGACTGACTATCCAAAATATCATTCTCGAGGCTTTTATGACCTTCTGGAGCAAACCTTCACAGGATTTTTAGGCGTCATTCACTATAAAATTTTTTCATGTACTCACATCATCCACGGAACCAAATTTCAGCTCGTAACAGATTTTGCTGTCGAGCTTTCGTCTGTGGAAACGAGTCTTCAAAACACTAAAGCCCCTTTTACGTACAATGTTGAAAATAAGGTAAGTGCAGGTAATTACGCCACCACCCGAAATTTCTAGGAAAAAAATGTAAATGACGCTAGTTGACATCATAGTCGATGCTGGTATCAAAGTAACCATCAAAAAGACAAAAATATTTCCTATCTATGCGTTTCCTTGATCTGTGGAAAGATTTCAGTGAAAATGTGAAGCCAAAAAAAGTGACGACGTAATTCTTCACGAATCTTTTAAAAATTATAATAACTACATTTTCAGATAAAAATCAAAGAAGCATAGTTTCCTATCGTAAATTTTACGAGGATTTCAAATTTGTGATTACTTTTTGAGTATCTCATCGAGTAAGCACTTAAATTTTGAGAAATATGCAAAAGTATCGATGTTGGTAATTCCGCCACTTTGAAGCAATGTGCTGAAATCGTTCAATGTCTTCAAGAAACGTTATCATTCTGGATGTTTGATCGAGTTCTTATTCTATTCATGTTACCTCCATATCGAAATACATGGTCCCAAAAAGATTTGAATGATGCGTTACGTAATGTCAACGAGAAGTATGAATTTTCTTTAGGTGGCGTAATTACCTGCACGTGTTGGTAAATACACCACTTTGACAACATTTTTTCAAAGGGCTGGGGTATGGAGAGGAATAGGGATAGTGGGTTGAAATTTTAGTGGGAAGTGGGTAAAAGGTCGATGTTTAAGGAGAGGTATTTTCATTTTTCGTCAGACCCTCAGTAGGCCCCCTAAATGCCATCAAACCTTAGGGTGGCGCAATTACCTGCGCTTACCTTATAATGAAATGGATTCTAAGTATTTACACATTTCCTCTTTCTTATTATCAGCAGAAACATTGGGAAGGAAAGGAAGGGTGCCTCTCCAAACAATTTCTAGAGCTGACAAAAATAGCAATATCAGCCCTCAGCTGACACAATTAATTCAGTAATGGACGCGACCTCAAGTATTGATTTTGTTCATCATCAGACGATTAATTAATAAGCTAAATCCCAAGAAAGCCCCAGGTCATGACCAGCTCAGTCCACGTATGTTACAAGAACTGCCTCAGAAAGCGCTAGTAATGATTACCTATCTGTTTAACGCTGTATTTCGTCTCAATTACATACCAATGGAAGCATGCCAAAGTGATAATGCTGCCAAAGCCAGGCAAGCAGCTTGAGGACCCAAAATCCTACAGACCGATATCCCTATTGTCAACCATAGCCAAGCTGTTTGAAAAATTATACATCAGTAGGTTACTAAAATGCAAATCTATTGAAAGTTCTGCCGGATCATCAGTTCGGGTTTCGCTCACATCACTCGACCATCGAACAAATTCATCGTGTCACAAGCACCATACGCACTGCATTTGAAGCAAAGCAACACTGCCCAGCACTTTTTTTAGACATCAGTGAGGCATTCGATAGAGTCTGGATACCAGGGTTACTTCACAAAGTGAGTCGATATCTTAGCGAATGTCATGTCACAATACTTAAATCCTACCTGGAAAATAGAAAATTCCAAGTCCACCATGGTGAAGCAGTCTCTGCAACCAAAACAATACAAGCAGGAGTACCTCAAGGTAGTGTCTTGGGACCGCTACTCAACCTACTTTACATGGCTGACATACCAACAGACCCATCTACGATAACTACCACCTTCGCCGACGACACGGTGATCTTATCACCCCACGCCGACTATAAAGTGGCAGTAGAAAACTTGCAGCGCGCAACGAACCAGGTAAATCAATGGAACAAAAGTTGGAAGATACAGCTAAACAATGCCAAAGTGAAAATGGTTGGCTTCTCGCTACGTCCTCATGGTTATGAGCCCACTTGTATCGATGGACAACCAATAGCTTCCTCGACTAATGCTCGTTATCTGGGCTTCATCTAGACAATCTCCTCACATGGAAGACACATGTTATGACCAAACGAGATGAGCTAAACATTCGCTTCAGGGCAATATACTGGCTATTTCAACCAAAGAGTATAAGTTATCACTCAGGCTTAAATGTTTACTTTATACCACAATATTAAGACAGTTTGGTCTTATGCAATCCAGATATGGAGCAGTACAGCTGATTCCAACTATCTCATAGTGCAACGATTTCAGAATAAGATACTCAGAAAAATAGTAGCAATCCCGTGGTATGTCAGCAATGATAGGCTCCATCTCAACACTGCCATAGTGCTAAGGAAGTGGCAGTAAGCCTCGCAGTAAGATATGAAAAGCGAATCCATCACTACCTCAACACTGAGGCAATCATGTTACTAGAACCACCTCCAATTCGGCGCCTTTGTAGAAGAATCCAAGCTGATGTGGCGCAGTTACATTAGACATGTTTTTCTCACCCAGATTGTAATGTAGCGTAAGAGCTAATGAGCACAACACTGTTCACGTTAAGCTAGCTATATTAGATTAAATGTATCTGTAAATGCTCATGGGCAGTACATAATAATAAAAATGAAAAAAAAATCAGACGATTCATTTTTGTCAAAGTTGACAAAATGGAAGCCTTAGTTCAACACAATAAGGTTCACATCCCTTACTAAAAAAGTTGTTTTGACACGTCCCTGTTTAGAAAAATCTACAATAAGAAACGGTGCAATGGATTTCGAATACAGTAGTCATGAGAATGTGCACAAGGATCAGAGGGCGAACACGGTTTCCTGAACACTCAGTAAAGTTGGTCTATACCGCGACAGAACGCGTGTCATATCTGTTGTTGAAAGAGTATTAGCTTTCTCAATGCGGGTGACCTTCCGCAAAACCATAAGTGAACCAAAATAAATAAAATTTACGGGTAAACTACGACCTGAAACACAGCTGTTGTTGATGCATTTCTTCAAACACCCCGACCTAGTGCCTCAGGCGAAGGAAATTGAGACATTCAGAGAAGCTTTCCCCTCCGGCACAACAATTTCAAAATTCGTTATTCGCTTTACAAACGAATTTTTCCAAGTTTCAGAAGAAAAGTAATTACACTTTATTCACGTCTAAACTGAAAACCTCCAGCCAAATACCTGCACTATAAATTGAAAATAGCTATCCATTTTAATCTTTCAAATTCTAGCGATATGTATCGAATACAGAACAGAAAAGTGTCAGTGAGTTGCCATTGAACCGCTGACTTGCAGAATTAAGCAAATAAAAAAATATAAAAAATAATAAAACAGATCTCGGTGTCGCAGTCGCGGATTTCCATTGTCATCTCCAACTCGGAGAAGCTCTGGTGACATTCTTCGTAATCGGTTAAAGAAGTATCTGATATAGGTCGATGCGCAGCACCGACCGGAGTCAATACTGCGAAATTATTGAAAAAAGGTCGACAAATTTCGCATTTCAACTCAGTATAAGTATGACGCGACAGATTTCACTAATTCGGCGTAGGAAGAGATATGCTGTAAAATTAAGATCGAGATGAAAACTCAGAGGAATTGATTCCGGCAGCCTAAGTAACATTTGAGGTTTTGTTGAACCCGAGTTTTCCTGTGATTCGATGTTAATTGTTGTGTTCGTTTTTACCACTATTCGTGTTCATGTATGTCAGTTAAGATAAGCGTCTCGATACTAGTTACCTATCATTGATATTATGTTGTATGCAGTTCAGTTGTGTTATTAATAGAGAAGAGTCTGCACGTATTGAATTTCAATTTTTTCGCAGCTAACATAATGGTGACCTCGACGTGATTTTGTCTAATTTTTACCGTTTTTTCCCGTGAATGTTGAAAATTCGTCTATATTCGCGATATGTGAAGCAGTCTATCGCAATTTTTCGCCGATATCATGCAGATTTCCTGAAAGTCGTGCTGTAAATCAGTCTAATATGTGCGTCAGGTTGTGTCGTGTCGGTGCTTGCCGCATTCGTTATTGTTCCAGTAAGCCTCTATAAGTTGTATATATGTATATTGTCCAATTTGAGATTTCCGCTTCGAGATACAGTGTCGGACGAGATGGACGAAACCGAGAAGAGACTGCTGGACAAAAACATCAGAAAACGAGATTTGCTGGTCCGTAGTATTCAGAGAGTTTGCACGACCATTGAGAATATGGATATCGATGACAATGAAACCAAAGTTGCTCTGGAAGCCGCCAAGATCGATAGAGAAGACCTTGAGAAGAAGTTGACCGAATTTCATGAGGTGCAATCCCAAATCGAGATGGATGTGGAAATTGATCAGCTTGAGGAACACTAGAATGAGCGGACGCGGATTGAAAACATTGCCCGGTCGGCTAAAATCATACTTGCTGATTTTATTGCTGCCAACACGGAAGCTGCGTCATCTCATAATACGTCCGTGAGACGTTCTGTGAGCACTGAGGTAAGGTCTGATCGTAAAATAAAAAGACCCGAGATTCAGATTCCCAAATTTGAAGGCGATTATCGAAAGTGGAATGACTTCAAAAACGTGTTTGAGTCATTAGTTGTAAATGATGCTGCATATACTAATGTTGAGAAAATGGTCTACCTTAAACAGGCCATGCAAAAGAATGCAGCTGATGTGATTAGAAAATTTGAGATTACAGATAAAAATTTCGAAAAAGCCTGGGACAAGCTGAAAAAGAGATACGAAAATCGTCGTGCCACTATAAACACGCACTTGCAGTCGCTCACGCAGCTACCGCTTGCCAAGTCAGAAGCCGGGTTGCAAAAATTATTAGATGCAGCTTCTGACGCAATCGAATCGCTGGATGCTATGGGCGTCATAGATGGCTGGTCATATATGGTGTCCTTTCTAGTTACGGAGAAATTGGACTCTGAAACCCGAAAGGCCTGGGAGATAGAGACTGTCAAGGAGGCTGAGTACCCTAAATATGAGACGCTAGAAACCTTCTTGCAGCAACGAGTCCGCGTCATTGAGTCAATGGGTTGCCCGAACTCGAGAATGCCAACTGGTGGCACAGCGGTCAAAAAACCGGAACTCTCGAAATCTTATAACCTGCGGAGATCTGTTGATGGTACTACTAGTGCTGAGAGGAGATGCTTTGACTGCCTAGAGAACCATGCTATAGCGGAGTGCGGAAAATTTGTCGCAAGGACTTTGCCGGAGAAAACAGAGCTGATCAAGAAAAAGCGTCTGTGTTTCCAGTGCCTTTGCAAGGGTCATATGGTGCTGTCCTGTCGTGCTCCTAGATGTGCCAAATGTAGTAAGCGTCATCACATTCTGCTTCATGTTGATGGTGAGAAATCGACAACAGGTAATGAAAGGGTTTTAGATGAAAATAAAACTGAACAGAAAAAGAATTTTTGCACTCTATCGAAAGAAACTAGTATTTTATTACCGTCCGCTTTAGTTTTTGTGAGCCAGGGTGACGATAAAATTGTAGCCAGGACTTTTCTTGACTCTTGCTCTGAAGTCAACCTAATTTCCGAGTCTCTTGCTAAACGGTTGAAATGTAGTAGGAAAAGGTCTAATGTTGTTTTGAAAACAGCTATACCTGGCTCACTTAGCATTGCAAAATTTTGTAGAATTAGAATTGAGTCCAGATCACGAGATTATTATTTAGAAGCTGATTTTCAAATAACTCCGTGTATTGCTAATGATTTTGTTGTTTACGATACTTCTAAGTATAAGAATAGTTAATCTTAATTTTGCCGATAATCCTAAATTAGGTGGTAGTCATGTCGATTTATTGATAGGCGCGGAATTTTATGAAGCAGTCATGTTATCTGGTCGACTTAAGCAGGTTGATGAACCCTATCTCAGAGAAACTATGTTTGGTTGGGTAGCTATTGGTACATTTCGGTCTCAGCTTGTTAGTGATTCATCTAAGTGTTATCTTACCATTCAGGATCAGCTACAACAGTTTTTCGTTTTAGAAGAGGTTGGTACTGCTCTCACATCATGGACTCCTGAAGAAGTGAAGTGTGATGAGCATTTTGAGTCCACTCATATTCGTGATACTGATGGTTTTGAAGTAGCTCTTCCGAAAGGTTTGTCATTGGAGTTGTTGGGTGAGTCTCGTTTTATTGCTTTCAGGCAATTTTGTGCTCTTGAGAGGCGGTTATCTGATAACGAATTCGTAATTTATAAGAGGTTTATGGATGAGTACATCCATCTTGGTCATATGACTCTTATTGAGAAGCCAGATCCGTCGGAATTTCGTTGTTACTTGCCCCATCATGCTGTGTATAAGAAATCTAGTACTACCACCGGAATGAGATCGGTTTTTAATGCTTCTTGTCCGACGTCAACTGGATACTCACTTAATGATGTCCTTATGAAAGGTCCTGTACTGCAGGATGACCTTTTCTCGATTATGTTGCGTTTTAGGTGTAAAAAGGTGGCCTTTACTGCAGACATCGAGAAAATGTACAGGCAAGTGAGAGTGAAGAAAGAGGATAGACGTCTGCAGTGTGTGCTTTGGAGAGATAGTCCGAATGAGCCAGTCCGCACCTACGAATTGAACACAGTTACATACGGAACGAAGCCAGCGTCGTACTTAGCAACGAAGTGTTTGAGTAAGCTAGCAGATGAGTGCGACGGCGAGTTTCCTGAAACAGCAGCAATTTTGAGGAGCGACTTTTATATGGATGATGTTCTGACTGGTAGCAGCTCCGTGGATGAGGCGAGAGCCAGGCTGCAGGAGCTGCGCCAGGTTTTAGGCAGTGCAGGGTTTCCTCTTCAAAAGTTTGCTTCTAGTTCGGAGTTGGTATTGAGTGGGCTTGAGAAGGAATTGGTAGAAGGAGCTATGGAGTTTGAAAGCGGAGAGCTGTCGGTAGGAGTGTTGGGCTTAAGGTGGCTGACGGCGGATGACAGGTTCGCCTTCTACGCCAAGCTGCCCGAGCAGCCGACATCTTGGTCAAAAAGGGAAATTTTATCAGAGGTCTCTCGGATTTTCGATCCGTTGGGTTTGTTGTCTCCTATCACTATCACGCTGAAAATCATTTTGCAGTCACTGTGGGCCAGTCAGGTCGGATGGGATGATCCGATAGTCGGCGATGTTGTGGATCGTTATTTGAGTATGAGAAATAAGCTGACGGATTTACCGTCCATTCACATCCCACGATTCGTGGGGGAGGTTTCCGAATGTGAATTTCATATTTTCTGTGATGCGTCTGAAAAGGCCTACGGGGCTGCGGTTTATATGCGTCACTTAAGCAGTCACAACGTTGTAATTCATTTGTTGTGTGCTAAGACGAGAGTGGCGCCAGTTAAGAAGATTTCGTTGCCTAGATTAGAGTTGTGTGGTGCTGTACTGGCTGCCAAGTTGTTTAAGAAGGTTCGAATTGCACTCAAGTTGTCTGAGAGTACTCAAGTATTGGCTTGGTCTGATTCTACCATTGTGTTGTCCTGGTTAGCTAAGCCTGAGCATTCTTGGAGCACTTTTGTAGCCAATCGAGTTACTAAGGTCTCTGAGGTGCTGCCTGCTTCAGTTTGGAACCATGTTCGTTCTCAGGATAATGCTGCTGATGTCATCTCGAGAGGCATTGAATCTGGTCGTTTGGATGAGTTGTACAGTTTTTTAAATGGACCTAGGTTCCTACAGCAGCATAGCTTCTCGTTTTCCGAGCGAGTTTTCGATAGTCAGGCGGTTTGTGAAGAGAAAAAGGCAGGTAGGGTCCTTCTGGCTACCACCGAGTGTTGGACAACCAACTTTTTTGATCGTTTTTCTAATTATAATAAGTTAATTCGAACTTTAGCCCATATGATTCGGTTTACCGAAAACTGCGCTTTAGAGAAAGATAGTAGAACTGTTGGTAATTTATCTATTGATGAATATGTATTAGCGCGTATTACAGCCATTAAATTAGCACAGACTCTGATTGATGTTAAGAAATTAGAGAAAATTGATCATTTCGTCGACACCGATGGTGTAATTCGTTTGCGTAGCCGAATGTCTAATGCTGCATTATCTGAACGTGTTAAGTATCCTATTTTATTACCAAAATGTAGATTTTTGACTCTTTTAGTTGAATATAATCATGTAAAATTTTACCATGCTGATTGTTTGTTTTTAAAACATTTTATGAAATTTGAGTATTCTGTTTTAGCTAGTTTAAGTCGTCTTATTCGTACAACCTTGTATAATTGTGTAATTTGTCGTAGAAATGCATATAGTCGTCATTTAGAGTTTAAGATTCCGATTGGCCAGTTACCAGCTGTTAGGGTGAATGCTTCCCCTGCATTTGTTGAAGTAGGTGTAGACTTTGCTGGACCTTTCACCACCCGTGCAGTGGGGCCTAGTCGCAATCATGGAAAAGTTCTGTTTAAATCTTACGTTGCCGTGTTCGTGTGTATGGCCACAAGAGCTTGTCACCTTGAAGTTGTTGAGGATTTGTCGACCAAGGCGTTTCTAGATGCTTTCGCTCGGTTTATTGCTAGACGTGGTATTTGTGCTAATGTGTATAGCGATCATGGAACGAATTTCGTAGGTGCGGACCGAGAGTTGAGAGCTGCTTATGAGTTAGTGTCTGGTTCAAGGAATGAGATTGAGAATTATGCTGTTAGTCGTGGAATTGGTTGGCATTTCATTCCTCAACGAGCTCCAAATTTCGGCGGGCTTTGGGAAGCCGTCGTTAAGTCTTTTAAGTCTCATTTTCGAAAGGTTGTTGGAAATCAGATTTTGTCCTTTTTGGAATTGTTCACTCTGGTTACTCAAATTGAGGCTGTGTTGAATTCTCGTCCGTTGTGTAAGTCTGATTCCAGTAGCGATTGTCTAATCACACCTAGTCATTTATGTATTGGTCGTTCGTTGATGCTTCTTCCAGAATTGCCAGGTGAAGTTGTATCCAGTAGTCCTCTTGTGAGGTATAAGTTACTTCGTGGTATTTTAGAGAGATTTTGGTCTGTCTGGCACAATGAGTATCTTGTGTCACTTAGAAAGGCGACACTCATTGTTAAGGAAGTTAGGGTGCCTGTTGTAGGCGAGTTAGTTTTAGTTAAAGATGAGTCTACTCCACCCAGTTGTTGGCCAATTGCTCGTATTGTTAAGTTATTTTATGGTAAGGATAATATTATTCGTGTAGCAGATGTTCAGTTGGGCTCGAGGGTCTTACGTAGGCCTGTAATTAAATTAGTGCCTTTGCTGCCTGAGACCCCTGTGTCTCATGGTGGGGGAGTATGTTGAACCCGAGTTTTCCTGTGATTCGATGTTAATTGTTGTGTTCGTTTTTACCACTATTCGTGTTCATGTATGTCAGTTAAGATAAGCGTCTCGATACTAGTTACCTATCATTGATATTATGTTGTATGCAGTTCAGTTGTGTTATTAATAGAGAAGAGTCTGCACGTATTGAATTTCAATTTTTTCGCAGCTAACAGGTTTACTTTGACAGTTTTATCGAGTCTTTAAGCTTGTGTACAATAGCTTTGGCAAATCCCGAATCGAACATTACCATATTTTCATTGACACGTTTTCAAGTTGTTAACCTTTCCATCTGAAGGCATTTCTTATCTCTCGAATGGACACCGCCACAAGAAGGGGCCAACAAGGCATTTCTGCTGTACTTTCTAAGAATACCTTGGGAACAGATTTTGCCTCCTCACTCCCTTCGAAAGTCTGGTGGCATTCTTGATCCCTACCATATCCGATTATCACACCAGACCAGTGACGATAATTTTTCTACGTTTTTCTGTTTCCTTGACAAAGGGCGGCGATATGACGGCTCACGAACGGCAATAAAAATCAAATTAAAAATACCAAGAACAATCTACTATAGTTCGTCGTGGGAATCTCACCGTTTTCGTCTTCAATTCCTGCTCCGTCCTGTGCACGTTCAGCAACGGCGTGATGCGCACCAACAACCTCCACCAAGGCCAGTCACGGACCAACATGAATTTCCTAACGTTACGTTGGACGCATCGGATGGCCACGTCTTCGATCTGTAACGCGTTATCGATATTATTGACCATTATTAAATCTCTCGGATATATTACACCGTGTACACCACCACGGTTTATGTAATTCGTGATGATGGCCGTAATAGGAACGAAAGAGTCCGGCTAGAAGAGAGCAGACCACGTACCTTCAGCTTGGCCAATCTTTTCCGAGAGAGGTAACCTCGACAGTACGCCTGGAATCGGACAATGCGATCGGCCAGTTTGTCATCACGCAGCGCTTCCAATTGGGTGAGGACGCCGGAACGGAAAAACACCTATAACAAATCAAGGTATTCGTTGGTTAGAAAAAAAATTCTGATAAAATCACGATGTTGTAAATTGTCAACTCAACGCAGAAATAACCAAAATGGTCATTCTTCGGCCAGTTTTTCAACATGCGGCGGAAATGTAGAACCGGTTCACGCTAAGTGAATTGGTAAAATTGTCGGTAAATTACCACAGGTATCTAGCAGGAGAGGGGCGGTAGTATTCAATGTTTTTCAATGTTTATTAATTTTCATAACACCAGGAAATAGAAATTGCCAATCCCTCCGGACGAAAACGAAGAAAATTCATCATTACCGTTGCATTTCTCAGCTTCATGTCCGCGATAATATGTCCGCCGAGTTACGCACATGAAAACTCGTTCACAGATTAGTGACCTGAGCGGGTGAAAGGTAAGATGAAAGATAAGGAGAGTGATGTTATCATACTCATCAGAGCGTAATACGTTTGTAATCTTGGACTCGAGGAAATAGTACTCGAATTTTAATCGAGGAAATCGGGGTACACGTTACGGAATAACATCGAGGAATTCATACAGGACAATAAGTAAAACTAGCAATGAGACAAGTCACAAACATTAAACATATTTTAAACAGTTGAGGGCCCGGACCTACATTTATTAATCGACGGAAATATTCGTAGAATGAGCTATTAAGACTTCGTTAAATGCAAAACGATAGACGCTGGTCCTGCTGGATATTGTAATATTATATTACAATTTCGCATTACATCATAAAGTTGTATCTAAATCGTGAATACCATGTTTGTTAATAAACGTCGATTACAACTGCAGTTCAACCATAACACTGACAATATAGAACGAGTTCAAATGATTTTTATGAATGAATATAGTGCTAAACAAATACTATGAACAGCATAAGAATAATACGGAAAGAAAGCGAGATGGGGAGGAGAAAAAAATAATCCACGGCAATCACTTTAAATGGTCTTAAATCTTACCTATTTTTAGATCAAAACATAAGTGAAGGGCTCAGTAATAGATATAGGGCTGATTTTTTTGACGTATTAAACTAACCGCTGTACTGTTTCCATTCATTTTCAGACGGCAATATTCTACAGCAAACGATTAAAAAAACATAATGCACCATAGTACCTCTTCCACCCTCTGCTGCGATTCTAATAATAAGAATTACATTCAGTAGATCAATCAACAGAGCCACAAAATAGTTAAATCGCGAACAACCTCACCACTGCGACTACTGGCTCCTATTTTGCTGATACTCTTGCCCAGGAGAAGCAACTGAGTAACAAAAACGATTTACAGTAAGCACCTAAGCACCCACGTACTGGCTAAGCGGGAAACCGGGAAATTTCCCGGTGCGCCCCAGTGCTTATTTGCACCCCAAATTCGTAAATCTCAACTTGTTTAAACGAGTCGTCAGATAGTCGATTCGGTTAACTACGGCGCGGCAGCGACATCAACATCCCGATGCGTAATCAGTTACCCTCTAGTTACCCAGTTATCCGCAGAAAAGTTACCCATTTGTTACCCTCGAGTTACCCTCAGATTACCTTTGTTACCCTTCAGTTACCCGGGTAACTGGCGGGATACTACGCAATTATAGTTACCCTCTAGTTAGCCGCGGTGAAAACGTTACCCATTTGTTACCCTCGATTACCCTCAGATTACCCTTTTGTTCCACTTTAGTTACCCGGGTAACTAGTGGGATTTGCGTTGACAACCGTGTGGTAAGGAATTTATACTCGGAATGTCAGAATTGGGACTGATTTGTGCGCGATTGAACGTAGTGGTTTTATGTATCTGTGTTAGTGGTTTGATATTCCACGATCTGTTGCTGTAATTATTATAATTATTATACCTCGCATTATGGATTGGACAAACGACAATGGAAAGAAAAGAAAAAAAAGTCTGAATTTGAGGGTAAACCAAAGAAGAAATCCGGCTTTGCTTTCCGGATAGAGAAAACAAAAAAAGGTTTGATAAAAGCAGCTCAATGTACACATAAAATTGCGACATATTTTTCACATTCTGCAATACTCTGCAGGACACGTATACGTATTTTTCAAAGATTCGTACAAACGTTTAGCGGTTTACGACGATTGTGAGAACTGCAACGGCAAACCTCTTTCACATTTGAAGGCGACTGGTGCCGCAAGGTAGCGTAGTAAGAACAATGCCGCGACAAAAATATTTGGAAGCTTTGATACCTGGGTTCAAAATAACCAGCAAAATAATGAACTACAAAAAAAAAAACAGCATTTCTTGCTGTACTCCAGCCTTTACAAACCATTTCTCAAAGCAGCCAATTTAATGCCAAAACTCGAAGGGAAGCAGAAGGGTGTCTGAAACCAGCGGCGGATCTAACAGGAGGCAAAAGGGGAAACTGCCCCTTGGGCCCTTGTAGGAAAGAGTAGGAAAATAAGCCCTCTAATATGAATAATAATTCAAATTACACTACACCACAATTTGAAATTTTTCAAAAAACAATGACACTAGAATACATGATTCTATATGTATTTTCAACGAGGAATTTAATGCCGATGTTAATTTCTTGATTATAGTTCATTGATTTTTCCTATCATGTAAATTTTAATATCATCAAGGTGATAGTACTGATCGAACAACTACACGCGTTCAGTATTGTTATCAGTATCAGTATAGCTATTCCTGCCCAACAAAAAGGAATAAAACGTGAAAATTTTAATAACATTTTAATTTTGAATATGGAAAACGAAAGGTTCTCGAGAAAAATGGATAACGCCATCGTATTCAGCATTCAAAATACAGCTAAGATCATATAATCTCATCTCATTGTTTTTTATGCTGTTGTCGTATCTTTAGTGCGTTCGTGAAACAATGATAAGGAGAACATATTATAGCGCTACCTGTGACACAAACATAAAAACTGTTATCAAAGCCGTTATCTTTAATGTTTTTGAAATCCTCTGACTGGGACTCTCGGACTGTGCAAATTGTTTGAGCAAAAGAACCCTTAGTACTTCTATTGAGGACGTGAAATGGTCAGGATAATTCGATCATTTTTCATTTTGGAGATAGAGAAGAATGGTTTCAAATATTACAAAGCTTTCACATTTATGAAAAAACAATTTCATGCATTTTCTTTCTTTTATTTTCAAAGTTTCATATTATCGCATATCTATGTTTAATCCCGTCCGAAGGACGGGTACTACAGCTTGTTCTCTATAAGATGATGTACGGTACTTCCTTTTAACAGCATTTCTTGATTTTTAATCGAATTTTTACTAGCTTAACTTTTCATGAGCACGAAATTATAATGGTGTGGTGGGATGTATGGCGATGCACGCATGCCAAAGTGGTCCCTATGACACCGCACCCCCAGCACCGGAAACTACCCTCTCAGGCATCGCATCAATGGCCGGAGGGAACGCTTTGGGGCCGGGCCCGAGCCCGAGCATGAAATTATAACGGACATCTAAAAAAACATTTTTTTAGGATTACGAGAGTAATTTTTTAGGCAGTGTATGACGAATGATGCCTCAAAAGATGCATCTTCGAAATACGGATCGGGTAAAATCGTTCAAAAAATTTTACAGTGTTACCAGGCCGAGAAAACCCGCTGCGTACTTAGAGGCACCCGCGTATCATAAGGAGCCTTTTCCCTACTCGATTGAATTTCGGAATTTATATAAAGTATATAAATTTCTTTTACCGATCCCAATCACACAAGTTTCATGTGAACGGGCATTTTCCATGTTGCCTATAATTTTGAGTAAACATAGAGGTAGGCTCGTTCTAATGAATTTAGAAGCACTGTTCCTCGTGAATAAGGAAAGAAATCGTCCGAAATAGATGCTGAAATTATTA
Source organism: Acanthococcus lagerstroemiae (assembly GCA_031841125.1). Taxonomy (NCBI): domain Eukaryota; kingdom Metazoa; phylum Arthropoda; class Insecta; order Hemiptera; family Eriococcidae; genus Acanthococcus; species Acanthococcus lagerstroemiae. Next base: position 30,171,297 of record CM063113.1, on the reverse strand, counting down.
TGGCAAACTCAGCCCAAAAAAGTATAGAATTGCGGAATTTATTGTATTTTTAGTACGTTGATTTTGTATTTTTTTAATATTATATAGATTATTCAGACAAAAGATATTTTCTTGTTAATTTTTTTTATGTTTAAACGTTACTTTCATGGTTACCAATTTACACACCGGTTCTAGTTATTTATTTATTAATTTTAATTTTAAGCTTCTATTTTTGTTCGTTTGTCATTTATTTTTAATGCTTAAATGTTTTCTTCATTTAGTTTCCAAATATTTGTTTCTTTTTTCTTTTCTTTTAATTCTCCCCCCCCCCTTTTAAATTCTTATGGTAATACGTACTTACTAACGATACTTACTATAAATTTTATTTTCGAATTTTCACATTTAAAAACGAATTTTTAATTCACATTTAATCTATTTATTAGTTCATTAAAAGTTATGAGACGACAAAACATCAGCTTTTATTTTATTTTTTTCAAGACTTCGACTCAAATTAAAAAAATTTTTGTTGGTTTTTCTTCAAAAATATTACCTACCCACCTATCTAAATTATTATTGTACTTCATCGTTAAAACGTCTGTTGAAAAAAATCATCACGCAGTGGCTTATATAATCATTTATCATTTATCAATGAAATAAACGAATATGTAATACTTGGACGCGAAAAAATTGTAGTATCAACGTGCCTTTGCGGTGAAATGCCTTCAAAAAAAAAAAAACTGCTCGTTGAAAAAGCCCCTGTCACCACCACTCTTCGGCGAAGCCCCCTTTCAGTTCTCAGATTTCCCGAAGCGCCCTAAAAAACCAGTTCGTGTATGACAGTAGGTCGATATTTGGTAGGATTCAATGTATACAAAAGCTCTCCCGATCTGGGTGCGCCAGCATAATCAGTGCTCCAGCTAATTAGACAATCACATGAATAGGTACCAATTTGATGTGCACCGATTTCAGTATTTCTGCATTCTAGTTATTATTACGTCTTTCCATTCCTGAAAATAGGCACAACCATAACATTGCACTGTGGGTGAGAGGTATTGGGTCATCCTTGCGATTGCCAGGGCCGGAAAGCTAGTGAACAGATTCCAGTTTTCGCTCCGCAAGGTTCAGGCAAGCAGAACTACCGCAGTAGGTACCAATCAAAGTGAATAGACAGCGTGCTCTACATTCCCTCGTCAACTCGCTGAACATGTTACTACCAGTATTTGATGGATTGGTGTTATGTTGTGTGTCTCATGGGTCGTGTACGCGACGTTCGAACAAGTGGTTAGTAATAATTCACATATAAACACGTCCTTGGCACAGACAAGGAAATACTTCAATGCCAAACCGTGAAGAAAGCTATGACAAACTATACACAAACTGCCCTGTCTACTAAGTCGCGTGAAATGATCACATCGATCGTCGACATCCAGATGCAGATATGGCACTACAAGAGGAAGGCGGAACCATGTCGGACTTTCTCAAACAGATAACCGTCAATTCTTAGAGTTTTCAACAAAGAAGTTCAGTTGAGAAAAATATTCCAGTTCCTTTCATCTTAGTCACTACATCCTCTCCAAGATATCACACTGTACAATTCACATCATCAGTACCCACTGCAGAATGTACTCTTGCTATGGAGAATCTTCTCCACAAATGACCCGATATGACCTGACCCGAGTCCGTCTGCCCCTTTCGCAAATAATCAGATGGGGAGGAAGGCTTCAGTATATATGAAACTGAAGCACAAAATCGCCGATTCCGTCAGTGTTTACTCTCGCAATAATGTGCACATGATTCCAACTCATTTCTATAGCAGAATAAGTCTTCACATATTAAGTGCCATGTCACCCACCGGTGGGTGAAACTCTTAACTTTATAAACTGGTGCATTTACGCTATCTCTTGAAGGATGCGCGATATGAAGAAACTGATAATAATAAAAGTTGTTCTTCTTCACCGATAGAGTACAATTCTGCATTATAAAATCGTCACCCACCGTCACCCACCGGTGGGTGACAGCTGTGGGCTCACGGGATCCGCAGGAAGCGATGAGGTTACCTATCTCCTTTTCCAGAAGGATGGCTTATACCTGGGACCTTATACATATCACGTTTCAGCTATCCCTGCTTATTACAACCCTCGCTTTTCTAGGAGACCTCGGTGTCGCCTACCGGTGGGCGACATGTCACTGTTTTGAAGCTTTACTGAAAAATAGCTCGGCGCTTAACGTGTTAAACCTGATTGGGATGCGTACTGTGTAGCTATAAATCAATTCTGAAACTAGCCATTCTCACACGTAGTAACCGTTATTAAAAGTTTAGACAATGCTACGAGAATACACGATATAACATGGCTAATTGACAAAAACAATACAATTCATAAATCTAAATCAAATTAACTTAGTTTCTTAGCTTGTTAGCAGTCCCAGATATGATGTGTTTCATGTACGCGTATAGGTACCGCGCTACGAGGACTGCAAGGCTCGTTAGTTGTTATATTTATGAAAAATTGAGCTTACATAACATTTTCTGTTACATTTTCACTACCGATATAGGTGTATTTCTTTTTCTCACACCCACCCAGTTTCGATGTCGGTTGCATGCGAATAGCGAGCGAGGATTTCGGCGGAAGAGATCGACTCGAATTGGTATACTATAGACGTAGGTCTGATGTCTCGTTAACTTACTCCCACAATTGTTCCTTTCCGTAATTACATAGCGGGCTAAATGCGAGTATTTTGTCGGAAAATAACGTAAAAAGTCATAAACGTTATGGATAGGCTCTCGACGAAGTGGCAGAGTTTCAAAAATAGTCTCTGTCATGCGTTTGACGAGCTCGTAAAAGCGTTTTGCTAATTAACCAACGAGAGTGCCTTGGCGATTAACGATGAAGGAAGTGGAAGGCGCAGCTGGGAAAAAGACCGTGAGTCGAATGGCGTGGTATATCGTCGAGCTCGAAATCCATAGCCCAGGATTTGGAGTAAGCCTGGAAGATGTTCCAAGACCATTTACTGGTCCTTGAGCAGGCAAATGTACGCAAAGATTGTTGAATACAAGATCAGGTGCTGTTAGAACTATCAATTGTTTTCAAATTAAGTGGCATTTATGTCATGAGAAAAAATTATTATTGGACCAACTTCATTGACCAATGACTATAGAATAGTAAGACATTCTAACTGTCCTTTTAGAGTTGGCAGCAACGAACCTTCACATATATGTATGTTATGCTAAAATGTGACGGAAAATATTAATTTTACGATTTCATAGCAACCATGTTTTTTGGAGATATTTTTAATAAAATTCTACTTCGTTGAGGACAAATTCTAGCAATAACAAGGTGTGTACCGAAGTTGAAACCCAAAAGCAGGGATTCAAAAACTTGTGAAGGATCAGGGGACATTTTTTTCAAATGGTTCATTTTCAACAATCTTCAAATGAAAAGTCATCATTTTCCCATTCACTTTGAAAAAAATGTTTCCCTTTTGAAGTTTTGAAAAAGTTTCTGTCAAAATGGGAGCTGTTAAGGATTTGAGGAACAAGTAGATACTCGTAATACCGAGTATGAACTATGAACTATTATGAATTACTTCTAATATACTATCTGTAGGAATTAGACAGGCTGATCACGTAGTGCCAATTGCTAAGATAGGTAAGTAGTCCACGGGGTTGTCTTTTGTACACAGCTCTGCAAATATAATTCCTCATTATACGTTTTAGTATTCCGCGAAGGCTAGAATAAATAGTGCACAATTAATAGGCTTTGTCATGAAACAGAAGAATCAATAGAGATCACAAACTACATGTAATAACTGACCTCACGCATAGAGACAGGAGACAGAAATACCTTAAATTTTCAAACAATAACCGGGATCTTTATTTCACATACGAGTATAATATAAAGTCAAGAACCAATACTTTTGCAAATCACTCAAAAACACTTCTCTCTTTTTTTTAAATTTATTTTTTAAAGAGAACTTTCAAATGTTACAGCAATATAAATGAAAACTGGCGATTGATTTTACAATTTACACACTATTCTACATCATTCTACACCATTCTACATTCTACATGTAGAATGTACAATAGAAAGTCTATTCTACACCAGCTATTCTACGTGTAAAATAGCCTGTCTTATGTAGAATTCATTATACCTGCCAACCCTGCATAAGTTGACTTATTTCGCCTTGTATTTTATATTTTCAATTTTTTCACTACAGCAACATACCAAAATAATCGATTGAATCGATTTTTCCCACAAAAAATCGACCTATGGAAAAATTGGATAATCGATTTTTATTGATAATCGATTATTGGGCATCATTTAAAAGCAACGAAAGTTCCGTAACCACTTGTACATGGAATCCGCTCTTTCGAGCATTACCTCAGAGACATCGGGGAGGCTGTTAGGGCTGTCTTAGCCCTCTTCACTTCTTGCCGAAAAACCGGCCTAGGTCAAAATGTAGCCAGTTGCTACGTGGACTCGAACCCGAGACCTCCGGATTCCGAGACCAGTGCGCTATCCACTCGGCCAACCAGACCCCAAGATGTGAGCGGTGCTAATCCCCAAGATTTCAAATGTATGGTTGGGTGACACGTCACCTGCGTTCACGATTTCAAATAAAAAATCAATCAGATAAATCCGCCCTTCATATGTGAAGGGCAGCTGTCTATGCGTGAGTTGGCAATTGAAATTTTAAATGTGATGTCTAAAAAGTTACATGAGTTTAGAAAAAGCCGAGCTCCAGATCTGGAGGGTGACTTTTGAAATTTTAAATGTGAAGTCAGAAAATTGCATTTGAATGTGGGTTTTTCATACTATTCTAAGTGCCAAAAACATGTTTTCGATATAATCGCATTCTAAGTTTTATAACGTCCACCATCGTAGCGGATGAGTTGCATACCACAAAAATGAAGGCTCCCTTAGAAAGTAGACAGGAATCCAGCACTTTGATAGGTTCGGTTGGTGTACATTTCGTCGAACCATGGTGGTCATAACTTAATTTCGCCAAAAATGGCACTTAGCATAGTATGAAAAACTCACATTCATTTCAATTTCCTGTTTTATATTAAAATGTTGCGCCGAAAAAGTTACACGAGTTTTAGAAAAAATGGCCACTTTTAGTTCCAACTGAAAACGCACATGGTAAAAATCTTGTGTCGAAAAGTTACATAATTTGGCCTATACGTACTTTCTTGTAGTCAGTATTCGAAAAAACAACTTGAAATAAGAATATAAAAAAAATATATAACAGGTATTAAGACAAGATGCTAATATCCACAACCATGAACACCCCCTATGCTTTTTCCATTGAAAAGATAGTAATTATTGTCCTGTCTGATAAATCGGATTGGTGGAACTTGTTGCGAATGTTATTGTGTAACCCAAAATGCCCCCTCCCCATATACACACACAAAAATCGAAAGTTAGGATTCAAAATTAGCTGGTAACAAAACATTAAAATTTCTGGAGAATGTCCCTCCTATCCCATCGCAAATACGCATGACCATACCAAGCACATCAAAACGAGAAACTCACCAAATATCAGAGATGAGGCTAAGTGTGCGCGAACTCTTTCCTAAGAATTCGTTGCCTCTTCCAACACTTTTCTTCAAATTCGTCACTAAAACCGAAAATAATGTGCGTATACTCGAGCCTGAGGTTATTAAAACGCTAAACCGAAAACAATAAAACGCCCGAAGACCTTAACTGTCTTAACTAGCAGAAATCATGAATACCTTCGGAACACACATAGGCTAATACCACCTATTGTTCGGGCACAAGCCATCCACAAATGTGCAAGTAAGACAAAAATCAACAATGCAGAAAGAATTTATACTACACATATTTCCGAATAGACCGCAATAACAAAACTTAGAAGAACGTACGATACTTTCGAAAGCAATGTAAACCGGTGACCTACTTCGCACGCACTATACGCCGTACGCAACTTAAGGTGTTCTTCACGACGCCCGAAGGGTGTGCAAGTCTACTAAACCTGCTGACATATTGGGAATCAAATGTCCTATAATATAGTATCAGCAAACTTGCTCGAACTTCTTCATTCCACCCTTCCAAATCTGGTACCAGACTGCAATCCCCTCGCAATGGTCAACTCAGGCCTAGGGCGATATACGAATATGCTTAGCTACCTGCACACCGACCTCGACATAATTTCGACCTGCGTACAATCCGACCGAATCTGTCGCGGCTTCTTGTCGCATCATCCTCGGACTCGTATCCGCGAACTCGAATATGTCGGCGCTAGCCCGGCAGCACTCGAACCAAATCATCTTCGATGGAATCGTGATTATCGTGATCAAGTTCACCGATCTACGAACCATCCATCGAAGCTGCGTTTCTCCAAGTCAACCATGCTTGTCTTCGCATCACTGCGACCAGTCTACGTGTGTCTGTGTGTGAATATCGGCCGCATGTGTCCGGCGAATATTTCTTCAACGCATGAGAAAACGTAACGATTATTAAACTCATTCTTACTTCGCCTCTCTCGGGAACTGGTTCCAAAGGTAAGAAACTAAATCAGCCGTGACAAAAATGTACTTTTTTTCCGTCTCTATTCGGAATGCTCTTATGCTATAGAGGTACTTCGTATATTTCGATTCGAGGAGCCGAGCACAAACCGCGGTTTCCAACCATGTAAAGAACCGCCGCCGTCATCATCGTTCCCTAATCTCATTGTTGACGTTATCGTACACCGAGCATCATTACCACGACCAATTGAGGATGTACCGCAGAGGAGGAGCTCCTCCTTAGAAAACGTGAAGGTCGAGGCGCGTATGAAAGTTTGAAGGAGGTAAATACGGTTGCGTAATTCGGTATAAGTATCACGTTCGTTTGGGAAAATGATACCAGCCCGATGGAATGCGGAGGACGGATTAGCGCAGCGCCGGCCACTTGTCGTAATTTTGAAAACCGAACACACTGTTTGGAAGCAACACTCTACGAATGATTAATATTTTCTCGTATTGACGGGTGCTGTACAACGAATTGACGAATGACGTTTCAAAACCTTCAATTCCTCCCCCGCCCACGTTTCCCAAGCACAGAGTTGTCTATTCTTATCCCCCTCCTCATGTTTTCAAAATACAGAGGTGATCTGCAAACTTGCCATGTCCCTGGAACACAACGGTAGAAACACTTTGCGAACTCCTGCAGCAACAAGGATTCATTCGCCGAATATTAATTTCCTAAACGAGAAGGAAACCGGTAACGATTATTGGCGAACATGAATTATAGCTACCGGTAAGACTAAAATCTCGGTGGCTTCGTCGTTTTCGACTATTGGCTCTCAGAATCGAGTCGAGAAAATAATAAGGCCACTGTCATCAACCCGTTCGTCTTCTCTCGAACTCGTAAATACATGTTGAAGGGGGAAAGCTTCGTGTGAAGTTTTATGTTCCACTCTGCGGCGCGGGTCAATTTGATGAGACAGTGATCTGTGAAAAGACTTGAGGAATTTTCATCGCCTCGAAAAATTGTACTATGTTGACAGAAAGTATGACAGAATAATTGAACGTCCTCAGACAGAAGGTGTGAAACTGATATTATACCTAAGAATTCAATTTGAACGAAAATATTAGTCCTATTTCACAACCATAAGCGCAAATAGGAAAGGGAGCTATTTTCGGCTTAGTTTCCTCAAATTCACTAACAGCCCCTCCTCCAGAAAAAAAAAAAAATTATACGAGAGAAAGAATTTTTGCAATATTTTTTCATTTGTCAGCCCCCTCGCTCCAGATCGTACACAGCTATCCTCCGAACAATCAATTATCACATCTTTCCTAAGCAGAAAAAGAGGGCCTAAGGGGAACTTCCAATGGCCCCCTCTCCTTCCAGTTCATTTTGTTCTTTTGTCAGATGGGAAAAAATTATAAGCTAGGGATAAGAGGTTTTTTTTATGGTGTAGGGAGTGATTACTCACTTAATGCACAATATAGCCGTAGGAACAAAAAAATGTATAATGGGAGAAATAACACAAAAGGAATAGAGCTACAACCAGGGAAGTGGGCACCTTGGGGCTGTCAGCCCACAAAGATCCGTCACCCAAACCACAAAACAGAAGAAATGCGGAAAATAAAAATAAAGACAGAAAATATGAGAATTTTGTTCTTCAATTGCCGGGGGTTAGCGAGTGAGGAAGATTTTTGGAATTGGAAAACGCGTTGGAAGGGCAAAAGTGGGACATAATTGGAGTATCAGAAACAAAAAGGAAAGGGGAAAATTTATCCAAAAGGAGAAATAGTAATCTCTTTCATTATTTTCGGTCAACAATAGGACACGGGGGAGTAGGTTTCTAAATCAAGGAGCAATTGGTATCCCACGTAAAAACGAAATAAAGGGTATACGTGAAGGCATAGCAGCGTTGAAAATTGAAATAAATAAAGGAACCAAACTTTCGATAATTCAAGTTTATGCTCCTACACTAGACTATTCAGTGGTGGAAATCGAAAAGTTTTACGACCAATTGAGCCAAATTTATAAAAATGAAAGAGAATACTGTACAATAATAATGGGGGACTTTAATGCCAAGATGGATGAAAATAGTGTAACGAGGTTCGCACCGAAAAACGCACGAAAAGACGTACTAAGAACTTTTAATGTCGCACTAATACAGACGCACGAAAACAGTAAGTAGCCAGATCGCTTTGTAAATGCACAGTTTATCGCATATATAAAACCAGACTACACGGCGTCGGCCAGCGGCCTTTATATACCCCGGCGTTGTCGGTGAAACTCCTCATCGCTCTCGTTATCGAACTTCTATTCTGCTGCTCGAAACGTGTCGATCTTTCTTCGCTTACCACGAATGTTTGGGAGCGTTCTTCGCCACACTGCCCCCTCCTTAAGCCTAGACGTCCCGGCCAAGCTCCAGATCTTCTTCATGGTCACCACGCCAGACTGCCAAACAATCAAGGTGCACGACTTTGACTCGTCCACCACCAGGCTTTCGTATCCGGTATACAATATCGTTGATCCGCTTGAGTACGGTGTACGGTCCTTCCCAATGACTCTGTAGCTTCGGGTTCCGTCCTCTCTTTCGTTGCGAATTGTAAAACCAGACACGGTCCCCAGCCTGGAAGCCGACCTCGTTGGCTTTGATGTCGTAGCGAGTCTTCATCCGGTCGCTGGCAATTCGCAAGTGATTTCGGACCATGCGATGCGTAGAGTCGAGCTTTTCTCTCAGTTGTCTAACAAACTCGTCCACTGGTTGCGGCTGCTGAGATGGAGTTCCAAACTTCAGAACGCACGGTAATCGTAACTCCCGGCCAAAGACGACCTTTGCGGGAGTGTGCTGCGTATTTTCATGGACGGCTGATCTGTAGGCCAACAGAAACAACGGGATGTGTTGGTCCAAGTCTCTTTGGTGCTCGGCAACGACTTTGGCCAGATATTCCTAGAGCGTCCGGTTGAATCGCTCAACCATGCCGTCGGATTACGGATGCAGCGGAGTAGTTCTCGTCTTTCGAATTCCCAGAAGCTGACATACTTCTTCGAATAACATGGATTCGAAGTTCCTCCCTTGGTCTGTATGTAGCTCCAGTGAGACACCATAACATGTGATCCAATTCTCCGTCAGCGTCCTGTGTTGGCATCGGGTATACTTCAGGGCGATTACTGAAGTAATCGCCTACACACAATACATATCGGTTTCCAGTATCCGAGAGCGGGAATGGTCCTGCAATATCCATTGCGACCCGTTCAAATGGATATCCAACGTTGTACTTCTGCATCCTCCCGCGAGACCGAGTTTGTGGCCCTTTCACTGCCGCACAAGTGGTGCAGCGGCGGCACCAGTCATCCACATCTTCATTGTACGTCGGCCAGTAGAAGGGCTCTCGAATCTTCGGTAGGGTTTTTGTAGTGCCCAGATGCCCTCCGGACACTTGGTCATGTACGCCATGTAGGATTTCCGGAAACTTCTTCCGTGGAATGATGGTCTGCATTCGCACTGTTGTGCCGTCTTCTGACTCCCAAGCGCGCACCAGAAAGCCGTCACTAATCCGCAGCGAGCCCCATTGAGCCCACAGAGCTTTCAGTTCTTGTAACTGATCCGGAATTTCCTGCCACGGTGGTCTTTCGCCTGCTTGCTTGACCCGTAGCATCCGATCAACGACTTCATCCTCTAGCTGACCTTTCTTCAGTGCATCACTAGACTGCAGCGATACCCGTTTAATGGACGCAAGTTCCTTCTTCTCCAGTCGCTGACAAAGCCGACAGTCAGTCTGCAGGGCACGGTCGCCTCGACAGTGAATAAAACTTGATATACGTAAGTAGAAATACAAGTGAGGGGCAGAGTTCCGAGAAAGGCTAACAAGAGAACACCAACTGCTGGTGGCGATGAGATTACAAATTGCCCACCATGCAAAGTGTGATGCTAACTAAAATACTGTTTTGCCATCGAAGTCATTGACCTGCTCCAGGCAACTGGCCTATTTGAAACTGCCCGATCGTCATTTTTCGCCAGTAACCAAAATCTAAACCGCATCCTGAGGTCATCACCAAAGATCACTCCAACTTACAACGCAATTCCAGACAAACTTTTTATCTCCATCGACACTAAGGGTTGTTAATAGCTAAGCTAACTCGATACAACGGGTCACTTTCGACAGGATTCAGTGGCTTTAGCACGCCCTTGGTTTCATCGAATAGTTCTGACGCTTTACGCCGATATACAATTTGGTCCAAATCACGATCGGAATGTTTAGGATATTCACACACAAATACCTCAGTTACAGCCCACCTCGCGTCCAGAGAACGTGTGGAATGCGATGCAACAATCTCGACATCTCTCGTTTCGTCTTCTCTGCCTCGCCTAAGCACTATCAGAGAAGCCAAAAACCAAAGTAGATTCGAAAATTCGCCGCAGATTGCGACGAAGCATCCAATTAGAAAATCGCCCCAAATTCCGACTCAATCGCGTGCAATTTCAAATCGGTCACGACACCGTAACCGCACATCGAAGAATTTATGATCTGAAAAGGCAAAATCGTTTCCATGTACTTGTTCTGCTCGAGAAGTCGAACGGAAAAGGTCACACTGTTAAATCGAAGGAGGTTCAACAGGTCGGAAAAATGGCGTGACTGACAAGACCGCGTCTTATCAGCAAAATTTCGGTACTTTGGACAGGTTCACTCGTGAAAGGTAACGTTACCCAAAATTCTTTCATGTATGCAAGTATATCAAACTAGGATTACGTGAAAAACGGTAATGTTTGGTGCGAGTGCATCGAGATCTCAACTATAAACAACTTTATATATGGACCTGCGTAAAATTAACAAACAGGAACCGAACAATGTCGGGAGGAAAGATGAGATTTGAAATCGTAATATCGCTAAGACGGTTTTGTGGTCACTGACGACTAGAAGATTAAACTTCTAATTACTAGTTCTATCTTTAGCAATGATATGAAGACATTATTACAAAAGAATTTGATGCGGTGGTTGGAAGGAAGACTTAATTCGCAGAAATAGTGAGATAGCGGGGTCGCGGTATTCCCAATTTCGAGTTTCAAATCGCGTTCTCGTTTCGCGGCGATAAAGTGAGTCTCTGCCGCGAAATAAATCAACGGTCATCGGACACCTTAAAATCAAAAATTTCCCGATCCTCATCGATTCATTACGCGGTATGGGAGCCTCGACGCCGTATAGGGGTCTTATGGGACGCGTAGCTTTCGGTGTAATGAATCGAAAAATGTTAGAGAACTTTATACTAAGTGTCATACAGTACCAATTTTTTTTTTGTACTTTTTGTGTTATTTGAAACATCAAGGTCACATTCAGGAGCGGGGGTGGGAAAAATCTATAATTTTTCTTATCGATAATTTTTTTGGGTAAAAACTTAACGTTTTTTCACTTTTTGGTATCTTGAGGCTAAATTTATTGAGGTAGATCACTACCAAGTATGTAATAAAGTGGTGTAATCATTTTTGTAAAATAAAAACCATAACTTGACAAGAGCAAAAAAAAAATTGAAAAATAATGATGGGCGGTGGGAATATTTCAGGGGAAAAACCTGGGAAGTTATTTTCAGGGAAGATTGGGAATTTATTGTAGACCAGCTTGCAGGCACCAGTCGCAGTCAGTACTCAATAGCACTGTAACAGCTAACAGTATCAATGAAAAGGTTTTCTCAACGTGGATACACATTTTTGTATGAGGCCCCAATTAAAAAAAAAAAAATCTACTGTTTACGCTCTTTCCAACGATACGATTAACTCACCTTATCAACAAATGTCCCTTGCGAGCTTTTTGTTCAACAGCGTCTAAATAATGTATTTACGAAAATTCCCGATGTTCCCAATTTTTTTAACCAAAATTTCTGGGGAGAGAATCTATTTGGGAATAAAAATAAATTCTCGGTTTTTGCCTATCCGTGTTTGTTACAGAATTTCTAAAAAAAAAAAAATAATAATAATAATAATACCTAATAATCAATTATAATCTATAAGAGAGCAGAGGCGAAAATAGAGCAAAAACTTTGGGGGGGGGGCTGAAGCTCCGGCGCCTAAAATAACTTTATAAAAATCCAAACATCATAGCCCCCTCCCCCGAAAAAAATTATGAAAAATAGATTTTTTTTTTGAGTAATACTTCGTTTGTAAGAAAAAAAAAAGAAAAGAAAAGTCTTACTATATTAATTTAAAAATAAAACTTAGGGGAGGCTGATTTTGAAACCGAGTGGACTTAGCCCCCTTTCCCCTCCTATTTTCGCCCCTGTAAGAGAGCTTTCTTATCGATAATTGATGAGGTCCCCATCCCTATTCAGGAGATGATTTCATAGTTGCACCTAACAGATGAACACACTTTTACCTCTTTAAGAATTACAATCAATGTTGAACTGATACCATGGCGGTGGAAGGTATTCCGGTTGGGAGAGCAGAGTGGAAATCAGAAAAATTGAAACAAGAAAATAAAATAAGAAGAACATGTAATAATGTCAACAATCAATAATACTACCGGCATAATAAAAGCGATTTGAATAATTTCAGGTATGGGAGAGGGGAAAAAAAGGTGAAAATTCCTCAGAAATTTGGCAGCAAGGGCACAACTGGTTTTAATGAGGGAGGGGAAGAGAGTTCAGGGATAGTTATCTTTTGACTGTCAAAAATAAAAATTACAAAAACACTGAATAAATAGAAAATTTTGTTTGCTTCGCTCGCAAATGAATGTTTTTCATAACGTTCAAAAGTTAACGGCACTACGCCGGAACAAACGCATGTGTCCCAGTTGCTTCCTCTCAGGTTCTTTTCATCTGCAAATTAGTGATTGTTTTAACCACTCGATATTATAGGTAAAAATCTGATAAATCTCGCCGGAGTCCCATTTTGATCTCGTCCAGCCCCATAGAGAGAAAAAGAGGACCTGGGCCCCCTCTCGTCATTTTGTTCATTTGTTAGATGGGAAAACATGATAAGCTACAGGATAATAGGTTTCTTTCATGGTGTAAGGAGTGACTGCCCTGATTTGATGTACTGTATGATGGGAATTCAGGCATTACAAAAATATCGGGCCTTGAAAGCCCGGGCCCGGGGTATTTCCCCTCCCCTCGACAGGGTTGATCTCGCCATGATAAGAATTATAAAATATTTCTTGTTACTGGATCAAAATTGAAGTAAAATGCAGTGAGTGTTTTTGCACGAGCAGAAGTAAACTACGATATAATGAGAAATTTACTCCACGAAGGGGAGGGGTAGACTTTAGAAATTGAGTGCCAGGGATTAGGATCTCTATAACTCTTATTCACAGAGTGATTGATTCTGATTTGTCTTCCGAACCAAAGAAGCAGTCGAGTTCTGACGTCCATTACCAGTATGGTGTGGTGGGACGTATGGCGATGCACGCATACCAAAGTGGCCCCTACGACATCGCACCCCCAGCCCCGGAAACTACCCTTTCGAGTATCGCATCAGTGGCCGGAAGGACGCTTTGAGGCCGGCCCGAGCTCCCATTTCGCCGTGCCGCTTCCGGTGCGCGCGTCCTGCCAGAGCCACCATGGGGTTCCCTATTGACCGAGGTACGCGCTCCCCGAGCACTAGCCTGGAATTTAAGTCCCCCACAACCGGACGCGCTACTTCTTCACTCACTTCTCACCTCCTCGGCTTGGTACGCGTGGCGACGCAGGCAAGTGGTGACGGCAAGGGAGCCCTGCTGGGGTTCATTAACAGCATAGAAAAACCTAATTTGAGTGCCTCACATACGTTTAGCATGGACCAAAGAATTGGGTGATGCGGGATCGACACGTTGTGAATCGAGCGAGCGAAAAATAATTGCCCCTGTACTCGTGCGTGGGAGGGTCAGGGTGGAAACAGTTTGATGAATGGTGGTTCATGTTTATGACTTCTGAATAGTGGTATCCTGCCGTAGTAATAATATACGTTCTGGCTTGAGCATTCACGGAAAGGCATGTAAATTCTAAAAGGACCGAACATATTTTGGAAAAATAAGCAAATCCCCCGGGTCCTCTAACGCCACGCATATGTGCTTAGTCAGAAACTTTTTAAGGAACAAGTATCTAAGTTTATGAAGTTAGGGCTCTGATCACACCATCTAGAATTTTCAACATTTTTCACGAAATTACTATTCGTAGAGAGACAATGTGCCAATGTGTGGCACGTTTTTAAGAAATATCAACGGATTCATCGGCTGATTCACAATTATGATCTGATCAAGAACTCGCAATGAATTTCAATGATGCTTGCCGAATACTTGTGTCCATTTGCTGAAGGACTTTTATTTACACAGATCCGAAAAAATTAGTGCTCATTATTTTTTTGAAGTAAGGAGCAAACAGCGTTTATACAAACTCTAGCGCTGCCCTTAGACTCCAGCTGAATGGCACTGTTATATTCCTCAACAGCATTTCAATGTATGGTGTTGCCATGTTCCTAAAATTCGATGGCGGTGACCTTCAGTCCTGGGCTGGATTACCAAAACAAGATAACAGAGAAAACCATCCAACTCCGGTGATGTAACATGTCAAGATTATCAAAAAACATCAAACATGATTACTGACAAGGGGACAAACAAGAAGAAGAAGAAGGTCAAATAGTGCAAAAATTATCAGCTGACCAGAACGCTCACTGTATGTAATACATACACAGAGCCAACGCGAAGAACGTGTTTTTGGAGGAAGGGGGAAGTGAAGATATACGATTTTCTGTTAACAAGCCATTTTTCAGAGAATATAGACTGAAATGTTACCAAGTTCCTATGACAAACAAAGATAGAGAAAGAATACCGGTATTTTCCGACTTTTGGGTATAATTGCACGCATGACGGAGGAGAGGGGTATTACACTCTCATATACTGCCCTCCTTCGTGCCAGCTATGTACCTACACGTAAAATTAATCTGTAAGCTGCAGCACGATCCGAAAACTGCTGACTTTTGTAGTTCCAATTCATTGATTGCAAACTAAAATAATTCAGAAGTTTCAGCATGAAAGCAAATACATGTACCTATTCCAAAAAAAAGTTATCTATTTTCAGTTTGTATGTCTGTGTAGATTGCGCATTGAAAAACGATGCTACGTCACCTGATAGTCGCTTCGCCTTCTCTACAGTAGAATACGACGGCACTCATACTCGTACTTTTTGAAAGAGTTTATCGAGATTAAAGTACATATTATCGAACGGTATTATGGACCTCAGACTCATGAGTACCACGCTACGGTGGAGGTATAGAAACTCTATACAGAAATTTACTAGTTTTCCACTTTTCGAACATTTTCGGCGAGTTCCATCCGCACTCATTGCAAAACATCTCTAAAATTTGGGATACTGGTCGGACAAAGGTCTCGCAAGTCGAGAAAGCCGATACAACTGCGTACCGTCAAACTCCGTTCTAGGTTCCTATCCCAAAGAAGAATCCAAACTTCCTACCTGACACTCCGACTTGCACCAGTCCGCTGGCACGTTTAAAGGTAAGCTAATCGACGAGCACGCTGGATCTTCAACCGGAGGAGGCAAGGAAATCGACTCGAAATTGTCGGTGTACTTCACATTGTCGTTCTCGTCCGTCTCGTACTTGCCTCGCGGATACTGGTCCTCCGGTGATATGCAAAACGAATTCATCCGGTACGATTCGGCGGTCGCGACCGCCGCCACGTACGGTCGCACGTAGAACTCGGCGCTCTCCAATGACGAACTGCGGTCGGTGGACGCGGACAGCGTCGACGAGTACGCGTCGTTCTCCAGCTCCCAGATGGGCGACAGCGGCCGATCGAACGCCTTCTCCGCGATCTCGTGTTGATCCAGCTGCTGCGGTCTACTCTTCACGTAGCCGTCTCCGAGCTGCTCCTCCAAACGCCCGTTCGTCGCGTTCGCATTCGTTTCCAAATACGACGGAGACATGGTGGCGTTTTTGGGGTCGATCGCGTCGACTCCGTTCATCTTGACCGGCAAGGTGAGCGGATCAATCACGGCGACCGGTTTCAGCTTCTCTAGGTTCGACTTCAACTCCTTTTTCACTGACCGCCAATCGCAGGTCTGCTGGTCGATCACGTTGCAGGTGAGCACTTCGTTCAGGATACCTCGGCGACGGCCGTCCGCCTGTTTGAACGAACGCAGCTGACTCGACTGGAGGCCGCCGACGCCTGTGTCTTCCGACGGCGACGGCGTCCGAGCTTCAGTTAGGTCACACACACTATCCGGAGTGTCGCCGAACACCCACGAGTACGATGCCTCCGGCCGCAGCGACCTCGGAATCGACGTTTCCAGCTCTTCGATTTGGTTGTTCTCCTGCACACCGTTGTCCACTAGATCGACGATCTTTTCTTTCGGTTTGGCCGACGGAAGAACTGGTGGCGGTGGAGGAGGTGGCAGCGCGCATCGCTGCTGGAAACGTTCGGTCATCCGTGACACCTTACCGGGCGTGAAGAGGCTTTTATCGTTTTCCAGTTGCTCGTTGTGGTGCGGAGTGACGTTGGCGTCGTCGTCCTTCTGCAGGTAGATTTTCTTCACCTCCTCGACCTTGGCCAGCGGCTGGTAGACGGCAGCGACTGTACCTGCGCCGCCACGGTTGTTGAAGTAGTTGCATATGTTCGAGTAGTTGCGGCCAAAGTAGCGGCCACGGTCGGCAATCGCCGGCTTCGATCTGATGGTCGCGAACAGCTGCTCGATGTTCGACTTGACGCGGGCGGTTGAAGCCGGCGCCGGTGGCTGACCCTTAGCCGGCGGATGCGGGTTGGCATGACGCGGCTCCTGGTCGGAGAACTGCTCAGCCGCGTCGTCGATGATGGCCAGCGACGGCATGGTGTGGATCAGCTTCAGATACAGGTAGACCAGCAGCAGGAACAGTATCTCCGACTGGACGGAGAAGCGAACGCACTCGAGCACCACCGACGGCAAGTTTAGATTATATTTAAGTATTAAAAATACGGTGAACACCAGACAGTACTTATACGACATCGAGGTTGATTTCCGGTCAGCGGGAGACGAGAATACGAACGATAATTTAAGATAAAAAAAGAAGCGAAAAAATTTCGAAATTTCCAGAGACCTAAGAGGTCCACATCTGGTCGCCGATCGCGATCAGCGATCACGCGTCGACGAAACACACGCACGCACAGATCGACACATCCGCGAATACCTGACGCAGGTATTTTAACACTGGCCGGATTAAGCGAGCGCTGGACGAGTTTATGCAGTCTAACGGAGAGCGTCGCCGCGGTCGTCGTTTGGGAGTAGAGAGAAGGTTACGAGGATAAGGTGTGCCTGCCTGCCTGCCTTCTGTACGCGATCCATACCAGTCTTTTGCGCCGCACCGAAGTCACGGCATACGCGGGGCTTGTACCTTATTCCATGCCCGGTCTGTCCGGACAACTATACACACTTCGATATATCGCCGCGAAGAAATCGCGAAACGCATTTTTCCAACTGCGTTCGGCCGCCGGCCATTCGACCGGACGCGAGTGCGTGCACTCCGAATTTCGAGACCGATTTCTCAAAACGCGTTACGAGCGACCGATGATAAAAGCGACCTGAAAACGGACAACCTGATCGTCGTTTCCCATTTGTACGGAAGTATAAATATCCCTAGGTATAATGTAGCACCGCTTTGGCAGTAAAGTATTGAAGTTATTTACGGAATATGGTGCCTGGTGCCGTCTAGTTGAATTCGAAACGATATAAGCCGATTATTTAATAAAAAAAAAGAGAAGCGAGGGGAAGAATGCGGTCAGAGAACTACGGTATTGGTGACCTGCATCTACATGCAGAAGGCGATGATTGGATTACATTCAAGGTTATTGATTGCTAAGACACGGCGCCTTCCTGCCATGTGTACAGGTATACAAATTATGGATGAAAATGGGAATAGATACCACTAAAATAGAAAGTAACAATCTAAGTCGAGCAGCCAAGTGCTCCAAGATTGCTAGATATAATACACACATTCGTCGATACATGGGCAAAATTTCAGAAGAAAAAAATATCAACTCTGCGCAAGAGACATCATTTTACCCGACTGAGGCTTTTCCGAGAAATTTAATCGCGAGATTAGACTAACCCGAGTGCCAAATATAAATGGATATATACCACTTTATTTTGCATCGAGAATGACAAACGTAAGAAAAATCAATTCAGTACTTTTACCCTACATCAGAGTTCAACGATCGGGTAATTTTCAATCATGAAGTTGAGTGTACTGGTTGATGCTTTCCCCGCGGTTTGTTGCATTAGAGACTATTTCCTCCACGTGCCGAAGACGTATTCCTATGCGCATGGTTACTAGCCATGTGTCTCGTAACATAGAGCACGCGACCCACAAACCGCACATGTCAACACCAATTTATTCTTCAGACACTGGTAGTAACCTGTTCTGCCAGCATAATAACTTGTTCCTGAGAACTGACAAGGTGAAGGAGGAGGACTGCGGAGCACGCTATCTATCCATCTCAACTGGTACTACGGTTGGATGTTGGGGAAACAAGAGATTTAAAACCTATTCACTAGATTTCCGGGGATAGGAATCAAGTCGGCTACTGTACAGCATGCTATCTACCCATCCACCGCAACTGATACTGTCTTGTTCTAGAATGTTACAGGGAGATGAAAACCTGTTCACTGGTTTTACGGCGCTGGGAATCGAACCCGCGTCGCAAGAATGTGGCGGGCAGAGTACCACTCGTCTACACAGCGACCCTGTGAGTGTTAATATGTTTTGAATAACTTGCACTGCATCGTATGGAGTCCCAGTAACTCTTAGCATTGTTTTGACGAGTCTTAAATTAGTCTTAGGAAGTTTACAAAGAGTCTTATGGAATTACATAGCATAAAGATGAGTTTCAATTACCAGTAATAAACCGAGTCAAGTCATAAAATAACCCTGACGCCTTGGAAAGTAGCTATAACCAGAATTTTCATAGTTTTAATCAGTCGTACATAGTTTTAATTGAGTCCTAAGCAAACTTGACTAATCTGAAACAAAGTCTCAAAAAATCTCGGCACAATCACTATTGAGCCATAATCAGTTTGCAACACTTCGAACATAGTCATAGAAAGTCTAAACTAGTTTAAAATAGTCTTCAAAACATCCTAAGGAGAGTCTTTACTAATCGCAAAATGGTCTTCCAGGGACGTACCAAAGAGGTTTTCCAGGAGAAGGGAGGGGGGGTGTAAAAACTGTGAAAGTACCAACTAACTCAACTCAAAATTCCCAAGCATCAAAGCAAGAAAAAAAAAATCTTTTGACCTGATGGATTTTTCTAACTGACTCAACTCAAAATTCCCAATAAAATAAAAAATAAAATAAAATAAAAGAAACAAACAAACACTGTTGGGTTTTCTCAACTTCTCAACTCAATTCACAAGTATCAAAGCAAAAAAAAAAAAAATTAACTTGCTGGATTTTCCCAACTCGTGTGACTGAAATGATAAATTTTCCAAACTGCTGAGTGAATGATTCCTACAGAGGGGGCATATCGCTACGTCCCTGCGGTCTTTTAATGAATCTTACAGTTTCAATCTTGATAAATGTCAAAAGAATCCCTATGAGTCTGAACACAATTTTCACAAAAGATCTGACCAATGTCACCAATCTCATAGAGCCTGGCATGATCACCTGGTAGAACTAGCCTGAACAAATGTCAACCAACTTCTAATCTGTGATACATAGTCTTGACAGAGTTCTACGGAGTTGTGACTAGTTTTTGATGTGTCTTATTGAGTCTCAAAAAGCAGTGGCGGATCTGTGGGGGTGTTTTGGAAGTTCGGACACCCTCCTTCGGGGCGAAGAAGAAAAAATCGCTCGAGTTTTAAGTGTTTCTCCTGTTTTTTAGTATCTGCAGCACTACAGTCTACAATGTTCATTTTGAAACGATTTAATCACATTATGAAACTTGTCTTCAGAATTTAAGTATTTAAAAGGGCATCCATCTCTCTTTTTTAGGAGGCGGAGATGGAAAAAGTCTCATTTTCAAAACACCCACCTTGGATAATTTCTAGATCCGCCATTGTCAAAAAATGTACTCAGTGAGTCCTAATCAGGTGTAATAAGTTATCAGAAGGGTTCCCACAGTGATACAGTTTTAATTACTTTCAATAAATCTTAAATCATTTATATGAAATCTTAAAAAATTTTATTCAATCTTCTTGTGGCATGGTAAAACGAGAAGATCGCAGGTTCAGCTAAACTGATATCGTATGAACACACCGATTCCCTTTCCCACTTCATTCCGCATACAGGTGAAAATCTGCATGTGGAATGACGTCACATATCCACCTCCTTGTCCTTCTTTCTCCTAATTCCTAATCTTTCCTTCGTTTTCCACGGCTAATCCACCCGACATAACGGTACTTCGTTTTTGCCCTCGGTGACGTGATTACATGCACTTTGAGTTTTTGAAGATCGTTTATTTTACCTTGGTACACATTTTTATGGTTGTTCCGATTCGTTTAAACAGTTTTTTTCTGGATCATTTTTCCTTTTCGAACTGCCGTCTTCGCGGACCTAGTAGTTTTTCCGCCACCGGAATTCGCGAATTAAGTTTCCTTTTTCGCGAAGTTCCTCTGTTGTGTTTGTTTTCGTACGTTTGTTCTATGCCACCGCCATGTGTTCTCACATTCTCAAATTATATTTCTTTTTCCTTCATATTAAAAGTGTTGTCATGATGAATTAAGGTCTTATTTGTGAGGGGGGATACGGGCAATATGCAGGAGAATGTAAGTTTTTCGTTCCGGAACTCGAAACGACTTAACATGTGATCTGGGTAACCACCTTCTTTCCCTGGCAATACCACGCCTGAGAGGTCTCTTGTGATCTAGTCGGCATACTTCCTCAGGCTTTTTGGGCTTTTCTAGGTCGGCCACTTACACCGATATCTTGATCTGAGCACGTCCTCCGGTCGTAATGCAAGAAGGTGCGACCGGAAACAAATGTCGGCATTTCTTTGTGAACATCTTGTCTCTGGGTCGTTCATGAAAAAAATGCCACACTTCATAGTCTACAATCAACAAAAAGTCTAACTAAGTTAATCGCAACGACTATAGGAATGATCCAGACTAACATTTAAGTATTACTGGGGTTTACTCGTAATCAAGCCTTCATAAGTTGCAATATGGTTTTAACACTATCTTCTTGTCTTGATAATCTAATTTTAATGGAAAACCACAGAATAAGACGGTGATGAAGGTTGAAATTGAAATTTCAACCAATTTTTATAGAAGCAGGCACAAGGAATTCAATGCAACCTACCGCAAGTCTCTAACACTTTCCCCAACTAAGATAGAGCGTTCTGAAATAAGCACATTCCAAAACGTGGTTTCCACTTAAAATAATACAAATGTTTCCCGAGAGATAGGTAGCGTTTGTAAAGTTCCTCTACGAAGCGTAGGAAGCGTAGTCCCAGAACTTCATCGTTACACCATAATAAGACACACAAGTCCCTTTTTACAGTGTTACCAATGATTGGTAAAAATGTCGAATTAGATTTCCACAAGTTGATACAATGTTGTCAAGAAGGTGAAAACCAACTCCCCGTTGAAAACTCAATTTCACCGAAAATTAGTTCTTCACCTTATTTTTGCCTCTACTGAAAAATTAGGATTTTCACCTAGGCATGTTTTTTCGCTACCCGTCACATATACTTGTACCCGAACATCCGGATGTAAAAAGTTCATGCCGCATGGTTTATTAGGAAGGGAAGTCTGAGTAGTTGGCCGGTAATTTCTCCGCAGTTTGTTGTGTTAGAGTGTTTTCTTGTTTGTGCCAAAGACGTACATTTGTGACTCATTATGAGCCACGTTTCTCACAATGTTAAGTAAGCGACTCACGGGGAACACACAACCCAACACTAATCCTTCAGGTACCGGTGATAACGTGTTCTGCAAGTATTATGTCTTGTTTCTGGAAACTGGTGCGGGACTGCAGAGCGCACTATCTATCCATCTTAATTGGTACTGCAGTTGTTCCGTTCGCTAAGATACGAGGAAAGAGTCGGAACCCTTCTCAGTTTTTCAGCACTAGGAATCAAACCCGCGTTGCAAGGATATGCTATGGATACAATACAACTCAACCACAGAATGACATACCTCATCAAATTTCTAACATACGATTGCTGCAAGTCCCCAGTCCGCCTTTATCTCGAGAAAACCGTTCTTGACTGAAGCTCTTGCGGCGACCATTTATGTAAAATCACCTTTACTTATTTCCTAAAGTGAAAACATCAAGATGGCGAACATAACACCGTTTCTTGTAGATATACTGCCTCGCTGTATATTTGTACCAAGTTTCCAGTTAGAATGAGTTGGTTCAACCCTAGCCCTTTGACTGAACTAAATGGATAGGACTACTTTAGAAGTTATCACAACGCTTACAGAAGAGAAACACTGATTATCGAGCCCAGAAGGAACATAATTTCAGTATTTAACAAGGAGGTCGATAAAAGTTCAGACCCACTATGCAATAAAACAACCAGCGAACGTGATTATGATGTAAGATTTTCTGCGTCCTGTTTCTCTCACAATGATTTCGATTGTTCGAAGAGGAATAAAAAAGAAGGTAATCCGTCGGAGTCAAGTGTTCGATTTTGTCGAAGTAGTATCGCCGAGTTAGGATTGAAATAAGAAGAAAAAAAAAGCTGTATTGCAGTTCATTGCTCCATCGATAAAGTGGCCACAGGCTAGTAAAAAATACTCACAAGTACTTAGCTACCGGTCTATTCGCTTTTATTACACGTACTCGTAGTACGCATGATTCGAGCGCATGCTACAGTTACGAGATTCCATCCTCCCGCCTATTCTCTCTCAGCAGTTACATAGCCGAGTTATCGATATCCGACTATTGGTGCACCTTGCAATCGAGTCTGCGAATTGTACGACCGTGGGATGTGAGAGGAAACCCGCGTTGAACGCAGACTCGCGATACCATCGTCTGAAGCAGCTTCGGCTCCCTCGTCCTGATTCACATTTGTATATGCGATGGAACGGAGGTGTCGGTATCTAGCCGATATCGTGCCTGAAATGTCGCTCAGTCGTTCCAGCGTGGGCTTCTTGTCCATGGACAGATCAGCCTCGCCTCACGAGCTAC
Organism: Acanthococcus lagerstroemiae; assembly: GCA_031841125.1. Taxonomy (NCBI): domain Eukaryota; kingdom Metazoa; phylum Arthropoda; class Insecta; order Hemiptera; family Eriococcidae; genus Acanthococcus; species Acanthococcus lagerstroemiae. Next base: position 30,147,777 of record CM063113.1, on the reverse strand, counting down.
GACAGGCGAGTCCAACTTGTAAGATCGGTTCCTCCAACTGAATCATATTTGACTTGAATCCAAAACGGTCCCGCGAATACCCTTATGAACGACCCTTCGGGCAATTCTGCATTGTGCTCGCCAATTCCAAAATCATACTTCCAGGTTCCCGTGCCAAGCACGTTCGGAGTACGAGTGACAGCAGTCTCGCAACTGTCGCGCGCAAACAGCTTAAACAGGTTTGGTCTAGCGACTGAGCGCCGCTCGGATGCGGCACATTGTGCGGTACCATCGCACCGGGAATGACCATCCAGATCAACGTGGAAAAAAAAAGGTCTTCCAATTGAAGACGAAAAACAGTAGCAGGTCGCAGAAGCTACTTTTGTTACACTGTAGAACCGGCGTTCTGTCAAAAGGAACGTCAAATGGCAATAAATTAGAACTGGCGCACCGTTAACGAATTTTACGTTTATATTTCTCACCGGCGATGAGGTGAAAAAAAAAAAGTTTAATGATCTGTTGGTTCGTTTACCGTTTAAACCTTGTAACGCGAATCGGATTAAACGATGTATATGCGAACGCGTTTTTAATTGTCTTCGACTCGCTTCCGGTTTTCCAGATTCAAGAAACACGTCCAAAGATGAAGATGGTAAGTTGGGAAGAGGGATCCAAGTTGTACCTCCGAGGACGTTAAAGGGTTACAGTTGGGATTGATATCGGGGTTCGTTCTTTCTTCAAGAGAAAAGACGCCCAGCAAGCCACCAAAATGCTAATCTAAAATCGAGGAACTTCCTCACTTACTCAAATACGTCATCTCAGATTGTTACTTGATCACCAGATTTAGTCCAGTCACATACAAAGCTAACTTTCGGCGCATATACGCTCAGGTCACTCTCCAGATGGTGGGGATAGAAAGTTCCCGCCCTTCCAATCCGGGCTCTGGGTTAATGCACAATACAAAATTAAACGTAAATTAAATCGCGAAGAGTCTGACCACTCGTCGTTTGAGCACGAGTGGAAGACACATATTCGAGCGAGGTTGACAAGCCAGAACACACTTCCCCCCTTTTTTTCCCCTTTTCCTCAACAGTTAGAACATATTGGATTTTAGTGGCGTCGACGATAGGGCCCCGCAACTATCTTCAAGACCGGTTGCAGCTAGGCACGTGGCTGCCATAAAACTTTTTTTCTTCAATTTAGCTCATTAATTGTGCGAGGCCAGAGCTAGGTAACCATAAATCGCAGTCAGACGACGACGAGTAATTATACTTTGACGATTTAATTTGTAATTGTTTTGTGCTTCGTTGAATTTTCCCATTTTGAGCCCACTCCCGTAACAACGAATACCTCATAATTTTGGACAAATTATAGCCAGAATCGAGTTCAACGACTTCCAAAACTTACGTATCGATGCCCATACTATATTTTATGTAAATTTTGGTCCCTCCCCCTCCAACAGAGCCACAATTTTGAGCTGAGTGAATCTAACACCAAAAATAAATTTGTCGACTACCATAGCCTGAAAAATTATACCTATATGATGTACGTTGAATTTTTCAATTTCGAGCCCTCACCCGTTACCCTAGGTGCCACAATTTTGAAATTTTGAACAAAATAATACAGGAATCGAATTTAGGCGCTATGAAAATCTACGAATCGATATTCATACAGTATTTAATCCCGTTTTCGACCCTCTCCCCCTCTCGTGAAACTATAATTTTGAATATAAGGTTAAACAGACAAAAAAAATGAATTCAGCGAGTTCGAAATCCACTCGATGATATACTCCAATTGCGTCATTTGTACAAATGGAAGATTCAAGAATTTCTTCAAAATCCTCCACAAGACCAATGAAACACAAATAGACAAACTGTATTACGCTGTATACACAATGTCTAATAAAATGCACCCCTCCCCCTGCATCCTTTAGTCGGATCAAAATATGAGAAAGTAAAATTTCAATTCGATGAAGTCTAATTCCCTTTCGAGTGGAAACATTTTCTATCTAAAAAAGAGGTCCTGGAACGTTCCACGAACTTTGGATTTTCAAATGAAAACATATAAAAAAAAAAAAATACCGAAATAGGAATTTCCAGGCTCGCTGATTTTGACTATCCAACCAGCTAGCTGACTGAGGTTCCAAAATTCAAAGTTCACTCGTAAATTGGGTAAAATTATGTTGAAACTTTTCGTGAAAAATTGAACTAAGCATTAAAAATAGTTTTCTAGGGCGCTGATTTCGAAAATTCATCAGATTTTTCATCGGGTTCCAATTTAGGTCAGTTTTGACAATTTCAACCGAGAAATTTGAATTTTAGGACCTGAATCTAAGTAGAATCAGAAATCTGACATATGTAATTTTTGAAAGCAGTGAGCCAGAAAACTGCATTTTTGATGCTTCGGTCAAAGGTTCAATTTATATGTATGTTATCCATGAAGAATGTGTATTAGTAGTAGTTGAATGCAGCAGATATGACACACTTATGAAGACCTTCCCCGCGATTGATTGGCTACAGCAAGCAAGAAATAAGTGTCGAGGAAGGATCCCAATTTTTCCCTTCAGCTATCAAGGAACATTCTGAGACTGAGGAGCAAGAAGGTATTCACAGAGACGAAACTTGACTTTCAGTTTGCCGGGATGGAGAAGAAAAATTTGCCGACAACTATGTCTTTAAAACCAAACGACAATTTTTTTTTTTTAATTTGAAATTTTGCTGATTTTTTAATCAAAATATTTGTTAACTGGAAAAAAAAAAGACAAACGTTCTTAGAGAATGAAAATTTCGAATGAACAGTTTCAAAATTTGCAGACTGCCAAATTATTGGGATGTTTCACCTCCCCTAGTTTCGTCCCTGCAAATGCAGAATGAAACCTCATCCCTCAAGAACTCACATTTGCGTACATGAACATACCTAGTCTGGAAAGGTAAGCTGGACGGATGTTAGGAATACTTGGGAGGCACACAACTTCCTTTACACATTAAGGTGGTCGTTATTTACTCTTGGTGACATTCTTTCCTGAATTTCCTCTGATTCGTCTCCTAAATTAATTCCAGTAAAATCAAAAAAACACCTAGAAATTTCTAGGTTTATTAGATTAGGGGAATCCGTGCCACAAGCTCCCTTTCGTTCTTATGGGAAAAACATATGGAGTTTTGGCTTCTTTGTTCCAAACTGAATTCCCCTCCTATATTCACCAGGACCACAGCCGGTAAATTATACAATAGAACATTTGCTATCGGATTCAGTTTATCAAAATTCTCCGAGAAAATTTTCCGAAAAATTTTCGAGTAGGAAATATTTGGGGGAAAATCCCGAGTGGTTTAGAAGACTTTTATCGAAAATCTTCAGGAAAATCTCCGGTGATTTCCAAGGAATAATTTCATTGGAAATCTTCGAGAAGAATCTCAAATGATTTTCAAAAAATTTCATCGGAAATGTTTGGAAAAAAATTCCGATAATTCTCGAAGAATTGAGACTATTTTACACTCATGTCCAGGAATCAGAGATTTTTCCCGAAGATCTTTCATAACATTTTTCGGAAATCGTTGGAAATTTTTTCTGAAGATTTCCGAAGAAATCCTCCGAAAGTTAGCCGAAATTATTTTCGAAGATTTCCAAAGATCGGAGATTTTCCTCAATGATGTCTGATGAAATTCTTCGAAAAGGATCGAAAATTTTTCCTTAATATTTTCGATAAAATTCCTCGGAAATCAAAGGAATCTTGTCCAATCTTTCTGATAAAATTCTTCGGAAATCATCGGCGATTTTCCCCGAAAATTATTGCATCGTTTTGCACGTTTGATGCCTTTTCCACCTGTACACCATCCTCCCATCACTGACTTCGCTTCTTTGAGATGATTTTCGATTTAGAAGATAAAATAACAACGACAGCACTCGCCAGTGCAATTTCATCTTCCGAATCACTTATAAGTACGAGTAAGTATACAAAAACAATTCGATTTCATTAAAAATCAATCACAAGTATATACGTCCACGCATCGCTTCTTTCGTCAACTGAGGACGAAAATGTTCAAAAATTGCGAAACATGGACAAATAAAGAAGCAGAGCGCAAGTGTGAAAGTGCGTATACTCTTCTTTTCGTAGATGAAAACGAAACACGACACTCCAACGCGAAACAGCGAATCACGCGCGTAACCAGGGGGGCAGGGGGCAGCCCCCTAAAAAATCTCCCCCCCCCCCCTGTGGCCCCTCGCCGAATTTGAAAATTTTGTAAAATTTATAGTATTAGATAAAATAAAGCAAAAGTTTTTAAAACTGGGCCCCCCTTCAAAAATTCGTGGCCCTTTCTGGCCCCCCGTTAAAAAATCCTAGTTACGCCGCTGCAGCGAATAGTCTGTAGCCAGCTTTACATTTCATGTTCAGAATTATATAGTACGCGAACCATCAACAAACAACAACCAAATAAAAAAAATCTGTCTGGAGACATCTCGTAGACATTCCCTCAAAATTTCAGCACGCCAGTGTTACTCATCGCGAAGAAAAAAAAAGTGTCACCTTACTTCTGAAACTAGCCATGTCGAGTTCAACACAAAAGTTGAGTGACCATGTCGACATTGACTTTTGGATCGAGTTTTGCATAGACTTCCATGAAGAATACTATCCAAAAGTCGATGTCGATATAGTAACTAGACTTCTGCATCAAATTCTACGTAAATTCGACCATAATACTGTGCTAAAGGTGACGGATTTTAGATAGAGACGAGTTAATTTTTGTATGGACTGTATTTTTCAAGAGTTCTATCAGATACCACAACAATTCGTTCCCAGTCAATTAGAAGGTAACCTCCAGCAATTAAAATGTTACACGCTTACACTTAGTTATAAAATCCCGAGAGTAGACTCCCTTATAAAAGTATCTAATAAAAATCGTCAATATTGATTCCGGATCCGCTAGCAAACACTTTCTGAACTTTCCCTCCAAAATGTACTTAACCATCCGAACGAATTTCTTCGTTCACTAACTGATAAATTTTCGCGCGCAATTTCATTTCACTTACGGCTGAGCTAAATCGTTAGAACCTCGCCGATTGTCGTCAATCGACGAGCCTGGCAAATGTTCGGCAGCGATAAGTTTCACTTCCTCGGTGCACCCGATGTGCTTCCAAAAAATCTCCTGCGTATCGCCCATTAAAAGATCGCGTTTAAATCGTCTTCCCGGTATTTAAATTAAGTGAAAGATAATTAAAACCGATTTCGACAATTATTTCCGAATTACAGTTTACATCAGAGACCGTTTAACTGTACTTTTTACGTCTTCGTATTAAGTAATCGTGTAGTTCACGTACACGTTTGAAAAACGAAACTGCCGTTCGCGCCATATATACGCACATACAAAATATACAACACATCCACGTTGTATAAGGTAATTAACTTGAATACAATAATTTAGGGGAAAAAATATACGCGAACAAGGATGAAAAGTAAATGTGAAGAATTTCTCTCTAGATGTAAACAATCGACGGGTACATTGTGTAAATGTGTACTTTTTTTTTGTACTTATTTCATCTCTCTGTCTTCCTATAATGCGGCTCTCGAACTCGGCAGCATTCTCAGCATTTTTATACCTAGGTAGTAATTTATGAGACTTGCATCGTTTCTCGCATGCATGTAAATGTCGCCGCCGCGTGCACCCAGCCCAGCCGGAGTGTACATATTATTCCGCGAGGGATATTCCCGATTGGATTTCGCGTAATCGTTCCTCTGCTCGTTTCATTGTTCCAAGATTAGCGGCACTGGGGCTAATTGAAACGCGAACTATCTTTATTCTAATTAACGAGCACCGTCTATAATGGCGGGGCCGCCGGCGCCGTCGCCATTTTTGCACATGCTGTTTACTTTCGTTTACTCTTACATAGGTCTCACAGGGGTAGACAGATAGGTATATTCAGATTACCTTAACAAAATATTAATGGGGGTACAGCATCCTCTATATTTAGTTGGAATTCAGGTATGTCTGGAAGTCTTCCTCGAAGACGAATCAATCAGAAGTTGGTGATCTTGAGTTTCAGATTGACTAGAAACAGGGTCATCATCCGCAGATCTGTTAAGGTGGCGAATGGCAAAGGTGAACGAAGAACGGGAGAGGGCCGGCATAAAAATACGACCGAGGCTCTCCAGCGAAGCGGTTTGCACAAAAAAGACACAAAAATGTCTTCTTGGAAGCAAGTAGGGAGGGGGACTATTCACTGCACGTAACAAAGCAGAGAATTTTGTAAAATCGGAAAACAATCAATGACTCACACGTTCGCTTTGGGCTCTAAATACGAGCTGCAAAAAACCAATTAGAAAACTGAATACTTGGAGGCTACATAGTGAGACCAAATAGTTGGAACTGAAAAACTGACTTCCTTCAAATGTTCAGGAACTACACATTAATTGAATCGTCCAGATCTTTCGGCCATGAATACACTCAGATTTCAAGTTGCGCGCCGCAACGTTCCTAGTAAATAAGGACTGAACTCCGCCGCGGTCATTAGCAAAATTCTCATGAATGGTGCACGTTATAACTCGAAATCGAATACATTCAGCCTTCAAATTCTGTACCAAGAGACCAAAATCTGTAATGGACCACTGCGCAGTGTGTAACCTACGAAAAATAATATCTATAAAAATCATTTGGTTTCATCTGGATGCCGGACAGCAATTTCTGAAAACTACAGCAAGCTCATCTCCTGTTAACCATCAAATCATTTTTAATGGTTCCAAACGCGATCACCAAGTCAATATACAGTAACTCACAAAATTATGTGGACACTTCTTCTTTTCGTGTTTTATTCGCAATATTTAAAGAGGAAATGCGCGGAAAAATTTGAAAAAATTCAACGTGATAGGAGACAGTGTTGGTAGTCACAGAGCACCAATTTTTTGGAGAAGGACCGAAAACTATGTACGCACAGAAAAAAGAAAAACACGAAACATGTAGGGGAGGGTGGGAAGAACTGAGACAAAGGGAGCAATGAGACAATGCACATTTAGCCTATACTACAAACTGTAAATGGCAACACTGCATCACATATACATCACTATCCAGTAGGTTAATATTACCACAAAAAAGTTTCAGTTCTATCAATTAGTAATTATGATTTTGATAACACGCCCTGAAATGTGGTTAATTTTCTAGTTTTGAGCATTTAGAAAAAAGCGTTTACATGAAAAAAATTTGGTATTTGCCAAGCAAGTCATATCTTGCATAAGACCACTTTTTAGATCAAATACCTATCTGAAATTTTCGTTAATGCAGAATTTTTGCAATGTATGAATTTCTCACCCACCGAAACTGAATGACTGTGTTGACTTGAATCAAACTTGAAAACCAACCCTCAGAGGGATCTTATCAGTAGCCCACTTTTGTCTCATTTGTGGATTTACAATTCTTCCAACTTTTTTTCCTGTTCAATTTCACAATGTCAAGTTAAATTTAAATAATACTGTAATGTCCATATAAAATAAATTTATACTTTTTTGTATTATGTAACATGATCATTTGATTGAATTTTCTGTATTTCATGTGTTGTCTTATTGCTCTCCATGCACTGTGTCAATGCTCCCTTTGAAATTTTTGTGGGTGATATGAGACAAAATTTTTGAAGGGCTTTAGGATTTTTGGAAATGGCCTGTGGATGTTGAATTTTTTAGGATTTGTAGTTCAGTCATGTAACTATACGTTGCAATTATTCGAAGCTTTTCACAGTGCTTCTATGTTATTTTACAACGGTTTTCCAAAAAGGGACTTAGCTCTCCCCACTTTCTCCTACGTCACATTAATACGTGGACACCGTGTATTTTCTCCATAAGGAATCTGACTTGACCTTACATTTCGTTGAACAGAAATCGCAAAAATGTTCCTTCAATTGTCACAAGTTAATTTCTGTAAATAAGAACCATTTTATTCATTTTTTAATTTTGACTTTCTTTGCAACACGCTGTTGCAAACTAAGAGCTAATTTGAGCGGAAGTCTTCACCATATTCGGTCCCATTCCTTCCTTTCTAATGCTATTCTATGCCAGAATTTATGCAGAAATAATTTGCCAAAGCCGTCCCCATTTTGTTTTTTGTTTTCTCTTCTTCCTTTTATGGTCTGTTGGATTTCAAAATGTCGCGAGGAGATCCACCTTCCGTCTCTCAGCCTAGCCACGTGTCTCGCACATCTCCACTTGGCTCTGTTGATTTGTGTACCACGCTGACTTCATACTTTAACTTGTTTTTAATTGTTTTGATTTTGATTTTATCTTTTCTCTTGAAACCTATAGGATCGAACTTTCCATATTATTTTGTGTTGTTTCCAGTTTTACTATTCGCTCCGGGTAATTAACCAGGTTTGTGAACCGTACGTCAAAGTTACCGCGGCGTTGAAGATTTCACTTTTATTCTCTAACCTAAAAGGACCTTTAAAGATATATTTCAGGCTCCAGTACTTTACCCAGGTCAATACAATCTTTCTATTGATTTCTTTTGCAGTTCTATTGTTCAGTGATATTAATTGGCCCACATATATGTACTACGTCCTCCACAACCTTCAACCTTTCATCACCTATTTTGATTGTTAGTTCTGGATCCGTAGAAATAATTTTTGATTTCTTTACGTTTATTTGGAGACCCGTCTCATCGCCTATATAGTAAGTCATATTACGACATCGTAGCATGACTGAATGCGGAATTAGGTAAGGATTGAAAGAATTTGAAACATGAAAACTCCTGCGTTCATTATAGCATCAGCCTGAAACCGAAAAAAAACCACAATAGTTGCGACCCGTCTCTCACCAGTACACGGAGCTATGGTGATGTGGATTAAAATATAGTACGAGTATTCTGCAATGCTTCTAGTTTACAGAGATAAATTTGCGACCATTAAAGGAACATTTTTGCGATTTCTGTTCAACTAAATGTAAGATCAAGTCGGATTCCTTATGGAGAAAGTACACGGTGTCCACATACTAATGTAACATACAAGTTTCGTGATTTTCTTTTTTCTATGCTTAGTTTTCGGCCCTTCTCCAAGAGATTGGTGTTCTACAACTCCCTACACTGTCTTTTGTCACATACAATTTTTTCAATTTTTTCCCGCCCATTTCCTCTTTGAATATAGCGAAAAAACCGCGAAAGAATAGAAGTGTGCACATAATTTTGTGATTCACTGTAGACCAGTACTAGAACTACGAGTTATCTATTTCTTGGTCTTCTTTACTTGTCTGTCTTTCTTGTAAGCTGTTACTCAGTCCAACGGGACCTTCCAGTAAGAGGTCATTCATGAATTACGTAAGGACGATTTTGGCCATTTTACCCCCCCCCCCTCACCACCACCATGTATAGACACATCAGATTCATTGCCCCCTCCTCTTCTTACGTAAGATTTTTTCATGAATTTTCTCAACTCTTGTGAATTAAAAAAACGAATGGTCCAGCCTGACCGTCAAACAAAGAAAAAAAGACAACGAATGGAAAATGAGTAAAGATAAGAATGTGGTATTGAAAAAGTCACGCCCCGGATGTAGGTATAGAAATGCAAGAGACAAAAGCATTTCCATCGTGTCATACAAGAAATAGTCAGACAGGACAATTCAACGATATTGTACACAAAAATGTACACTAAAGAAGAGAGAATCGATTTCTAATTGTAATACTATACAGACTTTTTTCTTTTCTTTTTTCTTTTTTTGGGGGGGGGGGGGTTACCTGGTTAATGTGGAAAACCTGTCACTATGGAAATGTTTGAAGTGGTCCGTTGAGTTCCCACTATAGACAGGCTTCACTGTACGTCTATTTACTCATCTTTAGCGGTTGCATGCAAACAAAAAGTGTTGCCTGAGTGGTGGCTATGTTAAAACTGACGTCATAAAATATTACCTAAGAATGACTTCACCCCTCTTGCCCCCTCCCCCAGTAAGGTCATGTAGAGATTTTTTATCTCCCCCTCCACAGGGCCCTTATGTAATTAATGAACGACCCTTAACACATCCGCCCCTACAATTCTACAGACATCAGGCAGGCAATTCCTCGGAGGTTTTTTTCATTAGTACGGTTGGAGGAGAATCTCACAAATATTAGTACTTTCTTTTCCGATTAAATGTTCTGTGACTCAGCAATATTGTGTCCGGCTCGCAGCCTTGCGACGCTTGTGTTCCGTCTCCAACGCCGGAGAAGCTAATGAAAAATGAACAGAGAACAGGTTTTATCTCTTTCCCCGCAAACACCTCAATGAACGAGCGACCACAGTACCAATCAAGCTGGATAGATAGCGCGCTCTGTAGTCTCGCGCTAGTTCTCAAGAACACAACATTAAACTCGCAGAACACCGCACTCTGCAGTCTCGCACTAGTTCTTATGAACCAAACATAAAACTCACAGAACACACGGCTACCAGTATCTGAAGGATTAGTGTAAGTTGTGTGAATTCAGTACGTACCTAACTCAACGTTGTGGGACACGTGGCTCTGACTAGTAATGCTACAAGTAAGCACACGTTTTCGACATGGAGAAGAAAACACTTAAGCAACAAACCAGGGGGGGGGGGAGATGACACACTACCAGGACTACCCCGTCTTGTAAGCTGTGTGACATGTGTTCGTTACAGTCACCGTCTGGAACTGGAAATAACCAAAAAAAATTTAGCTCGAATGTTTTCGTGAGTTTTCTTCCTCTTATCCAGGAGAATGCAAGGACGTAACTATAGGGGGTAATGGGGGATGCGCCCCCTCCCCCCACTGTAATTCAATAGTCGGCAAACTTGCGATTTTAATCACTTAGTCCGCAAAATAAATTAAATGAGAAATCGTCCTTTGATTATTAAATGCTGTAACAACGTCAATTAATGTTTCTTCTTTATTCCATTATTGATGTCCTGCGAGTCGGCATTTTGTCGCCTTCGCCCCCTCCCCCACTGATTTTTCTTAGTTACGTCTCTGGAATGGGCAGATACCACCAGGAATAGGAAGAAACCAATAGCAAATTTTTCTTCTTCCCTAACATTTTGGCGATACAACGGATTATGAAATCGTATTTTCATGCAGAAGTAATAGACCGAGACAAAAAGTAAATGTGAGTGGGACGTTCCAAAATTCTTCCACTGGCAAGATGTAACTTAGCAAACGGAAAAAATGTTGAGATATAACATAAAATACTGTCTTTTTTTCAGCAATTTTTTAACTGAGAGTGCAATTTTGCCAACTAAGGGTCATCTGACGAATACTTTTGAAATCAATGAGCAAGCAACTAACAATCGTCATTTTTACAATTTTGTCAGCTAATTACGCTTGCCAACTTTTCCTAACTGAAGACGATTCTGTTAATCGACAAGTTATTTTTGGGCAGGGAGCAAAATTTCATCAAAAACATTCATCAGAAAATTTAGTTACTTCCTCGAAATTCTCACTCAATGAGAAGAGGCTTCAGGAAGTCCACCGCAGAAAATATTCCATAATTCCATCATAATCTTCGAGTTGGTTCCCAAATATAAGTCACCAGTACTGAATTGCAATATTGGTTGATGCTTACTCGGCAGTTATGCCTTTCGAGTAGTTTATATTTTTTTCAGATTCAGGTATAATTGTATACCTCGGTGGTCATGTACAACCTCCTCGAAATAACTGGTAATCCCCGCTTTAGTCTAAGAAAACTGCTTCCCGTATACGCGTCACTACTCAAAATACGCCATTCAAGGCTGGCACTCACACTTCAGGCTTCTCAAATTCAAAAATCACAAGATGACATAAACGGAACTGTAAGACTTACCTCACTGAGGCCGATACGATACGACGAATCATCGACGTCTGCATCGAGCAGAATATTTTTGGCAATGGTTTGGTCGTCACTAGTGCTTCCAGACGAGGGTGAATCACTACTGACCAGTAACAAAAAGCGTCTTCGGAATTCGGATAGCGACATCGATTTTGGGAAACCTTGTTTGTTCAAACGAACTACAGGCAGGATTTCCGATCCTCTTAACTGAAATAGACATCATCAGATGAGAGACCATCAGTAAATTTAACAAAAGGGTGCTGAACCTGGTCAACTCACCTGAGATCGTAAAAGAGGAACATTAATAGTCGAGCTATGCGAAGGGTAAGTGGACGATACAAAGCTGCTGCTACCTCCTCTATCGACAAGCCCAGCGTCGTGGTGCGGAAGGAAACAGTGTGCAAATTTAACTTTGGTTCTGCGTAACGTTTCAATAATGCCGTCCTAAGAAAAACAACATTAGCATCCAGATTGGTCAGCTCAGGTAAATCGAATTTCTGTATTATTTGTTGTACAACTACAGGTACTTACAACATTGAATTTAACTTGCAACGAGACGGATCGTCGTTTGAAACCAGCAGTGAAGGTTCTGCGAATGCTGGAGACCCGACGAAGAGAATGGGTGCTACAATCTAACGTCGCTACTGAGCTGGTCAAGCCAACGCCTCTGTAGTTGGCGAACGCATTTGCAATATCTTTACTGTTGAAAAAACAAGAGTTACAAATACATTAGCTATTACTCAAATAGTGGATAACTAGGGAAGACTCCACTCCATTTCGACTTCCTGCTCGGCAGTGTGAGTACAAATTTTCTGCCTATTCTGTCCTCGGTTCACTTCGTGGAGAACTAGGAGAATATATGACAAGTAAAACACGACTCAGATACAAGAAGACGAAGAGATGAAAAGAAGAGAGGCATAAAGAACAGACGGACAAATGATGAACGCGAATATGGATGAGTGCGGGATAGAGAGCACAAGAGCAGAAAAAGAAGAGCCACACAGATATTTTGAAAACCAACCAGGGGAACAAGGAGAAATTTTGATTCTCGACTCCCTACCTGTATGGCTCAAGAACGGAGACATTGAAGATGAATAAAATACAGACACATATTATACAGATCTCTTCAATCTCAGTTCTATTTTCCCTGCAGACCTGTCTTCTAATTTTCCTAAACGCTGTCTGCTTGCTTGTCAGTCAATCTTTACGGACTTGTAACTACGTAAACTTACCTATTCGAATCTTGCAACACCGTAATAGCGACTTTCACGAACGGATTCTCTTTACACTGTTTCATCCAGCCGTCAGCACGATATAATACTGGATTGGTTCCTTGGCAATGTTGGACAACAAAATGGTTGTTACCGGGAGCTTTACGTATCAGGGCGTGATCCTCTACAAACAAATAAAACATTTCCGATATCTGTATGATTCAAAATTGAGTAGGCATTCGTTAATACTTGATTCTAATACGCCCGGAATCTTCTTTTCTTTGGCCAAGAGACGCAACTATGAACCAAAGCCAACGTTTACGCAAATGAAATCACGCATTAATTTAGAAACGATACAGAGCATCATTTAGTCTTGACCAAGACCAACGTAGAGGAGAATTCCTCCGAACACAGACGTTTTGGTTTTTAATTTTGTTATTGATCATATCAGTTCTCCACAATGAAATTTCAAACCACTGAAATATTCCTCAATGAGCTGTCGGGCTTAGTTACCTTACAAAATTTACATAGTTCTCACCTCGGTCGGAGTACATTGAGAAAACTTTATCGAGGAACTGATGCTCGCTCGCTGACTGCAGCGAGGTGATATCATCCAGTAGCCACAGCAACCCAGGAGCACGCTTATCTGTGTTCGGTGACTGTCTCAGATCGACTTGAGAGCTGCGCAAAAACGAAGACGCCGATGATGAGTTATCCAACAGATTGACAATTGGCTCAGGTGATGCATCTTCGCACTTGTCCAATGTTACTTCAATTTTCTCCTGCGAACCGGAAGAAAATGCAATTATTCCTATATATTCACTACCTCGATTCCTGATACCAGATAGAAAAGGGTAGAGGAGAAACTGAGGAACTACTTGGCCGGAATGCAAAACAATATTATGAAAATCTTGATCAACTGATTTCGAATTACCTGGTTGTATCGTTCTCTCGGCATGTCCAGGTTCATGTAGTGAAAAAGAAGCTGCAATCGTTCGTGAAAGTAATTGTGGCACAAGTCGCTGAACGAAGCGCCGTCCTGAAGCTGACCACACGAGGCTGGATTTTGGAAACCGGGACAGTCGAGTAGTAAGATAGAGTTGACGGAATGCACATTCGCCGAGATATTCCTGCAAAAATTTGATTGGTATAGTCAAACTAAAGAAGCTAACCTGTGCCCCGAGTTTTTAATATGTACAATTAAAATCCAAGATTACGAGATACTCCCAACCTACTTATTTTAATTGACAGATAAACTGAATCCCTTTCAGGTTCCGTGGCAGGAATATCGATTGAGAAAACTTCATCATCAAAACATATCGTACACAAGCAGTATTGCAAGAACGCAAAAATCACCGTTCCTATTCCCGTTCGTTCTTCTCTAACTACATGGTTCTCATTTATGTTCTTTGTTCTCCTTACCTTGAAATTACCAACGTTCCCGTTTCCATATTGTTCCCGTTTCCATATTGTTCCCGTTCTCCGTTCTTGTTCTCAATCCCATCATGTTATCGTTCTCATTCTCGTTCTGAGAACGAGAACATGCCGTCTTTTTTTTTTCGTTCTCGTTCGTTCTTCCAAAATCCGAGTACTGCAGGTTAATTTTTTCATTAAAAAAAAATTATAATTGACGGTTTCAGGCTTTCAGAATTTTACTTCGCGCCAGCTGCAAAGGTGTTGGAAGAACGCAAAAATCATCTTGTTCCCGTTCTCATTCGTTTTTCTCTAACTGCATGGTTTTCGTTCATGCTCCTCGTTCTTCTTACCCCATAATTACCAACGTTCTCGTTCTTGTTTCAACCCGGTCCTGTTCCCGTTTCCCGTTCTCAATCCCATCATGTTCTTGTTCTCGAGAACCGAGAAAAGCACCCATTCTGGCTGGAAGGCATACGTACGAGACCTGTTTTGATACGAACGTAGTTGTTTTATTGAACCTGAATGGCAGGCTGTCTCTTACCTGTTGATGTACGATCCAACCAAGTTGAAAACTTCTACGTACAAACCGACCACGAAACCTTCTAGCGCGTCCAGCCCGGTGAACTCTTCATTAAGCACAGTTTTAGAACCATCAGTCGGTGACGTGTTCCGGTATGTGCTGCGGACCACGCTGGTAGGCGTCGGCACACCCTGCGTGAAAATGGCCCGCGAAAGCTCTTCGACACTGGTGCCCAAGCAACGAGCAGCACGCTGAGCCGCAGTCGGATGAGTGAACTGCCATTTGCTATTAGAGCCTAATCACACAGAATGGCACATTATACTAAACTTCACTGATACTAATAGAAGTATTCATGACACGACGATAAAATGATAAAACTGGACATCATAATTTATAGATCAGTTAGAATAATTTGCAGTGTTTCTTTTTCGTACGCTCTCTTCCATGTAGCCATCTAATAAATCTTAATAAATCTCAAGTATGCCGTTGAATGTAACATAATTTAGTACGCATTACTACGTGAAATTGTCAAAATAAGCTTGAAAGTATCGAGATATCAATAGCGAGGCACGTATAAGCGACTTTCGTTGGGAGAAGGGGGGACAACAAAATATTAATTCAACTGATTAATGTAGAGACCGATATAAAAGTAAATCTGTACTTTCAAAATGTTGCCAACAGAGAATCTAACTCACCAAACAGTTGGAAATTTCGAAATCAAAAAGAAAAGATAAGAAGAATCATTCCTGTTTGTTAAATAACAGTCCAATTTTCCAGTTTTTCCTAACTGATGGCGACTTTTCCAACTGGTAATGTGTCTGGGGATAGCCTCCCCCACATCCTTCTTCAAGAGGTTACGTTTTCTGCTGATGGCTTGAATAAGAGATCCAATACTTTTGAAAGGAATGAGAAAAAGAGCAAACTGGGTAAATTATTATTCACTCGCTTGCGAACTTGTTTCTTCAACAAAATAATAACACTGGTGGCCGGAACCATATTTAGGCAGGGTCTTCGCAAAGCTGAGTTCCGGGACTTCTAATAAGGAAACATTCAACGTGGAAAAAGTACTCGGAGAAGTACCGAGGACCTCTCTTCCACCAAAAGATCTCTAAAGATGATTTGTTTCAAGTTTTCATGTAGCCTGCACCCAAAATTTTGAAATCTTGCTCTGACAAGCACGACTGCGTAATTTATTTTTCTTCTCGCTGCATTCTCTCAAAAAATTTCAAACTATGAGAACAACCAGAGTCCAGAATAATCGGGTAACCGGTCAGCGACACTAATAAAATCGAGAATGTGTTAGAAGAAAAAACTACAATCAAAATATCAGGCGCAACTGAGATGCAGAAATGAGCGGGCGGCACTCGTCAACAGCATCATGCCCGTGTCAGAATGATTGTATGACTAGAACATTGCAGGCATACAACATGATTCAGGCTTTTCCCTCTAAATGAGCACTATCACCCCATTTGTAAGATGATGCCTGGGGATTTTTAAAGGGATACACGAAAAAGATCTTCGTTTGCAGCCGCGCAGAGTATTCAAGCAATCATACAATCGAAAACAGCCCAAATTTTAGATGACGAGGAACATCAATCAGCAGGCACCTCAGAGAATGAAACCGAACTTGGGAAATATGCCATTTACAGAAAATTCAATAGTTACTCAAGTACCTTTCGAAGAGCCCGCGTAACCCAGATGAATGATAGCTGCCAAAACCATACAAATTGTTTTCGTTTCCGACTCCGAGACACCGACGGTGGTGAACGCCGACAAAATGCGGCTAAAATCCACCAGCGCTCTTTGCTTTTCTTCAGTCTATAAAGATAAAAAGGCAAATCGCGTATTAGACACACGTAACATCAATCCGATAACAGGACGCTAACATTAGAGTCTCTAGATTTGAATGGAATGGTCGCGATGCTAAAAGACGTCGTAGTTACTTTTTGCAGCGGAGTGAAAAATATGTTTTGCTCGGAGGCCGCAATCTGATCCATAGACAACTCCTTCCTGAGGGTACCGTCTACGCCAGCCAGTAATTTATAGAGGATATGGAATGTGTGCTCGGTGTCGGATCGTCTAATGAGACGCCATTTCTCGCATGAAAAAATCTGTAACAAGAATCGTTTCACCGTTAGTTGCAGTCGTCGCGTGATAAACTAAGTATTAACCACTCTGCTCTTGTTTTTCCTGCTTCATGTTCTTCATTTTTCTTTTAGCGAGGCATGAATGATGACCTACTGTTCAATATTCAGCGAATTATACAGCGGAGACGGAAAATCGAACCGCAGAAAACGTAAAATGAAAGGTGCACGAAAATTTATAGAAGAAAATGAGAAGGAAAACTTTTCAAATCAGTGTGAAACTAATATGAAAATTGAACTTGGATGACTTTAATTCAGAAAGGGGTAACTTATTTTACTAGGTGCCCTCATAAAAATTTAAAAACTTTACTCAGGAGTTCTTTAGAAGAAATAAACGATAGAAATGTACACGATAGGCGTGGTACCAAGGAGGTGATAGTTGTGGGAAAGCTACAAGAAAAGATTCCCACGGATGCGGGTAGGTATGGACCAATGGATGTAGAGATATTGGTTCAGGGGTAAATAACATCCTTCCAGTTCTTTAGAGGCAAAACAAAATAATTTGTTGGTGGGGGGGGGGGGCGGAGGCTGTAGCCTCAGAATCTTAGCAATTTATTTTGAAACGTAAGAACAAATTTATGGCCTGTGTTCGCTTTCCCATAGAAAGGGAGATAAAATAATTGTCCGGTGAGAGGCTTTAAAAGGCTTCGGGGAAATTGAACCTTCCTCCCAAGGTCTTCTTCCAACTCTGCCTTAGCTGGTCACAAAACACGGCACAGGCTGTCTTCTAAATTCGAAAATTAAAATTAATGAACATACGGGACCTTCTTTTCAATTTACATGAACTTTTTGTTTTTCAACATTACATAGTTGATTTTCGACGAATTCAAATAATTTTTAATTTTCACACGTACTTCAGAGAAATAATCAACCTTTGAATGTTTCGAGGATTTTAATCAATACGTGAGACTTTGGAGAGCTAAAGGATCGTTTCTCAAATGATATGTTATCAGTCTTACGACCGGTTTGATGTAGCTCTCCATTTCTCCCTACCTTGTGCAAGTTCTTTCATTTCGTAATAACACTTCCATTTCAGATCCTTCATTATCTGCTGAACATACTGGAATCTTTGTCGACCTACCCAATTCTTTCCTTCCACTCTTCCTTCTAGCAGCAGTGATATTATTACTGGATGCCTCAAGTTATGCCCTTCTCTTCAGACAGTTCCAAATATCCATTTTACCTCCTACTCTGTTAAGTACAACCTCATTTCTTACCTTTATCCGCCGATTTGATTTTAAGTATCCGCTTATAGCACCACATCCCAAAATCTTCGATCCTTCTCTTCTCTGGTTTTTCTATGGTCCAAGTTTCACATGCACACAAGGCTACACTCCAAACATAAGTTTTCAAGAACAATTTTGTGATTTCCAGATTTATTTTTAATTTGAAACGATTACTTTTTTGATAAAATGCTAATTTGGTTTGTGCTATTCTACTACTAATATCCCTTTTACTCCATCCGTCTTTTGTTATTTTACTCCCTATTTCCTGCCCAATGGATTATTTCCGAAATGTTCCATTGTTCTGGCGTTATTTTTGTTTCCAAGATTTTGTTATAGATCCTTGTTAACGGGTGTACTATTGTGTCCAGGGACGTACCGATAGGGAGGCAAGGAGCAACTTACCCCCCCCCCCCCAGGAATTTTTCTCTCAGCAGTTGGGATGGGAAAATTTGCCATTTCAGTCAGGCGAGTTGGGACAATCCTTTTTTTTTTTGGCTTTGATACTTGGGAATTGAGTTAAGAAGTTGGAAAAGCCCAACAAGTCAAAAGGTTTTTCTTCTTTTGCATTGATACTTGGGAATTTTGAGTTGAGTCAGTTAGAAAAATGCAACAGGTTAAAAGGTTTCTTTTCTTTCTGTTTTTTTTTTTTTTTTTTTTTTTTTTTTTTTTTTTGCTTCGATACTTAGGAATTCTGAGTTGAGTCAGTTAGGACTTTCACGATCCCCCCCCCCCCCGGGAAACTCTTCGGTACGTCCCTGATAGTGTCCGCTAGAATTTTTATTATTGTATTGTCTATTTCATATGGTCCTGGGGCCTTATTTGATTTTAACTGTGCCATGGCTTTGGCACCTCTTCAACCAACGGAGGGGGGGGGGGCGTCGGTGTTCGTGCACTTACTTTTCCAGGTTAACGTGTTATTAATGTTCGTTTTCGCATTTAAAGGTTTTTGTAGAATTTAGTTCGAAATTTCCGAAATCTCCTCTCGGCATATTTCACTGATCCGTTAGAGTATTTTAATTTTATAAACATTGGAGTACCTTTGTGAGTTAATTTTTTGGTTAACTTTGTAGAGCTATTCATATTAATTATTTTTCCGATTAATGTTGTGTCGAAATTCCTGACATCCCGACGTATTTCTCTTTTCACCAATTTTTTTTTTTTTACCTCTTTGAGTTCTATCTTATCTTTGATTGTTTTTTGAGACTTCTTATTCAAGTTTTCCCTTAGTGTAAGGAGTTTTTTCGTGTTTTCCGAGAGCGTATCGTCAGTTTTTACATCATTTCTGCAGGTCCCTACTTTCCTGATTGTATTACCGAATAGTCTTCTCTAGTATGTTATACATACTTTGGGTTTGTACAGTATTTCCAAAATTTGTCTTCTTTAACTCGTTCGTCAAAATTTGATTTGCGGTTTTGTATCTCACTGGGATTATCAGTTTTTTTTCTTTTTGTTTGATTGTAGTTACCGAAGTAAAGGTTCAGTGGTATTAGAGATGCCCTTTCCGCCCTGTGGTCGAGGAGAAGCTGAAATTATTAATCATTTCCAGGTTTTTTACAATTTAAATTTTGTTATAAGAAGGTGGTCAATCTCGTTTTTCGCGAGGCCAGCCGGGGATTCCCAGGTCCATTTCCCTGAGGGTTTTTTCTTTAAAAAAGTGGAGGCTATTTTTAGGGTATTTTGGTCTGCGAATTCTAACAGTTTGTATCCATTTTCATTAGTATTGTCTAATGTAAATTGTCCTAGGCATGCGTTCGCTGATTTGTTTTTACCTGCTTTGGCATTAAAATCCCCCATTACTATCGCGACCCATCCTTTTTTGTGCACTGTTTCGCTTTACTGAGAGTAAAATTTGTCCACTTCTTGTTGCTCTGTATCTAATATGGGGACATAAACTTCTATAACTAGAAAAATAGTTAACATATAACTGTTCGTAATTCATGAGCAAATCTTATATAATCAATATGAGATCGTTCTCTCGCATAATCTTGTAGCATTGGACAGTGCAGAAGCAAACTGAAAATGCGAGATTCAACTACTCAGGTTCAATGATCGTTTTCGATACAAGCTTCTTTCCAGAAAATGATTAGGGAAATATGACATTAGTCAAATCATTATGGACATTAAGCGGGCACTCAACCGTAAGCAACTAATAGTAGCAGGGGGTACCGAGGGAAATTGATATAGAGAAATTACTCATCAAGTCATCAGTTACAATGTACAATGTATATATTCCATGCAACAACACCAAGCTCCAGACTTTTTTTAATGCAAATATGCGAATTTTCCAAGCAAGAACACCATGGGCCAAAAAGAGACCCTCATGTCCACTTCCAAACAATATACATATACACACATCTCACCTGAATAGACGACGATACGATCTGACCAGTATGGTCGAAATCTAAACTAAACAAATGAGTGAATCGAGTCGCGTTATTATTCAACGCCGTCTTGGCGTTACCAAACGCTTCTAGAATTGTCCAGATAGCATTCAGCTTTTCGGTATTCAGAATCTACAACACAAGGGTAAGCAAACCATTAGTTTATCATCTCACCATATGCATTCGAATGACAAAAAGAACGTTAACTCTAGTTCACTATCACCTTGTGGTTGAAGGACGCAGTCCAAACGAGGTATTGCAGTATATGCCTGTAATTCGTCGTCTTTCCGCCACCGGATCGTCCGAGGAATACGATCGAATGGTCGCGGCGAGTGGTCAGCGTGTCGCGATACGCTGATTGGGCCAGCGCAAAGACGTGGGCTGGCATGTCTTCGGGCTTGCACCCGCGGAACATCTGAGCTACCTGCGGATACAATCAAAACGCATCAGCTTGCCGGAGAGTAGGAGCTACGTGTTCATCTGCTTTCGAATCCATGTCATCTCTGAGATGTGATATAACGTACATTCTTTTTAGAGCAAGTGCCAATTTCACTTGAAATCAAGAAACGAACTGAGGCGGTAACAAGCCTTCCACATATTTTCCGAAGCAAAAACGACCCACAACTGGCAAAATTGGAAAGGTACCCAGCAAAGTTACATTTTCAGACGCCCTTTACTATTTCACGGGAAACTGGCAGGTGACCGCGGGCATTGTAATAGGAGGTGGAGCTTTTACGCTTGCTACTGTTTCAAAAAGTTCATTATTTTGCCAAAACATTACGTTTTTTCTCTTGGAAAAGCGTTTTGCTTTCCTTCCGAAGATCCGGCCCTCCTCTGGGAAAGTAGTCTTCTGGCGCCCAGGCACGTAACAGTTATTCTGAAAAAATGACTGTGCATAGTTACTTTTTCGGAGTAGATGTTCAAAGGAACCATTGGATTGATAATGACCATCGTAGGGCCAGCATATATGTGGATAAGGTTAGAACCGAAACGCTGCCGCAGTGTATGCAGAGCGCTAGATTCGTTTAGGTAACGCAGCTGGGCAAGGTCTTCGCATTGGTCGAACTGTGCCGGATTAGCCTGCGGAAAAAATAAAAAAGCGACACTGTAGTACTGTACACATAAAAACAGGCGATCTAGAATTCATCAAATCACTTCAGTTCCGTTGGAAATAACTTCCTGGCATACCTATGCGTCTGAAAATCACGCAAAAGAAATGTTTCAAGAACCGAAGTGATAACACGTGATGTAGGTAATCTAACGTCAAGGTAATTCTACGACGCTAATATAGCTAAGCCATCTCTCACCCAGAAAGGGTTGGGCTATTTTTTCATAATCGTGGAAAATTTTAACTCGTCATCGACGAAAGCTTGCAGTTGAAACTGATTAGCATTATTTCCGGGCACACGTAATTAAACTAACGCTTCCTTGCGCCCATCGATTCACAACGTGTCACGGTGACAAATATTGACAAATAGTATAAACACAACTTTTCCTTCAAGTTTACACGCAACACTATAGCAAATGCTCATGGCGGCTAAATAATGTAGAGATACGAACGTTTTCGCGTATTCCGCCGCCGGTAAGGAGGAGAAAAACATCTGCACCGCGGTGATGACTTATAAGAAAATCACAATTCACCCCTACCCCCATATAGTCCTGACCTCACCCCTGCGACTTTTGATTATTTCCTCAACTAAAGGCAGCCTTACGGGGTCGTCAATTCAACACGAATCAAGATGTTGCCTCACTGCGGCGCAGATGTTTTTCTCCTACTTACCGGCGGCGGAATACGCAAAAACATTCAATAAATGGCAAGAACGAATGGACGCCTGTTATAGTCATGAATGGCGCTTATTTTGAAAAAGATATTCGTGTACTTAATGAAGATGATGATTAATAAAAAATTTTGTAATCGTATGCTCTTTTCCCTTCTTAAAAAAAATCTTTAAAAAACCTGTAGGGGTCAACGCATATGGTTTCTTTCAAATTGGTCTGGAACAGCGAGTTTTCAATCAAATGAACTCGGCGTGGTCTCAGTCGATAACTAATGAACCAAATCATCCCCCTATTGCGTTGAAACGCCGATAGGTAGCGTTGGTGAGCCGTACGAATTTTAGTCTCAGTTACTTAGCGACAACCTATGTATTTGAAAGAGAACATTGGTTCAAAGTTTTCAGCGAATAATGATATCCTTGCTCAAAATACTACGCAGCACCCAGCAATGTTGGTGTAGACAAATCAGCGAAGACAAATACATTTGTCTACATAAGCATCCCTCTGGCCATGCACTGATGCGATACTCGGAAGGGTAGTTTCAGGAGCCGGGGGTGCGGTGTCTCAAAGGCCACTTTGGCATGCGTAAATCGCCATACGTCCCACCGAACATAAGTGCCGCAGTGGGGATTTCTCGGTTTGATTTCGAATAGTGCATCAGATTTTCCGCTTCCGCATTTACGCTCCAAAATCAGTATTGTCCAGATGAGACGGGAAAAAATCGAGCTGACGCGAAAAATGGAACGAACTACTAAAATTAGCTTTCACAGTCACAGAATTTAGATGCTGATGATCTGACCCAAATTTGGACTTCAAAATTCTCGAATTCGCAATGAAAAATTACAATTTTACTACTTTTTCAGTTCACGATTCCAGGTTATCTTCACTTTAACGGCTCGAAAGCTTTTGTCCATTCTGTCTAGTGAACATCAATCTCCCCCCCCCCCTTACTAAGCATCCCTTGAAGAAATAGTAATTTTTGCCTTAATCAAGTCTGCTCGGACGTTGCAGATTGTTTTCTTTTAATACATGGAATAAGAAGGTTCCTAGTTTTTAACCTTCAATTTTCAGTTAGCTTACTCTTTAGATCAATTCCAATTATTTCAACCAAAAAAAATCTGCCAAGTTTCAGCAACATTGGCGAAGAGTAACCCGTGGCTCAAGGTAGTTAAAGTTCTAATAGGAATTAACACTGATTTTGAAGTTTGTGCCTAAGTAGGGGTAGCCTCTTTTATGACCCTAAAAATATTTTCTACCTCAAATTGTTATTTGGGGTCGCCGAGTCTTTTCCAGGAGTTCTTTTTCGCTTCTCTTTGGACTCGACGGGGGGCTGATCTTCAATTGTTCTAATTTCTACTTCTTCATATCTAATTATGGGTTTCCTGGGTCACTGAGTTTATTTCTGAATTCTTTCCACCCCTTCCTAAGCCTTCGAGATCCATGAGGGCAGACCATAAAATTGGAATAATTGAAGATCAGCCTCCTATGGAGCCCAAACGGTAAGTGAAGGGGGAGAACTCCAAAAATAAATTCAACTATCCAGAAACACCTCTGTTCAGACATAACGTAGAATTTGGAATAATCGAATATTAACTTATTAAGGAGCACGAAGCAAAAAAGGAGAGAAAAAGAACCTCAAAAATGAACTCAGCGACCAAAAAACACCTTATTTGGACACAATCATGTAGAAATTGAAACAAAATTGAAATAACTGAGAATCAGCTTCCCGTGGAGCCTGAAGAAAGAGAAGGTGTGGACAGGAATGGATTTAGCGACCCTGAAAACCCGAAGATTAGCAGCGACGAAAGATTGTTTTTCAGAGGGGTACAAATATGTAAACTGACAAACCAATTAACAAACAAACTTCATGTGTTTCAATGTCAAATTAAGCGAAAAATCTTGTTAAAAAGCTTTTTCATAAAATTGCGAAATAGTTTTTTTCTCTTTCTTTGGGATCATGCTAAAATTAGTTCATATTATCATCCTAATTTATGGGGAGGGGTACAATGTACCCTTGTACTCATTTCCTGTACGTATGCCACTGGCAAGGACTACCCAATGCAGTAGCGTCAATTTCGGAAAGGGTTTCAAAGAAAAGAGCCAGATAATATCACTGATTTTCGAGGACCATACCTACGGACCCGGTATCTATGACGCTCTGAATACTATCCACTTAGAAGCCGAGCTAAATTCACATCTTAAAATACACACTTTGTTTCCAATCATTTCTATTCTGATTCTTTCGCTCGAGGTAATAATACTGAAGCTGAGCCAGAATAAGAAAGAAGTTCTCACGCTTATACACGTGTTTCTGAAAAATGTTAGTTGCGATGACGAGAACCCAGATTCGAAAGACATCACTAATACTTCGGATCAGAAATTCCGAAGCAGACTCGCAAGAGCAACCTGCACTCGAAATTATGACTTCACTATGCATTACCATTTACCGATAAGATCTCACACCCTTCACTTCCCACCTCATGACTGCCATTTCCGCTAGCACGGCTAGACTATTTCAATACACGTACACGACAGTATTACCGGAATACGTATTACAAATAATGCTAATAACGCCGTCAGGTAAAATCCCTTTACCGTACGCAATCGTCACGTACCAGTTCCACGTCGTCTTCGTCAACGGTCGCCTGCTCTCCGGTCGCCTCCAAACAGATGCCCACTTTCCCCGACTCATGACTGCGAGACATCAAGCGGACCGCCGTGAAGCCCGACTTATGCATCAGCCACAGCCGTTCGCAGTCCAACCAGATTTTTTCATTTTCCAGTTGCTCGTCCGACTTGCCCTTAAACAGAAAAAGAAAAAAACCTTCGTTTAAAAAAAATGCGCGCCAAAAAAACGGTGCACTCGAAAGTGTGGTCACGAGCACGTAAGCACAGGTACAAAAAAAGGAAGAAGAAAAAAAAAAGACGGGAATAACAGTAAAAACTCTAGATAAATCATTGGAGAAACGTCGAACGCGTAAATAGAAAAACTGCATAAAAATTACAACACGATGCAAGAAAACGAAAATCATCGGTGAAAGTTATAATCGTCGGGTGTCATTTGTTCTTTAATAGCGCGCGTTATATTCGTCCGCGTACACTTTCTTTTCAAAATACGAAGAAAGGTTTACAAGATGCAGCTTCCGGGCGAATATAAAAATACAAAATAAAAAAAAACACAAGATATATGTATATGGGTATTAAGAAAAACGAAGAAGAAAAAAAAAGTCTGCTTGTACGACGATTATCGAAAACGCCTTCGCTGATGTCCACGCGATAGTGAACCGCATTTGCATTAATTACACATTAACCTAATTAACCCTTTTCCATTTTCACTCGTTACGATCGAGAATTCAGTTTTTTGTTACTCCTCCGAAAGAAGAAGAAAAAAACCAAATATCGTATAGAAAGTAAGGAAGAATTTTTTTTTACACTAAACACAAAATATAAATACTCGTTAAACAGAACCAGTTTTGCTGCACCAGAGAAGATGTTCTCACGAAGATCAACGTACGTGTAATTACGATTTTTTTTTTCTTTCCAAATGCCATGACGTCTGCTAACTGAGACGTTCTCATGAATGGCCAACGATTTGTATAAATTATACAAATATACCAGTTTATCGATATTATGCCCCCGAAAAGCGATCGTGACATCGTCGCCAGTCGTTGACACTCGAAATTATTGGGTCGTTTTACAAAATCTACACGCAGAATACACATGTACAATAATTAAACGATTATGCGTTCTCTGATGAATCATTCCGAACTCGAGTCGAGCAAATTGGTCAACAATCGAGTCCCAAAACCGGTGCTGTCGTGAGGCACGAAGAGGCGCCCGATGCAGCGCCGCGCCGTGCTGTGTGAGAACCGCGGACGCGTTAATTTGCAAATATTTGAAGAATAGCTAAAGTATTTGATACATGATACATATAAGAAACTGTTTCAGATCGCCCCCATGAACAAAACAAATACGAATACCAAAAAGAGAAAGGAAAAATCCTTGAAAATTTAGATGATGACATGGAGATAGATCAGCTGAATAAGATCAAAATTGATTCCCTGAGTCAAACAAATCACAATACACAGAAGTTCCCAGGAAAAGAAACCCCCTCAAACAGGGCCGGTGGGAATGGGGGTGTCACCCACAGTCATTTTTCATTGGGTAATTTTGGCGAAATTTTTGAAACTGATATTTGTTTTACACACGGATTTCACATTTTCTTTTCTTTCTTTTAAATACCAAATGAAAAAGTTGGGACAGTTCGACAATTCGGGATTTTTTGCTTTCACGGCTTATTTCGCAGCTCATTTGGGAATTTTCAGTCAAGAAGTTGGAAACATCCGAAACATGAAAGGATTATTTTTTGCTTCAGCGGTTCATAAAATCGGAAAAATGTGACTAAAATTTCTATTCGGAAACCCGCCCTACCCTCAACCCTACAGCAAATTAGTTGACACTCGAGTCCCAAAACCGGTGCTGTCGTACAGCGCGAAGCGGCGCCTGATGCAGCGCCGCGCCGCGCTGTGCGAGAATCGCGGACGCGTTAATTTGCAAATATTTAAAGAACAGTTTGTTCTCTTGTCAGCGAGGAAAGTCGGAGTTTGTGCACTATAAATACACAATTGTATCGTGTAAGCCTGAAAGATACGAGCCGTATCTCATAGATCAAGAGAATTGTGTAAATTTTCGAGGAATGACACGATAGCATCATGTCTGAATGGTGGTGGTCAAGGTTATATTGATGACCACAGAACTTACATTACATGTGTAAGTACACATTACGAACCAAATGAACTCGATTTCCACGCACTGTTTTTGTAGGATGATTTATTCGCTGTAGTACATTTTTCATTACATCACTGCAAACGTGCGTATACGTGTTACCTAATTGGTATTCCTCCATAACCCTTGAAATTCTTCAATAAAATTGAGCGCCAGTCGGTAAAATACTTCGAAAAAGTGAAAAAAGCAAGCACATTATTGATAGACCACAGCGTGGGCTACAAGGCTCAATCTCTTCCCCCCTACACAGACATCAAGTCCCCTGATTCGCTCCACGCAGCTCAAACACGAGGTCGACAAAACTATTTGATTCGTTAGTCATCTTGAAATCGTGATATCAATAATGATGTCGATAGTTTGACCTACATTACTCAATTTCAAGATAACTGACCAACCGAATCAGGCTTGGTACATAGTGGGAGGAAGGATATACGCGGTGTGACCACGCCGCTCCCCGATCGTGAAATAATACCCAAAATCAAGAAAATTAAATACATGATGTTTTGTGTTTATAAAAAGTCTGTAACATTTGAGACTGAAAGTTGGGGTCGTCGGGATGCAGTAAATCAAAATTGAAGGAAACGTTTCTTTGTTCCAGAATCTCTGTCGCCATCTATCAACTCACTTATTCATCTGTCTGGCTAGTCGTCCATCGATTCATCATCCATTCACCCATGTATCCACGCCTGCATATATGCATCCATCCATCCTTTCATCCATACATTCCCACATCCATCCACCCACTCATCCGCCCATACATCCATCTGTCCGTTTGCTTGTCCATCCGTCTCTCCACCCGTTTGTCCATCCATCCATCCAACCATCCGTCCATCAATTCGTCTGTCTGTCTGTCCGTCCATTCACCCACCCATCCATCCATCCATTGGTCCATTCGGCCGGACGTCAATCCAAATCTCTGTCCATCCGTTCTTCAATCCGCCCATCAGTCCATCTGTCTGTCCACTCATCTATCCACCCGTCCACCCATCCATTTATCCACATGTCCATCTATACGTCCATCCATCCAGCTACTCATCATTCACCTATCCATCCATCCAACTGCCCATCCACCCATATGTAGGTCTAGCTGTCCCAGAAACACAGATTCACAGAAGTGAAGAGATATTGGCTTCATTAATCCTCCACCTTTGCTCTAGGAACTGGAAACGGATTTCAATTTCTTTTCTCTCCAGGGGTGAACGAGTGAACAGAAATCTCTTCTCTTACCTAGCATACAGATTTCCACAAAATTATCATTTCTATACTCCCCGTTTTTCAACTGCAGCATGGTTCCCACCAAAGATTCCAAATGTGAGTGACAAGAGGAAAAGTATACTTAGTTGACCAACCGCGCAGGAACAGGGTGGGCATAAGCATTCGAGGAAGCAGGTAATCGTCATCGGGGCTCAGACGATAAGAGCAAAATGGAAAATTTGATACAAAGAGGGACATGAGACTCAACTGAAGATTAATTTGTCAGGGATAACGAGAATCACCAAGTTCAACTCGAAGAAAGAAAACGGAGAAGGGCAAATGCAGACCAAGCAGTAAACGTCTTCCCACAAATGCCTTTTACATGCATGAGCAAGATGGGAAAGGAATGTCAGTTACCTCCATCTTCTTCTTCAGGTGCAGTATCCATGGCCGGGGGGACACCCCCAGTAAGTATGCCAAGTTCCTATTAGGGCTTGACAGGAAACATGCAAGGCTCATGGTTGGACTACTAACCGGTCATGGGGCCACAAAACACATGTGGTATAAAATAGGAGTGGTAAGAAGCGGCACCTGTAGGTACTGTGGAGAAGAGGAAGAAACCTCGATCCATATCATATGTCAATGCCCAGCAATAGCCGGAACAAGACGCGAAGCATTGGGGCTAGAGTATCCAGCATCCAGAGAAGTCAAAGGGATAGAGCTCAGTAAAATTCTCACATTGGTTATAAAAGTGAGGCAACTGAGCTGATCCTTAACAGCAGCTTGAGGAATAGTGCAATGGACTCGGACGTCTGAGCATTCGGCGCATACAGGGCCACCTCACACACAAATGAATGAATGAATCCATGGCCGGACACCGGCGATCGTGGGTTCTCATGCGCGACTTTCCTGGGCAGGGTTAGTTAAGAGTGGTTTCCCATTGCTCCCCCCACCCCCACAGCTTGCTGTGTCAGAGTTTTTCTTCTCTGTTGCAGAAGAGTACGCAGACGCAGCTTGCTTATTAGCCTCACAAGGTTGAATAAGCTGTCCACGATGTGCACATGCTCAGTACCCATCTTTCTGATCTGATGGTAACACGCCCTGCGATTGTAATGACTAGTTCATTCGAACGGGCGGGGTTACAGGACACGTCATTTTCCCACCTCGATTGATATTGTAGTCGCTCTGTTCACTAGGGTATTGGCGGGGGTATTCGAATAGCACTAGCTTTCCGGCATTGGTGGGACTCGTACCCGAGACGCAAGGATTGCGAAACGGGCACGTTACCACTTAGCCACACAGCGACCTCTATTCTCCATAACAGCCTTGATTTTCACATTAAACGGATACGCTGTTCGCGAGGGGGTAGGGAGCTTAAGATCAAGACTTGTTAACGGGGTTTGAGCGATAACCGCAGAACGGAAGATTCGATACAGAGTGGGTGAAGAAGGTGAACCAATTACTGATCCAACTTGATAGGGATGACGCGCACGGATCAATTTGAGGTGACAAATGCGTTTCCGATTCGTTTTGCGAAGAACTGTAGGTACATCGAAGTACGAGGCTGGGATAGGGGAGAGATGTCAGTTACACCATACATAATTCCGGTGTTGCTTTTCTCGTCGAACGAAAATGTTCTTCACAAGGAAGTCGGTATCTATAAGGACCAGGGCTCGTCAACAATGTTTAGGCGACAGCTGCAGAACGGGCTCAGATGATAACCCCAACCCGAAGATTTCATACAGGATGGATTTGGACGGTGAGCTAAGCGCACACCAATCCTTCGGGTATGACAAGGGATGCATCAATCAAACCGGAAGCACAAAAATAGCATGAAATTAACGTGGTTCAGTCTTCCCTAAACAGACTTTTCCATTTTGTAGGTAAGTTGGTGTATAAATCAAAGTAGGGGAGCTGGATGAAGGAGCGATGTAAGTTGAGTGCACCATTGGCCATAACATCGGCGTTGATTTTTCTTATTCAACGGGATGCTGCTCATCGCATCACACAAACCGCAAAACCAACTTTCTATACGCGTTCGTCTTTTCCGTCCTCTCGTTCGACTTAACTTAAAGACCAGAATAATTAAACCTCTCTCGAATTAACGCGACTCCAACCGCAAATCGGAAACAAATCCGCGCTTAAGTATTCTTCCTGTCCGCAAAGCAGTCGCCTGTTTCCGCGAATTATTAAATGGGCGTGTGGTTGTCGCTGACCAAGTACAACGACCTACAGCGGGTGTGAGTCTTTCGTTGACCCATAAGCGAATATACTACTTATAGGCTGAATACGAATTCGGTTCCAAAAACACGTTTCGAACACGTGGAGAAAGGTTTTGTGACGCGTAGATGAGACGACGGCAGGGATGGAGTGGCCCGCCAGGTAACCGAGAAAACTCCCGATGGCCTGGCATAAATATAGCATGATGATCCCAGAATTGATATGTTTAACATCTTCAAGCCTTTTCACAGCTTGTTTATGACTCTTCAAGACTTTCTTAAGGCTCTTGTTATGTCGTAGATTTTCTAAAATTTTTCAAGAGATTTAAGACTCTTTACAGATCTTTCCGACTCAATCAATACTATACCAAGCTTCGAAACTTTTTAATGATTTTTCAGATTCTTTGACATTTTCTCTATACTTCTTTCCGAATCGCGGAGATATTTTTTCCATAAATATGTACCTGTTCAGACTCGTTTAGATTCGTTTCAGCCTTTTTGACATCCATCAGGCGAAGTACCTCCTCTTTTCTAATTTCACTCTCAACCCGAACCCTAGAATCCGCCCTCTCGAGCATTACTTCACAGACATCGGGGAGGCTGTTACGCTGTCTTAGCCCTCTTCTCGTCTTGCCGAAAAACTGACCTAGGTCGAAATGTAGCGAGTTGCTACCTAGGCTCGAACCCGGAACCTCCGGATTCCGAGACCTATCCACTCGGCCAACCAGACCCTGGGCGAAGTACCTGTTAGTAGGGTTAAAGTGATTATTATTTCACCTGATGGGCAGGTACAATAATTTGAGCTTGATTTGATCAAGTTAACTGATCCCCCATTTTAAGCGAACAAATTTTGACTTTCGACTCCCAATCATTCACAAAGGACACAAACAAAAAACGGAATTACAAAAAAGAAAACTGATTCCTCCACATCTAAACTTTTATATGAAAAACGCAAAAATTGTTTTCAGCTTTTTTGCTGAGTTAATAAGATTTCGCCGACTGTCATTACTTTTCAGAAAAAACCCTGAAAATTGTAGAATATGTTCAAGAAAATGATGAATGTTATTGTTTCATCTTCTTTGTTTGGGTGGTGGAAATAGAAACTAGAAGGGAGGGGGTTAAATACGAGAAAAATGAGAAAAATGATAATCATGATGAAGTATATTATTTTTTCCAACTTTCTCCCGTGGAGAGGGAGGGAGGAATTTTGGCCTGTGACTATTACTGTGATGGCCAGCAAAACTAATTTTCCAGGGAACCTGTTTAGTCCCACTTCATCACTGAACGGTGCACTTACCTTACGCGTTCGGCGCACAAATGCAAGTCATTTGCGAATCGTAATACCTTCTGTGGCTGAGTGATAATCAAGCCCGCCTCGCATCCTAGCAACGCGGGTTCGATTCCCAGTGGCGTAAAGCTAATGAACAAGAAGTTTCGGCCCTTCAGCTAGTGAACAGGTTTCGGCTCTCTCTCTCTCTCCACTATCTGAAGGATTGATGCTGTGCAAGTGTCTCAGGGGCTGCTTACTCAACGTTGTGAGGCACGTAATTAGTAGCGATGCATGTACGCACACGCCTTCGGCATGCATAAGGAAATTCTCTACGCAACACCCGGTTACGAGTGAGATGACCTGCGACGTCTCGCACGGCTTAGTACTCGGACCTACCCAGTGGAACGTCGCCTTCGCTGGACTGCTGTCTGTGGCTGGAACTACCACCAGGCGTCAAGCTCATTTGCTACGCCGACGACACACTGGTGGTGTGCCCAGCTGAGACACGACAGCAGAGGTCAAGCGACGAGTTAACCAGACGTTGGAGAGGCTGACCCACTGGATCGAGTCGGCAGGACTGTGCTTGGCGGTACAGAAGACAGAGGCAGAGTACAGCCCACCTACCTTTGTCCTAAAAGGTGTGGAGATTGGGCTCTGCACAGCCCTGAAGTACCTGGGGCTGTGGTGCGACGGGAAGTTGCTGTTCCGAGAGCATTTTAGGTGGGCAGCTGAGAAGGCGGATTAAGTAGCCGGACAGCTATCCTGTCTAATGTCGAACGTGAACGTCATCATGTAGGTCCTCCTATACGGAGCGCCAGTACTTGCCGACGCTATCAGGATACTCTACAGGAGAGCGGA
This sequence comes from Acanthococcus lagerstroemiae, assembly GCA_031841125.1. Classification (NCBI taxonomy): domain Eukaryota; kingdom Metazoa; phylum Arthropoda; class Insecta; order Hemiptera; family Eriococcidae; genus Acanthococcus; species Acanthococcus lagerstroemiae. The sequence goes on along the minus strand of CM063113.1, from coordinate 30,115,039 downwards.
GATGGAGAAGATCCAGCGAAAAGCCGCGATGAGGTGTGTCAGTGCGCATCGAATTGTTTTTTCGGAGGCACTAGGCAGGTGTATACCACCGATCGAACTCAAGGTCGGGAAAACAGCGGATGTATACGGTGCAAAGAAGAAAGCGAAGACGAAATGGGAGGCACTTGGGCTTAAGCTCCACAGTCCACGCTTCATAAGTGGAAGGACGCACGCCCATTCGGCCAAAGGCGAGCGGACCCAAGCGCTAATACGCGACCATAGGCAGGTCCCATGAGAAACTGAACTTCCACCTGACCCAAGTTCTGAGAAGCCACGGGTGCTTCGGCACTTATTTACATCGGATGGTGATAGCGCCGAGCCACGTGAGCACGCACTGTGATCGAGGGACGGAGGACAACCCCTGGCACACCCTATTCGAGCGTGGGCTTGGAAGCACGAGAGACGCGGGGTGGTACTAGCAATCGATCCCGGCGGCAATAGGGGCGACAGCGACAGCGTGATCGGCCGTCTCACGTCGAACATCATGGTTCCGGAAATTTTAAAGAGTGGAAGCGGATGAAACCGGGCGTCGGTTTTTGTCTCGATCATCATGAAGAAGAACAAGATACAAACAGAATGGTCGATGCAGAGGGCCGTCGAATAAAGAGCCCACATTCAACACAACGACTCTGTACCATCTTAGAGCTGTTGCGGACCCACCGGCAGGGTTCACCTCGCTGTCATCACCTTCCTGCTTTGTCACACGTACCAAGACAAGGAGGTGAGGGGTGAAGAAAGGAAGCACATCCGGCTGTGGTGCACTCGAATTCCAGGTTAACTAGGTGAGCGTTGCCTAGGTCAGTAGGGTGTCCCATAGTGGCTGTGGCAGAACAGCACGAGCCCGAAGTGGAGAGGCGAGATGGGAACTCGGGCCAGCCTCAAGAGATCCCTTTGGTCATCGATGCGGTACTCGGAAAGGGTAGTTTCAGGGGCCAGAAGTGTGTGTGGTGTCTGAGGAGCTAACCTGGGATGCATGCATTCGCCATACGCTCCACCAATGGACTCTACGCAACAAACCGTAAAGAGGGTGATGGCAAACTAGTCCGAGTACCCTGACGAATAAGCCGTGTGATATTGCTTCGGTTGTCGACGTCCAGATACGGATATGGCACTACAAGAAGAAGAATATCCCTAAAAGCGATACGGCCCAGCGTGCACGCTCAAATTTTCCGCAACTCTTAGGCACCTTTTGAAAATTACTTTATCGCAATTATGACAGTTTTCTTGCGCAATTCATTTATCGTCTATTTTTACGTACATGTATTCGGTCGATGAAAGCGTACAAATATACGAATAGGACTAAAATCGGCACTGGCGGTGTTACATAATCGACGCCGAATGGTAAAATTGTGTGCACATATATGAGTGGGTGAGAGAGCGAAAAACACATAGGTTTGGAAGACAAATGTGAGAGACCGAGAGAGACAGACGCGTGCATACTCGTATATGAGGTGTCCTACACCTCCCTGTCATACCTACACGTAATAATGCAGCGGTGCGTTGGAAATGGGAACGAACCAGTTTCATTGTTTCATTGAAATGGAAATTACCTGTTTCGGGTGCCGCTGACGGATGACGCAGTACATGTCGTGAGGTCGATTGCCGCGGAGTACGCCGACCGCCGGGACGCATACTCTGCATCGGGTCGACATTGAAATGAGATACATAAGCCGCAGCACAAATGTGTCAGTAAGGCGACGAGCAAAAGATGGACGAGGTGGGTAGACTCACGCCGACGACATGCAGGCGGCGGCGCGAGTTTCCATCGCACGCCGGTCGCTTCCGCACGCCGTGAATTACCCGGCATTGCAGATGCGGGCTATTGCAACAGAGAGAATGCTGGAAAAGGTCACTAGGTGCTGAGAAAGGATTTTCACATGTCTGCGCCGTGGGGCCCATGCGCCGGAGTGCAATAGAGAAATTATACGTACACGATGATTCAATCACAGTGCGAATGGAATCTGCGCCTTGTTCCAAACTGAAGACATTAAGCGAGGAATCTGCTCAGGTGTTGGCGGAATGTCACTCACGTAACTCGAGCAAAGCAGCTGAAGAGAGGACTAATACATGGGGCGTAACGTGTTCGGATTTTAGTGTATATGGTACATGTCAGTGAGGAGCACAGACGGGTTTTTAGTTGACCGCATCTGTAGCTCAGCTGTCTCCCGTGTTTCAGACCGCTTGTCAGAAATACATTCATTTTCGTTTGGTCGTTAACAATATAGCGGATGAATAGGTGCTTCTGTCACCAGTCGCGTAGCCAGGGGGTTCTGGGCCCCCTAGCGACTTCGTACAAATTTTAGCATCCCCCTCTAACATCATCACCCACTTCGGTCAAGACCAAAGCAGCTCCTAGAACACTAGGCTGGATACGCTGACAAGCCACTGACCAAACGAGGTTTTTCCGAACACGGAGATTTGCGCTTCCATCTCCTATCACATGAAGTTTCCCAATTTCGATTCGACCTGCCACGGCCCTTGACTTCATGGATTTTAGCCGAACTAGCAGGAAGTGCTTCGGTATATCGTTCCAGTAGAGTATTTGTGATATCATTTGGCAAAATATTCGAGTTCTCGACGTTGTCGAAGAATGGCTGTATTGATTTTTAAATGTTTCTCGTCACACAATGTAGGTCTAAAGATTAGCAAGGTTTTCTCGTAAGGTAGAAATTTCCACAAAAATTAAGTCTTTTAATCTCAAATTTTTCAATTTTTTCTTTTGTTTTAATTCGGGAATTTTGTATTCCTGAGAGTTAAAGTTCATGTACTCCTGTAAATCCTGTTCTGCGGCCGTAGGGACCAGAACTAAGTTTCTGGAGGAAACAACATGTTACACATGTACGAGTATTTTCTTTTAGGTTTGGAAGTTGCTGAATTCCCTTTTTATACCAGATACAGTTCGACGTGAAAATTATGGCACTAAGGTTGGGGGTGTCAGTCAAAACTTTTCAAAAACAATTTAAGTAAAAAATAAGTGTAGGACATGCTCAATTTTTTACAAGTTTTTTGTTTTTTTTTTAATTTTATCACTCTTTAAGGCATGCAATCCTTGGTTGAAGTCTAGTGAACAGTATTAGGAACCCTAACGTGGTCATTGTTCTGCAACTTTTCCAACTGATATAAAAAATGAATCTGTAGATTGCATCGATAATAGTCCATAGTAAATAATAATTTTTTTTTTTTAAATTATCACTATTTTCAAACGCTGGTGCATCTCTTCTTTCAAGATCGTCACCAATATTCTTACTGTTATTTACATCACCATACAGAAATGGCTGACCAAGATAAGAGTCTACATACAAGAGGAAATTTTCGATTGAATAATGTTCAACAAATAACGGGGGCAACGAATGTTTTCATCAACTTTTAGTTTAGATTCCCTTCGTAATGCCACACTGGCAAAGACTGAATCAAAATTATCATTAGAAGTAATTTAAGCGACCTTGAATAAAATGGTATTCTAGATCATGGATACCGTTATTGCCCCCCACAGTTTTCCACTTCGAGTAAAACTGACAAAAAATGAATTCAATGACCCCAAAAATCCTACAAGGGATACATATGGCATCATCATTTTCAATTTTGGCTGACTTGTACTGCCACCACCTCTACTAGATGCTACAGTTATTAAAAATAGAGTCAAAACTAATGTGGGAACAGAACTCGGTGACCTTGAAAATCTCATATTTGATACGAATATTGTATTTTAGGATATTTTTGACCATGGCCTTTCACTCCTGGTACTACAATTTTCAAGTTAGGGGCAAATTCTTCAAAAGTGATGGGTATACAGTATGCCTCATAATTTTCAGTTTAGACTGCTTCTTCTTTCCGAATGCCACAGTTATGAAAACAGAGTCAAAATAAAATTAAAAAGTATTGATTCAGCGACCTTTAAAACCGTATATATTTGATATTGGGAAGTATTAAATAGCACGAAATAAAAAGTGTGATTGAACGAAATGTGAAGCCACGAAAAAAAAAGTTTGAACGACGAGTTTTAAAATCGATATCACGAAATGACTTGCATACGGTATATTATGTTGTTTAAACACAAAAATTATACATCATCGCGGATAACGTACATACTCGTGGAGATAGGAGATCCATGAGTTTAAGAGGGATCCAATTTTCTATAAAAACGGTCATTAAGAATTTTTTCTTAAGTACTCTAGAAACGCCATAGAGGGGAGCTCTGAGGTAATGCTCGAAAGGGCGGATTTCAGGGCTCGGGTTGAGAGAACAAAAAAGAGTGGGCATGTAAAAATTACCTTTTATTACAGTACATTAGGAATTTTCAGACCTATTATTTATGCGAATGACCTCATCGAGATCATCGAGGGGTTTCGAACTCAACGAATTCGTTTTTAATATCGGTTTGGCTCTTAATCTAAATTTGTGGCTCCTGAGGAGGGGGAGAATCGATTCACAGATTTTTATTGCTCCAAAATTTGATTTTGACATTAATTTGTGCGCAATTGTAAATTTGTGGCAAGTATGATGGAGGCCGAGAATTTAAACTTTTTATTTCGGGCGCAGTAATATCGTGTCTCTTTTTTTAATTGTGTGTAGACGGTATTAAAATTCCGGGCGTATTTTATTTTATCGTGTAAGTGAATTATATTGCGTTCTGAAGTTTAATTTTTTCTTCAAACTCTTTCTTTTTCTGCTTCGTACTTGTTACTGCGCTTGTCATTTATATATTTCGTGCAAACAGCATATTTCTTTCGTGAATTCAACATTACCATTGTGGGCCGATAAATGGGTCCCTTTGATATTTGTTTTTTATGACATTGTTGACCTCAGTACCGCGTAGCCGGTGCCACCATTTTCAACTAAGGAGCAAACTGACTTCAGAAATTAGCACTATAGCAATGGTAGTATATTGTATTTCATCATTATTTCCAATTTCCCCACCCCCTCTCCCTTCCAGGATGACACATTTATAAAAACAGAGTAAGAATAATATGAAAAATGAATTCAGCCAACTTTAAAAATCAATTAATAGCTACACGGGCGTAACTAGGAGAAAATATGGAGGGGGTAAATACATCTATAAGGTGAGTAGTCATAAAGAAGAGAGCAATAATAGTAGATGAGACAACCCCCCCCCCGGAAAAATTGAAAGGTTTCCATGCGTGTGCTCACGTTTATCATTTATAAATATACAAGATTTAGAATGAGTTTACACTTCACCAACACTACCCAACAATTGAGATTTTATAAAAAAAAAACAGAAAACAATGACATGAGAACATATGGACGCTGTTAAGCGTAATGGAACCAACCGACATTCGTATAAAAAATTAGTTGTTAGTATCGTTGGAAAGAGTGTAAAAAGTAGAATTTTTCAAAATTGGGGCCTCGATTCAAAAATTTGTACTCACGTTGGAAAAAGCTTACCAGTAAACGCTATGTCATATAGTTAGTTTCTACAAGGCTCTTGAACTTCGAATCACGTGTTCTCAAAAAACAGATTTTGCTGGTTGGTTCCATTATGCTTAACAGTGTCTATATAATTCTATTGTATTTTCAACGAGGAATTCAATACCGATGTTAATTTTTGGTTTATAGTTCATTTCTTTTCTTCTCCTATCTGAAATGCGTATCTTAATAACATCAAGATGATACCACTGATCAAACAACTATATGCGCGCTCAGTATAGTTATCAGTATTAGTGTAGCTATTCGTGGACGACAACAAGGAATAAAAAGAGAAAAATTTGATAAAATTTTAATTTTGAATACGGAAAACGAGTGCTTCTGAGAACAATGGTGAACGCCATCGTATTCAGCATTCAAAATATAGCTAAAATCATATAATCTCATCCCATTGCTTTTTATGGTGTTGTGTAATGTTAATGATTATACTGCGTAATGCCCATTAACGATAGTTAATATTCATATAAGATGTAATACAAAGGAGTAAGTATGAATATAAGTTATTTATTACATACATGGTTTAAAACAGAATCAATTGTCGGCAGAGGTGGAAATAGGAGAGGGCTAGGGGGGATAAGCCCCTGGTTTCAAAATTAGCATCCCTAAATTTTATTTTAAAATTAATAATAACAAAGCCAAGTTTCCTATATGGCTGACTAGACTGAAGCTTCGACGCTAAATTTTTAATAAGAAAAATGATGTAAATTGCGGGCGAACATTTTTTTACACTTTTTTTTTTCCAAAAAAATATCTGGTCAGTGGCACAAATTTTACATTAGCCTTGAGCGCAAAATATCCAAGTCCGCCTCTGAATACTAATACAGTAAGACTTTTTTTATTTTTTCTTACAAAAGAAGAATTACCAAGAAAAAAAAATTTTTTGTTTTTTTTGGGGGCTACGATTTTTGGATTTTTATAAAGTTATTTTAGGCGTTGAGGGCTTCAGCCCCTCCAAAGTTGTCGCTCTATTTCTGTCCCTGATTGTCGGCCACGATCCATAGCAATTTCATCAGATTCTCTTCTTTCAGTAATAGATGAGAAAACTTTTGAAATTGAATGAAAAATTTTCAATAAATCAGAATTCTCCAAATGTAACCATAAAGCTGGTTGTAATAATCAATAATTCATTTTCACAATTCTCGAGGACATTGCTAGCTAACCAGCAACAGTTCTTATCTACTCTGAAAGAACGCCGTTTCTTTGCGTTCTTTCTCAAAACACAGAACATTCTTTTTCGTTCACGTATGTAAGGTATTTTGAAAAAAGAAACACACTCTGAACAAAAAAGGAACGAATTTTTTGGGATAACATCCAAGCATGCTGAAGGCATAAAAATGCTTTTTTTTGGGGGGGGAGGAAGGCTGTTATCCTCCCCAGTTACACCTATGGATGCCTATTTCATGCTATTTTTGACCTTGGCCCCGCCTTTGGTTCCACAACGCTCAACTCGGGGGTAAACTGATATCATGATTGAATTCTAGGTAACTCGGGGGTAAACTGATATCATGATTGAATTCTAGGTTCTTGGATATCCCACAACTCATAACCCGACGGAATTTTTGTGTACTTTATCAGCTATTAAACTGCCCCCAAAATGCTGTATTTCCAAACCACTGAATCATAAAAACACTGAATATCGAATGTGCGGTATCCGAGGGGTGAGGCAACGGGGAAAATTCCCAGAGATGGAAAGTATCGGAGGTAGGCACTCGAGTGCGAGTAAAATATGAACTTCTCCTAATCTCTAAATCCCATAAAATGAGAAGAATTTAAAAGACTGCTTTTCTTCCCAGAAGGGCTTAGTTGAACTGTGCTACTCGGAAGAGTCACTTTGAAACCCCCATTTGGGATGATCCTGGAGTAGATACGAAAAAAATACTAGAAACAATTTTTATAAAGAATTTGATGTACAACAACTTTTAGATTTTTTTCCCCCTTCCCTTTCTCTCTTTTATATCACAACTCGAGATTCCTGACTAGAGAAAAACAAGATGTCGGGGAGTTTGAACCATTTGAAAAATTAACACAAGGGATAGGGCTGAGGATATTTAGGGTTCTGGTTGGCCGAGTGGAGAGCGCGTTGGTCTCGGAATCCGAAGGTCCCGGGTTCGAACCCACGTAGTAATTCGCCAGATTTCGACCTAGGTCGGTTTTTCGGCCAGGAGGGAAGAGGGCTAAGACAGCCCTAACAGCCTCCCTGACGTCTCTGAAGTAATGCTCGAAAGGGCGGATTTCAGGGTTCGGGTTGAGAGCAAATTATAAATAGTAATTGATGAGGGCTGAGGATATTTAGTATGTTATTTAGGATACCACCTTCAAAATTTTCGGCAAACTACCGCTTGTTAAACTTCTTTAAATCTGATTTGTTGAGGCTAGAACCTACGACCAAAGGATCATCGTTAGAAGTGGAAAACGAAGAATCGCGCCCAAAATATGACTACAAATTCACCGTGCGTACAACTCGATGCTCACACACCTCAAAATTCCAAACATACACGTTTTCAGGGAAACTCTATAAAGCAAGTCGAGCTCGTCGTACAGTCACAGACATGTGTCACGTTCCGCGGATATAATTGTGTACGAAGTCGTACCTCGTAAATAATATATGTATACCTTATCTATTTTGTGTTAATCGGTTGATACACAGTTAATTTTGGTATATTAGAACAAGAAGGCTTTAGGAACGCGAAAAAAGATTCATAAAAATTTCGAATTGCGGTTGTCGGGGCGAGGAAATGAGGGACGAGGAAGAGAAATGTAAATGAATTCTGGCTACTTCTGGAGCACGTATACGCATAGCTTAAAGAAAAATTGAAACCGATCGTTATTATTATTTCCTGTACGTTCGATTTCACCTTCATCCAGCATACTGATTAGCGAAGGTATATTTTTAAACCGGTCATTATTACCAGTCATAGATACACTCGATCGTGTATGGCGTTTCTGGCACCCGTCCGATCAAAACCGTAGCTGGGTGTTTTATGTTTACTGGTTTTTCGGTGCGTTCTGCATTCTCACTTTCATTAACGAATGATCGCTTTTTAATTTTTACCCGATTCGGCGTATCTCCGCACGGTGCCGTCATTATGTTTGTATTGGGCGAGCGGAACTTGTGGGTTCAGTTGGACAGACAGGGAAGGGGTCAATGCAGAGATGATGGCCGCGTCATAAAGCCGTAAGCCAGTTCGCGAGCAGGCCCGTCCATTTGTCGACTGAGTATCTCGAAAACCAGTAAAATTGCGAATACGAAGATCGAGTGACAAGAACCGTTACAAGCTTTCTCCACTGAGAACGAGCTTATTCCGAAAGCTCTCGCGGACAGTGCCTTCGAACTTGGGTCCTCGGCGCAGCCAAGTTGCTACGCTGCCGAGTCCGCCCAACGCCGGACATAGGTTTCCACCATCCGTTTTCAGTTACTCGCATCAAGGGCTGTTTTGTACCAAAGTGAATCGAATTTATCAAAGAGCTTGTTCCTCCAGCGGGTGCGTGGGAGCCTCTTCCCCCTTTTAAATTCTTACGGGGTCTATTGACCTGCATATCCTAGTTTTAACTTCTTGATTGTCCAGCCGGTATCAATAGCTTTAATTTTTGCCTTACTATTTCCACTCGCAGCTCAAATTCATAGTATGCTCCTTAACAACCGGTTTTAGGTGGTTCTTAATCCTTCAATCTGTACCTACGTCGGGGCCCATTTATGCAACATACGTTAATATTAGAATTAGGCAGTGGTTGACGATTTGAATTTCTGATGCCCACTTAAATTTGCCTCTAAAATATTTTTGTTCAACCAAAAAATTTTCCAAGCATTCGATTTCCTGAGTTCTTTTTTCAATCTTTCATCAAAGGTCAGAGTTTGGCCTAAAGACTAATACTCCGTATAACACATTCAATTAAATTCCCATCCATCACGAGGTCCAACTTTTTTCATTTGTTATCAGTCTTGTTTCTGAGTGATTACATGTAATGCCCACTCTTTTGCTTCCAGTGCATAAATCTGCCACATTTTTCAGTTCATTTAGACTGGCACTCACCAGGACACTGTCATCCGCGAATCTGAAATTATTGAGCCATTGACCATTAATTTTAACCTCTTTGCCCTCCCAGTCGAGTCTGCGAAAAATATCTTCTGATACCCTATTAAATAAATAGGCAGAGAGAGGTCTCCCAGCTTTACTCCTTTACTAAGAGTAAATTCTTCCCTCTGCCTATCCAAACTTATATAAGTAACTTTGAAATTTTTATAAAAAATTTTCAGAAATTTGATATTTACTTCAATACTTTGATTTTCCAGTGCTTTCCATACACTTTCATGGCTAATGGAATGAAAATCCTTATTAAAATCAATAAACATGAAGTTGACACGGATTTTGTATTCTTTAGTCTTTTCGATAATTTGGATTAGGGTAAATATATTGTCAATTATGGAAAAGCCTTGCCAAAATTCGGCCTGTTCTTTTGGTTGGTGAAAATCGAGAGTTAAATACATTCTATTTTTTAGTATTTTTAGAAAAGTTTTGCTAAAATTTGAGGATAGGCTCTATGGATCTACAATTACTAAGATTACTCCTGTCACCCTTTTTATGCACAGTAGACTTCCGATTATCCGACAAACCATATTATCCGGCCTCAATTATTTTCGCCCTTCTATCCAGTTGTCGATTATCTGGCCGTCTTCTCTATTATCCAGACACGGTAAAGCACGTGACTGAGATGTTTCATCCTATTGAGTAAAATACTGAACAAAGATACGGACACGTTTCTCCGGGAGAAGCAAACACTTTTCCAGGAGGCGGGAGGTGGCGAAGCAACTTAGGCCAAATTCCATATTTCATGTCCAAAAGAGAAAAAACGGAAGAAAAAACTCTGGGTTTCCTGCTGAGGTTGATGAACGCACAAGCTTACGGAGCGGGGATGTCTTGACTAGCCCCATCCTCATGGCCTAACGATCTTGGTGATTTTAAATGATGATCGTTTTGATGTTTATTTTGATCTTTTTGATCTTTGATACCTACTATAACGACCATATTATGATCCTGGAATATGTACACTAATACTATCTTTTCACATTTTCATGACTCTAGGGTATTACGAGTATATACTCCAACTTGCAAAATTTTCGAAGTTTTGGATGAGTTCTCCCCTATCCCTACGATTTGTTAGTAGGACTTTGTATCCCTTCAACTCTGGTTGTTTTGGGGGAGCACATAATTTCTGTAAAAGTTTGTTGTTTCGTTCATAATTTTCTCCCATTCAAAAATTTTTGGATTTTGGTTTTTGGTATTTATAAACGATAGCAGATGCTGCTCTTGGAACATTACATTTTTCAATTTTTTTTAGTACCTCCGGGTCAAACCTCCAAATATCCTGTCGGGTCTCGCGCCTGATAGTTTTATTTAATACAGCTAGCTCAACCTGGTCTCTTTCGCCGAGCCTAGTCTTGTTTCTGAGTACGGTTCGCTTCTTAATCAATGCTTTAATTCAACACTGAGCTTATCGTGGGTCTCAAGTCGGGACTTTTTTGGTACCTACAGCTTGCTCTGTCTCTCCCAAAGTCGTCTCGAGTCAGTCGTACTTCTCCTGCAGAGCGTGAAATACTTTATTATTGGCATTGTCTAGTTAAAGGGTAAAGAATCAAAACTCACAGTTGCAATTTTAGTTCAAGGGCGCAAATAGGCAAAACACTGTACACGGATACAGGAATATCTTTGCTGCGCCTTTGAACGTGAAGTATGCTATACATATCGCACATTTACAGGCGCAGCAAAAAAGGATGTTCCTGTACTCGCGTACAGTATTTTGCCTATTTGCGCCCTTGAACTAAAATGGCAAATGTGAGTTTTATTGATTCTTTACCCTTCAGTTTCTATTTTAATATATTATTAAATTCTACCTTTTTACATAGAGAGATAGTGGTTTTAATGCCTACGTTCATTTTTTGTTTCGGGAATCATTGAAATCAGAGCACATCGGTAAGTGAATCGGGAGTCGTATAGACTATTGAGTTTAGAACTTCGTAGTTTAACACTAATCTTGCATCTTTATCGAAAACTGATCTATTTCGCTCTTTGTAGAACTGTCTGGGGACTTCTATGTCCACTTTCTTTTTGGTTGTTACTGAAAGAGGATGTTAACGATCTCTAAATTTTGTTCAAGGGCAAATTATGTAGTTTTTCACCAGTGGTATTAGTGAAGCCTATAAAAAATTTTCCGAAATTGTTGGAAAGGGAAAACTCGGTCCCACTTTCACTTATTCCAATCCCCAGCCACTGTAGTGAATAATTCCCCACTGCTTTCTAAAGTTTCTTCGAGCTGGCTGCAAAACTCATTAAATTCGTCTTCGTGGACTAGACTTGTAGGGGCATAGACTTTGAATCATTGTTAAAAATTCATTTTCATCAAACTGCAATTTTAAAACAGTAATTCTTTCCGTAACACCTTTAATTTGTACAACACACTCCTCTAGATGTTTATTGTTTGTATTCTTTAAAGACCCAAAATAGTAGAGATAGTGACCGTTTTTTCTTTTAATTAAAATTTTCCCTTTCCTTCTCGGTTCCGAGAGCCTCACAATATCCCATTTTATATTCTCTGAGGCTAATTCACACTCATAAAGTCTCTCCCCCCCCCCCAGTTATCCTTGACAGTCACAACTGGAGACTGGATTCCTCAGCATTTATAACTTTGTTTTGCTCGATGATAGGGAAATGCTGATGATACACAAGTACGTTTTAAAACGGGGGGGGGGGTCTGGAGAAGCCAAAATTGTGTGAATGCCGAAAGCAGTCAAAAATTCCGAAAATAACCGAGAATGCCATTTTCAAACCACATGGAAAGAATAAACTAGAAACGTTCGTAAGACGGTCGCGCTGTTTTCAGGAGTCTGTGCGCAGAAACGCAGCGAAGAGTTTTTTCTGCGAGGGCTAAAATTGTTATATTCTTTGCTGACTCAATTCAAAATGCCCAAGTATCAAATTTTTTTTCGTATTGACTAACAAAAAAAAAAAAAACTTGAAATCTATTTTGACTTGTTGAATTTTTCCCACTTTTAAGCTATCTACAAAAATTTCCCAATTTCGGCGCAGACTTGGGGGCAAGCTGTCCCTGTGTCTCCCCATCAGTTTTGTCCCTATTTGCGTGAATGTCCTGGCAAAATTTAGAATGTCACGTCATAGTGTACCATAATGGTAAATTCTTGGATGCCTAAAATAAATAAAAGGAACATTTTCCCACTATTTTCCCGACTTTCTTTGAATCTGTGGGGCATTTTTGCGTTTTTGCCGAATAATGCCGAAAGTACTACTTTCAGCGCCGAATAATCAATTTTTTAGTGCCGAGGAATCAGGTCTCTGGAGAATTTTTACATAGGTTTTTTGGCCAAAATGGGTGAATTTCGGTCGTCATGTCTTCATTGGTCGAAGGGAACTGGTGGGTTCAGATGGACAGACAGGGTGAGGGTTCGTGTGGAGACAATGGCCACGTAATAGAACCGTAAGACCGTCCATTTATCGAACGAGTACCTCGAAAACCAATAAGATTACGAATACGAAGATCGAGTGACAAAAACCGTTAAAGCTTTCTCCGGCTAAAGACGAGCTTATTCTGAAAGCTCTCGTGGACAATACGAGGGTGTGCGAGTATCCTAATGTAGCCTTCCTTAATTAACGCTACGTTACGGCATATTATTGTAGTACACAAGCAAGGACACGAGGGCACGAAAAGTCATAAAATAAACAATAGCTAATTTGTACAGGTTTTTCTTTATTTCGCTCGGCGCTATTTTTTCCGTATATTTATCGTTCCCAACTCTCGCGGTTGACGTGTGCGTACACGAATGTGTTGCGTAAGCGAACCCAGCTAAATTATTGTCAATTTTCATTTACCGTTTTCTCATCCAAAGTTTCATTTTTCTTTTTATCTTTCGTGTCTCATATCGCTGATTACCTTCACTGACTAGGTAGTACGCACTACGCACTGACGTCTCCATGAAAGGCACAAATAGTGGAGGATTTTTATGGTCTACATATATCAGCTCGGAAGCATGCATTGAAAGCACACTAAGTTTAGTAGAATGACAGTCAACTAGGCAGTGGTGGGTTTCAAAGAAGTTCTGGGCCGTACCGAAGCTAATTTATTGAGGAAGTGAGAATAAAACATTTTCAAATATTTTTAAACACGTAGGTAAGCAAGGAAGAAAAATGCTCTCCGGATTTGCTGACCGAAATGACTAATTTCCCAATTCTGAAAAATAAAAGGGAGCGAGCCCTCCCCTCTCCTATCTGCGGTCCTGTAAGGATCTTAGCCGGCAAATCAGTTTCTGTTTTTCAATAATATTTTTTCAACACTGTTCATCGATTTACAATCGATGCGCTTCTGTGATCTTCCGCACAAAATACACAGCAACGGTGGCTGAAAGATGACTAGCTTTATCAAAAGCACATTTCTCAAGATAAGGTCAGACTTGCGTCAAAGAACAAGCTCAGTGACGTATGAATAAACAAATCTATTGATTTACAATTTTAAAAAAAGTTCATAGTCCCAAGTTTTTTTCGGGAAAATACTTTCTTTTAGAATTTTTAGCAGAATTTTTTTTTTCTTAACGTGGAAGACTTTAGAGATTAGAGAGGATCTTTTCTCAAAATGGAGGCCTTCCAGGAAACTTGAGGAACTGGTAGACATCCTACAATCGAAAACACCAGCATGATACCAAGTCAACGACAGATGTCTGTTCGTGCCATAGTCATGTTAAAGGGTCATCCTGGCCACCTCAATTGTAATAAGTTCTGGTAAATCGCAATTAGTATTCGTAAAAGCAAAACGCAAACATTTCCTTCAAATTAAAACTATCGTGGATGAGCTCAACTCTCGCAATATGTATCTAAAAACCAACACTGGCTTCCAAGAGAGGAACCACGGTGGCCGTAGCCCCCTCCCCTCTGTTCTAGTGTGCACATACCACAGTATCTACATAAACTGAACTAGAGCTCTATGACTTCGTGTGAGTACGATCGTCCGCCATTTTGACTCCAACGGCGCCCGTGGATGCCGAATCTGACTATGCGGAACGTACCGCGTAGTCAATTCGGCATCCACGGGTAAGGTTGACGTCAAAATGGCGGACAATTGTACTCACACGAAGTTATAGAGCTCTAACTGAACTACAACCTTACTTACTTTTTTGAGATGTTGAAACCGATGCAATTATCTCTTCTGATATATTCTTTCGAAACTGTTCAGATTTTGTTCATATATCTACAAATAATAAAAGCCAACTATCTGTTAATTTGTAATCCTCACGAATTAGTGTTACCAGATGATTGGATATTGCAGTGTTGCCATAACGCTCCTTCAGAACTTGTCTCTCAAATTTTCAGCACCCAAAACACGTGGGAAAATTTTTTGGTATTTCTCAAAATTGTACATCACATGAGGCGGTAAAGCCGATTAAGGTGTCGCGAATGTGGGGCCGTCGTTCAACCAGTCTTATGCCTAACTATTAATTCTCCTTTATTTTTCGAGCAGTTTGATCTCAATTCTCTTTGTGAATCTTCTAGACATGTCTCAGATTCTTCCTAATCAGGGGCTTTGAAAGACGTTCGTGACCCTAGGGGGAGGAAAGGGAGAGGGGCCATACCTACTATGTTTCTTTTGGAGAAGAGCAGACAGCAAGCATACGAACCAATGTGTAACAATGTCTGCTGTAATGTAAAAAAAAGTCCTACTGTCTCAAATTTGCCTACTGGCGACCAGAATTTGCCGAATGAGGACTTCTAAAATAGAATGGAGCAGACGTGCGATATATTCGAGATAAGGTGCCAATGCCAATTTTATTGAATAAATACATAGTACATACAAGCATGAAAACAGATTTCCATTTTCACAATTTTACCGGATAAACGCACATTCACACGGTCCTAGTCTGGAAGCCCCCCCCCCCCACCAATTCGCCATGCCTCTATTCTTCATACAGCTAAGACGATCAAAAATCCAGATTTCTGCGAGATTATCTTTATTGTCCTTTCGGGCTCTTTTTAGACTGTTTCAGGCTTAAATCAGATATTTTGAGTTGTCCAGACTTGTTCAAGGCTCTTCAAGACTCACTAAGACTTGGAAGACTTTTTCAGATCTATTAGAGGCTCATTCTCATTCTGAAGCATGTCTGGAAGAGGTAAAAAACTCACGAACAGTAAGTGCATTAAAGGTACTAAATACCGAGATGGTAGATAGCCCGATACATCAGCGTTCTGTTCTGGATGGATAGGTTCAAATTTTTTGGACAGGTCCCCCTTCTCAAACCAAGTTAGGTACTCTAAATAAATCCTTCGTTCTTATTTTTAAAAGTTAGAACGGAGTATAATTTGCTTACAGCAAGAGTAAGGCCGCATAGAAAAAGACAATTTGCCCCCGGGCAAAAGAGTCAGGAAGTCCCGCCGAAACCCTCAGCAATAAATTTTCACAAAAATTGAATTTTGAATTTATTTTAAACGAAAAAAAAAGAGGGACCAAAAATGCATTTGCTTCAAACTTCGCAAAATCTTAGTGTGACCTTGGACAAGAAGGATCCATTATCATATTATCAGTGCTTAGTTACGATACAGAGGGGTCAAATTCATGGGAAAGAATGAAAAAAATAGCAATTTTCTTGAATATTTTAGTTATTGTGAACTAGAATGCCAAGTTTGTAATAGAAAAGCCCTTTTCACTTACGTAGGAAATGTATATAGACGGGGGGGGGCAGAGAGAAAAGACAAGAAAGACTACAATGAAGTGTATATAGAGGGGGGAACAGAGAGAAAAGACCAGAAAGACTACAATGAAGTCTACAGACTGGACTCTTATAACCTCAACATGACTTAGTAAAAATATTTTCACTTTTAAATTCGAAGTTATTTTCAGAGACATCGTCGGAAAACCGAAGTCGAATGGAATACAAAACTATGAAAAGATTGAATTTTCTCCTCTGTCGGATTCAAAAAAAAAAAAACTGAAACAGGCAAAATCGATTGGACCTGCAGAAACAATGAAGAAATAAAATCCAAACTGAGAGTTTTAGACACTGATTCCAATTATAACTTGGATCCTTCAAATTCAAAAATTAAAATCAAACTTCACAGTTATTTGTTGTTATTTTTTATTACATGAGAAAATTGTCCTTTACATTAAATTGTCAGACAGAGGCGGATAAAGGGACTCAGCAAACATTTTTTACCGCACCTATGTTTCAAAAAAAAAAAAATCAAAAAATTTGCCGCTCGATTAGCGAGCGTCTAGGGAAATATAGCGCTGCTGTCAGGAAACTCATAAAGGAGTATAAAGTCAGAAAGAAGAATTGAAAAAAAAAATTGTCTCAAGAAACTGGAACCAAATCGGAAAAGTAATGAAGAGTCTAGCCCACTAAGATAAGTCTTCAAGTAGTTCTGGACAAGTTATGTAAATCGGACTAGAAACTCGCGGTTCCTTTCATAAAGACCTTAGATCCACCACTGAAAGCAAACATATTATGCTGACAATTCTTGACAGTGTACAGTCTCAGATAACGTTTCCAGAAAAGCAATTTACTCGTACGGAGTACTTTCACCTAGGAAACACAGCATTAGATTTTATGAAAATGCGGGTGTGTAACAAGGCCACTTATCAGCGTTTACTCAGTGTTACGAGAAAATTGAAGGTGTTCGCAATTTAGGTGATGGTAGGTATTTCCAATAATCTCTCAGGTATTTCAAATATCTTGCAAGCGTCAGTTGAAACCAGCATAGCGGAGGGAGGGGTGGGAGACTCAAATCCCCAATCATTCCCCAATACTGGATCAACTCCAAACGTAACGCGTACTTTCAAAATCCTCCTACTTTCGATTTTCCAATCATTCGTTTCCATTCATCACGAACCGTACTAGTACATCCAATTACCTGTTCAACGGGCGAACAGGACGCCGGTATATCTACTACACAGCCATCGAGTACATCACATGGGGCAAACAGCTCGCTCAAATCCTTGTAGAAAGAGCTCTCCCCGCAGTCGGCATTCCACTTGCGATTGACGGCTGACTCGTACCACTCCTTGAAAACGTTGCCCGCTTCCTTAGCACCTTCGCAGTCTCGAGCCGGTTTACCGGTGCCGGTCTTCCTCAGACTGGACAGCGGACTCAGCTTCGTTCCTTTTTTCATCTCCACCTTGAGCTCCTTCTTCGCATCCTTCACCTTCGAGTCCAAGCTCAGCTTCGGCGACAGTTTCTTTTTCTTATCCCCAACGACCGCTCCATTCACCGAGTCCTTCGAATTGCAGCGCACCACCAGCAGCCGTCGCGCCAGCGGCCTCGCTTCCTTCGGCTTCGCCTTCTCGGTCGGGCACACCGCCGGCGTCGGTAACTTGCTGACGGGCAGCGCACCCACCACCTTCTGCTTGTTATCCACGTGCTCGGCGACGCGTTGGATGCGTTTCTTGCGCGCCGCATCCGGCGCCGGCTTCCTCTTCAGCTTGGGATCGGTTTTCGCGAACGGCGACGGCGCGCCACCGATCACCAGGTCCTTGGCAATGATGAGCGAGCTCAAGTTGATCTCGTTCAGCATCGGTTCGATGAACGGCAGCTGGTCGGTGGTCGGCTGCGGGCACTTCACGTCCTTTTTCAGTAGTTCGCCGACCACCTTTACGGTGGAGGGCAGCGGTGGCGGGCTACCGTCACACCGGTCGGCCGGCGAAGCCTCGTCTTCGGTCAGCAGCGCCGTCGACGACAGCGACTCGCGGCCGCTGTCCACGTCGCTACCAACGCCGCCTCGATCCGAGAGCTCATCATGCATCCGTCGCGGTGGCTGCCGGACAGCGGTCACGACGCCGTTGCTCAGGTAGCGGGTGGAGTTCTCTTTGGCGTCCAGCTTGTTTTTGAACGTTTCGACGGCGCGTAACTTCAGCATGACGGCGAACGGCTCAGCACCGGGACGATGCCGGTCAACGCCGCGGCTTTTCGCAACGCACGTACTCAGCGAACCGGGGCCGGAGCGGCCGGCTAGCGAAACAACCTCCTTCGGCTTCGAGTGGTCGCGCACAGGATCGTATAAGCGGCCGCGCTATCGTCGCGCTCCATTTAATGCGAGCGCAATCGGCGCGACACGGAGACGAAATATTATATTATGGATTTTATGCGCTCGAATACGGTACGCGCGGAACACGCGGCGCGCGAGAAAGCAGATTTTGACGGCCGGAGCCGAAACGCGACGCAAGAAACGAGCGGGGCGGATTTTCCGGAGCCGGAACTGCACTAAGATACGTTTGATGCAGAACCACCACCGTAGACACGGGAAGGAAACGCGGGGTCCGCAAGATCCTGACGGACTTATCTTGATCGTAGACGGGCGATGGGGAAGTCGCGGCCGGACTGGCGGGTTGCGACCCTTCGAAGCTGAGAGGGCGATTCGAGATTTCGGAATTTCGCGCCGCGGTCGCTACGGAGCGAGGATCTCGCGAGTAAGGCGATCACAGGAGACACAATCGGCGGAAATTACCGGGGCGAACGGACAGACAGACGATCGAGCGGTGATAGCGCGATCAGCTATTATCATTGACTGAGTTAACGAGAGATAAAAAGTTGGCTCGAGCGGGTACGAGATCGCACGGGCGGAGCGATTGAGCGATTACCACCTCTATTTCGATGCGGACCTCGCTAAACGAGAGTCGTTCACGAACTATAAAGCCTCGAATCCGACGCTGCGTATTCGCGTTCATTAACTCGCGGCTGTTCTTGTCATCGTCGCCGCCGCGACGTTTTTACTACCGGTAATTAATCATCCATCGACGCACAGAATGAGGCTACTTTTGAACGTGTTTGCTGACTACACAGTCACCTGTTGCTACAGTCGATAAGGAAACAGGAAAACAAAACTAGGGGAATGCTGGTACCGCGCCGCACAAAAGTGTAATACTCGTAAAACAGCAAATGTAAAGTAGTTCAGAAAAAGGTGCCTCAAGTCAGAAAACTCAGATTCTGGTTTCCAAGCAAATCTCATGCCACAAATTTGAGGTAGTATTAAAAAAATTGTCAAACTGGTAGCAAAATGCCGAAGATAACGACAGCTGGAAAGCAAATAATATGTATAGAAATATTTCGAAAGGTAAGTTCTCCAGTCTGGAATGGAAATCCCATATTTCCTGGGCGCGAAGTCGGATCGATACGGGGCAAAGCAGAATCTTCAAACAGTAATGACCTGTTTCTGCTCCGCTGAAAAATTCACTTCCTCCAAGGGGGGGGGGGCGTACAACAAACTTTCAAATTTCAAAACAGAAGGTGGAACAACCCATCGAAATACGATTTTTAGATCACCGATTTCGACTGTATCACATTGTTGACACCTTCCCCGCCGATTCGAATCTCGAAATTTCAATCTTAGATTTGAAATAGTCCAAACTGATAGGACCGAAACTCGAATAAAGTTTCCAAATAGAGTTTCTCGGTTCTATTTTTTTTTTTGATCCGCTTAAAATTGGAATTTCACCCTTCAGAGAAGACAAAAATGTATATGACTTTAAAAAGAAAATAAAACAAAATATCGAAATAGAAGATTCTCGGATCACTGATTTTGGTAATCCCAATAGGTGCTCGATCCTCCCCCATTCAATTCCACCATTGAGGCAAGTAAAATTAACTTAACTTCAGAAATTGACAAAACTACCGAATTATGGATTCCTCGATGTCACTCATTTCAAAAAGTAGCGTAATTTCAAAAACGTCTAAGTCAATTTTCGACAATTCTGAGTTAGTGGCGTTTTCTGGTGGTTCAAATAGGTACAAATGAACATGCTAATATGGAATCTCGGGAACAACCCGTTTTTACTAATAGTTGTACTACTACTGGTGAACAACTAAATTATTGTAGTTACAAAAACGCCCAAGTCATTGTCCCTGGTAAGTCATAATAATATTTTGTAATCTTACTATCGCAATCTGCTGCCACAATATCGCATAACATTGTAAAATTGGATTAAAAATGTTTGTCCTTTTTTCGATTATTACTGGACGTATTATGGGTATTCTGAAAGTTAACATTTTATGTAGTAGCAAAACCGCCTAAGTCATGCGTTGTCAGGGTTGCCTGTCGTTGTAGCAAAGTTTTTAGTAACGATTTTTTTAAAACCTACTTACATCTGAAGCAAGAGGGTTACAGAGGTATTTGATGAAACTGATAATAGCAAATTCAACGCAGTGTAGCCTGTTTCAAACGATTTTTATTATTTCCTGAACAATCGAGATTTTTGACTCAGGCATTTTTGAAATTACGCTAATAATCTATTAGATTTTGCATCCGATTCCATTCCATTTGGTCTCGAAAATTTAAAAAATACAAACTTTTGCTCAAATTAAGATCGGGTTAAAAATCTGATGGAATACATGAAATCAACGATCCAAAAAAAACCTATTCCGATAGGCCTTTGAATTTTTAAGTCGAATCACTTTGATCATTATAAGCCTGAAATTTATATTTTGGAGCCCAAATCAGGGCAATATTTCATAAGATATAACTTTCCATTCAAAATTTGCAAGTTTATATAAGGCCCCAGCCTACAATTTTGACAAGCAAATAGTCAAACATTACAGTCATCTTGCAGCATTAAAATCAGAATTCTGATAATTTCGATCTTCATGATGTATTCTCGCTGTGTTGAAAAATTCACTTTTCCGACTTAAGGTATCTTTTCCTGAGCTGCATTATTCAAGAAGCAATCATTTTTATCACACACGCATCGTGTCTGCAGTCTTCATAACTGCAACAATTCTTCTACACCACTTGTTCATAAGCTGCAGCTTTTTAGAGAAGGGGAGAAGAAAGAGAAAAAGACACATTTGGAGACTTTGAAAATAATTTGAGATATTCATTTGATATTTTTTCGAATACTAAATGAGGGTCAATACTTCAAAATTTCTCAAGCTAACTCGGGAAAACCAATTATTACTTCAAAGGCAAAAATATAAGAATAAAAAAATTCCCTCGACTAACGCGCATTATAAGAGTTTCTTTTTAATCTTAAATTGATTTCTGATGATTAGATGACTCAAGTTGAGGAAATAATTTCATGCTAATCTCTAAACTCAGTGACGAACATGCACGTCCTTGAGAGACATTTTTCAAATTATTTATAATGTACAGGAGGAAAATGAGATTTCACTGACCGTATTCTTTCAAAAGATGTAAGTGTAAAAGTTCGTGTTGGGTACATAATTTACGGCTGACTTCAAAGCTGAGTGACTAACATGTACATCCTGCAAAAAATTTTACAAAATTCGGTACCTTACAGTACGTGGAACTTGTTTAACATAATACGTTCGACAGATGTGAGTGTACATATCACGAGAATTCCTACTACAAGACTCAATTTCAGGGAATAATTTTATACAAAGTCCAATGCTGAGTGACTAACATGTTTCTCCAAGAATGATCTTTTCCAACATTTTATAATGTATATTTATGTAGTAGGAAGAGGAATTTCTCCGACTGAATGTTTTTAAAAATGTGTGTTTCTCTCTCAAAATCTTCCCACAAGATTGAGACTGAGCGCATAATTTTCTGATGATACTAAAGTAGTGCTACTCTCAAGTATGTTCACGTAAAAATATTTTCAGAATTCTATAATGTATCGCAGGCAATGGGAGCACTCTGGGAGAATGTTTTTCAGAAAATAGACATATAAATTTCTGGGTTTCCTAATACAAAATTCGCGTTGACAGAATACTTTTCTGATTACTCCAATGTACAGCATATATCAATGGAAAAGATAACCAAAAGTTTCAAAACTGAGACTAAGAATAATTGATAGCTTTGAAATTCATTCTCGGCAATGGGATATTCTTTTCATCATCATACAAAACACAATTTTCCAGGTTATTCCAGTGTACAACAATTGCTCACGAAATGTTTTCTAAAAGTTGAAAACTGAGAGTAGGAATAATTAATAGCTTTGAAATTCATTCTTTGGCATGAGTTTCTTTTATCGTTAAACAAACACAATTTTCCTACTACAGTATTCAGGGAACGGTAAAAGCCAAGATTTGGCGCGATAATTGCATTTACATACATCATAATTAATAATTTATGAAAATTCGATCGTTATGACGGTAAAACACTTCGTTGTTTGAGTGACGGGTAGAGAAGTTTGATTTCCAAACAGCAATTGTAATTCTTCCACCTCTTTTTTCCCCAAAAATTTTTAATTCTTCTTGAATCTCTTTTGTTTTACAATAATCAGAGCTTGTTTCAATCTATTCGTTTGAAAACTGAAGAACGAGATTTTAAATTTTCTTTTCCCATGGCTTACAAGAATTCAGGAATTAGATACGTAATTTATGCTTCATGTCTGTTGAAATAGTGAGTGTTATCATAATCAATGGAAACAAAAAATATTCCCTTTTGGGTAGAACATTCCCGCCACTGAAAGCGTTAATTAGTTATTGAATAGATTTATTTTGACTTTTCACATCTACGATATAAAAGTGAATGTTTGTCTGTTTGTTTGTGGGTGTGTTCGTTCGAGGTTGACGGATGAACCGTAAGAGCTGGAGGGTTCGTACTTTCTGGATGTGTTCTTATGAACCCGGAATAGGTTTTAGGCTATAAAAAATTTCAGTACCCTAATTAGGAGGGGCCACAAAATTTTACCCCCTGCGGGCCCCCTAATTTTTTTTCAACTTGAACTTTTCGGAATTGTATTACACTGAACTTCTTCACATTATGTTAAAATTTGGTGGCTGTAAAACTGTCTCCCTTCAGAAATTATTGGGGGTTGAAAATTTGAAATTTCCAAAACAAGCTCAAAATGCCTCAATATTACATGTACATCGGATTTAATGCGACCATAACACACTTGGATATTGATTCGTACTCTCATTTATGTACCACACGACCCATTTTCAACCATGTATCACCTCCAAAAGCTCTAAAATTTCAGTATTTGAAAACTACGTTTGGCATCTCTTCTAATTATCCGATTGAATCTTTGAAAACACGAACATGTTCCTCTGAGTAACACAAATATGAAGCAAAAACTACAAATAGATCAGGGCCCTCCAACTGAACGCAATGAGAGTTGAAGCTATCTGCAGTTATAATTTCCGTAATTTTCAGTAGTGTTTCTCAGGGAACCTTGGAACCTTTTCCGAGCCAAGAACCGGCTAGCCGCTACACGGCGCCTTTGTACGCTAAAGAGTCGCTCTCTAGCGGCCTAATGAAATGCGGCGCGCTGATTGGTGTATTTGGATGAAAAGATGATCAGTGACAAAAATGTTCTGGGAAAAAAAAAAGAAAAAAAAAAGAAGAAAAAAAAGAAAGAAAAAAAAAACCTGAAGTTGGGCTCATCATGAAAGGAAATGATAAGGGCTAACACTTTAGCTTTTCATAAAAAACAATATTGAAGATGCTAGACCTCATTTTACTTGTACATGTTTTTATGGTTAACATACCCTGATCATATTTTCGTCCACGACATTAGCGCATCTACAGGCGTGTCCAAACGCGAATATGTATATGAGTGTTGGTTTATCTGTGGGTGGGTGTGCATGTTTGTTCGAGGTTGGAGGGTGAACCGTAAGAGCTGAGGGCAGATGCGGATAACGGGGGAGAGAGTGGGGGTCCAAACCCCTTCCCCCAAAATATCTAAATACCTACATGTGGTATCAGTTCCAGCGATGGATTTCCCGATAGACACATTAGGCAAGTGCTTAGGGCTACAGATTTTGAGGGGCGGCAAACTTTTGTACAAAATCAGCAGGAAAAAGGAAGAAAATTCGGAAAAAGAGAAAAAGAAGAGATAGAAAAAAGGAAACAATTGCAGAAAACATAAGTGGGAAATAATTATCAATTCTTGAGCTGTAGTTCATTAGAATATAGAGTGGGGGAGGGCATTATGTTGAGTGCCTAGCGGCTTGGCTTCTAAATCCGCAGCTGGTTACAAAGAGCGTAAGCAAAAAGTAGAATCCATAAGACAATAAAAAAGAAGAAGTGAAGTGACCACCCGCTTATTAGTCACATTAGCAGCCGATGCCGGCAGTGCGTGGAAGGTGAAGGTAAGAAAACTGCAAGAGTTTTTAGGCAGGAAAAGATCACATATGTGGATCCCAGGGAATCGTAGGAAGGACGGGGAGGGAAGATGGGAAAGCGAGTTCCTGTAAATGGAAAAGGAAGGGACTAACTCAGTTAACCCAAAACACTTTAGCCAGCTCACCTTAGCCAACTCACTATAGCCCACAGTCTAGATGAGCCGCGAAGCGGGTCAGCTAGTAGCCTATATTTTGATGATTTTGATTAGGTAATCAATTTGATATTTTTATCCATTATTTCTTGGTGATTAATTTCGGTTATTTTTAATTAATTATTTTTGAATAATCTATTATTTCTAAACAACTGATTACTCTAGATTCATCTATTTCCATTATTTCTGATTATTTTTTTATTAAATCTTTTCATTCTTGAAAAAATAATTCTACCACTAATGGACATTCATGCATATGTAATGAAACGTAAAAAATAATTTTTACTTTTTCATGAAAGGCCAGAAAAAATTCACTACACCTACATTCTAACAATTGGGTGAAAATTAACAGAAGGTTCAAAAAAATTATTATCCGAAAAAATTTAAATAAAATTAATTGAAAGAAAAGGTTATTACCTCGATTGTTACCGAGCTGGTTTCTTATAAGTCACTCATTCCTAAGTTGCAGCTCCTTAAAAAAGAGGGAGAGGGAGAAAAACATGTTTGAAGTCTTTGAAACCATTTTGGGATCTCTAAATTCAATGTTTTAGAACAAGAAATCGACAGAGCTGCGCTGACGCGACTCTTTTTTTGGAAAAGCAGAGGAGGAGAAGAAGGAGGAAGCTGTGTTTCCAACCATAGAATGGAAATCGCTCTGAGTCCATTGAGCCAAAAAATTCTGAGGTTTTCACATTTTGCCAACTGATAATCCTCTACATTCCATGTCCCATCATCATCAAACTTCAAGGATTAGACCTCTGGCCTGTTCCGTTGAACTCGTGAAACCGTCGAACCACCGTTTCACGGGATATCCACTGCTCTTTTTTTCGGATGGTTCGTACTGCAAGATATTCTCTCTGGTATCCTATCCTATCATTCTCGCTAGTTTTCTATATTTTCAATGATCGATGATGCTTCTAATTGTTATAGAATTGCTGTATTTCGGACTTCGTCGAGTACGTTATATATTTGGCCGTTCTTCTCATGAACCACATTTTCATCGACTGGATTCTTTTCATCGTCATCTTTTTGGGAAACCAGAGGTCTCGCTACGTACGATTGCTAGTACATGGTAAATGCGTGTTCTTGTTTTTTTCCAAGTAATATTTCTGTTTAGAACACTCTATTTATGAGGCCTAAAGCTTTGGAGAATACAAATCTTTTTCTGTTCGCCATTTATTTCTTCCTGTGAATTCAGACTGCCTCCTCAGCAGCAAAATTTCTTAGTTTGTTCGATTGTGCAGTTGTTTACTACAATCTTTGTTCTTGCAGGTTCTGTTTTTTCATAAATGCTACTGAGCGAGTTTTCCTCGCGGAGATCTTCATTTCATATCTATCTGCGGTTTTATTTGAACTGTGTACGGATCTCTGCAAGGCATTTTCAGATAGTTTGCAAAGAGGAGCATCAGAATTTTCTTTCGATTTCCTATTCCAGTTCTCTCTGATTCCGCCTTCAACCATTCTCTCGTCAGTTCATCTACACAAATATTAAATAACGCGCATGAGAGGGGACATCCTTGTCTCATACCTCTATTTTTGTATCTTTACGTCAGTATTTTCTCCTCTATGGCAACTTGAATTTTATTATCTTTATAGATCGTCGAAAAGATTTCAATTAGCTGAGGGCGTAGTTTCCAGTGGATGAGAATTTCGAGTGATGTCGATCTAATCACCCTTTCATACGCTTTTTCATAGTCAATATAGCAAAGTTAAGTTTCGAAGTTAAACTCTCTTCTTTTTTCTGTAAGTATTTTTGTTGTGAACACGAGGTCAATACAGCTTCTTACGTTTCCGAACCCATTTTGCAATTTTAGTACATTTCTGGGATTGCTGCTAACCAACGCCTCGAATTTACAAACTCGCAAAGGACGACTTTGCCAATTGGTGTGTTGAGAGGTTGGGAAAGAGGGCCCCCGCGTATCGATAGTAAAAGAGTGTAATGGGCATTTTCGCATCGATGCGGACGCGTTTTTGGTCTCGGTGCGGTGCTACCGCACGTACGGGACTCACCGACTCACCTGGCCCAGCGACGCCATACGAATTTAACGATAGTCGTTACCCTCGATTTCCACATGGCCATCTAGAGCGCTCGCCAAAATGCACGTCGAATGTCTATCGTCCATCGCCGCTAATCGAATATTCAACTTCGATAGCGGTATACAAACTTCACCGCAGCGCACGTTAGTTACGCGAGGTGCCAATATTCACCCGCTGGCCGCATCCCATCATTGTCGGTGTAAATTAACTTACGTTTGCATTTTACACTATGTCAATATAAGAAACGGCGCGGGAAAAAAAGAGAGATCAACGTGCCTTCGTCACGCACGTCCTCACTCATTTCCAGCAGCGTATCCGAGTTACACGACTCTTGTCGTACATCCAATACCTCGTCCATTATATGCAGAAATAGTGACAGTGCAATAGCCGTTGTTCTCATCAAATTAGTCCCGCAGACCGCCACGCAGACACAGAGAGACCTTTGAGCAGAGAAGTGACCTCCAGCTCTCCCGGACAGCGTATGGTTCGTCCAAGCTCCTTTTCGATGACTCTTCAACAGAGGTATCAGACGAACCTTCAGAGACTCGGTGCACTCGCGTTTCTCCTTATTGGTTATGCTGCACTTCGAATAACAACTAAGATACTGTTCTGGTAATTAAGTTTTGACAGCGTCGCAGGTAACCTCGTACGTCCTAATTTCGTTGAATTACGTCGGTAAGCAATGGTGTTGTTCCATTCAATTTTCTCCTCTTCTCCCCCCTTTAGTCTGGCATTTGATCTCTATACCATAACGGATCTACAAAGTTAAATAGGATGTAAAAAAACGTGAAGGAATTAACTAACAAACTGCGGTCGTTATTAATTAACCGGTCGTTAATAGCCACTGAATTATTCGAAATAGAGGAACGTAATATACCGGGTGGCCAGAAGTCAAATAAGTGCATCGCAGGCAAAAATTGCATCAATTCTCCCACCACAGTATAGGTACACTACATGTTCGGCCATAAAATCGGAGACCATCGACATTAAAATATTGCTTACACTCGAGGGCAGCATGGAAATGATTGGGGCTGAAGGTGGACTCATAGGGTATACACATTTTACACTGTATACGCAAAACACTCTCAATCGTGCCCAAGAAATTTTAGGGTATACTGCGTATAGCAAGCCAGGTTGGCAAGGAGACATCGAGAATATTCTCGGCAGTTACGATTATTTTCAAGAATATTTTCTCAGAGAAAATACTGAGAATATTCTCAGCATTTACATTTTTGACTAAAACAAGATTTCAACTTTTGCAAAATATTACTGTCAATAGTTATAAAAGGAGAGTTTTGCGAGTTTTGCGTCAAATGGTTAACAGATGAAGGTCGTTGACCTGTGTGGTCGAGCTCATCAACCGTTAGCATACTGTTCATTGACCTTACTTTACTGACGAGCTGACTGTTTTGAACCCAAGTGTAGACATGTGATACAAATATAACCTAACCCATTTCCCCAACCAGAAGAACTGATCTGGTAAGTGGTAAGGGTCCACCAGAAGGCTGCATTGAGGTGTGTCAGTGCCTATCGCACTGTCTCCACAGAGACAGTTTGGGTGCTAGCAGGTATACCGCGAGTGGAGTTACAAGTGGATGAGCGGAAGAGGGTATACAGCGCAACGCGGAAGATGCCACTGAAGAGCAGTGCGGCGCTACGGGCAATCCACGTTTCGCATGTGGGAAGTGCGGCTCTCCCGTAGTACCAAGGGAGAGTGGACCCGACTGCTAGTACGTGACCTCAACGCGTGGTTGGGCAGACGCCATGGCCAGCTGGACTTTTACTTCACGCAGGTGATGAGCGGCCATGGCGTGTTCAACAAGTATCTGCACCGGATAGGCATAGCAGAAAGCCAGCGGTGCTCCTACTGCGCTGCAGGAGGGCGAGATGACGATGCCTGGCACACCCTGTTCGAGTGTCCGGCATTCGACCAAGAGAGGGAAGAAGCGGCGGCCGCCTTTCAGAACGCGGGCGTTGAGCGGCTTACACCGGCGAACCTGGTCCCGACCACGCTGAAGAGCAGAGCGGGATCCGATCAGGCAGCTGCCTCTGTCAAGAAGACGTTGGGCCGCAAAATGGAGCTGGAGTGGCAGAGACAAAGGCAGCGAACGCAGTACCCTATTCCGGCACTCGCCATCCCACCAACATCAACAACGACGACGATGACGATGTCGCAGCTGCCATCAACCGACGAAGAAGACCATCCGGCGCAAATCGACAGCGAAGATGAAGAATAAGACGCCGTAGATTCGCCGCCGTGAGAAGGCGACAGGAGAAATGGGGGTAGCAGGAGCTACCTCAAAGCGATCCCCCCTATTCTGATGCAGGCCCATTCCGGGATAGGGGATGCAGTATCTCGGAGCAAATTTGGCACGCGTGCATCGCCATACGCCCCTCTATCATCGATTTCCCCAACCCTTCCCATTCGACCACACTAGAGTTCAATAAACTTTTACCAAAATTAGGTCATAAACATATGCTCAAAATCACAAAAAGATAGGTTTAAAAGTCAGCTGAATAACAAAAGGTCAATGAAACGGTTCGACAAGGGGTGGGGAAAATTGGTTAGGTAACAATCAGCTAATAAATAAAGGTTAATGAATAGTACCCCTTGAGCTGTCAAGTATTTTGGGGCAGAACTGTTCTTTTATAACTACATTTTTTTTAAATCTTTTTTTTCCTTTTTTTTTTTTCTAGCTTTTAGTGAGTGGTACTGGGTAACATAAATAGACCACACAAAAATCCACGAAAATTATGAAAATCATTTGATTTTATGTCATTCCAAGGACCAATAACTTCTTCACTTGATTCTAAAATCAACTGGTTATTGATTTCCCTGCTCTCTCGTGTTTTTTGTTATTTTCAATTCACAATGAACTTTTTTTTCTCTCTTATTCCTCTTCGTGATTTTGAATGTTCTGCAAAAAGGTTTTACAATAATTATTTTGAGTTTTATTTTGGTATATTTTACAGATAAGTTGAAGTACATGGATCTTAAATAATATTTCGCCGTCTCTGTATGTGGTCTATACACTGTGCATAGTCACAGATGAGCTAACATCAGAAAATTAAAATTTTTTGAGTGTAAATTATTTTACACATTTTTAAATTACGAAAATCACAAAGGACATGAAAAATTTATTTTATTCGTGACTTTAAATCATTTTTTAATTTTATGATTTTGATTTTACCGTAGTTTTCTGATAATTTTAAATAATTTAGTTTCTCATTTTGCCCACCTCTCTGTAAAACATAATATTTATGCGTAATATCCGGACAGCCGATCAAGAACTCGTTGATGGTACTTTTCTACTATACAGTGGATTCAAAATAATAGTTTTTTAACTGATGCACAAAACAGCGATTTTTCGCATGCAAAATCAATATTTTCGCATGGTACAATAAAACGTGCGAAAATTTTTTCGCAAGCTACATTTTATTTTTGCAAGATAAGCTAAATTGCCGTAATTCACGGTAACTAATTTGTGTCACTGATAATTTAGCCGAAAATTACGGTAACTTATCGGTATTTTACAGTAATTTATTGGGAAAAGCTGAAAATCGTTTTTTCTTGCATCATTAAAAAAGAAAAAAGACGGTCTGATACACGTACAAGACTTTTTCGCACATGTATTAAGATACATCATTTCTACTGGGACGCTAATTTCAAACTTTCAATACATTTTGCATTCACTTCCAATATTTTCGTCTCAAAAATTAAGATTTTACGTTTAAGAAACTGCAAAATAGCGTTGACATGGGGAGTGAAATCAAGTACAGTGGAACCATCGTAAGTCGAAATTGAAGGGAAAGCAATTTAATTTCGTCTTACACAGTTTTTTGAGTTGAATAGTTTCGAGTTAGAGATCAATATATTTTTAAATTTTCGAGTTACGTTTTTTTCCTCTTCCTCATACAGTCCTGCGTTAACATGAAGCAATAAAGATGTGTACCTGTTTCTTTTTGACATCATTTTTTGAGTTATACCGTTTAATTTTACGACAACGGTCGACTTATAGAGTCTTTTCCACGTCATGTTTCGAGTTCTAGAGTCTAATGTATGACAACGGTCGACTTATAGAGTCTCCTCCCTCTCACGGCACAGAATTTTCATTTTGAGTTATGACTACAACATTTTGACTTAATAATAATAATAATAATAATAATAATAATAATAATATTAATATTTTTATATTTTCGACTTATGGAGGTTCCACTGTAGCAGAATAAGGGTGTTTAAGATCACTAATTTTGAATCCCGTCTTGAACTTCAGATGCAATATTTTTTCACGTAGCAATACCCTTCAAATGCTCAGAAAGGTTGAGTTACACGCTTGCGATTATCATTGGCCGAAAAATTAGTGTTTTTGGACCATTTTTGCTCTCAATCTAAATCTGACCATGAAATTTCCATTCAAACTTTTTCGCTACGAAAATAACCTTGAAAGGTCAAACTCAAAACCTCATGCATACATCTGACATGAAAATAAACGTTCCAAGACCGGTTCTTCACCATGAATATAAATTTGACCGACAAATTTTGATGCACCTCTCACCCTAAGAGTGGCTCGTTTACCTTCTTAAAGCCAAAAGGCTCGCTGAAAAATTTCGAAGCTCGAGTTCAATTCAACGAAAATACTTGTCTTAAGACGAAGTAAAAAGACTATTTTTAGGCAAAACACAACTCGTATCAATATTTCATCTGTGAATTTAAGTTCAGCGCAAAAATGTAGTCCAGAAATACTACTATTTCTGTCCCATGATACCAGAAATATTATATGGACCTTTCTTGAATCTTTGAAAATCATTTTTACGAGATGGAGGCCCGTATCTGAGATTGAAGATTGGATTTAAATACACATGAAAAACTGGTTCACAAGAATATTATTATTTATTTTTAACGGATACGTAAATGTATTCAATGTAGACCTGAAATACATCAAAAAATCTTTTTTGGCCCCTTCAAAGACTATTTACGGTGAAACAATAATTGAAACTAGAAAAAATTCAAGTTCGGGGTAGGAATCAGTGGGCCAAAAACTGTGTACAAGTAGATTACTTTTTAGTCACAACAACAGTAGGTAATACTACGTTGCCCCCTCCTGCAACAATCTCATTTCGTCGCATAATATCTGAACGACAGGCCGATCTTCTTTTTTCTAGGACGGGGTTATGAATCTCCTCCCTGCCCCCATTCGTGAAATTACACCCCTAAATGTCAAGAAAGTAAGGTAGGCGAAGATTTTTTTTATTAGTTATCAACTTATTAATATCATAAATAAAACATTTTTGTAATCTTGTAATTGATCTTTACCAGAAGAAAATCAAATTCTGAGACCCAGCCGAAAAATTTGAGGAACATTTTTTCTGCTCGTCAATTCTAGTGTCTACATCCCTCCCCCTCCACAACCTTCTGAACCTTCTGTAAAATATGTTCTTTACGCCGACCCTGTTTCAGACAAGGGATGAGTCTGTACCAACCCCCTTGTTTTCAATTTTTTGCGTTTTTCTCATCAAATACTGCGAATATGGCTACGTACTTAACGACGCCACTTTTTTTATTTTCGGAACTATGTACTCAGCCAGAAGAAAGTATATTCCCAACCTTTCGCTCTATGTCATACTCAACTACCCTGGAGTGCGTTCTGAAACATGAGCTCTCGTTCGACGAGCATAAGAGCACGAGCGACGGAATAACGTCACGAGTGACAGAATTCCTTCGCCACTTTCAGAACGCTTTGGGAGATTTGCGAAGTGCATTTTTTTAAAACGAATTCTTCATCGTCACTCTCCTCTTCCTCATCAAATATTAAATCGAAAAATGCTATCGCAATCATTTTCAAAATTTTTTCGTGGCACTTGAAATAGTTATCCTGTCTATACATAAACATTATACAATTTGACAACAATCACATCACCCAAATTGGACGAAAGTCGCCGACCTCCTAGAGTACGGAGACTTTTTCGTCGTCGAGCGACGCTCCGACGATGGTTTCAGAACGAACAAATATTTCACCATGACGTCACCCAAGTACTTTGAGAACGCACTTCTGCTGTCCGTATTCCATTTTTGATCGATTTGTGTCTAGTATTAACCATAGACACAGGCGCGATGGAACTCGGGGCTTAGCCCCCTCCCTCATAAATGTGAAAATTACAAACGAAGAGCGGAAAAAGCATAATCATGCTAAATAAACTTACGAAAGAAAAGTTGAAAAATTTCAGCCCATGTCCCCTCCCCCCTCACGGTAGTGAAAACTATTTGCGCTCGTAAGCACGGGTATATAATATTAAATATTCCACGCATGAGGTGAAAGATTTTATATCATCACTACCGTATCTTAAATACCAAATAAGGTAATAACGGTACAAAAATGAAAACATTTATCCAAGGAGGTCATTTTGTACGTATAGATGTGTATCCGTTCGTCCAGTTTACGACTTATGGTACCGAGAAAACAGGGAGAATCCGATGATTTTAATTATCGCTTAGAGCGGACGGGTCACCTCCGGGTCAGAAACATTACCAACTTCTCAATACAGTCTTTCTGTGTTTGTCAGGGCGAATGAAACAGGAAGCAGACTTCACTGTAGCGCTCAATTTACAGCAGAATCTCTGTTACTCCTCCTACACGTGAATCCCATTCTGCTTCTCAGCATCGGGAGAGTTCGAGGAGAAACAAAGGGAAAAAAAAGGATCGAGTAAAAAATGAGAACAATTTAAGCGCCGAAACAGAAATAGCTCTCGACCGACTGATCCGTTTGATGGTTTTTTCCAATCGTGTGCAAATAAAATAAATGCGGAAAACGATGCTTAAAACGCTTGAAAACGATTTCGAATGGGAATAGGTACATAAATACGTTCGAGAGTTTAAATCAAATTGTTTACACCACGTCAATCATATAAATAATTCAATTTTCGCTCTCAATCTGTCTTCGTCAACGACGAAGCGAATACAACGAGGGAATTCGTCGGTTGCCCATTCAACTGACCAATTTTAATTTCGCCATCTTCACGAACAGAGAGGCAAAAAGTCGAATGTAAATTCCACGGTACCGGCGTGTTTACCAAGTTGAACGACCGTCACTAGTTCATGACTTTACGGGCACACCATTCACTTTTTTTTTTTCGATTATTAATAGGGCATAGTAAGATACCGAGAGCTCGAAAAAAACGGGGACTTTCCTATACATGATCCACAATCCATGTAATCGTCCCCTCTATTAAAATTTTTATTTACATAAGATCTTTTTTTTTTTAAACCAACAGACAGAACGATACATTTGAACAACCGCAGAGGTATCTATCATTTGTAGGCAGTGTATGTACGAAAAACACCGAATCGTATGCGATTACGCCCGCATTCGGGTTCAAACGATAAAAAAGTACTTGTTTTTTTTTTTTAGTCTCGGCAACCTATGCTATGCCATGCCATACCTTACCATACCTTTTACCATACTCTACCACGTGCAAAAATAACCTAATAACCCACTTCCGGGTAACGCAACTATGTAGACTTTATTGTTTTTTGAAGTCAGCATGCGAAACATAGAAGTTGTAGATAGGTGTTTCCCGACCGAAGGGCTTACTCTTCGCCGAGGCGTTTAATTAAATCGATGATGTGTTACATTAGCCCGAAGGAGTGATTTACACCAAATATCTCTGTAGGCTTGTGTTACACCTGTTTGAGATATACATTTTATACACCATACATAGTGACTCGGTATTACGTTTGTTTGAAATACATAATAGCCCACCCGAGAACAGGTGTACTGTCGACAGATTGCAGAGGCGGGTATTTCTGGACCACAATGCCGAATGAAACGAATGGAACTTTCTTCTTAAAATTCATAAACGCTGTACTGTTCAACGTGCAAGGTGCGCATGCATTAATAATTGACCGTATTTAGAGGTCAGTTAGATCAGAGTAGCTCATGATGTTCCACAAGGTCCATGTAACTGTTCAGGTACATAATTTGCAATACATGGAATGCGACCGAAGGAATGTTCTGAAACGTCACTTCTCTCGGGTGTTTCTCTCGCATTAAATCCTTCCTACGAGGCAAAAAGCCCGCAACCTATTGCTTAACCCCAGCAGCATTATGACCTCCGCATTCCTCAGCTCAAATGCGTAAGAGATCCATTCGAACCCCATTACAGTCTCTTGAACACACATATTTTGCTTTTTACGAGTAATGTTGTAATATTGGAGGTCGCTCAGAAACTGAGAGTATCTGATGACCAGCCGTAGGCGCAAATAGTGGGGCAGAACGGGAGGGCTTAGCACCAAATCCTCTAAAAGTACCCAAAAAACTGAAAATTATACAAGCGGAAGAATTCTTAGCATTATTTTGATACTTGTCAGCCTCTCATGAAACCGCTACACCCCGTCCTCCACTTGCTTTCATGTTACCGGACTTTGTGAATAATCACACAAATAATCTTTCATTTTCCAAACGGTTACTATTCCATTACGCTTATGAAGGAACCTTTTTTTGACCTTAATTCGCCCTCTTGAAGAAGTTAATACATTAAAGCACGAATGAGGTAGGACGAAGGAGGAATGAATGGAGAAAGAAAAAACACTTCGAGCCTTTGTTTCCCAATTCGTGAACGAAAAAAAAAAAATGAGATGTTCGTTCACAATATTGTTCACGCTGCATGGTATCAGTCTCACTCCTTTCAACGAGGGTTCATTTCCTGCCAAAGCTAGTGAACAGGAAGATATCGACTCTTTTCCGCAACATCTTAACAAACAGAGCGACCACAGTACCAGTCGGCACGAATGAAGTAGGGAGGTGGAACGAATCCGAAAGGAACGCCCTTCGCACCTTTGTTTCCCCGATCCGTGAACGAAAAAAAAAGCTGATACTCGTTCGCGATTGTTCATCCTGCCTGTTGTCAGCCATACTTCTTTTCGACGAGGGTTCAGTTCCTGTCAGAGCTAGTGAACAGATATCGATTCTCTCCCCGCAACATCTTATCAAACGGAACGACCACAGTACCAGTCGAGGTGGACAGATAGCGCGCACTACAGTCTCCAGCCAGTTTTCAGGAACAGGCATTATATGCGCAGAACACGTTACCACAAGTATTTGAAGAGTTGATGCTGTTTGAGTACGTGTTATGAGTCGCTCATTCAACGTTGGGAGACACACGTGGCTAGTTATGATCCACGCATGTGTAGATTTTCGGCATACAAAAGAAAAACTCGAACACAACAAGCCCGTGTGGAAAGCAATGGTAAACTACCCGGGTTACTCTGCTATGAAAGTTGCGTGACTGAAAATCCCTGGGTCACTACTGGCATAGGGTATGAAGACTAATAAACAGGAAGGTGTCGTACCGGTATTGTGGTGGATTCACCTCCTGGTCGCTTCGCCACCAAACCCCCCTCATAAATACTCCAATCATACACTCAAAAAATTACCAATATTCACAACAAAGTAACCTACTTGATAAAACGTTCTATGTATTGTATTATCATCGGTGTCTTAAACATTACCGGTGTAGAAAAGGGGGAAGTCAGACCCCCCATGCTGTCAAAAAGATATTCCAGGGTATTAAAAGTACAGAAATAAAATGACGAGATATGAGCTGTAGTGATCACTAACCCCCTTCTCAAGACTGAAATCTTCTTATATAGGGATTAACCATCCAGTTACTGATGCGATACTCGGAAGGGCAGTTTCCGAGGCCGGAAGTGCGGTGTCTCAGGGGCCACTTTGGCATGCGTGCATCGCCATACGTTCCACCACACCGCTGGTGTTAACCAATAGGTCTGTCTCAACTCTTGCAGCTAAACATTACCTACACATATAATGGATTCAGCTAGGACTATACATGATGAACTTTTAGTATTTGCGTTCATAGTGCTTTTTATCTGAAGTTTAAAGAGCCCATTACTATTAAGTTCCTCTAATTTCTTTTATAACTGCTTCACTGTTGAAGTCAGTAGAGGCGTACATTAATAGAGCACAAATTGGTTACAAAAAGATGTCACTTATAACGATCCACTGTTTTTAAAAATACAACGTCCAAGTCCAATTAGGAGTAACTGAAGAGATATAATACTGATTAAAGCGGTATGTCCGTTTGAACGATGGGAAAATAAGTTTCTTCCAACATCCACTGTAATAGGAACTTGAAAGTAATTGGTTTTTCTGACCATAGTAAACCAATAAGAATACAGAAAACCCAATCATTCTGCTACAGTGATTGCTCCATCTAATAGGAGGACAAATACTAAGATACTTAACACCTTACCACGAAAGAGTAGCGTAGCCAGCATAGTGTTTGAGGGAGTCTGGTCTTGATTAAAGGGGAAGGGGTGCTAAAATTCGAAAAATCACTATTTGAAGAAGTAGCGAGAGGGTCTAGACCCTCTTGAACCCCTCTGGCTATGCCACAGCCATAAAGTACTATCTGGACCATCTACAGTAGAAATCGGTTGACGTTGAAGAAAACTCATTTTTCCATCGTTCAAGATGACACATCATTTAACGAACAGTGTTTCTCTGCTGTCTTATGAGTGAAATTGTAGATGGTAGCTTAGGAAAGGAGGGCAGGTTTATAGTATTGTGATGCATTCCCGGAAGAAGTACCTTTACCCTGAGAAGTAAGATAATTTTGGCTTTCTTGTGCCCCTCACACTGCCGACCAAAGCAGACTATGAGAAACATCAAAAATAAAAGAACCAACCAATTATTTGAAAAATGAGGGCGACACAGGATACCAAACATAAAACATATTTTTAAGAATTGTGAATAATAATAATAATAATAATAATAATAATAATAATAATAAAAACTTCCAAATTTGAATACTGATATTCTATCGAATATACAGTCAGATTATCATCGGACAAATGAATTGCAAGTGGCAAAGTCTAACTTCTTTTCTAGAAAAAATATTCTACAAGCGTAAGAACCCCACTCTCTTTCCAATTTATAAGGCTGGTTGCAGAAATTTCCCGAAGGCCTGAGCCCACTGCGGGCTCAAACATTTTTTAATTTCTCAGGATCGCGCATGAGGTGCCCATCCTCTCTTCTCTGGTTCTCTCTCCTCCGGACCTTGCCCCTCCACGTTACTTCTATCTTATTTTTTTCTTTTTCTTTTCTTTTCTTTTATTAATCACAGTAAAACCTCGCTAAGACGCTCCCGCTTAATACGCGTTTTTGCCCGGTACCTGGAACCAGTAGGCCTTTTAACGTAGAAAATGTCCCGTTTAAGACGCACCCGTTTAATAAGCGATCCCGCATGATACACGGTTTTTCGCCGGCCCTTCGGGGCGGAAATCCCGTTTGAAACGCGTTCAAGGTACAGTTCGTAGGTGAAACTGTTTTATTCATAGACAACTGCCCCGCCCATCCCAAAGAGATTCCTCTGAAAAACATAAGACTTGAGTTTTTCCCACCGAACGCAACTAGCAAGCTTCAGCCTCTTGATCAAGGGGTCATAAAAGTCGTGAAACAGCTGTAGTGCTGTACCGTAAAAAATTGGTGCAACGACATTTACGAGATTTGGAAGGATCAATGTGGTAGATGTGGACATCTCAAAGCCCAAAATCACCATTTTGGACGCTATTTCCTACGTTTTTTCAGCGTGGGATGAGAACAGGCCAGATGTGAAAAACGGTTTTCAAAAAGCTTACTTTATATAAGCGTCACTGATGTCCCACAAGACGATTTTTTGGACCCTAACGAATTTCTAGAATTTGAAAAGGCTTTCCCAGGTTACATATCCTTTGACGACAATTTACTGACAAGGGTAACAGTTGATCTTAAGGAACTCATCAACGATGCCAAAGCTGATGACCAACCAGCTGATTCATCACAGGAAAACGATGAACAAAACCAGCCTCTACTCTTCCTTTACTGAGAAGTGTAGTCGGCTCAATAAGTTCCTTACGACAGGCCCTTAACGCTAGTGATGGTTCAGAGAATATGCTCCGGTATTTAGGTAGGATGAAAACTTTTTTATTGAAGAATTACCGCAACACTACCAGGCAGTCTGCGATTGAAAATTTCTTTCAAATAATGGCTTTTTCAAAATTGATTTTCGACTGATACATATATAAGCTCTTACCTACATAACGCGATATACCTTATGAAGCTATGTATTTTGACTAATCAATATTGAGCGTGCACTGTAAAAATCTCTTTTCCGTTTTTCTGGGTTTCCCGAGCACCCTGCTTAAGACGCCATAGCCGCTTTTATAACGGGATCCCGCTTAAGAAACGGTAATCACGTCTTACGCGGGATCCCGTAATAAACGCGGTCCCGCTTAAGACGCGTTTTTTGGCTGGTCCCTTGAAACGCATCTTAACGAGGTTTTACTCTGTACGTTTCTTTCACATAAACTGTTCATAAATTTTATGGGAAGCCTTAATTAATGACATTTCTGCTATGCCGCCTTCATCTATAAATGAAGAAAGAAAGAATAAGTTCTGAATAAAACATAAATGTAAGCCGAAACATCATCATTCACTTTCTTTACATCCCATAGCGCAACCTGCAGCTGCTAGATTCCACTTTAATAAAACAGAATCTGTACCCAAGTACGACCTTGTGGCCACTGCATGCAAATCCACAAGAAAAGTTTATTTGATGACGGTACGAACCTAACCCATAACTTCGAGTGTATTGCCCCTGAAGATAGTATTTTCGAAAACCACCAGCATTTATCGATAAGACCACAGAAAAAGTA
This sequence comes from Acanthococcus lagerstroemiae, assembly GCA_031841125.1. Taxonomy (NCBI): domain Eukaryota; kingdom Metazoa; phylum Arthropoda; class Insecta; order Hemiptera; family Eriococcidae; genus Acanthococcus; species Acanthococcus lagerstroemiae. The sequence goes on along the minus strand of CM063113.1, from coordinate 30,075,587 downwards.
CAGGACGGCTTCTAGATGTCAGTCCAGAATGGATTTTTAGGAGTTTTTACAACCTGCCTTACATGAGTATACTTTTCATCACTCAAAATACATGTACAATTCGTACTCGCGCTCTTTTTTCGACACAACTGATCACAACGTACTCTTCATACGCTCAGTAATTGCCTTTCACACCCTAAAGATGAATACTGGCACCCTTCGACAATACGAAAGCGCCAGCAACACAATTCCAGATTTAAAGTCTATTTATACTCTTCACGAGTCACTTGATTCATTCATCTTCTTAAACAGCCCCCTCCCCACACACATTATTCTTCATTCGCGAGTTTATTCAACGTGTGTATACTTTCTTCTGATTTGTTCGCAAACCGTTTCAAGTGTTTACTCGGTCCCGGCTTCTGTTTATATCAACTTCTATTTTTAACGAACGTATCGCTCGATCGTGATCAAATCGTGATTCGACGTTTATACGATCCGAGATAAATCTCTCTCGTATTCGGGTCACACATTATATTGAGACATAAAAATGGCACGTTAAAATACACGGAAAGATGTCATTGTTATTCACCGATTAACGCCAGCTCCGAAGGTCGTCGATGTCATTATCGCTGTTAATGAGTAACAACCAAGATAACGATCGGATGAGTCGGAACACATAAATATTTTCGGAAAATATGAAGAGAGGAAATTGAAAAAAAAATAATAATAATAAAACGCCCAAATAATGACATAATTAGAGCCGACTTCCAGACTCGTCTCTGCTTCCTCCAACCAAAATGTCTAGGAATGTGCGTGCACCAAGTACACGGGTGCCAGCAGCGGTACCTTTCTTCGGCAAAACTGAGTTGCCTCGGGTCAACGTGATCTTCGATACATATGAGGAGCGGGACGCTATCATATGTGTCAGCTCGCCGACAATCAACACGAATTTCAATGTATGCACGTCTGAAGTCTTTAAACATAAATTCGACTCACGTTTTCCAATCGTCTGAATCGGCTCCATAATCGTTAAGTGTCACATGACCTACCAATTCCACGAGGCATCTTCCGGAATATCATTTTCATCGCAAGTAAGCTGTACAGCGTCCGCGATTACAGGCTGTAACAGTCACAGCAGAGATGTGCCCCAATAAGAAGACAAGCAGAGGTGGGAAGATGAACGCCTCACTCAAATAAACTATATCTGGGCATCGTAACTGCGCTCCCGGCGACCTGAGGTCACAGCTCTCCTAACATCAGTATACAGCTGCAAACTGCAACTAGTATTCTCTCGGTATACCAAACGAGTCGTTACCTCATTTTGTATGCTCAACATCTCGAATTCTCCATCTTCAGCATTACTTTTCTTCACAACAGGGCCAAAACATCGAAACTGTGAAAGCTCTGTTGTCCCTCTTCAGGCTCGGAGCCGGGGGGACCACGGGAACAACGCCCCCTGGCGCAAGCATATGCCCCCTGAGAAAATCAGAAAACCTTTTTTTACTTTCTAATTACCCCAGAGAGATAGGGGTTTGGTTGGCCCTCGGAATCCGGAGGTCCCGGGATCGAGCCCACGTAACAATTCGCTGCATTTCGGCCTAGGCCAGTTTTTCAACAAGAAGAGAAGAGGGCTAATACAGCCCTAACAGCCTTCCCGACGTCTCTGAAGTAACGCTTGAAAGGGTGTATTTCAGGGCTCGGGTTGAGGGGGAAATTATAAAAGAGACCCCAGTAAGATTAGGGATTACTATACATTTTTTGAAACTTTATTTTGGTATCACTGATTCCTTATTCGTTCATTTTGCATCAGGGTTGTACCGTAGAATAAACTGGTGTAGATTTGTTATTCTACGCGTAGAATACACCATGTTGAATGAATGACTATTCTACACATCCCACAGTACAATGTGTAGTAGAATGCGTAGACTGACCAAAAGAAGAGTGAAAACTGAAAAATTTAAACAAAAGACCAATTTTATTTCTTATTCGTAAATAATTAAGGATAAAAAAGCTTTACAAAAACATTAGTTAAAACAAAATTCATAACTTCTGACGGTTATATTTCATTTTAAGAGAGTAATAGAAATATATTAATTTTTTCGAACGATCAAGTTTCAGACGATTACACGCGCTGCCATGCACATAACTCACTGGGAAAAGACACGTTCAAATAGAGCCGATGAAGCAGGAACTGAATTTAGTTTCAATGCTAATTCTGCCAGTTTTTCGTGGAAGGGCAGGACGGCTTTCCAAAAATGTATAGGATTATTATTTGTGTATCTATAATTTTAGCATTTCATATGCTTCTACTACTGGGTATACTTGAGCGAAAACCATAACGCTCCTCCGACACGAATTTAGTGAACGACATTTCCATAGACATTTATTTTTCTTCCAGTCAAGTGTATACTTGAGCGAAAACTGTCACGCTCCCCGACACGAATTCAGTAGTTCACATTTCCATGGAAATTTAATTTTCTTCCAGGCATGGATATGTATACTTGAATGAAAACCGTTACTCCAGCCATGGGCTCATTAATCTTGATCTTTGCTACACCCTGCGCGACTACAGTTCTTCTGCTTTTCTCTTCTCGTTTTCGCTGAGTTCAGCTCATAGTTCTTTAGTTCTTCATGGCGACAATTCAGTTCAGTGGTTGTCATTTACATTTTCTTCCAGCCATGGGTATACTTGAACAAAAAACGTAACGCTCTCCCGACACGAATTCAGTGGTTGACATTTGTTGCGACCTGCGTGACTACAGTCTGCAGCCGTGTTGTTGAAAGAAATTCCCATGCCCCCTCCCCCGACACGAAACTAGTCCATATGATTTAGCTCTTTATTGTGACCATTCAGTTCAGTGGTTGAGATTTCCATGGATATTTATTTTTCTTTCAGCCATGTTGATCTTAATCTTTGCTGCGCCTTGCACGACTACGTTGTTAATAGAAATTTCCATGGAAATTTTTCTATTAGGATACAAAAGCACATAGAATGTTACAGTAGGAGACACGTATTTTTCAAAAATACTGCTACGTGAGACTTTAGACTTTAGCTGGCTTTCTATCACTTTAAAATTTTTAGATCAGAGCGTGCTCTAAACTTATAAAATTCCTGTCATAATTACTGTTTGCATTCGTTCAAGTGGTAACACAGTTTTGACTGCAGTAGATGTGTTCATTAGATGTGTTCTCCAACTTTGCTTCCAGCGGATTTGAGGAACACACCTAATTAGGAGAATCATCAACCAGTTTGACACTAGGAGTTTCACGAGCACTATTTTGGCTATGTGACCATCTTCAATTCAGTAAGGTCTAATTTCATTGTGAATAAAAAAAATTCATCCGCTCCAAAATCGGGCTGGAACGTTCGAACAAATTACGAATTTGAAATGGGATCATGTCAAACGAACCATCGATTCAGCGCGTCCTTGGATCACTAATTCTGAATATCTCCAACTATTATCTTATCACCCAAAATTCAAATTTCCGTCTTAAAATCGGGGCCATTCCACGCTAGTTCGAACCGCCACTGTCATCAACCTTTCGCATTCTTAAGAGAAGGTTCTACGTGCCTATAAAACTATTTTGAAAATGGATTCTTTTTCCACAAAAGTGATGACATTTCCATAGGCGTGTTTCAATGAATCAATAAGGAATTCGTTTACTTCCTTTACTTGAGCCTCAAAAGTTCGTTCTCGTAGACAGGATTCAAATATAAAAGCAGCCAAATTTTTTGGCTCCTTGAATGTAATTCACGTAATTTTACACTTTCACCGCGCATTCTACATCAGTATTCTACGAGTAAACGTAGAATCGATTACCCTACGCGTAGACGCACAACCGGGCAGATTTTCAAAACATAATTTACCCTCCCCACTATACCATTTGCCCCCTCAAGAATCATAACCTGGCTACGGGCCTGTCCCTCTTCCTGGAGAACCTACAGTCGTCGTTATTTTTCACAAATGGAGACCTTTACTTAGGTCTGCTAAAATCGAAGACCATGATCCAGGCGAACTTATTCTCTTGCTCTCGGACCGATTAATGCCAGACATCCGGTGACGATCTTCCGGTCGTCAATTATTATATCCAACTCGAGAGGTGAAACGACATCGTCTCCGTTGAAGTTATTTCTTATTTTGTTCGACGAGTAACTTGCAAGGCGCACGCACGTCACGATATCGGCATTCGCAGTCTTGAATATGGCCTCAAGTCAACGTTAACCATCGTGTAGGCCAATTAAGGCGATAAAATCTTCCGAAAAATCGAATATTTCCCAGCGAAATTTAGTCAAGAGTCACTTAACTCGAATTGTCGGTTCTCGAGCACTTTTATAAGAGAGTGATAGAAAGAGAGAGAGAAAAAAAAAGAAGTAAATACCGTTTTCAGAATATTTGCACATAGGAGTGGTATTTTTTACGTAATGCGTTGTGCGTATCGCGTGGAGTTTCAATGAAAAAAAAAACATTTCGTTTATTTTTGTTCAGGCTGGCGAAATTCGTTCGTTTCAAAAGTTACAATTCTTCGGTTCGGCGATGATCACGAACTCGAAAGGTTTGCCGAACTCGAGCGTTGAAGGCGATTAACATACCTACTACGACAAACGTACAAAACAGGTCAATTCTCAACAGAGAAAAACTGGTCAAGTGTCCATCCGGAGTCGATTCTATCGGCTAAACACGATCCGGTAATAGCGTACTTCGAAAATCGAAATGTCGATAATTCACGCTGCTGACGATACCACCAGTTGTTCAAAAGCGACCATTTTCCATAAAAATTCATAAACCACCCCTTTCCACACCCAAAGAATAATAATAACTAGGGGGCTTCGCTCCCTGATCGCTTCGCGGCCCAACCCCCGCCGTCACTCGCTTCGCTCCTGCGGGCCTGCAGTATTTAGCAAGCTGGAAAAGTATAACAACTAATGAAAAAAAAAAAAAAAAAATCAGCCAGTTCCCAGGGTCACCACGAGGCGGTAACTGTCACTGTCATGAGTCCTCAAGAAGAGAGTAGTCCCTCTTAAAGCCTGTATGATCATAAGAGTTGTCCCTAAAATCTAGCGCCCTAGGCACGTCCCTATGTAGCCTATATGGAAATAGGACTCTGGACGTCATAGGAACATAAGTGTATCTTACACTACATTGAAAAATTTCCAAGGGAATTATATGAAAAAAACAACACGGCGCTACACCATCCAGGAGCTCTCTCCTCCACCAAGGAACCCCCTGGGGTGGGCTACCCTCTGCCAATCCCCACAATAGCTGTCCTCCATCACAGTCAATTTCCCCACGATGCTCCTCCTCGCCCACCACGACGCCCTTCCATACCGTGGCCGTCCTCCCTCTCCAGAAGCTCCCACCTCCACCGAGGAGCCCCCCGGGGTAGGTTACCTCTGGTGAAACGTGAGATTAAGGTACAGGGGAGGCCACCGAGGGGAAGGAGGAGGTGGATTTTACTGTTTAGTGTATAGAAAGACCTCCTCCACCACAACTCCTCCTTGTCCTTCATCGCGACTTTCCTCCTCCCCCAAGCTCTCTCCTCCACTATGAACCCCCTTCCAAGGGTAGGCTACTCCTGGAGAAATGAACAATTAAGGGGTCGGGTAGGCAACCCGCAGTGGGTTTTTTCTCCCGGAGGCGGTGGTGGCGGCGGATTTTACTAAGCTCCCTCCTCCACCATGAACCCCCTCCCAGGGTAGGCTACCCTCGGAGAAATGAGCAATTAAAGGGCAGGGTAGGCAACCCGCAGTGGTTTTTTTTCCTCCCAGAGGTGGCGGCGACGGATTTTACTTTTTTAGTACATAGAGAGATAGAGATACATAATCCGAGGTCTACTCTATAGTAGGCATCCAACAAACTGTCATGGGCATAGCCAAGTAGGGGAGGGGGAAAACTGGGGCGCTTGCTCCAGTAGACAGAGATTGAAGTTATATTGTACTGTGCATTACCCGACATTAATAGATATTTCAGCCGTAAAATAACTAAAAAAACCCTATGTTTTTCGAAAGTTCCACGTATTTTTGCTAGTATCTCGATATGTTTTCTGAAAAAAAGTTGTATCGGATCTTTTTCATAGAAAATTTAACAAGGAACATTATGTTATTTGCATTTTGGTCCTAAAGCGAATATTTTTTTAAATAATTGCGACTTAGCTAGTAAAGATCGGTTATGAAAGAAAGAACAACAAAAGCCATGTTCCTAGAAACTTTCACACATTTTTGCGATTTCTCGGTAAATATGTGTTCTAGAGAAAAGTTGAATAGGATCTTTCTCATAGAAAATTTAACAAGAAACATTTTATGATATACGCATTTTGGACCTGAAGTTTATATGTTCCGATATATTTGCGTTTTTATGTAAAATCTCAGTATTACACATAACTTTAAGGTCAAAGCGCCACTGGTTAACGAGCTCAAATTTTTTATGGCGAGTTTTTAGGTCTATTGGAACAAAATTCAGTGCGCACCTAATAGATTGGCGAGAACTTGTAAAATAAAAGACACCCTACAGTGCACTTCCACAATGATCATAAAATTGACAGTAAATCATCTTATCTACGTACCTTGGACGATTTACTTGCACTACACTTCTTCCCATACAGATTCTTTCGTCAAGTCATCTCACCTGATGCTGTAATCTCACGCGACTCATCGACTTTCTATTGCCATGCGATTAAAAATAGCATATGAGCGCTGAATTCCGCCTTTTCTCTCCATGTAATACATTGCAATTACTATTCTTAATTGAAAATCATTCCATACAACGTACACAGAATGTGAGGTACCGAATATGCCATTGCGCTGCGCTACCCTGCACTCTCACCAAATGTGTACTCGTGCCATAATCATTTTTCCGCATATGCCTTATACACACAATTACCGTTATATTCTACAATAGGTCAAGTCCGACCGACTTTTTTGTAACCCGCGTCACACGAGCGTACTTATACACACACACAACACACATGCACACAGTTACACTTCTCTGATTTTCCAGAGCACTACAACCTTCAATGTCAGCATCTTTCACCTCCGGGCAACTACTTGATTTTCTAAAACTCTCATGATCTACGTTTGATTTCGATTTCAGCGAGACACCGAAGGTATTCCAACAGCTAATGTACTTGGCAACCACAGCCAACTGGTTGCGAAAGACGCGGTGAGCGTACGGTAAAGAGCGCGTTTGTTTGGATTATTTTTGTGGAGCGTGCTGTTCGCATACGATCAGTGACAGTGGGTCGCCGACAGCGTACTTGATGGCTCCATCGAATGAACGCGGAAAGAAACGTCATTATGAGTTATTTTGATGAGGAATCAAGACAGCTAATCGATAATTAGAAGCATAATCCAATTTTCAAAAGAAGGGGGCAAGGTGTGACCCTTACGAAACGTGTACAATACACACTCGGTGAGACGAATATAAACTGATAAGATTGTTCGCGCTCCAGGTGTGAACGAGCAAGGGTTCATCGGATGCTGTGCACTTCATCAAGTCTGATAATCATTCCACAACATTCACACGCTTCAAAAATGCGGGATGAATAAAGTGAAAAATGAATACTTGTAAACGAACGATACATTCCATGGTGGAATAAAAGCATATCGAAATGGTCAACTGCCATGCCTGAAAAACTGGACGCAATTCGACAACTTATTCCGAAGTATAACACTGCCCCCTAAAGTGTCTCAGTCCCACGCATTCGAGATAAATTAGACCTACCACAGATTCTCCACTTTTCTTAACCATCAAGTATCAATTATTCTGCACATCTTTCATCGAATCACTAAACATAACCTGTGTACATTTCGGCTAAGTAGGTAATTTACATACACCAATTACTCATCATGATATCTTTACGTTCATATTTAGCCATAAATGGACACGAATAAGCATTTTAAATTATATGGTGCCTCGAGCTACGCGAATGCTTCATACTGCTGAAAGAGGAATGTACTCGCACGTTGTGTCGTGACATCACCGAAATACCAAATTTAAAAAATTATTATTAAGACAGACGCTATTAATCGACAAAACGCAATTATACGCCAACGCAATAGTTTCAAAAAGGGGCTCCGTTAATATACTCCAAATAAAACATACGCAGAATGTGGGCATTATTCGAGACCAACAGAAAGTGCGAGTTCAAGACACTTAGTAAGTTTATCAAGAAAAACGGAGAATTCAATCGAGCGAAGTACCAATAGGAAAATTCTTCATGAAATTCAATATATGTTGAAGAAACTCAACGTCAAGAGTAGGTTGCAGTTATAGTTCCAATAATAGAGATGATACGCTTCTAGCTTTGATGATGTCAGTTTGTCTCATTCGAAGTTATAACCTATGGTTAAACCTCTGTTTAAAAAATATGTATGTATGTAGTTCCAAGTTCAAACTCAAGATGATATTCCGAAAAACATGACTAATCTCTTGGGCAACTGTAGCGAACATACGTTGCACGGCTTACTAGGCAGGGTAGTTAAACTAGTTTGCCATTGCTTTTTCCAGAGTTTGTGGCGTTAGAGTAATTTCTTCTCCATGCCGAAGACGAGTGCATTCCTGAATTACTAGGCACGTGTCTCACAAAGTGAAGGAGCGATTCACGAGAGACACACCACATACAGCACCAATCCTTCAGATACTAATGGTAACGTGTTCTGCAAATTAGTATGCCTGGTTCCTGAGATCCAGCTACTGTGTTTTGTGCGTTTATACTAGTGTGATATTAAAAGTTCTTAGTACATGTTTTCGTGCGTTTTTTGGTGTGAATTACGGTGCAATACACTTTTTTGAATCTTGAACATTACTGACCATAGAAACAGAGTACAAGCATGAAGCCGACTGTCCACTCGGATTTCAGAAACACGAAATTCAGTTATGAAATTTTTTTATTTACATCCTTGAACTCATTTGGTGGAGCTTACAAGCCATGCACGCATGCCTCAGTGGCTTCTTAGACACCGCACCCTGGTCCCGGAAACTACCCTTTTGAATATCGCGTCGGTAACTAGAAGAAGCTTCACTAAAAGGGGAAAATCTAAAAATAATTACAGATAATACTGTCGGGCACATTACCGTAGCCCTCATTTTGACGAAGTCCAAATTTTTTTGCGACATCCTCTAGTAAAAACAATGTGTGCCAAGTTTGAGGTTCATCGAATAATCTTAACCCGACCCCTAAGAGGGATAAAGTTTAAAAATGTAATTTACACCAGGGTTTTGGGTCATTTCAGTAAATTTTAATTACTGAAAAGAGAAAACGAGATAAAAATACTAGTTTTGCTCAAAATTATTCTACAGAGTCCCACTTACCGACGCCGAACACGTCTCGCAACTAAACTTCAAAATGGTGAAAGCGGGGATGTAAAAATAAAATTCAGAATCGGGGTTAATTTGTATGTTTTCGAAGTTGCTGAATTCGATTTTGAGGGTAATTTTTGGATCCGATCTCTTCTGGTACCACCAAAGAGTGTCAAGGCCAAAAAAAGTTGTCATTTTGAGATGGTATTCAATGTATAGGGTTTCAAGGTCACTGTGTTCGATTTTGGCAGTAAACTCACGTTTAACCCTCATTTAATCCAAAAATTACCCCCAAAATCGAATTCGGCGACCCTAAAAACCCTATTAATTGAATACCATCTCGAAATAACCATTTTTTTGGAACTAACTTCCTTTGATGTCATCAGGAAGGGTCGGATCCAAAAATTATTCCCAATATCGAAGTCAGCGATCTCAAAAATCTACAAACCAACCTTTATTTTGTTGTTTTTTTCAACCCCTCCTTCACCATTTTGAAACCTCTCACTGTTAAGGGTGTTTCATAGTGTTGATAAGAGGAACTCCGTACAATAATTTTGAGCAAACGTAGCATCCCTATCTTCTTTTTGCTTTTCAGTACTCAATTTTTACTGCAATGATCGGAAGCCCTGGGGTGACGGGGGTTAAAACTGTCCGATGAGCCTCAAACTTAGCACATATTGCTTTTACACGGTATAAAACAATTGTAGGCATGCTGAAAAAAAATTTGGACTTTGTCAAAATAAGTGCCACTCTACAGCACGTAAATCAAAAATGGGGTTTTTAGCGTCGCTGAATTTGTTTTTGAAGTAATTTTGACTGTCACTCCTACAACTGAGGGTCCACAGGAAGCGAAGACGAGAAAACTTCAAAATTATTCAACATTGAATTGGGTTTTGAGAGACGCCGAACTGGTGTTTGATACAATTGTAACCCGTACCAACAATTTTACACAGGAGCAGGGATGTAGAAACTTCGAAATTATTCAACCTACAGTTTCAAGTATATCGATTATAAAGTTTCTGTAGTCACTGAATTCTATTTTGAGGTTTTTTTTTTTTTTATCGTGAAACCCTCACCAATAATGGTTCACGGGGATAAGGACATGCGAAATGACTTTAAAAATTAATTCAGCAACAACAGAAACCCTATTATCGACATACTTGAAACTGTGTGTTAAATATTTTCGATGTTTCTATGACTTTCCCTCTGGGAACCATTGTTGGTATGGGTTACAGTTGACGTAATCTCATAAGCTACTACAGCGATTCCAAAAATCCCATTATCGATATACTCAACGGTAGGATCTGTCATTTCTTGATTCTGCCCCCTCAGTAGAGCCTTTAAATAAATTGGAACTGGGACCCAAAGATATTGCATAAAAAAAGAATTTGGCATTTCTGAAATACGAGCAGGCTAAGCAAAATATTCAGTTAGAATTAACGATTGAGAAATCTAGTTCTCATTTACCCACGCTTAGATTAACCAAGTCAGCAAATCGATTCAATTCTAACAACTTCGATTTAGTTCCACCGATTAGCAATTTCGTTTAACACCTTGCTTCTCAACCACGTTCATACACGTATAACTTTTTCGTTAGTGGTATCCTAAGCTTCACTCAGAGGAAAGCAGTTTCCTCAGTTTCTCAAGAGAACAACAGATTCAGCAACTAAAGATCTCATTCAATTAAACACACGATGCGAACCTTTTCTTGTTCAAGAAGTAACAGGAATCCGAATTAGTGAATAAACAAGAGTAATTTCGAGTACGGTGGCTTCAAGTGTGGTAAGATCGAGAATTTGAAAGCATTACACTTCTTGAAGTTTGTATCAGTTTCATTTTGAAAGCAGTGTGTTTTCGTGAGAACGTTTTCGAGGGTTATCCCATTTAGCAGAAAAGCTATAAGTAACCGATGACGGAACAACAATCGAAAACGTTCTGACAAAAACACGCTACTTTCAAAGTACAATGGGTACAAACTTCAAGAACTGTAACTAGTCTTTCAGTTACACCTCAAGAACAATTATGGATTCAATTCGAAATAATATTTGAAATCTGCAATTCAAAAAATCTAATCTGATAGTTTTCCGGATGTGAGACACGGGCCACTGGGGAACGGAAAATAACAAAAACTTGTTTGGAATTCAGAATATCTTTAAGAAAATATTTTGGTCGATCGAGGGAGGGACCTCGGACTCCATAAGACTTTACCTTTCGCATTAGTAACAGTAATTTTCAGTTTCGCCTTCATACACACACGAAAATTCGAGCATTCAAAATAGAAAATGGCTATCCCGTCCCCAATGAATATCTTCATGAAACATTTTCAAATACAATGAGAAGCCAAGGCGATTTTTCTGAATTAGGATAAATACGCAATAATATCATTAAAATTGTAAAATATTGATACCGTAGAATAAAACTCCTTAACATCGTCATCCATTTGAAAACACAAAAATGCTTCTCAAGCACAGTCATTCACAAAGGGAAGGCCCCTAAAAACGCCCTGTAAACAAGGTATACTCCTTCCGTCGATAACAAACAACCTTCACACTAAATGGAAATAATGAATATCGACAGGACCGAACAAGCAACAAAATCAACACATTACGCAACTATCATTTTACATAGGCATCCGATTTCAGATGAAACTTGACACGCAGATTACACGCCGTATATGACTGCAAGCTGCAAACCAAACAATCACAGGGCTGCGACTCGTGCGAGTAGGCACGGATCATGTTAATGAAATGTTATATCGGGATGCTGATCAACTGGTAGCCTTTGTTCGAACTACGAACAAAACTCAATTCTGAATCAACGAAAACGAATCTACAGTCAACATGGAGAGTGCAAGGCTTGTACTCTCACATATTATGTTCGACGTTTCACCAACATTCACCGAGTAAGAATAAGTGCACTTACTTTGGAATGTTTAAATCGTTTGCTACCACTGCGCCTGAGGGTTCCGCACTTGATATTCGCATCGTCCAACTCAACGGACGTACCGTCATGCCGGTATCTCCGACTCAGCTCACTCAGTTCGGGTAAAAGTTGAACCTGCACATAGAAAAGTATCACTTAGAACAGAATCTACAACCAATTTGACATCATAATCTTCACAAAATGTAAGACAACATAGTAGGCGAGTCGAGGAGCGATTCTGAGAAGAAGCGAGGGGGTTTGCGACATGTAATTCGGTCGCCTCAGTAGCAGAGGGCAGATTCTGGGCAAATCGTTCAAAGGAGATTTATCATTCAAGGATATCTAAGCCCCACCAAATAAAAACATCAACTTTTTCAGGAAAAGTAATAACCGCTGCAAGATTTGGTAAGCTAGAATGCATTTTCATAATTTTCAGGCTCTGATATGAGAACAGGAATAAATTTGAGGCAACGTAATGAAGGCATACTGACGGCTGACCATTTTGTTCAGGAGATAGTACTCATAACTCAAAATGCTTAAATTTGGACTTCTATAGTTTCAGGAGAAGACCGAAGCTACAATCCAAAGCCCATCGAAAAAGAGTAATAGAAAAGCGATTTATAAACTGTATTCACCCATCTTTCACTTTTTTCATCTGCCTGTCGGCCAGTCTACCTGTTTGTTTATTGGCCTATCCATCTGCTTATCCCATTTGTCCATCTGCGGCCTGTTGGTTTATCTACATATATGTCTATTTGGTTAACGAAGTGACATTTCTCTACCTCGGTCTAAATGATTTTCTATCGGCCTAGCTGGTGGGATCAAGTTTAGTACGTCTACCCCGTAATTTTTCGAAATTTTCAAGCATGAAAGTTTTTCCACGCTTTTTTTTTCGTTTCTTTCTGCCTACAACTCACTTTAATTCGAACGGCTGACTCCGACGACTTGATCAGATCTACGATCTCCTCTCGCGTCTTATCATTCACCGACACACCGTTCACTTCCAGCAGCTGATCTCCGGGCAGCAAGCCGACTTCGTGGGCTCCCTGCTCGTCACCGTTCATCTCGGCCAGTATGACCGACTTCATTTGGCCGCCCCCGGATATCCTGTCGACCGTCATCACGCGTCGCAACGAGAAACCAAAGTCTTTTTTTGGCGACGTCCTCCGCGGAATGAGCAGTTCGCGAGCGGTAGGCAGGTGCGCTGGCTCGATGTCAGGCAGAGGGAACTCCGAAACGGCGTCGTCCGGCGAACTGTTCAATAGGACAACCGCGAACCTGGAGTAGTAGCCTTGTCCTTCGCCCACCGGACTCGAGCTGAACGGTGGCGTCGCGAAACTGCTGTTGGTCGTCGAGTCGGTCAGACTCTCGACGCTGGGCGATTTGATGCTGCTTTTGTCGTAATTTGAGACGAACACCGAAGGCGGTAGACGACTGGCCGACGTGTCGACTTCAAAATTTGCTTTCGCGAAGTCCACTGTGTCTTCGAGAGCTAATGAGGAACTGGGGCGCACCGTGCTGTGGCTATTCTGATATGTGGTCGCGGTGGCATCGCCTCCCGTTTTTGCAAGGTCTATACTGACACCGTCGTTGCTGATACTGTGCCGGTAGCCGGACTTCGAATTCGGTTTCTTGGCGACCCGAGGAGGTAGTGGAGGCAGAGGTAGAGCTCGTTGTTGAATCTGAGGCTGCGAAAGGTTCGTGTGTAAGGTCATGTTGGCGCAGCCAAGGTTGGTGTCGAAGCCGTCCACTGGACTGTCGAGAGGCGAGACCCCGTAGCCGTTGTCCGACGACACAACTGGTTCGCGGTTGAGGTCGCGAAAGAAGTTCGCGCTGTAGTCGGCTGTGATGCCGCTGGGCAGCTTTTCTTTTTCTTTGTCTTTGCGTCGGCTACGTAATTTCAACGATCTACGAACCTGCAACAAAAAAACATGATGAGAACGTGGTTGCTGAAAACTGGACAAACTCTTCTTACAAGATTCATAAAGACTCAATGAAACTAATTAAGAATCGTGATAATTTCTCGACAGTCTATTAAAACTAACTCAAGATTTCTAAATACTCCGTGAACACTCGTCCAGACCTTGATAGGACTTTCGTAGGACTCTTGAGAACTCGTTCGGAATAAAATTAATCAACTACAATACTTTTTGATATTCGTGAAGACTGACCAGTACTCGTTAAGATGATATATTATTCTTTCAATGGGTGTTGGGATACTGTTCGGAGTTCTCAAAATTTTTTAAGAACTATACGAAGAAGCCTTTTAAAAACTTTTTAATTTTTAAGGCTAGTTAAGAATCTTCAAAACTGAATTACGATACTTCAATAATCTGTTAAGGCTCATTAAGGAACTGCTAGGACTCATTAACTCTGGCTGAAACTTTCATGACTCTTCAAGATTCTTCAGAACTGATAAAAAAACTCATTTAAACTCCTTAATATTCTGCTGAGCTTCATGAGACTCAGCCAGGACTACGTTAAGACTCTTCAGAACCAACGAAAAGCGCAAATAGCCGACCTTGAGTAGGGGAGCTCATGAAGGGGAGGAGGGCTGACAAGTATCGAAATAATAAAAATTCCGTTACTCGTGTAATTTTTCAATTTTTTTCCTTTTTTGGCGGGGGGGGGGGGCTAAGTCTCTGAAGTGCTGCTTATTTGCGCCCGTTAGATTCCCTTAAATACTTGAATCACCTTATGCTTGCAATGTAGTAGTTGCTTGAATAAATAAGCAAGCAATACTTTGGAATTTTGAACAATTCGTGCTGCTATTTTCTAAATTATGTTGAAAATGAAAATATTTTCCCAAGCATGCTTTATGGACCCTTGACTATGCAACAATTATTGGAGTATTTTCACGATTCCGTTCAATCTTTTCCTTTGTGGGAGTACAGCGGAGGCGGTGGAGGCAGCCTACTAAGTAAACCCATCAGTACTCGATCAACAATCGCTTAGGCTCTCTTGGACTTATTTAAAACCTCAAGGCTTTTAAACTTGTCAAAGATTATACGTCCATGAGATTCTTTCAGATACGTTTTCAAGACTGTGTAAGGCTCCTATTTATAACTCTGTGAGTGCTCAATGCTCGTCTAGAACTTTTTATAACTCGTCCAGACTTTATTCACACACCATGACTTGTTTATGACTTTTAGGGATTCTTCAGTTGTTCAAGATACACTGAGACTCTTACAAGGCTGCCAAGTTTGTTTGAAACTCACTACCACTGTTCCAGACTCGTTTGAGACTCCGCATTGCTATACCAGACTTGCTTGAGCCTCTTCAATATTTGAATACAATTTTTCAAAAAAATTAATGAATAAGCAAATAAAACTCCTTAAAAAATCCTTATGAACCTTTAAAAATGTTTTAAAACTCTTTTAAGTCTCTCTCAGGTTTATCGGAACTTGTTCATAACTAGCTAAGACTTTTCAAGATTCATCCAGGCTGGTTTAAAACTGGGTTGTGTATTTTTGGAACATGTTCAGGGTGGAATTCTCTTTTTGACAGGAAATTCCTCCTATTACCATTCCTGCGTATCCGGGCCGACTTTTTAAAGACACTCTAAGACTTATTGGGACAGATCACGTATCAAGTCTCGTTAAAACTCTTCTAAAACGTTTCTACACCTATTCTTAAAGATCGATTAAAAGTCTCTTTACGAATTTTCAAGACTGAGTATAACTCTTTAGACTTTCTGCCATCAGTAGCGTAGCCAGGATTTTATCAAGAGGAAGGCCAAACAAAAAAAAAAGTTGAATACATACGTTTTTTTTATCGAGTTGCCCAAAATTTACTGCAGAAAAAAATTAACTGTAGCCAAAAAAAGAAAGATAAAAGTAGCATAGTTAGGAAGCTTATGAGGGTTGGTTTTTGCAGGACACCTAGAAACATCCGAATACGAACATAGCCATGTATAGTTTTTTTTAGCGCTTGACGATTCAAAATTCGATACGGGGCACGCGCCGCCTAGTGAATTTCAAATAATCGCGCATGGAAAGACCAGATATAGCGTATGTTCATACCTGAGATTCCAGGTTCTCTAATTTTTAGGGCGGAGAAATTTTATACTTTATACTTGAGGCTAATCAATTTTTCTCAACGTCGCACCCGTTTCTAAGACTTCGTTTCGGTTTCAGCCAACCTAACTAAGCCACGACTGGGAAGAACGACGAGTGCTGCGTCTCCTTTGACCTAGTTTATACTTTTAAGATGTCCCTGATTTGACAATCAATACGAAAGATGTTCAACAATGAAACCAGAGCAGTAATTACTTCATCCAGTCTCAGTAAGTCGTCGGCGGTCATGGAACCTTTTTCCTTCTTCTCCTTTTCCTTACGTTCCTTCTTTTCTTTCTTTCGACGCTCTTTTTCTTCTTTGTCGACTGATGTCCCGGCAACGCCGGTACTGTTGCCGGCTCCGCTTTTTTTTATGAAACTGAACATCCTAGAAACACAAAGTGAAGGTTAGCAGAGACCAGATCAAACATCTAAATCAATAAACAGAACACAGTAAGGTATTTACGGAGTCAGAACGGAAATTGAATGGCTCTAGTTACAGTAACTTATATCTATGTGCGGTTGGTATTGACTGGGCAAATTCACTGACTCTGAAATCACTGTGGCGGATCAGTTCCAGTCCCGTAATGGTAGCTTCGACTTACATACCGCCGATGAAATGGCCGGTTCCAGGCGATCCCGGTTTTGCCTCAACAACCTGGACTGATTCTTCGCAGCAAGAATTAGGTTCTTCTAAACTTTTGATATTCATTAATAAGCGGATTTCTGTAACCTGTGAGCCATCAGTCAAACGACACCACTAAACTTTAAGAGTTCTATAGCCAGTGGAATGTTGTAGAAAGGCTTTGGAATACTTGGGGAAGTTCGAAATAGTCATTCTCGTATCATGGTTACTTGGATAACACACCTTTGCTACAGAAAAATCCATAGGGGGCGGACAAATCGTGAGGAACGCCGTCCTCTAGCCCATTCCTGGATACGGACCAATCAGGAGAGCTTAGTTGATCGCATAATCGGATTATGAGGCAACATGAAGTCATGTCTCCATCGTATCGGATCAATCAGCAGGAAACATCTTCGAAAGAGCTTCTAACGGCACTCCGATTGGTATACGTGATTATTATACATAAAGTTATAACGATTCGCTCGAGCCGTTTCATCTCGCAAAATAATTAATCCTCTCCTCTCATTCTTATACCCTGGTGCTGAAAATGAGGCCTAGCATACCTCCAGCCGACACTTCGCGCGTTCCTTTTCTTCTCTGTTGTTGCTGAGCAACGAAAACAATCAACTTCGATCCGCTACTACGATTTACACACCTCGCAATTCCCGTTACTGGCGGGCATACGGCAAATCTACCAGCCTTATATTTGATTAATTCACGCAGCTCGTTCCAATTAACCGACTTGTAATGAGCTGTTAGTTGGTCGATAATGAAAATCGAAAACGGTATCGACCAAAGCGACAAAGTTCAGCGTACGGTGGTGACAGTAACGAGGAATCCGCATATGCGATTATCGCTATACTCGGAACAATTGATAATGAAGGCGGCTTGCGTGGACTATCCGATGACCGTTGGAATGTCTCAAAAAACTTACACATGTCGTAACGCTCAGCGAATGACCTTGTAATAATAGTGCAAGTACAATGCAACAGCTCATTGTGTGTAGTAATTCAAAAGTATCCCATCTTTTCATCTCTGCTTCACGATACGCTCTTTTATTAGTTTTGTCAATTAATAAGCCTGTTTCTCGTTTGACATGCCTCGTCGGTATCGTATTTATAGAATCGAACAACGTAATCTCTGTTTCCACGGAATCACGTACTGGTTTGATTCCGGACTTGGTAGAAGCATGTGCTGGATCAGCAGGCTGAATGCGTCCACCTGTTGAATGTATTTCATACCGCGACCGTAAATACAGCATTTGGAAACAGAATTCAATTTTTTCTCTCAAAATTTCACCCAGAAATCATGATAAGCTCGCAAGAATTATTTCGGGCAATAACACGATACATGAAATAACTGCAATGCCAAGAATGAAAGAATGCATCTCATCTTGTTTACATTTTTCAGCACATTCCCCCGGGTTACAACTTGACGTAATCATACGGGTCCAGATGATTACACTGATTTCACGAGAAGTAAACATGACACCGGTTTCCCTCGTCGCAAGTTCGCAAATTCAATTTGAAAATAGTTTCCGATCTTTCAAAAGCTTCGCTGGTCCTTGGATATAGAAAGAGCATTTGTAGCACAGCTCCGGTTCTGATCAATTGATTCGATAAGAACAAAACTGAATTTGGTTTCTACACGACATTCTAATGAATGATTCAAATTATATGGAGGTATAAGGGCTCGAAAAGGACTCGTAGTAGTCTTCCGACTTGATAAGATTTACGAGTGGACAATAATACCACGTCCGACCTGCGGACAGCTTCCAACGACATAAACAGGATCTTGACCGACATAAAGACTCGTACTTCGGTCGGCCAGTGCTTCAAAACTCTACAATTTACATTACCAATAAACTACAACTTTTCATTGACCACAATCCTACGTACATACGATATTCCACCTACAAACCATATTCTCAAAGCTCATATTGTATTCTCTCGGCCTCAATCCCTCAATAGCACAACATCAATCAACTAAGTATGAAAAAAATCTATAGACTTCGGTCAATAACACTGTTTATGATATTCTGGGTAACATGTCAATTTCTGTCAAATTTATATCTAGACGAAATACAGGAATAATATCGGGCGTTACCTGATGCATGTGGTGGCAAGACGAGACTACGAAAGTGATTAAACTGATTTAGAGAATCGGCAAATTTCATGAATACTTAAATAACACAACCAAGCGACAACGAGCGCACTAATTAAGGCATTTATTCGTGATAATTGAAATTGGCTCGTATTATGAACTCTTTCAGTTAGGAAAAAAAAAACGCAAATCAGTTGTAAACATTGATTATGTAAACACACATTACACGAACGAGTCTGACAACAATTGCGTTGACTTCGTGATAAAACGTGAGATAGTGTAGTGGTCTCTTACAACGTTCTTTATTTCCAACGTTTTTATTCGTTGAAGTCTGACTGGCGTAATGTCACAAAACTGACTATCAGAAGAGTCTTTGTTTCTCCTATAACTTACATAACTAAGGTCCTTTCTCATTCGCATATCGTATGTCTCCTATGCTGATTCCAGGAAAAGGCTCTGGCGGTATTTTTGTACGCTTTGTTTCATGTCTTTTCCTAGTACAACCGATGAGTTTGTATTCTGATTTCTGTATTCGGAACTCGGAAGTACAGAATGGAAATTTTTTCTAGATATTTTCAATTGATGTTGGTGATTCGTGTTGTAATTTTCGTAGTGTGTGCTGTGTGGTGAAGATCTAATACTGTTCATTTTCATTTGATGAGTTAAGATTCAATGTAGATGTTATAACTTTACTTTCCTTGTTCCTCTTTGTTGACTGGAAGGAAGATCAGAGGCAATAGAACCGGATGCACAATTGGAGAACCTGTACTCAGAAACTAGTGAGTAAACCTTTCGGTATTATTTTCCGTGTTAGATGATTGCCTGGTACTGATCCATTCTGATGTACCAAGTTAATTAAAATTTCCCGGCAGATACATACTCCCAAATCGAACTTACGCGAATGAACAGAATGTCCTCTGCAGCTAGAGTGAATATTAGTTTGGTTGCCTTGATTGTCATTACCCAACAACTGCAGTACTACTGCCAAGAAATTACGAGCTGTTATCCGGCCTTTTAGCGGAAAGTACGAGTTCAACAACTTGAAATGCTTATAACGAACTGTGTGTAATGACAATTTGCAATTATTGAGAGAGTCCACAAAGTTTGATTATGGTTCTCTTATCCTTCCCTCATTCAGTGCCCGTTTTATAGCCATGTTTACTAACACAGTAGAGACTAGAGAGTATAGTGTGAATAGGATTGACTTGGATATTATCTTTGGAGTTGACAATTTGTTCCACTCACTTTTCAGGTGAAAGAGATATGTGACTTTTCGGTTATTGCTAGTAGGTATGTTGAAATTCGGAGACTATATTTACCATTCGATGTAATAATTTATTGTGAAAGTTATCGCTGATTAATTTTTCAGTGAAAAGTTTCTATAGCAGTTAGTGACTAATGGATGCCCAGGTAGGAAATTGCTACCAAATTAACTAAATGACTACCGTTTTTCACTACCTTGGCAAAAGTTGAAGCGTACGGAAAGTATTTACGGAGTGCTACTCAGTTGGCTCCGTTTTGTACTACTATTAGAACTACCTCTAGTGCTACCATAATCTGAAATGTGGAAGCGCTACCATATTACACTCCACAATGCGCTTCTAGGAGTGCTACCAATATGAAATTTAGGAGCGCTACCATTTTATACTTCGTAGTGCGCTACTATAAGCGCTACCGCTAGTACTGCTGAACTGGAATATAGGAGCGGTACATGCACTACTATAAGCGCCACTAGTAGTGCTACTGAACAGAAATGTTGTAGCTACTGACACTTTATGCATCACAAGTGGTTCCGCCAGTGCTGCTACCTCAAATTGTGGGTGCTACCCCTGAAAACACCCTTACAAGCTGCATTCATTTATCCAGGGATGGAAAATTGATTGACATATAGCTCCCCAAATCCAACTTCTAGAAAAATGTCTTCCCCTCTTCTCTTCCTTACTTTCACTCTGTAACTACCTAATATCTCCCAGCTTCCACTTCTACATCCAGTCCATCACATAAATTTTGACTTCCATACAGCTCTTAGAAATTTTCTGACAGATTCTCCCTCAAAAATTTCCTTTTGAAATTTCCTCTTGTAGCAACTTGTGTGTATATGTAGTACCTAGGTATACCATAAAATCGTGTTCTGGAAAATCTGTGAAATGAATGAGCCTAATCCACATCTGAAAGAAATAATATGAGTATATTTCATCAACAAAAGTATACAATAAAAAGAAAGTAAAAATATCAAGCTTGAGAAGACGGTGGATCGATGACCTTCACTGGAGTTTTTTGTCCTTTGTATCGTTTTGTGGACCAACGCTTATTTTTAAACCACGCACAGACAACTTTTTGTGCCTTTTTGACCTGCTTTGCTGGAATTGGATCTTGTACAAGGACCAAAGAGGCTCCTGAAAGAAGGGATTTCAAGCATGATTATTTATATCACTGTGCACCAAAGAAAAATACGAGAAGTTGTAGTCATTTGAAGAGAATGAGTTGAACATAATAACACACCGCAAATACCTATTATGTAATTTCCTTAAATAATCAATAGATTTTGTCCAGAATTGTACATGATGAATGATGAATTTTCTCGATTGAACACTGAAACCCAAAAATCCCCCTTTTCCCTGGCGCAACTTGTATTCTGTCAATATCCCACCAAGATTATTGCAAATATATAAATTTTAAAAATATTGGGAACCTGTACTATGTTAAAATCATGTGTTTAGATACATACTTATCAGAATTCTGCAAAAAGTTGTCTCAGAAAACACTTTTTTTCCCGGCACCGGCTTCTTCCATCTGTAGTGTAGCAAAACTACAGGTTGCAGAATACTTGCCATAGTTTCTCGAACAGTCAACTCTGGCAGTACCTGTCGATTCTTTTTGAATAGATCTTGCAAGTAGGTAACCTAAAAATGTTGAAATGAATCCGAAACATTATTTTGCACTAAAAAAATGTAAGCAAGACATCGAAAAAGATGCATACAAATGCCTTTGCCGCGTCCGGGCAATCCAACTTCTGCGAAAATTCTACGAAATGAGCGTCTGTTTTTATGGGAAATCTTCACACGGCGCATCCACTGTCTGGCTCAGTGTTGACTCGGCGGCTACATTTTAGTTGGACCGACCTAAAAAGTAATTAATGAAGAACTTAAGTATACGGAACTGTTCCTTATCATGAGGCGAAGCCTCAAAATGACTAATGTAGGTGTTTTCTAAGTTCAATAATTCCATCTGGTTTTAAGATCTACCTTTAAAATATCCAACAGGTTATGAAACTGTACTTCAATATTTTTTGGTCTGTTGTTGAAAATATTTTTTCAGTTCTACATCTAAAACTCACATAAGAGCGTAAGACTTCGCAATAATCTCTCGATATGGTGAACATGTATGTGGAGTGTGTCAAGTGAAAGATTGTGTTCCCGATTTTATTTATGGTGAAGTAAATTTTGCGGAAGCTCAATTGTTTTGTCGTAATAAAGCTCCAAAATTTTAATAAAAAGTTTCGACCTCACCTCTTGTGAGATTGACATGGAAACTTTCTGTATAGTGCAGGAGTATCACTATTATTCCGTTAGGATCAAAGTTGTACATTGTGCGGCTGTGTTTTTGGTGTATACGTAGATCGCGAGTCTTTCGTTTGTGTAGGCTTTTTACAGATGAGCAAAGCGATGAGGGGTTAGTGAATTTTACAAATACTTGAATTTCCCACGTGGGAGAGAAAATTTTCGGAATGGAGGGATCTCGAAACGCTTAATGATTCTAGGGACAGTGTCGGAGGTACAAGGTGTTTCAAAAATTGTAAACTGTGTGACTGTTCCATGCGATTCTTTTGTTTGTGTGGGGCTTTTTACAAAAATGAGCGAAGCAAGGAGGGTTAGTGAATTTTACCTACTTTTCAGAGAACTCGGTATAAAAATCATGACTTCTGATGAATAAAATTGCAGGTAAAGATATTGCTGAAAATAGGCATCCTATGCGGTTTTTCTTAATGCTTTTTTGAAGAACATAATATATGGACGCTGTGAAGCGTAAGGGAACCAACCAGCAAAATCTGTTTTTTGAGAACACGTGATTCTTGGCGGCAAACAGTTATGTAAGGAGAAATGAGATAACTATCAAAGTTTTAAGAGGATTGGAGATGAAATACTTCTTTATTCTGCACTCGGGCCTCCCAAGAAGGGTGGCAGGCAACGCGGGAGGCACAGCCTGCACAAGTTCATCGTCGCAATTAAATAAAAAATTTGGGCAAAAATAAATAAACAGTCAAAGGAGGGGAAGAGGGGTAAAACCAACCCATTAAAATCCTACACTTCAACTGTGAAGGGCTGGCTGGAGAGAATAGGCTGCATGAATTCGAGAAAGCGGAAGAAAAAATATATTGGGATGCGATGAGGATTTCGGAAACAAGAAGAGAGGGCGAAAAATTGTACAACAAATCCAATGGAAATTTCCTTTACTACTTAGGCCAGACTAAAGGATATAGATGCATGGGCTTCTACATCAACAAAAAATGGGGGATAGAGTAATAGAGGCAAAAGAGATAACCGAAAGAGTTGCCGTATTAAAACTAGCCAACGACAAGGGGAAACACTCTGTTATTCAAGTGTATGCACCCACCAACATAGCCTCGGTTTACAGCTGTGTTGAAAAGACAACAGGAAAGTAAGGTGGTATCACACAATAATCCTGGGTGATTGGAACGCTAAGATGGGGGGGGGGGGACAAAATTACAGAGTGATGGGGAACACAGATGGAGGGAAACTAACGGGAATGAGGAACAACTTATTAATCTGACTTTGGGGCAAAATTTAAAAATAGTAAATACTTTTACAAATCTAAAACAAAAAAAGATTAGAAAATACGAAATCATAAACCAGTTTATGTTCACATCGGATTTCAGAGTAGCTAGGGTAAAGTTGTATGAGGCGGAGAGCAGAACCTTCCCCAACTTGCAGGAGGAATATAACTGGATCGAAGACTCCATCAGAGAGGTAGTTACGCAAATTGGAAAAAGGAAGCCCACAACAAATGACAAAATGAGTGAGGAAACGGAAAGTTTCATAATTAAGACAACTGACAATAGGACCAAGACCAACTTCAGCTGGCACGATCAGATCGAGCTGTGTGAGAGGAAATTGAAAAGGAAGGAGGTGAGAAGAGATTTCTGGGCATGTGACCAGGCCGTGATTAAATGTATACCGGAAGAGAGTGGTTCTAACAAGAAGGTGCGTAAAGCACTAGCATAGGGACAAAATTTACTTCCGGCTATTAAATCAAGGACAACCATAAAAAAGTTTTTTCCGAGGGAGGAAATTGTTAGGGAGGCCACGGAAATTTTTAGGGGTTTATGGGTAAAGAAAGAGAGGAGAGGAAAATCAATAAAACAGAGGAAGAATGTGAAAAAAAGGGAGAGACTGCGGAAACGGAAGTAGAAAGCAATACTGAGGGAGGAAACCCACAAAGTATTGGTAACGGCAAAAAAGAGGGAAAGCAACAGGACCAGACGGTCTAGAAAACGAGGTACTGAGAGAATACCAGCGGATGCTCTTGCACCCTTCATTGCTAAATTATTTAGTAAATGTATGCAAATGGGATTTACACCCATGCAATTGCACCAGTCGGAAATAATTTTGTTATACAAAAGAGGATAAAAGCGATCTGAATAATTACATAGGCTTTCGTCAAACATTAGCAAAATTTTTGGTAAAATATTGAAAAATAGAATATACTGGACTTCTGAACAGAACCAACCAAAGGAACAAGAGGGCTTCAGGAAGTGCTACACGGCCGTCGACCACATCTTCGCATGGAACCAAATTTTGGAGGAAAAGAATAAGAGAATATAATATACTACTAGGTCTCGTGTTCATAGATTTCAATAAGGCATTTGACTCGGTCAAGCATTGGGCGGTATAAGAGGCACGATAGTTAAACAGGGGATAGAAGAGCATATTATGGTAGAAATACAAAAAAAAAAATACGAGGAGACAACAGCCTATGTCAGACTGGACAGGACGGGGGAAGAATTAAAATACAAAATGGAGCAAAACAGGGTGATCCGCTTTCCCCGAACCTGTTCAATGCGGCCCTGGAAGAAAATTATAGAAATCGAAATTAGGAGGAGAAAAGGGTAAGGATCAATGGTCGATGGCTGAGTAATCTGAGGTTCGCAGACAACACTGTATTGCTAAGTAATGACGATGAAGTTGCAGGCTATGGACGAAGATCTCAGCAGCGTAAGTAGCAGGGCTGGACTGATAATGAACGTTTTAAAGAACAGGGTAATGATGAACATTCAAACCGAAAAATTTCAGGTGGAGGGTTGGAAATAGCTATTTGTTTATTCATAAGAATTCCAACGCCTGCTTGCCCTTTTATTCCCTTTGTATTTACTGAAGTCTGACCAAAAATAATTCTCCTTTTTCCACTTTACTTCACTTATTCCAACTATTCCTAGGTCAAGCCTCTTCATTTCTCTCCTAAGATTCTCTAATCTTCCAACTCCATTCAAACTTCTGACATTCCAAGTTCCTATTTTAATTGCGCCTTTCTTTTTAAAACTTTCCGATGATGATGCTCCCCCAGGTAGCCCCCTACCGGACATCCGAATGGGGAGCTTTTTACGTCCGGAAAAATTATATACCTGTTGGAACACCATCATCAGTAATTATTATTTGGAAAAGCTACATTTCCTGGAAATAGAGATACTGTTGTTGTTTTTCATTGTTTTCAACAGGGTTTATTTGTTGGAGTTCGCCTTCTCCTAAGTGCTTTTGGTTGAGATTCCTCGTAGAGTGTTTTTTTAAAATATATTTTACCCTGGAGCCTCCTCACCACGGCCAGGTATTACTCAAGAGGAGGATCGAGAGAGGAGAAAAGGAAAAGGGTAGACCTCCGACAAGATGGAGGGACGAGTTGGTCAGGGAATTCGGGATACTATGTGGGAGGATAGGGAGAGACAGGAGATGGTGGAAGAAGACGATGGACGCTTATGCCTGCAAATGGAGGCATTCGAATGCATGACGACCCCCCACACAAACGGGGTCAAAATGTACTTGCGAATAAGGCTGTAAGTAAAATAGATAAATAAATTCTGCACTCTCGTAATTCTTTCCTACCATGAGACTGGACAGAGTACCTATGAAGAGAAACCTAAGACCCAAGTTTACTATTGTTAGAGAACAGGGGTAGTACTATTGAAACGTTTTCACAATGTTACAAATAACATCCCGTTTGAAGTACATGCTATGTTATGTGTTACATCGCTAAAACGTTTCAATAATACTGCCCCAGATGTTTTATGCAGTAGATTTCTTATTTTATGCGTGCTACGACAAACGATATCAATATAAAGTAATAAAACTGAAATTAAAACGGCTCTTCCGCACGATTTTCTAACAAAACTGTACTAATTAATAAACCAAAGCAGTTAACGTTTCTATCGCATAGCCGACGGAGGGGGGGGGGGGCACAAAAACAAGAAATAACAATGGGCCGAGACAGAGAGGAGGGTGGATCAGTGACTGAGCCCCCCCCCTCCACGGAAAATTCATTCTAATCGCAACCAACCTCCTTACTTAAATCCTTGGTACGGCCCTGCAGCTTCTTCTTTGAAACCAATATATTATTTTATTTTAGAACTGGCAACACACAACGTTTAGTAGGCTTGAAATCCAGGGACGTACGGGAGAGTTTTTCCTAAGGGGGAGGGGGCAAACATTGTGAAAGTCCCAACTGATTTAACTCAAAATTTTTCCAACTGACTCAACTTAAAACTCCTGAAAATCAAAGCAAAAAAGAAAACCTTTGACTCGTTGGATTTTTCCAGCGAACACCTGTGTTTGCGGGATTTTCCAAAGTATCGAAGCAAAGAAATAAATAAATAAATAAAACAAAAAAAAGAACCTTTTGGCTTGTTGTATTTTTCCAACGCCATGTGTCTGAAATGGTAAATGCTGAGTAAAATAATTCCTACGAGGGGGAGGGGAGTCGGTACGTCCCGTTGAAGTCCATGAAATGTAAAATAATTCTAATAAGCTCCCCCTGCATGAATTATTCTACTAAATTTCATGAATACTCCACATATTATGGCACGTGTGAACGAGTCTAAATCTTATAAAATTATTGAACAAAGAGATTCTTTTCATACTGAAATGTTCGAATAATAAGGGAAAAGAAAATGAAAAAAATAAATTAATTAAAAAAAAAAAAAAACGAGACTAGCCACGACACTGTGTGTTCCTATGCACTTTTCACAAGGTTCTGTGTTCGAGTATTCACACATTATAATTCATTATTTGCGCTCATTTTACCTACCACTTGCCTTATTTACAGCACGAGCTAAATTATATAAGCATTCGCCAAACATAACAAACATTCGTTACAGCCCAATCTTACTCCATTCGTTATACAGATAGTATAAGTCTTCTTAACCGGTTCCTTTACCAATATGATGTTGACAAACGTTATCGCAATAAGAAGTTCAAATTGTAATGGCCTTTTCTTAAATTTGGGGACAAAACTGATATAGAAAATACAACTCCACTCGACAAATAAGCGCGTTACTTCCAAGTTTTCATTCGAAAAATTCAAATATTCTTCTTCTATCCTTACTTATAGATCGTTATCACTGCTTGTAATAAATCATTATTATGACTCTTCAATAAAAGTTCGTTACAACTTTGCGAATACTTATAATTCAGCCCCAATACAGCAGCATAGTGCTTAAAGTCAACTTTTGCGCAACTTAAAAGAGAACAGGGACGTATCGATAGGGGGGCGAGCTCCCTCCCGCTCCACTATAGGAAATATTTTACTCAGCAGTTGGGAAAATTTACCATTTCAGTCAGCCGAAATAGGAAAATTTCGGTAGAGCTTGGAAAATCCGATTTCTTTTTGCTTTGACATTTGGGAATTTTGAGTTGTATCAGTTGGGACTTTCACACCTCTCCCTAAGGAACTGCAGGTATACGCATTGTAAAAGTAAATAAACAATTATGAAGGGGTTGCATGGAAGTTGCATGGTTGCATCGCGTAATTTTGTTATTTCGTTTTGAGTAGTTAACTTAATTTGTGGAATCAGTGATACTCGTAACAATTCATGGTCAACTGAAATACCTACAAGCGTATTCGGATACAGCAATTCACCTCGATCCTCTTTGAGTATACGGTTGGGTTTTACTAATGGAACCGATGCAACCTTTTCATTATCATTTGTTTACATTTACTGTGTGCATACCTGCAGTTCCTTACTCCCCCCCCCAAAAAAAAAACAACAACAAAAACTATTAATTGCGTCCCTGAAAAAGATGCACATATGTTCTCTAGAGGTTTTCGAAAACATGCCAAACAGGAAAGACGAGAATTTGTTTGTCGTACTAGTATACAAGTGTGATGCTGATGATCATATTATGTACAAGGATGACAAAACGATAATGAACGAAATGATAGACATACACACTCACAGCACTTTTCCCCTGTTTCTTCGAGAATAAATGTTATAAATAATGCTGATTATAATGAGCGCATCTACTTCTACCCGAGCTATATCAAGTAATACGAGAAATATCCCAGATACATTTGAAATACATTAACAAACGCCCTCTTACTTCATAGCAAATATAACAAATTATGTCCATATTTCCGTAATTTTCAGTACTTACTGTGATAAAATAATGAAAAAATGATCAATAATTATATACTCACCCACGAGAAGAGCAAACAACTGGAAAGCTGGAAAAACTGCTGATCAAATGTAGTAAAACACAACAACGCACAACCACACGGAGACGATGATATCCAGATAGCGGAGCTATGTACGGAGCTTGCGAGCTACCGTGGTCGCATCCTGCCAACTTAACTTGTTAACAAGGTTACCGGCGCGATTAGGTTTACTGGTTTAAATCTTTATCAAGTTGTTGAGTGGCCGAGCGGGGCTGGCGCCGCCAGATAGGCGAGACGCCGAGTTGATTCCAGCAATGGACTACAAAGTACAAAGTTTGAGCATTCTGCCACCTCACACACAAGTGAATGCGATGCACACTACTACTGGCGGTATACATAAATACATAAAATATAAGGATTAGGGACTCGTAAAATAATAGCCGCGTTAGCTGGTGGTGACATGGGTCTCTAGTCACAGTAATCACTAGTTAATTAGTAATAATTATTGTCAGGCCCGTAACTAGAGGGGGACGATGTCCCCGGCTGCGCTCTTCGTCCCCTGGTAATGCTCTTTTTTTAGACGTTTCATCGGAGAAATAAAGCTTCTAAACTCCAAGGCCACTTATCAAAAATTTTGATAATACTGTTCTGCAAAATTTCGCTTTATTTTTTGCTCAAAAATAAAAATATACGAATCTGGAAGCATTTTTAACTCTGAATTCAATGCCGCAACCCGTTTTTCCTGGCATATCAGGATTTTTCTCAATAATATGTTAAAGTTTCAAAAAACATTTTAAAAAAGGCCGAAATTAGATACTTTTTAGTCCACTGAAAAGCAACTAAAAACCTCATACATTTTTTTTTCCAATGCTGTCGTACTCTCTAATATAGTAATATAGGTACATAAACAATTTTCCAGCCAATCAGTTCGGAAACAAATCAATGTTTTCTGGAAGATTTAAGAAATTCAGATGTAAGCAATTGCTGAAACACAATAATCCTTACCTAAAAGTATTTAAAAAATCAATGCTCGTTTTTGTAGCCAATTAACATTACCCATGTTAAACACACGATCCTTAAACTATTCTTCATGCTGAATTAAATGTCGTAAACCATTTTTGGATAGCACTTCAGAATTTTTCCCGATTTTACATTGAAATTTTGAAAAACATGAAAAAAGGGTTAGAACGGCATATTTTAGAGCCTATGCAATAGCAGTTAAAAGATAGGTCAAAATATTTGTTGTCTTACTTGAAACTGTAAAATCCAACCGTTGGAATGTCTCAAAAAACTTACACATGTCGTAACGCTCAGCGAATGACCTTGTAATAATAGTGCAAGTACAATGCAACAGCTCATTGTGTGTAGTAATTCAAAAGTATCCCATCTTTTCATCTCTGCTTCACGATACGCTCTTTTATTAGTTTTGTCAATTAATAAG
This sequence comes from Acanthococcus lagerstroemiae, assembly GCA_031841125.1. NCBI lineage: Eukaryota > Metazoa > Arthropoda > Insecta > Hemiptera > Eriococcidae > Acanthococcus > Acanthococcus lagerstroemiae. The sequence goes on along the minus strand of CM063113.1, from coordinate 30,045,506 downwards.
CCTGTTTCTCGTTTGACATGCCTCGTCGGTATCGTATTTATAGAATCGAACAACGTAATCTCTGTTTCCACGGAATCACGTACTGGTTTGATTCCGGACTTGGTAGAAGCATGTGCTGGATCAGCAGGCTGAATGCGTCCACCTGTTGAATGTATTTCATACCGCGACCGTAAATACAGCATTTGGAAACAGAATTCAATTTTTTCCCTCAAAATTTCACCCAGAAATCACGATAAGCTCGCAAGAATTATTTCGGGCAATAACACGATACATGAAATAACTGCAATGCCAAGAATGAAAGAATGCATCTCATCTTGTTTACATTTTTCAGCACATTCCCCCGGGTTACAACTTGACGTAATCATACGGGTCCAGATGATTACACTGATTTCACGAGAAGTAAACATGACACCGGTTTCCCTCGTCGCAAGTTCGCAAATTCAATTTGAAAATAGTTTCCGATCTTTCAAAGGCTTCGCTGGTCCTTGGATATAGGAAGAGCATTTGTAGCACAGCTCCGGTTCTGATCAATTGATTCGATAAGAACAAAACTGAATTTGGTTTCTACACGACATTCTAATGAATGATTCAAATTATATGGAGGTATAAGGGCTCGAAAAGGACTCGTAGTAGTCTTCCGACTTGATAAGATTTACGAGTGGACAATAATACCACGTCCGACCTGCGGACAGCTTCCAACGACATAACAGGATCTTGACCGACATAAAGACTCGTACTTCGGTCGGCCAGTGCTTCAAAACTCTACAATTTACATTACCAATAAACTACAACTTTTCATGACCACAATCCTACGTACATACGATATTCCACCTACAAACCATATTCTCAAAGCTCACATTGTATTCTCTCGGCCTCAATCCCTCAATAGCACAACATCAATCAACTAAGTATGAAAAAAATCTATAGACTTCGGTCAATAACACTGTTTATGATATTCTGGGTAACATGTCAATTTCTGTCAAATTTATATCTAGACGAAATACAGGAATAATATCGGGCGTTACCTGATGCATGTGGTGGCAAGACGAGACTACGAAAGTGATTAAACTGATTTAGAGAATCGGCAAATTTCATGAATACTTAAATAACACAACCAAGCGACAACGAGCGCACTAATTAAGGCATTTATTCGTGATAATTGAAATTGGCTCGTATTATGAACTCTTTCAGTTAGGAAAAAAAAAACGCAAATCAGTTGTAAACATTGATTATGTAAACACACATTACACGAACGAGTCTGACAACAATTTCGTTGACTTCGTGATAAAACGTGAGATAGTGTAGTGGTCTCTTACAACGTTCTTTATTTCCAACGTTTTTATTCGTTGAAGTCTGACTGGCGTAATATCACAAAACTGACTATCAGAAAGTCTTTGTTTTCTCCTATAACTTACATAACTAAGGTCCTTTCTCATTCGCATATCGTATGTCTCCTATGCTGATTCCAGGAAAAGGCTCTGGCGGTATTTTTGTACGCTTTGTTTCATGTCTTTTCCTAGTACAACCGATGCTCAGTTTGTATTCTGATTTCTGTATTCGGAACTCGGAAGTACAGAATGGAAATTTTTTCTAGATATTTTCAATTGATGTTGGTGATTCGTGTTGTAATTTTCGTAATGTGTGCTGTGTGGTGAAGATCTAATACTGTTCATTTTCATTTGATGAGTTAAGATTCAATGTAGATGTTATAACTTTACTTTCCTTGTTCCTCTTTGTTGACTGGAAGGAAGATCAGAGGCAATAGAACCGGATGCACAATTGGAGAACCTGTACTCAGAAACTAGTGAGTAAACCTTTCGGTATTATTTTCCGTGTTAGATGATTGCCTGGTACTGATCCATTCTGATGTACCAAGTTAATTAAAATTTCCCGGCAGATACATACTCCCAAATCGAACTTACGCGAATGAACAGAATGTCCTCTGCAGCTAGAGGGAATATTAGTTTGGTTGCCTTGATTGTCATTACCCAACAACTGCAGTACTACTGCCAAGAAATTACATGCTGTTATCCGGCCTTTTAGCGGAAAGTACGAGTTCAACAACTTGAAATGCTTATAACGAACTGTGTGTAATGACAATTTGCAATTATTGAGAGAGTCCACAAAGTTTGATTATGGTTCTCTTATCCTTCCCTCATTCAGTGCCCGTTTTATAGCCATGTTTACTAACACAGTAGAGACTAGAGAGTATAGTGTGAATAGGATTGACTTGGATATTATCTTTGGAGTTGACAATTTGTTCCACTCACTTTTCAGGTGAAAGAGATATGTGACTTTTCGGTTATTGCTAGTAGGTATGTTGAAATTCGGAGACTATATTTACCATTCGATGTAATAATTTATTGTGAAAGTTATCGCTGATTAATTTTTCAGTGAAAAGTTTCTATAGCAGTTAGTGACTAATGGATGATCAACAAGTACCGCAATTTGATACTTTCTCAGTTGATCATTTTCAGAACATATGAGTGGAAAATAGTCTCAGATTGTCAACGTGTATCTGTGATAAGACACTTTACATGTCAACCTGGCTGTTACTCAAAGCATTAGTTATCTGTCTAGTGATCTAATTCAAATACTTCATCAGTCTCCAGTATCCAGGGTGGATTAGCCACGAGGATTACCGGGACAGCGCAAGTATCAGTTTGGGATCGATACATTAACTTTTCCCTAGTAACTATTTGGGTATTCGAGTTTCTTTGCTCCTACGAGTACGTACTGCAAGCATCAGTATTTAAAAGTAGGAAAGCAAATGGATCTTGTCAAGCTATTCTACCCTGGTCCAAATGATGCGGATTCCATTCATTAGGTTAGGGATAGTATTTTTGGTCGTGGTGCCTTTCATAGGAACAACTTGATATTCTACATGAGTCATTGTCCATTTTCACAAACATTATCACACATTGGTTGTAAAATGGAGTGCTATTACAAAAAGTGAAGAAGAGTTCGTTTGAGAAAAATTCTCGTGTTTACATACATAGGTAGAGTAACACTCTTTTTGAGGGACGGGTTATTTTCTTGGTATGAAAATTTAAGAAGGTTTGTCTTTGCATTTACTGGGTCAAAAAGCAATGCTTTATAATATGCAGTATGAAAACCCAAGGTGCTTTTATATTGAAGAAAAAAGGTCTCAAGAATTCCCAGAATGAAAGCTACCGTGTTGCAGAGGCTGTGTGTGACTTTTAAGTTGGCAGATATATTCATAGTTGAGCCTAAAATTGAATCACGAGCTCTGACTCTTCTATGACATTTCGAAGGAACCTCTAACTTGTAGTAATTTACTACGCATTTTCGATGATGTCAATAACAATTTTTTTATACACAATTTTAGCAGGTATATCTACTGGTTTTTCTTTTGGCTTCTGAGATGGACAGTCAGCCTGTTAATTCTGAGTCTCTGTCTAACATATTAGCTGGGTGTTCTTTTACATCTGTATGTCCATCTAAGTCATCTGCACACTTGACTGTTTCTGTTTAAGAGGTAAATCAGAAAGTTTTTTTTTCTACATACAATATTGAACATAATATTCCAATATCTGTCTAAATTATTGTTGTTTTACTCAAGCTGTGTACAATGTAGAATTAAGGATCTTCCTTAAAACCGTTTCAAGTCCACAAGAGACAGAAATGGAGTTGAACTGATTTAGATGAGTTCTATGTTAGATCTGCGGATTGGGAATATGTTTCTAAAAAACTATTGAATTCATGGTTTACATGAACTAAATATTTATGTTTCCAGTTTATTAACTAATTTACATTTTCGAACTTAGAACCTTTTTAAAAACACGTGCTTAATTATACAAACGTACTATTGATGGGAATATCCTGATCAGTTTTACAATGAATCCTCTTGGAACAGTTGAGAATAATCTTAAACTTTTTTTAAGGACTTTCCGAAAGGTTCATCTTGTGTAAATCGTTCAATGCGGGTAATGTATTGGTGTTCGCGAATATTTCCTTCAACTCTTTGTACACTTCTTCTTATACATTTCAAACCATTCCATGAAGAAGTACCTGTAACATTGTAACATCTACCATCATAAGATCTACAACCTTTTACTGACATTTCCATTTTGTCAGAATTGGAGGTCGCATTGATAGCATCAGTAATATGAAGCTGTTCACAAGAACATTTGTATCTAAGGTTAAAAAAAAAAAAAAAAAAAAAAGTTCACATATTGTTTTACTTTTTAAAATACAATAACGGTGCATACTGATGACTAGCGCCCGTACAGGCGCTACGGGCCTGATAATTATACAATTGTTTACATTCCATTAGTTTGTGAAAGTCTGAATGATTTTACCGACTTTTCGGAGAAAAGGGAGGTATTACACTCGTAACAGTTGTGAAGATGGGGGCGGGGGCAATATGAGCCACTCAGTCCTGATAACTTGTGAATATATTTTTCTGTTCCAACACTTGAAAGGGTAATGATACGGACTTTGAAAAAAATTTGTTCAGCATTAATCGACGAATAACAGTTGCGGCAACTACTGACATAAATACCACCATCGAATCAACAGCTTGTTCAGAAAGTTGATTTTGGTTAAAAATTACGTATAAGAATTTTCATATTTTTTCAATTTTTCATAAAATTTGTCCTCTGGTTCCAGCGATTTTTTTCGCAGTTAAATGATTCTTTTCTTCGTACTCATCAAAAAATACTTCTTAGCTTCACTTCTTCTAACTTTAGTTTTCAAGTTTGAGAATTTATATTTTATGCTTAAAAGAAAGAAAGAAAAAATTAATTAAAAGAGCAATGAACCGTGAGAAAGTTCTTTTCCGACTGCAATTTCTGTTGCATATTAGTAGGAAATTTGCATCATTGCTCCTTCAAATGTGAGAGCAGGCAAACATAGCTACACGTTGTCAGGATAAGTTGCTTATTTTCCCCAATGTAAAAAAATCAGATTCTATGACGCGCTTCAGAAATACAGAGGTATAATAGACATTAAAGATTTTGGTTTGTATTACTACATAATATGTCACAAAAGCTGATTTTTCGCATTCCTAATTCGTCGGTCATGTGTGTAACTACTGTGTATCTGCGCTGTGCTAAACATTTTCAGACCGGTTATGAGGATATTTTGTAAGTCCACCTAAATATGTATTGAATAACCTTCCCAGAAAGAGTCAAACTGGGGAGGAAATGAAAAATTGGAAGTTTTTCATAAGTTTTAAATTTCTTACTTGCTGAATGTTCAGCAGTCACTAAATTCGGCTTCATTCACTTGTAAATAAAGAACAAGATACCTAAAAATTAAATGCCACTTAATGGTTTTGATTGTGCAATAGCATTTATACGTGTAAAAATGGAAAATCAATCAAATATTCTTCTTTTTATTCAGTTGGATCGCAGTGAAACTAGTTTTAAGATGAATTATTTGGTGACCTTAAGTCTATGTGCTCAAGGTTAACTTATACTGGAAATGCAGCTTGTAAATTACTGGGTAGGTATGTTTCACTAGTCATTTCACTCCTGCCCGTCAATTTGTATTACAACCAATACTTATTCAAAAAGTATGTAACCAAATGTTCAATAGATACTTTCTTGACGTAATTTCAAACAATTTAAAACATAGCCGGTTTTGAAAGGAGAATTTAGGTGATAATCCCTTCTTCCCGCGCTACCACGCCCCTACCATCTAGGATTATGCAAAATACAATCCTTTCGCCTAAAAAATCGAACAGTATTGCTCGTTACGCTTGCAAATCAGTATTTCCTCTTACTATTTAAGGGTCAACACCACTATCAAAAAGTTCTGGCACTAGGCCTGACTTATAATGTTCCAGTTCTACGTAATGTTTAAAAATGTGTCCTGAATTTGTTAGGGAATTCATGCATATAAGTAAGACTCAGTAAATATCCGTCAACTAATCATTCCTATTGCCCAAATTTAGTTTTCGACCTGAGTGGTACTAGAAATTTTTGATCGACATCCGATTTAATTCGATTCTACCAATGACTTAGTCGACATCCTCCAGAACTAAAACTACTTTGTAGAATTCATTTCAGACTACCGCTTTGCGCCTTTTCCAAGTGTAAATTCATTCACATTAATAGGGCCTGGGATACCTATAATTGATTTCCTAGCTCTGCGTATCTCGCCTAAGGAGTCGTGAGTAAAAGGATCGTAGTTCTCAATGACTGACTCTAGTAACTAACCAGTTTGCGTTAGCTCAGTTATTGAAACAGGTAGAATCATTATTTTGCGTGTACAATTATTTTCAAACAGAATTACTGTTCTAAGTTGTTACGCTCGCGTACTTTCAGCTCCGCCGAGCGAATGTAATGAAGAGTAGCGAACTAATTCTTGCGTTTTGGCTCTTGCGAGGATGGTTTTTGCTAGTAGTTGATGAAGTTCGTATCCGGCGGTCATATAAGCACTTGAAGAAATAAGGTGGTATTTCAAATTGGAAAAGGATATTCCACTATGAGCTAGGCTTCAGCATTTGGGTATTTTTGTTTCCTTTTCGCTTTCTTTCTGTCCACCTCATGGTGCTTCACCTATATTTCCTGTAGACTGGAGCTTCCTCAGCTTCTTCATTGAATTAGATCGTCTCGACGATTCGCCCGGACTTCTGGTTGACACACAGATCGTCTCCTCCTCTCAACCCCACTGATAACTTTCATGCTTCGCCCACACTTCTGATAAATGCGACTCTTAGACTCTCTCTCTCTCTTCATACAGCTCTTTTTCCTGCCCAACTGTATTAGGACAGTCTGAAGAAATGATATCTAAGAAGATTTCAAAATTGAAGGGGAAAAAATCATAAATATGGAATTTTTTAATGTATTAATCGTGTAGTAAATCCAATGTTTGATAAATTTTCACTTTATCCAGGAGATTCCTCTTTACTCACGAACATAAATAGATAATGTAGCTACAGCTTAAATTTTATTAGTATTTCATATTTGTAAACAAACATTCAAAATATGGATTTTTCACCTCTGTATTCGTATAATGTAGCTACAGTTTAAATTTTATGAATATTTCATATTAATTTATAAACGAACATTCAAAATATAGATCCTTCACCTCTGTATTCTAATTTAATTCTATATCCGTGTTCGCTTCGTATTACAAAATCGTAATTTAGTTCGATGTCTTCCATTTTCATATCAGTTGAAAGTTTGAAATTCCTTATAATTAAGGATAACTGAGCTTTCATCGACAGCATGGAGTATTTGTTTCCTGCAATATGAGAGAAAGAATCTTATTACACTAACTTCAACTCAGGTGTTAAGCACTCTGGTGCTAATAATTTTTTGTCGGAATATGAGTGTACATTTTTGCTCCTTAGTGGTTCTATATCTTGGAGAATATTGACAATCAAGTTTTTGACTGTCTTCTACAGGTGAAGTGTAACTTACAAATGAAAATAATTATGTTAAAGTAACGGATTCTTTTATCATATGATGGTATTTTGGTTTCATGGATACATATTCCAATTAAAGTAGTTCCAATCGGTTTTGCAGTAAAGTATGTAGACGTATAATCTTTCTGGTATATGATGTCTAACTAGAAGCAGTACGTCCAATCTCCAACACTATTTATTCAATGTGATCAGGCTGTCAAAAGGGATGTATTACTTATTTTATGTAATTGACGTACTCCTCAGCAAATCAAAGAATTGCTCAACTTCTGAATATTCCAATTTGCGGTCTAGTGTTTGCTCCTCCAGCTAAAAGATCGTTCCCTACAACTTGAGCGCGATTATTTGTTACTTACGTAGGTACCTACAGTATAGCTTGGAAACACAACTTTAGCGGTCAAGAGTAATAGTGAATAGTGTAGGCCGTCATTGAGACTACTTATGTACATGCATATGAAGTATATACGTACACTCTACATTATCCGAGAAAGTTATGAAAGTAAATATATTTTTGTACCTAAGCATGTTCGTGGTCCTGTGCCAAACGGTAAGAATGCAAATGGATGTCGAGTAGCTATTCTGTCCTGGTCGAAATTATGAGGGTTCCATTTGTTAGGTTCCGAATAATACTTTTCGTCATGGTGCACTGCATAGGGACAAATCACTATTCTGCATCCGGCCGGGAGGACTTGTCCATCTTCACGAACATTATTGGAAATTGAGTACAAGTGATTAGTATTGTTAGAAATCACAAGTTAAATTAGTTTATTAAATCGTGATCAAGTTAATTTGTAGATAAAATTATGTCTCGTGTGTGCATGCGTAAGCGGAGTAACCCCTTTTTTGGAGTGGGATGTTATGAAGATTTGAGGAAACTAGGCTATATATATATGTGTATACATACTACTGATTGGAATATCTTGATCAGTTTTACGTTGAATAACTGGAACGGTTGAGAATATTCTTAAACTTTCATTCAAGCACTGCTCCAAAAAATTCATTTTATGTAAGTCATTCGGTGTGGGTAATCTATTACTATTAGCGAATATTTCCTCCAAATCCTCGTATACTTTATCCTGCACATTTCAAACATCATGTTGAAAGCACAATTATCTACCAATCGTTCAATACGTCTCTTTTAATTGTGTACCTGAAATTGGGGATGCATCGCCAGCATCAGTAATGTGAAGCTGTCGACGAGTGCAGTTGTTTCTGTTCCCTACAAACAAAAATTTGGTTATTATCATTTGGAACGATAGTATAAGCCTATCTATCAGAAATCAAAAACAGTTTTCTGATCGCTTACAGCAACAATGATTGTCAACATTTCATCGGTCAGTTCTTCGTCGGTGAAATTGTCGTTTCCCTCTTGCACTTGCAATAAAATCTCTAAGAGATTCTTCGAAGGCATACCTGAGGACATATTTTCATAATTTTATAATTTTGTGTAACTTTTTGGGTTTTGAAAAAGTCTTGAATGAAAATCGAAGGAAGATCTCCGGTCTATAGCAGCGAAACCATACGCTGCAGGCGTGTGTCACCACAGAAGCGGCAGTTCTTCCTTAAAGATACAGTACTCCCTCAAGGTTCTTATTAGTGGACGATTCGGATAGGCAACCCACAACAATTCTTCCTATCTCACCGCACCGGATTTCACTTCATAAGAAAGTCATGGAAAAATTGAAATTTTGCTGCAGAGGGTTCTGTCTTTTTTTAAACGTTAGCCAATCGAATGTTTTGCATCGTAAAAATGATAGAAAAATATGTTGTGGGCACAAATTATGAGTGAAGATCGAAAAAAGCTGTATTTCCGTTAGTGGCCTAATGTCGAAAATTACGGAAAATTTATCGTTGCCGCTGGATTTTAGAAAGGAGCGGGAGTAACTGGGAAATAACGTAAATTCCGTAACAGTTTAAAAAAATTTGAAATTCGCGAAATTGAGTCGGCCCATTCGTTGATTCATAATCAGAAGCAAGCAGTGTTTTGTATACTTCTGCGTGCTACTACTTTGCCTATACAGTTTCGTTTTATCACATTTGAACACGTACAAACGTGAATTAACCAAGAACCACATTTTGCAGTGACTATAGGCTACCTACCGCACCAAATTTCTACCTTCATTATAACATTCATGTAAACTACATACCGTATTCAAGTTTCCCGGATGTAACAGTAATTAATTTATTCTAAATTTTAAAAATGTGGCAGAAGATATTTTCGATAATGCGTAAAATATTTGATGATGTGCTGCTGGAAGGTTTATCAAAAACAGGAATTTTATTAACTTTCGAAAATTTACGAGTAATTTTATAACTATTTTGGACGTATTGTACCCGATTCCAGAAATAATTTTAGATCGTTTTTCTTGCCTACGTAATACAAGCATGTGAAAACCTAAACTTTTTTTTTTAGTTCATTTTCACGGCTGAAACATTCTTTGTGCGTAATATTGATAGTGCCTACTACCTCTCCGGCACTCACAAGACAGCCTAGGCCAGCTTTATATAATCTTATAAATTAACAACGCATTGCCTACTACAATGAAAAGTACACGTTACGTCCCAGTAGTTATGGTCATGACCTGGTCAGTTCAGGAACCCGCGTGATGGACTAGGCGTTCTCGTTATTTCCGAAATATCAACAGTTCCGGGAACATACGTACATAATATGTTACAGTTAATGTATATACTCAATTGAAGTGGAAATTTCATAAAATACTTACCAATTTTCTGCCGTTTATTTCTTTTCCTGACGGATCAGGATGAAATCCAGCAAACCTGCAATTTTCATGTGTTTTTTACACCTCATTTAGAATTTTCATCCCTTTCGACTTCAAAGAGCGAGCAATCAAAAGTACTGATTTCTCACAATTCATAGCCTTTGGAAGACGTTCATTCAAAGCAACCAGACTGAAACTCTGAATTGTTGAGTAAACAGATGAAAATTAAAGACCTCTAGAATTTTTAGCCAATTACTTCTCAAGGGGAGGAATCTGAGGCTAGAAACTAGTGAGCGCTTAATCAAATTTATATTTCAACTGATTATGCACATTAACGTTAACATATTATATTATGCACATAGTATATACGCTTTCAAATTCGGACACTACATCTCCTTACCATCTCTTATAGGTTCGCTATTATTCATTTCCTTTTGCTGAATCAGAAGTTGTCTCTTGCTTTGAACTATCTGCACAGAAATTACATACTTAGATAGAGAGATCTTGGAGCCGGTCTCCGAAACGTATGATAACATTAATATACGTGACCAAGGAACCAATACCGACCGACGAGCATTAATTGATTTCAGCATTTATTCAGAGCCAGTCGAAAGTAATATGCGAGGGGTTTTTCCGAAAATGATTTTCCTAGAGAATAAGCAAGCTGCTTATCACAGCACTTGGTAGACATGCGCTGGTTTGGTGTTCTCGTACTTGGCAAATACTGAACTAACGAACTTTCTTCATTCAGTAAAAAGTTTTCACAAGACCATGATATCGGAATTGGCTCTGCAGTGTGTTCACAAAATCTGTTCCTATTCCTATTGCGAAATAAGTCACTCATTTTTTCCTCTTTTGATTAGAAGAAACTGTTTTGGAGCGACTGAGGTTTTTTGGTTTCCATTTGGATTTGACAGAGCAGAACCAAGTCGTATTGGTAAAGGTTATGTGCAAGTGGGTACAGTTATTGAAGAAAAATTATTGAATCAATACAGTACGTAACGTTTATGAGAAAATGAGACGTGCATTATGTGAAAATCCTGTTAAATCGTTTACGATGATGATTTTTTTGGAAGTTGCTTTGAAAGTCATTAATTTCTTCTATCAGGTATAACTTGCCCCCTTCAATGGTAAAAATAGATAAAAATATTTTCTTGTTAAAATAATTTCCCCCTTTACCCGGCAAACTCCGAATCTCTCGGCCCTCCGTTAATTTTTAATCTTGGTGGACACTATTTAGGGAAAATATAAGGAACTATTGGTACACTCAAGCAGCTATACTAAGCCTATACCCCCATATAATTTACACCGCCCTCGCTGGCGTCTTGAATGTTTTTCTGATCATAACGCAATTAATTTGGACTAAAAATTCATATAATTTCGTATTTTTTTGCGAAGTGTCACAATAAGTAATTTCACAAAATCAAAACCCAAGGGTCGCAAATTACTTAGCATTAAATGTTACACTAGTGAGACTTAATAGGCTTCAATATGGCGGCCCGTGAATACCCTTAGCGTACTATAGTTTCCTTATTGTACCTAGTGCTTTTTTTTTTTAATTCTTTTTTTAGGGTATAGTTAAACTAGGGTTATAAAGACTGCAGGCAAGCACAGTCGCCATTTTCTTTCCAGTTTGTTCCGTGGACCGAGAACTCGGTGTTTACCAGTACGCCGATTTTCTTTTGACGGACCGAACTGGAAACAAAATGGCCGCTGTCTTTACCCATACGGAGTATACCTATGTATACAGCCTTTGTAAGACTCGTCAATACATCTACTGAGTGAATCAGAAAATGTGCACGCATTTCTACATAAGAACAAGAGTGTAAAGCTTGGTATATCTTAAAATCATCGTATGTGTGATTTGTAAAATCATTGCACACTTCGACTACTGGTTAGTACATTACTTTTCTAGGAAGATCTTGAGCCTTCTGGAAAATATTAGGACACCCTATGAAATACGTGTAGATATTGAAGATGATTGATGGTTGCAACCACGGCTGATACGTTCTCTTGCTCGCCAATTTTGATGCTCTAATTTGATAAACAAAAACATATTAGGGGTATGGATATAATATTGATAATTTCTTAAGAACTGTTATTTTACTAGATACTTTGATGGAAATGTGAGTGTCCTCTTACTTAAGGTACACGTCTTTCGAATCAATTACATGGCCGCACTCATCGTCTTTGTCTTCTTTATAGCCCATTGCTGTTTCTGCAAAATATAGTTTTAGTTCATTAATTTCAAAATTTATCCAATTTTTTAAATTTCTTTCATTTTAAGTTTACTGTGTTATTATGAACAGCTGTGTGCTATTCGCGCAAATATGAGAGCTTGAGAGACGTAGCCGACCAAGTTGTGTACTGAACCCTCCCCTCCCTTAACTCAAGAAATTTGAAAATAACATATGGAGGGCGAAATAATTCTCTGAAATAGTAGCCCCCGTAGTCATCAAAATCTGTTTGCACTTACGCAGCGTGCTCTTTTGACTTTATTTTCTTTGCTAAAAATATACCTAATTAGCAGCTTTTTGCAAATAAAACACGCATTTACCACAAATTGTGTTGAATGAAGCGCTAATCATATATGGCCATAGATCAAAATATTCTCCCGTTCCAACTTCCTTGTTTAATCGTTTCACCAGTCTCCAGTTCTGCTGGTTAAAAACTTCCTGAAAATAATTCGACCATACTGTAGTGTTGAATGCTCGGTCCACGATCCGACGTCTCCGTTTCCACTTGGCTACTACTCAACAGATCGTCAATCAGAATTATGTAAATTAAAACGTTCCACACAAATACTGAAAAGGAGTCAGATTTTCCTATATCTTACCACTGCACGTTATCAGGCCATCCCCCGTAAGATCTGATAAGAAGCGATAATTTTTGTCTTTTTCCAAATTTTTGGACGCTAGAATCTGGGAAAATGAAATGCATTTGTTTTGAATTTGCATTGAGCAGCCTTAAAAAATTGATGATAAAGAATGTTATAAAATAAATAGGTAATAAACGTGAACATAGAAAGGCTTGGTTAGATTTGAGAGGGTAAATGAACAAAGGTGGTAATAGGAGACACAAGGTGTCATCGTGCGGGATTCTCGTAAAAATTGCTCTGTGAGTCAAACCATTTAAATCCCCCGCCTGTTCCCTTCTTTCATTCTTCTTTTTTTCTTCTTCATTATTAGAAGCACTTTTTCCAGTTGAGTCTCTTGCCGATGTATTTCCAGTAAACCTGCTTAAACCGCTTGAAGCTTCCTCTAAGTTTGATGAGGATTCACCAAGACTTTCCAAGACTCATTTGACAGATGCTTCAGCCTGAAAGGGTTTTTAGCAATTGAAAGGCTATGAACTATTTGATGATATCTTACCTGAATGTCTGCTGGTTTTGTGATAACAATGAATGGCTCAGTTAGCATCCAAATTCTGAAAGGACTTTCGTACAATTTGAACCATCTTGGAATAGATTTCATCAGCTCTGAAATAAAATTCACGTTGTGAAGTAGTATATGAATGCTGATGGACACACATGATGGTTATAAGCGTAGATATCTAAATTTTCTCTTCTTAATAATGGGTTATGATCGCTTTATTGGCTCCAGCGAGGATACCGTTAGGCCGATGCATCTTGAATTTTCAACCAATGTTCTATTGTACATCATTAACCTATCAAATTTTATGGTGCTATACTCGTATGTATTTTTTCATGCTAGCCTCCTGAAAAAATTTTCATTTCAAGAATAGTTACCCGAAATATTTTCTCACACTGAGCAATATCATAATACCTACTCGAATGCATAAATTAAACCACCAATATGATAAATTTAAGTCCAAATTAATTGAAAACAGAATTCAATTCAGCCTATTAACCTCAAAATTGTACATAGTCCTATGTAAAAGCGAGAATAGGTTTGTGTTACAATTGTCACCTCAGTGGTATTGACAATATTTAACCGAAAATCAATTTAAAAATTTGATACCCCTTTTGACGGTTTGAGTATGCAACCAATCTCACACGCGAGAATGAAGGTAAATCACGTGCGCACAGGTACTATAGGAGTTATGCGGCGGAGTCTCCCAGCTGACTCGCGCCGCTACTGCGAGTTTATACCAGTGTGACAATTGTCACATGTGTGGTATTGAAGGGAGCATAATATGCAAAGGCCAAAAACAATCAAAAGTCTTGGATTCTCACAATTCATAGCCCTTGGTAGACGTTCCTCTGAGCAGCCAGGCTAAAACTTTGAATTGCTGTGCGAAAAGACCAAAATTAAACACCTCCAAAATCTTCAGCCTATTCGTATAGGGAGGAATTAGAGGCCAGAAACTAATGAGCATCGTAATGAAATTATATACTTTAACTGATTATACACATTAACGGTAACACATATAAATGGATGGCTTAGTGTAGAAAGCGCCCAAGTTGATTTTAGGCAATAGAAGGCTATGTCAACTGACATCCATCGTGACATAGGTAGGGTCGTACTGAAGCTGGTGCTGCAAGAATCAGAAATTTTCCAACTGTTGAAGCAAAATAATCAAACATTTTCCGAACTTTATAAGCATGAGAAAAAATGTTTTTAAAATAGTGAATTTTCCAAGTGACTAGGAGATAGTAAATTTGTCAATCCTGAGAGATAATTATAATAATTAGTGGACCATTTTGTTAAGAAATCCGATCAGGTTTCACTGATTTAAGTCCGCATTGGCCTAGTGGACCCATAAGTGAAATGCCTCTAAGGCAGAGCTAATTTTCTTACGTTTAGGTGAAAAAATTTGGCAAGATGATATTGAATTGTAGTACCTCTCGAAGTACCATTTGGATAAGTGATTCGAACAAGTTGTTAAATCAATTTCTTCGAAATTACGGATTATGCTAATTGATGTTCAGTACCGTAGAAATAGGGGAGGGGGTATAAAATTGGCTCTAATGTGCATACTTGAACTTTAATGATAGAAAAATGATATTGAGAAAAGCGGTTTCTACTTTGTCTGCTTAACTTGTACTGTGGACCAGTTTGCAATTCTGGTTGAACAGAATTATTCTTTTGGCTACTTCAATCTTAAAGGTAAAAATAATAAAATATTTCTCCTTTAGGTTGCCCCCTTGAAGCCACAGTTTTGGGGATCGTCTCAATTTACTTACTTTGCTAAACATGATACTCCATTAATAACTATTTTGGGTGACTAAATGAAAATACTTTAAAGGTGCAAGAGGAAACTGTATGGAGTGAGTTCTTACATATTTCTTTCATTCACCTAGTCTTCATTTTTGGGAATCGTGTCCACCAAAAATTACAAACTAGCCCACCGAGCATTGCATTGTCTGTAGAATTATAATTGATTGAAATATTACTATGATGTATATCAGTAAAGTAGCCAGAACTTTGTCTAGGGTGGTGGGGCGAAAACTTCAGAACGAGAAATAGGTATTTTTTAATGTCAGATTTTGTGTGGTGTGGCATGCGCTTGGTGGGGGTGGGAAGGGGATAGATAAAGTTTTGGAACGTAACTGGATAATTTTTCATGACCCAGTTTTGTATAGGTGTACTAATAGATTGGATCGAGTTAAGTTTCAGTCGCTTGTGTTTCGCAAGTACCAGTCATGCGGGTTTTTCTATTACAGACTATCTCATCAGGTTTTTGTGACTTTTATTTAAAAAAAAAAATCATGGGGTGATCGTCCCCTTTGTCAACCGCCCCCCGCCCCTCTGGCTACGCCACTGAAGTATATTGCTCAGTAAACATCGCTACATTAAAAACCATTAAATTGGTATCTCTGTAAAAGGTCCTCCTCAACCTCGGCTACAGAATTTTTGTGGGTTTCAGGATGTTGACCCTCAAGAGTGATAAAAACACCCATATACGAGTAAAAAGAAAGCAACTTATTTAAATTTTCAAAGCAATTGAACAAAATATTTTGGGTGATCATAGGGAGGATTATTTCCCGAATCCCACCTTAAAACCAGCTATGTCCACCCTTTTTTTCCCGGCTCCATTAACAAAATTTTCATTTTATATTTTACGTACATTTCCGTTAAATGCGGTGAACAAAAGATACTCTAAACTGTAATACATATAAATATGAATCAAAATTATATATTTGTTTCTACGTAAATACATCAGGTACTACATTGTACTTAAATACTCGGCTTACAATATTAAACGGAGCAACACACGTTCACTAAATCGCTGCTATACTGCAATGATAAACGAATTTTAAGCGCTCTATGCTGATAGCCTTATACCAGGCGGTTAGGCGTGTCTTATAAAAAATCATCTGATGTGTCCTTGGAATAATTCACTAGGAAAGTGAGCGCGTGTTCCATTTCTAGGGTTCGGCAAACTCCGTATGGGTGTTACGCCGGATTCATCAAATTGACAATTTCATAAAATCGGCAACAAAATTTGCCGAATTTGTAAAATCGGTAGGTTCTGCTAATTTTATGAAACAAGCAATACATTCTTACCAAATTTATAAAATCGGCAGGTATAGGGTCCCTTTTGGGGCAAAACGTGAACACCTAATTCTCTCAGGGTAATAAGTGAACATAGTCCAGCTTTCTTTACAAAGAGTTTCAAAAGGAATTTTGAACGACAATGTGTAGGGAAATCCTTCTTCCATGATTGTGAGAAATAATCTGACCTGTTCTCATTCAGAATTAAAGGGGAAAAAAATAGCGCAAAACTTCCCTTTGTCCTGGAAAAAATGGTTTTGCAATTTGAAAAGAAAAAAAAAGTAGATTGCTTACGATGTAATCATTATTTCTCGATTGTTTTTACATTTTTGAGTGACAAAACGAATAAGCTTTCTTCGAGTGCTCTCAAAAACTGATAAATGTTAACCAGTCAATAACTAAAGAAGGTTAAATTTATGGGGCTGAAAATGAACAACCCAGGGGCAAAAAAGGAAACACTGTTCAGACCTAAAGTGGACGTAATATATTCTGATTGATTTGAGAGAATATGTTGCACGCGATTGTATAGTTGGTAATTCAGCTAATTCTGCTCTGGAACCCCCTGCACCCTACGCATTCATCTTTCAAAATTCACACAGCTTCCGCCTCGTTTTCACAAGTTCATTCATCTTGATCCATTTGGTCAAACTCAAAATCAGTCGTAAGAAATAACTTCACTAGCAAAACATATTGAAGAGCATTTTCGAAGGTACAGATCATGATTTAACGAGTCAATGGCATTATTATTCGAATTATGAGTAGTACTCATCTTCATTTTATCGTATCATACATTTTGTTTTCCAGTAAGCACGTGAAAATTCTGACCTCATCTGTCAGGTACACTCATCAGTAATAATCATTTATTACTGATTTTGTAAAATCGGCAACAACTGCTCTTGCGCTACTGATTTCATAACGTCAGCAAAATATCTGCTGGTTTTACGAAATCTTCAGTTTGATGCATTCGGCGTGACATAGGTATGCTCATCCACTAACTGTATCCTTTCATTCCCCGTACAACCTCGATTGGCGCTCGCAGCTCGTTCTTCGATGCGTTCGCTTGTTATCGGAAAAAGTAAGGATCAAAATGGAGAATGAGTATGGCCATACAAAGTTTATATAGAGCCTTACCCTTTTCATTTACCAACTCTTGATTTTAGGTCATTGGAAATACACACAGCATGATAGCACGCGATTGTCGTCGTACAGTTTTTGGTGGTGTTAGTGTTAAGGAAAACGGGATCATAGGAAATTGACCAATGGTTTAGCGTTATTTTCCTCCAGTATCCCATTTTCGCTTTGTTACCATTGAGTGCTGCCAGCAAGCATATTCACTGTAGTGTACATTTTTATTCATGTCCCCCTAGAGCTTTGCGTTCCACACCGCTATGCCTTGCACTTTTTTAGTTTCAGCATGGCAACTGCGTAAGCATAATTGGAATTTGTGGTATACATAATATCGAGTGTCTCATAAAAAGTTTATTAAATTAGTTAAAAATAAAGGAATTAAAATAATAAATTCTAAATAAAAAAAAATAAATAAAATAAAAGTTTTAATGAAATTTATAGGGAAAAAAATATTTTTGTTACTTAAATTATTAAATCCACATTCAATTGAGTTTAAAGAATTTTTATTATAAAAATTTTTTATTAAATTTTTTTAAGAATTTAAAATAAAAAACATTCTCATGCACCCTTGACCGAAGTGACAAAGCGTTTTGAAAATTATTGCCTCGATGCTTTTTTAACAGGCAAACTGGTTACAAAAGGTAATTCAGGTATTTAATCAAACCTTACGCATCAGCTATGATAATTGAGTACTACAAAATACAAAGGTTCCTCATCTTAGGACAATTGGCATGAACTAAAACCATGTATTTGTATTCTGTACTTAGGTCAATCAACATGCACCCTTTAGCGGACAGAAAATTAAATAATTCCATATTTCATTCGCGCAGGCTGATAGCTTCCAGCTGTAGTAATAGTAATATGTTCGTACTTAGATCAATTTCCATCGAAAAGTCACTTAGGTTAAGTGTGCATAAGAAACTCGATATGGTGATAAGAGTTATGGCTGTAGTAATTATGTAATTAATTACCCGCTTTTGAAAATTTTATAAATTTAACCTACAAAATCGTTTTGTTTTTTTTGAGAAATTAGAATTCATAACATAAACACCTTTAATATGAAATTCTTCGTATATTAGCCCCCTGTACCATTCTGTACTTTATATTCTGTTGACAAACAGGCAAGGCCATCTAGAGAAAATTTGGGCCCGGGGAACGTCGAATACAGGCCTTCTTGAGGTTCTTTTTGATATGCTTAAGAAAGAACATTCCAGAGGTGCGGAAATACATTTCCGGGCTCTCTGAAAGAGCATAAGGTAATCCTTGTCCCCTCTTTCGACAGATCTGCGAATAGGTAGGAAAAGATTTAAAAATTATATACATTTTTCAAAATACGAACCTTTGGGAGAGCCCAGGAAATAGTAAACATTTCCAATTAAGGGCCAAGTTGGAGGCCCATCGAACTTATTCACGAGTTCTACCAGACGTTTTGTTCTACGATGATATTCCGCGAGATAGATTACCACTGCGATTGCTAATGCAAGCACTACCCAGATCATGACTGGTTCGGGCGACAGACGTTCTTTAAAGCTCGAATGCGAACTGTCGCTAGCGTGTAACTATCATTTTAAACTGAACAAGTTCATTGAAGGTCTGCTCTACGACACAAAGCATAAGCAAGTGGTAAAGATGTTATTCGAGTTACAAAAATTTGGCGAGGAACTTCTGAGTACGATAATTGCGACATAGTGTGCAAATGTGCGCAACCATTTTGAAGCAACGCCGTTTATTCGTTTTACTTCCTGATAATTGAGTAGACTGATGTTCATGAGGAACTTTCTAGAAGTTGTAAATTCCAATTTTCTCACCTTTAATAGGTCATTGACAAAACGTGTGAAAATATTGACGTCGACAAGCATTCAATAACAAAGAATATAACATTTCACTTTTTTCATTCTACCAATTGAGAGAGAGTGATAAAACCATCTAGTAAATGATAAAAATATTAATAAAGGTTTTCAGTCTTTGCATTCTGGGAACTGATATATCAATCCCGCTTTCTCAATAAGGACGATTTCTCCAGTCAACAAAAACGTGAAAATAGTCTCCTTTATGCTCTCCTTGTTTCAGTAGGCTCCATAGCTAGTAGACATTATTATTATTTGAAATTTTTTGTTATGAGCAGTTGTACACGTTCTTATAGTCAAATTTACCGCTTCAAAACATTCACTTTTAAAGACAGAATTTGTCGAAGTTTTCTACTTGTAGATTTCAATATTACAAATGAATCGTACAGGTCTAAATATTTCCTAAAATACAAAAGTTCTCTAACTTCCAAAGTTCTGATTCAAAAAGGTAATAGAGAAGAAAAGTCCGGTATTGTATCCAGGGCCGGCTCAAGGAAAAATCTTCTCCCGGACAAGGATCCTTTGAGTCACCCCCCGTTAGGGGTCTGAAATAATAATTTTATTGGGGCTTTTGGGTTGATTATTAAAATTTTTAATTTCCATCGTTGACATAGTCTAATCCCATGTGGATCGTACACAATTTATTCCAAGTACTAAAATATATTTTCAAGTTCAACTTAGGCCTATTGCTTTACAATTTTGAGAATAGTAAACACATTCAAACTATAAATTCCAAATTTTAAGAAACTACAATTTAAAACTAAGTGGATAAAAAAATCAAGGTTATTTATTTTTACAACAAAGTTTTATATTTTGCACTGTTTAAGCATATGAAACATGAAAAAAGGTTTAAACATATATAAATGTTTCCTTTCTCTTAGCAATGTAACATTAGTTCATAAAGGCACTTTACGAGCCTGTTTTTTAGCAAAATCTTTGATGATGGTACTTAAATTAAGTTTTTGTAATAAATCATATTTTAATAGACATAAGTGCCAGTCTTACGAGCCATTCTTGACACATATTGGATCTTGAGTAGTTTTTAATTAACTTAAGCTTAGAGAAGCTCCTTTCTCCATGTGCGACGTTCACTGGAAGAGAAACGAAAATCCTTAAAGCTACGCAAACGTTCGGGAGGTTCTCACTTAGAGAATGTGAGGTGATGAACTTCAAAATTTCTATTAGCCTACTGCCATAATCGTCAGGTAATAGTCTTCAGCACTAAAAGTTCATGAAACATCTGGTGCCCTTCGATATCACGGTGCTCCCCATCAGTTAGTGCTAACTGTAGGTCTGCACATTTTGTCATCAGCGTACTGTTGTCTTCTTTTTTTAAATTATAAATAAATCCAAACATGTCATTGTAGGTAGATAACTGAGAAAATCTTTCTTCAAGTGAATTGATTGTACAATCCGAAACGTAGAAATAGAAATTACTTCTGAATGCTTCTTTTGGATCCGAAATTGAGCCTCATCTTGTGCTTCATAATGAAACTGGCGTTTGACTTTTCTTGGACGGACTTGTTGCTCAGAAGGAAAATATGGCTCAACGTCAAGGCTTTCTGCAACTTCTCTCGCATCAACTTAGCATTTCTTCAAAATCTTTGTCAGGTCTTATTTGCTCAAAGTAGGACTTTAACTTCAGAGATCAATTCAATAGCGGCTGAAATATCAAAATCTTCTTTTTGCAACTGTTTACTTACAACATTGATCCTCGAGAGAATCGTATTCCAAACAACCAAGCAGCATATGAATTTGAAGCTTTGTAGTTTTTTAGCCAGATCTCCGTTGTTCTTACATCTATTCTGACGAACTTCAAATGAAAATTCTTAACACGAGTAAGAGTAAGATAAGTAAAGAAAAAATTCACCTCAAGTTTGTTCAGCGGATCATCGTATTTCGGATGTTCGGCGCCCCGGGCAAGTGCCCGGTTCGCCCGAGCCTAAGCCGGCCCTGATTGTATCATGTAATAACAGCCGCATTTTATCTATTTTTTTTTAGTGCTTCAGCCTTCAGTTTTCTTTCTAAAGTGCCACACTTTTGGAAAACTGAGGCATCTGGTGAGGGTATCAAGAATTGATGTAAAAAATGAATTGAAATAGGTACGTTTGTTATCATAAGCGCAAAATGCCGACCTAGAGGTGGGAGGCCCCATGGGATATGAAAAAATTTAATACTAAATTTATGAAATTAATAAATTTAATAAATTTATTGATTTAAAATCATTATAAATCTAAATTTTAGGAGAGGCTAACAAGTATCGAAATAATACCTACTGAAAATTTATCGAAAATCTTAAGCTTGTAGAGAACTGGGGGCTATGTTCGAAAGCCATTCCTCCTATTTTCGCCTATAGTTGTTATTACTCAATACAATACCTTCATTGTCTCCCTATTGCGTTTTCAAAATTGAAATTCAAGTTTTATAAAAATGTATATTTTGAATAATTGAGGGTCTAGTAGGGGACAAAAGATTTTGTATAAAAAATTCAATAAAATTAGAATATTCGTACTTGATATAATGTCCAATTTTTTCTATCATATTGCGTTTTCAAATTCGGACTTAATATTTTTCGCCCCCCCCCTCTCTCTCTTTGTCAGCTTTAACTTTCCGTTGTGAGAAACTCGTGTATAAGAAAAAACTTTTCAACCAGAAATAATTTGTGATTCAATTTACCTAAAAATGGTAAAGAAATATTTCCAGACACCAAAACATCATTAATACTTACCTAATTAATTCAGATAAATTTTATTCGTGGTAGATGAGGGTTAATACAGCGTAAGAGGCCCAACTCCCAAATAACATTGATGACACAATTTGAGACTGCTGGAAAAATAAATTCCGTGACACAAATTACAGGCTAAGCCCCTTGTCACTGTTTCGAGTTTCCCCCGGATGTATTTTGAAGGACAGTGTTATTTCACCCAATTAATGGTGATGGCAGTCAATTTTTTCGGTAATCAGAATGAGTCGTGAAAAATTGAAGAGATTTACTGTGCTTTGACGTTATTTATTGGGTGAATTCTTTCTTATGCTCTTTGAGCCGAAATTCAATTGTGTTCCCCGAGGAAGCTAGGCTACCACAAACATTTGTGAAAATAATCATCTCCTAATTTTAAACTATGGTTAAGAAGCACCGACAGAAGAAAAGGTGAGCCTTTTCAAACGTATGTCAGCTGAAACATTCATGAAGTAAAGACTTTTTATTGTTCCTTGTAATTGTCAATTTCGAATGTCAAATGTCTCCAGTTGGCAGAATTGAAGTTCTTACTGGATCCCTCAACAATTTTGCTTCTTCGGGATTTTTCGTGACTGTGGTGGATGGTTCCTGGACAGATAATCATCTGTTGTGTTTGCAGTAAGTTCGGATATTAATTTATGATAAGAAAAACCAGTTTTTATTTTCTTCTTCTTTCTTGTGAAGGCTCTAAGCACTTTCCTCAGTTCTTCTGTCTTGAATCGAGCAGCGTAAATAAATGTCTCCGGTCGCATTTTGAAAAACGCTGGTTTTGAATACTATAAGAAATCAAACTCAAATTCTAATTTTCTTTCGATCCAATACGTACATGTATCGATGGCGATCTCAAAGTTTCGGGAGAGTACAGCTATTATCATTCGATGACTTCTCCCTCTAGAAATTAAGGTTAAGGAAGCAAACTAATATTTTCGAAGTGGGAGTATACGCTTGAAATTGTTATCCAATCATTTTCTCCTCGATTCTTGTATTGAGATGGAATAAATATGGAAAGTCACATGGGGGTGCAAATGTTAAATGAGACTCAAAACTCGTGATTCATTTTAGAGTATAAATAACGCGTGTGAAATTGCTCTGGAAAATATCAAATTTTAAAATTAATTTAATCGTGACTATAATTGTTCATTTCTTTCAGAATTTGATTGTAGTAAAATGAGTATATTTGGAAAAATTTTGTAATTAGATGCAAATTCTTAGTACCAATGTTCGGGAAGAAACGTTAAATTATTCAGCAAGAATTTTGATTTTTCGACTTTAAAGTGTAATGAATAAACTCTTTAGACCCCGGAAAAATATTAACATTCTTCGATGACATTTGGCACTTGTTAATTGTATCCTAATGCTCAAGTTTCAAGCCCCGCTTGAATTCGAAATGTCCAAAAATCGTCTTCAATATAATTTTTCTTCCATCCTAATGCCCTTTAATATGTTAAGATTGAAGGACTTTTCTAGTCTGGGTAGTATTGTATCCGGTTGAATTATTCAAAGAACTTGGTATACGTGCTTACAGTAGATAATTCACTGTTACTTGCTGACGGGTTGGCAGTCACCAAGTTCGTGCTTCTGTCACTCCAAAACAAAACACAAGAAATAAAATGTCCCTAAAGCAGCACTGCGATTGCAGAAATGCACTTACAGAAATTCATATGTTGTAACATTAAAAAATACATTAGAATGTCCTTCTTTTTACTTGTAGAACCAGCTTAACGATATGCAATTTTTTTTTGCGCGCGTGTAGCAGGTGCTGCAAAAGTGCAAACTGACTCATGCAGCGTAAAGTGTCTTAGTCTTGAAAGACACAAGTAAGTGCCTACCTCCGTGAAAAGTTTTTCATGTTTTCTATTACTTCTATACTATACGCCTATTTGAATTACTCCAACTTTTAATTTACTGAGAGTGTTTTACTAGGTATACGCTTTGTTAGAGCGTATCAATTTTCATGGCAGCCATTTGTTTATTTTTCGGTAATGCTAAAACGAAGTTACCCATTAATATTTCTGGTTTACAATTTTAAACAGTTCAACATTTTAACCGTAGGTTATGTTCAGGCGTGCATCTGAAACACGATGAAATTCGGAGTATCCAGACTCAGAGAATATTTTTCAAATTTCTAGAAAATTAATGTTTTAAAAAAATAATCTTGCAGGTATTTTCATAAGTACTAGAGGCTTTAATGTATAATAATTAGCTATTATCATTTTCATCTTGCTAAACGAGATTTTTGAATTTTTGATTATAACTGTATCTTACTACTTCATTGTAAAATTATATGGACGGTTGATAACGTGGGTGATATCCAACACGTTTACACAGGGTGCCTCTTGGCAATGATCCCCCCCCCTTCCGTCTGGTATGCAGTCAACTTACCTCGACAATATGTAGTTATGTTTGCATGCTCTCACTTTTGAAGGGGCTGAGTTAGGAGACCCCTGTATAAGTAAACAGCGACAAGAATGGTTCTTGAAATTTTCTTATTGTTGGGGGAGGGGGTTGGTTTGAAACTTACAAGCAATATTCAGTGAATATCTTTCTACAAATCATTCCTAGTTTCTTTAATCTTAGAAGTACTATTAATTTTTGTCAGACTTCCGGTTCTTATTCCCTTGGCCGACATCCTCCAAATCACCTGACGCAGTCCCAATCGTATTCCAGATTAGGGGGTGCAGTGTCCCGGGGCCAATTTGGTGTGCGTACACCACCATACGCTCCACCATCTTAAAAGAAATCCTCCAAAAAGCTTCGGTCTCTTACGTTCAACTTTAAATACATTCGTACTAATGAGGAGAAAGGAGGGAATACAGCTTAACTTTCGCCAGTAGTAAGAGATTCGTAGTTCTCACACTAACACCTTCATTTGGGTGAGCTCAGTACTTCTGAAATTGAGGAGAGTGCACTGAGTGGAAAATTATTTTCAAAGAGAACTTGCTATAAATCAATCTCTAATATAAAACCTTCTCATCTGTTTTGAACTCAAGACTAGTAAGGTACGTAGTATTGCGTAAGCGTAATATGGGAAAATAAGGAACAATCACTTGTGCTGGTCGAGAGAAACAAAAACCTTAACTATATGACCTATTTTTAAAATTAAAGGAACTCTGGTCTTGAGAATGAAAAATGACGAATTTGATTGCAAATTTCAGTTTAAACAAATTTTTGAAGAAGATACGCAGTGTGTAGTAGACAAAATTATTTTCCGTCCTCAATATTGAAGGGAGCAATATGTTGCCCCTTGATACTACGCATTCAAATATTCGCTCGACTGAATGGTTCCAGTAGCTCTGAAATTTCAAAGTAGCCGCTTCTGTGCTTTGCGGATTATTCTATGTCAGTTCGACTAGATGTGCTCCCCCTTCGATTTCCAGTAAACAGACAGGGGAGACTTCAGTGTATCCCAATAGTATGCTGTGAAACCGTTTGGCTACATTTCATTCGGTCTTGAGTCTTCGTTGTTTTTAAAAGTCTATCCAGTTTCTCAGAAACACTTTGACGCAATTTTTCGTTCAACTGCGATACTTCAGAAATGTTTACTAAAATGAAGAAAACAAGAAAACGGGTGGAAAACTGAAAATTACTACTGGTGATTAACGTACGACAAATTATGCTCATAAACATGCGTGTATTAAAAAATGTTATTAATCTAGTAATACTTTGTTCCCCAGAATTCTAGGAGCAAAAGAATGATTTATGTGTCCTCGCTGTGTTTTATTTCAAGGAAAATTTCGAGTTTATGTACAGTGACCTCCATTTTTATTATTCTGTTCTTCAGGGACAAAAAACCTTTACGTTTGGTGAAAACCTCTAGTATGTTGATCAGTATAGTAATTTGACTAACTGTATACATCCTCAGCCCCCTGTCATGATTTTTTTCATCGTAATGCATCTTTCAAAAGTGTTAGTTCCACCTTAAACGACAAATTACCCTTGCCAAACTTCGACGGGAAATTGACGAAGCCTTTGACAATGACCTGTGAAAATGCTTGTCAGTTCTATAGAGGTGTAGGTATTTTTGAAATCTTTCCAAGAATAAAAACTAAATTGAAAGAAAAATAATTCAATCACAAAATGTGATGCAGTAGAGGAAACCCCACATTAAGTCGGAAAAATAGTTTTTTCTGTGCTTTATCGAAGGAAAGTAATAGTACTCTCATGTTTACATTATCCAATTTCAGATGAATCATATTTCCTGCCGTGCAAAACGGACCTATAGTGATTTATTTCTAAGTGGTCCCTCATATCTGAGGTTTCTTCATTTGTGCTCTCCTGAAAAATTTATTGTGGCGTTTTCTGTGCTGCATCACAAGTATGATTTTGAACTTAATGTTTTGAAAAACGTAAAAAATACAAACCCGAATAAAAACATTGTCTAACGGTTTCACAGGTATACCACTAGAATACATTGACGGCTTCCTTGCTAGTTTGGTCAAAATTGAAATACCAAAGATGAGAAAAAATTAGGTTCCAAAAAGAACTTCATGTTATTAAGGTAGATAGTTGGGCGTCCCTTATTTTGTGAATTTTCTCAGATTCTCCGTAACTGCATGAAAATTAGTGCAAATATTAGGAAAAGCTCTCCCTGAAAATTTCAGCTCGATCGGATGGGGAGAAGACGTGTCACGAGTCCCTCCCTCTCTTATGTTTAAATCAATAATTTTTTGAGCCCGTAATAACGCAAAAAATATTCGGACACAAGTTTTGGATAGGGATTAGATTGTAATTTAAATGTATTGCCTTCATGATCTAGATTGATAGCTTTGAGGGAAGTTGCAAAATGGCAGGACAGAGGGCAAAAAACTGAAATTCAAGACTGGCGTTGATTTCTTAGTTCTCAAGATTACTGATTCTAATTTCGGGGTTAATTTATTGATCTGGCCTTCTTACGTACTACCAAAGCGGGTTATGATCAATTAATAGTAATTCTTTGAGACTGTACTTGATTTATAAGTTTTCAATGCCTATGAATTCGATTCTGAAGTTAGTTCTAACGTACGATCTAATGATTGATTCCATCCAGAGGGTTTTGAGACCAAATATTTATAATTTTTTCCATTTCTGGGCATTTTAGGTCATTGCACTCAATTCTGCAAGTGATTTCGAGACCCAGCTTACAGGATGCTAACAGAGGGATTAAATCCTAATGATAACCAATTTTTTTTAGGTATTTAACTCGTAATAAAATACAGTGCAGTTTCGAAACGTTACTGTTATGTTGCCTTGACCCTTCTTCAGTGGCACCTACATGGATCAGATTAATATATTAACCGCAAAATTGGAACCAGCCGCCTTGAAAATTTGAAAATCAACACCGATTTCGAATTTCATGTTTTAGCTTTCCCTCCCGCCATTTTAGAGCTCTTCGCAGGAGTCATCAATCCTGATTGTGGAATCGAACTATTTTATATTCAAAGTATATCCAATTGCGTACGAGTGTTTAGTATTTTGGGAAATCAAAAGCCAAGTTAGTTTATGAAATCATGATAAATTAATTTATACATAAATTGTGTCTCATTTGTGCATAAATAAGCAGAGTAACTCCTTTTTTTTTTTAGGAGGGGAATGTTATTCTTTTGAAATGAAGATTTGAAGAAACTAGGCTATATTTGTATACTCTTACTACTGCTGGGAATATCCTGATCCGCTATACGAATAATCACTGGAACGATTGAGAATAATTTTAAACTTTCTTTCAAGCACTGCTCCAAATGGTTCATTTTGTGTAAGTCTTGCGGTATGGGTAATCTCTCACTGTTTGGGAATATTTCCTCCAAGTATACTTCGTCCTGTGCATTTCAAACACGTTATTGAAACTACAGTATCTGCTACTGTTTTTCTAAGTCTCTTAATTTTGTACCTGAAATTGAGGATGCATGGCCAGCATTAGTAATGTGAAGCCGTTGACAAATGCAGTTGTTTCTGTTCCCTGCAAACAAAAATTTGATAGGAAAAAGAATACCAGCCTGTATATCAAAATTCGAGAACAGTTTTCTGATCGCTTAGAACTTCTTGCACCTCCAATAAAATAGCTAAGAGATTCTTCGAAGGCTTACCTAAGAACATATCTTCATAATTATATGATTTTGTACGATATTTCTGGGGTTTGTAAAAGTTTGAATGAATCGAAGGAAGAACTTTGGTACTCTAGCCTTCCTTATCTCCGGTCTATAGCAGGAAAAACATACGCTGCAAGCGTGTCAACACAGAAGCCGCAGTTTCCCCCTAAAGATACAGTTGTCCCTCCATAGTCTAATTTTCAAGGTTTGGAGTTAGCAGATGTATCAATATACTATACTTGAAAATAAAAGCACTTGTGAAGTCCATGATTAAAGGTATAAATGTGAAATGCACATAGCCCTTCCCTCCTCCCATCTAATCCAAGTAATCTTAAATTCGAGTGAAACAGCTGTATGGTGGAAACATTTAACGTAAGCGGAGCTAGATGGGCATAAATTTATGAAAAGTATGCATCTATGGTACCTATATGATAAAGAATTCCGATAATACACCACCTTACTTTATCAGCCACGTACTTTATAAGTTCGTTATTGTTCATTCCCTTGAGCTTAATCAGTAGTTGTCTGTTGCTTTGAGTTACCCGTAAAGAAATTCCATTCTTAGATGGAAAGAGTTTGGTGGTTGTCATTTAAACTTGAAATGACATTAATTTAAGTACATAAGAAACACATTTTGAACGACCAACATTAGTTGATTTCCTTATTGTTACTTGTAGGGTACTTCTATAACTACTACCTTTTTTTAATTAGAGCCACTAAATGCTTCAAGCATGTTCGGTAACTAAAAAGCCTGTCAATGAAAGAGTAGTGTAGCCAGTGTTCATATTTGTGTTGGCACAGGTGTGATTTTTGCTATATTCGGAGAAAGTGTGTACCAGGAGATATAAGGATTGTATTTCATACTACTTGCGTCTCTCTGATTTTGTCCATCTTCTTGGCTCGTCCAACAGTAACTTTTTATGGCAGAATCAGGACACCCTTTTGCAAAACCCCAATGGATCGAATCCAAAATTTACCCTGAAAATCGAATCTAGTGACCTCAGCATGTATTATCTATCATATGCAATTGGATTTCACCTCCATCTATCCCCAATCATTCTTTGGGAGTACAGATCACGATTCTGTATTGTAAATGTCAATCTACCGAGTATTTCAAGCAAGGGACCTCCCCCTCCTCCCCTTCTGATGGATAAATGGGCCACTCAATCCTGATAACTTGTGAATATATTTTTCTGTTCCAACACTGGAAAGGGTAATAATACGGACTTTGATAAAAATATGTTCAGCATTTCTCGACAAATTATTACTCAACACTGCGAAGAAATAGAATGATGAAATTTTTGGTAATACTAGAAAACAGTTGCGGCAGCTACTGACATAAATACCACCATCGAATCAACAGGTTGTTCAGGAAGTTGATTTTTAATAAAATTTGTCCTCCGGTTCCAGCGATTTTTTCGCATTTAAATGATTCTTTTCTTCATACTTTTCAAAAATACTTCTTAGCTTCACTTCTTCTAACTTTAGTTTTCAAGTTTGAGAATTTAGATTTTATGCTTAAAAGAAAGAAAGATAGAAAAACATTAATTAAAAGAGCAATGAACCGTGAGAAAGTTCTTTTCCGACTGCAATTTCTGTTGCATATTAGTAGGAAATTTGCATCATTGCTCCTTCAAATGGGAGAGCAGGCAAACATAGCTACACGTTGTCAGGATAAGTTGCTTATTTTCCCCGGTGCAAAAAATTCAGCTTCTATGACGCGCTTCAGATAAACATATTAAAGAATCTGGTATGAAAGTATTTCTACATAATTTATGTCACAGAAGTTGATTTTTCGCATTCCTACTTCGTCGGTAATGTGTGTAACTACTGTGTATCTGCGTGGTGCTGGACATTTTCAGACCGGTTTTGAGGATATTTTGTAAGTCCACCCAAATATGTATTGAATAACCTTCCAAGAAAGGGTCAAACTGGGGAGGAAATGAAAAATTAGAAGTTTTTCGTAAGTTCTAAACTTCTCACTTGCTGAACGTTCTGCAGTCACCAAATTCTGCTTCATTCACTTGTAAACAGAGAACGAGATACCTAGAAAGAAAATGCCACTTAATGGTTTTGGTTGTGTAATAGTTTTTGATCGTGGTTCAGCAAATTTATACGTGTAAAAATGGAAAATCACTTAAATATTCTTCTTTTTATTCAGACGGATTGCAGTGAAACTAATTGGTGACCTTAAGTCTAGGGTTTCGAAGTTGACTCATACTGAAAATAGATCCAATACGTACCTCCATGGAAAGATTTACCTATTTTTGACTTGCTGCAGCTTGTAAATTACTGGTTAGGTATGTTTCACTAGTCATTTTACTTGTTCCTGCCCGTCAGTTTATATTACAACCAATATTTATTCAAAAAGTGTGTAACCAAATCCTCAACTGCTACTTTCTTGACGTCATTTCAAACAATTTAAAACATAGCCGGTTTTAAAAGGAGAATTTAGGTGATAATCCCTTCATCCCGCGCTACCCCACCCCTACCATCGAGGATTATGCAAAATACAATTCTTTCGCCTAAAAATTCGAACAGTTTTGCTCGTTACGCTTGCAAATCAGTATTTCCTCTTACTATTTAAGGGTCGACACCACTATCGAAACGTTCTGGTACTATACCTGACATATAATCCAGTACTACGTCATGTTCAAAAATGTGTCCTGAATTTGCTAAGGAATTCATGCATATAGGTAAGACTCAGTAAATATCCGTCAACTAATCATTCCTATTTCCCAAATTTTATTTTTGACCTAAGTGGTACTAAAAATTTTTGATCGACATCCGATTTCATTCCATTCTACCAATGACTTAGTCAACATCCTCCAAAACTAAAACTACTTTGTTGAATTTATTTCAGAATTCACATGAATGGGGCTTGGGATACCTATTGATATCCTAGCTCTGCTTATCTCTCCTAAGGAGTAAAAGGATCCTAGTTCTCAATGACTGACTAGTGACTAACCAGTTTGCGTTAGCTCAGTTATTGAAACAGTGGAATCATTATTTTGCGTGTACAATTATTTTCAAGCAGAATTACTGTTTTAAGTTGTTACGCTCGCGTACTTTCAGCTCCGCCGAGCGAATGTAATGAAGAGTAGCGAACTAATTCTTGCGTTTTGGCTCTTGCGAGGATGGTTTTTGCTAGTAGTTGATGAAGTTCGTATCCGGCGGTCATATAAGCACTTGAAGAAATAAGGTGGTATTCCAAATTGGAAAAGGATATTCCACTATGAGCTAGGCTTCAGCATTTGGGTATTTTTGTTTCCTTTTCGCTTTCTTTCTGTCCACCTCTCGGTGCTTCACCTATATTTCCTGCAGACTGAAGCTTCCTCAGCTTCTTCTTCGGATTATATCGTCTCGACGATTCGCCCGGACTTCTGGTTGATACACATATCGTCTCCTCCTCTCTCCCCCACTGATAACTTTCGTGCTTCGCCCAAACTTCTGGTAAATGCGACTCTTAAACTCTCTCTCTCTACATACAGCTCTTTTTCCTGCCCAACTATATTAGGACAGTCTGAAGAAATGATATCTAAGAAGATTTCAAAATTGAAGGGACAAAAATCATAAATATGGCATTTTTTAATGTATTAATCGTGCAGTAAATCCAATGTTTGATAAATTTTCACTTTATCCAGGAGATTCCTCTTTACTCACGAACATAAATAGATAATGTAGCTACAGCTTAAATTTTATTAGTATTTCATATTTGTAAATAAACATTCAAAATATGGATTCTTCACCTCTGTATTCGTATAATGTAGCTACATTTTAAATTTTATGAATATTTCATATTTATAAACGAACATTCAAAATATAGATCCTTCACCTCTGTATTCTAATTGAATTCTATATCCGTGTTCGCTTCGTATTACAAAATCGTAATTTAGTTCGATGTCTTCCATTTTCATATCAGTTGAAAGTTTGAAATTCCTTATAATTAAGGATAACTGAGCTTTCATCGACAGCATGGAGTATTTGTTTCCTGCAATATGAGAGAAAGAATCTTATTAGACTAACTTCAACTCAGGTGTTAAGCACTCTGGTGCTAATAATTTTGTCGGAATATGAGTGTACATTTTTGGTCCTTAGTGGTTCTATATCTTGGAGAATATTGACAATCAAGTTTTTGACTGTCTTCTACAGGTCAAGTGTAACTTACAAATGAAAATAATTATGTTAAAGTAACGGATTCTTTTATCATATGATGGTATTTTGGTTTCATGGATACATATTCCAATTAAAGTAGTTCCAATCGGTTTTGCAGTAAAGTATGTAGACATATAATCTTTCTGGTATATGATGTCTAACTGGAAGCAGTACGTCCAATTTCCAACACTATTGATTTAATCTGATCCGGCTGTCAAAAGGGATATTACCCCTTTTATGTAATTGGCGTACTCCTCAGCGAATCAAAGAAATTCTCAACTTCTGAATATTCCAATTTGCGGTCTAGTGTTTGCTCCTCCAGCTAAAAGATCGTTCCCTACAACTTGAGCGCGATTATTTGTTACGTAGGTACCTACAGTATAGCTTGGAAACACAACTTTAGCGGTCAAGAGTAATAGTGAATAGTATAGGCCGTCATTGAGACTACTTACATGTTTATAATGTATATACATACCCTCTACATTATCCGAGAAAGTTATCAAAGTAAATATATTTTTATACCTAAGCATGTTCGCGGTCCTGTGCCAAACGGTAAGAATGCAAATGGATGTCGAGTAGCTATTCTGTCCTGGTCGAAATTATGAGGGTTCCATTTGTCAGGTTCCGAATAATACTTTTCGTCATGGTGCACTGCATAGACACAAATCACTATTCTGCATCCGGCCGGAAGGACTTGTCCATCTTCACGAACATTATAGGAAATTTGAGTACAAGTGATTAGTATTGTGAGAAATCAAAAGCCCAATTAGTTTTGTTGGACCTTGATTAAGTAAATTTATAGATAAAATGATGTCCCGTGTGTGCATTCATAAGCAGAGTAACCCTTTTTTTTTAGGAGGGTGATGTTATGAAGATTTGAGGAAACTAGACTATAAATATGTGTACACATACTACTGATTGGAATATCTTGATCAGTTTCACGTAGAACAACTGGAAAGGTTGAGAATAGTCTTAAACTCTCTTTCAAGCACTGCTCCAAAAAATTCATTTCATGTAAGTCATCCGGTGTGGGTAATCTATTACTATTAGCGAATATTTCCTCCAACTCCTCGTATACTTTATCCTGCACATTTCAAACATTATGTTGAAAGCACAATTATCTACCAATCGTTCAATACGTTATTCTTTTAATTTTTTACCTGATATTGAGGATGCATCGCCAGCATCAGTAGTGTGAAGCTTTCGACGAGTGCAGTTGTTTCTGTTCCCTACAAACAAAAATTTGGTTATTATCAATTGGAACGATGGTATAAGCCTATCTATCAGAAATCAAAAACTGTTTTTTGATCGCTTACAGCAAAAATGATTGTCAACATTTCATCGGTCAGTTCTTCGTCGGTGAAATTGTCGGTTCCTTCTTGCACTTGCAATAAAATCTCTAAAAGATTCTTCGAAGGCATACCTAAGAACATATTGTCATAATTATATAATTTTGTGTAACTTTTTGGGCTTTGAAAAAGTCTTGAATGAGAATCGAAGGAAGATCGCCGGTCCATAGCAGCGAAACTATACGCTGCAGGCGTGTGTCACCACAGAAGCGGCAGTTCTCGCTTAAAGATACAGTTCTCCCTCAAGGTTCTTATTACTAGAAGGGTGGCCGATTTGGGTAGGCAACCCACATCAGTTCTTCCCAAGGCTGTAGGTGAGTTACGGCCCGAGTACTTTATCAGTAAAAACGGGACAGGTGAATTCCGGCCCGAACTATTTTTGATTACGAGTGAATTCCAGCCCAATGATATCAGTATCAATGTTGGTGAGTTGCGGTCTATCATTTAAATATCCTATGTGCAGTGCAGCAGATAAACATATGTGGATGGGACCTTCAAGAGTTGTCCAAACCACTACACGCTACTTTTTACTGTCCACAGTTCGAAGAATTGAATTTACGTGTCATTGGCTTGTTTGTTCGTTTGTTTGATAGCTTGCTTTTTGTTGTTGTTGTTGTTGTTGTTTTTTGGCCCAACAAGTCTACAACTACGTACCATACTGCTTTTGATCACGTTGGTTGTTGTTGCTTTATTTTTGCCTAACAAGTCTACAACTACGTACCATACTGCTTTTGAACACGTTATTTCTAAGTGTGCTTCTCTTGGTACTCGATGTTCTCCTTCGGAAGTTTCATCGTTTTTGAATCCGCCATCCATAAAGCGGTACAGGAGGTGTGTGTGGCCTTCCGCTCGAATCAGAGGATGTTGATTTCATTTAGGCCAAAGTTGGTAGCGGGAAATTCAACAAATAGGTCTCACTCGAGTTTATAAGGCACAACCAAATACACCAGAAAGTTATTTTTTGAAAAACTACTTCGGCCTACCTTTTTTAAACTGAAGATGTCATGGACTGTTTCACTAAAGACTTTATGCCGTTATTCTCGGCAGAGAACGAAAAGATTGTGCAGTTCACTGACTATATTTTCGAAACGTATATTTCTCCTGACGTAATATTTCCTCCCTGTATTTGGGCAGACTACTCCGCTAACTGCAGTCGAATCACCAATAGTTGCGAAAGTTTTCATTCTAAATTGAACAGCCTCTTCTACAAAGCCCATCCTAATCTCAGTCAACCGCCTCGTGGTGTCTCCTGAGTCGCGCTAATGGACTGAGGAGTAGCTAGATAGGGGGACGCAATTCGTACGTGACGTCGGGCCGGAATTCACTCGTTAGGGAAAAGGTACTGGGCCGCAATTCATACCAATTTTCACTGATAGGCCGCAACTCACCGACACCGGATTTCACTTCATAAGAAAGTAATGGAAAAATTGAAATTTTGCTGTTGAGGGTTTTCTGTCTTTTTTTAAACGTTTGCCAGTCGAATGTTTTACATCATAACAATGATAGAAAAATATGTTGTGGGCACAAATACTGAGTAAAGATCGAAGAAAGCTGTATTCCCGTCAGCGGCCTGCGTGACTAGGAGTGACGCCATTGACGTCTTCGCGCCTTGCTAAATGGTCCAAACTTCTATATAAGAACCTTGGTTCTCTCTCCATAGTCAGATTTCCAAGGTTTGGAGTGACCAAAAATGTTAATATCGTTGAGTATAAATCTCCTGGAGGGATAGAAACCATGTTTCCTATGCTGGACCTGTAGAGCGTACATTTCTGTCATGCAAGTGCCCCGGTGCTAATGAAAGCTAAGGGCAATAATTTTGTTTACAACGGGGCATTCGCATGACAGAAACGCACGCATCACACGGTCTAGGGCGCTCTACTCTTCCACGTTCGTATAATGTAAATAATCCGATTTCTATCTCTCCAGGAGATTTCCACTCAAAGGTCAATATCCTACACTCGAAATCAAAATTTCCTTTGAAGTCTATGATTGAGAGTATGAAAGTGAAATGTACCTAGTCTCCTCCCCTCTATCTGATCCAAGTTGTCTTAAACTTGTCCGTGTACACGGGTCGCTTTTAGGATTACAGTTCAATTCGGCTCACCGGCCACTGTAATTTTTAATTATTTCCAGATAGGAAGCAGGTATTTGTGGAGTCTGAAAACGTGAATATTAGGGAAGTATTGGAACTAAATACCTGAAGTGAAAATGTTATTACATGTAATTTAAATGGCATAATATAATGTAACACAATTAATGAGTCAGTTTTCAATGCAAAATTAAGTTTTACCTTAAAACTGGAAGCAAAATGAGTTTCACTATTCACTTTTCCCGAATAATTATCTACTTTTCAGGTAATTCTGAAAGTAGCCGTAGGACTCTCTGGAGGTCCTCGTCAGCCACTAGTTTAAGATCAGGTACTGCTTTAGTCTCTTAATTTAAAAAGCATGTTGTATGCTGTGGTATAGGTTGTAATCATATACAGTGACACGGCAGCATAATTGAAACATTTAGGTTATGGACCGGGTAGGGGGAATGGATCAATGTATGTACATATATTATGTTGCCAGAAATGTCAAAAATTACGGAAAATGTAAACATGCCTGGGCGATAACATCGTTGCCGCTGGACTTTAGGGGAAAAAACATAAATTCGGTAACAGTTTAAAAAATCTTGAAATTCGCGAAATTGAGTCGGCCTATTCGTTGATTCCTAATCAAAAGCAGGCAGCGTTTTGTATACTTTTGCGTGCTAGTACTTTGCCTATACAGTTTCGTTTTATCACATTTGAACACGTACAAACGTGAATTAACCAAGAACCCCATTTTGCGGTGACTGTAGGTATACCTACCGCGCCAAATTTGTACCTTCATTATAACATTCATGTAAACTTCATACCGTATTCAAGTTTCGAGGATGTAACAGTAATTAATTTATTCTAAATTTTAAAAATATGACAGAAGATATTTTCGATATTGCGTAAAAGATTTGATGATGTGCTGGAATGTTTATCAAAAACAGGGATTTTATAAACTTTCGAAAATTTACGAGTAATTTTATAACTATTTTGAACGTAATGTACCCAATTCCCCAAATAATTTTAGATCGTTTTTCTTGCCTATGTAATACAAGCATGTGAAAACATAAACTATTTTGTTTTAGTTTATTTTCACGGCCGAAACATTCTTTGTGCTGAATATTGATAGTGCCTACTACCTCTCCGGCACTCACAAGACAGCCTAGGCCAGCTTTATATAATCTTATAAATTAACGAAACATTGCCTACTACAATTAGAAATACACGTTACGTCCTAGTGATTATGGTCATGACCTGGTCAGTTTAGGAACTCGCGTGATGGACTAGGCGTTCTCGTAATTACCGAGTTATCAACAGTTCCAGTAACATACGTACATAATATGTTACAGTTAACGTATATAATCAGTTAAAGTGGAAATTTCATAAAATACTTCATCCCTTTCGACTTCAAAGAGCGTCAGACGAGAGCCAAAAGCAATCAAAAGTCCTGATTTCTTACAATTCATAGCCCTTGGAAGGCGTTCTTTCAAAGCAACCAGACTAAAACTCTGAATTGTTAAGTAAACAGTTGAAAATTGAAGACCTCTAGAATTTTTAGCTAATTACTTCTTAAGGGGAGGAATCTGAAGCCAGAAACTAGTGAGCTCTTAATCAAATTTATATTTCAACTGATTATGCACATTAACGTTAACATATTATATATTATGTACATAGTATACGCTATCAAATTCGGACACTACATCTCCTTACCATCTCTTGTAGGTTCGTTATTGTTCATACCCTTTTGCTGAATCAGAAGTTGTCTCTTGCTTTGAACTATCTGCACAGAAATTACATACTTAGATAGAGAGATCATGGAGACGGTCACCTAAACGTATGATAACATTAATATACGTGATCAAGGAACCAATACCGACTGAGAAGCATTAATTGATCTCAGCATTTATTCAGAGCCAATCGAAAGTAATATGCGAGGGGTTTTTACGAAAATGATTTTCCTAGAGAATAAGCAAGCTGCTTATCACAGCACTTGGTAGACATGCCCTGGTTTGGTGTTCTCGTACTTGGCAAATACTGAACTATCGAACTTTCTTCATTTAGTAAAAAGTTTTCACAAGACCATGATATCGGAATTGGTTCCGCGGTGTGTTCTCAAAATCAGTTCCTATTCCTATTGCGAAATAAGACACTCATTTTTTCCTCTTCTGATTAGAAAAAACTTGGTCCGACTGAGGTTTTTTGGTTTCCATTTGGATTAGACAGAGCTGTTTCAGTGGAACCAAGTCGTATTGGTAAAGGTTATGTGCAAGTGGG
Source organism: Acanthococcus lagerstroemiae (assembly GCA_031841125.1). Taxonomy (NCBI): domain Eukaryota; kingdom Metazoa; phylum Arthropoda; class Insecta; order Hemiptera; family Eriococcidae; genus Acanthococcus; species Acanthococcus lagerstroemiae. Next base: position 30,007,300 of record CM063113.1, on the reverse strand, counting down.
TACAGTTCATGGAGAAAAATTGTTGAATCAATACAGTAGGTAACTTTTATGAGAAAATGAGAAAGTTATCAAACATTTAAGAGTGATTTTTATGAACGTATATTACGTGAACATCCTCTGAAGTCGTTTGCGATGATGGTTTATTTGGCAAGTTCTGTGAAGGTCATTAATTTCTTCTATCAAGTATAACTTGACCCCTTCAATGGTGAAAATAGATGAAGATATCCTCTTGTTAAAATAATTTCCCTCTTTACCCTGCAAATTCCGAATTTCTCAGCCCTCCGTTAATCTTTGACTTCCCTGATGGACACTATGCAGGGAAAATACAAGGAACTAACGGTACACTCAAGCTGCCATACTAAGCCTATACCACATATAATTTACACCGCCCTCGCTAGCGGCCTGCATGTTTTTCCGATCATAACTCAATTAACTTGTATTAAAAATTCATATAATTTCGTATTTTTGTTCGAAGTGTTACAATAAGTAATTTTACAAGATCAAAACAAAAGGGTCGCAAATTACTTTCGAGGTACCAAAATTAAAGCGCTGTAGTCCAATAGGTACGATGGACTGCCCAGCTAGGATTTTGCTCCCATTTTTTAAATTTTGCTACCATCCCCGCGCCTATGGAGCAGAGATGGGAGTCTTGGTACAGTTAGTATAGTCCCGAGACCATGTCTACACCTAATTCCGCTTCTAGTAATACACCTATCAGTACATATAGGTTCAAAATTTAGATTCGCACCCAACTATAATGGTAGCGTTCATGGTAGCACACCTAGGAGCGACGATAGTCCTATGCACTACACAGGTGGTCTCATTTATGGTAGCGCATATGGGTGCAGTGATGGTTGCGCACATAGGAGCAATGATAGTAGCGCACATAGGAGCAATGATAGTAGCGTACGTAGGAGCATTCAAGGTTGCATTTCACTAAACGTGTATAGTTGTACTCATAGTAGTACTCCTGGGAGTAGAGATAGTAGTATTTATAGTAGTGCAAATGGGCGCAATGATATCGGCGTTCACAGTAGTGCATTCACGCGAGCATTAATTTTCCCCACCAGCCACCCTAAGAAAAGGGAATTTAGTCCGCACCCTTGCTTTCAACAATGATTGCAATTTCATCCTAACCCCGATGTAAGAATATAAATAAAATTAATAGGCGGTTTGTTTATATGAAAATAATATATATTACTTTTAGGGAAAATAACATAGGTAGGTATAGGTATTTACAGAAATTATGAAATAATTATGGGGGATGACAGAATATTTATATAGAATAAAAAAATATAAAAATTATAAATTATGTACAAAAAAAAAAGCAATTATCAGTCACGTTTTTCTGGAGTGGTTTCTGCAACAAGAGATTTACTCTTAATTGGCGTCCTGATGTTTAATCGGGCTTTAAGCCGCAACTGCTCTCTTGGCTCCTTTTTCGTCCAGATCGCACTCAAAAAACACGTTTTTTACAGCGGCTGTAACATACAGAAAAGAAGTAAGACAATGTGAATTCCAAGCACAATATATTATGTCACGTAAAAGTACCTCCCAGCTGTCCTTAGGAACAGAGTACATTTTAATTTTTGAATATTTTCCGATCAAACCAAATAGGGTTGCCTATGTAGATCATAATGGTATGTACTGTAAGGGATGTGAAATAAAACCCACTGACATTTTTCCTATTAAATTATTCTCTCTTTGTCTTTTAGATTATCAAGCAGATTACTGAAAATCATTTCTTAGTGCCAGTTCCTCAAAAAATCCAATTTTCACTTTATCTACAAAATACAAACGCAAGTAGGAATTGAAGTTTCTTGGTGAAGTTCAATTTTAAAATATTAATATTTGACAGCTGGACTGCCGAAACGTATTAGGTATTTTTACAAGTTACCCATGGATGAAGCAAAAACACATCACGTACTATTGTGCTACAGGCTCTTGCACGAAGCGAAATTTTACGTAGACTTAACAAATTCAGACTCCTGCTTGTCGAATTCCTTGTGAGACCCCTTTCCTAAGCAAACTTCTACTGATAATTTAATTCTCACTCCCTAACCACGAGTCAATAACCTTATGGAGCCAGTGCTTGGTTATAATTTGAAATTTAAAAAGAATTTGAAATTTAAAATGGAAGGGGATTAAAAACGCTCGAGTATTATACGATGAAATTTTAAGGGAAGAATGAATGAAAAAGTTGCTCATCGGATATCGGTTAGTTCAATGTAATCGCACCGTCAAACTTCTTCACGCTACGTTTTTGTCTTGTTGAGCCCCAAATGGCAACTCAAAAAAAAAAAAAACCGCAAAAAATTGTACGTAGCGGCGCGCGATCCCTCTTAGATAATTACCTAAACACACATTTCCGTCGATGAAAACGATTCTATTGTACAAAATTGTGATCATGTAAGGTTTCATGACTTTCTTGACTTTCTCCTTCTTGCTTTCATTGATTCTTGGTATATAGAATGGAGAGGTGTATGATTTTTAACTGCACGCCAAAACTTACTCAACATGCATTTTCCTATTCAGTGCCGTTATTTTAAACACTGCAAATCTGTCTCTCTTTTCTCCTTCTTCTTTGGCGTACAATTTATTATTACACGAATAAAATTACCTTCGGTGACTTCGAAAAATACTTGCTAAGTATGACGTAAGCCTCAGATTGGTAAAAGACATTAAGAGCTGTTTTAAAAGCCAACATACCTATACACATATATTGCGATGTATTCCTGATGATTGCACATTTATAATCAATCTGTTTTCGCAGCATTGCCACACGACAGGCTTTTGTGAAACAAAAACGAGAAAATTCCAGATCATGCTGAAGACTTAATTTGAAAACTTCCTTCGGATTATGAAAACATTAGTCATCAATTCTTTCCTTTGTTCAGGGTTACGTGTTTCTGTGCATATCAGTTTTTGAATTTCTTCAAATTCGAAAGTCAAGTGGGCATAACACAAATGATATTGTGAGATGGGGTGTCGATCTACCTTAACATAATAACTATCAGATATTCCATTCTAACTTACGACTAATGAGCCGACGTGCGACCCATGTACCTATCTGCATGCCATTGCAGAGGGCTACTCGACTATCAATCTATAGTTTATTCAATCAATTTGGATTCAGACGAGATGTAGGTGGCACAACCTCACATTCACCAGCACTCGCGAGAAGTCAGCCTCAACACTCAAGAGTACGGTTCGAAACCTTACGACGACGGACGACTCGCACTATCTGATCACTGTAGAAGCACTGATTATACGATGAATCTATGTTGTGTAAATATTTTGCCTATGACACTTCGTCAGGTTCCATGTCGATCTTATTTAACGACTTTTTAGCCAGTCATATTTTCTCGCTACAAGGCTTGTATACGCTGCCTGTATAATATATACATATATATATGCAGGGCCGTACCCAGGATTTAAATAAAGGGGGTGTTTTGCGATTTAGATAACTTTTTTATCGGTGGGGGGGGCGCTACGAATACCCCAAATTTATTCAACTGCCCCAGGCGCGGATCCAGACAATTTTTTGCTGCCCCTCTCCCAGAGATTTTTCCTTTTTTTGGTTGGGAAGGGGGCTAATGACCCTCCCGTCGGTGCGGCCCTGTGCATAATATGTGAATTGACGCATGGGTGATTCGTCGTCTTTCCCTACGTACAAACTCGTGGTTAGCAACCGAGCATTTTTTTTTGCCACCATCTGGATGTGTTAAAGGTGAAGCCGCGTTGGCGCAGAGCATGAGATTACAAAAAGGGGGAAAATACATAATATTTCGTACAAATCTTCCTTTTACAATATTATCGTCAGTTATGCTGTTTTTGAGCAATAACTTATAATTTTATGTATGTAGTAAGATTTTAATATGCTTCATCGCATCAGTGGTAAAACGTGTAGAACCTTACGACCGGAAAACTGATGACTTTTTTTACCTAAAATGAGCCTTTTTACGTAAAATGAGTCCTCACATGACACAAATGATACAGGAAAAATAATACTCCTACGTATATTGTTACGGAAATATACCTAACGTCTATCTAAGTACGATATTCAGGCATACAGTATTAACGGATAACCAAAGTAAACAGCAAAGTACTTAGATAACTCTTTCGAACCATCCAAAAGTAAATAGACGAAATACGCGTACGTTTTCGAACTTCAATCAAACTTTGATCTGGGAATAATACTACTGATCTCTCCTCTCATAACTATATAAACTATGAAATAAGCCTAGATTAAGTGCATTCATATTCTTTCTTGATGCCAGGAGGCACCTTACGATACATGTGTCGATCTAGTTAATCAATTAAAAGGGTTAAGTTTGAATCGTGTCGTTATTCTCTCTCGTAACTCGGTGAGCACGTAACAATATATTATAGCGATTTAAAACTTAATTGAATTTTGCACACCAAAAATAATTAAGAAAATAAGTGCCAAAGTAAAAGGCATATACTTGGCCACTTTCAGTATGTATAGGTAGTGAGGTTATTAATCCAAACAAATGCTAATTGGTATATACCGTTTTTGCCTTATTGCTCGCATTCTTCCAAAAATTAACCAAAATAAACGCTAACGGGTAACTACTATGTATAAGTCTCCGCGACAGCATTACGAAAGAAAGGAACCCGTGATCACTCACCTATAGTTGATTCTCAAACAAAAATCGGTTATCGCGAGTTTTAGATGTTCTGTTACACACTGGTCTCAATGAGTAATTAGTACAATGTACGAACGCACGGGTATTACACAATTACCGCAGAAAAACCAAACAAACGCATCAAACGCACTGTATCGCTATGAACTGCTGAAAACATATGGACAAGTGTAACAGTCTGGGCTGTGAAGCTATCTTCGCTCTTCCAAAACCAAACACCGTATAGGCTTTTTTGTGCATTCAAATTCAAGTTTTTTTTCTTCTTCTTTTTTTTCTATACATCTCGGGACAATACCGAGCTATGGACAGTGATTGCCTTATAAACCTACACTTTTACTAATGAAAACGACGAGAATTGGAACTATTTCTACAACATCGGCACTTTTCTGAGTGTATCAAAAACGCATAAAAAGGGTCACTCTTTGTCTGTCTTAAATTGTTTTCGACCAGGCTGATTTTCAATATTAGTTTCGAGCTGAACCTCCACCGACATCCGCCGGTGCTGAAAACCAAACCAGTATTATTCTGTACATAGGCATTGTTAAAATGATTAATGATTAAAAAAGGTCGAAATAGCACGTCGAGTCGTATTTCGTAGTGACCATATGCGACCACTGACGAACAAGTAGATCAGTGAACGTCTTTCTGAATGAATCGAAGTCAACAAACTCATTCTCGTCTCCAGATGTTCGCGAGTAAAAATAATCGGAGTTCTTTGATTGCGCGCGGTAAGATTTTGCCCCAGATATTGGCGTATTGATAATAAGGTCCCACTTTGTCGATATAGAGTTATGAGTACCGACATATACTAGGAAAAATTGCTGACAAAATGAGATCTTGCGGAGCTCTCTGGCTTCAAAATTCGTCGAGATATGGTTGTTTAAAGTTGACATTTCAAAAAACCTGATTCTGAGTATGTTTGGTGGAGCGTATGGCGATGCATGCATGCCAGATTGGCTCCCCAGACACCGCCCCTTTCCTGGCCCCCGGAAACTACCCTTTCGAGTATCGCGTCAGAGACCAGTGTGGACACTTTGAGGCTGGCTCGAGCCCCCATTTCGCCTTCCGTCTGATTCTGAGAATAATGCAATTTAAAAAGAGGTTTAAAAAAACGAAAAATTACAAATTCAAAGTGGCATATTTCTGAGACAAATAAAGTTGGAGCAGTTCAACTCTCTCTAGATATACGAGCACTAACAAATCTTCTCTGGTTTGCTTTTGAAGCGTCTTTTTCGTCCTTTGTTCACCTATCACTTTCTTCCAAACGATCGTAAATGTTCGATCTCTGGTTTGGTTTTGAACTATGGCCGAAAGATACACATAACGCCGGAAGCCAGAACCTCAATTTCCCAAAACTTCGTATTAGGATAGCTGTATAAGAAAGGAATAAGTAAGTAATTCGCCATGTCATAGTAATACACTCCGAAATATTACGACGACACTTCTCAATAGATTACTTATTCCAACTATTTTAATTTTACAAACCGCGTACATTACTTGGAAAACACAATTAGCGCTTGTTACGTGCTCACCGAGTCGCGAAAAAGAATAATGACAAGTTTTTGAACTTAACCCTTTTAATTTATGAATTAGGTCGACACATACATCGTAAGGTGCCTTTTGGCATCGAGAAGAATATCAATACACTACGAATGTCGTTCGATTACATGACGAATGCCCTTTACTTAGCCTTAACTTCTAGTTTTTATAGCCACAAGAAGAGAGATTAGCAGCTTGTCTCAGATCGAAGTCTGATTGAAGTTCGAAAGCGTACGCGTATTTCATCTATTTACTTTTGGATGGTTCGAAAAAGTTATCTAAGTACTTTGCTGTTTACTTTGGTTGTCCGTTAATACTACATGCCTGAATATCGTACTTTAGACGGATGCTCGGTATATTACCGTAACACCTCCCCCGTAAAAGAAAAAATTTTGAGTGAAATGAAAAAATTTTTGCCCCAATACGATTTTAGATTTTCCAAAAAAAAATTACTGTCTAATTTTTCCTCTTGCGCTATGTGTCAATACTTATACTTAACAAAAGAATGATAGAAATATATCTATATATAGGTATTAGAGAGTAAAAAAAAAGAAAGAGAGGAGAAAAAACAATACTAATAATAATAATAATAATAATACAGAAAAAACATACACATTTTATTCCTCGTTTTTATCGCTCTCCAGTCCACTGTCGCTATCTGCGTTGTGGTGTAGATCTCCTTCGTGTGGGTCGTAGCCTTTGTTTATTAACCAGTCATAAACCGCTTCGTGGTGCCTGTCGATCCTGCCAACCACCGGTGATTTCAGCGTGACGTGTCTCCGTTGTCTGACTTTGATGCGATAGTCTAAGCCTGTGATTCCCAGTAGGTTTTCCAGTAGGTGGACGTAGATTTCGGGTATGGTACCTCGTACTATTTGTTGAGTATCGTTCTCAACGAATTTATACGCCATTTCCACTGCTTTTTGGATTGGTTTGATGTCTCTGGGTACCATTTCTGCTCCCATGAAATGAATTTTACATTCTTCTGGTCCACCTTCTGGTGTTACCTCTGCGGTGATTGCGCCAGTTGTTATGATATCCATTGCTGCGTCCATGAATAGCTGGATGTTCTCTATCTCTGCCTCATCTATTCGTTGGTTTGACGTTGATAGGTTTACCATGCCTTCATCGATTAGGTTTTTTGTGTAAGAATGTAATATTCTTAATAATGTTTTCGTGTCTTCAAAGTTTTCGAGTAGCGGAGCGCGCAAAAAGAACGGCGGGTTCGACATTTTGACCGACGTGTTTGTTACTATTTTAACTCTTTAGAGAAGATACACCAAATTGCTGTTCACTTTTTCACTTTCGACTGTCATGGTTCTATGTTAAGTTTTTCCTTTTTATACATAAAATTTGGACTTAGGACTTATCTTATTGTCTAGGTACATCGTAGGTGGATATCGGTGGTTGTGGTAGTGGACTTTGAGGGTTTCGTGTCGTTGTTCTCGTCATATCAATATATTGGGGGTTTAGGGATTGCATTTCTACTCTTATCTCTGGATTCCGTTTCGTTGCATTGAGGACTTTGTACTCTGTTCGGGCTTTTTCTTTTACAACACCATTCCAGATAATATTTTAAACAATATCTGGTTTTTGCTAAAATGAAGATTACTAGAATGACGGAAACTATTTCTATTGCTATTGACATGTAATGTGTCGTTTTCGTTATATTTTTCTGTTTTTCTTTTTGGTCCAAAAGTTGATCATAATCGTGTAATTTTTCATTTGCCCGCCGAAGATCCCAGATGTTTAATTTTTCTAGTTTTATCGTCTTTAGGTTTAATTTTGAATATGGTAGCTCCCCTTCCCAATTTGGTATTTTCGAAAATTCGGGTGCTATGTCTATGTATTTCGGTGGGTATTCGTTACTCGACATTAGAACATCTTCTGGTGTCGTTGCTTCACATGAAGGGGGTAGAAACAAGATACCAACATTTTTAATTTCAAAATCCGTAACCCTCCTTGCTTTTTTGCATTTGATTTCCATTTTTATTGGTTTGTCTGTGAAGTATAACCACCGATTTCCATGTAGCTTATCGAATATACTTATTTCTATATAGCTTAATTTTACTTTACATATAGACGGTATTTCGTGGTTTGCGCTGGTTAATATCGACATTATGCAGGTATCTTCCGTTTTCCGTTGATTTAGGGTGCTTTCCGTGCACAGGTGATAATTTTCTTCTAGTTCCATGCATGTTGCTAGGTCTTTCATTGCCACGTGTTTTGAGTATGTTTGGTCTGTGATCAAGTATTGGGTGTTGGAATCAAGGAAAAGATATGAATGGGTTTCATTTGGGATTTGAAAAGGTACAGGATGTAGTTTATAAAGTGCAAATTCTGTTTTTAATACTATTGGGATTTGAATTTGAAAAACTAATAATTTTCGTGGAGTTAAAAACACATCTATTTTACATAGGTCAATATACTTGAAAATTGTTGAATAATTCGTATCAAAAGGAAATTCTCTATCCTGTGGTAATTTCGCTATTTCTAATTCCCTGCTTAGACGTGCTGGTGTAATGATAAAAGGGTGAATTATGCCTTTCTTTGCGAATAAAATTGCGTTCGTGATTTCGTCAAATTGTTCCAGAGTTTTTTCCAATGTTTCCACCAAAAAGTTTTCATGCATTCCCAGATTTTGTAAAAATTTAACTTCGTCTATTTCTTTTTCCCAATTTTCAATCGTATCCTCCAATTTTTTAAAATTTTCGTTTAGTGTTTTCTGTGATTGTTGAGAGTTGTTTGCTATTATTTCCATATCCGTTAATGTCGTTTTCATAATATGTAATTGCCCCTTCATTATTTCCTCTATTTTCCTTTTACTTATTTGGGGTTGCCTCAAAGCTTCGTCGTATCGTTTTTTGTCTTCATTATCTGGAGTTCCTACTACCCACTTTAATACGGTTGATAGACCTGGTGCGATTCCATTTTCCAAAAATCTTTTGCTTCTTTTCTTTTCTTTTTTCGTTTTTGGTTTTACGTCCAGAACCGAATTTTGATTACCAATTAAATGCTGTATATTTTCGAATTTTTCTGTCAATTTATCTATATACGAACTTATAAATCGAATTTGTTGATTACACTGAGTTGACACATTTTTTGCCATTAAGGATATACACAATCCATACGTATTTCGTACTTCCTCCTGTAATTTTTCTTTGTATTTTTCTTGTGTCGTCATATTCAAAAATGTCGCCATTTTAAAAGCTTCGTTTGTGATTTTTGCTCTACCAAAATGTTCAAAATACATTCCTATGTTTGAGTCTAATTCCATAGCCATTGGTTCCTCAATGTCTGATTCGTCAATCATAAGTATATTAACTGAGAAGATCTTGGGAATGACTAAGAGAAAAGGGATTAGTAAGATGTGATTCATTTTATTTGCTTGTACCTGCAACATAGGGTTTTACCATATCAGTATGATAATTCTGACTTTTGTTTTTCTTGATCTTAATTTTTAAAGAGTTATTGGGGTTGATTTGTTCTACAGTATAAGGTCCTGAATAGTTTGGTGATAATTTTTTCGTTTTCCCCTTCTGAATGATTTTATTTTGGATTACTACTTGATCTCCCACTTTATAATTTTTTGGATTATGATGCGTTTTATCGTATTGCCCTTTTGATTTTTCTTTTGCTCTTTCTATTTTCTCTTTCGCAATTTGATGAATTTGACTCAATCTGACTTGTAGATTGCTATAATAGTCATCGTACGTGTATTTAAATTTTGGTGGGTTTCCCGAAATTGAATTTGGAATAAAAGCTTGATGGCCAAATACTAATTCGTAAGGTGTTTTTCCCGTTGTCTCATGTACGTGTGTATTATACGAAAAAAGTGCGTACTGTACGTATTCATCCCAGTCATTCTGATTTGCGTTTATGTAGTGTTTGAGATAGTCTTTCAAAGTTGAATGCCAACGTTCCAACGCTCCATTACTTTGGGGTCTATAGACTGACGTGAAAATATGTTTTGTTTTCAGTAATTTCATCAAGTCCTTAATAATTTCTGACGTAAAAGATGGACCATTATCGCTAATTATATTTTTTGGTAATCCCATTAATGATGAAAATTTCAAAATTTCTTTTGCGATTGTTTTGGCTTCTTGATTTGGGACTGCTACTGCATATGCAAATTTTGTTAAATCGTCTTGTATTGTTATCAGGTATTCGTTCCCGTTTAAGGTTATTGGCATTTTTCCTACCGTATCAATGAAAATTCTTTCAAAAGGTTCAGAGGCTGTTGTCGTAATTTCCATTGGTGCTTTCGTTGGATTCCTATTTACTTTGTTTAGTTGACAGCTCTTACATGAAGTTACGTATTTAATAATGTCTTTTTTCATTTTTGGCCAAAAGTATTTTTCTTTGATTTGTTCGTACATCCGTTTTACTCCTGGATGTCCTGCATTTAATGTCACGTGATGGTCGTCTAGAATTTTTTGTCGATTTTCCTTTAGTACCATAATTCTTTCGTCTGTACAAATCGTGATTTTAATTTTTGTTTTCTCAAATACTCGTATTATTAAATTTTTAAATTTTCCAAAATTTATGAAATCATTTTTGTCCGTCGTTGAAATGAAGATTTCTTCAATGTTATTTGTAACCAAAAGATTTTTTAAATTTTCTATACATGTAGCTACGTCTTCCAATTTTGCTTTGTCAGTCGCATTCTTTTTATAGAAACACAAAAAGAGATCTCGTTTTTTATTTTTAGCATGATAAATTTCACTAATTTTGCTATTTTCCGGAAATTTTCTCAGTCCGAATCGTTGAAATTTTTCTAGTTCCCTTGGCTCTTCTGACATAATGGGCATGAGTATTGCTATTTTTGATTTTGAAAAAATTGAGTCTTTTATTACCTCCAATGTCGTATTCCTTTCCTCATTTGTTGTTGGCCCACTCGTGATTTTCAACATTTTCTCCATTTTTACTTCAGTTAAAGGATTTCGTATTCTACTTAAGGCGTCTGCGATTTTGTTAGTACAACCTGGTTTATAACGTATGTCAAAGTCATATTCTTCTAATTTCAGTCTCCATCTTAATAGTCGTGAATTTCCTCCTTCCTTTACCTTTGATAGCCAAATAAGTGGTCTATGGTCCGTATAAATTTCGAATTTGTATCCAAATAAGTAATGTCTAAAATGTTGTACTGACCAAACAATTGCTAAAAGTTCCTTTTCCGTTGTTGAGTAGTTACATTCTGCTTTATTTAAAGTTCTACTTGCAAATGCTATCGGTTTATCGTTTGGTATTTCTCCTTGACTTAAAACTGAGCCTATTGCGTAATTTGAACTGTCCGTTGTCAGTATGAATGGTTTGTTAAAGTCTGGAAATTGTAAAACTAAGGGTCCTGTTAGAAATTCTTTTAATTTTGTAAATGCTTCTTCTTGTTCAGTCTTCCAAATAAAATCTTCCCCTTTTTTCAACAATTTTGTTAATGGTTTCGTTATTTTCGAGTAGTTTGGTATAAACCGACGATAATATCCTGATAAACCAAGAAAAGTCTGTAAAGTCTTTACATTGTGAGGTCTGGTGTAATTTTTTACACTTTCAATTTTTGCTGGGTCTGGTTTGCACCCTTCTTCACTTATGATATGTCCTAGGTAAGTGACCTCTTTTCTCAGAAATTCACATTTTTCTGGTTGCAATTTCAAATTGTTTTCCTGTAGTCTTTCTAAAACTATTTCCAGTTTCCTGTTATGTTCGTCTAAACTTCTTCCAAAAAGTATGATGTCGTCTAGATATACAAGGCATTGGTTTGGGTCATTCCCTTCAAGCATTTTTGCATGCTGCCATAAATGTACTAGGCGCTGAGGTCAAACCGAATGGTAACGTACAATTCAAATGTCCACAAGGCGTTGAGAAAGCTGTTTTTTCAATATCTTCCTTCTTCATTTTGATTTGGTGATATCCCGAGGCTAAATCCAAAGTTGAAAAGTATTTCGCGTTCCCCAAATGTTCTAAAATTTCCTCAATGTTTGGTATGACTGAAGCTTGACCTACTGTTACTGCGTTTAATCTACGATAATCAATAACTATTCTCCATTTTTTATTTCCATTTTCGTCTAATCCCTTTTTTGGTACAATCCATAGTGGAGAATTCCATGGTGAGACACTTTCTCGTATTATTCCTTCCCTTAGCATTTTTTGTACTTGTTTATCAATCTCAGTTTTCAAACTCTCTGGTTGCCTATAATTTTTTATGTTTATGGGGGTGTCCGTTTTTACCCTTATGGCATGTTCCGTTATGTTGGAGCAGGTTAATGTGTCTCCTTTCAGATAAAAAACATCGTTAAACTTTTTGCAAATTTCAAGCAATTTTCCTCTTTCTTCCCCATTCAAATGTTCCGTTCGTATTTCATTTTCCAAACGTTCGTTCCTAGTTTTAGGTGTGGACTTTGCTTTCCCTGTTATCCCTATCTTTTTTGTTCTATACTTCTGGTCAAAAATTATTGCGTTTTGTTGTTCGAAAGGTTCGAGTTCAATTTCGAGTGGTACATATTTGTAATCAGTGTCTGATGTGTTCAGAATAGTTGCATATGCTTTTGACCTTTGATCTACCTTTGTTATTGCTTTGGATACGAGTAAATTTGTACCTATATCAATTTCTGGTATTATTCCTTCTTCAATCTCGGGATTTAGAACTTTGACCTCTACTACTGTTTCTGTTCTAGCTTTTAGAATCGTGAATTTACTTTCTTGCGAGTCAGGGCTTCCTAATTTTAACGTTTTCGTATTCGTATCTTCTTGAATGTACAAGATTTTGATTGGGATCTTGTCATTCTTCAAAACCAAAATGTTTCTTTCGTAGCTAATAATTTTACAAAATTTTCTCATGAAGTCTATTCCTACTAGCCCATCGAAAGGTATTCCTGAGGGTCCGTTTATTATGTGAAATTTCTGTTTCAATTCCGTTCCACTAGGGGGTTCCAAAATTATTTCCGTGTGCCCTATCGATTTTATTGCTTGATCTGCCACTATTCCATTTAAATGTATAATTTCGTTCGTCTCATATTCTGTTTCTGGGTCCAGTGCATGGGCTTTAATAATTGAATTTGTTGCACCTGGATCAATAATAAATTTCAGACAAGTTCGGGCTGCTGATGGCGAATTTATAAAGAAATACATTAATCCTGCATCGGGATTTGTTATCGCTTTCGCCTTAATAATTTTGGGTTCACAATCTAGTCTTTGTAGATTTGGTTCTCCCGAATTTTGTTTTTGTTGCCCTCCTTGTTCGTTATTTCGTTCCTCGGTTTTGATTCCTGTGGGTCCACTGGGCCGAGGCTTTCCCGTAGACCGTTGTAGTTTAACGCCCTTTTTTCCGAGTCATTTGACCTATTTCTAAAACATTCTTCCGTACTATGGTTTCTCATTTTACAATTTTTGCAAAATTTGTTTTGTTTTCTTTTCGTCGAACATTTTTTTCCTACATTCAACACTTTTATGCCCTTCTTTCTTACAGTAATGACATGAGAACTTAAAAATTGTTCCTTCATTTCTCCTGTAGCATTCATTTTCACTATGTCCTTTTCGCTTACAGTTTTTACAAAATTTCGGTATCTGTTCCCCGTTTTGATTTTGATTTCCGTCTGCTTTCTCCTACATTCATTCGTATTATGGTTTTCATTCTACAATTCGAACACCATTTACTTTCAAAATTTCTTTTATAACCTGAATATCTTTCCTTTTGTTTCTGAAATTTTCTCTCTCTTTTTCTGGCTTTCAATTCGTTCTTGTTCGAGGGCCGTTTGCAATGCGTCATTCATGCTTTTTACTTTACTTAGTCTCAAATACATGGATGTGTCGGGATGTGTATGATACACAAATCTATTTAAAGCCAACTTATTCGCATACCTTGCTGCGTGTTCATCATTTTCCGTTCCGCTCAAAATTTTTGCCAAAAATATTTTGGATACGTGTGTAATATTGCATTACCGATTCATCCCTAAATTGGCGTACATTGCATAATTGCTCATAATATTGTTCCCCTGATTTATTTTCTGAATACAATTTCAATAATTTCTTACGTAATTCCTTCCAGTTCTCGCATTTACTTGCCCTTAACTGGGATTTAGCGGGATCCTTTATTTTTGTTTTAATAACTGTTAATAATCCTATTTTTTGATCTTCACCTGCTAAACTATCTGCTTCATCGCAGCAGTCAATAAATGCATTTAGCTGTTTAAATTCCCCATTAAAGGTTTCCGAGATTAGGTTTGCCAAAAATTGCATTGTGTATACATTCTTCTTTCCTTTTTTCTCTTTTCGCTTGTTTTCAAATTTTTCGTGATTTTCTTGATCACTTTTATTCGCTGAATATTCTGAACTATCGGATAACCTGTTTGAGCTATTGCTCCAATTTGATGCGCTACTTGCGTAATTTTTCCTGGCATTCCTTTCCCATTTCTTTTTATTTTTTCCTGAATTAAGCCTCTTTCTAAACTTCCTGTAGCCTTCTTCCTTACTACCTCCTTTTGGGTATTCTGAATTGTCGGAGAAGAAACTATCTGATGTGGAGTGGTCCCGTTCTGGGTTGCCTTGTCTCCTGTCTTTAGCCTTGAGGGGGTCCCTTTCTAGGTTGCCTATTTGCCCTCGTTCAAATTTTTTGGGGTGGTCCCTTTTTGGGTTGCCTAATATTCCCTTTTCTTTTTCACTTTCATTTTCGTCAGTTTCATAATCAGTTGCTTCTTTTACAAATGAGGCTAATTTTCCTGATACGTTTTTTGAATTTTCCGCCCCGTCTTTCATAATTTGATTCATTTCTGATTCATACATTTTTAATTCTTTTAATCGTTTAAATAATTCCTCCCGTTCCCTTTCAATTTTTTCCTTGGCCATTTCAAATTTTTCCGTTAAACGTGATTCGTCTCCTTCTTTGGGAGTTTCCGGCCTTCCTGAAATTTCAGTTATATTTTCATTCGCATTGGCATTCGATTTGGGTGGAATCGGGGGTGGGTTCCTTTCGTCATTACTTTCCATGTCGACCTTTTAATTTCCCTTTTTCCGAAATAGTTCGTTACAATTCTAATTCAATAAGATGTGCTTTTTGCACGTGTTCCTTTAAAAATTTTGATTTAGGGTTCTAATTAATTTTCCTTTGTGCATGAATTTCCTTCAATAATTCCGTAGTTTTTCTACGTACGAAGTTTTACGTTATTCGTGATTCCTTTAAAGTTAGATACGTAGTTTTTAATGATTTTTTACGTTAATAATTTCCTACGTTCCTATTTTGCACTTTCTAAGTTATGGGTTTTCCAGGACAAATACTTGATCACTTACTCCCAATCGTTGATTTCCGGTGTACGTAGGTTCCAATCTCCGAAGTGTCGAGTTGATCAGGCTGTCCACTTGTTGACTGGGTTTCCGCTCCAGATGAGATCCGCTACGATCCAAGAACGGAGTTTTCCACGGGTTTCCGAAGTTGCTGGGTTTCTACCGATTCTGGTATCCGCTGCCGAGAGAGTTAGCGCGCCTCACGCTTCTCTAACTTCTCGTAGGGGTTCAAGGAATCGAATCAACTAGCGCGCCTAACGCTTTTCTAGTTGTTTTTGAACAAATTAGCGCGCCTAACGCTTCTCTAATTGTTCAAGTAGATCTCCGGCGAAATACGACGAATGACACCGCAGAATTGCAATACCGACTGCGCCAGTTTGTTACGCTGACGCCGATACTATAGCTACCGACTGCGCCAGTTTGTTACGCTGACGCCGAAAAGAATAATGACAAGTTTTTGAACTTAACCCTTTTAATTTATGAATTAGGTCGACACATACATCGTAAGGTGCCTTTTGGCATCGAGAAGAATATCAATACACTACGAATGTCGTTCGATTACATGACGAATGCCCTTTACTTAGCCTTAACTTCTAGTTTTTATAGCCACAAGAAGAGAGATTAGCAGCTTGTCTCAGATCGAAGTCTGATTGAAGTTCGAAAGCGTACGCGTATTTCATCTATTTACTTTTGGATGGTTCGAAAAAGTTATCTAAGTACTTTGCTGTTTACTTTGGTTGTCCGTTAATACTACATGCCTGAATATCGTACTTTAGACGGATGCTCGGTATATTACCGTAACAGTAACTCATTAGGATAATTCTATTCTGAAATTACTTACTTTCATTTAGAGTACTTAACTGTGATCTTAATTGTAGGTTTCTGTAATCCTGATCATGGCTTCATTTTTCAATGATGTCGACAGCACACCACGCGGAATTTTAAAAATTTGAACATCAATCACAAAATAAAATAACAAAAGCACTACTTCGTCCGGTGGACTAATTAAATAGTACTAATGTACTTGGATGGGTAAGGGGGTAAGACTGTATCAAAGGAATATAACATCTCTTTCAAGGTTAACGGAGATTAGTAGCGACATTCCGTTTAACACTAGAAAAACACTGAATACGGACCGACTTCAGAAATCTGGAAGGTCTTACTTTTTTCATCTACTTACTAACCTTCCAATAGCCTCAATCAAAGAATTAGGAAGAATAAAAGTTTTTTTAAATGTTATTTACGAGCTTTAAAATTACAGCGATTATTAGCTCGGCGAAACAGTAAGTTGAGTTAGATGAGGAAGAAGAAATCAGTGGAATGGGTGTATTCATAAAATACTATATACACTACTAGGAGCGCTCCTGGTATAAGCACGGAGTCAGTAATAGTTGCGTATGAACCCATCTGTAACTATCTTTGCTCCCAGTTCCAAACGCACCTATCGCACTTCCATCTGATAGAACCACAAAATACTATTCACTAGTAGGTGTGCTCCTGGGTGTAAACATGGTATCAGTAATAGTTGCGCATACACCCATCAGCAACCATCTTTGCTCCTAGTAGTAAACGCTCCTATTCTGCCACTATCGTATAGTACCACAAAATACTATACCCTTGTAGGCGCACTCCTAGGTGTAAGTATGGTATTCTCTAATGGTTGTATGTGCACCTATCCGCTACCATCGATGCTCCATAGTAGCAACCACTCCTATGTCGCTCCTATTCCTTCAATACTAACATTTATGCGCGCATCTATGTATTTACTTGAAATTTTTTATTGTATTAGTGTAGGTGCGCTGACTTTCAGGTGTGCTCCCAAAAATTTCCTAGCTGGGTGATAACACGGTGCCGATTTCTTTATCACTACAGTATAAAATCGAATAGCGTTGATGCATTTACATCGTTTCTCTTATTTATCTACCCTATAATTATTTGGATTTAAATCAATAATTTGTTTTCATAATGCGAATTTAAGAGGCCATTCTTTCATTTACCTATATACTATTCGTAACATTCAACATCTCCCTTTGCGGTATTTTATTGTAAGTTCTATTCCAGAATCGATAAAATGGAAACGTCCTCAGTTAAAGACTATCCAATCCAAGCATTCAGGTATAATATCCAGGGCGTAGCCACGGGTCTTCCCCCCTTTTTTTGACATCAGCCGAAAATGTAAAAATATGATAATTCATTCTGGTAATAGTAAGTATTACAGCTGTTGTTGTAAAAGTGAAACAACCCCCTCTCTCCTCCCCTTCATACCAAGTCTGATTGCGCCACTGATAATAGTATGCTTATTTTCTTTGTGGTGCGGCATCCTGAAAGAATGACATTGGAATTCTAATTGTGAATCATGATCGGATTTCACAGAAGATGGAAAATTATATTTTTGTCGAAATTTTGATTTTTGGATTCTCCAGTCGCCTATCTTACTAAATCATTAAGTACTTTTAACAGAAACTCTTCCAATTTTTCGTGTCTGATGTTTGTTTCTCGGTTATCAGATTGCAGGTGTTATACACGCGTAGGTAATATGAAAGTAATCGTCGAGGTAATAAATACTCAAAGAATATTGAAATATTTAGTTAGCTACACTATATATTTAAGAAATGGGCAAAATTGAACGAAACTGGAGAGACTAAAGGAGAAATTACGTTGGATGCAGATGCTGCCATTCCTCATTGATGCAATAACGAGCTCCGGGGAACTTTTTTCTTTTCATTTTTTCAGGTCAATATCTTGATTTAATCGTCAGCGAAGAAAATTAGTTAAATAAGATCAAAGTACTCGTACACTGAATCTTTTTCATGATAACCAAATTCTTACAAGAACTTCATCTATCAGTAGTTATCATTTGTTTCAAATATTTGAATGCAAACTTACCCGGGAAAAATTGATGCGCGGAGCTCATTCTGTCAGAAAAGTCCTCACTTGTATCTATCTAATACTGCTCTAGGAGTTGTGTATCTTCTATTTTACTTCAACTTATAATCCTGCTGTCATGCTGTCTTCATTTGAATGTATTTTTATGTCACTTAGAATATCTTTTTGCACATTACTATCAACTGCAACTTATTACACCGACTTTCAGTGTCTTGTATAAAAATTATTCATTTGAGCCGGAATTTATCAAAGTATTTTATACAGGGTTGCCACTTTCTGGAAAACCGGGAAAAGTCAGGGAATTTGGTCAGTCAGGGAAAAGTCAGGGAATTTTCATTTAAGTCAGGAAAATTTTCTGAAAATAACAAACGAGTTCGTATTTTATCACAGTAAACTTTTTTTATCTGTTGGAATGGACTCAACTTTCTTTGAGTATTTCTAATATTGAAAAATATTACATAAAAATTACATCTGTACCTTCTTCTTCTCGATAGTGATTTTTTTAAAATCTGTATTGTAAAAAATTTCTGTGACTCTCCTCCCTCTGGGCTTTCTCGGAATCCTGTAAAAAAGTCGGGGAAAATTAGAAAAGTTGGCCTGGAAAACCGGGAAAAGTCAGGGAAAACCAATTCTGAAAAAAAGTGGCAACCCTGTTATAGAAAAAAAGTCGATTTAAATGAAAAGAATTATATAGTAAATAAATAAAAGAAACGATGTAAATGCATCCACGCAATTTGATTTTATCGGCACCGGGTTATCAGTCCGTCTTACATATCATACTACAGCGCCTTACCAAAACAGCATTGAATATTACACTAGTGAGACTCAAGAGGCTTCAATATAGCGGCCCGTGAATACCCTTAGCGTATTGTAGTGTCCTTATTGTACCTAGTGCATTTTTTCTTCTAATTTTTTTTTTTTAAAGGTATAGTTAAACCAGGGATACAACGACAGGTAAGTACAGCCGCCATTTTCTTTCCAGTTTGTTCCGTGAACCGAGAACTCGGTGTTTACCAGTACGCCGATTTTCTTTTGATGGACCGAACTGGAAGGAAAATGGCCGCTGTCTTTACCCATACGAAGTATATGTATAGAGCCTTAGTAAGACTCATCAATAAATCTACTGAGTGAATCGGAAAATGTGCACTCATTTCTACAAAGGAACAAGTGTGTAAAGCATGGTATATCTTAAAATCATTTTATGTGTGACTTGTAATATCATTGCACACTACGACTACTGGTTAGTACATTACTTTTCTAGGAAGATCTTGAGCCTTCTGGAAAATATTAGGACACCCTATGAAATACGTGTAGATATTGAAGATGATTGATGGTTGCAACCACGGCTGATATGTTCTCTTGCACGCCAATTTTGATGCTCTAATTTGATAAACAAAAACATATTACGTGTATGGATATATGGATAATTTCTTAAGAACTGTTATTTTACTAGATAGTTTGATGGAAATGTGAGTATCCTCTTACTTAAGGTACACCTCTTTCGAATCAATTACATGACCGCACTCCTCGTATTCGTCCTCTTTATACCCCATTGCTGTTTCTGCAAAATATAGTTTGAATTCTTTAATCTCAAAATTTATCCAATTTTTTAATTTCATTCATTTAGTTGTCTATACAGGGTCCATTCTCTGGAAAATTTGGAAAAGTCAGAGAATTTTGTCCGTCCGGAAAAGTCGGGGAATTTTGTAAAAAAATCGACTGCGAAATTCTGTAATATTTCATACAGATTTTACCCTATTTCTTATTAGAAAAATTTTTCCATGCTGGAGCTTTTGCTCCTGAGTTCCAGTATTCATTTTTATAGTTATTTTCCCTCCCCCTAAACCATTCGGGCTCCACGACAGAGGGGCTCATTCCGGTTACTCTAGTTTTCCTCAAGTTCTAAATTCTTTGCGAGATTCTAAAGTCAATTTTTTGGACAGGATAGCCAACTAAGCTCTGAGTCGCTGATTTTGAATATCGCCTCAGATATTTTTATCCGACCCCTTCCAGAGCACTGTCGTAATACGGATTCCACTCCTCAGGCGAAAAGTTCCATGAAGTATTAAAATCGGGGTGGTTTTGTATCGCTGATTTCGAATATCGCTTCCGATTTTTAATCTGGACCAAATTTAAGCTCCTGTCCTTTTTCAGTTGAGAAATTTTTACGACGTTATTTTCTATTAGCAACACTTTGAATAAATAAGACTGTATTTTTACCCTATTCGGTGGCTTTAATTAGAAAGGGTGAATTTTGAGTGACCCGTTGCTTGTCCTACGCTCCTGCTACCTCATGGGTCGCACCAGGAGGAACGGGATCCAAAAATTACCCTTAAAATCGAATGTAGCGACCTCGAAAACCTATAAACCAATTTTTTGAATTTTAATCTTTCACCCCCCTCCCCCATCACGGTCGGCATTAAGTTACACGGAAAAAGATCTATGAAGTTGTTGACAGACATCGCACCTCGCTGCATCCCATAGAGCGCGTTTTTATTTCCATCATTAAATTTTTACACCTCTGCCACAGCTTCATAAAGCACACGGTAGTAAAAAAAAAGTTTGTGGCGTGATTGACGATATTTGCCGCTCAAGATGTTCGAAAACAATTGACCCCTCTCCTTTGCATGCGTAATTTTTATTTAAAGGGTCTGGAAAACTGGAAAAATTGGTCTGAAAAATCTGGAAAAGTCAGGGAAAATCATTTCCGAACTAGAATGGACACCCTGCTATATTATTGTGAACAGCTGTGTGCTATTAGCGGAAATATGAGATAGCTTGAGTGAGAGACGTAGCCTACCAGGTTTTACTGAACCTTCCCTTTCTTTAACTCAAGAAATTTGAAAATAACATATGGAGGGCGAAATAATTCTTTGAAAAAGTAGCCCTCGTGTTCTTCAAAGTCTATTTACACTTATGCAGCGTGCTTTTCTGACTTTTTTTTTTTTCGGCTAGAAATGTACATAATTAGCAGCGTTTTGGAAATGAAAAACGCATTTACCACAAACTGTGTTGAATGAAGCGTTAATCATATGTGGCCATAGATCAAAATATTTTCCAGTTCCAGCTTCCTTGTTCAATCGTTTCACCAGTCTCCAGCTCTGCTGGTTAAAGACTTCCTGAAAATAATTCGACCATACTGTAGTGTTGAATGCTCGGTCCACGATCCGACGTCTCCGTTTCCATTTGGCTACTACTCAACAGATCGTCAGTCAGAATTATGTTAATTGAAACGTTCCACATAAGTAATGAAAATGAGTCAGATTTTCTTATGTCTTACCACTGCACGTTGCCAGGCCATCCCCAATTAGTTCAGATAAGAAGCGATAGCCTTTGTCTTTTTCCAAATTTCGGGACGCTAGAATCTGGAAAAATGAAATGCATTTGTTTTGAATTTGCATTGAGCAACCTTAAAAGATTGATGATAAAGAATGTTATTAAATAAATAGGTAATAAACATGAACATAGATAGGATGGCTTAGTCAGATTTGAGAAAGTATATGAACAAAGATAGTAATAGGAGACACAAGGTGTCATCGTGTGGGATTCTGGTAAAAAGTGCTCTATGAGTCAAATCATTTAAATCCCCCGCGTGTCCCCTTCTTTCATTCTTCTTTTTCCTCCTCATAATCAGAAGCACTTTTTCCAGTTAGGTCTCCTCCTAATGTAATTCTAGTAAACCTGTTGAAACCGCTTGAAGCTTCCTCTAAGTTTGATGAGGATTCACCAAGACTTTTCAAGACTCATTTGACAGATGCTTCACCCTGAAAGGGTTTTTAGCAATTGAAAGGGTATGAACTATTTGATGATATCTTACCTGAATGTCTTCTGGTTTTGTGATAACAATGGATGGCTCAGTTAGCATCCAAATTCTGAAAGGACTTTTGTACAATTTTAACCATCTTGGAATAGATTTCATCAGCTCTGAAATAAAATTCACGTTGTGAAGTAGTATATGAATGCTGATGGACACACATGATGGTTATAAGCGTAGATATCTAAATTTTCTCTTCTTAATAATGGGTTATGATCGCTTTATTGGCTCCAGCAAGGATACCGTTAGGCCGCTGCATCTTGAATTTTCAAACAATGTTCTATTGTACTAAAAAAAGCGGTTATGATTTTCATTATGGAAAGAAGTCTCGCACCCCTATGTGTTATGCTCCCCTTCTCTGAAGAAAATGCAGACAGATCTCATGTTTCAAACTTATTTCTATTGAGATATACGTATTTACTTATCTGTGTTTTGAATTATACCAAATTTTATAGGCTTTTGAATGTTATAATGCACACATATGTTACTGTTATTGTGTACAATCAGTTGAAGTGTATAATTTTATAAAATACTTACCAATTTTCCGCCCTTCATTCCTTCTCTTATTGAGGGATCGGGGTGAAATCTCATTTGTCTATATCTCATTTAGAATTTTTCAGTGCTGTCGACTTTAAAGAGTAGAATGCAAAGGCCAAAAACAATCAAAAGTCTTGGATTCTCACAATTCATAGCCCTTGGTAGACGTTCCTCCAAAGCAACCAGGCTAAAACTTTGAATTGTTTTGTGAAAGAATCAAAATTAAAGGCCTCCAAAATTTTCAGCCGAATACTTCATATAGGGAGGAATTAGGGGCCAGAAACTAGTGAGCATCATAATGAAATTATATACTTTAACTGATTATACACATTAACGGTAACATAAATGGATGGCTTAGTGCAGAAAGCGGCCATGTTGATTTTTGTCAATAGAAGGCTATGTTAACTAACACCCATCGTGATATAGGTAGGGTAAAACTGTGAAGCCAATTTATTGTGGCTACAAGAATCAGAAATTATCCAACTGTTGTTGAAGCAAAATAATCAAACATTTTCCGGACGTTAAGCAAGTGTAAAGAAGTTTCTAAGATAGTGAATTTTTCAGTTGACTACCTGGTAGTCAATTAGTCAACCCTGAGAGATAATTATAATAATTAGAAGACCATTTTGTTAAGAAATTCGATCGGGTTCCACTGATTTAAGTCCGCGTCGGCCTAATAGACCCGTAAATGGAATGCCTCATAAGGCAGGGCTAATTTGCTTACGTTTAGGTGAAAAGAATTTGGCAAGATGACAAGATATTGAATTGAGTACCCCGCGAAGTACCATTTGGATAGTTGATTCTAACAAGTTGTTAAATCAATCTCTTTGAAATGACAGATTATTATGCTAACTGATGTTCAGTATCGTAGAAATGGGGTATAAAATTCAGGTGCGGATTTTGAAAAAGGAGACGGGGAGAGAGGGTTACAGTAGTGGCGATGCATACTGATTAGCTGTTGCTTTTATGTTTGCAGGGGTGTGGGGCGGGGGTGCTTCTGGAAAAATATTTTATCTAATGTGGGATACGCAATGACGAATATATGGATGCGTTATTATACATTTGTGGCGTGTAATGAGGGTACAATTCATCATTTTTGTTCCTTTTTTCCTATTATTGCGTTAGAAATATCAACCAGGGGGTCATGTACCCCATGCCCCCCTTGGATCCGCCACTGATAAAATTTGCTCTGATATGCATAGTTGAACTTTAATAATAAAAAAATGATCTTGAGAAAAACGGTTTCTACTTCGCCTGCTTCACTCGTGTACAATGGACCAGTTTGCAATTCTGGTTGAACAGAATTATTCTTTTGGCTAAATCAATGGCAAAGGTAAAGATAATAAAATATTTCTTCTGTAGGTTATCCCCCTGAAGCCGCAGTTTTGGGAATTGTCTCAATTTATTTACTTTGCTAAACATGATACTCGATTAATAACTATTTTGGGTGACTATAAATGCTAATACTTTATTAAATTCTGAATTTCTGCACTTTGGCACTCCTAGAAGTGAGCAATAATGCAATTTTAGGTGGGAAAAACTCTATCTCTTGCTCAGTCTACTAGATACAGATCTCGAATAAAAACCCATACTTATGCTTATGGGCACAAACTATGATGACCGAACATTAGGCGTTTATGAGTGTACTGATTGGGGTTTGGGGTGCCACATGAAAAATTTCAGGGAAGATGCAGGGGGAACTATATGTGACCTGCCAGGAAGAAAGGGATCGGAGCGCAAAAATATAAATTTTACAGGAGAGCGGATAAACAAAATCGATAACGTGTTCACGTCATGGAGTCACTCAACTCTGAAGACTTGCAGCAGTTTGGGAGAAATTTTTAGAATTTTTTCGATAACACCACGCGAAAGAGCGGTCAAAAATTAGTCAAAAACAGCTGTTATCACAAGAATGATTTTTTTGGGCACAGGTCACTTTCTTCTTGGCAGGTCATATATGGAGTGAGTTCTTACATATTTCTTTCATTCCTCTATCTAGTCTTCATTTTTGGGAATCGTGTCCACCAAAAATTACAAACTAGCCCACTGAGCATAGCAATGTCTGTAGAATTATAATTGATTGAACTATTACTCTTTTATCAGTAGCGTAGCCAGGATTTTGTCGAGAGGGAGGGGAGGGGCGAAAACTTTGGAACGAGAAATAGGTTTTTTTATGTCAAATTTTTTATAAACAGGTGGGTACTAGATAGATATCTATGTGTAATAAAACGGGTTAAGTTTCGGCGGTTTACGTTTCACAAGTACCAGTCACATGGGTTTTTCTATTACAGGCTAGCTCATCAGGTTTTTGTCCCTTTATTTAGAAAAAAAGGGCTGGGGTAGGGCGATCGCCCCCTTCGCCACCCCCTTCCTTGGTTACACCACTGATGTATATTACTCAATAAACATCGCTAGATTAAAAACCATTAAGTTGGTATCTCTATGAAATGTCTCCCCCTCAACCTCGGCTACAAAATTTTTCTATAGGTTGGATTTCAGGATGTTGACCCCTAAGAGTGATTAAAACACCCATTTACGAGTACAGAAAGCAACTTTTTAAATTTTTCAAAACAATTTAAAAAAAAACTGTTTTGGGTGAACATAGGGAGGATTATTTCCCGAATCACCCTAAAATAAGCTATGTCCACTCTTTGTTTCCCGGCTCCATCAACAAAAATTTCATTTTATGTTCTACGTACATTTCCCTTAAATGCTGTGAACAAAGGATACTCTAAACTATAATACATATCAATATGAAACAAAATTATATATTTATTTCTACCTAACTACACCAGGTACAACATTGTAATGTAAATAGTCGGTTCACAATACAGGGTGGGTCAAAAGTCAGCGTACAAATTTGCATGCGTTTCAAGTTTCACGATTCTATACAAATTTGTATTTTTCAATTTTCACGATTTTTTATCTACCTGTTTATAAACAAAAACAATTACAATTATGTTTTAAAATGTTCAAAAAAAACAACGAAAAAACTCGAGAGCTTATGCTGACTTTTGGCACACCCTGTATTAAACGGAGCAACACACGTTTCACTAAATTTTGGTGCTACCACAATGATAAACGAATTTTAGGCGCTCTATGCTAATAGCCTTATACCAGGCGGTTCGGCTTATTTTTTATATGAAATCATCTGATGTGTCCTAGGAATAATTCACAAGGAAAGTGAACGCGTGTTCCATTTCTAGGGTTCCCCAAACTTCGCATAGGTATGCTCATCCACTATTTGTATCCTTTCATTCATCTTACAACCTCGATCGGCGTTAGCAGCGCGTTCTTCGATGCGTTCGCTTGTTATCGGAAAAAGTAAGAATCAAAATGGCGAATGAGCATGGCCATACAAAGTTCATATATGTGGAGCTTTACCGTTTCATTTGCCAACTCTTGATTGTAGGTCATTGGAAATACGCAGCATGATAGCACGCGATTTTCGCCTTACAGTTTTTGGTGTTGTTACCGATAAACGGGATCATAGGAAATTGACCAATGGGCTAACGTTATTTTCCTCCATTATCCCGTTTTCGCGTTGTTACCATTGAGTGCTGCCAAAAAGCATCCACTCCAGTGTACATTTTAATCATGTCCACTTAGAACATTGCATTCCACACCACTACGTCTTGCACCTTTTTAGTTTCAGCATGGCAACAGCTTACGCATAATTAGAATTGGTGGTATACATAATATCGTGTGTCTCATGCCCACTCTACCTAAGTAGTGACAAATCTAACATTTTTCAGGAAAGTGTTTTGAAAATTGTTGCCTCGATGCATTTTTAACGGGTAAACGGGTAACAAGAGGTAATTTAGGTATCTAATCAAATTTTACGCACCAGCTGTGATAATTAAGTACCACAGAATATAAAGGTTCATCACATAGCACAACTGGCATGATATAAAACCATGTATTTGTACTTACGTCAAACAACATGCCCCGTCTAGCGGACAGAAAATTATATAATTCGATATTTCATTCGCGCAAATTCATAGCTTACAGCTGCAGTAATAGTGATATGTACTTAGGTCAGTTTCCATTGAAAAGTCACTTAGGTCAAGTGTGCATGAGACACTCGATATGATGATAGAGTAATGGCTGTAGTAATTATGTAATTACCCGCTTTTGAAAATCTCATAAATTTAACCTACAAAATCGCATTGTTTTTTTGCAGAAATTAGAATCTATAAAATGGACGCTTTTAATATGAAATGCTTTGTATATTAGCCCCCTGTACCATTCTGTACTTT
The DNA here is from genome assembly GCA_031841125.1 of Acanthococcus lagerstroemiae. Lineage (NCBI taxonomy): Eukaryota > Metazoa > Arthropoda > Insecta > Hemiptera > Eriococcidae > Acanthococcus > Acanthococcus lagerstroemiae. The sequence goes on along the minus strand of CM063113.1, from coordinate 29,980,325 downwards.
ATATTCTGTTTACAAACAGGCAGGACCGTCTAGAGAAAATTTGAGCCCGGGGAACGTCGAATTCAGGCCCTCTTGAGGTTCTTTTTAATGTGCTTGTGAAAGAACATCCCAGAGGTGCAGAAATACATTTCCGGGCTCTCTAAAAGAGCATAGGGTCATCCCCGTCCCCTCTGTCGACAGACCTGCGAATAGGTAGGAAAGGATTTAGAAATTAATATACTTTTTCAAAATACGAACCTTTAGGAGAGCCCAGGAAATAGTGAAGATTTCCAATTAAGGGCCAAGTTGGAGGCCCATCGAACTTATTCACGAGTTCTACCAGACGTTTTCTTCTACGATGATACTCCGCGAGATAGATTACCACTGCGATTGCTAATGCAAGCACTACCCAGATCATGACTGGTTCGGGCGATAGACGTTTTTTAAAGCTGGAATGCGAACTGTCGCTTGCGTTTAGCTACCATTTTAAACTGAACAAGTTCATTGAAGGTCTGCTCTACTACACAAAGGCTAAGCAAGTGGTAAAGATGTTATTCGAGTTACAAAAATTTGACAAGGTACTTTTGAGTACGACAATTGCGACATAGTACGCAAATGTACGCAACTAGGTAATTTGAAATCAACAGTTGAGAAGTTGGATATCAAAACACAATAACTCCATTTGTACATTTTTCTAGGTAGTGACGGTTCGTAACTTAAATTTAACGAGAAATTGAAGGGCACTATCATCGAAAGCCGTACGATTGTTATATGTGCAAAATCCTGATTTACGTCCATTTTTTGTGTTCAAACGTAATAACTCCGCACCATCTGACGTCAAAACGCAATAATTTCATGTGTACGTAATTTTGTGGTTTATGTCAGAACGCAATTAAGAAACGGAGTCGCTCCAGGGTTGCCATTTCTGTATTTTTTCCAGCTACGTAGTTTCAATGAAAAAATCAGCTAAAATCGGCTAAAATAATCTGCGAAATGAAGAAGGCTAAAGTCGGCTAAAAATTAGGCTAAATGAAAAATACTGTGAAAATGGTCTTTGGAAAATATGAAATAAATTTTTAAAAAGTCCAGTTTTATGCGGTATAATTATTTCTGTATGTATTATGTTTAGGTTTCATTTCTTCTCTCGTTATCACCAGAACCATACTCAGGCGCGGACTTCACTTCTCCAGGCTTTTGACACTTATTTTCTACTGAATGTGACGTGTCACGAAAAAATGGCCTTAGTAGTAAGTGAATACTAATAAGGCCCATTTCCTGTAACACGTCACTGATTTACTCTTCTACAGGCAAATCTTGCAGAAAAATCACTGATGGGCTAAATTTTCTCGAACTGGCCGATTTTAGCCTGTATTTTATAAATCGGCTAAATTTTTTTTTTAAATGGACAAAATTTTCAAAATCGACTAAAAATGGCCGAGAAAAGGCTAAATTGACAACCTTGTCGCTTCTTGAAGGTCCCCCTTTACTCTAGATTGTTGGCGAAGTAGGTTTATAGTATTGTCTCGACGTCATCTACAAGCACAATGAATCACTTAATGTGACCAAAACACGTTTTTGGGTTTTCCCTCCATAAAAAGGTAAAATTGAGTTACAGCATTTTATTATCCAACTCCTCATTTAATTGCTTTTTCTTACTGATGATTAATTAGACTGATGTTCATGAGGAACTTTCTTGAAGTTCTGTAAATTCCAATTTGCTCACTTTGGAAAGGTCAGTTAAGCAATGTTAGAAAAATTTACGTTGACAAGCATTCAAAAACAAAGAAAGTAACATTTCACTTTTTTATTCTACCAATTAGTGGGAATGATGGAAAGAGTGACAAAGGTCTTCAGTCTTCTCATTCTGGGAACCGATGCCTTGATTTATCAACTCCCCTTTCCCTTTGAAAGCGATTCTTCCACGTAACAGAAACGTAAAAGGAGCTTTCTACATGCACTCCCTGTTTCGGTAGGCTCCATAGCTAGAAGACATTAATATTTGAAATTTCTTATTATTAGTAGGTACATATTCTTATAGTCAAGGTTACCGCTTCAAAACATTATCATTTTCTTAAGGTGAAATTTTCGGAAGTTTTCTATGTTTAGTTTCTAATAATACAAATGAATTGTTCAGTTCAGATGCAGGCCTAAACGTTCCTAAAAAATACCAAATTTCTTTATATAATCAAAAGTTCTGATTTGAAAATGTAATAGGAAAGAAAAGACTGGTGTTGTATCAAGTAATAACACCAGTATTTTATTACATTCTTTTAATGCTTGATGAGTCCTCAGGTTTCTTTCGAAAATGCCACATGCAGTTTTGGAAAACTTGACCATCCGGTAAAGGTACCAAGACTTGATGTAGAAAATAAAATGAAATATACCTAGTTATTATTATAAGCGCAAAAAGTGAACTAAGAGTGGGCGGGGAAGCCCATGGAAAGCTGGTAAGTATCAAAATAATACTGAAAATGTATTGAAAATTCTATAGATAGTGTAATTTCTCGATTTTTTGGAAATCGTTTGAGAATTGGTAGGCTATGATGCCCCCAAGCCCTTTCTGCTACATTTGCCTGTGTTTGTTATTACTAAATACAACACCTTCATTTTCTCTCACTTGCGTTTTCACAATCGAAATTCAAATTTTATAAAAAATCTATATTTTTGGATAATTAAGGGTCCAGTAGAGGGTAAAAAATTAGATCTAAAAAATTCTGTAAAATATGGATATTGGTATATACTTGATTTAATACCTTCTTCTATCATACTGCGTTTCCAAATTCAGACTTCATATTTTTTGGCCCTCCCTTTTTATTAGCGTTAAATTTCCTTTATGTAGAACTCGTAAGTAAGAAAAAACTTTTCAACTTACAATAATGTCTAATTCAATTTACCCAAAAATGGTAAGGAAAGATTTCAGTTTCAGTCGTCAAAACATCACAAATCCTTATTCATAATGAAATTCACATCGACTTACCTAATTAATTTAAGTAAAACTTATTCAAGATGGATGAGGGGTCAATACACCATAACAGACCCCACCTCCAGATAAAACTGATAATTTGAAACTAATTGAAGAATAAGGCCTGTAACTCAAATGAAGAGCTATGCCTCTTGTTATTGTTTCGAGTCTCCTCCAATGCATTTTTTAAAAACAATTTGGTATCAGATTATAGTTAATTCCTCGACAGTCAGAATGAGTTTTGTTAGAATTGGAGTAGAAGATATTTACTGTGCTTCTACTCTCTGAGCCAAATTCGATCAGCTTTTAATTTTAAGCTGTGGTCAGAAGCACGGACCGAGAGAAAAGTGAGCCTTCTCAAACATATGTGGCCTGCCAACATTGATGAAGTAAGGACTTTTCATTTTTCCTTTTCCTTATAAATACCGAATGACGAATAGCTCCGTTGGCCATATTGATATTTTTAGTATGGCCCTCAGCAGTTTTTCTTGTAGGCTTATTTGTGGCTGTGGTGGGTGGCTCCTGAATAGATAATTATCTGTTGGGTTGATAACGACAGCGGATACTGATTTTAAATTAGAAAACAACAGTTTTATTTTTGAGAAAGCTCTAAGCTCCTTCCTACGTTTTTCTGCCTTGAATCTAACAGCGTAAATAGAGTCTTGCGTCGCATTTTGTGGAACCCTAGTTTTGAATAATTATTAGGAGTCCAACGTGAATTCTAATTCTTTTTCGGACCAAGTAGATACATGCAACGATGGCAATAAATTTTTGGGAGGGTGCGGTCTTATTATCATTCCATGATTTCTTTCTCTAGAAATCAGGATTAAGGAAGCATCGATATTTTAAGAGCATGTAGTCAAACATAATTATTACCAACTCATTTTCTCCTCGATTCTTTCCTGAAAATGATGAACATGTATTGAAATGGAATGAATAGAAAGTTTTTGGAGTTCAAATATTAAATGTGACTATTGGCAATGCACAATGAGTATCTTTCTACAAATCATTTCTGATTTTTGTAATCTCAGAAGTATTAAACATTTTTGATAGACTTCCGCTTCTCATTCTTTGGCTGTCATGCTCGAAAATCAAAATTCGGTCTCTCACGTCCAAGTTTAAGTACATTAATAATAATGAGGAGATGGGAAGCAATACAATGATGATATCTTAGTCATACATTTTTACCTTTCCCAAAAAGTAAATTCGTAATTCTCAGCAGCTAACACCTTTATTTGGATAAGCTCAAAATATTATCGAAACTGCGGAGTGTGTTTTGAGTAGCAAATTATTTTCAAAGAGAACCGCTATAAATGTTGGAGGCGGTGACAGTGGTGTATATGCCGGGAAAGGGTGATCGTGTGTACATTTTCGTCAGAGGCCTCAGACTCTTAGTCATCACTCTAGAAACACGAGTTATGGCGAGTAGAGTATCGACCGGGACGACATTAACTGATAGACTGAAAAGGTCGTATGTCAGCACTACTATGCTCGCAGGTAGCTGTATTGTATACAAAGGTATACATACAGTCATCTCGAGAACAGATGGTTATACAGCCAGGCAAATGACATGCAGAGTTATGGTATAAGATAACAGAACAGGATATTTAATCCTTCCTCTTCAGCTGACCTGGTTCAGTCACCACAATGTTGACGACAAAAAAGTATTCAGCATTTGTCTTTAACAGAGAATAGATGCATCTTGCAGAGTCAAAGCTATAGGACCAAAGTTCCCGTAGATTAGGGACTTTTGCCAAAGCTATCGCAATACGATGTTTTCCTGAGATGTAGGATCAGATGATTGACTCCGAAAAAACGAACACATGATGGAAAATAACTCTTTCTATTTCTAAGCCTCTATAACATAAGCTCTTTCAACATTTTATGAGAGAAAAACTAAAATGCTTGCTCAAAAGTAGCCAAATTCTATTCCGTTTCTTTATTCAAATGTTCCTGAAACAAAATAAACGAGAATCCGAATTATATAATGGTCACGCAGCGACCAAAATTGATAAATTTAGTAAAGATGGATGATAGCAATGCCTAAGAGAAGATATCAGCTACAATTTAAATTTTATTAATATCTAATATTTATATTATACTAACATTCAAAATATAGATCCTTCGCCCCTGTATTCCAATTTAATTTTGTATCCGTGTTTACTTCGTAGTAAAAAATCGTAATTTAGTTTGATGTCCTCCATTTTCATATTAGTTGAAATCTTAAAATTCCTTATAATTAAGGATAACTGAGCTTTCATCGATAACATGGCGTATTTGTTTCCTGCAATCAGAAAAAGAATCTCACTACACTACACGTAGCTCAACTGTCAAGTGCTCTGGTGCTTAAATTTCTGTCAGAATAATGTAAAAATGTATTTGTTGGTCCTGCCACATAGAAGATAGCTTTCCCGGAACCGATCAGATTAGGAGAAGAATGAAAAATCCGAAGTAATTTTCTTAAATTTCTGGTTACCAATATGATAACCCGACACTTTCTGTAACGCATTTCCTCTAAATCCGTTATCTCTAATAACCAATTACTCTAACGTCATTTTCTTTAATAAACATTTTCCCTAAAACAAATTTTTTTAACTTTTTCTTTTGGTCATTTTCTCTAATAACATTTTTTATAAAGCAACATTTTCTCTCCAGAAATTGATTTGGAATAGTGACTACAATATATCGAATACAATTTCATGAAATATTTACATTAGCCCCAATTAATCGCATATATTCCAACCGTGGTGTAGTGTTATATTCGTTGGTATAATTGATTCCATTCGTGTCTGCAGTTCATTCCATTTTTTTCCGGCGCCACTTTCACTTTTTTCCCCATGGCTAATTCGGTTAGACAAATCTCGGTAAATCCTTGTTCTTTTTGGAACTCACCAATAGCAGCGCAGTACAGATCCGGATGGTGTTTACCAACAACGAGTCGGAAGCGGTTGTGCCATCCTTTCGACACGTTGTTGGTACGGTATTATTTATTTATAGCGGTGTTGTACTGGTTCCACAAGGACGGAGGGTATCTGGGCAGTACGGCTGGTCGACGTCCTCTTACGGGGATGCCACTGATGTAGAACCGCTTGAATCATCGTACACCTTGTGGTTGCAGCCCAGCATCTTGAATACGTCAATATATTATTTGGCCTAAGTGAAAGTAGCAACCTTTTACCGGTACTCCAGGGAAAACATCCTTAATTTAGGAAAATGTGTTATTAGAAAAAATGTCGTTAGAGAAAGTGTCGTTAGAGAAATTTGATTTAGAAGAAATTGTTTTAGAAAAAATGGTAATAGAGAAAATGTGTTAGAGAAAGTGTCGTGGAATCTACCAATATGCGGTATAGTCCTCAGACCTATGCAACTCGGTTTTCCTTTAGTTGTCATGAGACCGTGCTTCTAATAAGTTTGTAGTCTGTAGCAAAGGCCTAGCTTAATTCACTAAAAGAATAATCATGTTACCGATTACATACAATCGGCCGACACGCTGAAGGTAGCAACATTGTAAGAACCACGTTTATTCTAGAGACTTATATTATTAGGTCTGAGGGAAGGAATTCAAATTTTAGTATTTTGCCCTGTAACATTCGAGTTTCTGAAAAACTTGAGCATACAAGTATGTACCTAACGAAAGTTGAAAATCGTAAAATTTGCTATCTTTAGGATTCAGTTGAGGAGTTTCTTCCTATATGTACCTAATAGGTATTGTACTTATGTAAATATTTATATCTATTATATGGTCAGCGGAGTAAGCAACGGTACACTATCCATTATTTGACTTTTCCAGGGTGTCCACAGGTGCTGAAAAGTCCTTCAAGTCCTGAATTATGGAAGTAGGTCCTAAAAGTCATGAAAAGTGCTGAAATTTAGGAAAAAAAATGAAAAGGCCTTCACTTTTGTAAATACATATTTTTAAAATCACGCCCCTCAAAAATCAACGTTCGTTGTATAAGTTAAGAAATTTTAGTAATAAAAATAATAATCATTACATAAAATAAATTTGTTTCCCCACACTCAAAAATAAGTTTTTTCCGACTCCTATGATTGCTCATTAAAACGGGTAGCGCAGGATCTATATTTACAAGGAGGGGGGAGTAGGGGAGCAAAAAGAAGGGAAAGGTGAAGGGGATAAAACAACTGGAAACAAAAAAAAGGATGGTACACTCGGAGAAAAGATGGAAAATATACTGGCTACAGTCCTGGAAAGGGTCCTGAAAAAGTACTTCATTTTTACTTTTCAATTTCTGTAGACACTCTTGTTTTCGGGGAAATTCATACGATATCGTTAGTGAAGTTTTTGACTGTTTTATACAGATCAAGAGTGACTTAAAAATGAGAATAATTACATTAAGATAACCACGTCTTATAAAATTCAAAATCGTATGTAGTATTTTAGTTTCATGAATGTTCCAATTATTCAAATACCGTAATTCTATTCGATTTTGCAGTTGAGTATATGGACGTATAATATAGTCTTTCAGACAGGTATATAATGTCTAACTAAAGGCAGTACGTGCCACCCTTAACACTATTGATTCACTGGGATCAGGCTGTCAGAAAGGATACTGCCCTTTCTGTGCAATTAATTTGCTTCGCAGTAGAAAAAAAAATTGCTACTCTTGAAAATTCCTGTTGGCGTTCCAATGTTTGCCTCTCTCCTGCTGAAAAATTCTGGTTACAGCTTGAGTTCTATTATTATAGTGTTACGTAAGATATTTTAATTGGAAACAAAATCTTAGCAATTGCCTCTCCTGTTGAAAAATTCTGGTGACAGTTTGAGTGTCATTATTATAGTATTTTAGGTATGTATGATATTCAGTTTAGAAACAAAATCTTAGCTATCAAGAGTAATAGTATCATAGTTTAAGCCATCCTTGTGACTACTTACATCTGTATCAAGCGTATGCCCAAGTATACGTACGTACACTCTGCCTTATCAAAGGAATTTATGAAAATAATATATTTTTGTACCTAAGCACGTTCGTGGTCCTGTGCCAAACGGTATGAAAGCAAATGGATGTCGAGTAGCTACTTTGTCCGGGTCGAAATTATGAGGGTTCCATTTGTTAGGTTCCGAATAATACTTTTCGTCATGGTGCACTGCGTAGGGACAAATTACAATTCTGCATCCGGCCGGGAGGACTTGTCCATCTTCAAGAACATTATTGGAAATTGAGTACAAGTGTTAATATTGTCGAAGTTTAAGCTAAATTAGTTGAAGAAATCATGATAAGTTATAATTTATGTTACGCGTGTGCATACATAAGCAGAGTAACACTTTTCTTTTTCTATTTATTAAAAAAAAAAAAAAAAAAAAGTCGTGGGATGCTTTTTTTTAAAATTAATATTTGAGGAAACTCGGCTATGTATGTGTACACATACCAGTGATGGGAATATCCTGATCCGTTGCGCGCACAATTACTGGAACGGTTGAGAATAGTCGTAAACTCTCTTTCAAGCACTGCTCCAAAAAATTCATCTGACGCAAGTCATCTAGTGAGGGTAATCTATTACTGTTTGCGAATATTTCCTCTAACTCCTCGTATACTTTTTCCTGTACATTGCGAAAATTATGGAGTAAGTACAATATCTACTAATCTTTCAGTACGTCTCTTTTAATTTTGTACCTGAAATTGAGGATGCATCGCCAGCATCAGTAATGTGAAGCTGTCGACAATTGCAGTTGTTTCTGTTCCCTACAAACAAAAATTTGGTAATTACCACTTGGAAAGATAGTATCAGCCAATATATCAGAAATAAAAATCAGTTTTCGGTGCCATTCTAATATGCGCTCTACCCGTGTCATGTGAACTACGTATATATGTGTGCGTTCTACCAACATAATGTTTTTTTCCAAGTATGCGCTCTACCGTTGTAAGCTTGTTTGCGTTACCCAAGGGACACCACAGGGAGGTTCGGTCTTCCTTCGTTTCGAAACCATCTCGGAACCGCACTTACAACATGGATCCTGCGCCAAGAAGTAGATGGTCTCGCAAGAAATGGACACAACCTGCTTCCGAATTGACGACATTTATGTAAAAATCCTTCAGTTCCATAATGGTCGACGTACAAGTAAATACACAGCATGATCTTAGTAGGCAAGTATACAACTGATGGGAGGTAGATTCGAGTACTTATCCTTATGTGTGCGAGACATTATCTGCGTGTTTCCATGCAACGCTATCGTCAAAGTCTGGTTGGGCGAGTGGATAGCGCGCTGGTCTTGGCATCCGGAGGTCACGGGTTCAAGCCCACCTAGCAACTCGCTACATTTTGACTTAGGCCGGTTTTTTGGTAAGAAGAGAAAAGGGCTAAGACAGCCCTAACAGCCTGCTCCATGCCTCTCAGGTAATGCTCGAAAGGGCAGATTCCAGGGCTCGGATTGAGAGTAAAATCAGAAAAAAGGTTTCACAAGTTACGATATGAATAAAAAGATTTCCATGCCTACTTCTTGGGCAGGCGGGTACGCTGGTAGAACGCATTACTGCGGTAGAGCCCATTCTAGGAAAGAAATATGTTGATAGAGCGCATACTGTGACAGTTTTTGTGTCGGTAGAGCACATATTAGAATGGCACCCAGTTTTCTTATCGCTTACAGCAAAAATGATTGTCAACATTTCATCGGCCAGTTCTTCATCGGTGAAATTGTCGGTTCCTTCTTGCACTTGCCATAAAATATCCAAGAGGTTTTTCGAAGGCTTACCTGAGAACATATCTTCTAATAATATATTTTTGTGTGACATTTATAGGGGTTGTAAATGTCGTATGTAACGAAGGGAGAATTTTGATATCCTGGCATTCCTTATCTCCGGTCCATAGCAGCGAAAACATACGCTGCAGGCGTGTGAACACAGAAGACGCAGTTTCCCCTTGAAGTTACAGTTTTCCCATTATGACCTATCTTTCAAGGCTTGGAGTAATACGCAGATATATCAATGTCCTATACTCAAAAATAAAAGTTCTTGTAAATTCTATGACTGAGGGTATGAATGTGAAATGTACCTAGTCTCCCCCCTCATCCATCGAATCCAAGTAGTCTTAAACTCGTGCTTATACACGGGTCGCACTTATGATTACAGTTTGTTCTTTGTTGTATTCAGCTCACTGGCTGCTGTAATTTTTAAGTGGTTTCTAACTAGAAAGCAAGTATTCGTAGGGTCTGAAAGAGGAAGCTTAGTGACGTACTATGGTATGGTGCTAATGCTTGACGGGAAAATGTTATTGCGTGTAATTTAAAGAAAATAAATGCTGTAATACAGTTAATGAGTCAGTATCTAATGGCAAATTAATTTTCCCTCAAACTCGTGGCGAAATGAATTCCACTATTCCCATTTCTGGAATCATTGCCTAAATTTCAACTCTCAAGTTGATTCTGAAAGTCACTCTCAAGGTCCCTGTGTTCTACCAATTTGAGATCAAATATCGTTTTGGTTTACCTAATTAAATAAGCATGTTTTATCAGTGGTATAGTTGTAATCATATATCTTGACTCGGCGACGTAGTTAAAACATTCATGCTATGGACCTGGTAGAGAGAATGGTGTGTAGTATACAGGGTGTCCAGCCGCCCTCCAAGAACCCGCTAGGTACGCATAGTACTCGATAAAACAGGGAAAAAATTGAGTACGAAAAGTTGCCTACGAGCAAATTACAGGGGCTGCGTTGTTTTAAAGATTACAAAAAAAAATTTCAAGACGATATACAAGACATGATAATTGACGGAATAAATAATCTGACAATGGGCGCTGATAGTACTGACTTGGACGAAGGAAAATCTGAGTACGATGCATTGTCTATTCTCCAAATTGAATTCGCCGAATTCTGAATTTTTAAAAAGTTATCCTGCGTTGAGTAAAATCTAATGACCCAATTTTTCAATTTTTCGGCTACTTGTGCCCCCCCCCCAAAAAAAATAAATTATCTAATCAAGTATGTATGAGCTGATATGAAGAAAGGGACCTTAGCGCAAAGAAGTAAATTTTACAGGAGAGCGGATACACAAAATTGATAACGTTTTCACGTTACGAAGAAACTCAACTTTGAAGACTTACAGCCGTTTGAGAAAATTTTTTAGAATTTTTTCGACAACACCACGCGAAAGAGAGGCCAAAAATTAGTCAAACATCCTTCGGGTCAACCTGAACCACAGTGCAGTCGCGCAGGATCTCCTGTGGCGCTCTGTGGGAGAGAGACAGGTTGACCTGGTGATAGCCAGCGAGCCGTATAGGGTCGCTGAGGCGAGAGGGTGGCATCGCGACCGCAGCGGACTTGCAGCATTAGGAGTGTGTCCAGACTGCCCAATAGCTCCAGGCGGGGTAGAGGAGGGGGAGGGGTACGTAGCTGTACAGTTGGGCGACCTCGCCGTCTACAGTTGCTACTTCTCCCCGAACAGGACCTTAGAGGAGTTCGAGACCTACCTCGCCTGTCTGGAAGAGAGCGTCGCCAGGAGGACGTCGAGGGTGATCGTGGCCGGAGACTTCAATGTCAAGTCAGAGGAATGGCACTCCGGTCAGACCGACCGCAAAGGGTACGCCTTGGGGGAGCTTGCCGCCCGGCTAGGCCTCGTTCCGACGAACGTGGGCGGCACTCCAACGAGGTTCCACCAGGGATGGAGCTCAGTCATCGACGTGACCTTCGCGTCAGCAGGACTGGTCCGCTGGATCAAGGACTGGTCCGTGCTCGACGAGGAGTCCGGGAGCGATCACCGCTACATCGCGTTTCAGCTTGACAGGGGTCACACCGTAGTCGCTGTACCAAAGGAGAAGAAGCCGGGAAGATGGGCAATCCGGAAGCTAGACGCCAATCAGTTAGAGGCGAGCTTCCTGGCTCTCACCTGGGGAAAAAGAGAGCACGGGGCCGCAGAAAGAGGCGCCGAGGCCGCAGCCGAGGACGTCATCAGGACGGTGGCAGCGGCCTGCGATAGCGCAATGCCCCGCGTCGGTTGGCCACGTGCGCGACCTCCAGTGTACTGGTGGACCGACGAGATTGCCGAGCTGCGGAAGGAATGTAACCGCCTACGTCGTCGCTATCAGCAGATAGGACGAGATGACGGAGGGACGGGGGAAAGCCTCGCAGCGGTACCAGCAGGCGCGCCGAGCCCTCAAGGCGGCCATCCGGCAGAGTAAGAAGAGGGCGTGGGAGGAGCTGCGACGGGAGGCGGACCACGACCCCTTCGGCAAGCCGTATCATGTTGCGATGCGGAGGGCCGGAGGGCCGTCGGTAACGAGCCGCATGGCGTCGGGAGTGCTGCAGAAGGTGGTGGAGGAGCTGTTCCCGCAGCGCCCACCACTACCGGCATCATTGTCTGGAGAGGCCACGGAGGAGTTCTGTCCATTGAGCACCGGCGAAGTGGACAGTGCCATCAAGCGGATCCGGACGAAGAAGCGGAAGGCACCAGGGCTTGACATGATCCCGAACGTCCTGTGGGAGTCCGTGCATCAGGTGGAGCCGTCCATCCTGACCAACGTGTTTAACCGCGCGTTGCAGGTGGGGACATTTCCGGACCGATCTTGCCCTCATCAAGAAGCCAGGGAAGCCAGACGGGCAGCCATCATCATACTGGCCAATCTGCTTGCTCGACACCGTGGGGAAGGTGTTTGAGCGGACGATCGTAGATAGGCTGGAGGCGCACCTGGAGAGGCGGAGGACGATTTGGAACAGCCAGTATACGGCTTCAGGACCGGCCGCTCGACAGCGGATGCAGCACTCAGGCTGAAGGCGATGACGGCGAAGGCGATACGCGACGGAGAGTTCTGTGCGGCGGTCAGTCTCAACATTCGCAACACCTTCAACTCGATACCGTACTCATGTGTGGTGTCGGCGTTGGAGGAGGCGCGGGTGCCGGGCTACCTCGTGCGGATTATCCGGAGCTGTTTCTGCGGGCGTCGGATCGAGATGGAGTCGGCCTCAGGACTAGTCACGAGGGCGATGATGTACGGCGTTCTTCAGGGGTCGGTCCTTGGACCCATCCTGTGGAACGTCGCCTTCAACAGGTTGCTGCGGCTGGCGGTCCCACTAGGCGTGAAACTCATCTGTTAAGCCGATGACACGCTGATGGTGTGCCAAGCCGCGACAACAGCGAAGGTCGCGACCAAAGTCAACCGGGCGTTGGAGTTGCTGACCGGTTGGATCGAGTCAGAGGTATTGTGCTTGGCGGTGCAGAAGACGGAGGAAGTTCTGTTCACGACGCGCCGCAAGTACGTCCAACCAACGATTGTGCAAGCGGAGAGGAGGACACGCCGTGGCATACGCTGTTCGAGTGCGACGCCTGGGAGGAAGAGAGGCGCGGGCGGTCCCGATCGATCCCGGAGATGACGCGATCGACCGTCTTGCGCCGGACACCCTGGTCCCGGAGCTGTCGAGGAGCCGAGGCGGGTAGAACTGGGTGTCGGGTTTCGTTTCGGCCATCATGCGACGGAAGATGGAGGCTGAGTGGTCAAGACAGAGGACGCAAGGAGGAGGAGGAGAAGCTGAACTTGCTGCTGCTGCTGCGGCGGCGGATATCGTTCTGCGAGGCTCGCCCGTAGTACCAGGGCTGGAGCAGAGCTCGCCCGCAGTGCAAGGGCTGGAACTACAATCGGATGAGTCCCACGCGATGAGTGAGTGAAGAGGAAGAGGCAGCGCGTCCGGTGGTGGGGGACCTGAATTTCCAGGCGAGCGCTCTGGGAGTGCGGACCTCGTTCCGTAGGGAACCCCGTGGTGGCCCTGACAGGACGCGGGCACCGTTCCGGCCAGGAGAAATGGGGCTCGGGCCCGACCTCAAAGCGTTTCCCTCGGTACTGATGCGATGCCCGAAAGGGTAGTTTCCGGTGCCGGGGGTGCGGTGTCTCAGGGGCCACTTTAGCATGCGCGCATCGTCATACGTACCACCACACCAATGTTAAAACGGCGTAGCCCCTTCAATTGGCTCGTATGCAACTTGTCCCACTTACCTTTTTTTTTTTTTTTTTTTTTCGTTGTATTGAGTACTATGCGTTATGCGTACCTAGCGGGTTCTTGAACAAAGTCCGGACACCCATATGTACATATTATAGTTATGGAATTCGGACAGTCTATCTCCTTACCATCTTTCGTAGGTTCGACATTATTCATTCCCTTTTGTTGGATCAGAAGTTGTCTTTTGCTTCGGATTATCTGTACAGAAATTACATACTTAAATATAGAGATCTTGCATCTGGCCATCTAAGAGTATAATAACTGAATATACATTATGTACAAAGAACCGATTCCGACCGGCCAGCATTAATTAATTTCAGTATTTATTCAGCAGACCGACAGCAGTATAAAGTGGGTTATTACGAAAACGGTTTATCTGAAAAATAAGCAAGCTGCATTTGACGACACATGGTAAACATACTTTTAGTTGGGGTTCCCGTAATTAGATTATACTGATATAATGAACTTTCTGCATTAACTGAAATGTTTTCACGGTATCATGATGTCCGAATTGGTTCTGCGACATGCTCAAAGCATATGTTCTTCCTACTATTTCGAAAATGAAACAATGGTTTTTCCCTTTTGATTATACAAACCGGTTTCGGGGAACCCAATGAGGGTATTGGTAAAAGTTATGCACAAATGGGACTAGTTCATTAAAAAAAATTACTGGATCAATAAAGTAGCTAACTTTTATGAGAAAATGAAATAGTTTTCAAACATTTGTGGGTGATTTTTATGAACTCATATTTTGGGAGCACACTGTTGAATCGTTTATGATGTTGTGTTTTTGTGGCAGCTGCTGTGAGGGTCAGTAATCCTTTGTGTCAAGTACAACTTTTCCCGTCCAATGATGTGAATAGGTGAATATATCCACTTTTTAGGATAAGTTCTTTCTTTACCTGACAATCTCCGAATTCCTTAGCGTCCGGTAATCTCTGACTTTCCTTGTATAGTTACAATATAAATGACCGTATCGAGGGAAAGTACATGTATAATAAGCTATCAGCACATTCGAGCCGCCATATTGACGTCCATATTCGCATAAAATGTACACCGTCTTCGGTGGTGTCCTGAATGTTTCTGTGATCATAACTCAGTTAACTCCGATTGAAAAAATAATTTTGTATTCTTTATGGAATTTCAAAATAGGTAATTCCACAAAATCAAGAAATACGGATAGCAAATTACTTTTGAAATTTCGAAATACGAGTAGTATTAAACGGTACGCGATGAATGATTATGAGCTTTAGTATGGCGGCTCGTAAAAACCCAGTGTATTACTGTGTTCTTGCCGTAATATCTATAGTGCACTTCTTGTGACAGTATAGCGAAACTTGTCAATTATCCTATCGAGTGATGCAGAAAATGTGCGCGCATTTCTACTTAGGAACAAGCGTGTAAAATGTGGTGCATCTTCTTAAATCACCCCATGTGTGACTAGGAAAATCATTGTGCATTATGACTACTGATTATAGTACGTTACTTTTCTGGGAAGATCTTGAGCTTTCTGGAAAATATTAGGACACCCTATGAAATACGTGTAAACACTGAAGATGATTGATGGTTGTAACCACGGCTGATACGTTCTCTGGCTCGCTAATTTTGATGCTCTAATTTGATAACGGAAAAAATATTAGGTTTGTGGACATATTGATAATTACTTACGAATTGTTATTTCAATAGCTAATTTGATGGAAATTTGGGTATCTTCTTACATAAGGTATGTCTTTTTCGAATCAATTACTTGACCGCATTCATCGTATTCCTCTTCTGTATACCCCATTGCTGTTTCTGCAAAATGTACACTGAATTTTTAAATATAAAAATGTATCTAATTGTCTAAATTTCTTCCATCTGAAGTTGACTATATTGTTACGAACAGCTGTGTGCCATTAGTGCAAATATGAGAGAGCCTTAGGTATTTAGCTTACCAGATGTACTGCACCTTCCACCCTCTCCCAACCTAAAGGAATTTGAAAAAAAAAACATATGGAGGGCGGAAGAAGCGAAATAATTCTTCAAAAAAGTACTCTCCCGCCTAGTCTTGAAAGTCCATTTGCGCTTATGCAGCGTGCCGTTCTGTCCTCTTGTTTTTCGAAATATGTACCTAATTAGCTGCTTTTTGAAAAAGAACACCCCTTTACCACAAATTGTGTTGAATGAAGCGCTGATCATATACGACCATAGATCAAAATATTTTCCAGTTCCAGCTTCTTTATTTAATCGCTTTACCAGTCTCCAGTTTTGCTGGTTAAAAACTTCCTGAAAATAATTCGACCATACTGTAGTGTTGAATGCTCGGTCCACGATGCGACGTCTCCGTTTCCATTTGGCTACTACTCAACAGATCGTCAGTCGGAATTATGTAAATTGAAACGTTCCACATAAATAATGAAGAGGAGTCAGATTTCCTTATATCTTACCACTGCACGTTGCCAGGCCATCCCCAATTAGTTCAGATAAGAAGCGATAGCTCTTGTCCTTTTCCAAATTTTTGGACGCTAGAATCTGGAAACATGTAATACATTTGATTTGAATTTTTATTGAGTAACATAAAAATTTGATAATAGAGAATGTGATGAAAAAGTATAGACAGTAAACGTGGATTTGGGCTTAATCAGTTTTCAGAGGGTATGTGAACGAAGAAGGGAATAGGAGTCACGAGGTGTAACCATGCAGGATTCATGTGACATATGTTTGTAAATCAAATTATTAAAATCCCATCTTTTCATTCTTCATTATTACAAGCACTACCTCCCACCTGAGTCCTCTGCTAATGTACTTCAAATAAACCTTTCATAAACCTCTTGAAGCTTGATTAAGATTCGCTGGACTTTTCAAGACTCATTGGACAAACTTTTCAGCTTGAATGGCTTCTTAGTAATAATTGAAAAAGTGTGAACTGTTTGATAATATCTTACCTGAATGTCTTCTGGTTTTGTGACAAAAATGAATGGTTCAGTTAAAATCCAGACTCGAAAAGGACTTTTATACAATTTATACCAGTTTGGAAATAATTTCATCAATTCTGAAATGAAAATCATATTACGAAGCAATAAATGAATGCTTAACGGACATTAGTTATGGTTTATGCTTACGCAACTGATTTTTCTTGAGACGCGCCCTTTGGCTTTTTGTACAATGTTTTATTGTACTTTTAAAAAAAGTCATATTTTTCCTTGTAAAGGAAAGTCTTAAAAACACAACACTCTTACTTTCTAGCTCCTCTCTCACATATACTCATTTGCTTATCTGTGTTCTGAATTACAGTATTAAGGATTTTGATAATGTTTTGAATAATATAATGGAATAAGTATAAATGCATGGCTGAGTATAGAACTTGCTTAATCGATTTTTAGCAATGGAGTGCTATGTTAACGAACATCCATAATGACATGTGTAGGGCCATAGTAAAGTAAATTTATTAAGGGTACATAAATCAGAAATTTTCCACCTGTTGAAGCGAAAACATGAAACATTTTTCATTTTTGTCAAGCAAGGAAAAAAAAGTTTGTAAGGTACGTGACTTTGCCAATTGACCACCTGATCGTCAGTTTGTCGATTCTGAAAGATGCCTGGGAAAACAGGGAGACACCTCTAAAGAATTAGAAGATTGTTTTGTTGAGCTATGATCGGGTTTCATTGCTTTAGGTCCGCATTGGCCTAGTACACCCTTTCGAAACGAAATGCCTCAATAAGGCTGCTAATTTTCTTACATTTAGGTGAAGAAATATCCCAATATAATAAGATTGCAAAATGATGTTGAAGAAATAAACAATTGCATGATTCATTGCAGAAAGTTGTTCAGTCAATTTCTTTGGAATGATAGACCATGTTAACTAATGTTCAGTATAGTAGCAGTGGGGAGAAGGGCATGGGTATAAAATTGGTTATGATATGGGTATTTAAACTTTTAGGTAAATTTAATTTTTTTTAAAGTGCATCTTGAGAAAAACAGCTTTTATTTCATCCTCTAAACTCATAGTTTACTATTCTAGATGAACAAAATCATTCTTTTGGCTAAATCAATTAGAAGTAAAGTGCTGACAAAGGGGAAAATGGTAAACGATTTCTTCTTCAGTTTATCCCGTTAAAGCCACAGTTTGGTGAACCGTCTCAATTTACATATTTTGCTGAACATGATAAGTGATTCAAAACCATTTTGTAGAATTTATTGCAAATATTTCATTACACCTTGGATTTCTTCACTTTGGTACACCTATAAGTGAGCTGGAATACAGTTTTAGGTGAGACAAATTGTATTTCTCGCTTAATTTACTGGACATAAACTCCGAAACATAGGAATAATAATGAAAAATTGTTAGGAAAATAATGACGATTTAGGGCACATCTATGAGCGCAAAAGCCGACCTGGAGTATAATTTTTTAGTTTTGAAAGGGCAGCTCGTGGTGAATCTAGGGGAGACTCAAGTCCCTCTTCTAGTGCTTATAGACACCAACATTGATGAAAGAACTCGGGTGTTCCTGTGAGGAGCGTACCCTTTTTTTTGGGCGAGGGGAGGGGAGCAGCGTGACAAACTGCGGAAACAGTGCAAGAGAAAACCGGTATGAAGTGAGTTGCTACATACCTATTTCATTTTATATACCCAGTCTTTATGCTTGGGATTTTTTCCCGTCAAAAATTACAAACTTGCCCACCAAGCACGCGGTCTATAGAATTATAAGATGGATAGTTATGGGTCGATGATAGTTATACTGCTGAATAATCATCGTTAGGTTGAAAACTAATTAACTGGTTGATCCTTCAAATGACCTCCGTCAGGCGCGGTACAGAATTTTTCTATGAGGATGGATTTCAGGATGTTGACCTTCGAAAGTGATAAATTGCAAGCCGTAGGAGCAAAATGTTTTTAAACTTTTAAAACACATAGGAAAAAATATTCTTCCCTGTTTACGGAGGATTATTTTCCAAATTCCCCTTAAAACCAACTATGTCCTCACTTTTTCACCGATTCTACCATAGAAAAATAATTTCATATTTTACTAACATTTGCTTTGAATGTTAGGAACAAAGGATACTCAAACTGTACTGTAAATACATAATATTTGTATGTAGCCAGTGCCGGCGTTTGAGGTGATGCACTGCACAAAATGCACCACGCGGAGTTTAAACTCAAAATTACAATCTCATGCATATTACGTAATATCATGCAGCATACTAAATGTTTCGCCGTTCGTTACTGAGTCCCCCCTTCCGAAAAAAATACCTGCCACTTGAGAACTGACAAGAAGATTTTTGGATTTGCACCACATGGGGAAACGATCTGGCTCCAGCCCTGTATGTAGTTACCTAGATTTAAATATCATATAAATAATATAGCCTATGTAATTGCATTTTTTCCCCTGAAAAAATTAGAATTGATGAAGTGGGCTCCTCTAATATACAGTGCACCAGAACTTATTTGGTGTTCAGTTAGGCAGGACCGTCGAGAGAAGATTTTGAACCGGTAGAGTACTTTCTTGTGCTTACGAACGAACATTTCAGTAGTGCGAAAATACATTTACGGGCTCTGAAAGAGCGCATTGTGCCAGGCCTGCAAATAGCTAGGAATAGATTTAGAAATATAAAATTTTCAAAATTCGAACCTTTGGAAGAGCGCAGGAAAATGTGAATATTTCCAATTAAGGGCAACGTTGAAGGTCCATCAAACTTATTCACGAGTTCTGTCAGGCGTTTTCTTCTACGGTGATACTCCGCGAGGTAGATCATCACAGCGATTGCTAATGCAAGCACTACCAAGATCATGATTGGTTCGAGCGATAAACGCTAGTGAAAGCTCGAATTCAAACTGTTGCTAGAATGGAACAATCATTTTCAATTAACAAGTTCATTAACCCTGGAATACCACAATAGTTTTGTAACATAAACGCCACACTGGGGTGTACTCCACCCCAATTTTGGAAATGCTATAGCTGCAGTTCTAATGTAGATATTTGTATGCAACTTGGTACGTATATTCATCTAGTTCCCAGTAATGCTTAAGGGGACCAAGACTACCAAATACTACAAAACACAATTTTTTCAACAAAAATTTTTTTTCGAATTTTACAAATACCATATTTTTCAAAATTTTGGTCATTTAAAAAAAAGAATCAAAAAACAACATTTTTCTGGAAAACTTTATATTTCCTCGAAGGAAAATATTCACTAAACATAAATAAATAGGTGAAGTGAAGATCAGAATGATAATTTTCCTTAACCAGGCAGGTAGATAATGATAATATCGGCATCTAAAATAAAATAAAAAACACGAGTAAAAAAACTCAAAATTTTAAAATCGTAAAAACAAACAAGTTTTGAAGCGCCATCTAGTTCTTATATCGAATCATTTTAAGGCGCGTACACATCTGAACACGAACGCGAACAAGGCAAGCCGAACATATATCTATACATAATATGTATAGGTATATGTATGTTCGGCTTGCCTCGTTCGCATTCACGTTCAGATGTGTACGCGCCTTTAGAAATCTCTGCACTGTATTCTCTTTTCGCCACTTGTGACTGACTATGCCATGTACGTACGCTTGCTATATGTATATAGTGCATCAGTGCATGCTAGTGTATGCATATGTTAGTAGGCCAAGCTATCAGCTATGTGTTCTTTCATATTGCACTCCTACCATTATTACCCGTTCGTATCACTTGTAAACAAAGTTGAATACAGTCCTGCCGCGAGGGGGAGGACGGGGGAATACCCTGGGTCTGGACTTTCAGGGGGCCTCCATGTTTTTATAATGCCTGAATTTCAACGCTTACGGCAACATCATACTGTACATCAAATTAGCAGTCACTCCTTACATCATGAAAGAAACCTCTTATCCCATAGCTTATGATTTTTTACCATCTGACAAAAGAACAAAATAAACTGGAAGGAGACGGGGGCTCGTGGAAATTCCCCTCAGGCCCTCTTTTTCTCTCTACGGGGCTGGTTGAATATTGAAGATTTGAAGTTCTTCTATACCTGTATGCAGAAAGAGAGTATTAGTTTTGCGCAATGATTTTATTTTATGGAAGGGTTGAAAGATTTTATATAATACAATTTAGCAGTTGTCCTGTTCGCATTCGATACATCTCGAGAGGCCTCAGTGGAAGTTGACGTCGAAGCCATTGTAAAGGAAATGAATTGGGGGTAATGAGTTTCGAGAAAGTGACTGGAGTGGTCGAGAAAATCCATGGTATTGGATAGAAAGCACTTCCAAGGAAATTTAAAATAAGATATGCATCTTTCTTATAACGGCCCCAGCATACCGACGCGATATACTACACGGTCTCAGACCGCGCGCGGTCAAATGTACCAGGGCGAATCTAATAACCGCGTCCGTGTGCGATCTGAGACCGCGAGTAGATCGCGCCGGTGTGCAGGGGCCATAAAGTATAACTTGAAGTTAATTTTTTGTCGAAAAAAAAAAGTTACGTGAATACCACACTGGGGTGTAGCACACCCCACACCCTATTACAATTCCTCCAAATAAAAAGTCGGCCTATTATCATACGTATATGGAGACTCTGCATTACTCCAGTAATAATTCCCGCATAATAGGAAAATTTTAAATCCCTTTTATAAAATGTAAATGACAAAAAAAGCCGTGTGGGGTGTATCACACCCCAGTGTGGTATTCCAGGGTTAAAGGTCTGCTCTACTGCAGAAAGCGTAGTCAAATTTTGAAGATGTTTGGTCGAATTTCAAAAACTTGACGACGTACACTAGGCGAAATGCCGGTTATAGGCGGCCAAAACTCCATAAAATGAAGCGAACCAAATTCACATTAATGGTGGAAATTATCATTCTTCAATATCAGATGACCTAAAAACAGCCCAACTTATCTCCCCAAAAATATTATTAGAATGCAGAGCTGGATATCAATTTGAACATTTTAAAATTTAGGTAGACTGTTTTAAAAGAAGATGATGAAATAGAGGGTAGTTTCAAATGACGATACCAAAGCCAGACCTTGACGTAGAATCGTTTTATATTTTTATTCCTTGATAAATACAGTTCAATTTGAATGAGTTCTGTGTTAAAGAAACTTCACGTTTCTAACCTCAGAATAAATATTAAAGTTCAACATTACTGTCCCTTTTGCTCTACCAAATACCTTCACTTGATTGACTGGGAAAACCTTGATCCAGCTCGATCCGGAAATATATTGAATGAGTTTTATTCCTTGAACATCCATCTAACTATCGTGACATCATTCAGCTGCGACCTTGCGACATTCAGAGAAAAAGAGGAACTAATGAACGATTGGCAGTGTTAGGACAAAAATAGGCTGATCAACGAATTCAGCGCGTTAAAAAATTTATATTTAGGCACCTAACTCGATTTTGTCGGAAATTTTGAATTTTCACCACCCGCCCCCCACGCATATAGGGTTTAGGTTATCAGACGGGGTACCTGCATATAAGATCAAAAATGAATTCAGCGTGTCGAAAAACATGTATCTAGACACCCAACTCGATCTTCTTCAAAAATTTTGTATTTTCATCCCTTTTAAAGGGAGTAGATTACCACATGGGGCAAAAATAGGCCCGAAAATGAATTCAGCGTCTCAAAAAACAAAAATATTTAGACACTCCGATTCTTTCAAAAATTTTGAATGTTTTTCCCCCAATACAAAGGTAGGTTACCGGATGGGCTAATATAACCTCAAAAACGAATTCAGCGTCTCAAAAAACATACATTTAGATATCCAATTCGATTTTTTCAAACATTTTGAATCTTTCACCCCCAATAAAGGGGGTAGGTTACCAGATAGCGTGAATATAAGCTGAAACACGAATTCAGCCCCTCAAAAAACATATATTTGGCCACCTAACTCGATTTCTTTGAAAATTTTGAATTTTCATCCCCTTATAAAAAGGGTAGGTCATCAAGTGGGGTAAAAATGAGCTCAAGGACGAATTCAGCGTCTCAATAAACATACTTTTAGATACCAAAAACTTGATATCTTTAAAATGTTTGGAATTTCATCCCCCAATAAAGGGGGTAGGTTTGCATCGCATACTTTACATCTCGTAGCACTGGGTGCAATCGCAACATATAAAAATATACAGAAATTTAGTTCTATTTGGCCCCAATTTCGGGTTGAAATGCTTCGAATAGATAGCTCCAGTGGCGAGGAGGCTGGCCAGGTGTTTTTAAAGTGAGTCCAAAAATGTTTGCTTCTTTTTCCCGATGCGCTAGAATTCAGTTAGTTCTTGGTTCTGACTCGCCCAAGGTGTCACTCAAACAGCTTAATCTCCCCCCATTTTTGGTTTATTTTTGAGATGATAGTTGATTTATAGGTATTGTCGAAGTGGGCTTAGTCACTTTATAAAAATACTGGCCTTTTGTGAGTCGTTTTATAAATTGACGGTTTTCACACTGCGTATCCGATAATATGCCTCGGCATTTCACTGCATGACGGATTTCACAATTTGCCGGTAACATATATTTTAATACGCACGTTTTAAGCGCTACTTGAGACCAGAATTTCAAAAAATAATGCTTAATGTAGAGAATTATTCTTCTATCCTAAAATATCCATTAAAATCTGAAACTGAAAGGACCATTTAATCTAGGCAGTGTTATAATCTGTTCATTGGCGTTGAACCCATATGGAGCCAGGAGCATTTGCTATACACGTAAAAGTTTCCATGTGAAGCGCGGCGCTTCTCATGGAGCGGCTCCATGTGAAAAAAATAGGACAAAACAAATAAAACTAACCAAAGTAAAAAATAGGTTTTTTTTTTGAAAAATATTTTTCTACTTTTACAAAAAAAGTACGCCATCAGCTTTGAAAATTTCATCTCGCCCCATAAGGGATTTATAAACTTCGGCGCCCGTGAGTCGGTTGAATTGTTTAAAAAACTCAATATAAGTACTTACCGTATATTATTAGTGTTACCTGGTCGTCATCAAAATAGTGCTTCCCTCACTCCAAAATCAAACACAAGAGACAAAATGTAGCTAAAGCGATTCTGGTTGTGAAATAGAACGTTCAGATATTCGTACGTTGTGAAAATGGAAAATAAATTGTTATGCTCTTCTTCCTATTTATATACAGAATTAACTAGTTTTACGATATTAAGCGTGATTTTCTTTCCAGTTGCCCGTACCTAAAATGTTTTAGTCTTGAAAGATAAGTACCTGTACCTATCTACCTTCATGAAAAGTTCTTCGTATTTTCATTTACTGTACGCGTATTTTAATTGCTTCTACTTCTGATTTACCGGAATTGTTGTACTAGGCATACCCTTCGTTGCTGTGTTCAATTTACACGACAAAACCATCTGTTCTTCTTTCGATCTGGATAACACGAGGTCACCCACCGATACTTCTTGCTTATAATTTAAAATAATTCTACTTTCCAGCCCTTGATCGTATTCAGCCGTGTATCTAAAATACATTATGATATTGGAGTATTCCGACTCACAGAACCTTGTTCAGTTCTGTTAAAATAATCTTAAACGTATCCACTTTCAGTAGGAGCTAATATGTAATTACCTATTATCATTTACGCTTCGTTAACTAGTTGTTTTCTTCAGGAAGAACATTTTTGGATTTCATCGTGAGGAAGTCCACAAATTTACCAAAACGTTGATTATAAATATAATCGTATCTTACTGTTTAATTGTAAAATTACCGCTGAAGATTTAACTACGAGTCACATAGTGATGACGTTGACGATTTGCCACATGTTTAAGTATAATTATAAGTAGGTAAATAGCGAAAAAAAAAAGTTTCTTGAAATTTTGGTTGGAAGAGCGAGAGAGTCTTGTTTTTGGAACTTACTGGCAATGCGAAATGATTATCTTTCTACAAATCATCTCTGATTTTTTAAATCTCAGGAGTACTAAACATTTTTGGTAGACTTCCGCTTTTCATTTCTTGGCTGACATGCTCCAAAATCAAAATTCGGTCTCTTAACCCCCAAGTTTAAGTACATTCATACTAACAAGGAGGAGAGAGGGAATGCAATTATGATATCCTAGTCATTTGTAATGAAGGTCAGGAAGAAAAAAAACTAGCTCCTCATCCGCTTATTGCTATAGAAGTCGAAGTACAAAATCAAAAAACTAACGGTCTCTCTGACCCAGGCAGTAACATGTCGATCATTCCGCTGCATTTTCTAAGAGAATTTGAGACAAAAAATTTCATTCCGTCTTCTTTACGATACAAGAGAATGATTGGGGTGACTATATATTAGGTCTAACGTATGTAAACATTAAAATTAAAAATACTCAAAAGAAAGTTAAATTTTACGTAATCAAAAAGGATTCTTTCAAATACGGCATATTAATAGGTCTCGATATGATTAAAATGTTCAAGTTATGCCAGGACCACAATCTTAATATTTCCCAAGTTCCCTCAGATGAACCGAATTTAAAAACCCAAATTTCACTGTCTACGGACCAAAATAAAACTTATCAGATAAATTGGAATGAACATACCTATCCCATACGAAACATTAGAAGCAAAAACTAATCACTTACATTTGAAAAAGAAATCAAGAATTCAAAACTATATTGATAAATACTCTTCTGTCTTCGCGAAACACCATGTGTTCTGAATTTATTATTCGAAGATTCTTTTTCCTTTGAATGGCTACAGCTGGCTAATTTACTAAGGACCTGAACAGTTTCGCTTTGGGCTTATTCGCGACTGTGGTGGATGACTCCTAGGCAGATAATCGCGCTACTAACAAGTGCGGATATTTATTTTTGATTGACAACAAGAAAGTAGACATTTTAAAGCATTTTCTTCCGTTTCTCTGTCTTGAATCTAGCAGCGTGAGTAATGTCTCTGGTCACATTTTGAGAAACCCTGGTTTTGAATAATTACTGGAAATCAAACTCGTATTCTACTATTTTTTGGATTCAGGATCCAGTACATATACATCCAGCGGCGATAGCGATCTTAAATTTTCGGGAGGTTGCACTTACTTATCACTCAATGACCTTTCCCTCTAGAAAGTAAAATTATGAAAGCAAATCGATATTTTCTAAGTAGGAGTGTGTGATCGTGTGATGGAACATAGAATTATTATCCATCATTTTCTCCTCAGTTTTCCCCTCAAAATGATATACCTAAGCATGTATTGGGATACTGTATTTTTCCCTCTTTGCTTGAGTTTTTTACATTTTTTAAATGTGTGATCTAGACTGTCTTCTCCCTCGTTGCATTCCCTACAAGTGCTGTTTTCTGTAATTTTATACTTATTAAGTACGTTGCGAATTTCCCATGTCGTGTGAAGTATTGTGTCATGAAGTATGACTTGGGAAAATGCGTACAAAAAGGGAGCGGGCACTATAAAGTAAGAAAATACGTTGAAGAAATTCTGGAAACCAAGGGCGAAATTGAATCAGGGAATCCTGGGGATGCCCATCTACATATAGGGTGGTTGCGCCAGTTTGCAACAACCTTAACTTCAAGAGATAAGAAAAGCTTGTATTCCACAGAATTTATTTGTGATATTTCCTAGAGTGATCTGACAGCTCCCTGAGCACAGTGAAATACTTCCCAACTTCTCACCTGTGGTTTGTAATTTATAATAAAATCTAGCCTGAACGTAGTCAGCTGATTCTTTGATTTCTGGATATTCCTATAAGAAGAACGCTATGACGGCACGACGAAATTTGTTTCAGAAATGGCTCCAACATTATAAAAATCGCCAGAGAGAGCTTTTATCAAGATGATTAGTATTTTTAGCAACAATTTAAGAAAAAACAATCCGCCATTACCTTTCAGAATTAAATATATTCAAATGTTGCGAATTAGAACCGAAATATATTACCGTGATCCAGTTTGCAACACGCTGTTGCAAACTAGGGAAGTGTATCGAATTTGACATCACCAATTTGCAACAGCTTTTTTTTTTTTGAAGCTTTGGAGACTTTAGGTGAATACTCCGAGAAAAATTGATTGAGATTTATCTGACAGGAATCTACATATACCTACCTATGTCTTATAAACTTGAACATTGGGTTGTTGTTCGATTTTCTCTGACTGATAATAAAAAGTTCTACATCTCGCTAAAATTATGAAAATCGATGAAAACGAAGATGAAAAAATATGTCTAGTCCAGGAGCGTACCGATGAGGGGCACCCCCCGGTACGAATTTTTCACTCAGCTGTTGGGAAAATTTACCACTTCAGTCAGGCAAGTTGGGAAAATCCAGCAAGATGAAAGATTTTTTTTGCTTTGATACTTGGGAATTATGAGTTGAGTCAGTTGGGACTTCCACAACTTTTACCTCCTCCCCTCTCCAAGGAAAAACTGTTCGGTACGTCCCTGGTCTAGTCGATTGTCTTCGGCCAAAAGCAACGACCCAACACAAAGGGTACATTTATGCTTGACCGAAAGTTCTGAATGACGAAACATTTTGTGAGGAAAGTGATATTATCATTTACAATATCAGTCCTCCTGAATCTGGCAACGGGCTTATAAATTTGAAGTGCACTGTGACACTTAGTAAAACTGCCGTCATTATTATTTTTTTCTTTTCGGTATGAGTTCGGCGCTGTATACATGATTGGTATTAAGAGCAGAGGCGTGGACGATAGGTGGGCAAGAGGGGCATTTGATCCCCCCTCCCTTCGTCCGCTCAACTGATCGCGGGGCAAAAGTATAATTTTGCCTCCTTGGTAAAACTTAAATTACAGATAAATAATTGAATTAAAGTTCATTATTAATTACGCAGGCCTTCTATACATTTTTTTCAACAAATATTTCAATCGCTATACGTACATACTGTAATTATTTGCCCTAAACTAAAAATGTCTTCATTAGTGCCCTCCGGAAAATGTTTTTTTCTGCGCCTCTGATTAAGAGTGATTAATAGGTGACTCATTATTGTTTCTTACTCATTTTCATTTACCATAAAAGAAATACCTAGTCGGTCATCCCCTCTAAAAGTATTTTGTTATGTTCGAGTAATTTTTTTTTTTGAGTTACTTATCTGCAACAATTGGGTTATTTTCCTATTTTTAAGCATTATTCATGTTTTTCTACAATTAAATCAATTTTTGACTACTTCTTAATATGAGTGTTGCAAACTGGTGACAATACTGTTGCAAAGTGGTACACTTGGTGTTGCAAACTGGTAACCCGTGTTTTTTCCCTTAAATTTCTCCAATGAAAACGTATAAAAATATGTTGTAATACTTTTTTTTGGTAAGCCAATAACAATGTCTTTGAAATGGTGTATCACTCGACAAAACTGTGTCATAAATAAGCCGTTTACAGTGTTTACAAGTTCTTGATACCTCATAACGTGTTGCAAACTGGCGCAGCCACCCTAATTAGAAATACTGTATTATTACCGATTGATAAACAATGATGTACCTACTGCATTGCATCATTTCATTGTACTTTATTCATTGTACCTATTCGCATCAGTTGTTATTAGCTTTACCCTATGTATAATTAATGTGAGAACTTTCGACTCCACGGCACAATAGACTATATGTAATACTACCGGGGGAGGTGGAAATGTTGTAAATAATCAACAAATAAAGGAAATTATTAAACAAAACAAAACAAAAAAAAAAAAATGTATTGGGTTGGAACGAATAGAGGATGTTTTAGTCTAGATAGTGTTATACTCCGCTGAATTGCTTAAAGAACTCTGTATACTTAAGTTCTTCTAGTAGATTATTACTATTACCTGCTGACGAGTTGACAGTCACCGAATTCGTGCTTCTGTCACTCCAAAACGAGACACAAGAGACAAAATGCAAGATAGGGCTGGGAATGTAATCGACAAAAATCGATTAAAATCGATTTCGAGCCACCTTATTAATTATCGATTTTGACTTGCCGTTAACGATTAAAATCAATTTTTTCCATTTTTCACATTTTTCACCATTTTTTTTTTTGAGTTTTTGCTTCAGGTATCACGTACACGACACATTCTACTAGTTCTACCGGTCTAAAGTCTGGTCCAGTTAGGACTGGGAATGTAATCGATCAAAATCGATTTTAACCGATTTGAGGCTCGAAAAGTCGATCTTAATCGATTTCAAAAATTATCGATTTTTCCCACCTCTAATGCAGGAGCATAGCTAAAGCGATTCTGGTTGTGGAACAGCGCATACAGAAATTCGTATGTCGTAAAAGTGAAAAATGAATTAAAAGTTTTGCAGTGTACGAGTGTATAATTTTTTTTCAAACTGACTGATGCAGCGTAAAATGTTTCAATCTTGAAAGATACGGTAACCACATACCACCATGAAAAGTTTTTTTTGTGTATTTGAATTACCTACTCCAACTTCTAATTCACCGGAATTGTTTTACTATAGGTATTACCCTTTGTTAGAACTTACGGACCTACATGAAGCCATTTGTTTCTTTTTCGATAATGCTAAAACGAAGTCACTCACTGATGCTTCTTACTTACAGTTTCAAACAGTTCAACGTTCCAGCCGTAGGTCATGCTTAGGCGTGTATCTAGATCTAGAATACACAGTACACTATGAAATTTGGAGCACTCAGACTCAGAGAATATTTTTTCTAAAACATCTCCACTTTCACTAGAAACTTCAGTATACGTAATTACCTATTATCATTTACGTTTCGCTAAACTCGTTGTTTTCTTCAGGAAGAACATTTTTACATAAATTATCATTCTCAGGAAGTAAACAATTTTACGGGAACATTGATTATAATCGTATCTTACTGTCTAATTGTTAAATTACATGGATGATTGGTTTTCGCTGAAGATCAAAGTACGTGGGCGACTTCCAAGTTTATATAAGTAAATAGCGCCCAAAAAATGTTTCTTGAAATTTTCTTTTGGTTGGGAGGGGGAGGGGACGATTTGGAACCTATTGGTAATACGCAATGAATTTCTCCCTAAAAATCATTTCTGATTTTTTAAATCTCAGAAGTACTAAAAATATGTGATAGACCTCCGCTTTTCATTTCTTGGCCGCGGCATGCATCCTCCTAAATCAAAACTTCAGTCTCTAACGTCCAAATCAAGTATGTACATTAATAGGTACTACCTAATAAGGAAACGGGAGGGCATACAATGATGATATCTAAGTCATACTTTTACCTTTCGCAAAAAGTCAGAGATTCGTAGTTCTTAGCAGCTAACACCTTCATTTGGGTAAGCTCAATTTTATTGAAACTGAGGAGTGTGCACTGAGTAGAAAATTATTTTCAAAGAGAACTGCTATGAATGTTGGAGGCAGTGACAGTGATTTACATGCCGGGAAATGGTGATCGTGTGTTCATTCTCGTCGGAGGCCTCAAAGCTCTTAGTCATCTCATTCTAGAAACACGAGTTATGGCGAGTAGAGTATTAGTGTCCATTTCTGAGTGTGAGTGAACTTGGTAATATTCTGTGTGTGGGGTGTGCCAATTCACTTTTTCTTCTTCTGTATTCCAGAGCGCTTTCGGCTGTTATGCCATCATCAGAGGGTACTCCACTGATGATGGCATAACAGCCGAAAGCGCTCTGGAATACAGAAGAAGAAAAAGTGAATTGGCACACCCCACACACAGAAGGAGTAGAGTATTGAACGGGCGACATTAACTGGTAGACTGAAAAGGTCGTATATGTCGGTACTGTACAAAGGTATATAGTCATAACCTCATCACAAGAAGAGATGGCTACAGCTAAGCAAATGAGACATGCAGAGTCATGGTATGAGATAACATAACAGGATATTTATCACTCCCTCTTCAGCTGACCTGGTCTAGTCATCACGAGGTTGACGACAAAAGTATCCAGCATTTGTTGTTAACAGTGAACAGATGTGCATCTTGCAGAGTCAAAGCTAAAGGACCAACGTTCCCATAGATTAGGGACTTTTCGTCAAAGCTATCGCAATACGACGTTTTCCTGAAATGTAGGATCAGATTAACTCAGAAAAAAACGAACACAATGATAGAAAATAAAACTCTTTCTATTTCTAAGCTTCTATAACATAAGCTCTTTCAACATTTTATGCGAGAAAAACTAAATTATACATTTTTGCTCAACGGTGGCCAAATTATATTTTTATTCAGTTTTTCTTAATTCAAATGTTCCTAGAACAAAATAAACAGGAATCCGAATTATGTAATAGTCATGAAGAGACCAAAATATAGGTAAATTTAGCAAAGGTGGATGATGGCAATGCCTTAAGAGAAGATATATCAGCTACAATTAAAATTTTGTTAATATTTAATATTTATGGACTAGCATTCAAAACATGGATCCTTCGCCTCTGTATTCCAATTTAACTTTGTATCCGTGTTCACTTCGTATTACAAAATCGTAATTTAATTCGACGTCCTCCATTTTTACATTAGTTGAAAGTTTGAAATTCCTTATAATTAAGGATAGCTGAGCTTTCATCGATAACATGGCGTATTTGTTTCCTGCAATCAGAACAAGATTCTTACTACACTACATTTAGCTCAACTGGTCAAGTACTCTGGTGCTTAAATTTCTGTCGGAATACAAATAGGGTATATTGTAGGTCCTGCCAAGTATGAGGTAGCCTTCCCGGAACTGATCATGTTAGGGAAAAAATGAAGAATTAAAAGTATTTTTTTAAAGTTTCTGTTTGCCAGTACACGGCATAGTCCTAAGACCTATGTGAATCTTTGTTCCTTTATTTGTCATGAGACTGTGCTTCCAATAAGTTGGCAGTCTCTAGCAAAGGCATGTCTTAATTCACCAAAAAAATAATCCTGTGGCCAATTACATTCAATAGGCCGAAACCCTGAAGGTAGCAACCTTGTGTAAGAATCATGTTTATTCTAGAGACTGAGATTATTATTAGGTCTGACGGAGGGAACTCGAGTTTTAGTATTTTGCTCTGTATATTTGGGTTTCTGAAAAACTTGAGCATATGTAAGTACCTAACGAAAGTTGAAAATCGTAAAATGTCCTATCCTTAGGAATCAGTTAAGGAGTTTCTCTCCTTATGTACTTAGTAGGTATTGTACATATGTATAAATATTTATATCTGTTAAATGGTCAGCGGAGTAAGCAACGGTTCTCTATCCATTTTTTGACTTTTCCAGGGTGTCCACAGGTGCTGAAAAGTCCTTAATTTTTGTTGATAAATATATTTAAAACCACACCCCTGAAAAATTAACGTTCGTTGTAAAATATTTGAATTTCCAATAATAATAATAATAATAATAATAATAATAATAATAATAATAATAATAATAATAATAATAGTAATTACAGAAAATAAATTTGTTTCCAACACTGAAAAATAAATATTTTGCTATTCCTATGATTGCTTATTAAAAAGGGTAGCGCAGGATATTTATATACAAGGAGGGGCAAAGTGGGGGAGCAAAAAAGAGGGAGGGTAAAGGGGATAAACAATTGGAAACCAGAAAAAAAAAAGAATGGCACACTCGAGGAAAAGATGGAAAATATGCCGGCTACAGTCCGGCAAAGGGTCCAGGAATAATACTTCATTTTTACTTTTTAATTTCTGTGGACACCCTGTTTTCGGGAAAATTGATACGCTAATGAAGTTTTTGATTGTCTTCTACAGATCAAGAGTGTCTTAAAAATTAGAATAATCACGTTAAAATACTTGACGGTTTTTTTTAAAATTCAAAATCGTATATAGTATTTTGGTTTCATGAATGTTAATTCAAGTAATTCTTTTCGGTTTTGCAGTTAAGTATATGGACGTATAAATCTTTCAGACAGGTGTATGATGCCTAACTGAAGGCAGTACATACGTGCCATCGCTAATGCCATTGATTTAATGTAATTGGGCTGTCAGAAGAGATATTGCCCTTTCTGTGTAATTAATTTGCTCTGCGGTAGAATAAAGAATTGTTACTCTTGAAAATTCCAATTTGCCTTCTAATGTTTGTCTCTGCTCTTGAAATATTTTAGTTACAGCTTGAGTGTCATTATTATAGTGTTAGGTGTGATATTTAACTTGGAAACGAAATCTTTGTTATCCAGAGTAATCGACTTTATGTGCACAGAAAAACTCAAAATACGCTTGACGGATTGTTGTGTGGAATATGTTAATGATAAATCCCGATCTCGAGATGGTTTATGGTAAACTTTTCCCCCGAAATTCACTTTGTAAAAGCTGTAATTAAGCTTCAAAGTTGAAATGACGTCACGCGCTGTTGATATCAATATAAAAGCCGCGAGCAACACTTTTATGACCACACGTTCTTATGGTGTAATGTACACATATCATGTTTCCGTCTTCGACATTAGCTCTCCGGGTGAAACATCGGTACGCGAATTGTTTGCCCCCCCCCCCCCCCAAAAAAAAAGGACTTTCGAATTGAATATTGTCTTATTGATCTAATGATTTGTTGCATTCAAAAGAATTAAGTAAACAATTTTCAGTATTTTTCTCATTTTAATAGGACTTTTGCATTCCATGTGAAAATACCTGTATTTTGATATGCCGCATGACGCATTTATGAACCGCTTATTTTCGCTTTTTTCGATCTTATAGCGCTTATTTTTGCTTTTGTCGGCCATTTTAACTGTTTTTATTAGCGCATAAAACTGTTTTTTTAGCGTAT
The DNA here is from genome assembly GCA_031841125.1 of Acanthococcus lagerstroemiae. Classification (NCBI taxonomy): domain Eukaryota; kingdom Metazoa; phylum Arthropoda; class Insecta; order Hemiptera; family Eriococcidae; genus Acanthococcus; species Acanthococcus lagerstroemiae. The sequence continues at coordinate 29,946,917 of CM063113.1, read as the reverse complement.
AGAAATCCTAGTCCTAATTATCAGATACTCATTTCTGCCTTCATGGTGTTCATTTTTTGTAATTTGTTATTGATTAGTGTTGCTGTACTTCTATAAGTGATTGTTATGTTGGTTATTATTATTATCACTACATAACCATCATTATGTTTATTTCATATTAACGTTCGGATCTCTTTTCTTGCAACCATGCGATTGAAATTAGTCGAATTGTTTCAAATCAATTTTTTATAACATTCTTTTCAATAATTACAGTTTTTCAATATATAGTTTCACATTATATGTTTTCATCAAGGTTGTGAAACTGCGGAGCATATTGGTTTCCTCTCAGAATAGAAATAAGCCGCCCGAAGGGCTGGTAGGGCAGCTAGTAGTATCATAGTTTAGGCCATCATTGTGACTACTTACTTCTGTATCAAGTTGCCCAAATATGTACACACACTCTACCTTATCAATGAAATTTATGAAAATAATATATTTTTGTACCTAAGCATGTTCGTGGTCCTGTGCCAAACGGTATGAAAGCAAATGGATGTCGAGTAGCTACTCTGTCCGGATCGAAATTATGAGGGTTCCATTTGTTCGGTTCCGAATAATACTTTTCGTTGAGGTGCACTGCATTGGGACAAATTACAATTCTGCATCCGGCCGGGAGGACTTGTCCATCTTCGAGAACATTATTGGAAATTGAGTACAAGTGTTAATATTGTCGAAGTTTAAGCTAAATTAGTTAAAGAAATCATGATAAGTTATAATTTATGTTACGCGTGTGCATACATAAGCAGAGTAACACTTTTCTTTTTCTTTTTATTAAAAAAGAAAAAATCGTGGATGCTTTTTTTTTAAAAATTAATATTTGAGGAAACTCGGCTATATACATATTATGTGTACACATACCAGTGATGGGAATATCCTGATCCGTTGCGCGCACAATTACTGGAACGGTTGAGAATAGTCGTAAACTCTCTTTCAAGCACTGCTCCAAAAAATTCATCTTACGTAAGTCATCTAGTGAGGGTAATCTATTACTGTTTGCGAATATTCTACCAGCCCCCATAGCCAGATAATTCCATCAGTTATCATGTCTAGTATATCGCCTTGAAAATTGTATTTTTTTGTAATCTTTAAAACGGCGTAGCCCCTTCAATTTGCTCGTATGCAATTTTTCGTACGTTCTGTTTTTTCCTTTAGTTTTATGGAGTATACTATATGCGTACCTAGCGGGTTCTTAAACGAAGTCCGGACACCCATTTGTAAGCCCATATAGTTATGGAATTCGGACAATCTATTTCCTTACCATCTTTCATAGGTTCAATATTGTTCATTCCCTTTTGTTGGATCAGAAGTTGTCTCTTGCCTTGGACTATCTGTAAAGAAATTACATACTTAAATAGAGAAATCTTGGATCTGGTTATCGAAGAGTATAATAACTTAATAATATATATCCAAAAATCCGATTCCGACCGACCAGCTTTAATTGACTTCAGTATTTATTTTGCCAACCGACAGCAGTATATACTACGAAAATAGTTTATCTGAAGAAGCAATCTGCATATGACGCCACGTGGTAAACTTAATTTTGGTTGGGGTTCGCGTACTTAGAAAATACTGATATAATGAACTTTCTGCATTCACTAAAAAGTTTTCACGATATCGTGATGTCCGAATCGGTTTGAGAAAATGAAAAAGTTTTCAAACATTTGTGGGTGATTTTTATGAACTTATATTTTGTGAACACACTGTTGAATCGTTTATGATGTTGCGTTTTTGTGGCAGCTGCTCTGAGAGTCAGTAATTCCTTCTATCAAGTACCTATAACTTGGCCCCTCCAGTGATGAGAATAGATGAACATATCCACTTTTCAGGATAAGTTCTTCCTTTACCCGACAAACTCCGAAATCCTTGGCTTCTGTTAATCTCTGACTTTCCTTGTATGATGATTACAATATAAAAGACTGTGTCGCGGGCAAATAAAATAAGCTATGAGCACATTCGAGCCGCCATATCAATGTTTCTGTGATCATAACTCAGTGAACTCTGATTGAAAAAATAATTTTGTATTCTTTATGGAATGGCAAAGTAATTCTACAGAATCAAGAGATACGGCGAGCAAATCAATTTTGAAATTCCGAAATACGAGTAGTATTAACCGTCGTTGCCCGATGAGAGATGATGGGCTTCAATATGGCGGCTCGTAAAAACCCAGTGTATTACTGTGTTCTTGCTGTAGTATCTAGTGCACTTCTTTTGACAGTATAGCGAAACTCATCAATTACTCTATCGAGTAATGCATATAATATGCCGCATTTCTACTTAGGAACAAGCATGTAAAACGTGGTGCATCTTCTTAAATCACCCTATGTGTGATTAGGAAAATCATTGTGCATTATGACTACTGATTATAGTACGTTACTTTTCTGGGAAGATCTTGAGCTTTCTGGAAAATATTAGGACACCCTATGAAATACGTGTAAACACTGAAGATGATTGATGGTTGTAACCACGGCTGATACGTTCTCTGGCTCGCTAATTTTGATGCTCTAATTTGATAACGGAAAATTATTAGGTGTATGGGCATATTGACAATTACTTCCGAATTATTATTTCAATAGATGATTTGATGGAAATGTAGGTATCTTCTTACTTAAGGTATGCGTCTTTTGAATCGATTACATGACCGCATTCATCGTATTCCTCTTCTGTACACCCCATAGCTGTTTCTGCAAAATGTACACTAAATTTTTAAAATATGAAAATTTATCCAATTTTCTAAATTTCTTCCATCTGAAGTTGACTGTATTATTATGAACAACTGTGTGCCATTAGCGCAAATATGAGAGAGCTTGGACTTGGCTTACCAGATGTACTGCACACTCCACCCTCTCCCCACCTTAACTAATTTGAGAAAAACATATGGAGGGCGAAAGAGGCGAAATAATTCTTTAAAAAAGTGACCTCCCGCCTAGTCTTGAAAGTCTATTTGCGCTTATGCAGCGTGCCATTCTGTTCTCTTTTTTTAAGAAATATGTACCTAATTAGCTGTTTTTTGAAAATAAGAACGCTCCTTTACCACAAATCGTGTTGAATGAAGCGCTGATCATATACGACCATAGATCAAAATATTTTCCCGTTCCAGCTTCTTTATTTAATCGCTTTACCAGTCTCCAGTTTTGCTGGTTAAAAACTTCCTGAAAATGATTCGCCCATACTGTAGTGTTGAATGCTCGGTCCACGATCCGACGTCTCCGTTTCCATTTTGCTACTACTCAACAGATCGTCAGCCAAAATTTATGTAAATTGAAACTTTCTACGTGAATAATGAAAAGGAATCAGATTTTCTTATGTCTCACCACTGCATGTTATCAGGCCATCTCCCATTAGATCAGATAAGAAGCGATAGCTATCGTCTTTTTCCAAGTTTTTGGACGCTAGAATCTGGAAACATGAAATGCATTTAGTTTGAATTTTTATTGAGTAGCATTAAAAATTTATAATATAGAATGTTATGAAAATGAATAGACAGTAAACGTGGACCTAGGCTTAATCAGATTTCAGAGGTTATGTGAACGAAGAAGGGAATAGAAGACACAAGGTGTAACCATGCGGGATGCAGGTGAAATATGTCTGTGAATCAAATGATTAAAGTCCCTCCTTTTCATTCTTCATTATTGCATGCACTACCTCCAACCTGGGTCCCCTGCTAATGTACTTCAAGTAAACTTTTCATAAACCTCTTGAAGCTTGATTAAGATTCGCTAGACTTTTCAAGACTCATTGGTCAAACTTTTCAGCTTGAATGGCTTCCTAGTAATTGAAAAAGTATGAACTGTTTGATAATATCCTACCTGAATGTGTTCTGGTTTTGTGACAAAAATGAATGGTTCAGTTAAAATCCAGACTCGGAAAGGACTTTTATACAATTTGAACCAGTTTTGAACCAATTTCAGCAATTCTGAAATGAAAATCATATTACAAAGCAATGAATGAATGCTCAACGCACACAGGTTATGGTTTATGCTTACGTATCTCATTTTTCTCGAGACTCCATCTGGATACTTGTATCATGTTTTATTGTACTTAAAAAAAAAGTCATATTTTTCCTTATGAAAAAAAGTCTTACAACCCTCTTACTGTCTAGCTTCCCCTTCAGATATACTCATTAACGTATCTGTGTTCTGAATTATTAAACTTTTGATAATGTTTTGAATAATATAATGGAATAAGTATAAATGCATAGCTGAGTACAGAATGTTCTTAATCGATTTTCAGCAATGGAATGCTGCTGTGTTGACGAACATCCATCATAACATGTGTAGGGCCATGCTAAAGTGAATTTATTAAGGGTACATAAATCAGAAATTTTCCAACTGTTGAAGCGAAAACATGAAACATTTTCCATTTATCAAGCAAGGAAAAAGAAAGCTCGTAAGGCCAGTTCGTCGATTCTGAAAGATGATGGGGAGACACATCTAGAGAAATTGAAAATTGTGTTGTTGAGCTATGATCGGGTTCCATTACTTTAAGTCCGCATTGGCCTTGTTGACCCTCTCGAAACGAAATGCCCCACGAGGCAGCTAATTTCCTTATATTTAGGTGAAAAAATACATATGCCAGTATAATAAGATTGTCAAATGATGTTGAATTGTTCATTTGCATGGTTCATTGCCGAAAGTTGTTAAGTCAATTTCTCTGAATTGATAGACCATATTAACTAATGTTCAGTATCGTAGCAGTGGGGAGAAGGGCATAGGTATAAAATTGGCTATGATATGGGTATTTAAACTTTTTATGATCGGGTTCCATTGCTTCAAGTCCGCATTAGCCTAGTAGACCCTTTCGAAACGAAATACCTCATATGGCAGCTAATTTTTTTACATTTAGGTGAAGAAATATCCCAATATAATAAGATTGCAAAATTATATTGAATTGTAGCGCCCCCGAAATAAACGTTTGCATGGTTCATTGCAGGAAGTTGTTAAGTCAGTTTCTTTGAAATGATGGACCATGTTAACTAATGTTCAGTATCGTAGCAGTGGGGAGAAGGGCATTGGTATAAAATTAGCTATGATAAGTGTATTTAAACTTTTATGTAAATTTAATTTTTTTTAAAGTGCATCTTGAGGAAAACAGCTTTTATTTCATCCTCTAAACTCATAGTTTACAATTCTAGATGAACAAAATCGTTCTTTTGGCTAAATCCATTAGAAATAAAGTACAGACAAAGGTAAAAATAGTAAACAATTTCTTCTTCAGTTTATTCCGTTAAAGCCACAGTTTAGGGAACCGTCTCAATTTACGTCGTACTTTGCTGAACATGATAATTGATTCTTAACTATTTTGTAGAATTGAATGCAGATATTTCATTACACCTTGAATTACTTCACTTCGGCGCACCTAAGAGTGAGCTAAGATACAATTTTAGGTGAGGGAAATTATATAACTCGCTCAGTTTACTACTGGACATATGCTCCGAAACATGGGAGCAATAATGAAAAATTGTTGCTGATTGTAACATATATAGTCGTCTCCCAATAATGAAATTCATGACGACATACGACTCATCTACATACTCGTATGAGAGCATGTAGCCGACCTGGAGTGTAATTTTTCAGTTTTGAGAGGGGAACACGTGGTGAATTTAGGGGAGACCCAAGTCTCCTCTTCTTGTGCTTATGGATACCAACATTGATGATCGAACTTCAGGTGTTCGTATGAGGAGGGTATCGACAGTTTTTGGAGGCGGGGGCAGCAGCGTGAAAAACTGCAGAAACGGTGCAAGAAAAAACCTGTGCGGAGTGAGTTATTACACAATACACACCTATTTCATTTTACATACCCAGTCTTTATGCTTGGGAGTTTTTCCGGTCAAAAATTACAAACTTGCCCAACAAGCACGCGGTCTATAGAATTATAAGATGGTTGGTTATGGGTCGATGATATTTATATACTGTTCAATAAACATCGTTAAGTTGAAAACTAATTAACTGATCTATCCTTAAAAAGACCTCCTTCAGGCGCGGTACAGAATTTTTCTATGGGGATGGATTCCAGGATGTTGACCTTTAAAAGTGATAAAGACACTCAGTTGCGAGCAAAACTATTTTTTCCTGTGTACGGAAGATTGTTTTCCAAAACCCCCTTACAACTACCTATGTCCTCACTTTCCTCCCGGTTCTGCTGTAGAAAAATTCATTTCATATTTTTCTAACATTTTCGGTGAATGTTGGGAACAGAGGATACTCAAACCATACTTATGTAGTCAGGGCCGGCGTTAGATGTGATGCACTGTACAAAATGTACCACGCGGAGTTTCAACTCAAAGTTACAATATCATGCATTTTACGTAACATCACGCAGCGAACTAAATGTTTCGCCATTCGTTACAGCGTCCCCCCCCCCTCTCACGAAAAAAAAACTGCCATTGGAGAACTGATTGACAAGAAGATTTTTGGATTTACACCACACGGGGAAAAGATCTGGCGCCGGCTCTGTTTGTAGTTACCCGGATTTGAATAGCATATAAGTAATATAGCCTACTGAGTTGCATCCCCCCTCCCCCCAAAAATATATATATGTACGATTCCATCACGCCGAAATCTTGGTTGCGATGATACTTGCAGATAGATTCGTGCAGTGCACGGGATATATAGTAGGTCGGAGTAACACTTGTTATCCGAGCTACAACATGTCGTGGTCTACGCTCTCGGAACTGTAACTTTTTGATTCAGTGTTCTCACTGCAATCTTAGAAGCGTGATTTAGAGACTATTCTGTTTTAGTCTTACATATATAAAATAAATAAAATAAAAAATTAGAATTATTATGAAGTGGGCTCCTCTAATACACAATGTTTTGTCTACAATTCGCCCACTGTTCCACATTGCACCAGAACATATTGGGTGTTTAATTAGGCAGGATTGTCTAAAGAACATTTTGCACCGAAGTACTTTCATGTGCTTACGAACAAACATGCCTGTAGTTCGGAAATACATTTCTGGGCTCTCTGAAAGAGCGCATTGTGCCAAGCCTGCAAATAAATAGGAGTACATTTAGAAATAATATAAATTTTCCAAAATTCGGATGACCTGTAGAAGAGCGCAGGAGAAGGTGAACATTTCCAATTAACGGCAAAGTTGGAGGCCCATCGAACTTATTCACGAGTTCTATCAGGCGTTTCCTTCTACGATAATTCTCCGCGAGGTAGATCATCACTGCGATTGCTAAAGCAAACACTACCAAGATCATGACTGGTTCGACCGGTAGACGCTAGTGAGAGCTCGAATTCAAATGGTTGCTAGAATGTAACAATCATTTTCAATTAACACGTTCATTGAAGGCCTGCACTGTACACACAAAGCGTAGTCAAATTTTGAAGGTGTTTGGTCGAATTACAAAAACTTGACGAGCTACCTCTGTTTGTAAATTGTACGCAAGTAATTTGAAACTAAAATTTTTTCACCTTTTATCTCCTGATAATTAATCAGCCTGATGTTCATGAGGAACTTCCTAGAAGTTGTAAATTCTAATTTCCTCAGTTAGGAAAGGCCGGTTAAGTAACTTAAGAAAAATTTGTATCAACAAAAGCATTCAAAAACATGGAATATAACATTTCACTTTTTTTATTCTACTAATTGATGGGAATTTTTATTGCGAATAGGTACACATTCTTATAGTCAAGTCTACCGCTTCAAAACATTGTCACTTTTTTAATATGCAATTTTCGGAAGTTTCCTATGTTTAGGTTTCAATAATACAAATGAATCGTTCAGTTCACATGCAGACCCAAACGTTCCTAAAAAATACTAAATTTCCCTAGAATCAAAAATTCTGATTTGAAAATATCTGGTAAAATAATCAAGACTTAATATAGAAAATTAAATGAATTATGGTAATTATTATGAGCGCAAAAAGCGGACTCAAAGTGCACGGGGAAGTTCATGGCAGGCTGATAAGTATCCAAATAATACTGAAAATATATTAAAAATTTATTTGATAGTATAAATTTTCAGTTTCGTTTGAGAATTGATTTTATAAAAATGTATGTTTTTGAAAAATCCAGGGTCCAGTAGAAAGTAAAAAATTTGATATAAAAAATTCTATTAAATATGGATATTGGTACTTGATATAATGCTTTCTTCCATCATATTGCGTTTTCAAATTCAGACTTCATATTTTTTGGCCCTCACTATTTATCAGCGTTAAAATTCCTTTATATAAAACTCGTGAGTAAGAAAATACTTTTCAACTTAAAATAATGTCTAATTCAATGTACTCAAAAATGGTAAGGAAAGATATCAGTTTCAGCCGCTAAAACATCACAAATTCTTACATTCATAATGAAATTCATATCGATTAACCTAATTCATTTAGGTAAAACTTAACCGATATGGATGAAGGTCAATACAACATAAGAGACCCGACTTCCAGATGAAACTGATGACTAGGAACTGCTTAAAGAATAAGACCTGTAACTCAAATGAGGGGCCCTGCCCTTTGTTATTGTTTCGAGTCTCCCCCAACTCATTTTTGAAAAAATTGTGTTATCAGGTTATAGTTCATTTCTCGACAGTCAGAATGAGTTTTGTTAGAATTGGAGTTGAAGAGATTTACTGTGCTTGTACTCTGAACCAAATTCGATTCTTATGTTCCCCCTAGGAAGCTAGGCTACCTCAAGTATTTCCAAAAATGATCAGCTCCTTATTTTAAGCTATAGGGTCAAGAAGTACAGAGAGAAGGGTGAGCCTTCTCAAACATATGTCACCTGGCAACATTGATGAAGTGAAGACTTTTCATTTTTCCTTCCAAGATTGCTACTTCGTCACTATGTAATAGCAACTTGACACTTTTTTTTTTTTTTGGCCCAGCCACCATTCTTTACTATTTCATGAAAAAAGTCACTGTCACTATTTTCATGAAGAGAAAGCGAAAAAATCTTAGCTTGGACAATAGAATTCCAATCTAAATATTCATTAACCACAATGGGAATGTCTATTCGACATTTTCAATGTAAAATGATGTAAAATGAATAAAATACGTGTAGAATGTGTAGATTGTGTAAAATGCGTAGAATAAGCAAAACACAAATTTCCCAAGAGAACGGGAACAAATTTTGAATGCGAGTATCTTTGGATCGGAGCGATTTATCTTTTTGAAATTCGAAATAATTATTAACGGGTGTTAGTGGAATATAACCATATAATTTATATTAGTATTCATGTTACCTTCTTTTTTTTTTCTTCTTCTTTTTAATGTGGAGGGAAGAAATTTTTGAGTTAGTCAGTATTACCAACTATGAAAATAGTGATAAGAGGTTTGAATGTATGAACATCCGCCATGATGAAAATCAGCATAAATCAACCCGCGGAAGTGTGTATTGTGGAAGAAAATACTGCCGCGTGAGAATTACTGACTTAACTGAAAATCGTCATACTGGTAAGTGCAGTTACGAAAGGCTCAACTTTATGGGCTTGTACATGCCTAAATTTTTTTTTTTCTCGGCAACATCATGGGGAAGAGCAGGTTTTAATTAGTATAAATCGAGTAAAGTCTCGAAATTGATTTTTCTGCTCACTAACCACTTTTTCTCGATGCAGGTCACAATTAATTAATTTTACTGTTTTACGAATATACGTTTGTAAAATGACGAAAGATAGAAACAAAAAAGAAGTTTTATAATTTCTTATTCGTTTAATGAACGTATTCTACTCATTTTACGTATTCTACACATTCTACACGAATTTCGGGCTATTCTATGTATTTCTTGAAGAGAATATCAAATCATTCCGAGCAGAAGCATTTTTATGCTGAAATTAATAAGTACAGTATAATTACTGACTGTTTGAAGAATAGCACTTTTGAAGCAGAATTGTACTTTATTTCATGTTATGCTGAGCTATTGTCGAAATTTACGGCAGTTTTCCAGAAGGAGGAATTGCTGATTTACTTATTATATGAAGAGTTGAAAAGATTGCAAATAACTTTGATTATCAGAATTTGTAAAAAAAAAAAAAATCAAAATTTGAAGAATTATTTCCTACAGAGAACTTGTTTCCATGATGAAATTCTATTGCCAGATCAAGTATCTAAAATTCTGAAATTGTTAAAAAATGAAGATATTTTGGTATTTCAAAAACCCCCTATTCTGACGCAGGCCCATCCGGGGCGTTTCCGGAATAGGAGGTGCCATGTCCTGGGGTCAATTTGGCATGCGTGCATCGCCATAATACGCCCTTCTATCATCGATTTCAGAATAATGTGCGTAGTTGTATAAAGCAGCAATCTCACACCTAGGAAACAAAATGAATCTGTCAAGAACAAGAATGAAAATATTTCTGTGATAGATTTCTGGAAGAAAATATTTGAAACTAAACTTCCCTCACGAGTTCCGAAATTTAACAACATTGGTGAAAGTCTCTCTCTGAATATATCATGGCAGAGCGGGAGTGGAAAGATCATTTTCTGATTCTGCCAATTTATTGACAGAGGAGATTATACAGTATGTCAGCTGGCATGTTGAACACTAAACTTAATATAAAGAACGCACTAAAACAATATAGAAATAGAATTAAATTGGTTCCTATTACAAGAGAGCTTTAGAAAATAGCCAGAGAGGCTTGTGCTGTTTATAAAGCTGAGATAAAGAGACGGAAGCAAGAAACTGATGAAACTAAAGGGAGAAGCGAGGAGGATAAGCGACAAGAAGAAGAAAGAGTGAAGAAGTAGGAAATAATAGCTAATGAGAAGGAAATCCTCGAAGAATTGAAAAGAGGTTTAAAGAAAGAAAAAAAGATCCAGTTGGTTGAAAAACGAAAAGCCCGCAGTGATACTGATGTCAGCATTGGAAATAAGAAATCGAAAACAGCCATTGAAAAAAATGATCTAGCAGCTGTTAGAGTTGCCTAAGCTATAATCGTTGGTGCGAATTCATTGAAAAACGAAGAGGAAGTAACTCTACAGAAATGCAGATCTCTTGAAAAGAGAATATAAACAGTAAATTTCTCAAAAGCAAAAACTTAAAAATGAGGATTCAACTCAACTTGTCAAGTCTAAATTCAAAGTTTGAATTGTAATTTTTCCAATCTCATTTTAATTAGCGCTTATATTTAGGGATTGGTTTTTGTGGCAAGTGAAATGATATCAGCATATTACCTAAACAGTTCAGTCAACTTTGAATGTTTCTAGCCTATCTGATTAGCTCTTTTCATATTTCAAATTAGGATTTTTTTTTTTTTTTTTTGTTATTTCATTGTCATCGTTATATTTTAAGCTTTCTTTTTTTGTAGACTTAACTATAACTAAGTCAAATCGCAAATTTTTCTGGTCCCATTAAGTTCTTATTATTGTTTATGTTATAAAGGTCGGTGTCATTTGCTGCTTTCAAAAATAATAAATTTGTAATGATAAACCTTTTATTATTTTTTTTAATAGCCGAGTTTATATCATAATACAAAGGTTGTTCCAAAAGTAACTCCTCCAAGCCTATATCTTGGGAACCACTCAAGTTATTAAAATGAAACAAAGCTCATTTGGAAAGAGAATTTTATTACGTTTCTGAAACACTTTCAACATTTCAACATACTCACCGTTAAGTTCGATACATCGCTGCCGACGCTTAATCAGTTTTCGTAAAATTCAGCCGGCTATTCTCGGAAAAATCTGAATACTGCGGACTTCAATTCGTCATCCGATGCAAAATGATACTCTGTTAGATATTTTTTAAGATATCTGAACAGATAAAAATCACTAGGAGCGAAGTCGGGGGTATAAGGAAGGTGCGGAACAATTTCGTAATGCAACTCCGCTAACCTGGCTTGAGTGCGCACTGCAGTGTGAGGTCTCACATTGTCATGTTTGAGTAAGCAGGTACCGCCGGCGGGTCGAACGCGGTCTAAACGATATTGTAAAGCTGTTAAGGTCTTACAGCACTTCTCAGCATTGATTGTGGTGCCTTTTTTCAAAATGAATCAAGTTTGGCAAAAATTGCACCACTTTTCGACAATTTTGGGTGCCTTGACCGAGGCTTATCCAGTAATTTGAACGCACCAGCCTTTGTTTCTCTTACCTACAACTGTACCGCACTGATATCAAAAGACTCATCCCCAGAATGCGCCTTCATCGAAGAATCTCAACCAGCGTAGCACCTGCAAGCGTCAAAAAATAGATTACTGCCTTTTGCCTCTGCCGAGAGGCAGTGCAGAGTTTTCGTTTTGAACACATGTTTCGCGAACAAAAGTTGATGCGGAACTGATCTACCCCTCATTTTGAAGCTAACGAGTTGATCTTTCCAGAGAGTACGCGCGCACTCTTCCAGCTTTAGTAGTTTCCAAAATATGGGCTGGGAGGAGTTACTTTTGGAACAACCTTTGTACAAATTATAAATTACAACAGAATTTTACTGTACCTACACCCTAGAAAGTATCTTGAAGTAAAAATTGAGGTAGGTATTTTTGTTGAAGTCACTATTGATTGTCTCTATAAATATTATCTCAGGTCACTATTTCACTATTATTCTGGGTGAAACTTAGCGGCAGCATTGTTTTTCGGTATAAATATCGAATCACAAATGGCTCCAGTTGGCCAAATTGATGTTTTTACTGTGGCTCTCAGCAATTTTTGTTAGGCTTATTCGTGACTGTGGTGGGTGGCTCCTGAACAGATAATTATCTGTTGGATTGCTAACGACTGCGGGTACAGATTTTAAACTAAAAAACAACAGTTTTAATTTTGAGAAGGCTGTAAGCTCCTTCCTCCGTTTCTCTGTCTTGCAACTAACAGCGTAAATAGAGTCTCACGTCGCATTTTGAGGGACCCTAGTTTTGAATAATTAGTAGAAGTCGAACGTGTATTCTAATATTTTTTGGGTCAAGTAGGTACATCCAACGATGGCACTCTTAAATTTTTGGGTGGGTGCGGTTTTATTATCATTCGATGAATTCTCCCTCTAGAAATTAGGATTAAGGAAGGAAATCGATATTTTTAGGGCATGTGGTCGAACATAATTATTTCCAAGCATCTCTTCCCCAAAATCAATGACACATTAGGGAACTATACAGAAGAAACAAACGACGACATCGAAAGTGAAGACACCATCGTAACAAATATCGTTATAAATCTTAATAATAGAAAGACCAACGGGCATGACGAAATATCAAACAAAATAATTAAACTTATACAGAAAAGAAAAAAACTGGAATACTAACACAAATTTTTGAAAAAGACTTGAACTTGAACACCTTCCCCTGGTTCTGGAAAATAGGCAAAATAAAATTACTAAACAAACCGGACAAGGATCCATCAGACGTCAACTCTTTTAGACCGATAACCCTACTGTCACCTTTAGGGAAAATCTATGAAAAAATTATAAGACATTACCTCATGCTTGAAATTAAAAATAATAAAATTTATCATAAACATCAGTATGGATACAGGGAAGGAAAATCAACGGAATCTGCTCTCTATGAAATGACGAAGACGATTGACCAGTTCAAAAAAGAATATAAACACACAATACTGGTAAGCTTTGATGTACAAGGCGCTTTCGACAAAATCAGATAATAATGGTAACAAATAAAATAAGCAAAAATATAGTGCAAACAGTTAAACAATTCCTTGAAAATAGGACGATAGGTCTTTTCGATGAAGAAAACAAGCAAATCATGGAATATGCATTATCTGCAGGTGTCCCTCAGGGCTCGGCCCTCTCCCCTACACTCTTTAATATTGCCATAACGGAAGTACATCAAAAATTTTCAGAAACAAAAAGCATAAAGTTACTAAGTTATGCCGACGATTTATTATTAATAGCTGGGATCGACGAAACAAGACAAGTTCAAAGAATAAATGGAAAATTGAAATAATCAACACTGTCCTGAGAAGTCAAGGTCTAAGTTTGAACCCAAACAAGACACAAATGTTATTCATCTCAAAAAAACGAAACAGAAACGAAATTAAAGACATCATAAGTACTAAAATCAAACTAGGGTCGGAAAACCTGCAATTCAAAACCGAAATTAAATACCTACGAATAATACTAGACCAAAACTTAACCTATAATAAACATGTAGACTACATAATAGGCAAGGTAAAAAGGCTCTACAATCGGACACGATCTCTGTACACCAACAAACGGGGATATGATGCTGCAAAACGTGAAATACTTTATAACGCTTTATTCCGTTCAATAACTGAATATGGATCACTAACATACTACAAAAAACCTAGGAAATCGGACATTAAAAAACTAAAATCAGTACAAAGAATATTTTTTAATAGGAGTCATATAGGAGTCATATAGGGGCATACAAAACAATTTCATACACCTCAACCTATGCTATATCAGGACCACCACCAATTAATATACAACTCGAGAAAATTAACGAAATTAAAAAAATCAAAACAGGGGAAAAATTGAAAAAAATGAGTAAAAAATCACTAAAAATGAAAATTGGAAAAATAAATGAAAAAAGCATAGAAACCTGGCAAAGCATGTACGAAGAAGAACATGTCAGCTAATGCCAGACATTGCAATAAGACTAAAAAATAAGGATTTAAAAACTAATTACTATCTAACTCAATATCTCACAGGTCATGGAAATTTTGCAACATATTTGAAAAGATTCAAAATCACTGAAACCAGCATCTGCAGAGAGTGTATGGAATCAGAAGATACACCAGATCACACTTAGGGACTGTAAAATTTCTGAAGAAATCAGGAAAAAACATGATGTCACAGAAAATGCAATATATTTACTTACAATGTATTATTAGTGTTACCTGCTGACCTGATGACAGTCACCAAATTAGTGCTTCTCTCACTCCAAAATCGAACTCACGAGACAAAATGTAGCTAAAGCGATTCTGGTTGCGAAATAGAACGTTCAGATATTTGTACGTTGTGAAAATGGAAAATAAATTGTTCTTCTTCCTACTTATATACAAAATTAACTAGTTTCACAATATGCAAAAAAATTTTTTTTTCAGTTGCCCGTAAAATGTTTTAGTCTTGAAAGATAGGTACTTATCTACCTTCATGAAATGTTTTTCATATTTCCTATTACTATACGTCCATTTGAATTACTTCTACTTCCGATTTTCCGGTTTGTTACAGTGTATCTATCAATTAGCACTGCAAGATTATCTGTTCTTTTTTAGACCAGAATAACACGAGGTCACCCACCGGTACTTCTTGCTTATAATTTAAAACAATTCAACTTTCCACCCTTGATCATATTCAGACGTATATCTAAAATACATTATGACATTTGGAGTAATTCAGACTCAGCGAACATTTTTCAAATTTCTAGAAACTTAATATTCTGTTAAAATAATCTGAAACGTATCCGCTTTCACTAGGAGCTAATGTTAACTAGTTGTTTTCTTCAGGAAGAACATTTTTTGATTTCATCGTGAGGAAGTCCACAAATTTACCAAAACGTTGATTATAAATATAATCGTATCTTACTGTTTAATTGTAAAATACATGGATGATTGTTTCTCGCTGAAGATTTAACTACGAGTCACATAGTGATGATGTTGACGATTTGCCACATGTTCAAGTATAATTATAAGTAAATAGCGTGCAAAAAAAAAGTTTCTTGAAATTTTGGTTGGAAGGGAGGGGGTCTTCGTTTGGAACTTACTGGCAATGCAAAATGAGTATCTTTCTACAAATCAATTCTGATTTTTTAAATCTCAGGAGTACTAAAAATTTTTGGTAGACTTCCGCTTTTCATTCCTTGGCTGACATGCTCCAAAATCAAAATTTGGTCTCTTAACGCCCAGGTTTACGTACATTCATACTAACAAGGAGGAAAGAGGGAATACAATTATGATGTCCCAGTCTTATTACTTTTCGCAAAGAGTAAGAGATTTGTAAATCTCAGCAGCTAACACCTTCATTTGGATAATCTCAATATTATTAAAACTGAGGAGAGTGCAATAAGTAGAACATTTTTTTCAGTGGAAACTACTATAAATGTTGGAGGCCGTGATAATGGTGTATGTACCGAGAAAGGATTATCGTGTGTATAATTTCTCGACAACAAACTCACATATTTCTATTGAAGAAAACGGTTCTCTAATCCTAATCCCTAATTATCTCGATTCCTTAGAACACAGAAGGTTCTCCGAAAACTTTAACCTCAATTTCAGTACGAATCATCCTAATTACCTCATTAATTTTTCCGGAATTATGGCCAATCAGTGATGAAGATATATCATCATGAGCATACAAGACTAAGACAACAACCTGATCTCTTGTTTTTGCCTTATAAAAAGAAGCATGACTTCTACCAGTATAGTTGAATACCATATTTGTGAATCGTTTTTCTAAACTTTTCAAACTCTTTTTTTTAAATGCAGCTTCAAATTCATAGAGAAATTTAATGAGTTAGCAAACTTTGGTGTGGCCTTCAGGATCATTCAATTCAAACATCCTATTATAGAATTCTTCAACTTCAATGTACGTATTATACATGTTGTAAATTCAAATTTTGACCGTTTTTCACGTTTCGTAACAATAACCTGAAGATTTCTCTTGATTCATCATAAATATAGCGAAACTTTAAATTTTATTAGTAGAATACTTATAAACACATATTCAGAATATAGATCGTTCGCCTCTGTATTTCAATTTAATTCTGTATCCGTGTTCACTTCGTATTACAAAATCATAATTTAGTTCGATGTCCTCCATGTTTACATTAGTTGAAAGTTTGAAATTTCTTATAATGAAGGATAACTAAGCTTTCATTGATAACATGGCGTAATTGTATCCTGCAATCAGAGCAAGAATCTTACTACACTAAACTTAGCTCAACTCTTAAGTGCTCTGGTGTTTAAATTTCTGTCGGAATAATGTAAAAAGGAATATTGTTAATGTCCTGCCAAATATAAGATATATAGCCTTCCTGAAACTGATAAGGGATTAGAAGAAAAATGAAAAATTATAAGTAATTTTCTTGAATTTCTGTATGCCAGTATGGGCTATAGTCCTAAGACCTGTGCAAATGCTTTTTCCTTTACTTGTCATGAGACAGTTCTTCCAATAAGTTCGCAGTCTAGCAAAGGCTTAAAACCAAAAGAATATAGTGCTACGTTGAAGCTGGCAACTTTGTAAGCTCCACGTGTATATATTCTAGAAATGAGATTATTGTCAGGTTTGAGGGAAGGAATTAGAGTTTTATAGTACATATTTTGCTCAGTTACAGTTGGCTTTCTGAAAAAAATTGAAGATACCTAAGTAACTAAAATTGAAGACACCGTAACATTTCCCATGCATTAGAATCAATCGAGAAGTTTCTTCAAATGATAATTGCGTGTATACATACGTAAATACCTAAATACAGTTATATCTATCTATTACACTACACAACAGTATAAAAAACAATGAGATGAGAATATATGATTTTAGCTGTATTTTGAATGCTGAATGAATACGACGGCGTCTCGTTTTCCGTATTCAAAATTAGAATTTTATTAAAATATTATTTTTGTCGTGCAGGAATAATTACATTGATACCGATAACAATAGTGAACGCGTATAGTTATTCGATCAACTAAAATTTGCATTATAGGAAAAAATAATGAACTATAATAAAAAAATTAACATCGGCATTAAATTCCTCGTCAAACATACATATAGAATCATATATCCTCATGCCATTGATTTTTGAAAATATTAGGCTTTCACACTTCTGGTTTGTTTACATGTATACTTATCAAACCTATGGTGAAATGTTGCACAAACACGAATAATATTGAGCGCGATTTTCGTTCATCTTATTCCTTCTGAGTTTTGATGTTAAAGTAGAAATATTATCGTTATTATTGAAAAATGTGTTTCATAATAGGTGGAACTCCCTCAAGGAAATACTGACGTGCCAGCATACTGGGCCCAAGGACCAAAGAAAACAGAAAAATACTGACATGGCCGAAGATTTCTGAAATTTGTTTCTAAACGGTCATTAAGTAGACTTAACGAATATCTTTACATTAAGATACTATTCATTGTACAAACTGTTGAAGGAAAATTTTCACCAGCAATGTTGCCTAATGGTGGTACTACTTTCAGTTTCAACGGTATATTTTCTGGATTTATTCCCTTCACTTTACTGAGAAAGGTTTCAATATGTACTTTAGAAGAGAAAGCAGTCTTATTCAATTTTTTTTTTTTTTTCACCGTCGTTGTACGGCCGCAATACATTTTTCTTATGTTTTGAAAACAAATGTCCGAAATCTTCGGCCATATCAGTATTTTCCTATTTCCTTTGGTCCTGGGGCCTAGTATGCTGGCACATTAGTAACTCCTTGAGAAAGTTCCACCTATTATGAACCACATTTTCCAGTAATAAGATAATATTTCTATTTTGACGTCAAATTTCAGAAGGAACAAGATGAACGGAAATCTTGCTCCATATTATTCGTGTTTGTGATAACAACATTTCACCATACGTTTGATAAGGACACACATGTAAACAAACCAAAAGTGTGAAAGCCTAATGGCCGGTAGAACAGGTATTTTTGGAGTCTGAAAAGGGGAACATTAGTGACGTAGGTATTGGAATTAATTTCTTGACGGTAAAAATTTAATTTTCCTTCAAAATCAAAGCATAATAAGTTCCACTATTAACTTTTCGCGAATATTCTAAATATCTACTTTTCAGTTAATTCTGAAAGTAATCGTAAAAGTCATTGTCAAGATCATCGTGTTCTTCAGTTTGAGATTCGGTACTGCTTTAGTTTACATAATTTAAAAAGCATGTTCTGTCTGTGGTATGATTGTAATCACATACCGTGACTCGGCGGCATTGTTAAAACAACAATTATGCTTTGGACCAATTAGAGGGAATGGCACGGCAGTGTGAATTTGAGAATCCGAATCATGATGTTCGGATCTTGATAATCCCTTCAGTATTCAAGATAGGAAAACTGCCTTTTCCAATTTTACTCTCAACTCGAGCCCTGGAATCTGCCCTTTCGAGCATTGTTAGGGCTGTCTTAGCCCTCTTCGCTTCCTGTCGAAAAGTTGGCCTAGGTCGACATGTAGCGAGTTGCTACGTGGATGCGAACCCGGCACCTCCGGATTCCGAGACCAGCGCGCTATCCACTCCGCCAACCAGACCCGCAAACTGGTACCTAATACCTATTGTATGTTTTGTCCGAGTTTTGAATTATGGGCTATCTGTTATCATTTTCAATAAAGTAACAGTTCTTTCAAGGGAATTTTACATTTTCTATACATTTTAAAGAAAATCAGACGTTTTTGGATTTTTTTCTCTTTTTTATGCGTAGGGGCGGGAGCGCAAATTTCTGCGGCAGTATAAGCAAACCAAGCGGGAAAAAATGGTTATGGTTTTTGGGAATTTGCTCATTGGAACCTCGTCCAAAATTGATTTTGAGAATATCTTCTGAGTCGTATTGCGTCTCCCAATATTTTTTTGAAAATGCGAAGGGTACCGTGCCTGGTGACTCCAGTGCCTATGCACTTTCCATCCAAAACTGTAAACTCTAGAAGGCTCTTTTGCGGACCACGATATGTTGACCCTTAATTGGTGCTTCATCATTCATTATAGTAGAATCATGGAAGGTAAATAAACGTAGACAGAAGTTCAGTACCACTCATTTTATTACGTGTATATGAAACACTTATCGATATCTAGGATCCTTACCTGGTCCGCTCGAGGATCAAATTGATTCGGGAAGAAATTCGCCAAAGGCAGAATTCGAATCAGGAGACTGTTATCCCTTCATTCTACGTATTCAAATATTCGCTGGACGAGGATGTCCCAGTAATTCCGAAACTTCAAAACAGCCGCTTCTGTGCGGATTATTCCTTGTCAGTTCGACCAGATCGCCCTTCGATTTTCACTAAGCTGTCTGAGAAAGTTTGAGGGTATCTCAAGAGTATGCTTGTGAGACTGTTTAGCTACATTTCATTCGATCTTGAGTTTCCGGTGTTTTGAAAGTGTGCCCGTTTCCTTGAAAAAAAATAATTGACGTAATTTTTCGTTCAACTGCGAAATATAGTATTTCAAAATTGTTTACCGAAATAGAGAAAATAGGTGGGGGACTGAAAATCACTACCGTTTGTTAACCTACCATAAATTAGGCTAATAGACGTATTAAGATTTTTTAAGCAATCTGAGTGTACTTCATTCCCTAGAACTCTACAGGCAAATGAATGACCAAACATTTGAGCGTCCTCGCTGTATTTTGTTACAAAATTTGATACATAAAAGGCTTTATTAGGGTGTCTACCGCCCCCGGAAGTACGGGAGGCTAAAAGTAGGTCCCGAAAATCCGGAAACGTCCCGGAATTCACTTAACTGTTGCCAAAAGTGTCAGAATTTTTTACAAATGTTGGACACAATCCCCCCACCCCCCAAAACTTGGACTGTTTCCTCGATACTTGGAGACTGCTCTTTACATAGTCCAGATCGATAACTATATCACTCTTCAAAGACACGCACGCACCATACAGTAGAAAAATACAGGTAACACTGTTGTATATATTGAGCAAAACATGGTATTTTTTGCACCCAAATTTCTCCCGGAAGTGTCTTACAAAGTCCCAGAAAAGTCCCGAAACTCCAAAACTGGATTCTGGTAGACACCCTGTTTATGACAATGAACTCCATTATCACTATTAAGTCATTGAGGGACAAAAAACCTCTACGTTTGGTGAAAACCTCTAGTACCCAAATTGAACAGTATAGCAATTTGATCAATTGCATTCATTTTCACTCTCAAATTTTAAAAGTATTAGTTTCATCTTATTCCAAAAATTTCCCTTGTCAAATTTCGACAGGAAAATGACAAAGCCTTTAACGACGATTTGTGACTTTGTCGGTCAAATCTGTATGTATAGATATTTTTGAAATTTTCCCGAAATTGAAAATCAAATTATTGAAAAAAAAAGATTGATCACAAAATGTGATACAGTAGAGGAAACCTTGCCGTAAGTCGGAAAAATCGTTATTTCTGTGTTTAAAGGAAAGTAACAGTACCCACATATTTACATCCCAATTCAGGATTAGCCATTTTTCTACCATGCAAATTACTTTCACATGGTCCCATATGACGGAAGTTTTCTATTTCTGCTCTCCTGGAAAATTTTGTTTTCCGACTAATACTGCCGTTTTCCGTTCTGCGTTACAAATATAATTTTGGACTTCATTTTTTCAAGAAAACGCATAGAAAGTTCGAACCCAGATAAAAATATTGCCAAACGGTTTCACAGGTATACCTCTATTGTACAGTAACGGCTTCCCTGCTAGCTTAGTCAAAATCGAAATGGTTAAAGCCCAAACGTGCCATTTTCCGATCTAATTGACATGAGATAACCCATTTCGCTTGGAAATTCTCTTAGAAAATAGTTATCCATAATTTGGTACCTGACTTAGAAATAGCATTCCTGCCAAAATTAAATCAGTGGGTTTTATCATGGAGATAGACTTTAGGTCAGGAACTCCCAGACTGCGTCCTTGTTTGTACCGGTTCTTTCCCCTGAAATACGTTATCCGCCAATAATAATGGCCATAACTTATGAACTGTTATCGGGTCCTACAAAAATCATTATATCGAGTATCTATGTGATAATCATAAATACTATTACATGTAATAGTGTTAAAAACTCGAGAAAGTAAAATACTCTATAAACATACTAACGTATTAACCAAATAACAATAAGTAAACTAAGTAATAACAACAATAACAACAACAACAATATTATGTTCTAAGTACAATAAAGGAGCAATACGACGTTCACTACATGATCTTATGAGTATAAAGTTTTCAAAAACAAGTTCGTAAACTAACTTATAATTTATATTTAATTTCGTAGGTACCTTTAATAACTACAGTAATTTCATTTTTTTTTAGTACTTTACAGTTTACACCAGTATTGGCAGTGATTAGAATTGTATTACTACTGCTTACCCATTTTTATTTTACGCAAATATTGGTCGTATTCACGCTTGGACGATCTTATTATATATCTAAGTAGTAAATTTAGTGGAATATACCTATAGTAAATCCGAATTAATGTTTTGATATTAACCTCATCAACGTTATTCACGTTTTTGAAACGTACAATATCTAAATTAGAATACGACTGATTGACGTGAAAAAATAAAAAAATCAACGATAAAAAAGGTTATAAGTAAAATAAAAAATGTAAAATATTGCTACTATGTATATCTTTTAGGTATTCCATCTATACTATAATAAATTTTTGGTTTTCAAATTCGGGAGCTGGTATACTAAACAACTAGGTATACATTCTCGAATCTGAAAGCGTTTCTCACAGTTCCGAGGTCGAACAACTAGCATGGCAGTATGTTTTTTCATTTTTGAAAAATGTGGTAAAAAGGATTTCGCATTCGATTGAATCGATAAAATAAGTACAAAACGAAACAAAGAGTCAGAAAATAAGTAACACCGATTCACCTAGGTCGCTATCATGTATCCTATTTATGTGAATGGTAAAAAGGACTTCTACAAGAAAATCACTTGAAGCACTTAGAGATTACACACGATCCTCAGTTCGATTTGTATCATCGTTTTTCGGCCTCATAGAATTATACATTTTGTCCTTTCCATGTTACCGTGCATATTCTCGATTACCAGCGAAGTGACCTCGCGATGGCCCAGGGTGCCGGATCGAGGCTGTACGCTGTCTATGATTTTAATGATCTCCTTGAACACAGCCACCACTTTCCAGTTGTACTTGGCGCTGCAGTCTATGTACGAACACTTCCATTGTTTACGTATCAGGCTGACTATCTCCTTCAGCTTCTCCTTTTGCACCTCCGTGCTTTTGTTAGCGTGGTTATTTCTGTGCAAACAATGGCAAAAATTGAAATTACTAAAAGCTCGGCGTATTTATGAAAATGGGTGGATGTTGTGCAGGCGACTTTTCGGGTGTCGTATTACAAAGGGTGTGTTTGCCAAAGTGTCAGCCGCATAAAGGTAGCTTGATGTATTATAAGGGATCAATATAGTTTGTTAAGGCCAGTCACTATACACGCTTCGTGGTCTCGTGTGGTAGAAAGCGTGTAACCTGCGGATAGATGATGGATATTGGCGAATTGTAATTCGCGTTGTATGGAAAGAATGATGCCCAGGTGGCCTATATTGAAAAAAGTTATAGACTGGAAATGCGAATCCCAAAAAAAGGTGGTTGAGCGTGAACACGAGAAAAGTGCTTTCTCAAATTGCGGTGTCAACATTCTTTAAAAGTTTACGTCGGATAGTTTTGTATCGTAGGGTTAGATTCATTTGTTCGCGCGTGTTTTTAGAGTAGAGATAGCTCGGTACTTGAAGTTCGAGACAGGGGTACACAGGACTTTGGCTAGCTAGTTTTTTAAGGAGTCGTAGATAGCACAAATGCTGATTAAAATGGACCCATTCGGTCAGTTTAGAGAACAACTGGTGAATAGCTATCGAATAAAGAATTCGGAAGTCTCTCGGTTCGAAGGTCACTGTAAGACACACGAAATGAAAGTTGAAAAGAACAGATCCTCAGTTTTGAGAAGTATAAATTCCCGGAGAAAATAGATGAAAGGAAACTATTTTGATAAGTTTTATTATCAGTTTGCGGGCTGTTATGCTGTATAATATGTGCGTGACGTGTGACTGCGTCAGCAAGCTATGTAATCAGTCATCAGAATACGACACATAACCTCTCAAGTATAATGAAGTGGAGTAGACCTTTCCAGGCCGGTACCAGAATTCTTCTGTTTAGGTGGATTTAAGGACGTTGACATTTGAATGTGAGAAAAAAAATCAAATATTTTCAATTTTTCAGATAATTTTTATGAAAAACTTATATTTTGGACGATCGTGGGAGAAGGAAGATTATCTCTCTACCTTAAAACCGGTTGTAAGCCCTTTCCCGGATTAACTTCAACAGACGTTGTAGTACCTTCCAATGCTAAATGACTTTGCATAATAGATCGCGTAATATTTCTTAAATAGATGAAATCTTATTGTCAGTAATTTTGACCTATTCCAACTGCAGTGCTCCCACAGCAAAATCTGGAACAGACCGCATGGGCCCATTACTATGAGAATTTTACGGTTTAAGAAGTTTTAGCTGAAAACCCTAAAAGATAAAAAGAAAGAAATTATGTCCTCACCTCTTCGATTTTGTCGACTTTTCATACTACATTGAGCTCCCCCTCTCTTTCCATCGCTGCGGCCTTAGTGATACACCTCTTAAACAGAGCTGAGGAATTCCTTCATTGTATACAGATGAAGAGTAGAATAGTCCTTATTTTTGACTTCTGATCATAGGGAACCACCCCCCCCCTCCCGCCCTTCCCTAGATCAGTTTTATGTATTTAAATAATATTTTCTTTTGTGTTTGAGTAGAATCAGTCAAAGGTAACTCGTGCCTTAATGGAATTGAAATTCTTATGGGAACTAATCTTGATTTTGTGTATTTAGGTTTCACAGAGAACTAGAGTTGTATGTGTCCGAATCTATTCAATTCGTAGGCATTCTGAATTACTCGCTTTCTGAATTCGCCATTGTTCATTTTCTTACACAACAGCCAGTGATGCCGGAGCCGAAGGGCAAGGAAGTCACTTGCCCTCACTCGTAGATCTCAGTGGGGGGATTACCACTTTTCCTTCCAGTTCCAAAATAAAGGAAATTGTAAGAAAAGAGCTTGCTTGCGCAACGGTATAACCGGACAAATTACCTAAGAACCTGTTTTCATTTAAACTGGAGAAATGGAAATGACTTATTTTCCTCTGAAGACGCTTCAGTCATCGCAATTTGTGTGGGTGATAGGTGTATACTAGTAATACGACCGCAATTGTGAGTAAATTGAGCTTAAATTTTCTCAAAACATGTACTGTTTCATGAATTCCACATGTCTGCGGGTTCTATGGAAATTAAACATACAATTCTCTTTTCCTAATTTGCTCTCCACCCGAGTCCTGGAATCCGCCCTTTAGAGATGTCGGGGAGGCTGTTAGGGCTGTCTTAGCCCTCTTACCTTCTGGCCGAAAAACCGGCCTAGGTCGAAACTTCTGGCGAGTTGCTACGTGGGCTCGAACCTGGGACCTCCGGATTCTGGGACCAACGCGCTATCCACTCGGCCAACCAGTCTATGGAAATTAAACATACGATGCATTTGGTTTTAATCTCGACTATCTTAACCTTGATCCGCAACCAGGCTCCGGGATCAAAACTTGCTGGACCCCCTCTCCCTGTCAGAAATAAAACTCAGACGTCAGGTCTAAAATAATATGAGTATCCTTACTTTAAAAAAAAATAATAAATAAGAATAAACCGAAGTTCTGGAATCTGATTTTAATGATTTTATTTATTTTCTTCAATGAGTAATCTTCCAAAAGGTAGGGATATGTGCTTTATAGTCGGCATGTTCTGTGCATATGAGTAGCTAATTGGCAGTAGGTAAATAATTTGTGTTTCAAGTTTATTCATTTTCTTTTCATTTGGTGAGAGCCCCGGAACCTCGGCTCCGTGGGAAAAACCCAGTAACAAGAAAATTTTGAATGTATGACTGGACAAACTATCGAAGTTAGTGTTTCTTAGGTCGCTGACTGCAAATGTTCCTTCAAATTTTCAATCCGTGTTCCAATTTGACTATTAGAACAGGAATGTTACTCTTTGAATTGACGAAATTGACTTGACATGGCAAATCAAACGAACTATCAAACACGTTATTAGAAATTTGTGGTAAGTAAAATGCGAATACTTCGAGAAAATCTGAACTTCTTTCTACCCTTCTCGCCGGACACCAGGACAAAAGAAACTTAGTAATGGGCCCTACTCGGCCAACGAATTAAGAACGCTATTGAAATAAACTTTTTTTGCTAATTTTTGATCGGGCTCCAAATTGAGCTCCCAAAATGAAAATTTCATGATAAGAGTTACGATTTCATGATCGCATTGAGCTTCCAAAATTCAAATTTCATGATAAAAGTAACGATTTTATCATTTTTAAATGCAGTATTTTCACGAACATCGTTATGAAGCCTATGTAAGGTGGAATTACAAAATCGTTGGAGGAAGATCGAGAATCTTTTCACTGGATCGCGCAGAGGGTCGCAGAATGCAACTTAAAATACACAAATTTGAATAAATTTACTAGAAAATGAAAAAACTATCAAAACGGGGGTTATTTAGCATTATTCGGATTATGCATCAAAATGTTTGATCCGACTTCGATTTGAGTTATAAAAAGTCAAATTTTATATAGGAATCATAGAATTAGTTTAAATTTTAACTCCTTAGATGAAGTCTGGTGAAAAAGATGAACACACCTTGTTACTTTTTTCCCAAATTCTTAAATTTGAACTTTCGATTATTCTAATCTGTTATCGTTCACTCAACTGCTCTTCAGCAAACGTTTCAACAATTTGTGTGAAAACGTCATTTAGAGTAGAAATATCAGTTTCAATTTATTCTTTTCGAAAGATGCTTAAACAAAATATTATGAAGCACCCAAAATTGAAACAATTGTAAATAAAGCATCATTTTTTCATCGTAAAATTGAGTTTTAAAAATACCAATCCAAGACTGACAGAAAATATTATAAAATAATATTGGGAATCCTCGACCAAGATCACTAATTCTGAAATGTTGTTTATTCGCTTCTCAAAGTTGAGTCAGTTTTATTTATTTCAAGTTATGTTTCGACGTACTGTGAGGTGAATAGGAACATATTTAATTTTTCGCTACGATTTTGTACTCCTGTTGCCACATGTTTTCTGACAATGATATTATTTGAACAGAAATCTTTCTATTCGAGATTAAAAAATTGAAAAAAATTTTTAATGAGTTTTGGATACTAAGCATCCAAGTGAAGTTTCGCTCCAAAAATTTGGTGCTAAGATGAAATCAGTCTATTTAGGTTTTACTTATTCGTCGCTTGTTCGAGTCCGGTTGATTTTGTCTATTTCAAGTTATCTTCGAATTCACTGTGAGGTGATGAAGGAGGAAGTTTCATCTTTTCATAGATTTCTATTCCATTGGCTATTGGTTTCCCGACGATGTGTATGGGAAGAACTCTGAATTTAAAAGTAAAAATAATTATAAGTTTAGGTTTCAGACTCTTAAACGTAAAATCTGATGGGAAATTCGATCAACATAACCTACAATTCCTTTATTTGGACCCTTCAATTTTTCATTTCAAGTCAATTCAGCCTCTTCTCGAAAGTGAAATTTCAGTTTTGGATGCTGATCAAAAACCTATAATAATGATCGAAATCAACGACCCAAAAATGTTCATTTCGATATTTTTGAAGCCGAGCCAGTGTCGCCAATTTGAAGCATGGAATATTCATTTTAGATCCTGAGTCGTGGTTGGATCGAACATCTGCACTTGATAAGATGTTCTGATTCGATGAAGCAAAAAACGAGCAATTTCGATGGGCTGTGCGATATCTTTTCCTCAAAAAGAGAAAAGTTGGTGTACTCACAACCCCTGTTTGGGACAGAACGAATTTCGTGATCCCCATGAAACAGGATTTCGGCATTTAAAGATACTGCTCGGTTCATTCATCAGCTGCTTACCCTGAAATTTTGATTGTGCCATTTTTAATTTTCGACCCGCTTCCCAATTTAACTAGGATCGGATTTCCAACGAAAAAGAAGCCAAAGAAAAGGTCATTTATCAGAAGTTTGAACTGTACCCCCCCCGTCATTCCCTCTTGGAGCCTCTGCAACAGTCACATGACAGCGGGTGCATTATTAGATTGTACTCGGTGCACAAGTAGTGTTTCCGACGGGCCGCCGTTACAAAGTCGAGTAAGCCAACAATACATAAGTCGAATTTTCTCGCCGATGCCCTTCGGTTGTGAGTTACCCGGAAATACGCGTATCCGGCGGCAAATGAGTGTCGAGAGTGTAGGCCTACTCAAGATAGAGGAAGTGAAAGCGATTCTCTCTCAGATGGGACGCTAGAACTCGAAAATGAATCAAAGCATTCGCGGCCGTGTATAAATCTTTGCTTTTCGATTTCGGCAACCCTCGACATCCATATCTCGTCGTCGAAATTGAATTATATGGTGGAAAGATGGATACTTGCCAACGACGAGTTTAACAGCCAAAACACGTCTGAACTTTACACTCGTATAACGAATAACGCGGCAGCCTTTTAAAGGTAACCTACTCCTATAGTGACGAACGACAGCACGTGCACCTTTGGAGCCAAATGGAAGCGCCTTTTCGAAACTTTCTATTTTCCACCCCGCTGTATCGAACCGAATACATAATAACCTTTAGATGATTTCAACGCGTCAATTAATTCATAATGACATCGCGACCAAAGAAAAGAGGGTGAGCTATTTTCCTCCCTTATTTAATCTCAACTGGTAGATTGTATATCAAAATATCCTCGTTGCATCACTTCATTGACTGTGAATTTAGGGAATATTATTTGTACTCGTTGTCGGTGTTAAATTGAATTTCTTCTTGCGGGTTCACCCAGATTGGAGCTCCGGTGAGGGTGCGCAAAAATTAGGTGCCGGAAAGATTTCCACGTTATGAAGGTGGATTGTAGGATGTCCTATATTTTGTGACTTCTCAGATTCTCCGAAACTGCATGGAAATTTCAAAAAGCCCTTCCGGAAATTTTCAGCTTGATCAGATGGAGAGAATACGTGCCACGAGCCCCTCCCTCTCTTATGTTTAAATCAATAATTTTTATAACCCGTCATAACGCTAAAAATATTAGGACATAAATTTTGGATATACATAAGGTTGTAATTCAAATAATGTATTGACTTCATAATCAGATTAATAGCTTCGGAGGGAAGCTCCAAAATTGCAGGAAATAGGGCTAAAAACTGAAATTTGAAACTCGTGTCGATTTTTATGTTCTCTAGGTTGCTAATTCTAATTTCGGGGCTAATTTATTGTTGTAACCTTCTTATTTGTAACACCCATGAGGGTTAAGACCAGATAATAATGCTTTGAGATTGTACTCGATTTATAAGTTTTCAATGCCACTGAATTCGATTTTAAAGTTAATTCTCACATACGGTCTCTAGATTTACCCAGAGGGTAGAGATCAAATAATATGTATCTCATTTCGAGATATGCATTATTCTATTTGTGGATTTTCTTGGTCAGTGCACTCAATTCAGCAAGTGTTTTCGAGATCCGACTTATAGAGTGCCACCAGAGGGGATTAAATCCTAATGATACAGCAAGTTTTCAAGATGTTAAACTTACATGCAAATACAGTGCAGTTTCGAAAAGCTAGTGTTATTTCGTCTTAGCCCTTCTTTGATGGCACCTAAGAGGATCAGATCTATAAATCTCTTGTATATTAAAAACCAAAACTCCTCCTCCCCTCCCCCTCCTGGGAAAAAACTCCAAGGAGCCTGATATCTAAGTCCCCGGCTACTTTCAAGGACATACGTTTGAAGACATAACAGACATAAAAAGACATATCTCTCTTCTCTCTAAAAAAAAAATGCACTGCGGGGCTTACCTAAAAATCAGAAAAATTGCAGGGGCAGATCAGCTACTTTCAAAGACATAATCTGTTCTAACGTCAAAGATCTCCAAGTTTTAAGTCATAATCGACATAATAAGACAGAAAAAGAGATATAATAACATAATTACCCTTAATCTCCGAGATCTCAAGTCGCAAGAACATAGTCTAACTTAAAGCTACCTTGGACTGAGATCTCAGGTCCTTATGATAGGCATAAAAAGACATATAATGACATAATTACTACCCATAATCTCCAAGATCTCAAGTCGCAAGATATAACACATAGTCTAACTTAAGATAAATCATAGGCGGGAGGGGGTTCATGGTGGAGGAGGGAGCAGCAAAGGTAGGCAACTCACTGCGAGTTGCCTACCCTGCCACTTAATTTCTCTATTTTCCAGGGGTAGCCTACCCTCAGGGGGGCGGTTCATGGTTGAGGAGGGAGCTCCTGAAGGGGGAGGATAGCCCCTGTGGTGGCGTGAGCTGTGGACGGAGATGGACGCTCTGGGTGGGGCGGGGGGTTAAGATGAGTAAGAGGACCTGGTGTAGGAGAAAGTCTTTGGTGAGAGTGGGGACGGGGGAGAGAAATGGCCGTGGTACGGGAGAGGCTGGTGGCTGGGTGGAGTCCTGAGAAGGAAGGGCTCTCGGCGGGATGGGGTGGTCATGGTTGCGAGAGCTCCTGGGTGGATAACCAGGGATCTTCAAGGGGGTTCGAGTACCATTGTGAGGACAGGGGCTGTGAAGGGAGATAAAGCCCAAAGGGTAGTGGTGGGTGAGGTGTCCTCGTGGCGGAGGAAATACTTGGTAGAACAGGTTGGAAATTGAGGAAGAAGGAGGTAGTGGTGGGTGGGGTTCCTGGTGGGGCAGTAAAACTTTGGTAGATAAATTCCCGGGGGGATAAGAGGTACTCATGGTGGAGGAGGGAGCTCCTGGAGGGGAGGAAAGCCACGGTGGTGGCAGGGACTGTAGAGGGAGATAAAAGGCCCCAGGTGGGGGAGGGAGATGGTGAGTACGAGGTCCTGGTGGAGGAGGAAGTCCTTGGTGAGAGAGGCGGCCGGGAAGAGGAATAAAAGCCATGGTGCGGAAGGTTCCTCGTGGGTGGTGGAAGCTCCTGGTTGGAGGACCAGGGGATCATCGACGTGGTTGAGCTAGGAGGCCGTAAGGTGATGGAGCCGCTTAAGGGGAAGGCTGTAGAGAGGGACTAAGGGCGCCATTGGGGAGGGAGTGGATACTGCGGAGGTAAAAGACCATGGGGTGGGCATTGAAGCCTCTGGTAAGAGATTATGGCCGTTGTGGGGGAGGAGTTCGTGGCTGAGGAGGGCTGTGATTGTTGAAGTGTGACCGTAGAAGCGGAGAGCGACCTTAGTGAACGAGGGGTTCATGGGGGAAGATTGAGGACCGCTGATAGATGGGGAGCAAAAGAAGCGCAAAGCAAACCTCAACCAAGAACAAATGTTTTAGACCAAACACTGGAGACTGTGATGGTTGGACGAGGCGCGAAGCGGCCAGGGGGCGAAGCCCCCTAGTCAACTTGAAAATCAGAATCGATTACCTTGAAAATTTGGAAATCGGAAATTTTATCCTTCAAATTGGTGAAATGGGTTGCCATAGAAAATCGAATGAAATGTCGAAATCAAGGTTTCGCAGTGCGAGTATTACTGTGGATACCTAATTAGATCCTGATGTCAGATCCAAAAAAAGAAATTTCAGTTTTGAGAGGAGGCGAAACCGACTTCACCTATGGCAAATCGAAGTGTCAAAATAGCGGTCTTCAGGATCTTCAAATCAGATATCATATAAAAATTGTTTGTGCATAGGGCTGAAAACTAAATTTCGAAATGAAAAATCATACTCGTATTCTCCTTCTAAAATTCGAAATTTTTTTATGCACATGGTCGGGAAGCTAATGTCAGAGGAATACAAATCTGTGAAATGATTATAGTCTCTCCCGTCGCCACACAATAAGTTCAAAGATAACTTGATATAAGCCTAATTGAATTGACCCGAAAAAGCAACGTAAAAATCTAAATTGAGGGTTTTACTATCTATTGGTTTCAATCATTGTATACAATTTTTACTGTGAATCTTAACTTGATTCTCATAAATCAAAGTCTCACTTGACAATTTTCAGAATTTTCTCATTTTAAATAGAAAAATCTCTCTCTCTCTCTCTCTCTCTCTCTCTCTCTCTCTCTCTCTTCTTCATGTACATCGTTACAGAGCTTGTTGCGAGAGGAATACAAAACCGTTGCGAAAAATTAAAATTCGTTCTCTGTACCATGTTGCGTGAGCGAGCTCTCATATTTGCAATTTTCCTTGTTGCAACTGGAGGAGAAAGGGCAGAATGATACTACTTCCCTGCACTTTCACGTGTGAGTGAATGCTCCCTACCTCAGGTTTAGTGCCAATGTATGGTAGCTCACTCTTTTTGTATCAGTTATGCCCGAATTTCGCAGATAGCAATGTTCTTATGGCTGTTTTTTTTTGGGGGGGGGGGAACTGTAATAGGAAATTCTTACTTTAGACAAGTGAGATTTTTTCTTGAGATACCCTGTCATTTGATTTTCATTGTTAGGAAACAGTCACCATTAAAATATTTCCATTTACTGTTGCGTTCTATAGCTCGGTTCAGAAGGGTGAAATTTTACGTATAGGTGTTTCTTTAAGGAAAGATTATTATTTGATCTCGACTCCCTTCCGTGCTACCTTTTGGTGGTTGGATCCAGCTGCTAATTTTAAACTCGAATTCGGTGACCTCGAACACCTGCAAATCAGTTCCCATCTAGAGTGTTATTTTTATCTTCCGTACCCTGTTTTCAAACCTCACTGTAAGGAATCGAGGAAGTCTAAGGTCTTTTATATTTCATGTATATAAGGGAGAAGCTTTGAAGTTTTTTTAAGCTACGTTGTTATTTTTAATAATTTTCCTTTTCAGCATTCATCTTTCACCGATTATTAAACTTCACCTTAAGGTAGCGATCCGTAAATTATAATAAAAATCAGACGTATTTTAAGGGTGACTGTTTTTCTATAGCAACAACCAAATGACTGGGTGCCTCGAAACGAATTGAAATTAAAACCATCCTAAAAATTGATTGATTCTTACATTATACCAATAATACAATTTTCTTATAAATATAGGCAAATTAGACAATTATTTGACACACACACAAAAAAAAAGTTAATAAGTTGGATATAAAATTGGAAATGGGGAGCCTCCTGAATTCGATACTAAAATCTTACATCGTGCCCCGGTTGTTACATTCCTGAAAATTTGTTTCTGTTCTGAATCGAAATAGAAGTCAAAAATCGATTAGCACTGGTTCATGGGAAACATGGTTAGTAAGATTTCTGTCATAGAGATGATGTGATAATACTCATTCTGTATTTCTGAGGACTAACCTGCTAGTGAGGTTCATTCAGACTGTGCCAAGACTCATCCACCTTCTTAAAATCAATAAAAACTGTGTTGAAATTCATTCCAAACTCCCTGAAGACTCTTTAGGATTCTTTAAGGCAGCCTTGGAGAGTTGGGTGTAAACAGAAGCATTGTCCTTGAGCTGATGATTGCCCCGTGAGAATTTTATTTTTCAATTTCGGGTGCATATGTCGAAGTGGGAAGCTTTTCCATTATTATTTTTTTGCTGGCTGGAAGAAATATTTGGGTTGATATTGTTCTTATTCCCAAGTTATCCCTAGACTCTAAGTTATCCTCTTGAAAAAGTTATCAACAGAACGGTCCGCTGACTCTCCAAGATTCCAAATTAACACTCTCAAGATTCTCAAAATTCCTTGAGACTCTATTGTGTCTCACTTTTGAATCTCATGTGGACATCATTCAGATGCTAAGACTCGTGCAGATTTATTCAGACTGAACAACACTTACGAAAACTCGTCCGAGACACTTTCAGGTAGAAATGTTGAAAAAAATTATATAACTGTATTCAAACTCATTTAGAAACTCAGGAAAATTTTGTTAAGGCTCATTTAGACTCTTAGTGCAAATTTGAACTTGGTTCAAAAGTTTTCGTGTTTATCAAACTTGAAATCAGAACTTTGGTGGGCGATAATCCCTACGGGCTTCCCTTAAATTCGACGCTGGAGAATACTTTGAAAACGGCTTGAGCTGGAAATTTTTTCATTGTATAGCTACGGTTGCTTGTTCTTGCTTCGAAGGGGCCGAGTTATTGTCCGAAAATATTGTTTTCCTACTTCAACAGAATTCTTAATTAAATGAGTGTAGCCTTGTGCAGACGTGCAATTTTCGCCATATTTATTTATTTATTTTTATTTCCGAGAGCTGAAACTGCGTTAGGAAGCTCAGATATTTTACGTGGTTCACAAAAATGTAAGAAAGTTTGTAGATATACCTATCTAATCGGACAATTTGTGAATGAGATCGGGGGGGGGGGTGCAAAATGTGTGTTTCGAAAGATCCTATTTCCCGAACAATGAGTCCTGTCGAACTTCTGAAGGCGAAGAGTAATAATACCTTTTTGAGATGTACAAATTTGGTAATAACTAATTTTTTTCGTAGGATCAACAGTTCATGAGATTTTTTACGTTTATGACGTCATATGAGGCTCACTCAGTATTATTTGTCCAATTAAATTAAATCAATATGAATAGCAATATTATACAGACATTATGTTTCCTCTTAATACTTAGGTCATGCACTCTCCATTATTCTTCTGACTCACACTGGCGAAGTGAGTGCAATTATTATGCAAACTAAATATATTTTTAGTTAATGATGAATGAAATACACTGATATTAGTATAACAAATATTGGCTATGTTGAACAGAAAGCGTTGTGTCTATGTAAGTAAAGCAACTATCCACTTAGCCGAAGGTTTATGGTTCATATCCCAGTCGGGCTATTTTATTTGTTTCTTTTTTAAAATTAAGATCTTCTTTATTTATATTATTTTTTCTTCGATTTATCAGTTCTGTTCTCAGGGTGTCTACTAGTAAAATAACCAAAGCAAATATCTGACTGACTAAATCGGCAACCAAACACGTGTAAATAGCATCCTTTTTTTGGGCAAATAATCAAAAATTTGAAAATTCCATAGACGAGTAATACAATTACGAAAAATTGTAAATAACCCTATCATGAGAAGAAAAACTGCATTATTAAGAAAAGTAATCTCCGTTATCGTACCACTAATGTGGTCATGTGGTCCAATTTGGTTGTAATGTCAATTTTTCAAAGGAAATACCTATTTTAAGTTTTATTTAAAAAACATTAATATTGTATGCTGACTTGGAATTTTTCTTTTTGTTTGTCAATTTATTAAACTTGTGTGTTAATGTGTCAGATAAAGTATAACATCAAACGCAACTTGTATGCCAAAATCAATCTGTTTTTTTCTTTTTCTTCTCTGAGTATGGTTTTCAAGATATTTTGTACTTCAATAATTAGAAGACAGTCTCAAATTTTCTTCTGTCCAAAAATACTCTGTTTCATTTTGATCTCGTTGTACTTTTTATTTTTGAATTATATTTGTTTTATACCTCAATCCAAAAGATTTTCTTCTGATAACTTTTTTGAAAGTTAGTCTTACGGAAGTCCCCCACTTATACATTTGGTACCTTTTGAAAGACTCAACATAAAATGAATCGGGTGAGAACCAAAAGGTGGTCAAATCCAAAATTGGCAGTTTTGTGTTAGCGACGGGAACTGAGGCATTAAGACATGGCAGATCGCTTGGTGTAGTTGAAATTTCGCTCACGTGTCAAGAACATAGTTTCTGGCTATATCGCACCCGAAAATTTCATGTTTTGGATCGAAGATGAAAAACAATTTCGAAAAGTTTCATTTTTCAGCTTCGTTACTCCTTATTTTTGACTCGAAAATTGGCATAATTTTTTCGACGCTACACATGTTTTTCTCTCATTTTCAGGGATTTATTGAATTAAAATGGGACCAAATCCAAAATGATCTACTGTAGTGTGAGAAGAAGTCATATGCAATTTCCTGCCGTAATATTCACTTTTGGTCACCATTGACAACCAAAAAGGGGTAAGTCCAAAAACTTTGAGCGGCTGTATCTGAGGTATTCTTGAATTTTTTTGTCGCTGTGCCGTTAAAAATCGTCTTTCGTGGTCCCTTTTCACTGCCCTAAACCATGTTTCTGACAAATTTTTAGTTTTTATATAAATTAGTTTTTTGCTTCTCCTGAAAAGTATGAAAAATGGGCTTAATACCTTTTGATTCTCATCAATTCAAGTGTAGAATGCTAAGGAAGAAAAAAAAGAAAGAAAAAAAGAAAAACAAGCTCTGTCATTCTTTTGTTGATGTGCCATAGATTCATATTATAGAAAAACAACAATTCATTACACTCTGTCATAAAACAATTGCTAAGTACTTTTAATCACTTGAAGGGGCGCCAGAGGCCTCTATTTTCGCTCACATTGGTGGAGGGACTCACACGGGCAATTTCTTAGAGTAAAGCAGCCAAATTGCAACCATTTTCTGTTCTCAGTTTCACTTTAATTGTAGCCTTAATTATTTAAGCCCCGTGTTGTCCTGTAATAGTGAACTACAATATATATTGCTGCAGTGAAACTGAAATTTTAATAATGTTTTATTAGACCCGT
This sequence comes from Acanthococcus lagerstroemiae, assembly GCA_031841125.1. Classification (NCBI taxonomy): domain Eukaryota; kingdom Metazoa; phylum Arthropoda; class Insecta; order Hemiptera; family Eriococcidae; genus Acanthococcus; species Acanthococcus lagerstroemiae. The sequence continues at coordinate 29,910,839 of CM063113.1, read as the reverse complement.
AGGTCGAAGCCCTGGCTAGCACATTCTCGAAAAAAAAATAATAATAATAAATAAAACATCTGAAAAAATAACTTTTTTGTGTTGTACCCTTATGGCTCATGCTCTGGTTGAATATCAAATGCCCTGGCACACACTAGTGGTTAGCTAAAGGCCTTTATGGTGTATCGTGTTGCAGTGGCCATCTAATTTTGGGCTGAAATAAATCCAACTAATGGTGGGGGGGGGGGAGTTAAGGAAATTATTTTTCGCAGTCTGTATATGTTGCAAGTTTATTTTTCTTTTTAATTTAAAAATAATATTTTTTCTGAATTGATTTTTTTTTTTATTCTACACTTTTCAATAGTTGCGTTTTTCGGTCTTAATAATTTTCTAGAGAATAGTATTCATCAGTGGCGTAGCTGAGGGAGGAGGAACGAAGGAATCAGGGCCTCCGTGTGACTGGCTGCTTTGTTAAATAGTGTTTTTTCTAATTCCAGCGCTCCTTCTTCGTTGGTCAAGACCAGACCCCCCCCCCACGAACACTGGGCTGTGTACACTACTGCCATTTATCCTATTTATCAGTACTGTTTCTGTATTTTTCGATATTATCTTCTCAATCCTATTAATTTAAAGAACAGTATAGAATGCAGCCGATAATTGAATGCTGTCATGAGAGAAGTATGCGAACGTTGTAAAAATCTTGTGGCAGAATTCCGGAACATCGTTATTTGATTTTTATGCCACTTGAGCCCTCCTTTTATTAGGTAGCGCCTAATTCATACGTAAAATTCTCTGCCAGCAAAATCTCTTAGAGTAACTATTGGCTGATGATGATAAGAACTAATTACCAGTCTTACGAACGGTTTGATGCAGCTCTCCATTTCTTTCTATCTTGTCCGAGTTCTTTCATTTCCTAGTAACACTTACATTTGACATCATTGATTATCTGCTTAACATACTGGAATCTTTGCCGACCCCTACCCAATTCTTTCCTTCCACTCTTTCTTCCAGCAGCAGTGATATTATTCCTGGGTGCCTCGAGTTATGCCCTATTCGTTCATCTTTCCTTCTCTTCAGACAATTCCGAATATCCATTTTACCTCCTACTCTACTAAGTACTTCCTCATTTCTTACCTGATCCGTACATTTGACACTAAGTATCCGCCTATAGCACCATATCTCGATAGCCTCGATCCTTCTCTTCTCTGGTTTTCCCATGGTCCAAGTTTCATATCCATACAAGGCTACTCTCCAAACGTAAGTTTTCAATAATAATTTTTTGATATGTAGATTTATTTTTGATTTGAAAAGTTTAGTTTTTCGATAAAATGCTGATTTGGCTTGTGCTATTCCACTACAAATATCCCTTTTATTCCTTCCAGTTTTTGTTATTTTACTTCCTAAATAGCAAAATTCGCTCACTTTTTCAATTTTTTCCTTTATTCTCATACGATATTCTATGCTCAAAATCTCCTCTATTCCATTTCATATGTTTTCCAAATCAGTACTCTTTTCAGCTAATAAGACGATATCATCTGCAAACCTGAACATCTTTACTCGCTCTTCATGTATAGTTACCTGCTTCAAATTTTTATTTTATTTCTTTTATGGCCCACTCTATGTACAAATTAACTGGAGATAAGGAGCACCTCTGCCTGCCCCCTTTTCCTTTATTAGCCTTCACTTTCTCTCCTTCTATTCTTCATGTGGATTTCTGTTCTTTATATAAATTTAAAATAACTTTTCTTTCTTTAAATTTTATTCCTATCTTTTTTATAATACCAAACATTTTGTCCCATTTACGAGTAACATTCTCAAACGCTTTTTCAATATCAACGAATGCCATGTATGTATCCTGCTCCTTTTTGAGTCTCCCATATACAATTAATCTCAAAGCTAACACTGCTTTCCTAGTACCTCTAATTTTCCTAAATCCAAACTGATCATCTTCTAGTGCTGCATCTATTCTATTTTCAATTCTCCTATAAATAATTATTCTAGTTAATAGTTTTGACGCATACGAAAGAAGATTAATTTTCACATCTATCTGCTCCTGCTTGTTTTGGTATAGTTACAATAGCACGCTCATACGTTTGTTTGCCTCCTGAACTCGTATCTTTATTTGGAAATGAATACAAAATGGTAGTATTTTCTGGTAATATGGAGCATAATTACGATGCTTGTGGAAAAATTAGCTCTAAAGTGTTTTATCCCTTGAGGAAATGAAATTACAAACATTTTGAATTTCAGTTTTATCGTACGTCTTTATTAAAATACCAAAAGCAATTGAAGGAGACCTTGCGTCTCCCCAACTGGGACAGATTGACGCTGTAAATCGCTGTGATATCCCCGATGGGCCGATGCAGTTCTTAAGAAGCGAGGTCATACGTTTGTGAGCTTGTGGCGATGTCGATGCAAGAACTGGAAGAGAGTAAAGAAGTGAGGTAGACCCGGTAGAGGGGCAATGAAAATGAAGAGATGGGTCGATGCAGTGGCATTTTTCCGGTGACTCTCCGAGTGTCACCATTCATTGGCATCCGCCCCTAAAAGGAGACATGCTCGGTGTAATTCATAGAAGTAAAAGTAAAATGAACCTACCCTGTGAGGTAGCTGAAGTGTGTCCTGTGCAAATTGGTAATCAAATCCTGCTTATTGCCTATCACCAATATAGGAACGTTTTTGATGTCTCGACTCTCGGCGATCTGATCCCTAATTATTCTTATGTACTGAAAGGTCTCCAAATTGGACAAATCGAATACGAAAATATAAGCGTTTGCGTTTCGCAGTCCATAGAATCTGAAATCGGTCCACTCGACGTAGCTGTCGGCCGGAAAGTGCGATATCGATGGCAAATCGGTTATCTTTAACTGGTATACGTGTTCGTTGAAGATCACAGACGAGTAATAAACGTGGTTGGTTTTCGTGGTCGCGTACTCCTCGTTAAAATGATTCCACACAAATTGCTGCAACAGAAAGCGATTTTCACTTAAATCGGATTACATTTTTGGCTAGCGAGCTGCGTGTACAATAATTTACCCCTGTACAATTTGGAACTCGAATCAGCGTCAGTAATTGAGCCGTCGAGAGTCGAGGAGTAGAGATTTAAAAATGGAAATTCGCCGACGGAGTGCAACTCGAAATAGAGAAAAGCAGCTTAAATGTAGAAACAAAATCCAATCATAAAATTTGAATATTTGTTTTCGGGATGGCAAGGTGGAAATGAAAAAGTTCGTTTCGTAATGTCGGATTCAATCTGCGATTACGAGTATGTGCACCTTCCGCGCCCAGCTTGCTTATTCGTATACGAACTTTGAGATGTCTGGAATACCTGAAATAATTTGGTCGTAATCTCGACGAAAATGGAAACGAGGTATTTCGTATGTACTTGGCGGAGTACTTGTCACGGCAAATCAATCCGGCAAGTTAATTTATTCGCAAAAACTCGGATACCGAGTACCTTTCGTCGCCGGTTTTGTGGAAATGGAAACATATTTGATATGGACACGGTTGGGCAGCTGGTGCGACTGTAAGTTTTGTGAGGCATTGAAGAATACAGATAGAAAAATTGTGTTCTTGGGCCCCAAGTGGAGTTTATGGCAAGCCGCACAATATGTATCGCTGGAGTCGATAAAAGGTTGTGACCAGGAAGCACACGGGGCATTATTTATCCCTCCCCTTGAAGTTAAATATTTTTCCATACATCTAGATCTAGAAACGTAATAGTGCTGCTGGCCGAACTACTAGTAAAAGCAGAGTTTAATGATTGTACATTTTGTAGGTTTTATCAATGAAATACTTTTTTTACGGACAGAGATGTCAGAAGGAAATCTGGGGAGGGCAGTTCAATATCTGATTATTAACACCCTTTTTTTGGCTTCTTCTCTGTCAGAAATCTAACACTAATTCGAGTGTGTGGAGGGGAGAGTGAATTAGAAATGGAGTAATACCATCGAAATTTCAGAACAATAGGAGATAAGCTTATTCTACGACAATACGCTGTACATATTTACATTAAGCCACCAACGTATAGGAATTGGGGGGGGGGGAGGTTTGTATTAGGACTCTCAAACACCGTCAAAAAGAGCATTTCAGAACTATTTTAGCGCATTAATTACAGCAATAAGATCGACACTGCCCCCCCCCCCCCTCCTAAGACTAAGACATTCCTACGTCGGTGTGGTAAACAGCTGAAAAAGTAACCGAGCAGGATCTTAAAATGCCAGGACCCTGTTTCTTGGAGGATCAAGAAACTCTTCTGTCTCAATTAGGGGCTAGGGGTCTACCAACTGTTCTCTGTCTAAAGAAAACATATCCAACAGCCTATCAAAATTGTTTATTTCTTGTTTCGTTGAATCCGAGCATCCTATCAAGTAGAGATGCTTGATCCGTATCCGACTCAGGCTCCACAATTAATATTTTATGCTTTGAATTGACGACACTTGTTCGACTTTGAAACATCAAAATAAAGACTTTTGGGTCCTTGATTTCGATAATTGCCATAGATTTTGAACCGATCCGGATTTCAGCACCCAAAATTGATTTCACTTTTGAGTGAAGGCTTGACTTGACGTGGAAAATCAAAGTGTCAAAATCAGGTCATTTAGATCATTTTGTTCGAATATCCTATCAGGTTTTGCATTTAGGAGCCTGAAACTTAAACAGAATTATTTTTTATTTCAGATTCAAAGTTATTTTCACACATATCGTTGGGAAATTGAAGTCCAGTGGAATATATATATAATCGAAGAAGAGATTATGTTTCTTCATCCGTCGCCTCGTATTGAGTCCGAAAACACCTTAAATTTACAAAATGATTTGACCTGAAAAAGCGACAAAGAAGATTGTGTTTCCTTAGCTGTCGCCTCACAATGGGTCTGAAAACAACGTGAATTACAAAATTGACTGGACCTAAATAAGCGACGAAGAAATAAAATCTAAGTAAGTAGAGCTTTTTAATCACTGATTTCAATCACTGCAACAAATTTTTGTTGTGGAACTTCACTTGCATATCCTTAAAATTCAAATCTCACTTCATAGTTTCTTCAATTTCTTAAATTTTAAAAGGGAAAGTTTCTGTTTGGGTAAGATCATTGTTTGAAAACCTATGGTAACAGGAGTAAAAAGTCGCAAAAATTTTTAATTTTTTCCTTTCGCCTCACAGTAAATTGAAAGATAACTTGGAATTGGTAAAACGAACTCGATATCGAAATTTCAGGAAACAACGTATTAAAATTAGAGATGAGGAAATGTAAGCGCCTCCTGAGTTTCGATGCAGAATCAGGGTGTCTACAGGTGCTGAAAAGTCGAATTTTGAAAGTAGGTCCCAAAGGTCCTGAAAAATACTGAAATTTAAAAAAAATTGAAAAGTCCTTCATTTTTGTGAATACATATTTTTGAAGCAACACCCCTTAAAAATCAACGTTTGTTGTTTAAGATTTGAATTTTCAATAATAATAATAATAATAATAATAATAATTTATATTCACCCGGAGGAGGGAAGTGGCGGAGCAAAAAGGAGGGAAGAGCCAAGGCGCTCGAACAATTGGAAATAAAGAAAAAGATTTGCACTCTCGGGGAAAAAATGGAAAATATGCCGGCTACAGTCCTGCAAAAGTGCTTCATTTTTACTTTTCAATTTCTATAGACAGCCCGATGATAGTCTCATTCGTTTGTGTTTTTCATCATACATACCTACTTTCATTTTTCTGTGTTTTCTTCATTTTTCTCTTTTCATTGTACCCTTTGGTCACAAACAAGAAGGAAGAAAGCATGTTTTGACTCCCCCCTCCCATCTTGAGGTCTCAGTCGCTTATGTTGACAATGTTATGACGTTTCCCAGCTATTGCTGATTCCAAATGATGTATTCAGAGATGGGCAGATTTCGAAAAACGTAAGATTGTATCCGATTCCAAGCTCAAACGAGAAACTAGATTCTGAGTCACGATTCCGAGAAAGTCCGACTCCAATTCCAATTACCCTGCTTAATTCGTTATTCCTGCTCAATTTTTCCTCAATTCCATAGTTTAAAAAATGCACAAAATAAAAACACAATAGTGGACCATGAATTTTTTATGTATTCTTAAAAGTGCACGAACGAGAGTAAGAAATTGAACATTTTAAATTTTAACAAGAGTTAAACTCCCAACAGAAAGCTCAGGTTTCACATTTCAGTGACTGGAGCTGCAGACCTTCAAGCTGTAACGAAATAAAAAGGAATCCTTATTCCCTCAACGATTCCAAAAACTTCTGGAATCCGTGATTCCATGATTCCGATTCTTTTAGAGAATAGTCGATTTCAAGATTCCAAACTTGAGTTCGCCAAATTCAGAAAAATGTCGAGCCTTGCCCATCTCAAATGATAATCGTATAATATTCTTAATTAGTCTCGGATTGAGGCCTCTAAATTCAAATTTTACAACGAAAAAACTCTGCTCTACTTGCAATTGCTCCTTTTTTGTACTTTATATATTTTATTCAGATACCTTTGGAGAGTAATAAATTGGAATTGATATTTCCACTTCAGATGGCGTCTTCACACTAAAACTGGTCAAAACTCTTAGTGTGAATTGAATGTACCACAAAAAGAAAAAAATTACTTCTTCAAAGAAAGAAATCGCGTCAGCGGCAGTTGGTTAGATGACAGAAAATCAGGCTAATCGAAATTTCATATTTAAAAAGTAACTAGTTGTTTCCATAGTTGCTGATTTTGAACTTACAGTCATCTTTTCACTAAGCTCCATCTAAGGTGTTAGAATCTAAGATAATGCTCTATGTTTCTTGTTTAAATTTAAATTTTGGAAACTCAAATTAATAGTGAATCAAAAGCTTAATACAATCATCAAAATAATGCCTGTTTCGATAGTTTTTCAATTTCTGTAGTTAACTTAATATACTGTCTATTTCAAGGTGTATTTTGCGACCCTCCAAGACAAGGAATCTCGATTTTTCTCCAGGTATTTTGTTTTTTAATTTATATAAGCTTCTTAATGACGCGATGTTCGTGAAGATGACTCATGTAACAATTGTGAGATCGTTACTGTTGTGGTGAAGTTTAAATCTTGGGGGGCCTCAATTTGGAGCCTCAATTTTGGAGTCAATTAGAAATTTGATGCAGTATTCAAAATTAGCTGTAAGAAATACCTTTTTTTCTCTTTTAATTTCTTAGTCGCGTTAGTTTTGCACGCTGTAATTTCTTTTGTAACCTAGTGACTGGGTCGGGGAAGGGGTCGGATTTTCCAAAAATATTTGTATTTTATTTGACACAAACTTTCTCAAGTTGTATATTCTGTTCGATTTATTGACCGTGGTAAACTTCTTTTATTCTAAGGTGAAATTTCAGTTCCGATAGCCAAATGCCAAATTAGAGGTGGACTAAAAATTTATTAGAACTTTCGCAAGGAAACTTCTGTTTCGGTAGTTTGCCCAATTAGTTATCATAGATTTAAATGTATTTGTCGATTAGCCTTTTCCTGGCCCTCCATTAACTAGGGGAAGAATTTGTTTGACCCTTTAACTAGACATCCCTTCTCTAACAGAGTAACAAAATGGGTGCGATTTATCGGCACATTAAGAAAGAATATTAGCACAGTAACCGGGGAAAATTTAAAGAACATAATGAAGCAGTAAAGAAAGTTGGAAGTGCATATTAACCCTGAACTGATGATTTAAATTGTATGAACAGTAAATGAAGAATGTTATACAGAATAAGTCAATCACAATAGAAGCAGGGTGACCAGTTTCTGGAAAACCGGGAAAAGTCAGGGAATTTTGAAGAAAATTGTATGATGTGAAAGTATTGTACAGTTTTCTCTGTCAGACTCAGTTGAACATTTTTTTTTAAATAATTTGTTTGTTATGAGAAAGTTGAAAAATGGTCTGAAAAAATCTGGAAGAGTTGGGATTTTTTTTTTTTTGGGGGGGGGGGGGACTGGCCACTCTGTAGAAGGTTGAATCAGTAGAATGTGTGGAATCTGATGGTCGCGCTCCTGCCCCTACTTTTTTCAACATTTGACCTGTAAACATCTACTCGATTTACTGATCAGACTGAAGCCTTGTACTGTCTCTGCTGAGGCTAAAAATGTACCGCTTGGGCAGCAGAAAAAGAGGGGACGACCTGCAAAAGCAACGAAGGCGCTACTTGTACAGTAGGGGCGAGCTCGTTATAAAAATTGACTATTCATTTATTTCATGTTTTAAGTTTTTTTTTAAATGCCTAATGTTTTCAATACTGCTAAGTTTCTATTTTACTGTTCCTTTATTCCATTTACTGTTCGACATCTTGTAATACTGCTCAGTACTTTCAATACTGCTTTTTTGTCGTTTTAATGTTCGTTTGTTTCATTTATTGTGATAATATTCTATTTTAATGTGCTGATATATATTTCTCGTAGATTCAGTGTTCCTTTTTCCCTCACCCAGGTTGGCACCCTCCGTCAAATTCTGTTCGCCTTTTCTGATACAATAAACTGGTCACGGCCTTGTCAAGTACCTATTCTCGAACATGTTACAAGAAATGTCTCGTTTTTTTTTCTTCCGAAATATTGCTAACATGTCGTACGAAAAATGGACTGGGATGATGAGCAGCACGAAGACAACTCGGCTACTTCGGCAGAATAAATAACAAAAGGCTTTGCTGCTACACGTGACACATGGCTAGTGCGTCAGCTGGATCCCATTCGACGTGCGGACAATTGATTAAAAAAGTACACTGAGTTAAAGGAACTTATATACAAGAAAACGACGCTGAGAAGACGTTGACAGTTAATCGATAAACTAGTTGTGACAGGACGTCGCACATTTACAAAGACTTGGATACTGGTAACGAGAGAGACAAAAGGGAAAAAATGACGCGAATATACATCGGTTAACCTCGCAGACTACTTGGAAATTTGATACACAGCGTGCGAGGTTTCATTTTCATTGCTGCTGGGCCCAAATACATTATATTCCAGTACATGCAATTTTAGAGAAATCTTATCTTACAAAGGATTGATCTCCGTGGCACGAAAACACGTTCTCTCATTTTTCGAATTCGCTGCTCCCAGATGGGCCATTATCCAGCGTACTCGTGTTTCATTACAAAAATCTTGTATATTGGTTGCAGTCTATGATACCAGTCTTTCGTTACAGTCACTTGCAACATTTTTGAAAAACACTCTGTAAAGTTGAAATCTTCAGGAATGAACGAACCTGTACCGAAGAATTAATTTGATGGATTGTTCACTGTGTTGCTTTGCCCGGCGTACTAATTGTTTCCATTAATATTCTGGAATAGCCGCTGGTGCCGAGTTAAGAATACTGCCTTAGATGAAGATCTTTTTACGAGTATACGTTGACGATGCAGTTTATACTGAGAAGACATGATAAAGTGATCGACATCTTGACATATTGAAAGACAGTTTTCAGCCATGTTTTATGTAAATCTCGTTTGCAAATCCTGTTGTAGACTTCATGGCTCCGCTTGATATCGTACATGAAATTAGAAACATTTGAGAATTTCTTTTAAGTGATATAGAATAAATTTAGCAAGCGGATGGTAGAAATTTCCAAAAACTTGGAAAACAAGCCCTCAGAAATCAGGTTCACTGTACAATGAAAGCGGAATATTGCCTGCAAAAATAATTATGTACGACTTCTCTGCACTCGAGTTCCCAAATTCATACGTCGTCTGTTTGTACTCAAGAGTAGCTGCTGGTTGTTCTATGTAAGTTCGAGTTTTCGCTATTTTTTCACCATAAAATCAGATTTTCTTACAGATTGTAATCAAAAAGCTTGTCAATGACTTGTCAAAATTTATAGCATTAATAATTTCTCCCTTAGAACACAAATATGATTTTGAAAATATGCCATATATCTAAAGTGAAAGAAAGTGCCACCAAGTTTAAAATTGACAAAGATCTCAAGTTGTGTGACAAGGACCAACATACTAAATGTTTTTTTCTAATCTGAGTGATGATTTATTTCTAGGGGACAAAATAGTGAACCCGAAATCAGTTCTTACAATTTAGGTCGCGGGGAACATTCCTACCCTCTCGCCTTCCTATCCATGGAGTATTTTTATCTCTCACCCGCAAACCTCCAGAGCTACATAAATAATATTGTTGTGTCCACTGCGATGAATTGGGTTTCGTTAAACTGTTTCAAAATCAAAAACGTCATTCAGGTCCTTTAACTCTTGAATTTTAAAAGTAGGTCCTAAAAGTCCTGAAAAGTGCTGAAAATTTACAAAAATATTAAAAATTACTTCATTTTTGCTAAAACATATTTTTAAAACCACATCCCTCAAAACCAACGTTCGTTCTAAAATACTAGAATTTCTAATAATGGTAATAATTACAGATAATAAATTTGTTTCCAATAAAAATAAATTTTTGGGATTCTTCATTTAAAAAGTGTAGCGCAGGATCTACATACACAGCGAGGAGGACGTGTGGGAGCAAAAAGGAAGGAAAGGTAAAGGGGATAAAACAATTTGAAACCGAAAAGAAGGGGGGAAAAGAGGAAAATATGCCGGCTACAGTCTTGCAACGGGTCCTGAAAAAGTACCTAATTTTTACTTTCCAATTTCTGTAGACGTACTGTCTTTACACTTCAAAAATCATTGAACACTCTTGTGTTTCCGACTGGAAGATCAGGTTCATAATTATTTCGACCGTATTATAGAATCTGAGGCATTTACATGAAGGCGCGGCTCAAAATTTAAAAAAGTTCACTGATGATGATGCTTGTCAGTTCCATCGAATTCTTATGTTTTGGAAACCTCGAAGCAGAATTGCAGATTTCTTTATGGTGAATTTAACCCTCACACCCGGCGTGATCCTCAACATTTTTAATTAAAAAGAAAATATTGGCTAATAGGTTTTTGGACTAAAAAGAACAAGTTTACCGACTGTAGAAGGAGAAGATTTCAAAAATAACGAGGTTTTAAACCACCCTACTAGTGTACACTTTATAGCAGCACTGTGTCGGAAATTTTATGTTGATCAATATATGAGTGAACTGAATATCAGTTATGGGAGGATTCGTGGACCTAACACCTCACCCCAGTTTGCTCAGAATGTCGGTGAAAATACATTAGACTGAGAGAAGTAAGCGCGTGAAGTTCGTTTTGACTGTCCCAGCTGATTGGCAGACTAAGGCGAATAAGAATTTCCTGCTAGAGACAAGGAGGCAAGCATTAGGCCTGTGCTCGACTAAAAGTAGTCCAATCTATGGCAAATTTTACAAGGCATCTTTTTGGTTTGAAACAGTTTTTCCTAGAACTTGCCGTTTCCGAGATATTCGCCATAATTTGTCAATTTTTCGAAATTTTTTAAAGTTGTCCAACTTTGGACGGTGATTGTAGGCTAAGGATTAGACATAGGCTAACATGTGACATATTCGTTTCGTAACAAATTTTATGAGGAGTCTTTTTTGTCTGAAACCTTTTTCTCTAGAGCTCAAATTTTCTGAAATATAAGCTAAAAACTGAAATTGGGTGCTTTAACATGACACAGAAAATTTTGTACAACATTTGGGGGGTGGGATTTTTAGGAGGTTGTTTCTTGCGCTTAGTACTACATTTTCCAACCAAGTCCCGCTTGTTACCTCAAAAATTTTTTTGTCTACAGGGCCTAGACTACCTCCCACGTCCAGTCAATTCTCCTTTGATTCACCCAAGTTACGGCACATAGCCCTTAGTGCAGCTGGTACCATTGAAAAAAAAATCCAAGACTATCGCGAAAAACTAGAAACGTGGGTTTTTTCTTATTATTGTTCGTGAAGTTAGTATGGGTGGGTATCTATGGTTAATCAGGAGACCACCATTGCTGGAAAAAAAACTTTTTTACATTTTTCCCTTCTTTAAATCCCAATTTACCGAATCGAAATACAGTTGACAGAACCTAATGAGATACTTGCGACACTATTGAAAAATCGTCCCTCAATTCAACTGTTTTCCAGAATGTTTGAGCAATATTCGAGATCGTCCGCAGCGGCGATTTTCAAAATCTAACGTCTTCGTCCCTACTCTCGCTTTCTCATATTTTTCCATTGAAAGAAGTAAACAGTTGACCCTGCGGTGTTCGAAATCAGTTCTGTGAAAAAATCAATCAACTCGAGTCGAGATATGCAACTTAAATTTCACACGCGTGATGTGTTCCGAATACGTTTGAAAGTTGAGAGAGCTCGATTCGAGACGATAAAATTACAACCCAGTAGCCGGCCGGGGCTTGTTCGATAACATTTTCGGAGGAAAAAATGAAAATAAAATAGACGCGGAGACGAATTGCTGTATTGGTGCCATCTTTCTCCACATCCGGCAAATTATCACGCCGCTGTGATTTTGCAACTTCACGTGCTGAGTATTTTTTTTATTTTTTTTCTATTTTTTGCTTTTGTTTATTTGTGAACGACGAGGCGACGTCTGCAGACGTTGAACGGTGATAACGGTGTGTCACCCATACGTACGGTTCCCAGATGAAAATTATATCGATTTTCAACGTTTATACGAGTTTAAAAAGCACAGCCATGCGAAGAGCGTTTTCCCGCGTCCAGCGTCCAGTACCCCGAATCCCGAAATTCAGAACGCGTATTAATCGCGAAATGGTGAACCTTGTGTCGCTGTTCTCAGATAGATTGCCCGGTCCAGTAAAACCCGACGGTGTAATGGCATTTTACCAGTCTCCTAAGTAAATTAAAGGTCCGAATGAGTAATTCATCTTAAATATGTACGAAGTGTTGTCTACCTGCCACTTGGCATACTCAGTTATGGGACCCGAGGATAAGATTTGTTATGTGCAGTATGTGCCAGAATAATGAGTAATTTTTAACCACTTATAAAGGTTTTTCTCAGTGGAATGTGTTCTTATCCTAAGAAAAGGGATTCGATTTGGAGGTACTAAAATGAGAAAATTATGTTATGTTGGCCCTTATTTTGAAAATGTTTGAATCCAGAGTGGCTGCATCCCTCGTGTTTTCCTTTTTAATTTTCTTATTTGCAAATATCGTTCTGTAATTTGACGCCCCCACCCTCACCCCGAGGTGATCCATGTTGCCAGGAAGTCAAACATTTCTCTGTAATTAGCTAACTATGACCTCACAAGCGGACATTGGAGAAAAAAGTTAATCTGACTTAGAAGATTGGCTCCCTAACAAAAGAGCCGTACCGAGGACCCTTCAGTTTCTATTTTCGTAATTCATTACGAGGTTGGTCCTTTCTTTTGATGCGATACCTCAAAGCGTGGATTCCTGAGTCGAAGGTGCGAGGTCGCAGGCCAATTTGGTATGCGTGTATCGTCGTACACCAGAACAGGAGTAAAGAAAGGTCCAAGGGCTGATCTTCGATTATTCAAATTTCAAAATAGTCCTTTGTGGAGCGCGAAGGGTTGTGGGAAGACAGAAATGAACTCCAAAATGAACTCAGCGACCCAGAAAACCCTTATTTGGGCGAAAAGAACATATATATTGGAATCATTGAAGTGCAGCCCCCCGTGAAGTTGAATGAATAAAACGGATGGGCAGAAGAACTCCGGACTCAGCGACCCAAAACATTCTTATTCAGACTGTAATGAGGGGGTAGTTGAGAAAGGACGCCGAGAATTGTCTCAGTCACCCCGAAGACGCCGATTCGAGTACGAAAATAATTTTTAGACTCATATGAGGGAAAGGCACTCCCCTCGGCTGAAGCTCAAATTCCAAAAATCAATATTAATTCACAGAAGAACTTCAGCTCTCTTGAGGCATGGGTTATCCTTCGTTGATTTTGCTCAAACTTGACGGACATTTTAACTACTTGAAACCGATTTAGGTGGTGAACCAACCGAAATTCAAAAGTTGAAAAATGTGACCACCCTCTTAATTACCCTTTTTGCGAAACTTCGAAACTTCTTTTCTACGTGACTCTACTTGAATTTGCGATGGAGCAGGGATATGTTCAAATTCTGCATTTTCAAAAATCAGCGAACTTTGAAACTGAAGAGGTCTGCAACTAATAAAGACAGAACAGTGACGCGTTTATGCCATTTAACTGATTATTTCCACCTCTATTTTCATTTTCACGTGTCAGAATCTCCATTATCTCACTTTCATTTTATCTTATCAATAATTGGATTTCCAAAATGGAAGAGAGTGCTGTGGGCCCACTTTTGAAATTCTAGAAAATGTACACAAGGTAAAATCGGTACCGGCATGAAAATCTGTAGAAGTTATCCGATAGCATTCTATTCTTCCATTATTTTTATTCTAAATAATTCTTGAAATTTTTAGTTTTGTAACAATCTGTACATTTTTCGTTGACCAAACTTCATGCTCCCTAAGAGATAATCCAAAACAAGTCATTTGATAATCCTAAAACGCACCTGAAAGGGGTTGAAATATGTACTACGCTTTTTTGGTCATAATTGTTTCTAAAAAATATAAATAAATTTCATCTGCTGTGACGAAACTTGAGTAAGTGATTTATAGCTAGCACATCACATGCGTAAAATTTTACTTTGTCTGTTTTCACCAGTGTTGCCATAGTACAAAACTTTCAGTCTATGCTCATGCTCGGAATATAGGAATGCGTGTTGTATATCAAAAATGATGTTTTTGGTACCAGAATTTTGAGGTTATTTTTGATACACACTCGCACGTGAGGGCTCTATACTGACTCTAAACTTTATCATTCGTGTTTTAAGCCTAAAATATACTAAATCTAAGGCATTCTGACCCGTTGAGTTCAGAGTTTTATCTGTTGATTTGAGATGAGAAATAATGGCATGACAAAATTTCAGAGAAAGAAGGCGAAATGAATTCTGTATACCTCCTTCCAGATTTTCACTATTGCTCAAGAATATACTTTTTTCCAACTTCTCAAACTTAAAATATCCATTTTGAAAACTAAACAAATTCAGAACTTGGCGAACTAAATGAAAAAAAAAGAATTGAAAAAGTTATTCGCTAACAGAGTAGGAGGTAAAAAGGATATTTGGAATTGTCTGAAGAGAAAGAGAGATAAACTAATAGGGCATAATTTGAGGCACCCAGGAATAATATTACTGCTGCTGGAAGGAAGAGTGGAAGGAATGAATTGGGTAGGGGTCGGCAAAGATTCCAGTATGTTGAGCAGATAATCAAGGATGTTAAATGTAAGTGATACTACAAAATAAAAGAACTTGCACAAGATGGGGAGAAATGGAGAGCTGCATCAAACCGGTCGTAAGACTGACAACCGTATCATCATTCACTTTCAGATTTTTTTGCTGTCAATTCATGAAATCGATGAGGAGCAAAAATCTACGTTTTGGCAATAATCCTGCCCACTGACAAATTCGTTGGGAGTATATCAGGGTGTCATTGCTTATTGCTTCTGAAGCAGATACAAAATCTCTCTGTAGATGGTATTTTATGAACTAGGTCACTCTAACTTTGTGAACTCGAGGACATATTCCGAGGTATAAATGAGGATCATTCGGAAGCAATAGTTATTTTATTTATTATTTTCCACAGAGGCTGTTGAGAACTAAACACCTAAATTCAGGCTGTAGCTCTCTACAGAGCCTTCTGAATCGGAGGTTACCCCAAAAATTAACTCCGGGACTTCAGGAATCCTGTTTCATATCATTGCTGCGCTAACATTCGACGTTTAATAATTGCGCTGGTAGCCTCCTGTGGAATATTCTGGATAACTGTAACAGCCCGGATGACTTGCATCAAACTCGATCATTCAAGAAACTCTGAAATCGATGTATGGTGAGATAATAACCCGAATTTTTAATGTATTGACCTCACTTTGGATTCTGTGGGGTTGTGGCTGTGGTCTGGAAATAACTCGAAAATACATTCAAAGAATTCGAAGACCATAGACGTAGATTATCACGTGATATTTATTGTATTTAATTCATATTGAGTGAAGGTTATAATTTCATGAGTGGACCCCTCAACTGCTGTATTTTAGAGCCTTCATGCACACCTTACACCAATTTTTTCAAATGTTTTCATATCGAATCTTTCAAGATATTAATAGATGAACAAAGTTTTTGGACTTTTTGTTTGTTTGTAAAACTTTACTCGTTTTTCTCATTGCGAGTATATTTTATATTCTAATCCCCTTGCACACCGACTTGAAGTTTTTTTTTTTCAGAAAAATTCTGGCTGCCGGGTTTTCTCACCAAAATACGCTACGTTTTCTTCCAGAAGCAAAACTCGGGGAGGAAAGTATGAGTGCCACCCTGAAAAGTACTGTCAGCTCTGGAATATGAAACAGGAATGTATCAAACTGGCAATCAAAATAGGGCTTCTGTGGTCGCTGATTTCGAATACATACTCGTATTTGATGTAGCTCAATTTTGAGCTTCGAAATCGAAACTTTAAAGGTGTAGGGAATTTACTTAGCTCGAAATACTGAACAAATTATCTTGAGAAACCGATTTTCTTAGGTTGTTAGTTTCGACTCTATGTAATTCGATTTTGATCCACCCTCCATCGTAGTCACCCGAATTAATACATATTTCATTCATATAAGAGAGCAAAATCAATTTGATTGGAAAAATCGATCAAAGGTTCAAAATAAATGTTTCGTATGTACTAATTTCGAATTTTTTATTTTATTTTGATTTACTCTCTATTTTAGCCTCAAAAATCAACAATTTACGTCTCGTATTCTGTTTTGATCTACTCCCAAAATCAACATTTTACGCGCGAGAGAACAAAAATCAATTCGAGCTGAAAACGAAATCGACGAGAGTATTTTGAAATAAAGGTTTCCGGGTCGCTGGTTCTGAATATGAAATTGGATTTTAGCCTCCGAAATAGAAATTCCGCATTTGACAAGTGACAAAACCAACTTGATACGAAAATAGGAGTTTGTAGTTTTGTGGCTTGTGAATTTCAATTTGGCATTCAATTCTAATCCACTTTCAATTTTAGCTTTCGAAATCGGAATCAGAAGAAGAAGAATCAATTATAATTAGAAAATTGGACGGATTAAGTACTGAAAGGACGATAGGTGAATAGATAGGAGATAACCAAACAGGTAGACAGTCCCCCCCCCCTCTCAGAAAAGAATAAAGCTAGGACTGAAGATTCAGGATCGAGAAGTTAGGATCGCCTAGAATTCTGTATCTAGGTACACATGGAGGGGGTAGGTAGTTCACAACCCTTTCTCTAGAGACTAAAAGAATGTATTTTTCTCTCCACTGTTTCATTTTAAATTTTTTCTTTTTTACACGGGAACGTAATTTTTTATGAGAAAAACTCTTCGTATTTTAATTTTTCTTTCTGAAATGTTGAAAATATTCTTGATCATAATGCTTCCGGCGAAGTCTTCCCCTCGCCAGGGATGCAGCAAAGACAAACTTTAGGACAGGAACAGTTTGAACATACAACTTTTGTACTCAAATTTCAATTAACAAATAAAAGAGAAAATCGTCATCTTTTCAGTTTTGCCAACTGGTTTTGGTTAAGTTGCAAATTCTATTTAGGAACCTGTTCCTCTTGCCTCTCCCCCAGTAAACTTCAGCATATCTACGAACCTGTTTGTATTTAATGTATCCAATATGTCTGTATTTATTTGCCTGTGTGACTCCACTGCCTGCCTGTCATTTTTGCGTCTTATATCCTGTTCTTTTATTTACCTGTTTGCATTTTCTAATCGTCAGGATTACTGTTTCTCTTCACCTTTGTGTTTCACACTGAAACTGAAAACGTTCAAGTCGATGTACCGAAAATTCAGGAAAAACTTGCCTCTTCTTTTAGCAGTCCCTCCTCCACTGGCGAAAAACTTAGACATCTGAGCGTACAGACCGACAGACAGACAAACAAAAGGGCTAAGGATGACCAACCAGTCAAATCGTTTAACTGAGACCGGAGAGCTCGACTGCCAAACAGACAAAACTGAGGTGCGTTTTGTAAGACTGAGAGTCGCCACAAGAAAAGTGACTATCGGGAAGAAAGCTAGACTTTCCATGGTGGAGGGGGGAGTAAAGCCTCCAGCAATATTTTATGGAATATCAAAGTGCAATTGACGTTTATGGGTAATTTTATCAGAGATTCATCGAGGTTCCGCGGAGAAACCAGTTTTCAAGATGTCTCTGGTCACAATAAACTGCAACTTCTCCACGACCGAAGCCCAGTTACACCGAAACGCTCAACGATTCGAATGTTGTACACGAAATGTATCTTGCATCCCCGCGGAGTTTTTGTTTTTCGGAAATTTCACCTTCACCATGTAAACCGAGTTGGACGTTCCAAGGTTGGCCGAATATTATTAGTAAAGCTCGCACGATTCGCATGCTGGTGACGGGCGCGGACGGACGTGGGTGGGCGACGATAATCCACTTTACATCCTCATGAAGACGAGCTTTTTTTTCGATTCGATTTCCCCAAACTAAGCGTATACTTGTATATAACATTCCGACATTGTCACCGGCGGTTTTCCGGAAAATTAGTTTTCGTAACGACGCCGCCGCGCCGCCTCGTTCTATCTTTGTCACTGCTCTTTCTTATTTTTTTCTTTTCTTTGTAGGCAGCGCCGTCGAAAGGTTAACAATGCATGGAGAACCGAAGTCTGTACCAATGGCTGTGCGAATGTATACCTGACGAGCATTTTCCGCCGGGGAAAAAGCTTTTAGAATGATTTAGGTAGACGGATAGTAGCCTGGTTGTATCGGAAAGTACCAGAATGCGTTTGGGAAACGTGCTAGTCTTGAGAATTGACCGTGTAGAGAAGATGTTAACTTATTCGTAGTCCCATTTGCACGCTATTACTGTGTCCTCGTCTGACTGCTTCCGAATTGTCTGCTTGTCTATCTATCTGTCTATCTGTTTGGCTATTTGGCTGCTTGTCTGTCTGTCTGTTTGCCTCTCTACCTGGTTGTTTATCCGTCTATGTTTCTAGCATTTTTACTATTTTTATATGTAGGGGAGGCCGGGGCAACATGTTATAGAATTTACTTCGCCTCCGATTTCTTTGGAAATGTAACATCCGAGAAAGATTCTCCTGGTGTTTTTCAATATCTACATCCCTTCTCTACATATCTTAAATTTTCCCAACTAAAATTCAAGACTTCGGTTTTTATGAATTCTTTTCTGTAACATGATTTTTTGTAGTAGGGCGCCACAAAATACGGGACGATATGTCACAACAGATGAGTCAATATACACGTGCTTTTTAAATTGGAAAAGTAAGGAAATTTTGAATGTTTTTTTCTTGAAAATATGCAAGACCTGAACATAATGATTCTGGGATTAATGTACAAGTTTGGCATCGACTTTTCTTCACACAGAATCAATTCCTCATCGTTTTCTGTATCAGCCCATTGTTCTTCTTTGTGACATTTCACCCCGCAGTAAGATGTGACGTTCTGCATAATGCAAAATATCATTTCCTCCTAATCTGCTTTAATAGCTCAATTTTTTGAAATTATGTCAATCGTAACAGAAATGTAAGTATCTTGAACACTGGCAAACAACAAATACTACTAATTTCATTAAAGTATTGGATTTTCATTCGAAAATAATTAAATTATGAAAAGTTTTAATCGACGTTTTTACCTGCAAGGACACTATCATAGTGACAATTTCCACCCTTCCCGATTATGTCCTTCAGTATAAGGGGAGGCTGGTCCATCTTGCCTAGGTCTCTCCTGCACAGCCATTATTCATTTATTCACGTTGTAGAGCGAGTCAGTGTTAAAGACTCGTAGAATTCTTATCGTGGATTAGCCCCAAAGAAAAATTTGGAAGTAGTTCGACACCTCAACACAGCTACAAATTGTTCGCAAAACACTTTCGAATTTATATTTTTGAGAAAAATGTACGTCATCTAGATCAGGAGGCAGGGGTCAAAAATACCATAACATACTTTCATGATCTACAACAGTTATCTACAAAGATAATCTAGCTGGATGATAATACCTTAACCAAGGGAATCATCTTCCTGCATGATCTACATACATGATATACAAAAATGATTTACCGTCATGATCTAATTGAGATCGGGTCTTCAAAATCTCCATCTCAGATTTCAGAATTTGCAAAACTGATATGACTGAAAACCATCTTTTTCTTCCATTGTGATGGCGCTGTGTGCGCCGAGTGATCAGATTTTGTAGTCCATTACACCATTCCCCAGGTTGCTATTAAGGATCAGCTCAGTAGCCTCACTTTTATAGCTAAACTGAGAATTTTATTGAGCTCTATCCCTTTGACTTCATTGGGCGCTAGATACTCTAGTCCTAGTGCTTCGCCTTGCTGGGTATTGACATGTGATATGGATCGAGGTTTCTTCCTCTTCTCTACAGTACCTACAGCACCGCTTTTCACCACTCCTGTTTTATACCACATGTGTTTTGTGGCCCCATGACCAGTTAGTAGGCCGACCATGAACCTTGCATGTTTCCTGTCAAGCTCTAATAGGAACTTGGCATACTTACTGGGGACGTCCCCTATTAGTGTTTTGCTGACTTTCATGCCATTGGCTGACCGCCCGTACATTTTCGTCTGTTTACTTATCCAAGCCTTAACTTTGGATTTTATGACACTGTATGCCACAGGAAAACACAACCTGGGTTTTGCCAGTTCCTTTTTTATGCCCTCCTTAGCTAGCTTACCAGCGATCATGTTCTCTTTTCTGCCGCAGTGTCCCGGTGTCCGTAGTATGGTGACATGGCTCTCCTGAGCAAGGGTGTATGATTTGTTAACACCCTCCGCCACCACCAGGGATGTATTTTGGTGTGACGATAGTGCCTTACTGGCCGATTAACTGTCTGTACAGATTCTGCTTATTAACAAGGCCCTTCTGCTGGCTTCTATCAATGGCCACCGTGATCGCCATTACCTCGGCTTGGACGATAGTGACGCCCTCGCCCAGTGCTATTGAATAGTTGTCAGTGCCTTCTGCATTCTTGATTCCGATTCCTACACCTTGGTCATTCTTAGAGGCATTTGCAAACCACACATTCGCTTCTATTCCTAGAATGCTTGGCCACCTCTTTTCCCAAGCCTCCCGTGTGGGTATCAGTCCACGGTACGGCTTGTCGAAGAAGTGTTCCATCGTGATTCTATCCTTCGGCATCCCAAAGCATTTGCCCATCGACTGAAAATCATGCCAAGAGTCGCAGAGGAAGTATGTATTTAGAATATCCCATCAGATTTTCGATTCTCTCCCAGTTCGGGCCCCCCAAATCAAAATAAAATTTGCTTATTTAGAGGGATAGAACTGACTTGCGATAAAAAAGATTTCGAGCATCCCATCAAATCCTTTAACTGAACCTTCGAAATTCAAATTTCATCCAGGGGGAGGGTGAAGTAAAATTGGCTTAACTGAGCAAACTAGGTTAGAATAGTCTGGAGTAGTGGAATTTATCGCTCCCAGGATGACAATCGGTTCCGCGGACAAATTTGGCAGATATTGCTAGAAATACAAATTCAAAAAATGGGGGATGCACTCAATTGTACCTATATGAAGCGAATGAACTATCAGCGTGGAAATATTTCAAACTTGAAATCAATTTTAGCTCTATTTGGTACGAAATTTCAATTCATGAGCTCAAATGAAATCCGGATGAAAAATTTGACGCGCTATTCGAAATCAGCGACAAAAAAAACGACTCTGGAACATGAATAACTTCTCAAGCTAGTCTAATTTTAACCCTTTCCTGGTCCAACATTTGGGCTTTTGGGCTCAAATCTGGGCCGGATCAAGAATCATTAAATTCTATGCAAGAAAAAAACAGACCTTGTAACTTGCAGTTCACACCGCGTCGATCCGATTTCACGTTCAAAAAAAAAAGACGGACGGGATCCATCATCTTTTTTATACGCTGTATTGTTCACTACATTTGCATGCCTGTGAAATTGCATACTCAATTCCCCGTAAATACGCTATTATAGTTAAGCTGGTATCGAACAAAAATAGGTCGAATACTGCAAATTTTGAACACGAGATGCCGCTTGTTACGGTGGTAGATATTATCCCACAGAGTATTTTTGGTCCTGAAGATCCAAGGGGGAGGAGGTCAAAATTGAAACCAATATGAAATTTCATTTGTAGTTGCTCAAACATATAAAATAGTGGTTTTCTGAGTCGCTGATTTCATTTTTGAGTTTAGTTCTTTCGTAACCCTCACCCATACAGACCCACGGGTGATAATATTCAGCATCATTGGTTGTACAGATATTAGCGACAGTGATCGTACATAGCGTTTTCTGAGTTACAGAGAGTTCATTTCTGAAGTCGTGTCACGTGCATTTCCCACCAATAATAGAAAAAAAAAATTGAAAAATTCTCATGAATTTTATTCTGAAAATAGGATATAGTGGCTTCACAGGTGACTTGATACAAAGTGTAATGGAACGATTCAAACTAGTTTACTATAAATAAACTTATCAAGGTACCTCGTATGATTTTTGAAGTCAAATTGATACTCCTTACCTTTCCGAGGTGAAATTCGGATTGTAGGGATCCTAATTTGCCATGTTCAGTTTTCTAATCCGTGTCAGTTTCACCCATTTAATGGGGAAAATGATGATTCATAGTCCACATCGATGACAGACCAAAATCTGATGCGATATTTAAAATCAGCGATCCCTTCCTCCTCCCCCCCCCCAACAAAATTATAGATTATTCAGTTTATTAAGCAAAATTAATTTTAATTTTTGTTGAGTTCGAAGTGTAAATTCATGGGCTCAAATCAGGACCGGATGAAAAATTAGATGCGCTATTAAATGCCAGCGACAAAAAAAAAGTGCTACGAAACACATTGCTTAATTTCTTGATTTTAACCCTTTTTGACGTGGATATGTGTATTGACTGTCCTCCTATTCTATTTCCGACCGCCACGGAACTTGATTCCAGTTCAGTTCAGTTGTGCGTATTGTGTGAAGCCAATCAGGATGATTTAGCTCTTCATGGTTTCAGTTCAGTGGTCCACATTTTCATGGAAATTATTTTTACTTCTAGCCATGAGCTCATTGATCTTGATCTCTGCGGCGCGGCTGCAATCTGCAGCCGATTAATTTGCAGTGCTTGAAAGTTTGACATCTTACAGTCATGGGTATACTTGAGGGAAAATTGTAACGCCCCCCGACACGCTCGACGCTCTACCCGACATTCTTCCAGCTATGTGTTCATTGATCTTGATCTTCGTTCCGCGAAATCGTGTTTTTCAATTAGGGTATGATACACTCCTGTTACTATGACGTCATACTACTGAGTATTGAGCGAAAATTTGTACCAAATGTTTGGATGAAGTTCGCTGACCGATAGCGCTCAGTTGATCGCTTTGAGTATAAATCTCCTGGAGAGATAGAAATCGGATTATTCACATCATACGAGCGTGGAACTGTAGAGCGCGCTAAACCGTGTGATGCGTGCGTTTCTGCCATGCGAATGCCCCGTTGTAAACAAACTGATTGCCATAAGCTTTCAGTGGCTTTCATTAGCACCGGAGGCATCTGCATGACAGAAATGCACGCTGTACAGGTCCAGCATAGAAAACATGGTTTCTATCCCTCCAGGAGATTTATACTCAAAGGTTGATCGGGATCGACATTCTTATGTTGACTGAATGCGTAGAACATGTTTAGCAACCACAAGACATATCCATGTACCAATATATCTACATACAGTGTAGATACTCATCAGTTTACTGATGATTTTTTGGTACGTTTTGTCATTTTGTGGTTTGTGTTGGTACATTTTAATATATTCAGCAGATTTTAGTATTAATAGTATTCATCGCGAACTTTAAATTAGTTCATTTACAAATTTTGCCTAGCTGTGAAATTGAAGGCGCTAAAGCACTTACAATACTTTGTTGCTTTATGGCGCCCTTCAGTACGACAGATAGGCAAAATTCATATATAAGCTTAACAGTAGTATGATTGAGAACTATAAAATGAGTTATGTGCAAATTGTCCCTATCTGCAATACTGATGGCACTAAAGCACTTACAATACTTTGTTGCTTTATGGCGCCTTCAGTGTGGCAGATAGGCAAAATTCACATATAACCTTAACAGTAGTAATGATCAAGATCTGCAAAATTAGTTATGTACACATTGTGCCTATTTGCAATGATGAAGTCGCTAAAGCACTTACAATATTTTGTTGCTTCATAGCGCCTTTAATTTCACAGATAGTTTGAGATTATTTCCACTTTAATGCTAACCCACAGTGGTCCACAGAGGACAGGCGTGTGAAAACTTCATGTTCCTTTTGACCAAGACCTTGATTGACACTTGTTTAAATTATTTTCAGTCTGATTTTGTCTTTTTGGTCTCAAATTTGGATTTCTAGGCTCAAATCAGAACCAGATCAAAAATCTAATTCGAAATCAGTGACCCAAGGGAACCCTATTTCGATACTGACTTCGGCACTTGTTCTATTCAAAATTCCAAAGTCCGTGGTACATTCGAGTCTGCCTTTCCGAAGAGGACATTTTTGGCTAAAGAAAACGAAAATAGACCCTCTAACTAGGAGGTCACCCCGCGTCGATCCGTCTTCTTATGAAGAAAATAAAGAGGCAGGGGATCATCTTTTTTGAGTTCGTATAATATTCATTACCGTGTATACGTACATATAACATGTATATGATATTGCATACTCAATTCCCCGTAAATACGCTATTTTAGTTAGCTGGTATAATACGAGTATGTACAAACGGAGGTCGAATATTGCAAATTTTGAACAGGAGATGCCGCTCGGTACGGTGGTTAATCTTACCCCCTCCCCAGAGTATTTGTGGACTTGAAGCCAGGGAAACGATCCGTAAAGATCCATGGGGGAGGAGGTCAAAATTAAAACTAATATGATATTTCACTTGTAGTAACTTTAAAATATTGAAATAGGGGTTTTCTGAGTCGCTCATTTCATTTTTGAGGTTGGTTTTTTTGTAACTCCCACCCATATAGATCCGCGGGGGCTAGTACAGTCAATATCATCGGTCATATAGAGTGTATTGGTGAAAGTGATATCGCAAATAGCGTTTTCTGAGTCGCAGAGTTCATTTTTAAAGTCGGTGTCACGTGCATCCCCACCAATACTAGCAAAAAAATTTAAAAATTCTTATGAATTTTATGCTGAAAATGGGAAATAACGGCTTTATAGATGACCTGATACAAAGTATAATCGAATGATTCGAACTAGATTTCCATAAATAAACTTATCAAGGTACCTAGTTTGATTTTCCAAGTCTAATTGATACTCCTTACCTTTTAAAGGGGAAATTCGGATTGTAGGGGTCCAAATTTCCATGTTCAATATTTTAATACAAGTCAGTTTCGCTCATTTAATGGAGGAAAATGTTGATCCATAATCCACATTGAATACAGACTCAAAATCTAATGCGACATTTAAAATTATTAATCCCCCTCTCCCGCAACAAAGTGAAAGATTATTCAATTTTTAGGCAAAATTAATTTTAATCCTTTTAGGATTTGATTTAATGGGGAAAATGTTGACAGGGTGTCCATTCTCTGGAAACCCTAGGAAAGTCAGGGAATTTGGTCTGTCCGGAAAAGTCAGGGAATTTGGTCCGTCCGGAAAAGTCAGGGAAAGTCAGGGAATTTTGGAATTTTCAGCATTTTTCACCTAAACGTCAGGGAATTTTGTAAAAAAAAATCCTGCGAAATTCTGTAATATTTCAAACAGATTTTACCCTATTTCTTATAAAAAAAATTCCTTCGCTTCACTCAGGCAATTTTCTTATATTTTCTCTTTCATAGGAGAAAGGCGTGGGTAATATAACCCCCTCGCCATCGCAGTAGTGGATACATAGAGTGTTGGTGTGATGAAATCGTTTTCATAGTATTCGTTTCGCGTCTACATTTTTCTATTAAGGCTGCTATAAACTTAACGTATTTCGTATTTCTTGACTTTTCACGAACCATTTCACAAAAAATATGACCAGGGAAAATTATTTTATGTTTCGACATATTTTTCCTATTGATTCATTTACTTAGTAGGGAATATCTATCATATCTTTATGATTCATGTGATATGCAGTCAATTGGTCCCAACTTGATTGGACATATTTTGACATATTTCGCTATTAAAAGCATATAAATGCATATTTGTATTATTTTCCTCGGTTTTTGGGCATATTTTGAGAATATTTGGCCATTTTGGAGAACGTTTCGCGTATATTTCTATTTTTCTGCTGGAAAACAATAAAAACATCTGAAAATTCGATAGGAAATGAAATGACAGAAACTGGTTGGTTGTTCATTAGTGCTCCTACATAATTTTTCATGGTTCAAATCCGAAAGTGGATGTGAAGTTGTACTTCTGAATTATGTTATCTATGGCACGTGTTGATTTCTTTATCTGCGATGGACTAAGTTTTTGTGTTTGTAATTTTTGACCATAGACCTGCTGTCACAATTATTCAGCTTGAAAAGTCCTGCATTTTGATACCCATATTGTGTTACTGAATATTTTGAGTATATGTATTTTACACGTGAGGGAATATTTTGACATATTTTGGCCTTTTTTGGGGAATATTATATGCGCATATTTTACTGTTTTTAGGACATAAAATAATTTTTCCTGAATATGACGAAACGCGAACCAATCCCTTCTCCAAATACCAGCTGTTTCATGTTTCGTGTTTCACATCTCATCCTGTTCACGAGAATTTAAAAATCGGCGCGAAAAGACGCGAAAATAAAAAGATATTCGGTCTAGCTTCTTTCCCCAGTGTAAAGATTTTTTTGAGAAAGTGGTAATCAAACGAAAATTTGAAACCAATGAATCCACCTTCTAATACATCCTGCCATCGTGTTTTTCTTCGGTTCTCATCTCCTTCGCAAATGTAGATATGTGTGAATGAAAGGGACTTCCGAGATTTTGGTGGAAGAGCAGTGGCCAGCTAAGATTTTCCCAGAGGAGGGGGGCAACATAAGATTTTCAAGGGGGAAAAAGTCGAAAACTGAGGTATTTTTTTTAAATCACTGATATCAGAGAACTATGTAAAAATATTTGGGGGCACGTGCCCCTCTGACGATACGTCATAATTTGAAAAAAATCTAAAGACCGCATAATATATATTATCGCATTACGAAAGAGTCTATTGTTTTCAAATGTATGACATTTTATTGTATCTGTCGATACTCTTAAATTGAAGCCTCTTCCGCCTCCCCTGGTGCCATAATTTTCCAGATTCTAACCACCTTTTTACTTTCATAGCATTTGTCATTAGATGTGCTGCAGCTTTTTTACCTGGGTTCCAGAATTCATTTTAAAGGTCAAGTTCTCCTCCCCCTAACCATTCAGTCTTCACGAGGGAAGGGCTAATTCCGGTTACTCTAGTTTTCCTGAAGTTCCAAATTTTTCACGAGATTCTAAAGTCAATTTTTTGTACAGGATAGCCAACGAAGCTCTGAGTCGCTGATTTTGAATATTGCCTCAGATTTTTATCCAACCCTTTCCAACGCACTGTGGTAATACGAATTCAGCCTCTCCGGCGGAAAATTGCACGAAGCATCGAAATAGGGGTGATTTTGTGTCGCTGATTTCGAATATCGCTTCCGATTTTTAATCTGGACCAAATTTAAGCTCCCGTGCTTTTTCAGTTGAGAAATTTCTACGACGTTATTTTCTATTAGCAACACTTTGAATAAATAAAACTGTATTTTTACCCTATTCGGTGGCTTTAATTAGAAATGGTAAATTCCGAGTCAACCGTTGCTTGTCCTACTCTCTTGCTACCTCATTGGTCGCACCAGAAGGGACAGGATCCAAAAATTACCCCTAAAATCGAATACAGCGACCTCGAAAACCTATGGATCAATTTTAGAATTTTATTCTTTCAGCCCCCCCCCCTTCACGGTCGGCATTAAGTTACACAAAAAAAAAAAATGCTGCACCTTATATAGCGCGTTTTCATTTCCATCATTAAATGTTTTCTCCCCCTCTGCCACAGATTCATAAGCACACGGTAGTAAAAAAAAAGTTTGTGGAGTGATTGACGATATTCGCCACTCACGATGTTCGAAAAAGATTTGACCCCCGTGTAATTTGTATTTGAAGGTTCTGGAAAACTGGAAAAATTGGCCTGGGAAACCGGGAAAAGTCAGGGAAAATCATTTCCGAACAAGAATGGACACCCTGGTTGATTCATAGTTCACATCGACCACAAACCAAATATCTGATGCGATATTAATTTAAAACCAGTGACACTCACCCCAACGCAACAAAACAACAGATTATTCAGTTTCTTAGGCAAAATTAATTTAACCCTTTTTTAGGTTCGAAATGTGGGCTCGAATCAGGGCCGGATGAAAAATGAAATACGCTAACATCAGCGACCAAAAAGTGCTTCGAAAAATTGTTTAATTCCTCAATTTTAACCCTTTTTCCGCCCCAATTTTCAATTTCTGGGCTCAAATCGGGGCCAGATCAAAAATCTAATTCGAAACCAGTGACCCAAGAAAACTTCATTTCGTTATTTTATTCGATACCTTTCCATTCGAGATTCCAAAGTTGGTAGTACATTTGAGTCTGCCTTTTTCTGAAGAGAGAAAATTTTTGGCTATAGAAAACTAAAATAGACCCTCTAACTAGGAGTTCACCCTGCGTCGATCCGACTTCGACGATGCCGCTCAGTACAGTGGTAGATCTCACCTCACAGAGTATTTTTGGTCCTGAAGCCAACGAAACCATCCCTGAGGATCCGAGGGGAAGGGGCTAATATGGAAACCAATATAAAATTTCATTCACAATAGAAAATATTGAAATAGTGGTTTTCTGGATCGCTGATTTCATTTTTGAAATCCGTTTTCTTCTGTAAACTCCACCCATACAGACTCACAGGTTACTAATGTATTCAGTATCATCGGTTATACAGATATTAACGGCAGTGATATCGTAAATAGCGTTTTCTGAGTCACGTGAGTTCATTTGTGGAGGAATATTCTCTGTAGTCCACTTTAATAAGAAGCCACGAGAAGCTGAATAAGAAAATTGTATGTTATACAAGTTGCAATCAATTATGTTTGCGTAATAGGGTTTTGGTGTCGCTGAGTTTATTCCTGAAGTTACTTAAGCTGTAAGCCCCACCTGTGAGAAGCCACAGAAGGCTGAAGCGAGAAAAATCATCAGTTATGTGCATGTACACATCAGTTATGTCTAAAACAGTATTTTTCTTTGGGTCGCCGAGTTCATTTTTGAAGTCGTTTTACCTGTTATTCTCTCCTCATAATAAGGAGCCAAGAGGAGATTCAGACGTGAAAATCATCAGTTACATATCTGCATTAGGATAAATGCGTGTAGTGTCTCTTCATCGGACCTTGTGCCCAGAAAATTTATGTCGAATTTAATGTACAAAAATGTTTAAATCAAACTGACCTTATCTACTCGTATGTTCGGACTGAAAACCACAAACGTGAGCCTCATCAAAATTTCCAATGTTCTGTAAATTTATGCAGAAAAGAATTAACAGCAACTAGTGTAAAGGAAGTCTATAGTTTTTTGAGACAATCTTTTGAATAGGACAGACAGGAGAGGGGTGTCACTCAAGTCAGTAATGTGCAGCCACCAATGTAATGAAAACTAACTTCCTCATAGATTTCTACAGCTGATTATTTATTATTTAGAAACCACTGTTCCTTGGCAAGGAGCATGAACTTATAGGTGTTTCTGCCTATTCCTTTTGAAACTTATTTAGATTTATTCAGCCTCGTATTTAGACTCATTTTGACGCTCTTTTCTAATTTTACTCTCAACTCGAGCCTTGGAATCCGCCCTTTCGAGCATTACCTCAGAGCCGTCGGGGAGGCTGTTAGGGCTGTCCTAACCCTCTTCGCTTCTTGCCAAAAAACCGGTCTAGGTCGCGAACCCGGGACCTCTAGATTCCGAGACCAGCACGCTATTCACTCAGGCAACCAAACCCCTACAATAAGAGTCATAACGAAGTCAAGTCAGATGTATTTAAACAACGTATTGTAACATCCAGGGCTTACTCAGACTCATAGTCAGCCACGGAGTTTCTCTTACATGGTGAGTGAACAGCTACTTGCAAGGTGCAATGTTGGGTCATAAGTTGGCTCTTAGACAGCAGTACCCATCAGAATTTGCTGTAGCCTATTACTAACTTTTGGATTGAAAAGCTCAACTTCAGAACTTGAAGGCTAATCGACACGATCCTTGAGAAAAAGGTTTTATTGTGGATATTACGTTAAACTTGAGGAAAATTCTGCGAGGACTAAATCGGTGATTGGCATACAAACTGAGATAGCTGATATTACGTAGAGAGAACTGAGATTAATTAGAATACGGCTTCGAAAAACGAATTTCAATACCTTTGAAATCATTTTCAAGTTTAACTTCGCATCGAACGGAGAAACAAAATTGACAGGTCAACTGTTACTCGAGTGTCTCTCTTTCGAAGAGTTCTTCAAGATGAGCACGAAATACTTAATAAGTGGTCGAGGCTTTACCTATTTCCATTATTTCAACATCGGAAGAGCTGAGCACCTCAAGAGTGAAACAGTTCGTGAGTTGGAACAATAGAGTAGTGCACCGATTCCTTTTCCTTGCGTGTTTCTCACCTCCAGTTTTGCTACCTCGCCAGCCCCTAGTTTTCGTCTCTGGCTGATTGTATGCGTGAAACAAGAAAGCGTATTAGCAAAAACGTTTCTAACTTTTAATACAATTATTATTTTCCACACCCAGCACCCTGTTCTGCTGGGAACAAAAAGGTAATTCGCGTATTTTTGCTAATCTCGCTACACCGACAGTGTGAAAATAATCCGAGACGCTGGATAGTGAACGGCACACACGAGAGCTGTGTTTTAAAAAGCTGCGAAAATATTTTAACTGCTCGGTGCGGGGGTTTCTTCACCCCCTCTGTATCACAACTCTGTGCTGGCTAGGCCGGCGATACGGAGACACTCTTCGAACAGTTTCCTTGCTTTCGTTTTCTTCATTTTCTCTTTCTCCGTTATTTTTATCGACGACCGAGCAAAAATGAACCGAAGATAAACGAGTGGTCATTAAAAATAACAATAAAACTCGTAATTTAATATTCATAGTGCTAGATGGCCAAAATGAGCGGCTCACTCGCCGAGCTCAACGGGCGGATAAATAATAATTAAATAATCGCGGAATGCTGAAAATAAAAGAGACTTTGGTGCTCAGATGATATAAAAAAAAGAAAAAATTTATGTACACCGAATCCCGCGGGTATTAAACTGCTAAGACATGCAAAAAGCTGCGACCAAGATTATTCGAGATTTTAATAAAATTTCTCTTCTCTTGGGCTCCAGTGTTCGCGCGCCGAATTTCCTAGTACATAAATTCATAATGGCTTTTCGCCGAACTTAAATTTTTGTTAATAAGGCAGTTATGGTTAGTTCAGAGAGCTGTAACTTTTATTTACGCCTTTGATACGTCCCCGAGGACTTTCTGCGTCAAAATCTGATACGTCTTCGATTCCTTTCAATTTATAAAATCTGATTAGTTTTCATTCAGTCTTTTTTGTCATATTTTATATCGGCCAGAGCTAATCAAATTAATGTAGGGTATCTCAGTTTTGTTAGTTGGGCAATTCGGAAAGAGGCTGTAGTAAGACGTCGAGAGGAATAAGAACCGCGTGCACTTCAAGTTGAAGAGGTTAAAAGGCTTCAAAATACGAAAAATAAAAAGAATATGTGCTTGGGTAGAGTATTAGCCTTGGAGACTACCAAATTATATACGGCCGTATATTGCCTAGGATGAAATTTTTATTGTATTTTGATAATGACCTGAGGAATAGGTTTACCAAACGTGCTCTTTTTTTAAAGAGTACACGCACTCTTTTTAGCATACGACTCTGAACTGAAATACTCTTTTTTGTACTGGAAGTACACTTTAGTACTCTTCTCAAATTTTATTTTAAAACTCTTTTTACTAACAAAGAAAAAAATGAAAAGGAAAAAAAAAGAAACGTATAGGAGAAAGAACAATTGAGATTCGAGATGTTTCAGCAATCAGTCGTCCAGCATAATTTTTCATCATTATTTTACGAACTCGTACCTCTGATCTCCAAACTTCAATTACAAACAGACATGACTTCTGTTACATGCGCTGCAGAAATTGCAGCTTAAAGCACTCTGCCTTAAATTCTTCTTTTTTTTCTAGGAGCATCCAATGAAAATTACGACTTTTTCCAATTGGATGAGGAGCGATTTACAGGGTGCCTACTGGCCTAAAAAGTCATGATACTCCATCATGTCGTCATAGTTCACAATATTTCCATTCCCCCCCCCCCCGCTCCCCCTAAAAAAATATTGAGTGATTATTTGTTATGGAAGTTTATCGCGCTCTGTATTGATAGGACGTTAGGCGCGTTCTAGACTTTCAATCATATTGACCAATGTTGCTACTCTTGATAATTTTATTGACTATGCAGGGGAAAGAGGACGAAAATATTGATTTGAGACGAGAGCAGGAAATTGAATGGGCATCAAGAATATCAGAATCAATCTGATATTCTTGATGCCCTGTCACCTGTTATGAATCAACACTGTCTGGAAAGATTTTATCAGTTAATGCACATAAGACGACAGCTTGGTTTGGTAACGAGTAAAGGAGTTTGGTGGAAGTTTTTGTCAGTTTCTTTTGGTGGTATATGGCTATGTCTCGAATGGTGAAGATGAAAAAAGAAGAAGCATGAGCGCTGCTCAGCACAAAAAAGAAGAAGAGCAATCATTTTTGAGATGTACTGTTCATTGCCATCTTTGTGGAACATCACAGTCGAATCGTATCACGATCATAGAGCAAAGGCGGCAATTCCAAGATCCGAATCACTCATAGTTATTATTTTACAAACGAAAATTTAAATAGATACTCTCCAGTGGCGTGCGGTGATTTTCCCTAGGAGGTAAGCGATAACGTAGAGGTGTAGTAAAAATCAGAATAAATGTATGAAACATGCTACTACAAAACGGCATTGATAGAATTATTCAAATTGTCGTATCCCAGTGTAGGGTCATTCCATATGCATTTATTCTTTTCTGTGACGAATAATAGACCTAGGAACGTACCATCGGAGAGTTTTTCCCGGAGGGGGGAGGGGCTAAAATTGTGAAAGTTCCAACTCACTCAACTCAAAATTGCCAAGCATCAAAGCAAACAAAAACCTTTTGACTTGTTAGATTTTCCCAACTCTGCCTGATTGAAATTGTAAATTTTCCCAACTGCTGAGTTGGGAACTCCCCCCCCCCCCTATCGGTACGTCACTGAATAGACATGGCCAACAAAACAGTTTCCCACCATCTTCACAACCGGTTAACCACAAAATGTTTTCATATTACCATGCGTGGCATAATGTCTAATAAAACTCGAACCACCTCTCTTTTGCTCAATTTTTAAAAATGTTAATTCTCGTTTAGGCTTCCCTCCATTAATAATTTCTAATTGTTCATTAAGAGTAAGTCGCGAAAACATTTTTTTCAATAAGATCTCAAACATGCATTTTGTGGGCAAAAAACCCCGCACCATTCAAACATAACGTGTTGACTAGTAGAAGAACATGATCACGTTTCACTGTCAACTTCGACGTTTGTGTGTAGCTAAGCCGTGTCGGAAGCGCTTTAAGAAGCGCTTCTAGAACGCAACCAAACACACAGGTTTTGTCGCGCTGAACATGCTAGTATGTTTTTAAGCTTTTTGGCTTGCCATGGGAGTTGAAAATCGGGTACACTTGTACTCGTACTCTCAAAATATTCTCTTATCTCTGGTATCCCCTATTGGAAAATCAGGTGCAGAATGTGATATCCACAATGTAGATTTTGGTTTATCTGAAAATTAATCAAAAGGAGGTGGTGGAAGGGGGGGGTCAAAAGGTGAACCCCCCGGTGAGGTGCGAAACGCCGAGTTGGCCCTGTCGTCCACTTCCTTTTTATATTCTCCATGATAGTCATAAGAAAATGTCATGAAAAGTCATGATATTTTTCCCCCAAATCCAGTAGACACCCTGATTTAGTAAAACAAAGACTATATTGAAGTAAATTTATTGAGTGGTGAGGACGGGGGGTGGGGTGAATATAAATCAAGCATTTTCCAAAATATTGAGCAAAGAAATATCAAAAATGTTCCAACTATGAAGAGAGAGAGAGAGATATGTGGTTTGACAGTATTTTCTGTGATTGATTTTCAGGTCCTGTCCTCTTAGTGGAGCTTTCAATATGGGGGTTTGCATCGGAAAAAATTTTTTATAAATGGAGTCAACATTTCTGAAATCCGAGGACACAGTTGTTTCCACGCTTTTATTCGGTTTCTGTGCACTGAGATCAATTTTCCAGTAAAAATTACAAGAATTTTGGTAAGTTTCTAACGTTTAACAATTTCACTTACTCTAATTGAAAATTCTGATGAGTATTACTAAATTCTGATAATAACTACTGTAATTTATTAAATTTTGATGAAATAACAGTAATTATATCCTAAGTCCATTAAAAGTTACCGGAATTTTTAATTAAGGAGTGCCTGAAATTCCTGAACGTCAGAGATTTACCAAAATTCTAGTAATTTTTACCAGAAAATTTTCTCAATTTTGTCCGTGATATTCAACTTTCTGAAAGTGTGTTTTTACCTCATATTATAAAAATGAGGCCATTGAACTTTGAAATAACTTTCTTCCCAAGAATTTGACTAAATATCAACGAGTATTATTCCATAAAATGTGGCATGGTTGATTGTAAAATGCCAACCCAACATTGTAGATGGGAGTATTGTTGAAGAATTTTCTCTTTATTTCACGGTCATATTCATGAAATGAAATTAAAAAATTTTGGTATCGCGAAAGGAGGAGGGCGTAAGCTCCTTTTAGTGACAATGGATAATACGTACTATGTTCAAAATGCCACAAAATCTGATTTTCTTATCTTTAATACGAGAGGAACCGCATTTGTGTTCGAAATGTAGAATATAATACGCTGTTAATTGCCTATAAAATTTTAACCGTCCACATAATTGTAGTCTTTTAAACTTCTCCTGTATTATAGATAGACAACAAGTACTGTTCTCAGTTCTTGTTTCCATTTCAAGTAATAATCATTGTCACCCTCTTCAAATGCGAAAAATAACGTTTTTTCATCCCTGCCTAGTAGAACTCAATTTTCATTTGAGATGAAATTAATGTGGAATAAATTCAGTGACCTTCTAAAACTAGGACGTAATCCTTTTCGGAAATGTGAAATTGTTAATCTTCAGCGCGTCTTCCTTAACCCGTAGTTCTCAAATTGGAATAAAAAGAAATAAAAAATTAACGAGATGACTTGAAATCCCAATATTTAATACCATAGTCTAAATTTTTTTTTAGTTCAGGAGGATAAGGAGAGTTAGAGAAAATTAACAAGAAATTTTACAGAGACGGAAAAATATTGTGATGAGGCAACCAATCTGAAGATGACTAGCACTCTCAGTGAAATAAAAAAAAATGCTGAAAATTCTATATTTCTTCCCATAAGGCCCGTATTTATGAGCGCCAGGTAGTGAGGGGAAGTGGGGGTAGCTATATCCACTTTTTAAAATATTACTTGTGGGTTGTTTAGAAGATAAATACTTTCAAATAGTCCCCAAAACCCTTGTTATCTAAAACTCCGCCCGAGCAGTTTGTATTATTTTAAAAATAGACCGGTCTCGACGCAGTTCTCAACACAGATCCCTTGAATAATGAGGCGCTAATTGAAAATATCCCCTTCATGATTACTTTTTTTGAAACTAAGCTGGCGCATCCAATTCGTAAACATTATTAGTGTTTTTTACGAACTCTTTTTTGTACCGAAAATCGATGTGGACGCTCGGCTAACAACTTCTATGAAATTCTGAGACAGTTTTAAAGGATATACTTGATGGGAAACATTTAAGAGGATTTAGGTCGAAAACTTTGTGTACGTCTAGTTGAACTACTTACTGTACATGTGGTTTGGAAGCTTTCGTAACGCCAGGTAAAAAACTATTTACGTAGGATAGCTTTATCGCCGTTGCTGCGGCTGCGGTCGGGCCGCTTTAAAACCCAGATCTTCTGACCGCGAAATAAAAAATGACACCCTCCTGTTGTTGCCTGGTACTTGTTGGGGAAACATTACAGGGAGAATACGTGCTCTATATTTCTTTTCGTACGAGATGAACTTCGATACTAACAATTAGGATTAAGTGTTGCCCTCGCACGAAATTGAACAGCTGACGTCGATAATTCGATACCTGCGTATTCTCGAGTTCTTGAACTACGGCTAGTGGATCAAAATCAGTCAGAGAGCCCATTCTGGACGTATCACTAACGAAAACGCTTTGAAAATGGTAGTGTTGTAAGAAATGAAAATTTATGTTCGGGTTGCTGCAGGTCTGTGGGGTCGGGGTCTGGTTGGCTGAGCGGATAGCGCGCTGATCTCGGAATCCGGAGGTCCCAGGTTCTAGCCCACGTAGCGACTCGCTACATTTTGACTTAGGCGGGTTTTTCGGCCAGTAGAGAAGAGGGCTAAGACAGCCCTAACTGTCGCTCCGACGTCTTTGAGGTAGTGCTCGAAACGGCGGATTCCAGGGCTCTGGTTAAGAGCAAAATTAGAAGAGAGGTCTGTGGGATCAATATGAGGAGGACTCCCAGTTTATAAAACATTGCGACATAATTAATTATGATATTTGTCGGGTTACGGTTTCATTATGTCTTACTCAATCGCATCATGTCTTTATTATGGCTGATTATGTTTTCGCACAGTCCTATCGGAGTTTAAACTGTGAAATGGGTGAAGGGGGAGAAGTCCCCTCTTAAGATTTATTGAAAATATAACAAAACATAATATAGAGATATAATCAGACATAATGATATCATAATAAGACAAATAAATATACTCGTAGTAAGACACATTAGTTGGTTATACAGTTGGAGTCTTATTCGGAGGGGGGGAGGGGGAGATAATTTTTAATGTACGGAAACATTATCAGGGGGCTAGAAGAGGCTATACCGTCCAAAAAGTCAATTAGGATAAAAACGTTTTCTTTGGAATTTCAAGCTCTATTCCGTACCAGCGCAATCAATTTTGGAAAACAGACTGTTTTGTTTTTCGATGTGTAAGATCTGAATTTCTGCATTTTTACTGTGGGTTAAGCCGTGAGGTGGCTAGAGGCGGGTTCCTCTCGAAAGACCTAATAAAAATATGGCACGACATGATATAATGTATTAAGGTATATGTACATAAAACAAAGTCGGGTTATACACAATTCGTAACTCAAGAACGGCTGAACCGACTTGTATGATCTTCAATTTGTTGGATTTGTCTCCACCAAGAATAATAGCTTAACTACATACATCGGAAAAGTTCACGCTTAAAAAATTATGTGTTAAGAAAATTCATTTTTTTATACATTATGTATAGTGAAAGGCTTTTTTTTTCAGTTTTTTAGTTTTCTGAAATATCTTATTTTCGCCTATCTATGGAAATTGGTTTTTGCTCAAGTATATCCATCGCTGGAAGAAAAATGAATTTCCATAGAAATGTCAACCACTCAGCTGAATTGTCACCATGAAGAGCTAAATCATATGGACTGACTTCGTGTGGGGGGGGGGGGGGCGTTACGGCTTCCGCTCAAGTATATCTAGTGGTAAAAGCATATAAAATGCTAAAACCTCATGAAATTGTCCTAATAAGCCGTGATCAGTGTTGACAAGTCTTAGAAGAGTTTTGCCGATTCCAAAAATTGACTGACAGACTGACTAACTCACTGACTGACTCAACATTTAATTCGCCTGCGCGTTCCATACTCCTTGTATCAGCCTGTATTCCCATGCGAGCATCACGTTCCTTGTACCAGCCTGCGAACACTGTGCTCTGCTAGTGCATCATCTTGCAAATGAGTCTACAACGCGGACTCTGTCGACATGAGAATGTCATCGTCCAGCGAACGTAGCGTCCAAAAAACGAGCGCACCAAAAAATATGGAGCGCAACGTGCACTGCGGAGCATGTAGATGACGACATTCTCATGTCAGCGCAGTCAGCGAAGCCGACATGAAAATGCTGTTCCGTGGTTGCAGACTTGTCTGCAAGATGATTTACTAGCAGAGCGTAGTGCTCGCAGGTTGGTACAAGGAACGTGATGCTCGCATGGGAATATAGGCTGATACAGGTGAATTAAGTGTTAAGTCAATAAGTCAGTCAGTCCAGTGAGTCCAGTTAGTCAGTCAGTCAGTAGTTTTATTATTATTAATCTGTAATAATAATTTTCGTAACGCTCCAAAGTAACGCTTTTTTGACATTTTCATTCCGTTGTGTGCCAAAGTAAAGACATAAAAATGTGAAAACGATTTCTAAGGAAATGATAATTCTTTTTCGTTACTCCTTTGCATTCCTCCTCAGATGTAACGTTTTTCCCGTTTGTGTTATACCCATGGCGGGAATGTGCCAAAGTTAAGACAAGAAAATATCATGATAAATTTCCATAGAAATGAATATTTCATTCCTCCTCAAAGGTAACGCGTGAAAGTAACATTTTTCCGGTTTGTGTGCCGGAGTAAAGACATGAAAATGTCAAAAATCAATGATATTTTGCAATATAACTATTCATATCACTAGCGAAGCCGAGCAAAGAGTATGTTAAGGGAATTTAGATTGAAACCGCCTGTTTGATAACAATAAGACAGATGGTAGAAATTAAATCTGAGGCTCGTCAATTGAGATGTCAGAGACAGCAATCTCCTCCAATATTTGAATGCTCAGGTAAATTGTCTAACAAATGGGTAAAATGAAACAGAATTAAAATAACAATATTACGTTAAAAGTCTGTACCGCCTCCACTACGAATGAAAAAAGAGAGTTGAGGATACAGGATATAAGAGGCTAAATCATTCTAGCGCGCTGTCTCTATACAGGGAAAACGACCCTTTGTGTATGAAATACTTTTCATTTACATCCCTCGCCTCCCTCAGTATAAAAATTACCTCTAGAGTCAAAATCGAGGCTCAGCACCCATATAGCTCTTTATATTGCCCTTCTAACAGAGTTCTCTGGAAAAGTCTCAGTAAGGTTTAAGAGAGTTTTAAACGAATCTGAAGAGGCTTCAAGAGTGCCTGAATTTTGTAATTCTGGAAACGTGTAGTGAGTCTGAATCTTAAGAATCAGTTGAATGAATTTTAGCCGAGTGTAAATGAATTTTAAAGTGTCTGACGAGTCATAACGACACGTAAGAGCAGTCGAACGAGTCTAAAAGTATGAATGAGTTTTGAAACAGCCCGAATAAGTTTTAACGAGTCCCGCAGGAGTCTGTACAACTTTTCACGACCCTTAAGAAAGAATAAATGAATCATAGCAGTTTTGACGAATCATTACATGATATTAGGAATTTTAATGCGCCCTAACGGTTTTTCCAGGAGTCTTCATTGAGGAGTGTTAACATGTTTGAAAGAATTTGAACGGAGACCTGAAATCTCTGAAGAGTGCCCCGAAAAGTCCTCAGAGGATCCCGATGAATCCTAATTGAATCCCAGCGAGTGTGAACGTATTTGTAAAGGATCTTAACGTGCCTGGATGAGTCGAGTCTTAATCTGTTGTGTTACCAGCAAATGGTGAAATAGTTGACATCTCAAAGTCTCGCATAGCAAAAACTTCATACTATCTTTTAGCCCATGGATGCTTCTCTTGTAGATGCGCTCCTTTTTGATAGCTTCGCGAGATTATTCCAATAAAGGCTTGGCACAAATTTGCAAAGCCACTGCATCTTTTTCTTTTAGTGAAAAGTTGGAGATAACTTTTTTAGGTTCCTTGGGGCACCTGTTTGGCTTATCCTAGTGAATTTATGTTCTTCAGGCTTTGGTATAGCCCGCTGTTAAGTACATATGTAAAGGTGAGAGACCATTACTTGCAACTTCCTAAAATAGTGTGTCATCGCCATTGGTCCAAGTGAGTTATAAAAAATGGTAGAATGAGTTCTTGAGGAGTGTGCATGAACAGAAAAATCTAAGTGTGTCTTCACGCTGTTTCAGTGAATTGGAATTGGTCTTGACAGAATTTAAATGAATTTTGACGATTCCTGACCAATCCTAATGAGTTTGAACATGTCTTAACCAAGTTCAAATGAGATTTAAAAGTCTGAATGGGTTACCAATGTCACGTAAGTCATAGTGAGATCTGACAAAGTCTATGAATTATAACACAATCTTGAGAGTCTGAAGTATCCAAAAAGAGTGTAACTGGACCCTAAACGGAATGAGAATGATGATCTTAACAGCAATCCAATGTTCTGATGACAGGTTTTGAAATTTTCATTTTCTCTGAAAATGAAATACATTCTTCGTTGTGTGTTCTGAAAATTTACACTCTGCCATTTCCTGTAAAATATCTGAATAGGTACATGCATAATTTTACTATTTCCCAATTTCATCTCAAGTTTCGTTGACAAAGTACGTATTTTCCAAGTCTGCCGGGAGCACCCAATCCCCATTTTCCCTTAGATGAACCCTGAATCAAATTTCAAAGTAAGTTACGACTCGTTAAGATTTCTTCAGATTTTGTGTTGACTGTGAAGACAACATTATAGCTAATTCAGATTCTTTAATAGTTAACAGTTTCTCGACATTTCTTTTAAGAATTTTCAAAACTCATTTAAGCCTGTTCAGATTCCGTTATTGCGTTTTAAGACTCGGCAGGACTCTTTTGCATTTCTTTAGAATAATAAAATAATGAGAGTAAGAAGCCATCGTCTCTCTGTCAGCACTAGTGTAGGGGTAAAGTGCTGTACCTAGGCGCCCTTTGTATTGAAACCGAACGTTCAAACTAAGTTTTGAGTTGATTCAATTACAACTCTTTTGGTGCATAGCCATATATCTTGGCGTAACTTATTAAAATTTGAGTTCTATAACTTGAATGTAAAGGTTAGAAATGCATTTTTGGTTAAATCGTTGCCCTCATGTACAATACCGATTGTTGAATCTCAGCACACACACAAAGTAGAATCGGAATATCAGTTATTCTGTATTACTTATAAATTATAGACGTACATTATATCATACTTGTCACTCATGAAAGGCAGAAATCATCGATTTATTGCATGAAGTAGTAATTAGGATCCAATAAACGAGAATCTTCGAGTTTGGCCCATTCGCCACTGATGTAAAGCCTCAGGTGTGTATCATGGTGTGCTTCCTTTAAGAACATGCAGAGAATCAAAAAATAGTACTCTTGATGAATAGCTTGAACTTGAAAGATATCCCAAGGTATACTCTTTTTATGTGTCCCAAGATACGTGCGATGACTTATTGAAGTATTGAAAATCTCTTGTTAGAATCACCCCAAGACTTACATCATAGTAAGGAGAAAAATGTAAAATGAAGTTCAATTAATAAATGGAATGAAGATTTGGATGACGTAGACATGTGCGTCGTGGCTGGATGACTCTTCCATTCGAATTTCGTGAGATTCTGACCCCAATAAGAACTAATATTTACGAGTATAGTGTTTCGAGGGACAACCTTGTCCAAGGTATAACACTCTCCCCTACGTCAGTCTTCCATTCTGCCCGCCTTCTTGCCTGCCAGTTTATTTCTGGGTGTCTGTCTGCCTTATTAGCTGGTGAGAAAGCTAGCTTGCTAGCTATCCCTCGACCTGACTGATTGCCATCCTCTTGTCTGGCTGGATCTGTGAGTAACAGATCTGCCCTAGCAATTTTTCAAGATTCTAGGTGGCAACCTGT
Organism: Acanthococcus lagerstroemiae; assembly: GCA_031841125.1. NCBI lineage: Eukaryota > Metazoa > Arthropoda > Insecta > Hemiptera > Eriococcidae > Acanthococcus > Acanthococcus lagerstroemiae. The sequence goes on along the minus strand of CM063113.1, from coordinate 29,869,236 downwards.
GTGGTGTTTCTTCAGAATGGAGTAAAGGATGTGGAGGCCAAGTTTGTAGTTTCTAGAAAGAAATCCATTGCTGTTCATTATCTTCTACTTATGTCGTTTCATTTCCGGTCTTGACGGATAAGTGCGAGGGGTGTACCGTCACTGAACGTACTAGAGGACTCCAATAAAAGAGTGAGAAGAAGGGAGGAAAAAATCAAAACTAACCCCCCAAGGCGGGAAGCAGGCGCCGCGGGGGCAGAAGCCTGCAAAAATTTATCGTCCAGCAAGTTAAAGGAAATTCCGGGGCAAAAAAGTAATAAAGGGTTGGAGGGGGGAGGAAGGGCAAGGCCCCCCTACAAATTTTACACTACAATTGCCAAGGTCTTGTTGGTGAAGCCAAGTTATACGAACTTGAAAAAGCACTGGAGAAGATAAAGTGGGATGTGATTGGATTAACTGAAATAAGAAGGGAAGGGGAGAAAATGATAGAAAGGAAGAATGGAAATCTCTTATACTATTTTGGACAAACTAGGGGCCACAGAGGGGTGGGCTTTTATGTGAACAAAAAATGAGGTGCAAGAATAGTCACGATAAAAGGGGGTTCAGAGAGGATTGCAGTATTGAAACTAGATATGGGGACAGGGAAACTGCTATCAATAACCCAGGTATATGCGCCTACCAATATAGCTCCCGTGGAGGAGGCAAAGGATTTTTTTCAAGTTAGTGGAAGAAACAATTATAAGTGAGAGGGGATATCATTCTTGGTTATAGCGCCCTGTGGTGCCACAGGCGTGAAGGTTACACTCAAAACAATTTTAAAAAAACGAACTCAGTGTCTTTAAAAACTTCCACTGCAATGCCACTGAAGATAGTTCTTGCTGATTCACTCTTTTTGAAGTTGTGATCCCCTGTGTTCCAGCAGTGGTAGGGGTTACACTCAGAATTATGCCAAAAACAAATTTTATGCCCCGAAGAACCCTCATTTCGATACTACCGAAGGTAGCTTGTGTTCATCAACCATTTTCCCGTTTGTGGCCCCTGTAGTATCACACAGGTAGGGGTTACTCTCAAAATAATATTGAGAATGAATTTTGCGGTCCAGAAAACCCCCCGTATGATGTACTGATGCCAATTTCTGGACCAATATTTCAAACATACTATGTTACAGCCCCCTGTGATACCTTTAGAATGGGATGACAATTAAAACAATATCAAAACTGAATTCTTCATGCTCGAGTACTCCTCGCATGTCACGTTATCAGTACTCAATAAATACACATTTTAGACTGAAAAACACTTTTTGTATGATATAAAAGCTAGGCAGGAGGGTCAATACAATGCCCTTGGAGGGCAAGAGGTTATCCTACGAGAGATGAAGCATAATGCTTCCTGTATGAAATTTCACGAAGAACATTTTTGCAGAAAGCTATTTTGAGATAGTGCCCATAGTTTTCGAGAAAATCATTGGAGGATGTAACCCGGTATAAATTTTTGCGTTCTGCCACTTCTGGAATGGAAGAGGGTAGTCACCTGAATATATGAGCCAGAGGAATTTCTTGTTCACAAAGTGCAGGGTTCTGGCTAGTAGTGACCGCACTATGAACCTAATGAAGGCGCTTGGTCCACGCAACCGAGATTAATCACAAATTTCTTGCTTACGATAAATGGGCAGGGCCAGAATCAGCCAGTTCTTTTGATTTTGATTAACTCTGTGCATTCTTACATTCGGCTTGTAATAGCTGACTTTGCCTTCAGCTGCTTGAAAGTATAAAGGTTGGGAATCCGACTAGCTCTAACAGTCGGTACTGGCCGGCAATCTCTCATCATTGCGAGATCTTACTTGCTTTTTGATCTGCCTCAATATGAAGATAGGAAACCAGAGGAGCCAACTTTGAAACAGTCTATGGCTCTGACACTGGTTCGATTGGAATATCTGTGTGTCCACGGGTACGAACCACCCAAAGATTTGTGCCTCGGGTCCTGGAGTTTCTCTCGAGAAGGTGTTTGGGGAATAACCTATACGATTTCGGATGATTCTGTGATTTAGGTTAGTGAAGTTAAGGAAGTGACCGATCTATCTGAGATATCGAGTCAGTTCGACTGACGCGAACGTGGATCGAGGGTTCGAACTAGAGGTACAATACAGCCACGTACCTGGATAACCGATGTCTTGCCGACACCCTGCGCCCCGAGGAATATAACCTTGACCAAATCCATGGGCTCTTCACTAAACTCGGTGTCAGTACAGCTCGTATCCTTCACGTACGATGAATCTTCGAGTAGATCGATGTCATATTCTGAAATAGAATCGACTCTGATCAGCGTTACCGCTCGGTTACACGCCGCAGTCGCCATTCCGCCGCTTGCCAGCATCGCGGGCACATATAATTTCTCGTTTTACAAAACACCGTACTCACCAATTTGCAAAGGCGTTATAAACTCATGATACACAGATCTCATGGCAATATCAACAGAACATGTACAGCGCAATCGATACGTTATCGAGGCCGTGTTCGCGTGTTTACGAGGAAGAGAGAAACGGCGAGGCTGAGACAGAGATGGAGAACGAGAAAACTAAAAGAGGAAAAAAATGATAAAAAAAGAGAGAAGCTATACCGAATTTATGTGTCTAACAGCATCACATTTTGTAAAAATTTTCGCAGCAAAAACGGCGATACGAAAACGTAGCCATAAATTTCGCGATAAACTCGACGGTTGAAGTGTAACAACAGCATCTAGAGATGCTTGGGTACAGCTCCGTAATGTCGTTAGCACTGATTCGCTGCCCCTGTTTTGGCGCCTTATTTTAGCCCGAAGCCAGGACTCACTCAGTACGCATGCATAGCGGCAGCCTTTTCGCCCGCGTGCCGCATCGCGTCGTCGTCCGCTCGCCCGTTCGAGGTTCGACTCGGCGTGTAGCTCTCGGCGCGTGAGGCGCGACTCCCAGCTCTCCGACTGCGATTCGCTTTCGCTCTCGTAATTGGCGCACGATTTCTAACCGCACAGTTCCTAAACAATTATTACGCGAATGAGCGATAAATTAATGTTTCAATAGCGGATCGGGGAGCTTTTTTTTTTGGTGCCCGCCGCAGCTACCTTCTTTGTAAATGACATATGCGAACAGATTTTTGCTCTCCTCGCGGGTCGCCCGAAACCAAAACGGTTACGGCCGTCGTTCTGCCTATCCCATCCCATCCGTACTCGTAGCCTGGAAGTTAATATTTAATCGAAATGAGCTAACCGCCGCTGTCACAATCGCCATTCGCTTGCTCCTGTCTCGGTCCATGCTTTTACCATTCCCCGCGATTCCCGGATCTGCAGTCTTTTCCTCCCGCTCTCCTGCTCCAGCGCGCTTGATGTGATGACGAATGTCGACAATCGACGCCGTCGCCTTCTAATTAGCAAATGCGGCAAATTAATATTTAAATGGCCCCGTGTCGGCCACTTGTTCGAGCTTGTACCAGTGGCCCGGCGAAAAACCTAAAGCTGCACTTTTCCAGCCGCTCGCGCGACCCGCTGCACGATGGTTTCAAATGTCAACGAGATTTCAGTGGACTGTAAATAATACGGTTTCTGCCTCGTTAGAAATTTAAAGTTGAAATTAAAACGTTCGATGAGCTCGAAATAGGAGCATTAGAAAATTGGGTCGATGGCTTCGTACTCGATAGTCGACCCATGAAATTAGAATATAATTGAATGCTGAAAGCTAAAACCGGTAAAGATCCCGTTATTGTTTGATGATTCGAGCATTCCGGGGAAATATAATAAACACCCTTTAATAACTCGACTGCAATGCACCTAAGACCGTTTTCATTTTACAATTTGATTACTCGGTTCAGTAGCGCTAATGAGGAAATGAAATGAAATAATGAAAATGAAACACAAAACCTTCAGTCGCCTACAATCTTCATAACGTCAACGAACGCTAAGTCCTTTTCAATTTTCAATGTAACCACCGAATAACAAAACTTTACAACCGCAAAATAAGACGAGAACAGTAAAAAATAAGTAGGATATTATACTAAATTACGAAGAAACCAATGCCAGTGTATATTTTGTTACTTTGTTTCAATGTCCTCAAGTAGCCCAGTCAAATTGGCATTAAATCGAGCATAAACAGAAAAAATATCGTTACAGGGGCGAAGATGGACACATGCAGAAGTGTTTGCGATTCTTGAAAGCTTGTATGTGCAAGAGGTAGGGCTGTTGGTCTGACCCTAATGATAAAAAATTTGTGGAAGAGCCTAAAATTGAAACGTTATCTAGGTATCTATGAGCCATTAACCGGGAAGGTTGATGTCTTCCTGTAATTCGCACTAAGGAGGTCTGATCATTGCTTACTGTCATCATGCGTAGCGGTTCCCCGTCATTCCACTCCGAGTATCGTTGGGCGCTAGCGCTGTCTCTACGAAGGTCAACTGCAGTATTGCGAAAGTGAGCGGCAGGCTTCGAAATACCCCCGATAGGGCTCCTCTCGCCGTCACCAACTGCCTTCGTCGCCACACGTACCAAGACGAGGAGGTGAAGGGTGAGTGAAGAGGAAGCTGGTCCGGCTATGGGGAACCTGAAATTTCCAGGCTAGTGCTCGGGGAGCCCGAACTTCAGTCTGTAGGAAACGCCATGGTGGCCCTTGCAGGACGCGCGCACCGGAAGCGGCGTGGCGAAATGGAGGCTCGGGCCGGCCTCAAAGCGTCCGGCTAGTTTCCAGGGCCGGGAATGCGGTGTCTTAGAGGGGCCACCTTGACATGCGTGCATCGCCATACGTCTCATCACACCATAGCTAATTCCAAATTCAATGATTGAAGCAAATCAAACTTTGCGATCTAGGGTTAACAAACTGTTTTTATTGAGTCTCGAGCATTCTATGATTCCGTTGAAGCCTTGGTATGGTGGACTTGAGATTATGTATATCAACAATAGGAAACAGGGATTTGCCTATAGGAAATGACCCTGAATTCTGAGAACGCGTGACTGTTCCTTAACAGCACAACGTTATATCTTATGTGCAAATTATTGACTATTGTTCATATACATGCATAATCTGAGGTCTATTCTATAGTAGGTACCCAATAAACTGTCATGGGCGTAGCCAAGTGAAGGAAGGAGGCAAAGTGGCGCTTGCCCCAGTAGACAGAGACTGAAATTATCTTGTAGTTTGTGTCCACGTTTCTCGAAACTTTCACACACTGCGATTATCTCGGTAAATACGCATTTTAGAGAAAAGTTGTATAGGATCCTTTTCATAGGAAATTTAACGGAAAACATTTTATGTTATATGCATTTTGGTCGTGAAGTTGATATGTTGAAAATTCGCGTTTTTTTTTGTAAAATCTCAGTATTACACATAACTTTAAGGTCAAAGCGGCACGGGTTAATGACCTCAGATTGAGATCAAATTTTTTAAGGCGAGTTTCTAGGTCCATTAGAACAGATTTCAGTGCGACCCTAATTATTTGGCGAAAACTTGTAAAATAAAGGACACTCTAATGTAAACATTAAGTCGATATTTTCATAAGTAAATCAACACACGATTTCTGAAAGGAAAAAATCGATTTAATTTCCACAACCCTGAAAAACGTTAACTTTATTCGGTTTTCCATCATTTTTGTGGGAACTTGGAACTTTGTGGGTTTATTACACGACAGGTTCGCAATCGATCGGCAGGCTGGATTTTTCGTTTCAATTTTTTTCGGGCCACGCTCTGCTCGCAGAATATGAAATTCCGATAGGAACATTTAGTCCAGGCAAATTGCAATTTTGCAGAAAGTTTTTAGGTATAAAGCGGGACTTCGCTTAAAAGTATCAGTTGAGGTCCAGAAACATGCCACTAAAAGTCCCGCCCCCCAAGTGTTGTGCCAACTTTTCTGTGACAAGTTTTAGCCCCCCAAAATCAACTTTTCGGCCATATCTCGAAAAGTTGAAGTCCTAGAAAAAAATGTTTCAAACAAAAAATATTCCTCGTAAAATTTCATATAAGTTGAGTACTTTAAGACATAGTTTAGATCAGGTCATTAGCCTACAGAGATTTTTAAAGTAGTGTAACTTTTCACAAAAACCAAAATTCGCTGATAGACCGATGAATTTGAGGAACGTGCAAGTTTTTCTTCAGAGTAGAGAATCCTTACATATATCTTGGGCCATAATAAGTCCAAGTGCACAATGTACCCGTGTATTCATCTTGATTTTGTCTGTTAGTAAAACATGTCAAGTGTTTAGTGTGCGTGAAAATTCTCCTTCTTATCAACTCATGATACTCATTCATGTATACGTCACTTTATTTTAGGTATGTTATATTTTTACAATTCGTCAACACTGCGTGCAGTTGAGTCGTCCTCGTCCTCTTCTACTTCCCAGTGTTGCTCTGCATTTAGGAATGACATGCCGAAGCAGCCGCTGCACATCCCCTTTCATGTTTTTGAGATCTCAAATCCTTTCGAATTATGTGACTGGCCAATTGAACAATCCGCAGTTTTTCTTCCTCTGAGTTGGCCTTTCGATTATCCATACCACGCTTCTGTTATGATATTGTGACCGGTTCTTCCGAAACAGATGCTTGACTTTAGCCCTCGTTTTTTTGTGATGATAATATCATCTTCATACTTCTCGACCAGCCTTTTCTCAATAGTTTTTGAAACAGGTGTGACACTGTTAGCATCATTAGGACTGATGATTATGTTGAAGAGGCAGTTCAGACGAGAATGTGGGTACTAAAAAGATGACAGCTTGGTCATGTTACACCTCGAGGTATAGAGGAGGACAGTACTGCATGATACCACTAAGCCTATTACTTGTTCAATGTGCTTATCCATAGTGAATTGATAGTCTTCAGAATTTTCCATAAAGTTGAATATGTGATTCATTGCGCGACTAATACATACTTTCTAACACCGGAGAAAACTCAGGTTTTGGTTTCATAAAACGCACGTAGCAATCTTTATGGTACATTGCGTCTGCAGCAACAGCGTCAATAACGTTCGAAAGGTGCTTTGTGATGGCCTTCCCCCATTCATCATTTTGCTCACCAGCCGTATTCAACAGATTTTTTTGGAAATCTTTAGGGTCGAAACCCGAAATGATTGTAATTGTTTTCACACAGTTTAATGATCAGTGCATACAGAGACGTTGCAAAGGAATATTTTCGTGCGAATGGAAAAAGCAGACTGTAAACGTGCCAATTCGCGAATAATGGCAAAGGGTGCGCTGCAGGTGGCAGTTTTTGGAAGCTTGTCGAGAAGGTGATCATGTAAAATTGATAACGTGCAATGTGTAGGTGAAACGAGCAGTTTTTTCGATTGAATCTTGATCGTTGAAGTTGTGTAATTATCAAAGTATTTTTGGAAGTATTTGAAGTGAAAATGTGGATTTTAAAAGAAAGTTCACAGTCTACAGTAGCGGAAATACTTCGTAGTGATACTAGTATGTGTGAATGTATGGGATTATCATCGATGTTACCCTTCCAAAAACTATGTGAAAGCGTTGAAGATACTCTTACAATGATGAACAACCGTTTTTCTGTAGTCGTTCATGAATAATCCCCGGACTTCGTGAGATCGCAGAACCTCGAAGGCAAAACGCCAAACATTCACAAGGCTGTTCTAAAGAATTTTGCACTTATCTGCAAGTCCTGAAGTGTCAGCTGGTCTGGAAGAATATTAAACTAGTGTTAGAGAGTCTTGAAGATATTTTGGAGAATCCGAAATAAGGTTGAAAGTGACAAATAAATTATGAAGAAGCTTAGCAAGTCTTTAGGAAATCTAGAATAGTTATTAAAACCCACGAGTTGCCTTTTCTCACAATCTGAACGTTGAATGTATGATTCACTTCCATTATTCTGCAGCCCAATATGAAAGGTCGGCAGCTAAGTTTATCGTAAAAATTGATTGTCTCTCTAAAATTCAGATCCATTTTTCGAAATGATTCTCGACGAAAATATCATTGCCCACAAGCGCACGCAACATATTATTCCGCATACACACTATCAGTTAAGTCTATACATGATCACGTTCCCGACAGCAGACTAGTAGCGCCACTACAGTGCGTTTTGTATGCGAATGGCCTGGCGTTAGTTAGATATTTAGATACTAAAAGAAATGCTATTGCATCAAACTTTTATTGCGGCCATAGTTTACATAGAGTATGGTACCTAAGAAAGCTTTTACCAGTTCAACAAATTATAAGAAAGTGCGGGGGAAAGGTTGGGAGTTTTTCGTACCCCTGTCCATCACAGGAGCTTCTCTAAACTTCGAGTACATTACACGTCATATCACTTACCAGGCTCGCAGTACGGCGTCTGTCTTTACTCAGTTTTCTTTGCTGATTTTGAAGGTCTTCTGCTATACTCTCCTCACAGAACAGAAACATGACGAAGTAGTAGACACGTGGGAAGAAGTACTTGGTACGGGTCCGCTCGAAGCACTTCTTAAATTCAATTTCCTTGGTGACACCTGCGTCAGATCGATTTACACTATGTTATTCTCTTATTTGACTTATACGCTTGTGCAAGATAATAGGCTAATATTTAGTGTTGAACTATTTTTCCCTAAGTAGGAAATTAGTTGTACTAACTAACCTGTAATTCCGTTAGGCTTCTCTTCTGTGAAGTTCGTACAAATTCTCCACCGTGCTTTCGGGTGTACCATTTTCGACAATCGACAAGTACTATTATTTCATTTTGATTTCTCAGTAGTTCCTCATTACTATCTTTGCGTTTTGGAAGAACCGGTCATAATATCATAACCGAAACGTATGATAATCGAAAGACCAACTCAGCGAAAAAAATGCGGATTGTTCAACAGGCCAGTGATATAATTCGAGAGGATTTGAGATTTCAAATTCATGAAAGGGGATGTGCAGTGGCTGCTTCGGCATGTCATGCCTAAATGCAGGGCAACGCTGTGAAGGAGAAGAGGACGAGGATGACACAACTGCACGCGATGTCGACGAATTGTAAAAATATAATATGAAATAAAGTGGTGTATATATATGAGTATCATTATTTATATATGAGTTGATAAGGAAAGTTTTCATGCACACTAAACACTTGAAATGTTTTATTAACAGCCAAAATCAAGATGAATACACAGGTACATTGTTCACTTGGACTTATTATAAGATGTATGTAAGAATTCTCTACTCTGAAGAAAAACTTGCCCGTCCCTCAAATTCATCGGTCTATCAGCGAATTTTGGTTTTTGTGAAAAACTGAACTACTTTAAAGATCTCTGTAGGCTAACGACCTGACCTAAACTATGTTTTAAAGTACTCATCTTATATGAAATTTTACGAGGAACATTTTTTGTTTGAAACAATTTTTTCTAGGACTCCAACTTTTCGAGATAAGGCCGAAAAATTGATTTAGGGGGGGGGGGAGCTAAAACTTGTCACAGAAAAGTTGGCACAACACTTGGAGCGGGACTTCTAGTGGCATGTTTCTGGGATCTTCACTGATACTTTTAAGCAAAGTCTCGCTTTATACCTAACAATGTTTTAAATGGCCAGTTTTTTGTCTAATTTGCCTGGACTACTTATATTCATTTCTGCAATCAGTGGCGGTGTTGACGTATCTCATGAGATGCCTTCTTTATAGCGTAAAAGGATAGGTCTGAACTCCCCCCTCTCCATTTCCAAGGCCGAAATTACCTGATTGGCCGTTGTGTGCTTTTTTTTATGTCACATACTTTCTACTATAACTCGAACTCTATTTAATCGATTTTGGATCTCTTTGAACCGTTCGAAAGCCTAATCCTTCGGCATTATACCACAGATTTTTCGTTAAGATTTATACACAAATAATGGAGCTACACTTGAAAAACCAAAATAACTTTTTTATGTCATAATGCCATTTCTTGAGGTGACGATGATACATCCACCTACCACTATGACACAAACTTGTGATTGAAAGTTGCCATTATGACACACCAGAATTCTGTAAAAATACATATATTTAAAGAAAAAAGTTAATTATCGACTTTTTTTAATCAAAAGTTAGGTTTAATCGTACGAGTATGTAATGATTAACAGATAACATGACGTAAATTTTCATTTTACTGCATAAAAATGTAGATCTACACCCTCGGATTTCAAAATTCCTTGTTGACGAGCAGTTTGTTTGGTTGTTGAAGGGTCAGGTAATACCACAACTACATCTTCAAATGGAACATTTGCTTTCTCTGCGATGTGTGGAAAATAGAAATGAATTTTCATGTTTTAGACTTGAAAATTTAACTTTATTGTATTCCTTTTTCTTCCGGTTCAAAATTTGCTCCACCTAATGAACTGAAGATGTAGTTCCTTTTGAACTACCGGCGCATTCGTGATATCTAGGGTTTCCTCATCTAAACGCTTTTCCAAAAATGTGAAAAATTCCGGATCTGAATCACCATCGGATTCTTAAAATTAATGAGAACGTAATAATTTCGCCAAAAAGTTCGTATTTTACGAATGTAACGAATGCGAACGTATCATCAATATTTCAAAAAATTTGTGTCATCATGACCATACATCAGGTTATGTCAAGGTGACAACACCGTAAAAATTTCTTAAATCAGTGTTACCCACTAACCAAGTTTTCATTTTCAAAATGTTTTCACACCAATCGATGCAGAAAATCACGATGATTCCAACGATATGTTAGTTTTTCACTTTATCTCTAATAGTTGGTCTTCAAAAAGAATAATAATAACGCTACAGAACAACAAACAGTGCAGGCGCGGATTCCGACTTGAATTTTTTTTTTTTTTTGGGGGGGGGGGGTGGATTCTGGAGGGTAATGTTTTTCTGTGATTCTTTTTTTGATGAATGAAATGCGTAGTGCTGAATCAAAAAAAATGATATATTATTTTAATCTGCGGTACGTACAAACATATAACAGTTTGGGGGAAAAAACTTTGGAAAAAAAAAAAAAAAAAAAATCTAAAACTTTACAGAACAATCCCGAGCCAATTTTTCGGACTGATTTTGGCAAAATGTTTTATCACTGCCTCTGGCTCAACTATTAAGTCAGAGTAACAATTCAAAAGAGCCAACCCAACCAAACGTTTTTCCAGCATTGTAAACCTCTGCCACGTTTTGATGAGGCGCAATGTTGAAAAAGTCCGTTCGGCAGTGGCATTTGACACGGGAAGCGTACATAAAATTAATAGCATTTTTCTAATATTTGGATATACATATATCTGCATGCACCTAAGGCAGAAATGCTATTTCGCACTTTTCTTTAGCGTCCATCTTTCCGCATTTTCTTGCCAATGCTGCAATTCAGCCAATACTGCAGTTTCATTCGTAAAAGAACCGAGGAGACTCTTCAATTGTTGAAGCAGTGTGGTTACCAACTCCTTTCTTTTTCCTGGCGTGGAAAATTCTGTTACTGCCGCAGGAAGGAGCTTGAATCGATTAAATGAGTTGAGTACATCAACCGAAAATCTGATTTTGATGTACCGATACGCCGATACGGCGAAACCCCAGTACATGAGAAGATAGACTGAGATTGCTGCCGGAATCGATACGATGTATAACATGAAGTGAATGAAAAAATAATTCATTTGCGTACACAGTAATTTTTTTCAACTAATTGAAGTATACCTTTTTTTTTTAGAGGGGAGGGAGGATTTCCCTTTCCCTCCTTGTATCCGCGCCTCAAACAGTGTAATGAGATTATATGATCTCAGCTGTATTTTGAATGCTGAATACGATGGCGTTATCCATGTTTCTCGAGAACTTCTCGTTTTCCATATTCAGAAGTAAAATTTTATTAAAATTTTCATTTGTTATTCCTTCTTGTCGCGCAGGAATAGCTTCACTGATAATCGGCATTAAATTCCTCGTTGAAAATACATGTAGAATCATGTATTTTCATGCCATTGTTTTTTGAAAAATTTCAAATGGTTGTGTAGTGTAATAAATAAATAAATAGAAGTTTTGGTTAAAAAAACTAAGAAAATGGAATTTTTTTTTTCTAAAAACATTTTTCATGGATCTTTGCGAATGATGGATTTGTGATACGTCTCATCTTTCTTCACAACATTTATTTTTTTGACCCCTGGAGCGTTAATAGTATATAAGATATGAGAGGTATGTCAACATGGCAGTTGTGTCATTGTGACAAACCTTACCTTACACTTTGGCGCAGTGGTATATCTGCCATTGGCTGGGAGCAGGTCAATATCATAACTGTCTACTACCAGACACAAATTATCAGTTTTCACAACTACTCCCTGTATATAAATCATTTTCATCTGCAACGCTGCTTCAAGAGAAGCCCCAATGGGCTGGGGGCATGTTGAAATCATGACCTGCCAGCAGCAGGTACCAATTCCCAGTTTGTACGAATATGTCCTCTGTAAATACGATTTTCTTCAGAAGCCCCCATTGGCTGGGAGCAAGTTGATCTCAAAATGTAGTAAATGAAAAATTACTGGGAGGAGTCAATATCATGGTTATGACACTGACTTGCCCCCCTCTCGGCTCTATAGGTTTTTCTTGGAGGCATCCTATTGATGAAAATGATTCATTATGGAAAATGCGATGAAACAAAAAAAAAATGATTTGTGCCTACCAGTACCATGTTATGCAATTTGAATAACATGCACCTTCGAAATTTGTTCTTGTTTAATCCGGGAAAAAAGCATTACGGCACTGACTGATGTGGCTTCTCTGTTAGAGTGCGAATGCATTTTTCTTCATGGTCACCGTAATTAACCAAATATTACTGAAATGTATGAGAACTTCGAATTGGTAATTTTCATTCTTCGAATCTTCGACTAGGTAAAGATCAGGATATGCTTTTATTTTCACGATCTTATTACGGAGACGGAGGTATATAGGATCATAAAACCAAGATAAATAGGATTTAGGCTTTTAAAATGTCGCGGTAAAGCGAGTTTTCATTCCTCCACTGATCAAAGGTTTAGTTTGATGTTCGTTCTGGGAAACATGCAAACCCAATAAAAAATATGGGACCGCGTTTTCATACTTCGAAAGGGTATCAAAAGAAACGATTTTCTTTTATATTAGGTCATTGATAGTCGGTTACGTTATATGAAAAAATATTGACACCATTTCACATATTTAGCCGATATTGGTTCTACGTATATCTCGCTGTTGAATACTCCTTTTAAGCTCTGTCTTCCGTATTGCTTTCATACATTATTTCTTCGTGTCTGTGGGTATCGGAAAATACTAAAAAGGCGGACGTATAATAGTAATTATGTTCGTGGTATCGTAAAACGAATAGGATGGACTTCTAGATTAGCCACTTTGATACATTAAGCTCGCTCATCACCCGGCCTATACTTTCTATATTTCACTTCAGAATTTTCACGAATATCCGTACCTTAACGAATAGTGATTCTTATCGAAAATGTATCCGCGGTGTAAGCTCCAAGATACAGAATACGACGTACTACTGTCACAAACGATTTTCCGGTCCGATCAGTAGCCAAGAGACATCCGATGGCCAAATTTAAGGATACACGATCAACCTTGGCTGAATTATGTAACGGAACTATTCATATTTTATCATCACGCCGCACTTGCTAATGTTTCAGTCGGCCGTGAGTTTCCGTTGGCTGATATCGAGGACGTATCGATTGATTAGCGTGTTTAATTTTCGAGCTAAGCTACTGTATGTAGTTTAAGTGTGTACGAGGTGAATGGCATAGACTATGGAGGAAAGGCAGCCAAATCGGAAACATGGTTCACGGGTATGTGAATCCGGAAGCGAGAAATGTTAAGACTTGTTCAGCGAGATAGTCAGACATTATTATACAACAATTCAGTTCATGGGCATCGACTTTTCACCTCAAGTGTGACCCATAAGCCACGTGAGCAGTCATGCTTATCACGTCCTTCTTTGTTTCATAGTTTTCTAATGCTTCTTGAGAGACTTGTCGCAGTCACTTATGACGATTGGAAACAACCAACATTTCAAATCGCTTCATAGCAGCCAAAAATGCCGAAATTTGGATGAGAGAGATTCTCTGAATTTCTAGGTCAGGAGTAAAATGAGAGTGATTTGATTCTGGAACAGTGTTTTCTTTTTCTCATATGTTAAATCGGAATTTTGGCTTTCCTGGCCTTTTAAAGATCATTTTCAATAAGGAAAAAAGGTCTAATTAAAATGTTCAGGTAAATTCAGAGTCAGCACAAAAAATTGGTCTAGAAACACAACATTTTTCTGATGATACCAAATTGGGCTTTACCAAAAGTTATATTAAGGTCGTTTAGAGTCTCTACTGAAAACGAAGAATGAAAATTCCTGATTTGTAGTTTTTATTGAGATACTGATGGAGGGGGAGAGACATGGTGTGGTGGGACGTATGGCGATGCATGCATGCCTAAGTGGTCCCTGAGACACCGCATCCCCGGCCCCGGAAACCTTTCGAGTATCGCATCAGTGGCTGGGAGGACGCTTCGAGGCCGGCCCGAGCCCCCATTTCGCCGTGCCGCTTCCTGCCAGGGCCACCATGGGATTCTCTACTGACCGAGGACGCGAGGGGAAAAGGCATATTAATATCTCTAGTGATATTGTTTTCAAATTTCCGGTTAATGCTCTCTGTGTGCTTCGTATACATGTTTGTTGATTATCTAATAAACAGTTTGACTCAGTTCTATTCCGGAAGACTGTTCTAAACCTGCTTAGCTACTCAAAATACCTTTGAGATGATTCTGGGTATATTTTAGACTCTTCTTAGGGTCATTTTCGTTCTAGGCACTGCATTTAAGACTTAAATAGATACTGAAATCTGTCTGGGGATGCCTTTAAAAAACCTTTGAGGAGATTGAAGCAGTTCGGAAAGGCTTCAAAGAGAGACTCTTTTGGATGAGTCTTAGTGAGTTTTGGACTAGTGCGGAAATATTTTAGAAAGGTGTAGTTACGTTTGGAATAATCTCGGAAAATTTCATTCAAGTGTGGAGTCGTATCAAGTGCGAAAGAGTTATGTTTGAAAAAGTCTAAACAGGACTTGATGGCTACTCCGCCTTTCCATGGGCATAGGCATCTGCTATCTTCTTCCATGTAATTCTGTCCAAGACATTACTAAATCAGTTAGGGCCCACATATCGCACAAGTTCGTCAGCTCATCTGATTGCCGGCCCAACTCTTTCCCTCTTTTTGTCGAGTGGTATCCAGGGTTTATTTGAGTCCCCCTCGCCATATGTCCCGCATAATTGAACTCAAGCTTTTTGATGGTATGACCGATACTATATGGCAGTTGGTTTTATTGTTTATTTCTCTCAAGCTAATCCTGTCCCTCCCCCTGATTTTCAGAATGCTCCTTAACATGGCTTACTGAGTTGTCTTTAGCTGCAACCCTTGTTTCTTAATTAGTTACCCCATTTGACAGTCGTAGCAGAGTACTGGAGTTATACACATTTCTATGGCTTTCATGTTTGCTTTCAGGTGGATTTTATGTACTTCATAAATGAAATTCTTTTTAACTTGGCCAAAACTCTTTTACAACTTCTGAGCCTCTTTTATTCTTGCGTAGGATTCCTTGAAGCTCTCTGAGGTTCTGGCTGGTTTGTTTGAAGCTTTGTAAAACTTCGACATTTTTGAAGCATTTTTACTTCTGATTTGTCTCTCTAGGAGAAGCACTGTCTCATTTGCCTCCCTCGTGTATCCACACGTGCTTTCATGACCTATAGACGTCTCATCACTTCAGCGAGAAGGCCTGTATTTGTATTCTAAGTTCAGATATGGAATCTACTCGAATTACTCGAAGAATTGCCAGAGACGTATATAAATTGGTAAATATGTTCTTTAGATCGTGAGTTTGAAGAACAAATATAAACTAGTTCAGATATTGTAAGAACTTGAAGAACAAATATATACTTTTTGGTTTTTCTTAATAGCTCTTTACCGAAAAACTGAACCGGAAGAAAAATAACATTTATTTATTTTATTCTCAAGGTACCTACTCTCATATAAAAACTATTATCTCGTGTCTTAATCTATGCGAGTTTAATATTTATGTAGTTGAATTTATTTTTAATATTATCTAATAAGCTTAGGAGGCTGCTAATCTGAGTTTGATTGTCGGTATATGAATCCGGAATGATTGTTAGAAAATGTGTCTAGAAGAGGTGGTTTGCTTCTTAGGGTATTTTAGTGTCGCGTAGTGTCATTATTTTGTACTTTTAATACCTAAGGGCAGGGTAACTTCATTCCAATTTTATCATTTTTGAAGTATTGGTGTCATTTGTTAGGGGACATCAAGATCTTTAATTAATGGCGACTATTCATCAGTGACAAGCCAAAAACAAAGCGTAATATTCAAACACTCAGTATTTTAGAAGAGCTAATTAGTTGTAGATCCAGTTTTCCGATGGAGCTACATAAAGCTTGGTCTGGACAACTTTAGGTTTAATATTTGTGAAAGTCTCATGATTGTGTGCAGAATTCAGAGCCGTTTGATAAATAATTTTCGAATTAGGGATTTATGTTATTAATTTCGTAACAATCGATACTGTAGGACTACCTAGTTTAAATTCAGGTCAGGTAATTTCTTCAACAAAGTTGGTAATTGGTATCATGAGCTTAAATAACTGACTTGCAATGTGGGAGGAGACTTATGGGGGTGACAAGTATCGAAATAATACTGAAAATCTTCCGCTCGTTCATATTTTATGATGCTTTTAAAAGATTATGAGGCTAAGTCCCCGAGCTCCCCGTTGGCATCTATGGGTACTACCCATTCGTAACGTGGACCAGACCAATAAACTTGCAAATTTGATTGTTCATAGAAAAAGGGAGTTCAGGATGAAATAAAACATGGAAAAAAAATGTCGATTACTGGACACCACTGTTTGCGGAGCTGGATTGAATAGAAATTGATATTCTCTCATAGCAGGTTGGGACTATTCCGCGGCATTCAGTTGAATCAGTCTGCCGTGTGAGTCGTATCAAATTGAGACTTCTTTTAATTTTAATTTTTCATCACCCTACGCTCTCGTTTCCCATGAAAGATCACAAATTATATTCTAGTTTACAGCTTTCGGCCAGGGCTCTATGTCACACCTCTAAAACTACTTTTGCACTCTCGGTGAAAATGGACGTGTTATAGAGTTGTTCTTACTTATCGATTTTGTGACGATTCATATCTTGGAAGTCAATCGGAAAAATAATTAAGAATGAGCATTCAGCCATAGGTGTGACAGTGCTAGACGGGAATCTGGTGCCCATGTCCCAGTTAGAAATATCGCCCTTCTGGGTATACCATTAAATTTGGCGTTGCGGAACGCGATTTAAATTAGCCGTGCTTTTCCAACCGCCCTGTACTCAGCAGTGTCGTTAGTTTTTGAACAGTTATCCCGAGTTCATTAATATTGCAGATACGACATTCACGCCGATCGACTTTTTTTTTTTTTTTCCAAGCTGAATTTGAGCTCGAAAATTGAAGGTACTTTTTGTATTAAGAACTCGGTGCTGTGGCACGAAACTATATGGTGTTCCAGGGTTACTTGAAGCCGGTGTAAAATTGAATATTCCCTCCTTACTGGGTCAAACCCTATTCCAACTACCCGGTTAATTTCAATTTATCGGAGGAAAGAAAAGACAGCGAGCGAGAAAGAGAGAAAAAAACCCTCGACGAAGACTGACGTTCGAAACGCCCACCGTAAACGTTCGACGTTCGTATGTTCAGATAAGTCTGTAAACCTTCAATCGAAGCAAATGGCTCGTGAAGACGTCGAACAGAAAGGAGAAAATGAAACCGAATTACACGCCTGTTAAAACATATATACTCGACTCGAACATCCATCGTAATCTCGAAATGATCGCTTTACATACTCCGTTTTGTATAATGCAGCTCTCAGAGAAACCTTTCTTCGATTGAGGAAGATGTCTCACCTTTCGTAAAAATTTTGCATTCAAGCTGAAAATTTGGAGTCGTGGAAAAATCACGCTGGCTGGTACAATTTATTCGTGTGGGAAGTGTATGATAGTGCGTTTCTGACGCTGTACTAGGGATTTCAGAGCAATGAAGAGCCGCATGGTGTTGAGGGCGAAGCAGAAGTAGTCCCGTCAAATTAGTGTCAACTCGAGCCTAAATGCTCCTTTGTGAATTGTTGTGCGGGCTGGCTTACTGAATGAACCACATAAGACCGATTACCCTTTGGGAGTTTTCCACCAGTGCGATGAGTGCACCTCCTTCGTCAGTTTTTTTTTAAATTACTCGAGTAATTAGAGAGATATTGGGATAGTTAATTGGATCGAAAATATGCTCTGTAAAATTCTCGATAAAATGATACCAAACACGACCCTTTTTACTCGAAGATGAGCGCCTCAGAGGATCATTAAAAAAGTTGATATTGTCATGGATTTGTCTAATGGCTCGGCACGCGAAAGAGAAAAATTCCGCGAAAAACGCTCCGCAGAAAAACGTTACCATCCTGATGTAGTTGGGTATTTCTCTTCATGCGGTCATTCGTTCCATCATGTTTTGAATAGCCGACACGGAAAATGCCGTGCGATTCCGAGAATGGACGAGTAGAGAGAGAAGGCAATTGAATGTGGGTATGCGCCGCATCAAGGCAGTCGCCTGGACGCAGTGTTCCCAGATGTGGTACATTTTACTTATAGTGATACAGTTTGTGGTACATTTGCTATATGTGGTACAATTGTGGCACAATCTATTTTTTTGGACTCAATTTGCTCCCGAAGATTTTTGAATATAAAGTTGTGATACCCAGTAACACTGATTGCAATGTTGTTCGTTTTATTTCGGTGTATTTTGAAAGTTGAGAAAACCAAAATCAAGTTTCCAATGATTGCAAAGCTGCGTCTGGTATAAAGTGCCTATTCACTCCGGAATTTCATGTTTCTTTTATGGTTAAATCAGATTTCGTTACGCAAAATAGACCAGAAAATATTTTTCAAAAGAGGCCTTCAATTCTGAGTTTTAAGGCTGTTTTCCAAGTGACTAGAAAATTCATTAGTACCTATACTATCTGTAGGTGTTGTTTCAGCATCAGCCCACCTGTCCCCGTCTCTAACTAATGATGCGTTTTCCTCTTCTAAACACACTTTTTACGTGAAAACAACAACAAAACCATGGATTTCGGACACTATCGGTTTTCGTGTTGTACACTTCAACTTATGATTTATAAAGAAAAGTCAGAAAACTGTTTACACACGCATCAAAAGCTTACAAATAAGATTTTGCTTTTTTTCAGCTTTTTTTCCTTCAGTTTTTAGAATTAAGAAAACTGAATTATTCAGTAAACTAAAAGCGTGCAAACAAACCTATAAACAGTCGTGGGATGAGATTGAAAGAAATATGTGACCTGGAATCATGAAATGTGCCTCTGGTATCAAAAATCATTTTTCACTTTCTTGACAATTCTTATTGAAAAAAGTCACACTCTTTCGAATGCAACTAATCGCAGCTTCCTATCTTCATTAGTTTTTCCACAAATTGCATTTGAAATTACGCTAAAATTTTAAAAACATCAGTTTACATGTTGTGGTCGTGTGAAACGGGCCTAGGGGAATAATAGAGAACAAGAATTCGAACGCGGTTGTTATAGCAACGTGTAAACGCACCACCACAGATGTACACGCTGTGCACATCTGTGCATACCACTACCACCATCCTGTCTTTACACTCGTTTATCTCAAAAACCTGTTTTCGCACGAGAGGCACATTTCATGATTCCAGGTCACATATAAATTTAATATTATGAGTTATGGGCGCTAAGAGCGCTAGTAATAGCATGGTTTGGAGGCTCAAAAATAATGATAAAACATGGAATAAAATAACATACTGAAAACTGAACATAGCAAACATGATTTTGAACCATACTTACGAACTTTAAGCTTGTTGGCAGGATAAAATTATTACATTCAATGATTCGGATGTGTGGTACATTTTTCAAAAGTGTGCTTCAATTTTTTCCTCTTAGTGGAACATTTTTGAAGGTTTCATCTGGGAACACTGCCTGGATGACGTATCCATGTAACAGTGTCCTTCTGTGCTGCGTTTGGACTCTTTCTTCGCTTTTTTTTCCTTTTCATTTTTGTAATTTTTTCGAATAAGTGAAAAATTATACGATGTACGAGAAACACTTATGAGACTGAAAGGGTTCTGTCTACAATTTCCTACAACATGATAACCAAATTTGATGGCCCTAACATAATGGGAATGACCATTGGGGCCATAACAAAAGTAGAGTTTGGGTTTTCTCTACATTTATGTAAATATCTTACAAATTAAAGGGTATTTCGGTAAATTTTACTTTCTGGGTAGCCCCCCCCCCCGAGGTGGTTTCCAATACCTATGTTTTGGGTGGACCCCTGTGGTGCTCCCATTTAAATCAAAGGCATCATGTTTTGTATTATTTAGTAGAGAATATTGAAGAGCGTATTTTCGATTCCGTGAACTGATCCAATATCTCTCATGGTTTTCGAGTTATTTAGAAAAAACTGACGAGTGGACACGTTTACGTGGAAAACGCACACTGTTTAGGGAATGGGTTTTATTTGGTCCATTCAGTGAGCCAGGCTGCAGAATAATCCCCAAAGAAATCTTTGATCGCAATTTGTTCCAGTTCCAATGCTAATTTGACTGGACTGAATTTGTAAAATAATAAAGCGAGCTAACTAACTCATACAAATCAGGAGTACAAGAGTAGTGACAACAATAAATATTTGTAGAAAAGAGAAATATACTTTCTAATAAAATTTGATAGATGGTCTGTTTTCTTAGATGTAAGGATGTAAACGATCCTAACATGAATAATAAAATAAAAAGTTAACGCAACAGGGTATTTGCTTTGCAAATACGTAGTAGTGGCAAAAATCGTTTAAAATCAACTTGAATCGAATTTTTGGTGGAGTGAATCGATTTTTCATCCGCATGTCGCTTAACACATTCTATTATTGATGATTGTGTTGCTGATTATAGTCTATCACTGATGATTATGTCATTTAGCGTAGTCTATTATGTTAAGAGCAGCATATTTCGTATCATTTTTTAGGGAATTTTGAAGAGTGTATTTTCGGTCCGATGAACGATTCCAATCTCTCATACTTTTCGAGTTATTGGGAAAAACTGATGACGAAGCCGCATTTGTCACCCTGATGGGAAACGCCCGTGGGCTAGAGAATTAGTCTTATGTGGGTCATTCAGTGGGCTATTCCCGAAATACGTAGAGGAACTTTCAATCATTATTTTTTACAGTTCAAATGCTGATTTGACTAAACTAAAAAGAAATCGAAAATTCACTTGAAATTAAATAGCTAATGTGAAATAGAATTTATGAAAGTGTTAAAAAATAGAAAATAAAAGTGTTGAAATTTATAATAATTTTGAAAATCTCAAGTAATTTGTGATTTTGGAGATGACGTAGAATTAACGATCTTTTATTCCAGAAATTCTCACGTGAGGTTGTCTCCCACCTGAGAGAAGTGTATTTAGTGGCTTGGGAAGGTTTTTTATGGGGGGGGGGGGTACAATATTTTAACGAATCTCATAAATTTCGTCTCTGAATTCTCTCAGGTCGCCTTTCTGTCAACTTGCTGATCAGTTTTTGAACTTTTAAAACTATTTACTTATATACTTATTTATTTTTATTATTACTATTTTTGGGGGATGGGATATCTTGTGCCCCTGTATCCTCTCTATACTTATTACATGTTCCCCTTTACTATAAATTTGTTCAACTCGAAAAAAGAAATGTACTTATTGGACGACCTTGTCTTCGAGTTGACTTTCGTTTTGCTCATGAGGGTTTTCTCAGCGTGGCACTTTCGCTATTTTCTCTCCGTTCCTACGAAAACATATTAAATTTCAGCAGCATCTGTCAGTACTCTCTAAATTTGAACCAAGGGTAAGTTAACCACCGATTCCAATCGACGACAAGTTTTACTGGTTTTTTAGCCTATGCTGATCGGATCAGTACTGACTGAGTCGGTGAATAAACGTTGAAAAATAAGCGGAAATAGTCACTGACTGAATCTGTGGTTGACTTACCACTAATGCAGATTTAGAGAGTTCGGAGAAGAGGAAGAGGACGTTAACTGTTTCAGTGGACCGTCTTTCGGAATGTTCATTTGATCGTAAAATGTGTAAGGACTATTTTTGAAGACGCTACTAACTACTAAATCTTATGTTATGTTCGTTTTTCAGGTATGAAGCAGCAGATAGGATATACGGAAGTTCAAAATGTTTTTGAGGAAATGCCCGACAAAGGGGACCTAAAGGTAAGGGGGTTATACGTACCTTCATGTCCGTGGCGATAACTGTACTCGTACTCAAAGGTAGGGTCTGTTCAAGATCATGTACTTTCCAGAACAGACATAGCGTCTGGGGAAGGGTAGACATATTTACAACATTTAAGATTGTTTTCAGATAAATAAAAGAAGTGTAGAATATTTATCAGTAGTAGGGAAAAAAGTCTACGGGGGGAGGGGGCAAAAAATAGATGAAAATTGAAAATGTTATAAATAAATGAAAAAAAGAAAACTAGTGGCGGATCTACATGTCGCCAAAGTCGTAATTTAATCAGTCGCAGGGTAAAAAAAGTGAAATATTGACGTATTCACAGAATTGCGTCCGAATTTTAATCTTGTTAGACTTGACAAATGGAAAAAAGAAATTCTCTGGTCCAGAATTTTAATTGAATCTCGCTAATTTCGAAAGTTATTCGACATAAATGAAAATTTGATATCTCAATGTGGGTTAATAACCCAGGGTGGCCTCAAAAGAAAAGGGATGATGAAAAATTGAAATTCGCGATAAGGGTCGATTTATAGAGTTTAGAAGTCGCTAATCCAACTGGGAATAATTTTTACATCTGACCTCCTAGGATACTACTGCAGGGGGTGAGAATAAAACATTATTCATTCTTTAAAGATGGTATTCGTTTTATAGGTTTTCGAGGTTCCTGAATTCTATACTGAGTTTAATTTTTGTGTTCTACCCACTGGTGTACCAATGGAAAGAGTGGGAATGATACATGAGTAATTTTTTCAAAATGGTGTTCGATTTATAGGTTTTCGAGGTCACTGAATTCATTTTGAGGGGTATTTCTTATGTTTGACCCTATGGCGTACCACTGCAGGGTCGGGTTTGGAAATTTGCCATTTCTCGTAGACAACATTCGAATTACAGGTTTTCGAAGTCTCCAAACACGAATATCTGGATTTCAGTAAAATGACCGCGAACATAAAATCGAATATTGTCTCAGATAAGTGACAAATATATGACCCTCGCACCTGCAATGTTACATACCAAACTGAAGAATTTTAGTTTCAGAATTGAATTCAGTGACTTCGAAAACCTATGAAAATACCATCTTCGAAAAATGATCAGCCCCCCCCCCTAGTCATACTTCAGGGTGTTGGATGTCAAAATTACCTTCAGAAATAAATCAATCCCCATCTTGAATTTCTGATTTTCATCCCCCTCCTTTTCTTTATTGAGGAATCAAATTATTTTACTTTTGATCTGTATTTAATGAATTTTTAACGCAATTAGGGACGAAAAAAATTCCGTTAAAATTGACAAAACCTTATATTTTTCTATGGGAAGTCGAGGGGGGTGGCTTGAGGGTCATTTTCTCCTCATTTGATTGACCTGAAACTGTACAGGAATTTGATTGTGTTAAAACCGATCTGGGCGGATGTCGTATAAAATTTGAAAAAGGAAATATTTATCGATGGTAAATTAAGGTAATCCTAGTATTCAACAATTTCGTGTTATAAGACAAATATTTATGTAAATCGCATGTGAAACTTCAAGAAATTTGCGACATGAATTAATATAATTAAAATAGCTGAAAATTTTGCTACAATTCTGTCTCTTGATAAGGAAGAAGATGAGGGGGTAGCCCATTCAATTTCCAAGAATGCGGGTACGGTGGACATCCTAATAAATGATGTAGGTATACTTCGATTATAGTACATTCCAACCTTTTGAGATTCAGTCCACCCTCGACGCAATATTCCCGAAAAATATTTTCTGGGGTTGAAGATAAACGCACCCTCGGATCATTAGATTACCGAATCCAGATGGAAGCCTCCGATTTTCGAATTCTGTCCCCCGAAAAACTCGGTTGTCGAAATGTTCTCGCTTCTCATTTTTTTCTCTGTTTCTTTTCTGGATCTTTATTGTCCGACCGCGTGTGTGTTACCAGTGACTGCGAATGACCTTTTTTTAACCGCGTTTTCCCAAGGGCGTGCGTTCACCAGCAGTCTAAAAGGCTCGACGCACGTCGATGAACGACATATAAAACCCTGAGCAGTTAAGCACGCAACCCGCTGAGCATCGCTGTATTCAAATGGCCGGTTGCTCCGCTCCAGTTTTAGATCTGGAGTATTATTATATCGTTCAGAGAGTAAACAATGAGTTTTTACATTAAAACTTTTTTGTCGTCTCTGGCTCTGCCTCGTGCTTTTTCTCGCGTTTCGCGTTATCTTTCCTCCGTTCTACTCGCCCTCGCCCTCTCCCTCCCCTCTTTCTGTGAGAAACCGCCGACTGCCGCGATAGAATATTTCGACTTGGAAATTCGTATCGAGTTCTATAAACAATATCCAGATTTTTGGTGTTGTTTTTGTCGAGTAAAATGAAAAAAAAAAAAAAAAAATGAAACTACATATCGATTGGTGTACCATGTACATGTATAGTTAAGCCGAGAGTCTTGAAAATGATATAGTCAAATAAAGGGTGGTTAGCTGAAGAGAAAGACCGAGAGAAAGAAAACGAGATTTCCAGCTGTGTAAGTGTGTGCGTGTATCCGGGAAACTGTGCGACTCGACTGTGACTTGCAGACGCGAATCCCTTTGCAAACCCTCCTCTCGGGCTCCTCGTGTTCACCCGTCGATTTGACCTACTTTTTATCTCTCTGGCCGTAACCTACAATTTTTTCAATAATACGAATGAGCGCACAGCTCGCAGCATCCTTTTTTTGAATTCCCAACCTGGAAAAGGCTTTTTCACGAGCATTAGTTCGCAATGTTCGACACGAGTGTCCCGTCGTGGAACGAGTGAATACAGGGTGGTACTGTTTTGATTCTGTGAAAATGTTCAATCCTACGAGAGAAAACAACTTACGTTTGCGATGGGGCATTGATGGTGAATGGTCCTGAACAGGTCCAGTCAAATTTTGAAAAAGTTTGGTCGCCCCGGTCTCGGGCGAAACAGGGCTGTAGCCTTGAGGAGAATGGGGCTACCACTTCTGTAATCATCTTTCTGAGTTGGCAAATTAGTATTGTCAGGTGTTCAGCTTACAAAATCGTGGGTCTTAGAAGTGTGTTTTTTTTTTTGTTTTTTTTTGTTCAAGAGTTGGAAGATTTTTGAATTTTGGTTTATACAGTTAAGGAAATTAACGGCGAGAAAGGTGCTCAAGTTTGAGTCTGTTAAGAGCTAGACACGTTACAGACGAATTGGAAATCAGTGTCAATTTCTTTATAAGATTACAGAGAAAAATGTCTCCAATGATCAATTCCATTGCTTTGACTAGAAGCATAGATGGAGTTTAAATGAACCATGACGTCGTGCAGTACATCAGTGAAAGTGGTTTTATATGCTCTATGTCACTGGCAACTCAACTTTTCAAAATCACAAAAAATCAGCAATTTTTCCTGCTTTAGTTCTAAAATAGCAGAATAGAACTAAAAAGTAAGAACTGGAATTATATCGTGCAAACTATCAATATAGGCCATATTTAGGCATTTGATTCCAGTGTCATCCCATCCGATCCCGATTCGGATTCTCGAAATTGACGAAATTGATTTTACTCGGAAAATTACGTCAAATATCGAATTAGGGCTTTTGTGGGTCGCTGAGTTCAAAAACATCATCGGATTCTTCACCCGAATTCTCTTTTGAGTTCTAGTGCTCAAATTCCGCTCCTGAATTAGGCAGAATCGTTTTTCCCGAAAACATCAACAAAGTATTAAAACCAGGCGGCGCTTGGTCAATAGCTGAATTCGAGAATTTCATCGGATTTTCCGTTCGGACCTTTATTTGAACCCCACAACCCAAATTTAAGTCTTTAAATGGGCAAAATGGACTACCCCAGAAAAATTTAACGAAGTATTAGGATCAATTTTTTGGGGGGAGGGGCGGAGGAGATGAACTAAAAAATTTCATAATATTCACTATCCGATTCTAGTTTGAGTCTCAAAAAACGAATTTCATTTTTGGAATGGATAAAATTTATCTTTCGTGGAAAATTTAATTAAATAACGAGATGGGTGGTTTTGAAGTCCCTAAAGTCAGAAACTTCATCAGAATTTTTTTATCCAGCTTTAATTTGAGTCTCAAAACCATATGTCACTCTTGAAGCGGGATGAATTCTAAAATGTTATCAGATTTCCTAGCTGACCGCGATTTGAGCCTCAAAATACAAATTTACCTCGTTTTCGAAATGACGAAATTGACTACCCAGCTTTGATTTGAGTCTCAAAATCAAATGTCACTCTTGAACTGGACGAAATTGCTTTTCCGGGGAAATTCAACAAGTACTGAAATAGGGGTTTCATAGGTTACTGAACGAGAAAATTTCATCAAAATTATCCATCTGACTCAGATTTGAGCCCTAAAATACGAATTTAACTTTTAAAACTAATAAAATTAACTTTTTCAAAAAAATGTAACAAAGTATTGAGATTTTTTTTTTGGGGGGGGGGGGGGCTGAAGTCTAAAATGTTATCAGATTTCCCAGCTGACCTCGGTTTAAGCCTCAAAATACAAATTTATCTCGATTTCGAAATGAAAAAATTGACTATCCAGCTTTAATTGAGTCTCAAAATCAAGTGTCTCTCTTGAAGTGAGCAAAATTGCTTTTCTGGGAAAATTCAACAAGTACTGAAACAGGAGTTTCATGGGTTACTGAATCAGAAAATTTCATTAAAATTATTCATTTGACTCCGATTTGAGCCATAAAATACAAATTTACCTTTTAAAACTAATAAAATTAACTTTTTCGAAAAAATTTAACAAAGTGTTGAGATTTAGTTGTTGTTTTTTTTTGGGGGGGGGCGAGGGTCGCCGAATTCTAAAATGTCATCAGATTTTTCAACAGATCTCGATTTGAGCCTCAAAATAAAAATTTATCTCGTTTTCGAAATGGCAAAATTGACTTTACTGGGAAAATTGAATAGAGTGTCGAAATAGGGGTTTATTGGATCGCTGAATTCAGAAAGTTCGTCAGATTTCTCGTCCAGCTGGATTTGGGCCTTCAAATCTAAATAATGTCACTCTTTAAACGGGCAAAACTAGCTTTTCCTGAAAAATTTTACAGTGTACTGAAATAAGAGTTTCCTGAGTCAATGAATTCGAAAATGTCAACCTTGTCCAGGCAATTCCGATTTGAGCCCCAAAACACTAATTATTGGGTGTAATTAACTCTAATGGGAAAATTTAACAGAGTACCTATTGAAATAAGGGTGGTTCTTGGGTCGCTAAATTTGAAAATATCGTCTACATTTTCACCCAACGTTGATTTAAGCTCCGAAAGATAAGTTTCATTCTAAAAACGGCCAGAACTGGCTTTACGAGGAAAATTCAATTAAGTATTACTACTGATTTTTCGGCCACTGAATTCAGAATCAATATTGGGTACAAACTCCAAAATCTAGTTCTTGAAATGGGTGAAATTGACTTAACTGTGAAATTTTGAATATGAATCAATAAGTATGTATAGCGAAAGCATGAATTCATTTTCTTTTTTGACATTGAACTAAATTAATGAGCCCAGATGAGGTAAGTTGATTGCAATCAGTGCCGGCCTTATTTTCAAAACAATCATCGAAAATAGTTTCCTCCAGGTCAGAATAAATTCCAGTCGGTCTCAGTAATTCAATTCAGGTTCGAGAAGGAACATCCGCTCTTTGGGTATCTTTATTTTTTTTCCAGTCTGACAGGCAGAGTCAACTTTACTCACTTTTAGACTAAAATTCCCATTTTGGGACCACATGGGAAATCTGATAAAATTTCCAAATTCAGGAATACGTGAAATCCTTATCCAAATGGGTCAGTTTTCATAATTTTGAGAATGAAATTTGTATTTCAGAGTCCAAATCAACGTTAGATGAAACAACCTGATGAAATTTTCTAAATCAGTGATCCAAAACCATTAGTCTAATAGTTTGCGCGATAAAATTCCACTTTCTTTTTCATGTATTTTTATTTAAGAATTAGGGTTGAAGAAATTTGTAGAATTTTTTGAAATTCTGAAAGTAAAACTAAAGTTCATGATCTAAAACATAAGAAAATGCTTCTAATCATTTACTACATAAACTCACATTTAATTTGAAGCTTCATCGATTATTCTAGTCAACCATTGAAATTGACAGATGATAGAGAAATTTCACGCCATCATCTTACAGAAAATTCAGTTCCGATTCCACATTCGTTTGCAGCACATCTCTAGCTCTTCTCTTCCTGTTAGTTAATTGAAAATAAAATTATGCAGTTTTAAATTTGAGCACCCCTTGTTCGAGACCGGGACAACTAAATGTTCTTAAAATTTGACTGGAGTCGTTTGAGGATGTCTGTTATAGAAAAAACTAATAAAAATTGAAAATTGTCTTCTTTCCGGATTTAGCATTATTACGGAATGGGTCGTATCAGCCTTCATGTTGTTAGGCTGATCGACAAATCGATTTTTTCGACCCGCCGTCCGACAGACGAAGAATTTCGCAAACGCTTCCATTAATTGCAGCCCATATTTTTGCAGACCCCTGTCTCGTATTTTAGGGTTATGCACCTGTTGTGTTCGTTCATTATCGATAAAAAATCGTTCGTATTTGCTACCGTTTGCGAGCTCAATAAATAACGACCGGCTGCTGAGTATAGCTGGCTGTAATTTCATTTTAATAAACGCGCAGCCAAAAAGGAGTACTGGCTGGGTGTGGTTGGAGAAGAGAGCGAGCCGGACACAAAGGATGGGCAGCATTCGCTGGACGTTTCCACGTACACATGAGACGAGGGGATAAATTAAACGAGAAATGATTTCACGGTTAGCGGAGATATCGCAGGGTGGACTGTACACGGCTATAAGCTGTAATTGGAAACTAATTAAAACTCGGCGACATGTGCAATAACGGTGTGTAGTAGACGACGGTGACGAGAACCCTGACAGCAGTAAAGTTGTTATTGTTCTGAGTTTTGTTGGGAAATGGCTATAACCGACGGTGAATATTGATTAGAACTCGACATACGCTGCCCTCAAATTCCATCGAGAAAGGCAAAATATACCAACCTTACTTCTCATTATCTTGTACTAGTTGCAGCATGTCACATAAAAAAAAAAGATTTTTTTTTTAAATTTCCGTGTATTTCGACTTCGAAATACAAATTTAGTATAATTATTTTGGTACTGTCATAAAATAGACTCCTCTTAGCTACTTTTCTGATGTTCACATTAGATGAATCGATGCGGTGTGTCCCCAAATTGGGTCATCTTCATTATTTGACCTACCATTGTACCTTGGAACAACACCTACTCGTGTACCTGGGAACGTGTAAAATGCGATCTCATATTGCATCGTGTACCTTGAAACCGGAAAAAATTCAAATAAAATTCGATAATATTAGCTTAGTTTCTAAAATTATTATCAATTCTGTATTTATCTTAGGTATGTCGCAAAGTAAACAAGGCATTAAACGGAAGCCCATTTTTCAGTTTTTGATTTTGTAATTTTTATTTTGTTCATTGGTACTGTAATGGAAGCATTTTCTTCAACTTACCTCAGCTTATTTCAGCAATTCAGCTAATTGAGGAAACTAAAACCACTATTTCTGATCTACTTTTCAAGTCACACGAGGTATGTTTCAAGGTACAATAAGGGTGTTGTACCTTGGAACAAATTTTGAAAATTTTTAATTCAAATTGTAGGGTTTCAGTTTATCGTAAATTTGAGATCAACCTAACCATTTGAAGCGTTTTTACCAGTACGTTAATCCTATATGCTTCAATTTTACTTTCAGTCACTCAAAACTGAGAAAATTGAGATCAAAGTTTTTTGTTCCAAGGTACAACAGCCTACACTACGTACAGGTACCTGTTCTATTATTGCAAACTCCTAAATGCCTATTTATAGGTAATAACAAAAAGTTTTCAGTTAATTTCTGAACGATCTCGTACATACGCGAATGCTACATTGGAGTTAAGTTTTGTCCCCATATAAGTATATCTAATTATTCGAATTGTAGTTTGCGCTGTAGGTATTAAGGATGAGTATCTCAGTCGATTCTACGTTCATGTTTTAAGTTATTTATTACGTTACATTTTACCCTAAACTTACCTGTTATATTTGCAATTTACCGTAGAGTTACCCGTTAAAGTGGCACTGTGTGCAAAATACTGTTTTCTATATAAAATTACCGATGTGAGCAAAATACATTACAAGTGTGAGCAAAATACATTCAGAATATACTCGTCGTTCTGTGTACAAATTACACTGTGAGCAGTTTACATTTTCAAAATGAAATGTGTGTGCAGATTACATTCGCCCGAAAATTTAGCTTCTAGCGAAAAATTTTATCGCGCGGTTTTTTATCATTTCATCTCGGGCGTCGCACGGGTCGACGGGCGTTAATTCATTCCATTATTTTCGAATTTCCAAAACTCGGACGGGGACAAAAAATAAAGAGACTGTTCGTTTTTTGTTCATACTACTTACAGCATTTGCAATTTGACGAGTTTCTAAACCAAAAGGTGAACAGGGAATGCGGATGTATTTTTTTCCCTGCAGTACTCCAGTGAACATGTGAAACCCAACTGTGATGAGCGACCGAACCAAAAGTTCCCCGGGGAAGAAGAAGTTTTCAATCAACATCGTGCCTTTTGGGCTGAAACCATTTTACAATCAAATAATACCTAAAGAAAGGACCAGCATAGGAGTATAAATTTAGGTGTGAACGCCAAACATTTTCAGTTAGGAGCAAGGGGTTGAAATCAAAGGTTATTATCGCATAAGGTTTTTCCCTCTATGGCGGTTGCCTACCTGCCCGCCTGACGTTCTTCTCAACTTTGTAGGCAGTTTAACATTGGCTCTTATGAAGAGAACACAAAAAACGCTATTTTCTCAAAAAATATCGAGTTTCACAGGAAATGAAGAGGACCAAAGTTGCAACAGGTGATTCAAGAACTATTCCCTCAGCACCCCCTCCCTCAGCACCGGTCGAAGTGCGAGAGGATTTCCTTCTGCTTGGTGTTGGAGAAGAGGAAGGATTCCCAACATCGTCTGGGAAGTGATCCACAGGGCAGAACCGTCCCTCCTGACCAACGTTTTCAATTGCGCGTTGCAGGAGGAGACATTTCCGAGCAGATGGAAGACGATGCGGCTGGCACTGATCAAGAAGCCCGGAAAACCAAGCCGCCAACCATCCTCGTACCAGCGTATATGCTTGCTGGACACCGTCGGTAAGGTGTTCGAGCGTACCATTGTCAGTAGGCTGGAGAAGCACTTTCGAAAGAGGAAGACGATTTCCAGCAGTCAGTACGGATTCAGAACTGGCCGCTCGACTGCGGACGCTGCACTGAAGTTGAAGAGCATGGCGGAGAGAGCGATCCGCGAGCAGCTGTTCTGCGCGGCGGTCAGCCTCGACATCAAGAACGCGTTCAACTCGATACCGTATATGGGTATCGTGGAGGCGTTGGAGTCGGTGCGGGTATCTGGTTACCACGTGTGCATCATTTGAAGTTACT
The DNA here is from genome assembly GCA_031841125.1 of Acanthococcus lagerstroemiae. Classification (NCBI taxonomy): domain Eukaryota; kingdom Metazoa; phylum Arthropoda; class Insecta; order Hemiptera; family Eriococcidae; genus Acanthococcus; species Acanthococcus lagerstroemiae. The sequence continues at coordinate 29,837,604 of CM063113.1, read as the reverse complement.
TCGACGGTCGCCGAATAGAGATGGAATTGGCGACCGATCCCGTTAAGTACTCGGACGTACCCAGGTCTCGTGGAGAACTAAAAAGTCTTGAGCGGCCACGGGTGCTTTGGCGCGTACTTACATCGGATGGCGATAGCGCCGAGCCCCGTGTGTACGTATTGTTATCGAGGGATGAAGGATAACCTATGGCGCACCCTGTTCGAATGTGAGGCCTGGAAGCAGGAGGGGCGCGAGACGGCAACAGCGATCGATCCAGGCAAATACACGAGCGACAGTGGTGGCGTATTAGCCGTCTCGAGCCGGACACTTTGGTTCCAGAAATGTTGAAGAGCGGAAGCGGATGGAACTGGGTGTCGGCTTTTGTCTCGAACATTATGAAGAAGAAGAAGAAGATGCAGAGTGGTCGTGACAGAGGGGCGACGGACAAAGCTCGGCCCACACCATCGAACACAACATCTCTGTACCATCCTAGAGCTGCTGCAGCTGCTGCGGATGCCCCGGTGGGGCTCGATCGCCGTCACCACATGTACCAAGACGAGAAGGCGAGGAGGGAGTGAAGGAAGCGCGTTCGTCTGTGGTGCACCCGAATTCCAGGTTAATGCTGGGTGAGCGTTACCTCGATCAGTAGGGTGTCCCATGGTGGTCCTGGCAGGACAGCGCGCATTGGAAGCGGAAAGGCGAAATGGGGACTTGGGCCAGCCTCAATGCGTCTCTCTGGTCACTGGCGTGATACTCGAAAGGGTAGTTCCCGGGGCCAGGGGTGCGCTGTCTGGGGAGCCAGTTTGGCATGCGTGCGTCACCATACGCTCCACCAAGCATTTCAATATAAGTAGATGAGTTACATATTTCATTTTTCCGTGTAAAGATGCCAGAATGAGCACTTGTTGTAATTCCGGGCTTATATGAAACTATGGCGCCTTAATGACTCAGAGGTCAAATTTTCGGAATATCATGGAGTCCATCGACTGTGCTCTGGTGAGTTCCTAACCAGAATACACCGGACCGCTGACGTTGCGCGTTCGATGCTGTGCTCTATTAACGGCTTATTGCGAAGCCGCCAATATCACCTGGCCTTATTTATCGCCGTGTATATAACAGGGACGACGACCTCGATTCCAGCTCACGCGGTATCCCCGCTCCTGCCGCAATCCGACCACCCCCTCTTCCCGATATATAGATAGTTTCGCAACAAAATAACGTTCTCCGAGGCAGAAATCCACTTTAAACTGGCAAAACGGACGGCCATAAAGCATTTTGCACGTTCCGGAAATTCTTAATAAGTCGCGTTTCCCCCTTTGTACGGTAAATTTCCATCATTCGTCTCGTCTCGAACGTCCTAAATGATTGCGTCGTTTACCCAGCAGCTCGTTTCGGACGTTATTGAGGCTGTAATTTTCATCTTGCGTGCCACCGTTCATTATACGTGCTCCCGTGAACCGCCGCACCCTAGGGCACCACTCAAGTGTACCTACTCGGCGAAGAAGGAGAGTGTCCTTATCGGTTCTGCGCATCAACATGTCCACCCTTTGACTATTGTTGACTTTTTAAAATGTAAATACGCCGTTCGCCGGAACACATTCGTGTGACATTTGTACGCCGTATTATTTCGAGGGTATCCGCCTTTGTTTCTATTTCCATAACCTAAAACTTTTGGCGGCGAAACCTGAAGGATTCAAGGTCGCAAAACGCAGAAGTTCGCCGAAATAAATACAGCCGGTGACGCGTCTCCATAAACGGTCTCACAACGGGCAGCGCTGAAATATAGTACGTTTTTATTGACTTGACGCCAGTTTATGACTGTGTTGGTAAACTTATATCACACTGTTTCGGATACAGCTGTAAAGAAAGTGTAACCGAATTCTATATTTCGCGTCTTGTTTGCGGTGTATTTAAATAAAATATTATACGGATTGATGGAATAGCCGAAAAGCGTTACGATAACCTTACGCAAGTTTTGAAAAAGATAACGATTGCATGAATTATTTAGAGCCGTATATATCGACTATAAAGGCGAAGTTGAAGTGAAGAATTGACCGAAGTTTGGGTTCGAGAAGTTATACAAGCTGTCGGGAGTGTTTTCCATTCAGCCCTGCTCGAATCCGAATCATAATTCTTTCTATCGTGAGGCTGCCCGCCTGTACAAAAGATGATTGAAAATTTATGTACGCTTACCCCGTTCACGTCCGGGTCCAGGTGTCGGACCTCGGTCTTTCTTCGCCCCATTATACTTGTGGTAATACCGACGCCACTGCGCCAGAGCGCCACGCTTGTTAACTTTCGGTACCTATGCTATCTCGTTCGCTTTTTCATTCCCAACCCGTTCTCCTCACCGCGCCGGGATACCTTTTCCAAAACTGTACGGAAGATAGTAGCGCAGACCTTTCTCTTGAAAGCAAAAGCAAAAATTTTAAGACCTACCCCTTAATGAACTCCTCTTACCTATCAAAGCAGATGAGTGTGTAGAGAAGTTCAGCGATGAATAGCTGCAGTTGGTGTGTTTAGCTATTATGCCATTCTTCATTCAGCGGTGGCTGAGAGTGAAGACAGGGAGGAAAACGTAGTTGCTGAAAATCCTCCAGTCGCCCCTGACCATGAACCTGAACCACCTTTCCTGGAAGAAGAAGTATACAATGCAGTCAAAAAATTAAAAACCAACAAAGCACCAGGGCCGGACGGCATCGAAATCGAGATAATAAAATCACTGGCTGAAGGGATAGTACCCACAATAACTAAAATTTTCAACAAAATCTTAGTGGGCGATGATATACCGGATAGCTGGGGACTCTCGGAAGGCAATCAAGCGGACATGAATAACTATCGCCCCACAAGTCTTTCGCCTAATATATGCAAGCTATTTATGATGCTTATAAAAAAAAAGAATTTACAGAACCCTTGATTTCAATCAACCGGTCGAACAGGCAGGGTTTAGAAAAGATTATTCCACGATGGATCACATTCACACAATAAATATCAAATATTAGAAAAAACCAAAGAACATGATATGAAAATAAGCTTGCTTTTTGTAGATTTCAACGAAGCCTTTGACTCCGTAGCCCATGCTTGCATGACAGCAGCATTAACCAACAGGGCGTCTCAAGAGAAATTATCCTAGCTATAAATAAGCTATACAAAAAATCTAAATCTTACGTAAGATTGGATTAAAAAAGGTGAAATCTTTCCAATTCAGAGAGGGGTGAAACAAGGAGACCCTCTCTTTCCAAATATTTTTAACGTTATCTTAGAGGAAATTTTCAGGAAATTGGAATTGGATGGACGGGGACTGATAGGAGGGAAAACACTAAACAATCCGAGGTTCGCGGACGATATTGTATTAATTGGTGAAAACGTAAACGAGCTGATTAGGATGGGAACCGAACTAAAAGACGAATGTGCCGAGGTGGGTCTCAGCATGAATGCATCCAAAACCAAAATAATGACAAACGAGGAAGGGATCGAATCTATCAAACTAGGGGAATTAACGATCAAAAAAGTAAATAAATACAAATACCCGGGCCAGAATATATCCTTTGACGGGAGGGCATCAAAAGAAATAAGCATCAGAATAGCAAATGCATGGTGGGCTTTTTAATAATAATAATAATAATTTGTATATTTTGCTCCCCTTTCCAACAGCCAGGTGGCCAGTTACAGGGAAGGGGAGAGCATGAAAAATTAAAACAAAATTAAGAAGAGAGAGAGAAAAAAAAAGAAATAATAAAAAATAATAATCAAAACAAACAAAAAAACAAAACAAAAAAAGAAACAAACTACTAAAAAAAAAACCAAAAAAAAACAATAAGTATAGTGATGAGTAAAAAGGAAAAATAATAATGTTAATAAACTAATAATAATAATAATAATACATAATAGGGAAAAAAAAAAAAATCCTGTGGCCCGCCGCGCACCACTCACACCACTCGCACGCGTACATACACACACCCGCACACCCATACAATCCCCGGACACACTCATCCTCATTAACCTACACACATACATTCATTCATTCATACACCCCCCACACACACACTCGCTTGATTATACTCCGCCTCATGCTGTTGCATCTTATTCACATCTCGGGTCCTCACCGCCCCTGCCCCTACTGCTCCAAGCCGTGCGGGTCAACGAAGAGATTTCAGAACCCGTATAAGTCGGGGTTTATCTGCAGGGTCGAGAAAGTCGATAGTAGGGTCCATTTGTAGTAAGTCATTGACTAACCTCATGCCCCTCACTGTAGGCGAATTTTTGAATATTTCAGTCCGACAAAAAGGTATTTTAAAAAGTTTATAATTCCTCTGCGAGGGACGTGGCACCGTAATATTAAGTTTTGATAACTGATATGGGTCAGAAATTTTGTTAACTAGGAGATCATGGACATATCGGATTGATGCTATATCTCTACGAATCGCTAAAGATTGAATTTGGAATCCAGAAAGAATTTCGTTATAAGTTATGTCGTGTGGGTAGTACTGAAACATTTTAAAATAAAGGTATCGAAGGAATCGTTTTTGTATCTGTTCCAAGGAACGACTTATGCCTTGTTGAGCGGGATGCCAAATAGGTGAGGCGAACTCAAGGTGAGACCGTACCAGCGCGTAGTAGAGAATGAGCAGAGTTTCGTAGCGTGAGAATGATGATGAAAAACGAAAAATTAGGCCGAGCATGGATTTTGCTTTGTTACGCATTGTTGTTTTATGGGAAGTGAATGTTAAAGCAGAATCCATAATTACACCCAAGTCTCTGATTTCAGTTACAACCTCGAGTTTATGCGTTTTCAACGTATAATTATATTGCAGTGGTGTTTTCTTTCTAGTGTATGAGATTTGTACACATTTATTTAAGTTCAAAGATAAATTGTTTTGATCACACCAACGAGTGAAAGCATCGAGGTCTCTCTGCAGTAGAGTAACATCTGTAAACGATTGAATAACTTTATATATTTTAAGGTCATCCGCGTACAAAATAAACTCAGAATTCTTTATAGTTTCGTCAATATCATTTATGAAAACGTTAAATAAGAGAGGTCCGAGATTAGATCCTTGTGGCACCCCAGACATACTCACGAATGGTGCAGACTTCATCCCCCCGAACTGTACATATTGAGTCCGATTTTGAAGATATGATCCCATTAGACGCACTAATGTCACCGAAAATCCAATCTGTTTAAGCTTCGCAAGTAGGATTTTGTGGTCGACCCTGTCAAACGCTTTCTGAAAATCTGTGTAGACAACGTCTGTTTGCAATCCAGAATCGATAGTAAAAGACAGAAAATCAACGAATTTAGTTAGATTGGTAAGAATAGATTTTCCAGTGATAAAGCCATGCTGTTGGTCTATTAATGCATATTGTACTTGATCGTATATTTTGTCATATAGAATGGTTTCGAAAATTTTGTTTGCAATGGGAAGCAGGGATATAGGTCTGTATTTAACGATTTCGTAGTTATGATTACATTTTGGAATAGGTATAATCTTGGCTATCTTCCATGCGGAGGGGTACGTTGCTTTGCTTATTATCAAATTATAGATATGCTCGAGTGGATTTATCAAAAAGTCTTTACAGGCCTTAAAAATGAATTGGGGCACACCATCCGGTCCAACGGTTGTCTTTGGAGGAAGTCGCCGAAGTGCCACCATAATGTCATGGGCGCTAATCCTTTTAACATCAATTGAGAGCTTATTGTGATGGGCTGATGACTGCATTGGATTATTATTTGGTTGGGAGTATACAGAGGAGAAGTGTCTGGCAAATGCTCCTACGATTTCTTCAGAGGTCGTTAGAATTTCATTCCCATATTTAAAAACTCGACTGTTTCCTGGACCTTTTCTTTTAGAAGATACATAGTTCCAGAACTTTCTTGGATCCTGCAACATACTATTTTCAATGTTGTTTTCAAAGTTTTGCCGGGCAAGAGCGATGAGACGTTTGCTCTCTTTGCGCAGTGCACGATACCGTTGTAAAAAATAAATATTATCAGGATGTTTTCTTAGTTTCCTTCTAGCTTGTTCTTTAAGTTTAATTTTATGTATCAGCGAACCTGTAAACCAGGGAGGAAAATTTCTTTGCAAATTTTTGGATTTTTTAGGTATTGTGTCCTGTAGTATCGTTTTGATTATGCTGTCAAATATATCTACAGCTGAATCTACATCTGTGGTTTGGAGAACATTCTCCCAATTTTGATCCCGTAATCTGTAATAAAGGGCAAGGAAATTACCTTTACGAAAATTAAGTTCGTCCTTCCTATTACAAGCCAAGTATGATTGAACTGTAAAGAAAGCGGCATTAGGAATCTGTATTTCAAGGGGTGGGTGATGAATGTCAGCATTTGGAACTATGGATTCGGTCTGTTGTACGTTAATAGATTGTAAGGTTCCAATGACTATGTCAAGAGTTTTTCCATATTGGTTAAGTATGCAATTGTGTGAGTACATGTTAGCTAGCTGAATGAATTCGGTCAGATCACTGCATTTAATCGAAACACGATGACCAATAACCCTGAAATCCGGTATATTGAAATCACCCATAATTAATATTTCTCCGGGGTTCCCATGCTGATGTTCCAAAATAGCATCGTAAAAGTTTCGGTAATGTTGAACTGGAGTATTGGGTGGGAAGTATGCTGCACCGATAAGTAACCCAGGGTGATTAGGAAGTGATAATTTTATCCAGAGATGTTCAAAGTAATTATCAGAATGAGTAATAGCGGAAGGTAGAAGTTCTGGGTAAGAATGTATAGACTTTTTAACGGCGATCAAAACGCCTCCTCCTCTAGTCGTGGCTACGAATGAATAATTGCGATCAGTTCTACAAATCGTATAGCGATCATCAAGCAACTCTCCGTTACAGATTCCTCCATGTAACCAAGTCTCAGTCAAAATGATCATATCGTGGGCCAAAAAGACAATTCTAAAAAGTAAAATAAAACTTATGACTAAAATGAAAGTTCTGGAAATGTGCGTGATGCCGGTGCTGGGCTATGGGTGTCAGACGTGGGCTTTGACAAGGAAGCTTACCTCCAAACTTAAGAAAACCCAGTACGCAATGCCGAGGAGCATACTTAATATCAAGTTGAAAGACAAGATTAGTATCAATAAAATAAAATAAAAAACAAAAATCAAAGACATCGGATATATTATTAAAAGGCTCAAATTCAACTATGCAGGACATATGGCGAGGGGGGACAGGAACACATGGAACTTGTTGGCAACACAGTGGGTCCCACGGGACATGAAAAGGAAGCGAGGGAGGCTACCCACAAGATGGATAGACGAGATTGTGAGATATATCGGCCCTCACTGGGCTAGTAATGCCCTCGACAGGAGACTCTGGCAGAATGCGACAGATGCCTAGATGCTCAAAAGGTGGGCGGGATAGACGGTGGTTCACCTAAGTATATACGAGTAACTAACTTATACAATTAATTGTCTATTCCAGGCTGTAAATAAATAAAAATAAAAATTAGTTTTATTTATGCTAATTATATCTGAAGAGCGTGTAGGTCGATACCGAAATCACATTAACTTGAGGGTTGGGGACACTGGTCTTTTCAGGTTGCTCTTTGTTAGTTTTTTCCTTCTTCCTACTTTTGTTTGACTGTAAGTTTTGTTTTGTATTATTAATAGTTTTCGATACTTCCTGGTAATTGGCCACTGCGGCTATCGAGACAGGGACTTATGTAAATACATTTTATTTTATTTTATTTTTGACATTGAATAGGAGCGTTATATATGCTGTCAGTACATTTACATCGTGTCGGTTCTTTTAGGGGCCAAGCACGTAGGTCACCAACCTATTCCACCCACCGTAGGGCATATATTTCCTTCGCCCTTTTCAAGCCTTGCCTGTTGGCTGCTGCTCGTCTCCAGCATGGCCCGAGTAGGGAGATGATTTCATTTATCCAGCGTGTTACTGGTCGGCCTCTATTTCTCCTGTGCTCCCTTGGGGTCCAAATCGTGGTCATTGCGTTCCATTTTTCTAGAACTCCTCTTCACATATGGCCGGCATATTTAAATTTTAGATTTTAATTTTATACCCAACATTTTTAATTTCAGTTTTTTCTCGAATGTTTGTTTAATTTTATCCCTCAGCCTGGATCCTAATATACTCCTCAGCATTGCGTTTTGTGTATTAGTGAGACGCTATATTTGTCTTTTCGTGAATAACCGCGTTTGGGCCTCATAGGTCAACACCGGCATCACACAACTTTCTAAAATTTTTGCTTTTAGTCCTATTCTCATTTTACTTTTCAAAATAGATTTATTTGCCTAGAAGGCTTGCCACGCATTGGGGATCCTCTCTCTTACTGTTCCTTCCATGCTATTTTTAAATCTCATAGTCTGTCCTAGATACCTGTATTCTTCTACTCTAGACAATTTTGCCCCATTCAACCAAAATTCATTCATTCCCTCCCTATTTGACATAAATTTTGTCTTCGACAAGTACATATAATACACCTATAATAATAAGGTGAAGTGCCATTTATTAGTCAGTTTTTTTAGACGGTCATATCTCGAGCTCTAATTACATGGAAGAGTTGATTTAGGAATCGATGGATACTTTCATCCTTCCTCTACAACATTATGATAAGATCGTGTTGCTATCACCTGCCTGGATTAATCCACGGGCATCCTACGAAGGGTCCAAACACCAAAATTGAGCAACTGTTGCCAATTATTGGTCTGCAGAATCTCCCATTCTTAATCATAGGTTTCACTTACACGCTCGAAGTCAAGCTCAAGCGCTGTTTTCTGTGAATTTATGAAAATATGTTGAAATTTGTGAGTTATTGGTCGACCAAAATTAGCACAAAATGAAAAAATTATCCGAAATTGACAGAATGAAAAGGAGAAAGAGAAGTCCAATTTAGGTATTGTAATCAAAGTAAAATACAAAAACCATAAAAATTCCAAAGCTCCTCGTTATTTCATTCGGCAGACTGATTAGCCTGATACTCTTTGACGGGTGGTTTAACCAAACCAGGGATGGGCAAAATCCGGGAACTCCAAAATTTAAATCCAAAATCCAAAATCCTGGTAAAAAAGAGATTTGAACTCAAAGTCTCAAATCTTTTTAGAAAAGAATTTCAAATCCAAAATCCTAAATCCTCTCAGTTTTCAGAAAATTTGAGATTTTCAGTCCAAAATCCGATAATCTGAATTTTCACTTCTAAATTTCAGTAACTCAGTAGTAAGCACCCACGCAAGATTTCGGTTTCACACTAGTAGACTCCAGTCTTAGATTTCATAATGTCTGTTGAGCACTGACCTGGACAGCAAAATCCTGTGATTATTGGGCTGTTCCTGTACTCCATATTGCATACTTATTCGCCTGTCCTGTTATCAAATTGGCAGTGTATGACAATAGAACTCGAAAACCTCACCTAGGTAGCGCTACTATAGGCAAACGTTTTGTGGATATTATCAGTTTGCGGTGATCTAATTACCCCAAACTGATAAGAGTACAATGAACATGCTGACAGTGCTGCCAACACATGCAACTTAGGTTTAAGTCCCAATGGGTAGTCTTGAAAACGCCAGAGATCAGAATTTTTCGAGAAAGTTTGAATTCTTTCGGCAACGCAAATACTGCCGAAAGTGTAAGCCGAAAATTAGACTATCACTTAATGAAATCGATGATCATATGATAAGACCACGAAGAATGAATGAAAAACGAAAATTTTGAATTATACAGAAAACAGAGAAGATAGAAGAGGTCTTATAAAATACAACACGAAAGACGAAACTGGAAACTCACTGGTATGACCATAATATTGCGAAATTACGATATATTATGTCCTTATCATGCACTACCAACCTGATAACAGGACAGGCGAATAAGTATGCAATATGGAGTACTGGAACAGCCCTATACTTTGGAAATAAGTCCTTTGTTCTAGGATAACATTTGAACAGAAAAAATTAAAACGTATATGGAAACTAACATTTCTTTCTTGGATTTATGGTTCTTGAACTTGATGTCATTTTCCTATTGGAATTTTGAATTATACTTCATTACTTGATAATTTCAGTTGATAATAATGAATAAACCACACACACAACTGATACGTATCTCGGAAATGTGGCAGTGATGCTAAGTATTTTCTGATTCTCAAAACGTATCTCAGAAATATTTCAAAGTAAAATTAGTAGCGACATTATTGAAAAATGTTATGAGAATATTTCGTCCGAAATATTTCTATTACTTCGAAGTATTCATAAAATATTCAGGAAATAACTGCAGTGATGTCAACATTTCACAGAGGCTGGTTAGGGATGAGGATTCTTAGGGTGTTTTCCGCAGAGCAGCGCTCTGCAAACACCCTATTTTTGGATTTGGATTTTAATTATTTTTGGAATCATCAAAATACAAATCCTTTGCTAATAAGTAGGAGTTGAATTCGAAATCCGAAATCCTTTTCGAAAAAGGATTTGAAATCCAAAATCAGGATTTTTGGAAATATGGATTTAAAATGCCTGAGGGTTTACATCTTGCCCAACCCCTTCCTGTTGTCTCGCTGGAGGACAAGATTCGCAAGAATCACTGATAATTCTGCCGTTTTCTTTATTTCCTCGCCAATTCTTTCTTGTTTTGCTGATAATTCGTAAAAATGGTGAATAACTGCTGTATTTGTTCTAAAAACAGTATAGGAAAAATCCCGAGTTGAGATTCTTTTGTTTCCCAAAACTAATGTACAGTGCAGTAAGACATACTAACTTTAGACAGAACAGTAAAGTGGTCGTTGAGTTTCGCGTACTCGATATTCATAATCCATACTTGAATATAATATTTGTTAGACTCCAAACTTTTGAACGCTTTCAGTTGTCTTTGGAGTAAATCAGTGTTCTCGTGATGAGAAAGTTGTGGATATCGACTCTAATAATGGCCAGAATTTTCTCCAAATCTTTTAACAGCGTTATCGGATTTTAAGATTTTATCTTTCTTATCTTGAATGTAATTAATTACAGAAATTTTCTGTAAATATCTCGAATAGACCTCAGGATTCTATCTCCAGTTCATAAGATCCGCACTATAGCCAGTCGTCTGTTGATTATTCGAGAAATGTTCCTTATTATGTCCTTTGAACTCGTAATTATAGAAAGTTCGAAATTAATGGTATGAAGTACTTACTTTTTCGATTCTGATGATGGGCTTCAAAAATGTAAGAATGTTATCACGCCGAAAACAGGCAAATTTTTCCACATCTCATATTATATCTTCAACGACAATCATCAAAATCACTTCGAACACAGATCATACTGAAGTACTGTGTGTCTGTCGGACGAGGGTGTAGCTGACACCCTAGGCTCTCCACTATGCAGGGTAGACGTTACCTTACCCAGGCAACAATGTGGATCCAGCTTTGGTCCAGGCATTTAGTCGAGTTTTCGGACAGCATACTGAGCTTGTCGCACAGTTTCAGGGCTGGCACTACTAGGGGTACCTACAGGCATTCATATGCGGGCTATGTGTGGACCTCCTGGTATGTTGGTGGTAATCGGATACTGGGCCAGAGAACAGGGTAGCTTCAATGCTTTGCTATGTTATTAGTTTTGGGCTATGGTGCAGTAGTGTTTTGTGCTCGTACTCAAATGTGATTTAAATCTGTTATAAGCACCTAGCCAGAGCAGCTCCCGTCCAGCTATCCGTCCGTCCAAGCATTGTACTCGTACATAATTTATGGTAATTGAGTTGGTAATCCATTCGTCATATCAAATCGTGAAATTCAACCCGTCCTAACTTATTATTTTTGCACAGCGAAATACTACATACTCCTGGCTACGTTGCGGGTTTTAAAAATTTATAATTTCCAATTTCTTTCTTTCTTCTAATATTTTTTTACAACAGCAATATGCAATCGCATCGTGTGTTACCGTTCGGTTTTTGAATATCTGACATTTTGGCCAATTCACCGAACACATTTCATTTTATTTCGTTTAAGAAAAACAGAAGAATGATAGAAGTGAAATAAACATGCTCCTGATATTATATAGCAATAGCAGACACGTAATCGGCGAAGACACAACTAGAGAAGAGAGAAACGAGTCGTCAAATACCAGAAGTATTTATTCGACTCACTGGGGAAAACGTATACATATATTGTGCGTTGTCGTTAGAAACTCTCAGCTTTATGGGAAAACGAGCATGTTATTAATATTTACTTTGGGTCTTTGTACCAGAGCATCATAAATATCGTGTCATATTTTTTGCACGCGTGAATTCGGTCTCGCATACCGAGCTTGCGGATTCGAGATCGTATCTGTGCAATTTTACGTTCAGTTCTGAGGTTCATTCACCTGTACTGGGTGTACGAGTATGCTATTCTATAACTCATTTTGTGAGTATATCAACTGGTGTCATTTCATGCTGCTGAAACTCTCTGATAACTGATGCAATATTTCGAAAGTGTAGTTCCCGGGGCCAAGGGTGCGGTGTCTGGGGAGCTAATTCGGCTCCACCAAACATTTATCCTGCTGGCATCGGGGACATCGTTTTTACCTCAAGCTTCAAACATGATCTTGATACGTGGCCAATCCGCACGAACTCTATTTTTAATGGTATTGACTACTTGGCTGTCAGTGGCATATTCGTTAAATCACATGTTAACCCGTAATTACTGTTCAACAAAAAACACGATAAACAAATACGATGAAAAAGGTGCTCGAATTCTGGTGACCAGTTGGTTGGGAGATGGTCGACATGATGAAAAATTGATATAACAAGAACTATTTCGAGCACACCTTGGTACTGCACTAATCATATTCACGTGATTTGGGAATTTCCTCAATGACAAGGAGACAAGATCACATGCAAACAAAGGGAAAAAGTTTTAAAACATTAACTAATTATCGTCGAGTTATAATTTTCTTTTCATATTTCTGACATTTTCAATGGTATCGAATAGTGCTTAATGTTACCTTTTATTCTTTTTTAAGTCAGAGGCCATGCAAGGACATCATGTTGAACAAATTGTATTACAAAGAATGATTGTTAATTTGATCAAAAATAAGCATTCACTAATCTATAATCGTCGGCCTATAATTTTCTTTTCATTTTTCTGACATTTCCAACGGTCTTTAATAGTGCGCAATATTATTCTTTTGAAGTCGGTAGCCATGCAAGGGCATCATTTTGAACGAATGGTATTACAAAGGATAATTATTAATATGATAAAAAAGAAAGTACAAGTTGAGTAATAGCAAAAGTCCTCTGGGAAGAGCTAATGGTTTGAGTGAAATTTAGTTCTTAGAAATGCTATCTCTTTTTTAATTTTCTGCTCTACACTCGAGACCTGGAATCCGCCCTTTCGAGCATTATCTCAAAGACGTCGGGGTGACTCTGAGCGCTGTCTTACAGGGTGTCCATTCTCTGGAAAACCTGGAAAAGTCAGGAAATTTTGTCCTTCTTGAAAAGTCAGGGAATTTTGGAATTTTCAGCCTTTTTTTACCTAAAAATCAGGGAATTTTGTAGAAAAATCGACTGCGAAATTCTGTAGTATTTCAAACAGATTTTACCCTATTTCTTATTAAAAAAATTTTTCCTTGCTGGAGCTTTGTCACCTGGATTCCAGAACTCAATTTTATAGTTATTTTCCCTCCCCCTAAACCATTCGGGCTCCACGAGGGAAGGGCTAATTCCGGTTACTCTAGTTTTCCTGAAGTTCCAAATTCTTTCCGAGATTCTAAAGTCAATTTTTTGGACAGGATAGCCAACCAAGCTCTGAGTCGCTGATTTCGAATATTGCCTCAGATTTTTATCCGACCCTTTCCAACGCACTGTGGTAATACAAATTCAGCTTCTCCGACGAAAAATTGCATGAAGCATCGAAATAGGGGTGATTTTGTGTCGCTGATTTCGAATATCGCTTTCGATATTTAATCTGGACCAAATTTAAGCTCCTGTGTTTTTTCAGTTGAGAAATTTTTACGACGTTATTTTCTATTAGCAACCCTTTGAATAAATAAGACTATATTTTTACCCTATTCGGTGGCTTTAATTAGAAAGGATGAATTTTGTATCAACCGTTGCTTGTCCTACGCTCTTGCTACCTCATGAGTCGCACCAGAAGGAACAGTATCCAAAAATTACCCTAAGATCGAATGCAGTGACCTCGAAACCTGTAAACCAATTTTCGAATTTTATTCTTTCACCCCCCCCCTTCACGGTCGGCATTAAGTCACACGAAGAAAGAAGAAAAATCTATGAAGTTGTTAACTGACATCGCACCACGCTGCACCCCATTGAGCGCGTTTTTATTTCCATCATTAAATTTTTACACCCTCTCTGCCACAACTTCATAAAGTATACGATAGTAAAAACAAGTTCATGGAGTGATTTACGATATTCGCCGCTCACGATGCTCGAAAAAAATTGACCTCCCCCCCTCTTTGCATGTGTAATTGGTATTTAAAGGGTCTGGGAAACCTGGAAAAGTCAGGGAAAATCATTTCCGAACAAGAATGGACACCCTGTCTTAGCCCTCTTCTCTTCTTGCCGAAAAACCGGCCTAGGTCGAAATTTAGCGAGTTGCTACGTGGGCTCGAATTCGGGACTTCCGGATTTCGAGACCAACGTGCTATCCACTCGGCCAACCAGACCCCTTCGTTATGAGGTTACAATGTATCCTAATGGTGAGCTGTATTCCAAGCCAATAGTTCTATTTTTTATTATTATTATTATTATTTTTTTAAAGTTTATTAAATACATTAGGTGGACTTGTAACGATGTTTATTCTCTAGACCTTGCTAAAAATACTACGAGAAGTGAAAATACGATCCAAAAACATAGTCAAGTACATCCTCTGCCTTGTCCTGTTTGGTAAACTAAGCTCAGAGTGGTAAACGTTTTTGTCTAAAGCATTAGCTTCACAGTTGTAACTCACCGAACCAGCATGCACATGTAATATCAATATGCTACCAGTCTCCCAAAAGTATTAGGTCCGTCCTGAATAGGCGCAGTCTTCTACTAACTGCCAAGATACTCAGTTAAATAAATCTTATTTAAGCACTTGCCCCAAGACGAACCATTTGTACATCAGGTGAGCTTTACGAATTACTAACTTGGGCAGTTACACAGTCAAAAAGATTATTTTCGAAAACAACCTCTTTCCGACTGGATTCTTGGCAATTATAACCGCAGGGTTAGCAAATTAAATAAATTACACATTTTACATGTACAACAGTCGTTGTAAAATAATTCATTTTACATTTTACACGTACACTGTAAAATGAGTCAAAATGAGTGAGAAAAATTGAGTTCAATTTTTCAATTATTAAGATTTAAAATTTACACGCAAATTGAACTACAGACGTGTCCCCTTCATCATTCAATTTTATAATTTCTACTCTTCAAATTCACTATAGATAACTCATAAGAAAGCAGAATGTTTTATCCATGATTTTATTGTGAAAGTAAATTACAAAGGACAAGTATTTGTATAAAACAATAAAAGGAAATTGAGCAATTCAGGCCAAAAAAAAAAATTAACTTTTTACAATAAATTAAAATTTTTTATTGAAAATTTTCAAAGAAAAACAATAAATTCTTTTGAAAAAAAACAACAAAAAAAAACACAAAAAAAAACAAGTAACCCATAGGACTTTGTGGTACCAGCAATTTCACTTAAATCATACCATTCGTTTTATTTTACCGTCAAAATGTAATTAATTTCATTTTCATTATTTATTTCATAATTCATTTTCAATTTTTTACTATCATTTCGTATCATATCCGTTATCATTTATCAATTATCCATCATGTTATTTTTTCAAAATTTCACATTCATTTTACATTTTATGTACGTTTTACATTTCAAACGCATTTTACGTCAAATGTAAAACAAAATCATTTTATATGAGAAACGCCAACCCTGGTTATAACCAAAAATTGATTCACCACTCAATATGAAAACTTACAGTAGGGCATGGATAAGCATTTCTGGAGTCTGGTTGGCCGAGTGGTTAGCGCGCTCGTCTCGGAATCCAGAGGTCCCAGATTTCGACCTAGGCCGGTTTTTCGACTAGAAGGAAAGAAGGCTAAGACAGCCCTAAGGGCTAGCGCGCACTGGACGATTCTTATCGGCCGACTATTTAATTGTATATTCATTCTTATGAAATGTAATGAGCATAAGCGCACTGCCAGATAAAAAATCGGCCGATAAAAAAATCTGAGACATGTCTCAACTTTAGTACGATTTCGTCGTTGCGTGAGTCCATCTGTTGTTTATTTGATTAAAGTCGTGCGGTGCGCGCAAAAATCAGTGGGGCAACTTGAAATCGGACTGATAAAAAATCGTCTAGTGCGCGCTAGCTCTAACAGCCTTTCCGAAGTCTCTGAGGTAATGCTCGAAAAAGCGGATTCAGGGCTCGGGTTGAGAGCAAATTAGAAAAGAAGGGGAAAAAACCTCATGATGAGCTGTACTCGAAATCAGTCGTCGAATTTTTTATATTTCCTGTTTACCTATTTATTAATATTTTTGTGATTCTTTAAGTTTATTAAACACACTTTGCAGACTTGTAACAAGGTTCATTCCCTTGAAATGGTCTTAATACCATTTAGTTGTTTTTGAACGAGTATTCAGCTTTGGCTGGATTTGGTAAATTTTCATCGAATGTAGTTTTTGGTTCATTTTGATGAATGTTGTTGATATTTAGTATTTTTTGAACTTTACAGTTGAATCCGACTATTTTCGATTTTTTTGACAATTTTTGGGTTAGGTTCCTCGTGGTTTCGTCTATCAGTTTCTGGTAATGTATGGTCTGACTTCGTCATTTTTGATCTGATTTGGTGGATTGTAATCCTATTCTTCATCAGAGTTGGTAATGATTGGCAGTGGCATCGGAGGTTTTTGTAGAGCGGTGTAAGAATAAAAAATAAAAAAAATGAGTTGACAAGCGGAAAAGAAAACTAAATGAAAATAAATTTCAAAAGAAAGTACAAAAAAGAAAGTTTCTTCTCTCTTAAAAATGGAGGTGAGAAGCAAAAAATCTTAAAAATCTTGAAATCTAATCTCTGAAATCTTTGAAGGCGCTCTTTTATTTACTTTCTTTTAATTATTTCTCATTTTTTCTATTTTTTTTCTTTCTTATGTGGAGAAGGGGATACAAATGATACTCTGTACTCTTCATTTGTATGCGGGGGGGAGGGGGAGACAACCTCTTCCTTAAATTCCGACACTACTGGTGATTGCGCGCTTATAGTATTTTTTGGTCTTGTTGTTTGATCAGAGCTGGATTTGTATATCGGTTATCTAAGTCATCTGAGGCGTTGTTGTTTGGGGAAAAAACTACCGTACCAAAATAACATGAGGTTATTGTACAAACATCAGCTAATGAGCTATTGAGTAAATGGTCAGCGAGTGAATGTAGTGATGTTTTAAATGCAACATGTAGTAGGGAAACAACAGAAAAGAAAGCTATTGGAGCGAGCAGAAAATTTTTCAAGGCTATAAAAAAATTGAATAAAGGTCGCAGCTAACGTCATTTTCTTTAACTTACCAATTCTAGTAGACACCCTGCATAATGGGCAAAAAGGGCCATCGCATCGCCTTTGAGTATTCAACTGATAATAGATTGTAGAAAGTAGGTAAAAAAAAATGGAAGCGGAAAGGGGGAAAGAAAACTAGAAGGAAACAGTCAATCAGTTTCTCAATAAAAGAGTCGGATCTCATTTTTTGAAAAGGGATGCTTTTGAAGGATCGATCACGGGACCTATTCTATCCAAATTCAGCTTTTCCCGGTACGCTCGTGTCTATGGCTTTCATATCTTTTCTATAAATGGAGCTATCTTTCAAAACATACGCTGATATTGATATCCCCATTTCCATCAGAAGCTACAATAATAATTTTAAAAACTCTAATGCAGTAAACTCTCGATAACTCGAAGCTCCCAAGGAAAACGAAAATTTTTCAAGTTATTGAGGTTTTCGAGTTATCAGAGTTCGAAATCGCGATATGCAAAAATTCAGACATCGACTAAATGAGGTTTGACGAAATCGTTAGTTACGAAGGTAAAAAGAACGTGTCGTGGTTGCCCTGCTCGAATTTTTACCCTTTCTTTCACGAGTATTCCAGGAATCGTTTAACATTAACTATGGTCTGGAAATGGAGAACGTGGAGAACGTCGTTCTGTACGTCTTTGAAACCTGCAATATGTGACCGCCGAATGTTCACTTCTTGTCAGGCTTCGTCGTAGGTTATGGGTTTGGTTTGTGGCACATTATTGGTATCTTTATTTTCATGCAAAATTGGACGCGCACTATTCTCCATTCATATCTATATTCGAGTTACAGAGGCTAAACTAAATCAACTTCGGCTTATGGAGGCATTGCTGGAAGAATTTCGAGTTGTAGAGGAAAACGCGGAACGACTCGGTCTCAAAGGGCAACTGCTTTCTGATTTTTATTTCGAGTTACTTATCTGTGATTTTAAATTAATGAGATTCATTTTAGATTGTTTTACGGCATTTCCAAGGGAAACTAAAATCTTTCGAGTTATTGAGGTTGTGGCGTCTCTCCCAAATACTCGCTGATAATGTATGTTAGAGATGGCGGTATATTAGGCCCGCTTATTTTTGGTTGTATACATATACTTGTTCTTATTGGTACTTGTGTTGTCTGTTAAAGTGGTGAGTTAGAGACTACAGATTCTGTGGTACCTTACCCCTCCGTTCTCGCTAGACCCTGTTCTGGCTGAGCAATCCCTTTGAACTGTAAGGGCCGACACGCTAAAGACTGGTTGGTAGCTGCAGCGAGACATCGCCAGGAACGCTTCCAGCCAGCCGGCGGTTCTAAGCGGAGGTAAGGGCCACACAAGGGGGCAATATCTCACGTGGGCGACCGTCCCCCAACGGTTTCACATTGGTGACCTCGACGAAGGACGGACCCACAAAGGTTTTCCAGTTGTTGAGGTTTGAGTTATCGAGAGTTCAGTGTATTTCTTTTTTCTTCTTTCATGACGTTCCCTCGCACACCGTTTGCTTACAATATGTACTTACACACTGCATATACCTTGCTGTGTACCAGTACATAGTGGCGTCTGTAACGCCGGTTTTCGGAACACCCTGCACTGAGAGATAATTGAGCGATATGAAAATTGCCTTAGTATTGTTGCTCGATGATTTTGAGAACATTCTGGCAGAAAAATATGAAATTGTCGAGTACTTTCCCCCTATTCTTCCTGTGCCTTCCTCGAGCGGTTGACAGAGCTCGTGAATCTCACGATTTTATTTTTACATTCCCCCGCAGTACTGCTGTTTGTATACAGCTAGCCTCATTACTTTGAAGTGCCGACGCTATTCAGCTGTTTAAAAGTCGGCAAACACGCTTAAGAATAAGTCTAGATTGTTGAACGACGCCCTCGAAGCGTTTTTGCGAATAGGAAATATACCATCGAGCCGGCGAGGAGGAAAATTCAGGGGGTTCGAGAAGGCTTCGTATCTTTCCGTTTAATCTCCCTGTACCGAAATTGTCAGCCATTTTCGTCGTTTCCATCTGACTCGTGGATAACCCCAACCAGTTCGAAGCAAGTCGCGGCTGTTACAAAAAATGATATGGCGCCCGGTGGCGTAGCTAGTGGGCCATCGAAAAAAAACAACAAAAAAAAAACAGGGAGATGGTCACCGGTCTTATCGTGTTCGTATTGAATATGTAAATACTCGATTTAAATCATTAATAACTTGAGGAGGTCGTTCTCTATTATTAAGAACACGAACCATATGTATTCGCTTCGCTCGCCCCTATAAATATTTAAGGGCTTTGGAGACTCGGACCCGAGTTTCAGGGTCAGTCTACGTCACTAGCAAAGTAGGCGGACTCGGAGGGTACAATGATGTTTACCGTTTCCCCAGGAATGTCCTTTTGTCGTCCTCGAAAGCTTTTTTATGACTGGACACGATGTGAACGGTTTCGAAGTCGTTTGTAGTTTCGTTTGTTCTTCGAGCACATAATAATAAATTTGTCGGGGTGAATTACCGCTTCACAATATTCGTGGAACTTGAGTAATTGCGCAATTCGAAGATGAAGATGCGTCATCAGTTTTTGAGGTGTTGAGTGCCACGCCGAGTGATAGAAAGAAAACCGTTGTTGGCGCGAATGTGTGTTTAAAATGTTCGACGAAATACTGGTGTCGAGATTGAAATACTCTGTGATTTGAAATCGGATGTGAACGGCTTCGTTTTTCGTTCGTCCATTCTAGTGATCTTCGACTTCATCTAGTAAGTGTCAGATGATTTAATTGTTACCCGTCGTTTAGAAGTGGAGGGTTGAATTCCAATTTGTGCTGGCACCAGGTAGAAGTTAGATTGAATAGGTTCATTTACTATACGAAGCGAGGAAAAGCAAACCTGGTGAGACTTTAGGAGACCCAGAATGTATACTGTTAGTTAATTGCTAAATTGGGAAGTTAAATAAGAAAATGGTCACTTTTTAGATGGTGCACCGCGGTAAAATGCCGGCCAGACAGTGATCTCATCCTACCAGTTGCTGGTTTTTGAAGAAGGGGCTCTACACTACGTTACGCTCTTAATAGTTAGCCGATACGTACAGCATTTTGTAGTCTATTGAGAAAAACTGATTTTAACTCAAAACTGGCCCCCCAAAATTCATGAGCAATCTGAAATTCACTAGCAACTCACGACAAAATCAGACTGTAATGGATCAAGTCCAACCGAAGATAACAATAAGCAACCAACTTGGAACAAAAACGATCAAATGACCAAAAACAGCCATAACAAGACCTGGAATTCAACAAGGTGGCTGTGACTCACTTTAGTACCATTTCAAGAAAGCTGATCCTATACCGCATTGTCAGAGGATGCCTCAACAGTATTGTAAAAAATCGTATTTACCGCAAGATGGGTAAGGTGGCTATCTACCTTGCAAATCTGAAATAGGCGCTGTAGGAAGGTGGTTGAAAAAAATCGCGATTCATGCATTAGGAGGGGGATAGATACACGGGAAGGAAAAGGACCTCTGAATCAAAACGACAAAAGAATTAAAATGTACCGCTTTTCGGTTCTACTAGTGGGGTAGTAAACTCGAAGCCGGAGCTAAAAATCCTGGGAAATCAACTCTTCTGAGGCAGTCATTGTTCCAGTATCCAGAGGAAAAATGGAAAAAACAGTTCATCATTATTTTGTTATTATTTACTTATTAGCAGAGAAATAAGAAACCGGATACGGAAATGCAGAAGACAGAGGACACATACCGCATATGCCAAGGCCACAACCCACAATAGACATAACAGATTTGATTAAAGGGCAAGACAGTACACAGAACGCAAAACTTCAAGACTCTTCGCGGTAAAATTCAGAAGACAAACTTCGGAACGAACTTCTACGTTTCAGTCTCTTAGTATATTATTTAGTGATTTACTTATGCAAGTGCTTAGCTGAGAACTTGTTTCCTTCTTCGTAGTGATTCAAGATTAGATTTATTTACCTTTTACCAAGCTCTGACATTAACTAAAAATAAAAAGGGGAAGGAGGAAATTTAAAAAAAAAACTTTTTTGAAAAAAAAATATAAGGTATAAAGTTAATTTTGTTATTTGAAAAGTTTTTAATTATTTAAAAATTTTATTCGTTTTTTCAATGGGGTTAAATTAAAAAATAGGGGAAATTAAAAAAATAAAAAAAACTTTTTTGGAAAAAAATACTGGAAAAATGATCATAATTTGGCGGTCGGAATGAAAGCCCATAAATCGGAAAATGAAGCTGTTGATCCGAAGCTATCAAATTTCTCAAGATCAGAGCCCGTGTCAAGAGTCGCCTCTCACTGCTGATTAGTGAGAGGCTTGGAGGCGGCTCTTTGGAGCCAGAGCCAGAGTCACCTCGGCTCATAACCAAATGGACAAGTCAGAGGCATGAATCTGAGACTTTCAACTGTTGAAGTTAGAGTAGGAGCCAATGTTTACTTTTTACGAGCCGTCATTTGAAAGACGCCTTCGGAGAAGTAGGTGATTCCACAGCCCTGTCACCTGTTGCGCTACAAGATGTAAATCCGTCTTTGAAGATAGGATTTGAGTTGTCTGTCTTAAAAAACTAAAAAGCAGCAATGCTTTGATGAATTGCGAAAACTACTTTCAGCGTGAAAATATTAGGAAACTTCAAAACGTACGGAATGTGTAAGAATTGAAATGCTCGCTACCCCTTTCATTTATCAGGTGGGCATAGTACCTCGATAAATAATTAAATTTTTATACTGCGAGAAACATTACCTGGTAACCAGGAATGCAATATTTTTCTATCTTGCTACAGTCTGAGTAAAAAGATAAAATCGGTTGATATTCGGATTCTCTGTGTCAATTCAGCAAATTAAGGGAAACATGATGAAACTTCACGCCATCCCACGAAATGAAGAGTAATGGTCCCTTAAATTTCTCAAGATAGGCAACTTATTGAAAATATAAGTTTTGTTGTACTCATCAAGATTCCTTATGTGGGATTGTTTTCAAATATTTAAATTCAGACACACGAAAATAAGCCTGGGATGAAAATAGAACTTTAAATACCCCTCAATTAACTCGATTAGCATTCATGTATTCAGAAGTATCACTTTTCGTAGATTTATTGCTCACCTTCTTTTTGATTTCTACTGAAACTTCAAGCATCACATGAGTTGAAGTATTAAAGTTTTAATTGATTTTAGTGATCTTGCTCATGATTGTTCTTCTGTCGTGAAATTAATAAAAGCAATACGGAAATAAAACTCCTTCCTGAAATTTGAATCTTCTGCAGTCTTAGGGCATGGCTGTTGAAAACTGAGGAAAATTTAGGGAATCAGTTTTATTCCGAATAGGGAGTACAATAAATTTGCTTTATTTACAATACAGTTTTTACCCAAAATTTTGGTCTTACATTTTATGAACCATCTCTTTGTATCTGAGGCAAGTAGAACTTACGCATTTAGGGTGGTCCTCATTTAATATAAAGTTTTCTGATCTGGCTCAATCTTCGCTAGTTGTCTGAAATAGTCGAAAAACAATTTACAAAAAGTTTGAGATTGATCAAAAGACCTACACTGGTACAGCTGGGACTCAGAACTTGACGATTTTGTTCATAATCAGTCAGATACACGTGAGGAAGAAAATTGAGGAATACACTGATTTTCATGAAAATTACTTAGATTGGCGTTTTTCGAACTTCAAGCTGAAGTTGGTACGAGTTAATATTATCCGATTTAGCTGAAAAGGGTTCATTTTTACACCTAAAGGAAAAAATTTAGTGGGAGAACGCAAAAGAATTCGAACGTTTTCCGTTTTTCATACATGAATACGAGTATAATTCGACTTTAATTCATGGATTTGAATTACGGCTTTTATATTGTATCATACTCATTAAGTTTATTTATGTAGGAAATCAAGCTCAAATAATTTGCAGTTATTAGCGAATTTCTCTTAAAAATGGAAAGTATTCATGATGGAGGAGAGGGGAAGAATCAAGACGAATCTACTGACGAATAATTAGGTCACGATTGAAAGGCCATCTAATTTTCAAATTCTGTACCGCTTGCCTAAACCGTAACCTTGGTGGCCGGGTGAAATTATTGATTAAATAAACAAATTTTAATCCTTTTATTTTCTCACCAAAATGAGCCTTTCCCAGAGGGAGGTTACAGCTTGAGCAAAACATTCTTTTCATTCCACTCTCCTCAAGGTATTGGAAGGGGGGGCCAGTCCCTTCTGTTAAGTGGCAAAATGTACTTCCTTCCCTTAAATTTTCTGAAAATTCAAAAAAATTTTGTTCGCTTAGCTCGGAAACAGTGTTTTCTATATTTTGTTTTTCTTCCAACCCTCTCCTTTCCGATGCGCAAGCAAACAAAGAGGAAAATTCGTAATTTTCGTTTGATTTTGTCCTAATATTTTGTTTGGAAATAAGAAACAAAAGGAGGAAGAGGAATTTCAACTTCAGATTTTCCTCTGACTGAGTTCCTAACAAAAAAAAAGCTGCTTTTGATTTCATCCTTTATTTTGTTCATTTTTTTCCCCACGAACTTGTAGAAGTGAATACTTGAGTATTTGTAGCAGTGGTCTCGCCCAATTTTTGATATTTAGGAAATTGAGAATAGAGAATAAATTTTTGTTTGACTTTGTTCTGTGTTTCATGTAAATAGAAATGTGTAAGTTTCAACAGTGTGAATTCAAAGAATAAAAAAATTGAATTCTTTCGACCAGTTTAGTGATTTTATTGACCTAAAAACAACAGGTGCAAACTTTCAGCGAAAAATATTGAAATTTCTCCAAATTAATATTAATTTGAAATTTGAGGTTAATATTTTGATCGATAGAAAAAGAATTGACCCCTGTTTCTTCTTGATGAATTCAGTTTATCGGAACCTTCTCTCCCCGGTTGGTTCAAAAGAGATAAAATTCCTGCTCTTTCAAATTCATCGGATACGAAGCACATGAATTACAATTCCCTCATCCCTTAATTTGTCAATTATTATAACTTTTTGACATTTTTATGTTTTTACTGTGGCACACAAACCGGAAGAACGTTACTTTCACGCGCCACGTTTCCTGAACTCACTGTGGCTGGACCAGTTAACTGACGGGACTACGGACTGACTGGAATAACTGACTGGACTGGACTGGACTGGACTGACTGACTGACTCAACACTCTTCATTCACCTGCGAGCATCACGTTCCTTGTACCAACGTGCAAGCACTACGCTCTGCTAGTGCATCATCTTGCAGATGAGTCTGCAACAACGGAAGCGCATCTTCATGTCTGCTTCGCGGACTGCGCCGACAAGAGAGTGTCATCTTCCGCTACGCTCTGCAGAGCACGTTGCGCTCCATATTTTTAACGCGCTCATTTTTTGGACGCTACGTTTGCTGGACGACAACATTCTCATGTCGGCGCAGTCTGCGAAGCGAACATGAAAATGCTCTCCCGTGGTTGCAGACTCGTCTGCAAGATGATGCACTAGCAGAGCGTAGTGCTCGCAGGCTGGTACAAGGAATGTGATGCTTGCAGGCGAATGAAGAGTATTTAGTAAGTCAGTCAGTCAGTCAGCAGTCCAGTCGTTCAGTATTATAAACGATAATTTTGCTACCGCTTTTAAAACTGCCATCAGCACAGCTCGTCAAATTGAGATACCGGCTGGAGAGATTTCAAAGTCACAGAATTTGATTTTGATAGCTTTTTACTGTAATTTCAGAATTGCAGTACCAATGAGTAGCGGGGCTTTAAAGTACCTATGAGATGCGGGGGCTTAAAATTTCATAAAAATGTAGCATGGATGTCGTTTTACAGGTTTGAAGTGCCGCTGAATTCATTTCTGATAAAGATTTGATCCCCATTTCAAAGTTATGATACCTATAAAGGAACGAGAGCTCAAAATTTCAAAAAATGCAATATGGATTTCAGGGTCACTAATAGCTTGTAAATCGTACTGACCTACCATGATCAGTCGTACCTTAACATGGAGAGAGTCGAGCTTGAGGAGTAAGATTCAATAGTCGTCGGTGATTTGGTCGTATTTTCTAATGTTGTAATATACGGTTCAATAGTTTTCAAAACTGAGTCAGCAGTCTTCACAACCGGGCTCAAGATGTTCTTATTTTCACAATCCCCCCCCCCTCCTCCCCGATAAAAACTTGAAAAAAATTAAAATGGGGAAAATTGTTATCAGAAATGAGTTCAGAAATCCTTGAAACCTGTGAAACTACGAAACGACATCTATATTGTATTTTTCAACATTTTAAGCTCCTGATCCTCATAGGTTCCAAAACTTTTAAATAGGGTTCAAATTTTCACAATTTTTTCGGTCTTGTAGGCGTTAAAATTCAATCAAATTCTTTAATTTCGAGAACTCTGATTCCCACTAATAACGCGGGTCTTTGTAGGACTGCGCTCTGGATCGATGCCTCTTTAAGACGGCTACAAAATGTGGTGAGGGTGAAAGTCGGGAAAAAATAAAATTGGACATACGCGTCATTTACAGGTTTCCGGGGTGGCTGAATTCAGTTCTGAAAGTGTATTTTGTATCTGATTCTGTGGGATGCCACCAAAAGAGGTTTAGACCAAATTACAGTCTATTTATTCATGCATGATAAATAACTATAATTATTAAATATTTCTTTGTTGAAATGTTGCACGCACTATTTTTAGGTTACAGACAACAAAGTCGCTGTACTCATCGGAAAAATTTGAATCTTGTTTCTCGATCCCCCTTAGGGCTTACACCGAAATTATATTCTGTCTGAATTTCTTGATCAAATTTACAGAAGTCTACGGTAAAATATAAAAAATTATTGAAATTACAATATTTAATATTTATTGTGAAATTTGTACTAGAGTGTGAATCTTCAGATGGGGACAGATCAAAATTGTATGCATTTTTCGAAATCAACGATTAAGAAAGCCACTAATTCAATCTTTTAAAATTTCTTCTACAAGTTAAACTATTATAATGTTCTTATTTAACCCTCTCTATAAGAAAAATAACGAAGAGAAATGCTGATTTTCTTTTTTCATTCCACCTGATACAGATTTCTTACTGACGACACATGTGGCAGTGCAGGGAATAAGTTTCCACTTTGTCGATCTTAGTTTTTGAAATACCGGTAATTTTTTAAAATCAAGGTTAAGAATATTGAATTCGGGATCGTGATAATTTTAGTAGAATAAACCCTCCTCCTTCGAATGGCCTTATCCGTTTTTCTCTGTCTGCTTTCGTTTTTCAAATGGCATTTTTCTCAGAATCAGGCTTTTTGAAATCTTAGCTTTCAACAACCATATGACGGCGAATTTTGGAGCTAGAGAGCTCGAAGTCTCATTTTGTCTGAAATTTTATTTAGAATATGCTGGTACTAATAACTCCATATCGACAAAGTGGGACCTTGTTCCCTGCACTGCCACATATTTGTCGCCTTCAATTCTTTAGAGTTGCAAACTGAACTGTCCGATTGTCTCCGTAGATGGCCCTCTCGTCCTCCGCTTCCTACCTAAACCGAGTCCAATTTTGCAAATGTACGCTGCATAATATTCGGTGTTCTTCTTTCATCACTCAGCCAACATCCTTTTTATTTCTTCGCTGCGTTTATTTTTTGCCTCGGGCCTCGGTATCGGCGAATTCGTTCATCAAGCCGCAGCTATTTTCTCCGAGTTCCGTTTTTCCTTGTTATCACCAATGCTTGTCACATTTCTTGTCTTCGATTTCACCCCAGTTGAGGACATTCGGTTTCTGCGACTCGCTCGCAACGCTGGCTAAGTTCGTGCTCTTTTTCTCCGTTCTGTGGATATCTGTTACCGCCTCGTCCAGCCTAGAAACTCTTCGCCCGCTCTGTAGCTACTTCTTGCTGCACGCCTGTATCTCATTGCTTTCAAACTTACCTGACATCACGTTTTTCTTGCTGTTGCGCTACTATTCTTTTCTCTAGCCTACTTCTCGTGAATGAGTACAACGATCTACTTTTTTTTTCGTGTACTGATCTCTCGGCTGGCTGTGAAAAAACCAATAGATCTCAGCTGTACTCGCGTACCTGTTTTGGGCACCCGGCAGGTGGCGACTTCATACGTATCTGGCTATGATTGTATTCCTCGATAATCGAATTCGAAAGGTTGGAACCGCGCTCGTGGGCTCCCGGTTTGTCGCGAACGAATCCCTTCAGTCGTAAGCGACTACATACCTCACAGTTTTTTTCAAAAGGTCGTAGCCCCCTAGAAAGTCCTCCTCTTGGACGCCGCCCCTGTCCATTCAGCCCCGTACATGTTGGTTCCCGGTAGGTTGCGAACGACGTCTACAGATGATCGATTGCTACGTACCTGTCGATAGTAACAATCGATCCCTCGCCCTAGGGACAGGCTGCTTCTTGTTCGAATTCCAGCTCCCTTGCACTTTGCCCGATTGGGAACTGTGAGGTCATAGTTAGGCCTCTCGGTCATCGATACGATTTGTACCGTACGACGTAACCCGTGGCGAACTCTCCGTGCCATTCGCGCCCCAAGTTTGGGGAACTATTTGCGACCTATTTCTGCGCCTTAACCGTTAAATTGTAAATATTCGATTATTTCCTTATAATTTTTTTAAAGGTACTATTCGCCTTATCGTGTATTATACTTTACTTCGTCCCTCTGGTCACTGATGCGATACTCGAAAGGGTAGTTTCCGAGGCCAGGGGTGCGGTGTCTGGGGAGCCACTTTGGCATGCATGCGTCGCCATATGCTCCACCAAACATTATACTTTACTTATCCAGCGCCAATCTTCTTTTTTTTGTCGTATAAGCCTTATCTTACGTTTTCTCGTCGTTACCCCAACCTTAAAGAGAAAAGTGTCGATCCCGACGAGGCACGAACCTCAGCTAATAACGGTGCGTTCCAGTCGCTTCGGAACCGCCGGGTCCCGCTACCCAACGACCAACCTGGCTCCTCTGTTGACTTATCGGGCCGGATAGCCCGTATTTCGCGACACGCGTTATAGAACAAGAAACGTCAGTAATTGTAATAAATTGTATTTGGAGACCCATAATCAAGGACCAGTGGAAATTATAATTCAGTATCCTAAATTGGTGAACAGGTATTCCATGTGTCGATGGATATAATTTGATTCTTCATAGATACAGTAATTTTACATTGCTACCCATCTGTTGTCGTATATAGACCGACTGTGCAGCACAGGGGGAAGGAATTTCAATTAGATTTTTACAGATTTTGAATTTTTCTTGAGACAAGCTTTTTCACGGCATGCTTAGAAGGATAATCACATCTGTGCGTTTTAAATTTCGAACTTATTTTTGAAGGGTCAAATCGAATTGTACCATTTACCAATGTTGAAATCGTTGTAAAATGTTTACACCTTTTTGAAAGTTATTTTATAAACAGTCAGCATTTGATTGAATGTTACAAATTACGTATCATTTTCGAAACATGTTCGGTCTATTTATCCTTTCAAAAATGTTCCTCTCCGGTGGCTTCAATGACGAACATGTATGCAACTTGTACTGAAGTCCAGGAAGAGGGTGGATAAATGAATGGGATGAGTGACAAAATCCGTTTGATGGATGGTAAGAGGAGCGGAGAGTAAAATTATGTAAATGTAATTCAGGCAGTTTAAATTTCAACTCTTAAAGTGTCAGGTCGACCAATTTGATCAAAAATTTCCAAATGCAGAACCATAACGTACTCTGGTATGACTGATCGTGTTACAGGTGTCTGATCCTCATACCTCATCTGAAATAGGCTCCAAAGGGGAGCTAAAATGAAATGTGCCGAAAAGTCGCACGTGGCACTCGACGTCAAAATTTTGAAAAAGTATATGTGCCAAAATGACACACTGGGCATTTAATCAAGAAAATGTGTGGCTTATGTGTCAAAATGACTCACATTCTTTCTGAAATATTTTTTCAGGCTTCGTGTGCTATTTTAAACGAAACGACGCAGTATAACTTGTAATTTAGAGGTCGTAGGATGGTGCAACTGTCGTTTTTTGAGATGTGAGGAGGGGGGAAGTTTTTATATTCAACTCCCGAGTTTAACTCTCAGCATTGATCAGAAATTCAGATATTCAATTTGTGATGTGTTAAAATGGTACACAGAGTTATGTGTTGAAATCACACACATTCATTTTGGAGTATTTTCTCTGCCTGCGTGGGTCTTTTAAACACATAACATAGAACATAGTATGGCTTGTCATTTAGAAATCACTGGTTGGTACCATTGATGGTAATTGCTCGTCTTTCAACAAATATGTGGAATTTCATAGTGGTGGTACAGCTACTTCTGTTGGTTCATAAAAGGAGAGCAAAAATTTATTTTTATATTCAACTGCTTCGTACATCAACTGAAAACCAGATATTTCAGTTCTGGCCTTTGTGTTGAAATAACATGACGCTTTTATCTTGAAAGATTCTCTCGGCCTGTTGTATCGTTCCAACATACATACCTGTGTATTCAAATGACCCTAATTCCCACTGAAAAGTACCATTTCATATTCAACACTACTACGTCTGTTTACTGGATTTACTGGCATTGACCAGAAATACAGAAAGTACGCCCCCCCCCCATAACTTCCTAGGATCGGCGATCCAACAAAATCGATTTCCAGATTGCAAAATCAGGTCAAATGGAAAAATTTCCAGAGGGTTGACTTTTTTCTCGTTCTAGTTTTTTCTTGTTAATTTTAAATAATATATTCATTAATTGACAGAGTCAACTTTTTTCGCCTCACCCTTCCCTAACAAAGCTGTTTCGGCACGTCCCCGCCATGACGAGAGTAAAAAATGAAATTTCATATTGAACTACTGTATCTTAAGAAATCTACAG
The DNA here is from genome assembly GCA_031841125.1 of Acanthococcus lagerstroemiae. Lineage (NCBI taxonomy): Eukaryota > Metazoa > Arthropoda > Insecta > Hemiptera > Eriococcidae > Acanthococcus > Acanthococcus lagerstroemiae. Next base: position 29,807,346 of record CM063113.1, on the reverse strand, counting down.
GAGCTCTATGTAATTTTATTGTTTCTTGCTTAGGTGTCAAAATGATACACGTAGGCTTATGTTATTATTACGACACACTGGCTTGTGTGCTGAAATGACTCCATAGTTCTTCCCTATGTGCCGTTTTAACGCGTGTGAAATAAAATACATACCTACTCGTATATTACAGATAATTGCTTCCTTTTCATGTGGGACCATAAGTCTATAGTATTTCCTTATAGGGAACCGACTAATCTGAGGCGATTATAGATCGGCTAGTAGAGGTATTCCAAATTAAACTCTTCTCAAATTGTGTACTGATTCGATATACATGATGAAATTACTATTTACTCCAGTTAAATTGACTATAGTTTTGGTTTTTGAAAACCGTGCTCACTCCGATATCAAATGAACTTACTTTCGTTATTCAGCTTGTAGAATGGGATAATGTAAATGTGTCAGAAAGATACATACTGTAACTTTTGAGTAACTCAATTTGTGGCATGTTGACATACATGTAACTTTCAGGGTCAGACATGCTCACTTGTCTGCAGTAATTAAAACTATTTGCCCGCCTCCCCAAAGAAAATGAAATATTCAGAATTGCTATCTTTATAAAAATTAAGTTTCAAGTCTATATCCCTTCCTTTCCAAAGAAAGAGCCTTCGCTACAGCTCCGATTACGCTCCGAGTTTGTTTTACTCTGCTCGACCAAATTTTGCTGTTCAGCGCTTAGGTGCGTGGGCCACGTGCAAGACATCCGCAATATTATAGTCCTATCAAAGTGACGTGCGCCAAATCCCACATTTCCACCTTCGTAGGGTTATACCGATGACCAAAATGAAACGAAAGTAATACCGATTCCGTTAAACGTGCGCTTCAGTTAGCCTACTTTTCGCTTACTTTGACCTTTAGTCTTACCTCCAAGTTCATTGGATACCAGTAAACGAATAGCTGTACGTCGTTTACAGCGAAATAAAAATTATATGATTGTCGAGGTTCCCGTAAATAGATAATAATACGAAAGCGTGTGGATCGAGAAGCTTAAATAAAAAAAAAAAGTGATATCTTGGTCACACGAGGAAAATCTCTTTTTTCCTTTGCGTTTTCGCTGTTGGCAATGAAAGAGTTATACTTTGGCCTTTTCGTCGTGTTCTTAATATCACCACACTGGTGACCGCAGACCGAGCCGCATGTCGTTATTAATGCCGAGAATAATCGGTATTAGGATGTATGTGCGTTTCCTTTTAATATGATACGCTGTGTCGCATACGTAGACTGAGATCAGAAATAAAGTTCCAGTTGCATTTCGACAGACACGCTGAATAATTGAACGCAGCTTACTCCCATTTCAACGGTTCGTATCTGGGGCACACGAATTAACAACACACAGAAAAAAAGTTACCCACCCCACCTACAAGATACAACTTTCGAGGTGAGGTCACGAAAAACAGGTACCTAATGGAAAGAATCAGCTCATTTTATATTTAAGTGACCGTTTTGTCAGTTTCAAGGGTGAAACTTACTTTGAAATACTGTAAACATTTAAATTAGGTACCAGGGTGTCAATTTTTGTTGATATGCTTTTTTAATACGGCGTTTCAAGTAGACGACTCGATGCCAGAAGCAGCCAAGTTATATTTTGGTTAGCTACTTGATATTTGGTGGAGCATATGGCCAATGTATGCAGGCAGGCAAAGTGGCTTCCCAGACACCGCACCTCTGGCTACAGAATCTACCCTTTCGAGTATCGCGTGGGTGACTTAGCTACTTAGCACCTTGTCACACCACTAGGGGAGCTCGGAAAACATACATATGTATACTAGCTGGCCCATTGATAAATCGGCAAATCTGAAGTTGACTAAAGTAATAATGGAATAATCCTGGAATCATAAGTGCCAATTCTAGCACCTTTGACATGATAAAAATGAAGTTTGAAAATCACGTGATGAAATTCTTGCGCTAGAACGCAGTTATGTAATGATAAAATTCAGAGAACATACGGCAGTAATGCTCGTTTTCGCGGTTCTGTACTTTCATGTTTGATGCGCTCTATAGACTATAAAAACTGGGTTAGATAACCGCCATATTTTTTGTAACTTTAATGGGACAGTGCGAAGTACATTGCCCAAAAAGATTGTGACACCCTCATCTTAGAAATTCCCCCAGAATTGTGAAATAAGTATGCCAAGTGGTATCGTAATGGAGCGACGTTGCACATGTTCGTAACTGTACGGGGGAAAAGTTGTAGTGTTGTCTATAAAGTGCCGAGTAACTCCTCTCTGTATACTATGAATGCTTGTTAATTTCAAAATTATCGGTCAGTTGGAAAACCGGAGTTTCAGTAAGAAAAATATGCAAATTTTCAGAAAGAAAAATTGAGCCACCCACCAAAAAATGTTGCTTCGGTACGCCCTTATAATTTCTCTTGTGACTTGCAAGTTTTTTAATTTTTGTAAAGGTAGGCTGTAGGGGGTGCGAATAGCAAAAATGCCAACTAAAATAAAAAATAATTCAGCTGAAATATACAAAAGAAAGTCTTCACTTTTCCAGTTTTGCCGAGTGGCTACTTGAATTTGCCTAGGACTGACTCAACAACAATGGGGTATCCCGTAAACCCTTCGTCGTAACATCCCTACCACCCCTCCCCCGTCATAAGTGTTCGTCAGTGGGCAAAATCTCAGATGTTGACTGGTTTCTCGTTTTTGTTCGGTGAAACCTATTTTGCATCCCTATTAACTGACAGTGTGTTGAATTGTGTTTGCCTAAAACTGACCTAACAGTATTACACTTCTCATTCTGAGTGTTTTATTTTGAAGGAATAACCCCCTGTCCGCTGAAAAGGGTACAAGAACTCAACAGAAATAGTTTTGTTCCTCAGTTTTATGAAACCATTCTCTACTCGACGATTAGGCCGAATAGACTTCATTTTTCGAACTGGGGGCTTGAGAGTATTTAATGAGTATGGTGAGTACTGTGGGCAACTTTGATATTCTGCGAAAAAACAGCGTGGACAGACTATATGCTGACTGAAACGAGACTCGGATACTTCTGGCACGAAGTTCTCGAAGTAGCAGGCTCAGATTCGGAGGGTAAAATGTGTCTCTGTCTCGAAATTTCTGGTTTGATTTCGAGCCATGCCAAGTTAGAAAGTTTCATCTCAATGTCTGATGAAATGCGTTTTGTTTTCCAGGTCCCAGAGACGGTCCTGAGCAGCCGTCATGCAGAAACTGCGGAAACAGGGCCTGGTCAACGACCTTTGGCCCAACATACGACTGATACAGGCATCCGGTTTGTTCATCTCCGCGTACTATGAAGATAATTCGACGTTGATGCGCCTATTACGCAAAATATACTCGTGGACAGTGACCATTTTAATATTCGCCCAATTCGTATTCCTGTGTATCTTCGCCGCGACAGAGGCATACGACGCAGACCAACGTGCCGCCTACTCCATTACGTGTTTCTTCTTCACCCATCCGATGATCAAATTCACCTTCTTCAGCGTTAGCACCGAAAGGTTCTATCGGACGCTGGCCGCGTGGAATAACGCCAATTCGCACCCGCTCTTCGCCGAATCGAACGCCCGTTTCCGGGCCTCCGGTATATCTCGGATGCGCTGGTTGCTGATGTTCGGCGGCGGCGTTACCATCGCCACCACCATATCATGGATCGTGATCTCATTTGCCAGCGATAATGTGCGTGAGGTGGCTGATCCAGAAACTGAGAACGGCACCATGTTCATAGAGACGCCCAAGTTGATGTTGCCCAGTTACTACCCGTTCGAAACGATGCACGGAATGGGTTATACAATTGCCTTTGTGTACCAGGTAACGTATTCCAGCCGCATTATTAGTACGGGATACAAAGCATTGGTGAAAAATCGGTGAAAATTTGTGCATTTTTATTTTAAGGTAGAAGCTCACTTGTCAACACCCTTCTTTGAGTCTATAATTGTGGAATAGGAAGGGGGTCACAATTGGAGCTTAGTCTATAACTATCCTAATGTGGTGTGAAGCGTAAAACGCTTTCTATAAAAACTGAAGCTCTTCAAATGCTCCACAAAAAAGATCTCTTGCAATTTTTCGTATCTAGCCAAGAAATTCTGTGAAGGCGCGTTCAGAATAATCGTGAAAGGTAAAGTACTGAACGTGCATTAATTTTTCTTTTTTAGACCTTCTCATAATCTTCGTTAAATTTCCGTAAATGATTATTTTTCATATTGGGCGATACATTCGATATAAAACTTCAGCATACCTATCAGCAAAAAAAAACAAAAAAACAGCAGTCACTTTGGAACGTATGATCATTTTTGGTGACCTCAGATTATCCGCATTCGGGAACTGTATCTCGAATCTGAACCTTTGAGTCCGCTAACAATGAAAATGTAAAAACAAAGAAGCCATATAATACCTTCTATCATATCCCCGTACTCAACAACTGCATTCATGATGAAAGAGTAACCCAGTCCTTTTCTCACTGTGTTGAGGTGAATAGGAACCATTTTACGACTTCGTTTCATAGTACACACATGTACATGAAAGGGGCACAGCGTCGTCGCGGTTATTTCATTCTGACTCAGTTTCTTGGAAAAATCCATGATCAGGAAAACTGACCGCTAGACAGTGGCGTAGCCAGAGGGCGAAGGGGGCGAATGCCCCTTAGGCTCCTGAAATTGAATGTAAAATATGCAAAAATGAGAAATTTTTCGCCTTTAAAACACGTTTTTTGACATTTTTGACATTTTTGACATTTTTATGTCTTTACTTTGGCACACGACGAAAGAAAGCATTGCTTTTTAGCGCGACACGATAATCGCGCTGGCTAGGCTGCCTCATTTTTGACATTTACTGACTGGACTGATTGGACTGACTGGACTGACAGGACTGACTGGACTAACTGGACTGACGGGACTGACTGGACTGATTGGACGGTTTCCTTCGTGTCTTATCAGCAATATGTACGAAAATCGAGCTGGCTAGGCTGGCTCATTTTTGACATTTACTGACTGGACAGACTGACTGGACTGGAGACTTTTGATGCCTATCGTATATCTTTCTCTGTCATTATGTCTTTTATCAGTCATAGACCGACCTTATCTCAGTAATGAAGTAGAAGGTGACTGATCTGTCCTTGCAATTCTTAGGATTTTTTCTTTATGTCTTATCGACGAGCCTCGTATCTGTCATTATGCCTTATCAGTAATGAAGGAGACAGTAGCTTGTCAATTTTTTGATTTTTTCCTTTGTCCTATCAAAAATATATAGACAAGTCTCATGTCTGTTTTTATGTTTAGGAAAGGAGATTGTCTTAATACCTTGTCAGTATGGAAGGAGAAGGTAACTGTTAGTGATATTTGTATCGGATATAGTGTAGGTCTCATGCCTATCATATCTTTCACTATGTCGTTATGTCTTATCAGCCATAGACTGACAGTGTTCTGTCTTTGACTGGCTGACTGCTGGCTGACTCTGACTGTTTGACTGAGCGAAATGTAAATCGTATAAATCGAGGCTCTGGCGCGAGGCGCTTTCTAAGAGCATTACGTTCCTTGTATTAGCCTTCGAGTACTACGCTCCGCTAGTGCATCAGTTTGCAGACGCTTCTGCAAACTGATGCACTAGCGGAGCGTAGTACTCGAAGGCTAATACAAAGAACGTAATGCTCGCAGGCTGATACAAGGAACGTAATGCTCGCAGGCTGATACATGGGGCGTTGCGAGTCGAAAAAGCGCCTTGCGCCTGAGCCTCGATTTATACAATTTACATTTCGCTCAGTCAGACAGTCAGAGTCAGCCAGAGACAGTTAGCGTCGGCCAGCCAAGAAAGTCTGACGTCAGACGGGTCGGCTCCAAACCTTAAAATTAGTTCTTACGCCTTTCCAGCGCTAACGTACCAAATTTCATTGTTTACGTCTGTAAAAAGATTTATTAGGGCACTGAGTTTATTTTTGGAGTGGTTTTCCCTCTCTCCCTCACACTTCAAACTTCATAGGAGGTTGATCTTTAAATACTCGTATCTCAATTTCCGCGTCGCTTATGTCCGAATAGTTCATTGTTGGAGTCTTTTTTCCTGTCTCCCTTGACTTCTGAGCTCTACAGGGGGCTTCCAGTTAGTTATTCTTTATTCGAACAGAAAGAATCTGAAAATTGAAATCGTTCAAGAAACAGCTCTCTATGGAGTCCGGAAGGTAAGGGGGAGGGGAACTCCAAAAATGAACAGCGATCCAGAAAGCATTTATTCAAATAAAGAACCTGAGAATTGAAATAATGGGATGATTAGCCCATGTGGAGCCCAGAAGGTAAGAAGGCGGTAGAAAAAAATGCAAAAAATGAACTCAATGATTCTAAAAAACCTTGACATAAATAATGATTGGAAAAAAATGGAAATAATTGAAAATCAGCCCACTGTGGAGCTCGTAGAAGGGATGGATGGAGGGTAAAGGATTGTGGAAATATTATATTTAGTGACCTCGAAACCCTCAATTTGAGAAAGAACATTTTTTAACGGTCATGTGGCTCCCCTCCCGATTGACGTTAACGTTTATTCCCATGAGAACTTCAACTTCCTTGCGGCACGAGTTACTCTTCACCTATGTTATTCAAACTTGCCATACACTTTTCTTATGCATTTAACATTAATTTTGAGGAGTGCCGTCCCCACCAACAGTAATTAAGGGACATAAGGGACAACTGAACGTCAGGTACAAGATGTGGCATACAACAAACATGACTAGTGATATGAATCAGATTTCGAATCATTAAATATCTTAACAGATTCTCGTTGTGGGAACATTTACTCAGCAAATGCTGAGAATTTTAAAGTATTTGCTCTTGAGTAATAACAGAATGAGGATATTGAAAACTTGTTACATCTTGATTCATTTATGTGCGTATCTATTTTTGTTTTCAATTAAGAAAATCAAGTAGAAGGCTTCTCTTATACTTGCTCATTACAATTTACCTACGATAAAATCAAAGCGAAGATTTCAGTATGATGCAAAGCTGAGTTGAAATTGACAGTATTGATTTCCCAGTTTTTCTATCAGTGTATGAAGAATCGTATTCTCTTTTCAGATTAAGTATCTTTACCAGGGAATTATCTTCAAGTTTTACTTTTCTTATCATCGAGTCGAAGGGTCGCTCTGGTGCTGAATGGTGTTATGTCCGTCTCACATCTTTGCGACACAGGTTCGATTTCCAGCTCCAAAAAACTAGTGAACAAAGGTTTCGGCTCTCTCTTTGTAACGTTCTAGCCTACAGAGCAACCACAGTACCAATTATGGTCGACAGAATGCATGCTCCGTATAGTCCTTCGCCAGAGCTCAGGAACAAGTTATTATGCTCGCTGAAAGATTAGTGCTGAGTTACGTACATATCTCGTTGTGAAATAAATAGCTAGTAGCGGTTCACGTCTGCACAAGTCTTAGGGATAGAAAAGGAAATATTCCAATGCAACAAACCGCGGGGAAAGCAATGACCGACTATCCTGTAATCCGTGTTACACGATCGCTTCGAATGCCGACATTCGTATACCGATATGACAGTATAAGAAAAATATTGAATCTACATTTGGTGCAAAATCCAAAAGAGGCAGTGTTTCTCACTTGTGAACTATAGTATCAAACCGAAATTCTCGCTTGTGAATCAACATTTGAAAGAAAACTGCGGGCTATCAAATTTTTGTTTGCAAGTCCGAATCGGAGAATTCGACTGAATTGAAAGTGCATTCGATCTACGTTGATCAGTGATCCAATATTTACCTTCGCTCACCTTCTAAGCAGGGCGGTTATCTGAAACAGATGCTGGCCGCGTAAAATTTCATGAGCTTGCCCTGTTTGATCCCAGCCTTGAATGAAGTAAAGTCATCGTCCTGAAGTAAAAAAGGGACTACATTCTGAACCAAGTTCTCAACCGCATATCGTTCAGCATAGCACCGCGCAGCCAGAATGAAGTTGAGCGCCCTGCGTTCACAACATCCCCTGGCTCTGAAAGGTACGAATGCCCAACAATGGAAAATAATCGTCATAATTCCTCATTTTCTCGCTTCCCTATCACGTGAAATACGAAAATGAGTTATTGTTGGATGATTTGGATGCTGTGAGCGTAACACATAAGTAACGGTAAAACAGCATCGTTGCTCCTACCCTTTGATTCGACTTTATCATTTGCCAGAACAAATACGATTAGTTTGTAATTAAAATCCTTTCTGCGCAACCTGCAGACGGATCGCAAATAATGTTTCGTTGTAAAGAGGCCGCGATATTACACGATGAGCGTGTTCCAGCTTCCAGTATCATGAACATCAAACGCCGAAAGACCGTACATATTATTCCGACTGTTGCCATTTCGTTACGAGGTTGGCGCTCTTCCGACAACACAATAACCGCATACTTGACGGGTGTAGGACCCCTTGACCTTTTTGAAACCGTCCGGTTATTAGCGTTTGATGTGTAAGTAGGCTTCTGGATACACACACTGTTGTGATAAAAGAGAGGTATCGATAGCTTATGTAGGCGTAAGTTCACTCACTTCTCTCCACTCTACAAGCGGACACTGCACTCGGCACACGTATATGTGTACTAGTTTTTGTTTACCGTTTGGCGGATTACTTAAAATTTGTACTAATGTTGGCTTATGCTCGGTCCACCTCTTACTCCCTTGTGGAAGATGAAGCTCACGAGGGAAATGGTTCATTAGAATTTTTGTTTTCTTTCTTCTGGCACGTCTGTCAAACCAAGTTTAGTTTCAGACTGCATATAAAACCGCGTGTGTAATGTTGATACAAAATTCAGCATGCCAAAGAGGTGCAAACTAGAACGAAAGGATTTCGAACTCTTTTATTAAACATGCAGAGACGGACAAAAGTGACCTTGTTGGGGAAGAGAAAAGAATTCCATAATTTTTCAAACGCCAACTAATGATCTTGTCATGAAGATAAATTTAAAGAGACAAACAAAATTGATGAATAGATTTTCGCGTTTGAGGCCCTGCCAATCAAGGACCTGTTTTGCCAAATTACGGAAATTTTGAGAAAACTTACCGTCCTCCTTTGGTGCATCTTTATCATGATGAACAACTACGTGTCCTAAAATATTGAAGCAGGAGTGGACTTAACTGAAAACAGCAGGTCGGCCGAAGGAGGGTGGATTTTTCATTGTCTGATTTTGTTTTTGTGTTCGAGCGCAAAATCGTGATGTCCAAGAAGGGCCCGAGGAAAATCGTCCAATCTTATTTTTTCCTGCATGTCTTTCCTCCAGGTTCAGATATTCTCTCGACGGCCTTGAAAAAAGGACCACGTAATGCAGAGGACTCTGTGGAACTTACAAGAATTCGAACATTTGTCAGCACGAATATTGAAATCAGAATTTCGATTATACGGTGTTCTCAGTCACCAAATTTTAATTATTGACCTATGATTGACCCCATATTGAGAACTAGGAAGGGAGTTGTTGGTCAAACTATTCATGAAGTACAAGGTGTAATTTGAGAAACTTAAAAGGTGCCGAAATCATTGATAGTGATGTAATCTTAATGGCATCGGAGAAGGAGAGCTTAAAAGTGAAGAAAAGATGTCAAAAATAAAAAAAATAAAAAAATTATTTCTTAGGGTATTCTAGAATTTTGATTTGCAAATTTAGGCACATATTATAAAGAGGGAGAAAGAGAACAGAATGATCCAAAAGAATTCCTTCTTCAAAAAATTTCTTTCCCAGTGACTGAAACTGTTCTTTTTAGTGTGAGAACGCACTAGCTGAATTTGGAATTTGTTTTCTGAACTCAAGAGAATATTTAGGGGTTGAGAATATGGGTTGCTATTTCGCTTTAACGAATTATAAAAATTGAATTACTGACAGGACTAAGAGAAAAATTTCTCTTTACATATCATTGAAGTACCTACGAAGAATTTCATTCAGAAATTTTCTAAAGGTCATCGCACCTGTTTGTTTGTTGAGAGAAAATGACCTTGCATCGTGGAATAAAAATTCATTCTAGTGGTTCTTGGTTGACTTGTTTCATTCCTAAGTTTTTACCCTGAAAGCTCCATTAGAAAGTTGTAACCTAGAAATGATGAATATGTATAGAGCTCGGATTTTTATTATTTGTCATGTTTTCTACATTGGAGAAGATCACGCATATCGTGTAGATCATTGCGAATCATAACATTCTGAGTAAAATGAGTCCAATTTGATTGTGCATATTTTGCATATTATGGGTATAAATGCATGTTTTTGCATATTTTAGACGTTTTAAGCGCATATTTGTCATATTTTGACCCTTCTTTTTTTCATTTTTCAGTCATACTTTGAAAATTTTGGCTAAAAATGTTTTCAATTTTTTTTTTTTAACTGAAAATGGCAAACCTGAAAAAGCGAAGAAATTAAAAAAAAAATTGGAGCTGAAATTTTGATGTACCTGAAAGTCATCTGATGATGAAATTGTTCCAGCGGAATTAATTGAAATAAAATCGAAAAAATTTAACCTCTTTCTTTTCATTTGTTTAATTTTCTGCACACTTCTGTTTTAAAAAATAACCTTCAAATTAAAAAATCCTTTCAAAAGATACTCATATCGATGTTGCATAAAAGTGAATTTTTGCTAGGTAAGTGCATATTTTGTCATATTTTGACGAAAATAAATGCATGTTTAATGTGCATAAAACAATATTTTAAGCGCCCAAAAATCCGAGCTCTAAATATGTACCTACTTCTAATAATATCCAAAATTTGGTTTTTTGAGTCCGGATTCCTCGTAGGACTTTGCTGTAGGATTTTGCTGTAAAGCTTTGCCATAGTCTTGCTATCAGACTTTCCAGTTGAACTTGCCCTGCAGGATTTTTCTGATTTTTGCTGCGGAGAATTGCTGTGGGGTTTTCGTATAGAACTTTCCTGTAGAGTTTTCCTATAGAGCTTTTCCTTATAATCTTGTGTACATTTTTGGTTTTACTTTATGTGTTTCCAGTGTAGCATTCCCGATAGAGTTTTGAAGATATGGTTTTCCTGTACTTCTTTCCAGTGGTAATTTCCGATAGAGTTTTTCTGTAAGGACTTTCCTATTTAGAGATTTTCTAGAGGGCTTTTCTATGCTAGTATGGTGGTGCTTTCAGGCAGGAGCATAACATGAGAGTCCTCCGCCACTACATGAAATAACTATCGTTTTATCGTAATTATCTTAAAACACATGTTGTGTTCGACATTTTGAATCAAAAATATAATTTTTTTGCTGTTTGAATGTCTAACGCCCCCTCCCCTTCAGCCCCTTTTTAAAATGTTTATACTACTGTGTTTAGAAAAGACTTCGAGCACTACATTGGAAAAATTCCAAGTTGCCAAGCCCAGAGCCATGGAGTTTTTTTGTTACCGACTTTTCGAAGAAAAGGGAGGTATTACACTCGTCACAGTTGTGAAGTTGGGGGCGGGGGCAATGTTTTTTTTGCGTTTCAGAGTGTTTAGAACACGACTGTAATAGTGGCTGAATTTCAGGTTTCCTTATATATATATATATATATATATATATATAAGATTTACTTTCAGTCATTGAGGCACCAAAATGTAAGGTTAAACGGTATTGTGGCACCAAAAATTTCGTTCAGGCACCAAAAATTGGTGCCTGAACGTTTTTCAATGGGAATGAGCGCAAATGGCTAGTAATGCTATCTACATGCGAAATACGAGAAATAGTCTTGGTGCCTATAGGAGGGTATTTCCATACTCATATACAAATTAGTGCGCAGTGTTTTTAACCAGATCGCGTTCGCTGTTATACACAGAATATAATTGCAAGAGGTTGAAGCACCAGCGTATATTTCTCGTTTCAATACAGTAGTAATAGAGTAATACACCTAGCGGTACGGAAATTTGGCATCAGCGTTTAGCCTTGTGTAGGGATACGAAGTTAGAATCAGCTGTCCGGAGAATGTAGCGACGACGTGTTTTCTGTCTGCGTCTCTGCGGTCGCATAGCCCCGGCCCCCAGTTTACCCACTTTTTTGACTGTATCTTGGCAACGGAGGGTCAGCGCCTGAATTGGTCGACGAATTCGAACTCAGCGCGAAAAATTGAGTAATAATTTGTTGTTATCTCATCTTTATGGAATTTCGATAATTTTGAAAACTTCTCCATACGTGGGTAATTCTCCGAAAAATGGACAATTCATGTAAATAGGCTGTAACTCTGCCACTTATTATCAGAATGCTATGCGCAATGTATCAAAATTGAGGAAATGAACTCTTCTGATGGAGACAGTGGTAAAAGCTCTCCCTAGTTCAGCAGAACATCATTAGAAAATCGAAAATGCACTTGAAATGTCCATCAGCGTGGGTGTCAACCTGGCCTAGTTCCGTTTTTTTTTTGCTTGCTGGAAGGGTTTAATACATCATTTTCAGGAACTACTGTTTCCCATTGTTGAAGAGTTAAGTTGAGGCAACACGGTATAGGTCTTACAATCTTTTTCTGACCAAGTTAAGTAACCTTTAGAATACCTCAAAGTTGTGTCTAGGAAGAGATATGTCCTTCAACGTGGATAATTTTCAAACCTCTCTGTAGGGTTCCACTATAAGCATAAACTTCTCTCAAATGCTCATATAACTTCCTCATAACTTCCTCTAGAAGGCTGTGTAAGAACGTCTGTGAAATAATGATAATTTGTAAGCTAAAATACTCATTTATTGCTGAGATCCTGGTTTCTAAAAAAAAAAGTGTCCTTCATCGTGGACATCAACAGCCATATTGAATTTATAGCTCCGAATTTGTAAAAACGTAATAATATAACTAATGTTGGCCACATTACATTCAGCAACATGTATCAAATATTTTCCGCATATTTACCCAATGGGAAAAGGGAAAAGGCGATTTTGTCCTTAAACGTGGACATAAAATATTATTCAACGTGGCTACTCACGTATTCCTTGTCTCCACGCTGAAGGACGTGAATCTTTCGACACTTAGAAGCAGTCTGTAGAAACAGCCTTTAAATCTTCTTCGTGCAGAGACTACTTTCCTAGATGAATTTTTGGTACTTCATAAAACCGTGATCCGTGAGATTGTAACCCACGGTGCCGCTGTGTGATCGTACAGCCTCATCTTATCACACTATGTAAACTTGAAAAATTTGTCTTTCAACGCGGACAACAATTTTTTTTACAACCCTCCAAAATCAAATTTAAGCCGGCCGGTACCGGAATATGATTTCAACGAAAAAAATTTGAAAAGTGAACCTCATTTTTTTTGGTTTTTGTCCACGTTGAATTGTCCATTTTTCGGAGAATCACCCACGTACATCAGGCATTTTTAAGGGCGAAAAAAGTTTCCGAGAGTTTCGGTGCCCGGATCCGGCGAAATAGAATCGAAATGCCGAGACGAAATAAGAACCGTCGTCCAAATTGATTCACAGGCTATTTGGGATCCAGTATAGCCCTCGCCCCCATTATAACCACATTTTTGACCGTATCTCGGCAACGGAGGGTCAGCGTCTGATGGTCGACGAATTCGAACTCAACCCGAAAAACTGAGTAGCAATTTGTTGTTATCTTATCTATTTGGAATTTCTAAAATTATGAAAATTTCTCAGTACCATACATACATCAGGCAATTTTTTGGGCGAAAAAATTTTCCGAGAGCTTCGGGCCCGGGACCCGGTGAAATAGATTGGCAATGCCGAGACGAATTCAGAACCGTCGTCAAAATTGATTCACAGGCTATTTCTGACCCCGTATAGCTCCGCGGCCCCCAGTTTAACCACATTTTTGACTGTACCTCGGCAACGGAGAGTCAGCGTCTGATTTGGTCGACGAATCCGAACTCAGCGCGAAAAATTGAGTAGGAATTTCTTGTTATCTCATCTATTTGGAATTTCGATAATTTTGAAAATTTCTCCCTACGTACATCATCAGGCATTTTTTTGGGCGAGAAAATTTTCCGAGTGTTTCGGGGCCCGGATCCGGCGAAATAGAATCGAATGCCGAGACGAATTCAGAACAATCGTCAAAATTGATTTACAGGCTCTTTCTGAGCCAGTATACCCCTCGCTCCCATTATAACCACATTCTTGACTGTATCTCTGCAACGGAGGTTCAGCGCCTGATTTGGTCGATGAATTCGAACTCAGCGCGAAAACTTGAGTAGGAATTTGTTGTTATCCCATTTTTTAGAAATTTCGAAAATTTTGATAATTTCTCCACGCGTACATCCGGCATTTTTTTGGGCGAAAAAATTTTGCGAGAGTTTCGGGGCCCGGACTCGGTGAAATATATTCGAAATGCCGAGACGAATACTAAACCATCGTCAGAATTGATTCACAGGCCATTTCTGACCCCGTATAGTCCCCGCCCCCAGTATAACCTCATTTCTGACTGTATCTCGGCCACGGAGGGTCAGCGCCTGATTTGGTCGACGAATTCGAACTCAGCGCGAAAAATTGAGTAGGTGTTTGTGGTTTTCTCATCTTTTTGGAATTTCGAAGGTTTTGAAAAGTTCTCCATACTAACATCAGGCATTCTTTTGTGCGGAAAATTTTTCCGAGAGCATCGGGGACCGGACCCGGCGAAATAGATTAGAGATGCCGAGACAAATTCAAAACCCTCGTCAAAATTGATTCATAGGCTATTTCTGACCCAGTATAGCCCTCGCCCCTAGTATAACCACATTTTTGACTGTATCTCGGCAAAGGAGGGTCAGCGCCTGATTTAGTGGACGAATTCGAACTCGGCGCGAATCATTTAGTAGGAGTTTGTGGTTATCTCATCTTTATGGAATTTTGAAAATTTTGAAAGTTTCTCCATACATCAGGCTTTTTTTTGGGCGGATAAATTTTCCGAGAGCTTCGGAGCCCGGACCGGCGAAATAGATTCGAAATGCCGAGCCGAATTCAAAACAGTCGTCGACATTGTTTCACAGGCCCTTTCTGGCCCAGTATAGGCCCTGCCCCAAGTGTACCCGTATTTTTGACTGTATCTCGGCAACGGGATCAGCGCCTGATTTGGTCGGACGAATTTGAACTCAGCGCAAAAAATTGAGTAAGAGTTTGCGGTTATCTCACCTTTTTGGAATTTGGAAGATTTTGAAAATTTCTCCATACGATAATCAGGCATTTTTACTGGGCAAAAAAAATTTTCGCGAGCTTCTTGGGTCCCGGACCTGGCGAAATAGATTCGAAATGCCGAGGAGAATTCAGAGCTGTCGTAAAAATTGATTCACAGGCTCTCTCTGACCTAGTATAGACTCCGCACCCAGTTTAACCCCTTTTTGACTGTATCGCGTCAACGGTGGGTCGGCGCCTAATTTGGTCGACGAATTCGAACTCAGCGCGAAAAATTGAGTAGGAATTGGTGGTTATCTCTGTATTTTTGAATTTCGAAAATTTTGAAAATTTCTCCTACCACACATCAAGCATTTTTTTGGTCGAAAAAAGTTCCGGGAGCTTCGGGGACCGGACCCGGCGAAATAGATTCGAAATGCCGAAACGAATTCAAAACCCTCGTCAGAATTGATTCACTGGCTATTTCTGACCCAGTGTATAGCCCTAGCCCTCAGTATATCCACATTTTTGACTGTATTCTGGGGGCGGGGCTATAAATGGGTAAGAAATAGCCTGTGAATCAGTTTTGACGATGGTTCTGAATTCGTTCTCGGGCTTTTGAATCTATTTCGCCGTTTTCGGGCCCGAAGCTCTCGGATAATTTTCTTGCCCCAAAAAATATCTGACGTATAGTATGGAGAAATTTTCAAAATTTTCGAAATTTCAAATTAATGAGATGACTACCAATTCCTACTCAATTTTTCGCACTGAGTTCGAATTCGTCGACCAAAGCAGGCGCTGACCCTGTGTTGCCGAGATACAGTCAAAAATGTGTTATACTGGGGCTGGGCTATACTGGGTCAGGAATAGACTGTGATCAATTTTGACGATGGTTTAGAATTCGCCGGGTACGGGCCCCGGAGCTCTCGGAATATGTTTTCGCCTAAAAGAATGCCTGATGTATAGTATGGAGATATTTTACAAATTTTCAAAATTTTAAATAGATGAGATAACCACCAATTTCTACTCTATTTTTCGAACTGAGTTCGAATTCGTCGACCAAATCAGGCGCTGACACTCCGTTTCCAAGAGACAGTCAAAAATGTGGTTATACGGGGGGCGGTGGCTATAGTGGGTCAAAAATAGCCTTTCAATCAATTTGGACGACGGTGCTGAATTTGTCTCGAACTTTCAAATCTATTTTGGCCGGGTCTGGGCCCCAAATCTCTCGGAAAATTTTTTTGCCCCCCAAAAAATGCCTGATGTATATAGTATGGGGGAGTTTTCAAATTTTCGGAATTCAAAAGTACTGAGATAAGCAGCAATTCCTACTAAAAAATGTTTCGCGCCGAGTTCGAATTCGTCGACCAAATCTGGCGGTGACCCTCCGTCGCCGAGATACAGACAAAAATGTGTTTATACTGGGGGCCGGGCTATACTGGGTAACAAATAGCCTGTGAATCAATTTTGACGAGGGTTTTGAATTCGTCTCGGCATTTCGATTCTATATCGCCGGGTTCGGTCCCCGAAGCTCTCGGAAAATTTTTTCGCCCAAAAAAATGCCTGATGTGTGGTAGGAGAAATTTTCAAAATTTTCGAAATTCAAAATAACAGAGATAACACCCAATTCTTACTCAATTATTCGCGCTGAGTTCGATTTTCTCGACCAAATCAGGCGCTGACTCACCGTTGACGAGATACAGTCAACAAGTGGTTATACTGGGGCTGGGTCTATACTGGGTCAGAAAGAGCCTGTGAATCAGTTTTGATGACGGTTCTGAATTCGTCTCGGCATTGCCAATCTATTTCACCGGGTCCGGGCCCGAAGCTCTCGGAAAATTTTTTCACCCAAAAAATTGCCTGATGTATGTATGGTATTGAGAAATTTTCATAATTTTAGAAATTCCAAATAGATAAGATAACAACAAATTGCTACTCAATTTTTCGCGCTGAGTTCGAATTCGTCTACCAAATCAGACGCTGACCCTCCGTTGCCGAGGTACAGTCAAAAATGTGGTTAAACTGGGGGCCGCGGAGCTAAACGGGGTCAGAAATAGCCTGTGAATCAATTGGACGATGGTTCTGAATTCGTCTCGGCAATTCGATCCTATTTCGCCGGATTCGGGCCCCGAAATTCTCGGAAAATTTTCTCGCAAAAAAAAAAAATGCCTGATGTAAGTATGGAGAAATTTTCAAAATTTTCGAAATTCCAAATAGATGAGATAACAACAAATTCCTACACAATTATTCGCGCTGAGTTCGAATTCATCGACCAAAGCAGGCGTTGACCATCCGTTAGCAAGATACAGTCCAAAATATGGTTATACTGGGGCGGGGGCTATTCTGGGTCAGAAATAGCCTCTGAATCAATTTTGACGACGGTTCTGAATTCGTCTCGGCATTTCGATTCTATTTCGCCGGATCCAGGCCAATAAGCTCTCGGAAAATTTTCTCGCCCAAATGAATGCCTGACGTATACATACGGTATGGAAGAATTTTCAAAATTTTTGAAATTCCAAATAGATGAGATAACAACAAATTCCTACACAATTTTTCGCGCTCAGTTCGAATTCGTCGACCTAATCAGACGCTGACTCTCCGTTGCCGAGATACAGTCAAAAATGTGGTTATAATGAGGGCGAGGGCTATAGAGGCTCGGAAAGAGCCTGTGAATCAATTTTGACGATTGTTCTGAATTCTTCTCGGCATTTCGATTCTATTTCGCCGGATCCGGGCACCGAAACTCTCGGAAAATTTTGTCGCCCTTAGAAATGCCTGATGTACGTACGTATGGAGAAGTTTTCAAAATTATCGAAATTCCATAAAGATGAGATAACAACAAATTATTACTCAATTTTTCGCGCTGAGTTCGAATTCGTCTACCAAATCAGGCGCTGACCCTCCGTGGCCGAGGTACAGTCAGAAATGAGGTTATACTGGGGGCAGCGGAGCTATACGGGGTCAGAAATAGCCTGTGAATCAATTTTGACGACGGTTCTGAATTCGTCTCGGCAATTCGATCCTATTTCGCCGGATTCGGGCTCCGAAATTCTCGGAAAATATTCTCGCCCAAAAAAATGCCTAATGTATGGAAAGAAATTTTCAAAATTTTCAAATTTTCCAAAAATAGTGAGATAACAACCAATTCCAACGTTTCAAAAAAGGAAAGGCACAAAATGGGGGACCCTTGGGGCACAATCAGAACAAAAAAAATAAAAGGTTTGTGCCACTTTTTTTGAGACCCCCCCTTTTTTTGGGGGGGGGGGCAAAAATTTCACCCGCCCTCCTTTTTTTTTTTGGGCTGTGGGCCCCGGGGAAAGGGGGGGCACAAATTGGGGGAACCCCGAGAACATTTAGCAAAAAATTTAGGAAAAAAATTCGTCCATCACACCCGACCCCCCACCCCTTTCTTGGGGGGGGGGGGTTTTTTTTTGGCCCATTTTTCCAAAACCACCCTGTTTTTAAAACCCTTTCAAAAAAAAAAAACCCTTGGTTTCTTCCCCCGGGTTTAATCCAAAAATTTTGGGGCCAAAAAAATTTCCCAAAATGCGGGCCAAAAAATCCCTTTAAAAAGGTTTTTCGTTTGCCCTGAAATTTAAAAAAAAATGGGGGAAAAAAAAAACAATTCAACTAAATGGAGTTTAAAAATTAAAGTTTTTGAACAAAGAACCAACCCAAATTTTTTTGGAAAAAAATAAATGGGTTTTTTGAAAAATTTTTTTTCCCAAAATTGGGGTTTTTAGGAAAATTAGGGATAACTGAAAAGAAACCTGAAAAAATTAAATTGGTGAAAAAAGGCCAAAAACCCAAAAGTTAAAAATTCTCTTTTCCCTTTTTTGAGAAACCGGTTTTTTTAAAAATTTTATTTTTAATTTGGGAAGTGCGTGAAAAAGGAAAATGGGGCCCCTTTTTAAGGACCCCCCCCCCCCAAAACCCCCCCGGGGGTTTGGGATAAACCCCCCCGGCCCCCCCCAAAGGCCCCCCCCCCCCGTTTGCCCCCCAGGAAAACAGAGGGGCCCCCGGGGGGTTCCCCCCCAGGCCCCGCCCCCCCCCCCGTTGAACCCCCCCCCCCTTCCCCCCCGGGAAATGCCCCAGCCCCCCCCCCCCCGGCCCCCCTTACCCCCCCCCCCCCGGGCCCCCCCCCCGGGGGAAAATTACGGAAAAACCCCCTTCCCATAAAAAAATTTTTCCCCCCCCGGGCCCCCCGGGCCCCGGCCCCCAATCCCTTTTCCCCTTTTTGGCCCCCAGGGGAAAAAAGGAAACCCGGCCCCCGCCCCCAAAACCAGCCCGGGCCCCCCAGGGCCCAAAAGCCCAGCCCCCGGCCCCGGGCCCCCCCCGGCCCCCCCCCCCCCCCTCCCCCAAGCCTTCCCCCCCCCCCCCCCCCCCAAATTGAGCACTGGACGGGTGACCCAGAAAATGGGGGCCAAAAATTTTTCGAGTCCCCGGAGCATTTTTAAAGCACAAATTACGAAAAAATTTTGTGCCGCAAATTTTCCAACCCCTATCTTCTTTGGGGGGGGGCAACATTTTTCTGGCCTCCCAAAATTTTCAGTAAGATTTAGACCCACGGGAGGCGGCAAAAATTCTGGGACTTCGGACCCCAAAATTTTGCACAAATAAATAAAAAATTTTGTCCCGAAATTTCCAACCCCCCCTATCTTTTAATTTGGGGGGGGGCAACTTTTCCCGGGCCCCCCCCCCCAAACTTTTTTTTTAAAATGTAGCCCCACGGAGGCCGGCACAAATTCTGGGTTTCAAAGCCCCTTTAAAGCAAAAATTTAAACAATAAAATTTTTGGGGCCAAAAACCCAAACCCCCTTTACCCCTTTTTGGGGGCCGTAAAATACACCCCTAAAAAGGAAAACATTGACCCTTTTGCACATTGAAGTGCCCGCCGTCGAGATGTTTTCTTCAAAATGTGTTGCGGTTCGTGACTCCGATGTTTCAATTTGGTCGTGTAATAATAATATTGTTAAAATAACAGTCAATGAAGTTTGCGCGAGATTCGGCGTGGATATTGACAATGACAGAAGGAACAGATTTTTTTGGAAAATTCAACTGGATAAGAAGGTTATTGTTAATGAAGAATTACTCAATTGGCTAGGCTATAGTGGTTCTCGGTATTATTTAAAGAAGACAAAAATCACGGTGAAAAACTTGTAGCTACCTTGCATGAACTTGACATTTATATAGGAATTCGCAATTTAAACACATTCGGAAGGAACCGAACGAGTACATATGCAAAACTTCGCGCGCATGATTGAATATTATCGGTACGATACAGTTAATCTATGCAGATAAATTTGGCAGCAGTGTGTGGTGCCTAAATAAGGTTAATTATCATAAACATTTGGTGTCATAATACTGTTTATTGGCCTGGTGCAACAATACCGTCTATTTATCCCTGGTGCTGCAACGTACAGCAGTTGTGTGGTGCCTCAACACCCGTGAACTATATAATATATATATATATATATTATATATATATATATATATATATAGTTCACGGGTGTTGAGGCACCACACAACTGCTGTACGTTGCAGCACCAGGGATAAATAGACGGTATTGTAGCACCAGGCCAATAAACAGTATTATGACACCAAATGTTTATGATAATTAACCTTATTTAGGCACCACACAATGCTGCCAAATTTATCTGCATAGATTAACTGTATCGTACCGATAATATTCAATCATGCGCGCGAAGTTTTGCATATGTACTCGTTCGGTTCCTTCCGAATGTGTTTAAATTGCGGATTCCTATATAAATGTCAAGTTCATGCAAGGTAGCTACAAGTTTTTCACCGTGATTTTTGTCTTCTTTAAATAATACTGAGAACCACTATAGCCTAGCCAATTGAGTAATTCTTCATTAACAATAACCTTCTTATCCAGTTGAATTTTCCAAAAAAATCTGTTCCTTCTGTCATTGTCAATATCCACGCCGAATCTCGCGCAAACTTCATTGACTGTTATTTTAACAATATTATTATTACACGACCAAGTAGAAACAACGGAGTCACGAACCGCAACACATTTAGATGAAAACATCTCGACGGCGGTCACTTCACATGTGCAGTGATCACTGTTTCCTTTCAGGCTGTATTTCTACGGCCCCCCAAAATGAGGTAGGGGGTTGGAATTAGCGGCACAAATTCTATTGTAATTTGTGCTAATTGTGCTTCGAAGTCCCAGAATTTGTGCCGCATTTTCTGGGCTCACAGTCCAGTGCTCAATTTGGGGGGGCTGGAAAAATTGAGTGCGTGCAAATGAAAGGGGCCTAAGTGACAGTTAGGCCTTTTAGCGGACATTGACTATTCTGATGCCCTGAAGCGCGCTCTATCGAGTAGTGAAAACCGCGTGCTGATATCTATAATAGTCGCAGAGTTATCAGTCTTATTAAATTTTCTGTTCAAGCAGTTTTCAATACTACTGAAAAAATTTGACTGGTTTGGTGGATTCGTTGTGTTCTTGTATTAATTTCGCATTAAACTACCTTTTTGGACCATAACAACATAGATTAATATTCAAGTTTGATGCAAAAATTCACTGCCAATGAAAAGGGCATTCATAGAGTCTACTTTGAAAAATTGCCGAAAATAGGATTATTTCTACCAAAGGTACATCAACTGATTTGGAACGTTAAAGACATCTAGTTTTGTACCTTTTTTACCGCACGTTTTTATCTCTGTTTATTCTCATGTGGTAACAAACTGAAACTTTGAACGCGTTTATCTCAAAACTACGTTTTTGCTCTTAGGCCCCTTTCATTTGCACGCACTCAATTATGATATTTTAAAAAAAGGATCTTCAAAAGGAGAGATTAACTGGTTTCTGCTGTCACCGAATTAATTTTTCAGGTTTCTTTTCACGGTATCTCATATCCTACCCCAATTTTGGGAGATGCACCCATTCTATCCAAAGTTTTGTTGTCTTTGTTCATACTTTTTTTAAACTCATGAGGTGAATGTGCGATAATTTCAGGCAACGACACTTCTGTTTTTGCGCATCGGATTTGGCAACAATGATAACGAAGAAACCAGTGGTGAAAGTAAAAACAGTGTGGATATGGGCCACAACCCCCCCCCCCCCAAGAAAGGGGTGGGGGCTCGGGTGTGATGGCACGAATTTTTACCTAATTTGTGCTAAATGTGCTCGAGGTTCCCACAATTTGTGCCCCCTTCCCTGGGCCTACAGCCCAAAAATAAAATGGAGGTCGGTGAAATGTTAGCCCACCCCCCAAACAAAGGTGGGGTCTCAAAAATAGTGGCACAAACTTGTATTTTATTTGTTCTGATTGTGCTCAAGGGTCCCACATTTTGTGCCTCCTTCTTTGAACGTTGGAATTGGTTGTTATCTCATCTATTTGGAATTTCGAAAATTTTGAAAATTTCTCCATACATCAGGCATTTTTTTGGGCGAGAATATTTTCCGAGAATTTCGGAGCCCGAATCCGGCGAAATAGGATCGAATTGCCGAGACGAATTCAGAACCGTCGTCAAAATTGATTCACAGGCTATTTCTGACCCCGTTATAGCTCCGCTGCCCCAGTATAAACCTCATTTCTGACTGTACCTCGGCCACGGAGGGTCAGCGCCTGATTTGGTAGACGAATTCGAACTCAGCGCGAAAAATTGAGTAATAATTTGTTGTTATCTCATCTTTATGGAATTTCGATAATTTTGAAAACTTCTCCATACGTACGTACATCAGGCATTTCTAAGGGCGAAAAAATTTTCCGAGAGTTTCGGTGCCCGGATCCGGCGAAATAGAATCGAAATGCCGAGAAGAATTCAGAACAATCGTCAAAATTGATTCACAGGCTCTTTCCGAGCCTCTATAGCCCTCGCCCTCATTATAACCACATTTTTGACTGTATCTCGGCAACGGAGGGTCAGCGTCTGATTAGGTCGACGAATTCGAACTGAGCGCGAAAAATTGTGTAGGAATTTGTTGTTATCTCATCTATTTGGAATTTCGAAAATTTTGAAAATTGTTCCATACCGTATGTATACGTCAGGCATTCATTTGGGCGAGAAAATTTTCCGAGAGCTTATTGGCCTGGATCCGGCGAAATAGAATCGAAATGCCGAGACGAATTCAGAACCGTCGTCCAAATTGATTCAGAGGCTATTTCTGACCCAGAATAGCACCCGCCCCAGTATAACCATATTTTGGACTGTATCTTGCTAACGGATGGTCAACGCCTGCTTTGGTCGATGAATTCGAACTCAGCGCGAATAATTGTGTAGGAATTTGTTGTTATCTCATCTATTTGGAATTTCGAAAATTTTGAAAATTTCTCCATACTTACATCAGGCATTTTTTTTTTGCGAGAAAATTTTCCGAGAATTTCGGGGCCCGAATCCGGCGAAATAGGATCGAATTGCCGAGACGAATTCAGAACCATCGTCCAAATTGATTCACAGGCTATTTCTGACCCCGTTTAGCTCCGCGGCCCCCAGTTTTAACCACATTTTTGACTGTACCTCGGCAACGGAGGGTCAGCGTCTGATTTGGTAGACGAATTCGAACTCAGCGCGAAAAATTGAGTAGCAATTTGTTGTTATCTTATCTATTTGGAATTTCTAAAATTATGAAAATTTCTCAATACCATACATACATCAGGCAATTTTTTTGGGTGAAAAAATTTTCCGAGAGCTTCGGGCCCGGACCCGGTGAAATAGATTGGCAATGCCGAGACGAATTCAGAACCGTCATCAAAACTGATTCACAGGCTCTTTCTGACCCAGTATAGACCCAGCCCCCAGTATAACCACTTGTTGACTGTATCTCGTCAACGGTGAGTCAGCGCCTGATTTGGTCGAGAAAATCGAACTCAGCGCGAATAATTGAGTAAGAATTGGATGTTATCTCTGTTATTTTGAATTTCGAAAATTTTGAAAATTTCTCCTACCACACATCAGGCATTTTTTGGGCGAAAAAATTTTCCGAGAGCTTCGGGGACCGAACCCGGCGATATAGAATCGAAATGCCGAGACGAATTCAAAACCCTCGTCAAAATTGATTCACAGGCTATTTGTTACCCAGTATAGCCCGGCCCCCAGTATAAACACATTTTTGTCTGTATCTCGGCGACGGAGGGTCACCGCCAGATTTGGTCGACGAATTCGAACTCGGCGCGAAACATTTTTTAGTAGGAATTGCTGCTTATCTCAGTACTTTTGAATTCCGAAAATTTTGAAAACTCCCCCATACTATATACATCAGGCATTTTTGGGGGGCAAAAAAATTTTCCGAGAGATTTGGGGCCCAGACCCGGCCAAATAGATTTGAAAGTTCGAGACAAATTCAGCACCGTCGTCCAAATTGATTGAAAGGCTATTTTTGACCCACTATAGCCACCGCCCCCCGTATAACCACATTTTTGACTGTCTCTTGGAAACGGAGTGTCAGCGCCTGATTTGGTCGACGAATTCGAACTCAGTTCGAAAAATAGAGTAGAAATTGGTGGTTATCTCATCTATTTCAAATTTTGAAAATTTGTAAAATATCTCCATACTATACATCAGGCATTCTTTTAGGCGAAAACATATTCCGAGAGCTCCGGGGCCCGTACCCGGCGAATTCTAAACCATCGTCAAAATTGATCACAGTCTATTCCTGACCCAGTATAGCCCAGCCCCCAGTATAACCACATTTTTGACTGTATCTCGGCAACACAGGGTCAGCGCCTGCTTTGGTCGACGAATTCGAACTCAGTGCGAAAAATTGAGTAGGAATTGGTAGTCATCTCATTAATTTGAAATTTCGAAAATTTTGAAAATTTCTCCATACTATACGTCAGATATTTTTTGGGGCAAAAAAATTATCCGAGAGCTTCGGGGCCCGAAAACGGCGAAATAGATTCAAAAGCCCGAGACGAATTCAGAACCATCGTCAAAACTGATTCACAGGCTATTTCTTACCCAGTATAGCCCCCGCCCCCAGATACAGTCAAAAATGTGGATATACTGAGGGCTAGGGCTATACACTGGGTCAGAAATAGCCAGTGAATCAATTCTGACGAGGGTTTTGAATTCGTCTCGGCATTTCGAATCTATTTCGCCGGGTCCGGTCCCCGAAGCTCCCGGAACTTTTTTCGACCAAAAAAATGCTTGAGTGTGGTAGGAGAAATTTTCAAAATTTTCGAAATTCAAAAATACAGAGATAACCACCAATTCCTACTCAATTTTTCGCGCTGAGTTCGAATTCGTCGACCAAATTAGGCGCCGACCCACCGTTGACGCGATACAGTCAAAAAGGGGTTAAACTGGGTGCGGAGTCTATACTAGGTCAGAGAGAGCCTGTGAATCAATTTTTACGACAGCTCTGAATTCTCCTCGGCATTTCGAATCTATTCCGCCAGGTCCGGGACCCAAGAAGCTCGCGAAAATTTTTTTTGCCCAGTAAAAATGCCTGATATTATCGTATGGAGAAATTTTCAAAATTTTCCAAATACCAAAAAGGTGAGATAACCGCAAACTCTTACTCAATTTTTTGCGCTGAGTTCAAATTCGTCCGACCAAATCAGGCGCTGATCCCGTTGCCGAGATACAGTCAAAAATACGGGTACACTTGGGGCAGGGCCTATACTGGGCCAGAAAGGGCCTGTGAAACAATTTCGACGACTGTTTTGAATTCGGCTCGGCATTTCGAATCTATTTCGCCGGGTCCGGGCTCCGAAGCTCTCGGAAAATTTATCCGCCCAAAAAAAAGCCTGATGTATGGAGAAACTTTCAAAATTTTCAAAATTCCATAAAGATGAGATAACCACAAACTCCTACTAAATGATTCGCGCCGAGTTCGAATTCGTCGACTAAATCAGGCGCTGACCCTCCTTTGCCGAGATACAGTCAAAAATGTGGTTATACTGGAGGCGAGGGCTATACTGGGTCAGAAATAGCCTATGAATCAATTTTGACGAGGGTTTTGAATTTGTCTCGGCATCTCTAATCTATTTCGCCGGGTCCGGTCCCCGATGCTCTTGGAAAAATTTTCCGCACAAAAGAATGCCTGATGTTAGTATGGAGAAATTTTCAAAACCTTCGAAATTCCAAAAAGATGAGAAAACCACAAACACCTACTCAATTTTTCGCGCTGAGTTCGAATTCGTCGACCAAATCAGGCGCTGACCCTCCGTGGCCGAGATACAGTCAGAAATGAGGTTATACTGGGGGCGGGGACTATACGGGGTCAGAAATGGCCTGTGAATCAATTCTGACGACGGTTTAGTATTCGTCTCGGCATTTCGAATATATTTCACCGGGTCCGGGCCCCGAAACTCTCGCAAAATTTTTTCGCCCAAAAAAATGCCGGATGTACGCGTGGAGAAATTATCAAAATTTTCGAAATTTCTAAAAAATGGGATAACAACTAATTCCTACTTAAGTTTTCGCGCTGAGTTCGAATTCAGCGACCAAATCAGGCGCTGAACCTCCGTTGCAGAGATACAGTCAAGAATGTGGTTATAATGGGAGCGAGGGGTATAACTGGCTCAGAAAGAGCCTGTAAATCAATTTTGACGATTGTTCTGAATTCGTCTCGGCATTTCGATTCTATTTCGCCGGATCCGGGCCCCGAAACACTCGGAAAATTTTCTCGCCCAAAAAAATGCCTGATGATGTACGTAGGGAGAAATCTTCAAAATTATCGAAATTCCAAATAGATGAGATAACAAGAAATTCCTACTCAATTTTTCGCGCTGAGTTCGGATTCGTCGACCAAATCAGACGCTGACTCTCCGTTGCCGAGGTACAGTCAAAAATGTGGTTAAACTGGGGGCCGCGGAGCTATACGGAGTCAGAAATAGCCTGTGAATCAATTTTGACGACGGTTCTGAATTCGTCTCGGCATTGCCAATCTATTTCACCGGGTCCGGGCCCGAAGCTCTCGGAAAATTTTTTCGCCCAAAAAAATTGCCTGATGTATGTATGGTATTGAGAAATTTTCATAATTTTAGAAATTCCAAATAGATAAGATAACAACAAATTGCTACTCAGTTTTTCGGGTTGAGTTCGAATTCGTCGACCATCAGACGCTGACCCTCCGTTGCCGAGATACGGTCAAAAATGTGGTTATAATGGGGGCGAGGGCTATACTGGATCCCAAATACCCTGTGAATCAATTTGGACGACGGTTCTTATTTCGTCTCGGCATTTCGATTCTATTTCGCCGGATCCGGGCACCGAAACTCTCGGAAAATTTTTTCGCCCTTAAAAATGCCTGATGTACGTGGGTGATTCTCCGAAAAATGGACAATTCAACGTGGACAAAAACCAAAAAAAATGAGGTTCACTTTTCAAATTTTTTTCGTTGAAATCGATACTAGGGGTGTTTAGAAATCATATTCCGGTACCGGCCGGGCTTAAATTTGATTTTGGAGGGTTGTAAAAAAAATTGTTGTCCGCGTTGAAAGACAAATTTTTCAAGTTTACATAGTGTGATAAGATGAGGCTGTACGATCACACAGCGGCACCGTGGGTTACAATCTCACGGATCACGGTTTTATGAAGTACCAAAAATTCATCTAGGAAAGTAGTCTCTGCACGAAGAAGATTTAAAGGCTGTTTCTACAGACTGCTTCTAAGTGTCGAAAGATTCACGTCCTTCAGCGTGGAGACAAGGAATACGTGAGTAGCCACGTTGAATAATATTTTATGTCCACGTTTAAGGACAAAATCGCCTTTTCCCTTTTCCCATTGGGTAAATATGCGGAAAATATTTGATACATGTTGCTGAATGTAATGTGGCCAACATTAGTTATATTATTACGTTTTTACAAATTCGGAGCTATAAATTCAATATGGCTGTTGATGTCCACGATGAAGGACACTTTTTTTTTTAGAAACCAGGATCTCAGCAATAAATGAGTATTTTAGCATACAAATTATCATTATTTCACAGAAGTTCTTACACAGCCTTCTAGAGGAAGTTATGAGGAAGTTATATGAGCATTTGAGAGAAGTTTATGCTTATAGTGGAACCCTACAGAGAGGTTTGAAAATTATCCACGTTGAAGGACATATCTCTTCCTAGACACAACTTTGAGGTATTCTAAAGGTTACTTAACTTGGTCAGAAAAAGATTGTAAGACCTATACCGTGTTGCCTCAACTTAACTCTTCAACAATGGGAAACAGTAGTTCCTGAAAATGATGTATTAAACCCTTCCAGCAAGCAAAAAAAACGGAACTAGGCCAGGTTGACACCCACGCTGATGGACATTTCAAGTGCATTTTCGATTTTCTAATGATGTTCTGCTGAACTAGGGAGAGCTTTTACCACTGTCTCCATCAGAAGAGTTCATTTCCTCAATTTTGATATATTGCGCATAGCATTCTGATAATAAGTGGCAGAGTTACAGCCTATTTACATGAATTGTCCATTTTTCGGAGAATTACCCACGTATGGAGAAGTTTTCAAAATTATCGAAATTCCATAAAGATGAGATAACAACAAATTATTACTCAATTTTTCGCGCTGAGTTCGAATTCGTCGACCAATTCAGGCGCTGACCCTCCGTTGCCAAGATACAGTCAAAAAAGTGGGTAAACTGGGGGCCGGGGCTATGCGATCGCAGAGACGCAGACAGAAAACACGTCGTCGCTACATTCTCCGGACAGCTGATTCTAACTTCGTATCCCTACACAAGGCTAAACGCTGATGCCAAATTTCCGTACCGCTAGGTGTATTACTCTATTACTACTGTATTGAAACGAGAAATATACGCTGGTGCTTCAACCTCTTGCAATTATATTCTGTGTATAACAGCGAACGCGATCTGGTTAAAAACACTGCGCACTAATTTGTATATGAGTATGGAAATACCCTCCTATAGGCACCAAGACTATTTCTCGTATTTCGCATGTAGATAGCATTACTAGCCATTTGCGCTCATTCCCATTGAAAAACGTTCAGGCACCAATTTTTGGTGCCTGAACGAAATTTTTGGTGCCACAATACCGTTTAACCTTACATTTTGGTGCCTCAATGACTGAAAGTAAATCTATATATATATATATATATATATATATATATATATATATATATATATATATATATGTTTATATGTTTATATGTTTATATGTAACACGAGCTTGTACGAGCTTGTTGCCTCTTCTTATCTATTCACTTGATAACGTGCCTACTATTCTTTTCATATCTTTCCGTCCTCCCGTTAACACAGGTTCTAGTAATTCTCAGCTGTATTCAGTTTACTTTCTTATGTGCTCGAACCAGGTTCACGCGTTTTTGTACGGACTTTCGTTTTCGATTCGTTTGTAAAACGCATCTTCTACGAATAAAAAGCTTTCGAAACAGTTCGTCTTATAAATCGAAAACTTTCTGTCGTGCGCGGAACCAATTTCATCTTTCATTTTATTATTCAATATCGCATCATCATGCCAACCGACTCTAACAATCCTTCCGATTCGGTTGAGATGTCTGCTACACGTGTCCGTTTATACGTTTACACCGGAGCAGATCCGAACAACACAAGAACAACCATCCATCTCATACGTAGCATCAAAAAAGAGGCATCAGGTGAGATCTATCTTTTTCCACCGGCACTTCAGCCTTTACGATGCCACGCAGACCTCGCGAAACTTCCATCGGTCATCGGCTGCACAAAATCGATTAAGGGACGAGGCCAGTTCAGAAACATCAACGTCTCCCTCTCACCGTCGATTTCTTCACAATATTTCGATCCTGACGGCAACGCACGTTTCGCTGACGAATACCTCGAAGAAATGTCCTCACCGCCGGAACATAACTCATCAACAGATACAACTGAAAGACGGAAACCACTACAATCAATAACGAAGGACGCGATTATCCAACGGTTCAACGGCATCGCGCCTAACCCAAAAACATGGATCGGAAATCTCGAACATGAATGCGCTCGCCTCGATATTCCTCCCGAACGCTACTGCGAAGTTTTACGCCTATTCCTCGATGGAATTGCAAGCGATTGGTTCAACACCGCCTGGACTCTCCATAAAACCTCACCATGGGAGACATGGAAACAGTCTTTTCTCGACCATTTTGCCACGCGCGGTTGGTTTGACACTTCATACGCCATCAACTTCAAATACTTACGCGGTTCTCTGAGTGAGTACGTTATAAAAAAACTCAGTCTATTAGCGGATAGTGATCCTGACCTATCAGAATTCTCTCGAATTGCAATTGTTATCGCCGGTATTCCATACGAATGGCACTCCCATTTAGACCGTGATAAAATTAAAACCACGAATAATTTAATTACTAGAATTAATCAGATTGATCGTTTATGTTCTCGTTCGTCCGCTCCTACCTCCGCTCCCTCGTCTTCCTCCACGTCTATTTCTCGTTCACCGCAAAATAACAAATCCAACCGAAACCGTAAAACTTGCTCCTTCTGCGACTCGATCGGAAAACCCGGCCGTTTCCACTCCGAAGCCGAATGCCTCACAAAAAAATACCGTTCCCACCAGTCCAATTCCTCTAGTTCTCCAAAACTAAACGATTCTCCTTCCTCTGCGGATAAGAATTTTAAATTAACGAATAACACCGAGCTCGAAAATCTTTTTAATAGCGAAATCAATCAAAAAAACTAAATTTTCCTCCGCTTATTAGTCTAACTGTCCTCATCAACAAAAAAAAAAGGTAATGGCCTTTATGATTCAGGTTCCAATACAACCATTATGCCGTTACACGTTTTACGTGATTTTCGTAATATTCAGTTTTTAAAGAAACCTTCAGTTTTCAAGACTATGAGCGGAGATGACCAATTCTTAGGTGTTGCCAAAATTACTCTACAAATTTTTTCAATTTGCATACCTATTATTGTATGGGTGGTAAACAAACCCACTTTCAAATATGATATTTTACTTGGCTTAGATACTATAAAAAAATTCCGTCTACGCCAAGACGAATCTCTTTCCATATCACAAGCTCCCGTTTCTCCTTCCCCTCCAGTGGCGATGTCCTCTCTCTCTGAGAATGTGATTAATTGGAACGAAGCCGTTCCGATTGACAAATTCAAAGCCAAAATCGAACACCTCCCCCCCGACCGACGTTCCCAAATTACTTCTCTAATTGACAGGTATAGCCAAGTCTTCGCACGCGATCAATACGATGTGGGCACAGTGTCTGAATACGAAGCGCACATCAAATTGCTTGATAATAAATATGTATCAAAAAAACCTTATCGTTGTAGTTTCCCCGATCAGGCGGAAATTGAACAACAAGTCGCTGATCTGCTTCGTCATAGTATGATAGAGGAATCCACCTCTCCCTTCGCGTCACCCGTCACAATGGCTTACAAACGTGTGGGTGACGGTCCAAAGAAGGAAAAAGTTAGAATGTGCATCGATTTTCGCGATCTCAACAAACTGATAGTGCCCGAAACCCATCCATTCCCTCTCATCGACGACATGGTCGTCCGCACTCGAGATTGTGAATGGTTCACAACTTTCGACATTAATTCGGCCTTCTGGTCAATTCCTGTTCGTATCAAAGATCGCTACAAGACTGCATTCATAACACAGCAGAGCCACTACCAATGGAAAGTTTTGCCCTTCGGTTTGAGGACATCGCCGGCCATCTTTCAACGCATACTCTCTGGTATTGTGCGTCGTCGAAATCTCAGCACTTTCTGTTGTAATTACATTGACGATATTTTGATTTTCTCGAAATCCTTCTCGGAGCATTTGCAGCACATCGAATTAGTCCTCCAAGCCATCATCGCTGAGGGCTTTAAGCTTAAGTTCGTCAAATGTAATTTTGCCGTAGCATCCGTCAAATACCTTGGTCATATCCTCAGTACAAATCATATTCGTCCACTCTCCGACAATCTTGTCGCAATTAAAAACTTCCCAATTCCCTCCACTCGAAAACACATCCGTCAATTCCTCGGAAAAATCAACTTCTATCATAAGTTTATTCCGAATGCTGCAAACCTACTCGATGTGTTCCACAATCTTTTACGTAAAGACGTCCCGTTTGTCTGGTCCCCCGAATGTCAACGCGTCTTCGAACAACTTAAATCATACCTAATATCCTCTCCTATCTCGCCATTTTTGATCCTAATTTACCAATCGTCATCTACACGGATGCCAGCGGTGATGGTATCGGAGCCATCTTGAAGCAACCCCAAGCCGACGGTGCGGAGAAACCGGTAGCCTATTTTTCAAAGAAGCTCAATGAAGCGCAGAAGCGCAAAAAGGCTATCTATATCGAAAGTTACGCCATATACGAAGCGGTTAAATATTGGCGATTCTGGTTACTAGGTAGACATTTTCTTGTGGTGACGGATCACAAACCCTTAGCGAATCTTAATCTAAGATCTCGTCCAGATGAGGAGCTTGGTGACATAGCAAACTTTCTTTTGCAATACGATTTCGACATTGTTTATCGCCCCGGTCCGGCCAACACGGAAGCTGATTGCTTATCAAGAAACCCTGTTCTTGAAGCTGACACCCCCTTCTCTACTTCCTCCAAACATGGAGTCAATTTTCTATCCTCTTCGGAAATCCTAGAATCTCAATCTCGTCTCTCCCGTTCTTCCTCCGATATTCTTGCGAATGGTTTTCTAACTCGCAAAATCAAATCCAAAACTAAAATCCTCTTAGACCTTACAACTGGTCTCCAGCTAATTGAACGAGTGCACTTGCACTATGGACACATCGGTTCTCATCATATCTATAATACACTTAAGAATTTCTATCATTTTCATAATATGTATCGACACATCTGCGCCTTTACAGCATCTTGCAAAGTCTGTCTCTGTAACAAGACACGACATCGCAACACCTCTGGTCTTTTGGGCCATCTCGGCCCAGCTTCTCGCCCTTTCGAAATTATGTCTCTCGACACGGTGGGTGGTTTCGGCGGCCGCCGATCGACAAAACGTTACCTTCATATCCTCGTAGATCACTTTACCCGATACGCTTTCGTTTTGCCTTCCGCAAATCAGACAACTACAGAGTTTATTCGTCTGTTGCGCATTGCCCTCCGAGTGCACCCTATCGAGACTCTATTAACTGACCAGTATGGTGGTCTCGTTTCCAAGGAATTTGAGAATTTCGTCAAAAACGAGAATATCCAACACTTGTTTACAGCTGTCGATCACCCGGAGTCTAATGGTTTAAATGAGCGTCTGAACCAAAGTCTTGTAAATCGAATACGATGTCGTATTAACGAATCGGAAAACTCGGTCGCTTGGTCTACACTCGCCTACAAATGTACGAAGGAGTACAATTCCACACTCCACTCAGCCACAGGCTTCCCTCCAACATATCTTCTCTTCGGACAGCGTGATCTCTTTTCTCCTATTGACACTCTTTCCACCGACACCTACGCTTCCGACC
This sequence comes from Acanthococcus lagerstroemiae, assembly GCA_031841125.1. NCBI lineage: Eukaryota > Metazoa > Arthropoda > Insecta > Hemiptera > Eriococcidae > Acanthococcus > Acanthococcus lagerstroemiae. The sequence continues at coordinate 29,774,005 of CM063113.1, read as the reverse complement.
TCAAAATAGCATATAATAATTCGTTAATTTCTCATAATCGCAACAAATTACGTTTAGATCGAAATCGTATTCATGTAACTTTTTCACCCGGAGATTCTGTATACATCGCAAACGGTAATAAACTTAATCGTAATAAATTAGATCCTGTACGCTTAGGACCTTTCAGTGTATACCGGAAATTGTCAGACTCGTTATACGAAATAAATGTTAGTAATAAGCCTAACAATGTTAATACCCGGTTATATCATGTTTCGAAAATTTTCAATCAGGCCTAGTTTTAAGATGTTTTTTTTTTCTCGTTCACATAATTATTCTATATTTCACACATTCTTTTTCTCCAAAATCTTATTCCTTTTCTTTTTTCCCGTGTCCCCTTCTTGGGTAGGGGGATGTAACACGAGCTTGTTGCCTCTTCTTATCTATTCACTTGATAACGTGCCTACTATTCTTTTCATATCTTTCCGTCCTCCCGTTAACACAGGTTCTAGTAATTCTCAGCTGTATTCAGTTTACTTTCTTATGTGCTCGAACCAGGTTCACGCGTTTTTGTACGGACTTTCGTTTTCGATTCGTTTGTAAAACGCATCTTCTACGAATAAAAAGCTTTCGAAACAGTTCGTCTTTTATATACATATTTTTTTTTTCAATCCGTGTTCACCGTAAAACTTTTATAAACAGAACTACAAAGTGTAGCTATAGAGCTATACTTTTCTTCTTTCTTAAAATAGCCCTTTTCTGCAAGATTTTTTCACAGACCACAGGAATACAGAGCTTTCCTATAGAACTAATCATAGTGCCATAACATTTTCTAATAGGTTTCTATTAAAGGGATAGGGATATACTCGTATGACTTGCCTATATAGGGTTTATTGCGATAGGATTATTCTGTTGGGCTTTCCTATAGAATTTTCGATAAAGTTTTTCTGTAAGCTGTTCTGTAAGGGCTTGTTGTAATTGTAGCTTCGCCGTGGAACCATAGTACTTTTCTATAGGGCTTGCTATAGGGCTGTTTGATTTCTGATGTCTCCTTATAGGTCCAGAGATATAGAGTTTTCCTGTAGTTTTTTTTTTTTTTTTTTTTTTGGAAGGCTTTCCTGTAGGCTTTGCCATAGAGCCATATAGTTTCTTAATATGGGTTCACCATAAGACTTCCATAACATACATCTACAGGGTGTTGCTGTAGAGCTATGGAGCTATACTTTTCTGCTTTCTTAAAATAGTCTCTTGGATAACTCTTTCACTTCACAAGATTTTGCCAAAGATCATAGGAATATAAGGCTCTCCTATAGGACTAATCAAGTGCCATAACATTTTCTAATAGGTTTGTATTAAAGGGATAGGGATATATGGCTTGCCTATAGGGTTTCTTATCATAGGATTTCATTGTTGGGCTTTCCTATAAAAGTTTCGATGAGCTTTTCTGTAAGCTGTTCTATAAAAAGCTTTGTCATATAGCTTTACCATGGAACCACAATTCTTTCCTATAAGACTTAGTATAGGGCTGTTAGATCTTTAATTTCCTCTTTGTGGGTCCAGGGATATAATATTCTATATGTAGGGTGTGCCAATTCACAATTCTTCTGTAGTCCAGAACGCTTTTGGCTGTTACGCCATCTTCAGTGGAAAGAATTGTGAATTGGCACACCCTACGTATAGAATATTACCGAGTTCACTCACACTCCAACGTGGACACCAGGGATATAAAGGGGATAAAATATTTGGCCTGCCAAAAAAGAATGTTCCAATGACAGACCCCTGCACGTCGCAATAATCGGTATAAGCGACTATTTTGATAAAAACCCACGCCTAATGAAGCGCGACAAAAAATGCGGCGATGCGAGCGACAATTAACACATTTTTACTGGGCTTGAAATGTGTGCAGGAGTACCTGCCTATTCAACATTATATTGGATCCGGTGAAAATTATTCAACTTTTCGTGACGAATTCAAATCCATCGTCAAAACTGATTCTCACTCAATGTTTGACCTGGTATACTCCTCCCCTCCCCCACTTGTACAACTACATTTCTGATTGTATTTCCAAAATGGAAGGTCAGTGGTAGATTTAGGCAACGAATTTGAATTCAGCGAGAAAAACTGATAAAGAATAGGTGGTTATCTCAATTTTTTTGATTTTCAAAAATTTTGAAAATTTCTCTATACTCCTACATATTGGGAATTTCGGTCCCAAATGCGAGTCGGATTGAAAATCTGATTCAATTTTCGAATTCAGCAACCCATAATATCCATTTGAGTGGTCTTACTTTGATCTGGGTCTACAAGCAATTTCATGTTTTCAACCAGGCCAACCCCGATGGGTTTCCTACTTAAAAATTTTTCCGCAATATTTGAGCGCCGGGCCAGAAGATAAAAAGAGGCCGACCAGGGCCTCCAAGAAAGGCCTTACTGGTACATTGATGTTCTTCACCTCATTATTTATGTATGGTGTTAGTTGGCTTGATCAAAAGATTGGAGTAGCTAGTTCCGGGCTTAGACAGTCGCTTCGAAGTTCATTGGTCTTCGACCATATCGCGATGGACTAATTTCACGATGATGTCTGGTATCTGTTTTGGCATATAATTTGTGGGCAGCCATGATGTTACTGTTCGTAATTTCGAGCATGTACATGTTCAGAGAACTACTTAGACGGCGCCGATACGGCGTTAATATTATTTCTGCGGCGTTCCATATTTTTACGTGGCGTTCAATACATCTTTTTCCGGTCAAAATTTTTTTCCTTTGGCCGGATCCGACTTAAACGTTCGTGCGTTCTTCATTTCAGGCATTTTTTGTTGCTTCTTTGTCGTTCAAACAACTTTCTCTGGCGACCTGTTATTTTCCACCCGATATAAAGCTTTCCTGTAGGTTTTTCTACATATAAGGCTTTCATGTACGGCTTTGCCAAAGACCCATAGGGCTTTCTTATATAAAACCTGCTGTAAAGCCTTACGGGTTTATAATAGGGCCTCCTTATAGGGATGGGCATGTTGGGTTTTCCTATAGGACTTTGCCATAGAGCCGTAGAGCTTTTCTATATAGGGCTTGCTGTTGGGCCATAATTTTTTTAATCGGTCCCTCTTGAAGGGCGAGGGATACAGCGCTTTTCTATAGGTCATTTGCATATGGTTTTTCTGAGCTTTGTCATAGTGCCATTGGGCCTTCCTATAGGACTTGAAAGCCAAAAGTTTGCTTACTAGATCCTTCTTATAGCGATAGAGATGTAGGGTCTTCCTACGGGGGCCTGGTACCGTAAGGTTTTCTTATTGAAATTTCTTACAGAGTTTTTTCCTGTTGAGTTTTCCTATTAGAGATTCCTACAGGGATTTGCCATACACCCACAGAGGTCTTCACCATAAGGCGTACCTATTGGTTTCTCTCTTCCTTCTCTCCCTTACTTAACTCAAGGGCAAACTCATATCACAAATGAATTCAGTGACCTTGAAAACAACAATAAACAGATGGAACAGATAGGAACAGAAGTTGGAAACCGATTCCGAAGAAAATATTACACCACTCTACTTCCCCTCGCTTCCCTTTAATGTGGTTTCCCAGTGAGTTACGAAAAACAAAATGAGATTTTTCAAATGAAAAATTGGTTTCAGAATAGATGATTTAAAAATTTCTTTGATTCGTTGAGTACGGATTAACTTTTATTATCACAAATCCAATTTTGTTAGACTATTTGAACTTTTGAGCAGTTTCACTCGTACCTATTCTTACGGATTTTTACTACTTTTATAAGGTTGCCCAGGTGGCCTACTATAAGCTACGCCAAATTTCACCTTCTCAATAACTTTTTGAATTTCTTTTTCCAAATTGGACTGAACTACAGTAGTTTACTGACAGATCTTGGCGAGTTACAATGAAGGATGCAATCATTATTCTTCGTAATATTTCTACTTGTTATTCAAAGAGGAGAATATTGCCACGTTGTGACAAGTATGAAGGAAATTCGCTCGTGGCAGCGCAGCTTCGATCGACCTTTTTCAGTCTCCGTCTCTTTAATTAACATAAAAACACCTTATTTGAGCTGATAATGTAATTATGCTTCATTTGTGCGCGTCTAGTGTATTTTTCAGTCTGGAACGTTTTTTTCCTTTTCACGTTTTCCTGGTTCAAACGAAAGCGGGGAATTAAAAAGGTTAATTTCGTGAAAATCTAATTACGTATAAGTTCGTTTGACAGTTAGTAATTCTATTAGAGTTTCAGTCGGAGGATTCTTTTTTTTTCCACCGGAATAATCGTTTTCCTCTGGAGAGATTAAGGCTGCGACCCTGCGAGTTTTACCTTATCTCTGTAAAGTGCCTACCGGCCCTGCTAATTGGAGAAACAGCGGATTCCTTAGATGTCAAAAAAGTAGGTATTTTTTGCGAATCCCGGACGGTCGGAACAGAATAAATTATTTAAAAAACCCGTGGCGAGCTTTTTGCAAAATTTATGAATCAAGTCGAAGCTCGAAAAAATATATATACTTTCTTGATCCCCGCCAGACCGTAAATAATGATCCAAGTTGGAAATAAAGATACAGGTGGTTGAGTTTTTCGTAAGTACATGGAAATGCTTCAGGCAGTGTCGATTGTTGCAGGTTACGTAAAATTTTATCTTTCAATAGCGCAACTCATTCCTTCTAGGAAGGTTGGAGCTAAAACCTATCGAATTTCAACTGTGCTGTATTCTGTTCCAGGTATACTTCATATTCATTACTGTTGGAATCGCCAACCTCCTAGACACATTATTCTGCTCACTGTTGTTGCACTCATGCGAACAACTCAAACATCTGAAAGAGATCATGGGTCCGTTAATCGAACTGAGTGCTGCCCTCGATACACAAGTTCCGAATGCCGAAGCACTCTTCAGAATCGGCGCGTCTGGATCAAAAGCTCCCTTAATTGAAAATGGTAATAATGCTTACAGTTCGTGTAACTAGAATATATGCATGTAAAATCTAAACAGCTCTGGCGATAAAATTGTTCAGCAAAGCCTATGGGGAGCCTGCTGTGACCAATTTGGAATTTCGGATTGTAACCCTTGAGGAACTGGAGGAGGGTTCATGCATTCGGCAATACTCGTACATTTATTGCTTCTATTAGTCCTTAGACTGTGAGTGGATATGTGTATAACCTCCAGGTAAATTTAAAAAAAAAAAGAGGAAGTGATGACATACTGTGAATGATGGTGATACGGAGTTACGTATTGTTACACTCAGCTGTACTATGAGTGTTGAAGTGGTGTCTGGTGGTGGGTGATTCTCCGAATGGACAATTCATGTAAATGAACTGTAATTCTGCCACTTACTATCGGAATGCTGTGCGCAATATGTCAAAATTGAGGAAATGAACATTTCTGATGGAGACAGTGGTGAAAGCATTCCCTAGTTCAGCAAAACATACATAGGCTGTCGTTAAGTAACTGAGACTAAAATTCGTACGGCCCACCAACGCTACCTATCGGCGTTTCAACGCAGTAGGGGGATAATTTGGTTCATTGGCTATCAATTGAGACCACGCCGAGCTAATTTGATTAAAAACTCGCTGTTCCAGACCAATTTGAAAAAAACCATATGCGTTGACCCCTACAGATTTTTTAAAGAAGGAAAAAAAGCATACGATTACGAAATTTTTTATTAATCATCATCTTCATTAAGTACACGAATATCTTTTCCAGAATAAGCGTCATTTATGGCTATACTGGCGTCCATCTGTTCTTGCCATTTATCGAATGTTTCACGTATTCCGCCGCCGGTAAGGAGGAGAAAAACATCTGCATCGCGGTGATGACTTCTAATAAATCACAATTCACTCCCACCCCCGTATAGTCCTGACCTCGCCCCGTACGACTTTTGGTTATTTCCTCAACTAAAGGCAGCCTTACGGGGTCGTCAATTCAACACGAATCAAGAAATCGCATCACTGCGGCGCAGATGTTTTTCTCCTCCTTACCTTTAAAGTTTGTGAAAACTTTTTTCGGGTCTCATTAATACTAAGAATTTGCTGAGAAACTCGTATCGAATTTTCTACATTTTGACTGTGCAGCAACTCTTTACCTTATTTCCTCGCCCAAAACGATTTGGGAACAAAGACAAAACAAGACTGAGTACACTGTGTTAAAAAGTTCTTAAATAAAATAGAAGCAGTTTCTAAACCTTTTTTCCTGCTTATGATTCACAACTGTACTTAGAAAAATTGAAGGTAGACGTACAAAAATTTTTATTACCTAAAATATTGGAAAATTTAACGTGAATTTTAGACATTTTTCCTTTGCATTTCTGGTTTGTTTGTTGCTTGGTAGCTTAGATCATTCTTGTCTTTTTCTTATTATCATAAGTACCAAGTGTGCTCTTATTGTATGCCAGCGTAGATCGAATCTATTCGATCTGGAATAAATGCTTAGTATAGGTACTCGTATTTACTGTCACCAACCTTTCTTTGACCCTGTGATAGTGATCTACCTTCTCCCAGAGAAGGGGGAGGATATTTTTAATGATATCCACAACATTCATTGGCTAAGTTAAAAAAATAAGTGTGGAGAAGTGAGGGGAGGGGTACACACGATACCTCGTACCCATTTCTTTTCCCACCAGTTTGTGATTATTTTTATTTGAAGTCCTTCGGAATTGTTTTTTCAAACTACTTCCACCTATTATAACAATTTTTTTTGCACCTAATGTAAATAATTTTTCCAGAGGGCTTTGCCAGGGTGAGGAACATTTGCCCCTTCATCCTCCAGTATCGTCAAATCTTCCTAGATGGTCTACTATAAGTTATGTTGCCTGGATTTTCTCCTTGGTCTGTTGGATCCTGGTCGGCAAATTATTCTATCACGAGTCATTGGGTATATGAATGAGATCAGTTATTTCTGGCCTTGATGAGTATTAGCGAGTTTTTCTCCAATCTTCAGTTGTATGGCGTTTGATTTCATTTTTTAACGAAAACTTTTTTTTTTTTTGGGGGGGGGGGGTCCTAAGTCCGTAATAATATTGCATTCCTTACTGTATATAAAAATTGATTCACACGAAAAATTGCTAACATTTTTTGTTGAATAAGTATGTTCTTGTGATCTAGATATCTTAAAATTTACAGAGAAGATATGAAAATTGGAATTAGAATACAACTAAAATTTCAAGAACTGAACCTAGGAATGGATTGAGAATTCAGGTTCTTGACTTATGCCCCTTTAGAAAGCAAAAATGTTCCATCTTCGAAGATATGCTACGGTCAACGTGTAGACCTCTTTGTAATGCTTCAGTTATTGCGGAAAGATAACAACAATATTTTGAGAGCGTGAAACAATGTTTTTCGCTTCTTCAAAACTTTACATTTGTTGTAAGTTAGTAACTTCCTTATAAGTGCTATGCCTCGAATCAATACCATCTTAATGAATAAAATGTAGCTTTTGTATCCCGAACTATGAACTTTTTATACGTTTTAGAAATTAATTTGCTAATGAATAACTCTTTGTGCAGAGGATTATGACGAATACACCAACAATTATAACAACTACCAGAGCAATACACTCAGTGTAAATGCCATTTCTGGAGGAACTGGTGGCACTGGACCTAATGGACTAACAAAGAAACAAGAAATTCTAGTTCGCTCAGCTATCAAATACTGGGTTGAAAGGCACAAGCATATTGTGAGGTAAGCACTGCGTTTGTAAAGTTCAAATAATGTTAGCATAGCCATGGGATACTTCTTCAATAAAAGTTTCATTCTTTAGCACCGGATTTGGGATAAATGTGCGTCTAGGTCAGTCATTGGCAGCGCCTTCTCAAAAAAAAATCTGCAGGTTTTTTCTTGCATTGAATTAGCATTTTTTTCCCCCAGAAGGAGGTACCAAATAATTGAGTATAATATGTGTGTTCTGCATCACTCCATTGATCCTTTCTTTTCATTCACGTTTCATCGCTTTTAGAAATCGCAAGAATTCTTCAAGTTTTCACTGTGAATATTTACTTGTTTTTAAAACAAAAACAGACCATTTGTTCTCAACTTTTCATCAAGCCAAATTAGGAATTTTAGAACTTGTTATCTAATTTCCATGAATGTTCTATCTTTTTCTCATATTTTGCAATTCTTCTAGCGCAGTCATGATTTTTATATCTTTCATTCATTTTTCATCATTCTAAAAAAAATAATTTTTAAAAATTTTCACAATGTAAATTTGAAAATTTTTAAACCAGATATAGACTATTTTTCTATAGTTCCTCGTTAAAACATATTTACAAATTTTTTGTGTTTCGTCTTCACATTTAATGAATTTGGAGAATCGTATAAAAAGATAAAGTGCAGTTAAGAATTTCTCAATTTATCACTAATTCTTAAAAAACAATAAAACCACACAAGTTTTCATAGGAAAATTCCTGAGTTTTTAAAACAAAATGAATCATTTTCTCTCAATTTCTTATCACGACAAGTTGTAAAATGTTTGAATTCTGGTATCAACATGCATTAATTTTCTCTCATTTTTTTTTTCATTTGTTTAAAGAATTATTGGATCTATGAAAATAACTATGTACACCCTTCTCCTCTTACTATATTTTAAATTTTCTAAAGATTTTTCTATGTGTTCTTACGGTTAGAGGTTTCTCATTTTTTCATCGCACTTAACGAATCAAAACCCTTGATAAAATTCTCACCAGCCATTTGTACTCGTTTCTAAATGAAAATTACTCATTTTTACCTATACGTTTTCCATCTTGCAAAATTCAAAATTTCAGCACCGAGACGGATTTCTCAATTTTTCGTTCACTTTTAAAAATTCAAATATTCTTAAAGTTTCCACAGTTAGATACTTACTCGTTTTTGAAACAAATACAAAACACCTTGTCTTAATTTTTCGTTAATTAAAGTTATGAAATGTCCAAGTTTTTGTTGCGAAACAAGCTTGCTTCATGCAAGCCTGCATCCAGTTTTCATAAGTTTCGTATACTTAGCCTATTGTTCAAGCTTTTTCTCTACCGTCCATACTCATGATTTTTTTTCTAGAGCAGTTATATATTTCTCGTTTTCTCCTCATCTTTTCTCCGCTTTCAAGAATCAAAAAACTGAACCAATTTTTCACCAACAGTTCAAACATAGAGTCAATTCGAATATTAATTCCACTCTGGAAATACATACATAGCTGATTTCATAATTGAAAGTACGTTCCATAATGGTACATATATATTATGCTTACATTTTTAATGCATTACACTTATGATACATATGAGCTTTTTCTCGTTTAATTATAGAAATAATTGTTTCCACACATTAATAGAAATAAGTTTTTAATATCATTCAGTTTAGATATGTGAAAAATTATTTAAATTCTAAAAATCAAAATCATGAAAGTCGGAAACCGACCTATTCTCAAAATCATAATTTTAAAATCAAAATAAAATGATTTAAAATCAGTCAATCTTGATAATTTTTTAATGTTTGATTTTGCCCATCTCGGGGTATGAATAACGCAAAATGTAGAAAGGGAGCACGGATGAGCTGAAAATGAAACCTTCAAATCACGACAAAAACTTTTGATCACTTTAAAACTGGAACGATAAAAGATATTACAATTATTGCAGGGCAGGAATAGTTGCAGATGTATAAAACAATTCTGGAAAGGGCAATAGAGAATGTGTGAGTATTTAAAATTCTCATCCCCCCCCCCCGCCACAGTGTTTGAATTATTTTCGTGCTCTCCGTGTGGTAACTGAGCGAGTGGACAAGTTAAAGACTTCGAATTTATTTTGAATTATTTGAGTTGATCCTTCGACTTATTTATGCTGAAAATCTGTGAGAAGGTGAAAATATACCCTGTGGGGTGATATTTATCACCCTACTGAGCGGCATCTCGAGTTCAAAAATTTGTCGTATTATTCTACCTATTTTATTTTGTACGAGCCCAACAACTATAACAGCGCATTTACGGGGAATTGAGTATGCAATTTCATATGCATACAGTAATGAACAGTATAGTATTGTAGAGCGTAAGGACACACGATTCTCCTCCCACATTTTCGCAGACGGTGAAGTTGGATCGACGCGGGACGAACTTCAAGTTGAAAGGGTCTAGTGTATTTTGTTCGATGAAAAAATTTTCTCCCCTCGAAAAGGGGGACTGAAATGGACCACCAACTTTGGAACTATGAATAGAAAGTTGTCGAATGAAATATTGAAATAGAGTTTCCTTGATTCACTGATTTCGAACATCATATCAGATTCTTGATTTGGCCTCGATTTTTGCTCTGAAATTCAAATTTTGAGTTGAACGATGTTTCGGAGTAATTTATTTATTTATCTATTTATTGATTTGAAATAACGTATCAGATTTTCATCCGGCCCTGATTTGAGCCCATGAATTTAAATTTCGAAAACAACAAAGATTAAATTTATTTTTGCTGAAAAACTGTATACATTATCGTGTTGTTTCTTTTTTTGGAAGGGGGGTAGCTGCTTTTTTTTACCTAGGTGTTTCCCTGATGCTCAATGAAAGCCAGTGGAGGTTATCTTTTTCTTCTTTTTTTCTCTTTTTATTTCAGTTCTCCCTTTATTTTTTTTACTCGTTCTTTCTGGTTGTTCTAGAAGTTGTGTGACTGTTTTGTCTGATGCTTCTACTTACAGTGGTTCAGTTTAGCTTGTTTTGTCAGCACAGAGTTGAAACTATTTTATGAGGGTGTGGTATACGAATCAGCCTTTCATGGTTCTATACAACACAATGAGCAGTTTGGCAGTCTATCTCGGACTTGTTTTAGCCAACCTAACACATGATCAGGGCTTTCGTATACTGTTTTTCTCAAATTCATTGTCAAATCTAAAAACTGAAAGAAGTATCGAGTAGCATACGTCGAAGATAATAATTCTATGTTGAATCAATTTCGAATAGTAAAAGTTATCAATAAACGAATGAAGTTGTCTCTTGTTATCAGTGAACGATCCGATTGGACCACTTACTGTCAAGACGAGTGAACGATCGTTCGCGCCATAAGAGCAATGCATTAGAGGAAAAGAAAGAGTGATGTTATCGACGAAAACGAGAGAGAGGCTACATATACTTCAGCCATGGTGTCTACTGTCTGAGATGTCATGAAAAGTCATGATATTAAAAAACTGTCATGAAAGTCATGAAAAGTCGTGATATTCAACCAAAATTCGAAAAAGTCATGATATTCCATCATGTCATTGTTCGCAATATTTCCAATACCAAAAAAAAATCTGTTTTATAAAATATTGAGTAAATATTTATTATGGAAGTTTAGCGCGCTCTGTATCGATAGCACTACACAACAGCATAAAAAACAATGGGATGAGATTATATGATTTTAGCTGTATTCTAAATGCTGAATACGATGGCGTTATCCATTTTTCTCAAGAACCTCTCGTTTTCCATATTCAATTTAAAATTTTATTAAAATTTTCACTTTTTATTCCTTTTTGTCATGCAGAAATAGCTACACTGATACCGATAACAATACTGAACGCATATAGTGTTCGATCAGTAGTATCATCTTGATGATACTAAAATTTGCATGATAGGGAGGGGGTGGACTATAATCAAAAAATTAACATTGGCATTAAATTCCTCGTTGAAAATACATATAGAATCATGTATTCTCATGCCATTGTTTTTTGAAAAATTTTTAATTGTTGTGTAGTGTAGGTGTTAGTATTGAACGATCTGGTAATAGATAGAAAATGGCGTGTGTCTACAGTCGGGTCAGTTATGTTGTAGTCACGGACATTAAAACTACTAAACCTAAACTTTTCACTGTCGTTAATGTGGGGTCCTTGAATTAGCGGTTGCGAAGGTGATAGTTCCGCCTTCCATGTAGACTGCGTATTTTATTTAATATTGATTTACATTGATATCGCGTCGCATTTTATTTTTAAATTCAATTTTTTAGTTGTAATTTGTAAAATCTCCTTACGGTATGACATTTTTTGAATTAGGTTGGTATGTTACAATAGTACAGTGGCGTAGCCAGGGGGGCGAAGTGGGCGAATACCCCCCTCCCAAAGCACCAGACACTAAATGTAAAATATGCGAAAATGAGCAATTTTTGCCTTTAAAACACGTTTTTTCGAAAATATTTTACTCGAACAGTAATTTTACCTTTATTTTTCATAAAATAGTCCTCTAATATAAGCAATTTTTAAAAAATACCTCAAATTTCAACTTTTTGTTTCTTTGGAAATCTTACTTCGCCCCCTCTCCCTTTGAGAAAATCCTGGCTGCGCCACTGCAATAGTATATGTATAATTAAAGATGGTGTGTTGTGCGTTTGGTTGTTCAAATAGACCTAAAGAAGGTTGCTGAATATCATTTCACCGTAAGCAGCCGCGGAAATAGGGCAAAAACTTTGAGGGCCTGAAGCCCCAACGCCTAAAATAACTTTATAAAAATCCAAGAATCGTAGCGTTCCTCCCCCCACACACAAAAAGAATAAATAAAAATAGATTTTTTCCTCAGTAATACTTCCTTTGTAAAAAAATAAAAAGAAAAGTCTTACTGTATTAAGATTTTATCTAAAAATAAAATTTAAAGGGCTAATTTTGAAACCGGAGCGTGGTTTCCCCCCTCGTCCCCTCATATTTCCGCCCCAGGGGCTAACGTTGTAAAGTGATACATGTTACCGTTTACTACTTGAAAAAATTGCAGGGCTGCCAGATCAAAATTTTAATTTTTTTTCTTTCTTTTTTTTTGTAGCCAACTCAGATGAAAAAATTATCGAACTCGCAAATTTCGGAGTTTTCCCCCTGTTTCTTGCGCTTGGTTTCGTCCTCTTGACATTGACAGCAGGGTTGACACGTTTAAAACATTGTACTTTTCAAATTGCTTTGCAAACAAAAAACAGTTTTTTTGTTGTAAATGATTAAAGTACTGTTTCTCTCTTTTTTTTTCAAATTTGATTTATGGTAGCATAGGTCATAGGACTGTTACAAATGAAAATTTCTCGAGTCTGAATATCTTTATTCGCACGTGTAACAGAGAATACGCGTCAGAATCAAGTATCCAGAATCCAGTTAATGTTAAAACTCCCCTTGAACTCTGTATTACAGTGATCTGTGACCAACTTTGTTCAAGTTGGAACTTCAAATCAATTTTCATTATGTCATGAAAAGTGGCCTAATGAAAATGTGGTTAAGATCAGATTCTCGAGACATGTTTCAAGATGCGGGGGATTTAAGGTGAAACTCTGGATCAGTGCTATCGTGTGTGGTGTAATTAGGAAATATAAACTATAAAATAGTCAAAAATTCAAAAAATAACCAGAAAGTTGGAAAAATAGTTAAGAAAAAACTAGCTGGAAACGCTGTAGCCTGCCAAATTTTAGAATAGCAAAATATAATGGAATTCAACAAGTTTAAATGGTCACATTCTCAAATTTGAACGAAAATAGCCAGAACGGGCAACTAGCAGTCAGATCTGGCCGCAGTGTTGAAATATTTGAACGTGTTTTTTTCGAAAATGCACGCTTTGGAATAACATTGTTTTTCCACCTAGGTATCTCAGTTCGGACTGAGAGAGCGAAATAGTCGCGCTCTACAATTTTAATAGCGTGAAAAAGATAGACTTCTATAAAAGTGATTATTCTATCAACTTGCCCTGATTGAAATGAAAATGGACTCATTTGAAAGGAAATTTCAATCTCTATCAATTTGGTTCTCTTCATTTTTTTAAAAAAACCCTCCCATTTTTGGTGATATTTTCTGAAAATTAAGTACGTATGTCAATGGGATATTCCCACATGATCACTACTACAAGTTGGCGATGATAGCGCGCCTCCACCTCGACCAGCTCGAATTACTTACTTAATTGGCATGAAAGTGAACGAGAGTGAAGTAGTGAAGTAAACTGAATAACTGAACGTGAACGAGCTATTCTGCAAATTGAACGATATTGTTTTTGCAATGAATTGAACACTGAACTTGAACGACATTGTTGCTACAATGAACCGAACTTGAACTTTTTTGAAAGTATGTGAACGTGCCCATGTGTCCTGGGTGGCTGTTTGCTGTGTGGTAGCTAATGGCTAATAAGCGGATTCGGACACCGAGTATTCGATAATAGACCTTTTCATGGGCGACGTCATGTTGACTTATGAGAAGGACTGTTGCGCAGCTGCTCCAGCATTCGCAGCAATTTTGCAGCCTGCAGGTTCCAGCTTGTTTTATTTACATTCATTTTACATGTATAATTCCATAAGCGAACATTCGCTCTTCTTTGCGAGTCCATAAATATGAAAGAGAGCGTTTCTTAATATTGAACTGAGATTTAAATCAGAACTAAATGCTTTTAGATCATAAATAAGCGTCCGGAAGCATTAAGAAATACTCTGTTTCATATTTGGACGCAGTTAGGCGTAAGGGAACCAACCAACATTTGTATACAAAGTGAGTTATTAGTATCGTTGGAAAGAGCGAAAAAGTAGAATTTTTCAAAATTGGGCCCTCAATTCAAAAATGTGTACTCACGTTGAAAAAAGCTTATCAGTAAACGTTTGTCATATAGTTTCTACACGGCTCTTGAACTTAGAATCATATGTTCTCAAAAAACAGATTTTGATGGTTGGTTCCCTTACGCTTAACAGCGTCCATTTTTGGACTCGCAAAGAAGAACAAATATTCGCTTATGGAGTAGTACATGCAAAATGAATATAAATAAACAAAACAAGTTGGACCCTGCAGGCTGCAAATTGCTGCGAATGCTGGAGGAGCTGCGCGACAGTCCTCCTCAGGACGTAACCATGAAAAGGTCTATGAACGTACGAGGATAAGAAATTTGAATTTTGAAATGTATGATTCATCTTTGTTGTTAGAAGTTTGAACGATAGAATACAGTGTAGTTTTTCTTCGCGCAAAATAGTAAATCAAACCGTACGGATTTTTACAGACTTCTGGAGTCTTTTTTTATGGAAAACAAGTCTAAAAGTATGGATGTTCGGAAAAATAATCTGGTAATATTGTTAGAAGTACCGCAATATACGAAAAATTGTGGACCTCTAGCAGTACCTCCTGATTTATGGACAATATTTGGGCTTGATTTTTCTGCTAACAGAAGGGGAATTGGTTCAGACGACTTCAGAGCTATGATGTTGGATAAAAACTGAGCGACGAGAAACCAGTAATGTTGCACGGGATGTTCCGGCAATGGCTAACTTTTGCCACTAGACCGATGTTACGCCTATGAGAACTCGAATTCTACTTTCGGTGATTCCTGTCTGGCTGAAGATTTGGCATTCTTTTCAACTGCTTATGGTGCGACAACGTGTGCCAACTCGTGTCGAATGATGCATTTTGTAGTCTTTAAAGACTTCCATCATGAAGTTTTTGGGCACGAATAACTGAAAATTAAGCGAGTCAGGAGATGTCAACAGTCTGCAGCTTGATTAAACGGGACTACCCGGAATCAGTAATCAATGGAACGGAGAGGAACGGAGCGGAAGCTGACTCGAATTGCCCGCTGTAATTCGTTTAGCTTTGCGACACCGATAAGTAAAACACGACAGTTGAAAGACACGACATAGGCGTACATGTTAATGTGGTTGCCTGTATCCGGCGTCAAGAATAATTGACAAGCGCGAGGAAAAGGGCTTTAGGGCTGAGAGGAGGGGGAAAAAATCTACTCCGTAATTTCTCAACCGATTAGCGAGATGTTCTTATTCGCGGCTGCAGATTGCGCTCGATTGTTTTGATTAAACTTGGTTCGGCAAAATCGCACCTACACCCCATTCGGGACAAGTACGGCTTTTCAAATGTAATTTAACGTCGCGTTTAAATAAAATCGCCGTTGCGAAATACATATAGCGAGCCGTCGTCGCCGAACAATGCGAATAGAGTTGAGATTACCTTTTCGGAAACGGGAATCTCACTCATGCGTAAACAGTTTAACGAAGTCAGCAAAAGCTTACAGTAGTTCTCCCTTTAACGATGATCACTTGGCTAAACATATATATACACATCCCGCCCACCAAATCTTAAATTTTCAACGCCGAATGTAACAAATGGAATAGATTATTTGTTTTTATCTTCTCGACCGTGGTCCGTGTATTTTGTTTATCGATTCGACTGCTACTGCTGGTTGAGAGTGGTTTTATTTTCGTTTCCTCTTCTTTATTATTATTTTTTCTTTCGTTTTTCAACCTTTTTTCTGTCTTGTTTCGTTTGCGTTACCGCCATCCCCCAGTGCCCGCTGCCCGGCACCCGGCACGGAAAGACGAAAATGCGAATGGAAAAGGAATGCTCACATCCAGTTCGCCAGACATAGTCGCTTAAGTAGTGACGCCGTGCTAGAAATCTTGAGAATTAGACGTAAAAAACGCGGAACGGGAAACATATTCGTATCTAAAGCCCTTACAAAACTAATACAAGGTTTCAGAGGTACTCGTCGAATGATGTCACGTTTAAACTAGAAAGTAGAGTGCTCCAAAATTTCACATTTTTCGAAATTGTTTTCTCCTGGTGGCTGAATTTGTTTTTTAGACCACACAATTTTAAATTTTATGTGTCCCATTCCGTGTGGACCGTTATTTGTGTCGAGGTTTCTGAATGGATAACCCAAAATACTTGAAGCAGTGTTCTTAAATTTCAAATTTTCTTGTTTCTGCCCTCTGTGAACCACTATTGGTAGGAGTTATAGCTGCAATAAACTCAAAAACGAATCGAGCTACTCTGAAAGCACATGTGTAACAGCCTTCGTGGTATCATCTGTAATTATGGAGTTTCATCCGTCATCTCCTCGCTGGAGCCTTTGTAATGGGATTTTGGAACGAAATAAATTCATACGTTGGTCTGAGGCACCTGAAAACCAAATTAACGGACGGGGATCGTCCAGGAAAGGGTACTTTAGAATATGCGTTGGAAAACGGTTTTCTTCAAAATAAGTTAATGTGTTCTAGTCTGTGTATAATCACACTAACTATATATATATATATATATATATATATATATATATATATATATATATATATTTCCCCCAATCAAAATATTTTGATGGGTCTATCAGTATGAAGCAGCATGAACTTTTTGAACCGTACTACCTGCTAATACTTTCTACTCTCCAGATCGGCTTTTTCGCTACGGTGAGTCCCCGGCTTACGTTACGTTAAGCAATTTACAGTTTCAAAATTGATTAAATCAAGGTAGGCTTGAGCTGAAATACAGAAATAGATATTTGAACACGATTCTTTGAGTTGTGTTGCATAGGAAAAACCTTAAAATACTCGAGAAGTAGGTGGAACCCGTGAAATAGACGTAATATGAAGTTGAAATATTCAATTTCTCGATTTCTCCAGTTTGTGTCATAGGGTCAAAAGGGCCGGGGATCAGGGAAATGGAGCTTATGGTCGATAAGAGAGTGCGGCCTAGTCCTGCAAAAATTTTTGGGTCTTAGAAATTAATTAAATCAGCTTTTTCATGATGCATGTGACACGATTCCCTATTATTTTCCCGAAAACATTTCCCCGAATGACATTTTCCCGAATACAATTTTTCCCGAAACACTGTAGGCCGAAAATTTTTCCCCCAAATGTTTCTATCTCGAAAATTGTTCTCCCTAAAATTGATGTTCCCGAACTTTTTATACACGAAAATTTTTTTCCCAAAAACTAATTCTCCCAAAAGAATTTCCCCAAAAACTTTCCACATCAATAATTTAAATTCTTTATTTAACCAAGAACGACATTGATTGTGGACTGACGCAAACCGGCGACTCATCCTATTTTTCAAAGCTTTCCCAGATTTTGGATTTTTAACTGCCAATATGTAAGGCCTGACATTTCTGAGCCGAACGTGCTACCTTCTTGTGTCTTTTACACTCGAAGTACAAATCTGCTATTTTTTTCTATTTTTTAGAACAGTGTCCAGGTTTCAGATTGTTAATTGGGTTACATACTGTTAACATGAAGGAGCATGAAATTTCTAAGCCAAACATTATATGGGTGATTCCATGAAAATAACCCAATTTAGCGAACACGTAAATATCTCAGTAAATTATGTACGTAAGTTACCAAAAAATGAGTGGATTTCTAGGGAATGATCTCCTCTAATATTGCCACTATTTCAAGACCTCATATCCCGCCTCTATACATTCGAAAATGCTCATTGAACGCCTAAAAGTTCCGTCGTCCTGGGTGTCACATGTTTCCAAACAATTTCATATCTATAACATATACCCTGAAGTCTTCCTTCGTAATAAAATATGAAAACGTGGTCTTTAAACGCTGGAGTATGATCCTGGGATGATCAGTGTTGACCCCAACTGCACCTTTAGGCTTTCAGCTGAGTTAGAAGTTGTGACATATGGTTTTTGTTCCATCGCTCTGGTCAATTTTTGTTGCTTATTTCTGGTACCACTGATACAACTGTGTTGTTCAAAAGTAGCTCATCCGTTTCGTGTCTGCGATCGGAATGCTAAGCATAGGTGAAATTCGAAACTAGAATCGAAGTATTTGTTCCGGAAGCCCATAAAGGTTGGTCTATACTGGCCGTAGCTGTAAACTTATTCCCGTAACTTGGAACACAAAAAAGACTGGACTTAACCTGGCGATAACTTATGCCCGTAACTTGGAAGTTGAATCAAATCCAACTTCTACGCTTATTCAAGGTTAGTTTATACTGGCCGTTAAGTTTAGGGTTCAAGTTACGGGCGTACGGCCAGTATAAACAAACCATAAGTCTTGAAAATAACACGTGTACATGTTTTCTCATCTTTTGCAATGGCCATATCTGTGTGATCAGTATAGAATGGTCTAAAATATGGAATGAATGAAAAAAATAATTGGTAAGTGATAAACTTTGACATGACAAAATAAAATTCATCAACATTATACTCTTGACGGCGTTCCAGTCAAAATGAGACATTTTTTCCTACAACCTGGACAACTACAATATTTCTTTCGACCTGGTATCTCGGATTTTAATGGCCAGGTCGAAAGAACTAGTATTCAGGCTGTAAGAACTTCGAAATTTTTAAACACTTTAACTGTAGTTTACTCAATTCTCATGATTACTACGATGTAATTGAATTAATTAAATGAATTAATATGGGCTCAACTCATTTCCCATAGTAAAATTATACTATACTCGTGGCGTTATTAAGGAATGAATAACTAAGTCGAAATAGGAGTACTAAAGTTACACAATTATAGGATAGCGATTTATTTTCTTCTTTTTTTTCTTTTTTTTTTTTTCATGATCATTTTTTGACTTTATGAATCCTATGTTTCTTATTTTTTATTTTTATGCCTAGTCAAAATTAAATGAATTTATGAGTTTTCACATATACTTAAGTTGTTAAAAGCGGTTTGAGCTTGAAGTTGAAAGTTTCGCATTTGATATATAATAAATTATACTGTACCTGCCACTATGGGTAGGTATGTGTTGAGGTGTTCAGTTATTATGAATATTCCATCGTGCAAAACGGCCCATTGCTGGGAAAACTGGAAACAGTAAGGTTATCTATAATTTTGTCTGATGTTATCTTGAGAAATATCTTTAAACTTTTATAACTTACCCGCTTTTCCTGACCAAGTTGGGTGCAAGTTAGTAGTAGGTCCTTAGCTGAGCTTTTACTGACTCCAG
The DNA here is from genome assembly GCA_031841125.1 of Acanthococcus lagerstroemiae. Lineage (NCBI taxonomy): Eukaryota > Metazoa > Arthropoda > Insecta > Hemiptera > Eriococcidae > Acanthococcus > Acanthococcus lagerstroemiae. The sequence goes on along the minus strand of CM063113.1, from coordinate 29,754,449 downwards.
AACGATGGAACTCTTGTGACGTGGTATCAGGACAATTGAATAAATGACGACCTGGCAAATTTTACTGACCAGGATGATGGAACTTCATACGACCTGGTTGATTAAGGTAATTGGTGTCCTCCTCCCACGCGCCTGAGACTATGACTTGAACTGAATGATATTATTTTGGTCCACAACGTATACAGGCCTTATTCCACCAAGAAAAAAATTTTACAACTTTTTCCGAGCCAAGTTTTGAGCCTATAAATTTGGCCATTTTCGTGGAATTACCCAAATGTACCTTATAATACCCTATAATCTCCTAATATAAATCTGCTATTTTCAGTATTTTTAAGGCTCGTTGAGGTTTTGGATTGTTATAACTGCCATACTACCTTCTAATATTATCTTCTACACTCATGGTACAAATACGCTATTTCTTTAACTGTGTCCAGGTTTTGTGTCGTTGTGTGTCCAAGTAGTAATGTGCCCGCTTCGCAATCCTCGGGTGGCTCGGGTCTTAGGTTTGAGTTCCACCAATGCCAAAAAGCTAGTGATACTTGCGAACACAGCGACTACAGTATCAATCAAGGTGGAAACAGCGCGCCCTATAACTCCTACTAGTTCACACAAACAAGGCTTTACAATCACAGAGTGTGTTACTACCAGATCAGTAAGATTGGTACTGTGCGTGTGTACATCAGAGACAACTTACTGGGTGTCGTGAAACACTTGGCTAGTAAGCAAACTGCAGCAAATATCAACCCCCTCCCCCCAGGAGCAGATTTTGGCAAAAAGTCAATTTTTCATTTTACATTTTTTTTTTGTCTTTGAAAAAGTGGATTTTCTAATATTTTGCAAAAAATATCGTGAAAAATGGAAAAAAAGTATAAAATATGCTCAAAATATTTCGAAAAACGGATAAAAACACCAAAAAGATGTAAATTTATGCTTTTTACGAAATATATATAAAAATATGCTCATACAAATTGGGCTCATTTTGCTCGGAATTTAATGATTCGGAAAGATATTGTTAATATTCCTACTGGCAATCAAAAAAAAAAACAACAAAAAACATGAAAATTACATCCCTAGTGATGACAGATGGACTTACAAAATTATTGGTAAATCCAGCCGAATTTGCGTTGAAGATGTACGATCACTTACCTTCCTTGGATTTTTTTTTAAATTTTTTGTCTTTTCTGATACAGATATCAGATTTTCAAAGAACATGCCACTGGCAGATCATTAAGAAGCGACCCCCTTCTGAAAACTTTTTCATCTTTCTCTTGTCTCGTTTTGTTTTTATCTGATCTTTTCTTTTTCTATCTCATAGTTCCATGCACTTCTTTCTAGAGGAGCACCTCGTGGCATTCAAGTAACATATTTTATTTCTCATGTAGGTCCAAAATTGGTAGTTGAAGGTTCTCACAACTAGTTCACGACTCTCGAAAACTAACTGAAGCCTTTCTAAGACTTTTTTTTCAGACTAATTTACGACTTTGTAAGCACCTTCACACTTGTTAACTCTTTTTTTTTAATGCTGGCAGATTTGTTGTTTTTAAATTCGATTCAGATTCAATTCAGATCATTTAAAATTCTTATAAAATAGTTTTGTGGCTTAGTTTTATTTGTACTGTGTTTGAGAGTGTTAAGATCACTGACCATGTTAGACCTAGGTACGCAGAACCCGGCTTGAAGCGAATTATTAAGAAGCGCCTGCCGAAAAAAATATTATCTAACTTATTTATTTTTTAGAAAGAAATTTTGGTTTACTTTGCAACTCGGCTACCTATTATCAAAATGCTTTGCTCTCAAGAACTAAATGTGTTCTGGGGGGGGGGGGGAGAAAGAAAGATGAAAAAGATCTCATTGATTCAGAAAACCCTACCCTATTTTTGATATTTTTGACCAGCATGTTACTTTGAATATTGCACCTCTCAGCCCCCTGCAGATCTATGTGGGTGGAGATAACTAAAGAAATAACTTTAAACATGAATTCAGCGACTCAGAAAACCTATTTTAGACATGAGACCAAACCACTTTTTTTAGGGGGGGGGGGGAGGGGTCAAACTAATTTATTTTTACAAAACTGTTTTCAGGATTTTTCAAAGCATACGTGCAAATTTCCTGAAGAGAAATCCTATGTTAAACTCTTGAATACCGTTCAGCGACTTTATACTGATAGTATACGCTACCTAATTAAATACCCAAAACCTGGAGAAACTTCGGAAAATAGAAAAACAGTGAAAATAACATTTTTTACTAGAAGAGTAGATGGTATTAGGGGATAGCATGTTCTTCTCAGAAATATTATGTCCCTTCATTTTGACAGTTCTTTCTCATACACCTGTATGCATGAGCGCAAATAGAGAAGCTTAAGCACCCCCAAAACATAAAAAATTATACGGGCGAGAAAATTTTCAGCATTTATTTGATATTTGTCAGCGTCCTCATTAGCCCCTCCCAATCCCAGCTACAGGTCAGCTACTTGAACTTATGCTTGTATGATCACAATTTATGTTACTTTCTGGACGTTTACCTAAATTATAATGCTTTCCATCTATTTACAGATACGTGACATCTGTTGGCGAGATGTATGGTGTTGCATTGCTGTTCCACATGCTGATCACTACATTCATGCTGACTCTGCTCGCGTACCAGGCTACTAAGGTATTTCGAGTTTTTGCTATGTTTCCCCGGTCATTATCCTAAACCACTTCTGCGAAAACTCAGACCACCTGCACTCTAGTATCGAAACTAAAATTATCAAATCGAATAACCAAAATATTTAATTATCTTACCTTTTAAATTTTCCTCGAATTTTTCTCGATAATTTCATTAGAGCTGCCTGAATGGTAAATAATTGTTCACTCGCTACCTAATTTTTATTAATGAATGTTCTCGGCTTCGTTAAACGCTGATTGACAGTTAGCGTGGCTCGTAAATCTACATATTACTATAAGTTATTATAACTCGTTAAGTTTCATAAATACCTTTTTTCTCTTCTAACTCATACATTTTACTCGTAAATAGTTCTTTAAGGCCTACAGTACGGCTGATTAATGCAAAATTCAACAGAAATTACGTGGGTGCTTTGTCATAAAAGCATGAAATATGGTGTATGCGCTCTCAGAGGCGATACGATCAATTTCAAGGCTGAAACTATCCCGTCCGACGTCCTGGCTACCCATTCGGGGGACAGGATAGGAGATCAGTATTGGAGTATGGCCTATAGATAGTGTACGAAGGTCCGGAATGTTGAATGTCTAACAAAAATTAAACCTCTTTGAGCTTTCCATGAAAAGATATCCATCAATTCTTTCGTATTTGCTGTAGAAGTGTGGTGATCGGAAAATAGAGCTCGAATAACCCTTAATTTTGCTATACATTAACACATATACGTACCTTGTAGTTGGAAATATCAAATTTTTGATTTTCTTTTCCAGCTGCACCGAGATTAGCGAATGAGAGGATGCTATCTACTTCCAGACCTTCTAACCATTTTCTCATCAAAGCAATCTTTCAAAAGGGAAACCCTGAACTTTTAAGTGTCTTTTCGGTCTATCCTAGAGTACATTCCCTCCCTTTCACCCCCGCTCTTCTCTTCTAAAAACTATGAACATGTTTTTTGCGCTGGCTCTGATGATAGTTTAAGAAACTTCATGTTCGAAGTCCCATCTGAAAGCAAAAGCAAATACTTAACCATGTAGGTATGTATGTATGGTATTTAATGGGTGGAGGTGGTGACGATAGAATATTCTCAAAAACTAACTGACTCGGCTGTAGGAAAACAGTTCTGGACGTAAGTACCATCAGCTTACATCCACAGAATTTGGTACCACCGAAAAAATATCAAAAAGATTTGCCCGTGAGGCCGTCTGTGTTAATGTATGACGATATAAAGGGTTATTTTGAACGACCCCATGTACGACATTTGGGAAATAGATACGAAAATTAGCACCGTGCCTTTCTATGGAAAATTCAAAGAACTTAATTTTTTATTGGAGACAAATTGTACCTTTCAGGCCATACTACGCCGTCTGTGGCTTGAATTGAAGAAGTGACCCTTCCTTAAGACCGGACCCCAGAAGTCGGCCGTGTATGTTTGGAAGCTCGTTTGCCAAATCTTGGGCTTTTATGGAGAAAGGGCTCAGTTTTTACTTGTAAGTCATTGTAACCGAGCTCTCTTGTATTTTACAGATCAGTGGAGTGAATGTGTACGCCTTCAGTACTATCGGTTATCTTACGTATGCACTGGGCCAGATTTTCATATTCTGCATCCACGGAAACGAACTTATAGACGAGGTGAGCATCTGGGTTGAGTTTTTCTATTTTCGAAGTTCGATTATTAGCTAACGTTGATTTAGTGTCGGCGACGGCATCGTAATTCACGACGCGATAAATACGCTAACGTGGGGATTAAAAGAAGGGAAGGGGGACTTCTACTCAACAAATGAAAAATGTCAGAGAAAAACTGTACTAGAAGTTCTGCTTTGTTGGTTATCGCATCGGTCATTTGGCGAATTTCATCGTGTACGAAAAAATTCCGGCCAACGCTGTAAAATCAGAGGGAAGGGAGGAGCGCATGTGATATCGAAGAAAGTATAAAATTTTTGCCGCTTGAAGACGAAACGATAAAACGCGACCGAATTGATACTGCTATTTTAATACCGAGAAGGGGACGACGCTGGTGGTGAAAATAATCGCAGCTCGACTCCGGGGGGGAGAAAACGAACCCGAGACGCGAAATTATCGTCGAACGAATCAAGGAAAAGAAAAAAAAAACACGTCGAGTGAGATAAATTTGATGTGTTAATGAGAAAAATTCGGCGCGAATATAAAGATAACGCGATGATAAATTACAGTCAAGTTAAAATTTTAATGGCGCGGATTTGGTATAGTGCGAATTTTAATCGATTAACACACTTACCTAATAATTCAACGTAAAATGTGTTTAGTTTGATGTAAGTGTGGAAAAAAAAAAAGTTGCGTTCAAATTTTGGGACAGCTGTAAATCATAGAAACAGTGGAAAAGCGAAAAGTTTAAAGATGAACGGCGACGATAAATTTTACGAGAACTCCCAGTTTCGCGAGCAATGTTTAGTGTTCAGCGAAACAGAAGAGTGGATTCGTGTTTTTCGAGTTTTGAATTCTGCTCGACTCGCTCGTGTACGACGAAACATAACCGGGTGGCAAGCTGTTTGCATTCGAGGATCGAATTTCGCAGGGTCAACAGGGAGAGTATCGCTGCAAAGTTGGAGAGCCAGAAATCCGTCGAGTGCAGACTTCGTGCTGCAAAATAATATGGCGAACTATCAAATAGAACTGAAAAAGTTTTGAATTTTCGATAGGTTGATTGGGGTGATCCTTATTTTAAATCTTTTCTCAGAAAATTGCCAACCCCCAGAGACGTATCGAATGGGAGGGGGCTCCCTCCCAAAAACTCTGTCAGCTGGCAAAGTCACGCCAGTTGCTCATCAGTTAGCGATATGCTAAAACCTGAGAAACTGACGTCATCCACTTCATAATATGTAATTGAATTAAAAAAAAATCACAATCGACGATTGATACATTGTTGAAAAACATTCAACAACATTTATTCTTACCCATAGATGGTAAAGTAGCTTTATTTTACGCGTATGTACTGTCAAAGCATATGTTGTAGCAGATGGCGCCATTAAAGCCACTATGCAGTAGAGTGGAACGAAAAAGGCGACTTTTCAAAAATACATACCTATGTGTCTGGGTGCGCAGACTTTACCTTTTGGACCAAAAATAAGGTATGCAAATTTTTTTGAAAGGCGTCAGTATCTTGAGGGTACATAGCATTACGGCATTTACCGTGGTGCATTACACATTCCTGGAACTGAAATTATAATTTCATGCCGTTCAGTGTCCGTTCATATTAACATAATCGATATCGAAATTCTCATTGAATTACGCATCGTGTTGTGATTTTGAGTTATTACGTTAAACTTTAATAGGATTTACATAGTGGTGTACTAATTAATGAGGTGAAATGCGCCAGAATTAAAATGCATTAATTGTATCTAACGCAGACATCGCGGTTTATTTAGTTTAATTTAATATATAACTGATATAATTTTCTATATTAAATTTCTATTCTAAAATCGGCTCGATCATCAATATTGAAAAATTAATCACTTCTCAAATCAAACACAACTATCAGTTTTATCCTTGAAACACACAGGACGTACTGAAGAGAAGTTGGTAGAGGGAGAGGAACCAAAATGTTCCCATCTGATTGGCCGCTTATTTTGAGAGTGAAGCAAGTGAAAAAATATTCGAGGTTTTCCCAATGATTTCAGTCGTAAAACAGCTACAGAAGTATTAAAGTTTTCCAACACTGGGATCACTGATTATCCAATTAAACATGAGTGTAGAAATTAAGCAAAGTTCTTGCGAATTTTTAAAGCGAGTATATCACAGAATGAAGTGATTTTTGAGAATGTTTTTTGTAAACTGATTATTCATGGGTGTTGTGAGTTACATTTCTCAGATTCAGCTCAGTTCCCATGTACCTTACAGGAGTAGTATACAAAAGTTTGTGTTAAAACATTCTTTAAAATGAAACACGATACCTATGCGTATGTATTACAAGATTGTGCATACGGAATTTGGAAAAAATTGGTTAAATTATGGCAGAGAAGAAGAGGTAAAAACGTTTGCACTTTTTTAGAAATCGTGCTTGGCAGATGGTGGCCAGCGGTTGTAATTATAGTTCATCATCTCATCTTCCTTGAGGATGGTATAGTGCGTTCAAACGTGAGCAGGATTACGAATATGGGGGTAATTTTCTACTTTTTCCATCAAGAACCAATTTGTCATTCTTTGAAACGTGAATGTTTGAATTTTGCTGTACTTAGGGCTCTATAAGGAAAGACAGGGAAGGACAGCCGCCATTCTCCTTCTAGTTTGTTCGGTGAAACGAGAAGAACTGGTCACGTGGTGTGTATCGCTCAGCCGATTTTCTTTGAGAAATCATAAATAGCACGCGAAAAAAAAAACATGTTTGAACGCAAAGCAAAAGCCCGGTAAAAAAAAGAAGCTCACCGCAAGATTTCAATCGACCTTTTTCAGGTGACGTCACACAGTATGTTAACTGTTAGCAAAAATACCCGTTTTTGCGCCAGTGAACGTATTAACTCCCATAAAAAAAACACATGGAACAAAGATCATTAGATTATTACCATGAGACTAAGAAATTTGTTAGAAACTAGAAGTTTATTAGCAAATGCTAAGAACCTTCTGAATTAAAAATATACCGATAACTTTAGTTTCTAATAAATTTCTTATTCTCAGGTACCCATAGTAATCTAATGATCTTTGTTCCGTGTGTTTTTCTTATGGGAGTCGATACGTTCGTTGCCGCAAAATGGCTATTTTTGCGAACAATATCCAAGTAAGTACTGTAACTTGGACTCTGTTCAGCAAAGGGGAACCAACTAGCAAAATCCGCTTTTTGAGAACACGTGATTCGAAGTTCAAGAGCCATGTAGAAACTATATGGCATTGCGTTTACTGATAAGCATTTTTCAACGTAAGTACTCATTTTTGAATCGGGGGCCCAATTTTGAAAAATTCTACGTTTTACGCTCTTTCCAACGATACTAATAACTCATTTTGTTTACAAATGTTAGTTGGTTCCCTTTTATTGAACAACGTCCACTTATTGTATGATGTCGACTTGAGAAAGGTCTATTGAGCGCCACGCGATAGTCCTTACACGTTATTTTAAGTTCAATGAACGCGGTATTACCTCTGGTAAAAAATCTTGGGACTACAGAATGACAAAATCCACCAGGAAATTGAGTACCATCAGCAGAGTGACAAATCTACCAGGATATTTAGTGCTAATAGAGTGACAACAGAATGACAAAATCCACCAGAAAAATAAGTACCAGTAAAGTGACAACAGTGACGAAATTTTCCAGAAAAATAAGTACCAGTAAAGTTACAAAATCCCCCAGAAAATTCAGTACCGATAGAGTAACACAACAGGGTGACAAAATCCACTAGAGAAATGAGTAGGTACCAATAGAGTATCAACCGAGTGACAAAGGGACAGTAGAAAAGCCAGTTTTGATGGGGTGATAACCGCGTGTCGAGTGACAATCAAGTGACAACTATTTCCTTGCCGAGCTTCTGGAGAAGATTCGTGGGAGGTGACAACGGTGTGAAAATCGTAAGATTTTCCCTGGATGACAATAGCATGGCAAAATTCCTCAGCGGGAGGTATGCGGATACGACTGCAACTCTTTGAAGCGCCCCCAGTGGCAAAACAAATCCCGTTGGGACAAAATCGGAAACGCGGTCGTCCCGCAAAAGCCAAAAGAGCACTTTTGACTCAACAATGTTCCTTTATTCACGTTTTCGATATTATTTTTCCATCTTTTATTTCGCGTTCATTTCCAGTATTATCGCGTTTATATTTTTCTACTGTGGTCCACCTGAATTATACGTCGTGAATTTCAATTATATTGTCCCTTCACTCAGTTTATGTTCGCATCCATCTTTTATAATAGAAAGCAGTACTTTCAGTTCGCTGGAAAATGGTCTATTCGCGTGATTATCTATTTTTCTTCGCGTGTCGATAAATGCATGCCATTCTTTTTTGACGGACTGAACTGGAAAGAAAATGGCGAAGAGCCTTACCGAACTATACTCTGTTCAACGAGAGAATAAGGAAATGGAACAAGGGAAGGCATGTTCTCACGCATAAACTACTGTATGAAGACTATTCTTAATGAGGCGTACTTGACTGTCCCAACACTTGTGCTGCCCATTTTATTAATGAATAAATTAGTACTCATTTATTTGGACGCTATTAAGCGTAACAGAACCAACCGACAAAATCTGTTTTTTGAGAACACGTGATTCGAAGTTCAAGAGCCATGTAGAAACTATATGACATAGCGTTTAGGTACTGATAAGCTTTTTTCAACGTGAGTACACATTTTTAAATCGGGGGCCCAATTTTGAAAAATTCTGCTTTTTACGCTCTTTCCAACGATATTTTATAACTTATTTTGTCAACAAAATAATCGGTTGGTTCTGTTACGCTTAACAGCGTCCATTTAATCAATGAAGTACATATAAGAATTGGGATATAAATCTGCACTAGCGTGCGCTGCAAAATCACCTGTACGGGTGTTAGCGGGGGGAAATGAAAAGGTGATCATATAAACGCTGTTAAACAAAAAGGGAACTAACCCACAAAATCCACTTTTTGAGAACACGTGATTCGAAATTCAAGAGTCATGTAGAAACTATATGGCATTACGTTTACTGATAAGCATTTTTCAACGTGAGTACACATTTTTGAATCGGGACCAATTTTGAAAAATTCTACTTTTTTCGCTCTTTCCAACGATACTAATAACTACTCATTTTGTTTACACTTGTGGGTTAGTTCCCTTCTGTTAAACAGCGTCCATATAATATGTACTTTCAAATAGGAACACTGCCATCTTCCAGGAGGGGAACAAACGAATAGAAATTACTCTACCAGCGGAACTGATTATAATTCAGTTTTTTAGTGATGATGCAGTTAAAATTTAGGACAAATTTTCTCTGAAAGTGAATTTCTAATCAAAACTTAATGATATAGTTGAAGTTTGCTGCACGCTTATGGATAAACCTCCATGATCAGCCAGGGCTGCGATTTTGTTGCTTTGGCAACTTTTTTTTGTAACACTTGAAATTATGTTATCTCAAAGGATCTTTACAAGTCATACCATTTTTTGTCAAATGAGCCCCACTTGAAAAAACAACTCCGGGGAACTTTTGGATATGAGGGCAGTTTTCAGTAATTTAGACCAAATTCGAGCAATTTCTCATATTTTCTTACAATCTTCGAGTTTTTATAGAAAAAATGAATGTTGATGCAAGTACAAGTATGAGAGATCATCTGCTTCATCTATGGCAAAGTGCAACACTGCAACGCACCATACCGCCAGAAATCGCTCCGTCTCGCACGTAATTTTTATTTAAGTATAATTCTTTTTTGAGTGAATGATGGAGAAGAACCTTGGTAAATTTATAATTCTTTTTTGAATGAATGATAGAGAAGAACTTTAGTAAGAAGTTGACACATCGCGTCATTCAAGAACGTTCTGTCTTCTCTGTATAATGACACCCATATTGAACAGGCAGCTTGCTGCTGGAAGAGGATCGGCTCTAGACTCGGAAATTGAAGACTAGTTTATCTGTTTAGGAAAAAGGACCTATCAATAGTTATGTTTAAGGTCTCTTTATATGGCCGTGATTCAAGTTCGTCACTTTCGAGTTTATATAGCTTGCACACTCGTTGGAAATGATATCAAAGAGCTGGAAGATGAAACGTAATTATTAGGATGACACTACAAGCACACTAACTTAACAACACATCACATGAGACATGACGTCAAGATTAATGAGCACTACTGAAGGCGAAAAAAAGCAGGAGGCTTCGTTGCCGACCCTAATAAAATCGAAATTGTTACTTATACCTAATTTATAATTAGTTTTATTGTTTTCAACTAATTGTTTTTCCGAAACTCGTAGCCGACCATATATAATAATTAATAATACGCAATGGCGTTTGTGATGGGTAAGAAAACGAACGACTTGACTGATTCTTTTGCGAACTATGAACTATGACGAGATTGGATCGAGACGTGGTGCTACTACCATGAGACCATGACTCAACTCACACTGAAAAAGTAATGAAATTTTGATTGCAATACAGCAATAGGCTCAGTTACTAGTAGCCGACTCTGAAAAGTAACTTTGGAGCAACTTTTGGGTTTGGAGGACTAATTTTTAAGATTTCAACAACCTGTGGATAGGATAAGAGCAATAAACTTGCGCAACTTTACCTACTTTTTAGGGCAACAAAATCACAGTCCTAATCTCCTAATGATATGATGATCACCCATTCATACCACTGATAAGATGCCATTGTGTCAACATTCGCAACTCATAATTTATATCCCAATAATAGTATATTACTATACAACATGTGGGTAAAGTGAATGTTTACCCAATGAAGCAAACGTTTGCGATATGTGCCATTAGGCGAGTTGAGCAGTTTGCTGAGTTGGTAAACGTCCACGAATCCCGCATGTATTGTAAGATATTTTATTCTATATGATGTTAAAATAGAAATCTATCCTCTTCACTTTCAAAATCAAAATCGTACGAATTCAGATTCACACTATCAGGATTCAGGAATTTCAGGATACACGAATTCATGGAATGGAAGGAACGTGAACACGTGAATGAATCATGTTCTCACGCTTGTTGAACTTGTCAAGCCTTTTCATTGGTTCATACTGTGGTTGACCCGTTTCTTCATTGTACCTTGTTTTTCTTTCATAGCTAGCATAAGTACGGGTAAAATGCACTTTTACCCGCAGGTAGCTTACAATCAAAATACTGTTTTAACATCATGTATAGAATAAAAGCGTTTCGACCTGTTTCAAGTTTCAACCTTCATACTTTGAGTGTTTGAGTCAAAAGGTCAGAACCTCAGAACGAAGCGGGCACAAGCAACGAAAATGACGCGCTTGCCCGTCTAGTGTGAACAATTACCCTTCCTTCTCACGCCGTCACGCCTCATCACTCGCTCGGGATTCGTTTAGTTCGTTTTGTTATACTTTGTTGAACAGTGTACAGTTGATTAGAATTTTGAAGATTGTTGAAATATATGTTTTCGCAATCGTTGATCGGAAAGTTTGTCCTCCCAGAATGTATTTCGCAATGGAAAGTGAGTGACATCGTTTCAGATTCAGCCTTAGTGTTTCGCGATAAATAATGGTAAGACGGTTGTACTTCTCGCACTAATACTGTATGTGATAATCCCACTTCCCACCAGAGCAACAATTTGATTCTCGTCATAATCGCTTTCCTATCAACGATTTGAAAAAATAGCATACCCACGCAACACGTTAATGAAGTGATGGCTTACATAACTTTTACATTTGTTTCACACTTGGCTACAGCTTTATTCGATAAACTTCGCTCTCCTTGTAATACTTCACTTCCTTTATCTTGTCGCGTAATATACTATTACAAAAATTTGCAACAGGATACTTGCAAAACTATATTGTTATCTCTGATTGATCTATAATGGCTCCTAATTCAGAATTCTACGGGTGTAGTAGTTCATGTTGGTGAAAGTGCACTTTCATTTTCCTGTTCTGCCTTGTGTAGAGACTCTTATCAATACTTGAAGATACAGAAGAAATGGAGGGTACAACAATTGAAGAAATGTAAGTAGAGTCCTTACACATTTATCACGAGTACCGACTCAGCTTTTCCCATCAGTGTAAGATGCTTGAGTGCTTGTCTCAATCAATAAAATACCAGTGACATTTACTGGTTATAACATCGTTGTATGATTTTAATGTGTTAGGTACCCGTTCCTGCTGCAAATGAGCAGACTCAGAGTTCCAGTTCAAATGTGTCATGTTCCATCAGTACTACATCCTGTGTTAATTCAGGTAATACTAATTTCAAATTGCAGAGATGATTACAAAGTAGTTATCTGACTTTTCAGATTTGGAGCGCAAAGAAAGAAATCAGTTATTGCAAACGTACTTAGAAGAAATCGAAAAACAAAGCTTACCAAATCTGCAGACTGAAGCAGGTGCCAATATCATTTGAGTATTTGAGAAGAAGGAAAAGAAGTGGAGTTTGATACCAAAAGTGAGGTAGCCAGTTCCAGTGTTTATTTAAAACATTATTAAGGAGCAGTAGGTATTGGCAGTTACGCTGATCACAAAGTTACATTGAATATCACCACTCAGTTACCAGTAAGTAAAATTTTTTTATATCAGATTATGTAACAGTTCGAGTACTTGAAGTATTTGTGAACTCATTAAATTTCAATCTCGTCACAAAAGTTGTTTACCATATTATTGCTCCATCATTCGTTGTATGCGAATCTGTTATCTCCCATTGAAGTTATCATTTTCAGTTTTTCCAAATACAGCTTACATTCATTTCAGTTGTTGCCATACTGACTACCAGTTTGTTGGAATTGGGGTTGTTCAATTTCTGATGCTCAGTTACATTGCTATTGGAGAATCATGTGTTCATCAAATACCATTTCAACAAAACAAGTTATTCTCCGCATTGATTATCCAACAGCCATTCTTCTGGATTTTATTTTTAGTACTCATCATATAGAACTGATAAGAACGAGTAGCAGCGCAAATGAAGACAGTTGCAAGTTATGGGGCAGAACCACTATCAGAGCAAAGTAGACACAGGAACAAATGTGGGAGATAACTTGTTGCAGCAATTGACATGGATAAAGAACAGATGAATAACAAATGCGTTATTTTACTAATTTGTTTTCGATAAGTAATGCATTTTTATTGACTTACCATTATGTCATCTGTAAGAATGTAAATGGAGGTCATTTGTGTCAGTTACACTGATTTTTAGGAGGCCAATATAGCTCCTGGATTCTTTCATAATTTTTAAAATTGAATGTGTATTATGAATTATATCGAGGGATGCATCAGCTTTATTTTTTAGGGAAATTCGAGACTGGCAATTTTCTAATTGACCAAAGGATGAGGTGAAGCGTGGCTGTTGGAACCATAGACCTTGCAGTGGAAACGAAAGAAAAACAAAATCGCAAATAGGTAAGTTCCTGTTTTTAATAGTATCTTTTGTGTTTTGTAGTTTTCACTGTAGTTTACAAATGAGGCCTTTCCTTTCGTTCATTTAGAAAAGGCAGAAAATCGAACAAAATGACTGCAGCCTTTGAATACGCAGCTACTACCATCGTCATCCAAAGTCATTGTTGATGTGGCTTCTACCAGCAGCACCACCAAATCTGTAGATGAAACAGAAAACCAAGGAGAGGTGTGCAAATGTCACCCTTTAGTTCCTCAGCAAGTTGTGGACTAAAAACGTAGACAAATGCGACTTTATTCGCGAAATCTGACAAAGCTTTTGATTGAGCCAGTATTTTGGATTATGCAATTGCAATAGTTGCATCCAGTGTTCTTAATGGTAATATGGGTATTAATCAGCAAAGGAGATCAATTCAAACTAATAGCTAGAATAAAAGTCATACAAGCTCAGAAATTTGATATGTGGGTCAAATTAACAGATATATTTTATTTTGATGGTTGTAAAAACAAAACCATGGTATTTTAGAGAAAAAGGTAAATTTCTCTTCAGATGCAAAGTTACTAAGTAATTGGAAATCTTTAATTTGTGCAAGCTTGCACGTACTAAATTATACGTATATATACGTATTGAAATAGAAGAACGTGTGACACCTTGATACAGGAACCCAAATATTGATTATTTATAGACCATATATTTCCTGCATTTGGTTCAGCAATAGATATAGTGAATTGAATGGAAACTTGTTCACTCAAAAGTCAGATGATTGATCAAGTCTGCTGTTAATAGATTGTGGTATCGCTGCTGTAAACATGCATTCAAGGAAGAGTGTGATAATGAAACTGGAACAAGTATGCAGGTAGAAGATGATAATTTTTTTCATGAACCAAATTGAATTAAAAAGTTGGAACAATAGAACATTAGTTGGCTGAAATACGTAACAGACATAATTTCTTATTAATGTTTTGAACCAGATTGTTAATTTCACATGTTTCTAACTAGCAGAAATGGATTGTCGGATGCATAGTTGCTAACAAACTGAGATTAAGGACACAGTTGAATTTGAGCTAATAAGAGGAAACAATTTACCGCCGTTTACCCCAACTGAACTGAGTACAGAACCAAAAGTACTTATATTAAGTTCGCCTAATAGTTAGAGATGGGGACTATTCGGCAGATTTAGCTCGCAGAAAACACCATGGTTAACTCTTGCCTCCTTCATGGCAAATCGGAGTAATAAAAATTATAGATATAGAGAACCAGCAGCAATGTACTGAGCCGCCAATTTTGCGTGACATTTTCGACGTTGATTAACAAAATACTGTTTGAGAATCAATGAAATTTCTATATCCTCGTCACACATGGGCGGTTGAGAGAGGCGTGAAAGTCGTCACTAAGACATCCAATGTTATGTGTGGGTGTAAGCCAAGAGATGGCTTTATTTGAGTACAACATGCCTCAAGAAAGGAGTTGTCTTCCTCGAAGACTAAGAGAGAATTTTGTTTCTAATGATTACCTTTTTTTAGTTACCAGAAGACACTTTATTACCAAATAAAAGCGTTATGTCATTACTTGTGTTATTATTACAAAAGAGTCTTTGTAGACCTAGTACACCGTGCTATTATAGGTATATTGAAGATCTAGGCACATTGTGAGATCACTGCACCACGCTAGCAGGTATAGACCTTTACTATGCCGACCCAAATTTTGCGATGTTGAGCCATTCTACCTCAAACCATTTCTATTTTTTTTTAATTGATCTTGTCGCACCGTCTGATTGCTGGCCTCCCATTCTTTTGTTTTAACCTGTATGGAGTCCAGTCAGTTATTCTTATGTGTGCTCATTTATCATATTTTTCTCTTGCTAGATTGCAAACACAAATCTGGACTTATTTGTAATTTTGTTCGTAGTTGTACTCGAATTTGTTTTTTTCACTTTTCTATTCCTTACCTTGTCTTCTGCTTTTCTATTTAGGATACTTCTTAACATTCTATTTTGAGTTATTTGCAGTTTCCTAAGTTAAGAGTAGGTGAGAGCCTAATTTGGAATCCGTGTACGTTATATACGTAGAGGGGATTACGAAGTTTTCATATATTTTATTTTATTTTATTTTATATTTTAAGGCCCAAAAGTTTTTCCATCCATTTATTATTTTTTTGCGTACCTCAGAGTCGAAATTTTTGTGAAGTAATATTGACTGACCTTGTTAAGAAAAACAAAGGGCGAGACGCTTGATCGTTTTTTGCAGCCTACGCTGACTTTTAGAGCGGTAGTAAGACTGGACGTGAAAGTAACCAGATCATCAGCGAAGAAGGCGTATTTAACCGGGACAGGAATTTCGTCGCAGATTAGTTTGAAACCAATGCTAAATAGCGTGGAGCTCAGCCCCGAGCCTTGGGAACTCAATTAAGAAAATGTTTGGTGGAGGAAATGGTTGAACCGAAGCGGACTGCGCATTGTTTATTACAAAGGAACTGCGTGATGTATGTAAATAGATGGTCCTTGATGTTCCATTTAATAAGCTGAGTAGTAATTTGTATCATCCATACTCGTATGGTGTCGAATACTTTCTGAATATCTAAAAATACTGCCTTCACGTGATGTTGACGAGAGAAGACTTTTAAGATGCTGTTTGAGAAGAACGCCGATTGTTCTTCCGTTGATCTTCATGGTTGGAAACCAGCTTGTTGGAAAGGGAGGAGGTTTTGTGGATGTAAAAGAGCTTGGAGATGAGTATGTACCATTCTATCCAAGATTTTGCAAAGTGCTGATGTCAAGGAAATTGTCCGATAGTCGTCTAGTAGATGACGAGGTTCTTGAGGTTTTAATAGAGGAATTATAACTACGAATCTCCAGGAGTTAGGGAAGGTGTCTGTGGTCCAAATTTTATTGAACTGTTGTAAGATTCGCGACAGTAATTGTTTGGACGCGTATTTCAGCATGTTAAGGTGGATAATATATACTTCATCATCCGGGTATAGTCACGCTCTGTCAATTGTTTGCGCACTATTCGATGTTTTGGTAATATGAATATAAGAACGTCAATGAATAGTTTTTACTGATTGATTGTTGTGAAGAGAGAAGAAAAAAAGGCATCTATTATACTCCGGTGCTCTCCCACCATCATTGACTTTCAAAACACCTATATTTTTTGTATGTGCATATATGTTACATACGAATGTCCTGCCTGGCAAAACTTCTTAGGCGGAAGTTTCTCTCGCATTTTTTTGCCCTCGTTTTATTACTTTACTGTTCGGTTGGGTAGTGGCTTCATATTCGTATTCCTTCTCGCTAAATTTAGTTCTTCATTCGAAGAGGTCTGGTTGGCCAAGCGGATAGCGCGTTGGTCTTACAATCCGGAGGTCCCGGGTTCGAGCCCACGTAGCAACTCGCCAGAATTTTCGACCTAAGGCCGGTTTTTCGACAAAAGGGAAAAGGGCTAAGACAGCCCTAACAGCCTCCCCAACATCTCTGAAGTAATGCTCGAGAGGGTGGATTCCAGGACGCGGGTGGAGAGCAAATTAGAAAAAAGATCTCCCTAAAAGTACATTTGGACACATATCTTCCATCTATTTTCTAAATGGTACCTAGCAGCAGGATTCTGAAGCTAGCCTGACTCTTTAATTACCCAAATATCTTTCGTGATAACTGCAGGCTTAGACACATACCGGGTCAGCAGATTTCTTCTTCTTTTGTGGAGGGGATGCGGGCAGGTAGACTTGTGTAACAAATTGGAAGTGTGATTAGTAATAATGCATGTACTTACGATGATGAATGATTTCATATTTAATAGGAAGAACGCTTCAAATTGCGCTGCGTTTACACGGAGTGTCATAATCCAATTACAGTTTATCGCTTTATGTTTGTATTGTTCGGATGACGATCTTGGTGTTTTTAAAAATGCAATCGGATAATTAGAAGAAATACTGAACATAGTTCCCAAAAACTGAAATTCTAGGGGTTTTGGTAATCATACGGGGCTGAAACTGGGTTGTATGGTTCATAGGTAAATAAATGAGTGTAAAATAGTATCCAAATGTATTACGAATGCATTAAATTGTAATTATACATGTAATAATGAGGTATTTTTAGCTCGTTTTGAAAATTTCTGATTTTTAACCCCCTAATAATCTTTGGAAGAAGACAGTCAGAAGATCTTAACGTAATGTGAAGAAATTTAATTTAAAACACTTCCAGAAAGTTAAAGTCGCAAAAAAAATTAGCCGGTCCAGAGGGGGCAAAATTTTGTAGCTCCCCCCTAATAAAAGCACTGATTCCCTTTTAGCCTGAAACCTTTTTAGAGCTTATATGAATACATCCAGAAAATCCAGCGTTAACACTTCACCCACCAACCTCGAACAGAAAAACACAATAAACAGATCGAAGAAACACTTTTATATTGTATTACATATGCCTATAGTAGAACAGAATCTAAGGTAACCTTTTTCAGGAATACGAGAAAAAAAAAGTTCTATAGGCCTTACTTTGAAAAAGTAGGGATATTTTTGAGAAAAAAGGAAGGAAAAAAAAGGAGACAGCCAGGCCATCAAATTTTGATTTCCTCGTATAGACAGTAAAACCTTTTCTGAGTCCATGGTCCGAGAGTGTAGCTCCGTGGCTCGATAGTAATAAAATCAAAAATAAATAAACTCCTGACAAGGAAAAAATATTAAATAAAGTCGTGGGTTTGAAAAGTTTGAATTTCTTATTTATGCGTATTTTTTTCCTAGCCCGTCTGATCTGGAAATCAGAAATCTAATTTATTCCTGAGCCCTACATATGGATCTATATTGATATTTCATGTTTCTTAGTACACCTATAACATCACTATTTTCGGATCGATCCTGCATGCCCTACTATGAAGAGGAATTCAGTTCTTATAGGTAAAAATATTGGAAGAGAGGGGCTGTGAAGATATATCTTCGCTAGAGCCAAGGGAAAGAGTAAAATTTTATGTATCCTGTTGTTGCGTTTTTTTTTTTTTTTTTGTTTTTTGTTTTTTTTTTTTTAGCAACAATACCAGTTACTCTAGACTTCAATTAACCTCGGGTGAAAACAAAGTTATTCCTCTACCCCTCTTATCTTTCTCTAGCCTCTTCTTATCGAGTCAGGATCTCATTTCACTCACAGATGCTCTTCATTCTATTTTACTTGATAAATAATTGAATTCGCGTTTCAAGTTACTCGAAAATAGTCGAAAAATGACTTCTAACTAATCAAATCAATTCATCAGGTTCTGAGATCCTCCGAAACAAAGAAAAACTTGATGACACTTACATGTTAGTAGCAAATGTAATTTAAAATGTTCTTCGAAATTACTGCAATAAATGTGTAAGACATCTAGATAAATTAATAAAATAAATACTTAAGGCACTCAGTTTTCAGAACTCGTAAAGTTCTCGTAATCGAGGTAAACACCTATTTGTACTTATCTGTGCAAAAAATTTAAAACATAATTTGGTGTTGAAGCAGGTGTACGAGTTAGTTGATGAATTAGTTTATTAAATCTACTTATCTCGGTTCAGAACTCTTTCAAGTGTAGTACGAGTCTAAATTTTCAGTAATAGCGACCATACAACAATTCATTATATTTTATTGAACTCTACGTAGTGTGCGAATGCAGATTTATTTCATAATTCATGTAATGGTGGATAAATAATTTTATCCATTTTTTGTGGTATATCCAAACCGCATTCAAACTACAAATGTACTAACACGCGATACACATTCGTGTTGCGCTGCTAGTGTGTATACAGGGTTCTGTATGTACAGAATATTTCACGAATTTGTCCCCGTTTCTTTCTTTTCCTGTTGCGAAGTCGGATTGAAATGGGGCAGTCTGAAGTTGAGTTTGTTTCAGGCTGAAAAGATTTCACTTCTTCTCAAAGAGAGGCTGAGAATCTAAGACGTGCTTGCTACCATCGTTGTTAGTAATTTTAAATGGAAACATAACGAGACGCTATCAAAATAGGGGCATTTTGAGTCGCTGAGTTTTAAAATGCAATCAGATATTCGATCTAACCCAGATTTGGTCCCCAATTTTTCTTGTCATACTTCTGAGGAGCTAGTTCGAATTTGTTGAGAAAATTGACCAAGGTACCGGTATAGGAGATTTTTAGGCCACCAATTTCAAAAATTTAATTCGATTTTTAAGAGGAATATTGTAGGACACGGCAGGAAAGAAGGGTTGAACGACAAAAAATATTTTCGAACGACTCTTATTTTAAACTATTCATTACATTCCCCGCCAATTATATCTTTTCTCGTGTGCACATATCATGCCATCTACCGAAATTTTCTATTACTAATACGTTTTTGTGCAATATTGCTTTATTACCCACATGGCGCTCATAGCCGCAGGCACCTTATTAAAAAAAAAATCTGCGAAGTTAGAACAACGTCGGAAAAGGCTAACCCGTACGAATTAACATCGATTTACGGAATTTGAGCTTCAATCGCTCTGGATATCTCCCAATTTGAGTTTAAAAATTGAAGCGCTGCGTGAAAGAAGGGCCTTCGTTTCATAAGAAATACATTGATCGAAGGCCCTTCTTCCACGTAACGCTTCAATTATTTTCTATTCCAAATGAAGGTTTTAAGGGTTGCTGACATCATTTCAGGGGTTATTCGCTCTCTCCTCTTCATTCAGGCTTCCCTTGGGACTAGTTTTCAGTTACTCCAATTTTCCTCAATTTTCGAGTTCCTTACATCGCTAGTAGGATTTTTTACGCTGCTAAATCCATTTCTGTTTTTTTCCTTCTCTCCCTTCGGCCCTTCAGGTTTCACATAGGGGCAATCTCCAATTACTCCAACGGTTTTTGGGGTCGCTGAATCCGTTTCTGGAGTCATTTTCCCCATCCTCTCCGCCCTTGAGGATTTGCATGGGTCTAATATACGATTCTACCGTCTTCACTTATTTATTTCTTCATTTATTTATAGTTTTCACTTAAATTGTCGTCCACATAAAAATTTGCTTATAACATTTAATTTGTCGCCACCAAGGTTACTGTGGTAATTAATTTTCAGCAGTGCATCGTATTTCGTGTAGTTCTCATTTTTTACGTCGCCTCTCTTATTTTTTTTTAGAGCATTCATTTTTTTATTGTTTCCTGTGGAAATTGTCGTTGGGCCCATCAAATTGTTGTGTTTGCATTTGTTCCTGTCAATGTATTCCTTTGTTTTGTCGGTCCATTAAGTCAGACTCGATTTTTAATCTGTCTCCAATTCGGGTTCTACAATTCAAATTTGACTCCTTCAAATGCGCAAAATTATTAAACTTGAAAAATCGAATGACTTTTTTGTATTGCCGAGTTCGAAAAATTGAATAACGTATTGGAATAATTATGACTTTTTTGTATTGCCGAGTTCGAATATTCAGCCAGGCTTCCGATTCGACCTCGGTTGGTGCCTCAAAGTCGACTTTTCCCTTTTCGGAGGACGAAACTGACTCTGGTAGAAGCACTGAATGAAGTACCAAAGAAT
Organism: Acanthococcus lagerstroemiae; assembly: GCA_031841125.1. NCBI lineage: Eukaryota > Metazoa > Arthropoda > Insecta > Hemiptera > Eriococcidae > Acanthococcus > Acanthococcus lagerstroemiae. The sequence goes on along the minus strand of CM063113.1, from coordinate 29,733,334 downwards.
AAGTCTTCTAGATCGTTGATTTCAAAAATTCAAACTGTTTTCGGACCCGACGCCAACTTGGGCTCCAACATCCACATTTGTCTACTTCAAGTTAACCAATTTGACTGCCGAACAAGTTGAACAAATTATTGAAATAGGTTCTTTAAGGTGTGTCGCTGAGCCTGAAAAATCTATCGGTTTTCTGATCTGGCCCCGATTTGAGCCCTAAATTTGTGCTCTTTCTTCTTTGCATTTTATCTCTAATCGGGCGTTGACAGTTCGATTTTTTTGATTTGAGTCAAGTGAATTTTGTCGATTCAACGTTCAAAATTTGAATCCTGAGTACCAGATTAAGATAAAATCACAATATTCTATTGAGTCTGTGCCAAATTAGAGACCTAAAACACTTCCGAATTCTTTTTTCAGTTTTTCGTGAAAGTCAGATTGGCCCCCTTAAGGAGGAAAAAGTCAAATTTATGGTACCTGTCGCAGTGGATTTGAAAACCTGATTGAATTTTCGATTTTTGCGAAAGAGAAAACCTTTTATTCCAGAACTTCTTTGGATTCTTCAAGTGTGGTCAATTAAGTTTCTTTTTTCTCTCGTGGAAATTATCGTAGTTTTTCTTATTTTGGAAATGAAAGAACTTTTTTTTTTTTTTTTTTCTATTTCTGTGGAACACCTATTATTGGTCTATTGGAAGAGAACGAAGACGCATTCGTCGCCCAAGTTAGAATCGGATCAAAACTCTGACTAAATTTTCGAAATCAATATTCCGATATGTTGTTCAGTTTTCCAAGTCGATCGCTGTGGCTCATTTAAAGGAGTCAAATTTAGATTAGATTTTAGGCCCCAAAGCCTGGTTTGATCCAATAAATTAATTTGATTTTTTAAATGAGCCACTCGATCCGTCCGTATTCAACTAGATTGAATTTTTTAAGTTGGATTAATTTTTCCCGGTTGAAGAAGTGAATTTGAATTTTATGATCCGAATCGGAGGGGGAGGGGGTCAAATTAAAGAATATAATTGAATTGTCGTATGAAAATTCGTATTCCAATACCTTGTTCAGTTTTTCCAGCAGAGTTGAGTGCGTCCATTTGAAGAACTCAAATTTAAATTTTGGGGCCAAAATCAAGGTCGGATAAAAAATTTGATAAAATTTTGGAACTCGGCAACGCGAAGAATTCTTATTCAAATTCGTTCAATTTTTTAAAAGAAAAATCAAACTGATTCATTTTGAAAACCCAAATTGAGATCGGATCAATAATTTGATAAAATTTTTGAACTCAGCGACTGAAGAAATCGCCGTTCAGTTTTCTCGGCAAATTCAGAGTGGCTCCCCAAAACGGGAAGAAGTCGAATTCGGGGCAAACATCAGGATTGGATCGAAAATCTATTTGCATTTTCGAATTTCATGACTCAACGATATTTTAGTGGTTCGCTGCAGTCTTCCTTTGCGAGGAAGGGAAAACTTTTCTCCTCGAATAAACTAGACCCTGGTCTTTGAAGTTGACTGTTTCTCCCATCTTCTTCCGACTTCGCAATGAAAAAAGTGTTTGGGGGACCTATTCGTGAAACACCTTGCAAGTTTGACAGCATTTCAATTCTGTGATTCAGTGAATGTTGTGTAAATCGATATGCTGCTTCCTATTCTGTTGTAAAACTTGGATCAATCAAAATCAGCCTTTATTCCACACTCGTACGATACATATAAATTTTTTAAGTGCCAGTAGTACATAATATTCTTACCATTTCCAGGTAACAAATTTTAGAGAACACATTAAAAAAACAAAAAACAAAGACTACAAATAATACAAAACGATACAGTTTAATTTTCCATAGGTATAGGTCCTAGGTTCTTCACCTACCTTAGTCTTTCGACACCCCTGGCGTCTTAGTATCCGATGTGCGCCCATCCTTGGGCGTAGGCCTCTCCTACCTGTTTCCAGCACTCCCTATTTCTAGCGTTTCTCCCCCATACTGTCCCTGCTGTTGAATAATTTCGTCCTCCTGCCTCCTTTTTGGTCTCCCTACCTTCCTTTTTCCACCTCTTGGTTGCCAAGCTGCTACCCTTCCTTCCCGCCTACCCTCCTCTCTCCTGGCCACGTGGCCGGCGTATTCCATTTTCATATTTTTTACTTTGTATCTGCAGTCTGTAATTTGTGATTTTCTTCGGAATGCCATATTGCTTATCCTATTGACATATGAGCTCTAGCTAGTTCAACCAGCTAGCGTTCCGTGAGGACCCACGTTTGAGCGTCATACGTTAAAACTGATTGGACATTACTTTCGAATATTTTTTTCTTTGCTTGCAACGGGAATTTTCTTTTGAAGATATTTTTTAGATTCCAATAGTTCCCCCCACGCTTTGGCCTTGCTTTTTTTCAACTCTTTTTCTAAGTTATCTGAAAACGAAATGACTTGGCCGAGATATATAGCCTCGTTACTCTTGTTTATTTCTAATCCATCTAGTATTAATTTTGTTTCTTCGGGGCTGTTAGTTAAAAGTACAGTCTTTTTGGCATTAATCCCCCCTCCTCCCTGTGGATCCGGCCCTGAATTTTAGACGAGTTTAGGTTGTCCCAGTTAATACTAGTGATTTCCCGATTTAGGAGATCTTTGACTTCAGATTTTCTGTGGACTGGTATCCATTTCTTTTTGTGAGTCCCCTTGAGTGTATCTGATAGTGTCCTGATTTTGCGATTTATAGGTATTTTCAGCTTACACCTTACTGGACGGTGGTGTGATGAGAATTGCAGTGTGCAGATAACCCCTACGTCTTCTATAATACTTATCCAATCAGTTATAGTCTGGTCGATTTTGTTTTTGATGATTCCGTCGGGTGACTTCCACGTCCAACTTCTATTTATTCGTTTCTGAAAGAATCTATTAATCAGCTAACTTGAGGTTATGTTCGTTGATAAACTTAATTAGTTTGTTACCATTTTTGTTAGATGTGCCTATTAACCACGGCCCAACCCCTAAGTTACTTCCATTTTCGATGTCTACCTTGACATTGAAGTCGCCATTATTGTATTTGTAATCACTTTTGTGTGAGATGAAGCTGTCATCCAAGAGATAGAATTCTTTAGTTTCTTTTTTAGTGGCTGACAAATTGGGGGCATATACCTGAAAGATCGATGGTAATTAGTTTTAGTTGATTCTAATCTTTAATAGAGCGAATTTTTCCGAAAAACCTTTTACTTCAATTATTTCGTTTTAGTGTTTCCTATATCAATATGAAACCCCACACTCCTCTCTGCCTTACCAACGATCCAAAGTAGTAAAATAGGTTTCCGTTAGTTCTAATGTGCAGTTTTTCGTAGCACCGCTTCACCTCAGATAAATCCGATAATCCCTATTAAGGGGCATGAAGCCCAGTTAAATCAGTTCAGACCCAAAAAAGTTAACAATGAATAACTTCTTTAACCTAGAGCTACTATACCAATTGCCAGGGTATGGCCAGTGAAGAGCGGCTGGTGAAATTTTAAAACGCCCTACCACATAAGAACATAGGGATTGTCATGTAGAGAAGTACATACCTAATTTGTTGGCGTATCAATTTTTATTCCTCAGTTTTCCCATTCTTCGCTACTGAACATCCCTTCCAGGAGACAGTCGAATAGGTTTGGTGCTGAAGGGCCCCCCTCTTGCTGGTTAAGATCATCTAGCGTCATCTTTTTCTTACTCCTGATCGGGGTCGGCAACTTCTGTATAGCGTGTGTAGCGAGTCCTACACATGGCAACACCGGGGAAATTATTGGTACAATTGGAGGTATGCATAAGGAGAAGCTTCAGCTTTCACTTTGCAAAAGTAAAGTGCAAGCTGCAGAATGTATACATTAAAAAAGTGAAAAGGAAGCTTGTGCTCAGGAGTGAGAGCGTTTGCTTCGGGAAAAAGGTTTCCCTTCGAGTTGTATGCATAAAGAGGAGTGTTAACTTCAAAAGTGAAACTTTCGTTCGCGAAAAAATGCATCTAGTCCCGAGCTGACTTCTTTTCGAAGAACATGTGCAGTTATCATTCATCTTCGAGAAGATTCCTGTGATTTCTGAAGATAATTTCTGAGGAATCTTATCGAATATGTTAAAGAAAAATTTCCGATCATTTTTGAAGAAGTTCATTGGACACCACTGAGAAAAATCTCCGATGATGTCAGGAAAATTTTGTTGAAAATCTTAATGAAAATTTCCGACGATACCAATGGATTTTATTGAAAATCATCGAGAAATATCTCTGATGATTTTTGAAGCATTTCTTCGAAGAAAAGTTCGATGATTTCCAGAGATTTTCATCGGAAATTTTCGGGATAAATTACCGATTATTTCCGAAGAACTTCATCAGAAATATTCGGGGGAAATCTCCGATGATTTCCAAAGAATTTTATCAGAAATCTTTGAGAAAAATCTCTGATAATTTCATCGGAAACCTTCGGAGAAAATTTCTAATGTTTTCCGAACAATTTTTTTCAAAAATCTTCTGATAATTTTTAAAGAATTTTATGAAAAATATCTTGAAAAAATCCGATGGTTTGAAGAATTTTATCGGAAAACATCAGGAAAAATCTCTGATGATTTCCAAAGAAGAATTTCATTGAAAATCTTCGAGAAGAATCTCCGATGATCTTAAACGAATTTCATCGGAAACTTTTTGGAGAAAATTCAGGTAATTTCCGAAGAATTGCATTGGAAATATTTAGAAAGAATTTCCATTGTTTTCCAAACAATTTTTATCAAAATTCTTCGAGAAAATTTTCCGATAATTTTTGAATAGGAAATATTTAGGGAAAACTCCGATTGTTTTTGAAGAATTTTATCGAAAATCTTCAGGAAAAATCCCCGCTGATTTCCAAAGAATCATTTTATTGGAAATCAAGAAGAATCTCCGATGATTTTTTTTAAATTCCGATTCCGCGAAGAATTGAGACTATTTCCCACTCATGCGATGGAATCATAGATTTTCCCCGATGATTTTTCGGAAAATTTTTCGGAAATGTTGGAAATTTTTTCTGAAGATTTCCGATGAAATTCTCCGAAAATTAGTGGAGATTTTTTTTGAAATTATCGGAGATTTTTCTCAATTTATTTTCGATAAAATTCTTCGGAAATTGTGGGCTGATTTCCGAAGAATTTCACCAAAAATCTCCGGGAATATCTCTGATTCCATCGTATGAGTGGGGGAATAGTCTCAATTCTTCGGAAATTCTCGGATTTTTTTTTCAAAAGTTTCCGATGAAATTCCTTAAAAATCATCGGAGATTCTTCTTGATGATTTCCAATGAAATTATTCTCTGGAAATCTTCGGAGATTTTTCGTGAAGATTTTCGATAAAATTCTTCTTAGAACCATTGGAGTCTTTCCCAAATATTTCCAATGAAATTCTTCATAAATTATCGGAAAATTTTATTGAAAATTTTTGTCGAAATTCTTTGGAAAACATTGGAAATCTTTTCTGAAGATTTCCGATGAAATTCTCCAGAAAAGATTTCCAGAAAAATTCTCCTGAAATCATTAGAGATTTTCCTCAGTGATGTCCGATGAAATTCTTCGAAAATGATCGGAAATTTTTCCCTAATATTTTTGATAAAGTTCTTCGAAAATCAAAGGAATCTTCTCGAAATGTCGATAAAATTCATTGGAAATCATCGGAAATTCACCACGAAAATTATTTCATCGTCTTGTATGTGTGGTGCTTGTACACCACCATCATCTTTTTTTTTTAGTGAGACAGAGACACTTAACGCCTATAGGCCATGGCCTCGGTCCATCTTGATGAATATTATTTAAAATTATTTAAAACGTAATGGGTATAGTGAACTTAAATGAGGTGTGTGAGATTGTTGTGAGTTATGAAGGAGATGGGGTGGGATATGTTATCGATGAGAAGGTACTGTTTGAGGTGGTTGCGGTGGTATGATTTGCAGTGTTGGTCCATATGTTGTGTAGTTAAGGGAGTAGAGCAGGTGTTGCAGGTTGATGGTGGTTGACGAAGGAATATGTATTCGAGAGTAAGTTAGGAAGATTCTGTTGATGGCCGTTTCAATAGATCGTGATGTGGTGCATGATTTACTGATGATGTCGGTCCAGTTGGAAGTCTCGGATTTGATGGTACGTAGTTTGCCGGTGGTATGTTTCCATTCTTCGCTCCCCGAAGCAATGATGCGTTGACGCAGGTAAGATTTTACATGGAGAGGAATGGAGATGTTTGGTTCCGACTTGGTGGTCGCATCAACAAGAGCGTGTCCAGTAATACCGCAATGGCCTGGAATCCATATTAGTACGACCTCAATGTCCCGTCGAGTGAGTTGATCGAGGATAAATAACGTTTGGCTGGTCAGTGCGTCTGTATTAGAATTTACGTTTGCTTGGAGTCGCCGTAGTGATGTTTGTGAGTCCGAGAATATAAGAAATTTGGAAAATAGCGTATAGCTGATAGATGAATCAGGCATTGATTGATAGCTGCTATGTGTGATATTTTCGATACGGCGAACGACGATAGATGGGTGTCTAGTTGCTCTGTTTGTCGTTTTTGATCCATCAACGAAGCATGTTAAATGTTGAGGGTATTTGGTTAGCATGGCGTCGAATTCTGCTTGTAGAGTTCCAAGAGTAGCCGATCTCGAGTTGAATTTGGCAAAGGTCCAATCGACTCGCGTGGGTGTCTTATTCTAAGGAGGAGTTATTGGAGGTATATATTGAAGTATAAGGGGGGAGAATAGGAAGAGATGGTACAGATGAAGGCAGGGGGAATGGGGGAGGTTGTTGGAGGATAGGATGTAAACGACTTGTGTGGGGTAAGTTGGGAAGTTTCGATAATGAGTGGACGACGTAGTTGGCTAAGAGGGTATTTCTACGATAAGAAAGGGGTAGGATACCTGTAAGAGAATGGAGGCTAAGAATGGGAGTTGAAGGGAAAGCTCTGAGTGCGAGTCTGAGACATGTGTTTTGTATCGGATTCAGTGCTTGGAGGGTTCGTTCGGAAGCTGATGCATATACGATCGATCTGGGTGTTATTTGGATATAACTTGAGTGGTGAGGTGTTCCGTTTACGAGTAAAGATGACGCATTTTGATTTGGGTGTTGAGAATCTCAATCCTGTCGTGTTGCTCCATTCTTCGAGATTATTTAGGCATAGTTGTAATAGGTTTTGTGAATATGGAAGACTGTTAGTTTTTAGTGTGATATTCAAGTCATCGGCGAAGAGACGCATCTGAATCGGTAAAGGAATTACGTGGACGATATCGTTCATTAGAAGAAGACAGCAGTATATACGTAGGACGATTCCTTGTGGTACTCCAATTGTCTGTTGTATATTTCGGCAAGAGCGTGCTACCAGCGCGTACTTTGTCGTCGCTTCCTTGAATAATTTTCGATTTAGAAGTTCCTTATGGACACATACGTCGGCTGGTAACAACTTGAACAAAAACGTTGTTATTTTTGAAGCACTCGCTTTATTTTGTGGAGCGTTCGCTTTGAAGTGAGAGAGAAAGCTTATGCATACGGATTGAAGCAAAACCCTAAACTTCTATCTTTCCGTTCGGAGCGCAGGCTCTCACTCCGCTCTTGTGCCTCGACGTTAAACCTTAATTTTTTTGCAACGGCCTAATGATACGATAATAAAACGTTATTGTGTAAAATCAGTGTTGTTTTTTCAGTAGCGTAATTACTCATTCCTTCGAAGAGGAGGATTGAAATCATAGAATAAAAAGTAGATATATTTTCACCATGTTCAATTTTCATTATAATGAACAAAAAAAAGGAACAAACTTATAAGGTATGAGATATCTATCACCTATTACAAAATAAGGTCTATTTTACGCTCTTTAGACGCAGCAAAAACTAAAAATTTTTAAAGGGATCTGGGCAGTGTTCCTCCCCCCGTATTTACGCCACAACGTTTTTTTCGCTACACATGGGATTATGAAGAGTTGCCGGCCCTGCTTCTGATGAATATTGGCTGAAATTTCATGTTTCCTGACAAGTCCCATTTTATTCTCGTCGTTTCAGCTTCACGAAGTATACGCGAGTATCGCAAGGTTTCATTCAACGTCTAAAAGCTCGCCCTTTATTCCCAGTTGACGCTTATCTTTCAAAATAACGATACCGCGTATTGTGTACTTCGGAATTAAATGCAAAATTCGGCAAAAAAGTGCAGAAAAATCTGTGTTTTCCATCTCGTGCAGCCTGACTTTTTCGAATTATAGAAAACTTTTGCGCCCCTTCTTCCGAATTGCAGACTACATTTTAACACAGGTTTAAGAATGCGTGGTGACGAGGCGGGTATTTCTTTAGTTCCGAATTGATAGAAATTTTGAATCACAGAAAGTTCACTATATACTGTCTCAGCCTCCAACATTGTTTTATATCCCGGTATCACAGACCAAGCGGTATAACTGCGAACTGGGAATTCTATTTTCTTTGTAACGTTTACGTGCCAATCATTTACCTACCGGTTTTTGCTGATTCTGTTGCTGATAAGAATATTTACCCTATAATTTGCCTAATGAGCTTACACCAATATGGAACAAGTCTGGTGCAACCAAAAAAAAAAAAAAAACATCATAAACTAATTATCATTTTTGTTCTTGTCTGGATGTCATTCGGTTAATTTATAACGTTCGCAGTCGCGACGAACGACCATGAAACAACAAAAGTTTTTGCTTACAAAAACATCATATGGGTACACAAGACACTAATTCGCGTTTTTAACAAGAGTAATTAAGCGGGATCGGACTGCCTTTTACTATCGGTACCACAACCATTCAACAAAGTAAATATACCGTGTGAATACATTAACGGGTTTTATTATGATCTTGTTTCGAATACAGCCCCGTCTATTTTTACCAGCAAGCTATTTATATGATTTTCGAATTAATTTTTCACGTCCTGTTTGATTCGATGCTATTATCGAATCTGTGGATAGTAACTTGCAGGCCCGCTTCACGGGTCATCTGCTTGGGTTGGCAATAGTAAAGTTGGTGTAAATCCGTGCGTGTAATTGAAGGATCTAGCCACTATTGTGTGCCAGTAGCTAAGTCTTGTGTGTGAGTTAAATGATAAAATGGTAAAACCTAAAAATGGTTGACCAAACTGAACTTGATCTACAATAGCAATAGAAACATTGTCAATTCCGTTAAACTTTTCAAAATAGTCAAATGTAATCTAACTTGACTTGATCTTGAAGCGAGGATAAAAACGCACGCAATTCCATGGAAAATTTTCAAAATGTTTAAACTTTACCGACCCTAATTTAATCTTAAAGCGGTGACAGAAACACTAACAATCATGTAGAAACTTTTCAACATTGTTGAATCTAACTAACCCTTTTTTTTCCTCCTGCGAGGGACCAAGGCTCCACCGAACTCCCTCGAGTGGCTCCGTGTATCATATTCAACTACATTTATTTTATTTTAATTTTATTTGAGTTTGAATTACAAGAACTGCCGATTGGCATACACCTATATGTATTACAAAGGAGTAAGTGACTAGGAGTATCTGACCTGCCCCAGTGGGCTGGTCAAGACATGAGCGTTCATATTAGATTTAAAGTAAGTCAAGAGGTTTGAGCCTCTTCAACTACATGAAATAAAAATATTGGTGTGTCTTTCTTCCTCTGCCTTACATACCTTCGAGTAGCTGCAGCGCGGAGCAGGGAGGGGAGCTCACATTTTCAGATTACAATGATGCTTACAAAATAGACCTAAAGTCCTATTTACGGTATTAAAGCTAGACTAGATTACTATTCATGTCTTCAGTCAGTCTGTGTCTAGGTTTGCTTGATGATCTTACGTCACCTTTGATTCCATTACCTTTCCTATCGGCTGCCATCTTCCTTCCTCGCCTGCAACTTTGGTAACACACCCAAGACGAAAGGTTTGCTTCAAGTAGTGGGGGTCGCCTTCATGGTCAGACGGTTACTACAAAACGTCTGCTTTAAATTCTCTATCGCTTCCTCGAATTGGTTGGATCGAGTGAGTCCGGTATCAGGTTCCAGGTTCCATTATCAGTGACTTCCCTGGGACGGGAGGAGGTAAAACGGTATTTGAAATTGTCTGAAGAGGAGAGTTAAAATAGTAGGGCGTAATTTGAGGCACCCAGGAATAAATTATACTCAAATCTTGAGATCAGGATTCTAAAACTTGTGCAGCACTTTCAATGTCAAAGGTAGAATATTCAGTTCGGTAAATATTTGTTCCCGTCCTAATGTTCTACCCATTCATTATTTTCAAGAAAAAAAAAAAAATCCTGAAGGTAATCGGACACGCCTATTATTCGAACTTTAAAGACTTGTTGATCTTGAGAATCGGCTATACATGTACATGATGCTTTCGTTTTTCTCTTCGAGTACTACCATCTTCTCGTTTGTTTGATCGGTATAAAACGCTTTTAGCTTATGGAAAAGCTAATAAAATTGAAAGTTCGTAGTGAGAGAGCACGATGTCCCATTCCTTTTTAGACAATTGTGGTTGATATTTTCAAAAAAAGGTAAAGTAATCATGGTTGGGTGGTTTAGGTGTATTTCAGTCAGATGTTTGTTATTCGAAATGATGTGTAAGGCTAACGGTAGTCGAAAGAACCTTTTGAATGTGAGCTGTACCACGTGCTTTATCATCCTGAATTAACGTATGTATGCAAATTGTTACATGGAGCAGGAGCCGAACCGGCACAAATTAGAACCCTTATTTCAAGTTTCCATTCGAGTAACATGAAACGATCTTCTTGCACATCAGGACAAATATCATATTTATCATAAACCGATACTTTATTTTCTTGTATTCCTGTCTCTAAAATGGCTCATCTGCAATTTGCGGTGCACTAGTGTGAATGCGATAATTTGACCGGCGAGTGTTGTTGACTTGAATGGGATTTTCATTAAAATACGACCTGGAATTTAATTTATAACAAAAAGGCGAAGACACGGAGCAACGGAAGATGAGACAAAACACCGGCAGTGTCAGGCCTTTTCATGAGTTCGGGTGATGAAAGAGAAAATGTACCTAGATAAGTTTCAAAATACAATCGTACAAAGGTTGTCAGTTTCTTACTGAATCGTATCCTTAGTTGTGTGCGTGGTTTATCGCATGTATGAATTTCATTACGATTCTGTATGTGAAACAGCAGATGAGAAGAATCAAAACCATAATCGGTTACACCATTATCGAGCTTTGACTACCTCATACACCTACACTACAATCATTTTCTGCGGTATTTCGATGCCCTTGAATAGCCCTCTCAAATTTTCCGGTCAGTAACTTCGCAACAGTAGGAGTGACTGTTTAAAGTTAAACTATAACAGCGTAACGAATAGCCGTACCGTGTAACAGCTGCCATTCGTATAAAAATTAAACTTTGCTGGAAAACGTGTGTTTGGACGTTTCACTCTGTATGATTGAGTGACGTTCTCGCCTACACTGGAGCTTGAAAAATCAAAACTTCAGTTTCGAGGAAACAATCTGTTGAAACTAGGTTCAACTCACGCATTTTGCCCGCAAATGTACGAGGCAAATGAAGAGGCCGCTTGCGAAATTCGTGAATTAAATTCAAAAATCTCTGCATGACTTCATAATTCGTAGTTTGTATTACGTATATGTAGTGTTGCGGTCACCGCGAAACATATTCTGCTCAGAGTTTGAACTCGATGCTGTCTGAACCTATATTGAAGCCGAAGCTTGATCGAAACCAGAACTACCATCGGGGCACGTGATATCTTGTTTGAAATCAAAGCCAAATGAATAATTTTGCTTAGAACTGAAGTTAAAGTCGTAGACCTGTCAGAAGTTTTCAATAGTTCTCGATATTCATTGAACTTAATAGTTACCGATGTCTGAGTTAATTATCAGAAAACTGTCGGAATCATGGAAAACTACAAAAATCTGTAGATGTGTTATTGAAAAAAGAATGAAAAATTAGGAGGCGAGAACTTCTTCCTTTCTCTCTTTGGCTTACACTTAATTAAAATGTTGCGAATTCCGGCAAACTGGTATCCTTTACTTACTAACTAAGAATATTGGAACATTCGACTGACTAATCACCTGAAAACTATCGATATTTAGTTTTGTTGATAGTTGACAACTTTAACTGAAACTGAAGCTTAGTGGCAGGGCCGTGAGTAGAGATCTAACCAGCTATGAAAGAACCTCATGTTTCTGGATTAATCCACTCCTGAGCCAGCATATCAACTCAAAATTTAATGAAATTTTCTGAGTAGTTGGGAAGCGTCTTAATAAGACTAACGAAGTGTTTTAACATGGTATAAAAAATCCAGAGTCCGACCGCTGCACGGAAAGACATGGATATGTCATCCTAGCGACCGCGTTGACGGTCATACCCGCATTTCAATGTCTTCTCTAGTCGTCCATTCTCGGCGTCGCTCGGCATTCTTCGTGTAGGCCGTTTGAAACGCGGTGGAACGAATGACCGCGTAAAGAGGATTACGCAACTACATCAATACATCATGATGGTGGCGCTTTTCTGCGAAACGTTTTTTGCGGAGCATTTTCTGCGGAATTTTTCTCTCTTGCATGGTGACCCATTAGACATAAATCCATGTCTAAAATGTCGTCGTGGGAAGGAATGTAAAGTTAATTTTTATGAGTCTTGACAAGTCTTACGTATTAAGTCTTTATCAGGCAGTCTGAATATGTCCTAGAGCAGGCCTGGGCAACCCGTGGTCCGCGGGCCATTTGTGGCCCGCGAAGGCATGAAATGTGGCCCCCCAGACATTTTCAGAAAATAAGACAATTCGTTAGAATTTTAAATAAGTATTAAAATTAATGGTATGGTAGGACGTATGGCGATGCACGCATGCCAAAGTGGCCCCTGAGACACCGCACCCCTAGCACCGGAAACTACCATTTCGGGCATCGCATCAGTGCCGAGGGGAAGTATCATAATTAAGGACAATTTATAAAACTTGAAAATTGTAAAAAAAAAAAAAAAATGAAATATAGGAAAATAAATCTAATCTAATGACAAATTTGACATTGTACGTTGTGTACTAATTTACTAATATCGGGTTCAAAATTTGTTGTTGCCGAACGAAGTAGGGAATGAAGGTGCTCGTCAGTCAGGCTTGATCTTTGAGCACTTTTTTATCGATTTCATCTTTGAGAATGTTTACTCGCAGGAGTAGATTCAGCCGAACATACAAAGGATACGTTGAGCATGGTGTCTAAGTTCGGGAAAGTTGTATTCATTACGTTATTATGCATTTGACAGAAAATGACGTAGTTTGTAATTCATAATACAAACTTCAAAAATTGTGCAAATATTTTTTGGCCTGCGAAACTTCTTCAGATGTTCATGTGGCCCCTTACCCGGAGAAAGTTGCCCAGGCCGGACCTAGAGCCCATTTGGATCACTCTTGACAGGTCCTACTGGAAAGTGTCAAACTACCGGGCTCTAGATTCACCTCTGATGAAGTGGCTCGAAGTTGAGTTTCAAGCTTGAACCTCGAGTTTGAGCAGGAGCAAAAGTTAGAGTCAATATTAAAGTTAGAACCAAGGTGAGCGATATTTTGTTTTAAACCGAAACTACATAAGCGAAACGAGAAATGAATAATGATTGAGCTCCTTGCAGAAAGCTACTCAGGAGCCGTAGCTGAAGTCGAAGCCAAGTAAATGATTTTACTCAATGCTGAAGTCTCAAACTTAATGTGCTGGTCGATTATTCTACTCAGCCGAGTACCTGGCAGTGACATAAATAGAGGGGGGGGGGGTTATAAGGATATAGCCCGTCCAGTGTTACCAACGCACAACTTCAGAATTGCCTGGGATTGGATTAGAAAAATGCCTAAGATTGCCGGAGACCGTAGGAAATTTTTGGAACACGAGTTCGAGTAAATCATTTATTTTTCAAGTATACCACTAGAACTGGACGCTGTTAAGCAAAAAGAACTCAAGCGACATTTGTTGACAAATCTTGAATAGACATGCATTTATTCGCAGATAGTTTTTAATAATGATATAAGCCTCTATGTGGGTTCAGTTCACAGCAGATTATTTTCTCAGTAAAATGTAATTTGAAATCAATTTGATAACCCATAATGATAAAGAACGTGATTCCTGCGCTTCCTGTATAAGGGTCCAAGTTGTCGATTGTAGTTTTCGAGATGAAGTGATATAGGTAAAAAAACGTAGATTTTGAAGTTCTTATTGTTTCTAGCAGAGGAAACACTGCTGAGCTATCATCAGGCTTGATACCGGCAGTATCAAGAAGGTAGAGGGTAAAGGGAGGTAAAGTGGATAAGAGCTAAAGAAAGTGAACAATTTGGGAAATAAGCTAAAAAACTATTGGAAAAAGTACGATGGGACGAGAGGGAAAATACAAGCGCATGCTGAATTCTGCGAAGCCAATTTCACTGGCCTATTCACGAATTTCCTCACCGTAGTACCTATGAAAACTTAACGTGACATATGAGTTTCTTATACGGTGCATTTGCCATACTTCGTGAGGATAGAACGACCCAAAGTCATGTGCTGGAAATCGGGAATCAGCCAACGGGCAAGCAGCTTCCTCTGTGTTTTGAAGATCGTCACGATTGGTAGGGGGAAAATGGGAGCGTTGAATCCGAAGAGTATGCACTGGAAAACTGATCCTCTTGCCGGACGTAGGTGGATCGCGGCTTCTGACACGCGACTTTCTTGACCGGGTTAGTTAGAATAGTTTGCCTTTGCTTTCCCTCAGTTTGTTGCATTAGAATTTTCCATCTTTCCCAAAACGTGTGCAGTCGCAGTTCGTTTAATAGCCACGTGTTTTCACAACATTGAATAAGCTGACTAGGACGTGCACACATACAGTACCGAATCTTTCTGATCTGGTTGTAGCATGCCTTGCGTGTATAATGGTTTGGCCAGTCGAACTAGCGGGGTTACTAGGCGCGTCATCTTTTCACTTCAACTGATAGTTGTTCTGTTTACGATGATGTTGGGGGGGGGGGTGTGGTCGAATATCATTACCTTTCTGGCGTTGGTGGGACTCGAACCTGAGACGTAAGAATTGGGAAGCAGCACGTTAACCAATGAATGATAAGCCATTAATCGATCAGAATCAATCGGTTAATCAAATACACTCGAGCAATCAGAGTTATCAGTCAGTTGCAAATAACTAATTAAAAATAACCGATTTATCGATGAGATGTTGATTCATATAAAAAAATTAGTTTTCTTAATGCGCATTAGCTACGATAGTTTTAATATTAGGTTTGTTATCATAAATTTCATTTTCAAAGGACCTTAAAGTTTGGTCAAGAAAAGATATCTGGAAGTTTACCGGTAGAATGTGTCATAAATTAAGACTTCTATTGACCTGAACAGGAAGAGGTGAACGTGCACGCAACTTGAAGTTCAGAAAATTATTTCTATTCTCTGGCACAAGTGAAGATTAAAAAGCACTCCCGAAATTTACCGTAGTCATTAAAACGGAAAAGAAGAGCGCGGCAAAAGCGCATAGAAATTTTAGTGGGATACACGGTGGAAGTAAAAATGAAATTCCGCGAAACAATAAGACGTAACAGTTGTTGATAATAGCTTTTCACAGGTGCGAAAAATTCATCTTCTCAAGCGTGCCTTTTATAGTTGAATAGCAGATAAACATTGTAACTTATACCACGAGCAGCAGATACTAAAGGTGAATTTTATCGGCGATTTTGTTTTGGAAACGTTTTTTTTAAGCGCTTAAGCGGCTTCAGTAGACCGCATGGTCACAAAGATTGTCTAAACAATTAACCTAGGTCAGTTTTACGACGTTTTTCCTCTTCGTTAGGCTGTGATTTGAACATTAATCAATAAGACGTTGGTTTCCCATTCAAGCCCCTTCAAGTTGGGAAATTGTTAATAAATTATAATTTCGATGAAACATTGGCTTCTGTTAACTTAACTGGTGCATGATAGTGTTCTTTACGTGGCAAATCAATTATCCTGGCGATTCTGAAACGTTTTTACCCCGTTTGATCTAGTTCCACAGTCGAGTGAGAATCGACATGAAAAAATTAATCATCAATTCCAACCGAGTTTGTGATAGGCTGATATTGACAGCGTCATCCTTACTTAATGGAATTCCGGAATAATTTATGAAAATGTTTCCAAGAAATAATGTTATAGCTCAGCAATTCGTTATTAATGTCCTAATCTGAATCCGTGTTAAATATGGTACAATTGCCGCTTAGTTTCAAACACAACACTATGCATCAAGGACAAATACATACATATAGGGTGTTGCAGTGCAATGACCTGTTTTAACCTCGAGTAGGCAACCTACACAACATTCAGAGATGTCTTTCAGCTCTCATTTCTTAAGGGGTTGGAATGCGACCGCAGTGTACAATTTTCGCGTGTTTACGTTTGCAAATATCAGAAAAAAGAACCTCAGTTGTGGTCACTACAGAGAAAATAGTATGTTACACACCAAGAGTCAAAAGTGAGTGTTTACATGGCAAGAGAAAGTTTGCGGACGAGCGTAGCGAGTGAGCAATTCCCGAGTCATGTAAACTCACGTTTGGTTCTTGTTGTGGAAGATATTTTTATACTACTTGATTCAGAAGCGGCAATGTTTTTCGCTGACATGGTCGGTCCTTTTTTTTTTATCTATTTATTCATTTAAACTATAGACTGGTGATTTTTGTGTGCGTAATTAATTCAAAAATTTAATTTGCTCTGTTAATTACTACAAAGTACAGTATCACAGTCTTGTCTTCAGTTTGTTCACGTGCACAAACAGCATACGCACATAGTGGCCAGTAAAGATGTAACGACCCTTAACAACAAATGGTAACAGCTGTACTACGTCGTGAATATTTAAATGCGTTCTAAGTCGCTATTTTGTAATTCGCTCCGTGGCCGAGTGGTTAGAGATGATCCTGCATTTCAGTCAAATATTTCAATGAACGCGGGTTCGATTCCCTGATACACAATTATTGACCAGCAATTTTTTCATGTAAAAACGCTTTACATTGAGGGACGTTTACTTTACATGCAGGTTTCGTTAGCACTTGATGCATGAATGATAGGCGCTTCTTGTCGGCTGTAAAATACCAACACAACCATTGCCTTTCTGATCAAGTAGTTTGTTTAACTGGGTCTTTATGAAATTCATGTTAATAAAATATCATGTCAGAAAATTACTTTTTCAAGTATTTTTCCATAAAGGAAGGGGGGAGGTAGCTTAAAAACGTGTATCCCGTATATGAATAGGAATTCTATTTCATTTCAGTAAAACCGATTGCGGCAGTCGCATCATCAAATTTTGAAAAATAAATTCCACTTAGAATGAATAAGAATTACCATCATGCTTATGTAATTTTTTAGATTCTGCCGCATTTATTAATACTCGATAAGATGAATGTACAAAACTCGTTTATGAGTTTTTATAACTCTTCAAGCCACGATTAAGATTTTTTGGAACTCTTGAACTTTTTAAGACTCGTCATATGTTGTAGCCTTATATCAGATGTACCCCTCGGTGCAAAGAATAATGATTTTTGACGATTTGATAAGGAGATATGAAGGTTTAAAAAACTGGTCCCAGTCTGGTGCATTACCGTATGCATGTACGAGTAAATGGAATTGGTGTGGTGGGACGTATGGTGATGCACGCATGCCAAAGTGGCCCCTGAGACACTGCACCCCCGGCCCCGGAAACCACCCTTTCGAGTATCGTATCAGTGGCCGAAAGGACGCTTTGAGGCTGGTCCGAGCCCCCATTTTGTTTTGTGGTTCCAGTGCGCGCGTCCTACAAGGGCCACCATGGAGCCCGTACTGACCGAGGTTAGCACTCCCAACACTAACCTGGAAATTTCAAATTCCTCACAGCTGGACGCGCTTCCTCTTCACCCCTCACCTCTAGTCTTGGTACGTGTGGCGACGCACCGAGTATATGGAATTATGAAGACTGACAATGAGTTTCAATTTTTATTTTATTTTTTTGTCATGAATCGAGAAATATTGACTCTGATCCTCATATCCGGTATCGCCGACGAAGACAAGAGCGAATTAAAAAAAAAATGCTAAAATGGATTCACATCTTATCAGATATGCTCATGACAAAATATCTCAATGTTCAAGCTTCTTTTCCCCTTGAAACCGAACATCGACTCTTAATCTTAAATCTTAAATCCCTTCTTCGGAGTAGGCTCACGCGATGGTGTCGATTTTGCGTGGCCCATATAGGACGAGGGTCTCCTGTAGGCGATCCCATTCTTTTCTATTTTCTGCAATTATTCTGTAGTTTTTTGGGGTTAGAAATTTATGTATGTCGTTCCCCTATCTGATGTTTTGATGCCCTCTTTTTCGTTTTCTATTAGGGTTCTGACAGAATGTTGTATGGTAGGTCCATCGGCCGTCCATAAGTCTTGCTATGTGTCCTGCCCAACCCCAGTTTTTTCTCTTGATATACCTCACTGCATCTTTATTTTCTCGATTGGTACTCGGTCTCTTCTTTTAATATTTAATATTGATCTTGCAATTGCATTTTGGGTTACTCTAATTTTATTTAAGTTTTTTTGGTTCAGAGGCCATGTTTCGCATCCATAGGTTAGGGTCAAGAGGACACACATATTAAAGTCTTCCTTTTTCTGGGGTATCTTATGGGGGCCTTTGAATATATTTTTGAGAGTTTAGTATTTTGCCAATGTTTTTATGATTCTTTTTTCTATTTCTCTTTCAGTTTGATTATTAAATGCAATTTCTTGTCTTTGGTAGAATGCTTCTACTATTTCTATCCCGTTTATCTTTTCCCCAATTAGTTTCTCATTGTTCGTTAGGATTTTGGTTTTTTTCTTGTTCATTGTTAATCTGGCCTCCCCTACGCAAAAGTTAATTTCATTTAGCATCTCGGCTAGTTTTTCCTTCGTACTGGCAAATAGGGCAATGTCGTCTGCAAATCTTCAATTTGTGATCCTTCTTCCATTTATATTTATGCTTTTGTTTACCTACTGCTTTAATTCCTTCAGAGATTAAATTAACATTTCTCCGCTCCCAGCAAATAAGAAGTCCTGAAAACTTACCATGTTTGAAACTTTAAATAGGAAGTTACATTAATATGCCCATTATTCAAAGACATAACAAGAGTATTACAAATCTGTACGTTGAATACCTAATTTCGAAATTTTCAGATGCCTGCCATCTGTTGACCCATTACTAACAATGGTTACTGTTAGAATAACCTCAAAAATAAATCCAGCACTCGTAGAACCCGATATAATTGGCGGTATTATCTGTAATTTTTAGCTACTGTTCCTTTAGTAGAGCCTTCAAAATGGAGGTTTTGACTAAAAATTTCATAAATGAATCTAGTCTATCTGAAATGCTAGTAGACATTCGGATTCTGTGGTGTGTAATGTTCAAAGTTCAAAAAAGGTGTACTTTTTACCTCAAATTCAACCGAGGTCATTGACCGTTACTTGAATTTTTCTCAGAATTTTCAATGGTGATCCATTCTCATACTGATGAAAACGATTGTTCAAGGTCAAACCAATTTTACCATCTAAGTTCTGAGTTCCCAAAGTTTAGAAGTAAAGTTGCGAATTTCCTTAAGGGAAATCTAGTAATCAACTTAAGAAATCATTCTTTCCGAAATTAATTGAATATATATAGTGATGAATATGAAAAATGTGATGGATCCAGTAGATCATAGTGAATTTCATAATATGAAATAATTTAAAAATATGACCTCCCCCAGCCGACTCCTCAAATTTGTTCGATTTCAAAAAATGGTTTGATGTTTTTTTAAATCGCTATGTGGCGGAGGAATAACATGCCCGCTTGAGTCCCGGGTTCAAGTCCCATCAATTGTGATATTCGAATACCCCCACTAACATTCCAGCGAACTGAGCGACTACAGTATCAATCAAGGTGGAAAGATAGCGCTCCTTGCATCCCCGCCAGTTCGAACGAATAAGGTATTTCAATCACAGAGTGTGCACCAGATCAGAAAGATTCGGTACTGTACGTATGCACGTTGTGGACTGCTTACTCAACGTTGTGAAAACACATGGTTAGTAAGCAAGCTGCATCTGCACACTTTTCTGCATAGAGAAGGAAGACTCCGGCGCAACAAACAGTGAGGAGAACAATGTCCATTTACCCCGACTAACTTGCCCAGGAAAATCGCCCAACTACCTGAAGTTACAGGATACGGCACCAAGAAGAAGGAGAAGTTGAGTTTTTAGACCGAGGGAACAAGTTTGACCACTGGGAGCAAAACATTTCAAATATCGCCAAATTTTGGATCACCCCTCTAGAGGGGTTTTATCATCCATTGCCACAAGTGTCTCAAAAAGGACGTCTTTAAATAAGCAAAGTAGAAGTGTAGGAAAGGAAGGAAAGAAACGTGTTTCTTACTGGATGGGTGCTTTCTCATAATTTACTTTCACGGTACATTTCACGAAAATCTAACATTGTACGGGGAATTTTCCGCCCCCCCCCCTCTTGACTATTTATTCAGAATGTAGAACCTTTTCCGCCTTAGGTAGAACCTAGGTTTTCTAAACCTCAGTAACTCTCATATATCGTGAGTTTCTGCTTCCTGTATTAGTGCTTCCTCTCCGTCTTGCACAATCAAAAATCCACCCATCTCTAACAATAAATGAAACACGACTAAAGATTCAGTCTGACTTGGCTTCTTCAGTCCGAATTTAATGAGAAATCATTGGTGTATCGAAGTGCCCCTGGGCTTCCCTTGTCTCCTTCGACCTTTCTCACCTACTACTGTCAGTGTCTCCTGTCTGCTCCTGCAGTTTCGGTCGGGATGCCAGTAGTCGATGTATTGACGGCAGACCCGCCCTCTTCCAAGCTCTTCATCGGTCAAAGGCCGCTGTCTTCCGGGCTCTTCGACTGGCAGCTGAACTCCGTGATTCCCACCAGCCCGCCAGTCAGTGTTGGTGCACCGCCGCCGCGGGCATTGGGTACGGGTCCTCCCTGATTCCCGCTGTCCATTTATCTGTGCTGTTGCTGGTGACGACGTGGTGGTTACCGCTGCTACTGAGAACAACGGGTTCTCTGTTTCAAAAGACTGCGCGCCTTTGCCGCGAATTTGGCCCTCCGATGAAGCCGTCGGTAGTGGAATGGGTGCTTGCGGACCTGTCAGCGCGCACTCGGTAAGGACATGTTTCGCAGACTGCGGGAAGGCACGCTCACATTCGCGCAGTGGAGTGCTCCGGAAAAGCATCCCTGTCCGATCAGCGCCTGTGTAATCCAAAAGGAGAGCTGTATTTCGGACTTGGGCTGGGCGCTGATGCTGTGTGGGGAAAATGGAGTGCGCCCATCGGCCAGTGGACGCCTCATCCCCAGCCTTGTTCGGTGACGTGGCAGAACTGCTTGGCCAATCACTCCAGTGGTACCCTACCAGCAGTAGCAGCTGCGTTCTCTTCTTCGCTGTCACTAGTGAGGTCGTTATCTCTACTTCGGCGGTGACCTCCGTTACTATCTGGAACTTGCATGATTGGCTGCGGGCCAATTTGGAGTTCAGGCCCCAGTTGATGACAGGCAGTTCTCGATGGAATAGCCACAGACTCATAAATCGGAGCCAGGTCAATGCTTGCTAATAAGTGCTCAGTATTTCTGAAAAATTATCAGAAAATACTCCAAGAAGAAATGCTCGATTTTAGTAAAGCTTTTGTTCTGTTACATCAATTTTTTGGACGAACTATTGACATTTGGAAAAAACTAATTGAAACCCAATAAAGTACAACTCTGTGGCTATCATTACCCCTGAGCCACATATTTTTTGAAGTTTTATAAATACTTTATAATTTGATTTTTTTTTTAATTTGTTAAGTATGTCATCTTAGGCCATATGGTTCACAAGATGATATGGGTGATATATTTTTTTTTTTCAATTCTAAAAAGCAAGAAAAAGTAAAAAGTGAATAAATTTAAGCTTTTTTTTTGCTTTTTTTCCCCAATCAAAAATGGCTTTATTGTATTACAAAACAAGGTACAAAATTGACTCATGTACATATTTCACCATCGGCTTTCTTTTGCTGGCATCAATCAGCGATTTCATATTTTCTTCCATCCCAGAACCCCATTCAATATAGTTCTGGTGTGATGAGAATTAATCATTTTGTCTGAAACAAGTATTTCAATTAATAAAATTATGAAAGTACTTATTTGGTTGTGTGTCATCTTGCCCTCCGCTCACCATGTCATCTTGTTTGCTTTCGTATCATATTTTCGAAATAGTAAAAAAAAATTGAAACTTACTTTTAAAAGATACGTGCTGTGGTGTTTTGAATCTTTCCTGTTGTTCGGAATCATTCTTGACCAAAAATAACGTGAAACGAATTTACCATAACTTGTTGATATCTATCTCGAATAAAAATCATGCGTCACAAAAATTGTAAACAGATTTCTTTTAGCATTGCGCAGTTGAAAGATCAGTTTATTGCGGCTTTTACTCGCTACAGTGTGACCAACCTTTGATTGCGTGGGTAGTTTTCGAGAAATTGCCGCTGTGTCATCTTAACGACTATGTCATCTTGGGCCACTCTCCCCTATGAGACTGTTACGGAGTTACGACGCGGTACACTGATGTATATTTGCTCAATAAATAACACAGTCCCCTTTGAATTTACTTAGGCGTTATAAAGAGGTATTTTTGTAATTTTGTGTAAATTCTCTTATCTTTGACTGCCTGTAATTTGTGAAGAGGGTACTTAGTCAGTAAATGATTAGGTCGTATGAAGTAGATTGATATGACAAGTTTTCTAAAATTTCAAACTGGAAACAAAATTTGGAGGTCACCGGGGGCAAAATGTAGTAACCCCTTCCTTAGTGGAGTACAGCTTTTCGACGGACACAATTTGAAAATTTGAACCTCCCAGTTCTCATAATTCACACCAACATACAGACAAACAAATGATTTTATGAGACACGTATTTTGTCGCGCAATGACACACAGGATTTCTTCATGGTGTGCATGTGTAGAAGGGTACTAGGAGGTTGGATTTCTGAACATTAAAAACGCCCTCCGTGTATGCAGAAAGTTGAAAAACGGATTTACCTGAACAGCCATTGCGGTCAATCGTAGTGTCTGGATCCATTTTCATTTATTGCTTTATGTTTGTGTACTTGCGGCACACCGATAGGTATTTTCAGAAATTCGAACGGATAATTTCAGACCTCGAACTTCTCCGTAATTCTTGAAGGAGAGAATTGACATTCAATAAATTACAGCAGTATATGAGCCAGTTCAATAATGAATGATTCTGAAATTTTTGAGTCAAATGAGATTATGCGGGGTCACAAGAGGGAACATTTTGTAGCCCCTCTCTAATTGGGACACAGAAATAATTTTTAACCGAAAACCCCTCAGAAATCATAAGAACGTGTTCTAAAAGAATGGACCCCTAGCTTTTACGATTCAAACGCCAACCTCGATCTTACAAACAAATATAACTAAAGTTTTATATAGATAGAGAAGAAGAGATGACTTAATGGTTTGACCCGTGTGGGTTCGACGGGTTATTCGCTTCGGCCAAATCACAGTTACATCGGTTATACATACCCACATAATAAACCAGTGAAATGATCTGATTGCAGAGTTCGTCTGTAATGGAGGCTGCATACAGTTGTTCGTGGTACGACGGGTCAGAGGAAGCGAAAACCTTCGTGCAGATTGTATGTCAGCAGTGCCAGAAAGCGTTGTTCGTGACTGGTGCGAAATTCTTCACCATATCTCTGGATCTGTTTGCTTCGGTAATATATCTCTCTACTGACGTAACTGACATATTTTTCGTTACGTCAATGTCGGAAATGAAAAGGCCAATGATTAATGCCTCATTGATCCGCAAATCATTCCCGTTTTAATTATACAGATGACAGGTGGCAATGCTGGACAAGTTTTTTGATACCGAGATCGATTCATGAGTTGACGTCTCCCGTGTAGGGGTTATTAGGTGCTTCTTCTTGTCCCTCCCCGGACTCGCCGAGGTAGTACAAAATATGAGGAACATCAGCTGGCTGAATGGATTCCTGTCATGGTACATTGCAAGGGACCCCCTCAATTTGCTCTGAAATACAGCTGATTAGTATCTGAGTAGGTCTTGGTTAGGTACTGCACATGCTACTCAGGGTTGGAAACACAGCTCGATCATTTCTCATTGCAGTTTTCGAGACAAGCGACGTAATTCGTTCTCTCCCATATAATTTTAAGAGAAAATTAACTGCGGGGAGTCAAGCAAGTTTAGACTCATATTCTGTTGTGATTGTAAGTCCAAAAAGAGTCTGATACTTAGTATGGTCCAACAGGAAAAAGTTAATTTGGAAATACATGTTGTCTACTTTATTTTTTACAGAAATATTCGAGGCACCGTCTTATCAAACAGACAAAACGTCCTCGCCCCTTTGACGTGTACTTGTGTTCTTCGGAAAACAAGGTCACAAAACTTAAATTTCGGTTCTCGCTCCTCCAACATGTACTTCTTCTAGAACCACAGAGAAACGAGGTCACAAATCTCAAATTCGGTTCTTGGCTCATGATTGCTGTCTCTTAATTGTTTCAAAAAGTTTATGTAAAAATAAAAACATTGTAAACTAAGTATAGTACACTGAAACAGGTCTTTTGTAGCACAAAAAAGTAGTTATCCCAGATAGGAGGGAAGGGGGAATAAATTGTAATTTTCGCGTGAAATCTTGTAATTATTGACCTCGAACGGAGCGAGCTAAAGTTTTTGCGATTTTTCGACAATCTGAACTGAGAAAAGCAGCCATTTTCAATGTTTTTCGCGGGTTTGAGGTAGGGAGGGCTACATCCCTGTATGCATATGCGTATTGTGAACGAATGAATGGGGCGGGGGGAATGTCGGCACTGCACTGTTGTAACCGATAAAGTTAATTTTTTTTTTTAATGGTTTATTGGGTATACCTGCACCCGTAGGTGGGAGGATCAGAATAGAAATATGTACTTTTTACGGAAGATCATTTATTTTTATGACTGTAAATACTCCGGACAAATTTTGGAAAATGAAGAATCATAGGGGTAGGGTGTGGGCTCAGGCCCGTCCTCCTACGCTACGCATATGGGCAATTCCACGAAAATGACCAAATT
The DNA here is from genome assembly GCA_031841125.1 of Acanthococcus lagerstroemiae. NCBI lineage: Eukaryota > Metazoa > Arthropoda > Insecta > Hemiptera > Eriococcidae > Acanthococcus > Acanthococcus lagerstroemiae. Next base: position 29,708,315 of record CM063113.1, on the reverse strand, counting down.
TAGTGTACACGTAAATATCTTAATAAATTATGTATGTAAGTTACCAAAAAAATGAGTGGATTTCTAAGAAATGATCTCCTCTAATATTGCCACTAATTCAAGACCTCATATCCCGTCTCTGTATACATTCGAAATACCCAAACGTACCATCATCCTAGGTGTCAGACACCATGTTTCCAAACACTTTTATCTCTGTAACATATATCTTCGTAATAAAATATGAAAACATGGTTTTTAGAAGCTGGAGTATGATCCTTGCATGATCAATGTTGACCCCAATTACACCCTTAGGCTTTTAGAGTTGTATTATATAATTTTTATCGCTCTGGTCAGTTTTTGTTGCTTCTTTCTGGTACCACTGATGCACTGATACAACTGTGTCGTTCGAAAGTAGCTCATCCGCTTTGCGTCTGCGATCGGAACGCTGAGCGTAGGTGAAATTCGGAACTAGAATAGAAGTACCTATTTGTTAAGGAAGCCTATAAGTCTTGAAAATCACATGTGTGCAAATTTTCTTATCGTTCGCAATGACCGTATCTGTGTGATCAGTAGAATGATCTGAAATCTGGAATGAACGAAAAAAATAATTGGTACGTAATGAACTTCGACATGACGAAATGAAATTCATTAAAATTATACTCTTAACGGCGTTCTAATCAAAATGAGACAGTTGTTCCTACGACCTGGACAACCACAATATTTCTTTCGACCTGGTGTCTCGAAATTTAATAATCACGTTGGGAACTAGTATTCGGGCTGTAAGAACGTCGACATTTTTAAACACTTTAACTGTAATTTACTACTTAATTATCATGATTACTACGATATCATTGAATTAATTTAATTAATTAACACGAGAACAACTTATTTCCTATACTGACACTATACTATACTCATGGCGTTATCACGAAATGAATGTCTAAGTCGAAAAAGGAATACAAAAGTTACACAATTACATGATTGTGATTTATTATTATTTTTTTCATTATAATTTTTTGGCTTTATGAATCCTATGTTTTTTATTTTTATGACAAGTCAAAATTAAATGAATTTATGGGTCTTCACGTATATTTAAGTTGTTAAAAGCAGTTTGAGCTTAAAGTTGAAAGTTTTCCATTTAATATTATAACTATACTGTACCTACCAATCTTCATTATATATTGAGGTGTTCAGTTATTATGAATATTCCATCTTGCAACGGCCCATATCTGGGAAAACTGGAAACAGTTAGGTTATCTCTAATTTTGTCTGATGTTATGCTGAGAAATATCTTTAAGCCTTCATAACTTACTCTCTCCTCCTGTCCAAGTTGGGTCCAAGTTGGTTGTAGGTCCTTGGCTGATCTTTTACGGACGATCCAGGATGATGGAACTCTTGTGACGTGGTGTCAGGACGATAGAACGTGTGACGATCTGGCTAATCTTCACTGACCAGGACGATGGAATTTCTGGCGACCTATCAAATTTTAGATTGAGGTAATTGGTGCCCCCACCCCTGAGACTATGATTTGAACTGAATATTATTTTGGTCTACAACCAGTGGCGGATCTAGGGGGGTGTTTTGGGGTTTGGACACCCCCTTTCGGGCCAGAGAAGAGAAAAAGACCGCTTGAGTTTTGAGTTTTCCTGTTTTTGAGTATCTACAGCACTACCTATATACAGGCTACAATATTCATTTTGAAACGATTTAATCACATTATGAGCCTTGTCTTCAAAAACTATTTAAAATGACATCCATCTTGGTTTTTTAGGAGGCGGAGGTGGAAAAAGTTTTATTTTCGAAACACCCTCCTTGGAAAATTTCTAGATCCGCCACTGTCCACAACATATACAGGCCTTATTCCACACAAAAAAACACAACTTTTTCCTAGCCAAGTTCTGAGCTTATAAATTTGGCCATTTTCGTGGAACTACCCTCATAGGCTTACGTCTTTCATCTACGCCATTACGAACCTGACTCCAGGAAGTGTAGAATTTTGGTCATCTTTTCAGTCGTAGCGACTTATGCAACCAGACGGGATGCTATGCAACCAGACGGGATGCTAATACCCGTTGACCCATTTCTTTAAATCTGGGCTTTTTATCTATGCACAAACATTTTCCGCTTCCTCGTCCCTTTTTGGTTTCCGACCGGACTCTGATAGTGGAATTTCCTGATATTTTATTAATACATTCTGCAAATTCGGCACATTGATTCGTGTGATTTCAAGGTCATTAAATTCACTTCTGATATTAACTTGGTCCTAATTTCAGAGTCGTGGCACTGCAAAAACGAGAGGCGGTTCGGGATATCGTGAAATGCAATAATTCGGCTATTTGGTTTTGGAGGCCGTTGAATTAGATTTCGACATCAGAATGACTGAAATCTCAAACTTGAGTCACCTGGGGTGGGACAGAAAGCTCAATATGAAAAACTCAACAATTGCAATGAAAGCATAATTTTTCAGGTTATACAGGTCATCGAATCCATTCATCGTATTAACATGACTCTCCGTTCAAAATTAGTGTACTTTCATCGGGGCGAGATTCCAAAACTGGGTGAAATGAAGCAGATATCGATACATGTATTTAAAGGTTACTAAACTCATTTCTCATGTAATTTGGTTCGCGTTTTCAGAATCGTGGCCTCTAAGCTGGAGAGAAGGATCTCAGTAATCAGAAACCATCAATTGCGATAGTTATATGCGTTATAGAAAAGTTGTAATTATTTTCTCTGTCAGTTTGATCCTAAGTTCAAAATTGAAGTACATTTTCTGGGGTGTAAAAGTTGTGGGAGAATAGAAAATGATGTATAATATGAACTGGATCATTATTGTTGCTGGTGACACTTGAAATACCTTAGTTCTTTGAGGAGGTGTAGTATTTCAGTAGTGTAAAACCTTGGTATCTTTCCCCCTCACAAAAAATGAAATTAAATAGAATATGAAAAAGTTCAGAGGTGGTATTCAGTGGGGTTGAAGCAGGGCTAATTTTAAGAACATATTTCTTAGAGGGGGGAGGGGTTATAAACGCGAAAACCTTGCTACCAACGTTGTACAAATTTTCAGTAAACCAGCAAAAATCCACAGCTTCTAATTTCAATGTTTCCGTCTGGTTAGTAAAATTTCCCAAAATTTTCGACTTTTTGATGATATTATCTGAAATCGTACGAATTTTTTACAATGAGGAAAAAGAGATCTTCTGAATGTGGAGGAGGTGTCCAGACCCACCACCACCACCACCACCACCACCACCACCTGCACTTACGCTGGTCCTGGGTTGTTGTTTAACGTAGGATTCTCCAACAAGAGAAATATTCTTCTTCCGACCTTCACAAGTGGACAAGTCGGAGGAAAATTTCTTCCTGAAAAAGTTGTTCAGTTCAGCAAAACAACTGGTATGAGATACGACAAGAAGGTTTCAAGAACATGTCCGTTAGAAGATGTAAAGAGGGTTCCCAATTTGACTGTCGAGCACTCCCTGACGTAATATCATATTCTAGCCAGAAACAACCAAAGACAATATTGGTATAATAATCCAGTTCTACCGTTTTTAGACATATTAGGATGAAACTTATAGTGGCACTTATTCCCTCCTCCCTCCGATTTTTGGTTTCATAAGAAAACTGGTACATTGTGGTGTAAAAACTCCAGTTGCCAAAATGTTGTTGAAAATGAAATACGCTGGTTTGCAAGAGAGTCGAATTTCGACCTAGGGTTCTCAATAGAAAAAATATATATAGTGTATATAATTTTCCTTAAAGACATCAATTTTACAAGTAACTAAAAAGAAAAATAAGCCAACCCAAAAAAAGTTGTTTGACATGAAGAAAAATCTGCGACAAAAAAGGAAATCGCGTAGGAATGGAGCACCTAAGTAGGGCCGTTGGGAGGTCTTGTGATAAAATGATGTCCTTCGCTCAATATCGAATGAATCTCACGAGACAATCTAATTTTATTGTCTTTGGATTAGTTGATCCCACATTTCTGGGATAGTAACAAAGTTGTAAAGACCTACTTCTATGGGAAACTCAGTATAGAGTATGTATATTTTGTTTCATACTTTTTGTGAGTATGCGCCAGGAACCACATTTTGTGACCTCAGAAAGTATCCTTAGAGAGGCCTGGACTTTTTGTCTGTTCGTCAGATTAGTAAATCAAACATTTTTACCAAAAATAATTTGCGTGCTATTCTTTCCAAATTGAGCCCTATTTTTGTGCTAAACTCATTGGACTATATGTAATTTACTGGTGAAGTAAGTATGCTTTAGGTTAAGTACCCGAACATTTTGATTCATGTTTCAAAACAAACTCCGAATACTTACCTCGTGTATTGCATACTGAGGCAAACTCTAATGATTTTCTTCAGGTACTCGGAGCTGTAGTAACTTACTTCATGGTGTTGATTCAGCTGAACTGATTTTGAAAATTCATTACTCCAGTCGTGCATCGTACACCACAATCGAAGAGACACCAAATTACCAACACATTGTTACCTCGAGTTTAGCACGATATTTATCGATTTTCGTCGTTTCATGCACATTTTTGGTTGTTTTATTCGATTGTTACATTCCTAAGTACTCACTTTATAATTTCTTAAGTATTTTAAGCTTTCAATTTAAGTCATTAATCTTAGTGTTGGCCTACATATTACTTATTGTAGTGCAATTCCCGATATTAAATATTCAGTATTACTTAAGAAAATTGACTCTATTTCGTGAATAATTTATACCTACCGGTTACCAGAACTTTCTTCTGTGTTATACTTTTTTTTTTTTTTTTGTTAACCTAAAGTTAAAATAAATTAATTGTATTTACCAATTTCGGAAATATTTCTTTCGTCTTACGGTACCAGTTTTTTGACCCGGTTTCCCGGTACAGTAGTTCGTCGAATAGATACCTACAGCTGTTGTTATGGGAGTAAGTTCATTATTGGGGCAAAGTGAACTAACCGGCAATTTACACGAGCGTCTCCGGCGTCAGTCATTTTTTATACACGCGTTTAAAACGTGATTTTAAAGTACCGTTAATCGACTGTCGACTTTTCTGGGCTGTTTCGTGAAATCAGACGTGGGAAAAGTCAGGAGATGATCGTCGAGACGGGGAAACGGAAAACTAGGCTCGTTGAGGTCAATCGCTACAAGAAAATTGCACCCTTCTGTCCGATACTGTTCTCGCGAATCTTGGGGGAAATGCGAACAGTGTCACGTTGAATTAGCTACTGTTCAAACGAAATTGGCTGTGATAGTTGTACAGCTTGGCGAAAACAGGGTTGAAGTATTTCAGTAAGAACACCATGCACAGATGAAATTAATGTTGATCGCCAGTCTAGGTGGAAAGTCTACATAAGACAGCCTTAATTTGCTGGTTTTACGATTTTTATCTCCATCCTCTTGGTTCAACATTTTTCAGCACACTGGTACAGCAATCGCCTAAAAAATGATGCAAATACTCAACTAGTAAGTAAACTTATATTGTTCAACAGTTTTTTTTATATTTGTAAATGTACTATTAACAGTTTTTTCTCACTCCTGGTAGTCTCTTCTTCGTTTATTTCATCATGGAAATAGCAAATTATTTGACCAAGAACAAATGCATTCCACGATGTAGGATTTTCAGTCTTCAAATGTCAACTTTATTCGCCCATCTGAGTAAGTATATCGAATTTGAAACGCTTACATTTTAGTCTGATCAGGTGATTTTGTGTTTCCTCATTTCAGTGCAATGGCAATGACGAAGAGCGATTGCGTAAGAAAAGGAAAACTGAGAAGATGCGTTGAAAACGAATCCAAGAAAACTCATAACTCCATTCTGCAGAAGACAGGAAATGTCAAAATCGGTATGCCTGCAAAAAGAAAGGGAAATCAGGGAAGAAGAAATTGACCAAAGTGATACAAGCTCGAAGGAAGAAATGGAAGATAGCGAAACAAATCATACCACTTTATAAAAACCTAGAAATTTTAAAATGGAATTGTACTGGGGCTGAACGCGGAAAGGTGACGTCAAACTGTGCTAATGGGACACTAAAATGTACTTGCGACCAAGTTGTTGCCCGTGAGATGTGGAAAATTTCTAGTAATTCTGCCAGTGTGTCGCAGAGAGAGTAAAGAAAATACGAAACTTGGTACTTGATTCTGTCAAAGACGAGGAGATGAAAAGAGAAGTAAAAACTTCTTCCAAACCTGTCAAAGGTAATAATTTGGGACTTTGAAGCCATATGTGAGTCATAATTCAATTTTCTAATCGTATTAATTTATTTTAATTTCGTTTTCAGATACCATGAAGATCCACCAAACTGAGTGGTCAAGGGCACAGAAAGATCATTCATAGGTACTTGCTTCCAGTGCGACACTCTGTGTTCTCGTTATGATGAGACAGTTGCAAAGTAGAGGAGAGTGGCCCAAGATGACATATTCGATAAGATAGCATAGCGACGATTTTTCGAAAACTACCCACGCGAAAAACACTATTCTTCGCTTCAAATGTTGGTCACACTGTAGCGAGTAAAAGCCGCCATAAACTGATCTTTCAACTGCGTAATGCAAAAAAATCTGTTTATATTTTTTGTGACGTATGATTTTTATTCGAGATAACTATCAACAAGTGATGGTAAATTCGTTTCTCGTTATTTTTGGTCAAGAATGATTGCAAGTGAAAGAGCAACAGGTAAGCTTCAAAACACCATAGCACGTATCTTTTAAAAGTAAGTTTCAATTTATTTTTTTTTTTTACTATTTCGAAAATATGATACGAAAGCAAACAAGATGATATCGTGAGCAGAGGGCAAGGTGATGTACAACCAAATAAGTACTTTCATAATTTTATTAATTGAAATACTTGTTTCAGACAAAATGATTCTCATTGCACCAGAACTACTGAAAGGGGTTCTTGGACTGAAAAAATATGAAATCTGTGATTGATGCCATCAAAAGGAAGCCAATGGTGAAATATGGACATAAGTCAGTTTTGTACCTTATTGTTTTGTAATACAATGAAGTAACATTTTTAATTTAAAAAAAAAAAAAAAACTAAATTTGTTCACTTTTCACTTTTTCTTGCTTTTTAGAATTGAAAAAAATCACCTATATCATCTTATCAACCATATGGCCTAAGATGACATACTTGACAAATGAAAAAAAAATTTTTTTGAAGCATTAAAATTTTTTAATAATCTGTAGCCCAAGGGTAATGATAGCCACAGAGTTGTACTTTATTGGGTTCCAATTCATTTTTTCCAAATGTCAATAATTCGCCCAAAGAATTTGCGGAAGTAAAACCTATATATAATCTTGGGCCACCCTCCCCTATAACCGTACTGATTCCGAATTAGAAACCGGACTCCAAATTTTCTGAATCAGAAGTTAGAAATTCAACATTGGAACCTGAAAGTGAGATGTACGAAGCCATATAATTGGATTATTGTTCGATTTAAGTTTTAGGAGTAAAAAGGAAGGTAGAAAAAGTGGATTGGCTGGATCGTAAGGGTACATGAAAATGACACATTTCTTCTAACATTTGTAAGGTTGACGGCCATAGCTCAATAGCCTCACTTTCATAGCCAAAGTGAGAATTTTACTGAGCTCTATCCTTTTGACTTCATCGGGTGGTAGATACTTCAGCCCTAATGCTTCACTCCTTGTCCCGGCTATATTGCTGGTCACTGACATATGATGTGAATCGACGTTTCTTCTTCTCCACCGTGTGTCTACAGGAGCTGCTTTTCGCCAGTTCTGTTTTACACCACTTGTGTTTGGTAGCTCCATTACCCAGTTAGTAGTCCGATCATGAGCCTAGCGTGTTTCCTATTGAGTCCTAGTTCAGCTCTCGGCGTACATAGTGGGGGCATCCTCGGTTTCATTTATTTTAATTTATTTTATTTATATTTGAGTCCCCCTCCCCTCACCAGGTGCCTGAAGGTCCCATTGACAGGGAGGGACAGTATTTACAGTATATAATTATTATTCTTAAAAACAAAAATTATTTTCGAAGGAAATGTGGGGGCAGGGTGTCCATTCTCTGGGAAACCTGGAAAAGTCAGAAAATTTTATCCGTCTGGAAAAGTCAGGGAATTTTATTTAAAAAAATCGTCTGCCAAATTCTGTAGTGATTCAAACAGATTTTACCCTATTTTTTATAAAACAAAGTTTTCCTTCGCTTCGCTCAGGCAATTTTTTAATCTTTTTTCTTTCACAGGAGAAGGACATGGGTAATACAACTCCCTCTCCTATCGCACTAGTACAGAGGGTGTTAGTGTGATGAAATCGTTTTCATGGTATTCGTTTCGCGTCTACATCTTTCTATTAAACCTGGAGAAGTCAGGGAAAATCATTTCCGAACAAGAATGGACACCCTGTAATGAAGAAGGAAAAGATGACAGAACGAGGGAGGTGTGAAAGGCACCAGAGCAAAGACAGAGCGGGGATTGAGGGGCGCGCAGGTCCACTGGTGGCAGTTGAGAATTGTGAATTGAGAACTGAGGGTTGAAGGAAGCCAAGGGGCCGAAACAAACCACGCTTGTGCGGTATAAGGGAAAGTACGTGTCACAAAGAGGTCAGTATTTCTGTTATTAAATTTAAGGACCCTGAATTGAATACGTATTAAGTTGTTGGAATCCAAAACTCCGTTATTCAGAATATCCCTCAAAAAGATCAACTTTAGACATCTTGTTTTTTAGACTCCTAATCTCAAAGCCAACCAGAAGTTCTTTGTATACCATTTTAGTAGGATAATGTGTAAAAATGTAGCAATATAAGTATTTCAAAAATCTTTTTTGAATTTTCTCAATTTTATCTTTACCTTGTTGAGTTTTGGGATCCCATATAACAGAGGAGAATACCAATATTGATCTGACAAAACTAGAATAAAGAATTATCATTGTTTTTAAATTTTTATAACAAATTCCATTTCTCTTTATGAAGCCAACCATTCTTTTAGATTTTAAAAGTTATGTGATCGATATGCATATTGAATAATAATTTCGAATACAAAATCTAAGTCTCTTACAAAATTCACACACCTAAGTGAATTTTTTTTTATTTTGTACTCGTGTAAAATGGGGCATATTTTTCTTGAAAAGGGAATTTTTTACACTTGTCAATACTAAATGGTAACAAGTTACTATCACTCCGCTCAACTAATGAGTCAAGATCTTGTTGCAGTTTAACACAGTCATTTTGGGATGTTATAATTTTATAAATTTTCATTTCATCTGCATACAGCAATAATTTTGAATATTGGATTTTTTCAGAAATATCATTGACAAAAATTAGAAATAAGTATGGACCCAAAACCGAACCCTGGGGAACAGCTGACACACTCTTGTAACACCTAGAGGCCACTTCTTTATACTCGATAGATTCGTCTGCACTCAATATCCCTGTCTAAAGCCATGTTGACAGGGAAATAAGATACTTTTGGATTTATTGTATATAGATATTTGGGCAAGAAAGTTCCAAAAATTTTGGCCGCGAGTGGAATTAGAGAGATGGGACGATAATTTTGTATTTCATTTATTTTGCCTGACTAGTAAAGTGGAATAACTTTCGGCGTTTTCCATATTGTTGGATAAATACCTGTCTCAAGGACAGTATTGCAGACATAAGTTAAGGGAGTAATTAAAAAGGGTGAGCAAGCTCAAAATATGTATGGCGGAATTGAATCAGGGCCGCAAGATGATTTAGGTTTAAGGTCATGCAGGGCACGTTTTGTATCCTCGATAGTGATCACACCCACCGATAAGCCGTTCGCCTCCAGTAACCTCCACCCCATTAGCACTCTTGAGTTTGGTTCTGAGTTACATTTTTATCGCTGAAAACACTGGAAAAATAATTTGCAAATGATTTTGCAATGGTATCTGAACTTGTGTAAATGTGTTCACCAAAGGTATACATATAACTCTCCAGACCTACTACTTTGCTTATTGGCAATCTCTCGCCAGAATTCCTTTGGTTGGATCTTCATTCTGTCCTCCAAAGCATTTTTTTAAAAGCTCCACTCGGCCATTGACGGGTGATGGGGGGCACAAAAGTAGGGGAAAACTATAGATTACATCAAAATAGTAAAAAAATAAAAACTAAATAAAAGAAAGATAGATAGACAGACAAACAGACAGGCAGACATAAAGACAGACACGGGGGGAGGAGGAGAGAAAGGAGGGGGTTTGGGGGAGATGATGGATGGGAAGGGTGGGAACACAAGGTATGCATATCAGAATAAGAGCAATGGTAGGTAGTGGGGTGTGAAGAGAGAACATCAGGTGAGTTATAGAAAGACAGGTAACTGGAGCAGTATTTTTCTGCGGAATTCTGTATTTCTTAGACAAAAGATATCAATGTCTGGAGACTGTAGTGCTAATTTATTATACAGATGAAGAATTGAGTTCAGTCCAGTAGAAAGATAACTTTCGGTTCGGGTGGTAATAACATGAAACAGCTCTCCTGTCTTGTTTGGGTGGGATAGTACTTTAATGCCTATTCGACTTAGTTGGAGGGGGGTGTCTATTTTGCTATGAAGGAGTTTGTATACATATAATAACGAAAATGGGCTGGCGCCTTACCACCAGAGTGCCCATTTTGAAGCCTTTAACCAATGCTTTGTACCTATGGGATATCTAGCGGATAATATTCAAACACTTTTTTATGCCGGTACTTTGGGAATTTTTTTGGGGAGTTTTTCAATCTGTTGGATTCCAGTTTCCTTATACGGGCTCCAGATTACACTTCCAAATTCTAGATGTGATCTCACGTATGCGAAGTAAAGTATTTTGAATGTGGTCATGTTCGAAAAGTATGCGCCTGTCCGTATAATGAAAAAACCTAGATTTCTAGTTGCCTTCATAGTGATTTGGCTAACGTGATCCTTGTAGGTTAGTTTGGAGTTCAATAGTATCTCTAGGTCTCGAATTAAGTGCACTTCCCTTAGTTTTTTACCTTCCATAATATACTCATAGCATATAACCTTCCTTTTGCGCGTAAAAGTAATTTTCTCACACTTTTTGTAATTTAAAGGCAAACCATTTTTTACACTCCATTGTACAAGTGCATCCATGTTTTTGTTATTAAAACCTTGAGTTATTTTCTTATATGCCCGAATTTTTGTTTCAACTCTTCATTAGAAGGTTTCTTTTTTATCTGTTTATGTAGAGAGAATTTCTTTTTCAGTTTTTTAATAATTTCATACGTAAGCCAAGTGGGATATTTTTTCCGTCCGGTATTCTTTTTTAATTGCACTGTCTTGCTTAAAATGTCTTACTGAATTTTGGAAATACTCAGCAGCTTGGTTACTTGGATTTTTTGAAATCAAACCTCTGAGGGTTCGTAGCTGCAGTTGTATAATTTTTGAGGGATGTTTCACAAAACCAAACTCGACGAGTAGAGGTGGGTGTTAACTGTCACAGGTATCGGTCAAGGAGTCGCCCTCAGAAACTATGATGTGAAAGAAGTTGGCACGTACCAAGTCCAGTGTTCTATATAAGGAGCTTGAGATAGTGTTATGTGACTATGATTTGAATTGAAATCCCCAAGTAAAACTAAGTCATCATTTACTAATCCGTATGAGGTAATTTTTTAGAAAATTAGTGAATACTCCCACCCACCCATGATCGGGAGGGGGGAGGGGAAATAAAATAAACCTATGTACAGCCAAATGTGATTTGGAGTACGTATTCTAATTCAAGTTTGTTCGCAGGAGATGTCCTCAACTTTCAGTGCAGTTACTCTTTCAATCCAAAGATGCTTTTTGACAGCTAACATGAACCCACTCCCACGTTTACTATCCCCAATGGTGTGGTGGGACGTATGGCTAAGCACGCATACCAAAGTAGCCCCTGAGACACCGCACCCCCGGTACCGAAAAATACCCTTTCGGACATCGCATCGGTACCGAGGGGAATGCTTTGAGGCCGGGCCCGAGCCCCCGTTTCTCCTGGCCGGAACGGTGCACGCGTCCTGCCAGGGCCACCATGGGGTTCCCTACTGACTGAGGTCCGCATTCCCAGAGCGCTCGCCTGGAAATTCAGGTCCCCCACCACCGGGACGCGCTGCCTCTTTCTCTTCACTCACTCATCGCGTGAGACTCATCCGATTGTAGCTCCAGCCCTTGCACTGCGGGCGAGCTCTGCTCCAGCCCTGGTACTACGGGCGAGCTTCGCTGAACGGTATCCGCCGCCGCAGCAGCAGCAGCAGCAACTTCAGCTTGTCCTCCTTGCGTCCTCTGTCTCGACCACTCTGCCTCCATCTTCCTTCGCATGATGGCCGAAACGAAAGCCGACACCTGGTTCCAACCTCTTCGGCTCCTCAACAGCTCCGGGACCAGGGTGTCCGGCGCAAGACGGTCGATCACGCCGTCTCCGGGATCGATCGTGACCGCCCCGCGCCTCTCCTCCTCCCAGTATGTCGCGACGTGTCCTCCTCTCTGCTTGTACAATGGGTGCACTCGGCGCTTGCTGCCAAACCCATCCGGTGCAGGTATGAGCCGAAACAACCGTGCCCGCTCAAGACCTCTGGGTCAGGTGGAGGTTCAGGCTCCCGTGCTTCCTACCTGTCCACAGATTGAGCTTACCGATCAGCTCCCGGGTCCACTCGCCTTTCGAAGAATGGGCGAGCCTCTCCTTCCATCTCTGAAGTGTGGTCAGCTGTATGCCACGCTTTGCCCGGCGTGCCTCCTGCCGCGTCCTCGCCTTCTTCTGCACCTTGTACGACAGCGCCAACTCGTCGACCTTCAGCTCGATGGGTGGAAGGCGCGCCAGCACGCCTACCGCCTCCGACGACACGGTGCGATACGCGCTAACGCCCCTCAACGCGACTCTCCGCTGCACCTTCTCGATCTCCACTCTCCGGTACGGGATCTGGACGGCGTCCGCGAATACCGGCGCTCCGTACATCAGGACCGACAACACGACGTTCGCGTACAGCCTCCGCTTCTGCTCCCTCGGACCGCCCAGGTTCGCCATCAGACGCAACTGCTGTCCGGCGACCCGGTCTGCCTTCTCCGCCGCTCTCCAGAAGTGCTCGCGGAATGACAGCTTCCCGTCGAACCACAGCCCCAGGTACTTCAGCGCTAGACATGGCGCGATCCTCTCTCCTTTCAGCACGAACGTTGGTTGGTCGTACTTGCGGCGCGTCGTGAACAGAACTGCTTCCGTCTTCTGCATCGACAAGCACAAACCCGCCGACTCGATCCATCCGGTCAGCAATTCCAACGCCTGTTTGACTCTGGTCGCGACCTCCGCTGTTGTCGCGGCTTGGCACACCACCAGCGTGTCATCGGCATAACAGATGAGTTTCACGCCTCGTAACCCGTCTATCATCCTCCTTCTCCCAGTCTCTCCCCCCACTGCGCCCCCTCCCTTGGGTGTATTCAGGAGGATTGGCCGAAGCCGCACCTTTGTTCCCTACTTCCTGAGAAGATGACTGAGGGATCAAACCAAGTTGTGACTTCAGGGACGTCACCAGACCCCATGGTTTGTTTCGAGTTTTCCTTCTCTATTGACGACCGTACTCGTGTTAACAGGTCGTCAACATTGTGATTTGGAATTTTGGATGGTATTAGGCCGAAATTATGGGTTCCATATTTCTATTACCGCTGGATCCGCCAAAAGGGGTGCACGGCTCTCTACCCGGGGCCTCACCATCCTTGCCCCACGGAGGCACCCAAGAAGCCAACAGAGAGGGACACCAGCCCCCCGCCGACAGGCCCACACCCCCAGACACCCATCAGCGACGACCCAGGGAACACCGCCATCTGGGCCTTGGGACCTCCTTCTTCTTCTTCTTCTTCCTTCTCCATGCGCCGTATGTCGGGCGCTACCTTGGGCAGGGTTAGTTGGGGTGGCTTGCCCTTGCCTGCCCCGCGGTTTTTTGCGTTAGAGTTTTCCATCTCTATGCCAAACCATAAGCCGATAGAGGGGCTCGCTTGCTGGTCGCATGCTTCCTACCTTGAGCAGGCTACCTATGTCGCGCTCCCAGGCAGCACCATATCTTTCGATACCGGTGGTGACACACCCTGTTTGAACTAGAGGGAATACAGGACGTGCCTTATTCCACCTCCATTGGCACTGTTGTCGCTCTGCTCGCTAGGACGTTAAGGAGGGAATCGAGTGTGTCCACTAGCATCCGGCTCTTGTGGGACAGGGCTCGATACGCAAGCACGTACGGGGCAAATCAACCACTCGGCTACAGAGCGACGGGGCCCTTTACAACCCGTCAGCAGCCCCCAGCCTCCACCAACAAAAGATCCCGGTAGGCGCAATCCATCCCCGAGAAACATAGTACCACCCCCTACCAGCACCCCAAGCAACCCCATAGGGAAGAGGACCGAGGGACCCCTCAGCAAAGGTACGTGTAGGTTTGGAATTTTGAATCGTAACGGCCGAGAGGTGTGGGTTCCATACTTCTATTGCTCCTAGACCCGCTAAAAAGAGCGTTGCACTTGGTCCGCGGCCGACTCTTGGTCGGCACAGCGGATGGATGAAAGCCATCCGCCGCCCCGATCCGCCATCTGGGGACGCGCCCGGTAGATATTTGCTCACCTTACCCTTCATCAGTGGCCGAGGCCGCCGCAGCCGAGGAAAACCCCAAGGAGTGTTCCCAAACCGGGGGCCGGGTTACTATCCCCAATAGTCTGGATCGTGTTTTTTCGAAGTATATTATATTCGCTATCAAAAAGCTCTCCACTTTTTATGTCCCCATGTAGCCATGTCTCGGTAAATGCAATTACATATGTCATATGAGTTCGCATTATTATTAATGTAGAATGGTTCAACCTTAGTCCTCAGCTCCCTTACATTTTGATAGTGGCAAGATAGTTTCATCTTAATTTTATCCATATTTTTCTCTTTTTTTTTTAAATGAAGTTCTCCATTAAAAATGTTAAAAAGTTAAACACAGCAAGGAATCTTGTTCAACCAAACCAGTAGGTATTCAGTGTACAAAGGCAAGTTTTTTCCCTCAAAATAAATTACTCCTTGTTTTACTGGAACCGATCTGGAGAAGGGTTCTCGGATAAAATGAATCCACTTAAAAGAAATAGGGGCACTTTAATTTTTATTGATAAAGTTTTGGACCTAAAATTTAAAATTAAGGTTGTTTAGGAAACATTTCAATACTTTTCGCTCGAATTTCGCTCATATTGCTTTTGGATCAAAAGACGACAAAATCGCCTTACCGGTCAGAAAGATAATGAAAAATCTCGTTTCGCTCCACCCTGTCGTCTATATTTCACGAATAAAGAAGTTATCCGTGTCCGTTAAGCTATCTACAGATGAAAATAGGCAATCAGAAGAGTTCAAGTAAAAAAAGAAAGAAAATTTGCCGCGCCGTATACATTTGTAGAAACTAACAGATGGCGACACTCGAATTGTTGCGTCAAAGGAAAACGAGTACAGATAGCTCTGTCTGCGCTGCCGAAACAAATTCTTTCGCCCCCGTGCCCTTGATAAGACCAAGAAAAGTAAAAAGATGTTACGACAATAACAGTTTTTCGCACTATTTTCTCCTCAATTGACGAGAAAATATTGAACTTTATTATTGGTTATATTTTAGGCTCGACCTACTAGTACCCATTCATTCTTTGTAAAGAAAGCCGACGATTTCTAAAAGAAAATAATACTCTCGGGGCGGAATTTTCTCGTTTTTCATTTTTTTCCAAATGACGCTCGTCCTTGGTAGTTTCTGCGGTCCCATCGATTGCCTCAGGCTGTTGAGTTTTCCGCCCTCGTGGTCCGCCAACAGTTGTGGGCGATTATATTTGATTAAAAAAAATGTATCGAAATGAGATGGGTTGTGATTTTGCAATAAAAGGTCTAACGATGTCCGTCGTCGAGCCGACCTCAACGTCTATGGCTGTGTTGAAAAATACACCAAATTTTTTTTAGCTGGCGTTGTTGAGGTACATAATATGTTACACTACGAAGTATATTCTAAGTTTATTAATAAGTATACTTATTTTCACGCTCGTAAATCAACGATTGTTATTTTATAGGATAATAAAACGGAAAAGGTCGAAGTTCGGTGGTGTTTTCCGCTTGATTGCAAGTTACTTGGCGAAGATTCGTTGCCAAGAATTGCATACAGCTTCGTCTCATAAATAATAATAGTCGTCGTTTAACCGTGTGCCATGAGAAAATTATGATTCAACGTTGATGACGAGGAGGTGTAAGTCGTGCACGTGGGAGGATGTGACATATTTCGTCATTCTTCATTTGATTTTACGGGATGTTTGGAACAGAGGAGAAATCACGTGTTTTTTTTTGTGGTTTTTTTTTTGCACTGAAGTGCCGTGTGTTTGGGTGGCGAGGTGATGCTACAAGCATCAGGCGATGAAATTGGACTTTTCTATGTGTCTGACATTGACTTTTCGGTTAGAATCCGGGCCATTGCCAGCCGTAGTGTTCATCTACTCGAATTATAATTTCTTGTAATAGTTTATGGCGTGTGCATATGATTTACAAGTACATGGTATGAGAGAAATTGACAAGTGAGGGAGATCGAGTGCTTGCTGCTTGTATCTTGGCGTCTTTCTGTCTTCTGTGCTCGTTTCTTTCCTAGCTTGTCGTTTGAATCAGAGGGTGACGCGATAGGTAAAGATTACCCCCAGATAAGAACTCGCGCTAAGGAAATCATTATTAGGCCTCGTGATGCGGCGATACCTAATAATATCAAATATCTTCTCTGATCCTGTTCTCCCAAATACGGAAGTAAGGTGATCAGTTTTTCAGATGTTTTCCTAAATGCTTTTCTATTCCTCTTGGTCCTCGGCAGCCTGCACTGCTTAAGACTCTGAAGAATTCCTCAGACCTATTTAGGAGATTTTGAGTCTCATTTAGTCACCATGCCTGAAAATGTTTTACTAAAGTTTGTAAAATCCTAAATGATTATTATGAGTCTTGAGTAGTCTCGAACAAGTGAACATCTAATGTCTCAATCACAGTTGGTTTGAAACAGTCGTGAAGTCGGGCTCAAGAAGTCTGGAGACTTCGCAAACCCAAGCAAAGTAATCGATCTCTAGTTGCATTTAAGTGGTTTCCGAGTGTTGTATTTTCAGTATTTTCCGGTTGTAGTTGTGAAACTGTCGGTCTATTTTGGCGATTTGCCGCGCTCATTGTCAGAGGCGAAACTGGACTTTCAGTGTGGTGTGGGGGCCCAGGGTGGTGAAGGAAAATTTGCCGACAAATATTTTCTTATAACTAAAAATTTGCCGACAAAATTTTCTAATAGAACATTAGCTATCGGACTCAGCTTGTGACATTGGAAGATAAGTCTTTTGCTTTCAACTTTAAGATTTTAATAAAATGATCAGCTTTCTCAAATTTCAGGCTCTAGGCAAACAGAGAATCTAGTAATAACAGATTTCGGGCTGCTCAAGCTGCTCAATGCGGTGGCGCGCTGTAGTCGTTTACGAATGATTGAGTGAGTGAGTGAATCAGTGACTCATTGAGTGAGTGACAAAGTGAGGAAGTAAATGAATAACTGAATTAGAGAATGAATGAATGACTGACTGAGTGAGTAAGTCAATCACTGAGTCACTGAGTAAGTGATTGAGTAACTGTGAATAACTGAATAAGTAAGCGAGTGACTGAGTGAATTACTGAATAAGTAGGCAAGTGACTGAGTGAGGTGAGTGAAGGAGTGAGGAAGTGTATGAATAACTGAATTAGATTAGAGAATGAATGGACGAATGACTGAGTCAGTGCGTGAATAACGGAAGCCCTGAGTGAGTGACTGAGTAACTTGAGTGAATAACTCAATGAGTAAGCGAGTGATTGAGTGAGGGAGTGATCACTAAATCACTGAGTAAGTGATTGAGTAACTGCATGAATAATTGAATAAGTAAGCAAGTGAGTGAGTGAGTGAATTGCTGACTCATTGGGTGAGTGACGGAGTGTGGAAGTGAATGAATAACTGAATGCGAGAATGAATGAATAACCAAGTAAGCGAGTGAATCACTAAATAAGTAAGCGAGGGAGTGAATTGACTTATTGAGTGAGTGATGGAGTGAGGAAGTGAATGAATAACTAAATTAGAGAAATTGAATCACTGAGTAAGTGATTGAGTAACTGGGTGATCACTAAATAAGTAAGCAAATGACTGAGTGAGTGAGTAAATAACCGACTCATTGAGTGAGTGACGAAGGGAAGAAGTGAATGAATAACTGGACGCTATTCAGCAAAAGAGAAACAACCAATATTTGTAAACAAAATGAGTTATTGGTATTGTTGGAAAAAGCGTAACAAGTAGAATTTTTCAAAATTGGGCCCCCAATTCAAAAATGTGTACTCACTTTGAAAAAAGCTTATCAGTAAACGCTATGTCATATAGTTTCACATGGTTCCTGAACTTCGAATCACGTGTTCTCAAAAAATGGATTTTACTAGTTGCTTCCCTTTTGCCGAATAGCGTCCAACTGAATTAGAGAATGAATGAATGGATGGATGGATGGATGAATGAATGGATGAATGAGGAATTACTGACTTATTGAGTGAGTGACGAAGTGAGAAAGTAAATGATTAACTACATTACAGAATGAGTGAATAACTAAGTAAGTTAGTGAATCACTGAGTCACTGAGTAAGTGATTGAGTAACTGTGTGGAATAACTGGATAAGTAAGCAAGTAACTGAGTGAATCACTGAGACATTGAGTTAATGATTGAGTAAGTGAGTAAATCACTGACTCATTGAGTGAGCAAGTGACGGAGTAACTCAGTGAATAACTCA
Organism: Acanthococcus lagerstroemiae; assembly: GCA_031841125.1. NCBI lineage: Eukaryota > Metazoa > Arthropoda > Insecta > Hemiptera > Eriococcidae > Acanthococcus > Acanthococcus lagerstroemiae. The sequence goes on along the minus strand of CM063113.1, from coordinate 29,689,627 downwards.
ATAAATAAGCGAGTGACTGAGTGAATCACTGAGTCATTGAGTAAGTGATTGAGTAACTGTGTGAATAACTGAATAAGTAAGCGGGTGACTGAGTGAATCACTAATAAGTAAGTGAATGACTAAGTGAGTGAGTGAATTACTGACTTAGAAGTCGCTATATAATATGCAATTTTTCCAGTTTCACCTAACAGATTCACAAGAGGAGAAAATGGACGCATTTCATTTACAGGCATTATGAAAACGAAAGCGTTTATCGAAAAAATTATTAAGACAAAATTTATGGTACATAAAATTTTCCTTCCATTGAGACCATTTTCATTTCAATCTGATGAATTTTTCTAAAATATGTAGGGTTTCAATAGTTCCTTTTTTCACGTGCCTAAAATTATAGAGGGCGACTCTTTCGTGTTGGCACTCCGAATAGTCACTGAAGTTTGAAATTCAACGTTTGCTACCGACTTTCAGATTTTCGAAATGTTTTACACATTTCAGCTTTGTTTCAACCTTTCAAATAACGTTCGATACCACGCTTGAAACCTTCTGCTTTTGACTGTCTAGTCTCTAAGAGGAGTCCAGGGTACTCCATTTTCAGAAACGAAATTTGACTTTCAGTTTGGAAAGGTGGAGGAGAAAAAATTGCCGACGAATATTTTTTGAAAACTAAAAAGTCGCCGACAAAATGTTTAAAGAATTAAAAACTTGCTAGTTTTTTAATCGAAATATTTTTTAATTAAAAAAGAAGACGAACAAACAAACGAACATGAATAAAAAATGAAAATTCAAATGAACAGTTTCAAAATTTACCGACTGTCAAATTTGGGAAGGTGGGCTCAATTGAACAGTCTTAAAATTTGCCGACTGCCAAATTATTGGGGGGTATCAATCCCTCACCCCCCGTATAGTTTCGCCCCTGCTCATTGTAAACCGTGGACTTGCTAATTCTAGGCTTGATTGAGACTCTTTCAGGTTATTCTACACTCGATTATATCGACTCCGGAAAAGTTTTAAAGATAGTCCGAGAACTGCCTGGGGGAGTCTTAAGAAAGTCATTACTGAAACGTCTTTTTAAAAAATGCTTCAGTAGGCCTAAAAGTGTTGAACGAATCCGGAAGATTGTTTGAGGGTGTCAAACATGTCTCGAAAAATCTGAAACGTTGCTGCAGGAATATTGTAAGTTTTGAAGAATGTTAAGCAAGTCTGTGAGTTTTTAACTTTTTAAAATTAAGCCAGGAAGTGTCTAAAAAGCACTTCGAGCTTCCGAAACAACCAGCTCATCTAGCGAAACCTAAAAACATCAGTTTCTTCAATTGCACACGTTACTTGTGTACGAAAGTGCAAATTTCTTGTTGGGACCATCATCAAAGTTCAGAAAACCTTCCAACTGGCGCTGTCTTGATACTCATGCAATGTTATGAAGGGGCGGAGGTTTACACTCCACTCCTCGGTTGTGTTCATCTTCTAGTGCTACAAAAAAGATCCTCGCGTTTAATTTTTGGCATGAGGCCTCGGAAACGCTGTCGTCGCCTCTGGTTTCATTCTAAAAGACTTCGCCGTAACTCGTAAGTACAAAGTTATGAATGCACTTTCGTATTTGCACGTGAAAAACATAATTTTAATCCACCTACAAAATTTAATAATGCGTCATTCATCAAGATAATCCGCCGTACTTGGCAGATAATTGTTAACATTACCGCATCGTAATGTAGATTATAATTCTGCCTCATCAAGGCACGGGCGGCGGTTAAAAATGTCCCCGCGATTTTCCAAAAAATTATCGACTTGTAGTCCATCATTGCACGAGAAGAGTACCTTGAATATTTACATTCATTTCCTAGTGCCAAGAGCAATAAAGTCAAGATTACAGACAAAAGGCTCCATTTACTTAATTTTTTGGCGAGTATCTTGGCGAGCAGTAGTTTATTTAAAATTATAAATACTTCGCTATCTCTAATTAGAACTACATCTATCATATTTATAAATCTACGGAAGTTAGAAAAAACCTGAATCCATGCGTACTTTACTTGCCTGCTTTGATGTCGACCAAATTGGCTCCTGATTCCAAATCCTCATCAGAATCGTATTTGCCAGTGAATAGACACGTCGAAGTTTTGCGGGGAGTTCTCGTTTTTGTAGGACAATTTCCGACCCAAAATATGGTAATTCAAAGAAATTTTTAAAAAAGAGAATGGGTAGAAAAACGTATATTTTTATTGATTCGGATGAAAGGTTTAAATGAAGCTACATCTCATTACTGGGATGCTGTCTGTGATGGCAGGTAAGTTGAATCTTATAAGCTTCATGTACCCAATTAGAAAATTATTAAAGTTAGATTTGGATTAAGTACAAAAGTTGATGCTTGGATTTCCCAGTATTTAATCATTTTCGCAATAACACTTTTTTTTTCCTTTTGAATTTCCAGGCTGTAGAGTGTTTTCTAAAGTAAATCCAGCTCCGCTGTACACGGAAACATCATGGGCGGCTATTAAAATTGTTTCGGATTTCAGAAGAACGAAGACTAGCTCTCTATAAAAGGAGTGCATTAAGAATGAAATTTGATAAATAAATTGAGAACTGTCAGATATTGAAGGCTTTGTGGTATTTATGTATAATTATAATTCATATTTCATTGGGTTAGTATGAAAAGGTGCTATTTGCAAAAAATAAATTTTACAGGCGAGTGGTTTGAAGGTTTTGAAACAACCACGACGAATCTGTTAAAAATGTATGTAACTAAAAAGAGTATAACAATTCCTCAACATTCAACTGGGAATACATCTCAGAGATAGAAACATTCCACCTTTCTTTTCTTAAACCTTTTCATGAATTTTGTTAATGGTGTATTTCTAACCCATTTTGGTTTTTGCGCTTCCTGTTGAACTGAAGCAATATTTTATCATTTATCATGTGGTACCTTGTAGATAGTAAAATTCTTTATCCAACAATACCAAAAAGTCACTTTGTGAAAAAGTTGCAGATATCACCTTTTTACACTAACCCAACGATTTTCATTGTATGTGTATCATTCCTCCAGACGGAGACCCAGTATTATGTCTGGATTGATTTTGGCAAACAGTGGGAGGATGTCTTTTAGCAATAGGCATCGTTGAATTGAGGAATAATTTTTCCCAACTGATGGAGAATAGAAATCACCGTTTAAAGAACCATCAAAAGGTAAAAATAAATACATGATGAATAAATGAAGTTTTCACTCCTTTTATTTTAACCAGCTGGTGTGCCCCGATTTTTCAATTTTTCCTATAACAGAAAGCGATTTTAGCGACTTACCGTTCGAAAGGAAACTTCTCACCCTAACCTCTTTGGGTTATACTTGGCCTATTTAAAATACTTTAAGACTCGCCTCGATTGTAACATGTCTGGAAAATTCTTGAACAAGTTCGGAAGCGCCGCATGCAGTGCCTCACAGAGACTTGAAGGGTCTTGCACAAGTCTCTGGAAGAGTCTCAAAAATCTCAATCAAGCAGATGGTCTCTAAAACTTTCAATGAAGCCTGAATTCATCAGAAATGACCCTGGAAGAGTATGATGAAGTCTAGAACATGTCTATAAGATTCCTCAGCACCGTAGAGAGAAAAAGTGGGCCTGTGGGGAATTTCTACGGCTCCTCTTCATCCAGTTCATTTTGTTCTTCTGTCAGATGGAAAAAAATTACCTATAAGCTACAGAATAAGAGGTTTCTCTCGTGGTGTAAGGAGTGATTGCTGATTTGAGGTACACAGTATGATGTAGCCGGAAGCGTTGAAATTCAGGCCTTTTAAAAATATCGGGCCCCCCCTGAAAGTCCGGACTCGAGATATTCCCTCTCCTCTCGTCAGGGTTGACATTCCTAGAGAATTCTTTAAGAGTTAAAACTATATTTGAAGTATTAAACGATATTGAGAAGTCTGAAAGAGTCCCAAATCAGTCTTGATGAGTTTCGAATTGTCTGAAACTAATTTAAAAAGTATTAAACAAATAACCATATTAAAGAAATGTTTTGGCAAATCAAAAGAAAAGAAATTCGAATACCTCAAAGAGCCTCAAACTACTATAAAATGTCTTACAAAAGTTTCAATCCGTCCTGGGATAGCGTCTTGAACATGTACTGGAAAATCTTATTGAAAAATTTTAAACATTGCTGCAAGTTTTACAGAAATCTTGAAAAATCCTATACTCAGTGATGTAGGAGCTTTTCTAAAGGGGTTCCATATTTGAAAATGTCGGTTGACGAGCTAGATAATATTTGAAAAAAAAAAAAAATTCTTGTCTCTTGAGTCACTGAACTGCGTTAACAAACAGTGTCGTAAATCTACTCCCTGAAATCTCACAAAGGGCTTTTTTTATTAAGTTGCTAAATCGTTTTAATTTCTTAATTTTCTTCGTTCAGCGGAATGGGTACAAATTAAACTGTTAATCCCTACTTTTTTTTTGGGTGGGGGAGTGTTACAATGTATCCCTGTGAGTATAAGGGTTATATTCTTTATGGCGCAGCCACTGATTTCCCAATTTTTCATATTGTTTTTTTGAAAGTGACCCCTAAATATTCTTCAATTTCAAAAAAATGTGGGCTTGAATGTTGTTACACCAACAAGAACAGATTAAGCCCTTGGAAGCGCAACTTGCTGTTTTTAGACCATATTAGGGAGGGCAGTTGTCTTCTCCGTCTCAGAATCACTACCACTGGGAAAGGTCATTTAAGTTCGAAAACATCGACTAACAAATTTAGAAAATGTTGACGCCATGGAGGTGATGTTCAAATTTCTTTTACAATTGAGACGTATCCTTATAATTTTTCTAGCGAAAAGTCTCGCCTGTAAATTTTTGACAGAAAAGAGCTTTGCCACGGCTGTGAAACCTTTTGCGTCGATAAGGAAAGACAAGCTTTACGCCATTCGCCTAGTGCAGGCGGGGTTTTGCTTTGAGTTTGAATTTTGAAATTCGGGAACATCAAGTGATCAAGGTCATTTTGAAGTACCATGTTTACATATTTTTTTATACTTGTTCATTGTATACAAGGTGTGACAATAAAGTTCTAGAGTTCATAAAAGTAGTTTATTGTTAAAATTTTCAAATTCTAAATTGATCCTCTTTGGAGTATTCTGCTTTCGCTTCTACACAATGCTCCATTCGAGTTCTCTATTGTTCATTACCGTGGTGGAAGTTTTCTTTGACAGCCTTCAGTATAACTCTGCCATTTTCAATTTCAACACATTCACTAATTCGAAATGTGCTCCTTTCAAGGAACGTTTTATTTTAGGAAATAACAAACAGTAACATGGTGCAAGATCCGGAAGGGTGAGTTTTCAAGCACTGGTATTTGTTTATCAGCTAAAAACTGTATGACTGAAATCGCAGTATGCACCCGTGCGTTATCCGGATGAAGAATCCCCAATTTTGTTTGCCATAATTGAAGATTTATCATCAATAACGGGCTAGGCACCAAAAAATTTAATTTTTAGTTATTCACTTTGTCTTGCTTGTTTAAATGGTTCTTCATGAAAACTTCTGAAACTAATTTTTTATTTAATCTTTAGCTATATCTCATTGTACTATTGATAAAATGCGTTTTTTTTTTACTGTTTGAAAATTCTAAAAAATTAGAAACCTGCTAAATGCCATGTGGGCTAATGTCAAAATTAGTTTTCCTTAATTCATTTTTCAAAATTAATCAATTTTTCAAAATTAATTCTTCGAAGAATTCACGATTTTCTTCCTTTACATATGTGGCATAATTTTGCGTAAATCAGTCTTCTTGTCTGCTGGCATGTGGTTTTCACAAGGAAGGGATGGCAAAACCAAGTTCTTAGTAGTCTGGACGGTGACATTTTTCTTGAACACCTTGCAAACTCTCCACTCTTCTACTTCGTTAAACATGGCTTTTGTTTTGACGACTCCGGATGTGGCTTTTTCAATTCTTATCCAATTGCATTGAAGGTTAGTTCGTGTTGGTGTATGCTGTTGCAACTCCCTTGATATCATAGAAGACCTCAGGTTGCAGCACAGTATCTATGAAAGGATTGTTCGGCGTTGCATTTAATATTGTTCTCCAGGTCCTTGAGTACTTCGCATTTTTCGACGCGTTTTCGTTTCTCAATTTGGGCAAAAGCCCTGTCACAAGGCAAATATGAGTGACCTGGGACCAAAGATTTGTGATTGATCTCATCAAACTTGCCAGTAACAGTCAAGTAAATAAACAGGGACACTAATATTTGGTTCTTATTTTGTCCACTGCAGTTCTCAGACCAGATAGGTAGTTTTTTTTTGTTTTTTTTTTCCTAGTGAAATTCAGGATGGCTCACAGCTTTTAAGAGGCACAAAGCGATTTCGTTGCTACTTCTGCCACTCATGCCCTCGTCCCATAAAAACATCAGTCCCTTATTTGTATCGCCAACATGAATGCACAGATTGTAGCACGACAGCTGAGGTAGATAGTACATTCCGCCATGTAGCCCAGGAGAAGTACACTCATAAAGTACAGTGAAAAGGAAAAAATTGTCTGTAGAGGTTTTACAGCTGGAATGTGTTTAGAACGGTGTCCATAATACGTAGTTAAAAGCCCTCACCCCAACCCGTCAGCTTCCTCCTGGGGGGTGGGGGCAGAAAATGAGAAATTTCTATCTCTTATTCAAATATTTTGGCACTTTTCCGAAGAATGAAGCATGTTATTGAAAAAATACATCAGACGAAAATGTTGCTCGTTAAATTGCCTAAAAAAAAGGTTCTTACAAAAAATTGCCTAAGTGGTACAGATAGGCGCCAAATGCTCGCAGAAGAATGTTGCATGTCGCTTGCTGCTGTTTTCGAGACAATGCGCGTTCCTAATTGTTTCGAATTCGTGCGTATTTAAAGCTGTATATGATTTTTGGGCTACCGTCAGGTACCATGGCAAGTCAGCTGAGTAACCCTCCGCTGTGCTCGTTTTCTATGGCTACGTGTATGGTCTAAGATGAATACACGCAGGGGTGCGACCAGAACTTTTTCTGGAGGGGGGCTAGAATTTAGAAAAATTGTCTCCCTTCTTAAATTTTAAGGTCTTGCTTTGTAAACTTGTTGAATATTCTTTACTGATAGTGAAGGGGGGGGTGAAAGAAAAAACAAAAAACCAACAAAAATGTCGCTTTAATATTCTCAGTTTCCGGAGATTGACCCATAGTCTGAAGTGAAACGAGAGTGGTTCCGAACTACAAGACCAAACCCTTTCCCCCACCACGCAAAACATAGGTGTGGGCCGATTTATACCATCAACCCTGAACGATAGCATAAAAACAACTATAGAAGGCGGAGGAAGGAGAAAGGAAGAAGAACTAAAAATTAATCTACTCCTTTTCAAAATGTAGACGGAAAATTATTTCTAGGCCCTGTTATAGTATTAGGAAAAATTACGACACTTGGCTGAAAAAGTCATAAAAATTTCCCAAAGTTTTCACTTTTGATGCGAAAATTATTTTAACAAAAGTCTCCGTGAGTGAATATTTTGACTTTGTTATCCTCTTAAAAGAACAGGATTCTGCGCGCGGAACAAAACATGAAAATCTGAAATCTCAAAATTAAATAAAACCTGCGGTAGGGTCCATTAGGAAGAGAATGAAAACGGAAGGAATTACTCACATTAACGCTGAAAATTTTCGTTCATCCTTGATAAAAATTGTTGAAATAATCGTGAAATAATTCGAAATAGAATCCGTAAACGGAGACCAGATCAAATGAGAACGACAACCACCCATAACCATATAATTTAGCAGGAGGGTGGCACTGAAATAATGTAAAGAAAAAACGGGAAGGAAGTTGACTAAAAATAACGGAAAACAGAATCATACGTAAAGAAAAACTGTCTATATCTGCCCAAAATTGACCAAAATGACCGAAAACTAAGTAATAATAAGTCGAACCAAAAGTGATAAAAATCACTAGCACAGCCATGTTGGTGTTGTTGCTGCGCGACTGCAGTCTGCAGCCGTGTTGTTAATAGAAATTTCCATGAAAATGTCAACCACTGAACTGAATTGTCACCCTGAAGAGCAAATCATACGGACTATGACTTCGTTGTGGGGAGGGGGAGCGTTACGTAACGGTTTTCGAGCGTGTCGGAGGGAGCGTAACGGTTTTTGCTCAAGTATACTCATGGCTGGAAAAAAAAATAAATTTCCATAGAAATGCAAATTACTGAACTGAATTGTCACCATGAAGAGCCTTGATTTCGATTCTCGCCTCAGAAGTAAAACACCACTTTTTTCGTTTATATGCCAAAACTCTCGATCAGCTGTTTTTTTTCGTGATGCTCCAAAGTAACGCTCAAGAAGTAACGTTTTTTTCGTTGATGTGCCGAAGCAAAGACATGAAAATGTCAAAAAAACAAAAACAAAAAACACTTGAACAGGAGTGAAAGCTTGATTCGGTACCTACCTAATTTGTTACCTTCCTGTTTTCATGAACTGTAAATTTGTGCAAACCTACGACGCAACGTAACCGCATCGGGCCATCGGCATCAATTTGTTTTCCATTTTAAAATTAATTTTGAAAACATTTCAAAGATTTTTTTATGGGGGAGGGGGGTGCATGCCTCCCTAGCCCCCGCATGTTGCGCCCATGGTTCTAACAGCCAGTTATCAATGTGTATTTTGAACTTAGACTAACATTTATGATGTGAAAAGTATTTTTCTATAAAGATATTCAGCAGCAAGCAACGTGTAACATTCTTCTGCGAACATTTGGCGCCTATCTGTACCACTTCGGCAATTTTTTGTGAAAGCCTTTTTTTAGGCAATTTAACTAGCAACATTTTTTGACTGATGTATTTTTCCCATAACATATTTCATTCTTCGGGAAAACGCCGAAATAGTTGAATAAGAGATAGAAATTTCTCATTTTCTGCCCCCCCCCAGGAGGAAACCGACGGGTTTTGGGTGAGGGCTTTTAACTACGTATTATGGACGCCGTTCTAAACGCATTCCAGCTGTAAAACCTTTGCTGACAATTTTTTCCTTTTCAATTCCGTACCTATTCCTCCTGGGTTAATGAGTCGGACTCGACAACGAGAAAACTTGTTCGAAGTCTACTGACCACATTAGGGTGGCCCTTAAAAATCACATTTCGAAAATTTCAGCTCCCACCCCCTAGAATAGTTACATTATGTGAAAAAATGATCCCCTAAAAATTTCAACTCGATTCATTAATTTTAAAGTGGCCCGAATGAGGGAGTTCATTAAAACGCGGTCGAGCGCGCTACTCATACGTTACAGTGCCGGGTGAAGAACGATGCTTTGCACGGTAGGCATACGCTTGTAAAAGTACAGTTGGCGTTTCAAATTTTTTCACTGCAGATTTTTTTAAATAACTTCTTTTGAAGGAAAAAAAGAAAAAAAAAGAAAAAACAGGGTGTCTAACAGTGATTTAAGTGATTTAACGTCATTTATTTTGGAAGCAGGTCATTTAAACTTTTAAAAATCAGCTAATTATACCTTGAAAAAGAGAACAAAGAATTTAGAATTGAAAAATTCTATTGTAATGACCCGCATTGCAATTTTTATGCGAATACATATTTTTATCTATGGCCTGTATTCCAGAAGTTTCAAAATATGTTCAGGAATCACAAGATTCTGAGTTAAATGAGCAGCACTTCATTTTGTATATTTCGCATATTTTGGCATTCGCTGCATATTTTACACCAATTCTGCGTATTTTTCGAAAAATTTTCCCAAAAAAGTGACTTTTCTAGTTTTTTACTCAAAAATACCTACTAAAAATAATTCTCAACTCAAAAAAACCAGTTCAAAAGACTCAACGATTAATGAATCGCAGAAAACCTTTTAGAAAAATACATAATGTTCTTTTGCATGTGAGATACCCTTTCTCTTGCCCTCATCACATTCATTAGTCATCAAGAAATTATGAATAGGAGTAATATCTCCTGGGTGCATCTCCTATTAAAAAGAAGATTGGACGTCTTAGGTAAATACTTGGCTAGATCATTTTGAAATTAGATAAACATTGTCTTAGTATATCCAACTTAATTTTTTCATTAAAATGATATCCATATTAATAGTTTATTATTTTAGCGCTTTCATAGCGAATTGGGGGGAGGTCATACAAAGGTCATTTATTTTCGAAATTCGATTTGTTTTAGAAAGTATAAATAAATAACATTAAACATTCATTAAATCTTTTTAATTCATATTAGGAATTTAAACAAACATTAAACATTCGTAACATTTTATAATTTCAATCATATAAAAACTAAGTCTTGATTTTTCAGAATTTGGGTACTGTATTCTGTATTCCATCATACCTTATATTAAAAAATTTTTTCGTTCTTCGTTTTTGCTTATTTAAAATTTCTTGACGGTGAAGGACAATTCACAATTTCGTTTGCTCCCTTCGCTCGTAATTCACAGTTGAAACAATAAATAAAAACCCAACCAACAAATAAGTAACATAATTAAATCAGTAAACTAGAATACACTGAGTAGAACAGAGGGAAAAAAATTAATATTCATTTTTTAAGTCAGAAATGCAAAAACTGAATGTTAGTCAACAAAATTATTCGGCGTATCTCAGGGACCGTTGATGCTCGAGTTTTTTCGCGGGTCGCAACGGACATGCAAGAATATAGTCGGCGCGTTACCTTCATTTTAATGAAATCTCTCATTCGGGCCACCTTAAAAGTGATCAACTGAGCTAAAATTTTTAAGGGAATGTTTTTTGCATATGAAGGAACAAGTCTAGGGGGTGGGAGGGCGAAATATAGAAAAAAAAAAATTTCGTCATCTATAACAGAAGGCCACCCTAGACCACATACATATTTCGTCACTACTTGGCAGCTGCGACAAAGCAATATCCTCCTTCATTTCTGTTTTGGCTTTTTCGCTTTTAAATTTGAATACTCTTAACTTACAACTAATATTAAATTCAATTTTTTTATCCTTGTTATTCCTTAGTTTATTGCGTTTATTTATCAGAGCGTTTTTAACTCTCAAGAGAGCAACTTTTTTTCGTCTATTATTTCCTTCGCTGATTTTATAATTAGATTTGCTAGCTTGTCAATGAAATTTGCCGTATTCAAATTTCTGACCAGGATTTCTTGATATTTTTTGCAGATTCTGAAGTAATCTTCTTTAAACTAACGTTGAAATTTGTTTTACTTCTCTGGCATTTTTTAATTAATAGTTCACAAACTAGCAGTCTGTGATCTGAGTAAAAGTTGCATTTTTCAGCACTGCAATCTTTGAAGAAATTCCTGTTTTTTTATTGCTTAGAATAATCTATTTGATTTTTGATTTCTTGTTTTGGCGCAACCTAGGACCATAATTTAGATAGATTTTTTTTTTGAAATAGGTGTTTGTAATTTTGAGGTTAAATGGTAACAAAAGTCTAGAAGAACTGAGCTTCTTGCGTTTCTTTTCCCATAGTTGTATCTTCCTAAGCCTGATTCTTCTCCTGGTTTTCTTTTCCCTATTTGACCATTAAAATCTCCTAATATTAACACTGTATTTCCTATGCTTTTTTCATTTTGTCGGGTTACTTTGGATAATACTTGTGGAAGCTGATACTTGAATTAACGTTAGTATTTCTCTCTCGTTAATTTTAATTTTCAGAGTAGCCATTCTTTCGGAAGTTGGGTTAAACTCTAGTACGTGGTCTTTCCAGATTTTGTTTATAAAAATTCCTATCCCCCTCTGGCCACCCACACTGTCGGTATGACATAATGTGTATTACCTGATTTTAATTGGATTATTTTTTCAGTTTTCTTCTCACTTCTGATAGCCCTAAGATTATTAATTTCTTATCCGCGAATGCTTGTTCAAGTTCTGTTAAATTTTCCTCTTCTCTCAGAGTGCGCACATTTAGTATACCAATTTTAATTGAATAATTTAATAGATCTGCTTTTTTGCAATAATTTGTGTCCATTTTTTTACGTTTTGTTAAATCTGTGTTATTATTTAATTTTTTTTTTTTACCACAGAATCATAATTTTTTTGTATTTGGTTCTTGTTTGCTATGGTGGGGATAGGACTCGCTGCAGGGTTAATGTCTACAACATTCTCGCTGACTTGCGGCTTTCTGGGTGTGCTCGCTTGATAATTAATGTAACGCAAATAAAATAAAATTAGACAAAAATTAAACTATGGCAAACAATAATCAGAATGAGATGCGAGTAACTGAACCAAATATAAGAAATAAATGAATGAAATGAAAGAAAAAGAAAAAGAAAATTAGAAAGCAAACAAATTGAACTATGGTGTGTGTGTGAGAGAGAGGGAGAAGAGAGCGAGGAAATACCGTTTATTGGGCGGACTGCTATGCACTTTATTCTGTATTGGAACAATCGTGTGCTGGAAATCGCTGCTCAACAAAATAAACGAATAAAGACAATGGGGTATTTTTTTCGCAGAAACCCTAAAAATCTGTGCCGATCCATAACAAACCTGGGTAGATGACAAAAATGGAACGTATTTTTATTGTTTCTCGATGTGCACACGGTATGCTCGAAAAACTTCCCGGTAAACAATGTCGAATTGAAATAGCAATCTGATTCGTGTATCTTAAACATTGTTCGACAACCTTCGACGGGTACCAAAAATAAAGTGTACCTACCGTATTTGCATATATCTACACTGCAAAAACTGTAATTCAACGAAGGCTGTTCAGGCCACTTCTTGTATCTAATTGTTGATACGAAAAACAAATAATAATACGATTATTCGCTCGCATATGTAAGTGTCTTAAATCATTAAAAGAAAACGTAAAATTACATTTTCATTGATTGTTTAAGAATTGGGCGTCGAATTACGTCGGTTATGTAAGTTGTTTGCTTTTTTAGAGCTTACCGAGTCCGTGCCTATCACGTATTAAGTGACTGAAGCGATTCAAGTATATACGAGTAACATTGACTGCAATAATCACCGGCACCCAATGAATGAAATAGCCCACAATAACGTTCTATGATTTGCCGATTCATCGAGAACCCGTTTGAGAGAGCACTGCCAGTTAATGATAAGTCTTGAACGAGGTTACTGGCGACGTCCCGTCTAGCAATATTGCACTGACATGTAAAGAACATTGAAAAACCGAATGCTGTAAACACCTACGGAATACCAAGAACTGTTTTTGTTATTGCAACTGAGTTGATTAAATGTGTGGTGCTCGGGTCAACAAACCGCCGTCGGGTGGATTCTGGGTGTACAGCTGGTAAACTACAGCCGAGCATACCGGGTGTGCTTCGTACGTGAATTTCTTTGGCAGACCCAGCTCCTAGATTCTTCGATACACAGTCGCGCGAAGGCCGGGGGTACTACCTTCATTCGTGAAACTAGAGGACAGAAGTATCACTTTGCGCCCTCCCCCCCCCCATACTCCTAACAATCTTAACAGAGAAATCGCGAGGCGCTCTGTGAAAGGGTACCATATGTCGGAGAACACTCCTTTTTGAGTTCTTAATAGAATCTGATAAAACACAAAAATGTATTTGAATTGAAAAAAATTAAGTTTCTAGCTTCAATAGAGACCAAAATAAAAGCTGCTGAAGTTTGAAGATGTGAAATCTTAATTTTGTAAAACAGAAAAATTTCCGAAAAAGTTGATGTCTCGGCGTGTCCTGCACCAATCCGTCTCAAACTTTACTACGATATCCTGCGAGCATGTATCAAAATATCCTGCAAGGTTCACATGTAGTTGATGTAGCTACGTAGAGGAATGCGAGAACAAGTGAAGGTTTTATTTTGAAAAACTGGTTAGGGGATATCTTGCCTGGCCGATTGAGAGAGAAAAAGTAAGAGAGAGTCATGAGGAGAAGAAGAAGAAGAGAAGGAGGATGAGGACGAGGTTTCAATATTTTACCCACAGAGGTGCAATTCCCTGATTATCTCCTCCATGTAACCGCTACTCCCCAGACTTTTTTTTTTTTTTAACTGAAAAATAGCTGTATAAGACTCCCTGATTTTTCAGCACTCGTTTAGGAACCTTATGAGTTATGACAATTCCATGCTTTATTTAAATTTTTCGAAAATTCTTCCACATTTATGTAAGACTTTTCTCTAAACTCATCCAATATTGTTTTTAAAACTCTTCCAAACTTGTTTAAGATATTGTTTGTGATTAGGTGGGCTTAGGAGAAGCGAGTGCCCTTCTATATGTTATTTTGAAAAGTTTGTTGGCTCTTGGCAAATTCTGGTTGCTAGTTGGCAAACTCAGAACAATTGAGGATTTTTTTGTTTCAATAGACATTTTTTATATTTTAGTCGAAGTTTTTACTGTACGTATCTCTCACCCCCCCCCCCCCCCCGAATAAAAAAGAACATACTAGTGTGGTTCTGCTTGCTAAATAGCTCAAGAATCAGTTAGCGTTTCCATCAGTCTTCTAGATTCTATGACTTCTTAATACTTTCCGAGACTTGCTCAAGACCTACCATGATTCTTTTAAGACTTGTTTTTATGACTCTTCCATACTTGTTGAAGATTCCTTGAAGCTTTCCAAAACTCCTGCTTACTGACTTTTGGTATTCTGCAAAACTTCTTGCTACCTACTGTTTAGTTTACCTACTTTTGAAGTATTTCCTATTTAGATTTTCCTCTCTGAAAGTGCTTACCCTAGTTGCTCTTCTCATGTACCGTAAACTGGGGCTACTTTATATTTGCGGTATAACTTTACTCAGTACCTGTTTTTACCACATTAACGAGGAGAAATGTACAATCTAGAAAAGAGGGAACATTAATTGTGGTCTCACTGTGTTCCTAGATGTTTACTCGATCAGGTTTGGTATTTTGAAGCCGAAGAAAATGTATTTAACGGTGTTTGAGTACACTGCAAAAATATTGGTGCCAAGTAAGGTGAAAATGTTGGGTTACAAAATTCTCTCTATTTACAGTATACAGTGCTAGGGAATATTTTTTATCGTGAAGTAAAACGACGCAGAATTTTATCAGCTTTCCAACGATATATGTAGCAGTTTCTATAAAAAGGGGTAACATTGTCGATCAATCAAAGTCTCAGAAAACGCGAAAAAAGAAAAACAAAATTTTTTGGTGGAAAAAATCAAGTTTGAGATTTTAGTTGATTTCTATAGAAAAAACATCGCAATAAGGAAGAGACAAGATTTACCCGCAAGAGAGAGAAGAGGGAGAGGGAGAAAGAGAATTATGAAAGAAAATGAGGAAAGAATGCGAATGTCTGCGTTCGCTTCTTCGTGGTTTTTCGGAGCTCACGAATAAATCCGATGTTCTGAATTGTTACCACGCAGAAGAGCGAATAATTACTTTTCCAACAAGCCTTTGTCGATGCTGGTAACGTGATTCCGCGGCGAGTTAGGGCCGCTTGACGGAGTGGGAGAAAAAGGTGTGTCTAACTTTAAACGCGTTTTTCCCAAAAACGTGTTTTCGCACGTTCTTGTTACACTCATCTTTGACCGCTTGTATCTCCAGAACAAAAAACGCTACAAATCTCGCCGATAGCTCGTTGGAATGGACATTCATTCCTCTATTACATACTGTTTGTAACTCAAAATTCATCGGATCGACAAAGTTACCCCTTTTTATAGAAACTGACACATTATGCTAGTATGGGGAAAGATGCGTGCACAGATGACTGGAAGCGATTGTTTGTTTGAAATCCTCTCATCAGTGTTGTTCGCTGCACTTTCCAATCTTCAGTGATTTTGTAAGAACAAATGCTTAGTTATAGTGAGTTAGCTGTGTACAAATGAATGGTTAGTTATAGCGAGTTAGTGAATAAAAAAATAATAATAAGTCTGGAAGAGAATCCGGCAAATAAAATGTAAGAAAAAAATATTTTTCCTTTAAATGAGAAACTTTGAATTTATTCAAACTTTGTTCGGAACCATTGTTACCTACTTGAAATGTTCTCTCACGCAGAGGTATTCCAATAGGGGGTGTATCTCCCCCTTCCCCCAAAATGTTTTTGGCAGTCGGCAAATTTACCCAAAAATATGTTAAAGTTGGCCTAATTGGTAACCACGAGTATAAAAATACAGTCAGCACTTTCAAAATGAGTTCTATGCTAAATCACCGACATTATGACGAAGTCTATAAATTAATGATTAAGCTTTAAAAGATTTTCAAGCACCATGAAGGATTATCCAGACTTACACTGATAAATCGAATAGACTTTCACGGGTATTGACTACATGGCGCCATTCGACACCCTCCCTGTTCAGCTGACAGATGATGATTCATGCAGTCCAGTGGCCGATTAAGAATCTAAAAATGGGTGCGCCCTGCCGGGGGTCATCTCATGCACCCTGGGACAGCTCCAAAGTTGAAAAACCATTCATCAAAAATATTATTTTATGATTCTCTATTATTTTCTTAAAGGAGCCACACCATGACACACTCATGACGGCGCATTGTATTGGCGAATGGTCAAAAACTGAAGATTCTGGTTTGATGGTTTCCAATTACTATTTCATGGAACTAAGTCGGCCTTTTCTGTTTTTCATGATCTATATGCACGGTATAATGCACGTTTGCGATGCATAATTGTTGATGAAAGTTCATTTTCTGTGTTCGAGGTACAACACCAAAAATTGGGACAAAGAAGTTAGTCAATTAAAAGTGCCATTTCTGGCCTTTGTATTCAAGTTATAGAATGCAAAATTGTATGAGTGGTGCCCCGAGGTACAACACCGAACCTTGGGGCAAAAAAGGTAATCAATTCAAAATGCATTCCTGGCCTTTGCATTGTTGACTCGTTGTGACTTAGACTATAGCTATATATGTACCAGCTGCGTTTCGACTGAACAACTCCAAATTTGAAAATTCAATTTCAATGGAATGTGTCTAGCAGTTTAACACTCTCCGCTATACAAATGCTGTTACTACTGAATGTATATTTTCAGCAATTTGATCGTCTTAATAGCGGCTGGAAATTACACTGATTTGCTATTTTCTACAGAGATTGGTGTTACTCTTAGCATTCACGTTATATCCGGTCTTACCAATCGACTTTCAGACATCATAACTACCGACCCCCGAGCCAAAGGTCATTATTTTTGTAATGGATGTTTTCCTCACATGGTTCACTTTCCAATATGATACAGCTTTCAGTAAAACATTCTTCCATTTACCCCAGCGAAAAAACTAAAAAAAGAACTACGAAAATGTGTAAAATAGCCCAAATTTACGGTATCTACATCTACCAGAGAGGATCCTCATCCTGCCAGTGTATTATAATTTTTATTATATTAACAATTTAAAAATTGAGTCACTTTGAAAGAATGATTTGTTGATCGAACAATGTAAAATAGGTAGGTACTCACACCACAACCCCGACCAATCCACCCTCGTAGAAGTCGTCAACAAATTTATTCTCGAGTTTAAAGCTAAATTCTATTGGAGCTTATCACGTTCAAAATTTTTACTTTAAGGTCGAAATAGAGGTTGTGTATCTTATTTTTTCAGTCGTACAGGAGTTAATTCTAATACACGTTATTACGAGTTCGAGTTCTCAATATAATAGTTTTTTTGTTTGTTTTCTTTAAAGCAGAAAACCCATCATGTCGTCATTTGTTACTGATTTTGCGGGCTTGCTGAAATTAAGACGAATGACTGGCATATTTCAGTTTCGAAACAATTTGAATGTTTAATGTTTCGGTGGAAGAGAAAAGTAATTTCGATTTTGGTATTACGAGGGCAAATGATGGATCGGCGGATTTTAAAATCGAAATCTGGATTTTCTGTTAGAGCCGTTAGTGCTAAAAATAAGAAAACGGAATGATTTTTCCATAGTAGGAATGTGGCTTACTGCAAGACGCAGAAATGTATGCGATGTTGGCTGAAAATTTCCTCTTCTAGCCTTCTACTTCTTCGTGTTTACTGAGTTAACCAAGTCTTGATAAGTCTGGTCAAAGGCTTACAGGTTTTAGCCCAGTGCTGGGATAGTCTTATCAAGTTATAGTGTCTTCACGTAGACTTAATGAGTTCTAACGACTCTGAAGACAGTTTTATGGTGTATTGAAAAATTTGAATTCAATAAGTACGTACAGTCCCATAACATGAACATTTTTCTCGGGATGATGGGAGAGGCAACTTGGATTACATCACTGGATCATCCTTCGGATTATAGTCCACAAACAAAAAACTATTCATCTTAATTTTCACGCCAAACTTTAAAATCTGAAAAATTAAACCTTCCGGGTGAGAGGCAATACCCTCCCACAGTCTTTTAGTTTTAGCGATTTTAAACGTGTCATAGTGATATAGTCGGAACTGAGGAAGGGATGGTTGTAGGGGGAAAAAGTTAAGGTCCAATGGTTTACAATCGCAGCGAGCGAAAATTGTTTAAAATTTCTGGTATATCGATGCTCTGATCCTCCTCTTTTCATACCCTCGCCATTTAGCAGATCTTAATAAGTTTTACCATAGCTTAAAATCCATCCTGATGTACCCTAGACGGTTCTTACATTATGTATAGTCAAAAATAATCTTCACGACACTCTTTATAAGTATTTACACACTTTGAATAAGCCTGAGGATAGTTTTGATGAGTCGGCAAGTCTTAAAATAGTTATGGAGGGAGGGAGGGAGGGAGACTTGTCTGTCTAGAGTCCAAGACCGAAAAACAGAGGCCCATCGATTTGAAAATTTACTTTGATTGGCTGGAGGGAGGGGAGATCCGTTGAATCTCTGTAGGTGAGCAATATTCTGGGAAGGGTAGGGTTAACTCGAAAGCAGCCGTTTCCCTTGTCGTTCCTATTTTCCACATCTGAGTTTTGAAGAGCTTGAACTTGAATAACCCTTACGAAGTCTTGACGATTTTGAATGCACATCAATAATGTATTAAGTTGATCTTATAATAAATTTAGACAAATATAAAGTGATCTAGGTAATTGGTAGAGTCGGAGTGAGGGGACCTTAGGGAGGGCTCGAACTCTCCAAAACTTCATGAGGTTTCTCCACAGAATTCAACGTTTTTGTAACCCCCTCTCCTTTCAATAAAGGAGAACATTCTGGAGCTTCTGTCCCTACCAATATCAATCTATCGCTACTTTTGGTGTTCAAAACGAGCCAGTCTTCACGAATTTTAGTTTTTAAGATAATTTCAATGGATCTTGACATTCTTCGCAAGTCTGAAAGTAGTTCTAACGATTTTCAGGAGAATCTTAATGCATTTTAAATCAGTATTAATTGTACGGAATCATGACGACTTGTAACTTTTTTTTACCGAGCTTTGTGTCTCACTCAACCCAAATTAGAGAGGAGAGAGAAGGGATTCAGCAGTAATATTTCTTTTTACTAAATATCGTAGCTCATTTAGGGATGACAAGTTGAGTGTAGCAGGCGTGCAAGTGCTACACACGGGAATATTTTTGCTACACTCGGGAAAATTAGGGGGGAAAAAATGCTACACTCTGAAAAATCAAAATTTTGCACCATACTTTGCAGAAAAAAATGGGGAAAAAATTTTACCCCAGGTAAAATCAAAAATGTGACTGATTTGTATTTTTTTCTATGTAAAATTACAGATCCATCTATTAATCGTTTGGTGTAACTGTGTAGATTTGTTTTCTTCTTAAAATTTTTTCAAGAGGGGAGGGAGAAGTTAGGAGTTTCTTAGTAAATTTTTGAGAAAAATTATTTTGCATTATGCTACACACGGGCTACCCCCCGAGCTCATTTAACCCAAACTAAGTGAGAAAGGAGATCTAGCTATTGCGCTGTGGCTAGGCCTTTTCGATCCGTCTTCGGTCCTTGTATCTTACTGTGATAGTTTCTTGCCAAATAAGTTGAAATTTTATTTTTGAAATATTATAAATTGCAGTAATTATGAAATAATGGTTTTGTAATATCATCAAAACTTGCCAAATTGGACTTAAAAAGTTAGTGCAACGCCCAAATTTGTCTATTTCCTGTTTTGGCAATTGCCTCTCTGCTAATTAGAACATGGGTTTCTGACTTAGTTTGGCTTGGTTGAACTTCGATTCCAACTGAGTTTGAGTCTTTTGCACGTTTGTGAGACTGCAGCGATTCAATAATTACGTCGAATTTGGAATGACGAATCGAAAAAATATGTGGCAGCAAGAGACACCGCCGCCGCTGAGATTTCGACCAGGTACGATGCTAAAAAAGGTATTGACCTTTCTCTGTGGCCGACCTTTTCAACGATTGCGCCAAATGCGTACATCAGGCGAATTAGTCACGAATTGCTATTTTTATTTCGTAATGCTGAACAAGTTGAAGCCTTTCGTGGCTCTCATACAGTACGGCGCAGTATGGGAAATATGCACGGGTAGTGGAGCTCGTTGATTCTCGTCAAGTCGCATAGAAAATCTATAATTGTACCAATGACTGAATTTATTTTTAATTTCCTTCCTTCGTACGCATGTACGTCACCTGTGCTATCGATTAACTCGGATCGGATTCGTTTTCAACTCGTCAAACATCTGATGGTTTTCGAATCCGACTATAGTAATTTGCTTACGTCAAAAAGACTTCGAAATTTGATTTCGCAATCGTTTACTCTTTCATCACGCGATGCTTCTGCGTTTTACGGCCGAACGAGGAACCCAGTTCTCCGAGATTCCTATGAGCTAATTTTTCCCCCGAATAATTTAGTTTTGCCTCAGATTCCTTCTACTTGAAAAAATGAATGCATACTTGTGCCTGACGCGTGTTTATGCCCTTCATAGTGAAAGACTGGAATTTCAAAGCTTATCCCCTCCCCTAAAATGTACTCAATTCTTCAAGGTCACCTTCTTCTCCAGGGCAAGTTTGAGAGGGCAAGAATCAAAATATTTCCACCTGTTGAAGGGAAAAAATCATAAAGCTTGTTAAAATGCGAGAATCTGCAAAATTGCCAATTTGCTGACTTTGAAAGATGATGCGAGTAAACCGCCCCCAATGTCTAGTAGCTCCGCGGCATTGCCTTCCCCTAGGATAGTTTCATTCGCCCTAAATTACCCTCCTTATGAAAAAATAAGTATATGAGATGCAGCACAGGAGACCCCTTCACGAATCGCAAAATAGAAGAAATTTTGTCATAAGGGACCATGTACAGCTGAATCTGCAAGTCTGTTTTACATAGTAAGACGAGGCTCATGTCTCAATTCAGATAATGTAAACGTGTGGGCACTTTTACTTCCTTCGATGAAGACCAAAAACAAATTTTTTTCGACTTATGGTTAAGGATTCCTATGCTACATCACACATGCTTCGACCTGTTCATGTTTTTATATATTTCAAAATACTTTGCTGAATTTTCAAAGCCTAACTTCTCCTCCCCAGATATGTACTCAGTTCCTCAAGATCCTCTGAATCTCCAAAATAATTTTATTAGCCGCAAATTCCTCGCCCTGTGGAAAAACAAGTTCATACTTGGGCCTCTCTACTTGTTCGTGTAATTCCAAATTAACCGCTGCAACTCCAAAGCTGTCTTCTTTCCTGAAATGTGCTCAGTTCTTCAAAATCATCTAAATATCCCTTTCCTCTTCCCCAAGATAATTTTATTAGCATAAAGTTCCCCTCCCTCTAAAAACACGTGTGTATATTCAGACCTGTGTACATGTTTAAAATTAATTGCTACAGTCAATTGTCATCTGTGTCCCTCCGGGAAATTTCAGTGCCTCAAATTCTTCTCATATAAAAAGGAGTCGATAGCTTGGGTCGGTTGATGTGTTCATGTGGGTTGTCCCTATTCTTCAATTTTTGATTTTCCGTTGCCTTGCCCCTTAGATCATGTTCTGCCAAATTTTAGCAAAATTAGTGAAGGATAACCAGTGCCACACTCCAGACGAAAGGAGAGCCCTCCCATGTGAGCATAAAAATTATTTTCTTACTCGAATTGATGTTCTCTGAGTGTCGCGAAGTCTATTCCCGGGTTCCATTTCCTGTCTCCTGGGGTTCCACAGGGGATTTATTTTCAATTATGTCAATTTTGTTCCAATTTCTACGTTATGTACGTCTAAATAAGCGGGTTGTTGGCACGGCCGGCACTTTTTCATTTTCCAGTTAGGTGCAAATTCAAGACCACTGACGGGGGTGATTTCTAAGAAAGGGGTAAAATTTTTGTCTCAGCACGTAAATAAAATTACAACATTTTTTCCCTCCCATTTTTTAGTTTAAATGGTAGAGTGCTGTGTTTTTTTTTTCGTCATTCAGATTCAAAGTGACCACTTAGTCATTTTCTCAATATTAAGTCATTTTTGACCATTTTTGGTAATTTGTTTGGAAATGTGGTCACTAGGTCATCTTTTTTTATTTTCCTCTTCCAAAACATCAAACTAATATTGTGGCTAAAGTTTCAAACTATCAACTGGAAATTCTAGTCCCATCTACATTAGTTGCTTCAAGTGTACATCAGCGTCAATGGTATCAGATACTTTGTTTTCTTCAGAAGGTGTTGCAATTACTCCTGATATCCTGCTCTTCTGTCGTAGTGATGCTACAACCAGAGCTGAAATCCTGTGGGTGCTGAAATGAAAGTATGTAGATGCAAGTAATTTCAGTCCACGATCCTGTAACGATATAACTGCTCGCTGCTCAACGCCATGTTTTCCGAAACCGAAGAAATACCGAAGAAATAGAAACAGTGATTTGTAGTACCTACAACAAAAGTTCGACACCTAATAACAGAAGCTTGTGATCCATATTTTCAAAGGCGTTTAATTGAAGATGTTATTTAAAGATAGTAATGCCTATTATTCTCTTCAGCATGATGAAACTTCTAATGTCGCTAATAAGAAAGAGTTGAAAATTTGTATTAGATTTTGGTCTAAAAGTAAGAGCGAGAAGATAGCTGCTCATTTAGAAACAATTTTCTCGAGCTCTACAGATGAAGCTAAGGTCATTTTTCAATCCGTTTGGTCGGCTATGGATAAGGCTCAATAGCCGGTGAAAAATTTGTTAATGTTGAACTGAGATGATCCCAATGTTAACAAATCAGTGTTCAGTTTACTCAATAAGAAAGCGAAAGTTGTACGTTCTAAAAGTTTATTGAGCATAGGGCCTTGCAACATACACAAAGTCGATAATGCCTTTTCAAAAGGTTGTAATGAAATTGACTATATATTATTTCATTCATAAATACATTTCTGCATCATTCAAGAAAATTGAAATTTCCACCTGTAAAAATACCAAACACATTTCAGTTCCTTAGTTGATTTTGAGAAACTCAGAAAAATAATAAGTGAGGGGAGTCCTGCAAGTGGAGAATATTTTTTGGTCTTCCTACCAAAGGAAAAGTCAAAACTATTAAATATCAGATAGCACAGACCATTGGCGGATCTAGAAATTTTCCAAGGATGGTCTTTTGAAAATAAAACTTTTTCCACCTGTGCACCCTAAAAAATCGAGATGGTTGTCATTTTAAATAGTTTCTGAAGATAAGTTTCATAATGTGCTTAAATCGTTTCAAAATGAACGTACAATGTGCTTTCACAATGTTTTTTCTTCTTCTTCGACCCGAAGGGGGTGTCCGACCCTCCGACCCCCCCCCCCCCACACACACACACAGATCCGCCACTGGCACAGACTCATTCATTATTCTTTATTAAAGAAAACTCACTAAGCTGAATTGGAATTCTTATTTGCAGTTTCGCAGTTATTCATTCACCGATATGTCTGAATGTTTTCATTTTTTTCAGTGAAATATTTATCTAGATAGTTTGCATTCAAAAATGTATTCGCTATATGTAACACTTTTCTTAATCGTGTTATGAAAACATCTAACATTTCTATTTAAATTGGAACTCTTACCAGTTAAAGAAGTACTTAGTTGTACCATATGATGAAAAAAAGTGAAATCTGAACTTTCTACTGTTAATGAAAGAGAGAAGTTGGATTTTTGTTGTGTTGTCAAAAGAGTTGGTTTGGGAATAGAAAATTATCCTAATCCATGCATGATTTTTCAAATTTATGCATAATGTTTTTTTTTTACTTCGAATATTTGAATTTTGAGTTGAGCGTGTTTCATGGAAAAGAACAATATATCAAATATCCTAATTATTTATTTTATAATTTTAACTTTAATATAAAAATCAATTTAAATATATTTAAATTAAATTTTATTATATCATTTTAAAACTTATAACTAGAATTTTGTTTTGACAGTATACGCAGCCCCACAGAAATCGGTACACAAAAGGGGCGAAAACTTGAAATTTTGGTCATTTTTAGATCACTTTTTGTGAATTCTGTCATTTTTAAAATTTTTTTGAGGTCACGCTTGAGTGGCCCACTCTATTCAAAGAAAAAAGTAATTTATTTCCAATCAGATGCATTGCACCTGATTGGGAATTTAATTTGGTGCAAGCGCACGTTTGCTGCTGGGGATTCGTCGGTCATGGTTGTTGGGTCTCTGCGTTCATTTTTGAAGTTTTTTCCCCCTTACCCTTCGAACTGCTCAGTTATTTCAGTTTCCTAAAAAAAAAAACTTTTTCAGACACACAAAACGTGGAAATCGGACTTCCACCCCGTGCGAAGGGTCTAAAGGGAAGGGAAGAAAAAACTCCAAATATGAACTGAGAGACCAAAAAAAAATTCCGAAAAACAGCGCTTTGTTGAGCCTGAAAGAGAAGGGGAAGGGGAAACGTATCACAGGAATAGATTCAGCGACCCTGAAAACCCCAATCTGAGAAAGAAAATAATTGCTCATATAAAGAGGGCTCCCTCGATTGTGGCTCAAATTCCTAAAATCAGGGTTAATTCCCACAAGAACTGTAACCCCGTTAGGGCACTGGTTACTCTTCACCGATTTTGCTCAAACTTTGCAGGTTTTTTCTTTTTTGGGGTCGGCTACGAGTAGCCGAGCCTATTGCAATCACTATTTTTCTTATTCTTTTTTCTCAATTCAGTCACAGTTCAGTTCAGTGGCGCGTCATTTCAGATGCTTGGTTTTCAGTAGAGCTCATAGATCTGAGTCAAAGTTCAGTTCAATGGCGCTTTATATTTTCAAGAAAACAATTAGTTGAACATATTATAAATAATTATGAGCTACAATATTTAGATTTTATCAGGATCGGCAATGAGTTTCTTGCAATCACTTTTTTCTTCCCTTCGTTTTTGTCTTCTTCTTCAGTAATGCTCGTTGATCTTGATCATTACTGTGCGAGCGTCACTTTCAATTTACAGAGTCAAGGAGATGAAAATATGAAGGAAATAATGATGAGCAACACTTTCGCTTTTATTCTTTTTCCTCAGTTATTGCAATGTTATTATTAAAGATTTTTTCCCTCTTAATTATTGAAGATTGGAGTACTCAGGTTGGCTTTTCAGTTGACCTTCTTCGAGTATAGCGAAGCTGCTTGTTTTAATGTTATGCTAACCGAAATTGAATTTCGTCTTTCCACCAAAAGTATCACTAAGGGCCACCGCGTTTATATACTTTCAAATGCATTACTGCAGTTCTAACGCCTAATCTCTCCAGAAATGTATACAGTTTTTAAAATTCCAAAGATCTCTCACATCTTTTCCTTCTTTCTCACCAAAAGGATTTCATTGCCTCCAAACTCTTCCTCTTCTAGAAAAAGGGGTGCATATTGGCCCTGTCTACGCATTTATGTATTTCAAAATGAATTTTCGTATTTCTAGAGCCTGCCCCCTCCCCAGAAATGACGCACCGGAAGCGGCACGGCGAGATGGGGACTCGGACCGGCCTCAAAGCGTCCCGCCGGCCACTGATGCGATACTCGAGAGGGTAGGTTCCGGGACCGGGGATGGGGTATCTTAAGGTCACTTTGGCTTGCGTGCATCGCCATACATCTCCCCACACCATCGCCAGAACTGTATTCGATTCTCGAATATCACCTACTCCTTTCTGCCAGCGTTTTATTCCCTTCGTTTTTCTCCCATTTGGAGAAACGAGTACATACTTGGGCCTGTTTATATATTTCAAAATGAATTGCTGCTTTAATTTTAAAGCATACCCCACCCCCTCAAAAAATGAATATTCGCGACTCTATTTCTTTCAGACTGCTCGAAAAATCTCGTACCGATCCTCAAACACGTGTTCTCATTGTCCAACGGCCTAAGAGAGTGGGGGGAGGGGTCACCGATCAATGCTCGTAAAATATTAAACTACATATATGTATACCGATTGCTCCAATAACCATAATTCGAAACTCTATATTTTGGCAATTTTTGCTACGAAGGGTAGTGAAAATAACCTTTTCGTGGTAGCTGTCCTCGGGGTATAACAAAATGCGACTCACAGACTAAATTTACGGAGAAGATTAACTATGCAATTTTCATCGAGACGCACAATTTTTAAGCACGAATTCGTGCGTAACGTTTTCGGATTTTCATTGCCAATGAATACGATCAAGTTCAACCGATTTTCATCAATTTTTGTCGCCCTCGGTTTTTTCTTTTTTTTCTTTTTTTGCAACTCTCTCGAAGGACGCACTAACGAGCTTGGAATTGTGCGAGGCTTCGTACCAATAAAAATTCATGCGAGCACACGACCGTGAATAGAAATTTTTTACCCGCTATTAAATTACCAACCACGTAGGTCGATCGTATATGCCTCGATTTCACACCCTTCTCAACGGCACTTGTTTGCTCCAACTGTTGCAAACTGATTGTTGGAAACATGAACCGCGAAGGCGGCAGAAATTTTAGAAAGTGAAAAAGAACAAGTGGCTTTGATTCGTATTTTCGAAATTTCGAATGGATGCTGGCAGTTTGTGCATGCATACCGAACAGAATCGTTCTGGTATTGAATATGTGAATGTAGTATCGAAGTTGTTTTAGCTGTAAAGACAAGACTACATGCGGAGAAACAGTATCAAAAAATGTCAACGAACTTGGTGAATTATCTGAGTATAAGCTGCTTTGGAAATTTGTCAAAAAAATTACTTTACTTTCGAGATGTATCCAAGAGGATTTTGTAAAATTATTTATGTCATCGACTTTTTTTTTTTTTTAGCTGAAGAAAGTGGATCAGTGCCGAGGACCTTGTGACCAACTTTAGTAGTCACCAAAAGTTACAAAGGTCCTCATTAGTAGAAAAAATTGTAAATGGCCAGGCATTTTCTCGCGTTCTTTTTTCAAATACTCTGACTTCCTCTCCCTCTAACATTTTTGAGATCCCGTTAAGTCATTATCGAAGTCGACATGGAATCGTGATTAATATTTGTACAATAGGGTCTCGTCTCCTGAACATTCCGCGGCTTCCATTTCAGATGAAACCTGACTCGAAGACTTTTTATTTTACGGACGTAGTCAAGGTTTGAGTATAGGTATATTACTGATGCTTCTTGACTCATGCGCCCCCTATATGGAGCGCAGTATGTCCTTAGGAAATAATTCATTCAACGCATTTGCGTTAAGATCAACCTGAAAGAATTCCTCAACTCAAAAAAAAGATCGGCAAGGAGTCTTTTAATCAGGATACTTTGAAATACATTTTTGAAGTTCGTAATCGTTGAGTCAAGATATATCTTACTCAAAGCTGTCCTCATTCCTGAAAGCATCTAAACAGCTTTTGAGTGAAAACAAACCTGAAATTAATTATATACGACCCAAACGTGATTTGAATGCTTATTCTGGATTGAAATTCTTGAAGTCTTGGTGTTAACCCTAAAACCAAGACTGAGACTCATCAGGCAAGACTAAGATTGAGCAAAACCGCAGAGTCTGCGGAACTAGTTTCATACTATTCGCCTAGTTTCTCTCAGAAATCCCAAAACTGTTAAGCGAGAGGGCCTGAGTGGGTGGGGACCATCCAAAGTACTCACAGTACGAAGCATAACTGGATTATCGTGCGTTTTTTAGTGGATGATCTGCAAAGATTCACTTTTTGAGAATTAGCCCTCCACAACAGCCTGATGGCCAATTACAGTGGGGGGCATACACAAAAGTTCTTAGTAATAAGTAAGTATAATATAAAGAAAGAAAAAATAAAATAAAAGAAAGGAAAGGAAAAGTAACTAAAGAAAAAGAAAGAAGAAAAAAGACAACCTAAAGAGAGAAAGAATAAAAAATGGTAATAATAAATAAATAAATAAATAATAAAAATAAAAAAATAAAAAAATAATGAAGAATAAGATTCCTAGTTTTCGAATCGCCAGCCATTCCCCCATGTCCCTACCCTATCCACCCGCCAGTCGTAGACCACCCCCGTGACCTCACTCCCAGCGATACCTAGCCCCGTCTTGGGGTCTTTTAAACCAGCACAACAGAGGAAACGGACAAGAAGAATTGATATAGATAATTATTCGAGGAAAGGGTTAGTTGTACAGAAAAGCTCAGCTGAAGAAATCATTGATGTCACGTTTAAATTTTAATTGATTCAGTCAATCAAGAATATCTAGGCTTTTGTCTAATTGTACCATGTTGTTATACAACTTCATAATGCGGTTGAATGGAGCATTCATTAAATGACCAGTGTGGGTCACCGGAAGTAAGAATACGTTGGTCCTTCTACTATTGAAACTAGGTATATTATGAATGGAAATTCAAATTCATTAATTTTCCAGGGAAGTCGAAATTTTAAAATATGTAATCAAATCAGTTATGGAAAAAGTTATCAGATAATTTATTTTTTCTACGTCATTTCTGATTACATGTGAAGACTCATGACGTGTAATGGGGTCTTAGTTTTCAAATCCTGAATGTTGGTAGTTAGATTAGGACACAGCGACACAGGGGATCGTAGGGTTGTCACATTAAAATTTGTGATTTTTCCCGGGACTGACTTTTCTTTGGCTTACATTTCAGAAATGAGAACGAGAAATATGGTAATCAACAAATCTGCTGAGTGCTGACTCCTGAATTTTTCATATACCGGAATTACTTCTTCGCGATGGAAGATAGGCCAAGGAAAGGATGAGCGCACAGATATATCAGAAAAGAACAGAAAAGTTCTGAGGCCGAACCCCGAACACTATCCAGGTTAGCACAGTCCTAGGGCTCCCACAAATTTATATAAAAATTAAAATCGCACGAAAATAACTTATCCTTCCTTATATCTTTGAAAAAGGAAAATTTTCTTGTGTTATAGAGGTTTTAAACTTATTTTTTCTCCACCTTTGGACTCCACATATCAGTATTCTTCAACTCAGGAAGAGGAGGTGAGCAAGTCGTCATCCTGTGAGCTGGATGATCTCCTCTGAGTGTCATTTTACATTTTAACATAAAATTTTGGGCTGCAGTTTAAATTGATTAAAAACAGGTTTCCTATATTTTGCTTGGCAAAACGTAATCCAGTGAAGTGGGAGGGGGCGGTGAGAAGACATCCACATGGCGTTTATCGGAGGCTGCCCAGTTTGCCCTAAATTTTTTGTACTCATAATTTGGGTGCGACCTACTTACAAAGTTATTATTTCATTGTTTATGAATTAACATATCTGAGGTTCTGTAAATGAGTGGGATTTCCTTATTGTAGCGGAAGGGAAGGAAGGGTATGAAATCTTACTGATACAAAAATATATGGTGATTTTTGTTATGAATTAACTCTAGTGTGTGTGTGTGTGGGGGGGGGGAGATAAATTTTAATACATGTGTTGTCCAAGACAGATGGACATGGGGAAGGGTACTTATGTCTGCTATGTCCACCAACACTATTCTAACGAATCAGCCATGCTGTAATGAAATTAAAATTGAATAAACAACTTTTCCAAAAAACTTACCCCTTCAAATAGTACCATAGGCAATTACCGATGCACAAGATTAATTTTAGTTGCGTATTAAGTAGGCTTTGTATGCACTAAAATTTGACTGTTGAGATTTATTAAGACCATGATACCACTTTTAAGACTGTTTTAAATCATTAACGTATCGAATGAGTCGGTTTTAGAAGATTAAGAATGTCAACGTCTCCAAACTCGTTCACATAGATACCATTGCTTGCTTGAGAAATGTGAAGTCTTGGCCCTTGGTTCCTATCCTCAGTCTGATGTTAGTTCTTCGCTTTAATCGCTTCTAGGAGGCCAAACTTGGACACTTTAGGACAATTTATGAAATCTGTGGAACTGTTAACTTCTTGCTAATGGAACCAGTTTCACAATGCTAGTCGCCGACCTGACATAAATTATTTCACTTTCGAAACGCCGACCCTAGCCTTACCATCCCATTCGAGACTCTATTGGATAATAAGAAACAACCACTTGCGGTTGTTAGAGGGAACTAAATCGCCAAACTGTGCTGAACATTTTTTCAATCTGATTATTTCAATTCTCCGTCAAAGCGATCCAGCTTCATCGTACTCAGAATGCAAAGAAGAGGCTCACGTATTTCTTGTTACAGTTTATGATGATTCGCTATCTTCTTTTCTGAAAACCCAGGGTTTGGTTTCATCTCAGCCACTGTAGAATATACTCTGAAATTAGACATGGCCGTGAACGCGATTTATCGAAAGGAATTTGCGTTTCCTCGCAATGCCGCCAATTTTCTCGTTTCATAAATTATAGATGTAGCCATTTTAGTTCGAAAATCTTCCAATTAGTATAGTACACTCTCGTCTTCCAATTTCCATCGCCATTTATAATATTGGAATATGCGCTTAACTTCGGTTCTGATTTTTCCTCCGCCTCGTGTCTTTAATCGGACCGCAGCTCGAAATCCATTCGCAATGTCGAGCAGAGAACTCATTTTGTGAAGGTAATTAACCAGGCGCGAGTGCTAACGCCAAACCGCAATTTTTAATAAGCAGAGTAAGAAGTCGAGGGAAATCGAAATTTTTATTTATCAACTCGGTATTCACAAATCATCGAGGAAAAACGTACATTGTAATTGCAGAGTGTTAATGTGCATTTTTCGAGAAAATAAAAACAGAAATAAGATGGTAATAAATTTTACACGAGCTTCAAATCTTAGGAAGTACGTTTTTTCGTTCTATATTGCAGTATGTTGCACCATACAATATACATAGAAAACGAGTATTGTGTCAATCAGTTTTTATTTTGGTGTACAAAAAATCGATTGTTAGTTGGCAGAATCTATTATTATTAGTCGACGCGAGCTCAGCTCGTTGAGCGAAAAACGCACCCAGTAAAAAGCTTCCGGGTTGAGACTTTGTGCTTACAATCACGTGAAGTACGCCAGACTGAATGCCAGATTGACTAGTTAAATTGGCACGAAAATCAGACCCAGCTCCATTGACGAAGCGAGATTTTTTTAACAGAAATGCACTCACTTCCCAGTTTTTGTTGTTGTTATAGTCCTTGGTCTGTCGACTACTTTCTTCTTTCCTGTGCTAATCTTTTCATTTGTGAAAAGGATTTACACTTTGTATCCTTCATTATCTGCTCTTCATAGCTCATTCTTTGCCTTCCTTTCCAGTTTTTCCCTCAACCATTCCTTCCAGCAGTAATAACAATATCCCTGAATGTCTTATATTATGACCTATCATTTTAACTCTTCTCTTTACTATTATATTCCGATTTTTTCCCCTTTTTCTTTGCCCCAATACATCATTCTCCGATAACACAACATTTAAAAAGTCTTATCTTTCTTTTTTGTGTTCCTATTGTCCGCTCTCACATCCATACAATGATGTGAAATATACGTTTGAAGAAATCTCAGTCTTACTTTTAAATCTATATTTATCACTAAATCAATATATCTCATTTTTTTTAAAAGAACAAAAAAAAAGCCTCTTTTCTTAGCTTGTTCCATTCTACTCTTTATTTATGTTTTGCTGCTTCCATCTTGCGCTATCAGACTGCTTGAATATTTAAATTCCTTTATCCCCTTGATTTTATACCTCCTATTTCCGTGTTTATTCGATTTTGTGCCTCTCTACTGACTACCATGGCTTCTGTTTCATTCTTATCCTCATTCATCTTCATTTTATATTTTATTTTGTATCCAATTTTCTCAATATTTTCTTTAGTTCTTCTTTACATCTTTCCATTATTACAATGTTGTCTGCAAACCTCATTATTCTAACTGTCTCCCCTTGTATTATCATACCTGATTTCCTTTCATTCATTTCTTCAATTACTTTTTTTCATAAAAAAATTGGGAGAAAGTAAATTGCATATAGGGGCATGTAAGTTTCACACAGACAGTACAGATGTAATTTGCACACGCATGTTTGTAATTTCGCGGCCCTGTCGAAAATGCCGGGTCACAATGAAAAATAAATCATTAATCAGGGCATAGATAATATCAGATTCTTTTGATGAAGTTGAATCGGGTGATTGAACCTCCTCGATA
The DNA here is from genome assembly GCA_031841125.1 of Acanthococcus lagerstroemiae. NCBI lineage: Eukaryota > Metazoa > Arthropoda > Insecta > Hemiptera > Eriococcidae > Acanthococcus > Acanthococcus lagerstroemiae. The sequence continues at coordinate 29,657,528 of CM063113.1, read as the reverse complement.
CTGCTGTATGAGATCTTCGATGTACTCTTCGTTTCGCGCGGACGTATGTCATATAGAGCTGGGAATATCCAGACTCTGGATATTTACGTACGTATTAGTTTAAAATTCTATTCAACGATCCGTGAAAGTAAAAATGTCTGGATGCTCCTTATAGAGTGCTGAACTGAGTCTACTGTGAAAACTTTCACAGGCGTTTGTTGTATAGTCTAAGGACAAAGTCACTGCGGGACGCATGCTCGCTGGAAAAATCGCTCTGGCTGAAATGTAGGTGTTTAGGAGATGAAGAGAAAGCTGTTGGAGGCGTTCATCCTCTGGTCGGACAGTCATAAGGTCGGTGAAACCATCACCTACTTCGTTCGGATCAAGAAAAGGTAGACCGAAACAGTAACGTAACCACTTCCCTACTAGGGATTCCTTGTTGCTGTACTGACACTGGAGGCCCAACCATTGAACGTGCCGAAACCAGGATTGCTGTAAATGGAAACGACATCCAACTATTAACTCGTCAGGTCATGCAGTTCTTATTGCTAAATAAATTGCTGTCCCAAAGTCGACGACAACAAGCCTGGGTACTAGTGGGCATGTTTGCAACAGCAAGTCGAAAAACGTTTCATATGTTTTTGTACGCTTCGAAGGTAGTAACCTGTGAGCCAGTTGTGTGTGCTGATGTGTGCAGAATACATAGGTGTGCAGATTACCTAAAAAATTACGTAGCGTCGGTCAACGTGTGTGTAATTTACATACTTACACGCTCAAAAGGTTAATGGTAGGTGACGAACTGCAACCTTGTCTCACTCCTTTTTGAATTTTAGCTTCTCCCACTTCACCCTCTATTTGTACTTCAGCCTTTTTATCCATATATAAGTTTCATATTACTCTTCTTCCTTTATACTTAACTCCTATCTGCTTTAGTAATCAAATCATTTTAGGCTATTCAACATTATCGAACTTCTTCTAAATCCACAAATGCTACATAAATATGTATCTTAGCCTTTTTTTCAGTATTTTTTCAAATAGAATCCTCAAACATGAAAATGCTGGATCCAAGAGCGGTCTTTCTCTTGTCTTCTAGTCAACGGGTTGGCGCTCAATGTAGAAATAACTCAGGTGTATTTTTTTTCAGTTTTCCGTGAGCAAAACTACGAACAAGGTACCAGAAAATCAAAACATTGAGGAAGCTCATGCTCTCCCTGAACTGTGTTGTTACACATATATTTGAGTATTCAGTCTGTGGAGCCACATAACATTAGGTACCCCGCATATCGAATCCCTAAGCTCTCGGCTCACTACGGTTTACAACTTTCATAATTCTCTCTAAATTTTCATTAAAAGGCGACTACGAGTAAGATCCGGCATACTGAACATGGGGGATGGGACATTAAATAGTGCGGCTAGGGAAATAATTAAAACAAACTACTCGTCGCAGTTTCTCTCGATATTGTTAACCCTTGGGAAAGCTCGAACGGCGGTAAGACTGTAACACTGATTATTTTCGAAAAACTGGGTCAAGGCTAATTGCGTGCCGTGCTATTCCAGAGAATTCTTTTCTTCTTTTTTTCGTCTCAAGAAGAGCCAACCCCGGCTAACATTGGCGAGTTTTAATACACTCGGAGACTTCGTTAACGTAAATTGCCTTGTAGAAACTAATGAACAATCCGGTAAACGCTCTCGTTGTGTGAATTCTCGAACTTCTGGAAACCTAATACCACCCCTAGCCTTGGAGTGACCTAGTTGCTTTGATCTTTCGACATTCATAAATTACTCCTGTTCTTAGTCGCAATAATTTTAAGCTCATATACACTGGCATGGTATAAAAAAGGATCTTCCAGTGGTCAAGTCTAGTTTCTTACTGAAAAAAACCCTCTCTAAAAAGGGGAGCGTGAACGTGCTTATAGTGAATATAGGTAGTAATAAATGAACCGTGTAATGCTCCAGTTACTCTGAATTTCCCTAATCTCGAATTCAGGGGCAAAGCAGACATCCTTAAATCATGTATCAAACCTAAGAAAATAGAAATCTTCACCGTTTGACTTCTTTTCAATTACCACTTTCAAGTGATCAATAGGGCACAACTCTGAGGCCTATTACCTGACCACTGTACAGGGCGTTTCGCAAAACGTTTCAAGTTCAAGGGGTTGTCGCTTGTCGCGGCATTCAAGTTGAAAAATGTCATATAGATTGCAGGGACATTTCGTGTAAGGGGCTGGAAATAGATCTGATGAAAGGACGAAATTTTTTCTATTAGAAATTAATTGCCTTGAGTTTATAAATATGTAGGTGCATGGTTTTTGTATTGTTTTAACAAGTAGAAAGTAGATGATCATTTGACCAGATATAGAAATTTTAATGTTCTTAGCCAAGAAAAGGCTGTTTCATTCGTTCAGTGCAGTAGAAATTGAAATATGAGCGAATTAAAATCGGGAAAATTAGGAAAATAAAAATACTTTTTTTTTTCCAGTTTTTTTTTTTTTCGATACACGTTCCTTGTAATATGTGGGAGATCCGGTAATGCCGTCACCTTGATAAGACAGCTCAGGCCATGATTCATCACTCGCAAAGGAGATCAGGAGATCAGTATACCTCGCATAGTGAATAGTATCCGAAGACTGCCCCGCAGTGGTTCAGAATTCAATTCTAGCTGGCCTGAATTCTGAAACTCAGTTAATAGGGGTTTTTGAGGGCACGGTTTTGGAACTCGAATCTCAGAGGCAGTTTCAGGGGGGAGGGGCAAAATTCAGTTTGAACAGTACCGAGTGGGGTATCATAATACATATATGTTTTTTACCTCCTAAATAAGATTCTGAGGTTATTTTGTTTGAAGTGTGAGAAGGGACTTCAAAGGGGAGGAGCCAAATTCCAAATTTTTCAACATTCCTAAGTGGGATATCAAAATGTATGTTTTCGACCTCCTAAACATGATTCTGAGGTTATTTTGTTCGAAATGTGAGGAGGAGCTTTATAGGAGAGGAACCAAACTACAAAGTTTTCAACATCACCAAGTGGGGTACCAAAATGTATATATGTTTTTGACCCCTTCAACACGATTCAGAAGTTGTTTTGTTTGAAATTGAGGTGTGCTTCAGGGGGAATTATGTACACAAGAGTACGTGTGGTATTTTAAATAACAATAAATCAATACCAACAAACAAAATAGTCCACCAGAATTATAAACAAAGTATAATATGAAGAATAAATGAACCCATAAACAAAATATAACATTAAGAATGAAGAAAGCCATATCTTCCGGATCGTAGTTATTTTATTTTTTCTACATTATCTTCATCTATATCTTTCTCCTCTTCTTCTCCGTCATTTTCTTTCAAATAACTCTCACGATCTTCAAAATCTTCTTATCTTTCTATTTCTTTGGGGTGATACTCTACATCATATGCAAAAATTGTAGTACATTTTTATTCTTTATCATGCACTTTTCAACACTTTTTTGTTACATTATTTCACGAAGTAGTTGCTTCGGTTTGTAGCAGAAGGTGTTTAAAGGGGTGATAATGCACACTCTAAGGCAGAATTAGGCATCAAAGGTTTTGCGACAGAATTTAACAGGGATTTTGTTACTATAATTTTAAAAACTAAGATTACATAATTTTATTTACTTTGAATATTAATTGCTGGTCTTGGAACACATTGAAACTTCAAAACAAACACAAATTTGAAATCAGCAAGAAAGATACTAATAGAAAACATAAGGTAATTGTCAATTTCACTGACACAATAACATTATTACAAATTGAAGTAAAAAACACACACACACAGATAATTGTAGCACCGGTGCTATGTTGAGTATCACTACTTTCACATTTATAGCTATGAGACGAACACCAAATCTCATACGCGAGACTAGATGTATTGAATGTTATAGAACGCATTTAAATTATAATTTTGTCAAAACCGCCTAGTTCATTTCTATGTATTTTGGTCACCGTGAACTGAATTCTGGACTGACCTATGTACACAGCTTTGTGCCTGGGGAATGTCACGTCTATACTGTAACATGTGAACAATAACTGATTAATGATGTTGTGGTTTGGGAAGCTTGTACACCACTCGCCTGATCTCCTTTGCAAGTGATGAACCAATGGATTCAGCTGTCTGATGCAAAGTAAACGGCACTATAGAGCCTCCAAGATTGTTGCAGAGCGTGGCTCCGATCCACAGACCTCTCTGTACGCAACACTAGGCCCTGTCGGTGTCACATCCGAACTGTGACATATGGGCAGCAACACTGATTAATGATGTGGTGGGGGAAGCCTTTGTTATATCTTACACACTAGGTTAGTTTTCTGATATCACTCCCGAGGCGAGGTACCTTTCCTTGCAAGTGATGAATCATGGCTTGAGCTATCTGATGCAAAGTGACGGCACTAAGGAGCCTCCAACATGGTTGCAGGGCGTGGTTCTGATCTGCGAACCTCTATACATGGTTCTGACCCCGGTCGGTATTATATCCAAACTATATGAGATGTGAAGAATAACATTGATTAATTATGTGATGATACAGGGGGCCTTTCTTGTCTTTATAACACGGGATTACATTGCATGAAAAATATGTTTTTTTCAGGATACCAAGTGCATCTCTGTACCTCCATTAGGAACTGAATAATTGAAATTTTTCGGAATCAAAAATTGAACCCATATAATATGAACAATTGATTTGCAGAAAGAAAAGAAAAATTATACTATGAAGAGCATTGATATTATTTTAACACACTGAACATTTGATAATTCCTTAGAATAATAGTATGGCTGACATCATACAACAATATTTGGTAATAAATTAATCAGGGACATACCGAAGAGTTTTTCCTGGGGGAGGGGGAGGGAGTAAAATTGTGGAAGTCCTTACTGACTGAACTCAGAATTCCCAAGTATAAAAGCCAAAAAAAAAAAAAAATCTTTTGACCTATTGGATTTTTCCAACTGACTCAACTCAAAATTCTCAAGTATCAATGCAAAAGATGAACAACATTTTGACTTGTTGGTTTTCCTTAACTTCTTAACTCAATTCTCAAGTATCAAATCAAAAGAAAAAAAAAAAGAAACTTTTACCTTGTTGGATTTTCCCATCTCGCCTGACTGAAATGGTAAATTTTCCCAATTGCTGTGTGAAAAATTTCGACAGGGGGGAGCTGTCCCCTGTCCCCCTATCGGTGCGTCCCTAAAATTAATTGTCATAAAAGCAACATATTCCGACAGCAAACTGAGATTGAGTTTTACAATCGTTTTTCATGTTCCTTTCATGAGCCAGCGGCTAACGATCTTTCCAGTTTCCCAAGTCCAGCCTGTAACTGAAGGATTCGCGGGATTTTTTCAAGTACATTCATGAATATTTGCAGTCTGCACCGAAGAATTAAACTATTCAGGGTGATTCAGCATAGGGCAGTGCCCACCGACAATCGACGACCGTGCCAAGGTCACGACTATACCAAGTGCAGCTTGCATAGGCTTGTAATTACGCATGTAAATTATTACGACGTTTAAATTTTATAGAATCGTTAAAACTGTTGTTCGATTATATAACCCAAGTACGGTACACTTCCATACTATTTGTATATTCTAATTGTTTACATTGTGAATGGCGAAGCCGGCGTCGATTTGCGTTGATTGAGCTTTGTAATCAAACAGGGCGGTCAATAAATCACTGGATCCGTTAATTTAACGTGCGCTGCTTTCAGTGTATAGTCAAATAAAACTTTTCAACGCCAATCGGCGAATTCGAATGAGGCCCTCATCTCGAACATTTCACATTCGGATATTTGCTATCGGATGTGAATAATAAATAAAGCAACTTTCAGAATGGGAGAAGAAAATTTTCAGACGCTGTGTTCAGCATGAAGTGTATCATGTTCAGATATGTTTGGAGGGAAGTACCTTTTCTAACCTTATATTTGAAATAAGTTCATTTCGATAATCATCTTTTTTTTCTGCTTTCTTTCCTTTTAGGTGTTCCCGGATCTCAAATTGTTGTTTTTGACCTACCATCAAGGGTGTAGCGTTGATTGAAGGGTTACTAAAGGAAGAGACGTAAGTACTACAACCATCAAACTCAGCTCCGGTTTTTATGGTCGCTCTAGTAGCCGCCGAGCCTATTCTAATCGCTTTTTTTCATTTCTGTTTCAGTAGTGCACATTGATCTTGCTCTTCATGAGAATGGCTGCGTTTCCAATACATGAAGTCAATCTAACGATTAATTTCTTTCAACCATAGTATAGGCGGCGTAATCGAGAATTTCCGAAGTGGGTAGCCCTGCGCTGAAAAGGTGATCGTGGACGTTATCACCATAAGAATGCATATAACTTGAATTCGCTTTTTCTAGTCAATAAAATGTTTTCTTGCGGCTTATAATAGATGAATCTGGAGATTGAGGTCTCTAGTTTTCCTTTATGAACTTCAAACGGCTCCATTTTCCATGTATTAGTTGTTTACAAGCGCATTTTGTACCAATGGTAAACTTCCATAAGAAAAACAGTAATTTGGAAATCAACTTATTCATCTAACTAGAGCGAATAAAACCTCTTACTCACCATTACCCTCACCACCCAGGGCCCTTACCCCCCTCCTGAGGCTACGCTCCCATGGTTCTCCTCCCCACTCTGGAGCTCCCTCTACCATGAACCACCTCCTAGGGGTATGCTACCCTTGGAAGAATGAGCAATTAGTGGGGCAGGGTAGGCAATCCGCAGTCTCTACTCCCTCCCCAATGGCGGCCTTAGTCCCTCTTTACAGCCTTCCCTTCCGCGGCTCTATCACCCTACGGCCTCCTCGCTCAACCACCTCGAAGATCCCCTGGTTCTCCAATCAGGAGCTTCCACCACCATGACTATCCCTCCCCCACGAGAACCCTTCCCCTCAAAACCCTCTCTCCGGGACCAGAACCTTCCGCACCACGGACTTCATTTGCCTTCCCGGCTGCCTCTCTTACCAAGGACATCCTCCTCCACCTGAACCTCTTACACACTAAACCCCTCCCCTCTCCTGAGACCTTTATCTCTTTCTACAGTCCTCGGCACCTCCGTGGTCTTCCTCCCCTTCAAGAGCTCCTTCCTCCACCATGAGTACCTCTTACACCCCGGGCCTTTATCTACCACCAGGTCCTTTCACTCATCTTAATCCCCGGCCTACTCAAATCCTCCATCTCCGTCCACAGCTCACGCCCCCCACTGGGCTCAACCATGAACCCCCTCCTGAGGGTAGGCTACCCCTGGAAAATTGAGCAATAAAGGGGCAGGGTAGGCAACCCGCAGTAGGTTGTCATCCTTTGGAGAAATAAGCAATGAAGGGCAGGGTAGACAACCCGCAGTGCGTGGTGGTGGTGATGATAATGATGATGATGATGATGACGTCATAAGGACCTTATATCTCAGAGTCCAAGGTAGCTGGTCTGCCCTATTCATGAACACTATAATATTTATCTTTATATACGTATCTTAAGTTAAACTATGTGTTATATCTTGCGACTTGAGATCTTGGAGATTATGGGTAGTATGTCATTGTATGTCTTTTTATGTCTTCTTATGTCGGTTATATCTTAAAACTTGGAGATCTTTATGTTAGAACAGAATATGTCCTTGAAAGTAGCTGGTCTGCCCCTGCAATTTTTCTGATTTTTAGGTAGGCAACCCGCAGTGCGTTTTTCCCTCGGAGGTGGCGGTGGCAGATCTTACTTTTTTAGTATATTTGATGATTTAGATTTTGGTTTTCATTTTGGGACCTAAATCAGGGGTGGATCAAACGTCTCCGCCTTATAAGATGTTCGGATTCAGCGAAGCAACGAACAAACAATTCCGATTGGTTTTCGATGGCTTTTCTTCAGAAAAAGTAAAATGGACCGCAGCCCTTGTTAGGACAGAATGGATAAAACAGGATTTTAGTCTAAAAACTTGTTTGGTTCCGTTATCAGCTGCTTATGCAAAAGCATATAGTGTATCGTTGCAGAATAAAGTTAGGTATTGACTGTTCTGGAAGTTCGATTATACTACTTGGTTACTTGCACCCCGCCCCAACTCATCTCAATTAGGATTAAATTTCTAACAGAAAGGAATTTGAAAAAGGGTCAATCATCAAATTTTTGAACTCTGCTTCCCCACTTATAGTCTTCCCCTCCGGCGCTTCTGCTGCCTTCATTTCTAACCACGAGATTCATATTTCTGGACACGTTTCTCCGGGTGTGCTTAGAAGACGCGGTAACCACGAGGCAAAAAGCAGGTAACGAAGTGGCGCCCCAAAACGGAGGCTGGTTAGCTATGAACGAACTATCCTTTTCTAATTAATGCGGCTTGAAAATCAAATGTGGCCGTCAGCCGAGTGAGAAGTTCGAGCTCGGTATCAAAATTCTCAGAACCGACTTGGCGAAGCAGCTTCGCATTACAAATGAACTGCGGCGAATAGGATACCACGTTCCGTCTCTAAAACTAACGAAAATCACGTGCGACCAACTCGAAAACCATACCCTATTCACCCGGCATGTATCAGTTTTGTATCAGCGCGAAGATCAATTTCAAAAAAAAATTCAGCTGATTTATCGTGTTCACGCGCCATAACGCCGTACATTTCAAATTTTCTTACGATGATGAATTCAACGTCGAAGGCAGAAAAGTTAATTGTAATTAGATATTCGACTCCGCTCCCATCCCGATACCACCAGTTGTACGCTCGATTCAATGTCACCTTTTGAGGTCGCACTTGATCGTACACCAATCTTCCTTTTTTCCCATTTTGATTGTAATGCAACCGAAAATTCTTGTGAAAAATTGACGTCCATTTGTTTGGCTCGTGTAGTATTTAAATGAACGACTCGAATGGACGCGATAAATATCTCTCCGGACGGTCAAGGTGAGTTGAGAAGGTTATCAACAGCCGAAGTTCTGAAACTGGTTGCTGAGACAGCAGAAATTTCTGCAGCTTCGTCGCATCGCGTCGGCTTTCCAGCGGCGTTCGCCGCATGTGGCTTCGGAGGTGAGATCGCGACAGTTGACGAGCAAGTGTGATTTGATGATTTCGAAGTAGTGTCGATGTCATTTGACAAGTCATCATCGTGTATTCAACCCTCGACGCCGAGACGGATTGTTTTACTTTTCTGTAACCCACGTGCGACGTGGACGGAGTTACCTCGTTTCTCAGTGTGTGTGCACGTGTGTGACGCGTTCTCTATATTTACTTATTAGTCTGCAAAACGAACAGGCGTCATCAATTATGCCAGCCCAGAAGACAGCTTATCGAATACGTAGGTAGGTTTATGTAGAACGATGTTTTCAACCGATTATTTATAAACGTATGGAACTTCTCGTGGGTGCACGTACGCGAATTTGTGTCGACCTTCGGCGGGTCGCATTTCGCACTTCGTACAGGCTCGTTGGCGATGACCAAGAGCTATTATGTCTCGTCTCTGGCAACAGGCAAGAAGGCTACATGCAAACCTATTTAACGAATCAATATCACGGGCGCAAGAACTGGAGGAGGTCGGGTGAAAATCCCCCCAACGTGGACAGAAAGAGTGTAAGAACCTATTTTTGGTAACTTCCGTATTCTAGACACCCCTTGGCACTGGCCGATACCGCGACTGCGAACTTGGTCCGCCGAAGGAATGGTATTCTTTCCTCGAGGGTATGAATAATAGGCATGACTAGGGAGCTTTGCCCCCGGCCGCTTCGCGGCCCAACTCCCCGCCGTCACTCGCTTCGCGCCTCGCCGGTTCACCATGCTTTTCAGTCTTTCTGTCAGAGTTCCTTTTTCTGTTTACTGAGGCTCTCTGATAGTACCAGTTGTGCAAACAACTGATGAGTTACTCTGATTTATTAATAACTTTCAGATCGTAATTTGGCCTATTTGAGGCGGCTGAGTATGTTACATTCCTCAGAGTTCGCAGATTGCTGCTTTTTTTTTTTTGCCCTATCGAGGCTTAGTTGTACAAATGACTGATGAGTTTCTATATCTTCGAGATTAAGTCACACCTCTCAATTTGATGTATTAGAGGAGGCTGAGTAGGTTAGATCCATCAGAGTTTGCAGGCTGCTGCCAGATTTTTGCCGGAAATACAGTGGTGAAAATGGAGAAGAGGCGCCATTCTCATAACTAATAGGAATCCGAAATAGGGAAAACATATCTTTCTTATGATATGGAGGGGAGAGAAATGGAGTACAGTGTGGGAGGCAGTATTTCGCAAGCTGGAAAAGTATAACTGCTATTTAAAATTTAAAAAATTCAGCCAGTTCCCAGGCTCACCACGAGGAGGTAACTGCCATGAACCCGCAAGAAGAGGGTAGCCCCTCTTAATGCCTGTATGATGGAGAAGATTCAGACTTGTAACGTTAATTGTTTACATGAATACCAGGATAAGGTACTTTCGTGAAAAACTACACCCTGTAAAACACCATCATACTGTTCGAACATTATAACAACTTAAAATTCTAATTTTTGATTTAATTCAATTTTCGTCCCCTAATTTTTGACTGCTTTAATATTGAGGTCTAGTGGGCGACTGGATTGCATGCTGGTCTTGAAATTTGGAGATCTCGGGTTTAAGCCCACGTAGCAACTCGCTGAAATTCGACTTAGGCCGATTTTTCGGCAAGAAGAAAAAGGGGGCTGACAGCTTCAAAAGTCTTCTCAATGTCTCTGATATAGTGCTCGAAAGGGCAGATTCCCGGACTCGGGTTGAGAAGAGGAGGGGAAGAAGGAAGTAGCAGGGACGAAGGCCGGGATTCAGATATCAGGCCCCTGGGAGTTTTTTTTTTCTGGGAGGGAGGAGGAGGAGTTTTGGTTTTTCCAGGAGAGGAGGGGTGGAAATGGAGGGAGGAGGAGGCAGAGGATGAGAAGTAGAAGGAGGTGGCAAAGGCAAAGGCTAGTACTTAGACTTCAGGCCCCTCGGAGTTTTTTCCAGGGGGGAGGAGTTCCCCTCCACAGCTCCCGCCCTCTTATGGTCCTCCTCCCCTACCACAAACCTCTTCTTCAGCGTGCCTCCCGAAGCTCCCCTACCCATCAGGGACCCTTCTTTAGGATAGGCTATCACCGATGGTAGGGACCCCACACCCACCACTATCTCCTGGCTTCCATTTCCCTCCACAGTTCCCTCCCACACCATGATCTTCCCCCCCAGGACCTCGATCATATACCAGGGACCCCCTCCTAGGGGTAGGCTACCCCTCCTCAGTCACGGAGGAGAGGGAGGTGGTGGTAGGGACGAAGGCCGGGATTTAAATATCAGGCAGGCTCCTTGGAGTTTTTTTCCAGGAGGGGAAGGGGAAGGAAGAGTTTTGGTTTTTATATGTATAGAGAGATATAGCGACAAGCCAGGGACGTACTAATGGGGGGAGGGGGTCTCAAATTGACACTTTAGATTAATTTTTGGCAAAATTCAGTAGCTAAGTCTGGGAACGCAATGCGGAAAAACCCGTCAGCTACCCGCGGAAAAGTTACCCTTTTGTAACCCTTCGATTATCCGGGTAGTTGAAGGGCTTCCGAGGGTAACTGACGAGTAACTACAGGGGTACATGGGTAACTAGAGAACAGCCAATCAGAACGCTCTGTTTACATGGTCGGTAACTGGTAACCCTTTACCCATGTAGCCCTGCAATTACCCAGGTAATAGAAGGGTTACAAAAGGGTAACTTTTCCGCGGGTAACTGGCGGGTTTTTGCGCATCGGGAAATTCGGAGAGTGAGGCCTTTTCCCCTTCTTTTTACCGAATTTTCGAAGAATTCGAAAGGAGGTATTGTTTTTGTTCATAGGGTGGGGGTTTGAGGTCAGAGTGAATTTTCTTTACGTTTTGAGGTGTGAGGAGTTCGAAAATATCATTCATTCTATTTCAGGTATCCTTATATATATATATATATATATATATATAGGTATATATATGTACAAAATTTTGAAACTGGAATAGCTCGAAGAGTGTAGGATCGAATTTTATGAAAATCAGATATGTTATAGAACAGCACTTGAAGTTGTGCATGTGAAATTTTGGTGAGGATTCGCCGAAAGGGGGCTGTGGGGGAGAGGGTCAAACTTTTCTTTCGATTATTTCTCATCATCTCAGCTTGGGGACGAAAAAATATACTGGAACTCATTTGAAGAAAATTTCATTTTACATATTTTTAGTTATTATCATTTTTCGCAGCACCCCAAAGGGGAGGGAGATAACCGGGGTAGAAAATTGGGATTTAGTGTTTAAAATGTGGTCAATTTTTCTACGTGTCGAAAATGTCGAGATATCGACCTTTCGATATAATGCGTTTATTCAGATTCATTCCCAACAATAGTTGTTTGTCGTCGGTACTGCTATTGTTAGCAAGATAAGCAGTTACTGGTATCAGTTCTTTTATTTGAACTCTGTCCATGTAAATTCGTGTTGCCTGCATTTGAACTACCACGCGTCTAAATTCGTGCTGTGTGTATTTGAACTATTTGTGTTTGTTTTGAAGTGCGTCGCTTGTTTTCCTTTAACGTTATCCCATTTTTGCTGTTTTGTTGAGTTTTTGTTTTATTTTTCGAGATCTCTGTTATGGTTGTTTTTATGGTTAAAAGTTCCTCTTAGTTATTTTTTTCGGTTTTTTCTTCTGGTTTCTGTTCTGTTGAATTTTTTGCATACAGCTTTCATTTTTCCTAGTCATCGCCTCCTTTTTTCTATTATTATTTTTATTATTATTATTATTATTATTATTACTAATATTATTATTTTGCTGATTTGGAGTTTTTCTTTTATTTTTCAGAATTTTTTTTATGTAAGATACTAAATTTGAAAAGTCGGTACTGCTGTCGCTGCTGCGACAGCGTTTTTTTTTCTTTTTTTCCTTGCCACTAAAATGTTTAGGAATCTTAGTTTGCATTTTTGGTTTTTTACTGTCGTCATCCAGTATTTATGTTCGCATCCGATCTCATATGACAGTTTCAAAGAACCTGCGCGAGAAAATCGGACTTATAAGTCTAAATGAGTCAAGGAGGAGTCTAGTGAGTCTTCATCAGCCCAGCTTTCTGAGAAGAAGGCAGGAAAAATCCGAAAGGAGTCTGAATAAGCTTTCACAAATTGTACATAAACGTCCATTATGTCTTACGAAGCCGTTTTTAGAGAACTTCTAATTCCTGAAACTCATACTGATTCTGTTGAAGCTCATTTAGACTGTCAATAGGAATACTTTTTAACGAAGTTTCTGGGTCGTAAACTAGTCGGAATGAGTCTTCACGTGGTCTGGAAGAATTTTGACGAGTGGCATTTCAGACTGCATAAGGGAAATGAGTCTTAGTATAATGTTTGAATAACTAATAGAATAGCTGCCAAAATTAAATTTAAAATTACCAATTTGTTTAATGGCCTTTCAACGAGTGCTAAAATATTCTGAATATCCTGATGGTCGGCCAAAGCGGCGTTAGCCTTTGCGAAGCCTTATACCAAATATTATGTACGAGGCCTGTTTTATAGAACAAAAAGGTAAGCGCAAACAAGAAGTGGAGCTTCAATTTTCAAGTCAAAACGTTCGTAGTAACACTTACACTATGAGCAAAGAATTTGGACCGTAATCTTGGAAAACTATGGGTTACGTTTTGCACCCTCGCCAAAAAAACAAGACCTTCAGCCCTAGTGAAATATTCCGGGCACATCAGAATCACGAAATCCGAAATTAGCCGCGTCGTCTTTTCATTCCATTGTCCCTTCACTTTCGCAGGCCATTTTATTATCATCCGCAGTGTCCAGCAGCGACGAGAGATGAGTAGCAGCCGTCATGGCGCAGTCTACAGCACAACCGAGAGAAGACGGGAAAATTTTGAAAAATATTCCTTGTATTGTTCGTGCAAAAGCCTAGTATTGTTTGGACGACGAATGAATACCGTTATTAATTAACATAATGATCGTCGACTGACGTTATTAATCGCTCGGCGTTTTCGAAAGCCCACGTGGCCAAATTTACATAAGACGTGAGGACGTGACCGCAGAAACGGAATTAAATGGAGTGGAGCAGAGCAAGGTCCATATAGGAACCATGCAGCTTCATTTCTCAGCTCGGAAAACTTATTGCGAAAAATGCAAACACAAAGATTCAGCGCGAAGATTTGGAGAGAAAAAAAAATAGAGGAGCCGCAATTGTCTGGTCGATTTCCGCCACCGTCTGTAGGGGTTGAGAGGGAAAAAGACGTATCTGGTCGCGTAACTCGACACGCGTTCATTTTGCATTACATTCTTGCACGCCGGTATGACCATGGCGATATGGTAGTTTGCTGGCGAATAATTATGTGGCGTGAATACTCAATGGCGTATAAAAAGGTTCTCTACATGCGACGCGACGTGGAAGAGGAGGATAAAACGCTCGTTGAACATCGAGCGTGCCGGAATTTCGAAATGGCTGAACGGAAGAAAGCAGTAATTTTACTTAGAGGAAGTGGCAGTCCGAATTCGTCCTCTAGCTGGACAATGGCGTACCCGAGGTATAAACGGGAAATACTACAAGGAAACCAATAATGTTGTCCAGAGATTTCAGTCTCCGGGAATACCTGTAGTCTGAGAAAATAAAAGTACAAATCGACTAAAAAACAAATCGAAGCTGATTTTTTTGCCAGAAAATTCGGTATAATGGTTGTAAGAAACGTACTAACCCTTTGTATTACTTTTTCCCGGCAAAGTCTTCAAACAGAGATTGTTCCGCACCAAATTTGCCATAAAAGTGGTTACTTGTACTTTTTTGTATCTACTTTGGAAAAAACCTCAAGGGGGAGGGAGTGGGAGTTCGAGATAAGCTTTCCTATAAGCACAGTTTAACGTAGACTTTACAGAGAGAAATAGTGTATTATACTACCAGATTTGTGGAGTAACTGAGGGCAAAAATACGCGCCTAGTGTTCTGAGCTCTGTGCAAAGAAATCTAGTACATATTTGTGGCAGTTTATATAAAAAGGGGTAACTTTGTCGATCGATTGAAGTCTCAGAAAACGCGAAAAAAGAAAAACAAATTTTTTTGTCGAAAAATCAATTTTGAGATTTTGGTTGATTTCCATAGAAAAAACATCGCAATAATGAAGAGACAAAATTTACGCGCATGAGAGAGAAGAGGGAGAGAGAGGCAGAGAATTATGAAAGAGAATGAGAAAAGAATGCGAATGTCCGTGTTCGCTTCTTCGTGGTTTTTCGGAGCTCACGAATAAATCCGATGTTCTGAATTGTTACCTCGCAGAAGAGCGAAAAATTATCTTTCCAACAAGCCCTCGTCGAGGATGGTAACGTGATTCCGCGACGAGTTAGGGCCGCTTGACAGAGTGGGAGAAAAAGGCGTGTCTAACTTTAAACGTGTTTTTGCGCGTTCTTGTTACACTCATCTTTGACTGCTTGTATCTCCGGAACAAAACACGCTACAAATCTCGCCAATAGCTCGTTGGAATGGGCATTCATTCCTCTGTTACGTACTGTCCATAACTCAAAATTCGTCGGATCAACAAAGTTACCCCTTTTTATAGAAACTGCTACATTTAATGAATGCAATTACGCGAATCTAAATTTGATGTCTTTGCTTCATCATATTAACTACACAAGTCTGCAAACTCAAGTATTCTCTGTGTTATACGCGTATCATGATAAAAAGAAAAACCGAGGGAAACTAGCACTCTTTTACCACACTGTTGAGCCAGAGTACTAAGAACATGACACAAGAGTGCTGCGATGTTGAATTGTGTGAAGTAAAATTGATCAATTTATTATTTAAATTTTATTAATATTGTATTTACATATATGAAATTAACATTATATCCACTTAACTGGGGAGACTGAGATACATAGGATAATTCTTACATCTTGGCTTAGGTATATCAAACCCTGTTTTACAAGAAGGAGATAAGACATATTTTGACAATTTTCTGATTATTTACGATTCTAATAGCACTTTTCATGTAGAATTGACTGGTAACACTGATGTTACACAATTCCGCATGCTTTGACATGCTGCATGCAAAATTATGTAATATCGGTGTTACCAATTGATTCTGTGTGAAAAGTGCCATTAGAATTGTAAATAATCAGAAAATTGTAAAAATATGACTTAATCTCCTTTTTGTAAAATAGGGTTCCACGTAATCGCAAAAAAACAGTCTTTTTGATTCCTCCCCCCCCCCAAATTTAGCTTGAACCTATACCCATAAAATGCCGCAATAAAAAACAGAAATCGAACAAATAAGTAGTTAATCTTGTACATCTGCTGCCGTAAAAATCCTCTATGGTCCCAAGTATACCAACATAGTGGAGTAGCCAGAGACACACTGATTGGAGATACACATGGGGCTCATTATCGAGGTTATTCATTTAATATTTCTGAGCCTTCGTGCAGGTCCATAACCAGAAGGGTGCTAGGGAGTGCTGAGTACCCCCAGCGCTTGCTGGAGCACCCCTGGCAAAATTTTGTGAATAAAAATAACGAATTCTTTAAATTTTTCTCGCTAGTATCTTTTATTTCTTTTCTCTTTCCATTTACCGTTTCCGATTTTCTCTCTCTGTTATTTCAATAGTTCCTCGTTTATCATCCTAAATCGCTAAGTCGTTCACTTACTTCTTTCCACACCTTATCTCTCCCAGTTTTTCTCCCTTCACCTTCAACCCTGTACTGCCGGTATAGAGCCTGATTGGTGCATGCTAAGAGTGTTTTTTTACTGGTTATTTGTGTATGATCTGCCAATGGTTACTCTTCGTTTATGGATTATTCATTATCGAGGTTGTTGATTTAATCTTTCTGAGCCTTCGTGTTAAATCTGGCAGTCTTCACTTTTTTTAGTGTATGATGGATTCTGTGAACTTTTTTCTTTTGGACGTTTATTTTCTTGTACTTTTGATGAACTTTTGAACTTGCTAAACATTCGAGGTATCATTCGTTTTTGTTGTATTTTTCTTCTTCGTTTACTATCGACGTAAAAACTGCATCGGACCGCTTCTTCGCAAATTTTATCTCCGGGTGACCATATGTCTGAGTGACCGCGACCATTCGTCGAGGAGACCAAGATCTTAATTTTTCGCGTAATTTTTTTGCTTTTTTGATAATACTAGGGGGCTTCGCCCCTGGCCTCTTCGCGACCCAACCCCCGCCGTCACTCGCTTTGCTCGTGCCGGCCTGCAGTATCCCCCTTAATCTAGCGCCCTAGGCTTGTGCCTATGTTGCTTATGTGTAAATACGGCCCTGGACGTCATAGTAACATAAGTGTATCTTACCATTCATAAAAAAAAACCAAGGCATTATATGCATAAAAACAAAACGGCGCTATACTATCCAGGAGTTCTCTCCTCCACCAAGAACCCCCGGAGGTGGGCTAACCTTTACCAACCCCCACCACAGCTGTCCTCCTCCATCATAGCCACTTTCCCTCACCATGCTCCTCCTCGACCACGGCGACGCCCTTCCTCACCGTAGCCGTCCTTCCTCTCCAGAAGCTCCCACCTCCACCGAGATGCTCCCTCGAGGTAGGGTACCTCTGGTGAAACGTGAGATTAAGGTACAGGGGAGGCCACCAGGAATTTATCCTCATAGAGGGGAAAGAGGAGGTAGCTTTTACTGTTTAGTGTATAGAGAACCCTCCCCCACCACAACTCCTCTTCGTCCTTCACCGCAACCTTCCCCCCGAGCTCCCTCCACCACCATGAACCCTCTCCCAACGGTAAGCTACCCCTGGAGAAATGAGCAATTAAGAAGTAGGGTAGGTAACCCTCAGTGAGTTTTTCCTCCCGGAGGCGGTGGCGGGGTGACGGATTTTACTAAGCTCCCTCATCCACCATGAACCGCCTCCCAAGGGTTGGCTACCCCTGGAGAAATGAGCAGTCAAGGGGCAGGGTAGGCAACCAGCTGTGAGTTATTTTTTCCAGGAGGCGGTGGCAGCGGCGGATTTTGCTAAGCCCTCTCCTCCACCATGAACCTTCTCCCAACGGTAGGCTAGCCCTGGAGAAATGAGCAATGAAGGCGCAGGATAGGCAACCCGCAGTAGGTTTTTCTTCCGGAGGCGGTGGTGGCGGCGGCAGATTTTAGTACGCTCCCTCCTCCACCCTAAACTCCCTCCCAAGGAGAGGCTACCCCGGGGAAAATGAGTAATTAAGGGGCAAAGTAGGAACCCGCAGTGGGTTTTTTCTCCAGAGCCGGCGGCGGATTTTACTTTTTTAGTACATAGAGAGACTTACCCATGCATCCATATGATGCATATATAGGTTAAGAATATTGTAAGTTGACTGGGGGAGGGGGCAGGCTGAAAGAGAGATAATTTAGTTTATTTTGAGTTTTTCATTTCTGCTCCAAAATTCTAGGATATTCAAAGTGTGATTTGGTTAACTGCCTTCTCATTCCTTGGCATCGTATGTCTCGTTGAGCTAGCCAATGGCTTTTTCCAGGACTCTCTTTTGGATACCTCTGTTCTTTTCGTTTATGTCAAGATTTGATGTGAACATGTTGCTATCTGATAAGTGGATAGCACCAGCAGTACACAGGTACGCACTTTTGGAGAATCGGCCACTTCTTTTTCCCTTTCTCGGTCGGTCGTTCATAAAAGTGCTACAGTATATTAAGCCCACGGCACCTAACTTTCAGCCAAAAATCAGATTATTCAGAATTTCTTAAAACTCATTTTTCCAGACCACTATCGCAAAAAAATGTGCGCGGAAACTTGGAAGATTTTTCCTTAGATTTCCTTTCTTTAGCCGAGCATTTGAAAAGGAAATCAGATTACTGGTTTTTTGTTGGCGAACTGCGTATTTCGTTTTTTTAAACCTTTCTTTGACGAAGGTTTCCATACAGACCAGTCAAGTCATTTTTCACAGCTGACAAACGTAGGTCTATATGACAACACCACCCTTAATCGCATCCCACTGTCATTTATACGTCGAAGAACTTGCTGCAGGTGGCATCCCTCATTCTAATTTTGTTGGCGTCCCTAATCGCCGGATTCGGGTTTCCAAATTTGTCGATGTTCTGGCTTGTAACGTCGCTCCGAGTACCTCAAATTCAGATTATTCGATGTTCTAGCGTAACACCATCATACGCTGATCCAATACAACGAATATCTGAGACGTGTAGGTCTTGACGAGTGTACGCAGTTATTGGCCGCCTGATTTGCAGTAGTATTTCGAATGTGTAAGGCCACGACACACACGCTACGAGGACAAGACACACCTCCTATAGCCTATTTATGTGACCCAACCGTCTCCAATTTATGGACTAGATGAACTGTAAGCTACATTTTTGCAAACCAATATCGAACAAATTAACGGTATCGTATTCGCACACCGCGAGTTTCAAAATTGCGAGTCCGGCCCACACGAAAGCAGTTATAAACGAATAAAGAAAGAGGCTTTCAAAACGTGGGACTTGAATTTTTCAGCGGCAGAAGATTAAAGAGTGACTTTGATTACGTGTTCCACGTTTGAGAGATTGAATAACAAAGACTCCCTTTTGGAGTAGCTACCAATTATAGATACCGTGGCTGGTCGATTCCCGTCCCTCGGGTCGTGGCTGCTGATTCTTTGAAAACAGGTACTGCTTGAATTACTGATTAAATCAAAGTGCTTCATACGAGCAGCGTTGCTGAATTATGAAGGGCAATGAAAGGCGAGTGCCTCGAGCACTGAACTGAGAAGGGAGGGTGAAAAAACGAGGGAAAATGAAAAATAACATACAGAAGAAAGGAAGGAAAGAAGCAAGTAAGAAAAAAAAATTTTTAAATAGGAGAGAAAGTTAAAAGAGGAAAGCACTGTTTATTTTTCAATTTTTGGACACAATTTACCTAAATTCGGCTCTAGTCCTAAATGAGTCTTGAAGAATTTCGGCGCATCTTGTCCTAAACGAATATGGATGAATCATAGAGCCTCAAATGAGTTGAAAATTTGCTGAATTCTGTTAAACAAATACGAAAAAATCTTAGTTATATCGAATGAGCTTTAAACGAGTTTCAAAGACACTTCAATTGTCGAAAAAGTTAAACTAGTTTCGAAAAGCCTTAAAAAGTTCAGAAGAGTCTTCAGGAATCTTCAACAATATTTGAAGAGTTTTAAAGGTTTTTCATATCCTAACCAGAAGCATCTTAAAACGAGTTTTGAACAGATTCTGTGGATTCTCGTGGCTAGAAGATTCTTGAGAGGTATTTAAATAAATTTAGAGGAGTTGAATAGGTTTGGTGAGTCTTAATTGAGCTTAGATAATACCTAATGGCATTTTAACTAATTGAGAAGAATTTTGAAGAATCGTAACGGGTCCTCAAAAGTTTAAGAAATGTAGAAAAATGTTGATGAGCTTTAAGAAATTTGACGAGTCTTGAGGGGTTGAACGAATTTTCATCAGTTCTATCGAAACGTAAACATGTCGACAAGAGCTTTAAAGTTTCTGAAGTGAATCTTCTGATATCTTGAGGAGTTCTTTCATAGGTCATGAAAAATTTTAATATCTCAGTGTGCTCTTGAAACACTAGGGGATCCAAGACAGCGACAGAGATACAGTTGCTGATGTGGCTCTCCGCTTAAAAAGGCCCCTCAGGACTTCCCGAACAATCTAAATTAAAACTATAATACAGCGCCAAAGAGGCCAACAGTAAAATTATCTGTGTTTGTGAATCTTCTGATCTTTTTTTATAATAATAATAAAGCCTTTATTACGGTAAGGACAGATATACTCGTATCTATTTAAATTTAAAAGTTACAGAACTTATGTAATGTACTTATATATTATTATTAGCCGAGTTGTGTCCCATACCGAGCCCCCATTTCGCGGGCATAGGCCTCCCCGATTTTCCTCCATGTTTGTCGGTCATGAGCTGCCCTGCACCAAAGCGTCCCCACCTTTCCGGTAATTTCTCCCCTCCAGCTTGTGGCCGGTCGGCCCTTCCTCCTTTTATGATCGTAAGGGATCCAAAATGTGACCCTCCTACACCGCCGCTCCTCGCCCATTCTGGCTAGGTGACCCGCATATTTCATTTCCGACATCTTAATGATGTAGACTATATCCTTGCATTTAGTTTCTCCTCTGATGGACGTAGCTCTAATTTTGTGTTTTCTCTTCAAACTTAGAATGCTCCTTTCAATTCCTCTATGTATGGTCACTAGCCTCATGGTTTGAGCCTGTGTAAGGGACCACGTCTAGGCCCCGTACGTTAGTATAGGCAGAACGCATGCTTCCAGCATTTTTATCTTCAATGAAATTTTCAGATTGTCCTTAAGAATTGACTTCAAGGCCCAATAGCCTTTCCATGCCTGGCTAATTCTCTTTTCTACCTCTAACGATATAATTTAACCAAGATACGTGAATTCATCAACAGTTTCCAGGACTTCATTTCCCACCCTGATTTGGCCTCCGGTAGAGTTGCTCATTACCTTAGTTTTAGTTCTGTTTATTTCAAGTCCAGCTCTCTTGCTTTCTTCCACCAGGTTATTGAGCATCTCTTGAGCTTCCCGCGTGTCCCCACTTACTAAAACGATATCATCTGCGAATCTCAAATGATTAAGATTTTGCTCATCAATTTTGATCCCCTTTTTTGCCCAGTCAAGTTTCCGAAATACTTGTTCTAAAACTGCATTGAAAAGGTTTGGTGACAGGGGATCTCTCTGCTTTACTCCTCTATGTAGCCTAACGGTGGGACCAGCCATATACAATTTTACATACGCATGTGTATCCCTGTCTAGTTCCTTCAATACCCTAATCATTTTTGCATTTACTCCTTGGTCATTTAGCTCGTCCCACAGGTACTCGTGATCCACGGTATCAAATGCTTTACAGAAGTCTATAAATACCAAATGAAGTTCTACCTGATATGCTTTCGCTTTTTCTATCAGTTGGTTGAGTGTATGTATGTGATCGGTCGTGGCGTATCCCTTCCTAAAACCTGCCTGTTCCCCAGGCTGGGCACTATCCAATTGGGAGTAGATTCTGCTTTTTAATACTTTCATGAATACTTTGCTTATGTTGGAGGAGAGGCGGATCGGCCTGTAGTCGTTCAGCTGGTTTTTGTCACCTTTTTTATATAGGAGAATTATTTCTGATATTCTCCATTGACTCGGAATTACCTCCTCCTCAATGATGCGGTTGAACAGCCTAGTTAGCGGCTCTGCCATTTGATCTGCAAACTCTTTCAGTGTTATGTTGTCCACCCCATCAGGGCTTGGTGCTTTACCGACTTTCAAATTTTTGAGTATGGCCTCCAGCTCGTATTTTAATATTTCTGGAACCGGTTCGTCCTCCCCTGTGTGGCTATACTTATGCGCGCACCTCCTTGATGCATCCGGTGGAATATCATATAGCTCCTTATAGAAATTCGTGGCTTCTTTCAGAATGTCGCCCCTGTTTGTAACTCTTGCTTCTTTCTTGTTCAGCAGCCCCACACTTTTAGCTTCAGCATAACGTCTCTCCCGCCACCGAGTTCGAGCCCAACTTTTTTAGTAGACCAACTTTCTTCCAAAATATATTAAATTTTTTCCTAATCATATTTTTTAATATCTTCTCTAACATTTTTCTCTACCAATTTTTGTATTTTAGTTAGCTCAGTTTTGTCCAATGGTGTTTTGTTTCTATTTTCCCAAAGGTTATTCTTCCTGACTCGAGAGTCCGTTTTGAAAGCTTATCCCTGATTTTCTCTTTAGCCCTCGTCACTCCAAACTCTTCAACCATGTTTTTTAAAGCTTGGATCATACTGTCGTAAAAATTTTCCTCGACTTTCATGTCCTCTAGCACTGGTTTCAGTTTCTGGCATGCGTCCTCTTTCTTTCTGATTGGGATGATCCGCCTTCCTCTCCCTTTACTCTTCCTGTGATTTTTATACTGGACTCCTTGCGGGATGCTCAATTTACAGCGTGATATGCGGTACTCTGATAAGAAGCCAAATTTTGAAAGTGTTGTTACATCTTTAACTACTGACAGGTCATTTATTAGCAGGTGATCAGTGATCAGTCTCATTTTCAGTTCTTCCGTCTGGCGATATACATGTCCATTTCCTTTTGACTTTTTTTTCTTGTAAAAAGTGTTTGCTGTACATAAGTTAAATTTTTGGGCAATTTCTACTAATCTTTCCCCCCTGTCGTTTCTCTCCCCCACACCAGATGGGCCGCAGTGTTTTGAATTAGTCTTCCCTCCTACTTTTGCGTTGAAGTCTCTCATTATTACCTGATAGTATTCCTTCTCTTTTCGAATTGTTGCCTCCAGCTCGTCATAAAATTTATCTGCTTCTGCCTTTTCTGCTCCGGCTATAGGTGCATACACTTGCAAGATTAGCATTTTTGTCTTATCTATTTTCAGTTTTAGTAGGCATATTTTTTCAGATATTATTTTGATTTCCACAACATTATTTTTGATATTTTTGTTCGTATAAAAACCCACCCCCTGTAACATTTTGTGGAACCAAAGTAGTATAAATAGCTGCCTCTCCTCCTTTCTGTCAGTCTTTCCCCATATTTTCCAACTTCCGAGACGTTTTTTAAATAATTATCATGATTACTTATCATTTTTGAAACATTTTTATTGGAGTTCTCAGTTATAAATACACTTTATTAAAAAAGTCAATTTAATTTATATGTGTGTATTGGGGGGGGGGGGACAAAACTCTTACTGCGCCGCACCACTCCAAATGCCCGGTAATAATTTTAGCGCCCATCCGCTCCTGTCTTCGGGCTCAGACCTTGATCTGAACTGTTGATTTTCCTTTTTTTTGGCTTCTATCAACATCTCCCTTTTCTTGTCTTAGCTATTCAGGCGGACTATAATTGGAGCTGTTTTGTCTCTTGATGGGAGCCTGTGTGCTGCGTGATCTTTTTTTAAGGAGCACTATTAAAATCGTGCGACCTTAGATATTTATTAGCAACAAGATAATTCCAGTAAAATCGTCTTATCATTTTTTGGTTCCCTCAACTATTTTTCTAAATGGCCTCTATACTTGTCAGTCGCAACTAGAACTAACAACTATAATTGGAATCACTTGAATGTTACTTCGTTTTATTTTTACTTCTTTTTACGTTGACTTTTATTCAGCATAATGAGGTGGGGTTCAGCAATGAACTGTGTGAATTTTTGTAGAAGTACAAACAATATGCATATACGAGTATCATCAGTGATCGAAACTTAAACGAAATGAAGAACACTGATAAACGCTACAGCTGATTTATTACAATTAATAATTATCAGTAATACAGCTGCTTCCTTCCTTTACCCCGCCACAGGAACGGCCAATCCATCATGGCGTTGTGTCTTTACACATTCTTATTGAGTCCTAGTTGACAATTCGACGCGACGCGGCGTTTTTCCAACCGCGTGTCGCCCGCCCGGAACGCCGACACGAACACCGTTACGATCGCGTAAACACGTCTAGATATATAAAGTTGTAAACGTTTTTGTAAAATAATTGATACCAATAATTAATAACGCGGCCGCACACTAACAAAGAACTATACTCGTGAGCTGATCCGAAGGTGTCTAGAAATTTTTAAACGCTGCCAACTAATAATTAACCCGTAATTACTAATAAGTACCTTGTTCGATGATTAATCGCCGCCGCAATCGCCGTGCTCTTTGTAACCGCGCGCGAATTTTAAGACTTTTTTTTTTTCTCTCTACCTAATAAATTAGTCTCGCCGATAATGGAAAAAAAGAAAACAAGAGCCATTTGTTAGCGCTGAGATAAGCATCGTATCGCGACACGGGATCGCCTCAGGCCTAATTTCGATTTACATTTCTAGGCGAGCGTGCAAGCCTCTACTGTAGTTTGCCCACGTGTACATTTTCACGAGCGTGTGTTCAGTCTGCTGCGCTGCAGGTCTGCACAAGTGTATGCCCGACACGAGTGTACACGATGTTCACTCCGGACCGTCTCAGCTTTCGCTTCATTGTCGTCGCGACGCTTTGGCAAGACTCGCGACACCAGCTGCGACCGATTCGTCGATTCTCAAATGAATCTCATTAACCCGTTTACCCGACGTGCAGCAGCGACCGACTGCGAAATCGCCGCATCGGAGGGCCACGCTCGACGGGCGGACCAAGTCTGCCGGATTTGTAGCGTGAAGCGCGCCAACGACCATGTGCGTTTTGGCGGCCAACCGAGCGAGCAACATGAAGACACGTTTGTTGTATTCTGGAAGATCATGCTGTCTTCATTGACGATACGTGTCTTATAACTTCAAACCGGAGCCTTTGATATACATTTTGGCAAAGGCGGATCCAGCAGATGTGAACGGAGAGCAACCCCCTGCTTCTATAAGTAACTTAACCCCTTCACTGCCCTTTGAGATTTTCGTGAAAGAAAACAAGCTCTATACTGACGGCTTACTGCAAGAGGCTATATGTAATGCATGTGATACTGAGAACCCAACCTTCTCATTCTGTTCATGGAAAAAACTATCACCATTTTTGGTTACATTTTTTCTTCTACCTCGTTGTTCGCGAAATTGTCGGAAAATTTCGCTCAAGTATACCTGTGGAATAATTATTCCGAGCAGAGTAAATTATTGATTATTAAATAGGAGTACCCTATTGACCATTTTCACATTTAAATTCCGCAAGATTCCGCAGCGTCTCAAAATTTCTGCAAAATGAGACACTTTTTTCCCGCTACTGAAACGGAAAATAATTTCCGCAACTTCAGTCGCGAAGAAACTGAATCCGTTTCCGCAATCCTGTACGGTATTCCTAGATTCCTACCACGCAACGTTCAGCTGCGGAATTCTATTCCTCTACTGACGCAGAAAAAATCATATTTCCGCATTATTCCGCTTCGAAAAAAATCTATTTCCGCATAGTTCTGCTTCGAACAAAAACTATTTTCCGCAGCGTTCCACTACGTTTCATCAATTATATTCTGCCACATAATTATTTCTCTGGAGCGTCTCGGAGCGGACTATATTGGAAGCAGAACTGCGCAGAAAATTTTATTCAGCAGCGTTCAGGAGCGACTATTATTTCACTGCTGTACAAAGCAGAATATTCTTTAATGCATACTACGCCGACTTTCATTAATTTCTGATGCTAGTATGAAAGAAAACAATTTTTATTTGAAAATAAACGAACAATTTATGCAAGTTTTTCAGATAAATTTCGCGTCGCATTCGCGTGCTGGGTGGCTGCATTTCTGGAATCTGAAAATTAAATTTTTAGCATGAGAGCAGATTATTGAAAAGTGAAATGTATACAGAATGAGTGGCAAGAAGTGACCTTTGTAGAAAAAAGTGACTAAATGGACGCCCTGCTAACCCCATATAATACGGCCAAGACGTCAGGAAAAAATATTAGCGTCTGTTGAAACAAAATAGGTCTGTTTGGGCAGCATACAGAAACTACCAAAATTGACAAAATGGACAGAAAGTGCGTTTGGGCAACTTTTCTGCACTTTCTGTAACTGCAGAGAGAATGTTCAAGCACCAACTTTCTGGAGTTTCTGTAAGTTTCTGTAACTTTTTTGTGAACAGTTGGAACGGGAAAAAACTTTGGTTATTCCTTATAAAAAATTTGCTAACAATTAAATAATTTCATAAGAGAACGTTGAAGGTGATTTGCAATTGTTCAATTTTATTTTATGTGGAGATTTATCAATGAAAATAAACGTTGATCGGAAATTTCAACAGAAAGTGCAGAAAAAGTGTTTGAGCATACGCTAAAACGATTACACAACAGCACTACAGAAACGAACAGAGACTTTTGTACAGAACTTACAGAAAAAATCATCAAGATTAATTTCTGTACGCTGCCTGAACAGACCTAATAATCACCATATCGATTCCCTCTATGAAAATGTACACGCAGCCAAAGAAATACTCTGAACCAGGAACTTTAAGATCAGATTGATTTTCACAATGTCGAATTTGGAAATCACCCTTTCTAACGCTACTGTACGGGAAATTTCACATGAAGGGAAAAACACCCGCCCGCTGACTTCAGAAACCGCAATGAGTTCAACGAAATCCTATCAACAACAAACTATTCGTGCTACCAATGATAAATACTAGATAGAGGTTTGTTCATTCAGCCACCAACTTCATTTGTATCAGTTTCACATTATTTGATTCGCGACGTTAGAGTTCTGATATTAAACAATCTTGAGAAACAGCTATTTCACAAAATTTCTTCACAACGCTCACCTGGATAACTGATAGCAATCGTCCATGAACTAGTCAATTGTACCATGTACCACATTTCAGAACTTGAGACTGGCTTCAGTTTTTTTGTTAATCAAAACCAATGCCGAAATGAGAATCTAATTTGAATTTGACAAAACGGTACGCTGCATCTTGCAGTAGCGACATCTCATTTCTGAATACCGTTGAATACGTTCATACGTTCAGAATGAACATATTCAACGGTACTGTACATTGATTAAATGCGGATACGTTAAGGAAATTTGTTGCGTGACATTCGTTAGTGCACGCTCGTCATACGAGTGCAATTTTGCCAAAATAGTCGTCAAGCAGAAAGTTTTCCTGCACCATGCACGAGCCTTTGAACGTGCATATTGAAACATGAATACTGTACTTACGAGTGAACTGACGACTTGGATCGCTGAATAGTGGACAATGGGCACGTTGGAACTGCGATTACATTCGTCATAAATCTGTGTTCATGCAAATACACAAATGTCAGTGCAATATGAAACCGATGTCAGATAGTACTACCAGCTACCGGTAATGTAAATACTTACCAAGTTCATCAAATAAATTGATCACTTGTTCCTCTCTTCATTAGCGAATAACCGATATTAGGAAACGACCTTGTGAAAAAATCTTCCCATGAACGACAGTAATTGCAACAATTTTAACGGTTCAATTTCATAAGTTTGAACAAGATCGGAAATTGCACGAAACTTTCGTTTATCATTATTTCGAAATTCGAATAACGGCCAGCGGGACAGCGGCCGACACATCACACGACGACTCGGCGACGCTAAGTGACCGGCAGCTACGCAGCCTGCAGTATTGGAAAATAGTAAAGAAAGAAAGGCATATAACGTCCCTATGTTAAGGGCCTTTCTCTAAGTTCAGAAAAATTTCTGTTCGATCTGGTCACACCGGGTTTGACATACACTTTCAATTCCGACATTAATTTTTGTCAACATTTTTGATTTTCATAATGTCTTATTGTATCGGTCTTGGATGACTTTTTCCGTTCAGTTATCAAATATTTGATAATTTGACGACACCTCACTGCCATAAGTAAAATAAAGTGAATTGCGAACGGTCGTTTGACAGTAATTTCGTTCCAATTTATACGCATTCAAATTATCGAATGGGTTATGGGTGCTCGAGTTAGTGAAAATAGGTATTTATACTCAGGTTTTCAAATTTTTAATGTCCGCTCTTGACAACAGGGTGCCTCGGACAAATATATCTACTTTTAGGGACGGACTAGGGGGAAGAGGACACAGATGGAAAATTACATGAAATGCTAGGAAAATTTTTGCTATACTGTTACCTACTATTTTTTCTGTCTGTCATCAACTTATGGGGCTGCGGAATTCTCCCCCCTATAACTGCATTATTCATACGGGGACTACATAGGGAAACCAAATCATCGCGCACTGCGCTACATTTACATTCGTACATGAAAGGTGAAACTGGTGAAACGTGGTCTGTCAAAAAATCGATTTTCCGTTATTTTTGTGGTTTCGGGTAGTTTAATATAATATCTCCTCTTTCGCAACTTCAAGGCAACCACAATGAAACTGTTCATCGGGATATTCGTCGTATTATTGGAAAGGCTCCGAAAATGCAGGGATGTACCGTTTTTCCTGGAGGCAACTTACGCGAATTATACATGGTCAATCATTTCGAGCGCTGCGTCAATAATAAAGAACGTGTACACAGAACAACGTCATTATAATGATCAGAGACCATAAAAATGATCCGAGCGTCAATAAAAATTCAAAACGATTTGAATTTTTTGAGACACAAGAAAAAAATTTGTTCTACAGATATGTTTTCTTGGTGACAATGAGGATGGAAGGGAGGTTTAGGGAGGTTTAAAGGGAGGATTATTACTACAGATCCTTTATTGTTTATTATTGAATTTTGCGGTACCTTTAGTCTATATTAAGAAAAATTCTGTGCAGCAGATTGAATACACAGTCACAATGGAGCACTTCTGATATTGAAGTCCGCATCAGCCACTGCTTTGTATTTGCAGCTTCTAAACGATACTGGCCAAAAAATTCTGGATCAGCAGCAGTTATTAGGATCGCAGTAGAACGTGTCGACTTTCATGTTTCGCACTAATCGTTACTGCCGCGGAATGCGGAATAGTCGCGGTAGAACGCCTCAACTTTTATTCTGCGTCAGTCACTTCTGATGCGGAACAAATAAAGTCGCCGCAGAACATTTTATTCTGCGTCAGCCACTATTGATGCGGAACAGATAAAGTCGCGGCAGAACAGAAATTCCACAATGTCCGCTACTGAGGCACGTTCATTATTCGCAGCTGAACGCCTCAATATATAAATTACGCATCAGTTGCGGCTTTATTTTAAGCTGCTGAATGCAGCGTAATAGTAAATTCCGCGCCCGCCGCGGGTTAGATAATCGCAGCGTAACGCAACGTAATGGACAGGAATTCTGGAGACGCTGCAGATACTGCAGCGGAAAAATCAGAAAAATCGCTACGTTCTGCTCCCGAATTCGGCATCTGCCTCGAATTTTTTGCAGAAATTTGAAATTTCTGCAACTGAGTAAGCGAAATTTCAGTAGATTTGGTCAATAGGGTATTAATATTAATTAAAATATTAATATTTTAATAATCTCCCATCGAGGGAAAAATTATTCCAACTAATTTAAGGATTATTGGGCAGTGGAAAATTCAATAAGTCACTCTCATCATTGCCCACAAGTAAGAACAAGGAAATTCATGAACAGAATTTATTAAACAAAACATAAATAAATAAATCTTCTAGACATCATCTTCCAGCGAAAAACTTCTCCATCCAGCGGCGTCGGGAATTCTTCACTTTCCTGATGACAAAATAAAATTGCCATCAGTCATAGATGCCAGATAATTACACGTAAATAAATTAACTCTACTCCGAGTAATCAAGTCCATCATAGACAGTGACCACTAAGGTCAAACGAACAATCAGAGAAGCCACAAGCCTCAAGCATTGACTCTCCTGTGAGAAGTCAATTGTGTCCATCGGGGACAAGGTACCATTACAGGTAAAGCAGCCAGTTTAAGAATTATCAAAATTCTCTTACGAGGGGCTCACGAAAAGGGCAAAGTTATTCTTTCTCAAATTGGGAGGATCGTTTTCCTCAATAACATAACCAAGAAGGGCAGAAGACTCATGTAACGCAATTGTAACTTAAATACGCCAGTTAATAAACAGATAAATAAGTAACTATCTGATCTAAGAAATGGTTCTTCTGTTTTTGTCACACCAAAACAACTTTAGAAATGCTCAAAACTATCCGCGGTCCACAATTCATCATACGAAAAGCGAAAAACTAAGTGTCGGACAATTTTACCTCTCCCGAGAATTTCAGATCTTGGACCTTTGAAAAAGGGGCGGGGACCTCTGTAAACCTGACGTGGTCCAATGCGGGCTGCTGTAAACATGACGTGGTCCAATTGATTGAACCACGGCTCCACGTATTACCCCCAGTGTGGGTGGCCTCATCCGAGATGAGGAAATTAACTATGGATTAATTACCATTAATTATTATATAATAATTATTACCTGATTTTCGATTTAATCGAATCAAAAATTCATAAATTTTTGACAATACCCGTCGCTGGAAAAAGCACATGGCTAGAGTTACGGTTTTCGCTCAAGTATTCCCAGTAGTAAAAACAAATGCTGAAAACGACTTGGGCCGATTCATCTCTCTTACCCTGGAATAGCCTTTTCTACCTTTTGAGCAAAAAAAAAAAAAAAAAAAAAAAAAAAACTATTCAAACATACACATACATATGAAATCAGTCAAGTCAGTCAGATCAATCGGTTAATCAGTCAGTCAACTACCCAAAAATATGTGTCTCCTATAAAGATGCGTAGTGTAACATTTTATATGCTTTCGTACCCTAATAAAATGGTTGCGTGTCGGGGGGGGGGGGGTGAAGATTTCTATCAACAACACTGCTGCAGATTGCAATCGCGCAGCAACAATAACACGACTGCAGATCGTAAATGTCAACCACTGAATTCGTATCGGGGGCGCGTTAGGTTTTTCGCTGAAGTATACCCAGTAGTAAAATTATATGAAGTTCTAAAATAAATTTCCATGGAAATTTCAACACAGACTGCAGTCGTGCAGCAACAACACGGCTGCAGACTGTAAATGTCAGCCACTGAATTCGTGTCGGGGGAGCGTTAGGTTTTTCGTTACGGTTTTGCTCAAGTATACCCAGTAGTAAAAGCATATAAAATGCTAAAAAGAATTTTTTTATGCTACTTGATCAGAAAGGCAATGTTTACGTTGGTGTTTTACAGACGACAAGAAGGGCCTATCATTCATGCATTGAGTGCTAACGAAAATTGCATGTAAAGTAAACATCACTGAATGTAAAGCGTTTTTACATGAAGAAATTGCTAGCCAGTAAATTCGTATCGGGGAATTGAAACCGCGTCCATTGAATCATTTGACTGACATGTAGCGATTGTCTCTAACCACTCGGCCACAGAGCGAATTACAAAATAACGACTTAAGAACGCATTTAAATATTTACAACGTAGTACAGCAGTTACCATTTGTTGTTAACCCTCGTTACGTTTTTGCTGGTCACTACCTGTGTATGCTATTGTGCGCGTGAACAAACTGAAGATAAGACTGCAATACTGTACCTTATAGTAATTAACTGAGCAAATTAAATTTTTGAAATAATTACGCACACAAAAATCACCTGTCTGTAATTTAAACAAATAAATTTAAAAATACAGACCATATCAGCAAAAAACATTGCCGCTTCTGATCAAGTAGTATAAAAAATATCTTCCACAACAAGAGCCAAAAGTGAGTTTACATGACTCGGGAATTGCTCACTCGCTATACTCGTTCGCAAACTTTCCCTTGCCATGTAAACACTCACTTTTGACTCTTGGTATGTAATATACTATTAGGCTGTTCAATACTTCCTACAGAATCAGCAGAATGGGTACAACTGGGACGTTCAATGCGTTAGTCAGGGCACCTCCCCGAAAACAATTTTCAGCAAACTCCCGCTTGCTACACCCATTTTTCCTTATCTTTTCTCAACTGCCAAGACTCTAGTTAGGGGTATTTTGGCTCGCTGAGTTCATTTTTGAGCTTATTTTTACCCCATCTGGTAACCTACCCCCTTAATTGGGGATGAAAATCCAAAATTTTTTAAGAAATCAAGTTGGCTATCTAAAAATATGTTTATTGAGACGCTGAATTCGTTTTACGCTAATTTTTACCCCACTTGGTATCCTACTGTCTTCATAGGGGGATGAAAATCCAAAATTTTTGAGAAAATCGAGTTAGGTGTCCAAATATATGTTTTTTGAGGCGTTGAATTCGTTTTTGAACTTATATTCACCCTATCTGGTAACCTATCCCTGTATTGGGGGAAGAATATTCAAAATTTTTGAAAGAATCGAAGTGAGTGTCTGAATATTTTTGTATTTTGAGACGCTGAATTCGTTTTCGGGCCTATTTTTACCCCATGTGGTAACCTACTCCCTTTAAAAGGGATGAAAATACAAAATTTTTGAAGAATATCGAGTCGGGTGTCTAGATATATGTTTTTCGACACGCTGAATTCATTTTTGAGCTTATATGCAGGTACCTCATCTGGTGACCTAAACCCTATATGAGGGGGGGGGGAATTAAAATTTTTCGACAAAATAGAAAATAGAATTAGGTGTCTAAATATAAATTTTTTAACGCGCTGAATTCATTGTTGAGCCTATTTTTGTCCGAAACTGCAAATCGTTCGTTATTATTTCCTCTTTTTCTCTAAATGTCGCAAACGGTTGCAGCTGAATGATGTCAGGATAGTTAGATGGATGTTCTAAGAATAAAACTCATTCAATATTTTTTCGGATCGACTTGGATCAAGGTTTTCCCAGTCCACGAAGTGAAGGTATTTGGTAAAGCAAACTGAACGCATTTAAGGAGGTGATTCTTGAGTACTTTTCAACGCTGAATACAGTGCTGCCGGCCGTTTTTCTCTATCACGTCTAGTTTTTCTGATCAAAAACTATAAAAAATTCAACTAAATGTGTTCAAAAAGAGGTTTAGGAACTGAATGTGGTCATACTGATTCGTGTTGTTGTGTGTTGCGGTCGTGTGTAGTGGTGTGTATTCCGTCTGTTTGTTTTCTGTTATTGTGGTCTGATAACATTGATAATATCAGTCAGCGGTACCGCTTATTCCAATGCAAAAATAAAATGGAAACGAATTTCAGTCATTCAGAACTCCGAATTGTGACGTGATAGAGAAAAATGGGTCGCAGTATCGCGTTCAGCGTTAAAAAGTACCTCAGAATCATCTGTCGAAATGCATTGTGCAAAATAGTTGTTCATTTTATAGTGTCAACGATAATTCTCATAAGAAGTTCTCCTCCCTTGCAACACGGTTAACCATCTCCGATTTTGCTCGAACTTTGCAGAAAATGTTTTTTCAACTCATGGAACTCAGCTATCGAAAACAAGAAATTTTTTCACGAAGATTAAATAAAGACCACCTTAGTGTGTGAGCGTGCATTTGTTCTTATCGTAGGGTACGAACCCCATTCCGGAAAAAGGAACGTCAGGTTGCGGGTTATGGAAACATTTTAATTGCACGCTTTGTGTACATTAATCGTCCACACGTCATATCTGCACAAATGTGCAATAGGTTCTACCGTTTGTGCACACTTCCTCCCTTACTGTATCAATAATCATCGTTAAGGGCAGCCCCAGTTTCCTCATTTGAAGTTTTCACGAGCCAGTCAATGGTGCTCGTAGTTACACACATGCGCAGTAGGTCTTCTTTGTGCCATCCCCATTCTTGAAATAATCATTTGAGGGCTGTGGAAATGCCTGTCCCCCACTTCACCAATTAATTTTTTTTTTTAATCTAATATTTTTGTCCAACGTGGATGCATAAATGGGCGCATGGTCCTATCGTAGGTGCATAACCTCTGCTCAGGATCAAGTGGTCTTACATTGGATGGGGTGGCTATCAGCAGTCGTTGTTTACCTACAAAGCTAATTGCCGGAAATGGTGAGAAAATCTTTCAAAGAAATTTTATACTGTTAAGAATCAGAAACCAGAGCAGACTGCGGTATATAAGTTATTATGTAGTATAAGTACTGTACAAAATAACGTAAAACGGTGCAAAATGTCAACGCCATCATAAACAAGTTAAAAAGTTCATACGTATGGCTGTATTCACGGAAATGATAAAATCAATGGTAAACGCCCTCGTAAAATCACAGTTAGATGTAACTGATTGCGAGTAGTTTCAAAATACGAGATTATTTCCGAATTTCGTTTATGGAATTATTTGCCCTTCGGCGTCGGTTTTATCGCAGCGATGGCGGTGCTCGTTTCATGTCGATACATCGGCATCGTTGTAATTATGATTTTAGCCGACGTTTTTTATTTATTTTTAATTTTTGCTCCCTACTGTTTCTCTATTATGGAAGAAATTCGTCGTTATTCTGAACTACATCTCTGTCGGGTTATAATGAGTTCAAAACCCTGAAAATCGTCCCAATATGAACCTCCCGAGCTTCGCTTCTAGTATGCGTGATTAGCAACAAGTCTGCGGCAATTAAATCTGGGATTGTGATCGGATAATTGATCTATTGTTATCAACTCATGTGGTTACACGTTAACCACAAGCAGCCTCCCTCGCGAGCTCCTCGCTTCGGAACCAGTAATTTGCCCAGGGTTTTTCCATCATACCTTCCTCTGTAAAATTCTGGTTTGCTGACCGAGCCACGGGTTGCGATGAGGAAATTTGTGAAAAAAGAAATATCGAGCTCGACTGGAATTCATTTACCGGAAACCTTGACAGACCGGCGATCGACAAACAACGGAAACTTTGTGTCGACTGATTGAGGCATTGACGTAAACGGGCTCCAGTAGAATTTTCGAGTTTATTCCACTTGGGCCTGGAGTAGGTAAAAATAAAAGTATAACGAATACAACAGCTGGAGGCAAGGTCGTCGTTAATACTAAATTATAGCATAATACTTTAGATCTGGGAAGATGTAACAAATCATACGCGAAACTGGCGATAGGGAAGAAAATAAGTATATACGTATTACACAGATAATATGCAGGAATTACGCGTACTATGTTGAAATAATCAATAATGGTTTGACTTTTCGAACCGTGAAATAAAAATATGACCGCGTAAAACACACACCAGTTCCTACTTCCTCGTCAAACATCGTAGAATTTTACAACGCGCAAACATCTTAATCGCGGTTTCACTTCGAGGTAGGGACGGGGTCATAAAATAAGAATTTTAAAAGAAATTTACAATATAAACAAATTCTACAAGGACGTTGCATTCGCAGTCGAGATAACCAGCTAGAGTGTACCATCCCGTGAAATAGTTGCCAATACCGACATTGAGCTCAACATTTTAATTTAGTAATATCTGTTACATTGCTTGGACTTCAGTACTTGACAAAGCAGTAGCTTGGACTTGTCTCATTTCGAATCAGTTTTATAAATTTATATAATAATACTAAGGTAAAGTTCCGAATGTTGATCTACTTTTTTCAGATGGCTCCTGCTGACCTCCGCCATATCAGTATTGAACCCCGAAATCGCGATTAATAATAAATTTCAAGACTCTCGTTTCACTTTTCTCAGTTGAACTTTTTCAAAGTTCAGTCAGTTTTGACCCACACGTATTTAAAAAAAGATTCAAAAAACATCTGACACCCGGTGTCACATGTTGATCCCGTGATGGATTTCAATCTCAAGCTCATTACATTTATGTATTTACGCACTCAAACATTTCATATATGTGGCAGTTTCTATAGAACGAGGTAAATTGTCAATCCGACGAATTTTCAGTTACGGATAGTAGGTAATAGAGGAATGAATGCCTGTTCCAACAAGCTATCGGCGAGATCTGTAGCCTTTTTTGTGGCGGAGATCCAAAGGGTCAAAGATGAGTGTAACAAGAATGCGCGAAAACACGTTTTCGAGAAAAATGCGTCTAAAGTTAGACACACCTTTTCCCCCCACTCCTTCAAGCGGCCGTAACTCGCCGCGGAATCACGTTACCAGCCTTGACAAGGGCTTGTTGGAAAGGTAATTTTTCGCTCTTCTATGTGGTAACAATTCAGAATATCGGATTTATTCGTGAGCTCCGAAAAATCGCGAAGAAGCAAACGCAGACATTCGCATTCTTTTCTCATTCTCTTTCATAATCCTCTTTCTCTCTGTCACTCTTCTCTCTCACGTGCATAAACTTTATCTCATCATTATTGCGATGCTTCTTCTATAAAAATCAACCAAAATCTCAAAATTGATTTTTTTGACCAAAAAATTTTGTTTTTCTTTTTTTGCGTTTTCTGAGACTTTGATCAATCGACAACCCCTTTTTATAGAAACTGCCACATTATTTCAATCCGAATAGTAACATGTAAAATAGTTTCCTTTGCAAACACTTTTTTTATTTTTAAATATCAAATGTTGACCTGGTCAACATTCAATACCTAGATTAACATTATTTGACACGTATCTCAAGTATGAAAATTGGTTGCCCAATGTTAATGCGATTTACAGCATGCTCTCTTCACTCTGCCGCGGAACACCCGATCCACTATGGTGTCTTGTCCTTACCCATTCTTATAGAGTCTTAGCAAACTCGGCTTCAGTTGCCGTGGTCTACGCTCATTGGCTCCCCTGATGGTTGTTTACTCCAATGGATATTTGGACGCTATTCAGCGTAAGGGAACCAACCAGCAAAATCTGTTTTTTAAGAACATGTGATTTGAAGTTCAAGAGTCATATAGAAACTATATGATATAGCGTTTACTGATAAGCTTTCTTCAACGTGAGTACACATTTTTGAATCGAGGGCCCAATTTTTCAAATTCTACTTTTTACACTCTTTCCAGCGATACTAATAACTCATTTTATTTACAAATGTTGGTTGGTTCCCTTATGCTGAATAGCGTCCATTTATTCTCTGAAGGCATGCGAGATAGATAGCATATCTAAGGTAGCTTCTTATTACTGTGAATAGGTAATTATTCTGAAATACCATTAGAGTTGGATTCACAGTTGGAGTCGAAAGAGCCATGGCCCTGGATACTTGATGAAAAATGAAGGAAGGAAGAGAAAAAAGAATAGAAGAAAACTGAAAGCTGAAAGAAGGAAAAGAAGAAAGACGAAGAAAAAAAGAAAGAAATCGACCGCTGCATGGAAGGACATTGTTACATGGATATATGTTGTCCAGGTGACCACGCTGACACGCATACCCATATTCCAATGCCTTCTGTAGTCGTCCATTCCCGGCGTCGCTCGATATTCTTCGTCGGAACTCGAAACGTGATGGAACGAATGACCGCGTAAAGAGGAATATGCAACTACATCACAATGGTAACGTTGTCCGCGGAATTTTTCTCTATCGCGTGACAAGTCATTAGACATATCCATGTCAATCAAAGAACATGTTCGGGGGTACATAAGAAAAATCTCAATAGAGATTTTAAGAATTTCAGCCGATAAGCAAAAAAAAAAAAAAAAAAAAACTTCTCCGACCTGACTTCTCAGCTTTTCCAAACAACAACTAAAATGTTACGATTTCCTATTTGGATGAAAATCGGAAGAAATTCACCGTATACTTAATTTTTCCCATTGAATACCGAAATTTCACAACTGAGTGTTGGAATTTCAAGACTATTGGATCATTTCCTGAACAGGAGGCCGCCCATCCCTCCCGTCGGCTCTGATTTCACTCACAAAATCGAACTACACATTTTTTTGAAAAAGAAGAAAAGCGTTTTCCAATGATCGGCCTTGGTCAAGCGTTGTACATGGTGTATGCTGCTTATTTTCGTCCTTTTTGGCTGTTTTGATCGAATTTGGTCAATTTTTGTCGCTTGTGGTCGTTTCCGATCATTGCTTAGTTTTAGTCGCTTTTGGTCAGACTTAGTCAATTTTTATTGTTTTAGGTTCATGTTATTCCCAGTCCTATTTGGTCAGCCTTGACGGCCTCTGTTATTTTAAAACAACTTCGCTAGGCTTCCGTCACATTTAATCAAATTTGGTCGTATTTGGTCATTTCGACAATGTTGATCACGTTTTGGTTTCATGTTAATTCAGCTTACGTCATGTGACACATATTCTAATAAACATTTTGACTCTTCCATAAAAATTAAACCCACGTTTTATGATTGAACTGACCGTTAAGTAGAATTCTGAAGTGTTTTTTTCTTCTTTTTTTGGAGAGAAGGGGAGGTTGTTTTTGGCATATTTTGGTCCGATTTGCTCATTTGCTCGATTCCAGTTATTGTTAGTACCTTTAGAACTTGATGTAGGTGGTTCATGGTACGTCGAGGTGAAATTGTTCATTTTTGGATGGATTTGGTTTTTTCAGATGATATTCGTCACATTCTATATTTGAAGTCATTTTCGTCATTATTAGTCATGTTTGGTTAATGTTATTTGTTGTCAGCTTAGAGCAGTTTTTTGGTCAAATTCGGTCAACACGGGGCGAACTTTGTAATTTTTAGTAGAAATTTGGGTAGCTTTTGTTACACTGAATGAAATTTGGTTGTTTACAGTAATATTTGGTTAAGGTTAAGTTCGGAGGTTTTTGGCAGATTTTGCTTGTATTTGGTTGATTTTGATCTATGATTTGGTCGTTTTTTGATCACGTTTGCTGAGTGGTTTTTTGCCAAATTGCGTTTAATTTGATCATGTTTGGACGGGTTCGGTCATTTCAAGTCAATTATGGTTACATGCCAGATGCCACATTTAGTAACTGCGATCATGTTTATCTCCTCCATTTATTATGTTTAGTTCAGGTGGTTAGGAAAATTCTTTAGCCAGCTTTGGTCGGTTTTCACAATACTTACTTTTTTAAAATCCTAATTTACTTTTGATCGTGTCTTAATTAATTTTATTTATTATTTATTTTTCTTTATCTCATGTATAAGATTTTGATTGTTTTGGTTAGATTTGGTGGGCTTTGGATGGACTTGGTCTTTTCAGAATGGGTTTGGTCAGTTATGGTTACATATGTAGTGATGAATACCTATAGTAAAATTTCGTTGTTTTTAATAATGTTACAATTTTTGGCCCTAATTGCGTGAAACCCTGTACATTGAATGAAACCTTCATGAAGTTTCCATTAGTAGTCGGAACTTCATTTAGTAGCACCAGAACCTCTTTTGGTAGAACCTCATGCGTCAGCTCCAAGATTTGCCTTCAAAATTGAATTTAGTGACCTCGAAAGCTTATAAGTAGAATACTAGCTCGATACGATGACCATTATTTAGCCATAACACTCCCCCTCGCAGCAGAACCAGAACCCCTTTTCGTGGAATTCCAACGGAAGGGATTCAAGTCACCTGTCACCCGCTAGTCACACAGTGTGTCAACTTCCAATTTCCTCATCGGAAAATTTAGACATCGGTAGGCCAAAAATCAAGTAAGTCTTAATGTAGACTAATTTCACGATATAAGTCAGTAACTCGAGGTCCTATATGTTAACTACCATGTCGAATTTCACCTCCAGCATCCCTTATTCAATTCTTGGAATCACCCCTTGAGGTCACTGACTTATATCGTGAAATTAGTCTACATTAAGACTTAATTGATGTTTGGCCTACCGATGTCTAAATTTTCCGATGAGGAAATTGGAAGTTGACACACTGTGTGACTAGCGGGTGACAGGTGACAGTGTCGAATTTTCCAGCATGAATTTTCCAGCATGAATTTTCACCTTGTTGTCATTTGGCTGTCCATAAAGTGACAGCCGGGTAACTAGAGAGATAAGCGTCTTTTCTCCAGCATAAATTTTC
Organism: Acanthococcus lagerstroemiae; assembly: GCA_031841125.1. Classification (NCBI taxonomy): domain Eukaryota; kingdom Metazoa; phylum Arthropoda; class Insecta; order Hemiptera; family Eriococcidae; genus Acanthococcus; species Acanthococcus lagerstroemiae. The sequence continues at coordinate 29,617,626 of CM063113.1, read as the reverse complement.
GTCATCTTATTGTCATTTGATTATCCATAAAGATACAACAGAGTGAATGTAGTGTGATCGCAGTTACTTTTCCAGTATTGATGAGTTGTCACTCTACTGTCACGCGCTTCTTTTACTGTGAAAGAAGTGAGTAAGATGCTACTTCACGTTTCTAACGCCTTCGGGGGTTCAAGAACTTTCTCCTTATTTTTATAATATCAAAACCTATGTTTTTGATAATATTCAATGGAGGCATGCTTTTTTTAGTCTATGGGGTGATCAATTCTGGTTGGTCAATTGTGATCGGGTCTTAGGAATTTTAGTCATTTTAGATTATGTCTGGTTCAAGTTCCTTCGGTCGTTAACTGCAGTCAGATGGGGTCAGTTTGTTCAAATTCGATATGTTTTGGTCGTTCATGATGATTCTTGGTGAGTTTCAGTTGGTCTGATTTTGCGGTCTTTGTATTAATTATGCTGGATAAGTACCAATTATGCAATTAGGTCTGTAAGCAGAATAGTCGGCAATAACTATTGCTATTGCTTCCCAACTTGCACGCGCTTTTATCTTCGTCAAAATCATACGATCTTTTTTTTTTGTTTTTTTTTTCTTCAGTATTAAGGACAAAAAATTTGTAACAGAACTGGTACCATTAGTGATTTCTACTTCACGCATATCGAATTTCATCTCCCGATTTACTCAAACATCCAAAAGGCATTTCTGCTCATAATATATAAATAGTAGAATAGAAGCAGCGAATTGTTACTTATTACTTACGTATAGAAACCCTCCAGACTAGCTCGATTTAGAATGCAGGTATGTGGTCCTGATTCTCTGGAATTTTCTCACACTGCCGTACAATACCGATCGTGATGCTACATTCGGCCCACATTCATACATCCTTTAGTCCTTTGGTAATCACAGTCAAAGAATAGGTACCCAACACATTATAGAAGAATCTATAGAGCGAATCATTTACGCTCGACAATAATACTCTTCCGGTTAAAGATAAATTATTTCACGACTGATTGCGTTAGGTGTGAATTTTTCCTACATGCACTTTGTATAAAGCTTGTGTAATAATAGCGAAGCTCCACAAAAGGCGTGTTTTTTCCCTACCTAAGGTCTTGCTTGCCTACGCGGTATTCCTCCGATGTTAGCGTTCGATTGGCATTATTCCAGTGCTGCATTCACGGTTTCAGTGATCATTTTATGTACAACTAAAAAACAAAAACTCTAACGAGCAGATTTTAACAATTTCTAGAGTTTTTAGCGAATATCTTATGTACATGTGGGGGAAAACAGGGAACGCGCTTGTTTACGAAGAAAACGAAGGGAAAATCAAACAGAGTTATTCAATTGTTGGGAAAGTTCGCTCGCTTCACTCGCGAATTATTATCTGTGATGGGGGGGGGGAGTACCTACTCAGACGATTTCGCTTGCAATAAATTACATCTAAGTTATGCACGTAATTATACCTTTCAAATATAGCCTAATATGACTGAGGAAATAATACCGAAATACATAATTCTGCTGAAACTAAAAATATTAATGTGGCATTTTTTCTTTCTCTTTTTGGACTATTTTTTTCTCATAATACTTATACCACCTTTTGAATAGAAAAAACCATACAAAGGTGTCCGTCGTCGTGCATGTTACTATCTTGTCTCAATACCTATTATATTTTTTCAAATTTTTGTTTCAAGTTGTTCTTCCCATTAAAGAGGCATTGCTATTCAGAAAGATTAGAAGTATATGTGTATGTGACAGAGAAAAGGTCCCGCTTTGTCGATCAGTCAAAAGTGAGAAAATGGCGTTTTTATGAAATAGTATACTGTTTCTTTTGCAGTGACCCCCTCCTAACACCTGGTAAGCAGGCAACCTACCTCCGTAATGTGTAGATATATTTGCATACTCTTACTTTTGAATGAGCTGAGTTATGATCAAATTTTGAAAAGTTTTCTATCTTTGAAATTTTTTCTCCTTCTCACGACTGGAGTAGCGTTACGAACTCACAACTTCAGAGTTGCCTGGGATTGTATAATAAAAACGCCTAAGATTGCCGGGGAGACTGCAGGAAATTTTTGGAACACGAGTTCGAGTCGGTCATATATTTTTTGAATCTAGCACTGGAACTGACACACCTGCAAAATGTAAAAAATAAATGTAGGCAGAATTGTAAGATAGTATAGAAAGTGCCTGACATTGATAAAAAAAATACCGAGAAAATGCCGGAAAAATCTAGAAAATACCTGAGTGCCTGGGAAATGCCGGAAGAATCTAGAGTTGCCTAAGATCTCAGGCAGTTGCCGGAGGGTTGATAACACTGGACTGAACTGGAGATGGACAGAAAAATGGTACCAGTAGGTAACAGTAGAAGGCAGTTGTGGTAATCACAGAAAGAAAAAAAGGTCGGAACCGGTTTATCAGAATGTTCATAAAATCAAGTTTAATACGAATTATATCAGAAAATTTTCACATGTTTTCAATTTCCCGTGAAACTTGCCTTCTTCAGCTACTTTTCCATGATCTTTAATTTATTTCTGTGTGGTTACCACAACTGTCATCTTCTATCTTTTTCCCATTGGTATGCGCCACAGTTCGGAGAATATCTCCAAAATGTTACCAAAACTGAATTTAGTGACCTTTGGAACCAATCATTGGATACCCATATTAAACTTACAAAATACTAGAACCCCCTTCTTTCATTGCATGGGCCGCAATTTCAAATATGGGGTAAATAGATGAAAGGAGGGAGGTGCAGAAGCCCTATAAACGATATAATTCCGTGAAGTGGTAAAGTATATATAGCTGAAGAAGATGATTAAGAAGTAATAATTCTTGATGGGGATATCTTAAACTCCATTTTGAGTAGTTTTAATCTAGATACAAGAAAATTGCGAATGACCTTTTTAATGGGAAATTTAATGTACAATCTATTGCAAATAAAAATAGTAGCTTAAGAGGGCAAGTTTCGCGAGAAATTTGAAAAAATGTGAAAATTTTCTGATATAGGTAATAAAATACATTTTATGAACACCCTGTTGAACCGATTCCGACCATTTTTTGTGGTTACCACAACTGCCCTCTACTGTCACCCGCTAGTACCATTTTTCTATCTTCAGTCGTAAGAAGGAAAAGAAAATTTCAAAGATAGAAAACGTTTCGAAATTTGACCATAACTCAGCTCCTTCAAAAAGAAGATGTATGCAAACATATCTGTGTATGGTAGGGGTAGGTTGCCTACTTTCCAGGTGAAAGGGGGGTCATTGCAAAAGAGACACCCTGTACAGCTTGAAAAAGAATATAATAATAATAATAATAAGAAGAAGAAAAATTGGTAGCGGGGTAGCCATTCCAACGGATATTTCATCATATTTAATCCAATTTTGACCTATTAAAAGTGGATCAAATTTTCTTCTGAGAACTTGAGAAAGTAGAATTCAGTCATATCTATCAACGAAAAAATTAAAAATAAATAAATAATGCTTGTATCATTAATGACTTGTGAGATAACTGCTGGGGACTGAAATATCAACATTTTTGAAGAATGACCCAATTATACATTGAAGACCGCGCCTCCTTTCTACCATGTGGTTTAAACAGCTGTTGAGTCTCAGGTAGCGAGCGAAGACTTGGGCGCAAGATCCTCGTAGACAACTAATATGTACACCTTCCTCGTAGACAACTAATATGTACACCTTCCTACCTTCCTAAACTCGATTGCAACCTTTAATAGTCATTCTTGGGCATACATGTACAGATTTCCTCTGTTTTGCACGTGAAAACTTTATACGCCTTTTTCAAAAAAATGATTTTTCAATCTTCATGGTTTTGAAACGTTTGAACGGCTATATCTCAACTAATAAGTATTTTCCAGAGCTCAGAAAGGTCTCATTCGAAAGGTATAATGTTTCGTTCTATATGATCCTCTGGTATTAACTCAATTTTGATCTTGTCGACAAAGTGGAACCTTTTCTTTGTCAAGTACACATGTGTTAAGAAGTTGAATTTGCTATCAGTGACTTCGAATTTCCAAAAGGAATGGCGTGAAGTTCTATTACGAGGGTTTTCAGTCCATTGTCTTGGTTAATCTTTTATTACTGCAAAGATATGTTGTGTTTTATATATTTTTCAGCACAGCAAATGGCAATACTGGTACGATTTTGATTTTTGATTCTTGACCACAATTCAGGTGCCACATCGTAGTCTTTGGCACATATGGTAGTAACAATTTTCAGAAATTCCCAGGAAAATTAAATTCTTAAAGCTGTTTTGTCCGTAGTCGTGGATATCAGTGCTTTCGCCATGGATAAGATATGTCTATCGTCGAGGACAAAAGTGCCCCCCCCCCACTAAATTATGATGCTCTTGCTCTCTAAATATTCACTTCTACATAAATTAAGTGTTATGGGGAAGAAAATCTAACAAAAAAAGAAATGCAACCTTATTCTCAGTCTCTGGAGAGTGACCGATTAAATCACTGCTTAACGTGCATGGTATCTAGATAAGCGCTGCTTCTAACTGAAATCTTACATGTTACATCCTTTGACTTTTTCATAAGTGAACATTCTTCAGTGAGAGAACGAGGATTCTTGCACATAGGAATTTTTTTTCATCGACCCAAATCGAATACTATACGTGAAATCTGGAAGTGGCGGGACCCTAGAAGCCTTTTGATCCTGGGTTTGGATTTGAACTTCTACAGTCTACACCGATAATATTTTGAACGTGAGTTCGATGCATTTCTCCTTGTCCAGTCCACTTCGATATCCGCACATCAATCTCATGTGTTTCCGTTAAAGCAGCGCTAGCTGGTCCTTCACCTACCCATGAATCATAAAGAAGTCCTACACCAGTCTGATTCGACTGCGGGAGTATTTAATGCGCATCACGAAGTTACGCGAAATGGCGGTTACTTATCCGATATAGCGGCAGTACAGGTAATTATTTTCGTGAGTTGCCGCGATCGTGTTCGTGATCGTTAACCCACTGCTGAAAATAAAAATAATGCGAATAAAACTCAAACTCGTAGGTGCGTTTTATAGCATTTTAAACCCAGACCAGACCAGACACTTTGAAGCCAATTCATAGCTGACTAACGATCCAGGTTAATGCCACTCGGTCCTCCAAAAAGCGACCCAATTAAATACAGGTTCCCGTTTGCTGAAAGTTGACATTTCGGCAGGTCGATACCTCGCCGGGAAACTCGAATTGGGCTTAATGTGTTCATTTTCCCGAAAATTCATACACACAGTTGACGGCTTCGACAGTAGGTAGCTGGGGACGCGGAAAGAGAATCCGGAACTGCAGCAACATTTTTGTTGATTCGTAAGTCCCTTTATGTGATGCTAATTTTCAATATCTACATTGTTGAGGGGGGGGGGGGGCTGAAAACTTCGGGGTCATTCGGATTCCATCAGAAAGGCTGAGCTAAGGAAAAATCACTCCTTCGGTAAAATTGAATCTGAAAACAGATGTTTGAGCGGGGAGACTGAGACTTACGGGAAGGGGTTGTTCTTGCTTCCTTATTGTCAATCGCTCAACCCTGCCTAAATCACATTCATCAGACTACCCCTACACCTATTTCTTAAATACATTTTCGGATTCTCTTTTTTCTAATTTTACTCTCAACCCGAGCCCCGGAATCCGCCCTTTCGAGCATTACTTCAAAGACATAGGGGGGGGGGGCTGTTGGGCTGTCTTAGCCCTAGAACTTTATTACCTATTTTTGTTTATTCATAACAATTCTAACGCCTAATCGCCCTTTTAGTCCCTTTGTACTTATTCTAAAATCTCCTAACATTCTCCTCTTTCCATCTGCTCTTATTCCAACTATTCTAGGGTAAGCCTCTTCATTTCTCTTTTAAGATTCTCTAATCTTCCAACTCCATTCAAGCTTCTTACATTCCAAGTTCCTATTTTAACAGTGCCTTTTTTTTCTTTTCTTTTCTTTTTTAACTTTCCGATGATGATGCTCTCCCAAGTAGCTCCCTCCCGGATGTCCGAATAGGGAGCTTTTTACGTCCGGAAAAATTATATTATACCTGTTGGAACGCCATCATCAGTAATAATTATTATTTGGAAAAGCTACATTTCCTGAAAAGAGATACTGTAGTAGATTTTCATAGCTTTTTCAACAGGGTTTATCTATCGGAGTTTACTTTCTAGGTGCTTCTGGTCGCGATTTTAACGGGTCCATTTCACCAGCTCCTCCCCGGGTGGATTTTGAAGAAGGAAATGGGGGCAAAAATTTGCGTATAATTTGTGTAATTTGTGTACGTTGGTCCCAGAATTTGTGTACGCTCCCTTCCCCCACTATGAACGATCAAAGTTTGGAACCTGAGGCAATGCTAGCTCTCCCCCCCCCTCAAGTTGAGTTGTAGGTCCTGGAATGGAGGCAAACATTTGTGTGCAATTTATGTAACTTGTGTCCATTGGTCTCAAACTTTGTGTACACTCCCTTCCCCCACTATAAACGATAAAACTTATGAGACTGCTCTTTTATCCTCACTGGATCCTCTACTCCAGTTTAGGCAACGGGGGAATACATTACTTCACTGTGTGTACAACTGCTATACAGGAGGGCGCTGACAGTTCACGGTCTGGTGAGTGAGAATCAGGGGGGCTAGCATCTTACATGTAACTCATATTGTTTGGTACATAGAGAGGAAGGGAAAGGTACACAAATTGGGGGAGATCGATACACAAAATACACAAATTGTAGACAAATGTTTGCCCTCATTTCCAGACCTCTCTGAATTTGGGGGTGGGGGCAGCACCTAACAGCTTACTTATCTTGTGTCGTCCAGAGAGGGGAAGAGAAGTGTACACAAATTGAGGAAGGTGGATATACAAAAGACATAAATTGTAAACAAATTTGTGCCCCCATCTCCAGACCTCTATCTGAAGTTGGGGGGGGGGGCTAGCATTTCTCCAGCCCCCAAAACTTTATCGTTCCTAGGGAGGACGGGGAACGTACACAAATTTTAGGACTGTACACAAATTACACAAATTGTGCACAAATTTTTTCCCCATTCCCAGACCTTGAACTCATTTTGGGGGCTGGTCTTTTTCTCACCCCTTACGTTATGTGGTCGCTAGGGTTGGATGGAGGGTACACAAATTGCCGGAGGTGGATACACAAGTTACACAAATTGTACACAAATTTTTACCCCCATTCCCGGACCTCCAACTCAACTTGGGGGGCTAGCATTTCTCCAGGTCCCAAACTTTGATCAGTTATAGGAGTGGGGGAAGGGAGCGCACAAATTCTGGGACCCGTGCGCAAATTACACAAATTCTGTACAAATCGTTGCCCCCATTTCCAGACCTCTAACTCAAATTGGGGGCTAGCATTTCCCCAGCCCCTCGAACTTTGATTGTTTATAATGGGGGAAGGGAGCGTACACAAATTCTGGGACCAACGTACACAATTTACACTAATTATGCACAAATGTTTGCCCCCATTCCCGGACCTCCAACGCAACTTGGGGGGAGGGCGTACACAAATTCTGGAACCAACGTACGCAAATTACACTAATTATACACAAATTTTGCCCTATTTCCTTTTTTAAAATCCACCTTGAGGGATTGGTAAAATGGACCTGATTTTAACGATATATAACCTCATAGAGTTTTTTTAATTTATTTTGTACGCTCAAGCCTCCCCACCACGGCAAGGTATCACCCAAGAGGAGAGCTCTCTGATTACGCTTTAGCTAATTTCAACTCTGTTTATTAGAAAAATTAATGAATTAAGGTGTACGGTGGCAGACCGACATAACACGACGGCCCCTTTCAAAGATGGGACCCCTCGTGAAATGTTTCGCTCCACCTCCCAAAACCGGGAGCACGCCCCTGTTTCGGACTCATGCAGTGGTTGCTGCACTTGAATCGTTAGCTACTCCAATGACGAGGCGAAGAAGGTAACGTTGAAGTAGGAATGTCTGTCAGCATTTATTATCTGCGGACAGATCTCCTTGTAACATGGTTCAGTTATATTGACATGGAAATAATGGTTGTCTTTGAACACCTCACTTGGTGGAGCGTATGGCGATGCATGCATGCCAAAGTGACTCCCCAGACACCAACTACCCTTTCGAGTATCGCATCAGTAGGGACGCACTGAGGCTGGCCCGAGTCCCCCTTTCACCTCTCCGCTTCGGATTCACGCTGTCCTACCAGGGCCACTATGGGACACCCTACTGACCGAGACAACGTTCACCCAGCATTAACTTGGAATTCGGGTGCATCACAGACAGACGCGCTACCTTCCTTCACCCCTCACTCCCTCGTCTTGATACGTGTGGTGACGCAGGAAGGTTGTGCCTTCGGACACCTAACACAGTTCTTCAACGACATAAAATTAAGATATTATTATATTTGAACCGTCTTTAGATAATCTAACTCGGTTGTTCACCGCCATATTTGAACATTCACGATTACTTCCTACTGGTATTTGGTCACAAAAATTGATTTCGGTTGTGCTCTCAACATCTGCGCCTTTACGAGAGACAATCAAATGTTGTATCGAGGAATATTGCATCCGGGTTGAGATTAAGGCGAATAGCTGAGTTATAGGTTTAATTTCGAGCCGTGGCGTCGACTTAACCCAAACTCGACCTTCGAGTGTCACATGCTCACGTCTGAACAACTGACCCACATTGCTGGCTCGCAAATCGAAAACCAATTTCGAGCGTGTGAAATACGTACACTCTGCACACCCGTGCAGTCGATAACTTGGAATGAGGAACGGCGCCTCGACATCGACAATACCGAAAACGAGAAATGCACATCGCGTTCCTCCGGTACGATTTATTACTAGCACGTCTCCATCGATTCCAGCCCGAATCCAAATTTGCGCGCAGTTTTACATACTTACAATATTTTCGCCCTCCGAAAGCACCCCGTGCCAACGTGAACGAAATTTTCCACGTTGAGAAAAATGCGTTCCGCGAACATTACACGAATTCAGATCGTGCTGCAAACTTACTCGCGATACGAGATCAGATTGCGAGGCAAAGTTACTGACCTTGTCGTGTTCATAACTCTCGTAATTAATAGGTTGCATCAACTAATGACTTTTATCTGGTTTACATCGGAGGCGTTGAGGTGTTACCGACGCTGGAGGAGAGCGGGCGACAGCACCAAAAAAAGAAAAATATGTAAATACGACACACGTTATCGATTTTTTCGCTCCGTAAATCATCGGCGATGGCGTTACTAAAAATTACAAATTCGAAACGGAGAAAAAAATGAACGTACGACATTCAGCTGACGAGGTGACGTACATCGTAAGATCCGGTTTATATAATACGTAAACACTGGCAATGGTCGCTGTAACGATACAAGGAAAATGCTTGTATGAGCGATAAAATGTACACAAAAATCGGGTCGCGATTTCGAATGTTGATTTCAGATAACGCGATGCAGTCAATGATTTCTCATAACTACCACTTTCCGTCAGATTTCTGCGGCCACGGACTCAGGGATATTCTCCCTCAATCCTCAGTGCCATATGCGAGCTAGAGTACTAGCAAGTAGCAACTACAAAGGGAGAGCAGACTGACTTGTGACGTTTCAGGTTTGTGGACACGGAATACTATTTTATACCCAACTAGAGGGCTCTCACTCCTCCAGTCAGTAAACAGCATTAAAAGTAGCTTTGAATGACCTGCTATCTGCTGTTAATGTTGCAGGTTCTTCAAGCATGTAATTGGTAGGACCCAGTCCGCCGTGATTAGCTTTCGACTACCACTAAATAAAGAGTATTTCTTCTTTCAACGACTTCCTCTTATACCTGGTATAGAGATTGACAGCCAGGGCCAATGTGAAGGCATTTTATAAGCAGAATTCTCCAAGGAAGGACCAATGAAGACTAAAGTGACAACAAGAAATAAATTTAGTTAGTAGAAGTAATTAAGTTACTGATCCTTGTAAAAGTAGTTAGGATTAGAATTAAGAGAACAAGTTGTTTTAAGGCAACGTACCAGTAGTTGGTCAGCTCCTTTAAAACGCCGTATTTGCCATAAAAATTGGCCATTAGGCATCATAAAATTAAAGGATTGATCAACAAATTGCAATGATTACGAAGCACCCAGCATATCAGGTATCTCTGTTTAAAAGTATCAATTTGACCATAATTTGGCATGGTTGCCAATTAATGGTCACCTTTCCAAAGTAATTTCGCTTACTAGAGCATGAAAGACCAAGTAAAACGAACTATGAATCTGAAAACCGGAAGGCGGTAAAATGAATAGGTGAGTTCTTATTGTTATTGGAAATGCGACATCGATTTTTCAAGTCTTGGTCGATCGAAAATAGGCATGAAAGTTTAATTCAACTTGAGATTTTTGTAACTTGTCGATTTTGAAACAGTTGTCAATTCTCGGTCGGGCCTAATTTGGGTCAGCTTTCAAATCGTGTTTTTGCTTAATTCCTTGATCAGAAATAAAGTTAGGACACAACGTATACTACTGAAGCGGATAAAAACCCAGAAAAGTTGAATTTTCGCGAAGTTATGGCACTTTGAAAAAAAAGAATCGGGAAATTTTCAATTTCTCCGCGTCAGTACAAGATAGCAACTATTTTCAAAATTTTCTCTAAAAAAGTATCTCTGAACCTTAGAAAATAATGAAAACACAATAACTGGAACCAACAAAATCAATAAATACTTAGCATAATTTCGGTATGGTGACTAAGAATTAGTATGTTGCCTTATGTTTAGAAATAAAACCAGAAGACATTATACTGATGTTTTATTTATTTATTTATAATATACAGTATGGAACAGATCATCACGCAACATAAGAAAGTCCCAGAAAGCGCACGTTGATGTGTACCACTATGTGGAAAACGTCGTACTGGTACAAACCAACACGCAACATATTACGCTAGTTTGGAATAATTTCATCGAAAATGTTTGAAGAAAGGAAAAAAAAATGCCGATGATTTCCGAAGAATCTCAACGGAAATGTTTAGAAAAAATTTTCAATGTTTTCCAAAGAATTTCGTGAAAATTTTTCGAGAAAATCTTTCGCTGATTTTTGAAGAATAATAGGAATTGGGAAAAAACTACGACGGTTTTTAAAGGATTTTATCAACAAATTTCAGGTAAAATGTTCTCCGAAGAATTTATTCGAAAATCAAGAAAAATCTTCGGGAAAATCCTTTGATGCCCAGGAATTTCATCTAAATTTTTGGAGAAAAAAATTCCGATACTTTCCGAAGAATCTCTTCGAACATCTTTTGGAAAAATGTCCAATGTTTTCCAAAGAATTTTTTTTAAATCTTCGGGTGTCTTCGGGAAAATTTCTAACAATTTTTAAGAAATTTCGTAGGAAATTTTTAGAAATAATTTCCGATAATTTCCGAAGAATCTCGTAGGAAATCTTTGGAAGAATTTCCAATGTTTTCCAAAAAATTTCATCAAAATTCTCTGATGATTTTTGAAGAATTCCATGGAAATATATTCGGGGAAAAACTCCGATGGTTTTTGAAGAATTCTTATTGAACTATCTTCAGGAAAAATGTTCGATGATCTCCAAAGAATTTCATCGAAAATCTTCCGGAAATTTCAGTTATTTTTAAAGATTTCCGATAAAAATCTTCGGAAATTAACGGAATTTTTTTTCTAAAACTTTCCGAAGAAATTTCTTAACATCATCGGAAATTGTTCCCGAAGATTCTCGATGAGATTCTTCGGAGATCATCGAACATTTTACCTGAAGATTGTCTCATAAACATTTTTCAAAAACCATATGAGTCCCCCCCCCCCGAATATTCCCATGAAATTCTTCAAAAACAGTCGGAAAATTTCCTCGAAGGATTTTGATGAAATTTTTTGGAAAACATTGGAAATTTTCCCCAAGGTTTCCTATGAAATTCTTCGGAAATTATCGGAAATTTTTTCTCCAAAAATTTTAGATGAAATTCCTGGTCATCAAAAGAATTTTCTCAAAGATTTTTCTCGATTTTTGATTAAATTCTTCGGAGAACATTTTACCTGAAATTTATTGATAAAATCCTTTAAGAACCATCGTAGTTTTTCCCCAATTCCTATTATTTTTCAAAAATTAGCGGAAGATTTTCTCGAAAAATTTTCCTGAAATTCTTTGGGAAACATTGGAAATTTTTTCTAAAAATTTCCGTTGAGATTCTTCGGAAATTATCGGCATTTTTTTTTTCTTCAAACATTTTCGATTAAATTATTCTTAACTAGCGTAATGTTGCGTGTTTATTTGCACCAGTACGACATTTTCCACAGTGGTACACATGTCAACGTGCGCTTTATGGGACTTTCCTAAAGTCTGGTCCAGTTAAGAAACATAATTTTTTCACGGCGCTGATAACGTGTTCTCGAACTCGTCTTTCCCGACCAACTTCAAAATACCCATATATCGATGTGTATTGCGGGTAGCCAGTTATCTTTCTTAACTGGACCAGACTTTATGTTGCGCGATGATCTGTTCCACACTTTATGTGGCAGTTTCTATAAAAAGGGGTAACTTTGTCGATCGATCGAAGTCTCAGAAAACGCGAAAAAAGAAAAACAAAATTTTATGGTCAAAAAAATCAATTTTGAGATTTTGGTTGATTTCTACAGAAAAAACATCGCAATAACAAAGAGACAAAATTTACGCGTATGAGAGGAGTAAGAGAATTGTGAAAGAGAATGAGAAAGAATGCAAATGTCTGCGTTCGCTTCTTCGTGGTTTTTCGGAGCTCACGAATAAATCCGATGTTCTGAATTGTTACCACGTAGAAGAGCGAAAAATTACCTTTCCAACCAGCCATCATCGAGGCTGGTAACGTAATTCCGCGTCGAGTTACGGCCACTTGAAGGAGTGAGAGAAGAAGGTGTGTTTAACTATAAACGCATTTTTCCCGAAAACGTGTTTTTGCGCATTCTCCTTGTCCTTACACTCATCTTTAACCGCTTGTATCTCTACAACGAAAAATGCTACAAATCTTGCCGGTAGCTCATTGGAATTGGGATTTAAACCTTCACTAGAGTACGCTGCAAAATTACCTACGCGGGTGTTAGCGGGTGAAAATGAGTTAGTGATCATGTGTACTTCCAAATAAAAACACTGCTATCTTCAGGAGAGTAAAAAACCGAGTAAAAACTATTCTGCCAGTAGAACTGATCATAATTTAATTTTTAGTTGATGATGTAGGTGAATTTAAGACAAATTTTCTTTGAAAGTGAATTTCTAATCGACTTAATGATAGTTGAAGTTTGCTACACACGTGATCACTCACACATATGCAGGGCTGCCAACACTTGAAAGTCTAAGTTTAAATCTCATGTAGAAACTACCACATATTATGTACATTGTTTTTTTTTTAATAACATGCGATTTATTGACTCGAGGACTACTTTTACCAACTTGGTTTTTCTGTAGTCCTCAGGTCATCACAGAGTGATTAACATGCTTACATAACATATATTTTTTTATTCATTTTTTTATTTCTCCATATTCATTTTCATTGTTCTATCTATGCAATTAATTATATTTATTGTTTCTGTTTTATTTGTAAACTATTGGTGATGACTGTCTTTGTTTCGAACAGTTTCCTTATTCCTTTGAATGCTGAGCAGCTCAAAAATTTGTAGTCAGGAGAATCAGTTATTTTGTTACAATTTTCACATTTATTATTTTCTTTAATTTTGAATCCTTTTAAAGTATTCACCAAAATATCCATGACCTGTTAAAAATCATGTGAGGCAAAAATTCGGTTTCAGTTCTTTTATTTCTGTACTCATAGGAATTAATTTGAATGTTCTCCTGCCTGTCCGGTCTTTCTCGCATTGTTTTTGCCAAGAGTCGTAGTATCTTTTGTTAATTTCCATGGATTCTTTTTCCCTTCGTTTTCGCTTATGTTAGAATATTTTACTTATAGCCTAATAAGAATATTTATTTCCTTGTTAGGTTAATATTTTGATACTTTCTGAACTATTTGGTTGCTGTGGATTATCTTTATTCTAATTTGGCTTTGTGCTCCATTATTTCCCTAACATAGCTTATTGTGTTAACAGTTCTATTTTTGTCCTTCAACCAGTCATTATTGTTATTATGCCTATGATTCAATATTTTATTCTTATTTGTTTGAATGTGGAGCAGTTTAGAAATGTATGGTCAGGAGTGTCTATTTTCTTCTTACAGTTTAGGCATTTGTCGTTTTCAGTTACTTTAAACTTTTTTAAATATTCTCCAAAATTTCCATAACCGGTGAGAAATTGAGTGAGGTAGAAATTAGGTTTTAGATCTTCGGAGTCGGTCGGCAAATTTGGTTTCTATTTTTCAATATTTAATTTCCGGTTGGCGTACCTAGATCAGTTCCAAATGTTTAAAAAAATTTCACCCAAGCTTGAGCAAACCGGTGAGGATTGAAGTTTATGGGGGAGTTAACACTGATTTTCGGAATTTGAACTTCAGTCGCAAAAGGGAGCCTCCCCATATGAGCTTAAAAATTATTTTCTTTTTCAAACTGATGTTTTCATAGACAGGAGTCCACTTTTGGGTATTTTCCCACTTCCCTTTGAAGGGGTTTGGTTTTCAATGATTTCAATTTTGTTCAAATTTCTACGTTGTGTGTGTCTGAATAAGGTCATTTCGGGTTGCTGAGTTCATCTTTGGAGTTCTTTTCCCCATCCCCTTAACCTTTGGGCTCCACTGGGGTTCATCTTCAATTATTCGAATTTCCACGCTGTATGTCTGAATAAGGGATTCTTGGGTCGCTGCGTTCATTTCTCGAGTTCGTTCCCCATTGCCTTTCGAGCTCTACAGGGATTCCAATTTCTACGTTTAATGTCTGAATACGAATTTACGGGGTTGATAAATGTATTTTTGAGGTTCTTTTCTCCCTCTCCCTTGCCATATGGGCTCCACATGAGGCTGATGTTTAATAATTATTCCGATTCCCATGTTTTTTATGTCGAAATCAGGGGTTCAGTCGTCTTCTGATAATTAGCAATTAGCAGCGTGCTTTATTTTTCCTTCAAGCTGATACTTACTTGTGGTCTTTTCCAAGATTAAAATGTGTTTTATTCATTATTATTGTGTGAGATTTCAAAATAGTTTTGATGCTTCTGATAAATGATTCATTTTATTAGATTGCAAGTCAAATTTATCTACATAATATTAGGACATTATTGAAGTATCTTTCTTCACATATTTCGCAACTATTTATAGTAGGAGCGTGTGGTATCTTTTATCAAAAGGCGTTAACTATAAAGGCCTCGATGAATCTATAGAGACCTTGATGGAATTCAGAGATGCAATAACATAATTCCCTTCATGTAGTGAACCTGAAAGATTGAGGAAATGAAGAAAAAAACCGGAGAGTATCAGAAATTACATTTATACGTTCGGTTTGTACAAATCATGATACCGTTTGAGGGGTTTTATCTTCGTAGGATTTGATTTTGATAATTCGTTTCGCTGTAAACTCAAATTGTATCTTTGAGGATGCGGAAGCTCAAAATCTTAAGAAATACAATACGGATATTTGAGTTGGATCTGGTTAGCCGAGTAGATAGTGCGCTGGTCTCGGAATCTGGAGGTCCCGGGTTCGAGCTCATGTAGCAACTCGCTACATTTCGACCTAGGCCGGTTTTTCGGCAAGATCAGAAGAGGGCTACGACAGCCCTAACAGCCTCCCGGACGTCTCTGAGGTAATGCTCGAAAGGGCGGATTCCAGGGCTCGGGTTGAGAGTAATTTAGAAAAGAGATGGATATTTGGGTTAAAGTGGTCATTGGACTCGCTTTCCGATGCGCAAAATCCCGCCAGTTATCCAGGTATCTGAAGGGGAACTAAGGGGAATTGACGGGTTTCTAGGTAATCTGAGGGTAACTGAAGGTTGCGAATGGGTGACTTTTCCGCGGGTAACTAGGGTAACTGATTGCGCAACGGGTTCTGATAACGATTTGACCTCCCACTTCAACACTGTGGTATTTGGCGGGACGCTACTGAAATTTGCGCCTAGCGCCGAATCAGGCCCGTAGCTAATCGTTTGTATGTGCCAGCGTATTTGGTTATTCAAACAGGGCATGAGCCATAAAGGTAGAACACAAACATTTTTTTCTTTTTACTTTTAGCTGTTTCTATTTATTATTATTATTATTATTATTATTATTATTATTATTATTATTATTATTGGTTTTGTTGAGAATATGCTAGCCAGGGCGGTGCGCTTTTGCCCTGGCGTTAGCTACGGGCCTGTGCAGAATTTTTGAAGAGATTGGAGAGAGGGCAAAAGAAGGTTACTCTGGGGCGCGCAGTTGAAAGGGGGCTCCTCAAACACGAGGTAAAAGACTAAGAATAAAAAGGAAGGGAGAAACCCTGGAGGAAAATAGTTAGAGAAAGAAGTGTTCTCTTTTTTTTCGAAAAGGCGAGCGGGCCACTTTTCAGTGATTCGTTCCAAGATGTGTCCTAAGTGCATTTAGCAGTGTCAGAGATGGTAATCAATGCTAATTTCAGAAGAGAAAATAGCGACAGGTCTTCCGATTGTAATCTGAGATATAAAAGTGCGAGATACTCGAACTGATGAGAAGAAATTTAAACGCATACTTACTAGAGCAGACAATAAGGAAGGGTGCAAATATTGATCGCGGCTCAGTTTTAGTTACGGTGCGCCATTTAACACATTACGTTTGTATCTTTAAGCGAGTGAAATTCGAAGGTCGCACATCTCGTAAATCGGACCCGTCTCGTATTCCTAGAAACGTTTCGAAAATGAATGGCAACTGATCACGTGCAGCCGTCAGATCATTTTCCCAAAACCAAATTAATAGTACAAATCGGCCGGGAAAATTTGTAATATACGTATTAACGGGCGGTTGTCTGGAGGCGCAATTACCGCGTAACATTGTTAAATTACGTTCATGAACGTATTTGGATTTGTCGAATCTCGAACGTAAATTCTGGGATGGTGCACGAGAGCGGAGCATATGAGCAGGTCCGGCGGAATGCGAAGGCATGCACCGTAGCCGATTTGTAGTTAAATTTTCGGAAATGAACTAATTTGTTCGACGTCCCTCGACCGTATCACTCCAAATATGGCGACGTCGGTAAATTGTAACGAGAAAATTTCGGCTTTTAAATTAACGAGCACGCGAGGACTTTGATTTATACGGACGTGGTAATTTAATTTGCAACGCGTGTTATTACAAAAATGGAGCTGCACATCGCCCACGATATTCCTGTTTTGATCGCGCCGTCCTACCTGCTGGTCGACTTCACTCTCGGCACTCACCACGTGCTTATTCCTGAGGCACGCGTGGTGTGACGAACGGACGACGTGAAGTGCGTGTGCCCCTGGTTTTCATGACAAGACTAAAATAAATATTGATGAGGCCGAAATATTCGAAGCAGCATGAACAGAAACATGAGACTCCTGGATAAAGCAGTCTCAGGTTTCAATTCCGTGTCTTTACCTCGCTATTCTTTTCTAATTTTGCTCTCAACCCGAGCCCTGGAATCCGCCCTTTCGAGCATTGCCTCAGAGCCGTCGGGGAGGCTGTTAAAGCTGTCTTAACTCTCTTCCCTTCTGGCCGAAAAACCGGCCTAGGTCGAAATGTGGCGAGTTGCTTCGTGGGCTCGAACCCGGGACCTCCGAATTCCGAGACCAATGCGCTATCCACTCGGCCAATCAAACCCCTTCACTCGGCCAACCAGACCGGCGGCGAACTCCACTGGCGATATACCTGGTAGTATGCAAACAGCCTCTGTGGAGACAGTGCGATAGGCGCTGACACATCTCAGCGCAGCCTTCCGTTGGACCCTTGCCAGATCGGTTCTTCTGTATTCCTTGGCTCCGATGATGTCGGACGAGATTGGAGCCCCATGTAGGAAAACCGACATGGCAACGTTTGCCAGCAGCTTACGTTTCTTCTCTGTCGGCCCCCCTAGGTTCGACATGAGTCGGTTTAATCCGGCCACGACTCTCTTTGCTTTCTGCGTTGCCCTCACTGAAGGACGTACAGTTTTTCCCGTCGAACCACAGCCCAAGATACTTCAGAGGTGTACAGGGCGCAATCACCGCTCCCACTAGGCGAAAGGAAGGGGGTTGTACT
The DNA here is from genome assembly GCA_031841125.1 of Acanthococcus lagerstroemiae. Classification (NCBI taxonomy): domain Eukaryota; kingdom Metazoa; phylum Arthropoda; class Insecta; order Hemiptera; family Eriococcidae; genus Acanthococcus; species Acanthococcus lagerstroemiae. The sequence continues at coordinate 29,599,566 of CM063113.1, read as the reverse complement.
GTCGACGGCGTGTAAATAGCACTGCTTCCGTCTTCTGAGCTGCTAAGCACAACCCTGCGGACTCGATCCAACGGGTCATTGCCGCCAGTTCCCGGGTTCACCTTGCTCTCGAGCGTGGCTATGTATGTTGTCTTCTACTGCGACCACCAGGGTGTCGTCGGCGTGACAGATGATATTCACCCCTGGTGGTACCTCTGCTCGCAGGATCCTATTCGAAAACGATGTTCCACAGGAGTGAACCACGGACTGATCCATGCGGAACATCGCACGACATCTCTCGTTGCACCACGCCCGTAGCAGTTCCGCGACAATTATCCGGCCTCGGAAGTAGTCCCGGATAATTTCGCGTAGGTACGCGGTGAACATCGAATATGCTCGCGAACATGTCCAGTTCACGTGCGGACGCATGCTTAAATAAACAATTTGTTTTTTCGTTCGTCGATTTGCGCGACTACAAACGGATAAAGAGGAACCGCTGCCGAATTTACAAATAATACGATAACTATACAAAAGTGAAGTGCCTGTTTCTACCGGAACATTCGGTATTATCAGTAATTAAGAAAGCAAGTCGCTAATTACCGCAGTTTAAAATTCGATTTCTCGTAAATTGTGGTCCGACTTCCGCGTGTTCATGAGGCCGAGACGGGGAAAATTACTCTCGCACGCATCATTGGTATGCGATCGCAATTTTTTCCACTCGAATACGCGAAGTAATAGCGAGAAGCGACCTTGAAAGTGGAAAGTAATCTATGCCAGTGTTTACTATGTTCGTTTACAACGCAGCAACGTACATCGAACGAAACGAAAAATTTTAACGCTGTAAATCGCAGGCAATTTTCAAGAGCGAGGCTGGTCAGTTTTGTGAACCCGACTCGCGCCGCGATTGACAGTGACGAGAGAATTTCGCATTCTCGGCTGGCTGTCACTCTAACGAGCATAATTTTACGACACTGACTCGATAATACGATTTTTTTGGCGCGAGCCTGAAAAACGGTCGTGCAAAGAGGTCGCAGGATAAGGCGACTTTTACAGCACCAGAGCGCCTCGACCACGTTTTTAATGAAGAAAAATATTGTAAACACGCTCATTCATTACGAAAACAGAGCGTAGTGAAAATTGCTAATAAAAATTCCTCGGTCGCGGCGCTGATTGATTAGATTATAACGAGCTGGTGGATTACGCCAGGAATGTCACTCGCGCTGCACGTTGACCGAATAAATCTACGCCGCAAATAGTCAAGAGTTTGGTCCATTTTCTTATATAAATTTTTTTTTCGTCTGCACCAGTCGATAATTGGACGTCGCATTACGAATTTCAAGTTTTACATCGAATTCGCTATTCGAGTTTTTCGCGAGTTTCCGTCGCTGCGCCTTCCATAGTAATGCTTTTAAGATAATGAACCGAGCATTTTCATCTCGAGGTTAGGACAAGAACCAGGAGAAGAAGCTCGCAGACATACAAACACGAGTAGTGCCTGGCGTGTAACAGCGTGGTTCTGACTTCTGTGTGATCGTTTTGGATATCAACACAGGCCGCCCAGTGTTAGCCTAATCAGAGAGCGGGCCCGATAGAAATTTTAACACCATGGACAACCGGTACCTGGTGGCTTTGTGGCTGAATACTGAAGCTTTCCCATAATATCCAGCAACTGGTGATGTTCGTGTGCTCTGTGCTGTGGTGGCTGAATAGCTGCGCAATTGTTGCACACGCGTAGCTTGTGAGCCCCTAATGTCAGTGAGAAACCCGGCTCGTATTAGCGCGACCGTCGCACACTAGGCGAAATCGTGATTCTAGGCAGCCAAAACCTAACTACACGGCTTTTTCAATGTTTGCTTGGTTCCTAGTCAAAATTTTACACTAACTTGTACGTAGAAACACTTCCTTTCCTTCCAATGGTCAGTCCCCTATATACATGGTGTCCTCTTGAGCCTCTGCACAAGTAATAGACGGGGTGTCACAACACTTGAATCAAAAATCCAACAAATTTAGATGGGACTCATTTAAATGGATAATTCTTTTGTACAACTTCACTTCCTTGTGATCAATATTACTTGATTTATCAAAACATTGCCAAAATTTTAGCTACGAGGAAAAATATGCTTGATACGGTCATTTTAGACTACATAACAACTTGCATACTTTAAAATCTGAGCAGGAATATAGCGTTGGATGAATCAGTAAAAAACAAGCGAGAATTTAATCATAAAATACAAATAGGATTATAATTTACAAAATAATTTTTAGATCAACATCTCAATAATAGCTATACAAATTTGAAAGATTGTTTCAAAATTAAAACAGAAGCAAAAATTGAGTAGGTAATCATTAAAAAAAAATACAAAAACGTTTTAATAATTAGAGATTATTTTTTCACCTTGACTACTTTGAGTAGGCTACCCAATACCCTTAAAAATATATTAGTGTCGTTCTATTTGCAAAACAGAAGGCGAAACTGGAACTGTTAGAGTTCAATTAACGTCTATTAAAAATCGAAAAAAGAAAACAGAGCTAAAAACTAAGTTCTGAGGAACTTTTCTTATTTACATTTGTTGACAAATTCAGGCGTCCAAAATTTTTTTTGACAGGCAAAAATGGGTCTTCTTCGCTTTCTTGAGGTTCGATTTTCCCATTCAACCGACATTGCCCTAAATTTTCCTTGATTAGAGGAAACTCACCCCCCCCCCAGGGCTGCCACTGTCAACGAATAATTCGTTGGTCACGCTTGTGTTCTGCTGAAGACTTCGTTGTAGCAGTGTGAATGTCCATACATCGAATTGATAAGTCAAAAAACTGCCAAACGATTAATACAAATATGAGGCTAATGTTCTTTATTTTCTATGTTTTGGGATAATGAATGCAGAGCTGTAGCTATGGGAGTGGACATCCCATAAACATGGTATGCGAGGTCCCAGACGCATGCCCAATCCCTTTTGGTGGGGGATAGTTACTCATCTCTGCACCGCCCTGAGGTTCCTGTGAGCTCGAACGTTTGAAAAAAAAAAGTTAGTTGAAGAAAAAAATGCTGTAGATAGGCTAGAAATGAACAAGGAAAGAGGAAGATGAAAATACGCTCACCTACTTTGAGCACAACAGGTAAATGGAAAATCACATGAATTACACTTCTTGAAATTTTCCGCGAAATTGCGAGATAAAATAAAGTTTCTTTTTCAATCGTGAAGTCTCCTAACAACAAACAAAAAACTAAGAATATCTCCAGTGCCTGAACATATTGAAAAGTACGTTCCAATAACTAAAATCAACCTTTCTTGGATTCGAGAGTTAAGTTATTATTTTATGCCGGTGATGAAAAATTCGGCTGCACCCATTGGTGGGTGACGATGTTATAATGCAGAAACGCACTCTATCGGGGGAAAAATCAACTTTCATTATCATCAATTTCTTCGTGTCACGCTTCCTTCGCGAGACAACGTGAATACATAGAATGTCACCCACCGGTGAGTGACATGGCACTTCACCTGTTAAAAACTCCTGAAATCCAACTTCACCGGAGATTCGCGGGAGATTGTAAAATGTGTTTTCAAGTTCGATATTTTCACGATGATTCATGAACTTACTGTACAGTCATACTCGCGAACCATCAGTTCCGATTGTCCGCTAATTGGCCAAAACATTCGCATGGTCTTCGCAGGTATCACGATCAGACCTCGCCCCAGTCGGCGAGACTTAGCAACCACCGATTTCTTCTTCAAAGAAGCGAATTTCACAAGCGGGCGGATTCTCTCACACCATTGTATCACACCCAGGACCTCGTGCTACAAACTGTTTGGTGTCTGACGCTATTCCAAGAACACGAACTCACGCCGATTGAAATACAAGAACGATTCATCTCTGGGTGTTACATCATTCCAAGCTGTCACAGGAGGATGTCCCATCAACTGATGAACGATGCCGAAGTGGAGCGCATCGACATCGCCATCGCAGTCGCGTCAGCGAACTGTCTCGCGATGAGTGCCGGTGAACTTGCCCAACCATTTGTACTCCGGTATTCGGTTACCAATCGTTGGCTCGGTCAGTGATCTCGAGCCGATCTAGTCGAGGGATGCTGTCTCCTGTCTGTGTTCGCTGTCCGTAGCATTGGCCTTGTCCTAGTAACGTGTGTGCGCGTCGTCGTGACACAAGGCCTTGGTTACGTATCCGCGTTCACGAACCTGTTGTCCTTTTACTCCTAGAGCTAAATTGCTTCAGCGAGAATACGAGTGCGACCATTCTGAAATCCGACTTAGCCGCTTCAGAACAGTAGGAGACGATTTGAGTGATGTCGACGGTGTATAATAGGCTGGTGACAATAGGCACTGCGTCATAGTAAAAAGAAAAAAAATTGTGGAAATCGACGTTGCTCGTCCTTGAACCATCTTTATTGAAAAGAAAAAATCGCCAATGATCGCTTACGGGAACAGGTAGCCGTTTAGGTGGATCACGTTAATGGCACTTCCATCGTGTACACCGACGTGCCAAGCTTAGGTAATTCGTCGTTCAACTGGTGGACGTTGGATACGTCGAAATCTCATACTTTGGCAGCCGGGCTGAAGATAGAAATGGCACAGGTGCAGGGGGTTGGTAAAAAAGCGCTGCTTTACGATTGACACGCGTCGGGGAAAAGCTGAAAATGGCGGGTAGTTTCGGTTCCGTTATCGACGGAACGGCGGCGGAAAATCGTGTCGTAGGAAATATTGACCCGTAACGTGTGTGTAATCGAAGCTGTGTAATGTTCTGCGGACGGAAAGACTGTAATGGAGAAGAAGTGTATGAGCATTTCGGGAGTTTGCTCTTTTTTCTCGTCTTCTCGCAGTTTGAGACATAACAACGCACGTACGGGCACGACGAGTTGGAAAATATTTTGCCGGGATGATGAGTTCGCGTGCACGAAGTCAAAAACAAAACACTTTATTGGGTACTAGCCAGTCGCTCGATGGCGAAATTATTATCTCGGTGTCTGCTCTCGAGTTGGTGACGTGGAAAACGAGACCAGACAGGAACCGTGTTTGTGCACTCCCGACTTTTCATTCGCATCTCTCCGGTGACACCCCTGTACCGTGGTCTGCTTCATATTAATTCCAACCGTCCGACGTGAATGTCGAATTGGAAAAGCGTGGATTCATATTTTCCCGTTCTCCTGCGAGTTCCGCCGGCGCGGTTGTCATTACGGTGTCATGGAAAGCTAGACTGCTCGCGGGATTTGATTTCGGTCAGAGGGAGACGAGGGGTGAGGTGCATCATGAAGGTTGTAGCTAATATTCAGGTTTGTAAAGATGAGAGGGGTGATTCGAAAAGAATGCACACACTTATACGAGCAGTAGCATAGACCGCGTAGTGGTTGAGGGGAGGGTCTGAACTTAACCAAAGTGGGCGGGGATGTTGGAGAGGGTGCTAAAACTAGAAAAACCACTGCTTTCCAAAGTCACAAAGGGGGTCCAGACACCCACAACCCGTCCCTCTGGCTATGCCACTATTTAAGAGGTTGTCATGAGAATCACTCTCCGGTCTAACTGGTTTATTTTAGAGAAAAATTTCAAAATACTAATTAGTTGCCTACATTTTCTCTACCAATTGACATAATCGAATTTTCCGCCGCGATGTCGGTGGCTCCGCAGACACACGATCAGTTGAACTAATTTTACCTCTATAGATTTGTCGAGACTCTTACAGAACTCGCCCCCCCCCCCCTCGACAAGGCACCTAAACAGACAGATTAGGATGTGCTGGTCCAATATTCCTAAATTTTTTTATACCAAATGGAATTTTGGAGTAATACTTTGCAAAGATGGTCAAAACCCAAGGTCAGTGGCATAATTTTTTTTTAAATCACAAAGTTTGAACAATTCAATAAAATTGTAATGTCAACGTACTTTGGCATTAGAAGTTTTCTGTTTCAGCAAGATTCGTAGAAAACTGTTACGTCGCAAAAATGATTTAAAAAAAGAAAATAGAAAGCAATCTTAAAATAAATTTAAAAAATTGAATGTAATTTATACTAAGAATTTTCAGCTAAATTGAATACGAAAATTCCCCTAGATTCATCAAAATTTATCATTAAGAAAATTACCTTAAAAATTTTGAAAAAATTTATAAAACTTAAAATTTTGACAAATTTGAAAATTGAACGTAATTTTATATTAGGAAGTTTCCAAACAAGTCGAATACCAAAATTTAGCTAAATTCGTGCAAAATTGCTGTCACCTTGGAAAAATTATTTTAAAAAAATTCAAGTTTCTCAAAAGTCAGAAAAATTAACAAAATTAAAAATTTCACGTAATTTGGTATTTGAGTCTTCAAACAAGTCTAATGAAAAAATGCAGCCAAATTCAGAGAAAAAAAAATCATTTTTGAAGAAGTGCTTTAAAAATCTCAAGTCAAAAAATTCGACAAAATTAAGTATTTAACGTAATTTGAATTCAATCAGTTTGAATACTAAAATTTAGCCAGATTCATGAAAAACTGTCGTCACCTTGGAAAAATTATCAAACAGTTTTTGAATAGGTATCGAAAAATTTTTTCAAATTGAAAATTGAGTGTAGTTAATTTAATATTAAGAGTCTTTAACCTTCCGCCGCTACATAGTGCATACCTCTGCTTCATATATAGACAAACATCTTTTCCGAGCCCATAGCCAGAGAATGTAGCTCCACAGCGCGACAATAATAAAATAAAATAAATCAAAAATTGAATATTAAAGATTTAGCAAAATTTATCAAAATTTGTCATCATCTTATAAAATTATTTTTAAAAGTCTGACGAAATTGAAAGTCGAACGTGATTTGATATTAGAAGTCTTCAACTATAACTCAAATAAAAATAAAAAATTGTCGTCACTTTGGAAAAATTATCAAATTCTTTTTTCAATCTCGAAAAATTTGAAAAAATTGTGAGTTTAATGTAATTTAAGAGTCCTTACCCAAATTGTATATCAAAATTCAGCGAGATTCATCAAAAATTATCATCTTAAAAAACTGCCAAAAAAAAATCAGTTGAATACAGCTAAATTTATGAAAAATTGTCGTTGCTTTACAGAAATCATGAAAAAAAAATTTCAAAGTACGTCAAGAATCTGAAAATTTGACGTGATTTCATGTTCGGAGTCCTCAACAAACTTTAGTTTTAAAAAAATAGGCCAGATTTATAAAAATTATCTGTCTTTGAAAACCTATCAAGAAATTGCTTAAAAATCTCAAAATGAAAGAATTCGACAAAAATAATAATGTGGTCTAAATTGACTTTAGATAACTCGAATACGAAAATTCAGCCAGATTTGAAAAACTGACGTCACATCAGAAAAATTATCAACACATTTCTAAACTCTCAAACATGATTGAACATAAAAATTTTGTAACCAAACTGAATACAAAAATTCGGCGAGATTCATTGAAAATTATCATCTTAAAAAATTATTAAAAAAAAAAATCAAAAAAATGTGGAGAACTGGGTACTTTAACCGAATTGAAGATTGAAGCCTTCAACCAAGTTGAATGTAGTTAGATTCATGAAGAACGTCCGCCAGCTTGGAAAAATTGTGGGGAAAAATGCTAAAGTATCTCGAAGATCAAAAAATCTGACAAAATTAAAACTTTTACGTGATTTTGTGTTTGGTGACTTCATCAACTCTATTTGAATCCTTACCCTACTCGAATGTAACAATTCAGCCATAGATTCCCGAAAAATTATCGTCACCTTAGAAAAATTAGAAAAAATAAATAAAAAAAACTTCAAAAATCGAGAAATTAATTAAATTGAAAATTTGACGTAGTTTGATGTTAGAATTCCTCAACTACTCTGAATACAAAATTCAATCAAATTCGTGAGAAACTGTTACAAAAATTATCAAAAAAAGTTTCAAAAAAATTCCAAAATTCCAAAATTTGAAAATGGGAAGAATTTGATAATAGGAGCCTTCTAACTACTCTAATACCAAAATTCAGTTGGATTCATGAACAATTGGCTTCATATTGGATAAATTATTTAAAAAAAGTAAAAAATCTCAAAAATCGAAAAATTTGACAAAGTTGAAAACTGAAGGTAAATTGATATTAGGATTCTTCAGCCAACTCGAGTATGAAAATTCAGCTAGCATTCATGAAACATTTTCGTCACATTGGACTAATTATCAAAATAGTTTTGAAAAATCTCAAAATCCAAAAATATGGTAAAATTGAAACTTGATCGTAATTTGATCAAACAATCAAGCTTTATTTTTTAACAAGTACATACTTACAATAGAGTGCGTACTCGTGGCCCTAGAATCGGACAAAAGCCTCCCCCAGCCTGTTCCACACTTTGCGGTCCTGGGCAATCCTTTGAAAGGCACTATGTCCCAGTAGCCTGCCGAAGCCGTACCTCCATCTGATCTTCTGTTTACCTTGCCTTCTTGTTCCCGTATTGTACCAAAAGGTCAATTTGTACGTCCAACGGTTGTCTTGCAGTCTTGCTACGGGACTTCCCCAATTCCATTTTTTATTTTTTATCAACTGTACAGCACATTTATTATTTTTTAATTTCAATTTGATTGTTGAGATTTTGATGTGGTCTTTTTTCTTGATATGTAAAATTCACTCAGTAATCACACTAATTTGACAAAATCGAATATTGCATAAAATTTTTGATCCCATATTGATTTGGTCCCAAAATTCCAAATTTAGGGTACAAAAGGGTAAAAACTAAATCGGCTTGAGGAGTTGAACAAAACGTATCAAAGTAGGTCTCTTGAGTCGTTGATTTCGAATAGAATAGTGCCCATCAGATTTTTGATCCGGACAAATCAAAGCGAAAAAATTGAACTCGACTGATAAGTTGAACAACCCCGGAAACACAGCTGATACTAAATTCGACACTTTTGTCGACATTTAAAACCGGTCACTTTTCTGACTCGACGAATTCGTCGACACGCTGAATAGATTGAAAAATCGAGTTGAAGCCGATATTGTCGTCGACGTCGACTTTTTGTTGTTTATTGCTAATTAAAACCCGAAAAAGAACTGACGGTCAGAGTCAGAGCTGCACATGACAGGAGCGTCGGAGTGATGGTGAAATTTAGCTTTCCTCCTGGAAGATTATGTTTTCGAAATTCAGGCTTGAAAATCCATGTGAAAAGCTTTGTTTTGTTTATTCGTTGAAATTTGGGAGCTTAAGTGTCAGCTTGCCCCTCTGGAAAACTCGATTTGCTCCCTCTGGAAAAGGTGTAGCTCTGTGAGGCCGGAACTGTACTGCATAAGAGATGCGATGTGAAAAAAGCCTCAAAATTACTTTGGCGCACAACGGTAAACCCTCCAAAATTGCCGTGGTGAGGAGGCTTCAGAGTAAACTGACTGACTGATTCAACGCCTTATTCGCCTGCAAGTATAACACTCCTTGTATCAGCCAGTATTCCCATGCGAGCATCACGTTCCTTGTACCAGCTTGCAAGCACTACGCTCTGCCAGTGCATCATCTTGCCGACAAGTCAGCAACCACGGGAGAGCATTTTTATGTCTGCTTTGTTGACTGCGCCGACATTAGAATGTCGTCGTCCGCTACAATCCGCAGTGCACGTGGCGCTCTATATTTTCTGGCGCGCTCGTTTTTTCGACTCTACGTTCGCTGGACAATGACATTCTCATGTCGACGCAGTCTGCAAAGCAGACATGAAAATGCTCTCCCGTGGTTGCGGACTCGTCTGCAAGATGATGCACTAACGGAGCGTAATGCTCGCAAGCTGGTACAAGGAACGTGATGCGTGCATGGGAGTACAGGCTGATACAAGGAGTGTGGTACTTGCAGGCGAATAAGGCGTTGAATCAGTCAGTCAGTAGTTTTATTATTATTGTTATTTTTCGTAACGCTCTCTTTTCGTCACGCTCCAAAGTAACGCTTTTTTCCGAAGACATAAAACATAAAAATATTAACATCAAAATGATTTCCATGGAAATTATAATTCTTTTTCGTTACTCCTTTTCGTTCCTCTTCAAATGTAACGTTTTTCCCATTTGTGTTATACCATGCCTGGAATGTGCCAAAGTAAAGACTAGAAAATGTCAAAGTAAAATTTCTATGGAAATGATTATTTCATTCCTTATATGTAACGCGTAACGTGTGAAACGTGGCGCATGGAAGTAACGTTTTTCCGATTTGTGTGCCAAAGTAAAGACAGGAAAATGTCAAAAATCTTGAACACTTTTTCGCCAAAGGCAACTTTTTACCTGGGTCGCGTTAAAAATTTCGAAACAAATTTTGACGATTCACCCTATTCAACGGTCTTGAAAGATGCTGAAGAGTTCAAAGGGACATTACAGAGTTTTGAAAAGTCTGGACCAGCTTCATAGTCGGACCCGACTTCAACCCTTGTTCAAGACCCCATCGGCAATACATTTTATTATTCGTTGCATATGTACCTGGTATTATTAACCAATATGTTGGAGGGAAAGAAATTGATTTGGTTTGATTTGATGTGTTGAAGATTAAGACAGAGTTCATACGACGCTGCTCGTGAATAATCGCAACCGACCGCACCTTGCGAGAAACATTCACAATTTTTTCGCAACCGTCGCCACATTCCAAAAAGTTCGAGTGCATCTGTACGCGCATTTCGCAGGATTACCTGGGCCGCATACCAGCATTATCAATGGAAAATAATTTATCAATTGTAGCGTCGATAACAATAAAGACGGTGCACAGAGCACGGCGATATAAAGGAAATAAAATTCAATATTCCCCGAACACGCCTCGCCTCGTTACGCAATTCTACGACGGAATTTTATCAACTTGGATTGTTTATTGATGAAATTCAAGCTTATTTTTCCGTTCTACAATCGCGATCCACCGAATAATAAATTTTCAACGAGCTAATAGCCAGACAGCTATCACCTAGTTTTCGGCCGGTCACCTTATATTTTCTTGTAAAAGTATCTGGAGCAATAAAGAAGTGCAATCCTTTGTCGCTGTATACGACCACTCGTAATAAAGGTCAATTATAATTGAGTTTATTGTTATGTTTCAGAGACGACCCGACGAGACGTGGTTTTGTGCGGTAAATTCGACAAAACACGTCCTTGAGGGTTGAAGGCTATGTGTGGCAAAAACTATGTCAAAAAATTTTACATCTCTCGCGGGAACCATACCGCATAGTGATGGGGTGTTGAGTTCAGCCGTACGGCGATATTTAATATTCGGTCGAAAATTGAGCAACGGAGGCCGACAGATATTCGAGACGGTAAGAATATTGCTCGGTTTGATATTCCCAAGGAGCTGGAGTGTAGAGTGACATTTCACGCTCGAGAGAAAACGGAAACCGTGTACTCGAATTTTTGCACTTCATGCGGGTGCCGTGGTCTGAATGTCAATAACGCGTTCGCGGATTCATTTCCTGCAGGTTGTGAAGTAAAAAAAGTGGAAAGCGATGAAATTTGAACATGATGAATAAATATACCGAGAGTACTGCGCTGCCAGTCCAGAAAAATTTGAGCTCTGACAGCCGGTGTCGAAATAGGGTGGTCCAAACTTCAACAATTTTTGAAATGTTTCCCTGTGGTATAAGAACCCAGCACCCTATATTTTTTTGAAATCGAATAATTTTGAGGGGGCCCACCCGAGGGATCCAAGTTTAAAAGCATTTCCCGTGAGAAACTCTGCAATTTTGCTTTGAAGCTTTTAAAACAAGTTAGGTCGAAAAATAGATCTGAACATGAAAATTCGTTTTCATTAATGTGCGATTGTGTCACTATCAAGAATTTCTGAGAAAAAGTAAATTCAAAGTTCAGTGGCCTTCGTTGAATTTACCCTCTCGAATTTAAACATTACAGACCATGGAAATCAAATACATACGTAAAAGTATGAAAAAAGATTGCTTACTCAAGTTTCAGAAACCCTAAATCCATTTATGGAAATCTTTGTTAGAAACTCCCTCTTTTAAAGCTTAACTGAATGGGCTGAACTTGAAAATTACAGATGATACCGTCAGGTATATCAACCCGATGCGCGAAATCCCGCCAGATACCCAGGTAACTAAAGGGGAACAACGGGTAACTGACGGGTTTCTGGGTAATCTGAGGGTAACTGAGGGTTGCAATCTTGGAAATGGGTAGCTTTTTCGTGGGTAACTAAAGGATAATTAATCCCATCAGTTACTCAGGTAACTAAAGGATAATTAATCCCGCCAGATACTCAGGTAACTAAAGGGGAACCACGGGTAACTGGCAGGTTTCTTGGTAATGCGCATCGGGAAAAATAGAGTTCTTGGAGTTGCTGTCTTTATCTTTAAAGTTATTCTGACTGTAACCCCTACCAACAATGTTACACAGGGGTTCAGGATGTGAAAACGACGATATTATTCAACATACAGCTTCAAGTATATCGATAATTTTTTATTATACCTTTATTTAGTTTTATAATAATACCTATTTAGCTTCCTCGGTCGCACCTTCGAAGAGCGTTCACTATTCCAAGTATGCTCTCGGCCCGTAGTGGGCAAAGGTACACCTCACCCTCTCCCATTCTGTGCGATCTTGTGCCACTCGATGGAAAAGCTTATTTTTTAGAAATCGATCGATTTCGTCCCTCCACCTAGTTTTTGGTTTGCTCTTTTTTCTTTTGAATTGGTTTAAATACCAGAAGGTAGCTTAATAGGTTATCCTGTCTTGAGGTAGTCTGGCTATATGTATCGCCAACCACCATTTTAAATTTCGGATTAATTGTACACAGTTTTTGATGTTGGGTAGTTTTTTCCAAATGTTTTTTATACTGACTTGGTCTTTGATTTTTAAGCCTAGAATCGACCTCATTATGGAGTTTTGTGTTGTCTCAATTTTCTTCATTGGTCTGAAAGCAGGAGACCAAGTGGGGGAGTCATAGGTATGTCAAAACTGGTGTTATGCACATATTAAAAATTTCGCCTTTTTGCATGTTTTTGAATTTTCCTTTAAAGATGTGCTTTAGTGTCCAAAACTTCTTCCACGCCAGTGTGATCCTACGTGTTATCTCCTTTTTGGTTCTATTTTCTAGTGAGACTGTTTCTGCGACTACTTCAAGATTTTTGTTTCCTATCTTGATTTTTGTTGAGTTCGTTGAGGTTGTTATAATTTTTGATTTATCAGTGTTTATTGTCAATTCAGCTGTTTTTCCAATTTTGTTAAGTTCGTGTATCATTTCCTCTAGCTCCCCCATTGAGTTTGATATTAAAACAATATCGTCTGCAAATCTGAAGTTGGAGACTCGTGCCATTTAAATTTAGACCTTTATTTTCCCAATCAAGTTTCCTAAATATTTCCTCCAATGCCAGATTAAAAAGGATAGGTGACAGTGGCTCGCCCTGTCAGACTCCTTTCCCGATTTCAAAGTAATTTCCGTTTTTGTCGGTAACGATTCTCGATAATAGGGTTTCTATAATGAGGTTTGGTTGGCCGAGTGGGTAGCGCATTGGTATCGGAATCTGGAGGTCCCGGGTTGGAGCCCACGTAGCAACTCGCCAAATTTTGACCTAAGCCGGTTTTTCGCCTAACAACCCCCCCCCCCCCACATCTCTGAAGTAATGCTCGAAAGGGCGGATTCCAAGGCTCGGGTTGAGAACAAATTAGGAAAAAAGGGTTTCTATAATCCAGACTGACTGACTAACTGACGGGCTGTTCCATAGAATTTTTTGAAAATGTGCTATTACACGCGCCAATGACTACGATCTGGTACCTGGATCGTGTTCAGGGATCAAACTTTACAACAATACATTTGCGTTGATAAATTGTGTGGTTTCTTCCACTTTCTGACCATTACAGTGTTCCATGCGACAATACTCTAGCTCAAACTTTTTGATGGAATAAAAAATTCATAATGAATTCATCAAAATATAAAATTCACCCTTCGCATTAATAAAGTCTGGTCCAGTTAAGAAACATAATTTGTTTACGGCGCTGATAACGTCTTCTCGAACTCATCTTTCCCCTCCAACTTCAAAATACCCATATATCGATGTGTATTGCGGGTAGCCAGTTATGTTTCTTAACTGGACCACACTTTAAACACATGCGTCCTTTTTTCAAGGGGTTCCTCTTTCCATCCGCCAGGTGGAGACTTTTTACTTGGATAGGCCAACACTTTTTAAAGTGTTCACGTCCCAGCATCCTGTGAACCATGTTGATAGGGAGGTTCGGATTACAGATACAATAATCCGAAACACGAATATTCAGTAACTTCAAATCGCAACCGACCGCACCTTGCGAGAAACATTCACAATTTTTTCGCAACCGTCGCCACATTCCAAAAAGTTCGAGTGCATCTGTACGCGCATTTCGCAGGATTACCTGGGCCGCATACCAGCATTATCAATGGAAAATAATTTATCAATTGTAGCGTCGATAACAATAAAGACGGTGCACAGAGCACGGCGATATAAAGGAAATAAAATTCAATATTCCCCGAACACGCCTCGCCTCGTTACGCAATTCTACGACGGAATTTTATCAACTTGGATTGTTTATTGATGAAATTCAAGCTTATTTTTCCGTTCTACAATCGCGATCCACCGAATAATAAATTTTCAACGAGCTAATAGCCAGACAGCTATCACCTAGTTTTCGGCCGGTCACCTTATATTTTCTTGTAAAAGTATCTGGAGCAATAAAGAAGTGCAATCCTTTGTCGCTGTATACGACCACTCGTAATAAAGGTCAATTATAATTGAGTTTATTGTTATGTTTCAGAGACGACCCGACGAGACGTGGTTTTGTGCGGTAAATTCGACAAAACACGTCCTTGAGGGTTGAAGGCTATGTGTGGCAAAAACTATGTCAAAAAATTTTACATCTCTCGCGGGAACCATACCGCATAGTGATGGGGTGTTGAGTTCAGCCGTACGGCGATATTTAATATTCGGTCGAAAATTGAGCAACGGAGGCCGACAGATATTCGAGACGGTAAGAATATTGCTCGGTTTGATATTCCCAAGGAGCTGGAGTGTAGAGTGACATTTCACGCTCGAGAGAAAACGGAAACCGTGTACTCGAATTTTTGCACTTCATGCGGGTGCCGTGGTCTGAATGTCAATAACGCGTTCGCGGATTCATTTCCTGCAGGTTGTGAAGTAAAAAAAGTGGAAAGCGATGAAATTTGAACATGATGAATAAATATACCGAGAGTACTGCGCTGCCAGTCCAGAAAAATTTGAGCTCTGACAGCCGGTGTCGAAATAGGGTGGTCCAAACTTCAACAATTTTTGAAATGTTTCCCTGTGGTATAAGAACCCAGCACCCTATATTTTTTTGAAATCGAATAATTTTGAGGGGGCCCACCCGAGGGATCCAAGTTTAAAAGCATTTCCCGTGAGAAACTCTGCAATTTTGCTTTGAAGCTTTTAAAACAAGTTAGGTCGAAAAATAGATCTGAACATGAAAATTCGTTTTCATTAATGTGCGATTGTGTCACTATCAAGAATTTCTGAGAAAAAGTAAATTCAAAGTTCAGTGGCCTTCGTTGAATTTACCCTCTCGAATTTAAACATTACAGACCATGGAAATCAAATACATACGTAAAAGTATGAAAAAAGATTGCTTACTCAAGTTTCAGAAACCCTAAATCCATTTATGGAAATCTTTGTTAGAAACTCCCTCTTTTAAAGCTTAACTGAATGGGCTGAACTTGAAAATTACAGATGATACCGTCAGGTATATCAACCCGATGCGCGAAATCCCGCCAGATACCCAGGTAACTAAAGGGGAACAACGGGTAACTGACGGGTTTCTGGGTAATCTGAGGGTAACTGAGGGTTGCAATCTTGGAAATGGGTAGCTTTTTCGTGGGTAACTAAAGGATAATTAATCCCATCAGTTACTCAGGTAACTAAAGGATAATTAATCCCGCCAGATACTCAGGTAACTAAAGGGGAACCACGGGTAACTGGCAGGTTTCTTGGTAATGCGCATCGGGAAAAATAGAGTTCTTGGAGTTGCTGTCTTTATCTTTAAAGTTATTCTGACTGTAACCCCTACCAACAATGTTACACAGGGGTTCAGGATGTGAAAACGACGATATTATTCAACATACAGCTTCAAGTATATCGATAATTTTTTATTATACCTTTATTTAGTTTTATAATAATACCTATTTAGCTTCCTCGGTCGCACCTTCGAAGAGCGTTCACTATTCCAAGTATGCTCTCGGCCCGTAGTGGGCAAAGGTACACCTCACCCTCTCCCATTCTGTGCGATCTTGTGCCACTCGATGGAAAAGCTTATTTTTTAGAAATCGATCGATTTCGTCCCTCCACCTAGTTTTTGGTTTGCTCTTTTTTCTTTTGAATTGGTTTAAATACCAGAAGGTAGCTTAATAGGTTATCCTGTCTTGAGGTAGTCTGGCTATATGTATCGCCAACCACCATTTTAAATTTCGGATTAATTGTACACAGTTTTTGATGTTGGGTAGTTTTTTCCAAATGTTTTTTATACTGACTTGGTCTTTGATTTTTAAGCCTAGAATCGACCTCATTATGGAGTTTTGTGTTGTCTCAATTTTCTTCATTGGTCTGAAAGCAGGAGACCAAGTGGGGGAGTCATAGGTATGTCAAAACTGGTGTTATGCACATATTAAAAATTTCGCCTTTTTGCATGTTTTTGAATTTTCCTTTAAAGATGTGCTTTAGTGTCCAAAACTTCTTCCACGCCAGTGTGATCCTACGTGTTATCTCCTTTTTGGTTCTATTTTCTAGTGAGACTGTTTCTGCGACTACTTCAAGATTTTTGTTTCCTATCTTGATTTTTGTTGAGTTCGTTGAGGTTGTTATAATTTTTGATTTATCAGTGTTTATTGTCAATTCAGCTGTTTTTCCAATTTTGTTAAGTTCGTGTATCATTTCCTCTAGCTCCCCCATTGAGTTTGATATTAAAACAATATCGTCTGCAAATCTGAAGTTGGAGACTCGTGCCATTTAAATTTAGACCTTTATTTTCCCAATCAAGTTTCCTAAATATTTCCTCCAATGCCAGATTAAAAAGGATAGGTGACAGTGGCTCGCCCTGTCAGACTCCTTTCCCGATTTCAAAGTAATTTCCGTTTTTGTCGGTAACGATTCTCGATAATAGGGTTTCTATAATGGGTTTGGTTGGCCGAGTGGGTAGCGCATTGGTATCGGAATCTGGAGGTCCCGGGTTGGAGCCCACGTAGCAACTCGCCAAATTTTGACCTAAGCCGGTTTTTCGCCTAACAACCCCCCCCCCCCCCACATCTCTGAAGTAATGCTCGAAAGGGCGGATTCCAAGGCTCGGGTTGAGAACAAATTAGGAAAAAAGGGTTTCTATAATCCAGACTGACTGACTAACTGACGGGCTGTTCCATAGAATTTTTTGAAAATGTGCTATTACACGCGCCAATGACTACGATCTGGTACCTGGATCGTGTTCAGGGATCAAAATTTACAACAATACATTTGCGTTGATAAATTGTGTGGTTTCTTCCACTTTCTGACCATTACAGTGTTCCATGCGACAATACTCTAGCTCAAACTTTTTGATGGAATAAAAAATTCATAATGAATTCATCAAAATATAAAATTCACCCTTCGCATTAATAAAGTCTGGTCCAGTTAAGAAACATAATTTGTTTACGGCGCTGATAACGTCTTCTCGAACTCATCTTTCCCCTCCGACTTCAAAATACCCATATATCGATGTGTATTGCGGGTAGCCAGTTATGTTTCTTAACTGGACCACACTTTAAACACATGCGTCCTTTTTTCAAGGGGTTCCTCTTTCCATCCGCCAGGTGGAGACTTTTTACTTGGATAGGCCAACACTTTTTAAAGTGTTCACGTCCCAGCATCCTGTGAACCATGTTGATAGGGAGGTTCGGATTACAGATACAATAATCCGAAACACGAATATTCAGTAACTTCAAAAACCCGATTATTGATATAATTGAAGTAGTGTTGGATAACTTTCAAGTTTTCTCGTTCCTGCCCCTTGCGTACCAATATTGGTAGTGGTTGCAATCAAAATTACTTCAAATATGAATCCTGTTGGCCCCTTTCGGCGGATCCAGGGGCGTTAGAAATATGGTATCCACCTCTTTTGGCCAACACAATGACTCTAAATTCAAAATCATATCGGAAGTCTCTTTTTTTACCTGCTCTGCGGGGGTTGCTGAGGGTGGCTGGTAGGGGGTGCCTGTCTTGGGGTTTACTGGGAGACGAATGCCAGATGGAAGACTCCCGAAGAAAATTCAAACGTATTAGCTGATAGGGAGAAGAGGTCAACCGTTGAAACGGTAGAGTGATGTGTTTTAGATTCTAGCCCCTTAAAACGGAACGGGTCACCGGTCCAGAATCTTGTAGCAGAAAAAGAAGAATAAATCTTGTGACTCAAGAATTCCCATTTAGGTCAAGTTTCACGTTATAGAGATTAAATAATAAATTTGGAAAAGCTGTAAAGTGCCTTAAACTACTTTGCTAAAAAAGAAAAAGCGAAAAGGGAAAAGGTAAAAACGAAAAGGGAAAGAGGGAAGGGCAAAGGGGTAAAGGGGAAAGAAAATGGGGAAAAGGGGAGTGAAAAGCGAGGTGTAAGGTGTAAAAGGAAGAAAGAGAGAGAGAGAGAGAGAGAGAGAGATAGGGGTCTTTTGAGCTTTCAACGAGTCTCAAAGTAAATCTGAGAGAGTCTGAATTGAGGAATCCTTAACAAGTATAAATGGGTCTTCCAGAGTTGTAAGTGAGCACTGAAGAGACTTAGCTGGTCTTAGGAGTTTGAGAAAACATGGAAGCGTCTTAAAAAGTCATTACACGATTTCTAGCGGATCCTGAACAAGTTTGAAAGAGCCTTGAAGACCATAAAATAAAAATAGGACAGCTTTAAAGATTCTTAAATGAACATTGAAGAATCTTGGTCTCAAATATTGTCCCTCTCCCGAGAACAGATTGAAGAAAATGAGTAATATAAATAGGAAGTTATTCGGAAAGCAGGGATAGGTAAAAATTTTGTAGGTAAAATAGTGTCGTATCTGTGAAATTTTTCCAAATCTTGATTAGACAATCAAAAAAATTTCTCTTGTCTAAAATTTTAGTTCATATTCGTCCCTTGATGTCGCTTCTCAGCATTGTTCGACTTGGCATAGTTGAGAAGCTCTAAATTTTACTCATTTATCCAGCTTCGGGAGCGGGGATATATTCTTTATGTCCCATGAAAAGAACACTAAAAATTATCACTCCGTTAAGAATTCAGTGAGTTAGGAAATTTAATAGGATAGTTTGAAAGGAGTTTTCATTAACAACATTCGTGAGAAAATAATTAACGATACCTATTCTTTCAGCATTTTAAATATTACTCTCCCATCAAATCACTCAATTACCATTTTGAGGGTACAAAAATGATCCGAATGCTCTAAGAGGTAGGGCGTCAACTATGAATGTCTTTCTCATTCTGAATTAACCGTTTATGAATTATTATTTCCTATATCCGTCACTATACTGAGACAGGGAAACTCGTGAAAAAATATGGATACGAGTAAATCATATTTGACATCCTAAACGAGTTTCAAAAGGACCTGATGAGCCCTAAAAAGTCCGACTTTTGTTACATGATTGGGAGGGCGACCATTCCTCCTCCTGTTGCCACAGCCCTGGAAATCAGCTCGCCTGATACTAGGATCCGAAATTTATTTTTTCAAGGAAGATTAATTATGTGTTAAAATATTCCTGCCAGATCAAACTTAGCTTCTTCTGTTTCTACAATAAAAAATGCCGAATTAGACCGGATGCTTCCACAGTTTCATCGTTCACCAGTCTTATCACCAATTTTTCTAGTAATACTTGCATTTTGAAATGGCAGACCTTCGTGCAGCGCTTTGTTTTCCCCAGTTGAAATCCTAACTAAAACTATTCGTACAGACCACAAATCGAGGTTATTAATCAGAATTTATGGTTTTTGCGTGCGCTTTAGGTATTTGTGTATGATGTTGGTCTCCCCGCACCTCCCAGATTTCACCAAGAATCTGAATTCTCTTCCTATTCGGTATTGAACTTGGTGAAAAAACTGATAACATTCATAATTTTCAGATTTTTCCTGATGTACGTTGGACAGCTCACGGTCAGGTTCAATAGATAAGATAATTGAATTTGAAATTGTCTAAAAATAAACTTTTGAAAACATTTGGCTATAATCGACATCTATTTTGATTCGTTCGTGGTCGTATCTACGAAGAAAAAAATGATTGGAAATCATTATTTCGCACTTTTCGTCTCGAAATTCAACGCTTAGGAAACTGGTCAGACCGCCTCGCCGGTGCCATTCTGCCTGCCGATGGAAAATCAAGTATCAAAGGCACTGATTTAATTTGCGAAACGAAACCAGGCAGATAATTTTAACGAAAATATACTCGTTTTACTCCGTATAGACATTGTTATAACCTTAGCGTACACTTTCGTATAATATCTTATCTCGCTTTCGAAGCCACAGCAAATTTTTCAAGAGCCATTGAAATAAAATTTTATACTCCGACATTAACCGCATCGCTCTATCGTCGATACGAGTCGCCGTCGGTTCGGCTCAGATTGAGGAAATTTTATTTCACCGCCGAACCCAAATTTGAACGGCGCATCGGCTTTCCGGTGTGGAGCGAGGAACAGCGAAAATTTAAATTTTAAATCTGAAATATTGTAAGTGCCCTCTATACTCTAATCGAATCGAATTGAATGTAGGCTTCATATCGATAACAACATTCAGTTGGGAAAATTGTATAGCTTGTTAAGGAAATGACACGTTAGTATCTCTTTGAATTATTTTAAAGCGAGGAATTGAATTATAGAAGAGTGTGGATCGCATTTCAGCTGATGTCGAATGATTGAATGGCACTGGAGTTCGCCCGTATCCACTCCGGAATCATACAGCTGACATTCTAGCAGTGACCCCATCAGGGCAAATAGGGAGAGCTTCGAGAGGGGCTCCTATTATATCTTGGAAAAGCCTTCTCCAAGTTCTTTGACGATGGAAAACGAGAATGGAGAGGAGTTAATCATCCTTGGCAAAACTCATTCGGGGGTTTTCACCCCAAGTTCTGTTGTTTATCCGCGCTAATAGACGAATCCAATAAAAAGCCCTTAAAATTAGATAAAGTAGCCTCAAAACATATTTATCCTGATGCCAGTTGCTCAGCCATGAGTAAGAGCCTAAGTTGGGGTTGTAATATATAGTAAACGACAACCAATTTAAAATTCATTAAAAATCGGAATATTTTTCTATTGTTAATATCGTAAACCTGACATGAAAGATTTTCTGTGTCAAAAATGATTATATTAACTGATTTATTGAAACTCAGCTTCTTTACGCAGGTTCATAATAGGTACTTAACATAGAAAACGTGAAGGGAACACAAAACGTGCAACGGAAGTGACGTAGTAACGCTCCACCCACATTTAGTGAGATAGAGGGCGAAACAAAGAGAGAGCGCATATGTGAAACCAGATTGCTTCCCCTCTACACCTCTATTGACAGTTTACGGTCAGATAAAATTCATGGTAATTCGATGGCTGAAAAAATTTTGAAAGAATAAACCAAATTTGTCCATATAGGACTCTCATTTGGTTTTTGGGTCTTACCAGAGCGGATATCAAAAATTGAATGACCCGATAATGGAAGTTGCGAACTGAACGACTGAATCCATCCACCCACTCTCCCATTTCATAACATAATTTGAAGGCGTGAAGTTCAAAACATCCTATGCGCCAATTTTTGCGAAAGTGGTTTTGTGTATGCAAACCGTTCTAAAAACCGCCGCCCATACAATACTGAATATATCCTAAGTACCCATAGAGTCTCAAAGTACTTCTAATTTCAACCCAAAGATCGCAGCACGCACGTGTGCCGGCGAGCGATCCATATGCAAAACATACTAACTCCGTTTGATGTTGATGGCACTTACGATATTTTGTTTTGTCTTTCTCATGGACTGAAAATGTTTAGCTTTGTCTTTTCCCATGGACTTGAGACGTTTTGCCTTGTCTTCCCCATGGACTTAGGATGTGCGCAAGTCAACCCTCATTTTCTCAGCTTATGCATGACTGAGCCCCAAAATTTGTACATGGACATGTGTTTGAAGCTTCAGAGAATTGGCTGAGCATCCATTTTGCTAAACCCACCTCCTTCACCTCAGCTGAAACAGTTCTTTGCTTCTCTTGTAAACTTTTGACATTGCAACATAGGATGCTTTGAACTTCACGCTTTCATTTGGTTTCCGAGAAGTCAATTTTGATCACTTCAACAGCTCAATTTTGGCTTTTGAAACCTTAATTCCGGTAAAAAGTCAAATGGGTCAATCTAAAGAACTCAGAGTTGAATTTCAAGGCCTAAATTGTGGTTGGATCAAAACTGTAATAGAAGTTTCAAAATCGGTGATACAAAGCCTCTATCTCCCTACTCCATTCAATTTTTTAACGAAGTTAATTTGGTCGATTTGAAAGAATCATTATTTAGATTTTGAGATCCAAATCGGAGTCGTATCATGAATTTAACACAATTTTCGTGCTTAAGAACCTAAAAAATCTCTCTTCTAATATTTTGTGTTTTTTTTTTTTTTTTAGCGAAGTCAAATTGGTTGATTTGAAAGGCTCAAATTTGGATTTTGGTATCCAAATCGGAATCGTATCATGAATTTAACAATTTTGTGTTACAAACCCAAAAATCCTATTCTTTCACATATTTTTTATCTTTTTTTATAGTAAAGTCAAATTGGTTATTGAAAGGATCAAATTTGGAAATTTGTATCTAAATGAATCAGAGTCAGTTTGAACTTTTCTTACTAAAGAAAAAATTATCGATTTCACACTCTTTCAAAACTATTTTTTTGATAAATCAATTGATTTTCTGTAAGGACAAATTTGATTGGTCTCAAATTTAAGATCAGATCTCAAAATTTTGGATAAAGAAAACTGACAAGATTTCGAACTTAGGAACCCAGAAACACTATTTCTATTTTGATACATCATCCGTTTTCAGGGAAGAGGAAATTTTGTTCTGGATGTCATTGCAATTGGAACTAAAATAAACCTTAATTTCAATTCTTTTTTTTCGAAACTAACATTAGAAACTATTGGGAGCAGTAGTGGATTATGAAAAGTGAGGAACTGATGATGCCAATTCCACTTGAAAAATTTCCTAACATCATCTTTCTCTTTAATAGCCATTTGAAGACACTATGTGTTTCATGCCGGTCCGACTTCGGAATGAAAGATGAGGGGGGGGGGTCATTTTACGGACTAAGAAACGAAGGGTTATCATTTTAAATTCAGTACAAATTAGTGGTCACTGTTTTTATTTACTGTTGAGAAATTACAATGTTATGTCGTTGTATTATGCTCAAGACCATCACCTGAAACAGTTCTACCTACAATTCTTTCTAGTTGATCTTATTTTAATTTTTGAAAGAACCAACCGACTTGGCCCAAGGGGTACAGTGGGAAATTTCCTAGAGTCTCAATTGGCGTATTCAACCCTACGAGTCCATCAACGTGCGTTTCCAGTTTCCCAAACCCGCGCAAATAATTCGTGAAGTACCTTTGTGAGCTTGCCTCCACTATGCTTGTAGAGTTCCGTAGGTAGGTTATCCTCTCCAGGGGCTTTACTATTATTCAGTTTGCTGACACCTTCATTCACTTCTTCTAGGGTGGGACGTTTGGCTGATTCTGGTATTTCTGGGTATTGTGGTAGTGTCTTTATCAGCTCAGGGTCAACAGCAGGCGATTGGTTAAGGAACTCGTCGTAATATCTTTTTCATCTGTCTGTTATTTCTGCTTCCTGCTGGAGGAGTGAGCTCTGCACATCCTTTATCGGACAGATTGTATTCTGCGGTGGTCTGCGAGTCTGTTAACTTCTGTATTTCTGCTGCCTTTTCTGGGTGCCATTTGTTTTTTAATTGCCGGGTGATACGCTGCACGTTGCTGTTTGCTGCACTGTATTTTTGTATGGTCTTCCTACAAGTTGGATTGCTTAGGAGCAGGCTGTGACGTTGCTTTTTGATCTCGGAGCGCCTTGGTGATCTCCTCGTCGTTTTCGTTGAACCAGTCCGGATTTTTCTTTCTGAGAGTAGTTCGAGGGTTCCCTTGGAAGCTAGCGTAATGCAGCCTTTCATTTCCTGCCAACCTTCTTCTGTGCTGCCGTCTCTGTCATTCTGCAGCGCATTCAGGACTTTGGTAACTTCTCGGTTGAAGATAGCACTGACTTTTGGGTCCTGTAGTTGGTTTATTGTCCGGTCTGCAAGCCGAGTTTTGTGCTGGCTACTGTCCGGACTTTTTCGGGTAGATTTTCAATCTGGTTGCCGGTAGCCTATGATCTGTATCGTATTCCGCTCCTCTGTAAACTCTTGTCAGGGTTACATTGTTGAAGTCACGTTTCTGTACCATGATGTGGTCGATCGCGTGCCAGTGTCCAGATCTCGGATGTTTCCATGTACCTTTATAGATATCTTTAAGCTTGAACATTGTATCAGTTATCACCAGGCCGTTCTGAGAGCAGAAGCTCAAGAGCAATTCTCCATTCGTGTTC
Source organism: Acanthococcus lagerstroemiae (assembly GCA_031841125.1). Lineage (NCBI taxonomy): Eukaryota > Metazoa > Arthropoda > Insecta > Hemiptera > Eriococcidae > Acanthococcus > Acanthococcus lagerstroemiae. The sequence continues at coordinate 29,575,081 of CM063113.1, read as the reverse complement.
ATCTTTCCCTGGCCATATTTTCCGATTACACCGCCCCATGCTTCGTGATCTTTACGTACCCTGGCGTTAAAGTCGCCATGTACAATCAGGCTCTCATTTGCAGGTATCTGCGATGCTATATCGTTCAACTTTTCATAGAATTGCTCTTTCCTTTCATCCGTGGCTTGCATATTGTAGGGGCATACGCACTCGCCAGATTGATAAGCTTGCTTTTTCCGATCTGCAGCCTGAATTTCATTATTTGTTCATTATTGATCCCGGCTGGAGATTCTCTGTGTTTTTCTAACAGTTTATTTTTGACTGCAAATCCTACTCCATGTTGGCTAGGGAGAGTTGGTCCCCCTCCTTTCCAGAAGATGGTATAATTTTTCTCCTGGATTGTGCCTTCTCCAGAGATGCGCGTCTCGCTTAGTGCAGCAATGTCGATATTGAATCTGCAGAGTCCCCGGTCAATAAGAGCTGTTCGTCGTTCAGGCCTATCATTTAAGTCGCAACTGCACATTAAAAGAGAAACAAAAATTATTATTAACGCCAATCACCTATATCGCAAATAGAAGGAGTTGCAAGAATTGAAAGTTGTGCACTTCAACAATTCTATCCAAATTTTCTGATTGGAATTTTAAAACTGGTAGAGCCAATTCAACTATCAAAGGTGGACGATACCATTTGATAAATTTCTGTTCAAAATGAGCAATTAAACTGGCAGTGAAAGTTCGTTATTTTCAAATTCCGAAGACTTACAGCCCTTTTAATTGAAAAACTTTGGTTTACGCCGCTTGCAACTAAGTGTCTTCTTATCACATGGGGGAGGGGCAGCACCATAAAATCCACCCTCATCGAAGAATTCTGGTATCCGGCCTGCATTATTATATTATTTTTAGCCGTATCGCTTATGTTCTTGTATAAATAGCGTACACGTTTCTAATTTCTCGTGTTTTGTTTATCGTGAAAATGTTCACGTTTCGCTCGAATGTTACTACGGACTATTCGTAAACCGACGCAGCACGCCTTTATATCGAACCATAGAGTGAGAAAAAAGCAAAATCAAATGCATGTGTTCGCTGATCCGCTATACTCCATCGCCGAGCAAATATTTTGAACGACGCGATTAAAATAGAATTTTTATTATCGCTAATGTACATGCTATCCTGCGGTCCTCGTGAGATCGCAGGGCCCATTGACGTTATTAACGCGACGATTAGAATGTTGATTAGTAAATATATTAAATAATTCGCGTACTTAACATGGAAAGTATATAAGGACGGACGATACCAGTACCTATACGGATTCCGGTTGACGAAGAACAAAGAATTCGTTTCTCGGCAGATGGACGTTGCCCCCGTCCGGCTAGTAAGGCATCTAAGCCCGTGACATGGACTCTCGTGTTCGCGGGTAGTAATCGCCTGTAATTCAGGCAGAAAAATCACTATCAAGCCTTCACCCTGGCAACGATCAAAACAAGAAACAAAGCACCGAGTTTTTGTAAATTGAACCCTGCGCTGAGTTGACGAGATGAACGAACGAATTCTGCGAGTCTGCAGCTCTGCATCTGTTCCCAGACCTCGGCTAGATGTAAGACAAGGAAACATCGACTCGCGCGGAATCAGGTCAACAATTAAATTTTAATAGCGGAAGCACGATTTATGCCCTGAAATGAATCTACAGGCAAAGTCATCACGAATCTATTAACCAAACCGCAAGTTAAAGGTCGGCGAACAATTTTTCATTAACTTCGATCATAGGATGCCGAAGTGCATCATCTCAAAGTTACATGTGTTTAGATATACTCAGTTCGAGAAATAGTTCAATGATACAAGACTGAAACTCTAAAAGAAAACTATTGCCACCGATAGTTTGATGAGTTGTGAAACGTAAGATTCATTTACATGAGTAAGATATTAATTTAGTTTAGTGAGTACTAATATGCTCTGTTCTGTAGGGGGAGGGACGAGGAGAAAAAGTTATATATTACGGTGGCCTAAGTATCTCCAACTTTATGCTTGCTTACGCTTTTAATTCTCCTTAAATTATGTAAAAACACTCCACAAACATTTCTGCACATTTGGTCTACATCGAGGAATGCCACAGGAGGCTCAAAGTTCCGCAGTTCATAAACAGATTCATGTTATAGCTTTTTATTCCGTTAGAACAAACCTCATTGCAATATATTCTGTTTTTGGGTGTGCCAATTTACTTTTTTGTTTCTGTTGTCCATAGCGCTTTCGGCTGCTATGCCATCTTCAGTGGAGTACTGTAACACTCTTCTCTTTGTCGTCTTGTATTTATAGTGGTGTGTAGTACCGTATGGTAAAACCTATTTGATGTGTTCCTATTGGTTGTCTGTGGTTGTGTAGTCTGTCCAATCAGTAAGTGTTATCTGATGAGATATTATGATATCACATAGAGACAGATAAAAAATAAACATGAGACTCGAATGATGTAAATATTAGTGATAGCGACCACATATTGCCTTACCATCAAATATTGAGCATTCTCTCCCCTCACTGATAAAACATAATGACAGACATGAAACTTATCTATATGTTGCTGATTAGACATAATGGTATTTACATAAAGACAGATAAAAAATAGAAGTGAAACTCCAATGTACCCGGTGTAAATATTCGTAATAGCGACCTCATCTTTTCTTACAAATCAAATATCAAGACTGCCTGAAATTTCCTTCCCTACTAAGACATAAATACAAACATGAAACTTATCTATATATTGTTGATAAGACATTATGATATCAACATAGAGGTAGATAAAAGATAGACATGCGACTCGAACGTTCCTGATGTAAATATTAGTAATAACTGCTTCATGTTTCCTGACCAATCAAATATTAAGACAGCCTAAAATTCTGTTTCGAAGACTTTATGACTTCAACATTGAGACAGATATAAGATGAACGTAAGACTTGATGCGTACCCAAATAAATACTAGTGATTGCTATTTCTCTTTCCTTACCAATAAAATATTAAGACCACCTGAAATTCTCTTTCCCTACTGACAAACATATAAACAGACATGGAACATTTCTATACATAGTTGATATGATAAGACATGGCAACATCAACATAGAGACAGATATATGATGGGTAAATATTAGTGATAGCTACCCTATCCTTCCCTACGAAAAATATTGACAGCCTGGAATTCTGTTTTCTTGCCGACAAGACATAATGACAGACATGGGACTTGCTTTTATATTGCTGATTAGACAATGACATCGGCATAGAGACAGATACAAAATAGATATGAAACACTATGTGTGCTCGATATAAATATTAGTAACAGGTACCTCCTCTGTCCCTACTGATAAAATATTAAGGCAGCCTGGATTTTCCGTTTCTTTACTGATAAGACATGAATACACACAGACAGATATAGAATAGACAGGAGACTTGAAAATTTTTTTTTCATGTTTTTATTTTTTATTACAAGCTCGAGGGCTCGGCGGAACGAAATCGACGGAATAGTTGCATTGGATAGATAGGTTCGTGGGGGGAGTTAGTCTCGTTCCTCACCCAGCCACGCAGTTCTGGGTATGAGCGTTGGTCAGATCTAACCAAATTATTCTGTTTGCGGCCTTCTGTGCCCAGTTGGGGCCGGCCACCGCGATCACCTCATCTACCCATCTTTTCGATGGTCTCCCAACTTTGCGATTTCCCTCGCCCGGGATTCAAAAAGTGGAAACTCTGTTCTATTTCAATCTGGATTCTCTCGCAACATGCCCTGCATAGTTAAATTTTAGTTTTCTGATGATCCTGACAATGTTTTTAGTTTTTATTTTGGTGAAAAATTCCGAAACGTGAATTATGTCCCTTAATCTTATGCCCAATATATTCCTTAGCATGGCGTGTTGCATTGTTTCCATTTTGTGTATTTGGTTATTAGTACAGGCCCACGTTTGTGCCCCGTATGTCAGTACCGGGTAGACAGTACTTTCGAGTATTTTTATTTTAGATTGCAGTTTGAGTTTCCCCTTAAGAATATCCCTTTGGGCCCAGAACGTCTTCCAGGCATTGGCTTGCCTGATTTGGATTTCGTTTTTGGTTCTATTTTCTATGGTCATGTTTTTGCCAAGATACTTATAATCTTTTACTATTTCGATATTGTTATGCTCTATGCTAATCTGATCAAAGTGTTCGATGTTGGTCAAAATTTTGGTTTTATCATAGTTAATTGTTAAACCAAACTTTTTGCTCTCTCTCCTCAAATCTTCCGCCATTGCTTTAAGTTCCCTGCTGCTTTTCCCTATAATAACAATATCGTCCGCAAATCTCAAATGAATTTAGGTATTTATATTTGCCAATAATGTGCTTTAGCCCCATTTTTAGTCCTTTATCCCTCCAGTCCATCTTTCTAAAACTTTCCTCCAGTACTGCATTGAAAATGTTGGGAAATAGCGGATCATCTCGATTTTCCAAGAAGATTTAAATTTAAACGCTCGAGGACTCAAATTTGGATTCTGGAACCTAAATTGGGGTTTAAAGGAAAAGTTGATAGCATAGTCAGGAGGGTTTGTGACTTCGTCAAATATTGGGTTTTCTCATTTTAACACCCCCTCTGACATCCCACCCCTTTGGTCAAGACCAGACCCCCTCGCACACCAGGCTGGCTACTCTACTAGAAAAAAGGAAATATTCGAAATCAGCGTTCCAAAGTGCCTCATTCTGAGGATCTTTCCATGAAAACTTCTGAGTCTTAGGGTCACGTTCTCGTTCCTCTTCGAAGGAGAAATTATTTTTGGAAAAGGAAACTATACCGCGCTGTCAGAGGTGCCGAATAAAGAAAAAAGAAAGCCATTTTTTCATAATTTTCTCGTTTATTCATTAAATATGCAAGAATAGGCTCATCTCCATTCAGCGGGAAAGAGGGAGGGGTGGGGGGGGAAATAAAACGAACGCATCTTTTCATTCGGTATCTCTACTTACCACTTGAAGACGCTAGCAAGGCCAGATTTACCTGATTTGCCGTCGTACGCTAATTTTTTTTCCGCCGCCAAAAATGTACGTGAAACAAATTTTATTCCATCTTATTCGTTTTCCACGTTTCCCTGAATTTTGCCGCTCTTTGCTTAAGCTCAGCACTTTAGCACAGTGGTGTAAATCTGCCATTAGACCATTGTATTGGAGGGGGTTATTATCGTACAACCAGTGTAAAAGTGTAAACTAACAGTCACTGTCTTTACTCACTGGTGATAAATTACAATTTTCATAATTATATGCCTCAGTCAATCACCTGAAACAGTTATAGGTATAGGTTTTTCTAATCATTTTTATTTCAACTTTCGAAAGAACCAGCCAGATTAGCCCAATTCTGGGGCGGCCCATCGGGAAATTTCCCGATGTCCCAGCGGGCATGTCCAATCTTGCGTGTCTTCCTTAAGCAGAATCCACTGTATTCTTATAAGAAAGTGATTATTCTGGTTGCATAAAAAATGTTACCGCCCCCTTCCCGTATGAGAAGATTACAGTCTCGGGGTTCATGAGAAAAAGTAATACCGAACCGATTTTCATGCCCACAATTATTAGTGATGCGAGATATTGAGAAACTCGATATGATAATATTGTTACTATCACGATAGTTAAAAATATCGATATTGTACTTTATAAATATCCATAGATATTATCGATATTTCTGGTATTTTGATCGGAAATATTTAGACCAAGTTAACTTGCCTTGTATCATCATTTTTTCAAACAGTGTTTTATATAATACTTGTTCACTATATTTTACTAATTATTTTCTAAGTTCCCTTTCTTCATACAGTTGTGAGGTCATAGACTCATGGACAATAATTCCTGTCAAAACCAAATTTTTGGCTCAATAATAGGAAAAAACGATGAAAAATTGAAATTTGATCAAAAGAGACTTTATAACAATGGAACTTACAGACCTTTTTAGTACATACGTGCTTATATCATCATCAGTGAATCGTCCCAGGAGAAGGACCTAAAAATCTGTTACTTGAATGCTTTTCTCTTAAATAAGGTACTAGGGAACTTGAAAAGGGAAAAATTGTATTATTAGGAAAATTTTGCACCAACACTGTCTGGCGAAAGGGCGAGACTGGCGAATTTTGAGGAATTTTGGCGTTTCCAGACAGCCGATCTGGCGACAGGGAAGAAGTAAAGTAACTTAATCGGTCACACTGTATTGGAGGTTTTCAAAATATTGAAATATCGCTCTTCCTTAAAAATGTCGATAGATGTTGAACATTATCCGATAATCGGAAAAACTCTATTATTTGATATTCAGCGGAAAAATTATCGATAGATAACGATATTTTTGATACGATATTTGCATCACCAACAATTATTTTCTGGTTACGTTCTTGCTCAGTAGGTCCTTTGGAGCTCTGTTTTTCATCGTAACGTGATTCATTAGAAGGCAAAGTGCGGGGGGAGGTACACGAGAATAACAACTCACTTAAAGTAATCTTATCGGCAGAGCGTGTTTCATTCCTCGTTTCAAGAGTACTAGAAACACGCAATTATTGGACACAGCTCGATTATTTCGCACATCATTTCGAACAATACTTCATTTACCAGATTGTAGTGACAGCCCCCCGGTTCCATCGAAAAGCGAGTCCATCGAATGGTAATTAATCTGCAGCTAAGTGCTTGTACTCAAACTGGGTGTAGGCATTGAGAAGGTACGTCATATTATCGCATTTTTTCGATCGAGTGCCGCGATAAGACAATGCCACGTTCCCAGCAGCTGACGACGACGACTTATTATGTTAATTGGGCAGAGGTGGCGAACAAATAAAATGTCAGCCCTTTCATGTTTGTTTAAAAAATGAACGTCGGCTGTTCGTTCATTTTCCCGTTCGTTGAACGAACGGAAATTAATGAGGGGGAGGTGGGCATGACATGAGGGTTTCACACTTGCGACACTAACATTGCTCCTACACACCCAAACACATCCCTCTTCAAATTTTTCTTTCATTTCTTTTATGGCCCACTTTATGTACAGATTAAACAATACTGGAGATAAGGACCACCCGTTCCTCACACCTTTTTTTATATTTGCCTGTAGCTTTCCCTTTCTCTCCTTCTATTCTTAATGCGGTTTTCTGTCCTTTATACAAGTTTAAAATAACTTATCTGTCTTTAAGTTTTATTCCTATCTTTTTAGAATATCAAATATTTTATTCCATTTAACATTGTAAAAAGCTTTTTCAATATCAACGAACGCTATAATATGTATTCTGCCCCTATTTGAGTCTCCCATCTACAATTAATCTCAAAGTTAACACTGCTTCCCTAGTACCTCTACTTTTTCGAAATCCAAACTGACCATCTCCTAATTCTGCATCTATTCTATTCTCAATTCTCCTATAAATTAGCATACATACTATTACTGCAGCATGAGAAAGAAGACTATTTGTTCGATAATTTTCACACTTGAAGGGTTCAGAATCAAAACTCACGTTGCCATTTCACTTCAAGGGCGCAAATAGGCATAATACTGTACACGAGTGCAGGAATACCTTTGCTGCGCACGTCAATGTGCGATATGTATTACATATTTCACGTTCACAGGCGCAGCAAAGATATTCCTGCACCCGTGTAGAGTATTTTGCCTATTTGCGCCCTTGAAGTGAAATGGCAAATGTGAGTTTTCATTCTGAACCCTTCATATCTGCTCCTGCCTTTTTGGTATATAGTTACAATGGCAATCTTTTTAAAGTCGTCCGGAATGTCCCCTGTATCATAAATACAACATACTAATTTGTACAATTTATCAAGTACATAATATAATATATTTTCCTAAGTTCTGTAATAATTCAGCTAGTATCTTATCCACTCCTGGAACTTTCCCTTTCTTTAAAAATTTCTCAATGTTTTGTCAAATTCACCTCTTAAAATTGAGTTTCTCCTTTCATCTTCTTCCTAGGAATGAAACTGGGGAAAGGGTGTGAAACACCTCAAATCAGGAACGTACCGAAGAGTTTTTTCTGGAGGGGGGAGAGGGAAAAATTGTGAAAGTTCCAACTGACTCAACTTGGAATTCCCAAGTATCAAAGCAAGGGAAAAAAACCTTTTAAACTGTTGGATTTTTCCAACTGACTCAACTCAAAATTCCCGAATATCAATGCAAAAGAAGAAAAACCTTTTGACTTCTTGGGTTTTCTCAACTTCTCAATTCAATTCCCAAATATCAAAGAAAGAATGAAAAGAAAAGAAAAGACAAAAACAATCTTTTAACTTGTTGAATTTTTCCGACTCGCCCCTGACTGAAATGGTAAATTTTCCCAACAGTTGAGCAAACAATTCCTACAGGGGGGTGTAAGTTGCCCCCTACCCCCTTATCGGTGCGTCCCTGTCCCCAATAATTTGGCAGTCGGCAGGTTTTGAAACTGTTCATTTGAATTTTGTCATTTTCTAAAAACGGTTGTTTGTTTATATTTTTCAATATTAAAACATATTTTAATTAAAAAATTGGCAAATTTTAAAATTTTAAAAAATTTTGTCGGCAAATTTTTAGTTGGAAAAAATATTTGTTGGCAAATTTTCTTTCTCCACCCCTTCCCCCTCCCCAAACTGAAAGTCAAGTTTCGTCTCTGATTCCGACGCCTGCTTGCCCTTTTGTATTTATTATTCTGAAATCTCCCGACCAAAAATCACTCTCATTTTTCTACCTTACTTCACTTATTCCAGTTATTCCTAGGTCAGGCCTCTTCATTTCTCTCTTAAGATTCTCTAATCTTCCAACTCCATGCTTCTTAGATTCCAAGTTCCCAGGCCCGTGTGCTGGGGTGTTGGGCCCATTGACCTTTGTTGATATGTAGATAATATAATAATTTATAGCGATCACTGCCCTTTATAACCTAACTTAACATGAAATATATGGCCAGCCCCCTCCCCCTTGTATAATTTCTGCGCACGGGCCTGCAAGTTCGTATTTTAATTGCTGCTTTCTTTTTAAAACTTTTAGATGATTATGATGCTCCCCCAAGTAGCTCCCTGCCGGACATGCGAATGGAGCTTTTTACGTCCGAAAAATTTTTATACTTATTGGAACGCCATCATCAGTAATTATTATTCGGAGAAGCTACATTTCCTGGAAAGAGATACTGTTGTAAGTTTTCATTGCTTCCGAAGGGTTTTATCTGTCGGAGTTTGCCTTCTCCTGGGTGCTTTTGGTCGCGATTTTAACGATATATAACCTCAAAGAGAGTATTTTCTTTATTCTTTACGCTTAAGCCTCCTCACTACGGCAAGGTATCATCCAAAAGCAGAGGTGCGTAAGTTCACGAACTTTAAAAATCGTTCACGTTCACCTAAAAGTTCGCTCGTTCACGTTCAGTTTACGTTCACCTACAAATATACGTAGCAGTTCACGTTCTTTTGCTGTTTGTGAACGAGTGAACGGCGTTCACATCCTTTCTAATTTTCGTAATATTCTTTATTTTAGTCTTGATTTCACAACGCGCCCATCCCTGCTAATACGAAAAGTTATTCCTAGATCCAAGTTCCAGCCTGCTGTAAGAAGCTAGTCTATTTTGCAGTTATAAAGACAAAAGTTATCAGACGATAGAATTTCTGATGTCTTATGTTATGCTCTTGCCTCAGTTAATCTAAAATATTAAAATTTTTGTAATTCTTTTTTATTCAGTTACTTCAATATTTTGAGGTGAATCACATACACGGAACTCGATAATTATTTCTGGAGGGGCGGGGGCTAATTTTGCTTGTGGGAGCTCAGCCCCCTGAATCCTTCTTAATCCTTTTTCTCTAGTTCCATCAAGAGAGAATCATCATTTTTTGGCTTTTATTCATGTTCATCGCCCATAATATTTATCTTACATTACTCTCAGTAGAAATTTTCTACAGCAACACTGCAAAATTTTTTTTAAATTGCGACTGCAAAACTAAACCAAACAAAACAGATAAAATTACAGTAGGCTAATGCGTGAAGGGGGAAGTACAGCACCATTAGAATATTATAATTGGAAACAGGGAAAAATGTGAAGAAGATTCTTCTAATGATTTTCAATAAAGAAACCAACCGTCTCATTCGTCCAGTTAACTCATTTCAGTATTCACTCTATTTATAGGCTTGGCATGCCCTGGCTTTTTCAAGATGTTGAGTCCCAAGACCACTGCTCAGAAAGTGTACATGCTGAATTGGTTGTTCCAAAAATCATGCGTGGAAGAGGGAACATGGTACAAAATAATAAAACCATACAAGAACAAGAAGCATAATATCACTCTTCACAGAAAACTAAAATCAGATATTTGATATTATACTGAAATCTCGTTCACTTTCGTTCACTCGTTCATGTTCACGTTCACTCTTAAAAATATCGTTCTCATTCACGTTCACGTTTGTCAAAAATATGAACGAGTTCACGAACTGCACGACGTTCACAAGTGAACGTACCCACCTCTGCCCAAAAGGAGGTATCGATAACTATCGATTAATGTTTTTACCAAAAAATCCATATTGATATGTCATTTGGCTAATCAATAACTATAATAATAGCGCTAAACAAAGGTTAAACCGTGGTAAACTATGCTAAGTGACGTATCGCTGACATGGAAGACTGTGCTAACATACATAAATGGTAGACTGTGCTAAGTAACAGGGAGACAAGTAATCAACAGTTACTGATATATATTGATACATACTAGAAAAAGTTATCGATAATTATCTGTATAGATTTTCATGATAGTTTGACGTCTCTGCCTCAAACAGGTCCATTTCCCCAGCAGCGCCCATATCAGATTCGAAGTCCAAAATTTCAGGATCGTTAATGCTACGTTAGTGCTGGTTAGTGCCGTACAAGCTTTCGTTAGTGCTTCCCCCTTCCATACTTTTTGGAAAATGAATTTGGGCATTGCTGAGGAAACGGTGGCACTACCCATGAGACCCAGCTCACCCGAAACACTCAGAATCGTTAGTGCTACATTAGTGCTGATTAGTGCCGTACAAATTTTTGTTAGTGCTGCCCCCCTCCTTACTTTAAAAAAATGTATGTTGGCACCGCTGGGGAAACGGTGGCACCGCCAATGAGGCCTAGCTCAACCAAAACACTCAGAATCGTTAGTGCTACGTTAGTGCTGGTTAGTGCTGTACACACTTTTGTTAGTGCTACCCCTCCCCCTCCAAAAAAAATGAATTTGGGCGCTGCTGGGGAAACTGTGACACCTCCTCCCCCCTCCATGAGGCCTAGCTCACCCAAAATACTCAGAATCGTCAGTGCTACGTTAGTGCTCGTTTGAGCTGTGCAAATTTTCGTTAGTACTGCCCCCCTTCCCTACTTCTAAAAAAATTAATTTGGGCCCTGCTGGGGAAAAGGGTGGCATCGCTCAGAAGGCCTGGCTCACTTGAAACACTCAGAATCGTTAGTGCTATGTTAGTGCTGGTTAGTGCTGTGCAGAGTATCATTAATGCAACCCGCCAACTCCTGCAGTCATGTACATCCACATTTAAAAAAAAAGAGCGTGGGTTCTGGAGAAACCTTAGCCCCCTCCTTCGAATTTCGTGCGGAATTTTCTAGGAATATTAGTGCTAGGTTAGTTCTGATTTGTTCCAGAATATAAGCTTTAGTACCGCATTACTTCCCAACCTATTAAAATAATTATTGTGTGGGACCCCGAGACATGATACCCCCCCCCCTATAATCCTTGCGCTGAAATTTTTAGAATTGTTAGTGCTATGTTAGTGCTGGTTGGTTCTAGAGTATGAGCGTTAGTGTTGTATCTTCCTGACTTATTAAAAAAATAAACGGTCGTGTGGGGGTGACCCTCAACTTCGTTTTCAGAGTTAAAACTCTCTGAGTGTTTAGTGCTTCGTTAGTTCCGATTTGTTTCAGAATTTCAGCATATGTTCTGCATTCCTTTCAATGTTATTTAAAAAAATTAAGGCGGGGAGCTGGGGAATTGGTAGCCCAGAAATCGATCTGCTCCTTCACCTCTTCCTCCGCCGTGGGGAACCGTCTTGTCTGCCTACCATGCCTCTTGATCGCCTCTTTCGGCAGGAGTAGCCTACCTCGGGAAGAGGATTCATGTTGGGCAGGGGCCATGGTTGCACTAACGAAAATTTGCACAGCACTAACCAGCACTAACGTAGCACAAACGGTTCTGAGTGTTTCAGGTGTGCTAGGCCTCGTGGGCGGTGCCACGGTTTCCCCAGCAGCGCCCAAATTCATTATTTTTGGGAAGAGGGGCCGCACTAACGAAAATGTGTACGGCGCTAACCAGCACTAATGTAGCACTAACGATTCTGAGTGTTTTGGGTGAGCCAGGCCTCATGGGTGGTGTCACCATTTCCCCAGCGGCGCTAACATTCATTTTTTAAGAGTAGGAAGGAGGAGGGAGCACTAACGAAAATTTGCACAGCACTAACCAGCACTAATGTAGCACTAACGATTCTGAGTGTTTCGGGTGAGCTAGGCCTCATGGGCGGTGCCACCGTTTCCCCGGCAGCTCCCAAATTAAATTTTTAAAAAGTATGGAAGGGAGCAGCACTAATGAAAATTTTTACGGCACCAATCAGCACTAACGTAGCACTAACGATCCTGAAATTTTTAACTTCGAATCTGAAATGGGCTCTGCTGGGGAAACGGACCTGCCTCAAACTAGGTTCTCAACTCTACTGCTAGGTGTCAGCCACCTTGATTCCGAATCCTAATTGAAATTTGTTGAGAAATTACGCGGCTGAAAGATGACGTCGAAGGTCCGGGTTACCTGACTGGTTGGTGGATTTCGATGAGGTATAAATTAAGAACATGGACGTGGTGGAGTTAAATGGAAACGAAGTCGGGTTATGCAGTTGATTCGGGAGAGTACGTTAATTAAGAAAGAAGAAAAAAATAATAATAATAACTGGGGAAAAAAACGGGGGAAATATTTCGATTGTGTAGGTAGGTCAGCTTCGTCACGACTAATAATCACATCCGATGAGCCGGCGGGATGAGGTGTATTGGTAATCCCGCGCTCGCATTCTCTTCCCGTTTACACCTGTTTTATCAGTTTCTTGAGCCTCCGCACAGGCACCGAGGAATGTTGCATTATCAGCGAAAGCAGCGCTCATTGGCGGATTACGGCGGCGTTAACGACGTCTGATAACAGGAGCGACTCTCGATTTATTATCACTTCGGTTCGGTGTTCGGCTGGCTAGTCAGTTCTTACGCGCCACACGGTTACGGTTCGCGTTCGAAGGGTTTCCGCATAGTCGAAAAAGTTTTTATCGAAGTTTTCGACTCGCGATATTGTGTCTGTGTTCAGCGTTTTAAAGTTGTGGAAAATTCGAAAAAATGTTTTAAAAATTTTTATACGCATTTTACAAAATGATATTTTAGTCGAGTAACAGCTGTACCTACTGTCGATTGGTATTATTTTTTGTTTCGCGCCAATTGCCGCATGCATTTGATACGTCGCGATTGTCGTGTTCTCGCATCGTACGCACTTTTTCGAAATGTATTCGTGTAAGTGATACCGCTCAAGTTCGAGACGTTTTCCTCAAATTGGTGAGTGTTGTGTTCGTATTTCATAAATATGGCAAAAGCTCGGTCGCGTGCGTCCTCGGATTTGAAGGGACTGGTTGCCGGTGCCGTAAGTTGAAACTCAACCCGAATCGCTCGAAATGCAATAGCCGGTTTTGAGGGCAGCAATTTGGGGGATAGTCCCTCTTATGACCATTTAAATATAATTTTAAATACTTTTTTTGGTACTGAAAAAATGTTGCTCGCTTTGCCCGCAAATGAGTGCTTTAATCATTTTCTGTGGGTCAACATCATAAAATCCACCCCCGTAAATGAATTCCTGTACCGGGCCTACGAAATGCGTCTGGAAAATCGAACGTAGCAGCTAATTAGGTTGTACAACGACCGAGAGACTCGATCGCCGTTTTTCAGGACGGCCGTATGACAATAAATTTTTAATGCGCTTTAATTAGTTCATGTACTCGTGCGTTCTGAAACCAGTTTCGGCATTAATTAAGTCTTAAGAATCTCTTCCTAGTTGAATAATCAGATTTTCCAGTTCGAAGCTCTTGATAACCATTAAGTACGACCACAGATTACGGTGAAAGGTCTCGCTTTTCCCTCGAGGTTGACTCTTCGGTGGGCTGGGGGTTGGACAAAAGTGATGCTTGAGCCCAGGGTCATAGTGAAAGCCTTCTCTCGAACGGTCGATTTGATCGAGTGGTAAGAATCGTCCTTAGCGAGTGAGAGTTGAAAAGTTCGGGATATCAGGAGACAAAATTGAGAAAATATTACCTACCCCTTTTGTCTAGCTGAACAATTTGTAATTAAGTTTAAACTCAATCTGGCATTTTGGTGAGTACATTCCTGGCTAAACTCGGATGACGAGACATAGTTATGCGTGAAAGATCTAAGAGCTTAAAACTCTTTTGAAAAATTAACCCGAGTAACCGCATCGGTGAAAACTCTTTTGAAAAATTAACCCGAGTAACCGCATCGGTGATCATTGTCGCGGAGGTCATATGTTTTGGCCCATAAAATTCCCGGAAGGTCTCTTCGTCCTTGAGTAAACGTCCGTATTGTGTGGAAAACCTTTCTTACCGTGGTTTTGGCTTTTTTTTTTTGTGGTTGGGAGAACAATTTTGACCATTACTCGACGGTTGGGTTTTTGGCCAGTATGTGCGTCATATTTCGTTACAAAATTTCCCGCCATGAAAGTGACGTCAAATGGACGCGCATTGACGGTCGATCAGATTACTTGGGAAGCTTCCAAATTATTAAGAGCTGAGCTTGAAAACTCTTTCAAGTTTGATGAACCCACAAAAAGAGCAAATCTCCCTACAAAGTGAGAGCTTGATCACCTCTGAGCCAGAATTGGGTTAGTGCTGAATACTGGTGTACTGTTGTAAAACCCAAACACCAACTCAAATCTATATACTAAGATCTGTCTAGACTGCAACATGATCACTTTTCCTGGTTGGTAATCATTTTTTCAGGGAAGAGAAGGGAGTAACTTGGAGCACAATTGCAAATCTTAGGCCCAAAAATTAGGGAAAAAAATCAAAAGAAGATAGAAAATAATATGGTCTTTCTATTAGAAGTGGTTGGGGCAATATCCCCATTTGCCCCTCCGCTGATGCGGATCCAGGTCCTGGTTCTTATCTTTCAATTTACTCGAATCGTGAAGATTTTCTTGAAATCATGAAGATATTCCTGTAACGTTTTGGACACGGAAAAAATCTGATTGAAAGTTTGTGAGAATTCTGAACGTGGGTTCCGCTAGATTTTCTATGGGGGGAGGGGTAGACAGTTCTAGGAGGAGATACCCTTTCCAACGGGAGTACATATGTTTTTGGTAGAATAATTCATATTTTGAAAATCAAGGCAGGCAATGAGGTATATGCAGGCTTTATTTTAGAAAAGTCGAAATGTTTTTAAAACGGGAGGTGGGGAGAGAGAAAATACTGTTACTAGGTTTCTACTAAGAAGAGTTTCCATTAAAATATTTTCTAATTTTCAACATTTTAAGCGTCCCGACAGAAAGGTGAAATTTAACCTCTAATTTACAAACGTCAATATAAACTAAATGCTGAAAAGTACAAAATTGTTAAAAACACTGATTTAGCTCAAAACCATGCGGAGTTATTTGTGAACACTGGGAATAAAACTTCTCTTTGGACCCCTCCACCTCTTGAAATGTGATTCAAACCCAAGGTAGGAGGGTAGAAAAAATAAAATTCGAAATGGAAATTGATTTGTAGGTAGGTACTCTCGGCTATCGAATTTTATATTGAAATTAATTTGAACACACGATTTTTCAGAATGTAACCGAAGGCCCATAGGCGCAAATAGGGGGGGGGGAACTTAGTCTCCCTCAAACTTCTAAATAGCCTCCCCCCAACACTGAAAAACCACCAACAAAATGATGTGGGGGTGGTGTTGTTGCTTCATAATAAGGGGACACAAGCCCCCCCCCCAGTTCTGAGCCCTATTTGCGCTTCTGCGAAGGCGTACTTCGGTATTTTAGCATTTTACATGCTTTTATACTACTGGGTATACTTGAACGAAACCCGTAACGCTCCCCCCGTAACAGCCCCCTGTAACGGCCCCCCGTAACGCTCCTGTTACTATGGCGTCATACTACTGAGTTTATTTGAGCGAAAATCGTGTTTATACATTTCCATGGAAATTAATTTCTTCC
Source organism: Acanthococcus lagerstroemiae (assembly GCA_031841125.1). Lineage (NCBI taxonomy): Eukaryota > Metazoa > Arthropoda > Insecta > Hemiptera > Eriococcidae > Acanthococcus > Acanthococcus lagerstroemiae. Next base: position 29,558,933 of record CM063113.1, on the reverse strand, counting down.
AGCCAGGGGTATACTTGAGCGAAAATCGTAACGGCCCCCATAACGGCTCCTGTTTAAATTGGAAATACGACGTTTTTCCATAGACCTTAATACTGAAATAATGTGAATACCTATTCGAACCAGCTGTTTATTTGAAAGAAGTAACAGTGACGCGTATAACCAACTTATATCTTACATGTCGACCGTACTGTGTCATAAATTCGAGTTACAAATGTAGATACGTTGATAATACCACAAAATCGATACATTGACCCTGAAGCTCGTGGCCGTTCAAAAATAAATCTTATCTAGGGGTTCTTCCTCGTTCAGACCGAAAACATTATACGGAACTACTGACATGGCAGAAGACCAAGTTTTCCCTTATTTTGTAGGTGATAGGAATAATATTGGGTTCGATCATTGTACTTCATGAAAAGTTACACTAAAAATTGATTTGTAAATTCATTGAAATTAGTATTTTTTCTAGCATAATGAGAATGATTATCGGTGTAGGGAGCGGGGGTACTAGCCAACCCCGAGGTTGGTATTACCTATGCCGAGGGGATGCATGGCTGTTGGGCTAGAACAGTCACTAATAGGAACCTGAGAAGTATCGGCTGACTTCCCTCAGTAAGAAAGCTTGCCGTGGAATCCAGGGTACTTGCCACGGTGTTCTGTTTATTTCTTCCGAGACTCGTAGGGACAATATAAAGACCCAACAACAAAAATCCTCTTTTTTTCTTCTTTTTTTAAGTAAGGAAATTGAACCTGCTGGGGCTGGCACATACCGGATTAACAGGAATGCTGGAGTGACGAGTTCAACGGAGGGGCTGTTGGAAGTGATGGAGCGAGTAACGTTGAGCGGGACGAAGGAGACGGAGACCAGAAACCAGGGACACTCTTGGGTGGACCAACTGAGCCGGAGACATCTACGGGTGGATCGGGTGCAGCAGGGATATCAACGAGTGGACCAGGAAATCTGGAGTTCATAGATAAGATAACGGAGGGAATGAGAAAGGGAGCGCAGACAAGAAAGGCGCAACGTGAGAAGGGAAGATAGCTGGAGGGCGACGGAGGCCAGCTGCCTACGAGTGGGCGAACAACACAAGTACTTCTAAAGAGGTTAGAGTAACAGAATCAGGGACTGTCTGTCGGGTCTTGGTACTTTGTTCATTGCAGGGAGGAACCAAAAGTTACACTTCTAGCAGAGTGCATCAACGAAAAGTCGGAGTATGGGAGTAGCAAGGGCAACAAGCTGTGTACTTCCTGGATCACCTGCTTGATGTCAAGATGCCGGTCTGAGGATAACAGAGGAAAGCTATGCACCACATTGCAAATTAATCTGAACCAGTGCAAAGCTGCCTGTTACATACTTAGCGGGAGGCTGCAAAAGGGGCAAACAAATATATGCCTGTTACAGGAACCATTGTATCATCGGGAACAAGTGAGAGGTATACAGATGGCACGGGGACACCTCGTTTATGTTAAGAATGCAGGAAGACCACGTGCAGCAATATTTGCATATCGGCAACTGATCAGCATTATCCGCACATCTAACATATGTTCATTTCAATCTTACACTATCTATTATTTTCAATCTCAATCTGTTTTTCTGTTGTGAGAGTTACTGTGGTAAATGCTCCAAAACATTAATACTAGGCTAGCTGATTGAACATATATGATATTTTGGAAAATAATCATTAATCAGCATCATTGACATCACACAGTTATAACTTATTCATTTCAATCTATTCTACTAACTATATGGCGTCTTAATTATTCGTATCGATACCTAATTAATAATGGGGGAGGGGGGCATTCTAAGAACTACTAATTAATCATAATCATTTAAAGCATACACCTATGTGAACTAACTGAATTCCAGTTAATTTAAACCATTCTTACAGCACCATCAAAAGTAATGGCTATTCATCCAAGTTGGAGAGCACATTGGTACCTATAGTAGAGCACCTGAAAACACCCAAGTACTAACATCCGCCATTTTGAGTCGCTTGGTGCCCGATGATTCACAATTTGATACACGGCATGCTGGCAGCATGTTCCGCGTAGTGAATTGTGAATCGTCGGGCACCAAACGACTCAAAATATGGCGAATGTTAATACCCTGGTGTTTCCAGGTGCTATCTACAGGTACACCTAGTTTCATTCGATAAACTTATGAATGATCGAAATCATTATGAATACCGATATGTTTGTTTTCATGCTATATATGTATGGTACTTGCAGAAACATTCGAGCTAGTTATAATGATCGAATGAAATAACAAAGAACCAGAGGAGGGAAGAGGTTATGTAACGTTTAATCTCCTAAATGCTGCATGGTACTCGATCGTATGCAAAGTATCACAGTGGAGCTCTTAAGAAGTGTATTTCCATGTTCACTGATGATCTTCAAGTCTTACTTATGGGGAATAACAAAAACCTGGTCTGAATAATTAGATGCACTTGTGCATCCAGAATGTTTTCCTCGAATTCAGATGTCGGCTCGTGTTTTGAAGTTGCGTTTTATTTTCGGATGAGTGCTCGTCCTCGAATGCCAAAGGTCAAATATTTCTGTAGCCACTCGATATCGCGTGTCTACTCTATTTCGGGGATGGAAAGAGGGAAGTTATATACTCAATTTTTAATCACATCGGACCCGACCACTTATCAGAGCATTTTGACGGAACGTCATGAACAATATTATTTATTTGTTTAAAGTTACTCTCCTATTCCTTTATAAGTAGCTGTAACTACCAGGCTCGCTTTTGAAACACTCCCACGTGCTAAAGAATCTCGCAAGACTTCCAGAGAAAATGAATTTTTAAAAAGCTAACAAAAGCCTACTCCAAAACAAACTAATGCCAATCGTTGGGTAAATATGCGTGCCGGCAGGAATCGAAGAAATATCCAAGGAATTCCTGTATAGGCTTTGGAGTTGGTATATTGTTTGTTTTTACGAATATTATACAAATTAACAAGGCTACTGCTTATATTCGAACAGCATATGTACGTGTGTTATTCCCAGCGGCGTGCAATTCGCTGTATATATTCGCGAATCGAGTTTATAATTTTGGAATAACACTCGGTTATTACTTGGCGGGCAAGAGCACGAAATGAGGCGAACGAATCGATAACTTTGCCCAACTTTAAGAGCTCGGTCACTATCCAGAATGCGAAGTGTGCTTTGCACTTCGACACACGATATGGTCCTGTATGGGTTCGTACAAACCTACCTAGTTACTAATAAGCTTTATTAATTCCCTCTGGGTGGTTCGTTATCGCGCGGAAACAGATAGGTGTTTACAAAAACGCCATTAAAACCATTCCGGTAACGTATGGATTCGTTGACGTCCTTGAACATTGTAGCCGGATCGTTTCTAGTCCGTCGAACTGAATTTTTAAAAGTGAGTAGTGTTTGTAAAGTAAAATTCCTATACGTCTGTTGTGAACTTTAAATTGGTCAAACGAATGCGGAAATTGGTTGGTCCTCACCCTGTCAAGGTGTAGTGATCACGTGATCTTCAGTCACGCAGCTTTCATATGACAGATTAGCTGGGCTAGTTTGTCGTTAGTTTTTTAACAAAATGATTTTTGCTACATCCTGATATAGTTTCAATAATTACGCATTTTATATCGTGCATTTCACTTGGAATCTGGTACAATCTTGAAACATTTCTTGCTGGTGCATTTTTCAACCTCCCATCTGGCAATACTGAGCTGTTCACTTGCTTTCCGGCGCTTAGAACGGAAAATTTCTTGTTGACACATTTTTTAACTTTCCATCTGGCAACACTGAGCTGTTCACTGCTTTCTGGCACTTGTAACGGAAAATTCCTTGTTGGCACATTTTTCAATTTTCCATCTGGCAACACTGAGCTGTTCACCGGCTTCCCGGCGCCCGGAACGGAATCTTCATCGCAAATATGCGAGACGGACAGGATACCACTCAGCCAGATAGCGACTTGAGAGTACACCAATCGCCATATTTGATTTAGTTGCGAAAGTTGTACTTCACACCTTTCAGTTTTAGACCTTTGGTCATGCATCCTGGGTACAGTCAAAATTCAACCTGTCTGTGGGCAACTGTTACATGTTCACGAGGATATGAAATTGACAGCCGGATGCTCTGTAACTCAAAGATAGCTGTTTTTTCAGGGTTTTGCATAGTTTTTTAAACAGGATTTCCTGTATAGGTATGACCACACGATATTGTACGTTCTGCAATCAGGATCGACAGTCATATCCCCATGGCAGGGTGGGAATCAGGAATGTATGCTAGAACCATGAATATAAAAATGACCAGTGTCAAGAGGAGAAGAGACTTGGATGCTGTTCTGATCCGTAATTGATGTCAGGTGAGACTACTTTGAGCTTGGACATGCTTGAAGAATCTGTAGTATGTGGAGCACCATACGAACTCATCTTGTTGTGGCAACGTTGAAGTCATGAAGGGGGGGGGGGTGGCCTGTCGAGCAGCCGAGCAAATTCCCAGTGGTCTGGCACACATATGGTTTGGCTAAACCAAAGTGGCCTGGTCATATTTTTATTTCGAATTTAGGTTTCACCTGAGGATCTGAATACTTGGAAAGATTATTCAAACTTTCACGCTTGCTTTAATATCTAGACTTCTTTAGGACTTTTCAAGACTGTTTCAAGGCTCTTGCTAAGTTTTAGATTCTTAGACTTCAAGATTCTTGTGGATTCGGTCAAAACAGACTTGTTGAGATATTATTTCATAACTTTTACCTATTCAAGACTCTTTTAGACAGGTTTCCGACTTTTTGAGACTATCCTGTTGGGTTCAGTGCTCTTTGAGATTTTTTTCTGCTTTTCGAAATTTGTTCAAGACTTGAGCAGACCTCTTTTAGATCGCCACAAAAGCGCTCCCGGATTCATTTTAAGACTATTTCAGGTTTGACTGAGTCTTTTTAAGACTATTTCAGACATGACTCAGACTTTTTCAGACTTTTTCAAATTTATTCAAGACCCTTTGAAACTAATTAAGATCTTCTAAGCTTGCTCTAGATTCTTCAAGATCTTTCTTGAGAACTCTTCTAATGATTAGAACTTTTTGAGACCATTCTGAGACTATTTTATATTTCACTTTCTGCCTTGTTCAGCGCTCTTCAACCCTCATCCAGGCGGGTTTAATACTTTTCGAGACTTTTTAATGCTTTTCTAAACACGTTTCTGACTCTTCCAGTCATATTTTACTGTCTAAACCAGTTTTATAAAATCTTAAATAGGTCTGAAGAAGTCTTTAAAAAATCTTAGCGGGGCTCGTAAAGGTCTGGAAAGTTCTGAAAAAGTCTTTGCAGAGCGTGAAGTAATAATCTCAGTTCAGAGATCCTTCGATTATAGTCTTGAACAATTCTGAAGGCTTTGATGAGTCTGAAATATGTCGAAAGTTGCTACCTTCTTCTTAAAGGCAGGAAGAAAGTTGAAAATTATTCGTTTTTACTGCTTAAATTATTAACAAACTTGAAAACTCCAAATGTTTTTCTTTTACAAAATTATAAACCCTTTATTGTTGAGTTTTTGGAGTCTATTTATTGGGTAGTTGAGCTAAATTGATTTTATGGGTCCACCTTGTGGCATATCAGCGCTCCTAGTGCTTCGTAATTGAACTACTCTATCGTTGTTTACACTTTCAAGACGCTCTCGTTGTTTTTCATTAATTTTTAGGTTTTAGTTTTTATCTCCGGATGGGAACATGTTCTCGAATGATCTGAATAGGAATTCTTTGTGCGTATCTGACTTTATTCAATTATTGCGTTTTAAAGGATACAAAACACCTAAAATAAACTCCTGAAAATTTAAGCTCATCGGTTAAATGAAATTGACTAATTGACGCATTCTTTCTATGAGGATAAACATTAGGTTTCGACTCTTCATTATCCCCAAAGAATTACGTGCCAAATTTATTCCTCCACATTTAAGCTCTCATTCGGGAACGCAGAAATTGTTTTCCATAAAAGTATATCCAACATTTATATTGTGTGAATAAAATCTCACCAACCTTCATTTCATAAAGTAACTATTGAACAGTTTAGAAAGTGTTTCAGTCTTCCCCGTGCTCCCCTTAAAAGTAAAGGTCATGAAAAATGTAAATTTTTTCAAATTCTTTTTGTGGAAAAGCGGGGAAAGGGTGCCGGTGATTGTCACTGTGGTGGCCTATTTTGATTTTCCTAATAACCTTTTTAGTCCCACTTCGCCACTGTGGTTATGGCTGATGGTATTTTATACTTTCTACCTACTTCGTGTGGGTAGAAAGAGCACTCAGAAGTGATATTGAATACAATACTTACACTGTATCGAGAAGTAGCTTGGAATTTGACTGTCCAGCACTTGAAAGAGCCCCTCCTTTTGACTCTCTGTACATTGTCACGATACGGATAAATTAAGGTGTGTACAAACCTTTCGCAGATAACAGGTATTGTGTTGACTATATGCTTTCTTCACAGAAAAGACTATTGATTCCGCGTTTCTGACAAAGTGCTACACAATCAGGAAAGTATACATAATATGTATGTAGTATGTTTCTTTTTGTATCGGAGAATATCATTGATCCTTCCTATCCAGAGAGCAAGGCCAGCAGAAACAATACCGGGTACTAAAAAAGGCGTCACCTTACTGACTTGCTGACGCTGGATGACATTTATCGGTATTGTGACAGCTTACCATGCAGATATGAGCTATTTTGCCTCTTCTATTTATCAACAAAGAATCGATTATTATACTTCGACAAGTTACTCTGGACAAGATGTAAAACAGAGGTCCTTGTTTGCGACAAGGACTAATGATTCCGTCCTCCTAAACACAATCTATACATTCCTCTGATCATCTACTTCTCCTTACCACAATCTCCAAAATCAATGCTTGCTATTGCGGGTTTTGTAGTGTCCTTCAATGAAGGAACCACCGCAGGTATCCGCAGAAAGTGTGCAAAATCGATATTGTAAGAAATGCGAACTGGAGAGTAAATGCGTGCTCTAGTCTAGACAAAGGTGGAACAGCGTAGAAAGGATAAAACTATGAGGAATACCCAGATCCGAGAATTTAAGTTGCTGGTTGGTGTACAAGGATTGAACAGAGGAAGAATGGAAAAGTGCCTGTGTTAGTGAAAGTATATAACGGGACTGCATAAGGAGACAAAGAGTTCGCGTGAATACACGTCAAGAAAAGGTACATTACAACTTACGACAGTATTTAAAAAAATACATGTCGTGGCGAACAAGTTTGGCTGTAGGTATTCGCTCTTCGCATTTCTTACCTCTTATCGGATACATGTAAAATCTTCTGAAATTTTGAACTCGTTCCCGAAATGCACGTGTGTGCGTTGAAACTTCGAACTTACTCGAATTTATCGTAGATCCTTGAACTTGGTTCTGACGCCGGGAGGAGCTTATTATTCAATTAAGTATATCTCGGTTTTTTATAATGTCGGTGGTAATTAATGGTGTATATATAATGGCTTCATATACAGCCCCTTGAGGATTTTAATCGTTGCACAAAATGGATATGGCGGTGTGCTGCTCGAATGCAGCGTTTATCGGTTATCGAATTTACGTCATTTATGCCGTAAGTATTAACGAGCAGGAAATACCGCAAAGTTTCGCTTAATAACTTTTTTTTTTCAATCTAGTTTCTAGTCGATGGCTTATTAGCAACTAGGCGTATATACAATGTATTATAGTTTGAAGGGTAATTACCGTTGTTTTTTGGCGACCGCATAATTTCCATTATCTCCGCAGTTCCGGAAACGACAAATGTCAATTTTAGAGGAATTTGGTGACGTTGGTTTACACGATACGCCAAGTTGGGCAAGTTGTGCGAGCAAGGCAGCGTGTCACTTTTTTAAAAAGAATTCTCAGAAATAGTCGAAAAAATTGAACAATCTTGAAGGCAGGCTGAAAATAAAATGATTGTAGAATGTTTGAAACGCATGCAGAATAATATCTAAATTAAATCCGCCTTCTGGCATGAACTGCAAAATGCGAATACTGGGTGGTACGGAATGATGGACTAATGCAGTGCAAAATTCCTATGTCACATAAAATTTGGAGACTGAAATTGTTATCGCATTTCGAGGCCTCTCTTCCCCTGAAAGTAGGGTTCCATAGTTTTCACACAGGTATACTGGGTCACCATTTTGAATCCCAAGTTAGTCCGAGCATTCTGGAAGGCATTCGCACCCGTTCGCGAGCGGGTGATTAAAGATGTTCGGACTAGTTGGGAATCAAACTGTGGTCGCGTCACGGCGATGGAGCGCTAGTGTATTTCATCCCGTCTTGTGTACTTCCATTTTTGGCCACCATTTGTAAAGTAGATGGCGCGCTATGTATTTCATCCTGTTTTGGGTAGCTTCTGCCTTTGTCCACCAGATGTCAGCCACTTTGCTGAAGCATCCCAATAGCACCTTACGGAAAGTAATTCGTCAGATTAGTGGAGAATCCGAGAATCAATCCTGGAAGGGGCAATTCGGGATGCATGAGAAATTGGATACATTTACCTCTTCTCAATATTCGGATTATTTTTAGCTCTCAATATGGTAATTGAGTGGGTAGATAAGCATGAAACACTTGGAGGCTGAGAGCTTAGAAAGATTCATATGCTGATTATTTTCTTATTATTTTAATGTTGAAAATGCAGATACCTATCTTCTGTTGCCGTGAAATTTTCTCTATTCTTTATTTTTTTTGGTATAACGTTTATCGAATTTCTATTCAGTTTTTTCTCTAGACGAGCAGGGTGATGGAGTGAGCAGCTCTTGAGACTTGCTAAAGCACTTCAGTGATAGTGTAAAACGTTTTTAGACTTCAAAACCTTTTTTTAGATCCTTTGAAAGTGTTCAATACTTGCTTATGGCTCTTCATAACTTTGGCATGTGGCTAAAGCTCTTTCAGATGTGATTACTTTTAAAATTCTTTCTTATGTGTTTAAAACGCGATCCATAGCTTGTATTCTTTGGAGGGGGGGGGGGGGTGAACCGAATAAATGCCGAAAGTTGTGGAAAATTCCAATCGAAATATCAAAAGGACAGAACGAGAGAAGTCTTCACTTTCCCTGTTTTGCCGACTTATTACCAATTCTTATCGAGTGTGTCGTTCTATATATGTTGAAAACGAGGGCCATAGCTAGCATTTGGGGGGGGGGTGAGTTGGATCGAAGAAATGCTGACAAGTTGTAGAAAATTCCAATTGAAACGTGAAGAAAAAGGAAAAAGTTCTCATTTTCTTAATTTAGCCGACTTTTTATCATACCGAGTATCAATTTTTCAAATAATAGTGTGGGGCGGGAAGTACCTCTTCCCGTTTGAAGAATTTCTAGAACACGCTAAAACTACCGAAAAATCTTCGGTGTTCACGAAAACTCTCCCAAAAGTGCTTAAGACTCTGTATAAGGCTCGCTAACTTTTCAAAACTCTGACCTTTCCAGACCTCACTAAAACTAAGGTTTGATCAAGAATTTTGAAGATTCTTCCACCGTTATTTCCAAAGCACGTTTAGGACGCTTCAAACAAGGCCGTATTTGGCGAACTTTTTCAGAGGAAGCGGGAGGGGGTGGGGTACACAGAAGGAATAGAGGCTGAAACATTACATATTTCAGTTGACTAGAAAAGGAAATCCTCAAATTTTCCAGTTCCGTCGATTGGCTCCCAGAATTTGCCAAATGCGAACTTTGTGCACATGATTGGGCGAGGGGAAGGGGATATAACACCATGATACCCCTATACTTCTGTATCATCTCTCTCGATTGCTAACGGTCTTTTCTGAGCTCTTCTAAATTTGCTCAAAGCTGACCCGACATCTCAAGAATCATTTGCATTTTTTATGACTTTTCAAGGCTTTTTAATATATTTCTAAACTCGTTTAATACTTTTGAAGTTTCATAAGTTTGATTCAGACAGTGAGGGGGTTTCAGCCGTACTTCAATTTGACGTAGCATCAGGGACGTACCAAAGAGTTTTTCCTGGGGGGGGGGGGGGGCGGGCTAAAAATTGTGAAAGTCCCAACTGACTCAACTCAGAATTCCCAAGTATCAAAAAGAAAAAACTTTTTGACCTGTTGGAGTTTTCCAACTGACTCAACTCAAAATTCTCAAGTATCAATGCAAAAGAAGAGAAGCCTTTGACTTGTTGGGTTTTCCCTTCTCAACTCAATTCCCAAGTACCTATCAAAGCAACAAAAAAACTTTTAACTTGTTGGATTTTCCCAACTCGCCTGCCTGGAATGGTAAATTTCCCAACTGCTGAGTAAAAGATTCCTGCGAGTGGGGGGGGGTACCTGCTTCCCTCTATCGGTACGTCCCTGCATTCAGAACTCTAAAAGACGCTTCCAGACTTTTACAACTCGGTATGACTCTTCAAGGCTCGAAACTCTTCACGATTTCTGTGGGGCTTGCTCTTGGGATTCTATGTAAGACTCGCAAAGATTCTTCAAAACTTGCTTAAGATCCATTTGTGCTCGCTTAAGTTGTCTTGTAACTCTTCCTAGCGACAGGGCTCTGACCGGGTGTTTCCCTCCCAATGTTATGTATTTGAAAAGTCAACACTTGGCAAATTCTCCTAACCGATCAGCAAAATTGAGGAAGCTAGTAATTTTTTAATTTTAATCGTCATTCTGCTGTCTACATAGCCTCTCCCCTCTCCTAAAATCTGGTTAACTTCGACCTGACTTACTGGTTACCACATTTTGAACTATCAATCGAAATTTTTCTCTTAAAGAGGGACAGTGCCCCCTCCCGCCGTTACCTTTCTCATATATTCGCGCCTCCGTCGGATCTAGTCTGTTGTCTAAAATAATTGACGACTTGTCGATGTTTTGAGAAGTTCATTTGATATTCATCTCAGTTCTTTAATGAAGGACATTTGGTTGGACCGGACTGTGTAACGTCATCACGTTTGGTTGGTGAAAATCTAAACGAGACGGGTGTCGTAAAAAGTCAGTTCTGCGGCCTCATCGAAAATTCCGGCGTGCACTTTCATAATATATGAACACTACTGAAAATTAACTACCACCTTTTGAAGAAATATTCGAAATTCCCGCCTCGAACTTGCAGCATTTAAAATCCGGTCTAGAGTTGCCCTTGAGCGCAGAAGGAAAAAAAATGATCGAACCCTTTTTTGACTCCGACTTAGTGCTAGAGAACCTTTTCGGAAAATTAGTACACAATACGGTCGTAATTAATGTAGTGTTTCGAGCTTAATTAATGAAATGTATAAATACCCCGCGATATTATTTAGATCGTGTACGATTTTTTTCAGCGCTTTGTATACATAGTAATAAAAATTTGAGCCAGATAATATGAAAACTGTACGTAACAGTATCCGCGAATGTTTTGAAAAAATTCTTTACCCGGCTTGTCCTTCGCCGCCGCAATTTAGCGTAGGTTTTAAAAATAATTAAACACATTTTCCATCCGGCTTTGCCGTGAATGCGCCCGATCGAAATTAACTGAAAAGAGCTTTTTAATTCGTGTGTACCATCTGGCGCCCGCAAAACACACGCCACTTTCCGGTTCTTAATATACAATTTTTTTCGTAAATCGTGTACCAGTTCAGTTTATACCGATAATTCTTCTCTCTCGATTTTCTAATGATGGAAAAATTGTATAAGTAATAAGTATATATATTTTTAGTCGTCGTGTATACTCGTATATACGGTTCATAATTAAAAGTTCGCCTAAAAACTTGCAAATTGTGCGCGAACAATGCTCACTTTAAATTAATTTACTAAATTACAAAATTTCGTGGCTGGCGTCTGTCGTCGCGTTTATTTGCGAAAAAAATGAAAATTTGGTCGGTATAATTAAAATAAGTGAATTGCGTTACCAACGTGATTTATTTCGGGTTGCCGCGCGTCGCCTGCCGCCTTTTATCGTAAAACTGAAATTAAGATTTTTAAATTATGACAACGAATTCGGCCCCACGACAACACGGTTCTCTTTTCGTGTCAAGAACGAAATTCATTTTCAGCCTAATTGATGATAATTGAATTGCGATATTTATTATCGATTCGCAGCGTGAGTTGTACGATCTTTTGTCGCCGTACCTTGTCCGGCTTACTACATACATATACTTACTTTTGCAGTGGAAGAGTGGTGCGTATTATTTGGAATACGATGGAAATTCACTCTCCGGGATGTCTCTTTATATTGACCTGATCTTCCTTTAAGGGTTGCTGCTGAGACATGGAGGCGTTGGGAAGCAGAAACAGAAATAAATTACCTGTTTTTTTTTGTCAGTTTTCTTCTAAAGCAAGCATTCGGTTATTCTGGGAATGTTGATCCGGTATATATAAGTATTAAGGGGAGGTTGAAAGGTTCTATAGGTCCTACATTATTGAGCAACGAAAGTAGCTGCGGTATTTGATGGTACCGTAATTGACGTATTCAGCTCAGATCGAAGTGTAGGCTTGCGAAACGAAATTGAAAGCAAAAAACGGGAGCGAGGATGTATCAAAGCTCTCAGCGTTACCATTTGCTTGATTTTAAAAATGAAGTCGGCTTCTCTTATTTGTTCTGTTAATCAAGAGCAGGTCGGTAGCGTGGCCAGGAGGCAACCATGTTTCCGGCGAAAGTAAATCTGAGGAAATTTCACGCTCCAAAATTAAAAAATTGAAGCAAAAAAAAAAACAAAACAAGAAGAAGCAGAAAATGTCTTGGGGCAAACCGCCTGCTCGGAGGCAACACCCCCATTTGCCTTGTTTTCCTCAATGCCACGGGTCTGGTCAGGAGTCAGGAGAAGGTAACCTGAGGCTAGTTTTACGATATTTAAATCTCGATTACAGCAGCGTCACCAACTCATAACTTCAGAGTTACCTGGGATTGTATTATAAAAATGCTTAAGATTTTATGTTTTGAATATAGCACTAAAACTGACACGCCAACTGACAACTAAAAACATTACTGCACTAGGCTTTCTAAGCTGTAATTTCTCGTTTTATCAACAAAAACAAACAGCAGACTTGCAGCCAACTGATGAGTGATAGAATGATAGTTCGTAGCTCTCCGCATGCAGCAAAATTGCCAATATTCAAAAATGTGAAATATAAAAAAAAGTATCGACAGAATTGTAAGCTGTAGAAAATGCCTGACATTGTGTAATCGTGAATTCCGGGTTAAATAATAGATATCGTGAAAATGCCGGGAAAATTTAGAAAATACCTGAGTGCCGGGAAAATGCTAGAAGAATCTAAAATTGCCTAAGATCTCAGGCAATTGTCGGACGGTTGGTAACACTGGATTACAGAGCCATGGCTATAGAGAGGGTCCGTTTTGGATCCACTAATTGTATTGGCCGTTTCGATTTGGGTCCAAACCGCGATACTACTCTTGGGATGGTCCAAATTCAAGAGGGCTGGCTAACTTTTTGGGGCTCAGTATAAACTGCGGAACTCCATTTATGTAGCTACATCACGAGTATATCAGTGTGAGTCGTTATTTACAGATGGTGGCTATTTGAAAATGCTCGCCATACAGCAAATTAAATTCCGCGGATGTGCTATTAGTATATAAACTAATGCTGTGCACAACTGTATCTGTATTCATTGGAGATAGAGCTTGGTCCATCTCGGCAGGGGCAGAAACATCAATGTTATTGAAGTTCGATTAATACGTGTCAGTGCAAAAGCATATAAAGAATTTTTTTTTTTAAATTGTTCTTCGTAATTAGTGCCTAAGCATGGGGTTCTGGTTGGCCAAGTGGATAGCGCGCTAATCTGGGAAACCGGAGGTCCCGGATTCGAGCCCACGTCGCAACTCGCGACATTTCGACCGAGGTCGGCTTTTCGGCAAGACGAGAACAGGGCGAAGACAGCCCTAACAGCCTTTCCGACATCTCTGAAGTAATGCTTGAAAGGGCGGATTCCAGGGCTCGGGTTGAGAGTGAAATTAGAAAAGAGTGCCTAAACATATTGACATTTTTATGTCTTTACTTTGGCACACAATGGAAAAAAGCGTTACTTTGGAGCGTGACCGAAAGAGCTTTACGAAAAATAATATGTAATAATAAAACTACTGACTGACTGACTCAACACTTCATTCGCCTGCGAATACCACATTCCTTGTGTCAGCCTGTATTCCCATACGAGCATCACGTTCCTTGTACCAGCCTGCGAGTACTGCGCTCTGCTAGTGCATCATCTTGCAGACGAGTCTGCAACCACGGGAGAGCATTTTCATGTTTGCTTCGTGGACTGCGCCGACATGAGAATGTCTTCATCATGCGAACGTAACGTCCAAAAATGAGCGCGCCAAAAAATATGAAGCGGCGCTGCGGAGCTTAGCGGACGACGACATTCCCATGTCGGCGCAGTCCGCGAGGCAGACATGAAAATGCTCTCCCGTGGTTGCAGACTCATCTGCATACAGGCTGATACAAGGAGTGTGGTACCCGCAGGCGAATGAAGTGTTGAGTCAGTCAGTCAGTTTCAACAAATTTATCAGCCATTGCTTCTAACTGATTGCATTCTGTTGCCGTGAGTACCACGTCATTTATAAACCCAAATCGACTCATTGTTTCCTCAATAATGTTGTCTCATATCCCCTTTCCAATTCAAACTTTCAAATACCTGCTCTATGACGCAGTTGAACAAATTTGGGATTAGCGGGTCGCCTTGCCCAATTTTTATATTTTTTGCGTATTCATTTTGTTTTTTAAATTGAGGTACATCGTAACGAAATAAAGAAGGCAGGAAAAAGCTCTTATCTCGAAATTAAAAAAAAATGTTACATTATTTTTTAAATACAATAAACAGTGTTGTTAGGCAAAACGAATTTTCGTCATTTTCTCAGACGAACATGTCATCTTTTTTGTTACGTCATGAGTTTTGTCATTTTGCTTTTTCATTGTTTTGTTATGGACAAAATCATTACGTAATTTTGTCTTGTCTTTGGTTATGTCACTTAGCGTAGTTTATCGTCAATGGCATCGCCGCTTAGCGCAGTCTGTCGTCAGTTATTATGTCGTTAGCACAGTTCATCATTTACTCGTTGACGAACTGTCGCAACTTGATTATTTTTTTTTCATTTTGTTTTGTCATTGGATCCAGTTTTTTATTATGTCATTGAGGAAATGGTCTTGACAAAAAACGGCTTAAGGTTATCATATTACAAGATTTTGAAAATTCAACTGTCATTTCATTTTATATTGGGGTTGAACCCATATACTTAGACCGAGGAGCAGTCACTCCACATGGGAGTTTCCGTGTGAAGCGTCGCTTCGCATGAAAAAATCTGCCCAAAACCAGAGTAGAAAAGTGGATTTTTTTCGAGAATATTTTTACTATTTTTACAAAAATGACAATATCAATTTTGAAAATTCCATCACGCTTTATATGGGGTTTTTAAACTTTGGCATCCTTGACTGACGATAAACTTGACGCGGGAAAAGACGACTAAAATGGTTGCTACGAAATTGACCCATGCTCTGTAATTTACCCGTTTTCACTCTCCTCCCATCCTTTTCATTAGTTCTGTCATAGAACTGGACTATAAAATAAGCGATCGCGGTAACTGACAGTTAATTATCGATGACCGTTATTTGACGGCAAATTTGATGCGTTTAATCGTTATTTAACTGTCATTTGATGAGTTTAACTGTCACTTACCGACAATTTGAAGAATCTAGCGGTTATCAACGGCCATTCCATTTGATTATGTAGTCGTAAATTTGATTAGAGTACTCATTATTTCTAGCTTCGTGTTGACTTTTTGAATCCTTGTTATACTCATGTAGTTTGGTTATAGCGTGGATGCCGGTTATTATGTTAATTATGATTATCAGTGGCGGATCTAGAAACTTTCCAAGAAGGGTGGTTTGAAAATAAACATTTTTCCACCTCCGCCCCCTAAAAAACCGAGATGGATGTCATTTTAAATAGTTTCTGAAGACAAGTTTCATAATGTGATTAAATCGTTTCAAAATGAACATTGTAGACTGTAGTGTGGCAGACACTCAAAACAGGAGTAAAACTCAAAAATCGCAATGTTTTTTTTCTTCTTCGGCCCGAAGGGGGTGTCCGCCCCTCATAAATCCGCCACTGATGATTATCTTTACACTATCATATTAGCTCTTACTTTGAAGATAGGTTGTAACAGTGGCCTTTGCCAACCCGAAGTGTACTCGGTAGGAGGAGCCTTCCTTCCAAACGTCTTCCAAATATGTTGTAACAATTGTCACCACCCAACCAGGAATGTACCGATTTGAGTATGGGGCAGTCTCTTTCTCAAACATCTTCTAAACGATATATTCAGTGAAAACCAACACTCATTTGGCGAAATCGAATCAACTGTTGACAAAATTTCAAGTTTCGACCTTTTTCGTCGTCTCAGCTTTCTGTTCATCATTTTGCAAAATTTACTTTTTTGGTGGGTACAATTAGGTTTCCACTCAGAAGAAAAGTTGGCTTTAGTATGTCCTTGCTGTCTACTTATTCTTCTGTCTATCCACAAAACTGCAACTACCTGACAATTACATAGTGGAATAATCTTGATCATATTAGGCTACTCATAATGGATGTAACTGTAACAGTAAGAACCCTGTCAACTTATCCACTTGTCTATAACTGTAACAGTTAAGCCCTTGATGTAATCAAACGGAATTGTTTTTAATGGATCCAACGTTATTAAATTGTGCTGTTATCTATAAGTGGATATAAACATGATTGTAAAAATTGAATTAGTGGCAGCTTGTATGGTTATATCCGATTGATAAATACCATCATTTAACTGAATAACGTTTTTTGACCTCAACAATTCTCATTGCCATGATCAAATAATTTCTCTCATACTTAACTGTAACCTGTTACTTAATCACAGTTGTCTGCTTGTATCCCAATAACTGTAATTTATTCAGTTGTGTTGGCAAGTATGTTCTAGTTACTGTATGTATGTATATGGTTTAGTAGAATCATGCCCTACTTGCATTCTTGCGAAAAGCGGTTTCGATTCCCAGTGCCGGAAAGCTGGTGAACGGGTGTCGGCCCTCTTCCCGCACACATCATGGTGAACTGAGATCCGCAGTACCAATCGTGTTAGCTGGACAATGCGAGTACTGGCTGGGTACCGTGTTCCAACGGTTACGACAACCATTGAAGCATCCATGTCGGGTGAGCATTTCCATAAGATGGTACGTCAGCTCACCGTGCCGCCGCAAAAGCCATGCATCGAGGTCGTGTACTAGCCTCAATGTCCAGCGGTCATGGGTGGTCTCTTGGAGGCGAGCCACCCACTCTTGAACTGTTTGCCGCCGGACTTCTCTCTTAATCTTCTTCTTTACTCCTTTCTTTTTTCTATCAGCTGGTGGGAGTTCTGGAAGTGCTTATAGAGTAGCGCTCTTCCTAGCCAGCAGATCAATAGAAGGCATTCGAGCTAGTACAAGAGCCGCGCCTTGTACGAGACGGTTCTATACGCGCAGATTATGCGTGGTGCCGTATAGCCCGCTGGACCCTTCCTATGTCTTCTCTGTTCTCGTGGAATGCCGCGACTGGTGCCAATTGAGGGCCTTATATAGAAGAACCGAGTGGATTACTGCCGAATACAGTCTTCTTCGGCTCTCACTCGGCCCCCGGAGGTTCGGCACAAGCTAACGCAACGCTTTCATCGTCCGCTGTGCTTTCTCTGTCGTTGTATGGAGATGCGGCTTCCAATACAGCTCGTTGACCATCGTCATTCCGAGGTACACCGATACCGGTTCACCCTGTACTGCTGGGTCAAATGGCTGTGGCCTGCCCCCTTTACACCTGTGAAAAAGAACGGCTTCTGTCTTCTGGGCAGCCACCTGTAAGCTATTCGCCTGCATCCAGCGAGATACCATCTCGATACCGAGTATGGTTCTGCCGCAAACGTCCTGCTCCGATCTCCCCTATACAAGGAGAAGTGTGTCGTCGGCAAAGCAGATGGCCTGGGCTCCTCTCGAAAGTGCGAGCCGCAGGACCCTGTCAAAAGACATGTTCCACAACAGGGGTACTAAGACTGATCACTCAAGTACACCCGTCCTGATTATCTTCTGGCCCTATTGCGACACCTTGATCAGCCGTATTACCCCGTGTGCTGCCCGAAGTAACGAGGGCATTGAGAAATCGCGAAAGCTCATCACTCCAATGAATTTGGACGAGTGAATAGCCAGTACTTGGGATACCGCAATGTTTGTTTTCATTAATGTCAGAGAATCTTGCGTCACCCTAGCCTCAGCTCACTCAGCATGGAGAGAAGGTTTACTGTGCCGATTTTCCAGCCTGAGGTGTGAAAGTGAAGACGCTTTGATCGATCTTCGAAACCTGCCAAAGTAAACACAAACGAATAATCTGTCTTTCCGTCATATGTTACATACTCGCAACCTTGCGCTAGTAAATAGCAATTAGCGAGAAATGCGAACATGATTCATAAAATTTGTCTTGGACGAAAACCAAAGAAAGAGAGGTACGTTCATAAGTACCCCCCACCTGAGATACCAATAAAATATTGTGCAGAGAATTAATTAGAATTCTGATACTTATCGCAAGCAGATGTGTAACTGCTGACGGTAAGTTCTTTCTTTTTCCGCGGTGTTTTCGTCTTTCTTATGTAAATTTAACGTGTGTATCTGTCTGTTTACATTGCAGATTATACCGAAAGACTGAAATGGTAGTACTGGCGGGCATTAACGAAAGTATGATACTGAACGCTCTATTCTGCATCACTTTGATAATAGCCACGATCAGTAATTCCTTGTTGCTGTTGGTGTTCTACCGTAGACCGGGCTTGCGAACCATATCAAACAGGTAAAGGTCGATTTTGTTTCTTCTTGATTATTTACAAACATTTTCCATTCTTTCTCTATTCTGGTTAGCGTTTAAAATGGAATATTTTTTTTTTTGTATTGCCAAACATAAACGGGAAAATGATTGAGTTTTGTTTTCGTAATTAGGGGGGGGGGGAAACGTTGTCGACGAGTTAAATTCCTTTTACGCAGCGTAATTGTGATGCGGTTGTTGGTCAGCGTTATTTGTAAACTGGCCCTGAGTCACGTGTATGCTGAACACGTGAATCAAAAATAACTTTTTTCTCGCCGAGATGGACGTGTTCTCGAATTTTCCATTTGAATAGAATAATCGTTATTTGATGGCGGAGACAAGTTTCAATGCAAAGGGCAAAGACGCTGATGCCGAGTGAAGGCTGGGTTATACTCCATAAGAGATTTTTTTTTTTTAGCTGAATTGACATCAAGCTGGGCTTATTTTAAAAGGTTCGAAAGTTTAACGGGACATACAATTATTTTTTTTTTAAGTTTCTCCGGAGCTTATATAAAAAGCCTTGAATACATCGGCAGCTAGACGCATAGAAGCCTTCCTTGTTAAACGATCACATGAGGAACTCGTGCAGAATGCCCATCCTAAGTTTTGTGACCACGAATCGACGTCTGTAGCAACAAAGAGGCATAGAGGCCTTTCTCGTTAAACGATCGTGTGAGGAACTTGTACAGAATTAAAATTATCGTTACACGCCTACCTATCCTAAGTTTTCAATTTAATGTGGATTTTTTTTTTTTTCTCGTGCAACAAGATTAACTAGCTAGAGATCTCATTCCGGAACTTTTTATATGCGAACTTCTGTTATTTTAAGCGGCTTCTCTGTCTGTTTTAAAGGATTTCTGGCAGCGCCTCTGCTCTGTTGGCTTCTGTGGATTTGGTCGTAATAATTACCGTTCTTAATTGTATATCTGTGTGTACAGTCACCCGTTAGAGTTCTCGAAAAATCTGGTGTGTAGTCGATTTTGAAGCGTAGATATCTGACGGTGTTAATCGCATCTACTCGAGCTTGCCGTTCCAGATAAGAAAAAATATTATAACTCGTTTTATTTCGAAAAGCGTTGATAGGACCGGGATAAGTTCGATGGTTCGATGAGCGAGAGATAACGCAGACACGAGGGAATGAGAGTAGTTTGAAGCGTCCAAATCAACGACCGACTATTTATTATAAAATCTCTTTCGGTCGTATTCACGTGTTTTTGAGGCCTTTGACACGTGTTGGAAGTTGAAATGTTGTTGATCAAAGTGGTCGACTTTTGTGGTATAAATTACCTACGGTTATCGATTACGATATGCGGTTTTATCGACGAAACGCTAGCTCGCAACCGCTTTTCGAAAAGCGTTCGTAATATCGGCGAATAATACCTATTAGACGCAAACGACCTGAAACACATTTTTGGATAGCAGGTACAGAGGGACAGGGAAGGGAATCCTGATTAGTATCGTATAAATAACATATCGTACGATTGTGTTCCCCGAACGGATTTTCTCAGAAACTCCATCTAAACAGAGCTGCAGCGAAAAGTAAATTTGTTGAGGCCTCGATCTCGAGAAAAAAAATGTTTTTAAATGTTAAAGCAAAAAAATCAAAAATCAAAAAAAGAATCTTAAAATGCGTGAAATTGCCAAAAGCACTTGAAACTGGCAGTTTACTAATTTTGAAAGATGATTGGGAGGCAGATCACCAACATGTACCCCCATGGCTGCAGTCCTGCATTTGAAATCAGAATGCTCTACCAGGTAAGGAGGAGTGGGGGCTCAGGACTGATAAGTCGAAAACAGTTGTATGAATAACAAATAGTATGGTTTCAGAGTCGTGTGATTCAGTTTTGGTATGAGATTTGCCTTGAGGTGAAAACTGATAAACATGCACTGGAAATTATGGTCGTAAAAAGTAGCGTTTTTGACGTTTTCCGGTTGTAGAAATACAGTTTTTGACACTAACAAAAACGAATCGTACTTTTTTAATGTATATTCTTTATTTCTTGGGCAATTTCTGAGACGTTTTTGTTAGTTTTTGGCTTATAACGTCGAGGCGAGGTGGCACTACTACCAACTGCAAAATAGGAAATCATTCATTGCACTTCTTCAATTTGCCTTCTCAAAAACGTTGAACAAGACGCTGGCTAGGGGTTTGACTTGTTTTAAGAGCATATAACTCATTAGAAATAAGAGACCTTGGTGTAACTTTAGATTCCACTCTTACCTACCATACACACTGCAATAACATAATAACGAAAGCAAGGTCATTACTCGGTTTCCTATTCAGACAGTCTAGTAACCTTCAAAGGCCTGAAACAAACTCGTTAGTATAAGACCACATTTCGAGTACGCATCTCCAATCTGGTATCCATCCAGCAAGAAACTAAAAGATCAAATGGAGAAAATACAAGAAAATACCTTCAGGTTTATTTATAGTAAACAGTTTAGGTATCCCCCGCATGGGATCCCATATGAGGAGCTCTTTCTGGGATATGAAGTTCAATCCTTGGTAACTCGGAGAGAGCTTAACCCCCTCACTTTCCGTTCAAAGTTACGTTAGCACCTTATTGTCCTTGATCAATTTCTGGCCGAAATTAAACGTTCTGTATAGTAATACGATGTTTAAATGTTAATATTAGAAAGACGTATACCTTTATTGAAATAAGATTAAAGCAACTTTCGGCATTACTGCACGAAATTGTACCAAAACGCAACATTAACCTTGAAATCGCGTATGCCCTCAGTTAGTACGCCGTTCGTTTGCGCTTTTTAAAACTGAGTGAAGATTCACTCGCATTCTAAGTGCTGAGCGTAGCTTAATGACTCAAAGTAGGTATACCTACGGCTCCAACGACAATTCGTAACGGTCAACTATTCCAGGCATAATTTCAGACGATCATGGGAGGAAAGTGCGCGAATTGCGTGGAAATTTTTTTTTTTGCTGACTCCTCCCCACATATATTTTCTTTATTGGGGAGATTGCTCCCCCCAGATCCGCGCCTGAACTATTCTACTAGTCATAGATATGTAGTATCAACCGACCATCCATGCGCCGTCGTTTTGTTTTCTTATCAAATGTAAAACGTAGAGTCTTTTCTTGTCAAATGTAAAATGTTAAGTCTGAAATTTCCTAAAAATGAACCTCTTTCTTTCTACAGGCTGACCAGTTTTTCTTTTCTACAACCCCGTTGTTACTTCACCTCTTTCCCGTCATCTGTTTCTCTTCATAAAGGTTCGTTGCGGGCATGTGAGTGAACCGACGTCTTAGTACTGTCTATACTGTCAAACCTACCTACTATAATTTTTACTATATTCGTTCTTTTAATGGACAAGGGAAAAATCAGAAATATGATTGAATACCACAGCCATCTTGAGAGAGAAATGCCAAATTTCCAGTGTCTGGAGGAAAAACGGTTCGAAGTAAAAACCTATTTCCGGCACTAAAAAGACCTTTTCGGTCCTAAATCCGTAATTGCATTTTGTTTCATTTTGACTTTCGACCCGCTCACCCTGATGCCGCAGATTTTAACTGAGATCTTAACTAACGTCAAATCAGGACAGTCAAGAGAAAAGCCGGGCTCGGAGGGAAACATCAGGGTGGAAAAATAAATAAAAGGTAATGCAATTTGTCTAGGGCCATTTTCAAAAATTACGATTTTGCGCTCGAAGACTCAAAAACAGATTAGACAATGTGCAGATCAGACGATGGAAAATCTGAGCCCCAAGAAAGTCCGGGTCTGAGGAATTTCAAGCGTGTCTATGGTAGTGAGAGGGAGCGCCTGCCCTTCGTACCATTTGTTATTTACTTATAGGTTACTATTCATGATTTCGGGACATTTTCTTCTCGTTAAACGGGGTGGAGTGGGGGCTAATAAAGTAATTTAATTTTCAAAAAATGGAACTTTAGGCAGACTAAGTGTAGCCGTATCTATCTGAAAATGCGAATGAAATATTAATATTGAAGCTCAGTTGGAAACTTTTAAGATGCTTTTGTTAGTATTCGATGGAAAAGTTATTCTTAAAAAATATTATTAGTTTAAGTTCGCATAAATTATGAAGATAACAAGTGCGCTCAAACTATATAGTAATACATATTATATTTTACTTATCGAGTTGAACTGTAGATAGCAAAGTTCTATGTATTCATTTCGGCAAAGTTTCAAAACAGAATAAAATTACGTTAATAATTAACTCAGAACACGGTCGGCTTTTGTAAAAAGATTATTGAAAATGGATTCTCGATGCTGATGATTACAACCCCATCATTCCTTGTGAAGTTTAATCATCTCGTTTTACTTTCTGTAGAACAATACCTTTATTCTAAATATTATAATTTATTCCAAAATTCATTAGTGAAGCAATACATAGTTTGAGTTGGTGTCAGTGGGCGCCATTTTCCTATTCCTTTGTCGTCATCGCGTGCTAAAATTAAATTTTTCGAGTTTCATCAACTCTACTGTAATTCGCAGTTCACGAGGCGAATTGTCAAATATTTTAATATTCTGTTTAGAGGTGAAAAATGTACGGCACTTTTTTATTATTACATTCACACACGATTATTTCTCTTGTTTTCTCTCTGTCTGTTTTTCTTTTTGTTTCATAATTAGGGAGAGAAAAAAAACAGTCGTTAGAATTCGGAAAACTCGGAAAAATGTGGCGTGACTGGTTTTTCAGAATAGATTACCACAGTTTACGAAGTAATTCTGCTAGAGGGCTCGATATAGTTGCCTAAGAGTTGAGACTATTATTTTGTTTTCCCCGATTTTTCTAAGAAAAATTTCGCATAAATTAAGTATACCTGTGTAGTTGTGGTATGTTGTGCAAGTTATGCAGATGAGGGTCGAGACTCAGATTCGCAATTCTAGAGCAGTTTCATGGTGTATAAAGGAAATGTCATTTACGTTAGTAACAAACAAGCATAAGTACTTTTAATGCAAGATACTTTGATGTGCGATTACATATGGTTAATAAAAATGGATGTCAGATTGAAAATTTATTCATCAGTCGATACGTATATTCATTATTATTTAGAGAGCCACTTGAATATCAAATACAACAACTGAATCTGTGTTTACATTGTGATTAATTTAAATAATATATGAAAGTACGAACCGCGCTATCATTATCGCGGTTTTCAGTATTGACTAAAGAACAGTGATTTTCATCGGGTTAATGGTGAGCTTCTTCAGATTTTCCTGGTGTTTGTTACTCGAGGACCCTGCAGAAATTTCTCCTTCTTTGGTACCTCCCTTGGGAGTTGGCACTTCATCAGATTTAATGTGTTTGTAACGCATCTCGTTGAATCAACTCCTCTTCTAAATGAGTTGTCAATTAGTTGAGTTAAAACTCCAGCGTGTGTCAAAGATTCAACCAGTAAACTCATTTCAAAATGAGCTTGGCCCTGTTCTGTCCAAGAGCTCATTCTCTGTTTCTCTCGCCTCTGTTACTGAAATTAGGTTTCCTCACAAGGACGGAGCTCAAATTGAGAGACAATGCGCTGGTTTACCTACAAGGCAGACTGGCAACAGAAAAACAGACAGTCTGCTGTCTTGCTGTTCTTATTTTAGTGAGCTAGTTCGACAGATTTATGTGTAGAAAGGCCAGGTGTATACAGACACAGACAGTCGGTTAGCTGCTTCACCAGCTAGATGGACAGATAAGCGGATAACGGGCAGCCGAGCAGACAGACTAAAAGATAGGTATACTGACTGACAGTCCAGTTGACTGACTCGGGATACAGACAGGGACAGTCAGGCAGTCTACCACCTGGGTGATCACTTCGCGGTTGGACAGTCGGATCGACAGATGGGCAGGAAGGCAAGAATACATGCAGAGACAAACAATTAGCCAGCTACTTCATCGGCGATGAAGCGGATAGTAAGCTGTCTGTCGGACCGATTTGCACAAGGACTTTTTTCTGAACGTGTTGAGGATATTTTATCTTCGGAAATTCCTCAATTGGTCATGAATCCTTTTGTGAGTATTGAGACAGGACAGCAGCGGTTGAAAAATGAGACGCTGAAAGCCAGCTTCCACGATGGTAATAGGCTCATGGAATTCTGATTTCAAGCCATCATCACTCACCTCTACCCTGGAATGTGGAGCATCGTGAAAAAGTTTTTGATTGCCTTCCCCTTCTCCTACCTCGTCAGCGGATCTAGTTCTTTTGATTTGGTACAATAAAATTCTATTATTTCTCTTCATCATTCTTCCAAATGTATTTTTATTTTCATTGATTTTAGAGCTTTTAAGAAAAAATTCTTCTGATCGTCATTCTTCCCATGATAAGGGGCCTTTCAAAAATATTCAGCTTTTCTGAGAGGCGGTTACTTGAAAAAAAGGTTGAAAACCGCTGACTTATACATTTTTCAATACAACAAATGGCAATAGTGCTACAGTTTTAATCTCTGAACATGATGCAAGTACCGTGCCTTTTTCTAGGTACAAAGGGGAAAAGGCTCATTTTTAGGGTCGGCGCAGGCCAGCCTTATACAATGGAAAAAATATTAGTATCGTTGGAAAGAGCGTAAAAAGTAGAATTTTTCAGAATTGGGCCCCCGATTCAAAAGTGTATAATCACGTTGATCAAAGCTTATCAGTAAACGCCATAAAAAATAGATTTTGCTGGTTGGTTCCCGTACGCTTAACAACATCGAGGTGCGATTGTACTTTTTGTTCGAAGTTGGTTAGTAGGAATAATTGCCTAGACTTCAGCTGAAAGGCCGACCCTATTACTAGGCCGCAAAGCGATCTAGCTTGTTATAACTAAAATGTTAATTTTGCTAATTAGAAAATTTTGAAAATGAAAAGGAGAAAATGCTTCTCTCTGTGGATCTGATTTTGTTAACCACATCAATGGACATTTTGAAATCAAAGAGGGCAAAAGCAGTTCAAACTTGTGAGTTTGGCCAAATAATGATGCGGTTTTGTACTTTTGAAAACGGCAAGCAACCAAGCGTTATTAAAATATATAAGAAAAAAAATTATTGTCAACTGATGAAAATTCTTAAAATCAACCAGTGAGAAATGATATAGAATAAAATATCTACTCTTTTGAGATATTTACCCACTAATGAAAATTAAATGTTTAGGGAGTCTCTTCTGTCTCCTGTCATGTGACCCTGGCGCTTCTGCCCCCTCCTTGGAGTATTTGTATAAGTATTGGAGTTTTAGTAACCCACATAATTTATTAGTAATGAGTAGGTAATGAGTATAAATAATGCAGCTCGTTATCACTGGCGCATGTGACAGAATAATTTTCTAAAATTTTATGGAAGAAGAAATTTTTGAAGCTATTTTGTCCGTAGTCGTGGTTATCTATGCTTTCGTCATGGACAAGATGTGTATCGTTGTGGACAAAAGTCGTCCCCCTCCCTAAATTTTTGTACTCTTGCTCTGTAAATTTGTTGAATATTCTCTACTATGTATAAACTAAGTACTAAGAAAAAAAAAGTAAAAAAAAAAAAAGAAGTGCCACCTTAATATTCTCAGTTTTTGGAGAATGGCCCCTGTATCCAGTATCATTGGCGTTACAGCCTACTGAGTGGGAAGTGCTTTGGATCCTAAAACAGGATTATTGTGGCAATTCTTCTAAAGTTGTTGATCATACTACGGGTGTTTCAAGTGTAATACCAGTTCCGCAAAACGGGACCTAAAATAAAGCACTTGAGTACTCTCGTAATCGAGATGTCGTTGCCTCTGTGCCAGACAGAAGAAATTCCGCCAACTCGTATTAAGCCTCTCTCCACCGATTTTTTTGCTCGAGAAAATAACCCCAGGACCCGACAGGTAGATAAACAGCCTGTCAACCAGCCAGACAAAAGGATTGACAGGTAGGCTCACGTTTTCAAGGTGAACTGGCCACTGTGCGGCGCTTCATTCCTCGTGCATACAATCAGTTATCGACAAAGAATCTGGCGTCTATTCTGATCGATTCTCTGGACCAGAATTTCCGGAGTGAACGGCCCGCCAGATTTTGACTGGGCGGGCTCTACTGGATTTCGAGTAACAGCAGATTGATTCTCTGCTTAAAATTGCAAATATTACACGAGTACATAGCTTTTGATAGAGCAGAAAAACAACTGTCGGTCGAAAAACATTATTAGGTGTCGACCTATTATCTGAATCGTGTGATGGATACCCACGAATGTAAACACATATGTGCACTCGATTCGACATCAGAAAACAAATAGAGTCGTACTCGAATTCGACGAAGAAAATTGAAACGCCCGATAAACAGATCGATGTGCCGACGTGGTCGAAGATCGTGTCCGATATCAATTTGTCAAAAAAAAAAAAAATTTGTAATGGCTTGTTGCCTCTTCGAACATAGAAAAGGCACTGCCAAGGTTGCTGGCGATTTGCAGGAGACACAGGACATGCCAATGTCCGGCAGCACGCGATCGCGACTCCGCGCTATTTATTTTTAATTAAGAAGGGCCATATTAGAAAAGCAGAACGGAAAATTTTTTCAGTAATGGATATTTTCTGTCAGTTATATATGAGTAGGTATAGTATATACCCATCTGATACGCAGTCAGTCAGTCGAGTTTTTAATTTCGTGGAATTGAAGAACGGTAATTAAGATATACACGATATCGATCGTAAGTCGGTGTAAATATTATTTCGTCGTCTTTTCGACGCTCTTCGAATGTCGCCCTTGGAACCATTCCGAGCACACGTGAGAGCGTTTAGCCGATATAGACATTTTTTTGAAAAACATTTTCTCCTCTTCTTCTTTTTTGTTGGTCGAATTCGGCGGCGGGAACGAGCTCCGCGTGATGTATCGAAATTGAGCAGCAGGAAAACGAGAACCAGACGTCACAGACGTGCTCCATCGAGCTCGTACTTGCGGTATTCCGGTACGTGTAGAGGCAAGGTCGAAGTAGAAAGTGATGCACGAAATGCTGGAGACGTAGACGTACATATACCCACGAAGGCACCCACACCTTGTCGAGAAGTCGTCAGATCCGTGAACAGGCGATGAAGATGGATGGAGAAGATTTCAGTCGAAATAATGAGCTCGCAGGAGGGATTAACATCTATTTCATTCCAAGGATTACTGTATCGACGTTCTTTGATGCTGAGAAGTAATCGGCCCCAGATGTTGCTTTTCCCGCTTCATACCTAAGCGTGTGTCGGTTGTACAGACTTTAATCTGTGAATCAGGAGCCTTTACTGTATATACATCAGTGCCCCGAAGAGGGCTGGAATTCGTGAACAAAGTTACAGATGAAGAAGAAGTGCACTCAATTTTCCGCCAGTAGATGGATCTTAGATCGAGGACCCTGGATTTCGGCCGAGGTGACCGAGGTTTCTACAGCTAGCCGAGTAGTGGAGCGACGGAGGATATCACGTGACTGATGCCAGACAATACGCGGATGGACAGATTGATAGACAGCGACCTGTATAGAGATAAAACAAATTGACAGGAACCAACGCCGAACTTACACCTTCTGGCGTAGTGAGTAAAAGGGGATGTGACGCTTGTGTCTGCCGCTTCAAGCTTTGGTGGGACTCTCCTATTTCAAGTTATACCAATTCTCTTTCTTCAATTTACGAATCATCAATGAAGTATCGCAATTTAAATTGGCTGGAAATAGGTGTGCAATATTCTAGCATTGGCCAAACGTAATCCAGTGGGGTTGGAAACAAAAATGCGTATTAAAATGGCGCTTACCAGAGACTGAAGCCTAGGGTAACTACCCAGTTTGTTCTATGGGAAATCTGGCGCTAAAAAAAGCTATTCAGACAGAATAGACAGAAGTAGTGAAGGGACACAGCAGACAGAACGGAGTGACATATGTACACAGAGAGACAGGATAGATGGTCAGATGCATAGAAAGATAGACGGATGAATAAAACTTGATGGCATTAATTGCTTACCTACCAACTCTGCACAGCACGCTATTTTATTGTATACAGGATCGGTAATCTCCAACTACAGCTGACTTTCCACCTCTACCAGCTCACTTACACCTCTAGAGTGGTAGTGTTGTTATCGCTAGCCAATCAGAGCGTCTTTACAGCGCTGCATCAGTGTTTACAAGAACGAGGTTCTAAAACGTCATTTACCTTTGTGAAAACAGTGCTGTTACGTCGTATTTACCGGTCCTGTGTACAATAAAATGTTTTTCATTTCGTTGGGGCAAGCAATGGCCAGATTTTTAGTGCAGAGAGTGCGCAGATTATCAGATGGCTTTTTCATCGCTCTATTAGAAAAAAAAGCTTTTCTTTTTTATTATTTCAATAAATTCCCCACTGGTGTGACATGAATTATTATGTGAAAGATAATTTTCCGACTGTCCTTCCGGTCTATCCAGGCTTGCCCCCTCCTCTTTGAAAACGGAGCCACCAGTCTGAAGAGTGAGCTCGCCGTGCCACTAGATGAAGGTCATAGCAGCATAATAAGGAATTCAAAAGAGGACATCGTTAACCCGGTGCTCTTCTAAATCTCCATCCAGATTCGACCCGTCACTATCTGGATGAGCCGCGGGCAGAGCTTTCAAGATTTTCGAACGTTATCGGTCAGTTTCGTTTAATTTTATGGCCAGGCTGAGATTCGAGATTTCGCGTGTACGGTGTCGATGAATCAAGTTACTCCGGTGATGCAATTTTTCAACACGTTCTTAGGCCCGCAATTCTTGTCAAAAGTGAAAGGTCCCGAAAGACAGGAGCTTATCGTCGTACAATTTAGAAGCAACAGCGTTGCGCTAAATCCCGTTTCGAATGATTGTGTATATGCGAGATAGGACCCGTTTTTTCTTCCACATTTCTCATCTCTAGCACAAAATGTGTATGCGAAAACGAAGACTCGACTATTTTCATTCTATTAAGGGCTAGACAGCGTTTTGTTATGATTGATATGCTAATTTTACTTATGCCCCGCAGCGCGTACAAGAATTATTATTTAACCGGTACCGTTGCAAATTTCGTGGCCGCATTTTAGCCGCCGCTGCGCTATGTATTCGTCATATCCGAGCGCGAAATTCTCGGCGAATTCGTTTCTTGTTTTTTTGTTTTCTCTACATACAGCTATTTCTATTTCAGTTCGCTGTAGGTACCGAGCAAAATAACTAGTACACGCATTTCCTAAAAGCGGGCTAATAAGAAATGGTCGATCGGAAAAATTGTAAATAAATTATGACGTAGCGGTATAGTAGGTAATCAACGAGTGGATATATTTCAACAAACGTGTCGTGCTTGAGAACCGGGAAAGAAAGAT
The DNA here is from genome assembly GCA_031841125.1 of Acanthococcus lagerstroemiae. Lineage (NCBI taxonomy): Eukaryota > Metazoa > Arthropoda > Insecta > Hemiptera > Eriococcidae > Acanthococcus > Acanthococcus lagerstroemiae. The sequence continues at coordinate 29,528,955 of CM063113.1, read as the reverse complement.
GATTAATGTGCAGCGAAAATATCTACACGGGCTGTATTGAAATGCAATTTGGAGCGCAAGTGTATGTGCCCGGGTAAAGTCAGTATATTTACTCGGGGCGTCGCTTTACAAGGTCATTGAAAGTTGAAATGACAGAACTTTCAACATCCTGAATTTAGTCGAACTGGCGTGAATTTCGAAAACTTATCTCGTCGTGTACTGATCTGAGAAGTGAACTGGGATAGCTGAAGGTTGAGCGGTGTTAAAGACATAGTTTCAAGCGACTTTGTTGGTGGAGAGGGGTTGACTGCTGGGAAAGAGTTTAGGCCTATGCAAGAGGTCTTCCCTTCGTCAACAGTAAGTTAACAGCCGACAATGAACGATAAAACTATGTACAACCAGGGCCATAGCCTTTGCCCTAATCATCTTGCGAACTTGACAGATTGGCCATTTCAGGTGCTCAGAGTTGACAAATTCACGCATCTTAACAGTTGGAAAATGTTTGATTCTCGTCCCCTTGATAAATTTGCTTTGCTACTGCCCTGCTTTCAACTCAGTTAACAGCTAATCTCGATAAAGAGCCAACAAAATGGAAGAAAGAACTTTTGTTATGTATGTTTTGACCAGCGGTACTAGTGTAATAACTTGCTCGATGGTTACCTGACATTTATCTTTAACCATCACCGCAACTTGTCCCTACTGCCGGTTTTTTTTTGTTTTTTTGTTTATTTTTTTTAGTAAACTCTGATTGGTATAGTCCGCGCATGATCATTTGCTGTTTTGATCTCATAATTTTGTGGGCGCCTATGTGTACCCCTGCTTCAGACCTAGCGCTGCTCCATGGAACACACAAGTCAGTCGCCAGCCTCACGAACTGCCAATAGATGCCCTGATTTGCCAACTAGTCTCGGTTGGACCAGTTACTCCCCAAAAACTTCCTACCGTACAGCGCGCAAGCGCAGGACGCATAGCCACGCTGTATATCGCTATCAGAGGAGCTTGCTTCATCACATTTGCATACCAACGCTTCAAGGAGAGCCACCTCTTTTTCTTATTTGCTCTCCACCCGAGTCCTGGGATCCGCCCTTCCGAGATTACTTCAGAGACGTCGGGGAGGCTGTTAGGGCTGTCTTAGTCCTCTTCCCTTCTGGCCGAAAAACCGGCCTATGTCGAAAATTCTGGCGAGTTGCTACATGGGCTCGAACCCAGAACCTCCGGATTCTAAGACCAACGCGCTATCCTCTCAGCCATCCAGATCCCTCAAGGAGAACCACCGGAAGTAATCTCTGAATGGTCTGTGCCTCGTTACGAGCCACGAACTAATTCATGGCCGTATGTTTGCCCACGTTAGGGAGGAACGAGTGCGTCCCATTCCCTTGGCAGGACAATTTCCACTCGTCGTTCCAGACACTCTCACCGCCCGTGTGAGTGTGCCGAGAGTGGACGCCCCAACTATGCCTGGATTGAAAACAATTTCACCCCAATATTCGAACTCGCCCCGCCATTATGGTACATGACTGATGACTGTCCGCTCCGTCACTTGAATATGGAGCTGATGCACTCCTGCAACAATGCAGCGAGCGTGGTGGAGGTCGTCGCGTATGCCTTGCACAAGGTCAACAGGGCCTGGCTATACTTGACAGCTATGGAGTGTCGCCCTCGCGCGATCAACCACATCCTTTACACGTATGTTCGCGAGGAGCCCCAGTTGGAGGCGAATCTCAAAGGTACTTGGCTGACCAAAAATACACTTAGTCCACTACTACTTGGTCAGTAGCTTGCATATTTCATTCCCAGCGTTGTGCTTCGTTGCTAACATCACTGCCAGCCCACTGCTCAAAAATATGACCTTCGTAATAGGCTAGAACTTCTGAAAAGAATCTGAAGATCTTTTCATAAGTGAGTTTTCTCTCACGCACTAATTGAGACGGATATCTGATGGAGATCCTAAGTGTCGATTTAAGTTTCAGTTGTCTTCGATCACCAAGTAAAACAATTATGCGATTCTTAAACCCACTAAACCGGTTTTGTTTTAATGATGCCAGCTTTGGGAACATTTTAGGAAAACCTAACCCTCCACCTTCTGTAAGTTCCCAAGGAACCCTCGGACGTTCTGGGTTCTATATTTCGTTTTGGTCACCCTTAACTGAACACTGGGACTTGACTGCTCAATGTTCAGTTACACCGAGACGCTGGTTCTTGTATGCATTTGAATTAAGGTGGGTGAAGGGGTTTCAGCCGTACTTCAATTTGACGTAGCATTAGGGACGTACCGAAGAGTTTTTCCGGGGGGAGGGGGTAAAAATTGTGAAAGTCCCAACTGATTCAACTCAGAATTCCCAAGTATCAAAGCAAAAAAAAAGTTGGATTTTTCCAACTGACCCAATTCAAAATACCCGAGAAAAAAAAACTTTTCACCTGGTTGGGTTTTTCCAACTGATTCAACTCGAGATTCCCAAGTATTAATGCAAAAGAAGAAAAATCTTTTGACTTTGTTGGGTTTTCCCAACTTCTCAACTCAATTCCCAAATATCAAAGCAAAAAATAAAAAATAATTTTTTTTAAACTTGTTGGATTTTCTCAACTCGTTTGACTAAAATGGTAAATTTTCCCAACTGCTGAGTGAAAAATTCCTACAGAGGGGTGGGGGGTAAGTTGCCTCCCCTATCGATACGTCCTGTGTAGCATCAAGTACTTAGTCTGGTGATATAACTACTAAAGAGAGTGAGCCTCAAGTGCTGTGAACAGAAACTTCGTAATAATCTTCTAATTCGAACTCACAGTCAAGCTGAGTTTTCGGTTTAAAAGTGGAAAAGTATATAATCGGTTAAAATGTACAGCTGTGTAACGTTTGTAAAGTACCATAACTAGAAAAGAGCTTTATTGCAGACTAGTTGTTGAGCTCTAGTGGCGATAGCTAAGTACTCGGTACTGCTTCAACTAATAGAACACGGTGTAGATGAAGTGCCATCGTCCCAGTTGGACTCCAGAACTTTGTGTATGCAATTCAGCTATCTATAACTATGTGTACATTTAGCGCGACGGAGTAACACAACTTATAAGAAATCTGAGTTTCCACTGGTAAGATCTAGTAGCTGTGTCCTGTCTCAGAACCACCCAGGGTCTTCATTAAATACTGGCCATCGTATTTTTAATAAATTCACCAATTTCACTAGTTTCGTGTAAATCCCCCGGATTCTACAAGGCTCTCCAGAATGGGGACATATTTTATCCCGATTAGTAATCGACATCTCTTGATGAGCGTAATCATCCCTGTAGTTTCTCTTCAAGCTCACCGCCTCAATGAATGTAAAAGGTTTGGGAACTTCAGTATGTGTCTGGGATCAAAATATCGATTTGCCTCCTCTGGTAAGCTCTTGTGTCTTCGTTCATTTCAAGTGATAACCTGACATTTTTGAAACTTAGACGAAAGCAGACATGGATTACAAAACAATAACTGATAACATCTATATGCGTGTATATCTCAGTGGAGCACATTTCCAACATGAACAATAATACTAATAATAAATCAAAGCAGAAAAAGGAACTTTAATGTGTGACATGGTGGAACAAAGTACGTACATACCTATAGTCTTTCGAAACACAAGGAGAGACCCAGAAAAGGCCTCTTTATCGCCAGAAAAGTTACATCGTATGCCTACACAGATCTGGACATTTTTATCAAAGCTCCTGAGTGGGGAAAGAATAATAATAATAGCATCTGCATCTCGTATGGTATCCAATCTGACTGGCTGTTGTCCAGCGTGTCGGGTATTGTGCGTTCGTAAGATGCTCGTTGCCTCGTTCGTTCATTCGCACGGCGAATTACTTTTAATTACGTTAAAGGATGAAGAAATGCAGGTCAAGGATCTCGGAATCAAGCGGATTTTTTTACCCTAATTAGTCGAGGTTCAGTAGCCCTGGTACAGTTAAAGCGTTCAACCGAGACAGTTCAGTTCGGTCGTCCTAAAAATAGACGCCTCCTTTCAGCTAATGAAAAGAAAAAAGACAGGAAAAAAAAACATACGTCCTCGTATTACATTGCTGTATTAACTGGCGGGTGTGGCATTTTTGCGGTGTTCGTGTTCCGCAGCCAGTGGAAGGTCGGTATGGAAATGACCAGGGCAGTATATGTACTGATGGCTAGACTCGAAGTCGAAATGAATAGTCTTGGGAATAGTTCCCTTCAGATGAACGACCACTATGAACAGAGTTGTTTGATCAAAAACCTGACGATGTTTTGGAATCGCTCAGAGCTGTAGGTAGAATTGTAACCCAGGACATGCCTTAGGAATTTACTGGAGATGAAGATGTGCAGGCCTTACGAATACTGAGATTGGAAGAGGGAAGGATTATCTTTGAAAAAATAACCAATTTTAGGGTGAATTAAACAGTACTCCCTTGAACTTCATGAGATGCTCATAGCTTTCTCAGTCACCACCTCTTGTTCTGATGTCTTGATACCTGATGTTCTTTGCTGTAAGATAGGTAATCTTTTGTACTTCTTTCTACGTGTTTGTTGACAGTTATGGGAACTTTCTTATCAATTGCTTCTCTTCTTCTAGAGTGTCATATATCCTTATCTAGACATTTGCGGCAGTAGTCATCATGTTGGCACATCTTTCTACAGGCAGGTCAAACAGGATACTTTGCCGTTGGTTTTCCCACGGTTTGTAGCGTCAGAATGTTTTCCTCTCTCTACCGAAGACATGTGCGTACGTGAATTCTCACTATATCAGCCATATGTGTCTCACAACGCTGAGTAAGTGACCCATGAAACACGCACACACATAACGCACACAATATAGCACCAATATCCTTTAAATACTATGTAATGTTCTTTGCGAGTATCATGCTTGGTTCTTCGGATCTGCGAGGCGCGTCATCTGTCCTCCTTCACTGGCACCACGGTCACTCAGCACTCTAGGATGTTTTGAGGGACAACAGAACTCAATACTGCAGTGTGTTTTGAGGGGCAAGATATGGAACTTGTTCACTATAGCTTCCAGACATTAACCTGACTGCCAAATGTTGATTGGAGCAGGATCAAAATTTTATTTCTACAGATTTGAGCGAGGGGACACTAATAATTTAGCGGATAAAAGGAAAACGAAGGAGGGAGTTCCATCTTCTATCTAGCTTATTAGCAGACACATTGTTCGATGGCAAAAATGAAAATGAAGCAGGTTGCTGGTGCAGCTGCGTGTTCAGTGTTAAAGCTTACAGCGAAGAAAAGGTGGGCTGATGTATGTAGATGAACTGTAGCTGTTCCATCAGCTGTCTACAAGTCTGTCTATTAAAAGAATCATTGGAATTGTAGCGAAGCCAGAGTGGTCGAAAAGGTTTGGATCTCCCCCTTGCAGTTTTGTCAAATAGTAATTTTCCTAATTTTAGCAATCCTTCTACCCCCCGCCCCCACACGAACACTGAACTGGCTATGTTAAGGCGGCTCTAAGGGGAGGTATAACGGACAGTCATTTTGGCAGCAAGAAATAAACAAACTTCCCGTTGAGAATGAGAAATCGTGTACATGCTTTTCTTGCAAACAAAATGGCTGTCCGTTATCCCTCCCCTTAGAGCCGCCTTAACTACGGTATTACTTAGTCGGAAGGATATTTATTAGCCGGTAGAAAGGAGTTCATAAAGTTTGAATGGTGATGAAGAGCTGCTCTTTAAAACTAAGTAATGAACTCAGCTGTTCTCTTAAGCTGGATGGTTAGGCGAATTTTTCATCTGTGCTGGATATACATTATGATTTATTCATTCCACTGACCTGTGAATCAGAACTTGACCAGTTCGCTGATCATGTAGAATAGTGCGGTAATGAAAGGTAAACGGAGTACCGAGGAGAGGGCCGAAAGAACACGTATGATTTTAGTAAGTACAAGTCAACGTGCCTAGTGTCTACGTCAGTCTGTATGGGAACGTAATGTTGAATAGCGAAGCTGAAAAGAAACAGACAGTTCGACTTCCATTAGTTGCTTTCAGTGCACAAGAGACCCCTAATAGTTCAATAACCGAGCGTGGGAAAGCAAACTCTCTCTTATATTCGGGACTCTCTCCTGGCAAAGAGTAAATACATATTTATATGTTCCATTCTAGCCCGGCTGCATCGTAAATGTCTAATTAACAGGAAGCGATTCATTCTATAAATAAAAATTGTTCACCGACTTCATCTAAAGTATGCGATATGGCTCGAGTTCTTTTACAATGTAAAAATAGTTGATTGAATTGACGAGCCAACCAAGGTCCGCAAGATAAATCAAGGTTGGAACTTTTTTTTTTTCAAAGAATTATTGGCAGTCAACTGCGTAATTTTTCGTCGATATCTCGTGGTGTTTATAATGAATTACTGAATGCATCTAGACGTATAAGGTAAGATGGTAAAACAGAGCACGAGGAAGTTAAAAGCGCTGTGCAATGAGTTGGATATGCATGGGGTACCGACAACTATTTTGAAAACACTTACAAAGAACGAATGAGGTTCCGTCAGTGCGCTGACGTCTTTCATATTCGTGCTGTCCTAATCCTAGTATCCAGTCTCTATTTCACGCCTCGCTCGCTATCCTGTACTACCTTAGTTCGGTTTTTTCCGAAGGTCTGCACGGCACTTACATCCTTGCGACCAGCGGGCATGCTTCAAACATAACGCACGTTTCAACTTCTCGTTTTCTCATAGTTGGCTGGAAGGCACGAGATAATCTTCTGCCATTTATTTCCTGTATCCACGCTGGACTAGCTGGTTTGCGTTAAACCATATTGCAAGGCAGAGTGAGACAGAGAGAAAACAAAGGTACCTACAGGTACGGTTGTCGTCAGATTGCCTTCGCAGTTTGACATTTATCGATTGCATCACAGTTGGAACTCTGCTGCGGATTCGCTTCTCGGAAACCCGACGGGCCCGTCGTTTGCAGAGTGCACAACTTGCCTTTCTATGAACAGTATTTCCTATATATGCCGCGCGATAGATTCGTCTCTCGGCAGTATGTAGAGAAAGAGAACAGAGTACTGTGTAAGGGGGGAAAACTATAATTTGAACTTGAGCGAGAGTGCACACACGGTGTAATCGATTTAATAGCGATTGTAAAAGTGACAGTTTTGTAAAAGACGATATGACGTAAAACACGTTTTCGACGACAAAACAGCACTAATGAGGTCGCTGCCGTGTGCTCCATTCATCGCTTTTCATTTCAACCAAGCCTGCCGTGAGTGTATATAGTGTATATCATGTTCTCCTGCCCGACAGCGTATGTATATAGTGTATATGCTCTGCTACCCGTGCAGCAGCATTCTGGCGGCGCTGTGCAATTTTAAAGGCGAACTCAGTAATTGAAATTCGCGGCTCGACGATTCCTGCTTTGTTATTACATTCCTCTTAAATAGTTGTCGGTTTCTTTGCCTTCTTCTTCCTCGCCGGCGAGGTACGTTGTTGACATTTATACGCTCGTTACCGCCGCTAATGAGGTGGGATGACTCCGTATGTAGCTCGAACACATGCATAAGGCTCGGGTTGGCCGGATTCTGAAATAGCTGGCAACAAGCACGAGCCCGATCCCTGTGGTTTCGGCGTTTCTGATTGCTCCACGTGGATCTTCTGTTTCGGCGGACTTCTTACCGCTGTCGGACACGTGCCCCTTCGATGATTATGTAGGCCTGGTTCCATTTCAGAAAGAGTTGGTTGTTATATAGTTGTGCTGATTCGTCAGTTCGAGGCTAAGGCCAAATGAGACGACTTGTTGCGCGCAGTGCAGAAGTGGCGCGAGATGCGATCGTTGCTCTGTAACGAGGGGGTTACTATATACGACGTATGATAGACCAGCGATTAGTTATGGTGTTCGTTTTGCTCGTACGCAGTAATGAATTCAACAAGGTTGAGGAAATGAACAATGAGGGACTTGGCTTTTTGAGTCATCTTGAGTGAAAATAAAGGCTTTCAGAAATACAAACAGAACTAATAGAACAGGTGAATGTTATCACTCTGTTCCCAACAGTGAATCTCCGATTGGGCTCTGCACCTGTTCCGTAGTCCACGCATCAACGCCTATGATCATTGCACATCTGCAACAAACAGATATCGCATTTTCATTGATTGAGATATCTATGGACAGCAATTATCTGGAATTGTACCCGTCTTTTCACCAGCGGCTGCTTATACCTTCAGCGTGCCATGAAGATAATTCAATCTGTGGTTTTGTATTGGAACTTACCGTACGCCCAGGAAAACGATTCAGTCGGCGCCTTTGTATTTCAGCATTCTCGTCAAAATGACTTAGACCACATCGGCACTTGTCATGTACCCTTCTCCCATTAAGCACAGCCACAGTTCCTTTACTTGTATCTTTTGCTATTCATTTTATCGCATGCTCCCTACTCTACGTTCGAAACTGAGACCTCGATTTCTTTCTGATTACAGGTTCGTGATCAACCTGCTGGTGACGAATTTGATCACCTGCTGGATTCTGCTGCCGCTGCTGCTGTTTGACAACATCTGGCGCAAAACATCGGTGGGCGCCGAGTTCGTCGCCTGCAACTACGTGACAGTGTGCGCTATCAAGGAGGGCATTGCGATCGGATTATGCGCGGCATGTGTCTTGTCGGTGCTAATGATTGGCGTGGATCAGTATTTCGCAGTCATCGACCCGCTGCGCTACCACTCGTCCATCAATACGACCACCTCGGTCATCATGATCGTCGTCTCGTGGACTATCTCGGCCAGTTTTGGCGTGTTCGGCAGCCTGAGCGTGAACGAGCGCAGCACGTGGTTCGCCTGCGAACGCTTGCGCCAAGACGACTTCGGCTTCCTGCCCCGCATCTACCAGCTGATCTTCCCGGTCGTGTTTGTGGTGTTGGTGTTCGTCGTGCCGTTCGTGTCCATCTGCTGGATCTACGTGTCCATCTGCTCGGCGGCGCGCGAGAACAACCAGCGCACCAAACGGAACGGCTCCAGCACCAACTGCGTGCAGGAGACGGCGCCGCTCGACTACACCATCGTGTCTACCATTCACGAGTCGGTCGAATTCGACCCGAATGAGAGTATTAAGCGGCAGGCGGAGCTGCCGAAGCCGCTGCACCACTCGTCGACCAAGAGCAGCCTGAAGAGCACATCCAGCTCGATCGTGAACTCGCTTCGCCATCGTATCTCGAACGCTAGCATGTTCAGGTACCGCGAGGAGACGCGGGCGGCGCGTATCTCAGTCCTGGTCATCATAATGACGCTGATATGTTGGCTTCCTTTTACGCTAATGCTGCTGATCCACTCGCCGCTGCTGGGCGACATCACGTTGCCGCACTTCGTCAAGCAGATCGGCATTCTGTCGTTGAGTCTGAACACGGTAGTCTCACCGCTGATATTCGCCCATCGTAATCGACGTATTCATCGAGAACTGTGCAAGTTATTTCGAGTCTCCAAACGACGTACGAGTTTTTACAGTAACGTTAACGGAGCCAGACGGCACAAGACGTTCAAGAAGCGACCGATGTACATTACCACCGAGACGAAGAACAACGAGCTGCTGGTCTCGTTGACCACCGAGGACTGCCTCATGATGAAGAGTCCGAAGAAGAGCGTCTCGATTCTGAATCGTATGTGGAGTAAGGCCAAGGAATCGGAGCGCAATCAGAACACGCTGCGGCTGCCTGAAGTGGCGCTGGAAACCGATACTAGTCGAAGTTCCTTTTCGAGTAACGCCAGCAGTGGCTCCAACCATCGGTCGACCTCCGCGGCGTCGATCAGCGACGTCGTCGAAGAAATCTAGTCATTTGGCGAATTCAGTACGCGACTGGTCGTCGCTCGGAGTTCGAGGTTATGCCCAATAAAGGGCGTCGAGCAACGGGAACGGGGCTCGCCGGTTTGCACGTTTTACTTTGCGTCGCGTCGTGCTCGAGCCGAACGGATTCGAATTATTGTCATCGCTGCGGACGTGAGCGAGTTAGTGATGATCGTTTCGAGGTGTAGTCGATGGCGTCGATGGTGATCGTTGAAACGTGTCTTTCGTGTACGGTTTTGTATGTAAATTAAAAAAAAAAATCGAGGTAAAGGTGTACTCTGCAGTGTGAAATGCAACGTAAACGTGATATGGGCGGCGGTATTCGAGTTGGGCACAGGCTTGTGAAATTCCCGACACACCAAAACCGAAAAAGGGCGAACAAATGCAAGCTTAGCCTGTGTACCGCAGACGTATGCCTAACTTTCACGTATTTTAAACTCAGGAAATGGTAGAGAGGCTGCAGGCAGCCTGACTCGAAAACCACGCAGCCCACTAAATGACGCCAAGTGTTGAGTCGCGCACTCTTTGGAGGACAGTTATAGCAGTTTTTCGTTACTCCGTTCGCGAAACGAATTCTGCGGATGTCAAGACTCCATTATTTTACTGTGTTACTCGTCTTTCTGGCACGTTTTGCCTTTACGTGCCCTCTTCGTGTGTATTTAAAATATGTTATAAGTAATAATTACCTTTTTTTTTCTTCGAGTATTACCGCGCGTGTAGCTGTAGTATACAGCCATTTCCTTTTTTTTTTTTTTGTTCATAATTTTCGATTGTCAGGTAAACAGAGTGTTAATAGGGCGGAAAAGGCCAACCAAAAGTCGAGCATTCAAAAGAAAGAATGCTCGCCTTCAAGAAGTGTTGAGGGTCGGAGCACAGGGCTGTAGCGAATCAAATTCATTGAGGGTGCGAGAATCAAAAATTGTCCACGTACGTATTCTCAACTGTTAAGCAAAAAAAAGAAATTTAAAATCATGAATTTGCTAATTGAGCACCTGAAATTGCCTATTTGCTAACTCTGAAACAGATGACTCGAGGGCGAGCCGCCCTCATGTTTCCTTCGTGGCTACAGCCCTGTCTAAGCAAGACCTCGTGAGTGAAGATGGTTGTGTATGACTTTGAAAATGGAATGTGCAGTCCAGGAGAAGTCCAGTCATTTTATTAATTAATTAATTTTTTTTATTCGAGCAAATACCCTGGCCAACAAAATGCTATATGAGTACTGCTCGGGACTTGCGGTTTCAGACGGATTCAGATTGGCCTACCCTCACGGCTATATTAAGATAACCTGTTCGTTATTCTTCATAATGTATTTTCTGTGTTTCCTTGGCATTGCGATCTCTCAAGCTACCTTACACGGGGATTTTTTTTTTGTTGAAAACTGTGACATTTTTCTGTCGTTCGATTATCTGCTCATCCAAAAAACGAGTTATCTACACCATAAAAACTACCACGTATACAGGACATTATTTATCTAGTAAATGATAAATTATTTTTGTATACCTGCTGTACATTCGATCTTAATCATCTGTCTTTACTCCAGTGGAAATGAGTCGGAGCAATCATCTGTCGAAGTCAGAGCATATTTTAAAAGATTTTTGCTGAGTGGCACTGATAATTTCAATCAGTGGCATACCTAGACTAAAATAGGGGAGGGGGTGAACTAGAAAAAAGTATTAGGTTTACATCGATGTAGGCAAATTTACTGAGAAAGGAGCGAGATTATAGAACGTAGCATGTGGCACAATCGTACTTTACTGCGAGGCACTGCTTCACCACTAGGTGGCACTAGTGCCACCCACTTTGTATGTTAATTTATGGCATGATCAAAGTTTCCTGTAGCTCTCGTACGTCAAGAGAAAGACATCCTATTCACAAGTGTGTCCATATTCTGAAAACCTAACCTCTGCACTCCCCCTCCCTCTTTGCCAAAGTTGTGGAAATAACGGGAAATAAAAACCTAATGTACTCGTATTGAATCCGAATATTCGAAGCCTAATCTGAATGAATCTGAACAAATCTTGAAAAAGAGAACGGTCGTTTATCAAAGAAATGAAATTAGTCAAAAGATCTCAACAGACTTCAAATAACTCTTAAATGAATCTGAACTGAGTATGAGTCCGGACGGAGTCCAACTGAGTTTTATTAAAATTTTTCGAATGAATTTTAAAAGAGTCTGATGAATGGTGACGAATCATGATAGAGTTCCAATTCATCATAGAAGTGTTTAAAGAAAGACTGAATGAGTTCCTGGCTTCCTGCCTCCATGAAGAAGGGGTTAGAAATCGCAGAGCTGTCGACTATTTCTTGTCTGCCGCCTGAACTTCACGGCAATGTAAAACAACCACGAGCGAGTGTCATTCTATAATTCAGAAAGTTCGTTGGACCATCACCTGCGCCACCTCCGTCTCACTTAAAACAATCAGCTCGAGTGATGATACGTAGATGTGCCCAACCTCGTATGCACACCACGTTTAATTGATACCTTCAAGCAACTGGAAGTACTGACACCGGATTCGTGTCCCAAAAGAGGTCGTGCCATACACGCGCTGATGCCTCTGCTTTCGAAAGAGAAACACAAAACTGTATACATAATGGCCAATTGACGCCCATTTTCGGGTAACTCGAAGAGGGTATTCGGGTACAAGAAACCCTGTCCCGGATTGGATTCAATGCCTCGTACAACCTTCTCGATTACCTATGTAACTAAAACAAACGACCTGTAGAAGGTGCGGGGGGAATCGAATCGATTATTTTATCGCCGACGATAATTAAAGGATGATGAAGACGACAACGCACGACGATAATGCGAATTTATAATGAAAATCGAGACTCGGTGAAACGTAGAACGTTGACACCGCATGGCGGGAGCGTTAACACCACTCGGCCTGCGTCAACGCGTGAAAATTTTCCTTAAAATTAGTCAAACAAGACGCACACGGCGAGCAAAGTATACTGTACAGTGTACAACTCAGCCCGTTTTCCGGTTTGCTATTTCGGCGTGTTTATCATCGGGCTTTCTGGCATTAAAAGTACATTAGAAGTCTCGAGTAAAAGCGACGGCGATGGCAACAACCGTGGTCGGTGTTAATGGCGCAGAGATAACGGTTGCTTGATTACAGTAATGGTACTTCTGCGAGGGTGGAGAACCAAAATAGTATGAGACAGTTCCCATTCAGGATGGCATAGTTTTGTGGCTGCTGTCTGTGTGTTTCAGCAAGTAGAGTTGTGACCGTTGGCTGTATAACCAGATGATCACAAACCTGATCACCGTCTCTTAAGACTCATATGCCGCATGCACTCTTTGAGTATTATAACATGGACTGGGATTGTGTATTACTAGCAGCCAGAAGCAATGTGGGTGACTGAACTGTCCACTGCATGTGTCATATGACATTATTGATAGTCTGTTGACTGTTGCACACGAGACACTGTACAAAAGTATATATGCATGATGTGCCTGGGTGTATAACTGCCCTTCTGGAGTGTGCAGTTAGTTAATGGTTTGTGCGAAAGAACGAAGTGGTTTCTCAGGCAGTCTGGCAGCAGTGTGTTATTATGTACTGAATGTATGGTTGACCTACAGTGTGCTGCGTACGGCTTACACAAAAGTATGCAGTGGTTTTGTAAGCATCACATTGGCCCAAAAATGGCGGTATCTGTACTACATGCCATGTACAATTGACCTTTCCGAGTTTGCGGTTGATGGTACTGCGCAAAAATGTCATGTGGCTGCCCTGGTGTTCTAAAGAGCAGTGTGTGTATTACATGCCAGTTAGCATAATTAACCCTCAGAAGTGTGCACTTGAGACTTTAACACTAGAGCACAAAGTAGCTATCCAGGAATTATATTGCACTACATGGTAGTGCATATATAGTATATGCCGGAGTTGGTTGACCTTGCAGATAGGGCAGTTGACAGTTTACACAAAAGCATGAAGCGGCTTCCCAGCATTACGTTGCTCCAAACGGTGGTATGTATACATGCCAGAGTGACTGATTTTCTGGAGTACGCCGTTGATGGGCTATACAGAAGCATGAAGTGGCTTTCCAGGCCTACATTGTGTAGGAAACACCTTATTCAATAGTATGACGTGGCTTCTCAGGTATTACATTAATCCAAATGGTGGTTATGTATTACCTGCTAAAGTGCACAGTTGGTCTCCCGGAGCGTGCAGTTGATGGTATATGCAAAAATGGTGAAATGGTTCGCCCAGATGCGCCAAAGAGCTGTGTATGTGCGCGTGTGTTTACTTGTCAGTTAATAATATAATGTACTCTCAGGAGTGTAAAGTTGATAGCTCACACAAGAGCGCAAAGTCGCGTGTCAGGAATTACTCACACTACACGGTAGTGCATGTATTACATGCCAGAGTGTATGATTGACCTTGCAGATGGGACAGTTGACGGTGTACGCAAAAGCATGAAGTGTCTTCCCAGGCATTACGTTATTCCAGCTGGTGATATATGTGTGTATTACATGTCAGAGTATATGATACGCAGTTGATAGTCTATACAAAAGCATGAAATGGTTCTCCAAGCATATAATGCATCAGCCGGCAGTGTATGTATTACATGCAAACTGTATGGTTGGCCTACAATGTGCAGCAAACGCCTTATACAAATGCATGAACCAGTCATTACATCGGTTTGAACGGTGGTATCGAGTGGCCGCCCAGGTGCACCAAAGAGCCGTGTGTGTATTACATGCCACTTAGTATAATTGACTCTCAGGAGTGTGCAGTTGAGAGTACACAAGAGAACAAACTGACTGTCAGGAATTGCATTACACGGTAGTGCATGTATTACATGACAGAGTGTATGATTGACCTTACAGAATGCGCAGTTGACAGTTAACGCAAATCATGAAGTGACTTCCCAGGAATTGTATTGCGTTATAAGGTAACGTAAATATGATGTATCAGAAGTAATCATGAATCTTCCAGAGTGTGCCGTTGACAGTCCTCGCAAAATCATGCATTGGCTTCTCAGGCATTATATTGCATCTATATACCCTGTTCCTATTACAAATACATTCTAAGCTTGTGGTTCAGCAATGTTCATACCAAACTGACAAATCAAGTAAATGAACTAAAAATTCTCAAACTCTTCAACAGCCATATCACTCACAACTATCAGGAATCGCAACACAGCCCAAAATCTTTTTTATCCGTTGAGCCATCGGAGGTAAAGGAAACTTGCCAGGGATACGACGGAAAATGTAAACAAATGCGCTACATAACTTCCTAAATAAGCGTAAAAAAAAAAATAATCAAGTTTTATTGCATGGATGTTGTTCGAGGCATTGTGATTACCGTCTAGCCTTTTCCCCGACGAAGAGCTTTCGCAAAAGCGAGACCTTTCTACGAGAAAGCTTTCGTTGGGGCACCAGTACTCGAATTTACGACGTCTTAAACTATATGCGAGTGCGACAGGGTAATGCTAAACGCGATGTAAATTCCAATATTGGAAACCGGCGGTGAGGACGAAAGAGAGAGACTCTATACACACATGCATATACGTGTGCCGGTCGTTTATGGCATTCTAGGAGTGGCTCGAGGAAGAGGTCGATCGGGCTGGGCTGTTCCTTGTTCGCCGTAATGTAAATGGTTATGTGTAACTGTTTCCATACATCGTCGTTCATCGTATACATATATGATCGTAAGCCAGGGTATAGTGAAATTGCTACAGTGGTATATACCGAGTACCGTATACACGATTGTAATGCACCGAGTACCATAAATTTTCAACCCTAATCGCGAGACGTCTTACTAGAAGCTTAATAAAATTCATACAAAAAATTTCCGTTAAGATTCCTGGGAAAAAGTTCTTTTGTATTTCTTTCGTAAGTGCGACGTTGAATCGTAATTTTGACACGGGAAAATGAAGTGTAACATTGACTTTTCACGTTTTCTTTATTTTTCTTATTTTTTTAAAGGAGTAGTATTAAATTGGTCGTCTTACCCGGGCAGGGTCAAAACCTCGAGGTTCAGTCACCCGACTCTCTAACTTTTGACTTTTCGCAGGAATTTGAAAATCTTGATACGCGAAAAAAATGATATACGCCGTAGCAAGAACCACCTCACAGACTAATAAAAATGTTCACAAGAATATTCTTTTTACTTTTTCCCCTTAAATTCTCCGAACATACTGTTTTAAAATGAAAATCGATTCAAATGCCTATCGTTGGCAAAAAAACAATGGAATATTTAATGTTCACTTTGAAGAGGTGAAAAAAAGTCCTGATAAGTGGAAACCGAAGTCAATGACTGGCGATTCTTTAATACAAAACGTTTGAATACTTTGATGTTCCAGTACGAACTCGTAATTTTTTTAGTACTCGGCGAATTCCTGATGTGCCTGTCATTTTCATTCCCTAGAATTTATTTTCTTTCGAATGGATTGAATTTCTTTCCAATAGTCGTTTGTACTTGCAACAAAATTACAAAATCTTGATAACAGAATTGTGGATAACCGAATCATAGTTGAGTTTTTCACTCACGACAAGCTCTACATGCGGTACCGAAGTAAAATTTAAATCATAGTTGTATACAGCCCAGCTTGCGGTCATGAGTCTTTATGTAGTTCCGCGTAAAAACGTGTTCTATCAGTTTTCGGTATCCCGACTGTCATTGTATCCGGCCGGGGGGACCAAACTATCTACTGTACGTGCGAACTCGTGAAATGGATGCAGTGATGAATTTTATTTTTGAACCAGTCGTAAATAAACTGCTGCAGGTTTTCGATCGGGTTTCTGTATTCCAGCTTAGCTCTGTAATGATTGCATATTCAATCCGAGCCGGCAATCACTTTTATCAATGGCATTTTTCAGATGTAACTTGAGGGTTTCATGGTTAAAGCATCTCCGGTCGACTATTCGACTATATGTCTTGGGTTTCCTTTCTATCAGACTGTTTATCTGTGAGGCAGTCTAGCACCAATGAGTTGACCTCCAAGCGAGACTCCTCTTAACTGTTTCAATGTTGCTTTTTGTTTAACCATTTGCACATCCAGAGGTTGGCTGTAAGGGCTTCGGCCCTTAGAGCCCTTAGGCTTACTCCAGATATTATGGTATTCGGATGAATAGTAAAATCTCCAGCACGTTCTTAGCGGAAGTGGGATTCCTTCATGTCAAAAACTATATTTTCCAATACATTTTTGCCGAAGTGAAAAAGAATTTTTACTCGCGAATATCCGTATTTCTTGCTATTTTCAAGGAATTAACGCTCCCTCCTGTTACTTTTGACTTTATTAGCTGACGATAACTTCCCCCGAATTTTCTTTACGGAGCTTAGCCTTCCCCAAAACGAAATTCTGAATCCACCTCTGAAGATTGGAAAGACAATCGACTTCAAAAAGGCGATTTTCTGGGAATTGAAAATTTGAGCTGCCTAATTCGGACTCTACCTGAGGAACATTGATGATTTTGCGACGCCTCTCGCATCTAGCTCCTGCGCCAGATTCAGAGCACTTGTCAACTTGCTTAATGAGTGACTAGCTACCGGCTAGCTGATAGTAAGGGTTCTAGAAGGGGTGGGGAGGCGATGGCGATAGAGACTAGGTCGGTGTAGGGTACATGGGGCAGATATTTCGAGTCAAAACGCATTATTCCGTGAAACTGATGAGAAAATTTCGTGAACGCTTTTTTTTTTCTGCTGAGGGGTTGTCCACTCCAAATATTTCTCAGTTGGCAAAATCGATCCTAGTTGCCAAGTTTGCTGTTGAGTTGATGAGTATTCGGTAGCATGAACTGGTATTTCAATAAGGTGGAGCCAGCCCCTTCCCCGTAGATATTACTTTGGGTTATTAACTGAACATGGGCTGTAACATTTAAAAGAGAAACTTTTTTGTTTGTCGAGTACGCTTTGAAATGCAGAAATGCCATGCTGCCCGGAGTTGTTTCCTCTCGTACTCAACATCCATCTTGAATCAGTGCAATGGCGGTTGGAGGTCGGAAGGTTTTTTTTTCAGAAAGGAACAAAACAACTTGAAAATCTAGGTTGCCATACAAAGAGGAACAAAAAGAATCTCCTGTCTCTCAAAAGTGAAGGTAACAAGCAAGAAATCTCAGATCCAGGGAATGTCATCTCTGAAATCTCTCAAGGAGCCTTTTTAACTTACTGAACAATTCTTCATGGGGGAGGGGGTACAAACGATATCCTGTCCCCAAATTTGTTGGGGGTAATAATGTACCCTTTTACCTCCCTTCGTTCTGACGCCAATAGTTCCGTGTTAGTTCGGTCACTCATCAATCACAAATTAGCGATGGAATTGAGGTCTGAGGGCTCCCCGAGAATGTTTAGGTTGGAGGTAGCTCCTGTCGAAATTCATCAGGAGAAACACTGAGCATTAATCGCTGTTTTGAAAATTATCGATGTATCAGGTGAACGTATGCATTTTATATAAGGAATAAGGAAGTGATCTTATTACAACCTGTAGGAAGGGTTAATAGTTTTGAGCGCCAGTACTGTCTAGACGAGCCAGTCAATCCTGCCCATATCTGATTCCGAGAAGTACACGCTGAAACCGCGACCCCGTTCTGGTATTTTTAATCGAAATTAAGTTTTCTCCTTAATTCTCGACACACAATTAAGTTAATTGCGTGCCGTATGTTTATTTTTGTATTCCTTCCATTTACTGTCGAAAAAAATCGCTTATTAGCTTGCCGTGAAAACTGCTCGATAAAATCGCTAAGGTACACCATTTTGTTGTAATTTTTTTTCTCTCGTACTCAGCACGTGCTAATTGCGAGCGCCAATTCCGAGTATATGTTCGATGTTTTACCATTTAGTTCTACTCGAGAAAAAAATCGAGAGCTTTTTCTACATATCCACAAATTTTGCGTCTTGCGTATGGAACCAGTCTGAGCTGAGTTGGAGCTCGAGGAATATCGGACTTGCCGGGTGCCATATGTATTTGCAAAAAACGTATCACTGAGAAAGCTCTTGTACGAGAACGCTTTCATTGTATATCGAATGTCTACGTGTCTAGCTTTTAATATCGTGTATGATGATTTATTTTCGACCTGTGTAAATCGTACTTACACAATAACTTCAAGTTCCTATTATTTGTTACTCTTTCGTCTCGTCTTAACATTATTAATTCTTTTTATACATTTCGACGTGTTCTCACTCTTGTACTCCCCTCTCCCCTTGAAAAAACCAAACGTGAGGACGCGTGCGATACTTTTATTCGATTTCAAAAACGTATCGTTTTGGCTGTTATAAGGGACGTATATTCTTTTGTACTTACGATACCTCTTATTTTTTTTTTTCTTTGTAACGTTTAAGTATCCGTACATGTGTATTTATATTCTTTTTAGGTGTGCGCGCGAAATCAAATATTCGAGTATACCAATGTCGAATAACTTCTCGCAAGATCAAAAGAAAAAAACTTTGTGTACCAATATAGGTTCGATCTCATTTGTGATACCTAAGTTAGATGTACGCTTACCGACGATTATCATTGTAAGTTTACGTTTTCCAATAAGACGATGAAAATAAAATGAAGTATACATACGAAATGAGTCGGGTTATTGGTGTCGAAAAGCCCTGAGTATGCAGCTCTGTGAGCTCCATATACTTTCTGCCATAGGTTGATAGGTTTCGGCTGCTCACGAATACATATGAGCACATGCAGTGCTCGAGAAGTGAAAGGTGAAAATGATTTCGGTTACAATATCGATTGTACGCGAGCAACGGGACGTGATGGAATTTCTAAAAATAACAAAAGCAGAAGCCTGCCAGCGTTATCGAGCACGCGTTTGTGTTAGTACGATAACGCAAGATAATCATTATCGATATAAGCGATACGCTGAAAATCGAGTACTCGATACTTGACAGAGGTAACGGGACCGATGAATGTAGAGACGTTCACGGGGACCGCTCCGTTTCGGAGAACCGGTGCTCGTTTGATAGCGAAACGTGGATTAAAAATGCCAACTCATCACTGCTGGAGGAGTCGGTAAAATTCCGACCATCCGAGTATCCGAAAGTCAGACTGAGCTCTGAGCTCGGCTAAGCCTCCCCGAACTTCTCAATGCTCTGTCGCAGAGTAGGAAACGGAACCCATGCACCCTAGTCCAGGGGAATTAGCATTTTTGATGGAATTGATTGCAGCACAGCTGAAACTTGGTACGATGTTTAGTACCCTCTTCGGAAAAGGCCCGTAATTTCCTCTCCTCCTCCGGTGTGAACATCACCCCCCAGAGTTCAAAAAGTGCCCCCGGAAACAGTTGGCTTGGATCTAGCTTAAAATTGAGTTATAGGCAAAAATATTCCTTACCAAAATTGAAGAGCGTAAAATCCTCTACAAAAATGATATCTATGTTTTTTTTTTCGTGAATCCCATACCAACCAAGATAATTGGCGTTCAAGATCACACAAGCATGTAAATATGGAGTAACCTACAACGTACCGCGATATAGGAACGCCGAACTCGTCACTCTAACATGCGAAAAGCATTGAACGTTTTAAATCCCTATACTAGATGGACCAGCTTGTTCTAGAAACCGGATTGAAGACAGACAATAGATATGGAGCGACATGACTATTGGCGTTTGGACACTCCGGTAGGTGCGCTAGTGTAGTGGACGAAAAGATGATCAGGGTATTCTTACCACAAAAACATGTACAGGTGAAATGAGCTCTAGTATTTTCACTATTGAAGAGAACTAAAGTGTCAGCCCTTATCATTCCTTCCAGATGAGCCCAACTTGAATTTTTTTTTTCAGAACATTTTTGTCCCTGATCAGTGATCATCTTTTCGTCCAAATACACCAATTCGCGCGCCGCATTTCATTAGGCCGCTAGAGAGCGGCTCTTTAACGTCCAAACGCGAATCGAACAAACATTCATGCGAATTATGAAGAGTGTGCAGGCGGACTGACTCATCGACTCGGTGTTACCTCTAACGGTTTGCAGCAGTGGATTTTTAGCGCCCCTGTCATATGCTTCATCTTTGCCAAGGTTTGGAAATGTTCACAAACTGTCGACCAGAAATGAGTGCTCAGGATAAAGAATTGAGGAAATCACGAGTGCAGCATGATAGAAGGGATGTTCAAACTTTTTTAAACTGGCTGAGAGCCCATCATCCCTTCCCATATGTATCTGAATTACAAGAGGGGATCTACCCGGGTTTGCGGAGGGGATTCATGAAGGGGATATGGAAGGGCTGTACGACGGGTCTACAAAGGGGATCCATGCAAGGGGAAACAGAGGGGCTATACGACGAATCTACAAAGAATCCACTTCCGGGAACTAAGTTCTAAATTTCTTAATATACAGACTTGAATTCCCATAGTCCCTTCCGCTTCGTTTACTCTTCTCGTGGATTTCTGGAGAGAAATAGGTCTGACTTTTGAAAATTTAACTTTAAACTTTAGGAATAACAAATGCAAGTATGTTGTTCGAAATGTTTACTTTCTTCACTTACCAGGCACTGTGGGTTTAGTTTTTAGTCAAGTATTTTTAGCTATTATCATCGTCAACAAATTGGATTTACATGATATGTACAATCTTCAACGGCGTACAGAAAACGTGAACAGAGTTGAAGTTAAAAATTTGAGGAATATACTTGTATTCGATAAACCATAGGCCTATAGAAAGAAGTGGGACAATTTCCACCTTAGCCCTACAATATTTATGGCCAGTCACATCAGGCTATTCGCTAGGCTGAAGAAATGTGTAGGTTTTAAATAAATGTTTACTTTGTGAAATATCAGCTAAATATAGAAAATTTAGACTTTACTTCAGTTTTCAGAAAAGTTAACAGTCAGCACATTTGAACATACGTCGAAAAAATTCAATTTCTGAGTCCTTATTTTGGTTTGTCCCCGCTCTCTACAGTAGAATAAAGACTTTTTTTCCGGAAATAACTTGTCAACTTTACGAGAAAAGGTGTTGAAAGGTTCAAGATAACTATTTAATACCTACAGTTCTCAAGTTTGATCTAATTTCCCTTGAAAAAAATTTGTACAGCTAAGGTTTCTTTTATGGACATTGAAAATAAAAATACCTCCAATATGTGCTGTTAGATTTTTTTTTAACGCACTAAATTCTCGCCTATGCGATAATTTTTTTTTGTTGAGAATCTTCAAATTCATTGCAATATTCAGTTTTCCTCAAGGAAGTGGTGCTGCAGTCTTTAAGACTAGCTCCATGATTCTTCAACTTTTCAGGCAGAGGTCTCTCTCAGATTCGTTTAAGGCTCTTTATGACTTCTCCCAACTTATTGAAGACTCGCCAAGATTGCTTAAGATTCGTTTAAATGACTCTTCATAACTCCTTCAGACTTGGTTATAGTACGTATAGCTCTTCAAGATACGGAGCAGGGGTTCTTAAAACTCACACTTTCTTAAGACTCTCGTAGATTTGTTGAAGACCAAAGAAGGCTTTTGTTTCAGATTTACTGACTGTGCGAGATTCATTTCTGACTTTTCACGACTTTTCCAGATTTTATTTAGACCCTTCAAAACTTGATTGGTTAAAAATTCTCCTGTAATTCAATAGGACAAGCAGACGTTCTCGAAGACTGTTCCAATATTTCTTGCGACCAAGACTATTCACGCCTCGTTTAACAGTCTTTGTGACTTTTCAGGCTGACAAAAAACACTTTAAGTCTTATCCAAACCTGATCAGGATTCTCCAAATGCATTCACGACTCTTCAGAAGTCTGTAAGACTTTAAAACTTGCTTAAGCCTCTGTAAAATTCTTTTAGGCGTGTTTAAAACTCCCTACGATTCTTTCAAGACTTTCGAGACTCCTTCCATATTAGTTTGAAATTTCTCGAGACTCTTTCAGAATCCAACTATCTTGTTTGAGACTAAAATGTCAGCAGTTTTGAACCATCTTTACTTTCAGTTCTGCTCTCTGGAGGATTGCACGTCTCTCTTGAATCCGCACCCGATTGATACTTGTCAAGTGGTTAAGAATTAGTGTCCATGTTGGAACTTGGTAATATTCTGTATGTTAGGTGTGCTGATTCACATTTCTCCTTCTGTAGTCCAGCACGCTTTCGGCTGTTACGCCATCTTCACTACAGAAGAAGAAATTGTGAATTGGCACACCCTACATACAGAATATGGTTAAGAATTATCACGACGTTGTTATGGTTCACTGAGCCTCCTTATGTTTATGTATTTCGACAAATTCGACTGTTTTTAAGCATTCCTAAGACTTGGTGTGGACTTTTTAAAGTCTTTGTTAAGCTCGATTAAGGCTCGTCCTTAATTCAGACTATATTCAGACTTGCTTCACAGGATGACTATCTTAGAAGGAAGGGGGCAATTTATGGTCTGGAGAGGCAACGTGAGGCGAAATAATTTCAATCTCAAAATTTATTAAACGAGCGAAAAAGCATCCTGTACTTTGATTGTGGCCCCGAATTTGATAAATAAACTCTATCAGGGAGCTACCAATAGTTCGGGGAGAAATAAATACCTCCGCCCCCCTCCTGATAATACCCAAGGATCCAGAGAAAACTTAACTGAAACTTGTGAAAAATATATGACATTAAATTACCACTGCACGTAGTCAAATGTGGCGAAATAAGTGAGAAAAAGGAGGGTAGTCTTCGTAGCAAAATCGAGGGGGAACAGTGCCTCCTTTAAAATTGTTCATTTAATAAGGAGAGAATTTTCGGATGTAATAGCCTACTTTGTTTAAATTTTGATAGACCATGCTTTTGAATAAGCTCCTTCATCAGTGTCATTCTATCGCCGTCTCTGTCTCTTCCAAGTACGCTGCAAGATTTCAACGTTAAATCGTACTGTCTGCTGTAATGACATTCATCACTGAATATTGCAGCTTTTGTAATCGTGAGTTGGCTACAGCTCGGACAACAAAGACGGCTTGTATAATTGAACCCAGTTCGCAAGATAAATGTCTTTAATGCGTTTTTTAAATACTTCAGCGTTGGCGTCGGCCTTAATTACAGCTCGCTATTAAGATAAAATGCTGAAATTTGAACGGTGAATTTCCGTAAGCAGAAGTAAAGGTCAAGTGGAGGATGAAAAAAAAAATCATTAGGCTTTGGTGTACTTTCACAACAGCGGGCACATAAAGAGCGTTGACGTTAAGAGGAATCTTTCTGATACTTCGATCAGTGGTCATGCAAACTTTCAGCTTGTGATGCAATGAAATAATAATTTATTGATTTGAAATTTAGTTAACGTTGCTTCGGCTCTCAGTATTGTTAGTCGTCTTCAGTTATTCTACTTTTCCGCGAAAGACTCTGCGCTGCACTTGAATGAATAATGTGAAAATATAGTACCCAGAAAAGAAAGCACCATTGTATGGCGTGATGTGTACAGAAATAAGGTTTTATTTTCGTATTTTTAAAGTTGTGTATCGCCAGAGCGCAGAGGTCGTGCTGCTGTCAATCAGTACCTAATCACGAGGACGATAACACCTAACCCGTCTATACACGTGCGTGTCAACCAATAAAAATATTGGCAAATAAATCTATAGACGATCTTTTCCTCTTTTAGGTTCTGTATCTACACAATTCCTGTAAAAATGTCTGCAAAATATAAAAATAAACCGCCGAGAAAAAATCAGTCGCCATGTGTTTGTTAGTGGGTGTACGTTAGGGTGTCCTTAATTTTGCAAGTTTTCACCAATTGATTAGGGTCGCACTGAAATTTGTTCCAATGGACCTAGAAACTAGCCATAAAAAATTTGAGCTCAATGTGAGGTCATGAACCCGTGCCGCTTTGACCTTGAAGTGATGTGTAATACTGAGATTTGACATAAAACCGCGAATATCTCGGAACATATCAACTTCAGGACTGAAATTCATATAACATAAAATGTTTCCTGTTAAATTTCCTATAAAAAATTCTATACAACTTTGCTCTAAAATGCATATTAACCGGAATAATCGCAATAATGTATGAAAGTTTCGAGGAACGTGGATTTGGTTAGTTTTTCTTTCATAACCAGTCTTCACTCGTTAAATCGTAGTTATCTAAAAATATTCACTTTAGGACCAAAATGCAAGTAATATAAAATGTTCCTCGTTAAATTTTCTGTAAAAAAAAATTCTATACAACTTTTCTTTAGAAAACATATTTATCGAAATAATCGCAAAAATGCGTGGAATTTTCGAAATACATGTTTTTTTTAAATTTATTCTACGGTTGAAATGTCTAGTAATGTCGGGTAACGCACACTACAATCTAACTTCAGTCTCTGTCTACTGGGGCAAGCGCCCCAGTTTTCCCCCTCCTCTACCTGGCTATGCCCATGACAGTTTGTTGGGTATCTGCTGTAGAGTATGTTGCCGCATGTGAATACAGGCCTTCTCTCTCTGTAGTCTGTAAGGGATTGCCTTATTCGAAGCGTGCGATCAAGACTCAGCGTGTCTGCTCGCAGTGTATTGGCTTCCAGACTATAAATATCGCATAGGTTCGGGAGAGTGAGTGTGATTAGCGTATTTGCAGTAGGGAGCGTTAGTAGTACCCAGTAACACCCCATTAATATTGCCGCATACAAATACAGTCCTTCTCTCTCTGTGGTCTGTAAGGATTTGCCCATAGGAAATGACAATGATGTGACTGTTCCTTAACAGCACAATGTTATATCTTATGCGCAATGTTGACTATTATTGATACACATACATCCGAGATCTACCCTATAGTAGGTACCCAACAAACTGTCATGGGCATAGCCAGGTGGAAGAGGGGGCAAACTGGGACACTTGACCCAGTAAACAGAGGCTGAAGTTATATTGCAGTGTGCGTTACCCGACATTAATAGATATTTCAGCCAGAAAATAAATTTCGAAAAGTCCACGCATTTTTGCAATTATCTCGATAAATATGTTTTCTAAAGAAATGTTGTTTTGGATCTTTTTTTATAGAAAATCTAACGAAGAACATTTTATGTTATTTGCACTTGGGTCCTAAAGTGAATATTTTCTTAGATAACTACGATTTAGCGAGTGAAGATCGATTATGAAAGAAAAACTAACAAAATCCACGTTCCTCGAAACTTTCACACATTTTCGCGATTATCTCGATGAGTATGCGTTCTAGAGAAAAGTTTTTCTAAATCTTTTTCATAGGAAATTTAACAAGGAATATTTTATGTCATATGCATTTTGATCCTGAAATTGATATGTTTCGAGATATTCGCGTTTCTTTTTTTCTTCTTTTTTTTATGGTAAAATCTCAGTATTACTCATAACTTTGAGGTCAAAGCGGCACGGGTTAATGACCTCAGATTGAGCTCAAATTTTCTGTGGCGAGTTTCTAGGTCTATTGGAACGAACTTCAGTGCAACCCTAATCAGTTGGCGAAAACGTGTAAAATAAGGGACACCCTAGTGTACGTTGGTGTAGTGTCAGGAGCACTCTCTACATACATTTCATTCAACATACCAATATCACCTCTAATAAAGGGTTGTGCATTGTGCAGTAGATTGAATTCCCTACATCTACACGGTTTTGTACGCGTAAAATACATAGAAAATTATGATGTAAAATTCGTAGAACGTATAGAATATTCACAATATTTTTGAAATTCATTCTGAGCAAGAATTTTTGTTATTTATTTTTAAAACTGAAAACTGTAATATTACTCTCTGTCGATACACATATATATGTGGGCTGTGATAGCATAATTTTTTTAATGTGGGAATGTCTGATTCACAGCAATTATGTGAGCTCACTTATGGTATGTATTTTCATAACTTAAATTTTAAAGCTGAAATTGAGTTTAGCTTTACTGAGCATCATGCTCATTCAACCCTTTGAAGAAATAGGTTTTGATTATCTCTTTAGCCGATAAGGACTTAAGTGGAGGGGGAGCAACCACAGATAGTGATGATTGCGAAGTTTTAAGTTTTGGGTTCCTAAAAGCAAAATCTGACGGGATCATCGGCGTACGAAGGTTTTAGTCTTGGGGGAGGGGGTAGTGATCGCTAGAGCATATCCCATTATCTTATTGCTGTAAGTAATGCGCTGAAATACATTCTGAAATGCTCTTTTTGACCGGGGAGGGGGTCTAACCTGAACCCCCCCTGTTCCTACGCTGGTGGTTGGGATATTCGAACCAAATGACCTAAAAATTTCTATTCTGACTCACGTCAAGTCGATTTTGTCTCATTTTAAAAGTGAAATTTCAATCTAGCGGGTTGCAATCTGGATTTGATCAAAAATCTAAGGCAATCTTCGAAATCAAAGCTCAAAAACTATTATTCCGGTATTTTGAAGCCGAACTACTGTCACAAATTTTGAGCAGAAGATTCTTGTTTTGAGGCCCAAATCGTGGATGTTTCAAACGTCTTTACCTGAGAGGATTTTTTCTTTAGAAAGAGAAAATGTGATAGATCTCCAGTCCCTGTTTAGGACAGAACAGATACTGTGATTCTCCAGGTGACAGGATTTTAGTACTTCAAGATCCTGCTTGGTTTCTTTCTCAGCTGCTTACATTAAAAAAGTACATTGTATCGTTGCAGAATCAGGTTTTCTCCGATTATTCCAAATTTCCACTTAGTTCTTAACGATCCCTGACAGAAAAGAAACAAAAAGAAAAAGTCAGTCATGAGAAAACTGAACTGTGTCCGTAACTTACGATCTTTTCCGGCGCTTTTGATTAATCTCTTTTCCAGGAGACTGTATAATCGATATAGTCGCAAAATCAATTCGGACGACAGAATTTCTCGAATTTCTCATATTACATTAATGTTAACCGAAATGACGGAAGGAGAATACATGTCAATAATGGTATATCTGGTATCGTTAAGGATATTGAATGTCTTACGACCGAAACCTAATGTTCTTTTTCGAGTGGTTTTTTATACGATCCCTGAACATCACCGACAAAAACGAGGAAAATGCTGAGTCGCGGGGTTCCGCTGAAAAATAGGTTAGACCGAAGTGGCTTAAACATAATTTTGGTGTTAGTTTGACAGTGGAAAGAAATCTATAAAAAAATTTACAATGCCGTAAAAACGTGGATATGAGACGAATTAAGAAAAAAAAAAGCAAAAGGGAAAAGTCGGATGACTGCGAAGCGACAAATTTCCTAGCGGTTGAATTTATGTCATTTTTCGTCGCACGATATACGTCACTTTTTTAACATCGCCTAGAGAATTTCGCAAATTGGTGAAACATTAAAAATACGCTATTCGCGAGACGTTCTAGAAAGAAGTTAATATTCGGCGAAATTTGTCATTATTATAGTGTGCACTCGGCATTCGGAGAACCGATGTGTCTGGCGATGTTTCATGTTGAAAACTTTATGGAAGTATATCGCTACATCAAATACTCGAAACAGTTGTGTATAGAAAAACTTTCCTCAAGATACTCGTTTTAAGGGACGAGAAGCTCGCAGGCTGTAGATAAGTTAGTACAATACAGGAACGATGGACCTACACTCCAGTCCAGCAGTCCAATTTTGACGAAAAATAAATTTGATGGGGTATAAAACCTCATCTGTGCGTCAGAAATAAGTTAAAATGTTATAAATTTTTCTCTCATTTCTTCTGTTTTTATGCGCTACGAAAGCTGTTTGATCATTTCAGGCAAATCCTCCTTTCAAAAATTTCAAAATTATAAAAGTATCGTAGAATTACGATTCTTTTGGAAAAGCAAAATCAATGAACAAGTCTCCCGCAGTATACTAAGAACTTGGGGCTATCAACCCCCCCCCCACACACACACACACAGAACCAATACCAAACTCGATCGGAAAAAGCTGAGATTTCTCTAACTTACTGTATCGGAGTCTTAACGATTTCTGAACGAGTACTGACGCAGACGAGGAGTCCGGCGAGTCTTCACACAGTCTGAATGAATCTTAACGAATTTTTTAATTCTTAAAAAAGTCTAACTTGTCACTGGGATTGATAAAATCTAAACTAATTTTTAAAAGAATCTCAATGAGACTGAATAAGATTTAACAGAGTCTAAATTATGTACTTTTACAAGAATCTCTGGCCAATTTGAAAATGAGTCTCGGGCAGGGGCAGATTAATCCTTTCTGGCGTAGGAAGCAAGATCAAAATTGGCGCCCTCAGCGCGCTGTTTCGGCGCGAATTGTGAAACGCCCATAATGCGAGACACTATACCGCCCTGTGTTCATGTTGAAAAAAATTTCTTTCACCCCTTGATGGTGCCTTCTCCTCTCCACGCCCTAAGCAAATGCTTCCCCGCCACTGGTTTCGAGTCCTGATGAAAGGCTAATGAGTTTTCTCGAGCCTAAAACAATATTAACAGGGATGTACAAAACGACTTGTTGGGGGGGGGGGAGAGACTCAATTTTGCCAAATGAAAATTTATTGACGAGCTAATTTGGCGAACTGAAAATTTAAATGTCCACTGAGAAACCGTGTTTGCTTTTAAAATTAACAAACAAAAATTTCAGATAATAAAATGTAACACTTTTGAAGTGTTGCTAATACTTTGATCTGATTTTGAACTTCCATCCAAATTTTGTATTGAAGAATCAATTCTATTCAATTTACAAACCTGGAAATTGTTTAGTAGTTGAGGAAAGCCCTTCTCCATCCTTCCTTCGATACATCCTTCAACAGTTTTTATGAGTCTTGATAAATTTGAGTCTTATAGATCGAAAGGAACTTAACGGAGTAGGTACTTAGAGCCTGATTTAGTGATGACGTTATGTATTAATTTTCAGTGAGAAAAGGTGTGGATGTGAAAGGAAAAATGAGAGGAAAAAAGGTTATGACAATTTTCAATTCAGAAGACAGAGGCTAGTAAATTCGCATATTTCTTTCCTACGTGCTTCCTTGCAAAATATAAAAAATTCAATAAGAGGCACGTCTTCCATTATTCAGCCATCTACTTCTGATTAATATTCAGTATGAGTTTTAATGGAGTATGAATGAAGCTTGAGAAAAGAACCAGGGACGTGTTGAAAGTTTTTTGTTTTGGGGGGGGGGGGGGGGGGTGGAAGAATGGAAGAGATAAAAGAAATCCTGCTTTCCTCACTGAAAACGACAATTTTATTGATTGATACACATTTTTCAAATTGACAAGAGGCAGACAACAGAACTGAATTCGAGATTTCGCCAGCTGAGCAACAGTTTTACCAAATATGACAATTAGCAACTAACGATAATAGTTCGGACTCTCTAGCTCTCCCCCTTCGATACATCCTTAATCTAAACAGAATCATGCAGAGCATATCTTCAAACAGACAGTCTAAATAAGTGGCATTGATGTACGAAAATGGATTCCAAGAATCTGAAATGTTTTGGAAAAGTATTCAATGGAAGTCTAAAAAAGTCTCATATTTCACATTCTCCTATAAAAATTTCAATTAGACTTTTAAAAGTCTGAAAAAGTCCTGTTAGGCTGAACTGAGTCTTATGGGAAATCTAGTAGAGCTTAATAGAGTTTTTAAGAGATTGACTGAATCTTGACAGACATGATCTAAGAACGTCCGAATAAGTTTTGGAAGAATCAAAGGGCGCAACCAAAGGAGGGGGCTAAGGGGCCATAGCCTCCCCGGATTCTTCGAAATTTTTTCAAAATCAATTTTGAAACGAAAAAAAATTAATGTCGATGGTCTGATGCGGTTACGTTGCGTAGTAGGTTTGTACAAATTTACAGTTCATGAAAATAGGTAGGTGCCAAATCAGGTATGTATTAAATTGAGCTTTCACCCCTGCCCAAGTTTTTTTTTTTTTTCCTAAATTCTAACCTCCACCAAATAGAAGTTCTGGTTGCGCCCCTGGAAGAATCTTCACGAAGTCAATTAAAGTCATTTTTAGAGCCCGGATGAGTCATAACCAAGAGCTCGAAAATTAATTCTAAGGGAGCCTGATGAATTCTAACAAGTCCTGTGAGAGTTTGAATAAGACCCATGAGAGACAGAATAAGTCTCAAAAGCAGCGCTTATTCTAAGATTTTTTGGAGCTGCCCAAATCAGAAAATTCACAGTTTTATCAAAATCTTTTTTTGCTTCTACCCCGTCATTTTTCTCAATTCTTAAACGTAATATATGTATTGTTGTTGTGGGGAACTGCCTAAACATTTCTGGAAGCGCCCAATAAATTTTTAGCATTACCCAATATGGACGGTACTGCCGGTTAGAACAGGGGTTACTCAAAAGTGTTACAGAGCCGCCAAAAAATCTGAACGTGTTCGGAGCAGTTACAAGAGAAGGTTCAATAGAACTTGAATGAAACTCAAGAACCTGAGTAAGTCTTAACAGCAACGAGCTAACCAGATACGATGTTTTCGAATTCAGATTTTCATAAAAAATGAATAGTTCATTAATTCTTGCTGCACAGGGCTGGATTTAGGATTTTTGAGTCCCAAGCACGTTTTACTACTGGTAATTCTTAAGAGAGGGAGGGAGGATTTGCTTTCAGAGTCGGCATTTTTTGTGCACGCAGATAACCGATCGGTGATCGGCAAATAACTTGTGTTTTTATTTTTATTCTTTTTTCCTAAATTTGCTTAATTTTGCAGGGGTCCTTTGTTGGTGGAGGGCTCATGGGTACCCCTCTAAGCCTGGCTTTGGTCAAATCGCATCCCCCGCCACTTCTAGAAAAAGTGAACGGAGACTTAAAACCATGATCTGAGACGAGCGATAAGACCGCCATATCTATTCGATCTAAGACAAGAAAATAACGCTAAGCCATTTGCGCCCATAGGGATGTCTTCCACCGAACTGGGGAGCTAGTCTGTAGTGTACATATGTATTTGTTTTTCTTAGTTTTCGTAGTAATCATTACAACTCAAAGAGGTTAACACGCGAACTTCCCCCGTTGCACCAATGGCCACACAGCAAACTTCCCCCGGTGTAACAAGTGTTTTGTGTAATTGAGCTCTCATTCGCAAAAGTTTTCCTTTATTGATCCTGGAGGGAGAGCATGGTACTATGCTCCCGGCTCCTGCACCACTCTGGACCTAATAGAAACGCAGAATTTACTTCTGTTCCCAGTGACATATCGTCGCAAAATCAGTTCGTACTGCGACGCAGTGTCGGTCTTCAAACGTACAACTTTCAATGAAAGTTACAGTCTCTTTGAAGTCTGTTTACAGCCAAGTGCACATTAAGAATCGTGGAGTGCAAAATTGCTGCTACACAAAATGGACCATGTTGGGCGAAAACTTTGTATTCGAGCTCGTATTACGTATACATATGATACATCCATAAATTTTCTCTCAATTTGCGCGTCCGGCATCGCCATCGCGGTTTTGATTCGAATGCTCGATTTAACGAGCATCGAGAAGCCGCACGGTTTATTTCGGGCATCATGATTAACAATGCGGTGGGATTCGGACGAAGGTGTTTGAGTATAATGAGGATATAAATAACGTATTCGATTTTGTGGTTCGCCTTTATTATTCAATTGGCCATGCTTATTACGTAACGCAAATATATCGGATCGAGTATACAAAAATAGATCACTGTAAATCCACAATAAGAACGTGGATGACAAAGAATACAAATTTGATCCGATGAGGCATTAAAATTCGTGGGGGTTAGTCGTGCTGGCGACCGGACGATTCCCGGACCAGGAAGTATAAGTACTGCTAAATTTAGGTCGCATCGCAGTGAGGAGGCGGTGGATAAGCTTTTCCGGAAATTGGTTGTTCTTCCTTTATGCAAAGCAGTTTCTTCGATATTTTAATTAAGGGAAGGATACGTCGCCGTTTCTTGCGTATCGCGTGTATAATGCTGCATCTTCGGTCTTGGAGGGGGGTTGGAGGAGTGTTTTGTGTGTTCTGTATGGGACAAAATGTAGATAATAAATGCTTCCAGATAATTAGGAAAGTTTTCCTGCATGTCCTTCGTTGGCCGCCTTATCGAACCGTCCTGAACTAGTTATACAAATCTATGCGAATCACATGCAGAAAAAGAAAAACAAGAAAATTGAAACACAACGTTAGGATAAGGTAAGTGAATAAGTTCCAGAATACACTGTAATATTGTTAATTACTACGCATAAAGTGCCCAATTTTGAACGTTATACTGAGAATATGTGTGCTCGGTCTAATGTTTTGAAATTCCTTCTTGGCATGATTTGTGAACCCGGAACCTCTCAGACTGTTAGACATCCTCTTTTATACTAGTCTCGTATCATGATTCTTTTGTGTATTCCTTCTGCGACAACTGTACACCTCTGTATACAACACAGCTGCCTGCTAACCTAGTAGACCCGATATAGTATACGACCTCTTCAGTTTATCAACCAATGTCATCCCTGTCAGTACTTCACTCGCATAACTCGTGTCTCTCGAGTGATGACTATGAGCTTTTATGCCTCTGACGAGAGTACACACGCACGGTAATCCTATACTAGCCCTTTCAGTTGTGGAGGTAGAGGATATCGCGGCCACCCTCGAGTATCGTCAACTTGTCTCAGTTAAAAAGGAGCTTGTGAAACTATATATTCAAAAATTCACACGCCCTTTACAACAATAATAAGACGGCAATTACCCTTGCAAAGTCACTTGAGGCGAAATCTCTTATAGCACAGGAACGTTAGGGTTTTGAAAATGAAATAATTCCTATCCTAAGTTTCAATGGGTGATCTTATTACCCATAAAAACCCGGACGCCCCACCCCCCGTTCAACCTTTTTTGTAGAGGCCTACGCCCCCCCCGTTTGTTTTTTGCGTTTTTATCGGTAATGACGCATTTTGTGTAGAAAGGATATCTGAGCGAAAATATTCTACATAAAATTTCCTACATAAATAGTCCATTGAATTTTTTCTGTAGAACGCATAGGGACGCGGCTACAGAGCGCTGAAGTTACTACTATTTCTGCATATACGCGTGTTGCGCATTATACAATACATATATAATGCGTATACACATTTTTCACCACCCTACCCTTCGCTGACGTACAGAATCGTGTTCTCTGAAGTGTTTTTAGAAATATTTTATAGGTCCTACGTCTTCTTCTTGTTACAGTTGACCGAAGTGTGAAAACGCGATGAAGTTATAATAATTTGTACTTGTACTTCTATTTGTATTATTTACGTTTAGTTACTATATTTCTTCCTCAGACTCACTATCAGACGCGTCTATTTGGGCGCGCAGTTCAGGTACACAATGCCTTGGCAATTTGTGTACACAGACGAATCCAGACTTGGCTTGGCCACCATCTACCAATAACGAACTGGGGATGGAAAAAAGAAAAAAGTATGTTATCGGCCATTGGTACCACCAAAACTCCAGTCTCAGATACCTTGCTGAAAAAATTATTTTATAATTGCAAGAGAGGTTGTGCAAGTGGATGTGGCTGCCGCAAACTTGGTACGTTAATATTTGTGTGAAAATGTATTACTACTTTCTGAGAATATGATAACATTTAAGGCCGGAAATGCAAAGTAAGTATGCTAAGTGCCATCTTTTCGAAATCAATTTTTTGATGCAAAATACGCTAAATCACATCGGAACACTACTCAAATAGGTTCATATTTCCACCAGAAGATTTAGCTGTCTGTAACTCCATAACCTTATTTTCAAGCAAACCATGCGAAGTGCTATCCAAGTCTACGCTGAACTACATGACGCTATCAGATTGCGTAATATGCATTGCAAATTTGTTTTTTCCTCTCCTGTGAAATTAGGTTTTTGGCGCTTAGCATACTTTGCATTTCCAGCATTCAGTGTTGTCATATTCTCAGAAAGTAATAATACATTTTCACACAAATATTAACGTACCAAGTTTACAGCAGCCACATCCACTTGTACAACCTCTCTTGCAATTACAAAACAATCTTTTTAGCAAGGTATCTGGGGCTGCAGGTTCGGTGTCACCAATGGCCGATAACATACTTTTTTCTTTTTTCCATCCCCAGTCCGTTATTGGTAGATGGTGGCTAAGCCAAAAGTCTGGATTTGTAAATAAATTCTGAAGGAATGTTGGCGAGCTGCGCCTTCTGTTGGACAAAGCGTCTTCAAATTTGCCCCATATTCTGAGAGGCGCCGCGTTTGAACATAAAAAAGCGATATTCATTTAAGGACATCTGCTGTAGAGGTGCTCCATATAACTGAAGGAATGCGGTGCATCCTGACTTGAAAATACATTCACGTGAAGCTGCAGGACTGTAGAAACTTTGGCTCGTGGCTCGCAATTCTTCGGATTTCTGCATAAGTTTTCACACACGCACTTTTCCCTTCTGAAACATGGCCGACGTTGAATCACAGCCGGTAAATGCGTGCAGGAATAAGATGTTCTTCTTCAGGAATGCATTCGGATATTGTACATCCAGTATATTATACATTCGGTTTTGGTCACCTCCTTTTCCCATTTTGAACGAAAATAAGTTGGGTTCGTTGCTGGTGCTGAGGCCAACCAAAAAGACTAAAAGGTCCACATCTTCTTCAACCACAACTACTTGACTGCTTTCATTTCCAACCAAGGATAGTGCAGTTTGTACAATGAGAGTATCTGCGTCACTCTCTGCAATAGATGTAATATTGCAGTCGTTACATTTTTTACACAAAAGTTCAATAAAATGACTTTTGTTTTTGGCTAATCATTTCATCGTGTATTGTCACATTAACCATGGCAGCTGTACGGTGCCTACGTTCGCAACAAAAGAAAGAAGTCACGAGACGAGGGAGATTTCGAAAAACACTTCACAGAACACGGTTCTGTATGTCAGCGAAGGGTA
Organism: Acanthococcus lagerstroemiae; assembly: GCA_031841125.1. NCBI lineage: Eukaryota > Metazoa > Arthropoda > Insecta > Hemiptera > Eriococcidae > Acanthococcus > Acanthococcus lagerstroemiae. Next base: position 29,493,601 of record CM063113.1, on the reverse strand, counting down.
GGGTGGTGCAAAATGTCTATACGCATTATACATGTACTGTATAATGTGCAAGACGCGTATCTATGCAGAAACAGTAGTAACTTCAGCGCTCTGTAGCCGCGTCCCTCTGTGTTCTACAGAAAAAGGTCAAGAGACTATTTTTGTAGGAAATTTTATGTAGAGCATTTCCACTCGGATGTTCTTTCCTCCCAAAATGCGTCATTCCTGAGAATAACGCAAAAAACCAATTTTGAGGGGCTTAGGCCTTTACAAAAAAGGTTGCACAGTGGGTGGGGCGTCCGGGTTTTTTATGGGTAATAAGGACACCAGTACTAACACATTCCAGCACTAAAACTTAAGATAGGAATTATTTCATTTTTATTTTACAATTTTGACCTAATGTTCCTGGGCTAAGTTGCTGGTATCTTCACGTAGTCATCGCCATTGTCCGCCTTTGCTACAGTTAGCAATATTTTGGTCGCTTCGTCACCTTGATCTAACTCAAATTTTTATTTATGTTGTTCCAGGACGATTTGAATGAGCTCTGCCTACTACATGCTGATACATCGGTGCATGCAGTGGCGGACTGGCGATTGCCAGTTGCGCCCTCGTCGTTACAGCGCCCTCGAAAAGAAAAATCTGAAATACATGTATAAAAGAATGAAATTTATGCCTTAAATCTTTGGCCATATGTAGCTACTATTCCGCGATAAATATCAGCGGTGTACTTTTCTTCAGACCACAAAAATCGAATTACAGGGCGCACTCCGTCTTGGACGAAAACAGGTAGTGCAGGATGTCAAAAGGTCATGGGTCTCTTGTGACGTTCTTATCAAAAACTTCTGTGAATAAGATAATTCGATCAAATCATTGGTGATAAAATACAGCATTTGATTGTCGATGATGTGAAAAAAGGTGGAAAATTTGGTCTAGACAGTACCCCCGTGTGGGGACGGGTAGCAGAATATTCCCACGGTAACCCTGCCTGTCGTAAAAGGCGACTAAAAGGGAACCTCAAGGGCTTGCAGCTGGCAAGTACGGGCGTGGCGCACCCGAGGACCTTACGCTAGTGTCTTAACTTCTTTCAGTCCCTATAGTTAAGCACGTCCCGCGCTCGGAATCTGTGCGCTAGGCGGGGAATCCGACACTGGATGCGAAAGAAAGACCCGACGACGTAAAGTCAGAAAGGTCGTGTGGCATAGACGGCAAAGCTGCTCCCCTCTCAAAATCGGGTATGTAGCAGTGAGGGCCGTCACCAGCGTCGGGTGACCCGTGTACAACAGACGATGAGTTGCCTACCCCCTTCTTTCCGTAGTCTGTATCTCAGTACAGCTACGGGCCCAATCCCAAGGTTGGTGTTACCTATGCCGAAGGATGCATGGCTGTTGGGCTGAAACAGTCGCGAATAGGAACCTGACAACGGGGGCAATGAGTACGGTGCCGACAAAGGCACTAAAAAGGCTCCTGAACTTGCCACCACTTCGCACTGCTATAGAAGCAGCGGCGATAATGGGGGCTTATCGTCTGGGTCAACCAAACCTTCGGGCCCATAAGACAGGCCACGGAAGAATATGGGAGATGGTCAAGACGATAGACAAATGCTTTGGGATGCCAAAGGATAGAATTACGATGGAACATTTCTTTGACAAACCATACCGTGCGCTGATACCCACACGGGAGGCTTGGGGAAAGAGGTGGCCAAGCATTCTAGGAAAAGAGGAGAATGTGTGGTTTGCAGATGCCTCTAAGAATGACCAAGGTGTAGGAATCGGAATCACGAATGCAAAAGGCGCTACAACTGTTCAGTGGCACTGGGCGAGAGCGTCACTATCCTCCAAATAACTGTATAAGCTTTTTGAAACAAGGGAAACTGTCTCTGGCCACAATTGACCACATACAATCATTAACTCAAATCATTGAAAAAACAAAGGAATATGGCTCGGAGGTTGTACTGGCATTCATCGATTTTAATAAAGCCTTTGACTCTATATTCTATCATAGCGCTTGGAGAGCATTAGCATCGCAAGGCGTCCCCGAGAAAATTATAGCTATGTTAGAAAACTTGTACCAAAACTCGGTAGCGTTTATTTCACTAGATAAAAAAGGCGATATGGTCACTGATGCGATACTCGAAAGGGTAGTTTCCAGGGCCGGGAGTGCGGTGTCATAGGGGCCACTTTGGCATACGTGCATCGCCATACGTTCCACCAAACCATATTCAAAGTGAGTCGAGGGGTAAAGCAAGAAGACCCCGTATCACCCAATATCTTTAATGTGGTATTAGATGATGTATTCAGAAAGCTAGAGTGGGACAGTTACGGATTGAGGATTAATGGTCTGCAGATTAACAACCTCAAATTTGCCGATGACATCGTACTGAGGAAATTAATGCAATGATTGAGGACCTGAGACAGCAAAGGGCTAATGTAGGACTTTTGATTAACCTGGAGAAATCTAAAATGAGGAACGATTGTAAAAAAGAACTCCGCCTCCCCAACAGAATAAAACTCGAGGTAGTAGACGAATATAAGTACTTAGGACAAATCGTGTCATTTAAAAACTGAACCGACAAGGAAATTAAAGTTCGCATAAATAACTCGTGGAAAGAATTTTGGGCCCAAAAACGTATTTTTAAAAGTAATATGAAAACCAGAACTGAAGCAAAAATCCTAAGTAGCTGCGTGATACCAATGGCAACATGCGGGGCTCAAACATGGTCAATAACGAAAAAGCATTTGAAGAAACTAAAAGTAATGCAATATTCCATGTTCAGAAGTATTTTGAAAACTAAGGTGAGAGACAAAATTAGACTTTCAGACAAGGAAAGAAAAATTAACGTACCTGATATTGGCTATGTGATTAGAAAATTAAAATGGAATTATGCAGGTCACTTGATAAGAGAGGAAGAACCCAAATGGCATAAAATTGCAACTTTTTGGACCCCGTATGGCCATAAAACGCGCAAGGGGCCGACCAATACTGCGTTGGAGAGACGACTTTAAAGAGCTGGGGGGGGGGAGGGTGGACAAGCTTGGCGAGAAACCGCGACACATGGACGGAGATGGTGGAAACCTATGCCCTCAAATGGGCGGGGTGGCTGGCTGTAGCACTCCTACCCAAGGTTGTATAAATAAATAAAGGCCTCCTTCGAGTGTGCTGGTCGGCCTCTTCTCTCTTCTGGCCCAGTGCTCCAGTATTGCGGAAAAAATTTTAATGTGGGAAACCCATCGGGGGTCGGCCTGTTTGGAAACATAAAATTTTTTCAAACCCAGATATGAATATTTTGGATTACTGAATTCGAAAGTTGAATCAGATTTTCAACCCGACTCGCATTTTAGACCAAAATTCTAATGTGCAGGAGTATGGAGAAGTTTTCAAAACTTCTGAAAATCAAAAAAATTGAGATGACCACCCATTCTGTATCAGTTTTTCTCGCTGAGTTTAAACTCGTTGTCCAAATCTACCTTTGACCCTCCATTTTGGAAATACAATCAAAAATGTGGTTATACAAGTGGGGGGGGGGGTATAATGGATCAAACATTGAGTGAGGATCAATTTTGACGACGGATTTGAATTCGTCACGAAAAGTTGAATAATTTTGAACAGGTTCAATACAATGTTGAATGGGTAGGTACATATGAAGTACTCGTGGACACATTTCAAGCCATGTAAAAATTAGTGCTGTTGATTTTGAAGAAAAAAAATCGATTAATCGATTTTTAAAAATTGAATCGATTTAAAAAAATCGAAAATCGGCAAATCTTATAATCGCAACTGTTTTTAATCGATTACAAAAGTTGAATCGATTAAAAAAATCGAGTCGATTAAAAACTTCCAATTTTTTAAATCGTCGATTAAAAAGATGTACCGGATTCTATAGTTCCGGCATGTATTTAGAAATGGATTTAACTTGATCGATCAATCAAGTTAAATCCAGTTTTATTCACTCCTTCGCCCCACTTCCCTTTATTACTGCAGACGAACGGTGACGAACCCAGACGAAGTTGGGGAAATGAAACGAATTCGATGCTTCATTTTTCTTTATTCTTTCGAGTTACTGAATGAACAGACTATTTTGTGTGTAAGTAGCTTTTGTGTTATGATTTTTTGCTTTTTGCTTTTTAAATAAATAACATACGGAAATAAGTTATTGATTCCTCTAACTCATGCTTTGTGTTTTATACTTTTGATTGAATCAAATCGAGCAGTTTTAAATGGGCCGAATCGATTCGTGTCTGATAACTAATAACTAATAAGTATTCTAACCATACAAGTCGAATCCAGTTGAATCGCGTCAAGTTGACTCGATGGAAATCGGTCGATTAATTGTGTCAAATTGAATCGATTAAAATCGGTCGATTAATCGCGTCAAGTTGAATCGATTAAAATTGATTGATTAATAGATTCAACAACGTTGCCGATTAAAAAAAAATCGATTAATCAATTAATCGAGTTGAATTGACAGCACTAGTAAAAGTGTATCAACTGTCGCTCGCATCTCATTTTTTGTCGCGCTTCATTAGGTGTTGGTTTCTATCGAAATAGTCGCTTATACCGACTATTGCGACGTGCAGGGGTCTGTCATTGGAAAGTTCTTCTTCGGCGGGCCAAATGTTTATCCCAATGAAAACAATTACCTCAGTTTTGCGGAAGGGGGTGTAAAGAGAAAAAAAACGGCAAAAATACTGCAGCCCAGGGCGGCGAAGTACTTGAAACCGGCCCTGAAGTCTCCTGTGTTACCAAAAAACGCTTATTTTTAGAGCATTTTGTGTCTAATTCGCCTACACCGCACAGATGGTCTAGGGGATGTGGATTGGTACCGTAGTTGGTGAGCGGTGGAATACGCTCGATTCACTCCTCCTCAAGTCGTGTGTTGACGGCTGATATGTAGCATATCCTTAAATCGGTGTATGTAGTTTTCCCTCGGTCCAGCGGGCTGCTCTGCTGGAAATGTCGTAAAGGCACGCGGAATTCCCATGCGAATACCGTCCGCGTGCGATATCTGTGCAAACGCCACATCTACGAGTACCATAATGCCATTTACCATACGTGCCGAACGGGTTTTCCTTTAGCCGCAGACAGCCCGACGACTATTCTCTCATCGGTCGTTGCACTTGGATGACTTTTTTCGTTTCATAAGCTGGCCGCCGTACAGTGTGTGCGTATACGCCGAATGATATTTGGCATTCTCCTCGACTTTGTTGTACGTATGACATAATAATTTAACTTTTCGCGATACGGAATTGTGTTTCGTACTAGTAACTTATGGAAGAAATATAGAAATTTGATATAAAAGCTCGCGCCGCTGCCAAATGCGAGCAACTTATCCGAGAATCGAGGTCGAAATTGCGGAACTGGCCGTCTGATGTGCAGCTGCTGCCGGCGGTCATGTTGACAGGCTCGCGAAATTAGAAAATCGTAATTTTTTTTCTCTCTTTCATATTTGACTCATACCGTGTGACGCGAGGAGACTAATTTTACATCCCGGGTTTCTTGGCTGCTCGGTGGCGATCGCCGCCGGAGTCGACTCAGCTCTGTATTTCTAGAATTCACTACCCGAGAGATACGAAAATATCAACAAAGTGATAATACGGCTGTGAAGTAGCTCGAACTGGATTGATTTTTCATCCAGACAGACATTCCTATATGGCTGACAATACATACACAGTAGCTGCACTAAGTTCAGACGACAAAGTTCAGAGAGGATTGAAGCCCCATTGCTTCAAAATACGGAAACAATTTCGCTGCATGTTCTCGATTTTTCAGAGAGTATACTTATTTTGAAGAGAACAGAAATTTAGAAGAGCTTCAAAAGTTCTCAGGAGTGCTAAGCCCGCTGCCACTGTGCGTTCCAAATAATGGTATTCCATATAGTCGATGTCATTCGCTGGATCAAACTCCCCAACATTATCTCCCCCATCCTCGGCAATACGCAAGTCAATTAGCTTTTTCAATTTCAATGTACCTCTTCGAAGCCCTGCCACTGGCTAGCCTTCGCCACATTCCGCGTTGGTGTTTCTTTCGAGAATCTTCCATGAACGTACGCCAATAACCACGTGCATAAAAATCGAACGGAATTACGTAAGCGATGAGCAGTCTATTGTATCTGTCGGCAGTTGGCTGCGTTATTCCGCATTCTACGCTACTCCTGCCAACTGATTATGCGATGAATCTGACATCAATATTAGTACAATAGGTGGTAGGTGATAGGTACTTAATGGGTGACCATGAATACCTCAGCATCAGCCGTCGCGTTGAAATACCTTCGGCTTGAAACTAGGCTATCTATACGGTTACACCAGTCGATGGTAATGAAGTCGCATCGAAGTTTAAAATTCGCACGGCCCTTGACATGTAAGATACACGATCGAGTCGGTCATCGTGATTTTGAATTTTCGCCTCCTCGAAGCACGGTGAAATGACGACTTCTGTTTTGTCGTCAGACCTTGGCGAGGTTGACTCAACAAGTCGGCGAGAGATTTGGTTTTGTAAGCTTGCAGCTCATCAGCAGTAAGTGAAGTCCGTGTGGCGGTCGAACAAGTATATCTTTCTGTCACACCACTCTGAATGTACCCAGTTGGGAATATGACTCCGCTTCTTTTTATAGAAGCAATACTACCGGTAGCGCGTTGGCAGAAATATGGTACATCTACCACTTTTGAGAGCTACCCGTTTCCTGCCATTTTGATGCGGGCAGCACTATCCGGACGCTACAATTAGGCTACCGATGTTTTACTACCACATGGAGTAACTACTTCCATTTTGCTGCTTCATGTGCTACCAGTAATAGAACTATTCTTTTCGTGCTATTTTCATACCGGCAGCACCACTACTGACGCTTACAGTTACGCTGCTGTTGTCACTACTATTTTGCTGCTGCATTTTCTACCAGTAGTAAAACTACACAATTTCCTCACGATTTTGAGGCCGGCAGCACTACTACTGACGTTTACCGTGACATTGCTGATATTACTGCCATATAGAGTAATCATTAGATACCATTTTGCTGCTACATTTACCTACTACCAGCAGTAAAACTACACCTTTCCTACTATTTTGATGCCGACAGTACTATTACTGACATTTAGCATTGCGCTGCTAATGTTACTACCATATGGCGTTGTCACTTCCATTTTTCTGCTACATTTACTGCCAGTAGTAAAAATACCCCACTAATCCTAGTTTTACTAATGTATTAGAAGGGCTTCCATTTTATGTATAAAGTGTGCCATTTTCATTCCCACACACAAAATGTATAGGTATACATCTAATGAAAAATCAAAAGCGTATGAAACGGAATTTATTGTGAAAATATAAGAAAACGTATAACAAAGGTTTTTATCCATTTCGATAAACGCAAAAAACGTAAAAAGAAAAGGGATGCTCAAATTTGGGAAACGATTTTCAGAAACGGCGGGTGTTAGTATTCGGGTATTTGGGAGAGTCCTGAAAACGCTATGAAAGGTGGCGCATACATCTTCTGCTGCTATTGTATTGTCTTTTCTTCTTCGATAGCTGGGATGCCATCATTTTTCCTCGGGTATTGGCGCGTTTGTGGTTTTTTCAACTTTGGGCACCCGGCCCTGTGAGGAAAATATCGTAGTCGTAACTGATTGTGGTGGAACAAATTTAAATAAAACAATAATTACTCTCCAGCAGTCTGCCAGTCTTCATTTTCACTGGGAAGGGATGGGCGCATGTAAACTGCATACACTGGGTAGTCAGGTAAAGAAAATGACATGTAAACTGCACACCCAAAGAAATAAATTTTCTGATAGAAAAATTGTAAATTGCACACAGAGGCAAAAATCAGATTAAGCATTGAAATTGTAAATTGCACACATTACAGAAATAAAATTTGGGATCAGAAAAAGTGTGAATTTGCAACAGGCTCAATTTTCAGTGCTGAATAGATTGAAAAAGTGCTGTTTTAGCGCCGAAAGTGCTAAAATGGTAACACTAAGTGGAGAGGAATCACTGCAAACTTCTATTTCGATATTTTGTTTTATAACTTTCCATTTAACATTCCGAAGTGGTACGTTTGGGATTCTCTTCTGGTGGAATAAAGTTTTTTACCTGAAAAGAAACGAGATCTTATCCCTTGAAGATGGTGTCATCTGGCCATGGCGTCTGCTCAACCACACGTCGAGGTTGCATACTAGCAGACGGGTGCACTCCCCCTCAGTACTGCGGGAGAGACTGCTCTACCTATACATGCAGAGCGTGGACTGTCTAATATCCCGCTTGGTCCGTAGCGTCGCTCTGCTCGTCGGTGGCGTATACCCTCTTTCGCTCATTGGCGGCCTTCTCCACCGGCGGTATACCTGCTAGTACGCAAACTGCCTCTGTGGAGACACTGCGATAAGCGCTGATACACCTTAGTACAGCCTTCCGTTGGACCTTACCAGATCGGTTCTTCCCCCTCTTCAATCTAGTTGCACAGCTCTCCCCAGCATCTCAGTTGCTATGTCTGATCGCGGCTTTCAGGCTTCTCCTAGCGCGCTGGTATTCCTCGGCCACCAGATGCACCTCCTTCTTGCCACGTGTGCGCTGATATCTTTTGCGCAACCCGTTGGCCTCGGACTTCAGTTGGGCAATATCCATGGTCTACCATTATGTTTCTCCTTTCTTCCCCGGTGGACCACGGCGGGGCATTGTGGCATCGCACAAGCGGCGGTTACTCTTCGGTGTAACTTCTCCGCCACCGCTTCCGCATTCTCGCCGTCTTCCGCCTCTTCTCTGCCCCGTTCTCTGACTAGCAAGTCTCACATGACTTGCTTTCTATAATTATTTTGAAATGGAGAAAATTCTAAACAACGTTTGGCGATTAAGTTTTGTTTTAAAACAGCTTTTGTTAATACGCTTATTATAATATCTATAGGTGACCAAAGCTGGTGTTTCGCGTATGACCATCAAACAAAACGGCAAAGTCCTCAATGGGTCGGTTAGTTGTTACTTGTTAGTGTGCGTATGTCTGTATGTAGTGTCACGGGCGCTTTCTACGTTAATTTATTTCTACATTTCAGTTACGTTTCATCTATCAGTTCTTATGTTAAGGGAATAAGGGACCTTAAACATAACCTCGGATACGTCTTTCTTCCTGACATTATTTCCAACGACCACAAATAGGAAAAAACTACCTGACTCGGCGCCATTCTTACTACCCACTACAAAACACATGCTGTTAAAACGCAACTTTACCCACAGTTTTGCGTAGGTAAAGTAGTACTTTAACAGGAGGTATTTAGAAAAGAAACGTACATAGAAAAAATGATGAAAGAATCAAATTAATGGAAAGAATGATCTACTTCACTATTTTCTCCTACAAAATTCATGTTGAAGAAATCACCTGTAGCTAGATATGGAAATTTCACCAGCTATTTTTTTTTTTTAATGTAGTTAAAAAATTTCATGACTATTGACAAAAGGATTCACCAAATTAATACGTAACTATTCAACCATTTCCCCCTTCAAAATTCAAGTTATGTATGTGTAGTTTCTAATGGAATCGGAGGATCCTCCTGTCAGGGTTATGAATTTTCTACTGTTATTTGAAAATACTGGAAAAGTCTCACGCCCAGCAGAAGGCTAGACAATTTTCTTTTAAAATTCTAAAAAAATATAAGTAACCAAAAGGTCTGAAGAGTTGGGAACTGCCTTGAACATGTTTTATAGGGTTTTAAACAATTATTCTTTAAAAGTATTAAGGAATCCTACACAAGTTTGGGAGGTGAGTGACTAAAAGAGTCTTATTATGTTTGAAACAGGTGTGTAGGAATGTTAGCTAGTTTGAAGTAGATTGGGAGCCGTCTCAATCAGCGGAAGTTGTGCTAAATGTGGATTTCAATAGTGTTATTACAGAGGGAGTCGATGTACCTACGCTTGATATTCCTCCGGCATGATTGGAAAGGCATGCCATCAACAACACCATCACCACGGCCGGCACTTTCTCATTTCCCAATTAGGTGCAAACTCAAGACCATTGATGGAGGTATTTCCCATGAAAGGAGTAAAATTTTCTTCTCAACATGTAAACAAAATAATGTGGCAGTTTCTATAAAAAGGGATAACTTTGCCGATCTGACGAATTTTGAGTTACAGACAGTACATAATGGAGGAATGAATGCCCATTCCAACGAGCTATCGGCGAGATTTGTAGCGTTTTTTGTTCCGGAGATACAAGGGGTCAAAGATGAGTGTGATGAGAACGCGCAAAAACACGTTTTTGGGGAAAACGCGTTTAAACTTAGACACACCTTTTTCTCCCACTCCGTCAAGCGGCCCTAACTCGCCGCGGAATCACGTTACCAGCCTCGACAAGCGCTTGTTGGAAAGGTAGTTCTTCGCTCTTCTGCGTGGTAACAATTCAGTATATCAGATTTATTTGTGAGCTCCGAAAAACCACGAAGAAGCGAAAGCAGACATTCGCATTCTTTTCTCATTCTCTTTCACAATTCTCTTTCTCTCTCTCCCTCTTCTCTCTCATGCGCGTAAATTTTATCTCTTCGTTATTGCGATGTTCTTTCTATAGAAATCAACCAAGATCTCAAAATTGATTTTTTCAACCAAAAAATTTTGTTTTTCTTTTTTCGGGTTTTCTGAAACTTCGATCGACCGACAAAGTTACCCCTTTTTTATAGAAACTGCCACATACAACAATTTTTCTTTATATTTTCAACTGAGTGGTCGAGTTCTTTTTCTTTTCCCTTTCTTTTTTTTTTTCGTCATTTAAAGAAAAAAAAGTCATTGAAAATTCAGTTAGGTGCAAGCGCATGCTTGCTACTGGGGATTCGTCGGCCATACGGCCAAGGCCATCACGTTCTGCATCGACAAACTCGCACAACCTTACAGCTTATAACAAAAATAAGCTTTGGGAGTTATATTTTAACAATTTTTATCGGTACTTAAATACTGTTCTCAAAGGTATGCGAGCCTGTTGAGCGTAATAATGAACACTGAATGTTGGAAAGGATGAACTGCATTCTCGAAGAAATTTTTGAACGCTTGTACGGTCTAGACTTACACAGGGTATTCTGTAACAATGCGCTGCACAACTTCGATAACGCTAATAACGAAGAAAAATGACGATTGCACGCGCCGTAATCGAGTCATAAATTCCGTCGATAAAGAATGTATTTCATAACGCTATGTAATCGATTGATCATACCGAAACACATTAATTAATCATCGCAGTTCACACAGGCCAGGGTGAAAAAAGTAGATTTGTATCTATCAATGCAACGGGAATATAAGTCACGGTGGGGACGATAATAACTCGTAAATCTTCTAAAGTTAGTATAGTGCAGGTTCTTTTCAATATGTGTGTTCTTTCAACTAAACTTGTATCGTGTTCAGGGTCGGCGCGAGGGGGGGGGGTATCAATAATTTTGGAAGTCGGCAAACTTGTAAATGTATTTAACCAATTGGCGAATTCTCTCGCACGTGCGTTAAACGAAATTCTGAAAGCTCGGCAATTCCCCCCCCCCAATGTTTATTGGTGGACTGTTTGGAAAACATTTACTCTATGTTTCAAAAGGTTGAAAACACGCACACGGCTCCCTCGTGCGAGTCGGCCGCAATGTTACATTCAGAGCTTAACAATTAGCTGAGACAAGCTGATTGAACCGTTTCCTCTGGAGCCTTCTGGTTTCGTGACTGGTGGAGTAGTTTTATGGCGATCGGGTTTCTATGACTGTCGATTCGTATCTTCTTGTCAGAGATATGAGCACTCCAATTAAGTTTCAAGTCTAAGGTGGTTCCAAGGTATTTGGCCGATTGGTGAAGTGGAACTTCGTCAGTGCCAAGGTAGACTGGATATAGTACCTTTTGGGTTTGGAGCATCCGCAGCATATAGTAGGTACAGAAGCGGTGACAGAACACTTCCTTGTGGAATGCTTACCTGGATAGGGAGCCAGGAGGAGACCAGACTATATCTTCCGCCCCTCCCTTTTGAGCCAGGAAAAAAAATCAAAAATACTAATTTTATTCTACAGATGATGGAAAAGTGAGGAGTTTTTACGCAAAACGCAGTAGGTGTCATTGACTAGAAGTTCCAAAAAATGCAAAAATCTGTTTCACAGCAAAAATTTGCTCTATCATTATGGTTAACATCTCCTTGGGAAGGTAAAGACTAGCAGATTACGAATCCAATGAAAGTTCCTTGCTGAAATCTTCTGTAAAGGTATTACGGGGGGGGGGGAGGAACATACTTGTGGAATAAGTGAGTTTTGTGCAATTAAAAAAAAACAAAAAAAAAACAGGTAGGGCACCTAGAAGACCCAGGCATAGCCATACGCCATTTTTAGTCGTAGAAAGTTCGTATAGTGAATCTAGTACCGCTAGCGGCAACCGACAAGTGCCGCGTAGTAAATTCCGAATCATCGGGCACGGAGACTGAATATGGCGTCCGTCCATACTCGGGTGCACTCGCGGGTGTTTCCAAGTGCCTTATTATAGGTGGCGCACTGAAATGATAGCTCATGACGTCATGACCTTCCCTCTCACGGTAGAGCGCCTTAAATACAGGGAGTATGGGAATCCGCCATTTTTTTTGCAGAACATTGATAAGCTGTTGACGGCTTGCATATGTTAAACAGTGAATTCTCGTCTTCCAGTTCCCGATTTTTCGTGATTTTTCATTTATTTCTCCGTATAGTCGATTTTTTTGTTTTACAGAAGAAATGGGATTGTAAGTTACATTATCATAACATCGTATTAACTCAATTAGCTTTTTTATGTACGTTAAATATCCGAACAGTTACCTACCTTTCAATTTTCAGTATGGCAGAGACAGTATAGAGTCTCTATGTACAATCATATTTTAAGTTATCTGCTGGGTAACGGTGTACAATCTGACTACCTTCGAATCGCTTCGACTTTGCACTTATAATAATGTACGCGACACGGTGATTTCAAAAATATATATTTTCACCTGAGTACTTACAATGCTTGTAAAAAAATAATGAAAACAAGTTGGAACGTTTTACTCCCTATGAGAGAAGAAGAGGGTGCAGTTGAACGAGCAACGAGCGAAGCGAGTTGCGAGTCCAGAATACGATGGGATAGAAAAATGAACTCGCAACTCGCTTCGCTCGTTGCTCGTTCAACGGCACCCTCTTCTTCTCTCATACGGAGTAAAACGTTCCAACTTGTTTTCATTATTTTTTTACAAACATTGTACGTACCTACTCAGGTGAAAATATATATTTTTGAAATCACCGTGTCGCGTACATTATTATAAGTGCAAATTTGAAGCGATTTGAAGGTAGTCAGATTGTACACCGTTACCCAGCAGGTAACTTGAAATTATAGTGTTGATCAAACCTGCTATTTTATCTAACCTGCTCTTTCTACTCCTGTTCATTTTCAATATCTGCTCTTTTAATCTGCTATTGCTACTAAACTGCTATTTTGCTCTTTCGTCCTTCCCTTTAGTGTGTTCGTTATCATTGGTTCTCCATGTCGCCGACTTGTCGTCGCCTAACGCAGTATAGCCTGTGATGCGGACGAATGAGACGAGGGCACTCGGCTTGTTGTCCGGCCAAGCTTTAATTCACAGCGAGTCAGCGACGAATAACGAGAACGAGGAGAACAAACAAACGAGCGCGCAATGATAGGAGCAGAATAAGAACAAGTTTTCAAAAAAACGTTCACCGTTCGTTCAAGAGCAAAAGAGCAAAGTAGCAGAATAGCAAAGTAGGAACGAGTTTTCAAAATACGTTCGCCGTTCGTTCAGAAGAGTCGGAAAGAGCAAAAGAGCAGAGAACTGGGTTCCGGAAGAAATAGCAGATAACGAAACCTGCTATTTTTGTTAACCTGCTCTTTAATAACAGATTGCTCCTGAGCAGACCATCACTACTTGAAATATGATTGTACATAGAGACTCTATACTGTCTCTGCCATACTGAAAATTGAAAGGTAACTGTTCGGATATTTAACGTACATAAAAAAACTAATTGAGTTAATACGATGTTATGATAATGTAACTTACAATCCCATTTCTTCTGTAAAACAAAAAAATCGATTATACGGAGAAATAAATGAAAAAATCACGAAAAATCGGGAACTGGAAGACGAGAATTCACTGTTTAACATATGCAAGCCGTCAACAGCTTATCAATGTTCTGCAAAAAAAATGGCGGATTCCCATACTCCCTGTATTTAAGGCGCTCTACTCACGGCAGGCATACGGCTTGGTCCCTAGATATGTTCACGATGTATTCAGTCTATGTTTCTACCGACGGTCTATGGAAATGCATGGATTGACTGCGTTTTAACATTCACTTTAATATATTTACTGCGTTTTGCAACAAAACTGATTTTCGAGAGCATATTACAGGCTGTGGAAGTGGTTTTTCGTGCAAACTAACTAGTGCCCTCGAATCCTCGTTGGAAATCTCATAAGAATCAACTTTTAACTCAGAAGGGACCCACATGGCGCTTATTGCATTTTGCATAAAAACTCCTCAAGTACGATTTTAATCACAGTTTTTAGGAGCTAAAGTGATTATTTAAGTGCGTCAAGATTTTAAAGAATAGAAGCGTAACGTGTCACAAAAAAAAAGACCTGAATGTTCATTTACTACTAAGGCCCTTTTCCTGGACCCGTCACAAGTGGGACTTAATGAATTTTTTAAATGTCTATGAAATTAATGAGTTCGACTAAGGCACTGACAGCTCAATGATACCTGATAACGTGATCTGATAACTCATTTTGTGTACGTTTTTGATGTTTTCTTGTTCGTGCTTTCCTCTCATCTGTAGAATAAAACGTCGTATATACAACGGTGCCAAAGTGAGCGATTCTCTCGTGCGTTTACTTCACTCGCCTAATGGCTCGTTTCGTAAATTCGCACTCGAACTTAATAATCGCTCACTTTAGCACCTTGTATAATAATATAATATTATTGCTCATCTTGACGAGTCTTAAAAGTCTTGTAAACGTCTGGAAGAGTGAAGAAATTTTTTGTCAAGTCAGAAATAGTAATCTTAAACAAATCCGAAAAAGTTTATTCTTACCTACGAACGAATTTTAAAGGTGTGCGCTGTGCGGAAATAAACACCCCCTTCCTTCGAGCTGGGGAAAAAATTGAGAATTGATAATTTTGTATTACTCAAATCTTTGGAAAAAAATTCACTTGATCCGCTTGCAACAACTACTTAGTCTTAACCTATGAGAGCTTTTTATCTTATTTTTTTCTGTTTACGCTACTGCCCAGAGTCACTTAGTTTGTAAGCTTTTGAAGTCGAAGTCCCTGTTAGCCGTGCTAAACTGATTATTATTGCACGTGATAGACAGATGGTAACATCCTAAAAATTTGAGCTCGACTTGATGAAGTTATCAGATCCCCCATTTTATGAGAACATACATTGACTTTCTACTCGTACTTTCAATCATCCGTTAAGGACACAAAAATGACATTACGAAACACTTTATTCCTTCACATCCAAACTCTCATACGGAAAGCGCAAACATTGTTTTCTCAAAAATTCCAACCTCTGTACCGAGTAAATGAACTTTTGTCAGCTGTTATTACGTTTCCAAAAAAAAATTGAATATTGCAGAAAATATTTTAAAAAAGATGAACGTTATTTTTCAAACTTTTTTCTTGCTTTTTTTAGAAGGGGGAGAAGAAAGAGGTAGAAACTAGAAAGGAGAAGCGGGGGAGGGGGGTAAAGAAAAGGAAAATGAGAAAAATGACAATCGCTATGAAATATGTCATTTTTTTCATTTTCTTCCGTGGAGAGGAAGTGGGAAAGTGTATTGGCCGGCAAGGACAAAACTATAGGGGGATGGACCCCCCCAATAATTTGGCTGTCGGAAAATCATGAAACTGTTCATTTGAGTTTTTTTATTTCTTATGAATGTTTGTTTGTTTGTATTTTTTTTTTTTTTCGTTTTTTTCGTTTGTTTCGATAAAAAAATATTTTTTGATTGAAAAATCGGCCAATTTTTGAAATTAAAAAAATTTTGCCAGCGAATTTTTCGTTTTTAAAACAAATATTTCTTGGCAAATTTTTCTTCTCCACCTTCCCAAACTAACTGAAAGTCAAATTTCGTTTCTGAAAATGGAGTACCCTGGACTCCTGTCAGAGATTAGTCAGTCAAAAGCCGAAGGTTTCAAGCTGAGTATCGAACGTTGTCTGAAAGATTGAAACAAAGCTGAAATGTGAAAGACTTTTCGAAAATCTAAGAGTCGGTAGCAAACGTTGAATTTCAAATTTCAATGACTACTCTGTTCATACTAGATTTTCTGTTTGACCTAAAGACTGAAATTTGAGAAAGTTGAACATTGTATTAAAATCTGAAGGTTAGAAAAGACTTCTTTTTCAATGTCACAAGCTGAATCCGTTAGCAAATAATGTTCTATTGTTTAATTTACGGACCTTAGTCCTGGTGAATATAAGAGAGGAATTTAGTCTGCAACAAAAGTCAGAACTCCATGTTGTGTTTTTCCCATAAGAACGAAAAAGAGCTTGTGACACGGATTCTCCTAATCCGATTGACCCGAAACTTTGTCATTTTTTTATCTTTCTTTTAATTTTATTGGAACTAATTTAGGAGACGAATCAGAGGAAATTTAAAAAAAAAATACAATCAAGAATAAATAACGACCACCTTATTGTGTAAAGGGAATTGTGTGTTTCTCTCAAGTATTCCTGACATCCTTCCAGCTTACTCTCTCAGACTAATAAGGTATGCTCATATGTGCGCAAATGTGAATACTTAGGGATAAGGTTCCAATCTGCATTTGCAGGGATGAAACTATGGGGGGGGGGGGTGAAATACCTCCAATAATTTGGCAGTCGGCAAATATTGAAACTGTTCATTTAAATTTTTCATTTTATAAGAACGTTTGTTTGTTTTTTTGTTTATTTATTTTTTTCTTTTCAATTAAAAAATATTTTGATTAAAAAATCGGGAAATTTTCAAATTTAAAAAAAAAAGTTGTCGGCGAATTTTTGGTTTAAAAAAAATTGTCGGCAAATTTTCCTTCTCCATCCTCCCTACAAACTAAAAATCAAGTTTCGCCTCTGTTGGTCGGTGATTGTTACAGTGGTGGCTTGCCAAACTGATTTTCCCGGTAACCTGACTGCCTCTCCGCTCCTGCTAAGGAAGCTAATAAGGTACTTCCCATTTTTACTAAAACTCACTCAAGTATCTATATTATGTAATTCAAAAATTGAAATTCTCACGTCAAAACCGTAGCATATATAATCAGGAAAATTGTAATGAACATTCGGTATGCTCATTCGAAATTTTGGAACCCTAGGAGTCTGACCATGACCGGCGATATATGTGATTCACTGCACAAAATGCTCCACACAAAAGAATCCCCCCCCCCCACAAAAAAAAAGAAAATAAAAGGTTGTAAAAGTACTTTTGCTTTAGATTAAAATGATTTTATACTGTGACTTTTTGTTATTGATTTTGTTCTCAGGTTAAAACACAATTTTTTTTCCTAATAAATTTCCAACAAAATTTTTTGGGTGAAGGTGGGGGGTTGAGAAATCTGGACCACTCTGGGAAAGTCTGCGTCGGCGGCCCTGAGTCTGACTACGCGCCAACTCCGCGTGGTTGAACTCGGCATCATCGGACTCGTTGGATTTCAAGATGGAATAAGCAAACTTAATATTTATTACAGTGTCCTTTGCTTAATCACGCGTGTGTCATGCAAACTTTTATCTCTTCCGCATCAATTCGAAAATTCTAGCAAATTTCTCTTCAATATTATCAAAAAGTCTCGTGTTCAATGCTAAAAATGTTTTCAAATGTTTTCGGTTCTTATAGTCAATTTTTCTGACGCTGGCATACAAAATATTGCATCACGAATCGAGTATTCAGTTAGATAATGAACTAAATACACAAACTCTTAGATAACTACGAATAGGCCAACAGAGTAAAACATTATCAAATGTTTGATTATATTTCAATGGTATTTCCTTAATGTTATCCTTGTTGATAAGGAGGAAAATAAATTCAGTAGTTGCACCCAGCATTTGTATGCGGAAAATAACAGCTTTTTTCTAGGATAGTTCCACTCTGTTAATAAAATGGCGGACTCCAACCTACACCTTTAGTTAGTACCTGTGTTAGAGAGCACAGTACACCTACAAAGTATGGATACATATTTTACAGTATCCACATAAGTATACTTTTCACCGGTAAAAATAATTTTGTCGAAAACTGAGCACCGGCTTGTGTCTAACTAGCAAGAGCTAAGCGTTTTGGTCCAGGCATATTTCGGCTTTTCTGTTCCGAGCGAAAGTATCGGCTAGTTTCCCTCGGGCGCTGTAATTTCAGTCTTCATTTCGGAATTACTGACAAAACGATTTTCTGTTTCACATTTGACGGTTCGTCGAACGAGCGATAACAAAAGAGCGACCCGAAACTTCGACTTTCGATGACGTCCATTCAGCCGTCGGATATTACACCAGACGTGTCACCGGGTCGTTTTAAGAATAGAAAATACCCACCTAAGTGGCGAAATGTGCCTAAAAAGGAGCAAAAATAAACTTTTCCCTTTTCCCCTTCTGTTTTCTCTGGAATTATCCACGTAGAGCTTCCTCGGGCCTCTGGCCTTCTGCTCTATATTTAGAACTTAAATAACCACGACTAAATACTAAAATAGTTAACGAAACCCAAGAATAGAAATTAATTAATGCAGTGACGTACTGTCCTGATAACGTGCTGTTTATCGACCATACGTATGGTGATGAACAGTTTACCGAACATACCTTTTAAATAAAATTCAAATTAAACTACTTAACTACTACCTCTGTCGTTGTATTCGACTGGTATTCGGGAAACAGAATAATGGTGACTGAAATCTGAAATGCCATGGAGGGGAGGTCTCCGTGATTACACTTCTGTACTGACAAAATAGAAGGTCAAGAGTTGAGATCAGGGATAAAACTATAGGGTGGTGGGGTTGACCCCCCCCCCCCAAATAAATTAGCAGTCGGCAAATGTTGAAACTGTTCGTTTGGATTTTTCATTTTTTGTGAATGTTTGTTTGTTTACTTATTTCTTTTTTTCAATTAAAAAAATTTCTATTCGAAAATCGACCAATTTTTAATTTACAAAAAATGTTGTCGGCGAATTTTTAGTTTTCAAAAAATATTTTTCGGCAAATTCTTTTCTTCCATTTCCTCAGAAGTCAAATTTCGTTTCTGAGCATGGAGTACCCTGGACTCCTATCAGAGAGACTAGTCAATCAAAAGCTCTGAAGGTTTCAAGCTGAACATCGAAAGTTATCTGAAAGTTTGAAACAAAGCTGAAATGTGTGGAAGACATTTCAAAAATCTGAAAGTCGGTAGCAAAAGTTGAATTTCGAATTTCAGTGACTATTCTGTTTTTACCAGATTCTCTGTTTGATGCGGAGCCTGAAATTTGAGAAAGTTGAACATTTGATTGAGATCTAAAAGTTGAAAGCAAAAGACTTATTTTCTAATGTCACAAGCTGAATCCGACCGCAAATGTTCTAGGTTTGACTTTCTCCACCAGATTACGCTACAAACTCGATTTTCGATTTTTTGGACTAAGCGCGTTTTAGAAAATCAGGTCCTCAAATGATGTAGATTTGCCGAAATCGTACTGCCTCTTAAATCATACCACCAGGCTTTTTTCCCAAACTAAAATCAATTAGCTCGATCTACCGGTTGAACTCGTTACTAGAAGTCATTTTAACATTCCCAAGCAAAAAACTTGGTCGGTGGAACGAATAGTGCAGGTTTTATAGTGATTGATAAAAAACATGCGTGCTGTTTGTAATTTTTCGAGGTGTTCTCTAAGGAAATTCTGAAAAACTGAATCACGAAAGGTAAGTAAAGTTTATTTCTGATAAAAGTGTATACTTGTAGCATCTTTTCATATAATTACCAAAAACTTATCTCAATCTTCAATTGAGTGAAGGCGATTTCTCATCAAAATGTCAATGTTTCCTAAATCGTACCTTTCAACTTTTTTTTTTTTTTTTTACAGATATCATTGTGTCTGACAACGTTATACGAAAAGATGGGAAGTGGACGCCGGAGGACATGACTCGTGATCTGAAAGAATACAGTGAAAATAATCTTGGTTAAAATGGAAGAAAATAGTAAAGAAGAAGCAAAAGAAATACGAAAGAAAAAAGCTGCTGAAAAAAAAAACGGAAGAAAACAGTGGACCAAAAACAAGGAATAAAAAAGAAAACTGATAAATTTGAACCTGGACCTTCTACAAGGGGTTGGGAAGCGAAAAAATAAAAAGGAAATTAGATTTTCCAGGAGAAAAAGAAAACGGGTGAGGGTTTTATTTATGTTTTGAGAATACTCAAGAGGACATGATGCAATGCTCCACTTGCCATACGTGAGGAGCCGACAATGCCTCCACGGTAGATTACGAATGCGACTTTTGTGTTTAAACTTCACTTGCCTGCGTCGAAATGCGGACCAAGACGAGGAGGTGAGGGGTGAGTGAAGAGAGGCAGCGCATCCGGCCGTGGGGGACCTGAGTTCCAGGCGAGCGCTCAGGGAGTACAGACCTCGGTCAGTAGGGAACCCCATGGTGGCCCTGGTAGGACGCGCGCACTGTTGCGGCACGGAGAAATGGGGGCTCGGGCCTGGCCCTAAGGCGTCCCTCCGGTTACTGAGCGATACTCGAAAGGGTAGTTTCCGAAGCCGAGAGTGCGGTGTCATAGGAGCCACTTTACTTGTAATTTAATTTTAATTTCGATGTTTTCATAATAAATACCCGTTATATATGCGATTTTGCAACAAACATATATTTAAAAAATTTTTAAAAAAAAGGCTTCTTTAGTTTCTTTAGCAGTTTGTAACATTTTCTTTGTACCTTGTGTTCCTTTTGTTATGTTTGAGATTACTAATCGCTTAATTAATTTATTTGTAGGACCAAGTTCCTTTTTGTTATGTTTGTCTTCTCTTTGGGTTGTAATGCGTGCGTGACGCATCCCAAGGGGGCAGAATGTTTAAGTTATGTTTTGAATGATCCGTATGCGCACGCACCCTATGGGTCATGCTAGAAGAACTTCGTGATCTTTTTCTCTCTGTATTCATATATGTAATAAACGTCTTGCTGGTAACACGTGCTGAAATGTGTAAATTCTATTTTTTTTTTCTGATCAAGTATAAACAGATTTGTAATATTTTTTCATGTCAAAAAATCCGAAAATTATAAGACTTAAGAGCTAATATGGTGAAGGGAAAGGGGCAAAAGTGTAGGCTGACTCTTTCAAATGATTTTAACAGTATTGAGTTAATCAATTATTGGAAGTGGTGGTGCTTTTTCTATTTGTTTAAAATATTTTTTATATGAGGTACGATTTAGGAAGTGGGTGGTACGATTGGGGAACAAGTTGCCTAAATTGTACCGTTTTGAGACCTGTGCGCGGATCAAAATTGCGCCTTTATTTGAGCTAGAAACTTCAGTTTTACGCTGAAAGATACGCAAAAGACCAAGGTACAATTTGGGATCTCAACGGTTTCAAAAAATACCCTATTATTTAATTCACGTGCTTTGGTCCTGGTGAATATAATGTGGCAGTTTCTATAAAAAGGGGTAACTTTGTCGATCAATCAAAGTCTCAGAAAACGCGAAAAAAGAAAAACAAAATTGTTTGGTCGAAACAATCAGTTTGGAGATTTTGGTCCATGTCTACAGAAAAAACATCGCAATAACAAAGAGACAAAATTTACGGGTGTGAAAGAGAAGAGGGAGAGAAAGAGAATTATGAAAGAGAATAAGAAAAGAATGCGAATGTCTGCATCGCTTCTTCGCGGTTTTTCGGATCTCACGAATAAATCCGATGTTCTGAATTGTTACCACGTAGAAGAGCGAAAAATTACCTTTCCAACAAGCCCTCGTCGAGGCTGGTAACGAGACTCTGCAGCGAGTTACGGCCGCTTGAAGGAGTGGGAGAAAAAAGTGTGTCTAACTTTAGATGTGTTTTTCTCAAAAAAGTGTTTTCGCGCATTCTTGTTACACTCATTTTTGACCACTTGTATCTCCCCAAAGAAAAACGCTACAGATTTCGCCGATAGCTCCTTGGAACGGGTATTCATTCCTCTATTACGTACTATCCGTAACTCAAAATTCGTCGAATCGACAAAGTTACCCCTTTTTATAGAAACTGCCACAATAGAAGGGAAATTTAGTTCGGAACAAAAGTCAAAACTCCATATTTTTTCTCCATAGGAAGGAAAAGGAGCTTGTGGCACGGATTCCCCTGATCCGATCAAACTGAAACTTTATGGTTTTTTTTTTGTTTTTTTTTTATTATTATTTATTTATTTATTTTATTGGAACCAATTTAGGACACGAATCAGAGGAAATTCACAGAAAAATATCACCAAGAGTAAATAACGACCACCTTAATGTGAAAAGGAAGTTTTGTGTTCATCTCAAGTATTCCCAACATCCTTTCAGCTTATCTCCCTGACTAGGGTATGCTCATGTGCGCAAATGTGAGTGCTGGGGGGATAAGGTTCCAATCTGCACTAGCAGGGATGAAACTACGGGAGGCGGTGAAACACCACCCAATAATTTAGCTGTCAGCAAATTTGAAACTGTTCATTTGCATTTTTCATTTTCTAATAAGAACGTTAGTCTATTTATTGATTTTGTTTTTTCAATTAAACAATATTTTGATTAAAAAATCGGCCAATTTTCAACAAAAAAATTTTGTCGACGAATTTCTAGTTTAAAAAAATATTTTTCGGCTAATTTTTCTTCTCCACACCCCTTTTCCAAACTAAAAGTCGAGTTTCGTCTCTGGTTCAAAGGTCCGTCGTTGTCGATACACGTTATCCTAAGGAGTTTTTTTTTTATGACGCGGGCTCAATATCTTAAGCGCTAAAGGTCCATTTACATTGAAACTTGGATGAAAGATATGTATCAACTTCCTACTTCTAAAGAAGTAAGGTGCTGTTACCAATCAGTTCTAAATAAAATATTACGAAAAATTGATTTTGATGGTTTCGAAAAAATATATTTCCCTATCGCATCGCTCTAGCAGATGTAAGACATGTCTAAGAACGTGTTTTCGAGTTTTTGCTGGGATCCGGATAAATGTGCCGGCTAAAAAAAATGAAGTCTCTAGCTTCAATACAGACTGAAATTAAAATAGCTAAAATTTGATGATATAAAATCTTAATTTTGGAAGAAGAAAAAAAAGCGTTTAAAGTTGTGAAACAGAAAAACACTCGAAAAATTGATGATACTGCGCCAATCCATCTCGAATTTCGCTATTCTACAGTGCGAACATAAATCAAAACATCCTGCTAGGTTCACAGGCTGTCGATGCATGTGCGTAAAGAAATACAACTTTCAAGGACTTCGTATGAAGAACAAATGAAGGGTTGGTTTTGAAAAACTAATCAGTCAGGAAACGAAGTTCTGCAAAGTCATACATTTGAAAACAATGGACTGATCGGTAACGAGATAATAATTATAATGCGTAAGTGATAACGCGCGTGGGGTCTGGTTGGCTGAGTGGATAGTGCGTTGGTCTCGGAATCCGGAGGTCCCGGGGTCGAGCTCACCTAGCGACTCACCAGATTTCGACCCAGGCCGGTTTTTCGGCCAGAAGGAAAGAGGTTTAAGACAGCCCTAACAGCCTCCCCGACGTCTCTGAGGTAATGGTCGATTCCAGGGCTCGGGTTGAGAGCAAATTAGAAAAGGAAGTGATAACGCGCGTACAAACGCAAACAAGATCGATGCGACTTATGGTACCTTTTTCGAACACCAGCCTGTAGATCGTAATTCGTTCGTAAATTTGAAACATCACGTTTTAGACGACTATTTTCTACTGTACGCTGTGGTCAGGTGTGTATAGAAGCAGTTTCCGTTGAAATATGAAAAACTGGATTCCCGACTTACTTTGTAGAGCAAAATTCACTTTTCCGACATATGACACATTTTCACAGAGCGTTTTGTTAGTTCTGCTTTAAATGACTTGACTTTAAAAAATTTAAAACAGTTGTGTAGAGAGAAAGGTGTAGATTGCCCCCTGTTCTTTCCCGCCTTCACATTCAATTTCGGCAACTTCTTCTTGACTTAAGGAGAAAATGTTGGATGTAAAATCATAAAAAATTTCGTTATCGACCCAAAGGTCAGCGTATACTTCAGCACTTACACCATACAAAAATATCCTATCTACTTGCTTATGTACGTACTCAGTCGATGAGTCATTTAAATAGATGAACCTTACACTTGACATCTGAAGAACCTCAAATTTTTATTACATCGATTTTATACTCGCTCGAAATGTAAGTTTTATTGCACGATGACAGAATTGAAATTTCTTTTCGATATTCACACTCGAGTGTTTTGTAAGAAAATTACGATATCACCGAACATGAAAATTACAGCCGGCTCGACTGAGTTTTCTCAGTATTTTTAGAAACGTGTCTAGTCTCGGCATAATGCTCATTTGAGGGTGGGGCCATGATATTGAGTCTTAAAGTCTCAATAGGTGGAATACGATAAATATTGTAAATGTCTACTAACCGGGCAATTAAGAAGATATGGGTATCTTTTTCGGTTTACAAAATCGATAATATGGCCCTAAATAAAATGCTGAAGTGTTTCTCGGGATTATGGATGACAGTTGGCGTTCCATTCACCCGAACATTCGATTAGGCAACGATGCCCAAACTGTGCCGCTTTTCCCCTCACAAAACTGGAAACTATGGTCATTAATGTGTTCTGAATCGATGCTAAATGCCTGAATGTGACGAGATAAGAAATAACTCGTATCCAAACCTGACTTGGGAGGGGAGAGGATGGAAAGTAGGGATTTTACCCAAGTCGAGACTTTTTTAGGGGCACGGATTTTCATCGTCTAATCTTGCTTTCTAATTGTTTGATTCTTTTGGCCGGATCTTAAGCCCAAAATCATAATTTCCAAAGAGGACTCAATAATATTACCAAGTTTCTTATGTTTGCCGGGGTTTTAAATTTTCTCTCGACGGCTCTGTAGCGTGATTTTTCGTCGGCGGATGAACCAGCCACAATTTCATATTTTTAGCCGAATTTCTCTCTAATTTTGAATCTGCAGCAGTTTCCAGATTTCTCACGGTTTAGTTTTATTGCCTTAATGTATCCACGGTCCCTCTTGTTGATTGTCACAAGCCAGGGCAGGTGCGTGGGCTCACATATAATACGGATATTTTATAACCTTTTTCTGTTTTACTATTCCGCTCCAAGACCTGATTCTTTCTTTTTCTGCACTAAATAGCTTAGGTCATTGCATTTTCGATCCAACTTAGCCAGTGTTGCATTCTAACGAATTCCTTTTCACATGTTCCTCTTTGTATATATCAAATCTTTCTCTCATGCCGCTGGATTAATGCAGTGCTTTGCCCTATTCACCCTTGATTTACAGTCTTACAGTTTCTTTTTCTTTCTGTTTTTTTCTTTTAATAATGGCCTGCCCTAAATGGATCATCGGATATGTGGGAAAGTCGCATGATTTCTTGGATAGTCACGTACCGATCCTTTATACTCAGTTTTTTCTAACTTTGTCTCTGCGACATTTTTTGTCGAGGTTCACAGTGAAGCCTCCTGTTCTTCAGCCCCGGCCTTCAATTATCTGCTTAAGGCACCTGTTTTTCCTTTTCCTTTTTTCCCCCTTGTGATCTAAATCAAAGCCTTTTTCGCCATTCCAGTAAAGTGGTGAATCCCTCCAGATCGAGGGAAGATCTACTTTCTATTATCCCAACCAATCAAAATCACCTTTTCTAGATTCTAGATCCACCCGTGCGTCTGGAGTGATTTGCTGGACTAGAATTCGCAAATTTTGCCCTTCTACTAGAGCTTTTTGGATGATGGGCCTATCCCGCTTTCAGAGGTGACTCTGGAGAAATGTCAGGATGGCTTCGGGACAGTTTTCCGCTGGAGATTGAAGAGAGAATCGTTTTTGGTAGGGTCCGCTTTGGAAGTCTCGGGGATTCGGTTGGAATGAGTCTCCGAAGTTCTCGCGAGTTTTTCGGGATCCGACGAGCCGGTGATAGTAACTTTCGCATTCGTAAAGGTCCGCGATGGTGCCGCTAATCGCGATGAGCATAAAAAAGTAATAGCGTATTATCATTGAACATATGATTAACATTCGAATTGAGTTTGTCTAAAATGCCAAGTGCGTGATGTTGGCTTTCTTCTTCGTTAAACCGTCAAACATGAATAACTTTCGAATAATGTTCGGCTAAATGCCAATATGGACAGGGGGCTGCACACTCCCTACTCATCATACGCAGGCGGACCAATTTACCAAGTATTTCGACCATCTGTGGATACAATGGCTCTCCACTGAGGGAAATAGGCACTTCTTTTTCGAGCTAGCTGCCGTCAATATCTGCCGAATGATCAGGATGTTGGATTTTCCAATTTGGCCACTTTCAACTTTTCTTCTTCGTTATATCGCTCGCTGCCATCCACGCCCTGTTAATTCAATTTCATAATTTGCTGTTTCTTATTTTTTAATCTTTGTTTTATGTTATTTTTTGGTGTCCTAATTTTTTCTATGGTCAATTTTTTAAGTCATAATGAGGGATGTCATATTCTTTTCTCTTTTTTTTTTTTAAACTTTCTTATATGAAGATATTCGGGGGAAGTAGTTCATCTACATTTATTTTATATCTGAGGTTGGGTCTTCGGGTCATCTAAATTAATTCCCTCACCTTTTTTTTCTTTCCTTTTTTCTTGGTCAATTTAAAAAAAATTAAATTCTCTAATGCCGAGTCTTGTAAAGGATCTGGGACAATTTGAGGGTTGGGCTTCTAAACCTATCGGCCATTTTTTTTTGTTCTCTTTCTTTTTTATTCTTCAATTTCAGCACCAGCCAATGCACGGATTCGTCGATCAGGCCTGCTCTTCGAACTTCGTTGGATTTGCTGCGGTAAAGTGTTTGTAATTTTCGTTTATTTATTTATCGCTCGTATTTTCTTTTTCAGCTTTCCCGTTAATTAGCATGGACCCTCTCATAGTTGTGTAGCTATTTCCCTAAAACCCGGGGTGTTTTTGTTTTGTCTTTTTTTTTCATTGCCCCTTTTGGCTCTACCCGGGGCGGTAGAAATTGGGTTCGATTTATGAGCTGGAATTAGTTTTTTTCTTCTATTCTTTCCTCATATTATTTCTTTCTTTTTTTCCCCCATCCGTCTTAAGTGGATGCCCAAGTAGGGTAATCTTGCGTTCACGAATTCGTGACTTGGAGATATGAGGAGTATTTTCATTGCCTCCAATTATTGTTTGAGATGGAGGTGACGTGTTTATCTTTTTTACCTCTCGGCCCGAACTCTGCTTCGGGTAGCGAAAGATGACCTACCCCTGTGAGCTCCTTTTCTCTCCCACTTGAGTTGACGGCATCGTTCCTCACTCTTAGGATCCTTGTATCCCTTTCGTGGGCCACAGTGTGGTTTGTATTTTCCTTTGCTGACAGCACGGGAGTCTAACCTGTTGCAGCCTTTTCTTTTTCTTTAATTTCGTTGCCTTTCCGTTTGTGTGGGGATCGGGACCCCTCTGGGGGTCGAAAAACATTCTTGTTTACATTTTTTTTTAATTTTTTTTATTGCCACCAAAATTGATGGCTTCATTGGGGCATGAAACATATGATCTGTGTTCTTGGGGAGCGATTTGTAGAGCGTAATATTTCTACTACCTATCATCCCCAGTTCGTAATCCCCTTCCTAGGATACCTTGTTTTTCCTCTTTTCCAGCTGGGCACCTCAGTAAACTACCTCAGGGTTGTTGCGCGTATCAGTAGTCAAAATTATTCTTCGCTCGAAATTTTGCACAACCCTGTTAACCCTTTTTGGCAAGTTTCCCTCGGGTCTATTTTTTTTAATTGTTATTTTTCCTTAATTGAGTTAGCGCACTCCATACGTGGTATTGGCACTTTGTGTAGTTTTTCCCCCTTCTCATTTTTTTTTATTCGTGGCCCAGGGAATGACACTTTCGTAGCAGAATGCCCCTGTTGACCTTTTATGGATTTGGTGTGAGACCTAAGGCCGGAGGATGAAGCTAAGTATACTCTCGCGGCAGTCCCCCACGATCCCTTCTTTAATTTTGTTATTTTTTATTTTCTTTTTGTGGGAGTAACTTTTCACTAATTCCGATAATTCGTTTTTTTCTTCTTTTTTTTTCTCGTTTTATTAAGTTTCCCTTTTCCCCCTTGACCTCGTTTGTTAATTTTACATTTGGGAAAGCTGCACTAATAGGAAAAGAAGGAGTGGGTCAATGAAACTCCAAATAGAGTTCTCTTTTTCTCTTTTTTTTTTTTTTGTTTTAGTAACAGCTGTTACCGTTCGTTGTTAACCGTCATTACATTTTTGCTGGCCACTACCTGTGTATGCTGTTTGTGCACGTGAACAAACAGTAGACAATAAGACTGTGATACTGTACTTCTTAGTAATTGACTGGGCAAATTAAATTTTTGAATTAATTACGCACACAAAAATCACCTGTCTATAATTTAATTAAATAAATAGATTAAAAAAAAAATACAGACCATATATCAGCTAAAAACATTGCCGCTTCTGATCAAGTAGTATAAAAAATATCTTCCACAACAAGAGCCAAAAGTGAGTTTTGACTCTTGGTGTGTAAGATACTATTTTATCGCCTTAGGGATTGTTCAGTGCAATCTGAATAACTAACAGGATGATGCATTCTTTGTACATTAGATATCTATTCTTATCTTCGAGGTATGTAACTTGTTACCTAGGTAATAGTTGTGCGACGCTACTTGTTCTTACATTGCTGATTACAGAAGATTGATTACCAACCGTTACAGATACATTTGCGGATCATTCTATATCAGTGCTGAGTTCTGAAGTTATAAGGATAATGTACTTTTGAAATGTTCTCAAAACTGTATATACTTACCCGTTTCGTTAACAGGTTTTGATACCTATAGTATTGACGGTAATAATCTTGATTAGCTATGCCTGTTCAAATTGTAAAATTTATTAGAATCGAAATAAAATTTTTCATTTGAATCGAAATTATTCTTAGTTTGTCTGTAGCCGATGAAGAATTACGATTTCCTAAAATGCCAGTTGAATTGATGGAATAAAATTTATATGTAGATGTAGAACTACTTTAGCAGCTTAGAAGAACGTTTTCTAGCTCCGCGAGGCGGCTTACTTCGAGTTTGAGAGTCAATTATTTTTAGACAGTTTTCCTTCAGAGAAAGTTGCTTTGATCTTGAATGTTGATCTTCTTTGCACGACTGCAGTCTGCAGCTTTGCAGTTTGAAGGTGTTTTGTTATTCAAATAATTCAATTTATTCAGAATCTGATTCTTCATTCATTCAAATAAAATCGTTCAACTGAATTCGGGCTGGTCGAGGTGGTGGCGCGCTATCATCGCAAACATGTAACTTGTAGTAGTGATCATGTGGGAATATCCCCCATTAACGTGCTTAATTTTCAGGAAATATCTCAAAAATGAAAGAGTTTTTCAAAAAAATGAAGATAACCAAACTGATAGAGGTTGAAATTTTTTATCAGATGAGGCCATTTTCATTTCAACTAGAGCAATTTTATAAAATGATGATTTTTACAGCAATTCATATTTTTCACACTACTGAAATTTATTGTAAAGCGCAATGGCGTAGCCTGACTTGGTATGAAGGGGGGGGGATGTTCGTTTCACTTTTACAACATTACAGGTGTAATACTTACTATTACCAGAATAAATTTTAATTTTTTCACATTGTCGTCCGATGCCAATGGGGGTCAGAGCCCCCCCCTCCCGGTAGCTACGCCCCGAGCTAGAGCGACTCTTTCGCGCTCTCAGTCCGAATTAATTCAAGAACGATGAAGGATTTATCTTTATTTTCCAGCCGAGACCCGAGACTCTCTTCGAGTAGTGGAGCTGCTTGTTAGTACAATCGAGAGATAATGTAAAAATTAGAACCTGCGGGTTTTTCGGGATTCTGTACGATCGAGAGAAATGTTTAGTCCAGACCGCAGCGAGGGCATCAAAAATCAAAAAGACCAGAGAGTATAAAAAGCGCGTGTGTTCAACGGTTTTCCTCATATGGTATTCAAAACATTTCTCATTTCTATGTACATATATCCGTCTACGAATTTTCAAATCACCCTTCAGGAAGTCTTTGGACCAACACAAGTTGTTTATCTATCATGAAATTTCGAGCATGTTTACAATCAAAATCGAGGGTTATAGTGCAAATAAGTATGAAATTGACTTTTGTAATTTATAGTTCTGGAAAAACACGTATCCTGTTACCTATTCCAACCTCATTTTGAAAATGCAGCACATCCTGCAGAATTGGCGACTCCCTTGAGCCGAAGGTAATATAACTTTTGATAGACGTGTGACCACCAAATGCCGAATAATTTGAGAGCCATTTCGGGCTCCCAGGTAAATTGCGTCGGTATTTCTTCATCTGTTCATCTATGTTTATTCATAATGTACATATGTAGCTCTGTATCACGTATTTGAAGGACCCGTGGGTCCTTCAAATAGTTCGAGCCCTGGGGAAGTCCCCCCCTCCCTTCTCAGCGCCACTGTTCGCAGCATCTCGCCCAGTCTATCCCGAGTGTATCCGATAATTTTATGTTAGAAAACTTGAAAAGTCGGTCACATCCAATGACTTCCAGTTTGAACTTCCATACCGATTAAAGAGGCCGACTCGAAGTTACCGCACGTATTCGATGTCACGTCGAAACGGCAGACAAGATTCTCTACGTTGCGTTGTTGAAAACTAGAACGTTCCTGCCTGATCCGCAGTCGAGATATGTTTCATTTTTTTTTTCCTGCGAAAGACTCGTCTTCAAAAAAAAAAGTTTAAATTGTAAGCACTTTTCCCGTTACACGAATTTCGGCGTACCGCCTGTCACCCATTTTTCATTTTTACGAAAAATTTTGTAACATGTCGTACGTCTGAAAACTGCATGCGCCGAAATCGTGCCTGGAATCCGACTCGGGAGGTATTCGAAGCCGGCTGAAATTCGGGCGCGTATATGACTCAGCCGAGGCTGCGGCGTTCGGTCGTCCTCGAATAATGCGCTGTAATTTGTCTCTTTCCGACTAAACGTGCTCTAATTCGTTCAAAACGGACCAAAATTTTTCTCCGACGCGAGCATTCGCGGTCGAAATTTTATCAACCTCTGCCTCCGCCTCCACATTTTTCCGGCGGGCTCCGTATCAAGTATATAAACACACCAGTAGGTAGAGTGTGTTTCGTTTAACAATCTGTAAAGTTAATTTATCGTGAAAAGGCGAGTAAACTCGATTAATGCTCGTCTATTAGCCCTTCGAGGCTATAACCCAGAGATCGGGCACCAGTCCAGTTCGAGAAGTATGTTTTATTTTTTTTTCTTCAACTCCTTGTGCCAATTTAATCGGTTACGCTCTTCACTCGCTATATTTATCGTAACGCGACGAATTTTAAGTTAGCAGTCATTTTATTCCGCGAACCACCCTTATAGATGTCAAAATGTATGAAACTTGTTACCCGATATTCATCTGATCGCCGCTCTACATCGAAGTATTTTTATTAATGTCGCGCACATCATCGCCGCCTTTACAATGAATAAACCGTTTTTTTCCTAATTCGATGTAATTGGAAGGTCAGTTTGTGTGGGAATATCAAAGCTGACCGCGTTGGAGGAATGTTGATTGCAAATTCGTTGAAACTCCGGGAGTTTACAGTAAAATTGAGCGTTAAATGTTTAGTTTGCAGAATGTTAGATCGAAATAATAGAACCGCGAACGCTATTCATTTTTAGACACCAAAGATCTTTTTTTTTTTAAAACATCTTGGTCCCGAATGAGTCGCAAAAAGATTCTCGAGTTTCCCTCTGTCAGAAGTCCCCCAAATGTGGAACTAAAAAACCCTTGTTTAGTTTGCGGAATGTTATCAAAAACAAAAATACGAGAGTAATACAATGGGCAATTTTGGATTCGGGAACAGAAACAAAAGAGGCTGGAAATTCCCTAAGATTTTGCCAAGAACACAATCTAAAAATAGTTGATAGTTTCTTCAAGAAAAGGAAAGGAAAAAGATGGACGTGGATCTCACCAAACCAAAGATATAAAACTCTAATAGACTATCTACATAATAACCCCAATAAAAAGAAATCTATAGTAAATTTCGACATTCAAAATAAATTCGAATACCATTCAGACCACCGACTAATAACAATAACAATGCAAACTGATAAGCACAACATCAGATTTAGCAATAGAAACAGCAAAGGCGACGGAAAAATTAATCCCCAAAAATATCAACAAGAGTTGAAGGAACAAATAGCAGAACTGAAATTAGGATTAAAGGTCGAAACCTGTGTAGAAACACTGTACAAATCAATAACAGGAATAATAAATAATAAAAAACACTCCAAAAAGTACAACAGACGAAATGGTGGCAAACGAAAGAAAAAATCCAAAGGTGGAAAAAATCAAGGATGATATCAAACTTACTAAAAAAAAAAAGGTCCCAACTCTTAGGGACTAGAAGGAAATAGGCGAGAGAGAAAATTCTAATCCATAAGAAATTGAGAGAAAAAAATTTCATGGTAAAAAATGATATCATCAAAAAATTATATTAAGATAGAAACGATAAGGAGCAAACTGAGACATAGGTAACGTTGACGTAATAAGGCACATACATCGCACGAAATGAAAGTGGGCAGGTCACGTCTCCCGCCTCATAGATGACCAATGGACCTACAGAGCCACCTTTAGGCAACCTCTAAACAACAAGAGGAAAAAGAGGCGTCAAAAACTAAGGTGGAAGGACGACATTAACAAATTCCTAAAAACACAAAATTATCACAAACATTTCAAAAAACAGGCTAGAATGAGATCGGTTGCAAGATACCTTTGCTCTCCATGGGCCGGGAATAATTGCGTGAGCCCTAATCCGGGTTCCAAATCGGAAATTCAGATGTAAACATCAATAATAATTCCCAATAAAGGTGATTATCATATATGATATCAAAATAGTACAACAACGTATGCATTTTTAGACTCCAAAGATTATTT
Source organism: Acanthococcus lagerstroemiae (assembly GCA_031841125.1). Classification (NCBI taxonomy): domain Eukaryota; kingdom Metazoa; phylum Arthropoda; class Insecta; order Hemiptera; family Eriococcidae; genus Acanthococcus; species Acanthococcus lagerstroemiae. The sequence continues at coordinate 29,460,612 of CM063113.1, read as the reverse complement.
TCTATTAACGTCTTGGTCTCAGATGAGCCGAAAAAAAGTTCTCGAGCTTCTTTCTGCCAGAAGTCCCTAAATCTGGACCTAAAGAGCTCTATTGTTTAGTCTGTGAAAAATATTAAGAACCAAAACGCCTCCTCCCCCTCCTGAAAAAAACGCACTGCGGGTTGCCTACCTAAAAATTAGAAAATTTGCAGGGGCAGATCAGCTACTTTCAAGGACATAATCTGTTCTAACATAAAAGATCTCCATGTTTTAAGACATAACCGACATAATAAGACATAAAATGACATAATTACCCATTATCTTCAAGATCATAAGTCGCTGCAGGTTGCCTACCCTGCCCCTTAATTGTTTAATTTTCCAGGGGTAGCCTACCCTCAGGAGGGGGTTATGGTTGAAAAGGGAGCTCTTGAAGGGGGAGGAAGGCCCCTGTGGGGGCGTGTGAGAGCTAGCCTGGGTGGATGTCCGATGGCCAGGGATCTTCAAAGGGGTTGGAGGGCCATAATGAGGACAGGGGCTCTGAAGGGGGATAAAGCCCAGTAGGTAATGGTGGGTGAGAGGTCCTCGTTGCGGAGGAAATCCTTGGTAGGAGAGGGTGGCCACTGAGGAAGGAGGAGGTAGTGGTGGGTGAAGATCGTAGAGGGGCAGTAAAATTTTGGTAGATAAAGGCCCGGGGTGTAAGAAAGGATGGAAGGGGGTTCATGGTGGAAGATTGAGGACCGCTGATAGAGGGGGAGCAAAAGAAGCGCAAAGCAAACCTCAACTCAGGAACAAAAGTTTTAGACCAAATACCGAAAGGGGTTTGGGCTGCGGAGCGGCCAGGGGGTGAAGCCCCCTAGTGGTCTGTGAAATACGAGTATTATATGAAAACAGTAGAATCATGTATGTATTTTTGGACACCAAAGATTGTTTTTCTTTTTTCTTTAATGTCTTGAATAGATCTCGGCTGAGCCGCAAGATAATTCCTGAGCCTCCCTCTGCTAGAAGTCCCCCAAATGTGCTGGACCTAAAGAGCTTTGGTTTAGTCCGGAGAGTATTAGATCAAAATAGTGGAACAACGTACCCATTTTTGGACACCCTTTTAACGTCTTGGCCTGGAATGAGCGGTAAAACAGTTCCCGAGCATGCATCTGCCGATAGCCCCCCCCCCATGTGGATCTAAAGAACTCTAGTTTAGTCCGCAGAATGTTATATCAAAATAATAGAAAGACGTGTGTATTTGTGGACACAAGAGACTGTTCTCCTTTAATGTCTTGGTCTCGGATGAGTCGTAAAAAGTTCCCGAGCCTCCCGCTGCCAGAAAGCCTCCAAATGTGGACCTAAAGAGCTCTAGTTTAGTCCGGGGAATATTGGATCCAAATAGTAAAATAATGTATGCATTTTTGGACACCAAAGAGTGTTTTAATATCTTGGCCCCGGATGAGCCGTAAAGAAGTTCCCGAACTTCCCTTAGTCGATAACCCCCCCCCCCAATGTGGACCTAAAATGTTCTAGTTTAGTTCGCAGAATGTTAGATCAAAATAATAAAACGAGGTACGCATGTTTGGACACCAACAATTGTTTTCTTCTAACGTTTTGTTCTCTGATGAGCCATAACAAAGTTCCCGAACTTTCCTCTTCTGACAGCCCCCCTCCAATGCGGACCTAGGAGCTTGAGTTCAGTCCTGAGAATATCGGATCACAATAGCAGAAAAACGTATGCATTTTTGGACACCAAAGATTATTTTCTTTTAATGTCTGGGCCTCGGATGAGCCGTAAAAAAGTTTCCGAACTTCCCTCTGCCTACAACCCCCCCCCCCTCCTCATGTTGACCTAAAGAGCTCTAGTTTAGTCCGCGATGTGTTAAATCAAAATAGTAGAACAACGTATGCATTTTTGGACACCAAATATTGTTTTCTTTTAACGTCTTGGTCTGGAATGAGCCGTAAAACAGCTCCCGAGCCTCCCTCTGCTAAAAGTTCCCCAAACGTGGACCTAAAGAGGTTTAGTTTAGTGCGAGAAATATTAGACCAAATCTACGATTTTTTTTGGCGGGGGAGATTTATGTCTAGGGGATTTTTGCCATTTTCGATTAGCAACTCTGACTTTGGGTTCTCAGTTAGGTTTCAGAGGGTTCTACGCGAGGCGATATCAAACATTTAACGACCCAATTATGGAATTTTCAAGTTAAGCAATCGACCCCCTCCCCCCTTCATTTTGATATTTGATTCGGTACATAAAAAGTCAATTATGATAATTTCAAGAATCCTGGCTTAGCTTTAGAAGCTCAAATCGGAAATCTAAGAGAAATCTGATAAAATTTCCGAGTTTAGAGATCCAAAACATCTCTAATTTGATGCTTTACTCGATTTTCTTCACAAAAGGTCAATTTTGATAACTGTCAATTTATACTTTAGGAGTTCAGATTACTGTTCGATAAGGAAACAGATATTTTTCGAATTCAGCGACGCAAGAAACTACTCTGATTTTGATACATTATTCGAGTTTTTAAGAAGAGCCAAATTGAAACACTGTAGATCTCAAATTTGGATTCTGGAACTCAAATTAGGACAGAACACTGGTAAAATTTTCGAGATTTGCGACCCAGAAATTCCTATTTTGATGATCTTTCTAGGAAAAATTTCAAGTTAATGGCAAGTTTCAATCTTGTTTTGCGGATGAACACTTTTTCCCCGCCAAAAAAGAAACTAAGTAGAACTCGCTATCAGAGGTGCCAAATTGAGGGAAAAGAATGGCGTTCTTTCATTCTTTTGGGAAGAACTGGTCAACTCGAGAGTGTGTTCCACGTCAGTTCAACTTCGGAGTAAAAGATTGGTGGAGGATTATTATTTTACACCCAGAACAAATTAATGGTCTCTTGTATTCAGTAAAAAGAAATTACACTGTTATATCTCTGTACATGCACTAGCCCATCACCTGAAACAGTTCTATACTTATTTCTAATCATTCTTATTTCAAATTCTGAAACAAACAGTCGAGTCGCCCCAAATTTGGCTATTTGAGCTGCATCCCACCGGTCAATTTTCCTGAGTCTCCATGGACATGTCTAACCCTGATGGCTCATATCGAAATAATGTTCCTAACAAAATGATCCGACATCAAATTCCCCGTGCGAATTTTCAATTTTTTCGAATCTGTATTAGAACTGCAGAAAAAGAAGGATTCAAAATGACTCCCTTCCAAACTTCCATTTCATAACATTATAGAGATAAAAATAATTTTTTTAAATCCTTCATCATTCTACTACACGGTGTAGTCAAAATAGCATTCAATTTTTTTTCGGAGCCACTTCTCTACCACTGTGCCTTCACAACCCTCTGAAATTTTTACCGTTTCCATTCATCACTCTTCCAATACCATACTTTTGAAAATTGAATTTTTCGTACACCATTGATTTTGGCCGGAGTGATGTATTAATTCTTTACAACCTTCTATAACGATCTGAAATGAATTCAATATATGTGATCTGGAATCATGAAATGTACCTCTGGTGTCAAAAAATTATTTTTCACTTTCTCGACAGTTATTATAGAAAAAGATCACGTTCTTTCGAATGAAATAAATCGCAGCTTCCTATCTTCATTAATTTTTCCACAAATTGCATTTAAAAATTATGTCAAAAGTTTAAAAACATCCATTTACATGGCGTCGTGTGAAACAGGCCTCCAGGAATGACAGAGAACAAGAATCCAAAACGCGGAGATGTACACGCTATGCACATCTGTGCGCACCTCTGCTGCCATCCCATCTTTACCCTCGTTTACCTCAAAAACCTGCTGTTTTCGCACGAGAGGCAGATTTCATGATTCCAGGTTACATATCATGTTTGGCGTTCTTTGGCTCACCGATTTTATATTTGATTTCAGTTTTTCCTGAATTTGAGAAATGAGGAGCTACGAGGGCGAGGGAATAAAAATTTATTTCGTAAAATACGATAAATGTATCTAATAATATTTTTCAAAGGTCACTGGATTCGTTTTCGGCATTATTTTGGCTGTATTTCCTAAACTACAATTTTTATAGAAAAGGAAGAATTTTGAATTTTGAAATTTTGAAAAATTCAATACGGCTGTCTCGTGTTGGACTTCAAAGGCTGCGGAACTAATTTTTGATATTATTCGTCAGCCTTAGTTGAAACTTTGAGAACTTAGTACTGAAAATAAGGGGAAGAGAGGGATTGTCGAATAAAATTTGAAAAATGAAGTATGGGCGTCTCTTGTCAGATTATGATATTCGTTTTATGGAAAAATATAGTAGGATCATAACTAAATACTAAAGGGTCATAATTCATCCATACTCGTATGCCATAATTGTCGACATACTTGTATGGTACTATTATTATGAACATTTTACAAGTTTCAAAAGCATTTTCTTCCTAAAGTAAGATGAAAAACTATATTAAAACATCTTCTGTAGCAACTTCTTTTGGAGACAAGTATTTGACAGCCGTATTGCATTCAACGAACATTGCTAACAGTGTCGTCGGAAGTTTTTTCTTTGAGAGGTACCAAAATTTCGAATATTGGTCAAGCGAAAAGAAAAAACAGTTTTTGTCCTAAAAGTAAAGGTAACAAGCTAAAAATCATAAACTCTTGTTAATCTTCAAAATTTTCTTAGATCTCACCTCTGAACACTCTCAAGAAGTCTTTCTATCTTTTTTTTTATTTTTTTCTTCCTTTCTTTTGATTTAGAAGGATGTTATACTTTGGACAGGGTTATACCGCAAGGTATTGCAAATATGCAACCGTCATTCAGCTATGACGCATGCACACTTCCGTGTCGTTTAAAAAGATCATTCGATTTATATTGAAATGTTGGTACCACTGTAACTAGTACGCTCTGCAGCTACATTCTTGTGTACGTTAAGCCGTACGTGTTAATCCTTTCTTGTCAATTGTCAAGTAACGAGTTACTTTGGTGCTTTCGATACAATACACGTCTTCGAGTATTACTGTGTCGTTTATTGCGTTTATGGAGTTGGTTCTCGGTAATAACTGCGAGCTTCAGTCATGACACCTCTTCAATGTATGAATAAACTTTATTTTAAAAGACATGTTTTTACAACTACAGTGTGAATTTTGTGGTTATTTTAAAAAGTGTTTTTTGAGGACCTACATATAATTTGATTTTAATGTAATTTATTTTGGGTGGTAATTACTACGTATTCTCTGGTAGGTTTAGGTTCATTTCTTCATTTGCTCTTTTGTAAATTTCAAAGAAATAAACATAAGAAAAAGTAGGAAGAAAACATACACACTATGATACACATGTGTGGCTGCAATGTAGTGGTGAGTCAGCAAAAACCTAAGATTTGGTTAATGGATTCTAATGACTACTTCATGCAACTAAATCGGTGTTACCTGTTTTTCCTGAACTATATGATAAAATATGTATCTGTGATTAATAATTGATAAAAAGTGGCACTTCAATATTACTTCCTGTGTGTTCCGAGGTATAATAACGGTGTTTTATGTACTTCGGGATTAAAAAGTTGGTCATTAAAAATGTACTTCTGACCTTCGCATTCAAATTACAGAACGTACCTACACAAGTTGACAAGTTACAACTAAGACATGTAGCCATGTATCCACTGCATATCAACTGAATGGGTTATTCAAAACTTCATCTGAAAATTCAGTTTTTGTGGAAAGTGTCCTAAGGTACAACATTCGCCCCTAAAAATGATACTCTACACTCCAGATTTTTTGGGTTGAAACAATGTTCTCCTTTACCCCCTCCGTTCCAACGTTACTGTTTGCTGATTTCCCTTACCACTTCTGTTCGTCTCATGATTCCTGTCAGAGCTCCTATATTTTCTAGTTAGGATCAAAACGATACCAAACATGAGTTTAGTGGCTCTCCTAACCCTGCAAAAGATAAACCATATTGCATTTTCACATTTTTGGTATTGTAATCCCTCGCCAATACCAGTCTTGTGTAGGTGTCATACTTTGAAAAACATGACGGAAGAACATAAAAATATCGGAAACTAATTCAGCAATTTGTGGAGCCTAAATTCGACATCCATATATTGTAGTAAGGTAAATGTACCAATGGTGGACATGATAAATGTTTTTCCGGGTAATATTTCAGTTGCGCTTCACGTATCAAAGTTAAAGATTTGATTATGTGCCCATATGAAAGGACATAGAATTTCACGCAATTTGATATGGTTTTCATTTGAAGACTCCATTAAAATGGTTGCCAAAAAAAAAGATCAAAATGCACCTTTCTTTCTCCAATGGTGGACACTTAAAAAATAGTAAAATCTAGTGGTGGCCACCCAATAGCGGACACTTTGAAAATTTTTTTAAATTGGAAAATGACATCATAAATTTGTTTAAATCTTTACTTTAAACATATATTTGGTTAATTTTAGTTATGTGAAATCAAAATACACATTCAGAATACTCTAAGCTTATAAGTTACTTAATACTTACTTAACCCAAAGTCAAAATACAAAGTCAGAATTACTAACGCATATTATAATTTGTAAAATCAAAGTCAAATTTTACTACCTATATTTTTCTGACATATAGTTGTGCCTATATGCATGGGTTTTGGGAGTATTTCCTCGATCTCATATTTTTTATTAATAATGGCCTCTCGGTTGTGTAAAAAGTTCTTACTGTCCCCATCTAAGAATTCAAAATACAGTTTTGATAACTATCATGTTAAATTAGGGTAATGAATTCAAGTGATAGATAGGTATTTATTGGAATTCCTAATGACCACTAATGGATTTTCAAAAATTATCACGCCTATGCGATGGTGGTCATTAGAGTCCACCATTAGAAAAAAGGAAAATTTGTTTCCCAATAATGGCCACTTGTAAATTATCGGCTTCCTTAATGTTGTTTCAAGTTAACATCGCTCATAACTGGATTATATAAAGCGAAAGGAATTCTAGGGTATGTCAAACAGCTGAAACGATAGAATAGAAACACGTTTTAGTAATGTCAAAAATTTTACTTCCCATAGTTTTTTTCGGAGGAATCCTCGAAAATTCACTTCCATTTGAAAGAGAAAACAAAAGTGATATAAGATTCACCACACCCTATTGACGATTTTTGCATAAGAAATCCGCAGCAGCACGCAGCGATTCTGAGTGAGACAGTCGCGTTCGCTGCTGATGCTGAAAAACAAAGTGTCAGCAGCGTTTCGCAGCAAAAACATGTATGCAGTGGTGCGGAGCAGCAGCGTTCATGACCCGTTGTTCACTGCGTTACACTACTGATGAAATCAGAATCAGCAGCTGATTCAAATGGGTTTTCAGTAGCTACTCTCTGCTGGATTTTTATTCCGTGGTGGAAATAAATCGATTCTGCTGCTGCATTTTGCAGTGGAAAAACAGTAGTTCTAGCTGTGGTCCGCAGCTACAATTTTCTACTCTGCGGTAGACAGCGTATTGCAGTTTCTCTTCTCATTTACAATTTATCGAATTGAAATAGTAAAAATACAAAGTAACTGGTCGCCAAAAAAATTAATAATACCAATGATTCTTGAAATTACGAGTATATTTATGTAAACAATTGAGTATATAACTTTCAAAATTGCTCAAATCCAAGAATACGGGTGACCTCATCCTATGATTTGGTGACCTCATTGGTTACTTCATGTGATTTGGTGACCACATTTGTCTCTGAAATAAATTACAATGTTGAATAACTACATGGTATTTTCAAGTTCGTTTTTAAAAATTACACACAGTTAGAAGCAGGGGCGTAGCTACGGGCAGGAGGGGTGTTTGAACCTCTCACCCCACCCCTGGGTTCGGCCGACAATGTGAAAAAATTAAAATTTATTCTAATAATAGTAAGTATTACACCCGTAATGTTGTAACAGTGAAACGAACTCTCTCTCTCTCTCTCTCTCTACTTTTCCTTCAGGGCCCTGATACATCATTACATGGCCCTACTATCTTATTCCCAATTCTCTCCTACTTAAACCAAAAACAAAAACCTTCATCTTACCTTTCTCCTATTTTTCACTGCTCGATTGTTATTCTGTACTTAATCAGTTTTGAATCACGCTGATTGAGACCGAGAAGAATATTCTCTATATTTTTCTTTCCCTCATATTCTATTGTTTGAAATTAAAAGAATATATTTGTTCTTTAATGCACCTCAACTGATCTAAATAAATAACTCTTCCCAATATTTCATATTGATACTCTTTCAATTAATCACAATTCATAGCCGGAATGATTTTCTTCTCCTAGCAAAATCATCGCGGGGATCCCACTCATTTATCTTTGAGGCCCCATTCTCGTACACTGATAACGTCATTGCACTCCTTGCCTAGAGACATAAAATTTTATTTTGTATTCAGTTCTGATTCTGTCTTCTGGTAATTCATCGCATCACTTCCATGAAGTATTTGATATTGTCACAAGGGGACTCCATTCACTTTGCTTTTTTGAAGTTCCACCCTGCTTTCTGCATCCTCCAACATACTTGAGACTTTCATAATTTTTTTGAACATATTCTGACCCACTGATATCACCTTCCTATTCTTCCTACAAGTATTCCATAAGATTTTCAAATCTCATATTCATACAATATTTACCTATATTCTGACAATTCAGGTTCTCTCGTTCATCGGACTCATCGGACTCAGCTTTCTTCAATTTATCTAGCGAAATATATTACATAATAACAAGTAAAAATGATTTTTTTTCACACTATTCCATAAACGAAATATAAAATCAGCCACGTTCTGACTATCCACCACTCTTCACAAGTTGTCCACTTTCTTCCGAGCATCAAATTCCCTGACTTTTCCAGATTTTTTCAATGCTCACCAACGCCCCCTCCTCTGGTCAAGGGCGGACTTCTTTGAATACTAGGCTGGTTATACCCACTGGCCACAATTAAAAAAATTTAATGCGTACATCTCTGTTGAAAGGGCCCACTTTGGCAATCACAGTTTTGGCTGTACAGTTGATTTTTTTTTTAAATTTCGACCAAAAAATCAATTTTTGGGTTTTTAGCAATTTGGTTCTTTCAGCTCCGCTGTACCATTTTTTTTAGGTCTCATTCCATTCAAGCTCCAGGGTATGAAATGCATAGAAACAAAAAGGGCCTATGTTGTCGACTCCAGTTTTTTTTTTTAAACGGAAGTTTTCACTCTTAATCATTTTGCGGACTTTCAAAAGAATTTCCCTCAAAATACAGATTTTCGGTACCTCATTATCAAAAAGACTGACAAAATATCTTTCAGTAACGTTACACAGCTGGTTAAGGTCTCATTCGAAAGGTAATTCGGTCTAGTATGACCCTCGCCCCTCGACTTCATACTGACAAGACCAAGTGGACCTTCTCGACAGAGATGTATACAAAATATGAACATTTTCTAAGACTCTTGAAATAGTTTCAATGAATGTTATACATTTTCTAAGACTCTTGAAATAGTTTGAATGAATGTTATTGACTTGTCACACAAACAGAACCTTCAAGACAGGTTATCACTTACCAAAGCCTCCCTCCCGCGACACGCGCGCGCGTTTTGAAACAGGGTACAAAAAGAAATCTTTTGAATGGCTGGGGGACCAGCCTAGAGAGCATTTTGAGACCTTTCCCACGCCCAAGCTGATTCACCCCTTGAATAATTAGGGGTGCGATTTTTTATCATGCAAAAAAGAAGGGTGGTTCGCGCGAAAATGAAACAGAGAAGGAAAAACGCGATAATAATCGGCTATTAAGAAGAAGAAGAAGAAGAAAAGAAAAAAAAAGGGAAAAAAAACGCGGCGACAATCACGCCAGTTTTAGGATGTTGGAAACTTTAGGGCTCATTATCAGTTTTGGACTGTCAGTTTGAGCTAATGTACCAGTTTAGGTTTTTGGTCAGATATTGGTTATCTATCACATCGATTGGTTTTTTAGTAGTGATTCTCAATTTCCAGATAATATTAAGCGTTTTCCGAAACATTCCCGATTTGATTTCTCTTTTCTTTTCTACGTTTTTTCTTTGGACTGGGGGGGCTCACATTTTTCGTATTTTTGATTGAAAACATTCTGGGAAACATCCCTGTATTGCACATGCTGCAGACAAGAGTGATCGGAGCCATAGCCAAGAGATGCAGTGGCAGAAGTTCATAACAGTCGAGCACCTGGCACTGGTTGTTGAGGCTGACAGTCCAGTACATGACACTAGTTGTTGGAGCTGCAGTGGCAGTGGTTGATGACAGTAGCGACCTGGCACCTGAAGTATGAGAGGGTTAAGTACTCTGAAGTTGGAGTTACCAAGTGAACAACTGAAATGGAACACTGGAAGTACCATTCATACATGCGACAACATACAGTTCCGACGATTTAAATTCTTGCGCCGTATTTCGCGTGCATTCCTTATACAAATGGCATGCGTTTGATTTCTAGACTTGTCGTTTTTCGCATGCAAACGCTCTTTCTGTCGCTTGCGAATAATTATTCTCCAATAGGTAACTACTAATTGAATATTACATTAAATGACATAACTTACCAGTAAATTACCTTCTCAACACAAAATTTCGAACTAAACTCAAAAACGCAACGCGCAACCGCTAACTTGGGAGTTGGAAACAGAAACTGTGAGATAGTTTGTAGATACACATTGAACCAGATAGCCGTTAAACCGCAAACGTTTATCTAAAGGCGCCGACTTGGCGACAACCTTGAAGCCTGAATGTAACATCACCGGTAGCTACAAGCCATCATTGTTTCATTCTGATATCAACGTTAGCTGCTGAAAAAATTGAATTATCCGCAGCGTTTCGCTGCTTAGTCGCAGTAAAATCAAACGCTGCTGTATACTATCCAACATTTAACCGCTGAATGCTGCTGAGTTTCATCATCCACATCAGCAGTGTAGTGGACAATTGTTTTAAATCGCTGCGTAACGCTGCTGTCTCTATGTGTACTCTGCGGAATCATTTCAAAATCCGCAGCAGACAACTCTTGAGGTCTGCTGTTAGATCTCCTCAAATCGCAGCGTAACGCTGCAGAATTGTATAAACGCTGCATCAAATCTAACAATTTCGCAGTGGAAAACTGAAAATCCGCTACAACCAGGAGCTGAATTTTGACCGATTTCGTCAATAGGGCAAGAAATGTTTCTTTTTGGCTTTCTCTATAATATGGCCAATAGAAACAGTATACTCTCAACTCTTAGCAATTGAAACCTGAAAGTGTCCACTATTGGGGCAGTGTCCACCATTGGTACATTCACCTTACTCAATAAGAAAAAATGTTACGCCCCTCTCCTGCTCTTATCCTTAGGATCTAAGTTTGCCGATTTTCAGTTAAGGCTGCAAATTATATCGAAAATGCGTTCTGCAGCCTTTGAAACTCAACAAGAGACGCCCAATATAGAATTTTTCAAATTTCCAAAATCTCACCATTCTCCTTTTCTGTAGAGGCCGTAATTTAGATAATACGGCCAAAATAATATCGAAAAGGAACCCAGCGACGTTTAAAGCCTGTTATTCGATACTCATATTGTATTTCACGAAATTCTCATCCCTTCTCCTCATAGGTGCCTCATTCTTTAACTTTAGTGGTGGATCAGAGAAATTTGAAATGATACAACGATTTTATTTCAGATCGTTATAGGAGTTTGTGAAGTATCAGTGCTTCACTTTGGAAAAAGATCAACGATGTACGAATGAACACAATTCTCAAAAGTGTGGTGTAAGGGAAAGGTGAACTGAGACCAAAAAGTTCCACAGCTGTGAATGTCCGTTTGGAGAAGTTGCTCCAAAGAAAATTGAATTCTGTTTTAACTATACGCAGGAGCGCAAATAGGGCCCAGAACTGGGGGGGGGCTTAAGCCCCCTTATCATAGGCGCCAACTTAGCTCTTTTTGGGGGGCTTGGCCCCCTCAATGAAAACTTTGGAGGGGCGACGCCCCCCAATATTTTCAACTCAAAAATGGAAAAAGTACAAAAAATTTTACCATCAATGTTTAAATTCAACAAAAAAGAAAAAAGAGAGAAAACGAATAAGAAAAAATCGATAATACCGGAATATCAGACGCGTGTCTCAATAAAATAATCAAAGAAAAAAACCGGGCTCCCACTGATTCTGCCCCTCCCCCCCCCCCCAATATTTTCCATAAGTCGGCGCCTATGCCCTTTATTATGAAGCAACGTTACCTCCCCGCATCATTTCTTTTGGTAATTTTTCAGTGTTTGGGAGGGGGCTATTTAGAAGTTTGGGGGGCTAAGCCCCTCCAAGTCCCCACCTTATTGCGCCTATGACTTTATGGCTTAGTAAAATGGTGAAGTAGTTGAAAAAACTGGTTTGCTTTCCATAAGGCATGTATTGGATAGTTGTTCGGAAGGGGTCATTTTGAACCTAACTTTTCCGGCAATTCTGATGTAGGTTCGGAAACGTTGAAAATAACCTTGGTGTAGAATAATATTGTTTCGAATACTTTTTTGTTAATACGAGCACAGGTTCACGAGTTTTGGTCAGAAAACGGGAAGTGCGGGTTCTTTAGTTTTGCGGGTATTTTGAAATTTATATGAGACAAAGATGCGCTTAGTTCGGACCGCAGCTAGAGTATTCGAAATCAAAGCGCAAGAGTTTATAGAAAAGGCGCGTGTATTGATCGACGTTTTGTAAAAACAGATCTTAATGCGAGTGCTAAAAGGTATAAATTGTGACTGTACTATAACTGAATTGTAATGGTCCTGATCCTGTCCCGCCGATCGAAGGAAGAAAAAAGAACAATGAGTAAGAAGAAGAATAGCATGTTTTAGAAGAGATCACGTATCGGAAATGCTGGTGACAAAAGGCGTTTGTTAGACGTTCACAAAGTAGCCAGGTGGGACTATTTGTACAAAAACATACCTTCGCGAGGAGAGGGCCGCCGCAGGTCCGCATTCGGGGTGAAGGAGGCGCGGGGACCGTTTTGCAGTGCATCTAAACGCCGAGATCACGGCGTGAAAAGGAAAACATCTTTGATATCCCAAAATATAAGTTGAATTTCTAGTATGCCTGGGCTAGTTGCCGAGGTTATAAAGTCAAAACGGACGATAGAGATTTCTCCTGCTATACTGTCAATATCATGAAAGTAGAGATAGTTATAAATTACTGGCAAGGAGTGCGCCAATCCATTCCATTCAGGGAGTACAAAGGAGTGGAGGGAGGGGTAGCAGTGGCTTGGGCGCACTTCATATTACGGTTCGATTGATGCCTTGCCATGTTACTAGTTCACCAATGATGTCGTATTTCTTGTTCGGTAACGTGGACAATTATTGCCTAGCAGAGTAACATTTAGGGCGAAAAAATTTTGAATAAAAAAAGGATAAATTAAGAGAAAACGATGACCCGATACTTTTACGTTCCTATGTTTGTTTCAACAGCCCCTCTCCCCCGAGCATAGACCTTTCCCCAACCCCATAGGAAGAGATGTAAGTAGTAGGAAAATGCCGATTCTAGCACAGTCATAAGGTCATTGACCTTGAACCGGGGTCATTGACCTTGAACAAGAGGTCAACGACCTTATGGCTGTGCTAGAATCGGCATGGTCTTTTGCGGAGGTCATTGAACTTTTGATCCAGAATCGGCATGGTCATTTTGATGGAGGTCATTGAACTGTGGTTTATTGTCCTTTCTGAGGTTCTTAACCTTACTCTAATAGGCGCTCTTAACCTCACTCGATTTGGGGTTCTTAACCTCACTCTAACAGGGGTTCTTAACCTCACCCTTGTTTGAACCTGCATTGAACTGTGGTTCATTGACCTTTCTGAGATTTTCTTAACCTCACCCTTGTTTGAACCTATCACCTCCATCAATCCAAACGCCATCTATATGAAGCCCATCATACCACACTGTGTGTTTAGTTTCACCAAGCAGTCATAGAGGTCTCTGATTTTGTCTCCTTTTTCTTCAGATTTTTTTTTTTTTTTTTAATGCAATCGTTGGGATTCGAACTCGAACCTTTCGAATGAAAGGCATACCCTCTAACCGCACGGCTACCTGACCCTCCCAAAAGAATAGTACAAAAACTTATTCTTATACCTTTCTGCAGACCTAAATGCAAGTCTAAACTGGTTCTCATCACCGTCGCCGGCTTGATTGACAAGCTATTGTTTGCAATTTTTGAACCAGTCTAATGGCTTTCTTTTGTTCTCGCACTCGTCGCCATTTTTGATTGAAATGCTTTTGTTTGAAATTTTTTAACCAGACTAATGGCTTTCCAACAGGAATTTGTAACAAAAAGTCATAATGATTACATGGAATCTATAAAAGAAGATATCTTAACATATATGCAAGATGTATTCTTAAAAGAGAGACAATCTGCTGAAGAATATTTACATAAAACTATAATTCAAGAAATGAAAGATCTTTTAAAAGCAGTGCAAAAGCAGAGTAATTCTATAAAAGGATCGGATGTTGTATTACCAAACCCAAATATCATTCCTACTGGAATCCTAAAAGAAACAAAAGCTGAAATTAAGTGATGTTTATAGGTAGTGAATGTTATATATTTACACATATATAAAGCTTTAATTTTGAAATTTTTGGTTAGTTTCTATTAAATTATTTCAAAATGAGGTTGTTAGCTCAAGAAGTTAAGCTACCTATAACAGAGATAAAAACTGTGTCTCAGTTTACTACTGAGAAATGTAAACATGGTAGTCTCTTACCCAATAATATTCGAGCCATCTTTTGCGGTCCTAGTAACTGTGGAAAGACAAATGCCCTCTTAAATCTAATTTACAATTTAAATGGATTATCATTTGAAAATATTTACTTATATTCCAAATCAAGATATCAGCCAAAATATCAAGAACTAGAAGCGGTCTTATCTCAAGTTCCTGAGATTGGTTACTTCCCATTTGATGACAACGAGTCGGTCATTTCCCCAAACGAAGCAAAGGAGAATTCTATCTTTGTTTTTGATGATATCGCTTGTGAACGACAGAATCATCTCCGTGCTTTTTTCACAATGGGAAGGCATAGAAACATAGACTCATTTTATCTTCTTCAGACATACACATCATGTCCAAAACATTTAGTTCGTGATAATTTGAATATGTTGCTAGTATTTAAGCAGGACTTTATGAATTTGAAACATATTTACCACGATCATGTTAATACTGATATGACTTTTAAAGAATTTTGTGAGATGTGCTCATTTTGCTGGAATGCTGCATCTTATGGTTGTCTACTTATTGACAAGACTAGTGATATTGACAATGGTCGTTACAGGCTGGGTTTTGATCAGTATATAATAAGATAACAAAGCAAAATTTTAACCAGTATCAAAATGGCATCGCAAGAAATAGAACACAAGAAACGCTTGGTTGAACTAGCCAACGCTATTAGAGCTAAGTATCAAGCTCTTAAAGAGGGGGACTTGAATTATCGTATGAAGATGGAGAAAAAGTTCCAGCCGCTGCTTGATAAAAGTAAGCCACCACCTTTTCCTGAACACGAGTTTAAACAACAAGATTTTCAAGCAGATAATAATAATAATAATAATAATAATAATAATAATAATAATAATAATAATAATAATAATGTGAATGATGATCCTCCTTCTGTAATAATTTGTGACGATAAACTATTTGGTATTCAGAAGAAGAAGGATGGTTGGTATCTTGGTAACTACCCACTTACTTTCACACACTCAAAAGTGACTGTTTGTGGTAAGGATTATGATCGAACCAAAGGATTGATGTCTCTACTCACAAAGAAAAGTCCTGAACACTATAATGAACAAGATTTGGAAAGTTATAAATCAATGCTTCAAGATACAAAATATCACTTAACAAAGGGTGGTGATAAAATCAAAAGCAAAGTTGGAAATAAATATAAGAATATTATTAGTAAATTTTTCCCCGAGTATGAAGATGTATGGGTTAGTAATTTGCATCCATCACAAAAACCTTTAGCTGCGAGTACTCCCATCAGAATAGGGACTAGAAGTTCCTTGAATGAGGATTTGAATCAATCATTTGCTATAACAAACAATTTAAGGGGTCTAGATAGCATAAGAACGGATATAGATGACATGATTTCCAACATAAATGCAATCCTCCCCAACAGAAACCCTAAACATGGTAATAGGGATGGTGATAAAAATGAAAATTCTTATACTGGTCAAGGTTTTGAGCTCCCTACTGAAATGAAACTTATAAATACACATTTGGGGCCTATCAACTCTCATTTTACCTACTGGGATGATCCGAATGAGTTGGTTGAACGTTTGTATTTATTGCATTGTTCAAAGCAGGCTGGGAATACCGGACTAGATAACGAGATTCTTAGTATAGTAGAAGAGCTTCGTGAAGCTGGATACATTGAGTAAATTAACTCATATTGTTTTGTACCCATACTATGAAAATGGTAAAAAATTCATCAGTGTCGTTAAATGTTAGGAAAGAAATTGCGAAGGAATTACACAAATCAGCTCGTCGTAACTACTATAGAAGACATGTTTTTGTTAGAGGCTTGCAGGATTTATTTCAAGCTGATCTTGTAGAAATGATACCGTATGAGAAAGAAAATGATGGATTCCGATATTTACTTACAGTTATTGATGTATTTTCAAAATATGCTTGGGCAAGACCTATTCGTCAAAAAAACGCTATTGATGTAACTAATGCTATGAGAGATATTCTAAACTCTAGTGATGGTGCTCATTTGAAACCTCCCAAATTTCTTCAGGTTGATTTGGGGAAAGAATTCTACAACTCTAAATTCCAGTCAATGTTAACTAAGGAGTTTCATACTAAAATGTATAGTGTTTATAGCAATAAAAAGGCATGTGTAATTGAACGTTTCAATCGCACTTTGAAAACCAAAATGTGGCGAGAATTTTCTGCTAGAGGCTCTTATCGTTGGGTAGACATTTTACCTGATTTGATGTATGAGTACAATCATAGCATTCATAGAAGCATCAAAACTACTCCAGCAAGTATTAGTGCCCAAGATGAGGGTAGGTTGAAAGCATTACATGACTCTAATCATAATAGTAAAAAGCGTGGTACTGTAAAATTCAAGGAGGGGGATTGTGTTCGCATTAGTCGCATAAAAGGAGTTTTCGATAAGGGCTACTTACCAAACTGGTCTACAGAGTTGTTTTTCATAACTAAAGTCTGTCCTACCTTACCTGTGACTTATGAACTAAAAGATTATTACGGAAACCCTATAAAAGGTGGGTTCTATAATGAGGAATTGCAAAAGACCAATTTTAGGGATATCTACCTTGTAGAGAAAATTGTGCGACGCAAAGGTGATAAGGTTTTAGTAAAGTGGTTGGGATTCTCAAGCAGCCAAAATACTTGGGAAGATAGCAAAAATATACTATAATTTAGTCCGCACAGCTTCCTTCCTTTCTTCTAAATGAAGGGTAGAATAAATTTGTTTCAGTTTTTAATTAGAATAATATACACATTATATACATTGATGAATAAACAATTTTTACAATACTTATCTCTATTAATTTATTACTAATTCAACTTACAGCGTATAACTAGAAATTATAGATGATCATGTGATGAAAACTGAATACAAACACAGGATTCTGATTTGCTAATGATCTGGCATTTGCATTCTTCGCACTCCATATCACATAAGCAATCATTCCTTGGCTTAGTTTCTGGAAATTCAATAATTGGATATTTACCAAATTTACCATCTTTGAATCCCAGAAGTTTCAGGAATGGAGCTCCATTTTGAAATTTTTCAAACTGAGTTTCGTTACAGGCTAGCGTTGTGGTGAAGCGTTTTGGTAGATGAACCATACAATCTTCCAACTCTACTACAACTGACTTGCCAAACTTTGTTGTCTGAATTTCTTTTTTAAAGATCTCATATGTCTTTAGTCGCTGTAGTTCGGCGAGCTTCTTGTATGGCTTTCTTATTCTACCACCACCAAGCTGGTTTAGAAAATCACCAAAATTATCACTTGACGAAGCCATATGTTACTAAAGAATGTGAATTAATGATTTTTGAATTTAAAAACACAACACAACACAACACTTCACTATATCAGACTCAAAGAGTGTTTAAATACTAGGAGTGATAGCAGATAAGTGTACCCAGCAAACAACCAATTCATATCCCCAGACTGATGAAGAATCCACACTCTAAACTACGTGAATGGAAGGGAAGCCAATCAGTGCTCTGTGATCCATATAAAAGTGGTTTGACAAGCCCCCACCACAACCACCACCCTACTTTATAGAAATTTCTAGAATGTTTGTAACAGGTTAGATGAGTTCAAAAGAATTTGTTGAAGTCCCATTATTAGAAGTACTCAGAATAAGTAACAACAAAAGAAACCCATTAGTCTGCTCAAAAATTTCAAACAATGACTTGTCAATCAAGTTGATGATAGAGAGGAGAACAATAGAAAGACATTAGTCTGGTTTGAAAATTTCAGACAATAGCCTGTCAATCAAAGTGGCGACAAGAATGGAAACAATAGAAAGCTCTTAGTCTGGTTAAAAAGTTTCAAACAAAAGCATTTCAATCAAAAATGGCGACAAGTGCGAGAACAAAAGAAAGCCATTAGACTGGTTCAAAAATTGCAAACAATAGCTTGTCAATCAAGCCGGCGACGGTGATGAGAACCAGTTTAGACTTGCATTTAGGTCTGCAGAAAGGTATAAGAATAAGTTTTTGTACTATTCTTTTGGGAGGGTCAGGTAGCCGTGCGGTTAGAGGGTATGCCTTTCATTCGAAAGGTTCGAGTTCGAATCCCAACGATTGCATTAAAAAAAAAAAAAAAATCTGAAGAAAAAGGAGACAAAATCAGAGACCTCTATGACTGCTTGGTGAAACTAAACACACAGTGTGGTATGATGGGCTTCATATAGATGGCGTTTGGATTGATGGAGGTGATAGGTTCAAACAAGGGTGAGGTTAAGAAAATCTCAGAAAGGTCAATGAACCACAGTTCAATGCAGGTTCAAACAAGGGTGAGGTTAAGAACCCCTGTTAGAGTGAGGTTAAGAACCCCTAATCGAGTGAGGTTAAGAGCGCCTATTAGAGTAAGGTTAAGAACCTCAGAAAGGACAATAAACCACAGTTCAATGACCTTCATCAAAATGGCCATGCCGATTCTGGATCAAAAGTTCAATGACCTCCGCAAAAGACCATGCCGATTCTAGCACAGCCATAAGGTCATTGACCTCTTGTTCAAGGTCAATGACCCCGGTTCAAGGTCAATGACCTTATGACTGTGCTAGAATCGGCATTTTCCTTCTAGGAGTTTGGAGATGCTTGCTTCTTCTCCTCACTGTTTTCTTTACAGCCTTCATGGCTTTAGCAACAACCCTCTTCAAGTTTGCTGAATTTTGAAGATTCTTAGGCTTGCTGCTCTTAATAGCCATTCTAGCATTCTTTAGAATAGCTCCAAAAGTGAGACCCTGACCATTCTTCAGTTGTTTCCTCTTTGCTTTCTTATTTTTAATCTTCTTATTTCCTTTCCCTGTTTTATTAGGATTCTTAAGTCCGAGGCCTAGTTTTCTCTTCATCTTCATACAGTTGGTAGTAAGATAGGCAGCTATGCGCTCTGATGAATCAGCATCTGAAGAAATCACGCGATTCCAAGCAGCGTCTTCAAGTATTTTATCAGCTAAATGGCGTGACTTTGTATCTTTATGTTTGGCATAGAAAATATCATGCTCCCTTGCAGCTTCGTCAAGCGGGTTGATTCCTCTATCTCCACGTTTTAGTCGCTTCTCCAAGTCAGTTCCAGGTCCAAGAAAGTGATATGTTTTTTTACCAACAAGTTTATTTAAAATTGGAGAGACAGGGGAAATATCTGAACTTAGGTGATTGAGTCCAAGGGGCCAATGTAACTCAAAGGGAAGCTTGTTCAACACGTTATTGAATAAACCACAACCAACCTGCACTGAAGAAGGTCTATTAATGAATGTCATTTTAGAATTCATGTTAGAAAATTTATAGCATATTTATACTAAACCAAAATTTTTGTTGCAAGGTCTAGCTCAAATTCGTGTGAAGCATACTTTCAATGTAGAAATGTAATTCAAGCAAATACCCGACGCAACGCAGCAACCATCAGGTTTGCCAACCACAATGGACAAAAGTGATAAACTAATAAAACAGATTCAATTATAGTAAGGCGCCTATCTGGATCCACAGTCTCTTTTAACCATTTTTAGAGGGTAATGGTACCTATGGTTTGTTTGTTGTTTTTTTTTTCTCTCTTGTTTTTTTTTTCTTTTCTGGAAAGTTCTAAATGCTATTATTAGCAAAAGTATTTCATTTCCCACACACATCAATAAATCCACTCGGGTATATATCTTGTTGAACAATAGTGCGCTGTCTTCTAAAACGCGTGCCGGTCATCAGGTTCGCGGTTCGCCGGGCATCAGGTTCGGTAGTCACAATGGACAAAACCAATAAAACAGATTTAATTATAGTAGGACATCTACCTGGATCCACAGTCTCTTTTAACCATTGTTAGAGGGTAATGGTAGGTATGGTTTTTTTTTTTTTTCTTTCTTTCTTTCTTTCTTTCTTTCTTTCTGGAAAGTTCTAAACGCTATTATTAGCAAAAATATTTCATTTCCTACACATCAACAAAAAGCAAAATACCTACTTCCACTCAGTTATATAAATTTAGCTGTTATTGAAAAAAGAGAGAGAAAATAATAGTTTTCAAATATAGTGAGACACACATTATGCAGGGTCATCAAGACTATTCACTGTATGCTTGCCTTTCTTTCACTTTTAAATAGTTTTTAAATATAGTGAGATACATTATACAGGACCATTAAGACTATTCACTAAGTGTTTGCCTTTCTTTCACTTTTAAATTTTTTCTGGAAAGTTCTAAATGCTATTATTATTAGGATAGTATGCTGTCTTCTAAAGAATCTTCCTACCATTATTTTTTTCTTAGAGCTCCCTCACATTGACATTTCTAGACTGTTTGATTAAATTATATAAAGACTGGAACAGGAGCATCAAGACTATTCACTCTGTGCCTGCCTTGTCTTTACGATCTTTGCGAACTTCTATATTCTCATCTCCTTTTCCTATACTGTCTTTCATTTTTTTTACCACTCTTCCTCAAAAAATGGATCAAACTCAAGTTCATGAAATTTCAAGCACTGTTCCTGAACCAGGCAATAGAGCCGTAAATCGGCTATTATCTATTATCTGGTTCTTGAGAAGCGCAAATGTAGCCGCATTTACGCTCTTCATAATGAGAGGACTTATAGTTTTTATAGAAGCATTAGGTCCTTTTGCCCAAGTATATACTCCGGAGGAGAAGTTAGAGTTTCTCCAAGCGGTGGAGTATATATTTAATGAAGGGTACGCTGAAGAGGCCATGGAACGCTATAGTCATAACACTATATGCGTTCCAGTGGTGAACTCTTCAACGCTGCCAATAATAACCATAAATGGTAATAGATTGCTCGCTCATCTGCAAAACATACTAGCAAGCCTGGAAATGAACCATACTCGGGCGTATACGACACGATTCCTATATTTATTATGGGAATTGCTATCTGATATGAACCCCAGTCACCCGTGCTATACCCCTGATGAGAGACAGGGACTCCAAACCTTTCTCCGGGGTATCATAGAGGAACTCCAAATTGAAACAGGCGAAGACCCTGATGATGATGTGTAAATAGAAGGTGATGTATGGAAGCACTGGGACTGGAGTATCCAGCACCCAGTGAAGTCAAAGGGATAGAACTCAGTAAAATTCCCACTTTGACTATAAAAGTGAGGCTACTGAGCTGATCCTTAACAGCAACTTGAGGAATAGTGCAATGGACTACAAAGTCTGAGCATTCGGCACACACAGCGCCACCTCACACAAGTGAAGAATATTTATGGTGGTGGTATAATATAGTATATTTATATAGGTATAATATAGTATATTTATAATATTTACATTAAAAAATTAATAAATAAATATAAATAAATAAATAAATAAAAAATAAAAAACCAAAAAAAAAAAAAAAAAATTTCCTTTACAATAATATTTACATTGGTGATGGTAAATAAATAATATTTACATTAAAAAAAAAAAAAAAAAAAAAAAAAAATTTCTTTACAATAATATTTACATTAGTGAATATTTATGTATTTCTGTAGGTTTATATACACAAAGTAGGCAAAGATGCAAAGTAGGCTCTCTATATTTTGGATTTTTTTTGGAAAGCTACAGTGAAAATTAGATGTCACTGTTGTGTTAACTACATAACTATGATTTACTAAGCGGTATGAGAGGGGGTGGCGGTCTGATAGCTTTCTTTTTCATAGGTGGGTGTACTAATGATTCTGCTCTCCTCTTTCTTATTAGCGGCAATGAGGATGCTGATAGTAGTGGTGGTGGTGGTGGTGGTGGTGGTGATGGTGGAACTACTATTGAGGTTGATTCTATTTCAATATCCATATTTTCTTCTTCTTCTTCATATTGACTATTTTTTAATATATCTTTGTAGGGAGGTATTTGATAGTGCCCCCATGCCAATGTGTCAATCCCGTTATCAAGAATGAATCGTTTGTCATCATCTGCTGATAACGCTACTTTATTTTGTTCTATGGTGTATAATTGTTGATCATAGCTTCTAATACTATTCATTAAGCGATATTCAGGGATTCTACTCTGCAGACATTGTACATAATTTTCAAATGCTAAGGTTTTCTCTACAATATTTTTTCTAACACCCTTAGCTTTCTTATGTTCTTTTCCTGATAGTTTAAAACTATAAAGTTTAGGTCTAATGGCACAAAATTCCTCTATTATCTTGCCATTGGCCTCGTCCTTGTACTTTCCTAGGACTTTCTTATTACTAGAATCCCAACAGATGTGATCCTGCGGATAATCAGAAAAGTCGAAATGATCTCTATTTTGTCGTAGTTTTTCATAAAAGTTTTCTGTTCTTACTATGAATATAAACGAGTCTGTGTCAGTATAACCGACCTGAATTTGACCCTTCTCTGAAAATATTTTTTTCATTACTCCATAATAGAATTCCGCCATTACCTTCTTTGAAATGTCCAATATACTTAACCCTATAGCTATTACACGATCAAAATAAATTTTGGTTCTTTTCATTTCAATCAGTGTTAAATTTGATTTCTCATTCAACAGCATGCGAGACTTAAAATTGGGCTTATTGACCCATTTTTGAATCAAATGTGGTGATCTATATAGCTTGAATTCTCTTCTCTTCCTCACTCCCTCCAAACACTTGCCAAACACACTATTATTTGCTAGTTTGAAGAATTCCTTCTCGAATTCATTTTTAGCTCTTTTTCTCATTTCAGTGTTCAGATCAATATATTCCTTCAACCAGCATGCCTGAGTAAACTTTACTCCACGATGGACTTTTGTTATCTTCAATCCGCATGCTAATGCCGTCTTTAAATAGCTGTAATGAATTGTATATTTCTTCTTATCTCCTAGGGTGGCTACCAATTTGGGAACTCCATTCTTCGAGGTTTTCATCTTTTGTGGACACAGCGGATAATCATTATGCGCATCATGTAAATGCTGATCATACTGAAGGTCGACTTGAAGAATGTAACCAGTCTTACTGTTATCTGGGATACTTAGAATTTTTTCTTCTGTTAAGTCGGATAATTCTTCCGCAGTCATCCATTGGTAGCCACCCACAGCTAATGGGGAGGACATACAGTAGCCATATAGATTATTAGCATCAAAATAACCAATATATGTTGTTGGCTGATCAGGTTTGTAGCGCTCTCCCATTTCTTTATTGTTTGCTTTCATGTAACGAATGCTGGCCCCACAAAATCCTCCTCTAATGCCTTCTTCCATAAATAAATACATGTCATAATCTTTAATTAATTCTAGTTTTACTTTGGTATACTTCAAACAAGCCTGCCAACTAAGACCTGGGGCTGAGTATACCCAAGCTGGATCTATTTTGTATATATTATGACAAATTTCTCTAAAATTTTCGAAGACATCAGCTAATAAAATTGTATCTGTCTGGAGATAAATGTCACTATACATTCCAAGGTTTTTGCAGTTAAATTTTCTGAAAACATTTAAAGCATGTTGGTAATCCTCCTCACTAATTTCTTCATCAGTCATTTCATTATAAAATCTTTCCGGTGGGGGGAGCTCTTTCTCCTCATATTTGCTCAAATCAGTTATATATTCATAACAGAAAACTCCTTTTCTGCAAAGAAGATCAAAGTTCTCTCCACTATAAAATCGTCGAGTGTGTTGCATATTCTCTTTGGGCAAATTATCAACTAGTTTACTCAGAGATGACGCCATAAATCTGAATGAGTCAATGAATCGGATGCTGAAACGATTTGTTATCTTTTTTTCAAAAGATATGAAATTTTCAGCACTTGAGGCAATAACTTTGATCTCTTCTGAACTAGCAAGTTTCCTATTCTCATTACTACGGATACCATCACCAACATCGAACATCTGTGTATCTATTATGCTTTCTTCATCATCAGCAGCAACTCCAATTGAATCTTCCTCTTCTTCTTCTTCTTTGTTCATGTTTACTAGCTGCTCTGGGAACATTTCGCTTATTATCAGTTTAAAATCGTATCTTGAGCCATTATGGAAGACTACTGGCAGGAAGTGTGGTTGTTGGTATTCAATATTACATTGTTTATGTGCTAGCCCCCTCACTTCCCCTGTGAGGTGGTCATGATCTATGACTAGATCATTTTTATCCGTAGATATTTCCCCACATATATGATAAAGAAGGGTTCCTTCATACAATGCTTTCTTTTCAGCATCTGATATGTTCATGGGTTTGATTACTTTATATTTATCCGCAATTTCCTTAGCATCAGCCTCCAAGCTTGACCAGAAGTGCTTCACTGCATTGGGACCTCTATATAAAACTGGCTTGTACACTGTTTTATCAGCTGGGTTTCTAGAAACTATGTAATAGCAATACGATGTTGTGAGGTGTCTCTGCTTCTTTACAGTAAAGGAGGAATCGGTAGAGGGGGTGGGGCCAGCAATCGGGACTAAAGCACTCTCCAGATCCGCATAAACTATATATGGAACCAGTTGCTTATACTTATAGTTTTTAAACTGCAACAGCGCGTTTTTCTCAGTTGGCATAATCGCTCTTGCAGGATGATATTTGATGCAGTTCTCTTCGTGCTCTTCCAATGTCTTCTCTGAATAGAAATGCTGGAGACAACGGCGACAAATATGCAATTTATGTCCACGTGATCCCTTCTGCTTCGAAACTAACCGACTGAGATCTTTGATATAACAATAATGTAAATTTTTCTCAGAGTGAAGATAAAGGAGATCCCAATGCATATCTTTCACAAAACGATCACTTATTCTCAGGGGGTAAACAGAATTTTCTTCATCTAATCCATACACATTCACAGATGCATTATTATTACGTTCAAAAATCGCAATTTCACTGAGAGGTGTTGGATAACTTAATCCTGAAAAGTTAAATTTATCTAACAGACCTTTATACATGCTCACTCGATAAATATTGGGTGTGTTTTCAATTAGTTTAGCACAGATCGAATACATAAAACATTTCTGATCATTATTCTGGATATTTATTACAGCATGTTTTCTTCTAACTTTATCGGGTAGAGGAATATAAGAGCCAGCGATGAGAGGAGAGAACTTTGTTATATGAAGCTCCATATCTGAAACTTTTTCAAAACTCCAGTTTGATCCAATGTACTCGAGCTCCCCCATACGTGTCTCCATCCGGGTTACTAGCTTTTCATACCATTCGTCTATGTTAGTTCCAACCAATATTTCACTATTTCGTGATCTTAGCCCGTAATTATCTCGCAAGTCCTCACCACCATTAGCCGCAGGTTTCACAATTATGATATTTAGAACAATATTTACTTTAATTGAGCAGTGCAGGTCTAAAGCTTGCTCAATTCTGTTGTAGACGCCTTGCTTAAAATGTGTCAGGAAACTTTTGATGTCTCTAAGGACAACTGGTTGGTAGAGATCATCTATATTAGAACTAAATAAGACATCAATTATTCTCCTATCTTGCGATTCATTAATAATAAAACCATTGATGGGGTCGGATTCCAAATCACTTCTTCTTAATGCCTCCTTATGGACCGTTGAAAAAGTATGGTGAAACCAAAAGGGTCGGGGGTAGATGCTTCCACAAGTTTCACAGAGAGCCGCTTCAAATTCCCTTTTTCTTTGCCTGTCTACCTCCTGTTCTTGCCGCTCACTTACCAACGATGCAGGTAGTAATACTGCTCCCGACTTGGATTTACTCGCCGATGATGATGATGATGATGATGTAGGTGGTAGTGATGCTCCTAGGTTGAACTCACTCACGGGTGATGTAGGTGGCAGTGCTGCTCCAAAGTTGGTCTTACTCGCTGATGATGATGCAGGTGACAGTGCTGCTTCCAGGTTGGAGTCACTCATAGATGTTGCTGTAGGGAGCGGTGCTGCTCCCGGGTTGTGGGCTCCATCATTCTCCCTCATGTAGTGTTGCAACAGCAATTTCTTCATTTTTTACAATACAATACTTCACCGAACAATATTTCACAACACAATACTTCACTATACTAGTCGCAATGTAAAGAGCAAGAAAGTGTAGCAGAAACATGCAAAATAGCAGAGTTCAAACTAGTGAGGAGTAAAGGTCTGCTATCCTTTTTTATAACCAGATTCTGCCACTCACTCTTCAAAGGGATAAAAGTGGGGCATCAAACACAAAGGAAAGCCAATAGTCTGGGCTGAAAATTTCAGACAATAGCTAGAGGTAGGGAAGGGAAGTCAATCAGTACTGAGTGAGCTGTATAAAACTGGTTTGATAAGTCTCCTACCACAACCAACACCATCCCTACTTTATAGAAATTCCTGAAATGTTTATAACTAGTTAGCCGAGTTTGTTAAAGTCCCATTATTATTGGAAGTAAAAGGAAACCATTAGTCTGCACAAAATTTTCAAACAATGACTTGTCAATCAAGTTGGTGCCAGAGGGGAGAACAATAGAAAGACATTAGTCTGGCATGAAAATTTCAGACAATAAGCTGTCATTCAAAGTGGCGACAAAAATGGAAACAATGGAAAGTCATTAGTCTGGTTTAAAATTTCAAACAATGACTTGTCAATCAAGCTGGCGCCAGAGGGGAGAACAATAGAAAGACATTAGTCTGGTGTGGAAATTTCAGACAATAACCTTTCAATCAAGCCAGCAGCAGGTATGAGAACCAGTTTAGACTTGCATTTAGGTCTGCAGAAAGGTATCAGAATAAGTTTTTTTTTTTGCACTACTCTTCTGGGAGGGTCAGGTAGTTGAGTGGTTAGAGTGCATGCATTTCATTCCAAAGGTTGAGAGTTCGAATCCCAACACAGCTGAATTAGAAAAAAAAAAAAATTAAAAAAAAAAAATCTAGAGAGAAGGAGGTGAAAAAATGGAGACTTCTATGAGTGCTTGATGAAACTAAACACAATGTTGTATCATGGGACTTCATATAGATGGCGTTTGGATTGATGGAGGTGACAGGTTCAAACAAGGGTGAGGTTAAGAAAATCTCAGAAAGGTCAATGAACCACAGTTCAATGCAGGTTCAAACAAGGGTGAGGTTAAGAACCCCTGTTAGAGTGAGGTTAAGAACCCCTAATCGAGTGAGGTTAAGAGCGCCTATTAGAGCAAGGTTAAGAACCTCAGAAAGGACAATAAACCACAGTTCAATGACCTCCATCAAAATAACCATGCCGATTCTGGATCAAAAGTTCAATGACCTCCGCAAAAGACCATATTCTAACAATAGCATTGAGTCATCAATAGTTCACTAAAGACCTTCCGCAATAATGGATGACCATGCTCGATAGGGCGATTTTCTAAGTTCTTACCCCACCATATGTCAGAATTGACCACTTGATTGGTTCTCACAGGTCAAGTGGGGATCCCTTATACTGATTTCTTGCAAGAATGGCAATGACCTTTTTGACTACTACACACAGCGCAGCACCAATTCTTCAGATATTGGTGGTAACGTGTTCTGCGAGTATAATATGCCTCTTGTTCCAGACCACTGGCTAGGAACTGCGGAGCACGTTATGGGCAGCAAACTGAACTTCTGAACATAATACTTATTTTTGAATAATAATACCACGTTATTCGGAAAAAACAAAGCGGAACAAACACTCTGAATAGGTATCGTGACAAAATGGTGACATCCACGACGATGAACATCCTCCTGTGCTATTTCCATTCAAAAGATGGTAATTGTCCTGTCTGATGAATTGGATTGGTGGAATTTGTTGCGGAGATTATTTCGTAACTCAAAATAGCCCCCTCTCACCAAAAAATAGAAAAGTCGAAAGTTAGGGTTCAAAATGTGCTAGTAAGAAAGCTGTATCAACCTAACATGTAAATATCCCAGGATAGTACGTGAAATATACGATTGAAAAGAAGAAAAAAAAGTTCCTGAAAAATACCCGTAAGTCCCTTCAGTCCCTTCATACCTATTTGAATATGAAAAATCTACCAATTGAGTGTGTCGCGGCAAAGAGGGCACGTATCAACTATGCGCCCTTTTTGAGGCGACTTCGGATTCGGAATCTACCGATTTTCTGTGGTCTGATGCAATTTACCCCACCTTCCCAGCTCAGTTTGTTATCAACAGAGATGCTTGACCATGACGTGAAAGAACGGTCGGTCTCATGGACATTTGTGCTAACCAGTGTTGTGCCGTAGAATACATGGCGTCAAATACATCAGCATTTTATGTGTAAAATGAATGGTGTAGAATAGTGTAGAATATGGGCGTAAAATGAGTAAAATGCTATGTAACTCAAACCAAAAATCCCAAAAAAATTCAAATAAAAAAAATTGATTTTTTTGGCTTTTTAGTTTGGGTTACACAGCATTTTACTCATTTTACACCTATTTTACGCACTTTACACATTCTACACATTCTACACATATTTTACACATTTTACATCGAAAATGTAGAATAGACATTTTTTTACGCATAAAATCCCATTGCTGGTGCTAACTAACAAAAATGAAATTTTTCAGGAGAGCGTTTTGAAAATTTCATCAACGTACTATAACTTACCAGTTAGCTCAGTCGAAAAGCGTGCTCTAGTGATCCAAATAATTAGTTATCAGCTGTTTTGCGTATACCACCAGATAGCTTACACATTCAGCTACAGATCTACATACTTAGCTTTGACAAAAATGTTAGTTAGCACAAATGTCCATGAGACCAGTGATATGTACTCGTATATTCGTGTTTCTTGTCTTCTATTTTATTTCTGAAATACCTTGTTGCATTTATTTCTCATTTCATCGTTTATTTCTTGTTTTTTCATCTTCTTTCAGCGTTGAAAAAAAAAGTTGCTACAAAAAGCGCATATGACTTACCAAAATGTGACAGCTTCTATAAAAAGCGGTAACTTTGTCGATTGATTGAAGTCTCAGAAAACGCGAAAAAAGAAAAACAAAATTTTTTGGTCGAAACAATCAATTTTGAGATTTTGGTCGATTTCTATAGAAAAAGCATCGCAATAACGAAGAGACAAAACTTACGGGTGAGAAGAGGGAGAGAGAGAAAGAGAATTATACAAGAGAATGAGAAAGGAATGTGAAGGTCTGCGTCGCTTCTTCGCGGTTTTGCGGAATAAATCCGATGTTCTGAATTGTTACCTCGTAGAAGAGCGAAAAATTACCTTTCCAACAAGCCCTTGTCGAGGCTGGTAACGTGACTCCGCGGCAAGTTACAATCGCTTGAAGGAGTGGGAGAAAAAGGTGTGTCTAACTTTAGAAGCGTTTTTCTCGAAAACGTGTTTTCGCGCGTTCTTGTTACACTCATCTTTAACCGCTTGTATTTCCGCAAAGAAAAACTCTACAGATATCGCGGATAGCTCCTTGGAACGGGTATTCATTCCTCTATTACGTACTATCAGTAACTCAAAATTCGTCAGATTGACAAAATTACCCCTTTTTATAAAAGCTGCCACATAATATACAATCAGGAAAATATAAACTGCAACTTCATGATTTTTCCAGAAGGTGAAAGTGTGAAGTTTTGAATCAAAACAACACTAAGTATTTTACGCCAGTATAGTGGTAACACTAAATGCACCCAACTTCAAAGCTGTTTTTCTGAAAACGGCGTTTCGTTGTATGTGCCCTTTTTTGCCGCAACATACTCAATAAATTGTTACTTTGCTGGTCTATCTTTCCTTGTCCCCGTCCGAAGCCTGAGCTGAATGATTAGTTTAGTGCAATCAATGTCTTATGCAATAATGTGAAAAACTTGTTTCTGGTATACTCGAAAGTGACGAAGTTAAATCAAGATAGCTGCAATCAAAGTTTCAAAACGAAATACATAGCTTTGTGAAGTGGTCAAGACATATCTTGCAGAAAATGTATTTCAAATTACGCGTATGGAATAAAGGTAAGGAAAATACAAAACTTTGGATATGTTCTATACATAAAGTGGTTATTGTGTCCATAAAAAACTAGAACGAGTGTACTAAGAGTATCGAAAAAGTTTTTCATCGGGGCGTTCATCCCATTCATGCATGCCGAGTTTTTCCGGTTAACGATGGTACGCTCTGTTAGTCCGGGAAGCCGGTCAGCTTATGACACATTTGGGATTTATGATAAACCTCCATTAGTCTTTCGGTATTTGCTCGTATAAGCTTTTTAGTTGCGTGTAGCTACAGCACAGCGGTGACGGTGTTTACTTCGCCTCGGAGAATAGTATAACATCGAAGTCGAACACGGATGACAAAAACTTTCTATAAAAGTTTGACTATCACGAGCGTTATTAAAGCGAATGGGCTGAATGGTTAGGGAGTGTTTATAGTCATATTAACGGGGTCAGGGTTCGGTATGATGGCGTACATGTCCAGTATACCATCTGGGCGTGCTTGCGCTACTGCCGAGTTTTTGGGTTTGCTTTTATTTAAAAAAATCGTCTTATTTCATATCGAATACAGAAATTATAGTATGCGGGTTAAAGAATCAAAACTCACATTCGCCATTTTACAGTTCTTTATTTATAGAGGATTTGGTCACAGATGGTATCATTATCACTTCTCATAGCCATTTCCATAGCCAGTTAGTGGGTAGTTCTGGGATGTGAACCCACGTGAAGAAAAGAATAACAAGCTCAGTTATTTACCAAAATTTTTTGTGTCAAGGTCATAGGTACATAGGCGCAAATAGGTGGGGGCTTAAGGGCTTAGCCCCCCCTCCAACTTCTAAATAGCCCCCAAACACTGAAAAATTACCAAAGGAAATGATGCGGGGAGGTGGTGTTGCTTCATAATAAGGGGGCTGAAGCCCCCCCTCAGTTCTGGTCTCTATTTGCGTTTCTGCATAGGTACCAAAGTAGCTGTATTTTTAATAGAAGAATTGACAAATATTGAAGACTTCATCGCATTTTAGATCAGTTTTTGATAAGCGAAGAAAGGCATTCATGAGTTAAAGGGACCATGATAAAATTGAGGATTGTCCAGGACTGCAGTGTTAGCGGTCTTGCTATAATTCTTCTTTTTCGCGACATTTCGCAGTGACTTTTTGAATTTCAACTTATGAATAGGATAAAAGATACAATTATGAACGAAAAGCGGAATCAACATTGACCTAAGACAAAATAATTCAAAGTTTCTCGGAAAGTAGAAAGACAGGGCTGTTCGATAAAGAGAATAACCTAATGATAGAATATAAATTATCGGCAGGTGTGCCCTAAGGCTCAGCCCACGCACCAACCCGCTTTAATATAGCAAGGTCAAAAGTACATACAGGGACGTACCGGAGAGTTTTTCGTGGGGGAGAGGGGGGGGGGGAGATTGTGAACGTCCCAACTGACTCAACTGAAAATTTCTAATTATCAAAGGCAAAAGGAAGACCTTTTTACTTGTTGGATTTTCCCAACTTCTCAACTCAATTCCCAAGTGTCAAAGCAAACAAAAACGAAACACAAAAAACTTTTGACTGACTTATTGGATTTTTCAAACTGATGCTGATTCAACTCAAAATTCTCAAATATTAAAGAAAATGATTAAAAAAAAAACATTTTGACTTGTTGGATTTTCCCAACTTCTCAACGCAATTCCCAAGTATCAAAGCAAGCAAGCAAGCAAAAAAAAAAAAAAAAAAAAAAACTTTGATTGACTTATTTGATTTTTCCAACTGATACTGACTCTACTCAAAATTCCCAAATGTCAAAGAATGAAGAAAACCTTTTGACTTGTTGGATTTTTCCAACTCCGCAATTCAATTCCCAAGTGGCAAAGCAAGCAAGCAAGAAAAAAAAAAATGTTGATTGACTTATTCAATTTTTCCAACTGACACTGACTCAACTCAAAATTCCCAAATGTCAAAGCAAATAAGAAAACCTTTTGACTGGTTGGATTTTCTCAACTCCTCAATTCAATTCCCAAATGTCAAAGCAAGCAAAAAGAAAAAACAAAAAAAAACAGACTGACTGACTTGTTGAATTTTTCAAACTGATGACTCAACTCAAAATTCCCAAATATCTAAGACAAAAAAAAAAAAAAAAAAAAAAGACTTTGGCTTGTTGGATTTCCCCAAATTCTCAACTCAATTCCCAAATGTCAAAGCAAGCAAAAAAAAAAAAAAAAAAACTTTTGATTAACTTATTGGATTTTTCCAACTGATGCTGACTCAACTCAGAATTCCCAAATATCAAAGCAAAAAGAAAACCTTTTGACTTGTTGGGTTTTCCTAACTTTTCAATTCAATTCCCATGAATTTTCCTAACTTCTCAATCCAATTCCCTAGTGTCAAAGCAAGCAAAAAAAAAGAGAGATACTTCAGCCCAAACAAGACATTCAGCAGTCCACGCTTCATAAGTGGAAGGACGCCTCGCTCAGTCGATCGAGGGCGAGTGGAAACAAATACCAAACTAAATAAGAGACCATAATGGGAAAAAAACGACAACATAAACGACAAGAACCTGGGTGAAATGAACCCCAAGGCACCAAAAAAAAAAATCAACTTTCAATTGACCTCTTAGACTTTTTAAACTGATGACTCAACTCAAAATCCCCGAATATCAAAGACAAAAAAAAAGACTTTTTGACTTGTTGGATCTTCCCAACTTCTCAAGTCAATTCCTGAGTGTAAAACCAAGCAAACAAAAAAACACAAAAACATTTGATTGACTTATTGGATTTTTCCAACTGATGACTCAACTAAAAATTCCCAAATATCAAAGCAAAAAAAAAGGCATCTTGACTTGTTGGATTTTCCGAACTTCTCAACTCAATTCCCAAGTGTCAAAGCAAGCAAAAATAAATTTTGATTTGTTGGATTTTTCCGAACTCCGCCTGACTAAAATAATAAATTTTCTCAACTGCTGAGTGAAAAATTCCTACAGAGCGGGGGAGGGATAAGTTGCCCCCCTATTGGTACATCCCTGAGTACATACGGAAACTAATGAAACAATAAAATCAAGCTCCTCTGTGTTACAAACAGACCATAAATAAAAGTTGAGTGCGTTGATCTTTTAACTGGATGCTAAACCCTGATTCCATTGAAGTTTAACTGTAAGGTTTACCCTCAAAACAAATGTCAACACATCAAATCTATCACTTTTTCAACATGATACTGTGATTGAATTTGATATAGAATTCGATACAAAAGTCGAGTTATCGCGACATTGACTTTTGTATCGAATTGTGTATCAACTGTGATGTAGAATTTGATCTATAATTCGATGTCGCCATGTTAACTCGACGTTTGTATCAAATTCTATCAGATTCGACCAACGAGAGTCGATTTTTGCATCAATTATATTTTGAGGAGATAGTAGATGCTGTTTTCCATTATAAAGTGAACTGTAGAAATGGTAATTCTGTCAACTTCTTTCAAAATTTTGTTGCCCCATTGTGAATCATTCTTCATTTGTGTGAGGTGACGCTGTATGCGCCGAGTGCTCAGACTTTGTAATCCATTGCACTATTCCTCAGATTACTGTTAAGGATCAGCTCAGTGAGAATTTTACTGAGTTCTATCCCTTTGATTGTACTGGGTGCTGCATACTCTAGTCCCAGTGCTTCGCGTCTTATCCCGGCTATTGCTGGGTATTGACATATGATATGGATCAAGGTTTCTTCCTCTTCTTCACAGTACCTACAGGAACCTCTTTTCACCACTCCTATTTTATACCACATGTGTTTTGTGAACCCATGACCAGTTAGTAGTCCGACCATGAGTCTTGCATGTTTCCTGTCAAGCCCTTGTAGAAACTTGGCATACTTACTGAGGGCGTCCCTATCAATATTTTGCTGACTTTCATACCACTGGCCAGCAGCCAGGGCATTTCCTCTGCTTACTTATCCGAGCCTTCACTTTGGATTGTATAACGTTGTATGCTACAGGAAGGTGTTGCTAGTTCCTTTTTTACGCCCTCTTTCGCTAGCTTGCCAGCGATCATGTTCCCTTTTATGCCAGAGTGTTCCGGTGTCCATAGTATGGTGACACGGTTCTTCTGAGCAAGGATGTATATAATTTGTTAACACACTCCGCCACCACCAGGGATGTAATTTGGTGTGACGATAGTGCCTTAATAGCCGATTGACTGTCTGTAAAAATATAGATCTGCTTATTAACGAGGCCCTTCTGCTGGCTTTTATCAATCGCCATTACCTCTGCTTGGAGGCCAGTGCCATTGAATAGTTGTCAGCGCCTTTCGCATTCGTGATTCCGATTCTTACACCTTGGTCATTCTTATAGGCATCTGTAAACCACGCGTTCTTCTCTTTTCCTAGAATGCTTGGCCACCTCTTTTCCGAAGCCTTCCGTGTGGGTATCAAAGCACGGTACGGCTTGTTGAAAAGAAGTCTTCCATCGCGATTCTATCCTTCGGCATCCCAAAGCATTTGTCCATCATCCTCGCCATCTCCCATATACTTCTGTGGCTTGTTTTTTGGGCCTGAAAGTTTGGTTGGCCCAGACGATAATCCCCCATTATCACAGTTGCTCCTACAGCAGTGTGAAGGGGTGACAAGTTTAGGGGCCATTCTAGTGCCTTAGTCGGTGCCCTTCTCATAGCCCCAGTTGTCATCACACACACGAGCCTCTTGAATGTCGACAAAAGAGTTGATGTTTGTGTCGATAAAAGAGTCGATTTTCACTGTGACTGTATTATGAGGGGGTATAGACTCTGTTTTCTGTGGTAAAGTGAACTGTGGAAGAGGTGATATTGTCAACTTCTTTTAAAATTATGCTGCCATGTGAGTCCGGAATTTGAGGGTGTTACAAATCTGTTCTTTCCAGCATGGATTGCTTCGAACCAGTTTACAAAACCGGCGTCCTGCATGCTGCTCTCTTTAGTTCTATGATTGCTCTGAATGTACTCATATCGAGTTAACTATGAAAGGTTTCCTAGGTTGTGTCGTAATATTGCTACTGAACGAATTGTATCGACTTTTTGTACATATTTGTAGTTCTCGCTCGGCTATTTGAGGCAAAGAACGTTCGCCTCTTTTTTCCCCGTGCAATCCCGCTGGTGGTATATATTCACACAATCGCATGCCTCTGTCGCTAATGTCTCGCTCGAAGGTCGGAAACGGTCACCGCGAATGAACATTAATCTCCTGGTGCGGTGCAAAATGGCTGAAAAATTGGAACGTTGATTATGATTACCTCCGTCTACATGCACGAAAAAGATCGAATGGAAATGGTGTACACTTGTAGCACACGCTACACGATGCGACGTTTCCCGGCCCCCTGTGGGACAATTATTCTCCGGACTGCTGTTCTCGTTCTTCAGTTTTCATCAAAGCCAATGAAAAACGACGTCTGTCAGTTCACTGTTGATGGACACGATGTTCGCGGTAATTAATGTCTCATTTGTACATGGCCAATATTTTCCCGGATTGAGATTCATACTTCCTACATGGAATACTTGGAAACGAGCTCATATACGCCATTTACGGCGAGGCTGCGACCATTTCGAAAATCCTCGCTCGTTATCAAATTTTAATTTGTGTTGATGAGCGGGCATTCGTCATCGCCGATTCGCTCATTACCACACACGCATATAGGTTCTCTCTGGTCTTAGTATGCGCGTGTATTTGCAGTTCTAGCCAGTTTCGCGATGCAGTAACGCCTGTCACGTAATTAGATAAATGCTGGTGTCGTCATTTTTCTCGTTGGAAACTGTTCCAATATTAGAACTGCCGAACTGGGCTATCGGTTCCCCGAGTCACCGTGACAGCCAGGGTGTACGTGAATGTGAATCTATGGTTGGCGGTGGCGAAGGGCAACGCCAAAGTAGCCCGTACGAATAGCCGGACCGGGCAATTAATGACGAAATGTTTTTCTAAATTTAAGACAGTTCCGCAGATAGGATTTGACAGGTGCCACGTCACCATTGACGTTCGAACTTACCTTCATTTCCGGCAATGGATCATATTCGACTTGGGATGTTTCTTGTGCGAAGATTTGAATTTCATATAGAACTTGCACAGGCGCTACCGTCGATGTGAGATTGTCAATGGCAGACTTGACGTTTGCAAGGACTGCTTAGAAACCACGTGTTAAGTCGAAAGAGCGAGATCGAGAATTTGCAAAATTAATAAAGATTATTCCTTATAGTCTATTTGAGATGTGGAGCTACCGTAGACTTCACCGCATCAAGTGGACAGAAAAAATAACAAATGAGGAGGTACAGCAACGAACCGGCCTGCAGCGGCGGAGAAGCATCTCCAGGGAAGAATACCGATGTAGTTTTCCCTTGCTTTCATCAGAGTTTATCTATCGGAGCTTTCCGTCTCGTATGTACTTTAAGTTCTCCTCCAAGATACCTCATCACGCCAAGATAGCACACATAGAGGAGGAATCAGCAACTAGAAACTTAAAACTCAGACTTCGATGCTCACCTTCAGGCCCTACATTCAGCTCTCTTTGAATGAAGTATACAACACGTTTCAACCCTGTTTTGTTTTTATTATACTTACTCGAGGGGGAAACGCGTATTCCACAGTTGCAGTTCGTGTTCGGTTTCTGTACACACGTGCCCTTAATGCGAACGCGCATCGCACTTCGGCCAAAGAAAACACATTTTATTGGTTTCAAAAAATTCTCAAAATCATAATAAACAATGGAAAGCAATTTGAAGCGAATACTTTCTGCACTGAGTCACGATCGCTTTTTAATTTTTACGAGCCGTTCGTTAATAACAAGGCAGTTCGAGAAGAGCGAAAGAATGAAGCGGTTATAATGTTGGCCAACCAACTGGGATGGACCAGCGTGGGCTGCTGTGTAGCGGATTCGCAATGCTAACGAACGCTGGAGTTTTATGGACGGGATGCGATACCAGTCCGAAGACGAGGAATTTCACGAGCCCGTGTGTACGGCCGATGGGGAAATATAGTTGGCGAAGTCCTATATAACTATAAGGCATACACAGCACTTACATCCCACAAGTTGAAAGAGAATGAGTCATCGCACGGCTAATATACCTGGATAAAAATATGGAATTCGAAGAGACTTCAAACATTGCCTCCGGGCTGCCATGGGTTACTTTGTAAGCTCAATGACTCGTTTCAACTGAGTGGACTACGAGTGGAAAGTTTCTCGAAGTTCCCAGCAGGTAGAGAACAAAGCAGTCGTGCTGGTTAGTTGAAATACATGCTTATCAAGTTTATGATTTGATGTATTCCTGTCAGCGATTTCATTCTCGTTGAAAATTTCATTTCTGCGGATAATTAATTTTCTCGTCATCCTTTTCATACAAAGCCATTTTCAGGGATCCAGAAAGCAATCCTGAGAGTTAATTTGTAATGTGCAAAAATTGAATAGTTTATTTCCCGCGCCATCTTCCCTTGTGTATTTGTATGATTTTCATACTCCAAAATTATAACTGATTGAACAAAAAACGAAAAATACCAAATGTTCTGTATGATTTGCGCTGTGTACTTATAACCGATGTAAGTAACAGCCACTGGAGAAGAAACCACGTTCCATATATTTTTCCAACTCACGAGATTCTCTTGGCGATGATTTCTGGAGATTCTTATAGAATTCATCACACAATATTGGTTCCATCTCTCGGAAGGCAGGCGCGAATACAACGGTGAGGTAGTGGGGAACAATTTTGCTTCTCTCTCAGAGAAAAATTAGATTAAAACACCTCAAAAATAGAAAAGCCTTGCAGGGTCTTAAGCAGGTCTGCTAGAGTCTTAAGAAATATCCTGAACGGGTATGAAAGAGAGGTTTGAAAGTCGTATACGTATCTTGAAGAGTCCTATATCAAGAGTTTTCAGCAAGTTTGAAAAAATTATAAGAGTCTTGAACAAATATTGAATTATCTTAACAGACCTGTAGAAAATTCGAAAGAGCCTTACAAAGCGTCTGCTTGTTCTGTATACTCGTAAGTATGAAATACAGGGGCATAACGAGATATGAGTTGGTGTATGTGACACCCACCCACAAATCCACAGTGCCGGTATTTTCGGCAAATTCGACCATTTACTTAGCATTTTGGACCATCAGTCAGTAAAAGAAACTTTGCATCTTCGGGTCGCATTTTAATGAAGTTTTCGTTCGGTTTCAGCCATGTAGTTGGTGTTTTCAATGCCCGTCAGCAAAATGTAAAAATTGTTGAGCACTTTTTTTCTTTACGTGCATGCTTGCATGGACATTTTTACACCAAATCGCTAGTTTGTATTTAGTTCTAGCCATATGTAGTCGACATTGTGGACATCAGTTCAGTAAAATACGAGTATAAAAGTAATTAATGTTTTATTTATTTATTTTGTCTTGCTTATGTGAGAAATTTTTGCACCTTTGCATAAAGTGTTTTGCTATGTTCGACATTTTCGTCCTATTTTCACCCTCTCCCCATGCTGGCAGGGCTCGCAACGCAGCTGATGAAATAATCTTTATAAATAAGTTCTTGACCAAGTTTCGTACTGAAGTCTTGAACAACAATCGTTCAGTTTTAAGCAGTATTCTTACAGAATAGTAGACCAAACTAAAAGAATCTTAAATGATCATTGATACAAATAGATAGTATTAGAAAGTTTTAGAATTCTATACGATTTTTAGAAAGCTGTTAAATTGGTTATATTGTTTCAAAGAGCCAGAATTAGGTGTGGAAGAGTTATGAAAGGGTTGTAAATGAGTTTTGAACAAGTACAGGGAGTCTTAACCAAGTTTGGAAAAGTGTCGCCACGTTTTCACCCAGTCTAGGAGAGTATAAAAGATTCTTACACGAGCATTGAAGATTTGAGACAATGAATTAGCGTTCGAGACTTCCTCCCCTTCTTCCTCTAAGGAAAAAATTGAATGGTGTTACGATGAACGTTTGAAATCCATTTTCAATCTTAATGAGGAAGCAGTAGGTACCTTATTCAAAACTTCAAGCACGTAGTTATATACCTTACCTATTCACTCAGTTACCATCGCTAGGGCGAATAAATTTTCCAAGTCTTTAAGACGGAGGGCGAGATGATAAAAACATTGAATGTTTAGCCCTTTTGAAGTCCCCCTCCCAAAATGCTTCCTGAATTCGCCACAGTCAGAGAGGGTGTAGGCCTTAGGACTGGCTGCTCGCAATTAGAATCTTATACATTCCCCCGCCAGATTTGTTCAAGAGGTCCTTTAAATCTCTTCTGAAGTTGACTCTCTAAAACTATTCACAACTGGTTTACGCCTCTTTATGATTCTTTAAGGATTGATAAAGGATCTTCAATGTATAATCAAGAATTTTCTGATTTTTTTTAGAATTGTTCAAAACTGTTTAGGGCTCTGTTCAAAACTGATTTATGATTTTTTATGGTTTTCAAGATTCCATGAAGGTTCCTGAACAGGTAATACAGAATTTTAAAGACTTATTCCATGTTTGTTTAAAACTCGTGTAAGACCCTATCACCCTCACTAAGGCTCTGTAATTCTCTCCCATGCGGTTTTAAAATACCTTACGACTACAACTACGATTCTTCAGTGCTCATTTAAGATTCTCTAGGACACTCCTGTACTTGCTTAAGACTCTGTAACGCTCCTGTGTTAGACTCGCTGATTGTTCAGAACTCGTGAACTTTCTGAGATCCTCTCCCAGATTTTCCTATGACTCTGAAAAATTTCTGGTTGAGACTCGCTGACTTTTCAGACCAGTGGCTTAGCCGGGATTTTTCCAAAGCTGAGCGAGGGGGCTAAATAAGACTTTCAAGGGAGAAAAAAGTCGAAAATTGAGGTATTTTTAAAAAATCGCCGATATTAGAGAACTACGTAAAAAGAATGGGGGCATGTGCCCCGTGCCTTCCCCCGACGCTACGCCACTGGTTCAGACTCCTGTAAAACTCTTAAAGGTTTTCTCAGGCTTGTTTAAGACGATCTAAGGCTCCTCCAAACGTTCTTAAAACTTGTCAAGTCTATTAAAGACGCTTTGTGACCCTTCCAGATTCAAGTCAAACTTGGTCAAATTATTATCATTTTGAGATTTTCTGCCATTCTTTAAGATTTCTCCAAAATTGTCTAAGACTTTTACGGACTTACTCGTATGTGAGATTACGCGTAGTTAAAACTCTCCCAAATTTATTCAGAATTCCCTGGAACTTTACACTAACCTATTTGACGAGATATTTCAGACTAATCAAGATTTCTTAAATATGAGTGCCAGATTCAGACATCGTGCGCCCTGGACAAATTCAGCTCTGGGATGAGGCTCTGCCACCATTGCCCCCCCCCCCCGCGTATATGAGCTTAGCTCTCCTTGTACATGCCATTAAGTATTCATAGCTGGCCTTTATTTCCTTGTGACTGGAAAGGGATTTCAAATTCTTTATCTTCCACCTGTAGTAGCACATGTGCTCTTTACAGCGGCATGATAAAATATCCATCTGCAGTTGATGACTTTCCAATCCTGTGATGGTTGTGTACACCTTCCTATGATCTGAGAAGTGAATTAAGGTTAAAATCCACGAGTAAGCATGATGGCTTCGATTAAGCCAAACCCTTCCTACGGTCGGAGAGACTTCAAATGGTTCATTTGTATAAGGTTTGGCAGTCAGCACTTTAGGGAGAATTCACTGCATGCAGTACACGTGGTTTTAAATACTATAGAAGTAATTAGTATAACCCTAATTCAACCTTGTTTGTCAGTCTTTTCATAAACCCCTAATTGGCCTAAAATAGACTAGACGGGGGAAAGAAATTGATAGAGGTCAGTAATCATTGTCATCTAGGCAGACTTAATACCAGGGGCGCAACAACTTTATACTATGAATGAGTACTTGAAACATATGTGCCTATCAGAAATAATCAAACTGTTTTTTCTTTGCTGAGGGTTACCATCACAATTGAATGCGTGACCTGGTATGTTGCGCCCACTATCTATTAGTCTGTCAAATGGCATGAAATCGAAACTATACGGAAAAAAATTGGGTTGAAAGGCTTCTTTACTGGTTACTCTGCAGACTGGCTCATTTTCAAAGAGGAGAGCCGCAATTGGGTCATTCAAAAGATGCGTTTTTTTTCTCTCTCTCTCTTTTTCCCTTACTTTAATAAGTGGAAAACTAGGCGATACACAAAGAACATTTATTGCACTAAAAAGATTTTGTATGTAGTTTTCTGTAAGGTGATACCAAAGATGATGCCTGTAACATAATGGGAACCACTTTAGGGGGCCACAGAAGAAGCAGGGTTCCTGTTTTCTCCGCGTTTAAGTAAATATACGTATGTATCTTACAAATCATGAAGTATTTCGGCAAATCGTACCTTCTTGGTGGCCCCTTGTGGTGATTCCCATCCAGGGGAGCTATCAGAAATTTGTTTTGGTGGGTGCTAGAATTTAGGGGAAAATCTTGAGCGTAGGTGAGAGCTCGACTTGTTACCTACCTATTTTTATGATCTGTAAATTTGTAAGAACCCACGATGCCACGTAACCGCATCAGGCCATCAGTATCAATTTTTTTCCCTTTCAAAATTGAATTTGAAAAAATTTTAAAGAATTTTTTTCTGGGGGGGGGGCTGTAGCCCCCTAGTCCCTCCTCGGTTTCGCCCTAGTTTCGATTGTTATTTTTTTCCAGTTCAAATGCTAATTTGACTGGACTCTGTAAAGTAACCTAAATCTTATCGCCTTCTGAATCTTACCATCAGCTTACTCACCAAAACTAAAATCAGCTAGCTCGCTCTACCGGTAAAACTCGTTACTAGAAGTCATTTTAACATTTTTGAGCCAAAAACTTGACAGGTGAAGCAAAATGTATAAAATGTGTATATTTTATAGCGATTAATAGAAAACACAAGATTGCAATACAATATTTTTTACATTTTTTCGTGAAAATTATTTTGGAAAAGCGAATTAGTAAATGTAAGTAACGTTTATTTGTTTAAAATGTGTGTACCTTAACTGTCTTTTCGTGTGCTCAGGAATAATTTTTCTCGCTTGTAAGCTAAGTGAGAGCAAATTCCCTTCCAAAATAACACCCTTTCAACTTTTTTACAGATTACGGTATGCTCGATGAAAAAACTGAACAAAAATATGGGAAGTGGACATCCGATGATGTATTAGAGTTTTCAGAAGAACGCGAAAATGGATGGTTTTGCTCTTTGGGCTCTGAAAATTTTAAGGAGAATGTGATTAAGTGTACCAACTGACGTTGATAATGATGACACAGGTGCTTGAGAACGCGGTTTTTGTACTTTAGAAAATATTTTGCAATAAATATATTGCGTTTGTGACTCTGTTTTTTTTTTTGCGTTTTAGCTCCGAATTGGATTCGGCAGGTTAATATGATGAAGGAGATAAGGACTGCGGTGATATTTGGCTCCTAGATATTTTTTAGAGGACACTGGATTCATTAGACGGAAAGGGGGAACGTTTTAACACTTTTCTACAGGTGGTACGACTTAGAAAGTGGGTGGTACCCAAAATTATACCACTAGGCCTTTGC
Source organism: Acanthococcus lagerstroemiae (assembly GCA_031841125.1). Taxonomy (NCBI): domain Eukaryota; kingdom Metazoa; phylum Arthropoda; class Insecta; order Hemiptera; family Eriococcidae; genus Acanthococcus; species Acanthococcus lagerstroemiae. Next base: position 29,417,764 of record CM063113.1, on the reverse strand, counting down.
GCGGATTAAAACTGTGCATCTATCATTCAAGTTCCTCTCTGGTCACTGATCCCTTTCTGGTTACCAACGCGATACTCACAAGGGTAGATTCTGGAGCCAGAGGTGTAGTGTTTGAGGAGGTATACTGGCACGTGTGCATTGCCATACGCTCCAGCAAACATTACCATTCAAGTTATTTCATTTTTGCGCTCAAAAATGCGCAAAGGTACAGTTCTTGGTGTACGAGTGATTTTGAAAAATAACTTGAAAATCAATTCCAGGATGAAGAAACGAAGAAAATGGTACAATTGAGGCTACCATACCATACGTATATAGCTTCATATATGCCTTACTTGAGAAAGAAAAAAAACTGGTTGTTGAAATAGTGCATTTCTCTAGATGCGAGGGCACTAGTCACGCCTTTGGCAATCTTTATGCCGTCCTGGCTATTTTTAATTTTTCTCAGTTCAATCAGCCTTGAGATTTTGTTTGCCGGCCCTAATTTGACCTGACTATGAGTCCGTTAGATACTTTGTTGAAAACGTTGATGACATATCTCCATCAAAACGGAAGTGCACGTCCGTCCCGACTCCCAAATTTTCCATGTTACGTGCTCTTGACCTGCGTCGAAGATCGGTTATATTGATTAGTCTTTCTGCTCAGGATTGGCGTAAGGCGAGATAAATTAGGAGAAACGTAAAAAGAAAGTTTTAAATTCTGCGAACGAATGCTGGTATTAAAATACCAACGAGCCTAGGTAATTCGTGTGTCCCTACTCGATGTCGTCATGATCGTTTTGACGACATCGTTTGTGGCGCTTCTCCTCTGAATTAACAATGAGATATTCATATGACGCGGTTGTGAAAAAGACACTCTGCACTGTTCATTTCGCGACATACCGAGATGTATCGAAAGCGCCCGAGGTAATGAAACAATATGAGACGATGAGTGGTGAACTAAAACCGAGCTAAGTGATATACGGTGAAAGAAAAATAGTGATTTTTAAAATCACATACTTACTCAACCTACTCGCCTGTGAATGTACGACCCATGTGTGAAGATGCTATGTCGAGTTACCAGTAGCGTAAATCTGAAGAGACCTCCGCCCACCCTGGAAAATTCTCAGCCTTTTTTCGCGCCACTCCATGAAAATGATCTCCGACTCCACTTACTTATATGTAGTTACGATTGTCTGGCAATGTATCGACATGTACATGTAAGTTTAATACATCGGAAAACATAAGTGAACAATGAGATTATACAGCTGACCCCGAAATTCGCCCCGACGAATAAAGAATGTGTTCAAGTCAATTTCACGACTCGCAATGAACCTTTTCTGCTTCTTAAAACTTGAACGAGGAAACAAATGAAAACTACCAGATTTCCGTCGGTTTCGCATGTAAAATATAAACATCAGTTTATCGTATAATGTCATTCAGAAAGATCTAGAATTTCTGACACGACCAACATTCTAATTCCGGAATATAGTTTTTTCAGGTTGATTATTAAAGCTGAAACTGGAATACAGCCAATCTATTTGAACAGAAGTCACATGAAAAAGTGCGTAATTCTGAAAATAAAGTCCGATAAATTCGCTCGGAAAGCTAGCGTTAATTCTGGAGCACGTCGAAAAACGAAAAAAACCCAAAAAACTGGACATGTTTGAATTTAGAAATATGTGAATGATTCGAGGTTAAATGGCGCCTAACAAAATCGACGATACAAGCGAAACAAGTGCCTTTTCTTTACATACTTATCTTCGAACATCACGTGGATCCGAGAGGCATTTTCGCGTGCTTGGAACTCGATCAATCTAGGAAATATTGGAAAATTTTACAATATTTAAAACAGTGACGCAAACTGATAAATTAAGCAGCCTACAACCAACTATACTCGTTACATAATTGTATTTGTATACTGCATGATTTTATTAATGGTCGAAAGTTATCAATTAGATTCAAAAATATTGCCAATAAGAGCACATTCTTGACCTTGAATTTTCAATGGAAAAGTGACTGATATATTTTTTCATTAGTCGCCATCTGGAGCGAAACGCAGATCAGGTTTTGTGTTGGCTGTAGTCCCGAACCTAAGGAACATCGCTATAGCTGTTTGGGTTGTCGCAGTACAAACTCGAGGAAGACGCCGATTACTTGCTGCGGGGAGAGTCAAACAATCACGAGGCAAAAATGGAAATATTGCCTCCTTGCAACCTGGTTTTCCTTAGGATCCTCGTATTTACCATCCTATGTCCCGTGTCGCCTTAGAATTCCAACCTCCCCTCAACCCCAAACAAATTTTTGTTTGTCCCTCCCAATACAGATCTCTGCTCCCGGTGGAGATGTAGTAAACATTAATGTTTTAGCTCTAGAAAAATGAAACTCCTTGAGGTAGGTTTAGGCGCCGAGGTGGCCAGTGTGGTGCTCGAGCCAGGCGTTGTCAGCGTCGTTATGTTTTATATTTTGGATTTTACTTTACGACGGAATTATTTCCTCGAAGAGGTAAAGCTTGTCTGTGCGATGAGGCGCGATATGCGAGAATTGTCAGCTACGAGTAGTGTTCTAGTGTTCAGTGGTTGGTATTTAGTATATTATATTTCGAGCATACAGAAATATGGTCGAAGTTTTATGTTCATAGCCAGTTCAACTAGTAGCGTAGTAGCGAGAAGCGAACGATTATTTATTGATGTAGCATGTAAAGACGTTATCAGTAAATCAGTATGTTGAAGTGAACATTGTTTGTAGTTTGTACCAATGTCTTTGCATCCTATAAACTTATAAGCTTGTAACATTATTCGGACGAATCAGTCATGCGAACTACAGAGAACAGAGAATGTAAGAATAAGTGTGAATATTACGTTGTATGTTGTTTTCCTTTGGTTGGTAATGGATGTTCGCTGATCATTTTTGACGTTATTAACACGACGCAGTCGATCTGTCAATCGTCAGCATTAGTGTTTATGTTTAGTGTTCTGTTTGATTACTATATGTAGAACACATTAAATCGGAAAATGAATTCTGATCGCATTAAACCGAATAATACGGAGAAGGGCGTAATTATTATCAAGCGAACAGAGAATCTGCTAGCGTGAATATTACGTTGTTTCCTTGTTTTCATTCCCTTAGAAGTAGATAATTGTTGGCTTATCAGTTGATGTTTCTAGGGTCGGCCGGGAGTAGTGTAGGTGTTTTATCTATCAATTGCTCTTCAGAAATTAGAAACCCGATGAAATCTTCGACCAGATGGTCGAAGTGCGAATGTTGCGGAGCCTGCAGCTTCGCAGTCTGAAGCCTTTTGAACTTACCATGTGCTGTTAGTGTGTATGTAGTGTCATCCCGATTACCTTTCATCTATTAGCTCTTATATTCCGGAACAAAAGACCTTAAAGATTTTTTCCTGATATCTTTTCCACGAACCGCCAATAAGAGATGGTGTGTGGGACGTATGGCGATGCACGCATGCCAAAGTGGCCCCTGAGACACCGCACCCCCGGCCACAGGAACTACCCTTTCGAGTAACGCGTCAGTGACCGGAGGGACGCATTGGGGCCGGGCCCGAGCCCCCATTTCTACGTGCCGGAACGGTGCGCGCGTCCTACCAGGGCCACCATGGGGTTCCCTACTGACCAAGGTCCGCACTCCCAGAGCGCTCGCCTGGAAATTTCAGGTCCCGCACGGCCGGACGCGCTGCCTCTCTTCACTCACTCCTCACCTCCTCGTCTTGGTCCGTGTATCGACGCAGGCAGGTATGCGCCAATAAGAGATAGGCTAGTCTCTAATTTTTCAGTCAAGAGCCGACCCTCTTCCAGCAGCTAGCTGCTTGTTTCTATCTTATTTTTTAATATATGTATTATCGCACATCTTATGTAGTGGGGCGGTATTTTATATGATTGTTTGCGCCCAGCACCCTGCCACATTGCTTAAACTGCATGTGAATTGTATTTGTATGTTTCTCAATGTCGTAAGCCGGTTTTTTCCTTATTACTTTTTCTGTGTAAGATTGGAGCGTCCGGAGGGTGGCCTCCTTCCTAGGAGCAAGAACATTCAGTGCGTTTCTGCCCATATGATACTCATTTCGTATGCTCTTAGTTTAATAAGACGTGCGTCAAGTTGCCTATATCGCTCTCGTTTTGCATAATTGGCACTGCGAGCCATTTGATACGTTGAACCGATTTAGATATTCGCCAAAGTTATCATACGAATTTTCTAACTGGTCTTTTAATCACTGTTGCCCAGCCTCGTAGAGAGAAAAAGAGGGCCGGAGGGAGGGGGGAACTTCCACGCCCTCCCTCCTTCCAGTTCATTTTTTTCTTTTGTCAGATGGGAAAAAATTATAGGTTACGGGGAAAGAGGTTTCTTTCATGGTGTAAGGAGTGACTGCTGATTTGATGTAGAGTATGATGTAGCCGTAAGCGTTGAAATTCAGGTCTCTTAAGAATATTAGGCCCTCCTGAAAGTCCGGGCCCGGGGTATTTCCCCCCTTTCCCCCTTCCTCTCGTCAGGGTTGCTGTTGCCTCCCCCTCAACGCCGCAATTTGGTGCACTATGGCATTAAAGAAAAAAATGCTTATAATCACTGGTGTCGAAATGGGGTAGTACAGAGGTACCTATTTTTATTTCATTTTATTTACAACGCTTAGAAGCGAAATTTCGATAAGTCGCCCACTAGTTCGCCTACCCGGGGAGGGGGCATGCGCCTCTGTCACCCTTTTTCATCTTCGCCTGTTCTGCGCCACGCTAGTCCAGTTTGTTCCGACTGCTCGAATTATCAATCCGTTTTATAGACTGCCTTCCTTTCTTTCTTTTGAGCTCTCTAGATATCCAGCTGGTAGCCACCGCGTACCATTTGTTGTTGTTGTTTCCCCGACACATATGCCCAACATACTTAAATTTGAGCTTTTTAACAGTATAGTTTAGATTCGTTAGACTCGTCTTTTTTACTAAGTTCACCTTGCTCCCTTTGCCTTTCTGTTTTATATTCAGGATAAGTATGTACTTCTCACCATAGCAAATTGAGTAACTTCCAGCTGTTTTTCGTTTTCATTGTGAGTGCCCAGCTTTGGGCTCCATATGTTAAAACGGCGAACACGACGCTGTTTAGGACCTTCATTTTTGTTCGTATGCCTAATTTGCTTGTAAATATTTGTTTATTTGCCCAGTAAGCCTTCCAAGCATTTGAAACCCTCGTCGAAATTTCCTTTTCCAGTCTATTTTTATTGAAACTCATCAGTTGCCCCGGATATTTGTATTCCTCGATTCTCCTGATCTTGTGTGTTCTCGCCCTCACTTCCTCCCCCCTTTGGCTTCTGCCCCTTTTGACATACTTTTCGTTTTAGAGGATTTAATCATTAAACCCACTTTCTTGCATACCGTTGTTAGCTCGCTGAGCATGTTTACCACCTCCTCCTGGTTTTTCCCGAACAAAATCATATCATCCGCAAATCTTAAGTTTGTGATCATTCTTCCGTTCATTCTAATGCCTTTCCCTTCTCAGTACAAGTCCCTGAATATTTCCTCCAGCACAATATTAAAAATATTAGGTGACAGGGGGTCACTCTGCCTCACTTCGCGTTCGACCGGAAATTCCTCCCTCTTTTATCCAAAACCACTTTTGCTGATACTTTATATCATATAAGTTTGTTATAATATTCAAAAACTTTTCTGGAGTATCCTGTTTTGCTAGAGCTTTGTACATGCTATATCATGGAAGGTGGAATCGAAGGCTTTTTGAAAATCGACAAATATGCAGTGCAGCTCAATTCTGTAAGTCCCTCACTCCTTCGAGAATTAGGCTTAGCGTTAGTATATGATCTGTTATTGAGTAGTTTCTACGGAATCCTGTCTGGTCAGCTGGTTGGTTGAGGTCCATTAGGTCGTACATGCTATTTTTGACGAATCTCCGAAAATAGCTTCCCAATATTTGATACGAAGCTAATCGGGCGGTAGTTGTTAATATCCACCATAAAGCCCACTCCCCTGAACCCCACCGTATCTCCGTAATAGTACCAAGTGTTACCGTTATTATTTCTCACGCTCAGCCCCTCCCCTTTTTTCCTGACCTTCGAAATACCGATAATATCCTATTTATCTTGGGAAGCGCATTTTCTAGGTTGAGCAGTCTTCCCTCGTTGGCCAGCCATTGGCAATTAACATGCAATATGTACAGTTCCATAAGGGGTCTTTTGGGGACTATGTTCTTCGAATTTTATGGGTGCATTTTTTGAAGCTCTGAATGGAGAGGTGGCGTTCTTTTGATCGGAGCGTCTCTGTCGGGTAATGGCCTGCGTTAATATCTTGTGTTTTGACCATTGGATTTGGATAAACTTTGATTCCAATTTTTAATAGTGTTTGCCTTACATTTTTCTGGTTGCTTGTTTGGTAGTTGATAAAATTTAAAAACTGGAAAAAATTAACTGAATTTAATGTCAAATGTCAAAAACCTTCAATTCATTTGAACGCAGAAATTCAGCCGGACTCATGAAAAATTTTAATCCCTTTTTAAAAATAATTAGAAGTTCTGGCCAAAATTTATCAGAAATTTGAAAACATTAAAAGATGAACTGAATTTGATCTTAGTCGTCTTTTATTAGCTCCAATACAAATATCCAGCCGGATTTATGTCAACTTGTAGCCAATCTGAAAAAATAATCAAAAAGTTACCACAAATATATTATTAAAAAAAAAAAATCAAAATTTGACAAAGCTGTTTATTCATTTATTAATTACAAGTTTAACCATTATGCGGATACTTATTACTAAATACTGCTGTTCCCTCTCGATAGCCCAATTCTGGGCACAGGCCTCGATGTGCCTTTTCCACTCCTTCCTGTCTTTAGCCTTCCATTTCCAGGTCAGTTCCCACTCTTTTACATCCTCATCCCTTCATCCGATGCTTGCTCTGCCTCTGTAGCGTTATCCTCCTAGGATGTTCGTTTCATGTCTCTTGTCTCGCTAGGTATCCTGCATATTTCCCCTTTAATTTTTTGATGGTATATCTTATATGTATTTCCTATCCCTGGATCCTTCCTGATTTTGATATTCTTTTTTTTTCCTGACCCCCAATATGCTCCTTTTCCTTGGCCCTCTGAGTAGTCCGAGAATTTTCTTTGCCGGTTTTAGTAGCTAGTATTCATATGTCAGTGTGAGGAGGGAACAGCTTTCCCATATTTTAAATTTTAAGTCTCTTGAAATCTTCCCCTCAAGTTTGTTTTTGTTTATCTAGTAGTTTTTTCACTGGAAATTTTGTGTTTGTTTTTGAAAGCAATGGTTTGTCCCTGATATTCGGTCTCTTTCACGTTTTGTACATGCAAATCTCAGGTGGGTTAGTATTTCCCCATTGATTTTCACCCCCTTGTGTTTCCAGCCGAATACTTTGAAGATTTGTTCAATTACATAATTGAATATGTTGGGGGACAGTCGATCTCTTTGGTCTACTCCCCTCCCGATTGGGAATTCCCGCCTTCTCCTGTCCAATTTTATGTACGCGTTTGCATCCTCGCATACTTTTCCTGAGATTCTCATTCAATTTTCTCGTATTCCATGTTTGGCCAATGCTTTCCACAGATACATAGGTAGTTGTTGTGGATCGAATCGAATGCCTTGTTAAAGTCCGCGAATATTAGGTGGACTTCTAAATTGTATTCGTTGGATTTCTCTATATCATCTGGTTGAATTAACTGAATTTAATCTCAGAGTAGTCTTTTACCAGCTCTCGAATGCGAATATATCTAGCTGGAGTCATGTTATCTTTTAGCCACTTTGGAGAAATATGTAATTGAAAAGTTACGATAAATAAATTGGAAAAAATATCTCAACATTTGAAAAATCTAACAAAATTGAAAATTGAACTAAATTTTGACTTCAGAAAGTCTTTAAAAAACAAACTGAGTATGAAAAATCAGTCGGATTCATAAATGATGTGGCCACTTTAGAAAAATAACCACTGAAATATGTTTAAAAAAAATTTTGATGAGGAAAATTCTAAAAATTTTCAAAATTTGATGAAGTTATATGAACTCCGTTTGATATCATAAGGTTTAAATCAACTCGTATACGAAAATTCCGTAAGATGTCTAGAAATTTTTGGTTTTTCTTCGATAATTGGTGTGGTAGGACGTATATGACGATGCACGCATACCAAAGTGGCCAAGTGGCCAAGTGGCCCCTATGACACCGCACCCCCAGCTGCGGAAACTATCCTTTCGAGTATTGCATCAGTGGCCAATCAAAATTTCATGACCAAAATCCTGATAAACAAAAAAATGAAAATAAAAATGGAAGTTATTTGATATCTAAAAGGTATCGGTATCTGCAAAACTGGTACACAAAATTCTCGGAAGGATCCGGTGAAAATGAGTATAAAAGTTATTTTTATGAAATATCAAAGCACAATTTTCATACCCTAAATAGTGCCGGTAATTAAATCTGATGCAGTATTTAAAATTAGAGAGATACTCACTCACAAAACTCCAATTCCGATATTTCATTCGATTTTCTATATTCATTTAATTCCCTCCTCCTATTGTAACCTGTTTCTGACACAGTGGAATATTTCCTCCTTTTCTCATATTTTTTTCTGTGTGTGTGTGGGTGGGGGGGTATTGTTGGGACATAACTAACCTGATCAGGAATGGGTAGGTAATTTTTTTCCACAATATTTCCCCAGCCACAGTCCGGAGGACTGGTAGATGGCCGGTCTTCGTTGAGGTTCAGAGAAAATGACGGAAATGATTTTAACACCTACAGCGTTGATGCTGACATTTCGAAACATTACGTACACCTGGTGGCTGTGTTACAAACAATAAAACGCTGGTTGACCATTAACTCACCTGAAGCTGCAGCTTTTGTCATTCGTTGTGTGGGTTCGATAGTCGGACGTTTTATGTTGTAAAAATCTTTACGGCCCGGCCTGACGCGCATACACCTTCCTGTCTTGACTTAATTACGTGCCGTTTTTATCGCCCTCGCGAAAATTCTTTTTTAATTTTCGACGTTTCACGCGGAGGTGTTGCCCTGTTCGATTTATACTACTCATCTGCGGATTCTTCCACTCGGGTTGTTATATTGTGCCAAAAGAGAATCCAATTTGCCTGGAAGAGATTTCTTTCCTGACTTGACCTGTAGTTCTGTGCCATAACGGAATGAAGGTACAGACGGCGATTAGAAACTTTTCATCGAAAGCAGCGTATTTCGCAACGATCATGTGAAATATTAGGAAAGTTGGAAAGCCCTTATTTCTGTTATATAGTTACTAATGTCAGCCCTTGAACGCAGTTGCATACCGTTTCTGTGCTGTCTCAACGAATCTACTGTTGAGAGCATATATAAACAGCCAAATAGGGGAAAGCTTAAAAAAAAAAGAGAGAGAGAGAAGAGAGTGTGTAACGTCCCACCAACCTTCTGAAATTTCCCCCAAAAACTGAAAAGTTATACCTAGCTACTAAAAGAATTTTCAGTATTATTTTGATACCTATCAGTCCCCATGAATCCTCCTCCCCCATTCCAGACCGGCTAATCGCGCATAGGTATAGTTCAAGAATGCAGAACTAGCCGAGGAAAAACAAACTCAAGTCCCAGGTAAAATGTCCAATAATTATGAATTATCAAACTAAGTACCTAAGTCTCTTTTGCAGACTTGTAATGTAACATGGATTTTGCCTGATCAATATATGAACAACAGCTTATATATGCATCATGCAACAAGCTTTTTGCTAGATCAGTATGTAGACAACAGCAGGAGAAGTGACATTTATCTTTCAACTAAATCTGCATTGTTCAATGAAAATTCAATTCGAAGGATTCTAGATAAGACAACTGTAAATAACTTTATTGTATACAGGTCCGGTAAGTACGATACAGCACTGTCTTCACAAAGGTAAATTACGTTTTAACGCTTCGTTCTTGTGAACACTGACGTAGCGCTGTAAAGATGCTGTGATTGGTTAGCGATAACAACATTACCGCTCTAGAGGTGTAAATGAGCTGGTAGAGGTGGAAAGTCAGCTGTAGTTCGAGATTACCGGTCCTGTATACAATAAAATAGCATATTGTACAGAGTTAGTAGGTAAGCGTTTGTCTTGCGCGTTAGTTCCACTCGCTGCGCTCGTCATTAATGGCTTACTTTCCACCTCTGTAGAGTAATCTATTATTGCTTCAAATAAATCCGCTCTAGAGCTCGAATACGTGATCGCTGCTGAATAGAGGTGTCGATATGAAAATTAATGAACGCTCTGTTTCGTTCGCGTTTATCCGTTTCTGGTATCATACAAACGCCGTTTGTTCTAAAGGGCCACCGGGAACGAATGGACAGAATAAATATGTGTGTGTATATGTTAGTGCAATATTAGTGTGTACTAGTGTAAATCCTCTTATCGCGCCCCGCTCTATAATGTGACAGTTTCTATAAAAAGGGGTGACTTAGTCGATTGATCGAGGTCTCAGAAAACCCAAAAACAGAAAAACAAAAATTTTTGGTCGAAAAAATCAGTTTTGAGATTTTGATTGATTTCTATATAAAAAAACATCGCAATAATAAAGAGACAAAATTCAAGCGCATGCGAGAGAAGAGGGAGAGAGAGAAAGAGAATTATGAAAGAGAATGAGAAAAGAATGCGAATGTCTGCGTCTGCTTCTTCGTGATTTTTCGGAGCTCACAAGTAAATCCGATGTTCTGAATTGTTACCACGCAATAGAGCGAAAAATTACCTTTCCAACAAGCCCTCATCGAGGCTGGTAACGTGATTCCGCGGCGAGTTAGGGCTGCTTGATGGAGTGGGAGAAAAAGGTGTGTCTAACTTTAAACGAATGTATTTTCGCGCGTTCTTGTTACACTCATCTTTGACCTCTTGTATCGCCGGAACAAAAAACGCTACAAATCTTGCCGATAGCTCGTTAGAATGGGCGTTCATTCCTTTATTACGTACTGTCTGTAACTCAAAATTCGTCAGATCGACAAAGTTACCCCTTTTTATAGAAACTGCCATCAACTATTTAGGCTGAATAACGTCAGCAAGCCTTATTCTTTCCATTTGTTCAACCTAGATCACTGTTCAACATTCAACAAAACAAACGAACGGCAACGTTCAATTTTCAGACAAATGTGAACTGACTGACGTTTGTTCGTTCATTCCGTACCTCTGCTGCTCAGAGCGACCATATATATCCATTGTAATAAATTATTGATCCAACAGTCTGCCTCTGTCTAAACTGCAGATTGTATTTTCGAACCCGTCAAATTGAAAGCTATTCATGACTGAAAATTAATCTTATTCCAACTTTTCTTTTATTAGGATTCATTGCGTTTTCAGATACCTACGTGAACTTTTATTTCGGCTTGAATAAGACTCATTATATTCCTTCAGAACTCACTCAGACTCTGTTTTCACTGATTCACATTCGTTAGAATTCTTTCATCAGGCTCGATTACCCGATGCGCAATCAAATCAGTTACTCTCAGATTACCCAGAAACCCGTCAGTTACCCTTAGTTACTTTTTAGTTACCCGGGTAACTGGCGGGATTTTGCGCATCGGGTACTAAAATACGTCAACGTTCCAATAATCTTGATGTTAGGATTGCATTAGAATTTATTGAGACTCATTCTGAGTTGGTTATCAGCTTATACATCTCTAATATGTGTAAAAAAGTTTGTTTGTCTGTGTTTATTCGAGGTTGGTGGATGAACCGTAAGAGCTGTGGAATTCATATCAACTTTGAATAGGTTTTGGGCTATAAAAAATGTTGGTACCCTTATTAAAAAAGGGACCAAATTTTGCCCCCTCGGGACTTCCTAATTTATTTCCGACCTGGACGTTTTGGGAGTGTTTTACATTGAACTTCTTCACATTATGTTGTAATTTGGTGGCTGTAACTGCCTCCCTTCAAAAATTATTAAAGGGCAGAAATCTCTAACCTTTAATACGAGTATAATTATATAAAAGTGTCTCTGCCCCTTTTGGCGGGTCCAGGGGCGTTAGAAATATGGTATCCACCCCTTTTGGCCATCACCGACTATGAATTCAAAATTACACGCAACTCTGCTCGGGGGCCCCCTTTCTTCCTGATCTGTGGGACTGCTGACGGTGCTCATCGGAAGCGCCTGACTTGACACAGTGGCGGGTCTAGGGGGCTGCTAGTAGGTTATAAAAGTCGTTCTTCACTTATTAAGGCTCATTCGCGGGTGACTTCTTTTAGGACTCACGAGACTCTTTAAAATTCACTCAGACTCAGTAAGACACAAATCCAGCGCCGTACTTTTCTAGCAGCTAACAAAGCCGTGGCTTAGAACGGCAAATTTTCGATGGCGGCAAATTTTTCAAAAATGTTATTATTAATAATAGATTTTTTTCTGTAAAATATAGGAACGGAAAAATTTATTTGGCCTAGGGCGACCAAGAGTCCTCTAATGCGGCACTGCAAAACTCAATTAAATTCTTTCATAACTCACTTGGACTCAGTGATGATTATTCATGACTAACCCTAGACAGGTTGAAATTCGATCACGTTCTTATATGTTTCATACGGAATTGGTTCAGATTCGTTCAAACTCTTCATTCAGACTCCGCTGAGACTCATTCAGGCTTCCCTGAGTCCCATCAAAGCTTATTATAATGTACGTCCTTAAGACTCATTCAGACTACTGTATACTTATTTTCACCCTGCTAAGGTTCATTTGGCTGTTCATTTGGTCCTGGTTCGAACTCGGAACTTATTAACAAATCTTTAAAAGTCACTCAAATTCCACAAAAACTTGTTCAACTGTCATGAAGACCAGATTCGTAATGACTAGGAGAGGGGGGGATCTCTCCATTAAGTCAGTCACGTGGGAAAAATTGGGAAAATCCTCTTCGAATTGGGAAAATTCAACCTCAAATGTACGAAAACGACCTACTCGTATTTTTGCCTGTTTTTAGGACTCGAATTTAAAATAAATCTCCAAATATTTCTATATTTTTTTGAAGAACGAAAAAAAACAACATTCTTTCCTTTAGGTGGAAAAAGTCGTGAGACACTATAAGGTTTTGTGATGAATATCCGATTTTCCACTCCTCCCCGCCCGTGCGTTCCCTTTTTCACCTTTCTGTCACTTCTGGAATCGTTCAGTGGGAGCTTTCCGCCAACAGCTACTTCTTAATTGCCCTCTACGACACACAGGCTTACAATTGCTGAATTTTTACTACGTACTTGCCTGTAGGGGTAGGACTTTCCTTAACATTAGTTTATAAAAATTTATAGAGGATATTAGTTCTTGAAGCTTTGATTTTGGCTCCAGAATTCATTTTGTCCATGGGGAAGAGAGGAGCCAGGAACATCCTAGCTGTTGGTCCGCACCGAAGTCCTGCAAAATCAAGTCAGCCAGGAGGGAAATCCTTTTCGAGTTGCGAAAATTCAACCTCGCTAGCACGAAAAAGACCAATTTTTGTCTATTTTTACGACTCGAAAAAAATTCCCCAAACATGTTTTTTTATGAAAGAAGGAAAAAGATCCTTTTTAGGTGGAAAAAGTTGACCCCGGCGAATTTTTATTCCTTGTCAATAGAAGTAAGATTTTCCTTAACTCTAGTTTGTAGTGGGTCTGGTTGGCCGAGTGAATAGCCCGGAGGTCCCAGGTTCGAGCCCACATAGCAACTCGCGACATTTTTACCTAGGCCGGTTTTTTGGCTAGAAGAGAAGAGAAAGACAGCCCTAATAGCCTTCCTGATGTCTCTGAGGTAATGCTCGAAAGGACGGATTTCAGGACTCGAGTTGAGAGTAAAAAATTAGAAAAGAAAACTCTAGTTTGTGGAAATTTACAGATGATATTATTCCTGGAGTCTCGATTTTGGCTCTGGAGTTCATGTTGTCCCCAGGAGGGGAAGAGAGAAGCCAGGAACATCTCAACTGTTGGTCCATATCAATGTCCTGCAAAGTAGGGAGATTTGAATCTGGAGTAAGAGTGAGTAGAGGGTGATTTTGTAAGTAGATCGTGAAATGGAGAGGAGATAGGCAATGAAGAAATTCCAAGAGTTGAACTATCTTCAAGCAGAGCGGTATTTTTGGACTGTAAGGCAGTGAGTCCGTCGATGAGGATGCGCTTGCGGATATGAGGAATGAGGCCGTGATGATAAAGCAGATCTGCACCGATTGAAATTCCCACGTGGACGCTGAAAATTTAAGTTTGAGGTTAAGTTCTGGCGACCGTAGATGGAGATCGATGTGCCATTAGCAGCAACTTCATGTTTTCTATCTTCATGATCACCTATCACCGTTTGTTTTTTGTTCCAGCGCTCTGAACGTCATCAAACATCGTCTAATTATGCTCAAATTCAGCGCCGGCTTTACGCATGTTCGACTAGTTCGGTCGAACAGGGCGGCAAAATTTCAAGGGCGGCAAAATTTCTCAAAAAACTTTGAATTTGAAATCAAACCAAATAGTAAAAAGAATAAACTTCATAACTTGAGACACATGTGTAAGGTGCGCCAGAAGGCGAGAGACACCCTTTTTCTCAACATTTGGAAGGGCGGCAAAAATGAATTCGAACAGGGCGGCAGCATGCCTTAATCCGACTCTGCTCAAATTTGCGTTCTTTTTACATACCTGCTAGAAAAAATATAATGTTCGATATTCGTGCGAAAAGTACCGTTGCACTGTCGTGTGATACTTGAGCAAAAAGTCCTTCTTCCCGCACTTGTAACGAAATATACTTGTGGCTCCCACGCACTCGAGATACTTACCCATAATGTTGGTTGCAAATTTATATATATTAGAGAAAGATAGTTGTTGGCATATTCCTGTTGTTTCACGTTACATATTATTCGTCACTGATGAGATCATGAGGAGGCGAGAGGGATATCTCGAACTTGAATGGCTCTGGCGTTAGAGTTGGATCGTTCCATATCTTTGCCCAAAGATAAGCTCCATAGGCAGGAGCAGTCACAAGCTTTTTTTCTTAAAATACTATTTTGCTGAAATTTGAGGTTAGTTTCACCGTTGAGTATCCCTGGGCCTACCACCCACCTTTCAGAAGAAAATAAGCCATTTCTTTTCCATTGGTTTGGAGGAAAATGAGCATCTAGCGTATTTTCCCGAGCATGTACCGTTTCGTGTAAGCAAGTTCTCATTCCTACACTGTGTCCTTTGTTGAAACTTGGCGGGAGGGTATAGTGATACCATAGCCGCCCCTTCCTTCGCTTCAAGTGGGTAGTAAATGCTCCCGACTTCGACGACACTTATATCACCGATCGAACTGAAGATCAGCGAAACAGCGGAGGTATACGGAGCAAAGAAAGGAGTGAAGAAGAAACGGGAGGCACTTCGGGTCAAGCTAGACATCCAGCAGTCCATGCTTTGTAAGGACCAAGGGTGAGTGGACCCAAGCGCTGGTACGCGACCTCGATCAGTGCGCAAGCAGGTCCATGGAGAACTGAACTCTCACCTCACCCAAGTTCTGAGCGGCCACTGGCGCTTCGGGACTTACTTACATCGGATGGCGATAACGCCGAGCCCTGTGTACACGCACTGTGATCGAGGGGCGGCAGACAACCCCTGGCACTGTTCGAGTATGACGCCTGGGAGCTGGAGTGGGGCGAGACGGTGATAGCAATCGACCCGGCGGAAATACGAGCGATAGCGACGGCGTGATCAACCTCCTCGCGCCAGATACCTTGGTTACGCTGAAGAGTGCTAGCGGATGAAACTGGGTGTTGGCCTTTGTCTCGACCATCATGAAGAAGATGTAGACTGGTCGAGGCCGAGGGCCGACGAACAAAGCTTAGCCCACGCTGAACCCAACGACTCTGTACCATCCTAGAGCTGCTACAGCTGCTGCGGGCCCCCGGCAGGGTTCATTCCGTCGTCACCACCTTCCTGCGTCGCCACGAGTACTAAGACGAGGAGATGAGGGATGAAGGAAGGAAACGCGTCTGGCTGTGGTGCACCCGAATTTCATGTTAACGTTGGGTGAGCGTTGCTTCAGTCAGTAGGGTGTCCCACAGTAGCCCTGACAAGACAGTGTGAATTCGAAGTGGAGAGGCGAAATAGAGGCCCGGACCAGCCTGAAGACGTCCTTGTGGTCATTGATGCGATACTCGAAATGGTAGTTTCCGGGGCTAGGGGTGCGGTGTCTGGGGAGCCAATTTGGCATGCGTGCATCGCTATTTGATAGACGAATGCATTTACTGTGAAAATCCAGCCCCTCCAGCGGCGTTCTTGAATTAACATCCTGAACAGAGAAACCATACTTGTGAGTCATGTCGGTCCGATTCTGCGAGAAGAAAAACACGTGGACCAGCATACTGGACTTCGATTCCACGGCTAATATCATTGTTTACACTGGCTGTTCCAGACAGCGGTTGCGTAACTTACACACGCTGACAAAGAACGAAGAAAATATTAAATCGTTACTGGTTATTCCATTTAGAGTGGAACACTTCCGCGTCGGCTGCTGTCCGCCGCGCTGCGTAGAGAGCGCGAGACGACGGAAAATTCAACTGGTTCGTTCAATGTCAGTTGGATACTTAAATAAAATGGATAAATGAAAATAAAATAATAATGAAACGCACGTGCGAAGGTGTTACCTGTTTTCGGGCTCTGTTGGTACGTCATTTATGTGCAGAGATGGACTTCATTGATTGACGATCCGGGTCGAACCGAACGCTACCGGCTCGCAGACCTTCACGGAGTGGTTCGTTATCTTGGGAACTGCGTCAGCCTCCGGCTCTCGCACCTTGGTCACTTGATCGGCCAACAGTACGAGTGCGAATAGCGCGCCAGACGTTTTGACTCACATAGAAGAGCCATTGGCACATTCTGGCTGCGGACATGTCCACTTTAAAAAAAAATATTTTTGTTCATTTTTTTTGCGAACGCAGCAGCAATGCGACACACATTCCTCGCGCCGTGTATCCGCACATGCATGTACACTCGCTTAGCCGCGAGTCCGGTGAAACCAGTGTTGGTCAAGGTAACCATAATGGTGACATTAATTTGGCAAGATATCGACACCGTGCACCATCGAGAATAAGTACAGAGACGAGAGAAATAAAATTCCTATCCTGTGTATAAAATGCGACCGACGTGTATTTCACTTTCATCGTTATCGAAGTTCCCTAATGGCTGTTTTTATTAGTCGAACAAGCAGCTTCTATTGGTTGGTACTTTTTTCTTCTACTTTTTTTCTAATTCGGCGTTTTCTTCGCTCTACTTTCGATATCAAATGGCGTTGGTGGTTTCAGTTTCTGGATCCCATTAACCTATTTTTGTGCGGACCCGTCCGCTATGAAAGCTCTTCGACCATCGGTTTTAATACCCGAACTGTATAAGAATGAAAAAGAAAAAAAAAAGTAATCCGAGTAGGTAATTGTGAATATATATATTGAAGTAGGGTATCTTTTCCGATAAGAAGTAGAAGTACCTACATGGCAGACAATGGATTTCAGTGTACGATTTAAGTGAAGGGATAGGTGACGTACCTTAGAGCAGAACGTGGAACATTCTTGATTTCTCGGTAACAAGCGCACTCTGGCAAAATATTTTTGAAACGGCTTTCCCTACATTGAAAAACTACCTGGTTGTTATGTTATGATAAATTACTGTTAATAATAGCCGGCTATCTTAAGTACACGTCTTAGGTATATTTACTTCTTAAGTTACTAACTTTGATGTTAAACTGAATTGGATTGCCACTTGGTAAAATATACTTACTTACTTGAAGTGCAAAGATCTACTCGTTGTACCCGCATGTATGTATAAGGAAACATGGCAGAAGTGAATAACGATCTCACCAAAAGTCGAACTGATAACGCTATTGCAGAAACTTGAACACAATCTGGCAGGATCTGGCACAGTGTCTCCCAGAGGCGGATACAGAAAATAATTCTGAGGGGGAGGGGGAAGTCCGAATGAAAAATGTAGACGAAACATAATGACTCTAGGTCGCTATAGACAACTTTATTAATACATTTTCTGAATTTTCACAAAATTTAGATATCTCGGGGGGGGGGGGTCCAGACACCTTCCCCTGTATCCATTACTCGTATCTCCTAAACCAGGTCGATTATCCTATCCTTATTAAACCATCTGAAATTCGCAATCTTCTATGCTCTCAAGATTCTCTAACATATCTCAAAATTAAATATGCGACCGGTTTCATCATTATACTTATTTATAAAACTTGTTAGATATTTTTTATTATCATATGTTTTGTTCCCTAGTGAATATCTCATAAAAAGAAAGATATTATGATAAATAATTAAGCATGATATGCATGTTTACTTCTTAAGTTACCGACTTTGATGCTTTGATGTTTGAATGGAGTTGATTTGTCAGTTAGTAGAATATAGACACTAATACATGAATAACAAAGATCTACTCGTTGTAATCAAGTATAATGAAACACTGGTCATGAAATTTTCATAACTGTGGTGTTGAATGTTATCAGTTGAGAGCCGAAACATTTTTTGTGCCAAACATTTTTTGTGATTTCGTTTATTTTTTTCTATAGGTAAATGTTTTATAATTATGTTAAGCTTACGCCTATGTGATCACACCATTAGAAAGGGTAAGTTTTTCTCTTTCTTGTCATAAATATGTGGCAGTTTCTACAAAAAGTGGTAACTTTGTCGATTGATCAAATCTCAGAAAATGCAAAAAAAGAAAAACAAAATTTTTGGTTTAACAATCAATTTGAGAATTTTGTCGATTTCTATAGAAAAAACAATCGCAATGAACGAAGAAACAAAAAGAGGATTAGAGAAGAGAAGGGGAATGCGAGAAAGAGAATTATAAAAAGAAGAGAAAAGATGCGTAAATCAGCCTTTGCTTCTGCGGTTTCAGAGCTTCAAATAAATCTAAATCCGATGTTCTGAATTGTTAATGTAGAAGAGCGAAAAATACTTTCTAAAAGCCCTTGTTGAGCTGTAACGTGCTCCGCGTGAGTTACGGTCCGCTTGAAGGGTGGGAAAAAGGTGTGGTCTAACTTTAGGCGTTTTTCTTGAAAACGGTTTTTGCGCGTTTTCTTTTACGGCAGGCATTGTATCTCTACAAAGAAAAACGCTACAGATCTCGCCGACAGCTCCTTGGAACGGGTATTCATTCCTCTATTACGTACTATCCATAACTCAAAATTCATCAGATTGACAAAGTTACCTCTTTTTATAGAAACTGCCACATAATAGAGTTTATATACGTTATTGTTGTTTGGTTTTAATTAAATTGAAATTTAAATAACATGAGACATCAGTATCGCACCTTGGAACAAAATTTTGGTATATACCTTGGAGCAGTTCATTAAATTTTGAAATGCAATTTTACAGATGCGGCCAAGTAAAAAAAGAAGTAAAACAAGATCCTGTGAATAAAAACAAGGAACAAGCCGTCTTGAATGTTGTGCAGAAAAATGATGTTATTGAATGAAGCTTATAATCAAATCCGGTAAAACAGTGTCGAAAACAACGCTACATAATGTGTAGAATGTAGAAGTTTTCAAATAAATAATGGTACGCGTACCTATTTATCTTAATCATTTTAAAGGTAGAAATAAGTTTAAAGCAAAGTGTAGGTAGTTTTTAATATTTAGTTGCAGAAACCCCTCTTCCAAAGAACTTACTTACTCACGTGTTGGAACAAACACAGTGCATTTTGTATCCATGAAAGATCAAGATTTAGAACTTGTTCAGTTTGTATACTTACTTAAAAACTTTGTGCTCAATGAAATATGGTTTATCCTATTTGTTATAAGCCAGCATGTAGAAACTGCGTGTTTGATACCTACGTGTATGTATATTTTTTTATTCATAGGTGACGGAATTTAAGATATTTGATTATGTAGCTGTAAAATGGCCGTATGAAAAAACAACAACTGGTTACAAGAATCTTATCACCAAAAACAAAAGTGTTGAAAATGGGATGATCTTTGTATTACTTTTGAAAAGCATATTTGCAAAGAATCAGGCGGGGTACGTGTACAATTTCCCATACATTGAAGATACCTTAAAAATCCAATTCAATCAAAATTCAAAGAGTGGTGATGCTGCCAAAAACATACCTCCGAAGTCTATTACTGTTCGATATTCACGCAAATAGTTTATGGCAATTGTAGTAGCTAATTTTGCTAATGAATAATTAAATATACCTACTTCATTTCATAGTAAATATATTTCTTTCAGTTTCATCAAATGAAGTATGGTGGATACCTATAGGTACATTGCAAATCATAATAATACTCATGTTTTTCCTTGTTCCAAGGTACATACCCGTTGAAACATTTATCAGCCCATCAAATGTTTTCTTTAATAGGGGAGGGGATATGTTCAAGCCATTCCATGTACAAAAGAATGAACTTTTGAGTGATAAGTATAAACTTTTTATTTCTACTCATTTTCTAGACGACCATAATTGTCAAAAAACAAAAAACGTTGCAAGGTACGTCACCTTCCCCTACCGATATTAGAATTGAAGGCTACAACAGTCCTTTGATAGGAGATTTCGTCCGCATGAAATGGTAATTAGAGATTATGTTTTTGACGTTCTGCTGCAGAGTAAAAATATTACCCGATACGCTATCAGTTACCCTCTAGTTACCCAGTCACCCGCAGAAAAGTTACCCACTTGTTACCCTCAAGTTACCTTCAGATTACCCTTGTTCCCCTTTAGTTACCCGGGTAACTAGCGGGAAACTACGCAATTAGTTATCCTCTAGTTACCAGTGGCCCGCGGCGGACATGTTACCCGTTTGTTACCCTTGGTTACCTTCAGATTGCCCTTGTTCCCCGTTAGTTACCCGGGTAACTGTTGGAGGTATGAAGATTGATAAAGGGGAAAAAAAAGGGATAACTTCATTTGTCTGAAATGATGTAGATGTACTGTCTGTTTCAGAAAATATTCTTGCCGTGGATGATACTGAAACTGAGCGGGACCTTTGTGGCACTCGTTCAGTCTCACACTAGTCGTGCTCAGTTGTGTAATGTGTATGGTCTCTATTCCCACTTCAGTACCGTCAGTTAGGTAATATCAGCCACTCATGACTTGTTTACTGATAATGATATGCTAGCGCTGAATAGATCGCTCACACATTTCTTTTTCAAATAATGATACCCATACTGAATACCTTATACATCGTCTGTACCAGTAAACAAGTCGTCATAAATGGCTGATATTACCTCACAGTTGACGGTATTGCGTTTGCCTGCGGTATATTAGGATTCTTCAGGAAATATATGTACAGTCCTCGTTACCATGCTTATCCGTAACTTATACATGGGTTGCCAACTGTTTTCAAGACCTCCGAAAGGAGAGTGAGGCACTGGTATCTTGTGAGTCATTTCGAGAAATTGTCCAAAAAAGGAACATTTTTGAGTTTGTTTTGTGTTTGCTTCAAACATTTTTTAAGTGTTGTGTCATCTACTTGAACCACTTTTTCCAAATATACCACTCCGAAAAAATTTTGACGGGGCAGTGGCGTTTGGTGGTGTTTAGTAAAAAGCGCTCTCTCACCACTTTGAGCCTGCGGTGACCGCTTTTCTCCAATGTACATTTTTGTATAAATAGTCCTGCCTGACTACTTTCTGCGTACGACGATGCGAGCGTCTTAAGAACGTCTTTTGTCATCTAGCATACCTGCACTTCCTGTATGTGATCTTTTCAAAACCATGTACTTCTTATTCTCGTGACTCACTCTCCTTTTTTCTCCCTCAATCGATCAGGCAGGGCATCCCAAGCCTAAATATCTCGGCTTCTGATAACTGTAGAAAAGTAAATTGAACACGATTCGAAAGTGAAAAGTACGCACCTTTTTGTGCGATGCTGGAAAAAAAAACTCGATTAAAATGTTTGTTTATGATTGAAGTGTTCATTATCGATTTCCACTATTAGCGATCCATTCCGAAATCTTGCCAACTATGTAAACAGGCTTCGGAATAAAATATGATAAAAGATAAAAAATTAAATTTATGGAGTTCCGATAGGGTAACTCAGTGGCATGTTGAGTTCAAACTTGGGAGGGGAGTGAAACCGATTTTATTTTAACGCCACGCTATTGAGAATGACACGAATCAACATTTTTCGTCTCCAGGCGCCGTGTCCGATGCCGGACGTTCGCGGTCGCTGTTTCTGACGCGTGACTCTCCTGGGTAGGTTTGCCGTTGTTTTTACCATGCTTTTGTTGCGTTAGAGTTTTCCCTCTCTGTGCTGCAGAGTGTATAGCCGCAGTCTGCTTACTAGCTAGGTATATGTTTCACGAAGTTGTGTAAGCAGCTTTCACGATGTGCATTCGTACTGTACCAATCTTTTTGATCCGGTGGTAACACGACTTGCGATTGTAATGCTTTGTTCGCGTGAACTGGCCGGGGGCCCGCTATGTTTCCACCTCCATTGATACTATATAGTCGCTGAGTTCGCTATGGAGTTAGTGGGGGTATTCGAATATCATCAGCTTTCCAGCGCTGGTGGGACTCGAACTCTAGACGCAAGGATTGCGAAGCCGGAACGTTACCATTGGCCACCCAGCGACAATGCAGCGTTTGTACACTGCAAATCAGCACATATACCCTGATTCGAATCAGTACAGCTGAAAACCCGCCAAATTTGATTCAGATTTAGAAAATATGTACCGTTACACCACTATAACGATGAGTTTTTTGTCGCAGTACTTATAGTAAATCTTTGCGAAATCTCTTACGATATTGTATTGGAATACCCCGCGCTGAGTAATATGGGACAGAGATTACGCCGAGCTCAACCGATGACGTAGGTTTTTGTTCTATACTATTGCCCTCGTGCCGTACTTCGAACATACCTATGACGTTTTTCTGCCCCGGAAACGGTATTCGTACTCACCAGATTCCGCTGCCGACGTATAGCTAAAACGGCCATACACATAAGTATGCGGAAATCTACACGTTGATATGGCGGAGCAGGCACTGCGCGGGAATACCTGCTGTGCTCGCCTGCATCTCGTTCAACCACCGCTTCATTACCATAAGCCAATGATCCGACTCAAGGGTAACTGACGGTGTGTTTCTTCGCTAATTAAAATAGAAATAAAACGATCGTAGGTATAAAAATTAGATGAGTCATTTCGCCGCACGCAAAACGCTAAAACGGTAAAAAATCTGCCCGTAATTCGAGCTGCTACATTTTGAACCGGTCAGTCGGTATTGAAAGTGGTTTACAAGGTCGCAATTTTCGACTTCGGAAGTGAAGAGCGCCGCAGCATCACGGCGGGAGAGTCGGCGGTACGGAAGCGGTTTGTGGGCACCACTAGAGAGGCCGTTGCACTGCTGGGAATATACCGCCCAGGCAAACGGAGGCTGCCGGCGTGCCATCACGTCGATGTGACGCGAGTCGGGGAAGTACCAGCCATTCACTGTTCTCGCCGAAACCAACCTCTTAGCCGACTTTAATGTATCCAGCGTGTCCATCTTACCGCAGATATCCATCTTCAGCAGCACGGAAAAATACCAAAGATCGGTTGAGAATAGGCGCAGACGCAGATCGGTTTTTCCGTGGCAACGTTCCTGGAGATTGCTGGAGCTTGCGTGGCCGATATTGTGAAAAACTGTATCATCTGAACGTATTCGCAAATGGTCGCGATCAAAGACTGACTTATTTGAGCCCGGAGAATTGTATTCTGTGTTTCATCTATGTGGAATATACTATACAATTTAATCGAACTGCGCATAAAAAGCTGCAACATTGGGTACCCGCCGTACATTTCTTCTGTGTTTATGTTGAAAATCTGTCGTGGGACACGCGACTGGTAATGATAAACGTGGCTAGTTACAATGCACATGGCTGGTAACGAATCACGTGGCAAGATGTTTTTCAACTTTGGTTGGCAGTGACCTTCAAAAGTTGGAATTTTAACCATCACTTCAACTTTTTTTTTTTTTTTTTTTTTGGTCAAGAGGGACCACGTTAAAACAACGTTTCTAAAACAAAAACTAAAACACAACACGAACATAACGCATTACTTTACATTAGAAGACAGAAATGGAGATGGGCGGGCCATGTATTTAGGCTAATAGACGACAGAGATGGACATACAAGACAACCTTTTGGTTCCTATCTCAACACAAGAGGAAGAAAGTGGCAGGAACAAAACTATGTGGGCGTTGAACACCCCCTCCCCCCAATAATTTGGTAGCCGGCACATTTTGAAACTGTTCATTTAAATTTTTCATTTTTTAAGAACGTTTGTTTGTTTGTTTTTCTCATTAAAAAATATTTTGATTCAAAAATCGCAAATTTTCAGTTTTCAAATAATGTTTGTCGGCAAATTTTTCTTCTCCATCCCCCCCCCCAAAACTAAAAGTCAAGTTTCTTCTCTAGGAAAGGAGACCAACTAACAAGATGGATGGATGAATTAAAATCTTTCTCTTTTTTTTGGGGGGGGGGGGCGGAAGAATTTCAGAAGAATTGCGAAAAACAGGCTGGAATGGGAAAGGTTGCAGGAGAGTTTGCTCACTTTGGGCCGAAGATATAATATTAAACTCAGAGAGAGATAAACTAATTGTACGAAACCGATTATCTTCAATAAAAGTCATTATTATTATTATTACAGTAAAAGGGTAATTATCCGAAAAATGGACAATTCATGTAAAATGGGTTGTAACTCTGCCACTTATTATCAGAATGCTATGTGCAATATGTCAAAATTGAGGAAATGAACTCTTCTGATGGAGACAGTGGTAAAAACTCTCCCTAGTTCAGCAAAACATCCTGTAGAAAATCGAAAATGCACCTGAAATGACCATCAACGTGGGTGTCAACCCGGTCTAGTTCCGTTTGTTTTTTTTTGTTAATTTTTGCTCGCTGGAAGGGTTTAATACATAATTTTCAGGAACTCCTGTTTTCCGTTGTTGAAGAGGTAAGTTGAGGCAACACGGTATAGGTCTTACAATCTTTTTCTAACCAAGTTAAGTAACCTTTAGAATGCCTCAAAGTTGTGTCTAGGAAGAGATATGTCCTTCAACGTGGATAATTTTCAAACCTCTCTGTAGGGTTCCACTATAAGCATGAACTTCTCTCAAATGCTCACATAACTTCCTCATAACTTCCTCTAGAAGGCTGTGCAAGAACTTCCGTGAAATAATGATAACTTGTATGTTAAAATACTCATTTATTGCTGAGATCCTGTTTCTAAAACAAAAAGTGTCCTTCATCGTGGACATCAACAGCCATATTGAATTTACAGCTCGGAATTTGTAAGAACGTAATAATATATCTAACGTCGGCCACATTACATTCAGCAACATGTATCAAATATTCTCTGCATATTTACTCAATGGGAAAAGGAAAAAGGCGATTTTGTCCTTAAACGTGGACATAAAATATTATTCAACGTGGATACTCACGTATTTCTTGTATCCACGTTGAAGGACGTGAATCTTTCGACACTTAGAAGCAGTCTGTAGAAACAGCCTTTAAATCTTCTTCGTGCAGAGACTACTTTCCTAAATGAATTTTTGGTACTTCATAAAACCGTGATCCGTGAGACTGTAACCCACGGTGCCGCTGTGTAATCGCACCGCCTCATCACACTATGTAAACGTGAAAAATTTGTCTTTCAACGTGGACAACAATTTTTTTTACAACCCCCCAAAATCAAATTTAAGCCCGGCCGGTACCGGAATATGGTTTCTTAATACCCCTAGTATCGATTTCAACGAAAAAAATTTTGAAAAGTGAACCTCATTTTTTTAGTTTTGTCCACGTTGAATTGTCCATTTTTCGGAGAATCACCCAAAACTTCTTAATAACGGACACCAAGGGACCAGAGTAAATGTCCGCCTAATGGGAGTGTGTCCGCTATAAGAGTATGCATGAAAATTCTGTCCGCTGGATGGAGGTTGTTAATTTTTTTCAGTTTAGCAAAAAGAAAGGAAAAAATCTACAAAATCACATACATAATTATCTGAATTATAACATAATTATTTACATAAAGTTGTAATAGAGGTCTGTTTTAGAGATGATGAAGCAACAGCAGCCTTCTCAAAATGGAGTCGAAGTTTTGAGAGCTGTTGAAATGCTTCAGAATCTCCACGTTGGGCAGAAAATTGCATTAGGTCTCGAATGCTCTGAATTGCTGTCGAGTAATTTGTTACACTGGATGGGGCACTACCTTCTGCCTTCTGATTCCTCTTCCTTCTCAGTATCTTCATTATCAGTCACATCCTCAGGAACTTCGACAGGAATAAAATTGGCTATTATCATCACTGGTATCCTCCGTACTTTAATTAACATCAGTTTCTTCGTAATCAAGAGCCTGCATATATGCAGGTGATCTTCCTATCAACGAGGGGATAGATGGATGATCCAGGGGCGTAAACTTATAAACTAGCCAATGCGGCAAAAAATTCCCCTCTCAATAATATATACTGTATATAGTTTTAATTCGCGTCATTGTGGTGCCCGAAATGGTCATTAGTTGAACGTTGAGGTGCCCAGTCCGGACGTTGAAGTGCCCGTTTTGGGCACCACAAGGTTTTTACGTTATTTCGAGCTAAAATCAGAGATAGGGGAACAGGGTGCATTTTTGGATGGGCACCTTCAAGTCTAATTTTATAGAGTTTTATACAGTTTAGTCCCAGGTGTTTTTAATCAGAGCGCGCCACTCATGATACACTGTATATGTTATTATACGTTGATAATACGTTAAGGTGCCCCGTAGAATTTATAATGAAAACTCGCTGAGGGGCCCGGTTTCCGACAACGTCTCAAAACTATGAGATACCTATGTAAGAATGCGTTACGCTGTGATGGCTGTTATTTTTTAAGGGTAGCATACGAGTAGCCGAGCCTATTGTAGTTTTTCCCTTCTTCTCTTCGCAATTCCAGTTCGAAGTGTCAATAATCATGCAAGGTAAATGTACCAGTAGCTGACTGTTTAAAAGCCGTATTTAACTAATAAAAAATTGTTCCTCTTTGTGTTTTGATCATAAGTACCTACGTGGTGATTTTTTTTTTAAATTTGGATATTTGACTCATGAACATCACTAGGGGCGGGAGGTAGACGAGTAATCTTAACCCCTCAAATGTTTCTTTTTTTGGGTGAGTAAAATGATTAAAATTACCCTCTCCCAAATTCAAATGCCAACGTGAATAAATATAATTTAAAAAAAAAATACTCCCCCGTCGACTCAAAAAAAATCCACCATGCCAACACTACTTGAAAAATTACCCTTTCAAAAAATTTTCCAGCGACGTCTCTGATTCGACTTATTAATTAAATTTTTATTTGAATTTACATTCATTTTAAAATTTCATTGTAAATTTTTTCTGAGGTATAAAATTGCATGAATATTCTATACGTAGGGTGTGCCAATTCACTTGCTTTCTCTGCTGTAGTCCAGAGCGCTTTCAGCTGTTACGCCGTCTTCAGTGGAATACCCTGAAAAATGTGAATTGGCACACCCTACACACAGAATGTTACCAAGTTCACTCATACTATAGAATGGACACTAAATTGCATGAATTCCTGACCAAGTCTATCAGTAGTTGACCACAGAATGTTCCAATAGCTGACCACATTTTTAAATTGATAAGTTTAGACAATTAAGGAATAGAGGGCTGTGGCAAAATAAATTCATTTTGGACCGAAAAGAAAAAATTCCCCGGCTAATATAGCCATAAAAGCTGCGCAACTGAAAATCTCACTGTTACTACAGTAAAGAGAACAGAGGAGTTCCAGAATTGAAAGATTTGAATCAACAGGTTTGGATTGTTTCCAATATTGAGAGAAAGAGCAGTAGTAGTAGAACCCTTAATTCAGCCTACTTTTGATATCACAGATGGGTAGTGTAGTGCAGAGCTCACTACAGAGAATAGGCTTTAGAGTAGCTTCTGTCGGGCGAAACTCGTCGGATACTTAGTGAAGATGGGACTCAATAGGAAAATAACTTTAGCCCATTGATATAGATTTCTTCCACATCCCGATGCGCAATCAGTTACCCTCTAGTTACCCGTGGAAAAGTTACCCATTTTCAATTCTCGGTTACCCTCAGATTACCCAGAAACCCATCAGTTACTCTGGGTTCCCCTTTAGTTACCCGGGTAATGGCGGGATTTTTCGCATCCCGATACGCAATCAGTTACCCTCTAGTTACCTGCGGAAAAGTTGCCCATTTTGTAACCCTCGGTTACCCTCAGATCACCCAGAAACCTGTTAGTTACCCTTGGTTCCCCTCTAGTTACTCGGGTAACTGGCGAGATTTTGCGCATCGGGTTGAGCTGTACCATATACTGGTCGTACGGTTCAACTGTTCCACAAACAGATCACATGCATAGATATGTATTCCAACGCAAGCAATACCATGTAAATGCTCAACTCCCCTTCCCCTCCGTAAAATGTCTACAGTATATCACAGCTTGGGAGGGGGGGGGGTGCATACATCCACATATACAGGTCGCACATACGCTTATACGCCTTTAAACACATACAACACGCCTCCTATTGTGAGCCCTGCATCATGCTACCTGTGAAATGAAAATGTGCTGAACAGCGGACTCTATTGCTGTCCATGCACCAGTAAAGTAGATTTCAAGGCTATCAAAAGTGCTGGTCATGTCGTTCTCATGTTTCATCGTTATTCGGAATTCAGGGGCGCTGAAGATTCCACTGCTGTGGTGCGTAGTAAAGCTGCATTATCTGATCCTCAAAAAGAACAACTGAAGAGAATTTCGTGTTTGAAAGTAACATCAACAGAACATGCTATACTGTTCTGGGGGTTATGCGCGCATTTGCGTCCAGAAGGTACAGGTAGGATAAGACGTACACGAGAACATTAACCTCGGGAGTACCGACGAATTCTTGAAATGGAATTTCGAGAATACCCGAGTGTTGCTTTACTTATCTACATGTAAATGTGCTCGTGTACACGCTAGTAAAGAATAGTTTGAATAAAACTAACGCAATAAGTGAAATTTGAAACAATATTTTTCGTAACTAGATTCTAAATCTTCAGAAATACTATAGGTTATTGACAACAGGTTTTGTTGATGGTATCAGTGCACTCACTGTTTATTGTTCATAGTTCGGAATTCATTAACTCGCTTCCTGGGTGATTATCTTTGTTCTGTATTCTAGTATTGAAATCGGGTTGGCGGTGGAATTTGTATGAAAAAGTGAAACTGAATGGCGCCAGTTCGCATTACACGTGATACCTACATGTTTTTTTGGCATCAGATCTTGATCAATTTTCTCACTAATTGCAGTCCGAGGAATTCACCGCTACCCTATTTAGTCGGCTTAAGTATTGACCATGAGTCAATAAATATTGCATTTGCTCGGCGAGCAATAAATACCATTAGCGGCGAAAATAAGAGGCATTACTGGGGGTGGATAGGTGGATACCCTGCTTTGGCGTGTTATACTTGGATAAATTATTCTGGGAATGGATGAATTTATAATTTTCTAAGTAATATTGTGGTAATTTTGATGTTTTGAGCCATTTGAACAATGAAAGTCAGCTATTTCAACGTTATTTTTCCAGGCCGTGGGGCAGATTTATCCCCTTATGCACTCTCTTACTCAAGTCACTGAATGCCGCACAGTCTTATTGTATTATGGATAGAGATACTCGTATACCTAATTCGTGGATGTAGGTACTCAAAATCGATTGTCGAATATATCTTAAGTTGTGTCCGCATATAGTTGCATTTCGGAGTTTCTTAGCTTAGTATGTTGCGACAACCACAGGTTTCAGAAATCTTGCAGGTAGTTCAGAAAAGACTTATGGAATTCAGCTGAACTAGACAAAGAATCAAATTTTGTCAATAAGAATTGTCGATGGAGAAAACAACTAATCACACCCCATGGTTTAAATATGAATGTATTATCAAAAGTAATCAAAAAGCTTACTATCCGTCAAATAAGATAAGGCCTGAAAAGCCTCTAAAAATTGGCCATCCCTTTTCTCGAAGCGAGACTATCAAACCTGATTACCAATTTGGACTCAGCCTTTTTCATTTGCATTTTACTTCAAAGAATAAGTACGTGTGTGTAGAGGATAGGAAAAACTTGATAATTACGAGTATATCAGATTCGGACATTGAATCAATATTGTGTTCAACATATTGATTAGGTAAGTTGATGAATTACTGTAAAGTGGGGTTACTTGGAACATTTCCCGCTATATTTTGCTTTGTTAGTGTAGCTATACTGATTGTAATTAGAAAGTGTTGAAGCCACGGATTTGAGTCCAGTCTCCTGTATCCATTCATGTCTTGGAATACCTTACAACGTGCTTGTGAAAGTGTACAACTCAGTACAAAGGGTGTCCCAAAATTACTTGCAATGCGCCTCTACGGACGTCGTACGCTATTTAGCGGCAATGACCGACACTGTAACTTGAAATTTAGTCTATTTCGAGTTGAAAGAACGCGCGCCGATCGAAACCGGTACATTTTTCATCGAGATACAGCTGGTTGAACGAAACGAGTTCGTATATGTCGCCTACAGACTACATTGGCAGGAAGCGCCCCAACCTGCGCGACAATTGGGTACTGCACCAGGACCATGCCCGACCTCACACATCTGCTTCGACGATGCGATTCCTGGAGGACAAATTTCTGACCATCCTCCCACCCGGCCTCGCATTGTCATGATGCAGTACTCAATTCCCAATGCGCAAAATCCCGCCAGTTACCCAGGTAACTAAAGGTAAAAGGGAACCAAGGGTAACCGACGTGTTTCTGGGTAATCTGAGGGTAACTGAGGGTTGCAAATGGATAACTTTTTCGCGGGTAACTAATCCCGCCAGTTACCCAGACGGTACCTAAATGGAAACCAAGGGTAACTGATGGGTTTCTGGGTAATCTGAGGGTAATTGAGGGTTGCAAAAGGGTAACTTTTTCACGGGTAACTAAAAGGTAACTGATTGCGCATCGGGTTGTCGCGCAAGTTGGGGTGCTTCCTGCCAATGTGATCTGTAGGCGACATATAAACTCGTTTGTCGTTTCGTTCAACCAGCTGTATCTCGATGGAAAATGTACCGATTTTAATCGGCGCATGCTTGGTCGAATCGAAATACACTAAACTTCAAGTTGTAGTGTCAGTTCTTGCCACTAGATAGCGTACGGCGTCTGTACGAGCGCATTGCAAGTAATTTTGGGACACGCTATGTCTAAAGGATGTGTTCAAAGTTACATTGGTTGTGAGGCTTCTTTGAAGACATTTCTCTGTTATTTATGAGGGCTCGACGACGACAACAATAAAAATAATGCCCTTTTAGAACTCCACGTACAGAATTTTATAAAAATTTATTGTGGTAAGTCGAGAAATTAATTTAAAAATAAATAAATAAATAAAATATTGGATATTTTAAAATAGAAAATATTATAGAAAGAAATTCAAAAACATCATTCATAATGATAACAAACTTCTTTCCTCTCAACAACGAACTTTGGCCCTCTATACATAGCAAATGTGAAATCCGAAATAATGAACATTACGAACCATCTGATTGATAACGACGACGGGGTCTTTCGCTCTCAAAATAGCATGCTTTATGTATGACTTCAGAACCTTATGCTTCAAATGTAGTAATGGCTCTGCATACTTGTGTACCTATGTATGTTCTAAGTTGGTGTTGAAGGAAAGCGAAAAAATAGTTCATAACTTCACCACCAGCACGCGCTTAAGTGAAAAAGTGCCAAAATAGCCCCACCTTACACTAGGTGAGTGCATTACTTACAAATACTGATGGAATTATATTAGGTTTCTGTTACTGACTGCATGATTCTCCCGCAATTTCGATGATACTGAGAGATTTCAGAAGACTAGAATATCATCGTACCTGCTATTTACCGCGTTTTTAATACTTAAAAGGCCAAAGGGATACGTGGGTTATTTCTCGAAAATGTTGTTATTTTAGTCCCCAGCAGTTGTCTCACAAGTTAGATATTTTAGATATTAATAATGCGTTTTTTTAATGGTAGATATAACTGAATTCTACCTTTTCAAGCTTTCAGAAGAAAATTTTGGATCCATGGGTCAAAATTGGATTAAGTATGCTAAAATGTCCGTCAGCATGGCTGTCATCCCTATAGTTACTGTTTCCATAATTTTTTTTTTCTCTTTCTTATTTATACACTGTATGTTAGGACTAACTGACAACGTAGTGCCACTTTAAATGGATAAAGGAATCACAAGGTAACACGGAAATTGCATATTCACAGATGGGAGTCAGTATGGCCAGCCTTGAAAATGGTCCCTCGAATTTTTGTCATTCGGCATGGCTCCTTTTCAACCAGTCACAAAACAGGAGTTTTCGTCACAATTAATAGACAAACTGTTGTATCGCCATACGTCCCACCACACCAATCTTTTCCCTCCGGCCACTGATGCGATACTCGAAAGGGTCGGTGGCGGTTTTACCGATAGTCCCGGCCTACAGCGGCAATTTTTTGGGGCGGCAAATTTTGAAGCGGCGTCGTTGAAAAAATAAATAAAAAAGGAAAAAAGATAAAAAGAACAACATAATTTCGGCATTAAAAAAGAGAAAGGATGCTTACGATAATGCTTGCATAATTTATTTTACTTTTTATTCAATTTAAAAAATATGGAACCAGAAGAGATCAAAGTGACTGCTTCAAAGTTGGCGAAGAGACAGATTTACATGATGAATTCTTTGCTGAGGAATGCATACTTGTACATTTCAAACATTTTCATTTACCTATCGGTCATTGATCTGCCAAAATATGATGGAAGCACTGGGTACGTGTTGGAATATATTACTAAATAAAAGTTTACCAGCACTTTCCCAAACATATAATATACCTACGGCATTACAATTTTTTTTTCACCTTGCCAGTTTCAAATGCCACAGATGAACGTAGCTTTTCTGTTTTGAAACGCATAAAGTCTTACCTGCGTATCATATTAGAAGACGAAAAATTGGCTAGTCTGGCTATTTTAGCAATAGAAATTGACCTAATGAAATCTATAAATGTTAATTAAATAATTGATGATTTTGCCGATGAAAAAGCTCGAAAGAAGTCGTTTTAAATTCTGATAATGGAAGTAGAAATACAGTTTGTTCGTTTCTTTCAAAATTAGTCTATATTAAATAATAATAAAATTATAAATATTTTTTCAAGAAGTACATGTAATAGTCTTATAATGTTGAATCTCAAAAAGAATAAAATTTATTGTGACCCTAAGTTTAGGTATGTATTTCTATGTTTTAAGAATACCCGTGGGTTATTCTTCGAAAATGTTGATATTTCAGTCCCCAGCAGTTTTATCTCACAGGCTATTAATGATGTGGCCATTTTGTTTGTTTTTTCGTTGATAGGTACGAGTTCTACTTTTTCAAGTTTTCAGAAGAAAATTTGATCCACTTTTAATGGGTCAAAATTGGACTAAATGTACTCAAATGTCCGTCGGCATGGCTGTCCCTCGGACGATTTTCATCCCCCCCTTCCTAGATTTTCAAGCTATGTAGTAGAACAAACTGACCACGTAGTGCTGCTTTAAATGGATGAAGGAATCACAAGGTAACATTGAAATCGCATCTTCACAGGTGAGAGTCAGAATGGCCAGCTTTGAAAATTATCTCTCGATTTTTTGTCCATTGGCATGGCTCTTTTTCAACCAATCATAGAATAAGCGTTTGAGTATTTTTTTCGTCGCAATTAACGGTCAATTGTATAATATACTCTTATCAGATCAATACGGTCCGCATATCAAATCCCTTTTTTTTTTGTGACAAGACTTGTGCATTTGCATATTATTGTCTAAAAATTAAGAGTTTGAAAAGTATGTGTCCTTCAGCATGGTCCCCTTTATGCAACGATAGACGTTCATAATCCAGACTTATGTAATTACATCTAATTAATGGGTTAGTATGTCTTCGTCAACTCTCCGTACAATTTTTTTGTTTTAGAATCTACTAATCGACGGCAGCCGGATCTGCAAGGATTGATATAATTTTGACCTGCGTCAATTTTGCGAATTTTGACACGGTATTTTGACAATGTTTTCAGCCAGTCAGAGCACTCGGATGGATTTTTAACTTTTTGACACACTTTTGACCTGACACTAATTTATCAGTTCTGCCACAAGTGGACGGAGCTTCTATGTGATTGTCAAGGACCGACACTATTTTGACTCGAAAAGAGTGTCTCTTGACGCTGATTTTGTAGATCGGGGAGAACACTTTTTGTTCGCTATTGTCTTCCGGCATAGCAATCGTCATTCTGGTTGCCATGCCAAAATACAGAATCCCCTCACTATCGGCTCAATCTTACCAATATGTTATACAGAACGCCTCTTAGCGACTTCCATAAAAAAAAATTCAAATATCCCCTACTTTCCTCCATGAAAAAACATACCTGCAATATCAACATTTTCGAAGAATGACCCACGTACGGATACCATATAGTAATAATTCTAGGGGATAAATAGGTAATAGTACAAGTGCCTATACTTTATACAGTTATCCAGGGCATGGATATCCGATGATATATGTATGTGTATCGTCTAGACGTTGCCTTGTCGTTTCCTTGACTTCAGAACAAGATTTCAGAATACCCAGAGTAAAGCGAGGAAGCAAGGGACAGCCGCAGCAAGATAGGGCTCATTGCGTATGAAATAGGTGAATGTAAGATCGTTTTAGTCGGAATAACAGAAGGCCAGTAATAGCCAGAAGAGAAACTGAAACATCTATGCGATGGCGAGGTGCTTGCACATTCATACTCCGTGGGACAAGCTTGAACTGTGCGAAGTATCAGCTTTCTACTTACAGCAAACAGCAGACATTTTGTTCACCCGATGATTCCGATACCCAGCGCCGGCAAATACTAGCAAGAATACAATTTCGATTCCACTGTGTAGGTTGTCAGTTAAGGTTTCTTCTCCAGCAGCGACCGCGTCGCGACAGACCACAAAAAACCTTCCAGATCGATCTTACCGACGATTGTAGGCCGCTAATCGAGTAATTTGATCACTGCGTAGAGACGGCGGCGCCATGTACTCTCCTCTACATCCTCATCGGTGGTTATTAAAAACTCGTCAGCGGTTGTATGCAGATTTTGAAGATACAGTACCAGATTCCTGCCGCATCATTTCGTGTCACGGTCGTGCATATCTAAGTATACGTTTTATAAATAGTTCTAGGACAGATCGATATTATCGCTGATACATGAGCGATTACTCGCAGTCGTCGTTACTTGCATTTAATTTAATCGATGCGATGTCGAAGTGCGACCAGAACACGTTCGACATGGAGGATTTTTGTTTACGTTTTCTTCAGCCGCACAAGATGGACGCGCAGTCGAGCCAGGCTGAAAATGCCAACGTAACGGAAATACTACAAGCAGCCGGTTACGTGAAATTGACGGATAGTATCGCTAGCTGACGTAAACAACTTTTAAGATCGTCTGTTCGAGTTTCTATTATTGTAGTCACGCCTGAAAGTGCACCCACAGGACTGTGTAGGTCAGCATTCCTATTCCTAGTCGGAGTTGTACACATAGAGTATGCTAGCGGCTTCAACGACTGAATTTGGAACGAGGAAGATTTGTAGTTTTAATTCTGGGTGATCCAGCAGTATGAGGCGGAATGGAATCAATGCAACTCGGGGTGGAAATTGTTCTCTAACTTTTCTTCAGCGGAAGGACGGTGTTCACGTTTAGAAGTCTATTAAGTGGCGAGATGAGTACTTGGCTACAATCAAAACACAGAAGTTAAGTACATTCTAGATGAGGACTTATAGTGTGTCTAGGAAGCTCTTCGAGCAACATTGAGAGACGGGTGTGTCCCTACAGATTTTGCATTTGCCTTGAATATTTCTGCTTTATTTGGGATAGAAAATAGGGATTAACTTACCTCTTGCGGATCCTAGATTTTGGTTTCTGCTCAGTCTTCTTCCAGGAAGAAGGAAAAATAGGCCGCTATTTTTTAGTTTGAGGAGATTTATGAATTCTCTAAAAGTGTTACGAAGAGGCAGGGGCGGAGCTATAGGGGGTGTGGGGTTACCCCTCCCCCAAATAATTTGGCAGTCGGCAAATTCTGAAACAATTCATTTGAATTTTCTATTTTTTATGAACGTTTGCTTACTTTTTTTTCCAATTTAAAAATATTTCGATTAAAAAATTGGCTAATTTTTAATTTTTAAAAGATTTTGTCGGCGAATTTTTAGTTTTCAAAAAATATTTTTCGGCAAATTTTTCTTCTTCACCTCCATAAACTGATAGTCAAATTTCGTTTCTGATGTGGAGTACCCGAGACTCCTGTCAGAGACTAGTCAGTCAAAAGCCGATGGTTTCAAGCTCAGTATCGAACGTAATCTGAAAGGTTGAAACAAAGCTGAAATGTGGAAGACATTTCGAAAATTTGAAAGTCGGTAGCAAACGTTGAATTTCGAATTTCATTGACTATTCTGTTCTTACTAGATTCTCTGTTTGACCTACCGCCTAAAATTTAAGAAAGTTGAACGTTTTCTTAAAATCTAAAAGTAGGCCCCTAGCAAGCCATCTGCGGTCGGTGATGCAGACTGTTTACCAGTTGGGGGGGGGGGGCTTGAAGATACACATAGTATATAATGTAAAGAGTTATACGAGGCAGTGGTCAAATTTAGAGGAAAATGAGCAGAGTACATATTCCGTTAACTGTTTTCGTTGGTGCTAGATTGAAAAGAGGGAGTAAAGTAGCTACAGTTTTGAAGCGTCTTTTGCGCCACGTGATGGACTGACACTGTAGTGATTAACAACAAATCAGAAAGCCCCATTTAAGCAAAATGCCTGTCAAAGGATTAACGTTTAAGTAACAGCGGTGATCTTCATCGCAGCTTTCTAATAGGTTCTTCTTCTTCGTTCCGTCATCTCCTATTGGAGGTTGGCTAACCAGATGGCTATCCGTAGTTTCAATACTGCTTTCCTGAATAACTCCGACGATGTGCAGCCCAGAGACCGGTGTAGGTCCTTTAACGAGGAGTTCTGCCGTCTGCCAATTGATCTCCGTCCGTCGATTTTGCCTTCCAAGATCAAGCGTAGTATCCCATACTTTTCGCCTCTTAGTATATGGCCCAGATACCGCAATTTTCTTTTCTTGATGGTGTTTAGCAGTTCGCCTTCCTTCCCTATTCTGCTGAGCACTTCGGCATTTGTCACTTTCTGAATCCACGGGATCTTCAGTATCCTGCGGTAGAAGTACATCTCTAGTGCGTGTATTTTTCTTTCTGTGCCCGGATCCATAGTCCAAGTCTCGCCCCCATACATGAGAATCGAGAAAATATGACAGCGGAGCATCCTCATCCGTAGGCTTATGTTCAGCCCCGCCTTATAAAGAATTGCTTTATGTTGAGGAAGGCGCCTCTCGCCTGCTCAGTTCTTCCTCGTATTTCTTTTTTGATGTCTCCTTATTCCTTGAGATTTCACTTAATTAGATGATGCTTAAGAGGTTTCAAGATTGAGGCGATTTTGCGTAGTCTCTTGGCAATCTGAATTGTCTAGTTCGCTGGCCCTTTTCAATTTGGACACTGCAGCCGGAAAAGGAGAAGCAAACGCAGGTACTTTTGTCAGTCGCAAAAGTTGCCCTCAGTGTAGAAATATTGGACAAATTAAGACAGAAGTTTCGCAAAATTGAAAAAGTCGAGCCGTTCTTGTTGTAATGCGTAGTAGAAAAATGGGAATCTCTCTTCATTCTTCAAAAACAAGATCGCTCGAGTAATCCCTAAGGTACTATGATTTATGTAATTAGGTCAGGGGCGAAACTATAGGGGGTGGGGGTTGAAACAACCCCCAATAATTTGGCAGTCGGCAAATTTAGAAATTGTTCATTTGAATTTTTCATGTCTGTTTGTTTGTTTATTTTTTTTTAAAATTGAAAACTATTTCGATTAAAAATCGGCAAATTTATAACTTTTTAAAAATTTTATCGGTGAATTTTTAGTTTTTAAAAAGTATGTGTCGGCAAATTTTTCTTCTCCACCTCCCCAAACTGAAAGTCAAATTTCGTTTCCATTAAAATGGAGTACCCCAGACTCCTGTCACAGACTAGTCAGTCAAAAGCCGAAGGTTTCAAGCTGAGTATCGAACGTTATCTGAAAGGTTGAAACAAAGCTGAAATATGAAAGACATTTCAAAAATCTGAAAGTCGGTAGCAAACGTTGTATTTCAATTACTATCCTGTTTTTACTAGATTCTCTGTTTGACCTAGAGCCTAAAATTTGAGAAAGTTGAACATTTTATTAAATAATTCTAAATGTTAAAAGCAAAAGACTTATTTTCCAGTGTCGCAAAAGCTAAATCCTATATAGTAAATGTTCTATTGTTTAATTTACGGGCTTTCTTTGGTCCTGGTGAATATAGAAGGGAAATTTAGTCTGGAACAAAAGTCAAAACTCCATACGTTTTTCCCATAAGAACGAAAGGAAGCTTGTGGCACGGATTCCTCTAATACGATTGACCTAAAACTTTGTAGGTAAGTTTTTTTTTTTTTTTTGATTCTATTGGAACCAACTTAGAAGAAGAATCAGAGGAAATTCAGAAAAAAATATCACCGAGAATAAATAACGACCATCTTAATGTATAAACAAAGTTGTGTGTTCCTCTCAAGTATCCCTAACATCCTTCCAGCTTACCCTCCCAGATTAGGGTATGCTCATGTGCGCAAATGTAAGTACTTGGGGAATGAAAAATTGAAAACGAATAAAGTGGTGGGGGCGGTAAAAAAAATTAGCACATAGCGGCCAGTCAGAATAAAAACACTGACCGTTAATTTTATACCAACTGTAAAATGATGATCCTCACACCCATTTTTATGGAAAGATCGCTGAAATAGGAGTTCTTTTGGGTCGTTGATTTCGAAAATTTCATCAGAAGATTCTTCTTGAGAACCTGAATTGACTTCCAGAGTCCTCTATGCTTGGAAAATTCAGTAACGAATCAAAATACAAGCAGTTTTTCGCATCGCTCAATTCGAAAACTTCTATGAGCTTTCTCATTAAACTGCGATTTGGGCCGCAAAATTCAAAATTGATTTTTAGGAAATCGAATAAAGTATTAGAATTTTCTGGGTTGCTGAATTCGAAAATTTTTTCAGATTTCTCTTGGATTCCCGATTTAGGCTTCAAAAGCCAAAACTGGTCTCCAGAAGTGATTAAAATTGACTTCCTGGAAACCGAATCAAATATCGAAGTGAGGAAGGGGAGAGGAGAGGTCGCCCAATTTGGAAATTTCATCAACGCGATAAATTTTCGATATTGACTCTCGGGTAGGCCCCAAACACCAAAATGAGAGTCGAAATTGAACGAACTTGATTTAATTTTTCAACATTTTCATAACCATCAAATTACCAAAATTCAAACTGGAGGAAACATTTCAAAATTATCCAAGTATGACTTATTATAAGTGGAACATTCATCATGTCTTTAAAAATCAAAAACTATAAAATTGGACCAAAATTAGGAATTACAATAGTCACTGTTTCAATATATTACTTGGGTTTTCAACGTCAATTAATTTTTATCAATCTTTGGACTTCAAATGTTGGCTCGTAAAGATGCAAGCTTTAATGAGCTTTTTCTTCAACATTACACGCAAAAATTAACCTGAGAATGATGAAGTCCTATCAAAGGTGAAGAAAATGAATCAGCGATCTTTAGCATTTTCAAAAACAGTCTGTTAATTTAAATTTAAGAGTAAGAACTCTCCACTTCAATAGTCTACTCGATTTGTAAAAACTAATTAGTGCTTGTCCATTTCGATTTATGGGGTCTTTTGAGCTTGAATCTGATTCAAAATGTAGCGCATGTTCGAATTAAACTACCCTTAAGGTCAGTAATCAATGTCGATAGTCTATCCACTTTGGGATCCCATTCTGAGTTCTGAAGTCCAGGGACATACCAAAGAGTTTTTCCTGAGGGAGGGGAGAGGGTAAAAATTGTGAAAGTCCCAACTGACTCAACTCAAAATTCCCAAGTATCAAAGCAAAAAAAAAAAAAAACCTTTTGACCTGTCGGATTTTTCCAGCTGACTCAACTCAAAATTCCCAAGTATCAATGCAAAAGAAGAAAAGCCTTTTGATTTGTTAGGTTTTTCCAACTTCATCTCAACTCAAGTCCCAAACATCAAGGAAAAAAAAAAGAACTTGTAACTTGTTGGATTTTTTCAACTCGCCTGACTGAAACGGTAAATTTTCCCTACTGCTGAGTGAAAAATTCCCACGAGGGAGGATGGTCGGTAAGTTGCTCCCTGACCCCCTTATCGGTACGTCCCTGGCTCCAATTATTTGGCATTTGGCAAATTTTGAAATTGTTCATTTGAATTTTTCATTTTCTAAGAACGTATGTTTGTTTGTTATTTATTTATCTTTTTTAATCGGTATCTTTTAAAAAATTTTGTCGGCGAATTTTTAGTTTAAAAAAATATTTGTCGGCAAATTTTCCTTCTCCCCCCCCCCCCCCCCAACTGAAAGTCAAGTTTCGTCTCTGAATTAGGTACATACTTTTTCCAATTCTTATTTTCTACTTTCTGTAACCTCTTTCTTCTCTGTAAGAATGATATAATCGAATTGCGCGGATAATGCTACCTGCTCCGCTCTCTAACTGAGCAACGTCGAACTCTTATAGAATTCGTCGTCTTCCTTTTCATTGCTTGTTAGACTGGAATAGTTACATTCTACACCAATAGATTGCAGTTCGCTGTATTGAAGGAATAATTTCGATTTCTTCTTTTTGGCGTAACGGCAAAAAGGAAGTAAGAATTACGAATAATGGCGCTGCATTCGCAGCAATTTGATCAGCCTTCCCGTTTCTTCTCACATATTAGGACGGTGTAGCACTAGCATCCGATTTTATCCTGGAAGAATAATTTTACAATCCCAGATTCACAAATGATGCGGTTATGCTATAAAAAATGCCCCGAATTTTTCGTTATCCCTTCATTATCAGTGCATTCGATATTCAGAAAATCTTTATTTGAAATAAACACCATTTTCCAAGATAGGTATGTACTTTCGATGCCCCATATTCTGTCTCATTTGCAAAATTAACGTGACCATTGGCTTCTAGAATTGAGCCATTAATAACGCATCCGATTAGTGGCGGAAAGTCAAGTTTTCAGAAGCCCTCTGTAGAATCAGGTCTGATAAAAGGTGAAACTAAGGAGGAAACTAGCCCCGGGCGTAGTTTCCCAAGGGCATCGTTACTTTGTTGAACGAATAAGGCGCAATGACATGGAACTTTGTTGTTAATTACATATTATTATAATTATATCGCGATTCGGAATATTTCAAAAGCAACATAATATGGAAAGATAATCGAAACTGGTTTCAGTTTCTGATCTAAAGCGGCGGAGATGAATGTAAAAAATACGGATTTGAAATAAGAGATTTCTGTTGGTTCGCAGCAGGAACACGTTCATGTACACTGTCTTGGACTTGTGGGCACGATGACAATTTTGCAGCTGTTGATTTATTTTAAGAACATAGAAATGTTCTGTAAAACCGAGGATATAATCCCCCCCCCCCTCCAGGATGAAAACTAGTCTGAGTGTATTGTGTTTTTCATGGAAATGTCTTCGGTTTTCATTCTCTTTCGAGGGAAAAAAAATTCCGCATGGTTGACTTCTGGTCACATCACCTTTGAGCACAAAAACGATAAGAAAGACGCCGCATGATGTACAGTGGTATCGTGGTTCACAGATGTAAAGTGAGCTGGTGAAGCTCGACTCAGGAATTTCTCCTGGGAAGGACTAAGTAGAAAAGCAAAAACAATACTCAAAAGCGGAGCCAGAGCCGCGTAGCTAGAATTAAAGTACGGAGGGGGCACAAAAAAGGGTCAGTTTTTTTCTTTAAAGAGAGAGAGAGAGAAAATGTATAAAAAAAGAACACTTTTATAGAGATTAGTGAATTTGCATGGTCGTCAATTTCGCAGCTCATCCAGCACAGTCGAGATAAAGGTATATCGGTGGGTTGCGTGGTTATGTGTGTATAGGTAATAGTGGGGAGCATCAATTCCACAATAGCCTGTTATACACGTTTTCCCGGGTATAGCTTTGCGAGCTGGGGTGGGAAGCAAAAAAAGTTTAGGGGTCTGGGCTCATCCGGGCCCACTAGCAACGGAGCTGAGCGGAGCCAGCGAGAAACTGATGCATTTTTGAAACTTTTTTTGAAAAATAAGTCTAAAAAAATTCAATGAGAAAGTTATAGCCTCTATAGGTTTCCTGTGTGAGAGCGTTTGGATCAAGTAGTAAATGAAGCCCATAAAATTTTAATTAATCTCTATAAAACTGAAGAATATTGACACATTTAAAGTAGTAGAAGAAGGATGACACTGGCAGAAGAAAATGGCTTATTTTTTGTAATTTTCCCCCACATTTTCTTGGTTTACAGTTCATGTAATCTGGCTGTATATTAATATCCTAATTCCACCTCCCTTTTTAGGAAAATACTTCAGTTGATAATTCAATTCAATTCAATACGCCTTTATTATATAAATAACTAGCTGAATTACCCGTCCTTCGGACGGGCTCAAACATATGCATTAGTACATATGAAACGAAATAACATGTAAATTCCCATACAGAAAAAAAACAGGCGTTTGGAAAAAAATAAAGAAAATGAAACATGACATTGTTTTTTCCTAAAATGGATAAGCTTTGTAATCTTTGGAAATTAAATAGAATTGCCCATTCTTCTCTATCTCCAAAATGAGATATGATCGAATTATCCTGTACATTTCACGTTCTCAATAGAAGTTACTGAGCGGTACTTTTGCCCAAACATATGCAATAGTATGAAACGAAATTACATGTAAATTCCTATATAGAAATAAACAGGCTTATACTTATACGTTTTAATAATTTTCTTTAATGAAAGAAAATGAAGCATGAAATTGTTTTTTCATAAATGTGTAAGCTTCGTAATCTTTGAAAATTAAATCGGATTACCCGTTCTTCTCTATCTAAAAAATAAGAAGTGATCAAATTATCCTGTACATTTCACGACCTCAATAGGAGTACTGAGGGTGTTTTTGTTTATTGTCACGCCCTGCTTTAACAGTAATAAATATTACCTATCATAAAGAACTTGTTACTACTTGTGACAGTTACTTCTAAGTTTTAAGCGTTTTTGGAATTTTGGTGAATTTTTTCCCAAAAGTTCTCAAAACCCAAGATTGAGTGCTGCTCCCAATTATGG
Organism: Acanthococcus lagerstroemiae; assembly: GCA_031841125.1. Classification (NCBI taxonomy): domain Eukaryota; kingdom Metazoa; phylum Arthropoda; class Insecta; order Hemiptera; family Eriococcidae; genus Acanthococcus; species Acanthococcus lagerstroemiae. The sequence goes on along the minus strand of CM063113.1, from coordinate 29,374,671 downwards.
GTATTTTCTGATTCTCCAGCAATTCACTATAAAATATCCTCGCAAATGACACTGAGGCCTTCTAAGTTGTTCAAAATTTCAGGTGGAATTTTCTCAATCCGAACAACTTTTATAATAATTGGCAACGACCCACAATTGTTACGAAATTTTTTGATATACCCACAATTGGTAAGCAGATATAATAAATCAAATGAAAAATGATGTAGTTTACTTAAGTAAGCATTTCAAATTTATTTTAAAAACACGTCGACTCGTCTTATTATTTGACTTTTTTAAGTATTTTAAAAACACATTAAAGTCGAGTAAATTCACAGTACATGGGTCTGAAAAAAGGTAGTACCAATTGTGGTTCGGGCTAAAGTTTGATTAGAAAAAGTAACTGAAAAAAACGTGAAATTTGGTCTTATAAGTTAAAGTATCACTTGTACTACACTTTTCATTCCATTACCTGATCATTCACTTTGATTTTTCGCGATTTTTGCGAACTTTTCTCCCCATTTTTTGAATTCCTTTATTCTTTCCGCACACACATATATGTGGACCGAAATCGAAAACTCAAGCGGAAAAATGTTCCTTAGACTCTTCTCTACACAACCATACATAATACGTTGAGAAAATATTAATTTAAAGTACTTATCGATTGTTTTTCACAGAATTTATATTTCACACACATGAAAAATAAGGCATGTTTTGATAACAACTTTGAAAAAAAAATTCCATCACAACAAACACATTGAGTTATGAACTTGAAACCAACATGGATAGTGTAAAACATGCTGGTCCTTCGAATGGAAGAGGTTTCACGGTTGTCCAATGCCTCGATCTAGCGAGAAAACGTGTTTTCAAAAAAAGGACTCACAATTGATGCTAGGCTCAGAATAGGTAGCTTACCTTACTATTATATTATTTTTAATAAAATATTTCAGAATAGACCTCAGATGAGGATAAAAGTTCGAATGGTGATGGTCTACATTATAACCTATTCGACGCTGGCGCTTCTATAATTTGCACAGTCCCAGTCAGAGGCTTTCAAAAACATTAATTATAGATAACAACTTTGATAACAGTTTGTATGTTTGTGTCACAGGTCGCGCTATACGTTCTTCTTATCATTGTATACAGTACGATTGTAATTTCGCACTTTGAAAATGCCTAGCCGGTATACTTATCATCAAAATCTCTTTAATCTCTTCAATAAATGAAAATTGAAGCAAAAAAGTATTTGTAAAATAAAAGTTTGATAGTAAAAAAAAAAAAAACACACTAAAAGATACGACGCTAGCGCTTCTACAAGTTGCCCAGTCCCAGTCAGATGAAATATAAAAAAAAGTATTATTTGTAAAATATAAAAGTTCGATAGTAAAAGAACGCAACATGAAACATCTACTTACATCTCTTTAATCTTCTCAATAAATGAAAAATGAAGTAAAAAAATGTTTGTAAAATGAAATATCTATAGTAAAAAAACGCAACATGAACTGAGTTTTGAACATGGTATATCTGTCTCCCAACCGGATGCGCAATCAGTTACCCTAGTTACCCGCAGAAAAGTCACCCATTTGCAACCGTCAGTTGGACGCTGTTAAGCGCAAGAGAATCAGCTGACATTTGTAAGCAGAATGATTTATTAGTATCGTTATTGGTAAGTGCATAAAAAGTAGAATTTAGTATTGTTATTGGTAAGTGCATAAAAAGCATAATTTTTCAAAATTTGCCCCCCCCCCGATTCAAAAATGCGCACTCACGTTGAAAAAATCTTATCCGTAAATGCTATGTCACATAGTTTCTACATGGCTCCGTGGATTTCGAATCATGTGTTCTCATTTTACTGGTTGGTTCCCTTATGCTTAACAGCGTCCAGTTACCTTCAGATTACCCAGAAACCTGTCAGTTACCCTTGGTTCCCTTTCAGTTACTTGGGTAACTGGCGGGATTCTGAGCATCAGAAAGCCAGTACGTTTTACATCACAGTTATCAAAAAATTTTCACGCCATAAGCCTGCTAGGGAATAGATGAGACATTTTTAAAAACATTTCCTTCAGTAATACCTGAGAACACTGATGAGGAAAAATCGAGACTTGTCTTTATGTATCACATTAATCTCTTTAATAAATGAAAAATGAAGCAAAAAAGTATTTGTAAAATGAAAATTCAATGATAAGAAAACGACACATGGCCTAAGTTTTGAACACATGAAGCCCTACAAAAGGATTTGTGAAGTAAAAGTTCAATAATAAAAAAACGCAACATAGCCTGATCAACCGCAGTATGTACACTGAGACGATCGTTCTATATTTACGATGTGTTATATAAAATACTTGTTGCTGGTACTTTAGTCACTCTAAGCCGACGCGTTGGTACGACATAGAACGTAGTGGTTCAGAACTTAGAGCACGGTTACTATCACTCACTTCATTGAGTATGTAAGACAGTACAAAATATCTACTTTAAGTTCACGTTCTGACGCCTGTGGAGCTTAGCTGAGGTTGAGTGAATGATACGTTTAGATGCCCTGCTGAAGTGAAGTTTTGACGATTTATAATTGCGTACAAAAGATACGTCAAGACGGATTAATTTCTTTTGAGAACATGAGAACAAGCTCAAGCTGTATGCATTAGCTAGTTTAAATATTAAGGATAGATCTGAAACAATCATTTATGTACCGATTTGGTTAATTTTTGTATAGTTGAAAAGGTGACGATCTAGAATTTCGTGTCTTACATATGGAGGAATATTATCAATGTAATACTTATCAGCAATGACCGTGAACAGAAGTCAAACGGAAAAAAACATACTAAGCATTGGCGGATTCATGGGTAAGGGGGCGAAACCCGCATCATGTGCCAGTAGTTAAAAATTCTTCGTTGTAGAAGCTTCGTAAAAACTTTATTTTTATCGCTTTTCATACGAAAATTGTCACAATACCAACTAAAAATAGAGGGATAGTTTACTCGTAAGAGCCAGTAATCAGCTCTTTAATTTTTCAGTTTCAGTGTTCGCGAATAAGCGTTATCAAGCTATTTCAGTTAATTTTTCTTTCCATATCATATATAGTTGTTGTACACGATTCTTCATTTATTATCGGTAACATTGAAGTTTCGATAATTTTTGGTTCGTTTATCTTCCTTAGAAAGTTATGGTTCAACCTTCCGAAAAGCATTGACAATGACAGTGACGCTTCAGTCACGCATTTTACTGAAATAATTGAAAATTTTAAATGTATGCTTGAAGTTTTGAGGTGCAAACTTACATACATCTCTGTGTTCAACGGGCTCATATCTCTTCCTGAATTGTATATTGACAGCATCAGGCTCACTTGTATTCAAATCTTCCGGATTAGCTTCAAACTTAGGTGTCATGGACGTTTCAAATTTGGAAAGTACTTACGATTATCGTTTTCGTCACGACCAGTGGAAATTTATTAACTGTTGAACAATTGCTAGCAGTTTTTTCTCTCTTCATTTTGAAGTGGATGAAGTCATTTTTCGACGATAACAACTTGGATAATCCTCAACAAGGACTTTATAGTTTCACGAAAAGGTAGAATCAATCCGTCATTTTGATTGTGAACTATCGGTTCAAGTTTCAAGAATCTGTCATATCTTAAGATCTTCTATATTTTTCAACATTTTTATTGAAATTCGGATTCTACTGGAAGCTCATAAAAATTCTGTAAATCAACTAATAAAAGGTACTGTGCTGTCTCTAATACCGCCAGGAGTTTGATACCGCCACCTATCAATATCTCTGAAACTATCCACTTGGTCATGAAAGTGACGTCATATTCGTGTGCAGGAATGAAAATAACACTATCCACTATCCAGTATAGTTTTTATGTCTCCGAAGCAAATCCGTGATTTTCTGAGAATACGCGATTTGTAACATGATGTGTATTCGATTATTATTATTATTTTTAAATGTAAAAATTAATTATTTTCAAGAAGTAAGTGCAATGTATCGTTAGAGTCCGCTTTTCATCTTGGCATCTTCTATACCGAATTGTTAATCACTAGATACATTTAAATGGTGTGAAAACTTTTTTGAGACGAGGTGTTATTACCGCCAATTCGTGAAATTTCATTTTTGTTCGTAAATTCTTGTTTCAGATGGCAGAAACGAATGAAAACTTTTGTCGGTACCTTGAATTGAAATTTAAAATAAAATCGAAGATTTTATAAGCATATGTTGAATGAAAATTTATAAGTAGAATTTTGCATATTTTTTCCTCTTTTCCTTTTCCCTTTTTTAATTTATTTTTTGTTCAAAAATACTTCTTAGAAGAAAAGGTTTTCATACTTTTTAACACGGTAAAAACGATCACATATAGAGAAATTGATGCGTCTTCACACAGAGGCATGAAAATTCACAAAATCATAACTATAGTACAGGTGATACGCCGAATTCATAAAATCGACAGATATTTTTGCTGATTTTATAAAATCAGTAGCGCAAAAGCAGTTGTTGCCGAATTTATAAAATCAGTAATAAATGCTTGTTGCTGATGAGTGTACCTGACAGATGAGGTCTAGAAAGCAAAATCTATGATGAGATAAAATGAAGATGAGTACTACTCTGATAATTCGAATAATGTCATTGACTTGTTAAATCACTTCTTTACTGATGAAATGAGACATAAACTCCATCTATACCTTTAAAAATGCTCTTCAATATTTGCTTGCAAACAGTGCCAGTGAAATTATTTTTTATAATTCTGACTTTGAGTTTGACTAAATGGATCATGATGGACTTGTGAAAAAGAGGCGGAAGCTAAGTGAATATTGAAAGATGTTGAAGGCGTAGAGTGCAGGCGGTTTCAGAGCAGGAATCACCAACTATACAATCGCGTGCAACATATTCTCTCAAATCAATCAGAATAATACGCCCACTATTTGCCCCAACGGTGGTTCCTTTTTTGCCCCTGGGTGGTTCATTTTCAGCCCCATAAATTCAACCTTCTTCAGTGAGTGACTGGTTAAGACTTATCAGTTCTTGAGAGTACTCAAAGAAAGCTATCATTCTTTTTGTCACTCAAAAATCTAAAAACAATCGAGAAATAATGATTACATCGTAAGCAATCTACTTTTTTTTCAAATAGCAAGACCATTTTGTTCATAGAAAAAGGGAAGTTTTGCGCTATTTTTCTTTTTTCTTTAATTGTAAATGAGAATCGGTCAGATTATTTCTCACAATCATAGGAGAAGGATTTCCCTACATATTGTCGTTAAAAATTCCTTTTGAAACTCTTTCTAAAGAAAGCTGGACTATGTTACTTATTACAGCGAAAATTGGGTGTTCACGTTCTGCCCCAAGGGACCCTATACCTGCCGATTTTAAAATTCTGCAAATTTTGTTGCCGGTTTTATGAACTCGTCAATTTGATGAATTCAGCGTAACATAGGTATATACAATGGCATTTTTTGAAAAATTATAAAAGAGTTTGTAGGAACCCTAGTTTCCTAATTCTACCAACGGGTGATCTTTACTAAAAACGTTATAAATGTTCTTGGGCAACAATTTTCAAAATTTTGATGAATAACTGAATTCTCTATTCGAAAATGTCGCAATCGTTCCGCTAAGTTAATTAGAGTCAACGTGACATTCGATCAGGCACAGTACCTCAAAACAATATTTTGAATTTCCTTAAATTTTGCGATTCGCAAATTGTTGTTTCTGGGAAAACTTGTAGTATGAATAATCGAGCTACATGATTCTGCCGTGTACCTGGAACATAGAATCCAAATCGTCAATCAAAACTTCAAAAAAGTTGGAAGTTCTTGAAATAGGGCAGATCTTCATAGTTGACATTTTTCGTGCATATGAGTGAATTATCGGCGATCGACAGATAATTTCTGTTTTTATTTCTCTTTTTAGGGTCGATGAGACCCACTTGCAATCACTTTTTGTGACTCTTCATGTTGTTCAGTACACAGACGTTATTAGGTAGTCGTATGGATGACGTTCCATGGAAATAATATTTTATCCAACATGTAATTGATAAAGACTATTTTTCCAAACAGCATCGAATGAGTAAACTGGCTTTTTTATTTGACTGAAATGGAGAGTGAGGTAAAAACCGGAGAGTGAGGAAAAAATTTTTACCTCACGGTTTGCCTACAACACGTGACGAAAACACGAAAAGTCGCAGTCGTGAATTACATGCCCTGTAGGAGTGCTACAATCGCTGAACAAACGTGATCTGATAAGACTGGATGTAATCTTTTGATTTTAAGTAGATTTTTGAATTTTAATAGATAATTTATATATTTGTCACGCAAAATGAATGTTTCTATCGATGTGGACGATATATTTAACTTCATCCGTCAAGAATATCGGTAACCCATTCGTTTTAGCCATACAGCTTATGAAACCTAGTCACATTTTCAATGTAATGATAAAGCAGTAGCAAAGCCTTTGTCCAACACAACACCTTCCCCAAGATTACGTTTCTCGAGAAATTTGGAATCTCTGACTGCGAATTTACCGCACGCTTTTTTTCAAAACATTTTGCTCACGAATGTAGTTCCTCGGGAAGATTGAGCTCCTAGCATGAATTTCACTATAGGTATGTGGATTTCCTCATAACAGGAATGCGTTCTAATGTTACAATTCAAATTTAAGTAAAATATAACAATACCGACTATAATTGATGTATTGCAAATTACAGAAATTGAAACATAAAAATTATCGCCTACCTACTATCTTGATGCGAATGTGCAGGTATGTCAATTCGTGTATTGACTCGCAATTCGCAACTACACTCCTCATTATTATGTTGGATAAAGTTACATTCGTCACTTGTGGAAAAGTGAGCCAACACTGCTCGTGCAATTAACGAAACTCGCCTGCGGCTCGTTTTGTTAACTTTGCAGTCGCAGGTAAAATTGCTCACTTTACCCACTTGTAACGAAAATAACTATTACTTCCTGCCATGTACTCAGATCTTTGCTGCGTGACTGCAGTCTGCAGCCGCGTTGTTACTTGAATTACATACTTGAATTATGTTGCAGTAACGAGTTTTACCGGTAGGTAGAGCTAATTACCGATAGTTTGTGAGATACAGGGGGTGGTATGGTTAAGGCGCCGGTACGATTTTGACAACTTTGCCTCAGGGATTGGGAGCGGATCAGATCGGATCGAATGGGAAGAGTTGATCGTTCTTTTTTCGTGAACTAAAGAGCAAATGGAGAGCGAATGAATCAAGCGAATGAATCAAGCTAATGAACATTATTGGAAAGAGCAAATGAGGAGTTTGGTGAAACATAGTTCAGCAGAAGTGAATCAATGAACGAATTGATGAAATCTCTGTAAACAAAGAGCGAACTGTTAAAGAGCGAATTCTTGATTCAGATAAAATCTAAAATAAAAAAAAAATAATAACAATAATAATAATAAAAGTACAATAATCATAATGTAGCTTTTATTCCCTTATATTTGGGACTAATTGAACATCGCCTCTCCTCAAAGCCCATACTGCCGGCTGCCATCACTAGAAATCAGCTTATTATCATTTATTAAGTTGATAATGCATCTGCTTCAAAACATGGACGATTATATCTGAATTTCTAAATAACGTGGAAGAGCCGAAGGGAGCGAATGAGCGATTGAATTGAATCAGTTTCCTGAAAGAGTGAATGGGATCGGATCGAATGCATACACACTGCCTTAGAAAGCGAATGAGAGCGATTGAATGAATTGTAAAACGACAAAATGAATTGAGAGAGCAAATGAATTGTATTACACGTCTTTCAAAGAACGAATCGGATCCTATCAAGATTTATCACAGTTTAAAGATTTAATCGGATCGGATCGTATTCAAAAATAATGCACTTCCAATCCCTGCGTTTGCCTTACATTTCATGCCAAATATTGGTCAACATTTTCTTTTCCAAATCTTGGTTAATCAACATTTGGGTTTTAATCAAGATTTTGAATGATGATTGCTGGGATCTTAACCAACACAACGCACTCCGGTTTCGATAAATAGGCATCAAGTCGATACCATATTTATGGTACCTATACCGGTGAAAATACTTTGTTGTGGTCGACCAAGATTTGGCAGTAACTGGCAAAGCTTGCTATTCAGGAGGTTACTATTCGGCTTATTACTCGGCTGTCCATAATCATACGAACTTCTGACTACTGTCATTTAAAACAAATTATAAAATTTAAAAAAATTAATACTGTAACACCATAATTATTAAATGATTAAGTTGATGTAATTATCCCAGCGGTAGACATGGCACTTCAAAAAAGCTGATCAACAATCGGTACTTTCCCTTATTCAAGTGTGATTAAAATACTGTGAAAATGTGAAGGCATTGAAATAAACATGGTTCCTAACGTGTTACTCATAATACAATACAAAATAACAAATAAAAAAACTATTTTCCCGACAGTTTTTTGGTTGTACTGAAATTTGCTTTTATGAAAATTTCCCTCGTTATTGGAATAAGAGATCTCCCTTGTTTTCCACTGCAAGCAGGAAAATATATGATCTGAAGGCCATCAATACTGAACAAAATGTCATAAAAGAGTTAGATAACCTGATAATGTCAGCTTCTAACATATTTGATTTGGTAACTTACTTATATTCTAAATTTCGATTTCTGCGAGATATTTTGGTAACTATGTCTAAGTTTTCCAAATTGAAAACTTGCTCCCACTGGGAAAAATTGAATTGACTGCGAGGATACGGTGCTAATTCTCTACGAAACGTAGCAAGGGTTGACAAGGGCTCGATTCTTGAGTCCCCCTGTTTAATATTTTCAAAATTTGCGAATGTGTTAAGCAATTAGAGTTCAACTCGATCGAATATAACATAAAAGCTGTATCGAAAACGTGAATCACATTTTATAATACGCTATATCAAACAACACGTACATGTATATGTTTGTACATAATATTTACAAAAATTACTCGAATACAAAAAATTTTCTTGTTGAAAAAACAACGTAACGGTTTTTTGTAGGTCAGTGCTGCCAGACCCAAATGTTTCAATTTTTCTAAAAATTCAAAATCTTGATAAAATATAACGAAATGTAGGGAAATTTTAAATAGGTACAAAATATGCTATTTTTATAACTTATCCGATTTTCTACCGAATTTATTTGGAAAATCTAAGGAATCCTAAATTTTAACTTTTTTAGCGTCGTTTTCAAGTCACGTTACTGGCAAGCGAAATTTCTTTGGATCTGGGAGCACTGCTGTAAATAATTTTGTCTAAATTTAACGATGCCATTTAGGAACTAAACTTTTCCTCGCATTTTGTATCGAATCCAATTTTATTTCCAGCCAGGCATACGGGAACACAGCCATTAGTAACATTCCACACATAATGTACAGCTTTACCGAGGTGCAGATGAATCCGTGATATGCGAATGCGATTGACAAACCGAGGTAGCGAAAGAAAAAGTTATGCGAAAACGGGAACTCCCAGTAGTCCGGGAACAGGGAAACTAGTAAACCTGAAAATTGAATAAATGTAAGTTTGTTTGCTCAGTTAAAAAATAGAAGCTGTATAAACTATAATCGGAAAATTTGAGAAGCTCCGTAGAACTGAGCCTTTCAGATTAATTTGGCTGCACAAAGAATATAGGGATATATCAACCAGATCTTATGCAGAGGGTTTCACGAATTGGTCTCTCACTTTTTTTCTGATCGCCAGATCGCTTCTTCAAGGGGACGAAAATTAATCTTCAAATAACAAGGTCTATTTTCTTTTAGAGTAAAGAATTTTTTCTCCCCCAGCAGGCACCACCACCTTTAAAATGTCCTCAAAGAGAGGCAGCATGGGTTACCGTTCTCAGTGGTGGGTAGATAGCACAAGCGTCGTCCTTACTGTTGCAGCCCCAACTCCTATCCAGTGTCTTCACGCGGCGGGGATGTTAAGACAAGCCCCATCGCGGGGCATCGACCGAACTGGAAGGAGACATCCCACTGCCTGTGACTAAGCTGCCTTGCATTCGTCCGGAGACACCAAACAAACCGGCCACCCGCAGACAGAGTCATCTTAATGCATGGCAGCACCTCCCCTCTGGATCAATCCAAAGAGGCAGGTCCGTGTGATGCACAAGCGCTAGGGAAGTAACGGAGGAGGAGTCAGAGAAGGAAAACTTGAAACAAACTCTCTTCCCCTCGCGACTAATCTGAAGAGGCGGGTCCCTATGATGCACCAGCGCTAGGGAAGTAATGGAGGAGGAGTCAGAGAAGGAAAACTTGAAACAAACCCTCTTCCCCTCGCGACTAATCTGAAGAGGCGGGTCCCTATGATGCACAAGAGCTAGGGTAGTAACGGAGGAAGTGAAAGAGAAGAGAAGGAAAACTCTGAGGGAAAAGAAAAATACACAGGGCCGATGCCGAGCTAGTCCTGTACTCTACGAGTAGCGGCGGAATGAGACAAGCTCTTATATTACGGCAGCGTTCACAGCCCTGAGGAGAGTTACTGCCCGTGCTACTGAAGCTGCGTCCTCTTCCTAGTTGTTTCAGATATCTGTGCCACAAGACTCAGCGTTCGCAGCTGTAGCAATAAGCGATTTTACTTTTGTTAGTCTCCCTGTCCACTCATTGCACAGTCATCTTCTCTTCACCGCTACCGGCCACCAACATCATTAACCGATATAGGAAATATGGATCTGCCAAGAGTAAATGTTTCCGGAGATACATATTCCTTCGTTTGGATCTCGGGGGGAGACCCTGATCGGACCCTCGCATCATCATAAGAAACCCAGATTAACGCCAAGAATCGCAGCATGGAATATCAGAACTATGCTAGACAACGATCACTGCCCAGAAAGACGAACAGGAATTCTGGACAGAGAGCTGCCAAGATATAGCATCGACATTGCCGCATTGAATGAAACTCGATTTGCTGAGGAAGGTTTGTTCCAGAAAAGAACTACACCTTCTGGAAAGGACGGAAAAGAAGGCAGTCCAGGGCACACGGAGTAGCACTTGGGAAGAACTCAGTTACTAAACCAAAGCACATACATACGCATAAGCACATATGAGAAGGCGGAGAGAACTATGGATTTCTTGGTATCATAGATCTCTCAGCAGTTTAAAGATTACGTTATCATATCTGGGTATGGGTCGGAACTCAACTTACAGGGGAGTTCGATAAATCACTAAACCCATCTGAAATAGGATTTTAGATAGGTGTGCCAACCCTTAAGAATATTGTAAGGCTAGATGTACTCTAGGGTGGCCCTTAAAGAGTTTTCTCGTGCTTACTTTTTCACCCCTGGAAGTTGTTCAATTTTTTTTGTATTTTTTATTCTAATTGGTCAATTTTGACTAAAATCTGATCCTAACCTCTATGAGGTACGGTTTAAAATCCTCCGATTAAGTTTAAATTCTTTTGAGATACTTTTTGAATCATAGGAAACAATTTTCGGAGGTGGGATCGCAAATCCCAGTAAATTTTTTCAATGAAGATAACTCTTATGTATCTATAAGGGGGGGGAAGAGAGTGTCGGGCAGAAGGAGAGAACGCAGAGCATCAGGACAGTGGCTGTGGCCTACGATAGCGAAATGCCCCGAGTCGGTCCACCGCGCAAGAGACAGCCAGTCTGTTGGTGGACCAAGGACATCGCCGATCTGCGGAAAGAGTGTAACCGACTTCGTCGTCGATACCAACGGACGAGAAGAGATGATGAAAGGGCGGCAGAAGCATCACATCAGTACCAGAGGCTCATCGGACTCTTAAGTCGGTAATACGAAGAAGCAAGAAGGCGGCTTCGGAAGAGCTATGCAAGGAAGCGCACGACGACCCTTTTGGCAAGTCGTACAATGTGGTCATGCGGAAAGCCGGAGGGCCGTCGGTGACGAGCCAAATGGAGCAGGGGGTGCTGCAACAGGTAGTTCAAAAACTGTTCCTCCAGTGCCCCCCGCTAACGGCGGCATCCGTCGAGGTGCGAGAGGATTTCTCTCTGCTGAATGATGGAGAAGTGGGCAGCGCGATCGGCCGGATCAGAGACCCGTCTTTCCTGACCAACGTTTTCAATCGTGCGTTGCAGGAGGGAACATTTCCGAGCAGATGGAAGACGCGACGACTGGCACAAGGTCGGCGAAATAGCGGAGGTATACGGTGCGAAGAAGAAAGCAAAGAGGAACGGGGAGCACTTCTGGTTAAGCGAGTCATTCAGCAGGTCACGCTTCGTAAGTGGAAGGATGCGCTCGCAACTTCGACCAAGGGCGAGTGGACCCGAGCGCTGATACGCGACCTCGATATATGGGTAGGAAAATCTCACGGAGAGCTGAACTGCCACCTGACCTAAGTCCTGAGCGGCCACGGGTGCCTCGGCAGTCGGCACTTGTCTACACCGAATGGCGACAGCGCCGAGCCCCGTGTGCACGCATTGTGTTCGAGGGGCGGAGGACATACTTGTCCCTTGGCACACCCTGTTCGAATGTGAGGCCTGAGAGCAGGAGAGGTGCGGGACGGCAACAACAGCGATTGATCTCGGCGGCAGAGGAAACACCAGAAGCGACAACGACGACGGCATGATCAGTCATCTCGCGCCGGACACCTTGGTTCCGGAAATGACGAAGAGTCGAAGCGGATGGAACAGGATGTTGGCCTTTGTCTCGGGCCATCATGAAGAGGAAGATGCAGGCGGACCAAGCTCGGTCCACAAATCGAACATGACAACTCTGCACCATCCTAGAAGAGCTGCTGCAGCTGCTGCGGACTCCCCAACAGGGCTCCTCCTCCGTCGCCATCTTCCTGCGCCGTCACACGTATCAAGACGAGGAGGTGAGGGGTGAGTGAAGAGGAAGCGCATCCGGCTGAGGGGGACCTATAATTTTCAGGCTAATGCTCTGGGAGCGCAAACCTCGGTCTGTAGGCAACCCCATGGTGGCCCTAGCAGGAAGCGAGCGGGCCGGCCTCAAAGCGTCCCTCTGGCCACTGATGCGATACTCGAAAAGGTAGTTTCAGGGGCCGAGGTACGGTGTTTTAGGGGCCACTTTGGCATGCGTACATCGCCATACGTCCCACCTCACGATGTATGTATAAGTTGACTGCTATTAATAGGTAAATAACTTTAGAGTATAATTACTAGTAATTACAAAATGTAAGAGTGTCCCAGATGGCGTTGCAAACACCCCAGGCAGCTGATATGACGTAGAATAATGCCGCATCGTCACTGGTTGGTTTCCACAGAATCAAAACGAGCAGCAGGCATGCTTGAAAGACAAAACCAACACCTGTGATGCATAAAATCATTCAGTTAGCTCATCTACAAAATTTAAAGAATAGGCGAAGTAACGCACATTTCCATTAAAATTAAGGTTCTGAATATGCACTCCATACGTACACACTGACACGCAGTAGCGTAGGCTGGATTTTTCATGGGGGGGGGGCACTCACAATTTGTTAAATCTGTAATTTTAAGTTTTCACGTTGCAGTTCCCTGTGGACTAACATGGGAGGCGAGATATGGCCGAACTGACCTGAAAACTGACATCACCGAGACGAGAAACTTCAACTTTGACGTACTGGAAGTACCCGTTTACAATTTTAGCTTGCGATCCCCTAGGGGAGCCCTTGAGGTGGAGGTTAAAGGCAGTACAATTTGAAAATGTATTCTTGGTCATTTACCAGAAACTGAGAACATTAAGGTAGCATTCCCTTTTCTGACAGAGTTTTTTTCATAATACTTATATCGTTGATATGTAGTAGAGAATATTCAACAAGTTTACAGAACAGGAGCATCAACATTTAGGGAGGGGGATGACCGTTGTCCACGAGGATGGATATCATGTCCATGATGAAGGCACTGATATTTTTTATTTTATTTTTTGTTTTATTTTTCATTTTATTTTGTTTTATTTTATTTTGGACCCTCCAACAGCCGAAGCCAATTATAGGAGGGACCGTTAACGGAAAAAAACCATGTGATAGAGGAGACAAAATAAAAGTAAATTTTTAAAAATAAAAAAAATATTTAAAAAAATAAAAAATAGAAGAAAAAAAAGTAAACAGAAACAAAAGAAATAAAAAGGTGAAAAAATAAATCAAATAATAAATAGAGAAAAATAAAAACAGAAAAGTAAATATATATAAAAATAATAAATTAAAAAAATAAAAATAAAATAAAATAAAGTAAAGTTTATTTTTAGTCTTGATTTCACAACGCGCCCATCCCTGCTAATACAAAAAGTTATTCCTAGACCCAAGTTCCAGCCAGCTGTAAGAAGCCAGTCTATTTTGCAGTTATAAAGACAAAAGTTATCAGAAGATAGCATTTCTGATGTCTTATGTTATACTCTTGCCTCAGTTAAAATATTAACATTTTTGTAATTCTTTTTTATTCAGTCACTTCAATATTTTGAGGTGAATCACATACACGGAACTAGATAATTATTTCTGGAGGGGGGGGGGAGGCAATTTTGCATGTGGATGCTCAGTCCCCTGAATCCTTCTTCTCTAGTTCCATCAAGAGAGAATCATCATTTTTTTGGCGTATATTCATGTTCATCGCCCATAATATTTACCTTACATTACTCTTAGTAGAAATTTTCTACAGCAACACTGCAAATTTTTTTTTAAATTGCGACAGCAAAACTAAACCAAACAAAACAGATAAATTTACAGTAGGCTAATGCGTGAAGGGGGAAGTACAGCAGCATTTTGCATCTCGCCCTCATTTCTTCAGAAAGGAAAAAAATCTCGTTCACTTTCGTTCACTTGTTCACGTTTGTCAGAAATTTCGCTCGCGTTCACGTTCACTGTTAAGATTATCGTTCTCGTTCACGTTCACGTTCGTCAAAAATGTGAACGAACTCACTTATTCCAACTAACATAACACCCACGCATTGGACAGACTGCACAGTCCACAACGAATTGAACGAGTTCACGAACTGAATGACGTTCACAAGTGAACGTACCCGCCTCTGCGTTCTAGCCTCCAATTCTCATCTAGCTTCTCGCTTCTAGCTTTCAGCCTCAGTATACGAACTTCTAATTTCCAAATTTTTTTTCGACTTCCAGCTTCCAGCTTCTTTTACTTATTCTCACCATTCCACTTTCACTAACCTTTTTTTTCTCTTTTTCTTCCACTTTTTTAGATTAAAAAAAGCATGAAAACAATTTTTATAAAATTGTAAAATGCTGATTGGAAGTTGAAAAACTTCCAGCTTCCGTTTCCGGCTTCCAGCTTCTGTTTCCGGCTTCCAGCTTTCAACTCATTCAGCTTCCAAAGTCTGGCTTCACGAAATTATCCTAAAACTGCAAAAACTTCAGGCTTCTGACTTCCAGCTACCGGCTTCTCTGCACCCTGGTTCCTGGGATCGACCAGCGCAAGATCTCAGCTGTAACTAGCACTACCTAGCGGGGAAAATTGTTTTCATATTCCTTTTTCACAGAACAAAAGAATGAGACCACAATCACGACTATGGGCCATCAACTTGATGAGAAAATCTAAAAAAACATTTCTGATAAAGTGAAAATGTTTTCATGCTTTATTTCAAAAGTTTCTAGACATTTGAAAGTTTGTGTTTATGTATTCTATGAACTGAGTGTTGTTTAAATGTACCTAATGCTGCAATTTACGGTAGTGTAATCAAATTCGAAGCATAATGAAGGCGAGTAATGAAATTTACAAAGTGAATTTTTGTTTTATGAGGCTACCTCTAATATCGACCATCTGCGGTAATGTTCATTTTGTATTTTGAGAGGTTGTCGATATTAGGACCCCCTCATTCTTTAGACACTTTGGAAAAAAATTCATAAAAATATTTAAAATTATTGGGCGCCCTTGGGACTTTGGAGTATGACAGGGGAAGGTTTGACTTATGTTTTAAGCCATTTTTCATACTTCTACCCTGAAAACTTTTCGACTTGTAATGAGAAACAAAATAGTGGTCGATAATCGGTACCCTTACCCTTATCATCATTGTTTCTGGATTTTTTAAACGTCCGTTACCACGGTACCTTGCTTTCGTTACAGCGTTCATCTGATGCATTTGAACAACACTATATCAATATTTGGTAGGTATCGATCCTACGCAACATGAGTGTTATCGTGTCTCTGTGAGCTCGCGATCCAAAATAACTGAAGTCACCTCAAGAATCAAAGTCACCCCCATGGTGCGTTATCGATTATTTCCACATACCTATGATGAAGTATCTTCTGATATGATTAAGTAGTAAGCTTAACGTTATCCCGGCAATCGACTGCAGCAGTCCAAGACTTATGAAGATCAGAGGCGCATTCTGTATGCCAATGACGCAGATAACGTACAGCTGCGAAAGAAACCGAATTATTAATAAGTCCACTGAATAAAATATCAAAAGAAAATGTAATTTCATGTATAGTTCGAATCTCAATTGAAACGGGCTTTCTCTGTCTATGGGGATTAACCAAAAGAAACCGGCACAATAGCACAGTCAACATTACCACCGAGCTCAATTGACGAGGGTAGTCAGGTTTCAAAAGAAGACGGTGAAGAATGTTCTCATTTTGTAGACAGAAAAAGTCAAAGAGCAACTCGCTACCATTGCACACAGCTACACTTTCAATCTGTTCGTCTTCGCCGCTCAGCAAACCCAGCTTTATATTTGACTCGCAGAGAAACTGCTTTTCAAATACATAGTAGCAAACAACCGCGGTGCCTTGTATCGTGTTCTTTTGGTTCGTCCCAGCAGATGGGGGACGTGAGTTTCATTTTGAATATGAATTATAAGTTACCTTACCTTCGTTTCATACGAACCCAGAGAGATGTCAAGAGACTATACTGCAGGTAATATACTGATTCTCCTAACCTTTTAACTTACCTTCGTAAAATCTGCGAACATGAATCCCTGCTCGATTCCGATGAATATTAACAGCGGCGTGATAAACCTCAACTTCGAATCCCTAAAGGTGTCGCTCACCGTCTGCATCACGTTTTCGAACTTCGCCTTCTCTGACGGCCCGTGATTGTAGCAAATGCGAATCCGATGAATGAACAACACCGTGACCATGGTGCCGACCACACAGCAGCCCAAGAACACCCCCGCTAACAATGTGCTCGTCTTACAGGGAAGCACGAGACTGTTCTTATTCGACCACGTGGACTTGTTCATCATGTCGCCGACGAACAGGAAGACGCTCCTCGGGCACGATTCGTACCCGCAAACGCGGTCGTTATCCTTGCCGGTCTGGAACATGTACATCAGATCTTTGTCGCTTTTCGAGCCTATCGCCGTCATCTGAATCAGCACGTACGTGATGAAGCTGCCAATAATGAGGCCCAGGTTCTGGGCGAACGAAATGCCTCTGAACAACTTCTGCACCAGCGATTCACGTTTCGTCGAGTCTAGTTTACTCTGGAACTCCGACTCCTCTTCCTCGCTCAGCACGAACTTCAACTTGGCCGCCAGCATTATCAAATACGTGATCTTGGTGCTGCTCAGGTGACCGGTGGCAAAGCCCATCAGAACGTAAGCCGGAATCAGCAGGTACAGCTTCGGGTACAGGTGGATGCCGACGAATACGGTCGCCGCGGCGTAGCACAGCGACAGGCACTTAGTCACCCCCATTTTGTGAGCGACAAAGGGCGACGCCAGCGCCGACACCGCGGCCAGCAAGTACAGAACAGCCAACAGCAGCGAGCCGGCGTTAAACGACGTCTGGATGTCCGTCTCCCGATTCGGACCCTCGTAGGGACGCCACCACACCGAAATGGATCCCTGTAGAATAACAATTGGAACAAAAGCGACGGTGAACATGCCGTGCGACAGACACAAAGCGACGAAGTTCTGACATATGAGCGGTCTGCTGTATACCGGACCGAGGTGTGACGGGGTCGAACGTACGACCGCGATTAGTTTGCGTACCGACGACGTGCCGGTGGAGCTCGTCACCGAGGCCTGTCGGCTGATATGTTTGAAGTTATGGAAGCTGGCGGGTCCGGCACTGTGCAGATGGCAAGGGATAACGGAGCTGGAGCGGACGCTGCGGGATCGGCGATTCGAATTGAAACTTTGTTTCTGGAAAGAAGAAATGCGCGAATTAGATTGTCTGGAACGATGAACCGGCCTGCTGGACAAGTGGAGTACACGAAGTCAGTGACCGCTTTAGGCCTCAGATTCTGATGGACGCCATTTGTATGCGCTTTGTTTTATCTTTTTCTTATTTCCTTCTAAGGTAGATAAAGGTTGAAAATAGAATTTAATTTGTGTTACTGTTGAACCCGCCGCTAAGATTTATGTATGGGAGGGAGTACAATATGAAGGAACTAAAGAGCCCCTCCTTCGCGAGAAAGAGTAAACAGACGCAGCTTCTCGGCTCGTCTATTACGCTGCAGGACGTAAGTGCGTGTGTATAGAGGTGTCTTCAAAAAAACGAATGCGCAGAGTACCTTCACGACCTTAGCCTCCCAAGTGATATAATTCTCGCTTTCTGGACACATGATGCTGCATGTTATGAATGACATCTGACACACATGACATACGTTGTGAATGATGTTATTAAATATGAATGACATACTTAGGCAAAGGCGTATTAAGGCAAGAAGCCGCTCTAGGCAATATAAAATTTGCCGCCCCATTTGATATTAGAAATACACATTGTAGGAGCACATGGAATCATAAGTGCGCTGAATTTATAATGGCCAGGTGACTATGAACTAGGCTGCTAAAGTGCTAATACCCATTAGACCAAATTGCGGACTTAAATTCCCTTCGTTGTTAAGAAAATAATCCTTAGTTTAAATTTACTTATATTGATTGATGAAATAATGCTGAATAATGAATAGGCATACATCATGACAAAATTTTGTGTAACAAACTAAGAGAGAAAAAAAATGGAAAAATGAGTGAAATAAATCATGAAACAAAAATTACAATTACAGATTTACATAGTGCGTTTTTGATCAGTTCTTGGTCGTCACGTTACTAAAAATTTCTACGCTTTGATAATTCAGAGGATGGCTTTTGTTTCAATAATAATGGACCAAGAATTCCGCTGCAGTGGAAATTTTCTTGATAAGTTGACTAGGAAATTTTTGTGGAGCATTTTCCAATAGGAGACTGATAGTTATTAATATCGGCTCTATCTCCGTTTTTGTGTAGAAGTATAATTTCAGAGATGTGCCACTGTTCTCTCATCCAATGTTTGCAAAATATTTATGAAAATTCTTATAAACATAAAATCTACTCAATTCTAGACGCCTAACAACCTCTCGAACAAGCGGGTTTGGTTTTAGGAAAAAGTACGGCACTATTGATCACATCCATACTTTAGGGCAGGTGTTTGAAAAGTTGAAAGAATTTCAATGCAAGGTAGCAGCAGGGGCGGATAGGTGAATTGAAACTAAGGGGGAAATAATGTAAGAGCGGCCCTCTATAAATTTTTAAGCGGTCCAAAAATTTTTTTTGCTCCACCCCATTCTATTTACACATAGTCTTTCAGGGTTCAAAAAAGCAAATGGTCACGTGGATACTCATTTTACAGTTTTCCCCCTTCTTTCATCTTTTCAATTAAGAAAATGGTTTTACCTCTGCGAAATGAAAAGAAGAAAATTAGTATGTTTATTAATAACAGAAATACCTAATAAATAATATTATTTTAATAATTAGGAGGTTTATTAAAAATAAAAGATCATTTATCTAGTATTATAGGTTGGTCTAAAAAACTTGTTTATCAAATTAATTAATTTAACAATTTCCAAAAACTTGAGGACTCATTAGTGAGCGCGTAAAGAACGTCCTCATTCTTTATTTCTGAGAGGATTTCTTTCTCGATATTCATAATCATAAGTGCATCCAAGTGATCATCTGTAAGTACCCAGTGGCGAAACTATAGGGGGTGGGGATTGACCCCCTCTCCCCAATAATTTGGCATTCGGCAAATTTTGAAACTGTTCATTTGAAATTTTCATTTTTCATGAATGTTTATTTATTTATTTCTTTTTCAATTAAAAAATATTTCGATGAAAAATCGGCAAATTTTTAACGGTTTAAAAATTTTGTCGTCGAATTTTTAGTTTTCAAAAAATATTTGTCGGCAAATTTTTCTTCTCCACCTCCCTAAACTGAAAGTCAAATTTCTTTTCTGAAAATGGAGTACCCTGGACTCCTGTCAGAGACTAGTCAGTCAAAAGCCGAAGGTTTCAAGCTGAGTATCGAAAGTTATCTGAAAGGTTGAAACAAATTAGAAATGTGGAAGACACTTCGAAAATCTGAAAGTCGGTAGCGACCGTTGGATTTCGAATTTCAATGACTATTCTGTTTTTACTAGATTCTCTGTTTGATCCAGAGCCTGAAATTTGAGAAAGTTGAACATTTTATTAAAATCTAAAAGTTGAAAGCAGAAGACTTCTTTTCCAATGTCACAAGCTGAATCTGATAGCGAATGTTATATTATTTAATTTACGGGCATGGTCCTGGTGAATATATGAGGGAAATCTGGAACAAAAATCAAAACTCCATGTGTGTTTCCATAATACTGAAAGGGAGCTTGAGGCACGGATTTCCCTAAACCGATTGACCTGAAACTTTGTAGTTTTTTTTTTTTTTTCTGTTTATTAATTGATTTTATTGGAACCAGTTTAGGAGACGAATCAGAGGGAATTCAGAAAAAAATATCACTAAGAGTAAATAATAACTACTATGATGTGTAAAGGAAGTTGTTTGTTCCTCTCAAGTATTCCTAACATCCTGCCAGCTTACCCTCCCAGATTAGGGTATGCTCATGTGAGTGCTTGGGGGATAAGGTTTCAATGTGCATTTGCAGGGACGAAACTATGGGGGGGGGGGGGGTGAAACACCCCTAATAATTTGGCAGTCGGCAAATTTTGAAACTGTTCATTTGAATTTTTCATTTATCAAGAACGTTTGTTTGTTTGTTTATTTTTATTTTTTCAATTAAAAATATTTTGATTGAAAAATCGGAAAATTTTCAAATTAAAAAAAAATTTTGTCGGCGAATTTTTATTTTTCAAAATATATTTGACGGCATATTTTCTTTCTCCTCCCCCCTCCCCAAACTGAATGTCAAGTTTCGCCTCTGTAAGTACCGACCGTAATCTATTCTTTATACTTTTTTATGACTAGAAAACAACAGGCAGGACACTTTTTACAAAGTTCTTTGCAACTACTGGGTTGGGATTCAGCATCATCACTATTACTACCGTTACTTTCTTCTTCATCGTCCAGTAGGCCTAGTTGATCAAAATCTTCTGCAAGACAGTTTTTTAAGCTGCCCCATTTGCAAATAAAATCTCTAAATTCTCCTTTGAAGTCTTGCAGGGACAATTTCTTTCGAAATTTCTTAATATGGGAAAATAGATTTGTAAGCACTGGTAATTGATCGCTATCCAACCTATCTTTTTTTTGAAATTTTAAACTGAACTTTATTCCGTCTTATTTTTTGGCTCACTGAGCAAAGCTCGTCTTGAGGCGGCGGTATTACAGTATTTTTGGGTTTTCCGAATAAAAAATAAAATATAAAATATAAAATAAGAAGGAAAAAAAACTACCAGTGCAATTAAAAAAAAACAAAAGAAAACAGAAATATAAAACAAAATAAAATAAAAAGAACAAATGAATAGTAGAAAACGAAACTAAGCCGAGAAAAACTACCGATCCCGCCCTCATCCGCCATTTACAAATTAATGAGTTAGAAACTAGGAAAATGAAAATGAATTTTGTTATATTTTTCCAGCACTAGAAAATTTACTGTTTATTTATTTATTTTATTTATGTATATATATATTTATTTATTTTTTTATTGCGTTTGTTTATTAGTTGTTGTTTATTTATTTTTTTAGTATTTTTTGTTGGGGTACACATGATATCTTCTTTATGGGATGGACTGAGGTTAATGAAAAATGAGATGCCCTGGTACCTATAGTTTTGTTGCCCCCTTGTTGTATCTTTTTTGGCACCCTAATGTTATAAAGGTTATGTTTAGTTGTTATACTATGATTTTTCTGTATGTGTAGTAAGTTATTGGTTTTCATGTAAATCAAGGTGTTTTTAAAATGTAATTTTCGTATGTTTAATAAGTTTGTTGTTTTATAGATCTGAGTCGTAGACGTCCTTGGGTGGAAATTGAATATGATTTTTATGATCTTATTTTGTTGGATAAGCAATACCCCATGCTATTATGCCATAGTTTAATATGGATTGTACTAGCGCGTAGAAGACATCATATTTTATTTTAGTGTTTGTTATGTTTCTTGTACTTAACATGAAATATGTGAGTTTTCTCAATCTTGAAGCCAGACAATTTATTTAGCTCTGGAAATCGATTAGGGTCCAAACAACTGATATCGGCAAATACAGCTTTGTGACTCAGAAATTTTTTGTCCTGTATAGTCGATAAAATAGTGTCTTTTATTCACCCGCGGGCTGGTAAGGGAATTGTAAAGGAGGAATACTGGTTGGTGCCCTTCATTTTCATTTTCCCCCCATTCCTGGAACAAGTGATATTTTGAGTGGGCCCGCAGTCCAAGGGGCCCGACTGGGGATTCCCCATCCCCCCAGCCAGTCCGCGGTTGCTTTTATTTGTGTAAAGACCTCCTATTCGAAATTTGTCGTTTCGTAATTAAACATTTTCTTCTTCATTCGTCAGCGTATTCTTGGAAGCTCGTTTTCTATTTCAAAATCAACCTCAGGCTCAGCTTTTTCCAGTTCTTCAATTATCTTGGAAACATATTATAACTTTGTTGAATGTAAAATAACTTCAAAGTCGCTTAATCCGTTTGCTAAATCTCTAATTGTATCTTAAACCATGTTATAAGCTTTCAACAAAGAGGAGTTGTCTTTTCAAAAATGCGAAAAAAAATTTAAGCCGTGAGGATTATTTTGAAATTTAGAAAATTGTCCAAAACGATTTTGCTTTTCCTCAGGCTTCCGCACAGTACTTTGCAGGCATTCTAGCTATCTCATTTAAGGATAACAAAAGTTCAAGCAACAATCCAGAGTCGGTTATTTTAGTCTATAGTCTGGAAATATTTTTTTCTAGCGAGGGCCAAGGGCTGCGGCCGTCAGCTATACATTTTCACGTCGGAGCTATCCAATTGTGCAATTGAACCGGCCCAGCGGCCCATTACGCCAGCGGCCCAAGGAGAAATTTCCCCTTTTCCCCCTGGGCCTACCCGCCCCTGGGTAGCAGTCATGTTTATAGACTTTCATAAAGCTTTCGATTCACTATACCGTGATAAAATGTGGAATGCATTAAGAAATCAAGGAGTTCACTGGGGGTAGTTGAAGTTCTGAAAGACATCTATTCCAAATCGGGAGCTGTCATCAGACTGGATAGAAATGAAAAGAAGTTCAAGATTAGAAGAGGTGTCAAACAGGGTGATCCGCCATCTCCCAACATTTTCAATGCAGTACGGGAGGAAATTTTTAGAAAGGTAGACTGGAGGGGTAAAGGACTAAAAATGGGAATAAAGTACGCTGTTGGCAAATATAAATACCTAAATTATTTGAGATTTTCTGACGGCATTGTTATTATAGGGGGCAGCAGCAGGGAACTTAAAGCAATGGCGGAGGATTTAAGGAGAGAGAGCAAAAAGTTTGGTTTAACAATTAACTATGATAAAGCCAAAATTTTGACTAACATCGAACACTTTGATCCGATTAGCACAGAGAATAACAATATCGAAATAGTAATATATTATAAGTATCTAGGCCAAAACATGACCGTAGAAAATAGAACTAAAAACGAAATCAAAATCAGGTAAGCCAATGCCTGGAAGGCGTTCTGGTCCCAAAGGGATATTCTTAAGGGGAAACTCAAAATGCTATCTAAAATAAAAATATGTACTTGAAAGTACTGTCTACCCGGCACTGACCTACGAGGCACAAACATGGGCCTATACTAACAACCAAATACATAAAATGGAAACAACGCAACGCGCCATGCTAAGGAATATATTGGGCATAAAATTAAGGGACAAAATTCACGTTTCGGAAATGTTCACTAAAACAAAAACTAAAAACATCGTCAAGATCATCAAAAAGCTAAAATTTAACTATGCAGGGCATGTTGCGAGAGAATCCAGATTGAAATGGAACAGAGTTGCCACTTTCTGGATCCTGGGCGAAGGAAAACGTAAAGTTGGGAGACCATCGAAAAAATGGGTAGATGAGGCTATCGCGGTGGCCGGCCCCACTTGGGCACAGAAGCCGGCAAACAGAAAAATTTGGTTGGATTCAACTAACACTCATACCCAAAATTAGGTGGCTGGATGAGGAGCGAGGCCACCCCCCCCCCTACAAATCTATCGATCCAATATGTAATTGTTCCGTCTATTTCGTTCCGCCGAGCCCGTGAGCTTGTAATAAGAATAAAATTTAAAATTAAAATAAAATTTTTCAATAGGAACGGACTTTGCAGTCACCCCGTATATTATGACAAAAATCTTTCAAATGGCGTATAGTTACTTCTTCTGTTTTATTCCTTCTCCATTTTCTACTTTTTTCATTCCTTTTTTCCTTTTTCCTTTTTTTCTTCTTTTTTTGGTCTGAAGATTCAAAATTTCGCCGCTCTAGGCAGCTGCCTAGGTTGCCTAATGGTAAAAACGCCTCTCTACTTTGGTCATGAATGATGTCATCTCATATGAATGGCACAGACCATAAATGACTTTTGATATGTACGTTACCTATCAGAAATGAATGACATCCATGACAAATGCCATGTAGTATGAAAGATCCTATCATATAGACGCCATCTGACAATAAATTCATCTGGTAAATAGAAATCTAGTATGAATGACAACACTAACATAAACGACATGTCATGAATTCTGTGTGATGTGACTGACCTATGAAGAGCGAATGTATCCTGTGGCATGAATGACCTATGATCCGAATATGGCATGAATGACATATTGTGCCATTAATAACGTATTGGAATAGTGACTTGTTATAACATCGATAAAATATGAACAAAGTAAATGATCTAAATATCATAAATGAATTCAGGCGTAATGTGATGGGGGGGGGGGGAGGAATACCCGCAATCTAGGAATTTCTAGGAATTTTATAAAGGTCCGGATTTTTCTTCGTCTGTTTTTTTTTTTTTTTTTTTTTTTTTCTTAAACATTGTCTGATTTTTTTTTAGGTCTTTAAACGCAAAATCGCAATTTGTGAGGCGGGGCGAAGAAAACCTTCGAAGTGTAGGAAATTGTTTTCTAATTTTAACCTAATTCATCGTGGTCTTTCACCTGAAAAGTTGTCGATTCGGAAATCGGATGCGAGAAATCGATTACTCACGTCATTGCTGAACCTTTTCAACAGCGAGGCACTGGTGATGCACGAATTCGGATTGGAGCCCAAGCTGCGCGTCTGATATACTGGCCTGTGATCTTTCTTCTTGTTCCAATTAATCGATATGCCTTTTTCCTTGCAGGTTTTCGCGAACAGATCGTTCTGCACGTCGACGTCCACATATCCGGCAGAAAGTTCGTGCAAATTCGGCAGGCTACCCATTATTTTCATGTTTGCCCATTGTCTCCGTTTAAATTACGTTTTTCAAACGAGTGTATCTGCGCAAAAAATAAATATATAATGTATACATAAGAGTTAGAACCAACTGGTTGTTGCATATTCCGACATCACGATGTGGTAACGAGGAATGGGTTGAAGGTCTTTAGCCTAGTTTTGGGTGCCATTTTGTGAAATCGTCGACCCATGTCACGGAGTCAAAGTATACTACATTCAGTTTGCAATAAATTAGTGTTTATATGGTTTCTAATGCGTTTGCGGTTCGAGAAAGAAAAATTGTTAATTTTACTTATGTTACTGAGTATCTTACCGATTTCAAAATAATGTTGCACATTTTACTTCCACACCAAGAGATACATTTCGCGCCGTCTGGCAAATCAATTTTCGATAAGTCGCGTCTTTTGTTCCACCCTAATGTAAATGAGTGGTAAAAAACTGAAATTTCGAAAATTAGTCTTCGTTAACCTGATATTTAGATTCTGTGCGAAAAAGTTCTCGAATCTCTTGTATTACTTAACTAATGAATATTCGATTTTCACTATTTGATAGGGCCATCAATTTAAATAAGTTTTTTTTTTTAAATTTATTTCTTTATTTATTAAACCTGGGTTAACGGCCGACCGACGCCTAATTAACCCGCCCACTTTTGGGCGTTGGTCTTCACCACCCTCCTCCATCGTGATCTGTTATCTATTTTGGGCTACCCCGTCCATCCTGGACCCACTCTTGTAATTATTTCGTCGCGCCACCGAATTGGGGGCGGCCCTTTCTCATTTTGTAACAATAGGGGGTCCATACCGACAGCTTGTATCCCCATTTTCGGTTTCCCTCCCTGGCTAGATGACCTGCATATTTGAACTGATTTCCTAATTTTGTACCCAATGTCTACATCTTCGTTTTTTCCATAATTTTATTGTTCCTTATTTTATCCTTAAAGGATAATCCCAGGATGCTACGTAACATAGCGTTTTGCGTCGTTTTAAGTTTTGAAATATTTCTCTTTATCATAGTCCAGGTTTGAGATCCGTATGTGAGGACTGGTACTACACAACTCTGGAGTATTCTTACTTTGGTCGAGATTTTCATCCTGCTTTTAAAAATATGTTTTTGTGCCCAGAAGGCTTTCCACCCGTTCGCAATGCGCACTCTTATTTCTGCATTCATTTTGTTTTTTGTTGACATTATCTGCCCAAGGTATATGTAACGTCCGGGACTTTATTTATTTCAAGACTGTCGGCCCCACCCCTACTACTGTGTCGTCCGACGATATGATTTTTGATTTTGTGGTATTTATCGTTAGTCCTATCTTCGCACATTCTCTGCTGAGTTCCCGTATCATTTCTTCAAGCTCGTGAATATTTCTGCCCAGCAGAACAATGTCATCGGCGAATCTCAGGTTGTTGAGGAATTCACCATTTATTCTCAGACCCTTATTTTTCCATTTCAAATTACGAAAGGCATGCTCTAGTGCGCTGTTAAAAATGTTCGGAGAAAGCGGGTCGCCTTGTTTCACTCCCCTTTGAATTTTGAATTCCCTCCCTTTTATGTCGGTTTTGATATACAAGTATGCTGTTGAGTTTTTGTAAAAGTTGCTTAGTAGTCTTATAAAGCTTGTATGAACTCCTTGTTTCGCCAAGGCCGTCCACACTTCATCATGGTAGACAGTGTTGAAGGCCTCGTTGAAGTCGATGAAGGCTAGGTAAACATGGAAGTTGTATTCTCGCGCAGGTTGCTTGGTTCTTTTTGAACCCCGCCTGTTCTGGCGGCTGTTGTTCGTCTAGGACTTTATATATTATTCTTTCCTTTATTACTTTGAAGAGGATTTTGCCTACATTTGACGAAAAGCTGATTGGGCGGTAGTTATTTATATTAGATCTGTCCCCTTTTTTATGCAGAAGTATTATCTCCGCTGTTTGCCATTGGGCCGGTGTAGTACTATCTTTGAGAGTTTTGTTGAATATTTCCGTGAGTGGGGAGGGGGCTATGGATTCCGCCAATAATTTCAAAGTTTCATTATCTACTTTATCAGGTCCCGGGACTTTGCCAATTTTTAACTTTTTAATTATGTTTAAGGTTTCATCCATTAGTATTCTAGGGACTTCCTCTTCTGCTTGAATGAATGATTCCCATTTACCCCTTTGCGTCTCTGAGGTTAGGAGGACCGATCTATCATCGCTGTACTAATTCTCGTAAAACTCTGTGGCTGCTTTCACTCTGCCTGTCCGATTATGCGTGGTCTTACCCGACTTGCTTATCATCTTGGGTAAAAGTGGTGCTCTGCAGCTTAGAGCTTTTTTCGTTTTTTTCGTTGATAAACACTTTTTGATAACCAGTCTTGCCATATCTTCTTTATGTTTGTTTACTTCTGCCCTTACTCTCTTTCTTATCAGCTTATTCAGTTAACTTAACTCTATGTTATCAAAGCCTGACCTTCGCTCCTTTGCACGCAGTTTAGCTCTTTTTTCTAGGATTTGTTTTGTTTCCACACTTATTGTATCGTCGGTTTTTTCTACACTTTTCCTTTCTCCTACAAGTTGGAGAGTCTCCCGAAAAGCCTGGATAAATATATCGTACTGGCTCTGCCCTCCTTCAGATCCCCAGAAGTTGTGCTTTTGCAGTAGCTCAGTCAGGGTATCATTCGCCTCTTTCTGCCTGTATTTGATCGTTATTTTTCGATGTTTTTCTGTGTCTTCCCTTCCTTGAAACTTGCATGTGTTCTATGCCCAAATTTGCCCATCCAGTGACCAGAGGAGAATTCCAGAGTTGTTATAAATCGTATATCTTTTACCACTCTCAGATCGTTGATTAACGTATGGTCAATTTCGTTCTTTATTTTCCCGTTTGGCGATTGCCACGTCCATTTTTGGTTTTCTTTCTTTTTAAAATAGGAGGCTACTGTTTTTAAATTATTTGCATCTGCAAAGTTAGCTAGAACTTAACCATTCACATTTGACGTGCCGAGGGCATATTTCCCTATATACAGCCCCTTTGACTTAAATCGTTTCCTATTTTTGCCTTGAAATCTCCCATGACTACTGTGAAGTATGATTTCTCCATGTTGTAGGTATCTTCGAGCAATCTATAGAATTCCTCTACCTCACTGCTATCAGCTTGCAGTGTCGGGGCATACACTTGTATTATTGTAAACATTCTCATATCACCAGGTCCTGTCCTCAATTTCAGTACAGCTATTCTTTCAGATATACCCTTAACTTCGTCCACTCGGCTAGCAATTTTGTTGTGTATATAAAAACCCACTCCTCGGAAAACCTTTGGATTGACCGAAATATTAGAAAATATTGTTGTTTCTTCTTTTGACTAGGGCTTCCCCCTTTCTCCTACATTCCGCCATTCCGATTATATCGTATTCGATTTTTTCGTGATACTTTTCCAATTCTATAATTCGTTCTTCATTCGCTAGGCCTTGTCTATTAAAAAATCCAAATTTAAAGTTAAAAAATGTTTTCGTTTTGTTCTTTCCAAAGGGTTTTTACAGGTTTTTATTTTTTGTTTATGAGTTGAAGGCCTTTAGCCTAGTTTTAGGTGCTACTTTGTGAAGTCGTCGACCCATGTCATGAAGTCAAAATATGTATACTACATTCAGTTTGCAATAAGTGTTTATATGGTTTCTAATGCGTTTGCGGTTCGAGAAAGAAAAATTGTTAATTTTACTTATGTTACTGAGTATTTTACCGATGTCAAAATAATGTTGCACATTTTAATTTCACACCAAAAGATACCTTTCGCCCCGTCTAGCAAATCAATTTTCGATAAGTCGCGTCTTTTGTTCCACCCTAATGTAAATGAGTGGTAAAAAACTGAAATTTCGAAAATTAGTCTTCGTTAATCTGATATCTAGATTCTGTGCGAAAAAGTTCTCGAATCTCGTGTATTACTTAACTAATGAATATTCGATTTTCACTATTTGATGGGGCTATCAATTTAAATATGTATTGATATTAAAGTATCTGAGAAGTTGAGATAATTACAATGCGATGAAGCAGAAGTAAATATGATAATGTAAAATATATGCGCAGTGATTCCAAGATTTCAGGAAACTTTGGATCCGGAAGTTTCAGTTTATTTTCTAAATATAAGATCATTCAGATAAAGGAAAGTGACCCCTAACTGCATATTCTGGAAAAAAAAAAGAACGTGAAATGTTACATAAGACATTAATGTTTCTGTTTATATTAGCATCGCCTACTTATTGTTTGCGCTGCAAAACAACATACACCATCAACCAGTTGATAATGTAACGCCATCTGCCGTCCTACAAGTCAACAACAAAGGGGTAATGCGCGTTCATGTTTGCAATTCCTCTGCTTGCCGCGTAGATGGGCACATTTTGTATAGAAATTTTACGAGATAATGTGTATGCTTGGTACAGATGATGGCACACTTCGTATGTTAAAAAAAAAACGTGTATGTGAACATTTTTCGTGGCTTTTTAATCACGCTCGAGAGGGTTTTTCATATTTCTCGAGTAGTTTCTTTTGCGTCGCCGCGGCATCCGGCGAACAGCATTTCGAATTCAAGTTCGACTTCGCAGAGATCTTTTCAGCGGGTTGAAACGACAGAGCCCACTCGAAACTATAGTGGCTGCAAATTTTACGAGTAGCTTTTGTCGTCACGGAGTGCCATTGAAACGCCGTATAATAAGAGGAAAACTTCGTCTGAAGATCGAAAAAATATCTAATTGTAAGAGGAAAAAGTGAGCGAAGAAAACTCATTTCTTCGAATTTACTACGTCGGTATCGAGTTAGACGCCAAATTGGGTTGTGGCGAAAGGTGAAATCACGAAATTATTGCGAGCAAATTGGGTTTGTTGTTTTGCACGAATTCACTCGAGTATTAAGCTGGATCGTGGTTCAGGAGAGTTCATAAGAAATGTAAATTGTTAGGGAAACAGTTCCAAAAAAGCCACAGCGAGTATAAAAGACAGCCGAGTGATTAGTGCCTTTGTAAAATCGACTTACAGCTAACAATTCGAGTGAATGGTTTCCTAATTCGGTGAAATTTCAAATCAGAACACCTACAGCGATGGTGATGGTATTTTCTAAGTGTGGCCTAGAAAATAGATACTGGGATAGCAAAAAAGAAACTGTCAGACGACTTATTCATGATTTTGGTACAAAAATACCAAAAAAAAAAAATTTCGACCCTGTTGCGGTGAAAATCGTTCTGCTACCACCATGTGATGTCAAAGACGTTCTTTTTTATTCTTTTGCAATACTGCCCTCTCACTTTCTTGAAATACATTATTAACATCTATACTCGTATTTCGTTCCCGAGGAATAAAATCAATGTAAAATCACTTTTGTAACAAAGTCATGCTGTATGCACCCAAAATGAAGACATCACTTTTTCATTTCCGGCCAAACCCCCGTTTGTGAAACATCATCTTCTTTAGAAATCTCCACAGAAATCGAACTCTGAAATGCCCCCTTCAATTGTCAAAATGTCTAGTCTGTTCACGCGACTCTAGAAAAGGTTGCCTAAACGTGAGCTTTAAGGAGACGTATGTAGTTGAAATTTGTGAATCTGAGATTCTTCAATAATTTTCTTCAGTATTATACGATGTTCGGAAAACACCTTTTCGTTGTTATATCTTGTCATTTTTTTTGCGCAGGAAGGGTGCTTTTTTTTGTTCATTTCCATGTCTACGTTTCCAAGAATTAAGAATTAATATTTAAGATTCTTCCTAATACAACGAGTTCCGAACTTAGTAATGTAAAGCATTTTCATTTCTATTGAATTGTTTTATGAAAAATTTAACTCTCGTTAATCTTACTGCCCGCAAATTTTGCTGCAAGACTCGCGGAAAAGTTGAATATATGAGTGGAAAAGTAGAATCGGTCTCCATTTTTGCTGTCAGGGACATCAATGAAGGGTACATTTTCTAGCGTATTAAGCGAAAGGAAATTAAAATATCTTTGGCATTTTGAAAATCAGATCAGCTTGTTGACTGCTTAATTTATTCGAATTTTGTTTTTTTACCGCCCTTCACATCTGCTGAAAATCCAACTGTCAAACTTTTTCTTCACATTGAATGCCTGTAGAGTACTACGGGGTTGTCTTTACTTCGGTTCCAAATAAACATAAAGTCATGTACAGCGGACCTCGAGAAAGAGTAGAAGGTGGCAGTGGTGGTTACATTTTTCATTCCATATCGAATCGCTCTACATTCGACTCATAGGACTTTGGATTTTACTCTATCAAATTTTCGTTATTAGTTAACATTCCTCCAAAATCTCAAAAGCCCCCTTCCATTCCTCATTACCTAAATTTGTGACAGAGAGAAGCTATTGAAATTTCCGCTTTTTCAAAAGCCTATCAAATTTGAGGCTCAGTAGCTTCAAAACTGATGAAGATGGGATGGTAAAGCTTACGCTATTCAATGTATTACCACACTAACTTTCACTTTCATGTATCGATTGTTTCGTTAATTCAACTTCAAGTGACTGGATTTTAAAAACGGGAGAAGATCCGCGGACCCACGTACATAAATCTATCAGTATTGACATGAAAAACTGTGAACGCTTCCCACTGGCGTATTATTTTATTCTCCTATTTAATTAATTAAAAAAAAAATCCATTGTTTTTACAATTTGTAAAAATGTCCCGGAGTATACATACCTTGGGCAGATAATGTCAACAAGAAACAAAATGAATACAAAAATAGGAGTGCGCATTGCGAACGAATGGAAAGCCTTCTGGGCACAAAAATATATTTTCAAAAGCAGGATGAAAATCTCGATGAAGGTAAAGACACTCCAGATATGTAATACCAGTTCTCACATACGGATCTCAAACCTGAGCTATGATAAAGAGAAATATTTTAAGACTTAAAACGACGCAATACTCCATGCTACGTAGCATCCTAGGTCCATGCTACGTAGCATCCTAGGACTATCCCTTAAGGATAAAGTAAGAAATAATAAAATTATGGAAAAAACAAAGATGGTGGACATTGGGTACATAATTGAGAAATCGAAATTCAAACATGCAGAACATCTAGCCAGGGAGGGAAACCGAAAATGGGGATACAAGCTGTCGGTCTTGACTCCTTATATGGTAATAAAAAGAAAAGGGCCGCCCCCAATCCGGTGGCATGACGAAATAGTTACAAGAGTGGGTCCAAGATGGATGGGGGTGGCCCAAAACAGATCCGGATGGAGGAGGGCGGTGGAGACCAATGCCCAAAACTGGGTGGGTTAATTAGGCGTCGGTCGGCCGCTAACCCAGGTTTAATAAATAAAGAAATAAACAAATCCGCTCTTCCACTCTCCATCCCGTCGCAAGCTGTTGGAGATTATTCAAAAAACGACTTTAGAATTGGTGAACGTAAACACACTAACCCATTCTTAAAATTAGAGGCGTACCGAAGAGCAAAGTGCTCCCCAAAAGTCTTGCCAACTATTTTCAGTTGAAAAATCAGTAGCCATTAGCTAAATTTTCCTTGGTTTGGGAAATTCGAGTCCTTCCTCCTGGCAATTTCTTTTCCGTACAACCCCTACTTAAAAGAGGTCAAAATATTGAAATATTGCGGTTTTTTTGTTATTTATTTATTTATTTATTTATTTATTTTTTTTTGGAAGAAAGGGAGTTCAAAATCATGTCTGGAAAAATTATTTAAAAAAAAAAAAATAATTTTGACGAAACAGCTAAGAATTGTCTTCATCTATCACATTAGGCAAGCAAAACTTTCCGCTCCTATTTCCACCAATGTTGCTACAGTGCCGATTCAAATGTTGAAAATGAGCTGCGTTCGAACTAGTGCCGTGGATCACCCAAGTTTCGTCAAGTAGGCGGGAAAAAAATTGAAAAAATCCTAAAATTTGACAAAATTTGACAAAATTAAAAATTGAACTCAAATTGATATTGATGATGATAAGGCTAACAGTCTTACGACCGGTTTGATGCAACTCTCTATTTCTCCCTATCTTGTGTAAGTTCTTTCATTTCGTGATAACACTTACATTTGATATCCATGATTATCTGTTTGAACATACTGGAATCTTTGCCGACCTACCCAATTCTTTCCGTCCACTCTTCCTTCTAGCAGCAGTGATATTATTCCTGGGTGCCTCAAATTATGCCCTATTAGTTTATCTCTCCTTCTCTTCAGACAATTCCAAATATCCATTTTACCTTCTACTCTGTTAAGCACTTCCTCATTTCTTACCTTATCCGTCCATTTGATGCTGAGTATCCGCCTATAGCACCACATCTCAAACACTTCGATCCTCCTTTTCTCTGGTTTTCCTGTGGTCCACGTTTCACATCCATACAAGACTACACTCCAAACATAAGTTTTCAAGAATAATTTTTTGATTTCCAGATTTATTTTTGATTTGAAAAGATTACTTTTTCGATAAATCGCTAACTTGGCCTGTGCTATTCTACTACTAATATCCCTTTTACTCCTTCTATCTTTTGTTATTATACTCCCTAAATAGCAAAATTCGCTTACTTCCTCATTTTTTTCCCTGTCCAATATTTATATTTAGGCTATCATGTTCACATTGATATTGGAGGTCTCCAACCCACTCGATTACGAAATCCCAACCAGATTTATGAAAAATTCGTTGGAGGAAAAATGATCAAAATAATTTTAAAAAACTCTTAAAATTTCATAAATTGGAAAACTGAATTTAATTTAAAAGTAGAATTTTATGATTTTTTCCCCTTTAGAGTTTATTTTGATCTAGAAGAACTCAACATTTGAACCCCTTTCGAGTACGGCTCATCAAATTTTCAGAGACTTTTTCCAAGTTACATCCATCTGCCTTACAGAGTGAAAGTGCTGATCACAAAAATATATGAGGGGTCTAGGTTTGCAAACAAGACATGATTCAAATTTCACGAAATCGAGTCAAGCACGGTAATATATAGAGCACTGCAAGCTGAATCGAATGGTGTAAACAGATTCTTACGAAATTCATTTCTTCAGTGTTAAAATTGCCTTCAAAATACATGGTTGAAGGCAAAAGTGACATGTTCCAATGGATCATGTGAAGTTTTCAGGATTAGGGTTTCGGTGATCGCATTTTAGGCAGGCTGCCTGCTGTAATCGAAGTTGCATTGTGTAAAAGGTTCTCAATGTACGTTGTTGGAATGGAGACAGAATTATTCGGTCGTTGATTAGATGAATTTTTCATTATTATTTCGTCAAGTAATTCTTTGGAATTTTATCTTTATGTTGGCCAAAATAAAGGAATAATGGTTTATAGCAGTGTAACTGAAGAGCTGACTTTCAAAGAACCCCTTTTTTTGCCAAAAAGCTGTCCAAATACTGTTATGGTGTAGAGAGTCAAATGCCTTGTTAAAGTCAACGAACATCAATGAAACTTTGATTTGGTATTCCTTTGCGTTTTCCACTAACTGGTTTAGGGTTTGGATATGGTACATTGTAGTAAAGTTTTTGCGGAACCCTGTTTGTTCCACCATTTGTTGGGCATTTAGTATGTTGTAAATTCTATTTTTGATTATTTTCAGGTGCAGTTTGCAGATATTTGACGATAGACTAATCGGTCTGTAGTTATTTATTACAGACCTATCTCCTTTTTTATGAAGGAGATAATTATCTCTGCCAAGTACCATTGTCTGGATAATTGTCCTAGGGAGGTAATGCCATTAAAGAGGGAGGCCAGTGGATACGCCAGTATATCCTCGAAGTCTTTTAGCATTTCGTTTGTAATCCCATCAAGCCCAGGGGTCCTGTTGAGTTTTAACTTCTTTATTTCTTTTAGCGCTTCTTGCGGCGAGGTTTTGGGGGGTTCGTCTAGGTTGGACAGGTGTTTGCGCCAAGCTTCAGCTTTAGTCGCTCCTATGGAGTCAGCATTGTAGAGTTTTTGATAAAATTCTGAGGCCGTTTTGGCTATTTCTTCTCTATTGGTTATTACTTGACCGTGTTAATTTTTAATTTTGGGGAGAAGGAAGTTGCCTCTTGCTATTGCCCTCTCCTAGCCTGTTTTGTGGACCAGTTTTCCTTAACTATCGATTCCGTCATCTCTCTTTCAAATTCGTTTACATCTTTTCTGGTTCTTTTTCTTAATTAGTTTACTAATTTCGCGTTGTTCAGTCCGGTCTTTCATTGATGACTTTTTCCTCTGTTTGAGTTCTGTGCGTCTATATATCAGCCCTTTGGTTTCTTTGCTTAATTTGTCGTCTGTTTTGATTTTACGTATTTCAATCGTGTTATATATTTTGTGAATGTTTTCTAACAGTGCATCGTATTCAGTTTGGAGATTGAATAAATTTATATCATCCCATTTAGTTTTAGAAGTCTCTCTGGCTAGGAGTTCAGCGGCATCGGCTTTTTTGTGGGCTGGGATCCATCTGCGTCTAAATTTGTCTTCTAGTGGTTTTTCCTTACGTTTAAATATTTTATTTCTGGTGAATTTTAGCTTGCATTTAACTAATCTGTGATCAGAGGAAAAGTGAAGTGTTAAGATCATGTTGATATTGACGAAAATCTCTAGTTTTAGTGTGTGGTCGATCTCATTTTTGGTCACTCCATCAGGCGACTTCCAAGTCCATTTCTTTTTTTTCTTTTTTGGTACAAGGTGTTGGCTATTTTAACATTATGTTCATTAGCGAATCTGGTACGTTAGTTGCCGTTTTTTTTTGAAGTTCCTATTGCCCATGGGTCTACACCTGAGTTCCCTCGACTTTCTGTGCCTATTTCGGCGTTAAAATCCCCCATGAGAATCTTATTTTTACTTTTGTGAGTATTAAAGCTATCCGCAAGGAACTCATAGAATTCTTTGATTTCTTCTTTTGGTGCTGACATATTAGGGGCAATACTTGAAATATGGAAGTATTATCATCGCTGTTAATTTTTACTTTTACCATAGCAAGTCTTTCCGAGAAACTCTTGATACATGTATACTTGGGTAGTTGACTGGCTAATTAACCGATTGATCTGACCGACTGACAGAGGCGGATCCAGACTTCGATTTAAAGGGGGGGTCATAGAGTTATTTTTATAACCGGGGGGGGGGGGAGTAAAAATCTGAACAGTAAAAACATGTTTATTTTTGTCGAAGTCAAACTGAATCTGGCGGTAAATATGGAGCAAAGCTAAACTAATGAGCCGTTCCTCTTCCATGGTTGATCTCAACCAAGTTTTGAGCCGCCGTAGGGTTGAGTAACTTTGCTCAGCGGTCGCCGCGCTTACGGGTAGAGTTGCGAGAATTTTCAGCAGGATCTGGATACATGGATAAAGGTCCACATCACAAGCCTGAATGACCTCTGTCAATGAATCCGGGATTTTCTCGCCATCTTAGTCTATTCATTTCCATTTGACCACCCACATGCGAAACTCAGCTACGACTACAGAAGCAGGAGCACTCAGGGGTGCCACTTTCAGGGCACGAACACTTTCAAATTGAACAGCTCCATGACATCTGGGGAGAGCCTGTCTTCCAAGTCAAAAGTGATGCTGTCCAACAGGGGAATGTATACAGCCCTTCGGAAGTACTCTTCAACGTTCTCGGCGCTGTACATAGACCACGTAGACTCAGTATCATAAAGGCGGTGTTAACTGTCTATGCTGTCACGGAGCTAGGGTTGTGTTTTTAATTTTTATCATTGTAACTTGAAATTATGCTACTAAGTTTCTAAACTATTGGGGCCGGAATAAAAAAAATAGGTTCATGATTAAGGAAGGGTCATGACTCTCATGACCTCCCTGGATTCGCACCTGCTGACTGACTGTTTTGTCTAGCCACCGGTAGGTTCTTTGGGTTAAGACTTTTACTGTGGAAGGAAGGGAAGCACGAATATCGATAATACCAGTTCTTTGAATTTAGTGAGGTGTATGTTAATGGTGGCAGGAAGAATGAACCATCTGGAAGTATCGGAGATTTTTCAGGACTCATTACCGTGCTTTGGGGAAACATTGAATGCAAGGGGAACTTTGAACGGAAGAAGTTCTCTCCTATAGTGCGCTCTAGCGGCGAAAAAAATGTAATGTGATGACGAGACGAAATGTGATCCAGGTAGAGTAAGTTCTGTACGTCATTTTGTTTATCTATTTTAAGCGATAACCGCAGATCAGATTCGCTGTTACGTGATACTAAAATTGTTCGGAATTAAGAGTTGAATATTGAAAATTTTGAAGTATTGTGGTTCTCAAAATACAAAAACTTTCTGAAGTAAGTAACATTGTGATTCTATCATTTATAGCCTCTATTTTTCATTAAACAAAATTTGCCTTAGTACAAATATTGACTGGTTTCGAGTAATTGAACTCTGTTTACCTTGGCGTAAAATTGAACGGAGAATCTTCGAAGCTTTTTATCACATGAATAGCCATATTTTGTGAACGAAGTCTTTTCTTTTTAGTTCAGTACTACAGAATCTTCTTGAATACTTTTTCTAGGAGATGGTTTGTTCGTACATTGCTGGTACAAAACGGAAATACGGAAAGCACGATGATGATAACGTTCAGAAAGCGACATTTGACGTTCGTAATAGAGTAATGAGTCTCAGAGAAGCTTCTCGGACTTACAATATATTTGTTGGTACTTTTCATAATAAGTTACATAAAGTTAATGAGAAGACCATTGGCAGATCTGCTGCGTTATATTCAGAAGTTGAAAAAAAACTGGCTGAACTCATTTGTGTTTGCGGTGATTGGTGGTTTCCATTATTATTAGTCGACGTTCGTTCATTTATTGCGTATTATCTGAAGAAGAAAGGTAAGGCCAGGCTTTGGAAACATTCTTATGTGAAAAGAGAATACTACTTAGACGGTACCTTAGTGAAACATATTGCAATTACCTAGGTATACCTAACCTACTGTAAAATTCTAGGAAATCGGATCTATTATTTTCAAGACGATGTAACACCAAGATATACAAATGGGCGAAAAGGGATTTTTGCGTAGAAACAACGAGATCACTGCGCGCGTGGCAACACTGATAAATCTAAATCGAGCAGCTGTCACTCCGGAAGAGAAGGAAGTGTATTCATATTTCAAAGAACTTGAGAAGAATGTGATCTGACGGACGTTCTATCGTCCAACATTTTCAATTATGAGATGAATTTCTCTTACAGGGCTCCCAAGAGCAAAACCGGGCCCGGGGAAACAATCTGTAGGCCTACACTGAAATTATTTGGCATATTGTCTTTTTGATAATCATAATTTCTGTGATTCTGCGTGCCCCCTCAAAAAACCAAGTACCATTCCCCCCCCCCCCTTCTCGACAGCCCTGTTCTCTAATAACAGAGGGTCTGGAAAAGCCACAAAACTATTATTTCGAAGAGGTTTGGCTCTTGGTCTACTGTTCCCTACTTACCTATGTAATTTTTATTTGTGCTCGTACGCTCATTTTTCAATTCAGTTTTTCAAAAATATATTTGAACTCAAAATGAAGTTTTTCGAATTTTCTTTAATTTTTAAAAGTGCCATTTACTCGAAAAGTAAGAGGCCCATTTTTATGAAATTTTGTGTGTAGTCTAATTGTGATACGTCGAATTCATTTCCGTAAAAAAACAACACCGTTCAAAGTTACCCCAATGTGGGATAACTTTGAACGGCTCACTTTGACTCCTCTGGAGCCGAGCGGAGCCATGGTGGAACAATAATGCAGTATGATTTTTCAAGGTGTGTATGAGTACTACCTCGAACCGCAAACCGCTTGACGCTAAGTCGCAAGTACATGAAAAGTTATTTCAATGAATATGGTAAAATCCGTTCAATGTTTCCCCAAAGAACGGTAATCCTTTCTCATGCGGAATACCTAATCTACAAAACTAGTGACCCTGTGCATAGGAGAATGTCGAGAATTTAATAAAAATCACACCTTGTACCAGAGCGGGTAGAAGACTGACATCAGCTTCTGTTTCTCAATAAACAGATATGTTCCCGAATAGAGCTCAAACTTTCCTGTTTTTAGGGAGTGCTGATTCCCTTTTCTGTTTCTGTTGCATAGGCGTGTCTGCCAGGTGTGCCAAGTGTGCAAGCACACTCTACTTTGTCTAGATTTTTTCCCCTTCACTAATATATAGTCACGATAATATAAAATATTATTCATTTTTCATTTTCATTAAGAATTATATAGCTAATCCTTGGTCAAATCTGGAATTCGCCAAAGTTGTAACACTGACTATCGAAAATATAATTTTAACATTGCTATCGGCTTGGAGCGCTCTCTTCCTACCTATCGGCAGGAGTGGACAATCCTGCTTTTGGCACATCCTACTCAGATGGTCCAGACATGCTTATATGTTCTGTTGTCCATAGCGCTTTCGGCTGTTACGCCATCTTCAGTGGTTCAAACTTTCCTGCCAGATTTTGTCAAAATTAGAATGGTTGAGGGCAGGAAGTGTCATGTTCTGTTCAAACTGGCACGAGATGACCTCTAGATTCATTACGATCTTTGGTCCCATAGTAATTGCCATAGGTGCGATCGTACTATTGCCACCCCTTTGCTTCGCCAGTGATCTTATTCCTCCCGCTCTGAAATCAGAAAAACTGCTCTCAAATCGGAATGCTACACTCTGAAAACCTGTTTATTCGAACTATTCGTTTATCTTGCAACAAATCCTAATCGTGATGGCTATTTGCAGAACTTACGTCAAACTGCTTCATCCCGTCTCTCCAACTTCGAACATCGTGCGTTCTCATGCAGACACCGTAATTATTTCCAGGTTAACCCTAATCCTGCGAATTACCTGTTGATCCGCACCGCGCATCCAACAGTGGCATGTGTATGAAAGAAAGCAATTGTAAAATTCTCGCAATCGTGCCGCGATCACGACTCGTCTATTTTTAGATCTCGAGGATTGAATCGTAAGAAGTGTACCGAGTACAGGCGCATATAACGTTCCGCGTAACGTTCGCTCCGGCTCGCCATTTTTCAAAGTCACCTGCCCTCGCTTTTGCACAAATTCGCGTAAAGGTAAACTGGATGTGTCGAACGGCCATCTTACCGTCTCGTGTCTTCTCATTAAGGATCTCTCAATACCCTCGTCGGGCACGAAGTGTAGACAAATCTAATTAACGTAACTTTTAATTGCCCTTTTTTTTTTTCTTTTCGCTCGGTCACGTATAGATACTTTGTTATAAATAATTACACCGAGGAAGCGGTTTTTTCCTCGATATGAAATTTTTCTCGTATCCGATAGGCACCGTTCCAATTAAATTTCCCTCGTCCGCGTAGATTGTTTCTCGCTCCAAGGTTAGAAAAATATAAATTTTTATCTCCGATACCCACGCCCTCGTCCGCAGTGCTCCAAGTTTTTTGTCCACAAAATTGCGAACGCTTCCGGCGATTTTTTACGTAAACGGTTGTTTTGTCTCGGTTTACCTTGGCGTTCGTATCGGGCTCCGATGCAGCATATGGAGATCGTGTATGCGGCAGCATAACAGCAGTTTCGCGGCGGATTCGGCTCGACTATGCTGGAATTCGGGAGCGGACTTTTGTCGCTTCACGCGGCCACCGCGATCGCCAGCCGGAGGCTGCACCGCGCCGAAAACACCGAGAAGGACGAGCAGTCGTTATTTGCGATATGTCGCACTCGAACACGACGACGAGCGGAATATTTTAACGTACGGACGACGGAGAACGTACGCGCGGCACGGACGAACGTACGTCATTATTAGGTCGCATTTCCTAATACGGTTTTCGCTCTCTGGTATAATCTTCACTCGGAGAATAATGTTCTGATAATGGAAAGCTGGATGTAAGTTGCGCATGCCAGAATCAATACAGCGACACGACGCTGGTGCTGGAGATACAGATACGCAGTTTCCCGTTATTTTGTATAACCGTCGCCGCCTCCGCCGCCGCGCGACGGGCGGCAAAATTGCCCATTTTCGCGCCGAGCCATCGACGGTACTCGACACAGGCCGCCAGCGTCGAGGCCCGTTCGGGAAACTCGTTTATACATCCGATTCGCCATCGAAAGCGCACCCGAGCCCGTGAAATTCGAAAAACAGTTTACAAAACTCCTGGTCGGTGGAACGACGAGGTGGAGGGAAAGGGCGAGTCAACTCGATTGTTCTTCTCGGTTGGGAGGAAAACGTAAGAGAAAATGATTTTACTTGAACTGTAGCACGATAATTTGATGGGTCAATTTTTTGGTTTAAGAGTCTCGAGCTAGGAGCTGGGGACTTGAAGGAACGATGGTTTTCGTATATCACAGTACATGCAGTCGGACATTTTCGACGTTTATTTTGAATCCGAACTGCATGCTGGTGACGTTATTGGAACAGAAAACAAATTCTCGATACACCTTAGAGCATAGGCGTATTGTGGATAGACTTCTAGCCTGTACGAACCGGATCGATCACAGAGTCGCTCGTACAGTGTTACAGAGATATATGGGTTAGTCAGTTTAAAACGCAGCATAGGAAAATCCCGTTCTGCGTGTTAATGTGACTAGACCGACGCGGTGCGTACACTCGTATTATGATAAGCCAATGCAACAACGGAGACGCGTGACATAAGCCAGTGTTGCCAGGTGTGGCACAATTGTGCCACAGTGGCACATTTTCAGTGTCTGTGGCACAGCATGTGGCACAATTGGAAATTGTGGCTAAATGTTGCACATATAAATTCAGTTTCTTGTATACAATACTCTTTGACTCATTATTCTACAATTTTAATTACAATCCCCCTCAGAATTTGGGGCAAAAATTTGTGTACAAATTATGTGATTTGCGTATTTTTCTCCCCAGATTTCTGTACCCTTCCCTGCCTCATTCAATCATGGATCTCCCTCGAACATTTACATCATATTTTTTTCTACCCCCTCCCCTCGCACTTCCTCCTCACCATACCAAACAAGAGTGTGGCAACCCATACTGTGGGCCCAAAAATTAAAACTCAGCTGTACTGCCCTGCTTAGCAAAAAAGACGTATCTCAAAATTTTCGGGAAAATGAGTTATATGGCTTATTCAATTGTTGGTGGTCGACACTATGATGTTATTAAGCGAAAAGGACGTAAGTTGATGAAACAGTGTTGTAAAAGTCAAAAATAAAAAAGTCGTATCTCAGTAAATAATGGGGAAAACTAAGCTAATTAGACGTATGTCAGTGTTGCTTAGCAAAAAGGACGTATCTTCCATTCATGAACGAGATACGTCGTTTTTGCTAAGCAACACTGTGAGATACGTCCAATTTCCTTGTGAAATGAGGATGAGGGTGATAAGCGGTGCTCCGGTCGCGTGACTTTGATAAGAAATGTTGTTTGTAGTGTTGAGCTTGGAATTCGAAATTTTGCATTGACGATTGTGAAAATGTGATCAGAAACGTGACTTGTACGTTCTCGAGTTCGTCCAGTAAGTATTACACATGAGAATGGAGCGTTCTCGGAAACTGGTACAATTGGCTTTAATGAACGCATCTTTGCGACGAAACTTGGAGGCGGCATCGGCATCAATAAATCAGTCTGGAATCAAGCGAAGGAGACTCGTCAGAGATCAGGATGAAGATGATCCCGATGACCCGGACTATAAAATTTCAGACGATAGCTCCACAAGCGATGATGAGGAAGAGGATATTGGGTCTGCCCAGGGACGAAACTATGGGGGTGTGTGGGGGTGTGACACCCCCCCCCCATCATCGTCAAATTTAGAAAATAGTGGGCAAATTTAGATTTGTAGAATTCAGTCGGCAAATCGGCAATATGCAGATTCAAAAACTCAAAGTTTTACAAATGCTGAACTAAGGGAAGCAATAAAAATTTTATTCGATGTTACTCGTTTTCTCAGTAGACAAGGACTAGCATTTCGTGGGAAGGATGATGATAAGGATGATGATAAGGATGGGAATTTTCGTCAGCTGGTTGAGTTGTTAGGTCGTCACAACCCTGTCATGGAAAAATGGTTGTGCGACAGCCGTCTTAAACCGTATAAAACCGCGTATTTATCCTCAAAATGTCAGAACGAATTCATTGATATTTTATCTTCAAAAGTTCATGATATTATTGTTCAAGATGTGCAGAATGCTCAGTTATTTTCGGTAATGGCTGATACTACTCCCGATTTATCGCATGATGATCAACTGTCTGTAGTGGTGCGTTATGTTGACAGTGATGGGCAACCAGTAGAACACATCCTTGATCTTTTAAAAGTGACCGTTAAAACTGGAGCTGGACTGGCAGCAACCTTAGTCAACTGTTTGAGTGAACATAATTTGATGTTAGATAATTTTGTGTTTCAATCGTACGATTGTGCTAATTCTATGTCTGGCATAAATAAAGGGACACAAAAAATAGTCAGTGATATGCTACATCGCGAAGTACCATACATTCCTTGTCAAGCTCATAGGTTGAACACTATCATGGAGCATAGTTGTGATGCCAGCTTAATTGTGTGTAATATGTTTGATACCTTAGAACTTTTATATACTTTCTTCACAGCAAGCACTCGACGACACCACTTGCTTGCTGATGGTTATAAAAAAATTGAAAACTGCCTACAACTT
This sequence comes from Acanthococcus lagerstroemiae, assembly GCA_031841125.1. Lineage (NCBI taxonomy): Eukaryota > Metazoa > Arthropoda > Insecta > Hemiptera > Eriococcidae > Acanthococcus > Acanthococcus lagerstroemiae. The sequence continues at coordinate 29,330,780 of CM063113.1, read as the reverse complement.
GTAAATTTGTCCAAAACTCGTTGGATAGCAAGAGCGAAGTCGATTAAAAGCGTGTGGGCCTCGTTTAACATGATCATTGAAGTGTTGGATGAAATAATGGAACATGATCCTTTTGACAAAAAAACTAAAAGTTCTGCCTTGACTCTTAGAAAAGCTGTTTTGAACTTTGATTTCATTGGTTGCTTGATGTTTATGAAAAATGTCATGTATAAATGCAAAAACTTGACTGAAAATCTCGAATCTACTAGCTTAAACGTAGTTGATGCTGCTTCATTGATAAAAAGTACAATAATTTCGTTGGAAATAATTTTAAATAACGATAGCGAAATAGAGAACTTGTTGCAAAGTGCAGCTTGGCATTTGCCCAACAAGTAAATGTCAATGCTGAAGAAGATTTCTCGAAGCACCACCGGCAAAGAAAAAAACCGAAACGTATCGATGACAATCCTGAAAACGCTACCGTCTTCAACTTGAATTTATTTTATAAAAAAGAATTTAAAGAGGTGCTAAATCGATTAATAACTGAATGTAACGAAAACTTGAATGCGGTTATAGATGTCATCAGGCCAATTATGGATATTTTTGGAGAGCCTTTTACAAGAGAGTCGTGTACTGTGGACAATGTGAAAAAGATCCAACAACTGGTACCTAGGTAACTGCCCAATCACTGACGAAGATGCGATTCAATCTGAGTTAGAAATACTCTCAGATAACTGTAAAACGTCAAATTTGAATGACATCATGAAAACAAGTCAAAATCTGAAATCAGCTCTTCCCTCCGCAAATTATTTTTGTCGTTTAGCATGCACAGCACCAGTATCAGTAGCGTCCAATGAAAGAAGTTTCAGCATCTTAAAGCTAATAAAAAATTATTTACGGACAAAAATGACTGATGGGCGATTAAAATCGCTTCTAATTTTATTTATAGAAAAAGAAGCACTCGATCTTGTGAATCTCGATGAAATCGTAATTCGGTGGTATACTTTGAAAAATCGTCGCATAACGTTGTAGATTATTATTTTTACTCAGTTTAATATGTACCTGTACCAAAACTACCTATCCAAATCTAATAAATTTTCAGTTGACAATTTTCATTTTTCTCTCATTTTACTTTTAAAACTCCATAGGTATTTTAGTCGGCAAAATCAGTCATGTCAGTCGGCAAATTCTTGATCTTCACCCCCCTCAAAAAATACCCTAGTTTCGTCTCTGGGTCTGCCGCTTTTACTGAAAACTCTGGTTATCGTCATTCGCCCGAAAAAGTTATAAGAGCTCGGCGTCAGCTGAAATTTCCACCAACTGATAATTCTACGACGATTTCCAGTTGAAAAGAGATTTTACCAAAATTGTGTTGTGGCTAGATAATTGTTCGGCCCAGAACAAAAACTGGACTTTCATTTCATTCTTGATTTACCTTGTAAATTCCAATGATGTAGCCGCAAATGAAATTGTTGTCCGATGGGGGGAGGAACTCCGTCAGTTTTTGAAAAATTTAATCGAAAATCTTCAGGAAGATTTTCGAGAAACTTCATCCGAAACTTCGGGGAAAATCTCTTAATGATTTTTACAAAATTTCAGCAGAAATTTTTGCTGAAGAAATTCGATAATGTTCCAAGAATTTGCATTGGAAAATTTTCAATCAAAGAATTTCTTGGCCAATTTTCGAAAAGATTCCCATGACTGTTGAAAAACATCTCCGATAATTTCCAAAGGAACTTATCAAAAATCTTCAGAAAAAATTTCCAATGTTTTCCGAAGAAATTCTTTAAAACTCTTCGGGGGAGTTTTCCGATAATTTTTGAAGAATTTCAGAAGAAATATCCGGGAAAAATCTCCGGTGGAATTATAAACTGCATAACCATGCAGAAATTATCAAAACTGTTTCTAAAAATTCTTTAAAAATTATCGGAGATTTTTTCCGAAGATTTTTGATAAAATTCTCTACAAACCATCGCGGCTTTTTCCCCCGAATATTTCCTAGAAAATTCTTCAAAAATTATCGGGAAATTTTCTCGACGAATTTTATAATGTTACTTTTTGGAAAACATTGGAAATTTCTTCTGAAGATTTCTGATAAGATTCTTCAGAAATTATCGTGTTTTTTTCTCTCAAAAATTTTCGATAAAATTCTTTAGATGTCATTGGAGAATTTTCCCGGAGATGTTCTCCGTAGATTTTCGATGAAGTTCTTCGGAGAACATTTTACCTGCAGATTGCCGATAAAATTCTTCAAAATCTGTCGGAGTTTTCCCATGAATATTACCTGTGAAATTCTTAAGAATGAACGGAAAACGCCCCGGAAGATTTTGAAATAGTTCTTTAGAAAACAGAGATTTTTCGGAAATTATTCCAAAAATTTTCGATAAAATTCCTTAGAAGTCATCGGAGAATTTTCCCGAACATTTTTCCTGAAGATTTTCGATGAAATTCCTCAAAGACCACCGGAGTTCCCCCCCCCCCCACCCGGATATTTCCTAATCGGAACATTTTCCCGAAGAATTTTAATGAAATTCGTTGGAAAACATTGAAAATTTTTTCTAAAGACTTCCGTTGAGATTCTTCGGAAATTATCGGATTTTGTTTCTTCAAAAATTGTTGATGAAATTTTTCGAAAATCATCGGACACTTTCCCCCCATCCCCGAGAATTATTTTATCTTTTTGAAAGAATGAGAAACGCACTGAGCACGCTTTAAGACGCCGTGAACGAGATTTTTCATGCTGCGTTTTAAACTGACTAAGCAGTTCCGTCGTTGCATTGGCTTATCATAATACGAGTGTACGCACCGCGTCGGTCTAGTCACATTAACACGCAGCGAACGGGATTTTCCTATGCTGCGTTTTAAACTGACTAACCCTGTATAAATTCAGTTTCTTGTATACAATATTCTTTGACTCATTATTCTACAATTTTAATTAATTATTCCTAAATATAAGTACCTATGACCAAAGTTATGTGAAAAGTTACTGATACCTACTTAATGTGTTATTTTGTGATGTTTTGTCTTATTTTCGTAAATTTGTACCTACCCTTCATTTAAAGAAACTTACCTGCAGAAGCATACCAAGCAAGGTATTTTTCATAGCGTTGTTCCTTTGTTTTCATTTTTAATGACTTTCTCATAGATACCTACATTGATACTTACCTGAGATTATTTGTTCTTTCTTTTATATTTATAAGCAAGTACCAAATGTTGTTTCCAGTTTTCATACTTATTGACTTATTTCTAGAGGTATATTTCAAAAGTTTTTGAACGACCTTACTTGTTTTCTCAACAATTAAACAGTGATGTTTAAAACTGATCTGATAATTCTTTCTAATTTAAGAAACGAGAATGAATGGAAAAATTTTTTTCAGAGATAGTGTGTCATAGACCCTTGGATAATGAAGTCAAACAGTAAGTGAAAACAATGACTGAACATCTTCTCGCCTTAAATGAAAAATGAATTTTATTGAGATACGTCTTTTTTGCTTAGTGAATGCCGCATCAAATATATAATAATTACTTAGGTAAATAGACGTATGTCATTTTCTACTCCATGGAAAGGGTTTAAAATATCAAAATATCCTGCAAATAATGCTCGGTCATTTTAATGACCCCATCGCCCCCCAAAAAATGGAAAAAAGTAATAAAAAGTAGGTGCGCAATCATAATTTATGAAAAATCGCTTTCCTGAAAAATCGTCCCGATTTGAGATACGTCTTTTTTGCTAAGCAGGGCAGTGTACCCCACACGCCATTTTCGTTCATTTCTTCTCTGTCCTTCTTCTTCTACCTATCTCTTCATCTCTTAGTGTACTGCTCTGCAAGGGTGAAACACGAATGAAAAAAAAATTGAAGCATAATCAAACACAAACAAAGCATACAAAATTGTCACCATTAAAAGTCAAAATTCAGTTGAGGGGGTTGAGCAGTAGACATTCACCCCGATTTTGCACCCAGGGGTGAAGCACAAACCAGGAAAGTGGAATCACATTCAAACATAAATGGAACACATATGATTGACCACATTCAAACTTAAAAATGCTGTGGTAGAGGAGCTAGAATTTCCCCAGCCACCCTTCCTAATTGTGGCCGATGGGTAGGGGCACAAACAAAATAAATGGAAGCACAAATGAAAAAAAAAAAAAAAAGACATACATATTTTGCGCTCAAAACTAGGAGGTGAGGAAGGCTGGGGAAATGCACCTTTCCATTTTCCGTTTTGTTTGTTGGGTTCCATATCTGCAATTCAATCCCCACCCCTCTGGTTTATGACTTTAATCTTCTTTCAGAGAGCCTACACCTGCTCCCTTTCTCAGGGACCTTCTACTGCATCTATCCCTCGGACCATCTGTAATCCAATTTCCATCTCCTAGGTCCACCATTTCATTTTTTTTCTCTTTTTTTCTGAACATCAACAATGTTTCCTGACACAAACTGATGAGCAAATTAGCGCTAAGTGAAGTAGCAACGTGCGAGGAAACCAAGAAATGTTTGGGTAGGGCCTATTTCTCCTTTTCCTATTTTTTACTTCTGTCCGAGGAAGTAGCCCCAGGGTCCTTGGGGGGAGGGGGGGGGGTTAGACCGACCCCTCAGAAACCAATCAAATATTTTTCTTTTTTTTTGTTTTTGGCCAGGCTAAACTCTGATGTCAAAAATATTTGAAAAACAGTAAAATTGACAATTTTGGCCTAAGACTCTTCCTTGGTATGTATACAGCACTACAATCTGAATGCATAATAGAATCATTCGAAATAAAAACAATATAGTGCTCCTACACCGCCTGAGAGTATTAATATGTGAAGGGACCATTTCACCTCCAGGCATACAAGCAAGGAGGAAACCTCCGAGTTTAATATTAATTCAATCACTAATGCGTTGTTGCCGCGAATCGGAGGCGAAAACGCTCAGTTATGTTTGAAGGTGAAAAAGCCTCATTATATAATATACAAGTGACACTAGCGCTGTCTGGTGAGAGGTACCATGCACTAAAATGTATATGTCTGATGTATGTGGGTTTTTTCGCCTCCAGCCAAAAATTTGCCCAGGGGGTTGCCTAGCCGGTAGAAGCCTAAATTATTGAGATACAATGCCTTACGTTTTCACCTCCGATTTTTCGTTTTCGCCTCCGTATATGAGGTGAAAACGTCGCTTTATATATGAAAAAGAGGCGAAAAAGCCGCCCTGCATATGTATCAAAATCGTTACATTCAAAATGAAGCTTAGACAGATAATGCCTATTCATTTCACTGCATAGGTAGCCAGCTTAAAAATTTTCCCGGTGATAAGTACGACGCTCGCTTTGACAAGGAAGCAACAGACTCCGAAGCGAGCACACGGTCTTACTTGAAATCACCATCGACAGGCTTTCTCCTGAAAGAATTGGCTGTGCTGGGGACTATGGTTTTCGACATAATGCTATCAAAAGTCGACTTCTCTTTCCATCTCTCGGGCCGTTACTATTCTGCAGATGGTACAGGGTGAAGGGATGGAATGATAAGTGTAGACTAGTCGGCGGAGTTATACAGATAACGAAGCAATGCACTGGGCTGAAAGTTGCAGCATGGTTCATTTCGTTTCTTGAGCTACTACAGTATCAATTTACCGTTATGAACCTCGCTACAGATTTACGCCTACGTGAAAGGCTTCGTACATCGTGTAATACTTACTCAGTTTGAAAACGTGTCACTCATTTTTGGAAGCTATATTCGTTTATTTTGTTTTCAAAATTCGAAATTGGTTTTGAGACATTTTTCCGAAAACTTATTTTCCGAAAACAAATATTCCGAATAATTTTATTTCGAAAACCTTTTTTCCTAATAATTTTTTTCCGAACGTTATTACTTGCAATTTTTTTTATTGGAAATATTCTTCAACCTAAGATATGTTTACATTGTACGCTAATTTTTCCAAGTATTGAAGGGTAGTTTGATTGTTGTATTCTGCTGCAATGTTTTCAAGACGTACTTGCAAGTCTCTCCACTTTTTCGTTGGACCAGATTTCACACGTTTCCCCATCGCGAGTTCGGCGACACATATTTCGGTGAAACCTTGTTCTTTTTGTAGTTCTAATAACGTAGAATATAAGTCAGGATGGTGCTTGCCTACGACCTGTGCAAAGCGGTTGTGCCATCCTTCACTTATATTATTGGTCCTGTGCGATTTCACCGAAGCAGTAGCGTACTGATTCCACAGGGACGGTTCGTATCTCGGCGCTACAGCTGGTCGCCTTCCTCTAGCTGTCCGTCCGGAAATGTATGTGGTGTTGAAAAAGTCGTAAACAGGCCACAGCTTTGGTGGGCAAGCTCCACGCAATATGACGAACGCGGCAGCGACGTCGGCCTCGGGGACAAATGCCAAAGACAAGAGCCTGTGCGTGAATATTTTGATGGAGCGGTCGTCCTTATCGTTATACCGTTCTTGCAAACCCTCAGCCTGTATGTGCCGATACAAAACGTTTGCCCTAAATGAAAAACGCATCCGGAAACCGGTACCTGTGGGAAAACTTATTTGCACGCATTAATTATTGCGAGCTCGAAGTCCGACATGATTTTCGTCCGAGCGCGTGGATCAATTCGGTACTGTTTTACTGCTGTCTTCACTGTTTTCAAGACTTCTGCATACATACATGTTTCCTTTCCGGATAGGAAGGCGTACACCAGTGGGATGGCGACAAACTCGTCTTCTTTTCCAGCACGTTTGCGAAGCCCTATAATCGTAAATATCTGCGCAAATATAGACGGAGACGTCTTAAATGTTCCATCTACGAACCAAACGGGACTGTCACATAATAACTCGATATTTTTTCGCGTGGCAAATACTAAGACTTGTCGTCGTCTCTGTGCCTCTTCGTCATCTGCAAGTTCGGATTCAAGTTCACCTTCGTGTGCGTCACGATCGTCGGAATCTCGCGAATCGTGCAGTAGGAATTGTTCGCCGAGAAACGTTTTCTGAAAGCGTTCAGGTACCTCTCCCATTGCGTCCAAGCTCGTCGGGTTCGAAGGCAAGTTCTTCGCACGGATTCTCCTTATTGCGCGTACCAGAGCTGTTTGCTCCGGCAACTGGCTTAGCACGCCGCTCGAGGTTCCTTGCAGCTCAGAACGTAACAATTGAGCAGGCCGTTGCTCTGGATGGTCTTCGGCTTTCCTCTTTATCCGAGCCTCCAATTTCTCAGCCTCAGCTTCCTCCTGGTTGGGAGGATGGGAATGCTGCGATTCCGTCGGTCCTGTCAGTACAACGATATTTCCTCCAGCAGTTCGTTGCGTTATCGCTCGTGCGAAACATTCTTTGGTTTTAGTCTTTCGGCAGTCCCAGTAGTCTCGCCCTTTCGCCGAACGTGAGCGATAATAAATGTATCCGTCTACGTGCAACTTTTTGTCAATTATTTCGGCCATGATCATGAATGACAACTGCAGTGACGAATGTTCGTCGCGCGAAGTACCATTCTGAAAGTTATTGTAAAATTGCTATGCAAATATCGGACAAATAGTATTTCGGAAAAATGGTGATTCGGAAAACAGGTTTTCGAAAATACTTTTCGGCAAAATTGCTCTTCGGAAAATTTTTCATTCGGAACAATTGCTCTCGGAAAAATTATTTTCGGAATTTTTGCGTTCGGAGGAACGCATTCGGAAAAATGTCCTATAATCTTCGAAATTCGACGGCATTTTCGATCGCCAGAAGTGTCTTATTGCCGTAAGTGACAGAACTGAAACGCCACAGTCTTATTTTTTGAATCCATTCGCTGAGCCAACCGCATGGTGAGATGAGAAGGCATGTAATAAGCCTTGTCCAGCGAAGCCAATTTCGAGTTCTTTTGGTTCAATCATGAAGATCTGGGTCTCCACAAAGTGTTCGCCGTGGGGATGTCCGAGTCCAGACTGATCTATGGCGCGATTCGATCCAGACCATGCTGCCACGAGGCAAGATCACAAGGCCGATGCTATGAGATCATCATCGAATTCGCTGCCAATGGCTCCAGGACCTTCCAGTATCGGCTAAGCATTACGTTTTATTTGTTCATTTTTATGTCAGATTGCGTACCTTAGTCCGATAATTTTCGATAATTATTGGTGTTTATATTGTAAGCCTAGCTCCCCTCATTTGGATCTCATATTTCGTATTGTTTTCGAATCAAGTGGGCAAAATTGAGTTTCCTCTAGGAACATCTTTCCTAGGAGGAACCAACCCAAAATTTATTGGAATTTTCGTTTTAGTAGGGTGAGCAGCTTAGTAACTTGGGTAATGAGTCTTCTGCGTGTGATAGAAACGTGCTGTAGGCGATTCACATTCGCCTCAAATCGGAGTTTTGGGACAAGTTACTGTGCTATGTTATTTTTCAGTTCGTTTCTGCAATTATTCAGCTATCGTTGAGTTGCTGGAAGATTTGTGGCAGTGGCGCCACTTCGCAGATCTAGATCCATCATCTCGAGATGCAGACCATACGCACTTTAACGTTCCAGCTTATCCAGCATCGGATCACGTAACTCCAATTTGAGTCCTTTTGGTATCTTTAGCTGAAATGCTAGGTAAAGTACCTTATTTTGGTTTTTCATTATCGACCCATCGTATAGTGCGATTCGCGAGTGCTAGCCTTAAGATTCGTGCTTACCATAGGGAGCCGACGCCCTTTCAAACCCGCGTATATGATCCAGAAAGGGCGCGGAATAGAAATTCCCTTTACTTTCGATCTTGGTGCTATCAAAATTCTGGGGCTAAAATTAATCCGTGTTGTTTTTGTTTATCCCCCCCCCTTATGTTTGTTATTCAAAATTCAGTGGAAAGCCTACGCGGAAATCACGCAAAGGCTCAGTATCCTAGTTACTGCACGTTCAGGGTGGGTGTTTCAAAATTTAAGATCCTGTGATACCATTCAAAATCAGATCGTGACGAAGGAATCGTCACCAAATGTGTGATCGTCGAAAGCGATCGTTCCGAGGAACTCAGTCACTCCTCGAGCTCTTAAAACAAGATTTATAGCCCAATTATCTAAATCTGAATGTCTCCCTGGGAGAAGGGGACTCTCTGTGGAGTTCTATTTCGGTCTTCCATTTCCTAGTCTATATCTTTTGGCAATTTCATTTTCCGCTGATGTTTGTTATATATTCTAAATCTTAGGGGAGAGAGGACCCTATTTCCACATTTTTATCACTCAATGCAGTCTGATTGTAATAATGTTTATTTATTTATTATTGATTTCGAGCCCATATCTGAGGGCATATATCTATTTTTGATTGCGTACGAACAGACGTATCGCGAAGTAAGAGCCACTGGCTCCAAGTTTATTTACAAAACCGTCGAGCATCTCCATTGAACCGTATTTTATTATTATTTTTTTTTCTCTTATGAATTTTCAATTTTATTTCTCATTTATTATTTTATTTTCAATTTAAATACACGTAATTTTTGTGCTGTTTGACATGATTCTCATAATTTCAGTGAGGTGAATTTGGAACAACTTTATCTTTTTGTTTATTTTATCGAAAACGCGTGGATGTACCACCATGCAAAGCGTTTGATTTATGGTACGTGGCATCCCTGGACTGGTTTCTAAATTAATTTTCCCTTTGGTGGACCTCTTTTCATTCAGGGACATGAAGAGTGGGTTCCCAAGTACTTACGTCCATTCTGATGGCTCAGGTCTTTCAGCATTATTTAATTAATGGAGTACACTGGGGACAGGGGTCATCGTGGACTCGCCCAGACTCCCGTGGGGCTTGGTGGAAGTCTGTGGTTAAACACCTATGAGTATGGTGATAGTAGGCTGAACGTTCGTTATTACGAGTTATTAGTCCCCTCAGTCGGCAATCTACTATCGGCAATTTCCTACAAGTGAGATCCCTGGGAGAAGCTCGTTTTCTTCTTGGGCTCTTGTTCCGAAATTTGGGCGGGACATCTGGCTTTCACCCTATTGACCAAATCTACTGAAATTTCGCTTACTCAGTTGCGGAAATTTCAAATTTCCGTAAAAAATTCGAGGCAGATGCCGAATTCGGGAGCAGAACGTAGCGATTTTTCTGATTTTTCCGCTGCAGTATCTGCAGCGTCTCCAGAATTCCTGTCCATTACGTTGCGTTACGCTGCGATTATCTAACCCGCGGCGGGCGCGGAATTTACTATTACGCTGCATTCAGCAGCTTAAAATAAAGCCGCAACTGATGCGTAATTTAAATATTGAGGCGTTCAGCTGCGAATAATGAACGTGCCTCAGTAGCGGACATTGTGGAATTTCTGTTCTGCCGCGACTTTATCTGTTCCGCATCAATAGTGGCTGACGCAGAATAAAATGTTCTGCGGCGACTTTATTTGTTCCGCATCAGAAGTGACTGACGCAGAATAAAAGTTGAGGCGTTCTACCGCGACTATTCCACATTCCGCGGCAGTAACGATTAGTGCGAAACATGAAAGTCGACACGTTCTACTGCGATCCTAATAACTGCTGCTGATCCAGAATTTTTTGGCCAGTATCGTTTAGAAGCTGCAAATACAAAGCAGTGGCTGATGCGGACTTCAATATTAGAAGTGCTCCATTGTGACTGTGTATTCAATCTGCTGCACAGAATTTTTCTTAATATAGGCTAAAGGTACCGCAAAATTCAATAATAAACAATAAAGGATCTGTAGTAATAATCCTCCCTTTAAACCTCCCTAAACCTCCCTTCCATCCTCATTGTCACCAAGAAAACATATCTGTAGAACAAATTTTTTTCTTGTGTCTCAAAAAATTCAAATCGTTTTGAATTTTTATTGACGCTCGGATCATTTTTATGGTCTCTGATCATTATAATGACGTTGTTCTGTGTACACGTTCTTTATTATTGACGCAGCGCTCGAAATGATTGACCATGTATAATTCGCGTAAGTTGCCTCCAGGAAAAACGGTACATCCCTGCATTTTCGGAGCCTTTCCAATAATACGACGAATATCCCGATGAACAGTTTCATTGTGGTTGCCTTGAAGTTGCGAAAGAGGAGATATTATATTAAACTACCCAAAACCACAAAAATAACGGAAAATCGATTTTTTGACAGACCACGTTTCACCAGTATCACCTTTCATGTACGAATGTAAATGTAGCGCAGTGCGCGATGATTTGGTTTCCCTATGTAGTCCCCGTATGAATAATGCAGTTATAGGGGGGAGAATTCCGCAGCCCCATAAGTTGATGACAGACAGAAAAAATAGTAGGTAACAGTATAGCAAAAATTTTCCTAGCATTTCATGTAATTTTCCACCTGTGTCCTCTTCCCCCTAGTCCGTCCCTAAAAGTAGATATATTTGTCCGAGGCACCCTGTTGTCGAGAGCGGACATTAAAAATTTGAAAACCTGAGTATAAATAGGTACCTATTTTCACTAACTCGAGCACCCGTAACCCATTCGATAATTTGAATGCGTATAAATTGGAACGAAATAACTGTCAAACGACCGTTCGCAATTCACTTTATTTTACTTATGGCAGTGAGGTGTCGTCAAATTATCAAATATTTGATAACTGAACGGAAAAAGTCATCCAAGACCGATACAATAAGACATTATGAAAATCGAAAATGTTGACAAAAATTAATGTTGGAATTGAAAGTGTATGTCAAACCCGGTGTGACCAGATCGAACAGAAATTTTTTTGAACTTAGAGAAAGGCCCTTAACATAGGGACGTTATATGCCTTTCTTTCTTTACTATTTTCCAATACTGCAGGCTGCGTAGCTGCCGGTCACTTAGCGTCGCCGAGTTGTCGTGTGATGTGTCGGCCGCTGTCCCGCTGGCCGTTATTCGAATTTCGAAATAATGATAAACGAAAGTTTCGTGCAATTTCCGATCTTGTTCAAACTTATGAAATTGAACCGTTAAAATTGTTGCAATTACTGTCGTTCATGGGAAGATTTTTTCACAAGGTCGTTTCCTAATATCGGTTATTCGCTAATGAAGAGAGGAACAAGTGATCAATTTATTTGATGAACTTGGTAAGTATTTACATTACTGGTAGCTGGTAGTACTATCTGACATCGGTTTCATATTGCACTGACATTTGTGTATTTGCATGAACACAGATTTATGACGAATGTAATCGCAGTTCCAACGTGCCCATTGTCCACTATTCAGCGATCCAAGTCGTCAGTTCACTCGTAAGTACAGTATTCATGTTTCAATATGCACGTTCAAAGGCTCGAGCATGGTGCAGGAACTTTCTGCTTGACGACTATTTTGGCAAAATTGCACTCGTATGACGAGCGTGCACTAACGAATGTCACGCAACAAATTTCCTTAACGTATCCGCATTTAATCAATGTACAGTACCGTTGAATATGTTCATTCTGAACGTATGAACGTATTCAACGGTATTCAGAAATGAGATGTCGCTACTGCAAGATGCAGCGTACCGTTTTGTCAAATTCAAATTAGATTCTCATTTCGGCATTGGTTTTGATTAACAAAAAAACTGAAGCCAGTCTCAAGTTCTGAAATGTAGTACATGGTACAATTGACTAGTTCATGGACGATTGCTATCAGTTATCCAGGTGAGCGTTGTGAAGAAATTTTGTGAAATAGCTGTCTCAAGATTGTTTAATATCAGAACTCTAACGTCGCGAATCAAATAATGTGAAACTGATACAAATGAAGTTGGTGGCTGAATGAACAAACCTCTAGTATTTATCATTGGTAGCACGAATAGTTTGTTGTTGATAGGATTTCGTTGAACTCATTGTGGTTTCTGAAGTCAGTGGGCGGGTGTTTTTCCCTTCATGTGAAATTTCCCGTACAGTAGCGTTAGAAAGGGTGAATTCCAAATTCGACATTGTGAAAATCAATCTGATCTTAAAGTTCCTGGTTCAGAGTATTTCTTTGGCTGCGTGTACATTTTCATAGAGGGAATCGATATGGTGATTATTAGGTCTGTTCAGGCAGCGTACAGAAATTAATCTTGATGATTTTTTCTGTAAGTTCTGTACAAACGTCTCTGTTCGTTTCTGTAGTGCTGTTGTGTAATCGTTTTAGCGTATGCTCAAACACTTTTTCTGCACTTTCTGTTGAAATTTCCGATCAACGTTCATTTTCATGGATAAATCTCCACATAAAATAAAATTGAACAATTGCAAATCACCTTCAACGTTCTCTTATGAAATTATTTAATTGTTAGCAAATTTTTTATAAGGAATAACCAAAGTTTTTTTCCGTTCCAACTGTTCACAAAAAAGTTACAGAAACTTACAGAAACTCCAGAAAGTTGGTGCTTGAACATTCTCTCTGCAGTTACAGAAAGTGCAGAAAAGTTGCCCAAACGCACTTTCTGTCCATTTTGTCAATTTTGGTAGTTTCTGTATGCTGCCCAAACAGACCTATTTTGTTTCAACAGACGCTAATATTTTTTCCTGACGTCTTGGCCGTATTATATGGGGTTAGCAGGGCGTCCATTTAGTCACTTTTTTCTACAAAGGTCACTTCTTGCCACTCATTCTGTATACATTTCACTTTTCAATAATCTGCTCTCATGCTGAAAATTTAATTTTCAGATTCCAGAAATGCAGCCACCACACCGCGAATGCGACGCGAAATTTATCTGAAAAACTTGCATAAATTGTTCGTTTATTTTCAAATAAAAATTGTTTTCTTTCATACTAGCATCAGAAATTAATGAAAGTCGGCGTAGTATGCATTGAAGAATATTCTGCTTTGTACAACAGTGAAATAATAGTCGCTCCTGAACGCTGCTGAATAAAATTTTCTGCGCAGTTCTGCTTCCAATATAGTCCGCTCCGAAACGCTCCAGAGAAATAATTATGTGGCAGAATATAATTGATGAAACGTAGTGGAACGCTGCGGAAAATAGATTTTGTTCGAAGCAGAACTATGCGGAAATAGATTTTTTCGAAGCGGAATAATGCGGAAATATGATTTTTTCTGCGTCAGTAGAGGAATAGAATTCCGCAGCTGAACGTTGCGTGGTAGGAATACCGTACAGGATTGCGGAAACGGATTCAGTTTCTTCGCGACTGAAGTTGCGGAAATTATTTTCCGTTTCAGTAGCGAGAAAAAAGTGTCTCATTTTGCAGAAATTTTGAGACGCTGCGGAATCTTGCGGAATTTAAATGTGAAAATGGTCAATAGGGCAGGAAATTTTGCTACAGAACAAGAACGAGAATCTAGGTGGACAAAACTCCGGTCGAAAAAATTCCATTTTAATTGATAGCGTGATGTCGCGAACAAACTTTTAAATGTTGACGACCACTATCAATCAATTAATAAATCAAGTCAGCCTTTAATCACCATAAGTGAACATGATATTTATGTGTACAGTGGGCTGGAACGCCCGCGACACGAGACCCCTCGACGAACGATACATTTCCACATTTTATAGACTATAAACAATATTTTTGAGTCCGTCTGTATCAGTCCCTGGGCAGCGTTCAGGTATGACCGGCGCCACCCGATCCATCATGCGCCCATCCTTGGGCATAGACCTCTCCTACCCGTTTCCAGTACTTTCTGTCTCTAGCACTTCTCTCCCAAGCTATCCCTGCCGTCTGGATAATTTCGTCCTCCCATCTCAACTTGGGTCTCCCTACCTTCCTTTTTTTTACCCCTCGGTTGCCAAACTAATACCTTATTTTCCCATCTATTTTCCTCCTTCCTAGCCACATGCCCGGCATAGCCCATTTTGAGTTTTTTGATTTTATACCTGCAGTCAATGATTTTGCTCTTTCTCCTGACTGCCAAATTGTACACTCTGTCCTCCCTCTTTAAGCCAGTCATTGAGCGTTCCATAGCAACCTGGGTTCTTGCCAGTCCGATCAGCTGTCGTTCCGTGGAGGCCCACGCTTATGCCCCGTACGTTAAAATGTGTAATACACAGCTTTCAAATATTTTCTTTTTCATTTCCTGGAAGAACATCCCAGTAAACACTTTTGCTAGACTCCAGTAGCTACCCCATGCTTTCGCCTTTCTTTTCTTTAACTCTCAGAAAATGCGATTACCTGTCCCAAGTAGATTGCCTCTTCACTCCTACCTATCGTTTCGCCATCCAATCTGATTTCTGAATTTTCCACATAGTTCGTCAGTAGCACCGTTTTTTTGGTGTTGATCACCAGTCCAGCTTCTACTCCGAACACTCGCAGTTCCTCTGCCATTTGTTGCAGCTCTTCCCTACTCGCTGCAATGAGGGCCACACCGTCCGCAAATCGTGAGTTATTTAATTTCCTTCCGTCCACCTCAATCCCCTTCTCTGATTTCCATAATGTTGTTGACTAATGTTTGTTTGATATAAAACCCCACCCTACGGTGTCCCACAACCCACAATACAACCATAATAATATAAAATACAATTGCTTTTACTTTCAATCAAAGTTTCCCCGTTACGCTTTATTTCTGAAATCCCGATTACGTCATACTTAATTTTTTCCAACGCATTTTCTATTTCTAAGAACCTCGCTTCGTTTTCTAAGCCTTAACAGTTTGTAGTAGAGTATATACAGTGTGGAGCAGATCATCACGCAACGTAGGAAAGTCCCATAAAGCGCACGTTGATGTGAACCACTGTGGAAAACGTGTCGTGCTGGTGCAAATCAACACGCAACATTACGCTAGTTTGGAATAATTTCATCGAAGATGTTTGGGGGGGGGGGGGAATGCCGATAATTTCCGAAGAATCTCAACGGAAATCTTTAGAAAAAATTTCCAATGTTTCTCAAAGAATTTCATGAAAATTTTTCGAGAAAATCTTTCGCGAATTTTTGAAAAATAATAGGAATTGGGAAAAAACTACGACGGTTTTTAAAGGATTTTATCAACAAATTTCAGATAAGATGTTCTCCGAAGAATTTAATCGAAAATTGAGAAAAATCTTCGGGAAAATTGTTTGATGACAGGAAATTTATTTAAAATTCTTGGAGAAAAAATTCCGATACTTTCCGAAGAATCTCTTCGAACATCTTTTGGGAAAATTTCCAATGTTTTCCAAAGATTTTTTTTTAAATCCTCGGGTATCTTCGAGAAAATTTCTAACCATCCGAAGAATCTCATAGGAAATCTTTGTAAAAATTTTCGATGTTTTCCAAAAAAATTTCATCAAAATCCTTCGAGAAAATTTTCCGATGATTTCTGAAGAATTTCATGAAAATATTCGGAGAAAAACTGCGATGGTTTTTGAAGAATTTTTATTAAAAAATCTTCAGGAAAAATGTTCGATGATCTCCGAAGAATCTCATCGAGAATCTTCGGGGAAAAAATCCGATGATGTTAAGAAATTTCGTCGGAAATTTTTGGGAAGAAATTCATACGTTATTATTTTCTTATCTGTTGCGTGTTGATATGTTCCACGACGTTTTCCACAGTGGTGCATATGAATATGAACACATGCCACTCTACCGTCGATGCTTCTTCGAAACCGAAATTGATCAATTTGAACACGCAAGCGACGCGGCATCAGTCAGAGATGATTTGGTTCGAGTTCGAGTATGGGATTTAATGTTGCGTAATGAAGAATTTCATCGGAAATATTCGGCGGAAGATGATGGCTTTTAAGAATTTTATGGAAAATTGTTAGAAAGAATGTTCGATGATCTTCGAAGAATTTCATCGAAAATCTCCCGACTAGTGTCAAAATTTCGCAAATTTTTGATTCGATTAAAACGAAAATCAAAAATTTTTTCTGAAATAACTTGTTGAGATTCTTTGGAAAACATTGGAAATTTTTTTGAAAGATTTCCAATAGAAATCTTCGGAAATTATCGGAATTTTCCCCCAAAAATTTCCAATGAAATTTCTTAACATCATCGGATATTGTTCCCGAAGATTCTCGATGAGATTCTTCGGAGATCATCGAACATTTTTCCTGAAGATTTTTTAATAAAAATTCTTCAAAAACCATCGCAGTTTTTCTCCGAATATTTTCATGAAATTCTTCAGAAATCATCGGAAAATTTTCTCGAAGGATTTTGATGAAATTTTTTTGGAAAACATCGAAAATTTTTACAAAGATTTCCTATGAGATTCTTCGGATGGTTAGAAATTTTCAACCCGGTTTAAAAAAAAATCTTTGGAAAACATTGGAAATTTTCCCAAAAGATGTTCGAAGAGATTCTTCGGAAAGTATCGGAATTTTTTCTCCAAGAATTTTAAATGAATTTCCTGTCATCAAACAATTTTCCCGAAGATTTTTCTCAATTTTCGATTAAATTCTTCGGAGAACATCTTATCTGAAATTTGTTGATAAAATCCTTTAAAAACCGTCGTAGTTTTTTCCCAATTCCTATTATTTTTCAAAAATTCGCGAAAGATTTTCTCGAAAAATTTTCATGAAATTCTTTGAGAAACATTGGAAATTTTTTCTAAAGATTTCCGTTGAGATTCTTCGGAAATTATCGGCATTCCCCCCCCCCCAAACATCTTCGATGAAATTATTCCAAACTAGCGTAATGTTGCGTGTTGATTTGCACCAGCACGACACGTTTTCCACAGTGGTTCACATCAACGTGCGCTTTATGGGACTTTCCTACGTTGCGTGATGATCTGCTCCACACTGTATATACTCTACTACAAACTGTTAAGGCTTAGAAAACGAAGCGAGGTTCTTAGAAATAGAAAATGCGTTGGAAAAAATTAAGTATGACGTAATCGGGATTTCAGAAATAAAGCGTAACGGGGAAACTTTGATTGAAAGTAAAAGCAATTGTATTTTATATTATTATGGTTGTATTGTGGGTTGTGGGACACCGTAGGGTGGGGTTTTATATCAAACAAACATTAGTCAACAACATTATGGAAATCAGAGAAGGGGATTGAGGTGGACGGAAGGAAATTAAATAACTCACGATTTGCGGACGGTGTGGCCCTCATTGCAGCGAGTAGGGAAGAGCTGCAACAAATGGCAGAGGAACTGCGAGTGTTCGGAGTAGAAGCTGGACTGGTGATCAACACCAAAAAAACGGTGCTACTGACGAACTATGTGGAAAATTCAGAAATCAGATTGGATGGCGAAACGATAGGTAGGAGTGAAGAGGCAATCTACTTGGGACAGGTAATCGCATTTTCTGAGAGTTAAAGAAAAGAAAGGCGAAAGCATGGGGTAGCTACTGGAGTCTAGCAAAAGTGTTTACTGGGATGTTCTTCCAGGAAATGAAAAAGAAAATATTTGAAAGCTGTGTATTACACATTTTAACGTACGGGGCATAAGCGTGGGCCTCCACGGAACGACAGCTGATCGGACTGGCAAGAACCCAGGTTGCTATGGAACGCTCAATGACTGGCTTAAAGAGGGAGGACAGAGTGTACAATTTGGCAGTCAGGAGAAAGAGCAAAATCATTGACTGCAGGTATAAAATCAAAAAACTCAAAATGGGCTATGCCGGGCATGTGGCTAGGAAGGAGGAAAATAGATGGGAAAATAAGGTATTAGTTTGGCAACCGAGGGGTAAAAAAAAGGAAGGTAGGGAGACCCAAGTTGAGATGGGAGGACGAAATTATCCAGACGGCAGGGATAGCTTGGGAGAGAAGTGCTAGAGACAGAAAGTACTGGAAACGGGTAGGAGAGGTCTATGCCCAAGGATGGGCGCATGATGGATCGGGTGGCGCCGGTCATACCTGAACGCTGCCCAGGGACTGATACAGACGGACTCAAAAATATTGTTTATAGTCTATAAAATGTGGAAATGTATCGTTCGTCGAGGGGTCTTGTGTCGCGGGCGTTCCAGCCCACTGTACACATAAATATCATGTTCACTTATGGTGATTAAAGGCTGACTTGATTTATTAATTGATTGATAGTGGTCGTCAACATTTAAAAGTTTGTTCGCGACATCACGTTCGATGATCTCCGAAGAATCTCATCGAGAATCTTCGGGAACAATATCCGATGATGTTAAGAAATTTCATTGGAAATTTTTGGGGGAAAATTCCGATAATTTCCGAAGATTTCTATTGGAAATCTTTCAAAAAAATTTCCAATGTTTTCCAAAGAATCTCAACAAGTTATTTCAGAAAAAATTTTTGATTTTCGTTTTAATCGAATCAAAAATTTGCGAAATTTTGACACTAGTCGGGAGATTTTCGATGAAATTCTTCGAAGATCATCGAACATTCTTTCTAACAATTTTCCATAAAATTCTTAAAAGCCATCATCTTCCGCCGAATATTTCCGATGAAATTCTTCATTACGCAACATTAAATCCCATACTCGAACTCGAACCAAATCATCTCTGACTGATGCCGCGTCGCTTGCGTGTTCAAATTGATCAATTTCGGTTTCGAAGAAGCATCGACGGTAGAGTGGCATGTGTTCATATTCATATGCACCACTGTGGAAAACGTCGTGGAACATATCAACACGCAACAGATAAGAAAATAATAACGTATGAATTTCTTCCCAAAAATTTCCGACGAAATTTCTTAACATCATCGGATATTTTCCCCGAAGATTCTCGATGAGATTCTTCGGAGATCATCGAACATTTTTCCTGAAGATTTTTTAATAAAAATTCTTCGAAAACCATCGCAGTTTTTCTCCGAATATTTCCATGAAATTCTTCAAAAATCATCGGAAAATTTTCTCGAAGGATTTTGATGAAATTTTTTTGGAAAACATCGGAAATTTTTCCAAAGATTTAGCATGAGATTCTTCGGAAATTATCGGAAATTTTTTCTAAAACTTGCCTACGAAATTCCTTGAAAATTGTTAGAAATTTTACCGAAGATAGGTACCTGAGGATTTAAAAAAAAATTCTTTGGAAAACATTGGAAATTTTTCCAAAAGATGTTCGAAGAGATTCTTCGGAAAGGATCACAATTTTTTTCTCCAAAAATTTTAGATGAAATTCCTGGTCATCAAAAAATTTTTCCGAAGATTTTTCTCGATTTTCGATTAAATTCTTCGGAGAACATTTTACCTGAAATTTGTTGATAAAATCCTTTAAAAACCGTCGTTCTTTCCCAATTCCTATTATTTTTCAAAAATTAGCGAAAGATTTTCTCGAAAAATTTTTGTGAAATTCTTTGGGAAACATTGGAAATCTTTTCTGAAGATTTCCGTAGAGATTCTTCGGAAATTATCGGCAATTTTTCCCCCAATTATTTTCGATGAAATTATTCGAAACTAGCGTAATGTTGCGTGTTGATTTGCACCAGCACGACGTTTTCCACAGTGGTTCACATCAACGTGCGCTTTATGGGACTTTCCTATGTGGCGTGGTGATCTGTTCCACACTGTATTATGTATTTAATTTTGTTGCTGTTGTTTTACTTTTACGTGTTTTCAATGTTGGGCCAAGTGACGGAGTTTTGTGGACATAAACCCCCACGGCGTTCTCCTTTTTTAGGGCTTCATGAGTTCAAGACTTGGGCCATGTATCGTTTTTTTACTATCGAATTCTCATTTTACAAATACTTTTTTGCATCATTTTTCATTTATTAAAGCGATTAATCTAATATACATATAAAGACAAGTCTCGATTTTTCCTCATCGGTGTTCTCAGGTATGACTGAAAGTGTTCATACTATAGCGAGCAAAAAACGGAAAACAAATTTGCACGAGAAAGCACGAACATACGAATACACAAGTCTCCTGGCCTTTCCTTTTCTCGCATGACTCATCGAAGCAGCAGGAATACATCACATGTTTGATTTGGCCTTTGGTATAAATAACGTACACAACTACACAATAACAATAGTCATCCGCTAGAAAGAAAACCGATTCTATTTATTGATTTATTATTTTTTTGATTCGATTGATTCGAAATATCTTTAGGGCTTCATGAGTTCAAGACTTGGGCCATGTGTCGTTTTTTTTACTATCAAATTTTCATTTTACAAAGACTTTTTTGCTTCATTTTTCATTTATTAAAGAGATTAATCTAGAATATAATGACAAGTCTCGATATGGAAGTATGTAACATTTTTGAATCGGGGGCCTAATTAAAAAAAATTATACTTTTTATGCTCTTTCCAACAATACTAATAACTCATTTTGCTTACAAATGTCGATTGGTTCTCTTACGCTTAACAGCGTCCAATTGAGGGTTGTAAATGGGTAACTATTCCTCGGGTAACTAGGGTAACTGATTGCGCATCCGCTTGGGAGACAGATATACCAAGTGTTTTGCGTTTTTTTACTATTGATCTTTTATTTTACAAATACTTTTTTGCTTCATTTTTCATTTATTGAAGAGATTGAAGAGATGTAGGAGTTTCATGTTGCGTTTTTTTTACTATAGAACTTTTATTTTACAAATAATACTTTTTTACTTCATCTGACTGGGACTGTGCGAATGTAGAAGCGCTAGCGTCGTATCTTTAGTGCGTTATTTAAACAATGATAAGGAGAACATATATTATAGCGCTACCTGTGACACAAACATACAAACAGTTATCAAAGCCGTTATCTTTAATATTTTTGAAAGCCCTTGACTGGGACTGTGCAAATTGTTTGGGTAAAAGAACCCTCAGTACTTTTATTGGGGACGTGAAATGTTCAAGATAATTCGATCATTTCTCATTTTGGAGATAGAGAAGAATGGGTAATTCTATTTAATTTCCAAAGATTACATAGCTTTCACATTTATGAAAAAACAATTTCATGTTTCATTTTCTTTCTTTTATTTTCAAAATAAAAGCAAATGATCAAACCGTATATAAGCCGGGTTTTTTCTGTATAGGAATTTACATGTAATTTCGTTTCATATTATCGCATATGTTTGATCCCGTCCGAAGGACGGGTACTACAGCTTGTATCTTATAAGTTCGTTTCTTTTTTTGTTCATTTAATGAAAATTGAACATGGTGAAAATATGCCTACTTTTTATTCTATGATTCCACCCCCCCCCCTTCCCAGAAGGAATGCGCAGTTATGCTGCTGCTGTATGTAATAAGAAATATAACCAACTCTTGCTTCAATTAATTTTTAATATTATTCATTTAGCGAGTGCAATAACAAATTTCATGCTGGTTTAAAATGAAATCCTTTAACTTGTGGAATTGGCACTTTCGAATGGTCGCGATTCGTATTCTGTAAAATTTTCACTCTAAGTTTTTCTCTCTTACGCTGTAGAGAAGAGCTTGTGTCCAGGAACCGGGAGTTTTGCTGACTATTAATTGCTGAAACAGAGAAGAGATTCGTATATCTACTGTCTGGATAACACGAGTACGTTCTATATGATTAGATATACATTATAACATTGTATCTATTCTATATATTTACGTGTTCTGCGGTTAATTATTTGCATAAAGACAGGAAAAAATGTGCGAACTCGTGGTCTGGATAGAACAGTAAATTCTACGGTATTAGATTACTTCCATGATGTCAGAAAATCGAGTA
Source organism: Acanthococcus lagerstroemiae (assembly GCA_031841125.1). Classification (NCBI taxonomy): domain Eukaryota; kingdom Metazoa; phylum Arthropoda; class Insecta; order Hemiptera; family Eriococcidae; genus Acanthococcus; species Acanthococcus lagerstroemiae. The sequence goes on along the minus strand of CM063113.1, from coordinate 29,308,500 downwards.
ATACGAGCATTTAGTGAGGTCAAGTAAGATTTAGAGGTGTAAGGTATAACTGAATACCTGTTTTCAAGAACGTCCCTGTCTTACTCTAGGACATAAGCGATAGGGCCTTCTTCAAAATAAGTATCTACTCAACAACGACATAGTCGAACATTTTTTCGGCCGTGGAGTGGGGGGGGGGGACTCAAGAGGCTTAATGTTTCAAATGAGACGCCAATTTTGTCAGCCGATTCTTGAAACTCACAAGCACACAAATAATTTTTAATCAATTTGATTTTACCAACTGTGGGTCAATTTTGTTACACTTTTGAATTTTAGCCAATTTTGTAGGTGGGAAGCTTTTCTCCTCCTCAATCCCTGATCTTTTTCTTTTAGAGCACCAAGCCTGAATTAGCACCCTTGACCACAGACTTTGCTTAGGCACGTGATTAGGTTACACAATGCACACATGCTGACATACTTAAAATAGACTGAAAAAATATGCTTGGAATTAAGTGTAACACCAAACGAATATCTTACAAAAGCACTGCGGATGTAGAAACCAGCAGTGTGTTCAACAATACCAAGTGTTCTGATTGCATGTCGAGCATACTGATCAGGGTCGCATTCAAACAATTTTCGTAATAATTGATATGATTTCAAGGAATAATATTTCTTCATCCGCTGCGTTGAGACCATATAAGGCGCTAGATTTTGAACAAAAATGCCATATTCTTGATTTTCCAAACGCACCGCTCCGGTGAAGTTTCTCATGAATACCTGCGTATATAAAAGGAAAACCTGATAATATTGTTCTTAATCTTGAAACAATCCATTTGTACTAATTAAAAAGCGAAACTTGACTTTCAGTTTGGGCGGGTGGAGAAGGAAAATTTGCCGACAAATATTTTCTTTTAACTAAAAATTTGCCGACGAAATTTTCTAAGAATTTGAAAATTTGCCAATTTTTAAATTAAAGTATTTTTTAATTGAAAAAAAAAAATAATAATAATAATAATAATAATAATAAACAAACAAACGTTCTTAGAAAATGAAAAATCCAAATGAACAGTTTCAAAATTTGCTGACTGCCTAATTAATGGGGAGGGGGGGGGGTATTTTGTCCCCCTTCCCATAGTTTCATCCCTGCAAATGCAGATTGGAACCATATCCCCCAAGCACTCATATTTGCGCACATGAGCATACCCTATTCTGGGAGGGTAAGCTGGAAGGATGTTAGGAATACTTGAGAGAAACACACAATTTCCTTTACATATTGAGGTGGTCGTTGTTTACTCTTGGTGATCCTTTTTTTCTTCTGAATTTCCTCTGATTCTTCTCCTCAATTGATTCCAAGAAAATCAAATCAAATCCAGAAAGAAAAAAAAAAACGAAGTTTCCTGTTGATTGGATTAGGGGAATCTGTCCCAGAAGTTCCCTTTCATTCTTATGGGAAAAATACATTGAGTTTTAGCTTTTGTTCCAGACTAAATTTTCCTCCTATTCGGGCCGTGCAGCGCTAGTATCGACTACTCGTATCAGCGAACAAAAGTTAAAGTTTTTGGTATATGTAGCAAGACTTTGGAGTCTCGGATATGCGGCCCGAATATTCACCAGGACCGAAGACCGTAAATTAAACAATAGAACATTTGCTATCGGATTCAGGTTGTGACATTGAAAGATAAATCTCTTGCTTTCAACTTTTAGATTTTAATAAAATGTTAAGCTTTCTCAAATTTCAGGCTCTGGGTCAAACTGAGACTCTAGTAACAACAGATTTCGGGTTGCTGAAGGCGGTGGTGCGCTGTAGTCGTTTACAAATAATTGAGTGAGTGACGAAAAGAGGAAGTGAATGAATAACTGAATTAGAGAATCACTGAATTACTGAGTGAGTGACTGAAGTGAATAACTCAATGAGTAAGCGAGTGACTGAGTGAGTGAATCACTGAGTCACCGAGTAAGTGATTGAGTAACTCTGTGAATAACTGAATAAGTAATCGAGTGACTGAGTGAATCACTAAATAAGTAAACAAATGACTGAGTGACTGAGTGATTCACTGACTTATTCAGTGAGTGACGGAGTGGGGGAAGTGAATGAATAACTACGTTAGAGAATGAGTGAATAACTAACTGAGTGAGTAACTTAGTGAATCACTAAATGAGTAAGCAAGTGACTGAATGAATCCCTGAGGTACTGAGCAAGTGATTGAGTGAGCGAGTGAATCACTCACCAGTAACGGAGTAACTGAATGAATAACTCAATAAATAAGCGAGTGACTGAGTGAATCACTGAGTTACTGAGTGAGTCATTGAGTAACTGTGTGAATAACTGAATAAGTAACCGAGTGACCGGGTGAATTACTAAATAAGTAAGCGAATGACTAAGTGATTGACTGAATCACTGACTCAGTGAGTGACGGAGTGACGAAGTGAACAGATTTCGGGCTGCTCAAAGCGGTGGTACGCTGTTGTCGTTTACCTTGTAACCCTGATCTAGGGAAATATTTTATTTACAGGCGTACGAAGAAATCTCAAAATATTATGGAAACGAAAGCGTTTATCGAAAAAATAATTGGGACAAAATTTATGGTAGGTACATAAAATTTTCCTTCAATTGAGACCATTTTCATTTCAGTCTGATGAATTTTCCTGAAATATGTAGGGATTCAATAGTTCCTTTTTTCCGCGTGCCTAAAATTATAGAGGGCGACTCTTTCGCGCTGGCAGTCCGAATATACTCGTAGTCATTGAAATTTGAAATTCAATGTTTGCTATCGACTTTCAGATTTTCGAAATGTCTTCCACATTTCAGCTTTGTTTCAACCTTTCAAATAACGTTCGATACTCAGCTTGAAACCTTCTGCTTTTGACTAACGAGTCTTTAACAGGGGTCCAGGGTACTCCATTCTCAGAAACGAAATTTGACTTTCAGTTTGGAAATGTGGAAAAGGAGAATTTGCCGACAAAAAGTTTAAAAAATTAAAAATTTGCCAGCTTTTTATCGAAATATTTTTTAATTGAAAACGAAAATAAATAAACAAACCAACATGCATAAAAATGAAAATTCAAATGAACAGTCTCAAAATTTGCCGACTGTCATATTATTACGAGGGGTCACTCCCCTATAGTTTCGCCCCTGCAATCATTGTTTTAGTTCGCACTCAAATATCATATCATATTTGTGACATGCCAAGAGGAAAGGGACCTATGCGCCATAAAAAATTTCTGATAACAAACTGTTTTTGACTAATCTTTGGCCGCAAATTCTAAAGAATTTTCACAAACTGCTGTAAGTCCTCAAAGTTGAGTATCTCGGAAATTGACTCGTGCATTACAAACTAGAAGTGACTACAAAACGTGAAACGTAAAATTTACATTTTTGCGCACAGGTTCCTTGTCTCCTGGCCTGTCGCATTTATTTACTTACATTAACGAAGACCCGTTTTCCAAAGTGACCCAAGTCATTTTTCATCGAAATTGGGATTTTGGTGGATTCGGATTGGAAACACTGTTCTACATCTTGTAACCATATCAGAACACAAAAAATATTTTCTCATTAATACCTAGTATTGTGTAGATCAGCTCGTCAGCCAAAGTGACCTAAGTCTATGAGGCATTATGATAGAAAGGAGGGCACTGGAAATCGATGTGTTATTCTGACTTACCAGACCGGTGGTCCGGTAGCATCGGACCTTCCTCCCTTTCCGCATTCAAGGAAATTAAGATTGCCAAAAACATCTGCCAGGTATCAGCTATTCTGCTGTTGAATCTTGGTAAGTCCGAATACTTATCTACGTTAGTCGGCTATTTGCCGAAAATGGAAAACAATGACTTAGGTCACTTTGGAAAACTGGTCTTCAGCTGATAACTATAATATCCATATGTGTCTTGCCTTAGTGGCTTAATTATCTACCTTTGAAGCAGCATAAATCGCTGTTAACGGTAATACGATCTGTTCCATGCCAGACGATATATTCACAATCGCTCCTTTTCGCCGTTTCTGCATTTGTGGTAGAATCATTCTGGTCATCTGAACGACAGATCCACAATTCACAATCACTGTCTCCCATGATAATTTTTCTGACATCTCGGTCAAGTACACCAGCCTCGAATTTGAATGCGCTACATTATTCACTGTCAAAGGTACCAAAGTTGAGGTAATTCCGGCCAAAATGCCTTGCATTTTGAAAGTCCGCGATTTTATGCTACTAAAGGATCGCACGGACGATGTAAAGGTACTGAATTTCATAGGCTACATTCCCATGTATATTTTTTTCATTTTAAAGTGAAGTGTCCTCCGAATTGAAAAAGAAAGAATAAAAACTGAGAAAGTCATTTCGACTATTTTCTTTTCAACTGTCCGAAAAGATGCCCTATCATGTCGAAGGATATGGCTTTTAGAAAAATACAATGTAAATTTTTTAATATCCAAAGACCAAGATAAATTTCGTATTAAATGGCGGACTATATTCCTCACGGGGGTAAAAAAATTTGAGAAAGAAGCCTCGAAAAACTTTTTGAAGGATCTTAGTGCACTATAAAAAGTTGTCCTGTGAGACATATCACCTGCCTTGTCACAAATACGCAGCTGATGGCTAGGGGTCTGAAACACGTTAAATACTTTCAGAATTTTTTTTGTATATCAATAGTTCTTAAACCCTAATTTTGGATCGACCTACATTTCTTGTTTTTGATACAGCCAAAAAGAAAGACGTCATTGGGAAATAATAAAAATGGGACAAGCTGTAAAAACTGTCCAAAATAAGAAGATGGGTTACCTTAAGGGGGCGAAAACGTACCAAGTTCCTCAAACGACACTACGAAAGTTGAAAGGCAACTATCTACCATCTATTCAAGTTTTCATTTTTCATAAGTAATAAGTATAATTAGAAGCTTTAATGGGCTAGTACCATTGCAGATATACAATGCTTAGGATGTCAAGAATGGGCTCATGTTGAGTGTACCGGACGCGAAGGCATCAACTTCAAATGTGACATTTGTATTGCGGGCTAGCTTAATAATTAATAGAATCGAAAATTAAAAATGAGATACTAAGCTTAGATGACGCTAATTTTTCACAAATTTCCCTAATGTGGGGCCATATTAAGACTTTCCCTAGTATGGGGTGCCCTATATTAGGAACTATCAGTGCACCATATTAGGAGCATCTTTTCCCAGTAATTGACTTTGATACTTCTTGGAGAAAATCCTTCAACGTACGAATATTAACATAATTTTATTTATTTATTTTTTGGAAGTTGGATTATTGAACAACCGTCTTGATTCATTCAATTTTCTTCATTTCCTCCCGAATTTCTACTTCAAGTACCCCATGTATGGTGCACGTCCTCTGTTTTCAGCCCTATCAATGGTATTCCGTTTTCGACAATTTCTAAACTGAATTTTCAAAAAATTCCATCTCTTTAGCATGATATGTTTCTGAACCACACTAGGTTCACGTTATTCAGAATTGCCTGTATTTTCAAGGGGAAAAAGTTTAAAAGCTCAAATTCAGAATTATTGTTAGAAAAAATGAAAAATTCTCGAAAACGTTTTTTTTAAATCTATTAATGTTACCCTCACTGATTGACACGTAGTTTATGACAAGACTCGTTAGCTGAAGGATTAAAAGATGGTTCTTATTGACTCTATTTGTTGTTAAAATTGGCTGCCCTTTTGTGATAAAATAATTGCTTCTGCGAGAAATGACAAAAGTGAATATTAATAATGAAAAATAACCTAAAATTCCAACTGGTATATCCTTCAATTCGCGTTTTATATGTTCGTACACAGATTCGCCTTTGCTGAAGTCGACTTGAATTATTCTTGTTTCTACTCCGTATTCAATCTCTAGAAAAATACAAATTTAGTTGGTTAAAATAAACTAGAAACTGTGAACGTACATCCATCTATATTCTCTTTCCTAATTTTGCTCTCAACCGGAGCCCTGGAATCTGTCCTTGCTACGTGGGCTCGAACCCGGGACCTTCGGATTCCGAGACCAGTGCGCTATCCACTCGGCCAACCAGACCCCCACATCCATCTATAATAAAATAGTTCAGTTCCTATTTAAATATCTACATGGTAAATGATTTCATGATTTTGATAAGGGGCCGAGAACTTGGAATAATATTATCATACATTATATAAAAGTTATACTCGTATTTACCGATTTCATACGCAACTTTCTGCAACTTTTCCAATGTTCTGCTTATTAAAACAATGTTCACCCCACGTTTAGCCAATTCCTTAGCATAAGCCAGACCAATACCATCAGTTGAGCCTGTCACAACTAGTGAAAACATTTAACTCGATTATGCTCGTACATTTGCAGTGAATGATTATACTCGTATGGCAATTTGTAGTAAATAAATCCTTATAATATTAACAACTGAAAAGCTCTTGAAACATAGGCTATGCAAAAATCGATTTTTGGCATGAAGCATCTGTCACTTCTCGGACATGACATTGCCCGTGAAACATAGTCGATACAAAAGTTGACAAGTCTGTCGACATTCAACATTGATTACTTTTCCGACACGACAAATTTGTCAAATTTGACGCGCAAAGTCAAGTAGAAACCAATATCGTCGTCTATGTCGATCTTCTAATCGTTTTCTACCGGTCAAAATCGATGAAGAAGTCAATATGTATGGTAAATCAACTCGGCCACCTCAACTTTCTTGTCGACTTAATGGCTATTCAATCGCCAATGAGAAAATCAATATCAAATTATGTAAGAGGCAGTGGGGTAATTGCAAACAAATTTTTGATTAGTGACATTTTGCCGACTCACTGTGACCGCTCTATGGCACCAATCAACGTCAAATTTCTGTCACACATACTTTGAGGGGGTTCTCCTTTAGTGAGGAAAATTTTGTACCAATAAATTTACAACTTTTTGGAAAAATGGAACTTTGAAACTTTTCAATCACGTTTTTGCATTTACCCCATCATGGGGTAATTATGCAAAATCGTACATCATTTTTGCGAGGCCTTATTTTTTTCAGTTTTGATCATCTCCCGGTATTCTACATGAAATTCACTAACTTTTGATGTATTCATAAGCTTCGTTCGGTCAAAATTTCTAGGAGTTATCTACTTAAGAAGAAATTTTTCAGTGGAGTGAAAAAAATTTCGATTTAAAAAAAAGATTAAGCTAAAAATTTAAAAAATGATGATTTATTATACGTAGAAATGTATTTTATTATAAAATACAAAATTTCGATTATCTTAATACAGTATTTTCGGACCATTTTACACCTAAAAAACATTAAAAAAATTGTTGGGGTAAGTGCAAAATTATACATATTTTCGATTTTGCAATTGCCCCAGCATGACTTTTCCTTGGGGGTAAATGCAAAAACACATATTTCCGCCAATGCAATTCAAATTTTTCAAAATCAATGGTCTTAACTTAAACTTGAATCTTTTGTGATAATTAACAGATAAATAGGGTCACGGGTGGTTAGTTGACCCAAGTTGTTAGTTGACACACTGCTTTTTTCTCCAGCTACATTAGTGCGATCTGGTTGAAATTTCTGTGGTAGCTTTTGGTAACCGTGATAAGAAGTAAATTATTTCGCGAATTTCATTTCTCAGTTTTGAAACAAATAATTTAGCCAAAGGTAAGTGTATTGTACTTCATTTTAAAGAGAATTTACCTAGTAACGAAATGAATCATAATAAGTTTGATGCCAAAAATTTTGAATTTCAATCGAATGTGATGGTCCAAAAAGGGAAAAAACGCGAATTTGTCAGTTGACACAGATGGAGGGGTGTTGTTAGTTGTCACATCAATTTTAAAAGACGTTTTTACTTCTAGATGGATCAGCATCGCAGAAATCATCAACGAAAGACGGCACGCGGAGATTTTACTGTGGAAAAGATTATAATGTACCAATAGATGGCGCGGTCAAATATTATGTTTCTTTGCCTCCAATAGCTGATTTTGCAATTATCCTACTACACCTTACTGGAAAAGGGCTCGGTAACCACAAATTTTTTGTTAACTTTGGCTACTCTACTGTTTAGTTGAGATCGAATTTCCAGACTTTGATCTCGTTATCGAGTAATATAATTTTCCTATTTCGAATTTGTCTTGAGGCCAGTGGCGGCAACTTAGATTTTGGTAGAGTATGTCGAAAAATTTTACTGCACGCGGGCGGGGGGGGGGTTAATTTTCACGCAAAAATTCCATGATAGAAAATTTTCAATCAAATTTTTTATTATTTGAAAAAAATTGAAAATTTTTAAAAATTATAGACAGTAATATCTTTAATATTTTAATGGTATAACTTCAAAATATTGAAACAGTGTAATCCTCGGAAGTTAAATAATAAGTTTGATTTGGTATTGAAACAATTGGTTTGAAAAAATAAACGTATAAAAAATTAATGATAAAAAACAATAATTGAATTTTGAACAAATTCAGATTAAAATTAAGTAAACAAATTAGGTAACATCAAAAAATTCAAAACTTTAAAGATAGCTCTGTGGCTCAAACTCAAAGCCAGAATGATTCAAATTTCAACTTCAAATTTAGTGATATGAAAATACACAGTTTTTTTGAAGTAGTTTACCATAAATATCTTACGAACCTAATGTTTCAAAATAACCTGTCATTATCTTCAAAATAAATATCCAAAGTACAGTATCAAAAATAAGAAATTTGGAAAATACTTGTATTTTGAAAATTGTAACTGTCAATATGTCAAAACTTGACATTTATAGTTGGATTGTTAATTATTCTGGCTTTCAGTTTGAGCCACAGAGTTATAGAAAAAAGGAACGAGTCGTTAATTAATTGAATTCAGTCTAAGGGTAGAGCGAATGTAGCAATGTGATGCTTATTTCGCCGAATCCAGGAATCAGTGACCAAATTTAAATTTATTTTATCACACAGTTCGGCATGGGTGTGAAGTACCGCTATATTATTGAGCCTCAGAGCATACAGCGAATTGCGTAAAAAAATTTTCAGTCACCTCAAGGCTGAGAAACATTTTTCGCAGACACATGTGGAAGCTGGAATAGTCATGCAAATCTTGCACAAAAGAACCAATTTGCGGTACAATGTCTTGTACATACTTATTCTGATCTTCTTTCATAAACTTGATAATTTCTTGGAGAGAGGAGGTCGCAATCCAATTTTGGATTTGATGGTGTCTAAGAAAATATCTCGATGCAACACTGATCGATCTTTATCAAAATCATTTTTGTAATTACTGGATGATAGTGTTGATAAACTCAGGACAGTCAGGTTTTCCGATATAGAAATTTTCAATATATAGTATAGTATTTTAAGTTCGTGTGTATTGAAACGCTCATAAAGTTGGCTGTAAACTAGGTTGAAGACTTCATTATATGTTTTTTCGAAATTTTTGATCGCAGTAAATTTAGTTGGACTACTTCCTGTATCATATCTTTTGGGCATTTTTCTTCTCCTTGGTTCAACGGGTTCATTCAAGTTCAGTGTTTTGGATTCTGACTCTATCTCTTTCCATATATTGCTGAAGTCATCAACTCAATAAATTTTCAAAGCATCTAATAGAGCATTAACATTTTGGTACGATTCATTAATAGTAAGGTCACTATTCTGTAACGCACACTTTAGTATTTTTACTCTTTTGAAGATGGCGATAAATATTTTCAAATGGGGAAAAAAATTCAAAGGTTTCCATTTTTTCAGCAGATGTTTTTTTTTTGTGAAAATATTTTGTTAGAAATTCAAAGTTTTATTCCAGTCAATTTTGTTTTTTCATCAGTAATCATTATATTTTTAAAATTTCTTCATTCGTGTATGCATGGCAGTATATGGCGAAAATTTTCCAGAGTATTGCTAAAATCTCTGGAGTCTTTCCGCCGCCATACAGGCAATAGGGAAGTTGCCGCCACTCTTTGAGGCTAATAAGTTTTCCGATTACATATATTGACAACCTGCAAGTTTTTTTTTTACAATAAATACCAGTTGTATTCGCGTTTGGACACTCCTGTAGATGCGCTAGTGTCGTGGGCAAAAAGATGATCAGGGTAGCTTTACCACAAAAACAAGTACAGTAAAACCTCGAAGTAACGGTCACCCAAGGGACCAGGTAAAATGCCCGTTATTTGGAGGTGGCCGCAAAGTAAAGGTGCCCGCTAAAGGAGGTGAAAAATGAAAAGTGACCGTTAAAAATTAGGTTTAATTCACAGAGAATATATGTATGTACATTTTTAGTGAATAACTTATGAAATAGCGGTTACATACTGTACTTGAAAAATTATTTGAGAAAAGTGGTGATCTCTGTCTGTTTAGATGAGCTGAGCTTCGTCAATAACGTCTTCTTTTCGAATTTGATCTGCATTTTTCTGAATAACTCAGTATTATTCGTGTTTCTAGTGTTTTATTCGAAATTTTACGAGATTTTGTGACCGTTATTTAGAATGACCGTTAATAGAGGTGTAATGTAAAGTTCCCATAACACAAGTAGGGACTAAGAAAATTGACCGTTATTTAGAGGGTGCCGCTATTTGGAGTGACCGTTGTAGGAGGTTTTACTGTACAAGTAAAATGAAATCTAACATCTTCAATATTGCTTTTTACGGAAAACTGAAGAGAACTAAAGTGTTAGCGCTTATCATTTCCTTTCAGATAAGCCCAACTTCAGTTTTTTTTTTTGCACAACATTTTTGTCACTGATCATATTTTCATCCAAATACACCAATCAGCGCGCCACATTTCATTAGGCCGCTAGAGAGCGACTCTTTAGCGTCCAAACGCGAATAATAGTTTTTCTATATGAATTTCAATATTAACTATCTACTGAATTTTGTCTAACTTTGACAGCGACAAACCAGTCAGAATGTTGATTTGACTATTATTACTTTTATAATTATTTGTAACGAATTCGGAATGATATAATTCCAAGCTAGTCCAACATCAAATAACGAATGATGTCTATGCAACAGCATAGGAAATGTAAGAGGAATTACTAAATTAAAGTGTCGAGTAGAATCTCGAGTTCAGTGTCGAATGATATAGGCATTTGTTTCACGGGTGTCTTCAAATCTAATGTAGAATTCGATACCAAAGTTGAGTTACCATGCCACTAACGACTTTTAGATAGAATTCTACATCGATGCTGATGCACAATTCGATCTAAAAGTTGATGTCTGTGCGTTAACTCGACTTCAGTATCGAATTCTGTGTTGAATTCGGTCACAATGTTGTATCGAAAACATAGTGGATTAACGGACTTAGCGTTTCGACATTTGTTTTACATGGTGTCATAATTACCTGCCCAGGATCCGTATTTTGTTATTAGGTCAATCGGTGTGCTAAAATATGGCCACACGTATGCTTTAAATCCGGCTAATATATGTTTAAATAAAATAAATACCATCCACATAGTCCACAGTATTCCTACAATATTGAAAAAATTATGCGAAAACACATCCATTGTTGTCATTACAGAATTCGCTGCAGTAAACTCACAAATTTGTCCGAAACGCCGCAAGAACTACATATATTGCTATGCCGAGACATATTCTGTATGTTTTTTTTTTGTGAGTCTTGATGGACACTTACAACGTCACAGTCATTCAAGGTATCTATTTAGGTACAAATAATGTAATTGGTGACCAGTCGTGTAAAGTACCGATGTTAAATATGTCTTGAATGTGAAATCACGCAGAGACTCAGTACCCCTGTAAGTGAGTTTCTATGTCAGAGAGTAAAGTGTGTATTGTTGTATCGCGCGGAAAAGTAGTGGCGACAATACTCAAAAAACCGAGAGCTATTTCAAAAAGAAACCGAACAAAAATAGAAACAACGTCAATGTTGTACGAGATTTTTTTTCAAGTTCTTAACAAATTACTGGTAAATGGTACAGCTACTTTGTGCTTCGATGACCCATGACAACCAACAGCCAGCCCAGCATATCGGTGGTCAGAACGTTAACGTCGTCGTAGGAAAATTCAGCTGACTCGTCATAATTTAGAGTTCCTGAAGGCATGAGGTTTTAATTTATTTATAGGTCACAATGGTTGGTATATTGAAATATACCGATTTCGGTGTTACAATTGCATAATACGGGTATGTCGAAAACTGGACAGCTGAGAACTCTTTAAAGTTCAATTAAAAATATTCAACGACGAGCTCAGAATAGAGTTTCGGTAAATATGCCAGAAAAGGGGCAGGGCTCGTATTTTGGTCATGTGTACTTCGGCAAATCTCATCAAAATTAAACTGCCGCGACAGTGTTACTAATTAGGAATCAAAGAACTCCTGGACCAGTGTATTGAAGTTCATGATCGCTGTATTTACTTACTCAGGTGGAACGAGAAACAATTTTTTTTTGTGGATGGGGTGCGTGAAGGGTAAATCCTACCTCTTTTTTTAATTTGCTCTTCACCCGAGTCCTGGAATCCGCCCTTTCGAGCATTACTTCAGAGACGTCGGGGAGGCTGTTAGGGCTGTCTTAGCTCTCTTCCCTTCTGGCCGAAAAAACGGCCTAGTTCGAAAATTCTGGCGATTTGCTATGTGGGCTCGAACCCGGGACCTCCGGATTCTGAGACCAACGCGCTATCTACTCGGCCAACCAGACCTCCAAGATACTTCTTGTTATATTAAACAAAATGCGAGAAACATTTCTAACTAGCCGTGTATTCCAAACATGCACATCACATTCTCATCATAATAGCCAGTTAGGCTGGTACGATAGATACATTACTTTTCTAGCCGGATAAGGAATACCGGTTCCTTATCGGGCTATCTGCGACGAGTGCATTTAATAGTACGATGCTACAACATCTCCCCTTTTAACGAAATACCTCTGGGAGTTCGGGGGGTCCATAAGTAACTCCCCGTTTGGCTGCACGATCAGGCAATCTTCTGGTTGGTGCCGGTGTCTTTGCCTTTGGAATCTTTGATGGACTCGACGCTGGCGTGGTAACCCTTTGACTCGTTGACGGCGAAGATGTTGATGCAGGAGCAAGGTTCAACAGTGGAGGCTGAGACTCGTGGAAGTCTGGCCAGTCCGAATACCGAGTGAGAAGGCGGCGGAGACTCTTTTCCGATTTCGGCGCAGTTTGGCGCCATTTTCCAGCTGGACATCGTAGGAACGAGGTTCTAGCCGTTTTTGAATGACGGTGCCTTTCCTGTTAGCGTCCTCAACGTAGACCTTTCTACCTGGACTTAATTCTCGGGCATGACGGGTCCCTTTGGCACAATCAAAGTTTTCCTTCATCTGGTTTCGACGTCTGGTATCTCGGGCCTCGAGATCTGATCGTTTAGTAACACAATTATCGAGGTTGATCGACGGTACCTTTGTGCGAATCTGTCGGTTGAAGAGGAGTTGTGCAGGACTATACCCCACGGCTGTTGGTGTAGCTCGATACTGCATTAATGCCACAGTTGGGTTTGGCGCGTTTAAGACCTTCTTCACGATTTTCACCGCTGCTTCAGCTAGCCCGTTCGACTGGGGGTAAGCCGGACTGCGAGTGACAATGGTAAAGTCGTATTCCTCTGCGAATGACTTCATTTCACTCGATACTAGCTGAGCGCCATTATCAGTGAATATAATTTTCGGGATGCCAAACCGAGCAAATATGGCTTCAAACTTCATGATGATCGTTTTGGAGTCTAGCCTTGAAATTGGGGCTAGCTCGATGAATTTCGAGTAATAATCAATCAAAACTAGCCACCATTTTCCCCCCTCTTTAAGGAGGTCAACGCCTAACTTCTACCAAGGGCGTGCGGGTAAAGCTGATGGAATTAATGGCTCAGTTCGAGTTGGTCTTTTTTCGGCATATGTCTCACAATCTGACACGATCTCCTCGATATCAGTGTCGATATTGGGCCACCAGATGGCAGTTCGAGCAAGAGCTCGAGTTTTAGTTGCGCCTGAGTGGCCTTCGTGAAGCTTTTTCAGAATTTCCCGTTGTAGTTCTGGTGGGATCCATTGACGATGTTGGAATAGAATTAAGCCGTCTTCTACGGAGAGTGAACTTTGTGTTTCCAATAGGAGATGAGTTCCTCAGGTACATCTTCTCGCTGGTTTGGCCAGCCGTTGCTGATGTATTGTGGAGAGTTGTCTGCCAAGATCAATAGCTTTTTGAGCTGTTTTTATTCGCTCAAGCTGAGTTTGAGAGCATTTGATCTCATTTCTGTCCTAAAGGCGACTGTTTGGAGCTCGACCTCGAACCTTTTGTCATCGTTGGTGGATGACGAGATGGGTTTTCTTGAGAGAAGGTCTGCGGTGAACAGATTTTTCCCGGCTGTGTGGATGACTTCATAGTCGAACCTTTGAAGGCGCATTCGAATTCTCTGCAATCTTGGCGTTAGCTCGTCTATGAACTTGGTTGTTAATATTGGCAATAACGGCTTGTGATCTGTCTCAATTGTAAACTTTAGTCCGATTAAGAAGCTATCAAATCTGGTACACGCCCATGCGATTGCAAGCGCTTCTTTCTCGATTTGAGCATAACGTTTTTCTGTATCCGTGAGTGTATGAGATACGAAAGCTACTGGAAGATTTTTACCATCATCTGCGTTCTGAAGTAAAACTGCACCAATGCCATAAGACGAGGCGTCACATGAGACTGCTGTTGACTTCCTTGGATCGTAAACGGCTAATACTGGAGCTATAGATAGAATATCCTTCAACTTCTGAAAGGCAACTTGTTGAGCTGACTCCCAAACAAACTCGCAGTCATCCTTCAGGAGACTGTATAGCGGTTGATGTAGGGTTGATCGGTCAGGAATGTGACAAGCTAGAAAGTTTACTGAACCAAGAAGTGATTGAAGCTCAGGCTGGTACGATAGATACATTACTTTTCTTGCCAGATAAGGAATACCGGTTCCTTATCGGGCTATCTGCGACGAGTGTATTTAATAGTACGGTGCCACAACACTTCCAACCTATAAATATGCCTATTTTTTATTGTTCAGTATTTAGGGGTTTCATAACGAGCTCAGAATTGGAACCGAAGCCGAGAGCAGGCTGGGGTCCGGAAAGATAGGTCTATAATAGATCAAACTTTTATCATTAATCAATGGCTCGAAAAACAAACGAATATGGGCTCCCTCTTTGGCTTCTCTTCATATATTTTCAAAAAGCCTTCAACTCAATATGCTTATCGTATCTCTGGAAAGCACTATTCAGACAAGGAATTTCAGAGAAAATTATTAAAATCCTGAAAAATATGTATGAAAAATCGGAGAGGAGGGTAAAGCTAGACAAAAAAGGGCAAAAATTCAAAATCAAAAGGCCTCCAACCTTATTTAATGGTTTACTAGAAGATGTGTTTTAGGAAATAGGATTGGGAAATAAAGGTATAAAGATTGACGGGAAGTGGCATTGCCATCTCCAGTTTGCAGAAGATGTCGTATGGATCTTCCAAAAAGCAAATGAGCTCTAACAAATGGTCGACGAATTTTGCAATGTAAGTAAAAAAGCTGGCCTCCGCATTAACACTGACAAGACTGTTCTCCCCTTCAACCAGGCTGGGGACCCACAAATTACAGTGGAAGGAAATAAAATCGAAGTGAAATAAGAAGTCACATATATTTAAATCAAATTATGTCACTTCAAGAGAGCTTGGTTAAAGAAAGAATTTGAAGAAAAACAAACTCATGGAAAAAATTTTGGGTCTTACAAGATATTTAACCCAAAGCAAAATGCCACAAAAACTAAAAATCCCGACCTTGGAAAAACAAAATACCACTAAAATTAAGAATCCAAACCTTGAAAAATGTACAATTCCAGTACTCACATATGGGACACAATCTTAGGCTGCAACTGACAATCAACTCTGGAAAATGGGAGGCACTCAAATTGCCATGGAAAAACAATCTTAGGAGTTACGAGAAAAGAAAGAGTAAGTAATGTGGAAATCAGGGAAAGAACTAAAGCAAAAGACTCTAGATACGTTGCCAAAAAATGGGGTATGCAAGTTATGTAGTCAGAGGAGAGGAGGACAGATGGGAAAAAAGAATTCGGGAGTGGCCACCAAGGGAGGGAATAAGAAGTGTGAGAATTGTGAAAACAAGGTGGAAATATGAAATTAAAAGTTATGGAGGGATAGCATGGAGGTGAGACGCCAGGGTAAAAGAACGCTGGACCAATGTAGGGGAGGCCTATACCCAAAGGTGGGTGCACTAGAGTGAAGAAATTGCATTGTTTGTAGCTTTATTGGAAAACTTGTTTGTGTGTTAGTTGTCAAAGGATACTACAAAACATATGTTATGATGTGTAAAATAAAGGCTGCTTCATTTCATTTCACTAATTTCATAACGAGCTCAAAGTTCAGGAAAATGGCATAGAATTTGAAAATTTTAGTCTCCCGCAATGTTAACTTATTTTACATCCATCGATTAGTCTTGATCCCCTGGTCATGCGTGTACTCAACTCAGACCTTGTAATTTACCTACTACGTAGATCGTAATTTGCAAAAACTGGCTTAAGCCACGTTTTCACTCCAAACAGAGGATAAAAAATGAGCTTCTCTACTTTCTATCTGCACGCATGTAAAATACAGTTAAGTCGTGGCTCTTGAACTGAAAATACATAGCTACTGGTAATATTTACCAGATTCTGAAAGCAATTATTGGAATTCTACTAAATGTTTCTGTAATTACGGCAGTTAGTTACCAGAATCTAATGAAAATTACGAGAGAATTTTTCTCAGTGAATGTATAAAATTAATATTTTCAAATCATGCTCACTGACGTCATAATACTCAGATATTCACACTTGACGAATCAAGTTGAAAGATGACAAAATAATTAAAATGTTTTGAAATGATTTAAGGTACCTGCCCTAATTAACGCCGTGCTAAAGGAGTGATGGTAGTTGACAAAGTAATTAACCCAGGCCCGTAGCCAGCCATTTGCGGTAGAGGGTGCTCACTGTCTACCTGGGGGCTAGTGGATACACATAGTATATAATGTGAAGATTTCTACGAGACAGTGGTGTAGCCAAAGGGGGTGGGCGAAGAGGGCGAATGTCCCCAAGGCACCTGAAATTGAATGTTAAGTATGCAAAATGAGTAATTTTTTGCCTAAAGCACGTTTTTCCGAAAAAATTTTCGCTCGAGCAGTAATTTTATCTTCATTTTCATAAAATAGGTAGTCCTCTAATATCGGCGAATTTAAAAAATACTTCAATTTTCGACTTTTTCTCCCTTGAAAATCTTATTTTGCCCCCCCCCCCCTCCCGCCTTGGGAAATCCTGGCTACGCCACTGATTGAATTTGATCTCGAAATTCATAATCAAAACTGGTGATTCAACCTCCCGACGACCCATTTTTTAAAAATTGAATATACCACGTGAAAAAAGATTAACACTTTTACAACGATCAAATTTTCAAACTTCTGGAAGTAAAAAATTTTTATGGGCTTATCAAGTTATCAGTTCTCAAACACTCATTCAGGCATTTAGCCGTTGATACTCAATGTGAACTGGATCGCGAGCCTACCACTGTGTTTAAAAAAAAAAAGGCCTAAGTGTCTGAAACTGCTGATTGGACACTCAGGCCTTTTTTTTGTGACACGTCTCATACATGTAAAGAACGATAAACACACGATTCGTCTGTCCTTCAAAGCAAAATTAGTGTCGCTAAGTTTATAAACATTAAATGTAGTGGAAAGAAAAGTTTGAACAAAACTAGCGAGAAAAATATGAGGAATTTGTTACTTTTATTCACGAAATTTTGCGAAGGGAGCTCCGGCATGCGCTAGGGGGTGCTCAACATCCTCTAGTACCCCTGTGGCTACGGGCCTGAGTTATTTTACGAGGTTTTTGACTAGAAGGAGTGAAAGAGAAAATATTAAAGTATATATTTTTGACCTCTCTTATGAGATACTTGATTTAGTGTCGAGCTTTAAGATCATAAACTTGATTGGCTGTATTTGGAGCCTCTCTTGATGTGTTTCTAACAACGCCAGCTGAAAATGAATAGAGTAGATGTTCTTCAGTCCTTTCTACCTTCTCACTTTTCAGTTGTTCGATTTCTTATGTATTTTCAGCGAGTCTTTTTGTTTTATTCGACAGACATTGCAGCCTTTTCAGCATTTTTCGTTCTTTATACTCGAATGATGTCTGGCATTTCTCATTAGTTTTTTTTTTTTTTTTTTAGCTTTTCTACGAGCTTATACGTTGACCTGCCGGGGGGGGGGGCTGGTGGATAAGGTTCTCCAAAGAAATATCAGTCTGTTGGCAAAGCACTTTAGTTACTAATGCTATCCGCTATTGACTCTCAGCTGAAGTACACCTAATGTGAACAATGATTAACTCATTACCCTTTAGTAACCTGTAATATCATTCGTTCTACAAGTGGACTAACATTGTCATATTAGTTTGAAATAAAGTCCTTTAACTTAGTGAAATTGGTCCTTTTGGATTGTTCGCATTTGTATTCTGTAAAATCTTTGTCCTAAGATTAACTTCCTTCCTTAATCTATAGAAATTATCCTGCAACCAGGAAACTGGAATTCCGCTATATACGAATTGCTGAAACAGAGAAGGGATTCGTTCTCATCTATAGTATTAACAATAATATTTATGTTGTATGATTAGATATACCCATAAATTATGACCTTGTATCTGTTCTATTCACATATCCTGCGGTTAATTACACTACCCAACAGCAAAAAAACCGCAAGAACGAGAGTAGCCGATTCTAGAAGTATTTTTCATGCTGAATTCAATGCCGCTTTTTGTTTTTCTTAATTAGCTCTCCTTTTCTCGTAAATTCATTCTGAATTATTTCCCGTAATTTCCCTCTCGTGTTAGAAATATTAGTGAATGTGGCCACACTGCATGTATCACAAAACAAACTCGCCAACACAGTGACGCGTGTGAACGTGTTTTGACGTTTTGTTATCGAAACGATCTAAACAGTTTCAACTGATTCTAATATTTTATCATTAACGATGAAGTGATGGAACAAAACAATTTTGAGGAAGGCGATCTCTTCAGTGAAAAATTAACGCCTTTTCATTCCGGTATTACAGTTTATTGTTTCTTTTACGAAATGTAAGTGAACTAGATAAATGTGTTCCGACAATAAATTTGATGAATATGTGTTCAATGCCCGAGTATTCATAATAATCACAACGCTCGTTGTTGAATTGGAATAATACTAACTTACGGAACACAGAGGGACAGAGAACAACACAGAAGTTTTCTATTCAGTACCGTCGAAGACGAAGCTTATCGGTAATATCAGTTTAATATAACATCAGTGTCGCCACATAAAATAGAACAATTTCTCATAATACACTATTAAATTTCCCAGCAAACGTAAAAAATGATTAACTAACTCAGCATTTTTAATATCATATTTGAATTCAGCGTGAAAAATACATTTAGAATCATCTATTTTCCTTCATGCGGTTTCCAAAAAATCTCAGTTTGTTGTGTAGTGTTATTTGCATAAGAAATCAGAAACCTTTTCCGGATTAATGGTCTGAAAGGAATAATAAATTCTGCATCATTGGATTACTTCCGCATTGTTAGCAAATCGAGTAATACTGTCACATCATAAGGCCAACCCAGATTCAAAGATGTGAGGTACAACTGAGTACCCGTTTTAAAGAAAGCCCTGCCTTACTGAGGGATCCCCCATAGGCGATAAGACCCTTTTGAAAACCAGTACCTAATTAACTGGAACGTACTTTTTCGGAAAGAGAAGGGAGTCTAATTTTACAAACTGGAAATTCAAATTTTTCCAAATGAGAAGCCGAATTTGTCATCTGCGTTTTAGAATTGACGAGAAACAAAATCGATCTGATTTTACCAGTTGCGGATCAATTTCGTTAAATATATTTTCAAAATTTTGTCAGTTTTGTGGGTGGGAATCCTCTTCCTTCCTCGCTCCCTAATACTCACGTGGGCATCTCCTCTTTTAGAGCATTAAGCCTGAATTAGCACTCCTAGCCACAGACCTTGCTTAGGCACGTGATTAGGTTACACAATAAACACATTCTTGTATTCTTTAAATAGACTGAAAAATCGTTGGGATTAAGTTAAACATCAAAAATGGATATCTTACTAAAAAACCGTGAATGTAGAAACCAGCAGTGTGTTCCACAACACCTAGTGTTCTGATTGCATGTCGAGCGTACTGATCAGGGGCGCCAGCCAGAAATTTTAGGCGCTGAAATGATTTAAGCGGACGAATTATCTGCGTCCGTTCCGTTAGGATCACGTGAGGTGCTAGAGTTTGAACAAAAATGCCATATTTTTGATTTTCCGAACGTACCGCTTCGGCGAAGTTTCTTATGAATACCTGCGTATATAAAATAAAGACCTGATAATGATATGTGCTTAGGTAATCTTAAAACAAACAATTCTTGCCATATTTTTAATATTTCAGTTTGCACTTGTGTATCCTAACATAGATATTTAATAACATGGATTGGTAATCATAATATCAATGGGTAATTCTACAATATAATGTTAATATCCCTCCCTGTATATCTTGGGGTGAAAGAGTGACATTTGAAAGTAATACAATGACCCTCTCCTCTCCAATGTACATTTTCTTATAAATCGTCCTGTTTTGCTACTTTCTGCGTTGCACGATGCGACGTCCTAGGAACGTCTTTTGTCTTCTGCATACCTATACTTCCCGTGCATGATTTTATCTAAACTATAATATATTCTTTTTCTTACTCATTGTCCTTTTTCCTCCCTCAATCGGCCAGGCAGGACATACGTTCAGTTACAGCTTATATATGTCTTAGCGCTCGCATTAAGACTTCCTTTTACTATTTAGTCAATTAATACATGCTCTTTTTCGACAAACTCTCGTTTCTGTGATTTTGTATGCCTTCATGCCGGTCCGGACTAAACTCTTCTCTCGCAAAACTCGAAAAATCCGCAGTAATTTTTTGTAATTATTTCTCCTAATTTCGTACTTTATAATTGGGTGTAGGTATTATTGAGAATGATCTCCTATCTTGTTCGTCCTTTTTGTTTTATAAATATTAATAAGCTTTTATAGATACATAATGTTAACGCTGGGAAACATCTACTGTAGTGCAATATCCATCGTAGTGGCAGTCGTATTTCAGAGGCGCTCTGACCACCTCTCGACAAAGGCTACTGTTGGCCCAACCATACCAAAGTGTTCTAGGGAGAGCGTATCAATGTTATCAATCAAAAAGTTCCAGAAAATCACTCAAAAAAAGCGGGGGGGGAAGTAAAATATCTACATTTATGTAGAATTATCCTTATGTATATATTGTATCTCGCCTCAGTCGCCTAGTTATTAACCTTTGAAGCTGCATAAACCGCTACTAATGGCACAGCGATATCTTCCATTCCAGACGATATATTCACAATCGCTCCTTTTCGCCGTTTCTGCATCTGTGGTAAAACCATTCTAGTCATTTGAACGGTCGCTCCACAATTCACAACCACAGTGTCCCATAATTCTTTCTCTGACATTTCGGTCACGTACTTCAAACTTGAAGTTGACGCCGCTACATTATTCACTGTCAAAGGTATTAAAATTACTTATAATGTGGTCAGCGAGTGTTTTGAAAGTGATTATCTTTCTATATAATATAAATATTATGGTTCAAATACCCCCAGTAGCGCAGTCCGGTTTCACCTGGGTCATGACTAAAATTGTAAGCTGAAGGGTGAAAAAAGTATTCTTATTGTCAACTTTTGCCACTAAAATATCAACTAGGACCAGATTTTCCTTTAACTACGCTTCTGTCAGTAAATGATCGAATGTAAATAATAAAAAATAACCCAAAATTCCAACTGGTATGTCCCTCAACTCGTGCTTTATATGTTTGTACACAGATTCGCCTTTGCTGAAGTCGACTTCAATTACTTTCGTTTTCACTTCGTGCTCAGTCTCTGGAAATCCGAAAATTAAGTTCGAAATTTACTGAGATCTATGCAAGTGTCCATTAGTTAGGGGTAGTTTTGTATGAGTGAATTATGTTTTTGGATGTAGAACCGAGAATTAGGAAGATAAATTCATACCTACGTTATTTCTTTTATACTCACCGATTTCAGCTGCAACTTTCTGCAATTTCTCCAATCTTCTGCTCATAAGAACTACATTCACTTTTCGTTTAGCTAATTCCTTAGCATACGCCAGACCAATACCCTCAGATGACCCTGTCACCACTGGTGAGAACATTTGATTTTATTTGACGAGATTATATGTATTTGTAGTTTTAATTCGCGTCATTGTGGTGCCCGAAATGATCATTAGTCGAATGTTGAGGTGCCCGTTTCGGGCACCACAAGGTTTTTACGTTATTTCGAGCTAAAGTTAGAGGTAGGGGGCCAGGGTATCGGGAAATCACATTTTTGGAACAATAAAACCTCCATGCAGCGGGCACGGACGGGACTGTAGAAAGCGTCCTTTGTAGGGGAGTGTCCGGCTAGGGGGAGTATCCGTAAAAAGAGGTCAATTCAAAAATTAGAGAATTTTGAAAAAATTTGTTCTGAAATGACAATTACTGTGTACTCGTACATAGGTACAGTACTGTATTGCTCGAACATACGTATAGGGGAGACCGGGGTACAGTGTAACAGTGATTATCAAATTGCTTCATAACACTATAATGTTGCCGTTTTGTTTACTAATCGTAAGATATAGTCGAACCCGTTTATAAAGTACTCGGACATAACGTAACCTCAGTTGTAACGTAGGAATTATACTGGTCCCGTCACGCTCCCATTTAAATGTGTGTTAAAAAAACTCGCTTGTAAAGTAGTAAGACCTTGGTTGTTACGTAGTAATTTTACGTATTCTGAATGCATTACTGCATGAGTATGCAAGAAAATACTGAGGTAAAGAGTGAAACGGAACGATGAGCCGGAGATGTTCGCAATTTTATCAAAAATCAATTTCGATTTATCCACGCAGTACCTAACTAAAGGAGCAAAGCAAAAAAAAAAAAAATTACTGATTTTACACAGACCATAGATGGGTCTACATAATCCATGTAACTACAGTATGTATGTATGCATTTCAATCATCAATTATGTATGCACATTCAACTCAAAAATAAAAGGTATCCTTGGTTGTTACGTAGGTACCTCTGTTATAACGTTGTAAAATGGCAGGTTCCCCTGAGGTACGTTATAAACGGGTTCAACTGTAGTAAATTTAGAAAGGAATCTGTGAAAGAAAAAGATGCAATGCCTCGACTTTCATCTACACCAAAAACATTTTTAATTGATTTTTTGTTCTTTCTCCGCTGTAATCTTAAATATTTTTGAATCAAAATTTTTCTCAATAAAATTTATCCTTTTGACAATCTAAATATATGAAAATTACAAGAAAAGTAGGCATTTTTTAACCGAACAGTATAATTTGGATTTGACAAGATAGTTTCTCGACAATATGTCGTACTTGATAAAATTATGTGGATGTGACGGGGAACAGTGTAACAGTGTTTCTTACTTCCATACGTCTGTGTATAACAGTTTAACAGTAGGTATTTCTTTCTTCCATACGCCTGTGTACTGCCGTATATGAAATGTTTATATTTTGATATGCCCGGTATTCGCTAATTTTGATAAAACTGCAGTTTGTACGTTGTACCAAGAGATTTTTGGATCTATTATTCAGAAAATTCTGGATTTTTTCAAGCTAAACGATTACCTTCTATCAACTTTGTGGCAGTGTTACACTGTAACCAAGTACTAAGGTACAGTGTAACAAAAAAGTACGTAGCTCAAATAATTTCTAGATTCTTCAGGTTTTAGCATTTTCAGGCGGTGATAACACCAAAATGTAGCCAAAGGTTATATTTTCCAGGCGAGGTGTTAAAGTCATCTGAATTCAAAATTTAATTTGTAGTCCGCAGATCAAAATGGACGAAAAGTGTTACGCTGTCCCCCCGGTCTTCCCCTACATAGACAATTAAGTTAGACAAAGTTTTAAAAAAAAATCTACGATATTTGTTTGTTATGTCTTTTTTATAAGGAAAATCTATTCAATTCATGAATTATATCAACTTTTTCCCCTTATCTGCATTCAACTATTGTCCATTGTAGAGAATATCCGCTGTTCAGAGGTTATAATGTATTTTCCCCATACCACTCAACGGGACCGAAAGATTTATCCGCTGTAGAGGAGTGTCCGTTTGTGTAGGGTCTTTACAGTACCATTTTAAAATAAATAATTTTGGTAATATTGATAACTTATTGAGTTATAATTACCTGCCCAAGATCCGTATGCTGTTACTAGATCGATCTGTGGTCCAAAATATGGCCAGAAATATGCTTTAAGCCCGGCCAATAGCCTTTTGAATATGGTCAAGGCCATCCATGTAGTCCATAGGATTCCTAATACGCTGAAAAATGTAAGCAACGACAGATCCATATTGACGTAATTGCAGAATTTGCTGCAGTAAGCTCATAAATTTCAGTCAGAAACTCCGGAAAAAGTATGATGCGAAACTCGAGACCTAGAGTTGGTATTTTCTTTGTTTCTCATTTCATAAACCTTTTTACCTTGATAACCCCTCTTCCCGTTATTTCAAATTATTACGCAAACCCATTTGCAGTCAATATAAGATATTAGGTCAATTATAATTCTAATTACATTTCAGTGTAAGGGTGTACGTCATTATGTTTAAAATTGCACAGTTAAACTCTTCAATTTTTTGCCGTCGACCTTGTCACATACTTTCAGTTAGAAGTGGGTGAGGATCGATTGCTTCCCCGAATAGGCAGACCCTGCACTCCTAATTCTAGTCCAGAATCCGGAATCAGTGATTTCGTAGGTACCTATTGCTAAATAATGGTTAATAATGTTGCTATTGAATTCAATTTATAGGTTTTCCGGATCACCGAATTTAATGGAGATAATTTTTTGAGCCGATGCAGTGGTATTCCATCGACGGGGCTCCGGCTAAAAGATGACATTATTTCGAGACTGTGTTTCCTTCATATGGTGTTCAAAGTTTGCCGAATTAAATGCTACGAGTATACTAAGGGTATAATTCTTTGATGTGCTGCAAAAAGATGTAAAAATTATGTAGGGTACCTGGCCCAGCGTTTGTCCCCGTACGTAATTTCCTCACCGGGTGTTTCACAGCCGGTGCACTCACGCGAAAATTGCCCAGAACTGTTGAAAATCATCTAAAAGGACCTGCTAATATGAAACCTTGACTGATGTTAGCGTATACTCAAAGTGAGCAATCTCGATGTTTTATGGTATTAAAGTATAGCTTGAGATGTCTACTGATAGAATCAGAAAAAATGTTGTCGGATATTTTATTTATTTATTTTTCCTGAAGTTATTAACTTTTTTTTTATCGAACGGCCTTAATTTCGTTCCTATAGGGGACAAAATTATGGTACAAAACAAAGTTAATGATTAAAATTTTTATCGTATTCAGGTGGTAAAACAAAAACAATGGTTTAAACCACCAGAGAGCATTAAATCGAAAAAATGTGATTATTGTTTGAAAATTGTTGAAAATTAGATATCGGAATATTTAAATACGCTCCGCAATATATTTTTACGTAATTCTTGGGTTGAAATACTCAAAAATATTTATTTTTCTATCGTAACGCTTGATTTAATTTGAATTTTACCTAAAAGAATCAGTAGCGGACTTACGGGGAGGGGGGAGGGAATTCCCCCAAAATTAAAAAAAAAGGAACGCGAAGAAAATAGAAAGAAAGAAAGAAAATTTTTGTAATGCTACACTTCTCTCTTCACTTTTATCGCATTAAGGAAGTCCGTGAAACGTTTCAAAGAGAGAGGGCAAAAAATTTTGTGCATTATTTCCTAAGCTCCCCCCTAAACTTATTCCCTAAATCTGCCTCTGAAGAATAGGGGGACAAGATTAGGAACACTTTTTTCAAATTTTCGAAAATCTCACTTTTTGGTCTTTCATGCAGCTAGGAGGGGATAACTATTCTCGAGAAAAATCGACCCCAGGGCTAGGTGCCCAAGGATATAGGGTACCTATATACACTTTTTCTTTCAACTTTGACTCAATAGGGGGGGGGGTGGCAATTTGAGGAATAGAAACGGGAGTCGATGATTTGGCCGTTTACCCTAACAGTCCATTCCTTAATTTTTGAATGAATTATTATCGCCAAATAGACCATTATTTTTGTCTTTCCTGTGGGAGAAGATGCTGGATATGCAGATTAACCGCACTTTTCCTGTCCTTCGTCTTTTTTATTGGCATATCACGTGATCAGATTTCTGGTATAATTGAATGCATTAATCTTTTAAACACCTATGAAGGGAATACCACCTCGAAACAAAGACCATTTTAAACCCGAAACTCCCTTTGGTGGGAACCCACTGGATTGGATGACCTGTAATTTGTATTTTAAATTAAATTCAGTGACCGCGAAAACAAACAGAATACAATCTCGATGTACTGACCAATATTCCACAGAAACACCTTAATCCCCTCGGTAGGGCCACTTTGGCATGCGTGCATCGCCATACGTCCCTCCACACGATCTTCTCACTAACCTGTATCTCCTTAACTGCCAACACTGTGAAGATGATGACTTTCTCACTGTGGACCGCTTCTTCTCATGCCCCTCCCCCACCTGCCTTCGTAACTCTCGCCACGTCCACCATAGTCGAATTTTAGCCCTCTCCAACTCCTACGAGCACATAAACAACACCCTCACCTACCTTTCCGCTGCTGGATACCTCTGCAACATATAGACAACAACCTTTCCCGAGCACATAGCCCGAGAGTGTAGCTCGTCCGTGACTTGATAATAATATAATTCTTAACGGGGATATCTTGAACTTCCATTTTGAGCAGTTCTAATCTAGATACAAGAAAATTGCTAATGACCTGTTTTATCGGAAATTTAATGCACAATCTATTGTAAATAAAAAACAGTAGCTTAAGAAAGCAAGGTTCACGGGAAATTGAAAAAATGTGAAAATTTTCGGATATAATCTGTACTAAAATTGATTGTACGAACACCCTGTTGAACCGACATTTTTCTCTCTATGGTTGCCACAACTGCCCTCTACTATTCCCTTCTGGTACGATTTTTCTGTCCATTTCCAGTCGTGAGAAGAAGAAGGGAAAAAAATTCAAAGATGGAAAACTTTTCAAAATTTGACCATAACTAAGTCCCTTGAAAATTAAGAGTATGCAAATATATCTACATAGTGTCGAGGTAGGTTGCCTACTTACCAGGTGGAAGGGAGGTAATTGCATAAGAGACACCCTGTATTGCCGAAGTGGGTTTAATCACTTAAAATGACTCGCCTTTTATGATTCATTTCATAAATTGACGGTTTTCACACTGTGTATCCGACAATTAGCATAATATTCTGGCATTTCATTGAATGACGGATTTCACAATTTGTTGCTAACATGTACATAATATGTAATAAACATTAACCTGAGAGGAACACTCGCTGATGTATCAGCCTTATTCACGCACACACATCAAAATCAGCAATACAAATACATAGATATTCTTATAGAATAGGAATTTATATAAAATAATAATTTGATTGATTTACAAATTAAAAAAAGTGACCTTTGAAACCCGTACATCGACTACTATGTCGAATTTCACCTCAATCTTCACAACTAAGTTTGTGGCCTCTTCCCTTAAGTCATTGAACTATATCGCGGAATGAAGCTGAATCGTATTTAAATATCACAAAACTTATCTGTGTCTGAATACATAATACATTTCTAACACCCTCGAGGGTCGTGAACATTTTTCTTAATCTCAAATCTTAATGTATTTGTCCGTAAAAAATATGAGGGAGCAGTGGCGTGCATTACAAGTAAGCGAGGTAAGCACCGCTTATCCTGAAAAATCCCGAGAAAAAAAAATTTCATATAACTTATTAACTTGTAACAAATAAAAGATATGAAACATTGGGCAAAGACAGAAGCGATCGTATTGCCGCTTATTACACTTATATAAATTCAGGTTAAAGAAATGGCACCGTCTTTCGGCGGTTGAGGAGACAGGTGAAATAGAAGGGTTCACTGTTCGGCAATCAGCTTCTACTTATTCGTATTTATTCGTATCAGAGCAGCGATCCGAAAATCGCTTATTTTTCATATTACATGTAAACTTATACACGACTTACGCGCCGCCTCTGTGTTGATAATCAACGCAAAAACACACTAGTATGTTTAACGCGACGAAAACTGGGTATTTCGTAAGCGATTTTAATATCGCTTATGGCTAGTTGAACGTCGAGTTTGGAAGTGAAACGTGATCAGTATGTTCTATGTCCTAATCAACACGTTCATGTTTAAATGCTCCGATATTTATTTATTTTTTTGCCCACAGAATGCGTCCTTGGGATCTTATTGAAAAACCTTTTTCACAATTAATTTTTAATGAACAATTAGAATTAATTTATCAATGGTGGTAAGCCGATACCAGAATTACCATTTTTGAAAACTAAACAAAAGAAAGGTGGTTCGATTTTTACTGGACATGGACATTTCCACATATGGCAATATGAAAACCTTTTGTGGTTAACCAGTTGTGAAGATGGTGGAAAAATTGTCCTATTAGTCATGTCTATTCATGGACGTACCGATAGGGAGGCAACTTCCCCCCTCTTCTCCGTAGAATTTTTTACTCAGCATCAGCAGCAGTTGGGAAAATTTACAGTTTCAATTTGGTAGAGTTGAGAAAATCCAAAAAATTAAAACTTTTTTTTTGCTTTGATACTTGGGAATGGAGTTGGAAAGTTGGAAAAATCCAACAAGTCAAAGTTTTTTTTTTTTTTTTTGCCTTTGATGTTTGGGAACTTTGAATTGAGTCAGTTGGAAAAATCCAACACGTCAAAAGGTTTTTTTGGGCTTTGATACTTGGTAATTTTGAGTTGAGTCAGGTGGGACTTCCACAATTTTGCCCCCCCCCGGAAAAACTCTTCAGTGGTACGTCCCTGTGTCTATTATTCGTCACAAAAAAGAACAAATGCATATGGAATGATCCTACACAGGGATACGAGAACTTGAATAATTTCATCAGTGCCGTTTTGTAGTAGCATGTTTCATACTTTTATTATTCTGATTTTTACTTCACCTTTACCCTTATCGCTTACCTCCAAGGAAAACTCACTGCACGGTCCGCACACCACTGCTGTATTGACCCTTACACTTAAGTCTATAATAAATTCAAGGGAGATGTTTACTGTTTGGCGTTTGGCAATCCTTGTACATGTATAGGGCAGCAAGGTGTGCGTTGGATCTAGCGCTTTTTTTTTTTTTTTTTCTTCTTCCATATTGCACGCATTGCACGACTTACATCCCGCCTCCTTGTTAATTACCAACACAAAAACACACTAGCATGTTCAACGTGATGAAACCTGTGCGTTTGGTTGCGTTCTGGAAGCGCTTTGGCTACACACGAACATCAAAGTTGACCGTGAAACGTGATTATGTTCTTCTACTAGTCAGCGCGTTATGTTTGAATGTTCTGTGTTTTTTTTGTTGTTTTTTTTTTTTTTTTTTTTGCCCCCAGCATGCGTATTCGAGATCTTATTGAGAAACCGTTTTCATGACTTTTACTTTTAATGAACAATTAGACATTATTAATGATGGGAAGCCCAAACCGTTAAAAACTGAGCAAAAGCGAGGTGGTTCGAGTTTTACTAGAAATTGCCACGTATCGCAATATGAAAACATTTTGTGGTTAACCGGTCGAGGGCAGGTCTCCCCCCGTAAGAATTTTTCACTCGGCAGTTGGAAAGATTTACAATTTCAATTAGGCGAAGTTTTGAGAAAATCTAACAAGTCAAAGTATTTTTTACTGTGATGTTTAGGAATTTTGAGTTGAGTCAGTTGGGATTTTCACAATTTTTGCCTCCCCCCTCTCTCAGGAAAAACTCTTCGGTAGTACGTCCCTGTGTTTATTCCTCGTCACAGAAAATAATAAATGCATATGGAATGACCCTACACAGGGATACGACAGTTTGAATAATTTCACCAATGCCATTTTGTAGTAGCATGTTTCATATTTTTTTATTCTGATTTGTACCTCACCTCTACGCTTATCGCTTACCTCCTAAGAAAAATCACCGCACGCCACTGTGAGGGAGCGAGGGGTCACCTAATAATACACATTGTTCGATCTAGCTGAAATTTTCGGACCTTATTTTTTCTCCAAGTGGAACGATAATCCGCTCGTACTCGTTAATATGAAAAAAAAAGTTAAGTTTAAAAGGTTGATGGCTTGGCATTCTAATGCACAGTAAAATTTTGAATGAGACTCCTCTACTTCCCAGAGACGAAAACTAGCAGCGATCGGCAGCGTTTAAATACACAGGTTTTTTCTAGATTATTGCGAAACAAATACCTCATATCAACCATTTTTTTCATAATCATGTTCTTATTATTTCGCAATTGTAGCTAATCAGCGAATAGTATTTTGTCTATTATTATAATCTGTCGGTTTGATACATTGGCAGAATATCGACTACTATGTTCACATTGTATTTTAGCACGATACCTGTGCACATTTTTTCCATCTTTCAGCAGAAAACATTGTTACCTGCGAAACCCGTATAGGTCATTTTATCGCTAGTTCCTTATCTGTGTGCAACGTGCAAGATAAGGGATGAACAATCCGCCCAGGCCAGGCAGTTGACTCATCTATTGAAATAGTCTGGTTTGCGACGTCGTGTAGCAGCGAACTCATGCCGTTGAGTTCTGTATCCCATTCTTTATTGATGACTTTTGTCGTAATACAGTTTATGTAACCACTAAATGGCGTTGTTTGTGTCGCGTAGTAGCGTCGAAGGGTTGTGCGGTTATGGTTCTAGCTTCGCCTGGTGGACCGGACCTAATGGGAACCGAAGATGGACTTCACCTGAGAAGAAACAGAAGACAATCTGACAGGTAACGGTACTTATAATCTGTAATGGAAATACATATACAATTCGAAATAGTAGAGCGATGCCTTTTCAATCGAATGGGACGATGCTAAATTTCGCCTTACGCCCTATTGATCGAAGATCAGAGAGCCGTAACGCCATAAGAAATGTGACGATTAGAAGGACTTCGCGTTCGTTGAAAGTTCAGATGGTTGAATGTTCTTTTCCATTTTTATGTTGTTTCAATAGCTTTTCGTGTTGATGGTTTCTATATGAATCAAATGACTCGGTGAAACTGGCTTTGTTTCATGACCCGTAAGGACTCATTTGCTCAGTTCACTGAGAATAAAAAATTTCAATTTTTGAAACTCGAGTTCTTTCCCGGTATAGTAGCCTTCTTGTAACCTGAAACTTTACCACTTTTGCTGTCATTCGCTTGTCAATGAGAAGGAATACTAAAACATCATCTACCACATTGTACTTGAGCAATAAAATAATTCCTTGCTTATGTGTTCATACAGCCGTCGTACATCCTCCTGTTATTTATAAGGAGCTTGGAATGGTCCGCAACTAAGGTTCAGCTCTTTGGTGAGGTCTCTGGCACTGCATGCAGGACTACTTTTGAACTACGGGTTCGTTGATGTTGATTTCCTATCTGGTTCACGATTCAAATTCTAACGTCTCACTTAGCAAGAGTTTAGTACATTCTGACTTGTAACTTAGCCTTGCAATTTAAATTCAGCTGGTTTTCGTATTTCAAAAATGTTCTACGGCGTCTTGTTTCTACATCTTCCTGGTGTTTTCATTCTTTCGACCTTCTAGCGCCTGAAATGTTTTGTTTCATTCACCTTCGTTCAGTTTCGGGAGCTATAATATATTGTACCTAGTTCAGACTTTACAGCAAAGTTCGAATATTCGACAGGAAACAAACATTTTACATCCGGTGCGAATTCGACTTATTCAAGCTGACCTAACTGAGCATAATATAGTAAATGGATTGCACCGCACCGCGTACAATAAAATTATTGTCGATAAAAATATAGTATGCAAAAAATTGATGTTTCTCGTATTGCCAAATCCATAAAAATCTTTTTTCATTTTTTACCTTCACTTCAGAGTTTCGTTCTTGCGGTTTACATCTTCATTTTACTGTACATTGCTAATGATTTTCATTGTACATTGTAAGCCTTGATGAGCATTGCAATTCTTCCTATCTCGATCAGCGAACATTTTATTACACAATTAATACATCCTTTCAAGATAAACGGCTAATTTTCTGGCGTCTCTTGGTTTGTAAAATATCAATCAACTCGCGCACATGGTTGCCTACGACTCAGTTCCAGGAGTTCGAGTCAAAAATAAGGGCTCCATTATCAGATTTTGGAGACCTTCCACAACGAACATATTTTCGTAATTAGTCTAACAGGATGAAATAGAACTGAACACATACGTGTGCTCTACCAATAATTTTAGAATACGAATATTTTACGCTTCTTGAGTACACGCACATGTACATAGAATCCTCTTGAGGGACAGCCAAAATCGAGAGTTTGCAACGGGCTTGTCGAACTCGGGCTTTCCCCAGAGGTTTATAATATACGTATATGTGCCATTTTGAGTACAGTTTCACTAACAACTTCGGAAAGGAAAAGCCGAGCTTTCGTAATTTCATTCAGAGACTTACTTCACGCATTTCTAAGCAGGCTGTGGTGTGCCAGCAAGCCAAGTTTCTCAAACCAGAGGCATGATTTAGAAACTTGCGTTTCACTCGCGTCTTATAATACATAATGATAAGTGAGATAAAAGGAGCAATGATGGTTGTCCTTGGCAGAGATGTCAGGGTTCCCCAAAAATATGAACGCATTCACACCGTTCGTATTCGCTTTAAAAAGTGAACGCGTTCACATCCGTTCTCGTCCATGTGAGAAGAAGAACGCGTTCACTTTGTTCTCGTTTGTGGAGGTGTTCCATTTATGAACGCGTTCTCGTTTGCGAACGGGAGTTGACATCTCTGACTGTAATAGTCATTCCTCTCTCCGTTCTTTCCGTTCTCGCCCACGAAATAAAACGAATGCGTTCCTGCCTTTCTCCACTCGTGTGAGAAGAAGAACGCGTTCACTTCATTCTCGTTTGTGGAGGTGATCCGTTTGTGAACGCGTTCCCATTCGCAAACGGGAGTTGACATCTCTGATTGTAGTCATTCCTCTCTTCGTTCTCTGCGTTCTCGCCCAGAAAATGAAACAAACGCGTTCCTGCCCGTTCTCTGTTCGTGTGAGAATAAGAATGCGTTCACTTCGTTCTTGTTTGTGGAGGTGCTCCGTTCGTGAATGCGTTCCCGTTCGCGAACGGGAGTTGACATCTCTGGTCCTTGGCTCCTTGCATGATAGAGGCTTAGTGCACGGTAGAACAATCGCTTTTTCTGTCGTTTTGTCGTCGAGTCTGGATACTCACGGACGTGAACGTAATGGCTAAAATATACTGAATTCATATGAATATGTTGAGGGAATACTAGAAAGGTGGCCTGCGCTATCTGCATTGTAAAAATTGATCACAAGGTACAAGAGCCAAGACCTTTCCAACTCTCTCTAGTCAAGAAAACACCAGCACCACCGTGTGAGTTATGCTTAAAACAAATGTACACGTGTCTCGCTATATGTTACAATTAGTGTTCTATGTACAAAGAAAAAAGAGAAGAATTTCTAAGAAGAATTGATGCCTGTACTAATCAAAAAATAATTACAAGTTTTTACTCCTACCTTCCACCTTTTTCTGTCCCTCATCTTGCTGGAAGTTGGAGAAAACAAAGTGTATTGAACATTAATACACGTAAGCGGAGCCTAAGCTCGTTTCGGGTTCGGCATAATATTTTGTTACAATATAGCTGGTTACTTAATATATGTACATGAAAAGAAAAAAGAGAAAAGAATTATATAACTAAAGAAAATGAGATTAGAAAAAAGGAAACTCAAGTACAAACTGCTACTTAGAATCTAAATAAAGTTTGTATCCCGAGACTTTGAAACCCCCACCCCCTACCGTAAGCCATACCCTTTCTTACTCCTTACCTTAAAAGTATACCCACCTAGTGTCTATATAATTTTCTGGTCCCGTAGTAGGAGGTTTAGTTTTCTTTTTATAATGTGTGTGTTTCGATTTGTTGCCTGGATTATTTCGATTTTTACATTTTCGGGAAGACTGTTGAAGTATTTTGTGCCTTGATATATATAGTTGTGTTGTCCCGCTACTGTATTTTTTTTTGGAACTCTTATATTGTATGCATTTTTTCTGGTTTTGATTGCTGAATTTTCCGGTAAGCGGATCCCTCCTGTCGTTTTCATATACAGTAGTGTATTTCTTATATATAGCTGATCCAAACTAAGTAAATTCGTTTTTTCGAATACTTCAGCTGTCGGCGTTTTCGGGTCGAAGCAAAATAAGATTTTTATGATTTTCTTTTGCAATATTTTTATTTTGTGTAAGGTTGTTTGATATGCACTTCCCCAACCTATTATACCATAAGTAAGACTTGATTGTATCAGTGCGTAATACACGTTGTATTTTATTGTAGTGTTTGTTATATTTTTGATCCTCCACATAAAATATATTAGCTTTCTTAACTTAGTCGCCAGATTATTTATGTGATTTTTCCAACTTAAATTTTTATCAATGGTTATTCCCAAATATCTGATTTCGTCCGCTCTGCTAATTTTTAGACAGTTACAGATAATATTTTTTTGGCATGTGGTTTTATGTATTGTTATGTGTGCTTTTAATTCACATCTATTTTGGGAGCTGACAGCTATAAATTTAGTTTTTTCGGCGTTCAGGAAGAGGGAATTTTTATTTAGCCATATTTTTATTTTTCCTAACTCACAACCTGCTTTTTCGTAAACTTTTTCCCAGCTTTCATCTTCAATAATCATCGCAGTGTCATCTGCAAAAGCGATCAGGGTACAATCATTACTTATTTTAGTATACAAGTCATTTACATAAATTAAGAATATGAGTGGGGATAGTGTCGTGCCTTGTGGACAGCCATCTGTTATTTCTCTCTGATCGCTTGTAGTCTCTCCTATTTTTACGAATTGGGTTCTGTTCTGAAGATATGATTTAAACCACTCTTTGACTATGTCTGAGATGCCATAATAGTCAAGTTTTGAATAAAATATATTATGTTGGATTGTATCAAATGCTTTAGATATGTCCATGAAAATGGCAGCGCATTTTTTCTTTCGGTCTAAATCTTGGGTTATACAGTCTGTTAGCTTTGCAATTGCATCAGTTGTGCTCTTTCTTTTTCTGAAGCCAAATTGATTTTCTGTTAATAAATTTTGGTTTTCTAGGTAATTGCTAACTCTTTTCTTGACAATTTTTTCCAGAATTTTTGCTACGTTGGATATTAGTGAAATGGGTCTGTAGTTGCTTGAGGTTTCTTTATCCTTTGTTTTGTGCACTGGGGAAACTATTGAGCATTTGAAGTGGTCTGGGAAAACACCTGTCTCAAGGCTCCAATTAAATAACCTACTGAGAATTCCGGCTATTTGGTTCTTTATTTCCTTTAGCGTCTTAGTTTGTATGCCATCTACTCCCGGTGCAGTTTTATTTTTCATTTTGTTTATTATTTCTAGTATTTCTTGTTCTGATGTGGGTAAAAAATGAGTCATTTTTATTTTATCTGTCCATTTTGGGCTTTGCGAATCTTCCCCATAATTAATGTTTTGTTCTTCACTTTTAATTTTTTTAAGTACTTCCTTTGCTGTGTTTGTAAAAGCTAGGTTCATTACATTGCTTATTATTTTAGGATCTGTTTGTATACAACCATTTTCATCCTTTATGCTCGCTATTGTTTTACTTTTTTCATTACACGGACTCCCCATTTCTTTTAGTGTTTTCCATATTAGTTTAATATCAGTTCCTGCCTTTTCTAGTTTCTTATTATAATAGTTATATTTGCTTATTTTGATGATTTTTGTTAACTGATTTCGATATTTCTTATAGTAAACTAATAATTTTTCGTTTGATGGGTTCTTTTTTGCTTGTAAATGAAGCCTGTCACGCTTTTTAATCGAACTTATAATACCTTCTGTTATCCACTGTTTAGCCTTTTTATGATTTTTCATTATTTTGTATCTGGTATTTTTCTGGGTTAACGTCGTTATTGTTTCTATAAATTTTTTCATTGCTACATTTATATCTTCTTCATTTACTATTTCTCCCCAGTTTTGTTTAGCTAAGTCTTTTCTTAAGTTTGGATAGAGAATTTCTTTATAAATGCCTGGTTCTTTGATCGCTTTTCTTGTACTCTTTGTATTAATTGTTATTAAGGTGGGGTAATGGTCCGTTAGTGCCGTATGAATTATGACCGCTTCTTTTACATTGTTTAGATTGTTTGAATCTATGAAAAAATGGTCAAGACAGTTCCCATTTCTTGTTGGTTCTGTGACTAATGGAATTAGGTTTGTTTCGGCCATTTGTGTTAAATATCTGTCTACGATTTCACTTGATTCTTCTTTTATATTTATATTTATGTCCCCCGACCATATAACGCTGTTTTTTAGATTTCTTATTTTTGGCTGAACTTTTGACTCGAGTTCATCCAGGAATTCTTTTGGTTCACTATTTGGTGATCTGTATCCTCCTATTATCGTAAGCTTGGTGTTTTCCTCCATTTTTATATCTACTTTCATCGCTGTCATGTAATTTAGGTGTAACTCCTCTGCTTGGCTCTTTATATTGTTTTTTATATATATTACAACACCATCGTTTTGATTTTTTAGACCTGTGGTGTAATAGGAATGGTATCCTTCGAGTTTGTATAGTCCTTCAATATCTTTGATACCTATCCAACATTCCGTGAGAATCAGGACGTTATATTTATTTCCCAGTGAAGCCATGAAAACCTGTAGCTGATCAAAATTTTTATTTATGCTTCTTATGTTTATTGTCATAATTTTCAACGTGTCTGTTTTTAAGATATCTACCAGGACTGGGTCACCTACTACAAGCGTTTTATTCTTTATCCTAAGGTCATCTAACTGGAGGTGGAGTTCTTTCAGTTGATTCATGACTTACTTCTAATTTTGATGTGTTTGTTTGGGTCGGCTTACGTGCGGGGTAGTCTCTCTTTCGTCTCTGGGTACAACATTCAACAATCATATACCTCAAACCTGGTATACCTATTTGCGTTTGTAACATTTTATCTAGTAATAAAAGAATAAATATAGCGAGTTAACGAGTTTTCCGTACTCTCTACATTCTAGTATGACTATGTTATCAGTTGGCTAATTTATTTACATGTACTATTACTTTTTCCGTTGTGACGAACGTGTGCTGACTTTGATAACCGGAACATTGCTTTCTACTGGTCCTGTTGATGCTGCTGTTTCTTGTTTGATCTCGCCAAGGTCTTCTTTTCGTGTTATGATTTGCTTTTTCATTGTAGCTGTGTTCCATATGAATATTTTACCGTCGAGTGACCATACGTTTTTCATCCCTACTTTCTTAAATGCTTCGTTGTATAGTTCAAGACGATGTTTGGTGAGGTCTTCTGTAATCTTTACACTTGTTTTTTTCAGCATTTTCTTTTTCATGAAAACCATATTTCTGGCGTTGTGGGATGTAAATTTGACAATGATAGGCCTCGGTTTGTTTTCATTTTCCTCTCCTTTCCGCCCAACTCGATGAGACCGGCATATCGCATATTCGGGTAGGTTGATACCTAATTTTTCTGATGTTATTTTCCTTACAATTTCATCTGTTTCTTCTTCTTCTTTCTCAGGTATTCCGAAGAATCTTAAATTATTTCGACGAGAGTACTGCTCTGCGTTATCTCGGTACTTATCGGTTTCTTCTTTCATCTTGTCTAGCTGTGACTGTAAATCATGGATCTTTTTCTCGTATGGTTCCAATATTTGAGCCATTTCCTATGAGCTATCTTATTAAGTCCTGAAAGAGGTTTGCTGAGTTTTAAAAGTGTCTAAATGAATTTTACAGGGGTGTCCTGAAGCTTACTAATTACATATACTACATGGGTAATCGGATAAAACCAGAGTCGTAGATCAGTCTGAATGGACCTTCACAACACGTGTTAATAATAATAATAATAATAATAATAGCAGCGTTTATTATTGGACAGTGGACATCTTGTACAGTATTTATCTTGTTCTACGTGCACCTGTGCATGTCATGGGCCGAGAGGGGTACCAACTTCCACCTTATTTTTCCAGTTCTTTGCCCGCCCATTTCCGGGCATACGCCTCCCCTTTCTTCCTCCATTTTTTCCTCTTCAGAGTATATCTCCTTCATATAGGTAGGTCCGAGTTCCTTGCGGAATTCATCATGCCATCGGGTGATTGGCCTTCCTTTTTCCCTTTTGTGCGGTGGTATGGAGTCCATCACTGTATTTTCATTTTCTACCTCCCCTCCTGTCTAGAAATGTGACCTCCATGTCTCCATTTGCATTTTTTTCACCTTCTCTCCAATATCCGTCAGTCTAGTTATGGCCCTTGTCGTGGATATCTCCACTTTGTCTTTTTTTTTTTTTTTTTTTTCTGATTCCGAGAATACTACGTTCCATCGCCCTTTGGGTGGTTCGAAGCCTGCTTACATTTGATTTAGGTAGCGTTCATGTCTGCGCATTGTTGGTAGGATACAGTTCCGCCAGACCTCCGCCTCTGTTAGTCGATACTGGAAGTTTGCCTTTAAATATGTTTCTCAAGCTCCAGTATTTTTTCCCACCCATTTTGAATTCTACACGAGATATCTCGCTCGCTGGCCCCCTTGAAAGATAGAGTTTGGCCCAGGTACTTGACCTCGTTAACCAACTCAATGTTTTCTCCCATTATCGACTTGATAGTCGTTTCATTTTGTTCGTACTATTAATTGCTAAACCCGCTTGTTTGCATGCATGAGCAGCAAATCTCAGGTTGCTTATGAATTTCCCATCTATTTTTAATTCCGTCTCTTCCCATTCCAATAGCCGCATTGCTTCCTCTAGGACGCAGTTAAACAGATTGGGTGACAGTGGGTCCCCTTGTTTGACTCCTCTCCCAATATTGAAGTTTTCCCCACGTTTGTCCAATTCTACATACGCTGAGGCACCGTCCTGAACATTTTAAATTATATTTATTTCTTTTTGTCCCATCCCCTGTGCCTTCAGCGCCCTCCAGAGATCTGCAACCTCACACACCTTCTCTTCCATCTGGAGCTCCTTGCTTAGTCACGAGCCAAATCCCCACACTGGCACCCTTACCACGGAACAGTTATAATCAATGCCAGAGAAAATGGAGAATAAAGGCCAGGTTGGGACACCAGGAGTCTTTTCCCACGGAGAGGGAGGGAGCGGATTTTACTTATTTTCTTAAGTCGGAGGTACGAGCCTCGAACTCCTTTTGAGTGCATTTCTTCTGCCGCCCCTCTCCCTAATCTACTACCCATCTCCTCTTGTTCCACCTCCCGCACCCCTGTTTGTCCCCTCAGTCAATCAAACTCTATTTCTTTCGTTTCCTCCTTCTCCCTTTCACATTTTTCAGCGAGATGAAGCACTTTTCGAGGAGCAAATAATCTCCTGATATTCTAAAAATATAGACACCATCGCCCCATCCCACCCGGATAGTAGGTTTCAGAAGTTTCAGATTTCTTATCCACTTCCATTCCTGCCACCACCTTCGGACACCATGGCGAAGATGCAGAGGGTGGGGAGATTCATAGGGGCTAGTAGAAAGGGTAACAGAGGTGACATGATGGTGGAAGAAGTGGAGGCGGAGGAGACCTTTTTAATTTTCCTCGGTTTCCTTATAAAATACATGACCACCTACACTCTGTCATCGTCGTCGCCGCTCCCACCTCCACAATACTAAGTTCAAACTGAGGAAGTGGTGGAGATGGAGGGGAAGTGTATGGGAGGTTGAGAGGAGTAAGAGTGAAATGAAGCCAGTGGAAAAAGAAAGAGGGGTGCGATGGGGGATAGAGTCAGTACACAGAGAGAGGTGATTCTCTTTCCCATGTATGATTCCTGTACTAAGTGAGATCATACGATAAATCTCTTTGGGAGGACAACGGGAATAAAATGAGGCTGACGGTGATTTCTCCTCATACTCTTCCACGGATAAAGAGGATTGAGATTTCTCATTTTGCTACATATATATATACTAAAGACATCTCCTGCTCTGCTTCCCCTGTAAAGTCTCAAGCCGGAAGCTGATTGTGACAAGGTAATAATCCATTAGCTATTAGCATAATTTAAGTTGCAGTCAGCTCGTCTCAGTGAAAAAATAAAGAGCTCTAATAAACAAATGAGGAAGATGGTGGACTAGCGAGGCGTGCACGCGTGCAGTGCTGTGCAATGCGGTACGGCACTTGAAAACGAGAAAGGAGAGAGAAAGAGGATATAAAGGGAATGTTCTTCAACGGAAGGGAGGTTTGGAAGGACAGAGGTGGAAGTAAGAGAAGAAAGAAAACAGAAACGGATGGGAGGGGACAGGGGAGTTGGAGACAGTTCACGGATATTAAGATTCTTATTGAGAAGATGGTAGAGTCCCTTGAGCCATATTGCAACTATTTCCACTCTACTCGAGTACTCTTTTGTTGAGGGCAAAGAAGCCGGAGAAGGAGGAAGATAAGAGGTGGAGATTTATAGTGGGCAGCAGGTGGACGAGAAGAGTGATAGAAGAACTGGAGGGGGGAGAAATTACTGATGATGAGGAAACTGAAGAAAATTTTTACAAGAGTGATGGTTGAAGTGGAGACCACTCCTCCTTCCGCAACTACGGCGACTCTTTCAACACAGGCGACTCTCTCACCATAACCTTCTGTCCCACCTGTACCTTCGGTTCCAATCACCCACCTCCCCGACCATCGCCCTCATCATGCATAGAAGCTCTCTCTTCCCTAGTAATCCCTATTACGGGCCTCCCCACTGCACACCATCTCCACTGCTACCCTGCACCCTTCCGTTACCCTCTTTCCATCACTGCCCTTCACTTCTACTAGCAGCCCTTATTTTGAGAAACCCCAACACAGGTTATTCAACAACACCCTCCTCTCTATATACCGCCTCCCAAAAGAGCCTCCCTCCTCAACCAGTAACCCACGTCTTGAGCGCCTAAGCCAATCCCCCCGTTCACGACTCCTCCCTCACCACGACCATTTTTCCTCATTACAACAACACAGGACCCCTTCTTTCACCACAGCCCCTGTCTACTATGAATACTCTTCCCGAGGTAGGCTACCCCTACCGAAAGGGACGATCAAGAGGCATGGTAGGCAGACAAGACGGTTCCCTACGGCGGAGGAGAAGGAGGAGGAGAAGGAGGAAGAGGTGAAGGAGCAAGCCGATTTCTGGGCTACCAATTCTCCAGCTCCCCGCCTTAATTTTTTTAAATAACTTTGAAAGGAATGCAGAACATACGCTGAAATTCTGAAACAAATCGGAACTAACGCAGCACTAAACACCCAGAAAGTTTCAACTTCGAAAACGAAGTTGAGAATCACCCCTTCTCATTCCCCACACAATCTTTTATTTTTTTTATTGAGTCAGGAAGGGATACAACACTAACGCTCATACTCTAGGAAAAACCAGCACTAAATGCGGCACTAACAATTCTAAAAATTTCAGCGCAAGATTCGAAGGTTAGGGTGGGGGGTATCGTGTCTCCGGGCCCCTCGACATAATTTTTTGAATAAGTCGGGAAGTAATGCGGTACTAAATGCTCATATTCTGGAACAAATCAGCACTAACATAGGACTAATATTCCTAAAAATTTCCACGCAAAATTCGGGGTGGGGGCTAACGTTGCTCCAGCCCCCAATCACCCTCTTTGTTTTTAATGTGCATGTGCATGACTGGGGGGGGGGGGTTTGGAGGTTGGCACTGACGAAAATTTGCAGGGCATTAACCAGCACTAACGAAACACCAACGATTCTGGGTTTTTTGGTGGGCTAGGTCTCATGGAAGTTGCCTCCGTTTCCCCAGCAGCACCCAAATTCATTTTTTTAAAAGTATGGAAAGGAGCAGCACTAACAAAAACTTGTACGGCACTAAACAGCACTAACATAACGCTAACGACCCTGACATTTTAAGCTTGGATTCTGGAATGGGGTCTTCAGTCCCTTGTACTATGCCCTCTACAATGTGGATGTGAGCGATTGCGGCGGTTGGCGGGTTGCACTAACGAAAATTTGCACAGCACTAACCAGCTCTAACGTAGCACTAACGATTCTGAGTGTTTCAGTGAGCTAGGCCTCATGGGCGGTGCCACCGTTTCCCCAGCAGCGCCCTAATTCATTTTTTTTTTCTTCGAAAGTATGAAAGGGGGGCAGCACTAACGAAAATTCGTACGGCACTAATCAGTACTAACGTAGCACTAACGATCTTGAAATTTTGAACTTCGAATCTGAAATGGGCGCTGCTGGGGAAACGGACCCGATATTGTCTGTGCTGGAACATTCTATCAAACCTGGTGCTTTGTTTCCCTT
This sequence comes from Acanthococcus lagerstroemiae, assembly GCA_031841125.1. NCBI lineage: Eukaryota > Metazoa > Arthropoda > Insecta > Hemiptera > Eriococcidae > Acanthococcus > Acanthococcus lagerstroemiae. The sequence goes on along the minus strand of CM063113.1, from coordinate 29,266,233 downwards.
TTTTCCTCCCCCCTTTCAAAAACCAGTCGGAGGTTCTTTTTGCCTACCTGTTATTGTCCATTCTCGCCACGTGTCCAGCAGTCCAGTCCCACTTAAGCCTCCTTATAGCATGGAGGAAGTTAATGTCGTGTTTTAACTTCTTTTTAATTTTAGATAAATTAATCTTGTCTTTCCTCTTTATCCCAAGGATTGCCCTTTCTGTTCTGTTTTGGTGAATGACTATTTTTTCTCTTCAATTTTAGTAAGCGACCAGATCTGAAAACCATACGATAGGGCGGGGAGGACACAACTGTTCAAAATTTGTTCTTTTTGTTTTAATGAAAAGTTCCCTTCAAATATTTTTTTCAAAGACCAAAATTTTTTCCACGAGTTGGCTATTCTTATGTGTGATTCTGAATTTTTTGTGTTGTTAATTGTTATCGTTTGCTCCGAGTATTTAATTTCCTCCGCCCGTTCTATCCCCCCCCCCCTTATAGCCACAGGATCCCTCCGTATGTACGACAAAATTTTTGTTTTCTATATTAATTTTCAGGCCCACTTCCTCTCCTCTTTCGCTCAGTTCTTCCAGCACATCCTTCAGCTCATCCCCGGAGCCCACTACCAAGGCAATATCATCAGCGAATCTCAAGTTGCTTAATCTCTGTCCATTTACGGGCACTCCCTTCGTTTCCCAGTCAATTTTTCTCATAACTTCCTCCAGAGCCGCGCTGAACAGAATCGGAGATAAGGGGTCATCCTGCTTCACACCCCCCCCCCCCCGATCTACGGCAAAGTACCTACACTGATTATATTCAAAGTGGATTTGTCTGTAAAAATGGAGTCGAATTATCCAATAAAAAGAGTCTCTTTATTTGTAAGTTATGCGCAGAAAAAGGGTCGAATTGCGGCTGTTTTGTGCGTCGAAAAGGTCTTATGGATGTGAGGCTTGATAGAGAACCTTTTTCTCTTTAGTTTTTCGGAACAGTTTTTCAGATTTTCATGGTAGCTTCTTAACAAATTATAAACATTTTTTTATTTTTACTTGTATTTGTGCTTTCAAAAAATAATATATTCGGTTTCTAGGGGACTGGGGGACCCGTTTTTGAAACGAAGGACTTTTGGGAGACTTGGAGAACCGGTTGGCTATATGTTGCAATGTTTCCACGCAGACCCGTTCAAAAGAAAAAGAAAAAAGTCTGCGATTTTCTTGAGACGCATTTATAATATGTGATCAAGCTCAGACTGTTTTGATGTTTTCTTCAATTATTTGACAGCCTTGCTTAGAGAGAATTCGTAAAGGAATGACTACCCTAGTGAGTGCAACTGCCTTCTGTTTGAATTTTTACAAAATAAATGAAATACACGAATTCCAAAGTCGAGTGCAAACAAACAATAACAATAACGAGGCTTTATCTTTTTCATTATATTTATAATAGTGTGGTTGCCTGCTAATCAAAATTATAATTAACTACTATACAATGTAGCAAAACATATTTAGGAAAGACAATGTTTCTGCGGAATTTATTACCTAGCCAAATAAAATATTATAATAGATGAATACCTCGCCAGGAGGAGAAGAATAATTTGTTCAAACAATCATAACCGGTTCATTGTTATCATTTCTGAATATTATGTTGTAATGATTCCCGTACATTTCAATTATAACTAGAGGTACATCCAAGTGCGTTACACGACGACTGTTCTCTGAAAAGAATATTGCGTCAGAAAATAGCCCCGTACTTGAGTATGTATACCTTGTCGGTTCCGAGGAAATATTTTTATATTTTCTTCCTTCGTGCAGAAAGACACGTTTAAAAAATTAATCCCGAAGTGTTTCGTACTGAGAATGGAAGAACCCATTTCTTATTGTTAGGTGTGTGACAGCCGATGAGGGTGTTTCAGTGGAATCATTTCCCCGAACCAGTTACAGTTATTCGATTCCGAAATCTTAAGAATTGGTGAATGACCGCGCTCGTACCGATTAGGCTAGAGAGATAAAAATAACAAAACATACACAGGACATGGGAGGACTATGTGAGGAGCTTTGAAACGTAGATGTTCTTTCCTCAAAATTACCATTATCCTCTTGTGGTAGCATAAAATGGGGTTACTTTGAAAGAGGTCGTCCACGGTGAGAGGGTCTCCATCTTCACAGTGTGGGCAGTTGAGGGGATAAAGGTTTGTGAGAAGATGCCCGAATGTGTGAGACGTGTATGTCCAGTCTTTAGGGGGGTAATGATAACTTCCTCGCGGCGGGGGGAACGTTGGGACGTTGACCAGGGGACGGGTGTAAGCTTGATTTGTGCAAGCTTGTTGTGCCGAGAGTTTTTATTTACGCAAAGTGGTCTGGCGAATAGCGGAAGTGAGATCTGTTGAGATCGGGAGAGGACGAGTGATATATTGGAACTGTGTAGCTTGCTATGCAGCTTGATCCACTGCCTCATTTCCTGGTATGCCAATATGGCTTGAGATTCCAGATGAGTGAGATGCTCTTGGTGGTGAAGGAAATGAGATGAAGAATGAGATGGATGCGTTGAACGAGAGCGTGCGTTGAAAGGCGATTAGAAATAGACTTTAAGGAGGACAGTGAATCTGAGAGGACCAGATAGTGGTTGGGGGTGGATGGGTCTTCAAGCGAGGAGATCGTGTAGAATAGCATGGAGTTCGGCTGTGTAGATAGAAGCTGTGTTTTTAAGTCGGAAGGGGTGTAGTAGACTATCTATGGAATAGGCGGAAGCGATGCGTCGTCGGTTGTACTTTGAACCATCAGTGAAGCATAGGATACATTCAGGAAAGCGGTCGAGAATTTCTTCCAGATGTATTAGATAAACACATTTCATAGGGAATTCTGTAAGTTCAAAATTGCATTGGGGAAAGTTCAACAACCAGAGTGGGGCCGATATATGGTTCGTTGGTAGTGAATTGTAGGAAAAGGTACGGGAACAATATCCCTTCAAACAGTGGCGTAGCTAGGGGTTTCCCAAAGGGGGCACAATAAGGTTTTCAAGGGAGAAAAAGTCGAAAATTGCGGTACTTTTTTTAAAATTACCGATATTAGAGGACTATGTAAAAATATTGGGGGGTGCCCCTTGTGCCTCCCGACGCTACTCCACTGCCTTCAAAGTGTGAACGTAAGTGCAGTGAGAATTTAGGAACAGGGGTGTAGTTTGAAGGATTAAAGAGATACTCATAGTTAGGAAGATTAGGATTGTATGCTGTCATAACGAGAAATTTGGCAGTGAGTTGCATTCGGTGGTAAGAGAGAGAGGAGGAATTCCAACATCGGTACACATACTCAAAGCTGGGCTAGTGCGAAAGGCGCCAATGGCGCTGCGTAAACCCGCATTTTGAACAATGTCAAGAAGCTTCAAGTATGAGAGAGAGACAAGTCCATGTATGGGTGATCCGTAAACTATGATAGATCGGATCAGAGTTTGGTATAACTGAATGAGTAGTCCTCTGCTACATATCCTTTGGAAGGATGTGAGAGGCACTTCAGAACATCTAGTGAGCGCATACATTTGCCTTTTATGTGTTTTATATGAGGTAACCAGGAGAGGCGAACGTCAAGATAGAGATCGAAAAATTTTGACTAAACTGGAGCGAGGAATCGATTGTGAGTTGAGTAGAAGAGGTGGGAAAGTTAGATTGTTTGTTCGATACTGGAATATCATGAATTCTGTTTTGCTTGGTGATATACGGAATCCGTGTCTAGAGGACCATGTTTCGATTAGTTTCATTTAGTGGGAACCTTTTCAGGGTAACCTCTCTTAGGTGTCTGTCTATCAGCCTTTCCAAGGTTTTTAGCATGAATGATGAGAGACTTATCGGCCTGTAGGATTTGGCCTTGCAAGGGTCTCTACCTGGTTTAGGCAAAAACACCACTCTCACACCCCTCCACGATTTTGGAATGTGCCCTAGGGCTAATGATGCCCTGAGGACCCTAATGAACGTTCCCATTATGGTCTCTAGTCCTGTCTGTAGGCAGACTGGATAGATTCCATCTGGGCCCGGTGCTTTGTACGGCGAGAATGTGTTTACCGCCCAACATACCTTGTATGGTGTAACCACCTCCTTCGCCGTTTCCCAATCTGTTCCTTTTTGCACACAGTCGGCTCCTGGCTGCGGCTGTGTGTTTTCCATAATTTTTGCTCCCGGAAAGTGCGTGTCAATGAGGTGCTCTATTGCCTCTCTCGGGGTGGTGGAGAAACCACCTGTCGGGAGTTCGAGCGGCCCCTCTTCCACCCACCTTTCCTTACTGAGAAGTTTTTGCAGGCGTGCCGTCTCCGGTATCTTTTCTATAGATTCGCAGAAACGTCTCCACCCCTCTGTTTTGGCTTGCTTAACCGCCTTTTTATATGCTTTTTGGGCCTCATGATATAATTCCCAGTAAGCCGGTGTATTATTTTTCAGTGCAGCCCTCAAGCCTTTTTCGAGTGTCTTTCCTACGTTTTCCCAACTCTGCTGTCCACCAGATGGTTTTACTTAGGCTCACAGTTCTTCTCGTAGGCGTCCCTGAGTGCACCATCCAGTATGTTGGCTTGTGCTTCCAGGTCGTCTACGTTCTGAATCCGTTGCCAGTTGTAACTTGTCAGTCTTTCTAAGTCATACTTGAAGCCTCCCCAGTTTGTTTTCCTAAGGTTCCTAATAGCTCTTTGTTCCTCCTTAGGTGCCCGGATCTGGTATTGGATGTATCGGTGATCCGATAAAGACGGTTCGTCCAACACTCTCCATCCCTGGACTAGGTCCCTAAGTTTGGAATTGCAGAGTGTTATGTCTATAACTTCTTGCCTTACTTTTGTGACAAACGTTGGTTTGCTTCCCTCATTTAGAACAAGCAGATTCTGTGTCGCAAGGTAGTCTACTAGCCCTTTCCCTCTCGGATTTGTGCTTGTACTCCCCCAGATAGTATGGTGACCTAGGTACTTAAAAGCGTAAAAAATTAACTCCAAGTGAAGAAATTCATAAAAATGTACGTTTTGTTCGACTTTTGCCTCAGACCACCCTACTTCATATAAAGTATCACCGCTTTGGAACCCTCGAGTATAATTCGGGTTCGTTTTTGAGGAACTTTGAACAACGAATTCAAAACATCTGAATAGCACATTGCACGCAAACTGTGTTGTTGTTATTAATCAGTATCTTATGACTCCTTACCATCTTCTACTAATACCCCCGGTGTTGAAGCCATAGCCGCCAGAGCACGCTGTGTAATGAAAAGTCAAAGTTTCAACGTTTCCCGTGATTTCAAAGTTACCCCATTTTACTGTATTATTCTGTGCTCAGATCGAAGCACATGATGACCTTATTACCGATGGTTAGAACCTCTAGGTATCCGGAAATGGTTGGCACAATCAGCCAGTCATAAGTACGGCTAAACCTCGTTCCTCTAGGCTACTAAAATCCCGTGACTCGGCAATCGTATCCGCGATTGCAGTCGGTCGCCTTCCGCGAACAAGTTGGTCATGCAGCTCCACGTGAGATTCCTAGCTGTCATCTCTAAGTTGGCTTTTCGATTCACAATGACGGCGATAAACGCCGACTAAATGGCGTGGAAAATCGAACAATGCGGATTCGATGAGAGGCTGGTGTAGATGTCATAGAGCAAATCCTCTCTACCCTTCCATCTATATGACTCTTGGATCGACCAACAGAGATGGAACCACTGTGGTCCGTCCGCGCGCGGTCGAACGCGAAAACGACAACCAATGATCGATCGATCGGGCCAATGATTTATAATAAATTTTAATTACCGTTTAAACCTCGTCACCGCTAAATCGTGTGATCGAGTTTCTTCGTAAATTACCATTAATTACCGCTAACTTCCGTAAATTATCTTTAATAAACGTCGAAAAAAAGAAATATCAATGCGTTACCTTCGACTGATGTTTATTATACCAACGCCACGTCGCCTTATTGACAATGAAATTACCGAGCGGACCTTCATCAATAGATGAGGAGTCGAAGTGGTGTACGGTGGCTTTTGTTTCAGCACGTCGACGATCATAGAAGTAAATAAAATTTTCGACCGGCCGTCGTGATGAGTGGCTTGCCGAGCAGAAAAACGCAGACGTGATCAACAGATTGCGCAATCCACTGCTCATTATGTCGTAATAATTAGAGTGCTCGACTTAGGCCAAATTACCGGCGTGTAACGCGATTTTTGGCAGCACCCAGACTGTCAAATTCAGGGGTGGTAATGCGAATTTAATACCAATTATGCACGTCCGCGAACATCGTGTTTATTTGCATTCGACGGATGACTCCGTGAGCTGGTCTCTATACGATTGTATGGTGCCGAGACAAGTTGTACATGCACGTTTATATCTTTGTATGTGGGCCGTCCACCATATTCGGGCCGAGTCTAGTTCAACCGAATCGAATACGTCTTTTGGAGTTACTATAAAATCGACGTCGGGCAGATGATTAAAAAATCGAAAACTACCAAAAAAAAATCAGCTGCTTGAGCCTACACATAGAACTGTTAGCTCAAATCCTCTGTTCGGGCCACCTGACTTTGTATAGAAAGAAAATACTCGCAGTGGCGTAGCCAGGATTTTTCCAAGGAGGGGATCAGCAAATTTGGGGGGGGGATACACCTAACATGAACTGTATGTTTTTACATTAACGTATCAGTATGTTGTGCTTTTCAACTTCAGTTATGTATCTGAATTTAAATTTCATTTCGCGCATTCACTGTGACACTGCCAGCATATAAAAAAATTCTCATTTCAAGGGGGGGGATTCATCCCCCTAATCACCCCTTGGCTTCGCCACTGAATACTCGCCTGTGCCAAAAAGAACTTCGCCGGGAAGGATTAGAGAAATTCGTCTGGTCTGGACGAGGGACGGCACGGTGTACGTGAGGAAAGAGGACAACACGCCAGTCATCAAATAGAGCAGTTAGAAATGGTGCGAGTTCGTCCTCAAAATGTCTCTGTATTTTATTTTCGGTTCCGTTTATCGGTAATTCTTCCAATAATACATAAATTGAGTAGCCCCGTAATATCTCGAGATAAGAATACTGCAACAAAGCCCCCCCCCTTTCAATAGTAGAAGGTGTCCTTTATCAGATTAATCTATCAAATTGGTGGAAATAATTTATTGACTCGCAAGTCCCCGGAGTGCTCCAATATACTAAAAATTCCATCGTTGTCAACACTATTTGGTTTTTTTCTTAGTAACATAGGTTGCTGAGGCGTATTTTTCTCAATTAAAAATATAGGTACCTGATATGCTTTATTTGAAGAGATATGTCGTGGAACTCATTCGAGGGCTGTACACAAAATTTTGCTACCTTATGGGCGTCTGCTGGCCATGGCAAAGTTGAGTGACCACTTTTGTTCCTTTTCGTAGTTGCTCAGTTTTCTGCAGTGCTCACTGTATGTGATATTTGTTGCCACAAAAACTACAAACCCGAGTCAGTTTTTTTTTTCTTTCTTTTAATATGTTAAAAATCAACTTTTCGTGCTCTAAATTTTAATTCGTAGACAACACTGTGAAATAATTATCACAATATTTGTAGCAAGCCAACACCAGGGGCGAAACTATAGGGGGTGTAGGGGTTAACAGCCCCCAATAATTTGGCAGTCGGCAAATTTTAAGGCTGTTCATTTGACCCCCTCCCCCCATAATTTGACAATCGGCAAATTTTGAAACTGTTCATTTGAATTTTTATTTTTTATGCATGTTTGTTTGTTATATTTTCTTTTTCAATTAAAAAATATTTCGATTAAGAAATTGACAACATTTTAATTTTCTAAACATTTTGTCGGCAAATTTTCAGTTTTCAAAAAATATTTATCGGTAAATTTTTCTTCTCCCCCTGTCCAAACTGAAAGTCAAATTTCGTTTCTAAGAATGGAGTACCCTGAACCCCTGTTAGAGACTAGTAAGGTTTCCTGCTGAGTATCGAACGTTATTTGAAAGGTTGAAACAAAGCTGAAATGTGGAAGACATTTCGAAAATCTGAAAGTCGGTAGCAAACGTTGAATTTCAAATTTCAATGACTATTCGGACTGCCAGTGCGAAAGAGTGGCCCTCTATAATTTTAGGGACGTGAAAAAAAGGAATTATTGAAACCCTACATATTTTAGAAAAATTCATCAGATTGAAATGAAAATGGACTCAATGGAAGGAAAATTTTATGTACTATAAATTTTGTCCTAATCATTTTTTTTTTCGATAAACGCTTTCGTTTTCATAATAGGGTAAATCGTCCATTTTTGGCCAGGTTAAGGAGATTCTTCAACTTTGAACGCCATTCAAAAATACAAGAATCAGTTTTCTTCCATGAAATTTGTCTTAACAGCATTGTTTATGTTCAGCAGAACTGGAAGCCTTTGTTCGTCTGTTCATATAAATGATTCACATGCCTAGTAACTGAAAATAGAAAAATTGTAACCTAAAACACCCATCTTTGGCCAGTTTTGCCATCTGTGGCCCATTTCATGACCAGTTTTGGCCCCACGGATTATATTTCATTTACAGGACAGAATTTTTGCACGTTAAAAGATGAAATGAGCTTGGAAAGTAGTGGAGGAGTGCAAATAGAAGATATCAGACGTATTTCTTCGTGAAAAAATAGTACTTCCATGTTACATATATATTCATATTATTCATAAAAACAAATCTCGCATTTCTAGTGCGTAATTTCTTATTCATAAATTACTTAAAAAATTATTAGTATGTTTTTTCTTATTTTTTGTGCGACATTTTAGTGGTGATATGACGAAGTATCTGCGAATTTTATGAGAACTTTTTAGCTTTTTTAACTCGTACATAACAAAGGGTGGCCAAAAATGGATTAGCACTGTACCCATCTTTTGACAGGTTGCTGGCCAAAGATGGTAAAATCATTAAATTCGAGACCCTCACTTGGCCATGCCTTTTAATTAATGAAAAACAGAGTCAAAATCAATTTTTAAAATCAAAATGCGTTACTAATACCATGAATAAGTAGAAAAATACATTACCTAGTGCAATTACCGCCTAAAAGTGTTCGTATGACGATCTTTTCAATCGCTGGATTCTTAAGAGTTTTGATAAGAAATCACTGAAGTTTTAAAGTTCGCCACAGATCAATTTTTTCAAAAATAATGGGTGACGTAAACTTGAAATACAACACATCATACACACGGCAGTGTTCACTGATTTCATAGCGCAAAAATCACATTCCCAGTGTTACCCAGTCCTTATTTGCTAGCAAATTCATGAGAAACCTGGCCACCTCGATCAGGGTTACAAGGTAAACGACTACAACGCGCCACCGCTTTGAGCAGCCCGAAATCTGTTGGTACTAGATTCTCTGTTTGACCTAGAGCCCGAAATTCGAGAAAGTTGAACTCGACTGCTTTCACATTTCCCTTCGCCTTTCTTAGATAATGCGGCATTTTTTTTGTAAAACGGTTTCACTTTGTCCATAATTTCATGACCACTGTTCACATCACGTCTCCAGTACTCAGTACAAAGATATGATACGACTCAATCGACCCATGACGCGTCCATTTTCTCGTCTTGTGAATCCGTTAGGTGAAACTGGAAAAATTGCATATTATATAGCGACTTCTAAGTCAGTGATTCACTCATTCACTCAGTCAAGTTATTCACTCATTTACTCAACAGTTCATCCATTCTCTAATTCAGTTATTCATTCACTTCATCACTCAGTCACTTACTGAGTCAGTGATTCACTCACTCACTCATCAGTCATTCGCTTACTTATTCAGTTATGTGCTCAGTTACTCCGTCACTCACTCAATGAGTCAGTGATTCACTCACTCACTCAAGCACTTACTCAGTGACTCGGTGATTCACTCAGTTACTTGCTTACTTGTTCAGTTATTCTCACAGTTACTTAGTTATTCCCCCATTCTGTAATGTAGTTATTCATCCACTTTCTCACTCTGTCACCCACACAATAAGTCAGACATTCACTCACTCACTCACGTATTCCCTTATTTACTGAGTGATTCACTCAATTACTCAATAACTTACTCATGATTTAATGGTTTACTCACTCACTTAGTCATTCACTCATTCTCTAATTTAGTTATTCATTCACTTCCTCACTCTATCACTCACTCAATTGGTCAGTGATTCACTCAGACACCCGCTTACTTATTCAGTTATTTACACAGTTACTCAATCACTTACTCAGTGACTCAGTGATTCACTCACTCATTCAGTCATTCATTCATTCATTCTCTAATTCAGTTATTCATTCACTTCCTCGCTTCGTTACTCACTCAATGAGTCAGTGATTCACTCACTCACTCAATCATTCGTAAAAAGCTACAGCGCGCCACCGCATTGAGCAGCCCGAAATCTGTTGTTACTAGATTCTCTGTTTGACCTAGAGCCTGAAATTTGAGAAAGTTGAACATTTTATTAAAATGTAAAAGTTGAAAGCAAAAGACTTATCTTCCAATGTCACAAGTTGAATCTAATAGCAAATATTCTATTGTTCAACTTACGGTCTTAGGGTCCTGGTGAATATTCGGGCCGTAGCCTACATCCTTCAGAGCGCGTCGCTATCGAGTCGAAGAGATGAGTAGCAAAAGGTAAATCTATAAATTTTCCTCATTAAAGTTGAACTACATATCTCGAAAATTAAGACGTTTTTGAAGTATTTGAAAAAGAAACGAATTTTTCGAACAACGAATTTTCTTTCGATTAAGACTATTTTTATACCGAGATTCCAAAATTTTGCTACATGTGTCGAAAACTTCACCTTTTGGTCGTTGATAAGAGTAGTCGATACTAGCGCTGTATGGCCCGATATAGGAGGGAAATTGAGTCTTGAACAAAAGTCAAAACTCCATGTATTTTCCCATAAGAACGAAAGGGAACTTCTGGCACGGACTCTCCTAGTCCAATCGACAGAAAACTTTGTATTTTTTTTATTTTTTTTTATTTGATTTTATTGGAATCAGTTCAGAAGAAGAATCAGAGGAAATTCAGAAAAAAAGATCACCAAGAGTAAACAATGACCACCTCAATGTGTAAAGGAAGTTGTGTGTTCCTCTCAAGTATTCCTAACATTCTGCCACCTTACCCTCCCAGAATAGGGTATGCTCATGTACGCAAATGTGAGTGCCTTGGGGATAAGGTTCCAATCTGCATTTGTAGGGACGAAACTATGGGGGGGGGGGGATGAAACACCCCCAATAATTAGGCAGTCAGCAAATCTTGAAACTGTTTATTTGAATTTTTCATTTTCTAAGAACGTTTGTTCGTTTATTATTATTATTTTTTTGCAATTAAAAAACACTTTGATTAAAAAATCAGCGACTTTTCAAATTTTTAGAAAATTTTGTCGGCAAATTTTTAGTTGAAAGAAAATATTTGTCGGTAAATTTCCTTGCCCCCCCCCCCGAAACTAAAAGTCAAGTTTCGCCTCTGGCCAACACTGTTGTACATAGGGGAGACCGGGTCCAAATGTTACCGGCGTGAAATGTCACAAAATCTGTATCTCAGTCGGTAATTAATGCTGCCTGGTGATTACTGAAGTAAATTGTAGTGAAAAATACGGCGATGAAATTTTATTACGAGATCGAAGTGCATTGGAGGACTCTATCATGAGTTATCCGCGCACGAAGTGTTCACATGATGATCGTCTAGCATAAGTAAAATTCTAAGTTTTTTTGAATATTTCCTCCACGTGGGTCCATTGAGCTATAAACAATTCAGTAAGTAGCATAATTTGCGTTTTGAAGTGTTGGGAATCGAATGCGCATATCGTCAGCTAAATTATAAAACCTTGTAAGTGCCAATTTTGGCAAAATGACTTTTTTGTTGATTGAGATACCTAGAAGTAACTGTAACGCATCCTATGATAATAGCCAAGACATTCTAAAACGACTTTAACATTTTTTAAGGAGAAATTTAAAAAATGTTCAACATTTGAATAAATGGTCCTCCTCAGTGTTTTTTGTCTTGTCTCTCCTGTAAAATTTGCATAACTGCATTTAGACGGTTTTATAATTAAGCTGGCGACTATTTTAGTAAATTATGCACGTGCGCCCGATTTCGGGCATCGTGATCGGGTAACCGAAGTCAACCAGGTTCCTCCAGTTTTCTCTGTGTTCGGCTGCCCTAGTACATGATTCCATCGTCTTGCCTGTGATTTTCCGTATTAAATCTATGCATCGAGGTGGGTGACCAGCCGCGCGGCCTAGTCCCTTCTACTCTTCCCTGCACAGTCAGTTTCTCCAGATTGTCCCTTTTGATTACTCCAATTCAAAATTTTGTTTCCCCACCTCCCGTCCGCTGCTCTTGCGATATGACCCGCCCATTTCCATTTACTTCTTCTTACTTCCCTTACCAAATTTACCCTTCCGTTATCTTTTTTTTTAGAACTGATATTCTAATTTTGTTTTTTAGGGATACTTTTAGAAGGGAGCCCATCATTACATTTTGGGTGGTTTGTAGTTTGTCTTCTTGTTTTTTGGTCAAAGTCCATGTTTGGGCTCCGTAGGTAATTGAGGGTAGGACGCAACTAATAAAAATATCGCATTTGTTTTTAATAGAATAGTTCCCTTTGAATGTATATTTTAGTGACGAAAATGTGCTCCATCCGATTGATATTCTGTTATTAATTACTGATTCCGGTTTATTTTCGAATGAGAGCAGTTGTCCTAGATAGTTTGTTTCTTGGACATTTTCGAATCCCAAGTCGTTTAGGTCACTTGAGTCCAGAATGGGAGTTTTTGACATGATTTTTGTTTTCGAAACATGCATAACCAAACATGCTGTGTAACTTTCATTTTGGAGTTCTATTATCATTTCAGACAGTTCTTTTGGGTTACTGGCGATGAGTACTCTGTCGTCTGTGAATTTTAGGTTGTTCAATCTTACTCCATCAATCCTAATACCCTTGTTTGACCAGTCTAAATTTCTAAAAATTTCCTCTAGTATCGCCCAGAAGAGAGTGGGGGAGAGTGGGTCCCCTTGTTTGACTCCTTTTCGGATATCGAATAATTCCCCACTTATATCCGTTATTATTCTTGCCTTTAGGTTGGTGTACATGTCTTTAATAATTTTTAAATACACATTAGAAATACCTTGATTTTTTAGGGCCTTAAACAAGAATTGATGGTCTACAGAGTCGAATGCTTTTCTGAAATCAATGAAAGCGAGGAGGAGGTTGAATTGGTATTCGTTCGATTTTTCTATAAGTAGATTTAGGGTGAAAAAATGATCAATCATGGAAAAATCACTTCTAAAGCCAGCTTGTTCACCTGGTAACTGGTATGCCAAGCTACCCTTTATTTATTTTTTTTCAATTGCTTTAGAAAAGACCTTCGACAAGGTGGAAATAAGACTGATTGGTCGGTAGTTGTCTATTTTATGTTTATCTCCTTTTTCGTGGATCAGGATTATGTTTGAGTTCCTCCAATCGTCCGGGACTTTCTGCGTTATCAGTATTTTGTTGAATAAAATTGTCAGAGAGTCGATTTGCCCTGGTCCTAAATCGTACTTAAAATGTTCGTTTGTTAAATTGTCGTCTCCTCCTGCCTTATAGTTTTTCAGATTGCATAATCCTTTCTAATTCTTCTCTTGAGAACGTCGGTTCTGGGTCTTCCAGGCTGAGTGAGAGGCAAAGCTGGTGGTTGGGTCTGATGGTTTTCATAAATATTTTGGTAGAAGGAAGTAGCGATTTTGTTTATACCGAGCCTTGAGTAATTCTTATTTCACTTTTCATCCAGCATGAAGGTAGTCCTGTGAGTACCTAGAGATTTTAGTTTCCTAATTTGCTTAGTGCTCTTTGTGGAGTTTAGTATCTTGGAGATCTCTAACCGTTCCTTTTCCCTGTTCCTTTCCCTGATTATCCGTCTGGTAAGTTTACAGAGTATGTTAAGCTCGACTTTTTCCTTCGTAGATTTGTTTTTCTTGAATCTGAACCTATCCCTATCTCGTATCAGTATCTTAAGATCTCCAAGGTCTCCATCTTCCAGGTCTCGATCTTTAGTCTTTCCTGGAGTACCTTGAACTGCCGTTGCCGCTTCTAGCAGATTTTCCGTGATAAAGCTGTTGAGCTCGTTTACCCCCCAGCCTACCATCCCTTCTTTCAGTGTACTTGACCTGAATTTATTGCTTACTTCCTGTCTGTATGATTCCTGGTCCAGTTCTACTAATTTTATTCTATTCCGAATTTTCTTTCATTGTCTTCTTTGGTGTGTGAAGTTACTTTTGGAACGGCCCTTGTAACTTCAGTGTGGCACTCTTCCCAGCTATTGACATAATGTAATAACCTGAGCTCCAGTTATAGTTAGTTGATTTCAACCATGCATCGAATTTGGCTGAAAACGTTTCAGAGGAATCATTCGAATGCAGATGAAGTCACCAAACGTGTTTTTTCAAACGCGAAACAGTAATAAGACTATAACCACTTCGCTTACTCAGCTTTTTTAATCATCAGACGTCTGAATTTCCGAAAGCGCCGTCGTTTATTCTGTACAGAGGTAATGCGCACAGTCGATATCCAAGGACGAGACTAGCTCCATTAACGACTATGTATTTATTTCAACACCCGTTTTCGACAGCCTCTGTATAGTTTCGTGACTATGTTGAAAATACAACGTCGCCCTCGTTGTACCTCAATTTTCGTTCCAAATAACAAATATCGTCTCCGCGCCAGAGTCCTTCCACGCGCCTACACTTACGATTTCGAAGCCGCAGATTCCACCTCTTTGCAGCTAGGACTAATTTCTAAAAAACACAAATAGTTGCGCCTGTTTGCGATAACCGGGCACCAGGTACTCGAGAGTGCTTTTCTAATCAATTTTGACCCCTTTGACCCTCCGACCTTCAACGTGTTACCTATAACGATAGCTAATCACACACTTGATTTCCATTCGCTCGGGGGTGCACTTCTCTGATCATCAAAAACGTGTGAAAGTGATTGTAAATGTTACACAGTATTACCGGATTCGCTGCAGGAAGTATCCGCAGATACAGGCGCGTGCAGGCGTTCGTACAGACGGCACAAAAAATGAAGAATAATTGGCCGAGACAAAAAGATTTCGCGATCTAGCATTCCGAGCGCGTATTAAATATAATTTTTTTTTCTGCTTTCGTTTCAGAATACATATACGATGTATATATAGTAATTCGTAATTGTACGTTTCGAGAAATATGTAGCTCACCAATAATGGATTTATGGGCGAGCCCCGGTCCACCTGAGGAAGGTCGTCTACGACGATTATTGTATTTCCGTATTTTTTTTTTGTCGGATACGATCAAGGTCGTTCTCGGACACATTTCTTCTAATCCGTGTCTTAAAAAAAAAAATTTCAGCGTTACGCTGCGAGTCCGATCTGGTATATTGGCCGCTTACCAACGACAGCATGCTGTTCTAAGGACGAACACAATGCAGCAGTACCTCGGTAATGATTGTTTTTTAATGTCGCTGGTTCATCAATTACGAAACAGCATTGTCGGTTGGAGGCACGCGGCCCCTCGATTGCACGCATACGGCGGCATGACAGAGACCTGACATACCTACACATGGAGTTCATCCATACTCGGCGGGCAAATATTCCTCAAAATAAATAATTAAATTGAAAAAAATCGCTCCGCGTTTGTACGCCTCCGTTCGGTACAGAAAACGCACGCGAGGCGTCGCGGTCGGATCCGTAAAATATTCGCGTTGTCATCGAACCGCGCGACGAGCGGGTTCGCGATTCGGAAAAAAAAATCGGGATGTGTCCGAGATAATGCTCGTGTGGTTCCTCATTTCGCACGCGGGCTTTTCAGTCTTCATTCAGACGTTACGACATGGACGATGAACTGTATCCGAACAGCTGGATGCGCTGCTTGGTCGCTTCCACGCAGGGAGCACGTCGGTGTTGCACATCAACGCGCTTTTCTCGTCGCATTCAGGACGCTTGAACTTCCACCGAGCTGAAGGAGAAGGTACGAGAATGTTCACCGGCTCTCGCCGATCATCTTATTCTGTGCCATCCCATTCCGCGAATTGAGGTGCGGCACACCATGGTTATGTGACCTGGAAATTGGAAAAAAGAACCTGGAAACCGAAAACAAGTTATTGAGGAGAAACTGGCTGCAAGGGGCGTATGAGTGACAACCGGTTAAGGATGATACTTGATGGCGCCCGCAGTGGTCCGTTTGGAGATTTTACCAGAGGCACTCTGAGGCTGAGTGACATTGTGCCTGCTCTGTGTCCTTGCAGCGCAGGTTCGATTCAAAGTGCCGGACAGCTTGTGAACAAGTGTTTTTATATTTGTGGTGTGAGGTGGCGCTACATGCACCGAGCGCTCAGACATTGCAGTTCATTGCACTATTCCTCAAGTTGCTGTTAAGGATCAGCTCAGTAGCCTCACTTTTATAGCCAAAGTGAGAATTTTACTTAGCTCTATCCCTTTGACTTCACTGGGTGCTGGATATTCTAGCCCCAATGCTTCGCGTCTTGTCCCGGCTATTGCTGGGCACCGACATATGATATGGATCGAGGTTTCTTTCTCTTCTCCACAGTACCTACAGGAGCCGCTTCTTACCACTCCTATTTTATACCACATGTGGTTAGTAGTCCGACCATGAGCCTTGCATGTTTCCTGCCAAGCCCTAATAGGAACTTGGCATACTTACTGGGGGTGTCCCCCATCAGTGTTTTACTGACGTTCATGCCACTGGCCGACCGCCAGTGCATTTCCGTCAGCTTGCTTATCCAAGCCTTTACTTTGGATTTTATGACGCTGTATGCTACAGGAAGACACGGCCTGGGCGTTGCCAGTTCCTTTTTGGTGCCCTCCTTCGCTAGCTTGCCAGCGATCATGTTCCCTTTTATGCCGCAGTGTCCCGGTGTCCATAGTACGGTGACCCGGTTCTCCTGAGCAAGGGTGTATAGTTTGTTAACACACTCCGCCACTACCAGAGATGTAGTTTGGTGTGACGATAGTACTTTGATAGCTGATTGACTGTACAGATATGGATCTGCTTATTAACAAGGCCCTTCTGCTGGCTTCTCTCAATGGCCACCGTGATCGCCATTATCTCCGCTTGGAGGATAGTGACGCTCTCGCCCAGTGCCACTGAACAGTTGTCAGCGCCTTTTGCATTCGTGATTCCGATTCCTACACCTTGGTCATTCTTAGAGGTATCTGCAAACCACACATTCTCCTCTTTTCCTAGAATGCTGGTGCCACCTCTTTTCCCAAGCCTCCCGTGTGGGTATTAGCGCACGGTATGGTTTGTCAAAGAAATGTTCCATTGCAATTCTATCCTTTGGCATCCCAAAGCATTTGTCTATCGTCTTGGCCATCTCCCATATCCTTCCGTGGCCTGTCTTATGGGCCCGAAGGTTTGGTTGACCCAGACGATAAGCCCCCATTATCGCCGCTGCTTCTATAGCAGTGTGAAGTGGTGGCAAGTTCAGGAGCCTTTCTAGTGCCTTTGTCGGCACCGTACTCATTGCCCCCGTTGTCATCACGCACGCGAGCCTTTGCAGGTGGTCTAGTTCCTCTCTGACGTTGGCCAGGTGGACCCGGCCCCACCACACAATGGCCGCATATGTGATTCTAGGGCGTATTACACCGGTATATATCCAGTGCATCATTTTAGGAGAGAGTCCCCAGGTCCTGCCGACTTGGGTGCGGCAAGCCCAAAGAGCCTCAATCCCTTTTCTTATTTTATCTTAGACGTGATCCCTCCAGAAGAGTTTTTCATCAAGATATGCTCCTAGGTACTTCACCTTTCCTGTGAGGGCTAACGGTCTTCCTTTGTGTTGCACCTTGATCAACTCCTTGCCCTTCCTTTTACGAGTGAAAAGAGTGATCTCCGTTTTGTCCGGGTTTATCGATAACCCCTTTTTCACACACCATTTTCCCACACATCGGAGTCCCAACTGCGTTATCTCCGCGATGGTTCCCGAAAATTTGCCGGTTACACCACAGCCAAATCGTCAGCGTAGCCCTGTGTATATATTTTTTGCCCATTTAACTCCTCCAGCAAGCTGTCCACGACCAGGCTCCACAGTAGGGGAGAGAGTAGTCCCCTTTGTGGGCAGCCCCTGATGGTAGTTGCATGGATCCGTTCTTGTTGGTATGTTATCCGGATCATTCTGCCTTTTAGCATAGATACAATCCAGTAATGAAAATTAGGTTTCATTTGATCGGTACTTTCTATTGTAGATAGCAGTGATTAGCAGTAAGAACTTATGGTCAAAGCCTGGTCAATACTCACCTGCTAGAAGTGAGTAAGACTGGAAAAAAACTTTACAGCTGTCGGGCCACAAAATCGCATGAGGCTCATTATGTCGCTGTACTTGGCTTTTGAAATTGGAAGTTGTCCTGAAAAAATGGGAAACAATGACAAAGTTATGTCATGAAATGCCCAGCACTATTACTTAACCAAAAAATTCGTTATTTTATTATGTAGAATTGTTAGGTGCAATATTATGTTACAAAATAGCTTTAAAGAACTAGTGCACTTTTAAATTTACCTGAATAGGCTGGTAGTGGTAATTCGAATTCCCCTTCTTTTAAATCCTTGGTTTTGGTGCTTGGTTTCTTTAATACACTTGACAGAAATACTCCATTACAGGAAGACCGATGGTGAATGAGACGACTATGCTCTGAAGTGGCGACAATCTCTTTCAGGACCTGTGTTTTGAAAGGGCATTTCCGAATATTGTACTTCTTGTCCAAAAATGATTTCCAGTCGAACACCATTTTTTGCGTCACTTTCACGACAATGAATGGAGACGGCTTAACACGGGAGCTCTTGATCATGTGTCTGAACTCTTTTGGTACTTCAAAGGGCGTTTTCAAATTCCACAGTCCAACATTTTTGTCACATTCTAAATATGAATGTCCACGGACGGGAAATGTAATTTTTATTTCACGAAGCCCGTGAATTCGATTGTTCACAACATAATGTATAAATCGAAAGATAGTGACGTTCTTGTTTTGACCTCCAGCTGAGTCACAAAAAATTTTCAACTCCTCAACTTCATCATCCAAAAAGTTATTAATAAAATGAAATAAAAATGATGCTACTTCATTAGAACCTTTTTTGGCAGTTCCTTCATGGTAAGAGTAAAAAATCGATTGACAAGACGTGAACATTGAAAGTGTACATTGATAATTGGCGCTTATAATATACATCGTTTGTGGCAATATTTGGGATTGGTACATTCTTTGCAAAATCAATGCAAATCGCTTCCACTTTTTTACTTCCTCTGCTGGTTTTTCTTGCTTCTCTTTTTCGAGAATAAAACGCCTCAGCCTGGTGTCTATGAAGTTTGTTCATTGTGGTCAACTGTTTTATTTTAGCAGCATCCGTCACAGGTTGTAATACCTTGAGTTGTGCTTGGAATTCATCACATGTAGCACATGTATCGGTGCGTGGATAACCAAAAGATATGTTGAATTCCTGAACAAAAATACACCTGTACGTTTCGTATGACACGTTGACGTTCGGATTTTTTTCTAGAAATAAAGTGTACATTTTTTTCACATTAAGCTCTTCACTCAGGTAAATTTTTTTTGTTCTTTCGATACTATAATGGCTTTGCCGACCCTGAAAACTGCTGATGTGATCTCGTATCAATTGTTTTGTGGAGTCAGGCAACTTCCTGTGTCGTGAACTATGCTTTCCTCTTCCATCTATTGGGGCTGCTCCAGTTTCTCTAAGGGCTTGTTTGATGTAAGTCAGTTTGTTTTTCGTTAATCCATGTATTGAACAAAATGCCTTCATACAAATTGGGATGTCCTTATCATTGACACGAACGCGATAAGCATAACTAGCACTATGAAAATCAGCAGTACTTTCATCTGTACGGGGTCTTCTTTGGCGAACAGGAAGTACTGTGATCAATCCAGCTATATAAGAATTCTGTTCATTATGAGAAGGAAGTGCGTTGAATGTTCGTAGTATTTGACTTCTTTGTTCTTCACTTACCAAATCGAAGCACTTATACCTCGCACAGTGACAAGGTTCGCTTGCCTCATGAGTAGACAACTTCAGTTTTTTCGCCACTTCACTCAACCGTCCGGTTTTCTTCCTTTTTCTTGACAAATGATTCACAACTTGTTGTTCACTATCGCTTTCAGAACTCGCCATCAGAAAAGTGAAAACAATTAGGCTTCAGTTTATTAAGCTTTCCTTCACTTCCCTTTCCCTCAGGGCTGTTTCTATGGATTCATGAGAGGTCGCGTCAAACGCTCCCTGTATATCCATGAATGTTGCCAGGACATAATCTCCGCCAGTCATCCCTCTCTCGATTGCTGTAACAAGTGAGTGCAGTGATGACTCTACTGATTTGCCTGCCCTATATGCATGCTGGTTCTCATTTACTGGGAATCTTTTCAGGGTAACCTCTCTTAGGTGCCTGTCTATCAGCCTTTCCAAGGTTTTTAGCATGAATGATGAGAGACTTATCGGCCTGTAGGATATGGCCTTGCAGGGGTCTCTGCCTGGTTTAGGCAAGTGAACAAGTGTTGCTTCGCTCTCTGCAAACATCCTAGCGAACAGAACAACTGCAGTGCTATAGTCGAAGTGGATAGATAGCGTGCGCTGCAGTCCTCAGCTAGGTATCAGCAACTTGATATTACATGCGCTCGTAGAACACTTCACTACTAGTAGGTACTTGCAAACATATACAGTGCGGCTAAAAAGTTTTAAGACTGATTTTGTTGTAAATGAAAAACAAGTGGGAGAGAATTAATTTTTTTATTATTATTCAGTATACATACCTCCGGCATCAACACAGCGTTTTGAACGGCCAATCAACCCTTCCAGAGCCCTCTGGAATCGTCTTTAATTCTTTTGTAACATTCTTCTGGATATCCTAAATTGAGTCAAAAACTTTGCCCTTCATTGTCAATTTCAATTTTGGGAATAGAAAATAGTCTGCTAGTGTGAGATCAGGGAAATATGGGGGTGGTGGAGTACTGTGACCACTTTTTTTAAACCAAAAATTCCCGTACACACAGTGTGCTACCCGATCCTCTTTCTGTTCATTTGTCAAGGCGTGAGGAACAAAATGTGCATACAACTTCCTCTTCCCCGAATCTTCGGTAATAATGGTACAAATAATTGATTCTTTCATCAATGGGAAGCATTGCTGCTCACATTCTGAGTGTTAACCGACGGCCATTCTTCAATGCAGCGCGTACTGCTTCAATGTTTGGAGCTGTTCGGCTGCATTTCGGACGCCTCTCTCTCTCTCGTCATCCTCGACACTCTGCCGGCCTTCCCTGAACCGTTTAAATCATAAAAATACATTTGAACGACTATCACCATGCGACTTTATCGTCATTTCATAAGTTTCACTGGCTGTTTTAACATTTAAAAAACAAAACTTAATTGCACATTTTGTTGCTCCTTATAGAATCCCATGACAAACAATTTTTACTCGTTTCGCGCAAAATGTTATATCTCAACACACACTGAACAGAAACTGTTAAAACTTTGTTCATACGTTTTATAGAGTTTACTCTATGTGCTCCCGTTTAGTGGGTAAAGATAGCGCCACTTGTTTCTTTTCTACAAAAGTAGTCTTAAAACTTTTCAGCCGTACTGTGTATCCTAGTAAGAAGAACGACTGTAGTACCAGTCAAGGTGGATGGATGGCATGTTGTGCAGTTCTCGACCAGTTATCAGCAACTTGTCATTACATGCGCTCGCAGAACACTTCACAATTGGTACTCGCAAAACATCCTACCGCACAGAATGACTACAGTGCTAGTCGAAGTGGATCTAGCGTGTGCTGCAGTCCTCAGCTAGGTATCAGCAACTCGATATTACATGCGCTCGCAGAACTCTTCACTACTAGAACTTGCAAACATATCCTAGTTAAAAGATCGACTGTAGTACCAGTCAAGGTAGATAGATGACATGCTGTGTAGTTCTCGACCAGTTATCAACAACTTGTCATTACATGAGCTCGCAGAACACTTCACAGTTGGTACTTGCAAAACATCCTACCGCACAGAACGACTGCATTACTAGCCGAGGTGGATAGATGGCGGGCTTTGCAGTTCTTTGCAGTTATCAGAAACTTGTCATTACATGCGCTCGCAGAACACTTTATTACTAGAACTTGTAAACATCCTATCAAACAGAACGACAAGAGTACCGGTTAAGGTGGATAGATAGCATATATTCTGCAGTCCTAAGCCAGTTACCAGCAACTTGCCATTATATGCGCTCGCAGAACACCTTGCTACTTGTACTTGCAAACATCTTAGCAAACAGAACGACTGCAGTACCAGTCTAGGAGGATAGATAGTGTGCTCTGTAGTCCTCAGCTAGCATCAGCAACCTGCCATTATGTTCACTTACACTTTCTACTATTAGTAGTTGAAGGATCGGTACTTATTGTATCTTGTGGGTTGCTCACTCAATGTTATGAAACTGGAGGCTAATAACAATTCACACACGCACATGTCTTCTGCATAAATAAGAAATAACCAACACAAGAAAGTGCGTGGTGAATGCAATAGCGGACTACCCCGACTGGGTCATTTTCTACAAAAACCTTGATAATTCATTTTTTTTGTGTGTGTGTCAACATTATTACTTGTTTTTTGTTTGTTTTGTTTTGGTTGTTTTTTTCATGGAAATCATTCATATGTATGTAATAGAACATTATTATGCGGTTGAACCAACAGCATACTTCTTAGGGGAAGTTATAGAGGGGGCTCAAAATGATTAGAACCACGTTGAAGGAATTGTTGGCCATAGAAAGAGGTTCCTACGCGCACGCGCGCCCGTGTACTGTGAATACAACCTACTCTTCCACCCGCACATGGACGCACTCGTATTAGTGCTGCCAGTGTTCAGATTTTTCAGTAGATCTCCGGATTTTTCATCCTTAGACAAAAAATGTCTGAATTTCTGAATAATGTCCGGAAATATTGCGGAAAATACTAATTTTCGTTGTTTTTTCTCGTTTTGTGGGTTTATTCAACTTCTGATTAGTTCGAAACATTTTTCTGCGTCTTACTGCATTTTGACTGTACTAAACTGGACTAGAAAGGAGTTTTCTCGTTTTTTTACCTTAATAATTATTCAGTTTTCCTTTCGTCCAAAGCATCCTTTTTCAGAAACCAGGGTTGAAAACAAATCCACTAAAATTGGATTCGAATCAGAATCCACGAATAACTATCTTTTTTTCTGAATTCGAATATGATTCGAGAATAATTCACGTTTGCTATGATTCAAATCGGATTCGAATAAATGGAGAGGATTTGTGGATTCGAACCCACGAACCGACCGGTTCCGGCATCCAAATCAACTTTTCCAGGGTCATCTTCCACTTCTTTCGAACGCCCCATTGTAATTAATTCATAATTCAATTAAAAATTGAAAATAATCATATTTTTCCAGCGCGTTTTTGGTTATTTTATTTTTCGTTTTTCCCCCTAAAATTATGAGCTTTCAGTGTGAGATTCACAGAGAGACAAAAAAAAGTACAAATCCGACGAACCCCCTTAAAATATTCGAATGAATTCCATGAATCCATAACGTTTATTCGATCGAATTACTGATACGAATCCATTTCTAATTTCTGAGGTCCTATTCAAATTCAATATAATGGAGGAAAATGCTCCTGGGCCATCGATTTATGCATGGTTCCAAAATGAAAAGGAAATAGTAAAAGAATTTTCAGTTTCCCGAATGTCAAGATTCTTAACTTCATGATTTATCAATAATTTGTTGTGTGAGATATTGAGTAATTTTAAGGGAAGTATTAAATAGCACGAAATAAAAAGTGTGATTGAACGAAATGTGAAGCCACGA
Source organism: Acanthococcus lagerstroemiae (assembly GCA_031841125.1). Classification (NCBI taxonomy): domain Eukaryota; kingdom Metazoa; phylum Arthropoda; class Insecta; order Hemiptera; family Eriococcidae; genus Acanthococcus; species Acanthococcus lagerstroemiae. The sequence continues at coordinate 29,242,485 of CM063113.1, read as the reverse complement.
AAAAAAAAGTTTGAATGACGAGTTTTAAAATCGATATCACGAAATGACTTGCATACGGTATATTATGTTTTTTAAACACAAAAATTATACGTCATCGCGGATAACGTACATACTCGTGGAGATAGGAGATCCATGAGTTTAAGAGGGATCCAATTTTCTATAAAAACGGTCATTAAGAATTTTTTCTTAAGTACTCTAGAAACGCCATAGAGGGGAGCTCTGAGGTAATGCTCGAAAGGGCGAATTTCAGGGCTCGGGTTGAGAGAACAAAAAAAGAGTGGGCATGTAAAAATTACCCTTTATTACAGTACATTAGGAATTTTTAGACCTATTATTTATGCGAATGACCTCATCGAGATCATCGAGGGGTTTCGAACTCAACGAATTCGTTTTTGATATCGGTTTGGCTCTTAATCTAAATTTGTGGCTCCTGAGGAGGGGGAGAATCGATTCATAGATTTTTATTGCTCCAAAATTTGATTTTGACATTAATTTGTGCGCAGTTGTAAATTTGTGGCAAGTATGATGGAGGCCGAGAATTTAAACTTTTTATTTCGGGCGCAGTAATATCGTGTCTCTTTTTTTCATTGTGTGTAGAAGGTATTAAAATTCCGGGCGTATTTTATTTTATCGTGTAAGTGAATTATATTGCGTTCTGAAGTTTAATTTTTTCTTCAAACTCTTTCTTTTTCTGTTTCGTACTTGTTACTGCGCTTGTCATTTATATATTTCGTGCAAACAGCATATTTCTTTCGTGAATTCAACATTACCATTGTGGGCCGATGAATGGGTTCCTAATTTTAATAGGGCATTTCCTTTTTCGCACATGCGCTGATTGAGCGTGATGTTCACTGTTCAGTAGCTGGTCCAAAGTTGACAGAATAATAATTTTGAAAAACTAGTTACATACAGATCAAAGTCTCTAGCGATTTCAAATTCATACAGGGTGTCTCAAGTACATAATTCCCTTTCAACTGGGTGAGTAAGTAACGTATCCTGATTACGCGTAGGTATGCTTGCCTACTCGTGCATTTGGAGGAGCAATGGCAGGGACATTTGAAGAAATTACCTACAGCATTAATGGAGAATTTTGTTCTCAGCATTACTGACGGATAGACGGATAGGACTCTTTGGTAATAATAGAAGACAATTATGGCCACTACTGAAAAAGAATTGCCAGATCGCTAGACTATTCATGAAATAAATTTCAGCTAAGAACTATGTTTAAAAAAAAAGGTTTCATATTTTTTCAATTATTATTGACAAAAATTGACCCAGTGACACCGTGATTTTTCTGCAGTGAATGATTTCCTCTGTCATACCCTTTAAAAATAATCATTGTTCTCGCCCCTTCCTATTTTAGTTTTCAAATTTGAAAATGTTGATAAATTCAATTTTGGAATTTACCATTTTGAAAAATGTACTAAATAGAAAATAAGAGCCCCACCCCCACCCAATTTCTTTGATATTGTAAGAATATTTCTAAGAGTAAACAATGTGGCAAGAAGACCCAGGCCTCTGATCCCTCGTGGTTGTAGCCTAGTACTTTCTACAGATTGATGAATGTTGGAAGCACTCTCTGAAAGTTAAAAATCATTATTTTCGATATAAAATATTGCACTGATATAAATGGTCAAACTAATATAGGTAGTAGTGTCGTCAAAGAGTATATATTTGAAAGATATGATGGCAAAAATCGATGTGTGTAGAATACAGTTTTTGTGAAAAATATGAAAAATTTTTGTACATAGCGTTTAGTTAAATCTGATTTATTAAACACTCTGTTGACCTGACTTTATTTTTATATATTAATTTATTTTGTCAGTAACTACCCTAGCAGTCTGCTATTATTACCAAAAAATTACACAAATTACACTAGTTTATCTATTAGAAATGTCGAGAAAATAGATTTCCATTTATGTAAATCGTTTTTTTAAACTGTCCCTAACTTTGCCCCTTCAAATGTAGAGCAGATGAGCATTTCTACCCTTTATCAGGATAAGTTGCTTACTTCACTGGTTGAAGGAGGGGCACATATTCTAAGACACCCTATATGAAGTAGGAAAAGTAACTTGGAGCACCTCGATATGAATCATTCGCGCTATTTTGATGGCGATAATTCCTGACGAACTGATGTACTTGACTTTACTATTGAAAAAGTATTAGAAGTTATTTCTTGTGAAAAAATCGGGCTGATCATGTTCATAACGTTTTATTCATAGTTAGTTAATACTAGATAATTTTGAGCAGCATGTCACACTCTCAGCTGAATCTTGGAAAAATACAAAATGGAAGGCTTTTTTCATGGTGTCTGGGATCGGGAAGGAATATGGATAATTTCCTTCAAATGTTTGAATTAGGGAAGGATTAAACTAGATAAAAGGGCGAGCAAAGCAATTAGAAATATTTTTAGACCTCCTCCTCGATCTCTCAAAATTGATCTCTAATTAAGGCTGTCAAAAGATCGATCCAAAATCGATTTAAATCGGTAAGCTTGCATCTTATCGATTATCGATAAGAATCCTCGAGTTATCGATCAATGGATTTTTCTTCATGCATAACACTGAGAGGTTATAGCAGGGTAAGATAGCTGAATCGGGCTAAGTCGATTTTTCCAAATTTTTCTTCAGTCCTGTATTTGCAGTGATAGGTACGAAATATGGTATGTAGATGAAGGTTCCCAGTATAAATACAGCCAAATTTTTTGAAATTTTTTACTACCAGTTTTGACTTTTACAATCGATGTTGAAATTATTTAGGAGAATTGCACAAAATTCTGAAAATTTAATATCTGGAAATTCAAGAAAAATTCAGGAGAACTGATGAAAAATTCTAATCTAAAAGGGAGTGAACGAAATTCAAGAGTCCTAGAAAACTAATAGATGTTTCGGCGGTACAAATTCGAGGAAAATCAGTAAGCTAAACGAAAGCTTATTATTAGTCCAAGAGATGTTTAGGAGATCTCTTGATGCCAGGGACCGAGGGTCGGCATCAAAACCGGAGCCGCTCCGAACTGCCTCCAGCTCTGAAACAAACCTAAACTGAGGTCCAGCTTCGGCTATGATTCTTGAAATTGGTTACGGTGCTAGCTCTGATGAATAATTCTTTCCGGACTCTGACTCCGACTCGGGCAGATAATTCTGATCGGGCTCCGACAAAAATGCTTGATGACTCCGACTAAACGAAAAAGAAATTTTTTGTTCCGGCTCTCATTATTCATAAGGAGAGGAGAATGGTGGAGCGCTATAAGGAGTGAGGAAAAGAAGGAGAAGTGGGGCAAGCATAAGGTGGGTAGCAATGTCAGAGCTAAAGCTGAATTAAGAAATTGGCTCTTAAATCTGGCTCCAGCAAATAATTTTTCCTGTGGTTCCTTGTTTAAACTATAAAGGTTTTTTTCTCAACACTTGAGTTTTTCTACATGTGACTTTAGAAAAATTGTAGTTGAGTGTTTTAAAATTTGGAAATTTTAATGATATTTCACTCCAGCTAAACTCGTTCCCTTTTGGTCTTGAAACCCACCATCCAATTTTCTTTTGAAATCGAACAATTTTAAGGAGTTTCACGAAACGATATATGGATGATATTTTGTTACCAGCAAATTTTGAACCTTAACTTTCAATATTTTTTGGGGAGGAGCTTATTTTGAGTGACACAATAACATTGGTAATAAATTTCCTCAATTCAATTCATCAGATAGGACAATTACTATATTTTGAATGAAAAAAAAGCGTAAGGAGGTGTCCGTCGTCATGGATATTATGAAGATTTTTTTTTTTTTTTAAATTTTCAAGTTGTTTTTCCCAGTAAAGTGATGGCATTATTATTCAGAAAAAGTGGAAGTATATGTTAAGAAGTTCAGTGTCCTGTCAGTCACTTCACATTTTCAAGCGGGATGGCGTAAAATTTTGTTACCAGGGTTTTCAGTCCATTGTCGTGGTCAATCGTTGACTGGTGCAAAGATATAAATGCTTTATACATTTTTCAGCGAAACAAATGGCAATACTAATATACTCTTGATCTCTAAACACAAGCCAGATCATAGTTACTAGCGCATGTGGTAGCAAAATTTTCAAAAAGTCCCAGGAAAATGAAATTCTTGAAGCTGTTTTTGTCCTTAGTTGTGGATATCAGTGCTTTCGCCATGGACAAGATACCTATCATCGTGGACAAAAGTCGCCCTCTCCATAAATTTTGATGCTCCTGCTCTGTAAACTTCTTGAATATTCTCTAGTACCTTTAAACTAAGTACAATAAAACCTAGATACAGTGCGCGTCTTTATAATACGAACCTCGGTATAATGTGAGTTTTTCTCGGTCCCTTGACTTTGCCTACCTCAATGTACAGCCTCTGTGTAGTGCGTATTTTCCTCTGTCTCTTCAGGCGCACCATATCGAGCGTTTACTATATTATGAAATTATTTTTCTCTCACTGTAGAGCATTTGCAGTAGAAAACCATGAAGATTCTTGGTTCTGTACTGGTTGGTACATGTGTGACTTTGAAATGAAACTGAAACAGGAAATGACTTCTTACACCCACAAAAGTTCTGTAACCTATGTTATCACCTCTATCTGATATATCTGCACCTAGAGTGAAGTAAAATTTCAGTGGGATCCGTTTACAATATTACGCAATACTTAATGGTTTTACGGCCAATATAGAGAACGGTGGCACGTTATCATCCACCGGTTTTCCTTCTTGGACGACTGATATCCGCAAACGTAACCACCACGCCTGTGTTAAAATCGTATTTACTTCCACGTATCGCAGCCAATTTTAAAAATCATTCATTCGTTTCTCGATTACGAAAAGCGTCGATAAAGGTCGGCTTAATTAGATTTGAGGAAGCTTCTTCGTAATTGGCAGGTTGCTACGTGTGTGTACTACAGTCGATACGTGCCCATAAAATCGGTGTATTGCGAAAGCGCCGGCAGAAAAATTCTTTTTCAATGCATGGCCACGAGCTCGAGAAAAATGTTGACGGAAAAACAAGTACGCGCACACGAAATCAGAAACAGAAATTTCGTGACCGTCCGCAATCAGCTATGATACTTGATTAACCTCGCCTTCGAGAAACGCGATTTCATTGCTCTGCACAATTCTACTTCGATTTTTCGAAAACTTCGAAACAAATTCGTAATTGAAGGGTTCGATACGGATCCTGGTTCCTCGGCAGGTAACTGTCATTTGAGAAGTGGGGGAGGGGAAGCGCGAAAATTGGTATTCTGGGGGGTTGTTCTTCCTTTTTGTCGTACACTATGCAGTGCGTAGGCTATTCCCGACTTCGGCCCTTTGCTGCTTCAAAAACTCGCATCAGTTTTGTTAATGCCTGATTATTCCTCGATATTTCTCTTATTCGAAGGTATTTTCTTCTTCCAGCTGGTCTTTTCCCGTCAATTCTCCCCCGCTAAACCAATCTCTGGAGCTCATGCTTCGGGCTCCTCGAAATATCGCCGAGGTTCGCTGTCTCCCTCCTTTTGATAGTTTGTAGGAGTCTACTTTCCACAACCGCTCTATTCAGGACTTCAGCATTTGAGACTTCATCAATCCAGGAGATTTTCAGTAGTCTTCTCAAGAACCACATCTCAGTAGCCTCGAGACGTCCTGTAGATGTGGCTTTGAATGTCCAAGTTCTAACGCCGTACAAGAGAACAGGAATTTGATAGGAATCTATCACTCTCAGTCTTAGTTGTAAACGGAGATCGTTGATCAGCATCAGGGTTTTCATTTTTTTTTTTGAAAGTTCCCTTGATCTTCGCACCGCATTAGTATTTTCTCATCCTCTTGGGTGATACCTTGCCACGGTGAAGAGGCTTAAACGTAAAAAATATTTTTAAAAGACTCACATATATTGTTAAAATCGCGACCGAAAGCACCTAGGAGAAGTCAAAATCAAAAATGAGAAACCACAACAGAGTATCTCTTTCTGGGAAATGAAGCTTTTCTAAATAGCGTTCCAACAGGTAAATAATTTTTCCGGACGTAAAAAGTTCTCTATTCGAATGTCCGGGAGGGAGCTACGTGGGGGAGCATCATCATCGGAAAGTCTTAAAGAGAAAGGCGCAATTAAAATAAGCACTTGGAATATAAGAGATTTGAATGGAGTTGGAAGATTGGAGAATCTAAAAAGAGAAATGAAGAGAGGCTGAAAAGACAGGAAATTAACAGTGTAGAGGAAGAGTGGTCTAAAATAAATGAGGGACTATTAAAGTCAGCAGAAGAAAATCTAGGTAAAACTTAGAAAAAAGAAAAGTTAGACTTAGCCTACAGAAAAGTAAAAATGGAGTTTGGAGAAAGAAGGAAGAAAGCAAGTAATACAACAAATAAGGAGGGAGAGCCTATTTACACAGCTGGAGGAAAAGTGAAAAGGTAGGTAGAGTATGTAGAAGGACTATATAATAAAAATGGGGATGAAGAGATAAGAATGGCGAGGAAGGAAGATGTGGAAGAAGATGAGAGGGGAAACTCAATTTTGAGGGATGAATTTGAAAAAGCATTGAGAGATTTAAGAAAAGGGAAAGCTCTACTAGTGGATGAGATAGCAGCTGAGTTATTACAGAACTTAGGAGAATATATACTTTATAAATTGTACAGATTAATATTTATGATAAAGGGGACATGCCTGAGGATTTTAAAAAGAGTGCTATTGTAACTATATCAAAAAAGTAGCAGCAGATATGCGTGGAAATTACGAACAGTCTTCTTTTGCATGCGTCAAAAAAATGAATTACGATAATTTACAGGAGAATTGAGAATAGAATAGATGCAAAATTAGGAGATGATCAGTTTGGATTTAGAAAAAGTAGAGGTACTAGGGAAGCAGTGTTAGCTTTGAGATTAATTGTAGATGGGAGACCTAAAGAGGGGCAGGATACATACACATATATGGCATTCGTAGATATTGAAAAAGCTTTTGACAATGTTAAATGGGATAAAATGTTTGATGTTCTAAAGAAGATAGGAATAAAATTTAAAGAAAGGCAAGGTTATTTTAAACTTATAAGGTACCTCTGGGTAATTACGCCATCCTAAGGTTTGAGGACGTATGTGAGGCCAACTAAGGGCTCCACGAAAAAGTTTAATGCATTCCTTTAAAGTTCAACCTTTTGGCTACTTCACATAGAAAAATTGACCCTCTACCCGTATTACACTTTCCTTCTCACTCATTTGAAAAAATTTCACCAAAGTGGCATAGTTACCAACACATGCAGGTAATTACGCCATCTACAAGTAACTTATTTAAAAGTCATAAAGTAACATTTCGGATTCGTTTGAAATCATTTAATTAAGTAAATATATTACTAAATAATCGAATTTCATCGAATTAATCACAAAGGGGACAACTCTTTGCTAGCTGTTTGTAAACCCATTTTTATTGCATTAATATTACAAATCTTTTTATATACTCTTATTTCGTGATAACATATTTAGAATAACAAGTTGTTCGATGAAAAGTAACAACGTTTCTGAAAAAATAACACTGAAGGACTTTTGTATAATATTCTTGCAAAGTGGCGTTATTACCAACATCGATGCTTTTGTATATTTCTCAAAACTCAAGTGTTTACTCGATAAGATACTCGAAAACTGTTCATAAATTCTTGATCCTCATAAAATTTGCAACAAAAAACATTTTTTAGTAATTTTTATCGGCAGAATTGAAATTACAATGATTTTTGAAAATTTCGTCAAAATCAAGATTGATGTTTTTTGACCTTGCATTTTCATTCAAATCGATCCACAAATCAAAAACTCATCCGGCCGCCAACATTTTTGGCTTTTCTGTATCGAATTGGATACTAGCATCGACTACGATCGTCAGCTGGCGCCATCTGCCTTTCTTTCCTAGAGATCTGAGCAAGTGGCGTGCTTACCTGCTATGGCGTAATTGGGTAATTCTCAGAAAAAAAGAACTTTCCAGTAACAGACGTATTCCTGAAAGGCAGAGTATACGTTGCCGGATTTTTATTTATTTATATTGTTCAGTATTGTTCCCCCCACATTTTCGGAAGTATTATGAATGAGTGCCCCGCCCCCAGTGGACAGAAATTATTCAGATCCTCTGAATCTCCTATGCCGTGGCTTGTAACTGCTCAGTCCTTGAAATAATCAAGTCTCAATAGTGATGGCAATGAAACACTATTCCTGAAAAAAAAAAAAATATCTAAACGTTATTGTGAGACTTCAGAGCAGAGCTTTATTTTTGGAGAAGTAAGAAAAAGTTCACTATGTGACTGTAAGGAAAGCTCAAAGTTCGGTAACTCATTTTTGTTCCTATGCTGTGGTCATTTTTTGTGAGGCAGCTGCTGGCATGTACTGATTGAATATTTTGGGCTGCTAAGAAGCGGCAGTGCTTCGTTTGCATGATAAGAAAAGTATCCGCATCTCAGAAGTCGGATACCAATTGAGTTATGTGTTCCAGAAAAAAAGTTTGAGAAATTAGTTATCTGTACAGTTTTTGATATCCAGTGGCGTGGCCAATCCTTCTGGAATGGAAAGACATTCTCTTTCTCTGTAACGAGAACCAAAAGACTCCAATAGTAAGTATCTAATCATTTGAAAAGGATAAAAGCCCGGAGAGGAGATTAAGCTTGTTGAAAATAGGAATTACTGATAAATTCTCTTATGTCGTGTTCCATGTCTTCTTTTTTTGCTGTGGCACATTATAATTTTATTGACACGGCAGTGGAAACTAAATAGCCCCGACATGAGAATCTTCTGTTGCTCGTTTATGAGCCACGACATAGGATAAATAGGCACGGCATAGGAAATTCGTATGGCGTGGTCAGAAAAGTTTCTAAGGGGTCTCAGACCCCCTCCTATTGCATATGACCTGAGCTAAGCAGTATTAATGTTCTCCAGGGTATGTAAACAATAATTTCCAGCAAAAAAATAACTGAAAGAACAACTTTTTTATAACAAACTTTTTTTCTTCAAAAGTTTCCTTTTCCTGAGAATTACCCAATTACCTGGAGATAACTTATGTCACAGTGAAAGTCCATAATTTAGAGATTGTCGATAATGACTAGCGATTATCGACGTTGACGGACTGTTTTAGGAAAAATAGATAATGAATTTTTTTATTTACATTAACTATAGGTATTGTGTACATTAACTAGTGATTATCGATAATCGCTAGCAACTCGTAGTGAAAGGCGAAAAAATATTTCTTGCGTCGTCGAAAAGTTAGCTAAGAAAAAAAGATTTGGTCATTATTTGTATGATATATGAACTACCTGTAAATACTCGTAGAAATACTACGTAAGCACTTATGCCACTAGTCGGACAGCATATTCTTCCATACCTTTGCCAGAATTCCGTAACCCCCCCCCCCCAAAAAAAAAAAAAAAACCTTCCCAAACAACCATTACTCAAGAGATATAATTCAAGACTATGACAAAAAATTGTTCTTTTGTAGGTGGAAGGGGAGGGGGTAGCCAGCCTATTGGCTAGAGACGTGAGAACTGTATGGGTTACATTTTGGAGTCGAAGTTCATGGCTCTTACGAATGATATGAGTTTAAGGTTTTAGGTGTGATCGTTGAAGAGCAGGGATTTTAGTTTCACTAGGATTGGAATTTTGGGCATTGGGTAGTTGGTTAATGGAAACAGGAAAATTACATGTATCGCAGGTTAGTTGAGGTAGTTTGTTCAGGACAGAGCTGTGAGTGAGAGCGGTTCTTAGTCTGAAAAGTATTACTTCGTCTTTTCTGGACTCTTGGTCGGATGTTTTCAAGGAGTGAACGGTAGTTTTTATGAATTTTAGTTTGTTAGTTGGTGAGACTTGATCCCAGTGTCGTTGGAAGGATAATTCCGTCTGATAAAACATTTGATGAAAAAAATAAATGCATCAAATGCCTAATCGTTACTGCATATGTAGGGGACACAGCTTAGGGGGAGAAGGTAAATAAACCTTCCCTAGACAATTGTTCAGGCGAATTTGAATGGAATTGTAAGATGTTCCATGTTTTTCCTACTCTCTTTTTAAAGCGCAAATTTCTCTTTTTATACAACAATCAAGTTAAGGACTTCAAGTCATAAAATTCTAAGGCAGGAAGAATTCATTCAACGAAAATACAATACAGGGTGTCTACCAAATACAAATTTGTGAAATTCATGACCTTCCCATAACTTTTTTCATGGGCTCGCAATACTCATCTTAGGGGTCTTAAATTGCAAAAACAAATTAAAAGTAATTTTGACATTTTCAGCGATAATCATTCAACTAGTGTACATATCTGATATTGTCTGATAGTCGTGGTAATAAGAGCAAATTTTCGAGTACATTAACTATCAACTTTCATTACAAGCTACTAGCGATTATCGATAATCATTAGTTAATGTTTATAAAAATATTTAAATTGTCAACTTTAACTATCTCTCGTAGGTATTATCGATAATATCTAATTATCGACTTTTACGGTAACATAAAAGAACAGAAAGCCACATTAAGAATAGAAGGAGAGAAAGTGAAGGCTAATATAGAAAAAAAGGTGTAAGGAAGGAGTGCTCTTTGTCTCCAGTATTATTGAATCTTACTACATAGAGTGAGCTATAAAAGGAAAAAAAAATTGAAGCAAGTGTCACGATACATGGAAGGCGAGTACAGATGCTCAAGTTTGCAGATGATATTTGTTTTATTAGCTGAAAGAAGTACTGATTTGGAAAACATTTTAAATGGAATGGAGGAGATTTTGAGTATATAGAATATCGTATGAGAATAAATGAAAATAAAACTAAAAGTAATGGTATAAGTATGATCGATGTGGTCATGATAGCTTAAATATAAATACTAGGCAGGAAAAGACTGAGGCAGTAAGCGAATTTTGCTATTTAGGGAGTAAAATAACAAAAGATGGAAGGAGTAAAGAGGGGATATTAGTATAGCAGAACAGCACAGCCAAACTATCATTTTATCGGAAAAGTAATCTATTTAAATCAAAAATAAATCTGAAAATCAAAAAATTGTTTTTGAAAACTTATGTTTGGAGTATAGCCTTGTATGGATGTGAAACTTGGACCATAGGAAAACCAAAGAGAAGGATCGAAGCTTTTGAGATGTGGTACTACAGGTGGGTACTTAGCATCAAATGAACGGACGAGGTATGAAATGAGGAAGTACTTAACAGAATAGTAGGTGAAATGGATATTTGGAATTGTCTAAAGAGAAGGAGAAATGAACTAATAGGACATAACTTGAGGCACCCAAGAATAATATCACTGCTGCTAGATAGAAGAGTGGAGGGAAAGAATTGGGTGAGTCGGCAAATATTCCAGTATGTTCAACAGATAATAATCAAGGATGTCAAATGTAAGTGTTATCACGAAATGAAAAAAATCGCACAAGATAGGGAGAAATGGAGAGCTGCATCAAACCACTTGTAAGACTGATAATGGCATCATCATCCAAAAAGATTTAGTCTCTCTTCTGTCAAGTTAGCCCGAAGATAATTTTCTATTCTTTTTAAGGTGAAGGAAAAGCGTTCAGCCGAACAATTTTTGATGACAGTACTCAGAAAACTGTTGAATGCAAAGACCACATTCGGGAAATTTTCGCATAAATGTGGTTCATTTTTGGTTTTCTTTCTTTTTGAAATAGTTCAAGGACACTGAGATGAGGATTCTGAACATACGACCTGAAATGTAAACATTCCCATTTTTGTAAGTCTCCTGAAGAACTTTACTGTCGCGAGGAATATCTTCCGTATTCGTTGAATTCATGTCGATAAGAAAACTAAATTTTTTAAATAGGTACTGCGTATGTGCTGAGTACCTGGTATGCAGCTCTATTTGGATAATTCTCCGAAGAATGGACAATTCATGTAAATATGGGCTGTAACTCTGCCACTTGTTATCAGAATGCTATGCGTAATACGTCAAAATTGAGGAAATGAACTCTTCTGATGGAGACAGTGGTAGAAGCTCTTCCTAGTTCAGCAGAACATCCTCAGAAAATTGAAAATGCATCTGAAATTTCCATCAACATGGGTGTCAACCTGGTCTAGTTCCGTTTTGTTTGCTCGCTGGAAGGGTTTAATACATAATTTTCAGGAACTACTGTTTCCCATTGTTGAAGAGGTAAGTTGAGGCAACACGGTATAGGTCTTACAATCTTTTTCTAACCAAGTTAAGTAATCTTTAGAATGCCTCAAAGTTGTGTCTAGGAAGATATATGTCCTTCAACGTGCATAATTTTCAAACCTCTCTGTAGGGTTCCACTATAAGCATAAACTTCTCTCAAAAGCTCATATAACTTCCTCATAACTTCCTCTAGAAGGCTGTGTAAGAACTTCTGTGCAATGATGATAATTTGTATGCTAAAACACTCATTTATTGCTGAGATCCTGATTTCTAAAAAAAAAAAAAGTGCCCTTCATCGTGGACATCAACAGCCATATTGAATTTACAGCTCGGAATTTGTAAAAACGTAATAATATATCTAATGTTGGCCACATTACATTCAGCAACATGTATCAAATATTCTCCGCATCTTTACCCAATGGGAAAAGGAAAAAGGCGATTTTGTCCTTAAACGTGGACATAAAATATTATTCAACGTGGATACTCACGTATTTCTTGTATCCACGTTGAAGAACGTGAATCTTTCGACACTTAGAAGCAGTCTGTAGAAACAGCCTTTAAATCTTCTTCGTGCAGAGACTACTTTCCTAGATGAATTTTTGGTACTTCATAAAACCGTGATCCGTGAGATTGTAACCCACAGTGCCGCTGTGTGATCGTACAGCCTCATCTTATCACGCTATGTAAACGTGAAAAATTTGTCTTTCAACGTGGACAACAATGTTCTTTACAACCCCCCAAAATCAAATTTAAGCCCGGCCGGTACCGGAATATGGTTTCTCAATACTCCTAGTATCGATTTCAACGAAAAAAAAATTGAAAAGTGAACCTCATTGTTTTTTGTTTTTGTCCACGTTGAATTGTCCATTTCCCGGAGAATCACCCATTTGCACCTTATGCAGTATCTTAAAATAAATCTGTTCTATTTTTTGATTTTTCTCGAAATTTTTCTGTACAATGCTCTACGAAAGCTGAGAACAATCACGTGTAATTTTTCTGAATATTTTCGGTCACTTTTTTGAAAAGAAAATTCAGAAATTCTTGACGTCCAAATAATTTTTTTGGTTACTGTATACCTAATATGGAAACAGTAAACAATAATAATAAATTACTAATCATTTTCTTATTTGATTAAATTTTTTACCATTTAAGTGATTTAATAGTCCTAATAACATCAAATCATGTTCAGGTTTTTCCCTCAAAAATATTTGGGAAAAAATTTGCGCCCTCAAATTTGTGCACCCTGAGCTACAGCTTGTTCCACTTGTACGTAAATCCACGGCTGCAGGTTGGTTAAATCTTCAGCGAGTCCCTACAGTCGAGGTCGTAAGCCAACAAAGTTTTTACTCTTACAAAGAAAGTTTTGCGTTCCGAATTACCTGTTTTAATTTTCAGAAAAACTTTAGTCTTAGAATAAAATACCCACGACCATGGTACAGTAATTACACTTGAAAAGTTCGCTGTGTAACATGTGATTCCCCGCAGCTCGAAATGGCTGCAAACCTTGTTCCAACAACGCAAAAAATTTCGGAATAATTTTTACACAGCAATTCAGCTGGGAGCTGAATCGGAAGTTGAGCTACCGCGATAGCAACCTGATTAATGAATTTAAAATGGTCGTAAAAATTTTAAGTGGTCTCTCGTACCGCTCCAAATTAACGGTTGTCTCTGTTTTTGCAGAATAAAATTTATATCCAAAATAACAACTGAATTTTTTTAATCAAATGAAAGATAAGAAGTTACGCGTAGCAGAAGCCGCGTGAACACTGAACTGCCTCCTAGAAGGCGGCTTCCAGAGTGTTCGCCAAAATGAGGAAGAAGATTTTCCTAAATTAGGTGAGCCCATTATTGTTCAAAATAATTAATACTTTGAGAAGTCTTAGACGCACGCGTTCCATAAGACCAGATTAAGTTATTACACGTTCGATATGTATGCAAATCGGCTCGTGTTTTGATTTACAGGCTCTTCCGGTACCGTTTTTCATTTCATTATTTTGTTTTTCTGCCTCTTCGGCTTTACAATTTTTTTTTACCCGGCATTTTCGAAATACTTTCGGTAAAGCATCTATGTACGCTGTGGCGAGTGCTCGGCAGACTGTACGCAATTTTTCCTTTAAACTTCAACTGAAAAGTCAGCCATGCATGTGAAAAACTCGTTCTGCGCCTCAAGGGCTCCCCCAGTCTCACGTTAATAACGATTTCCCTCGTAATTATTTAATTGTTTCGTTCGTTTTTTCGTATCTCAGTTTAATGGCTTTTCATTCGAACGTTGCACGGTGAGGTTTTTCGTGTCGTTTTCGCGCCATATGATCATTTGTTCAACTTAACCGCGCTTGGTGCTGTGTTTCAGTTTCGCGGTAATGCGTACGCGTTGTAACGGTGCCGAGGTAAAACGCATCTTCGGGCGCACCAAATATCGAGTAAGGTAGGTGAAACCTTCTCCAGATAACCACCTTATTACTGAGTCCCGAGCAGTCGAAACCCAGTCCCTACTTGGGCAAGTGCACCGGTTCGAAACCCAGCCCCTGCTGGGGCAAGTGCACCGGAGCCCGAAGCGCGCCAGGCGAGCGAGATAATACGCGGTTGACTTCCCTCGATCGTTGAGGTTGAAGTTAAGGGCACTCCAAGTGTCCCTAGTGCATTGGTGTTTCGACTGTCGACTGATTTGAGTACGTTTGAAATGCCTCACAGTGTTTGAATGGGAGGCACATCATATTAAGGTTCTACTGGAGAACTTGCTCGGAGTGATAATGAAGTCACGAGCTGAGTTAGTTGAATTAGCTCTCGGAAGTTGGTCCAGCATTAGATTTCGCGATTCAAACAAGCTACATAAATGGCTGGAATTGATGGCGAATGAAAATGAAATCGGGACAAGAATACGGAGTTTTCCTGGGAATACTTTGAACTCAACTCAATATCACCGCTGATGCTCGTGTTCTTGGGGCCTCGAATTGAAGTACAATCCGTCTGTTGTAGGCTTCTTTTGAAGAGGACATAAAGAGAAACTAATTTCCCGGTCGTGAATCTTAGCTCTTGTCTTCAGTTTTTCGAAAGATGGCAGAGGCCAAAGACAAAAATTGAAAAAGAAATCCTCTCTATCCAAAAAGAAACCTTCTAATGAAGAGTTGAAGCAAAAGTTCAGGCATAAAAGAAAATAAATCAAGGTTTTAATGACAAAAGAATGGAATACATATAAGAATACTTTGGAGGACAAAATGAAGTCTCAACCAAAGAGTTCTGGCGAAAGATTGCCAAGATAGGCAAAGTAGTAGGCCTGGCACTGGTGAACAAGCTCGGATATCATTGCGTAATCATTTACAAACTATTATTCCAGTGTTTTGAGCGACAAAAATGTAACACAGAACCAAACTCAGAGTGCTAATAGGGGGGGGGGGAGTTACTGGAGGTGAAGGCCTTATATCGGTGGGTGCGATCACTGCCGAGGATATAAAATGTGTCCTGTATGACCTTGAACCTAAATCATCTTGTGGCCCTGATTCCATTCCACCATACATATTTCAAGCCTGCTCACAGTTTTTAATTACTCCCTTAACTTATCTCTGCAATACAAACAGTCCTTGAGACAGGTACTTATCCAGCATCGTGATATGGCGCAAATCGCGCTTCTATATTTAAATAAGTGTTCAAGATACAAAACTTCATAGTTGACCATTTCTCACGAGCGAGTACGCTTTAAAAGCTCCCGTGTCCACCCCAAGTTTGGGTAGAGGTAAATAGAAGGGGGCTTCCGATGTTTCGGGAGAAGAGTAACTAATCCACAAAATTTGAAGAAAATCTGAGAACTTAAGGGTCTGAAGAGGGCGTATTGATATAGAATAACCACCATTATACTCGTAATAAATGACTGGAAGTCTAGGAATTTACGTCAGGGCGATAGTTCAAGTTTGAAATTCAATATCTCACGTCTGAATGTTTTGATTTATGAGTGAATGCGGGTAAGTATACGATTCTCTCTGCTGCACGCAGAGGTGCTCGTATGTCTTCATTGACTTGTCCTTTGTAATCGATATAAGTTTTAGTTTCTGCGGTAAACATGTCGCGGTTTGATGTATGTTCGATAGTTCTCGCGTTTTGTTTACCAGGTTTCGCGTGTAAGGCTAACAGCTCGAATTGATACGAACGCAGTGGGCGTTATTTGGTTTTGGTTCTCCATTTCTAGTTCGTGTAAGCGGGTGACCTGAACGTTATACACTTTCAGTGAAGTTCCTCTCTCGTTTGTCGGAGAAAATGGACTTAGACCTCTCGAAACTTCGTTCGATTTACTTCAGCCGAGGGCGGATTGGACTGCAGAAAAACTACTGGGAAAATACCGCATTACATCAATGAAGGCGCAGTCGGAGAATGACACGGGTTCCCTCCTACTCGTGAAACTGGGAGTAGAAGTATCACCCCTCCCCCCACTGGTTTTAACAAAGAAAATAGTCAGGGTGAGAGTTCGCTTACAGAAAATATGCTGAACGCCCATTTTCCTCCAAAATCGGAGAAACAATTGACTTATTTTCTCCTGAAGATATTTCAATTACCATCATAGTTGAGGCAGAGGACTAATAACAGGACTGCAACGCTGGGTAAACTCTGAGCTTAAACTTTAGTAAAAAAGTATACTGAGTGAGAAATTTAAATTCTGGAACTCCACTCGGCAAGGAATAATAAAATTGACAAAATCCAGAAAAACCCACTCTTTGATACTTTGCTCATTTATAATTCGAGTCAAATTAATTTTTTTCAGGAATAATGTTAATACATAATATGAAGCGCTGAGTTATCGCCTGATCAAAAACCTGATGTAAAGTTTGAAATCAGAGACCAGAAAAAACTCTTGTTCCTCCCAGTATTTTGCTCGATATATTCCATTTAAAGTGTAAAAGTTACAGTAGTTCCTTCCAGTCGCCCCTCATATCCATCCTTAAAAGGGATTTTTTTTTTTTCAATTAAAAAAACAAAAACAAAACTGAACTATGCTACTGGGAAACTATGGCGTCTTATGTCAATCCGACTCGTATTCAAAAGAATATAAAAGATGGACCTCCAGGGCCGTACCCACTACCCAAGAGTTAAGTAAGGGGAGGGAGGGTTAGGATTAAGATACATTTTTTCCCTGAGATCTGAGTACTAGGGGTATAATCAGTCATAGGTCCGCCCTCCTCTCCGTCTCAACCCATTGTTTTTTTATATTATTTTGACCAATAAAGGGGGGTGAACCACCCCCGGTCGGTACGGCCCTGTGGACACCTTTTAAAGGATACCGACTATATTTTTGAATGAAATATTCCTTAGTAATTGTAGAGCATGGTCCCAGTACAACGGGCGCAAAAGGGCAACTACTCATAAAGCAGTTTTGATTTTGCCCCTCCCCATTTCGAAGAAGGATACAGTGCGAATGAGACCTCGCTTACATGAAACGGTATATGACTGGGCAAGTACGAAGTACACCCATTTTCCATCAAATCAAAGAAAGAAAAATAATTTTTTTTATTTAAAATGTGCTGCCCAACAGCCAGATGGCCAACAACAGGACGACGCCGGAAAAATGAAATAATAATACTCAAAATCGTAATAATACTATGTCAATATTACAAGACTACTATTAATTATAATTACCCTTACCCGCTCCACCCTTCATCCCTTACGCAACATTTTTTCATTTCATTCTATTTTATTTACTTATTTCTCTTCTGCTGAGAGTGAACGAAGTTAATTGTTGTTTCCATATTCCTTATTTAGAGCCTGCGTCAGTTTACTAGTGATTACTTTCCTGCTGTCATAGAATATGTCGATTGTTTTGTCCAATTTGAGAACCTCATTGTACAACAGCATGGCTCGATTCAAAGATGATTCTCTGTTGCGAATTGTATGAAAAGGTGGTACACAGAACAGCTCCCGGGCTTGAAAAAACAATAATTGCCATCGTAATTGAGGCGGGTGGTAGGCAGAGGAGTACTAACAGCATGACTGCAAAAATGGATGAATTGAGCTTAAATTTAAGTATACCATGTATTATCTATGAGGGATGTTCTCTAAGTAAAGTACACATTTTTTTCTACGGCGAACAGAACGAGTCAGCGGCTTAAAATGCTAGATGGTTATAGTGGGGTAGGTCAACTAACAAGGAACATCATTGCGGTCGCGTTATGTACATTAGCATTATGTTGTGACCTATGCAAAGATGAGTAGTAATGTATTATGTACATGAAGATTGAAATAAACGCGTTGATAGCGAATCACTGCGCGTATTTCAGTCTTCTGGTACTCAGATATAGAACTATGCATCTGTACAAAGGTCACAACATATGCTAATGCACACAACGCGAACCCAATGATATCCTTTGTTAGTTTACCTACTCCTCTATAACCACCTGGCATTTTAAGCAATTAGCTCGTTTTGTTCGCCGTAGAAAAACATATGTACCATACTTATAGGACATCCCTTGAACCTACATGAATTTCACATCACTGCGGATTACATGGGAATCAGTCTAACAACATGTATAATGCATTTAATAATCTAGACTATCTTGTACATATCTTCAACAAAAATAAAAATAGAGAATGTTACAATCCATAATGGAAACAACAAGGAACACAAAAACCATACATAAAAACTTCGCAATATGGAAAAAATGGACAACATACCTCCTTGTACATTGAAGACCCACAGAGTGACAAGATATACAAATAGAATGGAGATAAACAATACAATTACAGAATATACCATGAAAACTTATACAATGATCCAGCCAAAACAGTAACAAAGAAAAGAAAACAGAGACTGGAAAACAATACGAAGAAAAAGTACACCTCCTGTTATACGAGGAAGTCGAACAAGTAATAAAAAACTTTAAAAAACAAGAAAACACCAGGATCAGACAAAATAACAAACGAAATAATGAAATACGGCGGAGAAACACTTACTCGAAAACTAACAGAACTGTGCAACAAAGTAATAGCAAGTACATCCATACCAAAAACATGGAAAGAATCTGATATGATGACTATCCATAAAAAAGGAAGGAAGCATAAGATAGAAAATTACCAACTAATAAGTTTAGGACAAACTATAGCAAAAATATTATTCAAGATAATAGCAAATTGTATGAAAAATTTACTAGAATTACCGCAACCTAGGAAATAGGCGGGTTTTAGGAGAAATAACTGCTCGACAATAGACAATTTGCACACAATGAACCAACTATAACAGAAAAATGTAACGAGTACAACATAGAAGTACACATTATTTTCATCTACCTATAAAAAGGCATTATTTGATGTAATATAACGCGATTGTATGTTAGAAGGATTAAGGAGACAAGGAGTGCACGAACAATATTATAGACATAATCAAGGTATATATGTTACCGTTAATGTGTATAATCAGTTAAAGTATATAATTTCATTGAAATTCTCACTAGTTTCTGGCCCCTGATTCCTTTCCTTACAAGATAATTGGCTCAAAATCTTGGAGGTCTTTAATTTTTGTCTGTTTACACAACAATTCAAAGTTTCAGCTCAACTGCTTTGAAAGAACCCCTTCCAAGGGCTCTGAATTGTGAGAAACCAGAACTTTTGATTGTTTTTGGCCTCTGTATAACGATCTTTGAAATCGATAGGGCTGGAAATTCTCAATGATGTGTAGACAAATGAAAATTGCAGGTTTGCCGAATTTCACCCCAATTTATCAATACGAGAAAGAATGAAGGTCAGAAAATTGATACGTATCTTATGAAATTATACATTTTAACTAATTATACACATTAACGGTAATATATACACAGATTTAAAGGCCAAAGTACACTAACAGACAGGAATGGAAGGTACTTTGAAATGAAAAAGCGGGTAAAGTAAGGAACCCTTATGGCAAGAATGAGACGATGAAATAGCAGCGAAAAGCATAACGTTGTGCCGCAGCGTAACGCCCTACAGCGGTGAGACTTTTTTGAAAGCTTCGCAGCATAGCGTTTGAGTAATTTAGCTGCGCATGGCGGCGTTCAATTTTAATTACTTGTCAGGCGCGTATAGCAGCGTGATGTTTTTCAGCTGCAGAACGCCGCGTACCTAATAAATAGCATTCAGCTGCGTACTGCAGCGTATTTTATTTCAGTTGCGTATTGCAGCGTATTTGATTCCAGCTGCAGAACGCCGTGTATCTAAATGTAGCATTCAGATGCGTATCGCTTCATGCGTTTCATTATAGCAACGGTTGAGATAGTTAAATAAAATTCTCCATTTTATTTTTTCGAAATTTTATTACAAAAAAATATGTTTAACAAAGGCATATTCACAGAAGATGATTTCTGAGGTTCATTTCCAACAGACAGGCCAAATCCAACTCCAATTCTTCTAGCATCAATGGTACCCAAAACAGTCCAGCATTAACTCAAAATCCTCAAACACCAATTCCATTCAGTCTAAAGGACTTGAATAATCACATCCGTCATCCAATATGGTTCTTCATTGGCTGAAAACTGTGAAACTCAGTTTGTATCTAGTGGAAGTGGTCTAGTTAACAACTGTAACAAAAATAGCCGACTAGTTTCACCGGAAGAATTGCGTCCCTTTCCTAAAGCTGCTCCTAGAAAAGCGAACAAAATAAAGGTAAAAAAAAACAAACAAAAAAAACAACTTAAAATTACGAGTTACTGGGAGAATTGCCCAGAGGCTAAAATGAGGATTAATAATCAACTCTACTGTCCTAGCTACATACATGCAAGGAGGATTAGTATAACTATAGCTGCACCCATGTACGTTCATTTTATGAAAAAGTACATGCACCCAATGCAATATGTAACGAGCAGATGGGAAATCCAAAAAATGTTGTATTATTTTCCATAAAAAGCAAGTCATTCTTCTTGAGAAAAAGTGGTAGCATTAATGTTAAACAATACTGAAGGACCAAACTGCAACCTCTCACTTTCTTCCAGCACCACATTACCTCTCTGTCCATTCTCCTTATCTGTCTTTACCGCAGTGCCGTATCCAGGAATATGGCGAGGGGGTAGGATTGACTTAACATATGGGGTATTTTTAAACTAAATTTATTTTCTAATATTTCTGAGATCCGCATTTCCCTGAATTTTTAAGCGCATGGCCGTACCGGGGGGGGGGTCATAGCCCCCTGTATGCGGCCCTGCTCCACCTCCCCCATGTTTCCCTCCTGCGAGAATCTCCGAAAACTGTAGCGAAGGTACTGGTGGATAAGAGATGTCAGCAGCTTGCAAGTTTTTTGGAAGCATGAGCAAGAGCAGAACAGGTCTTATCTGGGAATTTATTCAAAATGAAGGGTTAGAACAAATCTATTTAGTATAGAAAAAGAGAGATTCTGGAGACCTTCCCGACGTCTTCTACTCTTTCTACTATTCTAACAACTCTTTACTCCTCACTCTCACAAGCCCATCTCTATCTCCCATGTCCTTGCCCCCTCCTCCGTGGATCACCGAGGGGGCCACGGCGATATAGATGGATAAGACATCTCAGGCGTCAGTAAGATTTTCAGAGGCACGGAGTAGGCAGGAAAACAGAACGGGCAAGGTTTGTAATTATAGAGAGATTTAAACTTCCACTCTTTTTTCTCCAGGGGGCCAAGATTTTCTTTTTACAAGCTCGCTGGTGGTCACTTCCTATCGTCCTCCAAAGGTTAATGGAACCATTGCCTGTGTTACTTAGTTCACTTCCAAAATATATTTTCTCCTAAATTCACTTCTGTGGGCTCCACAAGGGGGAAAGGATAACGTTAGATTCTACATTTTCAGATTTTCAACCATAATACACTGAAATTGGTGTTCCATCAAATCTTTGATTTCATATCTAAGGTAAACTGACTTCTATTCCAGGTGCGTCTGACTCCGAACAGAGCACAGGGCACTGAGATTTCAGACACTAGCCTCTCTTTCAATTCTCTCGAAGCTGAATGGGGCTGAGGGATGCGTAAAATGACCTGGAAAAAAACTGAACCAAGCGAAAAATCCTATTTTCGATGCACATGTGTAAAGTGCGTTCTAGATGGTCAATAATATTGACTAATATTGCTACTCTTGACGAATTTATTGACTGTGTCGGAAAATGGGGACAAAAATATTGATGCGATCATCAAAAATTGAGACGAGAACAAGAAATTGAACGAGTATTAAGAATATGAGAATCAATTTGATATTCCTGATGCCCTGTCAAGAATCAAAACACTGTTTGGAAAGATTTCATCAGTTAATGCATACGTGACGGCAGTTTGGTTTGGTAATGAGGAAAGAAATTTGGTGGAAGTTTTTCCAGTTTCTTTTCCTGGTTTATGTCTTTATGTCTCGGATGGTGAAGATGAGGAAAAAAGAAGAAGCATGAGCCGGTGCTCAGCGCAAAAAAGAAGAGTAGCAATCATTTCTTTTAGAAGTGATAAGTGATTGAGAGGCACCTTTCATTGCCTTCTTTGTAAAACATCACAATCCAATCATATCACAATCGCAGAGCAAACGCCGCAATTCTAAGATCCAAATAACTCATAATAATTATTATACAGACAAAAACTTAGATACTCTGTCTCGTAGCAGACCTCGAATAGGCCCAACTAAATATATGTAATACACCAATAAAAGAAACACTAAATGCTGATAATTTACACTTTCAGTCTTGCTAGTTTTTGATCATCTAGGGAACCAACATTGATCGTGTATAAAATGGTCAATATTTCTGGATTTCTCGATTCTGGATGTAAATTTTTTGAGGTCAATATTACTGACCATCTAGAACGCGCTTTAACATGTTAAACTATCCGGGAGCAAAAACAAACCTCACATTACTCAGCTAACTAGGGAAATCTCATATTTAATCTGAACAACGATACAATTATCAAAAGTTATCATCAGCTTGCCTTTGACCCCATGGAAAATTCAGAACAGGTTCATCAACAAGATAAATTAAGCTCTCAATTACTTTCCTTGAAACTTTAGAAATACATATTCGATTTTTTGGAATCAATCAGGGCATAAAAATGCGGATCGCTCTCTAATGGATAGCAAATATTTGACATTCAAATACCACAAGCTGATGGGCTGCTTTTCCCTGACCCCTGCTTTTGTAAGTTATGCAAAAATTAAACTATTACCATCGACAACTCCCTTCGAAGGCGGAAGCAGTGATAGGAGGGCAGGTTTTTTGTGAATAGAGATTACTTTTTTTCAATCTGAGCGGGGACTTGGAAATTGCTGCTGCCCTATTTAGAGCCAAGGTAACTTTTCTAACAATTCCCGAAGGGTTAAATGGTGACGACTGTTCATCTTTGAAATATCAGAAATAGATTACTTTGAGTTGCTAAGTTCGGTTTAAAATTACTTCATCAGTCTCTTTTTGTTTTAGACCCATACGAGTCACTGTGGAGCCTGTGGAGGGCTACAACAAGCGAGTTATTGGCTAATACAGAGACCCCCAAGGATTATAGAACTATTTCAAACACTATTTTCGGTCAAGCCCCCATCCCTCTTCCCTCCAAATTGTAACCAACGTTTATTAGAAATATAATATTGAAATTTAACTGGATGGTCTGAACAGTTTATTACAGAAAAACATTCATCTCCCTCAACTACACATAATTCTAGATTTAAGAATGCGAGCGTTGATAAAAAATTGTGGTGGAGTTGAAAACATAATCTACATAATATACCAAGCATACTTGTAGTAATCAAAATCAGGAATCCTGAGGATTTTGGAGATAGAGTAATTTAGAGCACCATTTTTAATCACGCACAAGATGATCCCTGAAAACCATTGCATCTGAAGTGAAAATCAAGAAGAAATTCAGACTTTTGAGGGACCACTTCCTGAAATGGGAAACTTCTGGGGACCATAAGGGTCCTATAGACACCAGAGCAGTGCACGATACCGATATTGGTACTCGGGTATCGTACTGGTGAAACCGACTACCAACTACATACATAGTTGGTAGTCGGTTTCACGGATAGGATAGGTACCGAGTAATACTCAGTCAGGAATCGTTTTATGATTAGCACTGTATTTTAGGAGGTGCAGTAGTGATGCCTTATCAGTGATACCTCTTTATCGTCGATACCAAATCACGAAAACGACTACCTGTCGCTACAATACCAAGTATATATATACTCGGTATCGGCTGATACTATTTGGTATCGTTTTAAGCGATACGATACCGAATACCACATGAGTATATACTCGTATCGTGCACTGCTCTGATAGACACCATGTTTATCAAATATTTTCAGAATACTTAGCCGCACAGATAAGTATCATGTGCTGTGTGTACAAAGAGACTCCTCCTAATATCATTATGCACACAATATAATTAGAACGTCAACAATAATACACAATAACATGATTATAAATCTTACCTGATCAATCAACAAATAACGAACTAATAATTTCAAAATTCAAATCAAAACCACATTGTTTCTGCGAAGTGCGGTAAGGTACAAGGAGCGAACGAGCAAACGAGCTGAAGCCAGTCACAAAGCAGTATACCATTTGACGCCGACGCGCAGATTTACCACTACGACATTGTCGCCACCTGTAGTCGGACGTACATTGGGAAGTGTACTACGAACGAACATACACACCTACACAGTCTTATCTGTGAATATTCGTGTGGAGCTCACTATTACAACACTGGTTTCTGCAACGCAGCAAAACGCTGCATTTTATAATAAAGCGCTCGGCCGCAGCCAAGTTTGGCTTTTGCAACGCAGCAAAACGCTGCGGTCTGTGACAAGGCGCCTTTCGCCGCAGCGAAGTTAAGTTCTCGCAACGCAGCAAAACGCTGCATTTTATAATAAAGCGCTCGGCCGCAGCCAAGTTTGGCTTCTGCAACGCAGCGAAACGCTGCGTTTTATTACAAATAGCCTTTTGCCGCAGCGAAGTTTAGTTCCCATCACGCAGTGAGACGCCGCTAATGCCTTTGTCCGCAGCGAATAATTCTCAACGCTGCAACATAACGCAGCGCGTCGCAGCTAAAATCATTGTTTTTTGCCATAAGGGAAATGCAATATCATCACTAATATTTAACAGTACCTTAGAAGACGCATTTAGGAAATTAAATTGGGAAGAGAAAGTGGTATAGGTGAGAATGAACAGGGAGCACCTTGCGGATGATGTACTGATAGCTAAAAATATGAAACAAGCAAAAGAAATGTTAAATGAACTAAACAAGGAAGGAAAAATGGTAGGACTAGAAATTAACATAAATAAAACAAAAATATTAGTATGGAACACGAGTAATGAGGAGAGACTGTCGTTAACGGAGAAATAAGTGATAGGACAAACGAAAGAAATAACCTACCTGGGGCAAAACATAACCATAACAAATACAACACAAAATGAAGTTCACAATCGCATATCAAAGGCATGACAAAAATATTGGTTGCTAAAACATACTCTGAAGAGAAAATACAACGATAACGCAAAGAGTATGGTTATAAATAGCTGCATTCTTCCTACACTAATGTATGGTTCTCAAACATGGGCAATGTCTAAAAAAGAAAAAAGTAAGATAAGATCAACCTAAAATGCAATGGAGAGATCAATGATGGGAGTAGAAAGGACTGACAAAATAAGAAATAGAAATTTGAAAAGAAAATTTAGGAAAAATATAGACAGTGAGAGCTGTAAAAACAATAAAGTCAAACTGGACTGAACATGTTGCTAGACAATCAAGAGATAGATGGTCCTACAAAACAACATTTTGATACCTGAAAGAAAATAGAAAAACAGGAAGACAGAAAATAAGATAGAAGGATGAAATAGACAAATATGCTGAAAAATAAAATGTTCCACAAAGTAGCAACAGAGACAGACGTGAGTGGGACCATTCAGGGTAGTGTGATTATACAATAAGGCTAATAATAAAACTATCACAAGCCTACTATCAATTATAGTTACCCTTACCCGCTCTCCCCCCCATCCTATATGCAACATTCTTTCATGTTATTCTATTTTATTTTATTTACTTATTTCTCATCCGCCGAGGGTGAATGAAGTTAGTTGTTGTTTCCATATTATATATTTCTTATCTAGAGCCTGCGTCAGTCTACCAATGATTACTTTCCTGCTCTTGTAGAATATGTCAATTGTTTTGTCTAATTTGAGAACCTCATTGTCCAACAGCATAGCTCGATTCAAGGGTGATTGTCTGTTGCGATTGGAAGACAAGGTGGTATATAGAACAGCTCCCGGGCTTTAAAAAACAATAATTACCATTATAATTGTGGCGGCTGGTAGGTAGAGGAGTATTAACAGCGCGACTGCGACAATGAATGAATTGAGCTTAAATTTAAGCATACAATGTATTATCTATGAGGAATGTCCTCTAAGTACAGTACATATTTTTTTCTGCTGCGAACAGAACGAGTCAGTGGCTTAAAATGCTAGGTGATTATAGTGGGGTAGGTCAACTAACAAGAGATATCACTGTGGTCGCGTTATGTACATTAGCATTATGTTGTGACCTATGTAAAGATGTAAAGAAGAGTAGTCCTGTATCTATGTACATAAAGATTGAAATAAACGCGATGATAACGAATCACTGCGCGTATTTTAGTTTACATGTACTCAGACACAGGACTCCCCATCTTTACGAAGGTCACAACATATTTGTTAATGCATGCAACGCGAACCCAATGATATCCTTTGTTAGTTGACCCACTCCACTATAACCACCTGGCATTTTAAGCCATTAACTCGTTTTGTTTGCCGTAGTAAAACATGTGTACCTACTTATAGGACATCCCTTGTACATGAATTTCAGATGGCCGCGGATTGCATGGAATCAGGCCTACAACATGTATAATGCATTTGATAATCTGAACTATCTCGACCTTGAGCAGCGGCTCATTACCCTCCCTCTGGTTCTGACTTCAGTAGCAATATTAGTATCAAGGTTGTACTTATATTTCCTTTATCTTAAAATTTCTTCCAACACAACATTCCATTATACTTATGCCCAAACTTCTGTCTTCAGATGCCGTATCCTGTGGACAGTTGTCACTTTGAGAATATGTCTCCATTTCTCCCAGTCTCTCGCTGCGTGGAAAAGTTCTTCGGGTGTCATACCGGTCCACTGTCCTATGTTCCGCAGCCACAAAGGAGCCTTCTGACTGATCCAACATTTCCCCCCTATTTTACCAGACATAATTACATATTTGCAATAGTTATGCTTAAATTATGTTAACGTAGAATGGTTGGGCAGCAAACTGGATCAACATAGTTCTTTCTGAAAATGTTAAAAACTTTGTTTTCAACCCTGGGAACAGACCATTCTGAACAACGATTAACAACGGCTACTTTTTTCGTAAAAACAAATATATTTCTCAAGAAAAAGATGTACCGGATGTACCTCAACGTCATTTCTTTTGCAAAGACCCGTGCAAATAATAATTGTGTAATACATGTAGAGGCCTCCCAGCCACAGTCATATGCAGTGTTGTGATTTAACCGCTTTAGCAGCAGATTTATCACATATAATAGCTTAATAGCCACTCCTAATGGTGTTGTTCATCTTCTGAGAGATAAATGATGTATAATCCTCTATCTCAAAGCTCCCGGAGCCAAGCCAGTATGTTTCACTTACAGCAATCGTTTCACTTCTCAAATTGGAAAAAGAACTTTGCCGGCTTCATATAATGTACGCACGTTCCACGTACCAATTTTTAGAATCTTGGCCACTTTGAGCTGGGTCATTCTTATCACCCCTGCTCCATCAAAGGAGTACCCAGAACTCGGGACCATTTCTTGATCGTTTCTCTCTATGATAACAATTCTAGGGATTTTCCGTGACGGTAATAGTTTCCCTCTTGTCTTTCCGTCGGATTTTCTGTTGCGGGTTACTCCGCTAGGACAGCCGCGTTCCCCTAGGTGTTCTGTTTATACAGTGGCACTTCTCGCCGGTCATAGGGTAGTCGATGAGTTCTTGGAAAGTTTTTCTATATCAGCTTGCCTACGGTTGATCCTCTCCATCCTGTTCACCCTGCCGCTAGTTATCCACGACTGCTTATTTTCCGAGGCTATTCGTAGCTGGCGTCTACATCTAAAGGTCGTTCCTATATTCGCAACCTAGAGGACGCGCCCGGTAGCACTAGCCCTGCCCCGGGACCAGACATCTTACCTATTAGAGGTGAATGGAAAGGCGGTTCCAAGATTTCGGGGAAGGGTAACTAATCCACAAATTTGGAAAAAATTGAGAACCTAGGGCAATTTGGCGTGAAATGACCCGTGTATTCTTGCTAGGCGAAAAAGTAAAATGTCGGAAACGATGAGATGACCGCTGGAGATGAATTTACGCAGACACTTACGTCGGAACACGAAAAATAAGAAATAAAGCGAGAGCCGAACGGTGGCACTGTGTTGTCGGATATCATTCAATATGCATGCACACTTGAAGAGCGAAATCTGAAACCTAACCTTTCCCGCTAAGTTGTTCCTCATTCATTAAGACCTGGCGGAGATTAATTAACGCAAGCGATCATATCTCCAACATACAAATAAAACATTGCCGCGTCGTGTTTTACACCTTCGTTTTTATTTTTACGCCATAAAGGACGAACACTATATTCCCAGATCATGAAATGGATTCGCATTTCCATTTCCACGGCAACAAAACTCGCCCAGCGTATTGTACTTACGACTGCATCGGATATACCAGTACGTCTCTCACGTAATCGACGCACAGGTCGCGCAGACGACAGCGTAATTAATTTTCACGGTTCGCGCGTGACGGGTGAACTCGCACTCTCAGTTTTAGGTGATTGTTCTCTCGTTCGTTTTAATTGCCCCGCGTCTGACTAATTAGGCCTAGGTGAGAATTGAGTTTGCTTTTCGTTCTATATTTATACCTTCGAGCACATGGTAGAATGACCGGGACGCGGCCCGAGGCCTCGCTGTAATCGTCGACGCGCTTGGACAAACGTTCGGACTGCTTCTGCAACAGCCGAGGAAGTCTTTTGACTGGATTGCTTCGGTCAACTCGTTCGAAGAAGAGAGAGAACCCAGAATGTCGACAGCCATCCTTAATAAGAAATATCGGCCCTGAATCTATCGTTTGTGCACTCTGGCACGAGCCTTTCTCCTGAGAGGTACAACAGAGTAGAAAATTTAAGGGCCCCCCCCCCCCTAAGAACTCTCCTATACGCATAACAGTAGTGTTAATACTTTTCTTTGGATAAGTTGGGGCAAGGTTGTAAATTTCTCGCCAAAACTGGGTTGGACTTGCGCACAGAGACACTGGAAAATTTCCCTACGGGTCGTAGCCCGAATAGTCAAAATTGGGAAAGTCCGGCCGGTTTTTTCGAAAATTGAAATAAGAATGATTAGAAAGAATATAGACTTTTTTCAGGCAACGGACTGGTGCATGAATATAATGATTTTTTCTCTTTAGACACGATCTTAGTGATTCTAGAAACGGTTGATCGGAGATCAACTGATGAATATTTGAACCACCGTCGTTAAGTCCTTCATCCGCGAGTTCTGTCTTCTGCGATGGACCATTTTCCTGCCACTTTTCCCTCTATCAACAGTAGGGTGTCCCTTGTTTTACAAATTTTCGCCAATCAATTAGGCGCGCACTGAAATTTGTTCCAATGGACCTTAGAAACTTGCTGTAAAAAATTTGAGCTCAATCTGAGGTCATTAACCCGTGGCGCTTATGTGTAATACTGAAATTTTACACAAAACCGTGAATATTTCGGAACCTATCAACTTCAGGACCAAATAGCATGTAATATAAAATGTTTCTTGTTAAATTTCCTGTAAAAAAGATTTCATGCAACGTTTCTCTAGAATGCATATTCACCGAGATAATCGCAAAAATGTGTGAATGTTTTGGGGACGTGGACTTCTGTTATTTTTTCTTTTGTGAAACCAACTTTCACTAGCTAAATCGCAGTTATCTTTAAAAATATTCATCGTGAGACCAAAATGCAAATAACATAAAATGTTCATTATTAGATTTTCTATGAAAAAGATTCTATACAACGTTTCTTTGGAAAACATATTTATCGACATAATCACAAAAATGCGGGGAATTTTTTGAAAAACGTGTTTTTTTAATATTTTACAGCTGAAACATCTAGTAAGTAATGTCGGGTAACGCACATTACAATATAACCTCAGTTTCTGTCTAAGTTTGCCCTTTCTTCCCACCTGGCTACGCCCATGACAGTTTGTTGGGTATCTACTATACAGTAGACCTCGGAATATAGGTATGTATATCAACAATAGTCAACAATTTGCGCATAAGATATAACATTGTGTGCTGTTAGGGAACAGTCTCATGTTCTCAGAATTCAGGGTCATTTCCTATGGGCAAATCACTGTTTCCTATTGTTGATATACATAATCTCAACTCAACCATATCAAGTCTTCAACGGAATCTTAGAACGCGCAAGATTCAATAAAAACAATTTATTATTAACCCTGAGTCGCAAAGTTTGGTTTTCTTCGATCATTGAATTTGAAATTAATTATGGCTCATGAATACTTAGTTGACGGTTAATTTTAGGCTCTTCCGCAAAGTTTTCATCACTAGGGTCAGACCAACAATCCTATACCTCTTCCAAATACAAGCTTTTAACAATCGCAAACACTTCTACATGTATCCATCTTCACCCCTTGAACGATAAGATGAAGAAAAACATGTACAGAAGTAGTTACGTTCATAGGCGCCGACCTGGCACTTTAGGGGAGGGGGGCTTTGCCCCCAAATGAAAACTTTGGAGGGGCGACGCCCCTCCAATATTTTCAACTCGAAAATGGAAAAAGTACAACAAATTTTACCATCAATGTTTAAATTTAACAAAAAAGAAGAAAAAAAGAGAAAACGAATAAGAATAAAATCGATAATACCGAAATATCAGACGCGTTTCAGTAAAATAATTAAAAAAAATCGCACTCCGACTGATTCTGCCCCCCCCCCAATATTTTCCACAAATCGGCGCCCGTGGTTACGTTGCTCGTGCAAGCAAGAAAATATCAGTAAGTACTTGAAAAGTCAGTTTTCGCTAAGGACACTATAATAGACATTAGTGCTGATGTTTTCTTACTTGTATGAACAACCTAGGTAACCAGCACTTCTGCATATGAGGAGCGATTTTCCAAAACGGCCTCTGTCCAGTTTTGTATTTTTTTTTCACGGGGAAGAAAAAACTTAGTGTACCCCTATATTACACCTACATGTCACGGTTGATAGTCGGGTTGCCTAGTAGAACACTTACAGGAATTTATCTCGTTGAAATATTGAATATACCTTTCGTACAGGAGACGCGCATGACAGTCATGAAGTGAGGGGTCTCCTGGATAGAGGCCGTTTTGGAACAACATTTTTGAATTAGTAGTTTTGGGTTGGCACAAAATTAGACATACTATGGGTCTTTCAGTAAATTCTAATTCATCAAGATAATGTCGACTTCTCTGTTGATAAAAATATGTTGTGGTCAGAGGCCGTTTTGGAACAACTTTTTTCTTTTCTTTGCGAGTCTATTTTGGCTTCTTACATGCGTCAGATTCACGATATCGTGATTTTGTTCGGGCCAGAATATGTATTACTAGATTCCTCACTAGATGGCGCTATAAAACGATTTTTCAAAAAAATGGACAGAGGCGGTTTTGGAATATCGCTCCTTGTAGTTTTTCTTCATCTCATCGTCCAAGAGGTGAAGATGGACACATGTAGAAGTGTTTGCGATTGTTATAGCTTGTTTTTCTAAGAGGTAGGATTGTTGGTCTGACCCTAGTGAGAGAAAATTTGCAGAAGAGTCTAAAATTGAAACGTTAACTAGGTATCCATGAGCCATAACTAATTCCAAATTCAATGATTGAAGAAAATTAAACTTAGCGATTTAGGGTTAACAAACTGTGTTTATTGAGTCTTGAGCATTCTAAGATTCCTTTGAAGACTTTTGGTATGGTGGACTTGAGATGATATGTATCAACAATAGGAAACAGCGATTTGCCCATAGGAAATGATCCTGAATTCTGAGAACACTTGACTGTTCCTGAACAGCACAATGTTATATCTTATGCGCAAATTGTTGACTATTGTTGATATACATACATAATCCGAGGTCTACTCTATAGTAGGTAACCCAACAAACTGTCATGGGCATAGCCAGGTGGGGGGAGGTTGCAAACTGGGGCGCTTGCCTCAGTAGACAGAGACTGAAGCAGAGACTGAAGTTATATTATAGTGTGCGCTACCCATATATTTCAGCCATGAAATAATGATAAAAAAACTATGTTTTTCGTGATTATTTCGATAAATATGTTTTCTGAAGAAAAGTTGTATGGAATCTTTTTTATAGATAATTGAACAATGAAAACTGTATGTTAATTGCAATTTGGTCCTAAAGTGAATATGTATTTTTTTTTTAGATATGCGATTTAGCAAGTAAAGATCGGTTATGGAAGAAAAAATAAAAAAGCCACGTTCCTGGAAACTTTTACACATTTTTGCGATTATCTCTGTAAATATGCGTTCTAGATAAAAGTTGTATAGAATCTTTTTTACAGGAAATTCAACAAGAAACATTTTATATCACATGCTATTTGGTCCTGAAGTTGATATATTCCGAGATATTCGCGGTATTGTGTAAAATCTCAGTATTACGCATAACTTCAAGGTCAAAGTGTCACGGGTTAATGACCTCAGATTGAGCACAGATTTTGTATGGTGAGTTTCTAGGTCCATTGGAAAAGAATTTCAGTGAGCACCTAATCGATTGGCGAAAACTTGTAAAATAAGGGACACCCTAATTAGCGGTCTCAAAATCTCTTATCTTTTGCCTCGTAAGACATAACCGAGATAACATAGCTTTCTTTCCTTGATCAAGCGCAGTACTTTTGTTTGTTTCTTCATTCTTCTTATAGGACTTTACTATTCGTTATTTTCTGCATCCATGCTATCCTCAAAATACGACGATACACACACATCTTAAAGGCTTCAATCCATTTTCCTATGTACGAATCCATGTCCAACTTCCACATCCATAGAACAGGACTGAGAGTATACAGCATCTCATCATTCTCATCTCAATCTTAGCTCTGTGTTGAGTTCTTGTCTGATGAACACATTGCGCATTTTTTAAATACGTCTGGGGCTTGTTCTATTCGCGATGAATTTCTCTTTTGTCATGCAGCTTTCATTCAAGATGGTGCCAAGGTATTTCATTGACGAAACTTGCTCCATCTCTTCACCTTTGATCTTTCGGATACAGTTGGTTGGTGTCCTTGAGAAAACCGTTATGTTTTTCTTAGAAGCGTTAATCCTGAGGTCACATTTTTTGTTTTTTTCCACTATTTTATCCATCATTTTTGAAATTCGATTTGGCTACTCGCTTACAGCATTGTAATTTACGTACAGTGAATTTAAACAGAGGCCATTAATTTATCCTAGCTGTTAAATGATAATCCCCCGTCTTACATTCCGAAGTCGGATCGACGTGGAACATACTAGGGGCTTCAAATTGTATATAGGGGTGCGGAATGAAAGAATGCTCTCATTATCTTTTTTTCCCCACAAAGGATAGACATGACCCACAAAGGATGGACATGAACTCATCCTTGAACTTTTCGTTAAGAATGGGAAAAGAGTGAAGGAATGAATTCTGTTCCCTTCTTTCGCCCCCTCTGATAGAAAAATTAGTTTCGTTTTCGGTCAAGAAATTTCCCTCCTCCAAAGCCGGACTGGGATTTGCCACTAACTTCAAATTTTTCGTGGGAAGATCATCGAAATAGGAATTTTTGGGTCGTTGATTTGAAAATTTCACTATGCATCTTTAAATCCTAATTTGGGTTACAGAATTCAAATTTGAGTTCTGTAGTGTTGAGATTTGTGACACTCCTTGGAACACTAAGTGAAGTATCAAAATAGTAATAGCTTCTCGCGTCCCTGAACTCGAAAACTTCGCGGGTTTTGGGGAGGATTTGCGAGAGAAATGTTTAGTCCGGACCAAAGCAAAGGCTATGGGGGGGGGCGAGAATGTATAGAGAAGATGGACACTCAAGAAGGAAGACAAAAAGAAGGATAGATAGCCTTTGAAATGTGGACCTGGCCCAAAATGCTGCAGATACCATGGACAGCGCGGCAGACAAATGCGTCTTTAGTAGCAGAGCTGAATGAGCCGCAAAGGCTGAGTGTTCTGATTAAAAATAATAATCCTGAGCTATTTCGGACGTATAGCACGAAGAAACAGCGAGAACTTGGAGCGAGACATCATATGCTCGGAAAAGTCCCAAGCAAGAGGGGCAGAAATAGATCACCAACAAGATGGGCGGACCGCATCCGGATCCGCCTGAGATTAGTTGCAGAGGCAGTAGCCGTAGCTCAGGACCGAGAGGCGTGAAGGGATATCGTTGAAGGTCAGGACAGTTACTTGCAACTGAGACCGTGATGATGATGATGATGATGAACAAATTTAACAGTGGGATCAAAACATTTCGAGAACTGTAAAATTTTGGATCACAATTTAATTTTTTTGACCCAGAGATGATACTCGCACTCAGTATATCGTGTAATCTGACGCGATTTTCACTTGAAACACTACTTTGGCTGTTATGTGAGATTGAGAGCCATACTATGGTGCCCATTAAGTTTCAGTAGGCATTCCAATACCAGTGCGTACGGCCTCTGCTTTCCGAAAATTTGCTATTTTTGGAGATTAAATGCATTCGCATTCGCAGGACCGCAGCTCCGAAGGGGTGTCCCCATAATATTACCGAGTTAAAACAACAGAGGGTATGAAGAGAGGCCGCAGCCCTCCTCTTCCGTACATTGCTTGAGAAGTTGGCCCTCGGCAAATCTTATAGTAACCAGTCGGCAAAACCGAAAATGTGAGAATGTCTTTCATCAGATTTCAACTAAAAATGTTTACATTTTAGGCGGTTTTTAGCTGTCTGCACCTCCAGAAAAACTTGCTAGCTATAATCCTGCGTTCAATGAATGTACCTTGCCTTCATTGTACAGTTGAATTCATCGTGAGAATGAACTTTCCGAATGAATTTGAAAATCAAGGTTCAAGGCGCAAGGTCGCTAGCCATCATTAACTTCGACTACCGAAAAATTTTAGCTACATTTCCGTGTCCCGATTCCATCGGTCATTTTTAGCAAGTATAATAATTCAGTTAACGAAGAACGTGTGGTACCTCTAATGGAGGACATTGATCATTCTTGCAAATGATCGTCGTAGTTAAAGCTGTGTAAGACCAACTCGGGTACCAATGTTTTTTACACGCTCGTTTCCGCGTCGTTTTTAACCGTTTATTAGGGAACCGAAAATTCATCAGCGATTAGAAAGAAAACATGGTTTGCTTTTCCGGGCTCCATTTAGTGCGACGTCGATCACCTTTATTCAAACGAGATATTAATTGATGTTAGCGTTCAGACTTACTTGTGTTGGACCATACATACTTGTATGTGTATAGTGCATACGAGCAAAGAGAACATTGCAGAGCAAGGTCGTTAGTGACGAATTTCAGTTGTAAAGCGAGGAAGCGATTCTTAATTTCTTTTTTGACAAAACGTTCATCTGTTTTTGTCCGCTCCTCGGCTAACTGTACGTCTGTCTTAGGAATATCGTAAGCCTGTCAAATGAGTTTGTATGACAAAGATGCTCTATGTAAATAAGTTCAAAATAAATCTCGCCAACAGGGACGTACCGATAGCGGGAGCCTCCCCCTGTGGGAAATTCTGTACTCAGCAGTTGGGAAAATTAACCATTTCAGACAGCCGAAGTTGGGAAATTTCGGTAAAGTTGAAAAAATCCGACAAGTCAAAAACTTTTATTTTATTTTTCTGCTTTGATACTTGGGAATTTTGAGTTGAGAAATTGGGAAAATCCAACAAGTCAAAAGCGCTTTTTTTTCCTTGCTTTGACACTTGGGGATTTTGAATTGAATCAGTTGGGACGTTCACCCCCCCCCACACAGGAAAAACTCTTCGGTATATCCCTGCTCCTTAGACCAAGTTAATGTGATTTAATTCTCTCGACTCTCGACTCCGTGTATCTAGAATATATCTGGTTTTTGAATTACGAAACCAACAATAAACCATACACCGGGCGTATATATGTTCAAATTTGCAACCTCTCCCAGGAGAACTGCCTGATGCCACCGAAATGGAAAATACGGCGAGATTACGCTGACAAGAATTCTGAACTTGTAGGGCCATGACGAACTGTGTACGAGTTGGAAAGAAAACTTTTGGGAAACTTCGTCTTGCTGGTTTTCATATTTTTTTCATTTATATTATTACAGTCAGATGTATAGAAGTATACGTTCGTCGTAAATACGCTGTATAAAAACTTGAAGTAGTAATCATAATTTTTTTATGTACACGATCGCGCACAATTCGTCTGCAATGGGAAGCCCATCGAGTGCTGTTCTGAATACCGAAATAGTGGTTATGAAAATGGAGGAGAGGTTTCTTATTAGCGGCGCAAATAAAAGAATTTTGGCGTTTCGAAAGATGATACACGGATTCCGCTTTGGCACTTTATATGCTCGAAACTTGATGAAAATTTCCATGTACAGTTTCGAAAGGTTCATAAATGTTTACTCGCGAATGACGAGCTTTTTCATAACAGCAGGGAAAATGATAGCGCGTTGAGATGAGAGTTGAATCTTCTCCAGATTGGATAACAAGGATGATAAAAAACGCGATCGAAGTTTCTTTAGAAAAATAATATTAAAACTTGTTTACGTACGTACTTACGAGCAGTAACATGCAAGGACTTTCAAATGCGCTGAAGTACGACATAGTAAAAGAAAAATCATCCGAGTTAGTAAGGTGCACACCGAACGAGCCTGTACCTAAATTGCTGCCGTCAGTTGGCAGTATTAAAGACTCAGCTGCCATATTCTCCAAAGATTTTCTTTCGCCCAGAAAGTTAGAAGTGTTTAGCCAGAGGCGAAATTCATGAAGTGGATATGATTAGTTATTTCATTTCTGTATCCATACTGCTATCTCTGGCCACCCTAATGAAGCGGCTGAAAAATTGGTCAGCAGCCTCCAAAGTCTCATTGCGCGAGGAACCATGGTTAGAGGAACCCAGGGGCAACGCAAGAAAACGAGGAGGGCGATATGGGCAACAGAAGAGCTTGCTCAGCTGTGTGCGAGAAAAGAGAAATTATCCAAACTCGCAAAACGTTACCCCCACAACGATGAATATACAGGCCAGCTCAAAGACATTGCGAAACTAGTGCACAAAATTAGCAGAAAAGACAAAAGGAGATACTTCTCCAGTCTACTGGCAGACAATATCTCGGATCCAAAAAAGTATTGGAGCATCATCAACGAAGTGGGGAATCGGAAAGTAGAGGCCGTCAAAAGCATTGAGGTCGAGGACGGTATTATTGACGTTCCAGGGAACGAATCTAGGATAGCGAGTCACTTCAATGAGTTCTTTTCGGGGATTGCAGGAGTTGAGGGTACCGCCAGAACCACTGTAACTCCAGGTAGACAAGCAAGTGCTGGATCTTTCTGGTTTCATCCAGCGTCAGTAGCTGAGGCCCACACTATTATAAAAGCATTGCCCTCTAAACAGAGCACTGGCATAGATGGGATATCCAACAACTTAATCAAGCTGGTGAATGACCATCTAGCGAAGACCATAACCAGGGTATTTAATGACTCTGTCACTGAGGGGGTATTTCCCAGGGTCTTCAAGACAGCCAAGATCGTGCCAGTTTACAAGTCCGGCGATAAACAGCTGCCCTCTAATTATAGGCCAATAGCGTTGCTCTCCCCCTTATCGAAGATATTCGAGAAATTGATGCACAAGCGGCTGTTACAATACCTGGAAGCCAAACAGTACTTATCCGACAACCAATATGGCTTTGTTGAGGGAAGGGGAACTGTGGAAGCCATGGCTGCTCACCTCGCATGCATCAACAAGGGCATCGACTCCTACATTGATATCAGAAAAGCCTTTGACACAATTGACCATCGTAAACTATTAGGGAAAATGGAAACAATTGGAATACGAGATTTTGTGTTAGATTGGTTTAAAAGTTATCTGGAGGGTAGGGAAACGGTAGTGGAAATCTCGGGAAAGCTGAGTAGCCCGCTATTGGTCAGGAGGGGAGTGCCTCAAGGGAGCTGTTTGGGACCACTGCTTTTTACAATATACGTAAACGAACTATGCGAAACAAATTTGAGTGGCAAGCTGATCTGCTTTGCAGACGATATAGCACTAGTTGACCCGGTACGGATCGGAATGAGCTGTGCCGCCGTGTCAACACTGACCTGGAGGAAGTCGCGCACTGGTACTCGGAAAATGGACTCGAGGTAAATCTGGAAAAGACCAAGTTCGTACTGTATGGACACCAAAAAGGACAGTGCAGTTTTTGATGGGGAGATAAAAATTCGGGACCAAAGTGGCAGTTGGAAGGCGCTCCAGAGAGTTGCCGAGATCAAATACCTGGGAGTAACTTTCGACTCAAAATTAACATGGGGAATCCAGCTCGAAAAAATGCAAAAAAAACTTAGAAAACTAAACTATCTTTTGTACCACCTCGGGAACTACTTTGGGAAACCACACCTTGTGAGAATCTATAAAGCCTTATACGAGTCAGTGTTGAGGTACGGTTTGGTTCTGTAGGGTAATGCTGCGAGCTACCATCTCGAGCCAGTGCATGTGCTGCAGCGGAAAGTTGTAAGAAATATTTATAGGAGAGGCGCCTTGCCAACAGAAACGGACACAAAAACTATGTTCCAGGATCTAGGGATCTATACTGTGCACCAGCTTTATGCTTTAACAGGCAATCTTTTTGTTGGAAAGAACATGGCATTCTTCGAGCTGCAGCATAACCCGAGCAGAACCAGGGCGGGATCGGGGCCACTCCTAGTGCTACCAAACTATATTAAGGAAACAAGTAGGAAGCAGATGGACTACGCGCTAGCAAAGAACTTCAATTCGCTACCCGAGCCCATACGAAAACTTGCCACAGAAATTGGGAGTAAGAACCCCAGGGAGAAGGTGCAGTGGGCCAAAAAGCTAAAGAGGGAGCTGCAAGCCTACCTACAGCCCGCATGACTGCACATTGAAACAGTTCCAAAAATCGTTGTCGATTTTGTTGGTCGTCTTGCGCCATTACTATGATAGTGTAACTGTGATTCTTATGTTGTATACCGATCTGTGTCCATGACTAATACCCCTGTTGTTGCGTGTTCAATTTAAGTTGTGTTATAAGGAATGATTTTAAATGTATGGCATGACCACTAGCGTCGGTGTGATTTTTTTTTGTGTTGCCACTTGCATTCTGTGTCCATACTGTTGTTGTTGTTGTTGTCTATTTCTTATTGTGGCTGTTTGTAGTGTTTTTTACCAGTGTGATTTCAGTGTGTTTTTAGTTATTTCTCTTTTCGTGCCTATTGCACCTAGTATAGTAGCATGCTATTTATCATTAAGTCTTGTTAGTGTGATTTAAGTGTGCTGTTACCTATTTTCTATTTTTTTCTATCTTCTATTTTTATATTTTATATTTTATTTTTGGCCCTATAGCACGCAACATAGCAGATTGTTCTTGTCGCTACGTTCCATTATTTTTATATATTCATTTGTTGTGCCTATAGCACCAGGTATTGCAGTTTGTAATTGTCATTGAGCTTCTTTTTTCAAATTTATTATCATGCCTAGGCGATTTAAGTCAGTTGTTAATTATTTAATTTTTTACTTTTTTACTTTTGTCCCTTGTTTTGGCAATATGATTTGATTTTATTGAAAGTATTCCTATACATATACTGTAATAATAATCAACATAATGGCCTCCATTCGGACCACTAGGTCATCGGGGGGTCATCTGCAGAAGTAATCGAATTGTATAAATTGAATTGAATAAATTGAAATTGAAATTAAATTTCGATTTCAAAATTTTACAAGAAAGTAAATAATGAATTTTGTGTGAAAATATAAGTAATTTGAAAATCACTCCTCAGATGAGCGCATCACTAAAAATATTAAGAGATTCATCCAGACTAAGTAAATACTCTCTCGGATTCTGTTATGCTTAAGCAGATTAAGGCTCGATTATGAAGAGGTCATTTCTTTGTCCAGAGGCAATCACGTCGCACTCAGTCGCTAGCGCCCATGTGGGCGTTATGGGTTTAGCTAGCTCAGCTCTGTGTCCGTTTTTCTCAAACTATGTACCTAAATGTGAGTATATGAAACGCATTTCAATGCTCTAACATACTCTTTTTTTATTTGTTTCAGGTAAGTGTCGATTTCTCGATGATATCATGACTAAGGTTCCTAACTGACTGTTATTCGTAAGTACTAGCAGTATAAGTATCTTCTTGAAGTCTGTTGCGCTCTGGTAATTGCTCTCTTTGCCCTCACCGAGTATTTGTATCCGAATTCTGGCATGTTTGACGTTCCAATCCATTTTGCACTTCAAGATAATTCCCAAAATTGGAAATTGTTCGCAGGAGACTGAGAAAACTGTTTGGGTTTCAGCACCAACAATGACGTTATATAGTCTGTTGAGATTTCACTCGGTTGATGATTGATCTCTCCTCCTCTCGCGTCCCCGGGCTTATTACAAAAAATGAAAAGAAAACGGGAAATTTGTATCTACAATTTTTTTTTTCAGAATTAGTCGAATGATATACTAAAAATTTAGTGCCTATCCCCTCACGGTATCACTGCTCCATCAATTGAAAGAGTAAAATAAATAAATGCCGGAAATTAATGGTCAGAAATATGTATTGAGACATATAGTCAGCCAAATAGACAGACCGACAAACCGCAAAAGGCACTTCTGCCTGATGTTTGTCTATATCTGTCTGTCTACTGTCTACCACTCAACCAACGAGTCTTCATATTATATTTTTCCTATCATCTGATTTCTCGACTCATTCTAATTAGGTCCATTTACATCAGTGGCGTGCAGTGATTTTTCTTAGGAGATAAGCGATAAGCGTAGAGGTGAGGTACAAATCAGAATAGAAGTATGAAACATGCTACTACAAAATGGCATTGGTGACATTATTCAAACTGTCGTATCCCTGTGTAGGGTCACTCCATATGCATTAATTATTTCCTGTGACGAGTAATAAATACAGGGACGTACTACCCAAGAGTTTTGCTTGGGAGAGGGGGGAGGCAAAAATTGGGAAATTCCCAACTGACTCAACTCAAAATTCCTAAACATCACAGCAAAAAAAAAAAAAGGTTGACTTGTTAGATTTTCCCAAAACTCTGCCTGATTGAATTTGTAAATCTTCCCAACTGCTGAGTGAAAAATTCATACGGTGGGAGGTGCCCTCGACCAGTTAACCACAAAATTTTTTCATATTGCGACAGGTGGCAATGTCTAGTAAAACTCGAATCACCTCGCTTTTGTTCAGTTTTTAAAAATGTTAATTCTGGTTTGGACTTCCCACCATTAATAATGTCCAATATTGTTCATTAAAAGTAAAAGTCACGAAAACGGTTTCTCAATAAGATTTCGAATACGCATTTTGAGGGCAAAAAGAAAAAAAAACAACAAAAAAAACCAGAACATTCAAACATAACGCGTTGACTAGTAGAAGAACATAATCACGTTTCACTGTCAACTTTGACGTTCGTGTGTACTACTGTGTAGCGAAAGCGCTTCCAGAACGCAACCAAACGCACAGACCAAACGCACAGGTTTCGTCGCGTTGAACATGTTAGTGTGTTTTTGTGTTGGTAATTAACAAGGAGGCGGAGCGTAAGTCGTGCAGTGCGTACAATATGAGAAAAAAAGCGCTAGATCCAACGCACACCTTGCTAGCCTATACATGTACAAGGATTGCTGAACGCCAAACAGTACACATCTCCTGTGAATTTATTATAAACTTAAGTATAAGGGTAAATACGGCAGTGGCGTGCGGACCTGCGGTGAGTTTTCCTTGGGGGTAAGCGATAAGCGTAAAGGTGAAGTAAAAATCAGAATAACAGTTTGAAACATGCTACTACAAAACGGCATTGATGAAATTATTCAAGTTGTTGTATCCCTGTGTAGGATCATTCCATATGCATTTATTCTTTCTTGTGACGAATAATAGACACAGGGGCGTACCACCAAAGAGTTTTCCCTGGTGGGGGGGGGGGCAAAATTGTGGAAGTCCCAACTGACTCAACTCAAAATTCCCACACATCAAAGCCAAAAAAAACGTTGACTTTTTGGATTTTTCCAACTGCCCAACTCAATTTCCTAGTATCAAAGCAAATAAAAAGTTTTGATTTTTTGGATTTTCTCAATTCTGCCTGATTGAAACTGTAAATTTTCCTAACTGTTGCTGATGCTGAGTGAAAAATTTTTATGGGGAGGAGGGGGACAGTTGCCCCCCTATCGGTACGTCCCTGAATAGACATGGCTAATAAAACAATTTTTCCACCATCTTCACAACGGGTTAACCACAAAATGTTTTCATAATGCGATATGTGGAAATATCCATGTCTAGTAAAAATTGAACCCCCTTTCTTTTGCTTGGTTTTCAAAAATGTTAATTCTGGTATCGGCTGTTACCACCATTAATAAATTAATTCTAATTGTTCATTAAAAGTAAATTGTGAAAAAGGGTTTTCAATAAGATCCCCAAGACGCATTTTGTGGGCAAAAGAAAAAATCGGAGCATTTAAACATGAACGTGTTGAATAGTACATAAAGCATATTGATCACGTTTCACTTCCAACTTCGGCGTTCAACTAGCCATAAGAGATATTAAAATCGCTTACAAAATACCCAGTTTTTGTCGTGTTAAACATGCTAGTGTGTTTTTGCGTTGGTTATCAACACAGAGGCGGTGCGTAAGTCGTGTATAAGTTTACGTGTAATATAAAAAATAAGCGATTTTCGGATCGCTGCCCTGATACGAATAAATACGAATACGTAGGAGCTGATTGCCGAACAGTGAACGCTTTCTGTTTCACCTGTCTCCTCAACCACCGAAAGACGGCGCCATTTGTTTAACGTGAATTTATATAAGTGTAATAAGCGGCAATACGATCGTTTCTTTCTTTGCCCAATGTTTCATATCTTTTATTTGTTACAAGTTTATATATTATGTGAAAACCTATTTTCTCGGGATTTTTCAGGGTAAGCTGTGCTTACCTTTCTTGCCTTAAATGGACGCCACTGATTTACATTGACATGAACACGAAATGTTTTACCTACTTTTCCTACCACTCAAGTAGAAAAGAATAGGTCTTACCGTGTCTCAAATTAAACAGCAAGGACAGTTGTTACTTCCACACTATCCCTAATTCTGATTAACTAAAGCAAAATTAAGCTATTTATATAATGCATAGGTATTAGGTACCTATAAACATAGGTACAAAATTCTTACACATTAGCCTGACTTAAAATTCGAACAGCCTTACCTGTCAGGGTGCACTACAGACCTGCTCAGCAGAATACAGTATCCGTTCTGGAGGAGGGTAAGAACTCCCTAATTTGTTCATGTAGACAGCTAGACACTTGCTATTTAATAAAAATAACCGAAACGGCTACCAAAATGGAAATATCAAGAACCATATGAAACAAAATAATTGTCAATATCGATATGGAGCTTGATATTTTGCTCAACATTTTAGTTTCGTAATTTTGTTACATTTCTTATGCTGTTGCTTAGACATCATTATTTGACATCACATTAGTCTGGAATTATATTTTTTCGAATTAATTACAAATAGTTTATAATATGGTAGCAATGGTCAAATCGACATGTTGACACGTTTTTCGCTGTCGAAATTTGGATCGACCATTCAATAAATAATCAATATTGAATTTGGTGTAGAAAAACTGAGAAAAACTTGCAAATTGTCGATATAGAATATGTGATGGGAAAACTGTTTAGCGTCAAGTCGAATCAGTAATAAGAAAATTAGATAACTGGATGACAAGATCCAAATTGGTATGGAAATCATTGTAGACTTTTTCATCATTAAGTGCTCAAAATCGATGAAAAATTCGTGGTTACCGAGAAGTTTTGCTGTACCTGATTCGATATCGACTTTCTAATCAGCTCTTGAGTAGCTGAAGTCAATAAAAAGTCGAGGTGACTGAATTGATTTGTACCATATATCAACATCGACTTTCTTCAGTATGTAACTAGCAAAAGATGACACAAAGTCGACGTTGACAATGATATGGGTTTAAGCTCCAATTTAGGTCGTGATCTATTTTGAATGTAGACGCAAGGACTGTGCCTTACGGTATATTACAACCCCGTGAAAAATGTGCGAATGAAAATATCGACCAAAATGTCAGTATTGAAATCCAGAACATTTTTGGTACCAATAATCGGAGGTAACACTGATAGAAAAGTAGCATTTTTTGCGGATTTCCCATTTTTTCTCCATAATAATATTGAAAGTGAGTTTTCAAATCCCCCCCTCTCCTGAAAGAACTTGCAATTCTGAATAATTCGAGCCTTGTGTGGTTGTTGAAGTAAATTACAAGGATAAGGAGCAGGAATTTTTAAAAATTCAG
Organism: Acanthococcus lagerstroemiae; assembly: GCA_031841125.1. NCBI lineage: Eukaryota > Metazoa > Arthropoda > Insecta > Hemiptera > Eriococcidae > Acanthococcus > Acanthococcus lagerstroemiae. Next base: position 29,197,934 of record CM063113.1, on the reverse strand, counting down.
TGTATAGGTAGGTAAATCATCGAGTGGTAACATTGATAGTGCTAAAAAAAAAAAAAAACTTAGTGCTTACAATTGAACGGCAAAATTCGCAGGTAATGAGTGGGGTATCTTTGATAGGGTGTATAAGTAAACATTCTATGCCTAAAAAATAATGTATAAATTTAATGCATAGTAAGTAATACATAAAATAGAAATTGGAAGAAAAGAAGTATTATCTATACACGCATAAAACATATAAAATACAGATGTATCTGTGCACATTCTTATCCGCCCCATTACAATCTATATACATTATAAGGAGCAGAGTTGCCAGATTTGCACAAGATTTGGTACGTTTCATATTTTCTAATAGATACGATGTCTAGTGATTTCAACAATTCTGGTACGTTCATACGTTCATTACTCTTGGTAGGATTTCGTACATTTTCTAGGGTCTTTTTTTGGTTCGTTTTGAGACATTTTGATCTATTTAGGTAATTTTGGTACATTCTAAAAATTTTAACCAAAAATTGTTTCTACATTTGGACATATCTCAAATATTAGACATTTTATTTGGTACATTTTATAACATTGTCAGTGAGAGCAACATTTGTTGCATCTAGAAAATAAATGGTGAATTAACAGTATTGTATGCAGTCAATGTTACCCCGTTTTTGAAATCCTCGAATCCCACAGCTTCAAAGTGAGATGACATTTCTTCACACAAACGTCTGATTAGGTTCTTACTTCTATGTATCTACAGCCTATAACAATAATAATTTAAAAAAAAAAAAACTTCATTACCAAGCGGCACTATACTGACTTTTCCCAAAATTTTTAGTGAAAAAGTTGCCATTTTAAATTATTTAGCTCCTAATTTATGACAACACAACAAAGATATTACTGATTCCAAGTGAAGAATTCAGATTGAACACTCCTCTTTTCTCCAAGATGGACATGAGCGCTGTAATTTCATTAATTCGGCCACCAGAGCGCGTGATAGTCAAGAAACATAGTTATCAGAGTTACGCTTGAAGTATCAATGTTACCCCCCCCCCTCCGACTATTGTTGTACAAAAGTTAGACCCATTGTACAGTCAACATTTGCATTTACATTTCTATTCGACAAATGGGTTAGGCTGAATAATTTTCACACAGTTGAGTTATTGTCATAATTGTCATATCGTTTGATTTAATAGAATGTGTTCCAAAGTATAAATATACAAATACTCAAAACAAGCGAAGAAATGGATGCTTCTATCAGCGTCGACTGAGTGTTATATAATGTTAAACGTATCGGTATAACAAAATATACTCAAATAAAACAAACATACAATGAAGATGAATGTCAAGGTGCAAAGATGCTGCAAAGGTGCGAAGTGTTTTGCTCCATTGGACCAGCATGCATACATAGGGTGATAAGAATGGGCCAATGAGAGCGAACGAAACTAGTGCGGCCTAACAAAAGAAATAACACTACATAATAAAATTTTCTACCAAATAATAAAATTTTCTACCAAATAATAAATAATTAATGTTATAACGTGACATATGCATACTTAGAGTATAAAGTTGTACTGCTTACAATTCTCGTTAAAATAATATTATCGAAATTAATAGCGTTTCATCAACCTTATAAAGAATGTTATAAAACAAGAAACATGAAATTATGTTATGTTATCCAAGATAACGCAACTTAAGTACCTACATGAAATGTTTTAGTGCCATCATAACAGGGAAATTCAATCTATTGTGTTATACTTCATACCCCAAAACTAGTTTGTTTTAGAATTCAGCATTAATTGCAATCATGATTGTCAATATGTGGCAGTTTCTATAAAAAGGGGTAACTTTGTTGATCAATCAAAGTCTCAGAAAACACAAAAAAAAAACATTTTTTTGTTGAAAAAATCAATTTTGAGATTCTGGTTGATTTCTATAGAAAAAACATCGCAATAACAAAGAGACAGCATTTACACACACGAGAGAGAAAAGGGAGGGAGACAAAGAGAATTATGAAAGAGAATTAGAAAAGAATGCAAATGTCTGCGTTCGCTTCTTCGTGGTTTTTCGGAGCTCACGAATAAATCCGATGTTCTGAATTGTTCCCTTGCAGGAGAGCGAAAAATTACCTTTCCAACAATAAGCCCTCATCGAGGCTGGTTACGTGATTCCGCGGTGAGTTAGGCCGCTTGACGGAGTGGGAGAAAAAGGTGTGTCTAACTTTAAACGCGTTTTTCCCAAAAACGTCTTTTCGCGCGTTTTTGTTACACTCATCTTTGACCCCTTGTATCTCCGGAACAAAAAGCGCTACAAATCTCGCCGATAACTCGTTGGAATGGGCATTCATTCCTCTATTACGTACTGTCGGTAACTCAAAATTCGTCAGATCGACAAAGTTACCCCTTTTTATAGAAACTGCCACCTTATAGTTCAGATTCAATAATTTAAGGATAAATGACCACCTCTATTGACTGTAGGTATTGTTGTGGTTATTACAGTTCTGCGTTAATAATATTAAAGTTGACTGATATGTCATAACCATGCAAATAGGTTATGGTTAGTTATTTGATTTCAAAACTTGACTGTTATAGTAAGGTTATAATTATTCCCATTAAACAATGTCTACACAAGTATAAAGTTGGGAATTTTGGGGATTTGTGAGAGAAGAATTTAGTCCGCATACAAAATCACAAAAAATGAGCATTTATAGAAAACACGCAAATGTATTAATTGCCTGAAATCTTAATGCGAGTACTAAAACGTATAAACTATAGGTACCTAATTAAACTAAATGTCCGATCACGGAAGAAAAAGGACAATAATGAGTGAGTAGATGATGGGCCTTGGCTCCTCGCCGAGAGGGGGAAAAAGTTTGATTCTTAAAGCTTTAACAGCGATGATTATGAGTTATGTAATATGGTTAACCCGCGGTTATTCATTGGCTATTTTCCCATCATGGTTTCCGGTGTGACAGGTTGAGTAGTAAAGACGGAAGCACTAGCGTGGTATCACGGAATTAGTAAAATCGAATATTTTCATCATGTAAACCTACTCCAATATTCTCAAGTGGATGTTATTCGCGTGCGACGGACTAAATTAATTTCAAATTCCTGCTCGCTAACGTCAGAAATGCGGCAAGAGCATTAAGTATATAAGTACCTATGCATGTAGGAAATGGAAAATCCGGGCAAGGTTTCATTGCCCTGAGCAAAATATACCTACCTACAGAGAATACTTATACGTACCAGTATGCACGTAATCAACACTTGTGCACGCTCACATTCATTACAGCCTCCATCAAAGATGATAAAATCAGTAATTTCAGAACCCCTGTATTTTGTTTTAATGATTGTAAGTTCTTTAATTTTATCTAGCAGTGGTTGCTCAGACACGAAACCATAGTAGCAAATTTATACAACAATTATTAAGCGTTGAATTGGTTGTTAGTTCTGTACAGTGTGCCTGCTCTTTATCATTCATGTAGTAAACGTGCTCAACAGTTTATTTACTTAATAACTGTCTTGCACGTATGAATTATTGATACATCTGGTGTATGACTCCGCTAGTACTGGGATACCCTGACAGAAAAAGGAAAGACTCGAGTAGCTCGAGCAACTATGAGCTAGTTTTTGCACTCGGATGTATTTACGTTTAATTGCAAGCTGACGTGTGTCGAAGGCATTTTCATAACAATAAGCGGCTGCAGCAGCTGAAATCACCGGCTATAATCATGAGTTGGATTTTCTTCAATGAACATATCGTAATCTACATTTATACGAGTATCCACTCATCATTGCAATCTTCAGGTTTCCATTTAAAAAACTCAACTCATTTGGTTCTCTGTTTTTCCGTATCTTATCATTATAGGCCAGAACTCTACACACTGACCGGGTGTAAGTTGTCATCAACATTTTCACACGTTGTGCGTATATAACAAACAGTCGTAAAATATCCATAGGTAGTCATTGTTGAAGTGTTTTAACACATGGCCCTTGACAATGTCGCCAGAAAACGAATGGTTTTTTAATGCCTAATAATTACACGAAGTTTTACGTCCGAAGTGTACGTATTAATGTAATCCACACAGTAGAGATTAAATCAGTAATTAAAAAAAAATTAAAGGAAGTAGGAAGGAACGGAGAAGATATTAACTACATCATCGTGACCAATGGCACAGCGAGTTCACTAAAAGTGAGATGGTTTTTTGTCACCGTCGTATGTAATCGTCATTGAGGATGTAATTTGATTATTGCGCAAAAATTGCATAGGTACGTACTCTTTTATGACACTCGATTGTAATTATGAAAATATCGAAAGTGGTATCGCTAGGAAGAAGTTAGAAGTAGTAATACTACACTTGGGACAATACTGAAGATCATGCAGCTGTAGATTCATAGAGGAAAAAGCAGCACCGGGTTTCCATTTCCACCATTTCGTGCAGCTGGCTGGTGGAAAATCGTGCACTTCTTCGTAAAAGCACTGGGGGAAGATCAATTTCAGGATCTGGAGTCCCGCCGACAGACATACCCCCCAAAAACGAACATTGATGCGTGCATCGCCATACGTCCCACCATACCGCTATTCTCGTGAAGGTTAAGAGGTTCGATTATCCGAAAGTTTTTCTCCCAATTCATAAGACACAGAAGAGCACAATAACCTGAAATGAGATCTCTCTCAGCGAGTGTGGGAGGGCAAATTGGAGAGGGTGGAAACAATCCCAGGAATAGATAGGTATAGATATAAGGAAACAGGTTGGCATCCCATCTGTTCCTCATAAGTAGGTGCTACTAAAATAATCTCGAGGTGAAGTGTTACGTTGATTAGCTTATGCGATGCATGTGTCATGTACGGTAGTGATACATGAGCTTCATACAGGAAAGTCCCATTTTGAAAATGGATCTCCCTAGCTTCCAAATGTTTCACTTCCAAATGGAAAGTCACCTAAAAATAGACAAGAGAGCAATTTACTCGAAAGTATTTGAAAATCGACCATGCCAAACTGGAAAAAAACTTACAAAATCTAAAAATAAATCCTCTCAAGTCCTCAACAGTCTCGCTATTTTAGTTTTCGTTCTTGGTTTTGGTATATTTCTGAAGAAGGAGGGGGAAAAATACAGAAATCTTTTAATTTGAGTACCGCATTACCGCTCGCTTTGGAAGCGGTAGCGGTAATTTGAGTACCGCGATACCGCTCGCTTTGGAAGCGGTAGCGGTAATTTGAGTACCGCTATACCGTTCACTTTGGAAGCAGTAGTGGTAATTTGAGTACAGCAATATCGCTCCCTTTGGAAGCGGTAGCGGTAATTTAAGTACCGTGATACCACTCACTTTGAAGGCGGTAGCGGTAATTTGAAATGTTTCAAAGTACCGCGATACCGATTGCTTTGGAAGCGGTAGCGCCAACCGTACCACCGAAAAAACAAAAAGCGAAGCGACCGTCTGTATTCTCATGTCGGTAGAATGCGAGGAGCGAAAAGACATGAAAATGCTCTCCTGTGGTTGCAGACACGTCTGCAAACTGATGCACTAGTGGTCTGCATTATTTTTGTAGAAATGGGTAGAGATTTGAATTATAAGCGTCTCAATTTCGTCTCTGGCCCAGCTTGGATCCTCTTTGTAACGAACTAAAACTGCACACCCAACCCGACCTCTTTTGCCCTCATTAAATTCAGTAGCAAATTTTCAATATTTTTCTTTCATGATGGTGTTATATGTAGGTATCTATACTTATATGATTGTGTTTCTGTGTGTTATCACTGCATGCAAAAGTCCAAAATAATTGTTGACTTCTACTGATGATTAATGAACAAGCTAATTTTTAGTACTATGACTTGTGCCGAATACAGCATTAGGTTATACCTTGGATAATTATAGTCGGGTTGGTCAGTGTTGACTACGATGGAAGGTAGAGAGTATAGAAATTCACTTTTTCACAGTAAATCGTTCAGCTGTACTATAGAGAAAATTAATAACATTTCATATATGGCTAGCATGCATGAGCCCTGGTGTGATAAGGATTCTGTGTGGCCAGCTTCCTCAGCAGTAAATATCATGTGAAGCATGCAGCCAAAGAAATAGGCAACTATGAAGGAATGAAAGTGGTTACACGACTTCAGGGCGTCTTGTAGGCTATCCAAAGTGGCCAAAATTTTTGATATTAAGCTCAAATGATTGCTGCAATTCTCTTAATGTAAAAAAAAACAAAATACTAAAAATATATCTCACTTTGCGCCCTACTGAAGAAGGGAAAAAACAGAATGTTTATTTGTACCGCATTACGTCGAACTTTGCGTTGGTATTGAGAGCCGGAAAGCTCCTTTAGGGTGCGTAACTTAGAACTGATAACGTGCTGAAGCGGGTAGGGAATTGAGAACTACCAGTTCAAAAAAAAATCGATTGCAACCCTTCTCTTGCTCAGGATATTAATGGGTTACACGATTTATATTTTATTTGGAGAATGACCCTGTACTGGTTGAAGATTCTTTTGTATTTTGTATGTAAGTATGTGTTCCTGTGAATGGTATTACTCCTGCGTATTTGTCTGTTTTTGCGGTTATTGGTTGCGTGTATGTGCTTTTTGGTTGTGTTAGTTTGTTGATTATTCTGTCTACTGTTTGTGGTTGGTATTTGTTGTTAATTGCTATTTGTTTGATTTTGTTGATTTCTGTTGTTGTGTAGTGCTGCCATTTTGCGTTTTTGATGGTGGAATGAGTCTTTGGGCATTATTGCGTCAGTGTGGGTGGGTTTTCTGTCAATGTTGTACTGTATCCTGTTTGTCTTTTATTTGTATTGTAAGATCAAGGTAGTTGATGATCTTGTTGCCTTTTTCCATTGTGAACTTATGTTGTTGTTTATGCTGTTTGTCTCCATGAGGAATTGGTCTAGTTGTCTATCTGTTCCTGTCCAGATGGTTAATCTGTCGTCTACGTATCTTGTCCATACCTTTATGTTTTTTTTTTGTGTTTGCTGTTGTTCAGTAGGTCATTTTCAAAGTTCTTCATGTAGGTATATTTCGACTAGAATGGGTGACAGTGGTGACCCCATTGCTAGGCCTTCTGTTTGTTCGTAATAAGTATATTTGTTGTTAAACTAGCAGTAATTTTGGTAAATGATTTTTTTCTTTTGTGATGTTTGCGTATGCAGTTTCTTCTGTGTTGTTTTTGTAGTTGTTGTTCGTCAGTATTGATGTTAGTTCTTGTTTCTCGAACATGTTTGTTACGTCCAGTGGTACTAATTTGTCGTTGTTGTTTAATGTTATTTTGTCCAGTTTGTCTTTTAGTTGTATCTGCACAATCACAGACAACCAATATCATCAGTAATTAATACTTGGAAAAGCTACATTTCCTGGAAAGAGATACTGTTATAGTTTTTCATTGCTTTCAACAGGGTTCATCTGTCGGAGTTTGCCTTCTCCTTGGTGCTTTTGGTCGCGATTCTAACAATATATAACTTCATAGAGTCTTTATTTTTATTTTTACGCTTAAGCCTCCTTACTACGGCAAGGTATCACCCATGAGGAGGGACCAAGGATTAGCTCTAATTTTTAATGAACATCCCAAATGAATAATATTTTATATTATATTATCGTGACGATGTTAATGGAAGGGGGAAAAATTCCAAAAAGTAGAGTGTGCCCAAGCACTCTCGGCACACCTGGCAGACACGCCTACGCTTCTCGGTCACTGAGTTCATTTTTGGAGTTTTCCCTGTCTCCCTTACCCTTCGAGCTTCACATGGGACTGATTTTGAAATTGGGATTGTACGTGTCGACGTATGTACTTCAGAGAAAAGACGCGTGATTCCGTCAGAGCGTTCATTTCAGAACTCGTAGGCTAGCACTAAAACTGGTTGTCGTGAGGATGGAAAAAACGATCGCGCGTATCACGCCGCTCTCTCTCGGAGGGTGCGTTTATTGGGTCACTTAACGAAAGAGAACAGCGATCGCTACAGGATAATTGAAGATCGATCCCCTGCGGAGTCCAAAAGATGAGGGGATGGAGAAACGAACGCCAAAATTGAATTCAGCGACTAACCGTTATTCAAGCATAAGGAGCATGGAAACTGGAGTAATTAAAAATTAGCAAGTTACCAAAAAGCCATGTTAAACCTCATGAAAACAACAACCCCCTAGGGAGGGGTTACTCTTTGCCGATCTCGCTTAAACATGGCCGATTTTTTGTTTAATATTTATAACGAATTTTTTCTCCACCAAGAGTAACTAAGGATACCCTTAATCTGCATTACTTTTTATTCTCACTGGTGAAATCACGAAACTTTTTCCTGATATATTGATTGAATATATTTGCTTCAGGGTTGGTAACAATGTGCATCTCCGCATGTTACGTGACGTTTTAGCAGAAATACTGAACAAAATTGGGAAACCCGAAATCGTTTTTGCAAAATGGACTCGGCTCGTCCTGAAAAAAGGACTTTACAGTTGCACATGTACGGTTTCCAGACGTTTTTCGTCACCGATTTACATTGTCCGCTGGAGTATACCGAAGCGACTATTCAAAGTACGAGGGAGCTGGGGTTCGAATTTTCCGATCACACCTACTTCTCCAACCCCCTACGTACGTATCTGTGTGACCACGTTTTTCGAAGTTTTTCTCCCTTCCCTTCACATTGATGATGACCAGAGGAACCCACTCGATCGGTAAAAATTTTCGGCGCCGATTCGAAAATTTTAAGTCCAGTCATCCTTAATTGTAAAATAATCAAATTGGCATTTCGCATACCCTTGAGTCGAAGATGCTGTAAGTACACTTATCAGTCGTACCAACCTTAATCCTAATTATTTAATACGTAGATGTCAGATACGACGGCAGATGATAACAAGGTTAGCGTCGTAATACCGCCGTACCATTTTAGTGACAGAGTCATCTTCCAACAATGACTGAATCAGTCTGAGGCTGTTGTGTTGACCTGATGCTGCTATATCTATACTGCCCGTAGTTATCGGCACATAATGTTGGATAATTTAGGTGGTACTCGACGTTCGTATATATCTAGGTCTAGGACAATAGCCCCAGACGAGTACATATTTCATTTGTACACTATGTAGATTTTTTTTTTCTCTAATAATTACACACTGAAACGGCATAAACTCTGATAATTGCTTTTACAAGAATACTGAATTAAACTGGTTTTTTGTTGTTCTTCCCCCACTTCTTTTTCTTCTTTTTTTAAATAGAAAAATGTAAACGCTACGATGTACTGGTATTTATCGTTTTATTTTTCCTATACAAGCGTAGTTTTGTCTCTGAATTACAATTTACGAGCTGATTTATCAGTTGCGCGTTCGCACATTAAAAAATTAATATCCTTTTTAATATAATGGAAATATCGAATAAATGCGGATTGTTGCACAATTTGAACTTAACCTAGTTTGAAAAAGCGTAAAATGTTGGTTCTTCGGCATGTTTTTTTTTTAGCTACAAACCGGAATGAAACGAATGGGTGGTTTTTAAACGACGAGATTATCGGCGGGCCCGGAATTAAATGATGAGACCTTTTACCGTGTACATCGAGGGAGCGAGCGGAATCAAAACTCATTAACGCGACAATCGCCTTCAAATTAGACGTTAGCCTTCGTATCATTCATGATTTTTACAGAAATTTTATATAAAACTTAAAATTCCTATGTTAAATTGGTTCTACCTGACGTGGCAAAGAACTATCATGAATTCTAGATTAGCGTACCTAAATTCAATCTCGTGTGTAAAAATGTGTGAGATGAATGAGGGAGGGGTGGCAGATGAAAGGAATTTGAACAATTCGTAAGGAAAGCGAGCCAAAAATATTTGAAAACAAGGAGGCAAGAAAGTTTCGGGAAGCACAGCCGGTCTTAATGGAGGGAGGGGGAGGGGCGGCTCTGATTGTAATATGTAAAATGAACCAGAGGAGGGGGATAAGGGGATAATATAAAATACTTTAATAATTTCGTGTATGGTGTAGAAGAGAAACCGACCTAACACTGACTTTGACAAGTCCTGAAGAAACAACACTGAGAGTAAAAAGACAGTGTAATAATTCTACACGATACTTAGTCTAGGATGGTTACGCTGCGACGTAGGTGGACCCTGGCTCGACGTGGCGGATGCTATTTACCTGTAATTCAGGAGAAAATGACACGGCTGAGTATTTAGGTTCCTAACTACCTCCTGTACTGCTAACATAATTTAAGAGAGAGGTTGGACGAATCCAAGATTGCTAGTCATCGATCCAGCCTGCCACCAGACCAACGGTGGTGTTCTGCGCTCTCTCTTCGCACCGTGCAAATCCTTCAGAACTGAGTCGTCCTGACGAATTCGCTCCATAAAGGGGACACTCGGTATCCCCCCTCAGCATACACCTGAAAGAGCTTCAAGATCTAGAGATCAACAGAGAAAGCACATCGTCATCTGAGCCTGGCATCCCCAAACTCTGCATAGTACCTAACCCCTCTCAGTATTACCTTCTAAGTATTGTCGGCAGGGATGTACCGAAGAGTTTTTTCTGGGAGGGGGGGGGGATAAAACTATGAAAGTTCTAACTGAGTCAACTCAAAATTCTCAAGTATCAAAGCAAAAAAAAAAACCGTTTGCCTTTTGCTGGATTTTCCCAACTTCTCAACTCAATTCCCAAGTATCAAAAAGCAAAAAATAAAAAAAAAACAAAAAAAACTTTTGGCCTGTTGGATTTTTCTAACTGACTCAACTCAAAATTCTCACGTATCCAAGCAAAAGAACAAAAACCTTTTGCCTTGTTGGGTTTTCTCAACTTAATTCCCAAGTATCAAAGCAAAAAATAAAATGGTAAATTTTCCCAACTGCTGGGTGAAAGATTCCTACACGAGGAGGAGGGGGGAGGAGTTGCTCCCCTATCGGTACGTCCCTGACTGTCGGGTTCACAAGACAGTAGTGTCGATCGATCACTGACCTAACTTATCATTAAGTATTCACTAACGTAGCTCTACATAACCTATCGAAGGTGAATACTCAATAAGTAACCGACATAAGAGACGAGCACACTTACCTAAGGTTCTGCGATAAGGAATATCAAAAACACTAAAGAATTGAGTGCACACAGCCACCCAAAAATCAGACTGGCCGTGTGCTAAGGCAGCTCTAAGGGGAGATATAACGGACAACCATTTTGATTGCAAGAAAAGTAAACAAACGCATGTTGATAATGAGAAATTATCAAGACGTGTTTGTGTACTTTTCTTGCAATCAAAATGGCTGTCCATTATACCCCCCACCCCTTTGGAGCCGCCTTAACCGTACGATTCTATTGGCGTTTGGACACTCCTGGAGATGCGCTAGTATCATGGACGAAAAGATAATCAGGGTATTTTTACCATAAAAACATGTACAAGTAAAATGAGCTCTAGCATCTTCAATATTGTTTTTTATGGAAAACTAAGAGAATTAAAGTGTCAGCCCTGATCATTTCGTTTCAGATGAGCCACATCATTTTTTTTTTTTACAGAAAATTTTTGTTCCTGATCATCTTTTCGTCCAAATACACCAATCAGCGCGCCCCATTTCATTAGGTCCCTAGAATTATAGCGTCCAAACGCGAATAGCCTCCACAACAGTGGCGGAAACAAAGATGGTGCCTATATGTGAGTGGGCTCTACCTGCCGCTACATCATCCCTATTGTTCACACCATCGAGAAAATAATACCATTCCTTCGACAGGCCGAGTTCGCAGCTCCGAGGTATCGGCCAGTGCCTAAAGGTGCCTAGAATACGGATGTTACCAGAAATAGGTTCTTAGATGATAATCTCCCCTTTGACCGGGCAAAATAAAAATTTTCATCAAAATTTTTCGAGCTTTACTCAAAATTAGTGTTTTTTATTACCCTGAAGTTCAACACCATGAATTCCATCCCCGAAAAATGTTAACACCGGGCCTGCGGGCAGGCATAATCCCTCTATTCTCCTAATTATTATTACCATTATCGCAAATGGACATATTTCACGTCTCACTAAAGTATTGTTAATTCTACAGAAACTGAGAATACTTTGGTGCCAGCAAAGTGTGAACCCGACCTTCGATATTCTTTTGTGGGGGACGGAGATTATTTTTGGTTACACAGTAACACCAATCCAGTTCATCAGATAAGACAATTACCATCTGTTGAATGAAAAAAGCATGAGGTATCCATCGTCGTGGATGTTACCATTTTGTCTCAAGCCTATTTTTTTTTTTTTTTTGAATTTTTGTTTCACGTGTAGCGACGACCCTCTCCTTGCGAATGTACATTCTTGTACATATAAATCGTTCTACCTGGCTATTTCCTGCGTGGCACGATGGGAACGTCTAACAAACGTCTTTTGTCTCCTGCATACACACCACGGTAAAGTGTCTACAACATTATTTCGACGTAGAAATGGTACCTTATATAGAGTCCGAGTGTAGGCACATTATCTTAAAAACGCTCTCCTGTAAAATGACGATTTTGATGGACTTACACGTTCTTTCATAGAATGTCACTATTATTTATTTATAAGAATTCTCTGAAAAAGTGAAAAAGGGCTAAAAAAAGTGATCCCAAAAGGAGTAAAGAACTGAAAAGAGTTCAATTTTCACAGTGGGGTTATTTTCAATCCGAAATAGTGCTAGATCAGAGCTAGGTGTAACAGGCCCAATTTCCAGTGTTGTTGAATAGGCTGAAAAAGTGCTGTTTTAGCCCAGATAGTGCAAAATGGTAACTTTGACGGATGTCCTGCCTGGCCGATCGAGGAAGAAAAAAGACGATGAGTCGAGAGGAGAAGAAGAAGAAGAGGAAGGTTTGGAAAATATCACATATAGGAAGATGCAGATGTCAAAAGGTCTCCTAAGACAGTCGCATCGTGCTACGCAGAAAGTAACAAGACAGGACGATTTATACAAAAATGTACATTGGAGAAGAGAGGGTCACCGCACTGGTAGAGTTTGATCCCTGAATACGATTCAGATGCCAGGTTGTAGTCACTGACGCGTGTGATAGCACAAAATTCAAAAATTCCCGAGAAAAAGAAATTCGTTAAATCTGTTTTGTCTGTAGTCGTGGATATTGGTGCTTTTGCTATGGACACGATGTCCATCGTCGTGGGTAAAAGTATCCTCTCTCTAAATTTTGATGCTCTTGCTTTGTAAGCTACGCTTGTTGAATATTTTCCACTACATCTTATATACTAACTATATTATTATTTAAAAGAAAAAAATCGAATAAAAAGCGTAATGCCATTTTAATATTTTCAGTTTCTGGAAAGCGCCCAACTTACTTATATGGCATTCTAAGGCCCAATTTCCTCACCAAGATTCATTTCATCAAGTCTATCTGCCTCGGATCTTGAATGTTTCTCTCAGCGGGAGAGCTGCTGACGGGGGAAGTTAAGTCGTCATTCTGTCCATCAGTTTGTTTTTGATGATGATAATGATCGATGATAAAGGGACGTAATATGGCGATGCACGTGTGCCAAATTGGCCCCGGGACACCGCACTCCCTATTCCGGAAACGCTCCGAATGGGCCTGCGTCAGAATAGGGGGGATCGCTTTGGGATAGCTCCTGCTACCCCCATTTCTCCTTCCGCCTCTTCACGACGGCGAATCTACCGGCGTCTTATATTCTTCTTCCTCTTCACCGTCGACTTGCGCCAGATCGTCTTCTTTGTCGGTAGTTGGTAGGAACGACACTGTCGTCGTCGTCGATGTTGGTGGGATGACGACTGTCGGCATAGGGTGCGGCGTCTGCTGCGTTTGTCTCTGCCACTCCAGCTCCATCTTGCGGCCCAACGTCTTCTTGACAAAGGCAGCTGACTGATCCCATCCCGTTCTGCTCTTCAGCATTGTCGGGACCAGGTTCTCCGGTATAAGTGGCTCAACGCCCGCGTCTTGATTGGCGATCGCCACTTCTTCCCTCTCTTGGCCGAATGTCGGACACTCGGAACAGGGTGTGCCGGGCATCATCATTTTGCTCTCCTGCAGCGCAGTAGGAGCACCGCAGGCTTTCTGCTATGCCTATCCGGTGCAGATGCTTGTTAAAGACTCCATGGCCGCTCATCTCTTGCGTGAGGTCGAAGTTCAGCTGGTCAGGACGTCTGCCCAACCACGCGTTGAGGTCGCGTACTAGCAGACGGGTCTACTCTCTCTGGGTACTGCGGGAGACCGCTCTTCCTACATGCGGAACGTGGATTGCCTATTATCGCGCTTGACCCGTAGCGCCGCTCTGCTCTTCGATGGCACCATCCACGTCACGCTTTATACCCTCTTCCGCTCGTCCGCTATAGTAACTCCACTGGCGGTATACCTGCTAGTACGCAAACTGCCTCTGTGGAGACAGTGCGATAGGCGCTGACACACCTTAGTGCAGTCTTCCGTAGGACCCTTACCAGATCGGTTCTTCTGTACTCCCTGGTACCGATGGCGTCAGACCAGCTTGCAGCCCCATATATGAGGACCGACATGGCAACGTTCGCCAGCATCTTACGTTTTTTCTCTGTCAGCTCCCCTAGGTTCGACATGAGTCGGCTTAGTCCGGCTACGACTCTCTCCGCTTTCTGTGCGCTGTCCTCTTCACGTGTTCTCTAAACGACAGTTTCCCGTCGAACCACAGCCCGAAGTACTTCAGGGCTGTACAGGGCGCAATCTCCGCTACCTTTAGGCAAAAGGAAGGGGAGTTGTACCGTTGATGGCGTGTAAACAGCACTGCTTCTGTCTTCTTGGCTGCTACGCACAACCCTGACGACTCGATCCAACGGGTCATTGCCTCCAGTTCCGCGTTTACCTTTTTTTCAAGCGTGGCTACGTCATCTTCAACTGCGGCCACCAGTGTGTCATCGGCGCAGCAGATGATGTTCACCCCTGGTGGTACCTCTGCTCGCAGGATGCCGTCGAACGCGATGTTCCCCAGGAGTGGACCAAGAACTGATCTCTGCGGAACACCATACGACATCTCCTGTAGCAGTTTCCGCTAGAATTATCCGACCACGGAGGTAGTCCAGGATAATTTCGCGTAAGTACGCGGATACGGATGCGTTCCCCGGTGCCTCCAATATGCGCGTCCATGGTGGTCGAGAAATACCAGCGCGCTCGGACAAGCCTAAAGACTGGGATTAGACACAGCAAGTTGAGATGCTGGAGAGAGCTGTGCAGCCGGGTGGAGGCGGACTCCTTTGGAAAACCTTATCGGATAGTGATGAAAAAGGTGGAGGCCCTCCCATAACCGAGCGTATGGAGTCGAGCGCTGTGGAACGGATTGTGGACCATTTGTTTCCGCAGCGCCGAGCATCAGTGAACACATCTCTGGAAGTGGACCCCGTACCACCACTGTTGGCAGCCGAGATCGACGCGGCAGTGGATCGAATAAGAGGAAAAGTGAAGAAGGCGTCGGGACCAGATGGAATACCGAACAGAGTGTGTGTGTGATACGTCATCCATCAGGCGGATCCGGGAATACTGGCTGCAGTATTCAATGCAGCGTTACGCGGAGCAGTATTCCCAGCCCGATGGAAGGTAGCTCACCTGGTACTGTTGCCAAAGCCAGGAAAACCAGTTGGTGGGCTAGCGTCATACCGGCCACTGTGTTTGCTTGATACCGTAGACAAGATCTTCGAGCGGATCATTGCAAAAGGCTGGAGAGGCACTTTCAGGGGAGGCGCGCGTTGAGCGCCAACCAGTATGGGTTCCGAGCTGGAAGATCAACGATTGATGCCGCCGGGAAGCTGGAGAGGCTGGCGCAGTCAGCGATCCAAAGCTCCAATTTGGTGCAGCCGTCAGCCTCGACATACAGATGATGATAATGATGAATATGATGATAAGGTTATAATTAGAGCACGAATTTCGTGGCATTTGTCAGATTACCTGCATGAGGGCGGAAGGATTGGGAGTGAAAGATAAGCACGTTTTAGGATATGGGGAGGCTAGGGGAAAAAAAATTTTTTGCCAAAAATGCCAAAAACCGGTATAAATGCCAGAAACGGATAAAATGCCGAATAATGCCAAATACGACCAATATCAACAAAAAAAAATCCTTGTATGCATAAAAGAACGGAAAAAAATAACACGTTTACGCTCCTATAACAACGGTCGACACTGAGCGAACATTTTCAGACCTCAAAATGGTCTTAACAGATCATCGACATGGTTTCAAGGAGGATAATCTTGAGGAGCACTTGATTATTTTACATAATTCCCGCTTTTTATAGATTTTCATGTTCATTATTCTTTTATATTAATTTTTATGACGTCAAATATTTTTCAAGGGCATATGACCTTAAATCGTTGGTCCAAATAAATAAATTAAAAGAAAAAAAATTATCTATTGCTCAAATATACAATTTTCCACTTTTACTCAAGATTTTTGTGATTTCTTTTTCGTGCCAAATAATGCCAATTTTTGAATTTTAATAGCCAAAACTCAGCTTCAAAAATGCCAAAAAATTCATGCTCTAGTTATAATCTTATGACCGGTTTGATGCAGCTCTCCATTTCTCCGTATCTTGTGCAACTTCTTTTATTTCATAATAACACTCACATTTGACATCCTTGATTATCTGCTGAACATACTGGAATCTTTGCCGACCTACCCAATTCTTTCCCTCCACTCTTCCTTCTAGCAGCAGTGATATTATTCCTGGGTGCCTCAAATTATGCCCTATTAGTTTATCTCTCCTTTTCTTCAGACTATTCCAAATATCCGTTTTACTTCCTACTCTGTTAAGTACTTTCTCTTTTCTTATTTTATCTATCTATTTGATGCTAAGTATCCGCCTATAGCACCTCATCTTAAAAGCTTCGATTATTCTCTTCTCTAGAGAAGAAAACTAGAGAGTTTGTTTGTATGCTCTTCTAACCATCTGTCTCTTTGTTTGGCTGTTTATATATCCGTCTATCTTTTCATCTATCTGTATGTTCGTTAGTCCGTCGCTTGTTTATTTTTCTGTTTGTCTACCGTTTTATCAGGCCAAATTCTTCAGAAGAGGGAGCTCACTGGGGGCTCGCCAAGGACACCCAACTTATGAATTTCTTCGAAGAAGGAAAGAGGAGGGTAGTAAAACGTGTCTGTAAAAAGTAGCCTCGAACTCTATTTTACTTTTTTTGTGGGAACTCTGATTCAAGATCAAGAAACAAACAATATCTCAATACAAGATGAGATACCCACTATTTTTTCTAATTTTTTATATTCCTCCTATTTTTTCTTCTGGTTTTTCAACATAAAAAATAACAACTGAAAACATCGTCGGAAATGGGGCTGAGATTGGTCAAATAAGGGACTCCGTCCCCCTAAGAATGCCCCTCATTACGGACCTGCTTTTCTACCTGCCTTTCATAGATTAAACATTTTTTTGGCAGAAATGGAACCCCAACCGTAATTGGCAAGGTTTTATTTTTGTTGGAAAGAAGGGTTGTACAGGAAAATTGTCTTTTAAAATATAAAATGATTCAGTTAGAGTCCAAAAAAAAAAAAAAAAAAAAAAAGATGTAGAGAAAAAATGCCTTACTTCTTCAATTCTGCCGACTGTCGACTAGAATTTGTGGAATGCCAACTTTTCGAACAATGCTAGGGTGGGGGCGCTAAGGTCCTGGAGGAAGCCCGAATATATGTTCCTCAGCGATGGTTGAATGTGATCAGAGAGATAAAATTTTCAGTCTTAGTAACTGTACGAACAGATTTATTTTTCCAATGAGTTATTTAAATGGTCGGCACAGAAAAACCGTGGAACACGTGAGTGGGAATTTAGCCGAGATTCTTCGTATCAGAAATACCCTTAAAGTTCTCCATATTTTTGAAAAAACACATGGACTTTCCGAAGACTGAATTGATTACTCAGTCGCCATGTGTGTATGTCTTGAGCTCTGGACATGTTCAGTGACGTCACCATTTGCAGATTCTTTAGCTAAGTTCAATAAACACCGTATGAGTTCATTTCGCTTCTTACGTACTTAATATACAGGTTTTTTTTAAAATACTGATTTTTTTATGTTCTTCTGTCGTACTTCTCTTCATCTTCGTTGAACTATTCCCTTCTTGTTGGTTTTTCTTGTACGATAATTCACACCGTCTTTCGCGTTCGTAAATTAAAACCTTGAAAACCTGACACCTCCTGTACCTGTGATATCTATTGAAGCAATAGTTCGAGCGAATGAATCGTAAATTCTAAATTTGATTTTAGACCGGCTAACGCGTTGTACCTACATCTCGACCCTGCGTAATCCAAATTCGATATGTTGCACATTCAAATCAACAGGAGGGTGTGCACTATTCTCGACCTTCCAACATCTCAACTCGTTATTTTAATCGAAAAACACGATTCCCACATGCCAACCATATTCGTCTGAATTTAACGTCGACTGGCGTCAATGCTTGCTATTTTTTCTCTACTGAGTATCCGGGACGAAAGTAAGACTTGCCCCCCTAAGCCTCTGCCGGAGTTGGAAAATTTTATTAGATGCATCAAAAGTTGGGAAAATCCAATATGTTAATAAGCCAAATAAGTGAGTGCGAATTTCTTGCGCCATCTTAACGAATCGAAACGGAGCCCTAAGATAACCAGAAAAGTCTTAACGGGTTTACGTGTTGGCTTAGCGAGTCAAAACTGAATCTTAGGAGTACAAACAGAATCCTATGTAATAACTCTCAATGAGACCTGTTAAAATTTTGACGGTTCTTGAAGATTCTGAACCTAATCTCATCTTAGTTAATACGACTCGTGACACAGAGTACCCAACAGTTGTATCTAAATCTACTGAGATCACTGATGTCGTCAGTACCTAATAGATTGAATACGTATCTTTCGTCACTGATTATGAACTTTGATTCTTATCCACGGTTCAGATGTTTTCAGCTTCGACGTATTTTTGAATTCGCTTCCCCTGGTCTTGGGTTATACCTAAACCTGACTGTATACCTATTTCTTCTTCACATAATTCGACGTAGGTATAATTTTCCTCAAGACCGAGACATTCTGTAAACACGCGGTTATTTAAAGAAACCAATTTCCAGTCGACTGCTGGCAACCGCAAAAAATCAATTTTCAGATATAGAGTGTACAACGAGGTGGAACAGGAAGTGGCACGATACTGTCAAGTGTCGTGTTTAGGAAGCAGTTCAATGACGACCGGCTAACGAGATTAAAAAATTATTCGAATACCGGATTAGAATTCTGTTAGGTAAACAAGGTGTACAACAGGCCTTTATTATGTATATATTTGATCGATGCAGTTACAGTTTCATAATTAAGGCGTGGATGGTCAACTTCCTCAGCCGACAAGGCAGGCATGAGCTGTACACGTAAGTGGTCACGAAAAGTATTTCGGTTTGTTGGTTCTAAGAATGCCTCGCTTCTGGCTGTTTTCGCACGGCTTTCCGATTGACGAGGTCTGGTGTACCGATATCGAAGGTCGAGTGACCAGACATTTACCAAACAGGAAGCCAGAGTAAGGGCTCTGATGACTTTTGATCCGGGAACGCGCGCTGTCAGTGTACAGCTTATTCTTGAGTGGTCTCAGCATGCTCTGTTCCTCTGTGTCGACTTTCAGTTCAGAACTTGGGCTCCGGAGAGGATTTGGACTCGAACTGAGAATATATCGAGAAATGATGCGAAAAAACAAAACGTGTTTTGTTTCTCGAATAGCCGCGTCGTACTCAAGACGCGACAATGTAATAATATTATAGAGTTACGAAAAGCTGTCTGCCCACCCATTTACAACCCCACGGTCGAAATTAAATTTCCTCTTCAGCTGTCGTTATATATCTTTTTTAATTTATGGTAAAAGGAGCCCACTACCCGTGCACCCGCTGTCACTTAACCGCGCAATAATCCGTTTCGACACCCCGGCAAAATCTGGCGAACGTCGCCATACTTCCTGAATTTCTGTCAATGCTCCCTCGACCCACGCATTTGGAAACTTTCCGAAAGATAGGTACATCAACTTCTATGCATTATTTTTCGTAGAATCGAAAATGCGGACTCATTGTATTTACGGTTGGGTTATTCGGTCGCAGATGAACTGGAAACCTGTTTGCGAATGGGTTCGTTTGTACCTAGATTTAAGTATAATTCGTACACGGCATAGGGAATTCCGTGTCATTAAATTTAGGTTGGGTAAATACCCTGGCGCTAGTTTGATACATTGGCATTCGTATAAAATATGTAAAATAATTTAAATGTGTTTGTGCGCGGGTCAGTGCTTGGGATGTCCAAATGTGGATTCGTAAAGGAGTGAAAGTAATGGAAGAAAGTGTAAGTGAAGTCCGTAAACAGATTGAGACGATGGAAAGTTTTAATCTCTGGCTCCGGACTAGCTCCAGGATCACCAGTGTTCGTAAATTTCGTAGAACTGCATGCCCGTGGGTTCAACATTTCCCAAAAAGTGGATTTTTCGTTAAGAATCAGAAGCAGATCAGCTCATCTCAAAATATTTTAAACAAAATTGTTGATAAATAGATCCTACGGGGACTCCGCAAATTCCTCGGTCACAAAAGCGTCATGAACGAAAGAGGTGTCGAAATAAACTTTACTCGATCGCATATTAAAGCACACATTATGGGTGTGGAAACCGATCTCTTATTTCACCATGATTATCTAACAGATGGGATTGCTTTCCGTCCACCGAATGTTTCACCTGTAAACATTGTTTCTGCCTCCAATCACCATCGTCGAGTACTCGAGATTGTTACGCAAAAAAGGCCAATCTGAATTTCCTTCTTTATTGTGCCAAAGGGGCCAAACTTGAGGCCAAACTGCTCTTCAGTGTGCTAAAAAGGCTGAAGTGCTAGAAACGTGTGGGTCAAACTGCTCTCTTAAGCATAGAAAAGGCCGAAGTTTTCAACTAGGGGCTTAACTGCTAGCTGAATAATCGGAAGACCAAAATACACAAACCATTTCAATCATAACCTTCAGACTATTTTTTTATTTTCTTATTTTATATTTTTATTTTTTTCTGCAACACGACCTAATTTTAAGTAACGTAAAACTAAAACTACACTGTGCCGGATTTAGGGGGAGTCCCAGGAGGCCCAGAATCCGGGCCCCCACATTTAAGAGGCCTCCAATTTTTTTTTTTTTAAATTATTGTTACTTATATGTGTACGATTCCGTCACGCCGAAATCTTGGTTGCGATGATACTCGCAGATAGATTCGTGCAGTGCACGGGATGTATAGTAGGTCGGAGTAACACTTGTTATCCGAGCTACGACATGTCGTGGTCTACATCCTCGGAACTGTAGTTTTTTGTTGATTTATAAGACTAGAACGGAATAGCCTTTAAATCACGCTTCTAAGATTGCAGTGCGAACACTAAATCAACAAAACAGTTCTGAGAGATAACTGGAACGTACTGTACTAAATACAGGGTAGAAGTCCCTTGCTAGACAGTTTCCGGTGCCGCCTGAGAATGCCGGACGATTTTGATTATAAAAGAAAGAGAGCGGAGAGATCCCGGTGTCATTCTCAGTTGTCGGTGACAGTAGTATAGAAAGGTACGATTCTGGATCGAGTTCACATTTTTGTACATTCACTGTTGAAAACATTTTTCTGAGTGAATTCTGTTCTCTCTGGACCGAGTTCACATTTCTGGGCATTCACTGTTGAAAACATTTTTCTGAGTGAATTCTGTTCTCTCTGGATCGAGTTCACATTTCTGTAAATTTATTGTTGAAAACATTTTTCTGAGTGAATTCTGTTCTCTCTGGACCGAGTTCACATTTCTGGGCATTCACTGTTGAAAACATTTTTCTGAGTGAATTCTGTTCTCTCTGGATCGAGTTCACATTTCTGTGTACGTATTGTTCTCTCTGAATCGAGTTCACATTTTTGTACATTCACTGTTGAAAACACTTTTCTGGACATTCGCTGTTGAAGTCACATTTTTGTACATTCGCTGTTGAAAACACTTTTCTGTGTAAGTTTTGTACAATCCTAGACCGAGTTCACATTTTTGTACATTCGATGTCGAAAACACATTTTTGTACATTCGCTGTTGAAAACACATTTGTGTGTAAGTTCTGTTCTCTGTAACCAAGTTCACATTTTTGTGTTGGTGTTAAAAGAATTGATATTGTAATATAAAGTGGTCGAGTTTCCATTTTTTTATCAGACCACTTTTTTTTCTAACTTGGATTTCAAGTGATTTTGGTTTGAAATCTTAATACTAAAAAAAATAATAAAAAAAAATCGAAAATTGATAACCTAGTTTAAAATAAAAAAAAAATAATAAAAAAATAATAAAAAAAAAATCGAAAATTGATAACCTAGTTTAAAATAAAAAAAAAATAATTTAAAAAAAAAAATAATATTATATATTATAAAATGGAAATGATTGAAAGTAAAAGCAATAACTTTAATTTTGATGACTCTACACACTGTGTATCTAAAAAGATACCATCAGTGAAAGTGATTAATCAAGAACCTGTAGGCCTCTGGATGTCTAATGAAAATTTGATGTCTTGTGAGTGGAGAAAAAATTGCAACGAGTCATGTTCAGGTGCCAGCTGTGTAGAACATTTTGTAAATACAAAACCGCACACAATTGAGACTCGAGATGGATCAATTCAAGGTAGGATTATCGATAAAAATCGTATTTTAATCATTAGACGCCAACTTAAACTTATCAGACTTTCTCGAGATGATTACTCTTTTGCTGGTTATTGGGTAAAAGGAGATACAGACTATATTTCAGCACGTAAGTATCTCTTAGTGTTTCTAGATGAAAAGAATCATCCACTACATAAAGAACCAATCCAACTTACAGCTAGAGGTGTATTTCAGGTAGAATTTGATAAGAATTTATTAAAGTTTAGAAAAGAATTTAAAACAGTTTATAGTAAAACACGAGGTGTAATGTCAGATTTATGGTATTCTATGCTTGTGTTCTGTCCTACTTTTGTATCAAACGTAGTAGGTTCTTTAAAAAAGAGTAGAGCATGTTGTATTGAAAATTATATTGTTCCAACAGAATCTAATTTGAACTCTTTATGTGTAGGTAGAGATAAAGAAGTCTCAAAAATTGTTGAAGCTATGTTTAATGATTCTGAAAAATGGAAAGCTGAAAATAGTAAACCTTTCATAACCACATTAGTTCAAGAAAATGAATAATATTAAAGTTGTTATAATGTATTTTTATATGATTTTTCATATAAAAATAATAAAAATAAAAAAATAATAAAAATAAAAAATAATAAAAAAAATAATAAATAAAAAAAAAATAAAAAAAAATTATTATATATTATAAAATGGAAATGAATTGTGAATTAAAAAACATTGAATTAAAAAAAAGAATGAATTGTGAATTAAAAAACATTGAATTCCTTAAATGTTTTAAATATATTAATATTTATTTGGAAACAGATCTATATAAATTTATGGAAAATATTGTTTATGACTTTATTCCTGAAAATAAAATTAAAGAATTTTATAAAGATTTAGAAAAAAAAGGCGAGAAAGAATTTGTAGAAGATATTAGAAAGA
The DNA here is from genome assembly GCA_031841125.1 of Acanthococcus lagerstroemiae. Lineage (NCBI taxonomy): Eukaryota > Metazoa > Arthropoda > Insecta > Hemiptera > Eriococcidae > Acanthococcus > Acanthococcus lagerstroemiae. The sequence continues at coordinate 29,174,509 of CM063113.1, read as the reverse complement.
CATTTAAATCTAAAGAACGAAAAGAAAATCAAAATATTTCAAGAAAAAATATTAATGATACAATGATAGAAACATTTGCTATTAGAACGGGAAAAAGTAAAGAAGATATAAAAAAAATTAAAATGCTAATACTTTTAAAAAAAATAACTAAAAAAAATATTACATTTAAAAATGGAGAAATAGAAAATATAGATTATTAAGATTTCAAACAAAAATTATTTGAAATCCCTTGGAAAATGCGAAAAAACTCACGAGAAAATTTTGCAAAACCACTGCCCCCCGCGAACGCCCTGAATTTTTATTTGCATTTTTTTTTTGTCCGCGGGAGGCTGTGGAAACTCTGAGAGTTTTTTTTTTCCACCAAGGCCGTCGATTCACGCATCTGAGACTGATATGGCCGGCTTCATATCAGCTCAGAGTACGCGAGTCTAAACCCGGTGTTATCTTTTTTTTTTTTTTTTTTTTTTTTTTCACTGTAGTTCGACCTCCAAGCACCCAGCGACGCGTGTGCACCCGCGCCATCGGAGTACGTCAGAGATCTAGTACAGCGTTTTTTTTTTATTTATTTTGCATTGAATGTTACTACCTAATCAGCGCTGATTACAGAGACTTAGTAACTCGACATCGTCGACCCCGAGATAACACTTTTGATTTGCCGCCGTGACGCTGTTCAGTCACGGTTACAGTTTGTTATCCCGAGGGGAACTAGCCTAGGTGAGGTGTACGGACCTTTCCCCTCTTTAGCACTTCCGTCTAATATGGGGAGGAAGCCTAATGTACAGCTCCTAGCTCCGATAGAGTGTTATTTAAAATTTGTATATATACTTACGAAGCCCGTAACCAACATTACATATGAGTTTGAAAATGCAAACATAGCACTCTCATATTTATGAATAAATTATCATCGCCGTATAGATTCGATTCATGTATAATTTTTTTCAATGCCATGATGGTGTTATCATTTAATTGATTGCGCTAACCTTGTTAATTATTTGGTTGTTTTCGTGCATAAATTAGCGTGTAATGAAGAAATACGATAAATAAAAAATTGAATTACGTTAAAAGAATAATAGTAGTATTATATATAATAAAATGGAAACGATAAATAAAAAATATGCACCGAGAATGTGTATAGAGTGTAATAAAAAAATTACATACAAAAATTATGCTAGACATGTCAGATCTAAGCATGGAAGGACAACAACAACAGCAAAAGATTTAAGAAATGATTTGCGAAATTGTGGAGTGAAAGGTGTATCTAAGTTGAAAAAATCTGAATTATTGGAAATTAGAGACAAGATACAGAGACAGAGTTCGAATTTTGAGAGAGAGATTCTGAATAAATTAACGAAAAAAGAACTCATTAAAAAAGTTGGAGAAAGAAACAAAAATTTAACTAGAGCTAAAATAATTGAAAAATTCTTACAATCTCAAAATGTAAAGTATCTCCAAGAATTTAATTTTGATGATGATAGTTTTGATGAGCCTATAGTTCGTCCTAGTGTGAGAAAGATAGATGGGTGTTGGAAAAATATGGTAAATCAATTCTCTATAGTATACGAACCTGCAAAATATGATTTAAGAATTTATTTAGACAAAATTACAGAACTTCTTGGTAGAATGCTTAAAAGTGAGATGAAAAAGAAAAAGGCAATAAGCATAGGATTAATAGCAGTTGTAAACTATATAGAAATAGATCACACAACTGGAGATAAAATAGGTGATAAAGAGGCATATTTTCGATCAAAGCATCATATTATAGTAGATTCGAATGCAATTGAAAGTGCATTAATCTCAGCAAAAAATGAAGTTATACAAAAGTATGAGAGTTATACTGCTCAAAATACTAAATATAAATTTGATCAAGTTATTGAAATAAATATTCAATCTGATAAAAATGACCCTTTACGTGGTGGGACTTATATTCAATTACCCAAATTTATTCAATCAAAAAAGTGTTGTATTAATGTGAAAAATATTCAAAATAGAAATTTTAAGTGTCTCAAGCAAGAAGATCTTAGATGCTTTGAATATGCGTTGGAAAGTATTTTGAATTCAGTTACAATTAATACAGATCGAGTTTCAAATTATGATATCACGAAATATGAAGAACTGAAAATGGAATATCCAGTCAATTTAATTCCAGAAAATATTAAAAAATATGAAAAATTTCTAGGTATATCTATCAATATTTATAAGTATGAGGAAGATGAAGAGGGTATTGGTCAATTTTCTTTAATTTATAAACCAATTAGTAGTGAAAACCATGTAAATTTACTACAGTATAAGGATCATATTGTTGGGATAAAAAACTTGAGTGCTCTATTAAAAGGAAAAATACATAAATATACACATCATGTAGAAATTTGTATGAAATGCCATAAAAGATTTAAAGATAAATTAAAATATGGGGAACATTTAAAAAATTGTATAAATGATGAGCAAAATATAGAAATGCCAAATGAAGAGAAGAAATTTCGAAAATATTGCACAAATGGGGCAGAACAATATCATCCATACACAGTGACGTTGGATTTTGAATGTCTATTGGAAAAAATGCAAAAAGAAACTAAATCAACAAAATATCTCCAGAAACATATTGCTAACAGTTTTTGTTTCTATTCTGACCAACAAGGAACACAGCTGGTTAGAGACTCGAATGTACAAAACTTGATGAATCAATTCAATTCTTGGTTAATAGAACATGCTCGCGCATACAACAAGATAAGAAGAATTAATAAGCCAATGATTTGGGGACAAGATGAAGATATCAAATTCAAAGAAACTTCTCACTGTCATTTATGTAACAAGATTCTTGCAGAAAATGAAAAAGTTAGAGATCATGATCATTATACAGGAAAATTTCGTGGTGTAGCCTGTGGAGAGTGCAACTCGCATTTAAGAATGCCAAGATTCATTCCAATTTTGATTCATAATTTAAAATACGATTCCAAAATATTTTTACAATGGTTGTTAAAATTATTTAGTGGGAACGAGAGGAAGCCTTCTGAGAAACATGATGTGAAAATTATTGCAGAAAATTGTGAAAATTATAAAACATTTTCCAAAAAGGTGGTGATAGATCATTGTGAAGTAAAACGAGATTCCACTTATTGCTGCACTTGTAAAAGAAAATATTGGGACAAAATATTAAAAAAATGTTCCTCTTGTCAAGGAGAAAAACTAAAAATAAGTAGGAAAGGAGATAAAATACCTATAGAAATGGAATTTAGATTTATTGACACATTAAATTTTGTAGGAATTAGTTTAGATCAAGCAGTAAAAAATCTAGCAGAAGTGAATGACTGTTTTTGTGCTAGGTGTAAAAAAGTACAGAAAATTAGGAAAGGACAATTTTTACCAATAAATGAGAATGGCATTTTAAAATATGCAGCAAAATGTGAAATTTGTGATTCTGAATTGACAAAACCGATTAATTATAATAAATTTCAAAATATATTGAGAGAATTTAAAAAAGAAGACCTACATTTGGTTTTACAGAAGGGGATTTATCCTTATGACTGGGTTAGTACTTATGATAAATTCTCTGAGCAATTACCATTAGATAAAAAGGCGTGGTATTCGATGTTAAATAATAAACATATATCTGATGACGATTTATCAAAAGCAAAAAAAGTTTACAAATATTTTGGATGTAAAAATTTTGGAGATTATCATGATTTATACTTGAAACTAGATACAATTCTCACAAAAGATATTTTTGATAATTTTAGGGAAATGTGTTATAAACATTATGGACTAGATCCTGTATATTATATTTCAGCACCACATTTATCAGATAGTGCTTCTTTAAAATTCACGAAACAATCGCTTGAGCTAATTACTGATCAAGAAAATTATGAAATTTATGAGAAAGGAATAAGAGGAGGGATTTCCAACATTCCTCATAGACACGCTCTTGCTAATAATTGTTACTTTTACGATGAGAAAGAAAGAAGAACGATAAAATTAAGCAAAGAAAAAGCCAAAGAGAAAGGAATTTGGGATAGTAAAAAGCATATCAGTTATATTCTATATTTAGATTGTAATAATTTATATGGGTGGGCTCTGAGTCAACCATTACCAATAGGTGAATTCTTGAACTATAATTTGCTAGCCCATCAAATTGAAGATGCGCAAGCAAAAAATTCCGAAGCAAAGAAATCTTTAGAAAGCAAATTTGAAAAATTGACTTATAAACCATCAGACTTTACTCAAGATGTAATTCTTACTCTAGATGACAATGGTGAGTATGGATATACTTTTATAGCTGATCTTGAGATTCCTACAGAATTACACGAAAAATTTAAAGATTATCCCATGCTTCCAGAACAATATGTACCTAGAGAATCAGAATTGTCAGATTTTCAAAAAATTTTGATTGAACAAAAAATAGGTAATAAACCAAAAATGAGTAAATTAATAAGTACGCTACACCCAAAACATAATTATCTCATTGATTACAGAATGTTGAAAGAATGCTTGAAACAAGGTATAGTTTTAAAGAGTATAAATAATTACATAAGATTCAAACAAAAAGCTTGGATGAAACCATATATTGATAAGAATACAAGCTTAAGACAAAAAGCAAAAAATGATTATGAGAAAGATCTCTATAAATTACTCAATAATAGTGTCTATGGAAAACAAATGGAGAACGTTAGAAAAAGATGTACAGTACAAATAGTGACTACTTTAGACTCATTTCTTAAACAGAATGAGTTTGAAACAAGAGTTGTTCTTGATGAAGAAACTGTTTTACTTCACATTCAAAATAAGAAAGTAAAGTTGAATAAACCAATATTTGGGGGTTTGTTGTTCTGGAGTTGTCAAAATTATTAATGTTCCAGTTCTACTACAATGTTTTAAAAACGAAATATGGAGACAAAATAAGATTATTAGGAACTGATACAGATTCATTGATTGTTTATATAGAATGTGATGATGTTTATGAGGACATAAAAGAGAATCTAGATTATTACGACACTTCAGATTATTTAATGGATTGGATGCCTCAAGTAAACAAAAAAGTTCCAGGATTATTCAAGGATGAATACTTAGGAATCCCAATAAGAGAGTGGGTAGGACTAAGATCAAAAATGTACTCCTTCAGAAACGACACATCGAAAGAGAAAAAAGTGTGTAAGGGAATTAAAAGATTGAATATAGAAAGAATGAAATTTGAAATGTACAAAAACTGTTTGTTCAATAGCAAGCAAACTAAGGAAATTGTGCATGGAATTGTTTCCAAAAAGCTGAAATTATATACTATATCAATCAATAAAATTGCACTATCTCCTTATGATGATAAAAGATACTTAATTGATGAAATGAATACACTTCCATATGGCTATAAAAAATATTGTATAATAAATGAAACGAACTAAAATAAAGAATAAGACTGAAGTTTTAAACTTTGATAATAGTGTTCCAACTTGTAGATTGAAGGAAGTGTTTCCTAATATAATGAGATGTTGTATATGTGGTCCTAGTGGGTCTGGGAAAACGAATGTTTTATTGACTATATTAGTGGATAGACCATTACCTGATAATGTATATTTATGTTCAAATACTTCTAATCAACCAAAGTATGAAAAGTTTCGCCAAATATTGCAAAACGAGAAACTTAAAAACAAAAAATTTCATACAGTATCACTCGAGGATTTACCAGACCCTAATAAAATAGAAAAAGGATCAGTAGTAATCTTTGATGATATCTACACAGAAAACCATGATAAAATAGGTAAATATTATTCATGGAGTCGTCATAATGATATTTCATGCTACTATTTATCCCAAACATATTCAAAAATTCCAAAACAACAGATTAGAGATAATTTTAATTACTTAATTCTTTTTGAACAAGATCTTACCAATCTGACACATATTTATAACGAATATGCTAGGACCATAACATTTAATCAGTTCAAATCAATATGTAATGATTGCTGGCAAAAACCGTATGACTTTGTAGTTATAGATAAAGAATGTGATCAGAAAAATGGTAGGTTCAAATACAAATTTGAGGAAAATTTTATATTATAAATGAGAAAGCTAACAGATTATAATTCAAATGATATTGATTTTGTTGTAAAACAACGTGCACTTCTACAAAAAAATATTGAATGTGCAAAGTTAGGTCAAGTGAATAGAAAACTAGAAATGGAAGAAAACTATAAACCAATCATTGATACAATAAAAGACCTTAAGCCTGTAATACAACAACCAGTATTACCTATGATTGCTGACAAGCCAAGAGAAATTACCTATGAACGGTCAGAGGAAACACCAGGATTTGATATGTCTCAAAGTCTTGCATGTAGATATTTGTCTTACTATACTAATAAAAAAATACCTACTGATTCAACTTTTGGTATTAGATACGAAAATAAAGATTATTATATAGGAAATGCACGACTCATGGAAGTTCATCATTATGCTGATAATGATCGTGCTGATATTAAGCTAAGTAATGACACTACCCTTTATCCAGGAACACAAGGACTATGGGAATTACTAACTATGCAAAAACCTGAAAATTATACTGATGAAGACCTGAAAAATTATCAAAAAATTATTCTCAGTACAGAATCTTATCGTTCTGAGAATGGACAAATTAAAAGTAGTCGTGGGTACAAATATTTAAATTTCATCCAACCTATGTTGATTGAGAAGGAACTCATACTTTCACATCGTGGCTCTGGTCTTAAGAAAATTTATACCAATCAGACTGATTATAAATACTGGAACGATCCTAAAGAATTAATTGATCGATTTACAATACTGAAAGGTATGTGGGAAGCAGGTAATCATAATCCACAAATATTCAATGAAATGACCAACATTCGGGAGGAACTGATAGAAGCCAAAAAAAATTTAAAAACCTTATAATAAATGTTTACTAGAAAAAATCATCATTATTTGTATGAATCAGTTGAAAAAATTCAGAATAACACGGGGAAAATCTTAGAGTCTGTTCTGAAAATTGTCATAAAAGATGTTGGCGAAATTTCAGATATGATAATACAATGTATAAAAAATGTCATTAATAATGAAAATTATACTGTTGGTATAATAGAGTATGCTAATGGTGTGAAAGAGTACATAAACAATATAAAGGATAACACAAGCAGTATTTTACCACAACTGAAAAAGATTACTGAACATGATCAATCAGCTGTAACTGAACTGAAAAATATTACGCGGCAGGTAGTTGGATTGGCTACCACCTGCGAGAATTCACTTTTCAATATTACCCAATTAGGAGCAATTTTAACAGAATTGAAAAATATATCAAAAACAAATCAAAATATTCAGAAAATATTGGAGGAAAATGTTCAAGAAATATTAGAGGGAAATTTACCACAAACAAATGAAAATGTTCAAGAAATATTGGAGGAAAATTTACCACAAACAACTGAAAATATTCAGAAAATATTGGAGAAAAAGACAGAAATGTTCAAAATGTAGGTTATCATGAAGGTCAATAGAAAATGTCAAGTAATATAAAAAATGCAGTCATTAGTTGAACTTGAAGCCAAAGAACTTCATAAACCTGTGATAAAAAAATTTCAGAAAAGAAAAATTATCACAAATGAAATCAATGAAATCTGGGCAGGTGATTTATTAATTATGTCCCAGTATTCAAAAGAAAATAGGGGTTATAAGTATATGTTAGTAGTTATTGACACCTTCTCAAAAGTACTCAGGATAAAACCCCTCAAGGAAAAAACAGGGAAAGAGGTTTCTCAAGCTTTTGAGAAAATTATTGAAGAAAGCGAATATGGTCCACCTAAAAAATTACATGTCGACAAAGGTACAGAATTTGTAAATTCAGTTTTTAAAAAATTAATGGGAAAATATAATATTCATATGTATCACACAGAGAATGAGGAAAAATCAGCAATTGGTGAGAGAGTAAACAGAACCATTAATGGATGTTGAGAATAATTTTTGAGATTCATAAGAATCATAAATGGGTTCCATTTATACCAGAGATATTGCACGAATATAATAATGTGAGGGTACATAGAACAATAGGAATGCGTCCTTGTGATGTGAATAAAACAAATGAACAAGAAATTTTTCATAGAATGTATTCTTCAAGTTTCTCCACGCGACCAAAATTCAAGGAAGGAGATCGTGTGAGAATACCCAAAAAGAAAGAAACTTTTGAGAACAAGTATAAGAACAACTGGACAAGAGAAATATTTGTAGTTGACAAAGTATTCCACACAAACCCTCCCGTCTATTCTATTAAAGATTTGAAGGGTGAAGAAATTTTAGGTAAATTTTATCGCCAGGAACTTCAAAAAACAGTTTTCTAAAATTTTCTACTATAAATATGAGTAAAAACTGTGGATTATCTAAAAGAGGTGGTGATATTGTGGATACAATTGGTAAATATGTACCATTTCCACTTCACTGGCCCGGATATAAAGCTCTTGGTCCTGGTTCGAATACAGACCTCGATATTCAAAAAGGTGTAAAACTGAAAAATAAATTAGATGAAATAGCTATGGATCATGATGTAGATTATGCAAATACAGATGATCCTAATGAACGTGATTATGCTGATAACAGATTCACATGGCGAGCCTGGGAGCGTGTCAAAGATCCTAATGCTAAATTAGATGAAAAAATTCCAGCATATGTAGCAGTAAATTTAATGAAATTAAAACAGAAGTTAGGTTTAGGAATTTATAAAAAATTTTATAATATAAATAATATGAGTAAAAACTGTGGATTAGGACAACATTTGCGATTACCTAATGAAATATTACCTAAAAAAGGTGAAGGATTTTATATTGATCGAAAAACAACCACTAATAATCAGAAAAAAGAAGGCAAAGGATTTCATATTGATCGAAAAACAACAACCAATGATCTCCCAGAAATAATGAATTATTTGAATAATTTATATGTTAACAAACAGGAAAAAAAAGGTAAAGGATTTTATATTTATCGGGAAACCGCAATCAATGATCGAAAAAAAAAAGGTGAGGGTATCAAAGTAAGTAGATACATTAAATATCCTATCAATCCAGATAATGAACAAGTTGACAAAATTAAATATTGGTGTTGAGAAAGGGGTACCTGTTGTACTAAATTTAGGATACGAAAATTTAATCAGAACTAAAAATAGCACACAGAACGAAACATATTTACCTCTAACAAAAGCACAAGTGAATCAAATTGAGACAGCAAAAACCAAGGAAAAAGGTTTAAAGCTAAAACTGAACAAAACACAACTGAAGCAGGTTAAAAATGGTGGATTCTTCCCACCAGCTATCCTAGCAGGATTGGCTGCTATTGCAGCAGCTAAACCTGCTGTAGAAGTAGGTACTAAAATAGTAGAAACTGTAGGTAATTTAATATCAACCGCCAAGCAAGCAATTGATAATAAGAAAGCCAATGACGAGTTAGTAGAAGAGAGAAAACGTCGTAATGAAAAGTTGGAGTACAAGTCTGGTGAAGGCATAGGACAATATCTACAAATACCTAACGAAGTTCTAAAGAAAAAGAGCGTTAAAAAAATAAAAAATGGCGTTAAAAAAAAATGCTATGGCGTTAAAAAAATAAAAAATGGCGTTAATGGTAGTATTCAAAAAGACTGTTTAGGTGTTGAGAAAAATAAAAGAGGCGTTAAAAAAATAAAAAATGGCGTTAAAAAAAAATGTGTTGGCGTTAAAAAAATAAAAAAGAGCGTTAAAAAAAGAAAAATTGGAGGTGACATGATCACTCAACAAGTAATTAAAAAAATCTTAGATAATGAAAAAAAAAAAAAATAACCATCAAGAATGACGCATTAACTAATTTTGAAATAGAAGCATATGCTGAAAAATTGCAAATACCTCATTTCAGAGGAGTTTTTATGCTTGATGAGCTACCACCAAAAATCAAAAAATATGAATGTGGAATTGTAAATTTAGACACTTCAGACCACTCTGGAACTCATTGGACTGCTTACTGTAAGAATGATTCACAAGTTGATTTTTATGAACCGTTTGGTAACATTCCACCACCAGAATTAGTGAAATATTTTGGACAGTCTAGAATTACTTATAATTATACGCAGGATCAAAAACTTGACGAAACAAATTGTGGTAGACGGTGCATAGAATATTTATTAAAAAAAAAAAATACTATAAATGAAATATATAAATGGTTCTTACAGTATACTTATGAGCGGTACAGATTCTGTTCTTTATCATGATTTTAGTGGAGTTGATGACATTATTAGACTCAACCCTAATAAAGAATGGGAAATTGGGTTAGAATCTTTCCACACATCTTATCGTTTTTTCAATATAACTACAACTAAAAACAATTCACTTACTTTTTATAAGCAGGTGAACGAATTACCTACAACTATAGTACTTGATCCTGGTATTTATGAAGTAGCTGATATTATTAAATGTATACATGAAAGTAAACATGCTAGGGCTGCTAATATAACCTTGAAAATAAATAAATACGCTCATACCATAATAATGGGGAGTCCATCACATATAATAGATTTAAGAGATGTGACTTCTGTTGGTAATATATTGGGTTTTACTAAGCAAATTATACCAGCTGGAGAAGAAGTTGAATCTGATAGCCACGTTAAAATTTTTCCTATTGAAAGCATTATGGGGATATGTAATGAATGTAATAACGGTAATGAAAAAATACTTTTTTATTTTCCTATATCATCACTACCCGGAGAAAAAATAATCTATACACCAAATGAAACTCAATATTATAGAGTGAGAAATAAAGAAATAAGCGAGATTGTATTAAACCTTTATGATCAGAATGGCAATCCACTTGAAAATAATGGTGAAACATATTGGGCATTTTTAATCATACGTGAAGTACGATAATTAAAAAAAAAAAAAAAAAAAAAAAAAAAAATACTATAAATGAATGGTTACGAAAGTTTTGAATTAATAGAATTCTCCACTCCTAATAATATTGATATAAATAAAAAAGATGAGGAAATTATAATTGAAATAAATACTCCTAATATTTGTACTTTACCTTGGAAAAGCGAGGTAGTTATAGCTGGTCGTCTGATAGTACGTGATAAAGACAAAAAATTGTGAGTTTCGATCGTAGTACAGTACAAGTAATTAATAATGGCTTTCTTCATCTTTTCAGGCAAATTATTTATAGAATTTCTGATGTTCAGGTAGATATATTGGAGTATCCAGGTGTAGCCAGCACCATTAATGGTCTCGTTTCAATGTCCAAAACCACCAAGTATTCTAATGCAGGATGGAATCTAAATAATGATTACATGAATGTTGATGCGAATGGTTACTTCAAAGTTGCATTACCTTTCGATATGTTTCTAGGTTTTGGAACTTATAAAGAAATTCTCCTTAATGTTAGTCAATCCTTGATACTAGCAAGAGAACAACATGGTGTTACAAATATGCTACAAGTTGACCCAAATTTAAAAGATTATACTGTGGAATTGAATCTGAAGTATATAACTTGGAGAATGCCAGTGGTGAAGCTTTCATTACAACTTGAAAAAGAAGTTTTACCATTGTTAAATAAAGACATACCAATTCGTATGAATTTTGAGCATTGGCAATGTTTAAAGAAACCTGCTGGTACTGTATCAGGAAAAGAATTTAGGTGGTCAATTCCTACAGATATTACATCACAATATGCTTTTGTAGTTTTCCAAAATAAAAGGAACAATGATCTCTTTGCTGATAAAAGTAAATTTGATCATTGTAATCCTTATGATGTACGTTTCAATGTCAATGGTTATGAATATCCTCGTCAGCAAATGCGATTAAATTTTAATGAAAAGGATTCAGGAGCTTTATATACATATTTTAAAAATTACAATGGAAAAGACGATGTTTTAATTGATCTTGTGCAATTTGAAAAAGAATATACTATCTTTTGCTTTGATCTTACAGGACAACCTGACGCTCTACAAACAGATGTAGCCAATGTACAAATTATATTCTCATGGCGTGATGATTTTCCTAATACAGCTGAAATATTTGTTCTTTTGAAACAACCTGTTTGTTATGAATACAAACCTATATCTAGAGCGGTTAGACCTGCTCCTAAAAACTAAAAAAAAAAAAAAAAAAAATATTCTTATAAATAGGTATGCAATCAGAAAACAATTCAGAAAATAAATTCAACTGGGTGTGTATTATAATTTTCTGTTGGAATATTATCGAACAGGTGTTTAAAAAAATGAAAAAAAAGAAAAAGAAAAAAAAGACAGTCAAATAAGTATTATTTTTATATGAAAAATCATATAAAAATACATTATAACAACTTTAATATTATTCATTTTCTTGAACTAATGTGGTTATGAAAGGTTTACTATTTTCAGCTTTCCATTTTTCAGAATCATTAAACATAGCTTCAACAATTTTTGAGACTTCTTTATCTCTACCTACACATAAAGAGTTCAAATTAGATTCTGTTGGAACAATATAATTTTCAATACAACATGCTCTACTCTTTTTTAAAGAACCTACTACGTTTGATACAAAAGTAGGACAGAACACAAGCATAGAATACCATAAATCTGACATTACACCTCGTGTTTTACTATAAACTGTTTTAAATTCTTTTCTAAACTTTAATAAATTCTTATCAAATTCTACCTGAAATACACCTCTAGCTGTAAGTTGGATTGGTTCTTTATGTAGTGGATGATTCTTTTCATCTAGAAACACTAAGAGATACTTACGTGCTGAAATATAGTCTGTATCTCCTTTTACCCAATAACCAGCAAAAGAGTAATCATCTCGAGAAAGTCTGATAAGTTTAAGTTGGTGTCTAATGATTAAAATACGATTTTTATCGATAATCCTACCTTGAATTGATCCATCTCGAGTCTCAATTGTGTGCGGTTTTGTATTTACAAAATGTTCTACACAGCTGGCACCTGAACATGACTCGTTGCAATTTTTTCTCCACTCACAAGACATCAAATTTTCATTAGACATCCAGAGGCCTACAGGTTCTTGATTAATCACTTTCACTGATGGTATCTTTTTAGATACACAGTGTGTAGAGTCATCAAAATTAAAGTTATTGCTTTTACTTTCAATCATTTCCATTTTATAATATATAATATTATTTTTTTTTTAAATTATTTTTTTTTATTTTAAACTAGGTTATCAATTTTCGATTTTTTTTTTATTATTTTTTTATTATTTTTTTTTTATTTTAAACTAGGTTATCAATTTTCGATTTTTTTTTTATTATTTTTTTTAGTATTAAGATTTCAAACCAAAATCACTTGAAATCCAAGTTAGAAAAAAAAGTGGTCTGATAAAAAAATGGAAACTCGACCACTTTATATTACAATATCAATTCTTTTAACACCAACACAAAAATGTGAACTTGGTTACAGAGAACAGAACTTACACACAAATGTGTTTTCAACAGCGAATGTACAAAAATGTGTTTTCGACATCGAATGTCCAGAAAAGTGTTTTCAACAGTGAATGTACAAAAATGTGAACTCGATTCAGAGAGAACAATACTTACACAGAAATGTGAACTCGATTCAGAGAGAACAGAACTCACTCAGAAAAATGTTTTCAACAGTGAATGCCCAGAAATGTGAGCTCGGTCCAGAGAGAACAGAATTCACTCAGAAAAGTGTTTTCAACAATAAATTTACAGAAATGTGAACTCGATCCAGAGAGAACAGAATTCACTCAGAAAAATGTTTTCAACAATAAATTTACAGAAATGTGAACTCGATCCAGAGAGAACAGAATTCACTCAGAAAAATGTTTTCAACAATAAATTTACAGAAATGTGAACTCGATCCAGAGAGAACAGAATTCACTCAGAAAAATGTTTTCAACAGTGAATGCCCAGAAATGTGAACTCGGTCCAGAGAGAACAGAATTCACTCAGAAAAATGTTTTCAACAGTGAATGTACAAAAATGTGAACTCGATCCAGAATCGTACCTTTCTATACTACTGGTGACTCCCTTCCCAAAGTGGGGGGATGTACGATTCCGTCACGCCGAAATCTTGGTTGCGATGATACTCGCAGATAGATTCGTGCAGTGCACGGGATATATAGTAGGGTCGGAGTAACACTTGTTATCCGAGCTACGACATGTCGTGGTCTACACCCTCGGAACTGTAGCTTTTTGTTGATTCAGTGTTCGCACTGTAATCTTAGAAGCGTGATTTAAAGGCTATTCCGTTCTAGTCTTATATATGTACGAGGGGCATTCCAAAAATCTTGGCACACTTTTTTTTTTTCTCCGGAACGAGTAACACTGGAGAGATGAAATTTTTACCAGATGTTCAGTAGGGTTGTAGCAGTACGCATGATTTTTTCGAAGTGATCAGTCGTGTTGTTCTCGAGTTATCGCCTTATAACCATGAATTCGAGTACCCCTGCGCCGTCCAAATGCATGTGAGCCCTTTCCATACTGTAGACGCTTTTTTCCTTTCTGGTGTCCAAAAATGTACCCAAGTCTCGTCTCCGATGACTATTCGGTGTAAGAAGTCGTTACCTTCCTGCTCATAGCGGGTCACAAAGTCCAGCGCAGCTCCCAGTCTGTAGGTTCGATGCTCTTTAGTCAATTCACGCGGTACCCACCAAGTGCTCATTTTTCTCAGCTGGAGAACATCAGTTAAAACTCTGTACACAGCTGTGCAAATTTGTCTGCCATCTTTCGGTAAATATTTGTAACAGTGTAACGCCGATCTTCGGCTATCAACTGATGCACACACGCAATCGTCTCCTCATTCATTCCATCTCTGTAGGTCGACCACTACGCTCAGGAATGAATGCCGCAACCCTCAACAGATCAATTTGAGAAAGCAAATTATTTCCTGGCTTATATGGGGGGGGGGGGAGGTCCTCTCCTCTGAAGCTCTAATTTCAAAAATCAGTGTTTATCCCATAAGAATTTCAACCCCTTTCAGGCAAGGGTTACCCTTCACTAATTTTGCTAAAAACTGGCAGAATTCATCTTGTAATATTTGGAACTGATGTAGTGAGTAAGCCGACCGAAAATCAAAGTTAACAAATAGAGGCCGCCCGAATTACCACAAGATTATGAATTTTCCGCAACCGTATTTATCTCTGGACCAGCGATGTCTCTCATTTGCATTTCGGCGGCTTCGGGACCTTCAGACACACAGAATACTCGCAGAAGCCATTTTCAATAAAACTCATCTCCTCGCGAAATTAATCGTCCGGTTGAAACGTAAACATCGACCAAACTAAAAGATTCACGGGATTAATGCGAAGGCAGGCATCATGTCTATTATTTCGAGCCCTCGAAAACAAAGCTTCACTTTACAAGGCCGACACTCAGGATGCGGCTGAAATATGCGAAAAACCAAACTGACTTGTGCGTAAAATTTTTCACATTTATCACCACCTCCGCCTTCCGAATTTTCGAAATGGTCGGCGCTAACTTTTTTTCCCCGAAAGTTTGCCGGTCCCGGAGGTACGCATTATTTCAACTTCTAACGAGCCCTGTTTGGGGATTAATATTAACGCTTTCATTTGCATTAATGACTCTTTCGGGATGCAGGTGGAGGCAGAGACGAAGGTTCTAATACAACGTATATATTTACTTTAGAGCTACACTTTTGCTACACAGTGAGTGCGACAGAGGAAGAACAACAAAAAGGCTGAAGCACATTTTTTTAGAACTTTATTGGCGGCCTTAATTCGAACAACTCAAGTGAGTATGGCGGTTAAATTACTAAGAGATCGAATCAGTCGCTGGCAAATCCACGGGGTTAGTTGTTGAGTGTCTTCACATATTATTAAGATTAGATTACTTTGAGAGAGACGACGAAAAAAATTTAATTGGGGTTCACTGGGGGGAGACGAAATGCCGCAAACTATGTAGGTCTGAGACCCTAAAAATGCAAACATTACCGGAAAAATCGAGGACGAAACTAGAACATGATGCAATTTTAGGTCTGTTTTGTTCGGTTACTTCTCATGAAAATATAAACATCAAAACCTATTATTAGATCAGCTAATTACTACTAGACTCTTTCAAACTAAGATTCATTCTGATTCTGTTAAACTTACGAAAATTTAGGATTCATTCATGCTTCTTCGATTATTTAAAGTACTGTAGCAAAATAATTCGGTATGCCCTGATAGTCCTGGTGTCCCTTTCCTTTTCCGGTATTTCAAGTCCGCCTACAAGATTCGAACGGTAAATGTCGCTTTCTCTGGAAAATTTCGCGTGATCAAAAATTCACCGTGTCAGCGAATATTACAGCCGCGGGAGCCCGACTGAAACTCAGGTGCCACCGACCCTACCAATATACCATAATCGGTGGGGATTTCTTTCATTACAAGTCACGCTGTGTGTCGAATCAGCGGTACGGCCCGTCACAATCCCACAGTCTACAGTAATGGAGGAGTTGTGTGCCTCTATGGCCCATATGGCCCCGAAATAGGTTCGATCGACCGTCGCAATTACGGGGTGAGGGGGCCGACGGGGGCCCATCATGTGGATACGTCGTCCATGACCATTATCCGCATAGAAGCCGCGGTCCCATCCGCAGTGGAGCAACCACCCGGGGACAGCGTAAAGTCGGGTCTAACATTGGGGTAACGGGTCCTTCATTCGTTGTTTATTTTTTTCGTGAAGTTGGAGTGGAATTCGCAATTGGTTAAAAGCATTTCGCGTACAGCTCCCAGTCAAAATTTCCACTCAGGTTAGGTGTTAGCTAAAACGCCCCTTTCGAGGCCTCAAGGGGAGGAGGCATAGAAATCTCCCCTCATCTTACCTCAAATTCGGTGGATTTTCGGGTTTTCCGACTGATAAACATTTGAATCTTTGATATTGTCCACGTTCGTCTGGGGTCGGTGGTCGAGCCAGCTCTGCCATCGTATCTTTGGTCAATCTTTGCAAAAACGCTAACAGAAATTTGATGACTGTTCGTGATGTCCTCTGAAACAATTTTGAAATGTCGAACTCCTGTTGTTGTGGTATCCATTAACCTTGTCTCCTTATACGTATTATCCCTGTTATCCCTTCGTTCGGTCCGCATACCGAAGGCACTTTGGTGGTAGTTTAGTCAGTCTGTAATGGTAAAGGGGACGTTATCCCCTATCAGCTGTATGGGAATGCAATATGTAATTTTTCTTTTTCGGGGAAACACAATTTTGGAAATACCAAACTAGACGCATGGGAAATGTGTCAAGATGATTTTGGGTACGAATCACGAAGTATGTCTCCGATATTTATCGCTTACCTGTACCAAGTTATGACCTGAATTGAAATTGGTCCGGGGAGGGACTGGGGACTCGACCTGTTCCATACCATGGCCGAAGGTGGGCCTCAAAATTTCGTGGAAAGGGCGGGACAACTCGTTAGATGTCGGGTAAAAGTTCCAAAAGCAATGAAAAAAGTTCGAACAGTGCAATCCGTTAGTCCCGCTGGTCGGCTGGAGAAAGTAGTTAAAGTTTTCGTGTTCTTGGCGACAATACTGAATGTGAATGAATAGGTCCATACAATGGGTCCTCCCCCCTCCCTCCAACTTGCAATCACATGCATCGAGCATGCACCACGGATAACGGTGTTTTGGTTGTTTAAGGAGACGCCTAATTTTATTTTAGGGTTATGTTTTGCCCTGCGTGTCAGATAGTTCTTTGCTTTTTATTTCCAATTTTAAGATACGAAAAAATCTTTAGAACCTTTTTTTTTTTTTCTTTCGCGCTTTCTTATCGGCTAAAATTTTAAATTTTTGTGCCCCCTACCTCCTACAAAAATCTCCCGACGTCACTGCCAATATAAATTATAGATGTATGGGTTTTGTAATATTTAGTATTATGTTCTATGTGAAACTGTTTGCCTAAATGCGTAACAATTCAAGATACTTCATTTGTCGGTACTTTTATTCCTAATAATGTATTTTATCTTTGTTTCAGGTAAGAATTTGATGAGATTTACTTCGAGTTTATCATATTCTCTCAACTTCAGTTCACGAAGAAATCAGTCTCTTTCGTAACCAGATTCTAACTGGGTGAGAAAATGAAATATTTGAGTGATTCTGTGGTTGATTCATTACTGATACGGATTTACAGGAACGTACCGAAGAGGTTTTTTTTTTTTTTGGGGGGGGGGGGGTATTGTGAAAGTACCAACTGACTCAACTCCAAATTTCCAAGTATCCAAGCAAAAACAACAACAAAAAAATGACTAGTTGGAGTTTTTCAACTAACTCAACTCGAAATTCCCGAATGTCAATGTGAAAGAAGAAACACCGTTTGCGTTGTTCGGTTTTCCCAACTTCTCAACTCAATTCCCAAGTATCAAATCAAAACAAGAAAACAAAAAAACTTTCGACCTGTTGGATTTTCCCAACTCGCCTGACTGAAATGGTAAATTAAATTTTCCCAACTGCTGAGTGAAAAATTCCTACGGGGGGTAAGTTGCCCCCTCACCCCCTATCGGTACGTTCCTGAAGTTACATGTATGGCATTCCCACTTTAAGCTTTCATAAAGATTCGTTAACATACTCTTTCAGAATCCATGAAGATTTATTAAGACTGCTAGGATATTTTATGAAGACTGCTCTTTTAAAACTCATTCAGTTTCCCGTAAGATTCGTTGAGACTTACCAAACTCTTTTGAAATCCGTCTATATGCTTTTCAATTCTTCTGAAACCTTTCTTAATTAATCATTAGGGCTCTGTTAAGACCAGTTCGGACTCTGGTACTCTGCGGTGTCTCCTTTTTGTCCATTAATATTTTTGTTTTGTTTCTGTTCATTTAGTCCCGCCTCTTTTCCTGCTATATTTAGTTCATTTATCATGATGTGCAGTTCCTCTGGATCCTTGCTTATACTCGTAATTACCACGTCACCCGCAAATCTTAGCTTACTTAATCTTTCCTCATTTATTTTAATTTCTCTTTCCCTCCAGTTCAGGCTCCGGAATACTTCCCCCAGTGCAGCGCAGATTAGCATTGACGATAGGGGATCCCTTTGTTTTATTCCTTTCTTGATTCGAAAAAATATTCTCATTTTTTGTCTGTTATTATTCTTGCTTCCAGATCTATGTATATACGTACATGTCTTCTACTATCGCTCTATATTCCAGAGGTACACCCTGTTTTTCCAAAGCTTTTAGTATAAAGTTATGATTTAACGAGTCAAATGCTTTTGTGTAGTCTAGGAATGCTAATTTTAGCTCTGTTTGATATTCGTCGCACTTTTCTATTAATTGATCAGTTAATAAAGAACGAATAAGGGATTACTTAAATTACTGACTTCGTGAAAAACATTATTAAAAGAACTAGTAGGTATCAGTTAATGAATATTAGAACAGAAGGTGTGTAGGAGGTATGAATATTATACCTTGTCGGGTTAAAATTCTAAAATTCATTTAATACATTTAAATGCATGGGGTTGACCTTATTAGGTAATTTAAGGTTATTTATTGACAGTTGTTTCTAAAGTTTCTAGTTTTACATCTGGTAGTGTTGAACAGGTTTCTGAAATAGGTTTGGTGAGTTCAGAAATAGCACGACCAGTGGCAGTGGACATGTTCAAACCTTCACTTGTCCTGTCAGGCCTATAAACTAATATTTATTGTAAAGGGCTATAATACAGAAAAACTATTTTTTAATACAGATGAACGGAAAACGCTTCCTTGTGGCGTTGTGGGTCTATTTAGCGTTCTGAAAGTCTTACTTTGTAGCTCCAAGTTTGATACAGGATTGTAATTTACTTTGCAAAACCGTATTCTGCAAAATACAACTTACGCGTATCACCGCTATGTGCGCTTGCGCAGAATACTATTCTGCAAAGTAAATTACAGTCCTAGGACTGTTTACTTTACAGAACACAATACAACTTACGCATATCACCGCTACTTGCGCTAAAATGCGCTACCCATTTCATTCGCTATTATCTATTCCATTTTCCAAAAACTAATAAGATTTTCTATTTTCTGTACATCTACAGATATTAAATAATATCTTGCACAGCAAGGCTCGAAGAGAGTGTGCAGGACTCGCGCGCTTGCGGCACTTGCCGAGAAAAAATATTCAGAGGCAGACACTGATGCATCCAATCCCGACGATGTTGAAGTACTTCTTTCTTATGTCTTGAATTGTACTCTTTGCCATTCAGATGAATATTCTTCTCGTTTCTTCAGTAGTCGTCCTCGCTATTGGAATACATCTGGTTGTATGTTCCTCAAATTCCATTGTGATATCAAGCAATTCCATGGTAATATTAAGCAATTCCATTGTAGTATCAAAGAAATAGAGAATACTACAATGGAATTCCATCGTAGTATCAAAGGAATAGAGAATACTACGATGGAATTTCATCGTAGTATACAAAAAGCCCCCTTCTACCATCTATGTGGCGTTTCTTGTGGGACTTACCCCATACATGTACTTACTTGCAGGTATACTACATGATCCGCAGGAAAAAAATTTTGTTCAATGATGTTCCAAATTTTAAAATTTGGAAACTGAATTTTCAGGTTATTCAGAGATTCACCCACTTGCCTACAGCTTGCTCCGCAAACTCACGCGTTCGACCTGCAAACATCCACTTTCGAGCCTTGGCGTGCAATGTATACTATTTTAAATACATGCACGGAAATAGTATGTTGCACGCCAAGGCTCAAAAAGGAGTCCTGCACACTCTCTCCGAGCCTTGGCGTGCAAGATATTTTTTAATACAGATGTACGGAAAAAAGAAAATCTTATTAGTTTTTGGAAAATGGAATAGATAATAGCGAAATGAAATGAGTAGCGCATTAGCTCACGTAGCGGTGATATGCGTAAGTTGTATTATATTTTGCAAAGTAAACAGTCCTAGGGCTGTAATTTACTTTGCAGAACAGTATATTCTGCGCAAGCGCACATAGCGGTGATATGCGTAAGTTGTATTTTGCAGAATACTGTTTTGCAAAGTAAATTACAATCCTGCACGTATCAAACTTGGAGCTACAAAGTAAGACTTTTGGAACGCTAAATAGACCTACAAAGAAGAGTTTTCCGTGCATCTGTATTAAAAAATTTTTTGTTAGGGACAAACTAATCAGCGGAAATGCACCGTTACCAGGAGAGTTGAGACAAATTACAAATTATTTTCACTAGTGACGATAACGAGCTGTTATTTTCACTAGTGGCGGTAAAGGTCAAACCAGCCAATCAGAAGCAAGAAACAGGGGCAGTGTAGAATGTACACCTGTGTTCATGATGTGCGCAGCTGCTGTGTACGTTGATTGCACATCAGACACCGCAGGTACTGCGTGAGTTCCGTACATTTACCCTTTCTATTTGCGAATAGGGTATTGTCTGCTTTGCTTTCCTTAGCGTTCAATCAGTTGATGTTTAGCCCGGTGTACACGATCAATTATATTGATGAAAAGTGCCAATAGAATTGAAGGCGTATGCGTAAGTTACCAATTAATTGAGCTCATGTCAATCAAAATTCTATTGAAATAGAATTTTGATGCAAAATTGTCAATTATATTGACGTCAATATAATTGATCGTGTACACCGGGCTTTTACAACAAAAGAGACATTATTAATATTTTTAAAGAAATTTCCAGGGAAAAAATTTGTCTTCGTGCACTTACTTATATAAAAAAATATTTGTATATACGTGCACGGAAAAAAACTTTTTCCGCGACAAACTAATCGGCGGAAACGCACCGTTACCAGGAGAGTTGAGAAAAATTAGGAATTATTTTCACTAGTGGCGATAACGAGCTGTTATTTTCACTAGTGGTGGCAATGGTCAAGCCAGCCAATCAGAAGCAAGAAACAATGGCAGTGTAGAATGCCCACCTGTGTTCAAGACGTGTGCAGCTGTGTACGTTTATATACGCTGATTGCACACTGCCAGATATTGTAAGTTTCGTACATTTACCCTTTCCATTTGCGAATAGAGTATTATCTGCATACAATATTTTTTATATAAGTGCCCAGAAACAAATTTTTCCCCGGAAGATTTCTTTAAAAAATAATGTTAATAATGTCTCTCTTCTCGTAAACATCGACTGATTGAACGTTTTAATGAAAACAAAGCAGATGATACTCTATTTGCAAATAGTAAATGTAGGAGCTCTCGCGGCATTCGCAGTGTGCGATCAGCGAATAGAAACGTACACAGCTACTCATGTCTTGAACACAGGTGTGCATTCTACACTGCCATTGTTTCTTGCTTCTGATTGGCTGGCTTGACCGTTACCGCCAATAGTGAAAATAACAGGTCGTTATCGCCACTAGTGAAAATAATTTTTAATTTTTCTCAACTCTCCTGGTAACGGTGTGTTTCCGCTGATTAGTTTGTCGCGGAAATTTTTTTTCCCCGTGCAGGTATGTGACATATAAAAAAAGACATTTTCGACTCTATGTCTGTTGATCTTGAACGTAATTGGACACCTTTGAGATGAGAAATTATAAGTCTAATGTTTTAAAGTCGTGTGTGCAAGTTTGTCAATGCGTTACGCGGAGCGCCAAGCGATGACAACCGCGTCGGGTACAGGAGCGCTCGGACATGTGTTTTTCAAAAACTGAGCTCAAGTCGCATGGGTTAATATAATCCGATTTAGCTGACATTTTCAGGGATTCATTTTTACACCTAAAGGAAAAAAATTTAAGACGGAAGACGCGTGAAAAAATTTCAACAAAAAGTGGTACCCTTATGTCCTTGTGCCAGGTTTCTGTCTGATGCTCAGAAGTATCTGCTATTCGGAGGTATCCTTTATAGAGGAGGCTTTACTGAACTATGTAACAGAACCTGTGATTTACAGACGTGATAAACATCACAGTACCAACTATTTGCACATTAGTCTGTGATAGTAAAATTTGATGAACAAGAAGGGTACTTACTACTGAAATCGTTATTCAGTCTCAGATTACCCTCTCCTGCCTTAGGAAAAATGTCGAGTTGCAGGACTTCTCAGGTCAATTATTGTCTTTTCGAGGTCGTTTCGGCACTGTATTCTCTAACGTGCTTCGTATTCCCCATTAACAAAGAACCTCAGGGCAGCATGTTGGAAACACAAATGTGCCACATTTGGGGTTTGAGGCAGACTTGTGTTAGGCTCTGCCCACTTCGGAGTGATGAAAATGCTTCACCTATCATATTTTGTACTGCGTTCTTATTGGTTAAAAAAGTGACCCGCTTTTGCTTCAAATCCCAGTTTCAACATTCTTGTGTACTGAGGCTGTATGACGCCCTTTTTCGTCAATCTGGTTCAACCTCTAAAAGTATCTGTCTCGCAGGGCGTGATTGGCGGTGTTAAAACATCATATTTTCGGGCTTTGCATACCGCAAGACGAAATCTGCGAGTGAGGTGCTCGAGTATACAAACAAAGTGCGTTCCAGTGATTCGGTAACTTTTATTTAGAAATAAAAGAGACGGAACTTGACCCATCTCAAGTCAAGTGAACTGTCGCGTAAGAGACGTGATGTACTCTGTTTCGTGTACTCCCGAAACTGACACGCGAATATTGGCGAGTGCATTCTTCAGATCTGCCAAAGGACGGAGACGGTTAATAAAAATGGTCTCAAATTTCGCACTGTCATCTTCCTCTCGGCGCTACACCGAGTCGAGCTGTATCTGTTTACATTCGAGCTCCGACGAGAAAAGAATCGCATTTAACGCACAATTAACCAGGTACGTGCGCGACCCAGCTTGTAAAATACGTTGGCGGGAAACTGGAGCACGATTTTTATCCGTCGACAAATTTAAAACGCTAAGCTAAGGTGAGATATACGGAGAGCGAAACTCATTCGTTGGCGTTGCGAAAATTAATTTCAATGAAAAATCTAAAAGCAGTCGCGGAGACAAAAATGCGGGAAGCGATACATTTTTGTCATTTTACATATTTAGTATGATTTTACCTCGTTTGCGGTCGCTGCTCTTATTTCTTCGTGCTCGCGGAATGGCGACGTTAAAAGTTTTTCTGCGCGTGATGTATAGTTTTACGAATATTAGAATATCAGGTTCTTTTGACCTACTTTCTCAGGGTTTTGAATATCGCTCGAAAAAGTGAATAATGAAGTCGTGGAATCCATCGGATATCAGCTGTCGCGTATACGGATGTAAGGACGAAGTTACTGTTGCTGTCGTTTATGCTGGGCTAGATATATGGGCCTTAGATTCTTTACTGTTCTGGAACGTCGATCCTTTGCTGCAATCGGTGACTCAGGGCAAATGCGATCGTCTCCTTTCTTATTGCTGCTAATCAATAGTCGACGAAGATTGAGGATTCGACTTCCAAATAGTGAAAGGACCAAGCTGATTCAATACTAGCCAATTTCAATTTACAAATTCCCAAAAATAATTACTCGGCGTACCTGTGGAAAGTGTTTCTCGAAATAGGCCCATCTCAATGACCGAAGATTCCGAAGTCAGATCAAAATTCATCGAAAGACAGATCTAATGTTTTTATTTTTATTATTTTATTATTTACTTTTATTTTAACAGCCAATTATAACATTATGATAATATCATAATTATACTGCTTTTAATACGCCCATTTACGAGCATAGGCCTCCCCCACCCTCTTCCAGCGGGTTTCGGCTCGGGCTTCTCTCCCCCAGGCAGCTCTCGCGTGTTGTTTTAATTCATCCTCCCACCTTGTCCCACCTTGTTGCTGGTTTCCTTATCTTCCTTTTTGAGTCTCTGGGTATCCGCTCCAAAATTTTCCTTTCCCATCTGTCCCGCCCAATTTTTTCATTGTGTATCTGCAGTCCTTAGTTCTTGATCTTGCTCTCACCCATTTATAACTTAACCTGTCTCTTCGTTTCACTCCGACCACTGCCCACTCCATAGCTATTTTGGTTCTAGCAAGTTTCAGGGTCTGTCTTTCTGTTATTGACCAAGTGTGGGACCCATATAGCAAGACGGGAATTGTACACGATTCGAAAATCTTTTTCTCAATTTCCTGTGGCATTTTGCGTCTGCATATATTTTTCAGAGCCCAAAAATTTTTCCAAGCTTGTGCTCTTCTCTGTTTGATGTTTCTTTTTCCATATTGTCTTCAAATGATACAATTTTGCCTGAGTATGTTGTACTTTCTGCTACTTTCATTAGCTCACTTCCAATCCTGATTCCTTTACATAGTTTAGCGTTTGTTAGTAGCACCGTTTTGTTGGCATTTATTTCTTAGCCTACTTTCCGACATTGTTCTCAG
This sequence comes from Acanthococcus lagerstroemiae, assembly GCA_031841125.1. Classification (NCBI taxonomy): domain Eukaryota; kingdom Metazoa; phylum Arthropoda; class Insecta; order Hemiptera; family Eriococcidae; genus Acanthococcus; species Acanthococcus lagerstroemiae. The sequence continues at coordinate 29,149,347 of CM063113.1, read as the reverse complement.
CTAGCTCGTTTGCCATTTTTTCCAGTCCCTTGTCGTCCTGAGAGATTAGCGCCACATCGTCAGCGAATCTTGGATTACTGAGCCATTCCCCATTACAATTTTTGAAACACATCTTCTAGTAAGCAATTGAATGGATTGGGTGAGAGAGGTTCGCCCTCTTTAACTCCTCTTTCTATTTTGAATTTTAGCTCCGATTTGTCCAGACGTACCCTCCCCTCTGAATTTTTATACATTTCATTTATGGTTCTTATCAGTTTCTCTGGTATTCCCTGATGACCTAGAGGGCTTCCAAAGTGATGATGAATATATAGAATCAAAAGCTGTCCGAAAATCTACGAATAGGTAGTAGGTACAATGGTTGATTATATTTCCCTAGTTTTTTCTATTAGTTGTTCAATTATGAATAATTAGTCCTAATTTTTTAGCTTAACTTTAATTTCGACTGAAACAATGTCACTTCCTCTATGAGGGGGCTTGGGTGTGCCATCAACTTTGAAATTTCAAATCAAACGGTGCAAAATGAAACATTAAAATAAGAGTCCCGGGATCACTGACTTCAAATATCGCATCACCACACCCACTCTGTTCGGAGCCCTCACGTTCACAAAAAGGGCAAAATTATCTTGGAATAAATATCAAAAAATATGTCAAAAAAGTATTTTCTGGGTCACTGGTTTCTACGACAGATTTTCAACCACCCCTCACTCTACCAGAAGCCCCCCAAGTTGGTAAAAGGGTAAAATTAACTTGGAATAAAAAAATCAAACAGTGCGTCAAAAAAATTAACGGTCGGTCCTATCAAGGGTCATCAAATTTGAAGAAATCAACATAATTTATTTTGGCTCGAATTATTTAGCATAACGTGCGAAAATATGGATTCTTTTTGTCGCTGATTTCGAATATCGCATCAGATTTTTGATTTGACCCACTCTGGAACTTCCAGATTTGAGAAATAAGGACAAAATTACCTTGTTATTTTATTTTATTTCAGCCTTCAATTAGAAAGGCACGTTCCTAATTCACCCATCTTACCCGTTTCCATGCTCTCCTCTTTTGCGCTGTACTCACCCAATGAGGACCTACAAATTTTGTAATTTTGTCCAGCCATCTTGTAGCTGGTCTACCCTTACGTCTCTTTTCGTCATATGGTACCCAATCCGTCGCTGTTCTAGTCCATTTCTTCCCTACCTTCCTGGCCTTATGTCCTGCAAATTTGAATTTGAATTTTTTAAATTTTATATCCTACGAGCAGCCCTTCCTAGACCCACCATAGGGAGAAGATCCCAAAGAACGCAGACCCACCCTCCAGGAAGACCAGTAAGTGCATGCGAGGCAACCTCAGCATCCCCACACAGCAGGAAAAAAGGAGGACCCCGGGTAGAGTTGCGTGTAATTTTGAATTTAGAGTCGATGATGGCCAAATGGGGTAGATACCATATTTCTAACGCCTCTGGATCCGCCGAAAGGAGTAGAGACCAACAAACATTTTTACATAAAATATATCGTCGGCTTTGTGGCAAAGCTCACCAAGTCTTATGTAAAAACGTAGGACTTGGTAAGTTCTGCCCCGAAGCCGACGATATCAAAGATTAGAACTTATTGCCCCTTAATAATCTCTGAAGGGAGGCAGTCCACCAAATTTCAACAGAATGTGAAGAAATTTAATGCAAAACACTTCCGAAACGTCTAAGTTGAAAAAAAAAAATTAGGGTGTCTAATTAATTTTATCCCTCAACCGAATACCCATAATACACTTCTTACCATTAAAAATTTTGAATTACCTACCCCCTTTTTTTTTTTTGTCAACGTCCATACCTGAGCCCAGTATAATCAAATTGGGAATACACAAAATTTTACAATATTTTGATTTTTGTTTTAATACTGAACTTACCTTTAAACATTACTTTTTGCGCCCAAAAAGCTTTCCGTGTATTTGCAATCCTTGTTTCGATTTCTTTTTCCGTTTTATCTTTAAATGATAGTATAAGTCTTTTACGTTTTCAATCAGCTCCCCATATAAATATGTTCCACTTGTTTCTTTATTCTTTGATAATATTTTGGTTTTTTGGGTATTCAGTTCCTCACGTTTCAATTTCCTTGCGATCCTCGTCAGCTTTTCATTAGTTTTTGCCTATTATATATCATCTGCAAAATTAAGATATACACCATTTTCCATTTATTTTGATTTCCTTTTCTTCCCAGTTCAATCTGCGAAATATTTGCTCTAGAATCCTATTGAACATTTTGGAGGAAAGGGGGTCCCCTTGTTTGACTCCTCTATGAATTCGAAAGTTTTCCCCCTTTTTATCAAGATTTATGTAGGCTTCCAGATTTTTATATAGATGTTTGATGCATCCCTTCTGTAGCCAATCCTAATTTCGACTGAAACAATTTTGCCTCCCCCATGAGGGGGCTCGGGTGTGCCACTAACTTTGGAATTTCAAATCGAACTATACAAAATGAAACATTAAAATAAGAGTTCCGGATCGTTGATTGCAAACATAGCATCAGATTTTGAATACGGTCTTATCTATAGGGCCGTCAAATTTAAAAAAATGGAATAATTGATTTTGGCTTGAATTATTTAATAACGCGGGAAAATACGGATTCTTTTTGTCCTTTGATTTCGAATATCTCTCATCGGATTTTTGATTTAACTCACTTTGGTACCCCCATGTTTGAGAAATAAGAACAAAATTAACTTGGAATAAGAAAATTAAACAAAGAATCCACGGGCTTCTGGATATAGCTGATATCAAATACCATATCAAAGTTTTGATTCAATCCCGATTTGGACCCTAGAATTCAAATTTGATTCCCTCAAATGAACTAGTTCGATTTTGGTGAAAAGTTGAACAAAAGATTTTGAAATAGGGTTGGGTCGCAGATTTTGAAAATTTACTGCCCTTTTAAGCCAAAAAGACGTATCTCAAGTCCAAATAATTTTTCAGTAGAGCAGTTTTTCATAAATCGCGCTTGCGCACCTACTTGCTGCAATTCTTTTTTGTTTTTTGTTGGCTGATGCAATCACTGGAGTGAATAAATATTATTTGCAGAATTTTCTAATTTTTCCTTGGAGTCTCATTCCTAAATGGGAGATACGCCTTTCCCCCTTAGCAATGGTGATCCTGAGATACGTCTTTTTTGTTTTCTACTTTTGCAACACCATTTCATCGAATTACGTCGTGTTCGCTTGGTAACATCATGTAAACAATGACGAACATGCACATAGACCTAATAACTCAGTTTCGCAAAAATCTTGAGATACGTCTTTTTGGCTTAGGAGGGCAGTGGACCTCAAAATCCAAAAATGACTTCTTGGCATTCTGGTTTTAGGTTCACCATTTCGAGTATTGAATCTCCTCTCTTTGAAGGGACTTCGTGCCGTTCATTTCGAAAATCAAACCAGATTGTTCGATCAGACCCTCAACGCGGTTTTAAAATGCAAATTTGACTCCTTAAAACTGCACAAAATTTATGGAGCGCAGAGAATCTATCAAAGTTTCGGGATATAGATTTAGAGGTCACTCTGCTCGAAAATTTGATCAAATGGTTAATCCGAACCCGATCAATGTCACTTTTTCCTTTTCCAAGGAGCCAACTTTCAGGATGTTTCATAAAAACAGGAAAATAACCGCTTTTGTTTCTAAAATGAGAAGAACGTGAATTCATTCCCCAAGGAAGAAGAAAAATATTGTCGTTTCCCTTTTTTAAGTGAAAAGCGTTGATGAAGCCGAAAAATTTTCTTTCTTCCAGAGACGAAGAGATCATATGCACTTTTTTTTTCAAGATGATTTCGTTTTTATTTTTCAAAAAATAAGAATTAGGAGTATTTTACCAAAACATCCTTCTTTCACCTTCCTGAATGAAAGAAATTTCGTTCCTTCCTCTGGGAGAGATAAACGTTTCCTTTTTTCGAAAAAGAAGTATTCTTTAAAAAAAAAAAAAAAAAAACAGAAGAATAACATATCCTACATTCAGGAGAGGAAAGGACCGTTTTGTTTCCCCCTTCCACAAAGAAAATAACGAAGTTCTAAGAATGATTCATCAAGAATAGTTCTTTTGCCCCTGGGAAAGGAACAACTACCTTCTGCATTTTCTAAATTCGATCACTTGTTTAGTTTTCAAAATTTTGCTTTTGTCAAGTAAAAAACTCAAATTGTGCCCGAAAGATACTGTTTCCCGAAATCAATGGTCCAAAAAAGAAAAACTAATGTCGATGCTCAGTGTTTTTTCACTTTCTCAAGTTTGGTTAGTCTCTTTTTTCAGTGGAGTCGGGAAAGTCTCCACAGACGTACCGATGCCCCCCCCCTGGTAGGAATTTTTCACTCAGCAGCTGGGGACATTTATCATTTCAGTCGGGTGGAGTTGGGAAAATCCAGTAACAAAGTCAAAAGTCTATTATTATTATTATTATTATTATTATTATTTTTTTTTGCTTTGATACTTGGGAATTGAGTTATGAAGTTGGGAAAATCCAACAAATCAACAAAAGGTTAAAAGGTTTTTCTTCTTTGGCTTTGATACTGGGAATCTTGAGTTGAGTCAGTTGGGACTTTCACAATTTTTACCCCCCCCCCCCGAAAAAATCTCTTTAGTACGTCCCTGAAAGTTTCTCTCCTGCTCTTGTGAAAGAAAATAACTTTCACCGTTTCCAAAATGGGAAGTAGAAAATCGCCTTTTCTAGTTGGCATTCGAAATTCAAACAAAGTACCCTACACAGTGGCGTCGCCACGAAAGGTTCTGGAGGTCTGAACCCCCACCCCCTTGGCATCAGCCGAAAATGTGAAAAAATTAAAATTTATTCTGGTAATAGTAAGTATTACACCTGTAATGTTGTAAAAGTGAAACGAAATCCCCGCCTTCGTATCAAGTCTGGCTACGCCACTGTAACCAACATGATGGTTTTCTGTATCAAGTTCGAAAATTTATCAAATTTTCGATTTGACCCCAGTCGATTTCCTGAATTCGACTGATCTGAAAGTACGAATTACTTTGGATCGAAAATCTGTTTGAATAAATTCTATTTCAATAATTTACTTAATCTTTTTTAGCAAAGTCAAATTGGCCCATTTAAAAAACAAATTCGGATTTTAGAGCCTTGATCGGGATTGGGTTAAAAATCTGATGCGATATTCGAAATCAGGGACTCGGGAAACCTTTTCTGCGACGTAGTGTATGATTTTTTATTCCAACTTAATTTTACACTTTTGCCAATTTGGGAGGCTCCTGGCAGAGTGAGGAAGGTCGGAAATCTGTCGTAGAAACAAGTGACCCTGAAAATCCTTTTTGATGTATTTTTTGATACATATATTCCAAGATAATTTTGCCCTTTTTGTGAACGTGAGGGCTCCGGACAGAGTAGGCGTGTAGGTTAAATCAAAAATCTGATTCAATGTTTGAAATCAGGGACCCGGAAAATGCAATCCTTGTTTAGATACTTTTTAAATTTTATATTGTAAGTTAGTTTGCTCTTTTTTCGAATTTAAAAGCTCCAGGCGGGAAGAGGAGGAGTCGGATCAAAAATTTGACGTGATATTCGAAATAAACGACCCGGAGAACCCATATTTTGATATTACTTCAAATAATTTTCTATTTAAAATCACAAAAATTGGTGGCATGCCCAAACTTTTTTTTGCGGGGGGGGGGGGGTGGTACGAAATTTCATCAGTCAAAACTGAAGTCCGACTAGAAACATTAGGCCTGTTTTCCTTCGAATTTCTATCCGACTTTGCCATTTTCGGATATTCAGTTTGGCCCATTTCATGGACCACCCTGGAGATACAGGCTTATTGTAGTGTGACCGCTTTTTCAGTTGGGGAGGCAAAATTTCAAATTTCACGCCAAAAAAGCAAAAGAAACTTGCCTTTCTGTTGGAAGGGGCGAGGCAAACTCTCAGCTCAGGGTAATGCCTATCTGCGCCCCCTGACTCCACGGGCTTGTATAGGTAACGTGTGCTGAAATGAATTGCTGTAAATTTTCACGATAGTCTGCGGCGAATCGAGAGAAATTGCTGGTGCCCCATCGAGTCACGAGTGGATGTAATTCAAATCAAATGAGCGAACAATCTCATAAATCAAAACCCTTTCAACTCCAGTGATCTGTGATTCAATAAATATTCGAAATTATCGGTCGGAAAATACACATGTGTGTAGATCCATTCTCAACTATCTATTTGTATGAAAATCAGTGGAGCTAAGATTTCAATATCAAAATGGTAGTTGAAGATCTATATTTGCCAAATTATGACATCCATAGCGTGAGCACGCAGAAATGATTTAAAACTCAAGCCAAATTCTGATTCCTGATCTTTGATTAGTGATTTGAGTCAGTTTCTTACGAGCGATCGTGTTGTGATTCCGCCCGCGCTTGGCTAAGTGCCTCCGCTGCGTTAGCATTCGTACGTCACAGCGCAGACGGAAGGTCAACTGATAGCGAGATTCCAGATTTCATCCTGGAGTCTGCCCGCTGGATTACATCAGACCCGTATTCCAGCGCGAATCGGTATTCGGTATAATTAGATATTTATGTCAAGTCACGTGGATGTTCATGAACCGGGTTTAACCAGAAAACAAGATCCAGCTGCCGAGGAGCCATGCAGGTACTTTCAAGTGACGTCAATTGTTCGTCACTACGTCAATGTACGAACAGATATTTAAGTACATATTTCGTTTTTTCGTATTTCGGAACGATGTTAGTCATCGGAAAGTTTATGGACGTACAAATTTCTCGATTTCAGAATCGGTACAGTTATACCAATTAGATAACAAATTGTACGTGGGACGGTGACTATGTTAACAGGAGCAGATCACTACGCAATTCCGAAATGGATTTCTGTGCTACGACTCCCAGTTTTCCCTATCAAGAACACTTCCTTCTCTCGATTAAAGTGGTTTAGCCAGCACCGGCATAAAACCGGGGTGGGGGCGATCGGTTGAATATTCCTTCAATGCTGTCAAAGCAACGACGTACCGATAGGGGGGATGAGGTCCCCCTGTAGGAAATTGTTTTATTCAACAGTTGGGAAAAATATATATACCATTTTAGTCAGTGGAGTTAGAAAATTTCGGTAGAGTTGGGAAAATCAAACAAGTCAAAGAGCTTTTTATTTTTTTGCTTCTATACTTGGGAATTTTGAGTGTTTAATCAGTTATTCAATCCCCCCCCCCCCCGAAGAAAAACTTCTCGGTACATCCATGTGTCAAAGAGCATTTCAGAATGTATTATTTTAGCCAATTGATTACAGCAATAAGATGATGGAATATTTGCTGTAGCGACCACTAATACCCCCCTTCAAGAGTAAGACTTTCCTACGCTGATAGTAGGCAGGCTCCTTGAATGGGAAGAAAGATCTGAGAGATTTGAAACATCAATGAACCTGTCAGAAAATTTCGATTGTACGCCTCTCACGTTCACATGATTTCCAGAGGGAGATTAATAGAAACACGTGTTTTGGAGGATGATTCTGCTTCCTTCAATATGATATCATGTCGAAATGGCCGGTTTTATTAAATTGGTTGGTTTTCAAGGTCTTTGAGTTCAAGTTTGAAGGCGGTTTCTGGAATCGATTCATTAGGGTCTCACTAAAGAGGGTTCGAACTAAATAATAGTTATTTCACTGAAACTGTATTCGGTGTACCTATAGGTGTTTGAGGGTATTGAATTCAATATTGTAAGCAGTATTTGGATCAGAGAAAGATTTCAGGATTTTGTAGATGATAGGGTGTAGAGAAATAGGCCGGGCGGGTGTTTTTCATCCTGACTATTCACTAACATCGGTTAGACCAGCAAAATGACGAAAACTCTACGTTTTCCTTCATAAGGCATGTGTTAATATATGGGAAAATGGAGGGTTACATTAACCCCTCTATTTATGACACGTTGGTAGCACATACGCAAAAATCATGAGAGACTTTCTTTAAGTAGAATCCAACGAGGAACCATTTTTGTTGGAAAAGTTTTTTCCTGTAGTTTGTGTGTTACAAGATTTGTGGGGAAAACTGATTTCAAGGAGCTCGGCCCCCTGGAGGGCTTGGGAATCTTTGGATTCAGGTGTACTTTTAGTACATTAATCAGAATTGACGCTGTCACTTCAAAAAGGGCATATACCTAGTATATTCTTTTTTTGCACTTTAATTAAAATCGGACTCAGAGCATCAGTATCTTGGTAATTTCATGGAAATGACCACATTTTGTAAACATGTAAAAATGTCCCCCATCGACATACATTGGTGAATTTTATTCTCTGTAGCTTGTTAGATAATAACATCCTCCACTTGCGAACACGTATGACCCCATATACCCGCGAGGAGAATTGGTCCGACTCCCGAAAGTTCCGTCGCCGTGGCTGTTTCTCTGGATTTGAATCATTTTTCCTTTTTGAACACGTAAAAATGCATTTTCTGTTGAGAGGTATTGGAAATTCATTAGTGGCCTCTCAGTAGTAATGTAATATGCTTCCGAAACTCTTAAGTGCACCGTGAGCCAGCTGAGAGAAAGGAAGGAATTGTGTCATATAATTTTTTATCCATCGCCGTGGCTACTTTTCGCTTATTCTCGGGTAACAATGGTTGCGTGAGAAATGCAGGAAACTAGACAAGTAGTTTCTTTTCTGCGACAAGAACGCTGTCTAACGGCGTAGAACTCAATTAAAATAACTTTCCCGTGCCATAAGCGCTAAAACTTAGAGTTTCCGAAGTTGCTAGCCCTGTCGTGAAGTTTCCTGAAAAAGCGGTCGTGGACGTTTTCGCCATAAGAATACGTGTAACTTGAATTCGCTTTTTCTAGCCAATAAAATGTTCTCTTGGGTCATATAATAGATGAATTCAGAGATTGAGGTCTTAGTTTTCATCTATTAACTTGAAACGGCTCCATTTTCCATGTATTAGTTATTTACAAAAGTGCGTTTTGTGCCAATGGTAAACGTCCATTAAAAAAAAAAACAAAAAAAAACAGTAATTTGGAAATTAACTTATTCATCTAACTGGAGTGAATAAAGTGCATTAAATTATTCTTCATCATAGACTAGAGACTTCAAGCTTCAATTTGACATGTCATAAGACTCAAAAAGACCTGTCTCCAGCAATTACAAACGCTTTGATGTTTACCAATTTTACACATATTCTTATGGGAAAATCAACCTTGATCGCTTTTTCAAGAGTCCACCAGCGAACCTGGTCACGGTTTTATCGCTTATATGGACCTATGAAACAAACGAAGTAGGTAATGCAAACCTACTTTAACATCAAGATGCTTAGAATTTCCAAAAATTATTCGCTATAGCTAGTCAACATATTGAATTTTGTCGATATTTTCTAGCGGCCTGGACATCCTATCTCATGTTATGGCCTGGCGAATCGTAATTTTTAGACCAGGGCGATGGAACGAAGTAAGAATTTGGTTATTTTTCATTTCTGTCACAAATTATATTTGTGCATTCTAATTTTTAGATGACCTCATTTCTGCTCCCCCCCCCCCATCCCGTGAAAACGTTCTTTTATTTTCAATTATTTCAGTTGATAAATAATTAAGGTGCTAGTCTTTGAGACATTAACTTAATCATTTTGACTTACAGAAATTATGTTCTTGTTTTCATTGCTTATTAATACTATGATTAGGTACTACTTTTTTTCTTATTTTTTTCAAGCTCATTATAAAGCATCAAATTCTAAGTTTTATTGGCCGACAATCAATTCGGTTTCAGAACGAGAAAAAGTACCATGAATGCCATTGCATATTTAACTGATCGAGTTACAAATAGTTTTGATCGTGGAACGAAATGCGGAATTATATTCATGGACATTCAAAAGGCGTTTGATACCATACAGCACGAAATATTTATCAAAAAATTAGAATATTGCGGTATTACTGAAACAGTAAAGATATGGTTTGAGTCCTACCTAAAACATAGAATACAAATGGTACAACTAGGCAACAACATAAGTGATAAAATGGAAATCACTGATGGATGCCCGCAAGGAACAATTCTATCCCCGATCATATTTCTGATCTATATAAATGACTTAATAAAAGAGCAAAACCAAAAATGCTCCCTCATATCATTTGCGGATGACACAGCCCTCATAGTAGAAGAAAAGAGTTGGGAACAAGTGTATGAAATGGCTAAATTACAAAATGAATAAAATTAAACAGTGGTTCACCCTTTAAAATCCTTGTACCTACACCCTGAAAAAACAAAATTCATAGCATTCACCCCTACAAATCGAAATGAACCCACTTCACATTTGGTACAACACATACAATCTTGTAAAGTAAATTACCATCAGACTTGCAGCTGCCCACAAATAAAAAAGGTTAATGAAGTTCGATATCTGGGCATAATTATAGATAAAAATTTAACATGGAAAAGCCAAATAAATTGTCTGGCATCAAGACAGAAAACTCACGTATTTCATGTTAAGTATCAGAAACATAACAAACACTAAAATAAAATATGATGTCTACTATGCGCTAGTACAATCCATATTAAACTATGGCATAATAGCATGGGGTAGTGCTTATCCAACAACAATAAAGCCCTTACAAATAGTGCAAAATAAGATCATAAAAATCATATTTAATTTCCACCCAAGGACGTCTACGATTCAGATCTATAAAATAACCAACTTATTAAACATACGAAAATTGCATATCAAAAACACTTTAACATACATGAAAACTAATAATTTATTACGCATTCAGAAAAATCATAGTACATATAACAACTAGGCATAACCTTTGTAACATTAGGGTGCCAAAAAAAGTACAATAAGGGGACAACAAAACTATATGTATCAGGGCATCTCATTTTTCAATAACCTTAGTCCATCCCATAAAGCAGAAATCATGTGTACCCCAGCAAAAAATACTAATAAAATAAAAAAACTTATAAAAACACGCACTAAATAAATAAATAAACAACAACTAATAAATAAATACCATTAAAAAATAAATGAAAACAAATAAATAAACAATAAATTTTGTGGATGAGGATAAATATAACAAAATTCCTTTTCGTTTCCCTAGTTTCCAATTCATTAATTTGTAAACGGCGGATGGGGGCGGGGATCGGTAGTTTTTTTTTCATGGCTTGGTTTTTTTGTTTTTTTTTGGGTTTTTTGTGTTTTTTTCCCTCTTTTTTTCTAGTTTCCTTTTCTACTTTTCTTTTGTTTTTTTTATTCCTTTTTATTTTGTTTTTGTATTTCTTGATTTTCCGATTTTCTTTTTCCAAATTGTTCTATGTAGTAGTTTTTTTGTTTTGTTTTTTTTCTATCATTTTATATATATAATTTTTTTTTTATCCGCGTAATTACACACAAAATTCAAAAAATATTATTATACAGCCTCGAAACGAGCTCCGCTCAGTGAGTGCAAGAAAAAAGACGCAAATAAAGTTTTTCATTTCATTTCATTGATGACTGAGGATACGCTGAAAATTGATAGATACTTATTCCCTACTTTTTGTACCACACTTTTTTGCAAATTCTAACATTTTCATGGTTATTTATTTATTTCAGCGATGACAGCGTTTCCTTACTCTATTTACAGTGCGTTTATGGCAGTGAACTGGGGGGAGTCTCCTCCCCATCGCTGTCATGAGCCCATTTTAGGGCGCATATGCCTCCCGTATACTTGACCATAATCTGCAACTTTTCAAATTTATAGGACATTCTAATTAATTGAAAGCTTACTTTACAATATTCAATGCTAAAGTAGGAGTGGAAAGTAAAATAAAAAGTTACAACGGTATCGAGAAATTTGGTTCTGGTGATACTACCAATCGCAATGGCAAAGTTATGCTAAACTTTACAGAAAACAACTCTGCGAAAATTGCAAACTCATTATTCAAAAAACGTAAAAGTAAAAAGTGGACCTGGCTATATCACCGGATGGCAGAACCAGAAACGAAATCGACTTTTTTACAATAGATGACATGAGAATAGAGGCAGACGTTGCTCGAGTAGACTCTTTTGGCTTTCCCTCAAACCACAGAGCTCTTCATTTGAAATTAAAAATAGCCAAGAGGTTCAGGGTTGCCATTAAAAAAACAAAAAAAACAACTGAAGTCCGGGGTAAAACAGTGATTCCGGTTTACAATTTTGTGGTAGCAAAACAATAACTATAAATAGAAATGAAAATGGAAAAACTCGATAAGGAAAAAACAGGAGGACGTACAATTAATGTACGACAAAATCGAAAAATTTTTGAAAACTATGCATGCTGAATTCACCACAAAAGAAAACTAAACCAAAACAGTAAACAAAATTTCTAAAAACACTAAAAGCTGTGAAAGAAGGAATGCGCTGACAAAAATAAAAAAAACAAAACTCTCAGAGAAAAAATAGAACTGGATGAGCTTAGAAAGTTACACACACATTGAAAATTTCACTCTTTTTCGAGGAGGTGAAGGAGCCTTTAAAAATATTTTTAAGAGACCAGTACTTTGACCATGCCTTTGTAATTCTTGCGTTTATTTCTTTCTCCTGCGCGATTTTCAAAAGATATTGATTGCCCAAGGTATTCTATTCAGATTGTCCTTCGTTACAATTTGTTTCAAGTCTTCTGAGATGGTCAAAATTTTCGTTTTTTCTATATTCATTGTCAGTCCTGTTTCGTTTTCGAATTCTTTTATTTCGTTTATCATTTTTATTAATTCTTCTTTTGTGTTGGAAAAAAGGGCTACATCATTTGAGGAGATGAAAAGCAATACGTAATAAGTTCACTTTTTTATTTTTTTTTATTTTGAGGTATCAACACTTCCTATAGTAAAATTGAACGGGGAATCGAGTGGTGGCATCGGCAGAACGCTGTAACGACTTCTAACGGTAGAAAACCGCCGTTAAAGTTTGCGAAACGCGTTCATCCGTAATAAGTCCGAGCCATTTTGCGACCAAGTGCAATAAGTCCACTACTGCTGTCAATATTTGAGTGTTTTTTTGGGGGGGTAACGCTGATTCGAAATGCCTCGGCGTTGCCGGAAAATTAATCTACAGTGTTCAAGGTATAAAGCCAAGCAAAACATAATAAGTAAGCGTTTTGAAGCAAAACGTAACAAGTGAAAATGGTTTTGCCCCTGGTGACGCCCCCCTTGGTGAAAGTTGTGGGAGATTAGGTTTTTTGGTGTTCTGTGAGGCCCCTTTTGATGTTAATCAATTTGAACAAAAATTTGGCCCACTCAGTTTTGTGCTACAGTTTTTTGCGTTTTCCCTACAATTTTTTCCCGTGGACTTATTACGTTTTTTGCTTTTCACCTCCTCATCTGTAAACCTCAGGTTTGACATGTATTTTCCCATTAACATGTCTCCCCTTTCCTTCCCAATTTATTTTCCAGAACATTTCTTCAAGAGCAGTATTGAATAAGATTGGAGATAATGGGTCCCCTTGTTTGACTCCTTTGCGTATATTAAAGTATTTTCCCTCAACGTCTGTTATCTTTGCTTTTAGCCCTTTGTACATTTATTTTAGTAACTGTATGAAATATTGGGGAATACCTTGGTTTTCCAATGCTGAGAACATGAAATGGTGCTTTAGGGAATCGAAGGCTTTGTTATATTCAATTAGTGCAATATATAGTTCAATTTTGTGTTCTAAACTTTTTTCCTATAGTTTGATTCATGGCGTGTAAATGGTCCAGAGTTGAGAACGATTTCCTCAATCCTGCTTGATTTATAGACTGTTGGTGTGATAAAATTGCTCGGATTTTTGTTTCCAGTAAATTTGAAAAAATTTTTGTTATTGTAGGACTTAAGGTTATAATTTTCGATTTTGTGTCTATCTCCTTTTTTAAATAATGTTATTATATTCGAGTGTTTCCAATCTTTGGGTATTTTTCCATTTTCTAATATTATGTTACAAAATGTCGTGAGTGTTGTGGCCATTTTTTCTCCCCCCCCCCCAATTTTATATGTTCATTTTTTATTTCATCATGTCCTGGGCTTTTGTTTGGTTTGAATTTGTTGATTATTGCTATTACTTCTTCAGTAAGAAATTTGGGTTCCTTCTCCATATTTTTTGTATCCTCGCTGTTTGTCTCTTCCTCATAATCGCTTCTTTACAAGAATAAGTGAATTCAAATCAATTACTAACCTTTCAGTGGAGTCCATTATCGCCACCTGGGCCTAACAATTCTCGTTTTGTACCGTGTGAATAATGTAACAGTACAAATGGCCATGACGATGGATTTCTTACAGCGTGGCTACCACGGCGATGGAATTTCCTCTGCCCCCTCCAGTGTGAAAAATGACTGGACCTAAATGGTACAGATCTTCCTTTAGATACTTACATAGCTCATTTAACTTACGAAATCAAAAATCCAGCGATTGTTCTTCTCAATTATGTACACCTTCAAATGTGGTCATTTTTGTGGTACCCTTAAGCCTCCTCACTACGACAAGGTATCACCCAAGAGGAGCGGGTGTTAGAGGGGACGCTAAAATTAGAAAAACAGTGTTTGAGGAAATCGCAAAACGGAGGTCCGGGCTCCGTACGACGCGACTATCAACGCGAATAATTCGGCCAACTTATCATTATATTTCTACGAAGTTGGCCGACTTCCCGTATAATTACAGGTACGAGCGCCGGGGCATTACTCGTGTGCCCGAGTTCCGTCTCGGCCTGAGGCCGGGGCCGTGTTTTTAACTCGATAATGAGGAAACGAAGTACGCGTATCGAATTTCGAGATGATTAGCCCCGACAACGTCGTGTACCCCCGTCTGGGCGATAGGCATAACCACCGGCACGGCGGCCGATGCTACGGCCAGAAGATACGGACGCGGTATCGGCGTGTTAAGTGGCGTGTAAATCGGGCCGGCGGCGGCGGTTTCCGCGTGAATCCGAAACCGATGCGATGATTGTCAAGGTTTTGCCATCCAGGTATCCCCCGTCGAGATCGGTCCGCGATTGAGGTAGGATGGAAGCGGCGAATTTCAGCTCGTAGGGCTGACGTGACTCATCGGGATCGAGATTTTTTCTCAGGATCCGAAGCGAGTATCGACTGGCTGATCAGTCGTTAGATTCACGACGGTGTCGTATATCGTTCGCGGGCTCCATATCCCAGACGTGTTTCGTTGACTGTCGTGCGTATCTCGTCTTCGGGAGTTTTATCAACAGTTTTCTAAAGTTTTCAACAAAAAAAAAAGAAAAATTTCCTTTCTTATTCGATTCGTGCTAGTGATTTTTTGAATTTGATTCGCGTGGCCCCGCGCTTGCGATTCGTAAATTCGAATTGATTTTTTCGGTGTGATTTTGTTTCGTACACCTGTAGTCGGATACTTACGGTATTATAATCTTTGGGGGTACGAAATAGTTCATCTCCGGATATCAGCGAATACGAGAAGACGTTTTAGCTCCACCGCGACGTAAAAAGTGAGTGATGTTTACGCGAATTTTTTGGATACCAGGCTGACAGCCAGGACCCTTTCATCCGTGTGATTCGGGTCAGCTGTTGAACTTAACTTGGAAATATGTTTAACCACCTGAGACAGGTCTCAAAAAGCATCAGCGGCTTGATGTGTTTGTCGTCGATATTCGGTTTCCTGTCGACGGGTATACAGTTTCGTGTGTGCTCAAAAGTGGTCCTCGGGGGGTGATGGGATCCTTATTCATTCAGTAAAAACTTTTCATTATTATTATTTTTTTATTGGCTCCGAATAGGTGTACAAAAGAAACTTACGTTAGTGCATAATATCCACCGCTGGGATAGTATTTACACCCCATGTAAGTCGCCACCTATTGCACCCGCCGTAACGCATGAGTCTCCCACCAGCTTCCAGCATTATTTTCTTATGCTGGCTGTGGTCCTCCATTTGGGTCCCGTATAACCTAAAGGCAGGGCGACCCTTTTTCTTCTTCCTGTCGAGTGGTACCCATAAAGTGCTTGTTAGGTTACATTTCGCCCCCCCCCCCGAACGTATGACCCGCGTATCCAAGTTTTAATTTTTTTAGTGTCGTAAGCTATATTTTTAGTACCAGTTCTTCTCCTAATATCCCTAATCTTAAGGTTATCTTTTGGCCGAATCCCCGAAATGCTACGCAGTATGGAGTTATGTGTGTTTGTTAGTCTTTTCAGTTGGCTTTGGGTCAGGGCAGGGTCGGCGAATCCTCCGATGCAAACATGTGCTTGCATCTATTGAAATTTCCAATCAGATGCATTGCACCTGATGAAAGCACGGTACTTGACCACTAAACATTTTACCCCTCCCCCGAAAATTAACCCCTTCGTCAGTGGTTCCCAAATTTCGCGAAATTGTAAAATTTTTGGGTTCCCATCTAACTGATGCGCCTGATTGGAAACTCCCCATATGATGCCTACTTTTTTCTTCACCCCCCCCACGCCAAAAAAACAAAAAAAAAATAAAACTTTAGCACTCAAAAATTATACCTCTCTCCCTAAAATTACCCCCCTTTCCTCGTCAATGGTACTCATATTTCGCAGAATTATGAAATTTTTGAATTTGAATCTAATTGAAAAATGAAAAAAGTTACCGGCTATGGATCAGGATCCATGTTTTAGGACATTGTAGGTTAATATTGGGTTCACTGGATCTTCCACGTCCAGTTCTTCGATATTTTTTTGTTTAAAAAGGACGAAGCTACCTTGAGATAGTTCTCTCTTGCAAAATTAATTAGTTCCTTGTCGTTGTCATTCGTGTTGCCAAAAAAATATTTTCCTATATATAGGCTCTTAGTGTTGTTTGATCCTAACTTTGCATTCGAATCGTCCACAAATATTGCGTAGTGGTTATTATTTTTTTCTACGATGTCTTTTAGAATTTTGTAGAAAAATTTTTTTGTAAAAAAAATTTAATAATTCTTTTAATATGAATTACAAAAAATGAATCCTCTCAGTACATCAGTAGAAGCTGAAGTACCCCTATTCAGTCACTTCAAAACCAAAATCTTAGCTCGAAAGCAAATGTATGTAGATGACTTTTTTGTTTTATGGGAGGAGGGAGAGTAATCATCTCTTTACTCCTTTCCAATTTGAATGCTGGCCTGCTGAATCATTTTCCAATTTGCGAATCATGTCTGCGACTGGTATGTGGAAATAATGGACTGAAGTTGCAGGCTGGTGGAAACTTCTGGGAGTGTTCTCCAGTCTCTACATCTCCCATTCGGCACGTCCTCAGACGCTTTCTGTTTTAAATATCTTTGGTAGTGAAATCTGTATCTTAGATGAGGAAACGCCAATTTACACGTTTTCATGTCTCGGTTTTCGTAATAAATCCTCCCCCTTTCGAATCGTATCAATAATTCAGAAATTATGGAGATGAACATTCACTTACAACCCGAGGTGCAGAAATATAAGTTCAGTTCTTAACAAATTTTTCAAAAGTTTCGCCTCTATAAATTCTGTTCCTGGCGCTACGCCACATGCCTCAAATTCGGCTTGCCCGTCTGTCTGTCTATGTGATTGTCTTGACATGTGACTGCCAATTTGCTTGTGACTGACTAGTAACGTAAATAGTAAGTTTTTTGAGGGAGGGAACAGGTGTTCAAAAATTTTGTAATTAAAATCCATTAAAAAATAAGGCGGTATCTACAAAATTTTGCACAAATTTTAAGTCAACATGCGAAAAAAAAGTGTAGGGTTTCGACTCAGTAATGTAAATAGAAAGTTCTTTGAGGGAAGGGAGGGGTATTCGAAAATTCTGTCATTAAAATACATAAAATATGACGAATCTACAAAATTTTGCTCTAATTTGAAGTCAACATGCAAAAGTGAAGTCTTGGATCTTGACTCAGTAACGTAAATAGAAAGTTCTTTGAGGAAGAGGAGAGAGTTCCAACATGTATCAAAGTCGTATTTACTCCTCTCATGTGATGACCCTGATGATATTAGTTTCGAAACCACTCATTTCTCGCATTTGACACGAAAAGATAGTTTTCATTCGAAACGAAATTTTCAAGGACGAAGATGTGTTAAGGTGTGCTGGAAAATTAAGACGTTTCACGTATCCTTCGAAAAAAGTGACAGGGTTACGTATTTAGAAATGTTGTAATTAAGATGGTATTGGGACATTTTTTCGAATACGATTCACCGAAAACCTTTTCTCCGAAGATAAAGATTCCGAAAACCTATTTTCCGATAGTCGATTTTAGGAGAATTGTTTTCCGAACGTTATTCAACTATTTTCAAAACTATTTTCCGTTTAGCTTCTCGGGTTCGGAAGCAAGTTTCTCCGTCGCACTCTCCTTAATGTGCGTACCAAGGCTGTTTGCTCCGGCAACTGGCTGGTCACACCACATGAGGTCCTAATTTTTGATTGCTATGCGTACAAAATGTATCAGGAAATCGGAAAAAGATTCATTCGGAAAAAAGTACTTCGGAAAATTCTTTCGGAAAATGTGTCCTTCAGAAAATAGATTTTCGGAATTCTTGTGTCCAATTTCCATCTTAATTACAAAATTTCTGAATACCTCTCCCATTCCTCAAAAAACTTTCTATTTACGTTATTAAGTCAAGACCCAAGCCTTCTCTTTTGCATGTCGACTTAAAATTAGGGCAAAATTCTGTAAATTCGTCATTATTTTATGTATCTTAATTCCAAAATTATAAATTCATTTCTTGGCGCTAGCATGCCTCAAATTTGGCTTGTTTGTCTGTCTATGTCTTTCTGTGTGATTGTCTTGACATTTGACTGCCAATCTGCTTATGCCTAAGTGACTGACTAGTAACGTAAATAGAAAGTCTTTTGAGGAAGGGGAGGGGTATTCAAAATTTTGTAATTAAAATACATAAAATAATAAATGTAAAATAGAATTCTTGGATCTACTCGATCAGTAAGGTAAATAAAAAGTTCTTTCAGGGAGGGAAAGTGTATTCAAAAATTTAGTAATTAGGATGTATCTGCAAAATTTTGCCCAAATTTTAAGTCAACATTCAACAAGAAGTCTTGGGTGTAAAGTGTTGTTGCTAAGCCCTAGAATTTCTAAAGTTTCTCTTTCTATAGCTCAGGGGTGGTGTGTGGTGGTGTGGAGGATATAACCCCCTGCTCCCTTCCTATTTACGTTACTAGACTGACTGGTTGCGGAGCTGATTGACTTACCAGTATATTGATCTGTCTGTGTTTTTGGTCTTCTCAAACACTGAGGTTTTCCAGTAATCATCAGAGGTTATAGCTAGCAATTTATTTTTATTATTATTATTAATTTTTTTGGGGGGGAGGGGGGCTGATATACACAGAAAAAAAAGCTAGCTAAATGTGAAAAATTTTCGTTGAAATTTAAAACAAGGCCTCAATTTTTAAACTTTGGCTATTAGAACGTCGACTTTTCAAACCGTATTACGGAATATCCCTCCTCCTTCGGGCCCGGTGGTGTGATGGTAACTCTGAAAAGTCAGATTTTTAATGGATAAATAAAAGAAGACAAATAGACGGACAGATACATATCGATATAAATACGAAGTAGAAAAGTAAGAAAAGGACATAACGACATGGAGACAGAAAGACATAGAGACGCAGGTTATTAAATTATTTGAGGATGGGCATGTATCACCCTGTCTGCTGTCTCATGGCCTATTCACGTTTGGATGCTAAAGAGTCGCTCTCTAGCGGCCTAATGAAATGCGGTCGCTGATGATCAGTGACAAAAATCAGGGAATGGGAACCCGATCAATTTTTGTTCGGGTTCCGGTTCCGGTTCCAAACTTGAACATCTTTCGGGTTTCGGTACCGGTTCCTGTTCCATCATGCAAATTTTTTTGGATTCCGGTACCTCAGATAATCGGGTTCCAGTTCCGGTTCATACAATAACTCATGATTCACAAAGGCCTCTTCAGAAGTCAAAACAGCAACATTGTGTTTCCTTTCGTTTACTAAGCATACGGGAACCGGGAACCGGAACCCGATTATTAGGAACCTGAAAAATTATTCGGGTTCCAGTTCTGGTTCCATTTTGCAAAAATTCAATTTTTTGGGTTCCGGTTCTGGTTTCGGTTCCTTGCAATCGTTCGGCTTCCAGCAGGCGCGTAACCAAGGAGGGGGCAGGGGGGCCAGTCCCCCCCGCTGAATTTGAAAATTTTGTAAAATTTATAATATTAGATAAAATAAAGCAAAAGTTTTTAAAACTGGGCCCCCTTCAAAAATTCGTGGCCCTTTCTGCCCCCCCCCCCCGTTAAAAAATCCTAGTTACGCCGCTGGCTTCCAGTCGGTTCTGGTTCTGGTTCCGATTCCGGTTCTGGTTCCGGTTCCCAGTCCCTGACAGAAATGTTCTAAAAAAAAAAATTGGGCTCGTCTGACAGGAAATGATAACGGCTGACACTTTCGTTTTTTTCAGTTTTCCATAAAAAACAATATTGAAGATGCTAGAGCTCATTTGTACTTGTACATTTATGGCAAAAATACCCTGATCGTCTTTTCGTTCACGACATTAGCGCACCTACAGGAGTGTCCAAAGGCTAATATCCAGCTCGTTAACTGACTTTTGGTTTACTTGATTTTTAGAGTAGTAATACAACCCTCTGATTTTTTTAATTTTTCAAATAGGCAATCTACCTCGTTTTTCTCGAGGGGGGGGGGGAATGGGTAGGTCTTTATCGTCGTGCTAGTGCAAAAAGGTTCCTCGTGCTTTTTGAGGGATTTTACAAAATTGGTATCACTGGAAAGGAAATTTTGCGCTTTGTCGATTGCAACACTTTTTCTACAAAGAACCTTTCTGCACTTGACTGACGAAGTGTTGCAATCGACAGAGCGCAAAATTTCCTTTCCAGTGATACCAATTTTGTAAAATCCCTCAAAAAGCACGAGGAACCTTTTTGCACTGGACCGACGTTATTATACAGAGAAACGTAGATCATTTAACTCATGTGTCTAACTCTAATGTGAACAGTTGATTGGTCCATCAGAATAGAAGTATAGCAAAATTGTTATTATTATTATTATTATTATTATTATTATTTTATTTATGTCCCTTCAACAACCGAAGCCAATTATAGGAGGAACCGGTTAGCATAAAAATTAAAAAAGAGAAACAAAAAATGAAATGAAAATAACAAACGAAGAATAATAGTTTACATAACAGAAATAATACTAATAGAAGTAAAAAATAACAAAAAATGAAAAAGTAAATAAAAATAGAAGTAAAAAATAATAAAAAATGAAAAATAAAATAAAAATAAAAGTAAATAATAGTAACAATAAGAGAAGGAAAAACTAATAATAATAATAAAACAATATATAATATAAATATAAATGTGCCACACGTCCGCTATCCCACAGCTCCCCATCCCTCCACTAACCGCTTAAACGTCGATCTAGGCATACTATACATGTCAGCGCAAGTACACTCTGTCAAAAAATCATTCGTAGTTTTCATGATGTTGTTTAGTGGGGAAAATTCCATTTTAGTGGTGCAATATTTTTTTAGAGAGAAGTATTTTTTGTACCTAAATTGTATTTTTGGGGCCCAAATATTTATCTCTATAAGCAGCTTTTCATCGTTAATGTTACTGTGAATTAGATCATATAGAAACATTACTGTTGTTTTTCTCTTCGTTTTCTTGAGATTTTTTTTTTTCAATCAGTATATTGTACTGAGTTCTTATTACTTCTGGTGTTCATATTTTGCTCCCTGAAATTCAATTCTCCAGAATAAATGAGTACATTTACCTATAGTCTCTTTTAAGGCATCGATGCCTCCTTTTTTGGTGTGGTCAAGTCGAGAGCGTACACAAGTGATTTCAGCTTTTAGGCAGTGAGGAAGGAACAGAAGGACTAGGCATTCTAATTTCCCCAAAATTCTTAGTTTTGTGAACTAAAAATATTTTGGGATATGAAATCAAAAGAAAAACAGAAAAAGTTTATTTCTTCAAATTAGCCAATTTGTAACTGGGGGAAGGGGGTAGGTATGACAGTAATAAGGTACCCATTTTTCCTGTTTAATGAATAAGCAAAAAATGTATGGTTTATTGATGTTTAGCCAAGATAGGCTCTTCTCTTTGAAAATTCCCTTATTATTCACGCTTGCCACCTCTCGACACTGATGCGATGCCCGAAAGGGTAGTTTCCGGTGCTGGGGTGCGGTGTCTCAGGGACCACTTTGCCATGCGTGCATCGCCATACGTCCCACCACACCATTCACGCTTGCTTGCAGGCAATATATGTACAATTCCAGGGAGCAGGGCTGTCTGCTTTGCCCTCGACTTTGCCCCTTGTAGGGGTAGGAGGGTAAGTTTCAGAATTCTCCCTCGGATACGTTCCTGTAATCAAGCAATATTATTATGCGTGATAATTTTCCAAAATAAAAATATCATATCCGTATCAAAGGGAAAAGGAAATTATCCTGAATCCAGAATCTCAAGAGCTGGAATGGCATTGGAGAAATTGGTGTTTTATTAAGAAAAGACAGAGACTGCGACCTGTGAGCAGCCAAAGCACAGTTTAGAGTAGGTACGGCACTAGGAAAAAGAAGTAGAAGAAGGTCAAAATTAATTTAATATTAGAAATAGTATTCCAGCCAGGGATTTTTCAGAATGCAAAGATTTTCAAATTTCCCAAAATTCTTGAAAGCAAGTTTCCTAATTGTACTCACCATTTCGAAACGAATCTCTTGAAAAGCTATTATTCAAGGGCGTAACAGTAGAACATCATCCTCCCTCCCCCAATAGTCAGAGTTTCCTAAATTAATTTCAGAATTTCTTTCCTAGCTGACCCTAAAAGTTGCTTGCAGCAGGCCAATTTGAAAAAGGATGACTTTTTTCATCCTGGTTAATTCATCTCAACCTTTTGCTAACGACCCATTGCGACTCGCAGCCTCTTCGTAAGAATGTTTCGTTGGTTCACTATTCGTCCCTGACAGTAGAAAAGCTCATAATGAATATAAAAAATTGAGGTTGATGTTATTCCTAATACAGAAAGAAACTTCATTACAACTAGAGCGCTCGATTTTGTTCATATTGAGTTTCAAGTGGGAACCTGAAACTGGTGATTTTTTTCACTTTCCACATTTGAGGTTCTGATTAGGTACCGTCAACTGGGGTAATATCAAATACCGATGATAATATTGGTCAGTCATGACATGTTTACTGATAACTATACTAACGCTCCTACAACAAGTCATGAGTGGCTTATATTACCACCGATGTCCAATATTATCCCAGTGGATTTTACTGATAACGATACTAGCGCTCGTACAACAAGTCATGAGTGGCCGATATTACCACTAGTGTCCGATATTACCGCAGTTGACGGTATACATACTGCGATTATAAGTTCATTGGCGGGAGTTCGTAAAGTTGATAGTACTAGCCATCAATATTATGAAAACCCTTAAAATTTGAAGAAGTTATAGTCAATGTGAGTGACGACTTTTTCATGTCTTGTATAAGTATTACCCCATAAGATAGGTAAATGAGTTGTGGAAGCAGTCTGAAGGAAGATTAAACGCAGGAAAACTCCTATAAAACTTTTAGTAATCACACGCTCTGATATGCCTGCTGCATTATCAGCCAGTTAACGGGTATTGTCCAGCTGATTCGATGCTCCATCTTTGAGATGATTTACTGTTGACGCACAACTGTGACGCATATATTTGAATAAAAAAGCATGCCATGCGGATGTAGCGGAAAATCTTTTCAACCGAATCAACCCAATTACTGGGACGATACCCGATTGACAGTTTGGAAAGCACTCACAAAAAATACCACAAACCACTGCCGTTTCGAGATTTTTGGCCGCTCACATTTTTTGTAAGTGTTCAACATCTCATCATTTTAAAATAGTGCGTGCGAAGTGATCACTCAGCATTAGTGTGACTTTACTGAGTGATATTCACAAATGAGGAAGTATCAGTCAAATGCGCTCACAATTGACCTCGTTGTCAATCGGATATTTCTCAAGATCTGATTCTTTTTTTGGGTTTTTGTGTAGCAAATACACTTCATTTGCATTCGCCTTTTTTCATAATTTTCTGAGGCCTATGTTTAACTACTTTTTGGCTATTTGTTTACTTCTCATTACTTCCGCCTGGTAGACGTTTTCTTACGCTCTTATGTCCGGGGAAACGGACCGTCCATCAGCGTTATTTGAAGTACATTTTTCTTTTCTAATATCAAAGAAAAACTCAGCAGTGAATTGCGATACTGGCTGCTCTTGGGAGATCGTAATCGACTGACCTTCCGGATATCATGTTCATTAACGTTATCGTTTGCATAAATTGTTTCGATGTTCGAAGCGTTAATTGATCGATTTATCGACATAGTTCAAGTTTTATGCGCCTTCATCTTGCACAATATCATTGCTTTAATGTTGTATTACAATCTGCCGAGCCAGCCTAGTAGGTACGTTATAATATCCTGATAATGTTTTCTGATATTTCAAATTAAGACTCTGTATATTTTGTACGGGTAAAAACAGACACCATTTTCTTCCCAGTTCGGTCTGTTAAAAGAAAATCAAGTGACCAGTTTTCGTTTCACGCGGAACACGCTGGAAAGAAAATGGCGCAGCTGTCCTTCGTATGAAGCCCTATTTAAAATTCAGGATATGAATCACTATCAACATCGATTGCTTGATTGTTTCGGAGTTCGAAGGGTTAATTGATCAATTTTTCGATATTCATGATCCTTCATCTTCCTTTGAACTCAAACGTTTCAATTTTAAATCTGTTAAAGACTCTGTTTTTTATATAGTTTACTGTAACTTTTGTTTTATCTTCCTGGCTTGTTTTTCAGTCATTAAAACTTGAAGCTTAGCTGGAGGCATCCGTCTTAATAAGACCTTTTTCAAAATGTGTACAATCAATGTATAACAAGAGCTTCAGACATTAAAAAGTATCCGGGTCTAACAGGCTACCAGGTTACGTAACTGCCCGCGTTCTCGTTCAGTACTTTCTGAAACAACTACATATTTTGACATACGCGTTAATGACCTCATTTGGACGAATGAATACCTTATCGAATTGAAGCTCCATCTAAGTTTAGCGTTATAGAGCCCACACTTCATTCGAAAACGCATGTATGCTTCAAAGGTCAAGTTCAGTCGTCTATAGCATCAGGTCCAGCTTTTCGGTTCGACCATGTACGAGCAAACTTGAACGCTGCAGACTTGTTCATATACATTCACATTCTTAACATGGAAAACCTAAATAGCTTAAATATAGGTAGCTGAGAATGATGCACGTAATCACTATGAGTACTTATAACGTTTCCAATTAAAAATAGCCTTGGCAACTGCCTGGTAGACCTATTAACTTTAGTAAAGGAAACACTTGTGCGAAACTCTATCGGATGAATCATAGAATGAAATATCGATGCGTATGACGAGTATTGTCACTTGTACACCGAAGCGTAATTTTTTAGAAATGAAATGATATCATCTTCTTAGTGTTGCCATGTGTCGACAGAAAAAAGGTATGGAAGAAACATTTTGCCGACTTTATACGCATTCGGCGTAGGAATTTTCAAGGCCTTGAGCGACATAATCGATATCTGTGAGGCCTTTAGATATTTGTAAGACCCGATTTCGTCGGAAAGGTGCTAAAGCTCCAGGGCCGATACTAGTACAGTGGAACCTCTATAAGTCGAAACTGAAGGGACCGGATGATTTTGTTCGAGTTAGCTATTTTTCGAGCTGGCAAAGTTCGATTTACAGGGACACAAAATTCGACTTTGAAAGAGAATAAATTACCTTGCCAAGGAAAATAGTATATTTATGGACCAAAATACACTTTATTTGGTAACGCAATACCCGTATGTCGGCAGTAAACATTTCTGAACATCTGGGAATTCCGCTTTGGTCATGCCAAATTTGTTGATAGGCATCCCTTCAGCAGCATGATGAGCTAAAATTTTGGCTTTACTTTTCATAATGGTTGACAACATACTTCGCGGAACTCCGAATTCAGCAGCAATGTCACTTTTCTTGCGATCTCCTCTTTTAACTTCATGAATTAATTTCACCTTATCTGTCAACTTTTCAGTGTATTCAATTTACGTAGAGCCATAATTACAAATGTTCACCGCACAGTCATCAATTTGAAACTAAACTAACAGTGATGTCATCCGTCTAATAGACAGAGTATTTTTTCCCACCCGATCGTGTCAACTGCATATTCTTACAGGAAGAATTTTGTACCCATGCAATGAACAGTATTAATAGAGGAGCCAATTCATGCAGAGAAAGTCAGGAAAAGCTCGAGTTAAATCCTACAACATTCGTGCTACAGAGGTAAAAGTTGCCAATTTTTTGTTCGAGTTAGCTACTCGTATTGTTGTGTTCGACATGCGGTGAGAATAATTGTACACTCTTAAATGGAAGTGTATCGGGACCGGATTGATTTGTTCGACTTAGCTATTTTTTCGACTTATCGAGGTTCCACTGTATTTATTTTTCTTGAGCGCATTATTGGAAAATATGTGTTAATACCCCTTCGAGGAAGTGTTCTGGACGGCTACCATTCACCCTACTTCGAAAAAGTGTTTGTCAGCGTCACTGAGTCATTTTCCGGACACGGTTTTCTGAGGACAATCTTCGCTGAATGAACACTTGCTATCCAACTCGAACTTGCAACCTAACCTTAATTTTGTATACAAACGTGCACAAGTTGCAATATCAGTTCTGATTTTAACTTACACTCCCTAGAAAACTATTTGTACTATGTAGTTGCGAAGTAGCGCGTATAGCTGCCATACAAAAACCATTATTCTTTGTAAAGACGTGCACAACTTGATGCTTTTTTGAGTTGCTTAATCCAGCAAAATCTAAAATGGTCGCGCAGTGACTTTAGACGAGATTCCTCGTTCCAACCCTTATGAATCATACCTATAAGAATTATGACATGAGATCAGAGAAATGAACAAGAAAACACCGAGATGCCAGCTACGGACTTGAGTATATGAAACAAGGCAAAGCAATAAATGTGTTGACATTATTGAAAAGAAAAAATGAAATTAAGTCAAAAAAAGAGAAAAGACAAAAACATGAGTGATATTACAAGGGTCGTTTCAGAAGTAAGGTCACGCTGTCTGTAAAAGACTCAAAACAAAATCAAAACACTTCGGACAAAAAGGACTTTATTCGTGAGGAAATTTGCTATTTTTCAACATAATCCCCCCCCCACACACACACACACAATTCAAACATTTGTTAAATCAGTACACAAGTTTTTCTTTTCCACAAGAGTACAATGCGCCGTCCAATGTTCGGAAACCCCGGCTGGATCGCGTTTCATAGTTCACCTTCATTCTCAAGGCGCTGACCCCCCCCCCAGCTCGCATTTCAACCCCGTAAATAAATGGAAATCCAAAATGGCCAAATCTGGTAAGGGGTTGGCGCACAAAAACGTTCCATACCAGATCCTTGAGAAGGGACTGAACGAGTTCATCGGATCTATGAGCCGGTGCATTGTCATGCAACCACGCTTGACGTTGCAAGAATCCAGGGGCGTTTGTTTTTATTGCAGATTGGGACCGAGATAACGGGTCGTCATCTTGTAATGAACATCAGAAATAGTGAATCACCAGTTTTCTTGTAACAGAGTGCGCACACACGCAACAGCGTTGTCAGTGAGAACATCTAATGGGCGGCCACTTCGCTCTTCATTATGCGTGTCTGCTGACCCTTCATTAAAGCGTTCTATCCATTTGTAGACATGGCAGCGAGTCATGATATCATTATTGTCGTCACTAATAAATTTCTGCATCAGGTACCTTTGCAGCACTTAAGAATGTGGCAATCAGAAAAACTGGACGAGCCGCACGTCCTCAGATTTGTCGTTTTGCCCGACTTTACGCAATATGTGGTACTGAATGTCCACTGCACATTATGCAATCTGTTTGTAGAAACCTAACGAACATTTTCATTCATAATCGATTCAGTGTTACCACTTTCCCGGCGTTTTATAGACAGTGTGACCTTACTTCTGAAATGACCTATGTACAAACTAAACATCTCAGTATTTTAACATTTTGCATATTTTTTGTATTTGATTGACCAATTATACACACCAAGAGTCAAAAGTGAGTCATGTAAACTCACTTTTGGCTCTTGTTGTGGAAGATATTTTTTATACTAGTTACTTGATCAGAAGCGGCAATGTTTCTCGTTGACATGGCCCGTATTATTTCTTTAAATTATAGACAGGTGATTTTTGTGTGCGCAATTTATCCAAAAATTCAATTTGCTCGGTTAATTACTATGGAGTACAGTATCACAGTCTTGTCTTCAATTTGTTCACGTGCACAAACAGCATACACAGGTAGTGGCCAGCAAAAACGTAACAGCGGTAAACAACGAACGGTAACAACTGTACTACATTGTGAATATTTAAATGCGTTCTTAAGTCGCTATTTTGTAATTCGCTCTGTGACCGAGTGGTTAGAGACAATCGCTGCATTTCAGACAAATGTTTCAATAGACATGGGTTCGATTCCCCGATATGAAGTTACTGGCCAGCAATTTATTTGTATAGAAACGCTTTACATTGAAGGACGTTTACTTTACATGCAGGTTTTGTTAGCACTCGATGCATGAATGATAGGCGCTTCTTGTTGTCTGTAAAACACCAACGTAAACATTGCCTTTCTGATCAAGTAGTATAAAAAGTGATGACATGAGTATTTCTCATTTATGAATCTCTGAGTGGCGTTTCACTTGCAAGGGAGTAAAACGGGCAGGTTCAAAAGTTAAAAATTACAATAAAAAAACTGAAAAAATCATACTTACCTAATATGTTTATTGAAAATGCTATCAAGTGGAATCAAAAGGACAGTGAAAAATAAGGGCGGAATCTTTATATTTCAAGATTTATAATGAAGGCAGAAAGCTAATCTCAGGTCATTTTATATTCAAATCCTAATACTAGCTGGTCGCAAACTCTTAGTCGAGGAAGAGTAAAAGTACGATGGCCTATCAACTATCTTACACTGTGTCTGTCTCAATAGCGACTGATTAGGTAGTTCCGTCTTCTTGTTAAAGTGCCCTTCAAAATGAATAAGAAAAATTGTTTTGCAGATTAATGTAAGTTTCGGAGTGCTGAGAGCCCACAGAGGAAGTTAAAATTCTTAGTTTTCAAATACAACGACTTCGGGTGGTAGTAAACATCATTTTACTGTTTTGTTTTGCTAACATACGCGAATTGTATTGTGATAATTGAGTAATCATGCTTAATTTTACATTAGAACAATTACATGGTTCGTCGAGAGTTATAATATGCACCGTCCTATGCCTCTTGTTTATCGTCTTCTGCTTCTAAAATCATTCGGTAAAGCTTGCCTGCAGTTTCCTTACAAAAATTCCCGCGATTCCACTTGAAGACCGTTTTTTCAAAACCAGTGAGTTGAGTCAATTTTTGAAGAAACCGCGAAACAAGTGCTCCTAAATATTGTGGAAGTGCCCTATCGACGGTTGCAAAAATCAAGATCTATCTCGTTCCGTGATTACGTGTTCGAAGCATTCGAACATCAGTTCTATCTTCCAAAATCAGCTAAATCCGGTGATAATAGGTAGCGTGAAAACGAAGCGAAGGGGAGGGCGCGCGTAGTTAGAGTAAAGAACTGCAGGTACGCGCACCGTAAATGTAAACAAACGATTATGAGGAGGTTGCATGATTGCACCGCGTAATTTTGTTATTTCGTTTTGAGTTGTTGACTTAATTTGTGGAATGAGTGATACTCGTAACAATTCATGATCAACTGAAATACAAGCGCATTCGGATACAGCAATTTACCTCGATCCTGACTCTTTGAGTATAAGGTTTTACTAATGGAACCGATGCAACCTCTTCATTATTGTTTGTTTACATTTGCCGTGCGCATACCTGCAGTTCCTTAGTAAGAATGATTATGTTAATTTTTCACTGTAGTTTGTTAGATAATACAAGAGTTTACTTTCCGATGTTGTTTCTTTCCTGTAGTGCTATAACGAGTTTAGGGTCAGGTAAAACCAGCTAAGTCCATCGTTTTCCCCCCAGCGTATTTCCAGGAGAGTCGAAACGGTATCTTTTTCCATTCTCGCTGACTGTATCATATCCGTGAGCTTTCGCTACTGCCAATCCACCCATTCGCATGCACCAACTAATGGTGGAAAACTGCTTCTCACTCTTTGTTCGGTTTTCTGGAAACTGCGAAAATGGACTTAACTGATTTTGGAAAAACGGTCTTCATTTGGCGATTCCTACAACTTATTTGACTTTTGACAAATGGAAAGAAATCTTCGAAGCTGAAATCTGAAGATTTTATTTAATTTTTTTTATTTACAATCTTGTGTGGGTGCGACGCCTGCGAATGGCCATATCACGCTGAATGCACCGGTTCTCTCGTCCGATTATCGAAGTTAAACGGCGTCGAGTCTGGTTAGTACTTGGGTGGGTGACCACCTGGGAAAGCCAGATGCTGTTGGCGTCCAAGGGGTCTGGTTAGCTGAGTGGATAGCGCGCTTGTCTTGGAATCCGAAGGTCCCGGGTTCGAGTCCACGTAGCAATTCGCTACATTTCGACCTAGGCTGGTTTTTGGCAAGACGAGAAGGGGGCTAAGACAGCCTTAACAGCCTCCCCGACGTCTCTGAATTATGCTCGGAAGGGCGGATTCCAGGGCTCGGGTTGAGAGTAAAAAATGAGAAAAAAAAGGTGCGACGCCTGCAGCTACCCTGCCCATTTCTGGACATAGGTCTCTGTCAGCACTCTACATATCTGTCGCGGTCTAATTTTGGCCAGTTTCCCTTCCCCTGTTTGAACTCGTCCCTCGAGCGTAGTGCCGGTCTACCTCTTTTCCGTTTGTGGTCGTACCGCGCCCAGAAGACCCGTGATGTTCCGTCATTTCCAGTCGTGTTCTCTTGCTAAGTGGCTCACATACTCGTATTTCTATTTCCACTTCCTTACAACATAGCCGAGATCGGACACTGAAATCCAAAGATTACAGTTGTTATTTTGGTCTTTTCATGTATGGTAGTGCCATGTTTGACACTGAGACAGAGATGAAGTATTTTTCACTCAGCAGTTGGGAAAAATCTACCATTTCAGTCAGGCGAGTCGGAAGGAAAGAGAGCTCGAGATAAGATACTTAACAATTTTGGCTTTCAAATTTCATAGAAGTAGGTATCGCGTTCTGCTTCGAAATTCGCACCCAAATTCTGGCTTACGTGACCAAAGGGAATCCGGTCAGGAGGAAGGAAAACACGGTTGAATTTGAAAGGGCAGCGTTTTCATTTCGCCCATCCGTTAAAATTGAGTCTAGTTAAGTATGGTTAACCAAGGAGCAAAAAGACATGGCCGCGTTGTGGAACATTGCATCAGGGGAAAGGGGAGCAAAATTGTTCTGAGGCGTAGGACCAGAATAATAAAAGTCTTATGTTTTCCAGTCTTGCCATTTTCTCCATTGAGGTACTAACCTTTTTTTAATTTAGTCAAATGATTGTACAGTTTGAAAATCACGATAGTCAACGTGCAAAAAAAAGGGAAATTCTACCAGCAATCCAAAAATTCGTTTTCGAGGCGTTCCGTTGCAATTCAGGCTGGGGTGATACATTTTGATTCGTTCTGGAAGAACAGTTACCTCTTAGCTTTCTGATCCACCACGTCGGGGAACGCATATTTGCTAATTCTCAACTCTATAACTAGACCAATATATTTCGTGGCCGAGTGAAAATGAATTACTTACAAGCACTTTTGCATTCATTTCGATAATAAACAAAAAATTGCTGATTTAAAAGGTAAATGAGACTATAAATATGGAATATGTCAGTAGTGCACCTACAAGAAGCATAATCACAAAATAATTCCAATCGAATAAAATCGGAGACATGTATGAGAATGACAAGGTCGGTCCGGTAATGTCGGTCGTGCACCCTCACCAAATACATCGAGTTTTTTCAGACAGTTCCGAACTGGACTTTTTACATTGGCATATTTTCGGAAGCGGTTTATCGAGAATGCGAGCCCATTTTGTATTGTATTTTTATTTGCACTGATCTTTTCTCTTTGTCGAACTCGCTGGAAGCCGAAAGGTATTCAAATAGACATTCCATTTTGTGTCTACATCGATTTCAATCCCATTCGTCTAGCAATATTCTTTTCAACCTGTTCGGAGTAGATTAATTTTTTACGCGAAGGTACTGACACGACATTGAGACCTGTTAATGGCATGTCGGTTGAATCGCGAGTCATCAGTTCTCACGCATGTGAGCACGCAGAGTGCTGTGGATACACGGACGCAGTCATAAAGTTTTATTAGTTTGACGAGTGGACCAGCGTCTGAATCAGATGGAGTGCATTAAGCTGCTCATGTGGCGTGGAGTCTATATCGAAGATAACGGTAATTGACTACACGCGGTTAACGAAAAGCTTCGGGCCTTTAACGTCAAGGTTTCGGTCTCCGACCAAACTTCATTCAAACAACGACTTCATGTTCATTAGTTAGACTGACTACGTACTTGAATAAGTCTGCAGATTCTGTATAGTGATCAGCTTTAACCATAACAGCCGGCATGCCTGGCCATTGTTCAATGGCTTACAAATTACTCAGTCGATTTCAACCAGGAGCGCCATCCTGATGGTTCTAGCATTTTATATTCGTTTACTAGCGGGTATACTTGAGCGAAAAGCTTAACACTCTTCCCGTAACGCTCCTACCCGATCTGCGAATTTTTCAGAAAAAGTGCTCAAATGTGACATGATAATT
The DNA here is from genome assembly GCA_031841125.1 of Acanthococcus lagerstroemiae. NCBI lineage: Eukaryota > Metazoa > Arthropoda > Insecta > Hemiptera > Eriococcidae > Acanthococcus > Acanthococcus lagerstroemiae. Next base: position 29,116,736 of record CM063113.1, on the reverse strand, counting down.
TCAGCACTTTTTTGTACAATTTGTGACAATTAATTCCACCAATCAGAGACGAGAACGGGTTTTTGTCAGTCTGCTGCCACCAGTGTCACAACTGGGCAGTTTTTAATACCATTTGTGACAGAAATGTGCTCATTTGTGTCAATTAAAAAAATGTCACGTTTAAGCAGTTTTTTGCTTACTGGGCAGTTTTTAATGCCACTTGTGACAGAAATGTGCTCATTTGTGCCATTTTAATAAGTGTCACATTTACGCAGTTTTTTGCTCGCCTCTGCAGGCGCTGGTTATAGCCCCCGCTGCACCCTCAATTGTGAGCATCGCATAGGTATATTACATATATTACAGAAATATATTTCTGCCATAAGAATAAATACACGATACCGCAAAGCGAGTGTGGTAGGAGCGCGATAACAATGTAAATAATGTAGTCAATATTTACAAAAAGCACGTAGAAAATGTATATTTTACATACATACAACAAAATAATAATTATAGATAGGTACTAAAAATAAAGTACAGGACTAAAAACAACCCCTGACTAAGTTGTTCAACTTAATTGGACGCTATATTCAGCGTCAAGGAACCAACCAACATTTGTAAACAAAATGAGTTCCTTATTAGTATGTTTGGAAAGAGCGTAAAAAGTAGAATTTTTCAAAATTGGGCTGCCGATTCAAAAATGTGTACTCACATTGAAAAATGCTTATCAGTAAACGCTATGTCATATAGTTTCTACCAAAATATTGAGTTCTTATTTATATGCACTTTTGGTTTTGGTTGATGTTGGAGCGCTCCTTCTCAGAATACAAACTGCCAGCAATTCCAAAATGCACGGATATTATTCTCTCAGCGCAGTGCAATCACAAAATACAGGTATCATGCAGCTATGTTGATTCCAGCTTATCTATCAGGTGAACAAGCGTAGATACTTATAAAGGATGTTATTCTACAGAAAAATTCCGCCAGCAAAGATCATCCGGAGGAAGATTATTATATACTTATCCTGTGTATTTTTTCCTCTTTCAGCCTGTTCTGTTATTTGGAGAGCTTCATCGTCTATATACGATCGAGTATATTTTGAAATCACTGGTGAACAGCGTGAGGAACATACACGCGCTGTTTACCAGTGATTTTGAAATATATACTCGTATATATACTAAGAAGCTCCAAATAACAGAACAGACTGAAAGAGGAAAAATACACAGGATAATAATTATAATTAGGTAACTTACTCGTTTTCATTGTAGCCATGTATTTCATTCGCACACGTGGTGGTCAAGGAGCACAGCAACACACGAACGAAATATATTTAAATATAAAATCATAAATTATAAGTAGTCGTCAAATTTCAAATTAAAACACAGAAATGAGAGCACAATCACAATCCCAGTTAGTACAAGACAATATATGTTCAAAGTTGAATTTAAGTATAACGATTAATTATTTAATTTCTAGGTTCTCTCAAATTGCCACAAATAAGCAGTTTTCTGCTTAAATATGACAACATAAACTGTCACACATAAGCATATTTGTGACACTTTAATGTCACGGAGGCCGTGTGACATATTTCCAGTGATAAAAGGGGCGGATCTAAATATTTGCCACACTTTTACCACAAATTTGCGAAATTTACAGACTTGAGCACTTTTTTTTGCCACAAATAGTGTCACAAGCTTAAAAACGCAGATCGGGTATTACTATGACGTCATAATACTATAGTGGGTATACTTGAGCGAAAAATCTCCTTGTCATCTTCTTGAGCTAGGTTTCGAAATCGGTTACGAGTCGTGACAGGAGATACTGCAATTTTAGCTTGACGATTTTGGTTTGGCGGAGACCAATCGAGTTTGCGTTTTTTATTTATAACAGATTGCCATCCATCGACGGCTTTCGCTGGGTCGTTAACGAGATAGGTTTCTATATTACTTTGAGTAGCTGCCGGCTTCTTTTGAGTAGGTTGTTGCGACATGGCTGGCCTAAAGCGGCCGCCCGCGAGTAGGTTTACGTTACTAAACGTGTAATTACACGACGATGCAGTTCGTGACAGGGAACACAATTTTTCTCGCACGGTAGTATACACGCACAATTATACGCGTCGCGTTAAGCACTTATCTCGCAGCGATAACATACGAACACTCGGAATATGTTGCTCGCTCGACGACACGATAAGAACTGACTGAGACGGAGATGAAGAATTTTTCACTCAGCAGTTGGGAAAATCTATCATTTCAGTCAGGCGAGTCGGAAGGAAAGAGAGCTCGAGATAAGATACTCAACAATTTTGGCTTTCAAATTTCATAGAAGTGGGTATCGCGTTCTGCTTCGAAATTCGCACACAAATTCTGGCTTACGTGACCAAAGGAAATCCGGTCAGGAGGAAGGAAAACACGGTTGAATTTGAAAGGGCAGCGTTTTCATTTCGCCCATCCGTTAAAATTGAGTCTAGTTAAGTATGGTTAACGAATGAGCAAAAAGACATGGCCGCGTTGTGGAACATTGCATCAGGAGAAAGGGGAGCAAAATTGTTCTGAGGCGTAGGACCAGAATAATAAAAGTCTTATGTTTTCCAGTCTTGCCATCTTCTCCATTGAGGTACTAACCTTTTTTTAATTTAGCCAAATGATTGTACAGTTTGAAAATCACGATAGTCAACGTGCAAAAAAAAAAAAAGGAAATTCTTCCAGCAATCCAAAAATTTGTTTTCGAGGCGATCCGTTGCAATTCAGGCTGGGGTGATACATTTTGATTCGTTCTGGAAGAACAGTTACCTCTTAGCTTTCTGATCCACCACGTCGGGGAACGCATATTTGCTAATTCTCAACTCTATAACTAGACCAATATATTTCGTGGCCGAGTGAAAATGAATTACTTACAAGCACTTTTGCATTCATTTCGATAATAAACAAAAAATTGCTGATTTAAAAGGTAAATGAGACTATAAATATGGAATATGTCAGTAGAGCACCTACAAGAAGCATAATCACAAAATAATTCCAATCGAATAAAATCGGAGACATGTATGAGAATGACAAGGTCGGTCCGGTAATGTCGGTCGTGCACCCTCACCAAATACATCGAGTTTTTTCAGACAGTTCCGAACTGGACTTTTTACATTGGCATATTTTCGGAAGCGGTTTATCGAGAATGCGAGCCCATTTTGTATTGTATTTTTATTTGCACTGATCTTTTCTCTTTGTCGAACTCGCTGGAAGCCGAAAGGTATTCAAATAGACATTCCATTTTGTGTCTACATCGATTTCAATCCCATTCGTCTAGCAATATTCTTTTCAACCTGTTCGGAGTAGATTAATTTTTTACGCGAAGGTACTGACACGACATTGAGACCTGTTAATGGCATGTCGGTTGAATCGCGAGTCATCAGTTCTCACGCATGTGAGCACGCAGAGTGCTGTGGATACACGGACGCAGTCATAAAGTTTTATTAGTTTGACGAGTGGACCAGCGTCTGAATCAGATGGAGTGCATTAAGCTGCTCATGTGGCGTGGAGTCTATATCGAAGATAACGGTAATTGACTACACGCGGTTAACGAAAAGCTTCGGGCCTTTAACGTCAAGGTTTCGGTCTCCGACCAAACTTCATTCAAACAACGACTTCATGTTCATTAGTTAGACTGACTACGTACTTGAATAAGTCTGCAGATTCTGTATAGTGATCAGCTTTAACCATAACAGCCGGCATGCCTGGCCATTGTTCAATGGCTTACAAATTACTCATTCGATTTCAACCAGGAGCGCCATCCTGATGGTTCTAGCATTTTATATTCGTTTACTAGCGGGTATACTAGAGCGAAAAGCTTAACACTCTTCCCGTAACGCTCCTATTACTATGACGTCATAATACTATAGTGGGTATACTTGAGCGAAAACTGTAACGCTCCTACTACTATCACGCCATACTATTGGGTATACTTAAGCGAAAACCATAACGATCCTCCGACTCGAATTCCCCACTACAGTCTGCAGCCATGGTTAGCGAAAACCGTAACGCTACCCTCAACAGGAATTCAGTAGTTGACATTTCCATTTTCTTCCAGCCATGTGTTAATTGATATTGATCTTGCTGCGCCCTGCGCGACTACAGTTTGCAGCCATCTGCAGCCATGTTGTTAATAGAAGTTTCCACGGATTGTACCAAACGTTTCGCTCCCCCAACATTCTTCCATCCATGTACTCATTGATCCTGATCTTTGCTGCACGACTGTAGTTTGTAGCCGGCGTTGTTAATAGAAATTTCCATGGTTTTATTGGGGTACGAAAGCCTATAAAATGTTACACTACGTGTCTCTGACAAGTATTTTATTGTCCAATAAAATTCTGTGACTTTCCATGACTTTCGTGACCTACTTTCAACGAGCGAGGTAGTAAGAGGATGTTTGCTATGTTCTATGTTGTTGTCTGCTTATATGGGAATTTTACTGCATTTATTGACTAGCTGAAGTTAAAGTCAATAGAATGAGCTTTTTGCCAGCTACACTGGTATTGATAAAACAAAACCAAATCAGGAGCTTTTATCACGAAATCACGAAATCACGAAATCACGATATCACAAATCGTTTCAGTGGTAACTTATAGTCCGTTCCAAATAAGAATGCCGAAAACAGTTGCGCGTACGGTGGCATGTGGGGAAAGGAAAAGGTAATTATTCTTAGAACACTTCAAACCCGAGCATATAGATACTCCATTAATTAAAAATAATATTAAATTCTTTTAATGAATGAGAATAAATTCATACATCAACTTTAACATAAATCTGACATTTTCGCAGCGAATGATAAAACGTAAAAATGTTTTTTGGGCTGCATAGATACGCAGCAAAGTGTGATACGCCTGAACTGTTTTCGGTATTCTTATTTGGAACGGACTATAATACAGTGTATCAAGTTAGGTACCACTGTAACCATTTGTGGCATCGTGATAAATAGTTTCATAATAGAGAGGTCTCCTGAAATGTTGAAGCTTTGAAGCTAATATTCAGACACAGTACCAGGGCTGTGAACCGGAATAATTAACTTAACGGATTAACGGAAAAATAACGTTACCAGAACATAATTAACGGAACGGAACGTAACGAAAAGAATCAGTCACGGAATACCGGAAACATTTTTACCCGGTAAATGGGTAAATCTTGGGGTGCGTTCAGATTGAACAAGACGACGCACACTGGGTGAAGGGCGAAGACCCGACTTTTGTATGATAATTTGACCGCCTTCAGGGCTGCCGTTCCGGCAACACGGCATAGTGTGAAACGGGCCTTAGACTCAGTATCAGTCTATCAGTAGATAACAATAGAAGTTCTCAGTTTAACCCTAATGTACCTATAGTGAACTAAAGCCCCTTTTGAATTTTGATTTGTAGATTGCTAAGATATACATGGGTTAGGAATTACTAGTTTTGAGTTGTGTTATCTTGTAAAATTCACGTGTTTAAGTTCCATCTTTTAATTTTTTTTCACCATTCCTTCATTTGTTTTATTTTGCTCTAATCTCTAATCTGAATTGTGATTGTGAATGTGATTATGTAGGGTATAGTGTATATAAGACCTATTTCACTACTTATATAATTTACGTAATCTGATCAACACCTGTGTCAGTAGCGTATATGTTCAACGTCCTCTCATCTATCGTGACTAAAAAATAAACAACTTTACTTTTTCGCCCCCCCCCGCATATGTTTACCAAATCGGCGCCTCTATACAAATAAAAAATTAGGAAGCTCCACAATATTTAACTATTAGTTCCTTGTTCTTCAGTGAAATATAAACGTATAGAACGAAGCAACAAAGTGGGCGTAATGTAAAATTCTTATTGGTTTATTATCTTAAATTAACATTGGTAACGGATACCTTAACGTAACGTTACCGAAACAATACCGTAACCAGTTGTAACGTTACTTACCGGAACCGTTTACCGGGATGAAGCGGTAATAATACCATGTTAACTTAACTAATCCGTTCCGTTATCACAGCCCTGTACAGTACCAACATCTATGCGATAAAACAAATAAACGCCAGAATGAGAATAGTTTATTTTCATCTTTCCTGAGACCTAAGTATTATGAAACTTTTATCTCGATACCACAAATATTTACAGTGGTAACTTGTTCAGAAAACGGTATCAAGTTACCACTGTAACGATTTGTGATATTATCGTGATAAAAGTTTCATAATAGGTCTCCAAGTTGCATTCATAACCGAAAGGAAATATTCATAATAGTAGACTAATTTACCGATAGATGGCAGCAGTTGACGGAGAATGTGTACATGAAATTGAACTAAAACTGAACTATGATCTGTAAACAATTCACTCATATTTAAAGAAATGATGAAAATTCGATTTTGCAATAGGGTTCTTGCAGCGCTGCGCGCGGCAAACATCACCCTAAAAATCGAGACTTTCCATATGACTTTCCGGGTTTTCCGTGACCAGTGGGCACCCTGATATGTCTTATAGTTATTGAACATGTTCTACGCATTCAGTCAACATAAGAATGTCGATCTCGATCAAATTAACAACACGGCTGCAGATTGCAGTCGCGAAACTAAGATCAAGACCAATGAGCACATGGCTGGAACGCAATGTTGGCAAATTCCCGGGAATGAAAGTTTTGACCAGGAATTTTCAGAAAATTCCCGAGAAGAGGAATCCCAGCTGGGAATCGCCTGCGATTTGGATTCTATGCGTTAAATACATCATTTTCAGACCACTGCCAAACTTTTTTGATAGCAAATAGATCATGATTCCCGGGAGAAAGAGAAAGCAATAAACAAGCATAGATTTGCAGAAAAGTTGCTTCAAGTCCAAAGACCAAAACTCCAGTAGCCGAATGCCGGGGTTTTTAATTCATTGTTCTAAATTCTAATCTTTACTGATTACTGACTTCCGCACATGAAATTGATTTCTCAACCTTTTTTACTTATTTATCGACACAGTATGCAGAATCCAGCCTACCAGCGATCAATTCATGAAAAAAAAAATTAAAACTCCCGAAATTCTCGAAAATTGGGAATTCCAGGCCAAAATGAACCGGGAATGAAAATCGAATTCCCGGGAACGAGAATTGGGAATTCTCGATGCCAACACTGGCTGGAAGATTTCATCAGGGTAAGTATAGTCCAGTAAAAAGGAACAAATTCATTTTAACATGAAACTGAAAGCAAGATACTAGTAAATCAACTGACACTTTGCACTGTAGTAGATGTAGATAGTAATAAAAGGAACAGCATCATCTTTTCGTCCAGCAATTACAGCGCTTCTAGCGGAGATTTAAGATTCATTTACGTTCCTTTGATTATATGAGGAGTTATCTGTCAAAAGGGCTGCAAAGTAATAATATCATCCCCACTCGCCGACAACTGAATTAAAGATAAGATGGTTAATCTGAGTGATCGCTGTGATTAAAAGGGTTAAGGCTTTTGAGTTCGGGCTCCCTTAGGACTCTTTATCGTTCATCTAGCTCTCTCATAAATGACTTAAACTTTGTTAGATACAACTGATTGTAGGGCCAGTTTTACCAACTTCAGTTATACTCAGATTAAGTAGAGGGTATGGTTGGCCGAGTGGATAGCGCGCTGGTCTCGAAATCCGGAGGTCCCGGGTTCGAGCCCACGTAGCAAGTCGCTACATTTCAACCTAGGCCAGTTTTTCGGCAAGAAAAGAAGTGGGCTGAGATAGCCTTAACAGCCTCCCCGACGTCTCTGAAGTAATGCTCGAAAGGACGGTGTCCAGGGCTCGGGTTGAGAGTAAAAGTAGAAAAGAGATACTCAGAATACCTTAATATCCGATTAAAGTTACACTTCAGTCAACTCTCCCAAGTGCGGCCAGTCACACTAAACGCAGTTTAAACCACAGTTTTTTGTTAGTAAAACTCATTTTCTAGTTTAACCCTAGTTTAACTGAAGTTTGGGTTTAAACTTGGATTACCTAATTTGGTAGAACCGGCCCTCAAGGTCTTTAATAATTTACTTAAACTTGGCCAAGACAACTTCAGGTGAACTTACACATGTTGTGAACTCTAAGTTTGAATCAGTGATGAACTATACTGATTCAATTAACGACAATTTTCTCTGGTTTTTCAGCATTTATTTACTTATTGGAATATATTAGACGTGTATGTCATTGTCTCATAGAGCCAGTAGTGTCGGTACAGGAAGGGGTACAAAAGGTATCGTTAATCCCTCTCCCCTCCAAAGGAAAAAACAAAATGAAAAATTACTAAGCAAAAGTTGATAGAAAGGCGCCTTAAGTGATTTCCCAGATTTCAGGGACGTAATGTACGACATTTTTGCACATTTACAAGATTTTTTGTCTGCTATTTCCAATTTTAAGAGACGAAAAAATCTCTAGAACCTTCTTATTTTTTCGTTCTTTCTTGCTTATCGGCTAAAATTTCAAATTTTTGTACCTCCTCCCCCCTAAAGAAATCTCCCGACGTCAGTGCCAGTATAAAATATAAGTATCAGTGGGTTTTGTAATATTTAATACGAGTATAATGTTCTATGTGAAACTATTTGCCTATAATTGCATAATGATTCAAGATACTTCGTTTTTCGGTACTCTTATTTCTAATAATGTATTTTATCTTTGTTTCAGGTAAGAATTTGATGAGATTTATTTCGAGTTTATCATATTCTCTCTACTTCAGTTCACGGAGAAATCAGTCTATTCTAACTGGGTGAGAAAATGAAACATTTGAAATAGTGCGCTGAAAAATCTGATTGATTCTGTGGTTGATTCATCATACTTATTCGGATTTAAAGTGTAAGTCGCATATGTACGGCATTCTCACGTTATATATAAGCTTCTATAAAGATTCGTTAAATATGCCAGAATATTCCGTATCAAAGGGTATAATTTCGAAAGAAGAAATCGAAAGATGACAGATGAAAATCATTCGATCAGAAGATCACTGATCCGAAATCAGTCCAAATGGGAATAGAAGGTCTATGAAATAAAAGAAAAAAAACTGGTTGATATACAAAAGAAAAAGGTCCTAAAGTAGTCGTGCGAAAAGCATTTTTTCACGGGCGAATGTTGAATACATTCGACTTGGTTCTACCGAGGCGGGAAACTCTGCAGAACATTTTTTTTTGTTCCGTCAACTGGGGTAATATCGGACACCGGTGCTAATATATCGACCATTCGTGACTTGTTTAGTGATAACGATGTTAGCGCTCCCACAACAAGTCATGAGTGGCCGATATTAGGGTATTACCATCAGTGTCCGATATTACCCCGCTTGACGGCTTGTAAAAAATCTGCAGTTGTTGCAGTTTTACCTTCTTAGAAGACAAGAATAGTGCAGTATTGAAAAAAAAAATGGAAATATTCCGCAAACATGGAAGAAACTGGTCAAATATTCTTGTATATGGGTGTTCTAAAAAAACAGAAAATATGCCAAAACATGCTCTTTTATACCCAGAATATATGAAAATATCCTCGATCAAGTGTGGCTCATTTTCTCATCTTTTCTTCTTGAAATTCTATGAATTGCAAAAATAACGTGGATATTCTCTACTTCAAAAGAAACAAACATGACAAAGCATATTCTTAGAATCCTTATACATTACTTCGTCACAATCACTGGCGAATCTGCGTACTTTCCAAAAACCGACCAGTATTCCAAAAAATTCATCGCGATTATATAATTGGCTTATTGCGATTTCCACTGTAACGCTTTTCCCTCTAAGGCGGTTGCCTATCGTTTGCCGTAATTTGCCTACAAAGTTGATGAAATTTAACACACAGCCTTATGGGAAAGGGGGGGGGGATTGTACCAGAAGATATGAAATAGGTGTAAGCTGAAATTAAATTACAAGATCTTCAATTTTGTTCCTCTTCACTTCCTGTAAAACTCGATATCTTTCGAGAAAATGGCGTTTTTTGTTGTTTTCTCCATAAGAGCCAATGTTAAACTGTTTACAAAGTTGATAAGAGGCGCAGGCGGACAGATAAGCAACCGCCTTAGAGAGAAAAGCCTTATTGTGAACTCAAATCTAGGACGGGCAGTTTCATTCTGAGTAACAAAGTACGCAGGATCTGAATCTGAAGTCATCTCAAAAATGACGTGTAGGGGACACTTGCCATTTTTTTTACAGATACACGCTCCACTATATGTGGCCCTGGTTCTGATGTTTCATAATAACTGTGCGAAATGAAATTGAAGTTGAATACACCTATCCATCTTCATCAGAAGTGTTTTGTGTAGCGCTCAAACAGGCGTACTGCTGTCGTCACCTTTGGAACGATTCCCATTCACCAAGTGTAGTAATGCCAGCGAGGGTCAGGCATGGATTTAGAGGAGTTCCTTGCCATTTTGGACCTCGGAAACAGACAAAGTCCGGGCCTTGGCCCTTCCCAATATGGCCATGACCGTTAATACGACTCTCGACCGATGCGACTGAAATCTGACTAGTCCAAACACATATAGCATCTTCTTTGTCGAGTGGTTATTCTCTGTTCATAAACGACAACGTCAATCTCAATAAAATCACCGGCATTGCGAAAAGCGCTCGAATAAAACGCTTAATTGCGAATAAAAATTTTCATTTTTAAGAGCTCACACTAATTAACATATAATTCTCGCTCTAACGATCGGCGACGTCGTCAAATATACAATAATATTATACATCGGTCGGCAAAAAGAAAAAACACGTTAATGAAATAATTGACCAATGTTCTAATGACAGAGTGCACTAATTACGATAGAAGGTCGTTTAATGTTCGTAATAATTCCGAATGATGGAGAGTATAGGTACGTATACTTAGAGGATCCCGAAAATTTATGGCGACTGGATACCGCCATCGTCACAGACCATCGATTAGACCAGATTACGCAATAAACCAATATGAAGCGGAGGTGGAGGCTGAGGTGGAGATGACGGCTGCGGAGCATTTACTTTTTCAGGGTGCTCGCTCGCTCAAAGCCGGGGTATTTACTCGAAAGATTTTCGCACCTTATCAAATATTCAGCGTAACTCGCACCAGATTAATAGGAGTGTCGCCAGCGATACCCGTTATTAATTAGATTACGAGGATAAGTATCGGTTTGCGATCGCGGCAACCTTCGCTTCAACTCCAGTCGAGTCGTGCTGGAATTCGATACAGGCATTTCGGTCCAGCCGTTCCTCGCATTCCGCGTTGTCTCTGTTCAGTGTGCGGTGTAGTGTTTCGCAGGCCTCGGGTCACGCTGAAAAGTGATGACATTCCTGTTCATTAAGCACTTGGAGCAGTCTTCTCGTCGATATTTTGCACGAATTCCCCAAAGTTTCGCGGGCATTAATGCGGAGTTAGCTCGGATAAGAATCGAAGCTTCTGGACAGATCGCTCTTAGGGTGAATGGAGGCAAGAGGTGACAGTCCCACCAAAGCCTTGATACCATGCCTGAATACGGTAGTTTTGAGAAAGTGTGAATCAGTCTCAATCAGACCTACCTAAGTGAGATGGATTTTTCGAATGACCCTGACCACAGCATGAATGAGTTCTGAAAGATAATCTGTTTTAACACAGACGGAAAGAGCCCATCCAAAAGTCTTAACGAATTGTATGTCTGACTGTAATCAGTGTAACTACGTCGCGACATGGTGTAAATTAATGCGAACGATTTCAAATGTGACTGCACGAGTCTTAACCCGGTGTAAATGAGTTTTCAAAGAATCGTAACCATATAGGCGGCAACGTTTCTCATGTGGTTCTTGACTTGGTTCGACTCTCGCCTCCCCTTCAGAGTGTTTTGAGATACCTCGACACTCTCCGTCCATCTGAAATATTAATTTTCCCATGTACTCGGGAACTTTCATCAGGCACTAGAGCCTGTGAGCACCGCTGAAGTTGCCGCCCATGATCGTAAAGAATTTGGCGAGTCTTAAAAAGAGTCCTAAGGAAGACTGAATGAGTCATAACCTGAGTACATAATCTGAATGAATGAACCTTAAACTCCAAATAAGTCCTAGAAGTATTCAAAAAAGAACTAACGAGATGTAGTCAAGCCTAAGCCCGTAGTGGACCATTTTTTCAGGAGGAGCAACTTGGAGCAAAGTTGAAAATTTTCGCCCATAAGTCCTAAGTGGAACAAAAAAAGAACTTGACATTTCTCCTGGGAAGCAAACCCGTTGGTTCAAGGGTACCACAGTTTACTCCTTTCCACTAATTTGCTCTCCCCCTAAACGCTACGGGTCTGTTCGAGCCTGATCGAGTCTAAACCAAGTTTGAATACTTCCTAGAGCCAAAGGAAGTCTGAATGCAGTCTTGAGATTGAAATGAGTCGTTTGACGAATTTCGATATATTGTAAACGCATTTTGACATATCTTGCCGAAGTCAGAGTGAGACCAGTGGTCTTAATAGAATCTGAACGGGTTCTACCACAGTCTGAATGAATCTCAGCCGCGTCAGAAAGAGTCTTTACCCAGTCTTTATGAGGATAAATGCGCCTTAGCAAAATTTGGATAAGTCTTACCGAGTCTGGTGGGAGCCTGAATGAGTCCTAAAAGAAATCATTAGGTACCCTGGGGTCATCGGAAAGATTCCTCTATTCGTCGAATATTTGGTATTTTTAAAAGTGTTCAAAAAGTACGTTCAGGGGCGTTGCGATCCCTGTCAGCAAATGAGTGGGGTAAGGATAGGTCAAAAATTCTGGCTCGACACAAAAATTCTTTATGCAAGCGAAAAAAAAGGAGCTCAACGATTTTTTCACTTAGGATCCAAATCGGAGTCGGATTAAAAATCGTGCGATAATCGTAATCAGCGACCAAAAATATTCCTAATTTGATACGTTGCTAAGGGTGTATTCAGGGGGGGAGGGGTTATGGCCCCATCCCAAAAAACAAAATAATTCCAAATTATTTCATGAAAATAGGCAGGTACCAAATCAGGTAGGTACCAAATCGAGTTTTCATTCCTGCCCAAGTTTTTTTTTCTCAATTCTAACCCCCACCCAAATGTTTACCTGGCCCCTCATAAGAAGAGTAACTCAAATTCAGGGCACAAATCGGTTCGACTGGGAAATTTGACGTGATATTCGTAATCAGCAAACGAAATACGCCTACTTTGATACTTTGATATGTTTCCATTCGAGATTATCTAAAGTTAGAGACATGCCTCATCCCTCCTCGCAGGAGGGGAGAGAGATGGAGGTCTAGTTGGCCGAGTGGATAGCGCGTTGGTCTCAGAATCCGGAGGTCCAGGGTTCGAGCCCACGTAGTTACTCGCCAGAATTTTCGACCTAGGCCGGTTTTTCGGCCAGAAGAGAAGAACCCACAGTGCTGTCAACCAAGCCTGTTGAAAAATCCCAGGATTTTTCGTAAAAAATCTTGAGACAAAAATTTTTGCGTTTTCTATGTTTCTCAACCACAAATCTTCACCTGACTCATCACATTTGTTGCTTTACCCCCTCTATCCTCAGTTCTGTCGACAATCCTAAAGATTTTCCTGTTTGTTTTTTTTTTTCACTTTTGTTCTTGAATACTGTGAACTTGGAGGTATCGAACTGTTCAAAGAAGAGGGCCTTAAGGGCCCTTTTCTTGTAACAGGTCACAGATTATTTTAAATTTCTATTGCTGTGTAAAACCGGAGCGCTTCTTACTCCCATAAGGTGATAAATTTTCCATTTCCATTTCTTGGAAGAAAAACATTTGAAGAAGCAATGCATATTTACTCAGTTTTATGTAGATTCTAGAGAACTCGTGGAATTTTCTTGGAAATCTTGACATTTTGTCTCGGGATCTCAAGATTTACGAGTATCTTGAGGTAGTAGCAGTGCAGAACAAAATGAGGACACTGAGGACTGAAGTCAGTTTGATACTATAAATAAGCAGAAGTGGGGGAAATGAGGAAAACACACAGACAGGTTCGATGTATCCCTGAAGCAAAAATACTGCTTAGTATAGTTTGTTGTACAGTTGAGTTTATCAAATACGGCGCTAAACGTAACTTTTTTAAGGTCTAGCATTCGAGTTGAGAGCAAAATTAGAAAAGAGGAGTAAGCAGAATGCATCGTATGAAATTCTTTATCTTTTGTAAGAAAACGAGAGATAACGATAAGACACATTATAACTCCACTAAAGCGAGCTAGCGAATATTATAATGTATACGAATTTTTTGCATCGCCTGGTATATGAGAGAAGGATTTTTTTCAAAGTCTAATTTTGTTCCATTTAGTCCAAAAATTAACCTCTATCAATATCTGGTCGTAAGAAAAATCTAAACCCATACCGCTTTTCTTTCAAAGTTTTGATTTTTATCAGTACTTTTTATTCAATGATCTACCGCCTTCAATATGCAAGATGGACCCAATTTGCAAACATCCTTTTTAATAGTATTCATCACGAGCTTTAAATTATTTCCTATACAAATTTGGCTATCTGTGAAATTGAAGGCGATATAAAGCAACAAAGTATTGTAAGTGCTCTAGCGCCTTCAATATTGCAGGTAGGCAAATTTTGTACATAACTCATTTTGTATATCCCAATGATTACTACTGTTAAGGTTACATGTAAACTTTGCTCGTCTGCTATACTGAAGGCGCTATAAGGCAACAAAGTATTGTAAGTGCTTTAGCACCTTCAATTTCACAGGTAGGAAAAATTTGTGCTGTGAAACTTGCCTAAAAAATTATTTTTTCGTTTTGGGCAAATTTTCGCCTTTACAAAACTTGCCTAAACGTATTGAATCATATGTTGTATTAGGCACCATACAAACAAAAAATTGAATACTGTATTCTATAATGGAAAAAAACATAAAAGGGGGAAAAAAAGGTGCACGTACTTAATTTTGCCATAACTCAGCTATAGTAACTTGTCGAGATCTCTCTGCTCAGCCACTGAATTTTCTAAATTGGTTTTGAGTTGGTGCAGCAGGGAGAGAAGGTGACCAGAATTTGAAAATGTAACATGTCTCGTACAAGGTCTTTTGCAGCAGAGAGACCTTGTTGAGCATCCTTTATCTTTTCGTCAGATCCTGTTTCTTCAGTCTCCTCGTCATCGTCATCTGCATCATTACGATCTCCTTTTTCAGCTCGGTAATTAAATCGCATGCTGAATCAATATTTCTCTCAGTAACACCAACATCATCCAATCGTATATAATCTTCAGCATCTAGAAGTATGTTGTTCTGGCTCAACAAGGAAGCAATGCAAGTCAAACTCCCAGATACTTCGTCAGGAGTCTCTGCCAATGTAGATGATGTTTGAAAGCCAGCTTTTTTGAAACATTTTGCAACTGTGTTAGATAAAATCTTACTCGTTATTTCGTTATCTGCAAGTTCAAATAACCTGCACAGTGTAACAAAAAAGTTCCTGCACTGATTTTTCCCCGCAATTGTGGTAACACTGCGACCCTGAAATTTCTACACAACAGTCTGGCATCTCTCCCTTATCGCTAGATGTGTTGGTGACCCTCGTGCAATCATTGGTTCTCTATCTGTGTCGTGTTTATTACAAGTGTGTTAGTGGTGGTCGTCACGAAAATGAAAAGAAGCGAAATTTCGAGCAATGATCCGCTCCTTTGACCGCCACGGGGTGGTCCATAAGGAGTTTGTTCCAGCTGGACAAACTGTTAATCAGATGTACTGTCGTGATGTACTAGAAGTACTTGGAAAAAGGGTCAACAGAGTGCGTCCAGACATCGCGAGAATGTGGATTCTTCATCATGACAATGCGCCTTGCTACAGCGCGTTCAGTGTTACTCAATTCTTGAGTTCTAAAGGGATTGCAATGTCGCCACAGCTCCCATATTTGTCTTATTTGCCACCGTGTGACTCTTTTTTATTCCCCAACGTCGAACAATTGGTAAAAGGTGCGAATCTTTAATCCATTAACGACAGCCAAGAGGTCGTGACGAGGATACTATAGGACACCCCATTTGAAGTGTTCCAGAACTGCTACAATGCATGGAAAAATTTGCTGAAATCGCTGTGTTGGTGCCCAAGAGAACTACTTCGAAAGCGATTATGTTGTTATTGAATAATTTTTAAATATACGGCTTTTATGGACTCAGTCCGGGAACTTTATTGTCACACTGTGTAGTTCCCATTACGTTTTCGCGTTTCACAAGTTCCGTCTTATACAATACTGACTGTACATAAAGTCGCTCATTAAAGCTGCCGGGAACTTGAAATAATTTCGTTTTCAGAAAGGTTTTGTCTTATACAAGTTCCTTCTTAGACAAGTTTCACTGTATATGACTAATTATTTAAAGTTCGCGATAAATACCATTAAGAACGTTATGTAAAAATTTTGCATAACCTGTATTTTTAGGACGCTGAATTACATTTAATTTTCAGCCCTAAAGTACATAACTTCAAGGACGAATCCCTTGGAAAAAATTTACAATTAGAAATTTCGGAAAAAATTTTTGACGATCCACCCTACACTGTGCATTGATCCGACACTGTTTCGAAGCTATTCAAAAAATAAAATTCACTACTAGACACCCTGTACGTTGCAACCTTCCTTTTCTTGATCAAGAAAGTCCTCCTCAATTTTGCCAACTTATCGTAATGTGATACTCGTAGAAGTGCCATCCCTCGCTCCAGCTTCGCTCAGCTATAGGTACGGGACACTTTGCGCATAATGGATGCTCGTGCCTCGTGGATGTCAACTAAATCTGTGTAAATCAAATTCGCCGTCCTACCCTGTGATGATCAATCAAAACGCAAATTGTTTGCCTGGCTTTACCTTCAGCTGACATTGAGCCAAGGTAAACGGTGCATGTAAGAGTTACAAAGCAAAAAAATTTACGATCCATGTGATCGGCGTCGTGCCTCTCCAACAGGCACTTGCCGCAGGGTATGCAGTGGAACTAGCTGGAATATAAGCTCGTGTGCGGTAGTCGAGGAATTTTTTTCTTATACAACAATGCACGAATATAAGCGCAAATTTAAACGGATATTAAAGAACGGAATCGATTGTACAGCCGATAATTTAGAACGCCAAGGTTGACGGCGGGGTGTGTGTGCTCTTGATTACCAGTTTCGATACACACTTTATTATTGATAATGGTCGTTCGACGACTCGCGTTCGCGGATTAATTAAATTGCGGCGGTCTTACATGCCCGGGCTAATGAGAAGGATCCGACGTCGACACCAGTGAACTTCGGCGTCGTCAGCCTACGAGTACAGTTGTGCGGCGAAAGGAGAGACGAGGAAATGGATTTCGAAAATTAAGGGTATTGAAAATTATCGCACGGTATTGGAGGTATTTCGACATTGGTCAAGGACTATATATGAGTACCGGACGTGCTTTAGAGTTCGACTTAGTCGCGTGTACATCGGTTACTGGTTAACTTATAATAATAATGATGATACAGCTTTATTAATAGTTGAAATTGGGTGGTATTACATTGAGTTTTCTTTACAGTCATTTCGCCGTGCAGATGTGCCAACTTCCGACTCAAGTCGTCCACAGTCGGACATAAGCCTCTCCAGCTAGATTCCTTTCAGTTCTGAGCAGATCTTGTTCAAAGCCTCCACATCCTCTTAACCAATTCACCCTCCCATCTCGTGTCGGGCCGACTTTTTTTCCTTTTATAGTTACAGGGTACCCCCTCGAGCAGCTTTTTATTCCATTTTTCTGTATTTGATCGTATCATATGCAGCGCCGGTGTTACCATACGGACTGCGACTGGGCTGCAGCCCAGAGCGACAAAATTTTGGGGCGGCAGAAATTGTTGCCTATGGCCCAAGAAATAGTTACATCAATTCCTGGGAGGTGGGGCAGGGGTGTGTCAAATGTAGAGCTCGTGAATGTCAGTGTATATGAGTTATTGAATGTTATTGAATTCAGCATTCCCTCAAATCAACTCCTATACAGGTTACTAAACTGATGCGAGTAATGGCTCCATTATCTCCTCCCGAAAACTGTATCGCGGCTGCCATTATGGCTGACACCATGTTCATTCTTGCTCAATCATATCTTCATTTGCTTTTCCCACAAAACACTTTCTCTGTGCATGCACATGTTTGCACTGGAAAAATGAAATAACCATAAGCTTCTGGTGAAGTTGAAGGAAATATGAAAAGGACAAGATTATCTCGTCTTTTAAAAATCAAAAAGCCGAGCAAACTATCAGTAATGGAACGATATTTATTTTTTTTTTTCTGTTTAAAGTGATGATTTTTTTTAAAAGAAAATACAATTTTTCATTAAAAAAAAGAAGTTTTACTAGAGAAACGGACACAAACGATTTCTTTTCATTCTTCATGGGAAAGATTCATTTTGTCTCCTTCCTCGAAAAAATAAAAAAGAACCTCGTTCCTCGAGGAGGGTCGACAGAAAAGCACGCATCTTTACTCTGACAAGAAATAATGAAAACTAAATTGTAGCCGACCCTAAATTTGCAACTACGGGAGAGCATTTTCATGTCTCTATTTTAATATCAACTTCTCAGTAATCGATTATAATTAGGGTACGAAAGCATATATAATGTAAAAAAATCTTCCATGGAAATTTCTATTCAATACTGTGAAATAATTTGCAGATGCAGAGTAACGATCATAACGAATTTTATAACGCCTTGGATCGATGAGAGAGCGCAACTAACACCATCGAGTCCAAGTCGTAGAAACGTGTACCATCAGGGTAGTAATACAACTACCAACTCTTGGATTGACATGCAAGCATATATCATATATGGAGTCAAGTCCAAGTGGTGGAAACGGGCACCATCGAAGCACTTTAAGGTGACTACCAAATACTCTGATAGCATATTACGTGAGCGAGGATTGTAGAATTACTGTAGAACTTGTAGGCTTTACCAAGTACACCACCACCAGATGGTAACATCTAGCATGTAGTAGATACAGAGAGAGGAAAATGAATTTGCTGTAGAACTCGATTTACAAAGTGCGCCATCGGGGATAGTGACAGAAGGCTTAACAAAACGAATGACTGTAAGAAAATGCGACTTCTCAAACGAAATGTAAATAATGTGACAGTTTCTATAAAAAGGGGTAACTTTGTCGATCCGATGAATTTTGAGTTACAAACAGTACGTAATAGAGGAATGAATGCCCATTCCAACGAGCTATCGGCGAGATTTGTAGCGTTTTTTGTTCCGGAGATACAAGCGGTCAAAGCTGAGTGTAATGAGAACGCGCGAAAACACGTTTTTGGAAAAAACGCGTTTAAAGTTAGGACACACCTTTTTCTCCCACTCCGTCAAGCGGCCCTAACTCGCAGCGGAATCACGTCACCAGCCTCGACAAGGGAATGATGAAAAGGTAATTTTTCGCTCTATTGCGTGGTAACAATTCAGAACATCGGATTTATTCGTGAGCTCCGAAAAACCACGAAGAAGCGAACGCAGACATTCGCATGTTTTTCTCATTCTCTTTCATAATTCTCTTTCTCTCTCTCCCTCTTCTCTTTCATGCGCGTAAATTTTGTCTCTTCCTTATTGCAATGTTTTTTCTATAGAAATCAACCAAAATCTCAAAATTGATTTTTTTGACCAAAAATCTTTGTTTTTCTTTTTTCGTTTTCTGAGACTTTGATCGATCGACAAAGTCACCCCTTTTTATAGAAACTGCCACATTATAACGGTAGTAAATAATAAAATCGTCTGACCTGATTAGCGGATTCCGTTTGGTTGTCAGTCATGGAAAATGTTGAACACAAATACACTCAGTGAAAATAATCACAGGGGGCAGAACAAATCACTAACGCAACGGTGGAAATAATTTTAAGAGGGGTCGGACTCTCTTTTGTTTTTTGTTTTTGTTTGCTATCAGGCCTATTTTTCGGCTCAGCTGAAGTACCTAACTGTTTATCCATTTTTGGAATTCTTTTATATTTTCGCCCACTAGTATCACGTCGTTCGCAAAACTTAAAAGTTCGTTGAATTGTACCCATCTATGCTTATTCCAAAATTTGTTTCCGTATGTTGTTTTTTTGAATATGTCTCCTAAAAAGCGGTATTTATACTTGAAAAATTATAGAGCAGTGACAGAGTGCCACGCGACGTAAATTTCAATCAAAAATTCGTTGCTCGGAATTGGCGCTCCTGGCGCAGTCAGTTACTCTCGGGCTACCCGCGGAAAAGTTACCCATTTGCAACCCTTGGTTACCCTTAGATTATCCCGAAACCCATCAGTTACCCTTGGTTCCGCTTTAGTTACCCGGGTAACTGGCGGGATTTTGCGCATCCAGATACGCAATCAGTTACCCTCTAGTGATCCGCGGAAAAGTTGCCCATTTGCAACCCTTAGTTACCCTCAGATTACCCAGAAATCCATCAGTCACCCTTGGTTCCCCTTTAGTTACCCGGGTAACTGGCGGGATTTTGCGCATCGGGCGGTACTGGCGCTGAGGCACCAACCTTGACCTCGGCAAGGAACCGTTGGCGATGAGCTAAACGAGCTGGCTCAGAATTCGACGTTGTGCAACAAGGCAGTTGAATTGACTCGGTGAACTATCAAACTAAACGTGCCCTTTGGTGAACAGAGAGCTTAATATGAACCGAGTTGATGCAATAAGGGAACTACATGTACAGGTTTAGGTACAGGTAGACCTACGCGTTTAAACGCTAGGTAACGAGTATCTTATTGAAAAAATTATACATCTGGTTTTTTGCTGTATCGTGTTCCGTTCAAAACAAACACTATGGAGTTTGAAGGTTAACTTCGAATGCTATCTTCGTTAAAATTATATAAATTACGACGAGGAAGTTTCTTCACATTCTATTAATTAGTCTGCTGTAAGCGAAAGCAATATGTTATATGCAAATTGGAATTATAATATTTCTAAGTCCAAACTAGATAGATTGTCGAGCGTGATGAAAAAAACATGATCGTGATGATGATTACAGAAAAAAAAAGTGATTAGGATTCTAAAAAACAAAGATCGAAATCGCCTCTTCCCTATTTTTGTTTTGGTTTCGGATCTTCGTCGATTGTTACGAAGTTCTAGTCAGGCGCGGGTAGACGGGAGCGGTAATGGGGAACATTACCACTTGGGGAAAAAAAAAACAACAACTGAAAACGATGAAATCTTACCGATTTTGAAATAAGCCTGTTAATAGTGTCGAAAAACTAAGGAATCTTAAGTATGAACGAGTCTCGGAAGTGGTGACCAAGTTATGAACAGTCTTAAAAGGTCTTAAAAGGGGTCTGAAAAAGTCGTGATCAAGTTTCGAGTTGTTCAATGAAGTTTGGCGTAATTTTAAACTAGTATCGAAGATTTGCAGGGTAAAGTACCGAAATTGGATCAGTTTTTCGATGTGTATAAATTTATTTACTGTCATTGAGGCACCAAAATAAAAGGTTAGATGGGACCAGAAATTGGTGTCATAACGTTTTTCCACGGGAATGTTCGCAAACGACTAGGAACGCTCTCTACACTCGAAATACAAAAAATAGCTCACGTGCCGGGAGATCGGTATTTTCAATACTCTTATACATATTAGTGCTCAGTATGTACCCCAGCACCCAGCTATCAGGTCAGTCGGTAAACGCTGGATGCACCTCGAAACTTCAGTATCAGAATCAGAATTTATTTTACGAGTGCAAAGAACATTCTCCGTTTCCATGAAATATATCTTTCCCACGGCGCACATGCTACATCAGCATCCCGCTTTAGGTTAAAATAGTCAGTAGGTACTTATATGGTTCACCTGTACCTAAAATGAAAAAAAAAAATTATATTTTCCTCTGCAGAACGTTTGAAGAGCCACTCATGGTCAAAGTCATGAGCTCGGCTGCGATTTCCACGTTTAAAGTTGCTACTAATACGCACCGACAGGTAAATTCAGATTTGTATTTTGTTTCGAAATCATGCGTTAAGTATTTGTATCACGATTGTAGCAGCCCGAATAATGTGATTAAAAAAATGTATACCTACATGAAAAGAGCAATAATGGTTATGCATGCTCGTCGTTGAACCCTAGATGTCATTGTAAAAACACCGCACAAGGCTTGGTACTTGATATATATATTATGAAACTGCACTGCAGATCACGATCACAGAGCAAAAAATAAAAAATAAGCAGCCATGAAAACATCCGAGAATTCACGATAAAAAATATCCATTTTCTTTTATTACATGGACCTCTCTGTGTGAGATGTAATGTGCGTACAACGTTTTTTTACGTTCAGACATAGTCGAACCAGAGTACTACTGATTTTGACCCTGCACCAAGTGACCTTTTAGAGTGATGGGTTTTTTGCTTCACTTGTGAACGTGTTCACTTCCGTGATGGAAAACGCCTTAATTATAATTAGTCTTAGATTTCCTCCTCAAATGGAAAAATTGCTCATCAGTTTTTACAGCTGGTGTAGAATCGGTTTTTAACATCCATATTGCACTTTTTCAAAAACACGTGATTTCTGAAAATCATGCCGACAGGCATACGAGTTATGTTGTATCTCAAATATCAAAGAGAGAAATCGACTTTTTAAGCACCTCACTTTCGGAGTCGGTGCTGTGTCAGATAAAGATGATATTAGATTTTGAAGGATTTTGAAAAAAGGTGGTACAGGGATCTCGAAGTCCCTTATGGGGAGGGGATGTATGTAACACGGATTATTTTTTGGTCGAAAATGTTCAGTGAAGAATAAAAAGTCATATATAAAGTATTTCTGAGTTTGAATTTTCTTTTTAATTTAATGGAATATGTGTGTCACATGAATGACAGCCGTCGAGGGGAGGGGAGGGGTAAAATTAACCATTTCCCCTCTCCTAGGAGGTCTTCAAAAATTCGTATTTATGAAATACTTATGAAAATGAGATTTCGTTTTCTTGAAATATGTCTTGCTATCTCCTGGAAGTACCTTCACACGTTTCTTTCTCACCACTCGATCCCCTCTCCTCAGTCCCTCTCCTCATCCCTCTTCCACTCACTTCCTCCTTCAAGAATTAAAAAAAAAAAAAACCACAAGTACAAGGAATATGTGGTCATTTTTTCTTGGATATACCTTACCCTTTTTCCTTTTTCATTTTTCACCCCTCCCCATCTAACCCCGCTCCATAGGTTTTAAAAAACGCGTATTTACAAAGAAAATAAGATTATTTTTTTATCTCCTGCAAATTTCGCTTTTACTGATCCTCCACAATCATTTCCGAGAATTTTTTTTCTTTGTAAATACTTGTTTCTTAAAAAGTCATGTGGGTAGGAGGTGGGATGGAAAGGGATAACTGATAAGTTTTTTATCATTTTTCCTTCGTACATGTAATTTTTCTAAAAATGTATGAGGAGGGGTGGAAAAGAGGAACTGATAAAGTATATCTAAGAAATAACAATATTTTTCCCTCGTAGATGTAGTTTTTCTACAAATTAATGAGGGAGGAGGTAGACGGAAGAGGGGTAGGGAGATGAGTGCGGAGGGGGTAAGTGGAGCCCAATTCAAAAGTGGAGAAGAGGGTAATGCCATTGTTTAGGTGGTATTATGCTTCATAAAGTTGGGGGGGGGATAGTCGAAATATTTTTGGTATTGAAACTTGCTTGATTCAATAAAATAGAAATTTTAACAAAAGTAGTCAAATAGACCATCATCCCTCAACTATGTCCACTGGAATGTAACAAGCACATATTTCCAAAACAACGTGAAAGTGTTTTATTCTTTTTCTCGACATTGGTATTGCCTCCTTCTGGAAGTCTTTTTTTTTTTTCGAAATCATTTAATATAATATATGAAAATACGAATTCCAAAAAGTGCTTAGTCGGAACGGTTGTTTCCCAAACATGAAGTCAAACCGGGACTATGTAGTTCTTAGAAACTGGTTACCGCTCTCAAGGAAATATTGCTCATCAAAATATCGCTATACTTTTGAAGGCGGAAACATGTATTTTCAGTTTGTCCCCAATGCGTCAGGGACTTACCTATAAGGCAAATTCAAACAAACATTCTCCATAGTTCACACACCCTAAAAGTAAGAATAATATTCAAAACCCGCCGCATTTTTGCCAATAAATGAATAACAACTAACCCAACCTGAACGTTTGTTTGGAGTATCTATATTGTGAACTCTCGATCTACCCACATGATGTGCTTGACCTGGATGGATGGTCATAACGACTAAATACGCAGAGGCAGACCCAAATTCAACTGAATTTTGACGCTGATTCATGGCCAATGGAAAACCCCTCATACAAGATCGACTTCATATCGACGTTAATTTACAGTCCACGAAAAAGCTAATTACCCGCTATTGACTGAATTTCGGCGCTAATTTGAGGCTCATAGGAAATCGTATACTCAATTTCGACTCGATGTCGATGTGGATTTACAGCACACAAAACGACATTTACTCAAAATTGACTCAATTTCAGCGTTGATTAAGTGCAATGAATTTCATGTCGACCGGATTTCGACGTCAATATGCAGTCAAGTTGGATGGATTTGTCGTCGACAACCCGGAAACTATTTCAACGAGAAATCAACATTGATGATGAGTCGATTCCTAATTGTGACAAAGGTCGATTTGTCGTTGACAGTCCCAGAACTATTTCAACGAGAAATCGACATCAATGATGAGTCGATTCCTAATTATGAAAAGGGTCGATTTGTTGTTGATAACCCCGGGACTATTTCGATAAGAAATCAACATCGATGATGAGTCAATTCCTAATCGTGACAATAACGGTCGATTTGTTATTGATAACCCTGGAACTATTTTGACAAAAAATCAACATTGATGATGAGTCAATTTTTAATCGTGACAAAGGTCAATTTGTCGTTGACAGTCCCAGAGCTATTTCAACGAGAAATCGACATCAATGATGAGTCGATTCCTAATTATGAAAAAGGTCGATTTGTTGTTGATAACCCCGGGACTATTTCGATAAGAGATCAACATTGATGATGAGTCAATTCCTAATGGTGACAAAGGTCGATTTGTCGTTGATAACCCCGGAACTATTTTGACCAAAAATTGACATCAATAATGAGTGGATTCCTAATTGTGACAATAACGGCAGGTTTGTTGTTGATCACCCTGGAACTATTTTGACATGAAATCAACATTGATGATGAGTGGATTCCTAATCGTGACAAAGGTTGATTTGTCATTGACAACCTCTTGGAACTATTTTGACGAGAAATCAACATTGATGACGAGTCAATTTCTAATCGTGACAAAGTTCAATTTGTCGTTGACAGTCCCAGAACTATTTTTTTTTTTTTTAATTTTTTTAATTGAAATAATGTACTACAAACTGTTGTAGGTCCGGCCAACCATTATATTGGTTATCGGCCGGTGCCTTTCATTAATATTACTACAACCTTTATATTATTTTATTAAACAATTTTTTTTAAAAATTAATTCGTCTCGCCAAGAGACGGCCAACCGCGCCCCGCGTGGATTCATTTTTCATTCGTTTTTTTCTTCTTCTTCCCCCCTTTTTTTTAGTCAGTTTTGAAATCTATCGATGTTTTCTAAAAAAATATTCCCTCAATTTGGTTTTGTTTTTTGTCCTTAAAATATTTTTTTTTTTTTTTTTGTTTTTTTTTTTCAAGACTGTTGGAACCAAATGAGCCATTGTTTGCTCTCCATGCCTGTTGTTAGCCAAAGGTACCATATACCTTCTGTAACCCCGGGCCAACTCCTCTCTTGGGGTATTCACTAAATGGTGTTTAAAAGCCTCCTCGTTCCTTGCTATGCAGTAATCGCTCAGTGCCTGCAATGGGAGTATACCTGCCCTTTGGAATATGTCGTTTTTTTCACTTAGCTGGAATGCCACTCTGAACGGGAGAATTTTTTCGACTATGTGTCTTTGGATTTTTTGTAGCTGCTTACTTTTTGTTGTCGAAGCTGTTCCCCTATTTGTACTTTCTACTAGACCATAATATAAAATTTTTTAAATTTCCGTTGGTATTAAATTTTGTAGGTAGGAGAACTTAAAAATAAATATTTTCAATTTCTTTCTCAGGTTAAGGATCTGTTCGTCCCAAAGCAATTTACCTATATGAACCCCTAAATATTTATAAGAATCAACTCTCTCAAATTCACCACAACTACAATTATCTGGGTTATTTAATGTAAAGCAATGGCATGAATGTATTTGTAGGCTCTTTTTTTTTCTCCTGACCCATATGTCCTGTGCGGCACAACATATACTTCGTTTTGTTACAATTTATGGTTAAATTTTTGTCATGAGCCCATTTTACAAATTTATCCATCTCCGCCTGAGCCAATTCCAATAGTCGTTGTAGATCTCTTCCTGCTATCAGTATTACCATATCATCTGCATATGCCACGTACCTATATCACATTTTCTAGTGTTTTCAAGATTTCATTTATGTATATATTAAATAGCGTTGGCCCAAGTACGGATCCCTGTGGGACACCTCTCTCAGCACTAAACAGATCCCCGAATTATTTTCCCATTTTAACTGTGGATCTCCTATCTTTAAAGTAATTTTTGAACCACTGTAGAAATTTTCCACGTACCCCGATGTTATGCAGCGCTATTATGATTTTTTTCGGATCCAAAGTATCAAAAGCTTTTTTAAGGTCAATAAATATTGATACTACGTAATTATTCGAATTTAGATTGTTATGTATAAAATCGCACACTTGGGTTAGGGCAGATTGAGTATTATATTTTTTTCGGAATCCGTATTGGTTTGGATGCAATAAATTGTTATTTTCTAGAAATCAACATTGATGATGAGTTGATTCCTAATTGTGACAAAGGTCGACTTGTTGTCAACAATCCCGAAACTATTTTGACGAGAAATCGACATTAATGATGAGTCGATTCCTAATCATGACAAAGGTCGATTTGTCGGTGACAGTTCCAGAACTGTTTCAACGGGAAATCGACATTGATGATGAGTCAATTCCTAATTGTGACAAAAGGTCGATTTGGCATCGATTTGACATGAATGTCGATTTGCGGTCGACATGTTTTAACGGAGTGGTGTTCAGGAAAATACCTCGCTTTGAATTCATTAGGGGGGGGGGGGCTCTTTAGGAACTAGAAAATAACCTGTAGTTTAGAAGAATTTCATATGGGGGTTCCTGAGAAACACAAAACTAATTGTGGAGGACGTTCGGTCCTGATGGCTTTCTGACTATTGGATTCTTGGGTACGTTTAGTAAATTAATCAGTAGGTACTATCGTCCGATCATCTTTACAAAACTCAGCTCGCCGGGAATTCTTTCCTCGTTTTATCGTTTTGTTAGCTAATCGGTATAATCATTCTGGTCGGCGAGAAAAATTTTGCGATTTTTTGAACGTTTCCCTTTCGGGAGCGGATTTTTTTCTTCGCGGCCCTCATAAATCAATCGAATGACCTGGTACAAGATCATAAGACTCCAAAGAAATCTGTTTTACTGCCACAACTTCCACGAGGAAGCAATTTTCCACCAGCGAAAAAACATTACTTTTGCCGAACTTCGCGCTCGTAAAGTTAAATGGAAATGTGTGGAAAAACTCGACTTAATTACAACCGTTTGTCGGAGTTCGCCGAGTGAAATTTTTAGTATTTTATATTTCCATCCAGACAAATCGTTTAGTTGTAACATCCTTGTCAGTTTCTAACTTCGCTCGTAACAATTATAATCATCTTTTCCCTTCTGAGGTTAACAACAAACTATGTACTAATATACCACACGACTAATAAAAAGTACACCGAGCGATGCTAATTTCGTTGTTAGTAATAAACCTAAAAATCGGATGTGGTGTGTATGTGTGAGTGCTGTTTCGCATATACATCGACGTCCGTCGGTATTTTACCATCATTAACAGGTAGGTCATTCCTCCTCCTCCTGCGTGCCAAGTACCGATTTTAACGACCTGTAAACAAGCTTCGACGGCGCATACGTATGCGTACGAAAAAGTGTCGTATGTACTTGTAAACTGGTTCGTCGAATTCGACTGAGTTATTAACCTATGATATAACATTTGTTTGGTCGCTTTTTTGCCACGTTATGTAATTTTTGACTCGACGATTGTTTACAAACGGCTGCATTGACCGAAATACGTACAGAAGTTCACGTTCATGCGATGGCGTTACGCGGTCAAATCGGAGGCCGCGGAACCTGGAGTGCTGGTATTTTCGGGCAGAGTCTACGTTAAAAGAGGTGGCAGACTATCAGCGCCGTTGCTAGAAGGAAGTTTTTAAAACAGCCACTATACTCGCGAACTAAATAAGGGGGAAATGTTTGGTTTTCTAGCACTTTAGCCCGCTACAAATTTGGCTTTCCTAAGGTTGATACTAGTGTCAGACTCGAAATTCTGACCTGATTTCTAAAACTGAGCTCACGCTGAAATAAGCTAGGCCTAAGCCTCTAACAGACTCAATCCGTCTACAGTTCCATTCCAGTCACCCTCTCGGTACCTTCAACTTTACGGTACTCAAGCCTTTATACTTCAGCTCCAGGGTACTCTTAATCCTCTCATACTTCAACCATAAGGTACTCAACTCTCTCGTACTTCAGGTGCCAGGTGCACGCTCTCATTGACCACTACCATTGCAGCCTCAATAACTAGTGCTAGGAGCTCAACTGACATTGTCTGCTGTCACTGTGGCAAAAACGACAACTCTTGGCAATGTCTCCAGACGCGTCGACTGTAGCACCAAAAACTCGCCCGTCCACCTCCAACACCAAGAGATGAGATTGATACTGACCCCAGTGAGCAATTATCCCGAAAGTATCGGTTCTCTTGGCAGTACACCAGTTTCTTGACTAGCCGGACTGTTCTGACCTCACAATCCGCTGCTATCCTCGAGTAGTCAGCCCAGTAGTCCAACTGTAGGTGGGAGATCCGCTGCGGAATAAACACGCAGCCTATCTCCCCTACAAAGTAGTTCAATGAGACGGAGAGCCAAGGGACAAGCAGCTCTTTCCATGTCAACTATGACGTGCAATGAGCAGTTGGAGCCGCAACCCTGTACCCTGTCATTGTGTCAACACATCCAATTCCGTGGCTCCCTGGAGAAGACTACTACCAGATCAATAGCCATTACTGTCCAGACGTCAGTCTGCAGCTGTGAACATCTCAAAACGCTACGGTATCACAAGAGTTCCACTGAACTGTAGTCCAACAGTCCGTTTAAGTGCCATATAAGTTTTGACAATTTTGACCTTAATTCACCAAAATATCCGGTATCTCTAAAACTAAGATTGACAAAGTGGGACCTTATTCCCTGCACGGGCACATATTTTGGAAATTCAGAAGGCAAATGCTTGGCTTGCCTTCTGTCAGTGGTGTCCATCTCCAACCTAATACTCAAAATGTTGAACTGACTGTATTCAGACGTGATACACACACTCAAAAGACTTGCAGTAGGTAGTAAATTTTTTGTACGTGTATCCTGGTACTCGACCCGTGTAACATATGTATATGATACAACTAAAATTTTGGCCCTGGGATGATAAAATCGCCAAATTTTTACCTTTTTTATTTCTAAGTAGCTAGAAACCAATAGAAAATTATGGGGGCGGGGAGAAAGAAAGAGTCCGACTGTTACACAGAAAGACCATTGTTACACGGATATGTCGTCCAAACGAACGCGTGTTGATAGTGCGATATTTATTGATATTATTAATATTTCTAACATATCGAAAATATTGATATGAATTTTCAAATATCGATAAATATCGAAGATTGTTTAATCTTACCAACTTCCAAGATACAAGACTGCACGGGTGGGTAGCCGACACGAATCTTCAAAAACTCGAATATGCAATCGTGAATCGTCAAATCGTGTCAGTTATCCAATATGGTAGCCGGTAGGTAAGCTACAGAGTATTTATCGAAAATCTTCAGGAAGAATTTCCGATGAAATCCAGTGAATAATTTCATCGGAAATCTTCGAGAAAAATTTCCGATGATTTTTATAGGGAAGAATTCAGACTATTTTCCACTCATGCGATGGAATCAGAGATTTTTCCTGAAGATTTCTGATGAAGTTCTTCGGAAATCAGCCCACAATTTCCGAAGAATACTATCGAAAATAATTTGAGAAAAATCCCCGATAATTTCAAAAAAAAAAAAAAAATGTCATTGGAAACCTTCGAAAATAATCTCCACTAATTTTTGGAGAATATCTTCAGAAAAAATTTCCAACGATTTCCGAAAAATTTTATGAACAATCTTCGAGGAAAATCTCTGATCCCATCGTAATCTATGAATGGAAAATAGTCCGAATTAAAATTCTTCAAAAACCATTGGAGATTTCCTCCCGAATATTTCCTATAAGATTCTTCAAAAGTTATTGGAAAATTTTCTCGATTCATTTTGAAAAAATTTATTTGGAAAACATTGACAATTTTTTCTAAAGACTACCGATGAGATTCTTCGTTGATTACCGGAATTTTTTCCAAAAATTTCCAATGACATTTTTTTTAAATCATCGACGATTCTTCTTGATTTCTAATGAAATTATTCTTTGGAAATCATCAGCGGAGATTTTTCCTGAAGATTTTCGATAAAATTCTACAAAAACTACCGGAGTTTTTCCCCGAATTTTCCCTATTCAAAAAGTATCGGAAAATTTTTTGGAAAAAATTAGAAATTCTCTCGAAAAATTTCCAATGGGATTCTTCGGAAATTTTCTGAATTTCTTTCCAAAAATTTCCGATGAAATTCGTTTAAAATCATCGGAGATTCTTCTCTAAGATTTCCTATGGAATTATTCTTTGGAAATCGTCAGAAATTTTTTCTGATGATTTCCGATAAAACTCTTCAAAACCCATCGGATTTTTCCAAAATATTTTTGATAAAATTCTGTAAAAATTATCGGAAGATATTTGAAGAAATTCTTTCGAAAACACTGAAATTTTTTCCGAAGTTTTCCGATGAAATTCTCCGGAAATTATCGGAGATTTTCCCCGAACATCTCTGATAAAATTCTTCGGAAATCATCGGAGATTTTTCCCGAACATTTCTGATGAAATTTTTCGGAAATCATCGGTAATTTATCCCAAAAATTTCCGATGAATATCTCTGGAAATCATCGAACCTTTTTTCTGAAAAAATGCTTCAAAAATGATCGGAGATATTTCTCGATGATTTCCAATAAAATCCTTTGGTATCGTTGGAGATTGAAATTCTCCTGAAATCATCGGAGATTTTTCTCAGTGATGTCCGATGAAATTCTTCGAAAATTATCGGAAATTTTTCCTTAATATTTCCGATAAAATTTATCGGAAATTATCTTCGGAAATCAACGGAATCTTCTCGAAGATGAACGATAACTGCATGTGTTTTTCGAAAAGAAGTCTACTCCGGACTAGATGCATTTTTTCGTGAGCGAACGCTTCACTTTTAACACTTCTCTCTATGCATACATCTCGAAGGGAAAAACCTTTTTTCCGAAGCAAACGCTCTCACTCCTGAGCACAAGCTTCCTCTTCACCTTTTTTATGCATACACTCCGCAGCTTACACTTCACTTTTGCGAAGTGAAAGCTGAAGCTTCTCTTTCTGCATACCTCCGTACCAATAATTTCCCCGGTGTTGCCATGTGTAGCGTCGCTACACATGAAATTTTCCATGTGTAGCATTCGCTACACCCGCTATACAGAAGTTACCGGCCCTGCCTTCGATCTCCCTATTTAAGACGGAAGCAAAAAAGAGTCTATGAGCTGCCATTCATGATCTGCAGTTCAAACCGGAATTATTCGTTTACACGCTCGCACATGGAAAACCGCAGCAGAATGTTCCGTTTATTTCCTTTCGTCTCCTGTCAACAACAATAAACGAAATATTTAGTTTTGAACCCCCACTCATGATTCTCCTATGGTGCCTCTATCTTAAGGAGTTCGCGACGTCGGGATTTTCAAAAATTGCATTATGTTACCTGAAACGGTTACGTTTCCAGCGATACCCCTCCCCCCTGGAAATTATCTTCCTGCGTCCCTGACTACTCCTACTTCTTCGCTTATATGCGTTACATAACTTGGACGTGGTCCTGTAGACGAACAGGAAAGTTTTCCCCATTTTCGGGTTGTTAGGTCTATTCCGAAACCTGTTTCCGTGTATGTACCTACTTCCGCGCATTGCAGCGCTCGAAAGCTCTCGAGTTCCACATACGCGTGCCCGGAAACGGTTTCTACCGAATAATTGCCGGCTTCCATTACAAATGCACGAAGGAAAATCGAGTAATTAGGCTTTTATAATTGGCGTATATAGTATATCGAGCCGCACATAGGAGTAATTAACTCGAATCGAGTGAATATCTCAAATAATGTGTTAAAACGGACACAGAATTGTGACGTTGTTGAGTCTCATCTTGTATTTACCTACTCGTTGCGAAATCTCACCGAAATCGATTACGCTCGTCTTCGATATCGAATGTCGAAAAATCAAGAACGCGATGGATCCCGATCGCGGACCTTGCTTCGAGGGTTTCACGACATTGTCCGTGCTCATTGGAAACCCAGCAGCGGCTCGCCAGCTCCGACGGATTTCGAAATTCCAGCAAATCTCCGTACAGTTCCGGCGCCTGCAACTTGACTGCGCGGCTTTTTCGCTCCCTATCTGACCCTGGCGATTGTCTGGACAGAGGGAGGAAGATAGGCGCTTCGTGTCCACCGTGTATCGTCAACGGGGGTGTTTCATTTTCGTTTAACGATCATTCTTACGGCGAGATAAGTATCACTCTGTACGTTAACACGAAATTAATGAGTTCAAGGTCGATGCTCTCCGGTGGCAGAGCGCGAGCATTAATGCGCGTCGTGTACAATCACGACGACTTGTTTTTCTTCGATTTTTCCCCCTTCAGTTCGGATGACGATGATACCGCATATAGCGTGCGTATTCGATCGTCTTATCCAGTCGGTGATCACGGAGATTATCCGTCGTTCGATCAACCGTGTTCGAACGGAGGCTGACGCAGTGATACGTCGACCAGTTGGCTGGTTTTGCATCGCCAAGATGTGCAGCCATGTTTCGCAACAGAAGCGCAACGAGACGATGCGTCAGCGCCGTCATCACAGGCTTCTAGAAGATTGGACTGAGGATAGAGGGACATTTCTCGCGGGGAGAGGGGTTTTAGTTACGGAATTTCAACATTTTGTCTTAAAATACACATTTTGCTTACTTTTTTTTTTAGAAGGAAGCAAGGTGGTGATCTTCAGGAGGTCTTGCGAGGGCTTGAGCGTCACAAGCTTCTAAAGGGCATAAGCTTTACGAGCTTCTACGATGACTTTCTCCTCGCGAATGTACGTCTGTGTATAAATCGTCCTGCCTGACTATTCCCTGTGTAACACAATGCAAATGCGCGTCTTCGAGACGTCTTGTGTGTCCTGCATTTCTGTGCATCCCGTAAGTGATCTTTTTAATACCGCGTTCTTCTTCTTATTATTCTCTTGAGTATTCTCCTTTTTTCTCCCTCGATCCGCCGAGTTCAGTTTAGGAAGCAAAAGTGGTTCCTAGATCAGTATAGTATAAATTATAAAATGTAAAATACATTAATAAATAAATAAAAAATATTTAAAAAAAAAGTAGTCTCACTAGTTGAGGAGGGTCGGCAAGAAAGAATGTATCTTGACTCTCGACAAGGAATAATGGGGGGGGGATTCCAGGAGAAAAATTTTAAATAATTCGACCTGATCCTACCTTAATTTAAAAAATCTCTATGGAAATTCCTATAAACAACACGAACGCACTTGGGCGTAGCCAGCGAGGGGCAAGGGGGCAATTGCTCCCCCCTGGATTTTGATAAAAAATTATGTTCCAGTGCTCACAAGATTATTTTCGAATATTTAAAACCGACTGAATAAAGTTCTCAGAAAACAAGGTGTACCCAGAGGCCTAGATGCTGGACAACGAAAATGTGTGACTGGCGCCACCCTGATAGCAGAGCAGCGACTTGCACCTGCACAAATTCTACCTTTTTGCTCCTCCTGGAAAAAGTTTTAGCTACGCTCATGGCACTCTGTAATCAATTCAATGAAACAATGGTTAGCTAACGAAAAATTTCAATGGAAATGTGGACCACTGAACTGAATTGTGACCATGAAGTGCTAAATCATACAGATTGGCTTCACGCAATACTTACCACTGAACTGATCTATGACTCAAATCATATGGCTAAAAGAAACGGAAGAAACGTAAGTAATGAAAAACAAGTAACCTCGTTACTCGAGGAGGGGCGGCGAAAAGGCATGCACGCACCTTGACTCTCGACAGTCTTGAACAATCGATACGTTTATCTTACATGAAAATTCATGCATACATAATTATCTACCTGATATCAATCTGTTATCTTACTAGTAAAAAGTGGGTCTTCTCCTTAACTCATTTCATTCCCCAAACGTGCTCAACATGCCCAATGAAAATTATTAAATAATAATCATTCAGGGAAGTTTCAACTGAAGTCGATGTTATATTAATACCCGTGCATTGATTAAGTTTATATTTGAAATATTGTGAATTCTGAGCTTAATGAGGGTTGAATTTCGTATATTTTTAAATGCAAATTAGTGCATAATTATCGACCTGATATCACCCTTACCGTGACATGCGGTGATTTTTCCTAGGAGACAAGCGACAGGCGTAGAGGTGAAGTAAAAATCAGAATAAAAGTATGAAACATGCTATTACAAAACGGCATTAATGAAATTATTCAAACTGTCGTATCACTGTGTAGGATCATTCCATATGCATTTATTCTTTTCCGTGACGAATAATAGACACAGGGACGTACCACCGAAGAGTTTTTCCTGGGGAGAGGGGGCAAAAATTGTGAAAGTCTCAACGAATTCAACTCAAAATTACCAAGTATCAAAGCAGAAAAAAACCTTTTGACTTGATGTTGGAGTTTTCCAACTCGCCTAACTGAAATGGTAAAATTTCCCAACTGCTCAGTGAGAAATATTCTTACAGGTGGGAGGAGTCCCCCCCCCCGTACGTCCCTGAATAGACATGGCCTATAAAACAGTTTTCCACCATCTTCACAGCCGGTTAACCACAAAATGTTTTCATATTGCGGTACGTGTCAATGCCTAGTAAAACTCGAATCACCTCTCTTTAGCTCAGTTTTTAAAAATGGTAATTCTGGTTTAGGCTTTCCACTGTTAATAATTTATAATTGTTCATTAATAGTAAATCGCGAAAACGGGTTTTCAATAAGATTTCGAATACACATTTTGTGTGTGTGTGGGGGGGGGGGGGTATGGAGCATTCAAACATAACACGTTCACCAGTAGAAGAACATAATCCCGTTTCACTGTCAACTTCGACGTTCGTGAGTAGCCAAGCCGAGCCGGAAGCGCTTTAAGAAGCGCTTTCAGAACGCAACCAAATGCACAGGTTTCTTCGCGTTGAACATGCTAGTGTGTTTTTGTTTTGGTAATTAACACGGAGGTGGAGTGTAAGTCGTGCAATGTTATGTGCAGTATGGAAAAGAAGCGTTAGATCCGACGCGTACCGCGCTGGCCTATACAAATATACATATATAAGGATTGCCGAACGCTGAACAGAATACATCTCCCGTGAATTGATTATATACTTGAGCGTAAGCGTCAATAAAGTCGCTGTTTTGCCTAGTATTTCATTATCTTATACTTGTTACAAGTTGAAGTGGATATTGTATATGGAATGGACACTAAGCTCACACCCCGCCAGGTGAAGGAGATTTATAGACACCTAAAGACGAAGATCAAACTCGCAAAGACGATGACCAAAATCTGGTTCAATAATGAATGCTTAAGGAACAACATAGTGGACCACAAGAGACAAGTCTCATTTAGGGTACTCTACTGATGATGGCATAACAGCCGAAAGCGCTCTGGAATACAGCAGAAGGAAAAGTGAATTGGCACACCCTACAAAAGGAAAATAATTCGACCTGATCATACCCTAATAAAAATTTTTAGAGAAAATTTCTCAGTTTGGCTCTAGGCAAGTTCGCTCCGGTAGTGATCTCGGGCGACGGGTTCGCTCGCCTCCTCTTCACAGAGGGTACTGGTTCACTGGACCCAGCCATACATATGTGTCGGCCTTCCCGACTCTTGCGTCTCTATCGTCATCGTTAGGGTGTTGGGAGTATCAATTTCCATGAAGTTCGTACGAGTAATGGCTCTGAAAAATACGTGTCTCCTTCAGAGACACGTGTAGTGTAACATTTTATATGCTTCCGTGCCCTAATAAAAAAAAAATTTCCATGGAAATGTCAATCACTGAATTCGTCCTGGGGGGGGGGGGAGCGTTCTCGCCTCAGAAGTAACACTCAAAAAGTAACATTATTTTCAACTAATTGTTCTCCCGAAAATAAGGCGCTACTGAACTGAACTGTAATTCTGAATTAAGAAGAAAAATAGTGAGTGCAATTGGTTCGGCTACTCGTAGCCGGCCCTAAAAAGTGATTACAAGAAGCCGGTTGCGACCTCAAAATTGTGTCTAGTAGAAAGGAGGAGAAAGTTCATATTTGTTCAAAGTATATTTGTATTTTCCACTTGGCACAATCTTTCTGGTGATGTTCTGTGATATTTTGTTTGATTTCTCAATTCAAATCAACATTGTGCATTAAAATAGTAAAATTTAGCCAAATCGGAACTGGATTTAGAATTTGACGGAATATGCATTCGCCGTCTGCTATTCAAGCAATCTCTGTTTCGATAGTTCCGATGCGTTTTAAGGTTTCCATGTTGATGAACCTTCTACGAAGAATTTGTTAGTCGAGACACTATAGATGTGAGCACTGCGTGGTGAATCGAAGCTGAAGAATACTCACAGTGGCCTGGCAGATCTATGGGTGACTTCGGGCAAGAAATCTGACTGAGACCTGACTCTACACAGTACACAGAGTTGGGTACCCTTGGGAAAATCTTATTTTCTTTTCTCTCTTGTTCAGCTCCGGAGATTTTGTTGCATAATAGGATAACTAAAAAGAGACGTGATCAATGAACAGTTGAAATAAATCTTGACAACAAGGGTCTGTCATGTGGTTCCTTGTCATTAGACTGTCAAAGATACCCTCCTTTTTTGGATACATAAAACACGGGTCAAAATTTAACTAGGCTCCAGAAATGGAAAGATTTAAATGCGCGCCAGTGTAGGAAGGTCTCAGTTCTGAGGGGGGTTAATGCATACCTCGTTATCTTTTTGCCATAATCGTGCACCAAAATAGATTCCGAGATGCTGCTCTTTTTGACAGCATTTGGAGCGGGGGTTCTAACCCGAAAACCCTCCTCGTTCTCGCGCCGGTGTAAATGATGAGTATCAGCTCGGGTCTCAAGCCTTTCTTGAAGCCATACAGAGAGTTCACAATTTGGAGTATAAGTTACTAACGTATAACTTTTCTGTTTCAGGTTGATGTGACGATAAACAGTGAATTATAACAGACGAAATCGCCCCTCGGTATGATGATAGCGCTGAAAGAGAAATTCCGTTTTCTCTACAACGGATACGTCCTAACCATATTAACGCTCGGTTACCTCTGCTCCGAGCTCGGCCATTTTCTGATCGGCGTCACCAGCAAGGCGACAGCCACCGATGTTCATTATGGAGATATCAAGTGCCAGCTCAATAAAACCGAACCGCATTTCAATATGACTCTCTTCGGACACTGCGAAACTGCACCCAGCGAAGAAGAGTGAGTATTCAACTTTTTCTGTAAATTGAAGTATGAAACCGATTGGAGGCGATCGAAAGCGAAGGACGAGGTACCTCCAAAAATTGCATTTTGACAAAGTCGAACCTAAGCTGGTTCTGTGGTGAGCAACTTGCAGTAGAGATTCTAACCTAAGGGCAACGAAAAATATCCGGGAAAAGAGACTGAGAACGCTTGCTCAAATTCATGTATGCCGGGGGGGGGCAACTATAATGAGTGAAGGTCCCTTTTATCTTGCTCTTTAGTTTGTAAGTATTTGCAGTTAGAGAAATTTACCTCTCCTGCCCGGTCGACACCTCGACGGCGGGCCCATAGAACCGATAATTATAACCATGTGGAGCGAATTGTTCGGTTTGAATAACTATTAGCACGGAGATGGTGACTTGATGAGTTTTAAATTTGTGTACCTATCATTATTTTCGCATATAGCTGCGGCGTGGCCCGCGAAACGTGATCTGCGAAGTTGTTTGGGAGGAAATTCCTAAACTGAAATGTTCTGCGGTTGTTCAGAAGGTCATTTATTTTTATACCGAGGAATTTCCTTTTTCTGTTTAAAATCGTGCTAAGGTTCTAAAATCTTGAGACTGTAAATCGAACAAAAATACAATCGTAGCCACGTTTCCTTAGCCCCGCACAAATTTTGACTTCTGACTCGAAATTGTCGCAATTTTTAGTATTTCATGTGCGCTCTACAGTTGCTTATGTTGTTTTACAGTTCATCCCTCTGGAAAAAATCGGATGAGAAGTTGGAAAAATGATAGTCCTTAGTTTGAAATTTCGCCATTGGTCTCATCTGCGTGTGCTTCGTTTACTTGTAGGAGACTTGCATCTTCCGTACTTCGCTCCATCGCTCGTAAAATAGGCGTGAATATTGCGAGTCGACCCCAGAGGGGTGTTATAACGTATCAGTCAAGTTTACAAGATAACCGAATCAGGGTCGTAGTGGAACAAATTTATTGAGAGGAGAGAATACAAGAATGTAGCTCCTTTTGAAGTGAAAAATTAAAGATTTTTCTACCATCTAGTACCTAAAAGAGAAAAAATAGTATATTACACACCAAAAGTCAAAAGTGAGTGTTTACATGGCGAGGGAAAGTTTGCGAACGAGTGTAGCGAATGAGCAATTCCGAGTCATGTAAACTCACTTTTGGATCTTGTTGTGGAAGATATTTTTTATACTAAGTACTTGATCAGAAGCGGCAATGTTTTTTGCTGACACGGTCTGTATTTTTCTTTTTTCTTTTTAATCTATTTATTTATTTAAATTATAAACAGGTGATTTTTTATGTGCGTAATTAATTCAGAAATTTAATTTGCTCAGTTAATTACTACAAAGTACAGTATCACAGTCTCGTCTTCAGTTTGTTCACATGCACAAACAGCATGCACAGATAGTGGCCAGCAAAAATGTAACGACAGTTAACAACGAACGGTAACAGCTGTACTACGTCGTGAATATTTAAATGCGTTCTTAAGTCACTATTTTGTAATTCGCTCCGTGGCCGAGTGGTTAAAGATGATCGCTGTATTTAAGTCAAATGTTTCAATGGACGCGGGTTCGATTCCCTGATACGAAATTACTGGCCAGCAATTTTTTCATGTAAAAACACTTTATATTGAGGGACGTTTACTTCACATGCAGGTTTCGTTAGCACTCGATGCATGAATGATAGGCGCTTCCTATCGTCTGTAAAGCACCAACGCAAACATTGCCTTTCTGATCATGTAGTATAAAAAAGCTTTTAAGATGCCTGAATTCTCATTTTGCCGAACAACCTTTTGAAATTATCGCTTTTCCAACTCTGTAAAGTAATGGGGTGGGGAAACGTTAATGGTTACGGATTTTTCTCGTGCACATTACCATATTAATACATTACAACTTCCGTGATTGTGTGACTATAGGGGATGGGCTACGAAGGTGACTGCCCCGTAATGAATTTACTATAATAGTTACGTTGAATACTACCTCCCCTCTATAATTTCTGAACCTCCTGACCATCCATTACGACATTCCCAATGCGCAAAATCCCGCCAGTTACCCAGGTAACTAAAGGGGAACCAAGAGTAACTGCCGGGTTTCTCGGTAATCTGAGAGTAACTAAGGGTTGCAAATGGGTAATTTTCTCGTGGGTAACTAGGGTAACTGATTGCGCATTGGGTTTATTTCAAATCTTATCCCTATTCTCCATCTGTACAAGTTTAACAAGCCACCGCATTTTTTCATTTTCTACTGAAACTAAGCAACCCGCGAACCTACAATCTAATATTTACCTATCGTAAGCCTGTAGATATCTTATTATTAGTTCCATCAATGTCAGAAACGGATTTTACGGGCCCGGAAACCTGCCAATCGATATATGTATCTCGAACTTGTAAATGTTTTCCAACAAACCCTGACACCCCTAATTCCCTTCAGTTTTAATTTTAGTAGAAAATAAATGTCGAAAATCGATCCTGCGGTCCTGAAGATCAGTGAAGTTTTCTTTCCTAAAAGAGATAGTTGTTCTCAGCAGAAAAACCATTTTTTTCGTGGGGGGGGGGGGAGCAGGGATAGCTTGTAAATACAAGACAGACTATACTCGGGCTTCAAGTCGGTCTGATGTAATACGTTATGATGAGCTGAGATTTGGCTGTCTGGATTCGTTACAAAAATGTTGGATACGTTTTCATTGCTCCCCCAACTCCTATTACCAGCAGAGTTGAATTCTGAATAATATGCTAAAGACATTTTACAACGAATAGGAAAAGTCGCCTACATTGGACCACCTCCTAAATCAGACCACCACGGTTTCTCGATAAAGATGATAGATAGCGTGCTGATTACGCGTACGTTAGGTGGGCGATGATGCAACATGAGAAGAAATTACGGAAAAATTCAGTTATGGCAGCTTGTTGGCAGGGGTGGTGTGGAAGTTTTAAACACTCCCTCCTCCCCCTCCCCCATAATTTGGCAGTCGGCAAATTTTGAAACCGTTCATTTGAATT
This sequence comes from Acanthococcus lagerstroemiae, assembly GCA_031841125.1. Lineage (NCBI taxonomy): Eukaryota > Metazoa > Arthropoda > Insecta > Hemiptera > Eriococcidae > Acanthococcus > Acanthococcus lagerstroemiae. Next base: position 29,076,238 of record CM063113.1, on the reverse strand, counting down.
TTTCATTTTTCTATGAATGTTTGTTTGTTTGTTTGTTTTTTTGTTTTGTTTTTTTTTCAATGAAAAAATATTTCGATTAAAAATCGGCAAATTTTTAATTTTTTAAAAATTTTGTCGGCATATATTTTTAGTTTTTGAAAAATATTTGTCGGCAAATTTTTCTCCTCCACCTTTCCAAGCTGAAAGTCAAATTTCGTTCCTGATAATGAAATTCCCTGGACTCCTGTCAGAGACTAGTCAGTCAAAAGCTGAAGGTTTCAAGCTGAGTATCGAACGTTATCTGAAAGGTTAAAACAAAGCTGAAATGTGGAAGACATTCCCGAAAATCTGAAAGTCGGTAGCAAACGTTGAATTTCGAATTTCAATGACTATTCTGTTTTTACTAGATTCTCTGTTTGACCTAGAGCCTGAAATTTGAGACAGTTGAACATTTTATTAAAATTTAAAATTTGAAAGCAAAAGACTTATTTTCCAATGTCGCAAGTTGAATCCGATAGCGAATGTTATATTGTTTACTTTACGGGCTTTGGTCCTAGTGAATGAAGGAGGGAAATTTAATCTGGAACAAAATTCAGAACTCCATGTGTTTCTTCCATAAGAACGAACAGGAGATTGTGGCACGGACACGAATTCCCCAAATCCATCCAAATGACTTGAAACTTTGCAGGTTTTTTTTTTTTTTTTTTTTAATTTTATTGGAACCAGTTTAGGAGCCGAATCAGAGGAAATTAAGGAAAAAAGATCACCATGAGTAAATAACGATCGCCTTAACGTGTAAAGGAAGTTGTGCATTTCTCTCAAACATTCCTAACATCCTTCCAGCTTCCCCTTCTAGACTAGGGTATGCTCATGTGCGCAAATGTGAGTGCTTTGGGGATAAGGTTTCAATCTGCATTGGCAGGGACGAAACTATGGAGGGGGTGTGAAAACCCCCTAATAATTTGGCAGTCGGCAACTTTTGAAACTGTTCATTTGAATTTTTCATTTTCTAAGAACGTTGGTTTGTTTTTTGTTTGTTTCTTTATTTTTCAATTAAAAATATTTTGATTGGAGAATCGGCCAGTTTTCACATTTAAAAAAAAATGTTTCCGGCAAATTGCTAGTTTAAAAAAAAAAAATACTTGTCGGCCAATTTTCCTTCTCCAATCTTAACATCGTCGAATTTTCGGCTCATAGTTTGTTCGAGTTTCCTTTTGATCCACGGGGGAGGGAGGGGAGAGAATAACGTGATGTATGAGTCGAAACTGGAACGCGATGATTCTCCAGGCCTGTGCAACTGTGGTTGGTAAAGTAATAAGCAGATGGAGAGAAAAGTTGAAATTCTCGAACGACTGCCAAAAACTTGGGGTATGAAAGAAAAATCTTACCGTCTTATTTTAGTGCGGCGTATTTGGGAAATGATTCATTTTATAGTGAAATTTAATACGTCGGTATTGAAAAACATGAAGATCAGTTTTAAATTTGGAGCCTAGCCGTCAGTCCCGTGGGTCTTCAGTGGTGAAAGAAACAAGGTGTCAGAGTCGGAGGTTAGCTTATATGTATCTAGCCCAGTATATGGTCTGGAAGGTAAAATGGCAACTAGAAAACTTTATGCTTTTTAAATTCTCCACAAACATTTCTTGCAATTTTTTTCGTACTTATCTAGAAAATGCTATAATGGGGTGGCTTGAAAGCACCCTGTTATACCGCCATTCATTAAAACACGCCTTATGGGTAGAAATGCCGCAAGTTGAAAATTGTGTACTCGAGGAGGAAAACAACATTTTTGTAAAATACAAGACGAAATTAATTTCGAACTTGCAAATTTTTTTCCATCTTCAGTCCTTCATCCTACCCGAGGGCTCTTTATTTTTGTGGTAGCGGAAAATCAATACCAGAATATCAGGGCCGTACCCAAGATTTAAATAAAGGGCGGGGGCTCAGTCACAGATCCACTCTCCTCTCCGTCTCAATCCATGGTTTTTTGTTGTTGCTTTTTTGGTCGATACGGTCCTGACAGAATTTGATTCTGTGGATCCAAAGACTTGTGCGATAATGTTCATCTATAAATTGTAAATTTTTTATTATTTTCAGCCCCTGTTCTTACTCTAGGTCCCTCAGTTTCATGGTACCTGAAACTCGTTTTCAGAATTGAATTATGCGACCTCGAGAAATGTTATTGACTCATATTGCATTTAACGCATTTGTGATTTTGACCCTTGCCTCCGTGCTGGGGGCTGTATCAAGTTCATTTGATCAATGAATTTAGCGATCTCAGAAATCTACTTTTTCATGTTATTGTTTTTTCTTTCCGCTTGTACAAATTCGAAAAGTTCTTCCAAAACTCCAGAAAACATGAAAAACACTATGTTAAAAATGGTGGAATTGAGAGGTGGGCAGCTACCCGGAAAAGATTCTGGGAATGGGTACGCAGGTGCGGATCTAGGTGACCATTTTAGGGAGGGAAATTGCAGAAGACAAACCGCGTAAATATTTTGCTGATCTCTCCCCCGCAGATTTGCCCTCTTCCACCAGAGATTTCCCTTCTCCCCAACTAATCCCCCCCACCGATTTTTCCTTTCTTTTGGTTTTTCGGGGGGATTTCCACATCCTCCTGGATCCGCGCTTGGGTTAGGTGCAGGGGTCTAGAAGTGTGTTCGATGTTCACTCTATCTGGTCGCAAAAATTAGTGATACAAAAAAAATTCAAATTTTCCACCATAAGACCTGTGGTAATGTATAGCAGTAAAAGAAGTCATTTCCTCCTACTCACTCACCCTTTCTGATAATTCCGGAATTGTGACGAAAAAATTGTATAGTAAAGTAAAATATCTTATGCAAAATTTTTCGAAAAATAATTTTTATTTGAATCTATTTTTTTTTTTTTTTAGATGTTATCGTCCTCAATATTTTTTGAGAAAAAAAAATTTTAGAAGGGGAGTCGTAACCTTCTATTACAGAAGAAGCTACACCTCGATTGTCTTACACAGGGGACCCATTTATGCATAATTTCTATCAAACTCCAACTTATCAAACATTTTTTTCAATTTTTCTCACTTTCTTATACTATTATAATGTAGAACCTTTAATCATACGAATTTCAAGTTGCGACATAACTCAAGTTTTCAGTTTAAAAAATCTCAAACCTCGTGCCTTACGAAAAATATGACAGTAAATAATCTGGAAAATTTCTCATAAATGCTTAGTGGTGTGGTAGGACGTACGGCGATGCACGCATGCCAAAGTGTCCCTTGAGATACCGCACCTCGACTCCGGAAACTACCATTTCGAGTATGGCCGGAGGGTATAAATGCCTAGTACTACGATAATTTACTATCCGCAAATTTCTCGATGTCATTTTTTGTCGTCCAAGTACAATAAAATCTTAAATATTTTTTAAATTGCCACATTCATTTTAATATTTATGCAGGGTGTAGCATAAAAACCCCCCATTTTTTTAATGAAGAAGTCAAACCGAGAGATAGAGAAACGGGAATCTTTCAAGGGCTAAGATCTAGTTTATTGTGAATGAAAAAAATTTATTTTTCTTTTCTCTAAATAGAATTTGAAAAGTATAATCAGATTTTCGATCCGACTTGGATTTAGCTCCAAATTCTACTTTTCCTTCTTTTGAGGAGTCGGTTCGACTTGACCAAAAAAAAAAAAAAAAAAAAAAAACTGACTTCACAGAACAAATTGAACAAAGTATCGGATCATTTTTTTTTCTAAGTCGCTTTGGTCGAGAATTCTATCTTTTTGATCCAAACACAATTTATGTCGCAAAATCCAGACATGATTTCTTCAAATGGCTTATTAAACTTTCCGAACGAAATTAAATTAAATATATCGAAATAGAAGTTTTTTGCGACCCAGATTTTGGAAACCCAATCAGAGTTTTAACCCGATCTCGATTAGAGTTCCGAGATTCAAATTTGACTGCTTCCAATTGGTCAAAACTCCCTCCTTTTAAAAATCGAAACAGGGGTGAATTTGAAAATCCAGTCAGATATTCCATTCGACTCCCGATTGACACCTCTGAATTCGATTTTTCCTTCTTCAAAGGAGGCAGTCTGACGCCGGAAAAATTGAACAAGGTGTCAAGATAGGGGTTCCTTGGATCGATGATTTCGAAAATTCTAATAAAGTTCTTAGATCGATGATTTCGAAAATTCTAATAAAGTTTTGGTCCAACCCTGATTTGAGCCCCAAGCAGGGTTAACTGCAAAAGAGCTATTTTACTTGCTTGCTTGTTGGTGTCGAAAATGAATAACTGATGCAACGAGCATGGACCTCACTTCTAAGGGGTACAAGTTCATTCATGAGCAGAAATAAACTTTCATTGTTAATAGGTCTAGCACTTTTTTAGCTGATTTTTTCGTTTTATCAATTTCAGTAGATGACATTGCCCCCCTCCCTGAAATGAAAACATTCTACCGTGCCAATATATTTTTATTCGGCCTTTTTCCGAATTTTATCCCGTATTTTGGAGTAGCCCCCTCCCTTAATCTCGTTAATCCAATCCACCAACTCATGATGGCGATCTACATACATTATCAGGGAGTACGTACATGTTTGTGTGTCCGAACTGCTGAGTTTTATCGGCTTCATCTAAATCTGACTTACAAAGTCAAAAACGAGTCTGAGTGGAAACAAAATATTCCATCGAAGATAATCTCGTACAGATAATAGTTATTTATATATTTTTTTTTTTTCCCCTATCTACTCGCGATGCTGGTAGCTCTCTCAGACGCGGTCGCAATATAATTTCGTGTGGATTTTATATGCGGCTCATAACCGCGCGCCGCAGCACGATGACATGAAAGCTAATTATCCGACATATTGTGACTGCAAGGTCAGCAATTTCGTATGTTAATTTAAACCAGGAAGAGTTCACGTCGTCGGGTTCGGCGAATGCGCGAGTATTTTATGCTTAATTTTGAAAATGAACGAGACTTCGCAATTCTAAGTCAAAACTAATAGAATTAACATGCGGTAATAGTTCTTATTGTTGTCGGTTGATAGAGAAATAATGAGAAGATTCGAGAGGTGGCCTCCGAGAATGGATGCTGACATTAATGGCAGAAAGATGAGTGGAGAAAAGACCGCGGCTACTGTTCGGTCTTTGAGGCTAGGGTACATAGGTTCAAGAAGTGATGTAAGGTAAAGTACCGAACTTGGATCAGTTTTTTTAACTTTCATATCTTCTCGTCAAATTTCTGAAAAATGATCAATTTTTGTACTGAGAGGTACATCCGACATAAGACGTCAGCATATTAATAATTTAAAAAAAAAAAAAAACCGGCTGTAAATTATGAAAACGTGAATTCGAGAAAAGGAAACACGCAAAATACATACAATCACTACGCCGTCAACTCAGCAACTGCATTCAGCCGATGATAAAACCAGTCCTCCCCACTATGTTTAGGTTAATAGGGACCATTGTTGCCAAATGGGAAGTTGGAAAAATGTACCAGCAAAAAAATTTCTATGTGTGCCAAAGGATACAAAGATGATATTTCTATCACCCATCAAATAAAAGTATGAAATTTAAAACAAAAACAAAAAACTATTCAGTAAGATGAAATGCCTCGAGATAGCTTAGAGACAATATCTATGAGTATGAGATTTTTGAAAAAGTAGAAGACTTTCGCTGTTCTGGTTGTGAAAGATGAAAAAAAAAACTATTTTTTCTTATTCTTTCTTCTTATGCTTATCCACTCAAATATCAAATTTTTGTGCGCCGTAAAAAAACTTTCTGACACTTTTTTTTTTTTAAATTAATTCCTGGTTCCGAGAAACGACAGGTAAATCTCAACGGTACATAGTGCTCCCCTCGTGTCTCAGAAATGTAAACAAATACCTTGCACAAAGGTTCTGGAACTCCAGCGTTAAGAACTTGACGTCAACAATGTTATTAAATAACGAAAATGCATTGTAATCTCTCTGGGGAGTAGAAAATGTCCCTGGAGCTTTACAGTTCACACTCATATTTCCGACAAAGTAGTGGTTCCCAATCGGATTTTACTTCTTATAAGTTGGGTTAAGTTCACTGAGGTCCTCTTAATATCTCCTCAGGCCAGTCTGTGCCTGAGCAGGTAATTGGGCTGATAAGTAATTAGGTAGTGACCGCTCGATTCTGAAATCCTCATTGAGAGCAAAGAGCTGAAGTAGTAGAAGGCAACCTTCGAATAATTTCCTCGATCTTTAATTTCTCGCAAAAGGTATTCGTGACTTGCGTTTACTACGTGTAATTATACGCTAATTCCCCCAAAATGAATTTAGAAAAATTATAAATATTCTATCCTACGAGACTACACAACTTCCCGTGTATATTTCCATTTTTTTTCTTCTTTTTTGTTGACGAGCGTGCTACCGTGGTGTAGGAAATCAACCGCAACATGACTCATGGGTATTTAACCCAATGCTAAACAACAATAAACTGGGGATTACAATTAATTTTGAACTAATATCTAAAAACTAAGAACACATCACTAAGGTGACACCAATGTTTCACTGGATTTTCCATGCGGCTCTGTGTAATTTTAGATTCATCATAATATCGTAATCGGTTTTATATTTGAAGCCTCTTCCTCTTCATTTTCTTTATGTATACACTCTACAGCTTGTATTTCACGTTTGCGAAGTGAAAGCTGAAGCTTCTCTTCATGCATACCTCCAATTGTACAATTTCCGGTGTTGCCATGGATAGCATTCGCTACACACGCTATACAGAGGTTGCCGGCCCTGGTTAGAGGGGTGCAAAAAATTCGTCGACTAGAAAAACAATTACCTCTTAAAGTAGAACTCGGTATACCTCCCCCCGTTCTGACGTCACTGATGCCATCAAATATATCGAAAATAGGGTTTCTGGAGTTGAATACTTCGTTTTTGACGTTATTTTGACTGTAACCTCTACCAATAAGGGTGCATAGGTGTCAGGGGGAGACGAGAAAACATCAATCATTGACTATCACTCTAGTACCTCGAAGGAAGGTTTTTGAAGTCGCTGAAAATGTTTCTGAAGTTATTTTTGACTGTGATTCCTACTAATAAGGGTCCTTGTGTGGCAGGGAGGGACGAGAAAACTTCAAAATCATTCACTATTATTCCAAGTATATCGAGAGTGGAGTATTTGAAGACGCTGAATTCGTTTTTTAGGTTACTTTTGACTGTAATCCCAGGGTTCACAGAGAACGGGGACGTGAAAACTTTAGAATTATTCAACATATATAGCTTCGAGTCTATCGGAAATGGGGTTTTTATAGTCGTTGAATTCATTTTCGGGTATTTCTCCCATCCCAGTCTCCTTGGACCTTACCAGTGGAGGTTTCAGGAGAAGTGACTTCAGAAATCTTGTTATCGAACACCCTGAAAATTTGATTGGTATCAGTTAAGACTACCCTCAGCTATCAGTGCCTAATTTTCTTCTATACACCGATTTCACTTCTTTTTTTTATAGCACCGAATGAAAAAGTTGGGAAAATTCGACATGTTGGAAGCTTTTTTTTTGTTTTCACGGCTTATTTGGTGGGCTCAGTTGGAAATTTTCAGTAAAGAAGTCGAAAAATTCCAAAAGGTCAACAAAAGCTTTTGTTTTTTGCTTCGTCGGTTTCGGAAAACGTGACTAAAATTTGTACTTGGTAATTTGGCATCTTTTTGCGTTTCTATTCGGCAATTCGGCATTTTTATAATCCCCCTCCCCCCAGTAAAAATTGCTCAAATCAGCCCTGAGTAGGAGACACGTATTTTTAAAAAAATACTGCTACGTGAGACTTCAGTTGAAGGGTTTTTTGTTCGTTTCCTTCCATCACTTTAGAATTTTGAGATCTGAACGTGTTCTAAACATGTAAAATTCCTGTCATAATTACTGTTTGCATTCGTTCACGTGGTAACACCGTTTTGACTCCAAATAGATGTGTTCTCTAACTTTACTTCGAACAGATTTGAGGAACACTCCTAATTAATAGAATCATCTACTAGTTTGACACTCTGAGTTTCACGAGCACTATGGCTGTGTGACTATTGCCTTTCAGAGATTATCGTCAGAAATGTTCGGAGAATATTTCCAATGATTTCTAAGGAATCCATCAGAAATGTTGGAGAAAAAATGTGATGATTACCGGAAAATTTCATCGGAAAAATTCAGTAAGAAGTCCAATATTTTCCAATGAATTTCTTCAAAAATCTTCGGGAAAATTTTCCTATAATTTTTAAGGAATTGCATCGGAAATTTTTTGAAAAAGTTTCCAATTTTTTCCAAGAAAGTTCATCAGTGTATTCTTCGAAAAAATATTCTGACGATAATTCTTAAAAAATTTCATAGGAAATATTCGGAGAAAAACTCCGATGGTTTCTAATGAATTTCATCGAAAATTTTCTGGAAAAATGTTCAATAATCTCCAAAGAATTTCATCGTAAATCTCTGGAAAAAATCTCGGATAATTTTTAAACAATTTCATTGTAAATTTTCGGGAAAAATTTCCTGTAATTTCCAAGGAATCGCATCGGAAATCTTTGGAAAAAATCTCGATGGGCTTCCAAAAAATTTCACAAAAATTCTGTGAGAAAATTTCCTGAGAATTTTTGGAGAATTTTATCGAAAGCACTAGGGGAATAACACCAAAAGTTCTGAAGAATTGTACCGAAAATCTTCAGAAAAAACCTTTGATTATTTCCGAGGAATTTCATGAAAAATATTCGGAACAATTCCTTTGATTTTCGAAGATTATTTCCGACAAACTTTATCGAAAATATTAAGGGTAAATTTCCGGCCATTTTCAATGACTTTTATTGGACATCATTAAAAAACATTACCCGACGTTTTCAGGAGAAATTTTTGTGACATTTTAGGAAAACTCTGCAATTATTCCACAGGATTTTGTCGGATATCACTGAGAAGTACCTTTGATGATTCTTGAAGGTTTTCTTCAGAAAAATATTTCGATGATTTCCAGATATTTTCATCGGAAATTTGTGGGATGTATTTCAATGATCTCAGAAGAATTTCATCAGAAATGTTCGGGAAAAATCTTCGTAGATTTCTACAGAATAATTTTCGATGAGATTCTTCGGAAAATCTCGGAGTTGTTTCCGAAAATTTCCGATGCAATTCTTTAAAAATTATTGGAAAATATTCTCGAAGATTTTCCAGGAAATTCTTTGGAAAACACTGGACTTTTTTTCTTTGAATATTTATTCTCCGGAAATCATTACATTTTTTTCTCCAAGATTTCTGATTAATTCCTTAGAAATTATTGGAAATTTTCCCCGAACATTTTTGACAAAAATCTCTGAAAAGCATCAAAACTGTTTCTAAGGATATCCTTCCTAAATCATCAGGGAGAAGGCGAAGGGGGGTGTACTGTACTCCGGGATATGTGGAGCAATGAAAAGAGGTGCGGCGTGGCTATTTGGGGGAGCTTTATATTTATTATGTCTTCTATATTTTTTTATGTTTTTTATTATTATTTTTTGTTTGTATGTAATTTGAAAAAGTAAAAACCTATATTGTATTATTATGAACATTTTCATCTTCTCCCCCCTCCCCATCATTGGCCTCACGGCTGTGCTGGGGGAAACAAATATATTTTGTATATTTTGTATGATTCTTGATAAAATTGTTTGGAATCATTGGAGATATTTCCCAAAGATGTCCGATGAAAGTCTTCGAAAATTATCGCAAATTTTTCCTGAATAGGAGATTTTTCTCGAAGAATTCTGATGAAATTCTTTGGAGATTTATAAATTAATTTTTCCTGAGAATTCTTGATAAAGTTCTTCAAAAGCCATCGGAGTTTTCCCCGAATATTTCTCATGAAATTCTTGTCGAAGAGACCGCTCGCCTAGCGAAACACTTGAGTTATACTTCGTTCAGAGTAACGAAGTTTTCCAATGGCGGAAGGAAAACCGACTTACCCGGAGTTTTCCTATGGCGGAAAGAAAACCGACTAATTCTGTATATGACTTTTAAATTCGACTGCATTTCGATTTGAATTCAACGGCGAAATGGAGTGGAATTTGAGTAACATGGAATAGTTTGAAATTCGACTGCATTACGACTCAAAATCGACGTCAGTGAGCAGTCGATTTAGTTTAAAAATCGACTCCATTTCGACGAACTTTTGTGAAGACCTCAATTTAACGTCGTATTCCAGTCGACTTTAGGTCGACTGTCGATTCCAAGTCGACTCAAAATCGACGGTCGACATGGCTTAACGGGTACTACGATAGCACAGTGTTCGCGATACCTGGTTCTGAATTGAAAAGACACAAAGAAAATGGCAGCTTCGTAAAACTGCTACTTATCGACCGGGATAGCTCCTTGCTAGGAAGTTCATGGCTATCCACGAGAAGGGAGCATCTCCGAATGCATTCTTAAGGAACCAGCCGGCGTTCGTGAAAATGCGAACCGGTGTGACAGCCTTTCTCGTGCATCCTGAAAATTCTCGGGGAACCGGTTTTGAAAACGAATATGCGACGGAAAAAGTTGACCCTGAATGTGTCAAAATCATCTAAATTTGTTCTTCTTTTTTTTTCTGATCACGCAGATGTTACCAGTTGCTGTTGGACGACGGTCAGCCGTACTGCGAGTGGAATTACAACGGCCTCGGCTTTGATTATCAACTTTTAGCCGGTCCTAGTTTCATCGCCGTGTACACGATTGTCGGTGTGATACTCGGTGTGGCCGCTGACAGGTACAACAGGTACGTCGATCTGGCAAGTTAATCGGTTGTGTACATATATATATATATTTTTTTTTTTTCATACATACTCCCTTCTGGCTCTCGGAGCGTCGATAACGCATTCGACGCTGTAGGCCAACAGGTAACAACACTAAAGCCTAACTCCGTCTAAAGCAATCATGATCGAGCTTATAAACCAATTTTGCACGCGCTCATCCGCGAGACGAATAGCACATAAAAATTCAGCGAAAACATGGATACGGTTCGAGTTTACGACCCATTTTTTTGGTACCGCGGACCATTTTTTGCGCGGGTATTTTGGGCGACTGCACGCTGAGCTGCGTGAATACGTGCGAACATTTTGCGCTCGTGATTGATTACGAAGGTCACGGTAAATTTTTTGCGCCAGGTTGTGCTTTTTTTGCCTAAGTACATTATATTTGTTTACGAGTGTGAGAGGAGGCGTAGCTGGGCGGCTGAGATGGACGCGCGGCTTCGCGAAATTACGATCGTTTTACGGCGTCTATACGGAGTCTGGCTCGGGCCGCTTTATTGTTAATTAAAATCGCGAGACGGGTGAATCGAATTCGAAATTGAATTATCAGGGGGGGCGTTAAAGTTATTTTATTGTTGCCGGAGGTCGTGAAGGCCTTGTAAGCACGCAAAGCTGCCGGACAGCATCTTCGCCGAGAAAAACTGACCGGCGAATTCTTGAATAGCTGCAAAAATATTTCAATGGAAACATGGCGGGGATTAGCAAAATGCAAAGACCGGAAGTTTTGGTTACTGTCGTTTTGTTTTTGTTTTTTGTCAATAGATATTTGAATTTTGATTGAAACATTATTCGATCTGTGTACAGTAGGGAAGGTTCCGAGTCACGGCCAGTGACTAGTATCGAATTGCGACCCACCTGCAAATGGGATGAAAGCAACTGTTCGAAGTCGTGATTACAGTAAGCTGACAGCATGAGTGAGTACAGCTCCTGGAAACACCCTATGCTCCATTCGAGTTCAGAATGTCCGTCAATCAAAGAGACGTGCACACTGTTTAGCATCCCTACAAAATTGCCGAGAAAAAATTGATGTGCGGAGCTCCTTCTGCCAGAAAAATACTCATTTTCAATCGTTATCAGCGAATTTGAGAAAATGAACTGGGAATCGATTTCATTTGAAAGACTTCATTCTGATCTGCTGCACTGCGTTGCATTGTGTGGTTCGACGTAATTTCCTTTCCCCTTGGTATACCGAAACGCCTACTGGATTTTGATTGATGGGCATTCTTTACTCGGGTGGAGTATAGTATTGACATCCGCCATTTTCAGATGCTTGGTGTCCGACGATTCACAATTCGATACGCGGAACGTTCCGCGTAGTGAATTGTGAGTCGTCGGACACCAAGCGACGAAAAATGACGGACGTCAATACTCGGATGTTTCTAGGTGCTCTAGCATGAGTTGACGCGTACGACAAGTTGAAGCAGTGAGGTCAACATACATTCAGTCGTTCACGATGAAACGTGTTTCGTGTAGCGAAAAAGGAAAGGCACTGGAAGTTATACAAATGGTTGTAAATTTCACCGACATGAGGCTTTGAAAAATGAAGTCGAAAAGTAGGTTTGTGCTGGTAAATCGTCTTCAGTTTTTATGAAAATCGATCAGTCAGGAACAGTTTCTGTTTCGAGGTATACCCATAACCATGCCAGAAGTGATGCGGATGTGCTGGAAAAGGAACGCATGAGCAACAGCGTAAAATGGAAAGCTGGTGAGAACTTATGTCAGCGTCCGAGTAAAATCCTCAATCGTGAATTACTGAAGGAGGAACCTTCGTGCCATCTCGCGGATGGTGGTGTTCATCTTATCAAGAACAGAACTGATGACGCGTCGTGACATTCGGCAAATCACGCAAGCACAGCAGCCCCGTATCCATGGGGCCAAGCTAGGGCTGAGTCCCCTCTAAAGGTATCTTGAGCCCCTCTAGGCAAAGATATCACCATTAAAAAAATCCCCATTGCACTGAACGAGAAAGGCAGAAAGGATAAAGAGAATTAATATCACAGGAACATTTTAAAATTTAGAACAAAAACTGGTGCTGTTCTATCTACCAGCCGTTTTTCTGTTCTGATATGCTATCTACCAAATCGAGGGTAGTACGTCTGTTCCAGTATGCGATCTACTACTCGCAGATAAACCAGCTCCGTAGAGAGGAAAAGAGGACCTGGGGGAATTTCTACGAGCTCCCCTCTCCTTCTAGTTCATTTTGTTCTTCCGTCAGATGGGAAAAAATTATAAGCTACGGGATAAGAGGTTTCTTTCGCATGGCATAAGAAGTGATTGCTGATTTCATGTACAGTATGATGCAGCCGTAAGCTTGAAATTCAGGCCTTCTAAGAATATTGCCCCCCTGAAAGTCTGGACCCGGGGTATCCCCCCCCCCCGTTAAGGTTGAGATAAACAATACAGTAACCCAGTATAACAGTAACAAAAACCTTTCCTTGGTCAGCGTTTCCTTCGGCTACTGCAAAATGTTGCTAAAAGATTTTTATTCGCACATTGTGAGTTCCGAAGAATGCTGGCCCGCTACATTGTGGAAAACCACTCGACGAGGAACATACAGGCCGCACTGGCTGCTTTCTTCAGTGATCCGAGGAATCCTGAGAGGCAACGGCTCGGGGCTTTGTTCCTGACAAGCAGGCGGCAATACATACCGCATCTGAACTGGAACTGTTACCACAAACTGTCCGAAGTGATTCACCTTGCTGGGCCTGCTTACCGGCAGAGGCATGCCAATATATCCTTTGCTAGTATACTTACAGAAATACCAAGCTTAATATTTTGAAACGGTAGATCGCATACTACATCACTCCATCAGTGGTGGATGACAATGGCTGGCAGATAATATATTAGAACAGCACCCAAAAACTTGGTTATAACTAATTTGGGACTCTTGGCTTGGGAATGGGATCTCGAAAAACGTGTTTTAAAATCGAAAAATTACTCATTTTTGCATATTTCAAATTGAATTTCAGGTACCTCGGGGTAATTCTCCCCCTTCGCCCCCTGGCTACACCACTGCCGCGTAGAAATCTTTACATAATATATTATGTGTATCCTCAAGCCCCCCTGATAAACAGTCAACACCCCCTATTGCAGATGGCTGGCTACGGGCCTGAAGCAGAGTACCTAAAAGCCGCCTCGTTCACGTTCCTTCCTCCTACAACAGCATGACAGTCCATCTTATTTTTAATAACACCAGCTCCACACTGACAGTTCTACGTCTGTTGAGGTGGGAAGGAAACTGAGTTGGCGTGCAACAGCCGCAATTCGGTTCTATAAGGGGCCGCAATTCGGTCATGCAACATTCGGTTGATAAAAATATCCAGCGGACCGCAATTCGGTATTCGGTTTTCCCGTATACCAGCTCTCCGGGACGCAACTCGGATGCAGCCTACAGTAGTTCGGGATAATTTTCAGATAGTAGGTTTTAGCGGGAAAAGTCGCTGTGTGTGGACATGTGGTAACATGCCCGCTTCGCAATCCCTGCGTCTCGGGTTCGAGTCCCTCCAACGCGGGAAAACTAGAGATAGTCACACCCGCTAACATCCTAGCAAATACAGCGACTGCTATCAATCGAAGTGGAAAGATAGCGCGTCCCGTAACCCAGTCAGTTCGAACGAACAAGGCATTACAATCGCAGGGCGTGTTACCACGAGATTAGAAAGATCGGTACTGTGCATGTACACGTCATGGAAGCTTACTCAACGTCGTGAAACACGTGGCTTGTAAGCGGACTGTGGCTGCACACACTCTTCGGCACAGAGAAGGAAAATTCTAGCTCAACAAAACCTTGGGAAAAGCAATGGCAAACTACTTCGACTAACCTGCCCAGAAGAGTCGCGGGTCAGAACCGCGACAGCCAACGTTGGGCATCAGATACGGCGCCAAAAGAAGAAAGAAGATACAAGTGGGGAAAAGTAGGACAGCAATATCTCGATGAATTGTCAAGCAAATTCAGTTCGGTTTGCAAAATTTATTACTAAAACCATCTCTTAACGACCCGCAATAATATCAGCAAGTTTCCATAACAAATGGGAGAATAATTGATCAATTCTGCCGCATACTTTATCTTTGTCATAAATAAGGCTCTTTTATTTATTTATGTTAAGCGAAACTTCTTTATGCAGGTTTATGATTGTTAGTTGATGTAGAAAAAAGTGAAACGAACACGAACACATGAAACGAAAAAGTGACGTGTAGTCACGCTCCACTCACATTTGATGTGTGTGTGTGTGTGTGAGGACTCTCAGAAGTATTCGCATTACTACAACGTTCTGAGGCCTCGGTGAAAACGCCGACGTAGTGGGGCCCCACGTTGCCAATTCTCACCATTCCTCTATACCTATGCAGGACGTTGCGAAGGTCGCAAATTGTGGAGTGAAGTTCGCGAGTAGTGGTTTACTCTGAAATCGAATTAAGAACGGGCTTGTGAAGCTAATTTGAAATTGTGTGTATTGGTGCCTTTATTTCGCGGCCGTTGGGAGGTCACACACCTGAATAATTTTAGGTATCGCTGTGGGGCCACCATCTTGTATTCTACCAAGCACTCACTCTTAATTCCAAAATGAGTAGAATCATGATACTACAAAGTCTGAGAATCCGCAGTTCATCGACTGAAGTATCAGCATGGTTATACATGGGTCATTCTCCCAATATTTCAATATTGTCAAAAACTAAGAATGTTAGAAAATAATTTTTTTTTGTGAGATAAGTGTAAATCTCTTCTATCATGTCAATCAACCAAAGAGTTCAAAATACATAACCTGACATATAGCTAACTAGCATCCCCAAACTGTCAAATTACAGTCAAAATTCCATCATCGTCTATGTAACCACTCACGGATTTTTCTTAAAAACGCATCACACAGACAGACATTTCTAATAAAAAATTTATGTGGAATGTTTGTTGTGCAAGTCATTTGAGGACGCTGCCCAAAATTTTGACCCCTCAAGAGGGTCTACCAGCTACGTTGAAGTTGTGTAACCACTTTTATTTCTTCGTAGTTTGCACATTTTTATAGTGCTTATTGTGGGTGACATTCGTTTCACGAAAAAAAGTAGAAACCCTGAATCCTTATAGTTAGAAGGAGGTTATGTCTCGTCCACAAAATAATTTCCAAAAATTCCGAAGTTAACATGGTTATACAAAATGTTTTTTTAAACTGAAAATCGACTTTCCGTACTCTAAATTTTCCTTTGTAGACTACAGTAATAAACTGTGAAGCAATTATCACAAGTATCGAATAACCGCATACTTGTAGCAAGCCAACACTGTAGAATATACAAACGTGCTCAGTATTAAATTTTTTCAAAGTACTAGCTGCCTACAGTCAATTTATACACAAAATATTCCTTCGTCGTCTACAAGATTTTTTCTCTTCGTCATATCCGAGTAAGACCCCTCAAAAAATCTATCCAAAATATATTTAAATTGATAAGCTTGCCTCTAATCGACTACCTATCGGTAAGGATCCTCGAGTTATCGATTTAATCGATTTTCCTGCATGCATAACACTGAAAATTGAAATAAAGGATCCGGAAAAATTTTCTTACGCTTCCCGTATTAAAAAGCATATTCCACTGATTGCGTCACGTATCCAATACTGCCGTGTTAAACAAGAACAATCTATGTGCACATTTAGGGAATTTGAGGGTGATTATGATCCGAGTGTATCGGTCTCTGTATTTTGTGGCCGTTGGGAGGTCACACACCTGAATTTTTGCTATCGCTGTGGGGTCACTTACTTCTATCACATGGAGGTGCTTTCACTTTTTCCACTGAGCACTCCGGGAAGACATTCATATGTTTGGAGAGTTAGAATGGTGTGTGGGTTTGTACTCAAGTTAATATCAGTACACTGGTTCGTCTCAATTCGCTGTAAGAAAGCACTTTACCTCGCGTGAAATAATGTGCACCACCACCGGGTGGTAACACAAGGCATGTAGTAGACACCAAGAGAGGAAACGTAAATTCCTGTAGACTTCAATTTACCGAGTGCACCACCACCGGATAGTGACACAAGGCTTGTAGAACACACAAAACGAACGACGACCATAGGAAAATGCGACTTCTCAAACAAAATGTAAATATAACAGGTAGTAAATAATAAAATCGTCTGGCTTGATCCGTAGCAGTATTCATTTCCATTTCGGAAAGAGAAACACAACAAAACGAGCACAGGTAATAGGTATGCAGTACTAATACGCAGTAACGTCAAAAAACCGAGCACAATAACGTGCAGCATGGAGCACAATAACAGAATGCCAGGTCTCGGTGGCTCGCCACCGATCCAAATTCCAGAACTGGACTTCCCACATTGGCTTCCGTCCTGTATGTTCATGGTCACACGTGGACCAATGGAGATATATTTCATAGTAGTACGTGGACCAATGAGGGGACCGAAACCCACTACAGGGGGCGAGCCGCACACTCAAATGCGTCCCAATTATCGTCACAGGCGGGGTCTATCCTAACAGGTAGGGATAAGCCGAGTTTGAGCAGAGCGTCGAAAGGTTAATTAATCACAGTTGATTATTACAATTAATTAATACAGTTGAATCATATTAGAGTTGAATCATATTGGAGTTGTATTAAATTATTGTTATTACTATTACTATTATTACTATCATAAATTTCCACTAAGTCGAGTCGAAAATGATGAATTTTCGACATCTTGTATTGAGGGTTGTTAAGAACTGAGTGTAATGGTCTCTGTATTTTGTGGCCGTTGGGAGGTCACACACCTGGATTTTTGCTATCGCTGTGGGGTCACTTACTTCAATCACATGGAGGTGCTTTCACTTTTTCCACTGAGGACTTGGGAGGACATTCAAATGTTAGGAGAGTTAGAATGGTCTGTGGGTTTGTACTCAGTAATTATCAGTACACTGGTTAGTCTCAATTCGCAGTAAGAAAACACTTTACCTTGTATTGAGGGTGATAATGATCTGAGGGTATCGGTCTCCGTATTTTGTGACCGTTGGGAGGTCACACACCTGGATTTTTGCTATCGCTGTGGGGCCACTTGATTCTATCACATGGAAGGGCATTCACTTCCTTCACTGAGGACTCTGGGAGGACATTGCAAGGATTGGAGAGGTAGAATGGTCTGTGAGTTTGTACTCAGTTATTATCAGTACCCTGGTTAGTCTTGATTTGCAATAAGAAAACACTTTACCTTGTATTAAGGCTGGTTAAGAACTGAGTGTATTGGTCTCTGTATTTTGTGGCCGTTGGGAGGTCACACACCTGGATTTTTGCTATCGCTGTGGGGTCACCTACTTCTATCACATGGAGGTGCCTTTACTTCCTCCACTGAGAACTCTGGGAAGACATTCAAATGTTTGGAGAGTTAGAATGGTCTGTGGGTTTGTAAACAGTTATTATCAGTAGACAGGTTAGTCTCAATTCGCTGTAAGAAAGCAATTTCCTCGTATTGAGGGTAATAATGATCTGAGTGTATCGGTCTCCGTATTTTGTGGCCGTTGGGAGGTCACACACCGGAATTTTTGCTATCGCTGTGGGGACACTTACTTCTGTCGCATGGAAGTGACTTCACTTCCTCCACCGAGAACTCTGGGAAGACATTCAAATTTTAGGAGAGTTAGAATGGTCTGTGAGTTTGTACTCAGTTATTATCAGTACCCTGGTTAGTCTTGCTTTACAGTAAGAAAGCACTTTACCTCGTATTAAGGGTGATTATGATTCGTGTGTATCGGTCTCTCTTATTTTGTGGCCGTTGGGAGGTCACACACCTGAATTTTTGCTATCGCTGTGGGGTCACTTACTTCTATCACATGGAGGTGCTTCCACTTTTTCCACTGAGGACTCTGGGAGGACATTCAAATGTTAGGAGAGTTAGAATGCTCAGTGGGTTTGTACTCAGTTATTATCAGTAGACTGGTTAGTCTCAATTCGCTGTAAGAAAGCACTTTACCTCGTATTGAGGGTGAATAAGGTCCGAGTGTATCGGTCTCTGTATTTTGTGGCCGTTGGGAGGTCACACACCTGAATTTTTGCTATCGCTGTGGGGTCACTTACTTCTATCACATGGAGGTGCTTTCACTTTTTCCACTGAGGACTCTGGGAGGACATTGATAGGATCGGAGAGGTAGAATGGTCTGTGAGTTTGTACTCAGTTATTATCAGTACCCTGGTTAGTGTCAATCCGCTGTAAGAAAGCACTTTTCCTCGTATTGAGGGTGATAATGATCTGAGTGTATCGGTCTCCGTATTTTGTGGCCGTTGGGAGGTCACACACCTGGATTTTTGCTATTGCTGTGGGGCCACTTGATTCTATCACATGGAAATGCCTTCATTTTCTCCACTGAGGACTTTGGGAAGGCATTCCAATGTTTGGGGAGATAGAATGGTCTGGAGTTTGCACTCAATTATTATCAGCATACTGTTTAGTCTCAATTCGCAATAAGAAAGCTCTTTACCTCGTATTAAGGGGTCATTAAAATTTGAGTGTATCGGTCTCTGTATTTCGTGGCCGTTGGGAGGTCACACACCTGAATTTTTGCTATCGCTGTGGGGTCACTTCTATCACATGGAGATGGTTTCACTTTTTCCACTGAGGACGTTGGGAGGACATTCAAATGTTAGGAGAGTTAGAATGGTCTGTGGGTTTGAAGTCAGTTATTATCAGTACACTGGTTAGTCTCAAGTCGCTGTAAGAAAGCACTTTTCCTCGTATTGAGGATGATAATGATCTGAGTGTATCAGTCTCCGTATTTTGTGGCCATTGGGAGGTCACACACCTGAATTTTTGCTATCGCTGTGAGGCCACTTGATTCTATCACATGGAAGTGCATTCACTTCCTTCACTGAGGACTCTGGGAGGACATTGCAAGGATTGGAGAGGTAGAATGGTCTGTGAGTTTGTAAACAGTTATTATCAGTAGACTGGTTAGTCTCAATTCGCTGTAAGAAAGCAATTTCCTCGTATTGAGGGTGGTAATGATCTGAGTGTATCGGTCTCCGTATTTTGTGGCCGTTGGGAGGTCACACACCTGGATTATTGCTATCGCTGTGGGGCCACTTGATTCTATCACATGGAAATGCCTTCATTTTCTCCACTGAGGACTTTGGGAAGGCATTCAAATGTTTGGGGAGATAGAATGGTCTGTGAGTTTGCACTCAATCATTATCAGCATACTGTTTAGTCTCAATTCGCAATAAGAAAGCTCTTTACCTCGTATTAAGGGGTCATTAAAATTTGAGTGTATCGGTCTCTGTATTTCGTGGCCGTTGGGAGGTCACACACCTGAATTTTTGCTATCGCTGTGGGGTCACTTACTTCTATCACATGGAAGTGGTTTCACTTTTTCCACTGAGGACTCTGGGAGGACATTCAAATGTTTGGCGAGTTAGAATGGTCTGGTGGTTTGTACTCAGTTATTATCAGTAGACTGCTTAGTCTCAATTCGCTGTAAGAAAGCACTTTACCTCGTATTGAGGGTGGTTAAGAACTGAGTGTATTGGTCTCTGTATTTTGTGGCCGTTGGGAGGTCACACACCTGGATTTTTGCTATCGCTGTGGGGACCCTTACTTCTATCACATGGAGGTGGTTTCACTTCTTCCACTGAGAACTCTGGGAAGGCATTCAAATGTTTGGGGAGATAGAATGGTCTGTGAGTTGGCACTCAATCATTATCAGTACACTGTTCAGTCACAATTCGCAATAAGAAAGCTCTTTACCTCGTATTAAGGGTCATTAAAAATTGAGTGTATTGGTCTCTGTATTTCGTGGCCGTTGGGAGGTCACACACCTGAATTTTTGCTATCGCTGTGGGGTCACTGTCGTGTATTCTACCAAGCACTCATCTTAATTCCAAAATGAATGTTTTTTATGTAACTTGGAGAATTTACGAGTATTATGTTAATCAAATGGAATCTATCCAGAAATCAAACATTGGACAGTTGTTGTAGTTGTAGTTGGTTAACGATTGACGCCAGAAAAGTGAAATTTGAGGAATTTGGAACTGAGGTATGCGATACTCACGAAAAATAGTGTTATTTAACCTAATAAGGCCCAGCCTGGTACGATCAATTGATTATCATTTCAGGTATAACTTACTCATAAATTCCTAGTTGCTTAACATTTTATTTATCGAATTTCAGGTCGGGCTTATTAGGTATCAGGTGGCCCAGCCTTCGTTGGTGGGCTGGATTTATCAAGTTTTGAAAAAGGGGTATTTTTATTAGAAGATCTGAGGAACGTAGAGCAGTCTAGAAAAATTTCAAGCTAGCCACTTTTTAAATATTGCAGTCGACGACTATAACACGAAGAAGGAAAAACATGAAATCACTTACATGCAAGTCTGGAGAGCCAAGACCTTAAACCAGGGCCTTATTGAGCTCACCTACCTTGATACGCGCATGAGGATCACGTCTCACACTCGGCTCACATGAGCATGTCATACATGCGAAGACTCTTGTAAGCTGATATTTCGATTTATGGTCATTATCAGGGCTGCAATTTTTATGCACAAAAAATAGCGAAATATGCGCATATTTTATGCACTGAATTCAGTCTAAATAATATGCCGAAAATATGCGTCAAAATTGTAAGATATGCGTAAGTATGTAAATACAATATGGGTATTGGGTATATTTTTTCAAAAGAAAAATTAAATTGGATACACTGAGGCAATTTTTATCATAGTTTAAAATGATCCAGCCAAGTATCTCCTTAAGAGTCCAATCTTCTTTTAATAGGAGATGCACCCAGGGGATAATGCACCTATTCGTAATTTCTTGGTGACTGATGAATGTGATGCAGGCAAGAGAAACGCTATCTCACATGCAAAAGAACATATTTTTCTAAAAGCTTGTCTACTAATTCATTAACCATTAGGTCTTCACAATTTTTTTTGGAGTCGGACATCATTCTCAACATTACAAAACTAATTTTTTGTGGGGAAGAAATTGAAAAATAAGCAGAATTCGTGCAAAATACGCGGTAAATGCCAAAATATGTGAAATATGCATGATGAAGTGCTGCTTCATTGACTCAGAATTCTGTGATTCGTTAACATCTTTTGATACTTATACCTATACGCCATAGATACAAATACGAGTATACATTCGCATAAAAATTGCAGCCCTGGTAATTTATTATAATAGAATCTTCCAATTTTGTTTCCTCTTTCAAGATATAATTTGCTGATTCTTAAATTTTTAAATGACCATGACTGAAAATAAATGACCTGAAGTGCGATCGTTGAAACGTTCTAAAAAGTGTTACGAGCGCTATTTGGTGTTACGCTGTTGTGATGTCGTTCCTTGAAAAGTGTTACCAGTGTTAAGCGGTGTTATGCCTCGTTACGAGTGTTAAGATAGCGCGGATAACTACGAGATAGAAGCTGCTCGGGACCAGCTACTATCGAGTGTTATGTGGTGTTACGATGTTATCAACCGTTGTAAGTGTTGTCCTTTTTGGCTTTTTACTCTGTGCTGCTTTATTGACATCCGACATAATAACACCTTCCGTAATCTTCAAAGTTCCAATTCTTACCCTCGTTCGTTTGGTAATTGCACTTCTCCTCCCTTCTGTCAAGTGAGGAGCCAACACATTGAAAATCACTTCGAAGATTTCTTTCGTTACACGAAACATTGACCGGAATTCCACATCCGGAACTTCGAAGTTTTTATTCTCCTCACGTATGTTGGCTCGTCGCATTCTTAAACCTCGCCGGAGTGCAATGTGGTTGTTTTCCACTATCTCATCATGAACTGCTGCAAAATTTAGATCAACCAACTGAATAGCATTCATATTTTTATTTTATCGAACAAACAAAATTGAAAATCACCGCACTAGAAAATTGGAGAAGTTAAAAAGTCGTAGTGATAATAACTAACTGATAAGGAATTACAGCCTCGGAAGATTTGGTAACACCGAAATTCAACAGTATTCAACGATACCAACTTTCATAACTTCGATTAACGCGGCCAATTTAATCCCCGTGGTAACACCCGTAACACCAAATAGCGCTCCTAACACTTTTCAAGGATCGCGCTTCTGAATGACTGTTAAACACTTTAATACAACATACTACACCCCTCCCCCCCCCAAAAAAAAAACCACCAACGCAGATGAATGTAGGCCAACACTACTGATAAAATTACCCCCAAAATATTTTCCAGCGACGCCACTGGTAAAAATTCATGATAACGGCCCACGAACACACATCAAATACATTATCGGACTATACACATCCTTACCAATATGAGTTAGCTGTAACGACAGGCCAGGCTGTTAGTCGCTGAGAGAGAGAGAGAGAGAGAGAGAGAAAGAGAGAAACTAAAAACCAGACTCCTGCTCTCCTCAACTCCTTTAACATTTTTTGACCAGATAATATTCAGTCATTCAGTACACACACCTACCGACTGATGTAGTAATTCACACAGTACTTGATTTTTTAGAAAATGTAAAGCAAAACTGCAAATTAATTTCCTTATGGGAAATTAAGCATCCTTTGTTAAACTTGCCCCCCTCTGACAGACCCCCTCAGAATTGTTTGATTTTGATAAATAAATGCGACTGTCTGGTTTTTAGACCCCAAGGACCCTTAGTCACTAAGAACAAAACATTTCAAAAATAGTGAAATTTGAGACCACCCCGGTAGATACCTATTGTATGTTCTAGCACACTTTAAAATATTCAAATACTCTGGTGTTTTTTTACTTTTTCTCATTCTTAATAATTTCTGCAACATACAAAAATCAAAAAACTCAACCAAATTTTCTGGCAGAATATTAACGATTTTTAAATCGAAAGTGGACAGTTTTGCTGTAAGTTTTCGTCACTTCAAGTTCGAAAATTTGACATCTTTTGTATCAATTTTTCAATAGATTTTATTATTTTTAGAGTTCTGAATTATGGATTATGGAAATTTAAAAAATATTCAGTGGATTCTCATTTCTAGGGGAAAATTTCAGTTTATGTGTTCTGGTGTACTTTAGTTTTTGTTGTTGTTTTTTTCAACATTTTCTAGCCTTCTTAATCATTTTTCGTAATTCTCAAAGAAGCCTAAATTTCCTCCAGATTTCAACAGTGAATATTCAATTAAAAGTTGAATGTTTCATTTTAGTTTTTCATTACCACCAGTTCAAAAATATTCAGATTTCGTGTGCAAATTTCATTAATCTTTTATGGTTATAGGAAAAAATCTTACATATTTTTATAAGCGACCCCTTCCCCTCCTAGTATAAATCTATGATTTGGTGCCTCTGTTAATTCATCAAAGGAAATGAAACATTTCTTGCCAAAAGGGCTTATCTCCAGTTTTGACTTTTTTGAGGCGAGCACTGATTTTTACATAGAATGTTGGCCCGCACCAAGCGGTAGCACTGGCTGCGCAAAACTACTAATGTTTGTGCTGTAATGTTGCGGTTGGCAATTCTGTGGTGAAAATGTTCTTTTCCAAAACGTGTTAACTTCAATGATAAGATTGAACGAAGTAAGAGATTTTTCAAACAGAATTTTCATTTACGACGTTCACTTTTCTCATTTTTGGTAGAATAAATGACGTTTTTCGTCGAGATTGCTCACTTTGCCTGTCCGTATCTTGAGATCTGTCAATCCGAAAATTTTTCTGTGAAGTGGATCTCATTTCGCATTTGTTTGAGAAGCACTATACCAACTTTCGCAGCTCTACCACCTTTCAATGTTGAGACAAACAGTTTCTTGTGTTTTCCCACAAAACAGTTTTTTGGAGATAACACCTTTTGAAAAAAAAAAACAATTCCAAAATTATGACTTTCATTGAATGAACATGTTCATTCTGCGTTACCCTACGCTACTGATCATTTCTAATAATTTTTTTTTATCTTCCATTGCTTTTCGAAATTTAAAAAATTCTCGAGGTCTCTACAGCAAATATTCATGCGTTTTTAAACCAAAAGTAGACTTCTCTTCATTTTATTTTCCGTCGATCGAAGCTCTATAATTTTGAAACTTTTGTATCTAAATTTCATTAATTTCCCATATTTCTGGAAGATTTTCTAATCATTTTTTACAGATGATGATTTTTAATGAATTTCTCAAAATTTAACTCTTCTACGCCGCTCTTCGTTTCTTATCACCAAAATTTTCACATTTACCCACTTTTCAAATAAAAGTTCACTGAGCTCTTGCTTGGTTCTTCATAAAAACCAGTTAAAAAATTTAAAGTTTTGTGTAAATTAATTTTCCATATTTTTAAAGAGTCCTCCAACCTTTTATACACATGATATTCATCGAATGTATCAAAAACATGAAATACAAATTACAGTCTGTATGTCTTAGCGTACGACAGTTTTTCTCGAAATTTTCTCAAATATCAAAATTTGAAAACTTGTCTAGAGAATGGCCCCTTTTTTAATTCGAAAGTGGACCGTTTCTCCTTCATTTTTCATCCCGAAAAGTTCTAAAATTGTATAGGTTGCATTGTAATTGTTTTTATGGTTTTAGAAGAAGAGATCCGTATCTTTGTATTTCTAATTTTGATTGTAAATGTGGAAAATATGCTTCAAAAATTCCCGCAAATTTTCATTGACAAATGGAGAAATAAAAAACGGTACATTTTCTTTTCGATTTTTTTCAGAATTTTAATTTGAGCACCACAACTACATTTTGAATGTGAAGAAAATGAAAACAGTCCAAAAATAAAGTTCTGTTCAAATTTCATCGATCGAGCTCATTTTCTAATTATTCACTGGGACATTTACTGAGCATAAATTTAAGGAAAGTATTTTCAATGAGTGTGAACTCATTGAACATTCTGTACTCCTCATTATCGAGCCCGGATTTTTAGGCAAATACTTTATTTTCGTCCTAGCCCAGCCTATTTAGTCTGTTGAAGTTTTCTGGACGAATCAGGAAATTTTGAAACCAATGAGCTAACTTTGATACGGCCTTTTTCGAACTATTTTCCCTTAAAAATAACGTTTTCGTCTAAAATTTATATTTTTAAAGACTTTTGTGGACTATTTCGAGTAGACATCCAATTTTCGAATCTATTTTGTCAATTTTCAATTTTTGAGAAAAAATAACCTCATTATTTGTTGCAATAAAGTATTAATTCAAAATTGTTGTGTTATACATAGTTTGGGAGCAATAGAAATATAAAAATTAGGTTCAATTTTCCAAAACCTTTGATGTCATACTCATGAAGCCAACAGAGACTTTTTGAGACTATTCCACTTTTATAGAAACTTTTTACGGATTCTTTAAGTCTTGCTAGAGCCTTTTAATACGATATTTTTTTTTACGTTTCTTGCGTCTAAAAATCTGACCCCTGCTCGTTACTAAAAAATAAGTCTACTATTCAATGGTAAAGTAATGTTAAGGCCAGCTATTCAGGAACCTGCCAAGTGCAGAGATCGAACCCCTCCCCCAAGCCAATTTGTCTCCTTACATATCACTAATTTTGTCTTAAGCCTTTATTGCGATAGTTATAATTTTTATATATTTCATAAATTGTAATAATTGCTGAAAATGATTAGCATTTTGAATAGCGTCACACTATTTTGGTTTCTGGAACGATCCTTTCTACATTCGACAGCAGGATGATTCATGATCGAGTACGTTGGGGTAAAACAAGTCCATCTTTAAGGATAGCTGTTTCCGTCCCTTCTGTTTCCTCCAATTCCCTGAAAAACCGAACTTGTCCCATTCCATTACTGCAATGCGTGTTAAGTTATAGCTAACAGGGTCGCACCGACGGGGGTGGGGTCAACCCTCCTCCCATTGACCAAAAAAAAAACACGAAAAAACAATGGGTTTGAGACGGAGAGGAGGGTGAATCTGTCACATTTTTTGTAAAAAGTACGAAAATGAGAATTTCAAAAGATGTTGAAATTTTCGTCATAATATATATACATATGGGAAATTGGATAAATTTGGGGTATTTGTAGCCCTTCCTCCACCAGCAACAAGAAAAAAATTCGTCTTATTCGCAAAACACCCTTCTTACTTGAATCCTGAGTATGGCCCTGATAGTTAGCATTCCAAAGTAACGTCCGCTGCTGTTTAGTTGACTCACATTTTCCACCATCGTTTTGGATTTAACTGATTCGCCCTAATGAAACTTTTGCAAGTCGAACAGGTTTGCTGTCTAGTTCTTTTATCCAGAGACATTAACAGCGCAAGTTGCTGAAATTTATTAGTGGAAAAAATTTCATGACATGCGTCATCGTACGTATGCGAAACGAAAATGACAAGTGAAGTGGCATTGATAAAACGAGTCTGGTGTTCGCCTCAAAAAATTACGCAATACCAGAGTAATCCAACAAACGACATTCGTCTTGTGTTCTCACGAATTTGTCATCGGCTTGTATGTCTTTCAAATCTTAAAACTGCTCAAATTATGTTCTAATTGCCCCGCCTCTGTGCCTCGGCAAGTGTTTCGAGAATATTTATCGATGCTTTACGCCAGGCTCGGTACCAGAATTCTTTCGTGCTGGTTGCGAACAAAACGAACAGAACTTTTCAGTTTTTGAGAAAAAATTACATTTTAGATGGCCATGGAAGGGGAGGAATTCTTTAAATATCGTTATGCCTCTATAAGGGTGTGAGCTCCAGCAAAGGAGACGAGCTTAAAGCTCACCTCGTACCCGTTCCCATTGCTACTCTTAGTGGAAAGTGAAATATGAGCGTCAAGGTGCCAAATTCCTTGGAATATTTTTCGAATCAGGTACGACAGTAGCACCGATCCTTTTGACACATTTAACAGAACGTGAAATCAAAGTTGTATGAAACAACGCGATATTACTGTCCATAAACTAACACGATATAATTAAATCTGTGCGAGACTTCATCTACGAGAAGTGTCGCATCATAAAATTCGTTAACAGGGGTTATAACTACCCCCCCCCCCGACTATGCTTTATTTCGCTGCATATAAATGTGCAAATTACAAGCGGATTTGTCGAGCGAAGTTCGCGATACTGCATTGAAGCGTTCGGCTCATTTTTTGAAATACTTTCTGCTTTCAGATCGAGGCTGCTATCGATTTCATTACTGATCTCTAGTATCTCAGTGGTCCTGATGGGCGCCACCGATCACTACTGGCAACTGGTGTTGCTGAGAATTATGCTAGCCACAGGGTAATTTGCATTATTCAAAAACATATACGGTTTTTAGTGCTCTATACAACATATAAACTCGTTCAGGTTGCGATTAATATGATTTTTGTGACGTTTCAGCGAGGCTGGCTGTAATCCATTGTCAACTGGTATTTTGTCGGATCTCTTTTCCGAGGTGAGAAGAATACTTTCGATCGTTCGTACCGATAAGAAAGTGATAGTTGATTAATGATAAATGATAATATATACACGTAATGTAGTGCTATGGGATTCAAAAGTGAACTTCGACGTTCTGTTACCCGTTTCTGTCAACCAGAAGGCAAATTTATTAACACGAGAGTGTGGCTGGTTGCGTATCTTGTCGGTTGCATGTAAACGAATACGTTTGTGAAGGCGAGGAATTAAGGCGCACGAATGTGCCGATTTCACAGATAAAAGTAGTATATTCGTCGTATGTGTGTACTGACTACTGACTGAGGCTTTTTATTTCGAAAACTCCAATCCGCATTTTTTTTTTTTTTTTGGAAATATCGGAAATTAGCTCAGAATATTCTCCATAGTTTAACAATTCACAAGACGAGGCGGTCCCTTTTATAAGTGCTGAGCCAAAATTACTTAACTCAATATTATACAATTCTCCAGTAAAGCAGTTTTGGTATATCTAGGGCCGGTTTTAAGTACTTTGCCGCCTTATTTCTTTTACACCCCCTTCTGCAGAATTGAGGTAATTTCTTTTTTGGGGTGCCACAAATTTTGCCCTCCCCAAAATTTTGTCGCTTTGGGCTGTAGCCCAGTCAGCCCGTATGGTTAAACGGGGGCTAAATCAAAACCTATCAGTCCTAATATATCATAGAAATCACCTGTTAGTGGTAAAATGGTTTTACAAAATTCTGGAGATCTGTAATCATTATCAACGTGAAAACACTTTTAGAAATATTATATATCCTTTCCTTCAGCCCATAAATGTAATCTTTTTTCATTTTCAAGTGAACCTCTGAAATTTCAGGCTGTGTAGGTAACCGGTAGTAGTGCCTTCTTCCGAGCAGAAGGTATGCTGTTGTGTGATTCCGGTGGGAGAGGGGGACTGGACAGCCAAAAGGATAAAGAAGCAACCGGGAAAAGTTGAAATTTTTGAGTTTCAGTCTTATATTACAAGACCACGTCTAAACCCTACTGACCATGTAAAAATGTCTCAATCTACTCTATTGCACCCAAACATTCTCATCTTAAAGCGTAATTACCGTCGAATGTTACTGATTTACCTGAAGTTTTCTTTGTTCGAAGAAATACAATTTTGGAAGTATTTAAAACATTTTCAATAATCCTTTCCACCTCCAGTTAACGTACATAGATATGAAAGTGATCGTTATTTTTGAACACCGGAATTTCTACTGAAACCCCCTCCAGTTGCAACAAAATACAAAAAAAAAATCTAGTGAAGCTTTAGCTTGATCAGAAAAGAGGAACGCGTGCCACATGCCTTCTACACTTCTATAAAGAAATACATTGAATAAAAATTTTAAATTGAAAAACTTTTTTCCTTGGAATTTAATTGGGTGGAAAATCTGTTCTCATAATTCTCAAGAAGCTATACGATGCTGGTCAGGCATAAAGTATAGCTTGACTGCGAAATGTGGGTCAATGGCCTCGAGGGATGACTCTCGAATGAAAAGAGGAGGAGCGGAAAATGAAACTCGAGATACGGATTAACTTGAAAGTTTTTAGGTTTCTTAAGTCGATTTGCGAGTAATTTTCACGTCTGATCCCCCAAGGAACCACGAAAGGAGGTTGACACCAAATATTGTTAATTTTTTTGAGATATCACCTCATTACAAGTTTTCAAGGTCGCTGAAGCCAATTCGTATCCGCCTCGTCTGGTGGCCCCAGAAAGGATCCAAATTAAATTATATACCTTCCTTAGTGAAATTATTGAATAGTAACTAGGACATCTTCTCGATCGACTGATTTTTCTTTGGTCTCAACTCCCTTTAGTGGCATTCCGAGAAGCTGAATGTAAGAATTACTTCAAAGTTGAATTCAGCTACCTGGAAACCCAGTTGAGGAGCCCACTTTCAAATTGACCTAAATGCAAAATTTTGGTTTTAAGAAAACCAAACAAAACACTTTATAAGCAAAACAGTAATGTAGGTAACCGATTTTTTTAAGGTAGGTATCAATAAATTCAATCTTCAAGAAAAATGTGTCGTTTTTGTTTTTGAAAAGTACGCCCCTAGCGCGGCAGGACAATGTGTTGAAAACAAAAAATCACGAAATAATAATTTTGCAGTTAGGTCACTTTGGAAGTGGGCTCCTCAAATGTACGAGTATGTTCTCGGCCCTCGTGCTCCCTTTCTGAAGCCATCCCCTGGGGCTATTGACCTTGTTTATGGAGCCAAATTATTTTATTTTCGAACACAGTCCCATAGTCAATTAAAATCGATAAAAACTAATTTTCAACACATTAATAAAATTAATTTTCCGTTAACAATATCGAAACTTCGCGTGTTTTTCCTTATGAAGCAAAATGGACGTGTAGCACATACGTCTCCCTCATTCGCTCGAACTAAAACTTTGCAGAATTTTTTTGTGTTTTACTAAAACTGATTAAGGGTGATAAGATCCCCAGAAAAATTATAAAAATAAATTCCCACTGAGACTGAATAAAAACTACCCTAGATATCAAGAAAAGAAAAACCTTCAACAAACATTTTGAATTTGGGGAAAAAATTTCCGAGTGAATATTTTTGATTGTTAGAAATACTGAAACCAGGCCTTGATTTCCCATGGCTGATGAGGTTTCGGCCTCGGGCAGCAAAAGGACGGCAAATTTTAAAAACACGTTATATTTTTCTTCCGCTCTCACCTTAAGTCTTTATATGCAAATTCAAATATACGTAATTGGTGGGAGGGCTCCAACATTCTCCTGGGGCATACCACAAGTACGGCGACAAAAGTATTTCAGTCTCCAGTAGTAGATCCGAGACTAACCTGGTATTTCCTAACTTCTGCGATGGGTAGAGAGAAGAAAGATAATTTATGCACAGGGAAAAGTGAGTTGAGAGTTAATCAAAAAGAATCACTTTATATACAAGGAGCACAAAATATTTACACATACACCCGCGTCCTAAGGCAAATCTGATTTCTGATTTAAAGAGAATTCAAAAAAAAAAAGTATTACTCTGACCTATTGTTTCAAAAGCAACTTTGAAAAGTTAATAACTTTGTTGAGTTACTGTTCCTTCCATTACCACCCCATCCTACTGTAGAGAAATATGGTAAAATGTCATCAATCTAGGCCTGTTCTTTTTTCTGATGTATGTATTCGTATTTGGTGTACGTATACTATCGCACTAAATACTGAATATCGGGTCTGCTATTCCCTTCCCCACAGCAGAAAATGGGTCTTAAAATGTTGTTATCGAGTTTTTACAAACCATAATCAACCTTGACGAATTTTAACGAATCTTAAAACATATCAAAAATAATAAACAAGAAAATGTACTAAAGAATGTTGGAGGGAGATCTACCCAATTTTTTTTTCGGACTGCAAAATTTAAATTCCTTGATAATTTAGGAAAGTGACACAGCAGGTGGAGAACTAGAAGCCAGACACTGTTGCTGCCTGTATTATGTACTTTCAGAACTTTTTCTTATTGCTTGTCAAATTTGAAAATAATGTTTATTAGCTTACTAGATCTCGAAGTCTGAGTTGTCAAAATTGAAAAAGTGAAAAAAATTTCGATTATGTGCTTATTGGTCTCAATATTTTCCATCTCGGCGAAATTAAAATCCTGCCATCTCGATGAAGGGGTGCCTCTTACAACATATTACAGAGTTGCTCAGTTTATTAAAATTAACCCTTAGAAAAATTGGAATAGAAATCAGGGCGGGTTTTAAGTACTTCACGGCCTTATTATTTTACATCCTCCCTATCGCAAATTATTTTTTTGGGGGTCGCAAATTTACCGCCCCAAAATTTTGCCGCTCTGGCTGCAGCCCAGTCAGCCCGTATGGTAAACCCGGCACTGGGTACATCTCTTTGTCGCACCAGTTTAAACAATTTTTAAATGAATTTTTTAGATAATTCTGGTATAAAATGTACAGAATAATACAATGTAACAAGTTGCATGTTGATTTCTACTCATTAGGGTGCATAAAGTGAGATATATGTCGTTTCCTGCTAATATTTTGAGGAAAAAATGAGATACCTGGTCCAATTTTATTTCAAAATTCTGAAAAACAGAGAACAATGTGAAACATACTGGTAAACTTATTGAATATGAAACTTCTGGTCACATTTTCTTTAAAATATATGGCACTTTTTAATTTCATCCAAGAACAAGCTTTGGTTGCATTTCCATTAAAATAGGAACAATAAACTTTGATTACATTCTTAAAATAATTATGCACCATTTAGCACCATTCTTAAATATAAGTTTAGATGAGATTCTACAAAAGGGATTTGTTCGAGGCATAAGTCAGGGTTGGGACAAAAATGGAATAAGATATTTGTATTTGGAATCAGCAACTCAAGAAATTGCTAGATACTCATCTTTTGATCATTTGCTTGATGCCTGTTCGCTTAAAATAGCCATCGTACCTCATGTTTTTGGAACCTAGTAACCTAGCTCTTATTTTTTTTTATTTATTTTTTTTTTTGCCACCATTTCTAAACATTGGCATACAGTGCATTAAGGTGTCCATAATTTTACAAGTTTTCGCCAATCATTTGTTTCAATGGACCTTAAACTCGCCATAAAAAATTTGAGCTCAATCTGAGGTCATTAACCCGTGTTGCTTTAACCTTGCTGTTGGGTGTAATACTGAGATTTTACAAAAAACCGAATATCTCGGAACATATCAACTTCAGGACCGAAATGCATATACATAAAATATTTCCTGCTAAATTTTCTATAAAAAAGATCTAATTCAATTTTTCTCTAGAACGCATATTTACCGAGATAATTGCAAAAATGTGGGAAAGTTTTCGAGGAACGTGGATTTTGTTATATTTTTTCTTTCATAACCGATCTTTACTAGCTGAATCGCAGTTATCTAGAAAAAAATATATATTCTTTTTAGGACCAAAATGCAAAGAACATAAAATGCTCCTCGTTAAATTTTCTGTAAAAAAGTAATTCTATACAACTTTCCTTGAGAAAACATACCTATTTATCGAAATAATGGCAAAACTGCGTGAAATTTTCGAAAAACATTGATTTTTTAAATTATTTTATGCCTGAAATATCTATTAAATATCAGATCATGCACACTACAATATAACTTCAGTCTCTGTCTACTAGGGCAAGCGCCCCAGTTTGCCCCCACCCGCTACCTGGCTAGACAGAGACTGAAGTTATATTATTTAGCTAGTAAAGATCAGTTGTTATGAAGGAAAAAATAAAAGCCACATTCCTTGGAACTTTCACACATTTTTTGCGATTATCTCGGTAAATATGCGTTCTAGAGATAAGTTGTATGGAATCTTTTTTATAGAAAATTTAACAAAGAATATTTTATGTAATATTCATTTTGGTCCTAAAGTTGATATGTTCCGAGATATTCGCGGTTTTTTTTTTGGTAAAATCTCAGTATTACACATAATTCTAAGGTCAAAGCACCACGGGTTAATGACCTCAGATTGAGCTCAAATTTTTAATGACAAGTTTCTAGGTCCATTGGAACAAATTTCAGTGCGCACCTAATCGATTGGCGAAAACTTGTCAAATAAGGGTGTACATATACGCATACGTGAAAATATTGAAAACTTATTCCTAACATTGTTGTTCACAATATAATGCACAAGAATGAACAAAATGCCATGCGGTTTTCTTCTGATATTGGATACATCTTTTAAATCTTGGATTCATGCCTCACTTTTCTAGGAAAATTCTTCAAAACTGCAATCTACCATCTCACTAATACTTTATCTCGATAATGTATCCTTTCGATTCTCTTAGCACCAGTAGCAGATCCGCGGATGGGAGGGGGTTCTAGTTCGAACTTCCTCCTTCCCATCGAGTTTTTAAAAACTAGAAACTGTACACATCTGCTGGCCCTTAAAGTTTCGTGAGAGCATGTTTTGGGCTTTAACCTGAACCTATAAAGTTTCCCGATTGACAATTTGAAGAGCACTCATAAAACATATCACAAACCACTACCGTTTTGAGACTTTTGGCCACTCACATTTTTTTGTGAGTGTTCAACATCTTATCATTTTACAATAGTGTGTGTAAATTGATCACTCTCAGCATTAGTGTGATTACTGAGTGATGTTCACAAATGCGCTCACAATTAGCCTCATTGTCGATCGGGTTATTACAATTTATTCATGCGTGACTTTTTGTTTGTGGCTTGTACGAAGAATTTAATTCTCAACCTCCTCTCCTTCCATTAGCCCTGTAATACCCATATTTTGCTACGCAAATGCCACTCTTAGTGAAATTCACTAAAATTGTATTTTTAAGCATGGAGTAGACTGTATGTTAAGATATTCTCTTTTCTAATCGCCGCTAGATAATGCATAATATCTCTTTACTCTCTTTAGAATATATTATGTTCGTTGTTATTTCTCTAACAATTATTGTTAGCAATGTACAACCGGCCGATAAAAAATTTAAAAAAACTAAATTACGATTTTTTAAAATTAATTTTTTTTTTTAAATTCAGAACCCCTGAAGTCCAATATTTAGTTAATTTTGATTGAAACTATAATATTGTGCGAGACTACTAATCAAAATAAACGTCTTTACAACATAAAAAATCATGCAAAATTGAATTACCAACTTTGACTATTGTGCCCAAAATGTCCCAGAGATTCAAAAACACGTAAAAAACGTTTTTGAGGACTCCTGAATTTGGTATATCTGCCCAACGTATGGCGGTTCAAAAGCGTATCATTAGTGAGTGTTTTGCGCCCCAACATTCAGGGAGATACTGCTGCACATACCGTGTCTGTAAGGTTGCCTATCACGATTCCAGTGAATTTCACTAACAGTAACATTTAAGGGTCAGTATTGAAATCTTGAATCGGTTACTGCTCTACACCAAGGCCCTACTCAAAGCAGGGAACACTGCGCCCGTGTTTAGTTTTTCTGAATCTAGTTATCAAGACACTTACAAATTTACCTTTCTGTTTCCTCTACTCACCCTGATCCATTAGGGTCACACTAACGTACTTCAAACCCCTGTGATGCAAATGATACAACGTGCACTGCACATAAATCACGCTCGTTTTTCTTATTGTGTTCCTTCTAATTTTCTGTCCAGGAAAAACGGGGTCTCGTGATGTCAATTTTCAACTGGGGAATTTACGCCGGCATTGGACTCGCCTTCCCGATCGGACGTTATATCACTGAGCTGAACATATGGAACCAAGTGAGTCCTCTCCACTTGCGAATGTGGTTGACGGTCTTAAGTTCAAAGTCGAATTAATATTTTGGCTATCGTTACAGAGTTGGAGAATAGCGTACTATTTGAGCGGTACTTTCGGTCTCATCGTCGCCTTCCTCTGCGCTCTGACCGTACCAGAACCTTCACGTACTACCATCGGCGAGGAAAAAGCTGAGGCGAAGGATGAGAATGCCACTTCGAACCGAAACGTGATCAACACTAAGCTGGAACCAGAGGAGAAGAAAGAGAGCCCATGGAAGGTGATGCTGCAACCACGTATTGTCATGTTGTGTCTTGCCGCCTCCATCAGACATACAGGTCAGTACCAGTCTGTTTTATAAAGAATCTCATGTACCCACAGTTGGTTGTGCCGCAGGTTTTCTGCTTTCTAAATTCGGAATGTGATTGTATCCGTTTCACGATGTTATAAAAAAGGAACCTAATACAACGGTATGTTTGGGTGCTTTTTCCATGATATGCTTTTCAGTCTCGCTTTCAATTTAGACAAGTATATGTATAGTGTCTTTATATATGAATACCCCTTCAACTGGATGAGTAGACAAATTATACTGATGGTGTGTAGATATGTTTGCTTCCTCTGACATTTGAAGGGAGCAAAAACGGACATTCCAAGAAATTACACACTGCGTTAATTGAAAATTTCCTTTCTCAACAAAACAGGTGGGACTTCTTGGTGATAATAGAGGACAGTTCAGGCAACTATTGAACAAAAATTATCAGAATTGGATCGCTATTGTATTCACAAAACTGCATACAAGAATGTCCATATTTTTTTGATAAAAATTGTTCACTGGCCCCAGCGATGTTTTCATGGTAAACGATCGTCTTATTCATTCTCTTCAAAGATCAACCTTGGGGCCTCACTTCTACCAATTTTAGTTTTCAAGTTTGAAAATTTTAATAAATCCAATTTAAAAAATTATACCTACTTGAAAAAAATCTAGTATTTTCAGACGAATTCAGATCCAGTGTCAAAATTGAGGAAGATAATTTTTCGGCCGATTTTCACCTACTTTCAGGGCTTATCTCGAAAACGGAGCGTACTCATCAAACTCGGACAAAGAATTCGAACTCTGCAGCAACAATTAAGCTGGGATAAGAGGTCAACTCATTTTTCATTATTTAAAAAAAAATCCATGAACCCAATATATCTTTTTTCGGACCAAAAATTTTTTGGAAAGCTTTTGAAACCAAATATAGTGGAACTGGCTCAATGTTTCATAAATTTCGAGAAATGCAAAAAAAGTTGGCGTACATCACTCAAAAGTTGGAGTAACTTGACCGAAATATGACTTAGTTCAACCTCGACACCGAATCTGAATTTATTTCGAGATACTTTTTACATTATACCTGTTCTTGAAATTTGTATGTATCAAAAGCGCCTCCAAACATCAGTTAAGGCTTCTAAAAGTTTCCCAAGAGGCCTTTTTGTCCAAGTCCGTCCCTTATAGGAAAGGTATTTTCTACGAATTGTAACGTTAGAAATAATAGGAATTTGAAAATTATAATTTCCAACGTTCAAATGTTGAAACTCGAAAACTAAAATAAACTGGGCTGAGGCGAAAAAGTATTTTTAAATAGCGTGTAGGAGGACATCGATTACCGTGAAAACATCGCTGGGTTCAGAGAAGAATTTTCATGGAAAATTGAAAAAGTATATAAATATTTGTATGTGTTTTTCAACTAAAATCAATTTTGTGAACACCCTGTTGATCTAATTGTGGCATTTTTATTCTAATAGTGTCGTAATTGTCTTCCATTATTACAAAAATGTTCCACCAGTCTATGCTATAGCAGTTCTGACGATGAAGTGTCTCATTCATGCTGTACATAATTCCTTTTAAATGTAAAAGCAAGCAACCATATCCCCATACCTATTTACAGAATGAGTTGCCTAGTTACTTGATTAAGGCTGTCGTGCACTTAAAATACCCTGTATCTTATATAGGGTGTCTTGCAATAACCCCTTTCCACCTGAGAAGTAGGCCACTTACCCTGACAATATGTAGATTTGTTTACATAATCGTATTTTTGAAGGGACTGAGTTATGGTCGAATTTCAAAAAGTTTTCTATCTCTGAATTTTTTTTAAATTTTTTTTTCTTCTCACAACTGGAGGTAGACAGAAAAATGGTACCAGTAGGTAACAGTAGAGAGCAGCTGTGGTAACCATAGAAAAAAATGGTCGGAATTGGTTTTACAAGGTGTTTATAAAATCAATTTCAGTACAAATCATATCAGAAAATTTTCACATTTTTTTCAATTTCCCGTTAAACTTTTCCTCTTAAGCTACTGCTTTTTCATTTGCAATAGATGGCTAATGACCTTTTTCATTGGAAATTCAATGTACAATTCTGATATAATTTATACTAAAATTGATTTTATGAACACCCCGTTGAACCAATTCCGAGTGTATTTTTTTCTGTGGTTACCACAACTGCCCTCTACTATTAATTACTGGTACCATTTTTCCATCTATCTCCAGAAAAGCAAAAATTTCAAAGATAGAAAACTTTTCAAAATTTAACCATAACTCAGCCCCTTTAAAAGTAAGAGTATGCAAACATATTTACACATCGCCAGTTCTGCTGCCTACTTATGAGGTGGAAGGGTGGTCATTGCAAAAGACACCCTGTATATTGTAAACTAGATTGCCATGAAGTGGCGGTCATTTCAATGATTGTTAGGTGTTAACAAACTGAAACGTACATTGAGTGAGCAACTGTTTCAGAATCCGCTATCATTCAGGTTTTACATTCAGTTATATTACATTCTGACCACGACTAAAGTGGCCCCACTCAAAGATAGCAATCTGAGGTGCAGTTTAATATTTTCGAATTGTATGTTATTCAAGATAAATTCATGATGTTTGTGTTGATTCGTTCGAGAAATGTAGAAGTAGTTGGAAGCTAGGTAGTAAATTTATTTCTCTATGTTCAACGTACCTTGAATACCATTTGGCTGCAAATGCCTTAGACATGGACATATATTTAATCACATGTGTCCTATAGGTACAACTACTCTTATGTACACCAAGTTCCTTGTCTTGTTATTTTACCAACGTGAGCTCTGAGCAAATAACAGTCCAGTAAATATTGAAGTTCTCAGCACTTCTGTTATATACCTACTCTATTTCAATTCGAGATCTGTTTTAATTTTTGCAGGAGGCATTTGTTTCGCATACAATGCTGATTTGTTCTACAGAGATATATTCCCAAATTATGATCTCGGCTGGCCTTTGTTCTTTGTCACATTCGTGGTTGGCAGCACTGGCGTCATCGCCGGCGGTATCGTCTCCGATAAAGTAGCTGCCAAAATGGGAATCAGGTCCAGAGTGGCGGTGCTCGCTATTAGTCAAGTGAGTGACTTTCCATAACGAATAATTTCAAATTTAATGAAGATAAAATACAGGATATACAATATTTATTTTCTATGACATAGAGACTTGACATCACTGTCGCCAGATGTTTAAGATATCACTGGAATACATTTAAATAACGAGTGACAATATTAAATTCAGTTGTAGAGCCTAGCAGTGAAGCAGAAAAGAATTTTTATGCTAGTGCTTAAAACTCAGACAGTTTTCTTGTCATAAATGGTCCGCGTGTAAATTGAATAGTTGTAAAAGAGGATTACTGATGTTTTCGATGAGTAGGTGCTCGGTAATATTCAGGGAGACTCGAAGACAGATAGGCCAGGTAGCCTCTTTGACCTCCTATCAGTTGTCGGCAGATATTTCCAAATTACGTCGCTTCATTGGCTGTCTGAATTTCTATCACTGGTTTTTACCGCAGGCTACACTATCATTTTGACTAATTTTTGTTTCCTGCTTTATGTTCACAGTTAATTGCTACTCCTTTCGCATTTGGTAGCATATACCTACAACCAGTCGGTGCCATGGTTACCTTAGCCATTTCCTATATATTCGGTGAGTGATGATGAATTGGTAACAGACGTGTTTTTTAGTCATGGTTGTTAAAGACACCTTTACAGAGCCGTAATTGAGGGATGTAAGAGGAGACACTACCCCTTGACAGCGTAATTTACCAGCTTCTTTTTAGCAAAAGAAAACCTTTATTAATCCAGTCTTGTTGAGATTTACTCCCCTGACATAAGATACTGATACCGTTCTTCATCTTTACAAATTTTTCTCATTTGAAATTCAATTTTCAGCTGAAATGTGGTTCGGAATCCTATTCGCCATCCTCGTCGAAATAGTGCCTCTCTCAGTGCGATCTACGACGGTCGGCGTGTTCCTCTTTGTGATGAATAATATCGGTGGAAACTTACCCATTCTGGTCGAGCCAGTTCGTAAAGCCAGCTCGTACAGACACTCCTTAGCTATATTCTACGCTGGTTTCTACTTAGTCAGTAAGTATGGCAGCTTAATTTTTCACCCTACATTATTAAATCAAATACACGTAAGCCTCCAGCCTAGGACACCTGTTCTGATGAACGTACATGAAAAACGTAAATACGAAAAGAAACTTGAAGTAGGCTGGAATGGAATGAATTCTTGTAATCTTCATAGAATACTTTTGGGTCGAGCTAATGTAAAATATTGGTCAAATGTTGGAAATCAGAAGGTAAATTGCCTTTTGGTGTCTGATTTCTACTGATGAGGATACTGTGGACGTTTAAAGTGATCTAACAGGCAATTACTACACTGCGATCTAGCATGACACGTTTAGTGTTCGATAACATTGCGCAAGTATAGAGTAACTGTTACACC
Organism: Acanthococcus lagerstroemiae; assembly: GCA_031841125.1. Taxonomy (NCBI): domain Eukaryota; kingdom Metazoa; phylum Arthropoda; class Insecta; order Hemiptera; family Eriococcidae; genus Acanthococcus; species Acanthococcus lagerstroemiae. The sequence goes on along the minus strand of CM063113.1, from coordinate 29,036,307 downwards.
CTGTTAAAAATAATTGTTTTATAGTCCAGTAAATCACGAGAATCTAAAATGCGAAAAATTACTCAAAAATGAGACTTGGAAGGATTGTTCCTTACCACCCCTCGATGATCCCCCGAGAATTCCTCGAAAATCCGAGGTGAGCTAACGATGGAGGAAGGGGAGTAAATTCGATTGGACAATATTTCGCTTCATGACAGAAGTAGTCCCACTCCCGAAATCTTGATGCTCCTGATTTGTAAACTGGTAGAGTGTTCTCTACTACGTACAAACTAGTATTAAAAAAAAAAAAGTCTGTGACTTGAGCTTCAAAACTATACATGGTACCTTAATTTCAGAAAAATTTTCTGTTCATGGGTCTTAAAAGCAACTGAGATCGATTCTCATACAATTTACACAGCTGATTCCTTAGAGACAACTTGAAGAGATCTAAGCAAAACAACGGCTTATTACTTAGGGTAGTTCCTATTTTCACTTTATAATTTTTTTTTATGTTGGAAAAAGAGTAATACTTCAAGTACCTTGGCCCCCTTCATACATCCCTGGTGATCGAATGTAAAAATTATCTACAGAAGTAACTCAGTGACCTCGAAACCTACAAATCGTTGGTATATCATTTTGAGAACATGACTGATATTTGACCTCCGCCTCCCTTGAATTATACTCCAGGATGTTGGTTCAAATATAAACCCCAGAACAAAACTCCGCATCTTAAGACTCTACAAATCGATCATTGTCACAGAAAAATTACTGACCCCTGTTATTTGAGTAAAAAACAGTCGTCAACTCAAAATTTTTGATTTTTCAAATTTTGAGATTTTCTCCATACACAACATGTCTTTTCTGGGTCGAAAAAATTTTCGGAGACGTTCGGCGTCGACGTTGGTGCTAATTGCTCAATTTAACGAGACGATTTCGAATCCGTTGTCAAAATTGAGCTAGAATCATTTTGTGACCCATTTCGATCACATTTTCGAATTTATCTCGGGAACTGAGCGTGGCCGCCAAATTTGAACACCGAATTCGGACTCGGCGTGAACATTTGAGAAGAAAACAGTCGTTTTCTCAAAATTTTTGGTTTTTCAAATTTTGAACATTTCTCCATATAAGTACCCCAGGAAATAATTGGATGTAAGAATTACCCCGAAAATTGAATGAAGCGACCTTAAAATTCCAAATTATCAAGTAATAGTACAAAAAATTTACTAACAATAACCCCCCCCCCCAGGGCATTCCAAGTCATGGGATGTAGAGATTGCCATAGAAACTGAATTCAGCGGCTTCGAAAACTTATTACTAATATTTGACCCCTAACCCTTAATAACACCTCAGGGGGTTGCATATGAAAACTACCGTTAGTAATGAATTCAGCGATATCAAAAATTTATAAATCGATTCCTGTTTCAGACTTCAACTTTTTATCATTTCACCCACTTTAAAGAAACTACTCTTCCCGAGTCATTAATGTACATTGTAGGATTAACAAACTTTCGAAATCCATGAGACTGAGAAAAAAAAATTCAGTTGCAAAAGTCAAATTCTTGTGAATTTTAAATTGCGTCTCCAAAAGAACTTGAAAAGAATTACTGAGAATAAATAAGGGCCAACTTGGTGTGTAATTGTGGACAAACCCGAACTTAGTTTTTGTAGAACCCTTAATCCTCAACGCAAAAGAAATATTTTCCAAGTTAGTTTCGTTGAGAGCGATGAACTGAATTTGTGTTGAATCTAAAACAAAATTTTTCTTGATGAACTTGAAAAATATATTTATTTGAAAGGACGCAGGTAAGGTTTTCTTGAGGAAGTGGGATTCTAATTTTATGAACTGAAACTAATTGGGAATCGACAGGGAGGAAAAATCCCCTCTTCGTACTTTTAGTTTTGGATAGGTAATTGAATTTTGATTTTGTCGACTCGTTTTCGAGATTGACTTGTACAACAGAAAGGAAGAAAAATAAATTGAGCGGAGGGGGGGGGGAAGAATATTCTTGAATTTGATACATCACTGTGACCTTCCCTTGAACAATAACGTACAAATGTTCTAAATGTAAACGAAGGCATAGGGGAGATCGGGGTAAGTTGTCCACGGGGTAAGTTGTTTCAACCTTTATGTCTTCTGTGTAAATAAGGTACTTTTTTGAATCTGATGACATCACGCTACTCTTTCGTGTACCAGCACTTCATCCGTACCTGATAGACCTCGTGATTATGGAACCAATCTGATTTATAGTGGTTTGATATTTTGGTAACACAAAATTTAGCAATCACGTTTTATAAACAAGAAGCTCACTCTCATGAGTGTAATATTTTGTACTGGCAAAAATCAAATACTGTGTGGTAAGTTAAATTTCTTCAGCCATCCTTGGGTATATTAGAACCTAAAATTACATTTATCCTCCTCAGAGAAATTGTACTTTCTAAACCCCTCGATTCTGGGCAGGTTGCCCCGTTACAAAAATTATCAATTAATGCGAATTTTGTTACATGTTTTTTAGAAAATGGTACAAAAATACGTTCGTAAGACATTTCAGCACATTTTTAGCACGTTTTTTTAACGCAAGGCTTACCTCATTATGCATGACAATTTTCCCGGGAATGGGGCAAGTTGTCACAAAAGAAAAGTAGTCTCGCTTAAAAATGTTTGGGGCCAACTGTATGGAAAATTTTTGTGTTTTTTTCATACGCTATTTTGTAGCCGAGGGTTGTATAGCTACAATTTAAGCCTAATTTGAAGTTTTTCGGTCCAGTAGTTTCTGCACATTTTTAGCACGTAAAATTAGCACAAGACAATTTACTCCATCATGTATGACAACTTACCCGGGTATAGGGCAAGTTGTCATAAAAAAGTAGCCGCGTTTAAAAATGTTTGTGGCCAATTGTATGAAAAATTTTTGTTTTTTAGACGCCATTTTGTAGCCAAAGGTTGGAGCTACAATTTGAGCCTAATTTAAAGTTTTTCGGTCTAATAGTTTTTTTCAGAATTTTGAAGTTTCTAAAAATTGTGACAACTAACCCCGGTCTCCCCTACTGGTTATCCTGTAAAAATTAATTCCCTCAATAGAAATCTCAATCCAAATAAAGAGCTTAGAGAAACATTTTTGGATACAAGCGATATCATTTTCATGTTCCCAAATCCATATGCAAGGTACAGTGCTATATTGAATATTGGCCTGCATTTGATTACGTAAGTTTGCGAGTCATTATTTTTATTATTTTAATAGCGATAATGTGATTGAGAATGATGAACTACAGTTATTTCAAATTTGAGGACACTACGTATATGTTGCATTAGTAGTAAAAATTTTAATTCTATGTTAAAAAAACGTACTGACTTTTTGTGTAGGATATCTAGTCTTCTTTAATTTTGTCGTGAACATTTTTCCTGCAAGGCTCATAGGAAGCGACGTATCGTCCAAAACCCAAATTTACTCCCCTCCTCTCATTACGTGATGCCGTTAGCTAGCTTCGGATTCTTAAAGATTTTTCGAGGATCATCGGGGGTGGGAAGGTAGAATCGTGCCAAATTTCATCTCTGCGTCATTTTTTTGGGTTCTTAGAGAAATTTCGGTGCTTAATGCTTAATTCACTCGCTGAACTACTAAAGTCTTGGAAATGCTTTCTAGAAAAGTAAGGCCACTTTTTTTTTATTATTTTTTTTATAAGATACTTACTGCTCCAAGGCTTTGACCTCAACAATGAGTATAACTTTAGTTACAAGATATTGTAAAGTTTGTTCAGATGGATAAAATTTCGTAAATCTACGAGGTCACTAATTTGAAAGCCACGTCGATGTTTTGTATTCTTGTTGCATTCGAGTGCAATATGGTGCACAGTGACGGTTAATAAGTATGTTCATTTGCACATGCCCTGATGTTTCAGTTTTTTTTTTTTTTTTTTTGTGTGTTCCCATTTGGAGGTCACTGAGAGGAAATTATATTACAAGTACCTGTAGTACATTTACTTTTCAAAACGTGTTATCATTCACGAATGATGTGAAGTTGAAGTTGATTTTGAAAACCTGGTAAGAAAGTCAAGTTTGAAAGTTCGGACTTCCACACATAAGAAGGTTGCAATCTATGTAACACAACCCGTTGAAGATTTTCCCACTAAAAATATGAAAATCTAGTTGCGCTGCGTACACGTATTAGAGTGGAAATGCCACTACGACCATTTGTCTTTTCAAAGAAAACGCACGCGCATGGAATGCGAATGTCAGTGGCGCTACGCCGACGACGTATCTTTACTACCACTCTTGCATCTAACCCCGTTTTATATATACAGAGCTCATCAATGTAGTAGTGGAAGTGGTTTTCCGAATGCGTTCCACTTGGATACGCACATCAAAATCTTCAACGGGAATGCACGATTGATTTCATCTACTAAGAAAGGATTTATGTGTGGTCAGTGCTCTTTTCTAAACCATCACTGAAGTACCAGAGATAATTTTAAAAATGTATTATTACAAGCCACGTAATACAATAGACGACAAATCACAGTCGAATCAACATTTGGTAACATAAAGCAGATAAAAAAAAAAAACTACAAATAAGACGAGGGAACTTGATAAACTTACGAGTGTACAATTACATAGTTCAGTCACTCGTTCACGATATGTTTCCCGTGTGGCGAGTTAATTAACAGAACTTATAAATACCGCAACGAGAAAAGAGAGGTAGAAAAAGAGGGGAAACAATTACTTATAAATTTGGTGAGAATATAGGTCAATGGTACTACCATATGGTCAATATAGGTACATATTTCTTCGGCGTAAGCTTAATGGCAGTCATGATGTAAATGATGGTGACCAAGATGAATGGTTGGAAGAACTGGAGCGGCGAACACCGGTGGTGGGAGCGCGGGACCAGAAAGGCACGGGTCTGGAAGTGGCAAAACTGGAGGCGGATGGCATGGTTCGGCGATGGGATGAGCGTGAACGATCGGAGCTGCCGGGATGGCAGGGACGGCAGCGATAGCTGGGATAGCCGGAGCAGCGTGGATGACCGGAGCGGCGTGGAGGAGTGGAGCGGCGTGAACGATCGGAGCAGCGTGAAGGACGGGAGCAGCAGCTACCGCCGGTGCGAATGCGATTGGTCTGGAGAGCGGGAAGGCTGCTCCGCCGAAACCTGCTCCTGCGAAACCGTGGTGCAGTCCGCCGAATCCTAATCCGCGGTAGCCGCCGTGGAAACCGTGTAATCCGTGGTGGAGTCCATGGTATCCGCCGTGACCATAACCACCGCCATAACCGTAACCGGCACCGTAGCCACCATAACCGTAACCGGCACCGTAGCCACCGCCGTAGCCACCGCCGTAGCCACCGCCGTAGCCACCGCCGTAGCCACCGCCGTAAAGGGATCCAATTCCAATAGGGGCGTGGTGATGTTCGGGTAAACTGCGCTTTTTGCCATTGTTTGATGGTTCAGCACCGAAAACGGCGGCCGCGTATAAGAAGACGGAGATAATCTGTTGACACATACAGAAAGAACAAAAGAATGAGAAATATTAACAGTGTATAGTTTAAAACAGATAAATTAGGCAAACAAATCGAATAATTTAAAATGAGAACAATGTCATCGAATCAGTATCACGACTCAAATTTGTTAAAATCTTAATCAGCGTTCTTGTTGCCATTTTAGCTCATTTTCACCTCATACAACCCGGAAACTTTCAGCTTTGTTTTATAGCATTTTGTTAGCTCTTTCCTCCTTGAATGTAGCTCCATTATTGAAAATTAGGTCTCATATCACTTTTTCAGGTTATACCACTATCAGTTTCTTGGGCAAGAGAGAGCACTTTCTGCACTTTTTCTAGTTCTTTCAAACCAAAACTGACGCTTGAGGGAGGGTGGATTGCATTCAACATTTCCGATCGAGTAGCTAGTCCGCCAAATCGTGACCAAATGAGGCAAAATTGTACGCGTGTAGTCGGTTTTATATTTCAACTTTACCCAAAATTTTATGAACTTTCGTACAGGCATCGATATAGCTGAATAGGGTAAAATCTCTCCCTTGATATTTGGAGCGATTAAAAGTTTTTAATTAAAAGATTTCGCGGTAGTACGCCATTGGATTAAACGATTCAGAAGTTCGCTATTGTCATGTATGATTGCCCCCTCCCCTCCAGAGAAAATTGGTATTGAAATTATTTCCATAAGGTACTCGCATGTGCTTACAAGACCCAATCTGGCAAAGTTTCCGTATTTTAAGTTTGTTACGGAACTATACTGAGGTCGGAGCAAGAGGAATTAAATAGAGAACACCTGTCCATAAAGGTGAAAGAGAAAAAAAAAGAAAAAAAAAAGGATAACGTCAACTGGAAGAGTTTTAGAAAAACAGCTGAGACAGCAATCTTGATTTTGTAGTGAACCTTGCAACAGATCCGGCGTGAACTAAAAAAGCGAGGATGTAAAAGGCAAAATCATCGACGAAAATTCCTTGAAACTGTACACAGCAAAAAAGGTGTCTTCACTTCTTTAATTTGGTAAACTAGTTACGAAATTTTACCTAAAACACCCGGAATGTTGAATTTGAAAATGATAAGGTGGTGTTCTGATTTGAAAAAATTAGAAAAGGTGCTGAAAAAGCCGAAAAAAAGGACTTACGAAGGTATAACCAGAAAAAGTGATATAAGACTTCATTTTCAATAATGAAGCCACATTCAAGGGAGAAGAAAACTGACAAAGTGCTAGAAGCTAAACTGAAAATGTCGGGGGTGAATGAGGTGAAAAAGAGCTAAAATGGCATCATTGTAGAGCACTGATTAGAATTTCAACAAAGGGTCGTGATAAGAATTCGATGACAGATGGAAGATGAGGAAATTCTAAAACAATCAGCTTTCACAACTAGCAAAGCGTTGAGATGGGTAAGCAGGAAATGATAATACTGGAGGGTACCGAGCTTCGTGTATATTATTTCACAAATGTTCCCTACGATCCTTCTGATATAACTAAGCTGCTCCCTGGGGGCAAGAGTAATGCAAAAATGAAATTTTCAGATTGTTAGCTAAAATTTGGGAGGTCAGGTAAGAAGTAAAATCTAAAAGGAACAAACTCTCAAGAGCCTACTGAAATGAATATGCTCTAATGCTGGGAAGAGAAGCTTTTGGCTTTTTTGATTTTCCCAACTTCTGAATTAAAAATTCCCCCAAGTGTTGAATTTTCTTATAACTTCTGAATTCAAAATTCCCGAGTATCAAAGCAAAAAAAGATGGATTTTCCCAACTCTATCGAAATTTCCCAACTCCGCCTGACTGAAATGGTATACTTTTCCAACTGCTGAGTAAAAAATTTCCTATAGGGGAGAAGCTTCCCTCCATCGGTACGTCCCTGTTTAAATTAGATCAGTTTTCAGCAATAAAGAGCCTGTCTATAACTTCTCCCCGCCTTGTCCAGAACCTCCCTCCAAGGTGGAGATAATGGACAAACATTTTAACTTTAGAAAAAATGCTTTAACTTAGCTCCTTATCACTTTTAGGATGATTTTAGTACATCAAAAAACCAGGAACCTTCTGTTTCTTAGTGTCCAGGACCTCCACCCTCTCCCCTATCATCACTTTTGTAGTACATTTATAGCAACAGAGAGTCGACAGTTTTTGTCTTTCGCTAACTCTCTTGCCTTTTGAAAGATCTGAAGGGGTTACAGTACTCTTCAGTGGCGCCGAAAGGTTTTTTTTTTGAAGGATGCAAAAATTATATAAGTTCAAGAAGTCGAAAATAGGAAAAAAACAAAGAAAACAAAAAAAAAAGGAAAAATAGCTCAAGGTTTCTTTCTTATTTAATAGCGAAGTTGTATCCAGCGAGAAATTTTGTAAATTTTCCAACAATTTCATAAATATAGTCTCTTAAATCTCTCAGAGCCCGAAATGTTCCAATGACAAATTTTTTCGGGGGCGGGGGGCAAACTTGGAAAGATACCAACTGATCGGCTGAATCTTGACAAACTTCACTACAATAATTTCAATCGCCGAGGAGAAAAAAAGAAAGACAAAAAATATTACTTATTTAATTCTGCTTACTAATTCTTGTCAAATTGTCAACTCTAGTCAGATAAACATTTTTTGGACTTCGCGGAGAGGGGGAGAACGCCCCTTGCCCTCCTATAATGACGTTCCGGTTCAAGGTGCCTTTTTATCATTTGCTGAATAATCTTTCAGTTTCTCCATCAGTTTTTTTTGAAGGGGAGAGGGGTACAAATGAGACTCGGTACGCCCGAAATTTTCTAGGGAGACGAAGTATACCCCTTTGGCCTCCGTTTCGATGCTACTGGTGTTCTTACTTCGCTGAAAACACTTAAATTTTACGAACGGATACATTTCAAGATCGCTTGCCAAAGAGAAAATCAGTTCTACTTTCTTAGTTTTGCCTCCAACTGACCAAAATTTTGAGTAAACTACCGTCTTCATACTTTTTAGTAAGTCCTTGCTAAAATTAGTATTTTAAATATTTGGTCAGCGTAGTTAGGAGCATACTAAAGTGATTTAGGGGAGGGTTAAATTTTATAATTATTCAAACAGTGAGATACCTGTTTGATAATCAGGAAAAACTTTGTGGTCGAGCAACGCAGAAACATGGAATTCAATATAAGAACGAGAAAGAAAAGTCTGCACTCCGTGTTACATAAAATGATGACATTTTCAGCATCAACAAGCCTAAAAATCTTTGCTCTTTTGGTCTGGCGGATGCTCTCAATTCTTCCAATTTTTTCATTTTGAAGGTGATATTTGATAACAGACAGAAAAGTATTTTGGAAACCTCCCCCCATCCTTTAAGGTACCTCCCTGACTGTTGTTAGGAAAGTTAAACACATTTAGATTCCTCGCAGACTCCTACCGGAGACAACTTTACTGAGTCCCCTCTACATCTTCCACCCGGCTATCAGCTTCAATCTAGAATCATGTTCACTTTTGTTGGGTCCTTTTCTAATCTGTACATAATACACTCCAATTCGTCACCCACAGTGACTTTTTCAAATTATCAACTCGAAGGTCATCTCACTCCAGGGTAACCGAATTCACCATGATGCCAACTGAAGATATAGCCCCCCACCCATTTTTTCATTAACCGTCTCCAACTCCTCTATTTTCGAATTAGTATAACTCATTATTTTGCTCGGAGCGCTTTCAAAATTACAAAACTGAAAGTTAATTAGAAAATGTTGACTTCTGTGAAGTACCTAGTGAGCTGGTAAAAATCTAGAAACGTGAGTGCTAATAGTCAGTCTAGAGAGGGGGCTCATGGGGAGAGGGCTGACAAGTATCAAAATAATGCTAAGAATTCCTTCGCTGTTATAAATTTTCAGTTTTTTAGGAGAGAAGATTTTAGAGGATTTGAGGGGCTAAGCCTTCTATTGTGTCTTATAACCCAAAGCGTCTCTCTCTCTTTGAAACAGCGTTAACTTACAATATGTACAGTAATCCGAATAGTAATGAAATTTGAAAAACAAATACACCGTTTCCCTGAAAATGAGTGGTTCTAATAATATGTGAAACATACCTGGAATGTGTTCATGTTGAGGTAGATTAGTTGATCAGCTTCTTGTAACTGCGAAAGAAGAACTAATAAGCAGAGATATACTTAGTTATTGACTTTGTAGCGACTGTGGCTGAACTGCGACTCCAAATGAGTCGACCATCGGTTTTATACCTTTTTTTCATTCTCGCAAAATGCATATCTAGTGTAATCTTTTGGTGGTGGATACCCGTTGGAGCCGAAAAAATCGATAATCGTTACATCACAGTCAACTCCAGTTTGAGGTCTGTCACCGAAGATGAGCATCTAATTACTTAATCATTAGCTCGCCGGCACGGCGGCTCGATTATGTCCACCTATTTCCGGACTGGTTCTGGTACCTATAGTTTTTGGTCCTTATAACTAAATAGGTCGTCGGCCTGATCTAGCTACTCGTAAATATTACGGTTGAACGAGATGTGTGCACGCGACGAGATGCGATATTTCTCGTAAACTCGTGAATTCCGGTTATTTTGCGAATATTCATTGGCGGTAGAAAAGTAAAACCGCGCAGCTATTTCGTAAGAAAGAAGAAGAAAGAAAAAAAAAGGCGCTCACGAGATAGTCGACGACCTTTTGGAGGGAAACCAAATCAGGAAACGAAGTTGCTCTAGTTGCACGATCCATGAAAATGTCAACCGTTCGGCGTGATTCTGTGAGATATTGCGGGTAGAAACAGAAGGTAAACTTTATTTAGATTACCGAGAATACTTCCTGGAAAAAACCTCTCGAATTTGGCTGCTGCGTAGCCTGCTGCAGAGGCGTACTCCGGAATCTTTTAGAAGACATTTCGTGACAGTTACGAGACTGAATTTGTTTGCGAGCACAGCGAATGAAAAGTCGGTGAAATTCAACAAATAAAAAAGTTATTTTACTCTAGAAAGGAGATACACTCCTTCTTTCTTCGGCTTGCCCCTAAGCTTGGAATGTATTCTTTGATTGTAAAGTTAAAATCTGAGTAATGGGTGCGAGACGAAAGGCTCACATATGAAATGGTTTCAATTTAATTTTCATGCAATGGGCGGGTCATTCTTCAGAAACTGTGAATATTAAGGTGGTATTTCTTTTGTTTCGCCATATAACACTTAGTTTACATGCAGTAGAGAATATTCAACAAGTTTACAGAGCAGGAACCTCAAGATTTAGGGAAGGAACTATTTCTGTCCACAACGATAGGCATATTGTCCATGGCGAAAGTTTCGGTGTCCACGGCCGTAAACAAACCCGCTTCAAGAATTTCCTTTTCTAGGGAAATTTTTTAAACTGTGCTATCACGTGCGCCAATGACTACCATCTGGCACCTGGGTCATATTTTAAGGGATCAAAACTGTACCAGTATTGCCGTTTGTTGTACTGAAAAATGTAGAAAGCACATATCTTTGCACCAGTCAAAGATTGACCGCGACAATGGACTGAAAACCCTGGTAAAGAACTTTACGTCATCCCTTTTGGAAATGTGAAGTCACTAACAGCAGATTGAACTTCTTAACATATACCTCCAATCTTTCTGAATAATAATACCATTTCATTGGGGAAAGACACTTTGAAACAAAAAGCTTAAGAAATATTATAAGTACTAAGATAATACTGTCATACCCATGACGATGGACACCTCCCTACTCTCATCGTTCTAGGGGTGAAGATGGACACATGCAGAAGTGTTTGGGAATGCTAAAAACTTGTATTTGCAAGAGGTAGGACTGTTGGCCTGACCTTACAGTGATAGCAAATTTGCGGAAGAGCCAAAAATTGAAACATTAACTAGGTATCCATGAGCCATAACTACCTAATTCCAAATTCCATGATTGAGGAAAACAAAACTTTGCGATCTAGGGTTAACAAACTGTTTTTATTGAGTCTTGAGCATTCTAAGATTCTGTTGAAGACTTGGTCTGGTGGACTTGAGGTGATGTATATCAACAATAGGAAACAGCGATTTGCCCGTAACACCGATGCGCAATCAGTTACCCTCTAATTACCCAGTTATCCGCAGAAAAGGTACCCATTTGTTACCCTCGGGTTACCCTCAGATTACCCTTGTTCCCCTTCAGTAGCCCGAGTAACTGGCGGGACACTACTCCATTAGTTATCCTCTAGTTACCTACGGCGGAAAAGTTACCCATTTGTTACTCGCGGTTACCCTCGGATTACCCTTGTTCCCCTTTAGTTACCCGGGTAACTGGCGGGATTTTGCGCGTCGGGGAAATTACCCTGAATTCTAAGAACACGTGACTGTTCCCTAACACCACAATGTTATATTTTGTGCGCAAATCGTTGACTCTAGTTGATATACATTCATAATCCGAGGTCTACTCTATAGTAGGTACCCAACAAACTGTCATGGACGTAGCCCGGTGGGGGAGGGAGCAAGCCGGGGCGCTTGCCACAGTAGACCGGGGCTGAAGTTATATTGTAGTGTGCATTACTCGACATTAATAGATATGTCAGCCATAAAATAATTTTAAAAATCTTACGTTTTTCGAAAATTCCACGCATTTCTGCGATTATCTCGATAAATATGTTCTCTAAAGAAAAGTTGGATGGGACATTTTTTATAGAAAATTTAACAAGGAAAGTTTTATGTTATTTGCATTTTGGTCCTAAAGTGAATATGTTTTTAGATAACAAAATAAGCTGCGTTCCTCGAAACTTTCACACATTTTGGCGATTATCTCGGTAAATATGCGTTCTCGAGAAACACTGTATGTGATCTTTTTTATAGAAAATTTAACAGCAAACATTTTATGTTATATGCATTTTGGTCTTAAAGTTGATATGTTCCGAGATATTCGTTTTTCTTCTTTTTGTAAAATCTCAGTTTTATATTTGTACATAACTTCAAGGTCAAAACGTCACGGGTTAATGATCTCAGATTGAGCTCACATTCTTTATAGTGAGTTTCTAGGTCCACCGGAGCAAATTTCAGTGCGCACCTAATCGAATTGCGAAAACTTGTAAAATAAGGGACAGTAGTATAGAAAGGTTGGGTTCTGGACCGAGTTCACATTTCTGAGTGAATTCTGTTCTCTCTGAATCGAGTTCACATTTTTGTAAATTTATTGTTGAAAACATTTTTCTGAGTGAATTCTGTTCTCTCTGAATCGAGTTCACATTTCTGAGCATTCACTGTTGAAAACATTTTTCTGAGTGAATTCTGTTCTCTCTGAATCGAGCTCACATTTCTGTAAATTTTCTGTTGAAAACATTTTTCTGAGTGAGTTCTGTACAATCCTCGGGGTCGACGATGTCGAGTTACTAAGTCTCTGTAATCAGCGCTGATTAGGTAGTAACATTCAATGCAAAATAAATAAAAAAAAAAACGCTGTACTAGATCTCTGACGTACTCCGATGGCGCGGGTGCACACGCGTCGCTGGGTGCTTGGAGGTCGAACTACAGTGAAAAAAAAAAAAAAAAAAAAAAAAAAGATAACACCGGGTTTAGACTCGCGTACTCTGAGCTGATATGAAGCCGGCCATATCAGTCTCGGATGCGTGAATCGACGGCCTTGGTGGAAAAAAAAAAAAAAAAAACTCAGAGTTTCCACAGCCTCCCGCGGACAAAAAAAATGCAAATAAAAATTCAGGGCGTTCGCGGGGGGGCAGTGGTTTTGCAAAATTTTCTCGTGAGTTTTTTCGCATTTTCCAAGGGATTTCAAATAACACAACCCAACAGCCAAAAATTCTCCGGTATATCAATAAATGATCCTAGAAGTATTTTGAACGCTGAATTCGATGCCGAGCTTAATTTTTCGCAAAGGGCTCGATTTATTTCAAACAGAATAAAAAGATTCTACAAAAATTCCCTGAATGTTCCCTTTATTCGATCATTCGAAGTACGTAAAATGGACGCACTGCAACAACGTGTTCGAGTTCGCGGTGCGCAGCAGTGACGTCATGACGTGTTATCCTGTTATCAGAGCAGTTTTGTGTTTTGTGAGAAGTCGGTTTTCGAAATTTTACATTATTTATAGGATGTTGGAAAATGAAAGAAAAGTCTTGCGATCTATTTTGAGAAACAACATTTAATTGAACGTGTGCTAGAGTTGTTTGCGGACGAGTTTCCAGACAAATCAGTGCCAACTAAGAACGGAATTCTGAAGTTGGTGAAGAAGTTCAATGTTCACAATAAACCAAAAAGCGGGGCTCCGAGTACAGCAACAACTCCGCAGAAATGTTAGGAACTACGGAATTGGAATTTGATTCTCGACAATCCGCCAACTCCACAACGACGTTTAGCACTCAACTACACGTTAGTCCATGCAGCATAATATACTGTTCACTGAAGAAGATAAAGTCCAGACCATATCGCGTGTGCCATGCAGGAACTGATACCAGCCGATTTCGATCGCTGTCTTCGGTATTGTCGTTGGGTTAAAAGGCTCGTTTGTCAGAATGGAATTCGAGCCTTCGATCAAATGTTCTACTCCGACAAAACGGTTTCACCTGAATGGGTACGTCAACGCTCAAAATTATCGAGTTTATAGCAATAGGAATCCTCACATTTATCAGGAATATTGTTTACACCCACAAAAGGGTGGTGTGGTGCATTCTGAGTCGTAACAGAATTGTTAGGGCGTTCTTTTCCGATACCACCATCACAGCTGAACGTTATCAAGAACTTATTCGATCGTCTATCGCAAATTTGGAAGAGAACAAAGTCTGTTGTTGGCTTCAACAAGATGGTGCAACGGCTCATACCACATCTAGCTTTATTGAATTTCTACACAAATTCTTCGGCAATCGATTAATTCACGCCCATTGTGGCTGCCTGGATCTCCAGATTTATCACCAGCAGACTTCTTCTTGTTGGGCTGTTTAAAGGATCACGTATTCGCTACGCCATTAACCACGATCAACGAACTGAAAGCTCGAATAACAGCTGAGATTGCCGCGATATTATGTTTGATGCTTCGTCCCGTGTGCCAGAACATGGTGAACGTTCGGAATTATGAATACACAATAGTGGAGGGCATTTTCAACATTTATTGTAATTTACTTGTCATTTTATATCAAGTTAAATACATTTTTTCTACCTGTTTGTTTTTTGTTTTTTTCCCTCGGTAACCCTTATTCCTCGCCTTGGTAAACAACTGATCATGAATTAATTTCGCGCTTATTTTCCAATTTTGATAGTTCTGTCACTTTACGATTGATTTTCATTCTTTATTGCTTTCTTATTGATCCTTTAAGTATCCAATTTATTTTCATTTGTTTTTTCCTTTTTTCATATTTCTTCAATTTCTTCACGTTCACAATATTCCTGTGCTTGCCGTTTTCTTTCGACTGTATTTCAATATGGATTTCAGCCGTCCATGTAAAGTTCACCCTGACAAGTTTTGTTTCATCTGCGGTGAATATATGCTTGTGAAAGATCGCAAAACTATTACACCACTGGTGGAAGAAACATATGTTTCTTATTTTGGTAGAGATTTGGAAAACCGTAATCAGCCGTGGACTCCAAATTTCGCATGCAAATCGTGCTACGATAATTTACGCCAGTGGAAAATGGGCAAACGGCCATCGATGCCTTTTTCCCAACCAACGTTGTGGAATACTCCCACGAACCATCCGACTGATTGTTACTTTTGTAACACCAACATTGTTGGTTATAATAAACAGAAAAAACATTCAGCAACGTACCCAGATGTAGCATCAGTAGTGAAGCCGGTTCCACACGATGAACATAAGCCAATACCATCAACTTCCCTCAATAGTACATCTGTCAATGCAGGTAAGTTAGCGATAACTGTTGTACTGAAGTACCAAAGTTATCTATCAGCGTATGCATTGTAATACCGGTACTCGAATTTAAAACTCAAAATGAAAGACAACATTTGTGGGAACTACCTTTGTGAAAAAAGTTATTTCAAGGTTTTCAAAAACAGATTTTTCTAGCAGTACCCCTTTCCATTCTTACTTTACATATCTCCAAATGTAGGTACTACTAGAATCGTATCATTCTTTTTGAATAGGTAATTATGCGAATAATATACTTATGTAACTGCTCAAATGTCGATCTATTTCACTAATTAAAAAACAAGGAAATTACGATTGCAAGTATTCCTATGTTTACCGTTGGAGTCTAGGTGATCTGTTTGTAAGGGACTTTTGCGTTATAACTTAATTGTGGAGCCAACATAATCAGCGGATGAACAATGCACTTGAGAATTCGGTCATGTTTTTTAAAAATAATTCTGTCAATTTTAGTCTCTTCTGTAGAAAGTGAGAACAACAGCGGATACGCTAGTCTAAAAAACGCACGCGAGTAGAGAGTTCTTGAACAATTTTCAAATAATAAGCTTGAACAATACAATTTCTTGTTCCCACATCTTACAAACATTACGTACTTTTTAAAATTTATGAACGACTCAATATTCAATTTCGTACGGCCTTTCACGCGATTGGTCTGAAAAGAATTAGTAAAACACTTCGATTATAGCAATATATTAGGGCGTGTGGAATATTTTACATTGAATTACAAGAGGAAGTAAATTCGTTTCTGCAGACGGCGAAGATAGCCCCATTTTGTTTCCGGATGATGCCTTTCAAAGCTCCTCGGCGGCTCAAGGTATGGATTCGCCCGCCTGTTCCCAATGTTCTGACAAAACAAAACCACAACGTTTCACACAATCCGAACTGAATGATTTAGTGCGTGAACTGAAACTTTCGAAAAACGATTCTGAATTTCTCGCTTCAGTACTACAGCAGAAGAATTTGCTTACTTCCGAGACAAAGGTAACGTACTATCGGTCACGAAACGACGAGTTTCTTGAATTCTATACCTGGAAAAATGAAAAAAAATTGTGTGTAATAACGGACGTGGATGCTCTCATGAGGAAATTAGGTATCGATCACAAACCTGAAGACTGGCGTCTCTTTATTGACGGATCGACAGCTAGTTTAAAGGTGGTTCTCCTTCACAATGGCAACACAAAGCCATCCATACCCATAGCACATTCAGTTTGTATGAAGGAATCCTACGACAATATACAAATAGTCTTGAGTGAAATAAAATACAGTACATACCAATGGCAAATCTGTGCTGATTTGAAAATGATCGCAATTATCTTAGGACTACAAACTGGATACACAAAGTATATGTGCTTTCTCTGTTTATGGGACAGTCGCGCCGACAGTGAGCATTGGGAAAAGAAAGATTGGGCAGAGCGAACGTGGGTAGTTGGAAGAAATAATTTAAAATTTGAGCCATTAGCTGACCCAAATAAAGTTTTATTACCCCCTCTGCACATAAAACTAGGATTAATAAAGAATTTCGTCAAAGCTCTACCGAAGAACGGACCAGCATTCTTATATTTACAGCATGTCTTTCCAAAATTGAGCGCTGCCAAAATTAAAGAGGGCGTTTTTGACGGGCCTCAAATACGGAAGCTCATGAAAGATTCAGAATTTGATGGAATGCTCACCAAAGATGAATCTAAAGCCTGGATATCCTTCAAGAATGTGGTCAAAGGATTCCTGGGGAACCACCGAGCAGTGAATTACAAGGAACATATTGCCAACTTACTCCAATCCTTTCAAAAGATGGGCTGCCGAATGTCGCTGAAAGTTCACTTTCTGTTTTCACATCTGGACTACTTCCCAGAGAATCTTGGCGCAGTTAGCGATGAGCAAGGAGAACGCTTTCACCAAGACTTGAAACACATGGAGAAGCGATACCAAGGGCGCTGGGATCCAGCAATGTTGGCAGATTACGTTTGGATGCTGCAAAGAGAAGATAAAACTCCCAGAAAAAGACAGAGAACGTACAAGTAAGTTATGAAGTACCGGTATTTGCCTTACACTCAACGTTCCTTTAGAACAGATAATCCGAGACTCGTGTAACTTTCCAACAGATGATGGTGAATACATTTGTCGAATATTCCTTGTTTCTCCTTGACACCAACTTATACATAACGGTATTTTCAAGCGGAATTCACCAGAACGTGGAAGTGAGCCAGTACTGTTAGTATTGTCATTTCTCTGCATCTATATTGAATTTTAAACGAATTACGTAATGTCTCTAAATGAAGAATACTGCAGATGGTACTGATACATATTTTGGTGTATTTGCATGAGTTAAACTTACCGGTATTTGAAATTGGCACTGATCACTACCAAACACTAAGATTCTTCAGATGATGAGTTATATGTAAGTTGCGTATTTGTTTCATGATAAGCTTTTACAGGTACAAGAGAGGCAGTTCTCGTTGATTTTAGATTGAATTTATTCAAAAAATACTATCCAAATATTCAGAAAATTATCAAGAGCACGATTTGTAAACAAAAACACTGTACACTAACACAAAGGAACAACTTGATGATAAAGAAAATGTCAACTCAGTGTGACCAGCATAATGCTTCTAAAATTCCAAGTGCAAATATTAAAATTCCCAGTAAATGAATGAAAAGGTCGAGCCCTTTGCAAAAAATGAAGCTTGGAATCGGAATCAGCGTTGAAAATACTCCTACAATCATCTATTCATTACCCGGAGAATTTCAATAAATTTAGATTTGTTGGGTTGTGTAATTTTTGTTTGAAATCTTAATAATCTATATTTTCTATTTCTCCATTTTTAAATGTAATATTTTTTTTAGTTATTTTTTTTAAAAGTATTAGCATTTTAATTTTTTTTATATCTTCTTTACTTTTTCCCGTTCTAATAGCAAATGTTTCTATCATTGTATCATTAATATTTTTTCTTGAAATATTTTGATTTTCTTTTCGTTCTTTAGATTTAAATGTCTTTCTAATATCTTCTACAAATTCTTTCTCGCCTTTTTTTTCTAAATCTTTATAAAATTCTTTAATTTTATTTTCAGGAATAAAGTCATAAACAATATTTTCCATAAATTTATATAGATCTGTTTCCAAATAAATATTAATATATTTAAAACATTTAAGGAATTCAATGTTTTTTAATTCGCAATGATAATTTTTAAAAGTGTTATTCATTTCCATTTTTATTATTTTTATATGAAAAATCATATAAAAATACATTATAACAACTTTAATATTATTCATTTTCTTGAACTAATGTGGTTATGAAAGGTTTACTATTTTCAGCTTTCCATTTTTCAGAATCATTAAACATAGCTTCAACAATTTTTGAGACTTCTTTATCTCTACCTACACATAAAGAGTTCAAATTAGATTCTGTTGGAACAATATAATTTTCAATACAACATGCTCTACTCTTTTTTAAAGAACCTACTACGTTTGATACAAAAGTAGGACAGAACACAAGCATAGAATACCATAAATCTGACATTACACCTCGTGTTTTACTATAAACTGTTTTAAATTCTTTTCTAAACTTTAATAAATTCTTATCAAATTCTACCTGAAATACACCTCTAGCTGTAAGTTGGATTGGTTCTTTATGTAGTGGATGATTCTTTTCATCTAGAAACACTAAGAGATACTTACGTGCTGAAATATAGTCTGTATCTCCTTTTACCCAATAACCAGCAAAAGAGTAATCATCTCGAGAAAGTCTGATAAGTTTAAGTTGGCGTCTAATGATTAAAATACGATTTTTATCGATAATCCTACCTTGAATTGATCCATCTCGAGTCTCAATTGTGTGCGGTTTTGTATTTACAAAATGTTCTACACAGCTGGCACCTGAACATGACTCGTTGCAATTTTTTCTCCACTCACAAGACATCAAATTTTCATTAGACATCCAGAAGCCTACAGGTTCTTGATTAATCACTTTCACTGATGGTATCTTTTTAGATACACAATGTGTAGAGTCATCAAAATTAAAGTTATTGCTTTTACTTTCAATCATTTCCATTTTATAATATATAATATTTTTTTTTTTTTTTTAAACTAGGTTATCAATTTTCGATTTTTTTATATTATTTTTTTATTATTTTAAACTAGGTTATCAATTTTCGATTTTTTTTTTTTATTATTTTTTTTAGTATTAAGATTTCAAACCAAAATCACTTGAAATCCAAGTTAGAAAAAAAAGTGGTCTGATAAAAAAATGGAAACTCGACCACTTTATATTACAATATCAATTCTTTTAAACACCAACACAAAAATGTGAACTTGGTTACAGAGAACAGAACTTACACACAAATGTGTTTTCAACAGCGAATGTACAAAAATGTGTTTTCAACATCGAATGTACAGAAAAGTGTTTTCAACAGTGAATGTACAAAAATGTGAACTCGATTCAGAGAGAACAATACTTACACAGAAATATGAACTCGGTCTAGGATTGTACAGAACTCACTCAGAAAAATGTTTTCAACAGAAAATTTACAGAAATGTGAGCTCGATTCAGAGAGAACAGAACTCACTCAGAAAAATGTTTTCAACAGTGCAAATGATAGACAAATTCCGCGCACCTAATCGAATTGCGAAAACTTGTAAAATAAGGGACACCCTCATGTTTGTACATGTTCGTGAGCACTGTTGTACTACTTATTTTGCCAATTTGTGCTACTTGATGCTGAAAGTATTTTAATGGAAAGATTGAAATCAGTTTATCTATTTTCTCTTTGTCTCGCTTTCTTCCTCCTCATTGCGGAAAAACATAGCCTATACAATGATGCATTTTTGGCACAGAATATCTTCACTGAAAAAAAAAAGAAGAAAAAAAAAGAATCTTCAATGGTCCTCCCCTCATCATCTCTCTTAAAGAAAACAAATAGCTCGAGAAAGCAAAAAAATTAATATGAGGAGATGATGCACTTTATGATTCAAGAAATCTTCATTGCATAATAAAATCAATATGCCCTTTCTACCTCCTTTTCATTTAAAAAAAATTAACATAACGGTTTTATTTTTTGTAAAAACTTCGGAGACCAAAGATTATTATTTCGTAAAAAGGAAAAGTTTGTGAAGTATATTTTCCTTTCAGCCTCCTCTCACGATACAGCATTTTATCTGCCAATAATTTTCATTTTTTTAAATAATGCAATTTTCAGCTGATGATATTTTCATTAAAGAGTCCTCGATATATTATCTTCGTTTTAAAAGTTGGGCCGTATTTTTTTTTCTCTTTCTCTGTAGCCTCTCCCCCTTCCAACAAAAAAATTTGTAGACAAACTTGAAGAATTTTTTTATTATTGATGTGAGAAAATTATTCGTTAATATTCTAATCCCAGATAAGAAAAAATAATTGCAATTTAATGTACCATTTTTCCTACCCCTTCTATGAGAAAAACCAATTTCCAGAACTCGAAAGATTTTATCGTCTGTTTGGGTCTTACAGTGAAGAATGTGTTCAACAGTTCGAAAGCCTTGAAAATCAAATGACAGTATAGGTTACAGGTCATCAGCGTCTGTATTTCTTAAAACTCTTCTAGCACTTAATTTTTACGGCTTCTGAGCATTTTTTTAATAACGGCATCCATGTGAAAATAATACACTTTTGACTCCTGTTACCTTCATTTTGAGCTTCGAATAGCATTTCCTGCTTTTCTTTTCACCCCCCCCCCCCTCTTACGAAATAAAATAATAGAAAACTGAGTCAAAATCATGCGCACAAGCTTGAGGAAAAATTTCGATTTTCCAACCCAAAATATTGTTACCTTAATAAAATTGTATGAACAAGTATTGATTCAAAATTTCAGTGTTCTCCCCCTCAAAAATCGGCACACGGGAATTAATGTGCTACTTGCATACTCTAGATTTTGCGAAAAAGTATATTCTTTTAGTTAAAAATTATGATGTCTTTTCTTCTATAAATAAGTTTTGCCCCCTCCTCCTTGACAAATAGTCAGCCAGGGTTCGTTATTGCGTGTGTATCTTGCACATTCTTTACATAACTATCAATTTTCATTAGCTGGACAAATTGTAATCAGGACTTATAGACTTGTTTTAATGTTCTACTTCGTAATATGATGCATTTTCAGCCTAGGATGAAGTTATTTCGAGAGGAAAAAGATTAATCAAAAAAATGGTGGGCGTGGTACTTTCTTTTTTTTTCATTCCGTCTCCTTCGAAAATATAGCAACCTATTCGAAGAAAATTTTCATCTTTAATTCGGAAAATTGGCTAATTACCTAATCCAAAGTACACCTTCATTGTGAAAAAACATTATTTCATGGGTTGCGTTTTCGAGATTTCGCCCTCTCCAAGACAAAAAAAATCAACGAAAAGTCTGCATATGAATTCCAAAATTATCCTTTGTTCGGGTAAAGAACACATTTCACAGCCCATAATATCCTTATTAAAGAAAAAAATTCAATGGATCGACATCCCCTCCTTCGCCTCTCATAAAAATGAAAATGTAAGACAAATAACAGCTCACGAATAATTGTTTTTTCTCTCTCATTTTGGAAAATGTTGTAATTTAGCTCAAAATATTTTTACTCTTGAAAAGGAATTCTTTTTAAATATGTCTTTCCATACCCTCTCCGACCAGCGTACAAAATTTTAGCTTCTTCATTATTTTTTTTTTGTTGAAAATTACGCGTTTTTGATCTAAAATATTTTTTAGTTCATAAAAACAAATCAAATTTGCAGGTCGGTTGGCTAATGCCTCGAGAAAGTGCTAAGTATAACAAATTTTGAAAAAGATGTACCCAAAATCAGTACCAATGTATGACACCAGTATACATCAGCAAAAATTCCTCCATGGAAATAACGTTTCACCAGCCATCTTCCTATTTCCAACTTAATTTGCCAATATCTTGAGAAGGGGTTGACTACGAATTTTAGGGTTTAGCATAAAATACCACAAAATGAGTACAAAATTGTGGTACCACTTTTGACTCGAAATTTCCCCTGGCGGACTAGCATTTCTGAAGTGAACTAAGTAAAATTAAGGGACCGATAGGGGGAGGGGGAACTTACTCCCTTCTATAGGAAATTTTCTACTCAGCAGTTGGGAAAATTTACCATCTCAGTCAGCCGAAGTTGGAAAATTTCAGATTTCGGTAGAGTGGGAAAAATCCAACAAGTGTCAAAAAAGCTTATTTTTTTCTTTTCTTCCTTTGATACTTGGGAATTTTGAGTTGAGAAGTTGGAAAAATCTAAATATTGGGAATTTTGAGTTGAATCAGTTGAGACTTTTTCACACCCCCCCCCCCTCCAGGAAAAACTCTTTGATACATCCCATAAAGTACAATATTATATATGGTGCCAATTTCGAAGCAAAATTTTCACGAGGGAGGGGGAGTAGCATTTTTTCATCCCTCCGCCCAGTGGATTTGCTAATATTTTAGGAAGAGGTTGAGTACAAACTTCGGGAATACCGATGCAAATTGTCATGAAAGAGTACTAAATTATGGTACCAATTTCATCCGGAAATTCGTACTTGTGGGTAGAAGTGCATGAGCTCGGTATTAAATTTGTTAATATTGAGCAGATTCCCTTTTTTTATTTTAGAAAAAAATGTAGCCTACGAGCTCGAGAAATATTCTTCATTTTTGATCCCCTGTCTACCTAACCGAGACAAACAAATAGATAAACAAACAGAAAAGCAGACATACTGAAAGACGGACAGACCGGAAGATAACTTGGTATGTCTGTACGATGTTAGAGGTACTTCCAAGTTGAGAACATGGCCAACACGAATGGAACAGTAAGCTAAGCCACTTTATACCGCCTAAAATGGTAAAAATCATCCGTAAGAACAGAAGAAACGGGTACTTTATAAGGAAAATGAGAGGTCACTATACAGGGATGTTACATATGTGGGTTCGAAAACTCAGACGTTTCTGTATGACCTTATGATCAGGACCGGGCCGATGGGGTGTGGAGGTGTACCTCTCCCTTTCCACTCGGGGCAATTCCAATTATCAGGCGGGAAAATTAGGTAAATTAAGCAGTAATTGAAATTTTGGGTGTCAGAGTCAGGAAAATATGAGACTCAGTCGGGAAAATTGAGAGGGAAGGGTTTTTTCTTGCATGTCAACTGGAACTTGTAAACGTCAGTCAAAATTTTTCATATTTACACCCCTCCCTCCACCCCAAAAGCATACTCATAGCACCTACTCTATCTATGACGCTGATGGTTGCCCAGCTAAAAGCCTCGAGAAATTGATGTAGATTTTCAATTGAAAAAATCTCAGTTTCGTACTGAATTTAAAAAAAAAAAAAATGGAAATTGGATATTTGTGCTCACAGATTGAATTATCCCAGCCTCCGATGTTGAAATCCAACTGTTTCGCAGAAGTCGGCGTCCGCAGCAGCATCCCCCTCCCCTCCTCCGGGCCTTGCTGATATTTTATTACACTCAGAAGTTGAACCATCTATTTGCAGTCAAAATCTACCTTTCTCTCGCCCGTGAAGTCGTCATATTGTTACACCTATGCAGAGTGACCCAACGACTGAACTATTACGAGCAGCAGTCGAGTTGATAGATTCGAGGTTATTTTTCAAATCATTTAGGGACCTACCGGCTACCGGTGCACATTTCGAGTAGCGGCAAATATGAAATGAAGTGAGATGAGGAAACTGCATTCATTGTATAATCCCGCTACCGGTATTGCATCGCAATAGCGAATTCGTCAACTGAGTTAAACCTTTAAAAAAACCAGTCAGTTGACTGCGAAAGACTACTAGACATACTCGTTTTGCGTTCCATTTACATCGGCTGAGCAATTTACATGTATATCATTCGAGCAGAAACTGGAGATTCTATGTAGAAAGGGAAAAGCAGTAAAACTCCAAATGTCTTTATTATTCTTGGGAGCTGATTTTAAGAACAAAACGCCAGTTTTGATGCCAGTTTTCCAACACACTGAGGTATTTCCCGGTATGCCTAATAATTAAAGGGTGATTCTCGGCGCGATTCAAGCAGTTTAGTTTCTAATTCTGCCAGGGCTGAACTGAGGGGTGTACCCATGAGGCCCGGGGTCTGGAACACCCACCAGGTCCACAGAATGAAACCACAATTTAAAAATTATAATGAAAACACAAAGTGTTTGCCAATTACCAATCGGCTACCCATACGCACGAAACATGCCGACTATGGAAACACATACGCCCCCTGGAAATCACATCCTAAGAAATTACCATTAGATACCATTACCAACCAATAAAACCATTACTATTCAGATTTCATGTACATTTTTTTTTTAAATGGTGTGACGTCTCTCTTAAACTCGCAGATAATGTCGGACACCGTTGTGAATACATCACATTGACGCTATGTTACGATGTACCCTAAGCTCCAGAAACGATTAAATATGCAGAATTACATTAGACCATTATTTGTTTCATCAAGAATTTCATTTGGAGTCAGAACTTATGTTTGCTTGCTCCTCGCTCTTGCTTTTGCTCAGTTCCGGCGAATCCTCGCTAGAGATATAAGGGTAGGCGCGCTTGTATCCAAAGGCAGTAACATAGGCGAATCTCCGCTCTGCCTGTTATCTAGTTGCAGTTTTGCCAGATATGGTCCTTTGGGACCAAATTTGGTCCTTCTTAGGAATTTTGTTGTTTTTTTTTCGCCGCAAATAATCTTCTAAAAATCGATCGATATTTCAAGGATAAGCCACAAATATAGAACTGGAGGTTCATTTTCACAAATGAAGAACCTTTATTGTCTTAAAACAAAATTTTAAGTTCAACCAAAGTGGAATCTCAATTTTGCGATGTTTAATTGCCGGTATACCTATTCATTAGATTAAGAGGATTTTTTTTTGTTATATTCTTCTTCTTTACTAGATTTAGAATTTTAGAGTCGAATTTCAACCGAAGTGGAATGTCAGTTTCGCAATGCTTATTTACCGGTATCTATTTCTTCGATTGAGACGAAATAGTTCCTTGATTATCTTTTGTCATACTCGATTTTGAATTCTGTATTATTAATTCAATCAAATTGGGATCTCAGTTTTTCATTGTTCAATTGGACGATGTTAAACAAAAGGGACTTAAGCGACAAAATCTGTTTTTTGAGAAGACGTAACATTTAAAAGCCAATGAATAATGCCGGTTTACGGACATAATTTAGCGTTTACTGATGTGAGTGCCTATTCACGATAGCTTAAAGGGAAAAGGTGGCGTGTCACATTTCATTTTCTCTCAGGAAATCAACTATAACGTTGGTAACGCTGCGTTTTTCCAATTATACAGCTTCCAGCATTCAGCTAGTTGCTTATGGGGAAGTCAAGTCTTGACCTTGACCAGGTAAGGCGACCAGAGTCGGAAAACTACGATGTGACATACCTACTACTTTTTCCCTTTAAGCTATCGCGTATGTTAGGAGAGCTTGAAAGCTCGTATGAAACATATTATTTTGGTCCTGTTTTGTCCTTTTGGGTCCTAAAAAAATTCGAGAGTGGTCTGATTTAGCGTCGCTCATATGGCAACCCTGCTTAGTTGTCCGGTGGATCGAAACGAGGAGTTGGCACCTCAGAGGGGTACCAATCCCACAGATAGATAGTACATAAATTATATACTAGGTTTCCCCCTGGTACTGGAACTGCGCTTCGTCTAGAAATACAACGTCACCTGTCGACTAACGATCAAAGTAGGGTGGATACGTAACTTATTGACTATCCACTGTACAAATTTGAACATTTTCCAATCACCGAGTGCATCATTACAGTAAACTGAATGAAGGTACTACGGTCATTCTTCAAAAATGTTGATGTTTCGATGTTTCAGTTGAAGCAGTTATCTCACAAATTATTAATTATACGTTTTTTTTTTTGATAGATATGACTGAATCCTACTTTTTCAAGCTTTCAGAAGAAAATTAGATCCACTTTTAATGCGTCAAAATAGGATAAAATATGCTAAAATGTCCGTCGGCATGGCTGTCCCTCCAACAATTCCTATTATGATTTTTTTCTTCCTAAATTTAATCCAAGAGTCCCAGATTAGTTAACCAAGTTTTGTTCCGAATTTTAAAACGTTTCTGTGTTATTAATTCTCTTCATCCCTTCTTTATTTCCCGTTCAGCGTGATGATAATTTTTTTAATGGTGGTATCTTTGCCTAAGGGGGCTCAGCCCAAGCTTGCCCCCCCCCCCTCATGGCTACCAGGCTGTGTCAGAAACGGATGCAAAGGTGTATCAGTTCTAATGGCTGGTATTTTGAAAAAGATGGACACCGATAATGAATTGTAAATTTCTGTAAATATATGACTCCCCCCCCCCCTTCCAAAAAAACAACTTGTAGGGTAGAAGTTCACTAATTTTCATACAACGCGCTATAATGATGCACTCTGTGATTGGAGCTCGCAGAGTAAAACTACTTCACTCCTTTTCATTCAACGCGCTATAATGATGCACTTGGTGATTGGAGCTTGTGGGGTAAAACTGTACTCCTTTTCATTCAACGCGCTGTAATGATGCACTCGGTGATTGGAGCTTGTTGGGCAAAACTTCACTGTAGCTTGCGAACCTCTAATTTCAGAGAGAAACCCGGCTCGTAGCGCGACTGTGTCGCTGGCAACGAGTCTCTTGGAGGGTTGTGTTTTACACCCTCCAGAATACATCACGACTGGTGAAAGCGGCCATGGTCAGGACATATAAACTCGAACGGCGGCCTTTCGAAAAGCACTTCTTCAGAGCGAGGCTTACTTGCAAGTCTTCGTTGGTATACTCCGCTGCGTGCTGCATCCAGGTGTCTGGTGCACCATTAAGGATATCCAAACCAAGAACCTTCGATATGCTCCCGTCGCAGCATCTAGGTGTCTGGTGCTCCGGGCACGAACCGAAGAGAGGTCACACATTCTGCTTTGATATACTCTGCTGCTTGCTGCATCCAGGCGTCTGGTGCACCATTGCCGATATTCGAATCGAGAATTTTCGATACGCTCCCGTCGCAGCATCCAGGTGTCTGGTGCTCCGGGACAGGACCGTCGCGACCCTTACAATCTCTGACCTAACAAGGGAAGTGTTAAGCCTCATTGCAAAAGCCGTCCCCGTGCCTCTGTCGTTGTTTGTACATATTACTCCAAGAGAACGTCATAATACAGTAACGATCTTTTAACCCTTGTATAATTTCTCCGACGCTGACGAACCTCACAACTCTCGAATTCAATGTCTTACAACCTCTGCTCGAGGAAATCAGACGTAACACCAAGAAGTTTGCCTAACGCAACCATTGCAACCTCTCCCCCGCGTAACAATGGCCTCCATGCGAACTTCCCCCGGTGTAACATCCTTTTCATTCAATGTGCTGTAATGATGCACTCCATGGTTAGAGCTTGTAAGTTAAAACTTTATTCATTTTCATTCAACGCGCTGTAATGATGCACTCTGTGATTGGAGCTTGTAGAGCAAAACTGCATCACTACTTTTCATTCAACGCACTGTAATGATACACTCAGTTATTGGAGCTCATAGGGTAAAACTTCACTCCTTTTCATTCAACGTGCTGTAATGATGCACTCCATGGTTGGAGCTTGTAGGGTAAAACTGTACTCATCTTCATTCAACGCGGTGTAATGATACACTCCGTGATCGGAGTCCTTGTAGGGTAAAACTTCACTCTTTTCATTCAACACGCTGTTATGATGCACTCCATGATTGGAAAATGTCCAAATTTGTACAGTGGATAGTCAATGAGTTATGCATCCACCCTACTTTGGTCGTTAATCGATAGGTGGCCTTGTATTCCCATACAGCACGCAGTTTCGGTTATCACAGGACAGCCAATGTATCTCATCTTCACCCCCACTCTCTTCATTTGCTCTCACCCGAGCCCTGGAACCGCCCCTTCGAGCATTACCTCAGAGACATCGGGGAGCCTTCCAGGGCTGCTTTAGCCCTCTTCTCTTTTTGCCGGGAATCGGCCTAGGTCAACTGCGCTATCTTCCTGTCGAATACTCGTATCACTAACCCCGTGGTTTATGACGGTGAGTTCAACGAGCACCGGCAGGTAGCGCCTTACCCATTACAGCTTTTTCAGATACTGGCGACCGATTACACAGTTCTCGGAAGCCTCTGCTGTAAGTGGTTGTGACCATTGTGATTCTGTGTACGTTATCAGCATGCGGTGTTAGAATGTGTGACGAGTTCTTTCTTACATTACTGATAACGATGCCGGTGTTGGGAATCGAACCCGGTGTCTTCGGGTTATGAAGCCGAGTTCGTACCGCTACGCCACAGAGCCACGCCGGGTCTCTTTTCTAATTCTACTCTCAACCCGAGCCCTGGAATTCGCCCTTTCGAGCATTACTTCAGAGACGTCGGGGAGGCTGTTAGGGCTGTCTTATCCCTCTTCCCTTCTTGCCGAAAACCCAGCCTAGGTCGAAATGTAGCGAGTTGCGACGTGGGCTCGAACCCGAGACCCCCGGATTCCGAGACCAGCGCGCTATCCACTCGGCCAACCAGACCCCTCAGCCAATGTATCTATATTTAGCTCTAATGTTTGAGGTTTTTGTGTCAGCGGAGGGAGGCTTCACAAAGCTTAGATCCCGGTGCCCAAAATATCCTAAATCCGGTCCTAAACTCGGTGCATTATTTGCTTTTAATAGTAGGTATAATTCAAATAAGTGCTAGAATTCCAGGAGGTGATGCTTGAGCGCAACTATAACAAAATTGATAAATACATTTTCGAAAATTATGTGTAAGAACTGCCAAAATAATGTACTTGTTTGCTTACGAAATTTGCGTGCTTTCTGTTACAGGTTCTGTCCTGTTCGCAATCACGACGCTCATGATGGGCAAAACCAAGGAGCCGGAGAAGAAGCCAACGCACATGCATAATTTGAACGGAGTTGAAAATGGCGGCTTCGTTATCGACAGGATACCCGGGCACGACTTTTCAGCCGGAATGTACGAAAGTCAGCATCTATAAAATCGGCGATAACAGTGGCAGTGAATTGACCCCTGTGATGGACTGTGGGTGAAGTGTGTGAACTGTACAGAAGACATACTTAGATTGTTGGTTCGGTTTAAAGTTGAGAACGTGAGAACGCCCTCGATATCGTAAGTTACAAGCTGGTCGAAAAAAATCTCTTCTATTTGCTAAATTGTATTTTATCGTTTCGATTTTGTAAAATTTTGAAATAATTGTTTTAGAGTATTTATTTTATCGTTTTATGTTCCTGTGTATTCTTTTTTACATCGTAGTTTTATTGTGCGACGGAGCGCCGTTTAGTTGTTAAGTGCTCGGAGGAATTTGCGTTAGCGCTATTATGCTTGAGAATATTGGGCGAACTTATATTTAATCGTAACAATCAAACTAAATCTCGTCGTGAGAGGAGTTGTAAATTTGTTTTCTTGTTTGTTTTTTTTTTTTTAAATTCATTATCTTGTTTTCTTTTCTTCTTTACCTTTTTTTCTTTTTCTTTTTTTTGATACCTAACGTCGTGAGCTTTTTGTATTAAGACATACCGGATAGACGAGCCCGCAATAAGTTAACTTATTTTGTGATTTTAATTTTGTGATTATTTTTATGTACAAATTGTATTAAAAATAAATTACATTCGTCGAGTATTTGCACGGAATGTTCACTGTACTCGAGCTGATCTGGTAAGTCCTCTGTTGGTGAAAATTGATAAACTATTAAAATGGATACCAATTGTTTTCCAGTGTAGACGAATATAAAAAATTCATTGTGGTAACGCCTTCAACATGTTGAATATGCAATATGAGGTTCATCAATTTATATTCTCGAAAATTCTAATTTCCTGAGGGGAACTGGTAAAACGCGAAAAACTGGATTAGAAAAAGCTAGAGCAAAATTGTTTGAAAATTTCGTAATCGGAGATCATTTCTGGCAAGTCTGTAAGTTCACCTGAAAAAGCTCATATTTCTCAAGCTCTGTGAGAGGTACAGCAAGACGGAGAAAATTGTGCCTTTCCCAAGGAAAGTTATAACTTTTCATTACATTCGTTATGTCAAAAATGATCTCTCACCAAAATTTCAAACCATTTTGCTCTAGCTTCCTCCAGTCCAAAGTTTTCTGCGTTTTCCAGTTCCCTCCGGGGAATTGAAACCTTCGAAATTTATATAGGTGTGTTATATATTGCATTTTCAATGTGTTCTTAGCGTTCCCACATTTTTCAAAAATTTGGACAGGTTTAGAAGAATATAAAAACTTTAATAGGCTAACGCCTTCAACACGTTGAACATGCAACACAAAACGAACCAATACGTATGCATGTTCAAAGGTTTCAGTTTCCTGGGGAGAGTTGGAAAAACGTAAATAAATTGAGACAGGAGATTGCTAGAGCAAAACGGTTTGAAATTTTGGGGTGGGGAGATCATTTCTGACCAGTCTGTCAGTTTACCTGAAAATGATCATCTTTCTCACGCACTATGGGAGGTGGAGCCAAACGGCGAAAATTGTGCCGCTTAAAAGAAAAGTTCTAGCTTTTCGATACCTTCATTTTGTCAGAAATGAACTCCTCTCGCCAAATTTTCAAACCATTTTACTCAAGCGGTCTCCAGTCAAGAGTGTTTCGCGTTTTTCCAATTCTCCCTGGAAATTTGAATTTTCGAAAATGTATATTGGTGTGCCTTGTATTGCATATTCAATGTATTTGAGGAGATTTCACATTTTTCAAAATTTTGCGAAGGTGTTGACGAAAACGAAAACTTTCAATTGTTACCGCTTTCAAAACGTTGTATATGCAATATAAGACACAGCAATTTACATTTTTTAAGATTATAATTTTAAGGGCGAACTGGAACAATGCGAAAAACTTTGGACTGGAGGTAGCTAAAGCAAACCGGTTTGAAATATTGGGTAGAGTAGTTCAATTCTGATAAGCCTGTCAGTTCACACAGAAAAGCTCATTTTTCTCAAGTTCTGTGGGAGGTACAACAAAACGGAGAAAATTGTACTCCTCGCAAGGAAAGTTCTAACTTTTCATTACCTTCATTTTATCAAAAATAATCTCTTCACGCCAAATTTTCAAACCATTTTGCTCCAGCTGTCTCCAGTCCAAAGTTATTCGCATTTTTTCAGTTCTCCCCTAGAAAATTAGAATTATCGAAAATGTATATTGGTATGTCTTGCATATTCAACGTGTTGGAGGTGTTACCACATTGACGTTATACTACACAGTAGACTTCCAACTAACCGCCCTAATTGAGGCTGAAGGTGGGGCGGATAACAAAAAGGGCGAATAACTCAAAAATATGCAATTTTGATTCAAATAAATAAAAAATTGATACATGGGGAAAACAAATTTTTATTGAATTAGGCTGCGCTAGGTGGTCAGTTACCTATTTTATACAAAGAAACCTCAATGTTAAAAACTAAAAATCGGCCATTTTGGCTTTTCTTTGGTTAGTGAAAAAGACGAAAGACAATACTGCAACAGAAATTAAAACTGAAACAAAAGTAGTATCCCTACAAAATTTGTAATTTTTGTTTACTTTTTCATGATGAGCCGCTCTTCAGCATAATTTGTTCACTTTCTGAATCTTATATTTTGGAGCAGAGTGATTGCTGGGTGTTGTTCTTCAACACCATCAGCAACACTTCTCCTACCAGTTCTTCATCATCGTCATCAGCTGTACTGAAGACCAAATTTGTGATAAGATTTCGAATTATCCGCTCTTGGCTAGGCGGATAAACCGGAAGGGTTTGCGGATAAATTTGAGGGGAATAATCAAGAGTCTACTGTAATTGATTATTACTTCAGGAAAAGTTGGTCTTTTCGAATTTTATTAATTTTTCATGCGTACGGCAGTGTACTTGCCGGTGGAATCTACTTGACTGGTACTGGTAGCCTATACTAGTTTACAAAAACGCCGGTCAGATATAAAACTGCGTCGGATCACCTTTGTACTGGGTGCTAGAAACGTGACGAGAACAATGGTCATGGAATTGAGCAGAATGCGACTGTTTTACCACAAAAATAACAAACAAGAAGTTCGACACATTAGCTGAAAGAAAAAAGAAGGGAGTGATCCTTGATGAGAGCGGCGGCCGAGATCCTTCTATGTAGATGACACGAGAGCAGCCATTATGTTGTTTTCGACTGTGTTCTCCAGTGTTCTCCTGTTCTCTGAAGCTTCACGTTTCGGCTCGAAGTAAATTTTGGTAAGCATTCACATTATTTTATGGTTTCTGCTAAATAGAGTAAGTTCAAACTTCAAGTTCTGACACGCAGGCCTGCAGCCCCACAGAATCATATTATGATCTTTGATATGCGGTCTGCGCTCTGCGCTCAGCGCTCTGCGGTGATGCAGAAGCGGAATCATATTATGCATCCAAAAAGTCTTGAAAAAAGTACCTAAAACACATTATACTTTAGAGTTGTTTCTCTGGATGTTTGTGTGACAGAGTACCGCTAGTCCGCTACCTACTCTAGTCTTCCTTATGTTCAATTTTTTATCACCGTAACAACTGATAGTGCGATACGTGCGATACTTCTGTACACTGTAGCTTCTTTGCTACTACAAAATCTTTTTTCGAACTTCTAAATTTTCCAAATTCCATTTATAATTAAATACGCTCAATCTCCTAGTGACAGTATGTGAACTTGCGAGTTGAAATCGAACTGTAACAGAATGTAAATCTCCAATTACCATCATGTAAGTGAATGATTGTACTATCGTGTTTGAACAATGCTGTTTCCTGAGCTTCAATAAGCTGATAAAAACGAATTTGGATTGTAGGTTTCTTTCTGTAAGTTATTCTGATTATTTTTGATTACGTCGGAAAACTGTTGCTGAAGTTGGGCTTTGAAAACTGCAGTTTCTGAAGGTATTCTGTATTCACATAGATTACTTTTAGTTTCAGAGATTGCACTATGGATAAAAAAGACGTTTGGTCTACCGATGATATAATTAGAAATAGAAATAATTGGAATTTAGCTGGTGATGCTGAGCTTTTGAAGCATTTACAATCATTATCGGAGGTACTATTCAATTTCTACTACAGCAACACCACGGTTCTATCTATTTCTTACTAGGATAGACCATTCATAAATCTACACCAGATCAGCTAGAAAGATATGTAAATCGTTTTCCAGGAATTACAGTCCGAGAATTTGCGGTTCAACCTTTAAATTTGTTTCAGAAACTTATTGATAAATCTCATTCCACGTTAAATCTGCTCAATTCGTTTGAAAATGATGTCAATAGAACGTGTACGTCCGTAGCTAATATCAATAATCGTTTTAGAGCGCTGTCGGATACACAGTTTATCGAAAATAAAGTTCGGGATGAAAGTCCTGAAACGGAGAAATGTGACACTACCCCAGTTGAAGTACGTTCATATAGCTGGTTCAATAATTGAATTTAAGGAACCCTAGTTATACTGTTTACCTTTCTTGTAGATTGAGAAGCCAGCGAATGAAGATATAACTGTGAAGTTGAAAGAAGCTCTGGGCAATGGTATTAAAGTATTACGTTCGCATTACGACATCATTCCCGTCACCGATAGTGATTCTGATGATGATGAACCACCGTAAGTGATTAAATTTCAGGTGTGTTGCCTATTTGTTCAGATTTCAATTTAGAATAAGTCGCCTGTATTCTTCGCTTTATAGTGAGGTATTACTGAAAGCACGTAACCCGTACATGGGTCGAAGGCTTCCATACATAATTGGGACAGAAGATTTCACCAAGTACGACCACTTAGGGCTTGTGACTTCATCAGAGGATGAAGAAGAAGAAGAGGAATTTGAAGAGTCTGAAAAATCTGATACAGAAACAGTTGATGTCGAGACTGAGATTCCGAAACCCCAGCCCGTAAAGACTGATCGCATCGAAGTGAGAAACTTCTATGTATTTCTGGACTCTCGTTTGCATGTTACACGAGATTACTAACGTTACCCTAATCCAACAGGTTATACGCATACCGAGCTCAGATAGTGAAGATATTTCATCTGCAGAAGACGAACCTAGAGAACCGCCAAACATTTCAGCAAATGTTCATCCGGAAATAAACTCTGTCCAGGTATTCCACCTAACATCGCAGCGTTTTAAATTATTGTTTAGTTTTCGGAGAATATAAATGAAATATTGCACATCAGGCACCATACAGTTTCGCGGACCATTTGAACGCTACGCTGAGGAATGTCAGTGGCACTGTTCCTCCGTTAGTGGGTGAGAATATTCGGATGATTTGAAATATCAGTTACTTACTCATTTATTGCTAAATTTTCAATTTTACTTTGACGTTGCGGACACTTAGATGATATATTCTCGCCGCCGCCATTTCCAACAAAAGACAACGACTACTTCAGTGACGAGGAAAAGAGCAATAGTAGCGATGATATGTTCGCTCCATCAAAAAGACCGGTAAAGCAGCCAGTAATCGATCGTAATTTTGTGATACCAGATCCTGCCGCCGATGACGATATCAACGATGATGGTAATTACTGATGCATAAGTGATCAAAACTGTCAAGTTTTTCCTATAGGGGAGAAACATTTTACACGTCAAGAAAGACAATATTCACAGTATGCCACTAAGCGGCTAACCACATCATATGAGCGACCATTTCTAGAGTCATAAACGCTAAACTGTCCCCGTTACGTTTGAGCGTAGGAGCGACTTTTAGGTTTCAGAACCAAAAAATTAAAGTATGCAGTTATTTTTTGAGAAATAGAGGGCCGCGTGGGATACTACAGTGAGAGACTTCCTTAAATACGTATTTCAACAAGCAGTGGTTCGAGAAAAACAATCTATGGTACGAAGGTGTCGTGGTAGATGTGTCATCCACTAATAATGGAGTAGAGTCGTCGAATGCTGTACTGAAGAGGGAAAATACGCTCAGAGAACGCTTACCAGTTGGTCAGCTCCTACGCAAACTGGACGATCTCCCAGTTAAGTGGTCGAAGGACCGAAATTAGAGTGTGGCGAACTACAAACAATTTTCTTCAGTTCCAAATATTCCGCTGACTTTATGGACAAGTTCGTACCAGTGGGCACTCGCGAACTCGAATGTGCCGAAGGAAGCTAAAACGATCACCTTGGGCCAGAAAAGGAAGTGGGGGAGGCCAGCGAAGAGCAAGCGAGCCCTTCTTCAGTAATTCCATGTCAGTTTGTCAGAAGGGTACTCTTACTGCATTTGTGAATACTCACTTATGTATTTTCATCGACGATTTTCTTTCAAGGGGAAAAAAAAGAAAAACGAGAAGAAGAGCATACATTCGAAGTAACCGTATAAAAAATCGACTATTCGATGTCTAACTGGCGTGGCGTGCAATTAATGTTCGTCCATTCATTTCTTTTTATGGGTTTATGGTTGTTCCACTTTTTCCCCCAACTGTTTGTTTTTGTATTTTGGCGTGCATTTAATAAATGCACGGCGGACAAATTAGATGGTCGTGCAAATTATCTACTTTGGCCATCGTTTTCACTTTTCTGACGGGCTGATAAATATGACCTTTTCCTATAGTCATAGACATATTATGTCTATGCTTATAGTCCTGCCGTAATCGGATATATTTTTTGTTGTGTTTGCAGATTCGTATTCGAAGGAACCTCCAGCCAACATATTTCAGAATAAGTGAGTTGTACTTTAATAATCGATTTTAAGATTCAGGTCTTGAAAATCCGTGTCAACAGCGAGTAATACCGTTTATATGATATTTTTTTTGGAAAACATAGAAAGGTAGAAGGTTCTTGACTCTGAGCTTGTATTTGCTTGGAATGCTCTTCGAGGCCAATTATTGTGTGGGTTTTTTGGAATTATACGACAGAGAGGAAGCTTTAGTTCGGACCAGAGCAAGGGCGTACTAAATCAAAAGCCGAGAGTATGTAGAAAGTGCGTATATTGATCGACCGAGTAGTAAAAACATATCTGACTGAGAGTGCTAAGCATAAACTGTGTCTAAACTGAACGGATGTCCTACCTGGCCGTCTGCGGGAGAAGAAGGAGAATGAATCATGAGAATCAGAAAAAAGTGGTTTTGAAGAGACCATGTACTGAGAGTACAAGAATGCAGGAGACAAAAGACGTTTGTTAGTCGCTCGCAATGTGTTATGCAGAAAGTAGCCAGGCAAGATGATTTGTACAAAAATGTGCATTGCAGTGGAGAGGGTCACCGCAGTTGCAAAGCAGCTCTCTTATAAGAAGAAATTTCTATCTTTCTAATGTCTTGAAGAAAATATAGGACTGTTTTTTTTATCTTTCATTCTCTTTGCCTATTATTTTTCTTCCTTATCTCGCTTATCCAGAAATTTCTTCCCATTTCTTTCTACCGCCACCGCTTCCGGGAGAAAAAAAATGCACTGTGGTTTGCCTACCCTGCCCCTTAATTGCTCATTTCTCCAGGGGTCCTACCCTTGGGAGACGAGGAGTTGTGGTGGGGGAGGGCTCTCCATACACTAAACAGGAAAAGCCGCCTCCTCCTTCCCCTCCGTGGGGATAAATTCCTGGTGGCCTCCCCTGTACCTTAATCTCACGTTTCACTAGAGGTACCCTACCCTGGGGGCTTCTCAGTGGAGGTGAAAGCTCCTGGAGAGGGAGGACGACCACGTTGAGGAAGAGCGTCGCGGCGGGCGAGGAGGAGCATGGTGGGGAAAGTGACTGTGATGGAGGAGGACATCTGTGGTGGGGATTGGCAGGGGGTAGCCAACCTCAGGGGGGATCCTTGGTGGAGGAGAGAGCTCCTGGATGGTGTAGCGCCGTGTTGTTTTCATATAATTTCCGTGGAAATTTTTTAATATAGGGTAAGATACACATATGTTACTATGACGTCCAGGGCCGTATACAATACATATAGGCAACATAGGCACGGTCCTATGGCGCTAGATTATGGGGGCGCTAGATTTTGTGGACAACTCGTATGAACAAAAATTTATGAGGGGGTGAACAAAAATGTCGAGAGGCGCTAATTTTTATTCTGCCTAGGGGCGGGAGCATGTTAAATCCGGCCCTGTTGACGTCATACACTGATAGTGAGTATAACTGTGCGGGTTGCCTACCATGCCCCTTAATTGCTTATTTCTCCAGGGGTAGCCTACCCTTGGGAGGGGCTTCATGGTGGTGCAGGCCGGCGCGAGCGAAGCGAGTGACGACGGAGGTTGAGCCGCGAAGCGGCCAGGGGGCGAAGCCCCCTAATTTCTATTAATTGAATTTATTTATAATTAATTTTTGTTATGAAAATTTCTATTTTAAGTATAATTTCTCTTTCAGCTTAGCGTTCCCTGACCATGGCACTTTTATGTAACTCCGACTAACAATGATCAAAATGATAATAACGATCAAGTTCAACCAAAACTTAACGAACAAGATCTTGATAATTCATTCAAAATTTATTTTAGATTGTTTAAGATCAGTGAAGATGCCTGAGAATAACTAAATCTCGCTGTAAATGACTGATAAGTGATTACCAAATCTGACTACATTTATAACCAAAAATAACTTTATCTCATCAAATTTTACCAAGTCTATTTAAAACTGATTAGACAACGCAGACGACTACTGATACTAAACAACATCAATATAGATCAAATCCGACCATAATTGACAAAAACCTACCAAATCTGACCTCATCTGATCGAAATTGACCGAATTGATGAAAACGTATCAAAGCAACCCGATTCGAATATTTTCTAATAGTGTCAAATCTGACCACATTTGATCAAATTTCATCAAAACTGAC
Source organism: Acanthococcus lagerstroemiae (assembly GCA_031841125.1). Taxonomy (NCBI): domain Eukaryota; kingdom Metazoa; phylum Arthropoda; class Insecta; order Hemiptera; family Eriococcidae; genus Acanthococcus; species Acanthococcus lagerstroemiae. Next base: position 28,998,367 of record CM063113.1, on the reverse strand, counting down.
TAAAATATATAAGAAGGGGACCAAAACTATGTAGGTGACTAAACAGACTGAAAACAACAGATAATTACGAGGTTTGACCAGATCCGTGCCCATTACACCAAAGTTTGTAAAAATGCCAAAAAGACTAGATTTGATTAAATGTGTCTGAAATTGATCAAAAAAGCCAAAAGCAACTGGAACAAACATAAACGATTCCTGAGGAGTAAATTAACTTCCAAAACTGACTAAATATGACCGAAATTAACAACATTTAATCTGCAGTGACTAATCTTTTTGAAAATGACAAAATCCGACACAGAATAACTAAATTAGCTATGTTTAACCAAAGATCAATAAATCAGATAGACATGTCAAGACCAACCGTAATCTTTAAAAATCTAATGAATCCGGCCAGGGCCGGCAACTCTTCATACTCCCATGTGTAGCGAAAAAACAACACTGATTTTACACAATAATGTTTCATTATCGTATTATTAGGCCGTATACTTAAAAATTAAGCTTTAACGTCAAAGCAAAAGAGCGGAGTGAGAGCCTTCGCTCCGAAGGGAAGAGTAGAAGTTTAAGGTTTTGCTTTAATCCGTATGCCCAACCTTTCTCTTTCACTTCGAAGCGAACTCTCCACAAAATGAAGCGAGTACTTCAAAGATAACAACGTAAGTTCAAGTTGTTACCAGCCGACGTATGTGTCTAAGGAACTTCTTCTAAATCAAAAATCATTCAAAGAAGCGAAGACAAAGATGGTGGTGTACAAATAGAAAATGCACCAAACGTACATGAAATAATGTTCGGGAATATCTCTGATGATTTCCGAAGAACTTCATCGAAAATCTTCAGGAAGAATCTCCGATGATTTCCAGAGAATAATTTCATTGGAAATCTTCGAGAAGAATGTCCGACGATTTTTAAGAAATCTCATCAAAAATTTTTAGGCAAAAAAATTTTGATAGTTTTCGAAGAATTGAGACTACTTTCCACTCATGCAATGGAATCAGAGATCTTTCCTGAAGGTTTTTGATGAAATTCTTTGGAAATCAGCCCACAATTTCCGAAGAATTTGATCGAAAATAATTTGAGAAAATCTCCGATAATTTCAAAAAAATGTGTCATTGGAAATCTTCGAAAATAATCTCCACTAATTTTCGGAGAATTTCATCGGGAATCTTCAGAAAAAATTTCCAACGATTTCCTAAAAATGTTATGAAGAATCTTCTGGGAAAATCTCTGATCCCATCGCATGAGTGGGAAATAGTCTCAATTCTTCGGAAATCGGAACTTTTCCCCAAGAATTCTCGATGAAATTCCTCAAAAATCATCGGAGATTCTTCTCGAAAATTTTCGATGAAATTCTTCGAAGACATCGGACATTTCCCCTGAAGATTTTTGATAAAATTCTTCAAAAACTATCGGCGTCCCCCCCCCCGAGTATTTCCTATAAAATTCTTCAAAAATTATCAGAAAATTTGCTCGATGAATTCTGATGAAATTTTTTGAAAAAAATTGACAATATTTTCTAAATACTTCCGATGAGATTCTTCGCAAATTATTGGAATTTTTTTCCAAAGATTTCCGATGAAATTCCTTAAAAATCATCGGAGATTCTCCCTGATTTCTAATGAAATTATTTTTTGGAAATCATCGGAGATTTTTCCTGAAGATTTTTGATAAAATTCTTCAAAAACTATCGGAGTTTTCCCCAAATGCTTCTTATTCAAAAATTATTGGATAATTTTCTTGAAGAATTTTGATACAATTTTTTTTGGAAAACATTGGAAATTTTTTCTAAAAATTTCCAATGGGATTTTTCGGACATTTTCTGAATTTTTTTCCAAGAATTTCCGATGAAATACTTTTAAAATCATCGGAGATTCTTCTCGAAGATTTCCAATGAAATTATTCTTTGGAAATTATCGGGGATTTTTCTAGATAATTTTCGATAAAATTCTTCAAAAACCATCGGATTTTTTTCAAACTATTTTTGATAAAATTCTTTTAAAATTATCGGAAGATTTTTGAAGAAATTCTTCGGAAAACTTTGTAAATTTTCTCTGAAGCTTCGGAAATTATTGGAGATTGCTCTCAAAGATTTCTGATAAAATTCCTTGGAAATCATCGAAGATTTTCCCCGAACATTTCTGATGAAATTCTTCGCAAATCATCGCTAATTTATCTTGAAAATTTCCGAATAAAATCTCTGGAAATCATCGAACCCTTTTTCTGAAGAAATGCTTCAAAAATCATCAGAGATATTTCTCGATGGTTTCCAATAAAATCCTTTGGTATCGTTGGAGATTTTCCTTAAAATTTTCAACAAAATTCTCCTGAAATCATTGGAGATTTTTCTCAGTGATGCCCGGTGAAATTCTTGGACATTTTTCCTAAATATTTTCGATAAAATTCCTCGGAAATTACCTTCAGAAATCAAAGGAATCTTCTCGAAGATGAATGATAACTGCATGTGTTTTTCGAAAAGAAGTCTACTCGGGACTAGATGCATTTCTTCACGAGCGAAAGCTTCAATTTTGAAGTTGACACTCCTCTTTATGCATACAACTCGAAGGGAAACCTTTTTCCCGAAGCAAACGCTCTCATTCCTGAGCACAAGCTGCTTCCTCTTCAATTTTTCTATGCATACACTCTGCAGCTTGCACTTCACTTTTGCGAAGTGAAAGCTGAAGCTTCTCTTCAAGCATACCTCCCATTGGACGATATTCAGTGTAAGGGAACCAACCAGCAAAATCTGTTTTTTGAGAACACGTGATTCGAAGTTCAAGAGCCATCTGGAAACTATATGACACAGGGTTTTCTGGTAAGTTTTCTTTCAACGTGAGTATACACATTTTTGAATCGGGGCCCAATTTTGAAAAATTCTTCTATTTACGCTCTTTCTAACGATACTAATAACTCATTTTGTTTACAAATGTTGGTTGGTTCCCTTACACTGAATAGCGTCTAATTGTACCAATAATTTCCGCAGTGTTGCCATGTGTAGCGCCGCTACACATGAAATTTCTCATGTGTGGCATTTGCTACACCTGCTATACAGAAGTTGCCGGCCCTGAATCCGGCCAAATTTGACCATCAGAGATAAGCTAATCAGGTCAAAACTGACGAGAAATTACCGAATCAATGTGAACTAAACCGGATCAAAAATAACGAAATTTGACCAAATCTGACCAATGTGAGCAAAAATATTTGAAAAAACTAACAAGACTGCTATAATTAATCGAATTAGACCTAAAATCCAAAAACTACCTGAATTATGAAATGTGACCATCAATGGGCAAACGTAGCAAAAAACGTCCAAATCTATTTCAAATGGCGGAATCTGATCAAATTTGCCCAGGAATAATCAAATGCAACCTAAAATTTAGGACAAGAGCCGGATAGATGCTAGTAATTCAGTAGCCACCTTCCTCAAAAGAAGTTCAGTTGGATTTTTCTGAAGGAAATTGACTGCATTCTTTTTCCTGCTTTCTCCCTCTCTCTTTCTCTCCTTGCTTCCTGCCTTTGTTTTCCTAATTTCCTGAGCCTCTTCCAGTTTAGTGTCTTGAGATTAGGGCGCATTTAACCCACAATGAAAATTCGATTTCAGGGGAAGCCAAACTATTAAATAACGTAATGCTTCTTTGCTGTTTCTGAATGTCTTTTTTTATCTTTGATAAAATACAGAAAATTGGAGAAACCCTAGATTTTGGCTCATCAGTTATAGCTCTCGAATTTTCTACCGACTTTTCGAAGAAAAGTTAGTTATTATACATATATTTTTTCTACTCGTCATATAAATACTATAATAGGATGTACTGTAGATTTAGACAGTAAGACTGTGATTAACTTTGAAAATTAAGAACCTCTTATAGCTTGAACAGTTATTCGGGTTACCCTCAGTAGATATTACCAAAATAAACGATAAATTGTTCCATGTTTCTGTTTTTGCTTTTTCAGTACGATTCATATTCAAAATAAATTAATAACTTTGTCTTGTCTCACCATTAGCTGTGGGTAGTATCAATGTTTCCTGATATTCGTACCCGATTGTCATACGAATCCGTCCTACATCGGAAGCATTTTCTCGTATCGCTCCGCTAACATTAGTCCGCATTATTTTTATTTCAGAGCACCCCATTTGGTCTCCCACAATTCGTCAACCGTCAGTGACGCGAGTCAGTCAGATTCATCTTCAACGCCGAAATCCGACTCACTGTTTGAAAAAATTCAACCTCAACTTCCGCCGAAGTATTCTAACCTTCCTCAAAAGAATGCCTTCAGTGCGGTGAATGCCGAACTCAGCGCCAAGTTGAAAGTCAATACTAAGCCAAAAGATGAACAAAGCAGCAGCGATGAAACAGACTCCAAAGTTTCTACTACCAAGAATGATGTTCCCACCCGAGATTCCAAGTCCAGGCATTCCAAAAACAGAGGCAACCCTATACTAGACAATGTATTGAACGAGACACTGAAAACGGAAGTCGCAGCAGCTCACAAGAACAAACAAAATGGCGTCGTAGCCCAAAAGAGCAATGAGAGCACCAAGTCCGAAGTTCCACTGCCCACTCCATCCGACGATATCACGCAAAGTCTGCCACCTACGGCTGGTAAAGCCAGCGTGAAAGATACTCAAACGTCGAGCGCACCAAGTGCCGGCACCAAGAAGTCAATTACTAAATCGAAAATTGCGGGCTTGTTCGACGATGACGACACCATTGACGACCTGTTCAAACCTAGCGCTAAACCTGCCAAAACAGTACCCGCCGCATCTAAAGAAATCAAGAGTGAAATTTTATTTGATGATGATCTGCCACCGCTGAGCAACACCCGAGCGCAGAAATCGGTGGAAAAAAAAATCTCTAAACCAGCGGCTAGTAGTACCAACCTATTGAGCAAGAAGTTGGATTTATTTGAAGATGATTCCGATTCGGGAGACGATATTTTCGCGATCATTAACAGTCAGAAAAAGGTAGTCGCGGCACCGTCGACAAACTCTGTCTCCAATGCTGCCAAAACAACGAAAGGGAGTCTTTTCACGTCCACCGATGACGATCTTTTCAGCTCTTTGAGCAAGCCAGAAACTGTGATAGGGAAGTCGTCGAAGCCGAAAAGCTCTGAACCACCTGTTCAGAATGATTTCTTTGGAGACGATACGCCGAAATTGACCCAGACCCCTGCTAGTTCCGCAGGTACGGACCATGTTCAGAATGATTTGTTCGAGCACAATACGCCGAAGTCAGCTCAGGCCTCTGATAACTCTATTGGTACAGATTTGTTTATAAACTCTGATGCGAAAACTTCTGGTATCTTAAAGGAGAACATTCCTAAGAAATCTTTGTCCTCATCGAATGAAAAAGATTCGGTCAAATCGAAAGCAAGCTTACCCGAAGAGGTTGATTTGTTCGGTTCGATGAAATCAAGCTCACAGTCGAAATCAGCTGTGCTCTCTGGGGTTGGTTTATTCTCATCCGACAATGCAACATTTTCTAAGCCGGTTGGAAGCTCCCCCCGCCCTGTCCCGAAGAAATTAGATTTGTTTGCATCCGATGAAGAGGACAGTAATGCGTTGGATAAAAAAAATATGCTTGGGGGATCATCGAAATCCTCCGCGAAGAATGCAGATCTATTCAAATCCGATGACGAGGGTAGTAGTGCTCTGGATAGTGAAAGTGTGCTCGAAACACCGAAAAACGTGAGTTCAAAGACATCTAAATCTGCCGATATCACCAAGAATTGTAGTTTATTCGATTCTGGTGACGACGATTTGGGACTGCCAACCTCTAAACCTGTTCAACAAACTGCCGAAATCGATTTATTTGGTGACTCCAAATCGTCTTTATTTCCAAAAGCTGATGTTCCTTGTGAAAGTATTCCTCCATCCGCCAAGGCTTCCGAATCAATCGTGGAATCTACAAAACCGCGATCCCAACCTCCTGCAGTTGCTCCGCGGACATTGCTGAAATCTAAACCTGGTTCTGCAAATCCTACCGATGGTCCCCCGGTGATTCCTAGAAACTTGACTGTGGAGAGCAATCTTGGCAACGACGGTGTGTCGACTGACACCAAGAATGAAAGCAGTGAGCCCCGCGTCCAAAATGTAGGCGATGCTGGCGAAAAGATAATGAAAGCTGAAAGAAATGTGGCCGCGCGAGTCGAAACGTCTGTGGTGAAGGAAGTACAAACGAGCAGTCAAGAGGAAGACAATGCCCGAGAAGGTCATTCCATTGACGAAGACTTATTCAAAGGAATGAAACTCGGTGTAAATCCACCGGATAGTAGTACAAAGAATCCTGGAGTTGCAGCCATTATCAATCGCATGCAGGCTGGTGATGAGGGAGATGGAAATCTGCTGGGCAAGAATACAACTGAGTCGTCTTCGACGAGCATCTCGCCAGGTTTGTTCGTCTGTAGTCGTACAAGTCTGTGATCTAAAATGTATTTTGATATTGCTGAAAATGCTTGTGAATGAATTTAACGATGTAATTGTTCAATTTTACAGGTAAACTGACTGCTCAGAAAAGTTTGAATATCAATGTCAACGCCTTGTTACCCGGCTCGAATTGGTCTGCGATTTCAAAACTGCAGAAACAAATGGCCGAGGAAGTCACGTCTGAACAAATGCCTGCCCAATCGTCGAACAGTGTCGAAGTGATCCCCTCTTCAGAGCCTCCGCAGCAGCCATCGAATGTGCTGAACAGTGTTATTAAGGTAACGATGACATTTCTAATTGAAAAATTACCGTTCCAGGGACTCGGAGCTGCTGAATTTCAGTTTCGGCTCCAAACTTCAGTGTTACATATTTTTTATGTTTGGTAAAAAAATGATGTAGTTCATTTCCGACAAAACTGTCTGGTAGCTCCAGGCCAGCTTAAGTAGGAAAATAGAATTAGCTCTAACCGCCACTCTTGATATAAATTATGCCCCCTCCCCGGGTATCTTTGAACTCCAACTTCTTGCATCCAATTGCACTAGCTCTGCGCTTTCATTATCTATTCAGAATGATGGAACCAATTTCAAATCCAGCCCTAGTTTAGTACTAAATGAAATTCAGTTCAAGCTCTAGGGGAAGCGCGAAATTCGCTCCCATTCTTGGTCTGAAATTCTTGCGGTGCCAACATTTTCTTCAACATTGCCAAAATCGGGTCAGCATCCCTACAAGTGTATGTGAATACCTAGCTCTCTCCTCCGGGGAAACTCCTAGTAGGTTTGTTTCTTGGAAATTTGAAAAATTGCAGTGGCAGATCTATCACACTAAGAACAAGTCAGGTAGATAATCAACTAGAAAGACTAACAGTTAGAGAAACGGCCTGTCTGTTGTCTTAAAAGCCAGCCTGACTTGTAGGTAGTCGAGCAAGCAGAAAAACGGATACACAGTTCGGTGATCATCATTTGAGAATTTGAGAACATAAACAAATCTTCTAATTATTTTATCGGATGTATTTTTGATCTAGATCACATTGTAAGATCATACAGAAATTCAGACAAATATCGAGATCATGCCTTTATTGATTTTAAATCATAATTATTTTGATCTCGAGATCGCGAACTGAGAAGCTATAAGCAACCCTCTATGCCTTCATCCTCCCTTGCCGAAAGAACGGCGTGAAGATTCATGATCCAGCATCCGGGAGTCACAATCTCATTAAATCTCCGCATCTCGCGGGCAATCCATCTTTGTCTCTATTTGGTGAATGCGGAATAGAGAGCCAATAAGATCTCCAACTTTTTGAATCTGATATGTTAATACCTATGTGTTTGTGTCTGCTTATTTCCATGTCCGCAGTCTGTGTCTTTAACCTTCCCTCCTGATCAAAAAACCGACCTGAGTCGAAATCTGGCGAGTTGCTGCATGGGCTTGAACCCGGGACCTCCGAATTCTGAGACCAACGCGCTATCCACTTGGCCAACCAGACCCCCAGATTTTGTAGGATTGATCCGTAACTTCCATGTGGCTGACTATTCCAAAGCCTTGCAAATTGCTTTTAGATTGTACATGTTGCTACAGCTTGGCTTGCAGAGGTGGATAATAGGACTGTGTCGTCTGCAAATACTTGATTAGTGACGCAACGTAACACTGGAATGTCAGCTGTAAAGAGGACATACAGCACAGGGCCCATGACGCTTCTCTATAATACTCCTACGCGAATGGGTTGCCACCCAGATTTTTCTGCACCGTGAGAGACCCGAAATAGCCGATTTGACAGGTAAGACTGGATCAACTGGCAGTATTGTAATGGGAGAATTGCAAGCAGCTTATGCAGCAGACCATTGTGCCACACGCGGTCAAATGCTTGCGCTATGTCCAGGAAGAGCCCGCAGCAGTGCTTTCGTTTCTCAAGTGTTTTGCTAGCTGATTAACTACTGCCAGGGCTTGGTCGAGGGTTGAATGCTTCTGACGGAAGCCGAATTGGAACGCTGGGATCAGATGCTTTTCTTCCAAGATAGGCTCCAGTTTGAGAAGGATTAGCTTTTCTAAGAACTTCCCTAAAACTGGACGCAGCAATATAGGTCGGTAAGAGCTGGACTGCTCCTTGGGCTTCTCTGGTTTATAAATCATAATGATCTCCGCTTTTTTCCACTCAGTTGGGAAGTATTTCAGTTTTAGGGCAGCATTGTATACGAGTATGTTTGTGAGCTGCAGGATTGCTCTTCGTGGAACTCCGCGTAGAAGTTGATTAGTTATTAGGTCGCCTCCTGGTGCTTTCTTCTTTTTGGCGTGTAGGTCAATCTCGCGAGCAACTTGTTTGGGGGTAAAATTGCCAAGTGATTTAGATGGAGAGGCAGGTACTGGATTGCAATTTATTCTTAGTGGCATGTCATTAGGAGTGAATGTTACCACTAGATTCTCAGCAAAAGTTTCGGCAATTTGCTGGTCCCCACGAGCCCAGGTGCCTGTAGACGTACGGATTGGAATCTGGAGAGGGGAGCGTATTCGTCTGCTAGCTTTCCAGAGTGTGTAATCTGCCTTAGCAGTTGAATCAAGCTGTGGGAAGTAATCATGGAACGTTTTTTCGATGCTCTAATTTCATTTGTGAGTTCTCATGATTCTATTGAGCTTGGTTTTATCCCATAGGTTTCGAGTATAGTGACAGATTCTGGGTGCTTTGCGCTTTTCCTGGACCAGTTTACAGATAGCTAGTGGATAAGTAATCAAGCGCTTTACTGTTGGTTGGAGGAGTTGCTAGTTGGGCAGAATCTTGTAGAAGATTAGTAAAGGTCTTGACTGCTTCATCCAGTACATCCGGAGTTCCTGGACGTGTTATAGATGGGAGACAAGTATCCATTAACTCCCGGAATTTGTCCCAGTCTGTATGCTTATTAAAAAGCACTGGTTTGGTTGGTCTCAGCATTATGTTATCGCTGAGTGTCAGCAACACTAGAGTATGATCTGAAGATGAGGCATTGACGTTTTCGACCCAAATGTATGACGATGGAACACCTTTCAAGATGAAAAAATCTAGCAGATTTGGTCGTCGTTAATTGCCTTGCTCAGTTCTCGTCCTTTGGTGGTAATTAGCCTAGAACCCCACAACGTATGCTTGGCATTAAAATCACCACGAAGGATGAATCGTATTCCAAGCTGATGGAGCAGGTTTAAGTAGTTAATGCTGCGTAACTAGTGTCGAGGTGGACAGTAGACCGAGGCTACAAGCTCCTGAGGGTAGCTGAATTGTAACTCCAACCACTTGATATTGTGATATGATCCCGTATTAGAATTGCCACTCCTTCTCTGCGCCGATTACTAGGATGAGGACAGCTGTGCATCTGGTATCCACGAATTCTAGCGAAGGGCCAAGTAGTAAAATGGGTTTCAGAGATCAATGCTATATCAATCTGTTCAGAGTTGAGTAATACCTCAAGTTCATTCTGCCTTCTGACTAGACCGTTTGCATTCCAGGTTAACAAGCGTAGGTTATGGACCATTTTTCAGTTTTTTTTTTTTTATTTATTGTATTCGTGCTGACAATCCCGATTACCCCTTTCTATTTTTTCCACTCGCTGGATTAGCTTTTCCAGCAAGACAGTGATTTTCTTGAGATCGGTATTATATGAAGCTGCAGAATCTGCAGCGTAGGCAGGTTTTTCTGTGGATGACGAAGGTGTGATTGGCTTAAGGTTTTCTTCGATTGCTTAGCTATATGACACATTTCGCTGGCGAGTAGAGAGCCTTTGAACTGCTGTTTGTGTTGACGCTGGAACTGGTTTAAAATTTCGAAGGGCTGGTTTGTGCGTAGGGCAGCTCCTCCAATTTGCTCGATGATCCCCTCCGCAGTTGGCACAGATAGGTCTGGCTTCCTTATTCTTAGTGCACTCACTAGTTTGGTGTTGATTGCTACACTTGACATAGCGTGGTGCTAAAGAGCAATAGTTCTGCGTGTACTCAAATAGCTGGCATCTCTTGCATTGGGGGATCTGAATTGCTGGCCTTGGGGGTTCAACCCTAATGCGTTGGTGAACCAAGTAGCGGATATTCATGGCTTGCTTGCTGTTGTCCTTAAGTTCCAAATTGACGAAAGGGGCTGTATAGCCATCATTAGTTTTCTTCTTTCGAACCATATGCCCAAGGGACTCGAGTTCCTTCTTTATCTCTAATGTGGAGGTATCAGGATGTGTAGCCCTCGGACAACAATTCGAAATGCTTTGTCTGACCTAAGTTGATAGTGATGATACTCGTATTTAGTCTCGCGTAATAGATGAATGGTACGCCGATATTCATCATCAGTCTGGGCAGTCACCTTCACATTACCATTTGCCAATGTTTTGGTAGTTGTTGGACTGATTTTTGGGCTGTCTTTTATCACTAGAGTAAGTAAATTTTGAAAGTTATTTACCTTGTGGACAGTTATTGGCGGAGGGGGCCTAGCCCTCTTCTCCGGTACTGGTAACGGTGGGTCCTCTTCCATTCGGTCATCAGTCATCACTGTTAGAGGTAAGAGCTTCAGAAGCAGACCGTTTGCTCCTATTTGGTGCTGCATTTTGAGTGGAATCAAGTGGAAGCTGCAACCGAAATCGGCTGGTATTTGGATTTTTTTGGCTGTCGTAGGCTTGGAAGAGTCGCTATTTTTGAGATTTCGGATCTCGAGGCAAATGGAAGAGATAGTTTGCGACTGCTTGGCCAGCTGTTGGCGCAGGTTATTAGCGATGGTGGCGTCTTTGTCCATTGGAGTGGAGCCCGTTTGCCCCTGGTAGGGCGGGCTAATTCAGCGAAGTAGTTCAGTAATTCAGCGATCGCGAAAGTATACATGAAAAGTATGCGGTATGAGTTCAAGCACGAATACTTTGGTATAAAGAACAGCTACATGATAAGCGATAAGAGATAGAAGACACACCGATTGCGAACAATCACAGAAACAAAACGGTGATCTGATTGTGTTGCATGTTTGCATCTTTGGGTCTTCCTGTCTGTCCTCAGTTCCTCTGGCATAATAATGAAAACATGTTTTAACTCTCAGCATTTGGGTCTTATAATTGTATACTTGGATACCTGCCTATTCTGCCAACTATCGCTTTCTCGTCAGGGAAAAAACAACTCAAGATATTAGGGAAACTGACCAGCAGCCAATTAAGCAGACAGATTGACAGAGACTCAGGCAGGCCGACAAGAAGCGCTGGACTAAAGCCCGCTAGTAATATGGAAAATGAATTTAGCGATCTTTAAACCCTATTATACGGTGTTAAAATTGTATTCTAATATTTCGACTCCTCTACCCTTTCATCTCTGCATTTATCACAGTTTTCAACTTGGAATCCAACTGATATCTGAATTTGATTTAGCTGTCATTGAACCCGTTGAAGATATTACTCAACTGTTTTCTTCAATCTACCTTCCTCTGTCCTCTATCCTTCCTGTCAATTATCTGAACAAGTCCAACTGGAAACGAATTTCGCTATTCTCTATCGATGTTGAATGTCCATCGAAATCTCTGTTGGTTAAAGTGGCGAATCCAATTTACTCTGTCAAATTTTGAAAATTTTGTTCTTCGATTTTCAGGAACGTGCGAAAGTATCAGCTAGAAGACGTCCGCCTTCGCGTCGTGCTAGAATCAGTAACCTGCAACGAAACGACTTATTCGCGGTCTCGACCGCCAACAGCAGCGACGACGATCCAGACAGTGCCTATAAAACGGCATCCGAATCGAATTCTCCCGATAACAAGGCCACCAAGGTATCGTCGTTCGCCAAACCGGCGGATGAATCTCCAAAAGCTGTCGGAGTAAACGCTGGAAAACCAGCTGGTGAAGATGACTACGCATCGGGAGGTTCGAAACCCCCCGACTCGTTAGCCGAGAGCAAAGGTACGGCGTGACTTTTCAACATTCGATAAAGTCGTTCGTACATGAGAATACGTATAATCCGCTTACTTTTCAGGTCTCGTAACTCGGTCTGAGACGAGTGGCAGGGATGTAGAAACCGTCGAACCAACGGCCACTTCACAGCCAACGTTACCTACCTTCACCAAGGTAGGTTCTTACGAGATATGTTGTATTAGCGTGAGTGGAATCCCTCAAATAGGATATTGATTACGTATGACTGTGAATTTACAGAACCGTGCGAAAATACCGAACCGACGACCGCCGTCAGTATTGAAAAAGACCGTTAAGAAAGACGAGCCAACCGCCTTACCTCCGGATAAGTCGGCCAAGCCTGCGCACGAGACTGTTCCTCCTGCGTCCGAAAACGAAACTCAAACTTCGAGCCATTTCGACACCGATCTCTTTTCAGCATCAAGTACGCGGGAGCCTCCGGTGATGACTGAATCCGATTTCAAGACTTTGTTCGACGAGTCAGACGAAGACGACGATCTGTTCAACGATGCAGTTTTCAAAGGGAAGACTCGATTACCCGGCGACGTAGATTCGTCGGATATCGCGTCGTTTCCGGCCGATGTGGAAGCTGCGACAAGGAATATGATAAATTCGCGATTTCCCCCGGATCTGCCTTCAGTATCCGTCCCGGGGACAGAGAATACAAAACCCGTCAAGAACGTTACAGTTGATAAACTGGCTTCGACCGATCTATTCTCAAGCGTTGGGAATGATGTAGATGACTTGTCCGCGAAACTGATTGCATCGAATAAGATTTTGGTGAAGCCAACCGCTGACGGATCTTCCAAGTCCATAGCTGGTGCGGCAGCAGTAGAATCGAAACCTGTATCGAAGGCGACAAAGTTAGTCTCTGAAAACGATTCCCTCCAAGAGGTGTCCACCAAATCAGTGACTAATAAACCGGTTACGAAGCCAGCGTCAGTGAAGGGGAAGTCTGATTTGTTTGACAGTTCCGACGAAGCGGAGACTGATGACATCTTCCCCGAAATGAAAATCAAATCAGAAATTAGTAAACCAGTCACTGAGGCTGCACCAGTTAAGGGGAAATCGGATTTATTTTCTAGTTTGAACGAAGTGGAGACCGATGACCTCTTCCCAAAGATGCCAATTAAATCGGAGGCTAGTAAGCCGGTAACTGAACCAGCGTCAGTTAAGGGAAAGTCGGGTTTGTTTTCCAGTGTAACCGAAGTGGTAACGGATGACCTCTTTTCAAAGATGCAAGTCAAATCAGAAGCTAGTAAACCGGTCACTAAACCAGCATCAGTTGAGGAGAAATCAGATTTGTTTTCTAGTATGGACGAAGGGCAAACAGATGACCTCTTCCCAAAAATGAAGACTGGAGCGAGTAAATTATCGACGAAACCCATATCCGTGGCGAAAGCTCCGGCAGCTAAGGACTTAGTTTCTATTCCCGGTCAGAAAGGTCCGAGTGTGGAGCCTAAAACAGCTAGTACTAGTAAGCCGAGCATCAATATATTCGAAGACGATGGCGATTTGTTATTCTCGTCAACGAAATCATCACTGACGAAAAAAACCTCCGATTCGAAGCGTTTCTTGTTTGATGATAACGATGACGATGACCTTTTCGGTAAAAAACCATCATCTCGCAGCGATAAACTTGTTGGTAAGTTTGATATGTTGATTAATTGTTGAGTGTGTATGAACTGAGTCAATCATGTTGGCAGCTTTTGTGTACTTGGGTTTTGCATAATTTGAATTTAGTTCATGTGTATCTGTGGTGATGTCACTCATAGTCGTACAGTTGGTACTTATTCGTTAGATGAGAAACATCAACATTCGTTGACCGTAGTGCTAATGCCATTGTACGTGCGTAATTCTAATCTAGTACTCGTTTTAATTCGTTGCTTTTCAATTTACAGAGCCGACGCACAAACCGAAACCGGTCGCTACTTCAGAGAAAGCCCGAGTTGTGAAATTACGCAGTGAAGTTGTGGAAAGAGATCCACTGACCGGTGAAATCATCAAAAAATAAATTCGAATAGTCAAAAAGATATTCCTGTATTTGAAAGTCTCTACCTTGCCAGTCGTAAGTGTAATTTCCTCTAACGTAAGTTCAGTCATATGCTTTGTGGTATTAACTCCGTCTGCATGAGACGATCTTAATCATAATTTTTCAAGAGTCTAAACGTATTTGAAAATCTCTGTTGATTTTCCAAAGCAGCTGATCATTAATATTTGTTCAAGTGCAATGGATACAAAAGACTGATTTAAAGGTACCTACTTCAATTTTATGAGGAACCATATTCATCGCTTCGTGTCAGTCTGTGTTAATTATTTTGCAAGCGTATGTCTTAATGGTTCTTATTTTATCGTTTCGGTTTTTAAGTTTACAAGCATATTCAATTCGTACATTTTAAGTGGTACCTAAACCTATAATATTCATTATGACTTGTGCACAAGGTGCACAAGTATAAGTTCGCATGTGATTTCATATTAACTATTCATGTTACCAGAATATTTTAATTGTTTTTTAAATTTAGGCGACCCATTCCAGAGGTTAATTTCCATTCTATAATTATTACTTAAGTTTTTAAAACGTATTTAGTTTATTTTTATTGTTGAAAAGGTCGAGCTTATTCATTCTTTGATGTGTTATTTTGTATTGTTGTTTTCCATTTATATCGATTATCATTACACTGTTTTAAATACAGTATGGATAATGACTGTTCATTGAAGTGCTCCTGTAAATCTAATCGCTTAGTATTTAGTTTGATTGCAGTTTTCCGCGTTTATTCGGGCCGGCCATCCTACAGAGAGCGCTGCAATCGGACATAGTGATAAGTTATGAAAAAGATGAACCTTTTTATACATGGTGCCAAAAACCTTCATCTTTTCATATGATATCGGCGTTATCATTAATATCGATACTAGCACTGATCTGTCCGAATTATCGATCTTCGGAGTTTATTAATGCGTTCACTTTAGTCTGTTAAATGTTCGTTTGTATCGAAGCAAAAACTGTCGACTTAATTTTGATTCTCCTCTGATCTCAAAAGTTTAGACTTCGCTTCCATGTTGAATGTATGCGATGCACGCCTGCCAGATTAGCTTCCCAGACACGGCACCCATGGCTTCGGAAACTACCCTTTCGAATATTGCATCGATGACCAGAAGGACGTCTTGAGGCTGATCGGGCTCTCATTTCGCCTCTTCGCTTCGGTTTCGCGCTGTCCTGCCAAGGCCACTATGGCACACTCTACAGACCGAGGCGACGCTCATCCAGCGTTCACCTGGAATTCCTGTGCTTCCTTCCTTCACCCCTCACCTCGTTTGGTACGTGTAACGACGCAGGAAAATGGGTGGGGTGAACCCTGCCGTGGATCTGCAGTAACTCTAGGATGGTGAAGAGTCGTTGTGTCCAGTGTGGGCTGAGCTTCGTTCGTCGGCCCTGACTCGACCATTCCGTTTCTATCTTCGTCTTCATGATGGTTGAGACGAAGGCTGACACCCGGTTCCATACGCTTCCACTCTTCAGCATGTCCGGACTTAAATTGTCCGGTGCGAGACAGTCGATCACGCCGTCGCTGTCACTCCTGTTGCCGCTGAGATCGATCGCTATTACCGTCCTGTACCTCTCCTGCTCCCAGGTCTCGCACTCGAAAGGGTATGCCAGGGGTTGTCTTCCGTCCCTCGATCACAGTGCGTGCACACACAGCTCGGCGCTATCGCCATCCGATGTAGGTACGCACCTCATCGCGACTTTTCGCTGGATCTTCTGCATCTTTACTCTCCTGTATGTTATCTTCATGGCATCAGCAAACACTGGCGCTCCATGTAGGAGGACCGACATGATGACGTTCACGTACATTTTTCTCTTCTACTCCCTCGGTCCTTCTAGGTTCAACATTAGCCGAGACGGCTGTCCAGCTACTCGATCCACCTTCTTGGCGCCTGAAGGGCTCTCGAAACAGGAACTTCCCGTCGAACCACAATCCAGGTACTGCAGGGCTGTACAGAGCCCAATCTCTACACCTTTTGGGGCAAAGGTGGGTGGGCTGTACTTGCGTCGCGTCGGGAACAGTACCGCCGCCGTCTTCTGTACTGCGAAGCAAGCCTTGCAAACTCGATCCAGTGGGTCAGATTTCCAACACCTGGTTAACTCGTCGCCTGATTTATGCTGTCGTCTCAGCTTGGCACACCACCAGTGTGTCGTCAGTGTAGGAAATGAGCTTGACGTCTGATCCGTCGAAGGCGACGTTCCACAGGGTAGGTCGAGTACTGATCCCTGTGGTACGCCGCAGGTCATCTCGTAACCGGCCGGTTGAGGAGCAGGTGGAGGTCCTAATTAAGTCGGTCATTTGAGAAAAGTCAGGAAAGTGCCGTTCGTGGACCCAAAATTTTCCGACTTTTTGGTACCGAGCTACCGACTAGAATATTGCAAATTTTCTGTGACAAGCGAGAAGAAAGACAGATCTACATAATTTTTCCAACTGGGTATCGGAATTTCTGGACTTTCGGGCATGAGTTTGCGAATGAGGAGAGACGCACCCATCATGCGGCTTTGGATACGTAGTTACTGAATTGGCAGAATTAAATTTACACGTCTTCAAATGTGTTACAAGAAACTGATTACAAGTTTTGCAACCGTTTGTTCTCGAGGCTTATTGCGCAGTTCTTTCTTACAGAAAATATGTTGACTGGAATGAGTCGAAAACAGAGAGCAAATTATAATTGCAAGGTTGCATGGTCAAAATATCCCGATGATCGGAGTAGAAATATGGAGATTGAATGAACTATGGTTGTTATCAGGTTTTGCTTCATGATTCGTGATTTACGTTTTGCTTACGCTGAGTAAATTCGACAGAAGTGTAAATACTCGTATTTCGATCTAACTCTATATAATCTCGCTGAACCGTGTACTCATCAAAAATATGGTGTGTTACTGTATTGCTGAGGGTTCTTGTCATACGTGTGTTGGAAGATTATACTGATAAGCTCTTATCCGTAGCATAAAAAAATGCAACAGATCCAAAGACATTACCACCTCTAAAATTATGAGCGTAATGCTAGCGAACCAAAGAAGAAAAAAAGAAAGCCAATTTCAAATTTGCCCGACAAAACGGCCGAATTCGCCGAAAATGTAGACTCCGAAGATTCGTGATGGGTGCCCCCATTCCACTTCTACGTATACTGGATGGTTTGACCCCTTCCGCTGATAAAAAAAGGAAGGACCAAAATGATGATGAAGAAAATAAAAGAACCGAGATAGTGGAGGGAGTAAGTAAGAGAATCCAGTACTCGTAAATTACGAGAGTAAGAAACTGAAACGTTTCTGGAGGTGTGAACCAAAACCAGACCTCCACAACCGAAACGATAAGAAAACATTTTTTCTGGAACCGCGTGAGAATGGCTTCCATTTATGGAACCGAACCCGGTACTGGATTCGCAATCCGCCGTGGAACAATATTCGCATTTGGGCGCTAAAGAGTCGCTCTCTAGCGGTCTAATGAAATGCGGCTGGCTGATTGGTGTATTTGGATGAAAAGATGATCAGCAGCAAAAATGTTAGGCAAAAAAACTGTGAAGTTGGGCTCATCTGAAAGGAAATGATAAAGGCTAACACTTTAGTTCTCTTCAGTTTTCTATAAAAAGCAATATTGAAGATGTTAGACCACTTAGATCTCTGATTTTACTTGTAGGTACATGTATTTGTGGTAAACATACCCTGATCATCTTTTCGTCCACGACACTAGCGCTTCTACAGAAGTGTCCGAACGCAAATTGAATGAAATAAGGGATGCGAATGAAACCAAAAAATTTTCTGAAAATTGAGAAGATTTAAGATTTTGGATTTGAAATTCTTTTCTAAAAAGGATTTGAGACTTTGAATTCAAATCCTTTTTTTACCAGAATTTTGGATTTATATTTTGAAGTTTCCGGATTTTGCCCATCCCTGGCTGCAAGTCTGCGGTCTGTTTTTGTTGATAAAACGAAAAATCTCGGCTTAGAGAGCATAATGAAGTAATATTTTGACCGACTTTTCTAAGGGAAGGGAGGTATTTTTATAGTTGTTAGTTGGTGTGTTAACAGGGACGTACCGATGGGGGGGGGTGTCCCCTGTAGAAAATTTTTCATACAGCAGTTGGGGAAATTTATCATTTCAGTCTGCCGAAGTTGGGAAATTTCGGTAGAGTTGGGAAAATCTCACAAGTCAAGTTTTTTTTTTCTTCTTTTTATTTTTTTTGCTTTGATACTTGGGAATTTTGAGTTGAATCAGTTGGGACTTTCACACTTCCCCCAAGAAAAACTCTTCGGTACGTCCCCGTGTGTCAGTTCTAGTGCTAGATTCGAAAAACAAATGATTTACTCGAACTCGTGTTGCAAAAATTTCCTGCAGTCTCCGGAAATCTTGGGCATTTTCATAGTACAATTCCTGGCAACTCTGAAGTTATGAGTTGGTAACACTGGCTACGAGACTGTAAGCTGTCTAACATGTATTTTGCTGTAAGCGGTCCAATGAGTCCTGGCAAGGCCCGGCACTCGACATTTTCCCCGACTGCGTAAAGTAAAAACAAAAAAAATATTTCTCAACTGTAGAGAACTCAAACTTATTACGTACATAACGCCGGCCCTGAGCCCTGGAGAGTATTGAAACGTCTTGATGAAGTCTCATCTCTGGTTCAACAAGTCTTTTAAAGATTGAAAATAGTGCTGGGTATAGTAGGCTGCCGCTGTGTGGAAAATTTTTCCTGCCGTCCTTGGCCCAAACTGTAAAAAGCGAGCTTTCAACGCTCGGTGGGAACTTATAAAACCCCTCTTTAGTATTCTCAGTCTCTCAGTATAGTCAAATCATTTCCCAGTCGAATGTCTCGATTATTTTAAGTACGATTTTTTTTTCTTCTATCTCAAATTTGCCTCCCTGTGCAAGTGCACAGTCTAACGTTATCTTGTCCCAAGTTGCTCCTCTACTTGGACCCCCAAGCTGCCTTTCCTGGAAAAATGGTCACGCTACGGAGCTGTATAAGCTGTCTAACAAGTATTAGAGAGTCTTAAAACGTCTTTGTCTGTCGTGAAAGAGTATTATAATCAAGTTTCAGCGAGTACATACACATTAGTGCGTTTGAAAAGTCTCAGTGATTCTTGAGTAAAACTAGATGAGCCTTGCTGGGTCTCGGACGACTCTGGGAGCAGGGATAAAACTATATGTGGTGTAGGGGCCCCCCCCCCGCACGCACGCTCGCACACACACACACAAAATAATTTGGCAGTCGGCAAATTTTGAAACTGTCATTTGGATTTTTTAATAACGTTTGGTTGTTTGTTTATTTTATTTTTATTTGTTTCAATTAAAAAATATTTTCGATTGAAAAATCGGCAAATTTTTCCTCTCTATCCCCCCAAACTGAAAGTCGAATTTCGTCTCTGTCTGAGAGAGTCTTAAGGATATTTCAGGATGTGTACAGACGAGCTACATATACTGAAGGGGGCAATAAGACAGCAAACTTTTGATTCATTCTAGAATGTTTTCCTAGGATTGTTTTTTGGATCCGCTACTGATTGAGATCTTTGAACATTAACAAATTGACTGCGTGCCGATTTGCTCTCTGGCGAACTTCACAGATTACCTCAAATACCGGAATTGATTCCTTCGGTAACCAGTAGGTAATCACGGCGGGTTGATAAGAACGCTACTCTACAGTCTGTACTTTGATATGTTATCTCTGTCTTTTATTTTCAGTTGTGCAGTCTGGATGTCGAATTAATGTCAAATATACCTGAAAATACGAGCGCAAATCCGTCCCAAGGTCAAGTTCATAAGTATAATCGTCGCACAGGTATTGTTTTCAAATTATCTACACGTTTATACGGGAGAGATAGACAGTTCCAAAAAGACGATCTAATCGGCAGCACGAGAACAAAGTTCAAATCTGAGTGAAAATACTGTATTTGTATTTTTGGAGTAGATTATTTTTCTGCTGTAGCCAGTGCCGGTTTTAGGTTCGCCGCCGCCCTGTGCCAAAAATTTTTTATACTTACAAAACTTACAGGATTTTTTTTGTTTCTTTTATGTGGCATAGTAGGTAGTAGGTATACTTATGTACATTTTTCATAATTCGACAATTTTACTTTTTTCCCCGATTTTTTTTCCAATTTTTTTTTCTCTGTTTTTCTTCGGTTTTTTTTTTTCTCAAAATTTGCCGCCCCTAAAAATTTGCCGCTCTGTGCGGCCGCACAGTCCGCACATATGGTAAAAACGGTACTGGCTGTAGCGTGGAACTGTGACACATTTACCCGCCTGGAAATCGTGGGGCCAGCCCGAATTCCGGCATCGGCGCTAGATATACCCCAAATTTACCCTCGATTTGCGCCAGACGCCTTAGTCGGGCCAAATATACCTACGCCGGCCCCAACTGGCCCAAAATTCAAAAGGGAAAGCGCTAGCGCCAAACTGGCGTAACGTTGGCCCCACGATTTCCAGGCGGATATGAAAAAAACAAATCCAGGAAAACGGATACAGATAATTATTTTTGCTCGTCGAGAAAAATCGTAGAACCTGCGCCAAAAATTTCCGCTGCCTTCCCATTTAAAATGCATACCAGGGCCGTTACTGGAATTTCGTAAATTTGGCCCGAGTGTAACGCCTCTTCTGGTGCAAAGTCGAGCACAAATCTGGCGTATATCTGGCGCCGAGATCGGAGCACGGGCTAGCGCCACGATTCCTGGGTGGTCTACTGTAGACGTTCTCAAATGCACTTAAAATTTTGATGCGTTCATAACTGAAAAAACAGCGGTTAGCTTTTTTACGAACAATGTAGAATTCTCAACACATAAAAATCGAAAAAGGCTCGTGTGTCAAACCGGTATTCTAAATAATTGATACCTTATAATGACAAATGACTAAATAATGTAACAATAACGTTAGGCCTGGTCAAGGTAGAAAGGAATATAGCTGTCCAGCTGGTGATTTCTTGGGGTGGAGTTGCGAATACCCGCCGGGAGAAAGTATCCAAAAAATGCGTAAACTGGTTCTGGCGCTGGCTCGAAGACGTGTCACTGTACCCTTTCGCTAGATACCCTCGCGAAATCATTAACGATTCACGAAAAGGCACGGGTCAACTAGTATTCTATGCAGTGATACCTTAATGGCAAATTACTGAACCGTGTGACAAAATAATATTAAGACTGCTTTGTAGAAAGGACGGTAGCAATTTTCTTCGCAATGTTGAAGTACCTACAAACTAACTCCAGGGGAGACGGAAGAACGTGTCGACCGGTTTCAGTGGTGCTGGATTGGAAGGTTATTTTTCGCTCAAAAAACTACCCTCGCGAATTCAGTACCGATTTCCGGCACCAGCCGAGCTGTACCACGTTGCCAGCATCTTATATCTGTGACACTGGTACAAAGGCTATACGCGGATTCTCTGTTGAGAGTGCTGGTAACGATATAGTAAAACAAAACAGAGGGACTATAATAATGTACAAAATATCAAGACCAAAAAAAAAAAACATGGCACAAGAAGTGCAATTTTCTTGAGAGCGGTGTGAAGCTGATTTGGAAACGGGAACAAACCCGATACACCGAAACACCGGTACGCTGTAAAGTTATGGAAACATGACCATAACCCCGTATAGAAAACCGATATCAGAAAATGATTATAACTTGACCGCAGAATTGGCTTTTTTCGAGCTTCGGGTCCTTAGAATTAGCCATAACAACTGTAACAATTTTTTCCCCTAAAATGCTGAAAATAATAACCGAACGATAACGAAAATCGGAATTAAGATTGCGGAAAATACCGTTGTCGAAGGGGTCCGGACTTTTAATATGTTTTCACGATGATGTACTTTAGAATATTTGTCAAGTTTTATCTCTTCTGGATTCTTTCCCTTTTTATTTCCTAATTTTTTTGGACTGGTATGGTAATGTGAGAGCCACAGTTGAATTACTTAGTCAAGACGTGTTTTGGGCATTTTAATATCAAATATAATAAGTCCAGAGTCCAGAGCGAGTATCACACAAAAGTCGAGAGAGAAAAACGAAGACAAGCGGCGGAACGCGGTCGAAGTCGCTACCTGGACAAGAGAAAGATTGACAATATGAGAAAGAAAAAAAGAAAGAGTGAAAGAAAGAAGAAGAGCCATTTGGCAACAAAAGTGATCGCGATGCTGATGAGAGGGAAATACTACAAATATAATGACAGAAATATTCCTGGAAAAGAAGAATTTTGTAGGAGTAGGTAGCCAAACAGGACATACATTATTTACAGATACAAGAGGCGGAGGGGTAGCTGGAGATTCAGAGTTATTCCAGCCTCTCTTCACGAATTTCGTTAGGCAGTTAATAGAAAATCGTGAAGGACTACCTTTATAGAAAATCGGGTTCGAAGTAAATTTTATTTTGAGGCCCTTTGAAATAATAATAGACCAATTTTTGTAATTTATTTATGAGTTTTTATCTTGAGCTAAAATTTTGATGCGTGATTTTTGTAAAAATGATACCAAATTCTTGACAGATTGATGTGTGGGTCCAACAACCGTCACGTATTATAAATACTTGGAAAAATCTATGAAATTCAGGGAAAATAAGAGTAAATATTCACATTGATTTCTGCCTGAACGTTTGCGCGCCTTTAAAAATAATAGGTAAACAAATATTAATTGTTTTTGGAATAAATTAAAGGGTATTATTTCAAGTTAAATTTTTAAAATAAAAATGATATTAATTTTCTGGACAAATTAGGGTGTAAGTTGATGGTAGTTATACCTGGGTCAAAGACCCGGTATAACTACTCCTGCGTCTGCTCCATGAGAGCAAAGTACAATGTTCAGGCATACAACAGTATAGCCAACAATTAAGGACAAATAGCTACGTCTGATACATGAGACCAAAGTACAATGTTCAGTCACATAACAGTAGCCAATAATTAAAACAAATATTAAAAGTACGTTTCTCTAACTCTTCCCGGTCAGTAAAAGTGAATATTAGTTCAAATTCACGTAGTGTCGTAGTTTTTTTGTTTTTTTTTGTGGGAATGGGGGTATAATTTTCAAATATTGTTTTCCCCTCTTTTTTTAGTTGTCTCCAGGCACGGCTTGGCGATTAAATTTTTGGGATGCCAAACGTAAGGTGCCCAATCAACAAATTAAAAAAATTTTCAGTGATGTAGATTGCGACAAAAAGGGCCCACAAAAGGCCAGAATAGGTCGAAAGGCCCGGGATGTACGAGTATTTGCATCTCCGCACCCCCAGGCAAGCCGTGTCTGGTCGTCTCAGCTTAATGCATCAAAAAAATTTTTTAATCTCGGAGGGGGATATCTATGAGTAAATTCCATTTTGAACTTGGCTCAAATTTTGAACTGAAGCAGTTCTACTGATCTTTCTTTGAACGACTACATAAACTAAGTTGTAAGCTTAGGTTAAGTGCATTCGATGGGAATTCTATTTGCATTTCGATTATATTGTTCAAATGTTGGAGCACTTCGCTCATTGTACGAATAAGTTCAAGTTCTGTAAATACGTTATATAAAATGGGGCCACTTTGGCATGCGTGCATCACCATACGTCCCACCACACCATAGTCCTAAAAAGCGAGTCTGTGCTTCAATTCTGCGTCTAAATCGTGTTAGGCTATAACAAGGGGCGGGGACACTTACCCTTTATCAGGACGGCGACCTGAACGTTCCGGTCAAAAATCAGCTTTATGTGATTTCTGTTTAAATTCATTTCTGTGTTGACTGGACTGTCATGCTTATGAGAGATGGGCAAGGTCACTTGGAAAAAAAAAAGATCATTCAAATGATCATGTCTCATGATCTCATGATCCATGATATTTCTCGAATTTTAGATTTAAAAAAGATCACCAGAGAAAAGATCGCACTCAGCATACTTCGTCATTAATCCAAGTTTACTTACTTCAGTCTGTGATGAAAGCGATGATCTTTTTGGTGTAAGATCGTAATCTAAATGTTTTTAAGATCACTAAAATTGTGGGAAAAGTGTTTTTTTTTAAACCAACAAAACAAACGTTTTTTTGTTTGAAACTGTTTTCTTTTTGCTTAAAACATTAAAAATGTTTATTCGAAATAAGAGTGTTTAAAATATGTTTAACACACACGTTCTAAACCTGTTGAAAATGCGTTTAAAACAAAAAACGAGAAAGATAACTAGAAAATTGGCACATTTTCAGCATCAGGGCCGTACTTATAGTACTTACGCATAGGCAACGTAGGCACGTGCCTAGAGCGGCAGATTTTTTTGGGGGAGGAGGGTGGCAAATCTCCGACCATTTTTTTAAACCTACGTATTTATTGAATTAATTAAGAAACAGAGCGAAATCTGAGGAGAGGATGTGAACAGTTTTTATTCTGCTTAGAAGAGGCGTAAGAATGCTAAATCCGGCCCTGATAGTAACATAACCTGGTAAGATCATCTATCATTTTATCAGCTTATTCATCTTCAAAACTGAAAATGCCCTCAAATTTCAAATTTTGACAATTTGGTTGTTAGTCTCGGTCGCTATGAGACATCTACTCTCACAAATGGTTAATATGAATGTATAAGCATCAAAGTTTCAAAAAATAAAAATGAAAAATGAAAGCGGAAACGATTGTTCAAAACAAAAAAACGAGAGGGAAAACGATTTGAACAAAAAAAGGTTAGAAATGTTTGTTTTGTTTAAATTTTGTTTTTTTGTGGTTTAAAACATGTTTAAGACATTTGTGTTCTGAACATCGCAACCCTGGGGATCATGTTCAACCCCGCAGGGATGAAAAGCCGATTGAAAAAACTTCTCTTCTGGCTTTTCCGTCTACCCCCAAATTTATAAAGCTTCCGACTTCCTTCCAAAATTAAAAAACTTTCCGGCTACCATTTTTCGGGCTCCCGGCTACTGACGAAACTATAGGGGTGTGGGGGGGGGTTGAAACACCACCCAATAATTTGCAGTTCTCAAATTTTGAAACTGTTCATTTGAATTTTTTTTATGAATGTTTGTTTGTTTCTTTATTTTTTCAATTAAAAAATACTTCTATTAAAAAATCGGCAAATTTTGAATTTTTTTAAAAATGTTGTCAGCGAATTTTTAGTTAAAAAAAAATATTTGTCGGAAAATTTTTCTTCTCCACTTCCCCAAACTGAAAGTCAAATTTCGTTTTTGAAAATGGAACACCCTGAACTCCTGTCAGAGACTAATCAGTCAAAAGCCGAATTTTTCAAGCTGTGTATCGAACGTTATCTGAAAGGCTGAAACAAATCTGAAATGAGGAAGACATTTTGAAAATCTGAAAGTCGGTAACAAACGTTGGATTTCGAATTTCAATGACTATTTTGTTTTGACTAGATTCTCTGTCGAACTTGGAGCCCGAAATTTGAGAAATTTGAACATTTTATTAAAATCTAAAAGTTGAAAGCAAAGGACCTAATTTTTCAGTGTCACAAGCTGAATCCGATAGCAAATGTTCTATTGTTTAAGTTACGGGCCTTGGTCCTGGTCAATATATAGAAGGGAAATTTAATCTGGAACAAAAGTCAAAACTCCATGTGTTTTTCCAAAAAGAACGAAAGGGAGCTTGTGGCATAGGTTCCCTTGACCCGATCGACCTGAAACTTTGTAGGTCTTATTTTTTTTCGTTTTTCATTTTACTGGAAGCAGTTTAAGGAACGAATCAGAGAAAATTCAGAAAAAAATATCACCAAGAATAAATAACGACCACCTTAATGTGGAAAGGAAGTTGTGTGTTCCTCTCAAGTACTCCTAACATCCTTCCAACTTACTGTCCCAGACTAGGGTATGCTCATGTGCGCAAATTTGAGTGCATTTGCAGGGATGAAACTATGGGGGGGGGGGGGACACCTAATAATCTGGCAGTCGGCTAGGCGGCCCGTAGCCAGCCTTGAATTTCAGTCAGGGCAAATGAAATTAGAGGCATGGCAATTTCAATATTTTGTTGTATTTATTCAGTCGCCTCCTTTCCTTCCCCATTATTATTTTGTTTAATTTTCTATTTTTTTGTATTTTTAGTTTTTGTATTTTTCTTGATGAAGTAGCTTTGAAAAAGAAAAAGAGAAAACATTTATTTTTACTCATTTTAAAAACAAGACTGCGAAGAATATTGGGAAAAAATTGCATAAAATATTCACGTCCTGCTTGCTGGTATTTTTCTCGATTTTGATGAGAAACTTTTCAACCGGTACTGATGTCTTCAGTGACATAGTCAAGGGGGGCGGAGGGGACCAATCCCCCCAGGCATCTAATATTGAATGTAAAATATGCAAAAATGAGTAATTTTTGCATATTTTCACGTTTTTTTGAAAATTTTTGCTCGAGCAGTAATTTTACCTTCATCTTTATGTATAAACTAGTCCTCTAATATCGGCGATTTTTGAAAAATACCTCAATTTTCGACTTTCTCCCTTAACAATTTTACTTTGCTTCTCCCCCCCCCCCCTTGGGAAAATCCTAGCTACGCCACTGGATGTCTTAGATGTTCTTTTCAATTTGGTATAGATCGCAGGAATAGTAAGCTTTAATTTTTGATTCAAATTTAAATTAATATTATCACATTTGAATACAAATATACAAGTCGCGACGTTCAATTCAGGGAATTATTGATTGTTGATATTTTCATCACGAATAATTATAATTTTAATCTTCGGAAACATCGACGCTTCGAAGCCTGTGAAGCATGCAGTTAGTGCTGAGTATGAGCTCAACGTTACCAGATGATAAGGGGCTTTTTTTTTGGCCAGCCAGGGCAAACAGGTTGGTCAGCCATGGACAATACCCTAATTGCCCTGGCTTATCGAAGGACCTGCAGTCGGAAAATTATGAAACTGTTCATATGAATTTTCCATTTTCTAAGAACGTTTTTGTTCGTTCGTTCGTTTGTTTGTTATTATTATTATTTTCAATTAAAAAATCGGCAAATTTTCAAATTTAAAAAACATTTGTCGACAAACTTCTCTTCTCTACCTCCCCCTCCCCAACTAAAATTCAAGTTTCGTCTCTGCCAGCTACTGGTTACCAAGTATCATCAACTACCAGTTACCTCTTTCTCTCTCTCTCTCTCTCTCTCTCTCTCTCTCTCTCTCCTCTCTCTCTGACGTTCCTTGACAGGGTCCACTAAAATTGTAATTTTATAGGAGAGCGTTTTTTAAAGATAATGCGCCTAGATTTTAGACTGTATAAGGTACCATTACAGACGTCAAAATAATGTACTATAGCAGACACCCTTCACGGTAGAGCACTATCAGTTTTTTATTCATGGTACTAGTGTGATAGCATAGCTCACCCTGGAAAGAGATCATAAATAATCATCCTAAACGACGAAAAAATCAGATAAAGTCACAAATTACAAGATAAGCTCATTAAGAAGCCGAAAAGCAATCGGTTTCTCTACCGGCTACCAACTTCCAATTATTTCGGCTTCGCAGCTTCCTGCTTCTTCAAATTTTGCTCAAAACCGGCTGACTACCGGCTTTCGACTTCGGCTTCCGGCTGACATTGTATCCCTATGCGTCCAAGATAATTTTTTGCACAAAGATCTTTTGATCTAAAACCTTATCAAGGCCGTACTTAGCTGAAATTCTGTGCGCCTTTTCTCCGTAAATTTTTCTCATTTTTTCAAGCGGGTGGGGCTTAGGAGGTCTCAAAGTGTACAAAAATGTAGGTGGTGATTAACGTGTTTTGAAAATGAAAAATTCCTTAATTCCTGGTGATCATTTATTAGCGTCTGAAGAAATAGAATGGAGTGACATGCCACATGCAAACAAAATTTAACATTTTTCAACTTTTTAATCTATCTATGGGAGGATATACATACCTACAGTCATTTAGCTACTCGTATTGTCGTATTCGTCCAGTTTTGAGGGTTTTTTTTTCTTTTTTAATCAAACGTAAAACTAAAACTGCAAAGTCTGCTTCATTTATCGTTTTACTCTTTTCGAGTGAACTATACATATAATACGCTTTAAAAAGAATCATCGTTCGTTTGTCACCCCGGGCAGCCTCTAAAAATCTGCCGCCTTGGGCTGAAGCCCCTTCAGCCCATGTCTAAAAATACAGGCCTGGATCTGATGTGAATAATCTTAGATTACAATTTTGTGCGATTCGTCCTTCTCTGCTATCATGAATCTCATTCGTTGCATAATTCAAGAATGCAATAAGAATCCGCATTCAGAATTTTACGGATAAAATTTTCATCATCAACGAGTAAGATTTTCGGGGGAAATAGACAACACGCATAACGGTAAAAGCCCTGTAATAGCGCCGCTTTAAAAAAAAAAATGGCGGAAACTTCCAAATATGCCTGGAATGCTGGAATTTATACACGAGGAATCGTGTGATAGCATAATATGGTTTGCGTTATCTGCGCGCCTTTTCAAACAGATGCTCCACGGATGTAACCGTTTCCCACGTCCTTGGATTCTGGCATGTATCTACTCGAAACTATACGTTGAATGTTAGCAGAATCTTTACAGTATCGATTATATCTCCATCTTGGTGATCAGGTCGGTTACCATGCCGTCGAATTCAGATTCAAAAATCGAAATGTTTGAGTAAATATTAATACACTGCAGTATTGCACGTGGACGTAGATCGTATTTACGGCAAATTAGCGAAGAGCGTCACTCGTTCACGTCTTCGCTGTACGCTGTAATCTGCAAAGGTCAATAACCTCGAAAATCTTACTGCTGGATAAAGTAGGACGTTCGTCCGGCAGTGGCGCTAGTGTCGTCCCAACAAAATGTAAACTTCACGGCGAAGTAGAAAAAGTAGTTCGCAATTCATTTTGTCGTAAATGCAGTTCGAGTGAGTATTTCCACCGAAGCACTATTAATTAATCGAGATCATTTTATTAGTAATTGTTATTCACGTATTCGTTAGCCGGAAAATAAGCGATCATTTTACATGAATCGGTTTGATCAATTATCAGCTGTTGCGGTAACATTAATCCGCCAGTAAACTGCTTCGCGGAGTTTCGTCGTTATAGATAACAAGAGGATTTCGATTACATGTGATTTTTTTCAGTAATTCGCTTCTAGAGTTGTTACTAAATCGTGTCGTATTTGATTTTGTCGCAATACGGTTGTTATACTATTTGTATATGTGTAAGTGTTAACGATAAAATAGTCAAAATTCCGGTCCCAACCAAAAAACGAGAAGGCGCCTGTCTGGGCCGAAACGAAGAAAAAATGAGAAATAGCCAAAAACGCACTAGTAACAAAGGGAGGTAAGTCGGCGATATGTTTCATTCTTTTCCGATTTACGCGTTCGTGTGTCGCATTTCGCCGCTGTCGAGTTTACATTTGACGAAAGTCGTGCTTGGTAATGAGATTTATTCAAGTTCACTCATGGCCTCTTGACCTAAATATTTATGCACTTGATAATCGAAGTATTGATTTGCGAAGGTGTAGGCGTGTCGTTCGTTAAATCAGGTATATATCATGTTCCTCTCATTGGTAGTTAATTCGCACTTCATTGATGTCGAAGTGAATGCTATTTGCAGTGGACAGGTTTGACCAAATTTCCAAGTTTTATCGCGCGCGGTCCGTGTATGTAGCCGAACTCGAATCCTTGAATGTGCATCAACCACTGACCTGAAAATGCACTTTCGTATTAATCCATATCAAGTTACTCGATTTACATTATGTAACATTCCGTGTTTTCGTGTTGCAGAACCACGCGACCACCGAGAGCTCCGGAAAGAAATTGTGCTACCGAAGGAGTATACATTAATAATTACTTTATGCATGCAGCTACGTCTCATGTTGGAACTATTGTGAAGGTGAGTTCTGCTGCATTATGCTTCACTGATAAGTCGAAGAACTGCGGTTGTGTCAAGTTCGGTAGAACCTTCCGGCGTGAAGATCTGCCGTGTGAAGAATCAGTTTTCGGAGTTCATTCTCCTAACGTGCGATGAGATTCGAGACGAATCGTTGTTGATGTTCCCAAATCTCATTTCGGCCGAGTTAATGTCCTAAACGTACGATGAGAATGATAGGTCAATCGTTTTTGTGTAATGTGCGAGATTATAAGTACGTCGCTGTAGTGATGGTATTCAGAATGTACGCAATTCGCCATATTCTAGAAGTATTCAGTGTGGACCAGAGTACGATTGAATGTCGGTTAAATCGCGCCTATTATCCTGTCGGAAATGATAGCACTTCAACAGGAAATTACCTGTGCTGTAACGAAAGCAACCAGTAGAAACCGAGTAACTACTAACGTCCCTGTTCGATATTTTCAGATTGAAACAGTTCAGGGTACTACGTATGAAGGTATCTTTAAAACATTTTCGCACGAATTCGACGTCGTATTGGAATTGGCGCATAGAGTTGATGTCAAAGATCCGCAGAAATTGCACGCCGACGAGGTGGTAGAGAATTTAATATTTCAATTGAAAGATATCGTATTCATGTGTGCGCCGAACGTAGATCCAGATTACGCTTACAGTGCAAGTAAGTTGAATATTCACGGGGCAAAGTTATAGCGCTGGATTTGAACTATATGTGTACGAGTTCCAGAAAAAGGACCTAAATGTACCTGGGTTTAGGTCTCTTTTCATTTAAACATTGCGCAGTGCACGATGAATGCGTACTAAATGCGATGATTTATTTTGCAGGCTCGTTTCAAACAGATTCTTGCATAAGTAAATTCAATGGAGAAATATCTGGCGAAAAAGTCTTGCAACCGTGGGAAGGGCCGGTGACATGCAACGGCGAAGAATATGATTTGGAAGGCAATGACAGCAATCCAGCAGTAAGTCTCCAAGAGTTAGCTATCTCAAGTGTGTTCATTAAGCGTAACATTAACAGCAACCGAGTAGTGTGGCTTCGAGTGTAATTTTTCCTTAGTTTGGTGCCTCAGTTAAAGAAAGACTGAAGTCGTGAAATCATGTCTGAGAGCTGAGTCGTGATCGTGTCTGAAAACTGTTCAAAGTTCAGATATGGTTTTTTGACGTAGGTTTTTCTAAAACAACGTACAGAGTAATTACCATCAGTCGTTTCAGTAGAAACTCTTGATATCAATTGAGGATCTCACTTGCAAAACTAGAGCACTAAAACACCCAAGTGAAGACATTACGCCATTTTGCATCCAGCGTGTTCCGTGAAATGAACCATTCAGCCGATTACTGCGTTAAATATGGCATATGTTCTTACTCGGGCTGTTCTAGTTTCTTTAATAACATGTGTTGAAACGGTATTTTCGAGAAAATGAGAAAAATGTAGCGCCTTTTGGAAGTGTTATCATTACTTCCCACTGAATTGAGATAGCTCTATAGACTTAGCCTGATGTTTCTGGGTGTTACCATTTTGATAGGGACCTCTTTATGCTACCAGACTGCGCTGCTATCTCAATTTGTCCAAAAATGTTAGCACGTTTTGGAAGTGATGAGATTCTCGATTGAGTTGGTAAGACAGAATATGATCGGCAACATGATTATTTTGGTATGTTTAGTGTTTCGTCGGTACCTAGCTAACTTGACTTTCTTCCATTTCAGAATGGTTGGGATGTTCAAGACATGTTTAACGCGAATGAAAAATTTGGCGTGCAGACGTCTTACGACGACACACTATCCGATTACACCTGCCCGATTAACCGAAAGGATACCAAAGATTTCAAGTTAGTATGATTCCGAATGAGGTCGCGTCCGTAATGATAAAAAAAGTACTACTATTCGTTGACCATTATTAGCTCGTGCTATTGTGTATTCAATCTCATGGTGTTCTTGAAATATTGACTGACGTATATTGTAACACAATAGGAAACCATAAACAGCCGATCTATTAATTTAACAACTGATTCGAGTTAGTTTTACTTCGTATTACTCAGTTTTATTCCGAGAATATGGTTTTAATAGGGAAAATATAGTAAGTACGCGAAGAGTTTGGTGGCGGACGTGTAGAAGTTTCGCCGAGGAAGTTAGATTTGTATTGGTTGTATCTGGGAAGTGAGACGTTGTTTGGATTTGTTGCGATGAAGCCGTCGGTTTGTGAGATTTTGACGAATGTGTTCTGAAAAATGTTTAGGGAAAAGACTCAACACTCATAAGTCGCTTTTTTAGTACATTGTCGAATTCTTATGCGTCGTAAATTTACGAGAGTTTATGATATGGCAAAGATGACCATGAGGTGAACGAACAGATCAGGTTCTAATTAAACTCCGGGCGATATCTTTATTGATTCTTATTGATACTTGTGAAAAAATAAAGACGGCAAAGGAATTTAACTACTGAGGTAATTTGATTACACAAGATGGAAGAAGTAAAACAAAGGGTTGAATGGAACAAGCTAAGAGTTTTTCTTTTTTTCTCCAAAAAGGAGACGTATTCAGGGCAAATATAGTTTTAATAGTAAGACAGATTTCTTTAAATATATAGGGCGTTTCCAGTACTCCATATTGCATACGTATTCGCCTGTCCTGTTATCAAGGTTTGTAGTGTATGATACGGACAGAATCGTAATCTCGTAATATTATGGTTGTACCAGTACGTTTTGAGTTTCGTCTTTCGTGTCGTACGTTTTATGATACCTCGTCTGTCGTCCCTGTATAATTCGAAATTTTCTTTTTTCGATCATTCCTCATGGTCTTATCCCTATGATCATAGATTTCATCGAATAACAGTTCAATTTTCGGCTTACACTTTCGGCAACGCAATTCAGCTACGTTTGCGTTGCCTTAAGAATGTGATCTCTGGCGTTTTCAAGTATCTGGCCCATTTCGCACATCAGATTCTGTTATCATACACTACCGACTTGATAACAGGAGAGGCGAATAAGTATGCAATATGGAGTACTGGAAAAGCCCTATATTTGGAGTAGTTGCGAATGTGCGCGAAAGAGTCGCTGCAGGTGACTGCCATCGAAAACAACATAATTCTGCTCACTGATTGGTGGATTTGGACGAAAACAGGACATGGTAGAGATGATGATGGAAAACGTTATCCAAAAAATCCAAAACTAAGCTAATCTGATAGGAAATGAAAAGAGCTACAACTTTTTTTCTCTGCATTTTTTAAAATAAAAATCAGCATCAAAGATGCGTGAAACACTTTTATGTGCACGTTTACTTATGTTGTGACATACACGTATCCGCTTTTGGTACTCGACATTAGCATCTCTGGAGGAAGGTACACTCGCGAATAGTGAGACTTAAGACAATAGGAACACAGGAAAGAAAAAGAGAAGCTTTTGAAATGTGCCGCTATCGGAGAGTGTTGAAAATCAAATGGACAGAAAAGATCAGTAATCAGGAAGTGTGGAGGCGAACAGGAAGGAAAAGAGAAATTTGGAACATGATCGTAAGGAGAAGAGTGAAAATGATAGGTCATAGTATAAGATATCCAGAGATATTATTACTGCTAGAGGGAATGGTTGAGGGAAAAAACTGGAAAGGAAGGCAAAGAATGAGCTGTGAAGAGCAGATAAGGAAGGACTCAAAGTGTAAATTTTTCTCAGAAATGAAAAGATTTGCACAGGAGAGAAAAAAGTGGAGTGACGATACGTACTAGTCGCGAAATTCCTTATGCACAAACATTAATGAGAATCAGCACGAGTATCATGCGAGACCTACTTCTGATAACGAGTGATTTGTTACATCATTGCTGAAGTGTGGATGTTGTTGAATGGATTACGTTCAGCTGAAGAACTTATAGTCGAAGGTTGTGTGTGTTTAATTTTATATGAAATATGGGAAAAACTGATAATGATTCATTTTGTGAAATATAGGGGAAAACTTTATAACTAATCGATATCGAGCGGAAACTGAAATCTTCTTGATATATAATTTTCGAAAGAAAAGAGATTCCCAAATATGCTTGATGATAACCGTGATTCTGATAAACTTTTCGCACAGTAATTCATACTGGAGGTTGGAGTTTACCTTCAGAGTCATAATTTTATTATTTCCTGAATTATATTTTCATATCTACATAAGACGTTATCAAGGGGGATGCCCTTCGGCGATTTCAGTTTCCGAGGAAGAGTCCTAAAAAGTAAATGAATATCAACTCGAAAATAACGTTTGCGAGATCATGGGCGAATGTTGCATGTGAGGCATTTTTTATCATAAAAAGGTAGGTCTCAACGGGAAGAAGAACCTAAATGCCCCCTCCTTTTCGTGATATTCTCATGACTTCTTAGAGATAGCCATTTTTCGGAAAACTTGGAAAACTCGGGATATTTTGTCAGCCTGGAAAAGTGAAAATTATACACTATATTCAAAAATAAATGTCAGTCTAAAGCGTGATGACATTTCTTTTACAAAGTATTCTCAAAGCTACACGTGCAATTAAGTACCTATGTTGGTAGCCTCGCTTCTACAACTGGGGGATAATTTAACTCGTTTATATAAAAAAACGTGTGAAAAAAGTGATCTTTGAACGCCTTCGGCATGTTACGAAAATCGTTTTTGAAAGAAAGTTTGTTGAAATAATTTCAGCAATAGCATTGAGCTATCCGGATAAAAAAGAATTACCTCCATGGACATTTCTGAAACGAAATTACGTGAAATGAAAATCGCGATTTTTGATGTAGAAGAATAGGGAAGCTGATATAATCCCCCAGACGTTTCCTATGTGTTGAGCGTTACTTAGTTTGTGTTAGTGTGCTACACTAGCACTACCTAGGCAGCGTTAACTTCTCAATAGTAAATGAAAAAATGTTCTAGGGAAGATTTGGAAAATTGGATTAGAAAACCGGGTAAAGTCAGGAAAATTATTGAAAAAAATAAAAGGGCTACCCTGTTCTTTTAGACTCGCTGAGACATTTTTGTGTAGAACTTACCTGCCAACGAAGTTTGAACTAATCTAAAACTTTTTTAAACTCATCCGGGTGAGTCCTTGTTGAGACTCCTTAAGGCTTTCCTAAATTTGCATAGATTTTTTCAAACTTTAATATTCTTCGGGACATGTTTGAGCCCATTTATTCAAAACTCTTCCACAAGAATTCCAGATTTGAACGAAACTTTTTGAGATTATGATTTATTCCGAATTCATTGAAACCCATCGAAATGTGTTTTAAGACTAAAGATTCCCGAAAACTTTTTCAAACTAGTTTGATGCTTTAAGACTTTTCGAAGACTCTTCTGACATATTTGAGACAATCGTAAGATTCTTTCGGGCTCGGTCTAGACTGATTGGTGTTTAATTGAGACACTTGAAACTTCAGACTAGTTCAGAAGTTTTGAAGACTTACCTGTGTCGAGTTGATACTCTTTGATACTTTTGTAAGACTTTTACAAACTTATAAAGACCACGAAGAGTGAAACAGTTTCCATTTGATCTAAAATAATCGTAAACGAACGAATTCAAATGAGCCTTATAGGTATTTTTAAGTCTGGAAGAGCCTGGAGTAGTATTGAAGAAGTTTAGAAGAGTTTTGAAAAAGTTCAAAACCTCCTTGAAGAGTGCTGAATGGTCGAAAACCTATTAGAGTTCCGAAGAGTCTTGAACAAGTGTAGAAGAGTACTAAGAAGATCTGATCCCGTCTTGAAAGTCTCTTGGTGAATCTGAAAGAAGGCTTCAAGATTCTTGATGAGTCGAACAAAGTTAGAAAAGCCTAGAAAATCAAAATCAGGCCACAAATAATTTTGAGCGTATAAGGAGAAGTGAAGAAGAGTATTGGGTGTTTGGAAGAATGTTACAGTCTGAAACATTTCGAAAAAAGCTTGAAGAGTCTTATACGACGTTTGATTAGGCGTGGAAGAGTCATGAACCATACATCTGAATTTGCTGAAACTTTCAGCTTGTTGGGAAACCCCCAATATTATTTCTCAGTGAAATTTTTCATGTGTAGTTTTGATTCTAAAATATAACTGTCGAGTGGGGGTTCATCTTTACACATTTCTTTTCGTTTCATCCTACGAAGAAGTTGAAATTCGCTTGATATCTTTTTCCTTGGCGGAAGGACTTATATGGTCGCATACTTTGGCAGCCTGGAAAACGGCTAATGATCAAATTTTCAAATGAAAAAGTTGACAATTCCTGTTTACCCGTCATTTGGAGTAATCAACTGATGTAGTAATTTTGACTTACTGCCTTATATGTCCTTACTACCCAAACTAGTTGCTTAACTCCTAAATTCGGGGGTTATCATTTGGGCGAGAAAAGGTGGAACATGTATCATTTGGGCGAGTGGATGATGTAACGTTTTGGCGAATAAATTTGTATCGTTTAGTCGAGCAATATTTTCCTTCTTGTTTTTACAGACTTAGGACTGGCAGTGTACTTGAAAGAGGAACGTACAAATACACTGGTACGGTTGAAATTTTTTTTTGAATCGCAGTAACGGTAACTTAGGACTTTATGTAGTGCAAACGCGTTATGTTGCCGTTTTGCCACTGGTTCCATGCATCTTGGGTCTTCTGAATTCGTACAGCTGTTCCACGCTTCAGCTTCTGTACCTTGCCTCGCTATATGGCATTTATTTTGAGATGCGAGCTCAATTAGATTTCGCGTAAAGTTACCATTGCCGCGTGAACTGAAGGATGAGGATGGTAGAACTCGTTATTGAACGAGCTATAAAACGACTCAGAGCCGTTCGTCGTTCGCGGCGCAGATGTAGGAGGTCTCGCCCATAGTTGTGGCGGGAAGTCGGCGTATACATCAGTGTAGGTGTCCGTAAGGTAGTGCGCGTAAGGCGTCACCTCAGCCGGAGCTTTAGCCATGAGGTCACAGAAATCCTCCTCTACCTCAGACAGTGGCAAGTACGCCAAACCGAAGGTATACTTGAGCCATTTACCCATTATGGATTGCACATCGCCATAATGCTCCATCAGCAACTTACCTGCAGACACGTGTCACGCGCGTTACTCAACACGTATGCGTCATTGCGAACTTCCTAATAAGAAATAGTACATCGATGTGTACCTCAGTGATGCTCGCCCAATCGATTTAATCTGTCATTTGTCCAAATGATACATAAGGAGTGTATTTTAACTCGCCCAAATGATACAGAAGGGGTTACATGATTTTGTGTCTTTCGCCTGAATGATTTCTCCCCCCTAAATTTGCCTTATTTTCTTAAATGATTATCGCATCTTTATTTAATCTACCGGGAAGCGGCTATAAAAATGTCGGTAACCGGCTATAAGGTGGAATGCAATATGGTCGAAGTGGAAGTGGTCAAAATCCATAAGGTCGATGATATATTTAGGTCGAATGAAAAATTGGTCGAATCATGAAAAACATAATGACATTATCACGAAATAGAAGTACAATTTAAAATTAGAAAAATGGCTTCTACAAATTCATAAAAATAGGAAATGTAGTCACTGTTAGTTTTAATAGTTTAAATTATGGGCCACACCCCTCCAGTATGCCTCCAAGTCATCACTTTCCTCTTCATACTTCAGGACGACGGCAACTAACCTGTCCTGTCCCAGGATGACCCGTGTTTTCTCTCAGGAGGGGGACCTGCTGCGCAATCCTGCTCAACCACTGCTTCTGATAATGCATGCTCACGCCGGAAATTTTCTATAACTTCCCATAGGGAATGGTGATACCGCGTTGTCAACGTGTCAGATCCGCGATGCCAGCTTTCCACCGAATTATTTATCCGTGGTAATCCTTCGAGGTAGCATCATACTGGTTCCACAAGGGCAACAAGGTAACGTGGTGGCTTCCTCGTCCTCCTTCGTGACTGGCCTATCCATGTATCTTCAAAATACTCTGAATATGTCGGTGACTTCGGGAGGGAAATGTTCAATTAATTCGAAGTGTTATTTTCAAAATTATATATTACTCATTGTTCCACCAATTTTTTCATTCGACCTAAATGTATCATCGACCTTATGGATTTCGACCTTATTAACGTGAACCAAAATGTCAGTGATGTTGTTCAGTTTTTACCTTATTTCCTTGAAGTGGTCATGAACATGTAGGCTGTATGTATTGTCATATCTTCATAAGATCGTCTAACGTTATTTGCTGTCTTACGTTATCTTGATTGAACTTCGGTTTTCTACATTCACGAAGAAGGCGAGCTTATGGATGTTTGATATTGAAGGTATAAGAGTGGCAGTATCTCATTTTTAGATTTTGTACTTCAAAATGACTTGCTTAACTTGCGGGTTCGTTTGTAGACATTTCAGGAGTGTCTTGATGTAGAAGATACGAGATTGCCTTGTTATGAGAATGAACTGGGGAGACGGAAAAGCGAATTATACCTCGTACTCGTATACCGCCAAAGTGATGCACGTGTACTCAAGTATTCCTGAGGAGGACCTAAAAATAGTCTGATTTCGAGTTTTCCTGAACTTTGGATGCACTTCTCTTGTTCCGTGTTATCAGTGAGATATGAATTTGCGGTTTTGGAGGACTGGTGGAACACGAAAACTGTTTTCGGTTTTTGTTAAATCAGTCGCAACTGTACGAACTAACCAACTGTGTATTTATTCTGTCCGCAGAGAGGAAGAAGCGAAAGCAGCTCGGATAGCGATGGAGATCGAACGTAATCCCTCGTCGCAGGCGCGCTCCGCGTTGGAAAACGGCGAAAACGAAGAGGACCTGTTCGCGGCTGTAGCGCGGCCCGGCAACGAAGGCGACGGCACCAAGTACGTGCCACCGGCCAAACGCAACAACAGCCAGCACTTTCGGGGCGGCGGTGGCAGCGGACGTGGAAACTACTCCGCAAATGGTAATGCATTCACACCCATTAATTTCACGCCGTCGTCGTGTAACATTGTAATAAGCACCACAACTAACATGCCGTCTAAGGTTTCTCGCAGTAATTCGAATTCTAATTCTAATTCGGTACCAGTTTACACTTCTCCGTATTTAGTAATATACCTGTTATCCCTCCTCGTTCGGTAGTTCGCCAAAGATCCTATCCGCTGCTGTCTGATAGCACGTATCCTCCGTGTGATTGGGAATCGAGAATCAACGGACGAATAACGGGAATCCGTGCCAAACGGAACCGACCGTCGCTTCTCTCAGAGGAACGGGTAGAGGTAAAAACAGGAGGAAAGTGGGAAAATATGAAAAAAATGACGAAACTAGGATAAAATTTGGTCTCGAAATAGGTGAAAACGGTGAAAATTGAAGATCGTGAAATACAGCTGCTGGTACTTCGTGCTGTATTGTTGAAACTGCTGTGTTTGCTTTTCGCCTTGATTGTGTACCCGTTTATTCATTATTTTTGTTTCATTTGTTTGTCTGTTTCGACTTTCGCTTGCCATTCATTTTCCCCCCATTTCATAACTTCTCTATTTGGCGTGGTAACTTTCATACGTATGTTCGGTAATTTTAAGTGGTGAATGCGTGAAAACGTGCGTAATGAAGGCTCATTGTTTTGGACATTGGCGAATGCCAGTGACTAAGCTCTCTCGACCTGGGTAAATTGCTGTCAATGAAATTACCAGTTATTTTGTTACCACGATTTGGGGAGTCGAATGTCAGGAGGAAAACAGTACTGTTGAACTCACTAGTTTCAATTTATCTTTGTAACCAGTTTTCAAAATTTCTAGCTCTGTAGGTATTGATGGTCTTGGAATGCAAGTCTATCCTCTGGAATCTTTGAATGTGGATTTATCATAGTCGGTGGTCTTAAAACATCGAAACATTCTGATTTCGAGAGCTCTAGCTCTAAATATTGGTGAGGGAAGATAATGCAGAATGTTATAACAACCTCAGTCCTATTCTTTGTTTCCACCGAATCTGGTAAACGTTTGCATTTACTGATGTTGGTTGGTGAAAAATGTCCTCGTATTGAAAACTTCAATTTTAATAAATTGATTTATATAGAGAGTGAAGAACCAGAGGCGGTTAAACTTGATTTTGTGTTGCTCTGTGATGCGAGAGTTGATTAGTCAACTTTGTGTGTTTGAGGTGTTTGGAATTCCCAGAGTGTCATAAAGGATAATTTTAATACTCGTATAACTGTCAAAGAATCAGCTATTCTAGCATATTGGTTTGCATGGCGTGTAACTCCTATACCGTAGAATCCTTGCACAAGTGCTCGACTTACAATATTCCCCTCTTGAAAGTATCTGCAGATCCCAGTTATTGATTGTTATTAGAATCATTATTGACATTTGTGGTGTAACTGGATGTTATGACGTGGAATCGAAGTGCTTGTTTGGTGGCGAAGAAAAGTAGACTTATTTTCGATAATCGGCTTTGGTAAGAAATTTGCTTGCCAAGAACTTACAGTTTCGTCTCCCTTTGGTAGGATTCTTGGTGGCTTTGTAGGTATTAACTGACGTGATGTCTAGATAATGCTCAGTAAAATGGTACATAAGAAAAATTTGAATTTTAATAATGAATCCTCTTAGAGAATTACTTTGTAATATAAAAGTAATGTGTGGAAAATTTCATTCTAATGTACTGATATTATAACATCAGTTGGAACAAACGGTGTCAGACGATCGGCAAAGTTACTTTCTTCTCGAAATTGATTTCCCGTTCAAGTTCGTATAAGGATTCATTCAGATTTCGTCCTCGGAGCTGTAGGTTGGCGGGATTTATTTGTTGTTTTCTTTATGTTTTATCACAAATCTATGACTATCGGACGTCCTTGAGACTTTTACAAATGTTGTAGACTTTACAAGAGTTTTAAATTCGGTTTGAGTTCTAAAAGACCCCTGCAGACACGTATAAAACTCTGTAATCCTCTTAGAATCGTCTGAGATTTTTTCAGATTGAGTTGTCAGCCCCGAGGTTTTCTTTTCCAACTGAAGAATTTTCGAATGCCTCATAAAATTCAAGAATTTTCTCGAGGCTTTCAGTGTTTTCAAATTTCCAGCCATAATTTATGCTTTGTTAATTTTCTGTGATTAGCCCATTAAATTCTACATACAAATATTCTGAATGTATTTAAATTCGTGAGAAAATCTGGAGTAAAACTGTAAACCTAATGTGATGTCGACTTTAGTGAAGGCAACTAATAAATAGCTAGTGTAGTATCTGGTAAACATGTCGTTCCAGTGTCAGTTCATTTTCTTTACTTCCACTCTTTACCTATCGAATGTCTAATATTAGGTGATATACGAAACAGTGTTGAACTCTCATACTGTGTAAGTGACTGGATAGTCGTAGGCGAATTGAGACTTGACGTTCTCTTCCTCCTGCAGAGCAAAAAAAAAAATTATTTGTAGAAAAAAACAACCTGAACCTGATGAAAGTGAAGAACGTAGATTTGGCAGAATCCTATAGGACTCTTGTAATACTTGGATGTTGTAAGTGTGAGGAAAATATCAGTTACTTTTATCACTTGTCATTAATTACCATTATTTATAACCAATCTCGGCGGTTCCTGGTATTTCTCTGAGAATGATTCCAGTGGCAATGTTGCTGGCCAGAAATTCCCGTTTTTGAATTCATCTAGTGACTGCTACTGACTGTCTTCATTGATTGGCCGAAAAAAAGCGTGTGCTGTATTTCAATGGGCACATGCCTCTAAATGCAATCTAGCAAAGATGTCACGGCAGTGCATAAGCTATGTATGTGTGTTGCCATACAGGTATGTAGATGTATGGACAAGGGTATATGGGTGCATCAGCCCTCGAATTTTGACCCCCTTCCCAGTTTGAGGAGAAGTCTACAAGTTCTACAACCTTGATTCTTGGCCCCATTGAGATGGCTTTGAACTTTTCTTGCATGTAGACGTGTCTTCAAAGGAATCTTTAATAAGTCTGAAAAAAAGTTTGACAAGGCCATAATGACCGGGAGGGAGAGTCGCACTTTCCAATGTTGTGGGAATTCTTGTAAACAGTGGACAAAATTAGGTAAGGAGGACTTGTTTTTTCATGTTTCAGCAGGGTCGTACCGATAGGGGGTGGGGGGAACCCTCCCCCCCCTGTAGGAATTTTTCACGAGTTAGAAAAATCCAACAAGTTAATAAGGTGTTTTTTTGCTTTGATCCTTCGAATTCTGAGTTGAGTTAGTGGGGACTTTCATGGTTTTTATCCCCTCCCCCGGAAAACCTCTTTGTTGTGTCCTTGAGTTTCAGTTGATATTTTTTGTATTTTGGTCGTCATTGTTGCTGTCTGCAACCCCATAAAAATGAAAAATAAACTTCCTAGCTGCTCCTGAGAGTCGAACGACTCTTGAAAGTGTTCTGATAATATGCCTGCAAGGTTCTTATTTAAACAGGTCTGGAACCATTCTAGAAGTATGTTAGCAAGTGTGAAAGAGGTCTTGACGAGCCTTGAAAAATCTTAAACAAATTTAGAAAAGTTCTGAGAAATCTCCATTAGGGTTAAAATATTTAGTCATGAACGAGCCCAGAGAAGAGTTGACAAACTTTGAACATATCTTTGAGGATCTTAAACATGTCTGCAGAAGTCTTGAAGCAATTGGAAATAACCTTTAAAATGTTGAATCTATTCCTGAAAAGTCTCGAACAGTATTTAAATCCTCAACTTGCAGTTCATAGGTTTAAACCTAAATATTAGTCTTTGGATCAGTCACACGTAGATCTCAATTTCCTGAAAGTTACAATAGTAGGTGCTTCGGATTATTTCTGAAGCGATCAATTGTTGATATTGATCGGATGTGCGTTGAAAATATTTGTCAAACTTCTCGAGGTTCAGAGTATCGTTCGATCGACGAGGATCCCGTTGAAGTTTATTTGTAGTTCTGGGGCTGCAGTTCTGCGTATAGTGTGCCGCATTGTTA
This sequence comes from Acanthococcus lagerstroemiae, assembly GCA_031841125.1. NCBI lineage: Eukaryota > Metazoa > Arthropoda > Insecta > Hemiptera > Eriococcidae > Acanthococcus > Acanthococcus lagerstroemiae. The sequence goes on along the minus strand of CM063113.1, from coordinate 28,955,477 downwards.
TAGTGCTGATAAGAATAATTATCGTTGTATCCTTAATTTACAAGATATTGGCTCGGGGGAAAAAATCGGTGAAGAAGGGATGTGTAGATTCTACTATCGAGGACCTGTCGTTCTACTGGTCTCAAATTGACTGCTATTCGATGATCATTTGCATTTTTAAAAAGGTCCTAAGTTGAGCCTGAGCACAGGTAATCTTGTAAGAAACCAAAGTCCAAAGTCTCAATGACCAAAGGTCTCTCGCTTTTCCATTTCCTAAAATGTACTTTTGTGGACTTGGGACTCCGTTCAATAGCTGGTTATCAATTATTTGTGTTGCAGTATGAAAGGTAGTTGGAAAGAATGTGGACGTGCACGCCATTCGTATCCGATACGACTCGGATACGAAGATTTTTTGTTTTCTTCTGAACTTCGGACCCCTTCTTAGTCACACCACAAGTACTAAGTAACTCATATAATGGTTCTATAGAAGACTTTGGATTGTATGCCAAAAATATAGTGTTTTCAAAATAAATCCATTTCTACATCTTATGAAACGAGTTCATCTAGATTTGGTTTCAGAAAGTAAATGTTCCTGTCTCGTTTCACATCTTTTATGCGTTTATAGAAGTATCAGCTTGTGTAAGGCAGTTTATTGGATGAGTGTTTGGGTTTTTGGAAAACCAATACCCAGTTATGCTCTTCCTTTAAACCAATGTTTGAACTTCGTTTATTAATCAACGTTAGCCTGATGTTCTAACAGGTAATGATTCCAACATGTGATCGTTATATTGTGTAACGTAAAAGAAAATGGACCTTCCGCGTATTGCTGTTAGGTTATTGAAAGACTGTTTCTTATTTTCGCTTCATTTATCTCTGGTTTCTTCCGGTTTACTAACGAATGATGGCGTGGTAACTGGTGAGAGCGTTATTGAATTACATTAGGTACTCTTTTTTCATTTTTGCTCTTAACCCGAGCCTTGGAATCCGCCCTTTCGAGCATTCCCTCAGAGGCGTCGGGGAGAGACTGTTAGGGTTGTTTTTAGCCCGCTTCTCTTCTTGTCGAAAAATCGGCCTAGGTGGAAATGTAGCGAGTTGCTACGTGGGTTCGAACTCGGGACCTCCGGATTCCGAGACCAGCGTGCTATCCACTCCCCTTATGTTAAGTACTATTGACACTTTATTTGATGTTGATGCTTTTCGATTTGCCATTTTCTAATTTCCCTGCAGAACCCCATTCGTAGTAGGCATTTAGTTTACGACTTATTGAATCCTCCGGTCTGACTGTTTGTCTGTACTTCCGTACTAGGTCATTCTCATTGTTTTCCTGTTCCATTCGTGTGTACCACTCGCAAAATACGCATGTCCCGTGTTTTAAAATAGGAGCCTATTCGCAACCGCCTGTAAAAAGTCTGGTGTAACTGGTATTCGAATCACGTCAACTTCCTCCATGCGTCTAGACGGCTCTTTTCTACCCGGCACGGCATTAAGTTACCGCATTAATGTATTATATTGCAAACTTACGTATGACGGTGGAACGTAATGTATATATATATATTTTTTACTTCATTTATTTGTAACTGCTTTTGAAAATACATTCTCGGCGCCTAGTTTCACATTCGATTGCGAAAATAAAAAAAAAAACAGAAGAAACAATCGAACGACCAACTAATATACTTTCTTTCCCGCACTTTTAACACCATCAGGTAACCAAAGATCGTACAACGTACCGGAGAGTCCGGGTCGCCCGCCCAAAAGCAACGCCGCTCCCCTGCCACGATACCACCATCAGACGTCGCAGCAATACCACCAGCCAGCGTACGGCGCACATCCACCGCCGATACGTGACCCCGGCAGTCGGTCATCGCCGGAGAACAAGAGCGGCGGCGGCCAGCAGCTGGGTCCGTCTGCGGTGCCGCCGCAAAACGTCACTTCGTATTCGGGCAGCGTGCACCAGCAGCGTTCCTACCCGCCGAACGTAATTCCGCCGCCCGCGGTCACCAATCACTCACAGAACGTTCAGATGCAGCAGCAACAGCAGTCCAAGTCGCAGCGCACGTCGCCCATTTCGGTGAACGCGTTGCCCAACGGCGGCGCCGATTATCAACCGAAATCGCTGCCACCGGTGACGCAATCGTCTTCCCATCAGTATCAGAACCAGCAATCAAGTCAGCAGTCTCAGAATAACGGAAACGGCGTCGCAAATGCACAGCAGCAGCAACGCAACAAGCAACACCATCAGCAGCAGCATCACCATCATTCGAATACTAGAGGTGCTTTTTATTTGATTTAAGATGGCGGCGACTCGGTGCCAGATGTAGTCAGGTCGCATTTTGAGTCGCTGGTTATAGTCAGTCACGCGACCTCGTGTACTTCTATTGAGGTTCCATGTGACAATAAGTGACAGGCTATGCTGACTGGAAGTGACTCTACTGCTTCTGGCGCCGAGCAGCGCATGTAGACTTAACTACGAACGCTTTTTTGCACTCGGTGATTTGGCGTGTACTTTTGGTGTCGGATCAACTGGCGAATGGCTTCGGCTTTTCTATCGCTGGCATTGTACATTGCTTGCAACGGCTAGCGAGCGGGTTTACATTCAGAGCGGAGTGTTGGTTGGATGTTAATTGAAAAATAACTCGATGGAAGAGGAGCTGGTATCTCTCGATCCGTTCCTCCAAATAATGTAGCCCGAGTTCCCGGAAATGTGGGCCGTTATCGCAGCACAAGTCTGGGAGTACCGTTTCTCGGCGATAAAGTAGTATGCAGGCATTTTAATTTACTCGAAGTTGAAGTGATTTGGGATTGGGCGAGGTTTGTCAGTGGGTTTTATAATTCGAATGAGATCTGTTGATAGGAGATTGGTGCGAACCGAGCGCCGCACAGTTGTCACTGTACGGTCCCACTCCACAAAATCCAAAAATCGCTATCGAGCTGGATGTTGAGATTGAATGGCAACATGGATGCCAATAGCTATAGACCGTGGTCGGACCTGAGCTCTTATGGGACAGTCTGTCCTTATAGCTGACTTGGAAATATTGCAGTATACAGATCGTTATTCTTGTATAGGGTAGCCCACGAAGTGTAGATAATATTTCAACAGAAATAATACACATTAACCCTTTCAGTGGCAAGAATGTTCCATCCACAGGGGAATGTTTATTTTCATTGATTATGATAATGACTACTATTCCAACAGACATGATGCATAAATTGCCTAACTAACTCCTGAATTCCAAGAGGAAATGGGAAAAGAAAATTTCAAATTTCCTACTTCAATTTTGAAAGGAATCGATTGGCACGTGCACTGATTATCGTGGAACATAGGAGATTCAAGAAAATATGCAAATTCTTTTTAATAAATTGGAGAGGGAAGAATTACAACTTTTGATTGAAAATAAGACTTCACCGCTCGCCAATCAAACAGCGAACTGATTCACCGTTACGACGATCGAATTTTCATGAATTAATAATTGGCACAAAAGAAACTATCGCGCCAAATCTTAGCTTTTACGATTCCCTGAATACTGTAGTAGGAAAACTGTGTTTGGTATGACGATAACAGAATAACCCAATGCCTAAGAATGATTTTCAAAACTATTAATTATTCCTCCTCACGATTTTGAAATTTCTGGAAAAGTTTTTCATTGACATAATTATCAGGTGCTCTGCATTGAAATAATTAGAAAAGTATTCTGTTAAAGCGAATTTTGTAGTAGGAAATCCAGAATTTGACATATTTCTATTTCTAAGAAGCATTATTTGAGAGCACTCCCGTTTCTTTCTATGTGTAATTTACGAAATTCGGAAAATATTTCCTAACGGACGTACATGACAGGAGCACTACATTAGAATCATCGCAGAAGTATCCGCTCAACCTCAGTTTTGTAATAAGATTTCCAAAGAGGTGCCTATTTACATCTTGGTAAAACATTCTTACACCAAAATCCCACTTTCTACAACGCACTAAAATTTTAGAAAAAATTGTTTTGTGGAAGTAACCCACTTTCTTCTACAATGTACCTGGTTCCGAAAAAAATGTTTGCAAGAACCGTAATGATAGACACTCAGCTGTGAGATCATTATGAAAATTAATTCCTCAACTTAAGGATTCCGGCTACAATATTTGTAGTGAGGAAATAGTATTACGCTGATCTTAAAAATGAGTGATAAATTTGCACGATCTTCAGACATTTTTTTCAAAATGCTAGGATGTGTAGTAGGAAGTGAGAATTCTAAAGTAATCTTTCAATGGTATAAATGTATATGCTTCGAGGATTCCTACTTCAAAGTTCGAGGTGAGGAAGTTATTTTATAATGACCCTAAAGTTCAAAGATGAACTCTTACGTTATTTAGAAAATTTTTCCAATATTTCAGGGTATGTAGTAGGAAGTTAGACTTCTCAGTAGTATCTTTTCAAAAGATAGGAGTGTAAACGTTTCAAGGATTCCTACTATATTACTAGTAGTGAGGAAATAATATTACACTGATCTTCAGAGTGAGTGATGACATTTTTCCAAAATGCTAGGATGTGTAGTACTCCAAAAGTAATCTTTCAAAGATATGAATGTATATGCTTCAAGGATTCCTGCTACAAGACTTGTGGTGAGGAAGTTATTTTATATTGATTTTAAAAAGCGGAGTGATGATATCTTACGTTACTCAGAAAATGTCTCCAAAATTCTAGGATGTGTAGTAAGAAGTCAGACTTCAACTGTAGTATTATTTTAAAGATACGAATGTATATGCTTCAAAGTTTCCTACTACAATACTTGGGGTGAGGAAATAATTTTATGCTGATCTTACTGCTGTGTGACAATTCTGTACTTTCTTGAAAAATTTTTCAAAATTCCACGATGTTTATTGGAAGTAAGACTTCTCCAGTAGTATTCTATCAGAAGATATGAGTGCACATACCGCGAGGATTCCTACTACAAAACTCAAGTTGGGGAAACAATTTTCTGTTCATCTTGAAGCTGACTGACAATCCTGTATGTTCTTGAGAAAATTTTCTCAATATTCCAAAATGAGTAGAAGAAAGTAAGACTTCTCCCGTAAGATATGTTTGTGAATGCCGGAAGTAGTCTCAAATCCTAAAGCTGAGTGACTAGCAGGTGCGTCCTTGGAAAAATGTATTCGGTTCATTGTGTATTGTAGTAGGAAGTGGGTTTTCTCCAATCTGATGCATTTCAAAGATGTAAGTATATGGGCCCCTAAGATCACGGCTAGAAGAGTCAAGTTGAGGAAATAATTGTATGCTGATCTCATAGCTGAGTGGCAAACTTGTACGTTCTCGAGAAGATTTTTCTAAAATTATATGATTAGTAGTAGGAAGTAAGACGTCTCCAGTAGTATTCTTTCAGTAGACATGAGTATACATTATTCAAAGGTTCCTACTACAAGTCTCAAGTTCTGGAATTAATTCTCATAATGATCTCGCAAATGAGTGTCTATCATATACGGTCCTTGCAAACATTTTTCCGAAACCAGGTACATTGTAGAAGGAAGTGGGTTATCGCTGCAAACAATTTTTTCCAAAATTCTATAGCGCGTTGTAGGAAGTGGGATTTCGGTGTCAGAATGTTTTACCAAGATGTAAATAGGCACCTCTTCGGAAATCTTATTACAAAACTGAGGTTAAGCGGATACTTCTGTGATGATTCTAATGTAGTGCTTCTGTCATGTATAAGGAAATATTTTCCGAATTTCGTAAATTATAGAAAGAAATGGGAGTGCTCTCAAATAATGCTTCTTAAAAGTAGAAATATGTCAAGCTCTGGGTTTCCTACTACAAAATTCATTTAACAGAATACTTTTCTAATTATTTCAATGTAGAACCCCTGACAGTTATGTCAATGAAAAACTTTTCCAGAAATTTCAAAATCGTGTGGAGGAATAATTCATAGTTTTGAAAATCATTCTTAGGCATTGGGTTATTCTGTTATCGTCATACAAAATACAGATTTCCTACTACAGTATTCAGGGAATCGTAAAAGCTAAGATTTGGCACGATAGTTTCTTCCGTGCCAATTATTAATTCATGAAAATTCGATCGTCGTAACGGTGAATCAGTTCGTTGTTTGAGTGGCGAGCGGTGAAGCTTTATTTTCAATCAAAAGTTATAACTCTTCTCTCTCTCTTTTTTTTTTTTTTTCCAAAATTTTTTTCATATTTTCTTGAATCTCATCTGTTCTACGATAATCAGTGCATGTGCCAATCGATTCCTTTCAAAATTAAAATAGAAAATTTGAAATTTTCTTTTCCCATTTCCTACTAGAATTCAGGAGTTGGTTAGGCAATATATGCATCATGTCTGTTGGAATAATAGTCGTTATCATGATCAATGAAAATAAACATGCCCCTATGGATGGAACATTCTCCCCACTGAAAGGGTTAAAGGTGAAGAAGAAAGTTATGCGATATTAGTAAGACCGGAAGCTAAGTCCCCCAATATCGTAATATTTCTTGAGGAATTCCATTTTGTTCCAAACTTCTCTCTTTTCGTCTGAAAAAGTGAAAATATGCCACGGGCACCTATTTACCGATTTCGAAGTGCATCGCTGAACACTAAAGTTTGGGTACGTCTCCTGTTTCACACAGTCCAAGATCCTCATGATATAGTGTTGGGAATAACTTGAAAAACATCTTTCAGACTGAATTTTCCCATTATTAGAAATTCAGGGTGTCTACAGGATCAAGTAAGTCAAGTAAAAGTCAAGTGGTAAAGTAAAAGTCAAGTATTTTCTCAAATTTCTTCTATAGGTCAAGTAATGTTGATTATATATGCATGACTAGGAACGATGAATTAACTAAAAAATATAAATGCTGGAAGTAAAAACTTTTGTTCCAATTTTCAATAATTGAGGAGCACACTTCTAAAGTGACCTAACTGCAAAGTTGTGATTTCTTGAGTTTTTGTTTTCAACATGCTGTCTTGCCGCGCTATTGGGGGCATACTTTGCAAAAACAAGTACGACAAATTTTTCTTGAAGATTGAACTTATTGATACCTACCTTAAAAAATACATTACCTACTTTACTGTTTTGCTTATAAAGTGTTTTGTTTGTTGTTCTCAAAACTAAAATTTTGCAGTTAGGTTACTTTGGAAGTGAGCTCCTCAATTGATTTTTGTTGTTCTTCATTATTGGCGCCGTATAGCATATCAGACTAATTTTGCAGTTTTACGATTTGCTGAACTGCTTGCATGTTCCTGCATAAGACGTGCCTTTTCGCAGTCCTATATAAAGTCAAATTTATAGGCAGGGACGTACTGAAGAGTTTATCATGGAGCGGGGGGGGGGGCAAACATTGTGAAAGACCCAACTGACTCAACTCAGAATTTCCAAGTATCAAAGCATCAAATCAAATTGGATTTTTTCAATTAATGACTCAACCCAAAATCCCCAAATATCAAAGCAAATAAAAAACTTTTCTTTTGACTTGTTGGATTTTCCCAACTTCTCAACTCAATTCCCAAGTGTCAAAGTAAGTTTTAAAAAAAAAAAGAAGAAAAAAAACCTTCTGACTTGTTGGATTTTTCCAACTCCGGCTGACTAAAATGGTAAATTTTCCCAACTACTGAGTGAAAAATCCCTACGGGGGGGGGGGTTGCCCCCTACCCCTATCGGTACGGCCCTGTTTATAGGTCAAACAAAAGTCAAATATTTTGATTTTCCAAATCGTGTAGACACCCTGAGATTGAATGTTCCCTTTCATTAAGCCCGTTTTTAGAAATCAGGATATGTAATTCTATTCATAGTTCTTGTTTTCAATAGTAATTCCCAGAGTTCTCTCAGAGTCATGGCAAAAGAAATTTGGTCACTCGGAACTTGCCTATTGTTAGACTGCGCAGGGATGTTGAGCTAAAGCCACTAGTAGTCACAATTTTGTTCATTATTCATTAGGCCAAAATCCAGCCAGGCGAATTCTGCAAGTCGGCTTTCAGCCCATAAGACCAGTTCAGCTAATGCCAAAAGTCAAATAAAATGAAAATGATTTGTAAATAAATTGATAAAAAATATTTACTGTTCTGAAGAGGGTCTTATCAATAATTAGAATGGTTGGAAATTGCAAGCTTTTGAACTTGACTAAAGTCAACTTATGTGCAAAGATTGAGCCATAAGCCAAACAGTATTCAGCCATATTTGAAGCTGGAAAATAAGCTCCAAGCCTTGCCAAATCATCCAGTAGCTTAAAAGTCATCAGCTAAGCTTAAGCCAGTGACCATTGACTTAACGCCCCGGAGACTGCGGCCCAGAATGCGCCAGTCACACTGACTGTTACGAGAAATCATTGCTTTAGCCTTACGAGATCCTAGAGTAAAACTAGGTCTTATTGGGAAAATTGGATTCCTCCAAAATAGGATTTTTCGTTCTCCTAAGTCGTCTAATAAGTAACCTCCGGAAAATGCAAATGAAATTATGGATAGTAATACGTCTTGCCCCCTCCCTTCTTCCTGTATGGAAAACATAATTTTATTCGGGGTAGCATTTCCCAGTTTTGCTTCCTGGTGTTTCATTTTGAGAACCCATAACTGTAAAAAGAGAGAGGCAAGTCGTCTTCATATTATTTTACAAGTTGTCTCAAGTTCAAGTAGCGTCATTGTAGTGAGTTGTGATATATTCTGCCACAAGTGATTTCTGAATAATGTTTTAACTCAGGGTTCCTACTGTTTAAAAGTTCCCGACTTTTAGATATTTCTACCGTAGGCATTTTTATTGTTACATATTCAAAAGATTCTTTCGAGCAAGCAGGGTTCTCAATTTAAAATGATATTTCACCGACTGATTAGACAGCGATGGTGTTTCTAAAAATGTTATAATGGCAGAAATGCTTTTGTAAATTTTAGAATGGTTCATGTTGTAGGTGTCTAGTTCTAGCGTAGAACAATGAAAAATTTGCCAGATAAATTAAAAGAGTGGCTACACGTCATTGAAAATGTCCTGGAAAAGTAAAAATCGTAACGAGCAGTTTTTCGTGGGGGAGGGAGCTGACAGAAATGTCTACTGGTTTGTTTGAAAAACAGAAAAGAGGCTCTCACTTCCCTAAGTGAGGAACTGGTTAACTAGTTCCGAAAGCCATTTTTCTTTTTTAACAACGTGGGAAAGGGATACTTTCAGCCGCTTTGTCGCTAAAGTCCTATCGAAGGAACCTTAAAACGGTGTTTCCATTAAGTTTGTTCCCGGAACGTGGCTTGCAGAATCGTTTAAAAGCGCTAGATTTATTATAGAAAAAGGTTCTGATCTTCATACATGTACCTCATAAATGCTCTTCTTTCTTAATAAACGTTTGAATAATTGAAAGGAATAAGTCATAGAAAAATTTACTGAGCAATCCAACATACAACTGAAACATCTATTTTGAGAAGGAGGTTGAATCATACTGCTTGAAATTCGAAAAGACGCTTTCTTCAGAATATCATTCGTGTTCCGTCTTTCATCCACTGTTACTTTGGATAATCATATAGCTGTGGAGGCTCAGCTGTACCCTCATTTTGTTCTCAATTTCCAAGATAAAACGTACCCGTTCAACTACCCTACCGCCTCTCTGCGTTGCCATTCCCTTCGTGGGTCTTATTACTAGCCGCCAGTTGTACCACTACATCACACTAAACCGGCTCTGTCAATTCTTTTCCAGTTCGCGAAGATCAGATCAACGAACTGAAACGATTCGGCTCCGAGTTCAACCTATCGTACGATATGAAGAACAAAGATCAGGAAGCACCCAAACAGATCCAGGTTGTCACTAATCGTAATAAGTCTCCGCCGGTATCGCAGCAAGCGCCGCCGCCGGTCTCTGGCGAACGTAACATGGTCGCGGTCACCATCGTTCCGACTCTGCCGCAGAACAAGTACTCGACGGCGGCATCGCCTGCCACCCAGCAGTCGATGGCGGCGTCACCGACGGCTACAACACCGGCCGCGCACACGCAACCGATGACGGTGCCGCCCTCGCCGGTCGCCACCCAACCGGTGACGACGGCTCAGCAGGTCGCCATGAAACAGCAGCACCCACTTGTGATACCGCAGCCGACGCCGTTCCCGCAGCCGCTGCATCTGCAGCAACGCGACCAGCAGGTGCTGCTGGCGCAGCACCAGTCGCACATGCAGCAGCAGCAGCAATATCAGATGGCGCAGACGACAGCGCCGCCGTCTCACCCGGCCCACCATCCGCAGCCGATGCAGCAGAAGCCGGTGCATCAGATGCCGATGCATCAGACGACGGCGCTGGCGCCGATGCCGCAGCAGCCGCAGACGGTTCAGATACAGCAGCACCCGGGCGCCACGCCCCAACAAACCAAGACTGTGATAAATTCGTCCGCGCAGAACGTGGCGCCCACGTCCGCGCAGCAGTCGAACGCCGCACAGACAGGCGCCCCGCCGCCCGGTGCCAACGCGTCCCAGGGCTGCATTCTGCCGCCGAACGTGCACCAGAGGCCGCCGTTACAGCAGCAACCCTCGTTGAAGGGCCAGGCCTCGCAGCCGACGACGCCGATGTCGCCGCCGCCAGCCGAATCTCATTCAGAGACAGACGGCGGCAAGGGTAAAGAGGCCGACGCCGCGGTAGACGACGTTAGTCTGCGTGTCAAAAACGTTAGGCTGAATCCGGACGCGAAGGAGTACGTGCCGTCAGTGAAATCATTTACGCCCGCCAGTGTGAGTATTCCGCGGTGTTAGTGTGTCGACGCACAGTCGTCTGATTGCAACTCCTCAGTGCAGTTGTTAACTGTCGTTGTGCTTGTTATTTCAGCGATCTCCCAGCACTCCTACGCAGTCGAGACCGCATACGCCTCAGACGCCGAATAACTACAACATTCATCCGGCGAATGCGCCAGTCGCGACCGGAATTCAGATGGTGATGCCGACATACGTGGTCGCTGCGTCTCCGAGTTACGTACAGCCACCGCAAGCGACGAGCAGAATTCGGAAAGGTAACGTCGTGTTGCCGCATTTCGGATGCTGGGTCGCAATTCCCGTGGCGTGTACATTCTAACGTGTTCGTGTTTTTCAGTACCGGTAAATTCGCACAGAACGCCCGAATTTCATCCTTCGAATATTCCAGTTTCGGCGGTCACCGGTCAGCCACTTCTCGCGCCGTCGGTAACGTTGGCGCCGTCTCCGCTGGGCCACGGTACCTCGTACCCGGTGCCGGCGTACGCGCATCATCCGCAGCTGGCTGCTGCCCAACATTACCCGCATGTACAGGTATGTACTGTCGGTGTGACGCGTCTGTGTTACTCGACGTCGGTAGAGCATCCGATTTCGTATTTGTACTTAGAAAATTGATGATGATGATGGTTGGTTACTGTAATGCAGGTTGGTGCCAATTTCACTCGAAAGCAGCATATTTTTGTCAGAACGTTTTGGGTGGTATCCTGAGGTCAGTGACTTAGCTATTGAAGCAAAAGCTGTACAGTATGACTAATGTAGGAGAAAGAGGACAGAAGTTCACAATAAGCGTGGAAGAACACGAGAAATTACACGGGATGTCTACAGGTGCTGAAAAGTCCTGAATTTTTAAATAGGGTCCTAAAAGTCCTAAAAAATGCTGAATTTAAAAAAAAAATGGAAACTCCTTCATTTTTGTTAATACATATTTTTAAAATCACATCTCTCAAAAAATCAACGTTCGTTGTAAGAGATTGGAATTTTCAATAATAATAATAATAACTATCCAGCAAAATGAAAGAGAATGGTTCAAAAGCGTGCTCGGTTGACTTTTTGTTAATTGGTAGGGAAAAAATTGCACACTCTGGGAAAATATGCCGGCTACAATCCTGCAAAGAGCCCTAGAAAGTACTTCATTTTTACTTTTCAATTTCTGTAGACACCCTGTTACAGAAACTCACAGATGACCGTTCACTTCTTGAAAACACCCAAAACACTTTAAACATGAGAACAAATCAACTAGCAGGCTCGAAATATTAACAATATTGAACAATATTTTTTTTTTAAACTGAGATAGTAAAACACTTTTTATATTAATAACGAAGCAAACAAAATTCAACAACAGGGATTTCGCCATTAGGCTTTTACCGACTACCAATCAGAACATCAGGCATGATAAGGCAGTTCACCATACGGTACTACCTTGACTGATGTAACTGGTAGGCTTTTACTTCAGTAGCTGAGTCACCGGTTATGGGATGACACCCGATAACGTATTCTAGAAATACGCCGCTTCTAAGTGAAATTAGTATAAAAACTGATTTTTCACATAGACATCAGGACCAGCTGTAGAGTTAAAAGTATTAGATTCGAAGAACGAAAGAGGAGTGCTTATACTAGAATTAATTTGAGGTGGGTTTTGATTTTTGGTCGAGTTGATCATTGGGTAGTGCCGAGATGCTGACCAACGTACGAGTACTTTTCACTCCTTTGAGGTGTGTCACGTGCTCCATAGTGCCTTAGGAGACACCTTATCCGCCAAACCCTGTGAATGCACATGGCGTCCGCATTCAAGGTGTGGTACTATTGATGACCGAGGAGAATTCACTCGTAGTGTTTCTCTCGGTTATCGTTGCCAGCTACAAGGTGTTTCACCTTTGTATGATGTGCCGGTACGAGGTGATAGTACTGAAGTGGAAAAAATACTACGTTTTGTACGAGTATAACCTATACTAAAGATTGAAGGGACTGAAAGTGGACAGAGTTTGAAAGATAATCAACTTTCATTGCGATTCTTATCACTCGTTTTAATTCAAAATTCTCCTCGAATGTTGTGAAGTTGTCCCCCCTTTCTGGAGCCGGCCCCTGCTTTGATCTACTAAACAGCTAGGTAACACAGCGAGGTTTCGCCTATGTTCCTGGTTTGGCTACAAACGCGCCCACCGTGATATCCAAATATCCGTGGCAAGAATTCGCCGGTCCTGAGCAAAAGCGAGAGCAAGAAGCGTAGCAGCACCACAAGTTCTGACTCTAGATAAAATTCTCGATAAGGTAACCATGTATGTTCAATCGCATCTATAATCTACGGTGACGTGACCAAGGTGTTTACCGATCCTGGAAACCCCGGACAAGTCCCGGAATTCATTTTAACTATTGCCAAAGGTTCCGGAATATTTTACACATGTTGGACACAACCCCCCCCCCTCCCCCAAAGCTTCGACTGTTTCCCCGATACATGGAGACTGCTTTGTGCATAGTACAGAGATCGATAACTATCATCGCGTTATAAAGCTACAAAGTATTATAAACGCTTTAGCGCCTTCAGTATTGCAGATAGGCAAAAGTTGTATATAACTCATTCCGTAGATCTCAGACATTACTACCAGAGTGTCCATTCTCTGGAAAACCTGGAAAAGTCTGAGAATTTTGTCCGTCTGGAAAAGTCAGGGAATTTTGGAATTTTTCGCATTTTTCACCTAAAAGTCAGGGAATTTTGTAAAAAAAATCGACTGCGAAATTCTGTAGTATTTTCAACAGATTTTACCCTATTTCTTATTTAAAAAATGTTTCTATCTTTTTTCTTTCACAGGAAAAGGACATGGGTAATACAACCTCCCTCTCCTATCTCAGTAGTACAGAGTGTGTTAGTGTGATGAATCGTTTTCATGGTATTCGTTTGGCATCTCTACATCTTTCTATTCAGGCGGCTAGTTTAATTTGAAAACATTTAAAAAAGAAATTAAGTTAAAATTTATAATTAAATAAAATGAATTGAAAATTAGAAAATTTATATTGATAAAATAAATCAAATTATATTATTAATTGAAATCTTAACGTACGAGTATTTCGTATTTCGTGACTTTTCACGGAAAATATAACGAAACGCGAACCAATCCCTATACACTTCTCCCAATATCAGCTGTTTCGTGTTATCATCTCATCCTGTTCGCGCGAATCTGAAAATCGGCGCGAAAATGAAAAAATATTCAGTCTAGCTCTTCTTCCCAGTGTAAAGAATTTTTTGAGAAAGTCGTAATGAAACGAAAACTTTAAAACCAATGAATTCACCTTCTGGAACATCCTGCCATCGGATTTTTCTTCGGCTCCCCTCTCCTTCGCAAATGTAGATCAGGGTGAATGAAAGGGACTTCCGAGGTTCTGGAGAAAGAGTAACTAATATCCACAAAATTTGAAAAGAATCTAAAGACCGCATAATAATTATTATCGCGTGCACTCGGATGCGAAACTTGACTTTCAGTTGTGGGGGGGGGGGGGGGTGGAGAAGGAAAATTTTCCGACAAATATTTTCTTTTAACTAAAAATTTACCGACTAAATTTTCTAAAAATTAGAAAATTTGCCGATAATGAAAAACAAACCTTTTTAGAATATGAAAAATTCAAATTAACAGTTTCAAAATTTTCTGACTGCTTAATTATTAGGGGTGTTTCACCCCCTTTCCCCATAGTTTAATCCCTGCACATGCAGATTGGAACCTTATCCCGCAAGCACTCACATTTGCGCACATGAGCATACTCTATTCTGGGGAGGGTAAAGTGGAAGGATGTTGGGAGTACTTGAGAGGAACACACAACTTTCTTTACACATTGAGGTGGTCGTTGTTTACTCTTGCTGCTCTTTTTTTCAGAATTTCCTCTGATTCTTCTTCCAAACTGATTCCAATAAAAGAAATAAAAATAAAAATAAACCTACAAAGTTTCCTGTCGATTGGATTAGGGGAATCCGTGCCAGGAGTTCCCTTTCGTTCTTATGGGAAAAATACAAGGAGTTTTGACTTTTGTTCCAGACTAAATTTCCCTCCTATTTGGGCCGTACAGCGCTAGTATCGACTACTCTTATTAGCGACCAAAAGATGAAGTTTTTGATAGATGTAGCAAAATTTTGAAATATAGGTATAAAAGTAGTCTTAATCAAAAGAAAATTCTTTGTTCGAAAAATTCGTTTCTCTTTAAATACTTCAAAAAACGTCTTAATTTTCGAGATATTTCAATTTTAGTGAGTATGTACATTAATTGGGAAAATGCATAGATTTACCTTTTGCTACTTATCTCTTCGATTCGATAGCGACGCGCTCTGACGGATGTACGGCCCGAACATTCACCAAGACCTAAGCCCGTAAATTGAACAATAAAACATTTGCTATCGGATTCAGCTTGTGACATAGGAAGATAAGTCTTTTGCTTTCAACTTTTAGGTTTTAATAAAATGTTCAACTTTCTCAAATTTCAGGCCCTAGGTCAAACAGAGAATCTAGTAACAACAGATTTCGGTTTGCTCAAAGGGGTGGCGCGCTGTAGTCGATTACCTTGTAACCCTGATCGAGGGGAATATTTAGTTTACAGGCATACAAAGAGATCTCAAAATATTATGAAAACGAAAGCGTTTATCGAAAAAATGATTCGGGCAGAATTTATAGTACATAAAATTTTCCTTCCATTGAGACCATTTTCATTTCAGTCTCATGAATTTTTCTAACATATGTAGGGTTTCAATAGTTTTATTTTTTTCACGTGCCTAAAATTATAGAGAGCGACTCTTTCGAGCTGGCAGTCCGAATAGTCATTGAAATTTGAAATTCAACGTTTGCTACCGACTTTCAGATTTTCGAAATGTCTTCCACATTTCAGCTTCGTCTCAACCTTCAAATAACGTTCGATACACTGGTCTCTATTAGGAGTCCAGGGTACTCCATTTTCAGAAACGAAATTTGACTTTCAGTTCAAAAAGGTCGAGAAGAAAAATTTGCCGACAAATATTTTTTGAAAAATAAAAATTCGCCGACAAAATTTTTAAAAAATCAAAAATTTGCCAATTTCTTAATGAAACATTTTTGAATTTAAAAAAAAATGAAAAAAATGATGATAATAATAATGAATAAGCAAACAAACAAACATGCATAAAAAATGAAAATTCAAATGAATAGTTTCAAAATTTGCCGACTGTCAAATTATTGGGGGGGGCAACTGAACAGTCTTAAAATTGCCGACTGTCAAATTATTGGGGGAGGGGGGGTAAACCCCCACATCTCCCTATAGTTTCGCCCTTGAGTCTATTGTTTTCAAATGTATAACCTTATATTGTATCTGTCGATACTCTTCAATTGAAGCCTCCCCTGGTGCCATAATTTTCCAGATCCTAACCACCTTTTTACTTTCATAGCATTTTGTCGTCAGATATGCTGGAGCTTTTTCACCTGGGTTCCAAAATTCATTTTTATAGTTATCTTCCCTCCCCCTGAACCATTTAGGCTCCACGAGGGAGGGGGGCTAATTCCCGTTACTCTAGTTTTCCGCAAGTTCCAAATTCTTTACGAGATTCTAAAGTCAATTTTGTGGACAGGATAGCCAACCAAGCTCTGAGTCGCTGATTTCGAATATCGCCTTAGATGTTTTTATCCGACCCCTTCCAGAGCACTGTCGTAGTACGAATTCAGCTTCACCGACGAAAAATTGCACGAAGTATCGAAATAGGGGTGGTTTTGTGTCGCTGATTTCGAATGTCGCTTCCGATTTTTAATCTGGACCAAATTTAAGCTCTGTGCTTTTTCAATTGAGAAATTTTTCCGACGTTATTTACTATTAGCAACACTTTGAATAAGTAAGACTGTATTTTTACCGTATTCGGTATTTTTAATTAGAAAGGGTGAATTTCGAGTCATCCGTTGCTTGTTCTACGCTCTTGCTACCTCATGGATCGTTTCAGGAGGGACAGGATCCAAAAATTACTCCTAAAAGCGAATGCAGCGACCTCGGAAACCTATAAACCAATTTTCGAATTTTATTATTTTCCTCTCCTTCACGGTCAGTGTTATGTCACACGAAAAAAAAATCTATGACGTTGCTAATTGAATCGGTTAGAACTAAGAGGGTTCAAGTCCATTTTTGTCGCTTTTGCTTTTTTGACGGATTATGGGGTATTGAAGTATCGCTGATCTGTTGTTGTCAAAATTTCGTGAAACAGCTGGGAAAGTACTTTGTGAAAACATCGCTTTCTTTCATTTTTTTTTTTGTAATGAAATTTTTTCAAAAAATTGATTTTTCCAGAAATTGTTTGAGAATGGCGTATTTTAGTGTAAAAAATAGAAATAAATGAAAAATTCCGACCCACCCTCCTCTTTTTGCATTTTTATACCTGAAAAGTGCTATTTTCAAAAACGAAATCGCAATTTTCTAGTACAGCTTCAGAACTTTTTTTCTTACGAGCAGGGATTTTGCTCGATTGGAATGGAACCAAGACTCAAGTGACCCCTTTATGTCTGGCTAAAAAAGGGGGCAGCAATTTCGAGTCGTAAAACTGCAAAAAAAAATCGTTCAGAACGGAAATGGGTTAAGTCCAAAAGCTTTGAGTCCCCTCTGCTCCGGTCCATCAAAATTTAATTCGACGAGACCGGTCTTAAAAGTTGTCTCTTGTGGACCCTCTACAACCACCCTGAAGGACGTATTCCATAATTTTCAAATTTTCGAATGAAACAGTTCTTCTCGCTTCCTGAAAAGTGTGATTTTTTGGACATAACCCCATTAGTTCCAACCAATTCAATTGACATCGCACCACGCTGCTTTCATTTTCATCATTAAATTTTTACACCCTCTCTGCCACAGCTTCATAAGCACACGGTAGTAAAAAAAAAAAAAGCTTGTGGAGGGATTGACAATATTCGCCGCTTACGATGTTTGAAATAATTTTCACACCGCCCCCCCCCCTTGCATGTGTAATTTGTATTTGAAGGGTCTGGAAAACTGGAAAGGGGAAATCATTTCCGAACAAGAATGGACACCCTGATTGGTTCAAATTTGACCATGGTGAAGGGAAAAAAGCAAGGAACTCGTTCTCAAATATGGCTGCACTGATTCTGATCGAGTTTGAAACACGTACTGCATTGCCAACTTGTTTACTGTGCTCACAAAAACTATGGGGCAGTGTATTGCAGCTAAAAATTTTAGCTTCCGCTTTCGGCATAAACTTCTGCCCTTGAAAAATACAGATTTGGCTTTCGGCTTTCTGGCTTCTTTAGTCATTACTGATAAAAATACCTAATTTCCATTGCCCAATACCCAAAAGTCAACATGTACAAACAAATTGTTGTCGGATTGAGCCGAGTCAGAGTCTACTACTCTGTATTTTGTAATTCCAGAATTCCAAAAACTTCTGATAAAAAATAATGTTCCTGATATTTTGATCTGAAATTTGCCGTCAAACGGACACTTGAGCTGAGGTCTTGAGTTTTAAGGAGGGAAACTGCAGTTCTCAAAAATATCACACAAGGAAAATTGATGAGAGCTCACGAATTTATAAATTTTTGACAGGCCAAAAGAAAGCTGGAACAATTTGGCTTGTGAAGGTACAAATAAAGCTGGCTTTCAGCTTTTCTCTTATCAGTAAAAATTCGGCTGAATTTGGCTTTTGGCTTTCAGCTTTCGGCTGGCTGCAATACACTGCTATAGGGCTTTTCATCGTCGGGTTTGTTTACATGATTTCTTATCTCGATATAGAATTTTATCATCAATGAGGTATGTGACTTGACACAAGAAAAGGGCCTCAATAGTAATAAGACACTGAGGATCTTTTCTATGCCACATCGCATTACGATTCTTTTGACACATTTTATTACGAATTTCAGATTTTTTAAGTAGAGCACTGAAAGAAAAATATGAAAATTTGGAATAAAATGAGCCAAAAGAACCACAATGTGATGTGACATAGAAAAGGGCCCTAATGTTCCCTTACCATTGAGGCCAGTTTATGTGCCAGATCACATCATGATTTCTTTTAACATTTTATTACGGTTTTATTTATTTTTTCCCCCCTTCTTCTCTAAATAGAGTACTGAAAGAAAAAAAACAAAATTTGTAACAGAATGTGCCAAAGAAACGATAATGTGATGTGGCGCAGAAAAGGGCCTCAATGTCTGATTACCATTGAGGCCTTTTTCTTGTAACACCTCATACAGCTCCTTGGTGGTAATTCTACAGCGAGATGACGAGATAAAAAATCATGTAAACAGCGATAATATTTTTAAAAAAATTTGTTGTCCAATCCACGGTGAGGGACAGCCAAGATGAAGGAATTTCTGAGCATGTAAATGGAATTTCCCCAATAGGGGTGGGGGCACCATACTTCAAATTAATAAAAAAGATACAATAAAAGTTATCCTTTGAGCCTATACAGTAATATAGGATCCTATTGTTCATACATTGCCGGATATCTAGCTGGGATAAAAGTAACAAGGTTTCGGTTGAGTGACCCCTCTGATTACCTGATACCACGATCTGAGCGAAATCACAGATATTCGTCCTCAGAATGTAAAATGATGCCACAAAAACTAGACTTTACTTGCATGTCTGTACTGAACTTCGGTTCACGTGAACAACTGTTAATCTCATATCGTACAACTAAATACCTTGAACTGGAGTTCACCGATCAAGCGCAATTCAACTGAACCGTGGTTCAGTGAGGCTTTAACTTACGACTGTACAACCGGCCCTTAATCGCTACCAGTATACCACTGAATTCATTAATGATAGAAATTAACGTCTGAAATTGGTGATATTTTCGGCAATCCGAGTAGTACTTCTGTACGCCGGTTCAACTATCTCCGTTTAAGCTGAATAAGCTGGAACGTCTTGTAACTTGATACTAACCACAACCGAACCGGTTCGCTTGCAGATGATCCGCATGGTGCAGCAAGGCGGTATGGTCCCGCTGGTGCCGTCGACCATCAGCTACCACGACACGTCCGGCTCGAACGCGACCGCCGTTTACGTGAACCACGGCAGCGGGGCGGTGGCGATGGCGCCGCACACGCAGCACGTACACCACCAGCAACAGCATCCGCCGCCCAGCACGGCGCCGTCGCCTTCGCAAACGCCGCAGGGCCCGTCGCAGTCGCACACGCCCAACAGCTACCAGCATCCGCCGCTGACGGCCCAGAGCGCGCCGCCCTACCCGTCGATCATGTGTCCCGTCATTCAGGCGCCGCCGACGCACGGTCCGCCGCATCATATGGTCGCCGCGCAGGCTCAGCAGCACGCCGCCGCCATGCAACAGTATATACAGCATCCACCCGGTATGCCATTGTATCGATGATAATTGTTGAAAAACACGTTTAGGAGGGGGAGGGGGGCCAGGAGTGACGCGCTGAGCGGGGCACCGAGCACGTATATAATAATGTATATGTACACCATCCGACCGGAGCCGAGTTGGCGCTGCCCGCTCAGCGACCGTATCCTAAAAGACATATCCAGAAAAATCACTCCGATACTCTGCCCGTACTCAAGTTGACCAAGGTACGTGCTGCCGGGGCAGAACAGCGTGTAATCGAGTCGCGTGCGGCCCCTCCGTGTTTTTTTTTTTTTTTTTTTTTTCTTTCTTTCTTTGTATCCTGTGTAACATGCCCCCCGCATTATCCGTTCCCTGCTTATGGTGCGATCGGTGAACGCAGCCTTTGCGAGGTGTCCGTGGAGGAAAAGGGTGCGCTGTGGAAGAAGTCAGTCGCTACGAGAGAACGAGTTGGTCCGCGGCCTCATTGGTCGACCGTCGGTTACGCGCCGGGCTTACCTTATTTCTGACCTACGTTTCAGCGTACAATTGTCTTTTATTTTATTGATTTGTACGTTGTTTTTTTTGTTTTTTTTGGTTTTTGCTTCTAGTGGCGCCACAACTTCGCATACTATCCATCATACCGCATAGTTGTTCCTGATAAAGTAAAAATTGTTGACTTGTCGAGTTAAATTTTTCACAATCTTGTCCATAATTTCTGTTTTCGAAATTTAGTGTGTAGAAAAATCGAGTGTGGAAAATGAAAGGGAAAAACGTTTTTGAACACATGGCGCGTTGCGTGTATGAAACTTCTATACGCTACCTTCAGTAGTATACGATTCTTAATCATAATTTTATTAGGATTATTTTTCGCTTTTTTTTTTTTTTTTTTTTTTTTTTTTTTTTTTTTTTTTTGTAACTGTCCACGAGACGTTGACCTGTCGATAGTCTCTCTCTCTCTCTCTCTCTTTCCTTCTCTCTAATTCCTGATTTTTTTTTTTTTGTAATGTGAAGCCACAGTGGTAATGACATCGAAACCTTTTGGAACGTTTTTAAATAGGTAATTTTTTAAATGAGATGAACGTTTATTGAAAAGGGAAATAGTGAAGAAAGTAGAGTATTACACGTTTAATGTAGAAGTGTGTGTAACCGGCGCTTTCCTCGTTTTCCTGGATCAGTGTTGACGTTGTAACTGAAATCATTATACTTGCCTCCCTTAATTTCCGTGTTTCCGATAATACGCGAAACGTATAATTGTTTTGGGGGAGGGGGTAGGCGAAATGATCGTGAATTTGTTGATGTATGTTGTATTCATGTTATCGATTCTGTTTCGTGGTTTCTTATCGGTTTTGTTTGTTTTTCTGACTTTATCGCTTTTCTTACGTGTGTTTACAAAATTTCTCTAACATCGTGTGCGGGATGTCTGCAGAAGAAACCCCGTTATCTATGCACGTTTTGTACCTTCTCGTGTTACTACCGAGGCTGTCCCCCTGTATTTTTGTTTGTATGTTTCGTTTTTGCGTGTTCATGAAATCGAGGATACGAATAATAATGACGTGTTCGAGATACCGAACACGGAGAACAGAGCGACGAAAATGAAAAACTATAGTGTGCGCGCCACTTCGATTTCTCGCGTTCTTCTTTCTCGCATCTTTGTAAACCGAAAAAAAAAAAAGAAGGGGGAAAATTGGGAAAAATAATATCTTTGTTGCGTCGTTGTGATATATATATATTTTCGAGGTAAATCAACCGCTGCCTTTTTGATGTTATATATGTGTATGAATTTTTATACGTACAGTTTTCTTTAATATCTATAATATTATCCTGTGTATGTACGAATTATATTCGCCGAACATCTACGGTCGGTGCCGTCTGGTGACGGATGTTTCGGCCCCCTCTGGCGACGGGTTTTGGCGGGCGATTTGCGAGGGGGGTTTTGGCGCGACGACGGTACTCGTCGTGTACGACACGACACGCGCGTCACTGGTACCGAGAGTTGAAGGAAAACGCGAACGTAGCCAACCGAATGGGCGACCAGACAGGGCCAATGGCAAGCTACCATCGAAGATCACGCGAGCGTGCGTCGAGCGACTTCTGAAAGCAATACCTAGAGTGTGATACATTTTCTGTCATTACGAAGTATTGTTTTATGTTGTGTTTTTTTTCATCTTCTTTTTCGTCTCTCTGTGCGTAGTCACGGGAGAGGTCGTCGATCTTTTCGAAGTTGATGTTTCAGTTCAAAGTGATGATGTAGTTTAGCGATTAAGTAATGGATAAGCGTTTTTTTTTTTAATTGTATTTTATTTATATTTTTTTCCCTTCCTTTCCCTTATTTCGTTTTGATGACGCCGTCTCAACGCTCGTCACGTCATGTCAGTGCCGTGCGCCGCAACGGTAACAACCGGTGCCCGATGGTAACCGAGTCTCGACCTTGGTTAGCTGTGACCGAACGCAAACTATAATACGTCGTCGATTTGTGAAACAACCAATCGAGTGATCGTGACTTATTCGAGGTATTCTGGCGCACCCTGTACGAGCAGAATGAACTGCTCGGACGGATTGTACCCTCGGCTAGATCATTTTTAGCTCCCTGTTAACCGCGACGATACCCTGATGTGTTCTTCATTAGCTAATGGTAACGGAAAAAAAAAGAAGGAGGGGGCAAAATGTTTAAAAATATTCGAACCCTTGAACAGGTTTCGGCACGTAGGCGCGAGGTGGTCGGAGAACCGGCGTTACAATCGCAGTTATTTCCCGTTTTCGTATTTGAAACTTTTATCCCGTTTAGTTTTTTTTTTTTTTTTTTTATTCCCTTTTAGCGAGATTTTTGATCTCTCTGAATTTTGAAACTACATGAACGATCGGGGGGGTTTGTATTCACTGCCGTATAGAAATAATCAGAGGGGTGAGAATAACGAAAAAAAAATTACAATCGTCGAAAGAACCGCAATTTATTTTTGTCTAAACGAGAAAACTGAATAATTATAGACTGAAGTAAATTATGTTAGTTCTCTTGTATCGTATAAAAAATTGTTGGAAAAATGAAAAAAAAAAAAAAAAAAAAGTAAAAGCTTATGATCCGCACGGTGTTTTAATTTCTCGGTATTGACTGGTGTTGTGAAATATGCGGTGCTTGGAACTTAACTCCTTCCGGAAGATTAGCGCAGAAATATATCATCATGCTATCGTGAAAAGTGCACTGTTGGTCGGTTGGAGGTTTAAATGGTCACGCTCATCAGGGACGTACCGATAGGAGAGGGAGGTAACGTATTCCCCCGGTAGGAATTATTCGCTCAGCAGTTGGAAAAATTTGCCATTTCATCGGGCGGAGTTCGCAGAAAATTCAACACGTCAAAAGGTTTTTTTTTTTTTTTCTTTGATACATGGGAATTGGGTTGAGGAGATGGGGAAATCCAACAAGTCGAATGGTTTTTTTTTTTGCTTTCGTATTATCTGGGAATAATTTTGGTGACGAATGATTAGGCAACTACCGCGAAACGGTTTGAAATTTTGAAGATGTCAGTTGGTATCGATTGGGTTGCATAGCAGACGTGCTGAAAGCATTACCATATTATTCGGAAATAGACGGAAATGAAATCGGTAATGTGGTGACGCCTTCTACCCGATGATTATGCAATCCCAACTGCGCGTATTGACATTTTCGAAATCTCAAATTCCCTGGGGGGAACTGTTAAAATGTGAAAATCTTTGTATTTGTGGCAGCTACAGCGAAACGGTTTAAATATTTGGAAGGAGGAGATTATTTTGCTTTCAACACTTCAAACCATCTTCCTCTAGCTATCACCAACCCAGAGATTTTCGCGTTTTATTAGTTCGCCCCAGGATACTGAAGTTTCAAAACGTTACGCTCTAGCTGTCTCCAGTCCAAAGTTACCCTCGTTTTTCTGCTGGAAATTTTTTTTCAAAAATTTGCACAAAAGTGAAAAAAAGTGAACTTTGTCAGAACCCCGGCATATTTACTATCAAACTGAAGGTAATGAAAAGTTAGAACTTCTCTAGAAGCAAAAAATCGCTCAGTTTTCCTCTATCTCCCATAGTTCTCGAGAAAAATGAGCTTTTTTCGGTGAAAGCGCAATGAAAACGCAAAGTTGTCAGAAATGATCTCCTCTCACCAAAATTTCAATCCGCTTCGCTCTAGCTGTCTCCAGTCCAAAGTTACCCTCGTTTTTCTGCTGGAAATTTTTTTTCAAAAATTTGCACAAAAGTGAAAAAAAGTGAACTTTGTCAGAACCCCGGCATATTTACTATCAAACTGAAGGTAATGAAAAGTTAGAACTTCTCTAGAAGCAAAAAATCGCTCAGTTTTCCTCTATCTCCCATAGTTCTCGAGAAAAATGAGCTTTTTTTGTGACAACGCAATGAATATCGCAAAGTTGTCAGAAATGATCTCTCACTTTCAAAATTTCATCGCTTCGCTCTAGCTGTCTCAGTCCAAAGTTAACGCGGTTTTTCTGAAAATTTTTTTCAAAAATTTGCTGAACAAAAGTGAAAAAAGTGAATTTGTCAGAACCCGGCATATTTACATCAAAATGAGGTAATTGAAAAGTTAGCAATTTAGAAGCAAAAATTCGTCAGTTTTCCTCTATCCCCATAGTTCTCGAGAAAAATGAGCTTTTTTGGTCGCAAAGTTACAATGTAAAACGAAAGTTGTCAAAATTGATCTCTCACCAAAATTCAATCCGCTTCGCTCTAGCTGCTCCAGTCCAAAGTTACACGGTTTTTCTGGAAATTTTTTTCAAAAATTTGCACAAAGTGAAAAAAGTGAACTTTGTCGAGAACCGGATTTTACTATCAAACTGAAGGTAATGAAAGTTAGAACTTCTCTTAGAAGCAAAAAATCGCTCAGTTTTCCTCATCTCCATAGTTCTCGAGAAAATGAGCTTTTTTGGTGAAAGCGCAATGAAAACGCAAAGTTGTCAGAAATGATCTCCTCTCACCAAAATTTCAATCCGCTTCGCTCTAGCTGCTCCAGTCCAAAGTTACCCCGTTTTTCTCTGGAAATTTTTTTTCAAAAATTTGCACAAATGAAAAAAAGTGAATTGTCAGACCCCGGCATATTTACTATCAAACTGAAGGTATGAAAGTTAGAACTTCTCTAGAAGCAAAAATCGCTCAGTTTTCCTCTATCTCCCATAGTTCTCGAGAAAAATGAGCTTTTTTCGGTGAAAGCGCAATGAAAACGCAAAGTTGTCAGAAATGATCTCTCACCAAAATTTCAATCCGCTTCGCTCTAGCTGTCTCCAGTCCAAAGTTACACCGTTTTTCTGCTGGAAATTTTTTTCAAAAATTTGCACAAAGTGAAAAAAGTGAAATTTTCAGAACCCCGGCATATTACTATCAAATGAAGGTAATGAAAGTTAGAACTTCTTAGAAGCAAAAAATCGCTCTTTTTCTCTAATTAACTATTTTTCGAGAAAAATGAGCATTTTTTGTGAAAGACGCAATGCAAAACCAAGTTGTCATGATCTCTCCTATCACCAAAATTTCAATCCGCTTGCTCTAAGCTGTCACAGTCCAAAGTAAGAGTTATTTCTGGAAAATTTTTTCAAAAATTTGCAAAAGTAAAAAAAGTGAAACTTTGTCTAGACAGGCATAATCTATATCAAACTGAATGGTTTTGGAAAAGATTAGAACTTCTTGAAGCAAAAATCGCTCAGTTTTCTTCAATTCTCCATAGTTCTCGAGAAATATACTTTTTTGTGAAAGGCAATGAAAATGCAAAGTTGTCAAGAAATGAATCTCTCGTCAAAATTCAATACACCTATCGCTTAGCTGTCTCCATGCCAAAGTTACACGTTTTCTGCTAGGGAAATTTTTTTCAAAAATTTGCACAAAGTGAAAAAATAGATTTTTAGAAACCCGGCATATTTATATTCAAATGAAGTAATAAAATTAAATTCATTTGAAGCAAAAAATCGCTCATTTTCCTCTTTCCATATTCTCGAAAAAATGACTTTTTTCGTGATGAAGCCAGAAAACAGCAAGTTGTCAGAAATGATCATTCAAAAATTTCAATCGCTTCGTCTAGCTGTCTCAGTCCAAAGTTACACGTTTTTCGAGAAATTTTTTTTCAAAAAATTTGCACAAAAGTGAAAAAAAAGTGAATTTGTCAAACCCAGCAATTTACTTCAAACTGAAGTAAGTAAAGTTAACTTCTTTCGAAGCAAAAATCGCTCAGTTTTTCTAATCCCAAAGTTCAAGTCAGAAAAATGAGCTTTTTTTGGAAAGCGCAATGAAAACGCTATTGTCGAAAATGTCTCATTTCCTCACCAAAATTTCAATCCGCTGTCTAGCTTTCCAGTCAAAGGTTAAACGCAAGTTTTCTGAATTTTTTTTCAAAAATTTCACATGAAAAATGAACTTGTCAGAACCCCGCAAATTTCTTCAAATTGAAGATGAAAGTTGAACTTTTAGAAGCAAAAATGCTCAGTTTTCCTGTAAATTACTTCTAGAAAAATGAGTTCTTTTATGTAAAGCGCAATGATTAACGCAAAGTTGTCAAAATTTGATATCTCCTCACCAAAATTTCAATCCGCTTCGCTCTAGCTGTCTCCAGTCCAAAGTTACACGCGTTTTTCTGCTGGAAATTTTTTTTCAAAAATTTGCACAAAAGTGAAAAAAAGTGAACTTTGTCAGAACCCCGGCATATTTACTATCAAACTGAAGGTAATGAAAAGTTAGAACTTCTTTAGAAGCAAAAAATCGCTCAGTTTTCCTCTATCTCCCATAGTTCCTCGAAAAATGAGCTTTTTAGGTGAAAGCGCAATGAAAACGCAAAGTTGTCAGAAATGATTCTCTCACCAAAATTTCAATCCGCTTCGCTCTAGCTGATTCAGTCCAAAGTTACACGCGTTTTTCTGAAATTTTTTTTCAAAAATTTACAAGTGAAAAAAAGAAATTTGTCAGAACCCCGGCATATTTACTATCAAATTGAAGGTAATGAAAGTTAGAACTTCTTGAAGCAAAAAATCGCTCAGTTTTCTCTATCTCCATAGTTCTCGAGAAAAATGAGCTTTTTTCGGTGAAAGCGCAATGAAACGCAAAGTTGTCAGAATATGAATCACATCACCAAAATTTCAATCCGCTTCGCTTAGCTTCTCAGTCCAAAGTTACCGCGTTTTTACGCATGAAATTTTATTTCAAAATTGCCACAAAGTGAAAAAAGTGAACTTTGTCAGAACCCGGCATATTTACTATCAATGAAGGTAATGAAAAGTTAGAACTTCATAGAAGAAAAATCGCTCATTTTCCTCTATCTCCATAGTTTCGAGAAATAATGAATTATTTCGTAAGCCATTGAAATCCAAGTTGTCAGAAAATGATTCCTTCTCACCAAAATTTCAATCGCTTCGTCTAGCTTCTCAGTCCAAAGTTACGTTTATCGTTGCTAATTTTGTCAATACACTTTTGCACAAAGTGAAAAAAAGTGAACTTTGTCAGAACCCCGCAATATTATATATTCAAACTGAAGGATAATGAAAGTTACTTTCTAGAAGCAAAAAATCGTCAAGTTTTCCTTCTCATCTCTCCTCTAGTTCTCAGAAAATAGCTTTTTTCGGAAAGCGCAATGAAAACGCAAAGTTGTCAAAATGATTCTTCACCAAAATTTCAATCGCTTGCTTAGCTTCTCAGCAAATTCCCGTTTTCTCTAATTTTTTTCAAAATTTTGCACAAATGAAAAAAGTGAATTTGTCAGAACCCGCATATTACTATCAAATGAAGTAATGAAAGTTGAACTTCTCTAAAGCAAAAATCGCAGTTTTCCTATCCCAAGTTTCGAAAAATGACTTTTTGGTAAAGGAATGAAAACGCAAAGTTGTCAGAATGACTCCTTCACAAAATTTCAATCTTGTCTAGCTGTCTCCAGTCCAAAGTTACCCCGTTTTTCTGAAATTTTTTAAATTCAAAAGAAAAAGATTGTCAAACCCGGCATATTTACATCAAATGAAGGTAATGAAAAGTTAGAACTTCTTAGAGCAAAAAATCGCTCAGTTTTCTCTCTCCATAGTTCCGAAAATGAGCTTTTTTGTGAAAGCGCAATGAAACGCAAAGTTGTCAGAAATGATCTCTTCACCAAATTTCAATCCGTTCGCCTAGCTGTCTCCAGTCCAAAGTTACCCGTTTTCTCGGAATTTTTTCAAAAATTTCAAAAGTGAAAAAATGAATTTGTCAACGGCATATATATCAATAGGTAAGAAGTGAATCCTAGCAAAATCGTCTTCTTATTCATATTCAGAAAGAGTTTTGTGAAGCGCAATGAAAACGCAAAGTTGTCAAATGATCTCTTCACCAAAATTTCAATCCGCTTCGCTCTAGCTGTCTCCAGTCCAAGTTACACGGTTTTTCTACGGAAAATTTTTTTTCAGAAATTTGTCAGAACCCCGGCATATTTACTATCAAATGAAGGTAATGAAAGTTAGAACTTCTATGAAGCAAAAATCGCTCAGTTTTCCTCTATCTCCATGTCTCGAGAAAATGAGCTTTTTTGGTGAAAGCGCAATGAAAACGCAAAGTTGTCAAAATGATCTCCTCTCACCAAAATTTCAATCCGCTTCGCTCTAGCTGTCTCCAGTCCAAGTTACACGCGTTTTTCTCGAAATTTTTTTTCAAAATTTGCACAAAAGTGAAAAAAAGTGAATTTGTCAGAACCCCGCATATTTACTATCAAATGAAGGTAATGAAAGTTAGAACTTCTTAGAAGCAAAAAATCGCTCAGTTTTCCTCTATCTCCCATAGTTCTCGAGAAAATGAGCTTTTTTGGTGAAAGCGCAATGAAAACGCAAAGTTGTCAGAAATGATCTCCTCTCACCAAAATTTCAATCCGCTTCGCTCTAGCTGTCTCCAGTCCAAAGTTACACGCGTTTTTCTACGAAATTTTTTTCAAATTTCCAAAGTAAAGTGAATTGTCAGAACCCGGCATATTTACTATCAAACTGAAGGTAATGAAAGTTAGAACTTCTTAGAAGCAAAAATCGCTCAGTTTTCCTCTATCTCCCATAGTTCTCGAGAAAATGAGCTTTTTTGGTGAAAGCGCAATGAAAACGCAAAGTTGTCAGAATGATCTCCTCTCACCAAAATTTCAATCCGCTTCGCTCAGCTGTCTCCAGTCCAAAGTTACACGCGTTTTTCTGAAAATTTTTTTCAAAATTTGCACAAAAGTGAAAAAAATGAATTGTCAGAACCCCGGCATATTTACTATCAAATGAAGGTAATGAAAGTTAGAACTTCTCTAGAAGCAAAAATCGCTCAGTTTTCTCTAATCTCCCATAGTTCCAAGAAAAATGAGCTTTTTTAGGAAAGCGCAATGAAAACGCAAAGTTGTCAGAAATGATCTTCTCACCAAAATTCAATCGTTCGCTCTACTTCCCAGTCCAAAGTTACCCTCGTTTTTCTACGGAAAATTTTTTTTCAAAAATTTGCACAAAAGTGAAAAAAAGTGAACGTTGTCAGAACCCCGGCATATTTACTATCAAACTGAAGGTAATGAAAATTAGAACTTCTTAGAAGCAAAAATCGCTCAGTTTCCTCATCTCCTAGTTCTCGAGAAAATGAGCTTTTTTGGTGAAAGCGCAATGAAAACGCAAAGTTGTCGAAATGATTCCTTCACCAAAATTTCAATCCGCTTCGCTCTAGCTGTCTCCAGTCCAAAGTAACCTTTTCTCGAAATTTTTTTTCCATTTGCCAAAATAAAAAGTTTTGTCAGAACCGCAATTACTATCAAATGAAGGTAATGAAAAGTTAGAACTTCCTAGAGCAAAAACGCTCATTTTCCTCTATCTCCCATAGTTCTCGAGAAAAATGACTTTTTTCGGTGAAAGCGCAATGAAAACGCAAAGTTGTCAGAAATGATTCCTCCACCAAAATTTCAATCCCTTCGCTCTAGCTGTCTCCAGTCCAAAGTTACACGCGTTTTTCTGCTGGAAATTTTTTTTCAAAAATTTGCACAAAAGTGAAAAAAAGTGAACTTTGTCAGAACCCCGGCATATTTACTATCAAACTGAAGGTAATGAAATTAGAACTTCTTAGAAGCAAAAAATCGCTCAGTTTTCCTCTATCTCCCATAGTTCTCGAGAAAAATGAGCTTTTTTCGGTGAAAGCGCAATGAAACGCAAAGTTGTCAGAATGATCTCTCTCACCAAAATTCAATCCGCTTCGCTCTACTGTCTCCAGTCCAAAGTTACCGTTTTTCTGCTGGAAATTTTTTTTCAAAAATTCACAAAGGAAAAAGTGAATTTGTCAGAACCGGCATATTTACTATCAAACTGAAGGTAATGAAAGTTAGAACTTCTTAGAAGCAAAAAATCGCTCAGTTTTCTTATCTCTATTCTCGAAAATGACTTTCGGAAGCGCATGAAAACGCAAGTTGTCAGAAGATTACAAATTCATCGCTTGTTACTTCTCATCCAAAGTTACACGTTTTCGAAATTTTTTCAAATTGCAAAGTGAAAAAGTGAACTTTGTCAGAACCGGCATATTTATATCAATGAAGGTAATGAAATTAGAATTCTAGAAGCAAAATCGCTCAGTTCCTATCAAGTTCCAGAAATAGTTTTGGTGAAGCGCAAAACAAGTTGTCAGAATGATCTCCTCTCACCAAAATTCAATCGCTTCGCTCTAGCGTCTCCAGTCCAAAGTTACACGCGTTTTTGGGAAATTTTTTTTCAAAATTTCACAAAAGTGAAAAAAGTGAATTTGTCAGACGAATTTTACAAATGAAGTAATGAAAGTTAAATTCTCAGAAAAATGCTCAGTTTTCTCATCCATAGTTTCAGAAATGATTTTTTGTAAACGATAACATGAATGTCTTACCAAATTTCTCGTTTGTCTCGCCGGTTTTGAATTTTTCAAAATTCCATGAAAAGTGATTGTCAGACCGGCAATTTATCAAATGAAGTAATGAAGTTAACTTCTGAACAAAAATCGCTCAGTTTCCTCTATTCATGTTCTGAAAAAATAGCTTTTTGTAAAGCGAATGAACGCAAGTTGTAGAATGATCTCTTCACAAAATTTCATCGTTGCTTAGTGTCTATCAAGTTAACCGTTTTTTAATTTTTTCAAATTAAATGAAAATGATTGTCAGAACCGGCATATTTACTATCAAATGAAGTATGAAAGTTAGAACTTCTTAGAAGCAAAATCGTCAGTTTTCCTCTATTCCATAGTTTCGAGAAAAATGAGCTTTTTGGGAAAGCGCATGAAAACGCAAAGTTGTCAGAATGATCTCTCACAATTTCAATCCGCTTCGCTCTAGCTGCTCAGTCCAAAGTTACACGCGTTTTCTCGAATTTTTCAAAATTTGCACAAAAGTGAAAAAGTGAATTTGTCAGAACCCGGCATATTTACTATCAAATGAAGGTAATGAAAGTTAGAACTTCTTAGAAGCAAAAAATCGCTCAGTTTTCCTCAATCTCCCATAGTTCTCGAGAAAAATGAGCTTTTTTCGGTGAAAGCGCAATGAAAACGCAAAGTTGTCAGAAATGATCTCCTCTCACCAAAATTTCAATCCGCTTCGCTCTAGCTGTCTCCAGTCCAAAGTTACACGCGTTTTTCTGCTGGAAATTTTTTTTCAAAAATTGCACAAAGTGAAAAAAGTGAACTTTGTCAGAACCCGCATATTTACTATCAAATGAAGGTAATGAAAAGTTAGAACCTCTAGAAGCAAAAAATCGCTCAGTTTTCCTCTATCTCCCATAGTTCTCGAGAAAAATGAGCTTTTTTCGGTGAAAGCGCAATGAAAACGCAAAGTTGTCAGAATGATCTCCTCTCACCAAATTTCAATCCGCTTCGCTCTAGCTGTCTCCAGTCCAATTACCGCGTTTTTCTGTGAAATTTTTTTTCAAAAATTTGCAAAAGTGAAAAAAGTGAACTTGTCGAACCCGGCATATTTATATAACTGAAGGTAAGAAAGTTAGAACTTCTAAAGCAAAATCGCTCAGTTTTCTCATCCATAGTTCGAGAAAATGAGCTTTTTTGGTGAAAGGCAAGAAAGCAAGTTGTCGAATGTTCTCACAAAATTTCAATCCGCTTCGCTCTAGCTGTCTCCAGTCCAAAGTTACCCGTTTTCTGCTGGAAATTTTTTCAAAAATTTGCACAAAAGTGAAAAAAAGTGAACTTGTCAGAACCCGCATATTTACTATCAAATGAAGTAATGAAAGTAAACTTCTTAGAAGCAAAAATCGCTCAGTTTTCTTATCTCCATAGTTCTCGAGAAAAATGAGCTTTTTTGTGAAAGCAATGAAAACGCAAGTTGTCAGAAATGATCTCCTCTCACCAAAATTTCAATCCGCTTCGCTTAGCTGTCTCCATCAAAGTTACCGTTTCTCGAAATTTTTTTCAAATTTCACAAAATGAAAAAAATGAATTTGTCAGAACCGCAATTTACTATCAAAATGAAGTAATGAAAAGTTAGAACTTTTCGAAGCAAAAATGCTCATTTTTCTATCTCCCATAGTTCTCGAGAAATGAGCTTTTTTCGTGAAAGCGCAATGAAAACGCAAAGTTGTCAGAATATGATCTCCTCTCACCAAAATTTCAATCCGCTTCGCTCTAGCTGTCTCCAGTCCAAAGTTACACGCGTTTTTCTACTGGAAATTTTTTTCAAAAATTTGCACAAAAGTGAAAAAAATGAACCTTTGTCAGAAACCCGCATTTACTATCAAATGAAGGTAATGAAAAGTTAGAACTTCTAAGAAGCACAAAAATCGCTCAGTTTTCCCTATTCTCTCCATAGTTCTCGAGAAAATGAGCTTTTTTTCGGTAAAGCGCAATGAAAAACGCAAAGTTGTCAGAATGATTCTCTCACCAAAATTTCAATCCGCTTCGCCTAGCTGTCTCAGTCCAAAGTTACACCGTTTTTTACTGAAATTTTTTCAAAATTGACAAAGTGAAAATCTTTGCAAATCCCATTTACTATCAACTGAAGTAAGAAAAGTTAGAACTTCTTTAGAAAAAATCGCTCATTTTCCATTCATAGTTCTGAGAAAATGACTTTTTGGAAAGGAATGAAAGCAAAGTTGCAGAATGCTCTCTCACCAAAATTTCATCGCTGTAGCTTCTCAGTCAAAGTTAACCCGTTTTTCGGAATTTTTCAAAAATTGCAAAAGTGAAAAAAAGTGAACTTCAACCGCATATTTACATAAATGTATAAATTGAACTTAAACAAAAAATGCTCAGTTTCTAATCTCTAGTTCTCGAGAAAAGCTTTTCGGTAACATGAACCAAGTTTCAGAATGATCCTCCCAAAATCAATCCGTTGTCTACTCTCCACCAATTACCGGTTTCTCTGAATTTTAATTTCAGAAATTTGCAAGAATTATATCAAATAGGAATGAGTTAGAATTAAGAAAAAATCGCAGTCATCCGTTCTCAGAAAACTTTTAAGGAGAAGCAGTTAACCCAAATTAATTCGCTACTTCTCAATACGTTTTTCGGAATTTTTTATCTAAAATTTCACAAAAGTGAAAAAAGTGAAATTTGTCGAACCGGATATTACTATCAAATGAAGGTAACGACATAGTTAAACTTCTTAGAAGCAAAAAATCGCTCAGTTTTCCTTATTTCCATAGTTCTCGAGAAAAATGAGCTTTTTGGTGAAAGCGCAATGAAACGCAAAGTTGTCAAGAAAAGATTCTCTCTCACAAAATTTCAAGTCGTTCTCTAGTGTCTCCAGTTCCAAAGTTACACGCGTTTTTTCAGGAAATTTTTTTTCAAAAATTTCACAAAGTGAAAAGTTGACTTGTCAGAATCCCGGCTTACTTTACTATCAACCGAAGGTAATGAAAAGAATTTTAGAATTCTTGAAGCAAAAAATCGTCAGTTTCCTTATCCCTGTCTCGAAAAAATGAATGTTTTGGTGTAGGCACATGAAAAGCAAAGTTGTCAGATATATCTCCTGTCTCAAAATTTTTTCAATACGCTTCGCTCTAGTGTCTCCAGTCCAAGTTACACCGTTTTTCGTCGGAAATTGTTCTTCAAAATTTCACCATTTGACGAAAAGTGAAATTGTCAACCGCATATTACTATCAAATGAAGTAATGAAAGTAGAACTTCTTGAAGCAAAAGAAATCGTAGTTCGTCATTCCTATTCTCGAGAAAAATGGCTTTTTTCGTATGAAAGCCAAGAAAGACAGTTGTCAGAAATGATCCTTCCAAAATTTCAATCGCTTCGCTCTAGCATGTTCCATCCAAGTTACAGGTTTTCATAACTTGGAAAATTTTTTTTCAAAAATTACAAAAGTGAAAAAAAAGTGAACTTTGTCAGAACCCGGCTATTTACTATCAAATGAAGGTAATGAAAAGTTAGAACTTCTTAGAAGCAAAAAATCGCTCAGTTTTCTCTATCCCATAGTTCTCGAGAAAAATGAGCTTTTTTGGTGAAAGCGAATGAAAACGCAAAGTTGTCAAATGATCTCCTCACCAAATTTCAATCCGCTTCGTTAGTGTCTCAGTCCAAAGTTACCGCGTTTTTCTGCGAAATTTTTTCAAAATTTGCACAAAAGTGAAAAAAGTGAACTTTGTCAGAACCCGGCATAATTTACTATCAATGAAGGTAATGAAAGTTAGAACTTCTTAGAAGCAAAAAATCGCTCATTTTCCTCTATCTCCCTAGTTCTCGAGAAAATGAGCTTTTTTCGGTGAAAGCGCAATGAAAACGCAAAGTTGTCAGAAATGATCTCCTCTCACCAAAATTTCAATCCGCTTCGCTCTAGCTGTCTCCAGTCCAAAGTTACACCGTTTTTTCTGGAAAATTTTTTTTCAAAAATTTGCACAAAAGTGAAAAAAAAGTGAAATTTGTCAGAACCCGCATATTTACTATCAAATGAAGATTGAAAAGTTAGAACTTCTTCTAGAAGCAAAAAATCGCTCAGTTTTCCTCTATCCAATAGTTCTCGAGAAAAGAGCTTTTTTCGGTGAAGGCAATGAAAACGCAAGTTGTCAGAAATGATCTCCTCTCACAAAATTTCAATCCGCTTCGTTAGCTGTTCCAGTCCAAAGTTACACGCGTTTTTTCTGCGAAATTTTTTTCAAAATTTGCACAAAAGTGAAAAAAGTAACTTTGTCAGAACCCGGCATATTTACTATCAAATGAAGGTAATGAAAGTTAGAACTTCTCTAGGAAGCAAAAAATCGCTCAGTTTTCCTCAATCTCCCATAGTTCTCGAGAAAAATGAGCTTTTTTCGGTGAAAGCGCAATGAAAACGCAAAGTTGTCAGAAATGATCTCCTCTCACCAAAATTTCAATCCGCTTCGCTCTAGCTGTCTCCAGTCCAAAGTTACACGCGTTTTTTCTAGGAAATTTTTTTCAAAAATTTGCACAAAAGTGAAAAAAAGTGAACTTTGTCAGAACCCCGGCATATTTACTATCAAACTGAAGGTAATGAAAAGTTAGAACTTCTCTAGAAGCAAAAAATCGCTCAGTTTTCCTCTATCTCCCATAGTTCTCGAGAAAAATGAGCTTTTTTCGGTGAAAGCGCAATGAAAACGCAAAGTTGTCAGAAATGATCCTCTCTCACCAAAATTTCAATCCGCTTCGCTCTAGCTGTCTCCAGTCCAAAGTTACACGCGTTTTTCTGCTGGAAATTTTTTTTAAAATTTGCACAAAAGTGAAAAAAAAGTGAACTTTGTCAGAACCCGGCATATTTACTATCAAATGAGGTAATGAAAGTTAGAACTTCTTAGAAGCAAAAATCGCTCAGTTTTCCTTATTCCATAGTTCTCGAGAAAATGAGCTTTTTTGGTGAAAGCGCAATGAAACGCAAAGTTGTCAGAATGATCTCCTCTCACCAAAATTTAATCGTTGTCTAGCTGTCCGTCAAAGTTACCGTTTTTCTGTGAATTTTTTTCAAAATTTGCAAAAGGAAAAAATATGCATTTGTCAACCCCCATATTTCATAAATGAAGTTATGAGTTAGAACTCAATAGAAGCAAAATTGTCAGAATTCTCCTTCCTTTCTCCCATAGTTCTCAGCAAATGAGCTTTTTTGTGAAACGATGAAAAATTTTTTTTCACATTCACCAAAATTTCAAAGCGACTTGTCTACTCTATACTCAAAGGTTACACCGTTTTTCTCTGAATTTTTCAAATTTGACAAAAGTTGTAAAAAGTGAATTTGTCAAACCCGGCAATTTACTTATCAAATGAAGGTAATGAAGTTAGAACTTCTGAAGCAAAAATCGCTCAGTTTCCTCATCTCCCATAGTTCTCGAGAAAATGAGCTTGTTTTTGGTGAAAGCGCAATGAAAACGCAAAGTTGTCAGAAATGATCTCCTCTCACCAAAATTTCAATCGCTTCGCTCTAGCTTCTCAGTCCAAATTACACCGTTTTTCTACTGAAATTTTTTCAAATTTTTTCAGTGAAAGAATTTGTCAAACCCCGCAATTTACTATCAAATGAAGGTAATGAAATTAACTTCTTAGAAGCAAAAAATCGCTCAGTTTTCCTCTATCTCCCATAGTTCTCGAAAAAATGAGCTTTTTTGGTGAAAGCGCAATGAAAACGCAAAGTTGTCAGAAATGATCTCCTCTCACCAAAATTTCAATCCCTTCGCTCTAGCTGTCTCCAGTCCAAAGTTACCGCGTTTTTCTGCGGAAATTTTTTTTCAAAAATTTGCACAAAGTGAAAAAAGTGAACTTTGTCAGACCCGGCATATTTACTATCAAACTGAAGGTAATGAAAGTTAGAACTTCTTAAAGCAAAAAATCGCTCAGTTTTCTCTCATCTCCATAGTTCTCGAAAAATGACTTTTTTGGTAAAGCGCATGAAAACGCAAAGTTGTCAGAATGATCTCCTCTCACCAAAATTTCAATCGCTTCGCTCTAGCTGTCTCAGTCCAAAGTTACCGCGTTTTTCTGCGGAAATTTTTTTCAAAATTTGACAAAGTGAAAAAAGTGAATTTGTCAGAACCCGGCATATTTACTATCAAACTGAAGTAATGAAAGTTAGAACTTCTTAGAAGCAAAAAATCGCTCAGTTTTCTATCTCCATAGTTCTCGAGAAAATGAGCTTTTTTGGTGAAAGCGCAATGAAAACGCAAAGTTGTCAGAATGATCTCTCTCACCAAAATTTCAATCCGCTTCGCTCTAGCTGTCTCCAGTCCAAAGTTACACGCGTTTTTCTCATGGAAATTTTTTTCAAAAATTTGCACAAAAGTGAAAAAAAGTGAACTTTGTCAGAACCCGGCATTTACTATCAACTGAAGGTAATGAAATTAGAACTTCTTAGAAGCAAAAATCGTCGTTTTCTCTATTCCAGTTCTCGAGAAAATGAGCTTTTTTGGTGAAAGCGCAATGAAACGCAAGTTGTCAGAAATGATCTCCTTCACCAAAATTTCAATCGCTTCGCTCTAGCTTCTCATCCAAAGTTACACCGTTTTTTCGAAATTTTTTTAAATTCAAGTAAAATATTGTCAACGAATTACTATAATGAGTATGAAAGTTAGAACTTCTTAGAAGCAAAATCGTCAGTTTCTATCTCCATAGTTCTCGAGAAAAATGAGCTTTTTTCGGTGAAAGCGCAATGAAAACGCAAAGTTGTCAGAAATGATCTCCTCTCACCAAAATTTCAATCCGCTTCGCTCTAGCTGTCTCCAGTCCAAAGTTACACGCGTTTTTCTGCTGGAAATTTTTTTTCAAAAATTTGCACAAAAGTGAAAAAAAGTGAACTTTGTCAGAACCCCGGCATATTTACTATCAAACTGAAGGTAATGAAAAGTTAGAACTTCTCTAGAAGCAAAAAATCGCTCAGTTTTCCTCTATCTCCCATAGTTCTCGAGAAAAATGAGCTTTTTTCGGTGAAAGCGCAATGAAAACGCAAAGTTGTCAGAAATGATCTCCTCTCACCAAAATTTCAATCCGCTTCGCTCTAGCTGTCTCCAGTCCAAAGTTACACGCGTTTTTCTGCTGGAAATTTTTTTTCAAAAATTTGCACAAAAGTGAAAAAAAGTGAACTTTGTCAGAACCCCGGCATATTTACTATCAAACTGAAGGTAATGAAAAGTTAGAACTTCTCTAGAAGCAAAAAATCGCTCAGTTTTCCTCAATCTCCCATAGTTCTCGAGAAAAATGAGCTTTTTTCGGTGAAAGCGCAATGAAAAGGCAAAGTTGTCAGAAATGATCTCCTCTCACCAAAATTTCAATCCGCTTCGCTCTAGCTGTCTCCAGTCCAAAGTTACACGCGTTTTTCTGCTGGAAATTTTTTTTCAAAAATTTGCACAAAAGTGAAAAAAAGTGAACTTTGTCAGAACCCCGGCATATTTACTATCAAACTGAAGGTAATGAAAAGTTAGAACTTCTCAGGAAGCAAAAAATCGCTCAGTTTTCCTCAATCTCCCATAGTTCTCGAGAAAATGAGCTTTTTTGGTGAAAGCGCAATGAAAACGCAAAGTTGTCAGAAATGATCTCCTCTCACCAAAATTTCAATCCGCTTCGC
Organism: Acanthococcus lagerstroemiae; assembly: GCA_031841125.1. Taxonomy (NCBI): domain Eukaryota; kingdom Metazoa; phylum Arthropoda; class Insecta; order Hemiptera; family Eriococcidae; genus Acanthococcus; species Acanthococcus lagerstroemiae. The sequence continues at coordinate 28,917,113 of CM063113.1, read as the reverse complement.
TCTAGCTGTCTCCAGTCCAAAGTTACACGCGTTTTTCTGCTGGAAATTTTTTTTCAAAAATTTGCACAAAAGTGAAAAAAAGTGAACTTTGTCAGAACCCCGGCATATTTACTATCAAACTGAAGGTAATGAAAAGTTAGAACTTCTTTAGAAGCAAAAAATCGCTCAGTTTTCCTCTATCTCCCATAGTTCTCGAGAAAAATGAGCTTTTTTCGGTGAAAGCGCAATGAAAACGCAAAGTTGTCAGAAATGATCTCCTCTCACCAAAATTCAATCGCTTCGCTCTAGCTGTCTCCAGTCAAAGTTACCGCGTTTTTCTGCGGAAATTTTTTTTCAAAAATTTGCACAAAAGTGAAAAAAAGTGAACTTGTCAGAACCCGGCATATTTACTATCAAACTGAAGTAATGAAAAGTTAGAACTTTAGAAGCAAAAAATCGCTCAGTTTTCCTCTATCTCCCATAGTTCTCGAGAAAAATGAGCTTTTTTCGGTGAAAGCGCAATGAAAACGCAAAGTTGTCAGAAATGATCTCCTCTCACCAAAATTTCAATCCGCTTCGCTCTAGCTGTCTCCAGTCCAAAGTTACACGCGTTTTTCGGAAAAAATCGCTCAGTTTTCCTCTATCTCCCATAGTTCTAGAAAAATTAGATATTTCGAAAACGTCAATTCACGTAATGGGAATTGCAAATTCAACGCGCGGAAGGCGACACTATACATTACCTCGAATTTTCAAATAGTCTGTTCATGCCTTCAGCACCTCGTCGATGCAACGCAATCGACACCAATTGACATTCCCGGAATGTCGAATTTCCTGAGGCGACAGCGAAAATCTTTGGAATCGAGGCAGCTACAGCAATATGGTTTGCAGTATTGGTAAGAGGGCATCGTTTTGCTCTTAAAATTCTAAACCGTTCTCCTCCAGCTTTCACCAATCCAGAAATTTTCGCGTTCTACCAGTTCGGCCCAGGAAATCAGAAATTTTGAAAATGTCAATTGGTGTCGATCGTTTGGCATAGTCGACGTGTTCAAGGCAGTAACAAATTATTTGGAAATTCGATGGTGTGCGGACGCAAATGAAAACGGTAATGTGGTGACGCCTTCAACACGTTATATATGCAATACCAACTACGCAAAACCAACCCATTGAACTAACGTTTTCAAAATTTCCAATTTCCTGGGGCGAACTGATAAAATGCGAAAATCGGCTGAATGGAGGCAGCTACAGTATAGAGGATTGGAGCATTGGTAAGAGGGCATCTTTCCGTTCTTAAAATTCCAAACCATTCTCCTCACCAGTTCAGCCCAGGAAATTAGAAATTTTGAAAACGTTAGTACAATGGGTTTGATTCGCGTAGTTGGTATTGCATATTTAACACGTTGAAGGCGACATCACTACCATTTTGATTTGCGTCCACACGCCATCGAATTTTCAAATAATTAGTTACTGCCTTCAACACATCGAATATGCAAAACGATCAACACCAATTGTCATTCTCTAATTTTCTGGGGGGAACTAATAAAATTCGAAAATCTTTGGAATCCAGGCGGCCACAGCAATATGGTTTGCAGTATTGGTAAGAAGGCATCTTTTCGCTCTTAAAATTCCAAACCGTTCTCCTCTAGCTTTCACCAATCCAGAGATTTTCGCGTTCTGCCGGTTCAGCCCAGGAAAGTAGAAATTTTTAAAATGTCAATTGGTGTCGATTGTTTGGCATATTCGACGTGTTGGAGGTACTACCGACTACGCTAATTGACATTGTCGAATACTCAAATTTCCTGGGGCGAACTGGTAATATGCAAAAATCTATGGATTGGAGGTACTAACTAGCTACAGCGAAATGGTTTGAAATTTTGGACAGAGCGGATTATCTTGCTTTCAACATTCCAAACCATGTTCCTCTAGCTATCACCAATCCAGATATTTTCGCATTTCATTAGTTCGCCCCAGGAAATTAGAAATTTCGAGATTGTCAATTGGCGTGTATTGGGTGGTACGCATTGCCAAATTTTTTAAAAATCGATTGCGTGTGGACGAGAATAAAAACGGGAGTGCGACGCCTTCAACGCGTTCCATATGCAATATACCAATTAAGCGAATTGACTTTTTCGAAATCTGGAATTTCCTGGGGCGAACTGGTAGAATGCGAAAATGTTTGGATCGGGGGCAGCTACATGAAACGGTTTGTACGTTTCGTCACCATTAGTCGACAAAAGTCGGTTTTCGTGTTTTATTTATTATTATTTTTTTCACCAAAAGGTAATTACCTACATTTGATTTTTCTGTGCTGAACGTACCAAAAATCAATGTAACAATTGACAATAGTAATTAACATTAAACCCTGTGGAGTTTCACCGGGCCTTAAAAAATTCGTTATAGTAATCGACTAATCGATATGTTACTATAACCGATTTTTTTACAACCGAGAAACACTGTGCAACATTTGGTCCATTTTTCTTTTTGGGATTTACAAGATTTTTCATTTATTTCCTTTACACTATTGAGAAAAAACTATAAAACTTTTTGACTTTTTTACCTTCTTCTTCTGTCTCATCGACTTGAATTTTTATAATTTTTTAACCCCCAAGGCCGGTACCAGTTATAGAAATTGTGTAATACTTGCTACGCACGAGAATATGCATGTGTAGCCTTGGTACACATGAATTTTAGCGGTCGCACCGTCAAATTCAATCTTTGTAACACTAACCCTAATAAAGAATGACTTTTTTTGTGACTAGTCTTAGTAAACTTTTTCTTGCTACACACGAAAAAGTAAAATAGTGCCGTCCCTATGAACCCCCTAAAAAAACCTTCGTTTGCTCGTGGTTTCTCTGGTCGCTGATTTCGAAGATGCATATTGAATTTGCACGCAGTCCGGCTTCAATTTGAACTTCAAAATCAAAATTTTACCTTTCAAATAAACAAAACTAATAAACGTTCACATAATGGGCATGCGCATGCGTGAAAATATTGAAAACTTGTTATTAACATTTGTCAGCAATTTAGTTCGCAAAAATGAACGAAATGTCAAGTGGTTTTCTTCTGATATTAGATAAACCTTTTAATCGTGTGCCTCACTTTCGTGGGCAAATTCTTCGAAACTGTGATCTCTGCAGTATCACGATACTTACGAATCTCGGTAGATAGTGTAGGTATCCTTTGGATTCTTTTTGCACCAGTAGCAGATCCGCTGATGGAAGGGGTTTCTAGATCGAACCTCCGAGCCCTTTCCATCGAGTTTTCAAAAACTAGTAACTGTATACATTTTCTGTCCGTAAAAAAATTTCGGAAGAAATTGTTACAATTTATTAACGAAGATGCCTCGGTCATGGCTTGTACGAAGAATTTTGTTCTCAACCTCCTCCCCTTCCATTTATGTTGAAATCCTGGATCTGCTCCACACCAATCCCTCACTGAAAGCAAAGAACGCTACACCTGTGTTTAGTTTTTCTAGATTTAGTTCAAGACACTTGTAAAGTTACATTCATCTTTCCTCTACTCTCCGAGGTCAGTCAGGGTTACGGTAAGGTAGGTACGTACTACCTTCGCAGTATACTGAACCAGATCTGTCATTTGATATCAAAGTTGGTTAGTTACTGTTTGGTCGCATGAACGACGAACTGATACCTCTGTTTCAAATTTAATTACACCGGCACGCAGGTAATGGTGGACTAGTCACAGTTCTTTGTTCACTTCAATCAGTTTTGGATTTCTGATAATGTTCGTATTTTCAAACTGCAAACTGTTCTCATCACACACTCTAACTTCGGAAACTTGACTCAAATTCCTCCTATCACCTGTCTTTGATCAGCTATCAACACGAAGCGGTACAGTACATCTCTATCTTCAGTTCGAAATATTAAAAACTGAACTCCATGCCGAAAAGAGAAAGAAAAGGACTAACAAAACATGTACAGAAATTTTAAAAATAGATCGGACACATTTACAATGTTACAATACGGACTTTTGTTAAATACACTGCATTTTGTTATCCGTAAATCAGTTGCATACTTTTGTCTTGAAATTTTAACATGGCCAGGGGTTGAACACATATAAATGAGTATACAGCCTTGGACCAGTCCACAACGAATACAACGAATTTTTGATCTAGAATTCGTCATAAACTCCATTCGTTTTTGGTAAAATCCATCTGGATCTTTGGTTACACAGGAATTACGTCGTCACACACTTCATTACAGCGCAATTATTTATCATAAATTACCAGACAAACCCATACGTCCACGTCCACCCGGATGTTTCTGATTTCGTTCATTTTCATGAAATCGGGCACGATTATTGCGAACTTTACGACTGTTGTACTGCCAACTAGGAGCTGCAGTAAATTCTGAAGGAAGGCACACATCACGATAATAATTGTAACTGTTCGCATTAAAATACTGAGCCAAACTGGGACTTCCGTACTGATTCCTGGGAAATTGCTGGCGGTTATCCAAATGGTCTCGAGTTGAAACCACGAGTATTACTGGTACCACTTGAGAACGCAGGGGAGTAGTAGTTCAGAAATGGTGCAGCTTGTACTGGTGGCGCCGCTGGCGTTTCAGCGTTCCGCTTCCTGTGACGATTCCGATTGCGTTTTTTAGGTCTTTTTCTACTATTTCGTAGAGCGATGAAGTCATCGGGCTGGAATACGAATACTAACGGACATTCCTCGTAAGTTTTCAGCTTCTGTAGGTAGTTGTCACGCTCCATGACATGCCCTCGGGCGGAATTGAATTCTACGCAATGAAAACAAACTATCAGTACACAGCCAAATACAAACATGAGACTGATGAAACAAACTGAAATATTTTGTATTCGCTTAAGTCAAGACTGAGTGGAAAAAATAAGTTCATAAAAGTATGCCTTTTGATTTGAAGTTTAAAAGTCGATGGCACATCAAGCCTCATTTGGACTATTTCTTCGGCCATCGACCGTGGAAAAAAGTATATCTAACCAGCTGAAGATCCTACTCAATGATCCGACCTCCATTTTACAGAATATAGGAAACAGTCACACACTCGTATTCCACATACTGCTTATGTTAATTCGGACTCTTCAGGGCGGTGGCGCGCTAGTGTCGCTGATTTGTTATCAGTAAATTTTTGTTATCAGAGTTAAGATAACTTGATAACTGTAAGAGAAACGTTCAGTAAAATAGGTAATTTGTATTAATTACGTTATTATTATGTCGCCTATTTTTCAACTAGGGCAAGTGTAGTAATTGGCAAGAATCTGAAGATCACCCAATATCAACCAGATCAAGTTATGCAGGCTGTACATGGTTAATGAAAATTATTATTGAGCGCTGCGTTAATAATATATAATAGTGAACGTGTACGCAGGCAGAACAATATCATTATAATGATTAGAGATTATAGAAATGATCCAAGCATCATTAGAAATTCCAAACGATTTGAATTCTTAATGTAATGCAACGTTCCTCTCAGCAGCTTATCCTAACTCTGATAACATCAACGTATGTGTGTATGTGTATTTGTAGTGGTGTGTTAAAACGGATTCCACAGTTTAATCTTGAAGAGTTCGAATGGATATGAGTATCGCGGACGAATTCAAAAGTTGAGAAGCTTGATCCTTCAGAATGAATATTTCAACTTAGGAATATAATTACATAATTACTAAAATCAAAAGTTACCTTCTACAGCGGACTGACAGCTATATCCCAGCTTACTGATCATGTAACTGCAATAATGAAACCAAATTAATACGGCGAGGAAATGTAATAATGTAAGAATTGCAAACAGTGACGCTGCATTCACTTTCCAGAGGAACCGGATTGCTACCACGCCTTCAACTCATAACACAAATTTACAGATGGATACTAACAATAATTGTCAATGCCCCCAGAAATTCTTCCCACTTAGGACAAAAGATGTACAGGTGTCACACATTTACTCCCTCTCCTGGAGTAATTCAGCACACTGCCATACAATAATGGACGTTAGAACAGGCATCGTATTACCTGCAAATGAAGAATCCAGTTCGATTCACCCCATGTGTGCAGTGAACACCAATTAAACTAACTGGATCTGTAAGAAAGCAAAATACAAACATAATCACACGGAGAATTGAGTCATGCTGAAAGCAGTCTGCAACTCTTTCGAAATCTATTCATTGAACAGGGGACTACTTCCTATTAACAAGCAGTTTGGATCAATAGGGTATTTCGTACTGCTATTTCAAGGTTCACTATACCGAACTTTCATCTTCAATAGGTACACCAATGAGGCATCTGAAAACACCAGGCCATTTCACAGACACTGGCCCACAAAGTAGGACAATTTTTATTTACTTTCATTCTCAGGGTCGGCGAGACCCCACTGCAACCATTTTCCCCCCTTTTTTATATTTCAATGCTGTTAAATATAACAGAACCAACCAACAAAATCTGTTTTTTGAGAACACGTGATTTGAAGTTCAAGAACCATGTAGAAAGTATATGACATAGCGTTTACTGATAAGCTTTCTTCAACGTGTGTACACACTTTTGAATCAGAGGCCCAATTTTGAAAAATTATACTTTTTACGCTCCTTCCCACGACACGAATCACTTATTTTGTCAATAAATATCAGTTAGTTCTGTTACGCTTAACAGCATCTATGTTGTTCAGTACTCAGACGTTATAGTAAAGCTCCAGATAGGAGAGTACAATCATCCGCCATTTTGAATCCAACCGCGCCCGCTGATGCCGAACTGACTACGCGGTAGCTTCGCATAGCCGGATTCGGCATTCACGGACATGGTTGAAGTCAAAATGGCGGACAATCGTACTTACACGAAGTGTACAGTATACAGAGCTCTGGAGACCTATTATGAAACTCTTATCACGATACCACAAATCGTTACAGTGGTACAGTTAAACTCTATCAAGTTACAACTGTAAAGATTTGTGGTATCGTGATAAAAGTATCATAATAGGTCTCCTAGTTATAGTAAGGCGGCTCTAAGGGGAGGTATGATATAACGGGAATGAGAAATCGTGTACATGCTTTTCTTGAAATCAAAATGGCTGTCCGTTATATCTCCCCTTAGTTATAGTAGTCATATGGATGCCGTTCCATAGATTTTTTTTTCTTCCAGCCGCATGTGCTCAGATCTTTACTGTGTGACTGCAGTCTGCAGCCGTGTTGTAAATCAGGCAGAGGTACTTCGCTAATCGTATTGGCTAACTTAGCTAAAAACTAGGTCCGTGGAATCGAATAGCTACGACTAAAACAAATAGCTAATCCAATTTTATCGGCCAACTAATGGCTAAAGCTAGACTAAGAAAAGCCCACAAATAACAGATGTTTAGGCCTCTTTCCTGGGAGGATATGCAACGAGTAGACTCCAATGAAAAGAGAAATTGTAATTCAGGTAGTCACTTCACTGTTGATAAATGATAATAAATAGACGCTAAGCATAAGGGAACCAGCCAGAAAAATCTGTTTTTTGAGAACACGTGATTCGAAGTTCAAAAGCCAATATAGAAACTATATGACATAAGGTTTACTGATAAGATTCTTTCAACGTGAGTACACATTTTTGAATCGAGGGCCCAATTTTGAATACGCTCTATCCAACGATACTAGTAACACATTTTGTTTACAAATATTGGTTGGTTCCCTTACGCTTAACAGCGCCTTCGGATTCGGCATCCACAGGCACGGCTGAATACAAAATGGCAGGTTTCTGCACTTGTATTGTTATAGGTCACCAGCTTTAGCTGATTTGGATTGACTAACTTACTGCAGAAAGGCTAGCTAACAAGTAACAACTAGCTAATATCAAGCAAATAAAGGTCGGCTAACGGCTAAAAGCTAAAGCTAATGGCTAAGCTAAGCAACTCGGAAATCAGAGTTGGGCAGAATTTAAATCCTCGGGCATTTTAAATCCAAATTTCCAAAAATTCTGTTTCTGGATTTCGAATTTTGAATCCTTTTTCAAAAAGGATTTCGGATTCAACTTCTAATCATTAGCAAAGGATTTGCATTTTGATGATTCTAAAAAAATTAAAATCCAAAAATAGGGTGCTTGCCGCACTGCGCTGAAGCAAACACCCTAAAAATCCTCCTTTCATAAATTTTAACAATATTTAATATTACCTTATTGACATTTTGAAAATCAAACCTTACACAGTGAAAGTTTTACATTCTTTTTGTTTTCATATTCTGCGAACGCGAAGGAAGCTCATTTGGTCACCTTTAGTAAGTGGAAAGTTAGAACGCTGAACGCTAAGTCCTACAAATTTCTATCTTTCGCTGATTACAATATTCGCATTTTAGTATTTCAGCGCTAAGCTACAGACGGAGCTGCTTCGCCAATCGGAAGGGCTAAAAACTAGATAAAAGCTAACGTTTCCAAATGTTTGGCTTCGGCTAACAGCTAATGTGGTCTCATTCGTTAGCGAATGGCTAGCTAATTTTGGGCAAAAATCGATCGGCTAACGGCTAAAAGCTTCGGCTTAGCTAAGCAGCCCTGGCCACAGACAACAGAAGTTGTATGCCAACGTCCTCAGCCAATGGTAGATTGAAGATTGCGTAGGTGCTTACTGCTGAGTTACTGATATTTAGAAGTCGAAATTCAAATTATTTTTCGATATTGGATGTAAAATCCCAATTTTTCTGAAAATTGAGAGGATTTAGGATTTTGGATTTGAAATTCTTTTTTAAAAAGGATTTGAAACTTTAAATTCAAATCCTTTTTTTTACCAGGATTTTGGATTTTGGATTTAAATTTCGGGAGTTCCCGGATTTTGCCCATACCTGAAACAGGGTTAGTCTTCCTCCACCTAAAAAATCCACAGTCCAAAAACTTCGGTCTTTGGATCGATAGAGTATTTTGTACTGCTATTTCAAGGTTCACTACACTGCACTTTCATCTTCGATACACCAATGAGGCATCTGAAAACACCAGGCCATTCCGCAGACACTGGCCAACAAACTGGGGCAATTTTTATCTACTTTCATTTTGCGTTCTATTTCAATCGATTTATTTATTTTTTTTCTACGTGGAGGGGCGGGGAGAAGGATACGTGAGCCGTTTTATTATACCGCTCAATAACATTGAAAACTGAAAACATACCAGAATTATGTTCTGAGATGAAGTTATCCACGATCAGAAAGAATCTGCAAACAATTCGACAAATATAATCATTTCTCAGAAAGTGAAATTAAGCATCTACATACATGAATAATAACAAAAATCCAACCCCTCTCATGTCGACACTTGCAAGACAGACCACTATTAAATACAGTATTTCAAAATATGGGGATCATAACTCTTGGCTTTAGACCTATATAGCACTGACTTGAAGCACACAACTTGGGCTGAAGATATCTTGGCTCTTACCTTCATTTTTTCCCGACTAGATCAAGCAATTTATCAGCCTTCCTTTTTAGATCTCGGCTCTTACCTCCGTTCTTTCCCGACCACATCAAGCAATTTACCTGCCTTCCTTTTTATCTGTTTGCTCGATTACCTGTGTTTATCTTTGTACAGAGCTGGAGGACTGACAAGACTTGAGTGACATTGACAAAATGTTAAACACAGGGTTGAGCGAGCCAGAAGGATCTTTGTTTTCAATTACTGGCAGTAAGACAAAAACATTCTTAATTAACAGCCAGAAAGATCTTAGCTCCTAGATCCTGAATTTGGGCTTTCAGCTTCGCTTCAAGTCTTTTCCCCAATGCGTTACTTGATATAAAACTGTATCAAGTTACCACTGTAACGATTCGTGGTGTCGTGATAAAAGTTTCATAATAGGTTTCCTGGTGAGTTGGTTTTCTCTCTCTCTCTCTCTCTTTTTTCTCAGGCGCTCGTGCGCGATCTAGCTGACTGTCTATCTCTGTTTCTGACTGGCTTACGAGCACATTTGTTCCCAAACTTCTTTGGATTTCAGAATGACAGCTGACCCACGGGTTCCTATCGACAGGATGCGGCGAAAGTCAGAGGTTCAATATATTATTATCACCTTTTTAGTAACTGGCGTCGAGGCAAAACGTGGCCAGGAACAGCTATCTTCTCGTACTCAATGCCAATATCACGAAATGCCTTCAAACAGATGATGCGATGATTATACTCCATCTAAACATATCTACATCACGTCGTGTAATACACCAAATTTGACACTAACCTGACTGGTGTAGTATTTAGTGGTGTTGGTGAGATCGATTATTAATGATACGTCGGGTAACAAAACTTTCAGTTCATTCGGTCCGAAACGTTCTTCTGTTGGTAAGAGTTGAAGAAAACTCTGTAATGATACAAGTATAATATACGAGTCATTTTTATCTGGAAGACATGGTTACTGGCAGTTCTCAGTCACGATTCGCTTACCTCGCTCAACGGACATTTGAAAGCTACAAAAGGAGTTTGTCCGATTCGCACGCCAGTGGCATTATATTGCAGCCATCTGCAAAATAAAATTACATTTTTGGAGTAGTGGAAATAGGCTTTCAAAATGAATAACGTAATGAAGTATGACGGAAATAAAGGTAATGTCAAAACTACGCGTTGTGCAATTTTTTACAGAAGAATGAAGGTTGGACGATTAGTTCATCTTTCTACGCTGTACCTCACATTATTTGTAACTGATAACAAACTTACCTATCAGGAATTTTACTAGACATACCGAAATGAAAATTAAGATTAGAACAGTCTCAAGAATACTAAGGTTTAGGTTCATGTACACGAAACAAACATAAAAATATTAGAAATTCTACACAATAATTAATTCTATTTTTCGAATCTGAACAGGTTACGTCAAAGCGTGATAATACATTGTGACGCCTGACGAGGCTCCAATTTCCGAGATACTAACTTGTAATGTGGCTGCACTGAATCGTACCAATCAGTGTTGTCAGATTATTAACGTGTATAATAAATATTGAACAGTAATTTTTCAGAATAATTTGCGCACAGTAAATTTATTGTCAATTTGTTACCAATAAATTACTAATTTGAAAGTGATTCCCTATTCTTCCAAGAAATCAAGCCATCATTACGATCATTATTCAACTATTTAGTTTTTCTTTTCGTTTACAACGTTGCAGTTCCTGGTCACGCTCTCTTGGATATCTTATCACACTATCAGTGACTCAGAATAAAGAATTAATAATCGTATTAAACGTAGATTTTATTTTGCGAATTCGTATGCTGATCAACGCCCGAGCGTATTCAACGAGTGATTTACAAGCATCGATACACCATCTCTCCACACGCTCTGAAATTACAACATAACCTCCATCATGCCGGTGAGTATTCCAGTTTTTACACACCACCAATTTTAAAACTGAAGTCTCTATCCTGATGATTTGACTATGTACTCGTAGGCGTACCATTCGACTATCACCGATTACACCAGTTCGATAGGAAATATGGCTGTGCTTCCGCTGCGAACAAAGTTTCGAGGTCCGGCGCCCATACTAGCCGATCCCGAAGGAACCGATATTATCGATGAGGCTCTGTACTATTTCAAAGCCAATGTGTTTTTTCGGACGTATGAAATCAAGGTATGTAGTGATGTGGAACCTTAATGTCCACGTTTTTTGATAGCCTACAGAATTCCGTTGAAGAAAAACCGAAAACGAAAGATTGCTGCCCCCATTTAGTGTTGCATCGCGTTTATCGAACCAGAATGCATATAAATACTCTAATTTAGCAACAAGCAGTACGAATCAGACTAAAGTTCGTCAGAAAAAGTGAAGTGTAGAAATCAGACCGATGAAATAATCTACAAATCTTGCTGTAATTGGTTTACTCACGAAGCAACATATATGTTTTATTTTTAGAATGAAGCTGACCGCGTTCTCATTTATATCACTCTGTTCATAACTGAATGCTTGAAGAAGTTACAAAAATGTGCCAACAAAAATCAAGCTATGCAGGAGATGCATACATTAGGAATATCAAAATTTGATATACCCGGCGATCTAGGCTTCCCGTTGAATTCGGTGTACGCGAGACCAGCCAATGCTTCAGAAGCAGGTCGGTAAAAAGTTCTCGTTTCTGTTCTCATCATTGGGTGTATTTGTACAGTATTTTGGTGTCTAATCGGATTATTTGTTCCTCCTTTATCGTAGATCAAATGAGACAATACTTACAGCAGATCCGCCAGGAAACCTGTTCGCGAGTAGGCAATAAAGTATTCCCATCGAACGATTCGAAACCTTCGAAATGGTGGCTGTGTTTTGCTAAAAAGAAGTTTATGGATAAATCACTCTCTGCTCCGGGACAGTAACCACAATATCATATTCTCGATTCATTTTCATACCTACAATTGTAATATAAATTTAATTTAAGCTTATTAATTATACGTTTTTACCCGTTCTGCTGATCTCGTGGTTAGTCATGTAATAATTCTGTTATGTAAATGAGTTAGGCTTGTTGATTCCGGCATAGGTTTCTGTTTGCGAACTTGGACATTAATGGGGAACTGTGATTGCAGATGTCTCGTTTAGATTCACAGACCCGAAAAACTGAAAATGAAATGGAGGTATGAAACACCATGGTAGTTGTTGCAGGCTAAAGGACACTGATAGAGGCTTTGAGGAGGGGTTTAAGCCCCACACCCGAGACTTTCTGATAACCCTCAGAAGGATATGAAAGAGTTCATTTTTCTCCAAATTTCTCTGTTTCTCTTTCCTAGAAAAGTGAACCCGTTTGGGTCTCAAGAACCCCTTCTCTATAGAATAACATTTACCACGCCCCTGTCGAAGAACATTCTAACCAGGATTGAACATGGCGGAATCCTTTGGTATGTGGTAAAGCTTTTTGTGTAAGTCTGCTCGCATTAACATGAAATCAGCTGTAGAAGGCAATCTGGAGGTGCTAATGAGCATTATACAGGGATTTAAGAATGGGGAGGGAGGTATTATTCTATTGCTCTTCCAACCGAAATCCTCGGCTGTTTTTATGTTACCTGAACAAGAGTGCATCTGTGCTAATACACTCACAAACAACAGAGAAATGTGTAGCATCTCTGATCGGCAGGACTCACATATTTACCGACTTTCGTGTACAGTCCACATCCGAATTGAAATTCACTTCCCTTTTTGTTCGGAAAGTGTCAAAAACGTGATATAAAAGTACCTATTGATTGTTAGCTTCTGTTTCGAAGGGTGGGTTCACATAATCTTGCTTCACAGTGTCTAAGTTACAGAACAATATAGAGATATAGACGAAGTTTTATGTTAAGATTGGTAGTTGCTAGTCTGTTTTTTCTCTCTACCAATTATGAACAAAACAGTGTAATGGTAGACGCCAAAATGCTAAGAAAGTAGTTGGAAATTTATATGAATTTTAAAATGTATACATTGTAATAAGACTAATAATAATAACTCAGCTTACCATTTGATGGATGGTTTGTTATGTTTAGGAGCACACTCGGACATTTTTTTGGGGTAAGCCAAAATGTTGAGCAAAAAATAATACCTACTATACTATAGAACACACTAGCGAGTAAAAATGTTTTGCCTTTTTGAAGTAATATTTATCAGAAAAGAGGTTAAAAAAACTCTTCGGGGACAGGAGGGGGGATAGTGGGTGCGAGCCTGACGTTGCCTATGCCTTCTAAGTGTAATGATGAGTATAATTATAGTTCTTAAATTTTATTAGTTCAACCTTTATTTCAAATTTCGTTTCCGATGAACTGATCGCACCAGCCGAGAAGCAACTGAATTTAAGATACATTTCAATTGAACGATTTTCAATTACTTATTGTTGATTTGACATTTTAGGACCCTCATTAGAATTGCCGAGCCTCATTTGGAAACCCGTGATCTCGACGCCAAATTTTGATTCTTTTAGCAAACGAGATGACTATAACTTTGTCCGTTCTCAAACGTCAAATTTTTGATGTTTGGGTAACAATCGGAGTCTAACTCAGATTTGAATAAAATGTTCAAAATCAGCGCCACAAAAAATCCTGTATCGGTGTACCTCGTTCAATTTTTCTCGAAGTCGATTCCGTCCCGCTCCAGTCCCGCTCGTTTTCCCTTCTTTTCAATTACTTTACCCCTTACCCCTTCATTATTTCATTTTGTCAAGTGCCCCTTTCCAGCCAAGCGCTGATGGTCCCGTATGAACATCCTGTACCGAATACAAAGGCTCCGAATTCGGAATAATTATTCTGAACCAAAATTTGAATGCAGCTACAAGCTCGCAAGCTGTAGTAGTTTTCGAAAGTAGTGGACACGTGGTGAGCACTTGGGCAGCGACAACAAGCAAGTCCGATAAATGGCAGCACTGGAACTGTTTAAATACAAGTCTCGCGAAAAGAACCTAAAAGACTCTGAGTTGAAGGTCTTTTTTCCCGGGTACTAATATTTTTGTTTGTTCTTTTCTTCTCTTCGACATTGAAAGGTGGTCTTTATCATATCAGTACATCGATCCTAGTTATTATCAATATTCACCTCAAATTTTTGTGTAAAATGAATTTCGTCCTTTAAATCGTCATTACACTTTAGTCGCGTAAAAATGCATGCATTAAGAGCCTCTTCATTGTTGCTGAGAGCCAGTTCTCTATCGCCGAAACAATCCTCAGCATTTGGTTTGGCCAAGAAGATTCACTTTGCCGCTGTGTTGAACGCCAAGTCCTACTATGAAATTCTTCACATCCCTGAAGAAGCGACCCAGTCCGAGATTAAAGAAGCTTATTATAAGCTCTCCAAAATCTACCACCCGGACGTGAAGAAAGATGAAGGTTCGTTGGCAATGTTTCGTAGTATCACCGAAGCGTACGACGTGCTTGGAAACGTAAAATCACGAATGGAGTACGACAAGAAATCATCCGGCTTAGGACTGGACTACGATACTTCCAAAGAACCGTTTTACAGTTCGCTCTACAAAGATAATTTGGAGCTAAATCGTCGGGCACCCGACTTCGAACGACTGCTGGCTAAACGGACCAAGTTAGAGCAATATCTGAAAGATGAGTATAAAGATCGGTTATTTGAAGTGAAAATGGGCAAAAATAGGTCGTACCTAGAAGAAATGAGGCCCTTAGGACCATACGGTATTCAAAGATTTTGCATCGTTATGTATTTCTCAATTTTTTTGTCGGTCGCCTATACATATACAGAAATGGTATACGAATGGTGATCACGGTGGCGTTTGTATTGATTGGTAAGTTACTCTGTATGAATGTTGCACTTCTTCTTTTAAGAATCGTGATTTCATATATTGCTACTTGAATTAATGTTGGTTCAACTCCGCTGTGGCTTCGCATGAGATAACCCGATGACCAGCGTTTCTATTAATGCCTCATGTCAAGCTTATTTCCGTTGTTTTTTGTCTTTTTGAATTCAAAAATGACCGGATAAAATGAAATATAATTAGTTACCGTTAGTTGTTAAACCATTGTTTCTCGGACTGGGACATGCGTATCACTTATGGTTGCCGAACATTTTTATAGTGGTTTGCTAAAAGATTTAGAATAAAATGGCTATAATTGTTGGTATAATTGGTGTAATTTCAGGTAGTGAGAATGAATGTTAGAAGTGCGAGTCAACCAGAAAATGAAAAAGAAATGTTAAAAGTATGGAGCTTTGATGCTATTCGATTTCCCTCTTCCACTCTCCCCACAATTTGATTTCATTGCCTTCGGTGGTTGCAACAGTACTTGATTACATTTTAACTTCTATTCTGATATATGCTCTGATTAGAATAAATTCAATTACATTACGAATTTCCATGCTGCACCTTTTGATTATTTTCATTTTTCTTCAACCTTAGAATGCCATGACAAACTTCCCGTTGAATTTTCTGAAAATTCATGTGTAAGTCGTTTTACAACTGTAGACATCATAACTTTTGGTTTTACATTGTTGACATTTTCTGCGTAACAGTGTTTATTATTTACACTTTAAAATTTGACTTTTCATGATTTTTTTTTTTGATTTCTGTAATAATTCACATACATGCACCTGTAATATAATAAAAGTCTAGAATGGTATGTAGACTCTGACCCAACACTTAATAATTCAAATATGTGTACCTGTAGTATAGCAAAACCCTAGTATTGTATGTAGAACCTGACCTAACACTAACTGCGACAAATCCTGAAGAAATGACACTAAGAGTAAAAAAACGATATTCTCAGTTTAAGATGGTCTTGCAGCGGCGTAGGTGGACTCTGGCTCGAGGTGGTAGTACTTTTTACCTGTCAATTCAGAAAAAGAAGACATGGCTGAGTATTTAGATCCCTAACTTTTAAAAGAGAGGTTGGACCAATCCAAGAGTACCTGTCCCCGATCCAGCATGCCGCCAGACCAACGGTGGAGGTCTGCGCTCACCCTTCATACCGTGTAGATCCTTCAGAGCTGAGTCGTCCTGACAATCCCGCTCTATAAAGAGAATATTAGTATCCCCCTCAGTGTACACCTGAAAGAGTTTCAAGACAGGGAGATCAGCAGAGGAAGCACATTGTCACCTGAGCTTGGCTTTCCCAAACTCTGCATTAGGGTATCTACCGGTCCAATAAAAATCTAATATTCGAAGAATGGTCCAATGAGTCCAATAATTTTAATATTGGCCCGATAAAAAAATTGAAAAATGAAGAAATAAGTGTAGCGATATTTTTAATGTTGTGGAAAACTTGACTGGATACATTATTTGAGAAAGGCTGAGTTCTTAGAAAGAGAAGATTCTTTCGGCAATTTAAAAAAAAAAGTAAATAAATCAATAAAAAAATGATAAAAATTTTGCATAGATGCGCTTGTGTTAGTTGTGATTAGGTGTTTGAAATGGTTCAATAAAAACCCGGTGCGGGGGTATTGGGGAACTTCACGACAAACGCGTCAATTGTTTCACGATATAAATCTGTAGCCAGGTACCACTCCAGTAGGAATATGCTTCCTTGCGCGAAATTCATTTTCGATCACAGCATCTTTCATCCGCATTCACGTGATTATAAGCAACGGCAAGCAGCCTTTGACTGTCGTGTCTATTGCAGGGGAGTAGGGGACGTCTGCCAACGTGTATTTTGACTTTGTTTGTAGTGGTGCATAGCGGGTGTGCGCGCTCAAAGTTTGGGTTGCGCGCTAAATGACACACCCTGTACCTTCCGAGTACTGTCTGGCCCACACGACAATAGAGTCGATCGAGCACTGACCTAACATATCACTAATTACGCTAATATAATGCTAAGTAACCTGCTGAAGGCGAATACTCAATCAGTGACCCACTTCGGAGGTGAACACACCCGAAATTCGGCAAATGAAAGATGCAAAATCACGATACAAGAATGTCACCTACTAGAAGTTCGAGCGCGTTCAGCAACACAAAAATCAGACTGACCATACAATTTATTCTATAACCTCCGCAATCGTGGCGGAAATGAAGATGATGCCCATGTGCGTGTCGGCTCTGTCTTTCGCTACTGTCGCTACATCATCCCTATTGTTCACACCCTCGAAGAATAAATATACCTTCAGGAGGCCGAGTTCGTAGCTTCGCGGTATCGACCCGTACCAAGGTGTGCCTAGAATAAAGAGGTTGGCAAAAACAGGTTCTTAAAATGCTTCTTTCTCACACTCTGTCACTTTCCCTGGCCTCTTTCTCCCATCCCTTACAAGTTATGCATATAAGCATTTACTATTACCCCCTTTCCAATAGTTAATTCATGACAAAAAAAAAAAAAAAACCATCACGTATCTTTCTATGTAGTGAGATTCCCCCTCTTCTGTCATAATAATGAAATCCTGCATGTTGAACAGTAGATAAACTTGTAAACAATGCAATAATGTTCTTCAGAAAAACACAGAATGTGAATACAAATTTAGACAAACTGGATCGTAACATATAGATGAGTAAAATGTGTAACTAGGTCAGCACTTGCAAACATTACCAATTATTTCATTCATCAGAATCACTGCTGTCCTCTGGAGCGCAATTTTCATTTTTCCATCTCAGAACTCACAAATATGAATGAAATTGGACTTCTCTTTTCTCCCAAGTATTTGAATTACATCAGTCAATCTCCAGGACATTATCTGAACGTTAACAACGTTACTACTGAAGACGGGTTTAATAAGTTTAGATCCTGATAAGATGGTTGGTGGGGGACACCCCCTCCTCTAGTCTTCTTACTCTAATAGTTGTGTTCGTTTAGCTAGTATTGGGCTAAGGTTAACTCGGTGTAACACTGAGATGACGTGACGTGTACACAAAAATGTTGGATTTGCAGTGACCAAATCGAACAAAACATAAACATTCAGCAAACTCCACAAAAACACACAGTGACACCAAATGACACTAAACTCAACCCTACTAAGAGCAGGGTTAAAATTTCTAACACCCGTGTTAACACCAGTGTTACCCTACTGGTGAATAAAACAGCAAACACTGAACTTTGGAGTTCAAAGCACAAATCGAACGGCAAAAATTGCTTGGTGTTACACGGTGTCAAAAAGTGTCAATTTTTGTGCCTAAACAAACACAACTAATGAACTAATGTCTTAATTGTCGACTATCTGTAGGGCATTGTAAGCATGAGTATGCTAAGCCGGCTTCTTGATCCTTTCATTTCCTGTGCAACTCCGATTGTTGCTTGTAATGTGCACCGCGACATGTTCGCTTTTGTTACTGGAAAACGTAAGGATCAAAATAGCGGCATAGCGTGCTTGTGGTTATAGAGCTTTACTATCTGGCCTCTCGCATCAACACTTGTGTACGTCTTATGTCCTAAACAAAATCTGACAAGCTATTCTTTCTCACATGTTAGTGCTGACAGATTGATAGATTTGCATACACTTTAGCAGAAATTGGGCAAGTTGGGAAGAAGATCATTCAGATCATTACGTCAGGGGAGAGCAATGGACATCCTGCAGGACTGTCCTCCACTAGTGTCCACGTTTGACCACTGCAAGAAACCATTCGCCTCCAACCTCCATTGGCTACAGGACTGCAGCGGGTGCTTGAGTTGAACTACAAGATACCTCCCCTGTAGTATTCGCTCTCTGACAGTGCAGACCATCAACGCCATACTGACAAGAAATCGTATCGAGCAAATACTGCATCCAACTAGCTCGCCCTACTTTGTTCGTTTCTCTCTTGCATCAGTCTGTTTCTTACACTTAAGTACATGCACATAACCATATTATAGTACATAACCTAAGTACTAAGGACGCGATATCCTCAGGGAAACTCACCAGATGATTCTTGAATTAACACAAACCACAAAACAACGCGAATGCGCACCAAAATTTACTTCGAGTTGAAACTTGAAACGTTCATGGTGTCCGCAGACTTGAGAATTTTACTCGAACAAACAGAACAAACTGAATGAACCAAACGAACAAAAAGAACTGAACAACGTATTTTCAGATATGCGTCGTTGATTACCCTCACCAGTGAAAGTGGTACTCACTGCGCACGAACACAACGCGCATTTTCTTTAAGCAAAACCAATCTTTGACCAAAGTCTCTCGGGCCGTTCAGCGCTAGTATCAACTACTCTTATCAGCGACAAAAATATGAAGTTTTTGACACCTGGACACATGCAGCAAAATTTTGGAATGTAGGTATAAAAATAGTCTTAATCGAAAGAAAATTCTTTGTTCGAAAAATTCTTTTCTCTTTAAATACTTTTAAAACGTCTTACTTTTCGAGATATTTCAATTTTAATGAGTATGTACATTAATGGGGGAAATGCATAGATTCATGTTTTTGTCCTTATCACTAGTGCTTGATTATAGCGCTCTCTGGCAGATGGACGGCCCGAATCCAGTTAAGAAACATAATTTTTTCACAGCGCTGATAAGCGTGTTCTTGAATTCGTCCTTCCCCTCCAGATCCAAAATGCCCATAATGAATGTGTATTGCGGGTTGCAAATTATGTTTCTTAACTGGACCAGACTTTACTAGAGCACTATAAACACGAGTATACTGGACCGCCATTTTGATTTCTACTCCATCCGTTGATGCCGAATTGACTACGCGGCACGCTGTGCATAGTCGGATTCAACATCAACGGGTGGAGTAGAAATCAAAATGGCGGTCCAGTATACTCGTGTTTATAGTGCTCTAACTTTACCTGATGGACTAGGAGTAAAGTGATGATAACGTGAAACTACATTCCCCTACTTTCCTTCTCCAT
This sequence comes from Acanthococcus lagerstroemiae, assembly GCA_031841125.1. NCBI lineage: Eukaryota > Metazoa > Arthropoda > Insecta > Hemiptera > Eriococcidae > Acanthococcus > Acanthococcus lagerstroemiae. The sequence goes on along the minus strand of CM063113.1, from coordinate 28,897,020 downwards.
AAGGTATCACTGGGCACCTCCTAACACCTCAACTCGGTTTGCAGCAGAATTTTTTATTTTTTTATTTTTTTTTTAATAAATAAAACAAATTAATAATGCGTGAAAAAATAAAGATCTATAATTAATTAATAACAAAGTTGTTTTACGCGTCGGCAATTTCCAACTGAGAGAGAAGCCGTTATCACAAAAACAGGAGTCCAGCGATACCTTATGGACTAATGGAGAAGGAAAGTAGAGGAATGTAGTTTCACATTCTTAACGCAGCGCTTGCCTAGTCCATCTGGTATATAGTCGAAGAGAACAATGAACCTTTTCACGACGTTATGAGGAGGTCTGTTGCGCAGCTGCTCCAGCCAGTCGCAGCCATCAGGGTCCAACTTGTTTTGTTTAGATTTATTTTACACGAAAAACTCTATAAGCGAACATTCGTTCTTTGCGAGTCCATAAATGTGACAGAGAACATTTCTTAATATTGAACGATGATTTAAATCAAAACTAAATGCTTTTAGATCATAAATAAGTGTCCGGAAGCATTAAGAAATGCTCTCTTTCATATTTATGGACTCGCAAAGAAGAACGAATGTTCGCTTATGGAGTTCTACATGTAAAATGAATGTAAACAAAACAAGCTGGACCCTGTAGGCTGCGAATTGCTGCCAATGCTGGAGCATCTGCGCAACAGTCCTTTGATGGTATCCGCTTTCCCAGTTCGTTCCAGAGGTTGAAAAGCCATGTACAAAGCTTCAGCTTCGGCTAAAAACGTAGGACCTTCAAGAATAAAACTTCAGCTTAAGTTTTCGGTTTTTTTACATTAGACTTCAACTTTTAACTGTATACCATGAAAATTAACGGCTATCGGCTTTCCGGCTTAAACTTTTGGTTGACTTTCAACCTCTAGTTCGTTCTATTTGTTTGGTTCGGGCGGTGTCCAGTGCTCAAATCAGTAGGCACCATAGAGAACACAGACGAATTGCATAATGACAGTCCACGTTGCGTTTAAAAGTATCTCCACTTACTAATTTTCAATCACCCCCTCCACCCAGTGGCTCAAATAAAATCAAGATTCAAAAAATTGATTAACGCGATTTCCAACATGACCAAATTCTCCGCATTCATAAGCCAGAAACTAATGACGCTTTTATGGTTTCAGAATTCAGCATCGAACCCCGTATCAACGTCTAGGACGCTACCGTCTGGAATATCCAGCGCAGTTAAACCATAGATTACAAAATTATGTATCCATTAACCGCCGTCGTTATAAATAAACTTGTTGAAAACACCGCTGTTGAACAATTTTTACTAAAATGAAAAACAAAATGGCTTAACATGAGAATACGGTTTCACGAGACGCATTCATGAAAGAAAAATCACACATATGTAAATCACGATTTAAAAAACTTCCGGTTCGGTCGGGGTGAAAATATGTACACGTAGAGGTTTTGAGCAATTTCAGTCGCCAGGCGCACGGATGTGCTGGCGGGTTCATCAAGAGCCTGAAGGCGACTGCGGCAGTCCACTGCTGCTGCTGCTGCCGCTCCCTGTAACCATCGGTACCGGAACCACGTCCGGCGACACGGACGTAGTACGCACGGCCGATACGGTGTGGCTGGTGAAGGCGGACTCGGCGCTGCTGTACATGGCCGACGGGTGGTAGATGTTGTCGGAGGAGATGCTGCGCTGCGACGGAGCCGGAAGGTTGTTGGTGCTACGTTCCTCCAGCGAACGCACGTTCAGCAGCTGCATCTTTTGAACGCCGGCGTCGCTCCTCAGTCGGTTGCACTGCGACTCTTTGTGCTCGCGTTTCTCGAGTTCACGCGCCAACATCCGCACCTCCCAGTCTTGGTCGTGGCTGGCCAGCTGCAGATCATCGTCCAGCTGCACGAACAGCTCGTCCGTTTCGCTGGCGCTGGTACTGGTGTTGTCGTCGGACGCGATGTCGATACTGATGTCCTCCTTCCACACAGGCCGCGGCACCATCGAGCTGGGCAGCTCGCGTAGCTCTAGATTCTCCTCCTCGGAGCGGTCCTCCCACGAGCGCCGGTTCTGCAGCAGTATCTTCGGCTGCTGTAACTGCAGCGCGTGTTCGATATGGGGTTGATATTCTTGGTTCGAGTAGGCTGCCTGCGACGGCGACAGCAACACCGTGTCCACGGAATCCCCGCGCTGTAATATTTTCATTCTAAATTAGCCCAATTCGTTAACGTTCAGACTATACCCGTACGAGTACGCGGCTCGAGAGAATCATGGACGCCTCTCTACGGTACCTACCAAAAATGGTTGTTCCGGTATATCACAGTCGGTGTCCTCTGAACTACTACCTTCGTTGAAGCAACGTTCGTGGTGTTTCTGTAAGCCAAAACAAATTACCCGAGTATTACTTTTTAGCAGCGTGTATAAGAGCGTGGCAAATCGAGAATACACATCAGGGTGATAAACCACGAAGGAGAATATAAGAGCATTGCCCCAAAATCTGTTTAATATTCTCTCCAATCTGTGCCAATTCGCCTTCGTAGAAATTATTTTTGCCCCTACTAATACCAAAGGTTGGTTACTGGCATGACTGATTAGCTTGAAATCGTTAATTTCATAACGAGGATGAGATTTGTGAGTGAACTCTTAAAACAAAGATCAATTTCAGATTGGGGTCACCCACGAATAAGCTAGATCATAACATGAACTCTGTAGATTAAAAAAATCATGATTTAAGATTAGTGAACATATTGGATTCGTGATCTAAATGACTGTGGTCGTTTGTTTGATTTCTGAAATGATTTAAGGTCAAACGAATCACAAAAATCAGGCTTAATCGTGATCGCAGGATCAAGAAGATCTCACGATCATTATCTTCCCTACCATCGCTGGTCTTTGGTTTTCTAAAATACGAAAATATCACAAGAACCCTATCTAATCTACGTTCTATGGCACAACCCTGAATCTATATGCGGAATAAACGAAAAAAGGAATCAGTGATGCCAAAATAAAGTTTCAAAAAATGTATAATAATCCCTAATCTTACCAGGGTAATAAATCAATTCTATAGGTAGGTTTATATAAAACAAAGTCGGGTTAGTTACACTATCCATAACTCAAGAACGGCTGGACAGATTTTTATGATCTTTGATTTGTTGAATTTATCTCCGACCAGAATAAGAGAATAACTGTTAAAACATCGGAAAAATTTCACGAAAAAAATATTTATTAAGAAAATTCATTTTCTCATACATTTTGTATGTGGAACGGATTTTTTCAGTTTTATGGAATTCTTACTTTCGCCTATCCATGGAAATCGGTTTTTGCACAAGTATACCCATGGCGGGAAGAAAAATATAAAACAAAGTTGAGTCGGTTTTCGTTCAAGTGTATCTACCCAGGACTGGAAGAAAAATAAATTTCCATGGAAATCGATACATACAGGGTTAGTCAGTTTAAAACGCAGCATAGGAAAATCCCGTTTGCTGCGTGTTAATGTGACTAGACCGACGCGGTGCGTACACTCGTATTATGATGAGCCAGTGCAACGACGGAACTGCTTAGTCAGTTTAAAACGCAGCATGAAAAATCTTGTTTACAAGTGAAGCGTACTCGGTTCGTCTCTTATTTTTTTTAAACAATGAATTAGTGAAGGGTACTCGGTACGTTCCTTATTCAATAATCATCGGGGGAAATCTCCAATGATTTTCGAAGAATTTCATCGAAAATCTTTGGGAAAATTTTCCAATGATCTTTGAGGAATTTCACTGGAAATTTTCGGAAACAAATTCCGGTAATTTTCGATACAACTAACCTCCAGGAAAAGTATTCTCCGAAGAGATTCATCGAAAATCTTCAGGAATAATTTTCGATGATCTTTAAGGAATTTCATGAGAAATTTTTTGAAAAAAAAATTCCAATAATGCCCGAAGAATCTCACTGAAAATCGGTAGAGAAATTCGAGAAAAATCCCGGATGATTTTTAAAGGAAGTTCATCGAAGATGGCAAGAAAATCAGAAAATTTCCAAGAATTTTATCGGAAATCTTTTGAGAAAATCTTCAATATTTTCCAACAAAAAACAACTTCTGGAAAATCTCCCAATAACTTTGGAAGTATTTCAAAAGAAATAATTCGCGGGCGGGGGGGGGGGGGGACTCCGTCAGTTCTTGAACAATTCAATAAAAAATCTCCCGCAGAATTTTTTCGGAAATCTTTTGAGAAAATTTCCAATATTTTCCAACAAGAAATTACTTCGATAAAATTTTCCGACAACTTTAGAAGTATTTCATAGGAAATATTGGGGGAGGGGGAACTCCGTCAGTTTTTGAAAAATTTAATCGAAAATCTTCAGGAAGATCTTCGAGAAATTTCATCCGAAACTTCGGGGAAAATCTCTTAATGATTTTTACAAAATTTCAACAGAAATTTTTGCTGAAAAAATTCGATAATGTCCCAAGAATTGCATTGGAAATTTTTCAATCAAAGAATTTTTTGGCCAATTTTCGAAAAGATCCCCATGACTGTTGAAAAACAATTCCGATAATTTCCGAAGGGTCTTACTGGAAATCTTCAGAAAAAATTTCCAATGTTTTCCGAAGAAATTCTTTAAAACTCTTCGGGGGATTTTCCGATAATTTTTGAAAAATTTCTCAAGAAATATCCGGAAAAAGTTTCCGGTGGAATTTTAAACTGCATAACCATGCGGAAATTATCAAAACTGTTTCTAAAAATTTCTGATGAAATTCTTTAAAAATTATCGGAGATTTTTTCCGAAGATTTACAATGAAATTCTTCGGACATTATTGAACATTTTTTCTGAAGGTTTTTGATAAAATTCTCTACAAACCATCGGCTGTTCCCCCGAATATTTCCTAGGAAATTCTTCAAAAATTATCGGGAAATTTTCTCGACGAATTTTATAATGTTACTTTTTGGAAAACATTGGAAATTTCTTCTGAAGATTTCTGAGAAGATTTTACAGAAATTATCGTTTTTTTTTCTTCTTCAAAAATTTTCGATAAAATTCCTTAGATGTCATAGGAGAATTTTCCCGGAGATTTTCCCCGTAGGTTTTCGATGAAATTCTTCGGAGAACATTGTACCTGAAGATTGCCGATAAAATTCTTCAAAATCTGTCGGAGTTTTCCCATGAATATTACCTGTGAAATTCTTAAGAATGATCGGAAAACTCCCCCGAAGATTTTTGAAAGAATTCTTTAGAAAACAGAGATTTCTCGGAAGTTATCCCAAAAATTTTCGATAAAATTCCTTAGAAGTCATCGGAGAATTTTCCCGAACATTTTTCCTGAAGATTTTCGATGAAATTCTTCAAAAACCACCGGAGTTCCCCCCCCCCCCGAATATTTCTTAATCGGAACATTTTCTCGAAGAATTTTAATGAAATTATTTGGAAAACATTGGAAATTTTTTCTAAAGACTTCCGTTGAGATTCTTCGGAAATTATCGGATATTTTTTTCCTTCAAAAATTGTTGATGAAATTTTTCGAAAATCATCGGACACTTTCCCCGCATCCCCGAGAGTTATTTTATCCTTTAGAAAGAATGAGAAACGCACCGAGTACGCTTTAAAACGCCGAGAACGAGATTTTTCATGCTGCGTTTTAAACTGACTAAGCTGTTCCCACGTTGCACTAGGTTATCATAGTACAAATGTACGCACTACGCACCGCGTCGGTCTAGTCACATTAACAAGCAGCGAACGGGATTTTCCTATGCTGCGTTTTAGACTGACTAACCCTGTATATGAAGCATGGGGATGCACCTCACGATTGTCGCTGCTGTGAATGCTCATAATGTCGTTTTTTTCAGTTCTTCAGTTTTGTATCGTTATTTGAAATATCTCAGTTTCGCCTATCCATGAATGTCTTATTTTCGCTTTACCATGGAAATGGAGAGAGGGTGCACCTCACGACTGTCGCTGTTGTGGACGCTCATACACAAAACGAAAGTTCAAGTAATCACTTTTAAAATGATCAATAAATATAGAACAAAAAAAGTATTGTTTAAAATTTGGACGAAAAACCACGTTCAAATCACTTAAATCGAGCGAGGTACTAAGTTTTCCAGAACTAAGTGAAATATAACTAAAAATATTTTCCACTGGAACATATCAGTTTTTTTTTTTCTTTTCTCATACTGAGGACTGAAGAAAAATTCGAGAAAGCAGACTTAAACCAATTCACCTATATTACCCTCCTATAGTTTTACACGCAGTAGGGTAAAGTGTCTTAATATGGGGTAGTTCCTAAAATGGGTTATTCATTGATCTCACATAATTTATAACGCACTCTAGCAGCAAGTCTATGTACAAAGGGTAGTCCAAAAGTCATTGCGAGACGCTCTGTATGGACTATGTGCGCGGTCTAGCGGAGCGCGACCGAACTAAAAATGTAGTCTATTCAATTTCCAGTGGAAAGAGACCAAAACAAGCGCGCTTGTGTACATACTTAGTCACCAAGCCACAGCAGTTTGAAGTTAATGTATTTGGATGCCGCCCACAAGCTAAACGCGTGCTGTACAAAATGTGCGAATTTAAGAACGGAACAAGGATGGCTGATCCGGCATTGTGTTCGTTGTGGTCTGATATCCACTACAAGAAAATTAGTGATGTGCATTCGATAGTAAAACTTACTATCGAAGGTTTTTGAGACTATCGATAGTATCGATAGTCTTTGAAAACTATCAAAGGGGAAAATGTATCAAATATGTTGAGAATTTGCGATTTCTGTTGTCTCTAACAGAAGTGCGTAATAACTCCAAATAATGTCAAATTCAGCTGCGAATAATCATTAGAGTATAATATATTATGTACAGCAATGTAGTTGTACAGCCTTGTGCCCGCAATTCTCCAAGCCAGCCGGCCGGTTATCTCTTGATATCTTTAACATAATAAACTATCAATAAACTATCGGTAATATCGACAGTTTTATTTTTACTATCAATTACAATTGATAGTCCAAAAAGCGACTATCGCACATCACTATAACCAGATGTGCGGGTCCTCGACAATCAAAGCTGCCACTGTGTGTTCCAGTTTACTTCAGTTACACTTGTTTGCAGTTGCCCAGTTTGTGGAATCAACGAGGCTGATGTGCTGCCATTGCGAAATTTCTTATGCCACCGCTGAATTGTTCTCTTCGGCATCAGACTCGCACCATACACGCCTTCCATTTCATCACACGTCTGCTTTGATGTCAAACCACGATGAACACAACACCGGATCACCCACCGTTGTTCCGTTCTTAAATTCGCACTTTCCAAAATAATTTTTTACAACGCGCGTTTTTAGCTTGTAGGCGACAGCTGAACACATTAACTTCAAACCACTGTAGCTCGGCTCCTATACCTATACGCAAACGCGTTCGTTTTGGTCTCTTTCGACTGGAAATTGAATAGACTTCACTTTTAGTTCGGTCGCACTCCGCTAGATTGCGCACATAGTCCATACAGAGCGTCTCGCACTTACTTTTGGACCACCCTTCATATACAAAACAAAGTCGGGTTAGTTACACCATTTGTAACTCAAGAACGACTAAACCCATTTTTATGGCTGTATCCGAGTTGCGTTCCGAAGACAAATAGAGGGGGGTGAGATACAGCCGAGTTGCGTTCGGGAGGGAACATCCTGTGTGTCACATTTGTGTACCAAGGTCAGCCCCTGGGAACGATAAATAGGCAACTGCTTAACCATTTGCAGGCGGCAAACGGTTGAAGAACCCGCGTTGAAACATGATTCATGTTTCAGTGCTGCGGTATATTTCCTTCTGTGCATTTGAATACAACGGTCTCGCAAGTAATCATTTCATACTGTAACTCTTGTTCAATCATGTCTGTCGCGTATTATACTATATGCTCAGTGAAAAAGGCAAAGATTTGAAAGTTGTTGACGGGTACAAGTTTCATTTTCAAAAACGGTTAGCGAGTGGAGTGCAACGATGGGTATGTACGTTGAGAACATGCTATGCTTTTTTAAAAATTGATGTTAATGGTGATGTAGTGGAATCACGGTTAGTGCACGGTCATCTGGCTCGTTCAGCAAATGATCTACAGGAGGAAAATTTGAGTAATGTCGTGAAGCGCAAGGCCGTGAAGGATATCTGCGAACGACCCTCTAAAATTTGGAAGACTATACATAAGCCGACCTCCTCGTGGTGTCTTCTGGATTACGCTAACGGGCTTATCATGAGAACACAATTCGACCCACCTTGGAACGGAATTGCGAAATCAAGGGGAGGATCACCAAACGCAATTCAAACCTCTTTCGAACGCAATTCGGCTACAAAAAGGTCAAATGGAACGCAACTCGGAACCGCCGATTTTTATGATCTTTTGATTTGTTGAATTTGTCTCCACCCAGAATAAGAGAATAACTATTAAAACATCGGAAAAATTTCACAAAAAAAAATTTACTAAGAAAATTTATTTTTTTATACATTTTGTATATGGAACGGATTTTTTCAGTTTTATGTTAATTTTATTTTCGCCTATCCATAGAAATCGGTTTTTGCTCAAGTATACCCATGGCGGGAAGAAAAATTAATTTCCATAAAAATCTATATATGTATATGTATAAAACAAAGTCGGATCGGTTTTCGCTCAAGTATACCAACCCAGGACTGGAAGAAAAATAAATTTCTATGGAAATCTATACATAATATGTATATGACGCATAGGGTGCACCTCACGATTATCGCTGTTGTGAGTGCTCACAACATCGTTTTTTGTTTTCAGTTCTTCAGTTTTTTACCGTTATTTGAAATATCTTAGTTTCGCCTATTCATGAAAATCTTATTTTCGCCTTACCATGGAAATGGAGAGAGGGTGCACCTCACGACTGTTGCTGTTGTGGAGGCTCATACCCAAAACAAAAGTTCAAGTTAATCACTTTTAAAATAATCAATAAATAATATAGAAAAAAAAAAGTATCGTTTAAAATTTGGACGAAAAACCACGTTCGAATCACTTAAATCGAGCGAGGTACTAAATTTTCCAGAATTAAGTGAAATATAACTAAAAATATTTTTCACTAGAACATATCAGTTTTTTTTTTTCTTTTCTCATACTGAGAACTGAAGAAAAATTCGAGAAAACAGACTTAGACCAATTCACCTATCTTACCCTCCTATAGTTTTATACGCAGTAGGGTAACGTGTACTAATATGGGGTACTTCCTAAAATGGGGTATTCATTGATCTCACATAATTTACAGCGCACTCCAGCAGCAAATCTGTACATAATATAATAAAAAGTTGGGTTAGTCACACCATTTATAACTCAAGAACGGCTGGACCAATTTTCATGATATTTGATTTGTTTGATTTGCCTCCACCCAAAAAATATTAAACCATCGGAAAAATTCACAGAAATTTCAACCACTGAACAGAATTGTCAACATGAAGAGCTAAATCATTCCGGCTCCGTGTCGGGGGGGGGGGCGTTACGTGACGGTTTTCGAGGGTGTTGCTCAAGTATACCCAGTAGTAAAATCATATAAAAGGCTAAAACCTCATGAATTTGTCCTGTTATAAGCCGTGATCAGTGTTGACGAGTCTTAGAGAAGTTTTGCCAATTTCAAAACGTTTTGATCAGTCATAAAAAATCCTTTTACTATATAAAAGTGTAAGCTTGTCATCGGTTTGTTTGTTTATTCGATGTTAGCAGGAGACCCATAAGAGCTGGGGGGGGGGGTCGTACTTTCTGGACGTGTTTGTATGGAACCCGGAATATGTTTCAGGCTATCAAAAATTTCGGTACCGGGTTAGTTACACCATTTATAACTCATGAACGGCTGGACCGATTTTTATGAACTTTGATTTGTTGAATTTCTGTATCAGGTAACTTTCAGTACAGCCACCTGCTGACTGATGTTGCAACTCACACAGTGGGAAGGAAGCTTCGCTTCTGTCTGGTGCTCCCCCTCTGACACTTCACGCATTCTTGATCATTTGAATTAGAATATAACACTGGTTTGGATATTGTTTCGCACTCATTCGTGTACAACATGGCCCATTTCCAGTCCCATACCTCTAAAATTTCAGTTTTTCGAAATGATGATCAGCATTTCTTCTAATATTATCCAATTGAATTTTTGAAGACACGAACATCTTCGGCCGAATAACACAAATATGAAGCGATACACGCTACATCGGCACCCATCCACCAATACATACATACATACATAAAACAGAAATCAGTTGTTGTCGTTTGACTGTTCTAAAACTGTGTCGTGTGTTTCGTATATTAAAGTATGAAATAATTAAAGCTACAAATATTGTTCTCTGTGATAAGTACACACATTATTACTCATAAAACTTCCAATTTGGTGCACAAGTTTACCTACCCATCCCAAAAGAACATGTATCTACCCGCTGTTAAGTAGGTATCTGCATGAAAGTCATTTGTGTACTTAAGAGTTTGGAGTAGATTCAGGATCCTGTTGCTACCATTCAGAAAGAAAGATCGAAGATAGGTGTCAAGATGTATGTTTAGTAAGATCGAATTGAGAACTAGATTTAGTGAAAATATCAACAGAATTCGAATACGGAGCCACTGTCTCTAGCCAGACAATAAGGTTTACGAGGGTACAAGATGAGCAAGAGAGAAAGAGACAAATCAATGGGTAACCAGCAAAGATGCTCAAGCGGTGGTTTTTTTTTTTTTCATGAAAGCCTTTCCTCCTTAGTTCAAGTAATGTAGATTAGTGGTGAAAGATTTGTATAACGTGTACTGCATAAATTCACCAGGCGCGGATTCGCAGGGAAATTCCCCTCCCCCTCCCCCAAAAGAAAGAGGGGAAATCTGTGTGGCAGGGGGAAAGAAGAAAAATCTGGGGGAATATATAATCGCACGCAAAAGAAAAATGTTAGCACGCGAAAGAAAGCACACAGAAAAAAATTAAAGATAACGAATTCTTTTTAAGATCTACGCGATAACGCACGCACGACCTTTTTAACAGGTTTCAGCAAGAAATGTAATATTCTAACGCGATAAAACTACAAACAGCCGACCATAATTTGATGTGTCCAAAAGGGTGAATCTAAGGAGGAGAGTATGTACGAGTAGAACCCTATAAATACAAGTAAAGACATTCCATTTTGGCTCACACCATGCCAGTGGATGCCGAATCTGACTATGCGGAGCGTACTGCATATAGTCAATTCGGCAGCGATGGGCGCAGTGTGAGCCAAAATGGCGTATGTTTTCACTCGTATGAGTATTCATTAGGCACTCAGTATATGATTGTGTGCAAGTACCTACTCCTTGAGTGTTAAAATACGGCAGAAAAAGATGGTACTCGCGGCTGCGAAGAATGTCCCTCTCAGCCAGAAACGCAAGAGAGGTCGACCAGCGCTGGTGAAAAAGACCTTACTGACTTAAACCTTATATTACTTAGTCTTATTATTTCGCGTGCCAAAAAATGTCGTTTAATTTTTGTTTTCGCATTTAATATGATAACCATAGCGTTTAATAACATTTTTTTCCTATTGTAAACTTTTTGTTTTCGCGTTTATTTGAATTACACGTTTGTGTTTTTCCTACTTTTTCGCGTGCATTTATTATTTCTTTGCGTGTTGATAAATGTAACCCAAAAATCTGTGGGTGGTGGCAGCAAGAAGATTTCCGCGCGCTTTTCCTTCTGCCATTTTCCTCCTCAGAATGGTCGTCTGAATCCGCACCTGCATTCACACATGATACACTTTCGCAAAAATCTGCACATTTTAAAAATATCTTCCTAAAATAACGTGTAGCCGGTCCCCAAGTCTAAAAACCAAATGTCAGGGAAATTGTGCACCAAAGAATTCGTTTAATAGTAATAATTTACGGGTACTTTGATGCAGAGCTGGATACCAAAATGTTTCTCTATCGAGCTCACTTAACCAACTCACTTAAGCTCACGGTCTAGATGACCCGCGAAGCGCGAAAATCGAAATTTCGGCAAAAACGAGCTATGCCAGGCGGAGCTTCCTGCAGCCAAAAAGATCCTCAATTACTTGCTTAACCACTTCTGTGATGATTTCTGGGCCAGTATTACAAAACTTGGTTAAAAGTAACCACCGGTTAACGGTCGATTATTTTTAACCAAGTTTTCTAATACTTGCCCAAGTAACACTAATTGTAAATTATTTCGGAATACCATTTGAACAGGCTTTTGCAAGAGTGTTCTGAATCCAAAAACGCAATTTTTCAGGAAAACAAAAATAAAATTTTTGTACGAGCGAGTGTCTGAGTAGTATTGGTAGTTTGAAAAAAATAGCAGTAGGTAGCAGCACCGTTTCGGTACAGCTTCCTCTAATTTCAGATTCTTAGGTTGATAATAACGCATTTTGTAGAGCTGCAAAAAAAATGAGTCGATGAGTCGTGACTTACAACATTTTGAACAGGTGAAGTGTAAAGTTGTATAAAATCTCACAAGTCCGTGAATGAACAGAGGGCGTGCCTCAGCTGTGGATGGTGAATGTTCAACGTTGGAATGGACTTATAACATTCTTGCAAAATCCGAACATCGTTCTCTTTCTTTTTCTCTTTTTTTTGAGTGGTCGCACTGGAAATCGAGTGGTACTATCGCGTTCCTCGTAAGAAGTACTTTCTACAGGGTTAGTCAGTTTAAAACGCAGCATAGGAAAATCCCGTTCGCTGCGTGTTAATGTGACTAGACCGACGCGGTGCGTACACTTGTATTATGATAAGCTAGTGCAACGTGGGAACAGCTTAGTTTAAAACGCAGCATGAAAAATCTCGTTCACGGCGTCTCAAAGCGTACTCGGTGCGTTTCTCATTCTTTCTAAAGGATAAAATAACTCTCGGGGATGCGGGGAAAGTGTCCGATGATTTTCGAAAAATTTCATCAACAATTTTTGAAGGAAAAAAAAAATCCGATAATTTCCGAAGAATCTCAACGGAAGTCTTTAGAAAAAATTTCCAATGTTTTCCAAAGAATTTCATTAAAATTCTTCGAGAAAATGTTCCGATTAAGAAATACTCGGGGGGGGGGGAACTCCGGTGGTTTTTGAAGAATTTCATCGAAAATCTTCAGGAAAAATGTTCGGGAAAATTCTCCGATGACTTCTAAGGAATTTTATCAAAAATTTTTGGGATAATTTCCGAGAAATCTCTGTTTTCTAAAGAATTCTTTCAAAAATCTTCGGGGCAGTTTTCCGATCATTCTTAAGAATTTCACAGGTAATATTCATGGGAAAATTCCGACAGATATTTCGAAGAATTTCATCGGCAATCTTCAGGTACAATGTTCTCCGAAGAATTTCATCGAAAATCTACGGGGAAAATCTCCGGGAAAATTCTCCAATGACATCTAAGGAATTTTATCGAAAATTTTTGAAGAAAAAAAAACACGATAATTTCTGTAAAATCTTCTCAGAAATCTTCAGAAGAAATTTCCAATGTTTTCCAAAAAGTAACATTATAAAATTCGTCGAGAAAATTTCCCGATAATTTTTGAAGAATTTCCTAGGAAATATTCGGGGGAACAGCCGATAGTTTGTAGAGAATTTTATCAAAAACCTTCCGAAAAAATGTTTGATAATGTCCGAAGAATTTCATTGTAAATCTTCGGAAAAAATCTCCGATAATTTTTAAAGAATTTCATCAGAAATTTTTAGAAACAGTTTTGATAATTTCTGCATGGTTATGCAGTTTAAAATTCCACCGGAAACTTTTCCCGGATATTTCTTGAGAAATTCTTCAAAAATTATCGAAAAACTCCCCCGAAGAGTTTTAAAGAATTTCTTCGGAAAACATTGGACATTTTTTCTGAAGATTTCCAGTAAGATCCTTCGGAAATTATCGGAGTTGTTTTTCAACAGTCATGGGGATCTTTTCGAAAATTGGCCAAAAAATTCTTCGATTGAAAAATTTCCAATGCAATTCTTGGGACATTATCGAATTTTTTCAGCAAAAATTTCTATTGAAATTTTGTAAAAATCATTAAGAGATTTTCCCCGAAGTTTCGGATGAAATTTCTCGAAGATCTTCCTGAAGATTTTCGATTAAATTTTTCAAAAACTGACGGAGTTCCCCCTCCCCCAATATTTCCTATGAAATACTTCCAAAGTTGTCGGAAAATTTTCTCGAAGTAATTTTTTATTGGAAAATATTGGAAATTTTCTCAAAAAATTTCCGAAAAAATTCTGCGGGAGATTTTTTATTGAATTGTTCAAGAACTGACGGAGTCCCCCCCCCCCCCGCGAATTATTTCTTTTGAAATACTTCCAAAATAATTGGGAGATTTTCCAGAAGTAGTTTTTTGTTGGAAAATATTGAAGATTTTCTCAAAAGATTTCCGATAAAATTCTTGGAAATTTTCAGATTTTCTTTCCATCTCCGATGAACTTCCTTTAAAAATCATCCGGGATATTTCCCGAATTTCTCTACCGATTTCCAGTGAGATTCTTCGGACATTATTGGAATTTTTTTCCAAAAAATTTCTCATGAAATTCCTTAAAGATCATCGAAAATTATTCCTGAAGATTTTCGATGAATCTCTTCGGAGAATATTTTTCCTGGAGGTTAGTTGTATCGAAAATTACCGGAATTTGTTTCCGAAAATTTCCAGTGAAATTCCTCAAAAATCATTGGAAAATTTTCCCAAAGATTTTCGATGAAATTCTTCGAAAATCATTGAAGATTCCCCCCCCCCCCCCGATGATTATTGAATAGAAACGCACCGAGTACCCTTCACTAATTCATTGTTTTAAAAAAATGAGAGACGCACCGAGTACGCTTCACTTGTAAACAAGATTTTTCATGCTGCGTTTTAAACTGACTAAGCAGTTCCGTTGTTGCACTGGCTTATCATAATACGAGTGTACGCACCGCGTCGGTCTAGTCACATTAACACGCAGCGAACGGGATTTTCCTATGCTGCGTTTTAAACTGACTAACCCTGTATAATACAGCTTAACTCAAAACTGCCACAATTGGACTTGTTAGATCCCCACCATTTTTGCATTCCAATCTCCTATAAGAATTGAATATTATTCTTTACGTTCAAAAAGTAAGGGGTTCGACCGAATCATAAAAAGTATCTTATTATGTTCACTAACTGCATTAATAGAGGCGTAGACCTGCATAATCTAAATTTTTAGTTTATCGGCTAAAGTTGGCTAAAATTTGAGGAGCTTTTTACCTTGATGTTGCATGTAAAGTTATACACGTTTATAAATGAGTAAATATCCCCATACAGTCATTGATGACTAACAGCTCCATCCCATTCAGGATTTTACTATGCAACAGATTGAAGTCCCAAAGCAGGAGTAAGTTATCGTTCCCAATGCCATTTCCCATACATGGCGGAATATTCATGCCTATTAGTTCCTGATGGGATGTAAAAATGGCCTACATACAACCAATCATTGGGAAGAGATGAGTAGCCTAACCCAAATTTGGTCACAGCCTATCTCCTCGACTTCCAAAACTGCCACCCTCTCAGGCCAAATATGCTTTTTGACGGCTATCACAATACCGTCACTACGTCCACTAGTGCCGGAAGATTCCTCTCCTCTTTGTTCGTTTAAAACATCGTATTTGCCATCAAATAGTTCACCACTAACTTGATCCACGATGCAGCTGTGTTTCAGTCACAGCAGTTATGTCATGGATGTGCTCTAGGCTAATCATACAAAACGGGTCAACCCTGGTTCTTAATGCCCTTGCATTCTGATACAAGCCAGAAAAAAATATTATATTCCTTACCCATTTTACTTACAGTAGATATCCTGCAAGCAGTACAAATCAGAATGAACGAAACTCTGAAGAAGCTTTAAGAAGGAAAAATTTCTTCAAACTGTTTTCCATTCCTGGCACTCAATAGTTGACAGTCATTACGATTCCCAAAAACATGGTTATTCAAAAAATTCTTATCACACATTATATGAAAAGAACCAAATTTCATACTTTATGATAAAATGCACGCTTCCTATTGAACTTATCAATGCCCCGCACTAGGACGACGACGAAGACTTGAAACAAAGTTTCAAGAATTTCTATAATACTTATTATTACACACCTGCAGTTCTTGTATCCTGGTCTGGAGAACTTCGATTAGCATGTCTCGCTTTCGAACCTCCTGTTCGATTTCTCTGACCTGCGATTTGAACACACTTTGCATTCCCTCCTGTAACAATGAAAGCATTAAAACTGAGTCATTTAAATACTCATTCATCGGCATAAACTACCCATTAATAAATACCTATAATGCCTAGCATAACGCGATGTCTCATTTTTTTCCTACAACTGTGTTTGTGCTATAATGTAAAAACTGTGTTGTACAACATTTCCAAATATTTGCGGTTATGTTGAAATTTGGGAGTATACTATATGCAGTCTAAAAATATTTAAATGTAGATAACTAGTCTATTTGAAGAGAGGAAAGTAATTCCAAGAACGAGAAAAGTAACTTTAGTACAAGAGAAATGAGAAATTCTGCTTTTCTATAGTATTCTGAAGACGCAAAATATGTGTCTAGGATTGATTTAAGGTAGGTAAAGACATCATTGAATTTCCACTAAAAGTGAGTGTGTACAGTCAATGACAATAAAATTCTATAATTCACACAGGGGCGTGCCTGAATGATGGAGGGCAGGGGTGCCTCTCCAAAACATGTGACATTTGGCTTCAGCTGGAAAATCAGTGGCCTGATTCCAGGTTGTTTTGCTGTTTCTAACACGGCATTTATATGATACGGACAAAAAAATCGATGATCTTCAATTGTACCTCCCCAACAAGAGCACTATAAGAAGCATTCTAGCTATATGTTGGGTTAGATAAATTAAAATCGACTTCCAAAAACAACACTGATTTGTTTCTAAATTACTACATGATACCAAAGTCAACTACTATTCTACATCAGAGATTACGGCGACGTGATTATCCAATCAATACAGTAATTATTAATAACGTTTATACATTACGAAACTCAGACTTACCAACGGAGTAAACGGGTGGTGTCATAATGTTCTCAATTCATAAGGGACTATGTACATCAGTGACGGTGGAAAAGCTTGTATTTTTGGGGGTGCAAAAATTTAGAATTTATATTAAGCACAGAAGTCCCCTCGGCACTAATGCGATGCACGGAAGGGTAGTTTCCGGTGCTGGGGGTGCGGTGTCTCAGGGGCCACTTCAGCATGCGTGCATCGCCATACGTCCCACCACACCAGGCACAGAAGAAAAAAGAAAAAAGGTTTCTTATCTCAGGCTTGCCTCGTGTTTTAAAAGTGAAAAAATAACAATCAAGAAATCTTGTAAGTCTTCAGAAATCTCTGAAATTTTGTCTCTAAACTCTCTCAATGCGCCTTTCTATCAATTTACTAAAATAGTTTGCAGTTTTTCCTCCTAATTTTCGAGATATGCAAATGATACTCTGTAACCCCTCTCCGTTCCGACGCTACTGATGTACACTCACTCCGTCATTTATAGGGTACTGACGAAGCTGTACCACATTTTGGGCAAATAGCTGTACAACTAATAGTGCAGAGATCTAGCTTTCGATGGATGTCAAATTTCGAATCATAATTCAGTTCATTTTTAAATGATGACAAAAAAGCGATGTTTTTTGCATTTTTCAGTACAATTTAGAGGTTTTGAAACGAAGGGCGTTCTTTCGAATGATTGGCCCCAAGGAGTGTTTCGAGTTCGGCTCCACAGCAGACTTCCGATCGGCCTCAAAAATTTCCGTCCTTCTATCCGGTCTCTTGATTATCCAACCCTTTTCCAAAAAATTTTTCGCCCCAAAAAAGACATAGTATGGAGAAATTTGAAAAATTCGAAAACATCAAAAATTTCGAAGTAAAGACTGTTTCTACTCAGTTTTTCACGCAGAGTTCGAATTCGGTGTTGGAATTAGGGGATGACGCTCTAGTTCCGAGATACACTCGAAAATGTGGTCCAAATGGGTCAAAAAATGACCCTAGCCTAATTTTGACAACGGATTCGAATTCGTCTCGAAAAATTGAGTAATTAGCACCTGCGCCGACGCCGAATCTCTCCGAAAATTTTTCGCCCCAAAAAAAGACATGATGTATAAAATATGGAGGAATTTGCAAAATTCGAGAAAATCAAAAAGTCTGAATTAAAGACTGTTTTTGACTCAATTTTTCACGCTGAGTTCGAATTCGGTGCTGGAATTTGGGGGCGACGCTTCGTTCTCGAGACACGCTCGAAAAGGTCGTCAAAATGGGTCAAAAAATGACTCTAGCCCAATTTTGACAACGGATTCGAATTCCTCTCGAAAAATTGAGTTATTAGCACCAGCGCCGAAGCCGAATCTCTCCGAAAAATTTTTCGCCCCAAAAAAGACATGATGTATATATTGAGAAATTTGAAAAATTTGAAAAAATCAAAAATTTCGAAGTAAATACTGTTTTCCACTCAGTTTTTCACGCAGAGTTCGAATTCGGTGTTGGAATTAGGGGGTGACGCTCCATTTCCGAGATACACTCGAAAATGTGGTGAAAATGGGTCAAAAAATGACCCTAGCTCAATTTTGACAACGGATTCAAATTCGTCTCGAAAAATTGAGTAATTAGCACCAGCGCCGACGCCGAAGCTCTCCGATCATTCTTTCGCACCAAAAAATACATGATGTATGTATGGAGAAATTTGCAAATTTTGAAAAAATCAAAAAGTCTGAATTAAATACTGTTTTTGACTCAAATTTTCACGCTGAGTTCGAATTCGGTGCTGGAATATCATCAGCTATGTTTGAGAAAATCTTACGGTTTAGACTGCTCAACGATTGTGACAATTCCCCAGTGTAGAATTGTTCATTGGTTTGATGATGTTGGTCAGTTTCGGTCTACACAGTGTGACAATTAAGTTCCGAGACTGAGTCTTTAAAAACTGTACATTTAAAAATTAAGTATTTCATAACATAATCGCCTTCGAAGTAGTTCCCTTGTGGCACAAACACAGCGATTACAGCGATTTTTCCATACATTGTAGCAGTTCTGGAACGCTTCAAGGGGGATGTCCTATAGTACTCTTGTCACGGTCTCTTGGACGTCGTTAGCGGATTCAAAATGCGTATCCTTTACCACTTGTCTAACTTTGAGGAATAGACTAGAGTCACATGGTGACAGATCAGGCGAATATCAGGGCTGCGAAAACATTTCAATCCCTCTAGAGGTCAAAAATTGAGTACCACTGAAGGCACTGTAGCAAGGCAAATTGTCATGATGAGGAATCCATGCTCTCGCGATGTTGGGACGCACTCTGCTTACCCTTTTTCAAAGTCATTCCAGTACATCACGGCTGTAGTCCTGATTACTCAGCACTTTGTCCAGTTGGAACGAACTCCTTATGGACTACACCTCGGCAGTCACAGAAGCAGATCGTTACTCAAAATTTCGCATCTCTTTGTTTTCGTGACAAGCACCTTTAACACACTCTTATAAAACACGACACAGCTAGAGAACTGATGATTGCACGAGGATTGCCAACACGTCTGGCGATAGGGGAAAAATTCCGGACTGTCGTGTAGAAATTTCAAGGGCGCAGTGTTACCACAAGTGCGGGGGAAAATCAGTCTCGAAACTTATTTGTCACGCTGTGTATTTGTCTGTTTATGTTTTTGTTCAGTAAAATTAATTTTGGGTCGTTCGTCAATTCAGGGTTGTTAAGTCATTTCGGACTGTATCTCAGGGGTCAGTTTTGATTCCTTTTCTTCTCAACTTGGGCTGTAATTGTTCAGGTTAGGTTATTTGTGATACTGGGCTAATTATCAGTTTTGTACTCACTTCGAAACTGTTTTTCGGTTTTAGTTTTTTTGCCAGTTTTTATTCCTTTTTAACATCTAAATGAATTGGTATTCCGTTTTGGCTGCTTGTCATACCTGGACTGCTTCATCCGAGTTGGGCTATCGACCACTTTTGGCTTCGTATCAATATTTAGGACGTTTACTGCCAGTTTTGGTTGTTTTCCAGTTTAGTGCTTTTGCGCTGTTACCTGGACTTCACTGTTCACTAGTTTGTGTCATTTCGCGTAGTTTTTGATCGGACTTGATTACACGTTCTGTCATGTTTCATTTGAATCATCCCCTTCCCCCTTCTAATCAGTTATGGCCAGACGTGATCGTTTTCAGTCATATTTCATTTATAGTGTTCCTACGTATCTGTTGAGTTTGGTCAGAATTATTTCGGCCAGTTCTGGTTGGATTTGATTGTTTTTATCTGGTAGAGTTTTGAGAACTAGATTTAGAATACAGATAGAGAGGCTATGACACCGGAGGGCTCAGTCGGAAAGGAATCTTTAAAAATGGGGTTAAAAATGGAAAGAAAAGAAAGATGAAAATGCGGAATAAAAAAATAGCTCCACTTTTCTAAAATAATCAAGAACTTTTGCAGGCTGAAAAGGGCACTGTTCATCTGAACCCGACTCACTGGCGTCGAACCCATATGGAGCGGGGAGCAGCTACTCCACACATGGGAGTTTCCATGTGGAGCATCACACTCCATATGAAAAAACTTCCCGATTGACAATGAGGCCAATTGCGAGTGCATTTGTGAACATCACTCAGTAATCACACTAATGCTGAGCGAGCACTTCACACACACTATATTAAAATGATGAGATGTTGAACACTCACAAAAAAATGTGATTGGCCAAAAGCAGAGTTAGGCGTTATTCGAATAATAATCATGAATAACAGATCAATAATTATTCGTTATCCATTATTCGTCAACACATAAAATTATTCGTCAATCATTATTTAGTAAAATGAAGATGTGAATAATATTCGCCAATCATCGTTATTCGTTATTCATTGCGGACGCAGTAACAAAACAAAAAATTTAACGAGGATCAGTGGCGTAGCCAGGATTTTTCCAAAGAGAGCCGGGGGGCAAAATAAGATTTTCAAGGGAGAAAAAGTCGAAAATTGAAGTATTTTTTAAAAATCGTCAATATTAGAAGACTATGTAAAAATATTGGCGGGGGAATTTGTGTGTACGGGGGGAGGGGTAAAATATTTTTGGGGTGAGGGGAGGGGGTATTTTCCTTTATACCAAAATATCATTTTTTTGGGGAGGGTAATTTTTTGGGATGGTGGTAAAGGGAGGGGGAGGGGGATTTTTGGGAGGATTTTGGGGGAATATTTTTGGGGATGGGAGGGGTATTTTCTTTGATAAAAATTTATTGGGGGTGAAAATATTTTTGTTGGGAGAGGGAAGGGTGTAAAAAAATATATTTTTTGGGAATAATTTTTTTGCGGGGGGGGGGTGAAAATATTTTTGGTGGGGATATTTTTTCTCCCTAATCTTACTTGGGTAATTAGAAAATAAATACAGTTTTTCCGGATTTCTTCGGAGAGGGGGCAACGCCCCCTGGCCCCACTTTGGTTACGGGTCTGATTCCATTATTCGCGTGATTGATGTTATTGAATACTGATTACTGAATAATGAATGACTACTCGTTATTCATACTTAGGACTAACGAATAAATTATTCGTTATTCATGCGCTTATGAATAACGAATAACAGTTGCGTTATTCATTATTCATTATTCGAATATTATTCTGCCCAACTCTGGCCAAAAGTCCCAAAACGGTAGTGGTTTGTGATATGTTGTGTGAGTCCTCCAAATTGTCAATCGGGTTACACAAAATCAATAAAACTAACCAGAGTAGAAAAGTGGACCTTTTCGAAAACTTTTGTACTACTTTTACAAAAAAAAAGTACGATATCAACTTTAAAAATTTCATCTCGCTTCATATGGGACTTATAAGCTTCAGTGCCTTTGTTGTGAACGTAAATAAGTTCTAGGTATTTTCTAGAATATTCTCTATACACGCAGGTAAAAATTCCACGCCACAGCAGTACTCCCCATCGATGCTTTCAAGGGCTATTTCCTTTCCCCTTGAACCCCATGTTTCAAAGTACTTCCGCAGTAGTTACTGTACAAGTCTAGCTAAATGAAATCAATCACAACGTGAAGCTAAGCACGACTATATACACTCTGATAGTAATATATCGAACATATCGAATACTTACAAACGTATCCCGGCTGAACGACGAACTCGGGTAGCGTCCGTACATGTTGTCGAGCGCAGCCCCGCCGGACAGGTGTTGAGACACGAACGCCGGCAGTTGGCCGGAGTCGTCCTCGATCACGTCCACCTCTGGTATCAGATCCGGATTCTTGGACGGCGAGTGCGAGCTCTCCCGGTCCAGGTACTTGCGCTCGCCCATATCCGTCAGCGGCGGGGTGCCGTCCTCCGTCGAGCTAACCGAAATCGGTATGAGCGACGTTTCGTCGAACGGGAAGGCGCTGCTATCGGTGCTCCTCAGCGTCTGTGTGGTCGACGCCGACGGCGGCGACCGTACCGTGGTGTGGCAGGTCACGCTCTTCTCGAGGGTGCTGTGGCGCGCCACGTACCCTTCGACCGTCTGCGCGTTCATCAGTCTTCGTATCAGCTGGACATCGTCGGGCGCCACGTTGCCGTCGGCCCGTCGCGGACAGCCCAGTATGTCGCTGATCTTGCAGCTGCCCGACGAGATACGCTTCAGGATGCTCTTCAACTTACGTCGTTCCAGCGTCTCGCAGCTCTCCGGCGACGGCAGCTCGAACTGTTTGAAGGTGGCCGGCAGCGAGTACGTGTTGTCCTCCTCGTCGAACCGGCTTTTCGCGGCTAACACCACCTCCATGGCGGTCGCCTCCGACAGACTGCGGGTCAACGCGTTGCCATCGCGGACGCCGACGCCACCGCCGCCGGCCGCGCCCTTGCTCGAGTCTAGACTGCAGCTGCGCACGAACACGTTCTCCTCGAGCTCGGCCAGCTTCTGGCGCTCGTTCAGTATCTTCAGCTTCTTGACGAACGGCAGACCCGAGTACTCGGGCGACAGGTCGTCCACCGAGCGGTACTTTTTACCCTGTTTCAAGATGCAGCGTGCGCTGGCCGGGGGACGCAGACGCGACGTGTCCGCAGCGGGCGTTCCGTCGACTCCGCGCGAGCCGGACACGAGCTCCGCTCCTCCGCCGCTAGTGCACGCGGCTCGACTACATTTGCTACTACTACCGGTAACGTCGCTACTACTACTGTTACTATTACTACTGCTGTTACGGTTATTGTTGCTATCATTATCGCTTGCGTGGTCGTTACTATTGCCGGTGGGATTGTTCTTGGCTCCGGCGACGGGAGCTTTACTAATATCACAAATATTAAAATTAACTAACGTATTGTCGAAAAGTTTAGCGCTTTGAGTCGAAGAGGTACTTTGAGCATTTTTGATACCGCTGCCGTACAGTCTGGTCAGGCAGCGATGCGGGTTCACGTTGGTCCTACCCTCGCGCAAACTCACCGTGTCCTCGACGCCGCCGGTCTTCTTCTCGCCCGTCGGGTTCAGGTGGTCGTACTTGACACGAGCGCGCAGCTGGGGCCGCGAGCCCTGGTTCACGGTCGCCTTGCGCAGCAAACACCACGGCTTCATGAACTCGCGTTTCTCGTGCCGGCTACTGCTGCCGCCACTGCTACTGCTGCCGCCTCTCTCCTCGTCCTTGGGCAGAACGTCTTCGGCGAAGACCACCTCCTTCTTGACCGACTTCGGCTTGCGGTTGGGCTGCGACGATGAGAAGGCGGGCGCCGGCGGCGCCGTCGAGCCGGCGTTACGCTTCTCGCTGTCCTCTTTCTGTTTGAGCAGCAGCACCCGCTGCATGAAGGGCAGGCCGACGCCCAGCGGCTCCGGCTCGGCTTCGTCCTTGGATGGCTCGGCCGCATCGACGGCCTCCGGCTGCGCGGTCGACGGATGATGGTGCGGGTGGTGTTTGTCGGTGAGCGTTATCAGCTTGTTGAGCAGCGGGAAACCGGCGCTGATGCGACGTTCCGACGCCGGCGCCGTCGATGTCTCGCCGTCCTGGTAGTTGTCCTCGCTGCTTACCTTCTGCATGCGACACAGCATGCCCTTGTTGCTGGGGTGAAGCTGGCTGTCTGTTTTGCCGGAGATGCTAGTCAGCGGCTGCAGCTCCAGGCTGTCTTCGCTTCTGGAAAATGAGCGATATCTGGTCACTGACACGCGATACTCGAAAGGGTAGTTTCCGGGGCCGAGGGTGCGGTGTCTGGGGGGAGGGCTAATACGCCCCACCAAATATTATCTCAATTATCTCAAGGTGAATACAAGACCTGGTGCCGAAGATTCACTATGCGAGCTTTTCAGTGAGTAAAGCCAACGCAGTGGGCAGGGTTGGACATGACCACGTATCGGGAAATTTCCTGATGGACGTAGCCGTAATAGTCAAAATTGAGCAAGTCCGGTTGGTTCTTTCAAATGTTGAAATAAGAATGATTAGAAGGAATAATTGTATAACTGTTTCCAGGAGTGGCAAGTTGAGTGCAGCAGGCGTGCAAGTGCTACACACGGGAACATTTTTGCTACACTCGGGAAAATTGGAAAAAAAGTCTGCTACACTCTGAAAAATAAAAATTTTGCACCACTCGAGAAAATTTTCAAGGAAACTTAAATTTTGTACCATGCCTTACGGAAAAAAATGGGGGAAGATTTTTACCTCAGGAAAATCGCTACTTTATTAAATTTATGATCAGTCATCACCATCGTAATTCGTAAAATCGAAAATGTGACTCATGACTGTATTCTTCTGTTTCTGTTTGCTCGTGGATTAAGATTCAGATTGATTGAATTTAAATTGAATCGTAAGTTTGTTCATTCGTGATCAATTTCAGTTATCAATTTAAGTGTTGATTATTTACAAATATTTTGATTTGATTATAATTAATTTGATGTTCTAAATATTTTTTGTGTGCTACACAGGGGAGAATCAAAACTTGCCACCGCTGACTGTTTCAGGTGATGGGCTGGTGCATACAATGATAAAGACTGCAATTTATTATCAGTGAACACGAACAATGACTATTAATACTGGCTGTAAAATGACACCCCCTCTCCTATTTTTAAACTGGTGCTTATAACGATATAATATTGTAATTTATCATAGGTGAATAAAAACAGCGACCATTCATTTACTTTTACTTTTATTTAGTGACTTCCAGTTTCGATCGAAAAAGGTTTATCTTCAGTTGCACCCTGAATTAGATGTTGCTAAAATACTGCCCCCTTCCCTCTATGAGATGAAAATGTAGAAGAAATCATTCATCGAGGAAAAATGACGTATTTTCTGATTTTTTTTTCCCCGTTTTTGAGCATTACAGAAAATAAGAAACACCCATGCCCATATTACGCGTCTTTTGACTTTAATATGAGCCACCCGAGCCTTTTTGACATTTTCATTCGGCTTTGGAGGACTGCAGATTGACTTTCTGAAGCGTTTATGCACATATTTTGATAATATATTGACCCCATTGCCCTTTCCACTTTGTACATTGTCAAAAGAACGAAAACATGGCTCTCGCCAGAGCGATTCCCGCTTTGGGGGCCCATTAGGGTATCCCTTATTTTAAAAGTTTTCGCCAATTGATTAGCATTGCACTGAAATTTGTTCCAATGGATGTAGAAACTCGCCATAAAAAATTTGAGTCCCAATTTGAGGACAGTAACCTGTGTCGCATTGACCTAAGTTATGTGTACCTATAGTATGGAGAAATTTCCAAAATTCGAAAAAACCAAAAATTTTGGAATTAAAGACTGATTTTAACTCAATTCTCGCTAGTCAATTGTTATTCACTTGCTGCGACGCTCGTTCGGTACACTCGTAAAGTGGTCAATTATTCAAAATATCTAGCTCATTTGACGACGATGAATTCGTCTAAATAGTATGTACTGCGTACGTAAGCTCTCCGAAAATTTTTTGTTCCAAAAAAGACATGATGTATAATTTTCAAAATTTAAAAAAAAAAATTGTAACTAAAGACTGTTTTTAACTCAATTTTTCACGGTGAGTTCGAATTTGGTATTCCCATTCGGCGGCGACGCATCGTTTTGAAAAAACACTTGAAAATGTGGTTAATTTAGGTCAGAAAATGACTCTAGCTCAATTTTGATGACGGATTTGAATTCGCCGCGAAAAATTGAGTAATTAGCACCAGCGTCGACGCCGAAGCTTTCTGAAAATTTTTTTGACCCCCTAAAAAAACATAATGTATAATAGTATGGAGAAATTTTCAGAATTCGAAAGAACCAAAAATTTGTAACTAAAGACTGTTTTCAACTCAATTTTCCACGCTGAGTTCGAATTTGTTATTCACATTTGGTGGCGACGCTCCGTCTCCGAGATACACTCGTAAATGTGGTCAATTTGGGTCAAAAAATGACTCTAGCTCAATTTTGACGACGAATTTGAATTCGTCGTGAAAAATTGAGCAGTTAGCACCAGCGCAGACGCCGAAGCTCTCCGAAAATTTTTTTGTCCCAAAAAAAAAACATGATGTATGTAGTATCGAGAAAATTTTCAAAATTCGAAAAAACCAAAAATTTGGATTTAAAGACTGTTTTTAACTCAATTTTTCACGCTGAGTTCGCATTTGTTATTCAAATTTGTTGGCGACGCTCCGTCTCGGAGATACACTCGTAAATGTGGTCAATGTAGGTCAAAAAATGACTCTAGCTCAATTTTGACGACCGATTTGAATTCGTCCCGAAAAATTGAGTAATTAGTACCAGCGTCGACGCTAAAGCTCTCCGAAAAAATTTTTTCCCAAAAAGACATGATGTATAATTTTCAAAATTCAAAAAAACCAAAAATTTGTAACTAAAGACTGTTTTCAACTCAATTTTTCATGCTGAGTTCGAATTTGCTATTCAAATTGGGCGGCGACGCTCCGTTTTAGAGATACACTCGAAGATGTGGTCAATTTAGGTCAAAAAATGACTCTAGCTCAATTTTGACGACGAATTTGAATTCGTCGCGAAAAATTAAGTCATTCATTAGCACCAGCGCCGATGTCGAAACTCTCCAAAAACTTTTTTGACACAAAAAAGACATGATGTATGGTATGGAGAAATTTTCAAAATTTGAAAAACCAGAAATTTGGAATTAAAGACTGTTTTCAACTCAATTTTCCACGCTGAGTTCGAATTTGTTATTCACATTTGGCGGCGACGCTCCGTTTCGGAGATACACTCTAAAATGTGATCATTTTAGGTCAAAAAATGACTCTAGCTCAAGTTGGACGACGGATGTGAATTTGTCGCGAAAAATTGAGTAATTAGCACCAGCGTCGACGCCGAAGCTCTCTGAAAGTTTTTTTGACCCACAAAAGACATGATGTAGTATGGAGAAATTTCCAGAATTAAAAAAACCAAAAATTTTGAATTAAAGACTGTTTTCAATTCAATTTTTCACGCTGAGTTCGAATTTGGTATTCACATTTGGCGGCGACGCTCCGTTTTGGAGATACATTCTAAAATGTGGTCATTTTAGGTCAAGAAATGAGTCTAGCTCAATTTTGACGACGGATTTGAATTCGTTTCGAAAAATTTAGTAATATGCACCAGCGCCGACGCCGAAGCTCTCCGAAAATTTTTTTGACCCAAACGTACACTGTTGTTTTCTCATACATACATTCTCTCAAGTACTTTCACCAAGTCTTTACTTACACCCTGTTTTCTTCATACTTTCCAAATTGCCGCGTGTTTGACCGAGTCAAATGCTTTATTAAAGTCTATTCACATGAGTTCCAGGGGTATATTGTCCTCTTTTGTTTTCTCCAAATTTGGTTCAGTGCGAAAATATGGTCAGTGGTTGAATAGCCTCTCCTAAATCCCGCTTGCTTCCTTGTTCGATTCCATTCCGTAACTCCATACATTTTATTTCTCAATATTTTCCCGAATATATGTATTGCTTATATTTGACAAGACCGGCAGGTCTGTAATTGATCAAATCACTCCTACCCCCTTTTTTGAACGGCGAAATTATTTCCCTTCATTTTTACTGTCTGTAAAATGATAATTCTCCATATTTTACCCCGAAGTCAGATCGAACTAGCGTCTTTAAATAGCAGGTAGGGGTGAAGATGAAGGAATGCATTAATTTTCTTTCTGCAAGGAATGGGATGAGTCCATTCTTGATCGTCTCATTCATAAATGAGAAAAGAATGAAAAATGGCATCATTTTTCCATTATTCCCGAAGCTAGAGCCCTGTAAATACAAGTGAAGACAAACGCCATTTTGACTCGAATCGTGCCCGTGGACGCCGAATCCGACTATGCGGAGCGTACCGCGTAGTCAATTCGGCATCGGGCACGGTTCGAGCCAAACTGGCGTATGTATTCACTCGTATTAATACGGCTTATTTAGCAAAACAAGGTCTGGTTTCATGTTGAGGGGGGGAGTCTCTCTCCCTGAATAGAACTTGCCACTAATTTATGTGACATTTTACATGATCGACCTCAAAAACACACGCAAGGTGTCCATGCAAAAAAGGCCAACTGTCGTCCCTGGTAGCACCTTTCTGCTGCATTACAACCAAAGGATGTGCTCTGACCAAAAATCATCGTAGGCAGTCAAAAACTTAAGAGTTCAGAAAACCTCAGAAAGTACCACGACTATCTCACAAGAAACTTCTCAGGTAAGGTGGTGCCAGAGACATGACTGTGGTGACCCAAATCGCATACTGAGTCTTTCAAGATTCGGAACGAAAGGGGAAAAAATAAAAATAAAAATAAAATGGAAAAACTTACTGATCGCATTCTCCCAACCTCCCCTCTCACTACAAGGAATTTACATGAGGCAACCCATTTGATGGTTAAATAGATACGAAAAAGTTCGAAATGTGCAAAACAAAAAACATTTTACTGCGGAAATGAATGAAGAAAATTAATCTTATCGTAGCTCAACATTTCGTGGAATGCCAAATGACGGGGGATGACAATAAAAAAAAATAAAAAATAAAAAAAAAAACATAAAAAATAGAATAAAACGCGAAAAAGAATTTTCGATACGATGACAGAAAAACAAGCGACGGAAAACTCGCGGATTCGAGAAAATAAGAGTTTACAGTGAAACACCGAAAAAAGAAAACATTTTTTTGCAAAAGTTTCAAAAATGCACGAAAATATTTGTCGAAAAAAGTAAATACAGCCAATCACCGAAAAAATCAATCATGTATCGACGCTCGAAATTTAATGAATCGATGGGAAAGAAGCAAAAATGAGAAGAAAAAAAAAGAAACTAAAAGGAAAAGAGAAAGAAAAAGAAAGAAAATACGGAGAGCATCACATAGGAAGATAAGGGAAAAGAGGAAAAAGTAACAGTACTATTCTGCATGCAAATTTTTACCTGTATGCAGAATGAGGAAGACGGAGGGTTGAAAAAACTATAATCAATTCTCTTGTTTTACTCACCACAATTGAAATTTCTTACGGATAATAGGGGTTTTTGAGTCACTGATTTCGAAAATTCCAATAGGTTTTTCTTTAAGCCCTAATTTAAGTTCCGGAATATAAATTGAGTCCTACAGCGTACAAATTTGACTCGTCCTAGAAAATACCGTAAGGTATTTGTGGCGACTCGGCTTGCCCGTTTTCGCCGAAGCGAGGGATGTATAGACCTTTCGAAATTACACAAAATCTTTCTTTTCGCGCTGAACCTGTTTCAGCTACCTTTCTGGGCTTCTTTCTCGCGATCCGTCTCCTGCACCCCTCGCTTAGAGGATCAAGAGCGTGACCTGCCTTTTGTTCACTCTCGCTCTCTCTCCCTAATGATCATTCGAATCGGCGAAATGTAAATTCTGTGTATAGTCAGTCGTTGTATAGAAGTGAATAAATAATCTTTGGGCTAGATGGTCGCGTGTTTTCATTAGCCCTCGTGCTAAACTGGTGACCTGCGACGATGATTTTCGAACTAATTTTCCGCGATTTTTCTCGTTATCCCGCTTAACAATCTCGCGTCTCATAATGCCTGACGAAAATAACAGTGTAAATAGTGGTGTAAATAGTGGTGCGATGCCATCATCTCTTGCCGCGATCGCAAAACTCGAACTTCCGCGTTTTTCCACGCGAAATGTTAAACTCTGGTTCGGTCAGGTGGAAGCTCGATTCGAAACGCACAGCATCCGATCAGAGCGGACGAAATATAGTTACGTGGTCGGTGCTCTCGAGACTGAGATTGCCGAACATGCCTCAGATTTAATAATGTCTCCTCCAACTGAGGAGCCTTACACTCAACTGAAAAATCGTCTGGTGAAGGAATTCGAGGAAACGGAGGTACAAAAAACGAGGAAACTCATAGAAGGCTGCGAACTAGGGGACCGAAAGCCCTCTACCCTACTCCGAGAGATGCGCGATCTCGCGGGTGGCCGTGTATCGGACGCATTTCTAGCGAATATCTTCCTTCAACGACTGCCGCAGAACGTAATATCGATCCTTACAGCGGTAGGCACGGAGGACCTAACAAAAGCCGCAGCCATCGCTGACCAAATCGTCGATGCCACTCGCCCTCAAATCGCCGCGACAACAGTGTCCACGCCGCTATCCTCAGCTAACGCGACATCCGCCGACTCTACCATTAACGCAATGCAGAGACAAATCAGCGAGTTGACAGAAACTGTGAGTCGTCTGTCAAAAAAGCTCGACGACCCACGCTCCAGATCCCGATCCCGCTCTAGGGGAAACTCATCACAGTATCGCCCTCGATCCAGCAGCCGAACGAAGAGTACCCACGACCACTGCTGGTACCACTTCAAATTTGGATCAAATGCCAAGCGCTGCTTGACTCCCTGTAAATATGCTGAGGGAAAACAGACTGGTGAGCAGGGAAACGAGTAAATGCGTCGGTAGACGCCGCTACCGGCGCAATTCCTTGCACTCGGCGACTGTTTGTGTACGATCCAAGTACGGGCTATCGATTCCTCGTCGACACAGGCGCGGACGTCTCTGTAATTCCGCCAACAAGAGGTGATCGGCAGTATCCCGAAACGACCAGACTGTTCGCCGCTAACGGGACCAAGATTCTAACATATGGGAATCGAACTTTGTCACTCGACTTAGGACTCCGTCGTGATTTTCGTCATAAATTTATAATCGCTGACGTGGAGCATCCTATCATCGGAGCCGATTTTCTTTCTACTTACGGTCTCCTTCCCGATCTACAGCGTCGCCGCTTAATCGACACCCTAACTTCGCTTCATCTAAAGGGTAAGATCCACACAGTTGCGCTTACACAGGTAACCATTTCTACTGTTGATCGTAACTCCCGATTTTCCAAGCTTGTCGCAAATTTTCCCGATTTAACGTGTCCCACGAAACGCCGTGAATGTAGGGTGCGGCACAATACAACCCATTTAATAGAGACCACTGGTCAGCCGGTAGTCGCCCGAGCTCGTCGCCTACCACCCAATAAACTGAAGGCAGCAAAGGCGGCATTTCAAGATCTCCTCAACCGTGGCGACATACGCCCATCCAACAGCCCTTGGGCATCGCCCATACACGTAGTCCCAAAGCCCGGTACTGACCGTTGGAGAATCTGCGGTGATTACCCGCCCTGAACGCAATCACGCGTCCCGATAGGTATCCAGTCCCTAACATCTTAGATTTTAACGAACATTTGGCCGGATCCCGTATATACACGACCTTAGATATCGAAAGGGCGTACCATCAGGTGCCAGTTGCGCCTGAAGACGTACCCAAGACCGCTGTTATTACGCCTTTTGGCTTATTTGAATACCTAGTCACTCCTTTCGGGTTACGCAACGCGGCCCAAACATTCCAACGATTCATCGACAACATCCTAAGAGGCCTCGATTTTGCTTATGCCTACTTAGACGACATTTTGGTGGCATCTCAGACCCCTGAGGAACACGAGGCACACGTCCGAGCCGTTCTTGAACGCCTCCATAATGCGGGGTTAGTTCTGAATGTTGACAAGTGCGTGTACGCATGCGAGGAAGTCACATTCCTCGGCCATCGCGTAAATTCAACAGGAATTCTTCCGGACCCTTCCCGAGTTTCCGCTGTGGCTGAGTTTCCTCGCCCAGTAGACGTTCGAGGCTTGAGGCGATTTTGTGGTATGGTCAACTTCTATCGCCGACATCTGAAAGACGCAGCCAGTATCCAGCAGCGACTACAGGCTCTCATAAAAACTAACAAAAAGAACGACCGTACCCCCCTAGACTGGACAGACGACGCTGTCGCCGCTTTTAAAACCTTCAAGACAGCACTTGCGAACGCAGCAATATTGGCTCACCCAGATGACTCGCTCCTGTGGTCACTCTCAACTGACGCTTCTGACCACGCGTTGGGCGCTGTATTGCACCAACTACGGGGCGAAACCCTCGAGCCACTTGCCTTTTTCTCACGCAAGCTGAAACCTGCCGAGACTAAGTACTCAGTATATGATCGTGAACTACTGGCAATCTATACTGCAGTAAAGTACTTTCGGCAGCAACTTGAAGGTCGAACTTTTTCTGTATATACCGACCATCGCCCACTCACATATGCGTTTCAAAAGCCTGCAGACAGTGCGTCGCCCAGAATCCAGCGACACCTTAATTACATCGCCCAGTTCTCCACAGACATCCGGTATATAGAAGGTCCCAGCAACATTGTCGCCGATACGCTTTCACGCGTAGCAGCAATCACGACCCCAGCTGCTGTCACAGTTGAAGAAATAGCTACTGCGCAGCAGTCTGACAGTGAACTTACTGCAATCGTTTCTGGCGAGTTGCAAACTTCCCTTCAGTTACAATCAATTCCGGTACCTGGCACACCTCACACCCTTCTGTGCGAGGTTGCCGATAACAAACAACGTCCCTTTATCCCAACAAAACTTCGCGAACGCGTCTTCCATAGTATTCATGGATTGTCACACCCAGGGCCAAGGGCAACAGTCAAACTTATCGCCGACCGTTTTGTATGGCCTGGCCTCCGTAAAGACTGCGCCCGCTGGGCACGTGCGTGTTCATCCTGCCAGCGAGCCAAGGTATCACGGCACACATGTTCACCCCTTGGCAATTTCGCAGAGTCCGACCGTTTCGATCACGTTCACATTGATATCGTTGGTCCTTTACCGCCCTCTCGCGGTTACCGATTCCTAATCACTATGATCGATAGAGCAGCACGCTGGCCCGAAGCCGTACCAACAAACGACATTTCTGCCGAGTCAATTTCGAAGGCATTTCTGCATACATGGGTATCGCGTTTCGGTTGCCCAGTCACGATCACCTCGGACAGGGGACGCCAGTTTGAGTCTGATCTGTTCGCTCGGCTGGCTAAACTCTTGGGCGTTAACCACCTGAAAACCACGGCGTACCACCCCCAGGCCAATGGCCGTATCGAGCGCTGGCATAGATCGCTCAAGACTGCAATTATGGCCTACGAAGATGACAGATGGGCAGACCATCTCCCTCTCATTTTGCTCGGCCTGCGTACGGCAGTCAATTCCGATCGAGGAGTTTCTCCCGCTCAATTAACTTATGGAGCTGATCTCCGCCTTCCTGGAGAATTTTTCACCCCCGGGAACACAACAGCTCTCGACAATCCACCGGAATTTATCAAGCGCCTACGCGAGTCACTCGCACACTTCCGCTCCAACATGCCCCGACATGGTGTACCACGGGTGTTCGTTCCATCAGCATTGGCGTCGTGCACCCATATCTTCCTCCGGGTAGACACGCCGAGACGTGCGTTGGAACCACCCTACAGTGGACCTCACCGTGTAATCAAACGGACTTCTAAAACGCTGGACATCGACCTAAACGGTAGACTTACAACAGTTTCCATTGACCGAGTCAAACCAGCCTACCAGCTGGGAGATGACCTCGGAGACACAGCAACAGAGCCCCACAATAGATCGGCGAAGTCAGAGAGAGAACCGCGCATCACGCGTTCCATGACAGCGAAGCGTAAGGTTCACTTCTCTGCAGACTTGTAAAATTGTACCATTTTTGTATAGTATTCTTTATAATAATCTTCGCCGTTTTTCTTGTACATTTTCTATTCTCACCATGCTTTTTTCCAGCATTTGATTTTTAACTTTCCTATTCACTGTTGTATACATGTATTCTGTAGTTATTGTGTTTTCGCCGATTTGTATAACATATTGTTTATATTGTATAGTTTAGTTTCTTCAATATCTTTTTTAATGTCAGGTTCCAATTCTTGTATGTGTAATAGCCTTGTTCTTTTTCTCTTGTTCATGTCGTTGACACTAGGGGGAGAGTGATGTGGCGACTCGGCTTGCCCGTTTTCGCCGAAGCGAGGGATGTATAGACCTTTCGAAATTACACAAAATCTTTCTTTTCGCGCTGAACCTGTTTCAGCTACCTTTCTGGGCTTCTTTCTCGCGATCCGTCTCCTGCACCCCT
Source organism: Acanthococcus lagerstroemiae (assembly GCA_031841125.1). Taxonomy (NCBI): domain Eukaryota; kingdom Metazoa; phylum Arthropoda; class Insecta; order Hemiptera; family Eriococcidae; genus Acanthococcus; species Acanthococcus lagerstroemiae. Next base: position 28,862,808 of record CM063113.1, on the reverse strand, counting down.
CGCTTAGAGGATCAAGAGCGTGACCTGCCTTTTGTTCACTCTCGCTCTCTCTCCCTAATGATCATTCGAATCGGCGAAATGTAAATTCTGTGTATAGTCAGTCGTTGTATAGAAGTGAATAAATAATCTTTGGGCTAGATGGTCGCGTGTTTTCATTAGCCCTCGTGCTAAAGTATTAAAATAAATGTTTTTCGCGTCGTTGAGTTCGAAAACTTTGTCAATTTTCTCACAGAACAGCAATTTGAGCCCCGAAAGTCAAAATTATTTCGTAAAATAATCAAGATTTACTTTTACTCGGAATTTGAGTAGAATTTCCTGGGTCCTTAAATTCGAAAATTCAAAAGCAAAAACTGGATTCTTAAAGTGATTAAAATGGACTTTTGGGAAACAGATTCCAGTGTCAAAATGGAGAATATGGGGCGAGTTCCGTCTCTCAATTCGAAAATTTTATCATCAGCTCGTTAAATTTTATATCAATTCAGAAAGAGGACCCCAAAACCCAAATCACAGCCCAAAATAGACAAATTTTGTTTGGTCCTAATTATCGAAATAGCAAAATCAAAACTGAAGAAAAATTTCAAAACTGTCCGAAGACGATTATCGGGGGAAGGAGGGGGTGGGGGTGGGGGGAATTCAAACCTTTGAAAATCAAACAACTATCAAATTAAGAGAGTTTTTGCTAATTTAAAAAGGAAGAATTAAGTGAATCAAACTTAGGAATTACAATGGCTGCTATCTTCATAGTTTATTTTAGTTTTTAACGTCGATCAATATTGGTTAATCTCTGGACTCTCAATGTTGGCTTGTGATTGTTACATAACAAGTTCTAATGAGCTTCTTCTTTCAAAATTATACACAAAAATTACCATCTAATGCAAAAATAGTCGAGGATTGAAGAGCCATTCAACGATGACGTGAACAAACCTTATAAGTACAATTTCGGCCACATTTAGTTGTTTTATTCGGAAAGTGGGGTAGGAACAGGGACGTACCGAAGAGTTTTTCCTGGGGGACCAAAATTGTGGAAGTCTCAACTGACTCAACCTAAAATTCCCAGGTATTAAAGCAAAAAATGAAAACCTTTTGACTTGTTCGATTTTCCCCACTCCACCTGACTGAAATAGTAAATTTTCCTAACTGCTGAGTAAAAAATTCTACGGGTGGGGTGGGTAAAGTTGCCCCCTACCCCCCATCAGTATGTCCTTGGGTAGAAAAATTTTCTTTTCCTTTTTTTCACGATGCCGACTGATTTGCTGGTACTACAATGTGTTCTATGACGACAGTTTACAAACTAATAAAATGAATTTTCTAAAACAGTTTTCTGCGTGATTATTTCGCGAAAAATTATTTTGTACTTACGAGGTTTGTTCACGTCAGCGTCGCATTACTGTATTTTTAATTTCCCCAAACCCAAGAAATAAGACAATAAAGCAACCTTCATTACGAGAGTTCATTCGATTTCTGTGAAATCAACTACTGCTTCTAGAAATCCGTCATTCAACTTAAACTTTACTCAACAGATTCAGATTTTTTTAATGATGAACGTGTATCCATAAACTTTAACTTTTTCAAATTGAGTTTCGTGGCAACATGGCAACAATCATGGTGAGATAACAACAGTCCGCCAGTATGAAGTCAGTAATCGTAAAAACTCTCCAGTCCAGTGGTTTGCTCAATTTGAAAAAAAAAAAACACCCTCATCAATACTTGTCCATTTCGGATTGTGAATCTTTTAATCTCGAATCGGACCAAGAATTTCGCGTATGTTCGAAAGCAACAATCTTTAAGGTAAGGGCACCAAATATCGCCCACCTTTTTTTCAAACTCTGAAAAGTTGCACTTGAAATTGAGATATCCCGAAAATTACATATGTGACCTGGAATCATGAAATGTGCCTCTCTGGTGTCAAAGAAAAAAATTTTTCACTTTCTTGACAATTCTTATAAAAAAAAATCACGCTCTTTCGAATGAAAAAAATCGCAGCTTCCTATCTTCATTAGTTTTTCCACATATTGCATTTAAAATCACGTCAAACGTTTAAAAACATCCGTTTACATGGCGTTGAGGGAAACGGGCTTACAGGAAAACATCCGTTTACATGGCGTCGTGTAGAATGGGCCTACGGGAATGACAGAGGGTTGTCATAGCAATACGTAAACGCACCACCACAGATGTACACGCTATGTACATCTGTGCGCACCTCTACCACCATCCCATCTTTACACTTGTATAACTCAAAAACCTATGTTCGCACGAGAGGCACATTTCACGATTCCAGGTCGTGTAGAGGAAACTCTTAGCTTCAAATTCACGGAGTAATTAGGTCAGTATTTCAATTAGAGAGGAAGTACTCGTAGTTGCATTCCTTCTTTAAACGTATACCGAAATTAGGGTCTTGAAAATGGGCTCCTAATATCGTCCACAAACAAATATTTCCAAAAAGGCAAAAACCTGATACCTTTTATCATGTAAACGATTTATTTATATGAAGTATATTACGAATTTACGCAAGTAGTACAAATACAATTGTTTTTTATCTTCTTTAATTAATTTTTCACAGTGAATTTTGGTACATCGAACACATATTTAAAACTTTCATCAAGCCTACAGTTTTTTTTTTTTTTAACGGCAGAAACAGCCAAATTTATTTGCTCCTGCAATCAGCCAAGTCTTTTACAGGATTTAGGGACATGTTGCCATAAAAATACAAAATACAATATTTGGCAAATTTCATCAGTGGGCGATATTAAGGGACGAACGCATTTTTTACAAAATAATTCAAAAATTGTGAAAACTAAGAAAAGAACTTACTCGGGATTGATACTCGGAACTGTTACAGTCTGATACGTAAAATGAATCGTCGATTTTTTTTTAATGCATTTGAATTCATATAAATCACATATTCCTGGATTTTTGAAAAAAAATTTTGGCTTCACAAAAATTATTTTCGGTAATAGTTTATTTTTTCCCCATCTTACGAGTATTACGTTTTCCACGACATCATATATCAACAAAATGCATCTAGTACTGTAACTGACCACCAGGTTGTGCAGTAACAGACGAGATATTCAGGTAGACGATATCAAGAGACTGGGCGATACTTGGTGCCCCTACCTTAAGGTCCATGATTTCGATAGTTTGTCCGCCTCGGAATTTCATTTTGAATTCTTGGGTCGCACACGTGTCTGTATCAAAATCTTGACAAGCTGATTCGACGTCATCAGTTACCCTAAAAATTCCTTTTGTGACACTGAATTCGATTTATCGTTGAGTCACATACACGTTTCTCATTTCGAGTGTGCAATTCAAATAATGCTGTACTTAAAAGTAAACAGAATAAAAACCCGGAAACATTTTTGAACACAGCGATAAGAATAATACTTTACTCGATTTTCTAAGAAATTTTAATTTTCTCCGCCACGAGTCAAATTTAAAATTTTGAGACTCTCCCAAAATCGAGACGGGGAGGCTCAAATGTTAACAGTATTTGACCTGTGAGAAACGAAATTTTCAGAGCCATTTTCCAGAGCATGTCCAACCCTGGGAATGGAGAAGTTACGGGGCTCGCATAACTTAGAAGTGATACCAGACAAAAGTGGATTTAACGGGCGCTTTCAAAATAATTTGAATATCAAATACGATGGGCATAATTACTTTGTTCCTCTTCGACTTTTCCGCAGCACGCTTTTGACATCGCTACAAATTCTTTCGACGATTTTGTTCTTCGATCGATGCTCGGCGGCGGCCAGGGCCGCGTTCTCGACCATCGATTTCAGTTCGATTTGCTTTCTATGTTCTATAACAGCTGTTAAGTTATCACAAGTTAGTTTACGAGGAATGAAGAATTCGAAAAATATTGAGAAAACATAGTTGTGAGTGTGGTATAACAACTGCTTTTTATTCTCGAACCATTATTTTGGTATTTAACGTACAGGACTTTCAAAATTGAAGACAAAGTTAAAATCAATACCCACTTTCTCTTTTTTCTACATCAAACATCAGTAAAATTATGCGGGTTTTTCAAATTTTACGAGAAGTGTTCAGTCCAAACTGTAGCGGGGACTTTCGGAATCAAAGAAAACGAGAGTATGCGGAAAACGCGCATGTATTGATCGATCGAGAATTAAAGCAAAAGTAGGTCTTGTGAGTGCTAAACATAAACTGTAACTTAACTCAATGGATGCCCTGCCTGACCGATCGAGGGAGAAAAAGGACAGTGAGTAAGAAGAAAAAGAGCATAGTTTAGAAGATATCACGTACAGAAAGTATAGGCATGCAGGAGACAAAAGACGCCTGTGAGACGTTCGCATCGTGCTACGCAGAAAGTAGCCAGGTAGGACGATTTGTACAAAAACATACATTAGAGAGGAAAGGGCAGCGCAATCGTATTAAACTCTTGAACGAGTTATCAGTTTGCGAACCAGAATGCGGGAAAAATTTGGAGTTAATTCATTCGCTTGTTCATAAAACAAAAATGTACTTTATGCGGACGACCACGGAGAGTGCCTTCGGTCTGAAACAAACGTTTCGGCACTTTTAATTACTAGCCCGCTCGTACTTCTCAAACCCGCTTCCACGGTAGCCTGCTACAAATTCTCTCCGAACAAGACTGGATTTGCTTCGTTGCTCATCTAGTTTCGGCCCATTATCGGACAAAAAAGCTCTCATTTGAAACTTCAACCATCTAGTTAATATCGAATTGTGCTAACATTACACTTAATTACCTTTAGTTACGTTCCTCGCTTCCATCAGTCTTTTTCTGCCGAGAGTCTGCAGTATATCTTGCGCCTCTGGATAGTCCTTCATGGCCGCCAACACGTCTTCCCTGGACAAACTGAACAGCTCCGAGTAACCAACTGAACGTACATCAGCAGTGCGTCTGTTTGATAAGTGAAAGGTTTAGTTAGTTAGGTCGCGAATCGAGGCTGGAGTTTGTCTCCGTTCATCGATTATTGCATTCTGGTTTTCAGGCAGCAGATCGCACTCACTTATTTAGGCCGTCCAGGTTGAGGATTCCAATTTCGCCGAAGAAATCACCAGCCATCATCGTCGTCAGAACATGCCCGGTTTCGCTGCAAGAAAATGCAAAGAGTAAGTTCGTGGTGTTTTCACACATGGGGGGAGGGGCTAACCATATCTTGTTCACCTAGTTTTCCCTCAACCGTACATTTTCTATAGTGTAAACTTTATCTAACCGGGAGAACTGAGTCTTTGAAGGGCATCTGCTCTCTTGTCACCTTGGTTTTCAATGTTTATGGTCATGGAGCGCCAGGGGGGAGTGGGAACAAATAGGCCACTGGGAGAAACAGTTTTGCAGGCCACCACTGTAACAATCACAAGCTAATGTCCCCTCCCGTGACTTATACCCCCTCTCACTCCATTTATTGTTCTTGTAAACATTTTTTTCAATTTTTAATTTTCTTCTGAAAAGTCAATGTCTGCGTTTTCCGTTTGAAAGTTTGGGTGAGGAGGAATGAATTTTCTTGTAATTCCATTCTTATGTCTTTTGTGGATGAGAGGGAGTCAAAATTCAAAGTATGTTTTCATAAAATTGGTAATCCCTTAACTTTATCATTTATCAGTCAAGCTCAAATTTTCAGAGCATCATCTTCATTTAAAAAAAAAAAAAAAAAGTAAGATTACGAGTACGGTTGCGAGCGATTTTTTTTTCACAGTTCAGAGGAAGACGGATTCATCACCATACTTCTTTGAAATTCTTTCGCTGTACTTTACTCGGTATAAACCTTCCATCCCGACTCTACAAAAGACTTTTTTAAGATTCTTCCAGACTTTCATAAGGTGCTTTAAAATTCGTTATTAAGATGAGCAATAAAATGTGTACGTTGTAATTTCTTTTTTGACTCGGAGAGAGGAGGCAAATAGGAGATGTATCCTCATAATTTTTTAAAATCCTTTTAGGCGTTTTTTATTCTCCAAGACTCTTCCAGAACTCTCCAAGGCCATCTTTAAAACTTTTTCATCCGTATTCAGGATTATTATTTCAGACTCTATACAAAGACTTTTACACTCTTACGGACTTATGAGTATATAAGATGTTTTAGAACTTGTTAAAATAAGCAGTAAAACCGATATTTTCAACCTTTTTCCAGGGAAAGGAGAGGAGGGAGGAAATATATCCCCGACTTTTCCTTGAAATGCTGCTTCAATTTTGATTGAAAGTGAAGTACTTTTATTACAGCTCATGAAAATGAACAAAAAAGAAAAATCTCTTTACATGGCTCAATGTTGGTTTGGTTCCAATCTTCAGTCAACGGGCTCCACCGGGGATCATAACGTAATGATTAAGGGTGGATACTTCAAATATAGTAAACATCGAGTCTCTGAATTATTGAATTCATTCTGGAGACTATTTTATCAATTATCTCCACCCAAATTTGATCCAGCGGGGGCTGAAACGTGCAGTAATATGCAGATGTACAATAAGCTATAAACTAGAGTTTAGCTCATACCTTGAATAATTTCAAAAATGAACTAAGCGAGACAAAATATAACGATTATTCGTATCCTTGACACTAGCTTATATACCTGTATTTAAATATTTCATGTTTAGCCTATTATGGACCTTTATAAATGGGTGTATGCCAGAGAAACAGTTAGAACCGATCCACTCGACTCAAATTAATAAATTTTGGTGGGGATGACTGAGAAAATAACTTTAAAAATAAATTTAGTGACCCAGAAAACCCTATTAACATTTTTATGTTTTTACTTTGGCACATAAAGGAAAAAACGTTACTTTGGAGTGTTACAAAATGAGCGTTACGAAAATAATAATAAATGACTGACTAACTAACTAACTCGACTGACTGGATTTACAGACTGACTGAGACTGACTGGGACTAACTGAATTGACTGAACTGACTGACTGACACAATGGCATTCTCATGTCGGCGCAATCTGCGAAGCTAAGACATGAAAATGCTCTCCCGTGGTTGTAGACTCGTCTGCAAGATGATGCACTAGCAGAGCGTAGTGCTCGCAGGTCTTTGTTTTTGCTTTGATACTTGGAAATTTTGAGTTGAGTCAGTTGGGACTCCCCCCCCCCCAGGAAAGACTCTTCAATACTTTCCTGATCCTCCTTAAAACTGTGTTAAGGCTCGTTGACGCTCATTAATTATTTTCGATATATCTGAAGTACCCACTAATTTTTAGGTTATGACTTCCCATGGAAACTGCTGCTGATGGTTTGGATCCAAATAATATGAAAAATTGATATAACGTGTTTGAAAATTATGTAACTAGACTTTTTTCCCATTCTATTTACGTGAACTGAAATAAAAACAGTCCACTTCCACCCAAAAATGAAACCGAAGCCAATAACTTTTAGAAACATTTTTCACCAAATTTTGGGCATGTGTTTCGTTGTTACAGTATAGAAAGTAATTTCTTACAGTCGACCATTTTTTACATTTTATTTTATTTTTTCTTCAACAAAACTCTTTTTTTAGGACTTTTTACAGCAACGGAAAACCTCATGTTAAACTTCAGCCCCTCAACATCTTTTTGATTTCAGAAAAATTTTAGCTGGATCATTTCTAGACCAATTAACTAACACATTTAACCCTTGAGAGCCAAACATTCCGAGGGGGGATGTAAAACACCCTAGCGAGTATTGCCAAGTTTTCAAGTATGTTAAACGAATATTGAATAGACAGAACTAGTCTGAAACAAGCTTGGCAAAGTATTAATAAGTTTAAAGAGTCTTAACAATACTTAAATGAATTTGAGGAAGGCCCAAAAGATACTTACACTAGTTGGGAAAAATCTTTAATAAGCATTTAAGAAGCCTGAAAGAATTTTAATAGGTTTAAACTAGTTTTGAAGAGTATTAAAAGAGTCTTGAAGAGTTCTATAGAAACATAGTTGAATCACGAAGGTCCTCGAAGAGTCTTACAAAATCTGTATTAGTCTTAAAGAAGCTTGGAACAATCTTGAAAAGTATTAGATAAACTTGGGACTAGTTTTGAGGCTCTTAAATGAATTTCCAGGGATGTTTTAATTTTAAGTGAATATTGAAAAGTTTTGAAGCGTCTAGATCTAGTCTTGAGACTGAAACGAGTCAAAAGAAGTCTTGGTCAAGTCTCTAAAAGTTCAAGTCAGACCGCATTGAGGGATGAGGGGGGATGGAAACATTGTCCCTTTCTTTGTTCCCTATCAGCAAGGCCAAGACTTTTTTCGTTCCTTTTGGGCTTCATTTTTTGGGAGGCATGAAATTTGTCACCAACTTCTGGTTTGGTACTTCCTTGTTACTGCAGGGAACAAATTTTTGAAGTAGAACGATTTTTTCTTTGGAACACTATTTTTTTAGGATTTTTAAAGGCAAAAGTGCCATCACACATGGAAAATTTCATGGTAAACTTCAATCTCTCAAAATTTTTTGATTTTAGAAAAATTTTCGTTGGTGCATTTCCAGACCAACTAAACCACATTCAACTCCTGAGAGCAAAACACTTCAAAAGAAGCCATTACAACGAACCACTCTAATATCACACTTTCTATTTGGATAGCAATCGTATTGTCAATGTCATGAGAACATATACGAGTATGACAGCCGAATTACGTGTATTCCAAGGAGTTTTGAAACCATATTCCCCATCGTCCCTGTTGAAATACTCATGTCATCCCCGATGATGGTTCCAAGATAGGTCCAGAAGAGCCATACCCCTTTCGTGTTCAAGTTTGCCCTTGAATAGACTGAAGAATTGAAGAAATTTCTTATTTTGACCGAATTTGTTCTGCACTCGAGTACAAAGCAGCAAACATGTCTTCCAATTTTCTGGCCTGCTGCTTTTCGTCATTCTCCAAGCCCACCGCTGCATACCCGAATGCATCTTACCTGATCACCTCCAAAATACCGTCGGCGATTATGAACATCTCCCTGGCCACTTCGCCCTTCCGACAGATGAGATCACCAGGGGTGAATATAAAGGCTTTCATCTTCAACACCAAGTCGTGCAGGAATTCCGGCTGGCATTCTTGGAAAATGGTCACCTATTGTGGACATTTCAACGCGGCTGTATTGTATGTCACTTGAATCGTTTTACACGGATCGATGCCTCGGGGCAAACTGCGTACCTTTTTCAAGACGCTTAAATTGACGTGCAAGGCGAGCTCGGTTTTCAGTTTATCTGGTAACAATCCCAACGCGGTGTTGATGTCGCCGCCACCCTGTATCCGCCCTCTGAAAGAAAACAAAGCAGAAAATATTCATTCAGCTCGAGTCGAATTTCCCGCTGTAAATTCGAACAATTGCTTTCCGCCATCCTCCGTGTGTACACGAACTTATGAGAAACTACGTTGTCTTCGAACGAGGAAATTCGATTACGTCGGGCTGAATATTTCATTATTTTTACAAAGGGTTTTGCTTCTGCGGTAAGTACTCGTCGTGTTGGTGCACACTTCTAAGGGTCTTCATCGTTCTTACCGGAGCTCGCTATATTGAGCGGATTTCACCCGTACCGCCTCCGTCTGCGAAGAGGCCTGCATTTTTTCGGTTTCCAATTTTATCAAGAAATTTCTACACAAACTGACGCAGCCCTAAAATTAAAAATTCGGAAATAATTTACAAAATTTAGCTCGCAGGGCATTTTGGTCGGGAACAATTACGGATACCACTTCTATCAGCAGGTAGATTTCTAGTAGTACATAGATAGCAGGTATACACCTAGTGTAAGTTTTTCGACACAAGATTTTTGCCGTCAGTATTTTCAGTTGGAACCAAAAGTGGCCACTTGTTCCAATTTTTTTTTTTTAGATCAGCTCGTTGACCTATAACAAAAGCACAAACCTTAAGAACCTTACGCTCGTCATCTGATATTTTTCTTATTTATAATACCCATTTTTTTTTTTCGAATTTATACTTAAATCTACCATTTTTCATGGAACATGATTTATCTATAACAATGAAACATAATGCCGGCTACACACTTATCAGGAAAAACGCCATGAAACGACCGTGAAATATGAAAAAGCGAAAAGTGTGTAGAGTATGCGTGGCGCGTTTCACAGAGCATCTTTTTCGCATTTCATATTTCACGTCGTTTCGCTGAAGGTGGCGGTTTTTTCATGAAATATCAAAGGTTCTTCAGCAAGTGTTGTCTAGACATCAACATGGCGCTGGATTTCAATTTAAATAGTTGCGAAACTCGGGCTGTCTGGCCCGGTTGGTCCGCAGAGGAAGCTGGTCATCTGTTGGGCAGCGGGACCCGACGGTCACAAATCGTAAGTCCCTTTGTAAAGTAGGCCAAGAGAGGGCGCAGCAGCATTTTTTACTTGAATTGGTTGCGGGAGGAAGAGGAGCCAGCGCATGTGCGATGGGGGAGTCCCCCCCCCGTCATTTTTCATTCGGTAATTTTGGCAAAATTTCGTTCAATTCGGCAAGATTTCGAAAATTGATATCTCTTTTACCCGCCGATCTCACAATTAATCCAACAAGTCAAAAGCTTTTTTTTGTTTGTTTTGTTTTGTGCTTTGATAGTTGGGAATTTTAATTGAGAAGTTGGGAAAATCGAACAAGTCTAAAGCTTTTTTTTTTCTTTGATACTTGAGAATTTTGGATTGAATTTGTTGAGATTTTCACATCCCCCCCCCCACAAAAAAAACTTCGGCACGTCCCTGAGTGGAGCACGGGAGGAATGCACACGACATTGGTTTCCTGAGGGTGCACCCTCCCCCCCAGGAAAACAGGAAAAACTTCGGCACGTCCCTGAGCAGAGCACGGGAGGAATGCACACGGGTTTCCTGAGGATGCATATTAATTAGGGCCGCGCGATTATCTGTGGAGGCACTCGGACAGTTTAGATTGCAATTGGCAGAATACTTACAATTATTGTAAAAAAGTTTTTTTCTTTTTCTATATCGTTAAATTTTATTATGCTTATATAGCCGCGTACTCGGCATTGCCAATCGACTTGCCTGCAGGTAACTGGTTCACAATAAAGCCGGAGGTCAGATACAAAACTGCGTTGTTTCACCCCTGCACGGAGTATTGGAAACGTGATGAGAATAATGATCGAGGAATTAAGGGAAGCGAAATGTCGCCGTTTTACAAAAATAACAATAATAAAAATAAATAAATAAGGCTACATTAGCTAAGAGGGAGAACTAGATTCTAGGGCGACAAGTGTGTCATTTCAAGATGATTGTCATGTGCTCAGTTTGATGTGCTATATTCTGGAGTGAACACTTATGTGAAGAGAAAAAGATTAGAACTCACATTTGCCATTTTAATTCAGTTTCAACTGGAACTATACACGATAAAAATCTTGTGTTGAAAAACTTACACAAGGTGTGCTATACCTGCCCTCTACTACTTTCTGTAATTGGATCATTCTCCGGAAACTTAAAATATTCTGTTGCCAGCAAATTTTGAACCTTAACTTCAGATTTTTTGAGGGAGAGGAAGGGTTATTTTGGGTTACATAATAACATCCGCAACAAAGTCCACCAATTCAATTCATCTTTTGAATGAGAACAGCATAGAAGTATCCATATGTGGATGTTACCATCTTATCTCAATACCTGTTATATGTAAAAAAAATTTTATGCCAAGTTTTTTTGTTTTTTTATTTGTTTATTTTTTTTAAAATATAAAGCGGTATTACTACTGACGTATATGTCAATATGTCAAGAAATTCAATTTGCCATCAGTGACTTCACATTTCCAGAAGGGATAACATAAATTTTTGTTTCCAGGATTTTCAGTCCACTGTCGGGATCAGTCTTTGACTGGTGCAAAGATATGTGCCATATACATTTTTCAGTACAATGAATGGCAACACTGGTATAGTTTTGATTCTTGAGCACGAGGAGCCAGACATAGTTAATGGCGCTTTGTGATAGCAAAATTTCAAAAATTCCCTGGAGAAGGAAAATCTTAAATCGGTTTTATCTGTATTTGTGGACATCAGTGCTTTCGCTATGGATAAGATGTCTATTATCGCGAACAAAAGTCGTCCCCCCTCCTAAATTTCGTTGCTCTTGCTCTGTAGACTCGTTGAATATTCTCTACTACATGTACATACAAGCTAAGTATTCTAGGGTAGTAAAACGAGCAATGGAATTTTATGAAGTTGTATAGGGTACAAGAGAAAATAACAACTGAGAAAGACAGAGAGAAATGGGAACTAAACTTGAGAAATCAGGATGAAGTAGGGCCAATTCTGAAAGATGGGGTCACATAAGCTTTAAAGGAACTAAAGATGAATAAAGCACCAGGCCCAGATAAAACTGATAATAGTATTTAGAGGTTATTTTCGGGGAAAAATCTCCCAACCTTTGACTGATATTTATTTATTTATTTATTTTACAGTTGTAGTTGATGTTGATATTGGGGGATGTACCCCCTCCCTGAAAGTGTGATTAAGCCCAAGTTTGGGCATAGGCCTCTCCGCAAACTCTCCATTTTCTACGGTTAACGGCCACTCTCCTCCCCCCATTACCTTCACAAACTCGTCCCCCATCTCGACATCGGTCTGCTACACGCGATCATTTTCTCTCGTACGGCGTCCGAGCCCTTACTTTTCTTTCCCACCTCTCTTCCTCCTGTCTTGAAATATGCCCTACTGTAAACTGCATCTTAAATATGAAGTCAGAACTCAATACAGACCATGTGGGCCCTTATCCTATTTTAAGGTCTTTCGAGTTTTTGGTACAGAAGAAGCATTCACTCCGGACCGCAATGAGGTTGAAAAAAGCGCATATGTGTGCTAATCTATAGATAATCTATAAGAGATCTCTCAGTGAGTTGACTGTAACTAAATTAAACGGATTTCTCACCAGAATAAAAGGAGAAGAGAGGAGAATGAGTCATGAGAATAATAATAATAATAAGACAAAGAACGTTTGTAAAGATCATGTACCGGATGTACAGGGATGCAGGAGACAAAAGGCGTTTCTAAGACGCTCGCATTATGCTACGCAGAACGTAGCCAGGCAGGACAAAATGTACACTTGAAGAGAGAGACACCGCACTATCCTGGTACACAGAGGTATTTTTACACGAAGCAAAATACTCCTATAAATTTTTGCGAATTTAACCTTCTAAATATGGGCGGACTTTGCAAGCTGAAAAGAAACTAAGCCCTTCTAACCTCTGAAAATTTTGAAAATATATTTAAAAATCTATTACTAGGCGAACTAAAATCGACTCTTTGGATTGGATAGCCTTCTATAGCTCGTAAACATTTCAACAAACACTGCTCAAGATCCCAGCCATTCAGAAGAAGGAAAGTAGGCGACGATGTCCACATCCTACATCTCATCATAATAAACGGCCTGCGTACACAGTCCATGACGAGGCCTCCAATATAAATAAAATTATACGGTCAAAAATTCTCGAAAAATATCAAAATATCGCCGGGAAATGCCTATAAGCACTTTTACAAGTCGAATTATTAAACATTTTTAAGGGAATTTAAAAGCTACACGATGAAGACAATGTAGTTTGCAACGTCTCTTTTTCTCAACCAATATTATCTGACCACAGGTAGTCGCACTTTTCAGCGCCTACGAAATGAAACAATTTTGCATTTTTTACGTACCTTGACCACGAGTAATCGTACCACCGCAACACTCTACGTTTCATGCCACTGGGCACCTTATGATGCCTCATGTACGTTTTGGCACCATCCAGTAGCCTCTCGAATTCCAACCGGTTGGCATTTCTGTTTGTGATCACGTTGCCGACTTGACCTGCACATATTCGCAAAAGGCGGGATCAAAGTAATGTACCATGGTTGGGAGACCAGGAGGAAGGGGAAAGGGTTCATATCTACGGCCTCAGCTCGTATATATTATTATTATTATTATTATTATTATTATTATCATTATATTCGCCCGAAGGGGCAGAGGCCTTCCTCAGCCTGTCCCACCAGTGCCGAATTAAGATTTTCGTAGGCCCAGCTCTTTCTTATCTAGCTAAAGTACTGTAAACACGAATGCAGAAACCTGCCATATTGTATTCAACCGCGCCCGTCGATGCCGAATTGACTACGCGGTACGCTCCGCATGGTCGGATTCGGCATCCACGGGCACGGTTGGATACAAAATGGCAGGTGTCCGCACTTGTATGGTTATAGGTCTCTAGTCCAGCTACTGTCCTGTATAGCCGTATTTTACTCTGTCCACCAGTCTCACAAAATTTATACTTTTCCTGAATTTTCTTTTTAAAATTTCGTTTCTTATTTTGTAAATTCGTTTTACTCTCATCATTGATCTCTTTACTTTGAATTGTTCTCATCTAGCATTCTAATTTTCGTATGTTAGTGTAGGAAGGGCGCAACTACTTACTTACAACGATTTATGTATTTTACATCATAGTTGTATTTTCCTTTCAGAAAGGGGGTCAGCGCCCAAAAATTTTTCCATGCCTCTGATTTCTGATTGTGGACTTCATTTTGGGTACCTAGTTTTTTTACTTTTTTATTATTTTTATTTTTTTAATTGTTTATTTTCAACAATAAGAAGATTGACTTAACAAATACTTATTTCTTACGAGAGGACTCTATTACCTTCGTTTATGAGGTTGTGAGTCCAGTATTACTAATTCATCTCATACTCTGATTGGGTTCGAAAGAAGGTACAATTTTATGTGCTTGGTGTCTGTTTCATTTGGTTGCAGTTTGTAATGTACTGTCACTTTTACTTTAATTTTTCGTTAAATATGGTTGATAAGTTGCCGTGTCTCGCAAAAATTGAGTGAAGTAAAATTGTTTCAATAAGTACATTTGCCGTTGGAATGTACCTAGTTTGTGGGTGTCTCAGAATAGGCATATTCATATACATATATAAATTTCGAAGGATGATTTCCTCATTTTTGCGGGGGGCGTTATTTTGTCCCCAATGTGATTTCTAGCATTCAGCTCAATTCATTCCAGGAAGCGAGCAGGTTCCAATTTTGGTCCACTACGTAGAATTGCTTTAGTAATGCTAAAAATGTACTGCGGCGTAAGAATTCTTTATGGTGTAAAAAAAAAATCAGAATACTCAAATTGGTAACCATTTCAAAAGATTTAAACGTTGAAAATTACTCATACTAATTTGTAGCCTCAAATTTCAATTATCAACACGTTTTTCTATGGTGGTGGACTACCTTTTTGTTTCTTTCGTAGTGGCAATTGTTTTCAATGATTAAATAACCATTGCCACTACGAAAGAAACAAGAAGGTAGTCCACTACCACAGAAAAACTTGTTGATAATTGAAATTTGAGGCTAAAAAAATGGGTATGAGTAAATTCCAACATTTAAATCTTAAAATACTTACCAGTTTGAGTATTTTGATCCTTTTTCCCAGGTGATCACGCCGCCGACAGATGAGAACTGATAAGCCACTACGAAAGATACCAAAAATTGTAAACAACAAGATTGTCATGGACAACATCTCACAGGATGGATAAATTATACTTGATTCGAGGTCTGACAGCCAAACGTTTTTCTTAACAGAAGACTGAAGCAATGCAGCTACTTTGCAGCATGAAAGGTTTAATCAGGGAGCCAGTATAAGCAAACAAAAAATCGCCACTACGATGGAACCGAAAGTGCGGAACCAAACTTTGACCTTATTTTGAGGTTGTATGATGCATGTTCGGTCATCATTCTACCTATCAAGGTTCTTTGTTTCATTTATCAATGAAATTCTTTTTTTTTTCTTTCTTTTTTTTGCAGAAATATTAATTTATTTACGCCATTTTGCTGGTCTGAAGATTCATGAATGTGATCAGTAACAGCCACTACGATGGAACTTTTTAGCCGGTTCATTGAATTTGTGGAGTAGAGAGGTCCGGGCTCTTACATTCTTAACTGGAAAGGGTTGAGAATACAATGTTCTATACAAAGGAGAAAAAAAAATCAGAATGCATTATTTGTCTTTGAGAAAATGTGCATGAACTGAAATATGCCCCTATGCTGAGAATTACCCACGTATCATTTTTTTCTATTGTCCCTTGTTTTTTTTTGTTTTTTTTTTTTTCAGTCTCTCCCTCTTTTTTATTGTTTCCAGTATTTTTTTCAGGTACGTCTTTTTCTTTACTTTTTTCTTTTGGTCATTCTTAATCATTCTTTTGCGTTCTTTCACTTGTTCCTTAATTTTCTTTTCTATTTTCTTTGGTTCCTTCCCTTGGCACCCATTTCTGTTACTCTTTTCTTTATTTTGTTTTCACAAATATAGCTGTTCTCTTCGCCGACCTTTGTATTGTTTTGGTCCGTGCATCTTAATATTTATCTTATATTTTATTAAATTTGAAATCCGAATGGAAGCCAAAACCATGAACTACATAGAAATGTTTATGTCCTTTTCATTTGTTGGTGCTGAAGTATAATGTATTTGGTTTTTGTATTACTGGTTCGACGATATCCATGTTCACCTTCTTCCCTTCTGTATTTTTGAAACATGAGTTTATTATCTTGAGATCGTTTTCCTGACAATGTTGTATCAACCTCCATCCTCGGTTGTTTCTTTTCCCATAGTTATATTGGCTCATTCTGCTTCTCCTCCTTCCCTCCCCTCTCTTACGTGGCTATTAAAATCACTTAGTGTTATTACGAAATGAAAGAACGTTCACAAGGTAGGGAGAAATGGAGAGCTGCATCAAACCGGTCGTAAGACTGATAACCTTATCATCATCATCATTATCACAGGTTTGTTTTTTGCATTTACTTATTGTTCCTGTATATGATTTGTAAGCAGGTTGTAGAAGTCTTCACACTCTTTTTTGCTAGCAATTGTAGCTGTGGCGTATACTTGTATCATCACTATTTCAGTATTAGTTATTCTTATTTTCAGCAAGACTAGTCTTTCTGTTATTCCTTCAAATTTTGTAATTGTTTTCCAACTTCTTCTTGATCAGCCCTTCTGAATCGCCTAAATATCACACTATATTTCCATTTATCGTCTCTGTTATGTTTTCTTCTCTTCGTCTTACTTCAGCTAGTCCTAGATATCTGTATGCGAATTTTGAATATTTCTTTCTCACTCATTTATATTTATATTATTTGTTAGGGATTTTACATTTAGGCTGCCAATTAAGAGACAGTTTTGGTTACATTTGGTTTTATTTGTTTTGGTTTTATCATTTTGGTTGTTTTTATTATTTGGTATTATCTGAGCAGTTTTCTCTATTAAAGGGCTTAAGCGTTCTTGTCCTCGTTGACCAGCCCCAGCTCGTATACTCACCGACGATTGTCGCGAAAATGAACACGCCGATTAGGTAACTGACGATTGTAAAAATGAATCTGCAACCAAAAGAAAATAGAAAAATTAGCTGATTATCGTGGACTCCGCAAAAATAACCCGACCGTTTCGTCTGATAGAAAAAAGAAAAAAATATAAACTTATAGAATTTCTTGATTTTTTTTTTTGGTGCAAAGCATCACGCAAATGGCTCTGCTCATGGGCATAGCTAGAATTGTTTCCAGAGGGGGCCAAAAAGGTAGAATTATATTGGCGCCAGTCACACATCACATTTTCGTTTTCTGCCTCTAGTAGGCACATCCTATTTTCTGCGAATTTTATTCAGTTGATTTTAAATATTCGAAAATAATCTTGTGAGCACTGGAGCATAATTTTTCTTTTCAAAATCCAAGGCTTGCCCCTCGCTGACTACGCCCATGACCATACTTAATGCCAACCATGTTTTCTCCTTGTTCTTCGAAGAAATCTTGTGACTGAAATTTGTGATTTTTTCGGCCGTTTCCTGGATGGTTATTATCTCAATTTGGCCTACAGTGAGTTAGAAACTATTATTTTCCCAACTTCTGAGTCAAGGAAACGAGAAAGAAATCGAACAAGTCGAAACCCAGCACTTTGTTCAAATGCGGTAAGATACATTGATTTTAGTAATTTAAAAAAAAAGTTTAGAGGGAACCCTGAGCCGAGATCCATGCCCCCTCCTTAATACAACCCCGTCAATCAGTATCAGCTTAACGAATCCAAATAGCGTACAATGGAGTCTTGAGGAGTCTAAATCAATCGCAAGGGTCCATTCATATACTAAAAATAAGCGCGTTATAGGGAAGGGGCCTTATGTATGAGTGATTACACGTTGATTAGTTCCCCCCTCCCATTTTCAGTGACATTTTTGTTTTCCATTGTTCGCACGAAGGAAAAGAGAGGCCGAGTCCGGTGACACGAAGGGATAGGGGCAAAACTGTTCTAAAATTGATTACATATAATTGTATTTGGACGACCCCTAACGAATACTGAGGAAGTCTTTATATCGTCTTAAAGGTATTTTAACCAACTAAACGAGTCTCAAAAGAATCGTCACAAGTTTTAGATAGTAATATTGTTAATCAGTCACGCTCATATTCCCAACGGTTTCTGACAATAAATCAATTAAAACATTGTAATGTGACAAGCAGTTTAAAGGGAGGAAGCGCGAAGAAGGGACGAAAAAAGTAGGTGGCGAAACACTAAGCACCTCGGATATCATTTTAACCGTTAACGACGACGCGAAAATTTGTTTCAATATAAGAAACCCTCCTCGTAAGTTGAGAAATTAACGTCGTTAATGGTAAGTGGAAAAGGCAGTAAAGTCGAATTCGGTCTTTAACTTCGAAATGAATGTAGGCAGTCTCATCAAAACAAAATTACGGGCTTTTCAGCATACGTGATTTCTCGTTTTCGTACGGTGCTTACGATGCTCGAGATGCGTATTTGTGGTTGTAAGTCGGTCAGCTGTGCAACGAATACTCTGTACGGGATTATGCATCGTCAACCGACTACGTGGTCATTAAAATTCTGCCACGTAATAAACGCCTTGCTCTAGCAAAACTACCTATAACACACAGCGATAAAAAGAAATCTGAGATTGCTGCGAAGGTCCGGAACTAAACGTCGCATCGGCCGTTCCCCGTTCGTATTATTCTCAAAAAACGGCGAGCCGTAACTTCGTGCTGAAAAATTATCGAGTCTTCGGATTTTCTCTTGAGAAGCTGTTTGCACAAAAGATAGACAGAAAAAAGGGTCACCGAAATCACCAAAAGACTTGGAGCATCAGCTAGAATAATTTTTCCTATTTTTCCGACTATAATACGCAGGGTGGTTTAAAACGATATGTCACCCGTTCACGTCCACTGCTCTAAATAGCAATGTGCGACAAAGAAGGATCGCTAGTCATTCTATGAGTAAAATTATGGTGCCTTTGATGGGCGAACTGAGCGAGTGACACAATCTCGAATTTGTCAACTTTTAAACTTTGGCGACTGTATGGCCAAGTGGTAACATGCCCGCTTCGCAATCCTTGCGTCTCGGATTTGAGTCCCTAGTCCAAGCAAAGTAGTTGAAATCGAGTGCTAACAAGGAAAAAATTGGGGGCAAGTGTTTCTCTTCGGAAATATGTTCGATAAGGTCCCAGGAAGTGTATCCTGAAAAGTTTATCCCCCCGCCCATCCGCCAATTCCGGGGGGGGGGGGGGTCAAACGTTTCCTAGGTTTTCTGATTTTTCCCGAAAAATAAGCCTTTTCGAGGAAAATCTCAAATACAAAAGTTGTTTCCCTCAAAACCCCCGCTACTTATTTTTTTTAAATGTTTGGTTTTCAAGGGCTGCATATGTGGCAGTTTCTATAAAAAGGGGGTAACTTTGCCGTTCCAACAAATTTTGTGTTACGGACAGTATGTAATAGAGGAATGAATGCGCATTCCAACGAGCTATCGGCGAGATTTGTAGCATTTTTTGTTCTAGAGATACAAGTGGTCAAAGATGAACGTAACGAGAACGCGCAAAAACACTTTTTAGGAAAAACGCGTTTAAAGTTAGACACACCTTTTTCTTCCTCCACGGCCCTAACTCGCCGCGGAATTACGTTACCAGCCTCGACCAGGGCTTGTTGGAAAGGTAATTTTTCGCACTTCTACGTGGTAACAATTCAGAACATCGGATTTATTCGTGAGCTCCGAAAAACCACGAAGAAGCGAACGCAGACATTCGCATTCTTTTCTCATTCTCTTTCATAATTCTCTTTCTCTCTCTCCCTCTTCTCTCATACTTATAAATGTTGTCTCTCTGTTATTGCGATGTTTTTTATATAGAAATCAACCAAAATCTCAAAATTGATGTTTCGACCAAAAAATTTTGTTTTTCTTTTTTTGCGTTTTCTGAGACTTCGATCAATTGACAAAGTTACCCTTTTTTATAGAAACTGCCATATATGTTCTTGTATGTGGAAAAACGCCCCAGCTAAAATTATTTTAATACTTTCTAAATCAATTAATTTATTAAAATCTTTTGCACTGTTGTTCAAAACATTCTAGAAATAGAATTTCGAAAAAAAAACCCCATTCGATTAAATGGAAGTGTTTGCTACAGTATGACAAAGAAATATAATTCCAGAGTTCGCTGAAAATTTTTTTAAAAGGTTATTGACCTCTACTTAATTTTTGAATGAAAACGAACTATTTTCATCGCAGCTAACGAAAAGAAGATAAAAATAAATAAAAAGCTTTATACAAGGTTTTTAGACACGTCACATCCATTTTCACGTCAGTTTGGTCCCAAAACTTCTATACAAATATAACAGGCTTTGCCCGAGGTCGTGCCCTAAAACTTGGGTTGGATACTTCATATATACCGAAATTAGGACTTTCTGAGCAGCTGAATCTTTCCTCACATAAATTGATCCACAAGAACTGAAACTTGCAATATTCATAGAAATATACACTAGTGTACAATAAATCAAAAATAAAATTTTTCGAGTCGGTGAAATAGTTTCTAATCTTTTTTCGGACATACAACCCATTTATAATGATCCCACAAAGGGCTGATCATGAAATATTCTTGCATATTTGAAATCCCCGAGTTAAGGTTTTTCAAGCTCTTTTAAGCCTTTGAGACTCGGTTTGACTCGTTGGAATTTCCAAAACCCATCACAATTCATGCAGAACGCCTCAAGATCCATTGGTGTCCCTCCAGAATTCTTTACAAGTCTTCAATATTCTTCTCGACTTGTTTGAGATACTTTAAAGCCATTTAAAAGTTATTTAAGGGTAATTAGGACTTTTACTCATGTTATTAAGACTCTTAAATACTTTTTTCACACTCTTCAGGGCTATTCAAAATTCATCCAACATGTTTTTACTGAACTTTCCGCAACTCGTTTAAAGCTTGTTGAAGCTCATTTAGACTCGTTTGATGTTCCAAATTCTGCCAACTAATTTAGGATACTTTTAAATTTTTTCTGACTCTTTAGGATCCTTTTCCTTAGTTCAAACTATCCGAAAGTCTTTAAAACTCTCGTGTAAAATCCTTTAAAAGTAGTTTAAAACCGATTAGTGCTCTTCTGAACTTTTTCATAGCTCTTCAAAATTCTTTCCGATTTAAGACTCTTTAAGACACTTCCAACGTTATTTAAGAATAGTTCGAATTTTTCTAGACTCTGCAAGCCTATTTAAAATTTGTTTAGAATGCTTTGAAACTTTCCAGGACTCATCTACAACTCTCTAAGACTTTTCAAAACTCATTTAAATGTTGTTGTAATTCCTTTAGACTCATTCAAACTCGTTTCATTTTCTGTCAACTTGTTCAAGACTACTTTAACGTTTTGTGATTCTCTGAGACTCCTTCCACTAGCTTCGAATTTTCCAAAACTCTTAAAGTCTCGTTTCAGGCTCATTTAAGGCCCGTCAAAACTAGTAAGACTCGCTCTTCCGGGCTTCTTTAGTATTCTTCAAAATGCTTCCTAACTTATCTGACATTCTTTAACGCTCTTCTAGAATTATTTGACCCTGCAATGCTACACATATTTTGTTACGTAAATGTCACTCTTAGGGAAATTCACTAAAATGGAACATATTTTTAAGCATGGAGTGGACGGCAAGTTAACAGATTCCCTCCAAATTGTCACTAGGTAATGCTTAATAGTAGGGGAGCATGGGGAGAACTGAGACAAGGGAGCAATGAGACAGTGCTAATTTAGCCGACACTACAAACTATAAATGGCAACACTGCATCACATATTCGTCACTATCCAGTAAACTAACACTATCGTAGAAAAATTTTCAGTTCTATCGATTAGTAGCTGTGATATTGATAACGTGATCGAAATTTGGTCAATTTTTTAGTTTTCAGCATTTACGAAAAAACGTTCACAAGAAAGAAAATTTGTATTTGCGAAGTAAATCATATCTTTTTTAAAATATGATCTATTTAGTAACCAAACTGTACCAAAACCGTTTTTTTTTCCAGGAAGTTGTTTTCGAGTTATAAGCGATTGAACATTTTTGCCGCATTAGGGAGCAATGAGACGATTTTTTAGATAAAATATCGGAAATTTTCGTTGATGCAGCATTTTTGCGATGTATGAATATCTTACCCACCGAAACTGAATAAATGTGTTGACTACTATACATTGAACACCTACAGGAAATTTTTTTGAACCAAACTTGAAAACCATCCCGCAGAGAGGCCTTATCAGTTGCCCAGTTTTTGTCTCATTGGTCCCTATTTACAATTTTCCCAACTTTTTTCCCCTCTTCAATTTCAGAATGTCAAGTTTAATTTAATAACTGTAATGTCCATATAAAAGAAATTTATACTTTTTTGTACTATGTAACATGGTCATTTGATTGAATTTTCTGTATTTCATGTGTTGTCTCATTGTTCCCCATGCACTGTGTCAATGCTCCCTTTGAAATTCTCGTGGGGTGATATGAGACAAAATTTTTGAAGGGCTGTAGGATTTTTAGAAATGGCCCGAGGAAGTTGAATTTCTGAGGGTTTGTAGTTCAGTCATGTAACTATAGGTTGCAATTATTCAAAGCTTTCCATAGTGGTTCTACGTCATTTTACAACGGTTTTCCAAAAAGTGTCTCAGTTCTCCCCATGCTCCCCTATCTCGTTACTCTCTTTAGAATATATCATGTTCGTTGTTGTTTCTCTGACAATAAATATTTAGGGATGTGCAACCAGCCGATAAAAAATTTAGGTGTAAGTAATTTGTTTATTAACTGGATTAGTTTTGATTTATTTGAGTAAAGAAAATTGTAACCCCTGAATTCCAATATTCAATTTAGCTAATTTTGATAGAAACTATCATATTGTGCGAGGCTGCTGGTCAAAATTTAAACATAAAAAGTCATGCGAAATTGAATTACCAATTTTGACTATTATGTCCAAAATGCTAAGAAATCCAATATTTCAGAAGCACGTAAAAAATTTCTTTTGAAGATCCCTGAATAGAGTATATCTGCCCAACGTACGGCGGTTCAAAAGCGTATCATTAGCGAGTGGTTGGCGCCCCAACGTGCAGGGAGATACTGCTGCACATACCGTGCTAGTAAGGTTACCTATTACGATTTTAGTGAATTTTACTAAGAGTGGCATTTAAGGACTAAGCATCATTAGGGCTCTAATAAGTTCATACTACTCCGAGCTGATTCAATCCTCTTCCAGTTTCATTTATGAATCCTCAAAATTCTTTTTCAAAACGTTTATCTGAATTTTAGGCAGACGTGCCCGAGACTCATTAGGGCTGTTTCAGAATCACTTAAGACAAGTTAGCATCACTCTTACACAGGTACCTCATTATGTCTCTTCGCTTTTAAAACATCCCTAGTGAACCACCAACATACTTAGGAAGAGCTAAACTCTTGAATCATCTTTGGTTACAAACCTAGTATAGTCTCAGTCGAATTGATTTGACCACGACCATTCTCCAAATTGAACTGGGTACTGATTTCACAAACTCCGCTAGATATCGCCCGACTTTTACACTCTCTAAATCTAAATCATTTTCCAACTGCAGATTCGACCAGCAACCATTTCGCTCATTTTTTAGTACTTATTCGCTGAGTCAATCACATGGGTAGGTACTGATGTACTGATCAGATTAGTTGTAAATACACGCTGAAAAATCAGTGAAAATTGTTCGTTGATTGAAAGTTAGAAAATGTTAACCAGGGATGGATAAAAATCATATCACTGACAAGATCATTAGGTTCGTGATTTGGACGATCGTGAATCTTATTCCCATTTCTAAAATGATCAAAAATCACGATCTAAGATTAAGAGAGTCACAAAAATCGAGCAGATCATTTAAAATTCTAAAGAATCATTTCCTACACCTTCCTTGATTTTCAAATGGTCTGCTAATCCAGAACTCACAGGCGAATGCATTCGTGATCTCGCCCAGCCCTGATGCCAACAACCGTGGAAATATTTGTGTTGTTGAATGTAATGATATCTTTACTTTAAAATACTCAAAATTGACCCTTTCAGCCGAAATTTGATTTCTCCATCCGTCAATCGAAATCGCATTACTTATAAATGAAAATTCGAGTTACATTGTGTTACGAACTAACAAAGTGTGTCAAATTCGCCCACCTTCGCACGATCGTATATTTGCGAAACGAGATTTTTGCCGGAAACGCTCACGGTACAACCCGCCCACACTCTTTTCTTTTCGATTAAGTCTACTCGAAATCGTACTTTAAAAGTTTTACCGAGACCTCCCCCTGCATTCGACAGAAAACGTAGCTTCCTGTTCAGCATTTTCGAATTCCTATTCGGTTTCTACCACGTCACGTCCCCCGGCCGAGCCATACATCTTCGTAAGCCAACCATTTAAAGTGTTGTACGCGAAACTTCTCACAATTTCAATTTTCTGGGGAGGGGGAGGAGGAAGATTTTGGCTGGCTCTGTTCAACTTACCAGCTACACGGCCGAATTATAATAGGGCACCGAAACGGGAGACCTTGGCGACGAATTTTCTCGTGCAGTTTATTACGTAGTTAAAAAGGCAAAGAGAGACGGTCATCTGATTTCAAACGGAACATTTCCTTTTAGTGGATAGTTTCGGCGACGGCCTTAGGAGCTCCCAAAATATGAGACCTCGGGACACCCAGTGAGCAGACGCGCCGGAAGGGAATCATAAGTGAGGAGCTCAGACTCTTGGACCGACTTTCTTGTTTTTTTTCTTATTGGAAATCCAATCCTGGGCGATCAAACACTTGGCTAATCAATTTTATTGATCACATATTTTTACTAAACGATCAATTTTATTGGTCAAACCGTTTTATTGATCGATCAATGTTATTGGTCGTAAATTTTTATTAGGCCAACATGGTCGAACATATTTGTTGCTGAAAAAATTTAAATGGCCCAGATAACTTTCAGCCGAACAGTTTTATAGGCCAAACTATTTTATTGGCTGAACAATTTTACTGGTTAAACAATTTTATTGGTCAAATTTCATTGATCGAATTTTATTGGTCAAACATTTTAATGGACAAACAATTTTATTGGTCACATATTATTATTGGTACCATATCTTTATTAATCACAAGTGTTTACGGGTCAAATAATTTTATTGATAAATAATAGTATTGATCGGACAATTTTATTGATTGAAAAATTTTATTAGTCGAACATTTTTATTTGCCGATTCATATCATGAATCGAGCAATTTTCTTGGTCGAACAATTTTACCAGTCAAACTATATTATCGATAACACAATTTTATTGGTCAAACAAGTTAATTAGTCGGAAAAATTTTTAAATTTTATTGATCGATTAATCTTATTGCTCGAA
The DNA here is from genome assembly GCA_031841125.1 of Acanthococcus lagerstroemiae. Taxonomy (NCBI): domain Eukaryota; kingdom Metazoa; phylum Arthropoda; class Insecta; order Hemiptera; family Eriococcidae; genus Acanthococcus; species Acanthococcus lagerstroemiae. Next base: position 28,837,266 of record CM063113.1, on the reverse strand, counting down.
CAATTTTGTTGGTTGAACACATTTATTGGCCGAAAAATTTTATTGACAAAATAATTTGACTGATCAAATATTTTTACAATTTTATTGGTCACCTAATTTTACGGATGGTCAAACAGTTTCATATCTCATATGTCAAACAATTATATAGGTCGAACAATTTTGTCAGTCAAACAAGTTAATTGCCAAAATATTTTTATAATTTTATTAGTCTATTTACCTTGTTGGCCGAACAACTGTGTTGGTTGAATATTTCTGTCGACCAAACAATATTATTAGTCGAAGAATTTTGGTGGGCGAACAATTTTATTTTCAAAATAATTTAACTGACCAAATATTTGCACAACTTTTTTGAGTTGATTAATGTTATTGGTTTCACAATTTTATTGTTTCATTAATTTTATTGGCCAAACGTTTTTGTAGGTCAAACAATTATTACTGCTTGACAAAATTTGCCGGAAATTTTCATCAATAACTGCAAATTTTTACGTGTCGAACAATTTTATTAATCAAGTGATTTTATTGGTCGAACATTCTTATTGGGTCAATTAATCTTAATGGCTGAACAATTTTATTGGGAAAACAATTTAATTTGTCGATTAATCTTATTGGTCTCCTAATTTTACTGACCAAACAATTTTATTAGTCAAACAATTTTATTAGTCGAATATTTTTATAATTTTATTGGTCGATTCATCTTACTGAGCTTACTGGCCGAATAATTGTTTTGGTTGACTAACTTTATCGGCCGGATGTATACATTGGTTAATTAGTTTTACTGATTATCTGATCAATCAATTTCACAGACAGACGGCATTTCTTTGGATTTAATTGCCGAGATCTCCGATGATTTTTAAAATATTCTAAAATAAAAAAATTAGGTTGACCATCTATTTGTATTCCGACTAAATTTTGGCAGTTAAGTTCGAATCTGTGGTTATGGCATAGGCGCCGACTTGGCATTTTTGGGGAGGGGGTGATGCCCCTCCCCAATATTTTCAACTCAAAAATGGAAAAAGTACAACAAATTTTACCATCAATTTTTTAATTTAAACAAAATATTCCTCAATTCTACTGCAGGGTAGCCAGATGTTTGGTAATTGGTATCTAACTCTTTTGTCTTGTATTTACGCGTGAAAAAAGGGTGCTTTTGTTTTTTTTACATAAGCTGCAAATATCCGATGTGTTCCAGAATCTAAGAAAATCAATAATTTTAAATTATGTAAAATAGTAAAATATGATAAGTAATAATGAGAAGGTTATAATTAGGGCACCGAAATAGATTGAAGACGATCATTCAAATTTTCAAAGAGTGGGATTTCCGACCGCTTCTAAGAATCGTGATAACATTGATTCTGCCCTCCCCCTGATATTTTCCATAAGTCGGCGCCTATTGTGGTCGGAATTTGGCGGTGACTCTCCTTTGCTCAAATGCATTCAAAGAAATGATAACAACAGGTTAAAATTTAATCTACTTAATTCAATTGTAAGATTGCTTTTCCATTCGTTGAAAAATTAAATCTTTTCTACCATTCTCTTTTATTTTGGCGTAGTAAATTTTTTATGGAAAAAAATGTGGTAATTTTTATTTTGTTCAGCTGGCTTATACAGTAAAACCTCCTACAACGGTCACTCCAAATAGCGGCACCCTCTAAATAACGGTCAATTTTCTTAGTCCCTACTTGTGTTATGGGAACTTTACATTACACCTCTATTAACGGTCATTCTAAATAACGGTCACAAAATCTCGTAAAATTTCGAATAAAACACTAGAAACACGAATAATTCTGAATAAAAAGCTTGGTACTGAATGAACATGAAAGTGAAGAAAGATAAAATGATTGTAGGTACACAATGAGTGGGCAGGCGGATGATCATTGTCAGTTCGTGTTTTACACTTGAAGCAATAGCACTTGCAGTATGTCTAATAAACGAAAACATTTAACGTTGAGTGAGAAAATCACGATCTTAGACGTTATTGACGAAGCTCGGCTCATCTAAACAGACGGAGATCACCACTTTTCTCAAATAATTTTTCAAGTACAGTATGTAACCGCTATTTTATAAGTTATTCACTAAAAATGTACATACATACATTCTCTGTGAATTAAACCTAATTTTTAACGGTCACTTTTCATTTTTCACCTCCTTTAGCGGGCACCTCTACTTTGCGGCCACCTCCGAATAACGGGCATTTTACCTGGTCCCTTGGGTGACCGTTACTTCGAGGTTTTACTGTATCTTGAAGTTACTTATTTTCATGTCTTTATTTCCCTTCAATTATAATTGTGAATCAACTTTATTGATCAATACAATAAATTTGCTTATCTATCGGATAAATCAGCAATGAGTAAGATCCCAGTAGGTACCTGACTTTGAATATTCCTTCATTCTATTTCAAATTCACTCGAGTGCCATACATTTGATTTTAGGGAGAGCCGGGGCAGGTAAAATGGTTGAAAATCTTACAAAATTCAATAATTTCAATATGCTAATAGGAGAGGTTATAAGGTTACTAAATTAACGCAAGCGGAACGACTGCATAATTTCAAAGCTGACTGTTCAGGAAGGGAGGGAGAGAGAGATAGGGGTGAAGGGGGGTCACTTACGCATTTTGAGTACATATACATTCGTAAATAGCATGAAAATCCACTCCAAAAAAGTTAATTCAGGTAGATTTTTTTGCAATTTGCTTTTTTCTTCTCTCCAAAATTGAGTTTTTCAGTACCAATATTTCAAAGTTTTGCGAAAAAATTTAATTTTTGACCGAGAAACGGTTTGTTTTTTAAACTGTTTAAAATTTTCTCCACATTTAAGACATTTTGATTATGATTCCTTTAATTTCTTCCGTGATGGTGTTTCTGAGTACCAAAATATGTATCTGGGAAAATTATTATGTAAATCCTCCGTTAAACTTCAAGGCTCGTGGGGCACGCGTTAATATTATTCAAAAAAGTTTTAAATTTGATGGTGATACTTCCAGGTTATATATAAGAACTTCAGTGGGCGTCGCGATGAAAATTCGAAAATTTTTGTGAAGAGACACCCTAGCATACACTTTCTTCACCTTAGCAACACAATTTTTCTTCGTTTGGGTTCCACATATTCTCCAGTTTGAAACATGAAGTAACATACGTAATATTTACTAAACCCACTTGGCTGAGAAAAGCAGGAAGTGAAACACATTGACAATTCGAGTTGATTCGGTCGTAGTCTTAGATATCTCGAACCTTTGAACATGCTTTGAAAGACTGAGTACAAAAAGCAACGAAGTCACATTTTGGTTTGAGTGTGTAGTCTCGGTCGCCTAGTCTTATTGGTCCTCGATTCAAGAAGAGTGTGGTAACAGACTACTATTCTAACCAGAAGATTCTTTCACCTTTCCTCACATCTAATCATTTCGTGTCTCCTCATCTTTTATTCGACTGAAGTATAGCAGTTACTCAATAACTCTTCCCACTAGCTTGAAGAGAGGGCTGCCGCAGGGGAAGAGGGTCAGTTGTAAAGTCGTGAGTAAACGTGCGGTATTTTGGATTGCGAATGAAGCAAGTAAATATTTTTTACTGTACTACAAGCAGTAAAGCCCGAAAACAGGTTATTTTCAATGTTTCTGCACGCATTGGGGAGGAAGGTATTTTCTTCTCCCTTCATTTGCGGCACTAACCCTTCCAATTTTCGTTTGTTTTGAACCAGTCTGATCTTCACGCTGCTGGCTTCAACATATCGATGTATAATATCATCTCATTCAGGCCGTCGACCATTTGTCATCACTGGCTCCTACAAGGGCGCAAAACTAGAGAGAATGTTGTCAACAGGCGTCGTATCATGCTGGTTTACGGCCCCTTACAAACTCGTTAAAACTATACTATACAAATAAATAGATAAATATAGAAAATGCAATCGACGTATAACGAAAAAAAAAAAAAAAAAAAAAAAAAAACACATATACGTAAACAAGTTTATATAAATAACGGTTAAATTTTAAAACAAAGTTTTCGAACAGTTCCGTTACCCTCGACCGAAGCGGAAGGAGCTCTATTTGAGAGGAAAAACAAAACTCATCCCCCCTCCTTCGTCCGCAAAAATACATAAATAATAAACGATCGTTCGAACTGTAGCGAAAAAAAAAACGGCGAAATTTTTCGTTTTAATGTTCCGAATTTAACGGGCGTCGGGCCACTGAATCCGTCGTTCCTTTTTATTATTGTTTCGAAATGTATACATTTTCAATTTCGCGTCGGCTTTGAAGGCTGTTCGAAAACTTTGCAAGAATCCAAAATTCTCACCGTCACGCGAACCAACCACAAGAAAAGCCGGATCAACTAAAATTGAAAATTTTTTTCTCAAACTAAAGCAGCGGAGAAAAACTGAAAACCCGAAGGAAGGCGCGTCGACGACCGAACGGAGATTACAAGGCGAAGTGATTTTCAAATTACGAGACCCTCCCGCCCCGCCGAAGCCGACAACACGGAATAAATATCTTGCCCGGTTGAACAGTTGGCACGAAAATGCCTACGAATTTGCCCTGAAATGTGAGGTCGGATCGCGACAAAGAAGATTCTCGATTGAGGTCTGGTTTCACTTCAGGCGAAAAAGCGTCCTCTTCCCAAGTCGAACTGAAAGGTGATCCTGCTTTGGAATTTCAAATTGATGTACGCATCCGTGCTTTCACGCATATTCGTTGTCACCCAAATTTCAAACCAGTGAATGAAGTGAAATTTTCTTTCATCGGCCGCATAGTGGGTTGAAAATCACTTGACTTGAAGCGGGAAAAATTTACGTAGGAAATCAAGCGAACTATCGCAATTGGGTTATTCAAAGACGCAGCACTTGGGGAGAAGGGCTGTCCCAGGAACTCGGTTTACCCTTCCCAGAAATAAATTTCACAGGGGTAAGGCTCGGCGAATCAGGATCGTGTTCCCCAAACATTTTTGTTACTTAGGTGAGATATATCACAGTCACTGATTTCGGATATTACATTTGATTTCGATTTACACCCCCGATCTAGTCCCAAAACAAAGAATCAAAACTCTGACCGGCTCCAACAGCCGAATTCAATCAGCGGAAAACAAGGCCGACATAAAGAGCATATAGGGGTGACCCCCTTCCCCCACTTTTCCATGCGTGCAATGATGTCCAAGAATCGGTAAATATCGACACTACTAAGGAAAATTTGTTAGACAAGTTTTCTGGTTTGACATAATACATAAAGTTTGTAAATTAGTAATGATTTTATTTGATATTTACCAGAAAGTCGAAAAGTTTTAGGAGCCAGGTAAGAAACTGAAACGATGGGGCTTTTTTAATTATAATTTTTGCTTGCCAACTGAAATTTTAGTCGGAATTTACAGTTTTCACGCTTCCCCCCCCCTCCAAGAACATGTTAACATGTTCTTCAGGCTAGTCTGGTTGAAAAATACAATTTCTAAACATTTAATTATATTTTGGATATCGCTCATTAAGAACTCCAAAACTGAAACTTGAATCTGAAAATCTATACTTTTTTTTGTTAATGTGAAGACTTCATGTTAGCGTATTATTAGAAAATTTGATGTCAAGGAAAATCCAAATCTGTGGGAAAAAAAGAAAAAAAGAAAAGAAATCACTGTCTCCGTCCCAACAGTATGTCGTATGATGAACGAAAATAAGAAAAACCAAATTCATCCAGCAAAATTAAAGAAAAATTTCGAAACAGGGTTTCAATCGATAGTTTCGAAAACAGGACAGGATGATTTTTAATTAGCCTTAGATTTGTGTCTCCGAAACTATTTGTAAAGGTGGCAGAAAGTGATAACAAATGTAACAGGGAAGAAATTCTAAATCCAAAGAGGTGTAAAGGGGCCCATTTTCACCCAACGCATTTAACAGCGTTTTAGAAGAAATATTTAGAAATATAAGTGAGGTACTGATGCTCTATAGAGCCCGGTGTACAAATAGGGCCCACTCTCCCTACCTTCTCGCTTATGTTCGAGGTCGTGAAACTACTTCGATAGAGTGACGTAGAGGATATCTGGCAACACTGCTACTCGAATATCATCACATTCGAGCGCGTTGGTAACAAGCAGAAGCCAAAAAACAGTGAAATGCGATTTTCAAACGCTGATTTTATTTTCATGTTTCGAAAAAATCACAATATTAAGTACTTTTTTTCAAAAATTTATTAATGTGGTATTATTTTACGTACAATTATCTACAATGAGGCATATTTGATTTTTCGATTGTGTTTATCCCAAGCCATGGCAATACATTTGAAAAAATGATCCGCCTAGTTTTCTAATAAGGCCTACCATCGTAAATTTGATTTCTAAAGAAATTTTTCAAATGCGTTCCGCCATCTCCGATCATCAGAATTTTGAGGTAAGAGCGGTGTGAAACAAAACGATAAGTTAATTATAAAGCTACAATGCTCACGAAAAGTATATTCCCTTCTACAAGTGTAACGGGTGAGAAATAAAAAAATATTTTTGATCGAAAATTGCCAACAATTTTGAAAAATAAATTAATTTTGTACAGATTGTAAAAATATATTGCATTTTTCAATTGTTCTATTTTGGAGAGTTTTCTCGCATTTCGATACAACTAAGTTCGTAAAAAGAAATTAGGCCTTATTAGGACTAGCTGTTTTTAATTAGGTTCAAAATTACTTTTCTTTGGAACGCTTCCGTTTAGCCCTTCTTTGGATAAAAAATGAAAACAATGGTAATTTTCTATTTAAAACAAAATTGAATTTTTATCCCCTAAAAAAGTTTTTTGAAATATCACTTCTGTGGCGAGTTATTTTCCAAAAACGTTTTAGTGGGCATTATAGGGCATCAGTGCCCTTAATTTTAAACTGATTTTTATACGTCTTCATGTATAGTTGGATAGCTCAGTGACCCCGGGGAAGACAGTAGTGGCGATCTTGAGGGCAGAAAAGGCAATTCCCCCGGAAGAATTTCCACTTAGCACAAATTCCTCGATATAAAATACCCTGGTGTTGGATTGAGGAGGTACAGAGATGAGAAGCAGGCCTAACGTATCATTCGCCCCTCTCCTTCCTCCACTACAACACCCAATTACCGCAACAACAAACCTTTTGTTTTTATTATTATTTTTTCTTTACGAGAAATGCCGGGATGTTATCCCCTCCCCCTACACGAATAATTTCCATGAAGAAAACTTTCCCAAAATGTAGAGTAACTTTTGACGCAAGAACCTCAATTTCTAACAGGAAAAAAAAAAGGATGTACAAGAATGCATAGAGTAATTTTTTCACACCCACCTAGGTTCCCACTGCTGAATTTACTGTTACAACACAAATTTCGCTTGTTCATCAAGATGCAGGACAGAATTTCAAGAATTTTTTTCTTCCTGGCGAACGCGAACTAGAAAATTTTTTCAATGGTTTTTTATTACTGTAGCATCAGAGAGCAAATGGTGACCATTGTCCCTCTAAGCTGACGGTTTGCCCCTCTTGGATAATGTTTTTCAATTTCAAATGCAAAAATTGACGCAAAAAGCTTTTCTTTTGCTTATTTATTGAAACTTGGAAGTCAAAATAATCATATGCCCCCCCCCCGCTCCAGAAAAGTGATAAGCTACAAGGCTGATATTTCTTATCCAATTCACTTTTTTGTTGCTTAGCTACAACATTTAGAACAATTTTCAAACTTTATTCATTCAAACCACATGTAAGTCGATCACAAGGGTGAATTTCAAAATGCAGACTATCTTGTTTTGATTGTCGATAAAAATTTGTAAAAGATCGGAAAAGAAAAGTTTTCCCAGTTTTCTCTCTGCCAACGGAAATCCGGTGACGAAATTCTAAAATGACTCTTTCTCTTCTTTCATGAATTTAAACAGGTGAAATATTCCGTATGAAATATTACAATTTTTGTTGCTCATAACTTCGCAAGGTGAAATTTGATGTGAAAAAATTTTTTTCTGGTTTTAACTTGCCAGTCTAAATCTAGGAAATGATTCAAGACCTATAGTCTATAGACCGAGAAATAGTGAAGCTATTTTTGCTAAACCAGGACAAACAGAAATCGTAATCTTTCTGACTCGAAATGTTAAATTTGCCAAAAGGAAAAATTTCGACGCAGACACACAAAAAATATTAATTCTTGAGAACTTGACTGAGAGTTTCTGAAATCTAAAAGCAGATCAGGAAGAAAAAGTCTGCACTTTCGAGACTTTACGAATTGTTGATGAAATTTCGCAAACTGAGGATTAATTATGCACCGTAAAAGGTAGTTGGATACACAAGGTTTATTTACGGGGGCACAAAAATTTTAAAATCAAGTCGACAAAGAAAGAAAAATTCCACTGTTTCTCAATTTTTCAAGATCGGAAGTAACGAGCAAAATACGTCGTAAAGCTTCAAACATTTCGTGAATCTCCCAGCAATTTTGTAAATCTCGTCAATCTTGCTATTAGAATTTCTCGTTTCGAGCGTATTTTTATTGACATAAGTACATTTCATTGGTGGCGGGGTGGCACAAATAAAATTCTGTCCCTTATACATATTATTATTATTGGGGGAGGGAGTGTACACCCTCTAGTTTTAAAGCCTCGGTCCTCTTTCAGTGATGTCCTATTTTCCAACGTTTGCAATAACCTAATAAAAATTTTTTCTTTAAGCTTTTAAGCTATTGCGTTGAATTCATTCAACTTTTTTCCCAGCCAGCTATCGAACGAAAATTTAGTGGAGGAAATCAGAAAAAAAAACTTTCGTTTCCTTTCAGCTTTTTAATCGAAAAATGAAGGTCGAATTTCGAAACAGATGTTTTTCAATTGGTGCTTCCATTTGAAAACAATTATTCCGAATGTGCTCGAAATTTAGGCCGAATTTTACAGCGAAGATTTCGATTTATCCCGAAGAGCCATGTGTGTGAAGGTGAATAAAAAAATAACACACATTGTGTCATTGAAACTCCACATATATTTTTTTATTACGAAGTTGGGTCGATACAGGACGAGCAGGAATCTGCAACTGGCAAAGTCTCTGGTTCATTTTTACGTTAAAAAATTCTTTCTCTGAAACGAGACCACACGTACCATCAACTCCGAAATTTCAAATGAAAAAGTATTTAAAAAGTATCGAAACACGGGTATTTGAGTCGCTGATTGCAAATCGGCCCCAAAAACTACAATTTCAGAACTGAACCGAACAAAACTGACTTAGTTTGAGAAATCAAACATTGTATTTAGTTCGATTTTTAAATCAAGTCAATTTCCTCCATTAGGGATCCAGAATTGGACTTCTGGAACCAAAATCGGCTTCCTACGAGAAATTTGATGAAATATTTGTAATCGGCGAACCGAAACACACTTATTCAGATACGTTTTTCTATTTTTTTTTTTTTTTTTTCATTTGAAATTTCGAAGTTTATGTGTGGGCCTCTTTCAAGGGATAGAATTTTTTTTACTAGAAAAGAAACTCGACCTCCCACGTAAACAGCTTCGTTTATCCAATATCGATTTTCGACTAGGCAATAAATAAATATGGGGGGGGGGTCCCCACGACAAACCCTGTATAATCATTCTCATTTGTGAAATTAACTTTTTCGATGTTTGAAGATGTATACGATTTTCGGATTGTTACCTTCAACTTTGAGAAGACTCTTTTTTTCGCTTGTCAATCTAAATTTAAAAATGTTGTACCCCTAAAAGCCTTTCAAAACCTTTGGATACGTGAGATATTTCCCAAAGCAAGAGGAAAAAGTAAAATCTTAGAACTTTTTAACAGACATTTTTGATCTAAGCTTTTTTATTCTTTCTCTGTTTGTCAACATTTGGGTAAAATTTAGTAGATCCACAACTATTTTATTTCATCTTTTGTCTATGCTTATCAAGTCGAAATTTGAACAAGATTTTGTAGATCCACCACTATCACCTAGAAAAGTTTTAGCTTTTTCCCAGGAGAATCTGCTGTGTGCATAACCGTAATCTGCTGTGTGATCCACGGGGGAGTGCTTCTAACTTTGATTTGAAATTTATGTGACATGAGTTTTCACATAGTATACATAAAAACATACACTTCCGTTTGAAATTTTGACGTTGATCGAACCCCTAACCCTTGTTTCGAGGGAAAGAAATTTTCTCACGAAAAAATAAATCAGAAATATTAAACCCTTATTCTGTCACCAGGCCAGAGTCTGAATAAAAGGGTGTAAATAGGATCATGACATATCGACAACTCAGTTAATTCCCTCCTTTTAGAAAAATTTGCTTCGCAAGAATTGGGCAAACTTTCATGAAACTACATACACAGCTCAACGCCATCTGATGTGATCAAGCCTTCACAAAAAAGTGGGGGAATTTCTTGTGCCGCACCCTGTATAACTAGAGGCTATTTATTAATAAAAATACAAATTTTAAACGAGCAAACGGATAGACGTGCATTTTTGATGCAGATTTCAACGCGTTGCGAATATTCGCGCCGGATTGAATTTAATCGAGCGAAATATTCGTTGGAAATTTACATGACGAGCGGAGAATTTAAGAGACGCCCGACCCTAACGTCTGGATTTCGACAATGAGCCGACTTACTAGGGCGCAAATGTAGTGTGCCTCTATCTCGAGCCTACACAAACAAGAAGTTGGCAGAGAAAAGCTGCGAGTAATTTCGTACTGCCGATTGAATTATTTGCATTCACTGCGCTGACACGTCCAGACGAACCAGGAACTGTACACAGGGGGGTTAGAAAGTCAAGAGCCGCGAACCTGAGATGTCCCGAGTATGGAATTAAGTTTTGCCTTACACCCCCTCGAACTTCGTTAACTTTTTGACCACAGCCAACATGTCTGGTGTTTTTTTTTTTTTTCAATATGCAGGGTGTCTCTTTTGTAATACCCACCGTCCACCTGGTAAGTGAGCAACCCACCACGACATTATGTAGACATGTTTGCATACTCTTACTTTTAAGAGGTCGAGTTATGCTCAAATTTTGAAAAGTTTTCTGTCTTCGAATTTTTCTTTCTTCTCACGACTGGAGATAGACAAAACAGTTGTACCAGTAGGTAATAGTAGATGGCAGTTGTGGTAATCGCAGGGAGAAAAAGGCGGAATCGGTTAGACACCGGTGTTCATAAAATCAATTTTAGTACAAATTATACCAGAAAATTTTCACATTTTTCAATTTCCCGTGAAGCTTGCCCTTTAGCTACTGTTTTTTTATTTGCAATAGGTTGTACATTAAATTTCCTATTAAAAAGGTCATTAGCAATTTTCTTGTATCTGGATTAGAACTGCTCAAAATGGAGTTTAAGCTATCCTCGTCAAGAGTTATTAATTTTTAACACAGATGCACAATCAGTTTTCAAGTTCGCTGAATTCAATTTCGAGAATATTTTTTAAGTATGTTGAGTATGACCTACATGGGTGGAACTACAGGGTCTTAAGAAAAATCCATCGGGATGGGGTTTCGGGTTCAGAACCCCTTCCAGTTCAACTTTGAAATACCGAAAGTTGCAAACATTAGTCCGACACAGGAGTCTTATGCGAGAATTTTTTTTTCTTCTTTCAACACGAAAAATGTGACACAAACCCAAAAAAAATTGAAACCCTTATTGTGAAAACAACCACAGTCAGTTTTGGTTTTCTGACTTCAGTGACAGACTGAATTATATCCGCAGAGATCTCGCTCAGTCTGTCATTTAACCCGAAAAATCAAAACTGACTAAGGTTGTTTCCACAATTACGGTTTCAATTGTTAAAATCTGCTCGAAAGATCGTTTTTCCCCTTTTTGTACGGTGAATTTCATTCTTAACCATCCCCGCACACCCAATACTGAAATCCCAAATTCATCACTGGTTGAGACCAAATAATGCTACTGGTCATAACATCTTCAAAAACGATCGTTTGATATAAACCCCCTTCAGAGGCATCCTAAGAAGTCAGATCAAAAACGTACTTTCAAAATCAAATTTAGTGATAGTCAAAACATATGAATTAACTCTTTCGTTTGTTTAGTTTCCCAACTTTCTGTGGAGCTGCTCTGAGAAGGACGGACTCAGATCTCGGAATCAAAATTTTCCATACAATCAGTAACACAAAGGAGGACTAAAAATTTTCCGATGTTATGTATTCCTGCATAATGATTTCTTATAGAATCCGAATCTGGCATCAGAAGTGCACCATCGAGCACAGGTCTCGTGTAAAAGGTTTTGAAAAGCATAGTGTATTTTGGGTGTTTATCAGACTCATTTCTAAATCGATAAAAAAATTCCAAAAATATATTGGTGGGTCAATTTTTGTACAGATTCCGACTTTTCCCTTTCGACTTGTACACAGACTTTTTTTTACACAAACTATGTTGTGTAGCTTTATTAATCGCTAATATGACCTTTGGGAACAACGGACAAGGTCCATTGCATTTTTGAAACCATCGTTAAAATTTAGTATTTCTAGACGTGCTTTTTGTTCTTACTCTGAATCAAGCCCTTTAATTGCTGCGAAAATCTTGCTTTTTTCACCCTAAAAGTGACCTTTCAAAGACTCAAAATGTCAAAGCGCAAACCTCAAACATCAAAAGAAAATCTATCGTTCCACAAATAAATTTTTGCACTGACTTCAAATCTGAGCGTAGAATTTGGATTAATGCTTTTACCCGAAACATGTTCGTTTCGTTCATTAAAAAGTCATTTTCGAATTGAAAAAAGCTTTCAGTGCTATAAGGTCAAAATTTGGAACATGCGCGAAAAATACGCCATTCAAATACTATATTTTATACCAGAAGTGAGAAGCTGGACCTTATAGTTCGAATTCGAAAACCAGTATTACGAGAAAACAGATCTGTATCCAAATTTACAAATCAAATTCCAAATTTACATGAAACTTCAGTCCAGAAAGAAAAGTTTTTGCAAATTTTTTTATTTTCCGGTTTGTGAAAGTCTAGAAATAAGCCTAAAAATATCCGAAATGTTCTTCTGAGCACGTTAAAGACTTTTTACGACGGAACTATGCTTGGAGGGCAGTGTTGGAAGAACGCAAAAGTCATTGTTCCCGTTCCCATTCGTTCTTCTCGAACTGCATGGTTCTCATTCATGTTCTTTGTTCTTTTTACCTTAAAATTACCGAAGTTCCCATTCTCGCTCTCGTTCCCATTTCCATTTCCGTTCTAGTTCCCACCATGGTCCTCTATTCCCGTTCTCATTCTCAATCCCATTATATGTTCTCGTTTTCGTTCATTCTTCCAACACTCGTGCAGTACTGCATCTGATTTTTTCTATCTAAAAAATATATATAATTGGTTTTAAGCTTTCAGAATTTCACTTTCTCGCCAGCTGCACAGATGTTGGAAGAATGCGAAAATCATCTCGTTCCCGTTCTCATTTGTTCTTCTCTAACGTATGGTTTTCATTCATATTCCTCGTTCTCCTTACCTTATAAATACCAACGTTCCCATTCTCGTTCTCGTTCTCAATCCTATCATGTTTTGTTCTCATTCTCGTTCTGAGAACGAGAACATGCTGTTTTACATCTCGTTCTCATTCCCAACGCTGGTTCCGTTCCCGTTCTTGTTTCCCGTTCTCTTTCTCAATCCTATCATGTTCTTGTTCTCATTCTCGTTCTCATTCTTGTCCCCAACTATGGGTCCTGTTCCCGTTCTCGTTCTCAATCCTATTTTATGTTCTTTCTCTCGTTCTCGTTCCGAGAACGAGAACATGATGTTTTTCTTCTCATTCCGTCCCCATCCTTGTCCTGTTCCCGTTCCCGTTTCTCATTCTCGTTCTTGTTCTCAATCCTATCATGTTTTTTTTTCTCATTCTCGTTCTGAGAACAAGAACATACCGTTTTTCTTCTCGTTCTCTTTCGTTCTTCCAACACTACTGGAGGGCCATTTCTGAGGCCAGATTCGCATTCAGCGTGAAAAAGTACACGGAATTCCAGCACTAAGATCTCAGATATCGAAAAATGTCGAAACTGGTTGTACAGTTTAATCGAAGAACGCATCAAAATTGAAGAATTTGATTTGGAACATCATTAGGAGCCGAAAAAATAATAATTTAGTTAAAATTATCGACAAAGGTTTGAAAGGAGCACGCGGAACGTGTTTCCATCATCTAGTCTGTCTGAAATTGCGCAGTCATTTTATTTGACTGTGCTGGAACTGATTTGTGGGCGTTTTCAAAAGAAAGATATCCATCAAGGGCAAATAAAAGCTACCCTAGTTTTCATCTAAATGATGAGCTCAAAATTGTAAGTTGACCGTTGGCTCTGAAAGTTTTTCGATGAAATTTCAAACGTTTGTGGCTAAAGGTTACATAGCAAGTTCAGTTCTTACAAACTAATTCTGTTTTTCGATGAACATGACTTCACTGTTCGCTATCCCTGGATCTGAAGGGAGCGAATGAAGAACGAGAACATCTGGATCCACAGGTGGCGAGAAAAACATGCTTGGAGAGGGGGGTAAACATAAAAAATACCTACTTTGAAAATATATGTACACATTTCACTTGATAAGCAAAGAAAAAGTCACCAACTACTTAATTTCCCCAACTAATGCTAAAATTTCCCGACTGAATTTGAACTGAAAGAGGGAACATGGAAAGTGAATTTAAACTGATCTTGAAAACCATGTAAACTGATACTAAACTTTAAGGAGGTTTTTTTTTTATTTTTTATTTTTTTAGTGATTTTGAATTGGACCGGAACTGAACTTAAACGGCTCTTTTCGATGAACTTGAACTGTTTTCACCTTCGCGAACTGGCCCATGTCTGGTAAAGACAGCGAAATAGATGAACTTAATGAGATTCGTCCATTCTACTTCACCCTATTGGACATCTTCACATAAGCGGACTTTGTGGGTGTACTAAGGAGGATCCAAGCCTGTGAAAACTATTTAGCTACCCTAGCTTAAACAGAAAAATAAATTACACCTTCCAGAAAAGTGAAAATTTAGAATACAATTATTTTTATGAGGGGCAAAATACTTTCACAAATTTTTAATATAAATGAGTGAAATTTTGGAAGGGTAGGAAGGGCGATCAGTTTTTCAGAAAATCTCGAATATAAAATAACAATCTGTTATTAGGGAGGCAGAACCCAATTTTTTGGACAGGGTATCACTCTGATCCCTCAGACCTCACAGCTATAGTTTGCTTCTGAAGTACTTTGAGAACCATCATCGGGCAGGTCAAGCACGAGGCCGACTTCTCACAACTACAAATCAGATCCAAATTCGGACGTCGAAATTCGGTAACGTCGCCGGTACGACACGAGAACGAATCAAGCGCGCCTTTTCGAAAAGCAAAATGGCCGAGTGATATTCGCGTATATAAAAACGAAAAAATATATATATAATAAAGCGAAAACTCAAATTGAAAAACAAAAAAATTGAAAAGTAAAGCCCAGCGCTGAATTATTCGCTTTAGCCGAACAGCCTTCAAATTGGGATGAACAAGGTCGATATTTTCATTTCCATTGCATAAGTACGTGACCAGGCCAAAATTTTTCGTTTTTCGATTTTTTTTTTTTTTAAATATTTATTTCAGTGTGGGGTGGGTCAGTCAAACGAATTGTTCGAAAACTTTTTATACGTTCGTTCGTACTACTGACCCCATATTCGAGTTGAACTGAAGGATACGTGATTTCTTATATCTTCTTCTTCTCGCATGCGGCAAACGGCTGGTTACGTTACCACTACAAAACAGCACAATGAGAATCCATGTGTGAATTATTAGGAGAAAAAAAAGAGGAAGAAAATTGCGTAATATTAACGTACTCGGAATAACGTCGAAATTGTTCTTGAACAGATTGTTCGTTCTTTATTCATAACACAAAAACGGGTTGGGTGGAAGCTGCAGAGGCGGTGGTTGTAATATTTGTGAGGGAAGGGCCTTGAGTCCTAGAATGCTTTCTTTTCCAGAAAATAGGAGGATATTAGAGGATAATTTAAGTATAGGGGAAGACTTCAGGAAGTTTGTACCCAAAAAGGATTTCACAGTTGTACGTGGGTTCAATATACCGGGGTAATCACAGTCTTGCGAATCCAGGGAATATGTGCATGTAGTGGTGCCGATCATAAGTTTATATTAGCGATGACCAAACAACTCACGGTGCAGTTGCGGGTGCAGATTTAAAACATACCATGTAAGTGCGATTTCCAGATAGTGCAATTCAGGAGGAAACTCTACATAATCTGATTACAACAGCTAGATTTTGAGACACGCATTCACTCGATATATTCTCACACAAGACGTAACACTAGAGTAAGAAGTGAAGTACAGAGAGGGCTGTCCTTTTAAGAATTTTTCAAAACACGTATTTATTGTCTCCTGGGTAAAGAAAGGAAAGTGGAAGAAGGCCCCCTTGAACTTCTGACAGATGAGTTTTCTACCACTTCAAGGGAGGCAACAGGGTACTTCATGAACACACCCTTTCCGTCGGTAATATCATAGTAAACGCACAGCCGGAGCTGGAAGCCGGTCGTACGCAAGGCGGCACAAATTGGGAGACGGCGAAGGAGGTGGTTACATTGGACAGGTATGTTGGACGGTAAACACATTCCCATCATAGAAAGCGCGGGGGGCCCAGGCAGAATCTGCTTTCAGACAGCACAAGAGATCGTAATGGGACTGTTTACTAGGGTCCTCAAGACATGATGAGCAGTCCTGGGGCATATTCCAAAACCGTTGAGATGAGTGGTATTTTTCCCTAAACCAGACAAAGAATCTTGTTAGGCCAAATCCTATAAGCTGATAAGTCTCATCATTCACGTTAAAAACCTTGGAAAGGCTGGTAGACAGGCACCTAAGGAAGGTTACCTAGCAAAAGTTTCTACTACACGAGAACCAACGTGCATATTCGACCACATAGTATCTACCAGTTTCAGAAAATGAAAGTTCATGCTACTTTCTTGTTTTTTCATGCCATTTTTCATGCTTCAAATTTTCTCTAAATAGTACCCCCCCCCCTTGTATATACTTGATTTGTACGAAATTTTTGCGCTTTTTTGGTAGTTTCATTCTGATAAGAAATTTTCATAATAAAAAATATAATAAATAAACTAAAAAAGAAACCTTTAAATCGAAAAAATGTTATAGTTAAAATGTTAAAAATGCATACTTTCACAGAGAAATTGCAAAAAATTATGCTATTTTCTGGTTTTGCGTGTTTTCATGACCGGTAGACACCCTGAAACGGCTTGTCAACAGAGTTTTATCACTGCACTCGCTTGTTACGGCAATTGAGGGAGGGATGACTGACGGAAGTTATGTCCCCAGCAACATTCATAGATGAGTCATTATTTGAACCATTTCGGCCACATTTTCGAATTTATCTCGGGAACTGAGCGTCGCCGCAAAATTTGAACACCGAATTCGGACTCGGCGTGAAAATTTGAGTAGAAAACAGTCGTCAACTCAAAATTTTTGGTTTTTCAAATTTTGAAAATTTCTCCATGCTATATACCGACATCATGTCCTTTTTAAGACGAAAAAATTTTCGGAATGCTTCGGCGTCGGCGCTGGTGCTAATTACTCAATTTTTCGAGACGAATTCAAATCCGTTGTCAAAATTCAGCTAGATAGATATACAAGAAGCGTTTGACGCGACCTCCCACGAATCAATAGAAATAGTCCTGAGGGAAAGGGAAGTAAAGGAAAACCTAATAAGCTGGATAGTATCTATTAGGGAGATCAAGATAACTAACCAAACAAACAAACAAAAATCCGTGCAACGACTATCAGGGGCTACTCGCAGAGGGGGGGGCACTCTCTCCACTATTGTGGAGCCCAGTGGTAGATAATTTGCTAGATTAGTTGAGTAGAAAGAAAAAAAAAGGGGAAAAACACGCGAATATAACATACAAATACACACCACGTGACGTCACCACCAAACCGACCAATCAGAAAGCGGTGCTATATTGACGGGATATCTAGTGATCACATTACATATAGGGGCACCAGTGCTTCACTGTACCTCGGATAATAAATCGGCCGTTGATTAACATGTCGCAGATGGATCTGCAATCACAGGGGAGCATTTTCATGTCTAGATCTTCATATCGACTTATCAGTAATCGATTATCATTGTCCCTGACTAGCTCGATTCTTACGATTTACACACGACTACATTACAATGATAAACGACAAGCGGTTCAAACTCAAGTTGAAACCAAACAGAAGAAAAAAACGAGGAAAAAAATTAAATAATTCGACTTGATTAAATTCTAATAAATAAATAAACATCCATGGAAATGTCTATTAATAACGCAGCTGCAGACTGCAGTCGTGCAGCCACAACACGGCTGAAAACTGCTGTCGCGCAGCAACACGCCAGCTAAGATCAACATCAATGAGCACATGGCTGCAAGGAAAATAAATTTCCATGGAAATTTCAGGTCGTCCCAGTTAACACGCAGTGTTGGAAGTACACAAAAATCATTGTTCCCGTTCGTTCTTCTCTAACTACATGATTCTCATTCATGTTCTTTGTTCTTATTACCTTAAAATTACCGTGACATTCCCGTTCTCGTTCTCATTCCCATTTCCATATTGCTCCCACCTTGGTCCTCTGTTCCCATTCTCATTCTCATTCTTAATCCCATCGTTCTCATTCTGTTCTTGTTCGTTCTTCCAACACTGGCGCAGCACTGCATTTGATTTTTTTCATTAAAAATATGTACGAGGGGCATCTCAGGTCAATAGTAAGTTTCCTGACCTTACCAATTGTGTAAAAACGAACACAGCTGCGTGAAAATGTAACCACAGAGAATTTTTGAGCTGCTGGTAACACTATGAAAGATGGCGTTGCCTGTAAACATGTACGTTGTCTATGAAGTACAAAGTTTTAAACGATTTCTAACTTTACAAAACACACCCGCAAAGAAAAAAAATACACCAAGCGTTATGCCTCGTGTATGGGCAACAGTGTTAGAGTATGGAAACAAGCCAGGTCGCTTTGCGACCTAGTAATAGGGTCGGCCTTTCAGCTGAAGTTTGGGTGATTATTCCACTAACCATCTTTGAACAAAAAGTACAATCGCACTTGGACGCTGTTAAGCGTAAGAGAATCAACCAGCGAAATCTGTTTTTTGAGAACAGGTGATTCTATGTTCAAGAGCCATATAGAAACTATATGACATAGTGTTTACTGATAAGCTTTGATCAACGTAAGTATACTTTTTTGAATTGCCCAACTCTGAAAAATTCTACTTTTTACGCTCTTTCCAACGATACTAATAACTCATTTTGTTTACAAAAATATCAGTTGGTTCACGCCGACCCTAATTTCAGCAAGAATCATACACAATATTACAAACCTCACAAAATTAACTCCTTTCATTAGTTCCTTATGTTAATACCTCGAGTCGCATTTACTGAGACTGTAAGCACGATGTAAAACCTTCTTATTATCTGTTTCTTTTACACAAAATTACGTTCACTTTTGCATTTAAAACCACAAGCACCACTGTCGAAAGCAAACGCGATTCATTCTTGTGTATCTCGAACTTTGATTGATCAGAACAACAAACCACCGTCGCAAACCACTAACGTCACGTGTCGCGTAGATTTATTTTTTCCATTGTTTTTGGACTGTGCAAACAAGAACAACGCCTGAACTAAACCTAACTGATAAGCGAACGGTGATGGTTACTTTGACTCCCATAAGAAAAACACACGGAGCAAGGATCATTATGTTACTACCTGAGAATAAGAAATTTGTTAGTAACGAAAAGTTTATTATCAAATGCTAAGAACCATCTGGATTAAAAATGTACCTATACTTTTGGTTTCTAAAAATTTCTTTTTCTCAGATAGTAACATAATGATCTTTGCTCCGTGTTTTTCTTATGGGAGTCAAAACGTTCGTTGGCCAAAAGTTGGGTATTTTTTCTAACAGTAACCAAGAATTGTAACTCACTGTATGACGTCACATCCCCTTTCGCTTACCAAAAAATACCTATTTGACGCTAGCACTTCTACAATTTGCACAGTCCAAATAAGGCTCGACTACGCCGACCCTAAAAACTAAGTATGGACATCCGCCATCTTGAGTCCAACCGCTCCCGTTGATGTCGAATTGACTATCCGGTACGCTCCGCTAGCTCCGCATAGTCAGATTCGGCATCGGCAGGCGCGGTCGGACTCAAGATGGCGGATGTCTATACTCGGTTGTATCCAGGAGCAGTGTACAAGTGTACAGACGGTGCGCCGTTGGATTAAAGAGTTTCGAGAAGGGAGAACAGTTGTACCGGATCAGCTACGAACAGGGAAACCGTGCCGAAAAAATGGCATCTTTTGCAACTGGAATCGGCCGTCTGATTCCTTGCTACGAAAAATGCTTAAACTCGAAAGGTAATAATGTAGAAAAATATAACAACTAAAAACACATACGTCTTTTGTGAATTTCATTGATTTTCGTTCATTTTCACGCGATTGGTAGGGTCGGGAAACTTACTATTGAGATGCTCCTCGCATAGTTATAGTTTTAAGCTTTCGGAATTTTACTTTCGCGCCAGCTGCTAAGGTGTTGAAAGAATGCAAAAATCATATTGTTCCCATTCTCGTTCGGTCTTCTCTAACAGTACGAGTATGGTTTTCGTTCGTGTTCCTCGTTCTCCTTACCTTATAATTACCAAAGTTCCCCTTCTTGTTCCCAGCGAGGTCCTGTTCCCGTTCCCGTTTCCCGTTCTCGTTCTCAATCCTATCATGTTCTTGTTTTCTCATTCTCATTCTCATTCGTTCTTCCAACACTGTTAATACGTAATGCGATCAGTAGCAATGGTTCTTCTTGATTTCGATTCTCACCTCAGAAGTAACACTCAAAAAGTAATACTTTCTTCGTTTATGTGCCAAAGCTTTCGAGAAGCTGTTTTTTTTTTTCGTGATGCTCCAAAGAACGCTCATATGTACCGCTCAAAAAGTAACGTTTTTTTCGTTTATGTGCCAAACAAAAACATGAAAATGTCAAAAATATATATATATATACGCACAAGGCTACGCTGATAATTTGGCTGTGGTGGTAACTGGCAAATTTCAGGGACATCGCCGAGCTCGTGGGAAAATGGTGTGCGAAAACAGGTTTATCGATAAGCCCGCATAAAACTGAGATCACTATTTTCACTCACAAAAAGAAAGGGAAAGGAGTAGATCAAGGTGCAATACAAAGGAAGACCGTTAGCTCTCACAATAAAGGTGAAGTACGCAAAAGTGTATCTGGACAAAAAACTTTCTTGGAGGGATGGCTGGTATCACATATCTTATCAAATTTTGATCAGGTTCGATTTGTTTCGAAAATCCAAGTTTTGAATCAAGAAAACGAGTCAAAACTAATTTTACCTGAACATTTGCACAAGTTAGCAATTTTTTGAAGAGAGGGGAGAGTCGCTGATTTTAAATATCGCACCAGATTTTTAATCAGGCTCCGTTTTTTCTCAAAAATTCAAATTCTGAATACAAGAAGGGCGAAAATTAATTCTGTTCTTTTCTTGGTGAGGGGAAGGGAGAGGGTCCCTAATTCTGAATGTAGCACCAGATTTTTTATCTGATCCAGATTTGAACTTTTGAACCCAAAAATGCACAGAATTAAATTGGCTTGAGGAATCGAACATATTTTGACGTTGATTTTAAATATTATATCGGATTTTGGATTCGGCTCCCATTTGTCTAGAAAATCCAAATTTCAAACCGAAGATGAATCAAAACTAATTTCGTTGAAAATTGGAATAAATTTTCAATTTTTTGAGGGTAGAGGAAGTCGCTGATATTGAGTATCGCTTCAGTTGCCTCGATTTGGTCCACAAATTTAATATTTCCCTCAGAAAATGAACAAAATTGACTTCAACCGAAAAAATGACCCAAAATTGCAAATTTGGGCGCCTGTCATCTTGAAGAGGGGCATCAGTTCAACTTGGTGAATGTAGCAGGTAGGTTAGGAAAATCGTAAACGAGATGTGGAATTGGTCCCCCCTTTGTTTTATCGCAAAGTCTGATCTTCTTGGGACAAAAATATACCTTCAAGAAAAACAAAAATCGCAATTTTTCTTATGGAGAATCGTATGTTAAACTTGACCTTCCATTTGGCGAAATTCCTCAAAATTTTCAGGTTCAAACTAGTTCTGGACTGTGTGTATTTGGACAACAAAAAAATTTAGCAAATTGAAGCAAAAAATTTCCAAAACTGTTAGATTTTTGACCGGCCTAGTTTACAAAACGAATATCATTGATCTGGGGTTAACGGGCTGTACTATACCAACATATACACATGTAATACAAATGCCTGAGATACGTTTGAGGCGAAATTCAAAATTCGGGGGCTATGAAAATGACCTTTATTTTAAAAAAAATTTTAAGTGACCCTGTCCTTCCTGGACACAAAACTTCCTTCCTATATGATTTGCGAGTTCAGAATCACTCGATAAGATAGTCTGACCTGATAATTAACCGCAATTCCCTGATTTTACCTCAAGGTAACTCGAAAGCTACCTAGATTGAGAAGAGTTACCAAGAATCTCGAACAAGTGAGAGATTGAAGTATTCCTAGTCTTAAACAATTTCTGATGTGATTGATGCGATTTGAAGCGTTGTACAGAGTATCTCAAGCAAAGGGGTCTCAGCTGAGTGGATAGCGCACTGGTCTCGGAATCCGGAGGTCCCGGGTTCGAATTAACGTAGCAACTCGCTACATTTTCGACCTAGGCTGGTTTTTCGGCAAGAAGACAAGAGGGCTAAGTCGACCCTAGCACCCTCGCCGACCTCTCTGAGGTAATGCTTGAAAAGGCTAATTCCAGGGCTCGGGTTGAGAGCAAAATTAGAAAAGAGGGTATCTCAAGCACGTGACTCCCCTCCAACAGGGTGAGCAGGTAACACATTCTAACAACGGGTAAAATGTTTGCTGCTCTTACATTTGAAGGGACAAAGATGGAGTTATTTGAAGGAACTATGTAAAAACATTTTTTCCCTAAGCACATTGCTAATAGATACGTGGTGGAACTTCTTGGTAATAATAAAAAATAATTTCAGCAACTACTGAAAAAAAATTATTTCTATGAGATTAACAGAGTCATAAAATGAATTTTTGGTTAAAACCTACACACGTAAAAATGCGCATATGTTTTCAATTTTTCATGAAAATTGTCCTCTGGACCCAGAATTGTTTCATGGTAAGCGATTCTCTCTTTCATATTGATCGAAAATATTCCCTGGCCTCAGTCTTATCTATTTTAATTTTCCAGTTTGGAAATTTTTTGAATGCAATTCGTCGGGTCAGTGCGATTTGGAGCAATATCCAAAATAACTAATTTTGCTACAGAGGGAAAATAAGTTTTAGCATCAAGAGTTTACTGACCGAAGTAGAATTGATCAACAAAATGTTTTGGTATGTCTTTGTTATACTGCCCTATTAAGCTAAAACGACGCATCTCAAATATGAATGATTTTTCAGAAGCAACGTTTTTCATAAATCATGCTTGTGCCCTACCAGTTATATTTTTCTGTTTTTTTTGTTTTTTTTTTGGTTGATAAAATTATTATTAAAGTGAATAAACATTATCTGCAGGATATTCTGATCGTTGATTCATTTTCCTTAGAATAGAAAATGAGATAGTCTACTTACCTTAGTAATTATGCGCATAAGATGCGGCATATAACAAAGCAAAAAGCACGTATCTCAATTAAAATTCATATTCATTAGAGGAGATGCTATAAATTAATTTTGATTCTTGTTTTTAACTTTCTGTTTTGGTTGCTTTTATTATCATCGAACAAACTCTCAATCCGAAGCTTAACCTTCATCACTTAAATATGGGCTTTAACCGGGCAACCCGGACTTATTTCACTAAGAAAATTAGACGTGTCTTACGAGCAAGAAAAAACGACTCATCTCATTTTTAAATGTAAGATACGTATTTTTCCCTTAGCCAGACTCGTTTTTCATGATGATATTGAAGTACCTCTTTTTTTGTTTTCAACTTCTGCAACACTGTCTCATCGAAGTACATCGTTTTTACTTCGTAATATTGTAGAATCAAGCACAAACATTCCCATAGATATAAGAACTCGTTTTCAGAAAAATCTTGATGTATGTTTTGTTGACTTAGTAGGACAGTATATGTACTCACACCAATTTTCAAATATTTGGGTATAGCACCTTTTCGCCCAAATTTATTGAGAGGAGCTGGATATGACACCTTTACTTTTTTTAAGTTTAAAAGAAAATTATTGACAGCAGCATACAGTGTTTCATTCAGTGCAGCATGAAATTACCTTTCCAACGATACCAAAATCTCATTTTCGAGAAAAATTGGATTTAGCTCGAAATCGCACCGACCCGACGAATTAAAATTTACTCTTTAAAAAATAAAAAAAGTAATGCGAAAGTTTTTTACTGTTTGCAGTTTTTTTTTTTTTTTTTTTTTTTTCATAGGAAATGTAGTGCGGAGTGAACAAAGTGGTTCGAATTCACAGCCCCCTTGCTCCCTTGGTTGTAAACCTGGTATTTTTTACAAATTGGAATGTTAGGGAAATTGCAAATTTGGAGATCATTATGTTCGATGTAAAACATCACATCCATTAAAATTTCCAGAATAAAAAGCTAAAATGTCCAGCGGACACTTTCTATAGAAAATTAAAAAACTATAAACATTTTTGTACATACATAGCTTTAGCCGGAATAGGCATTCAAACACGGTGTTAATCAATTTGTTGTTTGTTTTTTTTAAATTTTCGTCGTCGTTGTCGTTTTTTTCCCCCTTCAAATCTACTTATATTTACTCCTTCAAATGTAAATGCTGACAAACGTATGTACACGGTGCTAGGATGAGTTGCCTATTTATCTGATTGTGCAAGGGAGGGGGTCACATATCTTGGGACACTCTGTTAACGTACATTGGAAATTAGAAAGTTTGGAAATTTTCACTTTGATTTGCGGTTTGAAAAATGCGAGATAGAAAGGTAGAAAAGTAATATTTCAGCTGATTCTCAGTATCTAACTAACTCACGGTAAAGGTATATAGTTTTTTGTCTGCCCCCTCCCTCGAATTGGTGGAAATCAGAATTAAGAACAAATCAGTACGTCATTATTTCATTGCGACTCAGCCGTTTTTCTAATCCAAGAAAACCTTTATACTGCAAGAAGCGCACAACGATCTCAAAGACCTCATGATTAGTATTATCAATTTGCATAATGTAGTTTCAGATACGCAGCTCCTCTTGCTAAACCAACTCAGACTTAAGCAATCGTCCACGTGTAAACAATACAGACGTCGTAGCTGCTAACTGTAAGAAAAATTGGCGGAATTCGTCGAGGAAACTCTGCGCTTGTCGTTTCTGGAAACCCTCGACTGTATTCTATCCAGGGGGGGGGGGGGCATGGTCGGTGATTTAGTTCGCACCGCGACGACATAATTACCAGTGACGTTTCCAAAACCGGAGAGGACCTTTATCCAACAGCGGCGTATTATTCTCTTTGCCTTCGAGTGATTAATGTAACGAGGTAACCCGGACGGACTAGCAGCTACATAAGCTCTTTTTAAAATTCAACGCCAGTGAAAATATCGGCTATAGCTAAAATCGTTCGTTCTAAGTAATTTTCGTGGTTTCACTTTCCGAAATCGTGAACTGTTTTCAGGAGCCGGTTATTATTCATTCGAGTAACTCGTGTAGCAAATTTACCAACGCCGATTCCGCTCGACGAAGAAAAACATTTTGAAACGCTTGCTTGATACTCACCCTCGCGCCTTGCTCAACTACATCCGCGTAAAATGCGCACTAAAGAATGAAAGGTGCGCGGGGGAGTACAATCAGCGAGAACGCGATGAAGGCTCAATTCAACGTACAACTTTTCTGGTCAAGTAGACGCCGAAAGTTCCTAAAATAAATGAAGCCGGGAACAACTGACTGTATAGGGGGATGCAGAAGGGTATACAAATGTTGAACTTTTTCAGTCCGTGTAAATATGTGCACACTGCACAGTAAGACGGAGCAACATTGTTAGAAATTACACCACTCTCGACATAAGCGGAAACTACGGCCTCCCCACCTTTCGAGCCAGAGGGCAAGCTTAAAAATTTTGGTTTTATTTATTCCTTT
This sequence comes from Acanthococcus lagerstroemiae, assembly GCA_031841125.1. Taxonomy (NCBI): domain Eukaryota; kingdom Metazoa; phylum Arthropoda; class Insecta; order Hemiptera; family Eriococcidae; genus Acanthococcus; species Acanthococcus lagerstroemiae. The sequence continues at coordinate 28,811,248 of CM063113.1, read as the reverse complement.
ATAGCTGTTTTCATGTTATCAGTGCGCTGACCCTCTCCTCTCTGATGTGTATCTTTGCATAAATCGTCCTCCCCGGCTACTTTCTGCGTAGCACGTTTCGAATGCCTCTCAAACGTCTTTTGTCTCCGGCATTCCTCTACTTCCTGTACGTGATCCTTTCAAAACCACGTTCTTATTTTTCTTAGGGTCGCACGACCCTTTTCCACTGGACGATGATGTACAGTCAGATGCTCGTAAAGTGAGTTCTCTTCATCAACAAATCTCCGTCACATACCTAGTGCTGAGTGTTTGCTCAGCCGGCTGGCGCCGTTTTATCTCATCAATAACGGGGATAACTATAGGTGAGAATGGCACCCCATTTCCTCTTATTTCGAAAAATAGCGTGTACATACGTAAGTACTATAGAATGTAATTTTTCGACGATTCGTTTGCTGAGTATTTACCTTTCTTCGTATTTTACATACTATTGTTTACCCAGCAAAGCAAAAGTATAATATTATAGCGTGTTTGGCAACTCGATGCGACGCGCCAAAAAAGGGCGATGTAAATAGCACTTCATTTTTAATCTACGTTACGTTTATTTTCGATTTTCCGTAAGCGGTGGCGGCGATTACAGCAGCAGCGCTGGCAGTCTAGATGGAAAATAGGAAGAATAACCGGGAACCAGCAGAAGAAGAAACTGTTCTCTGTGAATGTCGATGTTCTTCCGAAATTTTCTATTACAGGCGATGGTAAATACAAGGAGATTCTTGAATTGGTGCCCCCTTTTTTTTTCTTCTAATTGCGAAGCCTGATTTTCGCAGAACGAAAATGGATCTTCAAATGACAAGGTCTAGTTTATTTTCGGGTAAAAATTCTTCTCTCGTCAAAAAAAGGGGGGGCGGGGATAGAATGTACCATCGATTTTGAATTCTCAAATGAAAAGGTAAAGTTGGTGGTTCCAAGATGAGGCGGGTTTCAAGGTGACAAATCTGAAATATGTCGCCGATAAAGGGCGCGATCAAAATAGAAATCATACATAAGATGTTTCGTAATTTTGCAGTTATTTTGATATGATGACAGAATTGTTATCAACAGGGCCCAGATTTTTAGGCGCTAAAAACTTTAAAGAAGGTAGTATTAATAGTTTCTCACAAAACCTAAATACATACAACCCTGTCGAAACAAGGGGCAGAAAGGGGGCAATACCCCGGGTCCGGACTTTCAAGGGAGCCCGATATTTTTAAAAGGCCTGAATTTCAATCACACTGTACAGTGTACATCAAATCAGCAACCACTCCTCACACCATGAAAGAAACCTGTTTTATCTCGTAGATTCTAATTTTTTCCCATTTAACAAAAGAACAAATTGAACTGGAAGGAGAGGGGGCCAGTGGAAATCCTTCTAGCCCACTTTTTCTCTCTACGGGGCTGCCTAAATAGTCCATAAAAAATCGTCATAAAAGTGAAATAGTCTAAAACAGTCCCTGTAAAACTAGAAAGCTTCATGGTTATCAAATTAAAGTACTAGGTAAACTGAACCTAGTTTTTATACTTCCGTTCCTCCCAAATTACGTATATAACGTAACATTTTGAATCGAAGTACATTACTGCAAACGAATAATAAGGCTGTTACGATTTTTCAAACCCATCTTTGTCTTTCTTTTTTCAAATGAAATATATATTTTTTTTAAATTTCCTCAAAAAATTGAAAATTAATTTTTTTAAAGAAATTAAAAATTAATTTTTTTCAAGAAATTGACATTTTTTTTTAAGAAATAGAAAATTAATTTTTTTAAGAAATAAAAAATTAATTTTTTTAAAGAAATAAAGTTAATTTTTTCAAAAATTGAAAATTAGCATATTTTTTTCAAGAAATTGAAAATTAATTTTTTTTTTAAATTGAAAATTAGCATAATAGAAAATTAACATAACTTTTTTTCAAAAATAGAAAATTAGCATAATTTTTTTCAAAAATTGAAAATTAGCATAATTTTTTTTCAAGAAATTGAAAATAATTAAAATTTTTTCCCTAAGAAACTGAAAATTAATTTTTTTTTCTCAAGAAATTGAAAATTGACAAAGTAGTCTCAAAACTCCAAATAGCCCCAAAAAATTTCCAAAAATATCAATTTTAGGCAAGAATGTCATTATTAAGAAAAAATAGTCCAAAACAAAACTGTAGCAAAGTTAACTCACTGGTATCAAAGCTAGCTCACTGGTTTCAGAATTCCCTGATTCGTCCAGCAAGAGAGGGCAAGCGAGGGCAAGCGAGGGCAAAAGAAGGCCAGAGAAGGCAAGAGAGGTCAAAAAAATTGGATTGACAAAAAAATCTCAAAAACTCTAAATATCCCCAAAAAGTTTCTAAAAACACCAATTTTAGGCAAAAATGTCATTATTGAGGAAAATAGTCAAAAAAAAAAAAAATAGCTCACTGGTTTCAGTATTTCCCTGATTCGTCCAGAGAACCTCAATAAACCCCAAGCAGGCTAAGCTACGAGTAGAATAAAAAAAGGTTTCTCCTAAAAATCAGGGTCCTAGTTATCAATGACCAATTTGACAAGACCACGTGAAATGTGATTCTTGAGGTGCAAAGTAAAAATCTCGGTAGTAGTACATTCGAGTTTCTTATCGGAGAAAATTTTTTCACTCAAAAAGAAACTAGAACCCAGTACTTGAAGATCCTCGTTCACTCAGCGTCTATTCAATTTCGCATTCAAAAGAAACATGGGGATTGTCTCTTTACGGGGTAAGGTAATCGGGAGGAGGTGTTCTCGTTATTCGTCAAATATTCGAAAATTCGCACGAAGTTCAATAGCAGATCTTTCGTGTTTTTATTCAGACGCTGATTGTGTTTTACGTTATCTTTTTTCGAATTGCGTCCACGTATTTTAAAACAGTCAACTAGATTGACCGAAATGAAAATGTTACCATCAGAACAACTTCGCGGTCGACCGAAAAGGGAAAATAAAATCGAAATAGCATATTTATTAAATTAGTCTCAAGCTGTTACAGCTTTTAATGAGGTAAATGGACCAAATTAATTTTGATGTTGTTCCTCTAAATGCGATATTATCGTCGTCAATTAATGTATAAATTATGCCGAGGATTTCCTCTTGTTCGCGTTTCGATATTGGTGGTGGGGTGCGGATCAGCCGGGAACCCCTGTTACACATTTTAGTCTGGATTACTTCTGCCCTCTTCGGTTTCGCCGGCTAATTATGAGAAATTAAAACGGCGCGATTCGCGTCGGTCGGTCTCTCTGAGGGAGTTTGGCAAAAATGCACGTAATATAATCGACATTAATTTTTCGGCTACGAGTGCGGCGCAATTTTCGTCGGACGGACGGCGGTTTCGGCTGCAGGCCTGGGAGCCGCGAATAAAATCAACTATTTTGTGGGAAATGTTGAGAGCAAAACGGTATTACCGAGATGGGGGCTAATAAATTACTTACCTACCAACCTATCGAATCGTGATGGATCAAGAGTCATCCCGGAAGGGGCAGTTCAAAATTTTTGATCTGGCCCCGATTTAAACTTGAGAATTTACATTTTGAACCTAAATAGGCAGAACTTATTTGGCTTGAAAAACTGAATGCAGCATGGGGGGAAGGTTCTGGGAGGCTAATTTCAAAAATTGAGTCAGGTTTCTCATCCTACCTTGATTTGGGCCCCAAAATCAAATTTCTCAGTTGATATGCTCTTTTCTAATTTTACACTCAACCCGAGCCCTGGGATCCACCCTATTGAGCATTACCTCAGAGACGTCGGGAGGCGGTTAGGGTCTTAGCCCTCTTCTCTTCTGGCCAAAAACCTGGCCTAGGTCGAAATGTAACGAGTTGCTACATGGGCTCGAACCCGGACCTCCAGATCCCGAGATCAGCACGCTATCCACTCGGCCAACCAGACCCCTACTTCTCAGTTGAAATGAGTATGGGACGTAAATTTTGTCTAGATCAAAAATCTGATACGGAATTCGAAAACAGCGAACTAAGACACCCTGTCTTTATACTTTGTGTCGAGTAACTAATTACGAAATGGGGGCTCCTTGGGTTACTGATACCGAATTTCGCATCAGATTTTCGATCTGGTCTCGATTTGGGCCTAAAAAGACACAGTTTGGACCCAAAATTGGCAAAAATGATTCGGTTTAAAAAATGGAACAAAACATCGAAACAGACGTTTCTAGGTCGCTGATGACGAATACTCTGCACCAACATTTTAATTCGGTCACAGCAGGGTACCACTTGGAATTTTAGGGAGAAAATGGAAAAATGACCAAAGATTGACTAGAATTGGGGATCATTTCAGGGTGTCCATTCTTGTTTGGAAATGATCCCTGACTTTTCCAGGTTTTCCAGGCCAATTTTTCCAGTTTTCCAGGCCCTTCAAATACAAATTACACATGCGGGGAGGGGGGGGGGTCAAATTTCTTCGAACATCATGAGCGGCCAATATCGTCAATCACTCAACCAACTTTTTGTTTACTGTCGTGTGCTTATGAAACTGTGGCAGAGAGGGTGTAAAAATTTAAAGCTAGAAAGGAAAACGCGCTCTATGGGGTGCAGCGTGGTGCGATGTCAATTAACAACTTCATGGATTTTCTTTGTGTGACTTAATGCCGACCGTAAAGGGGGGGGGGTTAAAGAATAAAATTCAAAAATTGGTTTGTAGGTTTTCAAGGTCGCTGCATTCGATTTTAGTGGTAGTTTTTGGATCCTGTTCCTCCTGGTGCGACCCATGAGGTAGCAAGAGCGTAGGACAAGCAACGGTCGACTCGAAATTCACCCTTTCTAATTGGGAAGTATTAAATAGCACGAAATAAAAAGTGTGATTGAACGAAATGTGAAGCCACGAATAAAAAAGTTTAAATTACGAGTTTTAAAATCGATATCACGAAATGAGTTGCATACGGTGTATTATGTTGTTTAAACACAAAAATTATACGTCATCGCGGATAACGTAGCTACATACTCGTGGAGATAGGAGATCCATGAGTTTAAGAGAGATCCAATTTTCTATAAAAACGGTCATTAAGAATTTTTTCTTAAGTACTCTAGAAACGCCATAGAGGGGAGCTCTGAGGTAATGCTCGAAAGGGCGGATTTCAGGGCTCGGGTTGAGAGAACAAAAAAAGAGTGGGCGTGTAAAAATTACCCTTTATTACAGTACATTAGGAATTTTTAGACCTATTATTTATGCGAATGACCCCATCAAGATCATCGAGGGGTTTCGAACTCAACGAATTCGTTTTTGATATAGGTTTGGCTCTTAATCTAAATTTGTGGCTCCTGAGGAGGTGGAGAATCGATTCATAGATTTTCATTGCTCCAAAATTTGATTTTGACATTAAATTGTGCGCAATTGTAAATTTGTGGCAAGCATGATGGAGGCCGAGAATTTAAACTTTTTATTTCGGGCGCAGTAATATCGTGTCTCTTTTTTTCATGTGTGTGTAGAAGGGTATTAAAATTTCGGGCGCCTCTTATGGTCTACGTGTCAGTGAATTAATACTTCTGAGTTTATTTTTTCTTAAACCTTTAATTATTCTGTTTGTACGTTTTAGTGCGCATTCGATTTTAGTTATTTCGTGAACGTCATTTTCTTGCGTGAATATCAAAACAAGCATTGTCGCCGAAATGTCCCTTTCTAATTAGAGCCACCGAACAGGGTAAAATTACAGTCTTATTTATTTAAAGTGTTGCTAATAGAAAATAACGTCGTAAAAATTTCTCAACTGAAAAAGCACAGGAGCGTAAATTTGATCCAGATTAAAAATCGGAAGGGATATTCGATATCAGCGACACGAAACCACCCCTATTTCGATACTTCGTGCAATTTTTCGCTGGAGAAGCTAAATTCGTATTACGATAGTGCTCTGGAGGGGGTCGGATAAAAATATCTGAGGCGATATTCGAAATCAGCGACTCAGAACTTGGTTGGTTATCTTATCCTAAAAATTGACTTTAGAATCCCGTAAAGAATTTGGAACTTGAGGAAAACAAGAGTAACCGTAATGAGTCCCTCTCTCGTGGAGCCTGAATGGTTTAGGGGGAGGGAAATTCATTACGGCTTTCTCAAAACATGTTTTACACTGGGGAGAGGAGCTAGACTAAATATGTTTTCATTTTCGCGCTTTTTCGTGCCAATTTTTAGATTCTCGCGAACAGGATGAGATGAAAACACAAAACACGAAAGAGCTGATATTGGGAGAAGTGTATATGGATTGTTTCGCGTTTCGTCATATTTTTCGTGAAATGGTTCGTGAAAAGTCACGAAATACGTTAAGTGTATAGCCGCCTTAATAGAAAGATGTAGCTGCAAAACGAATACCATGAAAACGATTTCATCACACCAACACACTCTGTGTACTACTACAACAGGAGAGGGGGGTTAGATTACCTACGTCCTTTTCTTGTGACCGAAAAAAGATATAAGAAAATTGCCAGAGTGAAGCGAAGGAAAAATTTTTTAAATAAGAATTAGGGTAAAATCTGTTTGAAATACTATGGAATTTCGCAGTTGATTTTTTTACAAAATTCCCTGACTTTTAAGTGAAAAATGCTGGAAATTCCAAAATTCCCTGACTTTTCCAGACGGACAAAATTCCCTGACTTTCCCAAGTTTTCCAGAGAATGGACACCCTGTCATTTGCAATTTTTCCTTATTTTTTATGCTTCTCTGTTTACACACTACTCATGAACATATTTCTTCAACCCTCCCTCACAACAAAAAACTTGAATTTATAAATAAATGGAGACTTTGAAAAAATAAGTCATATCCGTCCACTTAATTGTTTTATAACATTCGGTCATAGTCTTTCTCAGACACAACTGACTAGTTCGAATTACGTTGGAAGTTTTTGCTGCAATTTGCCAGAAAATTTAATATGAATTTTATTTACACTGTACAGCGGCAGTACAAAATAAAGGAAAATAATTTTCTTCAGAGCCAGCAGAATTTCCAGAATTTGAAGGGAAACTTTCCCAAGAATGACTTGTAAAGACCATTTTAGGAGCAAAATGACCAAAAATGACCATAGATGATATGAAATAGTAAAAATGACCAAGTGGTCATCCTAAACCAGTGCCAAGATATGGGTCCAATACTCCGAAAGTTCATTCCCGAAAAAGAAATCTCATCGGAAAAATGTATCAGACCTGGAAAACTGAAAAACATCGAAATATAGGGCTTTCTAGTGATTCCTCATTTCATAAATTTCACCAGACTTTTCATCCACCCTGATTTCGGCATGAAATTTCAAAATTTCATTCTTGAAATATGTAAAGTTGACCTCATTTCGAAAATCGAAAGAAATAGCACACGTTTTTCGGGTGACTGATTTTGTGAATTTCATCAGATTCTTCATCCCGTTTAGATATTTGTTCGCAGGATATTTTCTCAACTTCCAATGCAGTAACTCTTTCAACCTAAAGATGCTTCCTGATAGCTAACACGACCCCAACCCCACTTTTACTAACCCCAATAGTCTGGGCCCTGTCTTTTCGAAGTTTGTTGTATTCGCCATCAAAAAGCTCCCAACTTTTTATGCCCTCATGTAGCCATGCCTCAGTTAATGAAATTATATCATATGAGTTTGCTTTTTATTATTAATGTAGAATTGTTCGACTGTAGTCCTCAGCTCCCTTACACTTTGATAGTGGCAAGATAGTTTCGTCTTATTTTTATCCATATTTCTCTTCTTAAAGGTTTCCATTAAACGTTTTCAAGAATTAAAACCAATAAGGTACTCATTGCCACCAGCAAACCAGTATGACCTCCCCCCCCCAGTGCCAAATGCCACTCGACACCTGCAAGAGGGGAAATATAAAGATAAAGAAAAGAAACAGAATGTAAGCATTTCAAAGTAGAGAGCGAGATATCTGTCCCGGGGGATAGGAGTATGGTTTGACATACAAAATACTAATCCTGCATCTGTGCGAGCTGTTCCCGGTTCTGCAGTTTAGAAATTTCTAACATTTTCATCCGAGCCTTGTCGAGTCACATGCTCAAAAGCCTAAAATGGCTATATGGTAATATACGATTAACGAATCTCAAAGTGAATATCATTTTTGTATCAGACTTCACGTAACTTTTCAAAACAATAAATTCCGCCATATTAGTTAACACGACCTGGCCAATTATTTCAAAATCGAGAATCCCGAGTCAAGGGTTATCGATACTATCCTTGGGTTCACGCAGTGGACCCTCGATCGGCGTTATCTTACGACAGCTGGCATCTCGTCATACTCAATCGCAATCTCGTTACGGCATAAATGTTTTGAGATTCAATTTCCCATGGAAAATGTTTTCAGCGTTAATCTCCCGGTAAGTTGAAACCTCGTCCTCCCCCGCTTTTTCTACTGGAGAATACTGGAGCGGAGTGCGCCCAAAACTTCATATATTTTCCCATGATCACCTTCACGTTTGCCGACAGTAATCTCTTTTTCGAGGTCTTGGCCAATTCCAGGACTCGTGCTTGTTTTTCTCGACAGAACTCTGTATGAGGGTGCCTCATCGCGTTTTCCAAATCGAGCTAAATAATCCGCATTTTACGGGTTCTGCTCTCCCAGTAATCGAATGAAGGTACTCCTCTGGCTTCTCCGGTGACAGCTCGGACATCGAAAGTCTAGTTTTGGAAGTTACTGAATTCGTTTGTTACGATTTCGAGTGGTTCTATACGTTACTCAGCCTCCTTTCTCTCAAAATCTAGGAGGTCACATTAGAACGTATTTCCTCAAATAGTTTCGAGAGAGCTGCGCCCGTTCACCGATTTCAACGTCAAATTTTTTCATCCACCACTTTATCTACGTCGTTTGCTGCTGTTGCCCTCCGGCTGTATTCGTGTTACCAAATAATTGAACTATATCAAGGTTTTTCCAGCCGGCGAGAAAACAAACTCTACCATTTTGTTGACTAAGTTTGTACGTTCCAATTCGGCATCTTTACTTGGCAAAAAGTAAACAAGAGCCAGAGCAATAACTCTCTGTGCCTCCTGTTTGAAAACTCCAAAGCACCAAGTTTGTCCATAATTTTGACGGGATATTCGATTCGTAGTTCAGGATGCTGCGTGACCCCAGGCTTCATGTTCTAATAACGTTAGCGCTTCATACTCGTCAAATTCGAGAATCGAGTAGCGAAAATAAAGTGGGCGATGTTTATTTTAACGCAGGTAGCGTTGTTCGTTTAATTTTCACATCCACTTGGCAGAACTTCTCGGCGAATGCGTAAAAAAGGACCTAGATGTAACGTATAATACGTATTTTAGGGCTCCTTAATTTGCGTTAATTTGAATCACTCGCCTACATCTCGCATCGAACAAGCAGGCAGAGTCGAAAAGAAAAAGCTGTAGGTAGTTAGAAAAATTTCGCCACCGTGAAACGAATATTAAATAGCGGCGAAGGGCGAAGTGGAATATGAACACGTTTTCCTTCCAGGGATAATGAAACTGCTGAATCGTGAGAATCGTGACGAACACGTTAATTTCAGTAAACATTTTAAGAATTGTGTGCTTGGATAAGTGAACTTTGAAGCGTGAACGTGATTATGTGCAGACAAGGATTTGCTGGGGACTGAATGGTCGGTCGTGCTTGAAATATTTCGAAGCACTGATAGGGAAATCTCAACTATGGCCAATATATTTCCTATGAACATACCAGCGCATTTGGTAAACTAAAAACGAATTTAATAAGTATAATAACTCTATGTAACAACTATTTTGTATTCCTGGTGTAGGTATTCGCTGAAAACAATACTCTCGTCTGGTTTTCTCAGTCACATCAGAAATTCGAAACTGAACGTGTTGTAAGCTCGATTCGCTATTTTTTCTCCACAATTACTGTTTGTGTTCGTTCAAGTGGTAACATTGTTCAAATTCTGTTTGTATTCGTTCAAGTGGTAACACTGTATTAATTCTGTTGGCGAGTAAAACACCAATCCGGACTTTCCAAATTCAACAGCAAAATAGCTGACATCTGACGGATGTTTTTGGCAATCTTATCACCAAGGCAAGGTAAAATATTCTCTAAAAACCCCGAGATATGCGCATATTATATTCTCAAAACTAAAATATGCGACAGTATTCTCGCGCAACATGAGTACAAAAAAAAGAGATCACGCACAATAATGCGTGGAAGTTTATAGTATAACCTGCGCCTGACAAGTAGGTCAAGTAAATGAAGTGCTCAATAGCTACGCGTATGCGAATTTTTCAAATATCTCGTGAACAATTGATTTTGATGCAAAAATGTCAAGAATAAAATTTATTTGTCATGTAATCTTCTATCAAATGAAACCAGTAACAAATTTTGTTCAAAATGAGGAAAATATTCAAAATTTTGAAAACATTCCCAAAAAAGGAGAAAATTTGTAAAATATTCTCCAATATTCTCTAAAAATTATGCCAATATGCGAAAATATGCATTTTATATCCAAATATGCAAAAATATGCACAAACGCATAGGACTCATTTTACTGGGAATTTTATGATTCGCAAAAATATCATCGATATTCTCATTGAATTGTTACAGAAAAAATATCTTATGCCAAAGCATATTTTGCCTCGCCTTGCTTATCAACGTTAGGATTACTGTGATGTTAGGCATTCGATAAATAATATTCAACTTTTCAAGGTAAAATATTCAATATTATAGTCAACTTTTTCCGCAGAAATATTCATGTAAATATTCATTTCTAGCTGAAATATTCAATAAAATATGCAAAATCAATATGGGTATCATTTTTCGGGATTTTGAAAAGCTGTATCTAAATATGGCATTATTTTTTTCAGATTTTGTTAAGCAATCGAACTTTACTATATTATTATGAACATTGATCAAAACGTATTGTTTCAAGCTTTGTAGTGCACTCTTGAGACAATCCACAATTCACATATTATTGATTTCATTTATTTATGAACATAATTCATCATAAATTATAATCATAAATAATTTATAAATCGTCATATAATTCATCAGATCATCAATTCATCACTCATCACAGTTCATTAATTTCTCATTCTATAATCATCAATGTCATTTATCATTAATTCATCAATATCAATTTCTTGTTTCTCTGCAAAAGTCAAATTAAAATGAAAATAATTATTCAATTTTCATCCTCAAAATTACCGTTACACTCAATAATTAAGTGATATTTAAATACATTTTCTCCAAATTCAGTTTCCACTTTTATATTAGATAAGGTTTGATGTTTTAATTTTAATAAATGGTTCGACTTATGTTTTGTAGTCTCTGTATGTTGTTGAGTTTGACTTTTATTATTTTTAAGACCAAGACTGCAATATGTAGGTACATCACATATCATATCAACGCTTCTTTAGTATTCATCTTATCGACAACAATTCCCTCTGCGTGGAATTGTTTTGCTCGAGTAGCGAGACGCGCTTTTGCCATCTATATTTCTAATTTACAGGTAATTGCAGGTAAACGGAACGCAGGAGGGGTCTGATTGGCCGAATGGATAGCGCTTTGGTCTCGAAATCCGGAGGTCTCGGGTTCGAGCCCACGTAGAAACTCGCCAAATTTCGACCTGGACCGGTTTTTCGGCCAGAAGGTAAGGGGGCTAAGATGGCCCTGACAGCCTCCTCGACGTCTCTGGGGTAATGCTCGAAAGGGCGGATTCCAGGGCTCGGGTTGAGAGCAAATTAGAAAAGAATGAAAGATAGGTAAAAGAAACTCAGGTAACGCAGGTAAGTAGGCTATAACGACTGTTACTAGAAAAACACTTGTTAAAAATCTGTGTCCGACCCTCCTTTACATTTTGTGAAACGAAATCAAAATAGTGATAACTGATGATGATCAGTTCAGTCAAGAAATGTAAGAAAAAAAAAGGGTAAAATCGTGTAAAATTTTACAGTTTTTGAAGGAAAAAAAAAAATAATAATAATAAAAATACAGTCTGACATATACCAAAAAATATGAAATATTCAAAAAATATTCATTCGGAGAATATATAATCGCACTCGAAACAAAAATGTTTGCACGCGAGAGAAACACACAGAAAAAAATTGAAGATAACGACTTCTGATATGCGATCCGCGCGATGACGCACACACGACATTTTTAGCAGGTTTCGACAAGAAATGTAATATTCTAACTCGATAAAACTATAAACAGCCACCATAATTTGATGTGTCTGAAAGGGTAAATCTAAGTAGCGCAGGGTACATACGAGTACAGCCCTATAAATACAAGTAAAGACACGTCATTTTGGCTCACACTGTGCCCGTGGATGCCGATTCCGACTATGCGGGGCGTACCGAGTAGTCAATCCAGCATCAACGGGCGCGGTGTGAGCCACAATGGCGTAATGTCTTCACTCGTTATCTACAGGGCTTTAGTACAAGGAACGAGTGTTCATTAGGTACTCAGTACATCATTGTGTGTAAGTACTCTGAGACTGTTAACATACAGTGGAAAAAGATGGTGGGCTGCGAAGACCGTCCCTCTCAGACAGAAACGCAAGAGAGAGGTCGACCAGCACTGGCAAAAAAGGCCTTACTAATTTAAACCTTATTTTACTTGGTCTTATTATTTCGCGTGCCAAGAAATGTCGTGTAATTCTTTCTTTCTCGTTTCATACGATAACCATAGCGTTCAATAACATTTTTTTCCTGTTTATCTTTTTCTTTTATCGTGAAATTCTTGTTTTCGCGTTTATTTGAATTACATGGTTCGCGTGCGTTTATGATTCCTTCGCGTGCTGATAAATGTAACCCAAACTTTTTCATTACATTTCATGGCAAACTTGAAACCACAATTCGGACCAGGCAAATTGTAGGTTCGCTAGCATCGATTAAAGAATACTGATAAGGAAAAAGGGTCGAAAGGGGGAGTTCAGCGCAGCGGTTTAGGGCAATTTTATTGTTTTTCTGAAATATCTCGAGAATGAATGCGGTTCACGGAAAATTGAAAAGAACATGCCTTGTTACAAATAAAATTTCCTTTCAGATGAGCTCATTTTAACCAAAATCTGAGTGATTTTACTTTTCGCATGAAAATAGCATTGCATCGGTGTTGTTTGCCCGGTCCGAATAGTCATTTGAATAATATTTATCCGAGCCCTATTCATTACATACAGTGTATCCTAACGTTGATAAGAATCATTTCCCAATTGCGGAAAGGGAGGAAGGCCCGATGCTAGCACGTCACCGGTCTGGGAAGTCCGAATATTTATCGATAAAGGTTTTTACTAGAGACCATGTGTGACCTGCCAGGAAGAACGGGACCTGTCGGCAAAATAATCATTTTTGTGATAACAACTGTTTTTGATTAATTTTTGCCGCTCTTTCGCGTGGTGTTGTAGAAAAAATTCCAAAAATTTTTTCCAAACTGCTGTAAGTCTTTGAAGTTGAGTGTCTCCATAACGTGAAAACGTTCTCAATTCTGTTTATCCGCATTTTTGCGCTCAGGTCCCTCTCTTCCTGGCAGGTCACATGTTTTCTGTCCGCGCATTTACCTAGTTACGTGTTGCAGTGAAATGATACTCTTACCGAGGTCAGTTGTATATCTGTAGTCTTCATATTAATAACCGTACTCGATTAAAATGTTTGCTATAATATACATATTAGTTTTGTTAATACTTCGTTTTCCCTTTATATCATTTGTGACTCGTTAATATACTATAGATCACCCTTCAACAAATTCCTTGATGGACCCATTAACCAGTGTAACCACTACAAATTTTGCAAGCTCTTGAAAAAAATCCAGATAGCAAAAACTACCCGTGTTGGAGGAAAACGGACGAAAGTACTATGTTCAGCATTAAAAAATACTCTTACATTATTTCTCCAAATGCGTAACACACAGGGCCGGATTTACGAATAGGCAAAGTAGGCAATTGCCTACGACGAAAGCTCATGAGTGGCGCCTACAGGCGCCACTCGTTTCATTGGCGCTATTCGAATTCTCACGAAATTTTGAAATTGATTTTTAAAAATACATACGAATGGATATTCCCCTCTAGTTTCGGTTTTAGAAGAGATTAAGAATGATGAGAGAGCCAGGATAAGGAGACCCAATTTCAAAATAATAATATTCTAAAGGAGCTCCTTCCTCCAACAACTCACCTTATGATTATTTTGTGGACAAAAATACTGAAAAGACTGAATGAGACGAATATAACTTTACAAAAAGTCAGAATATCTCTGAATGAAATTATATTTTCAAGACTTGAGAGGACGATACAATGAGTTAATTTCAGAGATGAACACAACATTCCACACTTCTCTATATATGACTGTGCCGGATGAAGGTGATTCTCATCAGGGTGGAACTAGGGTGCCTAGAATTCGAAGGACTAAAAGATTTCATGATGAAACTCAGACTCCTGAGGTCATACTGACCGGGGTCAAAAAAATGGAAGTGGAAGGTTTCAACGTGATTATTGATAATTTGGTCAACGAGATGGAGCGGAGGAAGACAGCTTACAATGATATAAATGATAACTTTGAATTTCTTTTTCGGAAAAAGTGATGAACATAACGAGGAATTAAGGAAAAGTGCGAAACAATTTTCAGAATTTTATGATGTCGATGTATCCAATGACATAATTGAGGAAGCAATTCAATTCAAGTATTTTTTGCAGAGTCAAAATCTTAAAAGTCCTCTTAAATCGGATCCCTTGGAAAATTTCCAGTGTATCACAAAAAATAATTTGATGTCCACCTTTCCAAACATATTTATTGCTTATCAAATCTTCTTAACATTACCGACCAGCAATTATTCTGGGGAAAAAGGAGTTTTTCAGCTTTGAGACGTATCAAAAATTACCTAAGGAATACGCTGAGTCAGATTAAAACTTCATATCTCTCGTTGTTGCACGCTGAGTCTAAACTGACCAAAGAATATGATTTTAATCAGATTACTGATGCATTTGCGACCAAAAAAAGCCAGAAATAAATCTCTCTAGAGTGTTTTGCACCATATTTCAAAGTAATAATACGGTTGGCCGTCTATCACAATATGATTGGTGACTCTTTTCATTATTTGTTTTTGTATTATTATACATCTCTATCATTTACTCGTGCATTATTGTTGAATTTTCATTACCTATTTATTACCAAACTTGTGATTTCGTTTATAACCTACAATTGTTTCTTATTTTTATTCTCATCATATACCTAGTATATGTATACTTTCATTTTCATTTGTTCAATTATTATCATAAGTTTAATCTTTGGTCTCGCTATCTAGTTTTTGGTTCATCAATCATCAACACTAGTTTTTTGTAGTTTTCTATTATTCCTAATTCCTAATACATGATCATATTATTCATATTTCAATGATTAATCAGGGGAGGGAGAGAGAGAGAGAGAGAGAGAGAGAGAGAGAGAGAACAGAATGAGGATATTTTCTCACACGAAAAAAATGTTAAGGGGGGGGATTTCAGGTAAATCCGGCCCTGGTAACACACGAATTTTCTTGTTGCTTAGCGTAATAGCTCTCCCGGCCTCAGTGTGAGTCAAACTGATGACGAAGAATAGTGACTGAATGACCTAACCAAACTTAGCTGAAACTGCTCATATAGATAAAATTTCAGTTATTTCTTTTGATCCCTGTACAGACGTTATTTAATTTGAAAATAATGATCAAGAGTTGCCTTCCATATCACTCATTGACATTTATAACTATTTTGTTTTTAAAACAAGTGTGTACAATAGTTACCGAGTTAAACGCTTATAAATCGCTTGAGAGTTACAATTATTTCATCAGCGGTTGGATCAAGAGTATAAGTTTTTTTTTCATTCGAATTGCGCGATATCATGTTACTCTTCTCTAATGTTGTATGTGTATCCTAAAGCTCAGGTTGGAAACTCGGGTTGATTTTGAGAAACGAATACAAATGTATATCTGGTTCCGATGAATTTAAAAAAACATCCTTTACCGCAGCAATACTTCATCGTGAAAGAAATAACTTTTGAAAATAAAGATATCTCGCTAATTATTCCCGATTCGGGATTTCAGTTTACAAGTGGTTGCCCTGGTTAATAAGAAACACCCTAAGCGATATAAGAATGGATGTAAACAAACTCGAAGTGTGAAAGCCCTATGCTTTCCAACAGCAGGCCGGCCAACTACAATCGCGCCGTATTCTCTGCTTTTTATTTGACTGTAACGAAAACAGACTGATTGAAAATAATTTACCTACATTATTTTCGTGTTCCTAAATGCATTGTACGATAATGAGACACCCTGTATGCAAGCTATAGTACCGCTGAATATTGGCCTGAAATTGATGTAAATGTGCGAGTAATTATTATTGTTATTTTAATAACGATAAGGGAGTGATGAACTACAGACATTTCAAATTTGGGGACACCGTTTAATTATTAGTAAAACTATTGATTCTACTCAAAAGACTGTACTAAACCTTCTCTGCGGCAAATTTAGACTTCTTTAATTGAGTTACCAATATTGCTTCTGTACTGGCCATAGGGAGCGAGATATTGATTAAAATCCAAATTCATTTCCCTTCCACCAGTGGCGTCGTTAGCTCACTTCTGATTTTGGAGGAATTTTCAAAGGACTATCAGGAACAATCCTGCCAAGTTTTACCTCTGAATCAGTTTTTGGATTTCTGGATCCTCTCGTGTACTAGATTAACTGTCGAGTGAATCGAATCAATAAGCTGACCAGCAGAGATGTTCAGGAACAATCGAATATTGAGATCAGGATTCAAATTCGTGATTCGGTTCCTACGTGAAGGGAGGTAGTCGTCTATTGGCTGAAATATCTTCGAATGAGATGGTGATTCGAAATTTGCGTATCTTGCGGTAAGATTCGGGTAATAAATGGGAACCCATGATCCCACAGTACCCGCGTAATTTATTTATTTATTCATTTATTTAAATTAAAGAGGAAAACTAAGTAAGTAGATACCCATTCATTCATTCATTCAAAAAAAAACAAAAAAAAAACGAGAAAGATAATTCTGCCAATAATTTTTTTATTTTTCCTTTTTGGATTATTTTATTTTGATTATAACTTCATCTCCTATTTTGTTAGTTTTGGTTTTTTGTGCATTTTATCATCATCTTCATTACAGTCTTCGTTCGGGCTTCGGTTTAGCCCGCGAAGATGCAGACATCCAAAGGTTTGCACTGCTATTCTGATGTGAGCTGTTACATCACAAAAACTGGCCAGATTGCCTACTGGGTCGTAGCCCTAGGTCACCTGAAAAGCCGGCGAGATTCAGAATAAAAAAAGAATGTACAACAAATCATCCGCGAGGAACGTGGGGATTTTTCAGCAAATTTTGGAAAAAACCAAGGACAGTCACCACTGATACACAAGACGCTGGTTATTGAATTAAGATTACCATGCAAACTCTAAATCGTATCACCAGACCGGCACTCTGAGGTCGAGCATTCATCAGTCGAAACGCATCTCACTCGAGTTCCTGCACGTTCCGCGGCCACGTTTCACGCCTCATCTAGCCGGTATCGAAGCTCACTCTGCTGATCAATCGCCAACCGAGCATGGACGGAGACAACTGGGTCGCCACGAACGGCGACCCCAACTCGAGAGCCAAAACGAAAACGTGTCCATTCTGCAGACGTCTGTTCCTGACCGAGTGCACGCTGTTCGAGCACCTGAGTCGCGGCTGCGACGCCGATCACAAGCTGCGGTCGCAGGTCGCCGGAGGCTACTGCACGGCCACCAATCGACTCCGGTGTCGCGTGTGCGGCGACTTTTTCCGCTCGGAGTGGTTTCTGACCAGACATCTTCTGTGGATTCATCGCGACCTGTCCGACGAGCTGGTCGATCGAGTGCTGGGGCTGGACGAGTCAGACTCCAGTCCGCGTCCCAATCAGCTGTCGTCTATTCGCGAACGGTGGCGCAATTTCGTGCTGACGCCGCCGCCAGAGTACGTCCCCTCTGACGAGGATTAAGGCGGACGCGGTGTGAGTGGCGACTCAACGCGTCCGTGTGTAAAGTTTATCTTCTAATTCCGCGAGTTTAAGGAATAAATGATAAGTTCCCGGAGTTCGCGCCTTTTTGGCCCGGGTAGCCGGACCCACCACGGCGAGGCGGCGCCGCATGAGTCCATTTACATTTTGAGCTGCTAACGTCACGTCCGCGGATGAGAATTACGACCTCGACTGGTGAGCACAGAGAGCTACCTGTGCCGCATTAAAGGTAGGGGACAAGGTGGAAGAAAGTGAGCCCGCAAAGTTATTTAATTTCCAGCGGGGCGGTATGCGTTTTGTTGCCGGCGAGAAGCCTCGAAGTTCAACTTAGTGTGTGTTTAGAAAGAACAAATGGCTGAGACCGGCGGTGGTATTCGAGTTTTTAATTAAACGTTAATCGTGAGCCAGATGAAGTCTCTCCGTGAGGAACACGGTTATTACACTTTTGCTCGCCCAGAACCCGGGAACGGTGAGAAATGAGCTCGAAGGACGTTCGAAGCGGTAGTTTCGTCTGAATTCCCGGTAAATTGGTAAATTTATCTAGCTGGAATTTAGATGCTGAGGACGGTATATCGTGTTACGCTCTCGAGAGGGCCGGCAACTGTTGAAGATGAATACCCATCAGACTATGCTAGTATTTTCAAACAATGATTGCTGCGACGCCTTAAGTTATCTCGCATTACAAAACAGGTACAAGGAATCACACTGATTGCAAACTAAAACCGTACGCCGAGGATTATCATACTTGTTAAGTTTCTAGTCTCCCCAAGACACACAGTAGTCCAGATTGAAATTCTAGCTGGACAAAAATCGAAAAGTCAAAAGTTGGAAAATGCATGCGACAAGTGCATAAACTCATAAACTGGTTGTATATGAACCAAATGACTCGTATTTGACTATTGTTCGCAGTGACGTACCTAACCCCCGCCCCCCTGTAGGAAATTTTCACTCAGCAGTTGGGAAAATTTACCATTTTAGTCAGGCTAGTTGGGAAAATACAACAAGTTTAAAAGGTCTTTTTTTCCCCTTGCTTTGATTATTGAGAATTGAGTTGAGAACTTGGGAAAACTCAACAAGTCAAAAAGTATTTCTACTTTTACTTTGATACTTGGAGATTTTGAGTCAGGTCCCTGTTTATCAATGACATAGTCAGCATAGACCAGAAATAATTCTCGCGTGTATGTGATCGTAAGACATTTTTTAACGTTGAAAGATAAGTTATTAACTTTACTCCAATTAACGAGGGCATCTAGGTCTAGCTGCCGTAGTTGGGCATCACTTTCCTGCCGAATTTGCTTATACACTTTGAGATCATCTGTATAAAGCAACACGTTTGAGTATTTTAGATGGTGAGTAACATCGTTAATAAAAAGGAGAAATAACAGAGGACCATGGTTAGAACCCTGTGGATCACTGGATGTGCAAGTTGGACGTCGGTCCGTAGGTAAAAGAACCAACCGACCAGCGTTGATTATCTTGTAGGTCAACAGGTACCTAAATTTGGATCTATACCTGTAAACTTACAAATGGATATCGTCGGTCCATAGGTTCATCGGCTCGAGAGAAAATAATTCAAAGTACCTATCAACCTACAAGATAATGGACGTCGGTCCATAGGTAAAGAAACCTACCAACTGACTTCAATTATCTTGTACTTCGATAGGTGAATTTGAATCTGTATCTATAAACCTACAAACGGACTCGTACAAGATAATGGATGTCGAGGTCAAAGTACCTACCGGCCGACGTCGATTATCTTGTAGGTTAATAGGTAAATTTGAATCTGTACCTATAAACCTACAAACGGTTATCGTTGGTCTGTAGGTTTATTGGATCGAGAGAAAATAATTCAAAGTACCTATCAACCTACAAGATAATGGACGTCAGTCCGTAGGTAAAGAAACCTACCAACTGACTTCAATTATCTTGTAGGTCGATAAGTGAATTTGGATCTGTATCTATAAACCTACAAACGGATACCGTCAGTCTGTAGGTTCATTGGATCGAGAGAAAATAATTTAAATTACCTATCAACCTACAAGATAATGAACGTCGGTCCTTAGGTGAAAATACCTACCGGCCGAAGTAGATTATCTTGTAGGTTAATAGGTAAATTTGAATCTGTATTTATAATCCTACAAACGGATATCGTCAGTCTGTAGGTTCATTGGATCGAGAGAAAATAATACAAATTACCTATTAACCTACAAAGATAATGGATGGTGGTCCATAGGTCAAAGTACCTACCGGCTGACGTCGATTATCTTGTAGGTTAATAGGTAAATTTGAATCGGTACCTATAAACCTACAAACGGATATCGTCAGTCTGTAGGTTCATTGGATTGGGAGAAAATAATTCAAAGTACCTATCGACCTACAAGATAATGAACGTCGGTCCTTAGGTAAAAGAACCTATCAACTGACGTCAATTATCTTGTAGGTCGATAGGTAAATTAAGATCTGTACCTATAAACCTACAAATGGATTTTGTTGGTCCATTGGTTCATTGGCTCGAGAGAAAATGATACAAATTACCTATCAACCTACAAGATAATGGATGTTGGTCCGTAGGTCAAAGTACCTACAGGCCGACGTCAATTATTTTATAGGTTAATAGGTAAATTTGGATCTGTACCTATAAACCTACAAACGGATATCGTCGGTCAGTAGGTTCATCGGTGCAAGAGAAAATAATTCAAATTACCTATCAACCGACAAGATAATAGACACCGATATGTAGGTAAAAGAACCAAACAACCGACGTCGATTATCTTGTAGGTTGATAGGTACCTAAATTTGGATACGTACCTATAAACCTACAAACGGATTTTGTTGGTCCGTTGGTTCATTGGCTCGAGAGAAAATAATACAAATTACCTATCAACCTACAAGATAATGCATGTCAGTCCGCAAGTCAAAGTACCTACCGGCCGACGTCGATTATCTTGTAGGTCAATAGGTGAATTTGGATCTGTACTTATAAACCTACAAACGCAGATATCATCGGTCTGGAGGTTCATCGGCTCGAGATAAAATTACCTTCGGTAAAATTTCCAACTGACTCAACTCCAAATTTCCAAGTATCGAAGCAAAAGTAGGAAAACTTTTTGACTTGTTGGGTTTCCCAACTTCTCAACTCAATTTTATTTATTTAAAATGTAACTTCTGATATATCCATCGGTCTTACTGATTTTTGTCCACCTAGAATTTCAATCTGGACCACTATGAAACTGTCTAAGCCCCGTGGGAAGTGAGGCTGTTGATCCCAATCTTATCAGTACCCCGAAGGATACACGAAACAGGGATGATTTATCCTTTATTCAATATTAAATAAATGTGGCTCGATAACTTATTATTTCTGTTTGAATCTCCCCCCTCTCCCACGTTTCCAATGGAGTTATAGAAGATCAGCACATGAATATTGTGAGTAATAGCTTTCAATATGTTGATTATAGAGTTTCCTGAGTGGTTAAGTTTATTTCTTAGGTCATTTTATCTGTAACCCCTGCCCAGTAGAAGGCGCCGAGGGCTACCACCTGAATTATTGAAAATTGTATAAGTGGGTTTCAAAGATATCAGATACAAGAATTCTTGAGCACTTGAGTTAGTTTTTGGGTTACGTTAGTTAAATCCCTCCCCCTCCCACTTAAAAGGTTTCACAGGGAGCTACAACTGCAGCTCGTGTATTCTACTTCCAATATCTTTCCTTTTTGAAACCAGCTAGCTTTTCTGGTTGATTGAAGTCAAGAATGGGTGAATTCTGTCCTTTATAATTTTGAGAAATATTTTACTGCAATTTGAAATCAAGCTGATAGCGCGGTGTTTATTTGTATTTTTTCCATCACTTTTTTTGTGTAATAGTATAATTTTTCCATATTCCACTGAGTAGGTATACTTCCAAATTCTATAACTGTATTGAATAATTTAGCTAGGGGTTCAGCCAAAGAGAGCTGGAGCATCTCTTCAAGAATTCTTTCTCCACTATATCAGGTCCTGAAGTCTTATTTTTATTTAGATTTTCGAGAATATTTTCCACTTTTTCCTCCAGAATGGGTAACACTTCCTCATTATCTCCATTCTGCCCAGCAATAACCCATTGTATGGATCTTAGGGTCAGCATAGAGCTCAGAGCAAAATCGCGTAGCTAGATCAATCAACTCACCTCTTTTATTTGTAACTTCTAGATTGTTTTTGGCTAATGAAATTAACATGCTGATACTTCTACTTAGAGCCTTTCTCATTTTTTTGGTAAACCAGTTTTCCTCAATTAGATTCTTGGCAGATTCTTCCTGAAAATCTTGTATATTTGTTCTAATCTCTCTTCTAATTAAGGTAGGTGCACCAAATAAGGCCCGGGCCCCTAATAAGGCTCGACCTGCCAATCTCGGCTGCTATGCTTTGTGCTGCAAAACGACCTGAGGGAAAGTTGTTGTATTTTCATCTGGTAACACTGTGCATTTGTTTCGGTCACATTATCAGTCGTGGATAGAGAGAGAATGACAACAGAAATTTTGACAGGCTAAAATTTTAGTGGAAAAGTTTTTTTTCGAGAATGTTAGAAAGCGTCTGAAGGGAATAATAAAATTTCACCCGAAAATCGACGTTCATTTGTTGTTGACTTATACTGTTACCTAGTGAATGAGAAAAAAAATCTTCGAACGAGTATTTTGTAGGTGAGTAATCGGCTAACGATGAAAAAATGTACATTATACCCCAATAAGGCCCGATTACTTTTAACGATCTTCATCAACTTTTTTTCGCACTAAGTGAAGTTATTAATACTTACTTGTTCAATTTAATTTCAGATATTGGTTTAATAAACTATTTTGCAGTTTCAGATTTTTTTTTTTTTTAAATCGGGCCTTATTTGGATTTAGGTAGGTCCTTATTAGGATTTAGCCCTCGGCACCAATGCGATGCCCGAAAGGGTAGATTCCGGTGCTAGGGGTGCGGTGTCTTAGGGGCCACTTTGGCATGCGTGCATCGCCATACGTCCCACCACACCTATTAGGATTTAGGTCGGACCTTATTAGGGTACACCGGGCCTTTATTAGGTTTTCAAAAATGAAACTTTTCAATCGAACATTTCACGATCACTATGGGGTGAAAAAAATCCGAAAGTCATGTTCTAGATTAGTAATGAAATGTACATTCCAAATAAAACCAAAAAAGCAAAAACAACATTCATCCTAAGGCAGAAATTGACCAAAACTAAACACAGGGCCTTATTTGGCGCATCTACCTTAGTTTCCTTAACTCACTCAACTTCATCTCACAGAGTTTTATTTGGTTTCTTACTGAGTTACATTCTACTGTTTATTAAATTTTTAGTTTTTGAAATCCATTTGCCATCTGTTTCAACCCTTTTTTCACAGCTGCCAACAGCTTTCTGCTTTTGGTTAACAGCCTCCTCAGTGATGTTGCAACACCTCTGTACTGAATCAGTTTTGTCAAATCCTAAATCTATTAATGTGATTTGTAAAATCGAATTCATTTCTTCTGGTTTGTGGACAGGCAATACAAACTGCTTAAGGTAGAGCATCTAGAAACACCCGAGTACTGACATCCACCATTTGGAGTCACTTTTGGTGCCCGACGATTCACAATGGATGTCATCCGTATTCAGGTGTTTCCAGGTACTCTACCTACGGTGTTTCCCTTTCTAGTAGCTTTTATTGGTATACAGATTATACTTCGACGTAATCCATGGCCTGAGGTAAAGCTGAAAGTCAAGAGATAATCGAGTCGAATAATGTTGTCAATATCGTCTGTGTTACCGGGGTTCTGGTAGACACTACACACACCCTACGTTCTATTCAAAATTCCAGTGATAATTCCAGTTAAAGAATTGCAAGTGATCGTTGAAGAAACTTGTTTTCAATATTTTACCGGACGTTCAACATTAATTTTAATTCCAGATTCGTTAGCCACGTCTCTCTACCCCTTTCTGCGGGCAAGAAAATTTCGGGTATGATTCAGCAGCCTGAACGTTGACCTCCCTCTCCCTTCAACTGAGGTAACCAACATTTTTTTATAATTTGACTGAAGTAATTTGAGACGATCGATTCTCGATCTGAAACTGGAGACAACCTAGTAAGATGAAATTTTCAATTTTTAACAAATGCCTTTAACAATGCGAAGTTGACCGCGCCACTCTGTAGACCTTCTCGACGTTTAATACAGTGAAATATACGAAATCCAGGAAAAGAATACGTCCCGAAAAAATGGCAATTTCTCCTTCCATTCGTGGCAGCGCTGCTCCCCCCGGTCTTTTTGTTTTCCTTTCGACAGTGAAAAAAAAAAATCTGGCCAAGTTTTTTCACCCACATAATATCTGCGCCGGTTTTCTGTCTTCTTGTCTCGTGTGCACGACACTGTGACACAATCGGGGCGGTTTCGAGAAGTGGATACGGCTGCTGCCGATTGTTACAAAAATAATGTGGATGCGTGTGTGGTGACCCCGCGACACAGTTTCTTTTCGTCGCCATTGCCGTGCCGTCGGGCTGGAAAACTCGCGCATAATCTCCACACGGCAATGGAATGGGCCGGGGGCGCTTGGATATCACGACCAGGCCGACGGCGGACGAACGTATCGTAATACGACACGCCGCTCGTTAATTACGAACTCGATTAAATCTTATTTCGAGGTTTTACTATCGAGATGGTGCCGCCAGTTTTTACACATCTTGGAAAACTTTCGAACTTGTCTCCCACGAGTGGCTGGTCGCACGCGGGTGATATTGTCGGGCACACTTCGCACTGGGGGGGGGGGGCTGCTAGCTGCCAAACAGCGGCTTCGTCGATGCTTCTGCGAACCTGGACGACAGGATCGAGAATTTTGGTTTCACTGTTCGTCCATTTCTTCGTTAAGAGGCTTTCTTCCTTTTTGTGGTGGCTCAACCGCCGCGCCGTTTTCCAAGTCGAATGTAACTTCGTCGACGTTTGCAAATTCGCGTTTACTTGTTCATCCCCAAATAGACTATCTGACTGAGTGAGGTACCATTCGACGTGGAAACTAGATGGAATTTCGAGTCCAAGAGAAATTCGTGGCCCCTTGAAAGGCTGCAGAAATCAAATTTGAAAAGTTCTTACATAAAAAACGAAGATTAAAAGAAACCATGCGAGTTTTCGATACTGGGAAACTATGACTTTTCATTCCGAAATTGTGAAAATAAATATGATCTTAAAGCAGTAGCGTCGGAGAGTTCCTTTAGAGGATACAAAAATGAGAATCAACAAGCATAAGAAATTCTTCTTTCTGAAGGTGAACAAACAAAACTAGGGAGCTTCGCCCTCTAGTCGCTTTGAGGCCCAACCCCGTGGACCGATACTTGATTCAACCACTATTCTAAAATAATATCGTAGCGAAATTACGATTGCAGAGATACTTCGTTCCCTGGCCGCTTTGCGGCCCAACCCTCGCGGATCGACCCAAGCGAAACAAAAATGTCGGTCCCCAGCTCAATGCTACACGTTTTGGGCTTTTCTCTGAAGGTACTTATCGCTTCCTTACCCAATCCCAACTGACCGGAATTTACTTCCGCTCTGGTCGAACTCCGGCCCGGCGCTTCGAGTCTCGTTTTTGTAGCTGGTCTACCTTATCCGTAAAGACGATGTCTGTCTTCATGTTTTACGTTTTGAGGAATATATATTTTATGTCTGGAGACTTGAGATCTCGACGGTTACGGGTGATTACACGTCTTTATTGCGTCTTTTCATGCTTTATTATGTCGGTTATGTTTTGAGACTAGTGGCACATGGCGTAGCGACTGGGAGGAGCTTCTTCTAATCAAGTTGGCTAGTAGGGGAAAGTTGGAGAATGCAGTTCCAGTTGGAAAAACTCGACTCGAGAAGCGCGACAAAGACCTATGTTCGCCAGCTTCTACGACTCAAATCATTAGATATACAAATATACATTAAATTTTGTTTCAAATCGCGCAAACTGGCCACAGAAACTCATGAAATAATTAAATTTGTGTATGGTGATGGTGCGGGAATTTAAAGAAATATTTAAAGGGAAAACGAACACTGCAAAAAAAAAAAAAATCTAATCTGGGAAAGCTGCGTCCACTCAGCACGGTGTCTAACCAAAAAAGATGTACAACTTATGGTAATTCTTTTAGGAAAACTTGGACCCCCGAAATCGGGGTTTCTTCTAAAAGGAACATTTGCACCAAACTTTCACTACTGGGTATACACGAGCAAAAGCGCAACGACAAACCTAACGCTCCTCCGACATAAATTCAGTGGTTGACATTTCCATGGAAATTTATTTTAGCATTTTATATGCTTGTACTACTGGGTATACTTGAGCGAAAAACGTAACGAAACTCACTGACTGGACTGACTCAACACTTCATTCGCCTGCGAGTACCACACTCCTTGTATAGAAACCTGTATTCCCTTGAGAGCATCACATTGCTTGTACCACCCTGCAAGCGCTGCGCTCTGCTAGTGCATCATCATGAAGACGAGTCTGCAACCACGAGAGAGCATTTTCATGTCTGCTTCGCGGATTGCGCCGACATGAGAGTGTCATCGTCCAGCGAACGTACCTAGCGTCCGAAAAATGAGCGCGCCAAAAAATATTGAGCGCAACGTGCTCTGCGGAGCGTAACGGACAATGACACTTTCATGTCTGCGCAGTCCACGAAGCAGACATGAAAATGCTCTCCTGTGATAGCAGACTCGTCTGCAAGATGATGCACTAGCAGAGCGTAATGCTCGCAGGCTGGTACAAGGAACGTAATGCTCGCAAGAGAATACTGGCTGAAATACAAGGAGTGTGGTACTTGCAGGCGAATGAAGTGTCAAGTCAGTCAGTCCAGTCAGTCAGTCCAGTCAGTCCAGTCAGTCCAGTCAGTCCAGTCAGTCCAGTCAGTCAGTCAGTCAGTAGTTTCATTATTATTTATTATTATATTATTATTTTTCGTAACGCTCTTCTCGTCACGCTCCAACGTGACGCTCTTTTCCGCTGTGTGTCAAAAGTACAGACATAAATACGAATGCCAAAATGAATTTCCATGGAAATGATAATTCCTTTTCGTTACTCTTTTTCGCTCCTCCTCAAATGTAACGTTTTTCCCGGTTGTGTTATACCCATGGCCGAAATGTGCCAAAGTAAAGACAAGAAAATGTCAAAATAAATTTTCATGTTAATGATTATTTCATTCTTCCTCGAATGTAACGCGCGTAACGCGCCCCAAAGTAAAAACATGAAAATGTCAAAAACAAAATATCGACTGCTGCCGAAATTTGGAACCCTTCAGCTGCTTAAGATTTCAGGTCTAGAAATCCAAGGTGGCTGGTCGTCTTCAAACGCTTGATAAAATTAACGTTATTCAGAAAATTGAACTAAGAATGATACAAGAGTATATTGGATTACTAATGTCGAATGTAGCATTATATTTCAGATCTAACCAATATTTGGGCACCAAATTTCACTTCTGATATGTAGAATTCGACTTCATTCGGGAAATCGAATGAAGTGCCCAAATTATGATGATTTGTTCAACAAAAATAAATAAATAAATTTTGGACTGCTATTCAACTTTTCTCCAGCTAATGAAAACTGGAAATCAAAATTTTTCAATTTGAAATAAATTTGACTTATGGGACACCGAACGAAGGAAGATTGAAAATCTTGCCTCCATTCAGATTCTGCTATTATAGAAGTCCTTAATTGCGAAAGTTTGCTCAATTTTGAAAAATTATAATCAATAAAATATTTGTTTATTTTGAGTTCTCATATTAGATTTTGAAATCTTATAAAGGGCCGAATAAAAAATTGTAAGAGATATTCAAGCTCAAATATCCAATAAATCTCTGTTTCATAATCGATTTAACTTTTCGTAAATTATAAGTAAATTTTTCGCATTTCGAGTATGAAATTCTATTTTATGGAGTCAAAATTTAAGCCACACGAAAAATCAGATATCGAACTACGTGACTTCAGCTGGTTGGCCGAGTGAATAGCGCGCTGGTCTTGGAATCCGGAGGTCCCGGGTTTGAGACCATGTAGTAACTCGCTACATTTCGACCTAAGCCGGTTTTCCGGCAAGAAGAAAAGAGGGCTAAGATAGCCCTAACAGCCTCCCCGAGTCTCCGAAGTAATGCTCGAAAGGGCGGATTCCAGGGCTCGGGTTGTGAGCAAAAATGAAAAAGAGAGAGTCTAAAGTTCGGGTGTTTATGCCAAAATCGACGTCAAAAGTGAAATCAGGGCTTTAAATTCAGGGCTCTAAATTCGAGTCGGATCGAAAATGGAATCGGATGCTCAGCTTGAGTTCTTGTCACTTCCAGTTGGAGACCATTAAGTTAAATAGAAAAACCATTCAAAGTGAATTAATCCTTTCTTGACACAGATTTTCCAGCAATTTAAAGGAATACGCTCATAATATAAAAATAGGGAAATTTTAATCTTTGTCGTGAATTACAAGGAATTCGGGATCCAAATAATGATCGAATAAAATTTACTTGAACGGCGTACCATTCGAGATTAAAATGTTTCGAATATTTGTTGAATGTTCGAGAATCTATTTTTTAATCTAAATTTAAACTACTGCGCGACAAGTTGAAGAAAATTTTGAAGTTTTGATTTCAACTTCAACGTGAAAACATTTGGATGCTCAGTGACAAATTGTAAATGGTAGCTGAACTGTTTGTCTCAATATTCCAATTTCAGCAGTACTGGAAAAATTGCTAAAAATTTTTGAAACTAGGTTTGAAATTAAAATTATTTTATCGTGTACTGAGTAAAAATACGAAGTGAGTCTGGAGTTACGTGA
The DNA here is from genome assembly GCA_031841125.1 of Acanthococcus lagerstroemiae. Classification (NCBI taxonomy): domain Eukaryota; kingdom Metazoa; phylum Arthropoda; class Insecta; order Hemiptera; family Eriococcidae; genus Acanthococcus; species Acanthococcus lagerstroemiae. The sequence continues at coordinate 28,782,554 of CM063113.1, read as the reverse complement.
ATATTTGTTTCTTTCTTTATACTAAGAAAGTAGAATCCGCCGCCGCCGCCTCCGAGAGAATAAAAAACCACTGCGGGGTGCCTACCTTGCCCCTTAATTGCTCATTTCTTCAAGAGGAGCCCACCCTTGGGAGGGGGTTCATGGTCGAGGAGGGAGCTTGGGGGAGGAAGGCAGCGGTGAAGGACGTGGAGAAGTTGTGGTGGGGGAGGGCTCTCCATACACTAAACGGTAAAAGCCACCTCTCCTCTGTGGTAACCGAGCTACGCTCTTTCCGAATGGCCAAGGCATTGATATCGTATAATTCGATAGATATGCAATCGAGCTTCTCTCTCTCATTTTATCTTAACACGTCTATACCTGTGATCACCTGTCGACTCCTGATAATATTTTCCTACCGTTCTTTTTCGATTTGATCGACTTTTCCTCTTTTCTGTGATTTCCTTGGCCTGCCAAGAGAGGGGGAAACTCATCGTTGACCGTTCGAGAAAATACGGCAGCAAGGACTCGGTTCGTGGACGTCGACTAAGAAAGTCAGAATTGGAGGATCTTAACAGATTTGATCCCGCCATGGTGAACCTTGAGTTTTAAGAGTATTATTCCGTGTTCGGGTGTTCAGCACATTTAGAAATTTCGCGTTCTTATCCATTCCGGGGAAAGTGACGTTTTCCTCACAGCGCGATCGTCAAACTTTCGGGGTTGTGACCGTGGTATTCTTCACTAACCACGAGCGAACCGGCGGCCTAACGTGCGTCGCATCCACCGTCCGGTTCATCTCGCAGAATCCGCACCCTCCAAAGGTCCCGCAGAGAATCGTTATTTTTATTTGTCGTCACCGTAATAATAGTAAGCTCAATTAGAATTACAACTCCGTTACTTTCGTGTCTCTTTGTTTATTGTTTCGTGTAGTTGTCTCGTGTCGTCTTCTACCAGTTACCATTAGGGTCAGAGTAGAATTCACCATTTGAGGCATTCTAATTAGCTAGAACTCCGGAAACCCGGGGTTACCTCGTAACACCTCAAAACACAAGATCGCCAAGCCTCCAGTGTCGTTTCATCACCCTGTAGGTCCGTAGAGCTAGTCGTGGCCTAATAGTGGTTCCTCTTCCCAATCAAACGACCCTCCTGTCCTCCAAGGAGCCTTCCACACTAGGTTACCATACCTCCTTCCCCTCTGTTGGTATAAATTCCTGGTGGTCTCCCATTTCACCAGAGGTACCCTACCCGGGGGGGAGGCTTCTCGGTGGAGGTGGGAGCTCCTGAAGAGGAAGGACGACCACGGTGAGGAAGGACGTCGCAGTGGGCGAGGAGGAGCATGGTGGGGGAAAGTGAATGTAATGGAGGAGGACAGCTGTGGTGGGGATTGGCAGAGGGTAGCCCATCCCAGGGGGGGTCCTTGATGGAGGAGAGAGTTCCTGGATGGTGTAGCGCCGTGTTGTTTTCATATAATTTCCATAATTATTAACCAAGAAAATGAAAAAATAGAAATTTTTAGAAAAATTAATATAATTTATGCTATAATTTCAATTGGAATTTTAGGATTTATTGTTTGAGCCCATCATATATTTACTATTGGATTAGACATTGATACACAAATATATTTTATAACATCTACTATAATTATTGCAATTCCAACAGGAATTAAAATTTTTAGATGAATTCTTTCTATTAATGGAAACAAATTAAATTTTTCACCTGTATATTTATGAATTTTAGGATTTATTTCAATATTTACAATTGGTGGAATAACTGGAATTATTTTATCTAATTCAATTGGAAATTTTTTTATGTAGAGTAAGATACACTTATATTACTATGACGTCCAGGGCCGTATTTACATATAGGCAACATAGGTACGTGCCTTGGGCGGTAGATTATGGGGGTGCTAGATTTTGGGGACAATTCTTACGAACAAGTACCCTACCCCGGGAGAGCTTCTCGGTGGAGGTGGAAGCTCCTGAAGATGAAGGACGACCACGGTGAAGAAGGGCGACGCAGTGGGCGAGGAGGAGCATGGTGGGGGAAAGTGACTGTGATGGAGGACAGCTGTGGTGGGGATTGGCAGAGGGTAGCCCACCCCAGGGGGTCCTTGGTGGAGGAGAGAGTTCCTGGATGATGTAGCGCCGTGTTGTTTTCATATAATTTCCACGGAAATTTTTTTATGTAGGGTAAGATACACTTATATTACTATGACGTCCAGGGCCGTATTTACATATAGGCAACTTAGGCACGTGCCTTGAGCGGTAGATTATGGGAGGGGGGCTAGATTTTGGGAACAATTCTCACGAACGAGTACCCTACCCCGGGAGGGCTTCTCGGTGGAGGTGGGAGCTCCTGGAGAGGGAGGACGGCCACGGTGAGGAAGAAATAGTAGTTATATTTTTCCAGTTTGCGAAATACTGCAGGCTGGCACGAGAAAAGGGAGTGACGGCGGGGGTTGGTTCGTGAAGTGGCCAGGGGGTGGAACCCATAGTTACTTGTAAATATAATAATTTTCTCAGTTTCAGTACACAGTACTGCACCCGCGATCCGGATAAAATTATTTTCGGCATCGAAGAAAAATAGCAAATTTAGCAGAGTCCTGTGATAATTCATTTTGTTTAAAAAATTTAATCATTTTTCCAGTTTTGTATACATTGCTCTACTTGCGATCAAGAGACAATTATTTTCAGTTATTTTGTTTTCAACACCCGACAAGAAAAAATGATTAAAATTATCTCATCCCAAGTCACTAATGCAATTCATGGAATTCAGTGTCAAAAAATTTTAACACGCTAGTTTGTGATAGAAGAAAAATTCTGGCCTAATTTGGTTCCCCAGCTTCTGAACTAATTTGAAGTGTGAAAATAACATCCAGATTCTTCTTAATAAACTTCTCATGATGATTAAGGAACTCGTTGTTCATGTCTATATTCTCGAATTTAAAACGGAGAAATTACTAGAAATTTTGAGAGCGCTGAAATTTTGATTTACTTGCGGTGTAAAGCATGAAGCACGTTTCTAATGATATAACACACGACCTCGCCAGCGATAATTTCAATTAAAGCGCCCAAACTGGCCGCCAGAGAAGTTTTCTCTCCAGAATCTTACTGAAAATTCAACATTGATTCAAAATCCGTTTTTCCAGTTCATTTTCATGACGAGAAAATCGATGGTTAAGCTTCGCAGCCACAACTTCGACGCCCCCTCTCACTCGAGATGGCCAAACAATTTGAAAATTTGAGTAGAGTTATTTAAGATTATTCACAGTCAATTTCTGTGATCTCAAACTCGAGAAAAAAAATAAAAATTTTCGTTTTTTTCCATGGGACATAATAATTATTGTCGAATTAACTGTGCCACCCTGTATATGTATATCTACTGAAGTACTGTAAAATATAATACCGGGTGAGCGATGAAGCGCGCTCGTTCTTACATCCGTCTCTGTTAACTTTCGACCACTTTTTTAAATGACAAATGCGAATCTTTCCGCTCGAGAAAAGGCCTTCACAACTGAAAGTGTTTTTGAGCGCGGATTTTGATTTATTGTCAACTCGAACGCAGAATGGCGAGATTCTGCGCGGCGTTTATTACTTGGAAATTTTAGTTTTATTTTGTGGTATATCAAACATGAAATCACAAAATCTTTCGTCTTTTCAGGCGTGCGGCATTCTTTGATTCGCAACTGCAATATTTTTGCCGAATGGAAGCTTCATTTTGACGTTACTCGTTATTCAAACAACAGAACTTTTCAAGACGCGCTCCAAAATTTATAAGACTTCGGAAACCACGCTTTAAAATCTTTAGGACTCGGCTAAATTTGTTTCAGACTTCCCAAAACTTTTTCAGAATTATTTAGGACTCTTAGAATTTTTGTGGAACCCAACTATTCGTATAAAATTATCGAAGCCTCTCCGATCTTGTTTAAAGCCTGTTAAATCCTTCCAGTTTAAAGTCACAGACTCTAAGAATGATATACTAAACTTTACCAGACTTAGACTATTTCAAGTTTGTTTAAAATTCTTTAAAACTTTCTAAAACTCATTTAAGTTTATTCAGGACCATTAAATACTCTTGAAACAGTTTAAGATTCTTCCAGGGTTTTCTAATACTCTTCGAAGTTTTTCTTAAAATTTTAAAGCCCTTTCTTCTTTATTGAAGAATCATCAGGGTCTTTAAATATTTGATTAAAACTTTTCCACAATTGTTTCGAACTCTTGTAGACGATTCGTGACGTTTACTCATTTAGAATCAGCCATGGTCCTAAAAATTTGGTTCAAACTTTTGCAGATTCGTTTTAAACTTCTTCAGACAACTTGAGACTCATTTAACGTGCTTTCAAAAATTTCTAAAAGTCATGAGATGCTTAAGACTCTTCAAAACTAGTTTAAATTCAGTAAATTCTTTCGGGAACGCTTTACCACTCTTCCAAGCTTGTTTAAGATTCGTCCAGGCTTTTCTAAACTTGATTAAGAATCTTTGAAACTCATCCCAATTCATTAAAGTATCATTACGGCCTTTGGAAACGTAACTGAAACTTTTCCAGACTTGTTCCAGAAAACTGTTTATAACTTCTCGTTCAACATAGTTAGCGGACAAGGCTAATTATAACACTCAAGTCGTGCCTTAACAGCTGAACTGCGCAAACTTCCGAGATGCTCGCCTAAGCGACTGTACCTATAGCATCGCTACCTCCATCTAGTAGTGGCAATTAGTCATCGTAGAAAGCTACCAGGAAGCTCCGATGGGCCCCTGTTACTCACTCATCTCCAATCAAAATGAAGGACGATGAGTGTGGTCGCTGAAGCACATACTGAAAGGGAACTTTGAACCCTGTCAAAAAGGAGAAATCTACAACACGTGTGTTCTACCAACTTTCACTTACGACTGCCCAAACTGGACGCTTACAAAAAAGTTGACGAGGAGAATAATGACCACGGAAAATTCCATGTTGAGATCCATCTTGGGGGTCAGGAAATCCGACAAAATAAGAACCGATTTGTTAAAGCAGAAAATTCCAAACACCAAACGGTAATAGTCCATATTAGAAATCAAAAATGGGGTTGGGCCGGGGCCATCGCCCGAATGTCAGCCGAAAGATGGATCTACCAAACGACCTTTTGAAGTTTTGCTTACATGAAAAAAAAAAAAAAAAAAAAAAAAAAAAAGGGAAAACGGAGGTATGATTTGGATAAATTTCTTCGCAACAAATTCTTTCACCGAGTAGCCAAAGTGAGAGGCAAATGGGAAAGGTTGAGGTATACCTTTGCCCTGAGAGGGCCGGGAGCACTTCCAGAGTAAATATCGTTATATAACTGCTTCCTTAAAAGACCAAAAAAAAAAATAGTTTAATAAACCGATGGTTTAAGGTTGTTACTGCAAATTTTTTACTTGAGCCAACGTATAGTGCTTTGGTAAATTAGAACACAGTAAAATATATAAGACAGTTTTTTCGAATGACTGAGAAGTTTCAAAAAGGCCACTAATTATGAAAATCAATGATGGAATGTAAAATTTCCAGAAAACAGTGACATAGCATAAAGGAATCATTGTTCGGTCTTTCAATTTAACATTATTCTTCAATGAAAATAGATGGAGAGATGAAATAAAGTCTGTCGCAGGTGGTTCGCGATCTACATGAAAACAGAAAACGCTTTCGAGAAATCGAGTCATCTGCAGCAGTCAGGCAAACTTCACATCAGTGGTAGCAAAGCGTGGTTAAGAACGATGATAAGCAATACTCGTATCTTTCAGAGGGAATACCACTCGATCTTCAGACCGGCTCGGAACTCCTTTGAGACATACTCTGCTCATTTTGTCTTGAAGTTGAGTCACTCACGAGAAATCGCACCCATTTGCGGCACCCACTTTGACCACTTTCTGTGTCCTGAAACTTTGTAGGGCTTGGGGTATGGAGTGGTTGAAAATTGACCACTACTACTACTTAACGTCAGTAAGAGGACTCGTTATCGACATGTACTCGAGGAATTTCCCAAAAATCAGCTTTTGCAACATGTCACTCCGAATTTTTTTCCATCCTACATAAGTTTCTACCTGTGTGTTAAAGTAATGAGACGTTATGTTAGCGAGGATAGAAAGGATCTAACCCGGCAGGTTGCGCAGGGCAGTCGGCATGGTGAAAATTACGATCGAGAAAAATTTTAAATTACAGGAAAAACGCATCGGCGAAGCGTTTACGGCAGCTCGAAAATTTGATTAGTGTCGTTCGCTATTTTCGTTTAGTAATCTGAAGACGAGCAAAAGGGAATGAGAATGTACGCGATGAATAAATGGAAGTCGAGATAGAGAAAGAGAGTGAGTGAGTGAGTGCGAGCGAGCGAGCGAGCGAGCGAGAGAGAGAGAGAGAGAGAGAGAAAAGTAAACAAAACAGATTTAATTTCGCCCGTTTGAAAAATACACCTAAATTGAAAAAATAACGTTACGTGAAAATAGAAAAACGAAATTAACGATCCAAAAAGTTTTTTAATAAACGACAGTGGCGCACATCTCTCGGCGGAATTGGTAGGTTAGATCCGAGCAGCGTGAGTAGATTTCTCAAGGGTTGAACAATCTTCGCGAGTAGACGGAAACCGATACTTTTTGATTCGTTTTGACAGCGTGAAAAAAAAAAAAATCCAAAAAAGCTACGAAGAAACGTTGACCAATGCTGCACATTTACGTTCGTGATATTCACGACTTCGTACCCGGGACCGGGTTCTGTAATATCGTTATCGGCGCTCCGTCGCACGCAGTTCATTTTCCCGCAGTCTTTTTCGGAAAACGTGAAAAATTGGATCGAAAGAAAACGCGTATTTTATTATCGTAATCTCATCTGGAATCCTATACTTTGTGACATCGGTAATTTGACATTTTGTTCGGATACGCTTCTCCTCGCATCACCCAATCCCAATTACTTGCCACGACATTTCTCCGAGATCTACATGTGTCTACCGACTCGTCTGCATTATGCGAGTATATTTTCACTAGCATGTTCTGACTGATGGGACATCGTACACCAAGACTGACAGAATGCAGCAAATTGACTTAAATATTGTTTCTATCAGAAATAATGAATCTCGTGCAGCTGCAGATATGTGAAGATGGCACCATTTCCAAAAAGGAGAGAGAGAGAGAGAGAGAGAGAGAGAGAGAGAGAGAGAGAGAGAGAGAGAGAGAGAAACAGTTATCAGTGGGATGATCTACTCTGGAACAATTTAGAATTGGCTATTTATGTACAAATCTGATCTCTACCTTTCATACCGAAACCAAAAAAAAAAAAAACCCACAGAAAATTGATCTATCCACGTCTGTAGCCATGGACCCAAATTGACTCTCAATGTGCAAGATCTAGCCTCCGCTTTTCATCAAAAACTCGCAAAAATGATCTACCCAGGTCAGTTGTGGACTTTCTGACGAAGCTGTTGACCTATTGGAAGAATTTTTCCCACAAATATGAGCGCAATGATTGAAATAAAAAATGTCTTTTGCCTTGTTCGGTGATATTTAAAGGTTGAAATTATCATTTTGATCCAAGTTTCATACCTCGAACTTCCCCCACTCTCCACAACCACATGAAAAAAGAGTGAATCCAGAGACAAAAGACGTAGGTTTGGTACTAACAAGATTCCATTAGATAAAAAAACAAAGCCAAACAAACCGAGAGACAGTCAACCACTTATCGAGACCAACAGAAAGGAAGCCAGGCGATCATTTTTACCATATAATAGGCTCTTTTGGAATTTTCCTATTTTTCAATGTTGGACTTGTATGGAGGGTGAAGTCGGGATAAACTGATATCCCAAAGCGCTCACTCAGTATGCATACGTGACTAGAACATAAAATAAAAAAAATAAAAAATGAAAGTATAATGAGAAAATATGAAAAATAAAAAAATAAAAACTAAAATATTGCTGTAATGTATTTTTTTTTGGGGGGGAGAGGGGGTGGTACTGAACATCTGCCCAAAAACGCACTTCCATCAAATATTCGATGCTGGTCTGAATAAATCCTAAACAAGTCTATGAGAGCCCTAATTGGTCTTGAAAACAAACTGTGATCTGTATTACTTTATGTATTGAAAAACACAGCAAACGTTTGAAGAAGTCTTGTATTGATCAAGTCTTGAAGAGTCTTAATTAAGGCTGAGATATTCTGCATAGTTTTTAAAACCCCTACAGAGTATTAGTAAAGTCTTAAAAATTCTTAATGAATCTTAAACAGTTGGTGAGCATGTACAAAAGCCTTAATAGGTTTTAAACAATTCCAGAAGAGTATGAGAGTTTTGAAGAGTCTTCAATAAATACGGTAGGGTCTGTGAAAATATTTATCGAGTTTTGGAAAATCTTAACTAATTCTGAGATAGTCATAAAGAGTGACAAATGAATTGTGATTTATAACAGCCTTAACGAATCTCAACCAAGTTAAGGAAATCCTAACAGAGTCATGAACTAATCGACAGAAGTCTTACAGAGTCATGAACTAACCGACAGAAGTCTTACAGATTCTTAAACAAGACTGTTAAGTACTAAATTAAGACTCTTTAGAGAGTTTCTTGCCTTATGTAAGACTCTTTAAGAGTGTTCAAAATTCATTATTAGGACTCGAATTTTTATGATCTAAAAACGGTATACGATATGCGCATTAAAACATTCGCTTTTTTTTTCTTCAAAAATTTGTAGAAAAAATATGCGATAAAAATCGAAAACACGCAACAATACACGCGCTTAGAAAATCAAAAAAAAAACAACAACAACATAATATGGGTATTCTTTGTGGGGTTTCAAATGTCTCTTAATTGATGATTTCAAATTCAATTTAAACTTTTTCGCGGTCGCCTATTTCGACTACAAAATCAATATTGCTGCTTTTTTAACAATTTTTTTTTTTTGGAATTTTTAAAATTCAAAAGTAAGAAAATCATAATTACTCAGAAATATGACCTAAATCGGAGAAGATGTAAACATGCCGTGAATATGGGCTAATAAAAAAAGGTAAAACATGCAAAATGAAGGATATTATTCAAAATGTGCTAAAATAAACGCAAACATATTGGAGTCATTTTACTCAGAATCATGTGAAACGGATAAATGTATTTGACATATCATACAAGTGACCAAAAAAAAAAAATTTAAAAAAAAAAGATAAACAAAGCGCTTTTATAAAAATCCGACTCCTACTCATTACCATTATAAATACTCTTCCAGATTCACTGAGACTTTACAAGGCTTGATGGAAACTTCTTATGACTCTTCTGCAAGATTCTTGGAGACTTGTTTTCAAGACTGTATAGCATTTGTTTCGAGATTTGATTTCAAGACTCATGGAGGATTTTCCAGACTCGTACTTCGAGCCTTTTTGAAACAAGTACCGAATTTAAGCGAAGTGGGAATTTTGGAAAGTCATGAAAAAGCACTCAACAAAACGTAGCAGGACCCTTCTGAAATAGTCACTTAATTTGAGTAAAATGGCTTTTGGGATGAATCATGAAAATGCCTTCAAAAAAACTTAGTTTTCTCATTAGTCTTTCCTCTTCATCTTTCCATCTTACTTCCAGTCTCCTTTTCTTACCTGTTTTCCTTGACCTCAAATTGCTCCCCAGGAAAACTGGCAACGCTATAAAGTTACATGTCCCAACACGGAAGAAATACATTTGTTGCACCGAAATCCAGACGGGAAGATATTCAAATTCAAATGAATTGAAAGAGACAGCTTAGATAGAAAACGAAAGGAGCAGACATTTCAATTATCAATTTAATTATTTTTGAATTTTTCAGCAAGCGTTGAGGAGTCTAAAAGCTTGTTTCAAGAATTGGCTCTCCCTTCTCAGAAGAAAAAATCTGAACAGTATTCGATAAAAGTTGAAAAAATTTCAAATACTATTAAATTTTTAGAGTATTCATATTTGCCTCTCTCAAGATTGCTTTCCAGATCTTTTGCTAACCTTTCAAAAATCAAAAAGCCACAACCTCCCCCCCCCCCAGAAATGTCCAACTTAGGTACAAGACAGCAATGATATAGAAATAACATGTCGAGAACGAGACAACAGCTATGCCTGAAGAATTACGTCCTTAATTTAAAATTTGTAATTTTGAACCCAGTGAGTTTGGAAAAGGGCCTTGCTTCATTCGTTTTAAATTAACCCTGATACTAGGGATAGTCCGATTCTATACGTTTGGTAACAAATATTGTCCGGAAACGATATTTCAGTATAGATGATTGTAAAACCTATGCGGGTTTTTCGAGTTTTGCAATAGAAGTATTTAGTCCGGTCCGGAGCGAAGGTATTTAAAATCAAAACACGAGAGCGTGTAAAAAGCTCGTGTTCTGATAAATAGTAAAAAACACAGATCTGACCAAGAGTGGTGAAATATAAATGTAGCTGAACGGATGTCCTATTTGACCGATCGAAGGAGAAAAAAGGAGAAGAACGTGGCTTAGAAAAGATCACGTATAGGAAGTGCAGGTATGTGTACAAAAATATACATTGGAGAGGAGAGGGTCGCTGCCCCTACTTCCCACCAATCATTAATATCCCTTACCTCGAGTATCTTAGTATGCATTCAGTATAATAAAGGCAGATGATAAAAATTGTTTCTCACTGAAATTATCTGTATTTCATTTTTCACAATTTCTCTTTGAAAAAATTGTGGATATTTTCCTGTCTTCACCACATTCCATATAGAAAGCTGAAGAGTCAATAACAATAATTCACTTTAGTACCTCAATACTATTCCACCTAGTGAAATGTTTTCCTTCAGGTCCCCGTCCCTGAACATAAAAAATACACCATGGTGATTTATTGCGTCCTACTGACGTCTCCGCTTGCCACGGGATCAGGTCGAACACAATAGCTCATTTCATTTTCAATTCGCTAAAAAATTGAAAGAAGGTATGCACCCGCCTACCTACGGACATGAAACGCACTGTTTTTTGGTAATTTTACACACTTCCTGCGTGAACACACGAGAATATGAGAGCAAAATTGTCTGGGGTCTCGCACAGCTAACCAAACGATCGTTCTACACAAATGTCAGAAAGTGGCATTAGCGAAGATTATTTGCGACAGCCTTATTCGTTCACCATCCATCTTGTGGCCAGTTACGTGGCAATTTATCCTCGTAGGTTTGGTATTTTTATATACTGCATGGATGCAGAACGAACACATGTACGAGTAAAATGATTTCGGTACAAGATTTCAGTGATGGGTAGTCCTTTCAATTTTTGCCTGTGTGGTCGCCCAATTACGCGACCGTCGTTATTGCTTAGCTGGATGAACTTGAATTTTCTTCCAGAACTTTGGTAGGTTGAGAGCGTTTACATGGTTGGGGAGAAATGAATTTACCACGTTTCGTATAATAACTCAGCTGTTTTAAATTTGCTCTCGCCTCCTCCTCTTCCAGGTTCGCACAACGCGTATTGGCCCTCCTTGCGTCGTTCACATCAAAAAGGCTGGGACGGAAGTCCAGAACGTGTATGTAAGCAGCTCAATAGTCTTGAACAATTTTCAAAAAGCATTTAACAGTGTCAAAGAGCCTTAAGTCCGTTTGAATAAGTCTAAAAAGATTTTCAACACGTCTAAAATAAATAGGTCATAAGTAGTCTTAAAAGAGTCTTAGCGAAGCTAAACGAAATCTTGAAGAATCTGAGAGAAACTTAAAAGAGAAACGAGTTCGGAAAAGCCCTGAACATAGTTTGAAGAGGCCTGGAAGAAGTTCAAAATGAAATTGAGATTGTAGTGGTACACCAATTTGCGTCGTTGTTCGATTTTCTTATTTCCTAAAAGAAAGTGAGGAAATGAACTAGATTCAGAAGAGGCAAGTGTATTGTTTGTTAATGTTATGAAATCGGTTCTCAGTTTAATTAGTGTAGAATTTCTTTGAATTGAACCAAGTACATACAACTTCCTATGGTATTCTTATCAGTAAATTTTCCAAGGAGTAATGCGATGTGAATGATGTCTCATAAATATGGTAAACGTATTAATGTTAATTTTTGTATTCTGTTTCAGGTTTCGAGCAGTGAAGCCTAGCGTTGTGGTTATCTTCACCCGAAGATGAAACAACAGAGCTACCCTCTGTGGCGATGATGGGAATGTGTGATGAGGCTAATGAACAATTAGCTTGTGAACACGTACAGGATAAAGTCTTACTATATGATGCACAGAGAGCAGGGACGTAGCGAAGAAATAAAGAGTTTTCCTAGGGGGAGGGGGGTACAAATAGTGAAAATCCCAACTGACTCAACTCAGAATCCCCAAGTATCAAAGCAAAAAAAGAAACCTTTTGATCGGTTGGATTTTTTCAACTGACTCAACTCAAACTTCCCAAGTATCAATGCAATAGAAGAAAACCCTTTTGATTTGTTGAGTTTTCCCCAACTTCTCAATTCAATTCCCAAGTATCAAAGCAAAAAAAAATTTTCTAACTTGTTGGATTTTCCCAACTCGCCTGACTAAAATGGTAAATCTTCCCAACTTCTGAGTGGAAAACTCCTGCAGGGGGGTGTAAGTTGCCCCCTGCCTCCCAACTGGTACATCCCTGACAGAGAGTTTATAAATGTAGATCAGAATATCAGGAGCAGAATCGTATACAACAAAGACTACAAATTCATTAAGCAACAAGCAAATCGAAATCAAATTTCGTAGCCTGCTGTTGAATATAGTGAAGATATTTATCCTGAAGATGTATAAGTTGCGACTGATTGTTTTTCTGTTTTTTGATCATTGTATGTTAATGCTGAAGTACGTAGTTATGCCCAACAAATGTACCGCCGACGTTCTCAAAACTGAATGCCAGGTAACAAGTGCTGATAGTATTAGTGATGATCTTGGTTATGACTATTCAAACTGTAAACTTTATTTGAACTGAAATAAAATCCCTTCTTTGTCTGTAGCGTAAGAAGACCTGAATTAGTTAGAATTTATTGCAGAATACCTTTCTGTTGTTGATGGAGTGATAGTGCTGCGCGACTCCAGTCTGCCACTTCGCAAGTTGAAGGGGTCGCTGACCCATTTCGAGTAGAGAAGTTACTTGTCTTATTTTTCGCGGCCGTTTTAAAAATCCTAGCTGCGAGCAGGGAGCTGGATTGCATCTGCAGTGCTGCTTCTCTTAGTACTTTATCAAATTTTCCAACACATGACAAGATGAAAATTACCACTCAAAACTCGCAATATTAGGTGTAGACCTGACATGGACCACGTAAAGACCAAAAATTGTGATGGACCAACGAAATGGACCAGGTGTTTTGACCAATGCACAAATGGACCAAGGCTAGTCCTTTTAAACTAAGTCTGGCAACACTTTACGCACACCAATTCATTTGTAAAACGACTTTTTTCTTTACGACCGAGATAACACTGCTGAACTTACATCAACGTTGTAACATATACTTAATCTACGAGTAGTGGATAGTACTCTGACCAGTGCAAGTCCAGGAATCCAGCGAACTCATCACGCCTGCCAGTACACTGCACTGCACCACCCCTACTCGACTTACATACTTTGAGTTCAGTACTTACAAACAAGTATTATCAAGGGTAGAGGAGAGGGGTTATTCTCAAGGCTAGTATCAGTGCCAAGACTGCAACGGTACTGATACTCGTTTAAAAATGACTCACTAAAAGCACTCGGTACAAAAATAGTTATTTTCCACGCTGGCATTCGCGGCACTTCGTTCAGCTGTTCACTTTTTTGGGATGCTCGTTTTGAGCGGTTAAGCGCCATGCGCCTCGAAAAAAGGAAATCTCCCCGCATTTTTGGGTATTTCAGAATTTCGAAGACAAACTCCATCGCGCTGGTGTGCCAGCAAAAAGCCAACTGGATCTAGTAGAAAAGCCAAAAAGTTAATCTCCTCTGTGCGATCAACTCACTATTGGGAATTATTATGTAGGATTTCGTGGAGTTTCTGCCAAACTCGCATATAATGTCGGACGCAGATGTGAATACACATCGTGTTACGTTACCGCAAGTTTTCTGGAACGACTGAATATATTAGGCTATATAATACCGTCGGTTTTGATCGTGGTTTTGTATGGAATCAGAACTTGTGGTACCTCACCCCTCACTCTCACTTGTGCCCAGTTCCGGCGAACTTTTACTAGGGATATAAGGGTCGACACGCTAGTCGGCAGCCAGTGACTCCGGTAAATTCTCGTTTGGCGTGTTGTCTGACTGGCCGGCGGCTATGGGTGAGCCTGCACAGATGACTGTCGTAAATGTAGAAAAACAACCTTCCTGGACTCTAGACCTTTTCAACTTCAACATTGTTGAAAGGAGATAGATGCTGTTTACTGATGAATACTTCCCTCGTACCTGCTTGCACAATTGAGACTCGAACCGTACACAATACCTGCTTTAACAATGAAACGTCACCGCTCCGACGTGAACAATGAAAACGTCACCGCTCAGACATACCCTGCTGAAAACAACCACCTTCTGCTATCATGTGAAATAAAATTTAGATATGGAATCAGCAGAGTACGATATGACCGCTTAGTGGGCGGTAATTTTATTTCAACCATTAGATTTAAATATATCACGGAGATAAGGCTGGACCAAGTCACAAACTCAGACCAATAGGCGCAGTGGAAGATAGAAAAGGTTGTTGCAGAAAGAAAACAAGAGTCTTATAATGAACTATTGATTTGAGCACTTGAGAGTAACGGTTCTCATAAACGTAATAAAACGCAGCTAAAATAAGCTATGGTACACTGACCTGATCCATATCCATGACAGGAGGAACTATTCCAGAACAAAGACTCCAGTAACGAGCGCGAACGCGAACACGCGATAACTATACTTACGTGAATTTCACAGCACAAAACAAGATGAGTATTTCCAAGCAAGGATAGAAACTGAATGATGAGGGTTCTGAGTTACTTGATCCAACGAGGGTAGTTGTTTTCAGCAGGGTACGTCGGAGCGGTGACGGTTTCATTGTTTACGTTGGAGCCGTGACGTTTCATTGTTAAAGCAGGTATTGTGTACGGTTTGAGTCTCAATTGTGCAAGCAGGTATAGGCCACTTTAAGTTGGCACTCCTATTTCGTCCAACAACGCGGAGAAACCGGTTTTTCAGGGGACTTCAGATTGCATAATTGGAAATAGAACTGCACAGTTCATATGCAGTTCGTCTGTTTTGCGTTCATGGGTAAACCTGACAACTCGCAACGAAACTAAAAGTGCCAACTTAAACTGGCCAGACTATACGAGGGAAGTATTCATCAGTAAACAGCATCTATCTCATTTCAACAATTTTGAAGTCGAAAAGGTCCAGAGTCCAGGAAGGTTGTTTTTCGACATTTTCGACAGACTGATACATCCGCCGAGGGGGGGGGATTACACCCCACAGGTTTAAACGTAATTCACGAAATCCACTTGCAAATATAAATTAAATGCTTGTTTTCACTTAAGATAAATATGTAGGAATAGTTAGTGAGAGGAACTGCTTTCACTAAAATAAACAGGAATAGTTTCCTGCTGAGGAAAAGCACCCGATCAAAAAAACAAGAATGAGAAGTGAATGGTCATGTTAATACAGTGACAAGCCGTGCAGAGACAATAATTACGATCACATCGTTTCTTGTCCGGAAATCCAATGAACTCAATACTTATTATGCAAAAGGGTTCGGGAAACCGCGTTACTATATGTAGTTCTCTGGTTCGCTTAAAGTTCACACAAAAACGCATCTTTCTGGATCCCCGTGCTTGGTTTTTCACGACTTAATGTACACGAGTTTTGCGAGCCCATAAATAAATCTCAATACTTACTCGGCGTTCGTTTCCGGCGTTGGCAAATCACCGATGGTGGTCAGCGTGAGCGTGGACCAGTACAACGAGCCCAGGTATTTGCGCGTCAACGTAGCATATTCGCCCGTTGGCCGGTACGGGTACACCCAGTCACCCTTGAAGCCTTCCGCCTCGGACAGCAAATAGTAGAAACAGCCGAACCAGTGCGCCAGTATCAGCAGAATGTGAATCAGGTTCACGACTCGCCACAGATTCGGATACACGGTTCGCGACTCGACCATGTAGTAATAGTCGTAGACACGATAAACCTGCGAACACAAAAACGGAACGCGGTGATTTATGGCGGCCGCTGCCAACGCCAAGCTCTCGATTTCCAGCAGCATTCCAGCCCGCCACCTCCATCTGCAGTAGGGTTCGACGCTTATAGTCATCCTCTACACACCTTCACCGGCAATCGTATTTCCTCGACCTCCAAACTCCTATATCTCTCTCAGTTACCTTTTATCGCTAGCGTTTTGATTTACGTCCGCTATTTTTGCGGCTCTACGGGATAAAATTGTCGCGAGGAAATTACACCGAGCTAATGTGCCGGCGAAGACGGAATTCTTGAACAGGAAATATGAAACTGTCGACAGTTTCAGGAGGGACACGGGTGGCAGTCACTCATGGACAGCGCAGTGACCGAATGTAAGAACCATGGCAGGCAAGTCTCTTCGGAGCTCCGTCCTCTCCCCAGTACAGTTTACAGCCACTGCGGGGGGATTAAGCTGCACGACCCTCTCAATATACACAAGCCTTCGGTGAAAAGGGGGAAAGGGGGCACATACCAAAAATCTAACGAGTATTCGTCGGAGGCCAATCCCCGCATTGGACAAAATGGTGTGGTGGGACGTGTGGCGATGCACGCATGCCAAAGTGGCCCCTGAGACACCGCACCCCCGGTACCGGAAACTAACCTTTCGGGCATCGCATCAGTGCCGAGGGGAACGCTTTGGGGCCGGGCCCGAGCCCCCATTTCTCCTGGCCGGAACGATGCGCGCGTCCTGCCAGGGCCACCACGGGGTTCCCTACTGACCGAGGTCCGCACTCCCAGAGCGCTCGCCTGGAAATTTCAGGTCCCCCGCAGCGGACGCGCTGCCTCTTCCTCATCACTCACTCGTCGTGTGAGACTCGTCTGGTTGAAGCTCCAGCCCTTGCACTGCAGTTTTCGTACCGTTATCTCTTGATTGGACGAAATAAAGAAACAAAACATCAAATCATTTTTTCGGATAACTCAAAAAGCAAAACAAAATTGTATCTTTTGTATTATAATTGTGAGGGATTGGTGCCAACGACAGAATTTTGAAATTTGAAAAAAACATTAAGGAAATAAAATGGGATATAAATGCCCCTCTCAGAAATTATGAAAAATGGGGAAAACATAATCCATAAGAATCAGGGTTACTTCTTCTATCACTATGGACAAACCAAGGGTTATAGGGGGGGATTTTATATTAAATTTTATATTAAAGAAGAGCTCATGGAAAATGTGGTTGTAATTAAGAGAGTATCGGAGAGAATATATTTTAGGCACCATCTTCTTTTCCACCACAATTGCTGGGACTAATAAAATCGTATGGTCAGTCTGATTTGTATGTTGCGGTGTGCACTTGGACTTCTAGTAGCTGATATTCTCGTATTGTGATTATTGCATCTTTTATTGCCGAACTTGGGGTAAGTGTGTTCACCTCTCAAGTGGGTCACTTATTAAGTATTCGCCTTCGATAGGTTATATAAAATTACATTACTCAATACTTAGTATACGTTAGGTTAATGGCACTACTGTCTTGTGGACCCGACAGTATGTGGAAGGTAGTACAGGGTGGGCCATAAAGAACGCATGAATTTGAAAGAATCAGGAAACGACAATAATGAATTGTTCGCGAATTTAAAAAAAATGCAACATGCTTCCAAAGGTATGCCATTTTATATACAGTAGCAGTCAACATGTCTGGGGGGTCAGGCAACGTGCGCGTGTGGTTTGTTGAAAACTATAGTAAGTGTGAATCCATTATCACTATACAGTGAAAATATCGTCTTGATTTTGAACTGCAGAGGCAGAACAAAGTGCCCAATCGCAATAGGACTTCAAGATGGGTGAGCAATTTCCGCGAAACTGGTGCAGCGATGATGAAAAAATCGCCCAGTTGGCGGAGATCAGTATGCACAGCTTGCTTCACTAGTTTCACATTGCTCGCTGTGTGTACTGATCAATTTGACGTAGCATAGGACGCAGGATGCGCGGGGTGAGAGACTGTTTATGGGCGGAGCGTACGACTATGCATAACAGCTTGTTCCACTCGTTCAAGTTGCTCGCTTGGTGTACTGATCAATTTGGTGTAGCATAGAATGCAAGATGCGCGGGGCAAGTGTTTATGGGTGGAGCGTGTCTGACTATGCGTAACAGCTTGTTCCACTCGTTTCACGTTGCTCGCTGTGTGTACTGATCAATTGGGCGTAGCATATATATAGGACGCGGGATGCGCAGGGTGAAAGACTGTTTATGGGCGGAGCATGTCGGACTACGCATAACAGCTTATCCCACACTCGTTCCATGTTGCTAGCTGTGCGTACTGATTGCCGTCGACCAGGCAATTCTTTTTTGTCACTGCACCAGTTTTGCGGAAATTACTACTCACCCATCATAAAATCCTATTGCAATTGGGCACTTTGTCATGCCTCTGCAGTTTAAATTCATGACAATATTTTTGCTGTATGGTGATAATGGATTCACACTTACTATAGTTTTCAACAAACCACACGTGCATGTTGCCTGACCACTGAGACATGTTGACTGCTACTATACATAAAATGGCATACCTTTGGAATCACGTTGTATTTTTTTTACTTTTTATTTTTATTTTTGTTCACAAACGATTCATTATTGTTGTTTTCTGATTCTTTCAAATTCATGCGTTCTTTATGGCCTACCTTGTACCAAGGGAGTACTATGCAGAGTTTGGGAAAGCCAGGCTTAGACGGCAACGTGCTTCTTCTGCTGATCTCTCGATTTTGAAGCTCTTTCAGGTGTATGCTAATGGGGGAGGGGGAGATTGAGTGTCCCCTTTATGGATGGTCAGGACAACTCAGCACTGACGTGTGTGCACGGTATGCAGGGTTGGGCATTATTTGAATGAAAAGATACGGATACCGGATGAACATTCGAATAAATTTATCCTTTATTCAAATAAATCTGAGCCAGGAATTATTTATTCGCTATCCGATTAAAGTAAACAATCTTATAATCCACCTTTAGCCGAATGACTTGGAAAATGGAAGGCCGAATAACGGATATTATCAATATTTTTTAATAGATTTCCTATTAGCTGTTCTGTCGTGACTCGTGATACAGGATTTTGTCATATGTCCAGAGAAAGGACCTAGCCCACATGTTTTAGGGTGTTTTTCCAGGACATTTTCAAGTGGATATACCGGTACGTCAAAATACCATATCACGGTATCACTGAGCTGAAAGGGGGAGGCTGTCTGATTTAGTCTGATCAGCTTTTTAAGAAATTAATTCTTTTGAAGGGTAATCAGAATCAGATTACAAACTATTCATAAAAGTGTCATGACTTCATGAAGTAATTGTTCAAATAAAGTTATTTGCTTGTTTGTACTTCATACAATGTTGCTTATTAGTTAATAGAATTATTTCATTTACCAAGAAATATTTAATTATTTCACAATATTTTTCAGCAGATCAATGAAGTATTATGTTTATGTAGAATGTCCGAATCTTCACGCGTGGACTGTTAAGTAGGTACGGCAGATTCTGTCCTCCTGCCCTCGATATTTTACACTGTCTCATTCTTATATGTATTTGGTCTTCGGTGTTACGTGAAAGTTATCCGTGATCCGTTATCTACAGATGGCAAAAATGTAATCGGTTAAATTTATCCGTGATTCGGATGACTCAGTCTTGGCCTCCAACTATTCGTTATTCTTTGGCATACAAGCCCTCATCATTCGAATAAAAAATTGGTTATCCGTGCCCAACCCTGACGGTATGGAGGGTGAGCGCATACCCTCATGTTCAACTAGCCGCATGCTGGATTGGGAAAATCCATCTTGGATTCGTCCAACATCTCTCTTAATTAATGTTAGTGATACAGGAGGTAGTTAGGGCCTAAATACTCAGCCGTGTCTTCTTTCTCTGAATTACAGGTAAATAGCATCCGCCACTTCGAGCCAGGGTCCACCCAAGTCGCAGCGTGATCATCTTAGACTAAGAACAATGTGAATTTATTTTTAATATACATCATTTTTTTAACTGTCAGGGTCAGTTCTTCAGGATTTGTCGCAGTTAGTGTCAGGTCAGGTTTCTACTCATACACCATACTCGAAATTATGTTATATTATGTCGTTTTCAAAGGAGTCATAGGAAATCTTAACAAGTTGTAATCAAGTCTGGAACAGTGCGAAAGAGTCTGTAGCATGTCTGGAGGAGTTCTAAAAAGGCAATAAATCATGA
The DNA here is from genome assembly GCA_031841125.1 of Acanthococcus lagerstroemiae. NCBI lineage: Eukaryota > Metazoa > Arthropoda > Insecta > Hemiptera > Eriococcidae > Acanthococcus > Acanthococcus lagerstroemiae. The sequence goes on along the minus strand of CM063113.1, from coordinate 28,762,320 downwards.
AGAACTTTGTAATCAAGTCTTGAAGAGTCTTCATCAAGTCTGTGAAACCGATCGAAAGTTTAGAAAGGGTGTTTTAAAGTCGGAGCGTCATAATAGTCTAACAAAATCATTAAAAAACTGGGAGATTCTTGAATGCGAATTATTGAATTTTTATTAGTTTTATAACGAACAGTTTTATCAGAGGGATGTACTAATGCGACTTTTTTTGTTTGGAGAGTGGGGCTCACGTACATTTTTAAAATTGACCAAAAAAAAAAAAAGGGAGAGACAAACCAGTTTTGAAAATTTTTAAATCTTGTCATCTAACGACCTGACTAGATGAGAAACTGATTCATGAACATTAATAAAAAATTTTTAATTTAACGAGCGAAAAAGAAAATTTCACTACTTGAAAGTAAGGGCTACTTTTACTACATTTCCCAAGATTAGAAAATGTTCGGGAAAGCTCCCCATCCTTCGTTCATTGCATCTCTTAGTCTTATACTACGACTAAACTAAACGGATGTCCGGCCTGGCCGATAGAGGGAGAAAAAAAAAGTGAGGCATGAGAGTAAGAGAAAGAAGAACGTGGTTTTGTTAAGATCACATACAGGAAGTCCAGGTATGCAGGAGACAAAAGAAATTTGTTAGACACTCGCATCCTGCTACACAGAAAATAACCAGACAAGAAGATCTATACAAAAATATACATTCCAGAGGAGAGTGTCGCTGCAGAGACTAATTTACATAAAATTTGTCAAAAAACTGTCGCAATTTTCTTGTACATTCTGTAGTCACAGTCTAAAAAGTAATGAGGCGCACTGTGTATATTCTTTCCACGAGACCAGCAGATATCATCTGAGTTCAGCGGAAAATCAAGTCGACAATAATTGGTAGGTATAGATGGCCCCATTTCCCCATCCCCACCCCACAAACTGAAGTTCATTTGTGACAAACGTACATTATTCATGCAGAGCCCATGGTAGACTGGAAGGGGGGGGGAATATTAGCAGTCTAATCATTGAAACTATGGTCTATTGTTACAGCAATCAATGGAATATTGTAGATGCGTGGATGCGAAATTACATTACATTTGTGTGCGGTGGCGCTGTACGCACCGAGTGCTCAGACTTTGTAGTCCATTGTACTATTCCTCAGATTGCTGTTAAGGATCAGCCCAGTAGCCTCACTTTTATGGCCAAAGTGAGAACTCTACTGAGTTCTATCCTTTTAACTTCACTGGGTGCTGGATACTCTTATCCCAGTGATTCGCGTCTCGTCCCGGCTATTGCTGAGCATTGATACACATATATGATATGAATCGAGGTTTCTTCCCGTTCTCCAAAGTACCTACAGGAGCCGCTTTTCCCCAATCCAATTTTATACCACATGTGTTTTGTCGCCCCATGACCAGTTAGTAGTCCGACCATGAGCCTAGCATGTTTCCTGTCAAGCCCTAGTAGGAAGTTAGCGTACTCACTGGAGGCGTTCCCTATCAGTGTTGTGCTGACTTTCACGCCACTGGTCGGCCGCCAATGCATTTCCGTGTGCTTACTTATCCCAGCCTTCACCTTGGATTTTATGACGCTGTATGCTACAAGAAGATCCGGCCTGGGCGTGGCCAGTTCCTTTTGTATGCCTTGTCAGCGATAACGTTCCCTTTTATACCGCAGTGTCCCGGTGTCTATAGTATGGTGACACGGTTTTCCTGGGCAAGGGTGTATAATCTGTTAACGCAGTCTGGCACCACCAGGGGTGTAGTTCGGTGTGACGATAGTGCCTTAAGAGCCGTTTGACTGTAGATCAGCTTATTAACAAGGCCCTTCTGCTGGCTTCCGTCAATGGCCACCGTGATCGCCATTACCTCTGCTTGAAGGATAGTGACGCTCTCAGTCAGTGCCATTGAATAGTTGTCAGCGCGTTCTGCATTCGTAATTGAAGATACGGTTTCCAAACTGCCCTTAGTGCAAAAATTATTTTTTGGGGAAATCGATAAAAACTGTGCTACACTGTACCAGTTCATTTAAAACTTCTGTAAATGGTACAACCGAGTAGCCTGAATCCTCTACCATACTACCAAAGACGCACAAAAATGAGAATATAGCCTATCTAGAATTATTGAAGGAAAAGTGATCGAAAGTCGTGGACAAAGGGCAGTTTGGCACTGGACGTAATACATGAAGGTCCCTTTCTTCCTGTCAGCTCACCGCTGCTCTTTGAATGCGCGTAATTCGACCATCGAACGAGGTATCGAGATTCTATAAAGTTACTTTTGTAGTGCTCGCATTGGCCACTAGGTAGCGCTGAAAACCGCATTTCGATTTTTTTTGGACTAAGGGCAGTTTGGAAACCGTATCTTCAATTCCGATTCCTACACTTTGGTCATTCTTGGAGGCATCTCTAAATCATACGTGCTCCTCTACTCCTGAAATGCTTGACCACCTCTTTTGCCAAGCCTCCGCGGATGTGAAATAGATTCCATTACTCGAACGCACTCCCACTAAAACAATAGAGATCATTGTGAACAGTGGATATGGCAACCCAATCTCCGTCATTTCGCCGGTTTTTGACGTCAATATTTTGTGGATACTAGGTGAACGAGTCCTATCGTAATTGCATGACCCCCATTTATGATAAAAAGAGGTGCATAAGCGGCTGCATCTACTTAATCGATTTTGGAATTTCTTCACCTATAAACTATTTGCGCATCGTTAGGTGCCCAAATGTACTCTTAATTCCCATCGCAGACTCACGAGCCCCACTCAAGATAAAATAGCCGCACGTGCGTTAAATAAAGCCATTATAGATGTTTGCTTTTCAAACTCGACTAGTACCTTCATCTCAGCACCTCCTGACCAATCCTCTCGAGTAGCTCACGTACGTTCTCATGGGCGCATAAGGAATCTTGATATCTCGCGCCACTAATGTCAGGCTCGTTTATTGCTCAGCCTTTTTAGCACTTTCATTCGAGATTTTTCTCAATTTGTACGTCCGCTGTGAATGTATTCGTCTGGGCGCGAAGACGTGCGAATTGAGAAAAACCTACCCGTTTACGTTAACGAGCGCCGGATGTTGGGATTTATTACCCGGAAAATTCTTCTCCTCTCGTTTGTCTCGCATTTGCGGCTCGTCTCCCGTATTTGCTACGGTTTGGTACACGGCTGAAAGTAAGATGATAGATTCCTCGAATACTGTTCAATTAACGAGAACCAAAAAGTGCCGCAGTGAGCATGCCGATTTCGAAGCCGAATCATTCCGCAACCGAAAATATTCCCGAAGGCGATAGCCCGAAAATGGGCTCGCGAATACAGCCGTAAAAATATGAGTACCCTTGAACGAGCCCCGAGCAGTTTTTACGAGCGAGTGGAGGCGACAAATCGATGATTCTACACGGACTTCAGTTTCGTATTACTTATCTATATATTTTTTTCTACTCGACCCATTCTGCACGAAGATCAACGCTTTCCGTTTTATGGGATGAGCTTCTTTTCTTTGGTCGACGAAATAAAAATCGAGTCGGTGAACTACTTAATACCGAGAGCTCTGAAGCTCGGAGTAAGTTGTAAAGAAAATATTCGTGGGTCATCAATAATCGCGGTGCCTCATACATGGATCATTCTTCAACGTGCGAGATTTTATCAATATCAATATGAATCATTACACTCGTAGATTACAGGGAATTTATCAGAATGTACGGGGATTGCGATCGAAAATAAAAGAGGTATACCGTTTCTCTTGTCAATCAGGTTATAACTTCGTTGCGTTGACCGAAACGTGGTTGTGTGACGGTATATTCTCATCAGAACTCTTCTGTAACAGATATGCCGTACACAGAAAAGACAGAAACAATGAGCTTACTGGTAAAATGACAGGAGGTGGTGTCTTGCTGGCGATATCTGCCAACTGTGATTCGGAAAGACTGTTACTACACGAAATAAACGACACAGACTGTGATCACGTCTGGGTGAAAAACCGTTTGCGTTCAAATAATACTATTATGCATATCGCAGTCTTTTACTTCCCTCCATATACAACTAAGTGCACACGTAAGCTCACGTTTGTGACGTTATCACAATGCACATGTCTACCCTTCCTCAAAATGAAACAGTAATAATTCTTGGTGATTTCAACTGTCCATCTTTCAGCCATGATTCTACAACACCGTGCACTGAATCCTCGGCAACGGTTGGTAGAGATCAGGTACTTTATGATTTCATTAATATAAATGATCTCTATTCGCACAATGCTATTGCAACGAGCGGGTGCATGAGGTCGTGAAAGCACTAGCGGCGGAAATGGAGATCACGCTGAGTGAGTTCGACATCTGCGCGGCCCACAGAATGCCAGCAACCAATAGAACACCTGACATTATAGTAAAAATGTTCAGCAACGAAAAAAAGAGGGCCATGATTAAGAAAGCTAAAGAAAGCCGGCTGAATATCCGCGGCAGTCCGATATATGTAGGCGAGCACCTGATAGCTGCCACAAAAACAGTGCTGAGAGAGGCCAAGCAGCTGAGAAACGAAGGCCGTATCAAGTTCGTTTCGACTCGGAACGGCGATCTATTTGTCAGAAGAGAAGAAAATGCTTGAGCTAAGAAAATCAGGGAGAGCAACGATCTGACTGAATTCAGAGCGGTAAATGAGCCAGCAGGCGTAGTGAGAAACGGCAAAATGGGAGGCACACCAAAGCGGTCGATTCAAGAGAGGAGCCCAGACGCCACCAGCACAGCCATGAACAAGAACAGCAAGAAGATGCAACTTCAGAGGCCGAGAACAAATTCGCTAACCAAGGTACCATCAGGAGGACTACAAACTACGATGGACATGTTATGGAAGGATAAAAACTCAGCCGGCGTAAACCAGGAGAGAGGCTCAGAATAAAGTGTAAGCGTCGCGGCGAGAGAGGGGGCACGGAACTCAACCCTACCTCCTTCAATCCAGCCTGCAGCAGCTGTGAGGGAGGTAAGCTGCAAAACCCCCATCCAAAATTTGATATTCAAGGAGGGATACAAAAAGTATAAAAACAAAAACTCTGCCTTTAAAAAAACTGAATCTTTTGGATTGCAATGTACTAAACCAAAAAACAAAAATTACGAGGGCCTAAAACTGAATTTGGCATATTTTAACTGCAGGGTTTGCCAGTAACGAAAGAGTGTATTATTTTGAGAGAAATATAGAAAAAATTAAGTGGGATGTAATTGGGCTATCAGAGGTAAGAAAATTTGGGGAAACGTTACTGGTCAAGAAACCAGGGTATGTCTTCTACCACGTGGGTCAAACCAAAGGCTATCGGGGGGTAGGCTTTTACATCAAATCCAAATGGATGAAGGAAATAGAAGACATCAAAGGAATATCAGAAAGAATCTGTTTATTGAAATTGAAGTTGGGGAAAAACACAAAGGCTCTGATAATAACGGTGTATGCCCCGACCCTGGGATCCGATGAAGAGGAACTAAACAAATTTTACGAAGACTTGGAAGAAACTCTAAATAGCCATAAGAAATACTACAACTTCCTAATGGGAGATTGGAATTCAATTATAGGGTCCCGGGAGGGGGGCCCAGAAAATATTGGAGAGTTTGGTCTTGGGGTTCGAAATTTGAACGGGGAAAAACTTTTGGACTTCTGTATGAGAAACAACCTTAAAGTGGCAAACACATTTTTCCGAAAAACTAAAAAACTGAAGTGGACTTGGCAATCCCCAGCGGGGAAATACAAAAACGAAATTGATCATATCTTAGTTAACGACATGTCAGTGGTAGAGAACGTGGCGGCTCTGCCGGGCTTCCGTTTTAGTTCGGATCATAGACTTTGCAGAGCTGTGATAGGTTTCCCGAAGAGAGCCTAATATCACAATCACAGACCAAAGCCCCGAGGCGTTAAAATCATCCCACCGCATGCCTGGCAAGAAGCAAGAAAGGAGTTGAGAAAACGGCTGGAAAATACGAACAAGGTATGGCAAGAACACACGTTGCAGGAAGTATACGAAAAGCTTGTGGAAGGAATTCAGGAGGTTACAAACCAGTTTGGGAAACTCAGGCCGATGGTGCGGACAGATGACAAGCTGTCAAAGGACACCAAGATACTCATAGAAGAAAGAGATACACTGGAGAGAAAAGACCAGAAGATAGTAAAGGAAAAGATCGAACTGCTTGTACTGAGGAAAAGGGTTAAGACGGAGATAAGGAAAGAGGTAAAAGGAACTACGATAGCAAACAGATCGAGAGCATCTTGGCCGAAAGCAAATCAACGAAAAAAGTAAACAAAGACCTTTTCATAGATAGAAAGCTAATCCCTAGCTTACGCAATGCAGAAGGAGAGAGGATTTCTGACCGCAAAAGCATAATAAAAACAGCCACAGATTTCTTTAAAGAACTATATGGAAAAAAAGGAGGAGACGAAGAGTTGGAAGGGGACGGGGGAGTTGTTGATACTTCAGGCTGAAGTGGGAAAAGCAATATACTCGAGCAAGGTGGACAAAGCAGTAGGTCCAGATGGGATTGACAATGGGACCCTAAAGTCTTTTGCGGAAGAACTGATTCCTATCTTAACGAAACTATTCAACAGAATTCTGGAGGAGGAAACCACAGGCAAAAATAATTTTGCTATTCAAAAAGGGGAAAAAAGAAGAAATTAAAAACTACAGGTCTATTAGTCTTACTTCAAATTTGGGAAAATTGTTCGTGAAAATTTTAAAAGATAGACTCTACCTGCAGCTCGATTGGCACCAACCAAGGGAGCAAGCCGGGTTCAGAAGGAATCACTCCACGATAGACCAAATCTTCATTTTTAATCAAATTATTGAAAAAGCAAAAGAATACAATTTCGATATTTACTTTCTTTTAATAGACTTCTCAAAGGCTTTCGACTCGGTAGACCACAGATATCTCTGGAAGGCGCTGAAGGCACAGAGGATAGGACAAAAAGAAATAAATATAATTTAAAATGTTTATGACGGTGCCTCAGCATATGTAGAGTTGGACAAACGTGGGGAAAACTTCAATATTGAGAGGGGAGTCAGACAAGGAGACCCATTGTCACCAAATCTGTTTAACTGTGTCATAGAGGAAGCAATGCGGCAAATGAAATGGGAAGGGACGGGGCTGAGAATAGATGGGGAATTTATAAACAACTTGAGATTTGCCGATGACGTGGTGTTGATTGCGAAGGATGTGACAGAGTTGGTGAACAACGCAAACGAATTTATCAATGCATGTAAACAAGCTGGATTAGAAATTAATATGGACAAAACGAATTTACTATCAAATGCGTGCGAAGTTGAAATTTCGTTAATGGGAGAAAAGATCGAGTGGGTAAACGAGATCAAGTACCTGGGACAAATTCTATCGTTCAAGGGGGCCAGAGAGCGAGAAATCTCATGTAGAATTCAAAACGGGTGGGGAAAATACTGGAGCCTGAAAAACATATTTAAAGGCAAACTTCCAGTATCGACGAAAGCGGAAGTCTGGCGGAGCTGTATCCTACCAACAATGACATACGGTGCGCAGACATGGGCGCTAACTGAAGCTAATGTAAGCAGGTTGCAAACCACCCAATGGGCGATGGAACGCAGTATTCTGGGGATCAGAAGGAAAGATTAAAGTGGAAATATCCACGATAAGGGCCAAAACTAGACTGACGGATATTGGGGAGGAGGTGAACAAATGTAAATGGAGGTACGGAGGTCACATTTTAAGACAGGAGGGGAGATGGGAAAGGAAAATAGAGGGATGGACTCCATACGACCATAAAAGGGAAAGAGGAAGGCCAATCACCCGATGGCGGGACGAATTCCGAAAGGAACTCGGACCTATGTGGAGGAGAAATACTCTGAACAGAAAAAAATTGAGGGAAATAGGGGAGGCGTATGCCCAGAAATGGGCGGGTAAAGCACTGGAAAATAGGTGGGGGGAGTTCAGTACCCTTCCCGACCCGCGACGCGGGCCGACGCATGTACTCGTATAGTGAAGGTAACGATGTATAGATACCCAAAATAAACGCTGCTATTATTATTATTATTATTATTAATATAAATGATCTCTATTCGCACAATGCTATTGCAAATGTAGATGGCAATACACTCGACCTTGTTCTTGCAACTATGCCCAACATAGAAGTAACACCAGACATTTCTGAGGTTGATCGCGTTGATGCTTATCATCCACCACTTCAACTGTGTATACGTCTCGGGATTCATCAGGCATCACAAAATGGGAACAGTAAGCAACCTCAAAACATGCAACAAATATCGTGCTACGCTAAGGCGAATTTTGATAAAATATATGGGGGACTTCGAACACACACGACTGGGGGAAATTATATGCTATACAGGATCCTAATACGGCTGCGGGATGCTTTCAGGACAGTATGAATAAGCTCGTTCTCACCTACGTCCCAACACGACTTCGGTCACGTACAACTCCGAAATATCCCCCCTGGTTCACGAGAGAGAGATCATAAAAATGGTACAGGCTAAAGAAAGAGAGGAGGCGTAAATTACTTAAGAAAAAGAAACGTATACAAGATAGCGCCAATTATCGATCCCTTCGTGCTACCTCTAAAAAACATATCAAGGCAGCATACATCGCGTATATACGTAGAACAGAGAAAAGTCTAGCGTCAAATCCGAGTGCCTTCTGGAATTTTGTAAAACAAAGCAGAACGTCGTCGGGTAACATGTCTGATATCAAGATATTTGACGGTCACCCCATCGACAGCGAGGAGCAAATTACTGAAAAGTTTGCAGAACACTTCGGGTCAGTTTATGTCACAGATAATACGAACAGCAGTCCTCCACTGGCCGGAAAACCTTTGACTTTTGGTTGTAATATTGTTTCTGTTCCCCGTATCTCCAATCATCATGTGGCTCAAGCCCTGAAATTACTAAAGCCCAAAAGATCGCTAAGGCCGGACAAAATACCCGCATATATTTATAAAGGTTGCCAAAAATTTCTGGTTTGGACCACTTACCTACATCTTTAACCTCAGCATAATGAATAACGTATTTCCTGAATTATGGAAGGTTGCAAAAATTACACTAATCCCTAAAGGCGACAACAATACAGATATACGGAATCACAGACCCATCTCCCGCCTACCTATGCCAGCAAAACTTATGGAATCGACCATCCACCTGCTAATATACGACCAAGTCAGAGAATACATCTCCCCCGATCAACATGGTTTTCGCAAGTCCAGAAGTGTCACCACTAACTTAATAAACTTCACGCAGTACGTACTATCTGCCTTTTCTGAAGGGAATCAGGTGGATGCCATATATACAGACTTCCAGAAGGCATTCGATAAAGTCAACCATAGATTGCTTTTGCAGAAGCTATCTCACCTAAATTTTTCAAATAATCTAATACGTTTTTTTGCATCCTACTTGAGCGACAGGCGCCAGTATGTTGCGTACAGGGGTTATGAGTCAGGGGCATTTCACTGTCCTTCTGGTGTACCACAGGGATCGAACTTAGGGCCCCTGCTCTTTCTCATTTTTATAAATGATATTGCTAACGTTATCTCTTCTTCCAAAATTTTACTATACGCTGATGACATTAAATTATATAAATCGATAACTACTACTACGGACGCAGTGGCATTGCAGAATGACTTGGACGAGATGGTCCGCTGGAGTGAAGTGAATTGCCTACCTTTCAATGTAGGAAAATGTGAGACAATAACCTTTACGCGTAAGTCCTTGCATAATATAGAAAGCGAATACAAAATAAATGAATGTATTCTACGAGTCACTAACCACATTCGAGACCTTGGTATTACACTAGACAGACGATTGCATTTTGATCTTCACATCAACCAATTAATATGTAAAAGCAAAAAAGCGTTGGGTTTCGTGATTCGTAATACTGCCAATTTCGGGGATATCGGGACTTTCAGGGTATTGTATTACGCATTTGTCAGGTCACATATGGAATCTGGGTCGTTGATTTGGAATCCTGTCCTCAAAAAGCATTCCGACACCTTAGAGAGTCGTAAGAATGTCTCGTTGGTTCACTATTCGCCCCTGACAGTAGAAAAGCTCATAATGAACATAAAACATCGAGATTGATGTTATTCCTAATACAGAAAGAAACTTCATTACAACTAGAGCGCTCGATTTTGTTCATATTGAGTTTCAAGTGGGAACCTGAAACTGGTGATTTTTTTCACTTTCCACATTTGAGGTTCTGATTAGGTACCGTCAACTGGGGTAATATCAAACACCCATGATAATATTGGTCAGTCATGACATGTTTACTGATAACTATACTAACGCTCCTACAACAAGTCATGAGTGGCTTATATTACCACCGATGTCCAATATTATCTCAGTGGATTTTACTGATAACGATACTAGCGCTCGTACAACAAGTCATGAGTGGCCGATATTACCACTAGTGTCCGATATTACCCCAGTTGACGGTATACATACTGCGATTATAAGTTCATTTGGCGGAAGTTCGTAAAGTTGATAGTACAATCAATATTATGAAAACCCTTAAAATTTGAAGAAGTTATAGTCAATGTGAGTGACGACTTTTTCATGTCTTGTATAAGTATTACCCCATAAGATAGGTAAATGAGTTTTGTGGAAGCAGTCTGAAGGAAGATTAAACGCAGGAAATCTCCTATAAAACTTTTGGTAATCACACGCTCTGATATGCCTGCATTATCAGCCAGTTAACGGGTATTGTCCAGCTGATACTATCCATTCGATATGGCCTATGGGGAGTTGTTGGCTGGCTTCGTGGTGAATACGCTGGCCCAACGACGAGAATTGGCAATGCTCGATCTATTGCGCGATATATTACAAGGAAATAGGGACCAGTCACTGCTCCAGGGGATCAGCCTCCGAGTGCCTCGTGCGAACGCAAGACGACGGGAAACCTTCTATATAGGTAAATCAGGAAAAGGGGCCCTTAAGCATTCATACCTGACTCGTGCCTGCTTGCTGTATAATGAAATTGAAAACAGGTCATTGTATGGCGAATTAGATATTCTGGCCCAGTCGAAGAAAGAATTTCATTTGGTATCTCGAGACGCTATACTACAGTGGTATTTCATACTTCATTCCCTCCCCTACATATATCAGCGTCTGACAGTATGCTCTGTGTGTAGGTGTGTGTGCATGTTTTGCGTGTCGTAGGCGTAGGGTTTTTTATTTATTTATTTTATTTTATTTTTATATACTATTCTTCGGGCATTTATTGTTATTGTTATTATTATTATTATTGTCATGATTATCATTGTCATTTGTTCTATTACCGTATTATTATTATATGTACCAATATTATATGGGTGGTGCAGTCTGTAATTGGTCTCATTGACTGTTGACTGCACCACCTTGTACAATAAACAAAATAAATAAATAAAATAGTAAGGAGGCATCTTTTTTTTTGTAGACTCTTTTTGTACTCAGTTGTTTTTCTAAAAATGACTTTTCTCCTCTTCTTTTACAAAATGACTCATTTCTGGAACCGAAAGACACCATCTATTCATGGAAAGAAGATGACGGCCGCTATTTAAAAATATTTTATGAACCCTGATAACCATAATATCCGGGAACTGGCAAACTAATTCAACTTCAAGATATCTACGTTGCATTTGAGGACGGGACGTATGGCGATGCACGCATGCCAAAGTGGTCCCTAAGACACCGCACCTCCGGCCCCGGAAACTACTCTTTCCGGAGGGACGCTTTTTTGAGGCCCGCCCGAGCGCCCATTTCGGAGAATTAGTACCTACTTGTAGAGCCAACTGTTCGAATTGTTCCATCATAAGAGTACGAGTTATATTCGTGTTCGGAACATAACACCCACTTTTATCCAGAACATCACATCCCAATTCATATTCTGGATAAAAAATGCGAAATTTCCAAATTTCAGTAACTCCTTCATGTTCATATTATGTAGACATCTGGCTAAATGATATCATGTATACCTATGTAAATTGATAGTCTATACTAAAAAAAATTTTCAAATATTCTTTGAAATTATAATTTCGATGAAAATGTTTGCTCAGAACATCCTCCCTCTCCCCCTACTGCGATACAGAGCTGGATACCAGTGTTCCTCCATGTAACTAATTTCATCTAATTTACTTCAGCTTACGGTCTAGGTCAGCTAGTGCTGCATAATATGTATAATTCGTTTCAATGTCCATATCTTTGCCCCTTCAAATGTCCGAGCAGACAAATACATTTACACGGCGTCAGGAGAGTTGCCTCCTCACTCAACTGAGAGAAAGTCACATGTGTACATTGAAACACCATGCATTTTGAATTCCCCCTGCCCAGATAGCTTTCTGGATCCGGTTCTGCCCGGGCCCGGGCCTTAATCCGGCACTAATACCGAGACCGGACAGTAAATGGTTTTTAAAATAACGACTGACGCCCAAAATTCTGATGATCCTGGAATATTTGAGGTGAAACTAACCTCATAAGTATCTCAATAATAGTAATCCGCACGAAGAAACTTTCCAGCAATGTTAATTAAGTGCATCGCCGAACCCCTCGACTGCTTATAATGGTCGCCATTATCAGTGTGAACTTCAAGAAGTTTCTCGTCTGTGTTCGGTACAATAATGATCCGAGACTGAATAATTCTCAGGTTTTACATTCGAGTATGGAACTACGGGTGCTCTCCACTCCCCATTTTTTTTTTTTTTTTGTCTAAAGCACTAGAAAGATATACATCCGCGCAATGGGACGCGTGTGAAGAAGCGCGAGTAAGACGAGCCGCGTGCCGGCTCATATTTGGCATGGTGTAACGTGGCAGTTCTTCGGGGTATGGTTACTGCATTAAAGGCTCACCGTCAGTTGTTTCAAGGGTTCGGCGAAGCTCGATTTACATAAGCCCGGATAAAAGTTTATACACCGCGAACGATGAAGCCTGAAATGAGAACGAAAGTTCTTATACCGCAGGTCGCGTATCCCGCGGCTACTTTCGCTTAATTCGGTCGACTATACGAAACCGTGAACGAAAATATTGATACGGAGAACGTGGTCCGACTGAAAAAGTAACTCGGGCTGGTGATACGACGATAACCTCATCCGTAGATTATCGGATCCGGAGTGGCCAGAAATTATTTCAATATTTATTCAACATTCACAAGCCGGGAATGCGAGTAAGTTAATCGAGCTGCCAGGTGTTTGTGTATCAATCCGTCAAACAATTATTCATCGCAGTCACCAAATGTTTTCATTTAGCTTTGGAAGATTTAGATGGGAGCTCGTGGCGCCGCCAGGTATCGGAAAATTTCCGCATTTGGTGAGGGGTAGTTTGATGCGTGAGCTCGACTAACGGAAGGTGACTCAAAATCGCCACTATTTTGACGCTACTGCTGCGGACCCCAGTAATTAAATTTTTTTAAAACTATTTTTCACGTTGGGGCATCAGTCAAGTCTTAGTAACTGATAACGGCCCACCATTTTCATCCATAGAATTTCAATCTTTTATGAGACAAAATGGAGTCAATCATATTTTTACACCTCCATATCATCCTCAGAGCAATGGTGCTGCTGAAAATTGTGTTTCTGTTTTTAACAATAAGATCAAGAAAACTCTTGATTCAGGTGTCGAAATTTTTGATGCTATTTTTCGTTTTTTATTAGATTTTCGTACTACAGTTCATTGTACTACTAATAAAACACCTGCAGAATTACATGTAAACCGTAAATTACGAACTCGTTTTGACATTTTTGTTAACAAAAAACTCGATGGCCAAAAATTATTTTTTAAAGGTAAGAAGGATGTTACTGCTGAAGTTGGTGACCAAGTTATGGCTAGAGACAAGCAAGGACAAGAAAGCTTGATTCCTGGAACCATCGGTGGTCAGAAAGGCAATGTCACTTTTGATGAGCAGACCCAGGATGGCAAGGTTCTCAAGCGCCATTCGGATCAGCTAATTCCAAAGGAAGATTCGGGAGTAACAGATGAGGAGTGTGAGAAAACTCAACCAGGGAGCTCGGCTGCGCCAGAACTTGTTAAGTCTGAGGTTTCACTTTTTAAGTCGGTTAGTTGTGAACGCCGTTATTCTGAGAGGGGTCGCCGACCTCCAGATCGTCTTCAAATGCATCTTATTAACTAAATTTTTATTTGTAATAATTCAGATGTCTTTTTTCTAGAAGATTATAGTTTATTTTTCCTTTTGTAGGGAAAAGTTGTAATATCCGTCATCTACCTACACTGTAGTAAGAGATAAGGCTGATCGTATTTCTTAGTACTGGTTGTTCGCTTAGGAAAAAGGTTTCAGTTTGAGAATAAACTTTGAAACGTAATTATTGTTATTTCAACAACATGACAATAACCATTAACATGTAACTTGTTACCAACTAATTTAGCTTCCACTTTGAAAGAAATGTACGTTATGAGCCTTCAGAACAGCGATAGTCGTGAGGTTGCACCCTCTCTGCATTTTCATGGATAGGCGAAAATAAGACATGTCATTTTTGTACTCAGGGTTAAGGTTAACGGCTACAGGTTTTGGTCGTTCAAGGAAGTGTCCATTCAGTTAAAAAATTCGGGAAGTTTCTCTCAGCATTTTTTTGTATTCAGGCAAATAGGTTTCAGGATTTTGCTTTTTCAGGAAAATGCCCTTCAGTATTTTTTCCTTCTGGCAAGTGGATTCAGGAAAAAGGGAATAAACCAATTTTAATGTTTTCATCTCTTTCTCTACGTTTTCTGATTTTCTCACCTCATTCAGCGTTCCTATATTCCATGTCCCTATTCTCAATTCTGATAGTTTCTCACTAGCTAGTCTACGCCTGGACATCTAAATTGGAGACTTTTTACGTCCGAAATTATCATTCACTTTGTGATCTACCATCATAATTATTGCAGTGGAGATACATCTTCAGGGGAAAATACTGATGTAGTTTTCCCTTGCTTTCATCAGGATTTATTTGTCAGCGTTTTCCTTCTCCTATGCACCTGTAGTTCCTCCTTAAGCTCCCTCACCACGCTTTAGTCGCACGTATAAGGTTTTATCGTGAAATACTCGAAAACTCACCTTAACAAACCGCGGAAACCTCAGAATCGGAGCGGTGCCGATTTTGAACTGCAGCAGCTGTAGCGGCACCATCGCCACCAAATCCAGCACGAACGATCTCGACTTGACGTAGTGCCTGGCCAGCTTCTTCGAGTCGTAGACCATCAGACCCTGCTCCAGATATCCGGTTCGAAACTGAACCACGATATCGAGTATGAACACCAGATCGGTGATGCTGTCACAGGAGAACCAGAACGTGGAAGCCAGTGCTTGGAACTCGGGAAAACTTTGTCGAACGATCAGCGTCCACAGGTTATACAGCACGCACACACTGACTAGGAACAACCAATAGTAATAGAAATTTTCGTCCGGATTCACAACCGAAGGCTGCTTTTTGCGGTGCCGCCGTTTACGCCGTAATTTGCGCAGCGTTTCTGGTTCGCCTTGTGAGCTCGAGCCATCGTCGCCGTCGTTATCTAGCGTTTCCTGCCAACGAAATCACAAATACGGCGCCGATTATAAAACAGAATAAACACGAGACCCTTCCTCGGAACCGACGGACTTTTCATGGAAGACGAATGCGGGCAGAGTAGACATCACATGTGTTGCTGTAAAGTATCACTAGATCCCAGAAGCGCTGAAAGGAGATCACGAGTGGCAAGGCTACTCAAAAATCTGACTTTTGATATGGATATGTCTTATCGCTGGCTCTCTACGAAAAATGTATGTCACGTTTTACCGACCGACATGATCAAACGGCACGACGGATATCAAGAATGCCGACAGATGCCGAGAATGGCTGACTCTTGCCGAATATTGTACTCATGCCAGTCGAGTGCAAGGTTCTCATAACTAGAGAAGGTTGGCTCATTCGGGTAGGCAACCCGCAACAATTCTTCCCGGCTCACCGGCGCCGGAATTCACTTCATAAGAAAGTAATGGGAAAACTGAATTTTTACAGTAGATGGCTCTTTTTTCAAACGGTAGCCAACTGAATGTTATATGCCGAAAAAATAATAGAAATGTTGAGGGCATCAACTATGAGTAAAGACCGAAAAAAAGTTGTATTCCTGTAAGCGGCCTGTGTGATTGGCACTACAGTGACGTCATTGACGTCTTCGCGCCTTTGCTAAGTGATCTAACCTTCTAAAGTAGCGGTTCCCAACCCACGGTGGTCTGCAACATCATACAAAATAAGATCATACGACGTGAGGATATCGTATCTTGTCGGTATATATTTTAACCACTTAACTTTGCAGTTGCAAGAATCGGGAAATAAAACATATTGCAAGGCGGTGGAAACATTTTTATGTTTGAAGTCGAGCGTTTCTTTGCAAACTTGACCTATGGATAGAAAACGTCGAGCGAGATAACTACTCGAATTTTCCGAATGTAAAATTGTTGAATATTGGAAAAGTTGATATTAATCCTTAGAACACAGAATCGTGATAGATATGCAGTATAAATGGATTAATCCTTAGAACACAAAATTGTGATAGACTGGGCAGTCCCATGTTTTATTGAGAAATCTAGAACCATCTGGAAGTTTAAGAGTAAGAAACTTATTTGTAATGTTCGATAAGACGTTTCTAGAAATTTGAAATTTTAGTATAAATAGCGGAGCGAGTTCGGAATATGCGGTTCATAAGTTATTCACGAAGTGTTGTGTTCAAACGAAGAATACAAGTGTATAAAGCGGTATCAGTGTTTTATTTCAAAGCGTTCTTTAAAAGGTTATGGGCCCAGCCTGGGCAGTAAACAGTGAATAGTGAGTGTAAGTGATTGTGAAGTGATTAAATAGTGAAAGTTAACGTATGGTTAACGTGTAAAGTGAAGTTTAGTGTAATAATTCGCGATTAGTTCGTGGAAAAGTGAAATTGTGAAGTGGTAAAAAGTGAAATAGTGAACCAGAATTCGGTATATCTGTGAAAAATGGCTTCGATGGAAGAAGTGAAAGTGGTGAAGCTGACCGGATCGGACAACTACCAGGTATGGAAGTTCCAGATTGGGATCATTTTGAAGAGTATGAAGAATGGTGAGTTACTTCACACACCTAGACCAACAGATGACAGCAAAATCAAAGACTGGTCGTATGTTGAAAATGTTGCTCAGAGGACCATAGTAATATTAGTCAATGAGAAGGTCCTGCCATTGCTGTTTGCTTGTGATTCAGCCAAGAAGATGCTGGAAAAACTAGACGCTATGTTTGGCCATAAGTCAGATGCTTCACTGCACATCCTGGAAACATACGATAAGGAAGAAGGGGTTGCTGGTCACATATCAAAGTTAGAGCACCTGGTCAGCCAAATGAAGACTCTGGGAGAAACAATTTCAGATGACATGTTGATAGTCAAGATTCTCAATACATTATCACCAGAGTTTCCTCATTTCCACTCAGCTTGGGACAGTACTCCAAAAAGTGAAAAGAAACTGAACAATCTGACAGCTCGACTTCTAATTGAAGAAGAAAGGTTGAAGTCTAAGAACCCAGAGCAGAAACCAGATAACAAAGAAGAAAATACGGCATTGGTAAACCATAGAAGGGAAAATCGTTTCCAGAAAAATGGAAATTGGAATAAAAAGAATGACAGTTGTCATGAAAACGTGAAGAAATGCTATCATTGTGGGAAAGTGGGCCACCTGCAAATGAATTGTCGGCAAAAACAAGGAATGAGGTGCTTCAATTGCAACAAAGTTGGGCACTTAAAGAAGGACTGTCGATTCAAGAAAGAAAGTTCAACCTTTGTAACTGCCTTGGGCTCCATACTTGGAGACACTGATGACAGAACATGGGTCGTTGATTCTGGAGCTACTCAACACATGCCCTGTCACAAGGACTTCCTGAAAAATTACAAAGCTTCAAAGAAGAGAAAACTATCACTTTAGGAGATGGATTCGGAATTTCAGCCTATAGTGTGGGTTCAGTTTACCTGACAACATGGGTCAATTAGAGAAAGGAAACCATTCTAGTAAGAGACGTCTTGTATGTGCCAAAATTGAAAGTAAATTTGTTCTCATTAAAGAAAAGCAAATGCAAAGTTATACTGGATGGAGACCGCTGTATAGTTTTCAAAAATGGAACACAGGTGTTTGATGGAAGGTCAAAGGGGAAGTTGTATCTGTTGAATGCCAAAGCCAAAGTAGTCAATTTTGAATCAGCCAACACCAGTCTTCAACTATGGCATGAACGCCTGGGACACCAAAACAAGAATCATGTGAAAAAATCCTAGAAGATTTCAACATTCCAGTGGAGAAGAAGGAAGATTTTTGTGAACTATGTATATTTGGTAAACAATGTCGTAAACCATTTCCAACTACGAATACTAAGACAACAAAACCAGGCCAGATCATCCACTCAGATGTTTGTGGGCCTATGGAGGAGACATCAATTGTTGGAAGCAGATACTTCGTCCTGTTCAAAGATGATTATTCTCACTACCGAAGAGTATACTTCCTGAAGCAGAAGAGTGAAGTAAAGGAAGTACTGAATAATTACATTCAAAGTGTGAAAACTGACACTAATAGAAAAGTAAAAGTATTGAGAACAGACAGAGGTAAAGAAGATTGTAACCAGCATATGCAAGAAATACTAACAAAGTATGGTATTAGACATAAGACCACTATGGGTTATGCACTAGAACAGAATTGATCAGCAGAAAGAGACCTAAGAACTATTGTGGAAGGTGCTAAAACCTTAAGATGTGTCAAGAAGTTGCTAAAACGCTTTTGGGCAGAAGCTGTCAACACCATGGTCTATGTCTTGAACAAAACTGGAACCTCGTCAGTACAAGGAAAAACCCTTTATGAATTATGGTTTGGAGTAAAGCCAAAGATTGAAGACCTAAAAGTTTTTGGTTCAGAAGTATACTGCCATATACCCAAACAAAAGAGAAAAAAATGGGATGAGAAGTCTAAGAAAGGAATTTTTGCGGGCTATAACGAAAACGTGAAAGGATACAGAATTTATTTCAAGAACACAGACAGAATCGAATTTCACGGAGATGTAATATTCAAAGAGAAGGATACAGAAGAAAAATTGCTCATTCCCACAGAAAAAGAAGACAATAAAATAAACAAACCAGAAGAAGAAGACAAAGCTAAAAATTTTGAAGAAAAGGAAGATGAAAATGAAGAAAAAGAAGCTGAAAAGGAAAATGATACCTCAGATGAAGAAAGTTCCTCATCTAGAAGAAATTAGAGAGATCGTTCAAAAATCAAGAAACCCAACACATACAATTCATCCTGGATTGCTACAGCTCTATTCACTGGATGTGAACCATTAGAACTAACTACCTTTGAGGAAGCAGTGGAGGATGAAAACCATGAAGAGTGGAGGAAAGCCATGAATGAAGAAATGGATTCAATGAAAAATCACCAAGTTTGGGAACTAAGTTATCTACCTGCAGATCCAAAGGCCCTGAAGAACAAGTGGGTATATAAAATCAAGAGGGATGAGCATAGAAGAATCAAAAGGTACAAAGCCAGATTGGTATGTTGTGGATACTCCCAACAATATGAAATAGACTATAATGAAACATACAGTCCAGTAGTAAAATATGCCTCAATCAGGACCATCTTAGCACTAGCATCAAAAAATAAAATGGAACTAAAACAGTTTGATGTGACAACAGCATACTTGTATGGGAACCTGGAGGAGGAAATATACATGATGCAGCCAAAGGGGTATGAAGATGGGACTGACAAAGTATGTAAATGGAAGAGAGGCATTTATGGACTCAAACAGTCTGGGAAGATGTGGAATCAGAGACTCACCCAATTCTTGAAGAAGTACAATTTGGACCAGAGTAAGGCAGACCCATGCGTCTTTTTGAATAAGGACCATTCATTGATTATTGCCATTTATGTGGATGATGGATTAATTGCGGCCAAGAGTCCGAAAGAGTTAGACATAGTGTTGAAAGAATTAAACGGAACTTTCAAAACTTCCAAGTTCACTATTACATTACTATCTTGGGATGGAAATCAATGTGTGGAAAGATGGATTAATTTTTGTGCATCAAAAGAATTATGCCAAAAAATTATTAAAGAAATTTAGATGTGATGATTCATATTCTGTGTCAGTACCAATAACTGGAAATGAATCATTGAATGAAAGAGATCATCCCTCAAACTTAGAAGATGTTGGAGATAAGGTTCCGTATCGTGAAGCAATAGGAAGTTTGATGTTTTTGACAGTCATTTCGAGACCAGATATTAGTTATGCCGTGAGTCAGGTGAGCCAATATATGGAGAAACCCAAGAACATCCATTGGAATGCAGTGAAGAGAATTTTCAAATATTTACAAGTTACAGCAGATTATGGACTCGTATATCGATCTGAAGGAGACTTGAAAGGATATTCAGATGCTGATTTTCCTGGTGACACCAAGGATAGAAAGTCAATCAGCGGATATGTATTCCAACTCGGTGAAGCAGCAATTTCATGGGCAGCCAGGAAACAACGACTTGTGGTTCTATCAACGACCGAGGCTGAATTTGTAGCTGCCAGTGAAGCATCGAAGGAAGCTATCTGGTTGAGAAACCTATACCTAGACTTGACTGGAGAAGAACAAACAATACCACTACATGTGGACAACAAGAGTACCATTTGTGTTCTGAAGAATGATATGGTTACAAAAAGGAGTAAGCATTTTGATATAAAATACTATTATGTTAAGGACTTAATTAAGGAAACAGTTATTGATGTAAGTTATGTTAATAGTAAGAATCAAAAGGCTGACATTTTCACTAAAGGAATAAGTCGAGATCAGTTTGTAAGTCTTAGACATAGTTTAGGTTTAAGAAAGTTAGATTACTGTAAATAACTATAGGTGTATCAACTTTTGGTGGGAGTGTTGAATATTGGAAAAGTTGATATTAATCCTTAGAACACAAAATCGTGATAGATATGCAGTATAAATGGATTAATCCTTAGAACACAAAATTGTGATAGACTGGGCAGTCCCATGTTTTATTGAGAAATCTAGAACCATCTGGAAGTTTAAGAGTAAGAAACTTATGAAATTTTAATATAAATAGCGGAGCGAGTTTGGAATATGGTTCATAAGTTATTCACGAAGTGTTGTGTTCAAACGAAGAATACACGTGTATAAAGCGGTATCAGTGTTTTATTTCAAAGCGTTTAAAAAAAAAAAACCTTCTGGAACGACTTATTTATTGCGTCCAATTTATTGGAAAAATTACAAATTCGCATAGTTTCTTCATTATTTTTTGAGAGTTGAGTTGTCGATGAAGACTAGGATTTGATGAATAGCTTGGGAGAGGCCGGTGAGCACATTGTTTCGTATTTTGACTTTGGATACTTTTAATTTTACCTTTCAGTAGGATGAGATGACTTTGGAAAAGTATGTGGGAGTGTTTTCCCCTTCGTTTTGGGACGAGTACATAACTGAAAAAAGAGATCATGTTCGATCCTGAGTTTATCGTTATAATTTTTGAGGCCAGGTTAGGAAAATTCTTGATGTTGGTTTTGTGACCGTAATATAAATGCTGGGGGCGGGTTGGGATAAGTGTACTAATAGCATCTTAATTTATTAAATAGTCTATTTATTTTTTTCAGGTGATATAATTGCAATCCAGCCTTCTGAAATTGTCTTCGAATCTGACCCCTTATCTACACCAGATTACAAAGATTCTGATGGAGCATTACTGCTGGACGTAGATGTGATGATAGATGAAATAACAAACACTTGATACATTTGTCGTCTTGTCATTAAAGTGATTTTATATAGTTTTAAGAAACGTTACCCGATACTTGTTAGGATGTTTCATGGTTGTTATAAGGTTACGCGCTATACATATGGGTATTTATGTTACAAATGGTTAGTTAGTTCCTGTACTTTTAATTGTGAACTTTTTAATACACTATTTTGCCATTTTTCTAAACGCATTAGTTTACATTTCAGCGGCAAAATTCGATAACCATGTATGAACCTTGGGTCGGTTGGGTCGCATATTACACGCGGGGGGTATAGCTATCATAGTGTGCAGTACAGTGATTTCAAGGGGGACCTTCAAGGCTCCTCGACGGTGACTGAGTGCTGCAAGGGGGAGGGGGGTCACACCTGGGAACCAGATCAAGACAGGGTGGTACAAGGGGGTTTCCACTCCTGGGAACTTGACCAGGGGAGGAAGCTACAAGGGACCCTATGAGGGGACGTGCTCACAGGAGGGGGGCTACCAGAGGATCCTATAGCGGGGAGTGCGTCCATGTGATCACCTGTCCCATCAAAAATCGCAGTACAGGCGTTGGCAGCGACGCACGCGTTGCTGCCAACGCCCGTCGCTCCAGGTATCGCGTGGCAGGCGTTCGCAGCGACGCGCGCGTTGCTGCAAACGCCTGTACCGCAGAAATCACGTGACGGGCGTCTGCACTGACGCGTGCGTCAGTGCCCCCCATAAGGCCTGTATAATTCAACTGACGCATGTTCTGATTGGTTCTGTCGAAGGCGGAATCCGGCATTCTCATTGGTCCAGTCTCAAAAAATCGCCGATTTTCGCTACGTTTTTGACCGGCTGGCACTGTTGTCTCCGGAAACTAGAGTCAGTCGCTGTTTTAGTGACTCTGCTTTGTACGATCGGGGCAGTGTTTCAATCGCAATAGTAAGTTTATGAAACTTCCTAGTTGCATTTTGCCCGATTATATTTCAGATTCGGATCTACGTTTCCTCGTGCACACCTGAGGAAATCTGAATCTAAACCCGAGCTCGAACTCCCCTCCGCCCAATTCTAGCTCGATTTTCAAGAACACAAGTGCAGCTGAACCTTGTACACTCAAAACCTTGTTTTAAAAGGACCCGAACTCTTGAAATTGAAAAAAGGAAGTACTCGAACTTGACCATAATTACAATGGATGAAGAACCGAACCAGGTCTCGATAAAAATCGATGGGTTTCGACATCCGTGGCTCATCCTGGAAGCGTTGATCACGCTCCAATCCCCATTGATATTTCGCCGGACGAACCGAAACGACGATAACAGATTTACGGCATTTCGAGTATGCAATTTTATTAACATTTTGAGATAATTCGGATATTCGCGGAAATCGGCGGCGTTGTAATTATGCAATTTTATTAACACTCCCGTCATACTGTTGCTGCATTTAAATTCGCAGTACAACATATCATTTTTTAGGATGTGAAGTCTTGATTCATTTCTTTGCGGGTAAAGAAATTTCTGTCCCCCAGAAAGGAGCTTACTCGTAGACGTGCCATCAAATTTGAAATCATAAACAGGAAGGTACAGACCAGATTTTAAACATCGTAATAGTGTTCCTCGGGTGACTGATTTCGAATACTACATTCGATTTGTGATCCGACCTCGATTTTCTTTTTCGAGCATTACCTCAGAGACGTCAGGGAGACTATTAGTGCTGTCTCAGCCCTCTCTTCTCTATTTGCCGAAAAACCGACCTAGGTCGAAATGTAGCGAGTTGCTACTCGGGCTCGAATCCAGGACCTCCGGATTCCGACGCTAGCGCGCTACCCACTCGGCCAACCAGATCCCACTCGAATCTTAGACCCAGAATAGACAAAATTAAATTGACTTTAAAATTTTAACAGTGTATCAAAATAGGAATCCATTGGATCGCTAATTCCGATTATGGCAGCAAATTTTTAATTCGGCCTCGATTACTTTTTTCCTCCCGACCGATAATCGGAAACTGTATTATTAGTGACGAGTGTACACTGAGTTAAGTGACTCTTTACTGGCAATACTGATGGAAAACAAAAGTGACTGCAAATGACAGTCAAATGGTAATGACTACTGACTATTTTTACTGAGAAAACCTATTAATTCCTTAGTTTTACTTGCCATCTTCAAAACATCATAATCTGCCAGAAAATTGTGCAGTCGTTCTGAATATCCTGAATAGTATAAAGATTTTTTGGTGACTGGCAAATTTATAAAGGCTTGACCGGTTTGCTCTTTTCTTACTTATTCATTTGAATCATTTCGAATTTGAAAAACTGTTTGAAAAGAACAGAGAAAAACAGAATGTACTTCAAAAGAAGAGGACAGAACTTCTTGGGTACACGAATTGTACTTGTAAGGAGGCTTACGTCTAAAATCAAGTTTTTGAGAAAAACGTGTTTGAAGTTTGGTAACACTGTATCGTTAAGCATGTGGTTTGTACTGCAGGTTATGCCTTCGGAATCGTGTTGTATGACATCTCTGAGTGTGGGGAACATGTCGGAGTGGTCAGCCAGTTGCACGTTCAGCGGTGGGGAGTGGGAGGAAGCGGAGAAAGTGATAGTCAATAATAGTTTCATATTTAAAATTTCTGTAATATTTCTAAGTGGGTAAGTAGGGTGAGCAGCTTAGTAACTTGGGTAATGATTCTTCTACGTGTGATAGAAAAGTGCTGTAGGCGATTCACATTCGCCTCAAATTGGAGTTTTGGGACAAGTTACTGTGCTATGTTATTTTTCAGTTCGATCCTCCTTTTTTTTTCCTAATTTGCTCTCCACCCGAGTCCTGGAATCCGCCCTTTCGAGCATTACTTCAGAGACGTGGGGGAGGCTGTTAGGGCTGTCTTAGCCTTCTTCCCTTGTGGCCGAAAAACCGGCCTAGGTCGAAAATTTTGGCGAGTTGCTACGTGGGTTCGAACCGAGAACCCCCGAATTCTGAGACCAACGCGCTATTCACTCGGCCAACCAGTTGCACCTAATCATCTGTCGTCGAGTTGCTGGAAGATTTGTTGCAGTGGCCTCTTCGCAGATCTAGATCCATCATCTCGCTTTGCAGACTTTACATACGGTAACGTGCCGGTTTATCCGGTACATTGGTACACGTAACTCCGATTTGAGTCTTTTTTGGTATATTTAGCTGAAGTCCCAGGTATTGTACCTTGTTTTTCGGTTTTTTATCATCGACCCGTGGTAGTGCGATTCGCGAGTGCTAGCCTTAAGATTCGTGCTTACCAGAGGGCTGATGCTTTTTCAATCCGCGTGTATGATCTAGAGAGGGCGCGGAATAGAAATTTCCTTTATTTTCGATCTCGGGTTTATTCGAAATTCTGGGTCTAAAAGTAATCCTCTTTATTTCTATTTATTTTGGTTTATATTTCCCCCTTTTTGGTTTCAAGTCGAAATGTAGTGAATAGCCTACGCGGAAATTACGCGAAGGGTCACTATTCTGCTTACTGCTCGTCAAGGGAGATGATTCAAAATTTTAGGGTCCTGTGAGACCAATATCAGATCGTGACGCAGAAACCGTCACCAAATCTGTGATCATCGAAAACGATCGTTCCGAGGAATTCAGTCACTCCTCGAGATCTTAATTCAAGACATAAATGAAGCCCAAATTTCTAAATTTGAATATGTCCTAGAGAGAAGGGGACTCCCTGTGGATTGGTTTTTCGGTTTTCGTATTTGGCAAGTCTCAATGTTTTTTGGGCGTTTTCATTTCCAGCCTTTGATGCTGATGTTTGTTTAAATATTCAAAATTTTAGTGGGGAGAGAACCCTATTTCCACATTGTTATCATTCAAATGCAGTCTGATTGTAATATTTATTTATTCTTTATTCGAGCCCATATTGGAGGGCATCTATTATTTTATTTCTGATCGCGTACGAATAGAAGTATCGCGAAGTAAGAGCCACTGGCCCCATGTTTATTTATAAAACCGTCGAGTACTCCATTGTGCTGAATTTTATCTTTATTATTTTCACTTGCATTATGATTTATTTTAAATTCTATTGATTCACAATACACGTATTTTGGGCTGTTTGACATGATCTCATAATTTCAGTGAGGTGAATTTGGAACAAGTCTATCTGCTGTTTATTTTATCTAAAATGCATGGACGCACGTACCACCATGCTAAGTGTTTGATTTATGGTACATGGCATCCCTGAACTTTTTCCTAAATTAATTTTCCATTTGGTGGACCTCTTTTCATTCAGGGACATGAAGAGTAGGTTCCCAAGTACTTACGGCCATCTGATGGCTCAGGTCTTCGGCATTACTTCGTTAATGAAGTACACTGAGGACAGGGGTCATCGTGGACTCGCCCAGACCCCTAGGGAGCTTAGGGGGTCTGTGGTTAAGCATGTAATAACTATGGTGGTAGGTGGTTGTCTATTCTCGGCGTTTCAACCCGGGATTTATTAGCTCCCTTGTCGACCGTTAGTTACCGGCATTTCCCCAACTCAAAATCTGGGTGGATTTTCGTGGTTTCTCGGGGATTTTGCAACATAATTAAATTACATGGGGAAACTCGCCTTAGTATGTTACTTCATTTACAGAAATACAAAAAATCTCCCCAAAAAGGATAGCCTGTTCTCAGAATTGAAGGGGCCATGTATCTCTTTTTTGGTGAATTTTAGACAGTTATGTTCACAAAGTACAAAAGCTGTTCAATAAGTAACGCCTCCAAGCCCATATCTTGGGAACCGCTGAACCTGGAAGAGTGCGCAAGTGCTCTTTGGAAAAATAAACTCATTAGCTCCAAAATGCGAGGTAGATCGGTTCCATATTGGCTTTTCTTCGTGAAATATGTGTCCGAAACGAAAACTATCAACTACCGCTCGGTACATGCAAACATTTTTGATACTTGAAAGTGTTACGCCGGTTGCGATTTCGACGATTGAAGGCGCGTTTCGGGGATGAGTGTTTTAATATTACCTGTGTGGTACAGATATGGGCAAGAGAAACAAAGGCTGGTACGTTCGAATTACTGAATGAACCTCGGTCAGGGTACGCAAAACTCTCGATAAGGGATGCCATCGTTGCCAAACTTGATCACTTTTGAAAAAAAGTACCACAATCAATGCTGAGAAGTGCTGTAAGACCATAACAGCTTCACGACATTGTTTAAACCGTGTTCGATCTGCCAGCGGTACCTGCTTACTCAAACATGACACGTGAGACCTCACACCGCAGCGCGCACTCAAGCCAAGTTACAGGAGTTGCATTATGAAATTGTTCCACACCCTCCTTATAGCCCCAGCCTCGCTTCTAGTGATTTTTATCTATTCCGGCATCGTAAAAAATATCTAAAAGGGTGCCGTTTTGCGATGACGAATTGAAGTCCGAATATCTAGATTTTTTCGAGAACAGTCGGCTGAATTTTGGAGTGCGAAAACTGATTAAGCGTTGGCAGCGATGTATCGAGTTTAATGGCGACTGTGTTGAAATATAAAAGTGTTTTAGAAACGTTATAAAATTTTCTTTCAAATGAGCTTTGTTTCATTTGTGTAACTTGAATTGTTCCCAAGATATGGGCTTGGAGTAGCTACTTATTGAACAGCCTTTGTATTTTGTTACAAATAGTATGAACAATGAAACATTATGTTTACATTTTTTATTTTAAAATGTTTGAAATTATTATTAACATTTTCAAAAAAATAATAATATTGAATTGCCCCTTCAAAATAGAAAGTATGAAACCAATTCTGTGGCGGAGATTGAAGATGGTCTTTTTTCAGAACCACTCATTTTGTGAGAAAAATCATACACATAGTCGTTAACCTTCTTTCTTATAAATTACCTGTTTTTTTTTTTTTTTTTTTACAACTATCAATTTTCAAACGCTTGTACAGCCGTGAAAAATAGATTTTTTGAGGTTGGGCAAACGGGAGTGGACGCTCCTTAGGATCGAGAATATGAAAACCCCAAAATCAATTTTTTAGACGTAAGCCCCTTTTCTTCCGAGCCGGTCACATTTTGCTGATTAACAACTGTTCATGAAATTTGATGTGAAAAGTAGCGTCGAGAGGCTCGTAGGCAATAGCAAAATTCTGTGTAAGTCACCCAAAATTTGGTTTAGTCAAAAAAAAAAAAAAAAAAAAAAAAAAGACTAAGAGGTTACAATACAGGCTCTGCAAATCATTTGCTATTGGAAAGGGCCTTCGTTTTCATGCTCAAAATATCCCCCATTTTGACACAATTTTTGAAATTTAAAGAAAATTCAGTCAGTACCCCTGGGGTACAAAATTTAAACTTAGTCTAAAGAAGTGGTTCTCCAACTTTTTGTTTGTTCTTCTTTTCTGTTGGAAGTCCGGTGAGTGGGGAAGGGAGGATGAACACGGAACCTTCTTCGAGCGGGCAGACTTTTCATTAAAGACGGAGGTAGGCAGAGTAGACACCACACGTGTTGCTGACGAGTATCACTAGATCCCAGAGGCGCCGGAAGAAGATCACAAGTGGGAGGATAGTCCAAAAATCTGACTTTTTTGGCTTTCTTTGAGTCAGAAATCCAATCCTGATTAGTGTGGGTGGGTGAAAAGGTAGATGAACACGAGACCCTTCCTCGAACTGGCAGCCTTTTCATTCAAGGTGGAGGGAAGCGAAGTAGACACCACACGTGTTGCTGTTGAGTGTCACAGATCTCAAAGGGACCGGACGGAGATCATGCGTGGAAGGGTATTTCAAAAATCAGACTTTTTTCGGATTCTTTTCGACTGGAAACCCAACCTGGTCAGAGTGCGTAGGTAGGGGAAAAGGACAATCAAAATCTCAGAACAATCGGTGATAACTTTATTCTACAAACGGTATATTACACGTTTTTAACTTCGAAATCCACCTCTCACCCAGGTGCCACAATTTGAAATTTAGAGGCAAATCGTTATCAGAAATAAGTTCAGCGACCTTAAATCTCGAAAAGAGTGCACATATGCTTTGAGCGTCTGCCCCCTCCCAGGTGACACAATTTATACTTTACATCGAAACTATCATCGAAATTGAATTCTGTGACCTACAAAACTTCCACAACCAGTAGTATCTCGATTCGGAGATTCTAGCCAAAGAAATGTGTGAAAATTTGTAACAAAACGTCATTCACGGTGTCAAAAAACGTAGAAACCACAATTTTCAAAATGTGGTGCCTCAGAAGAGACGGAAGGGAAGACAGATACGAAAAGTTGCAAGACACCATCTTCGTTTAAAATTTCGGGTGGATTAAATTTGCAATTTACTCTTTGGCAGTGCGACTTACGGTTGAGACAATATTGAGGATGGAGCAGGTACAACGAAAGACTTGCAGTTTCATACACCGCCCCCTCCTCTATCTTTATTTTTCAGACAGGAGAAAATCTGCATGCGGAATAGTAGCGTTACTTTTTCATCTTTTTTCCCTTCTGCCTCCTGTGTAGTGCTCTCCTTATTTTCTTTCTATTTCCCTCTAGGGGGCCTTCGTTTTTCGGTCCTTTTGCTTTCCCGCGTGGTCATCTCAGACAGTTTTCATTCCTAGACATTCTTTTGGTGACATGATTCCACTACAATATTTTCATGCATAGATACGAGGGACTGCATTTTTCGGCGTTTTGCTAAGTTTCCATCTTTGGACAAGTATATTATTTGTTTAAAACATTTTCCCTTGAACAAAAGTTCATTTTTTTCTCTTTTTCTTTTTTGGTGTCTGGAGGACGTACTGCTATTTTCGCGGGTCTGTGAGTTTTCCGCCGCCAGTTGCCTTACCCAGCATTGAAGTTTTTTTCTTGTTTGTCGTTTCATTTCGGTTTGTATGGCTACTTTTTGGTTTTGCAGTTCGCCATCGCTACGCAAACTCGTTTATTTTTATCCACTTACAAGCAATAAAATTGTGTTTTGTGTTATACATTTCCAACTTTTTCGTATTCTACATGACCGCGAAATGTATTGCCTAGTAGCAATGTGAATTCCTTAAGAGGGGGGGGGGGCATGTGCAGGAGAACGTGATTAGTAAGTTTTTCTTCTCATTTGTTTTTCTTTTCCTTTCGTTTCGGAATTCGAAAAAATTAAACATGTGGTCGGCGTAACTACCTTCCTACCCGTGGCATCACCACCACTCCTGACAATTTTCATGCAAACTAGTTATGGTACGTTCGCAGGCTTTCTGATCCTATGGGTGGTTTACCACCTGCGTCATTTGGTCTCAGCACGTCCTCTGATTGTAATGCAGAAAGGCACGACCAGAGACAAACATCAGCAATTTTTATGGATATACTGTGTCGGTTTTTTGGGGGGGAGGGGGCATTCATGGAAAATGTCACAAGGGAAAAACTGAGGAATGAAACCCTTATGACCCCCTAGAGGACTGCAGGGTCCGGAATTTGCAACATTTCCTAATATATTCTTTAGAGCCGTGCCAAATGGCAACGTGGCATCAAGAAATGCAGTGTACCGTCGAGATTAAATTCGCGACTAAGATGAGTAAAAAAGAGACCTAAGTTTAGAATGATTTTAGGTCTATTCCCACGGGGGTCGATTCATGTACGAAAGAAATCGTGCTCTTTTCTAATAGCTTTTTCCCAACTAGACAACCAGTTCGAGCTGAACAGGAGAAATTAAAATCAGATTTGCCGACAGTCGGTATCCCTCCTCAATTTGGGCGTAAATCGTCCATTTTCCCTCTCCGTCTGCGTCCCGCCAACGCTACACGTCGCACGGTGGTCCTATCCATATTTAATGTCTCACTCTCGACGCAGATTTTACAAAATAACTCTCGTGTTCGCAGCTCGCAACTTTTTCAATTTACTTACAACGGCTCGAACTTGAAAGTTATTTTGTATTTTTTAGCTCACTGTGTGACGTCACGTCCGCCCGTCTCCTTTTTTCTACATTATCCGGCGCGATTCAACATTTCAACTTCGTCGTATACGTATAAGACTTGCATAAGAAACAGTACAAAACGCTTTTCACCCGCTATCGCGTTGAAAGAGAACTCCTTAATCTGTGAGATGGAATCATTCGTGCGAATTCTCGAGTTCATAACATCGAAATTCCGCGAAATAAAAGTATCTCGACTTCGACTCGCCGAAAAATGACTCTCGGTTTGATGTAGAAACGTAAAATGCTCCCCCCCCCCTCCAATGATGAATCGGGAACAAGTGATAGGGATTTGTTCGTTCGAATTAGGTGACTGAGCACATCAAATGCAGGAGCATGCTGAAGTGATTTTTCAAACATTCGTGCCAGCCTGCAAGCCAGTAATGGACCTATAAGAAAGTTGTCCCGGAAGAGGAAATTCAGAATGTTAGGAAGTGAACACCCCCTTGAATGTTATCAACGAATAGCATCCGGAGAAGACTCATGAATGAATGTCATACGTGTGGTATCGGGATAGAGATTATTTTTATACTTCACACAATTATGGTAATTGAGTACTAGCGTGGTCGAAAATTTGGCGATATTTGAAATATGTACTTTGCTCTCAGTGGTTAACTTATTCTTTTTGGTCTAAAAAATCAAACAGCCCAAATGTTTTTGCAAGCGAAAAATTTTAAGGAGTCACTTCAAAGAGAGGGGGGGGGGAGGTCTAGAGATGTCGATCAAAAATCGATTTTCGATTTATCGATTTAATCGGCCACAGAAAACCTATTTTTCCAATTTTATATAAATTTTGATTATTTTTAATCAATCACGTAATTTTTTGAAAAACTTTTTGCTTTTGCCATAGAGCGCAAATAATAACTTAATAAATAACCAGATCACGAAACTATTACATACGGCGGCGATATATACAAAAGCTAAGCAACAACCAAACCAGATAAATAAAACAACAGGAGACGAAAAAGAAAAAGAACTTTACAAAAAACGTCAAAGAATACTAAATAAAACAAAAGCTTCGACAAGAGAAAAACTAGAGCTAATACAAATCAATAAGTTGATAAAAATAAACAGAAATGAATATAATATAAGAAGGGAAAATGAGATGATTGAACAAATACTAGAAGACAACATAGGGATTAAACAAATAAAGAAAAACTTGATGCTGGGAAATAGATGGACTAGTTACCTCATAGAAAAAGACAAAATAATAACAGACAGGAAGGGTATAAATGAGGTAGCATCTAGATTCTATGCACAACTATATACAGACCCAAAACCAAGAACGAACATGAATGGGAAAACTCAATCAGAGGAAAAAGATCCACCTTTTACTATTGGGGAATTAAACCGTGTAATAAAACAGCTCAAAAATAGTAAAACACCAGGTCATGATAGAATAAGTAATGAACAAATCAAGTATACAGGAGATGAGTTCAGATATAAACTACTACAATTTTTCAATCAAATATATAGCTCAAAACAAATCCCAGAAGAATGGAAGATATCCAAGATCATCTTCATTTTCAAAAAAGGGGACAAACATAAAATAGAGAACTATAGACCGATAAATCTAACATCAAACCTTGCGAAGATATTCGCAAAATTAATTAACAACAGACTAAAATCACGATATGATTATTCACAACCAGAAGAACAAGCGGGTTTCAGATCAGGATCTTCCACCATCACCAATCTGCATATAATAAATCAGCTAATAGAAAAAAGGAACGAGTACAACCTCGAGCTACACATTGCATTTGTAGACTATCAAAAAGCTTTTGACACAATATGACATCCCTTCCTCTTCCAGGCAATGAAAACCAAGGCTACTCTTTAGACAATATAAACGTGATACGAGAAATGTACAGAAATACCAGAGTATAGGAAGAGGTGTGAAACAGGGCGACCCCCTATCCCCAGTTCTATTTAATATCGCATTAGAGGAAATCTTTAAGACACTGAAGTGGGAGAAGAAAGGGGTTATAATAAATGGTAAATACTTAAATAATCTCCGATTCGCAGATGATGTAGCGGTTATAGCTAGTACACAACAAGAACTCGAAATTATGCTCAACGAACTACACGAAAAAGGTAAAATAGCAGGGCTAGAAATCAATTTAAGAAAAACACACCTAATTGCAAATAAAGAATACCGCCGAAACGTCACAATAGAAAAGAAAAATATACAAAAAATCGAAGAGGTGATATATCTGGGCCAATTGATAGGATTCGACAAGAGATATGAAAAAGAAATCAAAAGACGAATTCGAATCGGATGGTCAAAATTTTGGATGTTAAAGAAAATCTTCAAAAATAATTTTAGACCGAGAATAAAATCAAAAGTCTTTAATGCATGTATTGTTCCCGCCGTTTCATACGAGGCACAAACATGGGCACTACGCCAAAGAGAAAAGAACTGGTTACAAGTGATGCAGAATAAAATGGAAAAAGCCATGCTAAATATAAAACGGATAAGTAGAATAAGAACCTCAAAAGTAAAAAAGTCCCTGCCCAACAACAAAAATGTAGTGGAAGAATGTCTTAACAAGAAGTGGGATTGGGCGGGTCACATAGCTAGACGAGGAGGGAACAACTGGGTAGAAAAAACAACTCAATGGTACTTAGGATATAGAAAACGCAACCCCGGAAGACCAAAATTACGATGGGCGGACGACTTCAAGAACCGGCTAACACACAGAATGTATCACCAAGTGGCTATGCATAGACCAGAATGGCAAAGGTTGAGGAGAGCTTTCTCCCGAAAGGGAAATAAGTACTTCTGACGGCAGTCGCGGAAATCAAGGTTAAATTTTAATGTAAAATAATTTAAAGTTAGACTAATATTGAGATTAACGTACTCCCTCAGTAATACTCCCAAATAACACTACACTAATAATTTATAATCCTATATTATGATGTATTTCGAAAGCTATACATAAAAAATAAAATAAATAGAGCAATTCTAGTACTTCAGATTGCATACTGGTCTCCCCCTCCCCTCCCCCGTTGAAAATCAATTCGGAACCTTGCGTTCCTTCCCAATAATACTTTTCTCTGTCTTTGTAACTCTGTCCAACACAAGGGCAAAACTGACTTTGCTATCTAGTTTTTCTGTTCGAAAATAGAACCAATTCAGCAAAACCAAAATAACCGTCTCTTTTGCGTTAACTGTCAGCCTAATTAACTCGTCTGCCATCTCTTGCATCTCCTTGCCGCATTGGGAAACCAAAACCACATCGTCAGCAAATGAGGAGCAGACCTGCAAAACGTCCTAACTGCAAATTTCGTATTTTTGAGTTCGGAACGCCATCTGGCTGGCAAAGACAGAACACACTAGGTCTCGAAACTACACGAACTATGTGAATCGAACGGCGCGTCTATAACTGCTTATCGGATTTAAGGAGAAAGAACAGAGAACCTGTAAAAGGTCCTAAAATTTTATTTATCTTTATTCTCTTGCATAGATAGTATATTACACACCAAGAGTCAAACGTGAGTATTTACATGGCGAGGGAACGTTTGCGAACGAGCGTAGCGAATGAGCAATTCCCGAGCCATGTAAACTAACTTTTGGCCCTTGTTGTGGAAAATATTTTTTATGCTACTTGATCAGAAGCGGCAATGTTTTTCGCTGACATGGTCTGTATCTTCTTCATTTTCTTTTTTTATCTATATATTTATTTAAACTATAGACAGGTGATTTTTGTGCGCGTAATTAATTCAACAATTTAATTTGCTCAGTTAATTACTACGAAGTACAGTATCACAGTCTTGTCTTCAGTTTGTTCACGTGCATAAACAGCATACACAGGTAGTGGCCAGCAAAAACGTAACGACGGTCAACAAAAACCGGTAACAGCTGTACTACATTGTGAATATTTAAATGCGTTCTTAAGTCACTATTTTGTAATTCGCTCTGTGGCCGAGTGGTTAGAGACGATCGCTGCATTTCAGTTACATGTTTCAATGGAGGCGGGTTCGATCCCCCGATGCTAAATAACAGGCCAGCAATTTTTTCATGTAAAAATGCTTTACATTGAGGGACGGTTTACTTTAACATGCAGGTTTTGTTAGCATTCGGTGCATGAATGATAGGCGCTTCTCGTCTGTAAAACACCAACGTAAACATTGCCTTTCTGATCAAGTAGTATAAAAAATAATAAACGAGACTGCTGTTTTTTTTTCTTTGGTACATATGCGTTTATAAAGCATCCTAACAGTTTTAAATTCGGGAAAATACGATATTTTTTTAAGTAAGAACTTGCAAATGGGCCTAACTTGTTAGAATTCCGACAACTCGATCTGTTTACTGTGACGTAATGTCCGCATTGGTGAAAATGATAAGGCAGCCCTGTGGAGGAAGATTCAAGCTACCAATAACAGTTAATAGATTACGCTACATATATCATACTTTTTGTAGCCATGTTTTTCTTATTTTTCTCAGTTCTATGGTTTTGCATTTAGGACACGTTTTGCAGGTCTGCTCCTCAAATCTCAGATTACTGAGATATTCTTCATTTATTTTTATTCCTCTTTTTTCCTCTTGCAAGTTTTGAAATACAGCATCAAGCAGGCAGTTAAAAATAGATTTGATGAAAGGGGGTCCCCCTGTTTAACGTCTTTTTCGATTTTGAAGTTTTTCCTCGCTTCATCAGAACGAACCCTCCCACTATTATTTTTATACATTCCCTTATAATTTTAATCGCCTTCCCCGGAGTTCCCTGTTTGCTCAGGGCCCTCTACAGCGCAGATAGGTGGATAGAGTCAAATGCCTTTTGGATGTCGATAAATAACAGATATAGTGGCTGGTTATATTCCCCTTCCGATTATAAAAAATTGATCAATGGTTGAGCGGTTTTTCCGAAACCCTACCTGTTCGGGACCTTGACATAGGTCTAGTTGTGGGTATCTACGGGTTTTCAAAAGTTTGCCGAATACTTTCCTCAGATTGGAACTCAATATTATAGGTCCGTCATTTTTATGTCGTTTTTATCCCCATTTTTGAAAAGCAAAATTATTTCTGAAAAATTCCATTGGGATGGAATTTACTGTTTCTTTTTCTAGAATTTTATTGAAGACTTTTGTCAAACTTGTTGCTACTTCTTGTGCGAAAAGTTTGAGTTCATAATTTCCAATTCCATCTGGACCCCCTGCTTTACCTGACTTTAGTTTTTCCAGCGCGGCTAAGATTCGCTTTTCATGAATGGTGGTACTGTTTCCTTGTTCTTCAGACCTAACGGGATTTCATCATTCAGATCGTCAACGTCTTTACTGTGTACAGCTTTGAGTGAAATTCCGTTGCCACCTGTACAATTTCGTCTCTGCCAAAGACAAATTTTCCTTCTTTACTTTTAATTTTTTGAATAATCTTTTGGTCCCGACACATTTCGCTTTCAGTTTCTTTCACTGATTCTGTTTGATTACCGGGGTCTGGTTGGCTGAGTGGATAGCGCACTAGTTTTGGATTCCGGAGGTCCCGGGTTCCAGCCCACGTAGCAACTCGCTACATCTCGACCTAGGCCGGTTTTTCGGCTAGAAGAGAGGCGGGCTAAGCGACGTCTTTGAGGTAATACTCGAGAGGACAGATTCCAGGACTCGGGTTGAGAGCAAAAATGGAAACTGTGATCCTGTTTGAGTTTTAATATCGTGCATAATACATAGTATGTATATTGTTTTTAAACTGGTTTTCTAATCTCTGTTAATTCTATTCTTTCCCTTACAGTTTTGTTTTGTTTTTTGGTCAAAAAGTTCTTTTTATCGCATAATAGTTGTGTCTTTTGTTTAAAATGCTCACAATTTTTAAGAAAACTTCAAATCTGAAATTACAGGTTCCCAAAATATTTACCGGTATTCATATTTCGCCAATTTTTTTTTACATAAATTATAATCAAAAGCTGTATCAACTCTTCGTCAAATTTGGGGAGGATAATTAATAATTCTTTATTTCTCTTGGAGCGAGAGAATACTAGCAAAATGGTACCTGTGTTTCTGGTATTTGGCGAGTAGAAAAGCGCTTCAAAAATGAATCCTCTCGTTTGAGTTGAGGTTTTGGCTTTTGAATGGTTGACGAAATTGCGCCTGACAACTGTACGGTGGTTCTGAGCTTCATCCATCTCTGAGTGCTTCGTGTTCTATGGAAAACAACAACAACAAAAACATTGATTAGTTCCCGATTATTTTAATGGTATACTTTCCATCTCGTAGGAGCAGTTAACAGTGCAAAATATGTACTCATGAAACAATGAATCTGAAAATAAGAAAACATATAAAAAAGGTCGAACATAATAATACTGAAATCGGATTTCGTGACCAATAAAACCGTATTAGGTTAGAGACTTCACATTTTTTGTCCAAATTTCTGAAAACTTCCTCCAGACCACAACTGAATAATAATGGAGATAAGGGGTCTCCCTGCCTTACTTCCCTTCAGACTGGAAAATAATTTCCAACTACGTCTGTTACAATTCTACTTTCTAGCCCCGCACGTACATTTCCTTGATAATTTTGATAAAAATTTCCGGAACCCCTTGATTTTTTAGTGCTGATAACAAGAATTTGTGATTAAGTGAGTCAATAGCTTCGGCAAAGTCTATGAAAGCTAGTCTTGTATTCGTTACATTTCTGGACACACCCAGCCCTCGTGGGGCTTGGTGGTGGTCTGTGGTTAAATACCTATAAAATTATGGTGGTAGTAGACTGAACGTTCCCAACTACTGGGAGTTATTAGTCCCCTTCGTTGGCTATCTACTACCGGCATTTCCGCAATGGTAAGATCCGTAGAAGGAACCTATTCTTCCAGGGGTCTCATTCGGGAATTTGGGTGAAACATCCGATTTTCGGGAAATTATGCTACATATATTTTTTCAAAAAAAAAAACTGTTTCAAAAATATCCCATGAGAAGGATTTGACTCATGTTGTTCCACAACTGACATCATCAATTCTGAAAAATTTTACATAAGGCTGGTTCACACTACTATGCTGTAGGGACGTACCGATAGGGGGGAGGGGGGACCTTCCCTCCCCTCGTAGGAGATTTTTTACTCAGCAGTTGGGAAAATTTACAATTTCAGTCAGCCGAAGTTGGAAAATTTCGGTAGAGTTGAAAAAATCTAACGAGTCCAAAGCTGTTTTTTTTTTTTTTTTTTGCTTTCATACTTAGGAATTTTGAGTTGAATCAGCAGTTAGGAATCACTACTCCCCCCCCCCCGGAAAAAACTCGTTGGTAAGTTCCTGCTATGCTGAGCCGATGTGATACGTCACGCTGTATGATGCGAATCTGCCAAAAAGTCACGTTCGTCATTTCTATTGACTTATGTTGTTTCACAAATAACGCCTTCTAGTAGAGTGAAATAAGGATGTCGATCTACTTTCGATTGCCCTCCTTCCTGTTCTACGGACTCCAGGGGCGGATCTAAGATCACAACTTGGGAGGGGGAAAGTGTACGGAATTGACAGGCGCGAATCTAGGATTACATCTTGGAGGAGGGAGCGTTATTTTCTTCTGTTTCTTCGTTTTTTTTTCCTTTCACGAAGGTAAGGTTAAAACATCCAACCCCCCACCCCCATAAATCCGCGCCTGACGGACTCCGTGAAATGGGTAATAAAATTCTGAGAGCTACTTTCTCTTCTTACGAACAATTTTCGTTCTGTCGGGGGAGGGATTCCGGTAACCCGGCCAGTTCTAGCAATTCAGTAGTTTTGGGTCAGACATACTACGAAAACGTCGCACAGGATTTGTCGTGTCACAGGCTGTAAATGCTCTCCAATTTCTCATCAATGAAGAACTCGGTTCGGATGATAGGAACTAGGGGAGCGAGTTAACAAACAGAAAATTGATTTCCACCACCGGCAATCACGACAGTCCAGAAAACCCGACGCCGCCGAGAAAAATCACACTGAACATTTATTTTCAAGAGCGACGATTTTTGGCAACGTCTTCGGAGCCAAAATGTACAGCGTCTTTATTAAATTCAAAAGCAATTTATTTTGGTACAGCCTGAAATTCGATGAAGTAAAGCTCACAACATTGTTTAGGTCGCCCACAGATACGAGGATAGCAGTAAAATATGGTAGATTCTTCGAAAGTTTTATCGCAACTTAAGTTTGCCACGCCGCTTCTTCATTCATCGCCGTTAATAACTGGGAGGTGTCGAGGGCTCTTACGGAGCGATTGAAAGGAAAAATTTACCTTTCATGAAAGAAAACCGCAAAATAAGTAGCAGAAAAGCGAAACCCGACAGCATCTTTTAATAAACTGACTACATAATGGCTGTGTATATATACTTTTAAAGTATTTTACATTTTATTAGATGAAATTAATTACACGAGGATTACGGAAATATTACGAAATTAGGTTAGACGATAAAAAGAAGGGAAGCCGCGACAAAAAGAAAGAAAGCAGTGAAAAAATTCTTCCACCGAAAAGTTAATTTTGATCAAATTGAATTCTGATAAAAGACGAGGCGTCGTTCTTTTTTTTTTCTGGTTATTTTAATTCGATCGAACGTTTAATATTCCCGTTAAAAATAAGCGAATTTAATATTAAGACAAACAAAATATGAGAATAAATTTTTCGTTGTTATATAGACGTCTTTATCCGTCCACTTTTTCTTTCTTCTCCTTTCTGAATCATTTTCTTACGTAATAATAAGTCTCTGTTGGTGTTGACTGAAAAATTATGATAACGAAGTCGCGAAGCTACTCCGAAATATTAATGAGATTCGAAGACGGAAGTGGAACTAATTTTGGTAAAATACAAAAACAATGTATTATATGCACCTTTTTTATGCTTAAAATTTGCTTAGAAAGCTCGCATTTCAAGATCGTACTTCACGGAGATTTATTTGACGTACTCGCGGAATAGTTTTCTTCGCTCGAAATAAAACTCGCTAGGCTCGGAAACTTCCTGCCGTGAATATACAGAACCAAATACTTACGAACTCGAATAAAATTTTCAAGCACGTGTACACTTCAACCTTCACGGATTTTCAAAAAGTGATGCGATGACGGACGTGCAGCATGTAGCGTGAAAATTTCTGATAAGCCTCTAACCTAAAGGAGGAGAGGCCACAGAAATTCTCCCACTACCCTGACGCCACACCCCTAAGAGTCGGTCTGTCCCCTCGCGAGAAGAGACAGGGATGGGGTCAGCGTATATAAAAAAAATTCTCGCAAGCCTCCTCACCGACCAGAGGAGGACGAGCAAAGTCAGACTATAGGTCCGCTGACTGAACCATAAAATTTTGAACACGAAAATAATCAAGAGTAAGATGAGCCTAACACAGTGGTAAAATGCACCTTAGTTTGAAATAGCCGAATGCAGCCTTCTAGCTACTTACTGGTTTGCCGTATCTTTCAGTATGGGCATGCCTCCACAAAAAAAAATAAAAAAAGAAAGTAAAGAATGAAAAATATAATGAGGCCTCAATTATCAAATAATATCATTGCAACAAAATATAAGGGAGGAATACTAAAATAAAATTAAACATTAGCGGAGATGAAGCAACTGAGGCGATGGTCTGAAAGCAGGGTAAGGGAGTAAACCAAAATGAAGGGTTCTACTAACGATCTTCACCACACTGTGCGTCACGCCTGGGCTCCCGAATCCGTCCTCACAAGAGTGGCTATCTGTATTTTACGCCATGTGGGAAGGTCTGTTGGGTATACACACATTGGCAGAGCAAGCTGGTCCAAGTATGGCTCCCCAGCCACCTCGAACTGCAATATCGGGCGCTGGACATAAGACAAGTAGTCGGGTCCACTACTGACTCAGAGGTGTCAGCTCACCTGCCTACTGGCCCCCTCCTGCACTCGTCGGTGAAGACCTTTGCAGGTCGGCCAGTTTCCCAGGGGACAGAACCTTCACTCACATCTTCAGACTACTTGATCCAAAATAAATGAAAAAATAAAAAATAAAAATAATTTAGTTGACATTCGCGATGTTGCAAATGCTGTAGTCTGGTGGGAAAAACTTTACGTGAACACAAATAACGAATAATATAAAAATCCCTCCCAGTCATAAGGATTCCGGCAACTTCAATTCCAGGGCCGAATTGAAGAGAGAGTACCCGACACTATACGTTTATACTAAAAAAAATAAAAATAACAAAAGTTTCATGCCAGGTACCCAGATCGTTAGAGAGAAATTTGGTGAGTAGAGGGAACTCAGATCAACGCCTCGCCACCTATTCGATACTGATCTGTAACCGTCCAATGAAACCAAAAGTAACATATCTGGTTAAAGGACGGTACAAGATGCCGAGAATTAACATATTTTACTATATACAAATCGACTATACAAACGAGCAGCATCCTGCATGGGGGAAGGAGACATCTACAGTCATTCACCCTGAAGGCTGAAGCGACAAGAGCATACGCAAATAAGTGCATTCTCCCTTTCAACAAACGGCAGCGCTGATTCCGTTTTGTGAAAGGGGATGAAAGAGAGAGTGAAACCGGCTATGGTCAATGTCCGGATTTCGGGACAAAAGAGGTTGGTTCAACGCATACGGTTACAAAAAAAAACAAACAAAACAAAACAAGAAAAAAAAGAGAACTCTATACGGAATTCGTTGACCCACTCCTACTTTTTCTATAAGTGCAGCATTCCCAGATTAAAATTAATAAATGAGGTCAAGGGGGAAAAGGGAAACTTCATAAAACGAGGGAAAAAAAAAAAAAAAAAAAAGAGGAAAAACTACATAAAGCGCCAATACCACGTATTGGGTACGCTAACTC
Organism: Acanthococcus lagerstroemiae; assembly: GCA_031841125.1. NCBI lineage: Eukaryota > Metazoa > Arthropoda > Insecta > Hemiptera > Eriococcidae > Acanthococcus > Acanthococcus lagerstroemiae. The sequence continues at coordinate 28,721,060 of CM063113.1, read as the reverse complement.
AATAGAGAAAAAAAAATAAACAAAAAATAAATAAATAAATAAAAAATTCAAAAAGACCAGAGGGAAACTTGCCAAAAAGGGTTAACAGGGTTGTGCAAAATTTCGAGTGATGAATAATTTTGACTATAGATGTGGCGCAACAACCCTGAGGTAGTTTATCGAGGTGCCCAGCTCCATAATGAGCTGGAAAAGAGGAAACACAAGGTATCCTAGAAGGGGATTAAAAACTGGGGATGATAGGAAAAAGAGTTTGTTTCTCGTGTCCGCCTAGTAGAAATATTACGCTCTACAAATTGCTCCCCAAGAACACAGATTATATGTTTCATGCCCCAATTAAGCCATCAATTTTGGTGGCAATAAAAAAAAAAGGAAAAAAAAAATGTAAACAAGAATGTTTTTCGACCCACAGAGGGGTCCCGATCCCCACACAAACGGAAAGGCTACGAAATTAAAGAAAAAGAAAAAGGCTGAAACAGGTTAGACTCCCATCCTGCCAGCAAAGGAAAATACAAACCACACTGTGGCCCACGAAAGGGATACAAGGATCCTAAGAGTGAGGAACGATGCCGTCAACTCAAGTGGGAGAGAAAAGGAGCTCACAGGGGTAGGTCCTCTTTCGTCACCCGAAGCAGAGTTCGGGCCGAGAGGTAAAAAAGATAAACGTCACCTCCATCTCAAGCAGTAACTGGAGGCAATGAAAATACTCCCCATATTCCCAGGTCACGAATTCGTGAACGCAAGATTACCCTACTTGGGCATCCACTTAAAACGGATAAAAGGAAAAGAAACAATATGGGGAAAAAAATAAAAGGAAATGACTGATTCCAGCTCATAAATCGAACCCTATTTCTACCGCCCCGGGTACAGCCAAAAGGGGCAATAAAGAAAAAAAAAATATAAACAAAAACACCCGGGTATAAGGTAAATACACATAATTACACCACTATGAGAGGGTCCATGTTAATAAACGGGAAAGCTGAAAAGGAAAATATAAATAAATAAAAGAAAAAAAAAAAAAACCAAACACTTTACCGCAGCAAATCCAACGACGTTCGAAGAGCAGGCCTGATCGACGAATCCGTGCATTGGCTGGTGCTGAAATGGAAGAGTAAAAAAGAGAGAAAAAAAAAATAATGGCCGATAGGTTTAAAAGCCCAAATAGGCCCAACCCCCAGATTGTCCCAAATCCTTAACATGACTCGGCGTTAGAAAAATTTAATGAATAAAAATTGACCTCGAAAGAAGGGAAAAAAAAATAAATAATAAAAAAAAAATAAAAAAAGGTGAGGGAATTAATTTAGATGACTCGAAGGCCCAACCTCAGATATAAAATAAATGTAGATGAACTACTTCCCCCAAAAAGCTTCATATAAGTAAGTTTAAAAAAAAAAAAGAAATAACAAAGTAAGAAACACCCCTCCTTGAGACTTAAAAAAAAAAACACAAAAAAAACTGACCATAATAAAAATTAGGGCAACAAGAAAATAAAACAAATATAAAAAATTAAATAAAAATAATAGACAGCAAATTTTGACAGTGAATTAGCAGGATGTGAATGGCAGCGAGCGATACTACGAAGCAGAAGAGATGACATTGGTCAAATTGTAAAATCCAACATCCTGATTTTGAACAGATCTTGATGGCAGCTAGCTCGATAAAAATAAAAAATGCTGATTTCCCTCAGTGGAGAGCCATTGCATCCCTTGATGGTCAGAATATTCCATAACTCGTCCCACGGCGCATGATGAGTAGGGGGTGTGCAGCCCCCTGTCCATATTGACACTTAGCCGAACATTATTCGAGAGTTACTCATGGTTTAAAGAGAAAGAAAGCCAACCTTAGACACTTGGCATATTAAACAGACTCAAATCGAATGTTAATCAAGTTCACTGATTATACGCTATTACGTTCATAGCGATTTGCGGCACCGTCGCGGACCTTTACCGAAAACCAAAGTTGCTATCTCCGACCCGTCGGATCCCGAGAAAAATCGCGCGCGCTTCGGAGACACATTTCAACTCCAAGACCCGAAAAAGCAGAAGCCGACTCCACCAAAAACCGTACTCTCTCCAATCTTCCGCGGTAGACTGTGTCGAAGCAATCTTCACCTTTCTCCAGAGTCACCTCTGGAAGCGGGACTGGCCCATCCTCCAAAGCTCTAGTAGAAGGGCAAAATTTGCGAATCCTAGTCCAGCAAATCACTCTAGACGCCGGGGTGGATATAGAATCTGGAAAAGGTGATTTTGATTGGTTGGGATAATAGAAAGTAGATCTTCCCTCGATCTGGAGGGATTCACCACTTTACTGGAAACTGGAATGGCGGAAAAGACTTTGATTCAGATCATGAGAAAAAAAAAAGAAAAAAGAAAAACAGGTTCATTAAGCAGATAGTTGAAGGTTGGGGCTGAAGAACCGGGTAATGAACTGCTGGACTAGGCTTCACCGTGAACCTCGACAAAAAATGCCGCAGAGACAAAGTTACAAAAAACTGAGTATAAAAGATCGGTACGTAACTATCCAAGAAATCATGCGACTTTCTCACATATCCGATGATCCATTCAGGTCAGGCCAATATCAAAAGAAGACAACAGAAAGGAAAAGAAACTGTAAATCAAGGGTGAATAGGGCAAAGCACTGCATTAATCCAGCGGTATGAGAGAAAGATTTGATGTATACAAAGAGGAACATGAGAGAAAAGAAATTCGTTAAAAAGCATCGGACACTGGCCAAGTTGGATCGGAAATACGATACGTTCAGACCAAACTGAGTCATAAATTCGTCATTTTGTGGGTACTGAGGGGTTTCGTCCCCTCGCCATATCACGGCCCTATCTTTTTCATTACTGGCTTCTCTCGTGTCTGTTTGTCTCTGTTTGTGCCGAGATTGATTAACTATCTAGCTGACCGCCTGCCTGGCTTTCTATACGGTAGTGTCGAATCCGTCTCGGATCGAATACTACTGATACAGATCGCTGGTAGACCGGTCAATGTAAATATTGTCCAAGTGTATGCGCCCACAGCAGACAAGCCAGAAAACGAAATAGAAGAATTCTATGAACGGTTGCAACAAGTGATCAACTCCTTGAAAAACACCGATATGAACCGTGTAATTGGAGATTTAAACGCCAAAGTGGGAAACGTCGCGACAGATTTTGCAACCGGCAGATTTGGCCTAGGCGAAAGGAACGAACGTGGGGAACGGTTAGTCGAATTCTGCATAGAAAATAGTCTGGTAATCAAAAATACCTTCTTCCAGATGCACCCTCGCCGGCTGTACACATGGACGTCGCCGCAACATACAGATAGCAACATCGTACGTAATCAAATTGATTATATTATGATCGGACGGCGTTTTCAGAATTGTATCACGAGGGTAGCTGCATACCCAGGAGCTGACATCGGCTCTGACCATAATCCGCTAGTGGCCGAGTGCCGTTTCAGGCCTAAAACCTTGACAAGAAGTCAAAGAAGAAGATACGACATTCAGAAACTGAGGCAGCAAGAAGGGAAGAACGCCTGCGCGATAAAGATACGCGAAAAATTCGAAGAAATGCCTGTGACAATGGACATGAATGTAGAAGATACTTGGAACACGGTAAAGCTGAACGTGGGAACTGCTACGGAGGAAGTGGTGGGTCTGTGTGGAGTGACGAAGAAGAAACCATGGATGACCGACGAGATAATTCGACTAATGGAGGAAAGAAGACTCGCCAAAAACACCAAAAATGACGAGGTATACAAACGATTACAGAAAGAAATCCGAAGCAAAATTAGGAAAGCGAAGAACGACTGGCTGGCGGATCAATGCTTAGAGGCTGAGCATCTGCATGCGAAGCATGACTCCTTCAATTTCCACAGGAAATTGAAACAAATTACTGGTACCTTCCGGAAAACTAAACTCACCTGCCTGCAGAACGATCAAAATGAAGTGGTGACGGAAGAGATGGAAATCTGTGACCTGTGGAAAAGTTATGCTGAAGCCCTGTTCGAAGATGAAAGATCCAGCGCGGATATATCGGATATGGGGAGCGAGCTGACTGGTCCAGATGTTCTTCGGTCGGAGGTCGAGAACGCTCTGCGGCTGATGAAAAATGGGAAAGCACCGGGTCACGACGAAGTGTATGCAGAAGCCTTGAAACTCATGGACCCCGGAATACTTACAGAACTGTTTAATAAAATCTACAACAGCGGGCAGATACCAAAAGACTGGCTTAAGTCGACCTTCGTGACGATACCAAAGAAGACGAACGCCAAAACCTGCGGAGAGTTCCGGTTAATTAGTTTGATGAGCCACGCTTTGAAGGCGTTTCTGCGGGTTATCCACGCACGGATGTACCGGATTTGCGAGGAAGCGAGTGGCGAAACGCAGTTCGGGTTTAAGAAGGGCCTGGGTACGAGAGATGCTCTCTTCTCTATGAGGATAATGCTCCAAAAAGCATACGATCAGAGGAAAGACGTATTCGTTTGCTTCATCGACTATCAAAAGGCGTTTGACACGATACGGCACGACGTAATGATACAGTTGCTGCGCAGGGCGGGAGTGGACGAGAAAGACGTCAGAATTATACGGAATCATTTTAAGATAGCGTATGTGAAGATCAAGCAATCTCAAATTGCGCTGGTACTGTTTCTATCACCGAATGCGTGCTATCCAATCGAGGAAATTATCTGAATTACTGAACTTATCTATCCGATCTGAATTGTTCTTCGTTCAGGGGTTGTGCTCTGAAACATGGAAAATTGGGGCCAGGTTGCGGAGGTGCGGATCAGCGGAGATCTATCGACTGACGAATTTCAGGTTCAGAGAGGTGTACGTCAGGGGTGCATATTGTCGCCGATGTTGTTCAATCTCTACATTGAGCATGTTTTTCGGATGGCCATAGAAGAAGAAAGTCATGGCTTGAAAATTAATGGAAAGCTGGTGAATAATTTACGATACGCGGACGATACTGCAATAATAGCCGACAATCTAGACAGTCTTCAACATCTTCTGGACAAGTTAAATGAGGTGGGAACGCGATACGGCCTCGTCATCAATGTTAGAAAGACAAACTTCATGATCGTTAGCAGAGACAGGCACGAGGAGGCTGAACTAAGAGTAGGCGATCAGCGGGTTCAGAGAGTCTCCTCCTTTAAGTACTTAGGCGCGATGCTTAATGAAAAATGCGATGATGACTAGGAAATCAAGGCTAGGATCGGACAGGCGAAGAACACGTTCGGTAGACTGCGTCTCTACTTGGCGAACCGGGACGTCCCGATGGACCTGAAATTGAGAATGGTCAAATGCTACGTATGGCCAACGATGATGTACGGAGTGGAGTCATGGTCGCTGAAGATGAAGTCGTTGAACCGGTTAGAGGCCTGTGAAATGTGGATTCTGCGACGGATGCTACGCGTCTCATGGACTGAAAAGATCACGAACTTGGAGGTTCTCAGGCGTGCGGGTGTCGATAGAGAGCTAATACAGATCATCAAAACTAGAAATGTGGCCTATCTTGGGCACATCCTCCGAGGAGAAAAATATGAAATACCTAAGCTAATGATAACCGGAAAAATAGATGGAAGGAGAGGAATCGGACGGAAGCAGTTCTCATGGCTAAGGAACATACGGCAGTGGTGTGGAATCGGCGATGCGGAGACCATCTTTAGACTAGCGGAGGCCGGTGAACTGATGGATAAGATGGAGTCGGGGGACGGATGATCGCCGACGCACTTAGGAGTGCAAGGCACTAGAAGAAGTGTCGAATCCTAGAATTTCTCCTTCCCCGAGTATAAGAAGTACCGTAAGGTGACACCAATAGGAGGAATTTCGGGTCCAGAGAACCTTAAAAAGCTGGAATTTCTCCTGTTATTTGGAGCAACAGTGGGATAGCAGGCGTTCAATATGCGATGGCACTCCGAAAAGGGCACTCATCTTCTGCTACAGAACTTCGGGAGGGCAGTGGGGTAACTGCCCCTTCAGAGAGAAAAAAACTGAAGATGTTAAAATGCTTCTCAATAGGTGCTTTACCAGAATATAAATCTTACAGAATCCCAAACAAGCCTGAAGGAATCTCAGGAATTTAAAATAATAAACTAGAACAAATCCAGTGAGTCATAAACAAGTCTAAAAGAGTCTTACGGACTCTTGGATACCTGAGCCGTAAATGAGTACAGAAAAACTAAAAATTTATAAAAATCTTGATAAAGTGTGGAAGAATTAAAGTCTAAATCAGGCTTGCACTGCCTTAGCGAGAATTGAAGAAAGTTTGGAAAAGCCTCCGCGAAGAGTTTGAAATGAACCTCAAAATGCTCTAGACAAGTGTAGAAGAATCTTCAAAAGTCTCGATCAAGCCTTGAAGAGTTTTAACCAGGGATGGACACACTGGTATCAGAGCTGAGGGCACCTCTATCCCCACCCATGAAACTGATGACGGCAGCAATTTCCTCTTTAAAAGGACCAATCTCGTTTCGACGAAAAATTGAACAAAGTATTAGAACAGAATTTCTTGGATCGCTCATTCAGCACGAAGTCAATAAAATTTTGTGATCTCACCTTAACTGGGTACCCAAAATTCGAATTTCAAACGTTTAATTGACAAAACTGGCGTGACTTAAGACAATCAAACTGTCAACATCAGATTAGAGTGAGTCACAGAATCCCCCTTCCCTCACCACACCATATTTTTTTTTATTACAAACTCTTTCTTCCTCTCATAAAAAAATATATTTTTCTTTACAAACGAAGGATAGAATCTTTAATTATTTTACGTACAAAAAGCACGATGATTTTTTCCTCTTTTTAGGGTCAGCTACAAGTAGCCGAGCTTATTGCAATCGATTCTTCTTCTCTTCTCAAGAGTTCAGTTCAGTTCAGTGGTGCGCCATTTGAGATGAGTTGTGAGTTATAGAGTTCAGTTCAGTGGCGCTTCATTTTCCAGAAATAAATTACTCGAGATTAATAGAAGTAATTATAAGTAATTATTTCGATTTTGTGAGAGCCAGCAGCAAGCCTCTTGCTATTACTTTAGTTTTTGCTTGTCGTCTTTTTTCTTCTTCAGTAGGTAGCGCTCTTTGATCTTGTTTCCTTCTTCGGTAGTGCTCATGATCTTGATCTCTTCGCGAGGTGTGAGCGTCATTTTCAATGTACAGAGTCGAATCGAGAACCTGATGAAATAAGGATGTGGAACGGAATGTAGGAGCGCTAATGTGCCCTTCCTGATGAAAGGTTGAGTGATCACAGATAGACATAACATTACCGGACATGGGAAATACGGGTTACGAGTTTTTCAAAAAATCATTGTAAAATTAAGAAACGACGGACATGCTTCAAATTTGAACTGTAGGGAGCTACATATTCGAACTTGCGATTAAAAATTTAATATGTCAGGTAGCAAAATTATTAGAAGCGCGGTAAAGTAAAAAATGAGAGGTACGTTATCAGTTGCCAGTCTGACCTGCCCGTAACCCGCACGAACTATTTATTTTTTCTCCATTGATCACCCAATGAGGGTTCACAAAACATCCGCTAGATTTCGGCCACTTTGATTCCGGGTCCCAATATTCAAACTGGGCAAAACTATAAGGATCATATTCCGATATTTCGTTCAGTTTTTTCAATTGAATCAGCTTTGCTAATTCGAAGGATTCAAATTCGGATTTTAGAGTCCAAATCGGGGTCGGATCAAAAATGTGATAAAATTTTCAAGAACCTTTTTTTTCGACATCTCCTTTATGTATTTCAGCGAAGTTGAATTGGTCTTGAATGACTCAAATTTTGAATTTTAGAGCCAGAATCGGGGTCAGATCAAAACCTTGATAAAATTTTCCTTAGCGACTCCAATAACCTTTTTTCTAATATTTGGTTTAATTACTTCAAAGAAGTCAAACTGGACTTAAAGGACTCAAATTTGTATTTTTGGGCCAAGTCGAGATTCGGATAAAAAGTTTAATGAACTTTCGAACTGAGCGACCCGGAAAACCTCTAGTTCGATACCTTGTTCAATTTACTCGGCAACTCAAATTAGTCTTTCAGAAGGATAAAAAGTCAAATTTGAGGCTCCAATAAGCGCCGAATCCAAAATCTGGGCGCATTTTCGGATTTAACAACTTAAACTACTTTCGATTTCTATATTTTTCTTGATATGTTGGTTGGTGGTACGGTCAAGCTCCTTTTGGGGTATGGAAAATTTCTTCAACTACGAATAAAGTAGTTATTAGTCCTTGGAGATAGTCGTCCATCTCACCTGATCCGATTTCACAATAAAAAGAAGAGGGGGGAGGGCAATTCGTGAAATATTTGTACATCACTTTGTCTCGTTATGGGTACAACAAGGCTCTCTTCTTCCGTAAGCTAATCTGACTACTCATTCAAAAAAGTAAGGAAAGCATTATATTTTATATCCGGTGCATGTACAACGACGTAAATGAAAACACGTTACACGGTTACATTGATTACTAGTAACAAGCAATGGTGGCGAGAGGGAGGGGGAGAACAGATTTTTTGCTCGCTTGCAAACCATAAGAGCCAAAAAAAATGTATTTTTTTCATCTGCAACAAATCAAATTCGCCTACGAGTACATGACACCTTAAAAGGACCATACAAGCAAAAGTTTTTCATTTTTTTTGGGTAGGAGGGGGGGGAGCAATGTCCAAGTTAGTTCTTGTTGGAGGAGAGCAGAAACCATACAGGATCGGCTTCACTGATTATGAGTTAAACTTATATGAAGGTAGGTCAATGCCGTCTTCTTCTTTGCCAGTTTCATGTTGCCAAGACGTTTGCAAATGAATCAGCCGAATTCGCGGCTAAAAAAGTTCGGTCATGTTTTTGTAAACAAATATAATAAATAAGAAATCAGCTCTGTGAAAAATTAAACCAGTCCAGTAATATTTCAATTTTCCACCCTATCATCCTACCTTCGTTTTGAACTATCGAATTGGGAATAAGGATTTCTACAATTCGAAAGCCAAGCCGCCGGATTACTTTTTTTACCTTCTTATAGTATGATTTTGGAAAATGAAAATAGGTTTTCTCCAGTTGGCCACCGTGTATTGAAATTTATTCATTGAAGAAACAAAACATAAAGGAAAAAAAAAAGGTTCGCTGGCGCATTATTTGCCGCTCGTAAATTCTTTCCGCCTTGTTGGCGATGAGCCATTTTCGTTATTCGCTTTCCCTTTTCTACTCTGCTTCCTTTTCCTCATTTATTTCTTTTTTTTTTTTTTTAAATTTGAGGATAAATATATCGCGTAAAAATTCGATACAGTTGAGTATAATAGCTATTAATACGGGCATGAAAATATTTCAATTTTGCCTTAGCGCTGGATTTTAGACGAATGTCCGCCGTCCGGATCAGAGGAAAGAAATTTGAAAACATTCATTAGTAGGGTTCCGCATTTCCAATTTTACATTGAATCCAGGCTAATCAGGAGTGAATTTGCAGAAATTCTGATTTTTTAAAACTTTGTTTTCGAAGTATGCTTGACTTTCCTAAATATCTCTAAAAATCCCGTGTCAGATTCGTCCCTCGGTGTCTACAAAATCAATTTATCCCAGAGAACTCGAGAAATATCACTGTATGCGAAAGCTTTTTCAATGACAACTGTTCCTCATCAAATTCTGCTTGAAAAAGAATTGTTATAATTTCTTCTTAACAACCCTGAAAAAATTTTTATTTTAATCAATTATAATCGATAAGATGCGGTCTGTAATCGATTTAATCGATAAGAAAAATTATCGATTTTGCCCATACCTACTTCAACTATCAGAATAAGAGACATCGTGTCTTAAATTAAAAACTCACTCCAGCCAGAGCTGCATACAGTTACATCAACCCACAGCCGTCAACATCTTCAGCAGCTGTAGTATTAAAGTATCTCTGCTGATACGCCACCTGATGCAACAGACGATACCTTAGCTGATACATGACTCCACGGTGCAAAAGATGAAGAACCAGAGAATTGTGATTTGAATTCGGATAACAAAAAGTTCAAGTGGGTCATCCAACCAATGAGTGATAGAGAGAATGCAAGATTTTTGAAAGCAGAACGAATATGTTGCTGAATGAGACGAAGTCGAGTGAAGCGATCATACGAGGCGAGAATGAATCGCGTTTGCTAGTTTATTTTTCTTAATAGTGGTAGTAGAAGTGTGATGAGATATTTAGGTACATTTCATCGCTGTTCTTTCATTACATGCCAGTTCATTTGCCCGTTCTCGTTCAGCCAATAAATGAATGACTTTCAATGACAAAATTGAGTAGGTATACTGAAACGATTCTTTCGATTCACAAGTACGAAAAAAAAAACAACAACAACAACATTCCAACGAATTTCGGCGGAGTATTCAGAGCAGAGAGCAGCTTCGATCTGTAGAGAGCGGTTTCTCGAACCAGCTCTTTTTAGAAAACCTGGTTCGTTGAACCAGACTGCTCCGGAGCAAACCATCCCTACCGATTAGGGTTAGAGGTGATCTATAGTCAAATATTAACCATTTTAAGGTACTTGCTTCGATTTGTTATAAATTATATGTTGATTTTAAAAAAAGCAGCGCACGGTCTTGTGAACTAATTTCGGTGTGACGATTTCATGACCTAACAAAGATAGCAGCCTGCATGTGTAATAAAAATATTTACATATTTATCGTACAAGTGAAATGAATTCAGTCCGATGGAGTTCGACGCGACCTTGCGAACAAGGGAAAGGTCGAGAATGAAAGACGGTTGTACGATTTGATGTTCAGATCGTCAGCTTCTTTTTCTTCAAATCCTCAGCCAATCTTTCAGACGGGTTCTCTTTCGCTTTGATAAAGCTCGATACAGAGAATTTAATCGTAGCTATAATTCAAATTTATCTGAGTATAATTCGCAGATAACGATGATACGTTTGACTTTCTAGCGGACACATTCGCGAAGAGCTGAGCAATAGTACAGCAGAGTTATGGCATCGTAAATTAAAATGTTCCAAACTTTCGAGCGGCTAATTGCGGTTTAAATGGACGGAAACGACGCGTTATAAAAATGATGCTCCTCGAGCCAGCAGTTCGAGATTTTTCCGCGGATTGCGATCGGTCGTTCGCTTTTATTTTCGTTTCGCCGAATCTTCAGAAACATTTGCTTCAAGGTTTCGCTGAACTAAAGTCTCATTGGCGAGTAAAGGAAGAAGGTATCATCTCCAGGCCTGAATACTTTCGCAATAACACTCAACTTCACCGAAAATCACAAGTACTTAAGCAGGGCCGGCACCAGTTATAGACGTTATGTAGTACTTGCTGCACACAAATTTTAGCAGTGGCATCGTCACATTCGGTCTTTGTAACACTAACCCTAATAAAGAATGATTTTTTTGGGAGGAGAGGGAGACTAGTCCTAATAAATTTTTCCTTGCTACACACGAGAAAGTGAAATAGTGCCGGCCCTGCAACACATGTACAGACGACAACACCAACAAAGACGACAACACTTACAAAGAGGACAACACTGACAATGACGACACCGGTGACAAAGACAAACAACACCGACAAAGATGACAACACTGACTAAAACGACAACAGTGACAAAGACAAACAACATCGATCACCAATAAAGACAACAACACTGAAAGTGAAATAGTGCCGGCCCTATACCTAAGAGAACTGGTAAGATCGACGTGTCCTCGGTGATGACGTTTCTCTTCTACAGTTTTAATGATCTCCGTTGCGACTTTGATTGGTCCGCACTCGGTCTGGCGACCTTACTGTCGAGACGACTCTCTCACATTTTAGCGCTCTCGGTCAGATCTGCTTTTGCTGCCCATCAATATCGTGCGTTTCTATACACTCCCGGTTTCTGATTTCGCACGCCTGCGATTCGAACTAAATACTTCTTTCTTGTACGATTTCCGAAAACCCCGCACTGTCACATTCACCTTCGATCAATCACTCAATCAAGCTTTTATTGGTATTGACAGCAATTCGGATGACCAAGTTCCGATATAAATTGAAGAGAAACAGTTAGGTACGATGGCTTACGACGACATAAAATTTAACTATAAACATCAAATAAAAGGTTAAAGTTAGTTTGGTATTTACAACGAACAAAATGCATATCAGATCGTACAGTTCGATAGAAAAAGCTCGGGAGTTCAACAAGTCAGTGTATTTATGCTTTGTCGATTACGAAAATGTGTTCGATAATGTCAACTTGTGGATACTCTGGAGCTGTTTAGGAAAACTAGGAGGACCAAAGCACCTGATTGCTCTGCTTAAGAGCCTATACGAAGACAACTCTGCTCAAGTGAAAGTAGAAGGAGAACTCACGCAGCACTTCAAACCGCAAAAGGAGTACGACAGGAATGCATACATAAGCGGACTTTGCTCATGGCAGCTGGGGGGGGGGGAGCTGTGCCCCGGATATCTTCGAATTTTATAACCAAGATCCAACGCCCAATAAACGATGACATTTTTTGGTAACTTCCCTGCTGACAAAACTCCGCCTTCGAAGAGCGCGTTTTTAAAAAAAACGGGCGTTTTAACTAAAAAATCACTTAGAACCTTGAAAATTTTACTGGCAGTTTTAACAACTTTTTATTTACGCGCGCATTAGCCATTGCTTTTTGAAAACATTCAACGTGCGAATTTCATGTTACAAAAATGGGCGTTTTAGAGAAGTAAAGATGGGAAAATTTGCCGGGCGTTTCATCAGTTCTTAATTTACGCGCAGATTCATAAGAAATGTTCAGCGCGCGTATTCTCTCATATCACTAAAATGCCCCCTTTTTAAGAAAGAGAGCGTTTTCTGTAATTGTTATACATAGGAAATCGTACGTTTTGCGCTCATGGTATTATATGCGCGAATAGGAACAGGTTTGAAAACGCCCGAATTATTATAATTTCGTGGCGTTTTCCACATACATCTGCGCGCGCAGATTAAATTATTGATAACGTGAAACCGTTACTGGTTATCTGTGAAGCTGTGACTTGTAGCCTGAAATGCTGAAATTGTGAAACGAAAAACAACAGTCGTGGTGATTCTCAGAACGAACACGGTAAGAACTATGTATAATACGTACAATATCTTTAAAATGTGTAAGTAAGTGCGATATTAGATTGCAATGTCGATTCATTATAGTGAGTACGAATTAGAGAGAAAATTGATTTCTAAGAGCACGTATATAATATCGCCCTGTATAAGTTGACACTCGTATTTTGTCCTGCAACGCTGAAGAACTTGTGTGTTTCAGGGATCTTCAGTTTGCATATTTTAAATAACAACACCTCCCACATTCAGATTCGTCCTGTTAATTCGTTACATAGAAGTGGTATAGAAATAGTGGGAGTCTAGGAAACTGCCGTTTGTAAAAAAAAGTTTCAAATTACATACTTCGGCATAGAACTTATGGAGTTTTCACGGATTTTTTCGTTTACTGTTGTATATCTCAAGAAATATCGAATTACAAGGAAAATGAAAGAGAATGAAAATTATAGCCCACAAAATTTCCTTTTGGTTAAGCCCATTTAAAATAAAATCAATACAGCGACTTTCGAAGTACGGTATTCTAAATTTGAAAGTTTATTTTACGCGCATCTGTAGCTGCGTGATAAAGTTGCGCATTGACATACCATGCACCATAACTGGGATCGTTCAGTTCTGACTTCAGTGTTCAATTAAGGCTTTTTAATAACTTGATTTTCAGTTTGTAGGGGGCGGAGAAAGAAAATTTGCCGACAAATCTTTTTTGAAAGCTAGAAATTTGCCGACACAATTTTTTTCAAATTTGAAATTTTTCAATCAAAATATTTTTTAATTTAAAAAAACAACAAAAAACAAACAAACAAACAAACAAACGTTCTTAGAAAATGAAAATTTCAAATGAACAGTTTCAAAATTTGCCTACTTCCAAAATATTGGAGGTGTTTCACCCTCCTGCAAATGCAGGTGGAACCTTATCCCCCAAGCACTCATATTTGCGCACATGGGCATACCCTAGTCTGAGAGGGTACGCTGGAAGGATGTTAGGAATAATTGAGAGGAACACACAACTTCCTTTACACATTAAGGTAGTCGTTATTTACTCTTGGTGATCTTTTTTTCTGAATTTTCTCTGATTCGTCTCCTAAATTGGTTCCAAAAAAATAAAAAAATAGAAATGAAAAAAAAACCTACAAAGTTTCAGGTCGATCGGATTAGAGGAATCCGTGCCACAATCTCCCTTTCATTGTTATGGGAAAAACACATGGCGTATTGACTTTTGTTCCAGACTAAATTTCTCTCCTGTATTCACCAGGACCAAAACCGGTAAATTAAACAATAGAACATTTGCTATCGGATTCAGCTTCTCAGATTAGAAAATAAGTCTTTTGCTTTCAGCTTTTAGATTTTAATAAAATGTTCAACTTTCTCAAATTTCAGGTTCTAGGTCAAACAGAGAATCTAGTAAAAACAGAAGTCATTAAAATTCGTAATTCAACGTTTGCTACCGACTTTCAGATTTTCAAAATGTTTTCCACATTTCAACTTTGTTTCAACCTTTCAGATAACGTTCGATACTCAGCTTAAAACCTTCGGCTTTTGACTGGCTAGTCTCTGACAGGAGTCCAGGGTACTCCATTTTGAAACGAAATTTGTCTCTCAAAGTTTGGGGAGGTGGAGAAGAAAAATTTGCCGACAAATATTTTCTAAAAACCAAAAATTCGACGACAAAGTTTTTGTTTTTTTTTTCAATTAAAAATTTGCCGATTTTTCATCGAAATATTTTTTTAATGAAAAAGAAATAAACAAACAAACATTCGTAAAAAAAATGAAAAATTCAAATGAACAGTTTTAAAATTTGCCGACTGTCAAATGATTGGGGGGGGCGTTTCAACCTCCCATATACCCCCTATAGTTTCGCCCCTGGTTCTTTGCAGGATATCCTAGAGATTGTCATTATCACTTTCTGAACTGTAAAATCAACTCTTTTAGAGCTCTCATACGTTCCACTTGTAATTGAAGTACGGTATTTTCTTGTCCCAGGCTTCTTACATTGCGACGTTAATTTTTGCTTAAGCTCGAGTTACTGATGTCCTATACAGAGAACAACGTTTGTGAAAATAATCTAACTGTCGTATGTTTTTCTTCACAAAAACCTGACTAACAAATACCTCATCATCTGGTGTTTTTAATGGAATTATATCGTCATTTTTGATACCAGTAGAGCGCAATTCATTTTCTTCTAATTGCTTTGGCATTGTCACATAGTTGATAAATTTTTTTCGAAATTTTTTAAAACTAAAATAATGTGATGTACCACTGTAGGCTATACTGGCTAAAAAATTATGCATAAGTACATAAGGTAATAGAATATGAAGCCTCAAATTCCACTCCGAGTTGATATGTTGATAAGCAGAGGCGTAGCGTGCTTAACACGACTGGGGGGGGGGAATTCACTGGAGAAAATTTCGTCGCTTCCCTATAGAATTATTACGGAGGTAGAATTAACAAAAACGGATATTCCTTTATTATCACCTAATGTAAAAATATTGGGTACGTGCCCCCGTGCCCCCTGACGCTACGCCACTGTTGATAAGAAAATGAGAAATAAGAATAAATACAAGAGTGCATATAGACGCTACGCATCTCCTTAATTCGCGCACATGATGAACGCCGCAGGAAATAAACTTTCAACTTTAGAATACCGTAATTCGAAAGTCGCGGAATGGATTTTATTTTAAATGGGCTCAACTAAAAGGAAATTTCATGGGCTACAATTTTTATTCTCTCTCATTTTACTTTTAATTCGATATCTTTCGAGATATTCAACGGTAAACGAGAAAATCCGTGAAAACTCCATAAGGCTACGTGTATTCAGCGCGCAACGTTGGCCCCAAAACCGTCTCCGGACTCTACCTATACTTATAGAGCCCTAATATCACTACTACTGTCGGAAAACGTAGAACTGGAAGGGTTTTTCTCACCCAAACTAGACGGTTTTTTGAGATACTTTCGCATGTCCATAACAAAATAATGACACGAGGAATAAGTATTAATCAAGCCGCCGTTATCTGAACACAAATAATCACACCAAAATGATTCCAACACTACTCTAAAATAGCTGAATTTCATACCATCAGTCAAATCAGCATTCAGGCATAGATAGATTTCGTGTGACGTCACACAGAGAGTTACTTTTAGCAAAAGTACCCGTCGTTTGGCTCACGAATGTACTGACTCCCATAAGAAAAACACACGGAGCAAAGATCATTATATTTCTACCTGAGAATAAGAAAGTTGTTAGAAACCAAAGGTATGTATTTTTGATCCAGAAGATTCTTAGCATAGTAACATAATGATCTTTGCTCCGTTTGTTTCTCTTATGGAAGTCAATACATTCGTAAGCCCAACGACGGGTAATCTTCCTAACTGTCACCACTTTCATACTGAAAAACAGTTAAAATAGAGTGAAAAAGGCATGCTGACAGTATACGGCAAACAGTGCACTGAAAACTGCAAAAATTATCAGAAATATATACTTTTTCCAGAAATGTACAAACATTTGTCGTTTTTTAATATGTATTGCTTATTTCTTATTTTGTTCCAGGTCGTAGGTTATGTATGTTGGTGCGGTTTGGGTAGACCCTCTACGAGACCAAATAAAACACGCAAAAGTGTGAATATTACATACTTAAAAAGACGTCGGTTACTAGGTCGCTCCTCTAGCCCCCTCCCTGAAAGTCCACCTATGAATGCATACTCAGCCCTGTCCTTTTTAACGCCTATGGAGAGTGGGTTATGAAAAAAGCCCTGGATGAATGGGAAGAAGGAGTATCGCTAAGAGGGAAACGAGAATATCCGACCTCAGACATACAGATAATACCACTCTGCTAGCCGCAACGATAGAAAAACTGAGAGAACTACTGATGAGAGTAGAGGCAGTTAGAGCCACGACGGACCTGAGAATAAATAAGTCCAAAACTAAAAGTATGATCGTCGACTGCACGAATAACAATCAACCAGGGATCATAGATGTAGATGGAATAGGAGTAGCGCAGGATTTCACACACTTGGGCTCCATGGTGTCCAACAGAGGCGGCTCAGAAGGAAAAATAAGAAGAGCGGCAATCGCAAAAACAGCAGTAGGAAAGCTGAATCGAATCTGTCAAAGTCATGATGTCACAAAACACACCAGGCTGAAAATAATCAAGTCCCTGATTTATTCCATCTTTTTGTACGCAGCAGAATGCTCGACAGTCATAAACGCCAACATACAGCGAATTGAGGCTTTCAAGATGTACTGCTATAGACGTATGCTGAGAATTCCATGGACCAAGAAGAGGACGAATGCGTCGATATGCAAAGAACTTGGCGTGAAAGACAGACTCAACACAGTCATCAGAAAAGACGTATTCTCATTTACTTTGGTCACGTAATCAGAAGGGACAATCTGAAGAAATTGACTGTGCAAGGAAGCGTAGAAGGGACCAGGTCGCGCGGCAGGTCACCCACACGATACATAGGTTTAATACAGAAGAGAACTGGCAAGATGGTGGGATCATGTACTAGGACAGCCGAGGACAGAGACAACTGGAGGAGCCTGGTTGACTCGATTACCTGATCACGATGCCCGAAACCGGGGGAACGAAGAAGAAGAAGAAACTATCTGTAACCCTTCTTCCTTATCATTTCGAGAATTTTGATACCTGATTTTAGAAGGTATACCGAGGGAGCATCATCCTCTCCTGTGGTTGGAGGCAAACTGAAAATGGTTCAAGACCGTTAGATCTTTTACAATTGATAACTCGTTCACTAAGTAGTGGTCGATTTCGGTGGAACCCAGGTTCATATTCGCCCCCACCCCCTTTACGAAGAAAGTATTCGCAATTTTCGAGTCTACTTGATTTGCCAAATCTACTAATTTTGAGCCCCTTTCATTTCTATCCGGTTTCCCATTCACTCATACAAGTTTCATTTAGCGTTTTTACCCCTATCGTGGTTCTGAAATCGCCCATCACTGTAATGTAAAGTATAATCGCTCTCTTTCGAAACTGTATCGTGAAGTTTAGTGTAGAAGTCCTCTATCTCCCCATTGTTGGCCTTTGAGTTCGGGGCGTAGACATGCACAAGTGCCAGATTGATGTTCTCCCTTACATCCACTTTTAGTACACAGAGTCGCTCCTTTATGCCTTAAAGTTCCGAAATTTTATCCCACCATTTTTCTTTTACGATAAATCGCACACCTCGGTATCCCTTGGTTTCCTCAATATAATTAAAATAGCTGCCATTTTTTCTACGAAATGAGCCCTCCCCTTTTTTCTTATTTCTGACAAGCCCACCACATACCATTTAATATTTTCCAGAACAGCCTCAAATTCCTCCATTCTTTCCTCGCTTGTTAGTCCTCTACAATTATAGTAGGGAACTTTCAGATATGTTTTTTTTTTTTAAATTTTATTTAGCTCTCTTAGTTTTCTCCGGGTTTACCTGAGGGTTTTCGGTATTACGGCCCCACGGCTGCTGAGACCGGATTGGGGACACTCTTCTTTCTCGAACAATCTCCGAAAAACACGCACTATTATATTCACCTTAGTTAAATAAAATACGATCACGTTAAGTCACCTTGTATCAGCTAGCTCAAGCTGTATGTCACCAATTGCATCAGAATTATGTCGGGCTAGCTAGCTGATGCACGGAGAAGGCATATACCCAGGCCTCTAACGTGGTATCAGTCTAAGTTCTCCTATATACAGGGGTAGAGCATAGCGAGTGAGCAATTCCCGAGTCATGTAAACTCACTTTGGGCTCTTGTGGAAGTTATTAGAAGCGGCCATGTTTCTCGCTGACATGGTCTGTATTTTTTTAAATCTATTTATTTATTTAAATTATAGACAGGTGATTTTTGTGTGCGTAATTAATCCAAAAATTTTATTTGATCAGTTAACTACTACGAAGTACAGTATCACAGTTTTGTCTTCAGTTTGTTCACGCGTACAGACAGCATACACAGGTAGTGGCTAGCAAAAACGTAACAACAGTTAACACCGAACGGTAACAGCTGTACTACATCGTGAATATTTAAATGCGTTCTTGAGTCGCTATTTTGTAATTTGCTCTGTGGCCGAGTGGTTAGAGATGATCGCTGAATTTCAGTCAAATATTTCAATGGACGCGGATTCGATTCCCCGATACAAAATTACTGGCCAGCAATTTTTTCATGCAAAAACGCTTTACAATGAGGGACAGTTACTTTACATGCAGGTTTCGTTAGCACTCGATGCATGAATGATAGGCGCTTCTTGTCGTCCATAAAACACCAACGTAAACATTGCCTTTCTGATCAAGTAGTATAAAAAATTTGTTACCTATATGCATTTATCAATGTACCCCATGTACAGCTCCCTCCAGTCACTGACGCGATGCTCGAAAGGGTAGTTCCTGAGGCCGGGGGTGCGGTATCATAGGGGACACTTCGGCATGCGTGCATCGCCATACGTCCCACCACACACCACATCATGTACAGGGTGTGTCAAAATAGTTGATCTGTTTTCAAACGCTCACCATGAGGCAACAATGATGCGTAGGCATTTTTTCCCCGCAAAAATATTCTGCTATGTATGCCATTCAGTAAGCATGGCTCTGTGGTCTGGAGAACGTCGCGACTTCTGTGTAGAAACGTTTATTCCAAAAAGTAGTGTTGTAGCAACTCAGCGCGCATTTCAAAAACTGTTTAAACTGAAAAGACCCGATCTAGCTCCTCTCCTAAGGCAATCAAGCAGTAGACGGAGAATGTTCGACTCAAGGGCATCACTATTAACGTTCAGAGAGGGGAGAACAAGCGCGGCGGGAGTGCCTTTGGAAAGGGAACGAGATCAAGATCGTGTCTTTTTTCAGTTCAAACTGTTTTTGAAATGCGCGCTGAGTCGCCATAACACTGTTTTTCAGCATAAACGTCTCTACACAGAAACCGCAATCTTCTCCAGACCACAGAGCCTAGAGCCATGCTTACTAAATGGCAATGGCATACATAGTCGAATATTTTCGTGGAAAAAAATTGCCCACGCATCAGTGTTGCCACAAGGTAAGCGTTTAAAAACAGGTCAACTATTTTGGCACATTCTGTATTATTTGTCAAAATTTCCCTTTCGTGAATGATTGCAATACAGCGAAAACAAAATAACTGAAGTAAAACGGGATTCACAAAGAAACCTGAGCCGTTCCTTAGAGCACAGCACATCTTGAAAAATACTCGCATATTTTAACTGAATATTATATCCGCAAAAAAGAACTTTCGGAAATGGCAAACGAGCTTCAAAAGAGGGGAAGGAAAGCAGGCCTAGAAATAAACATCGAAAAAACAAACTTTCTTACAAACAACCAGGAAGAAACTTCCATCCAACTGGGAGGCAAGACAATCGAAAAGGTGGAAGAAACAGTATACCTAGGCCAAGTGATAAGCGTGGAGGATAAAATGGACAAAGAAATTAACAGAAGAGTCACACAAACCTGGAACAAATACTGGAGCCTGAAATACCTCTTCAAAGGACAATACAGCAACTCACTCAAAAGTAGTATCTTTATGCTAACATTCTAACATCGATCACCTATGCATCACAAGCTTGGACACTGACTAACAAACACGAAAACCTCCTAACCGTAACACAAAACAGCATGGAACGTTCCATGCTTAATTTGAAGCGAAAGGACAGAGTTCCGATAAAAACAAT
The DNA here is from genome assembly GCA_031841125.1 of Acanthococcus lagerstroemiae. NCBI lineage: Eukaryota > Metazoa > Arthropoda > Insecta > Hemiptera > Eriococcidae > Acanthococcus > Acanthococcus lagerstroemiae. The sequence continues at coordinate 28,700,407 of CM063113.1, read as the reverse complement.
ACGTAACAAACTGCCCCAATAACATCATTACCACACACAGACGACAAAAATGGAACTGGGCAGGCCACGTCGCCAGACTGAACGATAACAGATGGACACAAACAATTACTTTTTGGGAACCCACGGGCAAAAGAAGGAAGGGAAGGCAAAAAATGCGTTGGAGGGATGATTTCGACCAGTTTTTGAAGAATAAAGTATATCACAGAATAGCATGGGAAAGGAACGAGTGGAACAGGCTAAGGGAGGCCTTTGCCCATAGACAGGGTATGGCGCGAGGGGGCTGGTGACCTCTCGTCCGGTGGTATGTATTACTTTTAGTTTGTACCGTTAAAAAAAGAAATCTTGTTTTTATGTTTCATGTACATACCGAATAAAGGCTATCATTATCATCATTATCATTATCATCATTATATCCGGAGTCCTTTGGTAATGGGGACTCATACAGTAACTTCAGATGCCAAATGACATCGTAACCGTGCCCGATTAGGGCCCTACCTAATAAAACCACGCTACGCTACCATGCTGAAAGCATACGTGAGCCTCGAACTAATACACACACATGTTAACCCAGTTAGATGAATCTAGTGTACAAAAACGGACATCGTAACGACGGCGTTTGTGTGGCAAAGCTCTCTGGCACGACTGCATCACCTCGTATCTTCTCATTTGCAGACGGCAACCTCGATTCCGAGTCATTTAGAAAGTCAGAAAAATTGCTGTACGGCGTTATCCAGTCAATAAAACTGTCGGCCGGAAACTAAAAATCGTTTGTTCGCTGTTAAATCAAATTTCGCTAGTTATCGCACGCTGGAGGTATTGTACCAGCTGGAATAAGGTTATCGATTTGGGCTGGATAAAAATATTATGTATTACTTGACAGAGAAAAACATTTTCCGTCATCGATTAGGTGTCAGTGATGAGATTAACTAACACTCGCTGCGATGTAACCCGATCCGACAGAGTAATTTAACATTTCTCTTTGTGGCAAGACGTACAATGAAGTCAACGAAGCGGAATTAGAGTTAATCGATATCCGCTCCTGACCACCATCTCTAAGGTGTTCGAAAAACTTTTGCTCAGAAGGTTGCTGACGATAGCGGAGAGCAAAAATCTGATCCCGACCATCAGTTCGGTTTCAGGAAACAGCATTCGACCATAGACCAAGTACATCGAGTGGTGTCAGTGATCAAGCCCTGGAAAAAAAAGAGTTCTGCACCGCCGTATTCCTGGATGTCAGCCAGGCTTTGGACAGAATCTGGCATGAGGGGTTGCTCCAAAAGCTCAAATCTATGCTTCCAGGACCATACTGCGCCCATCATCCAGTCATACCTGGAAAATCGTGCTTTTGCCGTCACCTACGGGTCAGCAACTTCTAGCACACGACCAATAAGAGCTGGCGTCCCGCAGGGAAGTGCCATAGGGCCATATCTTTACCTGCTCTACACAGCAGACATTCCCAAGCCCGTCAATGCTAGACATGTTCGCAGACGATGCGGCTATTCTGACAACTCACAAAGACTACAACTCAGCGGTCTCGCAGCTTCAATCTGCCGTTGATGAAGTCGAATTGGACAGTGTTGCCATATCTTGAAGGAACAACTTTACCAGTCAAGATCGGTATATTGCGCCTTATATTAGGGATCCGGACCTTATTAGGCTCATGTACCTTATGCAATAAAATTAGTCTTTTCCCCCATGAAAATGTCATACTATAGACGAAGAAGTATATTTTGCTTTAGTTTATTATTTTAGCGCATTCATAGCAAACAGGGGGGGGGGGGGTAAATTAATTTTCAGATTTCGATTTTGTTAGACGCCCTGTGCATGTGTATTGCGAGTTAAGTGTAGATATGGTACGGTCCTACTAATTGCGGGCACTAATCCGTTCATAAATTTTGGGTGCGATTTATCGGCCCATTAAAAAAGAATATAGCACAGTAACCGGGGAGTATTAGAAGAGTATAACGGAGCAGTAAAGAAAGTTAGAAGTGCACATTAACCCTGAACTGATAATTTAAATTGTATGAACAGTAAATGAAGAAGGTTATACACAGTGAGTCAATCACAATAGCAAGTTGAATCAGCAGAATGGGCGGAGATTGGTCGTCGTGCTCCTGCCATTACTTTTTCAAACATTTTACCTGTAAGCATCTACTCGGTTTACTGATCAGGCTGAAGCTTTGTACTGTTCCTGCTGACATCAGGGGATTTATACCTTATGTGAAGACTGTGCCCTTGCACAGGCCAGCAAACATTTAACGGCGGCAAATTTGAAAAGGAAGAAAATAAATCGTACCTATGTGCCTAACGTTTGACTAAGAGGGGTTTTATAATTTACCACACAGCGTTGAAAACTCACTTTTTACTGTTTGGGCCAAGGGCGGCAAGAAAAATTTTGCACACAGCGACACTAGATAGGAGAGTACAATCGTCCGCCATTTTGAATCCAATCTCGCCCGTCGATGCCGAATCGACTACGCGGTACGCTCCGCATAGTCGGATTCGGCATCCACGGGCACGGTTGAAGTCAAAATGGAGGACGATCTTGCTTACACGAAGTATTCAGAGCTCTACCTAAACTTGGCACTGTCTGCTGAGACTAGAAATGTATCGCTTGAGCAGAAGAGAAAGAGGGTACGACCTGCAAAGGCAACAAAAGCGCTACTTGTACAGTAGGGGCGAGCTTAATCCTTAATCATTATATAAAATTAACTATTCATTTATTTCATTTTTTTTTTTTAAGCTTAATATTTTCAGTACTGCTAAATTACTATTTTACTGTTCTTTTATTCTATTTACTGTTCCACACCTTTTAATACTGCTCAATATTTTCAATTCTGCTACTTTGTCATTCTAATGTTCGTTTTTTTCATTTATTGTGATAATATTCTAATTTGATGTGCTGATATATATTTCCCATAAATTTTTTATAACTACAAGTATAAATATAATTATTGGCCTTTGAATTCTTGAATTCGGGGGGGGGGGGTGTTGATCATTTCTACCCCTCCCCTGAAAAAGATGGGGTAAGTATTACCCGTTTACCTCCCCCCAGCAAGGCTGCAACGTGTTTGGGCGAATTTAGGGGAAGTGGAATGCTTTTGGACGAGTTTTTGCAATGGATTTGGGCGACCCTTCTTGAATATTTGATAATGGATTTGGGCGAGTATTCGCCCAAATCCATTGCAGTATACCAAATAGAATTCTGGCTTTGAGGTTACAAATTTTTCATTTTCAAAGCTTTTATGGGAGGATTTGAGACTCTATCACTCGACAGACCAGCATTCGGCTAATTGAAATAATTGAAACAATATTTTTTTCAAAAATATTAATGCAAAACTGATACTAAAACAAAATACACGTACAGGACATGGTTTTCAATTTTTTTTTTTAAAGTATTGTTTTGTTTAAAATGGGCGGCCAATATGCCTAAGATAAGTCTGAATATCAATACTGTCTGTTTCAAACTGATGCCACAATTCTACAATTTTCAAAAGTTTAACCTGCTGCTCTCTTCGGATTGACTTTACAATATTTTTACGAATTGAATTCATTTTCAATTCCGTATCAATCTGAATTTGCTTGATCACATCGATTACAAGGTGTACATTAGGATGAGGTGGGTAGAATTGAGAGTTGTATTTTGAATGGAAGGCTTCGGGTCCATTGGTTGTGTGCGGTTCACAGTCTGGTTTCGCAGCCCATAAAGATGGAGGGAATTGGGCATCTCCGGTAATATAATTTAGGAGAACGTAATCTGCAAATTCCATTGCTTCATCTCGGTTTGGAGCCTCTTCTATTAATGTAGTGAAGCCTTCATCGACTTTGTCTGGTGGTAATAAAGGCAAAGCAAAGAAATTCTTCAGCCAAATACCAAGTTCATTATTTTTTTCATTACATGCAAGCAGCAAGTTACGATTCTTTTGTATACGCTTGAACCAATTTTGAGCAAAGTAAAATCTGCAACATTTCACTTGACAACTAGGAAATAGCTCTAATATAGCATTGTGAGCTCCTACCCCAAAATCAGCAAAAAACAATGATATCTGCAAGTCCATTTTGATGAGATCTTTATACGATTTCTTGATTTCAGTCCACATAATTCTGATTTTGACGGAAGGAAACAATATACAACTGGCAGGTAAAATCGATTAATATACGCATGAATCGTGTACAACTGAGTAAAGTGACATGGGGCGAAACTAAAAGTGCCATCTCCAGAAACAACATCACTTTGACAAAGCATTTGCAAGTTACGTGGATTAGTGAAAAGAGCCAAAGTTCGATTATAACTGACGAAGCAAAATTTAACTCAATTTTCATTATATGTCAAAGAAGACTGCATATGATACAATTGCTCTAATGCCTCCTCCGTACTTTGAAGAATTTTTGGATATTTTTTTCTTCTGGCTCGATATACAGCTTCTCTCATCAATTTCATATCGGAATGATCTTTTTTCTTTAGGTTCGATTACAACTCCGTTGAACGAGGGGGGCACCGACGAAGATATGCCCCTGTTGGACTCACACAATCAAAAATCATCTAATTGCAGTCAGCAGGCAATGTGGGAATTTATTCCTTATTTAACATAGTGTATGTGTGTATAAATTTTTAATTATAGATGGTGTTTATATATTTTTTGTATTCAGATATTTGTAGTAGGCGCCTAGCAGCAGGCACTAGTTTGTTGAAGAGTTCGTATCCTTTAAATCTTGCCTGGAGTCTGGAATGCGATTTTCGCCATGCTGGAAAAGCTGACGTTGGCCCGGCTCCTGAACGAGTTCTTGTTATAGTATTATAAATTCGGAATAAAAACTTGTTTTTGAATACAAACATTAACATTCGTTTCTTATAGAGATTTTTGAAGGACGAGACTGAGAGTCTGTCGTATAAGATTTTTTCGCTTTCTGTACGGCTAGTATTTAAAATACACCTTGCTAGTTTGTTTTGAAGCACTTTCAGGGGTTGTATATGGCATGATCCTCCCCAGTGTAGGATGCCGTAGCTTAAGACCGATTCGTATAGGGCGAGGTAGATCCTTCGTAGGTGGTTTATTTTAAAGTGATTTCTTAGATGGAAGAAAAGGTAACTCAATTTCCTGAGTTTCCCCTGTAGCTGGATGGAGTGGTCATGCCAGGTCAGCTTTTCGTCTATGGTGAGCCCCAGGTATGTTATCATTTTGGTTTGATTTAATTTCTCACAATTGCATGGTAACGGAGAACTGTGGTTGTGGAAGGTTAAGTTTAAGTCGCTTGACCACGAGGGTGTTTTGTAGCCAAATACAACATAGGTAGTTTTATTGTGGTTTAAGCTCAAACGGTTGGCACGGAACCATGTGGTTAATAGTCGTTGATCGTGGAATAATAATAGTAATAATAATAAAAGTAATGACAAAAAAAAAAGTAGTTATTAATAATATTGATAATAAAAATAACAATAAGAATAATAATAATAGCAACCACGTTAATTGTAATAATTGACGCCACCTTAACCCCCCACCTCCATCAACCTGCTTTCACGGACTTGTTGAGCAGTCCTAAGATATTTAGGTATGTACCTATTAATCATGAATAAAGTTGTGCGAGAGCCTGCGTTACCTTTACTTCAAATTTATGTTTTGTATCAAAGAAAATGTCAATTTCGCTGTTAATTTCGACTAGTTTGTTATAGAGTTTCATACACGTTTTTACGTGATGCCAGTTTCAAGACTGATCGGTTTAGAATAGATGTTCAGAGTACCTATATAGAAGAGGAGAAACACTATTGCTTTTATCTTTAAGACGTGTTCCAGCAAGTTGAAATTATATTTTGTACTCGCCCAAAAGCATTCATCAACTTCGCTTATCAGTCGCCTAAAGCCATTGCGACTTATTTAGACTATTTTCGTCTACTCGCCCAAATCCATTGCAGCCCCCAGCGACGCCCATGATTCCTTTGAAGTCTGAAGCAGTGGTCGGCAATCAGCAGCTTGGGCTGCACTCATGTTCTTGCCACGTCTACTTTCCCCACGCTTTAAAAGTCCTTTCCTTTCTATTAATAAAAAATGAGTGCTTCAGTTGTGTGTTACGACTTGGAAAAATGAATAACAATGGTAACAAGAGAAGAACTGTTAATTTCGAACGCAAGTGAATGAATATGTGGCAAGCAACAACGATTTTAGCGTTTCAATGTCGCGCGCGTAGTTTCATCGCTGCGTTACGCGGGGCACCAGGCGATGGCAACCGCGATATCAACGGGCGCGCTCGGATATGCGTTTTTCGAACTTCAAGCTCAATTCGGCACGGACTAACATCGCCCAATTAGGCTGAGATTTTCAGGCTTCTATATTAACATCCGAAGAAAAACATGTAGGGGGAGGGGCAAAACAATTCGAGCATTTTCCAAATAAGTGGCATCCTAATGTACGGTGGGTGACTGAGCAGGTCAGAAATACATTGTATAATACATATTTACACAACATCATGTAACAGCATAATACACGATAAACAACTCAGCCGGCCAGCTCGGGGTAAGGCAATTGATTTGTTCTGTCAAACGGTTTACAAATAACGTATCGAAGCTCGAAGGGGAAATACAAATGTTCATAGGTTCAGTGTCGCCGCCCATTTGTTGCAAATTACCTTTCAGAATTACATGGTACTCGATTTGTAGATATCGTCAAAATTACCTCTCCGTGCTTCGCGTTAAAGCCACGTTATTTTTACGAGATGTTATTTTTTCCCTTGGTGCCCCGCTAATCCTACACATCGATTTTCTTTCTTTTACTCTCTCGGAGGCTGCGGCCGTTCGCCTTTTTTTTCCCTCTCGGATTCTTGTACGTGGGTGCGGAGCGCAGAGCTGCGTCCCTCGGCGTATTATCGTCGCCCGTAAATCGCCTCTTTATACCGCCGTAATTTCGTATTTATTTAAAATTGCCGGGCAGTTTTCGAAAGTACAGATAGTTTCTTTTTATTGTTAATGGCGATCGTTAATGCGAGATAGTGGCCGGAGAGAGGATGTTTAATAGTCTCGCAGGACGGCCGCGATTGCGATTTATTCGCGCACGAAAAAACGCGTTCGTGCTAAACGGCGCGGCGGTGGCCGCATTTTCGGCGATGTTTGTCTTCGATATCGCGGCGATAATCGTTCGCTGAATCGCCAATGATAATCGGTTTCATCTACAGGTTGCGACCCGCCGAATTCAATATAATTTAGATCATTTTGGATCGTAATTTGTTCTTTTTGACATGGATATGTCTATTGGCTGGCCCTCATCCTATTTCCGATAGACACCGATTCCGACCGACATGAAACTTGATTCCAGTTCCGTTCAGTTGTGCGTATTGCGTCCTGCCAATCAGTATGATTTAGCTCTTCATGGTCACAATTCAGTTCAGTGGTCCACATTTCATTTTTCCTTCTAACCATGTGCTCACTGATCTTGATCTTTAGAACTCATCCTTCCCACCATTCAAATGAACGAATTCTCCGAATAGTCCTGGAACAATCCTCTTTGCGAATTCTCGTTCTATAGTAATACTATACAGGATTAGTCGGTTTTCCTGTCGCCATAGGAAAACTCCGTTACGCTGAACGAAGTATGACTCAATTGTTTCGCCAGGCGAGCGGTCTCTTTGACAAGAATTTCATGGGAAATATTCGGGAGAAAACTTCGATGGCTTTTGAAGAATTTTATCTAAAATCTTCAGCAAAATTTTTCTAAATCTTCCGAAGAACTTCATCGGAAATCTTCGAAAAAACTTCTATTCGGGAAAAATTTGCGATAATTTTCCAAGAATTTCATTGGACATCATTGAGAGATATTTCCGATGATTTCTGAGGAATTTTGTCAGAAATTTTAGGAAAAATCTCCAACGGCCCCAAACAATTTTATCAAGAATCATCGAGAAGTATCTCTGCTGATTTTGGAAAGATATCCTTAGAAAAAATGTTGATACTTATCAGAGATTTTCGACAGAAATATTCGGGGAAAATCTCCAATGATTTCCAAGAAATTAATCAGAAATCTTGGAAAAGAAACGTGATTTCCGGAGAATTTCATCGGAAATATCCAGAAAAAAAGTCCAGCGTTTTCCAAAGAATTTCCTCGAAAATCTTCGGGAAAATTTTCCAACAATTTTTAAAGCATTGCATCGGAAATGTTCGCAATAGACCTCCGATAATTTCCGAAGAATCTCATAAAAAATTTTTAGAAAAAAATCTCCAATGTTTTCCAAGAAAGTTCATCAGCATTCTGTGAGAAAATTTCCTGATAATTTTTGGAAAATTTCTTAGGGAATATTCGGAGAAAGACTCCCATGGTGTCTGATGAATGTCATCGAAAATCTTCTGGAAAAATGCTCGTTAATCTCCAAAGAATTTCATCGTAAATCTTTGGAAAAAATTTCGTATGATTTTTAAGTAATTTCATTAGGTATAAATTTTCGGAAAAAATTTTCAAAACCCCTATTTCTGGGTCCCTTGGTGGTGACTTTGGACCCTCTCCGCAGCCGATCCCATATGTCCGTTCCGGTGCCAACCTCTCCCCTTTATAGTTTAGTTTTAGTTTTTGTTTTTAGTTTTATTTTTTTGTATCTTCTTTTTTTACTTTTTATTTTCAGTTTTTGTTTACTTTTTGTTTTTAATTTTCATTTTCTATTCTATACTGTTTCTCATCATTATTGAGATCTTCAGGAACCTGTCGAGAGGGGCACGAATAATAATGATAATAATAATAATCTCCATTGTTTTCCAACCAATTTCATAAAAATTCTTCTAGAAAATTTCCTGATAATTTTTGGAGAGAATTTTATTTGAAAGCACTCGGAGAATAACACCAAGAGTTTTGAAGAATTGTACCGGAAACCTTCAGAAAAAATCTTCAATTATTTCCAAGGAGTTTCATGAAAAATATTCGGAACGATTCCTTTGATTTTGAAAGATTATTTCCGACTGAACTTATCGAAAATATTAAAGGTAAATTTCCGATCAGTCTCAATGAATTTTATCGGACATCATTGAAAAACATTATCCGATGAATTCAGGAGAAATTTGCGGGAAATTTTAGGAAAACTCTGTAATTATTCCAAAGGATTTTATCGCAAATTATTGAGAAATATCTTCGATGATTCTTGAAGGTTTTCATTAGAAAAATATTTCGATGATTTCCAGATATTTTCATCGGAAATTTTTGGGATAAAATTTCGATGATCTCAGAATAATTTCATTAGAATAATTTTCGATGAGATTCTTCGGAGCCGATCTATTCCTTTAAAGATTATCGGAAAATTTTCCCGAAGATATTCGAGGAAATTCTTTGCAACACTGGACTTTTTTCTGAATATTTCCGATAAATCTGAGACTTTTTCCCAAGATTGAAATTCATCAGAAACCATCGCTGTTTTTCCCCGAATATTTCCTATGAAATTCTTCAAAAATTGTGAGCAAATTTTCTCGAAGAATGCTGATGAACTTTCTTGGAAAACATTCCGATGCAATTCTTTAAAAATACCTAATAGGAAAATTTTTCCGATGATTTTCGATGGAATTCATTGTAAAATACTGGACTTTTTTCTGAATACATGTTTCCGATGAAATTCTCCGGAAATCATCACGGTCTTTCCCCAAGATTTCTGATGAATTCCTTAGAAATTATTGGAGATCTTCCCCTAATATTTCTGCTGAAAATCTCTGAAAAACATCAAAATTTTTGCTAAGGATATCCGTCCAAAATCATCAGAGATACTTCTCGATGATTTTTGATAAAATTGTTTGGAATCACTGGAGAGTTTTCCTAAAATCTCCGACAAAATTCGCCTGAAATCATTGGAGATATTTCTAAATGATGTCCGATGAAATTATTCTTCGAAAATTATCGCAAATTCTTCCTGAATAGTTGACTTTTCTCGAAGATTTCCGATGAAATCCTTCGGAGATCTAGAAAATCTTTGCTGAAGATTCTTGATAGAATTCTTCAAAAGCCATCGGAGTTTTCCCCGAACATTTCCCACGAAATTTTTGTCACAGAGACCGCTCACCTGGCGAAACAATTGAGTCATATTTCGTTCAGCGTAACGGAGTTTTCCTAGAGCGGAAGGAAAACCGACTAACCCTGTATACGGTTCTATTTAAAAATCTTCCCTCAAAGTTAATTACTCGGTATTAATAGCCAGCTCGGAGGATTAGAACCTTCATACCTTCATACCCATCGATGGTCACCGAATGGGCAACACAGGTTCCATAAAACCCGATACCATGACAAACCATAAAGGAGCACTAGGACAGCAGCTGAGGTGACCAGACCACCGACTCAATCGTTTCCTCATCCTCGCTCGGACCGCCGAGCATCGAGCTCTTTCGACTCAACTCGTGAAAATACATGAACGTTTTTCTTCCCACTCGCTGCCCACGCGCAAAAAGGTTGTCTTAAAGGAGATGGCGAAACTACTTCGCATCTCACCATCGCATTCGCCATTCCGAGGGTAAGATTTAATGGGCTCCTGCAAGTATACAGGAACTATCGCGAAATAAAACGAATTAACTGCACAACTAGCGTCTAGCTGAAAACCAACTCGGGTAATTCTGTCATCTCCATTTGTGTAGTGAAGCGCGATAAAAAGCCATAAAGATGTATACGTGTTGGCGAACGCTGCGGCTGCCGCGACGATGTCTTGGTAAGGCGCGAACAGCCCACCGTCGACTAATTAACGAAATTAATAAAACAAAACCCTACCTATATTACGGAGCGTTGTATTACACACGATTGTTTACCTTGCCATCGGTTACGGGACGTTGTGTTACAAGGTACATTGATAATATGAGAAGGGTTGATACGGTGACCTTGATCTAGACAGGTGGCACCCATCCCCAAATAAATTTCTCGTGAAATTGTAGACGGATGCGACCGCGCGCACATATCTATACAGGGTGTTTCGCCTGCGTGACCTCTCCTTCAGTCAGATAAATAAGCAACTCATCCTAACAACGAGCAAATATGTTCGCATGCTCTTACATTTGAAGGGGCACAGATACAAACAGTTAGAAAAATTATGTAGAGCATTAATGGAAAGTTTCGTTCTTAGGACTGCCACTGGATGAGGTCACGGGTGCTTCGCATCGTACCTGCACCGCCGAAACTGCCGGGACAGCGACTGGTGCCCCTGCGACGTTGACCCACAGACACGTCAGCATGTGTCCCAAGAGTGTGCCTGGTGGGCTAACGGAAGGCCGGACATCTAGACAAGACTAAGCCATTAGCACCTGTAGAATATGCGATCTATGGTGGATTGAAAACCCAGCATTCCGGCAGGAGACGAAGATCGGCAGGCCGGATGAGGCTGAAGAACCCGGGAGAGGGTGGAGGCATATCCGAAGAAGCCGGGAGAGGCTGCCTCCACCGACACCGCTGCAGAAAAAGTCACCGTCGATAGCCACCAACCACGGGCGGCGGGCTGCGAACCGTAAGACCAAAGTAAGTTAGGTGTTGACGAGGTCCATCTCCTTTCAAGTGAGGCGGGGCACAAACGGATCGCAGCACCCAGCGGTCATCGTTGCGGTTATGCACATCATCATCAGCAAGAAGTAGAAGAAGAAGATGTAAATTTAGTTCTAGAATAAGCTTGTAAAGCCCACATCTCCCATACGGGGAAGTCCGGATTGGCCAAAAAAGTTCAAATAGATAGATGGAAAATACATAGATTTAAGATTGTAAGGCCCGCCTTTCCCCTAATGGGAGGTCCGGTTAGGCCGAAAGAAGAAAATTATTACGATATGAGTTCGAATATGAGAAGTTTCTTGTTGCGACCGGCGAGAAACCTTCGGGTAAAAGTCGGGAAAAACAGGGAACCCCATATAAACAAGAGAATTTGTTTAACAAACGTAGTGTTGTGAAAATAATGGTATATAAATACACAAAGCCACCCGACAGCTCCGGGAAGGGCCGCCCCTCGGGGATCAAAATAAAAGACGGCCAATAACATTTTGGTAATAACAGAAGACAATTACGGCAAATACGGGGAAACATATGCTAGAATCGGATCAACAAGGTGTTCACCAAATCAATTTTGGCAATAAACTACGTATAAAGTGTTTCTAGAACTAGACATTTTTTCGCGGAAACCGATTTCAATTATTGGAATAGAATTTTTTTCACGACTAAAAATCCATCTAAATATAATCAGGGTGTCTAACAAATTTGAAAATTAAAAATATTGGACTTTCATTCGACTCTTTTCGGGTTTTTTATATGCGCAAAAATTGAGTTTGTAAGACACATAGTGATCGAAGCTGAGTTTTCGACAACACTACATCATTATTTTTCCTCATTTTTCAATTTTTATTGAATCTATACTAAAATTATTAAACTTGGATTTATTAGGCCATTTTTCAAATACTGGACTTTTATTGGACTTATTGGATTTTTGACCCGGTAGACACACTGATAATTTGATTTTAGTCCACTTTAAAACCTCCTCTCTTTTCCCTGGTAACTAAAAATTAATACTTGACTGCCTCCTCCTTTCTTATTACGTGATTATTTGTACACGCCCTCTGGAATTAGGAAAAACTAACTGTTCAGAATTGATTACTAAATAAATCGCAAAGTTCTTTCCGCACCCCCCCCCCTACCCACTGATCAATTGGAGATGAAAAGGGAATAACTCCATTAACATCATTTTCGTTAATTTTGCGAGCTTCCTCCGTCAAGAGCTCAACGTAACATAAAATATATTTAGATACATTTTTCAGAGGCTTTTTGCCATTAGTATCTCGTTATTCCCCCCCCCCCCCATCCCATCGGTCAGTGATACGATACTCGAAAGGGTAGTTTCCGGGGCCGGGGTGCGGTGTCATAGGGCCACTTTGGCATGCGTGCATCGCCATACGTCCCACCACACCACCCCCACCCCAATCAAAAATGTCGCATAGTTGCTTCAATAAATTAAATATTTTTTAATTAAATACTTATTCAATAAAATAAATATTCATCTACGCAGTGTGAAAGAGTAGGCGTAAATGAATTTTCGAAAGTCAGAACAAATTTTAAACAATTATAGGAAAGTCTTCCAAAATCTTAAACAAATTTTTCAGGATTTTTAAACAAGTCTTGAAATCTGCTGAAAGAAAGAAAAAAAAGAAGAAGAAGGGAAAAAAATAACCTCTTACTACCATTACCTTTTATGAGTCTTAATCAAATTTGGAAGAGTCCGAAAAAGTCCTAGCAAGTCTGAACGTGTCAAAAGATCTTGAAAATCTCGGAACCCCCAATCCGGGCCGGATTCCGCAACCCCACCGGTGCACGAACCCCCCCAAACCCCCCGCATCCGGATGCCACGGTCGCCCCTCCCCGCATCCTGAATCCCCGTCCCCAAAACCCACTCAGCCAAACCCCCGAACTCTCCACCTTCGAGATCCCCGGGCGAACCCCAACATCGAACTCCATCCCCCCCACTACCTCCAATACCCGCGAAATTTCGGAAAAAGGACCGGAAAAACCTTTCGTTTCCCGGGGCCTGGGGCCCACACCGACCCACGTTCGTCGGTCAAACCCCTCGAAATTATCGGATGCTCGTGTAACTCCCCATGGGCAGTCCCTCGTTATCTTTTTTTTTTCCTAAAGGATCGTGGGGAAAAAATTGTCATTTTCTTTGTCCCCAAAATCTATAATGAAAACGCCCTTCACCAAAAGAAAAAGGCAGGGCCCCCCGGATTCAAAACCCCGCCCCGAGCACCGCCGACACCTTTTAGAAAACTCGTCCAGGAAAATTATCGAAACGAAGAAACCTTTACGATCCACTCATGAAAACGGACTAGCATCTCGCAATAACAGATTCGCGGAACCAAACTAATTTTTCATTTACCAAAAATCTTCTTTTTCAATCGAAAAAACCATTGGAATCCAGATCCCTTTCCGGGTTCCGGGCATTCTAAACCAAATCCACCCCATTCGACCCCACCCGATGGTTTAACACAATTTAAAATTCTTCCCGACTTTTCAATATGCATATGGACTTTCATACCCCGGAGCACCCCTCATTTCGAAAACCCCCCCCCACCATTACCGGGTTCCTCTACCCTTGCCTTTGAACGAACACGAAACTTCCAAGCATTTAACACCCCACCACCCCTTATGGAGGGGAAAGCTTCCATTACGGGCCGGTCCGCCGGACCCACCCCATCCCCTCTTAACCTTTTTCGTTCCCACTCTCCAACCCCCCAAAAATTTCCCAAAAGGCCCCGGAATTTCTGACCTTAGATCTAATGCCTCAACCCACCACCCAAAGAAAAACTGATGAAGTACCAAAAAAACTAACCAACAGATTTCCTCCACGCTTTGAAAATCCTAACCAAAACTTTCGAAACCATCAAATTTTGAAACCCAATCTTCAAATTTTTTTTTTTTTTTTTTTTTTTTTTTTTTTTTTTTTTTTTTTTTTTTTTTTTTTTTTTTTTTTTTTTTTTTTTTTTTTTTTTTTTTTTTTTTTTTTTTTTTTTTTTTTTTTTTTTTTTTTTTTTTTTTTTTTTTTTTTTTTTTTTTTTTTTTTTTTTTTTTTTTTTTTTTTTTTTTTTTTTTTTTTTTTTTTTTTTTTTGGGGGGGGGGGGGGGGGGGGGGGGGGGGGGGGGGGGGGGGGGGGGGGGGGGGGGGGGGGGGGGGGGGGGGGGGGGGGGGGGGGGGGGGGGGGGGGGGGGGGGGGGGGGGGGGGGGGGGGGGGGGGGGGGGGGGGGGGGGGGGGGGGGGGGGGGGGGGGGGGGGGGGGGGGGGGGGGGGGGGGGGGGGCGGTGTCATAGGGGCCACTTTGGCATGCGTGCATCCGCCATACGTCCCACCCCCACCACCCCCACCCCAATCAAAATGTCGCATAGTTGCTTCAATAAATTAAATATTTTTTAATTAAATACTTATTCAATAAATAAATATTCATCTACGCAGTGTGAAAGAGTAGGCGTAAATGAAAATTTTTGAAAGTCAGAACAAATTTTAAACAATTATAGGAAAGTCTTCCAAAATCTTAAACAAATTTTTCAGGATTCTAAACAAGTCTTGAAATCTGCTGAAAGAAAGAAAAAAAAGAAGAAGAAGGAAGAAAATAACCTCTTACTACATTACCTTTTATGAGTCTTAAACAAATTTTGGAAGAGTCCGAAAAAGTCTCTAGCAAGTCTGAACGTGTCATAAAAAAGTCTTGAAAATCTTCGCCATTCTCAAAAAAAGTTTAAAAAAGTTTTAGAAAAAACTGCTAGTTTTAATATGTTTTAATGCGTTTTTATTAGTCTCAGTACAGTCTTGAAGAGGCATAATAAGTTTTAAAGAAGAGCCTTAAAGACTTAAATGGGGAGAATTTCTAGTAAGCATTAAGATTTTAAGGAATCTTTTGGAGTCCTTTACAAATCTTGAAAAGCTGCAATAGTTCTAATAAGTCTTGATCATGTCTCAAAATGACATAAGAAGCCTGAAAAAGTCATAGAGCGTCCCAAGCTAGTTTTGAAAAGTTTTGGAGAATCCGAAATTAGTTTCGAAAAGCCCTAAAGAGTTCGAACAGTCTGAAACATTCTTACATGGATAATGAAGACAAAATTGCTCCCTCTTCTTCTAGTATAAATATTGGAAATTCCCCAAAAATCTTCGCTCAATTAAGAATCTAGTGAGCTAAGTAAAGTTGTCGCACTTTAAAAGTCATTATTACCATCAATAAGAAAACGGGTCACAGGACAAAGGACAAATCATTCAGCAGTTCAAGTACGTCTCTTTTACTTACTTAATTATCACCGGGAAGACTAGAAAACAACACGAATATTCAGTGGGAGAGGGGGACAGAATTGTTCTTACATAAGGGTATATCAAAGTACATCGCCCCCTTCAACATGACAAGTAAACTGTGTAGATATGTTTGCCACCTCTTACATTAGAAGGGGCGAGAATATGGATATCCAAACTAAATTACGTAGAGCATTAATGGAACATATTGCGAGCTGGAATCATGAAATGTGCCTCTCATGCGAAAACAGGTTTTCAAGATAGATAAATGTAAAGATGAGATGGTGGTAGTGGTGCGCACAGATGTATATAGCGTGTACATCTGTGGTGATGCGTTACGCGTTGCTATGACAACTGCGTTTTGAATTCTTGTTCCTGTCTCCCGGGCCTATTTCACACAAGCCATGTAAACGGATGTTTTAAACTTTGACGTAATTTTTAAATTCAATTTTTGGAAAAACTAATGAAGATAGCAGCTTGATTTGTTTCATTCGAAAGAGCGTGATTTTTTTCTATACAAACTGTCAAGAAAGTGAGAAATGATTTTTTTGACACCAGAGGCACACTTTATGAATTCCAGGTCACATATAGATTGATGAAACTTTTTGGTAATAATAGAAACTAGTTATGGTATTTATTGAAGAAATTAGATTAACAGGGTGTTTACTAAGAAATTTTGGCTAAAAACTACATTAAAAAATATTTATATCTTTTCAATTTTTCATAAAAACTGTCTTTAAGTCCCAATAGTTTTTTGTTGCGGTAAACGGTTTTCTTCCTTCGTATCCTTAAAAATACTCTGTAGCCTCATCCTCCCTACTTTAATTTTTTTAGTTTGAAAAGTCAGATAAATGTAATGCTTTGCATCAAATATTATAATGTTCAAATATTATAATGTTCAAAATTTTCTTTTTTCTAACATTCTAAAATTTGTAGACAGTACCAAAACCATGGGCGCCGATTTACGGAAAAAAATTAGGGGGGATGGCAGAATCAGCCGAATCGCGGGTTTTTTTTTTGATTATTTTATTGAGACGCGTCTGAAATTTCGGTATTTCGATTTTATTCTTATTTGTTTTCTCTTTTTTTTCTCTCTCTATTTTCTTAAATTTAAACAATGATGGTAAAATTTATTGTACGTTTTTTCCATTTTTGAGTTAAAATATTGGGGGGAGGAGGGTCTCCCATCCAAAGTTATCACTGCCCCCCCCCCAAATGTGCCAAATCGGCGCCTATGACCAGACCTACAACTACAAGAGGTCAGGAAGTCCTGCATTCCGGCTACCTTGTTTACTAGTAAGAAAACTTTTCTTCTAAAAGAAAAGAAGAAAAAAAAAAAAAAAAAAAAAATTTGCGGGAAACAAATAGAACGGTTTTACAAAAGGAACTGTTAGTACACGCTCACAAAAATAATGCTCCCCTACGGGAAAACAGACAAACAAAAGTTTAATTTTACCTTAAAAAAATAAAAAGTGTTTTTGGCCCCAAATTTTTTTTTCCTTCCTTTTTTTTTTGGGGAAATTTCCCCGTTTTTAAAAATAAAATCTTCAAATGAAACTAA
Organism: Acanthococcus lagerstroemiae; assembly: GCA_031841125.1. NCBI lineage: Eukaryota > Metazoa > Arthropoda > Insecta > Hemiptera > Eriococcidae > Acanthococcus > Acanthococcus lagerstroemiae. The sequence continues at coordinate 28,683,112 of CM063113.1, read as the reverse complement.
AAAATTTAAAAATAAAGGGGAAAAAATTTTTTAATACCGAAAGGGGGGGAAAAAAACCTTAAAAGGGGCCTTTCCAAAAAAATTTTTAAAATTAAAAATAATTAAGTCGCTTTTAAAAAAATAATAAACCCCCAAAAAAAACCCCTTTTCCCCCTTACCCCTTTTTTTTTTTTTTTATGAAAATTTGGGAAACAAAATCTTAAATTAAAATTTTTAAAAAATCCAAAAAATTTTTTTTAGGTTAAAGGGGGTTTGTACACGCCCTCTGGAATTAGGAAAAACTAACTGTTCAGAATTGATTACTAAATAAATCGCAAAGTTCTTTCCGCACCCCCCCCCCCAACTACCCACTGATCAATTGGAGATGAAAAGGGAATAACTCCATTAACATCATTTTCGTTAATTTTGCGAGCTTCCTCCGTCAAGAGCTCAACGTAACATAAAATATATTTAGATACATTTTTCAGAGGCTTTTTGCCATTAGTATCTCGTTATTCCTCCCCCCACCCATCCCTCCGGTCAGTGATACGATACTCGAAAGGGTAGTTTCCGGGGCCGGGGGTGCGGTGTCATAGGGGCCACTTTGGCATGCGTGCATCGCCATACGTCCCACCACACCACCCCCACCCCAATCAAAAATGTCGCATAGTTGCTTCAATAAATTAAATATTTTTTAATTAAATACTTATTCAATAAAATAAATATTCATCTACGCAGTGTGAAAGAGTAGGCGTAAATGAATTTTCGAAAGTCAGAACAAATTTTAAACAATTATAGGAAAGTCTTCCAAAATCTTAAACAAATTTTTCAGGATTCTAAACAAGTCTTGAAATCTGCTGAAAGAAAGAAAAAAAAGAAGAAGAAGGAAGAAAATAACCTCTTACTACCATTACCTTTTTATGAGTCTTAATCAAATTTGGAAGAGTCCGAAAAAGTCTCTAGCAAGTCTGAACGTGTCATAAAGAGTCTTGAAAATCTTCGCCATTCTCAAAAAAAGTTTAAAATAGTTTTAGAAAATAGCTGCTAGTTTTAAATATGTTTTAATGCGTTTTTATTAGTCTCAGTACAGTCTTGAAGAGGCATAATAAGTTTTAAAGAAGAGCCTTAAAAGACTTAAATGGGGGAGAATTTCTAGTAAGCATTAAGATTTTAAGGAATCTTTTGGAGTCCTTATACAAGTCTTGAATAGCTGCAATAGTTCTAATAAGTCTTGATCATGTCTCAAAGTGACATAATGAAGCCTGAAAAAGTCATAGAGCGTCCCAAGCTAGTTTTGAAAAGTTTTGGAGAATCCGAAATTAGTTTCGAAAAGCCCTAAAGAGTTCGAACAGTCTGAAACATTCTTACATGGATAATGAAGACAAAATTGCTCCCTCTTCTTCTAGTATAAATATTGGAAATTCCCCAAAAATCTTCGCTCAATTAAGAATCTAGTGAGCTAAGTAAAGTTGTCGCACTTTAAAAGTCATTATTACCATCAATAAGAAAACGGGTCACAGGACAAAGGACAAATCATTCAGCAGTTCAAGTACGTCTCTTTTACTTACTTAATTACCACCGGGAAGACTAGAAAACGACACGAATATTCAGTAGGAAAGGGGGACAGAATTGTTCTTACATAAGGGTATATCAAAGTACCTTGCTCCCTTCAACATGACAAGTAAACTGTGTAGATATGTTTGCCACCTCTTACATTAGAAGGGGCGAGAATATGGATATCCAAACTAAATTACGTAGAGCATTAATGGAACATATTGCGAGCTGGAATCATGAAATGTGCCTCTCATGCGAAAACAGGTTTTCAAGATAGATAAATGTAAAGATGAGATGGTGGTAGTGGTGCGCACAGATGTATATAGCGTGTACATCTGTGGTGATGCGTTTACGCGTTGCTATGACAACTGCGTTTTGAATTCTTGTTCTCTGTCATTCCCGTAGGCCTATTTCACACAACGCCATGTAAACGGATGTTTTAAACTTTGACGTAATTTTTAAATTCAATTTTTGGAAAAACTAATGAAGATAGGCAGCTGTGATTTGTTTCATTCGAAAGAGCGTGATTTTTTTCTATACAAACTGTCAAGAAAGTGAGAAATGATTTTTTGACACCAGAGGCACACTTTATGATTCCAGGTCACATATAGATTGATGAAACTTTTTGGTAATAATAGAAACTAGTTATGGTATTTATTGAAGAAATTAGATTAACAGGGTGTTTACTAAGAAATTTTGGCTAAAAACTACATTAAAAAATATTTATATCTTTTCAATTTTTCATAAAAACTGTCTTTAAGTCCCAATAGTTTTTTGTTGCGGTAAACGGTTTCTTCCTTCGTATCCTTAGAAAATACTCTGTAGCCTCACTCCTCACTTCTTTAATTTTTGAGTTTGAAAAGTCAGATAAATGTAATGCTTTGCATCAAATATTATAATGTTCAAATATTATAATGTTCAAAATTTTCTTTTTTCTAACATTCTAAAATTTGTAGACAGTACCAAAACCATGGGCGCCGATTTACGGAAAATATTAGGGGGGATGGCAGAATCAGTCGAATCGCGGTTTTTTCTTTGATTATTTTATTGAGACGCGTCTGATATTTCGGTATTATCGATTTTATTCTTATTCGTTTTCTCTTTTTTTTCTCTCTCTATTTTCTTAAATTTAAACAATGATGGTAAAATTTATTGTACGTTTTCCATTTTTGAGTTTAAAATATTGGGGGGAGGAGGGTCTCCCATCCAAAGTTATCACTGCCCCCCCCCCCAAATGTGCCAAATCGGCGCCTATGACCAGACCTACAACTACAAGAGGTCAGGAAGTCCTGCATTCCGGCTACCTTGTTTACTAGTAAGAAAACTTTTCTTCTAATATAGAAAAGAAGAAAAAAAAAAAAAAAAAAAAAAAATTGCGGGAAACAAATAGAACGTTTTACAAAAGGAACTGTTAGTACACGCTCACAGAAAATAATGCTCTCTAGCGGGAAAACACCGATGCAAACATAAAGTTCTAATATTTACTCAGCTTGAAGCATACTAACAGTTGTTCTGGCCCTCCAATTCTTTTTCTTTCTTTCTTTCTTTTAAGGTGCAAATTCCAATTGTATTTTTAATCAACATCTTCAAACTCGGAAACTAGGATAAATAAAAGTAAGGCCAGTACATATTTTTTAAGTACACGAATGGGAGGAATCATTTACCGTGAAAAATGCACCTTGTCTAAAGGACAATTTTTATGGAAAATTGAAGAAATATATGAAGATTTCAGTACTTAGTTATAATCAATCAAACCCGGTTTTATAAACCCTCTCAATCCAATTATGCAGTTTGTTGTTTTTTTTAGGTGAAAATTCCACTTGTATTTATCAAAATCTTCAAATTCAGAAACTAGAATAAATAGAAGTGAAGCCAATAAATATTTCTGTAGGATATGAAGGGAGGAATCATTTACCGTGAAAAATTCGCTTAGTCCAGAGGACAATTTTTATGGAAAATTGAAAAACCATGAAGATTTCTGTTGTACCTAGTTTTAATCGAAACTGGTTTTTTTTTTTTTTTTTTTTTTAGTAGTAGTAGCAGCAGTAGCCCTAACTGTCTTCTAGTATTGCCAAAGAGTTCCGCCAGTTTATCAGTAATGCTGAGAAAAAATTTCTTTTTCAATTACTGTCGTACCTAATTTCTCAAAATGTCCATATCTTTGTCCCATCAAATGTTACAGCAAGCAAATACATCCACATAGACCTAGGATAAGTTACCTACTTCCCAAATTGAAGAGGAGTCATGTTCTTTGAAACACCCATTCGCGTTTTATATTTTTCTACCCAGTTGTGGTAGGGTCAGAAATGAGAGCATCAAGGAATTAGAACGAGGACATGAGGACAGTTGTTAAACTCTAAGCGAATCGTCGAGTCTCAGCCGAAGTCGGAGGTTTGAAAGCAGGAAATTTATGAGCGAACATCTCGCAGGAAATACGCTGCTCGTAGGTTCCTTTTTGACGTACACTATTCTGAAGAAGTTGTAAATCTAATTTTGACATACCGGCTGAGCAGGGGTAGGGTGGCCGGGCTGTGACTGTGAAATATATTTATTGTTCGATATAGCGTCTTCCTCTGCTAGCCGAATTAAGGAGAATGCTATTTAATTTCAGTCTGTCGGAATCAGCTCATTATACCGGATTAAAAAGCGTATTCATCGCGCTTAATTCGTTGTCGGAAAAATTCCCAAGCGTGCGTTCGTATTCGATTTCCACTCCGAACGGGTGATATAATAAATGGAAAACTTTTACGTCGTAAGCAATAATATCGTCGAGCTTCTCGATCCCTTCTGACTGCCTCTGAAATTGATTTTTATTTAATTTTTTTCTCTCTTCCTTCGCTGACTGGGTCCACAGTGACCGCTGAAACACAATTTTATCTCACGAAGATGAATACATCGGAAAACAGTTAGAAATGATGTCGAGTGGAGTTGATTCTTCAGTCGGTATTCGGCGAAGGAAAGTTGACAGGGAATTTCGAGAATTCGGATAACGACTGGAAAGAATGTGCCCCGAATATCTGAAGACGTTCCAAGTTTGCGGATTTAAGATAAATTGGGTTGACTGAGCCACCAGGTTTTAGTTTTTTATTCCACGAACTCTCACAGAGCCTAAAATATACCACCGGCCTTTGATCAACTGAATGGCCAACTGGATACACGGCAAAAAAAAAAAAAAAGGAACAACTAAAGTTACTTTCAACCGCCTTTCAGGACATTTTTAAGGCAGTTACGAAAAAATTGTAAAAAGAAAAACCATTTTCACACAGAATCTGGTCCAGAGTATATTGCTACATATGTAATATTAAAAGATAATATCTGCTTTCGCGTGCGCCTCCTCTTCCATTTCCTTCTCCACCGCCTCCAACCTGAGAAGGAAACGCTAGAAGGGTTGCCCACATGAAAAATCCAAAAAACTGCAAGGGCAGAACAGCTACTTTTTCCTTAACTACCGATAAGAAATAAAGACAGACATGAAAAACTTGCCTGTATATTACTGATTAAACATAACGACATAGAAAGATATAAGATAGACAAGAGACTTAAAGCGTACCCGATATAAATATTCTGATAGCTACCTTTGCCTTTCCTGGTGATAAGACATTATTCAGACAGCCTGAAATTCTCCTACACGAAGACAGGTATCAGACTAGTAAAGCCTTGGTAATTCGAACCGCTGGAGCCCAGGAAATTAGTTCGATTTATCTATGATTTGTTTTATCAAGTGTTCGATTTCTGGAGAGGCAGTTCGATTTATCGAAAATTCGACTTATTGAGAACGGAGTCTGAATTAAATATGAAAATGCAAAAATTCAACGTGCTGTTTATTAAAGAAGATTTGAATAAAGAACTCGATCAAATTGTAATCTTTCAGTTTACCTACATGTTAAAACACGATTGCCATAACAGATGCACAATAAGACATAAAAAGACATTCTCTCTATCTCTCTATAAATATACTAAAAAAAGTAAAATCCGCCGTCACCTCCTCCGGGAGGAAAAAACTCACTGCGTGTTGTCTACCCTGCTCTTTAATTGCTCATTTCTCCAGGGGTAACCTACCCTTGGGAGAGGGTTCATGGTGGAGGAGGGAGCTCAGTAAAATCCGCCACTGCCACTGCCTTCGGGAGAAAAACCCACTGCGGGTTGCCTACCCTGTCTCTTAATTGCTCATTTCTCCAGGAGTTCATGGTGGTGGAGGGAGCTTGGGGGGGGGGGGGGAACTCTTATGAACAAACCGCCTCCGAGAGAAAAACAAACACTGGCGGGAAATTCTTGGGAAATTATCTTGAATAATCAAAGGAATCTTCTCGAAAATTTCTCATGAAATTTTTTGGCAATTATGGGAGATTTTCCACGAAAATTTCTACTGAGATTCTTCGAAAATTGTCCGTAATTCACCCTGAAAATTTCCAATTGGATATCATCGAAACTTTTTTCTGAAAAAATCCTTCAAAAACCATCAGAGGTACTTCTCAGAGATTTCCAATATTTTGAATGATTGCAGATTTTCTCTAAGATTTCCAGAAAAATTCTCCTGAAATTATCGCAAAATTTTTTCAATGAGGTTCGATGAAACTCCTTGAAAATGATCGGAAAATTTCCCTTAATATCTTCGATTAGCTTTCTCGGAAATTATCTTCGAAAATCAAAGGGATTTTCTCGAAAATTACTCAAGATATTCTTTGGAAATTATTGAAGATTTTTCTCGAAAATTCAATGAGATTCAAAGGAAATTATCGGAGTTTTTTCCCAAAAATTTCCGATGAAATTTCTATAATTATTAGGTCTATTCCAAAGTTTCCAATGAAATTCTTCCGAAATTATCGAACATTTTCCCTGAAAATTCTGATAAAATCCTTCAAAAACTGTCGAAATTTTCCCCCAAATATTTCGCCAGAAATACTTAAAAAATTATCGGAAAATTTTCTCGAACAATTTTGATGAAATTTTTTGGAAAACATTGGACATTTTTTCTATTATTTCCGATGGGATTCTTCGAAAATTGTCGGAGTTTTTTCCCAGTTATTTCCAATAAAATTCCTTAAAAATCATCGGAGAATTTCCCTGCGCTTTACTGATGAAATTCTTCTGAAACTATCGGTAATTTATCCCAAAAATTTCCAATGAAAATCTCTGGAAATCATCTACTTATTTTTCTGAAGAAATTCTTCAAAAATCATCAGAGGTATTTCTCAGTGATTGCCGAAAAAATCCTTTGAATAATTGTAGATTTTCTCTAAAACTTCGAAAAAAATTTCCTTAAAACCATGAGATATAAAATTTCAAAAAAATTATCCTAAAATCATCGGAGTTTTTTTTTTTTTTTAATGAGGTCTGATGCAACTTGTTGAAAATTTGATCGAAAATTTTTCTTTAATCTTTGATTGACTTCCTCGGAAATTATCATCGAAAATCAAAGGAATCTTCTCGAAATTTTCCCAAGAAATTCTATGATTTTTCCCGAAAATTTCCAATGAGATTCTTCAGAAATTATCGGAATTTTTTTCAGAAGAATTTCTGATGAAATTCTTTAAAAATCACTAGGAGATTTTCCCTGAAGTTTCGGATGAAATTCCTCGGAGATTATCGAACATTTTTCCTAAAAATTTCTGATTGATTAATTTCAAAAACTGATGGACTTTTCAGGGGCAAAACTATAGGGGGCGTGGGGGTTGTGGAAAACCCTCCATAATTTGGCAGTCGGAAAATTTTAAAATAGTCCATTCGAATTTTTTATTTTTCATGAATGTTTGTTTGTTTGTTTGTTTGTTTATTTATTATTATTATTTTTTTTTTCAACTAAAAAATATTCTGATTGATAAATCGGCAAATCTTTAATTTTTAAAAGATTTTGTCGGCGAATTTCTGGTTTTCAATAAATATTTGTCGGTAAATTTTTCTTCTTCACCTCCCCAAACTGAAAGTCAAATTTCGTTTCTGCAAACGGAGTACCCTGGACTCCTGTCAGAGATGTAACAGGGCAAATATTAATAATTATCGTCCTATTAACTTATCATCGAACGTACGAAAACTTTTCATGAAAAATATTAAAAACAGAATTTACAATATTTTGGACGCCCAACAATTTGTGGAACAAGCTGGTTTCAGAAAAAGCTTTAGTACGGTAGATTATATTCATGCAATAAATCAATTAATTGAGAAAGCTAAAGAATTCCAAATAAACATTGTACCGCTATTTGTCGATTTTAATAAAGCTTTTGACTCCTTGCTCCACAGTTATATATGGCTTGCTTTGGCTAAACAAGGAGTTCCAGAAAATATTATCGAAATTTTAAACACAATCTACCTTCACTCTGAAGCAAGCATTTGTTTAGAAAAAATCACTGAAAAAATCAAAATTGGCAGGGGTGTCAAACAGGGAGCCCCCTCTCCCCCAACTTGTTCAATGCGGTTTTGAAAGAGGTCTTTCGGAAAATAAAGTGGGAAAATATGGGTATCAAAATTAGAACATCTCTTTTTGGCAATATAAAAACACTTCATAGTTTGAGATTTGCAGACGATATTAAGAATGTTGAAGAAGCTAGGCGAATGGGAGAGGACCTAAGGAGAGAAAGCGAAATAGTTGGCCTAAATATCAACTGGGAGAAAACAAAAGCCATGTCTAATATTCAGAATTTAGGGGAACTGGAAATTAGCGGCCACAAAACCGAAAAAGTTTCGGAATGTAAATACTTAGGCCAAACAATATCTTTCGAAAATAGGTCAGAAAAGGAAACTAAAATCAGAAGAGTCAACGCTGGGAAAGCCTTCTGGGAGCAAAAAATCTTTTGGAATGGTAAATTAGGTTTAAAAGCCAAAATTAAAATCTTTGAAAGTAATGTTATCCCAGTTCTGACCTATATGGCTCCCAAACTTGGGCACATACCAAAAAACAAACACAGAAATTAATCTCAACTCAAAATTCTATGCTTCGCAATATCCTGAAAATCAAAACTCAAGACAAAATACGTATTCCAAAAATTTATGAAAAAACAAAAGCAAAGAGGATGGGAGTTATTTGTAAAAAACTAAAATAAAAATACGCCGGACACGGACACGTAGAAAGAGAATCCGCATTCAGATGGAATAAAATCCTGACGATATGGAAACCCTCTGGAAAACAAAGAAGGGGGAGGCCAGCGACTAGGTGGGTTGATGAGATAAGACAGGTGGCCGGTCATCAATGGCTATTAAAAACCAATAATAGAAAAAAATGGGCTGAACTGTCAACGGCTTATGCCCAGAAATGGGCTGCTGAAGGCTGAGTCAGGGGGAGAGTCACCTCCCATGCCTAATATATGTACAAAATTATAATAATCACTACCGTTTATATATACCATTAGTATATATATGTAAAAGTTTATATGTCGCTCCAGCGTGCCAGGTAATAATAAGAAAAAAAAATTACCCTCCCAGACTAGGTATGCTCATGTACGCAAATGTGAGTGCTTGGGGGATGAGGTTCCAATCTGCATTTGCAGGGACGAAACTATGAGAGGAGGGTGAAAAACCCCAATAATTTGGTAGTCAGCAAATTTTGAAACTGCTCATTTGAATTTTTCATTTTCTAAGGTATAATGTTTTAATGAAGCCTGAAAATGTCTTGAACAAATTCGGAAGATCTTTGAAGTTTCAGAGAAGTCTGAAAGAGTCCTAAAAGTTTTACATAAGTTAGAGGAGGAGGTCTTGATGGGTCAAGAGAGTCTTATTATCATAGTATTAGATGAATTCAAGAAACCTCTCGGATAGTGTATGTTTGCACAAGGGCCGAGGAAGGAGAATGTCTCAAGTAGCTCACAATTAAAAAAGCGCTTCAAAAATAAGGTGAACAAAGGAACAAAGGAAGGAAGAAAAGTGAAGAGTAGAAAAAAGGCAGACTTTTTTGAGGGTACAAGGACGTTCTCAAAAATTAGTCCCCGGGCCCATATTTTGCTTCTGTTTTATTTATTTTCTTCTTTCAATTAAGAGATATTTTGATTGAAGAATCGGCAAATTTTCAAACTTTTTAAATGTTTTGTCAGCGAAATTTTAGTTTTCAAAAAATATCTGTCGGCAAATTTTCCTTCTTCACCCCCCCCCCCCCCCCCAACTGAAAGTCAAATTTCGCCCCTGGGAGTTTTCCACCAAATTTCAAGAACTATCGGAAAATTTTCTCAAAGCGTTTTGATGAAACTTGTTGGAAAATACTGGAAATTTTCTCGAAAGATTTCCGATAAAATTCTTCGAAAATTTTCAGACTTTTCCCGCGAACTTTTTTGTTGAATTTCTTCTGAAATTATCGGTAATTTATCACAAAGATTCCCGATGAAAATCTCTGGAAATCATCTTATGAAGGTACTTCTCAGTAATTCCCAATAACATCCTTCGGCATGATTGCAGATTCGCCCTAAAATCTCCAAAAAAAATTCTCCTAAAGTCATCTGAGATTTTTTCAATGAAGTCCGATGAAATCCTTTGAAAATGATCGGAAATTTTTCTTTAATAATTTTCGATATATTTCCTCGGGCTTTTTCTTCGAACATCAAAGGATGCTTTGAAATTTGCCGGGGTTTTTCCCCGAATAATTTTTGGTGGCATTTTCTGTTGTCCGTAACAGCGCCAAGGAACCCAGAGTAAGGTTGCGTTTTAATATGAATAGATGGCCATCCTGTACCGTTTTTTGTTTTTTTCTGTCACTTGGCGCGGATGCTAGGGGGCATTATCGGGCGAATGATTTATTGCGAACAAAATTTTTCAACGGGATTTCTTTTATTTCTTTTCGTATCCACCCGAAGCGCATCTTGTGAAATTTGAAGAAAAATTACACCGGTCTGAAATGAAGTCCTTCCACTCGTGTTCGAGCTTTGCAATATTTTTGCTTATTCATATCACCACGCAACATGCGGCGTTCCCCTATGTTGCGCGATAAACTGAATGACCCTGTATAAGCGATAGGAAATGCATTATGATCCGGATCCAGATTTGGGGGCGGGCCTCTTCCCCGTGGTACCGGGAGCCTGAGTCGGAGGGTTGGCACGTTTTTCCTTTCATCAGAACGGTGACCTGTACATGTCTGCAAAATCAGCTTTCTTTAATTTTTGCACGAATTAATGCTATTTTTCGATTAAATTTACTTCACTATTTGACAGCGTGTGGATGCAATTAGCGCAGGCTACAGCAGACGAGCGCAAGGGCGATACTCTCGCAACAAACCCGCAAAGGCCAACGAATTCAATAATTACAAGACTGTCGTTATTTTCTGTTTTTTTCTCGTCTTTCCTTTCGTTTTTCGTCTCCGGTGATGATAAAATATTCCTAATCGCCGTAGGCAGTCTGCGGAACGCTGCAAAATGTTTACGAACGCGTTTTACACGGTTTGCGTTTAATTAAATGACAAATTACGAATTATTCTCGCCGAAACGCTATTAAAATGTAAATTTTAAATGAAAAGATAAATTAAAGAACGCTTAATTCGGGGACAGATGTTGGTCGCGCTCAAATCGATCGCAACGACGCCCTCAGAAATCGAGGCTCGGATAGCGGGAAGGAAAAAGGCATGGGACGGAGTGTCCCCGAATCTCACGCTACGGACAATTTCGGGGCACGGAAATCTTTGTCGGAATACGTGAAGGGAATGTTCTCGGTCGTCCGATGCGAAGAGACTGCCGCCAAGTCGAAGGATATCTTTCGAATTCGCTGCGAATATACTACAAATAGTTTCCTAACAAAGTTTGGCCCGTTTGACGGAATAGTTGGTTTTCGACTGAGAGAGGTAATAACGTGATTAAGGGCGACTACACGCAGATGGAGAACGGGTCGCTGCTGAGCAGTATACTTTCAAATATCGACTGGAAGGGCACGAGGCATGTAGTTCGGATAATTGGATTCGGTGAGGTGAAGCGAATGCTGCTCGTTTCAGAGATCCCGGCTACCCATCACTCTCTGCTCGTCGCAAAGGCTTTGAAATTTAAAAGAAACGATATCGGCAGTTCGCACAAGTGTAGGAAAGTAGCGCAAATGACTGCAGCCATTTCAGAAAAATTCTTAACGGAATGGATACACGGGAAGCGATTCTCGCTTTAAATACCTAGGTGCAGAAACGCAGGGACGTGAATTATGACATCTACGCTTGCTTCGTGATCACAGAAAGACTTTCGACTGCGTCCAGCACGAAGAGCTTATGAGAACACTCGGGGAAGCGGCGGGACTGATGGACGGCAGAGACATCCGACCTATCGCCCAACTTTATTGAAGGCAATCAGCGAACGTGAGGATTGATCAGCAGCATTCAGATACCATCAAGATCAGAAAAGGTGTCAGGCAGGAGTGTTTCCTCTCACCACTACTGTTCAGTCTGAATTGCGATTATCAGTTCAAACCGGTTGACGTGTTTTAGTGCGTTCAGCAGTGCATTCGACACCACTATCAGCGTGTACATTATATTCACAAGCATAAACGTGTTAGTTAATTACGTTCGAATTTTTGTGTTGCGAAACGGCATAATTTACTTCTGTTAGACAACGTGTCGTCTAATCCTCTCGCAATGAACAACGAAGAGCTCTATAGAAAACTCAAAGAGGCGATCGACGAAGTCAAGTCCGAAATGACAGCAAAACTCGAGGAAACGAAAAAGGAACTGTTGAATAAGAATTAAGTAATAGGGAAGGAGCTGGCGCAGCTGAAAGAAAAAAATGCCATTCTACTTCAGAAGCTAGAAGAGCACAAAAAATATAGCTTCAGAAATAATATAATCATAAAGGGCATCGCTGAAACTGAGAGTACGGCTCATGGAAGAAACAAACAGAGTGGCAGACCAATTAGGCGTGAGACTTGAGCCATTCGACTATTGCGATATCCATCGGCTCCCATCAAAGAACAAAAACTATCCTAGGCCCGTGATCGTAAAATTGAATAACCGTACGAAGAAGAGACGACTGGTTAAAAGCTCTAAAGAGAGGAAACTGAATGGCATATATGTTACAAACCACCTAACCCATTCAACGCGCCAGCTAAAATCGCAAGCCCTAGAATATCGCAAAAATAACATTATAAAGTATGTATGGGATACTGACGATGGTAGCCTATATATTCGAGTTTCCGATGACAGTCGAGCTAGAAGGGTAGACAACGAAGATGTACTGGACCAAATTATCAAGGAGGCCGTTACACAAACCAAGAAAAAAACAGCAACCCGGGAAAAAAGACGAGCGAGGAGACTCAGAAGAAACTGGATTCATTCAGAAGACAACCAAGCCGTACCACTAAAATACCTGCTATGAGTAAATAACAGGCATGTAAGTACACGGTCAAAGTCATACGCAACTCGCAACTCGCCTCCCCAAGTCGGCACGCAGTCTCCGTGGAGAGAGTAGACTGCAACAACCCCCCGCCCCCCGGATGAACACCATAAATAACCCAATTAACCGAAACACTGAACCCACTCAAAATAACCCGACCATAATTCATATCCGGAATAAAAACTTAGACCTAGGTGGTGGTGATGGTATTGGTAAAGCTCGCGCCTCTAGTGGAAAATCTTTCTGTAAAAACATTTTAAATATTCTGCATTACAACTGTCAGGGTCTGGCGAGTGAGGATCGGGTCTACGAATTCGAGGAAGCACTTAAGGAAATTGGAGTTCAACAATCGATACGAAAGTGTATAGACGTATCTTTCTACGTGCTTTACGCGCTGTGATAGTTTCGTCTTTTCAAACCGGTATTTTGATAACGTACCTAGTTAATCATTCCACTACTATTACGATCGAAAGCAAGTGTATACAAGTGCAACGATGGACGAAAATCTACTGAAAGAATTGGCAGCAGATATAAAAAGCATCAAGGCCGCAGTACAAGATATTCCGAATATAAAAGCGATGATAAACGAGACAAACGTAAAATTCGATACCCTAACAGAAGAGGTGGGTAAGTTAAAACTAGAAAATAACGAGCTAAAAGACAAGATGAATGTCTTATCACAGGAAAATCATGAGCTTAAACAGGCCGTTTATGCTTTAGAACAATATAGCCGCAAAAACAACGCTATTATCACCGGAGTACCACCGGCTGAAAACGAAAATACCCGTGAAATAGTCAAAAAAATTGCAGGTGTGCTACAAATCGAAATTAGCGATTACGATGTTACGGCTGCTCATAGATTACCCGCAAAAGGAGGAAAAATACCTGCGATAATAGTTAAGTTAAACAATAACGATACAAAAACTGCACTAGTTAAAAACTCAAAAGCAAAAAAGCTAACTTCTGCAAGTTTAGGATGGGAAGAAGAGTCACCGATATTTGTCTCCGACCACCTTACAACCTACAATGCAATCCTACTAAGCAAAGCCAAACAATTAAAATTCAGTGGTATCATTTCGCACGCATGGTGTCGCGGGGGAAAAATCTTCATACGAGCCAACGACAACGAACGAGCTATAATCGTTACAGACATCTCACAACTTACAGTTCTCGAACATCTACCCCCGAATAATAAAAACCAGTATGATGAAGAAACAGAATCTGAGGAAAGGGCAACCACAAGGAAACCAGAAGAGACTCCAACCGAAAGATGTCTAAGAACCCGTCCACAATCGCAGCCAAAACAGCAGCCTATCACGCAATACACCGCTAACTCACAGAGCATTTCAAGAACAAAATCCCAAAAACGTAAATAGTGTAAAAAGCTGAACTCAACCTGCCCATCCGCGTCCGGTCAAGCAGGGCAGTTGCGACCAATCCCTCCAACCATACTCTACCAGAATACTATAACCTCTACTGAAACTAAATTTAAAACTAACATGAACACTAATAATTCACACGCCCAAGGTAATACTAATTCCAACGCAAACACTTACGAAAATACTGATAATAATACGGAACCTTTCACTGTAACTAATGCAACCGCCAACCAAAAACAGAAACGATTTCAAACAAAAACTAGCCAAACACACACGCTAAAAATCGCCAGCCTGAATGTTCGCACGTTGAATAGCCGAGATAACCTAACGGAGCTGGAAAACGCATTAAGCAGCCATAAGATAGACATTATGGGATTATCAGAAATAAGAAGACAGGGGGAAATGGTAATAGAAACAAAAGAAGGTAACTTATTGTGTTTTAAAGGCAATAACATCGGCCAAAGAGGAGTCGGTTTTTGGATCCATAAAAAACTAAAAAACTCTTTAGTAGAATTTAAAGGCATATCTGATAGAACCGCGCTTCTGAAAATGAAACTTAAGGAAATTAAGTGGGACATAGTAGGGCTAAGTGAAACAAGAAGATACGGCGAAGATCTAGCAGCCAGAAAGAATGGGAACTGGCTATTCAGTTATGGGGAGACAAGAGGACACAGGTGTAGGGTTTTACGTGAGAAATTGCATAACGAATAGGATAATCGAAATAAAAGGCATAACAGAACGTATTGCGGTGCTGAAACTTAAGATAGATACAGCAATCAACTTATCAATAATACAGATATACGCACCGACGACTACAGCCAAGGAGCAGGATTTAGACGAGTTCTATGAGCTAGTTGATAAGACGTATACAGAGGAAAAAGAATACTACACTATCATAATGGGAGACTGGAACGCGAAAATCGGTACCGACGTAGCACCCTTATCAAATATAGGCAAATACAGGATTGGTAACACAAATGACTGCGAGTTAAGACTACTAAATTTGGCAATGAAAAATAACCTCAAAATCGCAGAATCCTTCTTCAAAAAGCGTGCCAACAAAAAATGGACTTGGATATCCCCTGACGGTAGAACCAAAAACGAAATCGACCATATTCTCGCAAATGACCAGCGTATCATTACCAACGTGGACACCCTGTCGTCTTTCCGGTTCCCCTCAGACCATAGAATAACCAGATGCTCCATAAATATCCTCAAGAGAGCCAAATACCTAAACTACTTACGAAATAAGAGTAAGGGCAAACTAACGATATCAGAACACAAAGTTACAGCGGCCAACGAAAAAATTAGGGAACTGATAACAAATACAAACTTCTACGAAACAGACGATGTACAGAAACTATATACCATAATTACAAACGCAATTCAGAAGACCATACAACAACTAGGCGTCATAAAAGCAATTGTCCCTACAGACGATAAACTAACAACAAACACAAAACAACTACCGTAATCGTTCGCATATAAGACGCACCCCAAATTTGAGATTGATTTGTCAAAATTTTTATTTAGGTGCAATTATAAGACGCAGGTCAGTAGGTTATTGCTAACAATAATTTTTAACATTGTAATAACTATTCAAATTAACGTCTTAATCATCATCATCAGAGCAGGAATCGTCACTCGAAAAAGAATTGTCGGTCGAAGAGGAATCTTCATGTACTCGTTCATCTATACCTGCTTCCTCCCATACGATATCATCTCCAGTCCCGTCGAGAGCAGTAGATATGCAACACTTTTTAAGTGATTTGGCCACTACATTCTCTGACACTTTTCCCCAAGCGATCGAAACCCACTTGGCTACTTCAGACGCAGGAGCCTTCTTAATTTTTCCAGATTTAGTAAGAGGTAAATTGTCAGTGAACAACCATTTTTCGTATTCGTCTCTTACATTATCTTTGAAAGGCTTGTTTACTGAGACGTCTAATGGCTGAAGCTGGCTAGTCATATCGCCAGGGATAATATTTTCCACCTATGACCCGATTATAAGACGCGCTCGATTATAAGACGCACCCTTGATTTTGCATTTGAAAACTTGAGAAAAAAGTGCGTCTTATATGCGAACGATTACGGTAATAACGAAAAGGGCAAACTTGAAGAGATCAGGCCAAAAGTCGCCCAGAAACAAAATCGAACTAACGGAACTTAATAAACTGATAAAGAAGGCGATCCGCGAGGATATTAAGAACTACGAGTCTAAGGTAGCCCGTGAAATTATCGAAGAAAGCTGGTCTACCAAAAAAGCCAAGAAAGCCCTAACAAGGAACACAAAAATCCTATCAAAAATATCAAGAATTGACGACTCAACCACCCATAACAGGGACGAAATTTTAGAAGTTGCAACGAGATTTTACGCGGAGCTATACAACGACGTCAGAACAAACCAAAAAATAGAATTATCCAATAACAATATAGACTTTCCGTGTATATTACCCTCGGAAACCGAAAAAGTGTTAAGTAAACTGAATAAAAATAAAATATCAGGCCCAGACAATATCGAAAATGAAATTTTAAAAATGAGTAAGGATGCCCTAAAAGAACCTCTAACAATTTTATTCAATAAAATAATTGAAACTCAAACGACTCCAGAACAGTGGAATACAGCCGAAATAATACTTCTACACTAGAAACGGGACAGAGGAAATATAAATAATTACCGCCTAATAAGCCTAACATCAAACCTGAGTAAAGTGTTTCTAAAAATTTTGAAGGATAGAATATACCCAATATTAGATATGAATCAACCCTATGAGCAAGCGGGCTTCCGGAGAAATTATTCTACAGCAGACCATATACATACGATTAATCAGCTTTTGGAAAAAACAAGGGAATACAATCTAGAAGTCAACGCTCTTTTTATCGACTTCAATAAAGCATTTGACACGATTTATCATGATAAGATATGGTTAGCTCTCGCTGAGCAAGGTATACCCACAGTAATTATCAATATTCTCCAAAAACTTTACTGCAACGCAACCGCTTATCTAAGATTAGACAAAAAGGGCAAAAAATTCGAAATACGGAGAGGTGTGAAGCAGGGCGACCCGCTCTCACCGAACCTATTCAATGCGGTACTTGAACAGGTCTTTCGAAAATTAAACTGGGGAGAAAAAGGAATCAAAATTGACGGTAAATACCTGAATAATCTTAGATTTGCGGACGATATAGTTCTGTTAGGAAAGAATACTAGGGAACTGGAGGAAATGATAACCGAATTAAATCAGGCAAGCGCGGAGGTAGGCTTAACAATAAACCTGAGGAAAACGTTCTTCCTCTCGTAAGACCCCGATGCTAAACTGTTACTTAATGACACCAAAATCGAAAGAGTAGAGGAAACCAATTACCTAGGCCAGAGACCATATCAATTAATAAAAAATTCGACTCTGAGATACACAAAAGAATACAACATGGATGGAAAAGTTTTTGGACCCTAAAATATGTCCTCAAAAATGATATGCAATTAAGAACAAAAATGAAAATATTTGAAAGCTGCATCATCCCTTCTATAACGTATGGATCTTAGACATGGGCCCTCACGAACTCTCAACTTAAGAAACTGCAAACAACTCAAAACAGAATGTGGAGAAGTATTCTAAACATAAAAGCAAAAGACAGGATAAAGAATAGAAAAATATACGAAAAAACAAATTCGAGTACAATAACATACAAAATCAAGAAGTGCAAATTCGCGTTTGCAGGACACCTAGCGAGAGAAAAAGATGATAAATGGCACAAGAGAATAACCGACTGGACACCATATGGGCTAATACGAGGAATAGGGAAGCCAGCAACCAGATGGCGCGACGAAATCGAAAGAAGAGTAGGAATAATCTGGGGTAGAGTGGCCCAAAATCGCAAAATTTGGGCAACCACGGGGGAGGTCTATGCCCGCGTGCGGGGTGGGTTGATATGACGGTGTACAATGTATATAACTTTGTCTGCACTGTACACTAGGTCTACGAAGACTGTAATAATAATAATAATAATAATAATAATAACTATTGTTCAGTCTGTACTCAGAGGTCATATTCGGATAGGCCCTAACTAAAGCGTCGGGTGGTACTGTGGTGAATGGACGCGGGATACATATCTCCGATACGCGGATGATACTGTCATTTTGGCACACAATGAAACGGAATTGCAGCGCATGATGGACAATTAAGAAATGGAAGTCAGATGAGTATCTTGGTCACATCCATCGCAGCCCAAAGTTGGAGATACTACGCCAAATTATTCAGGGCAAGATTTAGAGAGCTCATACGGCTCGAGGATTTGCGCAGGTGGATCGCCAATCTTCGCGTGGAGCCAGCGTAAGAAGAAGACAAACTCTGCATGTTCCAGAGAATATCGTCTTCTCGACGACAGCTCGATTATACATAAAGTTTGCGACTAGGTACTCGATGGACCCGCCGTCAGCGAGTGTTTAAAACTTGAAGCTAAAACTACCTGCTAATTGCGCCCATTTGTCCGAAGTCGATTAATTATTTGCTCTCTGCGCTGCCGATGCTGTACATCTAAAATCATCCATTCGCCCGAGCGAATATACAAACTTAGCAATACAAGGGTCCCGTATAAGTTTAATCGTGTCTAGAACCTCTTGAAACTTCTTTCTGTTCGTAAACGTTCTTGTTTAATAATTCGTGTTTAACTTCGCAAACAAGACAATGTGAACGATCAAGCTGGGAGTTCGTGTCGCTAAGCACTCCACGTACTCGAAAGGTTCAAGAGCAAATATACAGCACTCGCGTCGCTCATCTCTCCGTCTGTCTGCTGCTGCTAGGGTCTGTTAAAGAACTGTGTCACACAACTGCCCTGTTATGGAGCGTCTCTCTACCTGGTCACCCTAACATGTTAGCGAACTCAGACGAGGCACGGGATTCAGGCGAAATTCTCCTCGTAGCAGATAATTAAGACCTCTCTTATCTCTAACTGAAAAAATAAAAAATGTCCATCACCCGTGTCTTTCTTTTTCACTCTCTATCGTTGCTTCGTATTTTATTACCTTCTGTTCACAGAAAGTACTTTGCAGCTGCCTTCCTAGAGCACATCTTGCTTTTTTGGGATCGGTTATTGCCTATACTGCAATCGAAATTTTATTTCTTTCCCAGTGTGAGTTGAGTCACGGTCAGTTAGTAAAGAGGGCAGTAAAAGCGTCGTCACACATGATTGCGATGCGGTGCTTTGCTAATAGCGGAGTGTGATGACTGACGAGTTATTTTGTTTGTCGTTATTGATTGATAAGTTTAAGGCAGCCTTATACGATGGAAAATAAAGATCTAACGGACGCAACAATGGCGCTTCCGGTTTTAAACCTAAGTATGTGGA
Organism: Acanthococcus lagerstroemiae; assembly: GCA_031841125.1. Classification (NCBI taxonomy): domain Eukaryota; kingdom Metazoa; phylum Arthropoda; class Insecta; order Hemiptera; family Eriococcidae; genus Acanthococcus; species Acanthococcus lagerstroemiae. Next base: position 28,663,578 of record CM063113.1, on the reverse strand, counting down.
CAAACAAACTAGATACACGAGAATGAATGGCGTTTGCTTCCGACAGTGGCACTTGTGGTTTTAAATGTGAAAGTGAACATAATTGTACGCAAAAGCCCAGTCTTCGAAAGGCGAGTGGACCCGGAAGCCTGAACTTCCACCTGACCCAGGTCTTGAGCGGACACGGTTGTTTCGGCTTGTACCTGCACCGGATGGGTTTGGCAGCAAGCGCCGAGTGCACCCATTGCACAAGCAGAGAGGAGGACACACCGTGGCATACGCTGTTCAAGTGCGACGCCTGGGAGGAGAGGCGCGGGGCGGTCACGATCGATCCTGGAGAGGGCGTGATCGACCGTCTTGCGCCGGACATCCTGTTCCCGGAGCTGTTGAGGAGCCGAAGCGGTTGGAACCGGGTGTCGGGTTTCGTTTCGACCATCATGCGACGGAAGATGGAGGCTGAGTGGTCGAGACAGAGGACGCAAGGAGGAGAAGCTGGACTTGCTGCTGCTGCTGCGGCGGCGGCGGATACCACCCAGCGAAGCTCGCCCGTAGCACCAGGGCTGGAGCAGAGCTCATCCGCAGTGCAAGGGCTGGAGCCACAATCAGACGAGTCTCACGCGACGAGTGAGTGAAGAGGAACAGGCAGCGCGTCCGGCAGCGGGGGACCTGAAATTTCCAGGCGAGCGCTCTGGGAGTGCGGACCTCGGTCAGTAGGGAACCCCGTGGTGGCCCTGGCAGGACGCGCGCATCGTTCCAGCCAGGAGAAATGGGGACTCGGGTCCGGCCCCAAAGCGTTCCCTTGGGTACTGATGCGATGCCCGAAAGAGTAGTTTCCGGTACCAGGGGTGCGGTGTCTAAGGGGCCACTTTGGCATGCGTGCATCTCCATACGTCCCACACAGGTTCCTCGAAAAATTTAGCTGGCCAAAAGTCGAAAAATGAACTACGATAAATTGATAAACAAGAAGGCAGGTATCGTTCTGCAACTCTCAAAGCACTTGCTTTCATCTATACCAGCTGACTTGGCTCCAGTCTTCTAGTTATCAAACATTGTCAAGTAGGCGGAGCTAACTATGAGCCGATTTTGAGTTTTATGCACATGTTTTAACGCATGCCTTACTATTGTGATATTGTGTGGTTTAATATGATGAATATGTTTTTCTGATGTACTTTTCATGGTGAATCAGAATTTATGTTTGTTTTTTGGTTTAAATGCGTTACAGCATGACAATTTGATGTTTGAAATAAGTACAGTTATGTTATCTGATGTTCAAAACTTTCAGCTCTCCAAAAGTTTCTGGGCATTTCTGGGTAAAACGTTTTGCTCTCAGTTATTCCTTAGGATGCGTGTTTTTAAAAGCTTTTCATACTTTTTGCAACTTTTCGCAACTTTGTGAGAAAACGCTATATGTATAACTGTTATTAACACTACTGCTTCACACGTTGAATTTTCCGAATTTTCAGCTTTGCCCCTCCCCCTAGAACCCCTTGGGTTTATGGCCAAGATAATGTCAAAAACGTATTCAAGAGATTTGAAAATATGTATTTTAATGCGTTACGCGGTAGTTCTTCGAATTTTCATTTTTGCTCCTCTCCCTTGAGTCCCTCCTGGGTTTCGACTGAAAATTTAATGAAAAATTAATTCAGCCCTTTCGAAAACCCCCGAATGTCAAGTTTCAGATTTTAGGCCAGCTAGATTTTCTGAGGAACCACTGTGCGTGCCACCACACCAATCGTACGCAAAAGAAACAGATAGGAAGATGGTTTTACATCGTGCTTAAAGTCTCTGCAAAAGTGACTCGAGGTATCAACATAAGGAATCCATGAAAGGAGTTCTTTTTGTGAAGTTTGTAATATTATTGAGTATGATTTGTGCTGAAATTAGGGTCGGCGTGAACCAACCGACATTTGTAAACAAAATTAGTTTTTAGTATCGTTGGAAAGAGCGTAAAAAGTATAATTTTTCAGAATTGGGCCCCCAATGCAAAAATGTGTGCTCACGTTGATCAAAGCTTATCAGTAAACGCTATGTCTGTATGTCATATAATTTCTACATGACTCTTGAACTTCGAATCACGTGTTCTCAAAAAACAGATTTTGCTGGTTGGTTCCGTGACGCTTAACAGCGTCCAAGTGCGATCGTACTTTTTGTTTGAAGTTCTATATCTAAATACCTTTATTGGGATTATTATTTGTTACAATACATTGATTTTATTTATCAATTTTGTGTCGCCCCCAAAGTAGGGCTCACTAGTTCCCAGGCCCGTATCGGGCAAAGGTTTCACGTAAGCGCTCCCACTCTTTCCTGTGTTTTGCTATTGTTTGAAAGTTTTTATTTATTTTTTAATTTATTCATGTCGTCCTTCCATCTTGTAATTTGTTTGCCCCTCCTTCTTTTTCCGTCCCACGGCTGCCAAAAAGTAGCCCTATAGGTCCATCGGTTGTCCACGAGGCGGAAGATATGACCTGCCCAGTTCCATTTGGTATTTCTGATATATCTGATTGTATCGATGTTATTTTTCAGTTTTGTTTTTATCGTTGCTGTATTTATATGGTCTCTCCTGCTTATGTTCAACATTGACCTTTCCATCGCATTCTGCGTGACTCTAATTTTATTTAGGACTTTTTCTTTTAGAGACCGTGTTTGACATCCTTAAGTTAGGGCGGGTACGACGCACTATTGAATACTTGACTTTTTTGCTTTGTACTAAAGTTGCCTTTGAAAATATCTTTTAGGGACCAGTATTTCAACCATGCTTTTGTTATTCATATATTTACTTCATTTTCGATTTGATTTTCAAGAGCTATTTTTTGGTCTAGGTAAGTTCCCTCCTCTACGATTTCGATGTCTTTTCCGTCTATTGGAATTCTCTTTTGTCCTACGGTTTTCGAATGGATTTTTTTTTTTTTTTTTTGGGGGGGGGTATTTATTATTAGTCCTGCTTTTTTGCTTTGTCTGTTTAGGTCTTTGAACATTTCCTTTAGTTCGTCTAGTGTTTTTGCAAGAAGAACTATATTGTCTGCGAATCTTAGATTCGTTAAGCGACTACCGTTTATGTTAATCCCCCTCCCTTCACAGTAGAGATTTCTAAATATTTCTCCCAACGCGCAGTTGAATAGAATCGGCGATGAAGGGTCGCCTTGTCTCACCCCTTTTTTGATGTCAAAGCATTCACCCGTCGTGTCCGTCCTAATCCTAGCTTTCATATTTTTTTATATTTCGTATATTAGTTTAATAAATTTTAGGGGAGTTCCTTGATTTTTGAGCGAGCTTAGCAGAAATTCGTAGCTTATAGAATCAAAGGCCTTGTTATAGTCTATTAGTCCTATGTGTATGTCTTTTCCGTACTCGTTACACTTTTCTATTATCTGACTGACCGTGTGTGTAAGTATGTGGACAAACAAACGAGATACACGAGAATGAATTGCGTTTGCTTTCGACAGTGGCACTTGTGGTTTTAAATGTAAAAGTGAACGTAATCGTACGTAAAAGAAGCAGATAGGAAGATTTACATCATGCTTACAGTCTGCAAAAGTGACTTGAGGTATCAACATAAGGAATCCATGAAAGGAGTTCATTTTGTGAGGTTTGTAATATTATTGTGTATGACTCGTGCTGAAATAAGGGTTGAAGTGAACCAACCGACATTTGTAAGCAAAATGAGTTTTTAGTATCGTTGTAAAGAGTGTAAAAAGTGGAATTTTTCAGAATTGGGCCCCGAATTCAAAAATGTGTACTCACGTTGATCAAAGCTTATCAGTAAACGCTATGTCTGCCTGTCATAAAGTTTCCACATGGCTCTTGAACTTTGAATCACGTTTTCTCAAAAAACAGATTTTGCTGGTTGGTTCCGTGATGCTTAACAGCGTCCAAGAGCGATCGTACTTTTTGTTCGAAGTTGGTTAGTGGAATAGCCGCCCAGACTTCAGCTGAAAGGCCGACCTTGGCTTGTTTTTTGAAATTACTGAATTTGTATACATCATGTTGTACATTTTAATGTTTATTGAAAGTTTGGTACTTTATTTCAACTCAATTATCAAAATATGGCGCGTTCTTTGTAAACAACCGAATTCGAATTCTGTGAAGTTTTTTCAATAGAGAATAGATACTAAATTCATCAAATTGAATGAATTAACCAGTATCGGTTTTGGTATGAGTATAAAGAGATTTGCGGAATTCTATAATTCTTCAACCAAAGCACGAATCACGTTATCTGTCATCTTTCCAATCAGAATAATTCTAAACAAATGATCTACAATTGAGGAGTTATCGGTCAAAAGGGCGTCCGTTCAACGTATTTCTTATGGAACGGACGCCCTTTTGACATAACTCCTCAATTGTATGTATACTTTGCAGTAGATTATTTTTCGAACGTTCTCTGTCAATGCTGAGTTACAAAGTCAATATTGTTATGATGAACAACAAATGTACTTCCAATATGTTCTCAAAACTGCATGCCCGTTAACCGTTAACAAGTTCTGATATTATTGGTGATAATGATAATCGTGGTTATGTCTGTTCAAATTGTAAACTTCATTTGAATTGAAATAAAATCTCTTATTAGAATCGACATACAATTCTTCATTCGTCTTTAGCCGATGACAAATACTCCACGAATTCGTTTCAAGTTTCATTCAAATTTGAGTCATTTTCAGAAAATCTTTGCTGCGTGATAGTGCGTGATTGTAATCAGAAACTTTGTAGTTTGAAGCCTCGAACGACTTGAATTTAACAAGATGTGCGTGTATTGTCACCAGCTTACGTTTCATATCAGCTCTTATGTTTGAAAACAGAAGACCTTTTAAACATAGACACTAAATATGGCAGTAAAAGCGCCGTCACACACACTGCGGCATTGAGCATCCGAGAGTTTGTATTATTTGTATTATTAGTTTTTCCCAGACTCGTACGTAACGCTGCCAGAGAGTTCTTTATTTCAGTGGGTTGAGTCACAGTCAGTTCAGTAAATGGACGCTGTTCAGCAAAAGGGAACCAACTAGCAAAATTCGCTTCTAGAGAAAATGTGATCCGAAGTTCAAGAGCCATGTAGAGACTATATGACATCGCGTTTACTAACAAGCTTTTCTCAACGTGAGTACACACTTTTGAATCGGGGGCCCAATTTTGAAGAATTCTACGTTTTACGCTCTTTCCAACGATAGTAATAACTCATTTTGTTAACAAATGTTAGTTGTTTCCCTTCTGTTGAACAGCGTACCCTTTCGCTTACCCTGTAACACTCACCGACTATGATGCTGAAAATGAAATGACCCAGCAGAAAAATGATCGTACTCTCTAACTTCAATTCAGCAGCGTATTCCTAAACAGGGACGTACCGATGGAGGGGGGGGGGTATGGGGCAACTTACCCTCCCTGTAGGAATTTTTCACTCAGCAGTTCGAGAAAATTTACTAATTCAGTCAGGCGAGTTGGGAAAATCCAACAAGTTGAAGGGCTATTTTTTTTTCTTTTTTGCTTTGATACTTGGGAATTGAGTTAAGATGAGAGGGAGAACCCAACAAGTCAGAAAGTCTTTATTCCCTTTGGTTTGATAATTGGGAATTTTGAGTTGAGTCAGTTAGAAAAATACAACAGGTCAAAAGGTTTTTTTTTTACTTAGATACTTGGGAGTTCCGAGTTGAGTGAGTCGAAACTTCCCCAATTTTCACCTTTTTACCCCCCCCCCTCAAACACTCTTCGGTACGTGCCTGTTCTTATACTCTTTTTTTGGATCCGCCTGGACAGCGAGTACCCAGTGCTTGCTCAAGTGTTAAAAATTTTGTTCCAATGTTCTATGTTTTGGCCGTATGAACATTGTTTTTCGACACTCCTCAATGTGAAAAACAAATCCCTTAGAAAGGTAGAATGAAGACATGCGAGTGTGTCTCCAACATTCCTCCTTGCATTTTTCAACTTGACAGAGCACACCGGGGACAAATTTCACCTTAATATATATTTCATGTCAGCAAAGCGTTATTGTGTTCAGTAATTACATTTCCAAATTGTTCTTCACAACTGTAAAATACAAGCCTAAAATTCTTTTTATTCTGTATTGACGGAGTGTCACGAGATCCAGCATATATGAGAGAGGATGCCGCACATCCGGAAAGACTGAGAATCACTATTGTAGATGAATTATACCGACTACAACGTTACAGTACTTTGAAGCACCTTTTGTGCGAGTGTTAGTTCAAAAATGAGTCCCGGAGGTAGAATTGATAATCCTAAAAATATACGATTCGATGCTGTGTAAATCCCTGAAAATACATGATTTGATACAACATGCACCATGAAGGAGGGAAAGGATTTTCCACTTTTGGGGGAGAGATTCATTAGAAGTTAGAACAGTTCGGGTTTGTGTTCGAGACTAACGTTAGACCTGGGTTTAAGTATGATACATCCCATGAAAAAGAGGGGAGCGAGTCCACCATTAATCAAGAATTCTAATGAAGTTGGAATTCAGCTTGCTTTAGAAGACCTAGTAATGAAATATAATCAACACTGCACGGATTCCGTGCTCACTAGAACAGATTGAGTAGTGCACAACTGGTTAATGGCAACAAAGAATATGAGGCCCGGAAAACGCGAGGATTGTAGGAGACATTCAAGACGAAATAGGAGATTGGTGACATAGTGACCGCACTCGGATTTCAATCTCAGGTTTCCCGGTCCTGTTCGCGTTTTCCAGGTCTCGCGCATCGCACACGATACTCAAAGTTTCACTCACCTCTCTCTTTTCTCCGTTACACGATGGTCATCCTTGGAGCTTTTGGCCGACGAGACGGTGATGTGTGGCGGAGGCTGCGGATTCGGCGGCGGCGGTTGCGAATCGCGCGATTCACTGGTAGTGGTCGAGTCGGACTTGACCGGTGGATTAGGCCCACCACCGGGTCCCACACCGGTCTTGTCCACCATCATTTGATTATCGTCTACCTGCAACTGAACGAGAGAACGTGCTCGAATTAATGACCGCGACCGCACCAACCATTAACCGCGAGCGGCTTATACACGAAACGAACTAAGTTACACGTAATACGCATTTCCAATGAGCGCGATTATCCGATTATTATGTCCCAGTGTCGAAAGACGCAATGCTAATTGCGAACCCGCATCGCTGGCGCACCAATGTTACCGTAGCGGGCCACTGTCGCGGTTAACTATATGTAACATTATGTATGCAGAAAACCAACCAAATTGGGGTACGAGTGCTTCTCTGCGCAAAGCTACGAAGCTCGGTAAGTAAAGTGGTCATTGCAACTACGTGAATACAGCTAATATCTGATTGAACTCGGTAGCTCTTTATAGCTAAATGTAGCCCCGGATACGGTAAGGTTACTGAAAATGGTCTTGAAGTATAGACGATCGGCAATATTGTTGACAGAGACAAAAGTTCAACTGAATATGAGTCAATTCAATTTGAGAATGTCGCAGGAAGAACACTTAATGTGCCCAGTACCTAGAAACCTACTTCAACTTGCTACTTGCGAGCATTTTCAACAAAATTAGAGACAATCAATGTTCCCATTGTAGCCCTGTCCAGTAGCGGGTTCGGGAAGACATCTTGAAAAGAGACGTTCAAAACATGCATGTAAGAACAGTTGTTGTACTGTTATCAGCCTCCTTTACCTGCGTTTTTACATCATTTTTTCGCCCTTACGATGACAGTGAAATAAGTGAAGACAAAAGTACTTGGACTTTTCAATAATTTGTACATTTAGCTGTTCCCTGTTTAGTTTCAAGAACTTTCAAAAAAAGGCATTGTTAATTTCACTTCTCTGATCAACGCTTCCCCGTATGTATGGAAGATAGCCAAGACGATAGTCATCTTAAAACCAAGCACGCCAACTGAAAATCCAGAATCCTATAGACCAATTTCGTTATTGCCAGTTAGTCCCAAGATCTACAAAAAAAAAAAAAAAAAAAAAGAGACCAACGCCTGCATGGCAGGACATCGTTATATGTGGCAGTTTCTATAAAATGGGGTAACTTTGTCAATCGATCAGTCTCAGAAAACGCGAAGAAAGAAAAACAAAATTTTTTGGTTGAAACAATCAATTTTGAAATTTTGGTCGATTTCTATAGAAAAAACATGGCAATAACGAAGAGACAACATTTACGGGTGTGAGAGAGAGAAAAAGAATTATGAATATTGATTATGAAAGAGAATGAGAAAAGAATACAAATGTCTGCGTCGCGATGTTCTGAATTATTACCACATAGAAGAGCGAAAAATTACCTTTCCAACAAGCCCTTGTCGAAGCTGGTAACGTGACTCCGCGGCGAGTTACGGCCGCTTGAAGGAGTCGGAGAAAAAGGTATGTCAAACTTTAGACGCGTTTTTCTCGAAACCGTGTTTTCGGGCGTTCTTGTTACGCTCATCTTTAACCGCTTGTATCTCCGCAAAGAAAAACGCTACAGATCTCGCCGATAGCTCCTTGGAACGGGTATTCCTCAAAATTCGTCGGATCGACAAAGTTACCCCTTTTTATAGAAACTGCCACATTATGGATATGTCGTCCAGGTGACTGCGTTGACGGGTATACCTATACACTTCAATGCCTTCTCTGCCGAGAGAAGGAGCACTCTCGCTCACAAACAGACAATTTACTAATGAATTAATACGTATTTAGAGACTATAGCCTATCTCTTATTGGCGGTCATTGGAAAAGATATCGAGAAATAGACCTATTGGTAATCATGTTTAAGGTCTTTTGTTCAGGAATATAAGAGCTGATAGATGAAAGGTAATTGGGATGACACTACCCCCCCCCTCACACACACACACACACACACACACACACACACACATCTACACACAGAGCACATTATACACTTACTAACAGTGACGACGTTAGTAGAGCTAAAGATGATTAGAAGAATAAATTTCATGGAAATTTCCATCAACAACACGAACGCACTTTGCAGTCAATTACTAAAAAAATGGTTGGAAGAAACGAGAAAAAAGTGATTGCAAGAAGCTCGTTGCCAACTCAAAAAATTACCTTTTCCCGCTTTTTCTAACGAATGGCAATGTCCCAATAGAACAAAAGTAAAAAGCTAATTCTCTTAGAGATTTGCCCAATGATTTCCCGATTTTTTTTTTTCAATGTTCTCTACCGAGGGCAATTTTTCCAATCGATTTTAATGTTTCTGTGTTCGAGAGAATTTCCATCCGTTCCCGAATGATAGGTTCTTGGTATGAAGTAGCGAAAATTTGTTTCGAGCTGGATTTTTTTAGACACACTGTACGTCAAAATTATTTCCATACCTCGTGAAGGTCACGACTGGAGCAGGTAGTTTCAAAATTCCCCGGCTTAACCAGGATTCGGAAATTTTGTTTACTTGTTTTCAACCTTGTCGAAATGCGGTTGTACCCCTCCCGGCTAACGGATTCCCTTTCAGCTATCAATATAAAACGTCCTTAAACCATCGTTTGATTTTCTCTGTCACTCGTGAGAAAGCTGGACCACTGTCTTCGCCGCCCTTATACCTGTCGCAATACGAATTTGGGGAATTTTATTTACAATATACGCGTCCAGTCGAAGGCATTTTTTCTACGACGTACGTCTCTGGTTGGGCGGTTGTTATCGCCCCACTCCGTATTCAAAGCCAATGAAAGTCGATGTACATTTTTGGGCTCAGTTACTCTAGAGATTTCAAATTTCGTCGGCATCAGTTATATTTGAATATCATTAGCACAAAGTATCGCTTCTTGAAAATTTCTGTAATATTTCGTATCTGGAATAGTCCTGTGCATGTTGGATAGGATGCTTGGATATACCAAGTCATGATGGAGTTTTGATTTTGCATCCGTACTGTGATTTATGTCGATTTCGCATGTTTAATGTTGGTACCCAGATGATTGCCTGTTGCATATCCTTTGACTGGTATGTTTAGTTTATTACATATTTGATTGATCGTCGTATTTTTGCATGTTTGCTGCATGTAGTTACTGGTCGTGTTCTATCTCGGTTGTTGCTTGTCATTTCACTGTTATATTTTACCACATATTTGATCGATCGTTATATTTTTGCATGTTTGCCGCATGTGGTTGCCGTGCTTGCCATTTGACTAACGTATACATTTTGTTCACCATATTTTTGCATGTTTGCTGCATGTGATTACTGGTCATGATCTGCCTCTATTGTTCAAGACCTTCGGATCCGGCCATATGTGCATTTTGGATTGGTTGCTTGGAGTTTTGATTTTGCACCTGTATGCATTTGGTTACTGGTCGTGTTCTATCTTGGTTGTTGCTTGTCATTTGACTGTTATATTTTACCACATATGTATGTATTTGATCGATCGTTATATTTTTGCATGTTTGCTGCATGTGGTTGCTGTGTTTGTCATTTGACTGTTATTTGTATTTTGTTCGCCATATTTTGGGATGTTTGCTGCATGTGATTACTGATCGTGATCTGCCTCAAGAATTTTGAATCTGATCAAGTCGTGTGCATTTTGGATTGGATGCTTGGATTCGCCAAATCGGATGGAGTTTTGATTTTGCACCTGTAACGCGAGTTATGTCAATTTTGCATTTTTAATTTCGGTACTCCAATGATTGCCTGTTGCCTGTCCTTCGACTGTTACCTATATTTGGTTTATTACATATTTGATTGATAGTCGTATTTTTGCATGTTTGCTGCATGGGGTTGCTGTGTTTGTCATTTGACTGTTATATTATGTATTTTGTTCGCCATATTTTGGGATGTTTGCTGCATGTGGTTACTGGTCGTGATCTGCCTCCTTCGTTCAAGTTCATGAACTTCGAATCCGATCAAGTCGTGTGCATTTTGGATTGGATGCTTGGATTCGCCAAATCGGATGGAGGTTTGATTTCGCATGCAGAAATTTTGGATTTACCGAGTTTCTCAGAAATACGTCGCTGGATAACAATTTTGCGGTTTATAGGTGAGAGAATTCATTTTTTCATAAGCTTTCAAATTTCCCCCCGAATTGTGATACTGCAAATTTATTTTTCAAGCTTCCGATCGAACAATCGTATCATCGAGGATTTATTAGACCGCTGATTCATGGACGCGCCTCTTCTGTGCAAGTATCGAGTACCAGCAGATTTTGAATTTTCTCCGGAAGTTTTGGCTTTATCGAGTTTCTCGAAATTTGTTGCTGGATATAACAGTATCTGGTGTAAAGATTCTGTTACCTTATAGGTGAGAGGGGTTCATATTCCCCCCCCCCCCCCCCGAATTGTGATACAGCAAAATAACATTTGCAGCTTCTGATTTTAACGATTTTCGCATAGGCGAGAGAATGAATTTTTATTAGTGTGTTTTCCCCCCGAATTGTGGCTCAGCAAAATTATTTGTACAACTTATGATTGAACGTTTGTAGACTTGGCCATTGCTTCGTGAAAACACTTCTTCGACACAAACACCAAACACTAGCACTTTTTGGATATTCTGCATAAAATTTCTGAATCTGACGGAAATTTCTAAATCCATCGCACCTTGAATAACGGTATGTGGTGTATTAGTTTCATTTTGATGGGTTGCAAGATTTGTACATCGTCTCATCCGACCCCTTTTCGATTGTATAAATTTGCTTTAATTTTTTTATTTTCGAATCTTTGTGTAGCAAAATTGTTTTCGTGCTTTTGATTGAACAGATTTGGATTTTCTCTGTGGAACATTCGGATCTGTCAAGTTTCCCGAAATTCGTCACTGGACATACAAGTATGTGACGTTGTAACAATTTCCCTGCCTTACAAGTGAGAGAATCCATTCTTCCATTAGCTTTCGAATTTTTCCTCCAAATTGTGATAGAATTTGACTGCATAGATTTTGTTTGGATTTTCTCCGTGAAACATTTGGATCTGTCGAGTTTCCTGAAATTCGTTGGTGGACATGACAGTCTGGGGTGTAACAATTTATTTACCTGCCTTCTAAGTGAGAGAATTCATTTTTTCATTAGCTTTCGAATTCCAGGTTTTCATTGGTTCGTAAGATTTCTATATTGTCTTCCAAACCCCTTCGAGATCCAAATAATTCGTTTTATTTTTAATTTTCTAAATGCATTTAACATTTGGATCTTGGATCTGTTGAGTTTCCCGAAATTCGTTGCTGGACATGACGGTATGCAGTGTGTGGTGTAACAATTTACCTGCCTTCGAAGTGAGAGAATTCAATTTTTCATTAGCTTTCGAATTCATCCCCCCCTCAAATTGTGATGATATAGCAAATTTAGTTATACAGCTTCTGATCAAACGATCGAATCATCGAGGATCTACTAGACTGCTGATTCGTGGAAGCGCCTTGTCTATGCAGTCACCGAATACAAACAGATTCTGGAATTTCTCTGGAAGTTTTGGACCTGTCGCGTTCTCCGAAATTCGTCGCTAGATATCATTTTTCCATTAGCTTTCATTTTGTATTGCTTTCCTGAATTTTGACACTGCAAATTTATTTTTACAGCTTCTGAATGATCGTATCTTAGTGGATCAACTAGACCGGGACGTTGCTTTGTGGAAACGCTTCAGCAGAAACACCAAACACCAGCAATTTTTGGTATTTCTCCATGAAAATTCTAGATCTGTCGAAATTTACAATCCTGAATAACTGGTAGGTGGCGTACATCTTCGAATTTTCATGTGTTTGTAAGATATCTATATTGTCTTACCTCCTTTAGGATTGAAATAATTCACATTATTTCTAATTTTCTTCATTTTTTCTCGAATTTTGATACAGCAAAATTATTTTTCTAGCTTTTGACTGAATGATTCGCATATCATCCAAGGATCTGCTAGACCGCTAATTAGTAAAAGCGTCTCTTCTATGCCAACACTGAGTACTAGTAGATTTTGGATTTCCTCCGTGGAACTTCTGGATCTATCGAGTTTCCCGCAATTCGTTGAGAAGTATGTGGTGTTGTAACAATGTACTCGCATTACAAGTGAGTATTCATTTTTACATTAGCTTTCGAATTTTCCCGCCTAATTGTGATATGGCAAAGCTTTTGATTGAACAGATTTTGGATTTTCTCCGAGGAGGTTTTGGATCGGTTGAGTTTCCCGAAATTCGTCGCTGGACATGAAAGTAAGTATGTGGTGTAACAATATACCTGCCTTATAAGTGATCATTTTTTTCATTAGCTTTCGAGTTCCTCCCCCCCCCCCTGCCAAATTGTGATATATAAAATTTATTTATACAGCTTCTGATTGTCAACGACCTACTAGCCAGCTGATTCGTGGAAGCGCCTCTTCTATGCTATCACCGAATGAATATCAGCAGATTCTGGATTTCTCTACAAGTTTTGGTTTGCGTTTCCCGAAATTCGTCATTTGACATACATATATGTGAGTATAAATTTTGCTGCCGTATAGGTGAGAGAATTCACATTTCTTTATTAGCTTTCGTTTATTCGAATTGCTCCCCGAAATTTACACTGCAAATTTTATTTTTACAGCTTCTGAATGATCGTATCGAGGATCTACACTAGACCAGGTCATTGCTTTGTGGAAACGCTTCAGCAGAAACACCAAACACTAGAATTTTTTGTTATTTCTCTGTGAAAATTCTGTATCATGTATATTGTCTTACCTAACCCCTTTGAGATCAAAATAATTCACTTTTATTTCTTTGATACAGCAAAATTATTTTTATCCCATTTGAATGAATGATCACATATCAAGGATCTACTAGACCACTGATTTGTGAAAACGCCTACTGGCTGATTTTGGATTTTTCTTCGTAGAACTTTTGGATCTGTCGAGTTTCCCGAAATTCGTCACTGGACATAAAAGTATGTGGTGTTGTAACAATTTACTTGCCTTACAAGTGAGTTCATTTTTCAATTAGCTTTCAAATTTTTTCCCTGAATCCGGATACGGCCAAGCTTTTGATTGAACTTGATTTTGGATTTTCTCCGTGGAGGTCTTCGATCAGTTGAGTTTCCCGAAAATTCGTTGCCGGACATGAAAGTATGTGGTGTGTGGTGTGACAATTCACGTGCTTTGTAAGAGGATTCATTTTTTCATTGGCTTTCGAAATTTTCCCCCGAATTGTGATCCAGCAAATTTATTTATACAGCTTCGAGGATTTATTCGACCGCTGATTCGTGGAAGCGCCTCTTCTATGCAATCACTCAATACCAGCAGATTTTGGGTTTTCTCTGGAAGTTTTGGATCTATGAAAATTCGTCGCTAGATATAAAAATGGGATGTACAAATTTTGCTGCCTTATAGATGAGAGAATTCATTTTTTTCATTAGCTTTCGTTTTGTATTGCTTCCCCGAACTTTGATGATGCAAATTTATTTTTACAGCTTCTGAATGATCATGTGGATCTACACTAGACCTGGCCGTTGCTTCATGGAAACGCTTTTCAATGGAAACACCCAACACCAGCATTTTTTTGGTATTTCTCTGTGAAACTTTTGGATCTGTTGAAATTTCCAAATCCCTCGTATCTTGAATCACTGGTATGTGGCGTAATACTTCATTCTTATGGGTTTGTAAGAATGTATTTATTTTTATAGCGTTAACTTAATTTATTTTTATAGCTTTTGACTGAATGATCACATATTGAAGATTAGCTAGACTGCTGATTTGTGAAAGCGTCTCTTCTATGCTAACACCGAGTACTACCAGACTTTGGGATTTCCTCAGTGCCGCTGGGTATAAAGGCAAGTGGTGTAATAATTTTGATTATCAGAGGTTCAATTTATTATAGAATATGAGTTTTATCAGTATAAGAACGTGTATTGTTACAGGGGGTATTGGTCACACTCCAGTTCTGTTTTTCATTTCTTTCTTTCAGGAACTTGGGCTTCTTCCCACAATTAACCAAACTCTGATCAGCGAGTAGTTTCCATGATTTTTCTCATTTATCCTCTAATATTTTTTTTATTCCCTTTCACCGGCATCCTTAATTAAGTCATGAAACTGTACAGTTTAGTCTCTTTCCAGTTGGAAGCGGGTTGGTTGCTTCCATTCTGTTTGTCGTCCACACTGCTTGTTCTGTCTGTCGTCTGTAGTCCGCACCGCTTGTTCTGTCTATCGTTCGCACCGCTTGTTCTGTCTGTCGTTCGCACCGCTTGTTCTGTCTGTCGTCTGTCATCCGCACATCATCCGCGCCGCTCGTTCCGTCCGTTGTCTGTCGTCCACACATCATCCGCGCCGCTCGTTCTGTCCGTCGTCTGTTGTCCGCGCCACTTGTTCCGTCCGTCGTCTGTTGTCTGCGCCGCTCGTTCCGTGCCATCTGTCATCCGCGCCTGCTCATTCTGTCCGCTGTCTGTTGTCCATACCCGCTCATTCCATCCGTCATTTGTTGTCCACGCCCGCTCGTTCCATCCGTTGTCTGTCATCTATGTCGCCCTCGCCACTCGTTTGGTTTGTCGTCCATCATGCCCTCGCCATTTGTTCCATCCATTGTCTATTGTCCTTATCACTGGTACCATCCTCTGTCTCTGTTGTCCGCTGCGTCGAATTCTAAAAGCCCCCTCCCTTGGGAATTTCAGTTTTGTTGGACTAAGGGAGCACATGCAGTGACACTTACTCATGTACCAACAAGTTTGACATTTTTCAACCTTGTATTCCAAAGTTTGATTATGAAACTCGAATTGGGCGCCACCAAAGGAGGTCACATTTTAGAACTATACTTCCTTACAGAAAAATGTTTCGACTTGACCCCCCCCCCCCCACTTGTGGTAATTTTTTTATAACCCCTGCTTCCTTATAGGCGATAGAATTAACTTTTTCATTACTTTTTGTATTTTCTTTTTTTGAATTTTGATACTGCCAAATTACTTATGCAGCTTCTAGTTGACAAATCGGGTCTTACATATCCACTGGTGTCCCTGAGCCACTCTGCTGTGGTTTAGAGATCCGGGCGCATTTGCGTATCATTTTTAGGTAATTTGGTTGGTCAAATTGGCAATTATATCTAGGTAGATTGGGGAATGTTTTTGGGTCAAACTGTTATAGGAGGTACTATCCGAAGAATCTAGAATCCTGAGATGATTCCAGTAGCGACAACTGTTGGTAAAAGTCCTGTAATGGGATAGTTTCAGCAGGCTACTGGTGCCAGTAACAATAATTGCTGGTTGAAAGTCCAGCATTGGATGATTCCAGCAAGTTACTGGCGGAAAATCTCATACTGGCTGAAAGTCCTGAGACGATTCCAGTAGCAACCACAGTTGGTTGAAAGTCCTGTAATGGGATGATTCCAACAAGCTAACTGGCAGAAAGTCTCATCATAGGACGATTCCAGTTGTGATCCAATTTGTGCTCCTTGAAATCTTTTTCGTGCTGGTAGAAAGTCTTGATCCATCTATTCCTTTAAATCTTATTCCTTCTTGTGTCTTTACACGTATTGTAGTGGGATAATTCACATTCTAAAATTCAGAACTGATGGCTGTCTAAAGTTGAACAACTTCTGGGTCACTTGAGGGTTGTTTTTGGGTCAAACTGTTATTGGTTGATACCAGTCACGATCTAATCTCTTCTATTCCTAAGATCATTGGGTCCTGAGATGATTCCAGTAGCGACAACTGTTGGTAAAAGTCCTGTAATGGGATGATTTCAACAGGCTACTGGTGCTAGTAGCAATAATTTGTTGGCCGAAAGTCCTGTAATGGGATGATTCCAGCAAGTTACTGGCGGAAAGTCTCATACCGGTGGAAAGTCCTGGGACGATTCCAGTAGCGACAACTGTTGGTCGAAAGTCCTATAATGGGATGATTCCAACAAGCTACTGGTAGAAAGTCTCATAGGATGATTCCGGTTGTGATCCAATCTATTCCTTTGAATCTATCCCGAGATCCAATCTCAGTATTCCTTCTCGTGCTGGTAGAAGTATTGTGGAGAGTTTCTAAGTTATGATAATTTATTGGGATGGTGAAGTTATGATAATTTATTGGGATGGTGGGTATAAAAATTTAAGCCCAGGATGCGCCACTTTTATTCTCCAACCGAGCCCTAGAACCTAGGCTATTTTATTTATTTATTTTTTTAATGAGAGATTGACAGGGCCATGCAAGGTCAATGATGAATGTAGTAGAGACCAGATTCATCTTTTCGCCAAAAATGATACCATTTTACTTGTCACTAGTTTTTGTTTTTGTGCAGCTAATTTTATTTTTCAGCTTACCGCATTGCTGTATATTTCGATATAATTTGTGCGGGACTTTTGTTTACTTGTTTCAATTCATTTTGTTTTTATCTATACTCGTTAAATAACGACAGCAATCAGTGTTTCAAAACACTGAGCTATCAATATGCCGATAAAAACATAGTTTGGTAGTCTGCAAATTTATTGCTTCCCTAGTATATTAATATTCATATTATAATTAGTTACTTATTACTATTGTACTTTTTAAAACCTCAGGGTAATTGTGTTAAGCTTTTTGGTATTCGGCCAATTTATTATTACTTTCTATTATTGATGTAAATATGATTACTTGCTCATACTGGCTATTTTTTTTAATATGAGTTTGACAGGAATGTGCAAGATCAATGATGAATGTAATCGAGACCAGTTCATAAATTCTTGCTAAGTTAGTGCGTCGTGTTCAGTGTACGTATGAACCTTTGATTTATACTCCTGCTGCCTTATATATAGGTCAGCGAATTTTTTCATTCGCATGTATTTTCCCTCTCGAATTTTGATACTGCACAATTACTTTTACAGTCCTTGATTGAACGATCATCGTATTATTGAGGATCTACTAGACCGCTGATTCGTGGAAGCCCTTCTAGGCAAACACCAGATACCAGCAGGTTTTGGATTTCCTCCGGACAAGTTTTGGATTTATCAACTTTCCCAAAATTTGTCGCTGGATAACGGTACGCGGAGTAACATATTTTTCATAGGTTGGCGTCTATATTTTTATCGAATTTTGATACTACTATAATTACTTTTGCAGCAACTGGTTGAATAATCATATTTTCGAGGATCCACTAGACGTTCATTTGTGGAAACACACTGCTTAGCTGTTTGTGGATTTTCTCCCAGGAAATTCGAATCTATCGAATGTCCCAGTATGTATTGTGTAAAACTTTGATTTAATGGGCTTGGAAGATTTGCATCTCGTCCCACCTGCCCGGTTCTAGATTCTAAAAGTCATTCATTTTCATGTTCATTAGGTTTCTTGCATCCATTGAACGATTCACAGACACCTCGCCGTTGACTGTGGAAGTCCTTCAGTACAAACACCGCATACAAAATGTTGGATTTTTTCTGTGGAAATTCTGAATTTTCTTAGAATTTATTGCTGTACTGGATAACGGTATACTATATATGTCGTAATTTCGATTTTCACGGATTCGATTTGTCAAAGAATACATATCGGTTCAAGTTCCATTATACGTTTGTTTTATTTTTATTTTTGCATTTCTGAAATTCGGTCTTCTTTAATAAATTTGATGTGGAACTTCCCTCAGCGACTTCATTTTTATTGGTTGTTCAGCGAATTTTTTTCCTCCTTCCCCTCTCTCCCATTCTCTTTGTTTACTAGCATCCTAACAGTACAGTGATAATAGAGCCATTCCTCTGGTTAGAGCAGGTTTGATTGTGTTCTATGTTCCATTAGGAGACTACTTTCAATAATCTGTAAAAACAGTACACACCATTTTTCTGTACCCTTCCCCAAATATTACGATCCCTTGTTCAGTTTTTTCAGTAAGGTCAAATGAATATTTAAGGCACTCCTATTAGGAGTTTGGAGGCCAAAGGCCAAATTGAGGTCGAAACGACAATTTATAACTTTTTAAAATTCAGCTATACCCCAAAACCCACTATTCTGATAGGTACCTCATTCCATTTTTCAGCAAAGTCAGACTGGTTCATTTGAAGAACTCCTAGACTTTACGGTCCAAGCCGGAGTCTGATCAAGACTTGGATACAATTTTTAAGGCATATAAACCCAATTTAGATACCTGGTTTAATTCTTTTGGCAAAGTCAAATTTAACCCTTCGAAGGGAAAAACATCAGATTTGGGGAATCAGTCGGGATCGAATCGAAAATCTGATCAAATATTCGACTTCTCGATGTTTCGATTAAGTTTTTAATTTGGTCTAATCTTACTCACTTGACGGAATAAAATTTGAGCTTTGGGGCACAAATCAGAGTATCATTAAGAATCTGTTTCAATTTTTTTTTCCTGCGATTTAACAAACCCCTACATCGATATCTTCGTCAGTATTTCCAATAACGTGAAATCGGCTCGTTTCAAGAGGTGAAGTTTGAATTTTGATTCGCGAATTGGAATTCGATATTTCTTTCAATTTTTGTGCAAAGTTAAGCCAGTCCCTTACATGAAGGAAAAGTCAAATTGACGCTCAAATCTGAATCGGATCGAAAATCTGACTACAGTGAGAAACCCCTACTTCGGTATTTTGACATGTTTCCACTTCAGACTCCAAAGTTGTTGGTGGCAACAGAATTTTCTAATTTTGCTCAGACCATAAATTCATTAAAAACCGAGGCAATAGGCAGGGGTCTTTTCTCGTATTCTCTACATGATTTGATGTACACTTGATTATTAGCGATGAGAATGACGAATTTGAGGTTCAACATTTCTTTGATTTTTCACCAATGGAATTTTATTAAAATTCTATCAGACCAGAAAGAGATACACGTTACATAGATCATATCACGTCACGTGCCAGTTTCAACATTATGGGATTCCTTGTTTATTTTATGCAACTGATATCTACAAAGGCCCATGAACATGGAGTTGTTGGAAAGAGAATTATTTTCCGGTAAAATGAATCCGGTCACATCTGTGATTGGCGATAAAAAACTTCATACATTGTCTCAGTTTTTACCTAGTTCAGAATGGTGTGGAATAGGGTAGTCTGTATTTTCAATTTTTGATTTTTAATGAGCCACTCTCCATGGTCTCTGTTTTCTTCTAGTGTCTTTGTCCAATAGGATGGTCCGTATTTTAGATTTTCGATGAGTAATGAGACACCTTCCAACATATAGTTAGAGCTGCGTCTGCTGAAAGTTCGACCGATTATACGACCACAACAACATGGTAAGTTCAAAAGGCTTCAGACTGCGAAACTGCAGGCTCCGCAACATTCGCACTTCGAACATCTGGTCGAAGATTTCATCTGATTTCTAATTTCCAAAGAGCAATTGAGCAACAGATAAAACACCAACACTACTCCCAGCCGACCCTAAAAACATCAAATGACTAGCGAACAATTATCCACTTCTAAGGGAATGAAAACAACTTAATATTCATGCTAGCAAATTCTGTGTTCGCTTGATAATAATTACGCATAGGTACGACATACTACGTCCTATTGACTGATTCATCTGAATAATGTTACACAAGACATCAGTACAAACATAATGTTCACTTCAACATACTGATTTACTGATAACGTCTTTACATGCTACATATTAAAACTCGTTCTCTTCACACTAGTCGCTACTACTGGTATTTGGCGACAGAAAATGTTATTTTATAGTACTCAATTCAACCAATTCAGGTGACATCTTAGGAAAAGGAAATTGTAACTTTCCATGCGCTAGAAGCTGAGCATTGACGCATAGGAATGATAGAAAGTCGCTTGTTAATAGTTATAATTCATCATGAAATAATCAAAACTATGTAATTCAGGAATGTTAACGGCTTTGACAACCATAATAAAAACTTTCACAAAAAATACCAGGTCAACACAGAATAACAGAACACACCGCTTATGCAAAAACTCTTAGAGACACAAGAATTCCTTTTCCATATTATTCCATTCAACGCGTTCAAAATTCACTTTTCGATTTAATGTGTTCTACGCAGTAATCAAACAGCACACTAAACATAAACACTAATGATGACAATTTACAGTTCGACTGCGTCGTGTTAATAATATCAAATGATCAGCGAACATCCACTACTAACCAAATGAAAACAATGTACAACATGTAATATTCACGCTTACATTCTCTGTTCTCTGTTGTTTGCGAAACTGATTTGTCTGAATAATGTTACAGGCTTTATAGAATGCAAAGACATTGGTACAAACTACAGACATAATGTTCACTTCAAATACTTCAACATACTGATTTACTGATGTCTTTACATGCTACATCAATAAATAATCGTTCGCTTCTCGCTACTAGTCGAACTGGCGACCATTTCAAAGGATAATACTAAACACCAACACTGAACACTAGAACACTTCTCATAGCTGATAACTGACAATTCTCGCATCTTGCTCCTCATCATAGACAAGCATACCCATCTTTTACCTCTTCGGGGAAATAATTCGGTCGTAAAGTAAAATCCAAAATATAAAATGTAACAACGCTCGCTAAACAATGTAAGCCTGTATTTTGTTGATAAGAACCAAGTGTCGATTTTCGAACAAGGCAAATTAGACAACTGATCCTGATATCAAAGATCATACTGGATCAAAAAAAAACAAATTGAAATTTCGATTGCAATAGGCTCGGCAACTAGTAGCCGACCCTAATAAACACATTTCGACATTCGTGCTTCCAGTCAGGATGAAGCACGCTCAAGCAATTAGAATGACGCGCTTGCCCGTCAAGTGTGAACAATTACCCCTACTTTTCCCACCACGCCCACGTGCTTCTGATTCTTTTCCTTATTCTCTTGTGGAACTAGGGCGCTACAGTTTTACACGGATGTACCGGGTCGCTATTTTCTTGCCAACTCGGTCCATGGAACGAAAACTGGTCACGTGGTGTTAACCCTTCAGCCGAGTTTCTTTTGATGGACCAAACTGGCAAGAATATGCAACGACCTGATATAAATGTATATGTATACCCAGATAAAACTGTAGAGCCTTAGTGGACCTGTGAGATGACAGGAAGAAAGGGACCTCAGCGCAAAAAAAAAAACATTTTTGTGATAACTGTTTTTGACTAATTTTTGGCCGCCCTTTTGCGTGAAGTTTGTCGAAAAAATTCTAAAAAATTTTCCCAAACGGCTGTAAGTCTTCAAAGTTGAGTGTCTCCATAACGTGAAAACGTGATCAATATTGTTTATCCGCTCTCCTGTAAAATTTACATTTTTGTGCTGAGGTCCTTTTCTTCCTGTCAGTTGACACCTAAGGTACTCTAGTTGCACACGGGTATGATGAACCGCTATTGTGATCCCCAACTAGCCCAAACATTCTTGATCACCACTAACTTCAACTTTGGAATCAAAATCCAGCATACCTGCGTGAAACTACTTGTAATACCCTAGTTGAACTAAAGCGCTGTAACAATACGAGTGCGGAAACCTGCCATTTTGCATTAAACACTGCGCCCGTTGATGCCGAATTCACTATGTGGTACGCTCCACATAGTCGGATTTGGCATCCACGGGCACGGCTGAATACAAAATGGCAGCCTTCCGCGCTTGTATTTTTATAAGTCTCTAGTTGAACTAGTTGAACGGAACACAGTCGTTCATTCTCGGCATCGCTCGGCAGTCTGCTTGTCCGCCAGGCAGAATGTCATTGAACGAATAACCGGGCAAAGAGGAATACGCAACTACAACGCTAAGGTAACGTTTTTCTGCGGAACGTTTTTGCGGGGCATTTTCTGCGGAAGTTTTCTCTTTCGCATGGTGAGCTATTAGACATATCCATGTCAAAATTACTCTATAATGACTCCGTACTGTTATCAACAACAAGAATCTCTACCAAACATTCAATTTGGCTTTAGAGGAAAACATACAACGGAAGAACAAATACACCGAGTAGTGCAGTCAGCCATGTAGGTAAGTTCTGAAAACAAGGAACTATGCTCCAGGCGTCTTCTTTGACGTGACCGCAGCTTTTGACAAAGTCTAGCAAGCAGGACTTATTCACAAGCTTAACCAGCATTTGGAGACAGCCCTCTGCAAGCTACTGCAAACATGTCTAGGCGACAGGCAATTCAATGTACAGCATGGTTCTTCAATCTCCCGTCATATGGACGTTAAAGCCGGAGTACGGCAAGGTTCAGTCCTTTCGTCTGGAATTGGTGCTCTATTAGATAAAAATACGTTTTGAAGGATTTCGACGAAAAGTGTTTTGAAATGTGGCCGAGGACTTTGAAGTCTCTCGTAGGAACATGTATGAAATGCATTATTTTTTGCCGTAAAATATTCCGTTCAGAATAAAAACTCACCTAAAGGATTTTTAAATTTGAATATAAGAAGATGTGTCACATGAATGAAAGCAGGCAAAGGAGGTAAATGAACTGCCACCAGAAGTTCTTCAGAAATGCATATTTACAAAAAACGTACGCAGACACGATTTTTTTCTTCATGAAATACGAGTAGGCCTTGCTACTTCTTGGACGTACCTTACTCCTTCCCCTCTCCATTCTATCCTTCCCTCACTTTTCCCGTCCTCCATAAATTTTAGAAAAACCGAAAAATTATTGTTACCTCTTCGATATACTTTACCACTTACCGCTTAGGCTCATGTTTACTCTTGCACAGTATCTCCCATCTTCTCGAGTGTGTACGTTACAAGTGCTGACGTATAATTTTTATGTTTAAACAGTATAATTTACCGTATGCAAGTCATTTCGCGATACTGATTTTAAAACTCGTCATCTAAACTTCTTTTTTCCGTGGCTTCACATCACGTTCCATCATACTTTCTTATTTCGTGCTATTTAATACTTCCCTTATTATAATTATACAATTTTAGTATAATTTTTGAAGTGCACAAGTTTCAATTTCTGTATCCCGTCAATTTCAATCTGGGCAACAGGTGGTACTAATACTTTCTGCTTCATTTTCAGTGTACCATGTATTGATGCATCTCAAAAAGGTCGGAAGGGAGTTCTTGCGGGTAAAATTTGATTCCAAACTTTGAAAACGTTCATACAATTTTGTGAATTTAAAGTTCAATTTTCGGAAAATTCAGCCGAACACATTGAACACGAATTCGTCCTACCATTGTACTCGTAATCGGCGATGTTAAAACATCGACCAATTCAAAAAAGGAACCATAGAAAACTACACTGAAAAAGCCCATAAGTCTGCGTGTATAAGAAAGAATCAACACTAAATAAGAAACGAGAAAGAAAACAGAGGGGGAAAAAAGGTACGTCGGTTTGTCAAGGGCTATTTCGCGTCTCTCAGGAGCCAATAACTATTGATTACGACTATCATTCTCGTGTTACAGTCTAATAATTGATTGTGTACCCACTTTATTTATACTGGACTCGACGTAGTGTAACGACTGCATTCGACATATAAACTATTTATCGAGGTTTCTAGGCCATTTTGTTCAGACTAATTCTCAGAAAGCGTTAGGAGCTGAATGCAAAAAAGAAGTGTTGAATTATTTGTTTGGCACGTTGGATTATTCAGCCATTTTATTTGGAGGCTGATATCTAAAAATAGTTATATTTACAAATATATGGCAATTGTCCCTCCTGTCACTGACACGATACTCGAAAGGGTAGTTCCTGTGGCCGGGGTGCGGTGTCATAGGGGCCACTTTGGAATGCGTGCATCGCCATACGTCCCACCACACCAAATATGTGGCAATTCCGCAACCCCTTCGGAATTTTCTGAAACGTTTTCGACTAAATGTCCGAAATTAAAATTATTTCCTCAAATATTTTCTTACCAAGATTATCCCCTTCGAGAACAAACTCCTAGATCCAACCCTGGTTTTCGAGGCATATTCCTAGAACAGACTCAAGCCGTTCCGGCGAATATCTGATAAACA
Source organism: Acanthococcus lagerstroemiae (assembly GCA_031841125.1). Lineage (NCBI taxonomy): Eukaryota > Metazoa > Arthropoda > Insecta > Hemiptera > Eriococcidae > Acanthococcus > Acanthococcus lagerstroemiae. The sequence continues at coordinate 28,638,940 of CM063113.1, read as the reverse complement.
TAGGAAGGTCGAGGGTTATGGCTGGTAGAACTAGAAGTCCGGAAACATCTCATCACGTTCAGAGATTATTATACGTTTGATCGAATCAAGCCTGGAAGAGCATTAGGGTTAGCCTCAGATTTGTCTACAAGAATTTTAAAGAAGTCATAAAAGTCTTTATCGAATTTGAGAGAGCCCAGAGGCATCTCAACGAAAGGGTAGTAAGCCCATGTGATGAGTAACAAAAAAAGAGAGAAAAAAATGAAGCTAGGTCGAAAGAAATTGTAAAGATCTCCAAGTGTGTCCAACAAGCATATACCTTTTAAAAAATACTTCAACCGGTCTAAAATTATCATAAGCGAGCTCAGAAGAGCCTTAGAGGGTGTCAGTGTGTCTTGAGAAATCTGAAATATTGCTGCAAGAGTATTAAGTGAGTCTTGAAGAGTTGAACAAGCTGGAAAAAGCCTTAAATTTATTAATTTAACTACCAGTTCTTGAAGTTCATACAAATTTCACTTTCAAGCAGCATTTTTTGTCAGATTGATGAATGGGATAACACCCTGTGGCGACCCTCCGCTCACCCATGTACATTTTCGTATAAATCGTCCTGCTTGGCTACTTTCTGTGTAGCAATATGAGCGTTTAACAAACGTCTTATGTCCTCTGCATACCTGTACATCAGGTACGTGATATTTCCCAAACCACGTTCTTCTTCTACTTCATATTCCCATAACTCACTCTCCTTTTTCTTCCTCAATTGGCCAGATGTACAACATCCGTTTAGCTAAAGTTTACGTATGTTTTAGCACTCGCATTAAAATTAGCTTCAACATTTTCCTCCAACTCCAAGTCGCTTTCGCTCTCATTTTCGCTCGCATCCCTGTTCCTATACAATGCTCCGCAGAACTGTGTGGCAATGTCCGCCATGACTCCACGTCGGTAGGCTTTTTGCCCTTGTGCATTTTCCATATGAGGTATGAGTTTCTTTCCCTGACACATTTCTCTCTTTACTTTTTTTTTTATAGATCTTGTACAAGCCAATGTTTCCTCCTCAATCCTGGCAGCAGTGGCGTAGCTAGGGGTTTCCTAAGGGGGGGGGGGCACAATAAGGTTTTCAAGGGAGAAAAAGTCGAAAATTGCGGGATTTTTTTGGAATCGCCGATATTAGAGGACTATGTGAAAATATTGGGGGTGCCCCCCCCCCGACGCTACGCCACTGCCTGGCAGTATCGTAGTTCTTGACTCCTTTCCTAATTTCCAACTTGACTTTTTTCTTTTTTCCTTAACATGCATGCCTGAATTTTTTCTAGGCAGGATTTGTTTCTTTTCCTCCCCAACTAATTTCTCCTCGCTATTAACGCTTTTGTTTGTGCAGACAGTTCATCGTCCGTCAATACCTCCTTTCTGCGCACTCCAAATTCCGTTCCGATATTCCTCAAGGCTACCTCAATCAAATCGTAACTCTCCTGTATCGTACGGTTCTTCCACTCCTTTCTAATTTGTCCAGAATGTTCCTTCAGTACTTTTCTCCTTTCCTCTAGCACGCTTACAGGAAAGATCGTCCTTCCACCTGTTTTCCTTCGAGCGTTCCTGTAGATTTCTCGTTCAGGAAAGCTTGACGTTGCCCTACACATTCTGTGGTTTGAACCAAAGTGAAAGTCAGGAAGCACTCCTTCGTTATCGACAATGGAGAGGTCCATTTTTCAGCATGAGGTCAATTTCATTTCTATATTACCACATGAAGATTGCCAAGTCCACTTTAGTTTTTCTTTTTTCTTACAGAAGCTATTCGCTATTTTCAAATTCTGGCTCGCACAGAACTCAATTAGCCTTTTGCCATTGTGATTTCGCTTTCCCACCCCAAACTCTCCCATGTTCTCCCCGGGGGCCCAGATTTTCCCCCACTATAGCGTTCCAATCACCCACTATAACATTGTAATATTCCTTATGAGTATTTAGAGTATTAGAGTTGCCTCCAATTCCTCATAGAATTGGTTAATATATCATTAACCTCTGCGTTTAAGACTGGACATTTTGGCCCACTTTCAGCTTTACAATGCATATCCGCTCTGAAATCCACTTAATTTCGATAATGTCTTTCCAAATTTCTTCCTTAATATGAAAGCCCACCCCCTTAAGTCTTTTTGTTTGCCCAAAGTTGTAGTACAGGTAGCCAGGTTTTCTGGCAATTAAATTTTCGCCATCTTTCCTGACCTCCGAGATACCGATTATATCCCAATTAATTTTTTCAACTATTTCTTTCAAATTCATGAATTCTGTCAGAGCTGACCAACCCCTGCAGTTAAAGTAACATACTCTTACCTTCTTCTGGGGCATTTTTGTACCGTGCACTTTCGAGACTCTTTGCCGTGGGAGGTTTCTCCTAGGTTTCGCATGTTTCTTCTCACTTCACAAATTTGCTTGATTCCCTCCCCGTCTGACACTATTGCGATGTCCCAACTTTCTGTATTCGCCAGTCGATAGCAAATTGCCCATTTTTCATGTTTTTTTCTCAAAGTTTTATGCCCCACATTTTTTGAACTCTTGTGTATTGTTTCTTTTTATCCCCTTTTTCCTCCGCTCCATCATCTCCTTCAGTAATGCCAGAGAGAGGGAACTGAGCAGCAGGATCAAAGGGGGCTGAAGCAGCTACTAGAGTCTAAAAAGCATCTTTAAAAGCAGGTTGTCGATTCGGATAAAGGCGGAGGTGTGGCACAGCTGCATCCTACCCACCATGACCTACGGGGCTCAGACTTGGGCCAGCACTAAAGCAAACATCAGCAAGCTTCAGAGAACCTAAAGAGCCATGGAGAGGACTATATTACATGTAAAGACAAAGGATAAAATTCCGATTTCGAAAAATCAGGAAAAAACAAATTTAAGGGATATTGGAAGGGTGGTGACAAAATTACAATGGAAATATACCGACCATAGAATGAGCGAAGAAGGGAATAGGTTGAAGAAGAGAGTGGAGGGGTGGGTGCATCGGGATTTAAAAAGAAGAAGGGGAAGACCAATAGTCCGATGGAGGGACGAGTTTAGGAAAATACACGGCCCAGAGGGGAGAAGGTGAACTCAAAATAGGAGCGGCTGGAGGGAGGACGGGGAAACTGTTTCCCAGAAATGGGCGCCGTTGGAGGCGCGGGGAGGAGCTGAGGGGGAGACCATGGCGCTCACAACGCAGCGACAGCGGCGCCTGACTCCGATAGTCAGCGAAATACCCTAGAATAATTCGAAAATGTATGTCTATAGGTAACAGTGAAGAACGCCAAATAAAATCCGTTATTATGGGCGCATGTAAACTGCACACACTGGGTAGTCAGGTAAAGGAAACGACATGTAAATTGCACACACAAAGAAATTAATTTTCGGATAGAAAAATCGTAAATTGCACACAGCTGCGAAAATCAGATTAAGCATTGAAATTGTAAATTGCACACATAAAGAAATAAAATTTGAGATCGGAAAAAGTGTGAATTACACACCCATTTACGAGATCGGCGCATTCGTATTTCTGGGAAGAAGGCTTCAAATCTCGAACACCAGAGCCGCAGAACTTTAGCAATACATTTTGAAATAGTAAGTAAACAGATCCACAGTATGCGTTATTTTTCCACGAGAGGAAGGAAGGGATTTGGAGGAAAATTAAATTTCCTGAGATAACTAACCTCTCAATTTCGCTGAGTTCTCTATTACGTACTAAACAAGGCCTGCCCAACCTGTGGCCCGCAGGCCGCATGCGCCCTGCAAAGTCCTCGTGTGCGGCCCGCAAAAGAATTTCAGAAAACCCAAAAATTATCGAAAACTCATGATTACATGTCTGTAACATACAAGTAGGATGCGAAGATGCATAATTGTTTTTGAAAATGCGAGTGTACGATACACGAAAAAGATATGAAAATCACATTACTAACTCTAAAGAAGAAAATGAAGAAAGAAGTGAATGATATCAATGACATGTATTTACATGCACAATATTCCGAGATGCAATATTTCTCCTTTGTAAAATCGTTATTAAATGTAGGTAAATGACATGCGGCCCACAGAACTTTTAGGAAGAACAAAGGCGGCCCACGAGTCATCAAAGGTTGGGCAGGCTTGTACTAAACAATACAGCTTACAATTTCGAATTATCCATACGTATACCTTCAAAATATCCGTATCTGCACATATTATGCTTCTGAAATATCCATATCTGTTTATTCTTGAAGGAAACAGAGATGTCAGTGTTCCCCAAGAATATGAACGCGTTCACATCCGTTCTCGTTCATGTGATAAGAAGAACGCGTTCACTTTGTTCTCGTTCGCGGAGGTGCTCCATTCGTGAACGCGTTCCCGTTCGCGAACGGGAGTTGACATCTCTGACTGTAGTCATTCCTCTCTCCGTTCTCTGTGTTCTCGTTCACGAAATGAAACGAATGCGTTCCTGCCATTTCTCGTTCACGTTGAGAAGAAGAACGCGTTCACTACGTTCTTTTTTGTGGAGGGGCTCCGTTTGTGAATGTGTTCCCATTTGCAAACGGGAGTTGACATCTCTGACTGTAGTCATTTCTCCATCCGTTCTCTGCGTTCTCGTTCACAAAATGAAACGAACGCGTTCCGGCCCCTTCTCGTTCATGTGAGAAGAAGAACGCGTTCACTTCGTTCTTGTTTGTGGAGGTGCTCCATCCGTGAACGCGGTCCCGTTCACAAACGGGAGTTGACATTTCTGGCAAGAAAGGGGGTAATTTGAACATTTTGAAATACCTTGAGACCGCAGATCATTGTTTTTTCACGGAGGAAGGGAAATATGAGACAGTATCTAAGAATGGTCATTCAAACAATATCCTAAAATAGTTCTACAAAGTCTGTAGTAACTCACCAGAAAGTATAAGCAGTAGGCATTATAACTACAAAGAAATCTATACACTAAAGAAGATCAGAGAACATCGCCGTTCTCGTCAATATTGTAAATGGAAATGACTTATGGCTTTTTCTCGTGCTGTGTGCAATTTATGATTCATGTTTCACTGCCGACCTTTTATAAGTGTGCGCAATTCACACTTTCGTTATATACCTCCGTCTTTTCACAGTACGTGCAATTTACAATTTTCACATGTGGTTTGCACAGTAGAAAAAACCCCCTCCGCTGGAAAGTGTGTGCAATTTACTTTCTCTCGTTGTTATTATTATTAACATTGTCTTTCGCTATTCAGTCAATTAATACACGCGCTTTTTCTACAAACTTTCATTTCTGTGATTTAGCATGCCCTCACTCTGAAGCGAACTAAACTCTTCTCTTATGAAACTCAAAAAACCTGCAACCCAAAAATGTTCTGACAAATATATGCTGCTTCCAATTGAAATTAGTACGATACAAGCGTCAAGAACTGTGGGTAACTTTTCGTTCATTTACACCTCAATACCAACGATGGATTATTTGACCAAACCAAAAAGAGTTTAAACAGTACTCAAGTTTCCAAACCAAGCAGCTCATGAAGCGAAACTCACATCGATATTATTTTTTAATAGTCAATAACATTTTGCATGTGTTATTTTCACGCGAAAACGCAAATCTTTGTTGGAGTGACCATTAAAGCACAGGAAACTTTTCTTCTTGTTCCAGCTCAATACTCATGCAACAAAATTCGAAAATTTAGGTTGAGCTCCATTCCTCATTTGTGTGACAAAAAAAGCCTCGCAAATGCTAACACTAAGTAATTAACAAAGAAATTAATTTATTTGTCGCGGATGAACTTCGTCAAGAAAATTACACGCACCGGCAAATTTTTGGCAGATAGAAAAGGCAGGCAAGTGGATTTCCTACTTACTACACGTTCTCGATAATACGCAGTGCCATGACAAATGACTGATTTTTTTTTTATTGTCAACTGGAGCGTCGCTGAATCTTGCCGGGCACAAGATAAATCGAGAAATTCAATCCCTATTTCGATATGTTTGCGAGAATTTTTAGTACACCCATCATTGCTGCACGACTCGTAACACTTGAAACCACAATTCTAAACGTTGTTGTTCCTTCAATAGGATGGCCAACAGTTATCATGGTCGAGTGAAGAAGGAAAAAAAAAGCAGTCCGCACCTTTTGCTCGAATCCGCCGATGAATAAAACATTAATCGAGAAAAATGTTTTCCGAGTGTGAGAGACACGCGCAAAAAAAAAGAGTGAAACTCGGCGTTTAAAATCGTCTGATGAAGTCGAATCTGTTTTCACAACTCGTCCAACCAAATGTTCACAAATGTGTGCTGGCATTTCCGGATGAATCGCTATTAAACAGTACCTACGTACATTTTCCTCTAATGGCTGAATTTTGATTGATACAAATCGGGCACGTATCGTCATCTTCCATTTTTAAATCGCAATTTCAAAAACGACCGACCGCATTCTTATTCGGGAAGGAACAAATATTCTAACATTTTACGCTGACGTACTCGTATTTCGCACCCGTCTCTTTTTTTTTTTTTTTTACAGAGAGAAAAATGTCGCAGATATTGTGTCACAACCCTGATCCTTGATAATACTCATCATAATATATACTCGTGGTTACGAATAAATTTACCCGAATCATTTCTCGAACATATAAGGGTAAGCAGTAACCTATACAGAATAAAGGCGGTGAAACCAGCGGGCAAAAGAGCGACTTGGCCTTTTAGAATGTTCGGAGGCTGGTTGATCCTTTCATGAATACGGAAGTACGAGTAAAAAGAATTTTAGGATTTCCAGGCCATATTTTGAAAAACGCATAACATCTTGCGGTCAAAAAGGCAAGTGGATCGTTTCCCAAATTTTTACTGCTTCAGGAAGAAAGATGGAATTTTCTTCCAATTTCATTTTTCAAACAAAGAAAGAAACTAAAGAAAGAGAGAGAGAGAAAGAGAAAGAGAGAGAGAGAGAGAAAGAAGAGAGAGAGGAGCTTTTCTCTCAAGAAAAGTAAAGCTCATTCTCTTAGCAAAAAAAAGTTTAACTGCCACTAGCTACACCTAAGGAATCAGTAAAGCGTGGCGAGACGAAAATTTCGAAAAAATTTGTAAAAAATTAGTGGTATCTACTTTGCATTTGATTTAGTTTCCTAAGCTACTGATTGAGTCGATTCCTTTTGCATAGGAGCAGTTTAGTACCTGTATCCCGGGGTCGTAGAAATGGGCCTTTCCGGAAGCTAGAATGTTCTACCCCCTTTAATTTTTCTACAGAAAGTATACCGCCTTTATGCATATCGACGGAAAACTGATGTATCTTAGAATTCAAATTTGATGAAAATCTGAAATTCAGTCTCCTCTCGCCATGGAGTGGGTCAAGAAACGACTAAAACTACGTAAAATTAATTTCGAATAGAACAGTACCACTTTGACGAATGAATTAGGGAGCTATGACTTCTTTCACTCTCACCTATTCTTTCGTTCTTCGGACTAAAATGCGAAGTAAAAAATTGTTATTTGTCTGATTGGTGAATTTACTCAAGACAAATACAAATTCCAGCGTAGGTTTTTTTTTCAATTTTTTTTTCAATTTTGTGGGCGAACGTGTATAATTGAATAATTAGTTTACTTTATTTATTTGAATTAACGATTAAGAATTCAGCAACAATGTAGAATGGTTTACATTAAGATTTACGTTTCTATCTATAACCCAAAAATCGAAACAGAATTTCGAGATTTTGTAATTTTGTTTAGCTGGTCAAAGCGTCTTTGGTTTTAGTTTTTCACTAGCAAATAAGGGGGGAGAAAATCGAAAAGTTCTGTAGTGCTTAGTGGGTATAATGAAAGCTGAAGCAAGACCAAAGCAATGAAATCATTTTTTCTATTGAATCAGAATGAAGAGAAGAGTGAAGGGATTTACAGTTAGCTGTTTCTCTGTTTATCTATTAAAATTTGACACGGAATCGCTTTTCAATTTGAATGTTTGACTAAACTTTAAGCTCAGCACTGTTTTTTTTTTCTTTTTAACAAATAGATAATAGCGAGGAAACGTTTGATAATGGAAACCAGTTTCCTTTTTCTGCCGTGACTCCAATAAGATTTTATCCTAAAATTTGTAAATGTTCAAAAAATCTAGCAGTCAATAATTTCAGCCATTCCTCATTTCGTATTGAAACTTCAAATTGTCTAGTTTAAATTTTCTAAATCCGATCTGTTCTCGATAACATTTTTAATTTTCCAGTTATTCAACTTTTTAGCAGGTACGATAGCCCACTTTTCAATTCATTTTGGAAATCATTTTTTTTTTGTTCCTGAATTAAGAATTTTCATCTCATAACATATTCTGATTTCAATTTTTGTGATAAATTTTAAAAATTTTGGCATCCACGGACAACGGTATTTGTTAATGATGGAGTCACCTCATTTTATTTTAGTGTTCTGTTTTGTCATATGATGATGGTTCTGGTTCACATTTGCCTTATTTTTAAATTTCATAGCAATCCCATGCGTTTTTTAATTCGTCGTCTGCACCTGACCTTGAGCCATTTCAATGAAATCCAAAAGCATAAGTATGAAAGCCAAAAAGGTAATTTTAGTCGCTGTTGTTTCACATCGCCTTCAAGTGAAGCAGGAAAATTTTCCTTTCGCGTACTTCTCTCGGTCCTAAGGACCCACTGATTTTCTTTTTTCCTGGGGAGAGCCCCATGGTTTAGTGCAATTTCCTAAATAGAATACATGTGTTGTTGATTTTCTGTTCGACATGATTTCGTAATATCAGCGAAGTGGACTTGAGGCAACTTTATTTTCTATGTGCACAGACCTACCACTGTGCTTAGAATTTAATTTTGGTACGTGGTATCTGCGGACTTTTTCAAAATTAGTTTTTCCGGTGGACCTCTTTTCATTCAGGGATATGAAGAAGGGGGTTCCCAAGTAGTCCACGTCCATCCAGATGGTTCAGGTGTTCAGCACTACTTCGCTAAAGAAGTACACTGGGGCATGGGTCATCGTAGACTTACCCAGACCCCCATGGGGCTAGGGGGTGGTTTGTGGTTGAACACCCATAAGTATGGTGATAGTAGGCTGAACGTTCCCTCACGGGAGTTATTACCCTCATTTGTCAGCAATCTACTATCGGCGATTTCCCACAGGTGAGATATTTGTAACATATTCTTGCTTGTAGGAGTTGATAATTTTGAAATATTCGCAAAAATCTGTTCATTTTTATGAAAAGTTGAAAATGTGACTACTTTCGAGGACATTTTTAGGCTAACTATGCGGCCTATACTCAACTTCAAATACATAACTTTAGAGGAAATTTCACAAGGAATATTTTTTGTTTTCTAGAACTCCCAACGGGGGGGGGGGCTAAAACGTGCCACAGAAAAGTTAGCACAGCTTTTTGGGGGCGAGATTTTCAATATGTTCTTTCCGAGACCTAGCCTGACATTTTTCAACAAAATCCGCTTTTGGCCCACAACATGTTTCTATTTCTCACGTATCGCCTGTACTAGAAGAATTATTTCTTAGAAGATTCCTCTCTAATGTACATTTTCGTATGAATCGTCTTATGCGAGCGTCTCGCAAACATCATTTGTCATCTGCATAACTATACTTCCTACACGTCATCTTTTCTAAGCCACGGTCTTTTTTTATTCCCCTGATTGATTCTCCTTTTTCTCCCTCGATCGGCCAGGTAGGACATTCTTTTAGTTTAGTTACAGTTTACATGTTTCAGAATTCGCATAAAGAGTTACTTTTGCTGTTTAGCGAATTAATGCAGGCGCTTTTTCTACAAACTCTTATTTCTGCAATTTCTTACGCCCTCGCTGCGATATGAACTAAAAACTTCTCTAGCAAAACTCAAAAAATCCGCATTAGTCTTAAAATACTTATTCTTATAGACGCAAATAGGGAGGGGCTTGATGGCCTAGTTTCCCAAACTTCGGAAAGCCCCCCCTTCCCACAAAAAAACTGAAAAGTTGAGCTGAAGACAGAATTTTTAGGAATTTACAAAATTTCGTTTGACAGATCAAGGACTTCGTTCCTGCAAATTTTGTTGAAATGAGTATGTCACGTTTCGTAGCCCAAAACATTGCCACGCAAGATGCTCTCTTTCAATCACGAATCTTATTGCCATTCAATCTTTGAAACAACATCGTTGGACTATTTAAGTCTTGCCTTCACACCATTTCCCTCGCTCTTAGCAAGACGTGACCTTATCAAATGGCATTTAGCTCGTCACAGGAACAAGCAGTTCGGTACAGTTACTGTTGTACACCATATACGTATGTAAATAACTTTCTTCGTTGTTTGTTTATCATTCTTCGAGGTTATTTATGGACGGAAGATTCGAACCAGCCATACGGGGAAAATATCACCCTCCTACCCAAGCTTGTAGATATCATGATAATATATTTCTGTACTCGCTACCCCCTTCCTCTTTATCAGCATTCCCTGGCTTCTTACTCGTGAATAATGAAATTGTAAATCTTCAAAGACATTTTCTACAAAAGAGACGTTAGACGTCTGGAAGACGAACGCGGAACTCCTGGCGAGTTGTAAAAAAAAAAAAAAAAAAAAAAAAAAAGTACATAAGAAAATATTTAGAAATATTTTTCTTGGATAGTTTCGTAGTCGTCTATCCAACTTCGGTGTATAAATTTCAGGAAACTGGGCGCCCGTGCAGGTTTCTTTGTATGTTAAAAAACGATTTCATTACATCGGCTTTACACTCGCCGATGTAATGAACGCGAAAGCGGGCGAAGCAAAAAGTTTGAATGAAAAATGGCCCCGATCACTGGAAACGAGAAGAAAAAAAATGGTCGCCTTTTTAATTAAAACTAAGTCTGAAGTTTCTCGCGAAAATTTTTCGATTAGCTGCACGAAAAGTGGTAACTTTTATCAAATTATAACGAATTTCCGCAGAAGAGTCGCGTCGGGTATCGTCGAACACACGTACAGAGTGCGAGAGATTTTCTATTTTCTTCACATTAGAATTCATTTTGAAATTCCGCCGATGTAACGGCCACGTGAAAGCGAAGAAGAAAAAAATAGCGGAGCGAAAATGCAAAATTGACACGTGTCAAAGCTCGAAGGTCTACGACTGTACTACCCATTCTAAGGGAGTTAGTTCTTCCATCCTCAACTGCGCCTATATCACTGGTTGAAAGCCACTCTTCATCCTAAACCTAAGTGCTCACTGTTCAGGAATAAGTGATTATTTCTGGCAAGCATGACGAGACGAACAAATCGAAATAATTATCTTTTCATATTACAAAAGAATACAAAATTACCTCTTTCCTCTCCATTGCAATTTCTGGTGTTAATTATTTTGACGATGGTGTTAAGGGCGAAGAGTAAAGAGTAGAATGCTGACGGAAGTTTGAAGAGAGAGAGAGAGAGAAAAGTAAAACGAGAAAAGAAAGAAGTGGGAATGGTGTGATAAAGCACTGCAGTCACAAAAAATACCAATAACGAACGAAAATTTTTGTTTACTGTACGTTTGCTATGCAAAGATTGAACTATAGACTTAGATGGAGTTCGCATACTCACGACATCTAGAGTGGACGTCAAATTAGGTCGAAAAAGAAACATTCCGAGACTGCGATAAAAGAACTAAAAGTACTATATGCTCGATAACGGATTTTCGTTACTAGTTTTAGTGCAAAGCCATTTTGAGAACTTCCTCGACCCCCCACGGATAGGAGAATTTGACAGATAATTCAGGAGCGAACCAGCCGGCTCTTTTACTCGGCAGATCTTCCTTTACGAACATACACGGAACAAAGACGTTGTAATAACAAGACCAGTGAGAAGGAACTGGAGCGAGTCCAATTCAACTCGGTTACTGCCTCTGTAGCATCATATTTAAGGGTGGTGATTAAAAAAGGCATTAGGCTCCCAATTATCCGCCCTAATTGGGGCTAAAGGTGGAGCCGATGACGAAAAAAGAGGATAATCCGAAAACATGTAATTTTGATTTAAAAAAAAAAGACATTGACAAATGGGGAAAACAATTTTTATTAAATAAAGTTACACATTTAAAAAAAAAAAAAAAAAAAACTTCAATAGAGTAACTGCACTATTTTGTAACTTTGAATTGTTCTGTAATTGGTAATTGCAATGAAAAGTTGGAGGGCCATTAAAATTGATTTTTTGATCCAGTATATCATACTGAGTCGGTCGACTTTTTCAAATTGATTTTTTTAAATCATCTACATTCAGGCAATTACCTACATTAAATTTGAAAAGAGAGCTCGTGGACTAATTTGTGACAAAGCAGCACTATATTATTGATCTATTGTGTACTAGTTTGTGACTTAAGGCAAATACTCATATTTTTGAAAATACAAAATCGTCGAATCATATCATTAACGTGAAACTTCATCGATCCTCGGTTTCCATAGGGAGATGGAGGACATAAATATTTCTATATTTCAGAAAATTGTATCTTACTTACATCCCGAACATCGGGATATTTATAAACAAAACTTGAGTATTCTCTAGTAGTAGCTGGTCGCACAAATTTTGCATGCAAGAACATCCGATATTTTATGGCCATTTTTTACATCAGCTAATGCTTCAGCTAACATCCATTGGGGAATAACTCTTGCTTGTCTCGGCAGAATCTCGTAAAATAATTAATTTGTTATTAAACATGTCGCAGACGGATCTGCAACCACGGGAGAGCATTTTCAAGTCTCACAGCCATAGGTGCTCATTGATCTTGACCTTTGCTGCGCCCTGCGCGACTGCAGTCTGCAGCTATGTTGTTAATAGAAATTTCCATGGAAATGTCAGCCACAGAACTGAATTGTCATCATGAAGAGCGAAATCATAGGGACTGGATTCGTGTCAGGGGAGGGGGTCGTAATGGTTTTCGCTCAAGCACCATGGCTGGACGAAAAATTAATTTCCATGGAAATATCAACCATTGAACAGAATTGACACCATGAAGAGGCTAATCACACGCACTGGCTTCGTTTTGGGGAGAGCGTGATTTCGATTCTCGCCTCAGAAATGACGCTCAAAATAAAAGAGGACTAAAAGGCGGCGACTGATGAGTCTTAAGTAGACTATTGTAGCAGTGACAGGCAGCAAAGAACAAGATCAATGAGCACATGACTAGTTACCGTTTTCGCTCAAGTATACATGTGGCTGGAAGAAAAATTAATTTCCGTGGAAATGTCAATCACTGAATTCATGTCGAAGGAACGTCACGGTTTCTGCTCAGTGAACTGAAGATGAGCAGAGAAGAGAAAACAAGTAACCTCGTTCCTCAAGGAGGGTTGGCAAAAAAGAACGCATCTCGACTCGCGACAAGAAATAGTTTATTAAATAACGCTCAACCCATGTCCGAAAGAAAAATAAATTTCCATGGAAATGTCAACCACTGAATTCATGTCGACCGAAATAGTTGTCAGTTAGTAGCCAGTAGAAAAGCCAATTGCTTTTCGGCTTCTTAATCAGCTTCTTGTGATTTGTGACTTCTGCTTTTTGTCGTTTCGGGTAATAATTATTTATGATCTCTTTCTAATGAGCTATCACACAAGTACCGTGAAGTGCTCATTAGTATATAATTTTGATGTCTGAAATGGTACCTTATACAGTCCAAATTTAGACACATTATCTTCAAAACGCTCTCTTGTAAAATTACAATTTTAACGGACCCTATCAAGAAACATAAGAAATTGAAAGAGGTAACTGGTAGTTGATACTTGGTAGCTAGTAGCCGAGAAACCGAAGCCGGAAAAATGGTAGCCGGAGGTTTTTCAATTTTGGAAGGAAGTTGGAGCGAGGCTCCGCCAGCAGGTCGTAGCGTACCGTTTGGTCAGAAACGCCAAAGAGGTCGCCTCGAAAAGGCCAAGCGGGCTCTAATTATTTTATACTCGTTCGTATTATGTCGTGATTAACTTTACTCATACAACCGTTATCTTCTTATCTTCTGCCGGGCAAAAAAATGCATGCCTTTGTTTTTTGTTGTTTTTTTTTTGTTTAAAAAAAAATTTCCAACCTTTTTTTTTCTTCCTAAGACGAGTTGATTTTTTTTTGTTCTTTTTTTACAAAGATGAAACGTAAAATAACAGTTTTTTGGACAATTTTTATAAATTAGGCAAAATAGTATAAATATGTTAATAAATAAATAAATAAAAAACATGAAATATGTAAAAATATGAATTTTTACCTCAATTATGTTAAATATACGCAAAATGAAATGGGACTTAAAATGTAGGGATTTTTCTGAAACGTAAACATTTTTCATCACTTTCGGGATTAGAGATGACCTTAAAAATATGCATTCGCGTATTTATGAGACAAGCTGATTCCGCAAACCGAATTGGATCCAAATATTATACGTATTTGATTTTTAGGTTCATTACGCTCCTTTTTGAACGAGTTAAAATGAATTTATTGTGATTAAATGAAATCATTAACAATTAGTTCCTTTTTAAGGCTTCTAGAACCCTGAATTCTGAGTTATTATTGTGGCGAAGAACGCTCCCGAACATTCAAGATAAGCGAAAAAAGATCGACACGTTTCGAGCAGCAGAATAGAAGTTCGATAATGAGAGCGATAATAAGGAGTTTCGCGGATAACGCCGGGATACTCGTACATAAAGGCTGCTAGCCGGCGTGATAATAGTCTGGTTTTTTATGCAATAAACTGTGCGTTTTCAAAGCGATCTAGCTACTGTTTTCGTGCGTTTGTATTAGTGTGACATTAAAAGTTCTTAGTACGTGTTTCCGTGCGTTTTTCGGTGCGAATTATGTTACATTATGAAATAAAACACGTATTTACGCGAGATACCAACAAATTAACGCAAATTTAGGCAACGAACAGTATTAACTACGATGCGAATCAATCATGTAGTGTATAAACCATGTAAGTCCGGCACATTGAAAATCCGCCCACAACGATAGATCTTGCATACATGTGTGGAAATTTGTGTGACGACGTCTACTCATTACTAATGCATCGAGTGCCATGCAATTTTTTCGGCAGAGATCACATCTCAGAAGTCTGTAGTTTTATTCTGTTCCTGAAAAGTTTAGCTTCTTGGACTTACGCGGCTTCTGGAATATACAATTCACTTATGGAACATAACCTTTTTTTTTTTTTAATTTTATTATTTCATGCTTTGAATTTTGAATAATGGGGTGTCAACTACTGGATTTGATAACCAAGTACTAGAGAATTTTGAACCTAGTTTCAATTTTTTTTTTTTAAATCACCTAATTGATTTATAAAAAGAACATATGTGCCAAAATGTACACAAAGAATCGGCCTAAGTGTTATACTAATAACTTTCAAAAAAAAAAAAAATTATGGTAAACATTGTAAAAAATTTTTCACGTAAATTCAACTGTAAGAGTGTCAACTACTGGTGACTTTCCCCTACATTGTTCCAATCAAATATGATATTAACAACTGACATACTTTTATAATTTTGAATTATGAAATATGTAAATTATTATTCAAAATCAACAACGAGAAAAGCAGATGTGACTATTTAAAAAAAATAATAACTAGTTGACCCGCTACACGGCTCATTAGATCGTGGGTTAAAGTGAGTTGGGTCAAGTAAGTTAGATGGTGGGGGGGGGCTAAAATTAGAAAGAAAAAACACTACTTGACGAAGTTGCAAGGTACCTCTTGGACACTCGCTCTTAAAGTCACATTGCGTTCATTCAGAGTGTCCTGATTCATTTGCAGTTTATCATGTCATGTTTGTGTGGGTAATTCTCCGGAAAATGGACAATTCATGTAAATAGGCTGTAACTCTGCCACTTATCATCAGAATGCTATGCGCAATATATCAAAATTGAGGAAATGAACTCTTCTGATGGAGACAGTGGTAAAAGCTCTCCCTAGTTCAGCAGTACATCATTAGAAAATCGAAAATGCACCTGAAATGTCCATCAGCGTGGGTGTCAAACTGGTCTAGTTCCGTTTTTTTTTTTGCTCGCTGGAAGGGTTCAATACATAATTTTCAGGAACTACTGTTTTCCATTGTTGAAGAGGTAAGTTGAGGCAAGACGGTATAGGTCTTACAATCTTTTTCTAACCAAGTTAAGTAACCTTTAGAATACCTCAAAGTTGTGTCTAGGAAGAGATATGTCCTTCAACGTGGATAATTTTGAAACCACTCTGTAAGGTTCCACTATAAGTATAAACTTCTCTCAAATGCTCATATAACTTCCTCATAACTTCCTCTAGAAGGCTGTGTAAGAACTTCTGTGAAATAATGATAATTTGTATGCTAAAATACTCATTTATTGCTGAGATTCTGGTTTCTAAAAAAAAAAGTGTCCTTCATCGTGGACATCAACAGCCATATTGAATTTATAGCTCCGAATTTGTAAAAACGTAATAATATAACTAATGTTGGCCACATTACATTCAGCAACATGTATCAAATATTTTCCGCATATTTACCCAATGGGAAAAGGGAAAAGGCGATTTTGTCCTTAAACGTGGACATAAAATATTATTCAACGTGGCTACTCACGTATTTCTTGTACCCACGCTGAAGGACGTGAATCTTTCGACACTTAGAAGCAGTCTGTAGAAACAGCCTTTAAATCTTCTTCGTGCAGAGACTACTTTCCTAGATGAATTTTTGGTACTTCATAAAACCGTGATCCGTGAGATTGTAACCCACGGTGCCGCTGTGTCATCGTACAGCCTCATCTTATCACACTATGTAAACTTGAAAAATTTGTCTTTCAACGTGGACAACAATTTTTTTTTACAACCCTCCAAAATCAAATTTAAGCCCGGCCGGTACCGGAATATGATTTCTCAATACCCCTCTTATCGATTTCAACGAAAAAAATTTGAAAAGTGAACCTCATTTTTTTTGGTTTTTGTCCACGTTGAATTGTCCATTTTTCGGAGAATCACCCGTGTAGTGCAGACAAAAATGTTAGGGTTCTTAAAAATTCAGTTGGATAGTTAGACTGTAAACGCTGAATCATATGGTTTCTAAAAACTGAAATCTTTGGGATAGTAATTAATATCAGCCTTTCATTTGTGTAGCTCTGCAATTTGATAAATACATAGGCTGTCGTTAAGTAACTGAGACTAAAATTCGTACGGCCCACCAACGCTACCTATCGGCGTTCCAACACAGTAGGGGTATAACTTGGTTCATTAGCTATTGATTGAGACCACGCCGAGCTCATTTAATTGAAAAATCGTTGTTCCAGACCAATTTGAAAGAAACCATGTGCGTTGTTGACCCCTCCAGGTTTAAAAAAAAAATTAAAGAAGTTAAAAAGCATACGATTACAAAGTTTTTTATTAATCATCATCTTCATCAAGTACACGAAATCTTTTTCAAAATAAGCGCCATTCGTGGCTATACAGGCGTCCATTCGTTCTCGCCATTTATCAAACGTTTTTGCGTATTCTGCCGCCGGTAACGAGGAGAAAAACATCTGCGCCGCGGCGATGACTTCTAAAAAAATCACAATTCAACCCCCCCCCCCGTATAGTCCTGACTTCGCCCCCTGCGACTTTTGATTATTTCCTCAACTGAAGGCAGCCTCACGCGGTTGTTAATTCAACATGAGTCAAGAAGTCATCACCGCGGTGCAGAGATGTTTTTCTCCTTGTAACCGGCGGCGGAATACACAAAAACCTTTAATAAATGGCAAGAACGAATGAACGCCTGTATAACCATTAATGGCGCTTATTTCGTAAAAGATATTCGTGTACTTAATGAAGATGATGATTAATAAAAAATTTTGTAATCGTATGCCTGTTTTCCTTCTTAAAAAAATCTTTAAAAAACCTGGATGGATCAACGTATTTTCTTTCAAACTGATCTGGAACAACGAGTTTTCAATGAAATGAGCTTGGCGTGATCTCAATCGATAGCTGATGAACCAAATTATCCCCGTGCTGCGTTGAAACGCCGATAGCTGGCGTTGGTGGGCCGTACGAATTTTAGTTTCAGTTACTTAGCGACAGCCTATGTATATACAATAGAAGATATACATATACTTTGTACACCGAACTACTCAGACCTTTTGGGAATAAAAGAGAACGACATGCTTCATTTGGACGATTTTCTGCTTCCACAGCTTTCTATTTCTGAATACTTCCTTGCCACCGTCCCTGCCCCTCAGGTACATGGCATATGAACTTGCGTTTTCGGTGTCCAGTGATTTAGGAAGGGGTGGTTACGGTAAATGTTTTTGAGCTTATAGTAGCCCATCATTTACGTCAGGATATCGAATATGAGGTACTTGAGATTCGTGAACTCAATTTTTGTATCAGTTTTTTCCAAGTGAAAAACTGTGGTACCGGGGGCATGGATTAGGATTCAAATTGTTAATATGATTTTCAAGAACTAAATTAGTTTCTGCTGTCATTAAAAAAAAAAAAATAATAATAATTACTATCGAGCGAAGGAGCTACATCCCCAGGCTATGAGTTCGGAGGTTGTCTATACATCGCAGAGGTATCCAGCAGTGGAGAGGTAGGTGAGGGTGTTGTTTATGTGCTAGTGGGAGTTGGAGAGGGTCAAAATTCGACTATGGGGGACGCGGTAAGAGTTACGATGGCAGGTGAGCGAGGGGCATGAGAAGAGGCGGTCCACGGTGAGAGGGTCTTCATCTTCACTGTGTGGGCAGTTGAGGGGATAAAGGTTAGTGAGAAGATGCGTAGCCTATGTGTGAGGCGTGTATGTCCCATCCTTAGGCGGGTGACGATAACTTCCTCGCGGCGGGAGGAACGTTGGGACGTAGACCAGGGAACAGGTGTAAGCTTGATTTGAGCGAGCTAGTTGTGCTGAGAGACTTGATGCCGCCACTCTTTGAACCACTTACGCAAAATGGTTAGGTGAATAACGGAAGTGAGATCTGTTGAGATAGGGAGCTGACAAGTGATATACGGGAGCTGTGTAGCTTTCTGTGCTGCTTGATCAACTGTCTCATTTCCTGGTATACTAATATGGCTTGGGATCCACATGAGTGAAATGCTGTTGGTGGTGAAGGAAATGAGATGGAGAATGAGATGGATGCGTTGAACGAGAGCGTGCAGTGAAAGACTAACAGAAATAGACCATAAGGAGGAAAGTGAATCTGAGTGGACCAGTTAGTGAGTGAGGGTGGGTAGGTCTTCGAGCGAGGAGATCGTGACTAGGCACGGTAGGATAGCATGGAGTTCGGCTGTGTATATGGAGGCTGTGTTTTTAAGCCGGAAGGAGTGTAGTAGACTATCTATGGAGTAGGCGTAAGCCGTGCGTCATTTGTACTTTGAACCATCAGTGAAGCATATAGGGATACAGTCAGGAAACCGGTCCAGAATTTCTTGCAAATGTATCCGATAAAACTGAGGGGTGTAGATTTTTTTCGGGAATCCTGTAAGTTCGAAATTACATGGAGGAAGGTACATTTCTCAACCCAAAGTGGGATGATTTTCTATTCGCTTCCTCGAAGTTGTATTTCGCTTCAGACAGCTTTTCAACACTGTGAGCATAACGGCAGCATTCCATTCTATTTGAAATTCTGAAGTTTACGGTTGGCCTAAGCCTTTACTCCTCTCACCCCTCCACTCAACAGACAGATACCTTTTTACCCGGAAAGAAACCAGACCTTACCAAATTAAGATTCTGCTTCGTCGCCCGTTGATTCGATCTCACCTTCCAAAATGAAGACTTAGTTGAAGGCAGTCTACGAAACACCATGTAAAACGATTTGGTGAGTTTACGAACCGGCATTACCATATTTCAGTCAAATCGATTAATGAAAGTGGAAACAGCTCTCAAAGTTTTGTACGCTCGTCACTGTAGGAAGCCCAAGAAAATGAATCGTCACGTGGCAATGGGTATGTTTTACATACAGCGGTTTCGCGGTTTCGCTTTCAGAGGTAAATCAAGCAAGACGAGGCAGAGGCAAGGGTTGAATCGCTTTATGATTTACGTGTGTAGAATTTCCTTATTGTAAGCAAGCTGGAATCTCGAGCGAGAACACAACCGCCGGAACGTGACTCATCATGCTTCAGGTGTCGCAACGATTTTTCAACCTATTTTTTTTTTTTCTTCGAGTATGAAAGCGAGGAAAAGCAAAAAATTACATTATTCTGCACGCTTTCGCCGATGATCCCGACGCATTTACTTGGAGATGGTTTATTCCCGGAGTAATTTTTCAACACAGGAAGCGGAAGAGGAGAAGGCTGGCTGGAAAGAACATACCGCAGACAACGTAATCGAGCTAGCATCTTTCCCATTTGTATATATTATGTGAAACGAGACGTCGGTTACGTTTGCCATTAATTTCTTCGAGAATTCTCCGCGTCGTGTTTGCGAGAAATACATGCATACGTGTACTAATAGCGCGAATGTATTTGGAAATAAATAAGTGATACTTTTATTGTTATGTTTTTGAAAGTTGCTTTCCCACGATGATATACATATATTAAAGCGATATTTGTTAAACAGTAATCACGAACAAATCACAAATCATTGATGTTTGCTCGTATTTTTTGAATATTTTTCGTTTATATTGCCATGTATGCGGGGGGGGGTCGCTCATTCCAAATTGAGCCCTCCCCCTCCACTACAAGTCAGCTGTTTGCGCGTATGCTCTCGGCTCATTCTCTCTTTGATGCGAGGGTTTTTGGTCGTGATGCAGATGCGAGCAAAACGGGCCTCAAAACCTCAGAAAAGACATTTTGAGGTAAATGTGAGGGGAATGTCAAGTTATGTTATGCTACTACCTTTATTAGAGAAATATAATAATAATAGTTGTATTTTTATTGCCATGTATGCAGGGGGGAAGGAGGTCGCTCATTCTAAATTGAGCCCTCCCCCTCCACTACAAGTCAGCTGTTTGCGCGTATGCTCTCGGCTCATTCTTTCTTTGACGCGAGGGTTTTTGGTCGTGATGCAGATGCGAGTAAAACGGGCCTCAAAACCTCAGAAAAGACATTTTGAGGTAAATGTGAGGGGAATGTCAAGTTATGTTATGCTACTACCTTTATTAGAGGAATATAATAATAATAGTAATAATAATAATAATGTATTTTCCTCCAACAACCTTTCAGCCAATTACAGGAGAACAGAGATGGAACTTGACTTTCAATTTGGGGGGTGGAAAAGGAAAATTTACCAACAAATTTTTTTTTAATTAGAAAATTTGCTGATTTTTATCAAAATATTTTTTAATTAGGAAAAAAAAAGATAATAAACAAACAAACGTTCTTAGAAAATGAAAAATTTAAATGAACAGTTTCAAAATTTGCCAACTGCCAACTTATTGGGGTGTTCAACTCCCCTCCCATAGTTTTGTCCCTGCAAATGCAGATTGGAACCTTATCCCCCAAACACTCACATTTGCGCACATGAGCATACCCTAGTCTAGGCATGGTTCCGGAGATGATGAAGAACGGAAGCAGTGGGAACCGGGTGTCGGACTTTGTCTCCGCCATCATGAAGAAGAAGATGCAGACGGAGTGGTCGAGGCAGAGGGCCGGCGATTTACCAAGCTCAGCCTACATCATCAAACAGGAGAACTCTGTACCATCCTAGGACAGCTGCTGCAGCTGCGCTGTGGACCCCCCGACAGGGCTTTCCCGTCGTCGTCACCTGCCGGCGTCAATACACGGACCAACATGAGGAGGTGAGGAGTGAGTGAAAAGGCAGCACGTCCGGCTGTGAGGGGCCTGAATTCCAGGCAAGTGCTCAGGGAGCGCGGACCTCGGTCAGTAGGGAACCCCATGGTGGCCCTTGCAGGACGCGCGCACCGATTGCGACACGGAGAAATGGAGGCTCGGGCCCCGCCTCAAAGCGTCCCTTCGGTCACTGATGCGATACTCAAAAGGGTAGTTTCCGGGACCGGGGTGCGGTGTCGTAGGGGCCACGTTGGCATGAGCGCATCGCCATACGTCCCGCCACACCATACCCTAGTCTGGGAGGGAAAGGTGGAAGGATGTTAGATACTTAAGAGAAACACACAACTTCCTTTACACATTAAGGTGGTCGTTACTTACTCTTGGCGATTTTTTAAAAATTTCCCCTCAATCATCTCCTAAATTGATTCCAATAAAATAAAAAGGAAAAAAAACCTACGAAGTTTCAGGTCGATCGGATTAGGGGAATCCCTGCCACGAGCTCCCTTTCATTCATTCTTATGGGAAAAATACATGGAGTTTTGACGTTAGTTCCAGACTAAATTTCCCTCCTGGGTTATTCTTCAAAAATGTTGATATTTCAGGTATATTTTTTCATAGAGGAAAGTAGGGGATATTTGAACATTTTTTAATGGCAGTCGTTAAGAGGCGTTCTGTATAACATATTGGTAAGATTGGGCCGACAGTGAGGGGATTCTGTATTTCGGCATAGCAATCAAAATTATGAATGCTATGTCAAAAGACAATAGTGAACAGAAAGTGTTCTCCCGTCAATTAGTAGATTCCAAAATAAGAAATTGTATGGAGAATTGATAAAGGCATGCTAACCCATTAATTAGACGTAATTATTTTTGGATGATGAACGTCTATCGTTGCATAAAGATGACCACGCCAAAGGACACATTTTTTAAACTCTTAATTTTAGACAATAATATGCAAATGCACGAGTCTTGTCACAAAAAAAAAAAAAAAAAAGATTTGATACGCGGACCATATTACTCTGATAAGAATATGCAATTTGACTATTAATTGCGACGAAAAATTATCCAAACTTCTGTTTTGTAATTGGTTGAAAAAGAGTCATGCTGATGACAAAAAATCGAAGGACAATTTTCAAAGCTGGCCATACTGACTCCCACGTGTAAAGATGCGATTTCAATGTTACGTTCTAATTCCTTCATCCATTTAAAGTAACACTACGTTGTCAGTTTGTTCTAATATAGGTACAGCTTGAAAATTTAGGGGAAAAAAATAATAATTGTTCGAGGGACAGCCATGCTGACGAACATTTTAGCATATTTAGTCCACTTTTGACCCATCAAAAGTGGATCAAATTTTCTTCTGAAAGCTTGACAAAGTAGAATTGAGTCATATCTATCAACGAAAAAAAAATGTCCTATCATTAATAGCTTGAAAGATAACTGCTGGGAGCTGAAATATCCATACTTTCGAAGAATAACCCTTCTATATTCACCAGAACCAAAGTCCGTAAATTAAACAATAGAATATTTGCTATCGAATTCAGCTTGTGACATTGGAAAATAAGTCTCTTGCTTGCAACTATTAGATTTTAATAAAATCTTCAATTTTCTCAAATATCAGGCTCTAGGTCTTAAACAGAGAACTTAGTAAAAACAGAATAGAATAGTCACTGAATTTCGAAATTCAACATTTGCAACCCCCTACACCCCTATAGTTTCGCCCCTGCAGGAGAAGCAAGGCAGAGATACAATAAATTTATAAGACAAGTTAATAAGATAAATGAAACAAAAATAATACGAAATAATAAGAAGTAATAGGAAAGTAAAGTAATTGAAAGATTTTAAAAGTATATCGAAAGTAGAAACATAAAAAAAAAGTGCACGCAGGGTTACCACTCCCCCCCTCATGTAAGGAGCACGAAGCACGCGTCTGGTTATTTAAAATTTAAAACTTGGAGCCGCCATGATTTTGGTTATTATATTTTTGAAATTATCACGTTTTAAGAAAAATATATCGACGCACACTGGGCGTAATGCTGGTTTTAGGCGGCCAAAACTCCATAAAATAAAGCAAGCCAAATTTACATTAATGGTGGAAATAATTATTCTTCAATATCAGATGACCTAAAAACAGAACAACTTATCTCCCCAAAAATATTATTTGAATGCAGAGCTGGATATCCATTTGATCATTTCAAAATTTAAATACACTGTTTTAAAACCCTGAAGTCA
Organism: Acanthococcus lagerstroemiae; assembly: GCA_031841125.1. Taxonomy (NCBI): domain Eukaryota; kingdom Metazoa; phylum Arthropoda; class Insecta; order Hemiptera; family Eriococcidae; genus Acanthococcus; species Acanthococcus lagerstroemiae. The sequence goes on along the minus strand of CM063113.1, from coordinate 28,615,192 downwards.
GAACTTGACGTAGAATTTATTTAATGTTTTTATTTTTATTCCTTGATAAATACAGTTCAATTTGAATGAGTTCTTTGTAACAGAAACTTCACGTTTCTAATCTCAAAATAAATATTAAGTTCGACATTACTGTCCATTGTGTCCTACCAAATACCTTATTTTTTTTATGGACTGCAAAAACCCTGATCCAACTCGATCCAAATATATACTAAATGAGTTTTATTCTTTGAACATTTATCCAACGATCCTACCATCATTCAGCTGCGACCGTTTGCGACCTTCAGAAAAAGCGAGGAAATAATGGCGAACGTTCTGGAACGCAGCAAAACCCTCTATATTAAAACCCACCTAGTGTGTCAAAAAATCAGTTTTTACTTTTTGGGTATTTGGGAATACAGGAGACGTGTTCTTTCACGTGGGACTTGTCCCATTTTATGAGAAGTTACAAACCCTCCCAAAACATATCTATGTTAAAACCCTCCTAGTGTGTCAAAAACCACTTACATGCAGCGAATTGTGCTTTTTGTCTTCAAACCGAGCTTCATAGTTAGTGTGAACATAACTCAATTATTTGTCGCAAGTTCCCAGTGGATTGGGTAATGAGCATGAGAAAATTCAAGGAACTATGGGGGAGAGTGGGGGGACACTTTAATCGCAATTCTAGAGAAAACCGGTTTTGACACAACTAAGTGGGTTTTAATATAGAGAGTCACGCATGAGATGTGTGCCTTGGTGTTATGCGCGTATCTAATGTATTGTGCAGGGATGTACCGATGGGGAGGGAGCAACTCCCCCCCAGGAATTTTTCCCTTAGGAATTGGGAAAATTCACCGTTTCAGTCAGGCGGAGTTGGGAAAATCCAAAGGGTCAAAAGATTTAAAAGATTTTTTGATTTTTTTTCTTTCTTTGTTTTTTGCATTGATACTTGGGAATTTTGAGTTGAGTCAGTTGACACTCTCACAATTTTTACCCCCGCCCCATCCCCTCGAGAAACTCTACGGTATGTCCCGTCCCTGATATCGTGGTATCACGGATATTACTACTTAGGTTTCCTCTTATCAACTTGGGAAAACTGGAGTCTAGGTTCTCAGTTCTTGTTATTTGTTCATTTCACCAATCGTGTTTTATTCTATTTACCTTGGATTAGAAGATTTTGTGCGTTCTTTTTTATCAAATGTAAATAAGAAAAGCTCCTCAGAACTTAGTTTTTGGTTCTAGTTTTGTTTTAATTGTTATTAGAAGTTGATTGAACCCTAACAGTTCCAGTTCGCCTTCTGTTTTGCAAATAGAACGAAACTAATATATTTTTTAAGGGTATAGCGTAGCCTACTCAAAGTAGTCGAGGTGAAAAAATAATCTCTAATTATTAAATTTTTTTTTTTTTCCTAATGATTACCTACTAAGTTTTTGCTTCAGTGTAATTTTGAAACAATCTTTCAAATTTGTATAGCTATATTGAGATGTTCATCTAAAAATTATGTTGTAAATTAGGTATAGTCCTGTTTGTGTTTTATGATCAAATTCTTGCTTGTTTTTATTGATTCATCCAACGCTATATTCCTGTTCAGGTTTTAAAGCATGCAAGTTGTTATTTGGTCTAGAATAACCGTATGAAACATATTTTTCAACGTAGCTAAAATTTTGGCAAGCGTTTGATAAATCAAATAATATTCATCACAATTAAGGAAGTGAAGTTGTACAAAAAAATTATCCATTTAAACGAGTCCCATCTAAATTTGTTGGATTTTTGATTCGAGTTGTGACACCCTCTATATTACTTGTGAAGAGGATCAAGAGGACACCTTGTATATAGGGACTGACCACTGGAAGGAAAGGAAGTGTTCTCCGTGCAAGTTAATGTAAAATTTTAACTTGGAACCAGGCAAACATTGAAAAAGCCGTGTAGTTAGGTTTTGGCCGCCTAGAATCACGATTTCGCCCAGTATGCGACGTAGGGATTTTTAGATACTAAGTATGTTACTATACACAGACGTGCCGCCCTACTCACAGCGGACTCCCTGTGTCCATTTGTGTGGGCAGTTATTGTTTCGAATAGATCTTCTGATCGCGCTTGGAACGAGGGTACCCGAAAGCAGATTTGTCGCTGTAGATTTTCATCGCATATTTTACTATGAACAATACCATATAGCAGTAATTGGAAGGTTACTAGTCTGCGTTTTTCTAGGCTAATGACCCCGAAACCTGTTCTTAATTCTTTGTGACTTACATCATTAGGGTAGTAAGAGAATAGTTTGAAGTATAAGTATTTCAGAAAACGGTTTTCGATTTTCTCAATCAATTTCACTCCCTTTTGCGTTGTTGGGCTCCAGACTAATGCCGCAAATTCTAAATGAGATCTCACAAGTGAGAAATATAGTACTTTGAGCGTATCAACATCAATGTAATTTCGTCCACTCCTAATTATAAAACCCACCATTTTGTTTGATTTCAATGCGATGAGATAGATGGTCCTTATACGTAAGTTTTGCATCTAGAATCACCCCCAAATCCCTCACCCTGTCAACCTCCCGTAACGTGGCTCCATCTATATGATAGTTATGCTCGATTCTTTTTAGTATTCTTCTGAATGTAATTTTTTCGCATTTGCTCAGATTGAACGGTAGTCCGTTTTGTTGACTCCAATTGGCTAGTCAATTTATATCTTGTTGTAAGAGATCGCCGCCCGCAGCTGATTTTATTTCTCTAAAAAATTTTGATGTCGTCTGCATGGAGTAGTATTTCTGAATCGCGGAGGACCGTCGCAGCAGAATTAATGAATATCAAGAATAATAAGGGCCCCAAAATGGATCCTTGTGGTATCCCCGAGGTACAGTCAAAGTATTTAGACTCGGCTCTTCTGAACGAGATAAACTGTTTCCTACTTCCCAAATACGAGTTGAAAAAGCTAACCAAATTTGTCGAAAAGCCAAGCTCCTGCATTCTTGTTATGAGTATACGATGGTGTACTTTATCAAAGGCTTTACTGAAATCTGTAAATATAACGTCTAGTTGTGTTCTTTCACATGCAACGAACTGAGCGAACTGAACAAACTGAACGGGAAGAGAGTAAAAGCAGAGTTGAAGAAGCACATAGAGAAGAACAAACTAGGAAGATCATTGAAAGAAAGAAATTAGTTTCAGCTTCCTCAAAGCTCTTCCCTCAAGGAAGCGACAAGCTGACTTTTTCTCCTTCGTCGCAGAATTGATTCAAGTTCTCATTTTGGAAACCGAAAAGGTTTTATTCTTGTTTTTATGAAATACCCAGCAACATTCTCAAATTGCTTCGTCGGAACTCGTACATTATGAGAATCTTTCTCATCAAAAGAAGAAAAATGTTTCTTGTTTTTCAAGAAATTGAACAGTTTGCTTAACCTAGCTATAATGAAAATAATAATATTTTCTCATTCAAAAGATGGAGGGTTATTTCCTGTTTTCATGGAACACCCTCCAAATTGGCCCTTTGGAAGAGGGAGAAAAATGCTTTGAAGGTGCTAATTTGAATCGGATTAAAAATCTTATTGAATTTTCGAATACAGCGATCCGGAATCGAGTTTGGACCAAAATCTGTTTGAATTATTGAAATCGATGATTAAAAAAATTCTTATTCCGGTACTTTGTTCAATTTTTTAGCAAAGTCGAAGTGGCCCGTTTGAAGGAATCAAATTTGGATTTCGGTCCTAAATCAGGATCGGATTAAAAATCGGATACGATATCTAAAATGAGCGACGTGAAAAACCTTGTTTCGATGCTACAGTTTGATTTTGTATTCCAAGTTAGTTTTTTTCCCGAATTTAGGGTCTCGGAGGGGGACGGATCAAAAATGTGAGGCGATATTCGAAATCAGCGACCTATGGAACTCTTGTTTTGATAACTTGTTTGATTTTTATATTCCACCTGATTTTCGCTTTGTTTCCAAATTTGAAAGCACCGAACGGAGTCAAATTAAAAATGCAAGGAGATATTTGGAATCAGTGACCCAAGAAACCCTCGTCTGAATACTTTTTATTCGAAGTCAGTTATGTTATCTTTTTCGAATTCGGGGATCCGTACGGAATCGGATCAAAAATTTAAAGTGGTATTTGAAATTATCGACTCAAATATGTATCTTGTATTTCGATAATTTGCTCGATATATCATTCCAAGTTAGTTTTTACTGTTTTTCTTTTCAAAATTGGGGGCCTCGCCAGATCAAAAATCTGATACGATATTCGAAATCAGCGACATAAGTAACTCCTATTTCGATGTGTTAGGATTCCAGAATCTAGACGCATATAGTGGAGTGGAGCTCGAAGCATGTTGGATCGTTCACGACCTACCCCTACCCATATTTTCTTTTATTGCAAGGTCGGCTCGAAATGGGACCCAGTGGCATCTCCCAGGAAGAAGTTTCCATGTTTCAAAAGGGGCACGGATGTGTACCATAAACCTTGGAGTTTTAAATGGAGGAGCCCCTTTCCAAAGTGTCCTCAGTCCAAAATGGGCAAAATGACATTGGCATTATCTGGTGGCCAGAGTGTAGTATTGGAGTGAAAAACAGAACGCTATCTCAATTTGTTTGTTGGAATTTATCGTAAACTGGGGTAACTTCGAATTTGAAGGGGAACTCTGGACATTGCCAGAACTGGTGTAACACTGGTTAGAAGCGTTATTTTTTCGTTAAGTGGAGTGTCAAATAAGAGCTGAGACTTGTAGCTACACCGTCGCGTGTTTAAAACAGATATTCCAGTTCTAATGTATAAAACTGGCAGTGTCCGGAGTTCCCCCACAAATACGAAATTACCCCAGTAAATGGTACGTGTTCACACCAGTGTGTGCTGAAATAAATTACAACACACGACAGCATAAAAAACAATGGGATGAGATTATTTGATTCTAGTTATATTTTGAATGCTGAATACGATGAGGTTAACCATTGGTCTCGAAAACCTTTTGTATTCCATATTCGGAATTAAAATTTTATCAAATTTTTCACTTTTTATTCTTTTTTAGCTACACTGATACTGATAACAATACTGAACGCGCATAGTTGTTTGATCAATGGTATCATCTTGATGATACTAAAATTCGCATTTAAGATAAGATATAGAAGAAAAAAAAAGAACTATTATTGTAAAATTAACATCGGCATTAAAGTCTTCGTTGTAAATACGTATGTGACTTGGAATCATGAAATCTGCCTCTGGTGTCAAAAAAACATTTTTCACTTTCTTGACAATTTTTATAGAAAAAATTACGCTCTTTCGAATGAAACAAATCGCAGCTTCCTATCTTCATTAGTATTTCATAAAATTGCATTTGAAAATTACGTCAAAACTTCAAAAAACATCTGTTTACATAGCATTGTGTGAAACGGGCTTACAGGATTGACATAAAACAAGAATTCGAAACGCGGTTGTCATAGCATCGCGTAAACGCACCACGACCTCACCACTACCACCATCCCATCTTTACACTCGTTTATCTCGAAAACCTGTTTTCGCACGAGAGGCACATTTCATGATTCCAGGTCACACATAGACTCAGGTATTCTCATGTCATGGTTTTTTGAAAAATGTCATTCTTGTGTTGTGTTATTATTCTTATAATTAAAAAAGACTGGTGTGTAATTTTAATTTGGTATTTTGTAACATTCGTTTGAAATAATTGTTTTTGTAGTACACGCGATTCTATAATTTTTCACTTTGTCAGTTGGAAAATCACAGAAGGGATGTCAAACTGCCGTTAACCCACGATTTTTTTTCTATTTTGAAATCTATATCTCAGGCAACATTGAACGAAAAATTTTTGTTTTAGTTGAAATATTCGAAAGAAGGACCAAGGTAGCCTCATGCCTAGTTTCAAAATTTTCTCTTTGATAGTATGAATTTGGGAAAGTTTTTTACATTCATCTCGAAACAAGTTTTTGGACTAATAGCAGTTTGGAAAAAGGCTCCTCAATTGAAACATACCGAAAAAAAAGTCTCGAAATAGGGGCACTTTGGGTTGCTGGATTAGAAAATGCGATCAGATGATGAGATTTTTGATGCGACCCGATGTTAATAGAAAGATGCTTTGAGAGATTTCACAAAGATTCACGAGAATTTTCGTAAAGTTTGCAAGTTCAGTCTCCCTTAAAGGGGGAGAAAATGTTTTTGCCCCGAAAGATGTGCTACTTTCCCAAATAAAATTCCGCGTTTTGCGCGTCGATACGACACCATCCCCTCAACGGTGAAGAAAGTGTAAATTAAAAGGAACACCCTGTATAAAAACAGTTCGAATGAAATGGCGACCTACCGATACTTTTGTACAGCAGTAGATACGCGATCCTTTCGATATTGAAATGAAATTTAAAAACAAAAGCGGGCGATGTGAGAAAGGAATAGAAAAATTGGCCCGTGCGTGTGTCTTTTCGACGGAAAAAATCAAGTTGAAATTAAATGCTGACACTGTATCCATAGAACTGGTATAACTGTGTGTATACGGTAACTGAGAAAACTTGTGTGAAAAACTATTAGAAAAAAGTAGAAAGAAAAAAAAAAGTGCAATTCTCAATCGAATTAAAGAAGCGAATCTAATGCTTTATACGCTTTATTACAATCGATACGGTTCTAGTGTACGTATTTGTGGACCTTTTTTACACTTTATATCTTTCATCGCGTCTTTTCGAGTGTACAATTTTCCATCGTATTACCAACAAATGACGTGAGAGTTGTACTTATCGAACTCAGTGTCGAATGCTCCGAGTCTGTGCCTTGTCTCACCTGTCCCAATCATTTCGAAGAGTCGCCTATAAATATAGCGAAATCAACTGATGTAATTGAGAAAATGATACCAGGCTTCCTCGGTAGACATTTCATGTAATTTTGAGGTTTTGGTAGGATTTGAAATTTGAACAACTGAACAAATTCAGCTTGATTCACACGTCGGCTGTTTTGGGGTTGTTTACCACCTACTCGAATACGTCTGAGTATTTAATTACTTAGCGTAATGATCTAGGCCCTATAGACATTTCAAAAAACATTCTGAGGTAACAAGCGGGACTTAGTTGGAAAATGTAGTACCAGGTTCCAAAAAGAACCTCCTAAAAATTCCACTCCCAAATGCTGTGCAGAATTTTCTGTAGCACGTTAAATTCCTGTCGTGATGAGAAATTCACCTTCTGCACCTTCGAAGACTTTTCATCACGCCATTTCGGTTGGCGTTACCGAGTCGTCTATCAGCCTATTTCCGTATTTTCGATCCATCAAAGAATTATTCGAAATCAGACAATGTCGCAACCGTATAGAAAAACCGTCGGTAGCTCAGACCTTGAGACGTACCAGACGTATCAATCGACCTCATTCCTCGATCCGATGACTCACACACACGGGCCTTATTCCTCAGCGACGACTTCAAAATTCCTAGAATCCGCGACCGTACGAGCCACAAGCGTATAACAAAGCCTAGACCCCGATCGCACTTCCTGCCATCGGTCATAGCGTCAATTGGATCGAAATCTTTCACCGACCAATCGACCAACTCTCAAGTACGTCATCGAGTCCGTGCGGTAGCCTCACTCACTCACCGATCACCCGAAACCATCCACATTTTGAATTTCTAAACGGCCGCACGCGGCTCTGACGTTTCAAAATCACCTCAGTTGGGAGAATCCCCATTCCACCGATAGGCCGAACCTGGAACAGAGCTTCGGCTTTATAAACTCAATACAAGGGCCGAATTCCTCGGTCTTGCTCTCATCAAAAGTTAGGTGGAACCCATATCCACATTTTCACACGTCCAGATCTGGGACTTTTGAACATTAACGTAACTTACTGCATTGTCGTGTCGTACGCTCTTCAAAGCCTTTTGCTACTTGTAACACCAATAACCTAACGTAAAAAGTAAAGTGCTGAACTGTATCGCTTGCTAAATAAAACTGTTACATTTAAACTCGACTCAGCCAACTCATTTATCAAGCCGAGGACCGTTGATTTGGGGCTTGCTAACCGGCAGCCCCCGGGGCCCACGCTGTGGAGCCTCCTGATTCACGTCGATCTACCACGACAACCCACAGAAGCCCGAGAGGCTCAGCGACCTTATGACAATCCCCCAATTTCAGTTTTCGGCTTATATCTCAGGAAATTGGTGCTCTAGGAAAAGAAGTTTCGGACAATGAAAATTCCTCATAAAATTTTCTACAAAACGCATGTACACATGTTAGCCTCTAGATCTAATCCTTACCCTACAATCGCAGTTCAAAATTGGACAACTTATAAATTTTTGAAAAATTGACGAATTATGGCGAATATTTCGGCAAAAGTGAGTTATAGGGAAAATTGTTTCAAACAAAAAAGATGTCTCGTAAAATGTGCCATTAAGGGTCTGGTTGGCCGAGTGGATAGCGCGCTGGTCTTGGAATCCGGAGGTCTCGGGTTCGAGTCCACGTAGCAACTCGCTACATTTCGATCTAGGCCGATTTTTTGGCAACATGAGAAGAGAGCTAAAACAGCCCTAACAGCCTCCCCGACGTCTCTGAAGCAATGCTCGACAGGGCGGATTAAAGGACTCGGATTGAGAGTAAATTAGAGAAGAGAAGCCTAGGCCTAATTGTTCGCTCGTAAAATTCGTCGAAGCATAACACACAACGTGAGGGTTCCTACTCGAACGTCTCCCAGAGTATAGTTAATAATCAACTCTGGATGAAAATTTCACGCAGAGATTGTTCTTCACTCAGCATCAAAAAGATATTTAAAAATGAGTTTTCAGCTTGAAATATGCTGATACTGGGGTTTTCTGAGCCAATGAGTTCATTTTCATGAACATTCCAGCTGCAACCTTCACTTCTTAGGACCCATCGGGCTACAACTGCAAGTATAGACATTTACATACATCCACGGATCTTGATAGGTACTCGTACAACCCCATTTCTGATATAACTGATTCCCACTTACGATACTGTCAATATTTCTGGTTTCAGCCTGATGGAATTTAATGGGCAAGATGTAAGGCTGAAATTACCTCAGCGACTCAGAAAACTCTAGTATCAGTATATTTTGAGATAGAAAATTCGTATCTTGGAGTTCAGACTGTCTGTGTAGCCCTTGAAGGTGATTTTGTAACAAAAATAACCTTAAAATGAATTGCCTATTCGAATAAAACAAAAATTAATGCTCTTGATGCCCTTTTGTCTGACTTCGGGTATTCATTTTCTAGTTACCCGCGCCTCGCACGGGGTAAGTTTTACGACTAAGATTAACTCAAAAGTGAACTCAGCGTTAAAAAACCTTTGTAATTAGCTCACTATATCCGCGGACTTCCTTTTCCTACCGTCGTTTACTCCGCAAGCCCGACGTTCAGACTTTGGTCCGAGGACGATGAAAAAGGACTTTATATATACGAGGATAACTACGTCTTTATCCAATTAACCGATAGTGGCAATTAAGATATCACACAGACCTGGAAACTGCTCTTCTTGTCTCGCGTACGAATTTTTGTTTTCCTATTTATACTAGAATTTCGAGTCGCTAAGCCGCAAAATACGTCGAGAAAAACGTATTCGAGTCATAAAATGGCAGCGATCGGTTCGTAAGCTTGTTTTCGCCGTCAGTTCGCAGGGTCAACGCTGACACGAGAAAACGAAATTAATGAAAAAGTCAGGCTCCACGTCGAACCAAAGAACTTAAGATCTTCGGTAATGATGATGGGGTGCGGTGTAGTTCTATCTAGAAGGAACGCTGCCGCAAACCTGATATCGCTAATATGATTTCCAAAATTTTTGACGTGAAAAAAAAAAAAAGTAAATTGAATTTCGTCATTCGCTGTTCTACAGTTAGAACCAAACGCTGATAGTTCATATTTCTTTCATCTCGAATCAACGTTTTCGCTATGGTTTTTATGGTTTTTAATCACACGACAGTTGCTGGAATTAGGAAGTCAATTTGGGTTGATGTCGCGACCGACTAATGTGACGGCGAAATTTGAAAGCATACGTGAGAGCATCAACTTTTTGTCACGTAAAAGTAGATACATGTTACGTTTCTCTTTCTCTCTATCTCTGTAGGACGTAAGTGGGTCAGTCCACAGGAAAATGGACGAAAAACGAACATTTTTGACCTTGAAATCTCTCCAAAAATATTTCTCTAGGAGCAGAAGCAAAGATCTAGATCAATGAGCACATGGCTAGACGAAAAACTAATTTCATGGAAATGTGGACCACTGAACTGGAACCATGAAAAGCTAAATCATACAGCGATTGGCAGTACGCACAACTGAACTGAACTGTGAACGGAGCTGGAATCAAGTTCCGTGTCGGTCGGAAACAGGACAGAGGGCCAGCCAATAGATATATCCATGTCAAAATAATTTCCAAGGAAATGTGGACCACTGAACTGAATTGTGACCATGAAGAACTAAGTTATATTGATTGGCTTTACGCAATACGCACAAATAAACTGAACTGTGAACTGAACTGGAATCAAGTTTAATGTTGGTCGGGGATTGGTGTCGGTCGGAAATAGGATGAGAGGGCCAGCAAATAGAAAAAGAATAATAATAATTTCCATGGGATTTTTATCAATAACAAAACGCACTCTGCAATCAGTTCAATGAAACAATGGTTAGAAGAAACGAAAGAAAAGCCAATAATGAAAATAAAAAGTGATTGCAAGGGGTTCTTTTCGACTCTAAAAACAAGACAGAGAAATCCAATCTAAAAATGAGAAATGGTGACTCTTTGGTGGACCATCATGATGAATATCACCCCTCCCCTTACGCATCTGGCTAGGTTGCGCAGAATGTCTTCGGCAGGGCAGCGGAACTACATCACCAAATCTACCAAGGTATAATTTTAACAAGGCAAATTTTTTGGAAATATACCATTTATTTAAACTCTAGGATTGGGGCGAGTTGTAAAAACTTGAGGACAGTAACCTAGCTGCGGAGTATTTTCAAAATTCGCTCTCAGATATTCTAAATAGAACTGTGCCAAAAAAGGTCAAATGTCAAAGAGAATAACCTTCCTGGTTCACTTATGAAACAATTAAAAAATTGAAAATAAAAACTTCTTTACATAAAAGACTAAAAAAGGAACTTGGTGATAAGCAACTAAGACAAAAATTTAGGGGCATAAGAAAGGAAATAAACGTTCTGATGACAAGAGCTTGGAACCAATATAAATAGCTACGTTGGAGGAAAAAAATCAAAGTTCATCCTAAGGAATTTTGGCGGGACATACCTGATAAGCGAAGCAATAGGTGTAATATGGAACTATATACCTTAGGGGACCAAATATGCACGGGCTCTGAATGTATCGCGGAGGCGTTTGCCAACTACTTCGCGAGTGTATACAGCGATAAAAGTGCAATTTTGAATTCAGTTAATAATGCGTATGTGGGGACACCCACAGGAGGCGGGAGCGTAATCTCTGTACGTACTATCACTGCTGAGGATATGAAACGAGCTCTAAATGACTCTAAACCAAAATCTTCTTGTGGCCCAGACTCTATTCCCTCATATATCTTTGGAGCCTGTTCTCAGTTTCTGGTCCCTCCACTGACTTATCCCTGCAATATTGTACTTAGGACAGGCATGTATCCAACTGTTTGGAAAATTTCCAAAGTAATTCCCCTAGTTAAATCAGGCAAAATTATTGAATTAAAAAATTATCGTCCTATCTCACTCATTCCACTGTCTGCAAAAATTTTTGAAACAATTATACACAAATATCTGTACAATCAAACCAAGAATATGTTATATTCCAACTAGCACACGGTTTTAGAAAAGACCATTCAGTCCGAACAAATTTGATGAAATTTATAAATGATATCCATACAACCTTCTCCAATGGACGGCAGTTGACGCAATTTACACAAATTTTTCAAAGGCTTTCGATACAGTTAATCATAAAATTTTACTTGAGAAGTTACATAATATTGGTTTTTCAAAGGACCTGATTAATCTATTTAACTCATATTTAGACAATAGGATACAGTTTGTTGAGTACAAGGGGCTGGTTTCTACATACTACAAGAGTATATCAGGCATTTCCACACGGATCTGTCTTGGGACCATTTCTATTTTTAATATTTGTCAATGACATAGCAGAAAAGATTCTATACTCGAATGTCTCAGTATATACAGCTGATATGAAGTCGTATGAAATGATTGCTTCTGAAGACGATTGTACCAAGCTACAGCATGACCTTGACTTGATAACTCAGCGGAGCGACAATAACTTATTACCTTTCAATATTGGTAAATTTGAAAAAATAAGTTTTGCAATACGAAGATGGCCTATCTCATTTAACTATAAAATAAAAAATATGCCACTACGAAGTGTGAGTTTTGTGAAAGATTTGCGGGAATTACTTTGGGCTCAAAACTATTGTTCAACGTGCATATTGAGCACATGTCCATGAAATGTAAAATAATTGTTGGTTTTATAAAAAGAAATGGAAAACATTATTAACCTTTGGAAACTGTGAAAATATTGTATACTACACGTACATTTGTTAGATCAATGTTGGAATTCTCTGCCATTATTAGGGACCCTAAAACTTTAAAAAGTATTACTGAAATTGAAAAAATTGAAGAAAAAAAATTTTAATATCTACACTATAAAGTTTTTATGTACTGTCCTCCTGACAATACTTACAATGAGCTTCTGGTTGGGTTTAGATTTTGAGCCTAGAAAACAGAAGACACTTGGCAAAACTAATATTTTTAAGGGATATTCTCAACAATAGAATATTATGTCCCACGATTTTGGCAAGTATTCGGTTTAGGGTTCCTTTCTTTAATGGAAGAAATTCAGAAATATTTGATACGGAGGGAACGTCATCATCAGTGATACAGGAAACCCATGCCCTGTATAATAATGTCAGTCGTAGTGACCCTACGATTGACTTATTTCACATGTCCAGAAGCCAGTACATCGGCTCTCTTAGCAGGGTACTGCAACAGATGTAGGATAATACTGACTGGGACATCTATCGGGAGCAAATACACAAACGCGTTGACCCACGACTCAGATTAAAAACCGTGCAAGAACTGGAGCGTGCATCCGACGAATTCACCAACATTTTAACAATCGCTGCCCAAGATGCTACACCACCAGCAAAATGCCTTCGTCCGGAACAACCTACGTACCCACAGGCTATTCGTGCTCTAGTTAAAGAGCGTCGAAAGGCTCGACATCGCTGGCTAGCAACCCGAGATCCTGCATTGAAGACAATATTCAATAAATGCAGCAAAGCAGTAAAACAAGCAATATGTAAGCACAATGAGAAATCGTTCAATGAGTTCGTCGGCCGGCTCGGCGCCAATAGGGATAAGGATTACACGCTGTGGAAGGTAGCAAAGGCAGCTCGCAAGCCCCCAACCTACACACCGCCACTTCGAAAACCTGATGGAAGATGGGCCCTCAGTGACCATGAACGAGCTAATACCTTCGCTATCCATCTGGAAAACGTATTCCAACCAAACGACATAACCTCAACGATTTATCTGCACACACTCTACCAGGAAGGCACTGCCATCAAGCTGTGTACGCCTAAAGAAATAAAGTATGTTACCAAAAAGCAGCTCAATCCGAAGAAAGCCCCAGGGCATGACCTCATTACAGCGCGTATGCTCCAGGAATTGCCGCGCAAAGGGACAGTTATGCTCACAATACTCTACAATGCCGTATTCCGCCTCCGTCATATACCTCGCCAGTGGAAAATGGCGAAGGTAGTGATGATTCCTAAACCTGGTAAGCCTCCTGCCGAACCTGGGTCCTATAGATCGATTTCATTACTTAATACGATCTCCAAATTATTTGAAAAATCTCCATGCGAAACTGATACGCTCGCTCAGGAGAGAAACGTAATCCCGGAGCACCAATTTGGGTTCCGGGCTAAACACTCAACGCTCGAACAAGTTCACCGCGTCAGTACCACAGTAAGGCAAGCTCTCGAAGACAATAAAGACTGCCCCGCGGTATTTCTTGACCGTTAGGCAAGCATTTGACAGAGTTTGGACCTGTGGCCTGTTACACAATTCAGCCGATTTTTTCGCTCCGTTCACGCAGCTGTTCGAATCTTACCTAGCCGATCGTTGGTTCACAGTGCACTTGGGGACGGCGTCCTCATCTAAGCTCATCCGCGCTGGTGTCCCACAGGGTAGTGTGCTTGGACCCTTCCTATATCTCGTATACACTGCGACATCCCGCAACCACCGCACACCGTAACTAGCTACATTTGCAGATGATACTGCGATTATAACGCCCCGCGACAATACAATATCGCTACTGACCACTACAAACTGCAGTAGACACCAATGTCAACTGGGGCCCGTGACTGGAAAATCGGCTCAATGCTTCAAAAACGGTCCGGTGGACTTCTCGCTACGACGACACGGGTACAATCCTACCGTTATCAACTCAGCCAGTCACCAATGCCTTCATCCTGGCTACCCTGCCAAGAGCTGACTTCGAAAACGCACCTCCGCAACAAAAAATAGTTCTCTTTTTTTTATTTGTTTTAAAAATCCCACAAAATTGGTGACCTCGACGTGATCGTTTCGCTGTCATTGATCGTGTCTATCAACATTTCGATTTCTGTTTTCAATTTTAATATTGATGCCAGTAAATACCCGTAATACGGTTTACGAAAACGACGCGAGTTCAGATAATAGTGTTGGTGCATCTGTGAATATTTCGGGTAATAGTGTTAGTGCATCTGTGAATATGGCCACCGGTTCTCAGTCCGTTGTTTTTCCAACTTCGCCTTTTTGCCGAACTGATCCGGACTCTTGGTTTCGCCAGCTTGAAGCCACATTTGTAATCAATAAAATTGAGGAAGACGAGATGCGGTACATTTATCTGCAAGCGCGGCTCGAACCCACGATTCTAAGTGAGATTTCAGACTTTTTCAAGCAGCCCCCAACCGCCAATAAATATGAGACCCTGAAGATGAGGATTATTCGACAGTATACCGACTCTCACGACAAACAGGTGGCGCGGGTCCTTGAAGAAATTACCCTAGGCGACCGGCGCCCATCTCAACTATTACGAGAGATGCGCCGGTTAGCTGGAAATGACCTCACGGATGACATCCTGCGTACCTTATTTTTAAAGCGGCTCCCGGAAAACATGCGTAGCATTTTGGCCGGATCTACTGAACCAGGTGAGCGAATTGGCGAGCTCGCGGATCGTATTCATGACTTTGCTTCACCTAGAGCTACAGTAGCGACCGTTTCTGAGCCTTCCATCTCAGCCATTCGCCATACTCCTGCACATATCGATCAGCAAACTCAGCTGCTACTGAATACTCTGCTTGAAAATGTCGCGAAACTGACTGCACGTATAGCTAATTTAGAAGCTGGATCATCACCTAATTATAGATCAAGATCTCGATCCCGGACACCAACAGGAGCCTACCGTACTACTAACAACGTTCCAAAAGGTATTAAGTTATGCTACTACCATTATCAGTTTGGGGATAACGCTAAAAAGTGCCGCAACCTAGACGATGGAACCCCTTGTTCCATGGCTTTAAACTAGCAAGCGAGTCGGTATCGGCGGTATCCGATAAGCGCCAAACAGCAAGCCTTGTTATTCATTGTAAACGGTCTGATTTGTATTTTTTAATTGATACTGGCGCCTCAGTCTCCGTACTTCCTCCTCAAAAATCTTCGAAATCCGAAAAACTATCTCCTCAATCTTTCCTGTATGCCGCGAATGGTACTTCTATCCCCGTGTATGGGCGACGAGTATTAGAACTTAATCTAGGCCTCCGACGTCCACTTATCTGGGATTTCTATATTGCTGATGTTGATCGTCCTATTATTGGTATTGATCTCCTCTCTCACTATCACCTTCAAATTGACCCCCGTAATCGCACTTTAATTGATCCCGAAACAAAATTAACTGTGATATGTCGTCCTGAAAATTCTCCTTCTTCCGGCTTATCCTCTATCCCGCCAGTAAACAGTGATTATTCTGAAATCTTGAAATCTTTCCCTCAAGTGACCTCTTCTTCTAACATACTATTTCTCCCTCCTGTTACCAATAACATTAGGCACCACATTATTACTAAAGGTCCCCCTATTTCTGCACGTCCCCGTCGTCTCTCTCCTACACAACTTCAGATTGCTAAATCCGAAATTCAGCTCCTTATGCAACTTGGTATTTGTCGTCCTTCCTCAAGTCCCTGGGCTAGTCCACTCCATATGGTCCCCAAAACGGATGGTTCTTGGCGGATTGTTGGAGATTACCGTTCCTTAAATGATCATACTGTTCCTGATTCCTATCCTATCCCTCACATCCATGATTTCTCACTCACACTCTCTGAGGCTGCCATATTCTCCCGAATTGACCTAATTCGAGCCTTCAATCAAATCCTTGTCGCTGAGGAGGATGTTCAGAAAACGGCAATTGCTACTCCTTTCGGCTTGTATGAATGGGTCCGAATGCCAATGGGACTTCGTAACAGTCCTCAGACCTTTCAGCGGTTTATTGACGACATACTGCGCGATCTTCCCTTCTGTTATGCCTATCTGGATGACCTACTCATAGCTTCAAAGAGTCCTGATGAGCATAAAGAGCACATCCAGATTGTCTTGGAACGCCTGCATAAACATGGTGTGACTATTAATGCTTCCAAATCAGAATTTGGTCAGTCAACTATTCGTTTTATAGGCCATGAAATATCGTCCAATGGTGTCCGTCCCTTACCTGAAAAAGTAGAAGCTATTTCTTCATACCCCCTTCCTCCTGATATTTGCAGCTTACGTCGATTTCTAGGGCTATTAAATTTCTATCACCGCTTTATCCCTAATGTAGCTGCACTACAAGCCCCACTGACAAACCTTTTCTCAAAATCGAAAAAAAATGACATCACTCATTTGCATCTTGCAAAACAGCTCTCGCAAATGCTGCGACTCTTACATTTCCTAATACATCGTTCAAACTCACTCTCACTACTGACGCTTCTATGACTGCCATCGGTGCCGCCTTATATCAGGTTCGCGATGATGGTACAAAGGAGCCTTTAGGCTTTTATTCATCCAAACTTACGCAAACTCAACGAAATTATTCGACCTATGACAGAGAACTTCTAGCTATCTATTCGGCTGTCAAATTTTTTCGGCATCTGATAGAGGGCAGGAGTTTTACTGTGCTCACTGATCATAAACCTCTGACCTTTGCTTTTAAACAAAAGCCTGAAAAAGCTTCTCCACGTCAGTTTCGATACCTCGATCTTATAGCCCAGTACACAACTGATATTCGCTACCTTCACGGAAACGAAAATTTGGTCGCTGATGCTCTCTCTCGCATTGAGGCTATAACGTCCATAAATACGGTTTCTAGTGACCAGCTAGCGTGTGCCCAAAAGGATGATGCCGAACTTCAGTCCCTTATTTCAAATCCGAATTCCTCATTAAGACTTCAGAGATTCACCCTAGCCGACTGTGAAATATTTTGTGACATTTCCCAGCCTGGCTACAAACGCCCTTTCGTCCCTGCTGCTCTTCGACAACAAATTTTTCGCCAGTATCACGATCTCGCTCATCCGGGAGCAAAACGCACACGACATCTAATTTCATCCCGTTATATCTGGCCTGGTTTCAAAAAGGATATCACTATGTGGACCCGTTCATGTATTGTTTGCCAAAAGTCCAAAATATCAAAACATACTTCCGCTCCTCTTTCGTCCTTTCCTTCGTCCCCTGACAGGCTAGACCACATCCATCTTGACCTAGTTGGCCCACTCCCTATTTCACAAGGAAATCGATACTGCCTCACAATGATCGACCGTGCTACTCGATGGCCTGAGGTGGTACCGATTCCGGACATGTCCGCCCAAACAGTCCTCGAGGCCTTCATTTCAACATGGATTGCTCGTTTTGGTTGTCCCTCCATGATCAGCACTGATCAAGGAACACAATTCGAATCTGAGCTCTTTCATCAGTTATCGAAAGCCCTCGGTTCTAAACGTATAAGGGCATGTGCCTATCATCCCCAGGCAAACGGCCTCCTCGAAAATTTTCACCGTACCCTTAAGGCATCCATCACCACTTGTCCTGATCCTATTCGCTGGTCGGAGTACCTTCCCATCATTCTTCTCACTCTCCGATCCACTGTGATTTCAGATATTAATATGTCCCCTACCGAAGCTTTATATGGACAAGAATTGCGTCTTCCTGGTGACATCTTTGTTCCAAATCCCACGCAAAATCATCCAGAAATAGTACAACGTGTGTCGAAAGCCAGTGAAGCAATAAAAGGTCTCGCACATCATGATACTCAGCGACATTCCTACATTCCCTCTTCTCTGTATACATGTACACATGTCTTTGTGCGTGATGATCGCGTCAAACCTCCGTTTACTCCTCCTTATCGTGGCCCTTACAAAATTTTGAATCGTTTTCCAAAATCCTTCTCTCTAGAAATCCGGGGTAAGCCTGTTACTGTTTCCCTCGATCGTCTGAAACCTTGTCTTACGCTTCTCACTCAAAGCCCCGTATCTACACCTCAGAATCCACCTGTAACTACATCATCTTCTTTTACTCCTTCTTCTTTACCTTCCTCAGAATCAGCATCTACGGTTCCATCTTCTCCCTGCATTACTCGGTACGGGAGACTGAGCAAACCACCAGTTCGGTTTGCGGCTGGTACTAAGAATGTCTAGAATTTTTTTTTCTCTTCTGTGTTTGTAATTAGTAGGTAGTGTTTATTATACGCAACTCAAATTGTAGACACTTCTTACGTTATCAATTATTAGTCTAAGTTTACTTATAATTTTCTTCTCATGATTACGCCGGGTACCTATTGTTACCCCCGTTAATTCTCTTTTATATTAATTCTATTGGTACTAACTTTATTATACTGATTTTTAATGTAAGTGATCTGCGTAGTTTCTAATTTGTGATTATACCTATGTGCTCTCTTTTCTGTGCTTTCTCAAAATTCTACTTGTTACTTTCGTTTTCATTTATTTTTTTACTGTAGTCCTCTGTGTATAGTTCTTTGGATTCTTGGCTTGTATACTTCATTATGTCGTTTTATTTGTTGCATTATTCTGTCGTATATAATCACTATTGTACATTTGTAAAACCTTTTCTTATGTTTAAGCTTTTTTTATTCGCTCCGCTAGGGGGGGAGTACTGCGGCGACCCTCCGCTCGCGAATTTACATTTTTGTACATATTCATTAATCGTCCTGCCTGGTCACTCCTAAACGTCTCACAAAACACTTTTGTCTCCTGAATTTCTATACCTTCATCCGATGCGTGACTTCTTCAATACCACATTCTTCTTCTTCTGTTTACCCATTGTCCTTTCCTTTCGTTGTTTTTTTTCCTTCCTTCGATGGCCAGGCTGGAACATCAAGGTTCGAGTCGATCAGTTGCTTGGTAGTTCGCATACCATTTCGATACAATATATACGTTCTCGATCTCGATTCTCTCTTTTTTTTATTTGTTTTAAAAATCCCACAAGATAAACCTCAGGTTCCGATCAATGTACTGGCTCTTTCGAGCAAGCAACAAACTTACGCTCGACAGTAAACGGCTATTGTACACCTCCATCTTACGCCCTATATGGACATACGATATTCAGATCTGGGCGTGTACGGCATACAGAGATGTCCAAACAAAATCTTAAGAAAAATGGTCGGCGCACCATGGTACCTTAGGAACGACAAACTACATGGAGACCTGCAACTCAAAACTGTACAGCAAATAGCCTCCAAGATCACCACTCGCTACGTCAAAAGGCTGCACGGGCACCCCAACACCGAGGCCCTAGCGTTACTTCACCCGCTTCCCATTCGTCGCCTGAAACGGAAAATAACTGAAGACATTATGTAATGTAATAGTTCATAAGATGTCTAGAAACGGCTACACCATGAATGCATGGGCTAGCCTACAACGTTAATACCTTGTAGTAAAACGTATAGGTAAATTGCCCTATGGGCAGTCCCTTTAATAAAGAAATTTTAAAAAATAAAATAAAAATATATATCTACACTATAAAGTTTTCATGTACTGTCCTCTTGACAATACTTACAATGAGCTTCTGGTTGGGTTTGAGATTTTGAGCCTAGAAAACAGAAGACACTTGGCAAAACTAATATTTTTAAGGGATATTCTCAACAATAGAATATTATGTCCCACGATTTTGGCAAGTATTCGGTGTAGGGTTCCTTCCTTTACTGGAAGAAATTCAGAATTATTTGATACGGAGGGAACTTCATCATCAGTGATACAGGAAACCCATGCTCTGTATAATAATGTCAGTCGTAGTGACCCTACGATTGACTTATTTCACATGTCTAGAAGCCAGTACATCGGCTCTCTTAGCAGGGTACTGCAACAGATGTAGGATGGAGGTCCGTTTTCCTTGTGGTACTCCCATGCGCATTTAAGGTTATCTGGTATACTCGTGCACCCCTTTGCTATTAAACCCCTCAGTTTCTGTGCCATTGTTGGTGACCTTGAACCCTACCCGCAGCCAATCCCATATGTATGTTCCGGTCCCAACCTCTCCCCCTCTATAGTTTTGTTTTAGTTTTTGTTCACTTTTCAGTTGTTTTTTTTTGTTGTTTTTTATTATTTTTTTATTTTTAGTTTTTGTTTACTCTTTTTTTCGTTTTTTATTTACTATTCCATACTCTCCCTCACCATTATTGGGACCTTCGGGCACCTGTCGGGAGGAATTCAAATAAGTAAATACTAATAGGATCCTAACAAAAACAATCAAAAACTAAACAAAATTGAACAATGATACCAGGTTGCCGCTATTAGGAAACAAAAATGCGGTCATATTGCCGGATTAAGAGATGTCAGATATACAAACTCCCTTTTTGACAGCCTCTCCACCTCAAGCAAAGGTCGACAAAAATTAGGATGGCGGGAAGAATTCGATACTAATACTTCGTAAGTACCAAAAGCCAAATTTTACAGGAGGAACAAAAACTGTATTGAAAAGTTCATTATCAGTAATCTGAAGAGGTTTAGAAATTTCCTCTTATAGAAGAGCTAGTTGATTGTTTTTCCGACTTGCGAGGTGTTTACCATTCAATTTCTCAATTTTGTCACATAAGAAACCCCATGAAAGCGATATTACGTGAAAATTGAACTTCGATGGTATTAATGTATAAGCGACGATATATTCCTAAGAAACCGTTTCTACCACAGTGTGGCAAGCAATGAGGAAAAATAGAGCAGGCTGAAGGAGGTCTTTGCCCAAAGACAGGGTAAGGGGCGGTCGGAGCTGGTTAAGATTCCAAAAAATATCGTAATAAGAACCCACAAAAGGCTTATTATTATTCCTATATACATATATAGGTAGTTCTTATCACGTACTCCTGGTAATCGCATGGCAAGAAACGGCACTGACGGTCCTCACACACTCAGGCACATAGATATACAACCTCCGGCCTAGAGGCACTAACGCATCAAAAGCGTAACAACCTTCATACGAATTTTCTTATCAAGTGTGAAAGATCTACTTAGTGTTTTTCAAGTGTCGTCCAAAAAATGAAAGTGGGCCTTACTCGACCGGGAGTTGATATTTCCGGAAATCTCGACATCCGTACACTATACGTACCATATTCTCGACGCGAATAAAAGAAATCGTTTTCATTTCGTCTGCTTGTTCTCTATTGCAGTATTTTACAGCCCCTGTTTTGAAATGGAACGTCAACACGCCCTAATACGTCTTTTTTTTAAACCACTATGAAAATGTATTTTTCTGGCAGCCGAGAGACTGCTGGCAATATTTCCGTGCGGTCTCTATTTGTGTGTACCCGTATAGAGTACCTATATACCTACTAGATAATATAAATATGCCTTTCTGACAGGTATCGAAGTAAAATATTACTTCTATTCATTCGTCTCCCTTTTTTTCTTCGGGTTCGAAGAAACGAATAAGAAACGAAACCATAGAATTCATATTTTTTCGTACACTATTTTCTTCAATTCGATTCCGTCATTGTTACTACACAAAAGTAACTCACGCTGATGCCCTTGTTTAGTATAAGACAATTTCCTGCATTTCAGAGGGATTAATTTGGAAGTGTACGGCTACCTACGGTAGCACTGGTTGCATCGAATCGACCAACGGTTATATTGCTGTAGCCTGATCAAATTAGGTGGGGAAAAAAATGAAGGGGAAAAATGGGTAATATTCCACGAATTCTATTCTTTAGATGAGTTCCTCGGACAATAAGTCTTCTATAACCCTTCAACCTGTTAATCCCTACTAGCTCGACCATCTATGTTATTAGATAAATAATATTAGGCACTCTGGATCTGAATCCTGAACATGATTCGCAGATAAATTTTCTTATTATTCCTTAGAATGTGCCTCTGAATAACAGAAAAAATCCACCAGAATTAGGAAATTTTAGTAGATGGATCAAAACTGGGAAAAATCTAACAAGTCCAAAGTTTTTTTTTTTTTTTTTTTTAAATACAAACAAATTTGATTGATACTTGGGAATTTTGAGTTGAGTCAGTTGGGAATTTAACAATGTTTGCCCCTCAGAAAAAACTTCGCTACGACCCTGTCTCTAATAGTTATTCATTTTAATAAAAATGAATCGAGTGTGCTAGACAACCAATAGGAGCACACGACTGAACAGGTTCACCATACGGTACTACTCTCGACTATGACTACAGGACCATAAGAGACAAGTCTCATTTAGGGTACTCCACTGATGATGGCATAACAGCCGGAAGTGCTCTGGAATACAGAAGAAGAAAAAGTGAATTGGCACACCCTACAAATGGAATATTACCAAGTTCACTCACATTCCGAAGTGGACACCAAATTTAATTAGTCTGAGTGGAATTTGAATTTTGTACCGATTTTCCAGTTGTTGATTTTTTTCCCTTATCCTTTGAGGGGTCACCTCTCCTACCCACTTGCCTTTTCAAGCTCGTGGATCATTTCCTTTAATTCCTCCTGTAAGTTAGACATGTCCGGCATCAGATATGGTGCGTGAAGAAGCAGAAGAAGGTTGAAAACTCTTGGGGTCTATTTTGGACTACGTTTGAACTCATTGACGTCACACTTCAAGTTAGTTAGAAATTATACTAATAAAATGGGGCTACTAACTTTTCCACTTTAGCGCGCACTGGTGGTGAAGTTATGAAATACTTTTTTTTCGCGTTCCTTCGACACCATGTAACTAGACAAGCAGGAGTATCACAATTTTGGGAGGTGGACGACATTTGTTCACGACGACAGGCATCTAGTCCATGATGAAAGCACTGATATCCACGACTGCGGATAAAACAGTTTCGAGAATTTCCTTTTCTAAGGAATTTAAAAAATGCGCCAGTCACTACGATCCGGCAGCTGAATCATGTCCGAGATCAAAATTGCGTCAGCATTGCCATTTATTGAGCTGAAAAATGTACAAGGTACATATTTTTGCACCAGTCAAAGATTGACCACGACAGTGGACTGAAAACCCTAGTAACAGAACTTTACGCCATTCCTTCTGGAAATGTAAAGTCACCAACGGCAAATTGAACTTTTTCACGTATCGGTCCAATCATGCTGAATAGTACCTTTTAATTGGGAAAAAACAACTTGGAACAAAAATTTAAAAATATATAACAGCTGGTAACATCCACGACGATGGACATCTCCCCATACTTTTTTCATTCAAAAGATGGTAACTATCCTATCTGATGAATAATTGGACTGGCGGAATTTGTTGCAGATGTCACTGTGTAACCCCAAATAGTCCCCTCTTAACAAAATCGGAAGTTAGGGTCCGAAATTTGCTGGCGACAAAATATTCTCTGTTTCTGGAGAATGACCCACGGACGCGATGCCTCCAAAATGGAACGCGGTTTTCGTCGGGTCAAACCACTTCATTCGGTTTCACGGAAGCACGATAATTGCAAACAGCTTATCGATATCGACCGGAGCAATGCGAGCACATCTGTGCTGCGGTCCCCGACTGAGACGCCCGAATTTTTTATTTCCTCTGCGGTTTGTCAATCCAACGCGGCGTATTTTTTACGCTTCGGCGCCACTCAACGCCGACGGAAGTTTCTCGCAAATCGAAGGCGAAAAGAGCCATTTCGCGAAATCCAACACTCCTCTTGGCACACTGGCCAAAATTACAATATTTCCCACGTGCGGATGAATGTCTACACGTATATTGTATCCTCCATAGACTGGGTTCTGTACGAAGGGAACGCGTCGAATATGAACCGAACCCGATTTCATATCTCGAAAATTCGATGTCACTGGATCGACACGACGCGAGCAGCAACAAACACTTTCTCTCACTTTCTCATATTGAGCCGCGCCGGCAGAATTAGCGAGAAAAATATTGCAATTTTTCCAACCGAATTCATTCGCAGGCACGCCAAACGCATTCTCTCCGAACGAAGATAGCGAAAATGATTTCTGTCTACTACAGTGTGACAAAAAGTCGATCCAAAACTAAATTCATATAAATTCCCTTCGAATTCGCCGGGAAAAAAGTCTGCTCGCGATAAGCTCTTTTCTGCCGTATTTTCATCGGCGGAATTCAGCTAGTGGCTTCGGACATCTGGTCAGGCGAATTAGCTGGTTCTGTAGTGTCGGAGAGCAGGTGCAGATACACAGGGAGGAAACTGGGGCGCAATTGCCCATCTCTGAGAAAAAATGTTCATTTAAAAGCTTCGAGACGATTTACCAGTAAGAAAGTCAGCGAGTTTTAAGCAAGCTTGCGAGGGTCTCTAAATATTGTAAGAAATCTTCAACAAGTATAGCGCTTTAAATGCGTTTTGACCTTTTTAGGAATTTTTTAAATATATTTTACCTTTATTGAGAGCAATATATGTAGTTTTATAATATACCGATTTACCTTCCATACGGTCGCACCTTCAAAAAGCGCTTACTATTCTGAGTATGCTCTCGGCTCGTAGTAGGCAAAGGTACACGTCACCCTCTTCCATTTTTTGCAATCGTGTGCCCTTCGATGGAAAAGCTTATTTTTTAGAAATCGATCGGTTTCGTCCCTTCACTTAGTTTTTGGTTTGCCCTTTTTCCTTTTAAATTGGTTTAAATACCAAAAGGTAGCTTGGTAAGTAATTTTATCTTGAGGTAGTCTGATTATATGTCCCACCCACCCCATTTTAAATTTCGGATTGTACACAGTTTTAATATTGGGTAATTTTTTCCAAGTGTTTTTTATACTGACTTGGTCTTTTTGATTTTTAAGCCCAGAATCGATCTCATCATAGGGTTTTGTGTTGTCTCAATTTTCTTCATTTGTCTGAAAATAGGAGACCAACCATAGAATGAGTAAAATTGACTCGGACTGAAAAATTGATCAACGTCCCATATTGGTTCCTTTACACAAATTTTATTTTGAAATAGGAGAGGATCAATTTGAGTGGGCGGATATAACTGTTATGTCAGGAAAAATGTAAACTAGGTGTCGACTAGTTGATTTCAGTTGTACAAAGTGTTTTACAAACTGGGTCCCTCCCTTTCCTTTTTCTTTTTTCTTTTTATCATGTATCTTCAAGAAAGACGACGATAAAAACAAAAATCGCAAATTCAAAAACTAAGATGGTGAACACCAAAAATTCTTAAACAAAGCTACTAACTCTCCGGGAGACAAAACAGAACAAGATGTACTTCGAATTCGAATGCAGCCACAACATGACAGGAGAGTTAATATAATTGCATAACTGAAACGCCGTGAATATTCCAATATATTATGTATATCTGAATTACCTCAGAATGTTAATGAAATTGCATACTCAAAACGCCGCAAATCCGTCATAACGCTTCTCCTTTCTACGTTATGGCGGTCTCCTTTTTTGTGCAGTAGGATCATCTTCGATTTTTTCCACTCTTTGGAATTTGTTGCGTTTTAATTATTTCGTTGAACTTTTCTGTTATTTTCTTTGTGAGTAAACGTCCACCATGTATTTTATGTGTTCGTTGGAGATCAAGTCAAGTCCTGTTGTTTTATCGTTTTTAACAACTAGTTCGACTTCAGAGTTGAGGATATCTAGTATGTTTTCGTTTTGATGAGCATATATTTGCCATTTTTGTCGAGTTTGATGTTATTGTATGGCCATCACACAGTTCAGTGTAAAAGTCAGTCGCAATTTCGTTGGTTTTTTGCCTGTCGTTGTGTTTTGTTCCTTCCCTGTCTAGCAAGTATGTTGTCCAGTGTTTACCGTTTAAGAGCCACTCGTTGATAAGTTTGGCGCCATTAGTTGTGTTTAGCACATTTCTTAGTATTTCAGTATTTCACCACTCTTCATAATTAAACTGATGAACCGGTTTAAGAAAATCGAAATGATCACGCAGGCCAGAAAAATCAACCCAACAGCAGAAAAAATCGGTGGTACGTCAACACTGAAGGTCCTTTATAATGACCACTTGACCCCGGACAATCAAAAAATCATGGCAGCGGCGAAGAGTTTGGGTAGACGATTCAAGATATGGTCCAGGAATGGCCAAATATTGTGTCAAGGATTGGAGAAAGGATGTAAAATCCGGAAATTGGAGTCACTGGATGACGTGCAGGAACTAAAGGACGTTTTCGAGGGAAAGGATGATAGTTCCAGAAGCGGCCAGAAGAAGTCAGCAGCAGACATCAGCCCACGGGTAGAGGAAACAGGCCGCAGAAAGAACGCGAAGAATGTAGAGTCTATGAGATACTCGCTACTAAAGGACGACCAAGACGCAAACAGAAAGCAAAACAACTGAAGGAAGGAGGATCCCGCCACCAACGCTAAGCAGACATCGAAGATAAATTTTGGAAAATGGGCCCCAAGCCGGTCTGCAGCAACCGAGGGGCCTCTTAGCTGCATAACCCCCACCCCCACCAGGGTTCTATCGGAAGAGAGTCCAATCTCAATCCCAATGCAAGGACAACAAAAATGGTACAAATTCGAAAAATTTAAAAAATTCTATGAAACTTAATATATTTACACTTAACACTCAGGGTTCGGTAATAAAGGAAAGACTTTTGGAATTTGAACTGGCTTCAGAAAAAACAAATTGTAATATCTTTGGACTAGCGGGAACACGAAAATTAGGGGAGCATCTACAAAAATGAGAAAATGGCAACTACTTCTTTTGCTCTGGCCAGATGACAGGCTTCAGAGGAACAGGGTTCTATATCCATAAGAAATGGATAAACAGAATGGCAGAAGTGAGAGGTATTTCCGAAAGAATAAGCATTCTGAAATTAAACATAGATTCCAAAACTAAGCTCCTGTTGACTCGGGTCTACGCCCCTACACTCCAAGCTAGCGAGAAAAAATAGAGAATTTCTACGAAGCACTGCAAAGTACTTTGACTGAAGAGAGAGAATACTACAATATAATTATGGGTGATTTTAACGCAAAACTGGGGGACGATTTCGAAATTAACAAGCTAAACTGGGTAGGTAAATTTTCCTCAGGCGAAAATACAAACAGAAACGGCGAATACTTACTAAATTTTACTGAAAATAGCTCCCTGAAAATTGTGAACTCCTGCTACGAAAAAAAGAAGGCAAAAAAAATGGACTTGTAGGTCCACAGGAGGCAATGAAAAGAACGAAATTGACTACTTTATAATAAACGATATGAAAATCGTAAAGGATGTCAGAAGGTGTGATTCGTTTGTTTTCCCCTCAGATCATCGGGCCCTTCAACTAAAACTAGCTATACCTAACATGGGAAGAATTAAAAACTTCAGGAAAGCAAAAACCGCAACGAAAAGAATAATTCCGGAGTGCAATATTGAAGTAGGGAGACGAAGACTGAAGATAGAACTGAGCAAAATTTTATGGAAGGAGGAAAAGAATGTGCAGGAGGCTTACGACAAATTGGAAAAAATATTGGGTAAAATGTATAAAAATTTCGCGATAGAGTTTCCCGCAGGACGTACGAAAAATAAAATTGCGGAAGCAACTAAAAAACTGTGCGAAAAAAGAAATTGTTTGGCAAAGAAAAAGACTAAATCTTGGCAAGAGAAGATCGAACTAACGGAGGTTAGAAAGACAGTGAGGAAAAAAGTAAGGGAGGATATTCGTAAATTTGACATAGAATTCATGTATGAAATCATCAAAAATTCAGACGCGGTGAAGAAAGCTAAAAAGGATTCATCGTTTCGTTTGCCATCTCTGCTTTTTTTTTTGTTCTATTTGTATTTACTCGTAATTTGATAACTGAGTACATGATTTTATTTATTCCTCAGTATATTTGTTCAATAAAATACGTAGCTTGAAAAAGTCGGTTTTGCTTTCGCTTCTGCGAAAGATGTTTTTCTCTTGTTCCCATATGGTACCCATTCTGTGGCTATTCTTGCCCATCTATTTTGATCCAATCTCATCAGGTGCCTCGCAAAGTTGATTTTCATTTTCCTTATGGTCGTTATAATTTTCTCTACTCTTGGTTTCGCTATTCTTTCCTCATTTCTTATTTTTTCCGTTCTCCTCACTCCCATTATTCTTCTTATTATGTTTCTTTGGAGTACCTTCAGCTTGTTGCTTTGCTTTTGAGATAGGTGCCACGTCTGAGCGCCGTAGAAGATCACGTGTACGATGCACGAGCCACTATTTTCATTTTTGACCGGAGAGACAGTCTGCTTTTAAATATTTTTGCTAGTGACCAATATGCCCTCCATGACTGTCTTTTCCTGATTTCGATTTCCCTACCCATTTTGTTCTCGAATGACATGATTTGGCCTAAATAGGTATACTCTCTTCTACTTTTTCTAGTTCCCTGTTTCCCATGAATACCCTACCTTCCCCTAAGCTCGACATATATTTTGTTTTGTCAGTATTTATCTCTAAACCCGTCTTCTTACTTGCTTCCTCAAGCTCTGTGCACATTCTCTGTATATCCTCAGCTTTTTCTGCTATCAGCACTATATCGTCCGCGAATCCTAAATGGTTTATATATTGTCCCTGTATCTTCAAGCCTATGTTTGGCCACTTTAGTCCTCTAAATATCTCTTCTAGTACCGCGTTAAATAGGTTCGGTGCAATCGGATCCCCTTGTTCCCCCTTTCTACTCTGAACGTTGGGCCTATCTTATCCAGGTTGATATCAAGGTTACTACAAAAGGTTCACTCATTCAGAACGCAACCCGCAATAGCTGACGTCATTGCGCGTTATCGGCGAGTGTTGAGACTTGAAAACGTATAAGATGCATGTACAGTGACTCGCTCCGACTGGATATTCTGCTTGATTATCCTTCAAGATTCTTGTTTGGTCGTTTATCATTACATATTTTTATCAGTTAATATCTGAGTTAATATTCAATTAGCTGGGCAATCATGCCTGGCAATAGGCATTGTGCTGTCGCGGAGTGCGCAAACAGCAGTAAAATGCCGAACTTATCAGTTATCATTCCACCGGTAAGTACCAACATTTTCCCCCATCATCGGTCAGCGATTATCATCGAATTACGCAAGTATTATTTCATCATTACTTTCTAGATTTCCGCGGCATGAAGACACCAGAAAGAATTGGGTGAAGAATTGCAAACGAAAAGACACATTCGACCCATATGCGAGTTATATTTGCAGTGCACATTTTGCGGAGTCCGATTTCATACGCGATCTCAATTTTGAGGTAATGGGTGGAACAAGAAGAGTCGTACTGAAAGAAGGAAGCATTCCACGTTTCAACATACCTAATTCTTCGATAACCGATGAAAGCCAAAGCGTTAGTGCTCAAGCTCTCAGGATGAGAGAAAAGGAAACAAAAGAAGTTTGTGAAATGTTATCATGGATATTGCTTTTCCGTACCGTTGTTTCTTTATTCGATGCAATAATGATGCGTCCTGTTGCATTCTAGGAACACGAACGAATCATTTCAGAGTGTCTCCAGAAATCCGCCTTCTCGAATAATCACGATGAAACGTTCGCTGGTACAGGTAGCAATGCAGGTTCAGACGAATATCACGTTAATCCAGTCTCTGGGGAAGATGTTGTTGATTACAAAGCTCTTTATGAGAAACCTGATTCTATACCTAAAGAAAAAGGTATTGTAAAGACGACAACGTCTAAAATTAGTTCCAGCGTTTCTGATTTAGATCCTGTTATAATTGAAATGTACGTAAAACAAAGAATATTCATAAGAATATCATATTTGTCAAAAAAAAAAACAAAAAAAAAACAAACAGATTTACTTAATAGTAAAAGAAATGCTGATCTTACTGACGCTAATAAATTGAGGAAAACAAGCTTGTAATATTAATAAGCCTAATACTCCTGTACTGTATTTACTGTGCATCACGTCATAATAAATTTCTTTTACGGTTTTTTGGTATCATTACACTTGTCGACATTCATGTATTACTGTACTAGACCTACATAAATTCAGTTATACATAAAATTCTGAAATAAGAAAGAAATAATTTCAAGAAGAGGAAAAAAAAACTTACCGACTTTTCGGCCTTCGGCCGAAAAGCACTCGGAACTCGCTTCGCTCGTTCCTCGCAGTAATACCGAAACGTACTCGGAACTCGCTTCGCTCGTTCCTCGTGAAATCGAGACACTGCCGACACGTTTTAAGTGGTAAACGTTTTAGAAAACGCAAATGTCGACAAGGACTAGTGGTATTCGGCCGAAATATTTAAGGCCATTCACGTTTTAAAAAAAACGCAACTCTCGACAGAGAATAGTATTATAAAAAATATAAAACTACCCGGCTATCAAAATTAGAGTTCGTATAAATTTGAAATCGATACATTCAAGGCGGAAACGTGTAAGACCGAAACATTTGTATAATACAACACAACTACGCGGCTATCAAAATTCGATTTCGTATAAATTAAATCCCAGTACCTAAGTCGCCTCGCGCTTCTTATGCTGAACTTAAATTGAGGAAACTCGTGAACGACTCAACCGATTGTTATCAAACTTTCACCAATACAACTTCGAGTACTTCTCTATAATGTACCAAAATTTGGAATCAAATGATTCGATAGTTCCTGAGATTTTTGTGCCACAAATTTTGTCCTCAAGAAAAACTCACGAACGGCTCGACCGATTGCCTTCAAAAGCTTATTTTAACAACTTCGAGTACTTCTCCATAATATACCAAAATTTGGAATCAATTGATTCAATAGTTTCTGAGATTTTCTTCCCACAAAATTAGGGTGTACATATATAAACATATAAACATATATATATACATATGCAGGACGGCTTTTTCGCCTCTTTTTCATATATAAAGCGACGTTTTCACCTCATATACGGAGGCGAAAACGAAAAATCGGAGGTGAAAACGTAAGGCACTGTATCTCGATAATTTAGGCTTCTACCGGCTAGGCAATCCCCTGGGCAAATTTTTGGCTGGAGGCGAAAAAACCCACATACATCAGACATATACATTTTAGTGCATGGTACCTCTCACCAGACAGCGCTAGTGTCACTTGTAAATCATATAATGAGACTTTTTCACCTCCAAACATAACTGAGCATTTTCGCCTCCGATTCGCGGCAACAACGCATTAGTGATTGAATTAATATTAAACTCGGAGGTTTCCTACTTGCTTGTATGCCTGGAGGTGAAATGTTCCCTTCACATATTAAACGTCGCTGTGTACTTGTATATGAAAAAGAGGCGAAAAAGCCGCCCTGCAAAAATATACCTTTAAAATTTCGTTTTCGCCTCCGTATATGAGGTGAAAACGTTGCTTTATGTACAAAAATGAGGCGAAAAAGACCTTCTTTAAAAAAATAAATAAATAATGTATATAATATTGTATATCATATACCCCGCATGTTAAAGATTGTAAGTAGAAATTACTGCACCGAAAAGTTTACCACGAATTGATAGATGATGTATGTAGGTTTTTTCGCCTCTAGTCAAAAATTTGCCCAGGGGGTTACCTGCTGGCCTGTAGAAGCTTAAATTATTGAGATACAGTGTCTTACGTTTTCACCTCCGTCTATGAGGTAAAAACGTCGCTGTACACAGGATTAGTCAGTTTTCCTTCCGCAATAGGAAAACTCCATTACGCTGAAGATCTGTTATCGTCTTTGTCGCTATTCACGAATAGTATGCAGCGTGCCTACACCCGATAACAAAGCGTACTGTACATTTTGGAAGATAACACATTGAGTCATACTTCGTTCAGCCTGACGGAGTTTTCCTATGGCGGAGGGAAAACCAACTAACCCTGTATATGAAACAGAGGAGAGAAGGCCGTCCTGCAAAGATATACCTTTAGAATTTCGTTTTCGCCTCCGTATATGAGGTGAAAACGTCGCTTTATGTATGAAAAAGGGGCGAAAAAGCCGCCCTGCAAAGATATTATTATATACCGGCGAGAACATGATGATCAAGATCGAGAAGGTCACAGGTTTACCATTTCCCTATACTCTAAGACATTGTAAATAACACAGTTCGGAATGGACATGAATTTTTTTAGTCTGAGGAAGAGGTTCAAGAATAACATAATAAGAAACTTACAGAGGCGAAAAAGCCGCCCTGAAAAGATATACCTTTAGAGTTTCGTTTTCGCCTCCGTATATGAGGTGAAAACGTCGCTTTATATATGAAAAAGAGGCGAAAAAGCCGCCCTGCAAAGATATTATTATATACCCGCGAGAACATGATGATCAAGATCGAGAAGGTCACAGGTTTACCATTTCCCTATACTCTAAGACATTGTAAATAACTCAGTTCGGAATGGACATGAATTTTTTTAGTCTGAGGAAGAGGTTCAAGAATAACATAATAAGAAACTTACAGAGGCGAAAAAGCCGCCCTGAAAAGATATACCTTTAGAGTTTCGTTTTCGCCTCCGTATATGAGGTGAAAACGTCGCTTTATATATGAAAAAGAGGCGAAAAAGCCGCCCTGCAAAGATATTATTATATACCCGCGAGAACATGATGATCAAGATCGAGAAGGTCACAGGTTTACCATTTCCCTATACTCTAAGACATTGTAAATAACTCAGTTCGGAATGGACATGAATTTTTTTAGTCTGAGGAAGAGGTTCAAGAATAACATAATAAGAAACTTACAGAGGCGAAAAAGCCGCCCTGAAAAGATATACCTTTAGAGTTTCGTTTTCGCCTCCGTATATGAGGTGAAAACGTCGCTTTATATATGAAAAAGAGGCGAAAAAGCCGCCCTGCAAAGATATTATTATATACCCGCGAGAACATGATGATCAGATCGAGAAGGTCACAGGTTTACATTTCCCTATACTCTAAGACATTGTAAATAACTCAGTTCGGAATGGACATGAATTTTTTAGTCTGAGAAGAGGTTCAAGAATAACATAATAAGAAACTTACAGAGGCGAAAAGCCGCCCTGAAAAGATATACCTTTAGAGTTTCGTTTTCGCCTCCGTATATGAGGTGAAAACGTCGCTTTATATATGAAAAGAGGCGAAAAAGCCGCCCTGCAAAGATATTATTATATACCGCGAGAACATGATGATCAAGATCGAGAAAGGTCACAGGTTTACCATTTCCCTATACTCTAAGACATTGTAAATAACTCAGTTCGGAATGGACATGAATTTTTTTAGTCTGAGAAGAGTTCAAGAATAACATATAGAAACTTACAGAGGCGAAAAGCGCCTGAAAAGATATACCTTTGAGTTTCGTTTTCGCCTCGTATATGAGGTGAAACGTCGCTTTATATATAAAAAGAGGCGAAAAGCGCCCTGCAAAGATATATTATATACCCGCGAGAAATGATATCAAGTCAGAGGTACATTTCCACCTATATTAAAAGAAACTACTAGTTCGCTAATGTTTAGTCGAGAAGTTCAAGAAATATAGAAATTCAGATCGACGCTGAAAGTCATTTAGAGTTGTTTTGCCGATTGAAATGCTTATATTGAAAGCGTAAAGGCTGCAAAGAATAAAAGGAAATATATTGTTTATATTTCAAAACCTTTTCAAAACAAAAATGTTTTTAGTAATTGGCTAATGGTGATAATCATGTTTTTTTGTAATGAATTAGTCAAATTTAACATTGGTCAAAGTTCAAGAAAGTCTTACTTTTGATGACTTTGTTTTTAAGCTGCAAGAGATAAGAACGTTTACCTTTCAATGAGATATATAATACACAATGAAAGAACACAGTTTTCTATATAAAAAAATACCATGAAGAAATTTTTAGTCGAGAAAGTTAAAATAATAAGAACTTACAGAGGCGAAAAAGCCGCCCTGAAAAGATATACCTTTAGAGTTTCGTTTTCGCCTCCGTATATGAGGTGAAAACGTCGCTTTATATATGAAAAAGAGGCGAAAAAGCCGCCCTGCAAAGATATTATTATATACCCGCGAGAACATGATGATCAAGATCGAGAAGGTCACAGGTTTACCATTTCCCTATACTCTAAGACATTGTAAATAACTCAGTTCGGAATGGACATGAATTTTTTTAGTCTGAGGAAGAGGTTCAAGAATAACATAATAAGAAACTTACAGAGGCGAAAAAGCCGCCCTGAAAAGATATACCTTTAGAGTTTCGTTTTCGCCTCCGTATATGAGGTGAAAACGTCGCTTTATATATGAAAAAGAGGCGAAAAAGCCGCCCTGCAAAGATATTATTATATACCCGCGAGAACATGATGATCAAGATCGAGAAGGTCACAGGTTTACCATTTCCCTATACTCTAAGACATTGTAAATAACTCAGTTCGGAATGGACATGAATTTTTTTAGTCTGAGGAAGAGGTTCAAGAATAACATAATAAGAAACTTACAGAGGCGAAAAAGCCGCCCTGAAAAGATATACCTTTAGAGTTTCGTTTTCGCCTCCGTATATGAGGTGAAAACGTCGCTTTATATATGAAAAAGAGGCGAAAAAGCCGCCCTGCAAAGATATTATTATATACCCGCGAGAACATGATGATCAAGATCGAGAAGGTCACAGGTTTACCATTTCCCTATACTCTAAGACATTGTAAATAACACAGTTCGGAATGGACATGAATTCTTTTAGTCTGAGGAAGAGGTTCAAGAATAACATAATAAGAAACTTACAGCGGCGAAAAAGCCGCCCTGAAAAGATATACCTTTAGAGTTTCGTTTTCGCCTCCGTATATGAGGTGAAAACGTCGCTTTATATATGAAAAAGAGGCGAAAAAGCCGCCCTGCAAAGATATTATTATATACCCGCGAGAACATGATGATCAAGATCGAGAAGGTCACGGGTTTACCATTTCCCTATACTCTAAGACATTGTAAATAACTCAGTTCGGAATGGACATGAATTTTTTAGTCTGAGGAAGAGGTTCAAGAATAACATAATAAGAAACTTACAGAGGCGAAAAAGCCGCCCTGAAAAGATATACCTTTAGAGTTTCGTTTTCGCCTCCGTATATGAGGTGAAAACGTCGCTTTATATATGAAAAAGAGGCGAAAAAGCCGCCCTGCAAAGATATTATTATATACCCGCGAGAACATGATGATCAAGATCGAGAAGGTCACAGGTTTACCATTTCCCTATACTCTAAGACATTGTAAATAACTCAGTTCGGAATGGACATGAATTTTTTTAGTCTGAGGAAGAGGTTCAAGAATAACATAATAAGAAACTTACAGAGGCGAAAAAGCCGCCCTGAAAAGATATACCTTTAGAGTTTCGTTTTCGCCTCCGTATATGAGGTGAAAACGTCGCTTTATATATGAAAAAGAGGCGAAAAAGCCGCCCTGCAAAGATATCATCGTATACCCGCGAGAACATGGGATCATGTTCAAGATTGTTAGAAGAATCTACTCCACAGAAAATTCTAATACGAAGTTGCAGATTTTCACTTTTAGCATTTTGTTTTCGCCTCCATATATGAAGCGAAAAAGTCGCTTTATATACAAAAATGAGGTGAAAAAAGATCCTCTTTGAAAAAAATGTACATACCATCATGTATACAGAAAAAATTGGAACAAAATAAACAACAGGTGTCTGAACTGAAACCTGAAATATAATAACTACAGACGTGCTGAAAAGAAATACACTGACGAATTTCATTGCCTCCATCCTGCTTTCAGACAAGAAGGCGATGTTTCTTTGTAGAATTTATAAGAATTTCATGCGGTGACGAGAGAAATATGATGATTATGTGTGTCTGCTGCAACTCAGTGACCAACATGCGATTGCAGTATACCTGAATGAAAAGATATTGATTTCAAACAATAGGCCCCAGGAATGCAAAAGTACGCGAAGAGTCCGAACAAGTCTGCTTATCGCACACTGGAGGATGAGACGTAAACATGTGCTGCAAAAGTATTGGCAACGTTGCTGGAGGCCAAAATGGCCAATTATGTAAAAAAGAAATACAAAAGGAGGCGAAAAGTATAAACTATGTTCGGAGGTGAAAGGGACTATATACATAATGTATACACTCGGTGATAAATTTTGAGAAATCCTTACCCCTCTCAGGTTGCCTCTTATGACATCAATGCTCTGATTCTAAAATTACAAAGTATACACTTCTAAACCCATTTTTTCTGGCGGAGGCGAGGGCGTCTGCGTTATGTATGGAGGTGAAAAGGATTCCCTGCATGTATGTATATATATATATAAGGAAACCTGAAATTCAGCCACTATTACAGTCGTGTTCTAAACACTCTGAAACGCAAAAAAAACATTGCCCCCGCCCCCAACTTCACAACTGTGACGAGTGTAATACCTCCCTTTTCTTCGAAAAGTCGGTAAAAACAGCCGAATACAATTTATTCCCATTGAGTTTATGTACATAAGAATACCCGCGGGCGCGCAATGACGTCATTGAACGTAGCGCCTGACTGAATGCGCGAACCTTTTGTAGTAACCTTGGGTTGATATGCGCTTCTGCATTCTCATACGCTTTTTTCATCAGTTCAATTTCTTGACTGTTCACCCCATGTCTTGCTAGCACCCTCCACATGTAGTCTTGGTTCACCGAATCGAAGGCCTTACGGAAATCTATAAGTACTATGTGCACTTTTATCTGGTATTCTGTACTTTTCTCTATAATTTGTTTTAGCCTATGCATATGGTCGATCGTTGAACACGCTTTTCGGAAACCCGCCTGTTCGGGTGGCTGATTCTCGTCTAGCTGATTGTATGTTCTATTTTTAAGAATTTTTGCAAACAATTTATATATATTCGAGGTGAGGCTTATTGGTCTGTACTGTGTAGTTATTCAGGTCATACTTGTCTCCTTTCTTTTCTATCAGTATTATTTCGGACTTTTTCCACTGCGATGGAATATATTTTTCTTCCACTATTCTATTGAAGACATTTTTCACTGGGGCTACAAGTACATTTACGAATATTTTTAGTATTTCGTTAGCAATTTTGTCGGGCCCTGGTGCTTTTCCTATTTTTAGACTCCTTATTCCTTGTTCTACTTCCTGTTTCAGTACTGAGGGTATGGAGGGGGAGGGAGCTTTCCTGCCATCTTTTGTTGAGTGTTCCGTTTCATCCTCAGACTGGTCTATATTCTTTTTCGCGTATAAGTTTCTATAGTAGTCTGTAGCTTCTGACACTATGATTTTCCTCCTCGATACTGTTTCCCCTTTCTTGTCTTTTATTCCTAACACAATTTTTCTGCTTTTCATCAGATCTTTCCATACCTTTTGTGTCGACCACGTTTCCTCGATTATTTTGGTCGTCCTTTTTTCTTCGTACTCACTGCAATCTTTTTTAATTTCCCTTTTTATTAATTTTTGCAATTCCGTCCATTCTACTTTCTGTATCGGCGACATTCGTCCTATTTTACCCATTTTTTCTCTCTTCCCTAAAAGCTGCTTTGTGGCTAAGGTTAGTTTATCATCAGCGTTGGCCTCCTCTTTTTCCTTCCCAAACCTTCTCGCTGTGTCCTTTATTATTTTTTCTATTTTGTCGTAATTTCCTTGAACTGTCTCCTGATTTTCGTCCATTCTCTTTAGTTCTCTTATCATATAGTCTCTTGTCTCTTGGATATTGTATTCTGGGATGATCAGCTTTTTCTTCCTTTCGCTTTTTCAGTACGCTCTATATCTCGCCCTATTTGGAATTCTTATAATACTTCTCCCTATTCTATGGTCCGTTACTTCTCCAAAAATAAATCTCTGCTCTGAAGTCTTACAATAACGTTTAGATGTTTGCTTTCCATGAATAGTGTTTCATTATCATCACTATTGAGACATGATTATTTCAAGGACTGAGCAGTTACAAGCCACGGCATAGGAAATTCAGAGGATCTGAATAATTTCTGTCCACTGGGGGCGGGGCACGCATTCATAATAATTCCGAAAATGTGGGGTAAATAATACTGAACAATATGAAAAAAAAAAAAAATCCGGCAACCTATATTCTGTCTTTCAGAAATACACCTGTAACTGAAAAGTTTCCTTTTTCTGAGAATTACCCCGGTATTCTTTGAGCTTTCTCTTAATAATTTTGCAGGTTAAATTCAGTTAGATTTTACTTTGTAATGGTTTAACTTTTAATCGTTTTAGTTTTTCCCGACTTTTATTCAAATTCTTTATTTCACTGGGAAACGTGTTTTCCGGGGTGTTAATTTTATTTTTGTCAATTTTACTAGATGTGTAACAGTTGTACATATTATGTGAGTATATTTTGTAGCCGGTAGGTAACTCGCCGTTTAGTCTCGTCATAAATGAGAACCCCTGGAAAGACGGAGAAGCCCTTACAGTCCATTTTTTATACACGCAAAAAAGTAACAAAACTGACTCGCGAGAGATCGAACGATTTTATGAATAGACTAGGACGCGTAAAGGTGGATGTTCATCGTTACAAGTGTACATCCGGTTTGGTGATATAAAGGAGAAGTGGCATGAGAGGGCTGCTTTCTCCTAAGGGTCGTCGCAGCCTACAGCATGAGTTTATGCGACTATCACAATTGTTAAATGGTGACCGGTGATCAGAGTATATGCGAGCCTATGTGATCGGATAGTGCGTTTCTTCGAATAGTAGATTAAAAAAGTTAGATATTTCGCGCATTGACAAGTGAGGTGAGTTGTTCACTGAGTATAGTGGTTTCTCACGGAGTATGGCCTGGACCTGCTTGGTATCGTACACTATTTAGATTAGCCATAGATTATTTAGCGTTACTATAGAGCGGACAGTGTGATGGTTTCGGTAAGAGAGTGACGAGCAGTGTTGAAGGGGCGAAAGGGTCGCCTTGTAGCGATGGGATTGGTGGACATTGGTGATTGTTGTACCTGATGCCTATGGGACTGTGATCGGTACACGAAGGTAGTTGCCGTGGCCGATGCACAGGGGTCCAAGGTGGTAATTGTGGTATAGGGTTTTTTTTTTTGTTTTTTTTTTATTTGTTTATTGTTTATTTTCAACAATAAGGAGATTGACTTAACAAATACTTATTTCTTTCCGAGGAGGTAGCCCTGTTACCTTGCGGTTTATCAGAGCGACCTCCATGTGAGTTCGAATATTACATATTTCTTATGTGCTAGGTTTCGTTTTTAATAATATTGTTACATTCTTAACATAATTTTTAAAATCTTTTTTGTTCAAGGTTGTGTTTTGAAAGAAAGTGCAGTTTTTTATGTGCATTGGGTTGTCTGTTCCATTTTGGTTGCAGTTTGTACAAGTACTGTCACTTTTTACTTTAATTTTGTCTGTTAAATATTGGTTGAAGTTGCCGTGTCCAGTCAAAAATTGAGTGAAGTAAAAATTTGTTTCAAAGTAAGTGCATTTTAGCCGGTTGCGAATGTTGGGTAGAAAAAGTTCTGTTATTTGTCCAGTTTCTGCTTCATTATATCTAATCTGCCATTCTTGGGTTATTGTTTCTTTAATTTTGAGTATACTGTCCCCGGTGGTTTGTCTGGAGTGTTTGTTTTATTGTGTTCGATGTTTACTTTCTTGATCATATTTGTCTGTTTAATTTACAGATCAACTGGGAGAATTCCAGCAATCACATTTGTAGATGAAAAATATATAGTTTTATAACCTGAAATTATGCTGATCAAGATGTGTCGTTGTAGGCTTAGTAGCCTGCCTGTAGTTATCTGAGTAATATTCTTTGCATAGGATAATGAAGCATATTCAGTTAGTGATCGAAAGATAGCATTATATAGGGTTATTCTGTTTTTGAAATCATATCCATAGGTATTTCCGTAAAGCGCGCGGAAGGTATTAAAGTACTTCTTTGTTTTAACTATTACATTTTCAACATGTTTTGAAAAGTTTAAGTTCTGGTCTATAATAACGCCAAGATATTTTAATTCAGGTTTTATAACTAAGACTTTATTATTGATCTTAATGTGTTGTAGTAAGCTACTTTCAACTTCTAATTTATCATATTTTTTGGACAATAGTACTGCTTGGGTTTTTTCTTCATTTATGTTCAATCCTAATTTTTTAATACTATCGTTTATGTTCTTAATGCAATGGTTGATGAGATTGAATTCAGAACCATTTGTTCCAATAATTAACATTAAATCATCAGCACAGGGGTAGCCTGAGTCTTGTTGTCTTGGTTGGTAATGTGATGGTACGGAAAACCGACGGACTGGCAGTACCTGGTGGACAGCCGTGAGGGGCTGGGGCCTGACTGCGTGAGTGGGTAGCCAGAGTGAGGGGTTACCAGCAGTCAGGGGAGTTGGTCGGGTAGCTGCCGGATGATGGAGCTATCATGCAACTCATGTAGGGGGGACGCCGTGCGAGACGGTCGGTACTTCTGGTCAGGGGAGCCGGGCCAGGTGTACCGGGGGTCAGATTGGTCGGACCAGTGAGTGGGGCCTTGCAAACCCTGTCACAGTTGGAGGCGGCCTGACTCTGTCGTTTAGTAACACTGCAGGGAGAGAGTGGTGCTCTCATTGGACCTGTAGCCAGAGTTGGGGACTCAGTGCTACCAAAGTAAGAGAACTCAGCTAGAAAATATTGGAATGGTGAGAGTCCTGGTAATCATCTGTGGTGTGGTAGTCTTCATTGCGTATGCTCGCACCAAGGGATTGGCCAGGGTCATCGGCAATGCTGGCGTGCATTCTAGCTGAGAAGTGATGATTAGATGTTGGTGTGTGGTCCGCTAGGTAGATTAAGTTACGTACAAGTCTAGTAGGGTTCCTAGGGTACTCAACCGTGATTATTTCCCCAACAGGTTACCTGATACAAGGAGACTGAATCCGGCTATTGTTCCTGTGAATGTGAGTCTATGTTGATGTTGAATTCTTACTAAATTTTAAGAGGGGTACACATGGAGGAGCGGTTCTGACTAGGTAATGTTTGCACCCCCACCCTCTTTACAGATGCTTTCAGCATTAGTTGGGTTCTTTCTAGAAATTTGGTTAGTTCAAGTTCGTATGGCCCTGCTTCGTCCTTTGTTACTTCGTTGTTTTTTTTGCACTGTTGTTTTTAGCAAATAGTATTTTAAAGAATGAAGCAAACAAAATTTCATAAACTGAGTTTCCCTCCATTTAGTCTTTCACCGTGTTGCTCCCCCCGGTATCTTGTGGAATTATCTTCGTTCCCTGCCAACATTTGCTACTGCCATCGGGAATACGATTTTTATATCTCCGGAAGTAGTACATGACAGCGTGTCACCCTCCGGGTTTCGGGGCAATTTAATTCGATTGTAAACGAGTTTCGTCGCTTCCCACGAACGAATAAAGTCTACTAAAACTACAGCGCGCAGAATTTGGGCATTCTGTCTTCCTAAAATGAGAACGAAATGCCGGAACGTTGACGACGACGGTCTGTCAACATCGAATTTTAATCCGCTGCTTCGGTACGCCCTTCAGCCGACGTCTAAAAGGCCGACAGCGACAGCTTTTTTCTCAGGCATAAAAGTGTAATCCCGATTAACATTATTTTCATTTCGATCACCTCAGTTTCTGCGTACAACGATGGCTCGAGATAATTTATTTATCTAGGTACCCGAAATACAAAAAGAAGAAGAAGAAAAGAAAAGGCCAATGAAAAGAAAAAAGCATTAAGACGCTCGGTTAGTACTTTTCTGCGTTTTCATTTTGCTTAACAGAGCTATATACTCGCCTTTTACCGATATTATTCGCGCTTGTTTTCCTTTTCCTCTGAATTTCCCGTTCCTCCTCCTTTTCTTCGTCCATAAATTGTAACTATGAAGACGTTTTCGAAAAGGGAAATACCTTTTTGTCTTTCGCGGAAGGAGAAAATTTAAAGCTCGTTTTTCATCTGCGTTTCGCGGAAACGTTTTCAACGCCGAACAAGTTGCGCCAACCTTTCTTCTTTTTTTTTCTGTGGGCGTCCGCTTTTGCCTTGTGAAGTGAAAAAATTTTTCGATCTCTCGGAGAAGGCGAGGAACGAATCCGCGGAGAAAAGGATACTTAAGGGGCGATGACTGAATTATGTATGAAATTGAATTATCAACGGGGCACGACCATAATATTTCGTCTCTCTATGTAGCAGCGGATTCAGGGAATCATCTGGGAAGGGGCAATCAAAATAAGTAAAAAGAGTAATAGTTCTATCTCCCCCACCTCCGGAGTCCCCGAAGCTCATTTTCTCACCTTCACGATGATAACTGAATGAGTATATAAGAGAGCAGTATCTAGACCTTTGAATGATACGTACTGTCGGCTTCCTTTTGTCGTTAAACATGAAAGTTCCTTCTCAAGTGTGATGCCAAATTTTTTCAACTCTCTAGATTTTCAATTAAGCGATGAGATTCG
This sequence comes from Acanthococcus lagerstroemiae, assembly GCA_031841125.1. Classification (NCBI taxonomy): domain Eukaryota; kingdom Metazoa; phylum Arthropoda; class Insecta; order Hemiptera; family Eriococcidae; genus Acanthococcus; species Acanthococcus lagerstroemiae. The sequence continues at coordinate 28,572,648 of CM063113.1, read as the reverse complement.
AAGGAATTTTAGTGTTCATCGTAATAGGTGCGAAGAAAAGAGCGAAGACGAAACGAGAAGCACTTCGGGTCAAGCGAGTCATCCAGCAGGACACGCTTCGGAAGTGGAAGGACGCGCTCGCCCATTCGACCAAGGGCGAGTGTACCCCGAGCGCTGATACGCGACCTCGACGGATGGGAAGGAAGATCGCACGGAGAGCTGAACTTCCACTTGACCCAAATCCTGAGCGGCCACGGCTTCTTCGGCACGTACCTACACCGGATGGCGATAGCGCCGAGCCCCGTGTCCGCGCACTGTGATCGAGGGGCGGAGGACACACCTTGGCACATCCTGTTCGAGTGTGAGGCCTGAGAGCAGGAGAGGCGCGGGACGGCAACAACAGCAATCAATCCCGGCGGAAGAGGAAGCATCAACGACGCTGACGGCGTAATGAGCCGTCTCGCGCCGGACATCCTGGTTCCGGAGATGATGAAGAGTCGGAGCAGTTAGAACCGGGTGTCGGCCTTTATCTCGGCCATCATGAAGAAGAAGATGTAGTTGGAGTGGTCGAGGCAGATGGCCAGCGACGAACCAAGCTCGGTCTACACCATCGAACAGAACAACTCTGTACCATCCTAGGAGAGCTGCTGCAGAGTCGCTGCGGACCCCCCGGCAGGTCTCCCCTGGTGTCACCACCTTCCTGCGTCGCCAAACGGACCAAAACGAGGAGGTGAGGAGAGAGTGAAGAGGAAGCGCGTTCGGCTGTGGGGATCTGAATTCCAGGCATGTGCTCGGGAAGCGAACCCCATGGTGGCCCTTGCAGCACACGCGCGCGCGGTAAACGACACGGCGAGATGGGGGCTCGGACCCGGCCACTGACGCGACACTCAAAAGGGTAGTTTCCGGAGCCGGGGTGCGGTGTCATAGGGGCCACTTTGGCATGCGTGCATCGCCATACGTCCCACCACACCATATGTTTCTAAAAGTGTTCAAAACTCGCTAGTTTTTTTTTATGACTCTTCCAGGATCAAATGTACGACCATGGCCTTCGAGAACTCTTACAGTCATTGAAAACTTGGTGTAAGACTCTAAAACACTCCTTGAAACCATGGTTCTGTAACGCTCTTTAAACTCTCTCGGACTAACTGAAAACTTTTTGAAACTGTTCCATAAGACTCGCTGATTTCGAGATTCGTTTAAAGCTCTTTAAGGCTCTTCTTCAAAACTTATCGACTTCTCAAGATCATTTTAAGATTTTTACCACTCTTTATAACTGAGTCAAGACTAATAAAAATGTTTGTATGTTTGTTTAAAATCTTGCCAAACTGTTAATATTTTCGAAAACCATCCAAGACTCCTTTTAAGACTCTTGATTGTACTTTCAGACTCGCTAAGGACCCTTCAGATTCATATTCAAAATAAAAATTTTATTAAAATGTTCACGTTTTATTCCTTTTTGTCGGGCAGGAATATCTACACTGATACTGATAACGTTCAATCAGTAGTATCATCTTGATGATACTAAAATTTGCATGGTAGGAAAAATCAGTGAACTATAATCAAAAAATTAACATCGGCATTAGATTCCTCGTTGGAAATACATATAGAATCATGTATTCTCATGCCATTGTTTTTTGAAAATTTTCAAATTGTTGTGTAGTGTAATGAAAGCGATAAGGAGTTTCGCCGAAAACGCCGGGATATATAAAGGCCGCTGGTCGTCACTGTATAGTCTAGTTTTATACGCGATAAACTGTGCGTTCTCAAAGCGATCTAGCTACTGTTTTGGTACGTTTGTTATAGTGTGACATTAAAAGTTCTTAGAACGTGTTTTTGTGCGTTTAGCGGTGCAAATCTCGTTAAAGCTACATTTTGACCTAGGCCATTTTATTGGAAAGAAGAAAAGAGGGCTAAAGACAGCCCTAACAGTCTCCCCAGCGTCTCTGAGGTAATGCTCGATAGGACGGATTTCAGAGCTCGGGTTGAGAGTAAAAATGAAGAAGAGACTTCTTGTTGTCTCTGAAATTTCTCTTATAGTTGTTTTTATTTTATTTTTGTCATATTTTCTCAATTCTATTTTTTCTTAATTCTATTTTTGATAAACAGTACTAAAGAGTGGCTGTCGACAGAACAGAGTGGCACAGATTGAGAAAGGCCTCGTCCTAGACAGGGCCTGATATAAATAGAAAGAAGACTAATGAAATTGTAAAATAACTTAAGTTAGCCATATTTCTGTCAAAACAAAGGCTATTATTATCATCATCATCATCATCATGAGCTTGTTATATCTGCAGGGTACTGCTTTCATAACGTCCCCTTTTTGCATTACATGCACCGAGAATCCTATCAGGGGCAAAGTCTGTCGCCATTAGGGTAACGCCTACTTCCTCTGGCTACCGACATATCCCATTTGCCGTATCACAGAGTAAAATAGGGCAGCAGAGCAGCGTTCTAAAAGAGCAGACTAATAAATACAACTTGTCTAAATTTTCTCATATATCAGCTTGCCTCTTTCTCCTTCCAGAGCAGCCGTTTTTGTTTACGGTTTGCTTCACGTTTTTTGTACACACTATAGTATATAGTTCACTAACACTCAGCAGGCACGAGGGTTCGAGGCTGCCTGCGAGATGGCCATTCAAAACGAAGGCCGAACAAACGCCGGCCCGAAGGAGGACGCAAAAACGTTAAAAGTTCCAGCGCGGTTATACTCCCCATGTATGAAACTTTTTTCGACTCTCGGGCGAATGCGTGTGCAGTGCTCGCCGAAAAGCCATTCGCTCGGGTTTTTCATTTTTCAAACGGCGAATTCAAAAATTATGAATCTAGGTTGAGAGGTCAACGTTCGTTTTTTTCTATCTCTATCTCTCTTTCCTTGCCAGTCCATTCGAGTTGTATAAATATTACACGATTTCGGGTCACGCTGGCAGAGACAGGATCCTGACGAAATCCGCAATCTTACCGAACTCGTTGAGAGCGCGAAGGCAGAGAAAAAGAAAGGAAGACCCGCACTCGTCCGCTCATCGTGCATCTCGTAGACACGAGGCGAAAAACTTTGCACATCGAGGAGGAACTCCGTCGTTAAACGACGTTACGATATCTCTTTGGTGCAGCCCAGCCCGGTCGAGTTTCGCCGACAGGAAATTACCAATAACCGTGTCAATAAAATCTCAGTCGAATCAATTTTCGGCAACATTTCAATCGAGAGAAAAACTTTCCGAGCTTCTTAGTACCCCTTATGTGCCGCCAGCACCCTCTTCAACTCCTTCTTTCCGCGGTCCACTTTTATAAGCAGTCTTCTTTCGCTTTGCGCGCTTTGCAGTGTTTGACCTGGGCGACCCGAGGCCTGGCACGGTTTACAATTCAAGCAGGCCGATTTCTAATTATATTTTAACGATTTCTTTCCATTCGATCAACAGTTTCCTTAAATACCGTCGGATAGTAAGCAAGTTTTCGCCTGTGATCACCATCATCATCACAATCAGGCGCCGTGCCCGTTGCCAGACAAAGGTGATCGGAGTTTCTGACGCACGACTTTCCTGGACCGAATCAGTCGGGGTAGATGGACGTTACCTTCCACAGGGTTGTTTGCGTTAGAGTTCTTCTGTGTGCCGAAAAGTGCTCATGAGTCACTTGTCTACGACATGCACACGCACAGTACCAAATCTTTCCGGTACTGGTGGTAACACGACTTATGCATGTAATGCCTAGTTCAGTCAAACTGGCGGGGTTAAAGGGCGCGCTATCTTCCCACCTCGATTAATACTATTGTTGCTTTGTTCGCTAGGATATTTTGCTTGTATGCTTCTTTCAAGATGTTATGTAGCCTCAAATATAAACGTTGTTTTGCTTTTATGATTTATGAGTGAGCGAAAAAATCTATTACCCCCGCCTCCAACAAAAATTACAATCCCATTATTTCTCATGTGCTTAGCAACAGATAGTTTGGTTTTCCAAAATGAATAATACTTGACAGTTCATGAGTACTTGAAAAAGATCAGCCATAAGAGGGCAGACACACAGTGGTCTTTTCAGAAATTCTGTCGGGCCAAAATTCCAAAAAATGAAAGATGATGCCCACCTTAAACAACGATCTTACTGTGTTCTGTGACCTTCAAGTCATCTGGTATCGCATATGCCAACAGTATCAGTGTTGGAATTCGTTGCCTTGGCAACGCGGTAAAGGGGAGGTTACTACAGTGAACCGGTTCTGTGATAACGTGTGTGTTTGTAAAATTTCATGCAACGAGTTACTATGTGCTGATGAAATACGTGTTGGTGTTGGTAAATAGTATTTTTTATGCTGATTTCAAATCTATATTCGTTTTTCAATTTTTTGATTTGTTGCCAGCCGAATATCAAGCGTTTGAAGTAAGTACTTTTTCTACATGTCACTTTTAAATAAGTAATCATACAAAAAAAGGTGGGGATAAGTTGGAAAAATTAACACACCACATTTCTTCCTTAGGGTATGTACTTTGACCACCACTTCTTTTTTTTCGCAACGAGCTGCTTCTTTTGAAGAAAAAATTATAAATATGTTCAAAATTTAACTTAGAAAAGTGGAAATTAGCGATAAGTTTTTTTTTACCACTGAACAAATGAGGGGTCCATTGTGAAATCTACCTTAGTCACTTTTAAAATTTCAACTTTTGCCGCCAGATAGCGACGTAACTGCTGCTGTTCTGCTGGATGAACAGCCACGGATGTATAAACAGATGTTGCCTTATTCCATGCGCACTACTTTAAAGAGTATAATAGTTGCGAATATAACGCTATCTGGTGGCACAGTCGAAATTTTAAAAAGTGGCTAAGGCAGATTTCACAATGGGCCCCTCAAATAATAACTGTTTACAAAATGTTTCAAAAAGGTTTTTTTAATTTCAGATATGGCAGCACAGATTACGTATCGACAATTATTTCAGCACTTGAGAAGAGAAAATATTGAAATTGGAACTAAAGAACCTCCAAAAGTGACGTTATATTCATATATCACCTCAAAATTACGACTGAATGTTGAAAATGATCAATTAGAAAAAGCCATTCAAACAAAAATTAAAAATTTCCTGCATCAGTTAAAAAATAAATGGCAAGCAGCTGCAAGATCAGAGCAAAAGTTTGTCGCCAAAGAAAACCCATGGCTGGACCGAACCTTTGAAACACAAGAAATATTTGGTAAGCAAATATATTATACACCATGTTAACTAAGTGAATCATTTCATATTTAGTCTTTTTGATCATGAAAATACAAATCATTTGAATGTGATTAGGACCAATCTGAAAAATGAATTAAAATGAACTGATTTTAGTTAATTTAATTATGATTTTTCTAGCAAGTACTTCTGGTGAACCCAGCAATGTTTCCACTACTACTGAAAAAAAGCGCGGACGTCCACCAAAACCATTTGACAAATCGAAAGACAGGACAAAGCGGAGAAAAGTATCTGCGAAAGGTGAAATATTTATCTGTACTTATTGTGTAAATTCTGTAGAATATTATTAACACCTAGATTATTTTTTAGCATTAAATTTGACAACACCAGAAGCAATTGGTGTAGCTAAGCTCAAGTTGAGGAGAAAAGGCTTCCGTTCAGAAGCTGAAATTATTACGCAAGTTACAAAGACGCACTCAATTGCAAAAATGGCGAAAAGAAAACTATTTCAGTCGAACAATCCGATACCGTACACAAAAGAAGAAGCAGTAGCTTTTCTTATAGAAAACGACCTAACAAAGAAGAAATATATGAATATCAGACTTGGCGCTAAGCTCAGGAAAGCAAATATCTACCCAAAATACAGTGTTATTCTACAAAGAAAAAAAGAATGTTACCCAGATGGAATTGTGGTGTCAGAGACTGGATGTTATGTCCCATTACAAAATTTACTTAACCACACGAGTTCGAGAATTTTGAAAGTAGTATCAGAAATTTCAAAAATTGAAATAGAGGCTGGAGAGTACGAATTGATCTCAAAATGGGGAATTGATGGCTCCAGCGATCAGTCCAAATATAAACAAAAATTCAAGGATAGTGATCGCAGAGACGTTGAAGAGAATAGGTAATGTTCATTTACTTGGAGATTTTATAATTTTATTTTTGTGATTGAAAATCTCTTGATTTTGCAGTTTGTTGGTAATATCGTTGGTTCCTCTCGAACTGAGAAAAAAAGAGACGAATGAAACCAAAACTGTATGGAAAAACCTGCGTTATTCATCGCCGCTGTTTTGTAGGACAATATCTTCTGAGTTTGCTAAGGAAACTCCAGAGAAAACTCAGGAATACACTCAAAATATTCAAGAGCAGATTTGTAACTTAACTTTTACAATTTTGGATGTGGGTGGAAAAGAATTCTCAATAACACATAGTCTCATTTTATCCATGATAAATGGAAAGGTATGGATTTTTCTTGATCTGTATATATTTTCATTTTGATATCGTAACTTGAATCATTTAATTTTACAGGTGTGTGCAGCGCTAACTGAAGTGAGTAGCCAGAGGTGTCAAATTTGTAATTGTCCCCCATCTGAGATGAATAACTTGAAAAATGCTACGGTAACGGGTAATCCTGATAATCTTGGGTATGGAATATCTGTTCTGCATACCAATATACGAGTGTTCGAGTGCTTGCTTCACGTTTCATACAAATTAGGAATCAAAAAGTGGCGGGTATGTACAGATTCAATTTTTAGTGGAATAAGTGAGAAACTGGATCATTAATTTTCTTTTTTTAGGTTCAAAGTAAGGAAGATAAAACTGCTGTGGAGAAAGCCAAATTAGACATCCAACAGAAATTTGCCAATGAAACTGGTCTCTTAGTAGATGTTGTTTTACAAGGTATGTTCTCAAAGTGAGTTAATAATTGAAGTGAAAAGGAAAGATCGATTAATACTTTGAATTTTTCATTTCAAAAGGTAAAGGAACAACAAACGATGGAAACACAGCACGTAAATTTTTTCGAGACCCAGAAACAAGCTCCCGCATAACTGGCATCAATCTTGAATTAATAAAAAAATTCGCAACTCTACTGGGCGCAATAAACTGTGGCGAGCCAATAAATCCAGAGCGCTTTGAAAAATATGCATTTGAGACAGCCGCATTGTATAATAATCTATATCCATGGTACTATTTGCCTGCCCATACGCATAAGCTGCTTCTTCATGGGGCAGCAGTGATACGAAATATGCTGTTACCTTTGAGTAAGTTACATGCACTCTCCACATGTCAAGTTTTTAACCTCTGTTTGAAATTATGAATTTTTACATTACAGGTCAACTGTTAGAAGAGGCTGCAGAGGCTGCCAATAAAATAATCCGAAATTTTCGTCGTGGGTTCACCCGAAAGGATAACAGAATCCATAACGTGGAAGACTTGTTTAACCGACTCATGGTTTCGTCAGATCCATATATATCATCACTGAGAAAAACGCAAACAAAAAAAAACTGAAATTTCGAAAGAAATCCGCGAGCTCCTAATGGAAGATAATGAAGTAAAGGCCAATTTAGAGGACGAAGTGGAATCCGACGATTCGGAGGAGGAAGCGGAATGTGATGATTTGGAGGAGGAAGAGGAGTCCAACGATTCTGAGGAGGAAGCGGAGTCCGAGAATTCTGAGGTGGAGGAATCTGAATCTTCAGAAGAAGAATTTAACGTCGAAGAAATGGATTCATTTGTAGTTTTTTAAATGAATGTAATATAGTGCTAGAAAAATTAATCTGATAATTTTTATTTTGGTTTTAAGATTTTTACCCCTTGCCCCAGGAGCCCATTTTGGGTTTTGGGTCAAATAGACTGCAGAAATGTATTTAGGAGGTGTGAAAATATGTATTTTGATACCCCACATGATTTTTTTGAAAATTTTCAAATTTTACCCCCTCCCCAGGAGCCTATTTTGGGGTTAGAGCCAAAATGACTCAAAAAATAGATTCAGCGCCTTCAAAAACCCCGATGTACCAAATTTCAGAATTTTGGCCGCACAGAATTTCTGAAGGACCACTGTGAGACACCGAGATCGACAGGAATCGTGATTTCGACAGTTTTGATCTCAATTCATAAGAACTGCCGTATCTCAAAAACTGGAACCGACAAAGTGGGACTTTATTCTCTGCATTGCCACAATTTTTAAAGTCTGGTCAGTGAGCAGAAACATTATAATTTCAATAAATCATATCTTTGCCCCTTCAATCGTGAGGGCCGGCAAGCCTCCACACATACTGACAGCTCAAGTTGCTGTACTGAGGATAGCAGGGTGGAACGCTCGGCACGGAACACCTGGTTGAAGATCGTCGTTTATTCATGTTATTGAGACGACTTGTGTAAATAAGGATGTGTTTATGAGTAGGGTATATATCGAAATCTGTTTCTAAACACCGCCCACGTCATTATTCTGCTCACGTATGGCTTCTCTACTTATACGTGTGAAAAGTTGAATATAAAATCGATATTTGCGGCGGACAAGAAGAAAAAAAAAAAAAAATCACCACGTTCGACGGGAATGGCTTAGCTAGATTCTAGAATTACAAAATATTTTATAACCGATTTTCTATTGCACTCATTTTTATGCACGGAGTTCAGACTGTCGATGAAGACAAAAGCATTGTGATGTCAGCGAAGCAACGAGCGAAAGAGCAAGGGATCATTCTGACGAATTTGCAGAGCCTTAACGACCAGTAGATCTGCTGTTCCCATAATATTTTGAGTACTGTAGTCGACAATTCAAAGCGATTTTTTGAGTTAGCAGTTTAACGAAGAACACGAAAAAGTTGAAAAAGCTGAAGTGGATTTTCAAAAAAGCAGCGATTTATTATGAATTTTTTTTTTTCCATGTAGCTAATTACTGTGAATGCACCAGTCGGCAACGTGACGAATGCGAGTTGACAGTTTAAAAAATTAAAGTTGGCGATTCCACAAACATACGGGTGGAAAGTTAAAATAGATACCCAAAATTAATTACTGGAAAAATGTATCGTAAACATAGCTGACCCGCTACATAGATCGCCTCGTTCAGTTGATAAAAGCAGGTTTGATAACATTGAAGAGGCGAATACAGATTTTCACATGGGTGTCAATGTGTTAAATGATACTCATATGAAACATGAAAATGCATAAATCCAATCAAATTAACCAGAAAGCAGCTATATAAACACGAGCCATTCCGCAGACACTTTCCAAAATAGTCAATTCAGGTAGAACTTCACGCACCTTGAAGAGACGATACAATCGCTGGCAATCCAGCAGAAATGTTTCAATGTCGTCAAATTTAACCGACCCTGTCATTTCCAAGCGCGTAAAACTTAATATTATCAAACCTAACTGATCTTAACATGACCTTATAGTGGCGATGAAAACACTGACAATCCTTGTATACAGACACTTTTCGACTAATATAAGACTTTTGAAAATTCATTCAGACTGGTTTACGACTTTCTAAGACTGTTTCAGGCTTTTTTACAATACTTGAAGCACATTTCTGGCCCCTGTAAGATTCTTTGAATGAATGAAACCTTTTATTTAGTGGTACATTTGTTATACAGTATTTGATTATTTTAATACATTTTAATATATTATTTGTCTCTTTTTTGCCTGTACTGAATGTACCCCCGGCCCATAATAGGCGAAGGTGCCCCTCAGCCTTTCCCATTCCCTTCTGTCTTGGGCAGTGCGGTGAAACAGTTTGTTTCGCAGGAATTTGTCGACTTCATCCCTCCACCTAGTTCTCTGTTTGCCACATTTGCGGCTTTTGTCGCATAGGGACCAAAATGTTGCTCTGTACGTCCATTTATTTGTAGGTGTTCTCGCTACATGACCCGCCCACGACCATTTTAAATTTCTAATTGTCTGTAAACAGTTTTTCATTTCTGGCAGTTTTTTAGTTATATTTTTGATACTTATGCGGTCTTTTCTTTTAATTTTGAGAATGGATCTCATCATTGAATTTTGAGTGGTTTGTATGATTTTTTCCAGTTTTTTGTTCAGGGCCCAGGTGGGTGAGCCGTACGTTAGGACTGGAGCTACACACATGTTGAATATCTCACTTTTGTATGTATTTTTGAATTTTCCTTTAAAAATGTTTTTTAGGGACCAAAATTTTTTCCATGCCAAAGTAGCTCTCCTATTTATTTATTTCTCCATTTTATTTTCGAGAGAGATTGTTTGTCCCAAATATATTATTTCCGATACGAGTTCCATTTCTTTGTTTTCAATCTTAATTTTTTTTTTTTGGGGGGGGGGGGTTGGTGGTTGTTGATATTATTTTGGATTTATTAAAATTTATTGTAAGACCTGCCTCCCTTCCTTGTTTGTTTAGATCGTTTATCATTTCCTCGAGCTCGCCTGTTGATTCTGTTATTAATGCGATATCGTCCGCAAATCTTAAATTTGAAATTTTCGCACCGTTCATCGTTAGTCCCTTTTCCTCCCAGTTTAATTTTTTAAAGACGTAAGATTCTTTAAGACATGTTGAAAGCTTATGAACCTCTTTCGAATAAGTTCAAGACTATCTCAGGCCTGATTAAGATCATGTTTTTAGATTTTTGGGAATCTGTTGAGGTTTTCAAGACTTCGTTTTTAGTCCCATTGAGACTTTTTTTTGAATAGTTATCGGTTGAAAACTATTTTACATTGATTTAAGGCTTCTACAGACTCACCTATATGGATTTAAAACTCTCAGAGACTCTTTAAAACTTTTCAAAAATTGTTCAAGATCTTTCATCAATTTCTTTAAGATTCTTCCAGACATGTTTCAGACTATCTTCAAGTCTGATTCGGACTCTTCTTATCAAGTCTCTTCTTGGCCTGTTTACATGATTACGACTCAAGACGACACTTGACTTTCAGTTGGGGGGGGGGGGTGGAGAAGGAAAATCTGCCGATAAATATCTTTTTAACTAATAATTCGCCGACGAAATTTTTTGAAAATTGCCGATTTTTTAATTCAAATATTTAATAAAAAAAAAAAAAAAAAAAAGAATAAACAAACAAACAAACGTCCTTAGAAAATGAAAAATTCAAATGAACAGTTTCAAAATTTGCTAACTGCCAAATTATTGAAGGCAGGGACGTACCGATAAGGGGGCAGGGGGAAACGGGAAAATTTACCATTTCAGTCAGGCGGGTTGAAAAAATCTAACTGGTTAAAAGTTTTTTTTTGTTTTTTTTTTTTGCTTTGATATTTGGGAATTGAGTTGAGAGGTTGGAAAAACACAACAAAAAAGGTTTTTCTTCTTTTGCATTGATACTTGGGAATTTTGAGTTGAGTCAGTTGGAACTTTCACAATTTTTACCCCACACCCCTTTCCTTCAAGAAAAACACTTCGGTACGTTCGTGGATTCCAGAACTCAGAATAGGATCCCAAAGTGGATAGACTATCGACATGAATTACTGACCTTAAGGGTACTTGAATACTTGAATTCGAACATGCGCTAAATTTTGAATCTGATTCAAGCTTAAAAGACCCCATAAATTTAAATGGACAAGCACTGATTAGTTTTTACAAATCGAGTAGACTATTGAAGTGGAGAGTTCTTACGATCTTAAATTCAAATTAACAAACTGTTTTTGAAAATGCTAAAAATAGCTGATTCATTTTCATCATTACAAACATCCTAATCTCTTGAGAAAGGGTTAAATTGTCAAATGCCGAATTTTCAAAAGCAGCATATATGATTTTATAAAAAATGATTGAACTATCGAAATGAAAATTGTTTAATTTCCATTTTCTTGTTTGAGGGGGAGGGGGCTGTTACAAATTTAGTAATGACCCTTGGACCTTTGATTGGACTTCATCATTCTTAGGTTAAATGGGAATTTTTGCGTGTAATGTTGAAGAAAAAACTCATTAAAGCTTGCATCTTTACGAGCCAACATTTGAAGTCCAAAGATTAACAAAAATTACTTGACGTTGAAAACCCAAGTAATCTGTTGAAACAGCGACTATTGTAATTCCTAATTTTGGTTTAATTTCATAGTTTTTGATTTATTAAAGACTTACATGTTCTCCTTATAATAACTCATACTTGGATAATTTTGAAATTTTTCCTCCAATTTGAGTTTTTGTAATTTGATGGTTATGAAAATGTTGAAAGATGAAATCAAGTTCGTTCAAATTTTGACTCTCATTTTGGTGTTTGGGACCTACCCGAGAGTCAATATCGAAATTTTATCACATTGATGGAATTTCCAATTTAGGTGACCTCTCCTCTCCCCTTCCCCATTTCGATATTTGATTCGATTACCGGGAAGTCAATTTCAATCACGTCTGGAGACCTGTTTTGGCTTTTGAAGCCTAAATCGGGAATCCAAGAGGAATCTGATGAAATTTTCGAATTTAGCAACCCAAAAGATTCGAATACTTTATTCGATTTCCAAAAAATCAATTTTGAATTTTGGGGCCTAAATCGCAGTTTAATAAGAAAGCTCGTAGAAGCATTCGAATTCAGCGATGCGAAAAACTGCTTGTATTTTGATTCGTTACTCAATTTTCCAAGAACAGAGAACTCTGAAAGTCAATTCAGGGTTTAAAGAAGAATCTTCTGGTGAAAATTTCGAAATCAACGACCCAAAAACTCCTATTTTAGTGATCTTTCCATAAAAAATTTCAATTTAACCTAGTTTTGCTTAATGAGAGCGATTTTTTTTTTTTTTTTTTTTTTTAACCAAAAAAGAACCGAGACCTTGCCGTCAGAGATACCGAATTAAGGAAAAAAACTTTTATTCTTTTCCCATTCAGAATGGGCTCATCTTCATTCTTTGCGAGAAAGAAAAAAAAAAGGAAAATGAGAGTGAATGCATTCCTCAATTCAGCATCTCTACTTGCCTTCTGAAGACCCCAGTTCGTCTCATGTCGATCGGACTTTGGAATAAAAATGGGTGTGGGGATTATCATTTTACAGTTCGTTTAAAAATTAACGGTGAGTGTTTTTATTCAATAACAAGGCCGGATTTACCTGACTGGCCGCTATGTGCTAATTTTTTTTACCACCCCCAAAAATGTACGTAAAATAGATCCCACTTTATTCGTTTTCAATTTTTCATCCCCCAAGCACTTACATTTGCTCACATGAGCGCATACCCTAATCTGGGAGGGTAAGCTGGAAGGATGTTAGAAATACTTGAGAGGAACACACAACTTCCTTTACACATTAAGATGGTCGTTATCTACTCTTGGTGATATTTTTTTTCTGAATTTCCTCTGATTCGTCTATTGAGTTGGTTCCAATAGAAACAAAAAAAAAAACACACCAAAAGTTTCATGTTAATTGGATGAGAAGAATCCATGCCACATTGCCACAAACTTCCTTTCGTTCTTACAGGGAAAACACATGGAGTTTTGACTTTTGTTTTAGACTAAATTTCCCTCCAATATTCACCAGGACCAAAGCCCGTAAATTGAACAATAGAACATTTGCTATCGGATTCAGCTTCTGACTTTTGCTTTCAACTTTTAGAATTCAATAAAATGTCCAACATTCTCAAATTTTAAGCTCTAGATCAAACAGAGAATCTAGTAAAAACAGAATAGTCATTGAAATTCGAAATTCAACGTTTGCTACCGACTTTCAGATTTTCGAAATGTCTTCCATATTTCAGCTTTGTTTCAACCGTTCAGATAACGTTCGATACTCAGCTTGAAACCTACCTTCGGCTGTTGACTGACTAGTCTCTGACAGGAGTCCAGGATACTCCATTTTCAGAAACGAAATTTGACTTTCAGTTTGGGGAGGTGGAGAAGAAAAGTTTGCCGACAAGTTTTTTTTTAACTAAAAATTCGCTGACAAAATTCAAAAAAAAGTATAAATTTGCCGATTTTTTATTCGAAATATTTTTAAACTAAAAAAAATAAAATAAACAAACAAACAAACAAACATACATTCATAAAAAATGAAAAATTCAAATGAACAGTTTCTAAATTTGCCGACTGCCAAATTATTGGGGGGGGGGTGTTTCAACCCCCCACACCCCCTATAGTTTCGCCTCTGTTACGACTCGTACAACTTAGATTTATCCAACTTTTTCTTAGACTGACTCAAATGGGCTTAAGACTTCTTAATTTTCCTCAAGTTTCCTAAAAGTTGTTCCAGCCTCTTCAAGACACATTAACAGCAATTTGATAAAACGGCGCCCGTACCTGTTTATAGAATACTAGGTTGAGATTAACGAGAATTTCCGCTAGTTGAATCAACTATCAGCATTTTTTACGAGTAAGTTCACATTTTTGTACTCTGCTGATAGTAAACCTTCGGACGCCAGTGTCACCAGCGCAAGTTATCGTCGTATTTCAGCCTTCGGACACTTTTGAGTCCCTCCTCAAAAGTTCTTGATCTTATTCTGGTTTGCATTCGTAGCGGTTTTAATAGAACGATGCAATTACCATTTACAGTTTTTAATTAAAATTACTGGCGAAGTGTTATTTGAGCTCATGTTGTGTGGTAGGAACGCGGTATCTCACACATGGGACATATAATATAAAAAATACTGAAATCGTGAGTAAAAACGAACTTAGAAACTACAATGATCCACCGAATTACGATTATTTAAAAACGAGTCGCGTTATTCGCTTGCAGCGCGATGGCGGTAAACGAGCTTTCTTTTCATTCCCTTTTTATCCCCCCCCCACTAGTGCATCCACATTTTAATGTATTCAAAATTGAGTTCGCTATTTCCGAGCGCGTCTTTCCCGTTCGCATTATTTTATTCTTATAATTCGCGTAGCAGCGGTCCACGCGAAACGAGTAATCGAATAATAATTTTGGATTTGTGGATAAGGAATTTTTTTGTTATTAATAGTTACACGCGCCGTAATATATGAGGAATTTCATTCGTGAGACGTAATCCAAAACCAAGGCCATAAACTATACATAACTGCATTGTTTCAGTCTCCTTCTGCTTTACTTCCATTTGTAATCGTATATAGTCCGGATGCTAGTTGACAAATACGCTTTCATTGGATGGTGAGGGCGAGGATCAGTTAGTCCCCCTCATCAAGAGGAGAAATGAACTGTAAGCCAAAGTTTTGAGCTGCCCCTCCAATCAACCAGGAGGAATTGCGGGAGTCCAAGAGAAAGTTCCAAAAGGAAACTAGAAGGCTCAAAACTGAATGGCTCACAGGTAAAGCAGAGGAAATCCAGAGATTTGCTGAGGATCATGACCATCGCAACTTCTTCCAAGCAGTGAAAGAACTATATGCCCCCCCCCCCCCGAGTCACTGCGGAGCCCATCCGGGATAAGACTGGCGCGCTCCTCAAGGAAGCTGGTGCCATAGAAGATCGTTGGGAGGAGCACTTTAGCGAGCTGATGAACCAGGGCAGAGAAGTGGATAGGAATGTACACAGTCTGCTACCGCAGTATGGAGTGACAATAGAGCTGGATCATCCTCCCACAATGGCCGAACTGCGTAAGGCCTTAAAAAGTATGCCTAACAACGAAGCACCTGGGCCCGATGGAATCCCCGCAGAGCTGCTCAAGGCTGGAGGCTGGGAGCTACACGTAAACTTCACCGCTAATGACAAATATCTGGACGAGCGCAGAAGTACCACCTAACTTTGAAGCTGCGAATATTGTCAAAATCTATGAAAGGAAAGGCGATATTCACGACTGTGGAAACTACAGAGGCATCTCCCTTTTGTCCCTATGCAGGCAAGTTGTTGGCGAAAGTAATCAATAATCGGCTGGTACAAATCATAAAGCGAATAACTCCAGTCTCCCAGGCTGGCTTCTGAAAAAACAGAGGCACCTGAGATATGATATTTACTTTTCGTCAGCTTTAAAAAAAAAAACGGGGAACAACATGTGGAACTTTTCATCTCCTTTATGGACTTATAAAAGGCGTTCAACACAGTGGATAGAGAAATGTTATGGAAATTCATTCAGAAGTTTAGCTGCGCCCAGGATGCTGCAGATCATTCAACAACTTCACACTCGAAATGTTGCACACGTCATGCTTGGTGGTGGACCCACTGCTCCCTTCATTGCCTACTGTGGTGTGAAGCAAGGCTGCGTGTTGGCACCAAGGCTATTCATCGCTTTTACAAATGCTGTGATGCACTTTGTGGACCTTAAGCTGCAGTCCACGAGTCTGTGCATATCACATCGCGAGGATGGCAATCTGTTCGATCTGCGCCATCTTAGAGCTAAAACTACGTGCCGCCGGACTTATATATCCTTGAGCTTCAATATGCTGATGATTGTGCCTTAGTGGCTACATCTGCGGAGGCTCTCTAGGATACCCTAAACTGCTTCAATGAGGCTTACACTAGTCTTGGCTTGGAGCTAAATAAGGGAAAGACCAAAGTGCTGGAAGTTGCGGAGAACCTCCATCAATTTAATATAAATCAGGAGGCCCTAGAAAGAATCAACGACTTCTGTTACCTTGGCAGCAAGATCACAGACAGCCTGGATCTAGGAGTAGAAATTCAGCATAGAATTCAAGCTGCGTTCAAAGCCAGCTACAAGCTTAAGAATCAAGTACTCAACAATCGCGATATCACACCAGCTACCAAGATCAGTGTATATAAGGCGGTGATGTTGCCCACTTTGCTATATGGGTGGGAGTCCTGGACCCTATATCGCAAACAGGTTAAGCATCTGGAAAGAATCCACCACAGACAGCTCAAGAAAATTCTGAGGATACGTTGCGACGACTTCATCTCAAACAAAGACATCTTAAGGCGAGCTCAAGCGCTGCCAGTGGTAGTCCTTATCGAAAAACGCCAATTAAGATGGTTTGGGCTTGTATGCAGAATGCAGGGGACTGAGTTTCCCAAGGTGGTGCTGTATGGGGAACTAAGTGTCGGCAAAAAGCCTCTGGGTGCCAGAAGCGCAGGTACAAGGACCATATGAATGCTCTGCTCAAAAAGATCGGAATTTCAAACTCGTGGTAAGTCCTGGTCAACGACAGGGACCAGTGGAGAAAAATTATGATTGCCTCTTACAAGGGGACAGAGCAGCCAAGAAGAAAAGCGCAGCGGAGCGCTTTAGCTGATCCTCCAGTGTATGAGTGTCATCACTGTGGCAGGCAGATATCGTCGAGAATTGGGATGATTGCACACAGCAAGGCCCACCTACGTTGCTGAAGAAGTGGACCAGCAATAGTCGGAATCGACTGGCTGCGGTAAGGTAAGTACTGCGATGTCGGACCACTGGATGTGGCCTCGTTTTAGGGTACTCATGACCGTCTTTCGCTGAGGCATGAGTCGAGTAGGTCGCAATAGTTCGTCGACAGGTGCTGCCGCAACTTGTTGAGCAGGCCCTCATGCCATACCTTGAGGCTTGGGCGATGTCCAGAAATGCTCCACAGGCAAACTGTTTCTCTTCCACAGCTTTTCTTATCAGGTCGTGGACTCGGTGGACTTGGTAGTGTTTTTGTCGGAACCTGGACTAATGGTCCGGTAATAGTGCGGTTTCCTCAATTAGTGGCATCATCCTCCTGAAGAGTTTCTCAAAGAGCTTTGGCATGACTATGGAACAAGAGAGATTGGCCGATACGCCGCTACTTACTCCTCAAGGAGTAATTTTTATTAAAAAAATCATACCACTGGACTACACGAGCGTGCGCCATCCCGCCTTCAACCAACATAACCAGATAAGTGTGTTGTTAAAAGATGACGAGTACGTGTAAGGTATCCAACAACCGTTAGGTTGATAGAAGATATAGAACCAAATACAGATGAAAATAACCATTCCAAGAAGTGCTTAGTCCAAAATCCAAAACGGTGGTTCCTCGAACACGAAACCAAACCGGGACAAAGCAGTTCTTAGAAACGGGTCCTCGGACACGCGGGAACTTTGAACACATATACGGTGATAGATTAGGTACTTTACACTGTGATGATATAGTAACATTTCCACAGTTGATCAATAGGTGTCGCTAACATCGCATTTTCAATTAAATGGACTGAGAATAATTTGGAATTGGTATCTTCAAATATATGTAATGCGAAAACCGTTACTCCGCCCGACTCACACTCTCTCACTAATCATGTTCAATCCTGCTTATCAGCTACGCACGTTTTCACCTGGTGTATCTGTCTTTCTCAGTTCCCTCGCCATCTATAATATCAATTTAGTATCGATACTTCTTTTCGATCATGCGTTACACATTTCGTGCTTACGTCCCACGTTCTTTACGCCTGTAATTCGACTTTCGTTTTCGATTCTCTGTATTATTTTGCATCGTTTACGAATAAAGTTTTCGAAAGATAATTTCGTCTTAGATATATACGTTCATTGTCATAACCAGTTCTAATAAATCCTAACAAAGAGTCTGCGGGTCTTGATGATGAATCTTAACAGGGTTGTGATTTGTCAAAACCTAACTTTGCTATCTCCTCCGATTCTGAGAGTAGTACAAAACTTCCATACATTCGTATCATAGACAGACAAGAACTGAGGCGTACAAAGTCAATTAGGAGACAAACTCGTTCCGCTTGGGTCGTGAAGGGAGTGGGTCAATAGTCGAAGCGCCATAGTTGGTCCTGAAAAGCCAGTCCTAATGAGTTATAACCACTCACAGAGAGTTTAACGCCTCACCTAAGATGATTCGCATTCATAACACACCTGTGAAAGAGACGGAATAAAGGACCGACAAAGCATAAGAAAGCTTCAAACGAGCAAAACGCAGTGCCACTGTTAGCTGTTCGGAACATACATTCTCGACTGGTACACATAATACCCAGCTGGCGCCAGTGTCAGTTAAGAAAATCATAAATACTATTCTAGCTGTACCATTTGTGTATCATTCGAAATAAATATTCCGATGTGAGCTCGAGTCGGTAAACGGAGAAATGTTTCAACTTGGGAAGGGAAGGGAAGGAAAAAACAGACAGGAAGAAATTAGAGACAGTGAGGAAGGAAGAAAAGCTGTAGGTACTTTGTAAATTGTATTCGCTCTGCACTATCTTCGGCTAAGAATTTACATAATTTTTCAAGAGAACTTCTCTCGCCACCGCAAGTACATAATAATCGGAATAAATAATCCGTTCAGCGAGAATGTGTGCTGTTATTCAGCGAGCAAGAACTATAGATAACGAGTTTTTAAAAACGACTCCAATATGTTCCTTGTTTTCGCAAAGCGAAAATTATGTGCATCGATCGCGGAACAATTTCAGCCGAGGAAGCGATTCGCATAACTGCAGACTGGAATGCGACTCTTCCATGATTGCGAGAGTAGAGCAGGGTTGTGGTAAAATCTTTCTAAGCTTTCGTCCCCCTTCGGTGAAAAATTTCAAATGCACGACAATCACAAACACATACTCGAATAGAGAAAAAATCCCCGGGGGACTTGAATCAGTTTGGGGCCGGGTCGGGGCGAATAACCCTGTCTATCGCCTGTTTACTTGTCAAGCCTTACATGGAGTACGTGTCGGTGAACTCTCTCCCACAACCCTTCTCAGGCGAAACATTTCAAATGAATGCCAATCACAACTCATTTTCTGAGTGAAAAAACACTGTAGGGTTTGAAAATCAGTTTGAGGTCGCATTCAGAGCAAACAGCTCCATCTATTTAATCATTACTTTTCAAACCTCACCCGAAGTACATAGAAGTCATATGACGTGAGTAGTTGGTCACATTGGTGCTCAAAGTCGCAGAACTATTATCCAATCAGGACGTGGACCTCGACGAGTGCGAACACACAGCCTAAATTATTAATAGACCGCCGATTTTCGCTCTCTCTCTCTCCCTCTGTATTGTTATTACGAGCAGAAAACACCGAGAATTATGAGAAAAAAATTTGAATTTTCATCATTTTTGATTCGTCAAATTCGAAGAATAGAGAAAGTACTACGACGGAGACAGAACGCGAAACGAACGATAAATCGAATTACGAATTACGTGGGCGAATTTACAATAATCCGATAGACTTTTTTCTCCCTTTTCCAAACGCTCGTCATATTCGAACCGACGAATGAAATTTGGAATTTTCGCCTTTTCGAATTACATGCGCAGCGAAATCATAAAGTTGGAGGAGTTGATCCGTAATTTAGCGCGAAAT
This sequence comes from Acanthococcus lagerstroemiae, assembly GCA_031841125.1. Lineage (NCBI taxonomy): Eukaryota > Metazoa > Arthropoda > Insecta > Hemiptera > Eriococcidae > Acanthococcus > Acanthococcus lagerstroemiae. The sequence goes on along the minus strand of CM063113.1, from coordinate 28,552,687 downwards.
TAATAATTGTTGTGACGGGAATACCGAATGGGTCACTAGAAACTCGCGGGCCTTGTTCACGTCCCAAATGCTGCAAACAATCTTGTAGTATCCATTAGAATACGCAAAATTGGCACTTATGATTCGGTTGTATTTCAATGGCATATTTTCGATAAATCGAGAAGGGCTTCGCCTCGTGGCCGCTTCGCAGCCTAACTTTTTTTGTCTCGCCAACGGTATCCCCGTTTTGCCCTTTTGGATGCTCCGCGACTTGCTCAGAGCGCAAAGAAGGAATACCATCCTACCATCCTACGGTACCTTTCTGCCTTCGATGTGATAGTGGGGCATATGGCGATGCACACACGCCAAATTGGCCCCAAGACACCCCACCCACTATCCCGGAATTACCCCGATTGGGCCCCGATCTGACAAAATTAGTGTCGTTCGACAGTTCGACATGTGTCGAACTATCGAAATCTTCGATTAAAGCTTTCTAATTGGCTGAAAATAAAGGGGCGGGACGAATAAATTTGATTGCTGTCGAATTATTGTCGAACAGTGTCGGAAGTTCGACTGAGTGGAACGAGTAAATTTGATTGCTGTCGAATTACTATCGAACAGTGTCCGAAGTTAGGCTGATCATCGAATATTCGTCAGCCGCATAGTGATGTGCAAAAGAATTGAGCTTTGAAGGTTGTCGTCGCGTCGGCGCCTTTACACGTTTGCGAATATTCCCACGATCCTGTTCGGTAATAGGCACGAGTGTGTTATCTCGACTCCGGAGTCTGGAAGTGCGGAATAAGTGGTTTCAGTTACAAATTTCATGCTCGCTGAGTGGTTCAGGGGTTTAATTTTCGTGAAACGGATTTGCATGCACTGTTATTTATCGGTAAGTTATGTCACATTTTTGTAATTTAATGGAATATTCAGTTACTAATTATTCTAGGAGTGGATCAATGAGGGAGGATAGGGGGAAAATTGCCCCTAGCCGGTCCACCGGCCGTTTAAACAGTTCTTGCTTGACCCCTCAGACCCTATGTTTTTTCATTAAAATGTATGTACCTAATTTTGCGTCTGTGCATTTCTAGCGCCCTAATTGGGGAGGGGCAGATTTTACATTGTAGAACCAGGAATTTCCCAGTCAAAGCTTGAAGCTGTATTCAGTTATTCCTTGAACTCGAAATTCTTCTCCACATCGAAGGAGGATATAATTTGTAAGCGAATTATAAGATGATACGTCGATCAAAGTATATCAATTGGGTACATCTTGGAAACAGTAGACTGTTTCAGAGTGAGAGGGGTGTCCTAGAAGTCTGGTTCCACTATCTGATCATTTCGATTTCAGCAACTTATCCCGCGAACCGCACAGTTTGCAGAACGGCAAGAAGGTACACAAAAATGTTCCGTGTATCTGCCGTGGTCAAATTGAGAGTCTGGTCTCTAGACGCATGAAGACGGGCGAGAATCAGGCAGTATGTATACCCTACGGGCAAAATACCGCCGGGCGAAACGCGGGAGATAATGTGAGACCGATGAAACCGCGCGATTTTTCAACTTACCAGAAAACGCGCGATTTTCAACGTATCAAAAAACGCCAAGTAACCAAGCGTTCTTTATATGAGAGCGTTTATGTGACGTTTGTAAAACGCCTCTTTTCTAATGAATTTAAAAACGCTCCTTCCAATTGTTTCTTAAAAAAACGCCCTCACAAATAATTTTCAAAAGCGCTTCTTTTCAGTACTTTTTAAGATAAAATAATTGAATAGAAATTAAATATGCAAAAATTATATTTAATATTAATAGGAAAACAAATTGGTAAAAAAAAAAAAAATGAAAATAAGCATAGGAACACACATCGTTTCAAAAATGTAGGTAAACATTTTCCATAAACTAGTCAACCATAAAACAACTAAAATGTCCATTACAACAATGATAAAAAATTTTAAGAATTGAAAACGACGAAGAAATAAACATTGTGCACTATAAATTTTAATACTTATACAGTGACGCATTCATTTTTTTCTTCTTCTAATTTTAAACATAAGAAAACTGCAATAAATATTAAATGAAGAGTGGTAATGATAAAAAGAAATGTCAGGTGTATTTAATATACTATAAATTGCGTGTATCAGTGTTCTGAATTGAAATTGGAAAGTATAAATGAATCTTTTAAAATTAGAATAGAAAAAAATACAGCAATACAGCGTCCTAATATTACCAGTACGCTGCTCCAATGACGATTGACTTGACACCACTTCATGTTGTTCATCACTGTTTTCAAGGTTCTTTTTGGCGGCTGGAAAGAAAAGAATGAATGAATGAACAATTTAAAAATTGTATTGCACCTCCTGCTTCCTTTCTCTCTTCTAGCTTTTTCGCCCTGGTCATCGCATTCTGCCAGTATTTCAGCCAGTTGGCTACCTCTTGCTCCAAGCCAGAATGAAAGTTGTACTCAAACTGTAAGAAGACGATTGTGTCGCTTTGGCCGAAAATATAGTTCGCTCAGTATAAGTTGACGCTCGTAGTTTCGTATCAAGTTGTCAGGTTTACTCAAACTAAAACGCTCCTGTTTTACCAGGTAGGCGCGTCACCCTGGTTAATTATATGCGGAAGGGTTAATTTAATTCACCTGTACGCAAGCAATAACGTTGGTCGACTCCGAGCAGGAGCAAATTAAATGAGTTGGTTCATGAAAAAAGCAGTTCGCGAAATTATTCCGAGCAAAAACCATCTGCTCACTGCTCTGTAATTCTGGTTCAAGTTTAACTGTGTACTACACAAGCTTCTGCCAGAAAGGTCCTCATTTGTAAAAGAATTCAGTTGAATTTGAATAAATCGCAGGGTATAATAGAGTAATGCATGGTTCATACTATTAAGAAAGAGGATGAGTTTCCTGCTGTATCTGTCCTAAGACAGCTAGAACCGCGTGTATTTCAACGCACAGAATTCTGCATGTACATCATCAAATGGAAGGATCAGATTTATGATTGTTGAAAGAAAGAGGACAGCGTGGATATGAGTAACACTCAGGTTCTGTATTTCAACAAGCGATCGCAGTATTTCGTCTTCACAGATATCTAGCAACGTTATATTCACAGATTTCTTTTCAGGTCACTCAGTTTTTTCTTTTCCCACAATACGTATTATGAATCAACGTTACACACTTTTATTTTTTTGATATACCGTTCAAAAACAAAAGGTTTTCGTTGGTGTACCTAGACCTGCTACATAATCCGAGACCTCATGGTCAGTGATAATTATTCTCAATTACAAAAAGTCAAAAACCTTATTGCAAAATTTTTGGTGTTAAAAACGCTATGAAACCCGACCATCTTAGTTAAATTTGTTCCATATGTTCAATTTCAGATTTCTTCTATCATAACACTCAGCGAAAAATGCACCGAACTACAAAGTATACAAACTTTTATAAGAAGTCTTAGTCAGGATACTCGTACAAACACAATATCTTCTTTCATTCTTGGTACAAATCAGTTGTTCTATGTTCTATTCGTTATTCGTGAATCAAGCAAGGAATAGTTGATCTCAAACCTGATCGCTGCGACACTTCTCTCTTTACTGATAAAGAACAATCCGGAGCAACATATTGGAGCAGTGAGCAGATTAAAAACCCTAGTTCGCTAAAAGAGCAAGCAGATGAGCGAGGAATTGCCATTCCTACACGCAATGACGATCAGGGTTGGAACCATTCATTCTAGGTACTATATATAAACCAGATTTTGTTTCATGTTTCTATCTCATTTCTATGCCGAAGTATGTAATTTGAAACTCTTTTTACAAACGGCAGTTTCCTAGACTCCCACTATATTTCTATACCACTTCTATGTAACGAATTAACAGGACGAATCTGAATGTGGGAGATGTTGTTATTCAAAATATGCATACTGAAGATCCCTGAAACACACAAGTTCTTCAGCGTTGCAGGACAAAATACGAGTATCAACTTATACAGGGCGATATTATGTACGTGCTCTTAGAAATCAATTTTCTCTCTAATTCGTACTCACTATAATGAATCGACATTGCAATCTAATATCGCACTTACTTACACATTTTAAAGATATTGTACGTATTATACATAGTTCTTACCGTGTTCGTTCTGAGAATCATCCTCCATATGGTTATTTAAATGATATGCATCACAGAATAATACATGGAAACTTAAATAAACCACGACTGTTGTTTTTCGTTTCACAATTTCAGCATTTCAGGCTACAAGTCACAGCCACACAGATAACCAGTAACGGTTTCACGTTATCAATAATTTAATCTGCGCGCGCAGATGTATGTGGAAAACGCCACGAAATTATAATAATTCGGGCGTTTTCGAACCTGTTCATATTCGCGCGTATAATACCATGAGTGCAAAACGTACGATTTCCTACATATAACAATTACAGAAAACGCACTCTTTCTTAAAAAAGGGGCATTCTAGTGATATGAGAGAATACGCGCGCTGAACATTTCTTATGAATCTGCGCGTAAATTAAGAACTGATGAAACGCCCGGCAAATTTTCCCATCTTTACTTCTCTAAAACGCCCATTTTTGTAACATGAAGAAATTCGCACGTTGAATGTTTTCAAAAAGCAATGGCTAATGCGCGCGTAAATAAAAAGTTGTTAAAACTGCCAGTAAAATTTTCAAGGTTCTAAGTGATTTTTTAGTTAAAACGCCCGTTTTTTTCAAAAACGCGCTCTTCGAAGGCGGAGTTTTGTCAGCAGGGTAGTGTACCGAGCAAAATTGGAACCTGACTTTTGGGCAGTGTTGTAGTCAGGATTTTCTCAAGGGGGGGGGGGGGGAGTAAGAATTTCAAGGGGAAAAAAGTCGAAAATTGTGGTCTTTTTTGAAAATTGCCAATATAATAAGTATTAGGGGACTATTTTATAAAAATGAAGGTAAAATTACTGCTCAAGCAAAATTTAAAAAAAAAACACGTGTTTTAAAGGCGAAAAATTGCTCATTCTTGCATGTTTTTACAATTTCAGGTTCCACCCCCCCCCCCCTCTTGGCTATGCTCATTCTTTTGGGACACCCTGTACTCGCAAATTTTGTTCAAGAATGTACACAGTAACTGATGCCACATGTGTTCCCGTCATCACTAATTGTCAATTAGTTATCATTTCCTATAGGTACCTATGCCTGTTCGATTATTTTAATTAGGTAGACTAAGTAGAGATCGGATTGGGATTTTATTAATTTCTTCTATAGCATTATTGTGGAAATCATGAAGCCGGATTAAGATTAAAGTCGCTTATAAGCACTTGGGCCCCCAGGCACCTAGCTGGAAATTTTTTTGTATCTGTTCAGTAGCTTTTTATTTACAGTACCGTGTCTGGCTGGTGGCCCGCCAAAATGTGCTGAAAACAAAAATGCTCAAAATTCGGCTGCCTCTCAAAATTAGCCGCTCCGAGCTGGTGCTTGTTGTAGTGCCTATAGGTAAATCTGGTGCTGTATCACACAGAAAATTCTGTTTTTCTTGAGTGGGGCAAAACCTTATTGTCTGTAACCCCGCGCGATGACTAGCAGCAGCTTGAATGGGAATTAGGAATGGAATGGAATTCCTTGTCATTGTACGTCTACCATTATGAATTTAACATCGACGATGCGATCTTTAATTGATACATATGATAGAGTGTATGCTCGAGTCGTATTATCTCATTAATAATTTTAGCGATGAAATCCTTTCATACATCATTTTTCTGACGCCTGAATTCCCCATTCATATATGAACAGGGTTCTAACTGTCATTTAAGACATTGAAAGTCATTTATTTTGAAAAAAGGTCATGAAGTCATTTAAAGTCATTCATTTTCAATCATGGTCATTTAAAAATTTAAAAGTTAGCAAATTATACCTTGAGAGAGAGAGAACAAAGGACTTAGAATTGGAAAACTCTGTCATAATGACCAGGACTGCAATTTTTGTTTGAATTGGGCACGACTCACTAAATTTCTTGAAACTTGAAAATTATATGTACATAGAGGAATTGACATTTCATAGCATACTTGTGGGTAGGATCGACGCTCGGAAACCGAAGTCAAATTTTTTGTCGAGAATGAAGGGAAAATTTTTCTATAATTGAAGACAACGGATCACCTTCTTGGATTTTCAGTCTTTTGTTCAATTTCTATTTTCGGCATGAAACAGGGGTGGAAATATAGGAGGATAGGGGGGATAAGCCCTCCAGTTTCGAAATTGTCCCCCCTAAGTGAAAAATATAAAACTATACGAGTATCGCTATTATCGTTTGTGATGTCATGCTTTTTTTCCTTTTTTTTTTTCTTCTTACAAAGGAAGTATTACAGTGAAAAATCTACTTTTTGTAGTTTTTTATTATTATTTTTTTTTTGGAGGGGGCTATGATTTTTTTGGATTTTTATTACCCTTGACCGTGGGCTTAAGTGAGTTGGCTAAAGTAAGTTGGTTTAAGTGAGTTCAGTATTATCGCCCTCCAATTTCAAGGGATAAAGAATGTAGAGGAGACCAATCGTGACCCCACTGATAACGAAAAAGACCAACGTAGATGTGTGTGAGTGCCCAAAGCAAGTAAACTACAAAGTTCAAAGCTGTTTGAGAACCTTTTTTTCCAATGCATTAGTCACAAGAAAATACCTACGTAAATCCACAGTTTGCTCCTTACATTCCACGTAATAATGACTATAGATCTTTCTACAAATTCAGAAGAAAACCAGAAATGTTACAATATATGTCACTGCAGGAGACACGTGCAGTTTCCAGCTGTTGTTAAAAGAAATTTCCATGGAAATGTCAACCACCACTAAGAGGCACGGTTTTCGCTCAGATATACTCAGATGATGTCATAGTAACAGGAGCGTGTCGGGGGAGCACACCCCTCACTACTGCCCCCAAACAACTTCCCAAAGTTTGATAACAACTTCCCAAAGTTTCATGGCGATCAGATGAACAGTGTAGTAAAGTCTGCAGCTGTGTTGTTTATAGAAATTTCCATGGAAATATGAAGGACATACACAGACAGACAGACAGATATACATTCATGTTTATGTGTATAGAAGATTTTAGGCACTGGGGCTTCAGCCTCCCCTCCCCCTAAAAAATCGCTCTATTTCCGCCCCTGTATGAAACTTATATGAAGAAAATTAGATTTTTGCAAAAAAGTTTGTTCGAAACACAATACAGGTATAAGGACATGAATGGGTACCTTTATTTTATTTTATTTTTTCACAAGACCAGCCCTCGACATTTTTTTCCCCTTTTTCTTATACCATAAAATCTATGATGATGCTTTCGCAATTTTCTATTAATCGAACGTTATTGTTTTCTCTGTAGATCCTTTCAGAGGTCGCAAAATTAGATTGTATATTTATCTATTTTGAATATATATTAGGATATAGACCTTAACTCGTGGTGTGAATACTTAATATTTCAGTAACTTAGCATTGAAATCTTACACTTTCTTCTAGGTGTGGCCCCGACGGTGATTACTCTCGGTATATGGACGGCGGAATACTTCCACAGTACGCAGTGTATCACGCTTCGCATGTATAATAATTTATAAAAAATTGTTTTCAATTTTCTCAAAAATATATATGGGTGAAATTCTGAATTTTCTATTCTTTCCAGTATTCGAATGACTTTAATAATCCGTCTGTCTGACGCGAAACATTTATATCTATTCTAAAAGGAAATGCTTCAGGTCCACAGAAGTGAAGGACACATATCTATTAATATTAAAAATGAGAGAGAACGCGCTCAGCCAGTAAAAATTGGGAGAATGGAGTGGGTAAATGAAAAATGAAATACTCAGCTTGTAATTTTTAGCTTAAAATTCCTTGCTCAGGTCTTTTAAGGGAGGGGCTATAGCTCGTACCCCCCCCCCCAGGTTGCGCCTATGAAAGGATCCCTGGACGAAAAGGGAGGAGGGATTAATTTCTAGGGTGAGAAAATATCGAAATAGTGTCGAACGCCCTGTCGAAAAAACGTCGAAATACTATCGAAGGAATGGCCAAACTATCGAAATATTGTCGAACGCGCCGTCGGAATGTCGAAAAAAAGACGCCGAAATAGTATCGAAGGAATAGCCGAAATGTCGAACTGATGTCGAAAAAAACGTCGAAATAGTATCGAAGGAATAGCCGAAATGTCGAAATGCTGTCGAACAAACAATCGAAACATCGAATCGAAATTTGTCGAACTGTCGAAAAATTGTCGAGAAAGTATCGAACTTCCGAACTTCTGTCGACAGACGGGGCGTTTCCGATACAAAATGCTGACTTCTGATTGGTTGTAATTTCTGCCGAACTGCCGATTTTTCAGTCGAAATGAGCAAGATCGATAGTGTCGAAATAACTGTCGCTGACGACCGATCGGGGCCTGCGTTAGAATAGGATAGCCGCATAAAGATGGGAGAGGAGGTACCTTCCTACCTGTCAGGCTCTCTGTTTTCGTATGTCTGTCTGCTTGACTGACTGTACGTAAATATACGAAACCATTTCGACGGATGAGATTTCCGTAGTTTCGAGGTCAATTCTGCATAGAAATCGACATTGGTTAGCCTTTTTTTGACGCAAAATTAACGTCGATTTGATACGTTGAAACACAAATAGTTAACTTGATACACATTAAACACCGTCACATGGACGTCAAAATAAATGTATGTGTTTGTCGTTGTAATTGTAGAATTTACGTCGTCTTAACCTCAATTACAACACCATTTCTAACCATCCATTTTTTCATTCATTCAAAGTCTATGGTAAGAACCCACTATGTGCTTCTATTACTGATTTCCTCCCCGAAGGGGATAAACTCAGAGCCTTTCTCGGGCCAAATATCATATATCCACAAAACTAAGTCACTCGGTCGAGTTGCTTAGTGTTGATCCTGTTAATCTTACTAACAGGAAACACCTAATGTTCTTTTCCTACCAATATATCTTGTTATGCAAAACTTCATGTGTGAGTAGAACGGTTGATATTATCGTATCAGATCAACGTCGATTTTACTAAGGTACAGCGGGGAAATTCCTGGAAAATAAAAATGCGGGGTAAAAACTAGACTGTCGTGTAAACTCAGCCATATGTGCGTTGTATTTTGTGACGACCGCCTCACAGTGTTTAGACCTACACAAAGAACCACCTTAAAACAAACCAGCCACGAAAACGGAATCAGTGTGGGAAAAAAATTCTCAACTTCACCAAAAAGAAAAACGCATCGATAATGTACAGTAATTAGAGCAGTTAATAAAATGAAAATGAATTAAAATACGAGATTTCTAAAAGAAGATTTGTAAAGAGGCTGTTGAGAACTATCAGAATCAACTGAAGGGAAAATTTTGGATGGATTAGAGGTCTCAGAATTGAGGGCCAAAAGCGAGGCGTAAATACTGGTCGAGATTTTTCAAGTGATAAGGAGGTGTTGTGTTATCATGTTATCAATAACGTTCGCGATGGGTACTTGGTGCTTGTTGTAACTTGCAAGTTATTTGATTTAAGTAAAACTTCCAGCGTGTTTATAAAAATGGTGCGCCATTCTCATTATAAAAGAAAAGGCACCAAATATCGAAGAGAAGTGTTACAAACTGCTTTGAATAGTGCGTGGAATGATGAGTTGAGCCAAAAAGTGATGCTGCAAAAATGTATGAGATACCAAAATCCACCATATCCTTACGATTAGATTTTGATGAAGAACCACGAGCACCGAGAGAAAGGAAAACTGTATTTTCGGCAGAAGAGGAAATACTTACTACGAATACGAGTAAAAGTGAATGAGAAAAAGGACCGTCCACTTTTTGCCCCGTAGCATCCATTAAATGGCTGAAACCTGGGGGCAATTCCTGGACAGAAATTTCCTTACGAATCTTCCTATACTCTTTCATTATGACATCTTCACATTTGGCATCATGAAGAGCAAGATTTGGACTATCGATCTGTGATTTCTACTCAGTCATATGATCAATCTATCAATCCCCCCCCTCTCACACACACACACGTGACCAGGAAAATTGACCCGCTGTACCTTATAGCAAATTTATGTCGATTCAGTGTCGAAAGGAAGAATTACAAATTACACTAAGAACATTTGCGGTCCATCTGTATGTAAGACGATGTCGATTTGGTGTTGAAGGGAGGAGTCATAAATTACACTGATTAAATTTGACGATGATTCATATGTAGAAATGACGTCGATTCAACTGTAAATAATTCCACGTTGTAAAAGAGTTGAATTGTCATGAAGATTGACAGGCTATCAAATTATATTGATATCAAATCGACATAGATTTTATGGGACGAAATAGTTTCGTGGATAGCTGACCGACTGATTTGGAGTCTTCTCTGTCGGCTGACAGACTGTCTCGGACTTTGGAGGTTCTTTTTCTATTTGGTTATCTTTGGTCTTACAGTCGTTTTTAGTTACGCATGTGACTGGCTTTTATTGTTTCTGGTAAATACATTCTGTCATTTGTTAATTTTAGTCAGTTGCGGTTGGATTGATTCATATTTGCCGTCTGTGATCATGCGGTTCGTTGAGAATCCCAGAAATATGTAAGTGACTGAAGTCGATGTTTTTGATTTTCATATGTTGACCCCATCGAATACACGGAATTTAAAATGTCACTCGATGGTATACTTTGTTATTGTTTTAAGGTCGAAGCTTCCCAAATACCTACTAACTGTTCACATCTTTTGAGGTACCATCAAAGTATTGCCTTTTTGACAAGTATAATGTAATCTGTTGATTAATAAAAGAATCAATAAACTGCATTTTCAACTCGCACACCTCGGCTAAATCAATTCAAGGAAGCCGACGTTGGTCCGCGACTTGCAGAACTGTATTTCAGTCACACTGAATCAGTTACAACAATCCGATCTGCCGATCCCTTGATCAATTTGACACCACCACCTCACGACAACTTGTTCATTCATTTGTTCATTGGTTCACTTTTGTTGGGTTTTTCATTCACTGGTTTTTTGTTTGTTGGTTCATTCCTTGGTTTGTTTGTTCATTCATTTGTTCGTTCAGCCATTGGTTCGTTAATTTCTTAATTTGTTTGTTGGTCTGTTAATTGGTTGGTTGGTTCATTCCTTGGTTTGTTTGTTCATTCATTCGTTTGTTGATCAATTGGTTCTATCATTCATTTATTTGTTAGGTAATTCATTCATTGGTTCATGTTAGTTTGTTTATTGGCTGGTTCATTAGCTGGTTCATTCCTCGGTTTGTAGGTTCATTCGTCGGTCTGTTCATAGGTTCATTCATTGGTTGGTTAGTTTATCGTTTCATTCCTTGATTTGTTATTTGTTTGTTCATTGATTGACTGATTCGTTGGTTTGTTAGTTAGTTTGTTCATCCATACGTTCAGTTATTGTTCCACATGGTTCGTTCATTTGTTCGTTATAGTTCTTCTATTCTTTGTTTCTTCTGTTTCTTCATCTTTGGAAGGTTTGATGTTCTCAGAACTTCAATGGGTGATTCTCGAAATCAACTTTCAAATCCATGTTGAACATTAGTGACAGAAAAGGAACATCAAATGTACACGATATCAATATCCCAATAACTACGTATATAGAATCCTTGTAGCTGAAAATGACTTCGCTTTTGTAAAAGTCATGCCGCAGTTCAAAGAATTTGGGTTTGTTCATGTTGAAGACGTACAATACCTATCCTTGAAGTCGCCGGTCTCGTATAATTTGAGAGTGGCTGAGACTGAATTCTCAAGCAACGCGAACGCGGGGTTTTCAAATTGCGGTTGTCGTACGCGTAGTAATTTTTTACACCTCAAATTCCGGGACCGTTGCGGCTTTGCGGCTGTGTAAATCGGTGTCGTATTGCCGGCACACAATTCGTCCGCTTCTCCGCCGATAATCGGGCCCAGGCTGAGCTGCGAGTCTTTCATCGCGGTTTTTCTGTTACATTTTTCAATCGCCCAATTTATATCGTATTTTCGATTACGGTTTCGACTGTAACGCCGCGCAATCGGCATGCACTCGGCCCGCCTCTGGAAACGAATATAATTTTTGCGCCCAGCTCGCCCAGCTTATTCGTTCCAGTCGGCAGATTTTATTCGCTCGCAGATTGCCTCCTCGATTTTTATGAGATCGAGATAACGCATTTATATATTTGTTATGTGAAATGGAATCGCGGTGCTCGGTTCGCATTTTGCTGGTCCGAGGCCGGGCCGTAGTGAAAGCGAATACCGAGGGGGCGCTTTTATGGCGATACACATTTTACGAGGAGCAGGAAAAATGCTGGAGAGAGGACAAGTTGTTTTTCGAAAATTAGAATTTACGGCGTGTATTAATTCGAAAATTTAACCGCACGAGAAAGTCAGAATGCATACGACGGTTATAAGTGACGTGGAAAAGGCGCCATAAAAAATACTTAGCCCGCCCGTTCCGACGTGATGTTGATAGTTGATTTAAAAAAATAGCGAGTACTTATTACGGTAGGCCCGAAATGTCGGATAAATTACTCTGCAGGCCTACATGGTACACGGGTCGTTCCACATTCTATATCACTGCTTTCGGTACAGCTTTTAGTTACCGAATGAAAAATGTCACCACTGAGTGTGTTTTACGACAGACGCACAGCTACACCAACGATCCAATCAAGTTCCAGCTGGTTTCACGAGCACAGCACCTCTAACCGAAATACACAACTCAAATTCGTTCCCCCTTTTTCAGGAGAAAGTCATGAATGTTCCCAAAATTTATCTAGAATTACTGATCCATACAGAAATTAAATATACAAGAATATATCCTGGATTCAAGATAGCCCAGTCAGCCCGATGAACAGTCACAGTTAAATTAAACTTGCCGTTCTTAGATTCCTCAAATAAAAAAGTCTCTTGAAATTTTATCGAGAATTTTAAGGACCACTTTACACTGCCATAAATTACGTAACACGAGTATTACGGGAGCAAACGTTCAATTTTGAATATTTTTTCAGTGGCACCCATCAGTTTTATGACCAAAATGATAAGACTTGAGAAACTTACAGGCGACCTATTGTTTCTAGAACAGGTAGAGGCGAAACAATTCTCAAAGTTATGGATAGTCATGGATATAGGAAAACATGTCAAGGGATTAAACTGAATCTTCCAACTCCAGTGAATGATCTCATTGACACCAGCGAACGATCCATAAATTATACAACATACCATCGTAGAATCAAGTCTCTGAGTAATCCGTAATTGTGAACTTACACGAAGGAACAATACACTGTTTCTGCAACTTTTTTCTCCCCGACTTGGTCGCCAATATTTGTTACTGTTCATGCTATTATCAAGAAATCGACACTCACCTGAAACAAATATAAACATAGTACGTTAGAGCATTGAAAGTGTACTTGAGATACCGAAATGTAGGCGCATGAGTTTTGATCCCCAGCGTGGATACATGGAAAGGGGAATGCGGCCATTTGCACTTCCGCAGCGAAATCGGTCAACTGAAAATGTCTCATATGAATCAGTAAGATAATACAATGAATTCAAATAGGTAATTCGTGGGCAGCCAATTAGTAATCAAGATAACATTTACACCACGGTGGCACAACATGTTGTCACATTGTGTCGGCGACAATGTTTTCGAAATCTGGTCAGACATGAGACTTTCGAAACACCAACAGTAACAAATTGTACAGAACTGTCCCACTTTTTGGAGTTTACCCGATGGTTTTATGATTTTTTAAATTATAAACTCGCTGTGTTGAGTAATTCAAGATAAGCTCCTGTGGAGCCTGAAGGGCGAACTGGGGGAGATGACCCCTGAAACGGATTCAGCGGATTCAGTGACCTAAACAACACTATTATCGAAGTAAAGAATTTGAATTTCCGGGAAATTGGAGCAATTGAAGATTAGCACGCTGTAAAGCCTCAACGGTTGTAAAGAATTTGGAAATCGGAAAAACAAAAGTAACTGAAGACTAGCACCCTGAGGAGCCTCCAAGGTAGCAGGTCAGAGAGAAAGAAGCCCTGAAATTGATTCAACAACTCAAAAAATCCTACTATAGATGTAAAGAACTCGGAAATTGAGAATTGGAGTAATTGTAAATTATACCCCTATGGAGCTTGAAGATCAAGGGAAGGAGGGAATAACCACTGAAATGAATTTGTAGATCCTCAAAACCGCCATCTGAAAAAATCCCATTCAATCTCATATGGGGAGACTCCAAATATGTGAGAATCTAAAATTTCAAAAATCAATAATAATTCCCATAAGAACTTCTCTCTTTTGCGGCACGGGTTAACCTTTTTCGATCTTTCACAAACTTCGCAGAAAATGTTTTCTCAGCCCATGGAACCGATTGAGAGGATGCCTCAACCGAAAACATGCATTTTTTCTCACCATGAGTAAATAAGAACCCCTAGTGCTGCCCCTACTTTTTCCCCAACTTTTTCTTAACCCATTTTAATGCTAAAGGCAGGCCCGTGGCCACGATTCTTTAGAAGAGGTGGCTCACTACGGACTTGCAAAGAACACCCAACTTACGAATTCTTTCCAACAAGGAGCGAGAAGGGTGGTAAAATTCGTAGAAAGGAACTTTTTTTTAAAAAGTTTTTAGGCATCTAAAATCTTTCCTGACACTTTGTACTCTGAAATCCATTCTTTTCTAGAAGTGTGCCACCAACTCAAGTGTAGGTGTATGTCTGTAAAAATTAGCCCCTAAATCTATTTTACTTTGTTTGTTGGAACTCGGATTCAAGATCAAGAAACCAACAATACTACAATACAAGATAAGGTAGGTACCTACTATTTTTCCCAATTTTTTATTCTTCCCCCAATTTTTTCTACACGTTGTTCAATATTTTCTTTTGACGTGCAAAAGGAAACAATTGAAAAAATTGTCGGAAGGTAGGTTCCCCCAATTGCGGGCCTGGCTACAGAGAGCAAATAATTTCGAAGATATCTCTCAACTTTTCCCCCTAAATGTCTGCTCATGAGGTCGTAATGTGCTAAATTACGAATGTCCTCATAAAACCGTATTGCAACTAACGCCCCTTTAAATACGGCTTTTGATTAGCATGACGTAAATGCAATCAGACAAAATGAGAATTTCTACTATTATAAGATATCGTCGGTGCCTCGATAAGAACAAGCTATGGGCATTCTTATCAATTTTATGATTTTGCAGCCATATTTCTCGTTTCAATCTCGGACATCGACTGATAAGATTGGAAAAAATTGAATGAAATTGTCCGGGGTCTGGAACAATTTTTCATCACCCCAAGCAGAATACAAACCCCAATTATTTTCTTCCAATTATTCTTTCTTTGCATTCAACTACAAAGTGAGAAACTTCAATACCGAACTATAATATTTGTACAAAGATGAGTACTATCAAAAAAAACTACAAGCAAATGAATTTCACATGTTTTCCAAGTTTTCCGCGTTAAAACGTCCGGTGTCAATCCGGGTTCCTTTACAGCAGCAACACTGTTCACCAACACTGTTGCGAAACTATTTGAAACTGCATTGACCCGCTACTTTGTTTTTGAAATATTGTTTCGTGCCTCGATATGAAACCACCATAAGTAACATGTATAAAATCGACTTTCTAATTGACGATTTACATACTGACAGCGTTTTTGAGGCTCTAGCTCAAGGGGGCGAGGATGTTCGGATTAATACAAGGGTTTTTTTGTATCGAGAGGAATCAGAATTGACGGCGCACTCTGTTTTAAGGTGAAAACAGAACTTTCTCAAAATACCCGTGCTGGGGTAAACATCTTTAGGGGGAACCAATCAGAGTAAACTTCGTCAGAGTATGACTAATTCTCAGAAAAATGTTCAACTAAAAATTGATTCTTGTCCGCTAATCCACAATTGGGAGAGATGTTCCAGAGGGATATGGGAGGTTTTAAGGCAATGAACAGAACGGTGTCCCGATGATACATCGCAAATGTCAGCCTATCTGGCTCTTTTTCCACTTTAATTCATTTTGGGTCTTGACTGACAGTACTACACGTCCGGAAGCAACACAGTCCAAACATAAGCAGTTGCCTCTTCCAGTGGAAGCAATGATTCAATACGAAAAACAGTCAGTCAGGTTAGATAGTCAGATCAGTAGTTAGGTCAATCGGTTAACCAGTCAGTGAACTACCTAAAAATACGTGTCTTCTACAGAGACACGTAGTGTAACATTTTATATGCTTTCGTAATCTAATAAAATGGCTTCATGCCGGGGGAGGGGCGGGGGCCCAGATTTTTATCAACAACACGGCTGCAGACTGCAGTCGCGCAGCAACAACATGGCTGTAGATTGTAAATGTCAACCATTGAATTCATCGGGGGCGTGTGTCGGTGGATCGTTAGATTTTTCGCTCAAGTACATATACCCAGTAGTAAAAGCATATAAAGTTTTAAAATACATTTCTATGGAAATGTCAACGTGCTGCAGTTGCGCAGCAACAACGCGGCTGAAAACTGTAAATATCAACCACTGAATTTGATTCGGGGGAGCGTGTCGGGAGAGCGTTAAAATATTTAAGACAAGTTTTTTTTTTTTTTTTTTTTGTTTTTGTTTTTGTTTTTTTGTTTTTCAATAGGAACTGTTAAAGTGCATGTCTCGGACATCATCTGTGACATCGGGCTTAGTTCATCTTTACAGGGGATGGAAACAGGACATGATTAAGACTCAATAACCAAGACCGAAGAATTTCCTGGGTTGTGGCTTACAGAAATAACCATGGCTCAAAAAAATCTTAGGCCGTGGCCTATAAAAATAAAATACGAACTAATAATTTTTCAAACTGTGACGCTCAAGAGTATTTTTTACTGTAGGTAGCTAATTTCCTTTGACCTATATTCTGGAATTTGGAGGAGAAGCAAAAGCGATCAGAAGTCAGTGTTGACTCTGAATTTTCTTAAAATATGTGTATAGAACATGTTAACAGTAATGGAACCTTTCGATACTACATTTCAGGGAAAAAATTCTGAAAAATGTACTTTGTGGAAGCTTCTCATCCTCAATATGCTGAACAAGTAAGAAATTGAATAACTACTCGGATTAAGTGAAATACAATGAAAAAATACCTTCATTATTATTTTATCGTAAGCTTGAGACAGTCAATTAATCTTAAGAGCAGGGAGACGTATTGAAGAGTTTGTCCTGGCCGAAGGGGAGGAGGCAAAAAACTGTGTCCCAACTGACTCAACTCAAAATTCCCAAGTATCATAGCAAAAAAAAAAGAGAGAGAGAGAGAGAGAGAGACCTTTGACTTGTTGGATTTTTCCAACTCCACCTGACTGAAATGATGAATTTTCCCAACTGCTGAGTGAAAAATTCCGACCGGGGGATGTCAGTTGCCCCCCACCCCCACCCCCTATCGGTATATCCCTGCTTAAAAATTAAGGAACAAAGTAAGAAACTCGAACAAAATTTCCATAATATTAATGAGTAACTCTTCAATGGGGGTCCGGTGGGCCAAGTGGATAGCGCACGGAGGTTCCGGGTTCGAGCCCACGTAGCAACTCCCTTAATTTCGACCTAAGCCGGTTTTTCGGCAAGAAGTGAAGAGGGCTAAGACAGTTCTAACAGTTCCCCTGACGTTTCTGAAGTAATGCTCGTGAGGGCGGATTCCAGGGCTCGGGTTGAGAGGTAGCACGATTATGAACTCTTCGAATACGATTGAATAAACTAGAAATGTAACAAAATCTCAAGAAAATAAAGCACCGTTAACATTCTTCGTTTCATACCCCACAAGACCAGAGGAAACAAAAAATAAATGAGCATCTTCAACGTAATAATAGTTCCATACCTCACAAAAAGAGAAAGAAAACAGTTGAGGAAGAAACTAGTACAATATTTTCTTTAATTAGTAATTTTTCAAATTTAAGTTAGATTGAGGGTAGTAGTCTTAAAAAATGAAAAAAAAAAATTGACAATAAAAAGCTGGCCTTTACATGTGAAGGGCAGCTTTTCGATATTGCGTGAGTTGTACTATGCCAGATTTCCATCTCATATATGATTAAGAGGTAGTTTGAGTTTAGGGTTTTGGTCATAGAATTCCACGGGCATAACTTTACGTGAGTTTGTATTAGCACAGCTAGGCAGCTCTGATTACCGTCTTGAAATTTTAAATGCGATGTTATTAGAATTTTACATTTGAGGAGCGATTTTTCAAAACGGCCTCTGTCCAGTTTTATATTTTTTTCGCGGTGAAGAAAAAACTTGGTGCATCCCTATATTACACCTACATGTCACGGTTGATAGTCAGATTGCCTAGTAGAACACTGACAGGAATTTATCTCGTTGAAATATTGAATGTACCTTGTACGAGAGACGTGCATGACAGTCGCGAAATGGAGGATCTTCTGGATAGAGCCGGTTTGGAACAACATTTTTGAATTATTAGTTTTGGTTTGGCACAAAATTAGACATAATGTGTCTTTCAGTAGATTCTAATTCAAAATAATGTCGACTTCTCCATTGTGATAAAAATATGTGGACAGAGGCCGTTTCGGAAAAACTTTTTTTTTATCTTTGCGAGTCTATTTTGGCTTCTTACCTGCGTTAGATTCACGATATCGTGATTTTGTTCGGGCCAGAATATGTATTACTAGATTCCTCACCAGATGGCGCTATAAAACAATTTTTCAAAAAAAAAAAATGGACAGAGGCCGTTTTGGAAAATCGCTCCTCATTTCAATTTCCTGTTTTATTTTAAAATTTTGTGACGAAAAGGTTACCCGAGTTTTTAGAAAAAGTGGTCAATTTTGTAACTGCATCCAGGATCATATCTTTTCCTACTACTCATGCCTTCCAGTTTGCAAGAATCAGTGGAACAACCAAACATCTAAGATTCAACATTTCCGCAGTTCCAGTGTGACTGCTTAGCAGTCAATGTAAAAGTTATTTTAACCCCCCCCCCCCCTTTCAGGACGTTCCGGAGACAGATATTGAGAAATTACAGAGAACCCTTTATACCTAGAATCCATTTCGGAGTAATTTTTGTTAGAGGAACATTTTTTCGCATAGTACACACTCGTCAACTAGTAACCGCAAATCCGTTTCTCTTCTCTTTTCATCCAATTTCCCGACGCCGAAGAGATCACGAACAATCATCATCGTTTCTGACGTGGCGCCTATGTGAGATCTAATATACACGATAATAATTTCGTTTTCGAAAAAAGAAACTTTTCTTTTTAGTACGGAGTAAAGAGACACCGCGTTTTGAAAAATTCAAATGGAAAAGCGAGAGACCGCGAATGTGAGTTCGAGAGCGCGAAAAGTGATACAGAGAAGGCGAGGGAAAATGAAGTACAAATCTCGATTCGAATAATCCGTCGGATTACGTCTCAAAGGAGATCTCAAGTTTCGCATTTCTCTAAAAAAAAATATAAGAGGAATTTCCGGCAGATTTGAAGGCAAAATTTATTGGCTCTCTCGTTTGCGGGAATGGGCCAGACGTGAATCACATTTCGGTTATCTGTACACCGCCATTTGGCGAGTTAACACGCGGGTGACGATTTGACGAAATTACACGGCTGCTCTGTCCTGTCCGGTGCACAACCCCGCTGTTTTCATCGAAAAGCTCGTAAAAGTGGCTCGGCCGGTCAAGAAACCGAATTTTAAATGACCGATACTGAATTGAATTTCCGGCATCGCGGCCGTCTGCGTGCTGCGCGTGTATCTCTTGCATGCTCGATGAATTATCCATCAATACCGACCGGCCCGGCTTGCCGTTTGTTGACTTCGTTAGCCCTTCCTTCCTTCCTTCCTTCCTTTTTTTTTTTTTTTTTTTTTTTTGTGACCAGATTTCGGCACTACCGATGGCGAAAACAAAATTCGAGAACAAATGAAGGCGAGATCGGAGAAAATGGAAGGTCGAGATGAAGAGATGAGACTCGCCTTTCGTATACAATCACACACGATGGCTTTATTGGAAGTGCAAAAAGCTGCCACCCTATTTTTAAAAATAGGAAAAACTCGATAAAAATGGGACATTATTGCGCGAGGGTTTCTCGAATTAGCTCCAGTTTCACCCAAGCGCGAATACACAAGAAGGAAATGGAGGCAATTGTCCCGCCCTCGGATAAAAATTAACAACATTTTACATAGATTCTCAAGAAACCCTAAACACGTGTGAAAATATTTCGTAAGTTGTCAATGAATTTTGAAGGGCGGTAGCGAGTTTTAAACCAGTCTAAAAGAGGATCTTACTTGCTGACTTTTTAATAAGTTCGAGCCTTGCCTTGAATTCGGTATTTTCTTCTTTTATAACCTTGAAGAGCTTTTCAGGAATCTTAAAAAATAAAAGCTTAATTTGGAAGCGTTCTAAAGAATCTTCAGAAAGTCTAGAAAGGTCATGTAAAATAATTTTGAATGAATGTTGAACAGCGAATAACGATTCTCGGAAAAGTTTGTCAAACTTCAATGAATATCTACTTAGGTCTTAAAGAAGCTTGAAAGAATCTGTATACGTCTTGATGAGCTCTTCAAAGTCCTAATGAAGACTGGAAAGATCACGGAGCTTGAACCGTTACTGAATCATGATTTAGAGTCTCAGAGCGTCTTAAGCAAATCTAAGAGAGTTTCAAATAAGTCCTGATGAGCCGCAGTTCATATTTTAGGAGTCTTATACAAGTTCTACCCCCGGGGAGTCAAAATCATCCCATCCCATCAGGCCCGGATCCAGCATGCGAGTCGCCGAGAAAATCTCGGTGGGCCGCGATATATTTAGGCCAATGAGGTAAAAATTGAGCCACTTTAATTTCTAAATTTTGACATAAAACAAAAGAAACCCCTCCCCCATCGTCATCCATTCCATAAATCCATAATTCTAAACATGGGAGAAAAACTCAGTCCGAGTACTACTGAGTGGGCCATTAAAAATGGAATTTATCGTTGGGCCGCTAAATTTTCCTTTTTCTGGATCTAGCCCTGCATCCCATACCCGGCACCGGGCAAGAGAGGAGTTGAAAAAAAGGCCGGAAAATACGAATAAGGTATGGTAAGAATACACGCTGCAGGAAGTATACGAAAAGCTTGTTGAAGGAATTCAGGAGGTTGCAAACCAGTTTCGCAAACTCAGGCCGATGGTGCGGACAGATGATAAGCTGTCAAATGGCACCAAGATACTCATAGAAGAAAGAGATAAATTGGAGCGGAAAGTCGAGAGGATATTAAAGAAAAAGATTGATTTGCTTGTAATGAGGAAAAGAGTTAAGGCGGAGATAAGGAAAGACGTGAGGACTACGACAGCGAACAGATCGAGAGTATCCTGGCCGAAAGTAAATAAAAGAAGAAAGTAAGCAAAGCCCTTTTCACGGATACAAAACTAATCCCTAGCTTACGCAATGCAAAAGGAGAGATGATTTCTGACCGTAAAAGCATAATAAAAGTAGCCACAGATTTCTTTAAAGAATTATATCATGGAAAGAAAGGAGAGGAGAAAGGGACGGAAGGGGAAGAGGGAGTTGATAACTCCAATGAAATGCCAGAAATACTTCAGGCTGAAGTGGAAAAATTTCCGTCTTATTTAACGGAATTTTAGAGGAGGAAAGAACCCCATTACAATAGAGGGAGGCAAAAATTATTTTTCTATTCAAAAAGAGGGAAAAATAAGAAATTAAAAACTACAGGCCTATCAGTCTTACATCAAATTTAGGAAAATTGTTTATGAAAATTTTAAACGATAGATCTTACCCCCAGCTCGACTGGCATCAACCAAAGGAACAAGCCGGGTTTAGAAGAAATCACTCCAAAATAGACCAAAAGCCATAATCAAAAGTTTGAAATAATCACAGAGTCGTAAATAAGTTTGGAATAGTTCTAACGAGTTTTAAAAGAATTCAAGAAAACCCTTCTAAAATGTAAACAAGTATGTGAGAGCCTAAAAGGTACTAACATCAGCACTGAAAGTTGAAGAATCTTAGGTAGGTTCACGAACTATTCCACCGGAAGATAAACTGAATACTGGTATTGTAATAAACGTTGAAAACCACGCTGAAAATTCTCCAAAGATTGCTGCCAATTTGAGAATCAGTGAACTAAAAACATTTGCCAGCCTACTTCAAGAGGCGGTTTAATTTCCTTTAATTTCCATCGTCAATAAGAAAGAGGAAAATTCCTCAAGATGCGTGAATTTGCCAACTGAGCGCCTAAAATAGCCGATCTGCCAACTCCTGATTGATTATAGGGGAGGGGGAGTTTCCCCATTCCCTTGGCCTCGACTCTGAGCATCCCTTAAAATGTAATAAAATAATACATTTTTAACTGGAACTATTTTTCTATAGCGAAAACCAAACGACAAGGTGATATGGTGGGACGTATGGCGATCCACGCATGCCAAAATGGCCCCTGAGAGACACCGCACCCCCCGGCCCCGGAAACTACCCTTAGTGCCCCAGAGATAATTCTCGCTTTTCCAAAATAATGACCACCCCTAGTAGCCGCGTACGAAAAATGAAATATTTTCAACCAAAATTCGTAAATTCCCTATAATAATCTCATGTATATTTTACTACAGAGAAAGTTCAAAATAAAAATTAAATTAAGATCTAATAAAGATCAAAGAAAACAAAATTCGCCAGAAGACATTAAATCAAGATAAAACAATAGCAAGACCATAAAATACCAAATACCACCACCAATCATGAAAGATATCCAATACGAGAGATCGGAACACGAATCAGTACAAATAAGACGAAAAATCACAAAATCAAGATCACAGAAACATGCAAACAAGGCCACAGAAGCAGTATTACCTCCCCTTCTCATTTTCAGCACTTTACCGTTTTTCACCCTCACGATGGTAATTGGGTGAGTAGATAAGAGAGTAATATGTACTTAATAATTAAGAACGATTCATATCGCTGACTGTTGGCTTGTTGATGTTGAGAAAAATATCTTTCCTGATCAGGATGATTCAAAATTTTTCAACTAACTAAATTCTTAATTAGGCGAATTTTATTGCAATAACATCCGATTTTTCCTCTCGAGGAAGGAGGAGGAGGAGTAATTCTTGAGACCAATTAAAACCCATTAATCTTTGATGCTCATGTAAGGATCATTTCGACTTTCCCAGACTCGTTCTAAACTCTTCGAAGTTTTTCCAAACTTATTATTTCAAGACTTACTAAAACCATTCAAAACTCGCTTATTATTTTATTTTATTTATTACAAGCTCCATACAGCCACACGGCCATTTACGGGAGACGGGGGGGGGGACACAAAAGTAGTAAAATAAAAACTGAACACCTAAAAGAAAAAATAATAATAAAATAAAAACTTAATAAAAGAAAAAATAATAATAAAATAAGAACTAAATAAGAGAAAGAGAGACAGACAGACAGACACGAGTGGGGAGAGAAATGAAAGGGGAAGGAGGGGGTTTGTGGAAGATGATGGATGGGAAGGGTGGAAACGTAAGATAATATGTATATCAGAATAAAATTAATGGTAGGTAGTGGTGTGAAGAGAGAAAATCAGGTGATTTATAGAAAGACAGGTAACTGGGGCAGTATTGTTCTGCGGAATTCTGTATTTCTTAGACAAAAGATATCAATTTCTGGTGACTGTAGTGCTAATTTATTATACAGGCGAAGAATTGAGTTCAATCCACTAGAACAGTAACTTTCGGTTCGGGCGGTAATAATATGAAATAGCTCTCCTGTCCTGTTTGGGTGGGATGGTACTTTAATGCCTATTTGACTTAGTTGGAGGGAGGCGTCTATTTTGCTATGGAGGAGTTTGTATACATATATGTAGTAACGAAAATAGCTGGCGCCTTACCAGCAGAGTATTCATTTCGAAGCCTGTGACCAAGTCTTTGTATAGGATATCTAGCGGATAATATTCAAACACTTTTTTATACAGGTACTTTAGAAATTTTTTTTGTAGTTTTTCTATCTGTTGTATTCCAGTTTTCTTATAGGGGCTCCAGATTACACTTCCAAATTCTAGATGTGATCTCACGTATGCGAAGTAAAGTATTTTGAATGTGGTCATGTTCGAAAAGTATGCACCTGTCCGCATAATGAAACCTAAATTTCTAGTTGCCCTCATAGTGATTTGGCTCATGTGATCCTTGTAGGTTAGTTTGGAATCCAATAGTATCCCTAGGTCGAATTAAGTGCAGTTCTCTTAGTTTTTCAGCTTCCATAATATACTCATAGCATATAACCTTCCTTTTGCGCGTAAAAGTAATTTTCTCACACTTTTTGTAATTTAAAGGCAAACCATTTTCTACACTCTATTGTACAAGTCCATCAAGGTCCTGTTGCAGTTGTATACAGTCTTGACGGGAAACAATGCTGTGGTATAACTTCATATCGTCAGCGTATAATAAGACTTTTGAGTATTTAATGACAGCTGATATATTATTTATAAAGAGAGTGAAAAGGTAAAGACCTAACACAGATCCCTGCGGCACGCCAGAAGGAGAGTTATACATTTTTGAAATAGACCCTTTATATACAACATATTGTGAACGACTGGACAGATATGATGAGAAGAGGCTCTGCAAGTTATCGTCGAAGCCAAAATCGCGCAAGCACCTGAGAAGGATCCCATGATGTACAGTATCAAATGCCTTCGCAAAATCTGTATACACAGCGTCAACTTGACCTCCTCCTGTCCAGATGTTCAGAGATGAAGTTGGTAAACACCATTAGATTAGATTCGATCGACCTTCCGGGATAGAAGTCGTGCTTATATTCTGTTATTAGGCATTTTGTTTGTGGGAATAAAATATCATATAAAACAGATTCAAAAATTTTTGCCGATAAGGGAATTAAAGAGATAGGCCTGTAATTATTTATTTCAGTGGTGTTACTCGATTTTGGAATCGGGACGACTTTAGATATCTTCCAGAGGGATGGAAAAGTTTTAGTGCGCAATATTAGATTATAGATAAACGTTAAAGGAGCAGACAGAACCACTCGACAGTCTTTAAATACGAAAGGCGGTATTTCATCCGGTCCCATTGACATTTTCGGTTTCAGTTTTCCAAGGGCCTTCTCCACAACATGCCTTTCTATTCGCGATATGCGTATGTTCCTCCAACCACTGCAGCCTCCGGTAGCCTGAAGAGATGGAAAACCATCCCCCCTGGTCCTAAAGACAGATCGAAAGTACTCGGCAAAAGCGTCGGCCACTTCATTAGGTCGCTGCAGAATTTGATTTCCTACTCGAAAGATGGCTGAATTATCAACATTCGTTTTCTTTTGCTTTACAAATTTCCAGAATTCATTTGGATCTCTAGCGATCTTAGATTCAAAATTATTGTGATAGTTTCTTTGGGCTACCTGGATTAACTTTTTTGCTTCACGACGGAGCTGTGCATGGCGAAGCTTACAGTTTTCTAAATCAGATCCGCCCCCTCCACTTTTAATACGCTTATGTAAACGATTCTTAGTTTTAAGTTTGATATTATTTCTGGAGTGAACCAAGGGGGGAACTCTCTCATCTTTCTAGCTTTCTGTGGAGGAACCGTCTCCTCAAAAATTTCCTTGATAACTTTTAGGAAATGCTCGGCGGCTACATCTACATCCTGTATCGCATATAACGCATTCCAGTTATAACTAGCGAAAGATGAGTACATTTTTTGATAGTCCGCTTTATAAAAGTTCTTTTTCGGTATATTATTTTTACTAGAATGTATCTTTCCACTTTTTAACCTGTTCGGAAGTTCGATCACCAGTGGAGGATGATGAAGATCCTCTTTTGGAACTAGTGAGGGTCCCTTCTGTACCTTCACTCCGATCAGATCACGCAAGACAAGATCCAAAGTACGTCCTGCGTGATTTAGTATTCGGTTATATGACCATAGCGAATTTTCAGTAATAAAAGCGTATGCGTCGCGACATTGTGCCCCTTGAGCCAATGCACGAGAGTAGTCAGTGGCCATGAAATCAAATTCTGGTATGTTATAATCACCCGTGATTACGATGTTTCCTTGTTGGGGGAAGCATTCGGTGATAGCAGCAAACAGATTAGCGTAATCATAATGAGGAATGGCCGGAGGAACATACACTACGCCAAGGATCAGCGTGCGATTGTGGTTGAGGGATGAGAGCTCAACCCACAGACTTTCAATAGCAGATTCTTCTCCCAGATCCAGATCACATATCCTTCTAGCTGGTATGTCCTTTCTCACTGCAAGCAGAACGCCTCCACCTCTACCCACATTTTTTATACTGTCTGCCCTGTCCTTACGGAAAATTTGATATGAATCTAGGAATATTTCCCCATTGTAAATACCTGAATGAAGCCATGTCTCCGTTAGAGCAATAAAATGGTAATGATCGACTTGTAGAGCAGCAGAGATGTAAGTTACTTTTGTCCGCAGGCCCCTTACGTTTTGATATAACCCACAAAGATCTGTCGACGTTCCCTCTTCACTACTGTTTTCAGTCCTCATCATATTGGAAATCTGAGGAATAAGGAAAACGAGGGGAAGGATGGGAAGGAGATGACACGAGGTAAGAAAGAGAAGTGGAGAGATACGAAGAAGTGGTAAGAGACAAGACAGTGATGATGATGTTGTAATAATGAAAAAAAAATAACCACGCGCGAAAGTAATCGAGCATTCAAACCAATTAAATATGACTCTTTATAGCGCTTCCAGACTTCACTATGGCTCTTTGAGAAAAGTTCAAAACTTTTTAGAACTCTTACAGCGTTTCAAGACACTGAGTCCTTGAAACTAAGACACTCATTTAAGACTTTCTTAAAATAGTGTAAGACTTCTTAAGGCTCATGTTCAAGACTCACTGGTTGCAAGTCTCATTTAAGACTGTTTACGACTCTTCCAGGCTTTATTAAAACTCTCCAAAACTCAGTCATGACTAATAAACATTCCTCCATACCGGTTTAGAACAAGTAATCATGCTTTAAAATGCTGTTTCAAACTTTTTCAAAATCCGCTTTGACCGTTTAAAACTTGTTAAAGTTTCTTAATGGCTCTTCCAGACTTGCTAGAAGTTCTTCCGAGTTCTTTTGATAGGTATCATGTAAAAGGTGTTGATTAAAATTCGTGGGAACCCATTATATTAAATTTGGCTTAAAATTCAATCTGCATTTAAAGTTAATCATCTAGTTTTTCGTACATGTATTTGTCAGTTTATCGTGAATTAATAATTATTGTTAGAACCTGCAGGCTGCAGTTGGTAGATAAGGCTAACGTTAATTCCTTTCTTTTCCCTCCTATCAGTTTTCGTTCATGTTCCTTCATATTTTTACATTTCTCTAAGCTTCAAGAAGTAGTTTGCGTTATTTGCTTCAAATCGTGACAGTTCTGTAGTCGATGTTACCATTTGACGAATTTCATTAGATGTTGTCTCAGCTTATTAACGTCTTAGTCATTGACTTTTCCTCCACCGTTTGTTCTTTTTTTTGTTGTTAAACTTTTCAAATTCTTTCGTTGTTAATATTGTTGTGTTTACATGAACAGTCTTGATTCCAACTTTTTAAAAAATTTTAAACACTTTCAGTCTTGATTCCAACTTTTTAAGAACCCTCAAGCCCCTTCAAAACTTTTCAAGACTCGTTTACAAACCTACAAAATTTGACTAAAAAACTTTGCAACTCTTCTATCGATTTTTTACACTCGATACTACTCTTGAAGACTAGTATACAACTTTCAACTTTTCTTGGTTCAGAAGTCCTCGAAACTCTTTCAACCCTGTCGAGAGGATGGGGAAAAAGGGGGAAATACCCCCCGGCCCGGACTTTCAAGGGACCCCGATATTTTTATTAAGCCTGAATTTCAATCATAGTGTACATCAAATCAGCAATCACTCCTTACGCCATGAAAGAAACCTCTTGTAGCTTATAATTTTTTCCCCTCTAACAAAAGAACAAATTGAACTGGAAGGAGAGGGAAGCCCGTGAAAATTCCCTCAGGCCCTCTTTTTCTCTCTACGGGGCTGAACTTTTTAAGACGAGTGGACCCATTTGGGGATTCGGCCGAACTTTGCCACTCGTGAAGCGTTCTTCATTTTCGCCTCAAATTTGGTAACTCATATGGGTAAGTAGTCTATGGTTAAACCTTCTAAAGAACGTACGTGCCAGGGTATGCACTAGAACTTGAGAAATAAAAAAAAAAAGACTTTAGATAACCTTCATCTAATTTTTTAGTAGCTTTCAAAAAAATACTTGCTTTATCCGATCGCGTACTTTCCTGTTGCTTTCCTACTTTCTGTTGCATTAAAAACATCACTCCTATTCTTTCAATCTATTTCATTCATACTCGGTGACCATGATGTGACCATATACTCACTAGCTGATGTCTGTACAATAAACTTATGTAGCAGGGTTTTCGAACTATTTAATAGAATAGACATTGTTGAGACAACCTACAGCGAGGAAATATGACTTCAGGTGACTTAAATGACCTGTTTTCAAAATAGATGACTTTAGGTAGCTTAGATGACCGGTAGACACCCTGTATCAGCATTTAAGAATTGAGATCATGCAACACATATTCAATAACCCTCCCTGTCCCATTAGGGATTTTTTTTTCTTTTCTTTTTATAAAAGTGGAAAATAATATCAAAACCCTGCTTTCTGATACAAAATTAACTCATGTTCAGCTCAAGTTTTGCTTTCTCAGATTGGGTATTATCAAGAAATCCATTTTCAGTCAGTACCGTAAGTGTACTTCAGACATCCTGAGAGGAGAAACCACGTTATTCACTTCGTCATAATTTTGAAGTTGATCATCATTTCAGCCGTCAATCTTCAATTTTACCCGACAACCAGCAAATTACACATTGTCAATTAGATTTTATAACCAATTTTCACTGAATGGATGGTGGATGCCCACCCCAGAATTTCGTGCAATCTGTTGAAGTCAACAACATAATTTCAAGAGGTTATCTATACACAGGCTCATGATACGGCCCCTAGTTTCGACTGACTCAGATGCAGATGAACTCTGAACAAACAAGATGTACACACACTTAGACTTAGTTTTCAGCATACACAATAACACGAGTTTAATGGCTTCTTTGAATATTTCAATGTTCGCGGTTTCCTGTCCGGATATAGGACAAATACGATCAATTCGATGTAAATAATTTAGCCAAATCTTTCTGAATGTACGCTCCGACTAAGACATTCCGTGTGATTTTTCAATATGAGCTAATCGGCCTGTATCCAATAAACAGTCCATAACATGGATTGCTCCACACAGCAAGACGTACAGAATTCTTTTTTGAAGCTCAGTCCGTACACTTGCTGTCTAGACCCCCCCCCCCCACTATAAAAGAATGGTTCACGGCCACACTGGTTCCAACTACATGAATATATAGGCTAACTTATACCCAAGAGTCGTTCAGCTGTCAGGTATTCTCACAGATTCAACTACCAGTCGCAAAAAAAAAGTCGAGTAATTTCGCTTCGCACTACCTCAAGTTCAAATCTCCAGACATCGTATTCGCTGAAATTGGTACATACCGCAAAACATGCGAAAAACCATGTAATCTTACAACGAGGCTCGGCTCGTATACACAGTCGACACCCCCTGCTCCAGCCAGGTCGTCTACGAGCCGGCCTTCTCCATCCGACGAAGGTTTCTTCGCAACTGGGTTTCTGGGAATCCAGATTTATGGCAATCCCGTCGTTCCCCAAATGAGATTAGAAACACCGAGACTTCGTCACCAACTCACGCGGTTCCAATTATTTTTCCCCCTTCTTTCTTATTCTAATGAAACTCTGGAGAGCGAAGAGGACAAAATCGAGATACCTGATCGTCGGCGAAATCACAGCATCATCTACACTGGTGTGCACACACACTTCACTAGAAGTACACTCGACACCGCACTCGCGACTTTCAAATCACAACTCTAGATTCGATCAGCACACATGTGTACGCGCGAACCCGCTCGAAAAACGAAATGAAAATGGAAAAAATGGAAACGGCCGAGTAAAAAATGAAAAAAGAAAAATTGAAAAAAAAATGAAGAAAATTCGCGACTAGTACGAAGAAAACGCAACGCGATAAAAAAAAATTTATTCTCGACGACGTATACACATTAATACACACTGCTCGGCGGCAATTTCAGCGAATAAATTTCATTTACTGGTGGATGTGTACAACTGATGGTGTGGCTACCGTTTCGTAGCCTGCAGCGCTCTCTATACCTGATGGGCCGAAGAAATCCTGTGGTAGGTTTTTTCAACTTTCTCCCTTCATCCCTTCGTCGTCCTTCTTTATCGTCATTGTAGAAGTGCTTCCCCACGTCTAACTTTCGCCAAATCCGAAGAAAGGATAGATTTTTTTTTTTTCTACTCGCTTCTATCGAAAAATATCAAAAGAGATTTATAACACAATAAACCTCGTCTTCGACGTTCCACTTAACAATACTCGTCAAAGGCGACGAATCCGAAAAACTTTTATTACCTAATGTGCTCGCCGTTTCGTGTACTGTGCGATTTTTGCTCCTCGTATATCGCCGCCCCAACCAGCACTCCTAGCCACTGGCCAACCAAGGTCACGAGTTTCCAGGTTATCCATACACGCACTCGTGTACCCAGTCGAGCTTGCTACGAGATCCCTTCCCGCCTCCCCACTATTGGCAAACTTCTACCACGGAAATGGAAACTGGAAGCTGCAAACGCTTTCGAACCAGCCAAGCCGAATCGAGAGAACAATTTAACGGGCTGCGTATTTGTACGACCGAATCAAAAACAACTTTCGATTCGACGTAAAAAAGTATCTCGAACGCCAAGACCATCTCGAACATGCCTTCTCTTTGGTTCTTTTTTGAGAAAGAATAAAAAACGACGGGTTGACGGGTATCCGCTATCGAGAGACTCGCAAACGATGATGACGAACGGTTGAGGAACAAAAGAACGAAAACCGAGTTTAACGGCGAAGAACGGGGGAGGAAATGTACTCGAGTATCGGGCTGACGATTGAAGAAACGGAAAGAAAGAAAGAAAAAAAGGATGTTGCAATCTTGAAATGAAATCCGCGACGAAAAGCAGCCTGCTCCGATTTTAAATGCCAGTGTACTCGATTACCACGAAAAGTCTTCAAAATGCCAAAACCACCGAGATTTCCTTTCACACAGTCGATCGTTTCGAGACGCGCCGAAGAAAGAGAAATAATTACAAAGTTTTAACGAGGTTAGCAACCCACGGCTTGAGTTCGCATTTGTCTGAATGGAAAAGGCAGCAGAAGTCGAGGCAACTCGTCGTAAAATCGCGTATTTATCTTTGTCTGGCCACATCGCGGCAATTTGTTAACCGCGACGATCTTCTATGTGCGCCGGGGGCTTGTATTCTAGGTGCGGGCACAGTATATTCAGTTGTCGGTATTTCAGTCTGTATAAGCTCCAAGTGGAACCTTCTGGATGGACGTCAAAGCTGAAACGACCCTGCAAATCAACTCAGCCACTTGAGAAATCCTACTTTTGATAACCTTGATATTTATTTTATTTCAAAGTAAATCTGAGTCCCTAATCACAGCTGAAACCGTCCAATGATGAAAGGGGGGAGGGTTCTCGAAGGATGAACACAGGTACCAGTGTTGCCACATTGGGCGAATTATCGCCAATTGGGCTACTTGAAAATGACGTTTTGCGACCAAAAATTGCGTGCTGCGACTTGGGCGATTTGACATTTTTTCGTTTTCCCCCCAATTTTTGAACTTTACACAGGGAAATATGTAGTAGCCGCTACTTTATATCGGGTGCACAGTTAATCATCCGGAATAGAGAACTTTTTGTGACGAAAAAATGAATTGGTAATGTGTAAATTGGAAAATACAATGAAATCAGCCAATCAAAGAACAGTGTTTGCTTACATTTCTCAATTTAAACGATACCAACCCAACTTTTCCGGCAAAAAATTTCCCAATTCCAATCAACTCCACGCTTCTTGAAAAGTTGAAATGTTTCCAGTATGTTCATGTTATCATGTTTACTTGTTCATGTTATCATGTTTTATATCTTCGTATTCCTACTTGTATTGTGATTCACTTTCAAGTTTTAACCAAGTATGAAGTATCGCGTGAATTCGATTTCATAAATGTTATAAAATGGGTAAATGGTCAAAATATTCAAAATCGTATAAGACAGAATGGGAGAAACTTCCACAGTTCGAACGTAAGTAGCGATCTTTTTCAGATTACATTACATTTATTATGAAATTGAATTCCAGTAGGTAAGCATGAATAAATTTTCTCATTTCTTTTTCTGCATGGTAGGTTGGTTAACGAGAGGTACACTGATCTTACAAAAGGTGAAGCATATTGTAAAATCTGCCATGTGCATCTTCGTGCCCATAAAACAGATTTGGGAAAACATGCCGCATCCAAAACTCACACAGCCAACGCCAATTCCCTCGATAGAAAATCTCAACCTAAAATAGGTAGGTTACCCGATGAACATTTTCATGTTCGTAATTTAGCAGCACGAGTACTAAATTACGAACATTACTAATACAAAAACAAACCTTTTGTATTTACATTGTGTGTGTTAGAATAGTTAGCAGTAATTATGATAATCCTAGCCCTGAAAACACTAATGGAAATTAGTGGTAAATATTATAAAATACAAATAACACTTAGCTGTGATTTATTCTGGATTTATCCTATTTCAAGATAACTAGGTGTTCCTCATAATTTGTACTTTGTGGAGGATAAGAAACGCATAACCTGGAAGATCAGTGCACGCATCCTGATTTGTCTGTTGTGTGCGTTGAATTTTTGAATTGATAGTAAACGTTACATCTTAGTAACGGTTATTTCGCGAAAAAGACAGTTTAGTTTTGCGGTGATTTTGGTTTCAGTTAATATATAATTACTTTATTGTAGGTTTGTATTTGTTAGTTATACATCCGCGTTAACCCAGGTAGTCAAAATTTTACTTCATTTTGACCCGGATTCCCACATAATGTGTCCTGCATATTTGAGTTTGAGTTTTTTCACAACTTCGCCAACACTTTTCATTTTTGTTTTTTCTTTTATACTTTGAATCCAAACATGGTCTTTTTGTTTAGTTTTTAGAATACTCCTCAACATAGTGTTTTAGGTAACCTGAATCTTTTGCATTTGCTTTTTGGTTGTAGCCCATGTCTGAGCTCCATATGTCAAGACTGGAAGAACCGTACTTTCAAGGACTCTGACTTTAGTGTTTAATGTCATATTGCTTTTCAAAATTTTTTGTTGCAACCAAAATACTTTCCAGGCATTTGCCCTTCGAATTTTTAGTTCATTTTACGTTTTATTGTCGAAAGAGAGGGTTTGTCCTAAGCACTTATATTCCGGCACTATTTCGATAATTTTATTATCAATTTTGATTTCTTACAGGTTTTTTATATTTGTCATAATTTTAGTTTTAGATTGATTTATAGTTAGACCCATTTTTTCACTCTCCCTCCTCAAGTCTTCTGCCATCGCTATCAGTTCCTTACCACTTTTAACAATGACGGCGATATCATCCGCAAACCTGAGATTATTCAAGTATTTGAAGTTGAATGAATTTTGCCCATTCATTTTGATTTTAATCCCCTTATTTTTCCAGTTGATCTTACGAAAAAATTGCTCTAGGACAGCATTGAAAATATTTGGTGAAAGTGGATCACCCTGTTTAACGCCTCTCTTCACTCGGAAAGGTTCTCCTTCTTTGTCTAATTTGATTTGAGCAAAAGCATTAGCATAAAGGTTGCTTAGCATTTGATTACACTTTCTGGTACTCCCTGTACTGCTAAGGTTTCCCATAATATCATGAAATAGTGAGTCAAAAGCTTTGTTAAAATGTACAAACATTATGGCCAGATTCAGTTGAAATTCTCTCGTTTTTTCCAAAAGTTGACTGAGCGTTTGTATTTGATCGATCGTGCTGAAATTTTTTCTAAATCCCGCCTGCTCGTCTGCTTGCTGTTTATCTAAAATCGTGTAAATTCTATTTTTTATTATTTTCATAAATAATTTGCAAACAATAGATGACAGGCTTATTGGTCTATAATTATTAATTTCAGCTCGATCTCCTTTTTTGAGGAGTAATATGATTTGCGAATGATACCACTGTTCAGGAGGAAGACCCGAGGAAAGGACACAGTTGATTATGCTCGTCATGGGACCGGCTAGAGTCTTGTTAAACGTTTTTAGTGTTTCATTTTCTATTCCATCTGGCCCTGGGGCTCTGCTAGACTTGAGACTGCTACGTATTTTTTCTACTTCTGTTTTACTAATTGGGTAGATGTTGCCCTTGTTGGTCAAGAGCTCTTTCTAACTATCTGAGTTGCCAACATTTGGTCTTACGTCATTATAGATATCACGATAAAAGTCTGTGGCTACCCTTACAATTTTTTCTCGATCACCTATCTCTTTACCGTCCTTGTTTCTGATTTTTGGTAAAATGCTCGTGCCCCTAGATAGGGCGATTTTTGTTTTTCTAGTGGACCATGTACTTTCAATTATTCCTTTCGCCATTTCATTTTCAAAATTAATTAAGTCTTTCCGAATATTTGTTTTATTACTTTTTCAAGTTCAATCAGTTCGATTCGCTCCCTGGAGGACAGTGTTACTTTATTTCGTATTTCTGTTCTTCTCTGGATCAACTTTTTGGTGCTCAGACTCAACTTATCATCAGTTTTAATGGATTTTGTATCAACCCCTAACTCAACGAGAGTGGAGTGAATGGCTTTTGTCAAAAAGTTATATTTTTCTTGTACATTATTTGGGCTTGTTTCATCCCAGTTGAATTTTTTCAGTTTATGCTCTAATCTCAGATTGGCTTCTTCCCTTCTGCGTACTGGTATCCACAGACCTCCTTTGTTAGTAGTATTTGATACATTTTTTGTTGTGGGGAGGGGGAGGATCTTGAGGAATTTTGATGCGATTTTGTACCGGGCGGTGGTCTGAAGAGAAGTGGAACACTGGTACCACTGAAACGTCAGATATAATACTAAAATTATTCGTCAAGAGATGGTCAATTTCGTTTTTTGTTCTGCCGTCTGGTGATCTCCATGTCCACCTCCCCTCCACCCCACCCTTGAAAAATGTATTTGCTATTTTTAAATTGTGTTTCATTGCAAATTTACCTAATTTATAGCCATTTTTGTTAGTCGGACCGACAGCCTCAGGTCCTACAGAATTTCCCAGTTCTTGATCATAGCCAATCTTGGCATTGAGATCCCCCATTACTATGGTAAATTTCTCCTTTTCAGCTATATAGCTGTCTTCTACGTTTTGATAAAAATGTTTAGTTTCTTCTTTAGGGGCCGAGAGAGTGGGCGCATAGACCTTAAATATTTACAATTTTGTTTTTCTCATTTATTTTGATTTTTAAAACTGCAATTCGTTCTGATACACCTTTAAATTCCATTATATTATGGTCCGTGAATTTTTTGTTAATATAAAATCCTACACCTCTATAGCCCGTAGTGGTGCCACAGTAGTAGAAAATATTTCCATTTTTTCTTTTTATAATTTTCTCACCATTTCTTTTCACTTCCGCAAGTCCAATTATGCTCAAATTTGTATCCCCTATGGCGTTTTCAAATTCAAGAAGCCTTTCTTCACTGGCTAGTCCCTGACAGTTGAAATGTATCAATTCTAAATTCATATAAGTAATTTTCTTTTTGTGGAAATTTTTCTCCATGCTTTCCTTACTACCAATTTTTAATTCCCTTGATGAAGGATTGTCAAAAGCACAAATTCAGCCCTAAATCGTGACGTATCAAAAGCACAATGATTTTGCGCTTTCCATCCCCCCTATTCCAATGCAGGCCCGTTCGGGGCGTTTTCAGGATAGGGGTGCGGTGTCCCAGGGCCAATTTGGCATGCGTGCATCGAAATACGCTCCTCTATTGTCGAATGTTCCAATTTAGGCTAATCGGGGCTAATTAGAAAATGGCAACATCGCATGTAGTTTCTCAGCTTGTACGTCACATGCCTTTCTTCTTGATCTCTCTCGCCTGTTTATTTTTATTCTTCTTTCTCACTCTCTTAGCTCATTTTTTTAAATTTTTACTTGTGAAAACAATCTCATGTTTTCATTACAAAACTGCATCACTATTTTAGGTAATGGTACATTTTATGTTTGCCCGAAGTATATTTTTACCAGATGTCCACTATTTACTCATACATTCGGCAGGTATATCCAGTTAATATTATTTAGTTTGCTCCCATCAAAAAGTAAAACCTGTTATTAGAAATGGGACATGAAATACATATAGGAAAAAAGTTTCGGAAGATTTCCAGATTTTTCTTCGAATGTCTTCAGATAAAATTTCTATACTTCCGGATTTTCTTCGTTATAATTGGTTGAGTCTAAGGACAGTTGTGGATTGCAAATTTTTGAAAAATTTTGTAACGCCTTCAAGGCGTTAAATATACAATACAAAATACACCACTAGACATTTTCGAAATTTAATCATTTCCAGGGGGGGGGGAGGAGTGGAAAAATGAAAAAAGAGTGTTCCTCACCTTAAATCTTGTGTTTGAAATGTGATGAAAAACTGCGCCAACTTTGACCGCCTGAAAGTTCATTAATAGAAAATAAGGTAATACTCATTTGTATTTGAAAATCACATGTGCAGCAGATATAGATAGATAGGTAGTAGTTTCTGTTATGCTATGCTATACGCGCGCACGTGAACAAACTGAAGACAAGACTGTGATACTGTACTTCGTAGTAATATTAACTGAGCAAATTAAATTTTTAAATTAATAACGCACAAAAAATTCGAAAGAAAAAATCGAGTTGCTTCTTCTAAGGAAAAGAGTGAGGACAGAAATTAGAAAAGGCTTAGCTAAGGAATGGTTAATATTCAGTTAATTCCATTTGAACTTTAACCCGTGCACTATTCTACTAGATTTTGAACTTGTTACTCATGAAGCCATTAGAGAGCAATTCCCGAATACTGTAATACAAATCAGAATTAGTAACGTTCAATTATAGCAAAAAGGTTGAAGCAAGATAACGAATATCGTGACTCCGGACTAGGAGGTTACCTAAAATATTTTTTGGCCTTCTTTTCGTACTTCCTACAGAGGTTACAAATGATTTCGTGGAACTTATGTCAATGGATCCGAAAGATATAACGCCTTTCAGCGACTATACAGGGTATCACTTTTGCAATGACCCCCCCCCCTTCCGCCTGGTAAGTAGACAAGCTACCCCTACAATATGTAGATATGTTTGCATACTCGTACTTCTGAAGAGACTGAGTTGTGATCCAAATTTTGAAAAGTTTTCCGTCTTTGATTTTTTTTCTCTTCTCACGACTTGAAATCGACAGAAAAATGGTACCCGTAGATTGTAAAGGGCAGTCGTGGTAATCACAGAAAAAAAAATGGTCGAAACGGGTTCAATAGGGTGTTCATAAAATCAGTTTTAATACAAATTATACTAGAAAATTTTCACATTTTTCGAATTTCCCGTGAAACTTGCCCCCTTGAGCTACTGTTTATTCATTTGCAATAGATTGTACATTAAATTTCCCATAAGAAAGGTCATTAAGCAATTTTCTTGTATCTGGATTAGAACTACTCAAAATGGAGTTCAAGATATCCCCATCAAGAATTATTACTTTTTAACACAGATGCACAGACTTTATGAAGATAATAATCATCTTCTGCTACTTTACCACTTCACAAGAGTTATATCGTTTACGAGACTTATTCAACACCCTCCCTTCATCTATTTCCACCATATCTGAAATTGAGGCCTATGTAATGAGAGCAGGAGGTTCTAGTATCTTGTAAAGTTTAATATGGGTATCCAATAATTGGTTCCAAAAAGGTCGCTATATTCGGTTTCGGTAACATTCCGGCCATTAATTTGAGACCGTTTGGGACAGACTATAGCTCCTGTTATCAGTGTTATCAGCTCATCAGTTGGTGGAAATGGGTGGACGTTCATCTGTTTCAATAACTTATTACCTTTCAATATTAGTAAATGTGAAAAAATAAGTTTTACAAGACGAAGAAGGCCTATCTCATTTAGCTATAAAATAAAAAATGTTCCACTACGAAGCGTGAGTCTTTTAAAAAGATTGAGGAGTTACCTTGAACTCAAAACAATTGTTCAACACGCATACCGCGCTCATATCCTAGAAATGTAAAAGAATGGTTGATTTTATATGTGTAAAAGAAATGGAAAAACATTATAAATATTTTGAAACTGTGAAAATATTGTATACTACATTTGTTAGATCAATTTTGGGATTCTCTGTCATTATTTGGAACCCTAACACTCAAAGGAGTATTACTGAAATTGAAAAAATTAAAAAAAGTTTTAAAAAATATCTACACTATAAATTTTTAGTGTATACTGTCCTCCTAACATCACTTATAATGAGCTTCTGGTTGGGTTTCAGATTTTGAGCCTGGAAAATAGAAGAAACTTGACAAAACTAATACTTCTAATAGTCTCAACAATAGACTATTATGTCCCACGATTTTGGCAAGTATTTGGTTTAGGGTTCCTTCATTTCATTAAAAAAAATTCAAAATTATTTGATATGGGGGGGGGGGGGATTTCATCATCAGTGATACAAAAAACCCTTGCCTTGTATAACAATGTTAGTCGTAGTGACCCTACTATTGACTTATTTTACATGTCTAGAAACCAGTACACATCGGCTCTATTAGCAAGGTACTACAACAGATGTGGGATGGAGGTCTGTTTCCTTTGGGATGCTCCCATGCGCATTTAAGGTTATCTGGTATACTCGTACACGCCTCGGCCATTAAACCCCTCAGTTTCTGGGCCCCACTGTAGTGACCTTGAACCCACTCCGTAGGCGATCCCATAAGTCTATTCCGGTGCCAACATCTCCCCCTCTATAGTTTAGTTTTAGTTTTTATTTTTATTCTTTGTTTATTTTTTGTTTTTGTTTATTTTTTTATTCCGTAAAACTGTAAAATCTGCCCCTCACCATTATTGGGACCTTTAGGCACTTGTCGAGGGGAGGCGGAGGACACAAATAATAATAATAATAAATAGATAAATAAATATTTCCCGAATTGTGGCGCATACCGATAGAAGGAGGTGCAAGATAACAGCTCTGGTAACCACGCAGAAAAATACTGAAGATCATGGAAATTGGTTGAACATGATTTTCGTAAAATAAATTTCACTTAGTACAAAATTATTGATACATATTTTTAAAACTTGCTTTTTCAAGATGGTAAATTTTAATTAGCCATAAATTCTTCTTGCACCTTCTTCCCCATCCCCAATAGGTCACTGGCTTTACAGGTCAAAAAATGTTCAGTACAACAGTTTTCCCTACTCTACCCCCTTACACGTAACTCGTATCAGGTGTAAAGAGATGAAATAATAAAATAAAATACGTATACAAAAAAACGAGCATGCGTTCACGTTGACTCAATGAATAATACACTTCTTTATGGGTTCACTCTTTGAAAACTCTAAAGCTTTGAAAACCTCCAATTATTTTGCTCTGAATTAAGAGTATTTAGGAATATACCCTACTAGCTGAGCGACCCGCCCTTCGGGCGGCTCATACACATTTTATTTGCCTTAACTGTTAGTAAAGAAAATACGAATCTTCTATATCAGTAATAAATGAAAATCAATTTATACGTAATTAATGACTGCATAGTATAAAGAAATCACAAATATGAATTGGTATCTAAGTTGCAATGATTGAATTATTTTGAATTATATCAAAATGATAACACTGGTACCAAACTGAACCGCAAACAAAATACTCGAAGAACCATATCACGCCCTGCAGACTGTAGTGATAACATGCAGAAAAAATTTCACATTTCTAGAAGACGTGTTTCACAAAATGGACAAGGAAAGAAAGTGGATAAATATTACCGGGGAATGGCTAAACTATTTGAGATTTGCAGATAACGTGGGTTTGGTGTCCCGGGGCAGTGGAGAATTACAGGAGATGCCAAAGGAAATAGCACAGAGGAAGGTAAAAAAAGTAGGGCTAACAATAAACGTAAGCAAAACCGTATAACTTTCTAATACGAGAAACTTTCAGGAAATCGAAACAGATGGAAGCAAAATAACCGCCATAGATAATACCACGTATTTAGGTCAAATGGTTTCGTTTAAGGACAACACGGACAAGAAAATCGCAAAAAGAAGAAACCAAGCCTGGAAAAGCTTTTGGTCTCTTAAAAATATCTTTAAAAGTAAAATACTAATGAAAATAAAGAAAAAGATCAGGGAATCCTGCACTCTACCGGTACTGCTATATGACTCACAAACTTGGGCCACCACAGAGGTACAGAACATGAAACTTGCCAGCACCCAAATAGCCATGGAAAGGGCAATGATCGGAGTAAAGAGAAAGGACAGACAGACCAACAAACGGGTTAGGGCGGAAGGAAACAGATGGGAGTATTAGTTTGGATACCAATAGGGCAAAAAAGGAAGGTAGGGAGACCAAAAATAACGTGGGCGGACGAATTGAAGCAACATGCAGGCACCGCGTGGGAGAGGGATGCCAAAGTACGGGGACGGTGGAGAAAAGTGGGGGAGGCCTATGCCCAGCAACAGGCGCACTAAAAGAAGCATAATACTATACATTACTCGTCACTGACCCCTCGGTACTGATGCGATGCCCGAAAGGGTAGTTTCTGGTGCCGGGGGTGCGGTGTCTCAGGGGCCACTTTGGCATGCGTGCATCGCCATACGTCCCACCACACCACTACTCGTCACTGTGTATTCAACTTAAATAAATTGGCTGTATGTAATATAATAACTGTTGGCAATACTGATACAACGTCTCATCGCTTAAGGCCACTACTTGGAATATAGAATATTGGTAATTTGGGGGGGGGAGTAGAACTTCAAAAAAGAGAATAGTTTTGAAAATAGTACCCATAAAAAAGGAGCCGTCTAAAATATATTCAATAGAAACAATTTCACGATTCCATTGTAGGTAATACTGATACTGATAACGTCACATCGCTTAAGGCCATTGGTTGGAACATGGAATATCGGTAATTTGGAAAAAAGAAAGAAAGAAAACACGTAGAATTTTGAAGAAGAAAAAAGTAGTTTTGAAGGAACCGTCTAAAATCTGTTCAAATGAAAGAATTTCACGATTCCATTGTAGGCAATACTCATACTGATAACGTCACATCGCTTAAGGCCATTGCATGGAATATGGAATATTGGTAATTTGGAGTGGAAAAAAAAACACGTAGAATTTTAAAGAAGAAAATAGTTATATAAACCCTCATAAAAAAAGAAACACCTAAAATTCACATCGCTTTATGGCCACTGCTTGGAATATGGAATATTGCCAATTTGAAAGGGGGAAAAAAAAGAAGAAAAAAAATAGCATTTTATAGAAGAAAATAGTTTTGAAAATACCCATTAAGAAAAGAACCGTCTAAAATATTGGTACAGCAGAGGAGATGATCTATTTAATTATTAAGTATAGAGGCAAATCACTCCAGAAATCAATTACAATACGTGGCAGAACAAATTTTGAGTTACGGATAGTGCGTAATAGAGGAATGAATGCCCGTTCCAAGGAACTATTGACGAGACCTGTAGCGTTTTTCTTTGCGGAGATACAAGCGGCCAAAGATGAGTGTAACAATAACACGCGAAAACACGTTTTCAAGAAAAACGTGTCAGAAGTTAGACACACCTTTTTCTCCCACTCCTTCAAGCGGCCGTAAATCGCCACGGAGTCACATTACCAGCCTCGACGAGGGCTTGTTGAAAAGGTAATTTTTCGCTCTTCTACATGGTAACAATTCAGAACATCGGATTTATTCGTGAGCTCCGAAAAACCGGAAAGAAGCACACAGACATTCGCATTCTTTTCGTATCAGGCGCGTAACCAAGGGGGGCCAGCTCCCTAAAAATCTTGGCCCCCCTGTGCCCCCCCCCCCCGCTGAATTTGAAAATTTTGTAAAATTTATAGTATTAGATAAAATAAAGCAAAAGTTTTTAGAACTGGGCCCCATTCAAAAATTCGTGGCCCTTTCTGCCCCCCCCCCCGTTAAAAAATCCTAGTTACGCCGCTGTATCGCATTCTCTTTCATAATTCTCTTTCTCTCTTTCCCTCTTCTCTCTCACACCAGTAATTTTGTCTCTTTGTTATTGCGATGTTTTTACTATAGAAATCAACCAAAATCTCAAAATTTATTTTTTCAACCAAAAAATTTTGTTTTTCTTTTTTCGTGTTTTCTGAGACTTCGATCAATCAACAAAGTTACCCATTTTTATAGAACCTGCCACATATTTAAAAGAAACAATT
This sequence comes from Acanthococcus lagerstroemiae, assembly GCA_031841125.1. Taxonomy (NCBI): domain Eukaryota; kingdom Metazoa; phylum Arthropoda; class Insecta; order Hemiptera; family Eriococcidae; genus Acanthococcus; species Acanthococcus lagerstroemiae. Next base: position 28,510,547 of record CM063113.1, on the reverse strand, counting down.
TCACGATTCTATTGTAGGTAATACTGATACTGATAACGTCAAATCGCTTAAGGTCATTGCTTGGAGTATAGAATATTGGTAATTTGAGGGGAAATAAGTAGCATTTTAAAGAAGAAAATAGGTTTGAAAACACCCATTAAGAAAAAGGAAACCCGTCTTAAGATATATTCAAAATATGTTTTTGGCGTAGTCACAGTACGAACCCCGTTAACACGAATCAAAATGTATCATTCGCTCTGACCACTGCGCCACACATCCGGCACGTCAGGGCGAGCAATTTGCACTTACATCGATCTCATAACTGTTCCGTTTTAAGCTTTTGACCTTTACTATACCACAACGATTGAACTTACTCAAACTTTTCTTGGACACAAACACGCTCTGAAACATCGTCTTTCATTCGAGATAACTTACATAGTACATACTGATCTATTGACCCTTGAGAACAAACACTGCAGACACTGATCCTTACTTCCGTTTTTTGAATTTCATATAATAATGTTTTTGCAAACGCATCTTTGGAGCATAATTTGAAAAATTCAATCAAACTGGAAGAAAAAAATATAAAATCCAACAACATCCGAAAAGACTGGATAGAATTAAGCATGTGGTTCCCACACACTGGATGGAACATTAAAGAGAAAAATCAAGAAATTCTGTTCAACCATGCAACCAATTACCTCAAGAAACACCCATCAACTGCGCGTGACGTCATTTCAAATTTGAAGCGTAACTTACAGCTTTTACAAATCGAATTTCGGGAAAAAAGTTCCAGCACAAGCATGTGCATCTTAATGCCGATTTGTATGCAAAATTTTACAGTATTTTGCGCAGCCGTTTGCGCGTGATCGCGTTACCAACTTCGCTTTATTATACATATAATAATAGGTAACTGTAAATAATTGCGGGAAAAAAATGGCGTCACCCTTTCTGAACTTAGAATTTTGGGCCAACTATCTATTATGTGCGTGTATATTACGTACACAACACAAAATCGAGAACCACTCGAAAACGATTGTGTCGTCAATAGAATGGAATCTGCAAAAGCTTAGGAATTCTTTCCAAAAAGGCAGCAAACTACCAACACGATGGTACATATCCACGCTGACATGAACAAACCATAAGTATGAAATAATGTATCTTGAAAAAATCAAAACAAGAAACTATTCTAAAAATTAATTTCATTAGTTATTGCTATAAACTGCCGTCATTGAACACATTATCGCACCAGTAAATCATTCAGCAAGGTTAAAAAACCTTCCTATTCCACATTTCGAACAAAGCATCTAAATATGGCCGAAATTGAACTTGCGAGATTTGTTCACGTCAGCGTTGACACGCCCTTGAATTGTATGTAGATGAGATTCTCGTATTTCTTGACATCCAATCGAGATTATTGCCAAAGCGTTGTTATATTTATGAATATTTTTCATGAATTCTTCATAATTTGACGAAAAAATTAAATACAGACCTTCATCATCACTGCTTTTTTCCAAAAACTTCCGCATGGTTCCGATATCCTTCACCTTCGCTTCAACATTTACACCACTACCCGCTTTCAAATCAGAAACTTTCAACGACATACTTAACAAAATTTGCGATCAAAAAACATGCATTTTCGACAAGAAATCTTCCAATAATTGCGGACACAAAATCGAAATCAGAAAACCGAAACCGAAACTCACGACACGAAACGTTTCAAGAATTCGCGGCACAAAATGTTTCAAGAATAACGAAAACAAAATTTCAAGAAGAATCCTTCCACAAAATCTAACAACCTATGTATAAGTACATAATAACATTCAACACATTAACATTTGGACGAGTCGAACTACAACTAAGCAGGTGCCAGGTACTCGAAGCGTCCACTATGAGTCATTGAAATGTAGCAGGTTGATGCGTGAACTATGAATCACCGAATCAAAGGTTTATCATCGTCGATACACCAGTTGCAACATGATCACCCTCAAAACGTTAAAGGATACATACATAGAAAGGCAGAAGTACACACGTTTTCCGTTCAGACGTTCGGAGCAACACAGCTTCATATGAAATACAAAGAAACAGAGCTCAACGATTATCGTTACACGATTTTTCTTGAACGATCATCGTGATAGTGTCGCTGTGAGGAAAACGTACTTTTAACAGGACAAAATGACTTCCACCACGGCATTACTTCTCATAGTTGCACATTTCAAGACCTAAGGCACCGTTGCTCGAATTTCGTGCATGTACATAAATAACACGAAATTGCGAATTACTAAAACAATAGTATTTATTACAGACCTACTGTGAGTCACAAAAATATTCGGACATGCAGTTTCTTTCGCAATATTGAAAGGAGAATGGGCGGGAAAAATCCGAAAAAGTTGTATGTGGCAGGAGGTAGAGTAGGGAGTCTTAGAGCACCAATTGTTTTTAGAGAAGTACCAAAAATTAAGCTCGGAAAAAGAAAAACACGAAATATGTAGCCACATTAATATTCGGACATCGTGTATTTTTTCCATAAGGAATCCGACTTGATCGTACATTTTCCTGCGTAGGATTCTAGAAAATGTTCCTTTGATGATTAAAAGTTGATACTTGAATAATTGAAGCATTGCAGATTATGAGTTAGGTAATTGCGACATCGTAGCATGACTGAATGCGAAGTTAGGTATGGGTTGAAAATATTTTAAACAAGAAAACTTCCTGCGTTCGCCCATTATAATTAGCATGCAATCCAAAAGAAACAAAATAGTTACGACCTGTCTCTAACTCAACAGTACAGGAGCTATGATGATGTTGGTTAAAATTTCGTATTCTGTAAAGCTTCTAGTTTATATAAATCACTTGTGATCATGAAAGGAATATTTTCGGGATTCCTACTCAGGAAAATTTAAGATCAAGTTAGATTTCTTATGAAAAAAATACACGGTGTCCGAATATTAATTTGGCTAGATATTTCGTGTTTTTCTTTTTCTGTGCATAATTTTTGGTACTTCTCCAAAAAAAATTGGTGCTCCAAGACTCCCTACTCTACCTCCTGCCACATACAACTTTTTTGGATTTTTCCGCCCATTCTTCTTTCAATATTGCGAAAAAAACTGCGTGTCCGAATATTTTTGTGACTCACAGTATGTAATGGGATCCAGACAGTCAGGAACGAAACTATAGAGGATGTGGGGCGTTGAACCCCCTCTCCAATAATTTGGCAGTCAGCCAATTTTGAAACTGTTTATTTGAATTCTTTATTTCTTATGAATGCCTGTTTGTTTGTTTGTTTTTATTTTCAATTAAAACATATTTCGATTAAAAAATCGGCAAATTTTTAATTTTTTTAAAATTTTGTCAGCGAATTTTTAGTTTTCAAAACACATCTATCGGCGGATGTTTCTTCTCTACCTCCAAATTGAGAGTCAAATTTCGTTTCTAAGAATGGAATACCCTGGCCTCCTGTTAGAGACTAGTCAGTCAAAAGCCGAAGGTTTCATTTGAATATCGAACGTTATCTGAAACTCTGAAAGGTTGAAATTTTAACTTGAAACAAACTGAAATGTCGAAGACATATCGAAAATCTGAAAGTTGATAGCAAACGTTGAATTTCGAAACTAGATTCTCTGTTCGACCTAGAGACTGAAATTTGAGAAAGTAGAACATTTTATTAAAATCTAAAAGTTGAAAGCAAAAGACTTATTTTTCAATATCACAAGCTGAATCCGACAGCAAATGTTCGGTTGTTTAATTTACGGGCTTTGGTCCTGATGAACGAGGGAAATTTAGTCTGGAGCAAAAGTCAAAATCCGAGTGTTTTTCCCATAAAACCGAAAGGGAGCTTATGGCGCGGATTTCCCTAATACGATCAACCTCAAACTTTGTACGTACATAAGTTTTTTTTTCTTTTTTTGATTTTGATTTTATTGGAACCAATTTAGGAGACAAATCAGAGGAAATTTAGAAAAACATACCATCAAGAGTAAATAACGACCACCTTAAAAAGTAAAGGAAGTTGTGTGTACCTCTTAAGTATTCCGTATTCCTAACATTCTTCCAGCCAGAGTTGGGCGTCATTCGAATAAGACGTTATTCGAATAATAATCATGAATAAAAGTTCAATCATTATTCGTTATTCATTATTCGTCAACACGTAAAATTATTCATCAATCATTATTCAGTAAAATGAAGATGCGAATAATATTCGTCCATCATTGTTATTCTTTATTCATTGCGGACGCAGTATCAAAACAAAAAATTTAACGAGGATCAGTGGCGTAGCCAGGATTTTCCCAAAGGGGCCGGGGGGCAAAATAAGATTTTCAAGGGGGAAAAAGTCGAAAATTGAAGTATTTTTTAAAAATCGCCAATATCAGAGGACTATGCAAAAATATTTGGGGGAGGGGGTGTAAAATATATATTTTTGGAGGAAGATTTGGGGGAGGGGTGAAATACTCTTTTTTGGAGGTACCCCCTCCTCTTACCACACGCTACGCCACTGACTGGGATTGTTCTTCAATTAGGTAAGTAGTTTCATGTCTTACCTCATCCCGGTACTAGGTAACGGCGAAAACTAGGTACCTATCCACAATAAGAAAATTTGCCCCCTCCCCCTAAAAAGAAAGAAAAGTATAGAATAGTCATTCATTCTACATGGTGTATTCTATGCGTAGAATAAAAAAATCTACGCCAGTTTATTCTATGGTACAACAACCGTGGTGCGAAATGAACAAGAAAGGAATCAGTGATAACAATATAAAATTTCAAAACATGTACAGTAATTCCTAATCTTACTAGGGTAATTAGAAAGTAAATAAAGTTTTTCCGATTTTCTCGGAGGAGGGGAGGGCAAATGAGGGCAGCGCCCCCTGGCCCCACTTTAGCTACGGTTCTGATTTCATTATTCGCATGATTGATGTTATTGAACACTGATTACTGAATAATGAATGACTACTCGTTATTCATACTTACAACTAACGAATAAATTATTCATTATTCATGCACTTATCAGTATTCGAATATTATTCTGTCCAACTCTCCTTCCATCAGCTTACCCTCCCAGACTATAGCGTATGCTCATGGGCGCAAATGGGAGTGCTTGGGGGATAAGGTTCCAATCTGAATTTGCAGGGATGAAACTATGGTGGGGGAGGGGTGAAACACCCCCAATAATTTGACAGTCGGCAAATTTTGAAACTGTTCATTTGAATTTTTCATTTTCTAAGAACGTTTGTTTGTTTGTTTATTTATTCATTTTTTTTTCAATTACAAAATATTTCGATTAAAAATCGGTAAATTTTCAAGTTAAAAAAAAATTGTCGACGAATTTTTAGTTTTCAAAAAATATTTGTCGGCAAATTTTCCTTTTCCACCTCCCTCCCCCAAACTGAAAATCAAGTTCCGCCTCTGCGGACAGTTAACCGCCGATGAATTCACCACAGAAGATTAAACGCGGTCAAGTCATCGTGGGGTAAATTCACTGTTGGACCGTTTACCAAGGGGAACATTCATTGTTGGAAACTTTACCGCGGGGTCACCGAATGCGATGTATGTAGTTCACCGCCAAATTTACCGCAAAATTAGTACTTCTGAAAATAATTTAGCCCAAAAAAATTGTATTTACGGCGAAGACAAAAAATTAGAGAAAAATAAATTCGGAGGTACTAGAATGATAAATTGTGTGCCACACCGCGAATTTTACATGAGATCCGGGAAGCACTTCTGGGGAGGGGTAACCTGAGAATATGTAAAAATTGAACGGTTCACCCTCCCCCTCCACTGAGTATTTTAATCATTTTTACGTCCTCAAAATGGTTGATGAATCAGTAGAAGAGTCCAAAATATTGTTTGTACTCGTAGTTTTGAACGATTCTTTTCTGAATGTTTTCTTATTGTGAATCAAATTGAAAATACCTTCCGAAGTGTGCAATTAAATTTTTTCAGTTTCACGCGGATTCTAAACTAAGCGACAATATTTGAAGAATTTCCTACCTTCTATTTTTGTCCCAATAATAATCAATTATTCCCCCCCCCCCTCCCTCTCCGGAGATGTAACGAGATACGGTAAGTGGTCCCTAAGACTAGCTAAACTATTCAGTTGTCATTGAAGAAATATCAGAATTGAGAATATGGATATGGAATGTAAGGGTACTGACTGAAAAAGACAAATTAGAAAACAAAGCAAGAGATGAAACTATCAAAATTAGATATAATAGGAAGTAGTGAACTGAGATAGCCAGAAGAAAATTATTTTTGGACAAGGGCGTATAGAATAATTAATATAACCGATGGGCAATGTCAGAATTTCTGCTAAACTAGTATCTTTAGTGATAGTCCAAATTTATATGCCGACAAGAAGTTACAGTGAAGAAGAAGTAGAAAAAATGTATGAAGAGATTGATAGTGTATTAAGCAAGGTTAAAAAAAAATTTTAATTATAATGGGAGATTGGCATGCTAGAGTAGCAGGAACAAAGGAAGAGGGGTATGAGGGGAGCATAGGTTAGGAGAGCAAAATAAAAGAGGATCGAGGCTTATAGATTTTTGTGAAGAAATAAGTTAGTTATTGGAAACACTTTGCTTAAGAATCATGAGAGAAGAAAATACAAATGGAAAAGCCCAGAGATGAAAGAAGATATCAAGTAGATTATATTATTATGAAGAGAAATATAATAAAAATCAAATACTGGATTGTAAGACATAGATACCCAGGAGCGGATGAAGATAATGACCACAATTTAGTAGTAAGGAAATGTAGGTTTAAATTTAAAAACATGAATAAGAAGAAAGTAAAAAACAAAATGGAAATTTGGAAGTTATTGAAAGAGGTAAAGAAAAGAGAAGAAAATGACAAAGAAATGAAGAAATTTTTATTTTAAATTCTTATGGAGCCACGTAGTTACACTCTCGGGCTATGGGCTCGGAAAGGGTTGTTGTCTATTTGTCGCAGAGGTATCCAGCAGCAGAAAGGTAGGTGAGGACGTTGCATATGTGTTTATGGGAGTTGGAGAGGGCCAAAATTCGAGTAAAGGGACGTGGTGAGTTACGAAGGCAGGTGAAGGAGGGGCATGAAAAGCGGTGGTGCCACGGTGAGTGGGTCATTTTCACAGTGTGTATCAAATGCTCTCCTCTTTCATTCCACACTTCTAATCCAAAATCTCCAACTGCATTACCCTCTTTTCCTTCACCAACTCTAGCATTCCAATCACCCCTAATAATGAGATTCTCTTCGCCTCCAACATGCTTTATAAGTCCTTCTAATTCTTCATATACCTCCTCAATATCTTCTTCCTCGTGAGTATTAGTAGGCATATACACTTGTATTATTTTTTGTCAGTACCGGTTTGGTATTAATTTTTATCAAGATCAATCTTTTTCACCCTGTTGTTTATAAAATATAACTTTATTACCTACTTGTTTATTCAGAGCAACTCCCACGCCTGCTTACCCTTTTATTCCCTGTGTATTTTTATTATCCTAAAGTCTCCTAACCAAAAATCATTCTCCTCTTTCCACCTTATTTCACTCATTCCAACTATTCCTAACTCAAGCCTCTTCATTTCTCTTTCAAGGTTCTCCAACCTTTCAACTCCATTCAAGCTTCTCACACTTCAAGTTCCTATTTTGACTGCGCCTTCCTTTATAAAACTTTCCGATGATGAGGCTCCCTCAGGTAGCTCCTTCCCGCACATCCGAATGGGGAGCTTTTTACGTCCGGAAAAATTATATACCCGTCGGAACGCCATCACCAGTAACTAATACTTGGAAAAGCTACAAGAGATGCTGTTCTATTTTTTCATTGCTTTCAACAGGGTTTATCTGTCTGAGTTTGCCTTCTCCTAGGTGCTTCTGGTCGCGATTTTAACAGGATATTACCTCATTGCCTAGGAGACAGAGACCATAAAATTGGCAAAGCGGACATTTTGGAATGGAAAAGAAAAAATTGATGGAATATGTTCAGTTAGGTGTCAGAAACAACATATTAAAAATCTCGCCCCCAGACCCTGTGCAAAAGGCTCCAGCCCCTCCCCCAGAAACCATGTTTTCGTCCTTTTTGGCGGATATCTCGCGATCTATGAGGCCTAGATGAAATATTTTTAGCTGAAAATGTTTCTCGTGAAATTTCATACAAAGTAGATACTCAGAAGTTAGCCTAGACCTACCTTTTAGTCTAGAAAATTCATAAAAGTAGGCGGAAATCGACAATTTTCGTGTTTTTTGCGGTTTTTTGGCAAATATATCGTGATGTATATAACGCCTAGCCTAGAAATATTTTTTGCTGAAAATGCTCCTCGTGAAATTTCATACAAGGTAGGTCACTGAGGAGGTAGCCTACGCCTGCCTTTCAGCCGCAGAACTCCCTGGGTGATTCTCCGAAAAATGGACAATCGTGGACAAAAACCGAAAAAAATGAGGTTCACGTTTTAAATGTTTTTCGTTGAAATCGATACTAGGGGTATCGAGAAACCATATTCCGGTACCAGCCGGGATTAAATTTGATTTTGGGGGGTGTAAAAAAAATTGTTGTCCACGTGGAAAAACAAATTTTTCACGTTTACATAGTGTGATAAGATGAGGCTGTACAATCACACAGCGGCACCGTGGGTTACAATCTCACGGATCACGGTTTTATGAAGTACCAAAAACTTATCTCTGCACGAAGAAGATTTAAAGGCTGTTTCTACAGACTGCTTTTAAGTGTCGAAAGATTCACGTCCTTCAACGTGGATACAAGAAATACGTGAGTATCCACGTTGAATAATATTTTATGTCCACGTTTGAGGACAAAATCGCCTTTTTCCTTTTCCCATTGGGTAAATATGCGGAGAATATTTGATATACATGTTGCTGAATGTAATGTGGCCAACATTAAATAGACAGGGTGGGCCAAAAGTTAGTATCGGGAAAACCCATTTTCACCATATAAAAAGCATTTGGAAAATGAGTTTTCCCGATACTAACTTTTGGCCCACCCTGTATATAAGACTAGAACGGAATAGCCTTTAAATCACGCTTCTAAGATTGCAGTGCGAACACTGAATCAACAAAAAGCTACAGTTCCGAGGGTGTAGACCACGACATGTCGTAGCTCGGAAAACAACTGTTACTCCGACCTACTATATATCTCGTACACTGCACGAATCTATATCTGCGAGTATCATCGCAACCAAGATTTCGGCGTGACGGAATCTTACATAGGTATATTATTACGTTTTTACAAATTCCGAGCTATACATTCAATATATGGTTGTTGATATCCACGATGAAGGACACTTTTTTTTTTAGAAACCAGGATCTCAGCAATAAATGAGAATTTTAGCATACAAATTATCATTATTTCACAGAAGTTCTTACACAGCCTTCTAGAGGAAGTTATGAGGAAGTTATGCGGAAGTTATATGAGCATTTGAGAGAAGTTTATGCTTATAGTGGAACCCTACAGAGAGGTTTGAAAATTATCCACGTTGAAGGACATATCTCTTCCTAGACACAACTTTGAGGCATTCTAAAGGTTACTTAACTTGGTTAGAAAAAAATTGTAAGACCTATACCGTGTTGCCTCAACTTACCTCTTCAACAATGGGAAACAGTAGTTCCTGAAAATTATGTATTAAACCCTTCCAGCGAGCAAAAAAAAAACGGAACTAGACCAGGTTGACACCCACGTTGATGGACATTCCAGGTGCATTTTCGATTTTCTAAGGATGTTCTGCTAAATTAGGGAAAGCGTTTACCACTGTCTCCATCAGAAGAGTTCTTTTTCTTCAATTTTGACATACTGCGCATAGCATTCTGATAATAAGTGGCAGAGTTACAGCCCATTTACATGAATTGTCCATTTTTCGGAGAATTACCTTCCCTTGAAATTAGCCGAAACTCGAAATTATTGTCACTTTTTCGAGGAAACATTTTGCATCTCTACACAATACACATTTATTTCTTCGCCAGTGTTTTTCATGACTACGGTGCAAATAATAAGTACGAACCCTCCGCTATACTGAGTATAATTACGGGATTCTTTCGTGACCGTAGTTTTCCTTAAATATTTCCAAGCTTTTGCGAACAGACAAAACCCTGAATTGGGTTCAATTTTCAATTTTACCAAATCTGAAGAATCCTGAGAATTTTTTTTTCTGATTTTCATCATAATTCGTTGATCGTTCTTCCAGTGCGTGACAAAAAGTTATTTTATAAATTTTCCTCAGCATTCCCCTAAGAATAGTTTAAAGATTCCATTTTCAAATGTTGGGATTTTTTTACAAACTGCTAGTCAAAACTCCTTAATTTCTCCGATGTAACTATAATTTTTGAGGAACTGAACTGAATTTTAAATCTACAGCCTTCTTATTTTGTATAAATTCAATTAAATGTTTGAAAAGTTGTTGTTGATTTGAAAAACAGTCACCCAGGAAAACAATCAAATACATAGTTACGACTAATAATAATTTTGAAAAATGAAAGATTTGACAATATTTCAAACTGAGCTCTATTCAACATTTATTTATTTATTTATTCATTACTGCACATGACGCATTACGTACATATATTCATATCCTGCAGTAAGTCCACGACTACATCGCCCACTATGGGGCATGTGTCTCTGCCACCCTACTCCATCTTCTTCTATCTTCTGCCACGCTTGCCCTGTTTGGGCCCACTGCCCTGGTGATTTCATCGAGCTACTTTATCGAGGGACGCCCCTTCCTCTTTTTATGGTCTCTGGGGACCCGATTCGTAGCTGTAATGTTCCATTTACTCCCATTGCCCTTACTCCATACTCCCTCACCCTTTCCGTAATCGGACTTCCTGTTAAGATGTGATCTACTATAGAGTAGTTATTGCCAAATCCCGCTTGATTCACCGTTTGATTGAAGTCTAGCGCAACATCGATCCTCCCGTTAGTAAATTTAGCAGGAATTTTCCCAATATTGGATGATAGGCTAATAGAGCGGTAATATTAATATCTTTCCGATAACCTTTCTTGGGGGGTAGAATATTATTTCTGCTTTTATCCATTGTTTAGGGGTGACCTCTTTTTCGAGTATTTTGCTAAAGAGTAAAGTTAAAGGTGCCACAGTTTCGTCTGCCTAGAGGGGCGAGGGGGCGGGATACATGCATCAAAAATTACCAAAAGCGCGAGACATTTTCCAAGTCCGAACGAAATTTTGGTTTTTGCTCCGACCGTCGCCCCACAGTTTTGTGCTCATTTCAACATGGGGTACCCTCATGTAGTAACTGGCCACGGTTTGTAGACAAAACTCATTTTCAAAAAATCGAAATTATGTTTACTAACGATTTGGACGCTACACTGGCACCAAAACCGGAGGAAAATATTCAATCTGCCTAGACCACTCGCGGGAGGGGAGGGGGGGAGATACATGCATGGAAAATTACCAAAATTGCGAAAAATTTTCCAAGTCCGAGGTAGGTCTAGGCTAACTTTTGAGTATCTGCCTTGTATGAAATTTCACGAAGAACATTTCCAGCTAAAAACATTTCATCTAGGCCTCATGGATCGCGAGATACCCGCCAAAAAGGACGAAAACATGGTTTCTGGGGGGCTGGAGCCTTTTGCACAGGGTCTGGAGGGTGGGATTTTTAATATGTCGTTTCTGAAACCTAACTGAACATATTCCATCAATTTTTTATTTTCCACCCCAAAATGTCCAGTTCGATGTTTTTATCGCCTACAGGCCTAAACTATCATAGTCTCTTCTTTTTCTTCATTTTTTACGCTTAAGCCCTCCCACCACGGCAAGGTGTCACCTAAGAGGAGGTTTTCGCTCTAGTGATGCCTAACTCTGATCGCGAGGAAAGTAAGAAACCGACTTAGACAGCTAGACACCGGACATTCATCCTCTCCACTCGCAAGCACTCCCTTGAAAACTCGAACTAAGTACATTTACGGCGCCAGCAAGTTTTGCGATTCGAACAATATTACATTTGTGTAAACAGCAACTGCTCGCAATTCATGTACAAAATTGCTCCTCGGGTCTTTCCCCCGAAAATAATCGTTTACGTTGACACCCTTTGCGGTGTAGATGCGTAAAGCATAGCGTAGGCCTAGACGGGTCGACTGCACACCCTGTGTACCAATTTGTCGGCACTCCAGAGGATTGGCGAACATTTTTTAGTCGGAATCTGCGAACACGTTGGCACAGCATGCGGTTTTCGGTTTGTTTAAAATTCACGAGGCTGTCTCTCGCCACCGAATCGTCGATTCGCGCGGATACGTGCCGAGTTTTCGAAATCTCTTCGCGCCGTTTACAACACGACAGATACCGTATCTGGGTGTCGACGCGTGAATGGCGGTAATCGCTCATCTTTCGAAGCATCAGATCCGAATGACTGTACGTGTGTGGGTGTGTACGAGTACGTGTAAGAAGCCGTAAATCAAATTCCCGCCGGGTAAATAGGCGCGGATAAAAAAGCCGACGATTGCTGCTCGTTGGACGCCCAGGTGAGCGGGACGTCGGATACGCCGTTTGACCCATCGCGGTTGAAGTCTTAATTCGATTGTGCGAGAGTCTTTCGCTGGAAAGCAGGCGCCAAAAGTTTTAGTCTTCATTTTGGTACGGACACCTTTTGGTGCCGCAACCTGCACGCTCATCTTCGGCGATCAAGTTGCGAGCCACTTTATTTTCCTGCTGCGAAGACGCCTGCGATGCCGCGTTCGCTCATAAAATTTAAATGGATAAGTTTTTTCGCTTCTAGGTGATAAAAAGCGCCGACTTCGTTTGTGCGGGTGTATCTTACATACTTATATATAGGTGTACACCTACTCGCTTAGGAATTTGTGCGAGTTGTGGTACAGACGAGAGAAAGGTTCTTTTGGCGGTATTCGACGAAGCGAGGAGCGGAAAAATCTCGCTCAAAGAAGGCACGGGCAACCGCCTCCGCGATGCGGCTTCGCCATTTCAAGTTCAGCACTTGGTCGGGTATAGAAATTAATTTCCTAATTGGCTCATTTTCCGCGTTTCTTTATTTTTGTCTTTCCACGGTGTACGTTGTTTCTCTTTTTTTATTTTTTATTTTTTTCTACCCCAGTTGAGGGTTTAATACAGCACAGCGTGTCATACGAGCCGGGTATAGTGTAATTTAGACCGAATTACTCCGAGGAGCGATTTCAGACTTGTAAAATGGCTTTTATCTTGTGTATACCGACAAGCGAACCGAGAGAAGTTTCGTATTCACGCGGTATAAAGAAAAAGGAAAAAAGTTTTCCACTAACGTCGCGGAGTTGTTCGTTTTCTTCGAGCACGTTTGCACATTATTATTAAATAGGTATTTGAAATTCGGTGTATTAGTTCAACATTCTAACAACGGCGATTTCAGTCCGGATAACTCGTTTGAAGATGACTGGTTGCAGTCGTGTCGCGCCTGGGTTCGTGAGAATGGTACCCGCTCCAGAAAAGTCATATGTGTAGTGTTTTATAAATACGGTGTCTCAGTGTTGAATGATCTTCCTTCAATCGGGTAGGGAGACAGTATCCTCACAGCATATATGTGTAGATAAGTTTGCTTAATCTTACTTTTCACCTCTTGGATGATACCTTGTCGTGTTGAGAAAGCTCAAGCAGTGCTGTTAGACAAAACGAGTTTAGGTCATTTTGTCAGACGAGCATTTCATCTTTTCGTTATGTCACGAGTTTTGTCATATTTGGAGTTCTGTTATTTTGTTTTTTCATGGTTTTGTTACATCAAGACAACATGATTTTGTCACAATGCCAATACCTATCAATTTACAAGTACATATTTTTATATACAATCCAATTCCACCAAACACCTATGCTATTAGGGTGGTTCTTATTTATAGATGCGAAAAAAAATTTTCAAGTATTCCATTGTCCCACACCTCGAAGTTGTTCCTTTTGCTGAAAAAACATACTATGATAAATTTCAGCCCGATCAATCAATTTTGAAACTTGCCTCAGTACCATCCCGTTGTCTGCTACAGCACATTGTGAATAGTAACTTGACCCGTGATGGCATGGTAGATGTGTGCTCTTGAGTTCCTCCACTGCGTGATTTTTTGCACTTTGTCGAGATGCTCGTCCCATTGTATTCCACATCGCTACATCCGTTTCAAAATTTCAACATTTCTACTCTTCATTCTCCTTTTGTTCGTTGAGTAATATGTCATTGTGTGCGCGTTGATTTTTCTTTTCGCAATTAATAAGCATGGCGTCAAAACTACAGTTACGTAAAGATAAGAAAGTGGTGTTGTTGGGGCATTATTGCTCTGAAATTGTAGGCTCGAAACTACCCTCCAACAGGCAACTTCTCCAAGTTTTATTCCTTCATACAAGAGAGGAAAAGATGTCGGTGGTGGATGGCATCAAACTTGCAGTTGATAAAGCGACCGTCTTTTGGGATAAAGCCAAAATCCCAACAAGACGGAAAGACCACAGTTACCAGCTGTTGAAGAAATTGTATGATGAATTACGAAACATTCAAAAAAATATGTCTTCAAAGTCGAAAAGTGAAAAACAGAAAAATTTGGAGAAGGATTTCGAATCAAAACTAGACAACTTATTCGATATGGCACATAACGACGCGCTGAAACTCATTGATAATGAAGAAGATAGACAATTTTTGATACTTCAGCGTGAAGGAAGATTCGGTTCCATTGGGAGGTGTTGACAAGAAGCTAGCTGAAAAACAATCGCGGAAACGAAAACAAACTACAAAACTTGAAAGTCGAAAGAAAAAACAAAAAGAGCTAATTGAAGAGTTATTAGGTAAGCAAAATGATAATTATCATAAGTGAATCAACAATATTTAAGATAGAAGGTCTAACAATCAACTTTAATTTCAGATTCAAGAGTTGAATTAGCTTCAAGTACTAGCTCGAGCTCGACCTTGACTGATACAGGTGAAAATGGATCGCCTGTGCATTCTGCAGTATCAGGCAGTGACAATTTGGCAGCGCCTAGTTGTTCCAATTGGCCACTGCCCACTAATCAAGGACATACTCTCCAGAAATAAGATGTAGGATCGATTGAAAGAGAAACAAGAGGCCGTCAACAAGTAATGACTCCCAGACTAAGCGCCGCATTAGACGCAGCTCAAGTTTCTGATCGCCAAGCAGTGCATATTTTGATCACTGTTGCTTCAGGATTTGGAGTGGACCCAAGTCATTTCGCAATCAATAGATCATCGATCAAAAGATACCGAGAAACAGCGCAAAAAGAAAAGGCAAAAGAGATAAAAGAAAAATTCGATGGTCATGAATTCAATGCTACAGTGGTTCACTGGGATGGCAAATTGTTACCGGCTGTAACAGGTAAAGAAATGGTTGACCGCCTTCCAATACTAGTTACAGATAGTGATGTAGAACAAATACGAGCAGTCCCATTTTTGGATTCGGGATCAGGAGCAGCTGCCTAAGATTCAGTCTATGAAGCTCTCTGTGAATGGGGGCTGCAGGATATAGTTCAAGCATGTTGCTTTGACACAACTGCTGTCAATACCGGTAGTAAAAATGGATGCTGCGTTCTTTTAGAAAATAAATTGAGACGCAATTTATTACATTTAGCTTGTCGTCATCATATATTAGAGCTTTTCATCAGAGCAGCTTTTGAAGCCAGAATTCCAGGCACGTCAGGTCCAAATGTTCCACTTTTCAAACGATTCCAAGATTTTTGGCCGAAACTTGATGTGAAGAAATTTGATCCCGGATTATCAGAAGAAAGAATAAGAACAGTATTCTTGAACGACAGAGAAGATATTATTTTATACTTGCGAGCCACCCTTGAAACTTGCCAGCCACGGGATGATTATAAAGAATTTCTCCAACTATGTCTCGTTTTTTTCGGAGATGTTCCTAACCCAGAAAATACTTCATTTAGTTATCCAGGCGCCATGAGAAAGTTATTTATTCGCTCAAAATATATTTATTTAGAAAACAGTTTAAAGTAAGCGCAAGTGAACTTAGCGGATTGCAAGAAATATGTATTTTTATTGTTAAAGTTTATGTCAAGGCTTGGTTTGACACTGCAAATGCAACGAAACCACCGTATTCTGATTTCAACCTTTTAAAAATGCTTTGCAATTATAAAACTATTGACGCAAAAATTGCAGGGGCGACGCTCGAAAAATGCCGTCGTCATTTGTGGTACCTTGGGTCCGAAACTATAGCGTTTTCCTTTTTCGACCATAATGTCCCAGAGAATGTGAAAGAAATTATGCGACAACGGTTTTTACAATTCGAGCACTCAAATTCTAGTGAAGAAAAAGAGGAAGAAGAAGATCAAAAAGATGAAGAAGAAAACTATGATTGTTCGCGGATAAAATTTCCTTTGAAGCTAGGAAATGTAGAAGCGGTTTGCAAAGGTGGCTTCGAACAGTTCATCACTCCAACGACCTCCAACTTTTTAAAAAGATTTCAAATTGATACCAATTTTTTTAGAAAAGCCGCCATGTAAATGGGAGAATGAAAATAGTTACAAAAAAGGTTTTGAAATAGTTTCAAAACTGAAAGTTGTGAATGATGCGGCAGAACGAGGGGTGAAACTATGCCAATATTTTAATAACAGTTTTTCAAAGAATGAAGAGCAGAAGCAATTCATTATTCAAATTGTGTCAGATTATCGAAAACGATTTCCAGATTCTAAAAAAGCCACATTGTTAAAGTAGAAATCAAATGTATTTGATAAGTGTATTTACTATTAAACATAAAAAAATAAACACTGTTCTCTTCTGCAATTTATTGTTTCCTATTCCTTTTAGATAAATCTGCAATATAAGGTGAAGAAATTTTTTTGTTATCGTCGTATGAAAGTGAAAGTAAAGTGTTTCTAGGCACGCTTCAAAATTGATCAATTGAGCTGAAATTTTGGTTGAATCATTTTTTCATAAAAAAGAACTAATATAGGGGGTGGGAGCAGAAAAAATCGAAAGTCAAAAATAAGGACTAATTGCTTATCCAACTAAAATTGCAAGGTAGTCAATAACTACCTTTTGTAAAATTAAAGAGCTTGAGCTTCCCATAAAACCATCTAGCAGAACAGCAGCAGTTATATTGCTGTCTGGCCGCGAAGTTGAAATTTCAAAACTGACTTCGGTTGTTTTCAAGGGAAGTTCTTCGGATTTATTACCTTACTAGAGACGTGAACGAATAAAGAATACACAAACGAACAAATAAATAGCAACTTACTGAGTTTCCCTTTCAATGTAAGAATAAGAGCAAAAAATAAGAATGAAAGAAGTAAGACAACCAGAAGTACTACATAAAAATAACAGCAGAATTATATGAGGAAAAAAAAGTTCTTCTATAAGCTGACTCATCCTTAACCTTTATGATCAATTAGCACTTGACAGACTTGCGTGAAATCTTACAGAATTTCAGCTGCTCAGGTCATCTTGTCTTTCTCTTCAGAACTCTGTTCACTAATATGAAGTTATAGTATTTCCAAGTATTTAATATTTACCAATTATTCTAATATGACAACAAAGAAGAACTCTTGATTTACCTAACGCGTAATAACGAAGTGTCATAACCAAATTTTTCGGTCATTCTGTTTTGTCATTTGCTTTATTTTTTATGTCATTTCCATTTTGTCATATGACAAAACTGATAAACAGTGTTGTCATTATGACAAAATTTCTAAAATTCTATTGTCATTCTGTCATTTTGTTTTGTTATGTCTAATGACACTGGGCTTAAGCGTAAAAGGGTGATTCTACTGAAACATTGATAATTCATGTTTTTTCCCCCAACATTATTACTTTTCTTTTCATGGAAATCATTTATATGCATATAATAGAACATATTTATGAGATTGAATCAACAGCATACTTTCTAGGGGAGGAGATAGGTGGCTCAAATTGATTAGGACCACGATAAAGGAATGGCAGCCCATGTTAAATGAATTACTGACAATAAACTGATAGTAAATTCTTTCATAGTGGTATCGGATTCCTTCATCGTGGCTTTCATAATTCCCGTTCCCACGATGGTGGAAATGGGAAAAAGAGAAAAAATCTTCACAAAATTGATAAAGGTTCACCGAATCTCTCGATTTTTGACCGTAGGTGAAGTGTGATCTATCTGATGTCCTTACCCATATACTTAATTGCGATTATCAAAAATGTAAGTCGCCTGCGGCATTCATCACAATGCACCACTTTTAAGGAATTTCTGTTGGTAAAATCCCCTGTTTTCAGCACTTTTCTCGAATTAAGCGGAAATCCATTCAGAATTCGCAAAAAATCATATGTGCACACCACCTGACTGATAAAAAAAAACTTCAGGTTGGCTATTCTACGTTCAAAAATATTGCTCTGTCTCTGTTTTCTGATTGGTTCAAATTTGACCACGGCGAAGGAAAAAAAAAGCAAAGAGACGCGTTTTCAAATATGGCTACACTGATTCTGATCGAGTCTGAAACACATACTGCATTGCCAATTACAAACACGTGCATCAGTTTATCCAAACACGCAGCAATAATATTTAAAAAAAAACTTTGTAGTCCAGTATACGGTGAGGGACAGCCACGATGAAGGAATTTTTGAGCATTCAAATGGAACTTCCACAATAGGGGTGAGAGGCACGATACTTCAAATTAATAAAAAAAAAAAAAAATACAATAAGTTATCCTCTAAGCCTATACGGTAATATAGGACCCAAATGTTTATACATTGTCAGACATCTAGCTGGGACAGAAGTAACAAGGTTTCGGTAGAATGATCCAAAAAATAAAATAATGAAAAGACCCTCTATGCGGTTAAATTTTGTTAAAATCGCGACAAAAAGCATCTAGGAGAAAACAAACTCCGACAGATAAACTCTGTTGAAAGCGATGAAAAACTACAACAGTATCCCCTTCCAGGAAATGTAGCTTTTCCAAATGTTAATTACTGGTTTCTTACACAATCAACTTTTTTTTTTCTAAAAGGGTAGGCAAATTTTATAATAATCGTACGTTGCAGCTACTGAATAATTTTGTTCCTACTCCTATAATTTTGTCTCTATTTGATGCGAGTGCACCTTTATCATTTTTGATTTTTGTGAACACACTGTTGAGAAGGCTATAGCCCACTGAATTCACACTAGCACGGGTACTTATGCCTCAATCAGAAATATTTTCGAGTATCATGTAGTAAAGTATTTGCCCAACACATGGTGCAATTTTCAAGCCGAAATACCAACTACAGCCAAAGTTATAGCGCTTCAAAAACTAACTGCACACACAAGACATTACCAAGAAAGGGAGGGAGGAGGAGGGTACGTTAATACGAAATGGAAATTGTCTTTTTTGATCGATTACAGAAAACGTTAACCAGATCAAATAAAAAGTTAAGGGAAATTAATGCTATTTAAGAAAGTTACAAAATACCGAAGGCTCGTAATCCTAATTATGATTCATGTGGTTTGGCCACATTTTGATCCCAACCTAACGACAATCAAACATTTGTCATCAGTCCAAGACCTCCTTTTGGATGTTACCTTGCCGTGGTGAGGGAAGCGTAAAAAATATTTTAAAATAGTCTCTCTATGAGGTTATAATGACAAAAAACACCTCTTTTCTTATTTTGCTCTCAACCCGAGCGATGGAATCCGCCCTTTCGAGTATTACTTTGTATTTTTTTTTATTACTATTATTTCCTTATCATATTAATCTTAAAAATTCGCCGTCCATACTGAGATTTGAACCCACGTTTCGTGGTTTAGGAGGCAGCGTTTGAATCTACTCGGCCACCCAGCCACCCCATAGACGAATATTTAGCATCAAATAGACAGATAGGGTAAGAAATGAGGCAGTATTTACCAAAGTACGAGGTACAATAGATATTTGGAACTGTCTGGAAAGGAGGAGACAAAAATTAATAAGGCATAACTTGACGCACCCAGGAATAATATCACTGCAGCCAGAAGGAAGAGTGAAAGGAAAGAATTGGGTGGGTCAGCAAAGATTCCAGTATGTTCAGCAGATTATTGAGGATGTCAAATATCAGAGTTATTTGAAATGAAGAGCTCCTACATGATGGGGGAAAAGGGAGAGCTCCCGAGGACGCAACTAAGGGGTACGGGGGGCAGCTGCCCCCTCGAGCCTCCGTCGGAGTTAGGAAATTTTAGTAGATGGATCAAAAGTTGTAAAAATCCAATAGGATAAAAAAGATTTCGAGATTTTTTTTAGTCAATACAAAAAATATTTCTCGTAATTAAGTACACAGGGTATCTACCGAATACGAATTTTCCAAAAGTATGACCATTTTTCGGAACATAGGGGAAAAAGTTCAAAAAATGCTTATAGCTTTGAAGAAACTCAAGTAATAACAAACGAATTATTGCACAGAATGTTGCAAAGAACGAAAGAACACAGTTTTTCGATTAAATTTCAATCTGGCTATATTTTGATCAGAAGTATTGCGATTGCTCGTGAGAAATTACCAAATTTGTAAGTAATTCGAGGCAGCTAATTGACTTTTGTACGACTTGTCTGGATTGTATGACCGGTAGATACCCTGGATAAGTTTGTCTGGAGGGAATGAGGTGCTGCAGCTAATCCGCCCACCTTTGGGCACATGCCTCCACCTCCTTTTCCTAGCCTTTTGGTTTTGAGCTAATCTGTTCTACATTACCCCAACGTACCCGACTATCTCGTCACGTTACCTGGTTGGAGGTTTGCCTTGTGTCCTTTCCAAGTTGTAAGGGGTCCATTCTGCGGTCATTTTGTACCATTTGTTTACAGGGTCTCTAGCCAAATGTCCTGCAAACTTCAATTCTAGTTTTTTGATTTTAGAGCCAAAGTCTTTGGTGTTGGTATATTTCCTTACTAGTGAGTTTCGGATTTTATCTTTCAATTTGAGAAGTAAGATGCTTCTAAGCATTTTATAAAATGTGACTTGGAATCTGGTGATTTGGTTTTCAGTGAATGTCTAAGTCTGTGCCCCATATAAAAATGTGGTGATAACATAGTCTTGAATTCTGTACACGAATTTACCTAACTTTTCGATTTCTATTTGTTTCTTCCAGTAGCTGCAAACGGATGGCCGAATTTAGGCCGCTATTGAACAAATGCTGGATTGTTTCCAAGCACCATTTTAAAAATCAAACACTCATTCCACTCGGCATCAGCGTTAGTTAATTACGAGTCCTCAAATTGTGCCATCTTGTATCGTGTGGCAACGCCTTTTAACTCATTCAGGCAGCTGTGATATTTATAGTTCACTTTCTATTGCAACATACAGTGTACATGATTCACGCTCCATTTACCAATTTTCGTATACACGTAATAGAAATTAAAATGAAGGGAAAAAAACAGTTCATCCCCCTTTTTCAAATGACCAAATGCTGCTAGAATAGATGATTTCGTTCGCACTGGCCACCGTCCAAAAGCGTCTGATATTTTTCTAAATTTAATACATGAGAAGGGCGAAGGGCTTAGATATACGAATCTCGCGGGACCGCACCTGCGATGCCGGCGAACCGAAATTAACAATCGCAATTTTCGCTCAGAAAATTTCTCTCGACAAAAGTTAATCGTACGTAACTTTTTGCAACTTGCACCGCGGCGAGTTACGGCGAACTTCCATTTCGAAAAATCTACTTTCGAGCGCACGCTCGTAGTACAATATCGCGGAATTAAGCCGTACAGAATTTCGAAGCGAAATGAAATTCTTGTTATAAGTTTTCGTCGCCGAGGTTACCTCTACTTTACACTCTCACACTGTAGTGCCTACTTCACCGAGTGCCTTCTTCTTAATGTGTGTGCATATATTCGCCGTGCGTTCTCTCGTGTCTGCGAAACAGAAAGAGACTTACAGCCCGAGATGACTGCACGAAAAGTTTATACATCGTTTCAACTTAACCCTACGTGTGAAGGGGGTTTATCTTCGTAATTTGAATCGTACAACCAATATACACCGAATCCCTAATTATCGTTGTTAAAAAGCGTATTAGTCGATCTGCGTAATAGAGATGGTATTTGCGCTTTCGACTTTCCAATTAAACGTATAAAGTCATTAATAGAGAATTCTGAATTGAGATTCCTCCGGCAATCGAACTCAATTAAAACCTTTTTATTTTGGAGAACATTCGTAGGAAATGCATTCGAAGATTTTCTTTTTGAAGAAAAACTTCTTCACGCAGGTTCAAGAAGTCAAACGAACGCGAACCGACAACATGCAACATGGAAGTGACGTAGTAACGCTCCAGTCAGATTGTGTGTGTGTACGGAATAACCGTATCTAAAGGGAGGTCTTGCGTCCGCTGAACACCGGCGTTATGGGGTCCATTTTCGTTGTGAGGTCTTCGGCTAGGACCCCACAACGTTTTAACCAGTTTTTTCGATACTTTGGGCCAAAATAATAGCCTAGAGCTTGATCCCGATTTGTTCTGGAAAAAGTCCCCCATGACTATTTTTTCGCTATACACTTTGTGTATAACCAGGTGTAAAGACTCTCAGAAGTATTCGCATTACTACAACGTTCTGAGGCCTCGGTGAAAACGCTGACGTAGTGGGGCCCCACGTTGCCAATTCTCACCATTCCTCTATACCTATGGAGGACGTTGCGAAGGTCGCAAATTGTGGAGTGAAGTTCGCGATTTGTGGTTTACTCTGAAATCAGATTAAGAACGGGCTTGTAAAGCTAATTTGAAATTGTGTGTATTGGTGCCTGTATTTCGCGGCCGTTGGAAGGTCACACATCTGAATTTTAGATATCGCTGTGGGGCCACCATCTTGTATTCTACCAAGCACTCACTCTTAATTCCAAAATGAGTAGAATCATGATACTACAAAGTCTGAGAATCCGCAGTTCATCGACTGAAATATCAGCATGGATTATACATGGGTCATTCTCCCAATATTTCAATATTTGTCAAAAACTAAGAATGTTAGAACAATTTTTTTTTTGTTAGATAAGTGTAATTCTCTTCTATCATGTCAATCAACCAAAGAGTTCAAAATACATAACCTGACATATAACTAACATCCCCAAACTGTCAAATTATGATCAAAATTCCATCATCGTCTATGTAACCACTCACGGATTTTTCTTAAAAACGCATCACACCGACAGATATTTCTAATAAAAAATTTATGTTGAATGTTTTTCTTAAAGAGATATGTTGTGCAAGTCATTTGAGGGCGCTGCCCAAAATTCTGACCCCTCAAGAGGGTCTACCGGCTACGTTGAAGTTGTGTAACCACTTTTATTCCTTCGTAGTTTGCACATTTTTATAGTGCTTATTGTGGGTGACATTCGTTGCAGAAAAAAATAGAAACCCTGAATCCTTATAGTTAGAAGGATGTTATGTCTCGTCCACAAAATAATTTCCAAAAATTCCGAAGTTAATATGGTTATACAAAATGGTTTTTAACTGAAAATCGACTTTCCGTACTCTAAATTTTCCTTTGTAGACTACAGTAATAAACTGTGAAGCAATTATCACAAGTCTTGAATAACCGCATATTTGTAGCAAGCCAACACTGTAGAATATACCAACGTGCTCAGTATTAAATTTTTTCGAAGTGCTGGCTGCCTACAATCAATTTATACACAAAATATTCCTCCGTCGTCTACAAGATTTTTTTTCGAAGTCGTCTACAAAATTTTTTCCCTTCGTTATATCCGAGTAAGGCCTCCCAAAAAATCTATCCAAAATATATTTAAATCGATGAGCTTGCCTCTAATCAATTACCTATCGGTAAGGATCCCCGAGTTATCAATTTAATCGATTTTCCTTCATGCATAACACTGAAAATTGAAATAAAGGATCCGGAAAAATTGCCTTACGCTTCCCGTATTAAAAAGCATATTCCACTGATTGTGTCAAGTATCCAACACTGCCGTGTTAAACAAGAACAGTCTATGTGCACATTTAGGGAATTTGAGTTCTCGATGAATTATGACAGAACTCTGGGAAGACATTCAAATGTTTGGAGAGTTAGAATGGTCTGTGGGTTTGTACTCACTTATTATCAGTACACTGGTTCGTCTCAATTTGCTGTAAGAAAGCACTTTACCTCGTGTGAAATAATTCGTAGAAGCAGAGTAACAATAATAACTAAT
The DNA here is from genome assembly GCA_031841125.1 of Acanthococcus lagerstroemiae. Lineage (NCBI taxonomy): Eukaryota > Metazoa > Arthropoda > Insecta > Hemiptera > Eriococcidae > Acanthococcus > Acanthococcus lagerstroemiae. The sequence goes on along the minus strand of CM063113.1, from coordinate 28,486,554 downwards.
ATTTCATAATTACCAAATTATGACAGTTATGATTAATATTCCACCATTAATTAAAGTTGTAATTAATCAGGGGTAGATTAATTATTAAATACTTGAAATTAATCACGATGAGATTAACTATGAAAGTTGAACTTTTATAGTTGACAAGAGTCCTACAGATCTGCTTCCTCAGTAATCTTAATGATAGGCTGAAAGGTACCTGTACGGCATGCGCGCCTTGTCAACCTAAGTATGTTCACACACATCAGATTATCAAAAAGTGAAATGCTAAAATCGGTGTTTTATTGTTCAAAAAAAATAAAAAAATGATAGTGATATTATATGATTTCCCTGACCAAGAAATTGTATAATATACACTTGTACCTATCTCCTTGATATCAATGTTCAATACCTTGGCCAAGTATTGGATGTTGATATCAAGGAGATAGGAAAAAAATCCTCCTTCGGAACCAAAAAAAAGAAAAAAAATGAATAAGAAATCAAGGTGTCGAGGGGGGATTTTGCTGAAAATTATAATTTTGTAAGTGTTGAATCTTCGTTGAATTTCTTTCAAAAATATGGGTTACCAATTGAAAATGTGAAAATACTGGCGTTGAACCTTTGTTGAAATTTTTACAAAAATCTGAGTTACGAAAAATTCAGTAAAAAATAAAGAATACCTTGAGTGCGCTTCAGTGTGCTAGAACATACATTAACTTTAAAAAAAATATTATCCTCTGAAAAAAAGAAATAAACTTGAAAAAGTATAGGAATTTAAGAAAGATGGATACAAAATAATTTATAAAAATTTTTGAAACTGTTTAAATGAAACATTAAGTAAAAAATAGTGTATAATTTTCTTAAAAACCAGTAAAATAAACGATTTAAAAAATATGGATATCTTAGAATGTTGAAAAATGAAGGAAAATTCGAGAAAAACATGAGTGCGCTAGAACATACAAGGAATTCTCTCTCTCTCTCTCTCTCTCTCTCTCTCTCTCTCTCTCCCTTTCTCCCTCTCTCCCTCTAACACTGATCATGCCAGGATCATACTCCAGTGTCTAAAGACCACGTTTTAATATTTTATTACGAAAGAAATACTTCAAGGTATACGTTATAGACATAAAATTGTTTGGAAACATGGTGTGTGACACCCAGGACGATGGAACTTTTAGGTGTTCAGCGGAAATTTTCGAATGTATAGAGGCGGGATGAGGTCTTAATTAGAGGCAATATCAGAGAAGATCATTTCCTAGAGATCCACTCATTTTTTGGTAACTTACGTACATCATTTATTGAGATATTTACGTGTACGCTAAATTTGGTCATTTTCATAGGAATTACCCAGAAGGATCTCTGCCTCTTTCACCAAGGATCATTTCCTTCTCCTTTTTTAGGTAATGCGGTGTTTTTCGTGAAACAATCGTATTCTGTCTAATTCACGTTTTCAATACCCAGTACAGGAATGATACGACGCAGTTTCGTATCTGACCTCCGACTTATTATTATTATTATTATTTTTTTTTTTTCGTGAACCAGTTACCAGGCAAGTGGATTCCACCGGCGAGTACACAGCTATACTCATAAAACACTAAATTAAATTCGTAAAGACCAACCTCTTAATAAATAGGTTTATACTCTTGTAACCCTGTTTAGGAAATGCTTATTCATGAGGATGTATCAATCTGATCTTTTCTTACATATTCTTCCACCTGTATTCATTCGAGGAGATTTTCTAGTATAAAGTCATCCGGGGTTGAATTTATAACAGTAGTTTTCAATAACCAATTCTTCTACTTTGCAGAATTCTGTTACAGTTGCTCCTCTTTCATTTTGATCTCCGAGTCCACAGCCCCTGTTACTTCTGGTACTCATACATTTTTTTCCTTGGCATTAAAATCTCCCATCATTATGTTTACGTAATATTTCTTGAGAGATTGAGTGACACTGTGAAGGGTACGGTACAACTCATCACATTCTTGGTCGCTTAAATTTTCTGTTGGTGCATGCACTTGAATCACATTTTTATTTCATTTTGTTACCTTCACTTGAACTGCTATGATTCGATCAGATACAGCTGCTGTGTTTATTACTGAGTTCATGAACTTCTTCCCTAGTATTATTGCTAATTCACTTCTCCCGTTTCTATATAGCTAATCCGGAAAAGAATATTGAGGCCTTATTCTGATTGATGCGTCCACTTTATAGCAATCTATGCTCCTCAATCACTGCTCTAAATGTCGTTCAATGAAATGAAACACATGTTGACGTAGAAACGAAGCAAATAAATAAAATAAATTAATTTAATTTTACGTTTCTCATCGTAACATTGTGTGCACCCAACCATAAGCGAGCCACCGGTCGAGCAATGTACATACGATATCCACCTAAACATACCGCGAGTCTGTTTACTCATACCGTCCGCGTCCATTGATGCTGATAAACAAAAAACTTTCCAAGAAGAAAAAGAGAGGAACGAGCAAAAGATTCGAGACTTTGATTGCGTGTTTAGCAGACGCAATACCTGCTACATGCTTGTTACCGCCTCTGTACGTGAAGTAAGTGGCACCCTAATGAAAAGTTCGACTCAAGATCGCAGTAATCACTCGATGCTCGCATTTTTGAAAGTTCGTCCTCGGCGCACACGTGTACAACGATATTGGCACGCATTCGCCCTCGCGCGTCCCGATATTGGCATCCGTACGCCCGCGCGCGCCCGCCAATCGGCGTTATCAAGCGGCACCAACCGCGGCCGCAAATCAAACCGTCGCCAAACTTAATTACCGCCGCGGCAGACCCACGTCGGTCGGTTGTATTTCCATTTCCGCGCAAATATTGTTTTAAGGTTAAAAGTCGTTTTCTAATTACGAGGAGCGCTGCTGGATACCCCCTTCCCCCTCGCCACTGAAATAGGCTGCCGAGTCCAGCGATGTGTGCGGAACGGAAGACCGCTTATTAAAACATCGCCGCGAACCCGATGCCGGGCGGGCGACCGATTGCGGCGGCGACGGAAAGGGCCCGGCCGGAGCGGCGCTCGGTAATTTGTCTAAATCGGACGCAGTGATTGAGTTATTGCCATAAATCAGCGAGCGTGCGGCGCGGCGCTGGATGGACGGAAAAAGCGGTCACCTTTGGCGAGAGGAACTCCTTTTCTCGCCGGCTGTAGCTCTCGTCGCCATGTTCCGCGTCCGACCACCGTCCCACCCAGTCATCATTGTTGCCTCCTCATCGATTATTAACCGCGTATTAATGGCTCGAACATTTTGTCACTGTCGTGATATCGTTATTCTCAGAGCCGTTTACACCTTCGGTCCCGGAACCGAAGTGCCGCGCCGCTGCCCATTTCGCCGACGTAGAACTTTTAAAAAGAACTTCGTGACGAATTTTTCCGCCGAGTTTCACGCTCGACTGGCGCTGCGCGGCTGCCTCACGAGCTCAACACGCGAGTTGGGGGGGGGGGCGCATGCCGCACGCTGGACCGGATCGCCTTGAGATACGGAACGAAGGGCAAACAGTTGAAATATGGCTCAGGAGATACACTGTATCGACAGCAGACCAATCGGACATAATGAATTCGACATCTTTTCGGTCCACTTTTCTTTCTGTACAGTGTGAGCGAATTGACTAAAAATGCGGTACAACACATTTTTTGATAACAGACGAGACTTAGCTAAGAACTGTCTTCGGGGGGTCTCATGAATAAAGTCTTAAGAATCTGCGGCGACCCTCTTTTCTCGTGTGTACATTTCTGTGTAAATCGTCCTGTCTGGCTACTTTCTGCGTAGCACGATGCGACCGTCTAACAAACGTCTTTTGTCTCCTGCATTCCTGTACTTCCGATACGTGATCATTTCAGAAACACATTCTTCTTCTTCTCGTAACTCACTCTTCTTTTTCTCCATTGATCGGCCAGGCAGGACAGCCATTTAGTTCAGTCACTGTTCAAGTGTTTTAGCACTCGCATTAAGACTTACTTTTACTATCGATCGTTCAATACACGCGGTTTTTCTACAAACTCTCGTTTATTTGATTTTGAATGCCCTCGCTGTGATCCGGATCAAAAATACTTCTCGTACAAATCTCGAAAAACCTGCAAAATTATTCAACATGCAGCTTCAATGCGGATCCATGACAAGGTTTCCGCAGTCGCCAAATTCATTTGCAAAGTTTTTATTCCTGAAACCACCACTGATAATAATTCACAGACACACGGATCTGAAAAATGACATCAATACTGAATTCAGTGACTACAGAAACCGTGTATCATCGATAGACTTGAAGCTGTGTGCTTCATAATTTCGAAGTTTGACGTCCCTGCCCCTAGTTTGAAACTCGAGATACTTTTACGTCCTGTTATTCTCATATTTCTCATTAATTCCGTCATCAAACTTCGGATTCGCAATCGTGGGGCTGATCGTCACTGCCGCACGGTTTTTCCTTCCGGGAGGCACTTGATCGTAACCTTGTTCCCAATACCACATCGCGAGGAAATAATCCGAAATCCGGCGATTAGATTAGGTCTGCATCTCCCCTTCCCAATGTTGAGCTCGCACTTCGCGACCACAGCGACTATACACTGCAGTGGCCCTCAAATTCCTGATCTGAAAGCTCGAAAGTGTGGGCAGACTGACCCGTGTACAGTTTATAAACGTTACACCCCCTCCCCCGCACGTCTAACAAATTACATAACAGTCTGTAAATTGTGAAATGGTACTTCACGTAGCTCGAGTGAGATTCAACCGCAACGTCGAGAAACAGAGGTCGGAATTTGCACTTGATAAATCGAACAATTAAAATGAGCGCCATAAGAGAAAGCCAGTCAGCGAGTCAGCGAGATGATGAAAGAGGAAAATAAATGAATAGTTTAACTTATAGGTAAATCCTGCATGGCTAATCTCCGTCTTCTCTGTGGCGCATTTTGTTAGCAAGAACTTGACACCGCACCTTGGACCACAATGATCGAAAGCACGCGTAGAATTTTTATCAGGAAGTCGGGGGACACTGGATTACGAACGGCATTTCAATTCTTCTAAATATAACCGTTCCTCTTGTCTTTTTAAATTCAGCCTTTAAATTTCCACCTAACATTACTGTGCCCCAGTGTCATAATTTTGAGCTGAGGGCAAATCTGACGGTAAAAGTGAAATTACTGATACGTAGTAAAAATCTGCTACTGGCTATCCCCATCGCATTGTTTCATTCAGTTTTGAACTCTTACCCCTCCTCCGAGACCACAATTTTAAAACTGAAACCAAAAGGCTGTTCCTATTTCTAATTTGCTCTCAACCCGAGCCCTGGAATCCGCCCTTTCGAGCATTACTTCAGAGACGTCGGGGAGGCTGTTAGGGCTGTCTTAGCCCTCTTCTCTTCTGGCCGAAAAACCAGCCTAGGTCGAAATCTGGCGAGTTGCTACGTGTGTTCGAACCCGGAACCTTCGGATTCCGAGATCAACGCGCTATCCACTCGGCCAACCAGACCTCCACCAAAAGGCTGTTATCATTAATTTGGTGACCATGGAAACCTAATATGTGATATCATTGCATTTTACTTCGTTTTGCTCCTTCTCCTGTGCCAGAATTTTCAGCCGAGAGCAGAACTGAGGTTACAAACGAATTCTGCGACCCTGAAACCCCGTTTTTCGATTCCCACATCACATTTACCTCCTCGTTTAGTTTTGAGTTGGCTTCTCTTTTCCCTCCCGAGGCCTCAAACATTCAAATGGGGTCAACCGGGTGTTGAAAATGAATTTAACAACCCCGAAAATCTAGTATGCGTTATTCATATTGCATTTTATTTCCATCCTACTCCCTCCCCTTCTTTCTCAGTACCACAATTAGCTAAGACAGGGTATCTACTAAGTCTTCAAATTTTTTCTCTGACTTTTACCTGACAATTTTTTTTTTCCTTTTTTATTTGAAGAATCCATGCATAAGAGTCTTCGGATTATTTTTAAATTTCAAACATAAAGCCACGAGATTTCAAGATGGAAGGTGAACAACAACTTCCCGTTGAAAACTCAATTTCACCAAAAATTAGTTTTTCACTCTATTTTTGCCTCTACTACAAAATTAGGATCTTTTTTTGTGAATTAAAATTATACCTGATTTTTTCCATGAATCCGGTATTTTTTTAGACTCTGGAATTTCATTAAGAAAACTATACGGAAACTCACGAGCATATATGAAAACTGATAGGAAAGGACTCGAATTTAAGATAGAGAGGAGTGAGACTCCATCCGCTGTCCCCAAATCTTTTCAATAGTGTGCTAGAACAGATGTTTAGGGAAACGGACAGGGTAGAAAGGGGAATTAAAATCGATGGGGAATATTTGTGTAATTTAAGATTTGCCGATGACGTGGGAGACGTTATACAGCTGGGCCAGGAATTAGCAATAATAAGTAAAAAAGCAGAATTGAAAATAAATAAAAGCTAACACATTGCTCCATCCGGCCGCGAACACCAACCACCATCAAACGCCAAAAGCCCGGTACAAGAGACGGAAAGAAGGACGTAAGCTCTTTGGTGAAATTCGTCGAAGCGGCTCCGGCGAACCGCCCCCAGGAAAAAGCGATCCGAAGATAGTCTGTGATACCAAATCTAGCACCCAAAAAGCCAAGGTATTCGACGATGGAAGCACAGAAGCGACAATGGGTAAACAATTCATGGAGAAATTCGAAAAATTGCTAGAGGACGTGACAATTATCAAAGAGAGGAGCAACGAGTGGGGTGCTCTAAAAGAAGAAGTGGCCATCGTAAAAGCGGATACTGCACAGAGTAAAGAGCAATCCACTCTCCGATGAAGGAACCCGCTGAGCTAACGAGAAGACTTGACGACTTAGCCCAGTACAGCAGGAAAGGGAACGTGATAATACAAGGAATTCCTTTTCAAGAAAATGAAAACTTGGTCCAAATGGTCAAATACCTGGCGAACAAAATAAAGGTGGAGGTCCAAGACCACCACACATGCGGTGTCCATAGATTACCTTCGAAAAGAGAGATTGACCCAATAATCATTAAATTCGACAACTTCGAGGTAAAGAGGATGATGATAAGGAATGCCAAAAAGATGAAGATAAACGGTCGCGACCTCGGAATGAGTAATCATCCGATCTTTGTAGATGAACACTTAATTGGCTCAGACGATAGAATTACTAAACGAAGCAAAGAAAGCGCGAGACCTGGGACAATTTTAATCCGTATGGTCCACAGAGGGACAGATATTCGTACAAGAACCTGAGGGGCAACCTAGGAGAGGAATCACATCGGTGAAGGACCTAACACCGACAGGGAGCAAGACGTGAAACATAGACACAAGAAGCCCCGGGGCCGAGGAGACATACACACCGTCAGCGAAAATATCCGAGCAATACAAGAAGCAGAAAACCGAGGATTCCTCTAATTCGAGGAATTAGAGTGGACGGACATCAGAGCAAGCAAACAGGCATCACCCTGAAAACAACGTCAACAGACCCGGGCAGAGAGAAGTGTACGCAAAGATAGGCAACAACAGCCAGCAGCAAAATGGGAATTTCGTCGATACCGGTAACAGATAGGTTGGAAATGCGGGTAAGTCGTTCTTGCTGCTAAAAAGGGGACGTGATAAGGAACAGGGGAAGTCATGGAACTTCACAAAAAACGCTAAGAGGGTAAATGAGGGAAAGAACAAGCTAAGACATCGGTTGGACAAAACGCATGGGGACAAAATGTTACAAGTAAGTCCCTCAACCCGGGTCACATGCACCGAGAGGGTACTAGCCTGTAATAAGAGACCGTTCTTACCCATCAACAGGTCGAATTACTGAAGGTCAGGAAGGGGGGTGAAAATTCAAATTCTTCACTAAAACTGTCAGGGACTAGCAGGGAAAAATAGGGAATGCGAACTAGATTTTGCATTGAGCAAAGTCAACTGGGATATATTGGGATTATCAGAACCAATACGGGAGGGGGAATTAATGCTACTTAAGAAGAACGGAAACCTCCTTTTCCTGTACGTCAAATCTAAAGGGTATCGAGGCGTAGGTTTCTATGTTCCAAAAAAATGGGTGAAAAAAGTAAAATAAATTAGAGGAATTTTAGAAAGGGTTGCGACACTAAAGCTAGAATTGCAAGCTAATATCATTCTGGTAACAATATTCAAATATACGCCCCCACAAATGTGGCCCAGGAAGAGGAGGTGGAAGCTTTTTATAAGAGGCTAGAAGATGGAAAATCCACCGCCACCGCCGCAATCGTCAGGAGAAAAAAACGCACTGCGGGTTGCCTACCTAAAAATTAGAAAAATTGCAGGGGCAGATCAGCTACTTTCAAGGACATAATCTGTTCTTACATGAAAGATCTCCAAGTTTTCAGACATAACCGACATAATAAAACATAAAATGACATTTTTTATTTTTTATTTTGTGCTCATAGGCTCAGTGAGGCATACTATTACTACATACATATATTTTAGGTAAGTGATGTACCTTGTTCACGTCCCTCACCCAGCCACCCATTTCTGGGTATAAGCGTAGGTCAGATCAACCCACATCGTCCTGTTGGCGGTTTTGTTCGCCCAGTATAGAATGACATAACTACCCATAATCTTCAAGATCCCAAATTGCTACGGGTTGACTAACCTGCCCCTTAATTGCTCGATTTCCAAAGGGTAGCCTACCCTCAGGAGGGGGTTCATGGTTGAGAAGGGAGCTCCCGAAGAGGGAGAAGGGCCTCTGTGGGGGCGTGGGCTACGAACGGAGATGAAGGCCCTGGGTGGGGCGGGAGTAAGAGGACCTGGTGGAAGAGAAAGTCCTTGGTGAGAGAGGGGAACTCGGAGAGAAATGGCTGTGGTGCGGGAGGGGCTGGTGGCGGGGTGGGGTCTTGAGAGTGCAGGGCTCTCGGGGGGAGGGGTGGTCATGGTTGTGAGAGCTCCTGGGTAGATGGTCAGGGATCTTCAAGGAGGTCGGAGGGCCATAGTGAGGACAGGGGCTCTGAAAGGAGATGAAGCCCAGGAGGTAGTGGTTGGTGAGAGGTCCTCGTGGCGAAAGAAATCCTGGGTAGGAGAGGGTGGCAATTGAGGAAGGAGGAGGTGGTGGTGGGTAAGGATCCTAGAGGGGCAGTAAAATTTTGGCAGATAAAGGCCCGGGGTATAAGAGATACTCATGGTAGAAGAGGGAGCTCCTAAAGGGGAGGAAAACTGTGACGGAGACTGTAGAGGGAGGTAAAGGCCCCGGATGGCGGGGGTAATAGTGAGAAAGGAGTCCTGCTGGAGGAGGAAGTCCTTGGTGAGAGAAGTGGCCGGGAAGGCTAATGAAGGCCATGGTGCGGAAGGTTCTGCTCCCGGGAAGTGGGTCTTGAGGGGAAGGGTTCTTGTGCGGGAGGGGTGGTCATGGTGGTGGAAGCTCTTGGTTGGAGGACCAGGGGATCTTCGAGGTAGTTGAGCGAGGAGGCCGTAGGGTGATGGTGATGGAGCCACGGAAGGGAAGGCTATACATAGAGAGGGACTAAAAGGCCGCCATTGGGAGGGAGTAGAGACTGCGGATCGCCTACCCTGCCCCAGTTATTGCTTATTTCTTCATGGATAGCCTACCCATGGTGGAGGAAGCTGGAAGCAGATCCAGGGGGCGTGGCCTCAGGTGGGGGATAAAGGCTCCGGGTGATGGGGGGGATGGTGAGTAAGAGGTCCTGGTGGAGGAGGAAGTCCTGGTTGGAAAAAGGACTGGGAAGGGAAATGAAAGCCATGGTGCGGGAGGGGCTGGTGGCGGGGGTTTGAAGGGAAGGGTGGTTATGGTGGTGGAAGCTCCTGAGTAGAGGACCAGGGGATCTTCGAGGGAGTTGGGACAAGGAGGTCTAGGGGAGGAGCAGTGGATGGGGAAGGCTGTAGCAAAAGATTAAGGCCTTAATTTGGAAGGGCGTAGAAATGCGTGAAGAGGTCTTGGTGGGGGTGTGGTACGTGAACAGAAATGAAGGCCATAGTAGTGGGGTGGTGGTCGGGGGGACGTGGTCTTAATGGGGGACCCTTGGAGTGGAAGAGGGTGATCGGGAGCGACTAGGTGGAGGACTGGGTGATGATTGAAGGTATGAACGGAGGGTGCCACGTGGGGGAGAACCTGTGGACGTTGAAGGTCATAGAGAGAAGGAAAGGGTAATGTGTAGAGATTAAGGCCCAGATTGTGGAGCTTGGTTGCGGTGATTGATGATTGTAGAGGTGAGAAAGAAGTCCAAGGAAGAGGGCCTACCCGGATGTGCAGAAGGAAATGGTTCTCAAGGGGGATACTGCGGAGGTAAAAGACCATTGGGTGGACATTGAAGCCTCTGGTAGGAGATTATGACCGTTGTGGGGGAAGAGTTTGTGGCTGAAGAGGGCTGCGACATTTGAAGTGTAACCGTGGTGAATGAGGGGATCGTGGTGAAATAGGGGGCTCGCGATGAAGAAAGAATGGAAGGGGGTTCATGATGGAAGATTGAGGACCGCTGATAGAGGGAAAGCAAAAAAAGCGCAAAGCAAACCTCAACTCAGGAACAAAAGTTTTAGACCAAACACCGAGAACTGTGATGGTCGGACGAGGCGCGAAGCGCTTATTATATTACTTTTATCCCCCCTATTCTCGGGCGTTTCCGAGATAGGGGTGCGGTACCCCGGAGCCAATTTGGCATGCGTGCACTGCCATACGCTCCTCTATCATCGATTATGTTACTTTATTTGTGTTTTCCAAAAAATGTTATGTATTTACGAGTGCGCATGCGTAAAATAACTCGTTTTTTCACTACTTTGTTACACTCGTACGTACTGGTTAATGCCGTACTATACGGCAGTTCCAAATAAAAATTACTATACAGAAAAAAATCTGTTTATATAATCAACGTCGATTTGGTATCGAAGGGAAAAATCACAAATTAAACTGATTACACTGAACCAGGGGTGTTTCCTGATATATCTACATTCCATTTCCGGGAAATTGAGAATTTTCGATGAAAATAATGAATCAGGAAAGTTTTAAGGATCCACGAACAATGACCAAACATTTTTCAAAAATCAGGAATCGGAAATTCATTCATGAAGATTTCATTGTATTATTGCCAAAGGCTTCTTCGAAAGTCACATGTACATTTACCCTTCCGATCGGAGCAGTAATTTAACACGTGTTTATCACGCGTCCACTTCGCTCATCCGAAACACGCTTAAGCCTAATAGCTCGGTAGTAAATTAATACCGCCTAATGAGGCCTTCGTCGACTACAAGAAAACAACTTACACACTAAGCCCAAATATTATACAGAAGCTGATATGCGAAGTCTTCTTGTCAAAATGAGTAAGCGGGCGTCAAATCGCATCACAAAGCCGTCTGAAGACCAGCTTTCGACCAGATAGGTTCGATTTCCATTAGCGTAATTCGCGCGCGCCGATTCAAATTATCGCGAATCCCTTTTCACTCTAATTCGCCGACAAAGTCGCCCAAACAGTTACAATATTTCGGAATAATTTAATCCCCCTCGGTTACGCCGAGGTTGTTACATGCCGGAGATAAACTTCGGTCCACTGGAGCCCGCGCCGCGCCCGCGAGAAAAGCGAGAAGGCGAGCATACAGCAGCAATTTGAGAGCGACGCTGCCGTCGTCGCCATCGCGCTGCTGCCCCCGCCCCACCGTCATCGACGTCTGCAAAGGCAGAGCGAAGAAGTAATTATGTCAACTTTGATGTCGTTTTGTTAGTTACACCACTTCGGCGGAATATTTCGTTGTTTGTAACGCTGAGCTCATCCTCTCTGAAACCATCATCGACTAGTAAATGTCGCGGCGTCGTCGCCCTTCTTCGCTCGCTCATATTTACTTTTCTTCATCTTTCGAGGTCGGCGGGCGAGGGCTCTATATACACACGTAAGCTTCTCTCTATCACTGTCCGCCTCGTGACCAGTAGTTTATGCTTGTTAGACGACGCTAATCCCCTGTCAGATGCTAACCTCCCTCGCGCAGTCGGTGCTGTCCATCAAGGTCAAAAATTGTCCTCTCGTTTTCGAATATACCCGATTTATGATGCTCAGCTGTCTAAGCTAATTTAGTCCGACGTTTGTTACGTTATGAAACAAAGGCTATAGCCTGGTACGATAGGTGAATCGGCCCAAGTCGATTTTTCCAAATTTTTCTTGTCCTCTACTTGCAGTAGTAAAAGAAAATTTCAGAACCATCGTCTTAATCCTACGCGATCTCGAGATATATGATTTTCACAATTTCAGCTCAGTACATTCCAAATCACATTTGGCTGCACATAGGTTTATTTTATTTTCCCCGGGGTCGGGTGGGTGGGAGTATTCACTAATTTTCGGGAAAAAATGCCTCATACGGATTAGTAAACGATGACTTACTTTTACTAGGGGATTTCAACCTGTCATTATTCGACAATAATTTTAGTAAGTCTGATGAACATCATGGAGTATACAAAGACATCTATTCAGTTATAGATATCAATCACCTTAAGTCACATAACACTATCTAGAATTCTTTAAATAGAACACTGGGCTTGGTAATTGCCAACTTCTCTCACATTGCAGTTTCTGAGGGCGACTCCTTGACCGATACCTGTGACAGTTACCACCTACATCTATTCGTCGAGTTTGGTTTTATGAAGCATCCCTCGAAAAATAATACAACTGCAGCTACAAACCCTCGGAGGTTTGATTTCAAAAAAGTAAATAGTTTATTTAAATTGAAAAATTGGGATGACCTGTGCAAGCTTACAGATAGTAACCAAGCTGCTGAATACATATTTCCAAAATTCAATAACAGACATCTCAAGCAATACAGTGCCTTCAAAAAAGAATACTTGATGGAAAAAATATCCTACTAGGTTCACATGTGAAATTTTTAAAAAAATTGAAAACGAAATCCTCTCTACATAAACAGATCAAAAGGAAACTTTCTAATGAAGAGTTAAAGCAAAAATTCAGGCATATAAGAAAAGAAATCAAGGTTTCAACATCAAAAGCATAACATATGTATAATAATGATTTGGAGGACAGAATGAAGTCTCAACCAAAAGAATTTTTGCAAGAGATTGCCAATAGGCAAAGTAGTAGGTCTGGCACAGAGTTATATACCTTCGGTGAACAAATTTACACTAGTTCAGATACCATTTTTTCCTTTTCTAATTTGCTCTCAACCTGAGCCCTGGAATCCGCCCTTTCGAGCATTACCTCAGAAACGTCGGGGAGGATGCCTGGGCTGTCTCAGCCCTCTTCACTTCTGGCCGAAAAACCGGCCTAGGTCAAAATCTGGCGAGTCGCTACGTGGGATCGAACCCGGGAGCTCCGGATTCCGAGACCAACTGCGGAATAATTTGCAAACTATTTTTCCAGTGTTTCTAGCGATAAAAATATAACTCAGAACCAAACTCAGAGTTCTAATGGGCTGGGGTTACTGGAGCCGAAGACCTTATATCGGTGGGTATGATCACTATCGAGGATATAAAACGTGCCTTGTATGACCTTAAACCTAAATCATCTTGTGGCCCTGATTCCATTCCACCATGCATATTCCGAGCTTACTCACTTTCCCTCGGTACTGATGCGATGCCCGAAAGGGTAGTTTCCAGTGCCTGGGGTGCGGCGTCTCAGGGGCAACTTTGGCATGCGTGCATCGCCATACGTCCTACCACACCATATCACTGTAATACTGTCCTTCAGACAGGTATTTATCCAACAATACAGAAAATATCGAAAGTTATTCCAGTTTACGGGTCAGGCAAAATAAATGAAACAAAAAATTATAGTCCCATGTCTCTAATTCCACTCGCGGTCAAAATTTTTGAAACTGTCTCGCAAAGTATCTATACAATCAATCCAAAAATATCTTATCTCCTTGTCAACGTGGCTTTAGAAAGGATATTCAGTGCAGATAAATCTAATGAACTTCACATATGATGTCAATATAACCCTTTCTAAGGGTGGGCAAATGGATACCATTTACACAGATGTTTTAAAGACATTTGACACTGTCGACCACAAAATCTTACTCCAAAAACTGTGCAGCTTTGGTTTTTTGAAAGATCTAATAATTCTATTTCACTCCTACTTAAACAATAAAATGCATTTTGTCGAGTATGATGGAGTGGCCTTTGTGTGTTACAAGTGTGCTAGGTGTTCCTCAGGGTTCGGTTTTGGGCCCATACCTATTCCTAATTTTTGTCAATAATATTTCTGAAAAAATACAATATTCAGAATTATTGCTGTATGCATACGATATGAAAATTTATAAAATTATAAAATCTCAAAATGATTGTGTTAAACTGTAACAAGATCTTGACTCATTAGTTGAGTTGAGTGATAGTAATTTGTTACCATTTAATACTGACAAAAGTGAAAACATTACCTTTACAAGAAAAATATTCCCCATTTTACACGAGTATAAAACAACAAAAAAATATACATAGGTGTGTAAACTTTGTAAAAGACTTAGGCATCCTTTTGGATTTGAAATTATTATTCAATATGCATATCGATCACATAACTTTAAAAGAATGTTTGGCTCCATAAAGAGAAATGGGACTTGTTATAAAAATTTAGAAACAATGAAAATTCTTTATTCCAGTTTTGTCAGGTCAATCTTGGAATTCTCCTCTGTTGTATGGGACCCCAAAACTCAACAAGATAAAGATAAAATTTGAGAAAATTCAAAATATATTTTTGAAATACTTATATGTACTGCAAAATCGTTACATCCTCCTGAAATTATATAATGAAGAACTTTTGGTTGGCTTTGAGATTATGAGTCTAAAAAATATAAGATGTCTGGCAAAGACGATCTTCTTGAGGAATGTTCTGAATAACAAAATTTTAGATTGCAACAACTTAACACGCATTCAATTTAGAGTCCCTACATTCAATACAAGAAATACTGGTCTATTTGTGACACTTACAGATTCAGCATCAAGTATGGACAATACTCTAGCATTATATAATAATAATACCCAAAAAGACCCTGGGATCGACATATTCTTCATGGGTAGGAGACACTATATTTCATCAGACATTAAAGTACTCGAGGGTATGTATAGGTCCTAGTCTTTGTAGTTCTTTCCCTTATACCGCACAAGAGTTGTTCGTTTCGGCTCCTCGGCTTCCTTCAACCCTCAGTTCTCAATTCACAATTTTCAACTGCCACCGGTGCGCCCCTAACCTCTCGCTCTGACCTTGCTCTGGTGTCTGTCTCACTCTCCATATCCCACACCCTCCATTCGAAAAGTATTTTTTGTTTTTAAGAATTATATTGTACCTACAGTCCCTCCCTGTCAATAGGGCTCTCAGGCACCAGCTGGGGAGGGGGGGGACTCAAATATAAATAAATAAATTTGTCAAATGGTACGAAATGTGGAATATAAGTGAAGGCTCCCAGTATAAACACAACCAAACTTTTTTCACCGTTTTTGATCTACAAAATTGATCTTGAAATTATTTATAAAATGGCGCCTACGCCGCCAGTTTTTAGTTGGCAAAAAAATGTTCATTTGCAAATTTTTATCAACGCATTCTTCACCTTCATGCCAATTTTAAATAGTTTTAGAGTGATACCACATACCTCAAAAATCTATTTTTTTCGTGTTTTTTCCCGCTGATTTTTGCAAAAACCAGGTCCGGCACCTATTACTTTTCAAGTAAGAACTATAGATACAGGGTAACCTTCTGCTAAAAGTTTTAGTTACTGAGATAGATCAGCTGAATAAAAGCATAACTGATTCCCTGAGTCAAGCAAATCACAAAACACAGAAGCTCCCAGGAAAAGAAACCCACAACCTTACCGAATAGCATTAAAACCCGCATTCAAAAAAGAGATCTTCTAAAACGTAAAAAACAGAAATCATTGCGAACCAAATTAGAAATGAATATTCTGTGTAAAAAAATCAAGAACGATTTGAGAAACTTCATCAAGGGGGAAAATGATAGAATGATTAAGAGAAATTTTGGAATATACTAGGAACATAGAACAGATAAATAAAAATCGGTCCCTGGGGAAAAGATATACCACTCATTTGACAAACACAAAAAATCAAAGGCTATACGACAGACAGGAAATTACCAATCATGCAACTGAGTTTTATGCACATTTGTAGAGAGACGAAGACTGTATAGATCCAAAAGAAGCGGAAAATTGAGGAGCTCATTACCAAAGTGATCTAATGGCAAAATTTTAGTTTTGAAAGAACAAACAAAACACTTTATAAGCAAAACAGTAAAGTAGGTAACGGATTTTGTAAGGTAAGGTTCAACCTTCAAGAAACATTTGTTGTTTTTATTTTTGCAAAGTATGCCCCTAGCGCGGCAAGATAGCGTATTGAAAACAAAAGTTCATGAAATTATAATTTTGCAATTAGATCACTTCGGAAATGCGCTCCTCAATTGTGAACAAAAGGTAGCAATGAACCAGAAATTCTTGAGGGTGAAGTGGAAAGTATTATAAAAAAATTGAAAAACAAAAGAGCTTCTGGTCATGACAAAATATCTAACGAAATTTTTATAGTAGGAGGAGTTCCAAAATTCTTAACTAAGCTCTTTAACGCAATTCTGGAAGAAAAGAAAATCCGAAAAGACGGGAAACGTTCATGTATCATTCTAATCTTCAAAAAAGGAGAAAGGGACAATATAAATAATTATAGGCCGAGGGAAGGTTACAAAGTGCCAATCGCCGATCAAAGCGACTCTGGTGGCATTTTATAGTACTCTGTCCACTAACACATGTCGTGATGATTTTAGGTGCCCGCATCTAAATTTCACGAAATAACAAAATTATTAGAGGAGGAAATTAATTTTTTTTTGTTGATCTAAAATTGCATAAAAATAAAATATTTTGGTCTAGGCGGGTGCGATTGAATGGCACTAACATCCAGACATCATAATTTGCATATCTCATTGTTTGAAGGGGCTCGAAAATTTATTATTTTACTATTTTTACAAAGTCTAGAAAAATTAAGAATAGATAAGGTCCCATTTACATAAGGAGGTTGCTGAAGCCTGAAGGATCTGGAAAACAATTTCGGAGTCGAAATTTGAAGTTCTGAACCAGTCTCTAGCATTGACCATTGGTGAGTATCGGTCTGTATTTTCATAATCTATCTTATGTGCTATAATTTCTGTCTGTGCGGTTTTCTGGACTTCACAATCCTAGAATAACATTCAGAAGTTAAATTTCTTACACCTTCTACTGTAATAGCACCTGTTAATAATGTAAACATTGGTAATCGGATGTACTTACCTGTTTCAGTTTCCAATTATGGGAAGTGTAGTGTGTTCTTAAATGAGTTACCAGTTGAAACTGGAATTGTAAAGTGTGGATTAACGAGTGGTTGATTTATTAACAAAACAGAATATCCTGTGTTCTGTCCCCTGTCAGGTAAATATTAACATAATGGATCAAAACCAGTCGTATTTAGTTTTACTTACGCACTGTAATTTATTTTTTCTTATTTCCGGTTTCACTGTCATTTTTAATGTCTAAGTTCTTTTATTATGAAACATGAAACACACAGAATTTTTTTACAAATAGAGTATGCACATTTAATAAAGGAAAGTTTCCGGCAGATTTCGCATTGCGGATCTTTGAAATTGAAACATACCTCTCGCAGCGATGGATAATGGTCCACACTTATGTCCACGTCCAAGCCGGCATTCTTCCATGCCGCCCTGAATGTTGATACGAACACCGGCGATCGGAATTGGTTGAATACTAATGAATTCATGGTAAGTATTACTTTCGATCATGCATTTTTATGTTTGCATGATCAAGCATTACTTGTTCTGTGATTCTCTTTATGAAATCTTTCCACATTCGAAATACCCCAACGTCTAGGGGTTGGACATAGGGTGTGGATCCGGCTGGTAAGGTTTCAACGCGTATTCTCTTTCCGGGAAGGGCGAAGATATTCGGGTCTTTTTGCCCGCTCCATGCATCGATTATAAAGCATGCTTTCGGTCCAATACTGTACCACCTTCTCGACGAATTCTCTCATTTTCTTTTTATCCAGGCGGGTATACGCATTGTTTCTCGAACACGGGGACCGAATTCGCCAGTCGGCTCTTGCAAACACACGTATAGTTTTGGCATGAACTCACCGCTCATCGACAGAGCTGGAAGAATCGTGTATGCGTGAGTCAGAGAATTAAGGCTTGCAGTAAGTACTTCCGTACTCTTCTCCCCTCGGAACGAAAGTGTTCGAGCAGAATGCTGCTCGTAAGCCATGCCCGATTGATCCGCATTGAAAACTTCTTCTTTTCGGAATTCTTGCAGAATGTCATCCTTAATCATCGTTTGAAATTCGACCGCCGCAACCTGAACGTCTTCGATGTTTTTTGTTGAACGAATCGTCGAAAACTTGGTGATCTTCCGTGAGGTAATGCCGTTCTTTTTTTTTGAAGCTTTGTACCCAAGAATGTGACGCTTTGAAGTTAGCAGTACTCATCATCAATCGGGATGCTTTTTCCAGAACCCAAGACTGGAGATGACGATCGTGAATTTGCTGTCCGTCGCGGCGCGCGTCCAGAAATTTACGCATGACACATGTGGAAATTAGCCGGAATTTCTCGCGGTTCGTCCCGACTTTATTAACATAATTTTGGAACCGTGACAGGTAAGATGGATCTTTAACAAGTCGCCAACGGTGCTGAAGCGCCTTGAATGAAGGGTATGCCTTATTCGCACTTTTTCTTCTCTGTTCTTCTCGCCAGTCTAGAACGTTTTTAGCATAGTCGTACGTGATGAAGCTCTTTTTCCGGCCGGTGCTTACACCGAGGTCTTCAAAGGCGACTTCTACGTCATCAATATCGATTTCTTCTGACGGAAGAAAATCCAACCGGTATCATCGTCCACGAAATAACAAAATTATTAGAGGAGGAAATTAATTTTTTTTTGTTGATCTAAAATTGCATAAAAACAAAACATTTTGGTCTAAGCGGGTGCGATTGAATGGCACTAACATCCAGACATCATAATTTGCATATCTCATTGTTTGAAGGGGCTCGAAAATTTATTTTTTACTATTTTTACGAAGTCTAGAAAAATTAAGAATAGATAAGTTCCCATTTACATAAGGAGGTTGCTGAAGCCTGAAGGATCTGGAAAACAATTTCGGAGTCGAAATTTGAAGTTCTGAACCAGTCTCTAGCATTGACCATTGGTGAGTATCGGTCTGTATTTTCATAATCTATCTTATGTGCTATAATTTCTGTCTGTGCGGTTTTCTGGACTTCACAATCCTAGAATAACATTCAGAAGTTAAATTTCTTACACCTTCTACTGTAATAGCTCCTGTTAATAATGTAAACATTGGTAATCGGATGTACTTACCTGTTTCAGTTTCTAATTATGGGAAGTGTAGTGTGTTCTTAAATGAGTTACCAGTTGAAACTGGAATTGTAAAGTGTGGATCAACGAGTGGCTGATTTATTAACAAAACAGAATATCCTGTGTTCTGTCCCCTGTCAGGTAAATATTAACATAATGGATCAAAACCAGTCGTATTTAGTTTTACTTACGCACTGTAATTTATTTTTTCTTATTTCCGGTTTCACTGTCATTTTTAATGTCGAAGTTCTTTTATTATGAAACATGAAACACACAGAATTTTTTTACAAATAGAGTATGCACATTTAATAAAGGAAAGTTTCCGGCAGATTTCGCATTGCGGATCTTTGAAATTGAAACATACCTCTCGCAGCGATGGATAATGGTCCACACTTATGTCCACGTCCAAGCCGGCATTCTTCCATGCCGCCCTGAATGTTGATACGAACACCGGCGATCGGAATTGGTTGAATACTAATGAATTCATGGTAAGTATTACATTTCGATCGTGCATTTTTATGTTTGCATGATCAAGCATTACTAGTTCTGTGATTCTCTTTATGAAATCTTTCCACATTCGAAATACCCCAACGTCTAGGGGTTGGACATAGGGTGTGGATCCGGCTGGTAAGGTTTCAACGCGTATTCTCTTTCCGGGAAGGGCGAAGATATTCGGGTCTTTTTGCCCGCTCCATGCATCGATTATAAAGCATGCTTTCGGTCCAATACTGTACCACCTTCTCGACGAATTCTCTCATTTTCTTTTTATCCAGGCGGGTATACGCATTGTTTCTCGAACACGGGGACCGAATTCGCCAGTCGGCTCTTGCAAACACACGTATAGTTTTGGCATGAACTCACCGCTCATCGACAGAGCTGGAAGAATCGTGTATGCGTGAGTCAGAGAATTAAGGCTTGCAGTAAGTACTTCCGTACTCTTCTCCCCTCGGAACGAAAGTGTTCGAGCAGAATGCTGCTCGTAAGCCATGCCCGATTGATCCGCATTGAAAACTTCTTCTTTTCGGAATTCTTGCAGAATGTCATCCTTAATCATCGTTTGAAATTCGACCGCCGCAACCTGAACGTCTTCGATGTTTTTTGTTGAACGAATCGTCGAAAACTTGGTGATCTTCCGTGAGGTAATGCCGTTCTTTTTTTTGAAGCTTTGTACCCAAGAATGTGACGCTTTGAAGTTAGCAGTACTCATCATCAATCGAGATGCTTTCTCCAGAGCCCAAGACTGGAGATGACGATCGTGAATTTGCAGTCCGTCGCGGCGCGCGTCCAGAAATTTACGCATGACACATGTGGAAATTAGCCGGAATTTCTCGCGGTTCGTCCCGACTTTATTAACATAATTTTGGAACCGTGACAGGTAAGATGGATCTTTAACAAGTCGCCAACGGTGCTGAAGCGCCTTGAATGAAGGGTATGCCTTATTCGCACTTTTTCTTCTCTGTTCTTCTCGCCAGTCTAGAACGTTTTTAGCATAGTCGTACGTGATGAAGCTCTTTTTCCGGCCGGTGCTTACACCGAGGTCTTCAAAGGCGACTTCTACGTCATCAATATCGATTTCTTCTGACGGAAGAAAATCCAAACCGGTATCATCGTCGACGTAGCACGCAGCTCCTTCTTTCAAATCAAGGAGTATATTCTTTATCTTTGTTGCGATTTCTTTTTCTTCCTCAGTTAGATTGTCGAAGGATACTGCTGGACCGTTTTCTGCTTCTGGGAACTGGGACACCAGAAAGCGAAGGATTTTCGTCTCGTTGCTCGCCATACCAACTTTTTTGATTTTTCATGTTACGTCGTTTCTTTTTCAGCATTAAGCTCGAATGACTTCGTAAAACTTTCTGTCATCGTTCTCATTTCGTTTCATTGTTTGAGAAACTTGCTTAGCATTTTCAGTTGATATATATAATCACCTTATTCCAACGATATATGGACGCTGTTAAGTGAGACAGAATCAAAGATAGAATCAAGCGACATTTGTCGACAAAATGAGTTATTAGTATCGTTGGAAAGAGCGTAAAAAGTAGAATTTTTCAAAATTGGGCTCCCGATTCAAAAATGTGTACTCACGTTGAAAAAAACTTATCAGTAAACGGTATGTCATGTATGGCTCATGAACTTCGAATCACGTGTTCTCAAAAAACAGATTTTGCCGTTTTGTTCTGTCTCGCTTAACAGCGTCCAAATGACTTTCCTTTCTTATTTTCAAATTATTCAGTTTTTTCGGGAAATTGAGGCGAACTCGCCATTTCTAATCGCTATTATAGTAATAGCGAATACTAAAAAATGTAAGGTTAACCCTTTATGGAAACATGCACAATAATAATTGGTGTAATAATTAATACTGCGACGAACTGAATTCAGGAATCTTTACTAATAAGAACAATGTAGAATTTCTTCTAAAAATAATCAAAATTCATCACATCTTCAATTATTTTTTCAGCTTATCAGTGTCAAATGTACTTGACTTAAGCCTATCCGTTTTATATGTATAACAGTAACTTATGTGAAACTGGAATCATTTTATGATGTTATTGTGGGTGTCATAAATAAGTGTTGTAATGAATTTTAATGTGTTGCTTTTTTGTTTCTCTGTAATTGTTATTGGTTGTTATGTGAAGAAGGTTAATTGAGTTCATCATTGTTATTTTCTAAATGAAAGAAATTGATCAATATCTGCGATGTGGGCACAAAATTCAGATACCAGTCAACAAATTAATACAGAATAATTATGAAGACGAAGCCCTTCTATCATTTCAATAACCTAGTTAGTTTCTTCTTTCATTTTTGTGAAATTTTCATAATTTATTCTGAGTCGGTATTCGATAAAAATTTCTATGTTCAACACGTAACTTATCTGGCCAAAATTATCATGAAAATGAAAGGCTGGCATGTTTCTGGTTTCTACTGGTCTTTCCAATTCAATTTCCTAACAATTTCTGTTTGATGGCTTTTCAAAAGAGCTAAATTGTTCTCTTGCATTCGCTGATTTGAGATTTGACTACCTAACATGTGGTTGCTTATATTCATGTAGTCGAGATACAGACGTTTACGTGATTCTATATATTGTGGGTTTTTATTTAAATATTGTGCGTAACTGTTGATTTTATATCATTTTTTTTTCTCCAATGTTAATTTCAAAATATAAGAAAGCCAAGTAATTTGCCCCTTCAATTTCTCATGTTAGGCAACTTGTGTCGTGCAAAAGTTTCTGTAGATATTCCCTTTTCCTAGTCATAAGTAGAGCGAGGTAGAGTGTACATTTATGGCAGTAAAAAATAATAATAATAATTTTCCCCCTCCTCCTCTAATAATTTCATTATTTCGTGAAATTTAGATGCGGGCACCTATAATCATTACCGTTTGTGTTGGTAGACAGAGTACTATAAAATGCCACCAGAGTCGCTTTGATCGGCGATTGGCACTTCGTAACCTTCCCTCGCTCAAGTATTTCAAAGATTTTCGCTAAGGTCACACAGGGCAGGATGAAACCTTTTCTAATTCAACCCGAAGAACAGGCGGGATTCCGGGGTGTATTTCCCCAGACTCCCGGATTTCGAATTTCGATCGTAAATACACCTGAATCGTTTGAACATCGTTTGTACACGTTTGTACAGGGCATTTCACCGTTTGCAAAGCAACCTCGAGTACAGAACAGTCAAAGGTTATTCTGGGGGCCAGAGAAACATTAGCCCCCCGAAATGTAATTTGAACGTTTCTCCTGGACCAATCGTTTGAACATCGTTCACGTTTGTACACACCAATTCATCGTTCGTACACCAACCACCCTTCGAATAGGATCAATCACTGCCGAAAGCGGAAATCGTGTAGCTGTTCGAAACAGTTCTCTGTTCAACTGCTAACACGATCCAGGGGAGTGCTTTGAACGACAATTTCCGTTTGTAAGAATAATATATGAAATAAAGTCACGAAACATAGTTTTTGTTGCCATGATTTATTTTTTGTGTGAACTAAAACTAACCTAGCGGTCCTCAAGAACGCACCAAATCTTTTTGCCGGTCCCTGGAGTTGATCCGGTTGAGAAGCACTGGTCTAGAGGATGTTTTCAGAAATTTGGATTGGAGAAAAAGGGGGAATAAAAATTAACTGGAAACACTTAAATAATTTACGCTTTGCTGATGATGTAGTGCTGATAGCAAGCAACAAAGAAGAATTAGAAGACAAACTGGACAAAAACAAACTGACTACAGATCTTGACATGAATCTGGCCAAAACTAAAATAATAAATAACCAAAACAGAACCTGTGACATTAAAATTAACGAAGAAAAAGAAAAGTGGTGGAAAGCGTAATATATCTGGGCTAAAAAAATTGCATGCAATGAATCTCAAGAGGAAGAAATTGAACACAGAATAACCCTCGCTTGGAATAAATTCTGGTCTCTAAAATTCATTTTGAAAGGTTCCTTTCCGTTTCGATCAAAAACCGAAATTTTCAATGCGTGCGTCCTCTCAACTCTAACATATGGCTCCAAAACTTGGACTTTGTCCAAACATCGAAACAAAAAATTAGAAGAACTACTCAAAATTCGATGGAACGATTAATTTTAAATATGGACAAAAAAGATGACATCAGAATCTCAAGTATCAAATTTAAACCATTAATGTGCTGTACAGCTAATAAAAAATAAAAAATGGAGTAGGGGTGGCCACGTAGTAAGACTGCAGGATAACCGTTGGACATACAAATTGACCTTTTAGTACAATACGGGAACAAGGGTAGGCTGCTGGGACATGATGCCTTTCGAAGGATCGCCCAGGACCACAATGAGTGGAGCAGGCTGGGGGAGGCTTTTGCCCGATTCTAGGGCCACGAGCGCGCATTGTAATATGAACTTGTAAAGATAAAGCTTGAGTAGAACAGAATAGGTCAGAGAATAAGCATTACATTCTTGACTATAAGCACTTACTTTATATTAATCTTGCTCCTTCCCCTGCCGTATTTGTAAATTCTCGAGTAATAAAGTCAATGGTGAAATTTCCAACAATGAAAGAGTATTTTAGTAAGTTACTACCTAAGGCATTCCTGAATCATGGTTCACTACTATGAGACACAGCCTTGGGGCGTGGCCCATTGTTAAGAGCCTCGGTCTAAGAAATTCTTGGGTCACAGTCGCTAAATTTTTGAGGGGGACTATCCTCTTAACAATAATATGGGGACGGATTTTCCAAAACGGACTCTGTCCACTTTTGCATTTTTTACAGGAGGCGATAAAAACTTGGTACACGGAGTTCTGTGATTTAAAAATCTTGGGTGATGGACTGGTTGCCTAGTAGAACACTTACTGGAACACCTCTCGTTTAAACATTTCGTTTTTGTTGCGCCATGTGTTCGTGAATGCGTCACGAAGTTGGGTACCTGGACGGAGGCCGTTTTGGAATGATTTTTTATGCCGAATTCGGAAGCAGAATGTTAAGTGAATGTTTAAAAATCATTCCAAAACGGCCTGTATCCTTCTGAAAAGAGCCTCGAACATAATGGAATGCTGTAAAATTGATTATTCAGCAAAATTGAAGTAGAAATCCACTAAGTTGACGTTTTATTAAGTATCAAAAAATGTATTCATCGGTAAAATTTAAATTTTATGTTTAAAAAAGTATCAAAGTACAGGCAAAAATAAAAGAAATTACTCGAGCCGTCGTTTCTTCGAGGTGGCTTCAGGCTTTTCAACATTTTGTCTTTTAACGGATGCCTTCTTTGCTACTGGTGTTTCAGTAAATTCAGGTTCTACAGCAACTTTCGGTTTCGCTACAGCGTTTCGTTGTGACGTTGGTTTTTCCGGAGGGTTTTGTGCGGTACGTTTTTTAGGAGAATCCTTGGGTTTAACGAGTTTGGTTTTCTTGGTTCCCACGCATTTTCCCGAAAACATTTCCCCGAATGACATTTTCCCGAATACAGTTTTTCCCGAAACACTGTAGCCCGAACATTTCTTCCCCGAATGATTGTTACCCGAAAATTGGTTTCCCGAAAAATGCTTTTCCCTAAAGTTTTGCCCCCGAATGCTGATTTACCTACTCAAAAAAAATTTCCCGAATTAATTTACATTAAGTAATTTCCATGGCATTCAGTAAAAGGTGTTAGTACCTACGCTGTTTGTATACCGGTTGGTTAAAGTGAACATGGCTTCAACAGCGTCAACATCGTCAACAACCTCAACAGCAACAGAGAGATCTACACGAATAACCCTCGTTGGTGGCAAACTGCACATAGATGGATACGTTTATCTTCGCTCGCGTCAAAACAAGGACAAAGTATACTGGGACTGCCGGAAAGTCCGCAGTAAAGAGTGCAAGGCAAGGGCCATAACCACAGCTCCGACAGCAAACCAGGAAGTCATTGTATTGAAAGGCCTGTCACAATCACAGCATGAGCATCCACCAAACCAAGAGGAATTGGCCGCGGATGTGGTGACACAGACGATCAAGCGGAAAGCCCAATTACACCCCGAACAACCGCCCGCCCAACTTCTGAGAACAGAGCTTGCGGGCTTCCCGGAAGGGGTCCTCAGTCAGTTGCCAGATCAGCCCGCTTTGGCCCAAACTGTAAGAAGGACACGGCGCCGTGAATTACCACCCAACCCTAGGAGTTTATCGACATTAAACAACGAGTTAGATTACTTACGCACGCTTGGGCACAATGTCGTTCTTGGTTAAATAAAGAATTTAAATTATTGATGTGGAATGTTTTGGGGGAAACTCTTTTGGGAGAATTAGTTTTCGGGGAAAAAATTTTCGGGTATAAAAAGTTCGGGAACATCAATTTTAGGGAGAACAATTTTCGAGATAGAAACATTTGGAGGAAAAATTTTCGGCCTACAGTGTTTCGGGAAAATTGTATTCGAGAAAATGTCATTCGGGGAAATGTTTTCGGGAAAATAATAGGGAATCGGTTTTCTTACATGATGATGGTTTTGAATCGATAGCGTATGTCAGATCGTCATTCTTCGCAGATGGTTTATTCAATTCAGTATGGTAAAAGTTTTCTTCCGCTTCCGTTAAATCCATCAGTACAATTAATTTGAGTACGTCCTTTTTTTTCCCCTGTTGAAACGGATGTTTGTGATGGCAATAGTTTCGGTTTTCTGGCTACGAACTTTGGAATGTTTGGTTTCAACAAATTATGGGAAGTACTATTTCCGCAGAACAAGTTACTATAATGAACAGTTCCTTGCTGACCACATGTGAATAACCATCTACGATTTTTTTGCATTTCCAACTGGTTCACAGACTTGAGAGATGTTCGTGACAGAGTTTTGAAATCGAATACCTGCTAGTCATCACCATACATGAATACTGCTCCGAACTTTTCATATATCTCGTGATACTGAGCCGGTGACTTGATCACAGGAATTTTCCGCAAGATTTTCTTTCAAGACGTGTGTAGCTGTGTACGTTTCAATACGCTGATCCGTGGCTGATCGCTCACTGCGGATACTGCGAGTTCCGTAGATTTACCCTTTCTATGTAGTTGCGAATAGAGTATCGTCTGCTTTGTTTTCGTTAACGTTCAATCAGTTGATGTTTACGAGAAAAGAGACATCATTAATATTTTCAAAGAAATCTCCAGGGAAAAAATTTGTCTCCGTGCACTTATATAAAAAAATATTGTACGGTACGAGTGGGTCAAAAACGCGTTTACGCTTGTTCTGTTGCAGAACTCGGCAGAACTCGCGTTAACGCTCTTTTTCCCCACTAGTACCGTAATATATAGTTCTTGGATGAAGGCCGTTTTGGAACAACTTTTTTTCAGTGTGAAATTCTTTTGGCTTTCTATAGAGGTTTAAACGCTGCAAATAGGTAGTTTGATGATGTAGGTACATGCCTGACAGTATCCTCCACCAGATGGCGCCAAAAAACGACATTCGAAAAAAATGGACAGAGTCCGTTTTGGAAAATCGCTCCTCATATGTAAATAAATTGAGCCCAGTGTTAAAAATCATGATGCCGACATGAACTTCACCAAAAGAAAAGAAAGAAAAAAAAAAAGAAGTGAAAGCCCCCTTTTATTTTTTGAAATTAACAACATTGAAATATGCTGATTCTCTGAGAATCACCCACTTACGAATTTTCTGAGGCTTAAAACCAGGAATTCGCACTTTTCTGAACCATTTACAAGCTAGAGAGTATAGTGTCATCACCGGCTTTACCGGAACTCAAGGAAATGCCCCTGCAGGACCGTCACGCTACTCTCGTTTTTTCTTTCTTTTCTTTCTCGAAAGGAATGCGTGTCGACACTCGATAGGTTCAGGCTGCTTTACATGGTGTACGTGACTTCAGCACTAAATCAACGATCTGATTGATGGAATATTCGTGAAAACATACATTCAGAGCTGGCCTGCAGAGGTCGTATACGTCCCCCGAAATCCATTCCCCATCCTTCGAGTCTTCTTCGGCTCGTTCTCGGTTTTTTTTTTTCAGCGCGAAAATGTATACGAAACTCTCGATTCGGATGTAATGCATCTGCCTTGTCGATTATCTCGCAATTTTCCGTCCTGTTTCTGCTTCATCTACTATGCATAAAGGCTCTCAAGACCAGAGGCGCAAATATAGAAGACGTTTAAGCTTTTCTCGACTTCGCTCTTTCTTTTTTTCTTTCTTTCTTTCTTTTTTTTTTCGGCCCTCTTCCGAGTACACATATTCCACGCAAGCAGCTCGTCGTTTCAGTCAATCGATCTATCATAGTTCGATTCCGGCTGACTAACCGTGAATACGAAATGTCTATGTCGTCCAGTTTGCGTTCGCCGTTTGTGCACACGCCCCAGCCGCCAGTACATTCCAACCCCCTTTCCATCCCCCATCCCATCTGGAAGAATCAGATGTTTTTCATGTCACGTATACGAGTAGGAATCAGCACACGTTGCGTTTCCGTGGCGCCAAAATTCGCCATGTTCGCGATTTCGGATGAAATTGCTAATTTCTGCTGAGGTACGGACATACAGGCTCGCTATCGCCGCCGCGCCGCGGTATATGGAGGTGCAGTTTTGTAAACTCGACGCCCGTCGTCGATATCTCGTGTCAGTATCAGGCGTTAATATATCATCGTGTCAAATCGCACGAACAAACGATCATTAATACGCACGGGGGCCCCTCGAAAATGACATCCGTAATGGGGTACGAGTAAGCGAGGTAATTACTGTAATAAATAAGGCCCGATTTTAACGCCACGTAAGTGTATTAAAATCTTCGACGGAATTTCTGCGCAAAAATATAGGGCAGCGTGACGATGGCGTAAACTGTTTTAAAAATTGAGTTCCACTCTTAGTTTGTACTGGACACATGGTTTCACGAGTTGTACGTTCGGTGATACGTCTCAACACTTCGTGTGTGATAACATATATGACCTGTGATGAGAAAACTTCCCTTACTGTCCTGTAAGGGGGAGCTATACAGATATCAAAAACACATTCCGCGAGTTCGGCACCGCCTGCAGTGATACTTCGATTTCGTCATGCACCCAAATTAGAGGTTCAAAATTTTTTTTCAAAAATATTTGAGATTAAAGATACGTAAAAAAACCATAATTTTACATGCGCTGTATTCAATGAGATCTGGGATACGGAATACGGAAATAATTTATATAGGCGGGTAGGGGAGTAATTTTCGTATTTTCTGTCCGTACAAAGCCCTCAGAATGAAAGTTTTCGAAAATTCTACAGTCTACACCTTGTTTCATAAAACTAATGTTAATGTATTGTGGCGAAGAACGCTCCCGAACATTCGAGATAAGCGAAGAAAGATCGACACGTTTCGAGCAGCAGAATAGAAGTTCGATAACGAGAGCGATAAGAAGTTTAGCCGATAACGCCGGGATATAAAAAGGCCGCTGGCCGACGCCATACAGTCTAGTTTTTTATGCGATAAATTGTGCGTTTTCAAAGCGATCTAGCTACTGTTAGTGTGAGTTGTATTAGTGTGACATTAAAAATTCTTTGTACGGGTTTTCGTGCGTTTTTCGGGGCGAATTTCGTTACATTGGTGTTAGAAGTGGGATTCGACAGTAGGCGTCATGAAAATCTCGTTCAGACATTTGTTTGGACACTCGTCTACTGTGGATTCGGCGTTTCGCGTTAAAGAAGTGAACGTCATCGAAAGTTTCCATCCATGATGGCTCCAAAAAAGTTGTTCGAACTTCCGCAGAGAGCGCTTCAGGAGGAATTGAAGAACCATGACCTATCGCCATCAGGTTCGAAAGCGGAAACTGGTCCAGCGGCTGGAAAACTTCCTGAGAGGTGAAGGTAAGGACCCAGAAATTTTTATCTTCAATGTGGAACCAGAACCAGAAGAAGACGTGACAACAACGGTTACTCTTTAGCACCTTATGTCGATGTTGAGCGAAATGAGGACTGAACAGTCAAAGAAAATGGAAGAAATGAAGGCTGGTCAGCTCAAGAAAGAAGACCTCATCAATCAAAAAGCCGATATTGTCAAGGACGTCGATGAGAAAATCGAGCCGTTGGCTAAGCAAGTGGGTGATCAATCTCGGAAGTTGGAAGACCAGAATAAGAAAATGGCCAAACTAGAAAAAGAGCTGGAGGAACTCCAGACTGGCCGTACTATAATGTCAGTGATGGTACCTCCAGGTAACCAGAAGCCTACCCAGATGGATTCAGCCGCCAGTGCATCGTCAGTGGAGGCTCCAAACAGCCAGCCACGCCAACTGGTTCCAACTTCAAGTGGTAGTGGCTCGGCAAAGGTGAAACTGCCAACGTTTGGTGGTCAGAATTCCTGGGAGACCTACCTCATCCAGCTTGAGGCAGCGGCTGCCAGTAATGGCTGGGACGAAGCGATGAAGGCTACAGCATTGGTCGTCAACCTGCGAGGAGCCACAATGGACGTACTGAAGACGGTTCCAATCGAGGACCAGAGGAATTTTCAGAAGCTGGTGGAAGCCTTGGAACGCTGATATGGGCAAACCCATATGAAGCAACTGCAGAAACGGGAACTGAAGATCCGGTCACAGAGGCGAGGAGAATCGCTTCAAGCCTTTGAAGCGGAAATAGGTAGTTCGTCTCAACAACGCCACCTACCCAACGTCCTTGGGAGAATTCAGAGAGGAAATGGCGGCTTCGGCGTTTATTGATGGAATTGAAGACGAACATATTCAGATGTTGGTGAGAGTTGGTAACCACCAAAACTCTCGGTCTACTTTGGCACAAGCCCTGGAGCTGGAAGCTGCACGGTAAAGCTCCAGAAAGAAAGCCACAGTTCGACAAGCCCAGGCTATGAAACGGAAGAGGAACTGGCAGGCTTGAAGAAAGTTGTGAAAGCAGTAGTAGAGCAGGTGATGGAGGCGAAGAAGCGACCAAACACCGAACGCCCGCGGGGAAAACCGCGATGCTTCCAGTGCGATGAACTGGGACATATTCGTGTCGAGTGCCCCCAAAACAAGAAGACGGACAAACCGAAACAGTTAAACTAAGAGGTCGGGGTGTTGCGGGCCAAACGTCCTGCGGTAGTTTCCCAACAGGCCCACACAATCATCGCCATCAAGAGAACTTTACAGCGTGACGCCTCAAGCAACTGTGTGAAAGGAAAGCTTGGTCGGAAGACTATACTCTTCTGTGTAGACACTGGAGCATCGCACTCGATCCTCCAACGCGAGTTGGTTCCAGCTGAGGAGCAGGACCAGGAGAAGCAGTATATCCTGCGAACAGCCACCAGGGACACAGTACCAGTATATAGGACAGTCCACCTCCGAGTCAAGCTGATGGGAACCTTCCTTGAGCAAGAGTTCCCAGTGGCCGACATACAAGATGCTGCAATCATTGGCTGGGATATGATGGTGCAGCATGGGCTGATCATCGACCCTGAACAGCAGACCCTAAAGTATCGAGATCCGGTCGTAAAGTTCGAGAAGGCTGCAAACTGTGGGCCCAGACAGCTGTATAAGACCAAAGCTAGGAAACTGCCGAAGGGACGGGCCGTCTCAACGCCAGGAGACGAGAAAATATCATCGGAATTCGACCAGTGGGCCAGAGGTGTATTCCGGGGTTTGAAGCCGTCGCAGAGGAAGGTAATGGAGGCTCTTCTGAAGGACTTCAGGAAGATCTTTGCCGAGAACAGCGACAATTATGGCCGGATAGAATTGGTGCAACATCGGATTGCTACTGGGGACAGTCCACCTATCAAGCAGCGCCCACGGAGAGTCCCGTTGGTAAGACAAGAGGAAGTCAACCGGATTATCAATGACCTGCACAGACAGGGCGTGAGCCATCTTCAAGTCCATGGACATCCCCCATTGTGTTGGTACCAAAGAAGGATGGTACAACGCGGTTGTCTGGATTATCGTCGGCTGAATGATATAACTCGGAGTTACCCATTGCCGCAGATCGACGACACAATAGATCTATTAGGTGGAAGCGAGTGGTATTCCACAGTAGATAAGCTCTTTGCGAAGGCAATTTTGCTGCTAGCATTTCTGGCTTCCTTTACGATAAGCTGCGAGCGATTTACTGGTTACCGGTGAACCCTGACTTTCCGTCGCTCGGCGCGATTTACTGGCTACCGGTGAACCCTGAACTTCTCTTCACTGCTGGCAGTCCATTGCCTTCCCTGTTGCAAGTACCACTAGGGAGTATCCGTGTCGTGCCTCGACTGTGCTTCTCTGTGTATAATCGTTAGTGCGTTTGTCGGGGAGAACTCGCCCTCCCCCCCGTGTACATTTCCGTCGTCTACCATTTTCGCCGGCGTCCGTGA
Source organism: Acanthococcus lagerstroemiae (assembly GCA_031841125.1). Taxonomy (NCBI): domain Eukaryota; kingdom Metazoa; phylum Arthropoda; class Insecta; order Hemiptera; family Eriococcidae; genus Acanthococcus; species Acanthococcus lagerstroemiae. The sequence continues at coordinate 28,454,548 of CM063113.1, read as the reverse complement.
CCGTCTGCGTACTCTTAAAACGTGTAGTGTAATTCATAAAATTAGTTGCCGTCTGCGCATTGTAGGTTGCGTAAAGTAAATCGTAAAATATACTTATCTCTTACCCCAACCCCCGTGTGTCGTGATTATTACTCGCTGTCGGAGATGTCCGCGTTTTGGAGTCTCCGCTCCCGCAATGTGCCCCGTGAGGTCACCCATCATCGTGACTCCAACCACCACGTTTCCCCGGAGAGCGCGTCTCGCTGGCCTCCGCGGTCCCGAAACGGGTCAAATTTTACAGAATTCTTCTGCTTATTTGCCGGATCTACTAATTAGTTGATATTAGCTTATCAAACTTGAAGAGGGGAGGGAGGGAAGTTTTCAATTTTTCCAGCCATAAAATGAGCTCATTTCTCTGGAAAATCTTATTTCTTAAATATCGCCATCTGAGAATCCCATTTTGCACACGAATGTAAGCTAACGAATTAGTAAAAGAAAAAACAGGATTCGGTTGTTCACTTCCGCATTGGAAATAATTTTCCCACCTGAGAAATGCGTAAAATTGTTTTGTGAGCTCCCTGTGGATTTATCTCTGTCTGTACATACGATTGGATGTTTGCCTGGCTGAATATAGTCCCTTATTTTTCATTTCTAACTGATGGCCGAAGTTGGTCACAGCGAAGGAAACAGGATGGTTTTTAATACTAAGCCACAGGAACCAATAAAGGAAGAAGACACAGCAAGATACTCTTCCTATTTGGATACTTTTGAAAATTATTCACTAATAATTCACTTGGCTGCCGATCGATATGTCTTGAAACCGAAATTCAAAATGATATCTGTCCTCAGTGCCTTATTCTGAATATTTTTGGACGTACGTAAGTCACTACGAAAAAACTTGGATTTCTAATTGACTCCAAAGCTTTGTGAGACCTTTTTGGCCTTGAGTTAGAACGAAAATGGGACGGCAGAGAAAAGGAGGACGGCTGCAGAAGTCAAATTCTTTAGACGGCAACCCGAAATCTTACCAAAAAGCAAAACAGTACGAAGTTTTGATACAATTTGGCCGAACGATTATACCGAATTTTATTTTTCGAGTTGGAAAGTTCTTGCTTACCATTGGAGTGAAAATAGTATAATGTAGAGAAAATGTATTTTTCCATTCAGGCATTAACTATGTTTACACAGCCGAGGTTCTGGAATTCAAAGTCCCAACGAAAAAAACAGGACACGACGCTGTCGAGCATTCGAGACGAAGGATTAACGGCAAACCGTTTTTTTTTTTTCTCGCCCTTTCTCTCTTAATTACATCGCTTACGTGCTTGGTAATTGTATTTTGACACACTTCGATGCCCACCGTTAAGCCTTTGAATGAAAATCTTTTCTCGGGCGTTGCGTTCGAAATGTAATTATTTTCTTTACGCGAAAATTGACGAGTCTGTCGGCAGGGGTTCTCAAACTGCAGCCAGCTCATTTTTTATAATGGTTTTCTGCATTTAAGAATCGCTACCTACGACTTATAATTAAGATTTGTAACTTCTACCCGCCGAACCATAAACTGACCACGGCAAACCAGGATAGGTAAATTAGTGAATTAGTAATTTAAAATCAGGATCTGCACATCATTTAGGAAGCTGGAAAAAATCGTGGGTTCAGATCAAAAGGAAAGAAAAATAAGTCAGAGACCAAGGAGAAGATTATGATCTTGTGATCTTTTCGCTTTTTTATGTTTAGATAACGATTTTCAATTTTCCTGATTTATGAGATCTTTTTGATCTTGGATCATGGTCTTATATCATTTTTAGAAACGAGAAAAAGAATAAGATCATTCAGATTACAATTAGTGATATTTTGGTAATCTGAGATCATGTTCCTTCTAAGTTTATCGAAAATCACTATTGATAATGAAACATACTTCTAATTATTTCACTCACGTGGGAACAAATAAATCTGGTGTAAATTTATCATTATTCCCCATCACCGCCTCGTTTCTGAATAGAACACTTCAAATATTGTAGAAAATTTTTACATTTTGATTTTTCGGCAGAGACGGACAAGACCGTATTCGGTAGTTTCATTGTAATGCGGATACCTTTTGCACTTAGGTCTCTAAATTTTTTTTTTCAAAGTTGAAATGTTTTTCAAAGTTTGAGTGATTAAGATGTACCCTCTGAAGCACCACATCTACCTCCCGTTCATCCATACACGCAGGGTGTTTTGCAAACTAACGCCTTCTCTTCTTTTTTTTTTCTCTCTTTTTTTATCCAACCCGAAGTCGGATCTTAGATGAAACTGGATCTTCAAGTTACAAGATCTAGTTTCTTTTCGGATACAATTATTTTCTTTCCTCTAAAAATGGGGCTCGAACGTATCGCCCACTTAAGAATCTTAAATCGAAAGGTACAGAACAAAATATCGAGACAGAGATTCCTTGGGTAGCTGATTTCAAATATCGCATCAAATTATTTGGAATTCTGTTCTTATTTTGACCTAAGCCTAAATTTTGGACCCAGCTCCAATTAGAGCCCAAATATTCAAACTGTGCACCCAAAATGAGTAAAATGAAAGTGACGTAAACACTAGAACAAAGTACGAGTATAAATACGTTCTGTTTTATTCAAAGATATTTGATCCAACCCCGGTTTGAGTTCAAGATTTGTACTTCGAGTAAGGTTCTTTTGGGTTACTAATTTCAAATATTGCATCGGACTGCTGATCAAATCTTAATTTCTGCCCAGAAAAGGACAAAATTAAATTTGTTTGAATAAATAAATAATTGAAATTTTCGGAGGGGAGGGAGGGAGGGGTCGTTGATTTCGAACATGGTACCAGATTTTTGACCTGACTCAACCTGGACCACAAATTTAACATTTTACCATCGAATGGGCATAATTAACTTGGATTTTAAAATGTATCGAAATTAGCTGTACCCATGGGAATTTTTTCGTATTCTTTCCCAGAAACGAAGGTTGAGATCTTTCGATTGAAAACATCAATTTATAATGAAATTTGTATAACTACATGAAATGTTCTATATATAGAAAAGAAAGCCCATTTTATATGTGATGACTAGTAGTGAAAGTCAAATTTTTCTATCCTTTTTTGTTCTCAAGTTATAAGAAATTGAAGCCATGAAATATCTGAAATATTTATTTACATTGTACATGGAAACAGTTGACATGACATTTGTTGAACTCCACATGGGTCCTTAGCCCTCAGGTATTAGGCAATATTACTTTATCTTGAACTATTATTACCACGAGACGGATGGCCCCAGAGATGAACTCTTCTTTTTCTTATTTCTGTCAGTTCTGTTCTTTCGTAACCAAATGGACGGAGTGACTGAATAAAATAGTAACCGCATGGATGAAGTAGATGTACGAGAGAATAAGCGATTACATTCATCATTTTATTTTATTACTTTTTTTCTGGGATAACGTTCTTTTACTTTAATATTTTCTTTTAAAGGCCACGAATGTGGTCGACTTTCTTGTGGCCTGGATGCAAAAGGAGAATTTCTTCCATTTTAGGAATGCTACTACTCCGATGATAGTGGGGCGTATGGCGGTGCACGTATGCCAAATTGGCCCCGAGACACCGCACCCCCTATCCTGGAATTACCCCGATTAGGCCTACGTCAGGATTGAGAGGAACGGAATGCTGCTACTAGGCCAATTCCTCTCTCGGTGCGCTCATGGAATTATGAACTCTGAACAAATTTTTATGTTGAAACACAAACATTAATAGTATCATTTTGTACAGTTCTGTTGATTTTGGGACACTTTGTGCTCTAGAAATGTCATTTGCTGACGTTATTTTTCCTAATTCCCATTTCAAGGGTTACAAATAATACGACGATCTTCCCAATGTATAACTCCGTAGCCAGGGTTGGGCATGCTTTGGAAAACAGCCCAAGAAATTACATATCTCACGACTCTAATACTGTCAACATTTACACCCCTCCCCTCACATTTCGGAAGAGCTCCCAAATTTAAAATCTGACTTATGGTGGAGAAAATTAACGTGTCTTAGAAATTTGAGTAAAATATTGAAATGAAGACTTTCTTGTTACTCATTTCAAAACTGTAACCGAGTTTTCATGCAGCCCAGAGTTGTAGTGGATAATTTGAATTTCACGCTCGACATGAGCAAAGTGTGCGTGATTCACGAAAAAATCGAATTCAGTATCACAAAAGAAATTCTTAGAGTAACTGATGATTGTGAGTCAGCTCGTCATATTTTTGATACCGACACTTGTGGGACCCCAAAATTTAAATTGAGATCCCGAAGTGGACAAACTATCGAAATCACGAACTTTAATGATCGTTGAATTCGAATATGCGCGAATTTCTAGGTTCGATTCGAGTTTAAAAAACTACATACACTGAAATAGACAAAAATTACTCAAACTTGAAAATGTCAAAGGGTTCTAATTCTTTTTTATCGTTACAAAAATTCGAGTAGTTCAATTTGTCAAATGACGATTTTCTAAATGCAGCTCATGATTTCATAGAAAATAATGAACGCTGTTTTATTTTTTTAGCCCTCTACGAAAAATGTATTTCACAATCAGGCGACACAATCGAACGACAAGATCACACGACAGGATGGATACCAGAAATGCTGACAGATGCCGAGAATCCTAGCTCGATCTTCAAAAACGCAAGAATAATCGAACCGCGTACACCCAAACCCCTGTTTTAAAAGAACCCGAGCTCTTGAAACTGAAAAAGGAACCACCCGAACTCGACCACAGTTACACTGGATGAAGAATAAAAATCGACGGGGTTCGATATTCATGGCTCTTCCTGAAAGCGTTCATCTCGCTCCATCTCCAATAGCTGATGACATTTCGAAAGAACCGAAACAGCGTCAAGACAGATTTACGGCGTTTTGAGTCTGCAATTTTATTAACATTTCGAGATAATTGGACAGTAAAGGAATATTCACGGCGTGGCAGTTATGCAATTATATTAACATTCCAGCCATGGTTATTGCTGCATTCGAATTCGAAGTACAACATATTTCAAGATGTATACATATGTTTAGCGAGCGCTCTTCAACATTCTTTCGGATTCTTCAAAGTTATCCCGGCTTAATTCAGACGTTTATAAGGATATTCAGATTGATTTGAGATTCTTTAAGATCTTCGAAATATTTTTCGGACTCACGAAGACATTTTATTGAACGCTATTCGAACTTCATAAAGTCTTTTCAAAACTTTTTTTAGGAAACGGAACTTCTTCAAAACTCTTCCAGAAAACTCATTTTAAAACTATTTTTAATCGATTTTTCATTTATTTGGTGGGTAGGGAATTGAGAATTGATAATGACTCTTAAGCCAAAATTGAAGACCACAGATCGACATTAAAAACCCATGTAAATTATTAAAACCACAGCTAATTCTTAATTTTGTTTCATGCATTTTTTCTAAATAGGCAAAAAATCTCTAATTTGATAGTTTTTCATTTTTAAAGGCTTGAATGTACCCCCTCCCCCCTAATAATCATCCTTGGACAAATTCGAATTAGAATTTGGTCATTTGATGGTTCAGAAAATATTGAAAGATGAAATGAAATTTATCGGCTTTGGGCTGTCATTTGGATTTCAGGGTCCTATCCGCGTCGATATCAAAAATTTAACGAACTGCTGATGTTATTTTCGAACTACGCGACCCAACTTTCCCTCGTTTCCTTCACTTTAATAATTGATTCCGTTTCCGAAAAGTCAATTTGTATCACTTCAGAAGTCCAGTTTTAGCTTCTAAAGTCTAATTCGGGAGCCCAAGAGAAACCTGATGAAATTTTCAAATTTACGGAGCCAAGAAATCTCTAATTCGATACTTTACTCAATTTCCCAAGGAAAGTAAATCTTGATTATTTCAAGAGCTAGTATCGACTCTCAAATCGCTGTTCGATGAGGAAACTGATAAAGTTTTCGAATTCAGCGACGCGAGAAACTACTCCTATTTTAATATGCGGATTTTACGGGGTTCGAACTTGAAAAGTTTAGTCGGGACCACAGAAAAGGCATACGAATAAAAAAAGAGACGAAAGCGTGTAGAAAAAGCATACTTTTATGCGAGAACTGGAACGTACGAAACTGTGACAGAGCCGAAATCGAACTGTATACAACTAAAAAAAAAAAAAAAAAAAAAAAAAAAAAAAAACTAATGGGAAGGAAGAAAAGGACAACAAAAGGAAAGGACAATGGGTGAGAAGGAGAATGTGGAATTGAAAAATGTCACGCACTGGATGAAGGTATAGAAATGCAGGAGACAAAAGCGTTTGCATCGAGCAACACAGAACGTGGTCAGGCCGGATGACTAGACGACATAAATATACATATATACAGTAGGGGAGAGAATCGCCGCAAATACTTCACTCGATTTTCTAAGAGGAATCAAATTTGAACATTGTGGAACTCAATTTGTATACTGGAACTCAAATTAGGATTTAACGAAGAATCTCGTGAAATCATCGACTCAGAAGCCCTTATTTTGATCATGAAATTTCAAGTTAGTAGTAAGTTCTAGGCCTGCTTCGACGGATCAAATTTTTTTACCGAAAAAACTTGGCCTTGCTATTCGAATGAAGGAAACAGATTGTCATTCTATTCTTTTCTCATTCATGAATGAAACGTTCAAGAGTGGGCTCATCTCTGTTCTTTGCGAGAAAAAAGGAAATGGATAATGTATTCCTTCATTCTGCATCTCTTCTTGGACGCTGTTAAGCAAAAGCGCCCAAGTGACAAAATCTGTTTTTGAGTGATGCCGGTTTATAGACATAGCGTTTACTGATAAGCTTTTTTCAACGTGGATACACATTTTTGTATCGGGGGCCCAATTTTAAAAATTCTACTTTTTACGCTTTTTCCAACGATACTAATAACTCATTTTGTAAACAAATGTCGCTTGGGCGGGTTTTGCTGAACAGCGTCCCCTTGTCGCTCAAAGACGCTAGGGTGTCACACGTCGGCTCAACTTTGGGATAAAAGATGAGAGGTTCAACAGTTTACAGTGTAAAGTATTGGTCACGGTTTTTATTCTTCGATGATAAAAAATTACAATGTTATATCGTTATGAAAAAGCCACAGCTGCTAAACTACGTCGATGAATAAAACATTTCAGTCAGTATTATGCATCAGCCCCAACCTAATTCCAAATTCCATTTTGGCTATTTGAGTTGCTGCCCATCGGGAATTTCTCGATGTCCCGGTGGACATGTCCACCACTCTCCATAGCTTAATACCGACTCGTGAAAGGATTTCTACGAGAAAAAAAAAATCATTCTGGCTTCCCCAGACCTCGTTATACATATACATACGTGAATGGGCTGTATACTTGGTACTTAAGGAGTGTAGCCTCTAATCATCCGTTTGAAACAATCTGAACATCAAAGTGCAAAAAAGGTTCTCATTAATAGATCTGTTCGGGCAGCGTACAGAAAATACCAAAATTGACAAAATGTACAGAAAGTGCGTTCGGTCAACTTTTCTGCACTTTCTGTAACTGCAGAGAGAATGTTCGAGCACCGACTTTCTGGAGTTTCTGTAAGTTTCTGTATTTGCAGAACTACAGTACCGCTGGAGGTACTGTAAGTTTCTGTAACTTCTTTTTGAACAGTTGGAACGGAAAAAAACTTTGTTATTCCTTATAACAAAACTTGATAACAATTAAATAATTTCAAGAGAGAACGTTGAAGGTGATTTGGAATTGTTCAATTTTATTTTATGTTGAGATTTATCAATGAAAATAGGAAATTTCAACAGGAAGTGCAGGAAAAGTGTTCGAGCATACGCTAAAACGATTACACAACAGCGCTACAGAAACTTACAGAAACGAACAGAGACGTTTGTACAGAACTTACAGAAAAAATCATCAAGATTAATTTCTGTACGCTGCCCGAACAGACCTAATATGGAATTACCTACGACCTACAGATACAAAAAAAAATCCTGTGTATTACACTTTTCTCATTCAAATTCATCGTTCTGCAGCTATACCCTCTCCTCGCGAATGTACATTTTTAAATAAATCGTCCTGCCTATTCCCTGCGTATCAGGATGCAAACGTCTCACAAACGTCTTTTATTTCCTGCATTTCTGTACATCCGGTACCTGACCTTTTCAATACCCCCTTCTTCTTCTTCTTATTATTATTATTATTATTATTATTATTATCTTGACTCATTTCTCCTTTCTCCTACCTCGACTGGCCAGACAGGACATCAGTTTAGTTTTCAGTTTCATGTTTCGTATGTAGCTCAAAACGCCCGATCAGTTTAGTTTACTTACAGTTCAGATATAGTTCAATCACAGTTTACGCCTTTCAGCACTCCCATTAAGATCAGTTTGTACTATCGATCCATCAATACACACGCTTTTCACACACTCTCGTTTTTCGATTTCGAATTTCTCAACACTTCGCGTACGAATCCCCAGAAAACCGCAAGTCTCTTTCATTTCTGAATTTGGAGCTTGGTTCTGTGGATGCCAATGAAATGTCACAATTTTCGGATATATACTCGTAGAATTACGCATACCCGCAAACAAGGTAAAATTAGCTCTCTCAGTGGATACCAAGCTCCAGATATTTTTACAGACCTGATGTGCTTGGATATTTTTTATTATTTTATTAATTTTGCTCATTTTTAGATCCGGTTATACGTTTCGCATAAATCACGAGTTGAATAACCAACCTTCCCTCGCCCCTACATATAATCCATGATTGAATCGCTCTTTTGCATTATTTTTTCTCTGCCTTCTCAAATGCGAAGTAGTTAGGCATAAAGATGCAATTTATTCGCGCTAATGTGCTCAAATGCTCGCACGTTAACAATTCTCAAAAGGTTTCTCACGAGGGAATAAAACTGATACAACTACCAGAATCTTCCTGCGTGTAGGCGTAGCGCCGCCATATCACAGAACTCAAACTATTATCAGACTCAGTGGGTAGATAGCGCCAGCCATTCGCTATCCTCGAAATTTCCTGCTGCAAATGTTATTTTAAATCGCGAATGTATATTCCGCAGTCTTCAAAAAGCAGGCGATAAACGCAAGGGCCGAACGAAAATAACAACGAGAACAATGAGAATTTCTACATTTTCGGTAAAGAAATTAATCTAGCTGACATCGAGGGCGATAATGCGGTTTAACTCGATAAATGGAGAATAACAAACGAAAATATTCGCAAAAAATGAATACAAACAACGGAACGCCGAACAGAACACAATTTTAAAAGGCAACCCAAATGGTCTATGCTGAATAAATAAATTAATAGCGTCAAACGAAAATCAACAAAAAGTGGAGAGACAGAAAGGAAATATAAAGTAAAGATAAGAATACTAAAATTAAAGAACAATTAACAAGTAAGACAGGGAAAGTAAGCTAAAATAATTCACTCCGTTGAGAAGGAAGAAAAGAAAAATGAATTGTTAATGGGACAGTAATGAAGACGGATTCAGGAAAAAAAAAGGAAATTTGCCTTCCAGTCTGCTGAAAATAATGTTGTTTTTTTCTCTTTCGTCGAAGACAGAAAATACGAAAAAATCTGATAGATGGAGACGATAAGCTCCTCGACTGAAAAAAAAAAAAAAAAGTGATGAAAGAAGAATGAAAATATTTTAAATGTATGAAAGTACGTATACAATGAGAAGAGACGCTGCGAATAAAGACTCAAGGGAATACTACTTAGGAAGGAATTTCAGGTTGAAAAATAGTATTTTGTGTAACATTGAGCTCGTGTGCAGTCATAGAGGCCTCAAGATTCAGTAAATATACAGGACAGAGCTGATCGATATTCAGATCTTGGATAAAAGCGTTCTTTTCTATGAGGCAACCATCTATGTGCCATTCTGCCCCTGATAGAATTGGAATGATATTTTATCTTATCTGCACCTAATCTCTTGTATCCTACAGTTGTCTGCTCTAAGAAAGTATACCCACATACTTAAGAAACAAACTCTTTCAGGTCGCCCCCATGAACGAAACAAATAGAAATACCAAAAAGAGCTAAGAAAAACCCTTAAACATTTAGATGATGGCGTGGAGATAGATCAGCTGAATAAAATCATAACTGATTCCCTAACTCCAACAAATACACAGAAGCTCCCAGGAAAAGAAACCCCCTTAACCTTGCCGGATAGTATTAAAACCCTGATTCAAAAGAAGAGAACATCTAAAACGTAAAAAACACAAATCATTGAGAACCAAATTAGAACTGAATATTCTGTGTAAAAAAATCAAGGACGATTTGAGAAACTTCAACCAGGGAAAAAATGATAGAATGATTAGAGAAATTTTGGAATCTACCAGGACATAAGACAGATAAATAAAACTCGGTCCCTCGAGAAAAGATATACCACTCATTTGACAAACACAAAAAATCAAATGCTTATGACAGACAGGAAATCAACAATCATGCAACTGAGTTTTATGCACAACTGGACAGAAACAAAAATTGTATAGATCCAAAGGAAACAAGAAATTGTGAACAAAAGGTAGAGAATGAACGAGAAATTCTAGACGATGAAGTGGACAGTATTATAAGAAAATTGAAAAACAAAAGAAATTCTGGTCGTGACAAAATATCTGACGAATTTTTTAAGGTAAGGGGGGAAATTATACCGAAAATCTTAACTAGGCTCTTTAACAAAATTCTGAAATAAAAGAAAATCTCAAAAGACTGGAAGCGTTCAGATATCATTCTTATCTTTAAAAAAAGGAGAATGAGACAAGATAAATAATTATAGGCCGACCAGTCTAAGCTCAAGTATTTCAAAGATTTTCTCCAAGGTCACACAAGGCAGGATTAAATCTTTTCTAATTCAACCCACAGAAAAGGCGAGATTTCGGCCGGGCACAACGGATTATCTCAACACCATTGACCAGTTAATCGAGAAATGAAATGAATATCACCAGGGTGAACTCCATCTGGCCTTCATAGACTTTACCAAAGTTTTGACTCACTTAAGAACAAATTCTTGCTGTCAGCACTAAAAAATTAAGGGGTTCCGGAAACTCTAATCAAAATTATCAAGGAAATGTACGAGGGGCTAGAAAGGAAAATTGTAAGAGATGTAGTGGTGTAGCATGATACATTGAAGCGATAATTTTTCGAATTAAGAGTCTCGAGCAAAGGAGCTTGAGACCTAAAGGAACGATGGTTTCGTATATCACAATTCCGAAATTTGGGCGGGACATCTGACTTTCCGGGAAATTAAACTACAGTGGGAAATTACTTTCCCGTCCAAAGGGGAGTAAGGCAGGGAAACCCCCTTATCTCCATTATTATTCACCTGTGGTCTGGAGGAAGTTTTCAGAAATTGACACTGGAGAAAAAAGGGTGTAAAAATAAAGGGGAAAACTTGGAAAATTTACGCTTTGCTGATGTAGTGCTGATAGCAAGCAACAAAGAAGAATTAGAAGACATGGTACGGTAACTGAACACAGAAACGGGCTGACTGCAGGTCTGAGCATGAATCTGGCCAAAACTAAACTAATAAATAACCAAAACCGAACCTATTACATTAAAATTCACATAGAAAAAATAATAAAAGGAGTGGAAAGCGTAATATATTTCAGGCCAAAAAATTTCATGCAACAAATCTCAAGAGGAAGAAATTGAACATAAAATAACTCTTGCTTGGAATAAATTCTAGTCTCTGAAGTTCATTTTGCTTGATCATACAGCGAAATTTTCAATGCGTGTATCCTTCCAACTCTATCATATAGCTCCGAAATGTGGACGTTGTCCAAAAAATGATACAAGAAATTAGACCTACTCACAATTCGATGGAACGATTAATTTTGAATATCTAGAAAAAAGACCATATCAGAATCTCAACTATCAAATTTAAATTTGAAAAACAATAAATGTGCTGTGCAGCTGATAAAAAATAGAAAATGGAGTTGGGGTGGCCACATAGCAAGACTGCAGGACAACGTCGGACTTACAAATTGACTTTCTGGTACAATACGGGAACAAGAAGGCAAGGTAACGAGAATCTAATCCAATTAATAACATAACACTCACTCAAAACACTCACTGATTGGACAGACTACACAACCATAGACAACCAATAGAAACACACCAAATAGGTTTCACCATACTATACTACATACCACTATAAATACAGAACGACAAAGAGAAAAGTGTTTAGGGTACTGCACTGAAGATGACATAACAGCCGAAAGCGCTCTGGAGTACGGAAGGAAGAAATTATGAATTGGTACACCTTAAATATAAAAACTAAGTTCCCTCACACTCCAACATGGACACTAAAATCACTTATGATGTTCCAAAAAATGTCTCACGAAAAACAGGACCACTAACTTTAAAGCCGTTTTTCTCAAAACTATGTTTTTTGTATAATCAAATTTAAAGAATGGTAACTCGGCCATTTTTTAAACTTTTGACCTATACCCTACTATATCGAATTTCATGTTTGCTGACTTTAAGTACCTTTTCCCAGATCGCATCACATATAACATTTTGAACATCCTAATGAATATTTTTCCTTTCCCAATAGCATAGAAATGTCTCAAAATATGTCCAAATTAATACTGTTATACATATAAAAATTTACCGTAAATATCGACAACTCAAAAATGACCGAATGTTTCGAAATTTGCACAATAAAAGGGGGAAATATCAACTTTTTTGAATTATGAGATAAGTATATTAGAAGGGCTTAAGTGTTGCGTCTTTATGGATATAAGGAGTTAATGATTCAATCTATATTAGGCCGGTAACATGGGTGCGAGCTGAGAGGTATTTTAATCTCACCAACAGAGCCAAAAGTCCATCTTCTAGCAGAAAGGCTAAAATCTTTTTTATTTTTGCTTGTTTGGACTTTCTTCTGTTATTTAAGTACACAATTTTCAATCTGTGCGAGAGTATTCTTACCACCAAAACTTTTGCTTTCTGCAGAGATCCCTCTCCCTTTTTGTGACAAATTCTGCGCACAGATCTGAATTCTACATATATCATATTACCACTAAATCAAAATGCAACTTTCCAGTTAGCCTAATCGGGAAAATTCAAGCATCTTCTCTCTCTGAGTTCTCCAAGAGGCCGGTGGCCAACTAATCCTTTCATTGAGTAAAATCATATGTCCGACAGAATAATACCACATACAGCAGCGTTTCCCGAACGGTGTTCCGCGGAACCCTGGGGTTCTGTGGAAGGGTCACAAGGGTTCCACGTTCAGTCCAAGACTTAAATAAATAAAACGTTCGTAGACAAAAATCATAACCGCGTCGCCGCACGAGCGCATGAAAAGGCGCGGATACACGAGCGGAAAACTCCGATGGCTTTTGAAGAATTTTATCACGAATCTTCGGGGAAAATTTTCTAAATCTTCGAAGAATTTCCTCGAAAATTTTCAGAAAACAACTCCAATCATTTTCGAAGAATCTCGAAAATTTTCAATGTTTTCAAGAAAGTTCACTAAAAAAATGTTCGATAATCTCTGAAGAATTTCATCGTAAATCTTCGGAAAAAATTTCGGATGAATTTTAAGCAATTTTATTATAAATTTTCGGAAAAAATATCCAATAATTTCTTAAGAATTCAGAAAAAATCTCTATTGTTTTCCAAAAAATTTCATAAAAATTCTTCCAGAAAATTTCCTGATAATTTTTGGAGAATTTTATCGAAAGCACTCGGGAGAATAACACCAAGAGTTTTGAAAAATTGTACCGAAAATCTTCAGGAAAACCCTTCAATTATTTCCAAGGAATTTCATAAAAAATATTCGGGATGATTCCTTCGATTTTCAAAGATTATTTCCAAAGAACTTTATCGAAAATATTAAGGGTAAATTTCCGATCATTTTCAACGAATTTTATTGGACCTCTTTTTTTTTCTTTTTTTTTTAATAACGAGTCATTTAATGCCTAACGGCTATGGTCTCGGTATGGAATTACAATAATTACTGAGTTTGGATTTTAAGGTTATAGGTAAGCGGTATACATAGTAAGATTTAAATTAGGTGTAGTATACAGTACTGAACTGGGAAATCGATTAATAGTGGTAAGATTTCAGGAAAAATTTGTGGGAAATTTTAGGAAAACTCTGCAATTATTCCGAAGGATTTTATCGGAAATCATTGAGAAATACCTTCGATGATTCTTGAAGGTTTTCATTAGAAAGAACATTCTTGGAAAACATTGGAAATTTTTTCTAAAAGTTTTCGATGAGATTCTTCGGAAAGTACCGGATTTATTTCCTGAAAATTTCCCATGCAATTCTTTAAAAATTATCAGAAAATTTTCCCGACGATTTTCGAGGAAATTCTCTGGAAAACACTGGACTTTTTTCTGAATATTTCCGATGAAAATTCTCCGGAAATCATCACATTTTTTCTCCAAGATTTATTATTAATTCCTTACAAATCATTGGGAATTTCCCCCGAATATGTTTAACGAAAATCTCTGAAAAGCATCAACATTTTCTCCAAGGTTTTCCTTCAATAATCATCAGGGATACTTTTCGATGATTCCTGATAAAATTGTTTAGAATCATTGCAGATTTTTCTTAAAATTTCTGAAAAAATTCGCCTGAAATCATAGGAGATATATCTCAATGATGCCCGATGACATTCTTCGAAAATTATCGCAAATTTTTCCTGAATAAGAGATTTTTTTTCGAAGATTGCCGATGAAATTCTTCGGAGATTTAGAAAATTTTTCCTGAAGATTCTTGATAAAATTCTTCAAAAGTCATCGGAGTTTTCCCCGAATATTTCCCATGAAATTCTTGTCAAAGAGACCGCTCGTCTGATGAAAGAACGTGACACAAGGTACCTGGATATAGCACACCTTATGTAACATTTTCGACATAACATTTTTTGTAACTTTTTTAAGAACTGTTGTAACTTTTTCGACACAACATTTTTATACATTAAGAAATTGAATTGCAATTTTTCGACGCATCATTTTTATACATTCTGAAAAGTGAAATGCAAAAAATTCGACGTAACATTTTTATAAATTAAGAAATTGATTTCCGAAAAATTTTACGGTATTCCCGTCGCGGGAACCGTGGTGTACAAAAAATTTGACACAACAAAAATGTCGCATCACTCCCGAAAGACGCGAGATTATAGCACACCTTATGTAACATTTTTCCATAACAATTTTTATAAATTAAGAAATTGATTTGTAAAAAATTTTAAAACCTAAAAAAATAAATTTCGAAAATCTGAATGTTTGTAGAACGAAGCAGAGCTTCAATGCAAAAAATTCGCACAACGAACATTCTCGCATCGCGAATTCTGTTCGTATAGTTGGGGACCGTAGCGATCCCCAACTGTTGTAACTTTTTCGACATAACCAAATTAAGAAATTGCATTGCTATTTTTTCGACGCATCATTTTTTATAAATTTAAAAAATCTGAATGTTCGTAGAACGAAGCAGAGTTTCAATGCAAAAAATATTATGGTGTACAGAAAATTTGACACAGCCAAATTACGAGTACGAGGGCCACATATGGACTGCATAACATAGTACACAACATTTTTAGAAATTGAGAAATTGAATTACAATTTTTTCGACACATAATTTCCCGCCCTCCTGATGTGGAGACCAGCTTTACTAAAAAGCTACCATGACGATCGTGAGGCCAGCTATTCATATGAACTGGGGAGAGACGCGGTGTCTCCGACCACTGCATTTCTAAACACTGGAGTAATCCGATTACCCGGTCAAATACACAGTGTATTGGACGTTTCGACTACAAATTACAGTTGAAACAAAGGAAACCGATTGAAAATAAAAAGATGGCGCCTAAAATACGTTGACCACACGTATTTATAAATAGAAATAGCTAACATCTTTGTCCGTATGGAAGCCATCTGTAGGTTATTCAAACTTCCAACCTAAAGATTCAAAAATTTCCTTACATTTTTTTTTCTCTCTCTCTCTAAACATTGCTGAGGAAATCCTCAGGATCAAATTCGTGTTTATGATTTATCAGTAATCTGTACAAAATGTACTTGATATTTATGAAATTTTTTCACTCAAAATTTTTATATAGAACAGAGTACTGTTCTGAAATTTTTTCAAAATCAGCAATTAGTGCATCTTCTAAATGAGAAATATCGTTCTGCTTTTTAATCAGTATATAATCCACCAATACTCCACGTCGACTCCATAGACATCACCCGATCGACCTGGTTACACGATTTCCATAAATTTTCTTTTTTTCTAATTTTCCCTATTTTCTTTAGTTACCTTTTCTCTATCACTTCACTGTTTTGTCTGTTTTGTTTTTGTTTTGTTATTACTTTTCGCGAGTTTAACTTTCTTTTTTACGCTTAGAGAGTACCCTTTTTTTCTTTTCTATATTACCCCCCCCCTTATTTGTTATTACTTTGTTTATCCTTCTGTTTGCTTGCTTATATTTATTGTTATTATATATTTAATTATCTCTTTACTGTGATTAGCTAAGTCTCTGCCTCTGGGCATTTTTCTAGATTCCGTGATCTCGCTAATATTCAAAATTACCTTTTATTGACTCATAAGGCAGATTAACGTAAAATTAATTTAAAAAAAAAAGGATAGTGTTTACTATAACCTAAAGCCTTCAGAAAATAATAAACATTAGTTTTGGTAACATTTTGAAATCTTATCTGTTTGTCAATAGTAATATCCTGATTGATTAAACCATTAGAAATTAATGCATTTTCCAGGTCGTGATACACAGCGGGGTTGATGAATGTGCAAACACCCAGGTTCGTCAGAAGCTGCCCAATTCGCACAATGCTTCATTCCAATCTTTTATGGCCACCTTGTCCACACATCCACACACGAACTATTTATTCTCTCTGGAAGGTAGCCAAAATTTCGTCGTGCGCGGATACCGCCGCTCTCTCCAATCCTGGTCAACAAGCGTTGGATCCGTGATGATGCAAGGACAGTGGAACAATATGCCGATCATCTACAGAAGGTCTTTTTTCCACATGATATGCCAACGCGACCTCTTCCCGATCTTGATCATCATCCGTCACAGCCTTTTTCGTTGCCACCGAAATCGGTTGCCTACGTACTTGACCACATCAACGATCGCAAGGCACCTGGTGCTGATCGAATTACAGGCCGTATACTCCGCTGACTTCCTCGCTCCGGCATCCTCTGGCTCACGCGCATTTTCAACGCATCACTCAGATTAGGTGTATTTCCTACTTCATAACAAAATGTCAGAAGAATCATGCTCCCCAAAACGGGAAAAAATTCAACTAAACCTATCTCATATCGCCCAATTTCTCTCTTATTTGCTGCCGGCAAAGTATTCGAGAAACAACCTCTTACCACTAACTGCACTCCCAGTTCACCAATTTCGATTCCGAGCACACCACACTTACGCCCTTCCAGTAGGCTAGCCTTTCAGCAGTAAATTAGTATTAGCTTTAGTTGATTTCGATTGACTTACAAATAAGCTAATGCTAATTTACTGCTGAAACGCTAGCTAACAACTAGCTAATATCAAGCAGATAAAGGCCAGCGTTTTCAAAATAAAACCATCCGTTCCATCGCCGGAGCCCCCTGGTACGTGCGAAATGATACGATTCATAGTGATTTGCTTATACGGACAGTCAACAAGGTCATCGCTACCCTTTCATCGCGCCACGAACGCGACCTTCACCGTCACCCCAGTACGGCTCGACACATCCGAGACTACTCGGTGCCTCTGTAGACGCCACTGCGTCTAGCTTCCAGTGTAACCCCCCCACCCCACAAAAAACTATAACCACCCCCTTTCCTTCACCCCTCCCACTCTATTTTAAGTCAATCTCTGTAAGTAATTGTGCTGTCTCGTCTTAGGATTCGAACGGACTCCCAACCGTGTTAAACTGCAATAATTGTAAACATTGGTTTTTGTTTTAAAACATAGTGACTAACTAAACGATGGGAAAAAATGATTAGATTATCATATCGGAGTTGGCTGGCTCTCAAGTTTGAACTATTAGAAAAAGGTACTCGGATTTCAACGATCTAGGATACCTTGCGCCAAGCGGTCGAGAGAAAATTAGGACGCAAGAAGGGGCATAAAAATTTTGCTCGGACCCTTCTCTGAAATTACGATTTTGCATTCGAAAACTCAAGAAGCAATCAGACACTGCCAATGAAGATCAGAGAAGATGACAAATCTGGCCTCCAAAAAAGTAAGAACCGGGGAAATCTCCTACCCTCGTCAGGCAAGGTCTTGTGTGGCGTCCGAGCACGGGAGCAACATGGCTGTGGCCGCCACTGATGAGGTCCACTTTTCTTACCCCGAACACCTCCGAACTAGATGAGAACCATTCGATCGAATTTACGGGACTCACAATACGTCACGACATCCGATATAAATGGTCGAAGCCGGAGGGACGTCAGCGCGAAACGAAAACGATTTTCCGCTCATTTTTCCACTGCCTCCTTTCCCGCCGGAAAAGCCTTAACAACTCGGCCAGATAATCGAACGTGATAGATCCGCAGCTAGCGTCATTTCTAATCCGCAATTACTAATACGCTCGCCATCGGTGCTTCAAAACGCCGAAGTAATCAAACTCGGAAGTCGAATGGCGAACCCTGCCGGCGTTTAACGTTTTATAAAAATAAAAATAAACAATAAAATATACGAGAGAACGCGATAAAGACCAAGAAGCGCGGTCGCTGCATTAATTCGGTCTCGACGCGGATATCGGAGTTCAACCGATCGCTTAAAATTCTCTCGGGCCGACGGGTACGCCTCGCAAAATTACTGCAAAATGACTTCGGCAGCCCGGAGATGAGTGCAGAGCACGCCGAGCCTTTGATTGGCTTCATTTTTCGAGAGAGAAAAAAAAAGGAAGAAAAAGAAAAAAAAAAGAAAAACTTCGTATTTTTCAAGTTGCATCCACTCAACGACCGGTATAGGGGATAGCAACTTCTCGAGAATAAAAATAATGTTAACCACTTCAAGGCGGTAACAATTTGAAAAATTTCAACCCTTGACGAGCACAACGTTTATCGTGGCGCTTCCAAAGTAGCCGGGCTTCCGATCCCTCCTCAAGACTATACGAGTTATTTCCGACGTCGCACAACCAATTATCAATTTTTTCACTGCCGCGCTCCTCGAGAAACACGGGGAAAAAGAAGAAGAAAGCAAAAATCAGTGGCGCTGGAGCCAACGGGCAGAGGACACTTTCCTCTCCACTCGTAAAGCTGGGGGCAGCAGTAAAATTTTGCCTCTCCTCACCAGTATTAATAAAGGAAACTGTCAGAATGAGAGCCCTACAACGGTAGACAAATTACACAGAACTCGAAATGGAGTCTGAACCGCACCCAAATACTGGCAGAGTTCACTACATCAAAAATAGGCGAATGAATTCAAATTACACCGGCGGCAGAGTTAAAATTCGCCAAATTATTATAATTAAATACGTCTTCAAATTCGATTTCATTTGATATTTTTACCTGGCGAATTGTACGCTCTCTTTTTTTTCCTCTGACAAAGCTTGATATATATACTCACTGAAGAAAACATCATTTTAGTAAAGTTTAACAGAGGGCCACTTTTCCCCTTTAGCAAAAGATTTTATTTCTGCATCACGAATCGTCTGAGATACACTTTCTTTGTCGAGATGAAACGCTGCCGCGAATCAAAGATGATCCGAAATTTCGAACAGAAACTCGATCCGTTTCTGGGACTAATACCGTGACGATAGAGACGAATTTAATTTGAGTTTTTACTCGTTTCATAATCTACGAGTGGTGGAGAACTGCGGATACGAAACAAAGGTACGTGTCTAAGTCTCTCTTTATGTTTTTTGAATAAACTAAGCAAGGGATTAGTGTTTACCAAGTCGAGCAAATGTAAACGTTGTAATACGTACCGGTGAGAAGGAAGTTGACGCCGGAGGCGAAGTGAACTTCGACGTTGTTCCATAATGAAACGCACTGCTGGTGTTGAACAGTTTCTTGTGAGCCGATGCCTGAGCTCCGCGAAAAGCGGACACGCTCAGCTTCATGGCTTCTTATACCTGCCAAAACATGAATCGCATTAACTAAGTGTCGATACGCACAGCTTGAGTACATTTATTAAACAGGACACGAAGTGTCGAGTTCAAGGGCAGCAACTCTGGTATACATGTTGATATACATAGACTATTCAGGTATGGAACGCTATCATCGATATTTGAAGTTCAGATCCAAAATCAGCGGAAAAATTTGATTCTGAAGCACTGTAGGGGGGTCATTCTAACGAAACCGTGTTACTTTTGTCCCAGCTAGATATCTGGCAATGCATAAACAATAGGGTCCTCTATTACTGTAAAGGCTAAGAGGATAACTTATTGTATCTTGTTTATTAATTTGAAGCATCATGCCCCCACACCTATCGTGGAAATTCCATTTAAATTCTCAAAAATTCCTTCATCGTGGCTATCCCTGACCGTTAACTGAACTACAAAATTTTTTTTTTTAATTTCATCGCTGCGTGTTTGGATAAACTGATACGCGTGTATATTTTCATGAGTACAGTGAACAAGTTGGCAATGCCGTACGTGTTTCAGAATCGATCAGAATCGATGCAGCCATATTTGAAAACGTGTCCCTTGTTTTTTTTTCCTCACGGTGGTCAAATTTGAACCAGTTAGAAAACAGACTCAGAGCAAATATTTTTGAACTTAGAATAGACAAACCGATGTATTTTCCTATCAGTCAGATATGATTTTTTGCGATTTCTGAATGGATTGTCGCTTAATTTAAGAAAAGTACTGGAAACAAGAGGTTTTACCGACAGAAATTCCTTAAACGTGGTGCACTGTGATGAGTGCTGCAAACGACTCAAATTTTTGATCATCGCAATTAAATACATGGGTATGTTCAACAGATCACACGTTATCGTTCCATCACTTTTCAAAATACCTATGGTCAAAATCGAAAGATCCAGTGAACCTTTAACAATTTTGTGAAAATTTTTTCCCATTTCCATCACCGTGGCAACAGGAATTATGAAAGCCACGATGAAGGAATCCGATATACTATGAAAGAATTTATTGAAGTCTGGTTCCACGAGAGACCGGAAATTTATGAATACGAGTTAATGCAGCCAGATTTATTTTGCCAAAATCTGGAGAACAGTCCAGAAAGAGGAATCCGGAAAAACTCGGACACAAATGTGATGCCTAAAGAGAAGGGACCTTAGGGTGAAGAAATAAAAATTTTTTCCCCAGCTTTTCTGGCATAAAATTAAGTGTGCAATGATAATCCATGTTCAGTTTTACC
Source organism: Acanthococcus lagerstroemiae (assembly GCA_031841125.1). Lineage (NCBI taxonomy): Eukaryota > Metazoa > Arthropoda > Insecta > Hemiptera > Eriococcidae > Acanthococcus > Acanthococcus lagerstroemiae. The sequence continues at coordinate 28,433,316 of CM063113.1, read as the reverse complement.
AATTATTCTAAAAAAATATTGCCCCGAGTTTCGTAAGTTGAAAAAAATACATTACAACTATTAAAAAAAGTAATGATGAAAAAAAAAAAAAAAAAAACATTTACAATTTAATTTACTAGAAAATGATGATAAAACAGTAGTATATGGGTCACTTGACACCAAAATCATTCTGACCTCTAAGCTGACCTTCAAATATATATCATGTATATAGATTTACTAGCTGACCCGCTTCGCAGCTCCGTGGGCTGAAGTGAGTTGGCTAAGGTCAGTTGACTAAGGTGAGCTGGCTAAAGTGTGTTGGCTTAACTGAGTTAGTCCTCTCCTCTTCCCTTTACAGCGAACTGCTTTCCCACCTTCCCTGTCCGTCTTTCCAACGATTCCCTATGATCCACATCTGTCATCTTTTCCTGCCTGAAAACTCTTGCAATTTTCCTCCCTCTACCCTTCCCGCTTCCCCGGCATTGGCTGCTAATGCAACTGATAAGCAGGGGGTCCCTTCACATCTTCTTTTTTAATGTCTTATAGACTCCACTTTTTACTCACTCTCTTTGTAACCAGTTCCGGATTTAGAAGCTAAGCCACTACAGGCACTCAACAAAAGATCCCCCTCACCCCTCCACTTCATATCTTCCTAATGAGCTATAGGTCAAACTTTAATAATTATTTCCCAGTTGTATTTTCTGCCACTTCTACAATAATATTTATCATTTTTCTCTCTGTCTCTTCTTCTTTTTCTCGTTTTCCAAATTTCCTCCATTTTTCCCGCTGGTTTTGTACAAAAATCTGCTACCCAAGGCACTTGCCTAATGTGCCTATTGAGAAATCTATCGCTGGAACTGATACTACATAATAAAGAAATTGGGGAGAGGGTCGGCGGTCCGGACCCCAACTCTCTCCCTTTGTATCCGCCACTGCCCTCAGCTCGTATGGTTAACTTGCCTACCTCGAACACATACCACCCACAGACAAACTTAACACCCTTATATAAAACATTGGAGAATTGGGATTTTGATCATGAGACACAGGACACATTTTTACATGCCAATTTATTTGACTAATGGTTGCTGTAAAAAAAATAAAAAAAAAATGGAAGAATAGGCACATCTAACTATTATACTTAGGTACTAGTATGTCCTTTGTTGTTTCCATTCTCTACCTTTCTTTGTGTATGTTCGTGCTCGCCTGTGTGTGCGTGTGTTGATAGATGAATCGCAGCAGTGTAGCGGCTAGCTGGTTCTTAACTCGGAAAAGGTTCCCTGAGAAACGTTAGAAATTTACGATTGCAAATAGCTTCAACTCTCATTGCATTTAGTTGGAGGGTCCTGATCTATTTGCAGTTTACTGCTTCATATTTGTGTTATTCAGAGGAAAATGTAGGTGTTTTCAAAAATTCAGTCGGATAATTAGAAAGAATGCTGAACATAGTTTTGAAAAACTGAAGTTTTAGGGCTTTTGGAGGTTATATGTGGTTGAAAATGGGCTGTGTGGTACATAAATGAGTACAAAACGATATCCGAATATATTATGGTCGCATTAAATCAGATGTACATACATGTAATAATGAGGCATTTTGAGCTCATTTTGGAAATTTCAGATTTTCAACCCCCTAATAATTTCTGAAGGGAGACAGTTACAGTCGCCAAATTTTAACATGATAAAAAGAAGATAGGGAGCAAAATTTTGTGGCCCCTCCTAATTAGGGTACTGAAATTTTTTACAGCCTAAACCCCATTCCAGGTTCATACGAACATATCCACAAAGTACGAACCCCCTAACTCTTACTGTTCAACCACCAACCTCGAACAAACACACCCACACACAAACAAACAGACAAACATTCATTTTTATACAGAAGAGACATGTAGAGATGCGCAGGCGTCCCAAACCAACCCTGATCCTTGTTTTTTTCAACTTCATATTACTGACTTATTAACTTCACTATACTATCAACTTCATATTACTGACCTATCAACTTCACTGTACTATTAATTCATAGTACCGTGAAATTAATAGGTCAGTAATATGAAGTTAATAGTACAGTGATGTTGATAGTACAGTGAAGTTGATAGGTCAGTAATATAAAGTTGATAGGTCAGTAATATGAAGTTGATAGTATAGTACAGTTGATAGGTCAGTAATATGAAGTTGTGAAAAAAAAATCTGGGGAAGAAAACAAAGATCAGGGTTGGTTTGAGATGCGTGCGCATCTCTACATATAGATCTATATACATGATATATAGTAGAAGGTCAGCTTAGAGGTCAGAATAATTTTGTCAAGTAACCCATATACTACTTAAAACTATTGGGAATAAAAGGAGATTAATGTTCTTCATAAGAAATTTCATGCAATTCAGTTTTATTTTCAGTTTTAACAAATAACACACCCACAATTAAATTAACAGGGCAAGGAAATGCCCTACTAAAAACCATTCAAATATCTCACACAACAAATTACTATAGATCAAACTGAATCTCTTTGGGAAACTGAAAATTCTTCTAATATTTTTCTTCATTTTGGAACCATGCATAAATCGATGATGGCCCAAGAGCACTTTCCTCCATTATATGGAATTTGAATGGGAGCTGAGAAATTAGGAATGGATTCGTATCAACAATTCTAACTAATACACGTTATGAATTCGTGAAATTTATTCGAATCTTTTTAGTGGATTCGTCGGATTTGTACTTTATTTCATATCTTTGTGAATCTCACACTGAAAGCCCATAATTTTCGGGGGGAAAACGAAAAATAGAATAACCAAAAACGCGCTGAAAAAATATGATTATTTTCAACTTTTAATTGAATTTTGAATTAATTACAATGGCAGATCCGAAAGAAATGGAAGATGACCCTGGAAAAGTTGATTTGGATGCCAGAACCGGTCAGTTCGTGTATTCGAATCCACAAATCCATTCCATTTATTCGAATTCGATTTGAATCTCAGCAAACGTGGATCGTTCTCAAATCATATTCGAAGCAAAAAAAAAAAAAAATAGTTATTCGTGGTTTCTGATTCGAATCTAATTTTACGGAATTTGTTTTCAATTTTGGTTTCTGACAAAGGATGCTTTGGGAGAAAGGAAAACTGAGTAACTATCAAGGTAAAAAAAACAAGAAAACATTTTTTCTAGTCCAGATTAGTGCAGTCAGCCACAGAAAAATATTTCAAACTAATCAGAAGTCAAATAAACCCACAAAACGAGAAAAAACAACGAAAATCCGGACTTTCCCAAAATTTCCGGACATTATTCAGAAATTTGAACATTTTTTGTCTAAGGATAAAAAATTCGGAGATTTACTGAAAAATCTGGGCACCTGGAAGCACTGATATACGAGTGCGTTGATGTTCGGGTGGAAGAGTATACGCGTATTTACAGTACACGGGCGCGCGTGCGCGTAAGAACTTCTTTCTATGGCCAACAATTCCTTCAACGTGGTCCTAATCATTTTGAGCCCCTTCTATCTCCTCCTCCAGGAAGTATGCTGTTAGTTCAACCCCATAAATATGTTCTATTATATACATATAAGTGATTTCCATGAAAAAAAGTAATCCCATAGCTTATAAGTTTTTCCTCTCTGACAAAAGTAAAAATGAACTGAAAGGAGGGAGGCCCGTGGAAATTCCTCCAGGTCCTCTTTTTCTCTCCACGGGGCTGTGCCTGGCTCCTCTATCGCCGTGAGTTTGTTCCTTCCACCGGTAATATGAAACTTTGGTCTCTAAAACGATTCCGAATCCACATCGCTCTCTCTCTCTCTCTTCTTCAGAAGTAAGAAAGGAAGGCCCTCAAGTATGAATGCTCCTGCAACTCAACACGTGATCAAGAAAAGACTAATGCGCACTGCACGACCAACAAACGATATCCATCTCGATAAAATGGACCATTTTCCGATTTTTTTTTAAATTTAAATAAACCGTTGTAAACGTTGTACTAAGAGGATAACAACTGTATTTTGCAGCAAGTGTAGATTGAATTTGTGCTTTACCCTAAAATCTAATTGTTTTGTGGATTACCTCCGGCCACTGATGTGATACTCGAAAGGGTAGTTTCCGGGGCCAGGGGAGCGGTGTCATAGGGACCACTTCGACATGCGTGCATGGCCATACGTCCCACCAAACCATCATGTAAATAAAAAATAGTTTTGCGGTCATTATCCCTTTCCTACACAGGCAGTACGAATACGAGTTTCAAAAATATTTCTGTTGATTATTTTGCTAATTATTAACCCTCTCCTCCTGGAGGAATAACCTATTCATGCTACTAGAGCTGATAACAACCACTTTTCAAGGCAGTCAACGAACCTGGTAATGTTAACTACAATTAACATTGAATTTCTACTGCGTAATATTTAGTTTCTACTACTTCTTGGCAATATGAACTACAGTTAGCATTTGCTAAATCAGCCCCTTGAGGTAATTAATTTTCTTTTGGAACGTGGCATAAATTATTATGATCCTAAACAACAAAACAAACACATTGAAAAAAATCTAAGACCATCCATAGAGTTTTGATTCTACTGATGAAATTGGGTTGCAAAATGGGTGGGGGCAGTGCTAAAAATGAGAGGAAAAGCAGTGTTTCTAGGTCGGGAGAAAAAAAAATTTCAGATGTATTTTTCGCGTGGATTTCCGATCAAACCTTGAAATTTTATTGGAACAATTTTCTTCTTACTTTCAAGTTATTTGAAATATTTGTCAATAAATTTTGAAAATATCTGAATAGCGGTCTCTGTGAAATAATTATACAAGTACAGATCGAAAATCGGCATGAAAATATGTACAGGAATTCATTTCTTCATTTGATGATAATTCCCAAATTCGTAAGCCAGAAAAGTAAGCCGGTAGATGTCAATATTTTTCATTGACAATTTTTCGCACCTTAATTTTACACTTAAAGACAATTTTATCGATCTAACCATTATAAAAATTCGAAGAAAGAAAGAAAAACTATTTTCACTCCACCCGGGCCCATCCTATGTATTAATACGTGATATAAACTGAGAGCAGAAAGTCCAAACTACCTTCATTCCAGTTTCAAGTTCCTCAGTCACTTTTTCATTGTTTTATTGTGAAAACCCCTGCAGAATCCTCCAATCTACAGTTTCTTTACCCCGTTGAAAAATTTACTTTGCCGACTTTTGGTACCATTTCCTGAACTATATCACATTCGTGCATCTTTCTGAAATTTAGTTCAAACTGTGTAACTGCCAGTAGTTGATGCAAAATACCATGGGGGGCAATTGAAAATATGTAAGAATAGTTATAATATTGTCACATTCTTCTCCTGAGTACTGCTGACTCTTTTCGTATTGATTCTGAAAGTGAAAATGCTTTTCAAATTGTGTTCACCTGTAGACTCTTTCAGACTATGTTATACTTGATCGCGATTTTTTCAGTTCACTTGAGACTGCTTAAAACTTCCCGAAACTCGTTTGGGATCTTCAAAAACTTTTTAAGTACTTTGTAAAACTTTTTTCGACTTGTATGAAATTTGCAATAGCTTTTGAGGATGCATTTGCGACTTTCGAAACTCATTCGCACCTCTTCAGAATTCCTTGAAACTTTTAAAAATATTCTTACAGACTCGTTCGAGGCTCTGTAGATGTCATTTGTGTCTGATTTAAATATTTCTCGCTGGGAGGGACGATTCCCCCTGTTGCCTCCCTCATCTATCAGCATCTGATAACAGCTCACCGTACGTTCTTTTAGCTCGTAGATTCTCTCAGTCCGAGATCAAAATTATCTTGGATTCGAATGCGAGTTCAAGGATTACAATTGGAGCGAAGCGCAACTGCACAATACAAATATAATAACCTCGAGAACAGCGATATCCTCGATGCAGAATCTATTTCGCTAAAACGCGATGACGACTGCCGTATTTTTTATACATAGGTATCTCGTGTCTCTTTTTCTTTTTCTCTTCCATTCCAAATGAAATAGAAAATTTTAAATTAATTTCCTCCTGTTCACGAGGGATTATTGTGCAGCGTCGAGGCCGGTAGAAACATCAAAGTGCGAAGCGAGGAAATTATTTTGAACTTGGAAATGGTATAAAGAAATAGAAATTCTCGCCATGCTCCGTTCCTTTTCGATCTCTGTTTCGCAAATTCTTTTCCTTTTCATTTTTTCCCTGTTTCCCTTTCCTTTTCCTACCGCGCGTCTGGAGCTATATAATCGAAATCCCGTGTTTAAGAAATGAATACAAATTTCATGCGGCCGAAAAAGAAAAAGGCGAAATGTTGTATAGTTTTTTTAAAGGTGGTTTTCTACAACGGCCATATGAATGGAAGGTGTTCGTTGGAGATGTTCTCGGATTCTAAAGTGGATATGGATACAGTCGGAAAGCTTTTTTCCTTCTTTTTTCCTAACAAATGTGCCCGATTTCTCGGACAGACGATATACGAAACAGAAGTAACCCGAAGTATGAAAATAAAAAAGGTTCTGCGTTCCCTCGAATTCGAGCCGAAATGAAACTTCAGATCTGAGGGTAAATTTAAAATGTAGACGCATCAATAGGTCTGTTACCTCTCCCAGTTTCCGAAGGGTAACATAGTCCACACGAAATTTGTGTTCATTTGCCTCGCGAATAACTGAACCGCCGCTCTCCTCGACATATCCTCAACAAACTTCCAATATCCGATCAGTGACTGAGAAATTTTTGAAATCAGAGTAATCAACTTTTTTATTAGAAAGAAAAGATGGAGCCTCGGCGATGAAAATGTTCAGAAGAACTGAAAGAAAAAGGAGCTATTATTGGTTCTCTGTGCTACAGGGCATTCGGCACTCTCATAAAAAATAGCTTTACAGACGAAAAAAAGTCTACAGCGAATCGAAAATGTTTATGTTTGACTTCATTATTTGGACAAGAAAAACAGAAAGGCGGCATTGATAGCAAATAAACGCCCACAGCTTCTTTATTGTCTTCAATATTCGGGAAACGTATCGTAAGAATGTTACATATTGGATACTGGATGTTTTCACTAGATCCTATTTGTATCATGCGAAGTGCAAGGCGCCGTGAAACGTCTAACTTCTTCCCGAGAGTAGATTTTGTCTTCTGAATTTTATATCCTATCAACCAATATTCTGTTATGAACTATCGAGCGTTGAATTACTTTACAATATTCTCTTGATAGACACTTATCGGATTAATCGTTCTTATGTACTCCGCTCACATTTAACACGCCCGGTCGTCGGTGACCAAGAAAGAAGCGAACTCCGCATTTGGTAAACGAAAGGCTGTCGTGGCTCGAGAGTTATTTGTTCTCGTCAATTTCAAATTGATTGCACGCCACTTGAAAATGCACCAGAAGAAGCAAAGAAGAGGAAATACGTTCATCTAATTCAGGTTTTCGATTTTAAATTTTTTGTCTCGAAAATTATAGATCCTAAGTGTGACATAACTCAGTGCAAAATTTTCTACACAAAATTCTGCACTCGAAGCACTGTTGCAAGCACTGTTGTACGTTAGGGTGGCAGACCTGCGCATCATCTGAGAATACCTGCACATTTTTTGGATACGATTAATAAAAAGAGCTAACATGGATAACGAGAATGTTTCTTTGTATCTTATCTTGATAATTTCAACTAAGATTGCGTTCTTCCAGAATTATCTGAAAATCTAACAGGTATCTTTCTTCATTAGCTTGCAATCCTTCATTTTTTCAATTTTTGTATTTTCTGATAGTTTTGCAATGCTACAAGAAACTGTTAATACGTGGTAGTTTCTATAAAAAGGGGTAACTTAGTCGATCCGACGAATTTTGTGTTCTGGATAGTACGTAATACATAGAAGAATGAATGCCCTTTCCAAGGAGCTATCGGCGAGATCTGTAGCGTTTTTCTTTGCGGAGATACAAGCGTTCAAAGATGAGTGAAACAAAAACGCGCGAAAACCTGTTTTTGAGAAAAACGTGTCTAAAGTTGGGCACACTTTTTTCTCCCGCTCCTTCAAGCTGCCGTAACTCGCCGCGGAGTCACGTTACCAGCCTCGACGAGGGCTTGTTGGAAAGGTAATTTTTCGCTCTTCCACGTGGTAACAATTCAGAACATTGGATTTATTCGTGAGCTCCGAAAAACCGCGAAGAAGCGACGCAGACATTCGCATTCTTTTCTCATTCTCTTTCATAATTCTCTTTCTATCTCTCCCCCTTCTCTCTCACACCCGTAAATTTTATCTCTCCATTATTTCAATGTTTTTTCTATACATAGAAATCGACCAAAATCTCAAAATTGATTTTTTTGACTAAATTTTTTTTGCGTTTTCTGTGACTTTGATTGATTGACAAAGTTACCCCGTTTTATAAAAACTGCCACATATTATTAAATAATTTTGATAGTTTTCTCTCATTACTGTACTTGAAAAATATGAAATGACAAAGAAGCCTAACATCACCTTATATAAATGATGACGCGTCATGAGAAAATGTACCTTAAGGTGAAAACCCTAATTTTGCAGCAGAGGAAAAAATAGGGCGAAAAACTAATTTTTGGTGAAATTGAGATTTCAACGGAAAATTTTTGTTCACCTTCCTGGCAACACTGTATCAACTAGTGAAAGCCTAATTGACATTTTTACCAGTCATTGGTAGCAGTTTAAGAAGGGACTTACATGTCTATAATATAGCGTGATGATGAAGTTTTAAGGCTGTTCCTGGAGGAACTTTACAAGCGCCATCTCTCGGGAAACACTTGTATTATTTTTAATGTAGTTTCTCCTCCGCACCATGCAAGCTTCAGCTTATTGCGCCGACGGAAACGTTGTTCAGAATTTTTTGTTTGTAACGAAATTTCACGGCTGTCATGACAGAAAAAACGAAGTAACCTTCAGCTATTAAATTCTCGAAAATTATGTTTTGGAATGCTCCGATTTCAAAACGCTATATCTCGATTGGGAAAAGAGCTAGAGACTTGCGGGTAGCTTGCATTGAATTCCCCGGGCCTACTTCTATAAAAATTAGTTCAAATCTCAATTTCAACCTTCATCACCCAAACGTATGTCTTCTCGTGACGCGTCACATATTGATATCACTAAGCTTAGTCTGTGACGGGCAAAGTACATTCAAATTATCGATTATCAGTTAATACAAATGCCTACAATGATCGTCATCCTACATTACTTTTTTAAATGCAAATGAGCTACTGAATTCTGCAAAAATACCAAAATTTAAATCAGTTTATCTAATTAGCTTTGGGTGAACGAAGACGACATTCGAGTTGGCATTTCCGAAGATGGCAGAGCAATAACTGTCTATAACGAGCAGGATCTGGAGAACATACTCGCAGCCACTACAGCAAAAGGAAAGATGACGAAGCCTGGTGCAGGTCAGCGAGGTCTTGAGAATATTGTCAGTAAATACCTGACACGGACAAATCTTCATCAGAGAAATAAAGTAAATAATCACCAAACGGCGAATAGTAATTTAAAAAGAAACTAACTAATGTTATATAGGGCTTACACAGTAGAACTCTATCATCCATAAAGCATGGTAGGCGGGGATGAATATACCAATATTCCTGTAAGCGCACAAACTGTCCAAAAAATGGGGGAAAATAACAGGAAAAGTTAAAAAATTAAAAAATCTAAACATCAAAATGGGCACTCTAAATGTAAGAACGTTAAAAAATCAAGAAAATTTAGACTTAGAAAATGTTTTTGTCAAATCCAAATTATCTGTGTTAAACATATCAAAAGTCCGTAGGGAAGGGGAAAAATTATAATTATACAAGAAGGAAATGTCTTTCCCTACATAGGAGAAAAATAGGGGTCAGAAAAGGGTGTGGTACTTAATCAGGCTCCGCGAAAATTTGACGCGCACATTTAACGCGCGAAAAGTTCAACGCGGAGAATGAGATGTTGGAAAGGCACAAAAATTAATTCAATTTATATTTTTTGATTTTTGTATAAACTAGGTTCGAAAAAGAAAACAAGACCATGTAGCAGCGAATCGCTGATCCATGGATACAATTTTTGATTTTTAAAACCCGAAAAGGTGGAGCTAATCCCTTGGTTTCGCCACTAGTAGCTTGATTACCATGCTTTTAAATTTTTTACAGAGGGTGATGCAGTACATCTCGGAATAGTCATAAATCTCGCTGATAGATAAATAGAGATACATAAAAATATTATTTTCTATGCTTGGAATCGCAGAAATTGATGCTGAATGGCTTGGAATGTTTCAAATTATTTGAAAAATTCTTTGTTTCCCAAGTTTCTGGAAAGTGCTGGATGTTAATGTTGGAACTGCAAAATTTACCCGGAAACGGGAGAAGGCTTCTGAACTAAGGGATTGAGACCAATAATGATTGTTACTTCAAGATGGTATTCAGTTCATAAGCAGATACGAAATTTGATTTTCCGTTGGGGGGGGGGGTGCAGAAGAAAAATTTGCTAATTTTTGAATTAAAAAAGAAAAATGAACAAACCATCGTTATTGGAAAATTCAATTGATTTACCGACTGTCAAATTATTGAGGGTGTTTCAACCCTCTCCCCACAACCCTTGTAGTTTCATCCCTAGTTCATAGGTCCTGAGGTCGTTGTATTTACTTCTGGGAATCATTTTCTAATCCTACTCCCGGAGTGTCTTCGAAAGGCTTCACCGAAACATAACAATCAATTTTCGCTGTATTTTTATTTTCGTGGCGATGAAATGTACGTGAAAATTTTTTGGGTTGATTTTTCAGGGGCGATGAATTTCGCGCGTTAAATTTTCCTGTACCAACTTAATCAACCGTAAATGCAGAAATAAGATTAAAGAAATTAGGGGGATTTCGGATAGAATCACCCAATTACAAATTGAATTAAATCAAAATCTTATACCGTGTATTCAAGTACATATATGCCCCTACCCTGGCTGTTAAGGAAAAAGAAGACACGAAAAATTCTATGAAGATGACTTAAAGAAAATTATCAGAGAAAATGAAATATCAAATGGGACAAAAAATCTTGTAATCATGGGCGATTGGAACAGTCAAGTTGGTCAAAAAAAAAAGAAGGGAAAAATAACTTAATAGGTGATTTTGGGTATGGAAAGAGAAACAAACATAAATGGAAAATGATACGATTTTGCCAAGAACATAATCTTAAAATTGTAAACAGTTTTTTCAAAAAAAGGATACATGAAAAGTGATCGTGGCATACCCCAAATCGAAAATACAGAACATTGATAGATTACGTTATAACACGAAGAGAAAATAACTTGACAAAAATTTTCAATTCCAATCTGATCATCGTATATTACTGGCGAAAATGCGACTAAAAGGGAAATACAAACTTTTCAAAAAATACCTCAACCGCTCGAGTTACATGAACCCTGATAAATATTCTCAAGAGAGGAGAGAATTAATATGAAGACAGTTACAATCTAAGTGGAGACACTGACAAGACATACAATCCAATTATCAAAGCAATAAAGTAGCAACAGAAAAAAAACGAAAGACGAAAAGACAGAAACAATGGGAGATTTATAAACCAAAAAAATAAGGATCTGAAAAAACAAATTAGATTACAACTAAAAAGAGCTGCATTATTAAAAGTTAATAAAAAAGGAAAAAAGGACAAAATTGAATTAAATTTAGTATCGACAACTATTAGGAGCAAAATCAGAGAAAAGAAATTACCAGAAAAACACTTAGATGCAATAAAAACATCAAAAACATGTAAAAGAAGTTAAACATAGGAACCCAGTGGACCACATACTACATAAACCGGGAAGGGAGAAAATGTACGACAGGAGGGGAATCAACAAGACAATCACAAACTTTTAAAAGAAATTATACGAAGAGAATGAAAAAAGTGATTATGACGAAAAAACAAACGAGGATACAAAAAGTACGAAAAAGGAACTCAAATTCTTAATTGAAGGAGTAATAACAATGATCAATAAATGAAAACCAAATAAAAACACAGGACGCGATGAGATAAAGAATGAAAAAATTGGGGGAGAAAAAATGGCCAAAACACTCATGAAACTTTTTAGCTTAATTTTGGAAAATGGAAAAGTAGCCCAATATTGGAGATACTCGAACATATGGGTAATAACATTATTTAAAAAAAGGACACAGACACAAAACTGAAAATTACCGCACCGGAAAAGAAATAAACGTAAGAATTATAAAGGCATGGTCAGAGTACTGGTCCTTAAAATATTTTTAAAGGTTCCTTCACCTCCCCACCAAAAAGTGAAAATTTTAATGCGTAGGCGCTCCCAACTTTAATAAATAGATACCAAACAAGGTCACTAAATCAAAAACTTTCAAATAAGATAAAAACTACACAACACTCAATGGCACAATCAATTTTGGGTATCAAAAGAAAGGATCACATAAACCAGAAATTACCAAAAAGAATTGAGACATAACCAAAATGGAGTGCGAGCAATAAGGAAGCTAAAATGGGGATGGGCTGGGCACGTTTCAAGATTAAAAGACGAAGACGGACATATTCCACAACCTTTTGGCAACCTCTCGAACATGAAAGAAATCGAAGACACCAAAAATCAAGATGGGGTGATATAAATAGATTCCTTAATAGTCAAAATTTTCAAAGAACAGGTATCCGTAGACAAGAATGGGAGCGCCTACAGGAATCCTTTGCTCTCTACGGGCCGCGAGGGGCGTAAGCACTATAACCACAGTTAATGTAAAATAAAGCACAACTGATTATAACTAGTCCCAATAAAGGATACTGAATTGAATTGAATCTAATAGTCTTGAGTGATTTTTAAATGGGATCAGCTTTCCCAATGAGTTTTTCAGTAGTTACTTGAAACCATCAAGAAAATATTCAAATTTTAGTAAATACTCTTCGTAGAAAACTAAATAAGATTACCAATAATTTGATAATACTGAATTCGATAAAAACTATCAATACTATCAAATAACTTTCAAGTTACACTGCAAATTACAATTATGATGCACATTGAACTAGGTAGAGATAGACCGGCAGAAACTTGCCGGATTGTGAAATAGAAAAGCAGCCTTCTATTTGTTCTTACGCAGTGTATCATAAATTATTCCTATTTTTTTTTTATCGCGAGGTCAGATCTCTTTAGGACGAAAATGAATCTATACTCGTAGTTGAAAACGTCTCATTTCTTTTCTGATTTTCTGGTTTAAAAAATTCTTCCGAAAAGAGTGGCTCGAACCCACCATCAACTTTGAAATCTTGAATAAAGAGGTACCGAACAAAAATCCGAAATAGGAGTTCCTTGTATCACTCTGCTGATCTCTTCCCAATCTGAGCCCAAAATCCAAATCTGGGAACCGGATAAAAATTAATTTTGCTTGACAAATGGAATTAATTAATTTTCTTTTCTGAAGGAGTGATGGAAGGGAGAAGTCGCCGATTTCCAATACCGCATCTGTTTTTTTATCTGGGCTTAATTTGGACCACAAATTTAACATTTTCGCCATAAAATGAAGAACATCGATCCAGACTGAAAAACTGACCGTCACAAATTCAGGCTCCTACAATCCAAATTTCAGCGGGTGGGGGGGATCAATTTTATTTGGCAAATGCAACAGGTAAGTTAGGAAAACCGTAAACGAGGTGTAGACCAGTCGACTTCGCTTATGCAAGGTGTTTCTCAAATTGATCTCCCACTCTTTTATTTTCTTGATCCCAAAGCTACATCTTCACAAGACAAACACGAACCTTCAAGAAAAATCACAATATAAAAAGTAAACACGACATACACCACAATTCCACAAACGTTACATAAAATGACCAAAGCTACTCAAGAAAATAAAATAAGACCAGTAAGACGAAATTATAACCAATTAGTGCCCGAAGTTATTATTCAACTAACTATACGCTGCTAACTTGGGCTTCATGGCGTATTTACGGGGAACTGAGTATGCAATTTCATATGCATGGAAGTCGTAATGAACAATAAAGAATACAAACAGATAATCAATCCCCTGTACCACTATCTTTCCTGAACGTGAAATCAGATCGACGAGGGGTGGACGAACAACCATCAGTGAAGGGTCTAGTTTCATTTTGGGTGAAAACATTTTCTCTCACTAAAACGGGGGCTCGAATGTACCATCAACCTTGGCATGTTCAGTGTAAAGGAACTGAATAAAATATCGAAATAGGGGATCTTTGGATCGCTAATTAGTCAGACAATATCCATTATTGGGAACAGTTGTACTTAATTACTTTTACATTGTCTGTGGTTAGAGGGCGCACACCCTACCCGCCCACCGAGAGCAAAGAATTCCTGTAAGCGCTCCCATTTTTGTCTCCTGATAGTGATTCTTTGAAAAATTTAACTTTCAAGGAATCTACTATTTCTATCATCTTCCGTCTTGTTTTTTGATGTCTCCGGTTTCTTTTATGTTGAAGTTGCCGAAAGGTTGTAGAATATGTCCATCTTTAGTCTTTTAATCTAGCATGCCATCTGATGCAATATTCAAAGTCAAAGGCGGCACTTGATTTTCAGTTGGGGGAGGGGGGGATGCAGGAGGAAAATTAACCGACAAATATTTTTTGAAAAGTAAAAATTCGCCGACAATATTTTTTTTGTAATTTTAAAATTTAATGATTTTAATAAAAAACCAAATAAACATTCTTAGAAAATGAAAAATTCAAACGAACAGTTTCAAAATTTGCCGACTGCCAAATTATTGGGGGTGTTTCACCTCACCCCCTCATAGTTTCGTTCCTGTAAATGTAAACGAACCTTATCCCCCTACCAATCACATGAGAATACCCTAGTCTGACAGGGTGAGCTGGAAGGATGTTAGGAATACTTGAGAAGAACACACAACTTCCTTTACACATTAAGGTGGTCGTTATTTACTCTTGGGGGTATTTTTTTTTCTGAATTTCCTCTGATTCGTTTCCTAGATTGGTTCCAATAAAATCAGAAAAAAAACCTACAGAACTTCATGTTGATCACATTGGAGGAATCCGTGCCACAAGCTCCCTTTCATTCTTATGAGAAAAACACATGGAGTTCTGACTTTTGTTCCAGATTAAATTTCCCTTTCTTCTTTATTCACCAGGACCAAAGCCCGTAAATTAAGCAACTGAACATTTGCTATCGGACTCAGCTTGTAACATTGAAAAATAAGTCTTTTGCTTTCAACTTTTATATTTTAATAGAATGTTCAACTTTCTCAAATTTCAGGCTCTAGGTCAAACAGAGAATCTAATAAAAACAGAATGGTCATTGAAATTCGAGATTCAACGTTTGTTACCTATTTTCAGATTTTCGTTCAACCTGTCAGATAACGTTCGATACTCAGCTTGAAACCTTCGGCTTTTGACTGACTAGTCTCTGACAGGAGTTCAGGGTACTACATTTTCAGAGACGAAATTCGACTTTCAATTTGGGGAGATGGAAAAGAAAAATTAGCCGGCAAATATGTTTTGAAAACCAAAAATTCGCTGACATTGAAAAATTTTTAATTTATCGATTTTTAATCCAAATATTTTTTAATTAAAGAAAAATAATACTAAACAAACAAACGGCCCCGCGTGGGACTCAAAAATCAGAATTTGGAACCCAAATAAGTCAAAATTAGTTTTGTTTAAAAAAATTGAATTTTCGATGTGTTACAGAAGAAGGGAGGTTGCTGATTTTGAATAAAACGTCAGATTTTTGGTCTGGTTTCGATTTGAACCACAGATTCAACATTTTCCTCATCAATAAGGAGAAAAAGACCTGGTTTGAAAAATTGAACAACGTCGCAAAGTTGAGCCATTATTATACAAATTTTATCCTAAAAGTGGAGGGAATCAATTTGATTTCGAAAATCAAACTAAATGAAATATCTCGTACGTTGGTTTTTAATGGTGGTAAAGTTTGAAATTATTTCATTACACTTCGTACCAGGTTACATGAAGGGTGAAGAATCAAAACTCACATTTGCCATTTTACATCGAGGGCGCAAATAGACAAAATATTGTACACGGATGCAGGAATATCTTTGCTGCGCCTGTGAACGTGGAGTATGTTATACATACTGCGCATTCACAGGTGCAGCAAAAATATTCGTGCACCCGTGTACAGTATTTTGCCTATTTGCGCCCTGGAAGTAAAATAGCAAATGTGAGTTTTGATTCCTTACCATTCCCGTGAAGCCACTATTCCAGTTTGCGGAATAAAAACGACAATATAGTATTTAGTTATTTTGCATCTTTGCTTCATATCCCCTCGGCACTGATGCGATGCCCGAAAGGGTAGTTTCCGGTGCTGGGGGTGCGGTGTCTCAGGGGCCACTTTGGCATGCGTGCATCGCCATACGTCCCAGCACAACATCTTTGCTTCATATCGTCTTATTGTCAAAATATGCTACTGCATCATAACAGTCTTGAAAAGACTTGACGAGTCTCGAAGAGGTTGAAACAAATTTTGAAGAGCATTGGAATGCCTAAGAGAGTCTCGAAATATCAGAAGTTTTGCACGAGTCTTGAATGGTTCTAAACAGGCTTAAAAGTAAGTCTTGAAGCGTCTTAAAGTGTTTCAGCCAAGTTTAGAAAAATAAGTTTAACCAAGTTTAGAAGAATCAAGTCCGTAAAGATCTTAAGGACTCTTAAACCCCTAGAAGATTTATGGGTATTGTTAACCGATTTATGTTTCTTTTCAAATAGTAGCGGCATCCGTCGGAACGATTTCTGTGTCGGCCGAAAATTTATAGCAGTTTTGGTCGCTGTTTTTTCATTATCTTCCGAACAGATTTATTGACTTTGTTGGTTCGCTTCCTCTTGGCAATATTCCGACTCCATGTTTTGGGTTTACTACACGGTAAGCTGATTCATTAGCATCGTCATTCGCAAATTTTTGCTGTATGCTCGCGTTGACTTTTTTTTTTTTTTTCTCGTCCTCCAACATATCGGTATCTGGTCCACCAGGGACGTAAATAAGAGAATATACCCCGAGCGAGAAAAAAAAAAATTTGAACTTATCAAGAACACTTGAGAACCAAAATACTTTTTGCTTGTCGAGTTAAAATTTGGGTAATGTATCGTACATCTGCCGTGATTTTACGTATTTCAGGTATAAAATTTTTGAACCCCCTCCTTCCTTTTCTTCCCAGGAGAACTTTTTATCTACGTGAGCCTCGTACAACGCTTACATGCACCTTCGTTCTCAATCAACTTCATAAGCGGAATTACATCTCCGGATTTGTGGGGGGGGGGGGGTAACTCGCTCCAAACATCGTAGGCGCTAGAGCGCTAGAAATCGCACATTCGGCAAAGTTTCGTACACGACTGTTATTTTGCGTTTCATCCTCGGAAAAAAAAAAAAAAAGAAAGACTCATGTTGGGAAAAAATAACAAGTAACCTCCCTACTCGAGGAGACTTCAAACTGCGAAACTGCAGACAGCAGTCGCGCAGCTCTATGCTCTATTATTGAAAACTTTTCGTTTGACATTGATAATATCGATATCACTGTTTGATACTGATATTATCGATATTTAATTTTATCGATATTAGCGTTCACTACCAGTAAAAGTAGAAGAGGATGGAACAAGTCAAAACGCGTTCGGAATTTTTTCAACTTTTCATGCAGTGCAGACACAACGTAAGTCCCGGAGTTACGTGGTTTCTGCATTGTACATAAATTTCTCAGTGCTGCCACGTTCTTTATTCATCAGGGAAGATTCTCATGTTTTCAACATAGCCGTGAGTAGGGTTCAGGAACATTTTTTTGTAAACAACCGATTTTCAAAATTTTGGGATTCATGTTATTTCTGAACTATGTGGTTCATATTATAGTGACCATGTTGTTTATCAGTATATATATATATATATTTTTTTAAAATATTTATTATTAAGGCTATCTTAATGCTTTATAAATATGTTATTACATCTTAAAAATTAAATTATCCCAATTTTTCATTTTTTACTTGACATGAGTGAGGTAACGGTCCACTGACCGGCCCCCTAAATGAATACCATATTGTAACTATAACGCTAGATCAGTCTATATTGGGTCCAACATTTGTCTACGTTATGACGTCATAAATAGGCATCTATGAAGAGTCTTTTAAATGCTTTCTTCACTACAAACAATCCTTCATCTGTCTTTGCTTTTTTAACCGCAGAAAATCTATTGTCCATAGATTATTGTAATTCTTAAGACGAGTTGCCTGCTCATACAAAATGTTTTATGAATTAGCCTATCTTCCTTTGGGTTTAGGGACATTTTTCCGAATCCCTTTTTCTGACAGACCTTTTTCCCGACATGCAAATTTTCCAACACACGCTTTTTCCGACAGACTAATACTCCAAAAACATTTATTCCGAATGTTATTCACCGGAAGTTTCCAGCCAACATTTTTTCCGACACAAATAATTCCAACAAGCAGTTTTTCCCTCAAACTTTCGACGCAACTCCCATCCGATATAAAACAATGCATGGCAATTTAAATATTGGTCAAGACCTCTTACTACACGGATGGTTTGTGGACGGAACATTCAAGACGGCACCATCCATTTTCACTCAAATTTTCACAATCATGGGACTTGGTCGACGCGCTTGCGGCGCTGAGGAGCCACTTGCCATTCTTTTGGTGTATGCTCTGCTCCCCTGCAAGAAGAAGTCCCTGTACATTGAAGCCTTGGAAGTCGTTGCTAATGCTGTAGACCGATACAGGATTCGGCTCTGCACACCAACTAAAATAATGTCAGATTTCGGAATTGGCATCATGAATGCCTGCAGGACTGTCTTTTCTCGAACACCGGTGTCCGGTTGCTTTTGTCACCTAGGCTAGATAGTGTATCGGAGGGTACAAAGCGCAGGCCTCCAGGAACAGTACAACGATACGGAGGACCATTCTCTTAAGGATTATACACAAATGCTCCTCTCGTTTGCCTTTGTGCCCACCGCTGATGTCCCAACTGTATACACAACGCTGCAGCATGTCCAGCGGCCCTGTATCTGGTCTACAATTATTTTGATAAGAATTACACACGTGGTGTACCTCGACGGGAAGCAAGAAGACCAGTAGCGCCTTAATATCCACCAGCCCTTTGGAACCAGTACGCCACAGCCATTCAAAAAGAACATCGGACAAACAACGTATCGGAAGGATGGCACAACAGGTTCCAGGTGGTTGTCGGAAAACATCACCCAGATCTGTACTCGGCACTGAAGGAATTTCAGAAAGAACAGGGGTATACTGAGATCTGTGTACGTGAATTAACTCTCGGGAGAGAGTGAAGAGTGCGCCAGCAAAGAAGTGGAGAGATCTACAAGGACGTTTAGAGCGCATAGCCGCAGACTACAGCAGCCTCCCTGTACTTCAGTATTTGAATAACTTGGCGCACAACGTTACTTTGTATCCAACTCAAAAATGTAACAAAAAAATTGTCGAAATTTTTGTAGTCGGAATATTTATTTGTCGGAAGATATGCTGTCTGATTTTTTGTTGTCGAAAAAAATGTATGCCGGCATACTTAGTCGGAGAAAGTGGTTGTCAGAAAAAGTGTACGTCGGAAAATGTGCGTGTCGGGAAAAAGGTCTTAACCAGCCCTAGGGAGCCTAAATGAGTCCTTACGAGTTCTGAAGCAGCTACCTCATTTTCAGCATATTCTGTTTCATGATCTTACGTACGACCGTACGTCTCAACGAGAAGACGAATCGAAACCGCTGCCAGGGATCACAAGACGTAGAATGGATTACGAGGCAGGCATCGCGTCCGCTTTACCGATCTAAGCGCCTATTTAAGACTCGTTTATACAGCGATTATTCCCCGGCGAGAATAATTTGCGCGATATTTGCTTTCCCGCAACACGGATCTGATTTCTCGAAAATATTCCCAAACATCGGTCGACAATAATGCGAGATAATCGAGTCGAAGCACGAATAACTCAATATCGGAAAATTACCCACCCGTGAACATCGAGTTCGTCTATCTCGCACGCAGAAGACAACTTAGGCGGAGTTTATTAGAAAATATTCACATCCCGTCAATCGATGCGAATTTAATATCTCGAGCTGAATACTCGAACCCCCAAATCCGATCGTTGTCATATTTTCCATCGCTTTTTATCATCTAATGATTGTCGCACTTAGCGCTAGGTACGCCGTTAATGTTGTACTCTACGATGTTCACCTGACGGTTGATATTTTTTGTACGTGTCGGGAGCTCGGCTACGTTTGATTTTCCAGAGCCAAATCAAATTCACTTATTATTTGAAGCATGAGGTTTCTTTTTGGGAGGCTACATCGAAATGGAATCGAGAATTTGACGAGATATTTGAAGCAATATGGATTTTAATAACGGGCCCAGTTGGGCATTTGCCCGGATGTATGACCGGAA
This sequence comes from Acanthococcus lagerstroemiae, assembly GCA_031841125.1. Lineage (NCBI taxonomy): Eukaryota > Metazoa > Arthropoda > Insecta > Hemiptera > Eriococcidae > Acanthococcus > Acanthococcus lagerstroemiae. The sequence continues at coordinate 28,413,034 of CM063113.1, read as the reverse complement.
ACAGATGCATAGAAAATGCAGCTTCTGCGCGTTAGAAATGCTAAAATATTTTGAATTTATGTTTTTTGGTTAAATATTCTCAGGTCACCGCCACAGCTGATAACTCATCACCTCACTGAGTTAACACTCTTGACGCTCGACAGCGACAATTATGGAGAGGAGAGGAGAATTTCTCAAACAGATATGATAACAAACCGGGAGTAGGAAATACTTTCAGGTTCTCCCCAATCGCAAAACTACTATTTATTGAGTATTATTTTGAGTACCACTTGGACTGATGAATAGTGATAATGAAGAAGGCAGCGTCTTGATTTTCGTTTCTTCTCCAACCTTCTGCCGGAAAGCCCCTGTTGGTGTGTGGTGGGACGTATGGCGATGCACGCATGCCAAAGTGGCCCCTATGACACCGCACCCCCGGCCACAGGAACTACCCTTTCGAGTATCGCGTCAGTGACCGGAGGGACGCCTTGGGGCCGGGCCCGAGCCCCCATTTCTACGTGCCGGAACGTCATTCGATAGGCAATTTTTATCCCATTGAGTCGGAATAAGGAGTCACTCGGTGGAGCGTATGGCGATGCTCGCATGTCGAATTGGCTCCCCAGACACCGCACCCGTGACCCCGACAGCTATGCTCTTTCGAGTATCGTATCGGTGACCAGAGGAACGTCTTAAGGCTGGCCCGGATCCCCACTTCGCCTCTCTTTGCTTCGGATTTGCATTATCCAACCAGGGCCATTATAGGACACCCTACTGACCGAAGCAACGCTCACCCAGCCTTAACCTGGAATTCGAGTGGCTTACAGCCAGTGAGCCAGACGGCGCTTTCTTCCTTCACCCCTCACCTCCTCGTCTTGATACGTGTGGCGACGTAAGAAGATGGTGATGGCGAGGTGAATCCTACACGAGGGTCTGCAGTAGCTTCAACGGAATTAGGGGTAGAGGTATGTAGTATACCTCTTCAGAGGGGGGGGGAAAGAAAATAAAAAGGCAGGTACGGAGTATAATTTGTACCCTACTTCCCCCAAAAGACTGAATAAAATTCAGAATCTATTCAGCGAGTTGAAAAAAAAAAAAAGTGTATGGTTGATTTCAGGAACCAGATTTTCGATAGATACTTTTTGCTCATTAACTCACCTTTTAGAGACAAAAACCGTTATCGTTTTGTTTGTCCACACAAATTTTGATATCTCTTGAAAAAAAAAGAATCTTCTAACGCCACTGCCCATTCACTCAGTTTGCACAAGACCAATTTTTCCATTAAAATCAGCTAAAAAGAAGAAAAAGTGGAAAGAAGGAAGGATGAATTAGAAAGAGAAAAAAAAAAGGATAGGAAAGGGGAGAAAGAGAGAAGTTTAAAAGTGTATTAGCTTGTTTTCCATTCAATAAATTTTTTTTTTTGATAAGGAGTGTGAATCGAAATAATTTGGTCTTGAGCGTATTTTTCTTAAATTCGGTGCTCCTTTGAAATCAACGGACACTCCTATTTGACAGTTAATAATTGATGTATTCGAGCTGCCCTGAGCGGGCTCCAGGGACGAGCTGAAAGAAATGGTCTGTGAAAGCCGGCCGCGGCACTGCTGGTTGTGCCTTGAGTCAAGGTGGTTGATGGCTCGTTCGCTGTCCGGCTAGTATGGGTCGTGTCGGGTCGCTCTCCTACTGGAAGACCAGCCTGGAACGTTCCGGTGCCTGACCGAGCGGGAGGGGCCGGCCACAGCCATTTGATCTAGCGGCACTGGGCGAACCGGTACTTCTACAGCCTCAGGTGGTGTACCTGGGGATGACGGTGGACAACGAACTGTGCTGGAAAAACCGCATCTCCGTACAACGGCAGAGAAAACAGAGCGGACGCTGAAGTCGTTGCGTCAGCTTATGCCGAACCTCCAGAGGCCGAGTGAGGTATTCGACAGTAATCCACTCTGTTCTTCTCTACAGGGCTCCAACTGGACACCAGTCACGGCACTCCGCGAAAACAGAGAAGACATAGGACTGGTCCAGCTAGCTACGGCGCTACCCATAATCTGCGTGTATAAAACCGTCTCATATGAGACGACTCTTGTAGTAACTCGAATGCCTCCTATTGATCTGCTGGATAGGGATAGCGCTAAGCTTTGTCAGCGCTTCCAGAAGCTCCTACCAGTTGATTAAAAAAAAAGTAGCGAAGGAGAAGAAAGAGGAAGCCCGGCTGCTAACAGGTCAAGAGTGGGCGGCTCGCCTCCAAGAGCACGCCTATGACCGCTGGACATTGAGGCTAGTACACGACCTCGATGCATGGCTTTCGCTGCGGCACGGTAAGCTGACGTATCATCTTATACGCAAACGCTCATCGGGTATGGGTGCTTCAGTTGTTAGCTTGACCGTCGGAGCAAGGTACCCAATCAGTGCTCGCATAGTCCAGTAGAAGTCGATGACGCGCAGCATACCATCTTTCTCTGCACTGCGTGGAACGACGCATGAGCAGCGCTCAAGGCGTCCGTCAGCAGCCACATCACTATCGAAACGATGGTTGAAGTGATGTTAGTTAACCCGCAGAACTGGTCATCGAGGATCCAGTTCGCCGGCACTGAGACAGCGCACAACATCCGCGTAGCTCACGCAATCCACGCCGCAAGTCTTGAGCGACGACTCCCCATAACTAGGGAAGGCTCCCACACCGGACGGTCGGCTCTGCAGCTGAAGCCCGTTGTCGTGTCCGAAAAGAATACCGAAAGGTGCTACCAGAGTACGGCGGCAGTAAGGGCGAGGACGGACTCGACGAAGATAGTGGAACCGCGAATAGGGAAGCGTGTGCTGTTGTTAGGTGTTAAAAAAAAGAGAGAGAGCCAGAGAGAAATCGAACTGTTTCGAAATGAGAATAGACTAAGGAAGGATAACAATAGGGGTGTAGAAAAGTGCAGCTTAGAAGGAATCCGGAGTTGCCAAATCAGGTTAAACAGAGTGAAGTGACGATGTGTCGATTTTCTAAAATACATACAAACATATAATTGTGTAATACATATACAGGGTATTCCACAAAAGTTACCCCCCATTTTTTTCCGAACCGATTGGCGGATCTTTGCCGGACAAATTGCCATCTTCCTGCGGCAAGATCTAGTTTTTCTAGGGCTTGAAAAACTTTCTCCCCCATTTATGAAGGGCTGTAACGTGCCACCAAACTTTTGAATCTTAAATGGAAAGGTATTCCTCTATGCACATCGCTGGAAAGGGCATGTTCCGCAAAATACGAATCCGTGAAAAATTTCAAAATTCATCAATTTTGGGAGCAATGGGCCTAAAGATGACCAAAATCCATCAAAAATCAAAGTGTCATAACCTAGCAAACAAACGATTGAAAGAGGGTCGTCGAGGTCACGGATTCCGAATACACGATTTAACCCGGTTTAGGGCTTTAAAATCCAAATTTTCAACCTAAAATTGGTTCCTATTCACAAATTTTTGACTTTCTGAATGCAGATTATTAAAGTGGCTTCACACACATCCTTGAATAGGAAACTTCCTCCAAGTATGAATCCATGAAAAAAATTTCGAAATTCATCAAATTTGGGGGTAAGGGGCCTAGAGATGACCAAAATTAAAGTATCATGACCTAGGTAACAGACTATCGAAAAGGGGGTTTTCGAGGTCACTGAATCCGAAGGTCACACTTTCCTCCCGATTCAACCCATTTTAGGGCCTTAAAATTCAATTTTAGACTCAAAAGTGATTCTAATTTACAAGTTTTTGAGTTTCTAAATGCAAGTTATCGATCTGACTTCATGCACATCGTTCGATAGGGCAGTTCCTCCAAAATACGAATTCGTGAAGAAAAATGGCAAATTCATCAATTTTGGGAGACGGGGTCTAACCCTAGCCAAAACCTATCCAAAATCAGATACCTAAAAGTGCTACCGTTTACAAATTTTTGAATTTCTCATTGCTAATTATCCAAATGGCTTTATGCACGTCATTGGAAAGTAAACTTCCTCCAAAAACGAATCAGTGCGAAAAAAGTTTGGGTTCATCACGTGATTTCCTACATCCAGCACATCCTAGGGCCCCGAAATCCGAAATTTGAATGAGAAAGGTGATGTCAAGTACAAGTTTTTGACATTTTGGGACTTACAAGACATACAGGGTTATTCAGTTTTCGTAGCAACATAGGAAAACCCGGCATGGTGCGTGGTAATATGAATAAACGGACACACGATGGCCGTCTACTCAGATTTAAACGCAACATTACTGTGCTCTGTGGCGCCGTAACGGACAACAGAAAATGCAACAATTCGGGGAGAAAACTTCGATGGTTTTTGAAGAATTTTATCGAAACTCGTCAGGCAAAATGTTCGATAATCTCCAGAGAATTTCTTCAGAAACTTCGGGGAAAATCTCGGATGATTTTCAAGGAACTTCACCGGTATTATTGGAAAAAAAGTCCAATAATTTCCAAAGAATTTCTTCGGAAAAGTCAAGGAAAATATCCGATAAATTTTACAGAATTTCATCGGAATTCAGGAAAAATCTTCGATAAATTCTACGGAATTTCATCGGAAATGGTAGGAAAATCTCCTATAATTTTTGAAAAAATTCATCGGAACTCGGGAAAAATCTCCAATCATTTTTAAAGAATTTTATCGGAACTCGGGAAAGTTTCCGATAAATTGTAAGGAATTTTTTTGGAAACGGGAAAAATCTCGGATATGATTATTCAGGAATTTCATCGGAAATCTCTGGAAAAAATTCCGATAATGTCCCTAGAATCTCATCGGGAATCTTTAGAAAAATTTCCAATGATTTCCAAAAAAGTTTCATCAAAATTCTTCAAGAAAATTTTTCGGTAATTTCTGAAGTATTCCTGAGAAATACCTACTCAAGAAAAATCTCGGATAATTTTTAAGGAATTTTTTCGGAACTCAGGGAAAGACTGCGATGATTTTTAAGGAATTTTATCGGAACTCGGGAAAAATCTCCAATAATTTTTAAGAATTTCATCGGTATTGTTGGAAAAAAATTCCAATAATTTCCAAAGAATTTCATCGGGAACCTTTAGAAAAAATTTCCTATAATTTCCAAAAAGTTTCATCAAAATTCTACGAGGAAGTATTTCCGATAATTTTTGAAGCTTGTCATCGGAAATATTCGGGGGAATCATAATAGTGTGGTGGGACGTATGGCATTTTTCAGAAATTATCGGAATTAGTTTCCAACAATTTCCGATAAAATTCCTTAAAAATTTATCGGAGATTTTTCCCGAGTTCCAAAATTCCTTAAAATTTATTGGAGATTTTTTCCAACGTTTCCGAAGAAATTCTTTGGAAATGATTGGAATTTTTTTCAACTATTTCCTATAAAATTCCTGAAAATTTATCGGAGATTCTTCCCGAGTTCCAATGAAATTCTTTAAAAATTATCAGGGATTTTTTCCGGGTATTTCCCAGAAATACTTCAAAAATTATCGAAAAATTTTCTTGAAGAATTTTGATGAAATTTCTTGAAAATCATGGGAAATTTTTCCAAAGGATTTCCGATAAGATTCTTCGGACGTTATTGGAATTTTTTCCAACAATTTCCGATGAAATTCTTTAAAAATCATCCAATATTTTCCCCGACGTTTCCAAAAAAATTCTTTGGAAATTCTTGGGATTTTTTCCCAATGAAATTCCGGTGAAATTCCTTAAACATCAGCGGAGATTTTTCCGTGTGACATTCGGAATCAGCGACCTCGGAAACCCCCTTTTCGATTTTCTGTTTGCAAGGTCATGTTACTTCAATTTGGGACGGATTTTGGTCATCTCTAGGCCCCTTACCCCCAAATTTGATGAATTTTGAAATTTTTTTCATGGATTCATACTCTGAAGGAAGTTCCCTATTCAACGATGTGCGTGAAGCCACTTTAATCATCTGCATTCAGAAAGTCAAAAATTTGTGAATAGGAACCATGAAAATTTGGATTTTAAAGCCCTAAACCGGGTTAAATCGTGTATTCGGAATCCGTGATTTCGACAACCCCTCTTTCAATCGTTTGTTTGCTAGGTTATGATACTTTGATTTTTGATGAATTTTGGTCATCTTTAGGCTCCTTGCCCCTAAAATTGATGAATTTTGAAATTTTTTTCACGGATTCGAATTTTGCAGGATATGCTCTTTCCAGTCATGTGCATAAAGGCATACCTTTCCATTTAAGATTCCGAAGTTGGTGGCACATTAAAACCCCCTCATAAATGGGGGAGAAAAATTTTCAAGCCATAGAGAAACTAGATCTTGCCGCAGGAAGATGGCAATTCGTCCGGTAAAGATTCGCCAATCGGTTCGGAAAAAAAGGGGGGTTAACTTTCGTGGAACACCCGGTATAGATATTGTATACAGATCGCAACTAGGGGTAGCCGCATCCCTAATTTTAATTCTCATAGTTTCTCACTGGATAGTTTCGGCGTCCGGATATCCGAATGATCCGGAATTATTATTTACCATTTGAGTTGCTGTCATAATATTGTGGTTGTGGAGACGCATCTCCAGGGAAGAATACAGATGCAGTTTCCACTTGCTTTCATCAGGGTTTATCTGTCGGAGATATGTATAGATACCGTATTCTGTTGGCTATTACCGAAGCTATTCGGGTGAGTGTTCTCGAGCGAAAATTGAAAGCACGACGCGAAGGAATGCATTTGAAAGAGGATGCAGTTTCGGATGACACACATTTGGGCTGGAAGTCTGCGACGATGGCGGTGACGGCGCCGCTGCCAAGACTCGAAGCGTCGGTTAAACGTTCTTTATTATTTATTCCGTCGGGCAATCACGGATAGATAAATCACGTTCTAAATGCTATCGGCGGGGCCAAGTTTTTTTTTTTTTTTTTTTTTTTTTTCTTCAAAAAAGACTTAAAAGATGGGAAATCGAAAAGTTTCAGTGGAATATTTTACTTACCGTCGTTCGATACAAATAATTAACTTGCCACTCACGGGCTCGAAAATTTATCGATTATGGCAAAAGTTCAGAACTTTTAGCGAAGCTCGTCTATTGTAATTTTATCAATAGGGTTATTTCTTCCGTTACCTTTATTGGCGTGTAAAGAGTTGACGATTTGTGCGATAAACAATTACGAAAGCTTTGAAAAGTGTAACTACGGGGTCGCTTCTTCGGTGCGTCGATTATTGTGTGCAGTCTCTACTCTCAATACCCTTCCGTCTTCTTAAGCAAAATTAGTACGAAACTATGTTCGAAAAAAGTTCAACCGTGAAGATAGGGTATGGGTGTTCGTCGAAGGTGGAAAGATGGAGCGGGTACAGCTAAATTACGAAATATTGCGAGCTGAAGAGTGAACAGGGCTGCGTAGTCGCTGAAGGGGCCGCAGAGTTTTTTTAAAACTCGAGTAAGATATTCTCTACGTGATTCTTCGGTTACCGAGCTCGCGTTTTCCAATTCAATTGAGCAGTGCTCGCAATGAAGGCAATTTTATTACGCTCGAACAAACAACTGAAATTCGTTTACATCGCTTTCACTTCATAAACGTCAACTCAACGATAAAAATGTGGGATGCACTTTTCGTAACGATACAGGCGACCAATGTAACTTCTGTTTTGTGGAATGTAACAAGGGTGCATCTTATTTTAAAAATTCCGAAATTTAACCGGGTCACCCGTAGAAGTTTTTGGAAGTAATGTCATTAAATTTTAGATTTTTAAAATAATTTTAACATATTCTCCTGAGGCCTCGAAGTTCAACACAGGATTTACATGAAGATTTGTCAGTAAATACTTTATTGCCAGACATCGTTTTTATAGAAGAAGATGAGGCGAATACCATTGTTATAATTACAAGTCTTATTTATTTATTTATCAATTTAGGTCAGGGTACAATAAAATTGAATTGACTGTCCTACTAACGGGGCAGAAATTTGACAGGAAAAGGGATGAGATTAAAATAGACGATAAAATTACAGAAAACACAAACAGATTAATAAAAGATAGGTATAAGCTGAAGGTCAAAAAGCAGAAAGATGGTAAAGAGAAAATAGAACGAACTGGGCTGAACAAAATAGTGAGGCGAAGAATTAGAGAGGATATAAAAAAATACGAGGAAAAAAGAATCCCGGAGATAATCGAAGGGCTCAACACAGAAAGTGAGAAGGGAATTAGGTGAGGGACAAAATTTATTCACAAAGTTGAGAAACAAAAAGTTAAGGGAGGGAATAACATAGGGAGGCAACGAAGTTTTATAATAAACTACACAGAAAAGAAGCTAATTCAGCTTCAAGGGTAAAATACGGGAAAAACAATGAAGAAAATGTTCCTAGAATATTAAACAACAAATATAACAAGTACATATTCAACGAAATGAAAGGGGGGAAAACTCCTGGACCAGATTACATCGACACAAGGAACTTGAAAGCTCTAAAATAATCACAGACATCTGTCCTCGCAGGACTTTTTCAATTTAATAGCAGAGTGTAAAACGTCGCGGCATTAGTTTCGTCTAATCATGTGCTTCAAATGTCAATTGGCAGATTTTCCGACAACGTACTACCTTTGGCAAAAACCAGGTTAAAAGGCCATAAATGATGGCACTGAACTATTTTTTGATAAATTTAGTAAATTCGAGTTTTCCCTCGCCTTTCACTCAATCATTTACAGAGTTGATACCAATCTGTGTCAACAGTGTACTGTGATGCACAATCATTGGTCGGGTTTTATATAAAAATATAAATAAATAATAATAATAATAATAATAATAATAATAATAAAGACCCCGGCTATTGCAGCGTTAGGACAAAAATAGGCTTAACGACGAATTTAGAGCATTACAAAATTTATATTTAGACACCTAAATCGATTTTGTCGGAAATTTTGAATCTTCACCCCCCCCCCCCATATAGGTTTAGGTTATCAGATGGGGTGCCTGCATATAAGCTCTAAAATGGATTCAGCGTGTCGAAAAACATATATCTAGACACCCAACTCGATCTTCTTCAAAAATTTTATATTTTCATCCTCTTTAAAGGGAGTAGGTTACCACATGGGATAAAAATAGGCCCGAAAACGAATTTAGCGTCTCAAAAAACAAAAATATTTAGACACCCACTTCGATTCTTTCAAAAATGTTGAAGATTCTTCCCCCAATACAGGGGTAGGTTACCAGATAGGCTAATATAACCTAAAAAACGAATTCAGCGTCTCAAAAAACATATGTATATTTAAATATCCAATTCGATTTTTTCAAACATTTTGAATCTTCAACCCCCAATAACGGGGGTAGGTTACCAGATGGGGAGAATATAAGCTAAAAAACGAGTTCAGTGCCTCAAAAAATATATTTGGACACCTAACTCGATTTCTTCGAAAGTTTAGATTTTCATCCCCCTATAAAGAGGGTAGGTTACCAAGTGGGGTAGAAATGAGTTCAAAAACGAATTCAGCGTCTCAAAAAATAAAAGTATTCAGACACCCACTTAGATTCTTTCAAAAATTTTGAATATTCTTCCCCAATACAGGGGTAGGTTACCGGATGGGTTAATATAACCTCAAAAACGAATTTAGCGTCTCAAAAAACATACATTTAGATATCCAATTCGATTTTTTCAAACATTTTAAATTTTCAACTCCCATAAAAGGGGTAGATTACCAGATGGGGTGAATATAAGCTCAAAAACGAATTCAGCGCCTCAAAAAACATATATTTGGATACCTAACTTGATTTCTCCCTATAAAGAAGGTAGCTTACCCAGTGAGATGAAAATGAGCTCGAAAACGAATTCAGCGTCTTAATAAACATATTTTTAAATACCCAACTTGATTTCTTCAAAATTTTTGGATTTTCATCCCCTAATAAAGGGGGTAGGTTACCAGACGGGGTAAAAAAAAAGCTCAAAAATGAAGTCAGCGAGCCAAAATACCTCAAAATTGATATATTGTTGTTAATAGTTTTACGTATCCGATTTTTGCAGCTTCAAATTTTGAAATCTCCCACTGTGCGACATTCTGTATGTTACTTGTGAAGCGGACCAAGAGGACACCCTGTACATAGGGACTGACCACTGGAAGGAAAGGAAGTGTTTCTATGTACCAGTTAACGTAAAATTTTGACTTGGAACCAATCAAATATTGAAAAAGCCGTGTAGTTCGGTTTTGGCCGCCTAGAATCGCGGTTACTCCCAGTGTGGGACGAATGAATTCTTAAGAACGTTTAGTGTGTCGATCAGTACCAACGTCCAATCCTCCGTGCCAAAATTCAGCTTCAACAACTCTTTCATCCAGTCGGCTTTCCCCGTTAGATGTCACAGAATAACACCAAATTCAGTTTTTCATTCTTCAAAATGGAATCCGCGACCCATCAGTTATTTTACATCTACGAGTAGATCCAGATCCTCGCGTCCACGAATTATTTACGGCGAACGCGTTAGGCAATTTTATGAACGCGAATGATTATTCGATTCATCATTGCCCCGTTCAAGTTGGAATCTTCAGGACGTGTTTCTAGCTCATGGGGGGGGGGGAATCTCGCTTCTAATAATCCTTCGGAGTTATCGAATACAGTTTTAAATGTTCAATAGTCCAATTCACGCATCTTGAAAGCTCGTTTCTTTGTCCTTACATAACACTCGGTAAGTTTTTGATTCTCGCCCCCAACATAAACGCTTTGTAGGACACCGGCCCACAAGCTGGATTTCGGGACCCCAGTAATACCACACCGGTACTTCAAACTGAATCGAGGCGTGCGACGCTTATTTCATCCCCTGCCTACATATTATTCGAATTAGTTCCGTAAATTCGAACTTTACCCCCGCCGTTTAACCCTTTCCGTCTGTCGTTGTTCGCTTTATTTATTGCCGGCAGCCATTCGACGCACAAGCAACGACGAGGAAAAGCCTGACTCGGTACAATAAAATCTGAAGCGCATATATGACACGTCGTTCCAAGCCGGTAGAACTTCGCCAGCCAGACGAGACGGGTACGCGGCGGTATCGCGAGAAATAAGTCTGACATTCCGATACATTCGCACTAAACTGATAAACACGAACTCGAAATTTGAACAATTCTCCAAGTACGCCAATCAGATTGCTGACACGGCGACGGTTTCAATGTTCGCTAAAAAGCTGCTTCTGTTCGAGCACATTATAGCTGTTTGTTCCTGTCGAGCTCGCAAATGTATCTGTAAAGAATGCTTTTCGCCCTGCGGGGGGTTGCGCGTACTTTTTCATTCATCGATATGGCTGAATTTGAGGCCCGCCAATTCTTCGCCTTTTGAATTGACAAACTTGCGAAGTTATTGGCGAATGAAAAATCTTTACTACTGAAACGCGATGAGATCGGCGATGCGCGGGATAGCGGGATAAGAAAAGCAGAGCCAGTAGTTTTTGACGTTTGATGTTTCCGCTCGATTGTAAATCTTCTGGGCGGGTGGCTTTGACACCTCTAACAACGAGACGAGACAATTAACGCTCAGTTCTAAACGCTGCAGCCACATTCAAGATGCTCGGAAGATACACCGTGCACACAAAAGGAAATTATACAACCGATTGTCAACTTCCTGGACGGAGGTAAGGCAATTAAAACTGGTAATCGTTCTACTCATAGAGCGGAGATTTTCGGAAGGAGATGCAAAGCACGGCTCCGTTGATAATTAATCAAAATAAGCATCTTATAAACTGCTCATTTGGGAACAAAAACGAAAAATGGTTTTTTTAGTATTGTTTCTAGCTGAAACAATTTATTGTGATTTCATTCTATTGTCAGTTATTACGTTCGAATATTGAAGCATATATTACATGGTCGAGTCCCTATCGACAAATAATTCCGTAAAAATACCGTTTATTATGTAGGCATTTACGACAATACAGTTTTCAATATAGCAGCCGATTGTATAGCTTCTACTATACGTAGTGTAGCAATTACGAGTATATTTCCGCGTAAAATATCGCAGCGTAACACGGCAGCAATATTTATTTATGTTATATTGATACCAACGAGGAAGTGCTCGTTATCAAGTGCGTTGATATTGCGTGAATCCAGCCACAACGTGTATCGGTGCAGATACAGTGAACTTATACGATCTTTAAGTACAGTAGATAGGTGACTCTATGCGTTCGAACATCGCTCAATCAAATCGCCAGGACGATGGACGAGGAATTCAAGGCGGAATGGAAGAAACTGCTGAAGGATGTAAGTGAAATTAAAGTGACGGCCAACGACACCAACGAAATGGTAGGCATCGCTGACCAAAAGGGTAGAAGGGCTCGAGCAAGAAAACGCGGAACTAGCGGACCAAATCAGCAGGTTATGGGAGACGAACGATTTTTTGGAAGGAAAGGTCCGCGGTCATATACGGAATCCCGGAGGAGGCGAACGAAAATCTCCGCTTCAAAATACGCGACCTAGGTAAAGGCCTGGGTGTCGAAGTGAAGGAAGGAGACATATGCACCACTCACAGACTACCTTCAAAAAATCAAACTCCGCCGATAATTGTGACATTTAACGACCGAGACAAAAAGGACGAGCTGATAAGCAAATCAAAGAAAAAAAGGCTGACAGGGGAGGAGTTAGACCTACAAACAAAGAGCCCAATCATCGTAGGCGTTCATCTAACGGCGCATGCAGCTGAGTTACTTCGAGCGGCAAAGGAGCTAGTGGCGAAAAAGCGGGTGTGCTTCGCATGGACGAACCTAAAAGGACAAGTACTTATAAGAGAGGAGGAAAACAGCAGTCCAAAAATCATCACCTCGGGAATACAACTGGAGAAATACGCTCTTACGAAAGAACCAGAAGTACAGGAGAACGTACAACTACCGTCTACTGGGGTAATATCGGACACCGGCGGTAATATCGGCCACTCATGACTTGCTTACTGATAACGATACTGGCGCTCCTACTACAAGTCATGAGAAGCCGATATTACCGCCGGTGTCTGATATTACCCCAGTGGACTTTACTGGTAACAATACTGGCGTTCCTACAACGAGTCATGAGTGGCCGATATTATCACGAATGTCCAATATTACCCCAGTTGACAGTACAAGGAAAGTCGGTTCCAGTCCGGAAGAAGGAATAACAGAGCAGGAAAAGAAACGCAAAGGCAAATCACCATCTCCAGGCTATGCTGCATCTGTTCCGGTATACAGGCGCGTCAATAAAGAACGAGAGGAAACTGAGGAGCAGAAATAAAGGAGGCGGGCAATCCGCATAGAATCGTAACTAATGTAATCGGACTCCACAACCGCCCCAAGCCGGAATGCAGTCGCCGTGGGACGGGAAACTGACTGTTAGACCTCCGGGTAGTATAAAAACCAGGTCTGATAATACAATCAAGTTAAATGTATTAAGCTATAACTGCAGGGGTCTGGCTAGCGAGGAGAGACTTACGGAATTAGAAAATGCGCTGTATGGGATAAAATGGGATATTATAGGTCTGTCGGAGGTGCGCAGACCGGTAAAGTCTAAATGCGCAAATGGGGAAAAAAGTCAGTAGCCTAAAAGCGCAAAACTATTTTTGCGCTTCTCAACTATTTTTCGTAGACAAACGTTTGCGCTTATGGACTACATTTTTCCCGTCTTTCTTTTAAAATGTGTGGTGTAGGAGTTGGTTAAAAGCTTGGCCTACTGATCGAAAGATATCAACTTCGAAACCAGCCACTGTTACAGCCTAATTCTGTCGTACGTAACAGTTATGTGGACAAACATGAAAGCAAAGACGAACGAATATTTTCTTATCTGGAAGATTATTTGTTATAACTTGTACACACTAAACATGTGAGAAGGAACGAACGGATATTTTCTTATCTGGAATGTGAGAAGTGAATGAGAGAGTGAAAACTATCTCAGTTGAACGGCATACCGAGTTGAACATTGTTGATTTAATGCAAATGTGTTTTTCTATAGAATTACGATGGAGTTTGAATTAAGTGAAACTAATAAAGGTGTTAAATGCATTTACGTTAACAAGTATAAATACAGATATCAAGGAGATTTAAAAAATGGTGATGTGTCGTGGCGTTGCACTTTTAAACAGTGCAATGAAACTGTTGTGACAAATTCAGCCAAAACTCAGTTGATAAGTGAAGGTCCCTTCATTCATGCAGCACATCGGCCCTTACCTCAAGAAAAATTGGATGTAGCTGTTATAAGAACAGCTTGTAAAAGAAAGGCAACTGCCGATTTATGCCAAAAACCAATAAAAATTATTCATCGAGCACTTCGAGAAGACTCAAACAAAGTCTCAACAATTGGAATTGGTGATATAAAGCAGATTCGTAAGTCCATATATCATAAACGACGTTCTCAATTGCCAACTGTACCAAAATCACACCAGGAAGCCTTATTGCAAATGGGTAGTAACCAGTTGCGTCTTTCTACTAATCGAAATGAACAGTTTTGCTTTGTTGACTCCAATTGTGGTATTATTGTTTTCACTTGTGCCTCAAATTTGCAATTTCTGTGTAACCACCAAGATACTGTATTAGCTGATGGTACCTTTTATGTATGCCCCAAACACTTTTATCAGGTATATACTATTCACGTCTTTATGAATCACAATTATGTGCAAGTGGCTTTTTGTTTATTACCCGCAAAAACGTTTGATTGTTATAAAAGTATGCGGCAATTCTTAGTTCATTTGACTGAGGGGAAATTCTACCCTAAAATGATGCTGACGGACTTTGAAATTGCTGCTCATCAAGCGCTACTAGAGGTGTTCCCATTATGTATTTTGAAATGTTGTCGCTTCCACCTAGGTCAAGCCTGGTTTCGCAAGATCCAATCTTTAGGCTTGAAGAATGATTACATTTCAAATGACTCAGTTATAGGAAAATGGCTAAAAATGTTTTTCGGTTTGCCATTCTTACCACCAGGGATGATCAGTGATGCATTTTTAGAAATTTTGGCTGAAGCACCACCTAATGAAGAGAAGGCTATCAAATTTTCAGATTACATTCTAAATACATATGTCGACGAGGATGCAAATTTTCCTCCATCTCTTTGGGCTGAGCCACCTTCCACCAGCTTGCCACGAACCACCAATGGAGCAGAGGCTTTTCATCGCAACTTCAAAAGTTTATTTTACCAGGCCCATCCTCATATTCACCATTTCTCTCAAGTTCTATTGGATTATCAAACTCAGACTTACCTAAAAATGAAGCCAACTCAAACACGAATTAAGCCGGATACAAAACCATTGAGCGAATGCAATATGTGCAGAGGACATATTAGGAGTATGAAAATCATGAAATTTCTTTGAAAATTTTTTTTTAATGTACTGGATATAAATTTTCTTGCGTAGCATCCATATAAAATGTGATTTTTTTCATTATATTATTTTGTATTTAACTTAGAATTTTAACATTTTCAATAAAATCATTTTGGATTTTTTTTTTATAGCTTTGTCATTTTCCAGATCGACTCACAGATATCTCATTTGCGCTTTTCATCCATTCTATTTCCACAATGTTTGCGCTTTTAGGTACTGGACTCCACCTCATAAATTTGCGCATTTAGGATTCTCAAATTTGCGTTTGTATGTCACTTTCTCGACCTTTTTGCGCTTTTAGGCTATTGCCGCGCAAACAGGGGGAGGGCCTCATAAGAAGGAAATTAGGAAACTACTTTTATTACAGGGGAGAAACTAAGGGATATAGGGGAGTGGGCTTTTACATTCGGAGTAGCATGTGGGAGAGGGTACTAGAAGTCAACAGTATTAACGAAATACTGGGATATCTAAAAATAGAAATCGACAGGAACGTAAAGCTATCGATTATACAAGTTTACGCACCCACAATGGACGATCTGGAGGAGGCAAAGAATCAGTTTTACGAAGAGTTGTTTGATAAGAAGCGCGAATACTATACTGTGGTGATGGGGGACTTTAACAGCAAACTAGGGAACAATAGAAAGGACGCAGCGAAGTACGCGTGTGTAGGGCCTTTTAGCACAGGAAAAAGGAATGAGAATGGAGGAAGACTACTTCAACTAGCTGAGAGCTGCGGGCTAAAAATGGCAGGTACATTTTACAAGAAGAGAGCGAACAGAAAGTGGACATGGATATCGCCAGATAAGAAAACAAAAAATGAAATCGACCATCTTCTGATCAATGACTTCTCGGTAATTAAAGATGCATCCCCGCTATCACGTTTTGAATTTCTCTCAGACCACAGAATAGTAAGAGGCAAAATACAAATACCTAAGAGGGTAGCATACAAGAACTGGAAACAAAACAGCGTGAAAGCAAACGCTGTCATTCCTCTGCATTATGCACCTGAAGCCAACGAATTCTTTGAAGCCCAAATAAAGCTTGAGGAAGGGAAGTATGAGGAGGGGGACACGCAGGAAATGTACGACATACTGGAGAAAACACTGAACGTCACGATGGGAAAATACGGAAAAGAGAAGGAAAGGGAACAGACCGACGACAAACTATCTCCGCAAACAAAAGAACTAATTAAGAACAGGGAAGGACTAAGAAGGATTAAGAAATTGAGTACGCAACAAAAAATAGAGCTCGCCGAAATCCAGAAACTGGTTCAGAGAGCTATTAGGAAGGACGTGCGGGATTTTGAGAACGAAAGAGTGAAAGAAATAATTGAAGAGACCTGGTCCACACGTAAAATGTGGAAGGAGCTTTCATTAGGGCGGAACGTGATTAACAAAATAAAAGACAAAGAAGGGCGCGTAGTCATAGGGTCAAGAAATGTAATAGGGGTGGCGACAGAATTCTGCAAGGAACTATATAACGACAAAGTTGATAGGAATCAACACCATCCAACAAAAACTAAGAGAGTGAACATATCAGAACCCTGTACGGAAACAGAACTCCCTATACCACCAATCCTCCGAGTAGAAGTTGAAAATGTTATAAGGAGGCTAAAACCAGACAAGGCTCCAGGCCCGGACAAAATAAGAAACAGCACGATTAAGATACTAGCCCAGACAATAACCAAACCCTTGACGCATTTGTTTAGCAAAATAATCGAAGAGCCCTTATAATGCCCAGGGAGCCAGTGATCTACCTAATTTTCAAAAGTGGGTTAAAATTCAAAATGGGTATCACTATGCAAATATACTCGTATTAGGCTAAAGAACGCGAATTTACAAAAATATTTACCGCAAGACCCCTCCCAGTGTCCCAGAAACTAATGATTCACTGAATTTTCAAAATTGAGTTAAAATTCGCATGGATATTTATTATCAATTTATAGGTATTTTATGCTGGAAAGTTCGAATTTGCAAGAATTCTTATCAGAAGACCTATCATAGTGCTCCGGGAAGCCAATGATCCACCCAATTTTCAAAACATATGGATATCAATACATGATTATTTTGAGCAAGAGAATTCAAATTTGCAAGAAGTTTTACCTTAGAACCCATCACAGTGCCCTGGAATGGAGGCCAATGATCCACCAAATTTTCCAAATCAAGTTAAAATTTGATACTGATAACAACATAAGCGTCGTACTAGTAAGCAATACCACCTAACCCATAAAATAACGATTTTTAGGGGTTGAACGACGTTTCTGATAGACTGTAAAACGGCGGATCGGATGGAAAAGATCCCGTATGTCCCAAATTTACCATTTTCCAGAAAATCCTCTTCTTTTTTTTTCTTTTTGAAAACGCGTAACCCAACTTTGACGGCAGTCCTTATCAGTTTTTTGCTTCTCCTGTAAAATCAACTTGGGGGGGGGGTAGGTGGTATTACTTCTAGTACGATGATAGGTATAGGTATTTTGAGCTGAAGAATTCAAACTTGCATGAGTTTTTACTTTAGGGTTTATTCACAATAATTCCGATGCCTACTTGTAGCCCTTTTATTCCCTTCGTATTTATTATTCTAAAGTCTTCTGACCAAAATTCATTCTCCTCTTTTCCCCCTTACTTCGCTTATTCAAGCTCTTCTCAGTCAAGCTTCTTCATTTCTCCCTTAAGATTCTTTCATCCTCAGACTTCATTCAAGCTTCTCACATTCCAAGAATGTAAGAAGAGTTGCATGAGAAGATACCGCCAAGGGAATGATTCGTCCGAAGACCCTTTCAGATCCCACAAAACCTTGTTACTCGAAGACCCATTTTGGTCCCGCAAAGATCCAAATAAAATAAATAAATTAATTAATTAATTAAATTGTGAAACACCCAGTATTGTGAACCTTGACAAAGGGCAATTATAACAGGTAATTCATGCTATCAAAATGCACGAAGAAATTCCGTCAAATTATACGTACTTTCAAAAGGTAATTAATTCGAATAGTGACGTATATCAATTCCGAGGGGTAACGGAACGCACTATACACGTACAAAAGTGATGCTACGTGACGGAGAAAACAAACAGTGCATTAGCAAAGGGTTGAACTCCGATGTTTTAGGAATAAATATATTCTGTATTTGGTATCGTAGCAAAATATCGGTACCGATGTG
Organism: Acanthococcus lagerstroemiae; assembly: GCA_031841125.1. Lineage (NCBI taxonomy): Eukaryota > Metazoa > Arthropoda > Insecta > Hemiptera > Eriococcidae > Acanthococcus > Acanthococcus lagerstroemiae. The sequence goes on along the minus strand of CM063113.1, from coordinate 28,394,673 downwards.
TAACATTGGGAATGCGAAACTCATGACACGATTACCTTTCTATTACCATCAAAATCTATTTGAATTTGTTTGTACAATATTATCACCTGCAGGTATGTAGCCGCGAAATGGATTAATATCGTCCCAGATGGCATCAGCGCTGTGGTTTAGTCGTTAATACAAATCGCAATAGACTTTTTTAACGGCTTCGGGGAACTTGAAAGTTGAAAAGTTTCACGAAATGCTCTTTTGCTTCCGAAACCATATTCTGGTACCGGCCGGGCTTAAATTTGATTTGGGGGGGGGTTGTAAAAAAAATTGTTGTCCACGTTGAAAGGCAAATTTTTCACGTTTACATAGTGTGATAAGATGAGGCTGTACGATCACACAGCGGCACCGTGGGTTACAATCTCACGGATCACGGTTTTATGTGGTACCAAAAATTCATCTAGGAAAGTAGTCTCCGCACGAAGAAGATTTAAAGGCTGTTTCTACAGACTGCTTCTAAGTGTCGAAAGATTCACGTCCTTCAACGTGGATACAAGAAATACGTGAATATCCACGTTGAATAATATTTTATGCTCACGTTTAAGGACAAAATCGCCTTTTTCCTTCTCCCATTGGGTAAATATGCGGAGAATATTTGATACATGTTACTGAATGTAATGTGGCCAACATTAGATATATTATTACGTTTTTGCAAATTCCGAGCTATAAATTCAATATGGCTGTTGATGTCCACGATGAAGGACACTTTTTTTAGAAACCAGGATCTCAGCAATAAGTGAGTATCTTAGCATACAAATTACCATTATTTCACAGAAGTTCTTACACAGCCTTCTAGAGGAAGTTATGAGAAAGTTATATGAGCATTTGAGAGAAGTTTATGCTTATAGTGGAACCCTACACAGAGGTTAGAAAATTATCCACGTTGAAGGACATATCTCTTCCTAGACACAACTTTGAGGCATTCTAAAGGTTACTTAACTTGGTTAGAAAAAGATTGTAAGACCTATACCGCGTTGCCTCAACTTATCTCTTCAACAATGGGAAACAGTGGTTCCTGAAAATTATGTATTGAACCCTTCCAGCGAGCAAAAAAATTAAAAAACGGAACTAGACCAGTTTGACACCCACGTTGATGGACATTTCAGGTGGAGTTTCGATTTTCTAAGGATGTTCTGCTGAACTAGGGAGAGCTTTTACCACTGTCTCCATCAGAAGAGTTCATTTCCTCAATTTTGACATATTGCGCAAAGCATTCTGTTAATAAGTGGCAGAGTTACAGCCCATTTACATGAATTGTCCATTTTTCGGAGAATTACCCCTTATAGCTCATGGAAAACAGAAAACGCCGATTTAGTTCCATAAAATAGTAATTGGAATCCATCAAACCAGAATCTTCGGTTTTTGACCATTCGTCAATACAATGCACCGTCACGAGTGTGTCATGTTGTGGTTCCTTTAAGAATATAATAGAGAATCATAGAATAATATTTTTGATGGATGGGTTTTCAACTTTGGAGCTGTCCCAGTGTGCATGAGATAACCCCCTGGCAGGGCACACCCATTTTTAGATTATGAATCGGCCACCGGACTGCATGAATTATTATCTGTCAGCTGAACATGAAGGGTGTCGACGTGCCATGCATTCGATACCGTGAAAGTTTATTCGATTAATCAGTGCATGGCTGGATAATCCTTCATGGTGCTTAGAAATCTTTTAAAGCTTAGTCATTAATTTACAGACTTCGTCATAATGTCGGTGATTTAGCAGAGAACTCATTTTGAAAGTGCTGACTGTATTTCTATACTCATGAATACCGCTTTAGCCGACTTTAACATATTTTTGGGTAAATTTGCCGACTGCCAAAAACATTTAGACACCCTCTACCCCCTTTCGGAACGCCCCTGCGTGGGAGAACATTTCAAGTAGGTAACGATGGTTCCGAACAAAGTTTGAATACATTCGCAGTTTTTCATTAAAAAAAAAAATTCTTAGATTTTATTCACCGGACTCTCTTTCGGACTTATTATTGTAATTTATTTATTCACTAACCCGCTATAACTAACCATTCATTTTTACACCGCTAACTCACTTCAACTAACCAGTTATTTTTACAAAATTACTGAAGATTGGAAAGCGCAGCGAACAACACTGATGACAGGATTTCAAACAAATAATCGTCTCCAGTCATCGGTGCACGCATCCTTCCCCATACTATCACATATCCCTGGAGAGCTGATAGAATTCTGCGTTGATTTACGTCACGATAAAAAATATTCCATAGTACTGCGTATGCTGTAAATAGAGGGAACTTTATAACCCAACACTTTCACCTTGCTTGGCACTGATATTTTCGTAGTGTTCTCAAACACCGTTAAAAGACACTTTTTTCAACTCAAAAATACCAAAACTGATCGAGTAAATATCCAGGAACACAACGAGACCACAATCTATGTTCCCTCTTTTCTAGATGTACAATTCTCCTCGCTAACACGGTATAAACAGGTACTATGTAAAGTTACCCCGCAAATGTAAAGTAGCCCCGGTTTACGGTACTGAATGAAAAATTTCATTAATTTTGACATCATTGTAATCGGTTAAATCTGAGAAACATTTGGAAAAAGGCATTTTTAAAATTTCTATTTGGAAATTCAGCATTTTTTTTAAATTTCTATTCAGCAATCCGGCATTTTTATAATCCACAGCCCCTTAATAAAAATTGCCCAAATCGTCCATGACTGAACCTGTCTTTCGATACATTTAGTCTTTTTTACTATCGTCACAAATAATTTTTCTATATGGCTCACAGGAAGCGTGATATCATGCAAACCCCAAATTTACTCCATCTGTCTTATCTAGGATTTTTGAGAAACGTTCGGAAAATCATCAGGGAGCCTGCGGATCAATCCTGGCACGTTTTATCAGTGTATTATTTTCTGCATTTTAGAATTATCTTGTTTACTACATAAATTATGATACTTTCAAGAAAAGTTCCAAAGTAAAATTGAACGAGTAATATTTTTCTTCCATACATTTATCGACAAAGTCAATATTTATCAACTTGCCGAAAATTTTTCGAATTTACAGGGCTTCTTCACGCCTTAGAAAGCTGTACCTGAATCGCGAAAACTTTAAGTATATTAGATAGTAGACCCGTTTGACCAAGTATTTGTACACCAAATTTCAGCTTTCAGAAGCGTTCTTGCATTTATTGTTTCAAATTCTACTCGACTCTACACTCGGGGTACAAGTGGTGGCCTATTTACCAAAGGAAAATACGCCACGGCGACATTCGATCAAATGTCTCGAAACGGGTTCACGACAGATTTGTGCACGTACCGGTGAGCCAAAATTGTGAGCGTATTTTCGTTTCTTCGCCGAAGGCCTCCCACGACTCATCGGCCGCGGCATTGGGCGCGTCCCCCGCCTACCACTCAACCGACGCGGCGGTGTCAACTCGAAGACGCGCCTCGACTAATTAAATATTTTAGCACGAGAAACACAAGAACGGAGATTTACTTGTGTTTCCTCGGTACATGCTCGCCAGAGTGAAGGAAAAACTTATCGATTGCGCCCCCCGACCACATCTTCGAAAAGAAATATTATACGTAAAACCGATCGTATATACGAAGTTTCAAAAAGCCTCTGCCCCCTCTCTCTCTCTTCTCTCCCTCTCTGCCGGCGAAACGAGGATGTTCCAAAACGGGCGAATTTGAATCGAGCATTCGTGTGGTGTAAATTAATATCTAGTCTTAAGCCCCGCGAGATATTTTCCAATAAAATTTACGAAGCGACTGAGAGGAAAAAAGTCGTGACAGCGACGCGAAAAAAGAGTAAAATTCGTTTATTTATCGGATTACCTCGTACTTTTTTCTCTTCTTCGTCTTCCCTGCCCCCGTCGTCCGTTTCGCTCTTTACGGCTGACAGAAGAGGCCGCCGGCGTGGATTTCAGCTCATAATATTCGAGAAAATCAGTCTACCGGTAGTGACTTCTACTAAATGATGTAACCTGCATCCGATTACGACGCTTTATGTGGGCATCGGTAACTGGGAACAAAAGCGGATGAGTGGCTACCAGAAAAACAGACCAGGATTTGGGAATTTTACAATTTTTTCTCCGAGGTTAGCATTGCAGATGAGCTAATACGATCGTATTATACAGGTAAACTGAAATTACATCCATCAATTAAGTCAAACAGTCCACCAGGGATGCCGAAATATGGGCGAGACTTAACACAAGAATCATACCGGCTGAATCCGGCATACAGGGGGATTACAGAGGATTGACTGAATTTGAGTAAGGAGAGACGTCTGAATCGAGAAAAACAATCTCCCTAGATGCTGCATACCCTATTTCTGCTTTCTACCATCACTCTCTCGCAGGAGAACACCAAGTGGGTGGAACATCGCAAATACAGGCTTTTATCCCAAGATCAAGCCGGATATTAACCAAACCCAAAGACAGTAAGTGAGTCAACAAACCGGCCAGACAGAACTTCGATCAATAGGGCCATCAACTTGAGCAAGGCAGCGCTGGATTTACACAGGAAGCAAAAAGGGCTATTGACCCGGGGCGCCTGGCCGAAAAAGGGGTGGGCGCCAGGAAAATGAAATAAAAACAAGGGAAAAAAGGGGGTAAGAAAGAAAGACATGCGAGAAAAGAAAATAAGAGAGCGCTTCTTAAGATTAACAGACCTCTAACCCTCCACTCTCCTCATACTGACACCATAAAATGGGGCAAGACGGGTGGAAAAATTAAATTAGAAATGTGAATTATATTTGTTCAAGGTCACTGATTTTGATTTTGAGCGCACTGGTTCAAGGCTTCAGGCGACACGATTCTCCAAGGTCATCAAGCGAGCGAATTTACAAGTAAAACGATGAAAAAGGGATTTATATTAAAAGGCTCCACTTTGTAACTTAGGTTACACCTAGGATACGAGTCTCACTTTGATATTTTCATGTCTTTGCTTTGGCACACAAACCGGAAAAACATTACTTTTACGCGTTACGCGCTGGCATACAACGGGAAAAAGCGTTACTTTGGAGCGTGACGAAAATAGCGTTACGGACCGGCTAGGCTGGCTGGCTGGCTGGGTAGGCTGACTGGCAACGGAAATGGCTGACTGACTGACTCAACACTTCATTCGCCTGCGAGTACCACACTCCTTGTACCTGTATTCCCTTGCGAGCATCACGTTCCTTGTACCAGTCTACGAGCACTACACTCTGCTAGTGCATCATCTTGCAGACGAGTCTGCAACCACGGGAGAGCATTTTCATGTCTGCTTTGCGGACTGCACCGACATGAGAATGTCATCGTCCAGCAAACGTAGCGTCCAAACAATGGGCGCGCCAAAAAACATGGAGCGAACATGCTCTGCTGGGCATAACGGACGACGACATTCTCATGTCGATGCAGTCCGCGAAGCAAACATGAAAATGCTCTCCCGTGGTTGCAGATTCGTCTGCAAGATGATGCACTAGCAGAGCGTAGTGCTCGCAGGCTGGTACAAGGAACGTGATGCACGCAAGGGAATTCAGGCTGACACAATTTCGTTTATGTGCCAAAGCTCTTGATCAACTGTTTGAGTCAAATCTCGGATGCTTCTAAATGAGCCAGGACCTAAGCGTTAGTTAACAAATGGGACACCCTGTATACAAGCTATAAGTCACTTAATGCTAAAATTGAGATTGATATAAATATGCCAGTGATTATTTTTAGTATTTTAATAGAACTAGGGGGCTTTGCCCTCGGCCACCTCTCAGCTCATCTCTCAGTAGTACTAACTGGAATTGAATTGTTGTTTCTCAAAAGATTATCATTTGCCAACTCGGCATTTTTTAGTTGTTTAAATTCTGGATTTCTCACAAGACCGGAAGTTAGTCTGAACCAATAGGATCTTAGAAGTGTGAAACAATTTTAAGGACTCCCATTCAACCCACAGTCTCTGGTAGCAAATTTAACATGGATTTTCATTTCCTCCAAGACTATTATCTGCCAACTTGTTGTTTTTTGGTAATTTCAATGCTGAATATTTTTGCAGGATGGAATGTTATTCTGAACTAGGAGGGTCTTGGGAGTATGGAACAATTTTTATTGCCCGACTGGACTTCTGGTAAAGTAAACTGAATTTGTGTTTCTTAAAAGATTCCCATCTGTCAACTTAGTACTTTTTTAGTCGTCGTTTTGATGCTGGGATTTCTCAAAGAATGATGACAATCAGATAATTGGACAACAGTTAAATATGTCATATCTTATCAATTTCTTTTTTTGGAGGGGGGGGGGAGAGCGGGTCAAGCAGTAATAATAAGACATAATAAAGACATAAATCGGACATAATAGTTTAATATGTCGTTATGTTTTACCAGCTGAAATTTTTATTTTCCCTAAGAAGGAGAGCAGGAAGAGGAGATTTTTCTTTTTAATTATATAGAAATATACGGATAACCGAGAATGATGAACTGGAGACATTCCAAATTTGCGGATACCGTGTATAATTAGGCGGCTCTTATTTTAGAATTTTCATGACGCGACCCCCCCCCCCCCCCACATTAGTTCCGAACGAATAAATACAAATCCAGAATATTCAGAATGTTTTCGCTTGACTGGACTAAAACCCACGCCGTAAGCCTCCTTTTCTTATTTTGAACGTAACTTCTGAATCCAAGCTCTTGAAATGATGCAAGGTGGTCATTACTTGCATATAATATGTCGGGAATTATAGACAGCAGTACCCATTGTTCTGCCGAAATACAATAAACAAATCATATACTATTCTACTATGTGAAAGTGTAAGTGTGATGTGTTCGTATAAACCCGGAATAGGTATTACGCTATAAAAAATTTAGGCAACCCAATTAGGAAGGGGCCACAAATTCCTCCCACCCCTGTGAATCCCTATTTTTTTTCAACTTGAACTTTTTGGAATTGTTTTACCTTGAACTTCTTTACAATTATGTTAAAATATTGGATAGCTGTAACTGTCTCCCTTCAGAAATTACTAGTGGGTTGAAAATCTGAAATTTCCAAAACGAGGTCAAAATGCCTCATTAAACCTGTACATCGGATTTAATGCGACCATCATATATTTGCATATTATTTTGTACTCATTTATGTACCACACGGCCTATTTTCAACCACATATAACCTCCAAAAGCCCTAAAATTTCAGGTTTTGAAAACTGTATTCAGCATTCCTTCTAATTATCCGACTGAATTTTTGAAGACACCATCAACATCTATCTCTGAATAACACAAATCAAAAAGTTGAGTCCATAAGACATAAAGAAAGAAGAAAATGTGAAGTAACCACCCGCCTATCAGTCACATTAGCAGCCGATGCCGGGACTGCGGGAAGGGTAGAGGGAGGAAAACTGCAAGAGTTTTCGGGCAGGAAAAGATCACGGATGTGGATCACAGAGAATCGTTGGAAGGACGAAGAGGAAGGAAGAGAGGACATACTAATGCCTGGGAACTCCGTGCGGTTAAAGTTTGACATGTATTCGCGTGTTTCCACGCCCAAGAGGGGGACGACAATTTTTTGCCCTGTGGGCATCCTAACTTTTTTTCCAACAGGAACTTTTTGGAATCATTTTACACTGAACTTTTTCACACTGTTAAAATTTGGTGACGGTAACTATCTCCCTTCAGAAATTATAAGGTAATTGAAAATTTGAAATTTCCAAAACGAGCTCAAAATGCCTTCTATGTATTTAAATATTTAGAAAACTGAAATGGGAAAGAATTGGGATACAGATAAACGGTGAAAACTGAACCATATAAGATTCACGGACGATGTTGTACTGATAAACGAGGAGGTAAAGAATAATTGGTAAAGGTACGAGCAGAGGCGGACTTAGAAATGAATATAAGTAAGGCAAAACTACTATCCAACATGGAAGGGGAATATGAACCACAATACAAGGATTTGAAATAGAAAAAAATCTCCGAATTCGACTATTTGGGACAGATACAATCATTTGAAGACAGTTTAATTAGAGAGATAACTAAAAGAATAAAAAATGCGTGGACAAGCTTTTCTGGACTTTAAAAAACATGTATAAAGGTAAAATGAAGACTGAAACGAAGACTAAAATATTGACAAGATGCACTATACCAGCTCTCACCTATTGAGTCCAAACGTGGGCCCTAATGAAGAAGCAAATACAAAGGTTAACTACCACAGTCAGAACAGAGACGAAACTAAGGGGGGCACTGGAGGGCAGCCCTCCGAGCCTCCGCCGGAGTTGAGAAATTTTAATAGATGAATTAAAAGTTGGAAAAACTCAACTAGTCAAAAGAGATTCCGATTTTTCCCCCTTCTTGGTAATACAAAAAAAATTTATACTTGGGAATTTTGAGTTGAGAAGACAAAGTGAAAAACAAAAAAGAAACAAGAGAGGAAACTGGTATAAAGAGGTAAGTTGGAGATCAATATATTGAAATAGGATTATGCGGGACATAACGCACATCAAGAAGGGACACAATAGAACAAAATTATCAGTGAGTGGGAATCTTACAACAAGAAAAGGAGAGAAGGCCCAGGTACAAAATGACGGGATAGCAAAAATTAAGGGAATAATGTAGGTAAGAGTAGCCCAAGACCAAAAAAGATGGAAAAAAGTTGGGGAGGCCTATACCCAAAAGGTCTGAGTAGTTCGATGTACAAAGTCCATATTATCTCTACACACATAAAAGGCTGATAATAATTACTATCCCGAAGATTTCAGTTTTTGGAAACCATATTCAGCATTTATATTTTAATTAACCAATTACATTTTTAAGAGCCCTAACATCTTTGTCTAACCAACGTAAACATGAGGCGATAAGCTGCAAATTAATCAAGACACTCCGACTGAACATAATGTGACATGAAGAGCAGGTGTCTAGGAGGTCTGGACCCCCTTGCAACTTCGTTAAATAGTGGTGTTTCTTCTAATTTTAGCCCCCCCCCCCATCTAACTCACTTGAGCCAACTCATTTTAGCCAGCTCACCTTAGCCAGCTCACTTTAGCCCACAGTCTAGATGAGCCGCGAAGCGGGTCAGCTAGTTTAAGTATAATCACATTATAAACATTGAATTTGTAAAGACCAATTATTAAATAATAAATTCGTATGATTGCGCAGGAATTCACTCTGAGACAGAAAGTATTACTTTATTCATCCAGTGACTGTGAAAAGGAATAAAGCATCAGAATCTCCGAAAACGACTCAGTGGAGGGGGGTAGCTGAATACAAAAATCTCAAATTCAATGACCTTGAAACCTTACAAAACTACTACGATCTCGAAGAAAGTACGAGTGACTCAAATGGGATTCGGCCATCTCTCCGGAGGGTTGAAACTAAAAACTGACCTCAAAAACAGAATCTGAAACCTTCAAAATCTATGAATTGACCACCATCTCGGAGAATACGAAAAAGGGAGGTTTAACTTCCTCTAGTGGTACCCTGGAGCTTCGAAACCAGTAACTGACTCAAAAACAGATTCAGCAACCCTCAATCCTATAAACCAACTATGGCATAGCAAAGGGAGTTGTCCAGGGAGTCTAAATCCACTTTGCAACTTCATCAAATAGTGTTTTTCTAATTTCAGCAACCCCAGCACACCTTTCCACTGAAACTTTCTGGGGATATTTCTATTTGGTTTATTTGGAACCAGTTTGGGAAGTAGCTAATTAAGAACTAATGTCTACCAGTTTCAAAAAATGAAAATTCATGCTATTTTCTTGTTTTTTCAGGCCATTCTTCATGCTTTAAATTTTCTCTAACAAGTACACTTCCCCCCTTGTATATATTTGATTCGTAGGAAATTTCATGCGCTTTTTTGGCAGTTTCATTCTGATAAGATACTTTAATTATATTAATAATAATAATTTGAAGGAAAAGAAACGTTAAAATCAAAAAAATTTTAGAGTTACAATGTTAAAAATACGTAAAAAGAAATTATGAAACATCATGCTATTTTCTTGCTTTCATGCTACGTTGAGCAAAAATCATGCATGTTTTCATGCCCGGTAGACACCCTAAATGTATACTTCAGAAGTTTAATTAGCAGTATAATTTCTAATTTTACGCAAAAATCGTACTGAACCTTTTTTGTAGAAAATTTATATTTCTTTAATTTTGTTACAGAAGTTTCCTAATACAGCCCAAAGAAAGTGAAATATTGTCCAAAATTCAAGTTCACTCCCTCTCACGTAATTTTGAGAAATTTTCAAAGGCTTATGAGGCGATAAGGAGCAATCATGCCAAGTTTCATATCGGCGTCATTCTTTGCATTTCATAATTCTCTTTTACTGTACCATAACTCAATTTAAGACATAATTCTGAAATGATTAAGACAATGTGTACAATTATCGGAATAAGATACCACACGCATTGTCATTATCTGCAAAAGATTTCCGTATTTTCTTTTCCTATCTGGGAGATTAGCAGATAACCACAGATAATGGCTGTCTGCCCTTCGCCAGTAAAAAGTCGACGGCTCGCGCTGGTGTTTCCATGGAATCGTTTGAAATCGCACATAACCGTTTTCGACGATTAAGGATCTCCGACCGTCAATTATTCGGCGGCGCGAAATTTGCGGGGTAACTCAACAGCGCTAATGTGATTAAGTATTAGTTTTAATCTTCGATTCGATTGCTCGTGAAACTCGTGAAATGCGCGCCTAAAAGCTTTTAAAAGGGTCAAGCTACATCTTCTCTATGAGATAATGAAACAATCATAATCAATAATCGAGGGAGGAAGACCAAAACAGCTTCCACCGGCGCTATTAATTCCCCCCCCCCCTCACATCGAAAACCGCCATAATTTTTCGTTCCCCCCGGAAAAAAAAAATACCATTGACAAAAAATTTCCCTTTTTTTTTTTTTTCCCCTTTTTGGGTTTTTTTTGGAAAATTCCAATCTTTTGGAAAAAAAAAAAAATAAAAAAAAAAAAAAAAAAAAAAATACAAAAAAGAGAACAATTTCTTAAAAATTTTTTTGGAAAAAAAGAAAAAAAATTTTCCCCTTTTTTTTCTGGAAAAAAAAAAAACGGGAAGAAATTTTTTTTTAAAAAACCGAAAGCCGCCAGGATTTTTTTAGACTTTTGTTCCCCCCCCGTAAGGGCCCCATTTAAACACTTTGGGTTTTTTTTTTCCCCCGTATGGGGAAAAAGTGCCGGTGGGTAAAAAGGGGACAGGGGTGGAAAGGGCCCGAAAGTGGCCCCGGGTTTTTAAAGGGGGAAAAGGGCGAGGGAAGGACCGTGGAAAAAAACGTCGGAAAAACTCTTTCGGGCGGGGCCCTTTTCCCAAAAAAAAAGGGAGAATAAATAGGGTTTTTGGGTTGTTCCAGCCCATTTAAAATTTTTGGAAAGAATAATAAAGTTAATTTTAAAACCTAAAATTTTACGAAAAAATATTTTTTTGTAAAAATTTAAAAAAAAAGTTATTTTTTACCCTTTTAAAGGAAGAATTTAATTTAAAAAGAAGGAAAAAAAAGAAAAAAAATTATTTAAAAATTTAAAAAGCAAAACCCCATAAAATAAAAAAAAAGGTGAAAAAAAAGTGTTTGTTTTCCACTCCTTTATTTTTTGGGGCAAGATTAATAGTTCGAAAAACATTTTGTTTTCCCGGATTTTTCCTCGGCTCCTCTAACTGTGAAAAACCTTTATTTTTTGGGCCAATTAAATTTTGTTCTTTTCGGCTTTCCCCTTTATTTAAAAATCTTGTATTTTAAATAATTTTGGTTTTTTTTATGAACAAAAAGGGACCTTTTCATTTTATAAAATTATTATAATTAAATTTTTTTTTTCAAATTTACCTATAATGAGTATATATTAGCTTTTAAAGTAGTAAATCAGTTTTTTAACGTATTGGTGCAATGTTGCTCGATGTGCGAGTTGTTTTTTTGTCCCAAGTTTTTTTTGGGTGTTCTCTTTCCAAAAATTTTTTTGGGAAAATTTTTTGAGTTTTTTTTTTCTGAATTCTGGTACATGGTTTTAGCTGCCTTTATTTTGGACGTGAAAAAATGCCGTAATTTTCGTAAATTTGAGCAGAATGTTCCTTTTTTGGGTCCAAAAAAAGGCCCGCGTTTGGGGGGAGGGGACCGGTTCCTGAAGGAAGGAAAAAAAAGCGAAGTTTTATGAAATCGGCCCCAAACAGTCAACGATTTTATGAAACCTAGGAATGCAAATTTTTGGAAAAATTTTCCAAAAAACAAACGGGCCAAATTTTCCCTCCAAAACCGCGTTTTTAAGAAATTAAAAAGGCCAGGTTTTGAAACAATTTTGAAAGGTTAAAAGGGCAGCTGGGAAATTTTTGGATAAGGCCAAGTGCTATTCTTAAAGAAAAGTAAGGAGCCCAGCAAATTTTGACTCGTAGAAATTTCCGCCCGCAAAAAAGTACCTCGGGGAAAAACAAAAATTTTTTTTCGGGGGCCCCCAATTTAGTCAAAGGATCGGGGGAGAAATTAAAAATTGCAGTCAACATTGGATAAAAAGGATCGGAAAACAAATTGTAAGGGGGTTTGTCAACGAAAAAATAAGGGGTTTTTTTTGGTAAAAAACCCCCGGGAAATTGAAATTTTTTTCCCGAAAAAATTTTTTAACGAATTTAATAATTTTAAATTTTAAATGAAAAAAAAATCGGGTGAAAAAATTTTTAAAAAGTAAAAATTTAATAAGGGAAAAAAAAAGTGGGAAAACGTTTTTTGAAGACAGGGGGAAAAAAAAAATTCCTTTTAAAGGGGGAAAAAATTGGTTTTTTATTAAAAGGGATGTTTTGGGCCCCCAAATTAAAAGAAAAGAATCTTTTTCCCAAGGGTTGCTTAAAACCGGTGAATTAAAAATTTTTTTTTGTTTAAATTTATTGGGAAAGGGGATGCGTTAAGTTTAGTAGGTTTTGTTAATCCCTTGGGATTAAAAAAATTTTATTGGGGAAAAAAAAAAATTTTTTACGAGACAAATTTATATTTTATAGAAGAAACCGGGTGGTTTGGTTAAAAATTTAAACGAGATTTGGAAAACGGAAAGGGGAAAAGGAAAAAACTTAAATCCGGGGGGAATTTTTTTAGAAGGGTCCAAGTGCTTTCAAAGGGTGATCGAGAATTTTCACGGGTTTTAAATGGAATTTTTGATTGACCTTGGTAGAAAAGGCTAAAAAGTGCCTCCAATAAAAAGGGGGATTTAGTCACGTTGAACCAAAAAAAATAAGTTTTTAATTTTAGAGTCACCGGCCCCAAAAGTAAAACCGAGTGGGGGTTTTCAACACCACGGTAAAAAGTCAAGTTTTTGGGGAAATTTTGGGGGAAATTTAAAAAAAATTTTTCTAAGGGGAAAAAAAAGGGAAGTTTTCGATTTTTTCGTGATATTTTAAGATTTGCCTTAAAAAGGGAAAAATCAAATTTTAGGGTAAAAGCGGGAACTTGTTTAAGGTTTGATTAAAATTTTAAAAAAAAAATGTTCCCCGCGTTAAGTTTAAGGTGTAAAGCGTAAAATCAGAAATTTATGGGGGGAAAAGCTTGTTTTAGGCTGGGTTCCTTTTTTTGGGCCCGATGAAGGTTTTCAGGTTTCGGAAAGGCTTTTTAAAGACTGTTGGGGGGAAAGACCCCGAAATTGTTGGTAAAATAATTTTATTTTGTAGTAGGGTTTTTTGGGGAGAATCCCCCATGAAAATTTTGGGGAAAAATTTTTAAAAAAAGGGGAAAAGGGAAAGGGGTAGGGGAGAAAAAGAAAGGTTTTTTTCTCAGAAAGGAAAGGAAAAAAAGTTAAAAGGGTTTTGCGATCGGCAAAAATTTTTTTTGGGGACGATAAGAGGGGAAAAGAGACAATCGTATGAAAAAAAGGGAAAAAGAGGAAAAATCCAAAAAACGACTGCAGGAAATTCCGGGGGAAGGGACCTGGCGTATTTTTTAAGGGAAAAGCTATAAGAAGGGTAATGGTTTAAAGGGTCAATGGAAAAAGGGGATGAAGAAAATTAAACCGTAGTACTATTTAATTCCCGGGGAAAAAAATCTAAATGGTTTTTTAAAAGAAAGTAACGGCCCTAAAGGGAATGGTATTAGTATAACGGGAAAGGGAAAAAAGAAAGAAACCCTGTTTTAGTTGAAAACAAATAAGTTTTTTGTTTTTTAAAAAAAATAGCTGGTATGGAATTTTAAATTCGAACATATTTGAAGGTTTAAATCAGAATTTGGGTTTTGTAAAACCCTTGTTTTAAAAACCGGGGTTGTCTATGTGAACAAGGGGGTTTAAAGGGAAGAAAGGGGTAAAGTGGAGAAATTTTCAAAAATCTGCAAGGTTGAATTTTTAAATCGGAATCGTTTGTTTAGTAAAAATCCGGGTAATTTTAGTCTTTTTTGGGGGATTGTTACAATTGCACGTCGGGTTTAAAATTTAAAAAGGTTTTTTGCCCAAAATTTTTTGAATCTGGGGAAGGGGAAATTTCTAAAAGAATTTTGAAGGGTGGTATTTTTATTTCAAAAGTTTCGAAGCTACCAGAATTTGAAGCCTGATTTGTTTCCAAAAACCAAAAATGGTTTTAAAAAAATTGGGTAAGGATTTTTTTTTGGAACCTTTTAAGTTTTATTGGACTTTGTGAATTTTATGCCCCCACCACCTGAAATTTTTTTTGGTTTTTATTTTGGGTTTTTAGAGGCCCAAAAACTTTTTAAACACGTGTACTTTTTATCTTTTTAAACCCGATTTTGAATGTTATGAAGGAAGGGGGGGGTGTTGGAAAATAGTTTCGGAAATCTGGTGCGGGGTTTGCAAAATTTAAAAGGGAAAATAATACATGTTTAAACCTTTTTGGGAATTTGTAAACGGGGGGTATAGGGGTCCCCCGCGAAACATGCCCAATGCCAGGAGCTGGGGAAGGGGAATTTTAAAAATTTGGGTTAGGGGAAAAAATAAAATTTAAAGGTAATTCGGTCAGTTTGGAAAAATTAAATTTTTCGGGGGAAAAAAAAATAAAAGATTTAAAAACGGTTTTGGGTATTTATTATGGGGGGGAAAAATTTTTAAATTTATGATTTTATACTTTAAAAGTGACCAGGGGTTGGGGGGTATTTGGGGTGTGGAAATAGGGCGTTTTTGGAATGATAAGTTCATTATATTTTGTATTAAAATTTAAAATTTTAAAACCCTTTTTAATTTTAAACCAGTTTTAGGTTTATTTTTTTTAAAATTTGTTTTTTTAATGTTTTTTACTATTTTAAAAGAATTTAAAATTTTTTAAAACTTTTTTATACCCCTTTTATAAATTTAATTTTAGGTTTTTTGCGTGCTTTCTTTTTCTATGAACCAGTTTTCATTGGTTTCTTTTATGTTATATTTGGCCCTTATTTGTTTGAAAGTAGAACATTTTAAGAATGTGTGGCCAGGTGTGTCTGTTTCGTCGCTTTTAAACTTTATGCAAGTGTCTATATCTGTTATTTGGTATTTTTTGAGATATTCCCCCGAAGTTCCCATGCCCTGTTAGGAACTAAGTTCGATAAAAATTTGGTATTAGCGCTTTGTTTTGAAGTTTTTCCTCTATAGTAGATATTAGTGCAGCTGTTCTTCTTCCAGTTTTTCCATTTCGGTATTCTTCCTGCCATAGATCTTTATATTTGTTATTTATTTCTCTTATGTTTGCCTTATTTTTTGTTTTTCATCCATTTGAGACCATTTTATCGTTTTGATTTCGTTCATTTTTTGTAATTGTAGGTCTATAGGTGGTATTCGAGCTATAACATTAGTTGCAATGTAGGATACTGTTCTGTATGCTGCTATAATACCCAGTAGCATTTTCCTTTGTTCTTTTCTTATTTTTTTTGTTTGTTTTTTATGCTCAGTTTTGGATAGTAAATTGTGCTACCATATTCCATTATATTTTTGAAAAGTGCCAGGTATAAAATTTTCCTATCTGCATATTTCATGCCAACGGTGTTTTTGTATAATGCTGTTATTTTGCAGTAGCATTTTTTAATTTTTAATTACAAGTCAAAACCGGTAGTGTACATCCTTCCGGGATTTTTATTTTAGTTTTAAGTGGCATTTTACTCTTAAATACCTGTTTTAACGACCAGAAACTTCTCCAGGCCTGTGCTCTCCTTCTATTCAATTCCTTCTCCATATTACCCTCGAATGATGGTTTGGTGGGACGTATGGCGATGCACGCATGCCAAAGTGGTCCCTATGACACCGCACCCCCGGTCGAATGATATTAACTATCCTAAATAAACTGCACTCTTCTTTACTTTGATTACATCTGTTCCCACTTTGATTTCCGGGAGTTTCAGATTACCGTTTTAGTTGCATTGATTTTTAGCCCCACATTTCGACCTTCCTGTTCCAATTTGTTAACCATTAGAGTTTCAGTTCCTCCCTTTCCTGAGCTATTAAGGCAACGTCGTCTGAAAACCTCAGATTGCTGAGCCGGTCTCCATCTATATTCAGCCCCTTTCCCGCCTAATTTAGGTTGTGGAATACTTCCTCCAAAAGACAGTTGAACAGATTTGGGGATAAAGGGTCCCCCTGCTTCACTCCTCATTCCTCTGTCGATTTAGAAATAATAACCCATTTTATCAAGGCGTATCCTCCCCCTTGAATTTTTGTACATTTCTTTTATTATTCTTATCAACTTCCTCGGTACTCGTTGTCTCCAAAGAGCTTTCCATAGTGCCGGGAGCGAAATCGAATCAAAAGCTTTCTGGAAGTCAATCAGCAGTATGTTCAGATCCTGATTAACTTCGTTTGTTTTTTCAATTATTTGGTTTATAACGAAGATCTGATCAGCTGTTGAATATTCTTTTCTGAAGCCTGCCTGTTCAGAGCCTTGGTTGTAGTTCAAAATAGGGTATAGACGAGTTTTAATGAGCTTTGCAATGATTTTCCCTATGTTCGAAGTTCAACTTATGGGTCTATAGTTATTAATATCTGATTTGTCTCCTTTCTTGAATAGTAACACTATTTATGATATTTTTCATTGGATAAGGATTTTTTTCTTTTACAAGTATTAAACTGAAAATTCTTCTGAGTGCAGGCGTCAGCTGTGCGGCGGAGCACTCAAGTTCCTTATTTCCTATACCATCTGGCCTAGTATATTTCCCCACCTTTAATTTACTCAGGGGGGGGGGGATTTCGTCTTCCAGGAATGGAAGAATTGTCATTTCTTCTACAGTTAACTTCAGCTCTGAATCTGTGTACTCTTTCCCCTCTCCTTCGTATAGTTTCTGATGAAAATCAATCGCTACCTGAACTATCCTGTCCCTGTCGTATTCCATTTTGCCAGATTTGTTCGCGATCTTTGGGGTCATATATTTATACCCCGGAAAATTTATTTTTTAGTTTTTTTCACTGCTCCCGAATCTTTAATAAGATCGTATAGCCTTTCGGTATCGAACTTCCGAATATCCTCTCTTACTTTCTTTTTCACTGTTTTTTTTTTTTTTAAAGTTACACCTGTTCTATTCTTTCTCGCGAATTTTTGTTCTTTTTTCTTCCCAAAAGATTCCTTTACTCACACAATTTTTTGGTAGCTTCCGAAATTTTGCCATTAGTCAAGTTATTCACGTTCATCTACTCGCTACTAACAAAAATCATCATACATGAGTAAAATTATGTTACATGAAACTAAAATGATACTCAAAAACATGCACCCACATCTCACACAGCGCGTGAACAATGATATCCGAAAACTTCATATTCACAACCAACTAACGAAGAATGTTGAAGGGGATTCAGACTGTAAGCCAGGGTGTTTAATGATTGGTAGCACAAACCTATTTTATAGGCTCCAACCTTAAAATTGACAGTTAAATGTTTCTCAGTACCAACATGCCTAATTTCATTATTTTGTATTGCATTTCTTAAAAATGTAGACCCCTCCCATCGGTGACACAATTTTCAACTTGGTGCCAAATAAATACCAAAAATGAACTCAGTGGAGTTAAAAACCTATGGGTTGATATACATACGATATGTTTCAAACATTTCACCCATACTCCTCCCCAGAAGGGTGAAAAGTTGAATTGAGGGCTCAAATCTGAGTTGAATCTAAAAGCCGATTGCACATCTAGACTCAAGAGACTCAAAATATCCCATTTCGACACCTTTTCGATACATTTTTATTTGAAATTTGAAGGTTGGTGGCACGTCTCAGCCCCTTTTATTCGCGCCAAACTGAACTATACCTTAAACCTTGAGATGCCATTTTGTCCCGAGCCCGTCTCATTTCGCAATAAAAAAGAAATAATAAGTGGGAATAATTCGTGAAACACTTTGTTCATGGCCGGGTTGGTTTGGGTAGGAAGTGGGAAAAAACTGCGACAGCCTGCCAAAGTATAAAAGCAGTTCATTCGATTTATGAGGCCTTCGGAGACATTGAACACGAAGCTGCGCTATTTTATGCTGCGTTTTGTGCTGTGCATATGTGCCACATACAGACGGAGAATTGCGAAATAGCATTTACGAAGGAATAACGTCGGTTTAAAATCGAATTCGCGTAGCATATTTACGGTCGTCTGCATCGAGTTTCTAAGAATTGAGATGACGTTTACGATGAAAGGAGCGAAAAATGAGCGAGTGATGCAGTTTTCTGCTGGATGGATGCTGTATTCGTAATAATGATGTAGAAAATGCTGACCGATGGTGACGTGTTCGTACAGAATAACTTATGGTCTGATTATGGAAATTCTGTTGATTTTCTTTACAGGGTAGTACAGCTAATTCTCAGTCGAATATCCCGTGGGGAAAAAATGTCAAACGATTCCAATTTTTTCTCAAGGTCAAGATCACTCCAATAGTTGTACCTAAATTTTCATTATATTTCGTCGTTCCGGTCTTGGAGCAGGGAAACTCAAAATTGAGGGGGCGAAATTTCATTTCCAATTTCCTCACGGACAAAAAGAGTGAGAGAGACACCGCAATCGAATTCGAAATCAGCGTTGAATCTACAGTGATAACGGAGGAAAACTTTTCCAGGAGTCAGTTTTACTGCTTTGACTAGAATTATCGATGGAAGTTTAAATGAAACATGGGGTCCGTGCAGTATGTTGCTAGAAATACTTCCTTATGCTCTGCATCATGAGCTAGTAGAAATTCAAAAAATTCCAGAAGATTCGTAGTTTTAATTCTAGAATAGCAAGATATAAACAAAAAACTAAAAATGTATTATTCGAACTATCAAAGTAGGGATTTTAATTTAGAACATTTCATCGGATTTTACATCCGGCTCTAAAATGGGCCCCAAAATTTAAATTTTCCTCTCGAAGTTGGCGATATCGAATTCACTCGAAAGTCGAATAAGCTACTGATTAAAGGGTTTTTCATACGTCTGAATTTAAAAATTTCATCATATTTTTCAATCTTAAAAGACAAATTTCACTCTCGACGTGAGTAAAATTGACTCCGATTGGGAAACTAGGGGAAAATTCAAAATAGGGTAGCTTGAATGTTCGTACTTAACTCTAAACTGAATTAAGTTCGAAGGCAAATCCAGGGATCCATAGTGAGAGAGCTGGTTTAAAATACATAGAAATAGTTATAGGTTTATCAACCTCCGCTTCCAGAGCATTTAGATAATTTTCGCAGCTTCGCAATGCTGACCAAAAATGAGACAATGAAGGAAACAAATCGATATCAAAATTTTTGTAAATTCAAATTTTCTTAAATAATATTTTTGATACTTCTGTTTTAATTACCACGAGAACCCGCAGCCTGTAGGTAGCTTGCTAACTTCTTTATGGGGGAGGGGCTGCAAGACTCTCCTACATTTTTTTGTGGAATAATACATATAAAACTGTCAAATTTGAAGAAAAAAAATTGTTTCAAATCAAAATTGCTGTTCATAAAATTCTACAAAAGAATGGTTTTATTCAACTTTTCCTCAGCTATCCTAAAGGTTTCAAAAAAGAGGGGTGTGATGTGTAACCTTTTTCTTTACCATACATCCACATAGGCATTATTGAGAAAAACGTAGAATTTTAATATCTTTGTGATTCTACGGACTTCAGCAAACAGAAAGAATGCAAATCACTCCCGGGCGCATTTTTCTATCTCTATCTACCCGTCCTTGGCATTTTTTCTTCCTCTTCTCCCATATATCTACATTTCAAAATTTTGTGATTTCTTGTGTTTTTTAGTATTAAACATAACTTTTTCACCACTTTCCAAAAATTTCATTAGCCCGAATCATCGAAATAGTGTTTCGACTAGAGGGGTCAAGATAACAGAATTTAATTTCGGGGTTGGTTTGGTTGGAAAATCAAAATTTTGATACCAGGGAGAAGGCCGAGACTTTGGAATTTCATAAACTGCAATATAGGTATCATTTCTAAGCGGCCAGTTTTAGTGAAATTTAGGGTAGACTAATTTTGCCATTTATACTTGTGCACTGCGACTGAAGGGTTGAAAAGTTATTGAGGAAAACCGAGGGAAGCGACACTTGCACCTCCCTAACTGAAGGAAGCTTGATGGGGGTTGGGCCTGCGAGGAGCGGGGACTCAAAATGTTTATGAAATGCAACATGGATATCCTTTTACAGCGTGTCTAAAAAAATTAAATTTCAAAAATATAGGACTTTTAATACAAATTTGATAGCAACTTTTGCAGCCCTGTAAGAAAATTTTCCTAGTTTTCATAAGCATAGAAAAAAAGCTGTTCTTTTAGCCACAATTTTGTTTTCAAAAATGTACAATTCAGACGTACAGTTTCACGTTTCATTATCTCCTCTCATCTCATCTTTTTTTTTCCTTTTCGCGAGCTGATTTTCTTATTTTCGTAGGACAAAAACTGAAAATAGAGTACTTTAGAGGATTTATAGGACTGTTAGACACCTTCATCTCAAAGGTTCCGAGGGTCAATGAACTCGTTTCTGATAACGATTAGCCCCTAATGGGCTCCTTGTGGCACTTAAGAGGGAGCAGGGGTTCAAGTTTTCAATGAAATGCAATATGAGTGCCCTCTTAGGGATTTTAAGGGTCACTGAACTCGTTTTTGATAAGGATTGGTTTCTAATTTGGAAACTGTGGCACCTAAGAAGGGGCGGGTGTTCAAATTTTTAATTAAATCCAGCAAGGATACAGACTCACAAGTCATTATGGTTACCACACTTGATTTTAACTGGCCGAGTGGATAGAGTGTTGGTCTCAAAATCCGGAGGTCCCGGGTTCGAGCCCACGCAGCAACTCGCTACATTTCGACCTAAGCCGGTTTTTCGGCCAGGTGCGAAGAGGGCTAAGTCAGCACTAACAGGCTCCCCGACCTCGAAAAGGCGGATTCCAGGGCTCGGGTTGAGAGCAAAATGAAAAAGAGAATTCACCTTGAATGTCGTGATACATAGGAGACTGGGCTGAGAACAGGTCGTAAGGTTATTTATAAATACACAGGGTGTCTACAGAAATTGAAAAGGAAAAATGAAGTACTTTCTCAGGACCTTTGCAGGACTGTAGCTGGCATATTTTCCATATTTTCCCTGAGTGTGCAAATTTTTTGTTGTTGTTGTTCCCAATAGTTTTATCCGCTTTACCCCTCTCTCCTTTTTGCTCCCCCACTCCTCCCCTCCTTGTGAATATAGATCCTGCGCTACATTTTTTAATGATCAATCATAGGAATCGCAAAAAATTTATTTTTGAGTACTTCTAACAAAAATAAGAGGTTCGTCGTTTCCTGTCATTACATTATAAAAGAGTCTGAAGTCGTTTTTGTTAAGATACTGAGAATTTCGTAATCCATGAGCACGATATACCGGAAAGCCATCAAACAATTGTCGATTTACCTAGAAATACCAAGGGTGAAACAATCAGTGAACCATAAAGAAACTCGAAACACAGGAGGTAGAAGTTCAAATAGAACACGAGTTAGAAACGGATGCTGCTCCTGAGATATTAACAAAACTGATCGAAGAAAATGAGAAACGGAAATTGGAAAAAATGGGAAAAGTACGTTAGATTACCCACGAATTTTTGCTTAAACAAAAGTTCGGTGACCAAAAGTTTCTACCTTTATATGGTAATACACACTCTTTGAGGGGGTACGGAATTGTTTACATCTTCGAACTCATTTTCATATCTGATTATATTGTTGTTCTTCAAAGATTAAAGAATGGAAATAGACAATCGAAAGGCGGCGTATATACGTTTGATGAAATACCTAATTTGGCGATCAAATAAATTAAAAAAGGTGAAAGTATATTGAAGAACATTTTAAAAGGACTCCAGGCGTGGAATTGAAGCGATGTTGGGAGCACCTCAACGTAGACGAAACGCCTTCCGTTTCGGAAGAAACAACTGAAGATTTACGAGTTACACAAGACTGGTTATCGTCTGAATCATTTCTAACAAAGATGAAGGACTTCCAAATTTTTTTTAAATTTCAGCACTTTTCAGGACTTTTAGGACCTACCTTCAAAATTCAGGACTTCAAGGACTTTTCAGTACCTGTAGACACCCTGATACAATATGAGCATGGTTTTGCTGGCCTTTAGGGTCACTGAGTCCAATCTCTGCATTAGTTTCACCAGAACCTGAAAATTGATACTTTGGGTCACGCGACGAGCGTGTAAAGGTCAAACACACTATGAAGTACAATATTCACGTCACTTTACAGGTTTCCACGGTTGTTGAACTCAATTTAAACACGGATTTATTATCATTTAGGACTCGTCTACTGCAGATGTAAGAAAAAATGAAACACAAGTCGGTGCCAATGTCTGATGAGGGAAATGAAGTGCTCCGACTCGTGTTACTATGAAGGTAAGATTGTCAAGTACTTCATGTCAGTGCCGTATCCAGGAATATGGCGAGGGGGAGGGTTCTAATATTTGTGAGATCTGCGTTTTCCTGAATTTTTGAGCGCACGGCCGTACCCATGGAGGTGTCAGACCCCTAACCCCCCCCCCTTGTATACGGCCCTGTTTCATGTAACACACGTGTTCCCTTACGTGTGTTTGAACCTTGAATGGAATGCAAACTGATAACAATGTTATCATTTAAGACCGTAATTATTCCCACTTACCCTTTCCCTCCGACACTCTACAAGTCAACCCTTTCCCCAGCTCATGGATCACAATCTCTAAGTGAAAGTTTGAGACACCGCTCCCTTCTAGATTTCACATTTTACAAATTAGGGACAAATCGTTTTCAGGAATGGGTTCAGCTACACAGAAAATCCCTCAAAGGATACCTATACAGCATTTCATGAAAACTTTGATCCCCGCCTTCCCACAGGCGCCAAATTTTGAATTTACAGCAAAACCATCATCAAAATCGAATTCTGTGACCTTGAGTTTCCACAGCTGATATCTAGATGCGATGATTCGAGCCCCAATAAAAGGTGGAAAAAATTGTAATAAAAAGTAATATCTGATGCTTAAAAAAAAAAATTTTAATGTGGTACCTATGGGGAGGAGCGGACGAGGAGAAAACAATTGCAGGTATGGATAGATAGGGATGTATAGAAATGGGTCCGAGAGAAAGTCGTACCTTGTCTGTTTCCTAAAGTCAGTGAGACCACAAAATATCAAAAATTCTATGTTTATTCTCATAACGCTTGTCTTCAAGTGTTGCATTATATGAGCTTATTTTCGGCTCTCCATTCCGGGGGGGGGGGGGGCTGTTCTAAGACGGATACGAAAAACTGCAACAGAACCATACTATGTAAAGTTCAGTGCAGACTAATTTTGTCATGTATAATTTTACAGTACGATTTTACGGTTGAGAAGTTAGTGGAGAAAACTGAAAAAGGGGACACTCGTAGCCCCCTCTGAAGGCTCGACATGAAATCCGAGATTAGCAACATTTCTTATGATATTCAGGGGCCCAGTTTTTTTCTACAATGAAATTCCCTGACTTTTCCCTCACTCTCCCAGACACGTTTCAGAGCGGCCTCAAAGGTGAGTAAATGAAGTTACAGGGCGCACAGCAGGCCGGATTGAAATTTTAGCTGGACAAAAATCGAAAAATCAAAAGTTATAAAATGCATGCGACAAGTATATAAACTGGTTGTATATGAACCAAATGACTCTTATTTGGCTATTGTTCCAGAAAGAAATGCGTTGAGCAACGCAAACATGCAAACTCTGACAATAGCCCTATTCGCGAAAAAAAGAATGAAGGGTGCGCTCTCTACTGGCAAAACGAAACGCGGCTTGCTGATCGGTGGATTTGGTTGAAAAGGTGATCATGCGCGGAAAGTGACAAAAAATGTTATTCAAGAATTTCAAAATAGGACTCCACAGAAAAAAAATAACAGAATGAAAAGTTTTGTTCTTTTCAGTTTTTCATAAAAAATTATATTTCGGATGATATTTCTCATTTTCTTTGTACGTATTGTTAGGGTAAGATACCCATGATCACCTTTTCAACATGTGCACTAGCGCTCCTGCAGGCAGTGTGCTTTATATGCGAATTATAGTGGAAATACGTATTCGCATATCGCAACAGTAGTGAAATGAGAAAAAGTAGAATATTGTGGTTAGTTTGACGTAGTACGTTCCGTAGTACCTCACCATGTATATTTATTGTTATTTTGATACTTAATACGAACTCCTGCGCTTAAAAAATCAGCAATTTTAATCCATTATGGAAAATAAGTCAGTACAAAATGTTGTTAAAAGTTGTTGCTTTGATTCTACATTACATGGATGGAGTGGAGTCACGTGAACAACATATTACGAAATCGGTGTCCACGTTTGTCCAGGCTTGTAAATATTTTGAAAATTCCAAGACTTTCAATAAAAATTGCGCTATATACTCGTACATTTGGAGATAAAAAACAGTTCAAAATGGATCTTCGTTCTGCGTTATTTAAAAAGATATTGCCACCAAATCAAATTTTCAATTTTTTAGTATGATTTTTGGCCTATAGAAGTTGAAATGTATTGATAATTCATGATCATATACAAACAAATAGATGTAAAATGTCGAATATGAGGGAGGGCCTTCAAGGGGCCCAAATTCAAAAAATGATCCCAAATTAGTAATCTAAGACTCAGAAAACATAACTTTTGATATGTCACACGAATATAATATTATAAAATTTTCAAACATTTTATTTGGGGGGTTTCAAGGGGTGGGGTTCAATTTGAAAAATACTACAAAATTTGGAATGTACGCCCCCAGAAATGTAACTTTTGATACGTTACATCAATATATTGTAAAATCTCCAATAATTTTATAAGTGGGGGCTTCAAGGGGGGTCCAATTTGAAAAATAATACCGAATTCGTAATCTATGGCCCGAACAATGTAGCTTTTGACATACTACATCCATATATACAGGGTGTCCGAGTTTCGGTTGCTAAGCGGGGAGGAATGAATAGCACTTGAGTAGACAAAGCAAAAGTGTTATTATCACCTTTTGCCTAATCACAAAATTGAAGGCGCCGCATCTTTGTAAAAATCGAAAAATTCACTAATTTTGACCTGTTATAAAAATCACGCGTAATGATGTTGCCCAGCCTACAATGATGCCATAGTACAGCACTCACTTAGAGTAACAAAACAAGTTATTACGATATCCGGCCTGCTCTGAAAATTTAAGCAGGTAAATGGCATCCAAAATTCAGAAATTTCAATTTTTTACAAAATTGTGCAAAAAGCCTACTTTTACTGAATTCCAACATGAATAACCAAAGGCCGGCGTACAGTTCTCATTATCAAAACTGGTAGCCCTGATTCAGATGAACAAAAAATCATACCACTATCTCCTTCCAGTTTTCAGAATTTAAAAAGTTATGTCGCGTTGAAGTTCATGAAGCTTCTGAAATGATCGAAAAATGAACCTTATGATCAAAGAAGAAAAAGAAAAATAACAAACGCTTCTAATTTATTGTAACTTTCAATAGTCGTTACGCCTGAATGAATGGCTGGCGTTACATGAAGACTCCATCTGTTGAACTAGTTGTCTAACCACCATGAAAGAGGCACTGGAATACAAGAAGACCTCTCGCTGAAAATATTGATTCATTTTATGACAAGCCATTGTTATGGTTTGTGCACTTTCGCTGAAAATTAACAACAGGCTTCAATTCTGTTCAGTTTTTTAGCAGAATTTGTCTTCTGTACACTTACTGATTTCCCCACATAATAAAAGAAATCTAAAAATTTTAGACGTGACCAGATTGAGAATTAATTTTTTTTTTTAAGTAAATTATTTCAAAAAATTCATCAACTCTTACTGAATGTACCAGTTATCCCTCCGATTAAAAGTGCGCTTTACTTTTATCTTCTGTTAGTATGTCTGCAAACTCGACGTTTTCTTGCAAAAATTTGACACCCGGAAGCATGACATTTATGTGTTTCCATGGAATGAAAAATCTAAGGTGTTGAGCTTGGAGCGGTTAGGAGATAGTGGTATGATTTTTTGTTCATCTGAATCAGGGCTACCAGTTTTGATAATGAGAACTGTACGCCGGCCTTTGGTTATTCATGTTGGGATTCAATAAAAGTAGGCTTTTTGCACAATTTTGTAAAAAATTGAAATTTCTGAATTTTGAATGCCATTCACCCGCTTAAATTTTCAGAGCAGGCCGGATATCGTAATAACTTGTTTTGTTACTCTAAGTGAGTGCTGTACTATGGCATCATTGTAGACTGGGCAACATCATTACTCGTGATTTTTATAACAGGTCAAAATTAGTGAATTTTTCGATTTATACAAAGATGCGGCGCCTTCAATTTTGTGATTAGGCAAAAGGTGATAATAACACTTTTGCTTTGTCTACTCAAGTGCTGTTCATTCCTCCCCGCTTAGCAACCGAAACTCGGACACCCTGTATTGTAAAATTTCCAAAAATTAGATTTGGGGGCTCAGGGGGTCTAATTTGAAAAATTAAATTAAATTCGTAATCTACGACCCAAAAAATGTATCTTTTGATATATCACACCAGTATATTGTAAAATTTCCAAGAATTTTATGGGAGGTCTTCAAGGGAGGGGGGCCAATTAGAAAAATAATACCAAATTCGTGATCTACGACTCAAAAAATACAACATTAGACCTTCACACCATGAAAATCGGTCTTACTGATTTTTGTCAAGCTAGAATTTCAATCTGGACCACTAGGGGGCGTGCGAAAGGATGTGCGCAATATTTAAATTTTTGCAACTTTATTACGAAGAATAAAAGCATAAAAACAAAACTAAGATGTAAGAATCAAAGAAAATGGATTAATTTGCTTCATTTTGGCTTCAACAACTTAAAAGACAACACATTAAAGTACACTTTTGGAAGCTCTTTTATATGCGTTATGCTTTTTCCAGAAATATTTCCCAAAACCTCTGACTTCTACTTGACTTTTCCAAACTTTCCTTGATTTTTCCAGAACTTGGCATCCTGATATTCCTTTAGGTCTTGATTACAATGGGCGAAGTGGCACCTTTACATAAAAAAATGGGGATAATGTCCATTAGCCCGGTCCTTATTTTTCAACTTACTATTTTTACACCTCTCACCCGCTGAAATTGTACCTTTGAGTGAAAAAATGATAAATTTAAAATTTAAACCCAATTGATCAATATAAACCCGACCCCTCAAGTTTTAGAAGTTTTAAGCGTTAAAAACACGTCTTGTCGGGTAAGTAAGCGTTATAGCTCTGTGGGCTAAGGATAATATGTGAATTCAATCGAGATTCGATTTTTTGTCTTGAGTAGTCTGTACACAGAACAGGGATGATAAGTCAGCCATGAGCTATAAGATTTGAGCCATAAGCTGAAGGTTTTTGGGCAATTAAGTTAGCTATAAGTTTAAGCCAAATGTGCTGTAAGCTATATGCCTTAAGCATAAGCCATATTCTCTCGACTGATTTACGATATCATTTCATTTTCAAACAGCAGAGAACAATTTTAATATTTTGTTTTTCCCTGGTTTCCAATTTACACTTTTTTTCTGTTTGTTTCTCAAATCCGAGGGGAAAATATTTCGAGAAGAGTCGAAATTGAAGACATTTCCGGTAAAGATTTTTTATAAGCCATAAGCTTAAACCAATCACCTCATAAGCTATAAGCTATAAGCATCCGCAAGCAAAAGCCATAAGTCGAAGCTTTATTGATTGGCTTATTATCCCTGCTTAAGAAGTTTGGACAGCATTTTGAGGATTCTTGATGAATCTCAATAAAACCTTAACGTACCTTGATAAGTCTGAATAGATTTCTGCGAAATTTAACGTGATCTTAATGAGTATGAGTTCTCACTTGGTGGAGCGTATGGCGATGCACGTATGCCAAAGTGGTTCCCCAGGGACCGCACCCCTGGCCCCGGAAATTACCCTTTCGAGTATCGCATCATTGGCCAGAGGGACGCATTGAGGCTGCCCCGAGCCCCAATTTCGCCTCTCCGCTTCGGATTCGCGCTATCCTGCCAACAAGTATGAGTTATATAATGATCTTGAAAAGTTTTAGTGACTCTAGGGAGAGGTTTATGGACATTTGATGAATCCTAATCAAAACTGAGAAGTGGCTGTGTAGCCAAGTGGTAACGGGCACAACATTTTGCTCCCTCTGGACCCCTAATTTTTATTTTCGGAAGCGTTTTAAATAGAAGTTCTTCACATTATGTTAGAATTTGGTGCCTGTACCTATCTTCCTTCAGAAATTATTAGGGGGTTGAAAATCTGAAATTTTCGAAATACGCTCAAAATACTTATTACATTTACATATGCTTTGATTTTTTGTAGAAAGATAATAGAAGACTGTATATTGCTATTGCCTGTATCATTACAAGCCCGTTAACTAATGATTCATATCACGGTGTTTAGTAGTAAACATTTACTACATCCCCTGTTATTACTTATGCGTGTGCTACATAAATGAAAGATCACGCTGGGGGGTTGGGTTAATTTTATTGGATCAGGCTGAAACTTGTACAAAATCATTTTTCTATTAAAAGGAACACCTTTGGGGGTGAGCTATATGAATTTCAAAAAAAAAAAAACACATCCATAGATAACGACCGGGCTACTGTCCATATATGCAACTAGACATCCCGACTATCGGCTCCTGCATCAAATTTCACACTCGTTTACAAAAATCCTTCTTTTTCGTGCCACTATCGCTGTATACTATTTGGTTACCCCTCGAGTTGTGCTACAAAGCTAAATTGCCGCTGGAACACAGTGACTTTATGAACACAAATTCGCTCTCAGCGCTGTAATTCAAAAAGAAAATGCGTTCGACAGCATTCAGAATTTTTCGTCCAGAATACGGCCGAGTCACAATCGATAGCAATTTTGAAATTCTATTATCTATCGAATAAAAAGCAAATACCAACGAATGTATAATAAATCATATGTACATCGTACAGGTCAACAATAAGAGAAAATTTCGGACACTCACGCGGAACCCAAAACCGGCAATGGTTTATCCGCGTGTGTGACTGGCTCTACGTACAATTCATCTGAATAAGGATTTTAGATCGAGATTCGAAACGCCCCTTCAATTCGATGTGCGTCTAGCTGACCTTGAAAAGTCACTCGAGTTATGTCCGCCATAGCGTCGCAATTTTCGAACGAACCCCGGTCCCGAACAACGTCCTCATTTGACGCCCGTAAAACGCGCCGGACCCCCTTTCGTCCTCGTTCGAAAACTTTTGAACATTCAGACTCGCCTCGTTCTCCCGGTCCCGTGAAATGCAGTCCGATCGGCGAACGCATATCCAAAATACACGAACCTCGCGCTCCAATTACCTCATCATTCGTCTCTCGCACCATGGTAATCGGATAAAATGTAAATCGGTGTCCTGACGGATGTGTCTCGGTGGAGCAATCATCAGCATTCGTTCGAGTAAAAAAAAGGAGGAAAAATGAGAAAATGCAGGGGAAAAAGATATAACTGACACCTAATTTAACTCACTACCTTCTATCAACTCGTTATTCTTGCGGTACTTCCATCCCCGTTGTAAATTTCTGTACCTAGCTCGACTCAGCCAATTATTCTCGTTCCTCACCGGTCTCGGATCTTTTTCAGCCGCATTCAACCCTGATCTCGTCCATGTTCTGCCTGACCCTCTCCTTCCTATAAAAACTGCCTTTTCATCGCCTTCTATTTCCGACCTTTCTTTCCAATCGTCACTAGTCAAGTTATTAGCATATTTCCAGTTCACGATGTTCTTAAATTCATTAGTCCCCCTATCATCCTGTCATCAGTGATCTTTACACTTCCCAAACGCATCTCAGTCATCCTGAATTCAGTATTCATTCTGTACTCGCTTTTCTAACCAATCGGCACCCCCTATATTAAAATAAAAAAATTAAGTGAGTAAACTACATTACAAGATCTACCAAGGTATAATTTTTGCAAGGCAAATTTTTTGGAAATGTACCATTTATTTAAACTTAAGGATTAGGGTGAGTTGTACAAACTTGAGGACAGTAGCCTAGGTGCGGGGTATTTTCACAATTCGCTCTCAGATATTCTAAATAGAACTGTGCCAAAAAAGTTCAAATGTCAAAGAAAATATGGTTCCGGGTTCACTTATGAAAAAATTGAAAAGAAAAACTACTTTACATAAAAGACTCAAAAAGAAACCTGGTGATGAGCAACTAAGATAAAGATTTATGGACATAAGGAGGGTAATAAAGGTTCTGATGACATGGGCTGGGAACCAATATAAAGCTACGTTGGAGGAAAAAATGGAAGTTCATCCTAAGGAATTTTGGCGGGACATAGCTGACAGGCGAAGTAATAGGTATAATGCGGAACTGTATTCCTTAGGAGACCAAATCTGCACGGGCTCCAGGGCGGCGATGTTTAAAACTACGCGTTGTTTTAAAACGTTTAAAACACGTTTTAAAATAACGAAAAAAACCAAAACCTATTTTAAACAAAAAAAAAAAGTTTTAAATATGTTTTTTTATTCTTAATTTTAAACAAAAAAAAAAAAAAAAAAGCTTTTTAAAAGAAATTTTATTACTTCGAAGCTACATTTCGAACATTTAAAACGATAACTAATACAAAACAAGCAGCTAAAGTCTGGTCCGGTTAGGAAACATAACTTTTTCACGGCGCTGATAATGTGTTTTTGAACTCGACTTTCCCCTCCAACTTCAAAATACCCACATATTACATCGATCGATGTGTATTGCGGGTAGCAAGTTATGTTTCTTAACTGGACCAGACTTTAGCAGCAGGAAGAGGATCGGCTTTGGACTGAGAAATTAGAGACTAGTTGAATGCTGTTAAACGTAAGGAAACTAAGCAGCAAAATCTGTTTTTTGAGAACACGTGATTCGAAGTTCAAGAGCCATGTAGAAACTATATGCCATAGCGTTTACTGATAAGATTTTTTCAGCGTGAGTACACATATTTGAATAGGGGGCCCAATTTTGAAAAATTCTACTTTTTACGCTCTTTCCAACGATACTAATAACTTATTTTGTTCACAAATGTTGGTTGGTTTCCTTATGCTTAACAGCGTCCAAGTGTAGTAAATGTTCAAAAAAATGTCCAAAAATTCAAGAATTCAGAAAATTTGATAAAATGTGCTTCTAAAATACCAAAGAATATGCAATTCTATCGAAATATGCAAGAATGTGGAATTTCAAATAGGGCTCATTTCACTCAGAATTTCATGTTTTGCAAAGATATCTTCAAAATCTTTGATTCGATTCACAGAGTAATATGTAGGTGGACAGTGGACAAACTAGACAGAAGACACTGAACTAAAACCTTACTAAGACCAAGATGACAAAAAAAAGCGACCTCGCAGTCTTGCAGATAGCGAGATAGTAAGAGGGTGTTTGCTATATTCTATGTTGTTGTCTGCTTATATGGAAATTTTACTGCATTCATTGACTATCTGATAAGTTAAAGTCAACAAAATGAACTTTCCGCTAGCTTCATCGCTAACTTCCTGCATTTGTATTGATAAAACAAAACCAAATCGGAAATTTTGAAGCTTTGAAGCTAATATTCAAACACAGTACCAACGTCTGTTATCTGAATTTCTGAATAACCGTACCTAGTGGCGTATCCAGGATGAAATTGAGGGGGGGGGGGGGTCCAAAATAAAAAAATTAATATGGGTGACAGGGCCGAGTGGTAGAAGAGGGAAGGGGGCGCAAGTAGATTATAAAAAAATTGGAGTTGCCAAGGAGGGTGGGGTCCAGACCCCCTAACCCCCTCCCTTAAATACGCCACTGACCGTACCTATATGTAACTGTAAGTCTGTAACCCATAATAATCAATAATGTTGAAATTATGAATTAAAACAATTGAAAATTCATAAAATTGTTGTTTTTAATAGTTTTAAACATGTTTTTTTTGTTTTAAACGCGTTTAAAACATTGGTATTTGCAAACATTCAGTTGTGTTTTAAAACAAAAAAAAAACGTTTTACACAAAAAAAACTGTTTTTTTTGCAGCCCTGACGGGCTCTGAATGTATCGCGGAGGCGTTTGCAAACTACTTTACGAGTGTATATAGCGACAAAAGTGCAATTTTAAATTCAATTTATAATGCGCATGTGGAGGCACCATAGAGGGCGGGGGCGTAATCTCTGTACGTGCTATCTTTACTGGGGATATGAAACAAGCTCTAAATGACCTTAAACCAAAATCTTCTTGTGGCCCAGACTCTATTCCTCCATATATCTTTCAAGTCTGTTCTCAGTTTCTGGTCGCTCCACTGACATATGTATCTCTACAATATTGTTCTTAGGACACGTGTGTATCCAACAGTTTGGAAAATCTGTGAAGTAATTCGCCTGGTTAAATCAGGCAAAATTAATGAAATAAAAAATTACCGCCCTATCTCTCTCATTCCACTGTCTGCGAAAATCTTTGAAACAATTATACACAAATATCTGTACAAGCAAACCAAGAATATGTTATATTCCAATCAGCACGGTTTTAGGAAAGGCTATTCAGTGTAAACAAATTTGATGATATTCACAAATGATATCCATACAACCTTCTCTAATGGGGCAGTTAGATGCAATTTACACAGATTTTTCAAAGGCTTTTAATACAGTTCATCATGAACTTTTGCCTGAGAAGTTACATAGTATTGGTTTTTCAGAGGACCTGATTAATCTATTTCACTGATATTTAAATAATAGGATGTAATTTGTTGAGTACAATGGGGTGGTTTCTACATACTACAAGAGTACATCAGGCGTTCCCACGGGATCTGTCTTGGGACCATTTCTATTTTCAATAGAAGATATTTGTCAATGACATAGCAGAAAAGATTCTATACTCGACTGTTTTACTATACGCAAATGATATGAAGTTGTATAAAATGATCTGAAGACAATTGTACCAAGCTACAGTATAACCTTGACTTGATAACTCAGTGGAGCGACGATAACTTATTACCTTTCAATATTGGTAAATGTGAAAAAATAAGTTTTACAAGACGAAGAATGCCTATCGCATTTAACTATTAAAAAAAATGTGCCACTACGAAGCGTGAGTTTTGAGAAAGATTTGGGAGTTACTTTAGACTCAAAACTATTGTTCAACATGCATATCGAACACATATCTTAGAAATGTAAAAGAATAGTTGGTCTTATGAAAAGAAATGGAAAACATTATAAATATTTTGAAACTGTGAAAATATTGTATACTACATTTGTTAGATCAGTTTTGGAATTCTCTGTCATTATTTGGGATCCTACAACTCAAAAAAGTATTACTCAAATTGAAAAAATTCAAAAAAGTTTTTTAAAATATCTACACTACAAATTTTTCATGTACTGTTCTCTTGACACCACTTATAATGAGCTTCTGGTTGGATTTGGGATTTCGAGCCTAGAAAATAGAAGAAACTTGTTGGCAAAACTAATATTTCGAAGGGATATTCTCAACAATAGAATATTATGTCCCACAATTTTGGCAATTTTTCGGTTTAGGGTTCCTTCCTCTAATGGAAGAAATTCAGAATTATTTGATACGGGGGGGGGGGCAATTTCGTCATCAGTAATACAAAAAACCCTTGCCCTGTATAATAATGTTAGTCGGCGTAGGGACCCTATATACGATTGACTTATTTTACATGTCTAGAAGCCAGTACATCGGCTCTCTTAGCAGGGTGCTGCAACAAATGTATGATGGAGGTCCGTTTCCCTTGTGGTGCTCCTGTGCGCATTTAAGGTTATCTGGTATACTCGTATACTCGTATACCCCTTGGCTATGAAACCCCTCAGTTTCTAGGCCTCTCGGTGGTGACCTTGGACCCTCTCCACAGCCGATCCCATATGTCTGTTCTGGTGCCAACCTCTCCCCCCTGTATAGTTTAGTTTTAGTTTTCGTATTTATTATTAATTTTTTTATTTCCATTCTGTACCTACTATCCCTCACCACTATTGGAACCTTCGAGCATCTGTCGCAAGGGACACAAATGATAATAAATAAAAATAAATAAATAAATAAATAAAATCTACATTTTTGGTGGAGCCAGAGCAGGGTGGCCGTTATTTTTGCCCATCGGAATTTCCTTGGCCTTCTCCCCAAATCGGTTTCAGTGAATCTCAAAAATAATATACGAAGTTTCAGGTCGATCGATTTAGAAAAGTCCGTCCCATAAACCCTCTCCTTTTCGTATAGGAAAAATACATGAAGTTTCAACTTTTTTTAAACGAAAAAATGTTTTCCTCAGCATACGCATAAATTCCTAGAAAACTCGTACTTCAAGTTTTCAATAGGTCATTCGACGTTGAATCACTTTAAAATAACTCCACAATTTTGGATGATAGGTTCACAGGGTAGCTTCAAAAAGTGGGTATGAAGGTTCAAAAAATAAAATTTCAGACAATCCCTGATTTATAGGTTTTCGAGTCGCTGAATTCAATTTTAAAGGTAGAAGGTTAAAACCAATTAATGGTGGTCTTTTCACGGTGATATTCGATTTACAGTAGATTCCCGATTATCTGACCTAATTATGTTGAAGATGGGTCGCATAAGGATAAAGATGGATAATCCAAAAATGTCGCCAATTCTGTAAAAGTAGCATTCAAAGCAAGTGCAGTGCTAGTAAAGTACCAGCGACGATGAACGCTAAGTGGGTAAAAGCCATATCGCTCGAAAACTTATTAGTACTAAAAAAAAAATTCGGTAGATCGCGTGATAAACTGATTCCTAGCATAAAATGAAGTAACCAGGCCAAATTTTAGGTCTATACATCTATCTGTGTTTTTTTATATTGTATCACTTCTCGTGAAACTTGTTGATAGTTTTACGCAGATTACGAAATTAAGAAAATAAGATAAGTTCAATGTTTTATACATATTTGCAAGGCTTATTTCATCTACTTTATAATGCCCCTTTTTTTTTTTTTTAATTCGATTGTGAAAAGTTCTAGGCGAATTTGTAATTTGTAAATTGGTCTCGGTTTTAGTAGAGGCTGATAGCAACCGTCACATATCAAAATCTTTAATTTGGGTCATCATTTTCGGTAACCTTCAATAAGTGGGCATTTGCTGACTAGGCGCCCTTGCCTAAAAAGCCTCCTGTGATCCTCCCTGACTCTTAGAAAAACCAAAACTGGCCCAATCCGTAGAAACAGATTAACACAGTCTGACTTTTTTCGGGGTGGGGGACTTACCACATTCTTGCAACTTTTTTTTTTTTTTGGGGGGGCATCTACCAAACTCGTTGCAATCTTCAAAACATTTTAGGGACAGACATTGAAGAATTGTAAGAGACCATTTATATGTAGAATCCCCTTTAGAGTATTTTTGTTTGAAATTTTTTGACTTATGATCAAAAATGAATTTATGAGGCATTCTTTCACCTCCTAGAGGATCAAGCTCCAGTAAAATTCCTTGGGATTTTTAGGTCGTTCCTTAGTATGTCTTATTGATCAAGTATACCAAAATTCAACTTTGCGACATTTATGTCGAACTTGATGTCTTTTTCACGTAATTTTCTCAGACTATCAGTCTGCACAAATAAAAGAAATTGAAATAGGTTTTGATAATTGTTTGTGCGGGAGTAGTTTGCCGTTGCTTCCCCCACGGTTTTGTTGCGCTAGACTTTTCCTTAACAGCAATTCGCTTACTAGCCACGTGTTTCACGATGTTGAGTGAGCTGTCCATAACATGCACACACACATTATCGATCTTTCTGATCCGGTGGTAACACGTCCTGCGATTGTAATGCTTTGTTCGTAGAAGCGGGGATTACGGGACGCTATGATTTTTTTCATTTCTTGCTTTTAATCGTTTATTAAAAGAAGATAATTCTTTTGTCTCACAATTATT
This sequence comes from Acanthococcus lagerstroemiae, assembly GCA_031841125.1. NCBI lineage: Eukaryota > Metazoa > Arthropoda > Insecta > Hemiptera > Eriococcidae > Acanthococcus > Acanthococcus lagerstroemiae. The sequence goes on along the minus strand of CM063113.1, from coordinate 28,358,527 downwards.
TTTGCGTAACATTTTTTTTAATTGACTATTTAATTCCATAAATCAGCCAATTTTTTAATAAGAACCTAATATTAGACTGTAAAACTTATCCGGGAGCCGATATTGACAATGATCATGACTTGGTAGTAATAAAATGCAGGCTTAAATTGAAGAAACTTGGTAAAAAAGAAGAGGTAAAAAGATGGAATTTGAAAAAGTCGGAAAATATTAATATTAGAGAGAAATATCAAGAAGAAATTGTATTAGGATTAGAGGCTGAAAAAACACTGGAAATTAACAGTGTGGGGGAAGAGTAGGGCAATATAAAAGGGGGAATGTTAAAGTCAGCAGAAGAAAATCTAGGTACAACTAAGAGAGAAGAAAAGAAACCATGGATTAAGGAGGAAATCCTCAGAAAGATGGATGAACCAAGAAAATATCAGAATGCAAACGATAGGGAAGGTAGATTAGCTTACCAAAAGTTAAGGAATGAAATCAAGAGAGAGTGTACCAAGGCAAAGGAGAAACGGATGAAAGAAAAAAGTGATAAGATAGAAGAGTTTATGAATAAAGGTCAAATAGACTTGGCCTATAGAAAAGTAAAAATGGAGTTTGGAGAAAGAAGGAAGAAAGTAAGTCATATAACAAATAAGAGGAAGAGCCTATTTACACAGCTGAAGGAAAAGTAAAAAGGTAGGTAGAGTATATAGGACTATATAGTAATAATGGGGATAAAGGGATAAGAACGGAGATGGAGGAAGATGTGGAAGAAGATGAGAGGGAAGACTCAATTTTAAGAGGTGAATTTGACAATGCATTGAGGAATTTAAAGAAAGGGAAAGCTCCAGGAGTGGATGAGGAACCAGCTGAAATATTACAGAACTGAGGAGAATATGTACTTGATAGATTGTGCAAATTAGTATGTTATATTTATGATAAAGGGGAAATGCAGGATACATGTATGGCATTCGTTGATATTGAAAAAACTTTTGACTGTGTTAAATGGGAAAAAATGTTTGATCTTGTAAAAAAGATATGGGTGCTCCTTATCTCCAGTATTATTTAATCTGTAGATAGAGTGGGCCATGCATGAAATAAAAGAAAATTTTGAAGCAGGTCACTATACACGGAGAGCGAGTACAGATCCTCAGGTTCGCAGATGATATTTGATTTGGAAAACATTTTGAATAAAATGGAGGAGATTTTGAGTATAGAATATCGTATGAGAATAAATAAAAATAAAAATAAAGTAATGGTATGTAATTGATGTGAACATGACAGCTTAAATATAAATACTGGACAGGAAACATCGAGGAAGTAAGCGAATCTATAGGGAGTAAAATAACAAAAGATGGACAGAGTAAAAGGGATATTAGTAGTAGAATAGCACAAGCCAAATTAGCATTTTATCGAAAAATTTATATTTTCAAATCAAAAATAAATCTGGAAATCAAAAAATTGTTCTTGAAAACTTATGTTTGGAGTGTAGTCTCGTATGGATGTGAAACGTGGATCAGAGGAAAACCAGAGAAAAGAAGGATCGAAGCTTTTGAGATGTGATGCTATAAGCGGATACTTAGCATTAAACGGACGGATGAAGTAAGAAATGAGAAAGTACTTGACAGAGTACGAGGTAAAATGGATATTTGGAATTGTCTGAAGAGAAGGAAAGATAAACTAATAGGGCATAATCCGAGGCACTCAGGAATAGTACCTCTGCTGCTAGAAGAAAAAGTGAAAGGAAAGAATTGGGTAAGTCGGCAAATATTCCAGTTTGTTCTACAGATAATCAAAGATGTCAAATGTAAATGTTATAACGAAATGGAAGAACTTACACAAGATAGGGAGAAATGGATAGCTGCATCAAACCGGTCGTACGACTGATAACCTTATCACCATCAGTAGATGGATCAAAAGTTGGAAAAATTACACAAGTCAGAAGTGTTTTTCTTTCTTTTTTTCGTTGTTTATTTTGTTTTTTGCTAATACAAACAAATTTTTATACTTGGGAATTTTGACTTGGGTCAGTTAGATCAAATGATGAGAAAATCCAACAAGTCAAAAAGTGTTTTTTTAATTCCCTTTTTACAAAGACAAACAAATTTTGATGCTGGGGAATGTTTACTTGAGTCAGTTGGGATTTTAACAATTTTTGCCCCTCCAGAAAAAACTCTTCGCAACGTCCCTATACTTACGGAGATGTTCAAGCATATTGACAAACTCTGATTAATGGGATATGCAGTAGCTGTCAACGCAATTCGGATTATCCAAGATTTGAGGGTTTATCCGAAAAAGTCGGAGAAAAAATTTGAAAGGGTTAATACGGATGTCGGATGATTGGGAGTCCAGTGTATTGATTTTCGAGATCTCTGAACTCAGTTGTAAGGTGTTCATTTTTAGACGGGGTATAGATATCTGACACACCTAAAAAGGCACGTTTTAATGTTAGTAGAAGACCGCATTAAAGAAAATTAATAAATGAACTCTTATTTTATCAGAAGTGAACGATGAATCATACACGATATTTTGTGTTACATCACCGATAATTGAAGGGTACCGAATCAAAACTCACATTTGCCATCTTACTTCAGGGGCGCAAATAGGCAAAATATTGTACACGGGTGTAGGAATATCTGTGCTGCGCCTGTGAATGTGCGATATGTATAACATTCTCCACGTCCACAGGCGCAGCAAAGATATTCCTGCACCCGTGTACAGTATTTTGCCTATTTGCACCCTTGAAGTAGAATGGCAAATATGGGTTTTGATTATTTACCCTTCAATTGTACTAGGACTAATACACGATAACTTTATTATTACATATTATCATCAACGTTGTATTTTATTTGTGTACGATTTCATGTAACATGTCTATAGACATTTGTCACACTTTATTATTATTGTTCCGGCATTCAGTCTATCCGCATGATCTTGGACCCTCTTCGTAGCCGATCCCATATGTCTGTTCTGGTGCCAAACTCTTCCACTTTATAGTTCAGTTGTTGTTTTTGCTTTTATTTTTTCAGTCTTCCTATTATTCCCCATATTCTTCGAAAAATATATTTCCTTTAATTAAGGACATTTGTAAAACTGTCAAAGCTGTCCCTCACCATTATTGGGACCTTCAGGCACCTGTTGGGAGGGGGGGGACATAAATAATGTAATAAATAAATAAATAAATAGCTTATATGTAATCATTCCGTGTGTGAAGACCTGCACAGTTCTCACATAAACAAAACACACGGATCTCCTTTGACGAATTTGAAGAAGAATGCTATAGTGTATGGGTCATCACTATATTTAAAGAGCATGAAAATCACAGAAGCTAAAGAATGACGAATTACTTTTTGGGAAATACTGCAACGACCAGGGACACAACAACCATAAACTGACAAAAAAGTACAAAATCCTACACATGGAAAACAACACAAGGAAAAGAAACTTAAAAGAACAACTAGAGATAATAATGGCAAAAACAAAACAAAACCACCTAATAACCACAACAACTAGCTTCCAAAGCGAGAACCTTTTAAAATTAATAACACAACACTCCCTGATTGGACAGACTACACAACCACAGACAACCAATAAGAACACACATCAACGTTTACCATACGGTACTACACATTACTATAAATACAGGACCAGCAAAAAGAAATGGTAGGGAAATCCACTGAAGATGGCCTAACATCCGAGAACGCTATGGACAACAGAAACAAATAAGTGAATTGGCACACCCTAAAGATAGAATATTATCAAGCTCACTCGTACTCCAACGTGGACACTAATTTCAAAATTCGCCAAATTTTGGACTACCCTAGATCGCACTTCTATTTTCATTTTAGACTCGATAGTTTTGATCACGCCAAAGAATACAGGAATTCACCGAGACATTCTAGATGTTTTTCTTACACTACGTTTGCTGAATCACTAGGTTACTTTTCTTTTGACTTCGTATCGCCCGATCTTCGAAGATCGGCAATCTCAAATCGAACTTATTCGCGAGACCCACTGAACTTGCGGCATTCCTTCTACGTTCGCGTGCATTCTTTTTTGCCGACGAAACGCGAAAATTACCCACGAGCGCCGACTCCGTACAAGCTATACATCATTGCACACGAGAACACGTAGCGTAATTTTGCAAAACATTACCGCGAATCGGATAACTGAGCGATAATAAATAACATAAAAAGTATAAGTAAGTCGAGAACTAAAAACAAAAGACACTTGAACGAAGAGCGAATCCAACAAAGGCAAATTCTGAATCCTCATGACTCGGCGGTTTTTTGTATTGCAAAATAGAAACGTAATAGAAGAGACGAGAAGTAGAAAAATAAGAGAGAAAAAAAGAGGGAAAAGCCTCGCAAGAGCGCATAATTGAAAAATATTATAAAACAACTACTCGTCGTGTACCCGTTCCCCTCTGAACTCGTGCACCTCTACTGCACTCTGTAGTCTGTACTGCTCCGCAAATTATCGAGTGAATCGCGAATTGTTTGAAAAGTTTGCCAGAATGGAAAATGTAATAAATAACGGACGAAGGAAACTAGGTGCTCCACGTATTCGCGGTGGAATGACAAATGGAAGTACATAAATTTAGAACAGACGGGACGGCACTGTTACAGTTTCGAATCGATCATTTTGGCTGTATTCGTTAAGACATTCGAGTCGTGTACGAATGTCGGGTAGCCATGTGCACCAACGAAGGGGCTCAAACAGTTAACGACTAGTCTGTGTTCGTATTGGCCAGCAAAAGTCATTCGAATTCGGCACATTGCCGAGAAACAGAATATTCAGTCATCGACTGCGGATTCCTTACGAAGTTGACAAGTTTAAGGGTGCAGAAGATCCCCAAATGTTCGATGTAGTAGAGGAACTGTGTGTTCACTTTTTCACCAACATGCCCTCAAGGTGAAATGCGTTCATTAGAAATTTTGAACATGGTAGGTCGTTTCACATTTGGATGCTATCGGGCGAAAGCTTACAACGTAAAATGAATCCTGTTTTCAGGAAACAAGGTACGTTGTTATACCAAGATCCAATTATAGCGGAATTACTGAGTAGATCGGTGGCACCAACTAACATGTAGCCATGTACAGGCCCGTGGCCAGGATTCTTTCGAAAAGGGGCAAAAGCTCGCCACGGACAGCCTACTTATGAATATTTTCTAACAACGAGAGAGAAGGAGAGTAAAATTCGATTGAAAGGAAAATTCTTTCCCAGATTATTCAAATAATCGATGATGGTGGGGCGTATGACGATGCACGCATGCCATAACAGCTAAAATTTTAATTGAAACTCTGTACTCTGCAATCCATCCATTTCTAAACGTGCGCCACTGACTCAAGTATATGTAAGTGTGTATCTGCAAATTATTTACTTTTATTTTTTCAGGGTCTAGCCAACAAGGAAAGATTAATAGACTTAGAAAACGCACTAGGGAAAATAAAATACGATGTAATAGGCCTCAGTGAGGTGAAGCGGAAAAGCGAATTCCTTCAAAAGCGAAAGAATGGTAACATATTTTATAGTGGCAGTTTCTATAAAAAGGGGTAACTTTGTCAATCGATCAAAGTCTCAGAAAACACAAAGAAAGAAAAACAAAATTTTTTGGTCAAAAAAATAAATTTTGAGATTTTGGTCGATTTCTATAGAAAAAACATCGCGATAACAAAGAGACAAAATTAGGGGTGTGAGAGAGAAGAGGGAGAGAGAGAAACAGAATTATGAAAGAGAATGAGAAAAGAATGCGAATGTCTGTGTCGCTTCTTCACCGTTCTTCGGAGCTCACGAATAAATCCGGTGTTCTGAATTGTTACCACGTAGAAGAGCGAAAAATTACCTTTCCAACAAGCCCTTGTCGAGGCTGGTAACGTGACTCCGTGGCGAGTTACGGCCGTTTGAAGGAGTGGGAGAAAAAAGTGTGTCTAACTTTAGACACAGTTTTTCTTGAAAACGTGTTTTCGCGCGTTCTCGTTACACTCATCTTTGGCCGCTTGTATCTCTGCACAGAAAAACGCTACAGATTTCGCCGATAGCTCCTTGGAACGGGCATTCATTCCTCTATTACACACTATCTGTAACTCAAAATTCGTCGGATCGACAAAGTTACCACTTTTTATAGAAACTGCCACTGTGGTAATTTCTATAAAAATGGGTAACTTTGTCGATCCGACGAATTTTGAGTTACGGACAGTACGTAATAGAGGAATGAATGCCCATTCCAACGAGCTATCGGCGAGATTTGTAGCGTTTTTTGTTCCGGAGATACAAGCGGTCAAGGATGAGAGTAACAAGAACGCGGGAAAACACGTTTTTGGGGAAAAAACGCGTTTAAAGTTAGACACCTTTTTCTCCCACTCCGTCAAGCGGCCATAGCTCACCGCGGAATTACGTTACCAGCCTCAACAAGGACTTGTTGGAAAGGTAATTTTTGACTCTTCTGTGTGGTAACAATTCAGAACATCGGATTTATTCGTGAGCTCCGAAAAACCACGAAGAAACGAACGAGACATTCACATTCTTTCTCATTCTCTTTGTCTCCCTCTCTCTCTTCTCTCTCGTGCATGTAAATTTGGTCTCTTCATTATTGCGATGTTTTTTCTACAGAAATCAACCAGAATCTCAAAATTAATTTTTCGACCAAAAAATTTTGTTTTTCTTTTTTTGTGTTTTCTGAGCCTTTGATCGATCGACAAAGTTACCCCTTTTTATAGAAACTGCCACATATTTCGGTGTAACAATGGGCTATTTGGACTCTTCAGGGCAGTGGCGCGCTAGTGTCGCTGGTTTGTTATCAGTAACTTTTTGTTATCAAAGTTAGAATAACTGTAGGAGAAGCGTTCAGTAAAATAGGTAATTCCTATGAATTACATTAATATATCACCTATTTTTCAATTGGGGCAAGTTATTGGTCATGTAGCAACCTGCGAGAATCTTGAAGATCACAATGGACTCCAAAAAGAACATTAAAATGCACTGATATTAACTAGATCAACTTACGCGGATAATACATGATCAATAAAAAGTATCATTATTGAGCGCTGCGTCAATAATAGTGAACGTGTACACAGAACAACGTCATTATAATGATTAGAGATCCTAAAAATGATTCAAGCGTCAATACAAATTCAAAACGATTTGAATTTTTTAATGAAATATAATGTTCCTCTCAGCAGTATATCCTAACGTTGACAACATCAGTGTACGTGAGTGTGCTTGTAGTGGTGTGTTAATGGATTCCACAGTTTAATCTTGAAGAGTCCGAATAGAGGGGTAGAGTTCTACATAAACAGGAACATCTCTGAAAGAATATGTGACCTTAAGGGTATTTCGGAGAGAATTGCCACAGTTGAAGTTGAAAATAAATCAAAAGACAAAAATTACGATTGTTCAAGTTTATGCTTCCACACTGGGTTCTGACCAAGACGAAACTGATCGGTTCTAAAACCAACTTAACCGAAAGCGGATGGGCCACAATAGTGATGGACGACTTTAACGCGAAAGTTGGTACCGACTATTTAAATAGTGCTAGTGTAGGTCAATTAGCGATAGATCTAACAAACGAAAATTGTACCAAATTAATAGAATTTGCCGAACAAAATAATGTGAAAGTAGCTTCATCCTTGTTTAAGAAAAAATTTTCTAGGAAATGGACGTGGGAGTCTCAAATAGCCGTACAAGAAGTGAAACAGACCACCGTCTGGTGAACAAAATTAATATTGTCAAAAACACAGAAACCTTCAACAACCTTGGCTTCTTCTCGGACCACAGGATGGGGAGGGGAAACCTCAAAATCCCAGTTAACCAGCAATATAAAAACAAACAAAAGAGCAATAGGAAGAGCAAAATGGTTATAGTGGTCCACAAATAGCAAATAGCAAATGAAATTCTAACAAAGGAACTAAAAGGGGAAAATAATAATCACCCAACTTCAAGACATAAATAATACTTTGAAGGAAGCTATACTATACACAGTCAAAGAAGTACGGACAAACCGAATCAGGATTAAAACTGACGACAAACTTTCCGAAGGTACAAAAAAGCTTCTTCAAACAAAAAATGAACTAAACAGAAAGCACAAAAAACCGCCTTCGAAAGGATTGAACTCAGTGAAATAAGGAAACTGGCTAGGAAGAAAATACGCCAAGATATTATAAAATACGATGAAACTATAGCAACAAAAATAATTAGTGATAGCGGCTCAACAAAATTAGCGAAAAAACGGTCACACAGGGGAACGCCCATCCTCATCAAACTGAGAAACGAGAACGGTATAACTAAACATGGGAGAGAGGAAATTTCGGAAATAGCGACGACCTTCTATAGAAACCTTTATAAGGACAACAGAAACATTGACGATAGCCAATGGGCATGCAAGACGAATAAAAATGACCCAACACCACCCTTCCTAAAGGAAGAAATAGTTAAAGCACTTAAAGAACTAAAACTAAACAAGGCACTAGGCCACCATAAAATTGAAAATACTATCGGAAACTCTGCTAAGACCCTTACAGACTCTATTTTACAAGATACTGAAACTAGGAACCACCCCCTCTCAATAAAATATCTCAAAAATTATCCTCTGACACAAAAAAGGAGACGGGGCGGAAATGACAAATTATCGATTGATCAGCCTATCGTCAAACGTGGGAAAACTCTTTATGAAAGTACTGAAGAATCGCATTTATAAAGTGTTAGACGAACAACAACCAGTTGAACAAGGGGGCTTTAGGTGTAACTACACAACAGTTGACCACATGCTAACCCTAAACCAAAGTACTGAGAAAACAAAATAATATTGAAGTATGGTTGCTCTTCGTGGACTACAACAAGGCATTCGACTCCGTATACCACAATAAGTTATGGCAGTCCCTGGCAGAACAAGGGGTGCAAAGGGAGGATAGATGCCCTAATATACCTATACAGTCCCTCAACAGCATAAGTAAAAATTGATATTGAAAGTTCCCATTTCCCAATCGAAAGAGGAGTAAAGCAAGGCAACCCATCGTCTCCAAACCTCTTTAACTGTGCACTAGAACAGATTTTCAGGAAATTGAACTGGAAGGGAAAGGTTCTCAAAATTATGGGCAAAAACTTATCAAATCTGAAATTCGTGGACGACATTGTACTTATGGCAAAAAATTTTAATGAAATAGTGGAGATGGTGGAAGACCTAAAATATCACAGCGAAAAATTTGGCCTATCTATGAACATGTCAAAAACAAAATGCATGCCAAACAGAGAGGGGGCAAACGAATTCCGGCTCGAAGGGGAAAGGTGACTAGAGTAGACGAATACAGATATCTAGGCCAATCTACGAAATTTACTAATAACATGGACGGTATCATTGGAGAGAGAATCCCAAACTCGTGGAAAGCCTTCTGAGCAAACAACAAAACTTTCCTGAAAAGTAAAATGAAAATCGAGCTAAAAACAAAAATTCTAAACAGCTGTGTAATGCCGGTATTAGCATACGACTCACAAACGTGGTCTTTTACGAAAAGACTGATGCAGCGTCTTATCAATACCCAAAACTCAATGCTCAGGAATATCCTAGGTTTTAGACTAAAAGATAGAATAAAAACAGAAAACAGTCGAAAACAAACAGGCGTTGAAAGCATAAGATATCAAATCAAAACACGGAAGTTTAAATACGCTGGGCACGTGTCTAGGGGAAATCAAGAAAAATGGAATTTAGAGACAAGTCTTTGGATTCCAAGAGAACATAATAGAAAAAGAGGGCGCCCAACAACATGCTGGATAAATGAGATCCTAAACCTAATGGGTCCATGCTGAATTCGCACAACATCCAACAGGAAAGTCTGGAAAATGACGACGGAAACATATGCCTTGCGGGGGGCGGAGCAGTTTAAGTGTCTGGGCCCTTAAGGGGTAACACATGTAACTCACAACCTGTGCAATGTTCAAATAATGATACAAAAATCTGCAAAAATTAGCCTCTGACTCGATTTTATTTTGCCTGTTGGAACTCGGATTCAAAATCAAGAAACCAAGACGACCCCACTGGTTCAAAAGGATTTCCCATCCTGTAAAAAATCTCATAATCAAAACATTCAGAAAAATAACAATTTTATACCCTACAGCCCGAAAGGTCAAAGTTGTGAATTTTGGGTCCAGATCGGTAAAGTGAAGCACAAGTTCACTAAAAAATGAAAAATGTACAGATTTTCATGAAACTTGAGAAAATTTTCTACAAAAAATACCAGATGAATCTTGTAAGAATTCAGAATTTATCCGGCAGCGCTGCCACTACAGCCATTTCAATGTTTAAATATGTTCGTTTTTTTGATATTGAAAACTTTGAAATACTTTTGAGTTTCAGTCATTGAACAGAATGGTTCGAGGCTTACGCCATTATATAAAAAAAAGGGGGAACAAGTTTTCGTCTATCATACACTTTTTGACTCTTGCCCCAAGAGAGCACTATTCACGTTTAAGAGAGAAAAATCAACCTTTTATGCCAGCTAAATGTGTAGCAAAAATTCGAGAAACACACCGATTTGGATGTAAATTAGTGGCATTGTTCTTCACATAGAACATATTACATATTCGAACTATTGGTCCTTTTCGTTCGGCAGTATTGCCACAACACTGGTAGGTACTGACTTCGTGAAATGAGCATTTTTATACTTTTTATACAATTAGGGTGCCATCGATTACTCGAATTTTGGAGATTTGATAGGTACCAAAAGGATTTTATTGTGCCATTTAACAAAAGATAGCAGACAATTTAAGCTTGATGGGATCATACTAATAGGTATCTCTGCCTCTCTCATGAAGAAATACATCGATTTTTAAACTTTTTTAATTTTGCTCTTTGCCCCAAGAGCGATAGAAATATATCATCGCAGATTTTGTGAAGTAGTTTGATTCCGATTAAATATAAAATAGTTTGACCCCGTGATAGGTTTTCGTGTACCAACCTTCAGTTTTCAAGTTCATGGAGCCCGTTGAGCGGTAGTTAGGATCACATCGACATAACAAATGGATGTAACGTGTCTGAAAACTACGTAAACAGATTCGTATTTTATCATATTTTTGTCAGCCGTAATGAAAATAATTTACTTTTACCTACAAAAGGAATCACCGACCAATGACCTTTAGAAAAAATTTTTGATCAAATTCTGGGTATGTACATTTTTGTTACAGTACAGGGAACAATTTTTCTCAGTCGAACGATTCTTTTTTCAAAACTTTATTTTTAAGATTTTTTAAAGCAAAACTGCAACATTCCTTGTGGGAAATTCCATGTTAAAACTGAACCCTATTGAGGGACCCCTTAACATTTTTTGATTTCAAAACAATTGTTGTTATGGTGATTTTACATCAACTAGAACACATTTAGTCTTGGAACGCGTAAAATTTCGAAAAAAGAAGGTTTTGTGGAGTGCCAGGGTGTCTACCAAATACGAATTTTCCAATAGTATGACCTTTGTATGTCTTTTGTATGACCTTTTTCGAACCATTTTCACGTCTGAACAGAATTTCCACAAGAAAAAATCTCGATAACGTGCTAATTGCACATAAAAACTTTGAAGAAACTTAATACCTAATCAAATAATAACGAATGAATTATTGCAAAAAATGTGGCACACAACATACATTTTCAATCAAATTTCAATTTGACCATATTTTGAAAAGAAATATTGCGATTGTTTAGGAATTACCAAATTTGTACGTAATTAGAGGCCGCTGTATGACTTTTGTATGACTTTTGTGTGAGTTGCATGACCACTAACTCCATTGTAGGACTTTTATATAACTTGTATGACTTGCATGACCGGTAGACTGCCTCAGCACCCTACTTAAATTTTATTTTTCCGAGCCCAATCCCATTTCCTTTTCTAGCCACCACGAGCCACTATCGATTCATATCGCTGGCTGATATTAAGCAGCATCATTAATATACAAGCGGCCTTTCGAATTTGGAGAGTTTGAATTTTTAGAGTATATATTGGCCAAAAACAGTGATGCTTAGTTAAATTTGTCTAGTTAAATGGGGGAGGAGGCTGTGGCTCTTATGCCCCTCATTTGATCGATTTAGACCTTGGCAGGAACTTTATTTGATCTTATTACTCGTACAACTGATTTCACAGAGATTCCCCTGACAAAATGAATCCAGCAATACATAATGAGAGGCACTTCACTTTCTATGGGCAAAACTTCTAATCTCTAATTTAATATTAAAGTTGATTCGGAAAAATTTCAATATTTTCTGCTGAAATTTTGCTTATCATGTTTTTAGGTCAAAAGATAACGATTTTTTTCACTCCACCCTTCTCCCTTACTCATGTTTGTGGAAACCTTTGAATGAGAAGTTTACTCATAACTGCGTCAAAATACGGCCTGGACCTTGGACAAAAATTTCAAAAACTGAACACAAATCCTCAAATGTTGTGGTTGAGAATGGTACGGTACAGCTGCAGGAGTAAGAAAACTTGGCAACGTATCCATTTAATTAAAAACAGAGGATGACGATTTTAGCCGGCTAAGTTGAGAATGTGGAAACGTTGAGAGGATGTTCCAGCAAAAAGTTCCCGTCCGCAATTCCGTTGGGACTGTCTATTTCAGTTTCGTTGTTTACAGGTCTGAAGAGTCATTCTAAAAAGACTACGCTAGCGCACAGCATAATCATTATTACCAAAAGCACCACAGAATGACCAGCGTCTATTTCGATACTCGAAGCTTAAAAAACCATCATACGTGACACGTCGCAATTGACTATCGGCTTATTTGTGCTTTGGTGACACATACTTCGATGCAGATAAGAGTCTAGTTAGTGGCCCCACACTATTTCAAGTTGGAACTGTCCCGGAATCATTTGCAGGCATTTGCGATTAACACGGTAGAGATCATTCGGTTAACGGCGGTAATTAAGAATGACATATAAAGTGAATAGCATTCCCGTTTATACGAATCCGACCGGCACTCACCATATAAAGCAATTCCTCGAAACGTGATTGTCTACCTCACACATATAATACCAAACCTTTGCGGGTTTTTTTTTTTCGGAATTTGTGCGAGAGAAATATTTAGTCTGGACCGTAACGAGGGCAGGCGAAATCAAAAAACGAGTGTGTGTAAAAAACGTGTGTATTGAACGATCGATAGCAAGTCAGGTATCATGCGAGTGTCCGAACATATAAACTGTAGGTGAACTAAACGGATGTCCTACCCGGCCGATCGAGGGAGGAAAAAGGAGAGCGAGTCATGAGAATAAGAAGAAGAACGTGGTTTAGAAAAGATCGGGTATAAGAAGTACAGGTATGCAGGAGACCAAAGATGTTTGTTTGACGCTCGCATTGTGCTATGCAGAAAGTAGCCAGACAGGACGTTTTATATGAAAATGTACATTGGAGATGAGAGGGTCACCGAACTTTATACCGAACCAACTATAATAGAATATTTTTTCACAAAAATTATGGGGATAAAAAATGATTCAAGAATTCGGGGGCAAGAGGTGATCATAACTATTCTTACCAGCGATGTAAATAGAAAGTTCTTGTAAGGGGGAGAGGAGATCGATAATTGGCAAGCAAAAATAAATGAATAAAGTATAGGGGAAAGTGGGGTAATTATGCGGATGCTCATTTTGCGAGTCGCAATGACGTCACGCAATCGAGACATACATATGGCAACGTGTATCATGAATAAAGCGTTTCATATCATACGAGATCATATCGAGCTGACTTAATCTTAGTTCGTACGAAGTCAACAAACGTGAAAATATTTCTGAGTCTAACTTTAACATGTGCAATACGAGCGATCAGTTATGTTTCCTGAGTCATCAGAATAGTTGTTAGAGTGTTTGACAGAAATTGCCATTTTCTCAGTCAGACGACTCCTTGTTAACAGAGATTCTTTCGACAATTTTCAAGATATATTAAATTTTTCAAGATCTTTTAATTTGGCCTCATTCCAGTAATTATGTTATTCTCTTTGGTGAAGGTGGAGGGGACATTTTTTGGAAATATTTATGGATTTATGTTACATTCAAAATAGGTTTTCCCACGATATGCACGGCGGCATACCTTTCCAATTGAAATTAGAGTTCGTTACCCTCCCTCCATGGACATTTTTTTTCCTCTTAAAAGAGTAGATTTTAAGATTTTAGGATCCTCGGTGGTCCCGTATCAAACAGATCATTCGTTCGGGGGAAACAACATTTTTTCAATCCGTTCATTTTGGACCTGTGCAAGTCCAATATCGAAATTTAAATTAATTTTTTAAATATATTTTTCGAATTTATCGCTCGTTTTTCAGTCAATTCAGAAAAATTATCCGCCAATTGAAGTGTACGTCGTTAAAACTTGATTTGCAGACCACAGAGTGACTTGAATATTAGAATTTGAAGAGTCCAGCGAATGTAGGGGCTAACAACCAATTTTTCCATTCCCCCTTCTTCCACTTTATCTGTGGATATGCGGCCTTTTCTTTTCCCGGGATGCAATAACTTCAAATGTGTTTTTAGCAGCGGTGGACCCCTTTCTCCCTTGTTTGAGTAGTTCACTGAATTCTACTTTACAAGAGCTACCTACTACCAACCTTAACTGAATACTGAAAAAAATTTAGTCAGCCCTTTTCTTCCCTGGACTTCATTTTTTGACTATTTCTTCCGAATACAGCGCCTATTATCGACCGATTTTAGAAAAACTCATCCGCCAATTGAAACAAAAGTTGTTAAAACTTAGTTTTGGACCACTGAACGTGGAATTAAAGTTTGTCGACTATTTTTATTATTTTTTTTTTTTTCGAATTCAGCTACTATGTTTTAGCCAATTTAGAGAAAACTATCAGCCTATTCCACTCACTCTACTTCCTCACAGTAAAATTCGTGTTTTTCAATAATAATGTGTGAACATGTACTGATCCTGATCCACACACTGGAAAAATTTTCTTCATACATAGAGTCTACTTCCAACTTCATTCTAAGTGCTTGTTCATTTGAGTGACAGGACAGGTTTCATTTTTGTTTTGAATACTTCGAATGTTAAAAATGGGTGTGATTTCTTAGTGCGAAAAGGGAAGTCAGAAATCACGAAAAAAGAAAGACACTGAGTGGTCAATAATCATTTCACGAAATATCAAATAAAGGGAACAGAAAGAATAGTACATGAACTAAGAAAAACTTTTGAACGAAAAAATAAAATAATCACTAAACAATAAAACATTGAACGAAAAATAAATTACGAACGGAAAAACCAGGGAAAATTATTGAATTAGCAATTTTTAGGTGAACTAAAAATAGACCATTTTGGGTTTTTGTTAGTTTTGATAATTGCGAAAATGTTGGTTTATTCAACGGCAGCGCCTTCTAGAGGCTTTGAATTTGAAGTGCCCTCTGGAGGTTTTGGATTTGCTAATTCTTTCATTCTATTGCATGCAATGGCATGGTAGTGACAATGAGCCTTCTTAATCAAGGGAGTTCGGTCAGTCTAATGTTGATCTTTGCAATTCGGAATTGAGAAATCATATCAGATTACAATGAGAGATGAATAACTCCTGATGCTCCTTGCAAGGGAAAGGTCAAACAAGGTGGTCCCTTCTAGAGACCTTGGATTTGCACTGCCCTCTGGAGGCTTTGAATATGCCAATCCTTTCATTTTACTGCATGTAAACTGAAAGTCAGAAAACTGGCCTAATTAAAAGTAATTCACAAGTGGTATGAATTGTTTCTTAGATCAAAAAGAAGAGGTCGTTTCTGCCACCCTGGTGTTTCACGTGTCGCTCTCTTGTCAATTTCTCTGTTTTTCTGGCATCATGTCTATCGTACAATTCGTCATAGTTCTTCTTTTTTTTTTTCTTATTCAAAAACATTAAACATTTCGTGCAAGGTGGTTTTCGTTAACTCTACTGACAATTTTCTTATTTTGAATTACTTTTTCGTGCTTCTACTTTTGCCTTGTGCCTTTCGTGCTGTTTAATATTCTCCGTTAAAAATCCTGAAAACGCGATCAACTCTACCCATAATTAAGAGATTCCTTTCACTTGAAGTTTGTTTAAATTTATTATATTTAGTATGTTATGGCCTCAGTGAATCATATGAATCGAATCAAGGAACTTATTCGATGTGACGAGCATGATAGCAATATTTTCAACCAATTGAAGCGAGGAAAGTTTTGGACAGATGTCACTCATTCTACTTAGTTGTAATACAATATTAAAAGATATGCTTAGAAAAAATAAGTACACGTTTTGATAATCGTGATGAGGGCCACCCAAAGATACCACTGAGTCTGAAGTAAATAATTAAAAATCAGAGAGGAAATACTTGCGAGCGAAAAGAGCGAAAAATATATTTTTTTTCATAGTAATTATTCGTTGGAAAATGACATTTTGGAGCCCTTGCATTTGCAAGGCCTGAGACAAGCTTCTCCAGATGCTCTCCTTCTTTGCGGGGCTGATTAAAGTCAATACACAAAAATATAGATGCTTTCTTACAGCTGGTAACGATTCAGATAACTAAACCACTTCGAAGAAATTTTGATCTTTCTTTCAGATCGGAATTTGGACTGACGAACCCTCTATATCTTTTTTCCCGGAAGTGGTACGGCGAAATGAGGGCTCGGGCCGGCTTCAAAAGAGTCCACTGATGCGATACTCGAAAAGGTAGTTTCCAGGGCCAGGGGTGCGGTATCTCAGGGGCCACTTTGGCATGCGTGCATCGCCACATATTCCACCACACCATATCTTTTTCTTATGGTTTAAAACGGTTGCCTGATTTTATTTTCAGATTTTTTGAAACATACTGACAGAGCCGGGCTTGATGTTGAACAAAGCATTATTTATATTAGGCGATCGAGTTTTATATCTCCATGAATATGTCTCGGAACTTTAATCGGGTTGAGACTTTGTAACTCTAATAAATCGCATCCAAGCTTTTAAAAAGTCTTTAGGCAAACAATCAGCTCAATCTAATTTCTTTTGTTAATTCTCATCATGCTCACTCATACAAAATTGCCAAATTATTGCACAAAGCATTTGGCAACAAACCTCTTATTGCACCAAAAGCTTTCGCCCAGAGAAACAAATATTATCGTAGGGAGGGCAAACCATTATACACGCGTATAACAAGTTGCCCTATTCCCATTTGCAGGGAACTTCATTCAGGCGGAGACATCCTGTATGCAGGGTCTGAAAGCCAATCAGTATAAAACTTAAGTTTTTGGCTTCAACTTCTAACCTCGGAATAGAAAAACTTCAATTTGTGTTTTTCGAATTTTCAAAGTATTTTCCGGTTTCCAGCTTCAGCTCTAACTTTCCAGAAAACATTCGACTTTCAACTGAAAACTATAATATTATTATTATTATTATTATTATTATTATTCTGGAAATTGAAGAGGTTAGAATCAAAACCAATACAAAAAAATGGTAAAAATGGTTAGGAGATTAGCTGATAAAGGAAAAAAAAAAAAAAAAAAAAACAACAACTACGAGATAGGTGTGACGAGAAAATCTGAGAAACGAGGTATTCGTTGTAAAATCATTGCGATATTTACACTGGGAGTCAAAACTGACACTTGGCCTTGGCAAGTGTCAGTTTAGATCATATTTTATACGAGGTTGAAGGTTATGTACTGTACTTTATTATTTAGCGGGAAACGAGCTACAGCCCGGTCATTTAGAAGACCGCTACTAAGAGAAAACAAGAGGGAAAATAACGTTATCAGTTGATTAAACAGTCCTAATTTCATTGATAAAACTGATTAAACCGTCCTAATTTCATTGATACACCTTTCATACTTTCATTCGTGAAACTTTCTTTTCTTATTCAGTGAAACAACTAGTGTTGTTAGATCAAAACATTTTCTGTCATTTTGTCAGACAAACGTTTCATCTTTTTTTGCTACGTCATGAATTTTATCATCTTCAGAGTTCTATCATTTTGTGTTTTTATGGTTTTGTTCATTTATTTATTTTTATTATTACAGGACTTAACGTCTCGACAAAATTATTTTGTTATTTGGTCTTCCTTTTAGTCACGTTGCCCACTGTAGCGTATTATCAATGACAATGTCGCTTATTATCAAGTTATTGTGTCGCTTATTATCAAGTTATTGTGTCGCTTAACATAGTTCATCATTCAAACATCGAGGAAATGCCATAACAATCTTTTTTGTCATTTTGTTTTGTCAAAAATTCAATTTTTTTGTTATCATTGACAAAACGGTCTGACAAAAAACAGTTTAGGGTTTTGTCAAAGGACAAAATTTTGAAAATTTGTCATTTCCTCATTTTGTTTTGTTATGTCAAACAACACTGGACATAACGAACATCAAGCATCAACATGGCCGTGTCTTTCAGGATTGCATGATAGATTGATTACAAGACGTTGATGGAAACCAATATATTCTTCCGGTGATTGTTACAGTTCCTTCGTCGTTGGTTTAAATTTCACTCGGATACGATAGAGGAAAAAAATCTTGTAGACGACGAAGGGAAATTTTGTATATAGATTCAACCCTGATGGGAGCTGGGGGGTGGGAAATACCCCGGGCCCGGACTTTAAAGGGGGCCCGATATTTTTAAAGGACCTGAATTTCAACGCTTATGGCTACATCATTTTATTTTATTACAGCCTTGAATTAGGTAGGTACGTCTCTACTCATTCACCCATCTTCGAACATAGGCGTCCGTCACCCGTTTCCATTCCTCCCACTTTTGCGCTGTACTTACCCAATGAGGATCAACAAATTTTATAATTTCGTCCAGCCATCTTGTAGCTAATCTAACCTTATTAAAGCACTGTAAACACGAGTGCGGCAATACGCCATTTTGAATTCAACCGCGCCGGTCGATGCCGAGTTGATTACGCGGTACGCTCCGCATAGTCGGATTCGGCATCCACGGGCACAGCTGGATTCAAAATCGTGTATTGCCATACTTGTGTTTATAGTGCTCTAACCTTACGTCTCTTTTTGTGATATGGGCGCTATTCGGCGTAAGGGAACCTAACCTAACCAACATTCGTAAACAAAATAAGTTATTAGTATCGTTGGAAAGAGCGTAAAAAGTAGAGTTTTTCAATTGGGCCCCCGATTCAAAAATTGGTACTCACGTTGAAAAAAGCTTATCAGTAAACGCTATGTCATATAGTTTCTACATGGCTCTTGAACTTCGAATCACGTGTTCCCAAAAAACAGATTTTGCTGGTTGGTTCCCTTACGCTGAATAGAGTCCATATGGTACCGTACCAGTTGCTGTTCTACTCTATTTTCCCCTACCTCCCTGGCTATACGTCCTGTAAATTTGAATTTCAATTTTTTGATGTTACATCCTGTACCTATAATCCCCATTCTTTCCCTGATTTCTGTTACATTAATTTTATCCCTCAACCGCATACCCATAATACTTCTTACCATTGAATTTTAAATCACTCTAAATTTTTGTATTTGTTTTCTTGCCAAGGTCCATGTTTGGGCCTCATATGTTAAAATTGGCGATACACAATTTTTTAATATTTTGGTTTTTGTTTTAATACTGAACTTGCCTTTGAATATTATTTTTTGCGCCCAAAAAGCTTTCCACGCATTTACGATCCTTGTTTCGATTTCTTTTCCATTTTATTTTCAAATGATAGTATTTGTCACGAATATTTAACGTCTGTTACGTATGAAATTAACTCCCCATCTAAATATATTCCACTTGTTTCTCCATTCACTGATAACATTCATTTTTTGGGGGGCATTCAGTTTCAATCCTGATTTTTAGCATTTGCGTTTCAATTTCCTTGCCATCCCCACCAGCTCTTCATTAGTTTTACTTATCAGGACTATATCATCAGCAAATCTGAGATCGTTGCACCATTTTCCATACATTTTAACTCGCCTCCCCTTTCAGTCCATTTGCGAAATATTTGCTAGAGAATACTATTGAAAATGTTGGGAGACAGGGGGTCCCCTTATTTGACTCCTCTATGAAGTTGAAAGTTTTCCCCTTTTTTTATAAAGTTTCATGTATGCTTCCAGATTTTTACACAGATTGGTCAAAACTTGTATCATTTTTTGATGTACCCCTTGCTTAGCCTACGTATTCTATGCTTTATCATGGTGTACTGAATCGAATACTTTATTGAAGTCAACGAATAGAAAGTGGACGTCCATGTTGTATTCGATTGATTTTTCCATTATTTGCCTTAGTGTACGGATGTGATCAATGGTACTGAAAATTTTTCGGAAACCTGCTTGTTTTATTATTTGCTCTGAATCTAAAATTTTATATATTCTAGCAATTAAAATTTTCATAAATAATTTACAAATATTGGAGGGGAGGCTGACAGGGCGATAATTATTTATTTCCAATCTATCATATTTTTTGAATAATAAGATTATTTCAGGTATCATCCATTGTTTAGGGATTTCTCCAGTATTTAGAATTTCGTTAAATTATATCAGTCGACGATTGGAAGGTTTTTTCAGAAAATAAATTCAAAATACTATTATCAATTTTTTATCTGGACCTGGTGCTTTATTCAACTTTAGTTCCTCTAAAGCTTTTGTAACTTCATCTTCCAGAATTGGCTCTATTTCATCCTGATATCTCAAATTTAATTTCTACTTCTCCATGTCTTGCCCAGTTTTTGCTTCCTCTTGTACCTTGTACAGCTCTTCATAAAACTCCGTTGCTTTTTTTATTATTTGTTTCCTCTCAAATATGAAACCATTATCACCCTTTATTTTGGGTAGGATGTTAGTACCCTTTGAAACTGCTTTTTCGCCTTTTTTTATTGACCATGTTTCTTCCAGTACATTTCTTATCATTTCAGTTTCGTATTTACTAATATGTATCTTCTTTAAATTTTCTTTTGACTAGCTTGTTGATCTCGGTGAGCTCAATACTTTCTACTCGAGTTTTCAATTTCTTTTTCTTGAGTGTCATTCTTCTTTCTATAAGGTTTTTTGTTTGTATACTCAGTTTGCCATTTGTTTGTGTCTCGATCTTTAGACTCCCCAACTCCCATATTGTTTCTTTACAATACATGTCTCAATTTTATCGTATTTTGCTGCATCCTCCCAATGGTAAGCACTGTTTCCAATTTTTCTTGTAATATGTTCAAAGCTTGCGGTATTTTATAAATAATATGTACCCGTTATTTTCATTTTTACTTTAATGTAAGTACTTACTAAAATGTTGGTTATATTTGGAAATTTTAATTTGCACCTCCCCATCCTGTGATCTGAGCTGAAGTATAAATTTGAAATGACATCCACATCCATTACAATTTTCATTTCATTGATCGAAGTATGATCTATTTCATTTTTGACTTCTCAGTAGGTGACTTCCATGTCTATTTCTTGTTACCACTCTTTTTGAAAAACGATCCAGCTATTTTAAAATTATATTTATCAGCTAATCCTAACAGCCATTCCCCATTTTCGTTTGTTTCTCCTTTAGTATATTTACCAACATTTCTTCTGTTTTACCTATTTCACCCACTTTGGCATTAAAGTCCCCCCATTATTATTGTATAGTATTCCCATTCATTTTCATAAATTTGACTCAGCTGGTCGTAAAACTTTTTTGATTTCCACCACTGAAGAGTCTAGTGTACGAGCATAAACTTAGATTATCGAAAGTTTGGTTCCTTTATTTATTTCAATTTTCAATACTGCTGTGCGTTCATTTTATACCCTTTATTTCTTTTACGTGAGGTACCCACTGCTCCTTCATGCTGAAACCTACTCCCCTGTACCCTATTGTTGACCCAAAATAATAAAAGAAATTACCATTTCTTCCTTTTGGATAATTTTTCCCCCTTTCCTTTTAGTTTCTGATATCCCAATTATATCCCACTTTAACCCCTCCAACGCATTTTTCAATTCCAAAAATCTTCCCTCGTTCGCTAACCCGTGGCAATTGAAGAACAAAATTGTCATATTTTCTTTCTTTATTTTTGTTTTCCCCATTTCTTCTGTTTTGTGATCTGGGTGACGGATTTTTGTGGGCTGACGGCCACAAGGTGCTCACTTCCCTAGTTGGGGCTCTATTCCTTTTGTGTTATTTCTCCCATCATACATTTTTTTGGTGCCTACGGCTGTACTGTACATCAAATCAGCAATCACTCCTTACGTCATCAAAGCAACCTCTTATCCCGTAGCTTATAAATTTCTCTCCATCTGACAAAAGAACTAAATGAATTGGAAGGATAGGGGGCCCGTGGAAATTCCCCCAGACCCTCTTTTCCTCTCTACGGGGCTGTATAAATTGAATGTAGACAGCCAACAGTATGAAAAAATTTAATACGGAGCATATTGGTATATTCTACAGTCTTGGCTTGCATTAGTTCACAGTTCATTAGTGTAGTCTACAAAGGAAATTTTAGAGTACGGAAAGTCGATTTTCAGCCAAAAAAAAAAAAAAAAAAAAAGCATTACGCATAACCATATTAATTTCAGAAATTTTGGAAATTATTCTGTGGACGATACATAACATCCTTCGAATTATACGGATTCAGGGTTTCTACGTTTTTCGGCAACAAATGCCACCCACAGTCACTGCAGGGAATGAGCAACTACGAAGGAATAAAAGTGGTTACCCAACTTTGCCATGGCTGGTAGAGGCTTAGAAGGAAGCAAAATTGTGTGGACAGCCCTCAATTTCTTTAAATAAAGCAAATTTTATACATTTTTTATTGAGAAAAATACGTCTCTGCAACCCATGTTGCTGAAAAAAACACAAACAGCCACGTAGACGACAATGGAATTTTTAGTATACTGAGGCACTCTGGGGACTTGTGATCAAGTATTTTCATCGGTTTGATAGATTGATTTGATAAAGGAAACCTTCTCCTATTGAAAGGGGAAAGTTATAGTAGCATTCTTCGTTCTCAAGGTATTACGCGGTTACTCAATTTAGGTATTATTGGGAGAATTACTTAAGCACACAATAAAGGGGGGAAAATGTTTCTTCATAATCAGCAGAATTTCCAGAATTTGAAGAAGAAACGTCCCCAGAAATGACTGCATCGACCACTTTAGGAGAAAAATGACCGAAAATAACTTTAGATAACCATGGGGAAAATGACCAAATGGCCATATTTTCAATAACTGTCATCACACCCAGCTTCTGAGACAAAACCCAGATAATTAGTACTTTTCAATGAAATTTAGGGTACGTTAATTTCAGGTTTCCTCACACGCAACTTTCTAGCTACGGTCATCATCATTTTCTCTTCTCATAAGGCTTCACAAGGTCGCACATTTGGCAGTTCCTACAACCGCTACGTATCCGCGAACTTATTAACTGTAGGAAGCTCAAGTTAATTTCACATTATTGCGTGAGGTCTAATATTCCTTTCATCAGCACGAGGCCTCAAGCGAGGGCATACTTTAGGGGCATATTCTAGCTACTCGTAATACCCCCTCTGTATTGCTGCCGAGTAAATTACGTAAGTACAAGTAGCACTTACAGCTATAGACGTTTAAAAATCACAATTTTTTTAGTGCTACACACACTTAAGAGCCAATTTTACCGCTGCCGGGCTGTACGATGACGACAAAATCGAATGCAATTGGTCACTTACCAGCGTGCAATCCACAGCAGACTTTCCGGCGACCACGAACAATTTCGGCGACTGGATTTCGAGAGCACGCGAATCAATTCGACGGAACAACGTATGTGTCATTACAACCAAGTGCCACCTCTAGAATAACGTGAGAGAACCGTAGTACGAATGACTAAAAGGTTATGAAATTTGTTATCGCGGACGAAAAGGAGACGGAGAAAGAAGGAAGCCGAAAGAAAGAGAGAAAGAAAGATACACGCGAAACGAAGGAGCAGCGAAATCTTCCTTTTTCGTAAGGCAGGATATCGGGTACAATAGGAAAAAAAAAAACATGAATCGAGGGGTACAGACTGGGCAAGGTTAAACGAAATGTGCCAGGAACTCGGCGCATGACTACGAGGTAATGGGGCGCTTGATGTCACTCATTCAACAAATTGTCGACCGTTGCTGCACCTGAAATTAAAAATAGTACCGAGGAAGAGAAAAAATTGAAATGACCAATCGGGCAGATTTTCCCGCTGGTCCGGCACGGGCGTTTAAATTAAAACACGATATTTTGAACGGCCGGAGACGGAGACCTTTCATTGATGTACGACTACTTTGAAAGTGGGAAGACTCGAGTCGTGGTCAGGAGAACGAAACTGGGACGAAGATTGGAAACCGCAGACTGCATGCTTCTGTAGCAGAATTTAGAAGAGCATCGGTGAAAAATCTTACAAAGCGATTTCGTTACCCAATTTGCGGGTATCTTGTTAGTTCGCAATATTAGGCGCATTCAGGGTCGCAGCAAGGGCCCACTTAGAAAGGGAGGCTGAAACATAGAAAGGCCAACTCTTGGGCTTTTTATTTTCGGGGATTAGGTTTCTTCAGAGGGAGTCAGAAAATTATTTCGATGGAAAATTAATGAAAAGATTTATCGGCGAGTGAAAAATTTCCGAACTTATGGAGAAAATCGTACGAAACGTTGATTGGTGAGCGCAGCGAGCGAAAAATTTTGATAAATCTTTCGGCTCCTTCTTGCGTAGTTCTTCGTGAAAAACGCAAAATCTCAGACAGAAGGCAAAGCCGTAGCCGACCTCCTCGCCAACCCGGCGCCCACAGAAGGCTTCTTTCAAGAAAAATATAAATTTGTAAAAAAGAAATCGAAATTCCTTCTTCGTTTGTCCGCGCCATAAATAGTGGCGGCAACTTGGCTTTCTGGCATGTATTGCAATAAAAAATTACTTTTAAACATTTATAGCAGTAAACGCGTACGTAGTAGTCACATAACTTTGGTACATAGCACTTATTGACTCTTGCATTTTTTCCGGGCCAACCCCTAGATTTGTTCCATTGGTAAGAATCTATAGTTCACACATAGTTACAATCCATCCGCCATTTTGTTTGCGAAACAAAATCGTTTCCTCAACTTTCTTGGAAAATCATTCAATTTTTCCAACTTTTAAATCGATTCCATTTGTAAGGTGGGCCAATTCACTTTTTCTTCTTCTGTAGTTCAGAGCGCTTTCGGCTGTTGTGTCATCATCAGTGGAGTACCCTAACTGAGACTTGTCTCTTGCGGTCCTGTAGTCATAGTTGAGAGTAGTACTGTATGGTGAACCTGTTTAGTCGTGTGCTCCTATTGGTTGTCTGTGATTATGCAGTCTATCCAATCCGTGGATGTTATGTTATTAGCTGGAATAAGTTCTCGCTTTGGAAGTCAGTTGTGTTTATTAGGTTGTTTTGTTTTGTTTTTACCTTTATTATTTCTAGCTGTTCTTTTAATTTTTTTTCCTTGTGTTGTTTTCTATGCGTAGGATTTTGTACTTTTCTGTCAATTTGTCATTGTTATGTCCTTGGTCATTGCAGTGTTTTCTAAACAAATGATTTGTCATCTTTTAGCTTCTGTGATTCTTCATGTTCTTTGATTCTGGTTGTGAATTTTCTGCCTGTTTCTCCTATGTAGGTCAGTGTTCACAGTCCAGTCTGTATACTCTGCTCTCTGCTGCTGTTGTTTCTGACCTTTGTTTCTGTTTTGTCATTGCTTGTTTGTTTGATCAGAGATGGTCTGTTTTTGATTCCGAGTTTTATGTTGTATTGGATGAAGATTTTTTGTATTTTGTACGTATGTGTTCCTATGAATGGTATTGCTCCTGCGTATTTGTCTGCTTTTGTGGTTGTTGGTTCAGTGTCTGTGTTTTTGGGTTGTGTTAGTTTGTTAAGTATTCTGTCTACTGTTTGTGGTTGGTATTTGTTGTTAATTGCTATTTGTTTAATTTTGTTGATTTCTGTTTTTTTGAGGTTGTTGTCGTAGAGCCCTGCTAGCCGACATGAACAAAGCAAGTGTTAGTCGCTAATGGAAACTACTGGACCCTAAGGACCACAACATGGAAACTCAGAGGGACTTTACAGCTGCCATTTCCTAACCTTTATCAATTTTCAAAATCCAATATTAATGGTAGCATAGAAGTGGCACAAGTGTAGCAGCAATGCTTAAATCCCGAAAACAAGGAGCTCACTTGCAAGCTGTTACTTAGGAAATCACGTTCTTATAGATTATACACCACGGTAGCCAGATCAGTAATACTATCCATGAAACACTGTCAACATTAAGAAAAGCATTTTGACATTTGTATCGGCACCTTTTTTTTTTCTTTTTTTTTACTTTTTTTGAATTTCTGTATCCAAATACTTTAGAACACATTGTATTAAACCCAATCATACTTATAAGAATTATGACAATAATTTGATTTATAGAAAAATTATTCAGCCTAAACTATTTTGTCAAGTAGATATGTTAATGCAAATATCGACTGTACACTTTGGTCTACTTCTGCATACACTGACACTACAATGTTGATAGTAATGTTGATACTTGTAGACTATAATGTCAATTGAAATGTTGACCATAAAAAAATTTGTGCTTGTCAATTCACTACATACTGTAATACCTAGTATTTATAGTAATGTCAAATGTTGATAAATGCAGATACCAGTTGATTAAAATGTCAACTGCATTTTACATTTACTGAACACTTGTTCATAATTTTGTTTATGGAAATGTGTACTAAACAGTCGACAATAAACAGAACATCAACATTTGTTTGTACACTGCAGGTGAGAATATGTGTACTAAAAATGTTCAGGAGATTTCATACCAACATTTTAGTCGACATTACCATACGCACCTGTTCACACAAACAACTTCTATGGCTGGATATTAAAATTTAATGAGTTCACAAGTACTTCTTTCAAGTACTGGAACTGCCATAATAATCGGATATAAAGCACTTTTACTTACTGATAACTGGGCGATGATATTCGACCTCGCTTCATGATCAATAGAACTGCCAACACTGCTTGCTTAAGGCTTCTTTGTCAACATTTCAAGTACGAGTACATACTACATACTGGAACCGGCTACCTCATCTGTGGTAGTGGACTCAGCTTCTTTCTCACATGACATTAGTGGCCTCTGCTTCAGTCTGCAGATATTGTGGTTTATCTCTCGATTTCTTCTTGGCACGCTTCATAGCGATTGCTGGTTTCTTTCTCTGAGCTTCCAATTGGAGAAGCCAGCTATGTATAGTCATCTCCGCAATTTCAAATCAACGTTCCTGCGGCAGCTTTGGGCATATTTGATCCGATATGAGTCTGCTCCTTTGCAGCAAGAACGGGTATCTGATACCAGAATCACAGAGGTAAACGTTACAACTCGTAAAAGTTACCGGTTACTATAGTTGACAGTGATAAGCCCCAACGCATCTCTCACAGAGGCGAGTAACTGAGTACTTGTGATGAATGAGTAACTACTCTTATTATGACTTACGTTCATTTCTTCAGTTGCACACCTACTCGATTTCTTCTCGCTGTAGATATTTTGATGTATCCATGACAGTCTACACACAACCACGGAACAGCAAAACGGAAGTATACTTTCACGTAAATACTTACATAAACTACTACACCGGTAGAATTTTGAATAAATTAACAACTATAAACCAATCAGTAATGATAACGTAGTTTTGTAAGCGTCCTCAGTAGAAAATTTTCGCGAATATTTAGAAATCTTCAAAATTCTAAACGACTAACCCGGCACTACATTCAAGTTTGTAAATATTCGGCATAATCGTATGAATGAACTCGACGTAATCAGTTCTTCACTAACCAACCAAGGACATAAGCACAACATTGCCAGTATAATCTGGTCACATTCGAGCACACTACACTATCTACAGGGAGATGTGTTGAACTATGAGTACAATCACGAATCACGAAAACACAAATAGACCTTTTTCTGGTGACGTCAGACTAAAATTTTCAGTGTTACCGGCTTACCGCGCGCTGGATTTTTTTTTTTTTTTTGCATAAGCGAGGTGTACATGGTCAATAAAAATGATGTTATCAAAAATGTGACCTGCATCGAGAAAAGAGGTTCAGTAAACAAAACACAAATTTCCAAGAAGAACGAAAACAAATTTTAAATGTGAATATCTTTGAATTAGAACAATGAACTTTGATGGCTTGTACAAGCCAAAATAACACTACACAACAGAGCACGAAAAACAATGCGATAAGATTATATGATTTTAGGTATATTTTGAATGCGAATACGATGGCATTAACCATTCTTCTCAAGAACCTCCCGTTTTCCATATTCAAAATTAAAATTTTATCAAATTTTTCTCGTTTTATTCCTTTTTGTTGTCCACAAATAGCTACACTGATACTGATAGCAAAACTGAACGCGCATTTGGACGCTGTTCAGCAAGAGGGAACCAACTAACATTTGTAAACAAAATGAATTATTAGAATTGTTGGAAAGAGTGTAAAATGTAGAATATTTCAAAATTGGACCCCTGATTCAAAAATGTGTAGTCACGTTGAAAAAAGCTTATCAGTAAATGCTGTGTCATATAGTTTCTACTTCCTACATGGCTCTTGAACTTCAAATCACGTGTTCTCAAAAAGAGTGTATTTTGCTAGTTGGTTCCCTCTTGCTGAACAGCGTCCATTTGATCAGTGCGGTATCATCTAGATGATACTGAAATTCGTATTTAAGATAGAAGATCTTAAAAAATGAACTATAACCCAAAAATGACCATCGGCATTTACCTAATGCCTTGTAAAAAAAAAAAACTTATGAAATCATAATATGTTTAATTTATATTATTATTTTTTATAAAATCTTAAATAGTTACCTATGCAGAGTAATTTTTTTCCCCCGAAAACACCACGTGAAATAGCGGGTCTTAATTAGTATAAATCGAGTGAAATCTCAAAATCGAATTTTTTGCTCCCTAATCACCTTTTCTTAATGCAGGTCGCAAACAAATGGACGCAGTTTAACAAAAGGGAACTAACCCACAAAATCTGCTTTTTGAGAACACGTGATTTGAAGTTCAAGAGCCATGTAGAAACTATATGGCATTGCGTTTACTGATAAGTTTTTCCCAATGTGAGTACACACTTTTGAATCGGGGGCCCAATTTTGAAAAATTCTACGTTTTACGCTCTTTCCAACAATACTAATAACTCATTTTGTTTACAAATGTGGGTTAGTTCCCTTTTGTTAAACAGCGTCCAAATGATCACTGAAATGCACGCTGTGCAGCGTAATGGAACCAACTGACATTTGTTGACACAATGAGTTATTAGTATTGTTGGAAAGAGCATAAAAAGTAGAATTTTTCAAAATTGGGCCCTCAATTCAAAAATGCGTACTCGCGTTGAAAAAAGCTTATCAGTAAACGCTGCGTCATATAGTTAAGTCTCTACATATGGTTCTTGATTTTTGAATCACATGTTATTTAAAAAAAAAAAACAAAAAAAAAACACAACAGATTTTGTTGATTGGTTTTTGCACTTAACAGCGTCCAAATTGTCTTCATTAAAAATTCAAATATGTAGTTTTAAATTTTTAATGATGTTTGGATAATTTTCATGATCGCTTATCATTATAATGATGACGTTGTTCTGTGTACACGTTTACTATTATTGGAGTTTAAACTTGCACTAGAGTGCGCTGCAAAATCTCTAGTGCGGGTGAAAAAAAGACGCAGTTAAGTAAAACAGAACTAAGCGACATTTGTTGACAAAATGAGTTATTAGTATTGTTGGGAAGAGCATAAATATGTTGAAAAGGAGACATGAATCATCAAACAATAGGCAAATGTATGAAACTTTTAAAATATTAAACGTAAACACACCAAATAGCAGCAGAGTAATTTTCTTATCAGGT
This sequence comes from Acanthococcus lagerstroemiae, assembly GCA_031841125.1. Lineage (NCBI taxonomy): Eukaryota > Metazoa > Arthropoda > Insecta > Hemiptera > Eriococcidae > Acanthococcus > Acanthococcus lagerstroemiae. Next base: position 28,328,801 of record CM063113.1, on the reverse strand, counting down.
TGTACATGCGTACATCAAGCAGCAGCAAAAACTTCAGCTCTAATACTGTCATCATTATCATCATCAACATCTAGCTAAACAGAGCAGTTCCAAAATTTTACTGGGTAAGTGGTTTGCTACTTTGCTCCAGGTTTTAGCGTACAATTTCGAACGATTTCCTTGCAGGCGCCAAAAGAAAGACACGTGGATTTAAAAGAAAAGAACAAAAGGGGGAAAACGAGGAAAAAAACATAAATTTGATACTGTATGTAAATTCTAAGTACCCATAACTTTTCTGGGTTCTAGTATTGTACTTTGTACTTTAGCAGTTTAGGTATCGAAGTACATTTTTCATGAATCTCAAGAAATGGAATAGGCGTTTTTTCTTTTGAACTTATTATGCTGGAAAGAAGCAGCCAGGTTTTCTAGGTAACTGTATAAGGTAGCAAGATCGAAAGATACCGGCCCCCTGTAATTCCACAGTTCTGAAACACTTGCTGGAACCTGTAACTGGTAAGATTATTACTCGGCTGCTATTCGGTGTACTCATTCTAATGTTTAATACAGGAACGTACCAAAGAGTTTTTCGGGGGGGGGGGGGGGGTAAAAATTGTGAAAGTTTCAACTGACTCAACTCAAAATTCCCAAGTATTAAAGTAAAAAGTAAAAGAAGAAAAACGTTTTGACTTGTTGGATTTTCCCAACTTCACAACTCAATGCCCAAATATCAAAGCAATAAAAAAAAAAATTTTAAAACTTGTTGCATTTTTTCAACTTGTCTGACTAAAATGGTAAATTTTCCCAACTTCTGAGTGAAAAACTCCTACGGGGGGGGGGAGGTAAGTTGCCTGCCCCCTCCCCATTGGTGCGTCCCTGGTTTAATAGCTTAAAAGATTTGCACATTAGTCTATTTTTCAGTGATTTATGCCTTTTTCTTAACATATTTATGGCCATTTGAGTACTGAGGTGAAAAATAGGACTTTTGAAGCATCAAAATTTCATCTTCTACACTACATTATCATGTTTTCATTTTTGAGTTTTTCTACCCCTATGCCGGTAGCTTAATACATAGATTTTCTGGGGCCTCGTGCGTTTGCCCTTCTCAAGACATTTTACAATTTTTGGGACTAAATCCAGATCAGATAGAAAACCTGATATTATATTCGGAATCTGCGACCTTGAAAATTCCTATTTTGACAGTGTGGTCAATTTTCTCCAGTCGAGATATTTGGCCCCATTCAAGGGTAAAATTTGAAATTTTGGGCTCTAATGGCGATCGAAACTGTAATGTGCGTTGTCGAAATCGCCGACCTGTAAGACCCCCATGTCGATTTCTTAAAAGTCGAATTAATTGACGTCCGTCTGTATAACACGCTTTAAGTGCTGGAGAGGACTTGCTCTGAAATAGACTCACGTTCAGTAGGCATGCTCTTTATCACTCGTTAAATATCCAATAAACAACTTTACGTTGAAGTCTGAAAACGAAGTTTTTTAGCAAATAAAAATATTTTATTTCGGCGTATGCGTCGTAAAATCAATATTCAGTTTTACAAAATCGTTGCGTCTGTTTTTTATTATTCTCATTTTATTTCCACGGGTGTATTAGCTACACTCATGGAAAATATTGCCAAGTTACGAAACTTCATTTCAATGCTCCCTGATCGTACCTTAGGTCATCAAACGCGTAATCCAGTCAACACGTACGTCGTTGGATTCGAAAAAAATGGCCTTTCATTTTATTCAAAGTTATATTACAATACATTTTTCTTATCCTTAAGAAAGTTAACTCGATTCGCTTTCTTCAATCTATAGCGAACATTACAAGATCACCTACTGAGTCTCAAACTACGTCAAATAAGTATTTCACTTCTATAGATAGGAACCAGAGCAGTGCAGGATACTGATATCGGTACTCGGGTATTGTATTGTTGGAGAGCGACTACCGACTATAGTTGTTGGTAGTTGGTTTCACCAATACAATACCGAGTAATACTTGGTCCCGAATCGTTTTATGATTAGCGCTGTATTTTAGGTGGTGCAGTAGTGATGCCTTATCAGTGATACTTGTTATTGTCATACCATATCACGAAAACGACTACTTGTCGCTACAATACTGAGTACACTCGGTATCAGAGCAGTGCACAATACTGATATTGGTACTCGGGCATTGTATTGTTGGAGAGCAACTAGGTACCAACTATGTTGTCGGTAGTTGGTTTCACCGATATGCTACCGAGTAATACTTGGTCATAGGAATTGTTTTATGATTAGCGCTGTATTTTAGGCGGTGCAGTAGTGATGCCTTATTTGTGATACTTGTTATTGTCAATACCATATCACGAAAACGACTACCTGTCGCTACAATACCGAGTATACTTGGTATCGGCCTATACTATTTGGTTGTTTTAAGCGATACAATACCGAATACCACATGGGCATATACTCGTACCGTGCACTGCTCTGATAGGAATGTACCAGGGGAAGTGAGGGGGCCAAAGTAAGGCTGCTTCTAAATCATCTTCCAGAGTTGGTAAATTTAGGCAAAATCAAACCGGCACTTAACCAGTTCTTAAGTATAGACGTTTTTGGTTTGTCGTTTTGAAAATCCTTTGTCAATTGGTCAAACCGGATTTTCAGAAGGGGATGTTCCTATTTAGTTGATAAATTTAGGTCCCCATCCCCTAAAAATTCGCTACTGTAAGTCCCCGATCCATTTCACTACAGTAGAACAGAATTTAGCACTGGAATAACATAAAGGTCCAAGAGAGCCATTGGCCCTCAAGTGCATTAACCAGTACTCAAGGTTCGACGGATCAAGTTCACTAGTGACCAAAAGAATAGTAATTGAAGGCAAATATTAACAGAAATTTTCTGAGTGGGTTTCAAATTCGTCTAATTTATGACCCAAAAACATGAACAAATCCCTCACAAGATGAATTTTAACACTACACGCATTCAAATGAGCCCCGTCTGGTAACCGCATAGAAAATAACGTAACCGTGAACTTGAGTCTTCAGTTAAGTAAAAAAAAAAAGTTGATTTTAGTTGCCAGAAGAAATAAGGCAATTGCAAAGTTTAAGGCTGCGTAGAAAGTTCGTGCATATTCTAGTAGCCCTGGTGTTACAAAAGAACATTCTAAATTTTGATCTCCTGAGAATCCCTGGTTTTGTTGGAAAAATTCCAGGGTCTATTTACCCGAGATGCCAACCCCATTGAATTGGACAGTGGTACCACAACATTTTGGAATTACCGATGTAATTTTGAGAGCTAGCTGGGAAAGGGGCAAGGGTATTGTGTTCAAGGCTGATCTATAACCCTTCAATCAAGGTGCCAAATAATTTCGATCTGGCTTAGAGGGGAAAAGAGCAAATAATGTGGGATAGCGGTGGACGATCTCCGACGTAGTTTTTGGAATTAGCCAGAAGGCGAAAGTGTTGTTTCAGGGGAGTTCCTGCCCTTTTAAATGAGGTGTAAATAATTTCAATCCCGCCCACTGAGAAAGGCAGGTTATTTTCGATGTAGTTCTTGAAGCTAGCTAGAAGACAAGAGTGTTAATGTTTGTTGGAGTGTATGGCGATACAACATGCCAAAGTGGCTCCTCAAACACCGCACCTCTGGCCCCGGAATTTACCCTTTCAAGTATCGCGTCAGTGACCAGAGGGGGGTACAAGGGTGTTGTACTTACGTGTACACAGGAGTTCTACTCCTTTTGGCCGAAACGAGCGTATTCGTATGCAGAAGCTGTCAAAAGATGGGCAGAAGTCAGATGAAGATACCATTTCAATTATCAAATTTTCAACTTTTAACCCATTTTTATTATACAGAAACCCTCACCTTCCCTTTTAGGTTACCTTTTGTAACTTTTTGTCTCTTGCTCCCGTTTGCGGTGGGTGCTTTTGGAGGTTTCTGTAGTTTTGGGTTATATTGGTCCATTTTTGTCTGTTCTAATTCGGGATGAGGGAGAGGGCTCTGGCTGTTTTGTTTTTTCTCTTTTTTAGTCTATTCCTGTCGCTGGTTCGCTGCGAGTGGAATTTTCAACGCTCAGTAAAACTTCAGCGTCATAATCTTGTTCTTCATTTAGTTTTTCTTTTTCTCCTATCCCCCCCCCCTCCATTCATGAGTTCATGGACTTTCTTCTTGGTGTCTCCATATTTACTTTCCGCACGTCAGCCCCTTTTCAGGGATCCCCCTCTTGTAGCCCTCCTTTTAGACCGCCGCATTATCTCAACTTTTACGATGGTGCTATATGATTAATATAGCCATGGTTCTTTCTGAGCTTTTGCTCTATTGTTACAAGACAGCCCACGTTATGGACTGTAACATCAGCTAGCCGTATTGATGTCTGAGTGTCCTAGATCCCCTCTCGTTTACATTTTAGCTTCATGTCGAGTGGACAATGGTCACGATATAACAGTTCATTTATTTCATGGTACCCTAGTTGCATTCTTTCTTATTTAATTCATGCTCTTAATTCAACTTTTTAATTAATTTATTTATTTTTACTTTTCATTTTTCAGTTGGTCTATGGGATGGGTATATGCTACTAGGAGTCGTATAATATTGGGAGGTTTTTTAATTTTAAGGTACTTCTTCGGTCCTTACAAATGCTGCGTGGGGACCTATGTTTCTTTCAGTTAAGACGTGTATCATTTGTCAACCTCTTATAACCAATCGTCCCCCTTTGACCACCTCTTCTCTTTTGTGTTTTTTCAGTGCCTCCTTCTTCTAGTTCTGCCTCGCCGGGGTTCCTCAGTCAATCTTAACTTCTGCTGTTTATATTTTATAATTGGGTTTAAGGCCATTTCGCCTCTCTTTATTGCACTAGTGTATCTAGGATGAAATCATGGAGGGGGTTTGACTTTTAATTTTAAGGGTATTCATTTAAAAAAAAAAAAAAAAAAAAGTCAAATGAGCATATTGTTGATATTTTTTAGAGCTTTTTTTGGCCATGCAGGGTGGTTGAACCTGGACCCCCCCCCTTAAATACGCCACTGCTTTATTGGGCTCGGCTTACACAGTTGCCTCCTCTCCCCAACAAGAACTGTCTACACCATATATTGGACATTTATCTACACTTTCTGGCCAAGTAATGCGCATGATATGGTCTAGACGTCTAGACTTGACCGTGTTCTGCCCGGTATTGCACGTGTAGCGAATCATCTTCATTTTAAAATGCCTCCAATTCTTAGGACCCCTACATACGATTCCGCGACTATTTCCCACGTAAATGCCTGCTATTGATTGAAACCGAATACCAAATTTACGCGTTAGTCTGAAAGCTAACAAAATGGCGGTAATTAAGAAATTACGCGTGAACGAAAAATGTTTTATCTACATCCACGGTACGTATACGACTCACAGCGAGCTGCGTTAAGAATAGGACAAAGGAGGTACACAAACAAAGTAATTAAAAGTTAATTACGAGAACATTTTCATTTGCATACTTAAGTTCTTTAAAAAGGCGATTTTATTATCTGTTCTGCAGTACAGGACGGAAATACGAGCACTTGAATGGGCATTCGTTTTTCTCGAAGGAGCTGGAAAAATAGAAGGGTGATCAGGTTTTCTCTCTCCCAAAATATTACGATCGTCGTAATTATTACAAAAAGGGCCGACACGATTTAGTGTATAATTACGTTAGCAGTAAACCGATTTATGCGATAGGATAGGTTCGAGAGAATTGCGAACCGAGCCCGAATTTAATAGAAAATTTAAGCTCCGGGCTATACGCCGCATTTGTAAACGAAGATAACGAAGATTTCCGAAATTTAAATTTCTCGTCCCAGCAAGGTAAACAGTCTCGATGTTTTCAAATACGAATAAATTGCTCAATTTTTTCGCTTTACAAAAGGTACAACATCTTTTCCTCCTATCTTCTTGCAATCGTTTTTCCATATACTTCCATTTCACGGGTTTCACCAGGGATAATAGAAACCGGAGAAAGCACGATAGTCCGAAACATGTCCGATTAATAAATTGAACTCGCTTAAGCCATCGATAGAAAAGATAAGTTTTAAAAATTAAAAACCATATATCTTCGGACGAAATACATCTCCGACCTTTTCCCCCTTCGATACGAAAATGAACTCATTAAATGAGCTTTTCTCTAAATTTTAGAGGAAAGCTCGAAAATTAAAATTAATCTCGTAACTTTCTGCGGCACTTGATGATAGGCTCACGAGAGGAAGAGATCAAATTTTATAAAACGTATCCACATTCGATGTCTGACCAAAACGGACCAGAGCTGGAGTTGGAAACTACACTGAAATATTCGCAAGCGAGTCGATGTTCTCGGTTTCATCAACAAGCTCCACAGTCAAGTTTGTCTATCACCGTAACTTAAACGAAGTTTTAATTACCTTTCTTCGGTTAAGCAGTTAGCTGAATGAGTATTCAGGGAGGTACACATCAAGCTGCTTAGGCCTTAGAGCAGCTTATGTGTACGAATATAGCGCCTAAACATTAATACAATTTTCGCTCGGAGAGACGGCTCATTGATTGCTTATATTGTTGATGAAGGGAGGGAGGTATAGTCTAAGCAGATAAGGGAATTAAGAGGGAAAATGCTGAGCAGGACCGTGACGAAGCAGAGCAGAATCAAAAACTTTTTGTGGGGTAAAAAAAAAGAAAGAAAAAAAGCGTGAATTGTGAATTTGCCAACGCAGCACCGAAAATTGCCGAACTGCCACCTATGAAAGTTCACCCTCCCTTCTCAAAGCCATGCCCCTGATGCCGAAAAGATAAAAGCCAGGACTAGCTCAGAACTGTCGATCATAGCTCCACTGAACCTTTGACACACACCAAGTGGTCCGTCGCGATTACTCATCCGCACTTTCCACAACACGAAGGTCCTACTCACTTTAGTCAGAGACACCAGAAGGGAATCAGAAGCGGAGTGGGGGGAGCACAGTCCAACTTTCTCATTTTTTTTCTTTTTTATGTTGGAAATCGAATCCTAATTAGGTGGGAGGGGTAAGAGTTAGAAACTAAATCGTACAATCGAAATTTCATCTTCAGAAATAACCTCATTCTGCAACTATACTCTGCCCTTTTTAATGTAAGCAGTTGAGAACACCTGAGAAAGGAGTGAAGCAGAATCTTCAAATGCTAAAATCCTGTTCCTTGGAAGACTAGAAAATCTGTTCTGTTTCGAACGGGGGCTGGGGGTCCAACAATTTGGCTTCGCTAAATCCGAACAGCCTGTCAGACAGTTTTAACGAATCCAGTTTTGAAGAGTCCTGACAGTTTTGGTCACGATCAACAGCTGAGGCAATAAGGAGACGGTTACTCGTTTTGGAAGACAAAAGGGGGTATGAGGTCAAATGATAAGTTGTCTGCTGAAACCAAGCTACTCACTGAGAAGAGGGACCAGCTATCGCGGAAAGATAAGAAACATTCAAAAAATCGAATTGCTTCTTCTAAAGAAAAGAGTGAGGATAGAAACTAGAAAAGACTTGAGGAAACACGTAGGCAAATTAATTGAGAGTATCTTGGCAGACAGTAGATCGATTAAGAAAGGAAGCAAAGAGTTATTTACGAGTAAGAAACTCATTCTGAGCAAGCGGAACAATTGAGGCGAGTCGGTACATGGTCGAAGCAAAATTGCAAAGGTGGCTGCTGATTTCTTCAAAGAATTGTATGAAAAGCCAAAGGATTTAGGTCAGGAGAAAAGGACCATGAAAGAAGGGAAACGAGATCAAGACACCAGCTATTTCCCGGCTACACTCCAGGCTGAGGTGGAAAAAATGTTAAAATCTATCAAAGCGGGCAAGGCTATGGGGCCAGATAAGGTGAGCAACGAGTCCCTTTTAAGCTTTTTACAGAACAGCTTGCTCCCACTTTGACGGAACTGTTCAACAGAATGTTGGACGATGAAGTAATCCCCTTCCACTGGGGGAAGCAGAAATTATTTCATTATTTAAAAAGGGGGACGAAGATATTAAAAATTCCATACCCATTAGTTTAACCTCTAATCACGGAAAAATCTTTATGAAAATTCTGAAGGACAGACTGTATGTACCCCCAGCTGAATTCATAACAGCCAAAGGAACAAGCAGTGTTCCGAAAAATCATTCAACGACAGTGATAGCCGGGGGGCAAGTGGACTATTGCCTCCCCAGGCACCTAAAATTGAATGTAAAATATGCAGAAATGAGCAATTTTTCGCCTTTAAAATAGGTTTTTTCGAAACATTTTTGCTCGAGCAGTATTTTATCGGCGAATTTTGAGAAATACCTAAATTTTCGACCCTTTTCCCCTTGAAAATCTTATTTTGCTCCCCACCCCATAGGAAAATCCTGGCTACGCCACTATTCAGCGATTGACCAAATTTTCACCATCAAACAAGTTATCGAAAAGGCCAACACATATAAATTCCAAGTTTTATTCTTGTTTATCAATTTTTCGAAGACATTTGATATGATCGACCACAAATTCTTGTAGAAGCTATGAAGGCGCAAGGAATAGATCAAAAAGCAATCAACATTATTCGTAAGCTGTATGAACCCTGTTTTACAAGAAGGGGATGAGTCATATTTTGATGATTTTCTGATTATTTACGATTCTAACAGCACTTTTCACGTAGCATCGACTGGTAACACTGATATTACAGAATTCCGCATGCTTCGACATGTTGCGTGCGGAATTGTGTAATATCAGTGTCACCAGTCGATTCTAGGTGAAAAGTGCTGTTGTTCAAATTGTAAACCAGAAAATCGTCAAAATAGGACTTATCCCCTTCTTGTAAAACAGGGCTCATATGCAGGGACGTACCGACAGGGGGGAAGGAGAGTTCCCCCGTAGGCAATTTTTTACTCAGCAGTTGGGAAAATTTATCATTTCAGTCAGCCGAAGTTAGGAAATTCCAGTAGAGTTGGGAAAATCCAATAAGTCAAAAACATTTTTTTTTTTGGCTTTGATACTTGGGAATTTTGAGTAGAATCAGTTAGGACTTTCACACTTCCCTCCCCCAGGCCCCGAGCAACGGGGTGCCAGGGGGTGCTCGAGCACTTTCCACTACATTTTAATGTTTATAAACTTGGCAACACTGATTTTGCTTCGAAAGCAGGGTTGCGAAGAAGCCAGTAGCCGGAAGTTTTTGAAATTTTAGCACAATTATGAGAAGCCAGAAGTTGGAAGCTGGAAGCTGTTTTAGCTTCCAATTGACTTCTTACAGTATTCTTCTTAAAGATCGTTTTACTCAAATTCGGAAGCCCAAAAAAGAAAACTAATACATCTCTTCTGTTCCACTTCACTTCACTTTATTTTCCCTCATAATTTCTAAAAGAACCTTCCCTAACTATAGGAACCTTGGGTGAAAATAGGTAAAAAGGCTGGAAGCTAGAAGCCAGAAGTCGAAAATAATATAGGAAGTTAGAAAAGCTCATATACTGAGGCTGGAAGCGAGAAGCTAGATGAGATTTGGCGGCTGGAAGCCGGAAGCGGAAGCTGTATCATTCGGCTTCCGCATCCCTGTTTGAAAGATAGGCGAATGGTTTGTTTGTTATTCTTTACAAGTGACTAGCCTCTCGCGGGGCGCTTACAGCGCCCCTGGAGGCAAGACTGGAATTTGGAAAAAAATCTTCAAAGGCAGATTTCCAATTCCAACCAAGGCGCAGGTTTGGCGTAGCTGCGTTCAACTTGCGTTGATGGGGACCAAACATGGGCGCTAACCAAAGCTAATGCGAGGAGGTTATGAGTGGCGCAGAGATCAATGGAACGCAGTATGTTGACTGTCAGAAAGCCAGACAAAGTCGAAACATCTTGGTTAAGGGCAAAACGCAGCTGGAGGACATAGGTAGGGTAGTCAAGAAAAATAAATAGAAGTATGGGGCGTATCATGAGACAGGGGGAGGAAGGAGAGAACATCCAGTGGAGGGGCGGATACCGTACGATCTTAAAAGGGTCAGAGAGAGGCCAACTTCCTGATGGAGGGATGCATTTCGAAAGACACTTGGCCCGAGGTGGAAAAGGCATACCCTAGATAAGATAATATGGAAAAAAGAAAAGGGGAGCCGTACGCCCAGACAGTGTGTCTAAGAAAATCTCTAAACCAAAAAGGAGGACTTTTGCAGGACCTTCAGCAGGACATTTTCAAAATAATAACCCCCCCCCCCAAAAAAAAAAGTTCTTTTTTCAAAACCTGTTACGAAAATAAGTTTTAAAAATTACCTAACAGAAGTAATTACTCATGATGTTTTTTCAATAACTCTTTATTTATTGGCGTTCAAATTCAATTTTTAATTTTCGCTTGAGTGATAAGGTTTCAAATTTGAAAAAAAGTAGGATCTTTAACTCAAAAGCAGGACTTTTGCAGAACTTCAGTATCTTAAAACGAAAAGCAGTACTTTTCAGGACCAGCAGGACTAGCCTGGTAGAAATGGACGGGTAAAACAACATGAGGGTTGGGGGAGCTGGAATTCCCCACCACCCGCAACGCACAGTGCGGAGGCACTGGAATTTCATTGTTTACTTTTTATTTTACAATGGTTCCGGAGCCTAAATTCGCCAGTCTCCGTCGTAAATGGTTGTTGATACCCAATAAAATGCAGTCATTAAAAATTAACCTTGTGAAATCTTGAAAAGCCTCAACCATTCTTAACACAGTTCCGATACGCTTTTCCTACACAATCTCGTTTCGTGGGTCGTGGTAATCACTGACAAGCGAATAGGAGACTCGCGATTTAAAATCATTCACACAATGTATTCAACAAGTAAAACAAATTCATATTTGTAAATATTTGCAACAATAAACCTTAAAACGTTGACATTGTATGAAACCAAAACGTCAAAAATACAATACCTAAAAAGAGCCCATAATCGCTCCGAATACCTACTTGTAAATACTACATGATAATAACTCCACCCTGGCAGATATTAATCCTTAAATAGAAAATACATAACTTAAAAATTAATTGTATGCATTCAAATTACGTAACTTAGGACTAGGCAATTGAACATTGAATAATGTTGACCGTACGAGAAATAAATACACACATGGTTGAACAAAATCAATTCCGAAATGTGAGACGTCCGACTCGACAACGGACTGGAAAGCACACAACGGTAAATTCGCAACAAAAATCTGCTCATCGAGATAGCGTGCGATAAAAAATTTTTGTAAAATTAAAAAATACAAAAAAGGAGAAAGTATCAAAACATATTTTAAAAAGTAGCGGTATAAAATTTTGGCACCGAAGTCGACATTCTTAAGAGTTTAAAAAACTTAATGGAAAAACTTAATGGTAACTGCGTATATCGATGTAAGCGTTTCTCGACAAAACGAATGTTCTCTGCGAGATATTACACGATGGAATACATCGGCGAGGAATGTTCATACGTTGCACAATTTCTCTAATCTTACGAAGTACAAGTTGGAAATAGTGGAAATGGCACGGGGTAACGCGTATCGCCTCAGGGAATGAATATACCTAACGAACTGCGAACTAGAGGGACGTGTTGGTGCAACCGAAACTTAAACTGATGGGTAACACGGTATTCTCAAAACGATATAACAAGTAATATTGCATCAAACACCGAATCTTCAAGTTTATTTTCAACTGGGCAAACTCGCGAGCCTGAGTTTCCACAGTCCTTCCCATAGGCGCAAATAGGTGGGGGCTTGGGGGGCTTAGCCCACCAAAACTTCTAAATAGCCCTCCCAAACTCTGAAAGATTACCAAAGAAAATGATGCAGGGAGTGGTGTTGCTTCATAATGAGGGAGCTTAAGCCACCCGCCCCCCAGTTCTGAGTCCTATTTGCGCTTCTGGTGCTTCCGCATTTCATTCGCAGTCTTGTATCAAGAATGCGTGGAAATTCTAGCAAAACCATCTGGGTGATAGAAGTCGCTCATCTCGACCTTAACTTCTAAGTCTACACTTATGATACTCATTCCACATTTATTCGGATCTTTTTTGCCCAGGGTTTTCATTTTCGTCCCCTCTAAACGTCAGGTGATTAGAGGACGGTACCAAATTCAACTCCCATTCACCCACATACATTTCAAAAAATTAGAGGAAGCCAAAAGATGTTTTGCCATTTTTTTCTTATTGAACGCATTGCTTTAACTCCTAATAACATGAGAACAACAAAAAACAAACATGAAATGGGTTTTCTTTTCCACACGTAAACATGTATGCAAATTTCAAGCTGAACTCAAACCTCTAAATCGAAATATCTTGAGAGCATTGTGCCGTGTAAAAAATATAACTGAATGTGAAGAAAATATTTCGTATACTTTATACTATGCTAATTCATATCTACTAACTCCTTAATGCCATTTTATGTTGTTCCAGTATAATAAAATCTTGAATATCTTGAAATTTTAAGAATCGTCACATTCACCCAAATGTTTATATTATAATACCTTGTTAAACATAGCAATTCGAGTGTATTACCCAATAACTCAACATTTACATGAACCCTTAGTGAAACTGAGACAAGTGCCAGTATTTTCAATTGTTAAAAATATACAGTACATGTACAAACAAGAACAATTTTCATTCGAGGACTCTAGCATGAGTGGTTTTCAGCCGTACAATAACCGTGCAACGCCTGCGCAGTATGTTTTCACGCACTGCACGTGTTGCGCAATAATGTACTGTGCAGGTGTTGCACAGTTATTGCGCAGTACGGTTTCATTCAGTGAATATGTTGCACAATATTGTACTACAAGTGCCGAACTATTATTGCACAGAATATACTGCGCAGGTGTTGCACAGTTATTGCGCAGTACAGTTTCAGTAGGTGAATATGTTGCATAATATTGTACTGCTCAAATGCCGAACGATTATTGCACAGGGAATATCATGTATGTGTACAAACAAGAAAACCTTTTAACTAAGGGTTCCTGCACATGGGTGATATTCAGCTGGGCAATAACCACATGTTACCTGCACAGATTTGCATACTTCCTGTGCTATTTGAGTACAATAAAATCTTGAATATTTTAAAAACTGTCACATTCATATTGATGTCCGTAAAATGATACTTAGTTAAATGTGTATAGTAATCCAAGGATAAGGCTGATCATGGTATGTGAACAAAACGTGAGACACAGTCATGGTATGCTACAATGTCTGATTGTTCTTAACTCTCAATGTATGATAAAATTTTGACAAGATGGTAAAACTTTTTTTCTTTTTAGTTATTTACATTACATTTTTATTTTATAATACAGCCCTCATCTACACCCCACAGACTTAATTAAAAATAATAAGAATGTAAATCCTTCATGCGATGGTACTGATACATTTGGCAATGGAATTTTCAAATCAATTGCGTTATGTTATCGTTCTGTAATGCTGCCCTGTTATGTGTGACCATTGTTATTCACCTGAAACTAAGACTAGGAAAAGGGCTATATAACCGAAGATCTTACAGTTCATTTGAACACCTTGCAAACTTGAGTCAAATTTTGTTATTTTAATTGGTAAAAATATACATATTATTATACAAATAGAGTGTCTGTACATACAAAAAATGTTCAACTAAATGCTGTAACACACAGGTACTTCTAACCACAGGACACTTACTTGCGCATTACGATTTCACACAGTGGCTATGTTCCAGGATAACGCGCTGTACAGATGTCGCACAGTTACAGTTAATATCGCATAAAGATGCGTATATATAAGAAAATGTTTCATTTAAAAGCTGCTGCATGCAACCAGTATTCAGCTGCGTCATAATGTACTGCGCAGGAGACCGGTGGTTATCATACAGCTAAATAACGCCTGTGTGCGGGAGCCCTTAGATGAAGAATTTCTTTATACATACACACATATCTACGAAATTAATTACAAACAATCATAGGACACCTGCGCAGTATATTATTGCGCATCATATTCACTGAGTGAAAACATACTGCGCAGGCGTTGCACGGTTATTGCACGATTCAAAACCGTTCCTATACTAGGGTCCTCGGATACAAGATGTCCTTAATACCTACAAGTTGTAAAGTTTTTACAATTGAAAATGTCTATGATACTAGACTCAAGTTTAAAAAGGTGTTTAAATAGAATTTAAGCTCTAGGGTCATTGGAACTCTTTCACAGATCCTAGTTTAAAGCAACTAATAGTGATTACACCCTGATTACTATATTCAATTAGGTATAATAATATAAACATTCTGGTAACAATGACAATTAAAAAATATTCAAGATTTTACATACAAGTAAATAACAAAAAATGATAACACGGAGTTCGCCCATAATGAATTAGTAGAGTATGAAGTGCACATGGCAATTTTTTCAGATTTTTCCAAAGGCACAAAGATTGAGAATTTTCGAACAAAATATCTAAATTTATCATATCATAACTTGAAATTCACATAATTAAATACTCCATACACATTCAAAAGGCTCATTTGTACACCGACTAATGATCAGGACGGTATCTATCAGTTTTTTTGGGTTTTTTTTTTTTTTAAGTTAGAACAGTTGAAGCCATGGGTGTCAAAACACATTTTGGCCATCTCTGACCTCCCCCCCCCCCCCCCGCAAAAAATAATAATAATAAGAGTGAAGTGGTAAATTTGGAATTTGGTACCTTCGAAGTAAAAAATCGAAGTCGATGTAGATATAGAATCATACCCACACCAATTACAGAGGTACACGAAATGTTCCTTTTTGTTTTCAGAGCGTTATTTAGAAAATGAAAAATTCCACGTCTATTCTATAAAAACCGAAGATCAGCCAGCGTTCTTTGCACCATGAAATTCAAATTCGTTAACGAGGTAAGTGTCCTCGCCACTTCTACAATGCACCCCACATCAGGGTCTTAACAAAAACACGCGTCCCGCGTGGGTATATTTTAAAAAATACGGCGATACGCGTAGACAGTCATCCTGCGGCACCGGCACCCGGCACCGATCGGTTTCCATTTTCTTTTTCTGGCGAACATACACGTCTAAACACTCGAGGTGGCGGTAGACAAAAGGTGTAAACAGTAAGTATTTCTTCTTATCCCCGGATACCCTTAACCTGAGTTATTCAAATAATGGTAAATATTTGGCTCGGGAAACGATAGAATAATTTAACTAATACCCACGCTAATTTAATAACACGCGGGGAACCGCTATGCAAAACTGATACAGCCACGAATGTAATTCTAGCACGTGAATACGATTTAACAGAGGGGAGGGGGTGAAAAGAAGAAATAAAAGAGAGTACGTGTTGGAGTTATTCTACACAGTAAAAACACTTAAAATACGAATGTAAACTGTATGGAATGTAGGTGTGACTGTTTTCGAACAACGCACGATAAATACGACGTAAGGAAATGTACTACGAGGCGAAGCTTCTGGAAAATGCTTTTCAGTCTCATAGCTCGGGCTTGCAAATACATTACCGTAATGGTGCACTAGACAGGATTTATTTTTACTCCTCGTAATAATTTCGGAGGAAATCCGTCAACTTTTGGACCCAAGCTGACAGCCTCACTGAAGACCAGCGGGATGGAGAACAGAATTTCTAATCAAGAACATGAAAAAGTGAAAAATGTAAACTTAATGAAGGTCCTCTTCACCAGCCTCCTTCCCTATCTCCAATTTTTGATTTCAAGTCGGCTTGTTTGTGAAGTAAATATTCGACAAGATGTCCACAATTCACGTACTGCGAACATAATATAATCGCAAGAATAATAAACATTGAAAGGAGCCTGTGAGTCCAACAAGGCCGGACTTGAGTGCTCACTTATGAGCACATCATGCCAGCAATCCCCATGCTAATGTCGCCAAAACCACCTTTAGTAGTAAAATTGAACGTAACACTACTACCCTAGCTTTTTGTAAGTATACAAATGTTTCAGTGTAAGCAGAAAATACTCTTCCGGACGATAGCTCTGGATGAGCATCAACACTTCTAAGAAAATTGAAAACATAAAATAGTTTTCGCCTTTCCCTAGATTGCGAAAACTTCATCACATATTTCTAATATCCCCCCCCCCCAGCATTAGAATTGTTATACGAGCATAATGCCTACCGAGGTCACTGAAAGAATAACCTGCATTTTAATAATAGTTTTCGCTTATTTTCGCACCTGAATTTGAACATATGTGAGGCGCTTCATGGAAAGGTACCATAGGTATATCGAAGAACTTGTTTTTGATTTTTTGGTCGAATCTAAAAAAGCACAAATGTACGTAACACGATACTTATTATGAGCACCTGCAGTGATAACACGCGCATCAACGTAAACGAAATCGATGCGACTTATGATACCTTTTCTCGAACACCAGCCCGTACATCGTAGTTCATTTGTACACTTGAAATACTACATCGAAAACGAATACTTTCTACTGAACATTATTGCCAAGTCAGTCTAGAAGCAGTTTCCATTCAAATCCGAAAAACGGAATTTCCAACTTGAAACCCCGGTTTTATGCCGTAGAGCAAAATTCACTTTTCCGACATACGGTACCTTTTCATAGAACGCCTCACATATAGACATAACTAGAAGTGACTCAGCAGGTGACCGCTCTCGATGAGAACATTAATAGGTTGTTTTAGATATTGCCTATCTAGAAAACTTGAAGGAGCAAATCGTATGAAAAGCACACGGTACAGCGAGAGTGTAACAACCTTACAATTTATACGCCCGCGGTACACCATACCAGTCGTCTCGCCACGCCGCAACCCGCAAAGTCAGTAATATTTTTCACCCCCCGCCCACGACCACAAAAGGCCGAGATTAAAATTAAAATACGCTCTAACTAAAACGTCTACACAGTATTAAACTGGGGAATGGCTCGTTAAAATTGGAATGTAAAATAGGAGGTCGGCTATTCATTCGTTCGGGACGAATTTGTTACGGCCAAACTTTATTGAAGAGCTCCATGAACGAGTCATAAATCATGAACGTGATCGCGACATCCAAGCAAACGCGTCCCAAACGTGGCACCGTTCCTTTATAGAATCTGCAACACACGAAACAATACATCAAAACCTACACAAATACGCAAATCCCAGTCTTCCAGGATTTTTCATTTCGTCGAAAACACTACGAGACGATTTAATTTTCCATTTAATGAAGTTCGAACTTTATGGAATATCGATGCGCGTCGCCCAGAAAGTATAATAACGAATACAAAAACTAAAATACACCGAAGCGAAAACTTTCGCCGATGATATTCGTCTCGGGTCGCGTTCGACGAGCGAACTCGGCTATCAAAAATATTCAAAAAGCAAATTGCATTCGAGAAAGCGACCGCTGGCGTCACGCTCGCGGTATTCACCCCGGCATGAAAATGTTTGATCAAACTACGATCGCTCTTTTACGGTCACTTTTCCTCAGCTTCCTGTACGTCCTTTCCTTCCCACCCATTATTGGCTTTTTCGCGAGCAAAATGAAAACTACGAAATTGTACAAAATTCGACATGAAAAAAAAAGTGCCACACCGCTGCATAATTCCTTTCCAGACTGAATTATCTCCAGCTTTTTTGAACAACGATTCCGCACAGTCGGCTAGTGTTTTAAATATTCCCCTGAACGCCTCTGGTTTCCATTTTTGCCCTAGAATGAGAGGCATTGTCGGAGCCGAGGATATTACCGCCCGTTAGCCGTTCACCCCAGGTAGAATGAATCATCAGTGTAGTTCAGTAAACTACTGGATACAAAAATTAAAAAAAGGACACAGATGAAACCAGGGAGCATTCTACATTACCATCCCCTGATGATCCCACCACAACTTCCTCAAAAATCCAAAGTGATCTAACGACATCACAGAGAGAAGAGGAGAGGGGGGAGAGGGAGGAAGAGAGAAGCTCGGGGCCCTGCTAATAGAAATAGCAGGCACCGGGAAAGCCGACATCCGGCCGAACACCTCCGGAAGGATCTAAACGACTCAATCAAAATCTCGAGGCCCATGAAGCGAGCCGAGACGATGGTTCCGGGCATTGAAGAATCAAGTTCTCTCGAGGAGGTGCAGGCAGCGATAGCCGCAGCAGGGAGCTGTCGCCCAGAAGAAGTGGTGGTTGGAGCGCTGCGCAAGCAAAAGAACGGCCTGCTTCAGTGCAGTGCTCGATTGCAGCCAGCCTCAAACTCGCGAATGTCGGCAGGGTGCGAATTGGATGAACTGTGTGCAGACTGAGGGGGCTCGAATGAAGACCTCTTCAATGCTACAGTTGCCTCGATCACGGGCACACACAGTTCACCTGCACCAGCACCGTCTCCCGGAAGAATAGAATGTCTGCTACCGATGCGGGGAGGCCGAACATCAAGCAGCCGAGTGTGTCGCGAACCCACGTTGCATCACCTGCTCGAGTCGGGGCAGAAAGACGACCACCGGCGTCCATCTGATGCTAAGTATCCGCCTATAGCACTACATCTCAAAAGCTTCGATCCTTCTCTTCTCTGGTTTTCCTATGGTCCAGGTTTCACATCCATACAAGGCTACACTCCAAACATAAGTTTTCAAGAACAATTTTTTGATTTCCAGATAGTACGTATTTATTTTTCTTCTTTTTCTACAGACTAAAGAACTTTATTCCCCTGCTTCCTCGCCGGGCGACCCAACCGTCTCACCGACAAGAGAAGCCAAGTATGCTTAACAAGACAAACAATAAGAGGAATTACAAAATCAAAGGACAAGAAAATAGGAAAGGAGCTTACAGAATGTGATAAGAAATCGAGTCGTTAAAATGAATGAGACTTGATTAAGACTGTGATAAGACCTACCAGTACTCTGTGAACATTCTTTGAATTTCAGTCGGACTGTTCAAGACCCATTAAAATCCGATGAGACTCGATCAGATGGACTCACCGACTCGTTTCAAGTGGATCAGACATATTCAGACTCAGTTCAGACGCTTCTACTTCCAAAAAGGAAAAAAAAAAAACCTTTCCAAGATTTGATAAAATGCGCCAAGACTCCTCAGAACGCTTTTAATGTCTAAGAAGACTAGCTAAGACTGATTAAAACCCGTCAGAATTATATTAAAACGGTTAAGATTCCTTAGGACTCCGTTCAAGCTCCATAATATTTCGTAAAAACTATTCCACTCATTAGAACTCGTTGAGACACAGTAAGACCCTTTCACGATTCATTCGAACTTTACTAAGAGTCATTAACACTTGCTGAGGCCTTGGTAAAGCTTTAAAAACTCTGTCAAAATCAATTACACCATTTCAGACGTTGTTAATTCTCATTATGAGTTAAGTAACGACTCCATTCAAACACAATAATCTACCGTAAGACCACGTTAAGAGTCATTAAGACTATGTTGCAACTCATGAAGACTCTTCACATATTCATCAAGACTCGATAAGATTTTTCTAAGGGACATGAAGATTTGTTGAAATCCAATAATTCAGACCATATTAAGACTAATTAGGACTTGTTGACATTATGTTGCCATTCAATAAAACATATTCGGATCCCTTAAAACTGTCTGAAGACTCACAGGGACTCTTCTAGTACATATTAATATTATGATGGAGACATGAAGAATCATTAAGACACATTAAGACTATTTTATAATACGTTCAAGTTTATTAGGACTCGTTAAAAATCAATCGAGAGCCATTAAAACACGGGAAAACCTCCTACAGACTCATTCAGATTAGTTACTCTGTATTAAGACTCATTAAGACTCGGTAAAACTTTTTAAAACATCTTGGGACACTTTCACAACTTATTAGAACTCCACCATGAGTCGTTAACATTTGTTGAGACCTAAGACTCTGTCAAGATTACCGAAGACAATTTTAGACCATATTAATATATTTTAAGACTCATAAAGATTCCACCAACACTCACAAGGACTTTCACAGATATATTCAAGGCTTTCAGACATCATAAGACTATTTCAGACAATATTAAGGCTCATCACAGTTTGTGTTACGAGTCAATCAAAAATCATTATTACAGGTTGAAATTTCTTTAAGACTCATTTCGATTAATTACGACCATGTTGGGACTCATTAAGACAACCCTATAATTTGACTTTGTTAAGAGTGATCAAGACTTGTCACGACTCTTCTAAGAGTTACCAGGAAAATTAAAACTCTCCCAAGATTCATTACGACTCATTAAAAGTAACAAAATCATTGATCTTTTTTACATCGTCAAAGAACGTCTTTTCTCTTTCCATGTTTTTGACAGAACTTGAACAGTTAGTTGAAATTCTATCCAGAGGGAGGGTGGCAGGAATACAGAAATCTTGGTTCTTAGCTCGCGAAAAAATTTTCTGAGAGCTTAGGTTGAATAGAAGTCTTATAGGCACTAAAACTTGGAGTTCCCAAAGTTGGTAGCCCTGCGTGCTGAAAAGGTGATCGTGTACAATTTTTCATAAAATTACAGTAAACTTTAAACATCTTCAAATCGATTATAAATAGATTTAAAAAAAAAAAAAAAAAAAAACCCTCGTCATATAGTTTATTGTATTGTTACTAAACAATACAATTATAGTCAATGCAAGTGGGTGAAATAATTTTCGACCGTTTTTTACCCTCCTAAGGATAGCAGTATTTCCATTAAAAACAATCCATGATCACCCTTTCAGTTTCAGCCACGCAGGTGAATTTGTAGCGCGCTCTTTAGTATAGGTATTGTTGCTTATAAAAACTTTTTTCTTCTAGTTCTCCAATTTTGAAATGCTTGGAATCTCCAAACTAAAAAAATCCTTTCAGCATTCCATTTAGCGATTAAGTGCCCCACAACAAATTAGGTATACTACTTTTGTGCTTCCGAAAGCGCTTCATATTATGAGCGTTGTGATTCATGTTAATTGAGTCGAAAAGTTGTTTAATAAAACTACTCTCGACTTGATTTTCCATGTACAAATACTTCCTATAATTACTTCAAAACCGGTTCAGAGACCATAGCGATGAAAATAGGTGTCAATATTAAACGGCTTCCTACTAGCAATATTTTTCCACTGCGAGCATTTTTTTCATACCGATCTCAGGTACACCGGGGCACATTTACTCCTGACTAGACGAATGTTGCAAATACGTCAGTAATCAAACTTTTGCAATTTCTATCAAGCCAATAATTTCCATCAGTGTCTCAGTTAAAGGGTTTCCAAGATTTATTATTATTATTACTACTAGTATGATAATTATTACAGCTTCAACCAGTAGGTAAGACGCCACTAGTCCGCCCAACTTACGGCATAAGCCTCCGTTATCCACCTCCATGTTGAACGATTTTTGGCCATACGGTGCCATGAGGTACCCACTAGTCTTGATATTTCGTCCCGCCCAAAAAAACCATAATGGAAGGCAAAATGGGACTAGGAACAAAGATAAAGATTCTAGAAAGCTGCGTCACCCCCGCCCTAACGTACGGGTCCCAGAAGTCACTCACAAAGGGTAGCGTCAATAAACTCGACACAACCCAGAACAGCATGTTGAGAAGTATTCTCAATATAAAATCAAAAGACAAGAAGGCGA
The DNA here is from genome assembly GCA_031841125.1 of Acanthococcus lagerstroemiae. Taxonomy (NCBI): domain Eukaryota; kingdom Metazoa; phylum Arthropoda; class Insecta; order Hemiptera; family Eriococcidae; genus Acanthococcus; species Acanthococcus lagerstroemiae. Next base: position 28,307,429 of record CM063113.1, on the reverse strand, counting down.
ACAGAAACAAAAGACATCAGGTATATAATTAAGGAAAATAAATTCAGGTATGCGGGTCATTTAGTGAGAGGAAAGGAAAGCTGGCATAAAAATATGATAGAGTGGACGCCTTGGGACTTCAAAAGAACTAAAGATACACCGGTGACTAGATGGAGGGTTTTCAAGATCACTAAATTTAATTTTGAAGCCAGGGCCATTCTGAGTAAAAACAGGGACGGCTAATTGATGGGGAAAGTCTACTAGTTACGATGGATTTTCTGTTTTCATTTTGAACCTATTTCAGAACAGGAGCACCTCAACGTTCTGAAGAAGTCGACAAAAACAGAACATTATATCTTAAGTTTCGCAGGCAGCTAATTTCGCTTTAGTACAATTACTGTACCCTAATTTGAAAACTGAAACACTTAAGGGTGAGGCATAGAACTCTTAGAGGAATTAGGAAAAGATTTCAGCTCTGAAATGAAAATGGAGATTTTAAAATACATACTAACATTTGAGGACCATTCAACACTACAGTATACTTCATTCAAAAACTGTACTGGCATAAAGAAAGTTGCATTTCTCGCAAGTTCTCTAAGATATTCCACGTCTACCGGATGTTGCAAAAACTTAAAACTGAAAAGCAAAACATTCTAATACGTTACTTATGCACAGCACTTACGCAGAAGGTCCTTCGTTTTTCCATATCTTCAACATACAGTCGACTGAATTCTTGTACTTGGCCGCCTCCAAGCCCTGCATTCTCGTTTTTACAACATCTAACGGAGTATTACCGAATACAGAGACGGCGCCGGCCACAGCACCAAAAGCACCGACGATCGGCTTAGGAACTGGAGCAGTCGGATCTCCTTTCCGGTACCAGTCTTTTAAGGTTTCCATAACGTAGAACCGCATGGCTTGATTAGTGCCTTGTTTCATGATAGTCGGCGTTAACCCTTGGTACACCCCTCGGAAACCTTAAAAATTAGAATCGTCAGTAAACGTGGGTAAGAAATGAATGAGAGACACTGAGATGCGATTAGACTAACGCGGAAGAAGTTCAGAAGCAGGCCGAGAGTCAGGTAACAAATCTACATAGAAAGTTGTATTCTATTTGACTAAGGGTAGCATGAGGGGACAATCAAAAGTAGATTTTTTAAGCATCCCGTAATAAAATTTCGGTGGAATATCACTGAGAATTTTAATCACACTAGTGTCTGCGTAATCTAATTAAACTTCCTGAAGGTCATGAATTTCTTTTAAAATTGACCATGCAACCAGATTTCTATCTGATACTTAGCAAGTTACCTTAAAAAGTCAGGAAAAGTTCTACTCTACCAGGTTCTATATAAGTTCTCATTTGCTTCGAAATAAAACTGCCACAGGCAGACTTTGTAAGGACTAAAATGTTTGTCTCCCCCCTCAGAAGGTCAACCTACTTTTCCCGAACCTTTTTAAATCAATTAAAAACTAAACATCTATCATTACGGGAACTAAGAGTGACATTTTGGGTAAGGTCATCCCCACAGCCCCTTTCCTAGACTGTACAACCGAAGTCCGCTGACGAAAATCACAAAATTTCTTTTTAACATGTCACACGCAGATATTAAACATACCCTGTTCTTTGATAATATAGCCTACGCCGTGGAAAAAACCTTTAAACTTTGGATTAGCAGAACGTTGATCATTGATAAACTTGACTTTCACGGTCTCCATAGGAGTGACTGCTAGTATGGCTTCGCAAACACCGGCTCCGAGGCCACACAATACCCTCATCTGCGGGCTCAAGTTGCCTTTCTCATCAACAGCTTGCTTTTTCAGTGCTTCGAACGATCCGAATCTATGAAAAAGAAAAACCAACATGAGGCGATTGCTTTTTCGTACAATAATCGACACCCTGATAACTCATTTTGATTTCAGGTCATTCAATGTTCGCACTTCGAGTAGTTCAGCATATAAATACCAGAAAATGTAAATTTATTAATAATGTTACCTAACTGCCGATTTGGGTATGGATCCATAGAGTAAAACGCTGAGACCTCTGTACAGTCCAAAAAAGCCATGTCCTTTGATCGTTTTTTTAATACAGTCCCCGATACCGTTATACTGTTTCGTTCCTCCAGCTCCAGCCTTCTCATCGAGTTGTAACTGTGTTTTCACATATTCTGTTGGATATGTGATGCATATTTCGATGCCTCCGGTGATACCGCCTGCAAAACACGTAATCATCAGCAAATTTAATAGAGTCAGTACGGAAACGGGGGTCAATTTTCTTACACATCCATAACCAAGATTTCGAGCATAATGCATACACAAGGAGGGGTCGGTAGGGGGAAATAGAAGACTCAACTAGATTCGAAATACGCATTCAATTTTCAAGAAATACGAGAATGCCTGGCCATAACAGTATCAGGGTAGTATCAAGACGCTTCCAATTTATTCTGTTCACGAGCAATGATGTAACGTATTGCCGCTGATACTTTTCACAAGTAAAAAACGAAAAGCCGGCAGCAAAATTCAGATACATGATAAACTGAAACAGCGAAACGTAACCTTCACCGAGTAAATGTAGATAACCTTCATAAATGATACTCAGACATTAGTACATGCATTGACCTTACATGAGTAGGAATGTTAGGCGCTATATGCATTAGCGTATGCACTGATCGAGTACGATATAAATTGGGTCGTTGTCCGCGACACGTGGATGACTTAAATAATTTATGGCCAATCGGACTGAAACTAAGGCAGACTGAGCGGACGACTCTCGAAAGTACGAATTCGCAGGCGTATTTCACGTTTCAAAAGCTGACTAAAATTGTTGGGTAGCAATGATCACTGAGTATCGTTCGCATGCATTATCAAAGGGATCCATATTGACGGACATAAGTACTATAGACACACTACCTGAAATACTAGAATACAAACGCGAGCAAAGAACCGGAGTAAAAGGCAAGCCGAACAGTATCGGTAATTTGACATACCTGCTATGATTCCTTTCAGTCCAAGATTTCCACTAGCCGGGGCAGCAGCTCCGTTGTTTTCTAACCATGGTCTACGAAATGGATTTATGTACGGTCTACGCTCCATTTCACTGATATTTCACGTTTCCTGATCAAAACGTATGTTATATGAATTAAAATTTAATTAATTCACACAAGAGTAGAAACACTAAACACTAACATAGCTTCACAGTATCACAGCGGAGATTGACTGATATTTATGTAGTCGAATAATTATCAAAATCAAGTTTCCTACAAGATCCGTCATGAAATCGAATCAGTGTTGCCACGTACCGAGAGTCAGTTGTAACATAAGATACATAATTTTAATTATACCGAAGTCATAATAATATTATTGTCGTAGATGCGATAATTACAATTGGGAAGCTCGCCATTTTACTGCGATGAGTAGTCACTGTAAGCATAAGGTAAAAGATACACATTATTCAGATACTGAAAAGTAAAACAATAAAAGAATAAGCTCTAAATCTTGGTTTCTAAAGTTGGTAGCCCTCCAGTGAAATTTCCTGAAAACAGGTGATCATGGAGAGTCATGGAGGGATCATGGACATTATCACCATATGAATACATGCAACTTGAATTCGCTTTTTCTGGTCAATACAATGTTTTTTTGGGTCATATAATAGATGAATTCACAGATTGAGGTCTCGATTTTTCATTTATGAATTTGAAACGGCTCCATTTTCCATGTATTTGTTTATTACAAGCGTGTTTTGCACCAATGGTAAACTTCCATAAGAAAAACAGTAATATGGAAATCAACTTAGTCATCTAGCTGGAGCGAATAGTGTGCATTAAATTACTTTTCATCATGAACTAGAGACTTCAAGTTTCAATTTGACATGTTATATGACTCAATAAATCTAGTTTTCAGCGATTACAAAAGCTTTAAAATTTACCAATTTTACAGGTATTCTTATGGGAACATCAACCTTGATTACCTTTTCAGGAGTCAACACTAGCGAACCTGGTCATGGTTTTCTTGCTTATGCAATGAGGTAGAGCACTTCAGCGCAACAGTACTTCTCTACATACCTCAGGATGCTACAAACCGAGTTACTCAAATATTTCTCCATTACTCCATACATAGGGCTACTATCCTATATCATAATCAGTCCTACTAGTAAGAACTCAAAATTTGTATCACGATCTGCCATGCCTAACTCTGTGGTACATTAGGCCGCCAGATCCTGTGAGAAATTTACTTCTTAACAACTAACCAACACAGGAAGTTTCAATGCCAATCGCCTGAATTTTATACCGGGTTGATAAATTGAACAATATGTTTCAATGGTTTTCAATGGTGATTTCCTACTCCAAAAATAAAATAAGATCTACAATTCTTTTTGCACAGGGTTCTTCATAAGGGCTTCAAATATTTCGAGTGAGAATTATATATGAAAAGCAAATATCATTGTAGTATTTGTAGCATGTAATGAGTTAGTGGTCAGATTTACAGTTCAGTAGCCCTATGTACAGTTGTTAGTTTTCACTTCCATATGACCACTAGTCTGATTGGTGCTACAAATCCTACCTTCATATTTTCTTCAAGAGTATAATTCTTACTTATCATACTTGAAGCAATTATCCTGAAAGAATAACAGGTTAACATTCATTAAACACTTCACAAAGGTAAAAAGATTAATAATTTCAGTTTTGTGTAGATAATAGCATAGAGATACCTAACCAAAGAGGTAGACAGCTGCATTTCCAAAAGAGAAGGGAAGACCAGCAATGGAGTGAAACATTCCAGTTGAGATACAACTACAGCAAATACTGTCAACTGGGGTACTATTGAACATTCACAATAATATTGGCCACTCATGACTCGTTGTAGGAATGCTAGTATTGTTACCAGTAAAGTCCACTGGGGTAATATCAGACACCGGTGGTAATATCGGCTACTCATGACTTGTAGTAGGAGCGCCAGTATTGTTATCAGTAAGCAAGTCATGAGTGGCCGATATTACCCCAGTACACGGTATACAAAAACTCATTATTTCAAGTTAAATAAGATAACGTAAATGATTGCCCGTTTTACTCATCTTGAAAAATTGGCACTGCCATGATGGCAGTCAATTCTCTGAACCCGGTAGTAGTAGTTTGCACTCCCAAAACCATCAAATATTCAAAATAATTCAAATTACTCAGTATATCAGTACTCAGCCTGTGTGTCTGAGGGGGGGGGGAGGATTTCTAATAAGGTTTATCTTGGAAAAGTACCATAATTTTAATTCCATTATGCTCCCTATCATCAATACTATATTGAAATTGTTTTTTGCAATTGGGAAGTTGACCAAAAGTACCTATGTTTGTAGCCCTGCATCTATAATGAGGGGAAAATTCAACTCCTTTGTATAAGAAAGGTGTAAAATGAGTGATCTTTAAACCCCTTTAGCATGTTATAAAAATCATTTTTGAAAGAAAGTTGAATGAAATAATTTCAGCAATATTAGGATTAAACTTGCACTAGAGTGCGCGGCAAAATCATCTGTGTGGGCGGGTAAAAATGAATGCGTGATCATGCATACTTTCAAAAAGAAACACTGCTATCTTCAGGAGGGTAAAAAACAGAGTAAAAGTTATTCTGCCTGTAGAACTGATTATAATTCAATTTTTTTGGTGATGATACAGTTAAATTTAGAACAAATTTTCTTTGAAAGTGAATTTCTAATTGACTTAATGATAGTTGAAGTTTGCTACATGTTTATGGTAAATCATATGCAGTGGCACAGCCAGACTTGGTATGATTGGGGGGGGGTAGTTTCACTTTTATAACATTACAGGTGTAATACTAACTATAATCCAGAATAAATTCATTTTCGGCTGATGCTAGGGGGGGGGTCAGACACTACCCATGGCTATGCCACTGACGTGATCACTCACACATATGCAGGGCTACCAACACTTGAAACTCCAAATTTAAGTCCCAACAGTACTGCGAGCTATCAAGATAAAAAAAGAATTAAGTCCCTGGAAATTTTTTTTAAATGAAATTATTGAATATCACGATTTTTCATGTAGAAAAATAGGGAAGCTGAAATACTCCCTCGCACGTTTCCAGTGTGTTGAGTGTTACTTAGTTTGTGTTTTAGTGTGTTATATTAGCGCTACTTAGGCAATGTCAACTTCCCAATGGCGCAATGGCCTATAGAAAGAATTACGTATTTATCATCACACTTTCTTATTTTTTCGACACAAGAAGTCTAATTATGTATTCCATGCTTCAGTTGGCAATAATACAACAACCAACAATTAAAAATATTCGAAAGGTCACATGAGCACTAAAACTTAGTTTCCAAAGTTGGTAGCCCTGCCGCGAAATTTCCTGAAAAGGTGATCATGGAGAGTCATGGAGGGATCATGGACATTATCACCATATGAATACATGCAACTTAAGTTCGCGTTTTCTGGTCAATAAAATGTTTTTTTGGGTCATATAATAGATGAATTCACAGATTGAGGCCTCTATTTTTCATTTTTCATTTTTTATGAACTTGAAACGGCTCTATTTTCCATGTATTAGTTGATTACAAGCGCGTTTTGCACCAATGGTAAACTTCCATTAAAAAAAACACACAGTAATTTGGAAATCAACTTAGTTATCTAGCTAGAGCGATATAAAGTGTATATTAAATTACCTTTTATCATGAAGTAAAGACTTCAGGCTTCAATTTGACATGTTACATGACTCAATAAATCTAGTTTTCAGCAATTAAAAAAGCTTTAAAGTTTACGAGTTTTACAGGTATTCTTATGACAACATCCACCTCTATCACCTTTTCAGGAGTCGACACCAGCAAACCTGGTCACAGTTTTGTCGCTTATAAAACTGTTGAAGATGATTTGGACACTGTTAAGCGTAAGGGAACTAACCGACATTTGTAAACAAAGTGAATCAATAGTATCATTAGAAAGAGTGTAAAAAGCAGAAACTTCGAATCACGTGTTCTCAAAAAACGGTTTTTACTAGTTGGTTCCCTTTTGCTAAACAGCGTCTATTTGGACGCTGTTAAGAGTAAGGGAACCAAACGACATTTGTAAAACAAAGTGAGGTATTAGTATCGTTGGAAAGAGCGTAAAAAGCAGAATTTTTCAAAATTGGGCCCCCGATTCGAAAATGTATACTCACGTTGAAAAAAGCTTATCAGAAACACTATATCATAATAGTTTCTACATGGCTCTTGAACTTTGAATCACGCATTCTCAAAAAACATATTTTGTTGGTTGGTTCCCGTACGCTTAACACCGTCCACTTGCAATCAAACGTGTGCTCTACCGCTCTACGCGAAGACAAAACGGTAATGATTAATGACATTTCTAAATCACTAGAAAATCAGAAAATCACTAATCGACTAATCAGTTAATGACTGTTATCTTTAGCTCATCTGTAACATTATAACAGCTGAATTCAATGCAATCAAATTAATAAATCTGTTCCTAATTTTTCAACAGATTTAAACAAGTCCCTGAAAACTGGAACTGATTACCACATTTGAAGATCATCGCTAATGGCTGAAACTATGAAGTAATCGTTACATGACAATGTCGATGCCAGGAACCAATTCTAGAGGGGTTCCAAAGATCTAAAATTTTTTCGTTCGCTTCGTCATTATAGTTACCGATTTTTGAATAAATCTAATCAGAAGAAAGATTGTCACCGAAACATGCTCTAACGCAGAAGATGGGTGTCATCATTTAATATCAAAAAGAGTAGAGAGATTTATAAGATCTGAAGATCATCAAAATTTTCGATCCGATTGATTATGACTGACCGAGCAGGACTAGTTTTTTCTTTCTTTCTTTTTTTTTTTTTCCAATTGAATAGCAAAACTTTTTTTTTCTAATTTTACCAAATTTTTGTTTTAAGCATATCGGGAAAAGCAGAATTTTGAATAGAAAAAATTGATGCGAAACAAGAAATAAAATCAACCCACAAAAATAGGACCAAACGACGAATACATGCAATAATCATTTACGGTTCGAATTTATGTAACATTCAACTTAAAACTAATTTTCCTCAAGTCCTTGCATAAGACAACGAAAATTAGCAGTCTGCATCTTCCCACCAATTCTATAAGAATCTCCCATTGCGTACATCGTCTTCCATCACATCAGATTAGAGATACATCATAAATCAGTATGCGATACGGAAACTACCAGGGCTGCTTCCAAAACAACACATAGTTCCAATTAGCAATTACAGTAAAATGTAACCGTATAACTGACGAGAGACGTTAATTAAAACGATCGCAATAGCGTTTTGTTTACATTCCAACGTCCAAACTGTACGAATACCGCGTTCCGTACAAATTAATTCGACTACCGTAACGCGATCGAAAAAAATAAAAAGTTTTATTTCCCTGCGATAAAACAAAACATTTAAAAATGTATAAATCGTAAAATAAAAGTACCCTGATTAGGACGTATCGTAACTAAATGAACGATACGGATACATAAGCGTCTTAGGTTTTAAAATTAAGTACCAACCTAGCGAATCGGATTCGCTAATAAAATATGCTCAAAATTTACCGGGTATGTATAAACTTGGCAATCGTAAAAATACGACATTATAAAAATAAGATTATAAAAATAAATAAAATGCGATTGGGAGTCGACTTAATAATGCGAGCAATTCCAGGGTGTCTACTGAAGTTGAAAACAGAAAAAGGTTGGTATTCGGTTGTCCTGCCGTCCTACGTCGAAAAATTGCCTGTGTGAGTTCTTCCACCCATGCGGGCGAAAATTGACGCCTCTGGCGTCCCTTAAGCGATTGATTATATATACAGGCACTCCGCATTATTTGTTTTTTCAACAATGTAATGTATCGTTCTTTTTCTATAATATGACATATCAACAAATAACAGATGTTATTTGTTTCCTTCTTCCGTATTCTACATAGGTATATGTACTTTGAGTTTAGTCTTTCAAAAGGTACCAAATGCATGAGCAGGAGACTTCCGTGAGGCTAATTTGTAACAAGTTATCAGGTGAAAATCTTTTGGATTAAGGCACAAAACAAATATAATTCTAAAACAAAAGGTACAAAAAGATTAAAGTGAAATAGAGAATTTCTGGGAGAAGGAAGACTGCCTTCTTCTAAATTTTGAAGTACAAAACATCTTAAAAACTAACCCTGTTTAAAAAGAAATTAACTTTGTCACAGAAGTTGTCTGTGATTTCATACTTTATCTGATATTTTATATTAACACGCAAGTTTCGAAAATAGAAGTATGTTACGGTAGTGCATGATGGAACTTTTTTTTAATATAAAATTTGAAACATGTATTTAGTTTGAAAGACTCATGTCACAACCAGGTTTGACCACATTAGTAATAGTGGATTTACACCAACGTTATAAGCATACTATTAACAAGTTATGCTGTGAACATTCAAAATGTTAGAGGCTGTGTTTACACCGAATATGTTTCAAGCATTGCTGGTAGCTGCTATTAGCAATGTTTTAGAAAAACGGATTTGAATCCGATTACGGATGTTATGAGCAGAGTATTTTAATCCGGAGAATGTTAGTTAATGTTTTGCTATGCTTTGCTTACAACAGCTTTTGCTATTGTATTGGTAACAAATAACAAAAACATTTGGTGTAAATCCACCATAATACGAAATGTAGTACGATAACAGTAATTACTTTTCTTAATAATGAAGTTTTATATTTTTTTGCATAATAGGCTTTTTTGCAGTTCTTCGGAACTTTACTACTGTATTTACAGAATTTTCAAATTTTTGGCTGCTCAGCCCAAAAACAGATGCTACTTACATGCTCCCCGATCCAGTCACACGCTTGCTATTTACTTTTTTCGGTGGTTTTACTTGCCAGTGGACACCCTGAATTCATGTATACAGTTCATACTTGATATACCCTTACGAAACATGCCGACTCTGAATAATTCACTGTCAGTCGGTAAATAATGATAAATTACATTTTCAACAGAATCAACTGCTACTTTTGAGCGTTATAAATTGCGCTCTGAAACCTCTACAAAAATAAAACAAATTTCGAGATCGAATACGAATACTTAATAGTGATAAAATACATATAATAATACTGTCACGCAGTGAACTTGGTAAAGTAAATTGAATCAAATGGTATATATCGTTTGTACATAAAGGTAGTACGCCACAGTAAATCGATCTAAGAAGAAAGAAGTTACGGTTGGTCAGAAAAATTTTAGATATGAAGTTTTAAAGTTGTATCTGAAGTAGATAGGTGGATTAAACTAACGAGTACTATGCAAGGAAGGGCTTTAGACGCAATTCTATCAAAAGCCCTAGTGCCATGAAAATAAAATAACTACACTGTGGACTGGTTTTCATGGCACCTGGACACTTGCTGCAGAATGGCGTTCAACTATAACAAATCGAAATGTTGGACTAGTTATTTAAAACAAAGCACTAAACTTTCTACTCTTATTCTTTCATAGATCAATTTAGCAAATAACGTTCCTGATGTATCTTGGGCACACTGTTATCGGTGGGAGTGAGAAAACACGAAAGCAAACTGAGCGTGTTATAAAAATCTATCTACACGGAGACGTTGGTTGTCGTGCACCAATCCAACATCTCCATTCACAGCACTTGCATGAAAATAATTAATGAAAACGTGGAAAATTGATTCATTACGAGTATATTCGGTTCCGTCCACTGAAGCAAAACATGGCTCTACTGCAGTCGATCATTTCAACTCTCGTGAATTTTGAAGATATATTGATCGAATCTGAACTCAAAGCGCACGCCGAGTATTTTCTAATCTACAATAATGCCAAAAAGGCCGCGAAATTTACACAGACCTCCGGTATACTAAAACAGATTTGCTCCAGCGTTCAACAGAAAGCACCAACGGTATAGCAAACCCGACAGCATTGCCGCGCTACCAGTTCTTGAACAAATCCTTGCCAAAGGGCACCTGAGTGGGAAAGTACGAAGGAACGAACACATTCCACACGATGAAGGCTACAATGAGCACGTTGAACAGCACGAAACTAACCCACCACAGGATACGTTCCCATGGACGCACCTTCAGATTACGCAAGACGTAGATACCGACCAAGAAACCAGCACCGGCACCGGCGATGTGCGCAGCATACGCGATCTGTAACAAGAATGCACGTAATTAACGAGAAAATAATGGACATGTCCGCTTGTTTGCTGCAAGGATCGGATTAAGGATTTGGAAGCCCTAGGGCCCAGAACTGATGGGATCCTAATTTCCTCAAACTTCGAGTTAGGAAAAAGGAGCTAAGCAAGTCACTAGTTTGCATTCTTTTCAGACGCATTAAAGATACATCATTGATTTTTTGATATTTGGCGGGGGCCCTATGCTGGTAGGGGTCTTAGGGTCCTAGCCCCTAGAGCACTCTCTAAATACGATCCTATAAGATTCGTAATCATATACAGACATGCAGCATGAAGATATGCCTTCCGTTCGAAATTCTGAATCTGGTGGATCTCCTCAGGTTTCCTCTTGGGAGAGAGAACATTATCCGGCCCCTCCAAAAACTAGACCTTAGCATTCTAAGATCTAATTACTTGTTCAGAGAATTACCATGACCCATGTTACACTCTATGTAGTAAAAACACTGTTTGGGACACTATTTCTCTCATTATTGCGTTTCTACCCACATCTTTTCACCGACACTTGCTTTCCTGTGTTATCTAGTGATGTAACGATATGAATTCATATCGATGTATATCGATATAAATTTTTGCGATATATTACATCACTAGTGTACTTCACTTTCAATTTTCTGACTTCAATTCTTTTGTCCATTTTCTTCATTTCTGTCTCTTAGACTGGCCGTTTTTCCTCTTTCTCCTGATAAAACACTAGTCTCTCCTTAGTCTTTACTCAAGGCAGAAAGAATAAACCCCAAGACATGACACAAGACAGGCAGACAGATTACCAGTTGGGCGGACAGCCCCACAGCGTCGAGTAAGGATAGAGGAGGAGTGAATCGTGAAAGAAGCCCCCAAGAGACTTCATAACGACCACTTAAATAATTATTGCAAGGAATTCCTCTGGACACAAATGTTCTTGTTTTTCAAACATTTCATTTGAGGAACCCGGAAAGAAAGCAATACTACCATACGCATCCGATCTTGAGCCAAAGTATCCGTCAGTCTGTCGGCCAATCAAGAGGAAATTCCAGACTGAATCAGAAAACCTGCAGATTCCTCAACTGAACCCTGATTCCTGATATGCATCTTTCGTACATTTAAAACAAGCACTACGTGAATGTTCAGGATTGTAATTAAAGAATAAATCTCACCCTGGTCTCAATATTCGCCACGTAACGATTGTAGACCGCATTACTGGTATCGATAATCGCGAGTAGCAAGAATATCCCCAACTGCAGTACAGGATAATCCATTTCCGTCCAGTTCTGTAAGGCAATACGAAACACTGCGATTAGTCACTTCATCTACGATTGAAGTAATCGTAATTCTCTTCAACTATTCGCAAACATGAGTGATTTCATCCGTAGCCTTCGATAGGCACGAATTTACTTACACACCATAATAATCGTCGCTATATGCGCGGCCAGTAGAGAGTACACCCCTCCAGAGGCGCCGGCTAGGTACACGTCCGGGTCCACGACTGAAGTGAAAAGAGAACCGCTAGCGACACCGGCTAAATAGATGATGAGAATACGCCACCAACGGTGTACCATTTCTAGTGGAACTCCCAGCATTATTTGAACGATGATATTCACCGAAATATGCAGTTCGCTGCGAACCAAACACCAAATCGTATTACGAACATACATTTCATTACAGTAAAGCTGTTTTTGATTGTAATCAGTTCCGCCTATTCAGTTTATATCGATTAAAGAAACCGTCTCTTTAATGTTTTCTTAGTATCTCGGAAAGGAAGTCGATTTCAAATGGACGTTATCATGGAAAAAAGTGTCCAATTGATATGAAAGACAAACACCGGACGCCGAAGAAACTCAGTGAGATCGGTTTCCGGTTATTTAGCAAACACTGTCATTTGATTTTCATAGTGCCAGAACATTGTTCCTAACTGCGTCCAAGAGCATCACATCATATGGGAGACAAGCATACTTCAAGTAGAATCAAAACACAGCATTGGATATGCTAAGAAATATTCAACTCGGGATTAGAAACTCGCATCAATTTCCATTTCTCCTCACAAGCGCGTCCGCACACCATTAATCCAAATACATCACCTTGATCTGTTTCTTAACTGTAATCATCCTGTCCCAGCTAAATTTAATTACAAGCGAAGAATCAATTTTCTTCGCTCCAATGCCAACTTCGGGGGAGAAAATGCCTACCTTGCGTGCACGAACATATAGGTGAAAAATCGCCATATCTCAATCCTTTTGTGCGGATCATAAACGAAAATGGAAAAAAACGGTGCGTACGGGGAGACCGGATTGTAAGCTCGAATTCTGTCGTAAACGTACACAAATATCTGCCAACATACGAAATTAAATGCAGCGTGTCAAATTGATGGTGATTATACTATTTGAACAGGTAATTCATTAACGTTAATTGGCGATGACTACATAAACTTCAAGGATCGATGACGTCATACCATAATCACACTTAAAATAATCATTGTCACAGCTGGAGGATAGCACGTATACTCTTGCTCGTATGAACCGTCGACAGCTTCAACGACGCGTCGTTGTTTCGGCACAAAGCATTTAATATACGATTGGAAATATGTTCTGAACAGTGGTTCGGCGTGTGGAGATTCAGCCTGCAAAAATAATTTCGTAAGGGAAGTTGTCCTTTATGTAGTATTTAAAATATGTATTCGGGAGTAAAGGGAACTAACCAGACGAAGAAACTCCGGGTAAGAGATGTAACCGTCGCGATTTTCATCGGCCAAAGTGACGATACGCTGGACAACGTACGCAGGAACGCCGTGATTATCCCGACTAAGCTCGCGACTGAGGTAGTCGACGGATACCCGGCCATCTCCATTACGATCAAACTAAAAAAAGAAAACGCAGCAACGATAAGCTTTCCCTAGTGCTGAATTTCACCAGGATTTTCAGCGAATCCCTCGATTTCAAAGTAACGTACCTGGTTGAAAATCGTCTCCCAGTGCTGAAAACAAATGGAGAATAAGTTGATTAATTACTAAATGTATTGCATGCGCGGAAAACTTCTCGACAAGTTTCGAAGCCAGAAATACACATACAATGATAGAGCGAAAATTTTACTAACCGATTCCACTGTTCGCAGAGGAATATTTTCGAAAACATGACGCTGTGGAACTTCTTGAGGGTTTTCCATCACTACGAATAATGAGCGACGACAAAGGTTACACGTAATACGAATACATCAGTTCACAATAGCTACAAATCACGCGATTCGAATAACTGTATCATATTTCAAGAATGTGAAAAGCGAAGTGCAGATTTCCTCGAAATATAAACAACGATCAACGTCATCCGCTTGAGTGATGAATGAAGAACGAATTTTTTTACTTCCATTTCCATTCTTCCAACATCATCAAGTTTCAACAGACTCGAGCGGAGCTAGCGAGCTAGCCACAAGCCACAAACGAAACCAAAGCGAACAAAATAACGGTTTTATTCAGAATTTATAGACATTGTCACTACTGGAGGACTTCAGACTTCACTTCCGCAAAAAAACAAAAAACAAATACAACTGCAATAAGCCAACAAATTTTATTCAGCGTTGTTTGGAAGTGCTCTTGAAAGAGAGGACTTAAAACTATGTGACTTTTTAGTACTTTTTAACAGTTAAAACTTAAAATCCCTCTTCCACCCTCTTACACAGGGCTTAGGGCATACTTTTGAAAACATCTTCATGATAAAAGCCTTGGTTAAAAGTCCAGTCTGATAAGCTGATAATACAAAGATAACAAAGGACGTCGGATTTAACAAATAACAATTAATTAACTTTTAACAAAGAATTACAAAAGATTGGACCAATATGAATCAATCAGAATGCGTAGAAGGTATTAAGTTCATTTCATTCCTATTTCTTCATTACTCGAGCAACTTTTAGGAACCACCGCGTCCTTTAATCTGTCTATATTCAATGGAACCGTCACAGTTAACAAGAAGTTGTTAACTGCTCGATTTGGAGGATTTATTCTGCAGAAAGGTTAGTTTTCTGATGTTCAAATTTTGCCGAACATTGAAAGTTGTTTTCCAACTCACACAAATGTGAACACATTTTGCAGGAGGATTATTTTACTTATTCATGACTGCCGTTTTTAGCCCAGTGATGGGTGATAACTTCGAACCAGAGTTTTTTCATGAGGACGATGATTATCCTCCACAACCACCGCCAGTGGAGCCTACGACTCAGAATGTGTCAGAAAGACCCGCCCCTAAAGACAAGTAAGTATCGTTTTGCTCAAATGTATCAGTTCACGAACATCATTTGAAAGGAGTGCTACTGTGGAAAACCCTGCGTATACATATTATAGAGCCAAATTTTGGCGAAATACGCCAAGGTGAAATCTTAAAAAATACCCTTCCAAGCCCCGATTTTTTGTCTGTTTCCTTTATTTCTATTTCCCATTCTTTCTTCAACTAGTTTCGTCAGGTATCTCTTTTCAGCTGCGGGTCTGAGATGTTTCTTGTTTTTATCCCTCATATAAGTTCGAAGTTTCTTAAGACTCACTGATTCTTTTCTAGACTTCGTTGAGGATTCGCTGCTAAGATTTTTTGACGTTAGAGACTCTTCCCAACTTATTTTATACCCTTTGTGACTTGATTCACGAAGACGTTTGGAGTTTTTTTTTGTTTTTTTTTGTTTTTTTTGGCACCATGAGGCTCTTCAGGTCTCTTACGACTCTTCCAGATTTGTTCAGGATTTCCATGTTTGATTTAGACTGTTTTAGACTCGATTTAGACTCTTGGAATCTAAAAATCTTTCAACCGTGCTAAAAATTCTTCTAGACTTGTTTAAGACTTGCTCAGACTTATATAAAACTTACAAAAATTCTGTTTTTCTGTGAAACTTCCTACAATTCATTTAGGGCTGATTACGAGTATTGCAGATATGAAAAATTTTTACGGCTCCTCAAGACTTTTACACTTTTACAAACAAGTTTAAAACGCTTTCTCTCAGACTAACTAAGATTTTTTCGGGCTTGCTTAAAATGGTTTAAAACTGTTCCGGATTAGTTCGAGACTGTTCCAGCAATGCTGTTCCTGATACTTGAAAGATCTTTTAAATGATTTAAGATTCTATAAAAATTTATAGAAATGTTGGTTGAGGCTCTCTCAGACTTACATGAAATGCTTTAGAACTCCCAAGATTCTCGTGTAAAATTTCTTATATCTATTTGAAATTTTTCGAGACTGGGTCCAGACTTTTCAAGATTCTCCTGAACTGGTTTAAGATTTTTTAATACTCCTCCAGGCTCATGTAAGACTCCTTACAATTTATGATACCTGTTAACCCTTCAAGACTTCTTCAGAGCTCACTAAGACTTCTAAGACTCTTTGAAACTCTGAAGACTCCTCTGTACTTGTTCAGTGCCGGATGAAAGATTTCTCTTCAGCCTCTCATTTCCTTATCCTTTCCTTCTGGCACCCCTTCCCAATTAAGCGCCCGATACTTTACCCATTTTTTCCGCCTCGTATAAATCTAACTCTAAGTACAAAAATAATCTCGCTATATTATAATTCTACAGGTTCAACTTCGTGTACTGCGTATTCTACCTACTGGGAACAAGTATACTGTTACCATGGTTCTTCTTTGTCACATGCAATGATGTAAGAAAGAGATTTTCGCCAGGTTTTCGTTGCCTATGTACTCGAAGTTTTATGGAACTAATGATTGATTTCGCGTTTTAGTATTGGATGTACCGGTTTCGGGATTTGAAGAATCATACGAACAGTTTGCGGTTGATGTTCGGTAACTCAGATGCGGCTGAAAACCGTACGCAATTGCAAGCGGATTTCACAGCGTACATCTCCCTAGCGTCCAGTTTGCCTAGCACTTTATTTCTAATTTTCAACGTCTTCTATTTACGCAAGTTAGTACCACAATATGCTCAGTTAATAAATAATCTCGTAGTTACTAGTTTTCGCTACATCTGATTTGAATTTTAGATGTTCAATTCATTGGCGTGTCCTCGGCTCCAGCGTCAGCGTGCTGTTGCTGTTCGTCGTAACCACAATACTTGTGTTAATTGACAGTGACCCGTGTAAGCATGATATTGATCAATAAAAAACTGAAACCTTGGCAGCATTCATGTTTGTTTCTTATAAATTCGTGATTTTTGTTACAGGGCAGCTGACGTTCTTCATCGTCACCGTGGGAACAGTTGTCTTTCTGAACAGTGAGTATTAACGTTTTCGAATGGCCCGTTGAGTGAACTGGTATTTAAAATTCTCTCTCTGTTGCAGTGTCCACGGCGATGCTTCAAGCCGCGTTGTGCGGTATAATTATGAAGTTTCCGGTTTCATATCTATCAGCCTTCTCGTCGGGACAGTCTTTGTCCGGAATATTCGCATCCATCGCTTTGATCGTCACCTTGTGCGTGAATACCTCGCCGACGCAGAGTACCTTTCTGTACTTCACATTCGCGGACATGACTATCATGGCATCGTTCTTAGGCTACCTCGCGATTAAGCAAACTGTAAGTTCAAATATGGGTATAAGGGTGTTGGAATGAGCATTCTGATTATAACTGAATGTTTAAATCGTAGAGTTTCTTCAATTATTACGCTTACGATTTCAAAGAAACCAGTGGATCAATCCAGTATCGCAGATTGGGTTCTGAGGCGAGCATTTCATCGGATTCAGTTGATTATCTGACAGTCCAGAAAAAAGTAAACCGTTTTTACGTTCTCAGTTCACTATTTGATAAGGGAGGGAAGTGTATGCTGATCATAATGTTTTCTCTTCAGATATGGATTCCGTCAGTCAGCTTGTTTTTCTGTTACATCGTTACAGCATCAATTTACCCGGCTATAGCAGTTCTAGTTGTTTCAGAATACACAGGAGTTCCGTCCGCGTGGAATGGTAAGTGAATTGGAGAGCAGGGCTTGACTGATACTCGTCTACTACTCCGGACTTGAGTTAGAGTAGGAAAGACCTCGTCGACAAATAAATTCTGATCTTTTGCGTTACAGAGAAGTACTTCGTTCCTGTCATCACGTACCTGTTATACTGTTGCTGCGAATATACCGGTCGACTTCTCGCCGGCATAATTCAGCGAGTTCGTACCCTCAATTCTTATTTGATTCGACTTGCTCGCTGTTCGCGCCGAATTCTAACGTATGAGTTTGTTTTCAGCCCAAAGGAGTGCTGTTGGTGTGGTTTAGCGTGCTACGCTTTCTGTTCATCCCTCTGCTGATGTTCTGCAATGCTCAACCCCGACACCATCTGCCAGTTCTGATAAATTCAGACTGGATTTATACCGCTATCATAATTACGTTAGCCTTATCCAACGGCTACCTTGCTAACATGACATTCATTTTACTTCCTGGGTGAGTAGTTTCAGTTGGTATTACTGGAATGTAGCGTTGAAAGTAATCCGTCTCCTAAATTGTTGCCCTTGCATGTGTGCTAATCTCTGGTCTCTGGATATGCTCGATGTTACATTACATGTGGTATCATCCAACATACAGGGTGTTTCAGAAATTGGCAATTTTTCGATTGGTAGGTTGGATCAAGAGGGAATGGGAAATGATTTCGAAAGGGCAAAGTCTGTTCTTTTGAGGGAGGAGGGGGATAAAAAAACGTTTGCTTCCCAGGAGCTTGATGGTGCCGCCAGCTTCGAGTATCGGAATAGTAGTTTTTGAGGTCACTATTCTAGAATAACTCACCAAATTGTCTATCTGATCCTGATTTGGGCCCTAGACTCTCACAAAAGCGAAATTGACTTCGGCTTTGGAAATCAAACTGTATCGAAATGCTCATGAGAAGTTTTAATTCGCTGATTTTGAGTATTACTGTCGATTTTTTATGGAATCTTGATGATACTTCAAAATCGAAACTTCATTTTTCAAATGAACGAAATTAACTTGACGTGAATAATTGCAAGGTATTTTGAGTCGCTGATTTCGAATATCTTATCAGATTATTGATTTGATGCCAAAATTCGTCGTGCCATTCAAAGGGGGCTTGTCTTAAACTTTGAAAATGGAACGAAGAATTGAAGTAGGGAATTTTGGTCGCTGATTTCAAGTATTGCTTTCGATTTAGCCCCGCTTTGAACTCGAAAATCCAAATTTCACCCTTCAAATGAATCGATTTGGCTTAAAAATTGAAAGGAGTTATCAGCTTCAGAGCTTTTTGTGGATTTCGAATATTGCATTGAATTTCCGACCGCGTCCCGTTTGGAATCCCATAATCACCCAACCAGATGGAGAAAATTGACTTGGCTTTGACGATCAAAATATCAGAGATATTTTGAGATACTAGAATTCGGAAGTTTCTGTAGATTTCTGCATTTTAGTGTAAAGTTGAGGAAATGGAAAAGTAGGCATTTGATTCTATATGTCTCACTCAACTCGATTCTTCAAGCCCGAATCACTCGTCCATTTGAAGTCAGATCGAAAATCAGATGAAATATTCGAAATCGGCGACCAAAAAAACGTTCATTTCGATGATCGTACAGTTTTCCATGACAATCAATTCCTCTCACTTGATGGGTGGAATTTCAGGTTTGAAGTTTTCTAATCGAAGTTAAATAAAGAATCGAATGCAGTATTCGAAATCATCGACTTAAGAAACTCCTTTTTTCAATATTGTGCTCGAATTTTAAAGTAAAATTGAGGTAATGTCGATTTTATGACTAAATCCAGAACCGGAGCAAAGAACTGATGGGCATGGGATATTCAAAATTAGCCAGTGACCTAAAGTCTGGTCCAATTAAGGAACATAATTTTTTTCACGGCGCTAACGTGTTCTTGAACTCGTTCTTCCCCTCCAACTTCAAAATGCCCATTATCAATGTGTGTTGCGGGTTGCAAATTATGTTTCTTAACTGGACCAGATTTTAATGTACCTTATTTCGACAGTCGATTCGACACCTTCTATCTGAAAGTTGGTAATACGTTCAAACGTTTTTCAGGGGTGGGGAGGAGGAAATGTTTTCACCCGATAAGAGACCAGGCCTCACTAAATCCTTTGCTGTAGTTTTGAGCTCGCGATACTCTAACCCCGTTCCTTGATTGCAGATGCGTGCTCAACCACGAGCAAGAAGTATCATCGACAATGTTGGTCACCTGGCTTGGTGCCTCGTTATCAATCGGATCCATGCTCAGTTTCCCTCTTATCAATATGCTGTGATTTTTCTCTTCGACGGACTACGTGCGATTACTTGGGAATTCGGTATTACATTCGCAAGCTGATCGCACTACCTGGGCCAGATCTCTGCATCATTGCTGCAATAATCTTACGTGCTCTCGTATTTTTAATTATTTTATGTTAACTTTTTATAATATATTTTTATTATTTTCTGTAGACTGTCTACAAGCGAGGGTACTAACAATAAAAGCAAACTGGTAAACTAGGCACAAAGAGATCAATCGAATGCTAGGTGAAAGACCAAAGAGAATTTTCGTCTTGCGAACTAAGGCCACGCGTGCGAAATTAAAATTGTTCGAATTGGACGATGACGTGTTCTTCTTCCGACTTGTCGCAGCTAGCTTTGCATGTGTACACGAAAGCAGAGCCGAATTCGAGGTGATCTCGGTGGTTGCGTTTGTCGTCTGGCAGTTTTAGGTAGTTGATAACGGTCGGTAGAATCTGCACTTCGAAGATGAGTTCACTACAGCAGTGTTGACATTTGACAGGCATTTCAGATTCGGTGTAAAGAAACAATGGAGCGGTGTTGGTGCGACTGTATCTAAAAGAAAATCGAAGTACTGGAATCAGTGCCACGTCGAGTTGTACGGAAATACGTTGAAGAATGCTCATAAACAGTCATGTTCAAAAAACTAGGTAGACTAGGATGTGACATGATTCATGATTTATCAACATTGGGTAATCATTTTTCCATTTCTGTGTATTATTGATCGTGGATTCTCATGAATACCAACCAGTATCAGTAGTAGTCCATAAGAAGCTATTAAAAGAATAACAATTGCAGGAGAACAAGGACTGCTTTGTGGCCAAAATCCTTCGCCATTTCTCGCTTAATTTATTTCGATCCAGTCTGCCAGTCATTTTCGCTCAGTCTGCCAGTCATTTTCGCTGGGTTTCTCCGTGTCTGTCCTGCTTCAAATTCTGGAGTGTTCCTCCGGCGGCAGGGCAGTAGAATTAGTTTTTAGTTCTACCTGCATTTCCTTCTGTTTTTTCGCGGACTGGCGACCGGTCTAGAACGTGGGGTAACACACCTGCCCCTGTAATCATTTGCATTTCAGGCAGACAACCTGTCCGGCATTTTTTTTCCATAAGAAGAGTAGCGAAACCCAACTGTTTGGGATTATAAAGGAATTCATGATCAAACAGTACTTATCTCTGTTACCTATCGTCAACTGGGGTGATATTGGACATTGGCGGTAATATCGGCCACTTATGACTAGTAGGAGCGCTAGTATCGTTATCAATAATCAATTGGGGCAATATAAGACACAGGGGGGGTAATATTGGCTACTCATGACTTGTAGTAGGAGCGCTAGTATAGTTATTGGTAAGCAAGCTATGCGTGGCCAATATTACCACCAGCGTCCGATATTACCCCAGTAGACGGTAGCAGAAATTATACATTATAATAGGTAACATAAAGCCCGTTGTAGAAATGGGAGTACATTGATCATCGAATCGATTCCAATTTAGCACTTACACATCAAAACGTCAAAGCTAATCTTGGGAGAGACCGGTGCACCAAAAACTAGCTGACTGATACCAACCTCATGATTTGCTCGGGATTGGCTTTGATTCGCGATAGGAATGTGTGAAATAGTTTATCCCCGTGTGGAGGTCGACTCTTTTCGTATTTCTCATCTGACTGCTGAGATACAACATTCACGTTGTTGGTGATTTTCAAGCTATTTCGATTATCGCTGTTTCTTGTGTACTCAGATAGCAGATTTTGAACGTGCTCGGTAAGAGGATCTTTGTCGACTTTCTCATCGGTGGCGAAGATGAACGATGGCATGAAATACATGTTAGCGTTGTTCGTCTGCACAAACATGAATCTAGTTACGTTTTCATACAAAAAATTACACATCTAATGTAATCAAATTTGGAAAGGGCAATCAACTAGCGCTTGTAGCGGTTTTCTTCTATACATCAATACCGACACGTATTAGAAAAGGTGAAAGGTTGAAAGCTCGTAGATTCTTCTTGTAATGAGTCTCTACCATCACGTAATGAAACTTCATGAAAACGACACTGTTTTGGAACCTAACTATTATAGAACTCTCTTTCTTCAGTACTCTCTACCATCATCTTACTTTGAACGAAAGATTCTTTCGAACACCTCTCAGAATTTCTTTTGGCTTTGTTCATTACTGTTTTTCAGACCCAGGGGTTACAAATTGGACTATTTGAATTACAAAATATTCTCTATCCAGCTGAATGATTTCAAGAACCGAATACCAGTCATACATACTGAAGATCCTACCTTCGGCGATGACGGTTTCTGCTTTAACAAACTGATCAAATTGCAATTGGGAATTACAGGAGAGTCGACCGTGATTGGTTCATCTTCTTCGGGCTCTATTTCAGCAGTAGGAATGCAGTTTTTGGCTTCGATGAATGCAACATCAGGCACTTCGTTAGCATTCTCCTCGTCAATAGAGACTCTGTTGATCAACGATGCGGCTTCGTCAACGGAATACGATGATGCCTGACACGAATTGGTCGGATCGTCGCAGTCCCAGTTATTCGCATCCAAACCCCAGTCTTCCGTTGGGAAAGTCGAAATAGACGAATCTGGAAGTTTTTCTTCGACTAGAAGTTGATTTTTAAGGCATTTCCAACTGCAACACAGAAAGCAAGATGATTTTGACTGATCGAACATTAGCTAGCAACTGAAAGGAAATGTATTTCAGACATGTGGAATCCACGTATAAATAGATGTCTCCAACCTGCCAATTCTCTATTCATTTTTGGGTTCTATCAACGTTCGCGATACCATAGCACTGAATAACGTTATCGAGTCTGGTATAAGCCAACCAACGTGTATGAGAAAATTCAGCACGTAAAACGTACCTCTTCGGATTGCCCCAACAGTTTGGATTTATACATGCAAATACGTATAAGGTTCTATGATACTGCATCCG
The DNA here is from genome assembly GCA_031841125.1 of Acanthococcus lagerstroemiae. Classification (NCBI taxonomy): domain Eukaryota; kingdom Metazoa; phylum Arthropoda; class Insecta; order Hemiptera; family Eriococcidae; genus Acanthococcus; species Acanthococcus lagerstroemiae. Next base: position 28,284,202 of record CM063113.1, on the reverse strand, counting down.
TTCCTTAACAGGCGCATAGATTTGTAACAATAACGGTGTCACCGATCCGCAGACATTACAGGTTATTTTTTTCTTTGCATTCTCAGCATGTATCCAGTCCTGAAAGAAAACACGAGTATTGGTGTTTTGAAATCTGTTCAAATACCACAAGCCCGGGTTTAACGAAATCGAAACAAAAGTAGTAAATAGATAATAGGACTGTATAACATGGCAGACTTACTGGAAAACCTCCTAATTTATTAGTGGTGTAATCAACTTTGTCGGCGTAGAGTTCGGTGATGGGTTCGTCGACAAAACCGAGCTGAACCATTTTTCTTATACTGGTGTTACAGCTGTGAAGTGGTCATCACACAGTGAGGCCTAGATTGGACCAGGTTGAATGGAAATGAAGAGCACGGTTTACGATTAATAAAATAAAATCATCAACAACAACAAATTTATCCTTGCACTGCGATTTCCAATATTCCAAATTTCCAATATCTAATCAGTCTAATTGTCTAATCTAATCACGAAAATTGATTTTGTTATTTGTTTGTAATATAGTTACTTTTTTAGCCACCAGAGGATTCATTTTTCAACTTTCTGGAAAGAGACCTACTGGAAATGTGATTTTAAGTCCCTTTCCCAAGACGTTTCCGAAGGCATACAGTCACCCTTCTAATTTGGGAGAGAATAAAAGTTTCTGACGATAGACTTTGACAAAAAATATAAATACTAAATTCATTATTCATTCTCAGTTCTCAAAGCGATGAAACGATGAAAGATGTCATGTACCACGTCCAGGGCCTTGGAGCGGAGCGAAGCTCGGAGCACCGGAGCAAGCCTTTTTTGACTCCTCGGAGCGGAGCGAAAAAATCTGAAACACTCGGAACGGAGCACGGAGTAGACCAAAAAATGTAACACACTCGGAGCGGAGCAACAAATTTTTGACCCCTCGAAGCGGAGCAAAAGGAGCGGAGTAAAAAGATTGGGTACCGGAGCGAAGCTCTGGAGCGGAGCTACAGTAAATTGGACTTGCTCCAAGGCCCTGGAGCGGAGCACCGGAGCAAGCTTTTTTTGACTCCTTGGAGCGGAGCACGAAGCGGAGCAAAAAAATTGAAACACCGGGAGTGGAGCAAAAAAATTTGGAACACCCGGAGCGGAGCAACAAATTTTTAACACCTCGGAAGGGAGCCAAAAAAGGGTGCCGGAGCGGAGCAACAGTAAATTGAGCATGCTCCAAGGCTCTGACCACGTCCGCCTTATTTTTCTCGTTCTTTCGTAGGGATCCATGAAATTGAAATTTGTGGCGACTAGAGAAGACCTGACACTCATTGAATGGAGGATTGAATGTTCTCCTTCATATTATTTTGTCGGGGTCTGGATGGTCAAATAGTAGAAACTTTAGCCTTTCAACTTTCAATCAATTTCTTCTTTTATTGGTCGACTTTACGACTTAATTTTCTATTGTTCCCACTTCAAACGCAAACATGTTAATTTCAATTTCTAACCTTTGCGGCAAAATTCGGATCTTGTTTCAGATTTTATGGCATTATGAAACAAATTCCTCAAGACCAGTACTGTTTAACGAATCATACAAAATTTCGAATCCTGAAAACGGAAAGCGAAATATCTTAAAAACATACTCGATTCCCTAGCAAACCCTCCATCTTTCGTAGTACTCACTCATGCGATATTGGTAACATCTGAAAGCTTCCTTCTACCATAAAAACCGCAATATAGTTGCCGACAATTTTCAGCGAAGAAATCTCAAATGAGAAACGTAACGTTTAATACTTCTTCACGGAAGAATGACAAAAATATTTGAAGATGAAAGTTATTCCAATTAAAGAAAAAAACGTAAGCAAATTACTGGTATAAAACATGCAAGACTTGGTAAAAACAATATTTTCAAAATTATTTTCGTGAGCGTTTACTGCCGTATTAAGATAATTGGGAAATTTTCGGTGACCAGGTGCTTATCCGCAAAAATGATGACGAGATTAATTTCGAATTCTGCAACAAGAAATGAAGACAAATAATACACGAGTACCATAATCGGGCAGTTCACAGTTCAATCATCAAAACTAAACACTACAAACCAATTTTGAAGTTGGTAGTGATGAGAGTTGGACATGAGAAAAGTCTGGGGAAAATCATATAAATTGGAATTTTCACGTTGGTTGACAGATCTCCTTCGACAAGCTGGATATTTTGTATTTCGGTGGCTGTAACAATAAGTTCACGTAAAAAGACGAAAACTTGAGTCGACCTTTTCCGAAAGTGATCATGGTAAGCGAATTTCGATTTTCACTTTTTAGCACCACTGTAGAGAATTCCAAGCGCTAAGTGGTGGTTTTTTGTAAAAAAAAAAAAAAAAAAAAAAAAAAAAAAAAAAAAGTTAAGTATTTGAATAAGAACTGACGCTCCTCTTTAAAGCTCATCATGGTCTGTGTTGCTCCTGCCTATGGGAAAATGATTTTCCATTTCCAAAACTTATCATGGTCAACTAACAGTTTTTCCCGATTTCCTACAAATTTTCGGATTTTACCATGATCACTTTTAGAAAAGGTCAACTCACTTATTTCTTAATACACTACAATCTACAAATCTGACCTTTGTTATCATTTCTCCACATCCCTCCCCTCTTCCCCCAAAAAACTACATGATTAAGACAAATAGCTTACGAGTTAACCAATAGTTAACTGGCTAGGTAACTAACTAGTTAGTGAGTAACCAACCAGTCAGTCTCGCAAACAGACAACAAATAGACTGGCTGGCTGTCGCCGACGAGGTGTGGCCGTAAAATGTCTAGGAATGTCTTTTACGCTCTTGGTATCTCATGTCTCTGGCTTTCATCATCCCAGCATGAATTCAATTTGACAGGTGATAGGCACTAGGCAGCTGAATGGACGGATTTGGAACCAGGCAACAAACGAGGCAAGAAGCGACTAGGGGATAAGCCCACTAATTGTTATATGGTAAATATTCGCCATGATAATTACATTCTCGAGCATAGCCCTCAGCACATCCGCAAGTTTCAACTCTGACCAACTGCAGTTCTATCGACTTAATAGTGGCAAGCTTCTCCGTCAGTAGTAGCTATAACAGAAACATGAACGTAATCCTTCCAGCGTATGAACGTATTTTTTACAACGCGCGATGTAATTCTGAGGATTACCTCTCCAGTAAATGGTGCCGTAATTTCGCAGACTGTCGAATGTAAAACTCCTTCTATATTGAAATGAGGAATGGGTCCGTCGTAATGAGGATGTGAAGCGCGAAGAGTTTCCGGTGTTATTCTGAAATTTACCTTGCTGTTTTTCATCTTATTTAGCAGCGACACATCTTGTATATTTCCTCGCTGCCATGAAAAAACACAGCACCTTAAATTTGATATCGAACTGCGGATACTGTTTTGGGAGTGAGGGAAATATACTTACACCATATTCAACAACGAACTCCATTTCTTTCGAGATATCCTTTGCTAAAAAACTCCGTTTGATATCACATTTAAGCTTATAGTGAATATTTATGAACACACCGTGGTAGGTCTCATAGAGTACTCGATTTTGTCGTGGCTGTAACGGAATTTCAAAAGGTATTTCTGTGACACCAGCTGGCATTTTGCTGCCAGAGGCTATTTCCACTACCGCATAGGTTAACTGCATCGGCTGAAGAATACAAATAAATATAACAGTTTCGCAAATTCGACGAATAAGAACCGGAAGTATCGATTTTAATATTACTTTGACAGAATTGTAGAACGCATCGAAAACACCAACATTCTTCGGACTTATGGTTAGATTCACCATTCCATCCATTGTCAGAGTGATACCATCGTGTTTGTAGTCGGTAGGTGAGTCCAGACAAAGTACCCCTTTGATAGATTCCTACAAACATAACCGTTCATTCTCGTACCTATCAATATTATGAGCATTACAGCACACCAATGAATACTTACACCTTGACTATAAACTTTGTTCGCGCGTTTAACGCGGATGTCTATTTGGACAGCCATAGTTCACGATGTAATCAAATACGTACGAATGTGTATAGGGTTTCTATCAGGCAGATGAACATCGGCGTTTAAGTTGCGAATTTACACAGTATCTTCTTCGGAAGATACACTGTGCAGGCAGGAATGTACTAGCAAATAGAATACTGTTAGGGCGGTGGACGGTTTCTTACTTGTTGATCAGCGTTCTTTCAGAGATCATACGAATTTTTTAATCTCATTGCATGACGATTCGCGAACAGATGGGACCCTCTAATACTTACACAATACTATTTCTAATAGAACCGACAAGAAATATCTAAAAATTGAACAGTTGCATCATATGCATTACCGGACTAGCAGTTTCAGTCCTGACCCTGATAGAATCCTGATAATGCGAGATAACATGGTAAGTGATAAGCTAATCGCCCTAATAAAAAATTATTAAAGAATTCTTCACTAGGTTCGCTAGTAAGAAGTGATACTATATGCACTAGAAACGACCTAGAAAAAGTACTCAAATTTTTCAGAAGTTTAGGGCTTTTTGATGAAAATGATTTTTCTGATTATTTGCAGTTAACTTTTTTGACTTTTGCCCTTTTGCAAGAAAATCATCTGGCTGATATTTTCAAGGATTTTTCGTCATATCACTCTTCTTTCTTCTCTCCTCAGCGTCCTTAAAAATGCGCCACAAGCCACAACTCTTCAAAATAATCCATTCTTTTTCCTTTCACAGTTACGTGAAGTACGTAGCGGGAAGTTGTTAGTCGTTCCGCTCATCAACGTGGCTATTGAACCGATCACCAGAAACCAGACCATACATTATACGGATCGACGAATCTAAAACAACTTTTCACGTCAGTTAATTTGTAAAACATTTCATACTAATCAGTTCATTAATAATTCAGTTTGTGGTGTCAGTGTGTTGTGAAAGACCGTGAGAACAAGTGCCGTGTCCGTTTGTTTCGGGAATTCGTGCTATCCAAAGGTGCTATCGCAGGTAAAGTTGGTGCATTACGAAAATATTGAATGTCCGAACATCATTCAGTAAACGCGCTGAATTGAAATAATGTATAGATCAGTGGGCTAGTATCTTCGATAAAATATTTGGAATGTGAAACGGAATGAGTCATCATGGATTTATCATATCCTTGGTGTTTCTATTTCGTCAGCATTCCCGCCTTTTATTCCTGTTTTCGAGCTCGTGTCAAAAGGTTTCCAATTATTCTTACATGCATTGAGTTACGGGCTAGTACCTGTCAGAGTAATACCGAAAATTCGACTGGATGTTTTCTTATTAGTAAGGAATCGGTACATGTATATCCACTTCGAACTACTCGTCGCTGATAGTGTTATGTTAAGAAAAATTGAAACGAGGTTCAGTTAGGTACGATGTTTTCTTAAAATTCGGTAAAGAAAGCATTAGTATCTGGTAGTGTGGCGTTCACTTATTTTCATTAATATCCTACCCTCCTAATTCTATTGCAGATGTGTATGATTTTAGAATCAATTGAATAGATTCGCGATACCGCAAGAAATACATTGATTTCATAGTTTCCGGTAAGATCTACTGCGACAGACTGCTCCCATTTCATGTGTTCAAATGCTTTCGCTGGATTCAGCTGACTACAACTTTCGGTAGTTGCTCCGAAGTTACTTCCTCAAACCTTGATTATGTTTTCATTGCCGTAACACAACCTCAACATGCCGTCATATTCGTTTTAGTAGCGCTCGTACTCATGAATGGCACCCGGTCGTTTCCACCTATTTAACCCTGTCCCGTGATACAATACTTGAATCCAGCTGAAAACTGCGAAGATGTGAAGAATCTCGCGCAGTTGTCACGTGAAAGTAACGTGCTTGGTTTCCAAAGTCTATGTTTAGACTGGCAAGCCGTGCATTTTCTCATTTCACGTACGTTTTTATTTGCGAAGTACCCGTGCAATGTTTCCTGTAAGTTTATGGGCAACAGATTTTGATGCACGAATTCTCAGTGCTCTCGGAGAGATCGCTCTGAGAAATTTGTGGGACAGTACACGAAATGAGAGGAACGTAGTTGAGTGCCAGTTATTGGCAGTCGCCCTGGTAACGGGTTGATGACTATAATTACGGTATGCTGCAGATTAGGTAATAACGCCTGCAGTAAGCACGGTGCTAGTAGGCAGTATGTGAAAGCTGGCTGCCGAAAACAAGGTTATACGTTCGAGAATCGATTGAAACATCGAGATGAGAAGTGCTGGCAATCTGTGTATAAATACGGAATGATTCTAGTGTGCTATGCATTTTCTGAGATGTGATCCAGTGTAAACAGTTGTGGAGATTCTCATGTTGGATGTTACACGAAGATCAAATTTCAAACAAGGCTTGTGCGCAGAGCATGTTCTTGAGGAGAGGGGTATGAACACGAGAAATCCTGACTGAAGTTCATGAATTCCAGTTGACATGCTAAATAGAAACTTAGTTTTCCCAATTGAGATCAATATTTTCCCGACTCTAGCTCTCAGAATTTCATTCGACAAGAAAGGGGAAAAAAGGAAAAAACTACCAGCTGCTTAATGTGCCTAATTTTTCCGACTGATAGTCGACATTTCTCGAGTGAGGAAACACCATACCCCTTCGTGCCGGCCCTGATATCAGAGTAGGTTCAGGTTCTACGTTAGGAAGTCAAGGACAGGCACGCATTTCTGCGTTCAATTTATTACCGTCAGAACCTATTTAAACTTTTACTAAATCTAATCTCTTCATTTCCTTGCCCTCTCTAGCTCATTCTAGTGATTAAAGGGGCATGTTATCGAGACAGAAATCAAATTAATATTGAAAAGATGAAAGTAAATTAGTCTGCATACGATAACTCGAACACCCGATACTAGCAGTCTTTTTCAGGAGCTGTACATTCGACTGCTTCCGGAAGTTCATATGCCCAAATTTGTATATATCATGAGTTATCGGCAGAAAAAGCGACTCTTCTGTTGGATAGTAATGACCACGATAAGAAAACAGCTTCCGAAAAAACCAACTGAGCTAATTTTGTAAAAATAGCGAACAATAGAAATGCTAATACGATGTGAATTTTCTTTCAGTTGTTTATTCTTATTCTGATCGCGACTAGTCTTTAACCCGTCTGTTTTCTTGAAATGAAAATTACCTCATTCGATAATTGAAAGTTCATTTTATCCGATAATGTGTTGAGCTCTGATCGCATGAGTTGCCTACACTAAATTACTTATTCTGTGATATCAGATTACTTCGATATAACATTAGATTTTTCTAGGGAGTTCATCCGCGCTGAGTTTTCTCTTGGTATTTTCGGATTAATGAAAGTGATACAAAATCACAATTCTAAAAAGTGAGCATCTCGTGGCGATTTACAACAAATCAGGAAGGTCCGCTATAGATCGCCATCTATACATCAATAAGGTACCGGTATTGATCTTTAGCCGAGCTTCCTGATTGCAATACGCCGTAGTGGTTAATTAACTGCGGCGATCTACAACGAAACTTTCTAATTGGCTCAGATCACCATGGTAGTTGACTTACCGTTGGCAATCTACAGTGGAGCTCTCTGATTGGTTACCTATCACTGTAGGGGTTGAGGTAATAGTGGCAATCTGCGACAGAGTTTTCTGATTAGCTAGGTATTGCTGTTGGTTGCCTATGACGGAGTTTCTGATTGAGAAGTACGAATATGTTACAAATTGGTATTTGTTGCCTATAATAAGAGTTTCTAATTGGTTAAGAAGTACTGCAGTGACACTTGAGAAGGCCTTAGGATTGATTGGTTGAGAAGTATGTTAAGAATTAGTGTTGGTTGCCTGTAACAGAGTTTCTGATTGGCAAAGAAATACTACAGTGGCACGTATAGGATTGTGGTAATTTTGCGTCGCTCTTGTCTGTTTGGAAGACAAATTATAGAGAAATCTGTCTTCAAAGTTTCATGAAACTTGAAACGTGACTGTGTTCTATCCATTCATTTTCATATCCATATCTATTTGTTATGAAATTATTGCGTTGCAAAAACATTGGCACTTGGTGTTTCAGTATCTACTGATTCCTCGAGTGTGCTATTTTGAAGGGAAACCTCTAAGTAACAGAATTTATTCTCAAGATCCATCACGTCTCCGTCCCTCCTCATGGCCAACCAAACTCATATTTAAAAGTATTTCGGTTTACTTACAGGTTTGTGTGTAAAAGTGTTAACCATAGGTCACTCAAAATTGGAGTAATAGTCCGGTTGATGATCAGCAAATTATGTTCATAGTCTTTCAGCTAAGCACTCAACACCAGCCATAGAGGCTCTAGAAATAGTTTCTCTCTGTCTGTTGATAAGTCTAGTTTTAACGGCTATTCTAGAAGGAGATGTCAAAAAGTGTGAATAAGTGTTTACTGTCTGATCGATCCCCTTCTGAGTCTAAGTAAGTTTTATTGGAGGGGGTGACCAGTCTTAACACAACAAATCGAATGAATTTCATAGAATTTTAATGTTGTCTGAATAAGTCTTGAAAGTATTTGGATGGAAGCAACCATGACTAAGGATAGCTAAATGAGTCTTTGCACAGGCTGAATAAGTTTAAAAAAGTTCGAGTTATCAAGAGTTGTAATAATTTAGACTCGTCCTAATGGAGTCTGAATGAGTAATGACAGAGTGTGAATTTACCATTAACAAGTCGCAGCGATATGTCAATTGATCTCACTATGATCTCAATTGGTTTTACTAAATCGTTGCAGAATGGAAATGAGGCTTCTGTGAATCTTGACGAGTCTTAATGCAATCTTCATGAGTTTGAATGAATGTAGATAAGTCCTGAAGCTATCCGACTGAGCAAAGGCGTTTGAATAACTCTCAATGGAGTCTTGTAAGAGTCCGAATAAGCGAGAACTGGTCTTTGAGTCCGAATGATGAGACTGGAAAGAATTTTGACTTGATCTGAATGAGCTTCAAGAGTATGAAGATGACTAAAGTAGTCGCGAGTGAGAGCTGTCACTTGTATAACAGAATGCCTTGTTGCAGCAATCAGCTAATCTAATGAGTGGTTTTAACAATATTCACGTTTTCGTAGCAAATGCATTATTCATTAATCTGTATAATACTGAAAATTTGGCTTCTTTTTCTGCCTTAGAAGATATCTGAGCAGAGCGTACCAATAATTTCATAGTTTCCCAGCTTAATCCTAAATTTCTGTAATTATTATAGAAGATTTCTTATGAAAATTCTGTGTTATTCCAGTAGTATGTAGCTCCCTCTCCCCTCCTCTTTCCGAAGGAAAAGTCAAACGAATTATCTAAGTGCTGAAAAATGACAGAAGCCGATCTGTTACCCTAAACTGCAGACAGTTACCTATTCTGACAGTAGGCAGGCAGTTAGAAGAGGTGGCTGAAGACGGCACAGCCGCTTTAAAAGTCCGTCGTGGACTTGAGCCGCCCTAGCATATGTTAGCGCTACTGCTGCTCCTCTGAAGAGGAAAACTGCGAGAGAACCATAAGTAGACCATTCGGAAGATGGAGAAATGACTTCCAATGCTAGAATTCCTTTGTATACTCTGTTCCGCGAGAGTTTGCAGTCACATCAGAACAATCCTCTTTCCTCGCGAACATCGAAATGTTCATCACAAGTAATGACGTCACTGCACCCTTTCGTGAAACCAGGGTCGGAAAAGCCGAAACTGAATCCGAATCTCGAAGTTTAAGAAATTGTGCTGTCTCTGAAGCCAAATCCGTAGCTAAGTGTAATCACCTTGCGAGGGGAAAGCCGAAACTGAAATTCATAATACAATTTTACTGAAGCTGAAACAAAGCCGTAATGTATCAGATTTTAATGGCTTCAGTTTCGGCTTAATGTCATATTGCCATGATCCGTGATACGGGATTTTGACGTATATCCACTTGAAAATGTCCCGGGAAAAGTACCTAAAGATTGAGATCGATGTTTGATTAGGTGGAAATGGACCTGAAATTTGAATGATTTATGGAATGTTTCTCAGATCCCTTGATTGACCTTACTATAACAAAAAAGATAATACCAGTATTCAGATGACGAGAAGTCGAAACTCGAAGCTGAAGCTGAAGTAATATCAGTGAAACTGCATCCAAAACCGAAGAAAATTTCTGAAGCTGAAACCGAATCTGAAAGATCCTTCCAACTTGTAATTAATCAATCAATTCAGCCTTTAATCACCATAAGTGAACATAAATTTATGTGTACAATATTGGTTGGAACGCCCGCAACACAAGACCCCCCCCCCCCCGATAAACGATCCATTTCCACATTTTATTGGCTATAAACAATATTTTTGAGTCCGTCTGTATCAGTCTCTCGGCAGCGTTCAGGTATCACCGGCGCCACCCTATACATCATGCGCCCTTGGGCATAGGCCTCTCCTACCCGTTTCCAGCACTTTCTGTCTCTAGCACTTCTCCCCCAGGCTATCCCTCTCGTCTGGATGATTTCGTCTTCCCATCTCAACTTGAGTCTCCCTACCTTCCTTTTTTTACCCCTCGGTTGCCAAACTAATACTTTCTTTTCCCTTCTCCCTTCCTCCCTCCTGGCCACGTGTCCGGCATAGTTCATTTTGAGTTTTTTTATTTCATACCTACAGTCGATGATTTTGCTCTTTCTCCTGACTGCCAAATTGCTCACTCTGTCCTTCCTCATTAAGCCAGTCATTATACGCGTTCCATGGCAGTCCGGGTTCTTGCCGGTCCAATCAGCTGTCGTTCCGAGGGAGCCCACGTTTGTGTTTGTAATTAAGCTGAATCCGAATCTAAGTTCATAAGTTTCGACTTCCCACCCCTGCGTGGAACAGAGTATAGTGACAAACCTAGTTTTGCGACTTCGCAATAGTAATAATTTCCAGCAGCATCTTATTGTAGCAGGCTTGTTAACTCAGACCTGAACGCGAGCCATGAGTCGCAATGACACCCTAACCATCTCCACTACTACCACCCTCCCAAACACTTTACCTCAAATCCAGCTGCTCAGCTATTGAATATTGCAAGAGCACTGCTCATTTATCCAGTTTGTTGGCGAATGAAATGCATTGATGCAAAATATATTAGGATCTGAACTGTGGAGGTTACGAAAAGACAGACAGGAAGATGTTTTTCATGATAGACAGGAAGATGTTTTTCATCGTATCACGATCCAGCCAAGCGGGCAGAAAGAAAGAAATACTGAAGTAGATGAAATAGCTGGCTGAAGGGCCGATAGGCAGACAAAAAACAAATGTGTCACCAAAATGAGAGGCGTCTAAAGCATGTTATAATCGATTGCTTCTTTATATCTGGCTGGAAATTGTGGAGCGATATTCCAAAACGGCCTATGTCCATTTTTGTCGAAAGCGTTTTATAGTGTCATCTAGTAGAAGATACCTATAACTATGTACTCACTATCAACCAACCAATATTCAGGTCGGTATTCTACTAGGCAACTTCAGTGTCACTGGTGGCACATAATTTATATGGTATACACAAGAATACCACGTTATTTCATCCTCCTGTAAAGTTTTGAAAAGTGGACAGAGGCCGTTTTGGAATATCGTTTCTTGCTACCTATGATCTGCTATCCAAATTGAGTGTGACTATGTCTATGTTGTGAGGACCTAAGAAAGACATCTTATTGAAACTTAATTTTAGGTTTCTCTATGTGGGCTTTAAAATGGCGTACAGTTACGCTTTCAGTTTAAGAAAGTAATGATTTCTGTTTCTGCGCAAAATGTCATTCGAGCTGTGTTGCCCGTTGGTGATGTCACGACAGCAAGTTTCCGGCACAGTTGTGCCAGCTTGCAATATCTAATTCGAAGCACACCCGCGACGCGCTGTAGCTGAACCGAGAATGATCTAAGCATTCAAAGTCTTCCTAGTGTAATTTGATTATTTTTTCGGTTTTCAGTTACACCATGTATAAAGCACGAACGGTAGTAAATAATTTGGTCCCGTTTATTCCGAACGTGGCGGGACGCGAACGATTCGCATCATGGTTGCTGAGTTCAAATAGAAGTTTCTCCATCAGCCGCGTGCGAACGCAGACCACCTCTCCGGCGTCCGCCGAACCCTTCCTCAATGGCAGCTCGTCCAGCTACGTCGAGGAGATGTACAACGCCTGGCTGGAAGATCCGAAAAGCGTTCACAAAGTGAGTTGGTAATGTTGGTACCCTTTCGAACATATCAGGAATTCAGAATTGAATGTTGGAAATGCAATGTATATACTAAGTGCCATTTTTTTTTTTTTTTTTTAAATGTAAAATACGCCAAGTCACATCCCGCATGCATACAAAGGTTCCCAAGTGTAGGAACACTATTCATATTTTCATCAGAAGATTTCATTGTCTGAAAATCTATAACTTTACTATACTATATAAGTGCCATCCAGGTACTTCGCTGAACTGCAAGACATTGTCATTGCATTGCAAACTTGTTTTCCTCTCTCTTGTAAAATTTTGTTTCTGACACTTAGCATAATTTTCATTTCCAGTATTCAAAACTGCTTTCACCCTTCTAGTATTGCGTAGTATGCATTGCAGACTTGTTTTTCTCTGTCTTGTAAAATTTGGGGTTTAGCACTTAGCATACTTGAGCATTTCCGGCATTCAGTTGTTTGCAACGAGCTCGAGAGGGGGAAAAGTAATATTTATTAAAGAACAGTCGCGTAGCTAACAGTTGGTTGAAGGGTTTGTGTGCGCGTTGGCTCCAGTGGAGGTGTTTACAATACAATTTAGTAGGCGGAGGCCGCAAAACGTTGCTGATAGGTTATCCGCGTGAAATGGTAAAATTGTGGGAGCAAATCTCTCCAGGTTGAAGTCAGACAGCGAGATATTTTATTAGTTGCTGCTAGATATCTGCAGATTTTGCTAAGTAAGTGACACTGCCAGGCCGAGAGATATTCATCGAGCTGGATATCTTATGCGGCAGGCATATAAAAAAAACTATCTAGGCAACTAGGAACGCAGGTCAAACCAAGGGAAGCAAGCTAGCAATCCTTCACTCTCGCTGACAATCAGCCAAATAATCAAAATCAAGAAGCCAGTATCAAAAACCCCCTAACTGTCGCCTCTTTGAAAAGATTCCTCAATCCGAGACCGTCACCTTGCCAGACAGATAGATCGCTGCGTTAAACAGAAAGAAAGAAGAGCACGAAACACCAAGCAGGGGTTTAAGTGAGTGTAGGCAATGATATTGAAACATGACGCTATAATAGTAATATCATGTTAACGTGCATAAAAGTTCTTCAGATATCCTTCTCCTGTACACCCCTGAGAAACAGTACTGTTATTTCCCGGTTTCAGGGCCTATTTTTGGTTATACATGATGAATTTCGAATCTTGATAATTGTTTCACTCATGACGATGTTTTCCGTTTCAGTCGTGGGATGCATTTTTTCGGAGCAGTTCAGCCGGACGCAGCCCCGGACTAGCCTACCAAGCGCCGCCGACGCTGGCTGATCCTGGACGTAACCAAGTGCCCATCTCCAGCGTCGTACCCTATTTCGGCTCGGGCAGTAGTCTAGGAGGGCCGGTAGATGAAAAGATCATCGACGACCACTTGGCCGTGCAAGCGATCATTCGTTCGTACCAGGTGAGGATCAAACCAAGTTTTCTATCCGACGCCGCTTCGCGATTCCCGAGTCGAGTTCAGACAGCATCCCGAGTAATTATTTTCGTGCGAGGCATTGAAAACGGCTGAGCGAAGAAGTCGTGATGATTTTGGCTTCGTTTTGACTAAAACTATTGGGAAGTTTCCAACTGACGATTCGCAGTTAATGACCTTCACCCAATTATCGCACTATAGGTCGTATTGTTTCGTTGTGTGACCTTTGGCTGTAATATTTTTCGAAGGTATTCTGATCGGGCGATTAATTTTGTTTGCCTGGTTTGGTTATCCGATGAGTTTTCGATTATTCCCGCGGCCGTTGAGAATGCGACCGTATATCTGGTGCTGGAAAATACGAGTCACAAAAGCCATCTACATCGAATGTGGTAATGGATGAATCAGTTTTGCAGCACACTTCATATTTATTCATATGCTGTCTCGATTCCTCACCGATTGAAGAAAAAAAAGTGCAAACATATAAATTGCTCGAGAAGGTCATTCGAATGGGACACGGGACGCGTGGGGTTGAATATTGATTTTTCGTCTTTCTCGGGTCGCTGTCGTAAAAATTTTCTTGGTTTTTCTTACGATTGTTGAATGTCTTCATTTCTATCGACGGTTTGCGGTACTTATCAAGAAAATTACCTGTTTCTCATCGTAAACATCTGAAAATGGAACGTCGTTTGTCGATACATGGTGAACTTACGTAAAGTTTATTGATGTTACCAATCTGAGAGGTGTGGCGTGTCGAGAGTACATCCGGAGTGAGAGGAGTGAGATGAGATGGTGTAGTTCGGTTCATTAATGTACCAGTTGGTTTCTAGGTCCCGCCCATCCTTTTCCCCCAGAAGCCCTTGGAAGAGACAAATCTGTAAATCGAAATACGGTAGTAAAGTTCACTGCTGGTACGAGTACATCCCCTATGATAATTGATAATAGTCGAAGCATTCTAAAACTACTTTTAAAAAAATTTAAGAAGGAATGAAAAAATGTGTAACATTGGAATAAGTGGCCCTTCTCAATTTTTTTTTTTTTTTTTTTTTTCCTGTAAAATTTGCATAATGGCACTTGGAAGGTTTTATCATTTAAGCTGACAAGGTGTAACTTGAAGAAAACAAGTGAAATATTGATGAATTTTAATTTTTAATACCTGTATGGATACCCTGTAATATATTATATATTTTTTTTTCATGCATTATTTTAACGTCCTGAAAGGTGCCAAGGATTCCTATGTGTAATTCATAATCTCGCCGATTAAAAAAGTTAGAGGACCCATGTTTCGCAGGCAAAGAAGGGCAAAATTTGAACATAATCATATTTATACCACAATATGCTTCCTTACACGTTAACTGGTCGCAAATTTCTATTGTTCCCGTCTTTGAGAAAAGCTCTAGTTAAATCAAAGTTTCTACAAAGTACATACTACAATGTGGCGCCCAAACTTCCATTGCCCAGGTTTTTCTTTCCGCTTCTTTTGTAATAAAATCATTATATTAGAGGTTAGAACATGGAAAGCGTATAGGCTTTGCATTTTACAGTAAGATGTGTTGTGGAGTTCTCATTAAGATCTGATCGCATTCTGTTGTCTGGAAACCTAAGTTTGGTGGATTATTCGTCTTTCGACGCTGCTGCACGATGTTTCACTGGTGTTCTAGGGTGAGACTTCATCACTTTTCTTGTGGTTGTAGGCCAGAGGCCATCTAGTAGCCGAGCTAGACCCATTGGGCATAATGTACGCGGATTTACACAGCAAAATAACACAGACATTGAACGCCACCATGGAGAAGGTAGAAACGAGCAATATTCCGCGGGAAGTCGTCGTGCGTCAGCATCTTCACGCATTGGGTGAGCCGAACAACACAACCAGGATCACCACCGTGACTGTGTGCCGTGCCGTGCCATGTTTTTTTACATTCTCACTAACATCTTGTGTACTTCGCGTGTATTTCACATCCTAACACGTGTACGAGCTTTGAATTATTTTGAATCACCCACGATACCTTGTATCCATTTACCCGCCGTATTATGTGTGTACTTCCTGGTCTGCCACTGCAAGGTCCTTTGACTAGAGTGTGCGTTTGTGCCGTCCCAGACTCATGGATCAGGTATGGAAGAAACGATCAATTTGAAGTAATGTCCGCGGAATGCACTCGTTGTACGACCTCAGTACATTCATCAAGGGGCATTTTCTTCGCCGGGAAGTCGATGAATCGAAAGTAGTCAGTCACTTGCGTTTTTATGAAACGATTGCTGTCGAAATTCAGTATTCCTGTTCCAACAGTTCTACCGTTTTGCTGATGACAGTGATCGTGTTTGAGCGCAGAGTTGAAGCTTGCAAATTGCACACTGCACGCAAGTTTTTGAACTAATTATTAATGCGCAGCAGTTCAAGTTTTCGATAGTACCTATCGGGTGTGATTAGTGTTTCTACGCTAATAATTGGAAATTTTACCTTACTACTTGCATTGAGTCGGCTAGTGCAGTCATCGGTAGATACCTCATCACTATGTGGTTCGATCGCTGCCCTCTTTATTTTTGTATTCAAATTGACTTCAGAAAGATAGTAGTTCGCCGTATGATTGAAGTCATTATCTTCTTGTTTACGCTTCAGTTCGAGGAAATCAGACTGTGCCAAAAAACAGAAAAATACTTGTGTTTATTTCAACAGCTGTATGAATCAAACTATTGCGTTGTATACGAGCGACATTAAAACGTCTGCGCCGGTTTCTTACCGTTATGCGAGTACGATGAGAGCATTAGACGACGGTTTCCGTTATGGCAGTTCTAGAAAATTACTGTTTTCCTCTGTCGGAAAAGTGATGAAGGTCATATTATTATTTGGATTGATGTCTTTGACCATGACATTTTAGTTTTAAAGATCTCGTTATACTCATTGAGAATTGTCCTTGGTTCTCTAATCCTAAAGCTTGACAGGTGAATCAAATAGGGCAAGAACTGGGATCAAATGACTCGAGTATTTTAACTCGACATCCTCGGGTCTGATCGCCAGACTAGGAGCCTGTATAAGTGCATTTATTGACCCATTGACTGCTGTTTCACCTAGTTTTTGTAGTATTAACATTATTAGCACGCTATGTGTTGTTTGTGTACATAGATCCGTGGTCACCATATAGCCAAATTAGATCCGCTGGGTATTTCAAGCGCAGACTTGGATGATCGACATCCACCGGAGTTACTATATAATCATTATTCATTCGGTAAGCATTGAAATTGTTTTCAATTCTCGGTTTCACGATGAGTCGTGCGAATACACTAGCCCGTTAGTTCTGCATTCAACTATTAAACGGGGTGTCCGCGTAAGATGAGCCATCGACAAACCGTAGATAGATAGAATACACTTGTATGAGGCGGCTGAATCAAGTACATTGATAAGTAGCGTGATGTTAGATCTCTTGAGGGGTGGTCTTAGAGGCGCTGGAGGTGTATACTATGGTTATGGACAAAGTATAAACTGATTTCGAGTACACCTTTTCCACCAACCGTGCTTGGCGCTGTATGTCTTTGTCTATCTCGACTCTGATCTCTAGTGGGGAAGAGGCAAGTTTTCATTTGTAAAACAATTCTGGTTGGCAACCTGCCTTGTATGTCTCAGGTCTTGAAGTTAGTGGCTGAGAAAGCCACATTTTTGGTGAAATTCAAGATGCTAACTTTGATTCAGGTTCTTCAGGTTAGGGGTGAGATTGGAGGTAGAACTGAAGTACTGTCGAAAGTGAATTTCCTCCGTCAAAAAACGATATCCGAAACACTATTGATGTCAAGAGTACATAACTGTCAATATTTTAAGTTTTAACTTTCTGTGAACCTTTCTTTGTCGGAAGGGGGCTAATGCTGTAATAACTTTACGATGAACACAGTGACTCCAAAGTCTTATCTTTGTTATATTGAAGCTACGTGATGTCGTATTGAGGTGTAATTATCGGATATGGATCGTTTCCAGAATAAACTGAAGAATGGGTTCTGCCTTCCTGATGATCACGAAGTATTCGGGAGGAAACTTTCGATTTATGTACTAGAAAATTGGCCTTCACCCCTGGGAATGGTCCAACATCTTAGTGACAGACAAGACTACTGAAGTATGCCGAGGTGGGCGATTGAGCAGACCGCAAAGCTAAAGATCCCTAATATCTTGTTACTTCGCTGTGAGCAATTACTTTTTGTAGTTTTTGTTTTCATTTCTTTCTTTAAGAAAAAGGAAATATTAGCTGATAGTAAAATGGAGAAAAGTCACTGATGATACTCATAGTTTAGGAAACGGCTTTTGCCGAACTAAGCCGAAGTAGTTGTGCAGTGCTAGGTGACATTGTTGTCAAGTGACACCGTATGCTATTGGTGTTCCAGTGACTTAGCATACTCTGTCACTCGATTTTAGTTTCGTGTATTACTGTTTGTCATGTTAGCGACGGATAGGTCCCCGACACCGCCACAGAGCTATAAGTTGAATTTGGAAATTTACCGCCAGATTTCGTGGATTTGTCTGGAAAATGAAATGAGAATTTGAAAATAAAACGAATGAATTGTAACACTAGTTCTGTCATGGGGGATGTGGAAACTGCGTCCAATAATCTTCAAAGAATGCGTCATCTTATGCGGGACACCTCGAATCGTTAATCGATGCATGTATTGGGTACTCATTGATAGTTGCTTTCCGTTATGATCTTCGTATTCTGTGTTTACGAGACAGTGTCGTCATTGATGGCAATTTTCTTCTTTTTCTCATCAGTTGTCTCTCGTTTCTGAAAACAGTATTATTTTTAAATTTTGTTACTTATAGAGCTGTATACCTAATTCTCTTATGCATGTGTTGATCATTTACTTGATTTAATTTGTCTTGCTTTGTTACATTTTAATTTGCTATTTTTCTGTTTTCTTTTTTTTTTTTCCCCTTCCGAATTTTCGATAATTTTATAATATAGGGAGTAATCGACCCTCTACTACGTATTCCAAACATCTACAACGTAAAGTAGCCGCTATGACGGAGCGTACGTACAATGTTTATTGCTTTTCTACCTAATTTACAATTTTTTTTTTTTTTCTCGAATGATGAACGTTTTCACAGATCTCATTCATAAAGCTTGTTTTTTCGTTTTTAATTTACGCTCGATAATATTTTAACCACACGTAAGCACGTAAAATACATACTTAGAGTAAGTAGGCGGGAACGTCTGTTGACTATACGATAAACTCGTTAACAATTACGTGCTCTGGTTTTAACCGGTAACTGTGAAGTATGCACGTAAAGATCGGTGAAAACTCCTTTAAATTATCACACATGTATGCTAATTGTAGGAGTAGTGTGACAGTTGCGCAATGTGTGCCTGTCATTTACGTGGTTCATCCTGGGTGGGAGTTGACAGGTAATATGATGAAGATGGCGATCGAATACTTGAGCAAACCTGGATGTCCTGAGTGAGTAAGTGAGCCGAACTAATGTGACATCTTAACATACCCAAGCTCTGCCGTGTCGTCTGATCGTTATCCCTTGGAGTTTACCTTCGTAATGTTTCAATACCCAAAATATACGAGAAAAGTGTTCGTTAATTGTCCCAAAGCGGGCATCACTCGCCGCGGTACTGCTGCCGTCGTTCAACTAGTAGCTGATAGTGTTAAAGTAGATGATAGGTATTTACGGTTTGCGTGTGCCGTGACGTGTATTTTCCGGTTCGTGAAAGTGTTTTTGTTTTTTCAGGTTGGTGAGGTCATAGAATATGAAAGTGATAAGACCCGAAAGCGTAGCAATTGTTAAATGCAGTTCGATTTCCGTATTCCTAAATAAATGTAGACAAGAGTATTCAGGAGGGGGCCCAAGGGTGTCAGGAAAGCCACTCAATGGCACCTCCAGGGAAGGATAACGTTTTGACTTGAAAACTGTTATATTTTTTTTTATTCATCGATAGGCGCATGCTCTGAGCACCTACTCGATATAAGGTTATTGCGCTCCTGAAAGGAGTCGTGTTAAGTGAGCAATGTGGTTATGATTTTGGAGACCCACCGGCTTCCATTTTCATGAAGTTGATCCCAAGTAATTGATAACAAATACGTGGGACCGATGATTACTGATGCATGTGCATTCGCACGAAGGCCTGAAAATTCTGGGGAAATCAGAATGCCTTGCCCATTACGACGGCAGTTCCATGTTCCTCGAAGTGCATACTGACATTCGAAAACACAGTTGGTCCTTAGCTGTATAGGGACCACGTTTTCTCGGCGTACTTATCAATAATTTTCCCCGGGACCGGGGCCTCGAGATGATTACCGCCTCCCGAAACTAGACCCCCGTCGCCATCATTAGCCTCATTTGCTACGCAAAAAAAAAACATTTCATTTTCATCCACGTCGACAAAAATTGCCTGGTCTTTTAACGTAGGCTAGAAACTTTAAAAAATGTCCAACTCCTGAATAAGTTCTTGGTGAAGGTTTACTTCGCATAAAATTTACCATAGTTGCGGTCTATTAATCAAAAAACACCGATTTCGAAGAGAAATGGTGTAATCGGTCGAATCCCTACTATTCGAAAATTGATTCAAATTCTTTCCGAGTCGACTGAACTAACATCATGTTATACATCTTCAAATTTAGCTCTTATTCAGCTGAAGCCCGTTTTGCCGTCCCTTAATTATGTATGAATGTCGCTTATTAGGTTTTGGGAAATGGCTGAATTCATATTCTCGATACCCATTTGAACATGAATTTGAGATTAAACACGTTCCATGTATGAATCTGAAGATCGAAAGCCTGCTCCCCAACTCCAGGCGGATTGTTCACCTGAAATATTCATAAAATTGGAAAGAGCAAGTGTGTTATTCGCGGATCTAGTCAGACAGAGAGGCAGACTGTTAGCCTTACACAGGAATGGATAGAAAAACCAACAGCAAGTCATTAACTTATCTCACAGAGCAAACGGCGATTGGCAGGTTGGCAGGCAAGCAGAAAACTATCCTCCATATCATTATGAAACTGAACCATGACTTTTCCTTTTTTTTTTCTCCCTTTCTTTCTTCATTATCATTTTTTATGTTTTCAATTTTCTTTGTAGTGTAGGACTTGCTGTTCCTTTGAACGAAATCAGAACCATCATCTCTGTACTCTAGAAATCTTCCCCGATCTTCTTGCGGCCTTCTGAAAAATTCTAGAATCCGAGACAGTCAGCTCAATCAGCTGTTTGTCTGTCACATTTTCGGCTACCAGCGATCGGCGATAGCTCGCTGTTGAACCAGTTGTCTTCTAGCTGTATTTCTGCGTACTAAGAACCTGCTGTCTTCTGCCGTGCTGAGGAGAAAACTCCAGGATCCAAGGCAGACAGGCTGAAATAAGCAAGCCTTTGAAATTGATGAATCTATAGTCCGTTCTAAATAAGAATGCCGAAAACAGTTGCGAGTACGGTTGCATGTGGAGAAAGGAAAAGGTAGTTATTCACACAACGCCACAAACCGGAACATGGATATTCCCCAGAGTTAAAGGAGATCTGACAAAATTTTTGAAATTTAGTTATTGATGGCATTATGTTCTATAAATCTGAAATTTTCGCAGTGATTGATAACGTAAAAATGTTTTTTGGGCTTGCATAGATACGCAGCGAAGTGTGAAACGCCTGAACTGTTTTCGGCATTCTTATTTGGAACAGATTATAGTCGAAATTAAAATCGAATCCAGAGAATCAGAATACTTGGGTATTATTTGATGCCTATATTATTATATTTCACATTTCGACCTTCTACTCTTTCCCTTTTGCGTGACATATCATGGCGAAGTTTAAGTTGAGGGTTGCACTGATTTCAAAGATATTCTGTACTCGAGAAAATCGAAACGTAATTTGTTTTTACATTTTCGAGATATTCACTGACAGAGACGTTCTGAAATATCATTTTAGGAGAGATGATAAGGAAAAATCTAATTTTGCCATCTGACGAAATTATTGGAAAAACGGAGGAATTTAGCTCAGATTATGCTCACTAGGGAAATGCGGCGTGCTGATTGGTGTATTTGGATGAAAATATGATCGTGACAAAAATGTTCTGCAAAAAAACTGAAGTTGGGCTTATCTGAAAGGAAATGATTAGGGCTAACACTTTGAGGCCACTTTATACTGGCCGTATGGCCGTAGCTTAAGCCCTAAACTTAACGGTCAATATAAACCAACCTTGAATAAGCAAGGAATAAGCCGTAGAAGTTGGATTTGATTTAACTTCTAAGTTACAGGGATAAGTTACTGTCAGGTTAAGTCCAGTGTAAAACGGTCGCAGTATAAATAGTTGTTTCAACTTTTTTGTGTTTAAGTTACGGGAATACGTTTACAGTTACAGCCAGTATAAAGCGGCCTTTAGTTCTCTTCAGTTTTCCAGAAAAAACAATATTGAAGATGCTATTTTACTTGTACATATTTTTGTGGTAGACCTAAACATACCCTGATCTTCTTTTCGTCCACGACACTATCGCATCTACAGGAGTGTCCAAACGCGAATAAGGAAAACATATGGAGCAAAGATCATTATGTTACTACTTGAAAATGAAAAATTTGTTAGAAACCTGAAGTTTTATTATCGAATGGTAAGAACATTCTGGATTAAAAAAATATATCTTTGACTTCTTAATTATTTCTCATTTTGAAGTATGTATTTACTTAATGATCTTTGCTCCATATGTTTTTCTTATGGGAGTCGATACGTTCGTTTGCGAAAAGACTGATATTTTGGCTAACAGTAACTCACTGATGAGCACATCGTGACGTAAACGGTAAATAAGCCCATTGACTGTTGTCGAGGTGTGCCGTTAGATGGTGGGGGAGCTACGTCTCCCCACAAATTTGAAAATAACTCCAGTTTGAAAATCAGCTATCTTTGGTTCTACAATTTGTAAATATGATTTTCTTCTCATTTTGGTCGATAGCCGAACTTGTTACCAAATTGGAAAAATTTAGACAACCCAGGCCCGTTGCCAGAGAGGTGCTAGGGGGTGCTGAGTACCCCTAGCGATTGTCAGAGCCCCCTCCCCTGGCCAAAATTTCGTGAATATAACGAATTCCTTAAAGTTGGTTTATACTGGCCGTATGCCCGTAACTTGAACCCTAAACTTGACAGCCAGTATAAACCAACCTTGAATAAGCATGGAAGTTGGAGTTGAGTTAACTACTAAGTTACAGGCATAAGTTAGGCCAGGTTAAATCCAGTATAAACGGTCGCATTCAAAATATGTAGTTGTTTCAGTTGTTTTGTGTTCTAAGTTACGGGAGTAAGTTTACAGCTATACACCCAGTATAAACCAACTTTTATATGTATTTTTCCCACTAGTTTTGTTCAAAACTTTTCTTTCCTCTACATTTTAATGTTTATACACTTGGCAACACTGAGTTTGCTTTGAAAGACAGATAAAGCTCTAGATAGGAGAGTACAATCGTCCGCCATTCTGAATCCAACCGCGCTCGTCGATGCCGAATTGACTACGCGGTACGCTCCGCATAGTCGGATTCGGCATCCACGGGTACGGTTGAAGTCAAAATGGCGGACGATCTTACTTACACGAAGTATACAGAGAATTTTTTTACTTCCAAAAGTTTGTAAATGTGATCCTTGTCAAAGTATTGATTTTGTTTCACGTGATATATTCGATTTTTTATTTTTTCAATGAGTTGTCAGTAAGTTGAATCACCAGTTTTGATTATGAATATTGAAACAAATTTAATCAGTGGCGTAGCCAGGATTTTTCCGGGGGGGGGGGGGCAAATTAGCTTTTCAAGGGAGAAACAGTCGAAAATTGAGGTATTTTTTAAAAATCGTTGATATTAGAGGACTGTTTTGTAAAAATGATGAAGGTAAAATTACTGCTCGCGCGAAAATATTTCGGGGGAAAAACGTGTTTTAAAGGCGAATTGCTCATTTTTGCATATTTAACGTTCAATTTCAGGTGCCTTGGGGGGGGGAGCATTTGCCTCCTTCGCCCCCCTGTAAATAGTCAGGACCCCTACCACCGACGGCTGGCTGCGGGCATGGGACAACCCCTCCCTCAGTCTCCCATTCAACCCCCTTGCTTTAGTATGCCACTGACTATCACGGCATTGATTCTTCTCTCGGCTGTTAGTTCAGGTTCAGACGATGCAGCGAAATTGATTCAGCATTTTCGGCGGATGGCGAGTCTAAAAATCACCGAACAAAAATAATTCCGGATGAGTCACGCGTGTTAACTTTCTAAACGACGATACTCGATGTGCGATACTGTGTAACCATTTATAAGGAAATTCGTCCATTCTTAATTGGATGGATGACGTCTACATCAGGAGAAGGAATGTGGATGACTAACACCCGAACACGCGTCCAATAGTTCACCGATCAGATGCAAATAACATGAACGAGAGTTGAGAGTGTTTATGCACAGTAGCACAGTTGAATCAAGAATCGATTTGATTCCATTAATTCTTGGAATCGTACGATGCAGAAAAATGGCGTTCACGTTAGATCTTTAAGAAAATAAACAGGCTTCGCGACCTTGTACTAGTTCAGTGACTGAAATACAGCCGTGTCGAAGTTTTGCGAAATCTTGAAATTTTTACGTTGGTGAACTAGTTGAGATGAGCAATCAAGGCATGAGCCATTAGGGTTCCGCTATATAAGCGGCAACTTGTGAGTAACCAGCAGCCAACCAAAATGTTACGTTTTTGTGCTGGTTATTCGCAAGTCGCCGCTGATTTAGCTACTGCCATATATTGGAATTCCGGTGCAACATACGAGCTAACATAGCGAGACGATCTTGACAACTAATTGCATGCTGAGGTATCGAAATCGAGACTTTCAGGACCCCCCCCCCCCAACACCCAAGTTCGTGAAGCGGAACCGACCCTCTGGTTAGTGAGGTAGGTGTTTCATTACGAATCTATTCATCGATGCACGATTTTCGATTATATTTTACTTCTCCGACGTTAGTGACAGTGCCCCTATTCCCGAAAACGAGTCAGTCGGCCAGGAAACCACGATGTACCCTGGGTACTGTAGAAAGGCCAACGTGCTCGTAAACGCGAACTGAGCGAGCGCAGGTGGAACTAGTTTTACGCCATATCTTTTTATATTGCGTTGGTCATTGTGCTTGTATCGTAAACCAGCTGCTCTTTTGACCCAGATTCTAGATACGTCTACCTTTGAAATAAAAGAGCGCGTTCGACGAGTACCCACGGGCCTGTGGCCTGCGATACTGAGAGTATGTAGAATGAAAACGAAATTCCAGTTTCTCTCTCTTCGAAGTATGTCCCAGTGCGATCGAGAACGAGGATAGAGAATGCAGAAGTAGAGTTTTGAACATCCAGTTCGCGCGTCTCTCGACAGGTTCATGAAGATGATCCAATCCAAACCTCACTTTCTTTGAAACTGTTACGTGGTTGCATATCTCTAGGATAGCAGGCGCTGTGGTGTTGGAGGAACTATATGGTGTGGTGGGACGTAAGGCGATGCACGCATGCCAAAGTGGCCCCTGAGACACCGCACCCCCGGCACCGGAAACTACCCTTTCGGGCATCGCGTCAGTACCGAGGGTTTGCGAGATGTCACGTGATGTACCAATGAATTAGAGTGTTGGAGGAATTGCTAGTACTTGAAATTGGACTGGATGTGAGTTTGCCCTTCGTTTCCAATTGTTAACGAGTTTATCTGTGTCATAACCCTGTGGGACGATCGTGTACGTATACTATGTACTTTCGGTTCATGCTGCCTTTTCTTGTATTTTGTTTCTGGTCCCAAATTGGGTGTGTTTTGTGCCAAAAATGGGGAACTGCGCTTTCATTCGGGATATATGGCTGTAACGTTCTTAAATTATCAGCTGCTGGGAGAGTCATACTGTTTGTATCTTATCAATCCGAAAACGAGATTAATGAGATCACGACGTGCATTTACATTTTCTCATTTTTTTCTTATTGATTTATTATATTTTTAGAGTAACGAGCGTTATAATCGCATGTAAACAATGCTGTTAACTTACATTATGATTACTAAATCATATTTCGCAATAACATTGTTTGTCAGGTAGACGGCGTCGCAAGGTCACGTTCATTAGATACATGGTGCTTCGAACCGACCTACGCTGGGTTTGACTGTCAGACCACGAGGAAGCTGTCTATTCGAGTGCCTCTGTACAAAAACTGTATCTTCCGTCTTCCGGTAATTGTTGGCAAACGAAGACCATCAATAGTGGGAATGACTCGCTTTAAGATTAGAACGACGCCCTTGAACGGGTATCGAACTACTTCGAACGATAAGAACTGAACGGTTCATATGTGCCAAACTAACCAAAATACTTAAAAAAAGAAGGAAAAAAGCTCGTTAGCATAAATCATTACGCTACCCAGCGGTGGTTATTTCGAGGCACCTTGTATATTTTACAATTTGCATATGAGGTTAATACACTGGTAATTTTTTTGTTTCCGTATTACTAACTTTTTTTTTCTTTCTTGAATCTCGAATGACACAGAGGAGGCAGACATGAACCGTGTGTTCAAGTTACCTTCGACAACGTTCATCGGCGGCAAGGAGAAAGCGTTGCCGCTTAGGGAGATCCTAAAGCGCTTAGAGGATGTATACTGTCGACACATCGGCGTCGAATTCATGTTCATCAATTCACTGGAACAGTGCAACTGGATTCGCCAGCGTATGGAGACGCCCGGCATCATGCAGATGTCCGAAAATCAGAAACGGCTGATATTAGCGCGGCTGACGCGAGCCACCGGGTTAGTATAGAGCAGTGTCTCGGTGTAGAATTGTGGATATGAGCTGGTGTAACGAATCGAGCGCGCTGGGGCACAGAACCTAGGTAGTAACTTAGCTGTCGTTCCTGGTCCGGGGTGGCTAAGTTGTAACGTGATATGCTCGCTCTAAAGTGGAAATTATGCCATCCTGTCGGGTATCTTGCCATTAACCTTTTAATCAGTCTGTCCGCCTCATCCTCCGGTGAGAACCCCGAGTGGATTCCAGAAATTGGAAGTTGCAGATGTTTGTTGTTCAAAGATCCAGTCGGAGAGGAAGCGAGCGAGTCAGCTATTGTATCAATCAGAGAATTAATCAGATAGATAGGACAAATAGAAGCAAGCAACCGGGTTGACAGATGGAAAGCCGGTAGTTGAACAGAGAGAAGTGGATACTAGTAGGTAGATTAATAGGTAGACGAGCTCCCTTTCATCGCCGTTGATACCGAAATCGAGAGAAGCGGTGCAATATTCAAAAAATAAATATCAGCTTCCGTAACCATTGTCGGATGTTGGCGATCGAGGTTTCTGTCGCGCGATTTTCCTGGGCAGGCTTTCCCCATGGTTAGTTGCGTTAGAGTTTTTCTTCTCTATGCCAGAGTGTGTAGCCGCAGTTCGCTTACTAGCCACGACGTGCACCCGACAGTTCCAATCTTTTAGATCCGGTGGTAACACGCCCTGTGATTGTGATGCCTTGTTCGTTCGAACTGGCGGGTTTACAGGACGCGTTATCTTCCCACCTCGATTCACTGTGTGGCCGAGTGGTTAACGGGTCCGCTTCGCAATCCTTGCGTCTCGGGTTCAATTCCCAAGAACGCCGGAAAGCTAGTGATATTCGAATGCCCCCACTATCATCCTAGCGAACACAGCGACTACAATCGAGGCGGGAAGATAACGCGTCCTGTAACCCCGCCAGTTCGAAAGAACAAGACATCACAATCAAGGGCGTGTTACCATCGGATCTAAAAAATTGGGACTGTCGGGTACACGTCGTGGCTAGCTTATCAACGTCGTGAAACACGTGGCTAGTGAGCGAACTGCGGCTGCACACTCTCCGGCACAGAGAAGGAAAACTCTAACGCAACAAACCGTGGGGAAAGCAAAGGCAAACTACCTCGACTAACCCTGCCCAGTAAAGTCGCACGTCAGAAACCGCGATCGCCAACATCCGGCAACGGGTATGGCACCTGATAGTTGGGTGCAATATTGAAGTACCAAAATCCTCGGATTTCTGATTACTTATATTCGATATGTTCCGCGTACTAGAAACCTGATTTCTACCTCTGGGGGAGAAACTCCAGGATCCGAGACAAGGTGGTAAGCAGACGGGCAGGGATGCTGAAAGACAGACAACCTGACTGACTGACTGACCAAATGATTGATTAGCAGATTGGACAGATGAATACAAGCCAATCGATTAATGGGTTGTCGGGTCTGTTTTTTCCACCATTGAAGCCTAAACTGAGAGACGAGGTCCAGCATCCGGGAGCCAAAATCCTCTGTATTTCTGAATCCTATATTCAGTTTGTTGGGTGTATTGGAATCCAGTTCTCTGCCTCATGAGGAAAAAGTTCCTGGATCCGAGACTGACAGGTAATCAGACGTATATATGTATTCGTCTCGATCGAAAGGACCCACTTTGTCGATCTTAGTTTCGGCTGCGGAGCCGTTTTTCTGAATTTCGACCTGAAACCCAATTTTTAGATTATTAGCGTTTTGGATTGTAGGAATCCTGCTCTTTCACCTCAACTTCGCCGTTTTTCGATATCTCACTCCGTTCCAACTCCAAAGTATGAAATGCGTAGAAATAGAAAGGGCCCAAGTTGTCGATACAGTTTGTTTTTTTTCGTGAAGGAAGTTTTCACTATTGATCACTTCACGAACTTTCAAACGCGTTATTCTCAAAATATAGCTTTTCCGTACTTCAGTTTCAGAAATTCAAAATCGTATATTCCTGTAACGTTATAGAGCTGGTTAAGGTCCCATTCGAAAGGTAATTTTGTCTAGTGTAAGTCTCTGCTCTTCACTCTATACCGACAAAGTGGGCCCTTTCGATAGAGACGTACACATATAAGCAGACAGACCGACGATGGTATTGGGGATGGCACTTTTTGGCTTTGTTTACATATTTTGCCCCCAAGTTTGATAAAATTGATAAAAATGACTGAATAATTTTGCGGGTTTTTTTTTCTTCAAATTAAACCGAGTTTTTGGCAATGGGTGGTGGAAAGTTGACAGTTATTACTAAATTTAATTAGAAATAACGTAAATCCGAAGTACATAATTCAAAATTTTGAGCTACTTACTAGCATAGTCAATTTTCAAATTGTAATAATTCGCGAGAAAATGTTCGAAATTATACGGAAGTTGCTTTATAAAAATGTAAATACCGTTTCCTGCAAATTTCATTCTTATCATTTTTCAAGTAATTCCAATTACTTTCGAGAAATTTCGACATAAATGGAAAAATTCGTTGAATTTCCATTAGACTACATGTATTTCATTTTGCTTCTTTCCCCCAACATTGATAAGGAGCGTTCTGGTGACGTCATGTGTCACTCCCTTATAAGAAGGGGTGAGATATTTCTCGGACTATGGGGAAATATTATATTGTGATATAAGTAGTTCCGCTCATTTAACACATAATAATGATTTTTTTTTACAAATTCTTTAAAAAACGACTTTGAGCAATTCCGCATGTTGTGACAAAAAACAGTGCAAAAATTTTACTTTTCCGCAGAAGGCGAGTGCGGAAATTCACGTTCGTTGTGAGAAGGTGCATTTTCGCACTTGCATCGAAATGTACCATTTCTGTTCGGGAAACTGATACGAAAAATGGCGTTGTTTATGTATGTGTGAAAAGATAAAATTTTAGAACCTTTTCAACTAACATTTGATTCTCAACTTTTTTTTCACTTTTTTTTCTTTCTTTTACATTGCGAACTGAAGCAAAATTCTAGAGGTAGGATTTTTTTGCTTGCCAGTACATCTTCCGTCCTCCTCCTCTACTTACGCTACTTCTGACGACAAATGATCAAGCAGACATGTGGGCGGGGCGGAAAGATTTAAGTCTTATTTCGATTTACTAAAAACCTACCTCCCCCCCCCCCTTAGGAAACAACTCCAGGATCTAAGATACGGATCGCCTGGCTGCTGGACTCGTACGACGTAGATGTAGGTGTAGTTCTCAGATTTTTATTTACATTGACATTTGAACGAATGACAAGTGCTCCAGATGTTTGGAGGGAGACGTACTAGTGTTGATAGTTTACACATAAACTGTTTTCTACGTTTCAGAAGTACAAAGTATAACATGTAAATTATCTCACATGGCGTAAAATGCATGAAAAACGTAGAATAATTGAGAAAAAAAGCACAATGCTAATCGACCTGATGGATACTTATCATTCTCTTGGAGGGCTCGGCGCAAAATGTAGTGAGGTTCCATTTTCTTGTTGTGGCAGACTATGTTAATTACGATCATGCCGGCTGGTGGTTAACATTGGGATTCAAACTTAGAGTTTCAAGTGTTGGCAGTCCTGCATATGTGTGAGTGATCACGTATGATTTACCGTAAGCGTGTAGCAATTAGCAAACTTGAACTATCATTAAGTCAATTAGAAATTCACTTTCAAAGAAAATTTGTCTTATATTCAACTGCATCATCACCAAAAAATTAAATTATAATCAGTTCTACTGGCAGAATAATTTTTATTCAGTTTTTTACCCTACTCAAGATAGCGGTGTTTCTGTTTGAAAGTACACATGATCACTCACTCATTTTCACCCGCTAACACCCGCGCAGGTAATTTTGCAGCGCGCCTTAGTGCAGGTTTAAATCCCAGTGGTCTGGCAAATTGTATCTGAGAAGTTAGACGGGCGTGACTCAACAACTTGTGAAGAGTCAGAAGTCTTGATGTAGTCACAGACTTGATATCCCCTACCCCTGTGTTAACGAACTCACGCCCAGGTTGGGACTCTGTTTGGCTAGTTGAATTTTATAGATATGGTCACGTTCTTCGTTGACGATATTCTCCAACATTTTCAAGCGCAGTTAGCAAAACCCGAAATTATAATCTGGTATTCGATAAATGTGAAGCGGTGGAACCCAAATCGGATAATTAGTGTCTTTTCATTCTTATACTTTGACATGGTGAAGAAAAATTATATCGGATTGCAATCGTGGTATTCAACAGCTGTAATTTTCCTTTCGCTACGGGAAAATTTGGGTGTTCGCAACTTGCGCAATTAATTTAATCGCCCGGATGCTACACTCATGGCGATTGCGAACTGTGCCTCGGTCACGCCAACTCATATCGAATAATCCGCGTGTCCGATTGGTCGACGTGACTTTGATACAAACTCTTTTTCTCTCATGTTTGCAGATTCGAAGCCTTTCTGGCTCGTAAATGGTCGAGCGAAAAACGTTTCGGATTGGAAGGCGCCGAGATCCTGATTCCGGCCATGAAGCAGGTGATCGACAAATCGACCGAACTGGGTGTCGAGTCCGTAGTGATCGGTATGCCTCATCGAGGACGCCTCAATATCCTGGCGAACGTCTGCAGAAAACCGCTCGAGCAAATATTTACGCAGTTTGCGGCGTTGGAAGCGGCTGATGACGTACGTTGAGCCCGCGTTCTTACGTTGCGTAATCGACTCTCTCCGTCGCGAATAAGTCGGATGAGCGTCCGCATATTTTATCGAACAACTTTTCGTATAGCTTTATCGCTCATCGTTCTGGATGTGATATCGTAGATACACAGAAAAGAGGAAATGACCACTGTGACGTAGCGGCGTGGCTGAGTTTGGAGTTATCTGCAGTCGAGATAACGAAATAATTAGTAATAGGAAAAATATTGCGTATGAAAAACAAACCCGTACTCAGACTCTGATTACTGTGGGAGGAGATAATTAAACTATTGGAGGAGCAAAAGTCCAAAAGAGCGGGAAACTAATTTATTTTTGTACTAACGGGAGCTACGAGAGTTGTAAACTTGGCAGTACCCCTTGCCTCTCGCCCTGGATACAGGTCTATCGAAGAAAGAAAAAACATAGGTGTA
Source organism: Acanthococcus lagerstroemiae (assembly GCA_031841125.1). Taxonomy (NCBI): domain Eukaryota; kingdom Metazoa; phylum Arthropoda; class Insecta; order Hemiptera; family Eriococcidae; genus Acanthococcus; species Acanthococcus lagerstroemiae. The sequence goes on along the minus strand of CM063113.1, from coordinate 28,252,848 downwards.
TACTTAGCTGCTGACATCCTGACAGATTGTGTATGAACAATGTGTTATTTAGCAGTACTTGATGATAGAAGTAACCCTAATTTCGGTCACTTGCAGGGCTCAGGTGACGTTAAATATCACTTGGGTACGTACATCGAGCGGCTGAACCGAGTGACGAACAAAAACATTCGACTGGCGGTCGTCGCGAATCCCTCGCATTTGGAAGCGGTCGATCCCGTGGTGCAGGGCAAGACGCGAGCCGAACAGTTCTACAGAGGCGATGGTGAAGGCAAAAAGGTAGTAACGTTAATGGAAGCGATAAAAATGGAGAAAAGAAAACGCATGAACTGAAAAGGTCATGTTGTGTTACAGGTCATGTCAGTTTTGTTGCACGGTGACGCTGCTTTCTGCGGCCAAGGCGTAGTATACGAAACATTCCACTTGTCAGATTTGCCGGATTACACGACTCACGGCACCGTTCACATTGTCGTCAACAACCAAATCGGTTTCACCACCGATCCGCGACACTCCAGATCGTCTCCGTACTGTACAGGTAGGTTTGAGCTCGCTCGTACACAAGAAGTATTCGAAGCATTCGATGGAGTTGATACTCGGCTGGAGTTCAGCAATGATGGATCGGGTCCTTGCTATAGAACAACGTTTGTCCTTGAACATGCATCAGATCGGGCTTTTTAACCATATAAACTGTTATTAGGGCCGTGACGATGCCAAATGTATGAGGGTTGAGTTGGGGAAGGAAGACTTTCTGAATGCCGACTGTCGTGGTGAAGTTGTTTGTTAATCAAAGTTTCGGTCAATGAGACCGAAAAAGTATGAGAGACTGCGCTGTGCTGCGCACTTATTTTTCTGTCCTGTTTGTCTGGCTATCTGTCTGTCGGTGATTCTAAATTTTCCCCGAAACTGGCCACAAAACTGAGAAGACCGGTTTCAATGTACAGAGACGTGCCACGTCAGGGTGTCTACAGGTGCTAAAAAGTACTGAATTTTGAAAGTAGGTCCTAGAAATCCAGGAAAGTGCTGAAATTAAAAAAAATAATAAATTGAAAAGTCCTTCATTTTTGTTAATACTTGTTTTTAAAACCACACCCCTCAAAAATCAACGTTCGTTGTAAAAGATGGCACGTTCAACAATAATAATTACAGATAATAAATTTATTTCCAATATTAAATTATAAATTTTTTGCGATTCCTGTGATTGATCATTAAAAGTGTAGCGCAGGATCTATATTCATAAGGAGGGAGGGGTAAAGGAAATAAAACAACTGGAAACAAAACAAAAAAAAGATTTGCACACTCGGGGAAAATATGGAAAATATACCGGATACAGTCCTGCGGAGGGTCCTGAGAAAGTATTTCATTTTTACTTTTCAATTTCTGTAGACACCCTACATGTCTATCTCATTGACTGACTGACTGGCTCACTTGCTATCTGCCTTGGACCTGGAAATTTTTCTGGCAGTGATGGTGATGATGGCACGCTAACGATGATTTTGGTACTAAACCAGAGAAAGGAAAACGACCTTCAATATTCGTAACTTAATTTTGCCAAAGAACCCACGAAGATTGGAATATTTTGTGTGGTGGGTGAAAGAAGGTATTGTTGTGAATCTCCTTACCTCAGTAGTCATCTCCTTCGTAGCGTAGCGGATGCTCTAATGATCTATTAAAAAATGTGGTAGCCGAAAAACTGCTGTAAAATTTTCGAGATTCAAGAGAAATCACTGTGTTGAAAGTGAAAATAGAGCATAGAATATTTGCTTGGGGGAATGAAGGTCAAAAATTCCACATAATAAAACAGAGGTATTAATGTTGAATATTCGATTTTGAATGGCTCTGAGGTTTTTGTTTTGTTTTTTTTTTTTTTCATTTCATTTCATTCGAACGGTATTTTAAATTGTAACCCTTGAGAGGGGAAGTGAAATCAAAAAATTGAATGAAAATATCGACTCATACAGGTTTTGAGGGTTGCAAAATGCGGAATCCATTTTTGAAATTAATTGATCTCTGAGATTGAAAATAAGAGCTCCTGATGAGAGCTTCTGAGTCGAAAATTATATGGGATATAATGTGGGAAAATATGGAGACGATATGAACTCATCCTTCTCAACAGTGAACCATGTACACACGGTCAATCAGATAATAGAAAAATGTAACGAGAACGGAAAAGACATACACATAGGACTAATAGACTACAACAATGCCTTTGCCTCTATAAGCCACGAATTTCTTCTAAGCTCGCTTAAAAATCAAGGAACTCCCCTAAAATTTATGAAACTAATATACGAAATATATTTAAAAAATGAAAGCTAGATTAGGACGAACACGACGGGCGAATATTTTGATATCAAAAAAGGAAGGAGACAAGGCGACTCCTTATCGCTTATTCTATTGAACTGCGCGTTGAAAGAAATATGTATTTAGAAATCTGAACTGTGAGGGGAGGGGAGGGGAATTAACATGAACGGTAGTCAGACAATATCGTTCTTTTTACAGAAACACTAGACAAACTAAAGGAAATGTTAAAAGACCTAAACAGGCAAAGCAAAAAAGCAGGACTAATAATAAATACCCAAAAAAAACAAAATCCTTTCGAAAACATTGGGGCAAAAGAAAATTCCAATAGCCGGAAAAGATATCGAAATAGTAAAGGAGGGAACTTACCTGGGCCAAAAAATAGCTTTTAAAAACCAAATTGAAAATGAAGTAAATATACGAATAACAAAAGCATGTCGAAATAGGTGTCTCTGAAAGATATTTTCAAAGACAACTTTAGTACAAAGGAAAAACTCAAGTATTCAATATGTACGTCGGACCCGCCCTAACCTACGGATGTCAAACATAGCCTCTAAAAGAAAAATCCTAAATAAAATTAGAGTCATGCAGAATGCGATAGAAAGGTCAATGTTGAACATAAGCAGGAGAGACCATATAAATACAGCAACGATGAAAACAAAACTGAAAAATAACATCGATACAATTAGATATATCAGAAATAACAAATGGAACTGGGCTGGTCATATCTCCCGCCTCGTGGACGTCCGATGGACCTATAGAGCAGCATTTTGGCAGCCGTGGGACGGAGAAAGAAGGAGGGGCAAACAAATTACAAGATGGAAGGACGACATGAATAAATTAAAAAATAAATAAAAACTTTCAAGCAATAACAAAGCACAGGAAAGAGTGGGAGCGCTTACGTGAAACCTTGGCTCGATACGGGCCTGGAAACTAATGGGCCCTACTTTGGGAGCAACTAATAATCACAAATTAAAATCAATATACTGTCAACAATCCCAATAGGAGAAGATATGAACTCGTGTAGTTACGAAGCCACTGAGTTTATTTCCCAATTTAACTTGATCTCAGTGGCGTAGCCAGGGAGGCGAAGAGGACGAATGCCCCCCCCCCCTCCAGGCACTTGAAGTTGATGTAAAATATGCAAAAATGAGCAATTTTTCGCCTTTAAAACCTGTTTTTTAGAAAAAATTTTGCTCGAGCAGTAATCTTACCTTCATTTTTATAAAATAGTCCGCGAATATCGGCAATTTTTTAAAAATACCTTAATTTTTGACTTTTTCTCCCTTGAAAATCTTCCATCTTCCTGTGCCCCCCCCCTGGTAAAATCCTAGCTACTCCACTGCTTGATCTTATATTGAAAACTAACTTACCTGAGGGACATAATGGTCTGGTTTGAGAAACAGGTGACCGAGATGGTACCTCAAAAGTATCAGGATATAATTTGAGGTATAAAGGTGGATTCATGGAGTTTTTTCGAGCACGCTGAATTCATTTTTCAAGGTTCTTCTCCTAATCCCAGCCCCTCCTCAAACTTCGTAGGGAGGCTGAAAACTAGAATTGCGAATTGTAATGTTAGATTGCATTTGGAGTTTTTCCTGTCATTGAATTTCTTCTTAAGGCCCCCCCCCCCTCCTCCTCTACTATTCGAGTGCCACAGGAAGCTTCAGTATGGAAATTGGAGTGTTGACTTGATCAACAGAATTTCAGTTGAAACTGAGGTTTCGTTTCTCGAACATTCCTTAGAATTTTATCAACTTTATCAACTAATAAAAACTTCACTAGTACCTGTTTTTATTTCATTTTATGTTCAATATTTTGTTGAGTGAAAAAAAACAAAAAAAAACGGAAAAAACGAGTATTACGAAATAGTTATGGGCTCCTTAGTAAACCCTGATCTATTTTCGTTTATGTCCGAATCATTCAACTTGTTTCTGCCGTGTCCCACTATTATCCATAATAAAACAACTTCCTGGGGCAACTTCATGAAGATTTTTGTAAATTTCGCCATCAAAAAAGAGAAAATAGAACTTAGTTGTAAATGCGGCAGCATTGCCACAATGCCCAACTATTACGGCCAAACAGTATTGAGCTTCTGCAGAGACTTGGCACTGCTCAATGGCAGTACAGTCTGTATAATTGGCAGGGAGTTTGCAGTGCGTAAACTGGCAGTAGAATCGGCAGTATAACAGTGACAGCCAGGGATGTGGAAGTAGAACGATACAGCTTCCGCTTCCGGCTTCTAGCCTCCAAATCTCATCTAGCTTCTCGCTTTCAGCCTCAGTATATGAGCTTCTAACTTTCAATATTTTTTTTGGCTTCTGGCTTCTAGATTCCAGCTTCTTTTACCTATGTATCACCCAAGGTTCTTATAATTAGGGGAGGTTCTTTTTAGAAAATGAGGGAAAATAAAGTGAAGTGAGGTAGAGTAGAAGAGGTACATTAGTTCTCTTTTTTGGGCTTTTGACTTTGAGTAAAAAATCTTTCAAAAATGTTGTAGAGTCAATTGGAAGCTAAAAAAAACTTTCAGCTTCCGCTTCCAGCTTCCATTTTTTTACTCATTCAGCTTTCAACTTCTGGCTTTGCAACATTGTTCTAAAACTGCAAAACTTCCGGCTTCTGACTTCCAGCTACTGGCTTCTTCGCATCCCTGGTGACAGCACTGTCAGTATAATTGGCAATGAGTTGGCTGTAAAACCACTGAAATACTTCGGCAGTAATCCTGGTAGCCGACTGCCATATTTACAGCCACCAGGAACTTTTAACTGTCATACTGCATGTATTTCTCATATGCTGCATCAGTAGCAGTGTCGACAACGAAGTATCAGGCAGTATTTCCTCGGCATTTTTCATGGGGACAAGTTAGAAAGGATTTGTCGATATGGGGGAGTATGAGAAATATGATGTATAACAGTTTCAGCTTTCTGTTTTAGTTTATGAAAAACTGAGATCACCTTTTTTCCAAAGTTGGTGACCAAATGATGGGAGGAGGATTAAGGATCAAAAATATCATGAAATACGATATCAGTAGTCAATTATAAGTTTCGAAAATCGCTCAAATTTTCTATTATTTTCTTCTTCTTTTTCTAAAACACGTGGCCTTTGTACTCTCTATTGGAGAAAAACTACCGGGGACAAATCTATTATCCAAGATTAACCAAAACCAGTGGGAAAGCAGCATTACCGGGGGGGGGGGGATGGAGTCCAGATCCAAGAATAAAGATCCTTCCAGCTTCCAGGTCAGACATAGCATCCCTTATGCAATATATCTTTGTCCCTGGCTAGTTGAACATGGAACCTCATCCGTCCTTCCATGTTCTAGGAAAGACTTCTGGGCTGGAGACAGGCAGGAAAATGGACGGCGAGATTTATTGACTGGCAGGTTGCTTACTCAGAAGATTTGAAGATTGTAGGGGCGGATTTATTATCCCAAGACCGGAAAGACAGGTTGTCGGTTAACCCATCTGAAAAACAAGGCCAAGAACCGGAGTCCGGGATTTTCACTATTCCTTCTGTCTGTAGTCTGTGTGTATGTTACGGTACATGATGTAAATTCTGGATCGAACGTGAATTCCCGGGCATTGGGCCGTGGTGTTAATGACCGGGATATGACGTAATTTACATAGCTACCTGGGCCATGTTGGTACACGTTCAAATTATCATCACTTCCCGAGCTGATCGACCTTGCCTAGTATAGTTCGGGAAATAACGTGCGCGTTATTGTATTATACTGTCTAAAATGTTCCAAAATGTCAACTAAATGACTAAATTTTCTGGAAAATGTCGATTTCGAAGATTCATGTGTGTGTGGGAGAGGGGCTCACTCCACCCCTGCACATTTCATATTATAGGATTATCTGTTTTGTCAATTTTATTTGAATTTGGTCGACTTTGAACGAGTTCGGTTATTGTTGACCTATTCAAGCCAAATAAATAAATCTCGCCTTTGGACCTCAGGCTTCCTGGTACCCGTTGCGAATTCAGTTTCCCTCTAGGTACCCAGTTACCCGTGGAAAAGTTACCAATTTGTCACCCTCGGGTGACCCTTTTTCCCGTTTAGTTATCCCGGTAAGTGGTGGGATTTTGCGCATCGGGTACACATTCTCAGAGTTACCCGTTCCCAGTATGACGACAAAACTGAATAGTTTTAACATAAACTATTTTAGCTATTTAGCCGGACTACTCATATCAAGATGGCCCACAATGCCAAGATTTCTCAAGATGTATTGGGAAATCTTGAGAAAGCCCGGTCCAGTTCTAAGACTTTCCAAGTAAATTGTTGACAAAATGGGTGTTCACAATATTTCCCGGTCTTTAACGTGCATGCCCGTTGGTTTTCATAGTTAACGTTATTTCCCGGCCATTAACGTCAGTATTAGGTTTACATCATGTACCGTAACATGTACATTCAGTATATCCTTGTCTCCACTTTAGACAGACTCTTACTAGAATCTTTTGATTTTTACATGAGAACCTCTTAATTGAAACCGTACTTCTGAATACTACACCCCTAATTCAAGTAATAACCAGCAGGGGGCTCGCGACCAAGGGTGCTTTTTTTCTGTTTGTGTGCGTATCAACTTCGTAAACTCAGCAGATTTCGGGTTCTCAGTTGGCAAATTTGAGTCCGACACCTCCTTCTCTCTTGCAAGAATAGAGAATAGTCTCGCATGATCACTGGAAACTGAAAGCGAAACCCAGTCGAAAACCCACCTCTTAGTTTCCTAATTTTTCAAGTTTTCTAAAAAAAAAAAAAAATAATAATTTAATCTCATTTTGAATTTCAGACGTAGCCCGTGTGGTGAACGCCCCGATATTCCACGTGAATTCGGACGACCCTGAGGCTGTTATGCACGTGTGTAACATCGCCGCCGAGTGGCGAAACACGTTCCACAAAGACGTGGTTATCGATATTGTAAGTGTGTTGCTTTTGAAATCAATTCAATGCTTTTGAAATCGATTCGGAGTGCATTGTTTAACCATTCTGCATAATTGACCCGAATTACATGTATGTCGTGCGCTGTATGTGTAGGTTGCCTACCGTCGAAACGGACACAACGAAATTGACGAGCCGATGTTCACGCAGCCGTTGATGTACAGCATTATTAAGAAAACGAAACCAGTATTAAATCAGTATTCGGAGAAATTAGTCAAAGAAGGAGTCGTAACGGAGGAACAAGTGAAGGTACATTAGGGTTCTTTGAGGGGTTCATCTCCCTACGTGTTTTGCTCGAGCTAACGAATGACACATTGTTCACGGTCGTGTTCCCTTGTTCTTACATCTTCTTAAACTTGATGCGCTGTTTCGAATTGAATCATTCTTATCATGACTGCAGGATGTTCAAGAGAAATACGACAAAATTTGCGAGGAAGCATACCTGAACGCAAGGAAAGAGACTCACATTAAATATAAAGACTGGTTGGACTCGCCGTGGTCCGGCTTCTTCGAAGGAAAAGATCCCCTGAAAATGTCGCCGACCGGTATCAAAGAAGACACGCTGCTACATATCGGCAAACGATTCTCGTCGCCGCCTCCTAACGCCGCCGAATTCGTAATTCACAGAGGTAAACTTTCTTGCGGCTCTGCACCATGATGAGTTTCCGTGGTTTGTTTGCCCACAATTTAATACGTTGACGGCGGGCTTTGTTTATTCCTAGGTATCGAACGTATTTTGAAGGCGCGAATGCAGATGGTGGAAGAGCGACAGGTGGATTGGGCGATGAGTGAGGCAATGGCGTTTGGTTCGCTGCTGAAAGAAGGCATTCACGTGCGGCTCAGTGGACAGGACGTAGAGCGAGGCACATTCAGTCATCGGCATCACGTTCTCCACCATCAACTGGTCGACAAGGCCACGTATCGACCTCTGTCCAATCTGTACCCGGACCAAGCTCCGTACACGGTGTGCAACAGCTCTCTATCAGAATTCGCCGTGTTAGGTAAGGAGTTTCTGCGCCGAGTGAAACATGTCGATGTATTCTGCTTCGTGCTCTCACCGCGCTAATTTCTTTCAGTTTCGTCACCTAGTTGGGCAATACGAACCCCGAACTTACGCGTATTTTTCAATCCATTGGTTTCCGGTTACAGGTTTTGAATTAGGATTCTCGATGACCAACCCGAACGCATTAGTCTGTTGGGAAGCTCAATTCGGCGATTTCAACAACACCGCCCAGTGCATCATCGACCAGTTCATCAGCTCTGGTCAGGCCAAATGGGTGAGACAGTCTGGTCTAGTCATGCTACTGCCCCACGGTCTGGAAGGAATGGTAAGTTCTGGGCATTGGTTTTGTGCGATCGTTTGTATGTACTTTCCGTACTCGTGGAGTTGCAGTAACGTCTGATCTGTTCACCAGGGCCCCGAACATTCATCAGCTCGTCCAGAACGTTTCCTACAAATGTCGTCCGACGACCCCGACTACTTCCCACCGGAGAGCGACGAATTTGGCATCCGTCAGTTGCACGACATCAACTGGATTGTAAGTGATCGTCATTTTTCAGTTGCAATTTCTTTCCCGCCACGTAGAAAAAGTTTTGAATGACGAAAATATCTGCATCCTCGCACAGGTGGCCAATTGCTCGACCCCGGCTAACTACTTCCACATCCTGCGTCGTCAAATCGCATTACCCTTCCGTAAGCCGCTGATCATAATGACGCCGAAATCGCTGCTACGTCACCCGGAAGCCAGATCCAGTTTCGATGAAATGACCGAAAACACCGAGTTCTTGAGGTTGGTGACAATCACTTTCGGTGTGTGAGTATTCGTAGCTCTGTGTACTTACCGGTTTTGGATATGTTGTTTGCAGGGTGATTCCGGATAACGGTCCGGCTGTCAGTAACGCGTCCAACGTCCGTAAAATCGTGTTTTGCAGCGGAAAGGTGTACTACGATCTGAAGAAAGCTAGAAGTGATAAGAAGTTGGATTCTGATGTTTGTATTGCTAGAGTTGAACAGGTAAGGTCGGAGAGCTCGTGAAACGGGATTGGTTGTCGAGAAAGGGGCGCGTTTGTTTGGTTATTCATAGTGCATGTGGGTGTGGGCTGATAATCACTGGAAGTGTTCTTCAGGAATATTGTTGTGACCGTCAATTAGGTAAAAATGTTAGACTTTATTTGCCGCAGATTTCACCCTTCCCGTTCGATTTAATTAAACAAGAATGCAATAAGTACCCGAATGCCGAAATCATATGGGCTCAGGAAGAGCATAAAAATCAAGGTTACTGGACGTACGTGCAGCCTAGATTCCATACTACGCTTGCTGGATCACGACCTATTAGGTGAGCATTGCCCTTTGATTATAAAATTCTTTTAGAAGATGCCTCCCCAAGGAGGCTTTTTTACTCAGCTCGATGAAATGAATAACATCGAACTTCATGGACAAAGCGGAAACTCAGTATTATTCGAGACTACTATCTGTTTCTATTTCTTCTTCAGGTATTGTGGTCGTCCAACAGCTGCCTCGCCAGCTACAGGAAGTAAAATGCAGCACTTGAGAGAATTAGACGCCCTGCTTGAAGACGCTATGAGTTAAGTAAGACTCGAATAATTCACTTCCTTTGTTATTTATTTATTATGTTTTTTTTTGTTTTCTTTTTTTTTTCGAAGTAAATTATTCGAACAACTCGCGTACGTGAACTACTAATTACTATTAATGATTTACGTTGCAGTATTTATTTTTGGGAACGAATGCAGCAAAAACTGTACTGTATAGAAAATACTACTTGATTTGTATCACGCTTTGTAATTATTTCTGTCGTGTTAATTGTAATCGTGTGCGGTGTAACTGTATTAGCATAGTTACCATTGTAGACTGTACTTAATGAAGCTCGTCTGTTTATTTTCATTTCCTTTTAAGATCATGAAAATACAAAATTTTGTTTTTAGTTACCTTTATCGTTGATTCATTATATAGTTTTTATAGAGTTACAGACTGTTGTGTTACAGGTCACATATCCCATCTCCCTTAGCTTTTTGAGTTGCTTTTCAAAAGAATTGGCGACCGGATGGATTGTGAGAAGAAGGGATGCTGAGTAAGTGGTTATTCTCTCCATTACTTCTGATTTCTAGTGCATAGTTGGTCAGCTACGAGAAAGAATGGAAGATTTTACTGAAAAATGAAAAACTGAATTTTGAAAGACAATACTCTACATTTTCATTTGAAATGACTGACAAAAGAAATGTAAAGATTGCCATTCTCTCGGTACCTCTGGTGGCAGGGTCTGTCCTGTTTTAGTTACAATCTCGAAGTGCCGAAGTAGAACAAAGTAAGAAGACTACCTGAGTGCCGTCAATGATTAGTGGAATGGGTAACAACATATGGGAAGTATAAAATAAAACTTCATAATAAGATGTTAATCGACCTGGGGATGGTCTAGTTTTTCTTGTAAACTTAGCAATTCTATATCACTTTTTTGTTTAATGTTAGCCGAACTGTCTGATGATATACACAGCATGATTTCGGAGACTAAATAAATATCATAGTGCGTGTTTTATACCAGTAGAAGACACTTAACATGAGCTATAAGACACGAGAACATATTGAAATTTTTTTACAATTTAGATATTAGATCTAGCTGGTGATCTCGCTTTAGTCTTCGCGGAAGGTTGCTCTCGCCGAGGAGTTGGATGGCCTCAACATTTTGATGAAATTGAGGGAATTTGATATACGTACTTGGTTGCTAACTTGTAACACCCATTCTTGATGGGTTCAAGTTGCTAGTTAGTAACATACCATGGGCACCTGCTACAGTCCTCATTACTTTATTTTGAAACCTACTCAGAATAGCTAGATTCCTATACAACTCCACCCCGCTGTGAATGGGGGTTATTTTAGGTTACACAATAATAGAACCTGTCATTTCAAAAAGGCCTCATTCCACTCTTAAGTAGTTTTGAGAGAGAAAGAAAACAAATCATTCTTCACCAAATTAACTTAGAACCTCAAGTTCATGGATCTGAAGACCCTACAGCACCTATTAGAAAAACCAGATTTAAAAAATTCACCATACGACCTCCACAACGCCTGACAATGGGGGGAGGAGAAATTTTGGAAGGGAGCCCTTTCTGCGCATTATCTTTTTTTCTTTTTACTTTGAGGAAGGTGATTTAAGAATCTAAAAGAAGACGAATTTATTAGAAAACAATATTACCAGATGTAATCAAATAACTGACGATATTTCTGAGGGACATGCTTATGTAGCTTTTTAATGTCTGTAGTTTTTTCGGTGCTTAATGGCAAAAACTTACTATACGCTCTTGTTTTTGGCATTGGTATCGGTAAATGACGAGATCTAGGCTGGAAAATATCGATTGTACTCTGGGTCAGTACGTCAATAAAATTTCTAACAATAATTACCCCTCTTTCCTCTGACAATGTGAAAAATTGATGGTATTTTTGAATTGAAAATACCTCCCTTTCGAGCCTTGGTTTCTGACATTTCCTTTCCAATTGGTATATATGCTTAACCAGATACTCGAGATTTTTTAATCATAACTCACTTATAACTGTCAGGAATTCGTCGACGTTTTTTACTCACTTCTGGAGTTTCTTCCATCATTACAAATTATAATAACGTGTGGTACAACGTTTAAGTACAAAATTAAAATACAATTTCTATGGAACGCATGATAACAATGATATTTTGGGACAATGCAGGAACATACCACAGAACTGTTTGTCTCACACAGAAGGAACAGTAAATACGATATCACAGAAAATTAAGTTTAATGGAATAAAGCCTTTTTTGCAAAAAAAATTGATTGAAATTTTATACGCAGAAAGGGCTTTATTCTGGAATGAGTGCCTTTCTGCACAATCTGTATTTTTTGCCACGCCATTACACCCATTTAATGTATGTACATGGAATGAGTTCCTTTATGTCCCAATTGATGTGACGACCCTCTTACATGCAATCTGAAACCATGTATAACTCATATACCCCCAAAAAAGTGGAATGAGGCCCGTTCTGAATTGGCAGGTTCAATATTCGCAACAAATTCCACCAATCCAATTCATCATAGGACAATTACCATCTTTTGAATGGGCAAAGCGTAAGTTGTGGATGTTACCATCTTCTCTCAGTACGTGTTATATATTTTTTAAATTTTTGTTTCAAATTGTTTTTCCCCAATAATGTGGTATTATTATTCAAAAAGATTGAAATTATATGTTGAGAAGTTCAGTTCCCTGTCAGTGACTTCACATTTCCAGAAGGGATGACGTAAAAGTTCTGTTACCAGGGATTTCAGTTTGTTTGTTGTGGTCAATCTTTGACTGGTGCAAAGATAGGATGTGCCTTATGTATTCTTCAGACCAAGAAATGGGTATACTGGTATAGTTTTTATCCCTAAACGTGATCCAGATGCCAAATCGTAGTCATTGGCGTATGTGATAACACAATTTTCAAATATTCCCTGGAAAAGAACATTCAGCACAACTTTTAGATATTTTCCCTAGAAAAGGAAATTCTTGACGCGGTTTTGTTAGTAGTTGTTAATATCAAAGCTTTCGCCATGGACAAGATGTTTTTCGTTGTGGACAATAATCGTCTCCGTCCCTAAATTTTTGATGCTCCTATACTCAGTAAACTTATCGAATATTCTCTACTACGTTGGGGAAATGTGCCATTTATGGGGTATGTTCTGAACATGGGGTACCTCTCGTTTTTGGCCGGTAAGTGGCGCAGCCACGCGGAAAAAATTACAGTGTTTCTCCGTGACGCGTGCAATCATCCAGTAAGTCGTTATTAGTAATCTGCTTCTTTACTGGAGTGTGATGAATCGAAGAAGATTTTACATGCCGGTAAACTTTCATTACAGTGTGTTAAAACTGGTATTTTGTTAGCAAAAAAAAAAGCCCTTGCGTAACCCGAAAATGAACAAACCGAAAAGTAAGTACACAATATTCTTTCAGTTTCTAAGAAATGTTAAATATGTGAAAGGTTTTTTGAATTTGTACAATTTTGAAAAACTATTTCATCAGTTTTGTGCTTAATATGTGATGGTACCTCTTTCCAGGAGTAAACAGAAAGGAAAAACGAAGAAGAGAACAATACTACGTCAGCTGTGGAATCCAAATGATATGGAAACTGCGGTTAAAGCTGTGATGAGCAAATCCTGTGGATATTACAAGGCTGCTCAATTATATCATGTACCACAAACAACTTTGGAAAGGTGAGTTTGATACTGATCGGATGTGCATGCAGAAAGTAGGTCCAATTTTCCATTCAGTATGATGTTTCTACCAGATATGTCGCAAAGGCGAGACAGAAGGAAGACTTCGTTGTAGTACCTGCTGGAAGACCCCCAATACTTGGACTTGAGCTTGAGAACGAGTTAAAAGAGTACTGCTTAGAAATGGAACGAAAATTCTTTGGATTGAGACGGAATGATGTCAGGAGAATGGCTTTCCGAATAGCCGAGGTTCATAAACTTTCTCAAAAGTTCAATACTCTGAGTGTGACAAGGCTGACTGGAAATGGATGAGGTCTTTTTTTGGCTCGTCATCCTGAATTGTCTGTGAGAGCACCACAATGCTTATCATTAGCTCGTATTCAAGGTTTCACCAGTGAAAATGTAAACCGTTTCTATGACATCTATAAAGAAGATCAACTACAATCCAACCAGACTGTACAATGTTGATGAAACGGGTATCACAATAGTACAACACAAAACGTCAAAAGTTATTGGAAAGCAAGGAAAACGTTCAATACGTTCCTTATCATCAGCAGAACGGGGCCGTTTAGTAACAGTTTTCACTTGTATGAGTGCCAGTGGTCTACATATGCCTCCACAAATCGTTTGGCCGAGGCAACATATGAAATTGGAGCTTATGAACGGAATACCTCCTGGTTGTACATACGCATGCCATCCCAGTGGCTGGATTCAGACAGATAGGTATATTCACTGCTTGATTTCAAAACTTTCTGAAATTTGCTCATCCTACAAAAGACGATCCTGTCCTCTTAGTTCTAGATGGTCATTTCTCTCATACTAGGAATCTACAGGTTATAACTTTAGCTCGGGAGAATTGTGTATCAACTGTCTGCCTTCCTCCTCATTTTACGCATCGCATGCAAACCTCTAGATAAGGCCTTTATGTCGCCATTTAAAACATATTATGCGCAAGCCATTGAAAATTGGCTGAAACATAGAAAGTTTCAATTTATCAAATAGGTGAACTATTTGAGACAGCTTTCTTGAAGGCAGCAACCTGTTCCATCGCTGTTAATGGTTTCAGAGCGATAGGATTGTTCCCAGTGAATCGGAACCATTTCCAATAAGCAGATTTTCTGTATGATTCTCAGAACCGAGACACCATATCCTTCCACAAGCTTTGGTACCCGTTGAAATAAATACGCCGGGGGGAGGGACATGCTAAGAAGCTCCGAACCAGTATCATCTTCTTCCATTCCAGCTGTACCGGCTGCTGCTGTATCGACCGGAAGCCAGTCTGTTGCTCAAATAGGCTGTACCTTAATTGGTCCTCTACCAACTGCTGCTGCACTCACTAGACCAACTGAACCGAAGCAGCCTTCGTCGATCCTCATATCTGGTTCACAACATAAGAAGACCTTGGAAGACCATGAAGCTAAACAGAAATTTAAACTTGCTGAAGCCAAAAGTAGGTAAAATTCTGAACCCCTCTTCCTCTTCAATTTCTGGACATTAACTAAAATTTATTTTTAGATTGTACATTGGATGTGAAAAAATGGGGCCGATCGAGGAAGATAATTTTCACTGATGATGATACTACCAATTTTGAACCAAAACGTTGTGCCAAACGGAATAAGACAATAACACAACTGCTGATGACAAGAACGCTGATTTTATAGTAGAAGGACCTTCCCCGAGTAAACGTAACTTCATCTCAGCTCCTAGCCCTAATCTCTTTCTTTTTCTCTCATTGACTTGAGATTCATTTATGTTTTTCAGGTCGTCCACAGAGTAAAAAGTATACGAAAAGTGGTCAGAAAAAAAAAAATGTCAGTGAAGGAAAGGAATCAGACAGAGGTGAATGCAGAGGCAACGTGCATGTTTTGCTGTACCCTGTTTCCTAAAGATCGACCTGGAGAAAAGTGGATACAGTGCACAGAATGTAAGGAGTGAATGCACACCGGCTGTTGTAATCCAGATTTATTGTGTGATATTTTCATGTGTGAATTGTGCTTAGAAGATTAATCCACAATATATGTATTTTTGACGATTTTTACTGATTTTTTTCGGTACCCCATGTTAGGAACACACTTTCTTGACTTCAAAAATCATGGACCTTCGGGAAAAAATTCATATTTCCCCAAATTTATGCTGAATTTTCGGGGGGGGCATGCAAGAATGATGGATAAAGGTTTCCTTTATTTTCTTGATTACTTATTTTTATTCTTAAATCAGTTTCCTTGATTTTTCGAGCAATTTTCAAAAAGTACCCCATATATATATGACACACTTACCCTATAATCTAAATATTATGAAATGCTTCCTTAATATTCTCAGTTTCTGGAGAATGACCCGGGTATATATCTTCTGCATCTATCTGTTAAGTACCTTCCTAACTTCTTTCTATTTCCCTTTCGACTTTGCTAGAACATCCTCGCCAGTATGTGTGTCACTGGTGGATTGTGACTTGTAATCGGTACATAACTTCTTAATTAGCTGGTTAATATTCCAGAATATATTTTCGTTATTTCAGAATAACTTCAAAAAAAAAAACGTAGGTACATATTCCTTTAATACCAGATCCATTAAGCATTATTTCTCCATGCATATAAAAATCACTTGGTGGGCCATGTCTAGCTATCTACGTCATAAAATATCGCTGCCGATATAAAAGGCATGACATGTGGCCGGCAGAAAGAAGAATTACACGTAGGTACATACATGCGTTTTAAAGAAATGGAATACTCTAATAGGTAATCAAAACATGATAGTGAGTCGAAGTTTTAGTCATATTTCTTTCTATATGAATTTGACTGTAATTACAAGTAGATGTTATAGGTACTTCCAGGTTTATACCAAGCTTCTGGCAGCTTGATTTAGGTTTGAAGGGTTACATGCACTGCCATCGATTCTACAACTGAAAAACATTTTCCATGAATTAACGTACATATTATATTTCTTTATGATAAAATCTGACGATTCATGGGTATATTCAGACAGTATTGCGCAAATTTTAGGTATACCCGATTGACAAGAGGCGAAGCAAATTCGCCATAATTTAAAGTCTCTCTGAAGCGCCGCCTAATGGACTGCCGTGATTGCGACTCCGCAAACAATCAGAAAGCTCCTCTGAGGAGTCAGTGGCAATTTATAAGCTGGCAGTGAGAGCCATTTTGCCTTAATGGACCTTTCTGATTAGTTGTGAATCGCCACGTTTATCATAGGTGGCGTTGAAGGGGAAATGTATAACGGCACGACGAAAAAAGGAGGTTTGCGTAGGAAATTCTTAAATCCAAACAATCTGCAGGCACGGAAAATTTAATGTGATTTCACGAACTGTTGTTGCGCGACAATTTTGGCTAAAATGACGGAATAAAAATTCAGCTGAGAACGAGTGAAAAAGTAGGTACGGAAGCTATTGAAAACTTCACCGACAGCAACCTTCGTTGCAGCGTTGCAAAGATAATCGAACTTTTGAGAATGTATCAGAGCTGTTTTTGGCTGAATGGACTTCAACTAGTGACCGATGCATGAGGGATTTCGTGTATTATTTTGACAAACAGTAGCTGTGCAAAAATTCGAAGTGTGAAACCTTTCTATAGTGGACTCGTCTAGTCTGGAAAACCTGTCACTGTGGAAAAAAACACGTGGTCCGTTGAGAAAACCTGTATATTTCAATGTATAATCTGGAAAACCTGTCTACCGTGGAAGTGGAAACTAAAAATGAACAAAAAACCTGTGTAAACTGGAAATTGGCACGTGTCTTTTATTGATTTTCCCATTTTAGCACAGATTTCTTCAAGGTGTAGTACGGCTAGAGCTCTGTAACTTCGTGTGAGTACAATCGTCCGCCATTTTGACGTCAACCATACCCGTGGATGCCGAATTGACTACGCGATACGAATGGCGGACGATCGTACTCACAGGAAGTTATAGAGCTCTAGTGCGGCTCTTGCGCCGTTTGTATTAGAAGAGTTTTGCCAGGGCCGGAACAAAAGCATGTAAAACAAAAGCGTGTAGAAGGCGCGCATGTATTGAATGACAAAAGGCATAGAAAGCTAAAACGTATAAACTGTAATTATTGTAGTTTGGTGTGGTGGGACGCATGGCGATGCACGCATGTCAAAGTGGCCCCTGAGTCACCGCACCCCCAGCACCAGAAACTACCCTTTCGGGCATTGCATCAGTGCCGAGGGGATAACTATTGTAGTGGTGCGTGTCATACATAAAATAGCCAGGCAGGACAATTCAAATTGTACACAAAAATATACATTATGTAGTTCAAAAGGACCTGCAGTGAGTTACCCGTTGACAAAAAATAACAGACTGGAGTCGACTAGTGCACACGCTGAGAGAAAGGTTGCCCATAGGCCGCAGTTCCCGAACAGCATTGTGGACTTGCTCATAAAATGATCTTCATCCGGCGGAAATCCTAACGTAATAAATTTGAATTTCCTTTGCTGAACGTCCAGATATTTCACTCATACGGTGAACTGTGGCATATCAATGGGCAATTAAAAACAAAAGAGTCCTAAACGGAAAGTTTAGGGTCCCTTACAGTTTTTCACGGCTTCCATCGACCATGAATTTCCCGATAACCAAACAACTGCTGTCCATACTCATGACGAAAGAAGAGGAGTGGGAAACGTTTGTTCATTTTCAAATATATAAATAGGGCGTGTGGATCATCACCATCAATGCTAATAACGTCAAAGACTGCAACCTCACTTGCCCATACGTCCTCAAAAATTCCAGCTGCAAGCATACTTCGGGTACCTACATATGTAAATCCGCCTTAACTTATTTGCTCCGCCACCAGAAGTGAAGACTGCGTCATTAGGTCAAAAACGCAAACGAAGGCATCCGGCAAAAGCAAAACGAGCTTTGCTTATGAATTAAATTTTTTTCTACCAATAATCCCGACTTTTCTGACATAAGTGTACTGTGGCTTGAGATTATT
This sequence comes from Acanthococcus lagerstroemiae, assembly GCA_031841125.1. Taxonomy (NCBI): domain Eukaryota; kingdom Metazoa; phylum Arthropoda; class Insecta; order Hemiptera; family Eriococcidae; genus Acanthococcus; species Acanthococcus lagerstroemiae. The sequence goes on along the minus strand of CM063113.1, from coordinate 28,234,447 downwards.
ATTCGATGTGAAGGGATTGCCGGTTGAACAGATTTTTTCCCTGTTCATCAGATTATTTGTCGCGTGAATACCGTAAAACGGGGTGAATAGGATCACTTTTCATTTTCAAACATTTCCCTGGCGAAGGTAGTTCCCAGGAAGAGGGTTGTATAAATTTCATTTTTTGAGTCCCAATGTAGTACTCGTGATTGATACTGAGATTGAACCCATCCTTAACTTTCTTATATTTTTCCATTTTTTTAATGGTCTGATCCTATTGATCCGCAATTCGAGGTGAGTAGGATCATGTAATTAATTTAGCTAAAAAATCCCTTTAGAACGCATATAAATGATGAATAAAGATCAATGGGGAATAAAAAAAATATGTATATGAATCCTCCCCTCCTGTCTTCCGCTTACGATATCTCTTCTGAGGTATAATGAACTCTTCAGTGTCCACTTTTTATATTTTCTACCAAGTAGATCCGTCTTATAGTTCCATAGCATAGTTAAGGTACCTAACCATGTTAGAAAACGGACACAAATGGGCTTATAGGGTAACCGAAGTATTGTAGAGGTAAATTTACAATTTATTGATCCTATTTACCCTATTTTTTTTATCAGCATAATCAGGGGCAGGACTATGGAGGGCGCGGGTGAGCAGCCACACCCCTAATAATTTGGCAGTCGGCAAATTTTGAAACTGTTCATTTGAATTTTTCATTTTATATGAATGTTTGTTTGTATTTCAATTAAAAAATATTTCCATTAAAAATCGGCAAATTTCTAATTTTCTAAAAATGTTGTCGGCGAATTTTTAGTTTTCAAAAAATATTTGTCGACAAATTTTTCTTTTCCAACTTCCCAAACTGAAAGTCGTATTTCGTTTCTGAAAATGGAGTACCCTGGACTTCTGTCAGAGACTAGTCAGTCAAAAGCCGAAGGTTTCAAGCTGAGTATCGAACTTATCCGAAAGGTTGAAACAAAGCTGAAATGTGGAAGACATTTCGAAAATCTGAAAGTCGGTAGCAAACGTTGAATTTCGAATTTCAATGACTATTCTGTTTTTACTAGATTCTCGAAAAAGTTGAACATGTTATTAAAATCTAAAGATTGAAAGCAAAAGACTTATTTTTTATTTCAAATTTCTGTTCTTATAGTTCATTCTGTCTCTTTATTTTCGTCATTTCTGCTTTACTCTTATTTCTGTTTCAAATTTTGATTATTTCTACAATTTACTGTAGGTATTAGTCCGTTATTCGTCTTTGCATCAATTTTATTATTTTCGAATAATGCTCAAAGTCCTATTGAAGTTTCTTTCAACAAAGGAAGGATGTTCTAGCGTATGTTTAATACCACTGCGTCAGGGGCGCCTAACTTTGTAAATCCTATCTGGAGCGAAAAATTTTTTGGGTTCATAATTCTTCCCCTTCACCCTTCCCTCCCAATACAATACCTACTTTAAAAAACAAAATTCAAATTTCAAAATTTTAGAAACAAATCTTGCTACACATATGTGGAGCGGCTGCGCCTCGCTCTATATGGGTTAGGCGCGGCCACTACCCTGCGTAGAAAAAAACGCTCGTCCTTGGGACTGTGTTTTTTTTTTCTCGAATCCTCGATTTGCCGTCTATAACCTTTCTACAAACGGAATAATTGGAAATACCTGAAATACAGTCGTCTATATAGTTTACCTAGCTATTCATTAATATTGCCCATTCTATTATGCTTTGACAGTTTTCTGAAATGTCTTGTTTGTAAACGTTGGACGTGTCGGTGTAGAATATTGTGAAATTTCTGTGCAACATTTTTGCCATTCTAATACAGATACGAAGAAAAGGTTCCGAAACCAACGCGCTATCCACTTGGCCAACCAAACCCCTACATCAGGCTGACTGCTTGTCTGCCAGCCTAACTGGCTAGAATTCTTAGAATCCGAAGGTTTTCCCAAAAGAGGAGGGAGGCTACATGTTTGAGACATTGAAAGGTTTGAATGTAACTCCTTACAGTAGCATTCGATGGGTTGGATACAAAAATCAGTCCCATAACCAAGTTCAGTAAATTTGAATTTCTATAAATGAGTTATTATGCATCTCGAAAAATAACTAGTATTTGGTGTCAACCCCCGTTAACGTATCTGGAGGAGAGTGTTGAATATAAAACTACTTTCAATGTCTTTCAAAATCATACTCAATGACATTAAAAACCACAAAATCAACTTATGTCTCAAATTTAAATTTTTTCATTCCTTACGTTCCCTGAACCACTGACCCAGATCGCAAAACTAAGCTAATAAACAACACGACATCACCTGTTGAAATCGAAGAGTACAAATTATTAATGCAGTTTATCGCATATCAGCCAAGATCGGTACATTGGGCCCTATACTGTGGATCCGGGCCTTATTGGGCTCATCTACCTTATGCAATAAAATTATTTTTCCTCCATGAAAGTGTAGTATTATAGAGGAAGAAGTATATTCAGCTTTACTTTATTATTTTAGCGCATTCATAGCAAATAGGGGTGAGGGGGAAGGTCATTTATTTTGAGATTTCGATTTTGTTAGACACTCTGTGTATGTGCTATGTGTATTGCGAGTTAAGTGTATGATACGGTACTAACTAATTGCGGTATCACATGGCACTAATTCGTTTACAAATTTTTTATAACTATAAGTATAAATATAATTATTGGCCTTTGAATGGGGGGGGGGGGGATTCTAATCATTTCTCCCCCTCCCCCAAGAAAAAATTGGGGAAGTATTACCCGTCTACCCCCCCCCCCACGACGCCCATGGAGTGGGCTATAGAAATAAAATAAAAGAAAATTATGTGTAGATGTAACTATAAAAAATGGTAAAGATATAAAGATGCTCAGGTTTGCAGATGATAGTCTTAGTAACTGAAAGAAGTACTGATTTGGAAAATATTTTAAATGGAATGAAGGAGATTTGGAGGTAGAATATTGTATGAAAATATTTTAAAAAAACACAAAAAAAAAACTGAAGTGATGGTATGTAATTGATGTGAACATGATGACTTAAAATAAAAATTGTTCAGGGAAAATTGAGGAAGAAGCCAATCTTGCTATATCAGGAATAAAATAACAAAAGGTGGAAGGTGTAAAAGGGATGTTAGTAGTATAATAACATAAGCTATATTAGAATTTTATCAAATAAGCAATTTATTCAAATCAAAAACAATTCTGGAAATCAAAAAATTATTTTTGAAAACTTATGTTTGGAGTGTAGCTTTGTATGGATGTGAAACTTGGACCATAGAAAAACCAGAGAAGAGGAGGATCGAATCTTTTGAAATGTGATGCTGTAGGCGGATACTTAATATCAAATGAACGGATAAGGTAAAAAAGGAGGAAATACTTAACAGAGTCGCAGGTAAAATAGATATTTGGAATTGTTTGAACATGAAGAATGATAAAACTAATAGGGCATAACTCGAGGCACCCAGGAATAATATCACTCCTGCTAGAAGGGAGGATGGAAGGAAAGAATTGAGTGTAGGTTGGCAAAGATTCCAGTCTGTTCAACAGATAATCGGGGATATCAAATGTAAGAGTTACATATTTGGAAATTAAAAAACTTGCACGAGATAGGGAGAGATGGGGAGCTGCATCAAACCGGCCATGAGAGCATCATCATCATCATTATATCACACCAAACATGTTCTAGTTTTCTTTTGAATTTGTAGAATGATGTATAGTCAATATTACGAGGAATGTAAGGAGCAAAATGTGGATTTACGTAGGTGTTTTCTTTTGACTAATGCTTTAGAAAAAAGGTTCTTAAACAGCTTTGAACTTTATACTTTACTTACTTTGGGCACTCAAACACATCTACTTTGGTCTTTTTCGTTATCAGTAGGATTACGATTAAACTCCTCTACACTCTTGATCCCTCGAAATTGGGGGTAATGGTATCGAACTCACTTAAGCCTACGGTCTAGATGACCCGCAAAGCGGGTCAGCTAGTAACTTTATAAAAATCCAAAAATCATAGCTCCCTCCCCCCACCCAACAAAAAAAAACGATAAAAATAATTTTTTCTGTAATACTTCCTTTGTAAGAAAAAAGAAAGCACATCACAAACGATAATAGGGGTACTTGTATAGTTTTACATCTTTCATTTAAGGGAGCTGATTTTGAAACCGGAGAGGGGGGGCTTAGGCCCCTCCTATTTCCGCCCCTGGAGTGGACATCCAAAGAAGCCTTAAGACAGCGATTAGCTAGGAACGGAGATGGCTTCAACCTATGCGGCTCATCGTTCGGAATATAAAACGCTGTTCTGTGTCATCTTTTTGATGTCCTCAGTGTAAGCAATACGATATGTAGAAGAAAAGGTAGAACTGCACCACATCATTGTGTAGTTTTGGACCTGCTATTAGGAGCGCATCATTCGGACAAGCATCTTTCATTACCTGAGCGATTTCGAATCATGCCTCTATTGAAAACGACATAGCGAAGAACAATAACATGACCTTTGCCCGAGTTCGGCTCTTGATACGGGTTGAATTGACATACGTCAACATATTCAGGCATGTATAAAGTCATTAATCGTTCATTCCAGTTCTTTTTGGAAGCCAGTATTGAAACGTCACAATGCCACTTGAAAAGAGTCACCCGACAATTAATGGTCATTATCAACAAAAGGCGAACGAACAACATTTAAGAAATTCTCCGAAATGATTTTCACCGTCCACCTGGAAAGTAATTTCGCGAGACGGAATATCATTGATTTTCCAAAAGTGGCGCCGACGATCGTCGAAAATTATCGAGAGGGCAGGCAAAAAATTCGTCGAAGTGACCTTACAACTGCTGGTGATTACCCAGCCGAAGTCGATGTTTCCAGCAGCCACTACTCCTTGTGGTGCCGTCCAGATATAAAGCAGCTGTGACTGCGACGCCTAGAAGTAGATCAGTCTTACTCGGAATACAGAAATCGGGATCAGCCAGCCAACTCCGCAGGTGGAGTAAATTTGGGAAGTGTGGGGTTGAACAGGCGAGATCGTGACTGCGTGGGTCATTTTTGATCGTTGAGTGTAGGGGAAAGTCGCCAAATATGGAATAGCATATTTGAAATCGGTATCAGGCTGCCTGTAGTATACCTAGAAACTTCATTTTCAGCTCAAAATGTGTAGGGTTAGCCGCCTTCTAATAATCCTGAAACTTTCATGCCTTCAGTGTAATCGCAATTCTTCTGGGGAGGGGGGGGGGAGCGTGAATGGGACTCCAAAAAAAGTAACGTTTATTTTATAAAACGTGAACTTATATCGGCCAGAATCGCAATTAGTGAACTTGAACGATAAAAAATATGTCGTTAATTTATGTCAGGAGTTTCTAAGAAAAAAAAAACTGACTTCACATCGGGGCAAAAAATTGTGGGTTTAAGAACAAAATTCGCAAATGAACGTGCCACTTTCCCATCCCGCGCAATTTTCGTGGCACCACGGCACCAGTGCTGGCATATACCACTACACCAAATCCACTGGTTTGTGTATGGTTTCTCAGATTGGATCACATATTTATACTATACCGTATTAGGCGACCTGCACTATTTTTCGGACTTTTCTCCGTAAAAACTTTCCTCTTTTTTTCCTCTCTAAAATACATACAGGACCTCAAAGTACTCACATTCAGCTTGCCATTCGTACCAAAAACTTAATAGTTTGACGAATTAATTCATGAATGAACGAGCAGAGGAGCGCGAGCACATATAGACATATTGAAATAATGGAAATTCACTGATAACTGGACGAATACTCCTTCAATCAACATGATTTTTCTTACGGAACCATTTGTGGATTTATGCTACCTAATTCACTACTTTTTCTCAGAGTGCCCCACCTACCGACTACAAACTCGAGGTATTCCCTATTAGGAACCTATTCCATATTTGACGTCTGTCCCCTACATATCGATTTGTGAGCTGCCTCAAACAATGCCCCGGCACCACGAAGGTTGTCGAAAGCAAGACGAACGGGTTTGCGACGAAAACCATGAGCAGTTGCTAAAAACGATTTTGCGAGCAATCGTCCAGTAGGGCGTAAACCACCAGCAGTGTCGCCAGGGCCGTACCCAGGGTTTAAGCAAGGGGGTATTTTGCGATTTAGATAAGTTTTTTCTCGGTGGGAGGCTACAAATACCCCAAATGTATCCAAATGCCCACATTGTATATGTCACGCGTAATTTATGAAGTTGCTCATTCCATTAGGGCTCTATAGTTTCACCTGGGTATACTAAGCCGCCATTTTGGTTCATACTGCGCCCGTGGATGCCGAATCCGACTATGCGGAGCGTAACGCGTAGTCAATTCGGCATCGACGGGCGCAGTATGAACCAAAATGGTGGCTTAGTATACCCAGGTGAAACTATAGAGCCCTAATTCCATGCAATGGGCAGGAAAATTGCTCATTTCATGAAATACGCAAGGATCTTGCCGATTACGAAAAATACGCGATGCGTCTGCCTATTTAGCGGAATCGCTCGTGTATTCCATGAATTAAGCGGGCATTTTTCTGCCGATTCCGTAAAATGAGCTGCCGAGGGCGTAAATTACGCAGACCATTTAGTACAGGAAATATTGGTCGTATAATATAAGGGGTGTAACGGAAAAAATTGCTATATGTATAAAATTTTATTGCTGGAAATTTTTGGGGATGGCACCCTGAATAAAGGAAAAAACCCGACTCCCTCAACCCTGTGTACCTCGAGTTATGGTGGGGAAAGACCCCACATTTAGGTATTTACCTTTTTTCTCAGAAAGGACACATGTAAATCTAAAAATATTTGATAAGAAGTATTCGACTCTTAAAACATGACTTTATGATGAAAGCTAAGAAAGACCATCAAAGATACACTCACTTGCTGTCGTTCCATTAATTCAAAACATGTGTCATAATCTAGAGGCAAGAATATAATAACCGACAATACAGGAGGATACCCTATAGGTTAAGCAAGGAGTCAAGCAAGGGGATTCATTATCACCTGTTTAGTATTGCTCTGAAAGAAATAAGAAATATTCAGGAAATTGGAATGGGAAGATAAAAGAATACTAATTAATGAGGAATACTTGAGCAATCTAAGGTTCACAGATGATGTAGCACTAATATCCGAAAACGAGAATGAATTCAAACTAAAGCTAACGGAATTGTACAGCACAAGTCTAAAATATGGAGGATTAAAAATAAACTTGATTAAAAGAAGAATCCTCAGAAACAGCAAAACATCAGCCAAAATCGAAATGGAAAATTAAATAACAACAAATTTATGAATACAACTATTTAGAACAAAGTGTATCATTAAAAGAATAATTTCAAAAAGAAATAAAAAGAAGAAAGACCATGGGATAGACAAAAATATTGGAGTCTAAAACATGTTATGAAGAGACCCTATAAACTACTCCAAAAGAGCAAGAATTTAATAGTTGTATTTTACCCACTCTCGCTTACGAATCGCAGACTTGGATCCTTACAAAAAAGGAAGAAGAGGAGCTAACAGTAACTCAAAACTCCATGGAAAGGTCGATATTGGGAATTAAACTGAATGATAGAACAAAAATCTCAGAAATTAAAAATAACAAGATAAGTATATAAGTACTAACAGAAATATTATGGAGATAATTAGAGGGGACAAGTGGAAATGAGGAGGGTGGTTCGTATATCGTATTACAAGATTAAAGAATGAGAGTTTGTCGTACAAAATTATTTTTCGGTATCATAAATACGAAGAAATGAAAAGAGAATTCAAAATGTCAGAGAGTATGGTGTAGCTTCTGGCAACTTTATGGAGCGACACTTACTGTGGCATAAATTTTGCTACTACGACCAGCGCTCAAGCAATTAGAGCATATATTTTGACCCTGCTCAAATCTTGCCCAAGGGTCCAAATTTTTAAATTTGGGATTTAAAAAGAGTAAATGCGACTCAGGGGGAAGGAAAACCTTCACCGGAATTGCAAAATTTTAGTAGATGGACCAAAAGTTAAAAAAATCCAACGAGTCAAAAGTTTTTTGTTTTTTTTTTCGATACATGAGAATTTTGAGGTGGGTCAGTTGGGACTTTCACAAATTCCCCCCCCCCCCTCGGAGGAATAACTTCTTTCGGTACATCCCTGGCGTTATCAGACTACCTAAGTATTTGAATTCCTTCACTTCCTTTATTTTTTCACCTCCTATTTTCATATTTATTGGATTTTGTTTCCATCTACTGACTACATCTTTTTTGTTTTTATTTTTATTCATCTTCATTTTATATTTTATTTCCAGTTTTTCATACAACTTTTCCGATGTTTTCCTTAATTCTTCTATATTTCTTTCCATCATTGCAATGACGTCTGCAAACATTCTCATTCGAACCATCTCCCCTCATATTACCTCATGCTATCACCCATAATCTCCTTTCATTCATTTTTTAAATTACTTTTTCTATGAATAGGTTTGCAGTACTAGTGATACACAGCAACCTTTTCTCACTCCTTTTTGGACTTTCGCTTCTCCCACTTCATCCTCTATTTGTATTTGAGCCTTTTGACCATAAGTTCCATATTACTCTTCTTTCCGTATACTTAACTCCTATCGCCTTCAATATTTGAAATATTTTTGACCGTTCAACATTATCGAAAACTTTTTTCGATCTGCAAGGATTGACATAATTTTGATCTGCGTCAATTTTGCGAATTTTGACATTTTGACTATCATTTAACCAATTAGAGCACTCTAACGCATTTTTGACTTCATGACACACTTTTGACCGATCAGTTCTGCTATACAAGTGGGCGGAGCCTACGTGATTGTCAAGGGCTGACACTATTTTGACTCTTTTTGATGCTGATTTTGCAGATTGGCGTTCTAGATCTACAAATGCGACGTAGTATCCAAACCTTTTTTTCAGTCTTCTTTCTAATAAAAGTCTCAAACATAAAATTGTTTCTGTAGTTCCTCCACCTTTTTTAAATCCAAACTGACCTCCCACTGTAAAGTAATTCATATAATTCATGTACATACATTTTTTAAAACTACTTCTCCTGCATTCTTCAGTAACTCACTTTAGCATTGTCATCAACTCCTGCTTTACCTGCTTTCATTTCTTTCAGAACTTTATCAAATTCCGATCTCAAAATAGGACCTCCCCTTTCTTTATCCTCCCCACTATCTTCTCGTTCCATGTTTACTTATACCTGCTCCATTCTTATATACACTTTTTCAACATATCTCACACATCTTTTTATTTTTTAGTCTAATAATTTTCCTTTTTCATCCGTTAAATTATTTGTTATTTTTCTTCGTGCTCCAAAATATCATTTTACTTTACTATATGCTTGGTCGAATTTTCCTGCTTTCATTTGCTCATCAATTTTTTCACAATAATTAAAAAATCCATTTTTCTTTCGCCTTCTTACATTCTCTCTGTATCTGATTTCTTAAAGCCTTATATTTGTCCTTACTTTCTCTATCATTGGCTTGTTATACTTTTTTCTTTCTTCCATTAACTCTCGTCATGATTTCCTCCTTTCTATTATTTGAGTATCTAATTTCTTCCTTGCTGCTAGATTTATTGCTTTTTTTAGTGCTGTCCACTTCCCTTCAGTATCATTTCCTTCCTGTAATACATAAAGTTCTTTCGTCATTTCTTTTTGATATTTCTCTGTTTTCTTTACTTCTTTCAATAATTCCAAATTTCATTTTGTTTTTGGTTTCTTCTTATTCATCTTTTCAAGTTTGAACTTACATTTCATTACTAGTAAATTCTGATACCTCTCTACATTCGCTCCTTGGTATGTCTTACAATCCAATACAGTAGACTCCCAATCATCCAACCTAATTGATGTTGACGGTGGGTCGGATAAGGAAAAAGTTGGATAGTCCGAAAAAGTCGTAAGCTTTGTAGAAGTATAGCATTCAAAATAAGTGCAGTACGGGTACATATATTTTTGTTTATTCAAAAAATCAGTAGGTATCACGCAAATTTAGGAAAATCTGAATAAGTAAAATTTCATATTTATGTAAAAAAATAATAATAATAATAAAAATTTGAAGTCCTTATACAAAAATTTAGGAATGCGCTGATGGTTTATGTTTTTTGTTTCACTCTCTTTTCTGCAGCAAAATTACGCCATTTACGAAACACAAGCTGATCTTGAGGAATAACTTCCGACTGCAACTCAATAAATGCTAACGACTTCTCTAGGCAGTGGCTCCCAACAGATGGTCCACGGACCCCCGAGGATTCACGAGCTGATCCGAAAATGTTTCGTTCGTTGGGAATTTGACAGTTTTAGCAAATTTGAAGTATATTCAAATGCATTATATTTATACATAAGAGGTCCTTTTGAAATTATAGCGATTTTTTCAGGGGTCATCCTTTATAATTTTTTGTTGGAAGCCCCTGCTTTAGAGTGTTATAAATTGAACGCAATTCGAATTATCTGTCACTTTAAAGGTCGGTTAATTCAAAAAAGTCGGGGGAAAATGGGTCCGTTAATCTGAATGTCGGATAATTGGGAATTTACTGTATTGGATTTTTTTATATCTTCCTTCTCGTCATAATGTAATCTATTTGATGTCTCTTCCAAGTGTATTTTCTTCTCTCGTGATTTTTAAATAGGGTGTTTCCAATAATTTATATTCTCCACAAAATTCTATGAGCCTTGCACCTCTTTCATTTCGCTCTCCTAAACAAAGCTTTCCGCATACCCTTGTTCTTTCCTGTCTCCCATTATAATTGAATTTTCTTTTCCTTCTACTTTGCTTAGTACTACATACATTTTTTTATAAACTTTTTCTACTTCTTCACTATAACTTCCTGTAGGCATATAAACTTGTACTAAGTATCATTAAAAGATACTGATTTTGTTAAAATTCTCACCATTAATATTCTCGCACTATATGTTTGCTATAACTTTGCTCTCTAATCCTTGCAGTCTTATTCATAATAATACCCAAGGGCGCAACTAAGGAGGGGGCTAAGGGGCTATAACCCCCTCCAAATTTCGTCGAAATTTTTTCAAAATTAATTTTAAAAATAATTGATGCCGATGGCCTGATGCTGTTACGTTGCGTCTTAGGTTCGTATAAATTTACAACTCATGAAAATAGGTAGGCACCAAATCGAGTTTTCACCTCTGATCAAATTTTTTTCCCTAAATTCTAACCCTGACCAAAAAAAAGTTCTGGTTGCGCCCTTGATAATACCTGCGACTGCTTGCCCTCTTTTCGCTGCTGTATTAATTATTCTATACTCCTCCGCCCAAAAACCATTTTCTTGTGGCCATCTCGCTTCACCAATTCCTATTATATCTAATTTTAATCGTTTTTATCTCTTAAGTTTTCTAATTTGCCTACCTCGTTCAATGTCCTTACATTCCATGTCTCTATTCTCAGTTCTGATATTTTCTAACTAGATATCTCTGCCCGGCCATCCGAATGGAAGACTTTGTACGTCCAGAATTAGTATTCATTTTGTCAGTTGTCATCATAATTGTGATGGTGGAGACGCCACTCCATGGAAAAATACTGATTGTAGTTTCTCCTTGCTCCATCCGGGCGTTTTCCTTCTAGGTGCGTTTAGTTTTTCTTTAAGCCCCATCACCTCACCAAAGTGGCACACCCAGGGGGGCGCCACTGCCGTAGCAACAGCAAAATTTGAAGAATTTTCCCTTAGCGAGAGTCGAAATTGATTTGATCACAACATTGACCTTATCAAGAGATTTAAGCCCAGCAACTCTAGCTTTCGTGAACTCGATTAGGAGAATGTATTAGGGAGTGACGAAGAAGTCGTCTCGAACTCCTATTCACGCAGCGAATTTTGGTGAAATTTGTCTTGAACCTCTAAAACCAAAAAGGTGTCCCATGCGTATTTTTTGATAAGACAATCGAAAAAACCAGTAAGTTCAGTTTCCGATTCAAGTTTAAGATATCGATGGATATTACTCACGTGCGTGTACACAATTTTATGTTCGAGTACCTCTCCTCTAGCAGCTCCAAAGTCTTGGCGTAATTGCTGTTTGTAATCTGCATGTCGCTGACAACACTCCGAGACGCTTCACCACTGAGCGATGACAGAAGATAGTGCAATTTGTCGGCGTTAGCCGGATTGCCTTTGCCGATCATTGCAGTAAACCGATCCACGGACTGTCATTCGTTGTACTCGCCAGAGAAAATCGGAAGAACAAGATCCGGTAGTTTCGCCTGGGAAACTGTACCAGAGAGCGTACAGGTACAGCATTAGGCGACGAAGAGTTATGGTCAAGATACATCTGCAATGGCGCTTTTGCTTTACAAAAGACTGAATCGAACCCATATTCGTCGAATCTCCAAGAGACAGAGATGAGAGATATTCCAAATGGACTGTAGCTTCTGTCGACAGTACGTGCTGCTCATCCTATGACTCGGCGAAAGAGAGAATAGGTAGCATTCATTTGATGAATGATTGATCCGCGTTTCCTGATGGACCGCTCCATCTTGCATGATCCACAAAACACAATACGCAGTATACGACGAAAAATCACAATACGAAATTGAGTATGAAATTCACCCCTCCCGTTCGGAGGAGATGTTTTTACTAAATTCACAGGAAAAACTATGTAATTGACTTACATTGCTTTTACAAAAATTTCGAATCTCGACAGACGAGTCTATGTAGGAACGAAAGAAAACATAGGTACTACTAAACTACTGCTATTGCGACTTTGCCAGATTTTTGTGTGTAAAAACGCCAACATCAAAACGCACTAATCCCATGATTTTCACAATACCTACGTTCCTGTTCATTTTTTTCTGTCCTTCTAAAAGCGCCATCTTCAAAAAAACGTGGAAGCTCACCATCTCGCTCCGAACAGCTCAATATATTGACGCTGTTAAGACACTGTGACGTCAAAGCCAAAGAACTTGGTGGGAAGTTTAAGCTAGACGTGTATTTTCAATGCATGCTTCTCGACAATCATGACATGAGTTAAAGTAAAAATTTCCTCAGAACAACATTTGTAGCATTTTAAATCTTTTTAATATGACATCAGTCGCGACCAAGTCCGATTAGAACTATCTTCTGTGTGTATTCTTATGTAGTTCCAAAAACGAAACTTGACTTTTAGTTTGGGGGTGGGGACGGAAAATTTGCTGACAAATATTTTTTGAAAACTAAAAATTCGCCGACAAAATTTTTTAAAGACTTGAATATTTGCCGATTTTTCAATCAAAATATTTTTTAATTGGAAAAAAAAAACAAACGCAAATGTTTTTAGAAAATGAAAAATTCAAATCAACAGTTTCAAAATTGGTCGACTGCGAAATTATTGGGGTCCCCCCCCCATAGTTTCGTCCCTGCAAATGTCCCCCAAGCACTCACATTTCCGTACATGAGCATACCCTAGTCTGAAAGGGTAAGCTGGAAGGATGTTGGGAACACTTGAGATGAACACACAACTTCCTTTACACATTAAGGTGGTCGTTATTCACTCTTGGTGATCTTTTTTTCTGAATTTCCTCTGATTCGTCTCCTAAATTGGTTCCAATAAAATCAAAGAAAAGAAAGAAAAAAAAACTTACGAAATTTTAGGTCGATCGGATTCAGGGAATCCGTGCCACAAGCTCCCTTTCGTTCTTGCGGGAAAAACACATGGAGTCTTGAGTTTTGTTCCAAACTAAATTTCTCTCCTATATTCACCAGGACCAAAGCCCGTAAATTAACAATAGAACATTTGCTACCAGATTCAGCTTGTAACATTGAAAAATATGTAGGTCTTTTGCTTTCAACTTTTAGATTTTAATAATATGTTCAACTTTCTCAAATTTCAGGCTCTAGGTCAAACAGAGAATCTAGTAAAAACAGAATAGTTATTGAAATTCGAAATTTAACGTTTGCTACCGACTTTCAGATTTTCGAAACGTCTTCCACATTTCAGCTTTATTTCAACCTTTCAGATAACGTTCAATACTCGGCTTGAAACCTTCGGTTTTGACTGACTAGTCTCTGACAGGAGTCCAGGGTGCCCCATTTTCAGAAACGAAGTATGACTTTCAGTTTGGGGAAGTAAAGAAGAATTTGCCAACAAAATTTTGAAAAAATTAAAAATTTGCCTATTTTTTAATTGTGAAAATAATAAACAAACAAACATTCATAAACAATGAAAAATTCAATGAACAGTTTCAAACTTCGCCGACTGCTAAATTATTGGGGAGGGGGTTGTTCAACCCCCACACTCCCTATAGTTTCGCCCCTGTGTAGTTCCGACCACTTGAATGGACATGAGGTAATTTCTTAAACGACCAACTGGTATCGTTGGAAAGAGCGAAAAATGTAGAATTTTTTTAAATTGGGCCCCCGATACAATAATGTGTATCCACGTTGAAAAAAGCTTATCAGTAGGGCAGAAGAAAATATGCACTTTTTTTAATATGCATTTATTTATCTCCAAATATGCAAATTGCATTTATTTTTATGCACTTCTGTTCCCCATTGATTCTTACTTTTTTGTGTTTTTCATAAAATCATATTCATAAAATTAAAATACTTTTGCAGATGAATGCGTGTGCAAAATTCATAATTTTTTTTTGACAAGATGTTTTTGTTCAATAGAACAAAGACATATTTTTTCGAATTTTCGAACAAAAACTGAAGACCCCTCAAATGTATTTCTGCATGTAGAGTGATGCTATAGAAAGAACTTCTGCATTTAGTTTCCAGAAAAACGCTTTTTACAGAGGTCGGAACAATGAATAATTATTTCAAGAAATGGTAGTCATGTCCACGTTGATGAACATTTTGCCATTCGAATTCATTTCCGACTTCTAGAGAGGAATGGTATGAAGTTCTACACAATTGTGTTAGGCAGAGGAAGTCGTTTCCCCTACCTACCACATATTATGTTGTTTTTTTCTAATTGGAGGGAATACTTGCTGAGTAAATAGTGGGCACACACACACACTATCGCACTTTTGTGAGAATTACCCATTTTTATTTGCATTTTAATCATTTTTTGAATATATTTCAAAAATTTTCTGGGTTTTAACCTCATTTTTTCGTAAAATTGTCTATAATATGCAGGAATATGCATTTACATACTTTCAAATACGCATTTATTCTCAAATATGCAAAAATATGCATTTTCAGATTTGGTGTGTAGACTCAGGAGAGTATAAAATGTAAAATAAATTGCTCAGATTTTAGTGGCAATGTAAGCAAAAAAATATGCATTTGCGTACTTCTCCTTGCCCTACTTCTCAGTAAACGCTATGTCCATAAACCGGCATTATTCATTGGCTTTTAATTGATTACGTTTTCTCAAAAACAGACTTTGTCGCTTGAACAATTTTTGCTAGTGTTGTTAGACAAAACGATTTTCTGTCATTTTGTCAGGGGAGCATTTCATCTTTTTTTTGTTATGTCATAAGTTTTGTCACCTTCAGACTTTTGTCATTTTGTTTTTTCATAGTTTTGTTATGTCCTGACAACATTATTTTGTCATTTTGTCTGCCTTTTTGTCATGTCGCTTAGCATAATAAGGTAAGCGTACCAGTCTAGAATAACGCCGCACTGTTTTCGTTCGGAATATGATTCGTTCGTATTTTGAGGGGGCGGGAGGAAGGGGTGCCCTTATACTTGTGAACGACAGTGCATTTTAAGTTTCGAGATTAATTCTTCCAAGATTGTTCCTCATTAATTTTTAAGACATTCCAGTTTTTATAGTAACAGTAACTGTTTCGAGAGTTTCACGCAAAAATAGCATCGAAAAATACGGACGATATTATAGTACATTTGACGACGGAATATATTTGCGAACTGATGGTACAGAAACAATACGTGTCGATAAAAATGGGTAAAATCAACTCGGTACGAGTACACAATCGGAGGTACTAGATAAGAGAGTCGTCTGCTGGTCATTGCTTTACCAGTAAGATAAACAGGTACAAAATACACACGACATTACTCCCCGATGAATTACAATTCATCATTAATAGGTACTTAATTAAGGACGAATATCTGGCAAGACGATTTTCCACGGCATTTCACAGTGGCCGTACGAACTCGACCATCTGGATCCGGATGTAAGCCTCGACCTTTGCAAGGGGCCACTCCATAGGCGGCGTAGGACTTCAACGCATGATTGACCCACTTGAATGTTTTCACGACGAGTTTGCCATTTTTCCTTTCGCTGAAGATATTTAAATATCGCTCGCCACAGCTTCCAGAAACCAGACAATATGGAGCGCACAAAATTGTATCGTGCGTCAATTTTGCGAATTTTGACATTTTGACTATCATTTAACCAATTAGAGCACTCTAACGCATTTTTGACTTCATGACACACTTTTGACCGATCAGTTCTGCTATACAAGTGGGCGGAGCCTACGTGATTGTCAAGGGCTGACACTATTTTGACTCTTTTTGATGCTGATTTTGCAGATTGGCGTTCTAGATCTACAAATGCGACGTAGTATCCAAATCTTTTTTCAATCTTCTTTCTAATAAAAGTCTCAAACATAAAATTGTTTCTGTAGTTCCTCCACCTTTTTTAAATCCAAACTGACCTCCCACTGTAAAGTAATTCATATAATTCATGTACATACATTTTTTAAAACTACTTCTCCTGCATTCTTCAGTAACTCACTTTAGCATTGTCATCAACTCCTGCTTTACCTGCTTTCATTTCTTTCAGAACTTTATCAAATTCCGATCTCAAAATAGGACCTCCCCTTTCTTTATCCTCCCCACTATCTTCTCGTTCCATGTTTACTTATACCTGCTCCATTCTTATATACACTTTTTCAACATATCTCACACATCTTTTTATTTTTTAGTCTAATAATTTTCCTTTTTCATCCGTTAAATTATTTGTTATTTTTCTTCGTGCTCCAAAATATCATTTTACTTTACTATATGCTTGGTCGAATTTTCCTGCTTTCATTTGCTCATCAATTTTTTCACAATAATTAAAAAATCCATTTTTCTTTCGCCTTCTTACATTCTCTCTGTATCTGATTTCTTAAAGCCTTATATTTGTCCTTACTTTCTCTATCATTGGCTTGTTATACTTTTTTCTTTCTTCCATTAACTCTCGTCATGATTTCCTCCTTTCTATTATTTGAGTATCTAATTTCTTCCTTGCTGCTAGATTTATTGCTTTTTTTAGTGCTGTCCACTTCCCTTCAGTATCATTTCCTTCCTGTAATACATAAAGTTCTTTCGTCATTTCTTTTTGATATTTCTCTGTTTTCTTTACTTCTTTCAATAATTCCAAATTTCATTTTGTTTTTGGTTTCTTCTTATTCATCTTTTCAAGTTTGAACTTACATTTCATTACTAGTAAATTCTGATACCTCTCTACATTCGCCCCTTGGTATGTCTTACAATCCAATACAGTAGACTCCCAATCATCCAACCTAATTGATGTTGACGGTGGGTCGGATAAGGAAAAAGTTGGATAGTCCGAAAAAGTCGTAAGCTTTGTAGAAGTATAGCATTCAAAATAAGTGCAGTACGGGTACATATATTTTTGTTTATTCAAAAAATCAGTAGGTATCACGCAAATTTAGGAAAATCTGAATAAGTAAAATTTCATATTTATGTAAAAAAATAATAATAATAAAAATTTGAAGTCCTTAAAAATTTAGGAATGCGCTGATGGTTTATGTTTTTTGTTTCACTCTCTTTTCTGCAGCAAAATTACGCCATTTACGAAACACAAGCTGATCTTGAGGAATAACTTCCGACTGCAACTCAATAAATGCTAACGACTTCTCTAGGCAGTGGCTCCCAACAGATGGTCCACGGACCCCCGAGGATTCACGAGCTGATCCGAAAATGTTTCGTTCGTTGGGAATTTGACAGTTTTAGCAAATTTGAAGTATATTCAAATGCATTATATTTATACATAAGAGGTCCTTTTGAAATTATAGCGATTTTTTCAGGGGTCATCCTTTATAATTTTTTGTTGGAAGCCCCTGCTTTAGAGTGTTATAAATTGAACGCAATTCGAATTATCTGTCACTTTAAAGGTCGGTTAATTCAAAAAAGTCGGGGGAAAATGGGTCCGTTAATCTGAATGTCGGATAATTGGGAATTTACTGTATTGGATTTTTTTATATCTTCCTTCTCGTCATAATGTAATCTATTTGATGTCTCTTCCAAGTGTATTTTCTTCTCTCGTGATTTTTAAACAGGGTGTTTCCAATAATTTATATTCTCCACAAAATTCTATGAGCCTTGCACCTCTTTCATTTCGCTCTCCTAAACAAAGCTTTCCGCATACCCTTGTTCTTTCCTGTCTCCCATTATAATTGAATTTTCTTTTCCTTTTACTTTGCTTAGTACTACATACATTTTTTTATAAACTTTTTCTACTTCTTCACTATAACTTCCTGTAGGCATATAAACTTGTACTAAGTATCATTAAAAGATACTGATTTTGTTAAAATTCTCACCATTAATATTCTCGCACTATATGTTTGCTATAACTTTGCTCTCTAATCCTTGCAGTCTTATTCATAATAATACCCAAGGGCGCAACTAAGGAGGGGGCTAAGGGGCTATAACCCCCTCCAAATTTCGTCGAAATTTTTTCAAAATTAATTTTAAAAATAATTGATGCCGATGGCCTGATGCTGTTACGTTGCGTCTTAGGTTCGTATAAATTTACAACTCATGAAAATAGGTAGGCACCAAATCGAGCTTTCACCTCTGATCAAATTTTTTCCCCTAAATTCTAACCCTGACCAAAGAAAAGTTCTGGTTGCGCCCTTGATAATACCTGCGACTGCTTGCCCTCTTTTCGCTGCTGTATTAATTATTCTATACTCCTCCGCCCAAAAACCATTTTCTTGTGGCCATCTCGCTTCACCAATTCCTATTATATCTAATTTTAATCGTTTTTATCTCTTAAGTTTTCTAATTTGCCTACCTCGTTCAATGTCCTTACATTCCATGTCTCTATTCTCAGTTCTGATATTTTCTAACTAGATATCTCTGCCCGGCCATCCGAATGGAAGACTTTGCACGTCCAGAATTAGTATTCATTTTGTCAGTTGTCATCATAATTGTGATGGTGGAGACGCCACTCCATGGAAAAATACTGATTGTAGTTTCTCCTTGCTCCATCCGGGCGTTTTCCTTCTAGGTGCGTTTAGTTTTTCTTTAAGCCCCATCACCTCACCAAAGTGGCACACCCAGGGGTGCGCAACTGCCGTAGCAACAGCAAAATTTGAAGAATTTTCCCTTAGCGAGAGTCGAAATTGATTTGATCACAACATTGACCTTATCAAGAGATTTAAGCCCAGCAACTCTAGCTTTCGTGAACTCGATTAGGAGAATGTATTAGGGAGCGACGAAGAAGTCGTCTCGAACTCCTATTCACGCAGCGAATTTTGGTGAAATTTGTCTTGAACCTCTAAAACCAAAAAGGTGTCCCATGCGTATTTTTTGATAAGACAATCGAAAAAACCAGTAAGTTCAGTTTCCGATTCAAGTTTAAGATATCGATGGATATTACTCACGTGCGTGTACACAATTTTATGTTCGAGTACCTCTCCTCTAGCAGCTCCAAAGTCTTGGCGTAATTGCTGTTTGTAATCTGCATGTCGCTGACAACACTCCGAGACGCTTCACCACTGAGCGATGACAGAAGATAGTGCAATTTGTCGGCGTTAGCCGGATTGCCTTTGCCGATCATTGCAGTAAACCGATCCACGGACTGTCATTCGTTGTACTCGCCAGAGAAAATCGGAAGAACAAGATCCGGTAGTTTCGCCTGGGAAACTGTACCAGAGAGCGTACAGGTACAGCATTAGGCGACGAAGAGTTATGGTCAAGATACATCTGCAATGGCGCTTTTGCTTTACAAAAGACTGAATCGAACCCATATTCGTCGAATCTCCAAGAGACAGAGATGAGAGATATTCCAAATGGACTGTAGCTTCTGTCGACAGTACGTGCTGCTCATCCTATGACTCGGCGAAAGAGAGAATAGGTAGCATTCATTTGATGAATGATTGATCCGCGTTTCCTGATGGACCGCTCCATCTTGCATGATCCACAAAACACAATACGCAGTATACGACGAAAAATCACAATACGAAATTGAGTATGAAATTCACCCCTCCCGTTCGGAGGAGATGTTTTTACTAAATTCACAGGAAAAACTATGTAATTGACTTACATTGCTTTTACAAAAATTTCGAATCTCGACAGACGAGTCTATGTAGGAACGAAAGAAAACATAGGTACTACTAAACTACTGCTATTGCGACTTTGCCAGATTTTTGTGTGTAAAAACGCCAACATCAAAACGCACTAATCCCATGATTTTCACAATACCTACGTTCCTGTTCATTTTTTTCTGTCCTTCTAAAAGCGCCATCTTCAAAAAAACGTGGAAGCTCACCATCTCGCTCCGAACAGCTCAATATATTGACGCTGTTAAGACACTGTGACGTCAAAGCCAAAGAACTTGGTGGGAAGTTTAAGCTAGACGTGTATTTTCAATGCATGCTTCTCGACAATCATGACATGAGTTAAAGTAAAAATTTCCTCAGAACAACATTTGTAGCATTTTAAATCTTTTTTAATATGACATCAGTCGCGACCAAGTCCGATTAGAACTATCTTCTGTGTGTATTCTTATGTAGTTCCAAAAACGAAACTTGACTTTTAGTTTGGGGGTGGGGACGGAAAATTTGCTGACAAATATTTTTTGAAAACTAAAAATTCGCCGACAAAATTTTTTAAAGACTTGAATATTTGCCGATTTTTCAATCAAAATATTTTTTAATTGGAAAAAAAAAACAAACGCAAATGTTTTTAGAAAATGAAAAATTCAAATCAACAGTTTCAAAATTGGTCGACTGCGAAATTATTGGGGTCCCCCCCCCATAGTTTCGTCCCTGCAAATGTCCCCCAAGCACTCACATTTCCGTACATGAGCATACCCTAGTCTGAAAGGGTAAGCTGGAAGGATGTTGGGAACACTTGAGATGAACACACAACTTCCTTTACACATTAAGGTGGTCGTTATTCACTCTTGGTGATCTTTTTTTCTGAATTTCCTCTGATTCGTCTCCTAAATTGGTTCCAATAAAATCAAAGAAAAGAAAGAAAAAAAAAACTTACGAAATTTTAGGTCGATCGGATTCAGGGAATCCGTGCCACAAGCTCCCTTTCGTTCTTGCGGGAAAAACACATGGAGTCTTGAGTTTTGTTCCAAACTAAATTTCTCTCCTATATTCACCAGGACCAAAGCCCGTAAATTAACAATAGAACATTTGCTACCAGATTCAGCTTGTAACATTGAAAAATATGTAGGTCTTTTGCTTTCAACTTTTAGATTTTAATAATATGTTCAACTTTCTCAAATTTCAGGCTCTAGGTCAAACAGAGAATCTAGTAAAAACAGAATAGTTATTGAAATTCGAAATTTAACGTTTGCTACCGACTTTCAGATTTTCGAAACGTCTTCCACATTTCAGCTTTATTTCAACCTTTCAGATAACGTTCAATACTCGGCTTGAAACCTTCGGTTTTGACTGACTAGTCTCTGACAGGAGTCCAGGGTGCCCCATTTTCAGAAACGAAGTATGACTTTCAGTTTGGGGAAGTAAAGAAGAATTTGCCAACTAAAGTTTGAAAAAATTAAAAATTTGCCTATTTTTTAATTGTGAAAATAATAAACAAACAAACATTCATAAACAATGAAAAATTCAATGAACAGTTTCAAACTTCGCCGACTGCTAAATTATTGGGGAGGGGGTTGTTCAACCCCCACACTCCCTATAGTTTCGCCCCTGTGTAGTTCCGACCACTTGAATGGACATGAGGTAATTTCTTAAACGACCAACTGGTATCGTTGGAAAGAGCGAAAAATGTAGAATTTTTTTAAATTGGGCCCCCGATACAATAATGTGTATCCACGTTGAAAAAAGCTTATCAGTAGGGCAGAAGAAAATATGCACTTATTTTTTTTAATATGCATTTATTTTTCTCTAAATATGCAAATATGCATTTATTTTTATGTACTTCTGTTCCCCATTGATTCTTACTTTTTTGTGTTTTTCATAAAATCATATTCATAAAATTAAAATACTTTTGCAGATGAATGCGTGTGCAAAATTCATAATTTTTTTTTGACAAGATGTTTTTGTTCAATAGAACAAAGACATATTTTTTCGAATTTTCGAACAAAAACTGAAGACCCCTCAAATGTATTTCTGCATGTAGAGTGATGCTATAGAAAGAACTTCTGCATTTAGTTTCCAGAAAAACGCTTTTTACAGAGGTCGGAACAATGAATAATTATTTCAAGAAATGGTAGTCATGTCCACGTTGATGAACATTTTGCCATTCGAATTCATTTCCGACTTCTAGAGAGGAATGGTATGAAGTTCTACACAATTGTGTTAGGCAGAGGAAGTCGTTTCCCCTACCTACCACATATTATGTTGTTTTTTTCTAATTGGAGGGAATACTTGCTGAGTAAATAGTGGGCACACACACTATCGCACTTTTGTGAGAATTACCCATTTTTATTTGCATTTTAATCATTTTTTGAATATATTTCAAAAATTTTCTGGGTTTTAACCTTATTTTTTCGTAAAATTGTCTATAATATGCAGGAATATGCATTTACATACTTTCAAATACGCATTTATTCTCAAATATGCAAAAATATGCATTTTCAGATTTGGTGTGTAGACTCAGGAGAGTATAAAATGTAAAATAAATTGCTCAGATTTAAGTGGCAATGTAAGCAAAAAAATATGCATTTGCGTACTTCTCCTTGCCCTACTTCTCAGTAAACGCTGTCCATAAACCGGCATTATTCATTGGCTTTTAATTGATTACGTTTTCTCAAAAACAGACTTTGTCGCTTGAACAATTTTTGCTAGTGTTGTTAGACAAAACGACTTCTTGTCATTTTGTCAGTGGAGTATTTAATCTTTTTTTTGTTATGTCATAAGTTTTGTCACCTTCAGACTTTTGTCATTTTGTTTTTTCATAGTTTTGTTATGTCCTGACAACATTATTTTGTCATTTTGTCTGCCTTTTTGTCATGTCGCTTAGCATAATAAGGTAAGCGTACCAGTCTAGAATAACGCCGCACTGTTTTCGTTCGGAATATGATTCGTTCGTATTTTGAGGGGGCGGGAGGAAGGGGTGCCCTTATACTTGTGAACGACAGTGCATTTTAAGTTTCGAGATTAATTCTTCCAAGATTGTTCCTCATTAATTTTTAAGACATTCCAGTTTTTATAGTAACAGTAACTTTTAAGAGTTTTCATAAGAAAATCCCACTCTTTTTCTAATGATGCTGAGGCAAGATGATAACTAAAGAAGGAGAAGACAGTTTGGAGGAAAATGAAATAAGCTAGAAGAAAAGGAGGGCAGAAGGTTTTGACTCGTAAAAAGTGAAACAAAAAGTTCAAGAATTTTTAGGAGTTCATTATTTATTGTTACAATGCTTTTGCGTACATGGAAAATTATATTAAAACGGTATGGCAGTATTACCTGCACCATGTCGAGTAACTCCGCCACCCAAGGGTTCAACAAATTTGTTTATGTAACCCCCAATTCCACCCCACTCTTCTTTTTCCACCTGGGGGATATACTATATAGTTCCCTTCTAAAGCCTTACCACCTGGTTCCACAGTAGATGCACTAGGAAGCTATAAAACGCAATTCTCCCTTAGCATGCCGGTAATATACCTGCACTTAACTTATACTGTCGATAGCAATGTCGCTGAGCATAGTCTACTGTCAGTACTGATGCGATGCCCGAAAGGGTGGTTTCCGGTACCGGGGGTGCGGTGTCACAGAGCCACTTTGGCATGCGTGCATCGCCATACGTCCCACTACACCATAATCTACTGTCAGTAGCAATGTCGCTTAGCTTAATCTATTATCAATTATTACGTCGTTTAGCATTGTTCATCATTTGAATGTAAACAAAATGTAGTAACGTAATTTTTTTGTCATTTTGTTTTGTCATTTGATTCATTTTTTGTTATGTCATTTCGATTTTATCATTATGACAAAATTTCTGAAATTTAATTGTCATTTTGTTTTGTTATGTCTAACAACACTGGTTTTTGCCTATAACAGCGTCCAATTGCTAGCGAATTACATGACTCGGCTGGGGACGAAGTTCCCGATTCGACTGCGCCGAAACGCCACCAGCTCCGACACAGTGGATGGATATTTGAAAATTTGTAGATCAAAAAAGGGGAGAGATAAATCCTAAGATTTCGTCACCAACTTACCAATTTGACCATATCAAAAATGCCGTGTACGAAGTATCAAGCCGAACATTGAGAGAGGCTATCATAAAGAAAATTAACCGAGTTGTAATTTTTAGCCTTCGCTCAATAATGTCGATCTCAAATAGAGGAAATCCAATAAGAGTTTCGAGGGTTGTGGTGACCATTGCCAAACCGCGGTTGCTTGATTCATATTCGTAATCGCCAAAATAGGCCTTACCCAAGCAAATAATTTCTTATGTAAATTCCCCAAAATCCATAAATCAAACCAAGTGATTTACAACCATGTGGAGTAATTCTACGTAATATTTCAATTTCGTTCAGAAGATTCTTCTGAAACCCTTTATACTGACCACACGAGATTTCCGAAGTGAGAGATTCAAAATGGAATCTCTAAATCTTGTAGACAGAATACTTCCAAACGTAGTAATCTAATTAGATCAAATGTTCTCAATATTCACATTATCTTCTATAGGGTTCATCTCGAAATCTAAAACTTCTATATCCAACATTTTTACATCTTTCAATAAATAATTCTTACTAGATGGGCCGTAAAGACCTAAAGCATTCCCGTAATTCGACGAAAGCTTGAAGTCGAAACGGTTAGAAAAATTCGTGAGGGATGTGTTCGAGGCTTAAAAAATAGAATTACATCAACCAGCAGCATTTACTTGGCGGTGACCATTCTGGTCATGGGCCGCCAGGAGCTTAAAATTCTCGATTCTAGAAGTACATGGGTTCGACTACGTGAGATCATCAACAAAGCAGCGTTACAATATCAGTGTAGGCACGAAGTAGAAGTCGAAAAGGAGAGTTATAAAGGCTATATTTTCGACACTGACCCCCCCCCCCCTCCTCTTCACTGGTCCCATCGCCTACAGTCTACTCGAATACGTATGACTCGCAGACCCCATTTCATCTCCTTAGATGTCTTACTGCTTGCTAACCGTCTAAGCTAAGTCTTCGGCTCCTTTTTTGGACATCGGCAGGTCCAACGAAAAGTGTTGGTTTACTGCCTTCAAAATTGTCCGACCTTCGGAACGAAGATAGACCATCATACCTTGTCGCTTGTCATGGCGGGGAAATCTTCCAGACTTGCTAAAGCGATATGAAATACTTAATTTCGAATCTCCCTAGCAATCATGAAAAACGCAGTCGATACCCCGATCATTTTCCAGTTGCAATCCATAATCGTCCGAGTTTCAAACAGTAATCGCAGTAATCGCTACATTGGAACATTTCGAAGAAAACGAGCTGATATTCATTCTATAGCCGATCTCCGAGGTAAAGAACTACTACCGGCTTAGTCACATACGCGAGCTGATACGCGCAGACGACGGCAATGTACCATCGGTCCGCGTCGAGGTCATGGCGGCGAACCCAGGAACTCCTGGTCGAGTTGAAATTCTACCAACTGAAAGAATTGTAAAGTCCGGGCCTAACGCAGCCAGAAGCGTGACGAACATTGTATATGTTTCGTAAAAAGCGACATTCTGGCTGCGTTAGGCCGAACTTTACAATTCTTTCAGTTGGTAGAATTCAATCGACCAGGAGTCTGGTCCCGCCAGACAGGACGATGTCATCGTTCTGCGTATCAGTCGCGTATTGACAAGCGTAGAGCTATCATGCTTAGAGAACAGTGTTTCTCGAAATGAAGGCGATTACTGCGAAATGTTAATGGATTATTGCACGGAAAGTTAGACTGGCATGAGCTAGATTCGGAAAGCCAGCTGAAGAGATGAGGGGTGAGGTCTACCGTTGAAGTGTCGAAAAATTTTATAGTCCGGTTATAGACTTCCTAACACTTTTCGCTTACGTACGGATTGTGACATGAAGGAGGGGGGGGTCAGTGTCGAAAATATAGCCTTTATAACTCTCCTTTTCGACTTCTACTTCGTGCCTACACTGATATTGTAACGCTGCTTTGTTGATGATTCAGTAGTCGAACCCATGTACTTCAGAATCGAGAATTTTAAGCTCCCGGCGGCCCATGACCAGAATGGTCACCGCCAAGTAAATGCTGCTGGTTGATGTAATTCTATTTTTTAAGCCTCGAACACATCCCTCACGAATTTTTCTAACCGTTTCGACTTCAAGCTTTCGTCGAATTACGGGAATGCTTTAGGTCTTTACGGCCCATCTAGTAAGAATTATTTATTGAAAGATGTAAAAATGTTGGATATAGAAGTTTTAGATTTCGAGATGAACCCTATAGAAGATAATGTGAATATTGAGAACATTTGATCTAATTAGATTACTACGTTTGGAAGTATTCTGTCTACAAGATTTAGAGATTCCATTTTGAATCTCTCACTTCGGAAATCTCGTGTGGTCAGTATAAAGGGTTTCAGAAGAATCTTCTGAACGAAATTGAAATATTACGTAGAATTACTCCACATGGTTGTAAATCACTTGGTTTGATTTATGGATTTTGGGGAATTTACATAAGAAATTATTTGCTTGGGTTAAGGCCTATTTTGGCGATTACAAATACGAATCAAGCAACCGCGGTTTGGCAATGGTCACCACAACCCTCGAAACTCTTATTGGATTTCCTCTATTTTTTGAGATCGACTTTACTGAGCGAAGGCTAAAAATTACAACTCGGTTAATTTTCTTTATGATAGCCTCTCTCAATGTTCGGCTTGATACTTCGTACACGGCATTTTTGATATGGTCAAATTGGTAAGTTGTCGACGAAATCTTAGGATTTATCTCTCCCCTTTTTTGATCTAAGACTTTTGACAGCGTTCTTCTTGATTACTCATGCTCACATTTTGTTCAACAAATTTGACTGGTATATTTTCTTTGATTTGTTATGCTCGTGAAGATTTAAATCCAAACCTCGACTCAGTGCGAGTTCTGTACTTGTTTCACATTTGTAGTACGCCTCGCGCCAGCATGTAAACACATACGTCTTCTTGGGTCGCTTGACTTTTGAATATTCAGTCAGGTTTCTAATTGAACACTAAGCTCCCTCCTCCACCATAAATCCCCTCCCAGCAAGAGCAGGTTATGCCTGGAGAAATGAGCAATTAAGGGGCAGGGTAGGCAACCCACAGTGGGTTTTTTCCCGGGGGTGGCGGCGGTGGAGGCGGCGGATTTTACTTTTTCAGTATATACGATTGCTTCATTCGTCACTTCTTGCAGTTTTTGGAGGCATAAATCTCCAGTCACGGTTGCCTCTCTGGCTCTACTTTTTGTTTTACCACCAGGCCATTTCGATGATATTCAACTCACACATGTAAGGAGGCAGTCTCAATATATGATGGCCAGCTTTTCTTAGAGAGAAAAGGCTGTTATAAAGTGACAGAAGGAAAACATTTTTGGCTGCCCCTCCCCACAAATGTTTCATCTTTTTGGGGGATCCCCCCCGTGGATTTGCGCCTGAAGAGAACTAATTTAGTGTAAGAGCCACTGTCCTGAAGAAAGGAAAATACGATCTCATACTCGGAAAGTTACGTTCAACGTTCATTCGCATTTTGTCGTACATAAACGTAAACATGGACGTTGTTGAGGGGAGAGAGACGGGTAATACTCACCCCAATTCATTTTTTTGGAGAGTGTAGGAATGATCCTCCTTGCCCCCAAATTCAAATGCCAATAATTTGCTGATTCTTAAATTTTTAAATGGCCATATGGCCACACACGGACTGACATTTTAGGGCGCTCCGGGAAATCTGAGATCTAAAAGAGGGCTTCGCAGGAGAGCGGCGGTGACAGGGAGTTTTTTAACTAGCAGGTTTTTTAAGGCTTTTCGCATCAAAGGCACGTTGATAATACAATTTTTTCGCGCCCAAGTGGTACATATTCATATTTGATTGGTAAATGATTATATTAGCCACGTAGCCCATTTCAAACGGTTTTCTTGATTTTTCTAAAAACTGTAACATTCTAGGGAGAAAGTACCTCAGTACTCTACAAAACAGTCTATTACAAGAATTTACTCACAAGTCATACTTGAGGAGTTACAGGCTTAGAAAAATTTATTGTTTTATATAAAGTGCTAAATTTAGGTACGTGTGTAATCATTCATAATTATCATCAGACTCGTCTACATCATCTAACTGTGAATAGCGTAACCCGGCATTGGGGCAGAACAGGCCGTCGCTGGACTTGCAACCGTCTACACAAGGGTTTCCTGGAAAAAGAAGGGAGACAGGTACACTTTCAAGTATTTTGTAGTTTAAGTTTATCTGCATGCAATGAGTGCAAACCTAAAGAATGCCATTCACATTTATGCCCACATCCTTTCTTACAGCCGCAGAAGATTCTCGCCATCAGTTTCCCGCGGTTTCCCGCTTAGCTAGTCCGTGTGTGGCTATGACTGAAAATAAATGACTTAAATGTCTGTTAGACACTTTGATACAACATACTACACCCCTCCCTCAAAAACTCCACCAACGTCGATGAATGTAGGTCAATACTACTAAAAAAATTACCCCCCCCCACCCCAAAAAAATAAAATAAAATAAATAGCGACGCCTCTCAACGCAAATACCGGACCTCAAATGGGGGGGGGGAACTCATGGAGGACAGACAAGTACCAAAATAATAGGCACTAAAACTTGGAGTTCCCAACGTTATTAGCCCTGCGTACTGAAAAGGTGATCATCATTGCTGCCAACCCCAAGATAAATCTTGAGATCTCAGGATTTTGAGGTTTTCTCAAAATCTCAAGATTTTCAAGAAAATCTCAAGGGTTCTCAAGAGTTATATGCATTGCTTCTTCAAATTCTTCACGTCCAAAATTTGGAAATGTAAAATGTATCGCCTTATAGGAGTAATAAGCACTCAGATTTTACACAGCAATAAAAATGTAAAATGTATCTGTGACCTGTCACAAGGAAAGGGTCCTTAGTGACATCGAAATGTTCTAAGAAAAGGGCGTAAGGAATGAAATTCTCTTTTCTCTTTTTCACATTATTCAAAAACAGAAGTAAAAATAAGAAGGAAAATCTTTAGGATTGTCGACAGAACATAGGGTGGAGAGAGGGGGGGGGACAACAAATGTGATGAGTCAGTAAATATTTTATTGTTGAGCAACATAGAAAAGGCGAAAATTTTTGTCTCAATATGTTTTACGAAGAATTCTGGGATTTTTCAACAAGCTTGGTTGGCAGCACTGGTGATTATGTACAATTTTCCATAAGATTACAGCAAACTTTAAAAGTCTTTAAATCAATTAGAAATTGATTTAAAGAAAAATCTCGTCCTACTTTTTGTTGTATTGTTACTACACAATGGAATTACAGCCAACACAAGGGAGTGGAATAATTTTGGGCCGTTTTTCGCCTTCCTATAAGGATAGCAGTATTTCCATTTAAAATTATCCATGATCACCCTTTCAATTTCACCCGCGCAGGGTGATGTTGTAGCGCTCTCCAGTGCAGGTTTTATCGCCTATACTAACAGTTCTTTCGCTGGTATAATTTTTCTTTTTTTTTTGGGTGGGCGGGTGTTCTAAGCCCCTTATTTATGCACATGCTGCCGCACGGTTTTCAGACCTATCTCAATTATCACTCGTAAAAAAAATCTTTGGTTGAAGTTCTGTCGAGAAATGACTCAACATGTGACGTACTATCAAGGTCGTCAATTTGAAAATGGTAAAATTAGAATCTCTGCTTGGTTGATACACGCGGCTGCTAGCAGTCTCGAATCGTTCACCCAAAGTTTCAAATCTCTCGTGGAAAATTGTTTACATGTCCTCCAAAAGGTCGTGAACTTTCGTGCCGTATACCTTTTATTCCGCTGGCACCGCCGTTTTTTTTCTTCTCCAAATTCCAATAATCGTTTGGAAGGTACGCGGAAAGGTCGAAACTAGTTTCACGTGCGAACACGTCCACAATTCCGCCAATATTATTTTCGAGTGAGTGAAAAAGAAAAAACAGAAGAAAAACGATAATAATTCACTAACGTTTCCAACTATTTAAACATTAAAAGCATTAATGATTCAAGGCCACCTATACAAATAATGTAAAAATTAGTACAATGTTGCCAAATACGTTTAATAAATGTGTAATAAAAATGATAATGTTTTTAAAAGGGAACGTTACATTGAGAGAGAAGAGACCCAATACCTGTACTAATAATACTTACCTTACTTACCAGCGTCGAATTGTTCCTCTCTTTCTCGACCCTATTGAAATTTAGTAACTATGATTTACAGCAGTGTTGCCAAATCCGCCAGCCTTTCCTGTATTGTTTTTCGCAAAGTACATTTTTATTTTATTACGATGTGGAGACGAGAGCGAGATTTCCGTCTTCTCGTTTTATTGTGAAGCTTTTTAAAAGGCAAGTTTAGTCCGTAACACCCAAAGAATAATCTATTAAATCTGGTTATATCAGCATCTATCAGCTGTTTAGTAGCTAATTTATTGACCTCGCCGCTCAACGAATACGAGTTCGTTTATCTCCGGCTCGTTTTCTACCAGTTGTTGATGTTGAATTGTTCGAACGGTGTGCCGTGTCTTCCGATGTTTTCAATCGAACGAATGTCGTCATTTTCGCCTTTTTTTCGTATCCGCGAAGTAGCAGAATTCGTACTGGTGCATTATTTTGTGATTTTGTAACGTTGTGCGCGATTACCGAGTATGTGATAAGTACTATTTATCGTAATAATCGATTCAACTGGCACATCGCTGTTGGCTGTAGTATTACATTCGTACAATGGGTAAACTTTTTTGTCCTATAAATATCGTATCGTAGATAATCTGGTATGCTTATTAGTACGTAGATTACATTACGATGCCTTGAAATAAATTGTCATGTTTCAACGAGAATTCACCCGGGTACCCGAGTACCCTGTGAAATGTACTGAAAATACGTTCAAATGAACCAGTTAATTGCGGTGTCACCGTTACAGATTCCAACGATCGTCTTTGAGTAATAGATTTCAGTGCAATATCAGTACCGGTAATCTCTAATGACGTAATGTAAAGTTATAATGTGTCAGCTGTTCAGTCGTAGAAGCAAAAAAGAAACCACTCTTCGTGCTTCTCGCTAATTCTTCATTTTATTCGTGACTCATTTGATCGTAATTTGACATTATCGCCGTCTCACTTTTTCGAACGATTCTCAATGCTGATAGGTTTTTCTTGACAAGTCGGATTAAGTTTCTGATGTTTGTTCTTCAACCTGCAACCGGTGCCTTCGATTGTGCGCTCACGTTTTTTTCTCATGCATGATTTCCAAATTTGAAGTACACACCCGGAAATCATATATAGTATCCAGTGTTGCCTTTTCTGTCAGCGCTTACATCATGCGATGATTTTGAAATCGCTTTTCTTGTGGTACTCACCCACGTACACCGGAAGTGTGAAACACGATTTGTGAAGCGAATTTTTCTTTCAACTGTGCTAAAATGAAAACTGATTTGTAATTTCGATACATCTGATTTTTCTCGGCTTGTTTCTCGTACGGTTTGGGTCCATGTATCCTATATAGTATCCTTCGTGTTGTAGTATCGCAGTTCCCGCCCTCAGGTAAATCTTTCCAGGAACTCGTTGGACATTCAATGTGTTTTTTAGAGGTTTCCTTAGAAATTGAATACAGCAATTAACGTTTGCAGTTTTCTCGGAACAAGGATCACGGGCTTCAATAGTAAATCAACAAGCTAGAAGACTTTGTAGGCGACAGTAAGAAAAACTGATTTTCCATTTTGCTCTGTATTATAGAGCAAATTATATATTCCGAGTTTCAGTCAAATGTTCGCAGGTGATTTCTGGAAACCACTTCGAAATGTGGTCGTGTAAAACGAACGTCATAATTTTAATTTCCCATTTAGGATTCAAACGTCAAATACATCGAAAGTGAATCCCAGCACATTACCTATACGTAGTACGTTTTAAAGTTTGTTGGTCTCTGAACGTATTTAACAAATTGTATTTACCTTCATGACGTGGAAAACTAATTTGATATTTTTGAAGCAGGGATGGTCGGAGAACAGAACTGAGAATAAAACCTGAATTGATCATCTTCAGTGAACTGAACGAGAACCAGAAGCAATGTTCATTTTCTGATTCGTGAACCTGACCGAGAACCTTTGACCTTCACCAATCACGTTTGGTTCTGTATTGATTTTATAGTTGTGAACTGATTATTTTCACCGAATGGAACGAGAACCAACCGCAAACTTTTGAAGAACCAAAAAGAATGGACCAAGAACTCATTCTAGTTTGGTTTACCTATCCCTCTTCTAAATTTCATGAAATAATCATACCTAACCATCTGATAGCCGTTGGGTGTATTCATTGAAAACCCCTAACTAACCGATAACCGTTCATGTTATTTTTGTACAGTTTTTCCATCTCTAGCGAGGTGAATAACCAGGGTGTCTGTCGGTCACGGAAAACCCGGGAAGTCACGATTTTTGAAAGTAGGTCACGGAAGTTACGGAAAGTCCAGATTTTCATTGGAAAAAAAATTGGGGGAAAAATCAAAACTGTTTAAATATTGACAGCATGTGAACAGTTTTTTGCTTTTCGTGCTAATTATTCGAGGTGATGAAAATCCAAGCAAAAACGTAATGAATAATAATGATCGTATCAAAACACAAGCATCGAATGATGAAATTGAAATTATAGATTAGTCGATTTTGTTACTCTCTCACCTAATTTTCTTGAAGTGTTCCTTTCTGAATTATTTCGAGTAGAGAGTTGAACAAATGAGAAAAAATTCATAAATATAAAGAAACAGATATTAGAACGTTACTTGTTGTTTGCATATTGTATTATTGGGGTATAAACCTGCACTAGAGTGCGCTGCAAAATCACCTGTGCTGGTGTGAGCGGGGAGGAAATGAATGGGTGATCATGTGTAAGGTAACTTAGCTAATAATGGGCACTTCACCTATAATGGGCAATTTAGATTTCAGTTGTTTATTTTAAGATTTCTAAACGCTAATTGGCAACACTGATTATGCCAGTTTATCTTTCCAACATAGTTATCCCCATTGACTGTCTTAAAACCATAAAAAGTTGGACCATTTTCGTGATAATAATTTTTGTTTGAAAAAAAAGGATGACTGCAGTCGAAAGTTTTCCGCAGTCGTTAAAAAATAATTAAGGAACGAAAAAAATTTCTAGTTTCGATAGATTGAATGCTAATGCAGATTTTATTATGCAGTAAGTAGCAGTACACATTATTGAAGTTATGCTTTGATATAAAGTGCTGGATTCATAGGTAAATGTAATGGATGCCTTCATAGTACAAGTGCCCATTATGGGGTTATCAAAAGTTGTCATCTGGCCAGTAATGGTCTGTGTATGTCCATTATTAGAAACAGTCAAATACTATGCAAACTCCAGTAATGGGCACGTTGCTAATAATCAACCCTGTCGAGAGGGAAGGAGGAAAAGGGGGAAATACCCCGAGTCCAGACTTTCAGAAGGGCTCAATATTTTTGAAAGACCTGAATTTCAACGCTTACGGCTACATCATACTGTACATCAAATCACCAATCACTCCTTACACTATGAAAGAAACTTCTTATCTTGTAGCTTATAATTTTTTCCCATCTGACAGAAGAAAATGAAAAGAACTGGAAGGAAGAAGGGCTGTGGAGATTTCCCCCAGGTCCTCGGCTAATAATCATTGTTTTGATCTAATCAGGACGTTATTTCTTTCACAGTTGACACTTACAGAACTTGTGTATGTGTTTATAATAAGGTAAAGTTCCCTAATATGGACCCCTCAATTATCTCCGATGTTCTTTGCACTCTCTGGTCAAAAACAATATATGTTAAATAAAGGTGTCAGGAAAGCAAACATAATAAACCAGCTGATTATCCTCCTTCCAGTTCATTTTGTTTTTTTGTCAGATGGGAAACAGTTACAAGCTACGGGATAAGAGGTTTCTTTCATGGAGTAAGGAGTGATTGCTTATTTAATGTACAGTATGATGTAGCCGTAAGCGTTTAAAATATCAGGCCCCTCTGAGAGTCCGAGCCCGGGGTATTTCCCCCCCCCCTCCTCCCCTCCATCTCGTCAGGGTTGTCTTTCTCAGCTACTATTCCTGAGAGATTTTTGAGTACGGCTTCGCTATCAGCTCTATAATATGATGAAACAGGTTCGGCTTCTAGCTGCTTGCCTTTCGATAGGAGATTAACCTTCTTTAATAAATTTCAGTTTTTCCCAAGTTTTTTAATGACTCTGTAGTTTTTGAGCAAAACATGATAAAACAAGCTCCGCAGTTCCTCCCACAAGAGACAGTTTGTACTTCGGCTTTCGGTGCAACGTTATCAGGTTATAAGCCTTTCGGCCTTGATCAGGGATAGTTGAACCAAACTGGTTTAGGTTCTCGTTCCGTTCCTTTTGATTCTTCAAATTTGACATTCAGTTCCATATTTACCTCAACGCGATGCGTTCCCATTCCGTTCATCGATGCGCTCCCTTTGTTTACTATTAAAAAACCTTGAAACTTTCATTAGAAATGACAGATTTTCGTCACAAACATGCATGGAATCGTTCCCAACATTCGATTTCCGTTTTCGTTCTGTTTAGTGAAAATGATCGATTCAGGTTCCATTCCATTAGGGACAAACGTGGGGGGGGGGGTGCAGCATGCCCTCCAAGCCTTCCGCCGGAGTTGGGAAATTTTAGTAGATCAAAAGTTGAGAAAATCACATAAGTCAAAATATTTATTTATTTATTTTTTTTGCTAATACAAACAAATTTCGATGCTTGGGAATTTTGACTTGAGGCAGTTGGCTCCAACAAGTTAAAAGTTTTTTTTTTTTTTTCTTTCTTTTTTGCTAATAGTAACAAATTTTGATACTTGGGAAGTTTGACTTGAGTCAGTTGGGAATTTAACAATCTTTGCCCTTCCAGAAAAAACTCTTCGCTACGTCTCTGCATTCCGTTCAGTGAGCATGATAGATTCAAGTTCCGTTTCATTCAAGGGAAATGATAATTTCAAGTTCTGTTCTGTTCCTTCTTTGGATCATTTTTGGGGGATGATTATAGGCCGTGATATGTACCCACATATATTTTTCCAGATCTGCCATTTTTCTGTCAATTGATTCGTCTGCACAGGAGAGGAAGACTGCAACCTGATTTACTGTCAGTTGTGTGCCCCATCCATATATTTGGGGCCGTATGGTGGGTCAAAATCAAACAAAATGTTGAAATATCTCGTGAATTTCAACTATCTTAAATCACTGGAAATTTTTGGTTAAATACTATAAATTGCCAGTATTTTATTGTTATTTATTTTTTAAATTACTATAAATTCATGCCGAAACAAAATGTCGAAGTAATTTTGGCAAAAGGAAACAGATTTATGGGATAGGGAAAAAGAAAAACAGTAATTTTGATACTTGAAAGAGTCAAAATTTATGCCGAACAAAAACTACGAGTACAATTTTTATGCAAAATGCTGCAATGCTGAAATTATTATTTCAGCTAACGATAGGGTGTATGCTTCACATGTTGGTATAATCAGACGCCATCTTGGTAGCAAAAAGAAGTAAACAGTAAACCAAGCGAGTGCGAGCGGCATGTTGTTTACTGTTTACTTCTTTTTGCTACCAAGATGAAGCTACCTATAAAGATGAATACTCGCATACGCCATTCTGGAGCCCATCGTGCCCGTTGATGCCGAATTGACTACGCTGTACGCTCCGCATAGTCGGATTCGGCATCCACGGGCATGATGGGCTCCAAAATGGCGTATGCGAGTACTAACCAAGATGGCATCTGATTATACCCACATGTGATCTGGTACCCTAAAGTCCGTTCCAACTAACCTGTACACAAATTTCGAAGGGGCAAAAAGTATTTCGTGTGATAGCACTCCGCACACCATACCTCTCGATCACCCGAACTATCTACGTTAGAGGTGTATTGCGGATTGCATGTTGTATAGGTTAGTTGGAACAGACTTTACTAACAACACTGATTTGCGGTTTTTATTAGAAATAAATCCTTAGAACATCCGAATTATTCTGCTCAGTTCCCTAGAAAGAAAATTAGCTATATACGTACGCCTTATGCGATAAATACTGTGTGACTGTTTTCGTTTTACTGCCACTGAATCAGAGATGAACAAAGATTAGTTGGGACTACGATCTTTCAAATTAAAAGATATCGTCAGAAAAGATGATACTTAGTGTACTCTCACATTGTCGCTCACAACAGTCTGGATCTTTGTGATTTGAAATCATGATCTGAATCAGTTTTTGAGAAAATGATCTTGTTGTTTAAATGTGATCTTCTTCAAATTTTCAAGTTATCTGATCTGAGTGATCATAGACCACCATAGCCCATGAGCTACCAGTCTGTCCATCTCTGAACCAAACTGGATAGAAAATAACGTATGTTTTCACTTGGATATTCTAAAGATCTGTCAGAACTCCTGGCGAATTTCGATGCACCTGTAGAAAGGTGAAAGTATGAACGTCATAATGTTGATTTCAAATTTAACATTTAAATACCAAATATATCTAGAATGGGTTCCACCTCGCACATTACCAGCATAATGTGTTTGAGTAAAAGTTTGTTGGTCTCTGAAGATGTATACCGAATTCCATTTACCTACATAAGAATGCGAGGAGTGGAATGGATAACCTGGGTAGTATTATTGAAACGTTTTCGAGATGTTACAGATAACATCCCGTTTTAAGTACATGTTATGTTATCCATAACATCGTTAAAACGTTCCTCTAATACTATAGCTAAAACGTTCCTCTAATACTATAGCTAAAACGTTCCAATAATACTGCTCCTAATTGGACACGTTTGAAGAATATGCTAAACCCTTAGAATACCTGGGTAAAGACATGCGCCATTTTCTAGCCAGATTGATTCCGTGAAGAGAAAAGTGACTGTGTAGATTTTTGTTACTTATTTTGTGGGAACAAAAGCTGAATAGAAAATTGTTGTCTTTTCTTAGGTGTTGTAGTGCTATAGTTATTGGGATGTTAACCTCACCTAGGTAGCACTAGTATCGTGGTATGGTGACAAATGACAATGGCGAGAACAACTGATAAGAATTGAAAGGGAATGATTTCGTGAAATCATCCCCTTTCGGACCTTTTGTACCTTATCACCTCGTTATTACCAGCAGGGATACCAACTTCGGAAACTCAGGTTAACATCCCAATGCTAAAATACTTTAACGCGAGTGCAGATGTACGCCATTTTGAATCCAACTGTGCCCGTGGATGCCGCGTTGACTACACGGTTCGCTTCGCGCGGTCAAATTCTTACTCCTAGGAGACGAAGTTTTATTCATTTTATCTGAATCAATATCAAAATTCTGTGATAATTCTCACTTATCAAACGATCCTACAGTACTCGAGTAGTGCCTGATGCTTAATTAAAATGTTATCAAAACTAGCAGTACTGGATGATTTGGCTGTGTGGTTTTTAAACCTGACCTTGCACAACTGCAACAGAATAACGCTAGTCAGAAATTATTTTAATGAGTTTTTACTTTCATGGATTCATTAATTGTTATCCTTCATTACATTTTACTGCCTAGTTTAGACTTTAGACCCAGCCTTACACTTTTGTTTTGGAACTGGGACAGTATTCCTTGTACCTTCGTTGTTGAGAACTGATATGTTTCATTTTCGACCAGATTGACGGAACATTTCGCATGCTCCATCTGCTGTTCGAAACTGTATAGTAGCTGTGTGACTTGAACATTTGTAAGCGATCGGGAAAAAATGAACACTAGGTTGAATTTAGATTGGGACCTGACAGCTGACACTCGATAAGATGGTGCCTTACTTATGTAACCATTAAGTCGGACTTTTTTGTACTAATGTTGAATATAGTGCTTCTGTATTTTAAAATACGAGTGTATTTTGCATTATTACTTCATTACAACGGCATTGCAACATTATTTTACGTTATTGTATAGTATTTTGTTTATTTGGCAACGTACCTACTTTGTTTACGATTAATGCATCGTCTAATTTTCTCGTGTGTTTCTGTTTACAGCAGTCGCATCACTGATTAGTAGTTACCCTATGTTACCAGAATTCGAAAAGACTATTCCTAAACCGCTCAAGAAACGTTACCGGGACTTCTTCAACGGTGACCATGAAAATCCTGTCGTCAGTAACCTAGAAAATGTACGTGAGTTGATGAAATTGAAACTTATGCATGTTTATTATAGATTACAAGCGTGAATTATGCTCGTTATGCGGCGATTACGCGAAATGGTACCATTTATAGGACATTTTAATTATCTAAATCTTTGGGAATCGTTTGACTTTTTTGCATCTGGCTGTGTTCATTCCTCGTTACCGCTTACAGTTGAAGCAGGGAAACTGACGGTTTCAGCATTCGACTTACAAGTTCGTTGTTTTATTATGTATTTGTGAGGTATAATATAATTTGCACCATGACTTCGTGCAAACTTTCCGGTGGGGTTTCCAGTTGATTCTGAACTTCCTCGTGTTTTCCCTGCGATATCTGCGGCCGTGATTACGTCTCTGATCTTGTAGGTATTGATACTACATACATCGGTACTCTGTTGTCTTAAAAATGGCACCTCACCCAAAGTCGAAACCGGGTTTCTTATTTCTTGAATATGTCCGAGAACAGATGCCGAAAGGAACTCGAAGGAGAGATGCGGGGGCGTATTTTCCCACCTCTAGAACTTCTTAAAACCCCCAGAAGATTTCAATTCTTTCCCCTGTCTCCCTTCTTTAGATTTGCGTTTCGTCTTGGAAATATTTCTTTGTATACGATCCATCTGAAATATCAGAAAATGTTTTGGTTGAGCCTAGAAATTAAGAAGTACTTGTGGAAGGAAGACATAGATCTTAATATGTAAAACCATAAGATTTATCCATTCTCCTGTAGCATTCTTTAATTTTTTTTTATACCGCTTCTTCGAAAGTAGGTATTCGTTGTTAAATTGATGCGTTCCATGTTCTTATCTGTAAACGATTACAGAATTTTACGTAGCTGAAAACCTGACAAGTTTTGTAGTTTCCCCTTTTTATTTATCATTTTTATCATATCATTATAAGTTTAAAATTATTTTCGTGTTATGCGTATCTTAATGATTGCTGATATTCATGCTGCTATTCTTGCTGAGATGATTAACATTATGAAAATTAGTTTCAGTGTGCGTCGTTGTCTTGTACACTGTATCAGAAATAAAGAAATACACTCCATGTCCGGGAAGAGGAAATTACATATAGGTACCCTAACGATAGCAACCGCCTCCGCGGACAAATTTTGGTTCCAGGGTTGCAAATATTACATGAAACATCGAAAATAATTTGGGAGGAAGTAATATTGTAGCTGAAAGAATCTTGGGAACGAGTGTCAGAATAGTGGCCGCCGAAGAAAGAGATTTGATACTATCCTCAGCAGAATGATTGAAATGTACATCTGATGATAACAATAACACTCATCCATTCTATAGAGACACAGTGCAGTGGGTGGGGAGGGGGTTAGTACGTTTGTGTCGTTATACATTTTGTTTAAGATGAAACTCGATTTTAATGCTTCAGTTTCAATGTTTCGTGTTCTTCACTCAATCCAGTGACATTGCTATTTGCAGAACCACCAAAATATGTCGCCATCGGGGGTCAGAA
This sequence comes from Acanthococcus lagerstroemiae, assembly GCA_031841125.1. NCBI lineage: Eukaryota > Metazoa > Arthropoda > Insecta > Hemiptera > Eriococcidae > Acanthococcus > Acanthococcus lagerstroemiae. The sequence goes on along the minus strand of CM063113.1, from coordinate 28,194,658 downwards.
AAACTTTTGTTGCGCCACTTGAACAGACCTTGATACGATGTGATGGTAGATATCTAGGGGAGAGAATGATGCTTCGTGTATGGATCCTTTTTGGAGCATGATTAAGCTAAAGTTTTTGATGTGGATATACTATCTTCCTGAAAAGATAGTGAGCCATGCAGGTGCGAATTTATGACACCCCCCCCCTCAGATGTAATCCTAAATCCGCCCCTCAAGTCATGGTTTCCATCGCATTGGTTTGCGGTTTGTACTATCTTCAAGGTACCGAAGTGACTTCTCTTGACGGGAAACTCAGTTTTCAAATTAGTCAAACAGGATAAAAACTATGGGTTGGGTGAAAATTCTTAGTGATCAATGAGTATATTTTTGGTTGAATTTGTAGGTCGATGATCTTACATCTCCACTCCTCAAGCGAGGGATGAATCACTTCCCGAATTACAGTCTGCCAATTTTCTGGCGTATGGTCTAAACATATCAGCCCTTCCGATTTACGGTTTTTCGCTTTCTGGTTTACAAAGTTTGTGCGTCTTCCACAGGACCACTCAGTTATTTTTGAATCGATTTGTAAGCTCGTGAGTTCTACAAATCATAATCGATGCAGTAAAAGACTGAATCAGTTCAAAAAGTCGAGAGTCTCGTAGGTATGCAGTACAGCTGTCTGCTGTCGGAATGATAATTGTCATTATACATTCCGGCTTATATCAGTTTGAGTACGTTCGACTATCAGCGAGTATCACCGCAACCCCCAACAACGAAGATATTCGGCAGGACGAATATCTTACGTACGGTTGGTACAGTACAATTTACATTAAAAATTAGGTTACGCTCTAAAAAAAAGAAACAACAGTTTTGGACTTGTTTTAAAACCACAATTTTTTTCTTTAATGTGACCTCTTTCCATCTCCTCATCGTAATTACTTCAGCCATCGTGAATTCATCTTTGTGTTTCATATAACTTGAAGGCGTTTCAGTACTCAAAGACTATCAACAAGGCTTATATAGATGGAGGAAGCTAAGTGAGTTTTTGTCACCTCATCGTCACTACCTATGTCTGCTTTACTGTTATTTTTTTGAACGAGTTGAATAATGTCGTCGTCAGTTAACTCAGTGTTCTATTTTCTGCAACCGTCCACTCGATAAGATTTCCTTCCCCAACATTGTTACATCGTTACATCCTGGAACTCTTCTCAATAAAAGAAGGAGTTCCACTTCTTCTTCAGGATTTCCAACCATTTCAAGTCTCTCAATTTTCGGCTCTTTTCATTTCTTCCCAACACATTGACTATGTCTATTTCATCGTTGAATATAATCATCTTCGGTATCGTTTAAAAGAATGAGATTGACACCAGGACCCCCTGGTTACGCACCAAAATAGACGTCAAAGAAGAAGGAAAATGGTCAGCTGATGGTCAAATAATACGGAAAATGGTCAAATAATCGATAGGTCAAATAACCGGGAAGGAATATTTCACATCAAATAATCCGAATGTCAAATAACCGGAGGTCAAATAATCGGAAGTGCACTGTATTTGCTTATCAACCATGTTCTACAAAGTTGACAAAGAATTCAATAGAAAAAGAAGTTCAGGTGAAATTTTCAGATGAGAAAAGTACATTTCTAGTAGAATTTGTTAAAGTTTTGTGTTTCTAATCAATCTACTAGGAATTCCCTAAATTATTCAAAATGGCTATATTTCTCATGTCATGAGAAAATGTAAACCATGTCACTGTTTTGCTATACATCGAAAACCGTTAACTTCAGCAAAAATTTTCTAACGAAAAAAATTAGCTCTGAACCATACGCCCAGAGTAAAAGGGGCTTCGCGTGTAGTCAAACATCAAACATACAATATTAGTAAGGGCCAGTAGTATAGAGGCTGATTAAATATAATCAGCTATTATAAACATCGATTAAGCAATGATTAACAAAATGTCCTACAATCTCCAATTAAGAGGTAATCTTAGTGTTATTCATTGATTACATTAATCCGCCAATTTCAGCTGATTAGTACTTCTAATGAACCATTAAGCAATGCTATTGGGTGAAGAAAATGTAAAAACATGGAGTACAGTATTGTTGTTATCAATTATGTGTGCCATACTGTTCGTCTTGGTTTTCTTGCACAAGTTCTAGTTCTCGGTGGAATCTATCTTCTTGCATTGTATTATACGTCAATACTTTCAAGCGAGATTCATTAATTCTAGCTCCTCGTAAGGAGTAAAATTTGGACTTCGTAACCTCGCCATTTTCTTTGCCTCCATCAAGAATGGGGCCTCATTCACCAATATTACTAATATTTTCGGTTTAATAATAAAGAGCTTGTTACTTCACAGAAATATAAAACCGCACGTGACAATTGGACGCTGTAAAGCAAAAAGTGCTCAAGCGACATTTGTTTACAAAATGAGTTATTAGTATATCGTTGAGAAGAGCGTGAAAAGTAGAATTTTTCAAAATTAGGCCCCCAATTCAAAAATGGGAACCCAAGTTGAAAAAAGCTTATCAGTAAATTCGGTGTCCGTAAACCGATATTATTCACTGGCTTTTAATGTTATGTTTTCTCAAAAAACAGATTTTGTCACTTGAGCACTTTTTGCTTAAAATCGTCCAATTGGCGTTATCACTTGATTACGTAACAACTAATTGAGCATTGTAATATCGATTTCACAGATCATCGATTAAGTAGCTTAATCTTAGTTTGATTATTAGTTAATTGTTTATTAAAAATTGTTTATACTACTGGCCGTAAGACTTTGTAAAACATTTAGCACCAGTTAACAGGGACGTAGCGACGATTCAAGAATTTTTTCTAGAGGGGCAAAAATAAATTCCCAACTGACCCAAGTCAAAATTTGTTTATATTGGCTTTAAAAAAAAAAAAGAAGAAAGTACCCTCCTTATTTTCGTCCCTGCCAGTCAACATTTGCCGAATGGTAAATTCGAAAATAACATACTAAAAACAGTTTCACTTACACAATTTTGCTTGATGATAATTGAATTTTGAAAAATAACAGAGGTAAGCGTATAGATAAAAGCAGGGTCTGCAGTGAAGAACACCACCACTCGATAGGTCTATGATCAATGTAATTAATAGATAATGACTTCAACCCTCCCTCTTGAATTTTCACCTTTACATTAAACTAAAGCGGAATGTGATTTTTGAAAACCCATTTCATTTTTCGTACTGACCGACTCGAAAATTATTTACAAAATATCACAGAAGAGTTTAAACACCAAAATTTAATTTCTGTACTTGTGTTAGATGAATTCACAAGCAATGTGGGGGGGGGGGCTATAATACAGTTTTGGTTTTTAAGATGTGGGGGTTGGAGTAGAAGGAAATACGAGGTAACATTTTCCAGAAATGGAAAAGTGCTGCGGTACAAAAGTGAGTCCGACGGTATGTAATTGGCACTCCGGCATTCCTGCTGTTTGCAATGGTTAATAAAACGTGAAAAGTATAATTTTTCAAAATTGGACCTCCGATTCAAAAATGTGTACTCACTTTAAAAAAAGCTTATCAGTAAACGCTGTGTTATATAGTTTACACATGGCTCCTGAAATTCGAATCACGTGTTCTCAAAAAGTGGATTTTGCTAGTTGGTGCCCTTTTGCTGAATAGCGTCCAACTGAATTAGAGAATGAATGAATGACTGAGTGAGGAATTACTGACTTACTGAGTGAGTGACGGAGTGAGAAACTAAATGAATAACTACATTATAAAATGAGTGAATTACTAAGTAAGTGAGTGAATCACTGAGTACGTGATTGAGTAACTGTGTGGAATAACTGGATAAGTAAGCAATTAACTGAGTGAATCACAGAGACATTGAGTAAGTGATTGGGTGAGTGAGTAAATAACTAACTCATTGAGTGAGTGACGTAGTAACTGAGTGAATAACTCTATAAATAAGCGAGTGACTGAGTGAATCACTGAGTCACTGAGTAAGTGATTGAGTAACTGTGTGAATAACAAAATAAGTAAGCGAGTGACTGAGTGAATCACTAATAAGTAAGTGAATGACTAAGTGAGTTAGTGAATTACTGACTCAGTAAGTGACGAAGTGAATGAATGAATGAGTATGTGAGTGAATCACTAAATAAGTAAGCTAATGACTGAGTGAATGAGTGAATCAATGACTTAGAAGTCGCTATATAATATGCAATTTTTCCAGTTTCACCTAACAGATTCACAAGAGGAGAAAATGGACACGTTTCATTTACAGGCATTATGAAAACGAACGCGTTTATCGAAAAAATTATTAGGACAAAATTTGTAGTACATAAAATTTTCTTTCCATTGAGACCATTTTCATTTCAATCTGATGAATTTTTCTAAAATATGTAGGGTTTCAATAGTTCCTTTTTTCACGTGCCTAAAATTATAGAGGGCGACTCTTTCGTGCTGGCAGTCCGAATAGTCACTGAAATTTGAAATTCAACGTTTGCTACCGACTTTCAGATTTTCGAAATGTTTTCCACATTTCAGCTTTGTTTCAACCTTTCAAATAACGTTCGATACCCAGCTTGAAACTTCTGCTTTTGACTGACTAGTCTCTAACAGGAGTCCAGGGTACTCCATTTTCAGAAACGAAATTTGACTTGCAGTTTGGAAAGGTGGAGAAGAAAAATTTGCCGACGAATATTTTTTGAAAACTAAAAAGTCGCCGACAAAATGTTTAAAAAATTAAAAACTTGCCAGTTTTTTAATAGAAATATTTTTTAATTAAAAAAGAAAATAAATGAACAAACAAACATGAATAAAAAATGAAAGTTCAAATGAAGTTTTAAAATTTGCCGGCTGTCAAATTATTGGGGAGGGGGGCTCAATTGAACAGTCTTAAAATTTGCCAACTGCCAAATTATTGGGGGTGTTTCAACCCCCCACGCCCCCTATATAGTTTCGCCCCTGAATGGAAGGGTAAGAAAACCACGATTACTCACTAAAAATCAAAGGCAGAAAAATCTGTAATAACTATTATTTGGTTTTTCGATTATTTGACGGACCCTAGTTCCAAATTAGGTCAAATAATTGGAAGTATACTGTGATCATAAAAATCAAGACGTTTCCCCTCTTTGTGGTTGGTCATCTACGCCTTAGATTTTGTCAGTTGATGAACTACGGGCGGAGCATTGCGTGACAAAAGTGCTGTTTACTTACAAAACATAGTTTTATTTTTTCTATCGAATGAAATTTTGCATGTGGATTGTGTTTGTTCTTGCTCCCACATTTCCAAGTCCGCTTTTGATCGAGATATTTCTGTTTTCATCAGCGTGTTCGACAAAGAAATAATACAGTGTTGAATATATGTACTGTGTGCTTAACCGAGAAGATAAACGAGTTAAACTGGCTGAAATATGCGATGTCGTACAATAAGTACCGAAACGCATAACTTTGTGTTACGTGTGGTAGGAAGTTCGAATATCACTTGACACAACCACGGTCAATAGTTACATGGTCTTGCGAAGCACTAAGGAAAATATTGCAGCGATAACTGCACAGAAACTAAATGTGGAGAAACCGGACATCAGTCGTTTTTCATTACACCCGATCATGAGATGATAGATAGGTCTCAAAAACTTATGTGCTTTGAAACTGAGAAAAAAACACTAAATTTTCAAATAGTAACATGTTTTGACCAAGCACTTCATTTTGCAAAATTAAAGAACATAAATTTCGAAAACGTATGCTCAGGATTTACGATCGTATAGAGAATTTACAATTCTGAATGACTCGTTTTCAGTGTATGAGTAGAAATGTCAGTTCAGGAAAGTATATATTAGAATCTCTAAGCACTCCATGAAAAATTCGCAAGGTTAGCACACATTACACTGACTGTAATTACGATTAATTACTTCTTATTATGTCTGTAACAGATCGAGCTACGAAGATAAATTTAATTTTTCGTATGAAAAATAGGAAAACTCAAAAATCCCCACCTCTGTTGTCAATTTTTTATTTTAGTCCAGTGGAATTATCTAAAAGAATGAAAAATTAATGCAAAATTCGGTATAGTTGGTCAGTTGGGCATACTAATCAATATACTAAAAGTGCCTGAGAGGTTGAGTGAAATCTTGCCCTGCAGAAGATCAAGTAGCCCCCTAAATTTGAAAATTTCTCTGTAAGTCGATTAATATTAATTTTATCGAAAAGCGTTTCCAACAACAAATATTTCTCGTTCAATTTCTTTGTAGAACTTTCTTTGAAATTATTCGAAACTGCTCCAGAAACCTTGTGAAGAGGGATTGAAAATGACCCGTTATACTACCGTGTATTAGCATAGGCCTTGTGGGAGAAATCGTTGAATTTGTTTCATTTTCCCGATTTCATGAAGTTCTGTGAGCTGAGAGTTTCTCTAGACTCGTCTCTACCTATCCCTGAAATTTTTTCCTCCATTCCCTTCTTCCCTTACTGAGAATCCATATTTCGTGTTTCTATGTTTAACAATGTCAGTTGTGAATTAATAATTAAGTTCCCGGATGTAAATATAACGGAACATTGATATTATGAAACGGGAGTAGCTTGCTCAGCGAGTGCCGCAAATTTGAATAAACATTGATTGATTGAATAATGTAACAAATAATGATAAAACTAATCACCAAACTTGATTATTATGTCGAAACTTGAAACATATCTTTTCCTTTTGCTTGTAATAATCCTTGTAGGGTGGGTATTTTAGCCGATATTCTGCGCGGAAGACTGCTAAAACTACGATTTCAAACTTTTGGGTGGACATTGTCAATTTTTGAAGTGTTGTATCTCGGGACTGGTTGGACCTACGGAGCTGCAGTTGCCCTCAAATTGTAGCTAATGTTGTCTACTTTACAAGTGTATCGAGTAGTTTTCTCCATAGGATGCACCTTTTAGAAGTTATAAGTCAAAGACTGAAAGAAGTCCAGAAATTTAGAGGTTTTTTGAGCACCACGCAGATAGCACAGGTCTTTCAAAGTTGTAAACTTGGTTTTACTCTATTGGTACCTACCCTAACAATATCCCAAAAAATCAGAACGTGTCGATTTTTGACGACCTACCATGTTTTGAATGACTGGCCTATTAGTATATTTTTCTGTATCTTTTTCTTTACATGAGTGCCATTTCTTACGCTTTAAAGTTTGCTGAACTTATTTTTAGCCATGTTTTGATTCTGAATTGCAAAGTAATGTTTGAATTTTAAATAGCAAATCGTGTCATCCGATGGGATGGAGAGGGGGCTAGAACTGATGATATCAATAAACGCCTTATGGGTGTCATTTCTTAAATCTTAAAAGTTGTTGATTTCATATTCAGCAGTATTTTGACTATAATTTGAAACCGCTACTCCATAAATTACAAGTTACTAGCTGGAGTTGAAGTATTGGCAAAATTGAATTCAGCGATCCAAGTTCGAAATCCACGGATTAATAGTGTATCCATATTGTGCCCATTCGTGTATATGGATATTTGTGAACCCTCTCCCCCGCTCTCTCACGCTATAGATGCTAGAGGTTTCACATTGTGATCAAGTGCCGAAAATGAATTCAGCGACTTCCGAAACCTACAAAATGATGTCCATAATATCTGCTTATAAACAGGGACGTATCGATAGGGGGGGGGGCCTTCCCTCCGTAGGAAATGTTTTACTCGTCAGTTGGGGAAATTTACCATTTCAGTCAACCGAAGTTGGGGAATTTCGGTATAGAGTTGGGAAAATCCAACAAGTCAAAAGTTTCTTTTTCGCTTTGACATTTGTGAATTTTGAGTTGAATTAGTTAGGAATTTACCCCCCCCCCCCCCAGGGCCGCCAAGAGCCAAACCGGGCCCGGGGGAAAAAATTGCTGGCCTGCACTGAAATTATTTGTTCGTAAAAAGGCATATTTTCTATTTGATAATTATAATTTCTGTGACTCTGCGGGCCCTCTCAAAAAACCCGGGCTTCCTCTCTCGGCGGCCCTGCACACCCCCTCCCCTCCAGGAAAACTCTTCGGTGCGTTCCTGCTTATAAATATCATTAGTAGTAACCTCCTCGATATCTCAGGCTCTAGTTTTTAAGTAAATGTCCGAATATTGCCAAAAATTATTTCAGCGACCTGTAAAACCCAAGAAATGACGCCCATATCATGTGGGCTAGTATTTAGTTTTTAGCCCTTCTCCTCCTTCTTAGATGTCACAATTTGTTAATTAGGGTCAAATGGTTATGAAAATTGAGTTTGGCGACATGGAACGAAACTTTTATTGTATTTTATGAAAATTTTGAACTCTCTTCCCCTGAAGAAGCAAAAGCTTTCAACTTACAATCAAACCAATATCGAAGTTGAATTCTACGACTTTGAAACCCTCACAAATTGTACTTTGATCTGACGATAAGAGCCAATGAAAATTTTGAAAGTTCTGGCAGTAAAGTTTGGTTTCCCAGGATGGGTAGGAGGATTTCAGGAATGAATTGAGGGAAGGTAGATGAACGAGCTCGAGGTAATTAGCAACCTCTCTGCTCACAGAACCCTGGGACATTGAGAAAATGTCCAAAATTCAACGATAACTGCTGCGTTAATGCATGGTAGTGTATTTCCATCCTCCTCCCTCCGGCAATGAAGTTCGTGAAGGCCTATACTTCCCTTGGATTCTCGCAGACTTTATACTTTGATTGGATGTATTAAATTTTATCTTGCCGAGAATCGTAGCATTATTTAATCCTTTCTCATTAATCCTGGTCTTATATTAAAAACAAAAATACCCACTATGTTTTGCGAATTTTGTATGCTTTTGAAGAAATGTTATTCACTGATTCGCGAGAAATTGAAAAACAAATCGAGAGTAAACTGGTTAGCTTATCATCATGTAATGTAGGAAGAGGGTGAGGGTGTATACGACTACTAAATGAAGGTCTTTCCCAGTTTATCAGCTTTAACGTCCGATAATCATCTAGTTGGTACTCAGTTAAAATTATTATTTTTTTTTTTCGAATCGATTCATATACACCGCAAATGTTGGATGAATACCTGGAGTAGAATAACCGACTCATCTAAATCGTAAATTTCAAGTTCGTAAGTTGTGTAGATATTGGAGTATGCCCCGTTTGCCCAGTATCATTTTTAGGTCACCTTTTTTGTCTTCATTCTGCGAGCAAGTAGAGGGGTATTAGAAATACGACCTCCGATATTCTCGGGCATTTAAGACGCAGGGATGAACGAGGAAACGGCTACATTAGAAAAATAACGTTACTGATAATAAGTACATATTATAACTAATCAATAAAATAAACATCAGCTACTGTACTGTTCGAGTGCTAGTCTCTCGATTGCGGTGTATTTTTCCAATAAATCGACTGTGAAATTAATTTTACTGACAAAATTCCTATGACGAATTGCTAAGCCCACGAATGCTTGTTTTCAAAATAACCGAGATAACAGCCGGGTTACCCGTTGAATATTATGTAGATGCAGATTTGATAAGAAAAATATGAACTAGACATACAGTAGATATTGTAGATATTTCTAGTTTCGCTTCTGTTTTAATTTGCTCGCTTTATTCGAAGAATCAAATGACATCACTAAGCTGAGAGAACCCCGTGGGTCTCCTCGTGACCTCAAAGTGTCCAGACTGCTTACTGCCGTGAAAATCGGAAGTATTCAGGAAAGAATGATGAATATTCTTCTGTTATACTCGAGAGAGTTTCCAGTTTCGATGTGTGCCTTTCAATGAAGGGACCCATTCTGGCATTAAATGATGTCGCGTGCCCTAATTCTTGGGGGAATTACGGTAATGGATATATTGTATGCTGCACTGTATGCTCACTTCCTAATTTCATATGTAGATACGATTCAAATGTGAGGCAAAACGCAGGGATGGGAAAGATCCGGGAACTCCGAAATTTAAATCCAAAATTCAAAATCCTGGTTAAAAAAAGAATTTTAATTCAAAGTCTCTAATCCTTTTTAGAAAAGAATTTCAAATCCAAAATCCAATAATATGAATTTTTACTTCTAAATTTCAGTAACTCAGCAATAAGCACAAGCACCCACGCAAGATTTCAGTTTCACAAAAGTGGACTCCAGTCTTAGATTTCATAATGTCTGTTGAGCACTGACCTAGCCAGTAAAATCCTTTGATTATAGGGCTGTTCCAGTACTCCATATTGCATACTTATTCGCCTGTCCTGCTATCAAGTTGGCAGTGTATGATAACAGAGCTTAATGCGCGAAACGTGCCCGAGTGCAGTTGGGGTTTAAACCTCACCTATCGCTACCATAAGGAAACGTTTTGTGGGTATTGTTATCAGTTTGGGGTGATCTAATCATCCCACAATGATAAGAGTACAATGAACATACTGACAGTGCTGCCAACGCATACAACTTAGGTTGAAGTCCCAATGGATGCTCTTGAAAATCCCGGAGATCAGAATTTTTTGAGAAAGTTTGAATTCTTTCAGCAACGCAAACATTGCCGAAAGTGTAAATCGAAGATTAAACTATTAAACTATTATTTAATGAAATCGATGATCATATGATAAAACCATGAAAAATGAATGAAAAACGTAAATTTTGAATTATATAGAAACCAGAGAAGCCTGAAGAGGTCTTATGAAATTCGACACGAAAGACGAAACTCAAAACTCCCTGGTACGACCATAATGTTTAATGTTGCGAAATTATAATATATATTATGTCCTTACCATACACTACCAACTTGATAATAGGACAGGCGAAGAAGTATGCAATATGGAGTACTGGAACAGCCCTGTACTCTGGAAATGATATCCTGTGTTTTCGGATAACATTCGAACAGAAAAAGCTAGAATGTGTAGAAACTAACATTTCTTTCTTGGATTTATGGTTATTGAATTTGATGTTATTTTCCTATTGGAATTTTTAATTACTTCATTACTTGATAATTTCATTTGATAATAACTAATAAACCGCGCACACAACTGATACGTATCTCGGAAATGTTGCAGTGATGTTAAGTCTTTTCTAAATCTCAAAACGTATCTCAGAAATATTTTAAAGTAAAATTAGTAGCGACATTACTGGGAATATTTCGTCCGAAATATATCTGCGACATTTCATCAATGTGTTGTAATTGTGACTTGAATATTACTTCGAAGTATTCATAAAATATTTAGGACATATTTCATTGCAATGTTCCTGTGACATTTCACGGAAATAATTGCAGTGATGTCAACATTTCATAGAGGCTGTTAGGGATGAGGAGGATTCTTATAAGGGTGTTTGCCGCAGCGTAGCGCTGCAAGCACCCTATTCGTGGATTTGGATTTTGATTATTTTTGAAATCATCAAAATACAAATCCTTTGCTAATAATTAGGAGTTGAATCCGAAATCCTTTTCGAAAAAGGATTTAAAATCCTAAATCAGAATTTTTGGAAATTTGGATTTAAAATGCCTGAGGATTTAGATCCTGCCCAACCCTGGGCAAACGTCACGTACTATTCGCAGAAGAATAAATTGAGCATAATCTCGGAACCCTGCCAGGACAGAAGTGGCCGTTGGTTTTATTAGAGGAGGGCAATTCTGTGTAGAATGTATCAAGGTTTTTTTTGTGTTTGACAAATCCCTTCCTTCCTTCAGATCACCACCTCTATGATTTTGCATCATAAAGTTGGACCTCCGGACCGGATGCTCAATATTGTATTTCCACGAATGCCACCGTAGCCTGTATGGGCTTGGAAGTTGGTCGCCTTGTCAACTAGGTTAAAGGTTTAAAGCCTCTGTTCAGTGCATAGCTGCATACTCAAGTTTCTTTGATAACGAATAATAATAATAAGAAGAAGAAGAAATTGTGGGGCTAAAGACGGACGTATCAAAAGTGAAATTAAATCATGGTAAAATAGAAATAGATAAAATGGATGACGATGGCAGCAAAATCACTTGAAATACCAGTCAAAGTGGAATGGTTCAGAGGACGACAAATTACTGTGAGAAAGATGGGCGATGGTTAAACGTTGAACTGAGGATTCGCATGCCCAGGAACTCGTCGATACAATCGAATTCTTGATGTATCAGCCATTTTTTCAATTTTCGTTCTGAATTATTTAATATTTTGTAATTTTATATTGTTTGACAGTTGGCTGTGTATTTTGGCCCCTGTAAATTCTATATTCTCTCCGGACATTTTTAGCCGAAAGTTAGTGGTTGAGAGATAGTGTTTTAACCCAATTATGGTCATATGATGACTGGAGGATTCTCTACTGAGGAGATTTTGGTGGGTAAATAACAAAATGTTGTAAATGTAGATGAGTAGCAATGTCATAATTTCAAGTTCCTTAAATTTGGTTCTACCTGAATGTATACGTCCTTATTTCATCAGGTTGAGAATCGCTTTCATCTCTTAATTCGTTTTATTTGCTGCCCAGAATATTATGCCAGATGATGAATGTAAAAGATCGAAATATGTATGCTATGCTTAGTGTATCAGAATCTACTCTATCTCAGAGACAGTACAGTCAGTAGTTAGTTTTGAACACTGATATCGTGCTTTGAGGAAATTTTGTTTTGTGGACGCACTGAGCATACCTGAATCGATCCAAATGAACAATGAATTCCTTCTCTCCAACTTTGTACGAAATAGCTACTGTTTTTTGTGACGTCATTTTTGTCAGTAAGTTAATTTGGCAGACATCTGGAAATTGTTGACCTTTTTTCCTTCTCCCCCCCCCCCACTTAATTCCTCGACCTGAAGCAGTTCCGTCAGTTGGCCAAATCGGGTTCTCAATTTGGCAAAATTTACGATTTGTAGTTGGAATAATTGGGAACTTTCCCTTCTCTTCCAAAGAAGTTACTTTCAAAGATGAACAGCTTTATTTCTAACCCAGTTTTAACGCTTCGATAGAAATGTTGGCTATCCGTTATTCGATTTGAATTTATTATTGTAATGGTTTTCATTTCCTCATCCAACTTTCTATGAAACGGCGATGGAAAGGTTGGCTATCTAATTTGATTTATTATTTATGATCATGATATCCTTCCCTAGTGACCTAATCAGTGGCGGATGCAGGGGTGTGTCCGGACCGACCCCCCCCCCATTGATATATCTAAATCGATCTATAATTACCTAGAGCTACAGGGTGACCCAGAGAAAATAGCCTAGTCTTTTTTTTAATACCAGGGTTGGTAACACTGTTACAGCGGCCAATACGCAATTGCGTGTAGCCTGGAGTTGGAAATTGAATGTATCACGTGACTCCAGTAAACATGGGGCAATATTCAGTGAAAGAACGTGCTTTTTGTGTTGAGTAGTCGACTGTAACGGTACAAAGATCTTTTCGTGAAAAGTTCAAAGTCCCTTCCCCCTCCCCGCAAAAAACTGCTGTTACTTGTCAAGAGACAACCCCATTTAACAGAAACCACTACATAGTCAAAAAGTTACCGTATGGGCTGGTGTCGCAGAGTGGGGAATTATCTGACCCTACTTCTTTACTGAAACTCTGAAACTTCATAAAACGATTAAAGAATTGTGAGGCCCAAAATTGTGGCCTTATAATTGACGTATTTCATAAGTAAATTTCCATGTCCGAGTTTTTAATCAAAATTTGTTTCACGAATTTCTGTCGAGTACTTTTCATGTAAATAAAAAAAGAAATTAGATCATCTTCTCAGGGTCACCCTGTATTATGTTTCGTCTATAACATTTTTCATTCGGGGACCCCCGCCTCCATAATTATTTTCTGTATCCGCCCTTGGACCTAATCTATTTTGCTATAACAAAACTGTTAACATCTCGGTCAAATTTTTTGGTGAAGTTTGTGGTTCAAAATAGGTTCTTTAACCGTCTATCTAGTTGATTCACAAATTATGTTGTCTAAGCAATTGGTGGCAACAATGTGAAATCCGGAGATTTTCTCCTCAAACGACGTGAGAACTTACCTTGTTCAAGAACAATACTGACTTCACAATGTTTGGCACCGTGTAAAACAGAGGGCATTGCACCCCCTTTCCGTCTTGCCTCACTCACTGTCTTTCCAACTATCGAAGTAAATTTGAAAGTTCTAAGGTTATCAGAATGTGTGTTTTCAGTTCCTTTCTCTCCTCTTTGAATCATGACTCAAAAATTCTCTCAGTCGTTTTATATTTTGCCTACGTTAATATACTTACCCTATTTCTTCTGTATCCCTTCCCATTGGTAGGAATAGGGAGTCGGTAGAAATGCTGGCCCTTCCCCATTCCATATGAAAATTTTATTCAAAAGTGGTCGTATGTACTGCGTATATATGAGTTCTTCAAACAGTTCGGTTTATGTTTTTCTCCCCTCTTACACGAAAAGGGACTCATTTCAAGTCAACCCCCCCCCATTTTCAATTTCGACCCTGAATTGAGCTCATTTACTTGCGTTTGAATCAAGGATTTGGAGCACCAGAAGCGACCATCTTCCTGGGAGCCGAAGCCGCTGTCTAGAAAATATTATTTGTTGATGCCTGAGCAAGATCCCGTTAAAAACCAAAAAAAATTGCCGGAGCCAATTTTAAAATCTTACTGGGGCCAGAGCTGAACCCAATTTGCGACTTCGGCTCAGACTTTGACTCCGTGTCTTCTACTACCCCTTTCCCTTCCTTTCCCCATCATTGCCTTCCTCCGTTCCTTACTTCCATCCTTCCTCTTTCCCTGAAAATTACAGGAGCCGGAGCAAGGGGAAAACACTCATTTTTGATGGATCTGGAGTCAGCTATTTACGATAGCCGGAATCAATTTTAAAAATTTCAGTCAAAGCTGGAGCCGGAGCTTGATTCAAATTTGGTACGGAACCAGTTGGAAGCGGTTCAAGTTTTGATACTGACTGGATCTTCATTTCGAATAAATGAACGCTGTTAAGCAGGAACTGACCAAGCGACAAAATCTGTTTTTTAAGAAAACAATATTAAAAGCCAATCAGGCCCGGCGCTAGAGATTTTGTCGCCCCGGGAAATGGAGGAACATTTGCCGCCCTTGGCAGAAGATTTATTTTTACTTTTATTATTATTTCTTAATGGGCCATTAGACCATGATGACTGATGAAATGCCGCCCCTACAAATTGGGCACCCCGGGCAAGGGCCCGCTTTGCCAGTGCCTAGCGTCGGACCTGAAGCCAACGAATAATGCCGGTTTACTGACATCGCGTTTACTGATGAGCTTTTCCCGACGTGGGTACACATTTTTGTATCTGGAACCCAATTTTAAAGAATTCTACTTTTCACGCTCTTTTCAACGATACTAGTAACTCATTTTGACAACAAATGTCGCTTGGTCTGTTTTTGCTTACCTACATCCAAATGAGAATGCGTTTTGGCCTAAACAACGTGCAAACGAATGTAACGGTTTCCAGAAATAGGTTAGTTCAAGAATGAGTTTTCATTTTTGTGAATGATGTACTCGAATAACACGACAGAGGGAAAAAATAGAAGTACTGAGTGTCTCAAAGTACGTGACCCCCTTCAACCGAGTACGTAAGCAACTCATCTCAACAACGTGTAGGTATGGTTTACCTGCTTTTTCAGTTGAAGGGGCAAGTATACGTTAAAAGAAATTATATACGGCATTCATGGAATTGTATTTTCTCAGCATTGGCAGTAGATGAACTGGTGGAACTTTTTCGTTATACAGTTACGGCAACGACTGAAAAAAATACCACAGTTGCTTTAACAGGGTGTTTAGAAAGTTAATTTTGGCTAGAAACTAAGTACAAAAACTTTCAATCTTTTCAGTTTTTCAAATAAATTGTCCGTTGGACCCAGCAATTTTTTCGCAGCTAACAATTCCCTTCTTCATACCACTCGAAAATACTCATTCGCCTCACTTTTATCGATTTTAGTTTCTAAGATTGAAAAATGTAAAGATAATGCTTTTTGTCGAAAATTACGATTCTCAAATTCTTATCGTTTTCAGGATTATATTTTATAGAAACAAGACTTATTACCAAAAGGGTCCCAGGGGCTTGTGCTTTCTGGCCATTTTGTTTACTTCTCGCAACATTTCCTACCAGTACTAAAAAAATTACAGGGGGAGCTGTTACGTTATCCTCTTTGAGTACAAATTTTAATCGGGAATTCCGATTGTGCTTATCAAAACTTTCGAAGTAGAAAACTAAACTAGGTAAGAGTGTGGCCAAGGAGTATTTCTGAAGAGTATGAAGAAGAGAATCATTCACCTTATAGTACTTTTATACGTAGCTCTCTAACGAACATCGATTTTGTGAACAGGCTGTTGACCCGATAGTGGTTTTTTGCAGTGGAGTCCATACCAGTCTTCTGTTATTACTAAATTTCCACCCATCTGTTAATAATGCCGAGAAGAAAATGTTCCGTTAATGCTGCTGTACATAATTTTTTCAGTGTCCATATCTTTGCTCCTTCACGTGTGAGATCAAGCAAACATCAACACGTTGTCTGGATGAATTGCTTACTTACACGATTGAAGGGTAGTCACGTACTTGGAACATCCCATATATTCGGGCATAAATTAAAGAGGAACGAATGAGATCAGTTTTAAGTCAAAATTGAGGGTGAGCAGACTGATTTCAAATATGATCCCTTGGTTATGGGCAATTGGTAAAATGAAAGAAAAAGTTATAAAATTACATTCGAATGAGTCCATTTTGAGTTTGAATTCAGAAGAGAGGAGAAGAGGCTGCTTCAAAATATGCACTTTCTGTTTGAGGATGAGGAGGTGGGAGTACAAACGAAGAACATGCGTTCTAGCCCGAATCCCACACAAACGAATGATACCATTTGTGGTTCGGAATTCAAAAGTTGGCATGGAAGGGGGTTAATTCTGAAATATGTGCCCTGTTTGTGGGCAAAGAGGTAAAATACAGTCGAAAAAATAGAAGTACATTCAAGCACAACCGAGGTACCAGCGAGTATGACAATTTGTTGGTTAAAATTCTTGAGAGTAGCATTTTCCCCGTCTCTAGGCTGATCTTTCAATTCTGAGTCCACTCATTAAACGCAAGTTAGCTCTGTCAGTCAGTTAATCTAAGAATGAATGATAAAAAGTTAAACACAATTTGATGTTCCTAACCGGAGACTGTAAAGTCGCACCCGATGACTTCTGAAAGGGGCAAATTGTGAACAAAAGAAGTGGCGAGTGGTGCAAAATAAGGATTGAGATCAATGTACAGTTGACATTGAAAGGGGATGAGAAAATGTTGATAGTTCTTTATCCTTTTACACAAATGAAAACGAGCCGACTCCGAATGAGTGGGAATACTTGGCAATTTTGTATTCGTTTATCGGACCTTGTGACACTATGCGCTTTGTCTCGACCATCATGAAGAACCGAAGATGGAGACGAAGTAGTCGAAGCCGAGAGCCGACAAACAAAGCTCGGCCCACTACGAGACTCTCTACCATCCTAGAGCTGTTGCAGACTCCCCCCCCCCGGTAGAATTCACCCGCCGTCACCACTTTCCTGCATCGCCACTCGTACATGCGAGGAGGTGAAGGGTGAAAGAAAGAAGCGTAGTCCGGCTGTAAAGCACCCAAATTCCTGGTTGATGCTGGGTGAGCGTTGCTTCGGTCAATCGGGTTTCCCATAGTGGCCTGGACAGGACAAAACAGGACATGTGAAATGCGGGCCCGGGCTAGCCTGAAGACGTCCCTCTAGTCACTGATGCGGTACTCGAAAGGGTAGTTGCCACTCTGACGTGCGTGCATCGTCACACGCTCTACTTTGGGAATAATGGTATGGTGAGACCACACCCCCAGCACCGGGAACTACCCTTTCGGGCATCGCATCAGTGGCCGGGGTAACTTTGGGAATAATAATGATAATAGTAATAGTTACTATGCTCCTGATGCACGAATTAATACCATCAGTACCGAGGCTGTACATAAATGGCTTTTTGGGATTAGGGAGAGTGGTGGAATAACTAATTTGGCCAGTCGAGAATTTTTTGCCAACTGAGATGGAAACATCAACAGGTTTCAGATTTCAGACCGATCGATTTTGCTGCATTGGCAGACTTTGTAGAGTGCTTTCAAGCATGTGCCCCGTCGGGGGGTAGTGAGGACATTTGTCTCCTGAGATTTTGAATTGTGCCCTTTATACCGGATAAAATGGTGAAATTAGCTGCTTTACTCTAAATTTTCAACTTGACCACCTCCAATAGAGAAAGGCCATTTTGGAAAGAAATTCTAGCGGCCTTCTTGTAGGGGAGGGGGTTTCTGTTTACAAACTCGAATTGGTTCGCAGCTGCTGCATCCAATCTCTTTCTGCTCAGCGATAGATAACCGACAACGAATGCTAGTATTCTGATACGGGTGTCCTCTCCTTGGAGTACATGATCGCCTTTTTGTCTGTTGCGTATCCACCTGCATGGTTCTGTTCTCCGAACTTTCAGCTGCGGACAAACACCGCCGCCCGTGTGTTGGTCGTCCAACGGGTACACAAAACACAACGGGACAGGTTGAAGACGTGCGCTCAGCCAAGTTTCAGCTACTCAACTGGTTTGTGCCGTACACGCGAACCCGAGTTCATAAACACCTTTTGCGGTACGAGCTGAAAACAGTTATCGAGAGCGAGGAAACTGGTTCAGCTGTTCGGCAGTTCCGAGCGGAAACATTGTTACTAATGGGGTACCTTTTTTCTCGTTTTAGGTACCCACGAATAAACTGGGAAAGTTCGCGTTCGTCGGTGGCCCGGGCGCGAACGATATCGGGTACCCGCTGCACCGGTACCGTAAATCTGTGATAAAACGCTCAATTACACAACATATCAGTATTATCGGCCAGCTATCGCCGATGCTGAACGCGAACAGCGTGAACGGGCTCGGTAAGCTGCAGCAGGAGTTACAGGATGCGTCGTCGCACGAGCTGGCCGAGGACGAGCGTCCGGAGCGCGAAGAGTCGCAGCGTCGCTTCGTCTACATGGCCGAAAACTACCCGACGGCGGTCAAGTTCACCGGTAAGCTAAAGGTGAAGTGGCGCCAGAAGTACGAAAACTTGGAGTCCGGGTTCCGGGAGGACGATCCGGAGGAGTTCGACGACGAGTCGAAGCCGAAGCGAGAGACGAAGACTGCGAGCAGCCACCAGACGGCCGGATCGAGGAGAGCTAAAAGCGTCTCCATGAGAAAGGCCGTTGCCGATGAGAAGACTGAGAACGCGGATCCGGCGACGCAGCCGGAACCAGTTCGCAAGCTGGAGAGAACGAGAAAAGGCTTGATTTACCAGGAATTCATGGCGTCTTCGTACCCGCGGAATCGCAAAGAACGAACCAGGTAAGAGACTCGCTCGACGCCTCGACTAGGCGGGCGTTGGTGCACAATGCCCAACCAGCCGTGTAATTCGTTGTGAAAATGTTCGACTCGTTTTTTCTCCTTTTTGCAGTTCAAAGAATACCATCGCTGCATCTACCGTGAGCGCAGAGACGCAGACTGCTCAACCGCGGAAACGGGGACGCCCGAGGTTGACGGAGAAATGCACCCAATCGTCGGCCGATGTAGGCCCCCCGAAGCCTTCTTCAATCACACTGATGAGGTAATTGCTGCCGAATATTCGTGGGTGCTCGTAAGGAAAGTACCTGTTTCATGGTTCCCTAGAGATAGCTGCTCGTTAGTAAATTTGTGCACATGAGCGTGAGCATCTGTGCACAAATTAGCATCTCCATACCGGCGGCGAGTCCCGTTAGACTGGCTGAACAGTTCGCGTTTACTATGTGTGTACAAAGTAAGAAGAGATATGAAATGATTATCGGTGGTACTCGTTGGCAATGAATTCTTCGTCCCCGGTTATGTAATTAGAACGCAAAGTGTGAAACTAGATTTCGGTAGATCGTTTGTGTACAGTCGATTGATAACGTTTTTGCGGCTGGGTTGCCAGTTTGATGGTGACGAAGATGAACAGATAAATCTTATCTAAAATGTAACGTATGTGAAATGCGGAAGGTTACTCGGCTTTTTTACGGAAAAATTACCGAGTTGAAAGCATATGGTGTTCCACCCAACAAGAATATAGTGTTTCGGTTCTGAATGATGTAAATTATCGTATCAGCATTAGGATTGTCCATATTTCACATATTTTTGAATATTTTTCTTCACCCTCTTCCCCCTCGATCTACACAGTGTATTCAGAAAGTTCCGGGACTTACATTTTTCACGAAAGAAAAAAAGAGTTTAGAAAAAAGTTTGTATTCAGTTTTCAGTATAATCCCCTCCTCGTTCTATACAAATGCTGAAACGATCTAGAGAACTCTTCTTCCGGAATGGCGTTCAGAGCCCTGGTCACATTCCTTTGAATCGCCTCAACATCTTCGAAACGCTCTCCCTTCGTCGCCATTTTTAATTTAGGAAATGAAAAAAAGTCTAACCGAGCCGGATCTGGTGAGTAGGGCAGATAATGAATCGTGGTGACTGACTTTTGACCCCAAAATTGAGTGGCGAGTGTCGAGAAATGGGCTGGCGCTTTGTCTTGTGTTTCTTGCAAAAGGAAAAACATCATCGGTGCGGTACAGTTCCGGTCTCACGCGTCGAATATACTTCAAAAGTCGTTCCATGACATCATTGTAGGATGCTGCGTTTATTTTTTGGCCTGGGGGCACAAATTCACTGTGGATAATCCCGCAGGAATCGAAAAAAGGAAGTGGAAGGGCGCTCCTCTTGTAGATCATTTTCCAGCGAGCGCATACCACTGGAAAACCTTGTCTCGGCTTTAACAATCATCCTCATACGCGGTTTCTAAAATTTCGAATGTTTCCGAACCACTTTTTCCAAATTTGAAACAAAATTTGTGTGCGCACGCCTGCTCCATTGTGACGAAGTAATGAAAACATGTCACTTCAAAAGGAACCCAATCAGTCCCTGCATGAAGTTACAGCACTGACGTTGTGACGTTCTAATTTTGAGTAGCTAAGAAATAATATTGCATAGTTCCGGCGTCGGCTAACAGATAGCGCCAGTTGTACATTGAATACACCGTGTAACTCAATAAATATAATCCCAAATTTAAGAAAAGTTAGGTGGATAACGCGTGTCTCTATAGGATTGAACTTTGAAAATTAATATCGAGATTTTGATTTTTTCATTACATCCTTTGCTGATATGTGGTTACCTACAGGGCATCAGATTTTTTTCGTTTTCAAATGCGGACTCTTCGGATTTCTGAACTCCTTTTGTTGGTCTATTTCCTCTCTAACCCATCCCCTATTGGCGCAGGGGTCCGCAACTGCAGCTCTGTAGGAGGAGAGGAAGGTATATTCAATTTGTATTGCTCTTCTATTAGTACAGGCGTCTGGATGGCCAAGTGGATAACGCACTGATCTCGGAATCCGGAGGTCCCGGGCTCGAGCCCACGTAGAAACTCGCTAGATTTCGACCTAGGCGGATTTTTCGGCAAGAAGGGAAAGTGGCTAAGAAGACAAGCTCTAACAGCCTCCCGACGTCTCAGGTAATGCTCGGAAGGGCGGATTCCAGAGCTCGAGTTGAGAGCAAAAATTAGAAAAGAGTGTTAGTATAATATTGCAGTAATCAGCACCCATAGGTCTTGAAGTTTGTGATGATTTCCCTTGGAGCAGGGTATTTTTGTCAGAATATTTTGGGGGTTATCCCATCAGTGACTTGGAGAGACGAAACTGTAGGGGGTGTGGGGGTTGACCCCCCCCCCATTATTTGGCAGTCGGCCAATTTTGAAACTCTTCATTTGAATTTTCATTTGTTATGCATTTTTGTTTGTTTGTTTTGTTGTTTTCATTTAAAAAATATTTCGATTAAAACATCGGAAAATTTTTAATTTTCTACAAATTTCTTCGGAAAATTTTTAGTTTTCAAAAAATATTTGTCTGCAAATTTTTCTTCTTCACCTCCCCAAACTGAAAGTCAAATTTCATTTCTGAAAATGGAGTTCCCTGGACTCCTGTCAGAGACTAGTCACAGGGTGTCCATTCCCTGGAAAACCTGGAAAAGTCAGGAAATTTTGTAAAAAAAATCGACTGCGAAATTCTGTAGTATTTCAAACAGATTTTACCATATTTTTGTTATAAAAAAAATTTCCTTCGCTTCGTTCAGGCAATCTTCTTATCTTTTTCCTTTCATAGGAGAAGGGTGTGGGTAATACAACCCCCTCTCCATCGCAGTAGTAGATACAGAGTGTGTTGGTGTGATGAAATTGTGATCATGATATTCGTTTCGTGTCTACATCTTTCTATTAAGGCTGCTATACACTTAACGTATTTCGTGACTTTTCACGAACCATTTCACAAAAAATATGACCAGGGAAAATCATTTTATGTTTCGACATATTTTTCCTATTGATTCATATAGGGAATATCCATCATATCTTTATGATTCATGTAAATGTAATATGCAGTCAATTGGACCCAACTTGATTGGACATATTTTGCTATTAAAAGCATATAAATGCATATTTGTATTATTTTCCTCGGGTTTTAGGCATATTTAGGGAATATTTGGCCATTTTGGAGAACTTTCCGGGAATATTTCTACTTTTCTGCTGGAAAACAATAAAAACAATTGAAAATTCGATAGGAAATGAAATAACAGAAATTGGTTGGTTGTACATTTGCGCTCCTACATTTTTTCATGGTTCCAATCCGAATGCGGATGTGAAGTTGTACTTCTGAATTATGTTATCTGTGGCATGTGTTGATCTCTTCATCTGTGATGGACTAAGTTTTTGTGTTTGTAATTTTTGACCGTAGACATGGTGTCACAAATATTCAGCTTGGAAAGTCTTGCATTTTGATACCCATACTGTGTTATTGAATATTTTGAGCATATTTTACACATGATGGAATATTTTGACATATTTTGGCTTTTTTGGGGGGGAATATTATATGCGCATATTTCACTGTTCCTAGGACATAAAATAATTTCCCCTGAATATGACGAAACACGTACCAATCCCTATACACTTCTCCCAATATCAGCTGTTTCGTGTTACGTGTTTTCATCTCATCCTGTTCGCGAGACTTTGAAAATCGGCGCGAAAAGGAAAAAATATTCGGTCTAGCTTCTCTCCCCAGTGTAAAGATTTTTTTGAGGAAGTCGTAATGAAACGAGAATTTGAAAACCAATGAATTCACCTTCTGGGATATCCTGCCATCGGGTTTTGCTTCAGTTCCCCTCTCCTTCGAAAATGTAGATAAGGATGAATGAAAGAAACTTCTGAGATTTTGAAGGGGGGGGGGGCAAAATAAGATTTTTAAGGGAGAAAAGGCCGAAAACTGAGGTATTTTTTACAAATCGCCGATATTAGAGAGCTATGTAAAAATATTGGGGCATGTGTGCCCCCCCCGACGCTATGTCACTGGGGAAGAATAATTAATCCACAAAATTTGAAAAAATCTAAAACCGCATAGTAATAATTATCGCGTTACGAAAGAGTTCATTGTTTTCAAATATATGACCTTTTCTTGTATCTATCGATACTCTTAAATTGAAGCCTCTTCCGCCTCTCCTGGTGCCATAATTTTCCAGATCGTAACCACCTTTTTACTTTCATAGCATTTGTCGTTAGATATGCTGTAGCCTTTTCACCTGGGTTCCAGAATTCTTTTTGATAGTTATGTTCCCTCCCCCTAAATCATTCAAGCTCCACGAGGGAGGGGCTGATAACGGTTACTCTAGTTTTCAAGTTCTAAATTCTTTACGAGATTCTACGAGTAAAGTCCATTTTTTGGACAGGATAGCCAACCAAGCTCTGAGTCGCTGATTTCGAATATCGCCTCAGATTTTTCTCCAACCCCTTCGGAAACACTGTCGTAATACGAATTAAGCTTCTCCGGCGAAAAATTGCACGAAGCATCGAAATGAAGGTGATTTGGTGTCGCTGATTTCGAATATCACTGTCGAGTTTTAATCTGGACCAAATTTAAGCTCCCGTGCTTTTACAGTTGAGAAATTTTTACGACGTCATCTTCTATTAACAACACTTTGAATAAATAAAACTGTATTTTTACCTTATTCGGTGGCTTTAATTAGAAAGGGTGAATTCCGAGTCAACCGTTGCTTATCCTACGTCCTTGCTACCTACCTCATTGGTCGCACCAGGAGGGACAGGATCCAAAAATTACCCGTAAAACCGAATGCAGCGACCTCGAAAACCTATAAGTTAATTTTAGAATTTTATTAATTCAGCCCCCCTCCCTTCACGGTCGGCATTATGTTACACGAAAAAAATCTATGAAGTCTTTAATTGACATTGCACCACGCTGCACCCTATAGAGCGCGTTTTCATTTCCATCATTAAATGTTTACCCCCCCCCCCTCCCCCTCTGCCACAGATTCATAAGCACGCGGTAGTAAGAAAAAAGTTTGTGGAGTGATTGACGATATTCGTCGCTCACGATGTTCGAAAAATTTGACCCCCCCCCCCCCGGCGTTGTATGTGTAATTTCTATTTGAAGGGTCTGGAAAACTGGAAAAATTAGCCTGGAAAACCTGGAAAAGTCAGGGAAAATCATTTTCGAACAAAAATGGACACCCTGAGTCAGTCAAAAGCTGAAGGTTTCAAGCTGAGTATCAAACGTTATCTGAAAGGTTGAAACAAAGCTGAAATGTGGAAGACATTTCGAAAATCTGAAAGTTGGTAGCAAACGTTGAATTTTGAGTTTCAGTGACTATTCTGTTTTTACTAGATTGTCTGTTTGATCTAAAGCCTGAAATTTGAGAAAGTTGAATATTTTGTTAAAATCTAAAAGTTAAACTTGAAACTTGAAAAACTTTATTTGCGTCTTTTTTTTCTTGCACTCACTGAGCGGAGCTCGTTTCGAGGCTGTTTAATAATATTTTTTGAAATTTTTTGTGTAATTACGCGGGTTAAAAAAAATATAAAATGATAAAAAAAAACTACTAGATAGAATAATTTGGAAAAGGAAAATCGGAAATCAAAAATACAAGAACAAAATAAAAAGGAATAAAAAAAACAAAAGAAAAGTAGAAAAGGAAACTAGAAAAAAAGAGGGAAAAAACTAGAAAAACCAAAGAAACCAAGCCATGAAAAAAAACTACCGATCCTCGCCCCCATCCGCCGTTTACAAATTAAAGAATTGTTGAAAGCAAAAGACTTATTTTTCAATGTCACAAACTGAATCCGATCGAAAAAGTTCTGTTGTTTAATTTACGGGTTTCGGTCCTGGTTAATATGGGAGGGAAATTTAGTTTGGAACAGTTTTTCCCACATAAACGAAAGGGAGCTCTTTGTGGCACGGATTCTAATGTAAGCTTTTTTGTTGTTGTTTTTTTTTGTGTGGGGGGGGGGGGTTATTGGAACTAATTTAGGAGACGAATCAGAGAAAATACAGAAAAAAATATCACCAAGAATAAGTAACGACCAGCTTAATGTGTAAAGGAAGTTGTATGTTCATCTCAAGTGTTTCCAACATCCTTCCAGCTTACCCTTTCAGACTAGGGTATGCTCATCTGCGCAAATGTGAATGCTTGGGGGATAATGTTCTAATCTGCATTTGCAGGGACGAAACTATGAGGAGGTGAAATACTCACCAATGAGTTGGCAGTCAGCAAATTTTTAAAATGTACATTCGAATTTTAAATTTCCTAAGAACGTTTATTATTTGCTTGCTAATTTTTTTTTTCAGTTAAAAAATATTTCGATCGGCATATTTTCAATTTTTTTAAAAATTTTGTCGGCGAATTCTTAGTTTGAAAAAAAAAAAATTTCGGCAAATGTTTCCCCTCCACCTCCAAACTGAAAATCAAGTTTCGTCTCGAGAGGTCTGGTTGGCCGAGTGGATAGCGCGTTGGTCTCAGAACCCGGAGGTCCCGGGTTCGAACCCGCGTAGCAACTCGCCAGAATTTTCGACCTAGGTCGAGTTTTCGGCCAGAAGGGAAGGGGGCTAAGACAGCCCTAACAGCTTTTCCGACGTCTTCGAACTAATGCTCGAAAGGGCGGATTTCAGGACTCGGGTGGAGAGCAAATTAGAAAAAGAGAGGGTGACTTGGCTACTGAAGCAAAAGCCTATCTGTGACACACTATAATAGTTGAGGTAGAATCGTATAATGAACTGCCTTGTCATGTCTTGTGTTCTAATTGGTTATTGATGAAGGTTTGATGGACTAATCCCTGTGTTGAGTTCTGTTTGGTTTGTTATCAGCGCAGAAAGTATTTTAATGATCATCTCAAACCTTGAATACACGTATGTGTTCCTCGAACGGCTTGACTCAGCGAGACTATCCGAATGAAAGTCTAGCAAATTTTGCGTTAATAAGTTTGAAAAAGTCTCGAAGAATTTAAAACAAGTCGGGGAGAGTTCAAAGATTCTTAAATGACAGTTAGGTGGTTTTATCGTAGCAAAATTTGAATTAATTTTTGCCCCCCCCCCCCCCCCCGACGAATACCAATAAATACAAAAAATTCTCAAGTTTGAAAAAGATTGAAAGAGGAAACACTTGCTGCAGAAGGGTTGAAATTTGAATAGCGATTGACGTAGAGCTGACAGTTATGAAACACACATTCTTTTCGTCTGTAAATGGAAGCTCATTGAACCGATGACTTCATTTTTGAGCGCAGTTTTTTCCTGTCCCTCCCCCTTTTGCTTCACTAGGCTCCACAAAGGGGTTAACGTAAACTAATGCTATAATTTCGACGCCTGATGTATCAGAGATGGGAGTTTTTGGATCGTTGAATTCATTTTTGAAATACTTTGTCTCTAACTTCTGCCTTTCCGAGCAGGGTTGCCATTTCTGTATTTTTTCAGCTAGTTTCAATGAAAAAATCGGCTAAGTCTATTCGCGTTTGGACGCTATAGAGTCGCTCTCTAGCGGCCTAATGAAATGTGGCGCGCTGATTGGTGTATTTGGACGAAAAGATGATCAGTGACAAAAACGTTCGAAAGGGATATTTTTTCGCTTAATGAAGTGTCCGTTAACGGAGGTTTTACAAGTACCAATGATAATACAGACAATCAGTATGTTTTCAGAATGTTTGCACAGAATTTCAAAGGAAACAATTTTAATGCAATCACATTAAATTCGATATCAATAAGTAACAACGATACACTGGGTACGACGAAAAATTCGCCAAAATAGCGAGGACACGCACTGTATCAACAATGACTAATTGATAATCACTGAAAATATCTCGTGACGAACTCATGCACTCATTTCTTTTCTTCCTGTGGAACAAGACAGTGTCATCCCAAGTTATTCTGTAGGAAGGAATGAGTCTTCTCTGTTCCTCCAAAAAATTGTTCTGAAAATCTGATAACACCTTTATCGTTTTAGCTTGTTTGTTATATCCACTTATTTCCTTTGAATTTTTTCTTTCTTTTCTTTATTGATATCTTAGAAGAGAGTGTTGCCACGTTTCACACCCTGGTATGAGTTTAGTTGTGATCGTGAGTTATCTAAATGATCAGCCAGCTTCATCAACATTATTGAACCCAATAATACGCTTTAACTGGACACAATTTACCTCCGTGAAAATTGAGTTCACGGTTTCGGCGAACTCTCGTCCATATCTGTTTCTCGTAAACCAGCGTAATCGACGCAAAACGTTCGTATTTATCTGGCCTACAGATCTGGCATGTCTTACGTGTGTGTGTGTATCATGGTGAAATGAAAGACGAAAGTAAATCGTAATGCAACCGATTCGTATAGTATAATGTGTACCAAAATCACAAAGTACTTCGTATACAACTTTTGTAATCGCACAATGTAATCTTCTGTTTGCTCGATCAGGTTAGAAGGACAGAAGGATGACAACTCATTGGGATGCACAGTCGTCGATAGTGAAAAGTCAAAGGCGACGTCCTCGTACGATAAGAAAAGACTGTCCCGGTTGTCATCGAAATCTGGATGCCTTCGGTGCGGGCTGACCGTTGTCGCAGCCAGCAAAAGCAGCAAAAATACGAACAAATCGGGCAAATTCTCGTGCTCGGATCCAGTCTGCAGGTGTTACGTGGCCGACAATTTCGAAATTATAATCGACGATATCGAAGTAAAGCCTCCGGCGAAACGAAGAAAATTGAAGTAAAGAAAGGAACCGTGTGTCAGCTATATCATTCCTCGTCTTAGTTGCTAAGAACAATTCTTCAGAAGGGAATCTCGATTGCATTTTTTTTTTTTTTTTTTTTTTTTACTTTCCACCCACGGTAAATCGTTTTCGGTGGCTCATGTAAATTTTATCCGGCCTATGGCTACGAACTTTCAGCTTATATTTATTTGTATACGACCTTTTTTTTTGTGCGTTTTACTCGAAATTAGCAAAAATTGGATTATACGTTAGCAAAAAAAGTCGTGATTGTATCGAGAAACTTTTCTGTTGAAATTGGTCGGTCGTATCTACCATTCAGTTCGTCGATTTTTGCGTACGTACGTATTTTTATTACAATAGTAAGTGTAAATTTGCTGTTGTTGCATAGATGGTTGATGGTTCCACTATTTAATACCACTAAGTGGCAAAATTAGGCGTTTATTTTTTGGTCGCTTTTACCATGACACTTCCGAAGGTATCATCTCTCATCGTTCAGAAATTCGTGTCGCGTAAGCTCCATGAACTATTAAGTTTAAAAAGCCCTGGTACCGAGTGATCGATCAGCCATCAATTCACTTTCTGTTAATGTGATCGTCTAATCTGTCTCTATTTATAATTATTATTCTGTATCGAGTTTACGCGTAATAATATCATGTTTTCTTGTACCTACGGTATTTTATAATGAATTGAACCGTACAAGTTATTCGAATGTTTTGTTAAATCGTATAGTAATATAAGCTCATTTCAATATGGTTTCAATTATTGTTGAAAACGTTGATGATTCAACGGCCATAAAATGATTGATACGTGTGGAGAGACTAAAGGTTTGGTTATGTGAACAAGAGTAGGTAATTTGCCTTAAGTTTGACATAGTATATTGGTATCGTAGAAATAGGTGAGTATACTACATAGTAAAATTGTGTTGGGAGATTACCGAATACATACTTATTATTAATCTATACTCTTTGTTTGATTGCAGATTAAGGAAAACGTTCGTGATTCAATACTTGTAGAGACCTGGGCTCGGTTAGTGAACAAGAGGAATGAGTAATTTATCCAAGTTAGGTATAGTAGATATATTGCTATTGCTATCACCGGTACAAAGAGGTGAGTATACTACCTAGTGAAACTGTGATGAAAATTACGGGATACATACTTATTTTACTAATCTGTGCTCTTTGTTTGATTGCAGATTAAGGAAGACTTTGGTAATACAGTAGTTACTCAAAACTAATAGTTTTTTTGGAAGGACCAGCGTTTACGGTAATTTTAATGATAGTAATTTGCTCAAATCCGTCGTACATTAGTATTCGGGGCTAATAGGTGAGTATACTATCTAGTGAAATTATGGTGAAAACTCCCGAAACATACTAATACTCGTGAATCTAACAAATCTGCGTCAGTACATACTTCCTACAAATCCGCGTCACCGAGAAATTATAACTCAAATCGAATTTTTTTAACACAGTTTTTTTTCTTAAATGCTAAATAATACAAATTCACAAAGTATACTCCATAAAAATAAATTTTGAAAATTTTGTATATTGACAGTAAATTCACGTCAGTCTAAAAACCTGCATTTCCACGTCAGCTGTATACTTTTTCCAAATTTGCGTCAGGGGTTGTATACACTGTACATGAAGCTAACAAATCCAAGTCAGACAATGTTGCCATATTTCATCTTACATTTTTGAACAATTATTCACCGCGACTTCGACGGTGGCTTATTTTTCATGCCAAACCTGTGCGTCCTCAACTACATCTTATCTCTCGCGATTTCGACAAATTCTTCCATACATCCAGGCATTTTATTCGAAACTTTGGGAATAAAATTACAGTGGGGTTTAAATTTTGAACATGAATGAAATATTTTCCAGTTCTATGTACGCTCCCAGAACTATTTTCCATCCATATAATACTGTGCAATAACGATTTTTTTTTTTTTTTTTTTTTGACTGGCGACTTGCATATTAGGTCAATAGTAACCCCAGGTCCATCTTCCCAGCCAACGTCATAAAGGTCTGGAAACCTGAAAATGAAATGATCGAAGAAATAGTATTTTGAAGTATTCAGTTAGATAAAAAGGTCGTTGTCACAGAAGAATTATTGGATTGGTTAGGCTATTGCTCTGAAAGATATTACAAGTAAACTCGTTACTCGAGGGGGGTCGGCAAAAAATCACGCATCTTGATACTCGACAAAAAACGATGGGGGAAAAAATTCATGGAAAAATTAGTAAATTATTATGGACCTGATCCTACCCTAATGTAAAAAATAAATAAATAAATAAAATAAGATGCTTGGAAGAAATAAAAATTTCCATGGAAATTTCTATCAACAACACGAACGCACTCCGCAATCAATTCAATGAAACAATGATTGGAAGAAACGTCAATAATGGAGAAAAAGCGTGATTGGAAGAGGCTCGTTGCCGACCCTAATAAAAAACACGAAATAACAGATCTATTGAAGGAAAACCTGAAAGTTCTTTGCAATGAAATTGGCAATGAAAATGATTATCGGAAAAAATATTACGTTCCCGATGCTTTCGATTTCAAGGGTCTTATGATGCAAATGTGTAGGTCTAGCACTGATCCTTGAACCTGATGTCACTGTTGCCAGAACAGCATTTCTGTTGCTAGATCTAGCAGAATTTTTCATTTTTAGCAGCGAAAATTTCATTTTGCCGTTCGAATTCTCGCTGGAAAACTCCTTTCGAACGGACTTTAGCAGAATTTATTTAGAAATTTAACAGAATTTGGGACTTTCAAGAGCTGAATTCAATTTTCACGTCTAGCAACACTGGCTGGTGCACCGAGTATATTTATGACCTATACAGTTTACAAGTCAGTCAAGGCTATTGACGAACCAAAAATTTAACTTTACAACATTTTCTACCCATAACTTGTTCGCATGAAATAATTTTGTTATTTTAATAAAACCGCGTCAACTGTATATTAAATTTTTTAACAAATCCGCGTTATCGACAAACCCATGTCAGTATAATGACATGGATTTGTCGGTGACGAGGATTTGTTAGAAAATTTAAGATAAGAGTTGACGCGGTTTTGTTAGAATATCAAAACTGACGATGTAACATTAGACGTTGTAGTCAAGATGATAGGACACATTACATCAAAACCGAAGGTGGCCTTTCTTAAGCATCCACCAGCTCTCAATAACTGAGGTTCAACCTCCCACGAATCAGGAAAAAATCAAGCAAAAAGCTGTATCCTATTAAGATAGGTGAATCGGCCTCTGGCGAATTTTTCGATTTTTACTTTAGTCTTCGATGAGTACTGATAAAATAAAATGTTTGAGCCTATGACGACCTTCCGATCCACTTTCAGAGAAGTGTGACCTTGATATATGTGATTTCCTTGCTTTTAGCATTATCTTAGACATTTTTCGATCAATTGAAGCGAAACTCAGTAAATAGTGGGTATAGTGTTGCGGGTACAAATATTCTAAACTTTTTCAGAATTTTTATCGCTTATACACATTAACTGAAAATCGGTTTTGAAATTTTCAAAAAAGCGTCTTGTGCGCCATTTTTGAGATAAAAATTCAAAAAAAAAATTCACGTAAATTTTTCAAAGTATTTTTCAACGAAATACCCCCATTTTTAGCCATTATTAATTCCGGGTGCATATCTAAACAAGGAAAACACAATTAAAAAAAAAAAATCAATATCACTCATTTTTGGCCGTTTTTATGATTATTAATAATAGGGAACAAACTTAAAAAATATTAAAAATCCGTATTCACTAAATAAATCAAAAAATTGAAAATGTCAACATGAAAGACGAGATCGGTCATAATTCATACTGCAAAAAAAGAAAATCGCTTTAAAATTGGAAACTACCGTCCGATCACCTCCTGCCTAACGGTAGCAAAAATCTCCTCCAACACAGAATACGATCTCTACTGAACGAACAACCCAAAGAACAAGCTGGATTTCGTAAAGCATTCTTAACCATAAATCACCTACACGTATGTCATGAACCAAATCTTCGAAAAATGCCCAAAATATCAAATCAGCCATTACGTAACGCTAATTGACTACAGCCAAGCATTCGATTCAGTAACACATCAGTTTATGACAAAGTCGTTACAAACCCAGGGAATTCCACAAAAATTACATACATAATTTTAATTTAGAAAATGCACAAGAAAACAAAAGTGCAAATAAAAACCGAAATAGAAGGACGTTACTTGGAAATAAAAAGGAGCGTTGCGCAGGGAGACCCGTTATCGTCAATACTATTCAACAGCACTCTGGAGCATACATTCCGGTGAATAAGCGAATAAACATTAATAGGGAAAGAATCAGTAATCTCAGACTTGCTGATGATGTAATTCTCCTCTCCAACTCGGAGAGAATGCTAAAGGAAATGAGCGGAGAGCTAGTTGCACAAGGTGAGGAATCAGGATTAGAAATGAATATTAAAAATACCGAAAAGCTAATAAATCGCAAAAGTCTAATGAAAACGATGATAGTTATACATATAGGAAGGAAACAGAAACAATGGAAGAGGCAACTTTCTTAGGACAATTAATATTAGCGGTAGCTAACCATTCAAACCCTTCAAAATAAGCAACCACTCGAAATTCGATGGAAAGATTGATCCTCGGGTACCAACTAAAAGACCGTAAAAAGTAACAGATCTAAAACAAAAGAGCAAATAATTTGGACGTAGTTAGATATATTGAATGAATAAAATGGAAGTTGGCGAGACACGTAACAAGGCTGAATGATGACCAATGGACCTATAACACAACTTTTTGATATTTAACACACTGAAAAAAGGAAAAAGGTCACCAACAGACTCGGTAAAGCGACGACATTAATAAGTTCTTGAGGGGCGCAGGAGGGGGGGGGGATAAAAACTTTCGAAGAGTCAGCAGATAGGAGAGAGTGGGAACGACTGCCGGAAATCATTGCTCTCTATGAGCCCAAGATCAACAAAATGAAATGTCAAAAATATTATAATGCTATGGTATCCTCTATAAAGGCATTTCGATTTGATTTTGATTTGACTCCATGATCAACTGGACAAGAAGCTGTTCCCTACGGTAGACCTACACGCCAAAATACCTTGTTACTTGAACAATAAATGCTGCTGGTTTTTTAATTCAAATACGACAATAGTGGAAGAAAGGTCCGGCCTAGCGATTAAATTTTTGGGATGCAAAACGTAAGAGACCCGGTTAATTAATTTAAAAAAATTTTCAGTGTTGCTGTGGATTGCAACAAAAAGAGCCCACAGGCCATACTAGCCTCGGGATACATTTCAGAGTTGCCCCTTTTCTTCAATTATGAATTTCCCTGACTTTTCCCTGATTTTTCCTGATCCACCTTTCAATTTTTCCTCAACGAGCAAGCCTGCTGGTTGGAAGTTCATTAATGAGTGTTGTCACTCACTTTTTTTCTCCTTCAATTTCTAGTACCGTAATTTTCTACCAATAGAGGCAGTTAACAAAATTCTTATATAGAGCTAGACATGGAAACCAACCACCATGATACTTCTAACCACGCAATTTTATTAAGAATTTATTTTTTGAAAATTCCCTGACTTTTCCCTGACTGAAAAAATTCCCTGACTTTTCCGTGATTTCCAGAACTACCAAACGCTGGGTAACATATTTGTAATTCAAGTATCTGAAGAACACAGGCATGAGATTCGAGGAAGCGTTATCGAGAATAAAATAAATGACAATGAACATTCGAAAATCAGCTGTTTTCTTTTAGAACGAGGCGCCACGCGCCTGGCATGCATAGTACTTGAAAAATCGCACACAATTTCACATATACTTAGTACAGATAAGATGCGATGTTGCCATCCGATGCGACGTGAATTTGATAGGAATTAGAAAAGATACTATACTGCAATTAGCGGCAATGACTCGAATTTGTTAAAAACTAGTACAGTTATGATACGGTGTATAGAAGTATTCGGGGCGATCATGCGCTCCTGGCGGCACTTCAGTTGGACTAAAGTATACAAAATATACAAAAACGTGTAAATTCAAGTCATCATTTATTTTGCATATCTGCATCGATCAAGGGGTTTTGAACCAAAATACCTGGAAAAACAAATCCACGTCAGTATACTGACGTGGGTTTGTCAGTGACGCGGATTTGTTAGCAAATTTAACATAGAGTTGACGCGGTTTTGTTAGAATATCGAAACTATATACGTATTATTAATCTATACTCTTTGTTTGATTTCAGGTTGAGAAAAGGGTTGATGATTCAGCGGTCACATAAAAGTAGTAGTTGTTTTTGAAGGACCCGGGTTTGGTAATCTAACTATAGTAATTTGCCCAGATTGGGCGTATATTGGTATTGGGACTAATAGGTGACTATACTAACTAGTGGAATATAGTAGAAACCACCGAAACATATACTTATTACTAATCTGTACTCTTTTGTTTGATTGCAGGTTGAGGAAAGCATTGTCGATTCAGCGGCCACATAAAACTAATAGTTCTTTTAGGAGGACCAGGGTTTAGTAATAGTGGCATAGTCAAGAGGGGGTCGAAGGGGCCTGGCCCCTTGCGACTTCTTCAAGCAGTAGTTTCTCAAACTTTAGCTCCCCTCTAGCAACCTCTCTCCCTCTGATTGAGACCAGACCGCCCCTCGAACACTAGGCTGTCTAAACAATAATTTGCCCAAATCGGCGTTTATTGGTATTGGGATTTATAAATAATATGAGTATACTAACTAGTGAAATTATGGTGGAAACTACCGAAACATATTATTAATCTGCACTCTTTTTCATTGCAGGTTGGGAGAAGCATCTTGATGATTCAACGGTCACATAAAATGATTGGGTCTTTTAGAAGGACCGAAGTTTGGTACATGTGCGTACTGAAATAGCGATGTGGTGGAGCCTCCCCCAGAGATTTGAAAGTTGGCTTAAGTAGGGAAATCAGTGGAAATTGAGAAATTTGACACTTTGAGATGATCTTTGCTTGTTTTTTCAACTCAAATCAGGAAAAAAGTCTAACTTTTTTTGGTCACTCGACTCTTGAAATTGGGGTTTTTTCGATTGGAATATTTTGTGTTTCTCTTTCCCTTCCCACCATTTTCCTTCTATACGCCGTTGATTTGGTAATGTGAAGGAGAGTAAGTTACTCGAATATGTGACGTACATTGACATCGTTACAAATAGGTGAGTACTTACACTAGCGAAATTATTGTGGAACTTACAGAGGTACATAGATCATTATTTATTAATCTTTACTATTTGTTTGTGTGCAGGTTAAGACCGCGAAGAGTTGGTAGAGCAAACCAACCAAAAGCTTAATACCGAAGTTGAAAAAAAAAAAAATGAATACATTGAAGAGGCACGGAAGCTGTGCCAATAGAGCTAGTATATGACATCAGACCACAGAGACGGACCATCGCCGCTTGTGTAATGTAGCTGCTCATAGCGGACGTCTACATCGTCTCCAATTATATTACAGAAACATCTGCTTGTTCTTGAATGTCATTTAAAAGTTGAATCATTTCCTGTCAAACTTGTAGTCTGTTTCGTAACTTATAGGGACGAGGGTCCGCAGTGTAATATTCATTGTGCATGAGAAAGAACAATCCGTGTTTCTCAGTTATTAACTGCATGAAACTTGATTTTTTGAGAAATCCATATGGAACTCAGCCCCTGATTACTTTTTGGTTCCTGTTTCCCTCGCTACTACGCGCATAATTGATAGTAAGATAAAACAGTAACTGCTACAACGGAAGCAAGGCTTGGTAATCTGAGAAATTCGATGATCTCCAGTTTTGTCGGCTTGGCATGACAGACTTTTGACTAGGAGTAACTGACCAGCCACCTAAGTCATGAGATCATTAACCAAATAAACGAAAATTGGAAACTTCGATGAAAGTTGACCCTGTCCTGTTATGACCGAAGAGTACCAGCTTTGATGGATATAGTCCCTGGGGCATTTGGATAATTGCCATGTAGTTCCCAATTCAACTGGACTTAAAGGAGTCGCATATGAAAAACGGAAACCTATTCTATTTTATGTTGAAAATCTGTCTCAGTCGAGGGTACATACGTCTCAATATGTACCATGAAACCACATTACCAATGATGTAAAGCTTGTGCCATGTACTTGTAATTCCAGCGTCCAGAATCCAAGGTCGCATTTATCTATTTATTTCAGCCATACGATTATGTGGTTACTTAATACTGAATATTAGCTCTGTTTCCGCTCGATAGACCATTTCTAGCCATAAGCCTATACACGATTTTTCCATTTCTTCCTATCCTTCGCTTCCATTTCCCAGGTCAGTCCCCATTCTTGTCCTATCTTATCCCTACATGTGATGCTTGGTCTACGTCTAACGCATTTACCCTCCCTGGGTGTCCATTCCATAATTCTCCTTGTCCATGTCACCTCTTGTCTCGCTAGGTATCCTGCATATTTCCCCTTCTAATTTTTTGGTGGAATATCCTAATAAATCTCTTATACGAGTACCTGAAACCTTCCTAATTTTGACATTCTTTTTGACTCGTGGTATGCTTCTCTCCGTCGCCCTCTTAGTAGCTACTTTTGTTTGACATCTGTATGTCAGTGTGGGGAGGGTGCAGCTTTCCCGTATTTTAAATTTTGTCTTAGAATTTTATTTTCAAACCTGCTTTTGTTCATCCAGTTTACACACCGATTTCACAATTTTTTTTTTTTAAATACCGAATGAATACGTTGGTAAAATTCGACAAGTCGGAAGCTTTTTTTTGCTTTCGCGGCTTTTTTGGCAGTTCAGTTGGGAATTTTCAGTGAAGAAGTTGGAAAAATAGAAAAAGTCAATTTTTTGCTTCGACGGTTCATAAAGTCGGGAGAATGTGACTAAAATTTCTATTTGGTAATTCGGCATTTTTTTGAATTTCTGTTCGGCATTTTTATCATCCACACCGCCCCCTGCTCCCCAGTAAAAATTGCTCAAACTGGCCCTGTCGGTTAGTGGTCTTGCTGGACCCGAGGTTTCCCAGGTTCATCTTTTTCTTATTTTTGTCTGCATTCTAATTTGGACTGTGTGTTTCCATTGTTCTTTTCTTATTTTACATGCCGTTGTTTCCAGCCATCTGAACTGCTCTGTTCGTCTTGGTGTCTCCTTGTCATGCTCTGCTGCCGGGTGTCCCAAGTATAATCACATTGCAGTCCCTCAATCATGCAAATGCTAGTTTCCCTTCGTCGCTGAGTTCTTTGACTCGTAATAGAGTATTTCCCCCGTTTCCTTCGTCGTATGGTTGTCGCAGAAAATTGGCTGGTTGTTTTCGAACCTCAGAGCTTGCATCCGGTTTTTTTTTCTTTTAATTTCCATACCAGCCAATGAAAGATCCGAGACAATCTCCAGTTGTCGGCTTGATTTGCCAAACTCTTGACTACGAGTAACAGATCGGCTACCTAAGTCAAGAAATCGTCCACCAAATACATGTAAATTGAAAACCTGGATGAAAATTGACCCTATATATTCTGTTATACGTGCGAAGAGTACCAATTTTGATGGATGTAATCCCTGGGGCATTTGGACTCTAGCCGAGGAGTAGTCCCCAATTCGAATAGACTTGCAGGAGGCACGTACGAAAACCGAAAGCATGTTCTATTTTATGTTGGAAATCTGTCTCCTCACTTGACGGTCCGTCCCATGTACATATATACATACCATGAAACCACAGTACGAATGATTTTACGACTTGTATCATCTACTCGTAATTCCAATGCACAGAACCCAAGGATCGCATGACATCACTCAAATTCTACCTTTGTTTCTATTAGTGGCCTATCGAGCACCCCACAAAAGAACTTCCTATTAAAGGAAATTGATAAGCTCTTAGATACGTTATTTCGCATAGTTAGCAAATCTTAAAATCTTCGGCACACTCACCTGGTCGAGGAGGCTCAGCATAAAGAAACCGATGAGAACAGCATTTTTCTCAGTATTGTAATGCGTTTTCTAATTGGCGCCCGGTCCTTGACTCACCTGACATGGTCGAAGTCGTAAGACGTAGTTAGACGATTAAAAGTATACATCTTAGACACTCTTTCTGTAGGTATTCAAAGTTTTCCTTCCTGTCCAAACTTCTTTCTATTGAGTGGAAGTTGGTTCAGCGAAAGTTTTTTATTCCTGGATTTGTTAAAACACGTCATTCAATTTTTAAATACTAATATCTCGCAGACTTGAAATGCAAATAGTTGTGAGAATGGGCCCAGTAGAAATGCCAGTTTCCTACGAATATAAATACAACATATTCAACTGATCTGCATCTACGCTGATTACTTCTTTTTTCCCGTATAATATGAAGAATGAGTACCTACCTTCCAAATTTGTAGGTATAACCTTGGTAGATATACTTGGGCAGTGGCTGTTCTGTGGGAGAGTTTGGTTTTGCTAAACTTACAGATGTCTTCCATCCACCTGGTCCTCTGTTTACCTGGCTTTCTCCCTCCTCTGATTTGCCAGAAGATAAGTTTTTGTGACCAACGTTGGTCCTTCAGCCTGCAAAGGTGCCCTGCCCAGTCGCATTTTAATCTTTAGATAAAGTGTACCACATTTTTGTTGGACCTAAATTTGCCTTTTATTTTTGTTAGCTTTACCTTGTCTTTCAATTTGAGATCAAGCATAGACCTCTTCATAGAGTTTTGCGTAGCCTCAAGTTTGTTCTCAATTCGTTTTGAAATTGTCCGGCTTTGGCCCCCATAGATCAGTGTCGGGACAACACAATTGAAAGGTTGGCTTTTGTAAGATAGCGAAAAATTGTTTTTTAAAATGAATCCTAAACTCTAAAATTTACCCCATGCTAACGCAGTTCTTCTATTTACCTCTTTTTCGGTTTGATTTTGAAATGTTATCAATTGGCCTAGATGAATTATGTTTTTGACTACTTCCAAAGTTTCCCTCTTCATTTTTATTAGTTTTGTATTTTCAGAGTAGCTCAAAATTTTTGTTTTGGATAGATTGATGTCCGTACCCGCCTTTTTGCTTTCACAACTGAGTTCCTCCAGCATCTCCTGTGACTCCATCCGCACTCCCCGCCATTATCACCACGTCGTCTGCAAACCTCAAGTTATTCAAAAATTCTCCGTTAATTTTGATTCCCTTTTCGTCCCAACTTAGATTTTTTAAAATTTCGTCCAGGGCGCAGTGAAATAGCAGCGGGAAGATTGAATCTCCTTGTCTTACCCCCCCCCCCTTTTGATTTCGAAGATTTCCCCTTGTAGATCTGTAACTATTTGCGCTTTTAGCCCCGAGTATATTTCCTGAATTAGAGTTACAAAATCCTGGTTTATTCCGTGGTTAATAAGTGCCCCAAGCATAAAATTTTGCTTGAGGAGATCGGAAGTCTTAGTAAATAAGTTTATAAAGGCCAGGTGGGTGGGGATTTGGTATTCGGTTGCCCTCTGGATGAGTCTGTTTATTGTGTGGAGGTGATCGACCATGGAGAAACCCCTCCTAAAGTCCGCCTGGCATGGAGTTGGTTGAAGTTCTAGCTTTGTACTCAGACGAAAATCTAGCATCGACGAAAGGATTCTGGCCAAGATTGGTGTGAGGCTAATTGGTCTATAGTTTTTGATACTGTGTCTACAGCCTTTTTCAAATAAGGGTATTATTTTGGAGGTTTTCCAATTCGAAGGTATCTTTTTTTGTTTTTAATATGTCGTTGTAAAGGTGAGTTGAAATTTTTACTAAAGAGTCTCCACCCTATTTGATGTGTTCATTACTGATACCATCATGTCCTACTGCCTTGCCCTCTTAGATTCTTAATCGCCCTTGTTACTTCTACTTCTAAGAACTCAGGTTCTGGATACGCTTCTCCTTGATTGGTGGTGACAAGGGGGAGGGGAGGGTCAGCCCCGTAGAGTGAAAAAGAGGGCATGGGGGAATTTTCACGGGCCTCCTCCTTCCAGATCATTTTTTTCTTTTGTTAGATAGAAAAAAATTATGAGCTACTAGATAAGAGGTTTCTTTCATGGTATAAGGAGTGATTGCTGATTTGATGTACAGTAACAGTATGTTGTAGCCGTAAGCGTTGAAATTCAGGTATTTAAAAATATCGGGCCCGGGGTATCCCCCCTTTCCCCCTCCTTCACAACAGGGTTGGGGAGGGTTGTTATCCGAGTATAAGTCAGTATAGAATTCTGTAGCAATATTATTAATTTCTTTTCGTTCGTAAACCCTCTCTCACTTTTTGTTGGTTAAGATCATATATTTTTTACCTATAGTTCTTTCCTTTTTGATTGATTTTGTGCTTTTAGTAGAATTCATAATTCGAGGTACAAAAAAATGCATTTTGTCTTGGTTATGAAGCCTTAGAAGTTTTTTAGTTATTTTACAGACCAAATGAAAATTCTATTTTGTTTCTAGTGATTTTTTTTTTTTAGCGCTCGTTTGAAGCCTCATTTAGTATTTTTTGTAGGTGGTCCCAGCTTGGGACCTCTCCTTTGGTCGGGTTCAGTAGAGCATGATATTGACTTTTATAGTCTTGGGAGGTTCTAGATATCAAATTCCGATTTTTCCGGTGGTATCTTTCTTTTCGCGTATTGATTATTTACAATAAACTGGTCGGTAGTCAGAGTGAAATTTGAAGTTGTTAATGGTATCGCAGTTGAGAATTTTTTTAAACGTTAGCGGTGGTCAATTTGCGATTTATATTCCTGGTTCGGGGCTATCCACGTCCATGTCTTGCATTTTCTTAAAGTAAGTATTGATTATTCCAAAATTTTGTTCTTGACAGAATTGGACTAGCCTGCTGCCTCTGCGATTTCTAGTTCCGTAATAATTATATTTACCTACATTTCTTTGTTCGCCAACATTTTGAGCTCCTACTTGACTGTTGGAGTCGCCTATTATTAGTAAGTGATTTTTCAAATTGTGCTTCCAATTTTGAGTAAAATGTTTCGCATTCTTGTTCATCGGATTTGATCTAGGGGCATAGATTTCTATTATTGTTAATAATAGTGTTTCCAAACTTCAGTTTAATCAGAGCTATCCTGTCAGAGATACCTTTAAATTCTGTAGTTTGTTTTTTAGACTCTTCTTGATTAGGAACCCTACTTCCCTCTGACCACCTTCTGATCCTATGTAACAAAAGAGGTTTTCATTTTTTTATTCTAATGAGGGAGTCTCCGTCGCGCTTGACTTCCGCCAGGTCTAAAATGTCCAAGTTCGAGTTTAAAAAAGGCATTTTCTAGCTCTACTAGACTTTCATGGTGTTTTAGAGTTCTTACGTTAAGAGTGGCAACTTTGTACCGAATTTTGCTTACTTGAAGTAGGCTTAGCAATTTTTGATAGGTAGTTACTTCCGGGATTTTTGGGGATTATGTTGTTTCGAAATAGAATAATTTTTTGATGGCCTCAAAGTGTAGGATTTTATGTTTTTGTGTTCATTGTTTTTGTTTGCAGATTTTTGGGTGGGTTGATAATTGGGGTGTGGTCTGCAAAGCCCTAGCTGACCGGGCTTACCTGGGCTTGGTGATGAGTTCGGCTTACATTCTCATTTTTGCCACTTTGTGTAGAACGCAGGCTTAGGAAACAACTTTGTTTGGTACCATTTTCGTTAGGACCCCGGTTCTGCTTTAGGTTGGAAGCCTCTTCGTTGGGACTTCTGACGTCCAAAAAGTTCGTTTGTTGGCCTGGCTGTTAGATGTAACTGGAATTTGGGTGTTTAAGGTCGTGTTGGTTGACTGCTCCATGTCCTGGTTAGTCGGACTAACCTCGAGTTGAGATAGGTGTTCAATTTTATTTATTACTTGCTATTGGGTACTGACGGTTTTATATTACCCCGCCTCAAAATTCGAAGGCTAGATGCCAGAAGGCGCTGGCCCAAATACAGCCACCTTAATCCCAATGTAGGACCGGTTCCTTTTGAGTAGGAAAAATACAAGGGCGCTGCAACTCTACAATTACTCACGCCAAAATCTGAACCATACGAGGTTACCGATAGAACTGACTTCAAGTGCTTTCCAGCTTCAATAAGAAACGTCAAAACAAATATAACAGAAATGATTAGACAAAGATTTTAATTTTTACATCACGTATTCAGAAATAACATGTTTAATCGTTTTGGACATAATTTTTGAGTCATTCGAATCAGTGGTAACTGGTATGTAATACAAGATTTGGAATACATCACGTACGTATATGATGACTGATAGGTACATCGTAATAATTTCAGTAAAATTGGTCCTGTACGCGGGTATCTGAGATGATAATTTTGTCATACGAAGATAGTGTTTTATCTCGGTTGATTAGGTAAATACTACGCATTCGACGCAGTATCACGTAAAACGAGAAACCAATTATACTTTTTCGCTGTAGTTGATATCAAAAAATAGAACTACCCTTTGGATTAACTTTTTCTGATTTGAAGACTGAAAACTGAATGTACGTTATAAGTATTTGACCAATACAAGTATATTTTGATACCTGCAAGAAAATTTTTACCAAATACAACGTGAAATTTCACAGCAACTTCAGCTGAATTCAAGCTTTTCGAAACCTTAGGAGGGAATTCGAAATGAGACTTGATAAACGTTGTTTCGAATTAGCTGTGTATGAAACCTTATTTGTAAATGTGTCTTCTCCCCAGTTACGAATGAGAGAGACGATACAATACAAAACAACTGAAAACTTCAAAATTCACTTAAATTACTGTTGTAAATGCGGTTTAAAAACAAAATAATAAAAATAAATCACATTGATCGATGACTTATCAAATTAGGTTACACTTATTGTAAAATTTACACATACCTAGTGTTCATTCCTTCGGGCCGAGTGAAGAAGACTCTGTCAAATACAGTACCTAGGTATTTCACTAATGTAGAGAATACGAACGAAGCTATTTGCAGGATTTTCGAAGTAGGAAAATGTTTCTGGAAGATCATGAAAGTGCCCTGATTGCTTTATCTATTTTTTAATAACTCAAGTATAATAGGTAACATAATTGAATAGGTAATTTTAAAGGTCATTTTAAAGTGTTTTTTTTTTTTAAATTTACTTATTCAAGAACCGCCCGGTGGCATTCACCTCTAGACACATAGGCGCACCCAGAAATTATCTAAGGAGGGGGCTAAATTCGAAGCAAGTTAGGTCTCAAAAATATGATTCTAACGTTCAAACGCTAGGCACTTTCGGTAGATAACATCAGTTGAATATAAATATTTGTAACTTTTGGAGTAACATTTAAAATTTTCAAGGGACGGCTGAGTCTAAGGGGGGCTATAGCCCATAGCCCCCCTTGGGTGCGCCACTTTCTAGACACATGATCAAGAGAGGTCACGTGGTTGGTCTACCATGCAGTCATGGAAGGGCCATATTATCACTTAATTCTTGATTTATTATTACATATTAATAACAGTCCCTCACTTGTGGGGGTAGGCTTATTTCGAGTTACATATTATATCCTGGATTACTTTACGCTTGAGGCGGCAGTTGGGGAGCGGATAAAGCAGCGCTATAGAGCTTCAGGTTCTTTTTTTTTCTTTTTTTTTTTTTTTTTTTTTTTTAAGGTGAAAGTATAAGATAAGAAAATTGATAACACAGTGATCGATGCGATAATATTAAGAAAAAGAAAAAAGCCTTTAGCCTTCACAGTTTTCTACCGACAATTAAGTATGCTTGACTGATTAGATGTGTTTTGTTGTAACTTTTATTGTACATTGAAATTACTCATCTGAGAATTATAGCAAAAATGCCAACTATTGTTTTTCGTTTTGAACAATGCTCTCTTGATTTCTACTCTGCTAGGTATAAGTTTCATTAGTTTTGGATAAAACAAGAGCATCTATTACGTACGTGACCGCGTAAGATCATAAAACTGAAATTTAATAGTGTATTAAAACTATTCTGGGAAGCGAACAATGAAATATGAACGAAAAACGTTCTCATTTCAATGACTTGAGAAATTAAGAAACTGAGTAATTGTATACCATTTCTGAGTAAGATTTTTGCTTCACTTAAAATAAATTAGAAGTAAATAAATATGTATTCATTAATATGTTGTGAAAGACGGACCCATTGCAACCGGATTTGGATTGAGGAATAATTTTCCAAAAATGGTTGTATCCAAGTATTGAAATTTTGAGTTATTCGTGGCATTGCAGCAGACAAGGCTCAATTCTATCAAACTGCCATACTGAGGTATTGAGTTCGAAGATCCCCACCATCTTTAAGAATAATGTATTTTCTGAGTAATTTTCGTGTTTTCTGAAGAACTGTTTTTTATAATATGACCATCATTTGAGTATTACTCATCTTTAATTGGAATAACATGCTGGTATAATACGAGATCAAAAAATTTTGTTTTGAGGTCTGAGAATTAAAATCTGCTGGTTTTTAATGAGGAACCGCTTCACATGCAGTTTTATGGTTTAATACTATCACATAAATACAATCTAAGTAGATATATTTTATGACTTTTTGCATGAATGCTATTTAAACATTCAAAAAGATGTAAATTTTCAAGAATTCCTTTTATGTCTCGTATGACTTCGCAAAAATCCTGCAAATAACTATTTCACAAATGGCATATGTGTCAACAATTACAACAAATAAAACTATAGGTTACAATATCTCAAC
Source organism: Acanthococcus lagerstroemiae (assembly GCA_031841125.1). Classification (NCBI taxonomy): domain Eukaryota; kingdom Metazoa; phylum Arthropoda; class Insecta; order Hemiptera; family Eriococcidae; genus Acanthococcus; species Acanthococcus lagerstroemiae. The sequence goes on along the minus strand of CM063113.1, from coordinate 28,150,159 downwards.
TTATAAATCTGGTCTTTATTCACGAATAAGGGAATGTCTCAAACGTAGACTAATACAATATAAAATAAAAACAATAACAAAAAACATCTTACATTATAACGAACTTTCATCAACTTTGGTAATAAATTAAAACGTTCATGTACAGATCCTTAAACGATACACCGGCTAATGGAATTGTCGACGTAGGATGTCACGTCGAAGTGGTTGCTGTTCCCACTATCGTCCAAGAAATTGAAATTCGGCATTGTTTTGTAACTGGAACAGTCTGAGGTGTTCTGCCGGATGTGAGGAGTATCTTTACACTTGCCATCCGACACCGACAGCATGACCGAGGGATTTTTTACGAACGTTTCCGTCAAATCGAACATGTTGTGATGCAGGTCTGGCAGTAAGCCGTCCTCGGTGTGCAACGACTGCGCCGCCCTTTCCTTATCGCCGGTATTACTGTACAAGTAATTGTTAGCGATACAGTGGTTACTGCTCGAGGGGATGAATGAGGGAGGCTGCTGATAGTCGAAGATCGGTGACGGCTCCGGAGATGGTTTCACGCATGATGGCTTGTGTATAGTCAGCATATCCATTAGCCGTCGACGTTGCTCCTCCAGCTCCTGGATCTGCGTTTTTAAATCTTGGTTTTGATTTTCCAGTATTTCTGATTCCTGTAGAACAAATCAGGATATGAGTTACGGTGATAAGATTCGAGAGAAATTCAGAGGGCAAGAAAAGGTAAGATAGATTCTGTCTCATGAAGCAGGACCTCATCTGAAGGGGTGGAGGCAAATAGGGTAATCTACCCCGGACTTTACGAGTAGAGATAAGGCCCCTTGAAGTACAAATTTATTTTTTAATTTGTATTCATTTCAAATAAGGCTATAATGGGAAAAAGGGGCTCCAAAAATTTACTTGTCCCAGACCTCGCGAAAGTTCTGTACCGCCTTGCTGTTAAAACGAGTTTTCAATTATTATCATCAATAATGTGTTTCTCGTCTCAATCCATTACCGACACAAACTCACTTTATGTCTGTATTATGAAGGCAGTTGGCCGGCTGTTTATCTGGATCATTGTTTTGTTAGCTGGCGAGCTGAATGACTGACAGATTATTGCTTGCTAGTTTGCTCGGCTGATTCGCAGTTTGATAGCAGGCTGACTAGCTACGTCCACTGCTTACCCATACTGATCTAACTATATCTCTATCTACCTATTATTCAAGTTCTCCTGATTGACTAGCAAGAAGTCAGTCCAAGTAAATTGATAATTCAAAAGAGGAAAGAGAGAGAATAAAATGATACCTCAAAATCCTTACCTCATCAATAGTGTAAACAGAAGGGGGCAAGCAAAGTGGTAAAACAAGTAAAAAGTTCTAGAGTACTTGTCAGCTAACATGCTGAACCTAAGATTTGTGTTTTGCTTGCCAAGTCAAAATCTGGCTAAAATTTTGGATGTACGTCACTATTTTTCCAACAAAAATTTTACTTTCCCCCTCGAGAACTTGAAACTGTACTCTAACTCTAAGAGAGGGGAAGGGCTTCCACATACTTCTTTATACTCTGCTTCGCATTCGGTGTGATTTCTGCCCTAAACAGACAAATTGTATAGCATCTACGGAGCGAGAAGGGTAAGGTAAAAATTTTTTACATAAGTATCATTTTATTGGTTTCTAAGGCCGTTAAATTTATTTTTTATTTTCGATATCATTTTTGCTCGAGGTTGACAATTTGAGCATTTACCTAAGGGGGTATAGAAGTTCAAAATGTCCGATAAACAATATGAATATCGTTCTTCATATTTTTAGAGTTGCTGGATTCATTTTCGATATTCGGGCCATCCATTCTACAGAGAGCGTTGCAATCTGCCATTGTTATAAGTTATATGAAAATATGAACCTTTTTGTCAAACCCTTTTGTACTGGTGCCAAAAATATTCCCCTTTTCATCTGCGATACTAGAGCTGGATGGCCCGAATTCGCTCGTTTCCAAGTTGAAGATTAAGGCATCTAATAAGTATGGACGGGGTAGGGGGGAGAGTTGAGAGTCAGAGGTTCGATAATTACGATATGGAATCGTTTCCTAATCTTTTCTCTAGTCGGCAAATTAGTTCCGATATTATTTTGACCCTACTTTGAGAATTGAGTTCTCTACTACAGAGAGATGGGGTCAAGATTGGGAAAGTCATATCGATATATTAATTGGTCACGTTTTATAGGTCATTGGAATCATTTATGTATCAGTTCGGCATTCGGTAGAAAATTAATGAAGTGGTCTATAAGTACAGGCCCGTAGCCAGCCTTGCGGTAGGAAACGCTAACAGTTTACCAGGAGGGCTTGAGGATATACTTTGTATATAATGTGAAGATTTCTACGAGGCCAGTGGTGTAGCAGAGGGGTGCCCCCTAATTTTACCTTCATTTTTATAAAATAGTTCACTAATATCGGTGATTCTTAAAAATATACCTCAATTGTCGACTTTTTCTGTCTCGAAAATCTTGCTCCACCCCCCCCCCCCCAAGGAAAATCCTGGTTACGCCACTTTATAGTGTTACAATAAGAACGTTGAATTTGGTCTCAAAATTCATAATCAGAACTGGTGATTTAACTAACCAACAACCCACTGAAAAAAAATTTGATATCGCGTGAAAAAAAGATTCACACTTTTATGACCATCAAAGTTTTGAACTTTTGGAAGTGAAACATTCCATGTCTGTGAACTAATTAAGTTATATCAGTTCTCAAACAGCCATTCAGGCATATAGACATCGAAATTCAATGTGAAGGGGATCGCGAGCCTACCTCTGTGTTTTCGAATTATAAAGAACGACAAACACAGGATTCTTTCAGTTTCAAAACAAAATCAGTGTTGCAAAGTTTATAAACATTAAAATGCAGTGGAAAGAAAAGTTTTGAACAGAACTAGTGAGAAAAATATCAAGAATTCGTTATTTTTATTCACAAAATTTTGCCGGGGGGGGGGGCTCCGGCAAGCACTGGAAAAAATGTTAAATTAATTGAAATAAAAATAATAATTGAAATAATTATTAATGAATTATTATTTAAATTAAAATTTATTATGAAAATAAATCAAAAAATTAAAATCAATATAACTGAAAAGCTAGCACCCCTCTGGCTACGGGCCTGCTAGGGAGGCTCAGCCCCAGCTTGCCCCATGGATACGAGGCTGTATAGGTAAGAGGAAATTTGGGCGGCGTCAAAATTTACACATTCCTAGGAGGTGAATAATTTTTTTCGGTGGTGAATTTGAGAAGGGCTGAAATTAGTATCTGAAATTGGTCGGTCATTCAAAAGAAAATGTTAACTCCCTCTCTCAACTCATTATGTCCATCGATTGTTACACCATCTTTTGACTGACGGTGAAAGTGATGTATAAAATATGCAGAAAACAGCGTAGAGTGGAGGGGCCAAGACTTGAACAGCCCCTATTTTAAACATAAAAAATTTCTAATGGAGAGAGCAAAGTTGTTTTTTTCTGCTGAAGAGGAAATGGACCGAAATGCACTATTTTCCAGAGGTATTTGCTACATTCTCAATCTTGATTTGTATAAACTTGAACACAAAGGGAAGCCATGACCCTTGTGTCCACTTGGACCCGCCACTAGTTTAAGTGACTCAAAACCAGAATAATAACTGGGATCTCTAATTTTTGTAATTTTGAGCCCCGTGCTCAGCTTTCAATGAAAGGTAGAATAATATTAGAAGTTAGTGAATTCAGCTGGCTTATAAACCTAGAAAACGATGTCCAAATCGTAATTCTAGTACATTTGGATATGCCTCGGGTAACTACCCCTATTTTTTACGGAGGGCCAGGCTGGAACAATAAATATTGAGTCAGTATAAAATCAAAAGCGAATTTGATACTTTTGACTAATAAGAAAAGATTTTCGTATCATAATGATTGAAAAATTATTTCAAAGTACCCCCTTTAGGTAAGTACTCTTACGTCCAATTTGGGGGCAGCTAACATCAAATTGTAAATTTAGCGACCTTGAAACATCGATAGAAATTGAACATAAAACTGAAATTGTTGAATAATATTAGGAATTTTGTATTTCACCCCCCCCCCCTTATATAATAATTTCTTGTTTTCAACGTGGAGTAACAGTAACGTTAAAAACGAATTCAGTGACACTGCCCGCCCCTCTTCCCTCCCAGACGAGAAAAGGAAAGAAACGATACCTATGCTGTAATTCATGAAAATATTAACCCTAACTATCTCCTCCCACTAAGTACCTCAATTTTTAATTCAGAGTTTAAATGACATCTAATTGTATAGCTTCAGCTACCGTAAAACCTTCGTAGATACTGGATATGTATTAATTTCATTAATTGATAAAAGCCCAACATTTTTGATTTAAAAAGTCTTTAGAGAACCCAATTCATAATTTTAAAAAAAGTGACTCGGAAGAAGTGGGGGCGAGGGGCAATGCTGCCCAGAAATAGAAAGTCACGAAGGTAAGGAAGCCGTTCCGCAGGTATCATCGAATGAAATGGCAAATGGGGGGGGGGGGAGCGGCATGGCCACCTCTAAGCTAATAGTTTGTTTTCTGACAACTTTTTTTTTGCTCTTTTTTCACTTTTATTCTTTTTCTTTTCTTGGGCATGAAATTTTCAATTCCATTTAAGGTTACTTTTCCTGGGATAGTGGTCACGCTACGGGCCTCATCTAGGCACCTTTTCTATGCGTAAAACCCGGCGAATTAAGAAAAATATTTAGAATGCCCCATTCCCGTCCATAAGGACTACCCCTTTCGCGATTAGAGACGAAGTATGTCCACACGGTGCAACATTAATTTGTCTGAAATTTCACGAACAACTTATCACTAAGCTAAATTTTTTTTCTATGCTAACTACAGAGAGAAATCCGAGAAACTGAAAATGTGGACGTGTTCACTCTTTTTCAGGGACTAAGTCAAAGGGGTAGGTGTTCTTTCTCCAGCAGTAATCTGTAGTAAAAGCTCCCCTTAAAAGATCTCAACAAATCTTAATGAGTCTTAGAATGCCTTAATGAGCCTTATATCAATCTTAAAGTCTTAACATGATTATTTATGAATATTCCAAAAAGATACCAATAAGTTTTAGTGAATTTTAACACAGTTAAAAAGACTCTTAAATAGTCTTCATACATTCTCAAGGTGTCTGGACGAGTTTTAAGGCAGTTTGAAAAAGTCGTAACGAGTCCTAACTCAGTCTGAAGGAGTCTCTTCCGTTTTCAATCCGTTCGGGAATCTGATTTTCTTGTATTATATTGTCTGCCTCGCTAGCCAGTTTTATGACTTGTCTGGCGGTTTTTCTGCCGGTGGGTAGTTTACATTTCAGTTGGTTTGTTTCGTTGTTGCCTATCTCTTTTGGTTAACTTGCTCGCCAAGGCTGATTGGCCAGTTGTCTTTCTAGCTCTCATGATAACTGGATGTCTTCCATAACCCGCAAGTTTTCCCGAGGAAGGTGGGGAGGTTTCAACAGCGTGGAAAGAAATCCTTACCTAACCTAGCTAGAGCGCAACAAACCCAGTTACAGAAATACGCCATTTTGGGTCCCAACTCAACGATCACCATTTGAACACGTGTGACAGTCGTTCTGTTCAACATCGCTGTGTGAATAAACTTTCCTCCTTTCTGAACTACAAATAACATAAAACGGTTGGAAATCCACTCAAGATTCGATTTCTGATAATATTTTCTTACACTCATGTTGCCTTCAACGCGTAATTTAATCTGTTCAATGCAAGGACCTTGAGTAGGTACTAATATGTTCAAGGGTATCCTTAAATATTAGTACATACGATTCGTTCATCGATCGAATTAAATTACGCGTTGAAGGCAGTTTATGAGTAAAGAAATAGGTAGTATCAGAAATCAAATCTCGAGTGAATTTGCAACCGTTTTGTATTATTCGTCACTCGAAAACAAGGATTGTTAATTTTCAAAACGATTTCGAACAAGCCGACTTTTACACGTGTTCAAGTGGGCGATCGTTTGGCCGGACCGAAAATGGCGTATTTCAGTACTCGGGTTTATAGCGCCTTAACCTAGCTAAACACAAGGGTAGCGACTTGGGCTCTTCATGATCATCGTATCTTTACCTAACCCTTTTTGAGAGGTTTCCCCGTGAGTTAGGTAAAGCCCGCCAGAACTGACCCTGACAGAACAGCAGTGGCCCACTAACCAACCAGTGGACTGCCGCCACTGTTTGTATATTTCTCCGTTTTCGAAGGTCACATTTCTCTTTGCCGCTCGTTGGGGCTTCTCAAGTTCACCGGTTATCTAGTCGAGACTGTTCGAGGGTGACGTACCCATTTCACACGAATAGAGCAGATGTCCCTGTTCCTCACCAAACTAGCGGCTGAAGTCTCGCGCATACTTGACTCGAAAGAACCTTGCACAGAGCTTTGCCTCAGCATTGGACAAGGCGGTGCCATCCAAGACATATTCGGCTGTCCCGACCAGCTGCCCATAGCGAGGACCAAGTCGCGGACGAATCCAAGGAGAGATGTAGAGAGCATCAGTAATGGAGGTGTGTACTGCATAGCATTAGCGCAGTCTAGGAGAAGCTCGTTGGTACTTTCTGTTCAGGTTCTTGCTGCTTTCGAGTCCGGATCGTCGGAGATTATCAGTGGCTTCGTTGGAATTCAACTCTCCTCGACCGCCTCAGTTTGCCACGATTAGGGTATCTACCAGAATTCAGTGTTGGAATTCCAGGACTTTATAAGACACTTCAGGGAAAATCTGAGTGCAAAAAAATACCATGTTTTGCTCTAGTGTTACCTGTATTCTTCTACTACATAGTCTTATCACCCTTCAAGTACACGCACACACTCTGAATTTCAATAACTTAATATAATAATTCACTAAAGAACTTTAATTTCATTAGAATATATAGGTGATCCCCATCCTTACTCGCCGAACCTGCCCCGTACGACTTCTACATGTATTCCACCGCGAAAAAGGACCTGAAAGGACGTCAATTCTAGTCGTAGAGTCAGGCGTTAGGAGCTGTGGCGCTGATTTTCAAGAGGATGTCGAAGAGGGAAGGGTTCCAGTACGTGTTTCAGAAGTGGCAGGGCAGATAGGCCAGATATATTCGACTCGGAGGGGAGTATATTGAATGGAAAACCAAACGGGATTTATAAATTTTTATAAAGGTAGTCCGAGTCTTTATTGAACACCTCTCGTATTTTTTCAGTCGCTAATTGATTAATCGGTCAGTTCATTATCAAAATTTCAACTGCAGCGTTACCTTACTCAACTCACGTGAGGGCACACATTGTCGTTATCAAAGACGAGCACGTTTGCACAAAATTCGTTCGCATCATGCAATGTTCAAAGATCGCAAAAAATTCGTTCGCATTGTCAGAAGTTTGCAAAAAGTACGTTCGAGTACATTAAAGTTAAAATTATTGTTTCAAATTTTTAGAAATTCACGTTGGTTGGCAACATCTCCAGTCGTTATTGGTCTGGACTTAGGACTATGCACAAAGCAGTCTCCATGTATCGGGGAAACAGTCCAATCTTTTGGGGAAAAATTGTGTCCAACATTTGTAAAAAAATCCGGGACCTTGGGCAATAGTTAAGCGAATTCCAGGACTTTGCCAGGGCTCCAGGACCTATACTCTTCATCTCCGGGATTTTTCCGGGTTTTCTTGACAATCGAACACCAGTGCGTTCGAAATAGGCTCGATTCTCACTCAGTGCGTTCCAGGGCCGGAAACTTCTGTATAGCGAGTGTAGTGAATGCTACACATGGCAATACCGGGGAAATTATTGGTACAATTGGAGGTATGCATGAAGAGAAGCTTCAGCTTTCACTTCGCAAAAAAGAAGTCCAAGCTGCAGAGTGTATGCATAAAAAAAATGAAAAGGAAGCTTGTGCTCAGGAGTGACAGCATTTGCTTCGGAAAACAGGTTTCCCTTCAAGTTGTACGCGTAAAAAGAAGTGTTGACTTCATAAGTGAAGCTGTGGCTTGCGAAAAAATGCATTTAGTCCCAAGTAGACTTTTTTTCGAAAAACACATGCAGTTATCATTATCTTCGAGAGATTCCTTCGATTTCCGAAGATAATTTCCGAGAAATTTTATCGAAAATATTGAGAAAAAATTTCCGATAATTTCCGAAAAATTTCATCGAACAACACTGAAAAAAACTTTCGATGATTTCAGGAGAATTTTATAGAAAGGAAATCTCTAACGATACCAAAGGATTTTATTGGAAATCATCGAGAAATATCTCCGATGATTTTTGAAGCGGTTCTTCAGAAGAAAATTTCGATGATTTCCAGAGATTTTCATCGGAAACTTTTGGGATAAATTACCGATGATTTCTAAAGAATTTCACCAGAAATGTTCGGGGAAAATCTCCGATGATTTCCAAGGACTTTTATCAGAAATCTTTCAGAACAATCTCTGATAATTTCCAGAGAATTTCGTCGGAAATCTTCAAAGAAAATTTACAATGTTTTCCGAAGAATTTCTTCAAAAATCTTCAGATAATATTTAAAGAATTTTATGAAAAATATTTTGGAAAAATGGTTTTTGAAGAATTTTATCGGAAATCATCAGGAAAAAATCCCTGATGATTCCCAAAGAATAATTTCATTGGAAATTTTCGAGAAGGATCGCCGATGATCTTAAACGAATTTCATCGGAAATTTTTGGGAAAGAAATTCAGAAAATTTCCGAGGAATCCCATCGGAAAACTTTTGAAAAAATTTCCAATGTTTTCCAAAAAAATGTTATCAAAATTCTTCCGAGAAAATTGTCCAATAATTTTTGAATAGGAAACATTCGGGGAAAAAGTCTGATAGTTTTGAAGAATTTTATCGAAAATCTTCAGGAAAAATCTCCGATGATTTCCAAAGAATAATTTCATTGGAAATCAAGAAAATCTCCGACGATTTTTAAGGAATATCATCGGAAATTTATGGGAAAAAATTCCGGTAATTAACGAACAATCTCATCGGAAGTCTAGAAAAAATTCTCAATGTTTTCCAAAAAATTTCATTAAAATTCATCCAGAAAATTTTCTGATGATTTTTGAAGGAAATGTCCGGGGGGAGGGGAGAACTCCGATGGTTTTTGAAGAATTTTATCAAAAATCTTCAGGAAAAATGTTCGACGATTTTCGAAGAATTTCATCGGAAATCTTCGAGAAGAATCTCCGATGATTTTTAAGGAAAATTTCATCGAGAATTTTTGGGGAAAAATTCCGATTGCCGAAGAATTGAGATTATTTCCCACTCATGTGATGGGATCCAAGATTTTCCCTGAAGATTTTTCATAAAATTTTTCGGAAATCGTTGGAAATTTTTTTTTGAAGATATTCTCCGAAAATTAGTTGAGATTATTTTCGAAGATTTCCAATGATATTTTTTTGAAATCGGAGATTTTTCTCAAATTATTTTCGACAAAATTCTTCGGAAATTATCGGCTGATTTCCGAAAAATTTCATCAGAAATCTTGAGGAAAAATCTCTGATTCCATCGCATGAGTGGAAATTAGTCTCAATTCTTCAGAAATTAGCGGTATTCTTTTCTACAAAAAATTTCCGATGAAATTCCTTAAAAATCATCGGAGATTCTTCATGAAGATTTCCAATGAAATTATTCTCTGGAAATCATCGGATATTCTTCCTGAAGGTTTTCGATAAATTTCTTCCAGAAACCATCGGAGTTTTCCCCCAAATAATTCCGATGAAATTCTTCATAAATTATCTCTGGAAAGTTTTCCTGAAGATTTTTGAAGAAATTATTCGGAAAACATTGGAAATTTTTTCTGAAGATTTCCAATGAAACTCTCCGGAAAAGATTTCCGAAAAAATTCTCCTGAAATCGTCGGACATTTTCCCTAATAATGTCCGATGAAATTCTTCGAAAATGATCGGAAATTTTTTCCTAATATTGTCGATAAAATTCTTCGGGAATCAAAGGAATCTTCTCGAAGATTTCTGATGAAATTCTTTGGAAATTATCGGAGATTTTCCCCGAAGATTTTCGATGAAATTCTTCAGAAATCATCCGAGATTTTCCCCGAAAATTATTTCATCGTTTTGTTCGTTTGGTGCGTTTTCCACCTATACACCACCGCTATCTTTGTCTTCGCTTCTTTGAATGATTTTCCATTTAGAAGAAGTTCCTTGGACACGTACGTCGGCTGGTAACAACCTGAACAAATGTTGTTATCTTTGAAGTACTCGCTTCATTTTGTGGAGAGTTCGTTTTGAAGAGAAAGAGAAAGCTTACGTATACAGATTGAAGCCAAACCTTAAACTTCTATCTTTCCCTTCGGAGCGACGGTTCTCACTCCGCTCTTATGCTTCGACGTTAATGCCTCATTTTTATGAATACGGCCTAATGATTACGATAATAAAGCGTTATTGTGTAAAACCAGTGATGTTTTTTTCGCTACACATGGGATTATGAAAAGTTACCGGCCCTGGTGCGTTCAAAGGCTCCGGGTGCCTGTTACGAGCGAAGCGATCACATCTACGAAACGTGATGGGCAGTCTCATCGCCGTTGCCACAAGGCGGGCAGGGTGATTCCCGTCTTTCAAATGGATGCAGGTCCGCGGCGAAGACGCCATGGCTTGAGAGGGCTTGGTCAAGCCAGAACGACAGTGGGAGGTAGGCCTGAAAGCGTGCAGCATTCTCAGGAATAGGCTGCCTGGGTTGCTCATCCGTAGATGCTTCCTGCCAACTCCGTTGCTAGCCATCAATCGTCTATATGCTACAATTGTCGAAGTGATAAGTGACAAAGGCGTATCGCCCACATCCCCAGTCGCAGCTCTAGGGAACAGAGTGAATTGTCTAGGGTTGGAGCCGGGTAACCCACAGTGCGCTAGAGGTGTCCTCATGTCCTTCTTTTACGACCACGCCATAATTGGTAAAGAATACCCCTTTCCACCACAGTGAGTTCCAGGGATATGTCCCCCGAAATTATGACAGAGCCGCGATGAGGCTTCGTTCCAGCTCAGTTTGGGAACTTCTTTAGAAGGAACTGTAACATGGGGCACTGGCAGAATCCAGTCTTTAGCTCCTTACTAACTCGTCCAGTCTAAATATTATGTTTCTGCTCACGTATACGAATTGAGTATCGTTACACCAACTCTCCTCCCTGCGGCTGACATTCGTACACACGCACGCCTCAGCACTCTGCACTTGACCCTGACGTGCTCTACGAAGCAATTTCGTGCACACGAAGCGAACGAGTCGTAAATTTACGTTTAAAATGCGTTCAGAATTTCGGAATTTCAGTGGCCAATTTCGCGCGTTTTATTACGCCAATAAATCGACGCGATTGTGCAGTAAACATATCGCCGTGGCTTGGCTCCGCGTCTGCGTACCCGCGGAGGCACCCCGAGTGCAGCCGCGGATCAGATGCCGCGCATTGCCAGCGCATAGTTGCTGCTGGGTTTCGGCGTGCCGGTTCCGTCCGTCAGGAAGCTCGCTAAAAAACCGGGGGGGGGGATTTTTCATTCATTGTCGGGCGTTATTAGAATTTTACGAAGAAAGAACCCTGCACTGCACTGGGCTAAGCAGTTTGCATCGAATCGCACACGCTATTAAAGCCGCTTCGAGAAGATGGAGGCGATATGAGACGAAAAAGACAAACGGTCTCGTGCATATTTGACTGTACGTAACATTGTGACGGAAATTAAGTGCATAGAACTTTACTATTGCTGAAGCTATAAGCCACCAGCCTGCCAAAGAAAATTACGAATTAGTTGTTTTCATGTCCGCTAGAGAGCAGATAATGTTTGACTTGAGTGCCAAACACGTTGGCTTTCAATTTTCAAAATGCTCTCCTGAAAAAGTATATTTTTGCGACTCAGATCAAATATGCACGAGACCCTTGAGATGACCGCTGTGTACACTTACATGGACTAGATTGACAGTGCGTTCTCGTTTCTTCAGGCGACATTTGGTGGCTGCGATTTTATTTCGTTCTCTTCGGCGTCTCCGGCGTTCCTCGTCTTCCGGGGTGAGCTGAAAACAATGACGACGGTCAGTACATACGATCAAGTGTTGGCACTGGTTCACTCGAATAGGATTAGTATTGTTCTCAGGCTGGGGACGGAGTGGTCTACCGGGTGATCGGACAATGTCACCAGCCCCGTATTTAGGCATGGGCTGAAAGAGCTTCAGCCCAAGACGGCACATTTTTAGAGGCTACCCGGGGCGGCAAGCGAAAGACGATTTTTTTAAGCGTATAGTTCACTCGAATAAAGTAAGAAGATAAATGAAGCAGACTTCGCAGTTTTACGTTTGACTATTAAAAAAAAACAAAAAATGGACGAATACAATGATTTTGCGAATAAAAAAATCAAGAAAAAAGTTTTTAAATAATTTGTTAACTTTTTTTGATTTTGTAATGCATTTAATTTGATATTACAACATTTATTAGAGTAATTAGGTATTTCTTTTTAATAAAGGATTACCAGGAATTCGGGATTTTTCATTTCCAAAACACGTTAATCACTATCTACATTTTTATGTACTTTGAGACCTCCTAAGCCACCCGCTTGAAAAAAACAGAAAAATTTACGGAGAAAAGGCACACAGAATTTTATAGCCCAAAGGCGGAAAAAAGCTAAGTGCTGCCCTGAATTTCACAGTGGCATGGAAAAATATAGCCTCATGATCCCAATTAATTTAACATCTTCAAGCCTCTATCAATGGTTGTTTATGACCGCAAGACTTCTTTGAGACCGTTGTTGTGTTTTATGTTTTTTTAAATACTTCAAGACATGTGTAAGACTCTTTACAGATTTAATGGACTCGGTCATTCGTTTCAGCTTTTTGACATCCATCTGGCTGGATATAGAATTCCTTGAGACTTTCTTAGGTTTCTTAAATCTGTTAAAATCAAAATTTCTGAACACGTTTTCATCACTTCCAAGGATCTTAAAGATTCATTTCAAAACTTTTCCTCGTTTGATTGAGATTTTTAATTTTAGTGTCCATGCTAGAGTGTGAGAGAACTTGGTAATATTCTGTTTTTAGGGTGTGCCAATTCACTCTTTTGTTTCTATTGACCATAGCATTTTCGACTATTACGCCATCTTCAGTGGAGTTCCTTAACATTTCTTTTTGTTGGTCCTGTATTATTTTTTGTCATGTGTAGTACCGTATTGTAAACCTGTTGGCGTGTGTTCCTATTGGTTGTCTGTAGTTGTGTAACCTGTCCAATCAGGGAGTGTTAAGTTATTAATTTGAATAGATGATCGCTTTGGAAGTTATTTGTTGTGTTTTTCAAGTTATTTGTTTTGTTTTTGCCTTTACTATCTCTAGTTGTTCTTTTAATTTTCTTGTCCTTGCGTTGTTTTCTATGTGTAGGATTTTGTACTTTTCTGCAGGGTTGGGCAAGATTTAAATCCTCGGGCATTTTAAATCCAAATTTCCCAAAATCCTACTTTTGGATTTTAAATTCTTCTTCAAAAAGGATTTCGGATTCAACTCCTAATTATTAGCAAATAATTTGCATTTTGATGATTCCAAAAATAATTAAAATCAAAATCCAAAAAATAAGATTGCTTGCCGCGCTGCGCTGCGGCAAACAGCATAAAAATCCTCATTTCATCAATTTTAACAATTTACCATTAACTTATTGATATCTTGAAAATCAAACCTTACATAATGATAGTTTTACATTCTTTTTGTTGACGTATTCTGCAAACGCGAAGGAAGCTCATTTGGTCACCTTTAGTAAGTGAGAAGTTAGAACGCTGAACGCGAAGTCCTAAAAATTTCTCTCTTTCACTGACTACAATTGGACGCTGTTAAGCAAAACCCGCGCAAGCGACAAAATCTGTTTGAGAAAACGTAACGTTTACGGGTGGCAAAACTATCGATAGTTATCGATAAGGGGACTATCAATAACTATCCATAGTGACGACAGGCTTATCGATAGTTATTGATAGTATAATTAATGAAGAATCAACTTGTACTAGGGTACTATAGTTTTCACACATGTACATTGGACCGCCATTTTGATTTCCAAGTTAGTCCGAGCACCCTCGGACGCGCTCGCACCAGTTCGCGAACGGGTGATCAAGGATGATCGGGCTAGTTGGAAATCAAAATGGCAGTCCATTATACCCATGTGAAACTATAGAACCTTACCTGTACCATATTTACACAAGACTGACTGAGAAAAAGAACCTAAAATTCTCCTGAAGCAGAACCTTTTTATGAAATACTTTTAAAAAAATATAGGACAATTTCCTGTAGCAGAGAGCAACGTGAGTCCTGGCTGTAAGCTCTCTTGCTGTTGCCTTACAGTTGATAAGGTAGAGTGTTGATGGTGACTGATAGGAATCCTTCTAACTTTTTTTTTTTAATTGGAACTTTTTGGAACTGATTTACACTGAACTTCTTCACACTATGTTAAAGTTTGGTGGCGGTAACTGTCTCCCTTCAGAAATTATTAGAGAATTAAAAATCTGAAATTTCCAAAACGAGCTCAAAATGCATTCTGTATATTTAATTGCGTATTAGAAGAAATATTTAGAAAACTGGAATGGGAAAATATGGGGATATAGATAAATGGTGAAAAACTGAACCATCTAAGATTCCCGGACGATGTTGTACTGATAAGCGAAAATATAAAGATGATACAGGAAATGGGAGAAAAATTGATAGAGGTAAGTGCAGAGGCGGGTTTAAAAATGAATACAAGTAAAACAAAACTACATATTATTATCCAATATGGAAGGGGAATGTATACCACAATACAAGGAACTGAAATAGAAAAAATCTCCGAATTCGACGATTTGGGACAGATACAAAGGTTTGAAAACAGAACAAATGAGAGATAACTAAAAGAATAAATAAAGCATGGGCAAGTTTCTGGATTTTAAAAATCATGTATCAAGGTAAAATGAATATCAAAACAAAGACGAAAATATTGAAAAGATGCACTTTACCAGTCCTCATCTATGGAGCCCAAACGTGAGCCCTAAAGAAGAAGCAAATGAAAAGGTTAACTACCACTGTGAGAAGAGGGACGAAACTAAGGGCGGAGCTTGGGAGGGCAGTTCCCCCAAGCCACCACCGGATTAAGGAAATAGTAGTTGGATCAAAAGTTGGGCAAATTCAATAAGTCAAAAGAGATTTTGAGGTTTTCTTTTTCTTCCCCCCCCCCTCCCCATCTAACTCACGCAAGCCAAATCACTTTAGCCCACGGTCTAGATGAGCCCGCGAAGTGAGTCAGCTAGTACAGTATATTACAAGAGACCTTTTTTATGTAAATTTTAACACGGAACATTTTTTGTTTGAAACCTTTTTCCATAAAACATTTTTTACGCGAGATATTTCCGAAAAAGTGAATGTCGAGTCCTTTGAAGCCGGGCTCAACTCCACCGGGATCGCTGTGGACTTTTAGTATGTTAATTAAGAAGTCATTTCAAAGACATTCCAAAAAAAAATTTGATATTTTTTTGTCTAATTTTCCTGGACTACAGAGCGTGATTCCCTTACAAAAGGCTTTGCAACTTCATCTGGTTCTTTTTGCCATCTGGAACCAATTACCGAAGTTCCAATTATACAAACGACACCAATTTCAATTCGAAAATTGCAAGTTGCAAGTTTTTCTCGTGAAAGGAAGGTGGACCCCGTTTGATGTTTGAGATCACCGATGCTCTCTATTTTCTTATTCTTTTTTTTTTGGGGGGGGGGGGCCTCAGAGCTTTATATTGAATTCGTAAAGCCTAAATTCCTAAAGCCTAGTTTTATCTTTGATTTTTTTTATTGAAACAAGATTTGCACTAATTGTATCTGTTTCAAAAGTACGCGAAGAGTCCGAACAAGCCTGCTTATCGCACACTGGAGGATGAGACGTAAACATGTGCTGCAAAAGTATTGGCAACGTTGCTGGAGGCCAAAATGGCCAATTATGTAAAAAAGAAATACAAAAGGAGGCGAAAGTATAAACTATGTTCGGAGGTGAAAGGGACTATATACATAATATATACACTCGGTGATAAATTTTGAGAAATCCTTACCCCTCTCAGGTTGCCTCTTATGACATCAATGCTCTGATTCTAAAATTACAAAGTATACACTTCTAAACCCATTTTTTCTGGTGGAGGCGAGGGCGTCTGCGTTATGTATGGAGGTGAAAAGGATTCCCTGCATGTATATATATATATATATATATATATATATATATATATATATAAGGAAACCTGAAATTCAGCCACTATTACAGTCGTGTTCTAAACACTCTGAAACGCAAAAAAAACATTGCCCCCGCCCCCAACTTCACAACTGTGACGAGTGTAATACCTCCCTTTTCTTCGAAAAGTCGGTAAAATGTACGAGTTACATGTGCATGTATACATAAGAACGAATAATATGTTGTACCAGCCGCCCACAACCGGAGATCTGTTTACATTGCTGTCGTAAAACGGCGAACACGACTGTAGATGTGGTTGTGGCAGACTAACTAAAACGTTAGACGATTTTTATATTCCGGTTAGTGTGGTTTGAGAAGAATCGTGGGTAAGTCTGACACAGTTTGAATGATTTTTGCGTTGGGCACGAGGCCTAAAAACGATAGTCTCGTCGAGATTTTCCACTAAGCACGTTTATAGCCGATGTTGGAAATCCTGTTTAGAAATCAAATTCAGAAAATATCAAAATAATGAGTTCGAACATTGACACTGGCTGCAATTCAAGCCAAGCTCAAGAAAAGGTCCCGTCTCATCCACTGAGACTCGATCTTACTTAACAAATTTTTTTTGTTTCGAGAAATCTCTTACTGTTACTTTTAGCATGTCTCGGGACATTCTACGATTTTAAAAAAAGTCCTAG
Organism: Acanthococcus lagerstroemiae; assembly: GCA_031841125.1. Lineage (NCBI taxonomy): Eukaryota > Metazoa > Arthropoda > Insecta > Hemiptera > Eriococcidae > Acanthococcus > Acanthococcus lagerstroemiae. The sequence continues at coordinate 28,133,347 of CM063113.1, read as the reverse complement.
TAGCGTTCGTAGAAATACATAAGGTCTTCGAAGAAAATAGAGAACAGTTTTCATTATTTACCTGCACAAAAATTTATAAAAAATGCATTTTTAGAAGCCACAGGGGGATTTATCTTTCTGACCTCTCCCTACACCTCCTCCACTACCTTACATTCTCTTGCATAACGTACTGCACTTTTAGGATCTCCTTACCAAAGCCACTCAATTTTCAGAGTATCTCGTGCCTCATTACGGTTTTTTTTGAGTATGTGGATCCATGCATAGTGGACAGATTTTTCCATAACCGTAGTCAGGGCTACTGCCAGAATTTTTTCCCATAACGAGCCTTTCAGGAGTGGCCAAGTTGAAAATTTATTACATTTTATCAAGTGTAGAGCTTACAAGTTTATCTAGTGTAAAGTGTGCAACCCAAAATCTCAGTGAGGGACATGTGCCTTCAGTAACCCTGTGTAAGAGTGCCCATTTACATAGCCGTTATGTTATCTACGAAAACTGGAACTTTTTCATTATCTCTGCTCTATCAATTTAAACAAGATAACACGACGGCAATTACGTTCCCCATTTGAAATTCAATCGATCTTCTCGTTTCTAATTTTTATTACGTGGGTAGCAGCGTCACACAGTGGTGCGTCAATAGTTTTTTATCAATCAGGGTGTGGGGCGGATTCTTTGCGCATGCAACTGCGATAAAATGATCTGAAATTGGTGAATAACAAACTGAGAATCTAAATGTACAAATAAGCGGCGAAGAATAGCGAATTCTGCGATATAAATTGCGCCATTGAAACGAGTCTGTTAACAGGCACAGTTATTTTGTAGTCAAACTGTAAACAGCTCATAAATTCAAACATTTTCCCGTCTATTCTAATAAAAAAAAGTTCCACATTCTATTGGAATTGAACATTTTTAGCGGGGATGCACGATTGATGATATATTATTATGACTTTAAATCTTTTTCTGTCAGCAAACTGAATTCCTTACAGTTACTATATAAGTTACTCTATTCAAATACTTGTATTTGAAACTGACGTGACGGAACGCATTTCTGAGGGAGAGGAAGGCCCTAATTTCATCCATTATAAAATTAACTCTGTCGAATAAAAAGTGCTGTGATCGAGCAGAAAGAAAAAGGTCTTCTCATCTTTCGTAAATCTGTCAAATGAGAGTTGAAACAGTTATCACTAACTTACTGTGGATCGCATGTTGCCAGCTAACGAACATTTTCAAAAATAAGCAAAATATGAAGTAAATTATATTTAATTGCAACAATTTTGTCAACTGATGAACCGATTTTACTCAAATTTTTCCGAGTATGAATAAATGGAAATTGGAAACAGGAAGCCAGAAGCCAATGAATTTTATTTAAAAATAGCAGAAGTTAAAAGTTGGAAGCCTGATGTAAAAACTTGGAAGCTGGTAGCGGAAGTCAACTTCTTTTAGCTTCTTCTTTCAGCTACTTAATTCTTTTACATTTGCGAATTTTACGTTTATTTTTCCTTTTATCTCAGTCTGGGTCGATTAATATACTCACGCTAGAATAGTTTTATGACAAAAGCAATCAAAAAATTTAAAACTCAGAGCGCTAAATTAAAATCACAAACTCCCCTTGAAAAATGTTGATGGACATGGAGATGAAAGCTGGAAGTTTTTGTATTTAAGCAAAAAGTCGGAAGTTGGAGGCAGTTTCAATGGTGGAACATTAGAAGCCGGAAGCGAAGCTAATTCATTCAGCTTTTCCATCCCTGTTTTTTTTTTATCTATCTGTCTGTCTACCTATCTATCTTACGCTGTATAACCAACTGCCTCCTAATATGCATGTCTGTCCAGTTCATCTGTTTATAGTGAGCTGGACAGCCACAAAACAGAAAAAAAAATAGACACACAAGAGGAAAAGGGCAGTGTTTACCTACTACGAGCAAGATATACAGTTGCTTTTGGATTTCGAATATGGGGTGTCGGTTCCGTATACCTGGGTGACTCATAGCCAAAGACAAGACAATGTTGGATGTAGGATACAGGTACCTGGAGAGACTGTAGCTCAAAGATCCGGAATCTTGACTATGGAGTCCGAAGGAAAAGAAAAGAGCCGCTATTTTCAAGGCATATTACATCTAATTTGATTTTACTGGTCAGCAGTCCTCTGTGGAGCTCAAAGGGGGTGTGTGTGACAAGATTACTTCAAGTGGCTGAAAAAACCTTGTTGGCAACTCTGTGCTAACATTTGGGATATTTAATGCTAGTCCCGGTGGAGTCAAAAGGTGACATATTGGGGAAAAACTGGAAAAGCTGAATGACAAGATTACCTCAAATTACCTAAAAACCTTATTGGCAACTATACATTTGTGGTATTTAATGTTAGTAAGGATTGGAGAAAAAACTTCAAAAATAAGCATAAAGCCCAAAAAACCATATCTACATTGTAAATTTTCTCGTTGTGCTGACATTTTATTACGCTACGTGAAATCATGTGAGATTCTCATATTATAAACAAACACTGCGATGTTGTCAGATCACTCGCCAAAATTTCTTGTCGTTTGCCTGTGCAGGTACTTTATCAGCATCCAAAACATACAGAATAATTTTTCGTTAATCTGGCCCAAAACGAGCACTTTATGGAATCAAGGTGCTGCGAATTCGATCCTCATTCAGTTAGTAGCCATATATTATATGCTAACTTCTATAGTAATTAACACCAACTCCTCTGTGGAGTCAAAAGGGGAGGAACCCGACAAAAATTATTTCAAAAATGAACTTAGCGGTCTAAAAGTCCACACTCGATGTAAGGCCGGCGGAAGTCCAGTTTCATTGGAGCAGGCTGGATTTTCCATCTGGTGCACTCCAACTGGTTCAGATCCAAATTTTTAAAAAAATTCAATTTTTTATAACTTATCGGTACTTAATGGATAGTATTTTTTTGGATTTCAATTTCTTTGGCGGGAGAGGTCTAGGGTTCCTTATTCAGAAATTTTTATTTACACCAGAGGCGAGAAAATGAAAGATCGCTGGCCCTACACATCGATGCTAAAGTTCAATTGTATTTTATTTATTTATTTATTTTTTTTTTTTGGAATTTGAGCTTCTTTTTCCACTCATTTAGTCCATCATAATAAACTTGATGTGAAACTTCTCTTAAATCGCGATACTGTCAGTAGTGAATCTGATTTTGAGTTTGATGATGGATACGCCACAAAATCCACATTTTTTAAAGTTCAATTTTTAAAACTTATCGGTACTTATTTGAAGTTTTTTGGGTTTCAGTTTTCTCGGAAATTGGGGGGGGGGGAGGTCCAGGGTTTCTTGTTTTGTATTTGCACCAGGTGAGAAAATGAAAGATCGCCGGCTCTGATTGATGAAAAAGAAATGTATGTCTCCTAAATGTTAGCTACAGCAAAGAATGTAACGGAAATCTCTGATTAATATCCATTTACAATCCTCTTGAGGCACAAGTTACTCCTCACACCTTCAATTTTTCTTCAACTTATTATTAATATTTACTGGCACTCGTCCAGGGGATGCATGAGAGAGACAAAACTCGAACATTCGTAAAATAATAGCAACTCCGGAGAGCATATTTTGTAGCGAAGAAAATGATTTACCAAAATCACAATTCATTTTTTTCTTTCTATTTTACAGGTGAATTGCGAACATTGAGGAGGGGGGGGGGTGATGTACGACACACAGATTTGAAAAATATTTGATGGGAATAAAAACCAATATCTGGTAACGCTTAAGAGACCAACACGAGTTCGGAGAAATTTTCAAGTGTTTCGGAGTCTTAAGCCTGACAGGATGAACTCAAAGTCATCTGATATCTTGAAAAGCCCTTCAAAGATTCTTAAACAAATGTACAAAAATTAAGAAAACTCGGAGAAGTGCAAATTTTCTTTCGGGAAATTTTATGATAACGTCCTTCTCCCCTAGCTCATTTCCCTAACGAGTGACCCTGCATATTTTGTGATTTCTCTGATTTCTCAGCCATTTTGATTACCAGGTTATTTTTACTGCAGAAACAAATGAAACCCGTGACAGTAAAACATTTTCAAAAAAGAAGAACCCTTTTTTATTAAGAATTCTATCCCTCCCCTACAGTCATAGTGTGACGTATCTGACATTAAAAGTTTGGATTTGGCAGGTAGAGAATTGTACATGTCAGAATATAACATTATAATATAATCTCTAAGCTGACTTCAAATAATCCTTTGATTCATTTGGGCTGATTAACTGGGTAAGCTTTTTCAAATTAATCAAAGGTGACCTCAGGTGAAGGAAGTACAAATATAACAGGAATATGGAAGCAAAATGCTCAAAATAAGTAAAAACTTATGATACTCGATCCAAAATTCAAACTGAGGGCATAGGCACTCCTCCACCTGTCTCCATCCCTTCTTCCCCTTCAGTGGCGATGCCGGGGTGGAAGGAGCACAAAGTACGAAAATGCGAGTACGAAATGCTTCAAAATAAAAACAAACTTATGATATTAATTTCGAGCCGAAATTCCAATTGGAGGCGTAGGCATTTCTCCAGGCCATCTCACTAAATTAGGTGACATTTCTCCAAGACAGTGGGAGTAAGATTTAAGAATAGTACAAAGACAAAATTATGATGCCAATTTTAACTCTAAATTCCATTTCAAAGGGGTAACATTTCTCCAGCTCCGCCTTCCCAAGCACCAGTGTTGGGAGAACGCAAAAATCATCGTTCCCGTTCTTGTTCCCATTTCCATCTTATTCTCGCTCCCATTCCCGTTTTCTTGTTCCCACCTTGGTCCTGTTCCCGTTCCCGTTTCCCATTCTCGTTCTCAATCCCACCATGTTCTCGTTCGAGAACATGCCATTTTTCTTCTCGTTCTTGTTCATTCTTCCAACACTGGTGCAGTACTGCAGTTTGATTTTTTTTTTATTTAAAAAATATATAATTGGTTTTTCAGAGTTTTACTTTTGCGCCAGCTGCAAAGATGTTGGAAGAACGCAAAAATCATCTCGTTCTCGTTCTCATTCGATTTTCTCCAATTGCATGGTTTTTGTTCGTGCTCCTCGTTCTCCTTACCTTATAATTACCAACGTTCCCGTATGTGTTCTCGTTCCCAACCTGGTCCTGTTTCCGTTTCCCGTTCTGGTTCTCAAGCCCATCATGTTCTTCTTCTCGTTCTTGTTCTCTACCTTTTTTCGTTTCGTTCTTGTTCATTCTTTCAACACTGTTCCCAACTCATACCGAGAGAGGGAGAGTCAAGTATAAAATTTAAGAACGTGTCAGATTTGTACGGTAACATTTCTCCACCCCAACTCTCAGGAGGGGGAGGGCAAGATGAATACAGAATTTGGGAATGCGAGTACAAAATGGCTCAAAAAAGGCATACAAGACTTTGATTTTAATTTCCATTTGAGATTCCAACTTGGAGAGACTTCCAAATGAACCTACTGGCATATCAGGAAGAATCTTACATAAGAATTCTCAGCAATGAGCTGACCTCACAGAAGAGATTCATTTTTAAGGATTTTCTGCCAGATCTTGTTGGCTTTTTGTTGGTATAAGCGCAGTGGAGTTCGGATTCGCAATTTTAAAATGCCCTAAGCATGTGAGTCGTTCAGTGACCGAGTGATTAACGTTCTCGATTTGCAATCCTTGCGTCTCGGGTTTGAGCCTCACCAGCACCAGAAAACCTTGTGATATTCGACTATCCGAGCTAACATCCTATTCAACTACCCCCACTAACATCCTAGGGTATAGAGCGACTACAGTATTAATCGAGGTGGAAAGATAGCACGCCCTGTAACTACGCCAGTTCGACAGAATAAGGCATTACACTCGCAGGGCGTGTTACAACCAGTATCAGAAGGATTTGGTACTATGCGTGTGCACATTTCGGCACAGAGAAGGAAGGTCTAAGGCAACCAACCCTGGGGAATGCAATGACCAACTACCCCGATTAACCTTGCCAAAGGAAGTCAGAAGCCAGAAACTGCGATCGCCTACGTCCGGCAAATGACATGGAACCTGATGATGACGAGGAAAACATGCGGGAAAACTTTTCCTTTTTTCGAGGCACATAGCGCCGAGCAGCCCAAAACGGGTATCACAGGGAACGGAACAGCTGATGCAGTTTAGCTAGTGGTAACATGAAGTTTACCGCTAGTCAAAGCAAAATACGGTTATTGGAAACAGTTATCTACAAGTTCTCGTGCAACCGTGAGTAGTTGTGACTGGCAAAAGGATCTTCGAGACCTTGTCCCCGCCACACAGTATCGTCAATATACTTACTCCGTTGCTAGAGCCGCTGCCATCGCCGTACAACGAGTTGCCATCATCCTCTTCGGTGTCCAAACCACTCTCGTCGTACTTAGCGGCCATACTTGGTATTGGTAACGGCTGGGCCGCCGAATTGGATTCGGTTTCGCTGGTCGACGCGTTATTCCTGCGCTTCTTCTGCAGCGTTAGTTTGAGACCTTCTTTGATCAGCTGCGAGCACATGCTCTGCACGCTGGCCGGCGACGTCGGCGAGTCGACATTGCTGCTGGTGCTGCTGCACGTGTCCGCCGACGTGTACTCGGACGGCGAGAAAAGTTTGTCTTCGGCGAGGTTGCTCAGGTTGTTCCGTTTCACGTACTCATCCAGCGGGCTGGTCATCGACATCAGCGTGTCGATGATCTCCGGCGTTTTTAGGGTCGTCCCGGTGCCATTTCCCTGCTGGGTGACGGTCAGCCTGCCGTACTCAGGTCCGGGACCGCAGTTCACCTCGTTCAAGTTGTGCATGTCGATTGGAATTTGTATCTGTAACAGAACGCAGATCAGGAATGCGTTAGTGCGGTACACGTGACGGTCGTAAACGCGCGGCCAGTTCGGTTGGAATTCGCGGTACCGCGAACGAACATTTTTGCGCGCGGCACCCGGGATTCTGTGATCTTTATGCTTTCTGAGAACGCTATCGAAGATGGGTATACGTGATTATAACGATTTTACAATGATCGTTACTCCGGGATACAATTTTATCGGGCAGAATTATGCTTATTCTAGGTACTTATTTGCATTCTTCCATTACTTCACCCTACACAAGCACATTCAGTGGAATCCAGATCATTCTTGTTGCAGATCGTAAGACAACCTGTACTGAGGCAGTATTCATGTTTTGAGTTAGTTCCTTTCACTCCCTTAATTGTTGTTTCCTCACTGGACGCTCGCCTTCAGTTTGATTTGGAGGATACTCTAGCCTATATCGCTTTATAAGCACGAATTTGATAAGAAACGAATTGAATTGTCTGAGTGTTGAAACTGAAGTTTTCGCCAACACTCGGCTTCTTGCTTGTATCCATCCTCTTCGACAGTCGAATATATTAACATGAATAAACTAGCAATAATCGACACCCCACCCTTTCTGCCCATAAATCCGCAATGTTTGTTTTCCACTTTATGATCGAATTTTTGACTAGAATTGTGATTTGAATTTGATCTTCTTTATCCTCCTCACATTCTAAATCAAAGTACGGTGTTATAAAAAACCCAAATTCACTCACTGAACTGTAAAAATGAGGATGGAACGAGTTTTTGGCATCCCCTTCCCACATTCCGAACCCTTATGGTGTGGTGGGACGTATGGCGATACACGCATGCCAAAGTGGCCCTTATGACACCGTACCCCCGGCCCCAGAACTACCCTTTCGAGCATCGCATCAGAGGCCTGGGGGTCCGAACCCTTATACTTAGTTATTGCGCTCCCCAAATGAACACACGAACTGAGCAAAGTCAGAGACCTGGAACCGGAGTTCGAAGCGCCGGAGCCGACCATTTGCCAGGAAAGTCGGAAAAAATGCCTCAAAAACTTGTCCGTTGGACCCGCGGAGTGCAAAAGAAATTATTTCTTGGCACCAAAATTAACTTCTGGCTCCGGCTCGTCAACATCTTCTTCCTACTACTCTATTAGCCCCTCCCACCCCGCTACTCTTCTGCCTCATCTTTAAAATAATCGGAGCAGGAGTAAAATTACATTCTTGGTGAAGCAGGAGCTAGAGCCATCAAGAATTTTTACTGAAGCTGGAACCGGAACCCGAAAAAATTATTTGCTGAAGCCTGAAAAAAAAATTAGGAATCGATGCTCGAGTCAGTTTCAGAATTTGGCAGCCAACAGTGGTGGAGACCTAGATTTTTTCAGGGTATAGCAAACACAGATTACGTCTTAAAGCCCCTCTCTCTTCGTCTGAAATTTTAATATGGACTTTTTTCCTCTGCTGATAAAAATTCAACAAAATACAAAAAAAAAAAAAACACAAAAACGGAAACCCACCTGACAAATAGACATTGGTGGCTCAGAGCCAGTGGCGGCTCGTAAGAATTTTGATAGGCGGTTCAATGGGTAATGATAGTCTTTAGATGCGTTTTGGAAGTTACAACATCTTGACTTTCAAAAATTAGAATACATAACAAAAGTTATAACACACTGATCAAAATTTATAATGTCAAGAAATGTCCAATCTGTTCACTAAGAAAAAATAATTTTGTAAAATAAATTTTAAGCTTTCCTCAATTTTTGTGTCAAGCTCATACGTCTTTCTTTTTATGCTGCAAATTTGTCGATTACTCTCTCATTGAAGTCTGGAAGATCGCGAATCAGCCCCTTTTCAATGGATAATATGGGAAGTGCAGATAATCAATCTTCATCCATCATGCTCCTCAGAAAAGTTTTCATTCTCTTTAAAGTGGAAAAACATCTTTCTGCTTCAGCTGATGTCATTGGAATTGTTATCAAAATTTCTAGGAGCTTTATAACCCCACCAAAGCATTCAGTTAAATTATTTTCACGAAAAAAACCAAGTAGATGGGTGCATTTTGATACAGCTTTGAAGCCATCTCTTTCGTATATGACACCCAACCGATGCACAATCAGTTACCCTTTAGTTACCCACGGAAAAATTACCCATTTGCAACCCGGTTACCCTCAGATTACAGAATTTTCATTGTTTCTAAATTTTTATAACAAGTTCCATTTCTCTTTATGAAGCCAACCATTCTTTTAGATTTTAAAGTTATGTGATCGATATGCATATTGAATAATAATTTTAAATCCAAAATGATGCCTAAGTGTCTTTTACAAAATTTACACACGTAAGTCTATGTTTTTTTATTTTATACTCGCATAAAATGAGGCATCTTTTTCGTGAAAAGGTAATTTTTTCACACTTGTCAGTGTTAAATGGTAACAAGTTACTGTCACTCCACTCAAGTAATGCGTCAAGATATCTTATGGCAGTTTAACGCAATCATTTTGAGATTTTATAATTTTATAAATTTTAATATCTGCATACAGCAATAATTTTGAATATTGAATTTTTTAGAAATATCATCGACAAAAATTGGAAATAGGTATGGACCCAAAACCGAGCCCTGGGGAGCACCTGACACACTCTTGTAACACGTAGAGGCTACGCCTTTATACTCGACAAATTGCGTTCTGTTATTTAAGTAGGAGTAAAATAGAATTATTAGATATTTTGAAAAGCCAAAGCTGCACAATTTTCGGAGTAAGATTTTGTGGTTAACAATGTCAAAAACCTTTGAAAAATCTGTGTCAATGGTATCCATTTGCCCACCCTTAGAGAGGGTTATATTGACATCATATGAAGTTCATTAGATTTGTCTGCGTTGAATATCTCTTTCTAAAGCCATGTTGACAGGGAGATATTTTTGGATTGATTGTATAGATATTTGTGCAAGACAGTTTCAAAAATCTTGGCCGCAAGTGGAATTAGAGAGATGGGACGATAATTTTTTATTTCATTTATTTTGCCTGACTTGTAAAGTGGAATAAAACCTCCGATATTTTCCATATTGTTGGATAAATACCCGTCTCTAGGACACTATTGCAGACATAATTTAAAGGATTAATTATAAAAACTGTGAGCAAACTCGAAATATCTATTGAGAGACGTCAAGAATATTTACATCATTTTTCTCTAAACTTTAGAATTCGAAAATGTCTGAAAAACTGCATTGTATAGTCCAGGACTATTACGGTTTCGAAAATGAAATAATTTCCAGCAAAGGTTTTATTGCGAGAAGTTGTTACGTATGATCCCCTCATCACAGGGGAAAAACACAACCCCTACCCCTGCTGCTTCCACAGTTATGGGGGGAGAAGTTCGAAAAATGTAGTTTTTCTCATTTTTCTCGAAAACTATATTATGCATTTTAGAGAAGAAAATCATCCGGAAGAAAATATTTTGCTTAAAATTCTCTACAAAGTAGATTCTATCCATTTTTCTGTAGCTGCAATAGTAACGGGGTGAGAGCGCGCCGAAGTACGGCATTATCTGAAAAGTAAAAGGGTCCAGACTACGCAGCGGAGCCATTCGCGTTACTGACGGCTAACCAGAAACTGCTCCATTTTTCATTTTTTATGAGTTGCTACTGTCCATAAGGAGCTATGGGCAGGTAGTACCAGTGGCGTAGCCAGGATTTTTCCAAGGAGGGGGCTCAGCAAAATTTTGGGCGGGGGAGGGGGTACACCTAACATGAACTGTATGTTTTTAAATTGACGTATCAGTATGTTGTGCTTTTCAACTTCAGTTATGTATCTGGATTTAAATTTCATTTCGCGCATTCACTGTGATACTGCCAGCATATTAAAAAATTCTCATCTCAAGGGGGGGGGATTCATCCCCTAATCCCCCCTTGGCTACGCCACTGGGTGGTACTGCGAACAGTGACTGGAACAGAGGTTGAAGATAAGACTATACTCGCAGCTTCTAATATCCAGTGAGTGTTCCGGTTTGCATTTGTACGAATACTCTGTCTTTGTTCTTGGTGGGTACGTTGGTTCGCGTGTTTCATTTATAAAATCACACAGATCATTTTCCAGTTTGTTGTAATACAATCAAAAATGAGACAATACTTACAGTAAAGTACGATTTGTGCATGTTATGTAGAATACCTACCGAAATAGGAATAGTTATTTGCCTAATCTCCAGGGACGAAACTATGAGGGGAGGGGGCTACCCCCCGCAAAAAAATTTGGCAGTCGGCAAATTTTGAAACGGGTTTGTACTTTTTTATGTACATACCGATAAGTTGACGGGTTATTTTTCATTGAATATACATATGCATAGTTTCTAAAAAACAGTATACTTTAAGATCTTCTTTTCCACCAATAATTGAATGTGTCCATTGATAAAGGGCCTAAGTACGAAAATGACGTTTTGGGAAACTAGCGTTTGAAAGTTTGAGCTTATATCTAGTAATCTAATAATGATTATATGGGTAATAATTGGTATTATATTACGAAGTTGGAAGTCTCATTATGCAATCCTAAAGTGGGAAGAGCTGAGGTCAAATGTAGGCGGAGATATGGATTTGATAAGTGTGACGGAAGTTAGACCCTTTTTTCTTAAATTACTTCTTCTACTTCTTTTTCAATAGAAAACGAACACTGAAAAAGAATAAATACCCATACATGCACTGAAGTCAATATTATTAATGAAAAATGAACGATATACGTAAAATAATAACAGTGAAAAGCAGACAAAACATGGTTTCCCAAAGTTCTTAAATAACCTATATAAGCACTTTGCGAAACCATTTTTCGTCTTCTTTTGGCACGAATTGTAATAGGGAAAGCACCTCCTTCTTCGTGTTCTTTAGTTGTCCAGGGATTATAACTGTAATCACCGATATCACAGAGCTCACTCATTATTTTTCAGAGTAGTTATGATTGATCCCCTGTTGCGGCCGTTTGGCGCCAGATAGCGCTGTAATGTGAGGTGTTCTATAGTGTTCTTGACCTGCCAAATCGAACTACACATACACCATTTACTGAAAAAGGGCCTAAGTGAACTTAGGTCCTTTTTCTATGGACGCATTCAATTATGGAATCAGCAAGGGTAAGGATGCTGAGCTCATACCCAACAATTTCCCGCAATAAAAAATGGAGGTGCAACGAGCAGTCGCCAGTAATGCAAACGCGTTGCTTCACAACAGATACCATTTTACTTGTTTTTCAAATAATGCCGTACTTCGGTGCGCCCTCATGCCATTACTGTTGCAGCTACAGAAAAATAGATAGCATCTATTTTGTAGAGAATTTTAAGCAAAATATTTTCTTCCGGATGATTTTCTTCTCTAAAAGGCATAATATAGTTTTCGAGAAAAATGAGAAAAACTACATTTTTTGAACTTCTCCCCCCCCCCCGGTAACTGTAGAAGCAGCAGGTGTAGGGGTTGTGTTTTTTTTTTTCGTAATGAGGGGATCATACCCAACCACTTTCCGCAATAAAACCTTTGCTGGAAATTATTTCATTTTTGACGGCACTAGTGTACTTGAAATATTCCTGGATTATTTATTCTTAATCGAATGTCTGAAATTATTTTGAACATTGCACTTTATTCCCCATTTTCGCCTCATGTTTTCAGAAATCTCCGTACAGTCGAGGGGGACCATGGTCTCAGTGATTTCCAATGAAAACTTGGTTCCATTAAAAGTCTGAAATCCATTATTTAAGGAAGTGCATGCCTGATCCTACAGGTCTTGCAAAGCGAAGTAGAGTCTCAAATCTAGTTTTGAAATGGTCAAATGGAGTGACGCTTACATAGCTCTCAACTATTTCTCGGACTACTCTTTTTCTTCATTCTCTCTAATTTGGTCATTCGGTTCCAAATCTGATCGCGTGGTTCGTGGAAGCAACTAGGCTGACTATCAATCGCATCCGTATGGTAATGTTTATTTTATACAAAGAGACGCCGAACAGGACAAGGCAGGGCAGGGTCGCGCCAATAATGCGTTGGCATTGAGAAGGTTCTAAAGTTTAGAAGACGATGTCGAGAACGGATGATATATTTATACAATGTATGTACGAATGGTAATTGACTAACAGAAAAAAATCGTATTTTTTAATGTGCTTTCCGCTGCGTTTCTAATTACCGACAGCTAGCAGGCGTGGGGGCCGATGCGCGGTGCCGCGATGCATCAAGAACGGAGGCGAGCCTTCCGGAGGAGGTCTCGGACCAGGTCGGATCGGGTTACATCAGTCCCCCCTGTCCTGAGTTGAAAGAGTTGTACTGCTCAGACCCATATGCCGTCCACGAGAACTCTGTGAAAATTTTGCTCGCTTACCCGAATTTTACGACCGGTTGCGGGTCAAGAGACCACGTATATCGCCGAGAACGCGTATTCTCGACATCTCGACAATTAGAATCAGCAGTTGATGTGTTTTCTCTTACTTCCAGAAGATGCACTCGCGAATTTTCTGCTACCATTTCTCGCTCCGATTCTTAAATGTAACAGTCTTGTACGGTTTTCAAATGTGCGTACGACCTGGTCTTGTTTTCCGTAGTGTTTCTAGCGAGTCCAGCCCCGAACACCTATAGGAAAAATTCGAATTGGCCCATGCAGAGCGACGGACGTCACCACGTGTAACCTTGAAAACAGACCCTAAAATACTCGACTCGCGTACACCTAAATCGTAGATATATTTTCGTTCATGTGCGCCGTCTACGGTGAAACTCAGCCAAGGATGTTGATATACGTGCGATGAATTGGCACGAGCACTTACAAAAATGTGGACCCAGTGGCGTTGCAGCCTTCGACCCTGTGACAGAGAGCGTTAACAACACCTACCTGTCGCCATTTCCGAGAGCATTGACTCGTGTATTTCGCATTCTTAGATTTCCTGAGCTATACTAAATGTGAACGCAGAGGACGGAGGTTCTCTCAGTGAAACATCCTCAATCTTGAAAATCGCTTGAAGAACGGTACCGCCATACTTGAGTGTACACGTGTAAAGATACTTTCGACAGTAAATTCTCCATAAAAGACAGCACAAATCAGTTTTAGTGCAAGAATTCGAGTGCCGATTGATGGAATTGTGTGATATCGAACGCTCCCGTCTACGCCGCGCCGCCAAGAAGAGTTCAGAAAAGAAATTTGATTTTTTTTTTTTTTAATTAACCTAGCGCATGCTAACAAATACTTCAAACACAGAACTAGCCTTAAAACTTCTTTTTTCCGCGTTTATCTTGCGGAATCTTCCTTTTGAAGTGACGCGCAGTCAAAATTACGAGAAAAGAGCCATTTCAAGGAAGCACGAGCACATGATAAGACAGTAGTAGAGGTAATTCTTAGTGGCAGTCCTGCTACATTCGAATGACTGTAAAATGAAAATTGACTCGCATAAAGGAGAGTTCGGATAATGGCAATTTCTAGTATGACAGGGAAAGGCCAAATCTGAATTCAGCAATCCAAAATCATTTTTATTTATTTAACCTGTGTTAACGGCCGACCCACGCCTATTTAACCCGCCCAGTTTCGGGCACTGGTCTCCACCACCCTTTTCCATCTTGACCTTTTTTGGGCCATCCCCATCCAAACTGTGCCGACTCTCGCAACCAGCTCGTCCCACCGTCTGATGGGGGGACGTCCTCTTTTTCTTTTTCTACCAGAGGGTGTCCACACCGACAACCTGTACCCCATTTCCTGGTTCCCTCCCTGGCCATGTGACCCGCAAACTTGAATTTTAATTTTTTGATTTTGTACCCCATATCTACCATCTTCGTTTCCTTCATAATTTTTTTCCTCGCCTTGCCTTTGGGGGAGATACCCAGGATACTGCGCAGCATGGAGTATTGTGTTGTTTTTAGTCTTGCGATGTTTTTCTTGGTCATGGCCTAGGTCTGTGCCTCGTACGTGAGGACCGGGATCACACAACTCTGGAGTACCCTTACCTTAGTGGATATCTTCATTTTATTCTTAACTATATGTTTTTGAGCTCAGAAGGCTTTCCATCCATTCGCAATACGCATACCTATTTCTGTATTCATTTCATTTTCCATCGACATCCGTTGGCCGAGGTAAGTGTAGGGGAGACCGGGGAACCGTGTAATACCGGGAACAGTGTAACAGTGATCATTAAATTGCTTCACAACACTCTAAACTGTTGCCGTTTTGGTCACTAAATAGTAATTTTAGAAAGGAATCTGTGGGGGGGGGGGATGCAATGCCTTGACTTCGGTCTACACCAAAAAAATTTTCAATTGATTTTTTTAGTCTTTTTCCGCTGTAATTTTAAATATTTTTAAATCAAAATTTTCCTTATTAAAACTTATCCTTTTGACGATCTAAATAATATGAAAATTATAAGAAAAGTATGCATTTTTTAATCGAGCAGCACGATTTGAATTTGACTTGATAGTTTTTCAACAATATGTCGTACTTGATAAAATGATGTGATGGGGAGCAGTGTAACAGTATTTCTTGCTTCTATACGTATAACAGTTGGTATTTCTTTCTTTCATACGTCATACGTCTGTGTACTGCCGTTTATGAAATGTTTACATTTTAATAAGCCCGGTATCCGCTAAGTCTGATAAAACTACAGCTAATTTTGATAAAACTGTAGTTCGTACGTTGTACCAAGAATGATTTTTGGATCTATTATTCAGAAAATTCTGGATTTTCCAAGCTAAATGGTACCCTATCAACTTATTGGCAGTGTTACACTGTACCCAGGTACTAGAGTGTAACAAAAAAAGTACATGGCTAAAATAATTTCTAGATTCTTCAGATTTTAACATTTTCAAATAACACCAAAATGTAGCCAAAGGTTGTATCCTTCAGGTGAGATGTTAAAGTCTGAATTCAAAATTAATTTGTAGTCCACAGATCAAAATGAACGAAAAGTGTTACACTGTTTCCCGGTCTCCCCTACTCCGGGACTTCATTTATTGCGAGGTTGTCCGTCTGGATCCTAACGACCGATTCATCCAATGACATGAATTTTGTTTTTGCGACATTCATTCTTAACCCTATTCAGAATCATGGCTGCAAATATTTTAAAAAATTGAAAAAAATCACAAATTTGGATAAAAAGATTATTTTAAAGAAAGAAAAAAAAAATATTATGGACGTGCGATTTGATCTTCAGATCCCAATTTCCCGCAAATATTATGATCTTGATCTAATATCACGATCTCAATTCATCTTCTTTTTCTAATTTGCTCTCCACCTGAGTCCTGGAATCCGCCCTTTCGAACATTACTTCAGAGACGTCGGGGAGGCTGTTAGGGCTGTCTTAGCCCTCTTCCCTTCTGGCCGAAAAACCGGCCTAGGTCGAAAATTCTGGCGAGTTGCTATGTGGATTCGAACCCGGGACCTCCGGATTCTGAGACCAACACGCTATCCACTCAGCCAACCAGACCTTAAGTCATCTGAAAACAAAATAAAAAAATCACGACCATTGAGATCAAAATCTAATGATCTTTATAGCCGGTTTGAAATGGGAGGGGAAGGGGGACCTGAGGGTTAATCTCCCAATGTCCAGAATATAATTGTTTTATTAACATTTTTCAAAAAATTCAAGAAATTTTCTTCTTCTTACTCGCAAATGAATGGTTTGTATCATTTTTAAGGATCAATACCCTGAAATCCACTTCCACAGAAGAATTCTGATACCAGATCTTATGGTTTTTTCGATCTTAGGTCAAGTGTTCTTGCTCATCACTGTATAGAAATGGAATGGGAAGAAGGTTTCTTCGAATTCAAAACACAAGGGTCCATAGGTCGGTCGCTGGAAAGGAGAAGTTTGAAACTAAAATTAAAAATTAAGTCAAAAGCACCGCGACCGGAGCGAATGAAAGAATGATGCGGATTTTCCCCTTATGAAACGACTACGATTCTGTTCGAGTCTTCAAAACTCTTCAAACCCTCTTTCAGATTCATTCAGACTCGTTTAAAACCATTTCAGGCCAGAACGTATTAAACTGACTTCTTTGACTCTTTTTTCGAGGAGGGGGAGGGGCTAAATAATCAACACGATAAGATGGTTTCGCTGCTAGACGGAGATTTTCAAAATTGACTAGCAAATATTACGAACACATCTAAGATTTTGCTGGGTAAATGTTAAATTTTGCATACTGAGGATCATTTCTGCCAAATTTGCTGGCTGAATTTAATTGAACCGAACTGAGTTGTAAGTACTGGAAGCAATATGTAAACAACCTTGTTATATATTTACATCCCCCAATAGATCAAGTGACACTGTGTGAGGCGAGGTTACCAAAAAGAATATTTGAGAACAGTTTTTCTCCCCCACCCATATGCGGTATGTGACTGATTTTAGACCTGTGTTTTAGACCCCTTTAGAATAATTCAAGATTCTTCTTCTTCTAAATGCCGGGCATAAGCGGATCGCGGTTTCTGACTCGTGACTTTCCTAGCAGGTTAGTCAGGGTAGTTTGTCATCATTGCTTTCCCCACGGTTTTGTTGCGTTAGAATTTTCCTTCTCTGTACCGAAGAGAGTGCAGCCGCAGTTCGCTTTACTAGACGTTCAGTACGATGACCACGACGTGCGCAGGACAGTATCAATCTTTTTGATCTGGTGGTAACACGTCCTGCGATTGTTATGCCTTGTTCGTTCGAACTGGCGGAGTTTACAAGGCACGCTATCTTCCCACCTCGATTGATACTGTGGTCGCTTTGTTCGCTAGTATGTTAGCAGGGGGAGAAGGTATTCAAATATCACTAACTTTTTTTAGCATTGGTGAGGTTCAAACCCGAGACGCAAGGGTTGCAAAGCGGGCACGATAACCACTCGGCCACATAGCGACTCGATTCAAGATTAATGAAGACCAATTCGGATTTTGCCTGCTTTATTGTAATAGCCAAGTATTTTTAACCACACCTGCAAACCTTTTTTGCCGCCAGTCCTAAATCTGGTTAAATGAGAAGGGAAGGTGGTACTCAACTGCGATGTATCTTTTTTTAAACGCGGGATTCAACTGCGATGTATTTGTTTTTAATGTGGGATTCAACTGGGATGTACCCCACGGTTCTCAACTCACACGAAAATTGCTACTTCGGACTCAACTGAGATTTTCCCGTATTCTTGTATCGCGATTTTGTACATCTCATTTGCAAAACTTTGGGTAGGTGTGCTCACCTCTAATGTGGTTCACTTATTGAGTATTCGCCTTCGATAGGATATGGAGAAATAACGTTCGTCAATACATAATGATATGTTTGGTATAATCTCGGAGAACATCAAATAAAATGAATTTTCATTCGATTTCCGTCAACGGCTAACGGCTAACAGCCGATATCAGAAGACGAATTCATTCGGAAACTTTCACATCCACACATACACACTCTCCATTAAATGCGGAAACAGCGTGACAATTGAGAAAGTTTGGTCGACAAGTCGAGACATTTCAAAAAAAATTTCGAGTTGAAAGTTTTCAAGCCGTGTTACGCCCCCGAATTGACTTCTTTCTTTCTTTTAAGTTTCGCTTGTATTGGTTTTGAACTTGGGAGTTGCGAGTTGGGAATACATTTTTGTATATTATACTCGAAAATTTTTCCGCCCTTCCAAAATATTCCGCCCTGGGTGCATTAATCTGGGCCTGTGTACATGAGATATAGTTAGGAACCTAAATACTCCGCTGTGCCTTCTTCTTCTGAATTACAGCTAAATAGTGTCCGCCACGTCGAGCCAGAGTCCACCTACATCGCACCGTAACCATCCTAGATTAAGTAGTCTCGTGTACAATTATTTTAATATACATCGTCTTCTTGTGTTAGGTCGGTTTCTCTTCTACACCATACTCGAAATTAACAAAGTACTTTATGTTATACCCCCTGGCCTGTCTCCCTCGGGTTTACAGCATACTCACGCATTTTTTCCCCTATCACACCATCCTAATTGTCATTTAAGAATCTTTTAAACTCTCCCAGACTTATTCTAAGTTCTTCAAGACTTTTCTGAACTTATTAATCCGAAATTCGCTAAAACTGTTCAAAATTCATGTATTAGGTCTTTATAACTCTCATAATGGTTATTCGAGACAGGGTCGAGGATGTCTAGATTCGCGTAATCTCGTTGAACTGAGCCGTTCAAGGAATACATACGATCATTTAAGATTTGAGATCATCGAAACATTTACACACTATGACAAAACAAATAGAACTCAACAACAGGGATTGGTCCTGCCGTTACCAACAACCAGACAGAACATATGACACACCAAGATACGCAGGGACATGCAGATAGGGAGGTAGGGGGGACTTACCTCTCTGTAGAAATTTTTCACTCAGCAGTTGGGGAAATTCACCACCATTTCAGTCAGGCGAGTTGGAAAAATCCAACTATTTGATACTTGGGAATTCTGAGTTGAGTCAGTTGGGATTTTCACAATTTTTATCCCCCCCCCCCCGGAAGAACTTTTCGGCATGTCCCTACATACGGAAATACCTTAACTAATATGGTGTGTTACAGACAGACCTTTAGTTCAATTAAAGTCCGATAGATACGAGTGAAGACATACCCCATTTTGGCTCACACCGCGCCCGTCGATGCCGAATTGACTACGCGGTACGCTCCGCATAGTCGGATTCGGTATCCACGGGCCCGATGTGAGCCAAAATGGCGTACGTCTTCACTCGTATAGGGCTGTAGTTCAATAGGTAAGTCACTGATGATGGAATAACATTCGAAAACGTTCTGCCAAAAATCGTTGCTAACAAGTGAAACTGATCCAAACTTCCTATAGGTACCCTTAGTTCGCCAAGTAAGAAACTCAAGTTCATGATTCGTAAGAGGAACCCTATACCAGTCGCTTCGGTTCAATCACGCGAGTGTATGTGAATGAGCGTATCAGAATGTGGCGTGACACCAACAGATGAACTGCTCCTTCGCTGAGTCCACAGTTACATCACAGAAACGAGATCCACGCCATTTTCTTTTCATTGAGCGGCGGTTTGGGGTCTTATGGGGTCGCGGACTTCCATCCGAATTATACCCGATTCGACTCGACTCGACTCGTGAAACGTACATTAAAATCGTGAATTACGAGCAACTCGTTTACGAGGTTACGTACGTACGAGTATATGCTTTTTTTTTATCATTCTCCCATTTACAAGCGATTTAAAATAATAATAATAAAAGAAATACACGCATAATTCGCCGAGAAACTCTCGTCGACTCTCGACCATTAAATCAACGAACGAAAGAGATAATCGTGTTTATCGTGCTTGTTCCCCGAAAAGTCCCCTACCCGTGATATCCAAATCGCGAATCGCGATGCAGCTCAGCCGATTCTTAGAACTAACTAAGTAGAACGAGCTTTCAGCGGCTTCCGACGTGAACGCTACCGCGGCACACCGTGCCGCGCCGCGTGTTTCATCTACCCGAAAAAGTCACTTGCGCGCGGTAAATTGATTAACAACACAGAGTAAATAGGTAACGCTTATCGATAAGAAAAATAGAGAAAGAAGGGAAAACAAAACAAAACATAGGGCACGATTGTATTATAAAGCTAATAAAACGTGTCTCCGACAATGCTAGTTGTTGGCCAACTTCCCACGCTCCGCGTCGACAACCGATCCGGGCGGGACGCGGCCGGGCGAGATGCAAGAAGTTTGACAAATGTTGTTGTTTGCACATGTACTTGAAAAACACTCCAAGAAGATACTCCTTGACCCAAGGTCAAGCTTCATTATTATAACGATGCATGTACCTCGGTGTACCAGTAAGCTTCATCTCTCTCTCAGGACTGGTAGTGATGCATGGACTAGCTCGGGATCTGGGAACATTATTTAGACTCCGATCTATTTGAAATACCGACAGTTAAAGCCGAGGAACTCGAATGTTTCAAATATTGATAAGTTAGAATCTTGGTACCTTATAAGTTGACAAACCCAGCTTTTTGTCCAGGCAATATAAGTTTGAATTCAGCACTGATATATGAAATGTTGAGTCCTGGCTTGGTTGGCAGAGGCACACCCTGTAGTAACATGTCAAAAGTCCACAGCAATTGGGGTTAAATTCGCTTCAACAGAAGTACCAAAAATAACGAAAACTGGTTCTTCTTTCACAGTTCCGTTTGTACGGCTCCTACAAGAAAACAATTTGACAAAAATTGAAGAGTATCCAATTTGCTACAGAAAAGCTTGAATGCATTAACTCCGCAGGAGCAATAGCTGCGTCATAAATTATAGACAAATGTAGCCCCCTACTCATTAGCACAAACAGTCGATCTAGAGCGGAGGGTGCTCAGGGAGGCGGAGAACTACTAAATTTATTTATTTACAGCGTATATGTTGACTAATGCAACATCTGTACCGAACTCGCCGTCAACCGGCCCAACCCTGGGCATACGCCTCACCGATTCTTTTCCATTTACTTCTGTCCTATGTTTCGCTTCCCCATGCTATTCCTACCTTCCCCACAATTTCGTCCCTCCATCTCGTGGGCGGCCTTCCCCTCTTCCTCTGTCCATAACCCTCCTTGACCATCTATCGGCATCTCCTCTCATCACACGTCCCGCGTATTTGAATTTGAATTTTTTGATTTTATATTAGACACCTATCACGCCCGTCCTTTTTCTGACTATCACATTCCTAATTTATCTTTTCTTTTTAGATTCAGAATACTCCGCTCCATTGTTCTTTGTGTGGACCTAATTCTTTCCAGTTGTGTATCTGTTAGTGCCCAGGTCTGCGCGCCGTATGTTAGCACCGGCGTTACACCACGGCCATGGTTACACTCATGTTGAGGGCTTTTGTTCTGGCTTCCATGTTTCTATTTCTTTTGAAAATCCACCCCAAAGCCCAAAAACTTCTCCATGCTTTTGATCTTCTAATTTGAATTTCTTTCTCCAGACCCTTCTGAAACGAAATATTTTGTCCTAGATATGAATATTCCTCAACTCTGTCTATCTTATTTATTCCAATTGTAAGCTGTGTATCCAGTCCATTGCTCATATATTTTGCTTTACTTACATTTGTTCTCAGCCCTATTTTTTCGCAATCCTCCGATAATTCCGTTGCCACACTCCCCAGTTCTTCATTGTTCGCGTGTGTTAAAACAACGTCATCAGCAAATTTTAGGTTATTCGGCTTTTTCCCATTAATTGACATCCCCTAACATTCCTATTCCATTTTTTTAAACACACTTTCTAGCGTACATGTAAATAAATTCGGTGAGAATGGGTCGCTCTGTTTTACTCCCTCCCTATCTCAAACATTTCTCCTTTCCTTATTAGGCATCTAGAGGCAAATCACTCCAAAAATCAATTTACAATTTATTAACACAACAACGTTTTGACATCACTGTCATCATCAGGTAACACAGTACGTACGAACTAAGCAACTCTGAAGTCCATGGTCTAAATGCTAGTTACACGAAACATAATACAAAAAAGTGGGGGTAGCGTTAACCAATTGAATATAAAATACAGTAAAGAGGTGGGGATATAGTTAGCCAATTGAATTTAAAATACAGTGAACCGGCTTTAATCTTATCTAAATCGCCGAATAATATTAATATTTACACCGACTTAGATAGGATTAAACCGTTTCACTGTATTTTAAATTCAATTGGCTAACTATATCCCCACCTCCTTACTGTTTTACTGTATTACTGTATTTTATATTCAAACGTTACCCCCAATTTTTGTATCATGTTACGTGTAAAGATCACCGAATAATATTAATATTTACACCAACTTAGATAAGATTAAACCGTTTCACTGTATTTTAAATTCAATTAGCTAACTATACGGACCTCCTTACTGTTTTACTGTATTTTATATTCAATTGGTTAACGTTATCCCCACTTTTTTGTATTATGTTTCGTGCAACTAGCGTTTAGACCATGAATTTCAGAGTTGCTTAGTTTGCACGTGTTGTGTTACCTGATGATGACAGTGATGTTGAAACGTCGTTGTGTTATAATAAATTGTAAATTGATTTTTGTAGTGATTTGCATCTATACTTAATAATTAAAGATTAATCTCCTCTGCTTTACCAGTATTTCTCCTTTCCCTTCCACTTTTATGTAAGCTTTGGAGTCGTGATATGCATTTTGTAGAATTTTTATTACTTTAGTGTCACAGCCCGCTTGACTTGCCATCCATATGCTTTCGTGGTTAATAGAGTCGAATGGCTTCTGGAAATCAATGAAGAGAAGGTGTAATTCTAGGTTATATTCATTTGCCTTCTCCATTACTTGGTTGATCGTGTATATATGATCCAATGTATCTATCTATTTGATTATATGCCCTATTTTTTTAGTATAGTCATAAACCCTTTAGCAATGCCTAACGAGAGACTGATAAGCCTATAGTTATCAGTTCTGTCCTTTTTCTTGTGCAACAGGATAATTTCTGAGATTTTCCATTGTTGTAGGATTGTTTCGGTCTCTACTAATAATAATAAAGACTTTATTGTGCAAGTAACATAGTTTTTACAGATGTTATTCCTCTGTTACCGTCCCCAAATTCGTTATCGCATCAGGCCCTGTTTGTGGGCGAAGGCCTCCTTCAGTCGGTCCCATTCTTTTCTGTCGTACCCCACCCTGTGAAATAGTTTGTTCCTCAGAAGTTTGTCTAAATCGTCCCTCCACCTAAGATTTTGCTTACCCCTTTTTCTTTTTTGGTACGGTTGCTAGAAGATTATCTTGTATGTCCAATGTCCATCTATTGTCCTGCATTCTTGCTATATGTCCCGCCCAGTTCTACGTCCGTCTTCGACATGCTTTGACTGCGTCTGTATTTAGTTGTAATGTGGCCTTAATTGTTTTTATGGAGATTTTGTCGCGACGGTTCAGTTTTAGAATTGAGCGTTCCATTCTATTTTGTGTTGTTTTTATTTTATTTTCTGTACTGGTACTCACCGTCCATGTCTGAGCCCCGTATATAAGTGTTGGCACTACGCAACTGTTGAATATGGAACTTTTTAGTTCGTTTCGGCAGGGACCTTTGAATATGTGCTTCAGACTCCAGTATTTATTCCATGCCAAAGTTATCTTTCTTTCCACCTCTTTTTCTGTTCTATTTTTTAGACTGACTGTTGGTCGTACTAATGGAACTTTTTGTTAATACTATATAGAAGACTGTGTAAATGCACGGCAAGGAAAAGGGTCTCACTGCCTCCTCCTCCTCCCATAGCCCTTCTCAGTATTTCTCAGGCAATTTATTAAAATGGATAGAACCTTTCTTATGAAATATTTTACAAAGAACAGTTTTGGTTTGAAATATTTTTCTGAAATTCGATAGTTTTTGGTTTTTGCAGGAAACCTATTTTAGGGGGTTTGAACCACCTACAAAAAAGTTGGCAAGCCACTTGCGGGCCGGAGTTTTTTTGTGGTAGTTAAGGTAGTCAGTATCAAAGATATTCAAAACATCTTTGATACCAATTTTTTTCTTTCCTGCCCTATTTATGATCCAGTTTTTCTGTTCTATTATTGGACCGGTGACTCTTTACCAGGATGCCTTTATAGTCATAACTGAATCCGGAATTATTTCAGTGACTCTTTACAACGGCAAAGCTATTTCTATGCCGTAATTCTACTCTTCGGATGAACCATAACACACCTCTCAATAATTCGTAGAAACCTCCTACACAGATTTGCCCATTTAGAATACCACGGCAATAGAACTAGACCCCGTATTCGATCGAAACAATTAATTTTAAAACTTTGTTTTGCTCGCTTCCGACCGCCGACGTCCAAAAGTAAGCGTGTACCACCATTAGCTGGAATTCGTCAAATCACGAACCCTGCCTACACTTAGTCCACATCAAAGCTTCCCTATACTCACTTTGTAATCCGTGTAATTCAAATTATACACGCAATGCCCACCAATATGACCAACTTTTCGGTCATTTTTTACTTGAACTGAATAACAAACCATGCGCGAGAAGGAATCTCGCCGCACTGCGAACACCTCCAGGCGGTTTGTACATATTTTTGACCTTCCTCAATCGAGGAAATAAACACCTTTCGATTTCAACGATGCGACGACATAGGACCTTATAGTTACATAAATCATAATACGCGGTTGGCGGCTCGATTCACAGGCTTGGCGGTGCGTGTGCCACGAATTATTCATAAATGAGAATGCAAATGAGCGGCGGTGTGAATCCGATTAGTGATTAGCTTTTGGAATCGTGTTCACAATGGGATTTTCCAGGCCACGGCCGGGTAACACGGAAAAGAGAGGGATCCTGTCATCCTCATCGCACATCAGGTGTAGTTCAGTACAGAAATGAAACTGTGATAAGTTCACTGATAACGAGTCAATAAGTTCGGCAAGTTCTAGATCATATAATGGTCGGCCTTTGGGATATGGGCATCCTCAATTAGGCCATTCAGCGTTTGGTACCTCATCTTTGTCCCTGATACAAATTTTCGAATCATGTTGATCCAAAGTTTCAAATCATTCGGAATTTTGAATACTGATTTTGATCAATCCGGGGAGGAATGAGGCTTCACTCGCACTGCTTCCAAATGCACCACCTAGTTCAAACTTTCACCTCAAATCTTTTTGGAATCACTTGGAATGGTTTTCTACGAGCAAATTTCACATTTAAGATACTTATATAATACAGAGTGGTTATTCTAAGCCCTTTTGAGGAGTCTTGTGATAAATCTTCCAGTTTCTGGAATAGTCTAGAAGTTTCCTGAGAGGCTTAACGAATCTTAAACTAGCGTAGAAGAGTCATAAATGAGTTTTGAGTTGTGCCGAGCCCTAAACAAGTCTTGAAGAGTTTTAGCAAGTTTTAGAGAAGTCTTGAAAAGTCTTAAAGAGACTCAAACACATCATAGGAGCCTTAAAGAGCCTTAATCCGATTAGGAGGAGTTTTAGATGAGTTTTAAAAAGTCTCAGTCGGTCTTATACGTATACAAGTATTTAAAAAGTCCCCCGGTGCACCTAAGAGGCTGAAACATGTAGGGTCTTAAAGAAATCTGATAAGGCCTTAAGGAGTCTTCTGTAAATCTATAAAAGTGTTTAATGAGTCCGAGAGTCTAGATGATGATGATGATGATGATGATGATATATTCCTTCGTCTCTCGACTAGTAGGTTATGTTTCTCCCCTTTTCTCATACCTGTGCTAATCTTTTCATTTCTGAGAGGACTTACTCTTTATATCCTTCATTAGCTGCTCTTCATACCTCATTTGGATTCCAGTTATTTCCCTCAACCGTTCCCTGCCTGAAGTAGTAATGACAATATCCCTGAATATTTTAGATTATGACCTATGAATTCAATTCAATTCAATATGCCTTTATTTTGTACTTACCCTTAGAGGTTAAGTTGCCCTCTGCTGGGCAAAGGCCTCTGCCTCTCTCAAGCGCATCCATTCCCCTCTATGCCATGCACTTCTCGCCCCCCTTGTGTTTTCCACACATGATTTCCTTTCATTCTTTCTTCAACTACATTTTTTTATGAGCACATTAAACAGTACTGATGACAAACAGCAACTTCGTCTCACTTAGCAAGTCTTAAAGAAGTCAGGAAAAAACTTGACGAAATTTGTATGATTCTTAAAATTATAGTTTTGAAAAGTCTTATAACCAGTCTGAAACCAATTCCAGAGACTGCGCAGGATTCAAATGAGAGGCGGGGGGAGAAAATTATCTGAGGCGACAGACAGGATGATGGTATGGAAAGTTGAAGGAAAAAAGGAAGGAAAAAAAAAGAAAGACTTCGTAGAAAAGGCACAACGGCTGCTTGCTAGTTTTAGTTTAAGTTCGCGAACCTTGTTTTTCAATATTTCAACACTTGATATTTTTCAATTTTTTGGGGGAAAATTCATGGGATTGGGACACTTTTATACGACATGACAGGAAAAAAGGATTGCACGACAGGACTTTGGCATGCTAAATTAACTATTTCATTAATAAGAACGACAAACATTTTTCGAACGAATTTTATTTTAAACGACAATTTATTACATTCCTCGCCAATCATATTTTTTCTTGACTTCATCGACGATCCTTATAATATTATGTCGCGACGGTTCATAGTCCAGTAAAATAAGCACAAAAATGAGCTCAATTCAACAAAAAATAGTACAGAAACTATATTTGGCAGAAATGTTCAGGAGCCCATCCCGATGAACATATAAAAAGTTCCCGTCTCTCTAACCCGGGCTTCCGGTGCCACAGCGGCAGAAGGTCATAAAATTTGGTTTTCGACCCATAACTCGCTTCGTATCAAATTTATTGAAAAAATACCTCGGTATGAAACTAAAGTAAGTAATATTTCCCATAATTTACGTTCTTACATATTTTCTGTATCATCAGCGGCTGACCAGTTATGAAGCGCTGAAAATGTTTTTCTCTTATTCATAGTTTTCACTTAAATTGACGTCCACACAAAAAATCGCTAATAACATTTAATTTGTCGCCACCCAGGTTGCTGTGGTAATTAATTTTCAGCTGTGCATTGTATATTATTGTCGTGCATCATATTTCGTGTAGTTTAATTTATTTTTTTACGTCTCCCATTTATTTTTTTGTCGGACATTCATTGTTTTATTATTTACTGCAGAAATTGTCGTTGGACCCATTAAACTGTCGTATTTGCATTTGTTCGTGTCGATGTATCCCTTTGTTTTGTCGGGCCATTAAATCAGACCTTTTTAAAATAGGGAATTTCAAAAGCCGGCCCTCCTCCTCAGCAATTCTACTTTAACTTAGGGCGTAGTGGCCATGTGATTTTCAGTCCTATAGCTATCATGGCAGAATAGGCGGGGGGAGGTAGTTTTCCATTGCATTCCCCGCGATTCGTTGCGTTGGAGCATTTCCTTTTCTGAGCCCAAGAGGTATGTGCACCTGAATCCTGACGAGCCATAGGTCTCTCAACGATGAGTAAGGGAAGCGATTCATGAGTCATACGCAACACAGCATCAATCCTTCACATACTGGTGGTATCGTGTTCTGCGAGGATAATGACTCATTCTTAACTAACGGAGGACTGCAGAGAACGCTGTCTATCCATCTTGACTGGTACTGCGGTGTCGCTTTTCGCTAAAATGTTGCAAGGAGCTGACGAAACCAGTTCACTAATTCTCGGCGTAGGGAATCGAACTTGCGTCGCAAGGATGTGGAGTGAGCACAGTACCACTTAGCCACAGAGCGACACCCGGGGTGGTAAAGACCCATTAATTTGAAAACATGTACTTCTCTCCTGTCTCTCAATTTCTTTCTGACTTCCTAATTTCACGATTGAATCTCAACTTTTTCCTTAGTCTACTTCATTTTTATGACATTCTCATTCATACTAACTCGGCATCTTCGTCCCGCCCCTTTATGAGCTGAAATCGTCTATCCGAGGCCTTCGTTCACTCTGGTTGTCTCCCTTGGAGCTCAATACGTATTCTTCCATCAGCATTTCTTGGGAGCAGCAAGCGTCTGGCCATACTTTCACTACGATTCATCCAGGGCTGCGACTTCCTTCTTTTTTCACCCACTTCTGATTGGGAGATTACCGTTGGCAATTTTCAAATCTGGCTACAGATTGCAAAGGACATAGAAATGAAATTAGCTACATCTTTTCTCAAGCCGAAAGTTGACGAAGTTCGGATTTCCCAAGTCAACTAAGCAGCCCTGCAGCCAGAATTTATGTGTGGGTGGGGCTCTATGAACCTTCTGGGGGGCTGAGGCCGACATTTTTTAACAAGCGAGTTTTATATTCTATTTCAGTGAGTGTCTCTCCAAACAGGCTCGGGTAACTTATAGCGAGAGTGTACTAGGGCCATTATATAGAAACCCCATTACCAATCCAAGAGTCCTAAATTATATAACCAAGTTTCTGCGCTAAATTTTAAAGTATTTCTGTGATATTAATTCTCTTTATCCCTTCTTTCTTTCTCGTTCAGCGTAATGATGATTTTTTCTTAATGGTGGTATCTTTGCCTAGGGTGGCTCAAGATACCTTTAGCGGGGGCTTAGCCCCAGCTTGCCATCCCTCATGGCTACGGGGCTGCAACTAAGTTACGATATAACATTCAATCTGAAAGGAATCTTCGAGTGTGCACCCTTTTATACTGTTTTCCAGCGTATCCTCCTTTCGATATCGAAAACAAGGCCAACACTTTTCTAACACCGCTAGTCCTCTTACAAAAGGAGCCTTGTTTCTTGATTCAGTTTCGAGTGTTCATCTCACCACCCACATTCTACACCACAGCACATAAATCAATCTCAAATTAATCGAGTAATTAGAAAACAAAATAATAAACATTACGGCGAACTACGCTCACGATTTTTCGAAACGTAGTCTATTCATCTTCCATAATAAGCTCGCGTTATAATGATGACTTACGAGAATTGCGAGGAAAATAAAAGCTAACTTAGAGGACGTCGTCTGCACGAATATCGGCTGCTTATGTATGCATTACAACAACCACGAGCATTCGGCAGTTTTTCTGCTGCCATTTGTATATTTTTATTTTTAATTTGATTTGTAAATACGAGCGTTGAATTTCAGAGATGGTTCGGTATGTGCGTTTTCGAATTTTCAAGAGGTTTGCTGTGACTGGTCAGCGAAAACCAAGTGTTCGAGGAACTTGCGATTTAAAGTACTAAGAATTCGCGCAGTCGTGTTACTGCATCATGAGCTGGTGGTAAACCCCCGTTCGATAACCGTCAACTTGGTAACTGGCAAGTGGGATCTGGGGGGATTACAACACGTCCATCAGTGAGTCTCTTCAATTCTAACCCACGGACCAGATAATAAGAAATTATCAGTCCAGCATCCGGCAAACATATTCAAGAAGTGTACCGGACGAGAATGGTACGACTTCTACGTCGGTAGACAGAAATGAACTAGGTACTCGGTTCTGTGATGAATCTCTGAATTTTAATGCGAGCATATTCACAGATATGGATTCATGTGGACAGCTGTGAGCTCTCGTTAGCAAACTACTGCTGCCCATGAGCAGGGACGTACCGAAGAGTATTCCTGTGGGGTGTGGGAGTGGAGTGTGATACTTCTACCCTTGATTTTTCCAACTCTACCGAACTTTCCCAACTCCGCCTGACTGAAATGGTATATTTTCCCAATTTCCGAGTAAAAAATTTCCTACAGAGAGAAGCTCCTCACGTCCTTCCTACCGGTAAGTCCCTGCCCATAAGTCCTACTAGGCCCGCCTCTAATTCTTCTGGTCATTTCTTTAATAACCCAATATTCCCACAGAACTATCCACATTGATGTACCAGTGTTCCGATTACTGATACTTAATCAAATAACTTGAAGAGTTTTGGAAGGTCTTAATTAAGTCTGGAAGAATCTTAAAGAGGTTTAAACTTTAAACCAAGGGCGCAACTTATTGCGGCGGCATCCAATAAAACCAATTTATATTTATGGGGTGTGCGCGGAATATTTCGTGTTCACCACCCCTATCTCTCCTTGAAAATATTTAGTAACGATTAAGGCCTCTCATTTCAAAGGCGAAAATCTTCACTTTTTTGGAACTGCAGGTATTGATGGGGGGGATATAAAAGAATATTTTTCATGTTTCTAGAAGCCTAAAATACTCCCAAATCAGCAATCTTTCGTTAAAACAGAAAATAAATGACAAAATCATGATTTAAAATTAAAATCGATAATATCCGATCAGGTTTTTTACAACAAATCAATAATCTCCATCAGGGTTAGTTGAAGAAAATTATGGGAGGGGGGAATAGATACAGAAAACTCGACCTAAAATGTTACAAATTTCAGCTGACCAATAAGAATTTCCCGACTTCCCAGACTTTTTAGTAAATATCGACTAAACTGTTACAAATTCCCTACGACAATTAAAACAAAAAAAAAACTCCACTGTCTCCTTCCTCCCGCTTCCTCCCCGTCTCACTAGCTCCCTTTCCTCCGCCTGCTTTAAATCCCTCTTACTTCCTCTGAAAAGAGCACTCCATAGAAATTATTAAGACTTTCACTCCCTTAAAATTGAAATTCTTGGTCCAATAAATTCTTCTTTTCAACGCATTCTTCAATTTCTGAAGTCCAGTCAATTTGACTCATTTGAAGTGTGGTTTTTTGATTTTGGGACCTGAATTAGAACCCGATTGAAAATCTAATGAAATTTTCGAAATTAGTGCCTGAAAACACTCCTGATACATTATTTGATTTTCCAAGCAGGAGAGACCGAGGCGACATATCATATAATTTACTTATTCTTCAGTTTCTTCGGAATATATATTTTAGAAAAATTATTCCAACTCCTTTCAATGGTTACATTTGATGCGATACATATCCCAAAATTTCCATAAGTGTTTCATGAATTTTTTTCTGTTATAAGACTTTTTGTGATGTGTCGCAAGGGATGGGGCGACATGTCACATGCTTTTTAAATAAAAAATGTGAAGAAAGCATTTTTCTTAAATGTAGAGTTAGAACACAATGGACTATACTAGGATTAATGTATAATATCGACATCAAGTTTTTTTGCACTAATTTGACATAATATTCCGGATTAGGACTAGAAAAATTCTATTTCGGTACTTGCGTCTCGTTTCAAAATCAAGTAAATTTTGCCAACGTGTCAAGGTAAATGTGAAATTCAGATTCTAGAGTCACAAACAGGCTCGATCAAAAACTCGATGAAGTATTCAAAATCAGCAACCCAGAAATCCTTGTTCCAATAGATTTTCAATTTTTTAGGACAAATCAGTTTTTGTCTTCGGATTTTGGGACTCAAGTTAGAGCTATATCAGAGCATCAAAAGTGAATTAAATTTTTGCAACCAGCCACCCAAAAATACCCATTTAGATATTGATAACTTTTCAATAAAATGGCACACACAATTTTGGAATAACTTCAGCAATCTCCATTTTTTCGAGATCAGGCCTATAACAGAAAAGAGAGGGGAGGGGGAGATCGGAGCACCCTTCCTCCTGAGAAAATATCTGCCCATTAGTAAAATAGAAAATCCGTCCTCATTTCTGGTTATACTGATGCGATACTCGAAAGGGTAGTTTCCGGAGCCAGGGGTGTGATGTCTGGGGAACCACTTTGGCATGCATGCATCGTCATATGCTTCGTCAAACTTTCCAAATAACCCCTAGAAAATGTTATTCGCTGATGTTCTTTGAACCTCCCCCCCCCCTCCTCAAAGGGCTAATTACGAGTCTGACTGAGACATTGTAAATGCAATTGTAAAGGTACTAAGAACTTTTGTTCCTAACGGTGTTACCAATAATGTGATACAAAATAACGAACGAGATGATTGTAGTATTTTTCTGAAAGTAGTTTTTGGAAGCTTTCCTAAACATTACTTTTTCTTATACATAATTAACGTTCTTTTTTCTCTCAAGATGTAATCGTGATTTTGGATGCTAAAATCGGGATCGAATCGAAAAATCTAATGCAATATTTAAATCAGTGATCTGTGGATGCGTGGTTTAATTTTATAAGTCAAATTATAATTTTGCCTATTAAATACGTAACATTTTGATTCAAGTAAAAACCAGACCCAAACTTTAACGTAATATCATTACGGCTGTAATGACAGACAGGGTGGGGTGTCGTCCCCCTATGACTGCTTGAAAAGTCGGCACTCGGCGAATTCTAGTGGCCACTCGGCAAACTGGAGAAATATCATTTGAAATTGTTACTGTCTACATCCGTCAAAAAAATTGCTCACTTCTATCCTGAATATTACAAAACCTCTTATTACTTCGTTCAATTTAAAGCAAAGTTTTTTTTGCTCGTTTTGAATATAAAATTTGCATTTCAAGACTCAAAGGTTCAATTTAGAGTAAAGTCTTTTTTGCTCGTTTTGTATATAAAATTTACATTTCAAGATCAAATCCGAGCCGGATCACGAATCTGGTGAAATTTCCAAACTTGAGAAAACGCTATTTCGATAGGATGCTAGGTAAATTTTTTCTTATAAATCGCAAATGTTGATAGTTTGTTCGAAATCGACACAGTATTTTTGAATGTTGCTATTCAGGGACGTACCGAAGAGTTTTTCCAGGAGGCAACTTCTCAACTCAATTCCCAAGTATCAAAGCAAAAAGAGAAACAACCTTTCAACTTGCTGGATTTTTCCAACTGCTGAGTGAAAAATTCCTCCGGGGGGGGAGGAAGTTGCCCCTCCCCCTACTCCCCCTATCGGTACGTCCCCGTTGCTATTTCAAGAAGGAGTTTTGATAATTTTTCTTTTAGCCCCTCGCTTTTATGCACTGGTATGCCGAGTATCCATTTACAAGTATTGTTTTTTGGCCAACTTTTTACTTTGATTCTTTTTGGGATTTTTACTGTCATTTGGATTGCCCTGTGATCTGATGGGAATTCGAATAACTTCAACTGCTTCACATCCTTTATTATTATAAGATCCTCTGTTAGGAAGAAATCAATCTCATTTTTTGTTGCTTTATCTGGAGATTGCCATGTCTATTTTTTTGAGAGTTTCTTTTTATAAAAAGTGTTTACCATTTTTAGCTCATTCCCCTCCACAAACTTAATTAGTTCTTCCCCATTGTCATTTGTCTCATCTCCCGAACTACATTTTCCTATTGCTTCAGAATAGTCAATTCCTTTTCCAATTTCGGCATTGAAGCCTCCCATAACTGTTTGATAGTAGCCTTTCTCTTTTATACAAGAACGCTTCTTTCTCATCTTGTTCCGATATATTTGTCGGGGCATACACCTGGATGACACTTATTGTTAAATTTTTGAGCAAATCAATTTTCAATACACTTTTTCAATCCAAAACAAATTTAATTTCTTTCATTTTTCCCGTCCATTTTTGATGAATATAAAAACCCGTACCTCTGTAGACTTTTTTTGTATTTGCATAGTATAGTTTCCGTTTTTACGTTTCTCTAGTTTTCCCCAAAGCGTCTAGTTTCTGCTATGCCTATTATGTCAAACTCTATCTTTTGCACAATTGTTCCAGTTGATATAGGCGCATGTCATCCGCTATGCCCTGACAATTGAAGACCCTGAATTTAAAAACCGATAACTCCATTTTCATCGAAAGTCAGATTTTAGCGGTATCTGTTGCTAGAAGTCGAAACTCATCAATGGCTAAAAAAAGTGGTAATTCTCAAACGTGAAAATCTACGAAGTTATAGGCATTCAAAGTTGACTGATTAGGGAATATTATGGTTCCCAGCAAATGTACCCCGTTCGCATGTGAAACCAGTAAAGAAGGCGGATGTGAAGTCTTTATTGACACATTTTCAGTTGACCGATGATCAAAAACACTTTTACGAAACAGTTTTGAAATAATTTGCAGTCTTCTATAATGCTGTTTTGTAATAATTTTTTGCCAATATAAAATTGAATGAAAATGAATTTTCATTATTCAAATCGTCAGGGAGGTAATGTGAATGAGAATTTTTTTTCTTTGGGCCAGTTTTTAGTGTACGAGACATTCATTCTTCGAATTAAAAATAGAATTCACATTTTCCATCTTGTGTGTACGTACGCAGAAACCGATAACTCCATCGTTTTTCAACATTTTAATGCAAATAAATCCTGTTCTGTTTTGAGTTTCTTAGAATGAATGCTGCCATCTATTGGCAAATACTTGAAGCTACAATGTAGTGGGAAAAAAAAGAATTATACGAATTACATTACAGTGTGCAACGCGTTTTTTATATCTTCTGAAAAATCACTTTTTTGGGGTTATCGGTTTCTGAATTCGGGGTCTTCAATTAAATGTAATAATTTTTATTTCCAAATGCTTATTTGCTTTTGCCTTGTTTACACATACCTCCCCCCTACGAATTCGTTTATTGCTTGATTCGCGGTCCCTGGGTTGGGTTGGGGGGTTACAGAGTTGCAGCCCCACGGTTGCTGCTACCCGGATTAGGACCGATGAGTTTCGTTTTCTTCAGTTTTGTTTTTGATTCGCAGAGGTGGCACCACTGTTTGGTTAAGTGTTCATTTTCTTCGCAAAGCTTCTGTTGGTGTTCTCCTCCATGCTGCTGTTTGGACTCATATCTCCATGCAATCTTTTGTTGTTCTGTAGTTCAACTGACTCCAACCTAGGCTCTTTGTTTTTTGGATCACCAATCAGCACGTCGACATCTTCTTTACCCAGCAGCTGAAACAACCTGTCGCCCTCGCTTTTGGAACGACAAAGTACCTTACCTTACTAACCCAGACAAAATAGTTATCCCACAATTTACGCGCATACACTATTAACCGTTGGTTGCGTGGGGTAGAATGTTCGTTGCAGAAAGTTTTTACTTCTCTCCTTCCTCCCAGCTTGTCTGCCGTTAACCTGCATTTTTTTATTTAAAATACAGCCTTGAAACAGATGTTTCGGTCCACCCACTGGGACATAGGCTTCCTTGATCAATTATTTTGATACAAGGGTTATAGTCTAATTCCCCTTGGTGACAAGCCATTACTAGGAAATGGTTATGAACGAGTTTTCCATCTCTGTAAGGGGCATGCAGTGCATGGCACACCAGACTAGTCAGGTGTTAGTAGTCTATAGGTGTGGCTAACCCAACTGCAGTCTTTTTGAATTCCGGCGGAACAATTAAATTAAAACCTCTGGCTACAATTGGTGTGGCTTGGTCGGATGTTAAGTTTTTCATATATTCTAGTATTTTTATTATTTTCTTATCATCTTTCAATCTTAAAAATTCGCCGTCCGTACTGGGATTCGAACCCGCGTTCCGTGGTTTAGGAGGCAGCGTTCGAATCCACTCGGCCACCAAGCCACTATTTTTTGATTTGCGACAAATTTAATTTTCTTTAAATTTGCATCTTGTATTAGCGTTTAGGGTTCAGGTATTCAACCAGGCGAGATGTTTAGATGTCAAGTATTCAAGTTTTCTGTACGGGTGGGCCAAACTTACACCAGTGGTTCCAGGTGGGCCTGGCCCACCCCACTCCACCCCTTCTTGTAACACTCTTGAATTTTCCGCTCTTGCTACGCCTTTGAAAAACACAGATGTCCGCGGCGCTCGCTAGAAAATGTGATCATTTCGAATTTGTGCAAGAAGAAATGGTCGAGTTTGTCGCTGCATACATAACCGCATGTGGCCGCGCTAAAATTCGTCCGCGAATTTCTTCTCTCACCATCGGACTATAATAATTGCACGCTCCACAGTTGGTGAGAAACATTAACGGGGATAATGTTTATCACATTGTCGTGACCGGTTTAATTATTAACTCTCGGTATTTAATGTTCCATAGACGGACAGCTCAAGGTGTTCTTCAGCAACTCGCGTCCGGCATTCATTCTTGTAACGCGTGTACCAGCTATCCAGTATCCACTGGCTGGATGCATATGAGCGGAAAAATTCATACAGGTGTTTATGTTCCAGTGTGTCAGTACGTTTAAACGATTGTCGTGGGAGAAGGGACGAGGGGGCTATGTTCTGTACAATTTTCGTGAATCTTCCGCGGTCGGAATTTCGATTGGTGCTTAATTACTGTAGCCGCGACTTTCGATTAACCTTGTTACGGACCCTTCATTAGCGAAGAATACACAGCGAACCGGTTCTGGTCAGCATCCGAGTGGGTCGATCCTCGTTCCTGGGTCGCTTTTGCAGGCGATCGGACGACCGGACGGCACTGCCGCGTGTGATTTATGAATGCGGTGGGAGGTTTTCGCGAATACGCGGGTTCATTGAGCCGCCGAATGCCGATGTAAAATAACTGAAAAATTATGGTCTATATG
This sequence comes from Acanthococcus lagerstroemiae, assembly GCA_031841125.1. Taxonomy (NCBI): domain Eukaryota; kingdom Metazoa; phylum Arthropoda; class Insecta; order Hemiptera; family Eriococcidae; genus Acanthococcus; species Acanthococcus lagerstroemiae. The sequence goes on along the minus strand of CM063113.1, from coordinate 28,096,939 downwards.
GTTGTAGTTTTATGGTAACAGTTCATGGGATGCATTAACTCGCTGGCAGCTACCAAAGGTAAAGGGTGAGGGATGGACTGCAGCACTGCAATGGGTTCCATGCACCTTTCGCGAGGATATATACGCGAAAAGATTCTTGTCGATGTTTGGATAAGGTTTCGAGTTGCGACCGGAATACCGGATGACGACTGAAACCAATATGGAAGAGCGCGTGGGAAATGTCGGATAATGGGCACCGGATAATGGTCGAATACACGTGTTAGGTTACTAGTACGAAAAGCGAATATCGCGTTATTCACGAATGACCTTGTTTTTGGCTCTTCAAGCTGGATGCCAAAATTTACCGGAACAAGCAACAGTACAGGAGACTAACTTAATTGTAGATTAAGGTTTGATATTACCATCGCAAAGAGATAAAACAAAAAGAGAAAGAAAGACGGGAGAGAGAGAGAGAGAGAGAGAGAGAGAGAGAGAAAGAGAGAACAGAAAAATAGATTTAAAAAAATCACTACATAATTCTTTTCAAAGGCGAAGTTCAAGGATGTTTCGTGGACAGAATTGATTGAACTAGTTACGATTAGATCAGTACCAAATCTGGGTGGAAGCAATCAATAAGGAGCGTCCCTCCCTTAAAAATACATTTCCTATTTTCCCGCGGGGTTTTACCAAAGGCATGCATTCTTCCACCCGGCAGAAAATGAGAAAATAACGGCTATAATTGAAATCCAACGGCTAGAAAAGAAAATAACGACAAATAAATATTAGTCCAGGCATTTTAGGAAATGAAAAGGGAAAAACTGCTGCCAGAGCTGAAAAACCGTAACGAAAAACAGTTTTCTGACCATAGCTCCGCAAATATTGATTTATATGCGAAAATACTTTTCACCTAAATTACAGAGCATGACATTCTCTACAAAAAAGGTCTCTTTTACTTTCGTCTCAGGATCAAGACTGACCGAGATAATCGACCAAGAAATATCCCAAAATCATCAATACCTCATAGTATTCATATAATAATGTACTAAGAGGCGGATCAGCGAAATAATAACAATGTTGTAATGCATGCAGGCGGTAATAGACAGATATGATTAGTATTTACAATGTGGTATAAGTAGAGAGGGGGCGATATAAAGTGATAATATTGAAAAAAATGTGTATCTTACACAAAATTTAGCATAGAAAAGGAAAATAAAAAAAATAATACAAATAGATCTTCACTGTTTGAATCGTCTGAAACTGCACTCTCACTCGAGTTCTTTTCACTGGAACTCTTTGGAATTGTTTTACATTGAACTTCTTCACACTATGTTAAAATTTGGTAGCGGTAACTGTCTCCCTTCAGAAATTATTAGGAATTAAAAATCTAAACTTTTCAATAAAAGCCTCAAAACGCCTTCTATGTATTTAAATATTTAGAAAACTAGAATGGGAAAATATAGGGATACATATAAATGGGGAAAAACTGAACCATCTAAGATTCGCGGACACTGTGATACTGATAAACGAGGATACAAAGATGCTACCGGAAATGGGAGAAGAATTGGCAAAGGTAAATGCAGAGGCGGGTTTAGAAATGAATACAAGTAAAACAAAAATTACCCAACATGGAAGGGGAATGTAAACCACCATACAAGGAATTGAAATAGAAAGAATCTCCGAATCCGACTATTTGGGACAGATACAATCGTTTGAAGATAGAACAAATAGAGAGATAAATAAAGCACGGGCAAGCTTCTCTAAAGATTTCAGTATTTGGAAACCATATTCAGCATCTATATTCTAATTATCCAATTGAATTTTTTTAAAGAACCCTGACATTTTTGTTTGAACAACCTGCAAATGAATCAGGACACTCCGAATGAAAGCAATGTGGCTTGAAGAGCAGGTATCATGGAGGTCTGAATCCCCCTTGCAACCTCGTCAAATACTTTTTTTTTCTAATTTTAGCCCCCCTTCCATCTAACTTACTTAACCCAACTCACTTTAGCCCACAGTCTAGATGAGCAGCGAAGCGGGTCAGCTAGTCATACATATAATAAGCCTATATGAATACTATGAGGTATTGATGATTTTGGGATATTTCTTGGTCCATTATCTCGGTCAATTTTGACCCTAGGACAAAAGTGAAAGAGACCTTTTTTGTAGAGAATTTTATGTTCTTTAATTTAGGTAAGAAGTATTTTCGCATATAAATCAATATTTGTGGAGCCACGGTCAAAAAACTGGTTTTTGGTACAGTTTTTCAGCTCTAGGGGGTCACGCTCACCTTTGTCGGGTGGGGGGTTTTAGTATATTTATTAGGGAAGTGTCCTTCAGAATCATGCCAAGTTTCAACTCTGCAGCAACTTTTCCTTTTATACGCTATTTTTAGGTCTAATATTCCTGGACTATATCATCAGCGTTTAAAAAAGAAGGGTACGGTGAAATAAAGTTTTGAACGGCAGAAAAATAGCCGCACGACAATAAAAAAAAGTGCCCAGTCTGAAAATATAAGTAGACTTTCGACTTCCTTCCAAAATTACAAAACTTCCAGCTACCATTTTTCCGGTGTCAGGCTCCCGGCCACTGGCTACCAAGTATCAACTACCAGTTACCTCTTTCTCTCTCTCCCCCCTCTCTTATGTCTCTTGATAGGGTTACAGGAAAATGTTTTAAAGACAATGTGCTAAATTTGGACTGTATAAGGTACCATTTCAGACGTCGAAATTATATACTAGTAGACACATAACGGTACTTGTGAGATAGCTCGTTGAGAAGAGATCATAAATAATTATCCGTAACGACAAAAAACAGACGTCACAAATCACAAGAAGCTGATTTAGTAGCCGAAAAGCAATTGGCTTCTCTACAGGCTACCAACTTCTCAGCTTCCAGCTTCTTAAAATTTTGCTCAAAACAGGCTGACTACCGGCTTGCGGCTAACTTCTCATCCCTGAATGAAAGTTATCATCACCGTTCGATTTCGCACATGATTACCGTTCTCACTTCTCACCTGTTTAGGCGTCGTTGGACAATTGTCGTTCACTTTGAGTAAACTTGCCATCCTTCATAACTGTTTCGTCGTTAAATATTTGTCGTGCATCTCTACTTTTCAGCCGTGCTAAATATTATTTCCTTTTACCAAATAGGAAGGGGGGAGGGAATTGGAGTATTACTCTCCCCTGAACGGACGGTTCGCCCTTATTACAGCAAGGCCAAGAACCCTTTCCTTCTTCTCACTTTATGGAGTGGAAGGGGTAAAACAAGCAGTTTTGTCTCAAGTTGTCTCCCCTGGAAAAGTATGGTAATCATCCTACGAGCCTCTTTCCTCATCGCGTTATTCTTTCTTTTCTTTTTTGCTTTGTAGGCTTTCCTTTCTTTTCTCTTCAGTTTAACGTTTTTTAAATGAATAGAATGCTGCAGTCGAAATAATTTCAAATAAAAAGTCGGATCATTTTTCGAATTCGGTTGTAAACAAGAGAAAATGTACTTCGATAGTAACCGAGTGACTGAGTGGAATTCTACCGACCGTGAAGATAAGGTGGGCTACACTGAGCTAAGAAGTAGTAATTATTAAAGAAAAATGATACCAAACTACTCGATCAAATTTTACACACGTCCGAGATAACGCCTTCCAATTGCGATGTTTCATCCAAGCAGTTCTGAACTGATAACGCGGGTAGATTTGAGAATTTCAGATGTTTGGAACCTCCAACCACCTCCGATATTTTCTCGCTAACGCTGTATGACTGGAAAGGACGATGTCTCTCGAAGACGCTCACCATCGCTAGGACAACCTATGACTGTCTACACGCTGGAAGCAGATAGGCCTGACTGGATGTTTCCTCCGGACCTAGCTCCCAGACAGGAGCCGTGGCATGTAATTTTTTCAACAGAAACTATTGATAATAAGGCCAAAAACAGTATTTTCCACAGTAAATTCAACATAACAGGGTGTCTATCAGAATTCAGTTTTGGATTTCCGGGACTTTGTAAGACACTTCCGGGAAAAATCTGGGTGAAAAAATACCATGTTCAGCTCAATATACACAACGGTGTTACCTGTATTCTTCTACTGTACAGTCCTGTCACCTTTCAAATACACGCACATGCAATTAGTCAAGTTTAATTTCATTTAAACATTTGCACAAAATTCGTTCGCATCGTCCAATTAGTCGCGTAGCCAGGATTTTTCCAAAGGGGGGGGGAGGGGGAATCAGCAAAATGTTTGGTGTACACCTAATATGAACTGTATGTTATTACACTGACGTATCAGTATGTTGTGCTTTTCAACTTCAATTATGCATCTGAATTTAAATTTAATTTCGCGCATTTACTCTGATACTGCCAGCATATAAGAAATTCCCATCTCAAGGGGGATGGGGATTCATCCCCCTAATCCCACTCCTTTGCTACGCCACTGCGTTCAATGTTCAAAGTTCGCAAAAGATTCGTACATATTGTCAGAAGTTTGCAAAAAATCTGTTCGAATTCACTAAAGTTAACTTTTGAAAAATCATTGTTTCAAATTCTAAGAAATTCACGATGGTCGGTGACATCACTAGTCATTATCGATCCAGACTCTTCTAATTTTACTCTCAACTCGAGCCCTGGAATTCGCCCTTTCGAGCATTACCTCACAGACGTCGGGGAGGCTGTTAGGGCTGTCTTGGCCCTCTTCTTTCTTGCCGAAAAACCGGCCTAGGTCGAAATGTATCGATCCGGACTATGTGCACAAAGCAGTTTCCATGTATCGGGAAACAGTCCAAGTTTTGATGAAGAACGGGACCTTGGGCAATAGTTGAGTGAATTCCGGAACTTTTCCAGGAAATATCGATTTTGATCACCCAGCCTCCCCCCCCCCCCGCTAACACCCGCACAGGTGATTTTGCAGCGCAGTCTAGTACAGGTTTATATTCCAATGTTGATCTCACTCCCAACTTCCAGTATCCCCCTCCCCCTAAGAAGAACCTCACACAATCTATGTAAAGCTGTGATTGTTGAAAAAGAAAATTGAAAAACTGTTCGAGGTTAACTAAATTTATGGGTTAGGGATAACTACTCCCAACCCTCTTGGTTGCCACATGAACATCTGTTTACTTCCAGATTTCCGAAATGCCTTCTTGTTTTCAGATTTACTACTGACCGGGTGACCACTCGAAATCGTGGGGGGTGGGGTGGAAAAATGACCTATTAAACTTGAAAAATAACCAAAGAATGACTCGAATTTTGGAGACCATTTGCAATTTTGTGTGTGTTTCTCTCTTTACACACTACTCGTCATCGTGTATTTTCAACGCCTCAACTGACTAGCTAGAGTTGCGTAGGAAGTTTTCGCTGCACTACACTGCACAGTAGAAGCACAAATTCCTCAAAAATAACTTAAATGACCAATTTAGGGGGAAAATGACCAAAAATGACCTTGGATGACTTAAAATGGAGGAAAAGTTCAAGTGGTCACCCTGTATTAACTTCTCTGTAAAACGTTCGATTTTCGACTTGCAATTTTATATTTTTGATATTCTATATACTTCTACTAAATGGCATATCCGCTGCACGTTGGCGGTCCCGGTTTCTAACCCGCGGCTTTCCTGGGCAAGATTAGTCGGAGTAGTTTCTAGTTTGCCGTTGCTTTCCCCACGGTTTGTTGTGTTGAAGTTTTCCTCCTCCTTGCCAAGAGTGCGCAGACAGTTCGCTTGCCACGTGTTTTCACGTTGAGCAAGCTGTCCACGACCTGCCCTCACACAGTACCAATCTTACTGACCTGATGGTAACACGCCCGGCGACTGTAACTTGTTCATTTGAACTGGCGGGGTTAGAGGGTGCGTTATCTTTCCACCTCGACTGATCATGTAGTCACTACGTTTGCTAGGATGTCAGTGAGAGTAGCTTTCTGGTGGGACTCGAACCAGAGACGAAAGGATTGAGAAGCGGACACGTTACCACTCGGCCACACAGCGACGTCTAATCTGAATACTAGAAACTGAAAGGTACTCAGAAGGTTCTATAGATACTAGCGGTGAACGCCCCCGCCCCCTGGAGGTCCCCGGTAAAACCGCGTAAGTGAAGGCTAACTAATAACTTTTGTCTCGATGAATTCGTACACCACACCCACACACTCCATTTTGGCGACTTTGCACACATAAATTTCGAACCCGTTTCAACTCGCCCAGCGGCTGTGGTACGTACAGGCGATGGATCTTCGATGGCTTCACGAGTGCGGAACGTTAACGCCACGGAATTCGAACGACCTTCGCCTAAAGAACTTTTCGCATTTGAATACAATGCATGGTTACCCGGGCAACACTATAAATCTCTAGTCATTCGAAGCGAATCGCATTTCCTAATCCACGGACTTGGTGGACTGAAACAAAACGCGCGTGTACTCGCGGTAATTGCTGTTAGAATCGAAAGCTGTTCGTACTTCGTAGTATCCACGTACATTCGTGCGGTTTATGCCTTTCGATGTCCAACATATGGCATCGATGTCCGGCAGTCCCGTTAAAGCCGATCTTCGATTCTTCGAAGCGAAAGTGTCATAGACAGATTCACGTTTCTACGTGATGAATGTGCGGGCGCTGAGTTTCAAGGTCGGCTCCATTCATTCTTAACTTTGCTGAGAAATTCCAAGGGCCGTTGTCGGCGACTCGTGGCGTCGCTTGTAAGACGGATTCTGCACGAGTACTTATGTATTACGTACAACAGCAGAAATACAGGAACGTGAATGTCGGATGAGTAACATAAGATAGTGCGGCTGATTCCGCAACAATGTAAAATCCCAAACGGAAGATTGTACCAGAAATCAACCGCATCATTGATATTTTATGACTGATAGTGGTTGAATCGAAGACTTTGTAAGATTGCGAGCCAATTTTATGGCAACGTAATCAGAGATGATGTAGCTGGTATTTTTGTGGTCACTACCAATAATATGGATTCGCGAATACACAACACGTCAGTCATATTTACACCGCCCCGTAAAAAACTTCAGACACCTGTGTTTTTTAGCTTCTCGCTCTATATCCGATTGAAGCTGAAACTTTGGCGAGTTAATCAGACAATGTTAACAACCATCTCGACGGAAAATTTCGTTGATTTTTCATTGTACCGAAGATGTTGACATCGACTAACTCGGTGGGTATTCATTTTTCACAGAGTAAAAGGCCGGGACGTACCGATAGGGAGGGGGGCCACTCCCTACCCTTGTAGGAATTTTTCACTCAGCAGTTGAAAGAATTAAAAAATTTACCCATTTCAGTTAGGCCCAGTTGGAAAAATCCAACAAATCAGTTTTTTTTTTGTTTTTTTTTTTGCATTGATACTTCGAAACTGAGCTGAGAAGAGGCAAAATCCAAGAAAACCCAACAAGTCAAAAGACTTTTCTTCTTTCTGGAAATTTTGAGTTGAATCAGTTGGAAAAATCCAACAAGTTAAAAGTGTTTTTTTTTGTTGCTTTGATACTTAGGAATTTTGAGTTGAGTCAGTTGGAAACATCCAACAAGTCAGAAGTCATAAGGTTTTTCGCGTCGCCTACGAATAGCCAAGTCTGTTTGCAATCGAAATTTTTCTCTTCTCTTCTCATTTTCCTACTCATAGCTCAGTTCAGTGCCTGATAGTGTTCACTGATCTGACTTACAATTCAGTTCAGTGGCGCTTTATTTCTGAGAAATAAATTAGCAGAAAATAACAACAATAATTATAAGTAATAATTTCGGTTTTATTATAGGGTCAGTATAATGAGCCTCAAGCATTTTCTTCTTCTTCTTTTTTTTTCTTTCTTTCTTCAGACGTGCTCATTGATCTTGATTTTCATTATTGTGCGAGCGTTTTCAACGTATTAGAAAATGCGATTATTTACGTTTTATTTTTATTTATATTTCGGATTTTACTTGTGACAGGAGTATTGTGCGCTCCGTACTTTTCTACAAGAAGAACTATTTCCTCAAGGAAAGCGAAGAAATTAACTGGATTTAGAATAGGTAAGTGTATTGTTTGTTAATGTATGAAATGGCTTCTCAGTTTGATTAGAGTAGAATTTCTTTGAATCGAACCAAGTACATACGTTCTGTGGTACTCTTATCAGAAACTCTTCCAAGGAATAATGCGATGTGAATCATGTCTCATAACTATGGTAAAAGTAGTAACGGTAATTTTAGTATTCTGTTTCAGGTTTCGAGTGATGAAGCCTACCGAAGAGGAAACAACGGCGTTACCCTCTGTAGCGATGGTGGGAATGTGTGATGACTGATAACGCAAATAAACAATATAAAGCGAATGGAAATCAAATTTTGTAACCTGCTGTTGAATTCTTGAATATAATGAAGATATTCATCCTGAGGATGTATAAGTCACAGTCGGGGGGCGGGGGGCACTGCCCCCAATATTTTTACATAGTTCTCCAATATTGGCGATTTAAAAAAAATACCGCAATTTTCGACTTTTTCTCCCTTGAAAACCTTATTGTGCCCCCCCCCCTTTAGGAAACCCCTAGCTATGCCACTGGTTGCGATAGGTTGTTTTTATGTTTTTTTATCATTCTTGTCAATGCTGAAGTATGTACTTATGACGGACGCATCCATTTCCAATGTTCTCAAAACTGGATGCCAGTTTTAACAAGTATATTGATAGTATTGGTGATAATCTTGATTATGGATATTCAAATTGTAAGCTTAATATGAATCGAAGTAAAATTACTTCTTTGTTGTCAGCGTAAGAAGAATTTTACAATCTCCTGAAATGCCACCTGAATTGTTTGGAATTTATTGAAGAGTGTACCTTCCTGTTGATAGAGTGATAGAGCTGCACGACTGCCGTCTGCTGCTTTGCAATTTGAAGGTGTTGCCGACCCTCTTCGAGTAGCAAAGTTACTTGTTTTTTGTTTTGTTTCGGTTTGATACTTGGAAACTGTGAGTCGAGTCAGTTGGAACTTTCACAATTTTTGCCCCCCTCCCTCCCCAGGAGGAACTCTTTGGTACGTCCCTAGCTAAAACGAGGGTGGAGCTGCAAAAGGTAGTACATATGTTCAAGAGAATCAAACAATGAAAGAGATTTTATACAAGCCTACAGATGAAAATACAAAGAATAAGAAATTGATATTTGCATTGTGTACAATAAAAACATCATCTTTCATCGTATTTTCATGCGTGGGCTTACATGAAATATTTTTCAAGGTTATTCGCATATAAGCACACTGCAGGAGCGCTAGTGCACATGTTGAAAAGGTGATCATGGGTATTTTACCCTAACAATATGGACTAAGAAAATGAGAAATATCATCCACTGAAAAGAACAATAACTTTTCATTCTGTTATTTTCTTTCTGTAGAGTCCTATTTTGAAATTCTTAGTGAACATTTTTTGTCACTTTTCGCACATGATCACCTTTTCAACCAAATCCACCAATCAGCAAGCTGCATTTCGTTTTGCCAGTAGAGAGAGCACCCTTCAATTTTAAACGCGAATTAGGCTTCACAGGTTTGCTCGATCGCTCAGGGGCTAATCGACATGTGACGTCACTGACTTATACTCCATAAGTTACAATGGTAAAATAAACAATTTTCCAAAAAATTTAAAAACAACTTTATTTGATGAAAAATTACAAGAGAAATAAATGTTGTTCTTTAGAGTTATTCATGAAAATCAATATTTATCGAGATATTTTTGCTTTTGTAAATTTTTTTATATCCCTTTCGGACCTGAAGCATTTTTTTTAATTTGAATTTTGTGGGAAAACTTTTGTTATTTAGGGTCTCCTAAAAGCGTAAAAAATACAAAGAAAATTTTATCTTCTAGGCGACAGGCCTTCGCCGTGATCAAATTGTTTACAGTTGACCAGTGTTCAAATCCGTATTTTTGTTTATCGAACGCTTGATAAAGGAGCCCGCTAATTGGATAGCATCGGTCCTTCTTCCTCAGTGTCAGGAGAGTACGACATGCTGACACGAGGTTGTAGTGGAGTAGACAAAGCTTTAGCCATGGCAAGTCGAAACGCAAGTAGATCTAAAAAAAATTTATAGTTTGTGGCTGGTATAGCGTCAAAATGAATGAAAATTTGTCATTATTTTAACGTCCATAATCCTAACGTGCACAGTTGTAAATGTATAAACAAAACTCACTTTGTACCAACTAGAAATTACTCAGTTAGTAATTGGTTGATACGTACTGATTCTTCTAGAATAAGTTTGCATTTTGAAAAAATCGCTGGGTAGTAAGGGAAATGAAGGAGGAAACCTAACAGCAAGCGAATTCGTCATTAATGCAATAAAAAAAAGTTTCCGCTCTCCTCTCACTCATACTTCTCAACTAGGATAGCCAATATACCAATATTGGTATCAAAATTCTCCTCTCAACCTACACAATCGCTTGGTGTCGGCCTAAGCTCTTAGAAATGAACAGCGTGCGAGAAAATCAGGTTTAAAGTGTAGAAGTTCTAACCTACACAAGTTTGAAAGTACAGTCCAAAAGGGATATAACAACATACACTTGTCTGAGTCAGTGACGTCAATTTTATTGCGGGTTGCATCGTGATCGAGCAAACCTCCATTGTACAGTAGCCTTGCGTATTTCTCATTGGTTCACTTGAGGGATGTCAAGCTATATAGTAAAACTTAAGCTCATGGCTTGAGTTTAAATTTCTGAAACATACAGCTTAGCTTAAGGCTTATGGCTTTTTAAAGAAAACTTAAGGCTCATCGCCTAACGCTTTAAGGTGGCTTGACATCCCTGATTTACTTTAGTTATGGTTCTTTGGACATACATATCCTACCTCTTGCACTTATATCATCGAAATCTTTGGTCATGATACAGCTGCAATACGATCTGCAACGCTGCAGAACTGAAGAAAACCAGGAAATAAAATGTCGAAAATCTACTTTGAAAATTTCCTACGGCAAAAATCACAATCGAGGTAACTCATCGAACCCATAATTTTAGGAACGGAGTGGGCTTTTCCTTTTTCTAACTAACAATTTGGCCCCTTTTCTCCAACGTTCCTCTTGCTTGCGTTAAACATTTTTTTGAATAAAGCGAAAGTACATATATGAATAAAAATGAGAGCAATAGCTGTGAGAACAATGTCCATTTTCTTCCGTTTCACTCAGAAAGGGAAACTGGAAGGTTCCTCCTACGCCCCAGCAACAGTTATTTTTTGTGAAAGAATAAATATGAATAACTCCAATTAGAACAATTTCCACTTCCATTGGCGTTCCGACGAATACTGTGAGGCAAAACTTGATAATAAAGAAGATTTTTTCTAAAAAGATCGAAATCAAGAGAATTAATGCAAGTTCTTGTTCAGGAAATGCAGATTAAGTCTTCGCTTACCCAAGAACAAGAAGGAAATCCTTCTAAAGGGATATAAAGTATAACGGGTAAGTTGAGTTGGCATTCCAGATAACTGGCAGAGGTGGAGCTAAAATGACATTTCTGAGGGTAGAGGAAAACATACGTCTCAGAATGATCATTGTTCCAGAAAGAGGAGATTTTGATAAAAACTAAATTCTCCGGGGAGTTTGAGAATGGTCTGCATGGCTGAAGCCTCCCGAAACCCCCTTCTTCCCAATTCTGCCAATGATAATTAGTTGTGAGAGCGTCTAGGGCAAGCAATGCTGACCTTTATATGATACTCATTAGGATGTTCATAAGCCTACCTACGGTTTCGCCCTTAAAATGAAGTTCGATCGACATAATACTTTATCTCCCTTGAGCATGTCTTAATGATAGTGAAAACATTATGTGTATGAACGATGACCTACATATTATGTTCATTAAGACCTTCACATCCATATTTCCCGTCCAAAACTAAGTCTTATCGCAATGATTCTTTTTGGTCTTCAATTTCCCCAGACTAATGAGCTGCTTAATTTGTTAGCAGACATTTTTGTACGGTTATGTACCTACTGTACATTTTCCGATAATACGCGCCGACGCCTCCATTTTACGGTGATTTCTTATTTCTACGATGGACAGATTTGCTATCAGTATTAATCACTGTCCGCCGTCCTAGAATTCAGAAGAGATCACGTTGGAAATTACACATAAATGTAGATAACCCCGCATATAACCTTTCAATCGGCGATGCGTCTTATCGCACCCATACCATGATTCCTATTTTTCTCGGATTGAAAGATAATAATGCGAAGGAGATTAAGAAAATGGAAACATGGAAACTAGAAGACGCAGACGATTTGTTCAGTTTCATTCAAGGCTAATGCTGATGGGGTGTGATCTATAACACTGTAACTGGTTCTGGTAGGAATCAATCAAATAATGAAAAATTTTTGAGACGAGAGGATGGAATTTTTAGAACTTCTAGATTCAAATACCAGCTCAGAATGGAGTGTTTGCTCGTTCTGATAATTATCACTAATAAATGGGTAACAGCCTTATTGCAAGAGTATACTACGAAGGGAGAGACCACACGAGAAATTTTGTGTGGTGCAGTGCACCAAAAGTTTTTTACGAAATAATTTAGATGTCACTAACGTTATTCCTGAATTCATCCGTCTTGTTAGAATTATTCTAACAATTCCTGTATCTACTGCGACGTGTGAGAGATCTTATTCGGCTCTCCGCAGATTGAAGGATTTTCTTCGTAACTCTTTGAATGCCAAACACTTGAATAATGTTGCCATAATGCATATCCATAAGAATATACACGTCGGTTTGGAAAAATTGTTAAATACCTTTATTATGAAATTTCCTATTTGTAAAAGTACTTTTGCTTTAAATTAAAATGATTTTATACTGTGACTTTTTGTTATTAATTTTGTTCTCAGGTTAAAATGCAATTTTTTTTCTAATAAATTTCCAACTTTTTTTTTGGAGGGGGGGGGGGGGGGTTGAGAAATCTGCACCACACTGGGAAAATTTGCGTAGCCGGCCCTGGCTGTAAAAGTTTCCAAAATATAAACTTTTGCAAAATTTCAATGGCCACTCGCAAAATCTTTCATTTGTGTATATTTTCATTGGTTAACCCCCCCCCCTCTCAAAAATGCCTGGGTACGAAAAGGCTGAAAGGCCCATTTAATCGTTTGTTTCGTCTAAGACTATCGTACCTCTATGTGAACAAGTGACTTTTGATGTCCATATCATACAGAGACTTTCCATTTTGTTACAGTTGGCTAGAGTTAATTTTCACACATAATTTATGGTGTGGTGGGACGTAGGCGATGCACGCATGCCAGAGTGGCCCTTGAGACACCGCACCCCCGGCACCGGAAACTACCCTTTCGGGCATCGCATCAGTACCGAGGGGGACACATATGTATGTATGTACATGTACATAATTAGTTTGAATCTCAAGAGAAAATCTTGAAACCTGACTTTCTAAAAAATTGATTTCTTATATTCAGTTGTAATTTTGTAATTAGTCTTGCACTCCCACGGGAGCCAAGTTATCTAAATGTGAATATAAATCAGCAGCATGTTTCTAATAATCTGAGATCAGCGTCTCGTTATAACCAAATAAATTTTTACTGCATGTGCAATGACTTCACAAAATTTACTATAGCTACGTACTTCATGCTCCTGAATAATACGCAATCTGAAGAAAATTCAAGGTTGTATCAACGGGTGGACTCACTGCATGGAGAAATCGTAAAAAACAGCCCCCCCCCAGTCCTCTCACTCTATATCAGGGTGTAGCAACCGTGTGATTTTTAGTAGCTTTCAGCTTTCAGTAGCTTTCGCAGTAGATAGCCGGGATTGCAGTATTGCCAGATTTTGAAATCAGAAGTGCTGTAGTTGATATTCCTCAAGGCCACATGCTGTTAAAATATGCCGTACAACTGGTGACTGGTGACCTGCGTAATTTTTAGGGTCGGCTACGAGTAGCCGAGCCTATTGCAATTGAAATTTTTCTCTTCTCTTCTCATTTCCCTACTCACAGTTCAGTTCAGTGCCGCGTCGTTTAAGATTGTGTAGTTTGATCTGACTTACAGTTCAGTTCAGTGACGCTTTATTTCCGAGAAATAAATTAGTAGAAAATAACAACAATAATTACAAGTAATAATCTCGATTTTATCAGGGTCCGTGATGAGCCTCTAGCCATTACTTTTTTTTAAATTTTCTTCTTCTTTTCTTCTTCAGACGTGCTCACTGATCTTGATCTTCATTACTATGCGAGTGTTCTTAATGACGTGTAGAACTAAAAGAGATGAAATTTAGAAAATGCGATTATTTACGTTTTATTTTTATTTATATTTCGGATTTTACTTGTGACAGGAGTATTGAATTTTTCGTTCAATTAATAATATAAAAAATCCTATTCTCAATAATAAATTAATTAATATACAAAAAATTTTTGTGCGCTCCGTACTTTTCTACAAGAAGAACTATTTCCTCAAGGAAAGCGAATAAATTAACTGGATTTAGAAGAGGTAAGTGTATTGTTTGTTAATGTATGAAATGGCTTCTCATTTTGATTAGAGTAGAATTTGTTTGAATCGAACTAAGTGTGGTACTCTTATCAGTAAATTTTCCAAGGAATAATACGATGTGAATTATGTCTCGTAAATATGGTAAAAGTAATAATGGTAATTTTGATATTCTGTTTCAGGTTTCGCGTGATGAAGCCTATCGAAGAGGAAACAACGGCGTTCTCTGTGGCGATGGGGGAATGCGTGATGACTGATGAGGCAAATAAACAATATAACGCGAATCGAAATCAAATTTTGTAACCTGCTGTTGAATTCTTGAATATAATGAAGATACTTGTCCTGAGGATGTATAAGTTGCGATAGATTGTTTTTCTGTTTTTTGATCATTCTTGTCAATGCTGAAGTATGTAGTTATGACGAACACATGCACTTCCAATGTTCTCAAAAGTGGATGCCAATTAACAAGTATTCCTGAAATCCTCTCTAGTCACTGTGTCACGAAAAAATACGAGTTCTAGCCTTGTAGGTTGTAGCCTAGCTCCTGCAATCGAGAATAATTTTTTCTAAGATGCCCAATTGTGCAATTTCCTAAATCGTTCTGTTTTTGGTTTTCCGATTTCGTAAATTTTCCGCCTTCTACGTACATATTTAAAAAAGTAAAATAAAACTCATTTAAGCCTACAAGTTGGATTTTACAATCCTTTGTTTTTCCTATTCTTAAGTGCTTGACCTTTTGTTCTTGTATAGTGTTTATGTTTGACCTCTGATGCAATTATCCTGTATCCTTTATTTCTCTCGTCTTCCCTCAAACTCTTTCCTCAGCTTTTCACCCTTTCCTTTATTATTCTTCCTTACATTCGCAGGGATCGATATTAAAATACACCCTTCCTGTCATTAATAGAACCAGAACCATCATCTTCTACAGTTCATGATCCACCTACTCGTACACCATCATCAGAGCCATCCTCTTCTGAATGTACAAATCTAGGTACAGCTACTATAGAAGCGCATGATTCGAATTTAGAACCAGACTCTGACCCTGTGGATGATGAAAACTTGTCACCCACTTCGGATTCTAGCGAATCTAAAAGTTCAATCGAAAGTGATCCCGGTCCTGATTCTCCCAATGAATACCGCCCTGCCTCACCTTCCATTATTTTAGATTTATCCGTTCCAGCAGATTGGAATATTGAAAATCCGAAAGATGTAAATGAACTCGTTCGATTTAGTCCGCAGCAGATGCATACGGAAGACTACCCCGTGAACGATGATGATGATAGGCATTTTCCTAATCACTATTACTGTAGAAAATTGCCTAATGGTGAAATGCAACATCGGCGTTGGTTAATTTATTCCCAAAAACTGGACGGTGTTCTATGTTTTGCTTGTAGAATTTTCTCGAAGAATACTCCTTCTGGTTTGGATAAGACTGATTAAATTACTGACTGGAAAAATATAGCTCAGAGATTGAAGGATCATGAAAATTCGTCCAATCATCGTTCTTGTATGTTGGATTGGCTTGAATTAGAGAAGAGTGTGGAAGAGTCTTAAGGATCTCTTTTCTAATTTTACTCTCAACCCGAGCCCTGGAATCCGCCCTTTCGAGCATTACCTCAGGAACGTCGGAGAAGCTGTTGGAGCTGCTTAACTCTCTTTTCTTCTTGCCGAGAAACCAGCCAAGGTCGAAATGTAGCGAGTTGCTACGTGGGCTGGAACCCGGGACCTCCGGATTCCGAGACCAGTGCGCTATCCACTCGGCCAACCAGATCCCCCTTAAATAATTGAAGAGGCTTGAACTTAATAAAACGATGGATAACAATCAGCAAAAGGAGCCCAATGAACAAGAAACTTTATTGGCGGCAAGTCATAGAAAGACTAATAACAATTATTGAGTACTTTATTTTTCGATTTTTGCTGACTTTTTTTCTGACCAAGTATTGGCCCCTTGTACATTTGTCACTGTCTGCCTCGGGCCTCCCAAAACCTCACGCCGCCCCTGTTGGTTATGCCTATTCAAATTGTAAGCTTTATATGAATCAAAGTAAAATTACTTCTTTGTCGTTAGCGTAAGAAGAATTTTACAATTTTCTAAAATGCCACCTGAATTGTTTGGAATTGATTGAAAAGTATACCTTCCTGTTGATAGAGTGATACTGATAACCTGATAAGTGATAGAGCTACGCGACTGCAGTCTGCAGCTTTGCAATTTGAAGGTGTTACCTACCCTCTTCAAGTAGCGAAGTTACTTGTTGAAATCAGAAGTGGCATACTTCATATTATTTCTCAAAGCCGTACGTGGCTAAAATCAGGCGTACAACTGGTGGCCACTTTGCGACGCTGATACGCAAGCTTGGTACCGCCTCACGGCCCCTTCAAAGTCAAAAAGTTTCTTTTTCAACTTAAGCAAAAACCTCATGGCGTACTTTACTACATTCACTCTGGAGCCAGAAACGGCTTTTTAATATCGTCGCCGCGGTTTAAATACCATGTAAGTCCAAAAATGCACAAACGTCAGAAAACACATAAAAATGAATTGAAAATTTGGATGAATGACCTTCAAGGTGTTTAGTTTCGCTGCTAGAAGTAATAAATTTCACTGTCGAACTACGAAGATTTTAAATTTAAATTTCTAGATTCTCTTTTGATATTTTCATGTCTCTGCTTTGGCACATAACGAAAAAAAGTTACTTTGGACTATCACGAAAAAAAAAACCAGCTAATCGAGAGCTTTGGCACATGAACGAAAAAAGTGTAACTTTTTGAGCGTTACTTCTGAAGCGAGAATCGAAATCAAGGAAACCCATTGCTACCGATCTCCGCATTACGTATTTCCATAGAAATGTATTCAGATCTAGCAGCGCGGTGTTGCGCTAGTATCGAGTCTTCCCCCTTCGCCGCTCAACATAAGGATAGCGGTGATGCACTTAAAATGGGGAAATCGTAATTTTCGTTTCGTTCCAATTTCGACAAAAATTCATTTATGATACCAATCCAAGTAAAAATAGATAGCCCAGTAATGTTTAAATAATATTTAGGACAAGTTTTTGCGAAAAAAATTATTGGAATTAGTGCAGAGTCACTCAAAAATTGAAGTTTTTACATCATGTTCTATTAGCAGTACCTAATACCTATTCTAATATTCATCCTGACGTTGATAAGAGCGACGTATGTGCGTGCGTTAGTAATGGTGTGTAAACGGATGTTGTTAAAAACTTCCACCAGATGTCAGCCACTACGCTGCTAGGTCCGAATGTGCTCACTGATCTTGATCTTACATTAGATGGCGTGCTGTTGCTGCGCGACTGCAGTCTGCAGCCATGTTAAAACCGTTAAACGCCCGAGTTGGACGCTGTTCAGCAAAACATTTTTAAACAAAATGAGTTATTATAGTATCGTTGGAAAGGGGGTGGCTCTGTCGTGTAGCGGTAAGAACTCGGTTTCACAACCCGAAGGCACCAGGTTCGATTCCCAACGCCGGCATCGTTATCAGTAATGCAAGAAAGAACTCGTCACACATTCTAACACCGCATTCTGATAACGTACACAGAGTCACAACCACTTACAGCAGAGGCTTCCGAGAAGTGTGTAATTGGTCGCTAGTATCTGAAAGCTGTAAGTGGGTAAGGCGCTACCTGCCGATGCTCGTTGAACTCACCCTCATAAGCCACGGGGCTAGTGATACGGTTATTTGACAGGAAGATAGCGCAGTCGACCTAGGCCGATTCCCGGCAAGAAGAGAAGAGGACTAAGGCAGCCCTAAAAGGCTCCCCGATGTCCCTGAGGTAATGCTCGAAGGGGCGGTTCCAGGGCTCGGGTGAGAGCAAGTGAAAAGAGGATCTTTGGAAAGAGCGTAAGAAGTAGAGTTTTTCAAAATTGGGCCCCTGATTCAAAAATGTGTACTCACGTTGAAAAAAGCTTATCAGTAAACGCTATGTCATATAGTTTCTACATGACTCTTGAACTTCGAATCACGTGTTCTCAAAAAGCGGATTTTGCTAGTTGGTGCCGTTTTGCTGAACAGTGTCCAGTTATCAGTGTTCAGTGACGGGTAAACGGGCATTGTCGTTCACTAAACAAACGCACCGATCTGTCCATTCTTTACATGCGTGTATAATTCTATAATTAAACAGAATTAAATATCCTATTACATATCAGTCGAGGTTGTCAGTTTATTTTTGAACTTTTCAGTATTAGAACAAGGATTTTGAGAAATAAGAGGTCCTGCAGCAAACGAACGACGAGCATGCTTGTGAATCTTATTTACAGTTTTCACTGATAACTCGGGCGTTTTTTTTTCTCGTGAAATGGAGTATAATAGAAATTTCCATGGAAATTTTTATGGTCGACTACGAGTAGCCGAGCCTATTGCAATCGAAATTTTTCTTCTCATTTCTCTTCCAGTATGAGCTGAATCACAGTTCAGTTTAGTGTGACGTCATTTCGCATGTGTAAAGCTTATCCGTTTTCAGTAGTGTTCATTGATCTGAATTGCAGTGTGGTTACAATTCAGTTCAGTGACGCTTCATTTTCAAAGTATGAAATCAATTAGTTGAAAATAATAAAAGTAATTGGGTATAAGCAACAATTTCGATTTTATTAGAGTCAGTAATGAGCCTCTTGCAATCACTTTTTTTTCTCTGCGTGTATTTTTTCCTTCTTCAGTAGTGCTCATTGATCTTGGTTTCCAGTGCTGTGCGAGAGTCATTTTCCCTGTCTAGAGCCAAAGAGATGAAATAATGAAAAATAAAATTAATTATATTGATATTTCGGATTTTACTTATTACTGGATTACTGCGAGTTTCGTACTTTTCTACAAAAGGAACTATTTCCTCAAGGAAAGTGAAGAAATTAACTGGATCTAGGACAGGTAAGTGTATTGTTTGTTAATGTGAAATGGGCTCTATTTCTTTGAATCAAACCAAGTAGGTACATACTACGTTCTGTGGTACTCTTATCAGTAAAGTTTCCAAGGAATAATGCGATTTGAATTACATTGTATGGCTCATACTAGTAAATACGGTGTAAGTATTATTGGTAATTTTGGTATTATGTTTCAGGTTTTGAGGGATGAAGCCTAGCGTTATGGTTGTTTTCATCGGAAAAGAAAACAACAGCGCTACCCTCTGTGGCGATGATGGGAATGTACGATGAGACAAATGAACAATCAAGCGATTCTAAATCAAATTTTGTAGCCTACTGTTGAATTCTGGAATATAGTGACGATATTCATCCCGAGGATGTATAAGTTGCGATGTATTGTTTTTACTGTTTTTTGATTTGATCAATGACCATTCTATGTCAATGCCGAAGTACGTAGTTATGACGAACACATGTACTTCCAATGCTCTCAAAAATGGATGCCAGTTAACAAGTTCTGATAGTATCTATTGGTGATAATCTTTCAAATTGTAAACTTTATTTGAATCGGAATAAAATGCCTTCCTCGTCTTTACCGTATGAAAAATTACAATTTCCTAAGATGCCCCCTGATTTGTTTGGAATTGCTTGACGAGACCTTTTATTCCTGTTGATAGAGTGATAAGTGATAAAGCTGCGAGGCTGAAGTCTATAGCTTTACAATTTGAAGGTGTTGCTGACCCTCTTCGAGCAGCGAAGTTATACTTGTTCTTATTACGGTATGATCAGGTCGAATTATTTAATTTTTTTACTCGTCTTTTTTTTCATACCTATTTGTTTCAATCTGAGTATCGTATATGTTTCATGTTCCACTACCGATATATTACTGATAAGCCGATATTAAAATCGAGACATGAAAATGCTCTCCCGCGGTTGCAGATCCGTCTACGATTTACACTAAAAACTAGGTAAACCCCATTTTTTATGAATACGGACTTACGGGGTACCTATTTAAACCGATGCGACGATATACAGGATGATACGATTGTAAGATGGGCCAGGGTGCCAGTGATACATTTTCTGATATACAACCCAATATAATGAACAAAAAATGAAACATGATTAAAGTATTCGTTCTTTAGATCTGTGCTCTAGAATGTAGGACAGTTGATACAGTCGAGGAACAGGCAATCATCGCACATTCAGTTGGTAGAAATTATGAAAATCAAAATTATAAATTATAAGGGGAAAATTGTAATTTGAAGCGATTTTATCAAAATTAAACCAGAAACCGTATTTTTTTGTTTCTGGCTTTATGTCGAGCCGTACAGCCGTACTACATACATACATAGCCGTACCTTTATGGTCCAAACTGTACATCTGGCAACATTGGTAACGGGTTCTGCTTGTAATGGCACGTCACTGAGAACTGGGGGGAGGGGTGGGCTGCAGCACCATATTCATCTCACATGGTACTGCGGTTGCTCGTTACTCGTTTCGCCAGGATGTTGCCGGGAGAGAGACAAAACTAGTTCACTAGCTTCCTGGCGCAGGGAATCGAACCCGCGTCGAGGCGACCATCAAATTTCCCAGCCACAGAAAAACCCACTGATACGACTTCTCAAACTGTTGGATATCCAATATCAACTCGATACTAACCAAACGGGAATGTTGCTGGGATTTGACACTTATTATAATTGTGATATATTGGATATGAAACTGCTGTACTCTCTTACTCTCGTCCTTATGATTGCAGAACACGAAGCTCTCAATCTTTTAACATAGATCTGCAGTATACCTGTATCCCTCAGATCATTGATGCGACACTCGAAAGGTAGTTTCCGAGGTCAGGGGTGCGATGCCTGCGGAGCCACTTTGGCATGCGTGCATCTCCAAACGCTCCATCAAACATTAATATTCCTGTAAGAAAATTGTTGAAACAGAGCTGTGATTCAGCTACATCAGTATACATCAAGATGTATACTTAATAACAGCAAACCCATAGATGCAGAAAAATTCATGAATTTTTTAATGACATAAATTGTCGCAAAAAACTACCACGTGACGCCTACTCATCAGCGACGGTTTCCCTGATACTTTTTCTCTTCATAGTACAACAAAATTGTTACATCGGACAAACCCACTTGTGTGAGTTAAACATGCACTTGATTATAGAGATTTACGATATTGCAATTTTGCACACGTTATGCATAATTATAACACTGCACAGTCACCATCCCATTCCAGCTGTATGCACTACGGATATAGTCACCATCAACAGTACGACGTTTGAAGACGGCTTTCGCTCACTTTTTAACCCTTCAGTGCTTCAGTCACTCCTGTACCGCCAATCAGCAAACATTCTCACCTTCGATTCGTAAATATTGGAATCACACATCAGGCCATTTCGAATACCTGTTACCCAATCCAAAAATGAGACCACCACCACCTTCTCCCCCTAAACATCATGGATTTCATGCTTTTTCGATTGTGTACCTACTACTAATGGGTTTTAATTATTACAAAAATGAAACTCGAATTCGGGCTGACCTTCCACATGGTTCATGTCCTCCGATGGTATCTGCCGAGTAAACGTGACATTCAACCGGTTGAATTTCTCAGAGACTCGAATATCTCAATTCGAGCTGTCGCGTTAAATTTGAAAAATGTCACCTTTACCGACCGCGGCCACAGGTCACATGTATGAGCGGGCTTCGTACGTCGTTAATTCACCAGCCATTTCACGAACCTTCATCATTTTACGATGATGATCAGACATCGAACAGTTTTCTAATTTTTACACCATGAACTATCTTCGCTAATCAGTCGTGTAATTTCGGGTAGGGCTTAATAGGCACACGAAGTAACCTTCCCGCTGAGCCAGCCTACGATTACGAAAGTTGTACTACAAAGTATGGAATAATTTTTCACATCAAGAATGCGAATGTTGGCTGGGTTAAAAAGATTTATTTGTCGGGGTCGCGATATTTTTTGCTGCAGATTATTCATCTCCCTGTCAGTTTTCCTCTCCAGCCACTTTCTCTCCGCACTTTCGGTAGCATTTTACAAAGGCGAATCTAAGTATAATAAATTGCTTCGGTTCGTAAGGCGCTGGCTCGAGGCTGGTTGCCTATTAGCGAAGAGGTGGTGGTGGTCGAATCATCGGATTAGGAGGAAAGGCCAGAAATGGAGCAATTAGTTTTCTTGAAATGACTCCCGGATGATTAGCACATGCTAAGAAACTAGGATACAACTGAAGGTAACGGTCAGATGAAGAACACTGACGTGTTAGAGGAAGTGATCATTATCGAATTAGTTTTGGGAACGATCTAGTCGTGGTTTTGAGTTCTAAATTACACGAAATATTTGAAAAACTTTTCCAATTTCCGTGTCAGACGGCAATTCCTCACCGTTTGCAATCCGTTTGTCAGAAATTCAAGTCAGTCACTGAAGGAATTTAAATACTGGTATTTAAGGTTGGTTGGACAACGCTTATCCGCTCTCTTGCCGCAACATCGCAGTTATACCTATGCTCTGCATATCGTCTTATATCCATACATTCCTCCGCGCTTTTCAACTGGACAGATCCACTCTGACACATAAAATTCTTTGATATAATACGTGCCATCACTATATTTGCAAACAGATCTTGCGGATACGCATAGAAATTAAGATATGAAAATTGACTCGAACATTGAGAATTTCCTCAATAGGGGATATTCACACTAACATTTTTCTCTTATTCGAGGTCATACGCGTAGCGTGGATCAAAGAATTGGAAGGGGGTGGTCAATCAACACTGCATTGTTGTAAACCAAGTGGAAAAAACATGTTTCCTCCTCCAATTTTTTCAATCGCTTGTTAGGTATACCTATACTCATGTGTGGGAGGGTTAGGGTAGAAACAGTCTTTATGGAAGATAATTTATTTTTATGACTGATCACCGTTTTTTCCGAAAAGAAGAATCATTGAGGTCCGGATCCCCTGGCCCGCCTGACGCTACCCATATACTCCAGGTGTACTTTCTATTATTAAAATATTGCCAGTTTTTCATGAGATACCTCCACAATTGATCAAAATATTCTCAATCGTCAAAACGGCAGAGTTCCGAATGACAAGTTATTGTATACAGTTGTACACAAGTTTTAAAGAGTCTCAATGAGTGTCTTGAACAAGCTTAAAAAAGCATAACAAGGTTTTCGAACAGCCTCGGAGAGACTAAGAGATAATACACGAGCACTAAAGATTACAGTCTAACACGTCACAACTACTGCTGCCCCTCTTTTTTCGAATGAAGTTTTATGGTATTACGATGAACGTTGAATATTCTACAAAAACCTGTCACCCAGTGAATAATCCAGCAGGCTGAGAAGATTTGATAATATGCACATTTTAAAGGTATTCTACTTTGAAAGCCAATAAAAATAGCACTATAAATCGTTCAAAACTCACAAGGAAATTTGACAGCACACTTTGGAAGTTATTTTCACTCTGAAAGTTAGTATAAGAAAACAATCAGTCGCACAAATGTTCGAAACTCAGAGGTGTTTTTTTCTCATCAATTCAATTACAATAGCATGAGAGCAAAAAATGAAATAAATACTCACGTGGGAGGCAGGATAAGACTACTGAATTCTACATCCTAAATTACCCTCGCAGAATTGCGACCGGATCCTTGAGTATAAGTCTCCTGGAGAGATAGAAACCATGTTTCCTATTCTGGACCTGTAGAGCGCGCTTTTCAGTCATGCAGATGCCCCGATGCTAATGAGAGCTTGGCGATCATTTTGCTTACAACGGTGCATTCGCATGACAGAAACGCACGCATCACACGGTATAGCGCGCTCTACAGTTCCACGCTCGAATGTAAATCCGATTTCAATCTTTCCAGGAGATTTATATTCAAAGTTCCGGATACGTCACTGGACTTGAAGAGTCACAAAACATGTTAAACAAATCTGGAAACGCCAGGAAGCACTGAATCCGAATCTGGCAGTGTCTTAAACAAGCCTGGGAGAGTCTTAAATGAATCTTGAATAATCTTATCTAGTCTCAAGTAGTATTACAGGGTGTCTACTGGATTTGGGGGAAAAATATTAAAACTCTTCATGACTATCATGGGGGATATAAAAAGCAAGTAGAGGGGGGGGGGTAAACTCGGCACTGCGCGCCTCACCGGGGGCTCCACCTTTAGACCCTCCACCACCCCCTTTTGATTAATTTTCAGATAAACCAAAACCTATTGTGGAACTTACATTCTGCACCTGATTTGAAATAAGAAAATATTTTGAGAGGACAAGTGTACCCTACTTTTCAAATCCCATGGCAAGCCACGAGGCTTGGATTTTAGAATTTTTTTATAACCAGAATTATACCGTCCTATCAATACAGAGCGCGCTGAACTTCCATAATAAATATTCACTCAATATTTTTTTCTCATTAAATGAATAAAACTGATTTTCTTTGATAATGGAAATATTGTGAACTATAGACATGATGAAATATCATGACTTTTTATGACTTTAATGACAATTTTTTGAAATCATGACTTTTCAAACCAGTAGACACCCTGTATTAGAGCCCTATAAGAGTCTTATTCAAGTATAGAAACGTTTTAAAAAGCCTCAATCATGTCTTGAAGAGCTTAAGAGTTGTACAGACCATAAGTTCTGAATCATTTTCGCGAGTCTCAGGCAAGTTTGGGAACCCCTCGAAGAGTTTCAAAAAAGTCTGGGATAGTTTAAAAAACTAATAAATTCTTACAAATTCTGAATTGCCCCTCTCCAGATTACATCCTGGATCCACCGCTCCCACTAATCTTGAAGAGTTTTAATAAAGTTTCGAACAATCATAAAATGTTTTAAACATGTCTACAAAAGTCAACGAGTATTCAACAAGAATCGAAAAGGTCTTCAAGATGAGTGAGAGAGTCTTGAAGAGTCCCAAATGAGCATTGAAAAATTTTAGCTAATTTCAAGGGTTCTCAGAGTTTTACACAAGTTTTAAACAAGTATAGAAAAGTTTCAAAGGATTGATCGTGTTTTGAAGCACTTTATAACCCATTCTGAAATAATCATAAAGTATGGTACACGAGTTTTAAACATCTTAGTGAGTCTTTAATCAGTTTGGAAACGCTTTAGAGAGCTTCGAACAAGTTTAAAAGAGACTAAAAATTCTGAAATTAGCATTGGAATTTCTTAGCTCGAGTAAGCCTGCTCTCCTAGAAAGGAAAATCACTCTCATCTACTATTTCGAGGGCAACAAAATGATCCAAATATTCGGAGGGGCAGGACGTAAAGACTGTCAGTTGAGTACTGGTCTTATAGAGGGTCGCATCATACTACAGAATGCCCGGAAGCGTTAGGATATTTTTGAAAACTGATACTCGATTCATACGTTTTCTGAGCTGGCCCTGCCAGGATGATAATCAAGTTGAAAAGTATCACTAAAGTTGTTCGCAAAAGGAGAGTGCTGCGGGGTTATAGGTAAGTTCTTCTCCAAAAAAATTTTCCCCCTTTGAAAATTCTTCGCCGATTCAACTACGCAAAATGTTTTTATTGTTTTTAAAGGATTTTCATTTTGGTTCCTTCCCATTTTTACAGACAGGACTGTCGGACTGTCTACAATTATACAGATTCTCGTTGTTGGTGCGACGTCGTTTGTGGGCCGAGGATCATGCTACAGGGTCTACTGTGGGTGTTAGAGAAAGTAGCCTGTCCTCCCAAAAAATAGACCGCGTGAGTTGCAGTAGTGATGACAATTTGCTGTAAATTTTCCTAAGCAACGCATGCAGTGACTCTGTAGCCATACCTGTGGAACATTGCATACAACACCTATATCGAAGCATTTAGGAAGATGAACATCAGTATCACTTGTTATGCTGACAAGACTTTGTTTATTTGTAAATGGCTAATCACTCGAAGTTCAGATTAGGTTTGGCTCCTTTTGGCGGGACCAGGAGCGGTAGAAATATGGCTCCCACCTCCTCGGCTCCTATTTATTCTAAACTCGAACTTCAAAATTGAAAATATAAAAAAATGTTATAGGAAGTTCAGGTTATGTTTCCATTTTGATACACACACGGCACAGCCCTTGTGCAGTGATTTTTCTCCCCATTTTTACAGAAATAGGACAGTCTACAATGTTACAGATTCCCGTTGTATGATTAAAATCCACTAAGCTTACACGTTC
The DNA here is from genome assembly GCA_031841125.1 of Acanthococcus lagerstroemiae. Lineage (NCBI taxonomy): Eukaryota > Metazoa > Arthropoda > Insecta > Hemiptera > Eriococcidae > Acanthococcus > Acanthococcus lagerstroemiae. The sequence goes on along the minus strand of CM063113.1, from coordinate 28,070,535 downwards.
TTTCAAATTAGTATCATGAAAATCAACTCATATTTTAGTTAGCATAAAAACGCTCAGTCAGGAACATATCCATTAGAATATTCATAAAACGTGAAGCAAAAATTAAAACGCGTACTTTTTAGATAGGCTCGTCAAATTTTCCTGAGATGAAATTTGGCATTGCTGCAATTAGTTCAGCTTCTTCCTTGATATCTTCTAATTTAAGACTTGTCTGTAATGCCAGATTTTCGTTGTAGGTTAGAATAGAAATTAGATTAGGTTCCCATTTTGATACCCATATGGCACCACCCCTATGTGTACTGATTTCGAAAATTCTCGGTCTCATTTTCGCACTGTAACACAACACCCACTGTAACGTCCACTTTTAATTCAGTCAATTTATGGTATGTTCTACAGACCACGGACAAGCAATATACGAATAAAATCAAAGTTTAACATGTTTCTTGCTAGATTTCCGATTAAAGTAATCGAGGAAGACAGTTTATCGGTCGTTACAAGTACACTGATTTTTATTATTTCTGCGTGCAAGCCTATCCAGTGAAATTAGCACTTAGGCAATGTCGGGAACACTCACTGGGTGGAAATCACTGTACATTTGCTCTTGGGAGAGTAATGAAAAAAATCTGAACGTATATGAAACTTGGAAGTTTACCCTAAGTTAAAGAGGATTTCAATCTCAACAAATCTTATTCTCATGATTTTGCATATAAATGCCTACTCAATAAATTATTTGGAAAAGAATTTTCTGTTTCGAAGTGTAAATGGGTCATTCTTCAAAATTGTTGATATTTCAGGTATGTTTTTTCATGGAGGAAGGTAGGGGATATTTGCACTTTTTTTGATGGAAGTTGTTAAGAGGCGTTCTATATAACATACTGGTAAAATTGGGCCTACAGTGAGGGGATTCTGTATTTAGGCATGGCAATCAAAATTATGAATGCCATGCCAAAGGACACATGAAAAAGTCCATACCGAAAGACAATAGCGACCAAAAAGTGTTCTACTATTGATTAGTAGATTCCAAAGCAAAAAATTACATTGAGAGTTGATAAAGGCGTACTGACCCATTAATTAGATGTAATTATTTTTGGATGATGAACGTCTATTGTTGCATAAAGATGACCATGCCAAAAGATACTTTTTTTTTTTAATTCTTTATTTTAGGCAATAATACGCAAATGCACGAGTCTCGTCGCAAAAAACAGGATTTGATACACAGACTGTATTGCTCTCATGAAAATATACAATTTGACCACTAATAATATTGAAACACATGTTCAGTGATTGGTTGAAAAAGAGCCATGCCGATGGACAAAGAATCGAGGGACAATTTTCAAAGCTGGCCATACTGACTCCCACCAGTGAAGATTCGATTTCAATGTTACCTTGTGATTCCTTCATCCATTTGAACGATATTCAGCGTAAGGTACAGTGGCGTAGCCAGACTTGGTATAAGGGGAGAGGGGGAGTTCGTTTCACTTTTACATCATTACAGGTGTAATACTTACTATTACCAGAATATATTTTAATTTTTTCACATTTTTGGCTGATGCCAGGTGGGTTTAGACACCCCCTCCCCCTGTGTCTACGCCCCCAGAAAGGGAACCAACCAACATTTGCAAACAAAATGAGTTATATCGTTGGAAAGAGCGTAAAAAGTAGAATTTTTAAAATTGGGCCACCAATTCAAAAATGTGTACCCACGTTTAAAAAAGCTTATCAGTAAACGCTATGTCATATAGTTTCTACATGGCTCTTGACCTTCGAATCACGTGTTCTCAAAAAACAGATTTCCCTGGTTTTGGTTCCCCTACGCTGAATAGCGTTCATTTAAAGTAGCACTACCTTTTCAGTTTGTTCTAATATACAGCTTGAAAATTTGGCGGGGGGGGGGAAGCAATAATAAAATAATAATAATAATAATTGTGGATATTTTAGCATATTTACTCGCAGTCCAATTTTGACCCACTAAAAGTGGATCAAATTTTCTTCTGAAAGCTTGGAAAAGTAGAATTGAGTCTTATCTATCGATGAAAAAAAAAAAAAAAAAAATTGCCGTATCATTAATACCTAGTTTGTGAGTTAACTGCTGGGAACTGAAATATTAACAATGTTTTTTCGAAGATTCTCGGTCTCATTTTCGCGCTGTAACGCACCCACTGTAACGTCCACTTTTAATTCAGTCAATTTATGATATGTTCTATACGGATCTCGGACAAGCAATAAACGAATAAAATCAAAGTTTAACATGTTTCTTGCTTGATTTCCGATTAGAGTAATCGAGGAAGCTAGTTTACCAGTCGTTACAAGTACACTGATTTTTATTATTTCTGCGTGCAAGCCTATGCGTGAAATTAGCACTTAGGCAATGTCGGGAACACTCACTGGGTGGAAATCACTGCACATCTGCTTATGGGAGTGTAATGAAAAAAAATTTGAACACATATGAAACTTGGAAGTTTACCCCAAGTTGAAGAGGATTTCAGTCTCACCAAATCTGATTCTTATGATTTTTTGTATAAATGCCTACTAATAAATTATTTGGAAAAGAATTTTCTGTTTCAAAGTATAAATGGGTCATTCTTCAGAATGTTTTTTCATGGAGGAAAGTAGGGGATATTTGAACTTTTTTTGATGGAAGTCATTAAGAGGCGTTCTGTATAATATATTGGTAAGATTGGGCCGACAGTGAGCGGATTCTGTAGTTTGGTATGGCAATCAAAATAATGAATGCCATGCCGAAAGACAATAGCGAACAAAAAGTGTTTTACTGTCGATTAGTAGATTCCAAAGCAAAAAATTACACAGAGTTGATAAAGGCATACTAACCCATTAATTAGATGTAATTATTTTTGAATGATGAACGTCTATCGTTGTATAAAGATGACAAGGCCGAAAGACACTTTTTTTTTTAATTCCTAATTTTAGCAGGGCTGATAAGCCGAAGCCGATGATTAGCTTAGCAGCAGCAGCAGCCGTCTTTGATCGGCTTTGTAAGCTAGCTGTTGGCCAGCTTTTCCAAAAGCAGTAAGCCAATCAAAATCCGGTTATATGTATTAGAAGCAGCCAATAGCCAATTGATTTTTTTTTCTCTTGGTTTAGCAGATTACACAAGCGACTGTCCACTCTCGAGTCTCAACTGACATAAAAAATAACAGACTGACAGTGACAACCTTTTCTCTTCAGTTTTCTATGACTTGCTCTTTAAAGTATGCTAGTCAAATTTAATGTTCTGTGAATCAGTGTAATCTATGATGCAAAAGAGTGACATTTTTGAACCCCGGGGTTCATTCTATACCGAACTGATGTATAACTTGCCAATTAAGCGGTAAGCCAATCATGAACGGCTATTAGCAGCTGATAACATGGGGAAAAAGCTATTTGTAAGCAACATCCAATGGCTTATCAGCCAATGCGGACGTTTAAGCCAATCAGGAATGACTTAGCAGCCATGAATTTTAGACAATAATACGCTAATACACGACTCTTATTACATAGAAAAAAACCACGGGATTTGATCCGCGGACCGTATTGTTCTGATAAAAATATACAATTTGACCACTACTTGCGACGAAAAAAATGTTGAAACTACTGTTTTGTGATTGGTTGAAAAAGAGCCATACTGATAGACAAAAAATTGAGGGACAATTTTTAAGGCTGGCCATACTGACTCCCACCAATGAGGATTTGATTTCAATGTTACCTTGTGATTCCTTCATCCATTTAAAGTAGCACTATATAGCTTGAAAATTTTTGGGGGGAAAGAATAATAATAATAATTGTTCTAAGGGCAGCCATGCCGACGGATATTTTAGCATATTTAGTCCAATTTTGACCCATTAAAAGTGAATCAAATTTTCTTCTGAGAGCTTGAAAAAACATCGACAAAAAATGCCCGTATCATTAATAGTTTGTGAGATAACGGCTGGGGACTGAAATATCAACAATTTTGAAGAATAACCACTTCTAATTTAAGACTTGTCTGTAATGCCAGATTTTCGTTGTAGGTTAGAATAGAAGTTAGGTTAGGTTCCCATTTTGATACCCATATGGCACAACCCCTATGTGTACTGATTTCGAAAATTCTCGGTCTCATTTTCGCACTGTAACACACCCACTGTAACGTCCACTTTTAATTCAGTCAATTCATGATGTGTTCTATACAGACCTCGGACAAGCAATAAACGAATAAAATCAAAGTTTAACATGTTTCTTGCTTGATTTCCGATTAGAGTAATTTAGGAAGCCAGTTTACCAGTTGTCATAAGCACACTAATCTTTATCTTTTCTGCGTGCAAGCCTATCCAGTAAAATTAGCACTTAGGTAATGTCGGGATCGCTCACTGGGTGGAAGTCGCTGTACAGTGTACATTTGCTTATGGGAGTGTAATGAAAAAAATTTGAACGTACCTATATGAAACTTGGAAGTTTACCCCAAGTTAAAGAAGATTATCTTATTCTTATGATTTTTCATATAAATGCCTACTAATAAATTATGTTGGAAAACAATCTTCTGTTTCAAAGTGTAAACGTCACTGATGACAGACAGCCTGCCATCCAGTGAAGTGACCTCGCGTTCCCGACATTGCCTACTAGCAGGAGCCAGATCGTATGATGCCAAAAGAACTAATTCTTTCGTTCGGGAGCGAATTAGGGCTCAGCCGGAGAAACAGAACAAGTGAATGAGTCGTTCTACCCTTGTTTCATCACCCCTTCCTGTTCCTCCTTCTCTCTCACCCTGGGGGATTCTTATTGGGGCCAACGAACACAATCGTTTGTTTCTACATGAACTGCGACACTGCGAGGGAATAACTGTCACAGAGTGGAACAATATTCCCTTTCCTAAGGAACGAAACAAAATGAGAATGAGGATGAATTTTTTAAAGGAGCAAAAGGGACGATACCTAAGTACGGTAAGCGCTTGTAAAAATCTTCGAACAGCTCAACGGTTACCGGTAATCCTCCTGCCGCTCGAACGGACCAGTTCGTGTCAGCTTTTTCAGCTCCCGGAAATAGGCGCAGGACTTTCACAAAAGCGATTTAAAGGGTCTGCTACTCACATTTCATCTATCGGCAACGAACAGCGTCGAACTGGACACTTCAATCACAACCATACGAACTGGTTCGAACTTGTTCACTAAAATCGAGCCAATAAGGAGTCGCAATTCTCGCGGACACGATCTCGCTTGAGTAAATTACGAATACTTTTTTCGAAAGTTTTTCCTTCCTTACACATTCGATCGTAGCAGCGCGAACTTTTTTCACGCAAATCCGGTACCGAATTTAACGCGCCGAAGAGCCGCGTAGCTTGAACGCCGACGATAGACTATTAACCGCCAGTCCGCAGATGATAACAAGTTTACATGTGCTAGACGTACGTCACTGCTGGGTCTCCGGAACGCAGTCTAAATTTAGAAACTTATGTCAAATCGGCGGCTCGTGATTGGTCGACGGGCTTACCTATTGGTAACGTAATTGGCGAACGCCTTAGTCGTGCGTTTGTTTACGATTTTAAAAAATTCGCGCGGTTCTCGCCGCGTTCGCGGTTCCCGCTCTTTTGGTATTTTCGAGCGTCGTATTTCAAGCGGACATGACGGCCGGCTGGGACGGGATGCCGGGACGCCTACGACTGATCGTTACTGTGTATTGGCCGGTTTAATTATTCGTCGGATGGGCTGGTCGCGGGGAAGGGTTAATTGCCGTTTGCTGGCCACGGCGAAAAATTCGTGCACCGCGACGCGACGATGAACCGCGCGCGATTACGACGGTCGACGGTGAAGAGAGCGTTCGTCCGCGTCAGTGCCACTGATACTGGACTATTGTGGGTTAGTAGTTCGTCTGAAGCTCTCTTTTTTTTGGATTGGAAATGAACGCGAGGGATTAGAGTGGTGACGTGAATAACAGATGGATGAAAGAGTTACGACATCTGGCGGATGATGACCGTGGCCGTTGTTTCGAAGTACACGCGAAACGAGAAAATGGGCGAAAGCGTCGAAAGCTAGAAATCGGTGTAATGGGTCAGCCGCGTGCGTAGTGTGTTTGAGAAGTCCCCACGAATATCACCGTCGAATTTAGGGGAAATGCACTCCGCAGCCAATTCGTAAATTACTCCTCAAAAATGAATTTTTAGATTTTCTCATTAATCCGGTCAATTGTTGTTGTTGCTGCTGCTGCTGTTACATTCCTTAGTCTCTCGACTGAGTAGGTTTCATCTCTTCACTTTTTTCTCTCCTGTGCTAATCTTTTCATTTCTGAGAAGGATTTACGCTTTGTATCCTTCATTATCTGCTCTTCATAGCTCATTCTTTGCCTTCCTTTCCACTTCTTTCCCTTAACCATACCCTCTAGCAATAATAACAATATCCCTGGGTGTCTTATATTATGAAATATCATTTTAACTCTTCTCTTTACGATTATATTCTAAATTTCTCTTTTCCTTCCTATTCACCTCAATACTTCCTCATTCCTGATATTTTCTGTCCATTTGATTTTCAACATTCTCCGATATCACCACACTCGGACTGGCATTTTAGGGCGCTCTGGGAAACCTGAGATCTGAAAGAGGGATTCGCAGAAGAGTGGCGGTGACGGGGAGTTTTTTAACTAGCAGTTTTTTTTAAGGCATTTCACAGCAAAGACACGTTGATAATACAATTTTTTCGCGTCCAAGTGTTACATATTCATATTTTATTGGTAAATGATTATATTAGCCACGTAGCGCAAACGAATTACTAATTTTGATTGGAAAAAATTCGCACAAAAAGGTTTGACCGCTGGAAAATGTTGGGGAAAATGTCTATAATAATGGTGAAAACTCACCGCCACTACACTGGGAGCTTCCACCATTATTGACGTAAGGGGCTACGGAAAAATGAATTTCAAACGGTTTTCTTGATTTTTCAAAAACCGTAACATTCTAGGAAGAAAGTACCTCAGTACAAACATGTTCCTTGTAAAATTTTCTACAAAACAGTCTACTACAAGAATTTACTCACAAGTCATACTTGAGGAGTTACAGGCTTAGAAAAGTTTATTGTTTTCTATAAAATGCTACATATATGTAGGTACGTGTAATCATTCATCATCATCATCATCATCAGATTCGTCTACATCATCTAACTGTGAATATAGCGTAACCTGGCATTGGGGCAGAACAGGCCGTCACAGGACTTGCAACCGTCTACACAAGGGTTTCCTTGGGGGGGGGGGGGAGACAGTACACTTTCAAGTATTTTGTTTTATCTGCATGCAATGAGTGCAAACCTAAAGAACGACATTCACATTTATGCCCACATCCTTTCTTACAGCCGCAGAAGATTCTCGCCATCAGTTTCTGTGGAGCCATTTGAGTTTTTGTTTTGACTGGCTGTAAACCTGATTCAGTTTCCATCCAGCCCTATTCCAGTGGGGAGACTTCGCGATCCCGCAAAGACTGAATTTGTGCGTACACTCGGTAAGAGTGTTCTTCAGTTGCGGCCTCAGTCGGTGGAAGCGAACGTAATTCTGCCACCCATACTGCAAAACTTCTGAAATCAAAGCGCGCTTAAAAAGTCATCCTCATTTGCTTCAAAGGTAGGTACAATATTTTCATGGCTTTTCCACCTGCTGCGGCAACATCTTTTCTACTGTCGGGATAGTCGAAGACTTGCGATATGTGCGTTCTTGTGAGAGCCAAGTTCAATGTTGCCCAGCTGGTTATTTTACTTTTATTCAAGAGAGCCAGGGTTGTATCACAGCCTGTAAAGGCATGCAAAAAAGTGCTTTGTCACGATATATTTGATTGTCCAAGCTAGAGAATATTTTCGGGCCGCCTTACCTCTACTGAGTTTCATAAATAATAGCTCCTTGATGTGTGGATTTGCCAAAGCTGTTACTAAAATAAGGAGGTCGATGTGCTCACGAACAGCAGTTGTCAACTACCCACTTTCTCGTAGCCTCACGGCTTCCCCAACAATGAGGCTGTCAGCGTCATCTGGAGCAACTAGAACTAACATTTTGTTTGATGTCAAATGTACTCTCAGAATTTCAGTGAATTGACTTTATTCACGTTGTTAGCGAGAAGTAACTCTTGCTTGAATGTGAAAGGAGTTCCTATCAAAATGTCTGAAGCCCTTGCAGTGTAACGCCTGCTTCGTTTTGAATATCTGAAGCTAGCCTGTTGGTACTCATCAAATACTATCACAGCATTTCTACCGAAATGCTTGAGAATATATTTATGATACGAGTCCACGAGACTGAAATATCTTCTGTGACAGCCATACAGTTTTATGTAGGAGATAGCCTCCATCAACAACAAACAAGTACTTTTCGTCCAATGTTTTTTGTTTCTAGATATTTTGAATTTTACATCTGTGAACTTTTTTCCTTCATTTTCTCTTAAAATAGTGGTCCCAACTTCGTAAGCTTTGGGCGAGTTCACATCAACCCCTATCAAGCCTGTGCTTATAGGTATTATTTTGTCTCTCTCAATAAACGGCATTTGACTTTGGAGCCAGATGTAGATAATGTTGATATCTCTTGTCATAGCGTGTATTTTCCGAGCGTCGCGCCAGTCAACATGTTGCTCTACTGTAGCTGATTGTATGTCGCAGCAGTCTTCTAATTTCGAGCAGAAAAGACTATTTGTTGTACTTCCTTAGATCCATTGAGATCGAACATCTTCAGATGTACCTATACCTCGGCCATGGGTTATACCGCCAGGAACTTTCAATGATCGCATCAAGCTTTGTTCGATCACCATGTCTGTCTAGGTCCCACTAAAGAACTTTTCTGTATGACGAACACTGGAGTATCCTTTTCAGATGTAAACAAGGAAAATTCTTTCACGGTCATTTTCTTGCTCAAATTAGTCATATCTTGTAGGTATAACTGTGCCGCTTTTCCATATTGAAAATGACCAAGTTTTTCGGCAGCTTCATGTGGCGGTATCGTTTAATCCGAATTTCGACAAGGCTGTAGCTCCTCAAATATGACTTGTGAATAAATTCTTGTAATAGGCTTTTTGTAGAAAATTTTACAAGAAACATTTTTTTACTGAAGTATTTTCTTCCTAGAATGTCATGAATTTTGAGAAAAATCAAGATAACCGTTTAAAATTTAATTTTGTGTAGCCCTGTTCGTTAATGATAGTGGAAGCTCCCAGTGTGAGGGCGGTGGTTTTTCACCACTTATTATAGACACCTTCCTCAACATTCTGCAGCAGCCAAACCTTTTGTGCGAATTTTTTCCTAACGCAAAGTTGGGAGACCATAGAAAAAATGGGTAGATGAGGTGATCGCGGTGGCTAGCCCCAGGTGGGCACAGAAGGCCGCAAACAGAAAAATTTGGTCAGATTTGACCAACGCTCATAGCCAGAATTGGGTGGCTGGGTGAGGAGCGAGACCAACCCCCCCCCCCCTTCCAACGAAACTATCGATCCAATATGTAATTGTTCCATCGGTTTCGATCCACCGAGCCCGTAAGTTTGTAATAAAAAGAAAATATAAAAATAAAATTTTTCAATAGGAATGGATTTTTCGGTCACCCGGTATATAACAGAAATCTTTCAAATGGTGTATAGTTACTTCTTCTATTTTATTCCTTCTCCATTTTCTACTTTTCTCATTCCTTTTTCCTTCAGTTTTTTTCTTTTTTCTTCTTATTTTTTTAATCTGAAAATTCAAAGTTTTGCTGCCGCTCTAGGCAACTGCCTAAGTTGCCTAATGGTAAAAATGCCTCCGAATACCTTCACCTTCCCAGACAAAGTCAACAAATGTGACCTGCGCTGAAAGAACGTTTTTAGTGCGCAAAACGTAAACACAGAAAAACGAGGGAAACAAAAATGAATACTTGGGAGAATGATCGTCGATAAAATTACAAAAATATAAAATAATGAAATTTGCTGTTTTGATTTTACGAGTATTGTTCGTGTAGGTTGTAGAGCAAATCTTGAACTACCAAAATCACTGATCAACCGAAAATTGATATTTCGTTCTTTCGGCACAGGTCACAAATAAAATAAGAAAACTGAAAAATCAAAATCAACTACTAGGTATCTATTTTTTTACTACATACAGTACTGTCCTGATTATCCGGAATTCGGATTATTCAGATATTAAAAATAGGTTCTGATCATCCGGACTTCGGATTAACCGAATCTATTCGCATTATCCGGACATGTTGAATTCAAGGACGAAACTGAAGAAGGTGGGGAGGGGGTTGAACCCCCACCCCACCCCCACCCCATAATTTGGCAGTCGACAAATTTTGAAACTGTTCATTTTAATTCTCCATTTTTTTAATGGTTTTTTTTTTTTCAATTAAAAAAATATTTTGATTACAAAATTGGCACATTTTAAATTTTTTTCATATTTTGTCGACGAATTTTTAGTTTTTGTAAAATATTTGCCGGCAAATTTTCCTTCTCCGCCTCCCCAAACTGAAAGTCAAATTTCGTTTCTGAAAATGGAGTATCCTGGACTTCTGTCAGCATGGGCGCAACCACCACTTCTTTTTTTTTGGGGGGGGGGGCTAGATTTTAAACAAATCGTCTTCCCCCTTAAATCTTGACGCTCTTGCTATGTAAACTTGTTGAATATTCTTTACTACATATTAACTAAATATTATTGGGTGATAAAGTGAGGGGGAGGGGTGGAAGAAGAAAACAAAAAACTAACGAAAAACGTCACTTTAATTTCTCAGTTTCTGGAGATTGATCCATAGTCCGAAGTAAAACGAAAGTGGTTCCGAATTAAAAAACCATTGAGAATCCCTTTCCCCATGCCATCAACCAAAAATGACAGAATAGAAACCATAGAAGGCGGAGGAAGGAGGAAGGGAAAAGGACGAAAAATCTATCTACTCCGTTTCAAAATGTGAAGGGGAAATTATTTTGTTACATTAGGAAAAATTACAAAACTTGGCTGAAAAAGTTATAAAAATTTCCCTGTTTTCATTTTTGATGCGTAAATTATTTTAAAACCCAGTCTCCGTGAGTCGAATATTTTGACATTGTTATCCTCTTAAAAGAAAAGGATTCTGCGCACGTAACAAAACATAAAAATCTGAAATTTCAAAATTAAATAAAACCTACGGTAGAGGGTCCATTAGAAAGAGAATGAAAATGGAAGGAATCTACTCGCATCTACACTGAAAATTTTCGTTCATCCCTGATAAGAATTGTTGAAATAATTTTGATATAGTTCAAAATCGAATCTGTAAACAGAGACCAGATCAAATGAGTGCAAAACAACCACCCATAACCATAATTTGACGGGGGGCGGCACTGAAATAATATAAAGAAAGATTGGGAGGAAATTGACTAAAAATAATGTAAAACAACTAGAATCTTATGTAAAGAAAAACTGTCTATATCTGCCCAAAATTGACCAAATCGACTGAAAAGTACTAATTCGAACCAAAAGTGATCAAAATATCACTAGCACCTCGAAAACATATCGCAGATGGATCTACAACCACGGGAGAGCATTTTCATGTCTCAATTTTAATATCCATGCGACTACAGTCTGCAGCCATGTTGTTAATAGAAATCTCCATGAAAATGTCAACCACATACGGACTGGCTTCGTATCGGGGGGAGCGTAACGGTTTTCGCTCAAGTGTACCCATGGCTGAAAAAAAAAAAAGAAAAAGGCCATGGAAATGTCAACCACTGAACTGAATTGTCATTAGGAAGAGCCTTGATTTCCATTCTCGCCTCAGAAGTAACGCTCAAAAAGAAACACTTTTTCCGTTTATGTGCCAAAGCTCTTTGATCAGCTGTTGTTTTTTTTTCGTGATGCGCCAAAGTAACGCGCAACAAGTAACGTTTTTTTCATTGATGTGCCAAAGCAAAGACATGAAAATTTCAAGGAAAAAAAATTGAACAAGGGGGGTAGCTCGAATTGGCACCTACCTGTTTTCATGAGCTGTAAGTTTGTACAAACCTACGACCCTACGTAACCGCATCAGGCCATCGGCATCAATTTTTTTTTCGTTTCAAAATTGATTTTGAAAAAATTTTGAAGGATTAGGGGTGGGAGCTATAGCCCCCCTTTAGTTGCGTCCTTGCCTATCAAAGACTAGTCAGTCAAAAGGCGAAGGTTTCAAGCTGAGTATCGCACGTTATCGGAAAGGTTGAAACACGGTTGAAATGTGGAAGACATTTCGAAAATTTGAAAGTCGGTAGCAAACGTTGAATTTCGAATTTCAATGACTATTCTGTTTTTACTGGATTCTCTGTTTGACCTGGAGTCTGAAATTTAAGAACGTTGAACATTTTATTAAGATCTAAAAGCTGAAAGCAAAAGACTTATTTTCCAATGTCACAAGCTGAATCCGATAGCAAATGTTCTATTGTTTAATTTACCGGCTTTGGTCCTGGTGGATAAGAAGGGAAATTTAGTTTGGAACAAAAGTCAAAACTCCATGAGTTTTTCCCATAAGAACGAAAGGGAGCTTGTGGCACGGATTCCCCTAATCCGATCGATCTGAAACTCTGTAGCTTTTTTTTTTAATTTTATTGGAACCGATTTAGGAGACGAATCAGAGGAAATTCAGAAAAAAATATCACCAAGAGCAAGTAACGACCACCTTAATGTGTATAGGAAGTTGTGTGTTCCTCTAAGTATTCCTAACATCCTTCCAGCTTACCCTCCCAGACTAGGGTAGGCTCATGTGCGCCAATGTGAGTGCTTGGGGGATAAGGTTCCAATTTGCATTTGCAGGAACGAAACTGTCGGGGAAGGGGTTAAACACCTCCAATAATTTAGCCGTCGGCAAATTTTGAAACTGTTCATTGGAATTTTTATTTTCCAAGAACGTTTGATTGTTTGTTTATTTATTTTTTTAAATTAAGAAATCGGCAAATTTTTCTTCTCCATCCCCCCCCCCTCAAACTTAAACTTCGTGTCTCTGATTGAATTCCACACGTGTACACTGTACAGGATTGAACTGATACATAATGTGGCTACTGCTCAGTTAGAATCTTCTACTATGCTACAGTAAAGTAAAATGAAAATAATTCTTTTTAGAAATAGGCGTACAAATTTTAGCGATGCAGTATAAGTCTAATAATGTTTCTTAGTCATTAATTTAGTGGTTGGACTGTTTGATCACCGTATAATCGCTATTCATGCATAAATATTCGCCATAATGAAATACAAGGAGGAAAATGAGATAAAAGGCGTATATTTAAAAAATGCCCGTATTATCCGGAGTTTTCATGATCCGGATCACTCAGCTCCCACATTAGTCCGAATAATCGGGACACTACTGTAAAATTAAATTTTTTGGTTCAAAACCGTTTGATACAATGGTAAGAATTATAAACTAAAAACTAGAATACGCGAAGGAACTCACGAGAATGAATCAAACATTTTTTTTTTTAAATAAGATTTAAATTCTTAGTTTGAAATCACCAGGTAAAACTAAAACTACTAAAAACTAGAATAATGAAATACTTGAAGGAACCAACGAAGAAAATATCACCGGTTCAACTTAAATTTACAAAACTGTCATAGCATTTCAAAAAATTGTTATAGTATCGATACCAGGACCGGATCAAGGTCGTGAACACCCTTGGGCACTCGCTTAGAAACACCCCCCCCCATCCTCTTATTCAGTAAATTTCAAGTTGTAAAAAACTTCCAGCTGGATTTTTTTTTTTAAGTTTCGGTTATTAGTCCAGGAGAACTAGCTAATAAAAGAGGTTTTTGATGGAATTAATTGCAGTACAGCTGAAACTTGGCACGATTGTTTAGTATCCTCTGATTTTTGACTCAAAAAGTTAGAGTGTGGAAAACAGGAGAACACTGAACTACAAAGTACCAAATCGTAAATCTGGGATCCGGGCATGGTTACTTGTCGTTCGTCAGTGTAAGGCAAATTAAGTCGTTCCTGGGCCTTTTGTCACATTCGGTCGAATTCGATTATTTTTAGTAAGTTTTTCAAAAAGGCTTCAAACGTACATTTGGAGTAGTGGTGTTAAACAAGTACGATAATATCGATAGTATAGATTCGAAACTCATTGATACTTTGACTGGAGTATTGATCAGGCCCGGATTAATGCACGGGCCCTGCGTTCCCAGGGCAGAACATTTTTGAGATTTTTCGAGTATAATGTACAAAAATTCATTCCCAACTCGTAACTCCTAAATTCAAAACCAATATATAGTCCAGGAGAATTAGCATTTTTGATGGAATTAATTGCAGCACAGCTGAAACTTGGTACGATTGTTTAGTACCCTCTTCGGAAAAGTCTCGTAATCCCCCCCCCCCTCCCCTAGTGTGAGCATCACCCCCAGAGTCCAAAAAGTGCTCCCGGAAACAGTTTTTGGCTTGTATCTAGCTTAAAATTTAGTTATAGTTAAAAATATTCCTTACCAAAATTAAAGAGCGTAAATTTCTCTACAAAAATGATATCTATGTTTGGCATGCAATAGACATAGATATCATTTTTGTAGAGAAATTTATGCTCTTTAATTTTGGTAAGGAATATTTTAAACTATAACTCAATTTTAAGCTAGATACAAGCCAAAAACTGTTTCCGGGAGCACTTTTTGGACTCTGGGGGTGATGCTCACACTGGGGGAGGGGAGGATTACGAGGCTTTTCCGAAGAGGATATTGGTTTTGAATTTAGGAGTTACGAGTTGGGAATGAAGTTTTGTACATTATACTCAAAAAATCTCAAAAATGTTCTGCCCTGGGCATGCAGGGCCCGTGCATTAATCCGGGCCTGATCAATACTCCAGTCAAAGTATCAATGCGTATCGAATCTATACTATCGATATTATCGTACTTTTTTGACACCACTACTCCGAATGTACGTTTGAAGCCTTTTTGAAAAATTTACGAAAAATAATCGAATTCGACTGAATGTGACAGAAGGCCCAGGAACGACTTAATTTGCCAACACTGACCAACGACAAATAACCATGCTCGGATCCCAGATTTACGATTTGGTACTTGGCTTTCAGTGTTCTCCTATTTTCCACTGTCCAACTTTTTGAGTCAAAAATCAGGAGGAAAAAAGTCAAAAAATTGTACATCTTGTGAGAAGTTATGTGATGTTTCTTGTAGGGGCACCAAGATTTTTCGAATTGGTGATGACTTCGGCACCCGAATCCGTGCTTCTCCCTAAATCTGCCACCGGAAGTTTTTCTTGGGAAGGGGGGGGGGGCAAAAACTGACTAACAAAAGCAAACGTTACTGCGACAGAAATATGTTACAAAAAGTTAAGAAGCAAAAAATTAACGGGCTATTTTTACAAAATATTACAAATTTGAGAGTTAACGAGCAAAAGAATTATGTTAATAAATTTTTTGGCGGGAGAGATGAATGCAATATTTTGTACCCTCACCTCTCCCTTCACCCATACGCCAAATTTTTAGGGCAGAACAATATAACCCTTGTCACTGGGAATGACCGAATTCCACAAAAATTTACTAGGCATTACAAAATGCTGCCAAAATTGACCAAACAACCACAACTGCCCAAACATCAAATTTTTTCAGGAGAGACAAAAAAGTTTCGAATTTTGGTAAATTGCAGTGTATTTCCTAGATTTTTTGGTTCCTTCACAAAAAAAGTACCTAACCAAGTGAAGGTAAGTACTAAATACGTATCTGTGGCTAACCATTCTGTCACATTGTGCCCTTAATTCAAAACTTGTAATTTCGGACGTAGTAAACGGACTTTTCAATCGTAGATACGCAGTTAAAATTTCAAAACTTGAAAAATTTGCGTTCCTTTTTCACATGCAAAATTTCTGCAGTTGGTGAAATTCTCTAAGAATCGTAGGTGCCATTAACAGCATTAGAAGCTTTCCCCTCGCACACAATCCCTTATTTACTGAATATTGTGACCCTCGTTTATAGGAATAACCGTGAGTGCAAACTGGAAAAAAGAATGATTTGTCCAACTGTTGCTCCGCGTGCCCCCTTCCTTGATTTACTACTGACTTTAGACAGAAGATATGAATATCCAGTGATTTTCGGGAGGGGGAGAGGGGCTGAGCTGCAATCTTTTTAAAATATGTAAATAAGCCCGTAGTATGCACATTCGCTTTCCCCGAAATAAAAACTGAATTTAGGAATAAATTAAGTTTTCTGGAGACTTCGGGGACTCTTGAAGCAGCAGTGTTACCTCCAAGCCTTGTAAGTAATGTCCACTTTCAGTGATGACGGTTACCCGAGTCAAATAACAAAATGAATTTCAGACCACTTTCGTTGTACTATTTCAGTAGGTAGGCCATCCTATCACTTTACAAGCATTTATTGGATTCTGTAATACATTCTCTGAGTTCTACGCCACTGTATGCATTAGTCGAATGACCAGCTTTTTATCGTAGAGTAAAATCTTAGCTCTAAGGAAAGAAAAAACGAGCCCAGGACGGAATTACTCTGTTAAATACGCTTATCTTGCAAACTTCTTAATTCTACTTTAATTCGAGTGTTCTAGGTAAGCCTAGACCCATTAGGACATCAAATCCACCAACCCCAAAAAAAAAAATAGTAAACCCCAGGAAGCTAGTCAGGCCTGGTCCAAAGTGTTTCAAATTCAGAGTCCAATTGATAATTACCGACGGCTGAGCTTATATTTCTAGCTGGCGTTCGATTCGATAACAGTCTCTCGGATATCTCAAGTGCAAGAATAACTTATTCCGGGACCGAGTGCCTCCATTTCCAGAGCACTCAAGATGTAGGTACTTCACTTGCAGACGTGACAGACGATCTATTTTTAAATCCATATACTATAGTTCGTACGCATCTATGTTGTCGGCGCGGCATGTAAATTTTATAGTTAGTACTTCATTAATTCTAAATTGGCTGTAAGCGAACGAGTGTCGGCAATTTCGAAGAGATTATAATTTTCATCTCGGGCATACTAACAACCAACACCCAACCTGAAACGGCTGCGATGTATAACTTAAGATGCAAAACTGTTCGTGATAAATGCTTCAATCAGGCGATCACTTTCTTTTTTTTTCCCTTTGCGGGCTTCAAAACTGATTGTTATTGTAGTTGTGCATATTTGGAATACTAATTATGCCCGGCATTAATAAATTCAACCATTCAACGTGATTTCTTCGGAGAGACGTATTTAGTCTCACGGGTCCTCTCCGTTCGGTTATCAATGTGTTCTAATTAGGTACTCTTGGTACGAAAATTAATTAATGATCACGTTTTTAATAAATTGCGTTACCGAACCGCAAGTAATCTATTATTCATTTTAAATTTTGTAGTGTACGTGTAGATAATTGGATATTATATATCAGTATTTAAAAAAAAAAAATTTTAATGGTTTAAGAGACGTATATCTGTCTTAGAAACCAATTTCCATCGCGACCTCAGCCGAGTTAGAGTACTCTGAAATAAATCTAAATAGAAGGTAAATCTCTACGTCACTTTTTGTGAGTAGCTGGAGTTCAGGGAGATGTGCGATCTTAACATACATTTAAAATGAAATCGTTTTAGTCTAGCGAGTGAAACAAATTGAAGACCACATTTAAACTCAATTATGTGTGCTTGTTAACTATAGCAGATCTACATGTGTTTAGTTTGGAAGCTGAAAAAATCCAAGACTTCTGGAGACATCCGACGTTGCAACTTTTGTAATTAGTCTTCCACTCCCAAGGGGGCCAATTATGAAAATATATTCCAACGGCGAATGTAAATCAGTAGCATGTTTCTAATAATCTGAGATCAGCGTCTATGTTATTGCGGTATAAATTTTTACTGCTCGTGCAATTCACACGAAATTTTCTATTCCTGCTTATCGTTCTTGAGTCATATGAAGTGGGGAGTATTTCAAGACTGTTTATTTATCTGAAGAATATTCGAGGGTGTATCAATTAGTTGTTTATTAACATTTGTCAACACTGAACGCGGATTCGAATTCGCCTAAAAAAAATTGAGTAATTGGCGCCAGCGCCGACGCCGAAGCTCTCCGAAAATGTTTTCACCCCAAAAAATACATGATGTATAGTATCATGGGCGCCCGCAGAAGGTAGCGGAAGTAGCGGCTGCTACCTCATAGGCTTTTCATTTTTTTTTTTTTCCTGTTTTTGTGTATAATTAGGGATATTTGTGATTCATGTAATTAAATCGTTCAATAATACGTTTATTAACATTCTTCAACATATACTGCGCATGTTCGTTTTTTCACCAGTGACTCATGCCCATGTAACTATCCACTAATCTCAATTCTAATACAAAAATCGGGGTTAAATTATGGTCGTCAGCATTTTCTCTTGCTACCTCATCGAAAAATTCTGCGGGTGCCCATGAACACGGATTCGAATTCGTCTCGAAAAATTGAATGATTAGCGCCGACGCCGAAGCTCTCCGAAAATTTTTTGCCCCAAAGAAGACATGATGTACATATGTGACCGGCTCGGAGGAAAGGGGGCTTACGTCTATAAAATTGATCTTGGGGATTTTACAGATTCATATTCTCGATCTTAAGGAGCATCCACTCCCGTTCGCCCAACCTCAAAAAACCTATATTTTTCACGGCTGTGCAAGCGTTTGAAAATTGATGGTTGCAAAAAAAAACTAGGTTATTTATAAGAGAGAAAGCTAACGATTATGTGTGTGATTTTTTTCACAAAATGAGTAGTTCTGAAAAAAAAAAACAATTTTCAATCTCCGCTACAGAATTAGTTGCATACTTTCTATTTTGAAGGGGCAATTTAATATTATTATTTTGAAAATGCTGATAATAATTTCAAAAATGTTTAAATAAAAAATTCAAACATGGTATTTCATTGTTCATACTATTTGTAACAAAATACTTTGTAGACATAATTGTCTTTCTTCAATATTGAAGGCGCAAAAAATTCACCGAAATATCAATTTTTTAAATTAATACATAGTCCCTTCGATTTTGAGAATAGGCTATTCTTTTGGGGAGATTTTTCGTATTTCTGCAAATGAAGTAGCATACTAAGGTGTGTTTCCCCATTTAGAAATATTACAGAATTTAAAAAAAAAAAACTATAATATTGACTATCACTTTCTCTCCACTTCCTCCCACTCACCACCGCTGAACGTGCACCTGGCTGACCACTCCAACATGTTCCACACACTCACAGATGTCGCACAACATGATCTCGAAGGCATAACCTGCAGTAAACCACATGCTTAACAATATAGTGTTACCAAACTTCAAACGCGTTTTTCTCAGAAACTTGATTTTAGATGTAAGCCTCCTTTCTTCATCCAAGCCGGTCACGTATGGAGATATTTTCAAATTTTGAAAAATCAAAAATTCTGAATTAAAGCCTGTTTCCCACTCGATTTTTCACGCTGAGTTCAGATTCAGTGTTCAAATTTGGCGGTGACGCTCCGTTCCCAATATAAATTCGATAATGTGGTCGAAATGGGTCAAGAAATGATTCTAGCTCAAATTAGACAATGGATTCGAATTCTTCTCGAAAAATTGAGTAATTAGCACCAGCGCCGACGCCGAAGCTCTCCGAAAATTTTTTCACCCCAAAAAAGACGTGATGTATGTACGACTATAAAGAAATTGTCAAATTTTGAAAAACCAAAACATTTTGAATTAAAGACAGTTTTTTACTCAATTTTTCACGCCGAGTTCGAATTCAGTGTTCAAATTTGGCGATGACGCTTCGTTTCCGAGATAAATTCGAAACTGTGGTCCAGTCTAGGTCAAATTTGACAACGGATTTAAATTTGTCTCCGAAAATTGAGTAATTCGTACGCGGACCCACGAAGTCACGACTCCCGTGATCTCGTGTACCGAACCCACAAAGTCACGACCCTCGTGATCTCGTATACCGGACCCACGAAGTCACGACCCCCATGGTCTTGCGTACCAGACCCACAAAGTCACGAGACCCCCGTAGTCTTGCGTACCGGACCCACGAAACCGTGGCGTAGCCAAGGGGGAGGGGAGTAGGGGGATGAATCTCCCCCCCCCCTTGAGATGAGAATTTTTTAATATGCTGGCAGTATATCACAGTAAATGCGCGAAATGAAACTTAAATCCAGATACGTAATTGAAGTTGAAAAGCACAATATACTGATACGTCAATGTAAAAACATACAGTTCATGTTAGGTGTACCCCCGTCCACGCCCAAAGTTTTGCTGATCCTCCTCCTTGGAAAAATCCTGGCTACGCCACTGCCACGAAGTCACGACCCCCGAGATCTTGTGTACCCGGACCCACAAAGTCACGACCCCCCTGATCTCGTACACCGAACCCACGAAGTCACGACTCTCATGATCTCATGTACCGGACCCACGAAGTCACGACCCCCGTGATCTCGTTTACCAGACCCACGAAGTCACGCTCCCCATGATCTCGTTTACCAGACCCACGAAGTCACGACCCTCATGATCTCGTGTACTGGACCCAAAAAGTCACGACCCCCGTGATCTCGTGTACCAGACCCACGAAGTCACGACCCCCGTGATGTCGTGTACCGAACCCACAAAGTCACGACCCTTCTGATCTTGTCTACCGGACCCACGAAGTTCGTATTCAGTGTGCAAATTTGGCAGTGACGCTCCGTTCCCGAGATAGGGTCGAAAATGTTGGAGAACCAATTTGAACACGGATTCGAATTCGCCTCAAAAAATTGAGTAATTAGCGCCAGCACTGACGCCGAAGGTCTCCGAAAATTATTTCACCCCAAAAAAGACATGATGTACAGTATCATGGGCGCCCGCAGAGGGTAGCGGAGGTAGCGAGTGCTACATAATAAGCTCTTCATTTTTTTTTTCTGTTTTTGTGCATAATTAGGTATATTTATGATTCATGTAATTAAATCGTTCAATAATACGTTTATTAACATTCGTCAACATGTAGGGACTGCGCATGTTCGTTTTTTCAGTTATCACCCAGTGACTCATGCCCATGTTACTATTCACTAATCTCAATTCAAATACAAAAATCAGAGTTAAATTATGGTCGTCAGCATTTTCTCTTGCTACCTCATCAAAAAATTCTACGGACGCCCATGAGCTGAATGCAAAATTTTTGTGTTATTTGCCTATTTCATTGTTTGTAATTCTTACATACATGCTTTGCCAATTCATTTAGCTCCTTTTCTTCGTATTCCTACTCAAACTGCCTCGTTCACGAGCGTACATCTTCACAGCTTTCAAATTACAAACAGGAATTTAAAACAGTGATAATGATAACACTATCGGCCTCCTAGAACATATTACGTCTCCCGGATCTGGATTTTTTTTTTTAAATTTATGTAGCAAGGTACGAAGGTATGCTTCCCGCTATACCGCGCTCTAATGGCTGCAGGCTGAAAGCTGGGAGAAGCGATAGGTTCCACTTACCCCGGTTCACCTTAAGTAGTTATAAATATAATTGTTTTGAAAATTTTCAATTTTCCATAGATAGAAGGGACGAAGTCATCTTTTTGTTGGAAAGGTAGCTGAATCAGTCTTCTGGAAGGTTTGGCCTACAGCATCGCTACAAAGTCCGTTTATGTCTTCTCCTCCCCCTCTCCACCGCCAAAAAAGTCGTTTTAGCACGTATCTGGAAGTGGGATCCTTAGTCAACGCAGCTTGATTAGAAAATATTTACTTTTTTAGTAGGTATAGAGAAAAGTTTTTAGGGTCGTCTATGAGTAGTCGAGCCTATTGCAATCGAAATATTTCTCTTCTGTTCTCATTTCCCTACTCCCAGTTCAGTTCAGTGCCGCGTTGTTTGAGATGTGTGGTTTTCGGTAGTGTTCACTGATCTGACTTACAGTTCAGTTCAGTGGCGCTTTATTTCTGAGAAGTAAATTAGTAGAAAATAACGACAACAATAATTATAAAAGTAATAATTTCAATTTTATTAGGGTTGATAATGCAGTGTTGGAAGAATGCAATAATCATCGTTCCCGTTTGTTCTTCTCTAACTGCATGGTTCTCATTCATATTCTTTGTTCTCCTTACCTTAAAATTACCAACGTTCCCGTTCTCGGTCCCATTTTCATATTGTTCCCATTCCTGTTCTTGTTCCCTTTGGTCCTGTTCCCGTTTCCCATTCTTGTTCTCAATCCCATCATGTTCTCATCATTCTCATTTTTGTTCTGAGAACGAGAACGAAAACAAGAACATGCCATTTTTCTTTTTGTTCTTGTCGTTTGTACTTCCAACATCCCAGGACTGCAGTTTGGTTTTTTCCATTAAAAAAATATATAATTGATGGTTTTAGGCTTTCAGAATTTTACTTTTGCGCCAGCTGCAAAGGTGTTGGAAGAACGCAAAAATGATCTCATTCCCATTCCCATTCATTCTTCTCTAATTGCATGGTTTCGTTCTTGTTCCCAACCTGGTCCTGTTCCCATTCCCATTTCCGTTCTCAATCCTATCATGTTCTTGTTCTCGTTCTGAGAACGAGAACATGCCGTTTTTCTTCTTGTTCTTGTTTGTTCTTCCAACACACTGCGGTAATGAGCTTTTAGCAATTCCTTTTTTTCTTCTTCTTCAGACGTGCTCATTATTGATCTTGATCTTCATTACTGTGCCAGCGTTTTCAACATATAAAACCAAAAGAGATAAAATTTAGAAAATGCGATTATTTATTTGTACATTTTATTTTTATTTATATTTCGGATTTTACTTATTTATTTATTTTTTTTTCGGATAAAGAGACAGTCTTATTCAAAATTGCCTCCTCTATCCAAAAATTCAAACCGTTTTGCTCTAGCTAAGTATATTGAATCAAAAGTTTTCCGCATTTTTTGTGACTGGAGTATTGTACGTTCCGTACTTTTCTACAAAGGGAACTATTTCCTCAAGGAAAGCGAAGAAATTAACTGGATTTAGAAGAGGTAAGTGTATTGCTTGTTAATGTATGAAATGGCTTCTCAGTTTGATTAGAGTAGAATTTCTTTGAATTGAACCAAGTACATACAACGTTCTGTGGTAGTACTCTTATCAGTAAATCTTCCAAGGATAAATGCGATGTGAATTATGTCTTGTAAATATGGTAAAGGTAGTAATGGTATTTTGATATTCTGTTTCAGGTTTCAAGCGATGAAGCCTACCGAAGAGGAAACAACGGCGTTACCCTCTATGGTGATGATGGGAATGTGTGATGAGGCAAATGGACACTATGAAGGGAATCGAAATCAAATTTTGTAACCTACTGTTGTATTCTTGAATATAATGAAGACACTCATCCTGAGGATGTATAAGTTGCGATAGATTGTTTTTCTGTTTTAGCATTGAACATGCTTTATAGTCATGAGCTAACTACCAGAAAACGTCACCAAATTTTGTAACGAAAAGTATAGCGCCTCACAGCAATAGGATTTCACGCGTAAAATGTCTATTCTACATTTTTAATGTAAAATGTGTAAAATACGCATAGAATGTGTAAAATGCGTAGAATAGACGTAAAATGAGTAAAATGCTGTACAACCAAAACACCAAAAAATCAATTTTTTTGAAAGTTGAATTGTCTTGGCTTTTTGGTTTGAGTTACATAGCATTCTACTCATTTTACGCATTCTGCACATTCTACACGAATTTCAAGCTATTCTACACCATTCCTTTTACACGTAGAATGCTGATGTATTAGACGCCATGTATTCTACGGCACAACGCTGTTGCCTCATAAGCTCTTGTTCTTCATAGAAATTTCCATGGAAATTTATTTATTTAATATTATTACCAATATTGGCCATCAAGTTAATGTTTTGTACAAAAACGTTCGGCTAATAGTGACGATATAAAATTGGTTCAAATGTCGAGTTTGCCTTCAATAATTAGAAAACGATAAAACGTGTATTGGCTATTGGGGCTTATGTTTTGTTCATTCAACTGTTACATCCACGTCTGTATAATATAATATAATAAATGGAAAACATATCGCGACAGGGCAGAGTTTTTTGAAGGTTTCTTTTTATAAAATGCATTCGCAACCTTTAGTCGCTTTCCTTCCGCAAATTTTATCAATTCCCCCCTCCCACCATTTTTATTCGTCTTTTCACCTGAGCTGAATTTTCCGACTATCTCCGAATCTCCCTCGTCTTTCCTAATTTTGGCATTGATATCCACCGTTACTATTTGATAAAACATGTATCTCTTTTCTTTCGCAGAGGTATCTAACAGTAATTTATGAAACTCCTTCTTCTCTTCTATATAGGCTATATTTGTGGAGGCATAAACTTGTTTGATACTCAGAATCAAGTCTTTTTCTATTTTTATCATTCTTGTTATTGCTGAAGTATGTAGTTTTACGACGAACACATGTACTTCCAATGTTCTCAAAAGTGGATGCCAGTTTTAACAAGTATTGATAGTATTGGTGACAATACTGATTATGCCTGTTCAAATTGTACACTTTAGTTGAATTGAAGTGAAATTCCTTCTTTGTCGCTCGCGTATGAAGAATTACAATCTCCTAAAATGGCACCTGAATTGTGTGGAATTGATTGAAGAGTATCTTCCAGTGGGTAGAGTGATACTGATAACCTGATAAGTGATCGAGCTGCGCGACTGCAGTCTGCAGCTTTGCAATTTGAAGGTGTTGCCGACCCTCTTCAAGTAGCCAAGTTACTTATTCTCTCTCCTCTTGAACCCCTTTCCGATTAAGCCCCACTGCTACGCCCCTTCGTGAATGAGCTTCAAGCTTTAATAACAGAGTCAAGGTCAGTGTTAATAACATAACCGGTAGATCTAATAACAGGTTTCGAAGTACATGCGTAATTATTTTTTGTGGAAAACTAGTTACCCATTAAAATTTAGTCTCGGCTACTTTCTCCACCGGAGCATGACCGATGAGAGATTAATGCATCCCCACTGCCCCAACTTCACGTTTTCCCTGTTTCACTTTCAGTTTTTTCGGCAGTGCTTTTTTCGAGGTCTCGAACCGGATGTACAGCTTTTCCACTCCTATACAGTAAGGCCCTAATTAAAATGACGTTACCTTTCCATCTCAAATCTTTTACGCGCACCTTATTTATTCGTGTCGTCTATTGGCACTCGCGTCCCCTCCCATCCCATGGCCTTGCTTGTGAAAAATGCAGTTGAGATCCAAGAAACTAATTAATGCATCAGGTAAAGGTGTATACCCAGCTGTTATAGTAACTGTTTCATTATTACGAGTATAATTATTGCTACGCGTCAGTCCGATCTCGCACATATGTGAGTGCATATCTGTTTGTCTTACAAAATAGGTAGAACACGTGTAGAGTTATGTAGCAGAGATAAGCTGAGAGTTGGTATCGGTGTACTGTCATTGTGTTGGTCTAATATTTCATGGAACCTATATAACATGTTTAAATGATACCTGTTGGAAAGGTCCAGTTAATTCTGCATAGTTACTCACATAGAGCTTGTATAGCATGAATGTAAGATCGCAAATATAATGCCAAGTCCCAGTCATTTACCTTCGTATTTTCACAAGGCACAAGTACGGGGCGGGTATCGGAGATAAATTGAAGTTTTTCGAAACCGGTTCGCTGTACAAGTGCTTCAGTAGTTGAGTACGGTAAATTTGCGGTACTAGTCCGATTGGGCAAGTAACTGTATCCTACAATTTGTTATCAAAAATTGGAAGGTCTTGATTTCTCGCGCCTCGTAAATCCGTTCGCAAGTTTCCGCTTCGCGATTATTTCGTAACTTTTCTCCTGTTTCCTCTCCTTGCAGGCTGTCACAGCTTTCTAGAACGAGTTTTTGAAATTTTGGGCCCATTAATATCCGGTGTTTTGTACGCCGTCACCGCCGACATTGTCGATATGTGGAATTCGCGGCCGAATTACCTCCGACCAGAAACTGCACAGGCGTAAGTTGCTAGATCTGTAAATTTTCTCTGTATCTGGGTGAACCTCCTCCGGGTGGTAACTGGCAACCAAATACGCTGAGCGAACTTTTTTTACCAACTGCGACGAATTAAAATAATAATCGTTTTATCGCCAAGTACGTGCAATAAATAAAATAGCGTAATAGCTGCGCGACCGTGACTGGGTACGCGGGTGCAGTATAGAAAAACAAACCGGTTGGCAGCGCGAGGAGATGCTAAATTTTGGCAGAATGACGGGATTGTTCGAATTGTAATTTCGAATCTGTTATATAGGAGAGTGAATAATGGCGCAGGCTCGGAAAATTCAATTTTAATATTCTGTGGAACGAGGTTAAGTATACGAGTGTTAAGAAATACATACTTGCAACTGGCAAATCGTTGATAAGTATCATTTATCAATGTGTCATCGTTTGTTCTCAGCATGCGTGTAAACGTGCAAATCAACTCATAATCTGCACGTAATTACGTCGTTATGCTTGAGGTGTGGTGAGGCGGAAGACACTTTAGATCGATGTTTATACATCGTGTTTGACACTTCAATTATTTATTATTCGATTTTATTCAAATGCTAAAGTTTGGTTGCTTATCAGTGGCGCAGCCAGCAATTCTTGACCACTTACCAGGACCGGCGATTTTTCATTTCCTCACCTGTTGCAAACCTAAAATATCTAAACAAACAGACCCATATATATACTACAAGGTTGGGTCAAGGGTCAAATTACTCATCCCCCTCCCCCCTTCAAAAAACCTAATGTTTTACCCATGTTATTATAGCTTTTTAAACACACAAAACCAAACACATATAGGTGAACTGTTAGCGCGATCTTAGTGGCTGGAATAAGAACTACCAACTGCATAATGCCTATCATAACAGGTGGATCGATGTTTGATGGCTTAGTTTCGTTCTTTCTGTATTCTACATCATGAAATTGCACAAAGTTGGCAAAAGTTAGGTCAATTATAAGATTCTTTTGAATTTTCTTCTAGGTGCAACAACAGTTGCGCCGGCCCTGACCAGGACTCAAAGATTCAAAATCCAACTATTTGTTGATGTATTCTGATTTATGAAAATTACGCAGGGACGTACATGAATAGTTATTTCACCAGCTCGAGCTTTGGAGTTTATAAGCCAAAAAGTGATTTTTAAGGTTTTTCTCCTACGAGTGGGCGAACAGCGCAAGTGCTCCTGAAGAGGCTGGAGCTACAAAATCAGCGACTGTCTGCTGGGTGTTGGTACGTTGTTCATTGCAGAGAGGAACCGAAAGGTACCCTTCTAGCGGTGAGTATCGACGAGGAGGCAGTGAAGTGCCTGAGGAGAATGGGCAACAAACGCCTGGTTGATGTCAAGGTGTCAGTCTGAGGATAACAGAGAAAAGCTATACACTGAATGATAAGGGTATTGCAAATTAATCTGCACCAATGCAGAGCCGCTTGTTACCTACTGAGCAGGAAGCTGCAAAAGGGGCAAACAAATTTATGCCTGTTACAGGAACCGTGGTATCATCGGGAACAAGTAAGAGGCATACAGATGGCATAAGGGCACCTCTTTTGTGCAAAAAATGCAAGAGGACCACGTGCAGCGATATTTACGTATCAAGTGAGCTGCACAGTAATACCGGGATTTGCCCTACAGGATCTTGTGGCGGCCATTTTGGAATATGAGGAGGGAGGGAACAAGAAGAAGATAATGATATGCTCAGCATATTTTCTATCCAACTCTCGGGACCCTCCCCCAACTGATGAGCTCAGGGAACTGGTGGAATACTGTGTGAGGGAAAAGCTGAACCTTCTTGTCGGATGTGATGCCAACTCGCACCATACTATTTGGGGGAGTACAGGCACAAATCCGAGAGGGAAAACGCTAGTGGACTACCTTGCGACACAGGATCTGCTGGTTCTGAATGAGGGAAGCAAACCAACGTTTGTCACAAAAGTAAGGCAAGAAGTTATAGACATAACACTCTGTAATTCCAAACTTAGGGGCCGAGTCCAAGGATGGAGAGTGTTGGACAAACCGTCTTTATCGGAGATTCGGGCACCTAAGGAGGAACAAAGAGCTATTAGGAAAACAAACTGGGAAGCTTCAGAAATGATTTAGAAAGACTGACGAGGTACAACTAGCAACGGATTCAGAACGTAGACGACCTGGAAGCACAAGCCAGCATACTGGATGGTGCACTCAGGGACGCCTACGAGAAGAACTGTGAGCCTAAGATAATAAAAAAACTCACGCAAAACCATCTAGTGAACAGCAGAGTAGGGGAAACGTAGGAAAGACACTCGTAGAAGGCTGAGGGCTGCACTGAAAAATAATAACCGGCTTACTGGGAACTATATCACGAGGCTCAAAATGCATATAAAAAGGTGGTCAAGCAAGCCAAAACAGAGGGGTGGAGACATTTCTGCGAGTCTATAGAAAAGATACCGAAGACGGCACGCCTGCAAAAACTTCTCAGTAAGGAAAGGAGGGTGGAAGAGGGGCCGCTCGAACCCCCTTCAGGTGGTTTTTCTATCACTCCGAGAGAGGCAATAGAGCACCTCATTGACACGCACTTTCCGGGAGCAAAAATCATGGAAAACACACACCCGCAGTCAGGAACTAACTGTGTGCAAAGCGGAATGGATTGGGAAACGGCAAAGGAGAAGGCCAAATCCTACAGGCCGATAAATCACTCATCATTCATGCTAAAAACCTTGGAAAGGCTGATAGGCACCTAAGAGAGATTACCCTGAAAAGGTTCCCACTACATGAAAATCAGCACGCATGTAGGGAGGCAGATCAGTAGAGTCATCACTGCAATCGCTTGTTACAGCAATTGAGAGAGGCATGACTGGCGGAGATTATGTTCTGGCAACATTCATGAATATACAGGGAGCGTTTGACGCGACCTCTCATGAATCAACAGAAACAGCCCTGAGGGAAAGGGAGGTGAAGGAAAGCTTAATAAACTGGATTGTATCTATGCTAAAAGGCAGAATGATCCGGATAACATACCAACAAGAACGGATCCATGCAACTACCATCAGGGGCTGCCCACAAGGGGGAGTACTCTCTCCCCTACTGTGGAGCCTGGTAGTGGACAGTTTGTTGGAGGAGTGTAATGGTCAAAAAATATACACACAGGGCTAGGCTGATGATTTGGCTGTGGTGGTAACCGGCAAATTTCCGGGAACTATCGCAGAGTTACAGTAGTGGGAAGCTGGGGACTCCGATATGTGGGAAAATGGTGTGTGAAAAAGGGGTTATCAATAAACCCGGAAAAAACTGAGATCACTCTTTTCACCCGTAAAAGGAAAGGCAAGGAGTTGTTCAAGGTGCAATACAAGGGAAGACCGTTAGCCCTCACAGAAAAGGTGAAGTACTTAGGAGTATATCTCGATGAAAAACTCTCCTGGCGGGATCTCGTCTCAGATAACATAAGAAAAGGGATTGAGGCTCTTTGGGCTTGCCGCAGTCTTATCGACAGGATCTGGGGATTCTCTTCTAAAATGATGCACTGGATATATACCGTTGTATTACGTCCCAGAATCACATATGCGGCCATTGTGTGATGGGGCCGGGTCCACCTGGCCAAAGTCAGAGAGGAACTAGACCACATGCAAAGGCTCGCGTGCATGATGACAACGGGGGCAATGAGTACGGTGCCGACAAAGGCACTGGAAATGCTCCTTAATTTGCCGCCACTCCACATTGCTATCGAAGCAGCTGCGATAATGGGAGCTTATCGTCTGTGTCAACCAAGAGAACCGTGTCACCATACTATGGACCCCGGGACACTGCGGCATAAAAGGGAACATGATGGCAAGCTAGCGAAGAAGGGCATAAAAAGGAACTGGCAATACCCAGGCCGTGTCTTCCTGTAGCATACAGCGTCATAAAATCCAAAGTCAAGGCTTGAATTAGTAAGCTGACGGAAATGCACTGGCGGTTGGCCAGTGGCATGACCGTCAGCAAAACACTTATAGTGGACGCCCCCAGTAAGTATGCCAAGTTCCTATTAGGGCTTGACAGGAAACATGCAAGGCTCATGGTCGGACTACTATAACCGGTCATGGGGTCACAAAACACATGTGGTATAAAATAGGAGTGGTAAAAAGCGGCTCCTTTAGGTACTGTGGAGAAGAGGAAGAAACCTCGATCCATATCATATGTCAATGGAGTCTCTTCAAGTTATAAGCGATCTTAGAAGAACTTGAAGAAATTTAACCGAATCTAAAAGAGTCTTCTAAAAAAATCCGTAAATAGTCGAAAAGAGTCTTAGTGTCCTGAAAAAGTTCGCGATAATTTCACAGAGTCTTAAATGAGTCTAGAAAAGTTTGACAGAGATTTTTTTTTTAAATTAGTAAAAGCCACTTAAAATAATTTTAACCAGCCTAAGAGTCATGAAACAGCTTCGAAGAATCCACCCACCTCTGGATCGAGGAGGTCAAAAATTTAGAGACGCGTTCCGTTCTCGTAGGAATTTTACTAATTCGTTTCTCTTTTTTTCAAATGCTCTGACACCTCAAAATGTTTTACATGAAGTCACTCGTACTCGGGATGATGATTCATAAATCATAACACATTTTACGGCTCCTATAAATCTAATCAACAGAAAAGATAATTAATTGTCCGGTCTGTCACCCATTCTCAATGAATTCAAACTGGTTTCACTCGGGTTATAAAAACAGATTTCATTAAATCAGGGCTTATCTTATTTTTCGTTTCTGTCTTACGACCTACGTTTGAAAATGCTTTTTGCCGAATAACTGTCGTCTAAAAAATTAATTATTTTTTACCAACGAAGACTTTTAGCGTCTAAGAACCTTGTAGAAAACCGGTAGGTAACTATACGAAAGTTACCGTACATTCGCCTACGTCCAAAAGATTTCAGACGCAAACGTTTGTGAAAAAGTTTCGTGAATTTGTTCGCAGATGATAAATAAATACACGAGATAATAAAGCGTCATTCTGGTTGAGGAAGTAAGTTACAATGAATTAGCCAATAGCGCTTATATTGCTTCAACTTGATCTTCTCTCCCACTTCATTTACAGTTTCTGTCTGTGTCATTTTCCATGTATCTTCAGGATTGTCAAGAGAAAATCCAAGAAAGGGAAACAACGGAAAAATTGTGCTACTTGTCTCGGATCCCTCCAAGATGGTAACCATAGGCGCAAATAAGGGGGTGCTCCCCCAAACTCTGAAAAATTACCAAAGAAAATGATGCAGGAGCGGGGTTGCTTCATAATACGGGGCTTAAGCCCCCTCCCCCAGTTCTGAGCCTTGCTTGCGCTTCTGATGGTAACTGAGTAGATTAGTGAAAATCCTTCGTGTTTCGAACAATTTCGTGATGGCTATTCTTATCTTGAAAACGAAAATACTATGAAAAGTGTCCTATCAAAATGTTTCGACTAGTTAATTTTCGACTGTTGACGTCAGTGCATCTCATGGGAGGTCTACACCTTCATCTTATGTAGTTCCGTTGTTCCCACTCAGTCACCCCTTTCGCTCAATTCTCGTCTGGTGTTCTCACTAAATGTCCAGCACAGGGGCGGATTCAGGGAATAAGTTTAGGGGGGGGGGACTTGGGAAACCATGCACAAAATTTTTTGCCCTCTCTTTGAAACGTTTCACGGACTTCCTTAATGTAATAAAAGGGAAGACGGAAGTGTAGCATTACAAAAAATTCTTTTTTCTTCTTCTTTTCTTTTTCTTTACGTTACTTTCTTTGAATTGGGGGCTCCCCCCTCGTAAATCCACCACTACAAATTTTTATTTTTTGACCCAATGGGCTATGCTCCTAATACCTGCTCTTTAAATAACAGTGGCTTTATCTTTAGTTTGTCAATCCAACGAATGTCCAGAATATTTCTTAGTAAGCTCCCGTGTGTTGATTGAACTGTTTCTAGCTGTTTTTTGGTTAAGGCCAATATCTGAGCTCCATATAATAAAATTGGGTACACACAACTTTCTAAGATGTTGATTTTTGTTCGAATTTCCATTTTGCTTTGGAATATTAGGTACTGATGCCCCACAAGGCCCGATGCACAAATAAGACCCACCCCTCTTGTCTCGTTGTTTAGGTTCGATGTAGTGAAACTTTCTCGATAGGGTGACGTAGGGGTGACGACACTGCTCTATCACATTCGAGCGCGTTGGTTACAAGCGGAAGCCAGAAAACAGTAAAATGTGGTGATTTTCAAATGCTGATGTTATTTCATATAAATTATGAAATGTAAAAACTTTTTTCAAAAAATTAGCTACAATAAGGCGTATTTGCTTTTTTGATTAGGTTTACCCCACGCCATGCCAATACATTTGAAAAAGTGATCCACCTTGTGTCCTAATAAGACCCACCATCGTAAATTTGATTTTTAATGAAATTTTTTTGCTTAGAACGAGCACTCTGGAGGAAAAGAGTGGTTCGAAATAAAACAATAAATCATGAAGCTGCAATGTTTACGAAAAATATATTCCCTTCTATGAGTGTAACGGGTAAAAAATAAAAATGTTTTTGATCAAAAATTGCCAAAAATTTATGTAGGTAAACTAATTTTGTACAAATGGTCAAAATATATTGAATTTCCTATTGTTCTTTTCTTGTTGGTGTTTTCTCGCATTTCAATACAACTAGGGTCGCAAAAAAAAAAAAAAAGTTGGGCCTAATTAATTAGTAACAGTTGTTTCTAATAAGGCCCAAAATTGTTTTTTTTTTATGGAAGTCTTCCTCTCAGCTCTCCTTGGTTAAAATATAAGAACAAAATGGTCGTTCGCTAGTAAAAACTTTGAAGTTTCATGCCCTAAAAACATTTTCATATCAATTCTGTGGCGAGTTATTTTCAAAAAAACACTTTACTGAGCTGTATACGGCATCGGTATCTTTATTTCAAGTGATCAAAATCCTTTTCACGTGTTTTGAATCCGCGTTGAGAATTCCAAACCATTTTGTTTGTGAACAATACAATTTGTCCTAGATATTTGAAACTGCCCACTACCTTCAGTTTTTTGTTATTTATGACGATTGGATTGTTACTATTTTTTGACATACTTTCGTTTTTGCAAGTTCATATGCAAACCAACTTTCTTACATTCAATATTTTATGTCTCGGTTGTCATTTGCTGTAATTCTTTAATATCATTAGTAACTAAAACCATCGGCGGCCAAGGTTGTTTGGCCACTTCTCATTAATGTTGATCCTCTTTTCCTCCCAGTTCATTTTTTTCAAAATGGTATTAAATAAGTTGCGTGATAAGGGGCTCCCTTGCCAGGCGCGAAACTATAGGGGTGTGGGGGTTGAAACACCCCCGAATAATTTGGCAGCCTGCAAATTTTAAACTGTTCATTTGAATTTTTCATTTTTTATGAATGTTTGTTTGTTTATTTTTTTTTCAACTAAAAAATATTTCTATTAGAAAATCCGCAAATTTTTAAAAAACTTGGTCGGCGACTTTTTAGTTTTCAAAAAATATTTGTCGACAAAATTTTTTGTCCACCTCCCTAAAAAGTGCAATTTCGTTTCTGAAAATGAAATACCCTGGACTCCTGTCAGAGACTAGTCAGTCAAAAGCCGAAGGCGTCCAGCTGAGTATTGAACATTATCTGAAAGGTTGAAACAAAGCTGAAACATGGAAGACATTTCGAAAATCTGAAAGTCGGTAGCAAACGTTGAATTTTGGATTTCAATCACTATTCTGTTTTTACTAGATTCTCTGTTTGACCCTGTTTGACCTATATAGAGCCTGAAATTTGAGAAAGTTGAACATTATATTAAAATCTTAAAGTTGAGAGCAAAAGACTTATTTTCCAATGTCGCAAGCTGAATCCGATAGCAAATATTCTATTGTTTAGTTTACGGGCTTTGATCCTGGTGAATATAGGAGGGAAATTAGTCTGGAACAAATGTCAAAACTTCATGTGTTTTTCCCATGAGAACGAAAGTGAGCTTACGGCATGGATTCTCTACATCCGATCAACCGAAAACTTTGTAATTTTTTTATTTATTTTATTTTATTGGAACCAATTTAGGAGACGAATCAGAGGAAATTCAGAAAAAAAGATCACCAAGGGTAAATAACGACCACCTGTGTAAAGGAAGTTAAGTGTTCCACTCAAGTATTCCTAGCATCCTTCCAGCTTACCCTCCCAGACTAGGGTATGCTCATGTGCGCAAATGTGAGTACTTGAGGGATAAGGTTCCAGTCTGCATTTGCAGGGACGAAACTATGGGGGGATGAAACATTCCCAATAATTTGGCAGTCGGAAAATTTTGAAAATGTTCATTTGAATTTTTCATTTTCTAAGAACGTTTGTTTGTTTTTTTAATTAAAAAATATTTTGAGTAAAAAATTGGCAGGTTTTCAAATTTAAAAAGAATATTCGTCGGAAAATTTTCCTTCTCCACCCCCCTCCCCCAACTGAAAGTCAAGTTTCATCTGTGCCCCTTGCCTTACCGCTGGTTTTATTGGGAACCTGTCCCCTTCCCGTTGCAAATGGATAAATGCTTCAGCTTTATTTTTAAGGGTTTTTATAATTTTATGAAAAACTTCCTGGACCTGTAGGCTTCCCAAATTTTGTCGTGATAAATGCAGTCAAAGGCTTTATTATACCCAGTGAAGAGGAAATGAAGATCCAAGTTGTATTCCTTCGTCTTGGCTAAAATTTGGTTCAGGATGTGTACTTGTTCTATGGTAGATCTTTTCTTTCTGAAGCCAGTTTGCTCTTCAAGTTGATTAAAATTAAGGATGGGGTA
Source organism: Acanthococcus lagerstroemiae (assembly GCA_031841125.1). Lineage (NCBI taxonomy): Eukaryota > Metazoa > Arthropoda > Insecta > Hemiptera > Eriococcidae > Acanthococcus > Acanthococcus lagerstroemiae. The sequence goes on along the minus strand of CM063113.1, from coordinate 28,036,037 downwards.
AATTCTGTTCTTTACAATTTTAGAAATATTTTGCTATCTTTTGAAGTCAAGCTGCTTGGACGATAATTATTTATATTTCTTCTGGTGCCAGATAGGGGTTAAGCCGCCCTAGGCCAACAATTAAAAAATAATAGTAATAAAGTCATTTACCGTTGCATTGTTATCTACATTTTCGAAAAATTTACCGCCCTCTAGAAAATTAGTCGCTCGAAGCCACGGTTTCGTAGTATGGGCGTAGCTAAAACTTTTTCTAGGAGAGTGCAGAAAGGTAGAATTTGTGCAGGTGCAAGTCGCTGCTTCGCCATCAGTGTGGCGCTAGTCACACATTTTCGTTGTCTAGCGTCTAGGCCTCTATAGACACATCCTATTTTCTGCGAATTTTATTCAGTTGGCTTTAAATATTCGAAAATAATCTTGTGAGCACTAGAACATGATTTTTTTTCAAAACCCAGGGGGATGGCTTTCTTTGCCCTCTCGCTGGCTACCCTCATGCTTCGTAAGCTTCTAGGGAAATACGACGCTTGATTTTTTTCTATCACTTTTTGTGTAATAGATCATTTTTGCCACATTCCGTTGAATGGGTAGGTGTAGTTCAGAATTCTAAAATTTTATTGAATAATTAGTTAGGGATTTAGTTGCAATGTTTTTAAAACGGCGTACAATGAGGAAGAAGCAAATTACTTCTCCCTAAAGCCTCTATGTTAAGGCGCATTGAAAAACAGGGTCAAATGTCATGCTATTTTGTGACGTTTGCAACACGCTCAGGGATAAAAGTTGAAGTACCTTTTTTATAGAAAATTTAATTAGCTTCAATTTTTAACATAACTCATTTCACGTTTACGGCCACCGTTGACGAGTTTTTGGCTCAAACCGATTTTTGCCTCGCAGTTGGAGGTGACACAAGGAGGGTTCTGAACAGTTTTAAAGCAGTGTCACGGATGGTATCCAAATGCTGTGCACCAATTTGCGCTTGTCAGTATTCCCCCCCCCCATTTCCATTCATTTTCGGGTCTTTATTTACCAGGACTAGATAGAAAAACGTGAGGAATAAGCTTTTCATTCGTTTTCACACTTGCCATCATTCTATTGTTCTGATAACCGCTGACGCCTATTGCTATTCATCACCCTCAGCAAGCCAGCGGATGATCAGAATTCATAGATCACGACTGTATCCTCATGCACCTTTTGCAATTAGGTCTGTACGTGCTGCAGCGCGGAAATTGCTTGGACCACAGCATCCTTGACGATCTGCCGCACGTTCTGTTGGAAGTGAAAACTCACTGCGCGGTGTCGGTTCGATGGCGAACCAGAATCGAACCTTCGACTGCATTAATAGCTCGGTAGGTGGTCGACATTCGATATTAATACCTTACCAGAATATTAATAATACCTTTTTACGCGTGCAAATGGCGGGGAACGAAAAATTCAGATACCTACTAATCAATGCCGCGGCAGCGTGCATGAAGAACAACACCTGTTGTCGATTGCCAAATCATTGGTAGTAAATATTTATTCCGAATCCACTCGAAACCCATTTCTGGGCGGATTATCGAGTAAGCGGTACGTCCCATGGACGTTTATTCGCTTTATTAATATTGATAATGCAGAGATGCTGTTGCGCTGTTGGTTCTGCAATGAGGCACTTCATGTATGTGTGACCCCGTTTTTAGGAAGAAGAAAAAGAAGCCGAAACTCGTACACCCACGCGCGTCCTTGGTCACTACTGGAAATCTAAGCGAATGAAAAATATATATAATCGTTCGGCGTGAAATTTATTCGTAAAAGTTCGCTCGCTGATAACGATGTCAAAATGATGAAACGTCGAGTGGACCGGTTGATGGTGTTGAGAGGATGACACTCCAGCGATAACCGAAGAAATGATTGGGAACTGGTTGATGGCGTTGAAAGGGACGCTTGAGCGACAACCGACGAAACTGACGCAACTTTTCGAATGATTTATGTTTTAATAAACATTTGCGGACGGAGAAAGTGTGTGTATTGGAATTCGAAGCAAATTTCACTGTGCATTGGGCACTAGATGTGACACACTGGCACCGCTAGATTTTCTCGGGGAGTCAACACCCATTTTCAAGTTTCAAGAGGAAACCCGTGACTGTTCCGGTGACATGAGGCGTTGTGTGAAAACCTGTGTGTGCAGATGCTCCAACTGCCATCCTGGCAGTGCCCTTGCTGTGACATACATGTACATAGCATGGAGTGGTTCACAAGATTCATAAGATCGGCGTGAGAACAGTCTTCATATGACCAGCTTCGATAAATCCTCTACCGACCCTACCCTATATTTGAAAGAATACCTATCCATTGTGTCTGAATTTCATCCTGCCACTCCGTGTTTTATAGATGGCTCCAAAGTTCAAACCTTCACGTCTAGTGCTTTACATATTCTTCTAAGTTGTAATAATTCAGCTGGTATCTCATCCACTTCTAGAGCTTTCCTTTTCGTTAAATCTCTTAATGCTTTGGTAAATTCACCTCTTAAGATTGAATCTCCCCTCTCTTCTTCTTCCATATCTTCCTCCCTCTTTATTCTTATCTCTTCATCCCTATTATTACTATAGGTACATATAGTCCTGCTACATACTCTAGCTACCTTTTCACTTTAACTTCAGCTGTGTAAATAGGCTTCCCCTCCTAATTGGTTATATTACTTGCTTTCTTCCTTCGGTCTTCAAACTCCATTTTTAGGGTGTTTGCCGCGCGGAGCGCTGCAAGCAAACACCCTATTGCAATTGCTTTTTCATTTTTTTTTTTCTTTAAATACGAGTGAATTGTTTACAGCTCATAGTTCAGTTTTAGCTCAGTTGCGTTTAGATCGTTAGATCGGTCTTAAGACGGAGGCGTGTGGTTCGATTCGTATTTTACTCATAACAGTATAATTGTGCGACTCTGTTCTACAAAAGGAACTATTTCCTCAAAGAAAGTGAAGACATTAACTGGATTTAGAAGAGGTAAGTGTATTGTTTGTTTGTATGAAATGGGTTCTCAGTTGAATGAGCGTGTATAATGTATTTGAATCGAACCAAGTACAAGCAACATTCTGTGGTACTCTTATCTGGAAATTTTCCGAGGAATAATGCGATGTGAGTTATGTCTCATAAATATGTCAGCAGTATTAAGTAATTGGTAATTTTGGTATTCTGTTTCAGAGGTCTTTCACGAATATTTCGTTTCTCGTTTGACTATTTACTTTCCTCTTTCATTATCAGTCAGGATTGAGGAATCATCCAAAACCATCAACATGCCTTCAACCACGAATTTGAACTTCTATTATAATTGTGTAGCGGAATTGATGAAAAACGTGAATAAATAATTGGCAGATCACGTTTTGTTTTTGAAATGACAGATTATTTTCCTCGCATTAATAGTTCACGAATTCACAGGAGTGGAGCATAGAGCTAATGTCTTTTCGTCTTATAAACATTGTAATGAGGAGTGAGAACACATTAATGTGCGTTTTCTGAAGTGAGAACACAACTTTATTTGAATGGAAGTAAAATTCCTCGTTTATTTGAATCGAAAAAAAATTCCTGTCCCTCTGAATTGTTATCAGCAGTTGACAGTTCATATTCGTTGAAACTCCTGACGTTTTAAATTCCTTGGATTTATGTCTTTTGAATTTATTTTTTGTCTTGTAAAGGTAGAGTGTTTCATTTCTGCTTGCCACTTGGAATGAATTAAACGGAAAATGGAAATGTATTCTAGTTTTCTAGTATGTTCTGGGTTGATCAAAGTCTGCCGGGTGATTGCAGTTTGCAGCTTCACATTTCGAAGCCTTGAACTTTCATGATGTGCGTGTAGCGTCCTGAGCTTTTATGTTCCCGGGTCCAGGGTGGTCCGGGGGTAAAAACGAAAAGAAGACTTCAGATTCTTAGAGCATCATTCGCTTATCAAAAAATACCTTTTCTACACTAGCGCTTCTACAATTTGCATAACCCCAATGGCAAACACCCTGTTACTACCTCGCAATCCGCGAGGTCGTTTGTTACTTTTCTATGGGCCAAGTCTATTTGTCCTTTATTCATAAACTCTTCTATCTTATCACTTTTTTCTTTCATCCATTTCTCCTTTGCCTTCTTACGCTCTCTCTTTATTTCATTCCTTAACTTTTGAGAAGCTAATCTACCTTCCCTATCGTTTGCATTCCTATATTTCAGATGGTGAATACATACCTGTAATTTTTCGGATCTGCCCTCTCAGTGGATCTTTCAAAATGGGAGGTTGAACCAGAAAAATTACATAAATGGATTCAGCGTTTCTAAAATCTGAGTGACCGATCGTTTTCATGCTTTTACTCGATTTCTGTGGTTCGTAATGTTCAACGTTGAAAAAAAAAGTGTTCTTTCTACTTTAAATTTAACTGGGGCCATTGACCTTTGAACCATTTTTATCTCAAAATTCTCTGTACGTACTCCATCTTTACACTAATGAGAACGACTTTTTATGGTTAAACCAATTTTTCGTTCTAACTTGATGTTTTGAAAGCTTTAGAGCCAAATTGCAGATTTTTTAATGCAGAATCTTTTGCTATGTTCCCTCCCCTGTGGGACCGCTCAAGATTATTCTATTTCGAAAAATTGGTCTGATAGGTTCTTATATACCAAAAGAAAGCAGAACATTTCAAAAACCGCCAAATTTTGTGCAGCCCTTATCGAGATCCTCTTTTCATCATCAATTCAGACGCTTTTCTCATTTGAGAAGCAATCACCCAAATGTATTTCCTTTCCACATTCGCAAGCTCGTTCGACTTCTTTCGTGTGTTTCTATTCGAGTACCGGTTCGGACGCATTTTCCTTTTAGCTTCTCAATGTACTTATCGCGTTTAATGAAATAATCGATCAACCGTCAATAACTGCAGCGAGTAAACTGTTTACCAATCTCGGCGAGTGAGGCGGTTTACGTATTTGTATCGTTATAAGCCGGCGAATATGAAAAATGCGTTCTCTACCGTATTCCATTAACTAAAAATTCCGTTTCCAACACCGGTAGAAAAGCGCATTTATGTGCTCGAGTGTTTCAAAGCGAAATAAATATCCGCATTTCGCCAGGTAAAAATAGGTGTTTTGGTATTCGGTGTTTCTCGAGTCGAGTCGCTGTAGCGCGTGAAGTCGTTCACCGAAACGATACAGGAGTTGAGATATTGAAATTCGCGAGGAAAAAAGAAATCGAGCCGAACTGTAATATGTCGTCGTGATTTTCAAATATCCTGGTCGGCGGGTTCAACGGTTCTGGGAAGTGGCAAATTAATTTAACTACACGGATTTGAAACCTGTAACTGTGCCGTTGTTGATCAGATTTGAAAAACTAGCGCTGCTTAAATTTGAGCGAAGTGGGCTGTCTTGAAAGTATATATACATGTACCTAAAATGTTTTACAATATATTATGTAAATAGTTGACATGTATATCGAAACATGTCTCATATGTTTGTAGATCAACTAATCACTACATCCCAACGTTACCAGTTGTAGGCTCCTTAAGACCTTAACCGACTACCTGAGTACTGCAAGTAGAGTATAAATTACGAAGTACAAAATAGTGGAGAGCCATGACGTGAAGGCGACAGAACCATTCCGATCTTCTTAGTTTCTTGATTGCGTAACAGCGGCGTCGTTTGCTATTAATTTGACTTGCTCTTAGTTTGACATCGATTCAGTGGCAGATCCAGGGAGCTATCCTGAGGGCAGTTTGAAATACCTATGTAAGAATAGTTTCATAAACGTTTCCTCATGAGTATCATTTTCTCTCCCGCGTAATGCCGTCAATCACCAGTGGATGACACCTTAAGGAAATTTTTTGTTTTCAAACTCTAATAACTCCTAGTAGTAACGTTTTTTAAAAATGGTAAAAAGCTCAAAATGAGCCCACATTCATTAGCTTTCAAAAAGTGGTTTAGTTTTTCAAAAATCGTTGACCAAATTTTTTTGAGAATTTTTTTAAACGGTATCGAATTCAAGGTGTTGATGACACACCAAAAGTGCATTTTACTAATGGATGACACACTTTTTGTTCAATAGCTGACACCAAAAAAATAAATTAATAAAAGTCATAAAATCATTTATTTCAAAACAAAAGCTTCATACTTTTTTAAACAAGAATCGCATACGTAATCCTTGTCGTCGTCTAAGCCTGCACAAGCGACGTGAACCCAAATTTTACATTTACGACACAATCCACCCATTCTTCTCTTGAATCGCTGTAATTTTCTGAAAATCAAAACGTATTTTAGTGTAGGTAGGTATAAAAAGAAATTGATTCAAAACCAGGTAGGTAAGTACCTATCTACTCAGGCCCGTAGCCACAGCCATCTGCGGTAGGGGGTGCTGACTGTTTACCAGGGGGGGGGGGCTTGAGGATACACATAATATACGTATAATGTGAATATTTCTACGAGGCACTGGTGTAGCCAGGGGGAGGCGAGAAGGGGGCAAATTCCCTCAGAGGCACCTGAAATTGAATGTAAAATATGCAAAAATGAGCAATTTTTTGCCTTTAAAACACGTTTTTTTGAAAAATTTTCGCTCGAGCAGTAATTTTAATTTTATTTTTATTAATATTAGCGATCTTTAAAAGTACCTCAATCCTCAATTTTTGACTTTTTCTCCCTTGAAAATCTTACTTTGCTCCTTTCCCCCCGCTCGCCCTTGAGAATATCCCGGCTACGCCACTGTTGTCGTCGATTTTTATGGTGAGTGTCAAAAGAAAACGAAATCCGAATGGACGACCAGAGCAGCTTCGACGAAGTTTTTTTGCGAATGTATCGCGAGCGTACGCGGCTGCTCAGGTCTCGGGTATCTCACCTCGTTGTCTAAACAGCCTCGAGTAACTTAGCGAGAGTGTACTGGGGCCATTACATAAAAATCCCATTCCCAATCCAAGAGTCCCAAATTAGTTACCGACGTTTCTTGTTCTAAATTTTAAAATGTTTCTGTGATATCAATTCTCTTCATCCCTCCTTTCTTTTTTGTTCAGCGCAGTGATGATTTATCTTTGCCTCGGGGGGCTAAGATACCTTTAGAGGGGGCTCAAACCCAGCTTGCTCCCCATGGTTACGAGGCTGTATCTTCTGAGATTTCTTTACCTTCTCAATAAAAACATACTACTTGATCATGTTCTCCTTAATAGTTTTTCCTTGGTCGGGGAGGCGCCATAGTATCTAGGAATAGAAAGGAATACCAACGAATAAAAATTAGGTACGTATGACGAAGATACAGCTGAAAATTCTTTATAAAAACGATCTAAAACAGAAGTGTCATCCATTAAAAATCATTTTTCTCATGAATTCTCCAATAGATGACACAAGTGTCATCCATTAAAAAATAGTGCAACTTGTTTATCTAATAGCGGACACCCTCTTTTATCGCTGCCATTTTAGTGATAATGCTATATTGATGATCCAGATGTACACTACAAGCATTCTTCTTTCACATGGTCCTTAGTTGAAATTATTCGGCTTATTTCTCAATTATTTATGACTTTTTTTCTTAAATTTTATATACCCTTAAGAAATTTGGAAGAAAATCAATGAAAATCGGCAGTTTCGAAAATTTTGGCAAATAACTTCGTCTAAAATTTTTTTCACAACAGCTGATAATGAAAATACCAACATCAACGATACACTAGGTTGGTATCAATCAGCGTGTATGATCAGTTTGGCCAACTCACTCGTCACAGTTTTATTATAGCAAAAATTAGTTAGGTGTGTCACCCACTAGGGCGAATGACGGTGTATATAAAATTCTCAACGACTCCCTGAAATTGAAATCCCTTAGTGCCCGTATAAAACTCTTCCACACTGGTTCAAGGCCTTTTATGAGACTCTTTCAGCCTTACTTAGACTTTTTGGGCTCTTCCGAACTTGATCAGACTTTATAAGACTTGGAGGCTGCTGTAGGAGACAGGATTTCAGCTCAGGGTACACTACCCATTAGGGTGGTCCTTACCTATAGCTGACATAAAATGTTGACTCGTTTTTTCACTGCACCACCATCTAAAGTTGTTCCTTTTTATTGAAAAAAAAAGTTCATATGAAATTTCAGCTTCCTGAGTTTGAAAAAAAAAGTGGTGCCGCGAAGCCCTTGAAGTTATGAATGTTCAGAAAATATAAAATTGTATTTATTATTGTATAGGGAGTATTATATAATAAACTTTATTTGAAAGTACATGAAGGGTGTTTTGCCGATACGCCGTGTCTTTGTGGTCTATTTATACCTACATACATTTTGTTCATATTTGTATACGCTAGCGGCCTATACCTTGAATGTATCCCCTGAGGTCTGGTTGGCCGAGTGGATAGCGCATTGGTGTCAGAATCCGGAGGTTCCGGGTTCGAGCCCACGTGGCAACTCGCCAGAATTTTCGACCGTTCGGCCATAAGGGAAGAGGGCTAAGATGGCCCTAACAGCCATCCCGACGTCTCTGAAGTCATGCTCGAAAGGGCGGATTCCAGGACTCGGGTGGAGAGAAAATTAGAAAAAGAAGCCCATATCGGGCAAACGTGTAGCTCACCCTCCATTCCTTTCGTTCCTGCGCTATTTGTTGGAATTGTTTGTTTTTTAGGAACAGATCGATCTCATCCTTCCACCTAATTTTGGGTTTTCCTCTTTTCCTTTTTTTGTCCTAGAAACCAGAATGTGCTTTGTAGTAGCGTGTATTCCAGGCAAGCAAAGTAAACGCCGCTTACCCTGAAAATTCTCGGGAAAATAAGTTTTTATATACAATATCAACTTCAACTTATAACAAATAAAAGATAATGAAACATTGGACAAAACAGCGACTGTATTGACGCTTATGACGCTTACGCTTAAGTATTGGGAAGTTAACCAAAAGTACCTATGTTGGTAGCCCTGCTCCTACAGCAAGGGGATAATTTTACTCGTTCATATCAAAAACGTGTAAGAAGAGTGATCTTTGAACGCCTTTGGCATATTATAAAATCGTTTTTGAAAACGAGTTGGTTGAAATAGTTTCAGCTAGCATTGAGCTATCAAGATAAAAAAGAATTACCTTCATGGACACTTTCTTAATGAAATTACGTGAAATTGAAAATCGCGATTTTTGACATACGAGTGGTAGAACAGGGAAGCTGAAATAATCCCCCAGATGAATCCAATGTGTTGAGTGTCACTTAGTTTGTGTTAGTGTGCTACACTAGCGCTACATAGGCAATGTTAACCCAATATGATAAATTCATGGGAGATGTACATACTGGCGTTTGGTAATCCTCTTACATGTATATTCATTATTATTGGTCAGCGAGATATACGTTGGATATAACGCTCCTTTTCCATACTGCACGCACTGCACGACTTACGCTCCGTCTCTGTGTTAATTACCAACACAAAAACACACTAGCATGTTCAACGCGACGAAACCTGTGCGTTTGGTTGCGTTCTAGAAGCACTTTGAGTCAGGCCTGGCTCGGGTGGCTACACACAGTCGTCAAAGTTGACAGTGAAACGTGTGATCATGTTCTTCTACTAGTCAACGCGTTATGTTTGAATGATCTGTGTTTTTTGCCCCCAAAATGCGTACTTGAAATCTTATTTAAAACCGTTTTTGCGACTTACTCTCAATGAACAATTAGAAATTATTAATGGTGGGAAGCCTAAACCAAAATTACCATTTTTAAAAACTGAGCAAAAGAGAGGTGGTTCGAATTTTAATAGACATTGCCACATATCGCAATATGAAAACATTTTGTGATTAATCGGTTGTGAAGATGGTGGAAAACTGTTTTATTGGCCATGTCTATTCAGGGATATACTGATGGGGGGGGGCAACTCCCCCCTGTAAGAATTTTTCGTTCAGCAGTTGGGAAAATTTACTATTTCAATCAGGCAGAGTTGGGAAAATCCAACAAGTCGAAAGGTTTTTTTTTTGCTTTGATACTTTGGAATTGAGTTGCCAAGTAGGAAAAATTCGACAAGTCAAAGGTATTTTTTACCGTGTTGTTTGGGAATTTTGAGTTGAGTCAGTTGGAAAAATCCAGCAAGTCAAAAGGTTTTTTTTTGCTTTGATACTTGATAATTTTGAGTTGAATCAGTTGGGACTTTCACAATTCCCCCCCCCCCTAGGAAAAACTCTTCGGTGGTACGTCCCTGTGTCTATTATTCGTCACAGAAAAGAATAAATGCATATGGAATGACCCTACACAGGGATACGACAATTTGAACAATTTCATCAATGCCATTTTGTAGTAGCATGTCTCATACTTTGATTCTGATTTTTACTTCACCTCTACGCTTATCACTTACCTCCTAGGAAAAATCCCGCACGCTACTGGTGCTTTGGTATGCCCATCGGTTGGGAGGTAGCCTGGCTACGTATTGATCTCATCATTGAATGGGCAGTCTTTTTATTAGTCTTGAGGTGAGGGACCAGGCAAGGGAGCCGTACGTAAGAATTGAAGCGACACACATATTTTAGATTTCGCTTTTTTGGTCATTTTTGAAGTTTCCTTTAAAGATATATTTGAGAGCCCAAAATTTTTTCCATGCCAAAGTGATCCTACGATTTATTTCTTTTTCTGTTCTATTTTCTAATGAAATTATTTGTCCCGGGTAGATTGTTTCCGATACTATTTCCAGTTTTTTCATTGGGGGGGGGGGGGAGTGTAGTTATAATTTTCGATTTTCCGGTGTTTATTGTCAGTCCCGCCTTTTTTCCTTCCTCGTTCAACTCTTTAATCGTTCCTACCACCTCCTCCAGTGATTCCGATATAAGCACTATATCGTCTGCAAATCTCAAGTTGGATAGATTTGTTCCGTTTATCTGTAGACCTTTGTCTTCCCATTCTACCTTTCTTAGGATCTCTCCCAAAGCTGTATTAAATAAAATGGGAGACAATGGATCCCCCTGGCGAACACCTTTTTTTATTTCGAAGTACGATGCGGCTTTGTGGGTTTGCATAGATATTCCTTATTAGTTTTGTTAGTTGTGTGGGAAGCCCTTGCTTTTGCACTGAGTGACTTTAGTATGAATTTATGGTCAAGAGAGTCGACGGCTTTGTTGTAGTCAATGAATGCCAGGTTCAATCAGCGATGGATTTCCCAATAGGCACATTAGACAAGTGCCTAGGGCGGCAGATCTTTGTACAAAAACAGTGGAAAAAAGGAAGGAAATTCGGAAAAAAATAAGAAGACGAGGCAGAGACGAAATTTGACGTTCAAATGGGGGAAGGGGGGGGGGTGAAAAAGAAAAACTTGCCGAAAAATATTATTTGTAAACTAAAAATTCGTCGACAAAATTGTTTAAAAAATTGAAGATTTGTCGAATTTTTAATTAAAATATTTTTTAATTGAAAAAGAAACCAATACAAACAAACAAACGTTTTTAGACAATGAAAAATTCAAATGAACAGTTTCGAACTTGGCCAACTGCTAAATTACTAGGGGTGTTTTACCCCACACCCACACCCTCATAGTTTCGTCCCTGCAAATGAAGATTAGAACCTTATCCCCTAAGCACTCACAACATGCCCTAGTTTGGGAGGGTAAGCTAAAAGGATGTTAAGAATACTTGAGAGGAACACACAACTTTCTTTACACATTAAGGTGGTCGTTATTTACTCTTGGTGATATTTTTTTCTGAATTTTCTTTGATTTCGTCTCCTAAACGGTTCCAATACAATCATTAGAAATAAATAATTTAAAAAAACCTACAAAGTTTCAGGTCAATCGGATTAGGGAAATCCGGGCCACAACTCACTTTCGTTTTTATGAGAAAAACATATGGAATTTTGACTTTTGTTCCAGACTGAATTTCCCTCCTATATTCATCAGGATCAAAGCCCGTAAATCAAACAATAGAACATTGCTATCGGATTCAGTTTATGACATTGGAAAATAAGTCTTTTGCTTTCAATTTTTAGATTTTAATAAAATGTTCAACTTTTTCAAACTTCAGGCTCTAGGTCAAACAAGGAATCTAGTAAAAAACTGAAGTCATTGAAATTCGAAATTCAACGTTTGCTGCCAACTTTCAGATTTTAGAAATGTCTTCCATATTTCAGTTTTGTTTCAACTTTTCGAATAGGTAACATTCGATACTGAGCTCTTGAAATCTTCGGCTTTTGACTGACTAGTCTCTGAAAGGAGTCCAGGGTACTCCATTTTCACAAACGAAATTTGACTTCCAGTTTGGGGAGGTGGAGAAGAAAAATTTGCCGACAAATATTTTTTAAGATCTAAAAATTTGCCAACAAAATCTTCAAAAATTAAAAATTTGCTGATTTTTTAATTGAAAAAACAAAACAAAATAATAAAAACGAATAAATAAACAAACAAACAAGCAAACAAACATTCATAAAAAATTAAACATTCAAATGAACAGTTTCAAAATTTGCCGACTGCCAAATTATGGGGGGGGGGGGTGTTTCCCCCTATAGTTTCGTCCCGGGACGGAGAGCAAAAAGGAAAATATTGTAGAAGTTGCAGAAAACACAACTGGGAAATAATTATCAATTTTTAACCTGTAGCTCATTAAGACAGGTTAGAGTGGAGGAGTGAGGGGGACATTTCGTTGAGTGCCTATAAGCGGCTTAGCTTCTAAATCCGCCGCTGGGTTCAACTCCATTCCATATTCTTGTGGTTTTTCTATAATTTGATTAATGGCATGAAGGTGATCAGGAGTGGAGTAACCTCTCCTAAAACCAGCTTGTTCTGGAGGTTGCTGCAGTTCAAAAAATTTCCTAATCTTGTTTCTACCAACTTGGAGAAGATTTTTGAAATTGTATGTGAGAGACTAATTGGCCTGTAATTTTCAAGGTGGTGTCTGTTCCATTTTTTAAACAGGAGGATGATATCCGAAAATTTCCATGTGTTTGGGTATTATGGCCGTTTCCAAAATTTTATTAGTGTAGTTAGTGCTTCGGTCATCCTCCCCCCCCCCCCTCAAACATTATGTATTCGGTTTTTATACCCTTGCTTCCTGGGGCTTTATTTTTTTTTCAATTTACTGACAAACTGCCCAACTTCTGCATATAGAAAGGGTGGCTCGGTCTCCAGTACGATGCCCTCATTGGGGAAGCTGTCCTCGGTTGTTGTATCTTGGTTTGCTTTTTTCGAGTGGAGTTCTGAATAGTATTCTGTGGCTATTTTGTTCATTTTGTTTCTGTTGTAGACTCTGTTACCTTGTATATCTATGAGGTGTGATGGGAATAGTTACTAAAGTACAAATAAAACATAATATAACAATTAACAAATTGAATAATAGCGAATGAAGGCAGAAATATATCAATTACATGTTACTGAAGTATAAACAAAATTCCCGCTTCTGGTTGTCGCCGGATCAGAAATTTGATGCAATATTCGAACTTGATGTATCACAACAGCCTCGATTTGTTTGGCTGAGTTTATTTTTGCCCCTTTCCACTTCTCATGTGACCTATTGTCGGGTGGAGAGGGGGAAAATTTCAGATTTATTCAAAGTCTTTATATTTTACTTTGAATAAGTTTTCCAATGATGTAATGTGATACTTTCAGTAGCGTAGCCAGGATTTTGCAAGGGAAGGGGAGTAAAAAAAAATTAGATGTGCCCTTTTTATCGAGTTGCCCTAATTTTACTGCCGTAAAAAAAAGCGTAGCGTAGTGGTTAGGATGCTTATGAGGAGGGCCAGGGCCCCTTGGCTTTCACTTGGCTACGCCACTGAATACGTTGATGTCAAGTTGAATCAACTAATTTAGGATTTGATCAAAAACCCGTTACAATATTCAAAATCAGCAACCCAAGAAACTTTTATTTCGACATTCTGTTCGGTTTTTAAATTCAAGCTCATTTTACGAATTTGAAGGATGAAATTTTTATTTTTTGGGGCTTACATTCGGGATAGATGAAACAACTTCAGCTGATAGGATGTTCAGAGATGATCCCAGCGCGGATCCAGACGACCATTTTGGGGAGGGAAATGGCAGAATGTGCGAGGAAATTTTTTTGCTACCCTCTCCCCCACAGATTTTTCCTTTTTTTAGGGTGGATCCGCGCCTGCAGAGATGCAGCGAAATAAAAGAAAATTGTTTAGGTTATTCGATATCTTTTCTTTCATGAGTTTAAAGTTGGTAGACCCTGAGTCCTTGTTTGAGGAAGAGCGGATTCTTTGATCCTCCGAGCATCAAAATTCCACCGTTCAAGAGCGTAGATAAGAGGGGGGCTGAGTATCTGGACCCCATACCTTTAGCAAAAATAAAAATCACCAAATCAACCATTGGGGCCTGTAAGGATATAAATTTAGGAAATGAAATACGCATCATGGAGGGAGGGTGCAAAAGGTCCGGCAGGACAGAGAAAGAATAAAAAATAAGAAAAGATAGGAAAAAATAGTCAATTATCAGATTTTCTAACTGCCTTCCCCACTCAGAATCCTCTTTTCAGCGCCTCTGATTTATAAAAATGACGGTTCCCTTTATCGGAAACAATAGCGGATGCTAGCACATACAGATTTCGCTGATCGATGTATCGATGTACCTGAAAATTACAAATTCGGGGACGTCTAAAAGTAATTTTGAACAAAATGTCTCTTTGGACGTTTCAAACGGTTAGTAGCCGACGATGTACATACAAAAAAAAATTAGATAAAGAAATATTTATTATTTTAGCTTTCTCGTGTGACATTTGCGACCATCATACTATGTTAACGTTTTTTGCATTGACGTTCCATGAAGAGGTGAGAAGACGCAGTGTGCTAACTACATAGAAAAGTTCCTCGACCGGTTCTACTATTCCTTGAACTGAGCCATCCTCACATTAGTGAGTATTTCATAGAGTTCGGGTCGAATTCGAAGAACAAGAAAGTTTTCTGTTTTGCGAATTGTTCAACTAAACCGAACCTGACATTTAGACTAGAAATCTTGTCAGGTTCTTCAATCTAAAACTGGGCTAGTTATAGCGAAAGCGCCGAAGTCTTTCGTTGAACATGGTACTTCTAGTTTTCCGCAATTAATTAGATAAACTTTTTTTCTTCTAATGAATAAGATAATTAAATCGTTAGAATGATTTTTTGTTCATCATATTCACATGGCAACTTAATTGCTGTAGTGTCAACAAAAAGAGACGTTTGTAAATTGTGAAAATCTGCCAGAAAATATTTACGATGAGAAGCCCACGTACTGTGCGGCTTAAAAACGTCATCGCAACTTACTTGTAGACGTAGTAATCTAGGTAAAGTAACAAAAAAAAAAAAAAAATACAGCCAGAAAGATAGAGAAAATACGTAAGACGATAATGAACTTCTCTTTTTCATTGAAAAAAAAAAAAAAAAAAAAAAGAAGAAGAAGAAAAAAACAAGAAAAAAACTGGGAAATTGTATAGTGTATGGAGAACGAAATTTTTTCAATGGATAAATCATCAGATGTGGCCAAATATTTCCGTCCATTAAGGTGTTACCTATTCATTTACAGAGGTTATGGCGGCGAAGAGACTGTTTTCCGTTTGTTTGTATTCTGTATACCTATTTGTGAAATTATTAAGTGCTTAGCTACTTACATATGGGAAAATAAAACATTTCACACACCCACACGAAAGCGTCTAATAACTCTTCCAAGAATCTATACCGTTCATTATTTTAGCATATTTCTTGTTAGTAACCAAGCCCGTGACAGACAATATTCTTCTGTAATGGCACGGAGGCAGGGCCACATAGAGAGGGGAAATGGGATAATTCGTCTTAGTCCTCGTGAATAAAAGAGAAGCGTGTATACAAAACGAATTCAATCGTTTTCAGATCCAAAATCGGAAGTGTTTCGTCAATTAGCCCCTTACTCCATATTCCATAACGCCGGAGCTGCTTGTATACAAACGAAATAATTAGGTAAACAAAAGTATGTGGACGAAATACGAACGAATACAATGGAAGTGAGTGACAGTACACTATTAATCAGCCCCCCCCCCCAGGAAATGCTTGTATGTTAACAAAATAATTGTTTATGCAAACGTATTCATAGGAAATACAAACGAATACGATTGTTTTGGGACCCGAAATAGGGACTATTCCGCCACACTTTCTAACATTTTTTTGAAATGGTTGCATACAAATAAAATAATTGTGTGTGTGCAAACATGCACAAAGACATAGTTTGGTCATAACATTCAAGAATATATTATGGTCTAGTGAAATATACGAGTATTTACCTCAAAAATTCTTCCTTCAAATGCACAACAAAATGATTTCGAATATTGTATCTCTTTTGATCCAAACTTGAACTTCCACAATCCGAAATCTCATGATAAGAAATGAAAGAGAAACTTGTTCGCCTGCTCAAAAAAGAGAAAATCATTACTTTCGTATTTTGCTCTGAAGACGGAGAAAGAAACAGTTTTAATTTTTGACACCTAATATCTCTTCTTTAAGGAAAGAGAATAAGTCATGGAGTGGACAATTTTCTTCTCTTTCCTTAGAAAAAGGAAACACTCTGTCTCACGAAGAGAAGAAACTACGCATACGTAAGTTTTCACTCAGAAGAGGTCACCCAATCTATAATCTAATAAGTTTAAAAAAGTTGTCTGCACACTTCGAAAAATATTTTCATTTTCAACCTTATCAAGAGAAGAGTCAGCAGTTGCAGAGACGAAACTATAGGGGAGTGTGCGGGTTGACCTTCCTCCCCGCGATAATTTGGCAGTTGGCAAATTTTGAAACTATTCATTTAAATTTTTCATTTCTTATGTTTGTTTGTTGTTTGTTTGTTTATTATTATTATTATTATTATTATTTTTTTTTTCAATTAAAAATCGGCAAATTTCTAATTTTTTAGAAATTTTGTCAGCGAATTATTAGTTTAAAAAAATATTTACCGGCAAATTTTTCTTCTCCACCTCCCCTAAACTGAAAGTTGACTTTCGTTTCTGAAAATGGAGTACCCTAGACTCCTGTCAGAGACTAGTCAGTCAAAACCGAAGGTTTCAAGTCGAGTATTGAACATTATCTGAAAGGTCGAAACAAAGCTGAAATGTGGAAGACATTTCAAAAATCTGAAAGTCGGTAGCAAACGTTGAATTTCGATTTTTAGTAACTATTCTGTTTTTACTAGATACTCTGTTTGACCTAGAGACTGAAATTTAAGGAAGTTGAACATTTTATTGAAATTTAAAAGTTGAAAGCAAAAGACTTATTTTTCAATGTCACAAGTTGAATCCGAAAGCAAATGCTCTATTGTTTAATTTACGGGCTTTGATCCTGGTGAATATAGGAGGGAAGTTTAGTCTGGAACAAATGTCAAAATGCCATGTGCTTTTCCTATAAGAACAAAAGGGAGGTTGTGGCACGGATTCCTCTAATCCAATCAACCTAAAACTTGCAGTTTTTTTTTTGTTTTTTTTTCCATTTTACTGGAACCAATTGAAGACCTGACTTTCAAAACGCGCTTAGTCCAAATAATCGAAAATCGAGTTTTCAGCGCAATCTGGTGAAGGAAGTCGAAAGGCACCTTTCAGAGTTGGTTTCCAGATTTTATCACGACTTAAGTCATATGACGTGTTAACACGAAAACGTCAGCGTAATGTGCATCTAGCTTTAAAGTCAGCTAAACCTTTCTTTCGTTCTTTTCTATATTACTGACTGACTTGGTAAGTCATATTTGCTTTTTCCTGTTGGGGAGGGGGTATGAAGATGTCTGAAGGGTGGAGGGAGGGGGCATTGTTCCCGTGTGTCTCGTTCACCGGAATGGTCGTCTCTAAGCTGTATCTTCCGATTTCCGGTATGACATGGTCTGCCAAAACGAGCTAAGTCCACGACTTCCTCCACTTTGCACTCCCGTAGCTCGAAGACTGTTCGCTCGCCAACCTTCATACTTAGGTGGTATTAGCATTAACCCCTCCTCTTCCCGTCTGCGCAGTTGAATCAGTGTTATCACTTATCATCCGCGAGTCAGAATGTTTTTCTAGATTTCCCAACATTTCGTATTTTAGACTGAGCGCGTTTTGGAAGTCAGGTCCTCAGTTTGGAAGACGAATCAGAGGAAATTCAGAGAAAAATACCACCAAGAGTAAATAACGACCACCTCAATGTGTAAAGGAAGTTCTGTGTTCCTCTCAAGTATTCTTAACATCCATCCAGCGTACCCGCTCAGACTAGGGTATACTCATGTGCGCCAATGTGAATGCTTGGGGGATAAGGTTCCAATCTACATTTTTAGGGACAAAACTATAGAGGGGAGTGGGAGGGGGGTAAAACATCCTAATAATTTGGCAGTCGACAAATTTTGAAACTGTTCATTTGAATTTTTCATTTTCTAAAAACGTTTGTTTGTTTGTTTGTTTGTTTGTTTATTGTTTTTTAAATTAAAAAATATTCTGATTAAAAAATCGGCAAATTTTCAAATTTATAAGAAATTTTGTCGGCGGCGAATTTTTAGTTTACAAAAAATATTTGTCGGCAAATTTTCCTTCTTCACCCCCCCCCCCCCCAAACTGAAAATCAAGTTTCGCCTCTAAGCAGTAGACACAAAAATCGCTCAAAATCCCAAGTTTTTTCCCCTCATCCACTCACTTTGTTATCATTAAGAGCAGTAGCAGATCCAGGGAGTTGTTCTGGGAGGTGCAATTGAAAATACATAATGAAAGTTGTGGTATCAATCCCTTTCTTTTAAGTATTTATATCATTTTCTCACTCTGATAATGGTAATTGCATGAATAGATCTTAGACTCTCGAACGATTTGTACTGCTGAATATTTTCTGATTTCTTGTTGACACTGAAAATGAAAATGTCTTTCCAAGTGTGATATCAAATTCGTTCAACTCCCTGGATTCGTATAGTAAATAGTAAGTCTTTCGATGGGTGTAGGCTGTAAAAATGTTGTAGGTAAAACAGTGGCCGATGTACAAAATTTTGCTCAAACTTTGACTTGATTTCTTCTTCGTTCCGCCATCTCCTTTTGGAAGTTGGCTATAACCAGATGGCTATCTGTAGTTTCGATACTGCATTCCTGAATAACTTCGACGATGTGCAGCCCAGCCACCGGCGTAGGTCCTTTAACCAGGACTTCTGCCGTCTGCCATTTGATCTCCGTCCGTCGATTTTGCCTTCCAAGACCGAGTGTAGCGCAATAAAATTTCTCTCCAATTCTAGCTTGACCAAAAAAATGATTTTTTGCTCGAACTTTTACTTTTCTATTTAACTCTGGGGGATATATACTCACATATCCTCCTATTTACGGCATTGCTCTGGATTTTCGATTGGACCACAAATTTCGTTGGATTTTCAGTGTTCATCACAATATCATTAAATTTTTTCTCTTGTTGAGAGAGGGGATACCATATTCAAGACTAGCTCAGGGTATTCAATCTTCAATGCTCATGTAAGAAATTTTCTTCTTCAAACTCTTTAAGGGGTTTTCGAACTTATTTAAGATTTGGTAAAACTGACTGAAAGTCATCTGTGACGCTTTGTGACTTTCTTAGGCTTGATTATGGATGGTTCTTCGAGACATGATGAAGACTTTTTAGAACTCTTACTGCTGTGTAAGACTCGTATACGACTCTTCAGAAGATTTTGGGATAGAGGGTCTTCCTGTTTTACACCTCTTTTGATTTCGAAGTATTGTCTCATTTTATCCAGCCGTACCCTCCCCTCTGAATTTTTATATACATTTCTTCTATTATTCTTATCAACTTCCTCGGAACACCTTGTTTCCTGAAAGCCTGAGATCGAATCAAAAGCTTTTCGAGAGTCAAACAGCAGTATATTCAGGTTTTGATTAAATTCGGGCACCACGTTTATCATTTTCAGGTTCATTCATCATAATGTGCAAGAAAATTATTTCATACCGTGATAATTTAATTTTGCCGTGAATTTATTATTTCAGCCGTGCAGTTTTCTCAATGTGATGTGATTTTCTGATAATGATGGGATTTCATAAAATTGATGTGCAAAATATTCTTTATGCGTGCTGAAATTTGTTTTTGCTGTGAATTGATAGGTGATTAAATGGTACCCCCAAAAAAATGTTCGTCGGTAATAGGTATACGTGTATCTGCACAGTAGATCATGATTGCCATTGCAGTTACGGAAAAAAGGACCTATAAAGAGCCGATGGACGAAGCAGAAAGCATTTAAGAAAATCAGCTTTACTCTCGCAGGCTTATCCGCGTGAGTTTTTTATAGCCACTTTTTTCCCACACGAACTGCGACACCCTAAATCTTTTTGCTCTAAGCCATTTCCTACTCTGCTTATTTGTAAATCCAGCACTCACCGCCATAGGCAACACCTTGTAAAGACGTAATCCTCCAGAACTGATCGATTATCTCGCAGACTTCATTCATATTAGACTAGCATGACTAACGCCGATCGAAAAAGCATGAATCCAATAAAAAATAGCACCAGCTACCCGTAATGCACAATTTCGCAATTATTTTAACTCCGCTGCACTGTCAAGCTGCGGCGAAATAATGACTTCATGAGTCAGAGAAAATGATTTCCATATGTCGTAAAAAAAAGTATATCTTCCAAGGTCGAGATATCGGGATGTGCTTGCTATTCGTTATTAGGTGTTTTACTCGAAAATTTTGATCGATACGACCGGTCCGTGGTTTCTTCTTCGTTACAAATAATTTTTTATATTCCTCAGCATCCTTGACGGCATATGTATAGCTTTTGCATCGGTACACGCATCCTATTCGGAAATTTACATCCGTGTTAGTTTCGCAGTATTTCGGAATCCGCGTTCAAATGGAAATTGAAGTTTTTTTCCTGTCCTACGTACTAACGAGCTTTCTTCTACCTGCGACTGAATTTTAACGCGCACCCCGGGCACCGGCTTCGCATAAACCGACCATTCGCACTTTTTACTCATCTTCTAAATTTAGGTTCCTGAAATACGATAGAAAAATGTAGCCACCCTTTCTCCACGCAGCCAAACTAGACCTAATGGTACCTAATTTTCATGCGACCCGGAAGGTATAACCTGATGGATCCGGTTTATGAATGAATCATACACGTCATCGAATGATGTTATGATAGGAAACAGGCGATTCCGTCCTAATGACGTAGTTCCATCGTGTTGTAGAACCGCTCCACCAGCCCTCCGTCCAACCAGAACCAGTTTTCGGCAAGCCATCTTTGGATTCTGGATGCTGACATCATGCCGCAGCGTTCCAAAAATCGAGATACGTCGCTCGCTCTCCAGCGAGTGGAAAATGTGAGAACGAATTTTTGATGAGACGTATGTTTGGGCAATTTCGATAGCGCGGTGAAAATGGTGGCCTCTACTGACAGTAGCCGCTGCGTGTAATCCTTGATCGTTTGGATTGTTATATTGCTCTTGCAAACCATCACTTTGCACTCTTCGGTATAATGTCTAGCCGAGGTAAGAGAAACACCCGGACAGGGCTGTTTGTATACACTGGGGGGTCTGACCCCCCTCCTTGTGTACGGTCGTGTGCTTAAAAATTCGAACATTAGAAAATAAATTTAGTTTAAAATACCCCATATGTTTGGTCAATCCCCCCCCTCCATATTCCTGGATACGGCACTGCACCATATTAAAAAAAAAAAAGTTAAAAAAGGTTAGGTTAGGTTCCCTGCTCTTCCCCAAGATGGAAAGCAGCCTTCAAGGGGAAGTATAGCTGCAATGGCTGCATAGTCCCTACACGCATGCCAAAATTGGGAGGCAAAATTCATGTTCTATATCTAAATTGTAGAGGACTAGTTAGTGAAGAGAGAAAACTGGAATTCGAAATGCAAACCAAAGAGCTGGAGACGGATATTATAGGCCTATCGGAAACAAGGTTGCAATGTGAGAAACTTTAATGGAAACTTTCTGCACTTTTTCCGCACTTCTAAAGGCTACAGGGGAGTGGGATTGTCAATTAAGCCACACATAATGGGAAAGTTGGAAGTGATAAGGGGAATTTTCGAAAGAATTTGTCTCTTAAAACTGAAATAATTATATAAAACAATGTGAAGACGACCTTGAATGTAGAAGCACCTGAAATCGAAAAATTCTGTAATGACCAAGGTACTGGAGGAAGAAAAGGAGTACTGTCTCGTCCGTCAGCCACGGGGTGTCGTGGCACTATGACAGGGCACGGAATCGGGAATCCAGATTACCCATTGTACTTCATAACGGCAAGAAGAGAAGAGGGCTCAGACAGCCCTAACAGCCTCCCCAACATCTCTGAGATAATGCTCGAAAGGGCGGATTCCAGGACTCGGGTTGAGAGCGAAAATGAAAAAGAGAACTGTCTTGGTAGAAGTTTTGCCTTCATGCTGGGAACGGCGGTCCCTCTAACTTACTCGATGACTCTGTAGGGGAGTTATACTGCATGTATCTACTCCAGTGGGTTTCCAACCTACAGCTGGACTATCGAGCTGACTTGCTCAGAGCCAGGGTCTGACTGTGATGTCAAATGTGGGCTGGTCCGGCTAGTCAAGTCAACCTGGTCTACCACCAATAGAGCATGTGTGCTCATTGTATTTTGAGGCCGGCATCGAGCTAGTTCCTTGGTGCTGGGGTGAACTGGACGCGTTTTGCCAAGGACGCTGTCGGCTAGGCAGGGAGTGCTTCTTTTGTCATTGCCCATGCCGCAGTTGGAAGTGATTGCCAAGAGTTGTTGTTGTTGTTGTGATGATGATGCAGAGGCGGTATAGTCAATAAAGGTACTGCTCCTGGCACCAGAAGCATGAGAGGATTCATTGCCCTGAAGTATGAGGGAGCTGAAGTATGAGGGAGCTGAAGTATGAAAGAGTTGAGTACCTAGGATTTGAACTTACCAAGAGGGTGACTGGAGTGGGACTGGAAACGGATTGAGTTTATCTTTTGAGAGACCTAGTTGAAAAGGCTGAAGCATAGATCAACTTAGTGTTAGCCTAATTTTAGAAATCAGGCCGATGGAGATGTTCACACCACGTTTAAAACTCTTTTTGCAGAATGTGCTATGCTATCTGCCATTTCAGCCAGAAGATCTGACCGAATTATGATTTATATACCTTTTTGGTAAATTTTTGTACAAGCAGTTCGAAAAAGAAAAGATGGTCCAGAATTTCCGTCTTACAAAAACATTAGCTCGCTTGCGTTCTAGCTAAACTAGAAACCAGATTCGAAGGGCGATAAAAGGTAACAAATTATAGAAATCGGGTGCATTCTGCTTGTCCGAGTCGATGAATATTTAAAGGCGGAAAATTTTCGCGTCGTCGATTTTGGAATGCAGCATGAACCCGCGAACCCTGTAAACCGTTTGTATCGTTTATGGTCATAAAGGAATGAGATGGAGTTGGAATCTGGGAGCAATAAGGGGACACGGAGCGCTGATTTATTGACGCGTGGTGAATCGCTCGCGTGGAAAATTAATACACTGCGGCCACGCGTGCACGCGGAGAGGGGGGTTTAAATTATTTCTCCTAACTTCGTGTTAATGGGTTTGAATAATTACGTTATCCAGATATACTGTACGTATTAGAATTTGAAACCGAATTTTGATTAGTACCTGGAAATTGGAACCTACAAGGTATACCCGAATCTGATATCGTCAAATCGTTGTTCACTTCTAATAAATAACCTATACTGGTTTTCACGTAAGTGAGAATCAGCAAAGCCGCCTATACGGATAGTTGTATTTTGTTTGCTATCAGATTATATAGGAGATGAGCATCTAGCTTAAAACGATTTACATTTTCAATTAATACTCTTAATTTATCTATTGACTGAGTGTTATCATTGAATAAGAATGACAAACGTAGAAGATAATGGTTCCATTTTACTGAGTACATGGTCTCAGAAAATTGAATTCGGAGTAAGCTTCTTGATGGTTCTAATGAACATACTAAAATCATCACTACACCCTAAGTTAATTTTTTAAGGGGATCGAACCCTAAATTATTTTCTTCGCGTGAAAAATACGAAAAAAAAATTTTGAACGAACAATTGTTGTACACCGGATTTACGATAAAAAAAGTTATTAGTACATTTTCGTATCTACCCTAAAAAAGCTTTACATAAAAGGTTTAAAATAACCTTTCCGAGTAGAACAGCTTAGCACATGCCTTTTAGAGAGACAGGGTCTTTTTATCGTTTTACTGCGTTTGGAGATGGTGTGGTGGGACGTATGGCGATGCACGCATGCCAAAATGGCCCCTATGACACCGCACCCCCGGCCCCGGAAACTACCCTTTGAAGTCTCGCATCAGTGGCCGGAGACTGGAGTCTAGATTTTACATTCGGCAGATTCCCCAACTCCATTCTTCTCCATCCGTGGAGATTTTTCCCCCTGCCCCATTCCTCAATTACCAGATTGAAATTGTGTTTCTTTTTGTGTTATACTGGTTTGAAAAGGGGATGTTGTGACAATTGTTTATGAGCTTGATCTAGACATGCGAGTATCGAATATTAAGTATTTGAAGCTCTTGAATGCAATCGGGCATTCCTAACAACCCCTATTATGAATCTACAACTTTTAAGCGGTGAGCCTCCTCCCTCCGTACGCAGAACACTCTTAGTAATAAACTATGGCAAAAAAAACATAAAAATCTCAGTAACATCCAAATTATTCCATACTCCACTTACACGACAGTATTTTTGGTAAATTCGTAAACGAATGGAGCAACACCTTAGGAACCAACCTCCTAACTACTCTCCATCACAGGAAGTAAGAAGCAGTGTTGCCAGTTCAGATTTTCCAAAATGCCTGAGATCTTTTTTTTTTCGTGACCTGAGGTGCTACCCCCATTTTTCAAAAACAAAAAAGTGTTTTTTCAACAACAAATTTATGTTTAAAACAGAAAATAACCGTTTGAAATATATTTTAAACATAGTTCGTTTAAAAACATTGAAACTTAAGCCCTGAGCCCCTACGAAGATTGCTGTTCGAATCCTGGCTGCGTAATCTCCCGGATTCGACTCATCCATTCCATAAATTCAAGAAAGACCCAAACGACCTAACAACAATCATCCTCCAAAAACGCAACAACGACCGCTACACTTCTACAGCCATCATCAGGATATTCCTCGGCTACACTAAGCTCACGCAATAACACCTACTCGTAACCCAACTACCACCATTCTGCTCCCATTGTCTAAGCCATCCGGATATCACCATCAAACACGTGCTTTTCGAACATATCAAATATTTGTCTCATCGAAAAAAGTTCATTAACAATTTAAGTAACATAAATTTTCTAACTATAACAAATATCCCTAGCCTAGTACAGTATCTACAAAATACCAAACTAATAGAATCTGTTTGATGATAAATTACTCGTAACGTAGTTATAAGATGGATATAGCCGGCAGGCATTAAGTTTCCTAATATAGAAAAAAATAAAATAAAAAATGGTGTTACTTTCACCACAACTGAAAATCGTAGCACCAAAAGAGGAAGCAAAATTGAAGTAAAATGCAATATTATGGATATCGAACACTAAGTTTTAAGGATTGCTTAATTCATTTTATCTGTTTGACCCCAATTCGAAAATTCTTGGCGGTAGAGGGAGGACAGAAAAATTAATAACTGAACGAGAGGGAAACTATGACGTGAATATACAGAAATAAGCTTTCTTGGTCGATGAATTAATTTTTACTATATATTTTCCCCTCAATTCAAAATTGTGGCACGGGAACAGTGGTTTAGGTAGCCTAATGTTCGAAGAGGGGGGATGTTAGAGGGGGTGCTGAAATTGAAACCACTGTTTAACGAAATCAAAAAGGAGTTCCAAACCCTCTCGACACTCCGGTTACACCACTGCGATGGGGAGGGGGCAAAATCAAATAAAATACAATATGGTTACTAGGCTTCCAAGATCGCTGAATTCATTTGTGGTAGTGCACAGAACAACGTCTCACTTTATCGATCCTAAAAGTTTTAGAGATACGCGGTTTTTGTGAATCAAGGTTAAAATTGCTTCGTCTTTTGAATGGCGTTATCAATTTTTCTCTGTCTACCCTCGTTTGTTCGTAAACCCACCTCTTTTCTGTTTTGCCCCCACCCAACTCAGTTTTGTTATCACTGGAAATTAAACTCTTTCATTTCGTATTAATTTCTTTATAGAGAAAATTATTTATGAAATTTCTGACAAAATGAGACCTGGCGGAGCTCTTTAGCTTTATCTATTCCAGAGATATGCCGTTTTGAAATTGTAATTTTTCGTTTTTTTGAACTTTTTATTTTTTAGCTGCATTTTTCTTACGTTTTTTTTTTGGGATCTCAACTTTAACGGCCCTATCTCGGCGTATTTTGGAGCGAGAGAGCTTCGCAAAGCCTCATTTTGTCAGAAATTTTATTTAGTACACACTACATACCGGTTCTTATAAATCCATGTAGACAGAGTAGGACCTTATTCCCTGCACTGCCACATTTCTAACATCCGTTTTATCTTAATTTAATAATTTGGGCTTTGAGGAATAGGGCTCCTAACTAAACGGAACAAAGAACGTGGTATAGCTATCCGGTAATAGGTTTTCATCATCAATGAATTCATTTTTGTCACTAGTTTTCCCCCCAGAATTTGAGGTCAAAATGAGGAGAAAGATGGCTGGTATCATGGAGAGGAGTGTTCCAAACTTGAGAAGAATTAAAAAATACAATATCTGGGTGCTTTACTGGTTTTCGGCATCTGCTTGCCATAATAATTGAAAATTGTCAGACTGAACAGAGGAAGAGGAGGCTTGGAGTTGAAAATATAATGAAAATAACTCATTTTGACCTTTTCAAGTGAAAATGAACGTAATGTGAAAATTGAGTTCCGTAACTCCAAATACTGTACACATGATACCAAAATTTCAAACATGGTTTTTTAAAGGCCCAAAAAGTTTGACAATCTTACTGTTTTAAGAACGCATGAAAGATAATAAGACACCACGGAGTGTATTGGTAGCATCCGAGGGGTGAGAGAGAGATAGGATAACAAATCTTCGGCAATGGAAATGTATGGGGGGGGGGGAATAGGCGTTTTAGTATTTTTAAAATATTTTGGTTCTAAAGAAAAAAGAGTTTTCTGTGAATGTCTAGCTTTATTTCAGACACAAAAAACGAAAATAATTTAATAAGTTGTACGTATGTGAATAAAGAAATGAGTTCTCTGATTTTGTCCCAAATTTTAAGGTGCCCCAAATTTTAACATGACTTAAGCTTTCGAAATGATTTTATCTAATTAATTACCCTGCAAAAAAAGTAAGTTTTAGTATATTTCTTTTAATTTTGTACGATTTGTAGCGAGAATAATTTTCTTCAAATTTTATCGAAAACTTTATTTCCTCAGCAGAAGAAAAAATGGGCGATTCCGTTTTATTTCTGATTGACAAGGACGAAAGAAAGTAATAAAATAAACGAACAGAGTGGTTTTGAGTATTCCTATATAGTCACCTGTGGTAATAGAGATGATAGTATTAATTCACAAGGGAACAAAGGCCATTGTTTAATTCTGTTATCGATATTCATTTACAAAAGCGAAAACTCGTATACAAATCAAAACAAGCAAAGAGTCGTGGCAAAGAAGGAAGGTTCTTTTTGAATTTTGGGCTAAATTGTAAATATGAGGTATGAGGCAAGAAAAGAAGAACGAGTAGGGAAAAAATTGTTTCAAATTGTGTTTTAGATTCTTGTTTGTAAGTAAGAAATGCCCGCGAAACACATATCCCGATGTTATCCATGAGAAAAACAGAGGTCACGCTTATGGTACATGTCCACATTTTACTCCTTCATTTTGCCATAATTTTCTATTAATATGTGAAACCGCTTGGGGGAAGGGGATATAACTGAGAACATGATTTTTTTTTAAATTAAAAGTAATTAAGAACCATCCTACTTAATATAATTTAATAATTATAGTTTCTTGAAAAAACAATTTATTGAAAGAATTCCTGTACAGTGTCTACAAAGAAGCAATAAAATTTGCATTACTTTATTAAAGAAAGAAAAAAATTTTGATACGTTTTCGTTTTCTACATAGGTAATCAAGTTATAAGGGGGAGGGGGTTCTCACGAGTCAATGCCCTTCGCTAAAAATGTATTGATTGCATAACTGAACTGTTATTGAGCCTTAAACTCAAGAAAAATGTTCTTTGTAACAAGCTCAGTTTGTTCGAGCGATATTTTTTCATTTAACTCTCTATCACCAGAGGTGGTAATTGTCCTGCAAAATCACCGTCCACGCTTCGGGACATTTGTCCCCTCACTCCCAAGTGTTGAATTGTGGTGCTACCACTGATCCACAGGACAACAGACTTCACAATATTGTTAGTGCAAGCCCCGATGACGCCACGTAGTGGTGCTTTCATCTTAATCGTTTTCTATCTTTCATGCTTTTTGGGAACCCATAATTTTACCAAAACAGAGTCCAATTAGTTTATAAAATATTAACGGGTTTTCTGAACTAACTAGCAATTACATTCAACTATATGCGTACGTATCTTTCAAATAAATTATCGTGTCCTTTGAAAATGAAATTTTACTGCTCAGTCCTTCAAACGTACCGTTCAAATCGGATGACTGAAGACGATCTTTTCACTTCATTCAAAAATAATTCCTAATTGCTGTTCATAAAAAAATCGTAAAGATCACTTTAACGTTTATTTTTTATCTCTCTGCTGCTCGCACAACAACGACACCATTTTAATGTAAATTCGAAGTAATCGCGCATCGTTTCTGCCTCCGGCTCCGGCTGGATGGCATCTTTTCTGTACTTCGAGAATTTACAAGGTTGTAAATAATGTGCGCTAATGTTAATAACCACTGAAGTCTAGTGGAAGAAAATTGACACGAAGAATTAGACAACTTCAACTGTTGATTTCTGCATGTGGATCCATTCAGCATGCGAAATGACGAAGCGCTTTAACGCATCAAAAATTTCTTACATTATGCATAATCGGTAATATATTTCAAAGGGATTAGGGTGGCTCTTATTCTACCGACTCCCATGTATATTTTTCTTGTACCTACACTGACTCTTCACCCCCGACTCAGTGCCGGGTTTAGGTAGGTTGCCGTTGTGTGCCAAACTTTTCTTGCCGCCCTTGGCCCAAACTGTAACAAGCGAGCTTTCAACGCTCTGTGGTAAATTATAGAAAATCTCTTTGAACTCAAATCTGAAAATCTATTCCCAATCGCATCAGGCGCTATTCTGCTGTGTCTCCTTTGTATTAGACACGAGTTTTTTTTTGTTTCTTTTTTTTCAAATTTGCCGCTCTGTGCAAGTGCTCAGTCTGCACGTACGGTAAATCCTCCGCTAGGGAATTAATGTGTGCAAAACTTAAGCCCAATCGGATGATTAAAAATCTTAATTTAAAAATAATAAATACAAGAAACATAAAAATAAGGTAGAGTTATTTACTGGTCACGTTTTTTGAACGGTCGTATCTCGAGCTCCAAGTACATGGGGGAGGGGGTGATTTTCGAATCAATGGATACTTTCATTCTTCTTCTGCAACATATGACAAGATGGCGCTGGTATCACCCCACCCCACTCGGATAAATCTACAGGCATCTTACGAAGGGTCCAAAAACCAAAATTTGGCAATTGTTGCCAGTTATTGGTCTGCAGAATTTTCCATTTTTAATCATAGCATATGGTAGTGTATGCCATCAGGAATGAGTTTCACCCACACGCGCCAATGTCAAGCTCAAGTTCTATTTTCTATGAATTTTTGAAAATATCTTAAAATTTGCCAATTATTCGTCGACCAGTGTTTGGCACAATCTGAAAACATTATCTGAAATTGACGGAATGAATAGAAGAACGTAAAATTCAATTTATTAATTGTAATCAAAGTAAAATACAAAAATCGTAGAAACGCCAAAAAGCTCCTCGTCATTTCATTCGGCAGACTGATAACAAGAAAAAGAAACCATTAGCTAATTGGTTAAAAAAAAGTTGAGCCAAATATGTATTGATCAATATTTTTCCTCCCGTGTTTTGAATTTCATCATTGCCTTATGTTCCTCAATAGGGACGTAGTGAATAGTTTTTTCTGGAGGGGCAAAAATTGTTAAGTTTTCAACTGACTCAAAGTTAAAATCCCCAAGTATCAAAATTTGTTTGTATTAACTAAAAAAAAAAAAAACCTTTTGACTTGTTGGATTTTTCAAACTTTTGATCCATCTATTAAAATTTCTTAACTGTGGTGAAGGCTAGAGGACAAGTTGCCCCCATCCCCCCGCGCCCCCTTATTTTCTTCCCTGTTCCCTAACTCTCAAAAAGGCCACTTAACTTACTGAAATAAAAAAAAAAAAAACATAATGAAAGAGCTGAGGTACATTTAGTTCCACAACTGAATTTCATCTTTAATTCACAAGACCTGCACTCGATAAATAGCTACTCAATCGTCTGTTGATTATTCGAAAAATGTTCATTAGTATGTCCTTTTGACTCACAATTACAAAAATTTCGAAATTAACCCTGGAATACCACAATAGTTTTGTAACATAAACGCCACACTGGGGTGTACTACACCCCAATTTTGGAAATGCTATAGCTGCAGTTCTATTGTAGATATTTGTATGCAACTTGGTACGTATATTCATCTAGCTTCCAGTAATACTTAAGAGGACCAAGACTACCAAATATTACAAAACACAATTTTTTCAACAAAAAATGTTTTTCGAATTTTACGAATACCATATTTTTTTAAAATTTTGGTCATTTAAAAAAAAAATCAAAAAACAACATTTTTCTGGAAAACTTTATATTTTCTCGAAGGAAAATATTCACTAAACATTAATAAATAGGTGAAGTGAAGATCAGAATGATAATTTTCCTTAACCAGGCAGGTAGATAATGATAATATCGGCATCTAAAATAAAATAAAAAACACGAGTAACAAAATTCAAAATTTTAAAATCGTAAAATTTGATGCGTCATCTGGTTCTTATATCGAACCGTTTTAAGGCGCGTACCTGAACACGAACGCCAAGGCAAGCCGAACATATTATATCTATACATAATATGTATATAGGTACTTATATGTATGTTCGGCTTGCCTCGTTCGCTTTCGCGTTCAGATGTGTACGCGCCTTTAGAAATCTCTGCACTGTATTCTCTTTTCGCCACTTGTGACTGACTGTGTCATGTACGTACGTTTGCTATATGTATAGTGCATCAGTGCATGCTAGTGTATGCATATGTTAGAGGGCCAAGCTATCAGCTATGTGTTCTTTCATATTGCACTCCTACCATTATTACCCGTTCGTATCATTTGCAGACGAAGTTGAATACAGCCCTGCCGTGAGGGAGAGGAAGGGGGAATACCCTGGGCCTGGACTTTCTGGGGGTCTCAATGTTTTTATAATGCCTGAATTTCAACGCTTACGGCAACATCATACTGTACATCAAATTAGCAATCACTCCTTACATCATGAAAGAAACCTCTTATCCCATAGCTTATGATTTTTTCCCATCTGACAAAAGAACAAAATAAACTGGAAGCAGACGGGGACTCGTGGAAATTCCCCTCAGGCCTTCTTTTTCTCTCTACGGGGCTAATTGAATATTGAAGATTTGAAGTTCTTCTATACCTGTATGCGGAAAGAGAGTATTAGTTTTGCGCAATGATTTTATTTTATAGAAGGGTTGAAAGATTTTACATATTACAATTTAGCAGCTGTCCTGTTCACATTCGATACATCTCGAGAGGCCTCAGTGGAAGTTGACGTCGAAGCCATTGTAAAGGAAATGAGTTGGGGGTAATGAGTTTCGAGAAAGTGACTGGAGTGGGCGAGAAAATCCATGGTATTGGATAAAAAGCACTTCCAAGGAAATTTAAAATAAGATATGCATCTTTTTTATAACGGCCCCAGCACACCGACGCGATATACTACACGGTCTCAGACCGCGCGCGCTCAAATGTACCAGGGCGAATCTAAAAACCGTGTTGGTGTGCGATCTGAGACCGCGAGTAGATCGCGCCAGTGTGCAGGGGCCATAAAGTATAACTTGAAGTAAATTTTTTATCGAAAAAAAAAAAGTTACGTGCATACCACACTGGGGTGTAGCACACCCCACACCCTATTACAATTCCCCCAAATAAAAAGTCGGCCTCTTATCATACGTATATGGAGACTCTGCATTACTCCAGTAATAATTTCTGCATAACAGGAAAATTTTAAATCCCTTTTATAAAATGTAAATGACAAAAAAAGCCGTGTGGGGTGTATCACACCCCAGTGTGGTATTCCAGGGTTAAAAGCATGAAGTACTTTTTCGATTTTGATGACGGACTTTGAAAATACAAGAATGTTATCATACCGAAAACAGGCAAATTTTCCCCACGCCTCATCGTTTTTCCCCTTTATACGGTTACTACACAGGTTTCGAAATTATTCCATTTTTTTACTTTATCTCATTTCCAGTAAAGCTGAAAATACAGGCTGTATTTGTTTGTACAGTCTATATGACGTTCATTTAGAATAAAACCCTGTACTGTTACGATTGTTGATTGCGCCCTTCTCCCAGGGTGGTTCTAACAACTTTTGCAGCACGATAATGGATCTATCGATTTCTGGAATTATTATATTCGATTTCGGCTTAATTTTTTGAATTTTGGATCCGACTCTTCGGAGTGGCACCTATTGTGGCTAAAATCAAATTATGGCATTTTCCCCCCACAAATTACTTAATTTATAGATTTTTAAGGTCGCTTAGTCTGATTCTAATATTACTTTTCGGATCTTACCCGCGGCTGACGCTCCCTTTGCATTTTCCAGTTTTGCCTGTAGCGCTAGCGTCAATATGAATAATTGTGATTAAAGCGGAAACTAAGGAAATTGGCTTGGGGTCTGGTTGGCTGAGTGGATAGCGTGCTAGTCTCGAAATCCGAAGATCCCGGGTTCGAACCCACGTAGCAACTCGCTACATTTCGAACTAGGCCGGTTTTTCGGCCAGAAAAGAAGAGTAGGGCTAAAACAGCCCTAACAGTCTCCCCGACGTCTCTGAAGTAATGCTCGAAAGGACAGATTCCAGGGCCCGAGTTGAGAGCAAAATGGAAAAAGAGGTGAAAAATTGATTTTTGTGAATTTGAATTGGAAATTTGGTGGTCACAATTGTACAATGTTCATTTTAGTAAACCAACTGAATTCATTCGGGCCGGCCAGCGCTAGTATCGCTAACAATGATAACGCTGATATCATACGAAAGGGTAAATGTTTTTGGCACCATGTATAAAAAGCTTCATCTTTTTTATATCACGATGTCCGATTGCAGCGCTCTCTGTAAGATGGACGGCCCGAATTCAGAAATTGACGAACATATTTTTTTAAACAAAGTAATTTTTCTTAATTCTTATCTCTTATTTGTTTTTTATTTAAGGGGTCTAAGCTTTTATGCAAACACCTACAACAGCCGGAGCCTGGAACCTCAAAGCTGACTTTTCCAGGGTAGCCGAAGCCAGAGGTGGAACACGGAAAATTATTTTGCTGTAGCTGGAGCCCGAGCCTGGGAAATATTTTTTGCTGATGCCGGAACCAAAAATAATTTTCTGGCAGTGGCTCCGACTCCCACTTTGGCTTCGGTTCTTCAACTTCCCTCTTGCTTCCTTCTCTTAATTGACATTCTTGTTCCTCCCCATAAAAAGAACTGGAGCCCGGGAAAATTTATTTATTGGAGCTGAGTGAGAGTTGTAAAAGGAAACAGCTGATTTTTTTAAATACGAAGATAGGTATTACTCTTGGTTTGATACTGGGAGTAGGAAGCATTTTCAAAAATCAGCTTTTCTTCGCGGGCCCGTTCTCATGGGAGTTTTTTCTTATTAAAATTAAAATGCTGTCGTTTTTTAGAGTAATTTGGAAACATGTCTAAAAAGGAAAAAACAAACAATCAACCTGTTGACTGAAAAATGCGAATGAGGATGAAACAAAATTTTAGCTTTTTTTTTTTCGTAGTCTACAGTGATCGATTTATTGATTATTTCCAGGGTTGTACTGAAATTGATTTTAACATTTCATATTATTTTCGACCCCAGCCTTCAGGGTGACACCCGAAGAGGTTGATATCAATACCAAATTTTAACAATTTTCTTTTACTATGGTAGGAACATAAGTTATAGATTTAGAAGGTTATTGATTTCGATACTAACATTATGTTTCGATCCATTCCCCTCCCCCAATGTGGCACAGGTCTGGAACCAGATGCTAAATGCTGGTCATTTCTTGAGTATGACCCTTGATATGTAGATCTTCACTGTGATTGAATTCAATTTTAACGTTATTTCTTGGATCCATACCCCTCAAGGTGGTTCCGAGGGAGCCTGGGATTAAATAACTTTAATCATTTTTCCACCAGAGAACTTGATTTATAGGCTTTGAAGCCACTAAAACCCGATCTCATATGATGCTTTTAAGAGGACAGGGCTGTAATGAAACTCGAGTGATTTTTGTCATGTGGTATTCAATTTATATGCTCCAGAAATCGTCAACATGTAGCGGCCACTAAATAAAAACAGATGCGTCCTAAGCCGATACAGTATGCTGCCAACTGCAGCCATGACAGATACCCTCTTCTAAATGAAACCACATTGCAATAAATGTGATTCATTTTGCGATTTTTTCAGAATTTCGTTATCTTTTTTGTGTATCATTCTTCAAATTTGAATTATGTTGTCAATCAGACGAGTTTGATGAGACTTTTATTGTACCGATTTATCTGCTCAAAATTCTTAGAATTTTTCAATATAGAGAATTCTTACACAATCGGATATTCAAAATGGCGGATACTCGGGGCTTGCTCTGGGTACCATAGTTCAGTACAATAAGCCACAGTTATAGTTTCTCAGTGTTCATCGCTACTGTATGACCAAAATCACTTGAACCTTCTTGCTCGCTTAGTCCCCTCTTGAAGCACCATCGGAGATTCAAGGACCACATAAGATTTAAGAATGTACCAATAAGGGGAAAGGAGCAACTCTCCCATAGGAATTTCTCACTCAGCAGTTGGTAAAATTTACCATTTCAGTCAGGGATGAATTGGAAAATTTAAGTAGATGGATCAAAAGTTGGAAAAATCGCACGAGTCAGAAGGTTTATTTTTTAGCCAAAATACAAAAAAAAAATGTTGATTGATACTTGAGAATTTTAAGTTGAGTCAGTTGGGACTTTCACAATTTTTGCCTCCCCCCTCCCCAGAAACTCTTCGGTACGTCCCTGATGAGGTTGGATTCTAGATTCACTTTCAAAAATGGATCAAGTGACCTCAAAATCCTTAAATCCAGTACCATGTCGAAAAAATTGGTAAGGTTTGGTCCGAGCTCCCTTAAATACCACTCAAAGGCTTGGATCCTCGAAAATCTGCAAATCGAATGCCAGCTCAAAAAAATCAACCATCTACAGATGATGAATAACACTGCAACAAAATACATATTTAGACATGGCTACTTATGGTCTATTCTTGTCTCTTACATCATAGTTAATGAAAAATGGACCATCTATCGACTTAGACTTTGTTTTCAAGCAAGATAATAGACAGATTTCCCGTGACGTCACACAGTGAGTTATTGTTAACAAAAGTACCTGTCGTTGGGCTGAAGAACGTATTAGGCCCTTCTGGGGTTCCAAAGAGGTCTAGGAATTTCCTTAGTATCTTTCCCTTATTTTGTATTTAATTTTCATGATACTGTGCGCAAAAAAAAAAAAAAATTGTATGTCTAAATTTGAATGGGCGCGTTTTCTTTAACGTCACAAACGCGCTTATCAGGCTTCTCGTGACATCACAGAGTGAGTTATTGTTAGTAGAAATACCCATCTTGGTTCCAATAAAAGTATCGACTCCCGTAAAAAAAAACACACGGAGCAAAGATCAATAGATATGTTAATACCTCAGAATAAGAAATTTGTTAAAAACCAAAGGTTACATATTTTTAATCCAGAAGGTTCTGAGCATTTGCTAATAAACGTCTGTTTTCTAACTAATTTCTTATTCTTTGGTAGTAACATATCGATTGATCTTTGCTCCGTGTGTTAGGGTCGGCTACTACTCGTAATAGCCAAGCCTATTGCAATCGAAATTTCATTTCCTACCATGTTCATATGCAGCGCTGAATCCGAGATGAGCTGCTAGACTTCTCTATTCAAAGTTTTATGTTCATAGCCATTAGCCAGTTACCAATAGTAGCGATAAGCGAATGATTTATAATAATATGTAGCATGTAAGGTCGTTATTAGTAAATCAGTATGTTGAAGTGAACATTATGTTTGTACTGATGTTTTGTGTGACATTATTCAGACGAATCAGTCATAGAATGTATGTATGTCGTTTGTCGTATGCGTAATTATTATCAAGCGAACAGAGAATCTGCTGGCGTGAATATTACGTAGTTTTCATTCCCTTAGAAATGGATAATTGTTTGTTTTAATCATTAATTTGATGTTTTTAGGGTCGGCTAGTAGTGTTGGTGTTTTATCTGTTGGTCAATTGCTCTTCAGAAATTAGAAATCGGATGAAATCTTCGACCAAATGGTCGAAGTGCGAATGTTGCCGAGTCTGCAGCTTCGCAGTCTGAAGACTTTTGAACTTACCATGTGCTGTTAGTGTATGTGTAGTGTCATCCCAATCACCTTTCATCTATCAGCTCTTATATTCGGGAACAGAAGACCTTAAATATGATCACCAATATGTCTTTATCCTGATATCTTTTCCAACGACCGCCAATAAGAGATAGGCTAGTCTCTAATTTTTCTGTCGAGAGCCGACCCTCTTCCAGCAGCTAGCTACTTGTTTTTTTTTATGGGAGTCGATACATTCGTTGGAACCAAGATGGATACTCACGCAATGGTAATATATGTGTTTTGTCAGGCACACAGCTAGGACAAAAACAGAATTCTAAGTGGTCTATTGCAATTTTTGTTTTTTCTAGACCCAAACTAACGAGAACCCATGGACAAACTGAGAAGGAAAAATTGTTGCACAGTGTAATTCGTTAATTTTATAATGTATCTCAATATCTGATTCTAAATAACTGCGTGGTATACTTAGATTTTTGATTTCTTCTTCTATCATTCTTGATAAAACACTTGGGTAAGCAATAATAATATTTAACAACAATTTAGTTGTTTTTTTAAAATTTAATTTTATCATCTTCAGGCAAGAATTGAATTTTATCCGAGTCATTTTTAATGAGAAAAAATGGGTAAAAAAGTGTTAATTAGAATCTCTTATGAATCTTTTGGATGTTGAAGTGGTGAAAACAGAACGAATATAGTCTGGAAACCAAAGCCGTTCCACTAGTTGTCCATGAATTAGTAAATTTTCAACATCAGCGCTCTTTATAAAAATTTTCATCTGATAAAAATGTGTTTTTTGTTGTTTTCTTCTTCAGTAATTACTTGAATGTTCTTTAGTAATACATGTTTGGGCAAAGTTATATGAGCAATTTTTGATGGAAAATGTTGAAAAAATGTTAATCAGAATCTTAAATCATGACTTTTACAAAAAAAAAAATGTAACAATGGATAAACATAAATGTGAGTCAGGATCCACTAAATATAATAAATAAAATAAAATAAAAACAGCTTTTATTGCGCAGCATACATAACTAAAAATGGTTTACTTCTTGCATATAATTACCTCCTCGTCGTGGGTTCGCGGGAGGGGGGAGGGGGGTAGCCCCCGATCCTTCCCGCTGTCGCGCGCCCACTCTTGGGCATAAGCCTCCCCCCTTTTCTTCCAATCTTTTCTTTTTCTGTCCAGGGTATACCTCCTCCAGAAAGGTCCAAGCTTTTTTCTGAATTCGTCTCTCCAACGGGTATTGGGCCTCCCTACACTTCTAGCTTGACCAAAAGGTCTCCACCCCCTTCCACCCTTCCACCCTTCCACCCTTCTCTACCATCTCTCACTCCCCTGCCTCATGATATGGCCAGCGTAATTCCACTTTAGGTTCTTCACCACCGCCCCCAATGTCTTTCGTTTTGGTTTTCTCCTTGATGGTAGCGTTCGCTATTCTATCCGTTTTCCTAAGGCCTAACATACTACGTTGCATAGCCATTTGGGTGGATCTGAGTCGTTGAATGTTCTTTTTTGTTAGTGCCCAGGTTTGCGCGCCATACACCATAGACGATTGGACACAACTCTGCCAGACTTCACTTTTGGTTTTTACTGGAATTTTGCTTTTAAAAATGTCTTTAAGTTTCCAATAGTTGTTCCAACCTCCGCTTATTCTATTTGAGAGCTCTTTTTCCCTAGAGTGGCCAAACGAAATTATTTGCCCCAGGTACTTAACTTCTGGCACCCACTCGATATTTTTGCCACCTATGTTTACTTCCTGTTCTTTCTCATTAGACAAGAGTTTGGTTTTACTCATGTTGACGCTCAGTCCTGCATGTTTGCACACCTCGATTAGTTCGTTAGCATTTTTGGTTAGTTCGTCTAAATCCCTTGCGATTAGAACTATGTCATCGGCAAATCTTAAGTTGTTGAGGTAGACGCCGTCAATTCTCAAACCCCTATTCTCCCATTCTAGTTGGCGCATAGCTTCCTCCAGGGCGCAGTTGAACAGGTTCGGAGACAACGGGTCTCCTTGCCTAACTCCTCTTTCTATTTTGAAGCATTCTCCTTTTCTATCCGTCTTAACATAGGCTGTTGCCTCTTCATACGTATTTTGAATGATCCTAATTATTTTTTCACACACTCCCTGGTTTCTTAGAGCCTTCCATAAGAAGCTGTGGCTAATGGTATCAAATGCTTTTTCGAAGTCTATAAAAAGTAGGTGCATTTTGAAGTTATATTCGTTTGTTTTCCCAATCAGCTGTGTGATGGTAAAAATTTGGTCGATTGTGGAATGGTCTTTTCGGAAGCCGGCCTGCTCCACCGCTTGCTGTGAATCCAGCTGCGGATATAGCCTGGCCTTCAAAATTTTCATAAAAATTTTTCCCATGTTGGAAGTAAGGCTGATTGGTCTGTAATTTTTGATGTCCTCTCTTTTTCCTTTTTTAAACAATAGAATGATTTCAGTCTCCTTCCATTGCCTTGGTACATTTTCAGTTTTCAAAATTATGTTAAAAAGTTTTGTCATAAAAGTGGTTAGCTCCTCCGCAAAAAGTTTGAGGGTGTTGTTGTCTAATCCATCTGGACCTACAGCTTTATCGACTTTTAGACTTTTGAGCGCTTGTTCTATTTCCACTTCTAGGAAACCCAGGAAATCTTGGGAGCCATGGGAATCCATTAATTTCGCGAAACAGTCTCTCTTGTACCTGTTCTTGTTCACGTCCTCCTTTTTTGCCTCATTCTTCTTGCTATACAGCTCTCTATAGAAGTTCGTAGCTATTTCGACAATGCCTCTTCGCTCGTGTATGTTTTGACCTTGCTCATTTTGCATGCCCGGAATTAGCTAAAAGCTAATTCCACTAAATATACATTACTCTTATCTATTACTTAATTGAAATATGTATTTGAATTATGGCTAAATGTCAAATTTTCTACCCCGTTCCCCCAACTTCCGGAAAGTTGCCTTAGCATATCCTAGGGTTTTTTCCCCGTCAATTTATATAAATTTCAGCGAGTAAATATTTTGGAAGGTGGTCTCCTGGTTTTGTAGGAAGTGACGAGTTAACACGAAACTCATTCGTTCCCTTTGGAATGATTCTTATATAGAAAGCATGAAGACCAACCCCTCAACATTACTCTCCGATTTGGCTGTTACGACAAAACATTATGAACTACTCTTAGTCTTCTTGAAACTCCAATGCCTTTCTCAATTTCGCTGCAAAGCTGACCAGGAAACAGCCCCCGAATACTCACCTTCAGTTTCGGTGACCTGTGCTTTATTTCTCATCGCACCTTTGGCTAACCATCATCAGTTGGCTTACAACATTATGACTTTGGTTGTAACGATAACCACATTGAGAATATAAATCAAGACCAACTGTCGCTGTGGAGCCAGATATTGGCGAATTATTCATTCGAATTTGAATTTTCAAGTCGCCTTCTCGAAACGTGTTCCTCATTCCCGCACCTTTTCCCTTCGTTCATTTCGCCACAATGACACGACGATAACTATTACCCAAGAAATCGAAAAAAATTAATAAATTTGTACGAGATTTACGTACAACTGCGCTTTGCGTTTCGTTTGTACCCGCCTGCGTTTCCTGGAAAAATTATTCGTTCGTAGAGGTTCGTAGTTCGTGTAGTCTTTCTGAAGAATGGACTCGATCCAAGTTTATTGTGCGGTCCAATAATTTATCGAATAATCCACGCCTCGAACCGAGCGGGTGAGGCAAAGAAACAACAAAACGAAACGCTAACTGCGATCGTTGGCATGTTTTCGACATTAACGAGGGCAGCCGGTTAATCTGAAATACAATATAGTTACTCGTCTTAGCTCAATGTAAATAGGAAATCAAATGGCATTGTCTGTCATCAGAGCTTCATCAAATAATGTAACGTAAACAGCCCGCACTCACTGTCTCAGAAAGTCCCTTGAAATGATTTCGAGAGACAAGTGCCATAGATATGATGGATTTCTGTTGGTGCTGTCTTACTATCTTCATGGTTTGTACCTTCCAGGGGTACTGCAATGGGGGGTCAATGATGCCAGAGCCCTCAATCAATCGTAATGGGCACCCCAACGAAAGATACGAATTTGGTTTAAAAACTTTTTTTAAAAAGCATTTTATATGCTTTTACTACTGGGTATACTTGAACAAAACCTGTAATGCTCCGCCCTTAACGGCCCTCCGTAACGCTCCTGTTACTATGACATCATACTACTGGGTGTATACTTGAGCGAAACTGTAACGCACCTGTTACTATGACGTAGTACTGTATACTTGAGGGTAAACTGTAACGCTCCTGTTACTATGACGTTGTATTACTGGGTATACTAGAACGAAACCGTAACGCTCCTCCCATAACGGCCCCGCGTAACGCACCTGTTACTATGATATCATATTACTGAGTATATTTGAGCGAAAACCGTAACGCTCCCCCTGCTATACTTAACGGTCCCCTGTAACGATCCTGTTACTATGACATAATGTAAAATCAAAAAAGGTGTAAGGCAAGGAGACTCTCTCTCTCTCTCCCTCAGTCTATCTAACTGCGCGCTCGAAGAAATATTCAGGAAACTCGAATGTGAACAAGAGGGCTTAAAAATCAATGGCGAATATCTGAACTAGCGGACGACGTGGTTAACATGGCTGACTCAATCAATGAAGTGGAAAAAATGGTGGAGGAACTATGAATAAGAAGTAAAGCAGCAGGGTTGAACATAAACTGGGAAAAATCCTTCATTTTGGCGAACGACAAAAAAAGCCCGGTAAAAATTGGGGGATACGATATAAAATGGAAGGAAGAAGTAGTATATTTGGGACAAATTTTGTCCTTCAAAAACCGGAGGGATAGAGAATTAAATAACCTTTAAAAAAGGATGACACAAGTACTGGGCGCTAAATTCAATTATTTTTAATCGAAATTTTGGCAATAATTTAAAAACTAAAATATAGGAATGCTGCATGTGATCGGTATTCTCGTACGGGACCCAGACCTGGGCTCCTAACAAAAGGTGATACGCAGAAGCTTCAAAGAACGCAAAGAGCTATAGAAAGGAGCATTTATGGCATTAGGAGGGGGGACAAAATTAGCAACCAAATTTTAAGCGAAAAAATCTAATATGACGAACGTAGGATATTATGTGAAGAAACTAAGATGAAAGTACGCTGGGCATATTTTAAGACAGGAGGAACAGAGATGGGAAAGAAAAGTAGAGGCGTGGACGCTGTACGAGAGAAAAGATCGCGTTGCAGACCGATGACGATATGGGGAGACGAATTCGTGAAGGTAATTGGGACAGGATGGAGGAGACTGGCCGACAACCGTCAGAAATGGAGAGCTTGCGAAGTGGCCTATGCCCAAACTTGGACTTAGTCGCTGCGTCAGGGACGGGGTACATTTCCCCCTGATATCAACATCGACTGCGGCTTGTAAATAAATGAATAATTTGTTTTCTTTTTCACATTTGAGTTGACAATTCTTATCATTCCGTTGGTTGACTTCTTGTTTCTTGTTTGACAATTCGCGTGTCTACCATTGTAGATTGTACGATATTTTGTCATCAGTCAACAAAGTCTGCGTCATCTTCGTTGCAGGTCTATAATAGTAGACCCCCCCCCCCCCCCGAAGTCCTACGTAGTCTCAGATGCAGACGTGGAGCTTAGTAAAAATCTCCAGTT
Source organism: Acanthococcus lagerstroemiae (assembly GCA_031841125.1). Taxonomy (NCBI): domain Eukaryota; kingdom Metazoa; phylum Arthropoda; class Insecta; order Hemiptera; family Eriococcidae; genus Acanthococcus; species Acanthococcus lagerstroemiae. The sequence continues at coordinate 27,993,953 of CM063113.1, read as the reverse complement.
AAGACAGAGGCACGTATATCTGGCTTCCTTACACAATTATGAGTCCGGTCCCAAACAATTTCACTTTTTTGTAGTTAGTATAGGATACGGAAAAATTTGATACTGTTGAAGTGTTCCAACCCCGTTCTACATACTTTTCCCTAGATTTTAAAGCCCATTCTTCCCCGCCGGTGTCCTCAACAAGTATGAGACAGATCAGAGTTACTTTCAACTTTTTGAGCTCTCCACACTTTTTCAATTGGATCCCCTTTCTCATACGCCAGTCTCATTTAAAATTTTTTTCAGACTCGATTCAGTTTCACCTTTTCGTTGCCGGTATAGGATAAGAAAAAATGTTCTCACTTTTTTCCTGCTCATTTCCAGACAAGTAGCCCATTTTCCCTCGCCGGCAATGTTTCACCGTTTTGGACTCCCCTCGGCACAAAGGATTCCTCTCTATCCTTAGATGCGCTATTTTTTTTTCTCAGTTTTTCCCCGAATGCCTTTTCTAACAGCTTTCCTCCATTCTCACTCCAGTGTTTTTCAGAGTTAGTTTCATTTTTTATAGATGGTACAGGATACGGAAAACTTGGCGCCATCAAAGTGCCTCGACTTCTTTCCGCTCTTCCCCAGTATGATAGCTCAATCTTCCTTCCCCATCTCCTCATACTAACATTGCCCAGTTCCGAGTTAGTGTTTCCTTTTTGGCCTCCCCTCAATCCTAAGGATCCTTCACCACCTTCAGATCCGCTATCCACTTTTTCACTTTTTTCCCCAAGTGTCCGTTTCCAATTGTCCTCGAGTTAGTTTCACTAACTTGTAGATTTATATATGCATCTATAATTGCCTAATTGGCTAAAAATGAAAAGAATACATTTAATTTCAGTAGCTTTGGGAAGTTTTTCGAGGGGGGGGGGGGTTGAAAAGGAAAAAATTATTGTCGATAAAATGAGTGAATTAACTAAGAAAATCTATCTCGTCTCTGAAATCTCAAGAAGTGCTTCCTTATCAACTTGCTTTGTAGTTTTTGAATTCTCTTGAATTTTCAGGGATAGGGAAATAAATGATACTTTGCTATTGCAACTTTCATGAACCAGGCACAGACACGGGCGGAAATCGCTGAAGCCTCAGCGCCTGAAAAATAACCTTATAAAAATCATAAGCTTTTGTTGCTTTCTAAAATTATCAACTCACAGACATGATGAAAAAACAAGTGGACTTGGACAAGTATAAATTTTTAATTGGTTCACGGTAGACATGGTCAAAAATATATTTGTATAAGCCTTGTTTGACAGTGGTGACAGTTACTGTCAATCAGTGGAAAACAGTATTTTTTTGCGACCAGATATTATCACCTTCAATAAGATGGCTTCTCTTCTTAATTCAAATACACAGATAAACGCAGAAAATCTTCACAAGTTCACTGATCTTTCACCCAGACAATAGGCGGATTTACTTAAATGACAATATAAATTTGAAAACTTACCGTCCTTAACAAATTCGTTACCAAAATCAGCGTAAAATTCTTCGTGTTCACTTTAGAAAATCAGAACATTTACCTTGAAATATTTTCGACAAACAGATGACAATAATTTTTTTTTTGTAAGCTTCGAACGTACTTCTGTCTATTGTACATTCGTTTCGATTCTGTCAGTGTTACCACTCCTTATTTTCGTAACATTTCTAAAAAAGTGTCAATCACTGGGCACTGTCAATCACTAGTACCCTTGCCCTATGTGACGCATCACAAGAAACTCACCACAAGTCAAAAAAAATGTTTTGTGTATGTCTTCTGCTGTGCAAGAACGAACTTGAAAATTCACCACATAGTCCCACACTCTTCTGAAAAATTTTGTTCTTAGTATGGCGTCGTTTCCTGTGCTGATCACGTATATTTAATTCGGACGCTGATGCTGAGCTACTATTGATTATAATGCAGATTGCTTTGCCGATAAAAAATGCTGTGCATTAATAATTTGTTGATGCTGGCAAATCTATTCAATTTACAACTTGACGAGCCATTTTGTTCTCACTAGCACGCCATAAAATAATGCATTGTGAATTTGTATCTAGGAATTTCAAAGATTTTGCTTCTTCTCATTCTACCTTCACTGATAACCCGAAAAATTGCTGAGTTGCAGACAGATAAGGTTACATATTATACACTTCGTGCACGTTGTATACATGCGATGCCATCATTGTAAATGGAATGCGGCCCTTCCTTTGTCTCTCTCCTTGTAAAATGTTTGAAAAAATATTCAGCTTAAGTGGCCAAAATGAATAGAAATACCAAACAAATTTTCAGTATTTGTATTGGCCCCCGCCCCTCCTGGAGAAAGAGGCTGGCTACAGGCCCCCTCGTGATTTATTCTCAGAAGGCTTGCCGATTTCCGTCTCGAGATGCAGTAAAATTGAGGCTTCTCACTTGGTGGAGCGTATGGCGATGCACGCATGCCAAAGTGAGTCCCCAGACATTGCACCCTTGGCCCCGGAAACTACCCTTTCGTGTATCGTATCAGTGACCATCAGAGGGATGCATTGAGGCTAGCCCGAGCCCCTCTTTTGCCTCTCCACTTCGGATTCACGCTGTCCTGCCAAGACCACGATGGGATAACCAACTGACGAAGACAACGCTCACCCAGCATTAACCTGGACTTCGGGGGCACCACAGATGACGAACGCGATACCTTCCTTCATCCCTTACCTCCTCGTAGTGGTACGTGTGGCGATGTAGGAAGCTGGTGACGGTGGGGTGAGCCCTGCTGGGAGGTCCGCAGCAGCTGAGACAGCTCCAAGATGGTACAGAGTCGTTGTGTCCGGTGGTGTGGGCCGAGCTTTTTCTCTGTCGGTCCTCTGCCTCGACCCCTCTGCCTGCATCTTCTTCTTCATGATGGCCGAGACAAAGGTCAACACCCGGTTTCATTCGCTTCCACTCTTCAGCATCTCCGAAACCAATGTGTCAGGCGCGAGACGGCTGATTACGTCGTCGCTATCACTCGTGTTGCCGTTCGCGCCTCTTCTGGTCCCAGGCTATACACTCGAACAGGGTGTGCCTGGGGTTGTCTTCCGCCTGCTCGCTACGCTCATTCGCAAACTTTCCCTCGCATGTAAACACTCACTCTTGACTCTTGGTGTGTAATATACTATTACCCATCGGATATAACTTTCACTGTGCGGCGGAGAGGACTCCAAAATTCTGTTTAAATCTTCAATTTGTCAACGACAACTGTAAATTTTCCAACTCGGAATGTTTTCGAACTAACTGGGGATAGAACGAGGCACCTCAAAACCCCCATGGCTACGATTCTGCCTGGAAAAGGGCGCTAAAACTATGTTTCCATTAGGTCCATTGCCCAAGACATAACAAAATGAAGTCATAAAATGACACTGGATGACAGACAGTGCCAGCGCGAGGTTTAGTGGAGCCCTATGCTGATGTCGCTTGAATATTCAGAATTTTGTGTACCAGCGAAAAAAATTGGAAATTTTGCAGGGTTATTTATTTATTTATTTATTTTATTTTTTTGTCGGTGTACACACGGAGGCCTCTGCGGCCACAAAATCCACCGTCGCGCCGCCATTGGTAACAGATTTTTTCGAAATAGATGGGGTCAGTGATAGTAAATTACGTGTATTTTTTGCTCGAATTGGCGGGTCCCGAAATGACCCACATTTTTTCATGCCAATCGAAGTTCACGCTTGAAACTGATTCCGGACCACGGGCTCCTGGTTCGAATTTCTCACCCAGTCCGAATTCGCGCGCACTTTCGCCAACGATCCTCGAAAGTCGCATCCACTTAGCGTGACTTCAAACCTACCTAACTTCTGGCATCGTAGCTCCGCGCAGTAAACTACTCATTTCCGAACCGAAAAAGCTTTTCGCCCGGCCCCGAAATACTTTCCTATATAGCTGAAGGCCCCATCGACCACGAGCTACGCTCGTAATTCAGTGTAACACCTAACTTAGGCTTCGGTACCTCTCATCTCTCATTTCAACATTGCACCGGCCGGCGGCACACACAGTCGAGTTACCAAGTGTTGGCGGCTGAATTACAGGATAATATTCGCATATAATTACAGTGTTTAACAAATAAAACATGTATTGAATGCATAAACGTTATATCGGTCTCCAATTACAACCCAGCAGTCTCTCATTCCGATACAACTCAAAGCTACTTACTCATTCGCTCAGTCTACTATTTCGAAACGTAACTGCGCTTTAAAAACCTCCTAGTCCTGTGTACAGTTATGCATAATAGGCGAAAAAATTGCTGGGAAGTTGAATTCGGTACTGAAGTGGCATTACCAGGGCTAACTAACGTACTAAGAATGTCCTCAAGACCTCCAGGGAGCCAAATCGTGCTACAAAATGAGTTTTTCCAGATTCTTCGAAAATTGAGCATTAGGGTGGAGCGAAAAAAAGTTTCATTATTTTTTCGACCGGTAGAGCGATTTTGTTGCAAATAAATTTGTCATCCCCCCCCCCGATCGGTTTCAGTAAGATAGAATAAAATTACTACCAATATTTTAATCGATAGAATGAGGGGTACATTTTTCTAGGCTCCCATGAGCTTTAGAAATTCAAAGTCGTTAACTTTGGAAGGTCTTGCGTCTACTAATGACGTGAGTCACTATGGTGTAGTAATTTAGATCAATATCCCTTGTGTGTCCCCTCTTGATGCCTCTGTAATGGAGAAGGAAGTTTAAAATAATTGGAGCAAGGCGTCGCTATATACGGATTCATGCGGTCACTAAAAACTTCAATTCTGAAAATATTTCTAGCATTCAACTCACCTGGGTGCCAACTAACAGGGTTCGGACCAAACTGCTCAGACCAAATTACGGTTATAACCTGTTTGAGGACCCACCATTTTGAACGAATGTCTGTAAGTTATCCCGAGTCCTCTTTGGTGGCATCCAGAAAGCTCATCAGATCCGAAAAATACTTTTAGGCTGGAATTCAGCGACATCAAGAACACTTAAATCGGCTCCTAGCTCCTACTTTTTGCCAACTATCCTTATTATGGAGCTACCTAGAGAAGCATCGATCTAGTTAGTGACCCGAGTCATCAGGACATATAAGGGACCTTTTGAAATTGGGAAGGTTGAATTTCTACAGTTCATGGGGGCCGAGAAAATAATGAATTTCGAGGTGTGGGGGCTCTGGCTGATAAACTCCATCCGATCGATTTGAAATTTGGTAGTACCTAATTTTATTTTACCTGCAGGAACCGATCAGCGGGTTGGGGGGGGGGGAAGTTTCTTACAAAATGGAATCACGTAAAGGAAATAGCGAACGTTTCATTTTTAGGGTCGGCTCTAGCCAAGCCTATTGCAATCGAAATTTTTTTTCTTTTCTCAAGTCCGAGTCACATTTCAGTTCGGTGGCGTGTCATTTAAGATTGATCCGAGTCGTAGGTAGTTCAGTTCAGTAACACTTTTCTTTTTGAGAAATTAATTAGTTGAGACCAATAAAAGTAATTATAATCAACAATTTCGGTTTTATTAGGGTCGGTAATGAGCCTCTCGCCATTACTTTTTTTTTCTTCTTCAAACGTGCTCATTGATTTTGATCCTCATTAGCAGGGCCGGATTTACGAATAGGCAAAGTAGGCAATTTCCTACAACGAAAGCTCATGAGTGGCGCTTGGCGCCACTCGTTTCATTGGCGCTATTCGAATTCTCACGAAATTTTGAAATTGATTTTTAAAAATACATACGAATGGATATTCCCCTCTAGTTTCGGTTTTAGAAGAGATTAAGAATGATGAGAGAGCCAGGATAAGGAGATCCAATTTCAAAATAATAATTTTTTAAAGAAGCTTCTTTCTCCAACAACTCACCTTATGATTATTTTGTGGACAAAAATACTGAAAAGACTAAATGAGACGAATATAACTTCACAAAAAGTCAAAATATCTCTGAATGAACTTATATTTTCAAGACTTGAGAGGACGACACAATGAGTAAATTTCAAAGATGAACACAACATTCCACACTTCTCTATATATGATTGTGCCGGATGAAGGTGATTCTCATCAGGGTGGAACTATAGGGTGCCTAGAATTCGAAGGACTAAAAGATTTCATGATGAAACTCAGACTCCTGAGGTCATACTGACCGGGGTAAAAAAAATGGAAGTGGAAGGTTTCAACGTGATTATTGATAATTTGGTCAACGAGATGGAGCGGAGAAAGACAGCTCACAATGATATAAATGATAACTTTGAATTTTTTTTTCGGAAAAAGTGATGAACATAACGAGGAATTAAGGAAAATTGCGAAACAATTTTCAGAATTTTATGATGCCGATGTATCCAATGACATAATTGAGGAAGCAATTCAATTCAAGTATTTTTTGCAGAGTCAAAATCTTAAAAGTCCTCTTAAATCGGATCCCTTGGAAAATTTCCAGTGTATCACAAAAAATAATTTGATGTCCACCTTTCCAAACATATTTATTGCTTATCAAATCTTCTTAACATTACCGGCCAGCAATTATTCTGGGGAAAGGAGTTTTTCAACTTTGAGACGTATCAAAAATTACCTAAGGAATACGCTGAGTCAGATTAAAACTTCATATCTCTCGTTGTTGCACACTGATCAAAAATTACCTAAGGAATACGCTAAGTCAGATTAAAAACTTCATATCTCTCGTTGTTGCACACTGAGTCTAAATTGACCAAAGAATATGATTTTAATCAGATTACTGATGCATTTGCGGCCAAAAAAAACCAGAAATAAATCTTTCTAGAGTATTTTGCACCATATTTCAAAGTAATAATACGGTTGGCCGTCTATCACAATATGATTGGTGACTCTTTTCATTATATTTGTTTATGTATTATTATACATCTCTATCATTTCCTCGTGCATTATTGTTGAATTTTCATTACCTATTTATTACCAAACTTGTGATTTCGTTTATAACCTACAATTGTTTCTTATTCTTATTCTCATCATATACCTAGTATATACTTTCATTTTCATTTTTTCAATTATTATCATAAGTTTAATCTTTGGTCTCGCTATCTAGTTTTTGGTTCATCAATCATCAACACTATTTTGTTGTAGTTTTTTATTATTCCTAATTCCTAATACATGATCATATTATTCATATTTCAATGATTAATCAGGGGAGGGGAGGGGGAGTGGGAGGGGAGAGAGAGAGAGAGAGAGAGAGAGAGAAAAGAATGAGGAAATTTCCTACCACGAAAAAAATGTTAAGGGGGGGGGGGAATTCAGGGTGAAAATTCATAGGCGCCGCCTTCCGTTTTGCCTACGACGTCACAGAAGGTAAATCCGGTTCTGCTCATTAGGTACTGTACGAGCGCTATGTTCAATGTATAGAGCCAAGGAGATGAAGAATATGATTATTTACGTTTTATTAATTATTAGGTATTAGGTATTTTGAATTTTACTCTACAGAAGAAATTAACTTTGACGGTATTTAGTAGAGGTAAGTGTGTTGTTTGTTAATTTTATGAAATGGGTTCTCAGTTCAATATAGTGTAGAATTTCTTTGCATTGAACCGAGTACAACTTTCTGCGGTACACTCTTATCAGTATAGATTTTTTATATCCAACTTCCAAGGAATAATGCGATGTGAATTATGTCTCATAAATACGTAAAAGTAATCGTAATTTTGGTATTTCGTTTCAGGTTTCGAGCGGTGAAACCTCATATCTTTGTGGCTGTTTTCATCTAAAGACGAAACACCGGAGTGGGAATATGCGATGCAGCAAGTGAACTAATAGCATAGTAGCAAATAAGCGAGTAACAAATGAATAATTAGCTATAGGTATAGTGAAGAAGTACTGGATAAAACCTTATGTGACGCACCCAAGGAATAATGCGATGTGAATTATAAAAGTATTAATGGTAATTTGGTATTCTGTTTCAGGTTTTCTTCAGTGAAGTTTCTGTTAGGCTAATATAATAGTGCAAAATCTGTAATCTGTAGACAATGATTACGAATCGGCTGATGATTGATTATATTGGCGATTATTCTGTTTCTCGATACTCAATATAGTATTTTCTATTTCTAGTTTATGAGGGACCGAGTTAAAGTTGTACAGAGTATAAAAGGATGGATTATAGGTATTTGCAAGTTGCCGAGCTATGTCAATGCTAAGTTACAAAGTTAAGACGAATAGATGTATTTCGGATATTCTCAAAACTGCATACTAGTTTAAGTAGGTACAAGTTTTGATAGATAATTTTGGTTGTGCTTGTTCAAATAGTAAACTTTATTTAAATCGAAATAAACATCCTCCGGCGAATTGTAAAATTCCTCTGTTGTCTTTAGCGTATGAAGAGTTACTATTTCCTAATCCTAAGAGGCCATCTGAATCTAAATTGGTTGAATTGAGTAATGTAGAAGAACGTTCTCTAACTCCACAAATTCTTTTCATTTAAATTCGAGAGTCACTCATTATTAACTCATTATATTTTATAAATATTTGCTTCAGGGAAAGTGTTTGCTGCCTGATTGCAGTCTGCAGCTTCGCAGGAAACCTTGAACTTACGATGTGTTGTTAGTGTACCTGGACCACTATTCTCAAAAAGTTGTTATGCGATTTTATGATAACAACCGTTGTTATAAAAAAGTTGTTATGAATTGTTACCGGTTGTTACCCATTTACCGCAATGTTGAATAACATCTCATAACCACTCATAACACCACCTTGGGACTAGTTGTTACGAGTGGTTACCGTAACAACTTTTCGAGAATACCGCTCCTGTAAGTGTCATCCGAATTACATTTCATCTATCAGCTCTTATGTTAAGAAAAAAAAAAAGACCGAAAACAGGACTATCGATAGGTCTTTTTTTTTTCTGACATCATTTCTGAGGACCGCGAAAATAAAAGCTGGGTCAGTATTATTTTCCAGCAGACCCTCTTCAAGTAGTGAATTTGCTTGTTTATCGGTCAAATCTTGCACCTCAGATTTCAAATTAAGGTTACTTATGAAAAATTTCAATATTTTTCGCACAAATTTTGCACTCATTGTATTTAGATTAGAAGATAACAAAATCGTCCTGCCCGTCGAAAAAATAAGGAAAAAAATCATTTGGCCATTTTCACTCCACCTTATTAAGGATTGTAGCGCAAAATTACTGTCATAAAAGTATTCTGCCTAAAGTTCTACACAAATTTGTACTTCTTCTCGTATCTGCCCCAACAATATTATTAAGAGAGAGTTCAAAATAATCTTTAATGTAATACATACATTAGTTAACATCTTAAAATTAAGGTTTTTAAAAAGTAGCATGTGGCTATGGGTTACTCTTTCTTGTTACTGCAAGTACGTTTTCTCAAATTTCCACTTTTTACTAGAGGAAAAAAAAAAAAAGTATTAATGAAAAAAGGAAAATTGAAATGTTCCAGCATTCAGTCATCCAGCCATAATATTTCATTACTCTCGATTTTTTACCTCCGATCATCAACTCCAGTTAGAAATGGTTATGACTTCTGCTAGATGCATTGAAAAACAGGATAAAAATATGAGTCTGTGATGGAACATTTTTGGCCAATGTGCGAGGCCTATTTCAACTTAAAAATTCTCGTCAAAATTGCAATTCACACAAAATTCGTTTTCAGATATTCTTTTAAAGAATATTTCCACATAAAATATATTTTGAAAAATGCACCTTCTCCCAATTTGGACACGTCTTTAAACAAATAATTTTCTTCTTCAATGTTGATTTATAAAGCGCTGTTCAACTTTTTTCACCTTGTAGTTTGGTTCATGTCAGCGTGGCCATGTGGCTGCTCTTCATTTGAGTGAAAAAATTTTTAAAGACATTAGTTCAGACTTCCCCCCCCCCCAAAAAAAAAGTGATCCTGATTTGGTAGGAATTTGTTTTGATCCTAATTTGGTAGATTTTTGGAGTATGCATTTTTTCTGAAGGAAGCAACAAAACTAGATCAAATAATATCAAATTCTTGTTTAAAAAAAAAAAAAAATTAAAATAAATAAACTAACTGTATAGAATAAGAAATATTTTTAACAGCGCTACTTATATACTTAGTAGCTATGCGATTCTCACTTCCAAATTAGGATTTAAAAAAAAAATTACGGAATTGGAACCGGTCTGATTTTGGCTATTTTATTTTATTTTGCAATATTTCTGTTTTGAACCATCAGCGCCAGCTAATATGACAAGTAGAAATAATCGCCACAAAATTATAAACAGAATAAAAAAGTTCTTCCAGTGATGCTAATGTAGTAGACTTTTCAAAATTGGAAAAAAATGGTGTTACAAAAAAATTTAGTGTTCCACAAGCCTTAAACAGTTCATCTTGTCCTCACAGTATGTTATAGTGAAGTCTAGACCTTCATTATGAATCATATTATATTCAATTTTTTTTTTCCTTCAATAAGAGTGGGTTTATTTTGAGGTTGAAAAGTCAGGCACGGCCTGACGATTAAATTCTTGGGATGCAAAACGTAAGGGGCCCGATTAACAAATAAAAATCTTTTCAGTGATGTTGTGGATTGCGACAAAAGGGGCCCACAAGGCCACAGTAGGTCGAAAGGCCCGGGATGCATTTGCATCTCCGCACCCCCAATTAGACCGTGCGTGGCTGTAATTAGTAGTTTACCTTACTTACTTAATTTTTTTTTTCTTTTTTGTGAACAAAGTTGAAATTTGATGAAGAGTACTCAAGAGTATGCCGAGTATAAAAGGGAGAGTACTTCAAAGTCGCATGCTGATAAGGGTGCATTATACTCTATCAGTGGCGGATTTAGGGGGAGGGGGAAGTCCCCCCTCCCCCAATTAAAAAAAAAGGAACCTAAAGAAAAGGGGGAAAAAGAAGAAGAAAGAAAAAGGGAAAGAAAGAAAGAAATTTTTGTAATGCTACACTTCTCTCTTCACTTTTATTAGATATTAAAGGAAGTCTGTGAGATGTTTCAAAGAGAGGGCAAAAAATGTTGTGCATTGTTTCTAACCCCCCCCCCCCCAATCCTCCAATTCATTCCATAAATCCGGTAAAGAGTACGTTTATTACCCTAGTTTCGATAAGTTTCGGTTCTGGTTCGTGTATAGTTTTTAAAAGTTCCGGTTCAGTTCCATTGTTTTTCTCAATTCAAAAAATTGGAAAGGCCTTGAAGGTTAAAAAGCCATCATGGCAATTGGAGAATAATTCCTTTTCGAGAATAAATTAGAAAAAATATGAGGTTCGAAGACGGAACCTGGAAATTTAAAAGGGTTCTGGTTCATGGTTATCTGCTCAAAAAAGTAGATACCGGTCCCTCGTTAAAAACCAAGGGGTTTCTGGAATTTCCGTTTCTCAACTTCCCAGTACTGGGTTTGCTCAAGGGGCCAAACGGGCGGCCATGGCCCAAAAGCGTCTGAGAGGGTGCTTTAAAAAAATGTAGTAAAAAGGAGGAAGTCACCAAGAAAGAAAGACCAGCAAAATAAATTTAAAAAAAAGAGAACAAGCAGCCTTGTTTTCCTTTTAACAAAGTTCAAAATATTTTCTGATGGAGAGGAGGCGCTTTTAATCGTGAGTCCGAGCCGCATTTCATCCAAATTCGGTACTGATCATTCCTACTGAAAATGATAAAGCAATGTAGACGGCATTTATAAGAATGGAAGGGTAGCGCTGATAGCTCGGTTTTACTTACTTCCAATCCGAAAATTGAAATCCGTATTGTGTATTTGTAGTTTTCCAATTTTCAACCGCCTTCTTCTTCACAAGTACCTATCTCGATTTGGTGTTTCATCAATAAGGTGATCCTATTCTAGTCAACAAAAACCAAATCAATACTGTATATAATAATCAGACGTGAATACACGCGAGAGCGAGGGGGGGCACTGTCCTTCCCAGACAAAGAAAAGTACCTAGCCTAATCGAGTCTTTAAGGATCCTGAAAAGACTTAGAAAGTGCTGATCACGTCTGAAGAAGTCCTCACGGCTGTGGAAGAGTCATTTTGACTCTATTTCAAATACTTTGAAATAGAGGTCAGTCATGTTTTAAAGTGTTTTCACTGGAGTGGAGTATCTTTGGTATTCTCGACAAAATCACGTAGCTAATCAGCGAAATTCGGAAAGTGACGACTTGATTATTTTGCTTGTCAGTGAAATTGTAGAAATTTCAGTCGCTATTTTTGTCTTTTAAATTCCTTCCCTCTCCAAGTATTTTTATTCACTCCAGCTCTGTTTTTAAGCGTCGCACTTTCCGAGTTGTTATTCCTATTAATGAAAGTTCGAAAACTCCACGGCTGAAGTCCTCTATGAAGCCAGTAAAACGCAAACAAACAGTTGAACAACTTTGGCATCTGCGAGCTAAAGAGGTACAGAATGGGATGATACTAGGGGACAACAGCGAAGCCCATGGTAATCAACATTATATTTTTTACCCCAAGCTCGGTGAAATTAGGAAAATAAAAATTCTACGTTTTCGCCTATAAGGCTTGTATTAATTAGAGAGAAGGCTTTTGTAAACCTTCTCTGCACGATGTTTCTGAGGCAGATATGAAATAAATGCGGGAGTTCACATTTGAGTATAAATTTCCAACAGAATATTTTTAAGGTCGTATTTTCCGCTACGAAGATTAGTTCTCGGAGAAGAAAAACCACAAAACTTTCTGGTCTCTGCTCTTTAGAAGCTTTGGTACACCATGACCGAGGACATCAAATACGCTAATTAAAATTATCATCCCACACTCTATACCAACATATTCAACTTCCCAACAATGTCTCCATCTATTCAATATTCTTTCCGTAACTGCATAGGACCATCAAATAAATGCGATCAGTAGCATGCTTCATTTTTTCTTTCTTCAAAAGTCAAAACACGTACAATACACCAATAAAACAAAAAGGAAATTAATTTTCCAGATAAAAACTGAAAAAAGTACAATAATATCAACGAGCTCATATAAAAGCTACGTTTAATGATACGAATACCGGCTTAAAATTAATCGTGCGCTTTTGTTTATTAAAAACCGCCGCGAAAAGGAATATTCAAACCGTAGAACTAAATGTTATGAACAACATAAAAAAAAAACTTAACGAAACTAGAAATCTCAGGAACAGAACAAAGAAAAAAGAAAAAGGTAAACGTTATAACGCCACCCGGTATATCAAAGCAACGAAAACTAGTAAATTAAATTTCTCTCCACACTAGAAAAAAAACAATAAAAATGATAGAAATCAGATTATAGTACGATATTCCAAAAATAATCTGAATCACAAAATAGGCGCAGAAATTTCAATCACAGAAATATCTCTGCACCCGTAATTCTAGGAACATAATGCTCAAGACGACGTATTATACTGAGATGCGAAGGTTACTCGTTTGGGAAATGAATTTGCGACCTGACGTTGCTGGTCATTTGCGTCCAGATTATCGACATCCCCCTGGACGTGTTCAAAGCCAATATTTTGGTCCAGCAGCTGCGATGGGTATTTCAAGATGCCCGTCGCCGGTGGCTCAGGCAGTGGCTGGTACTCAAAGCCCGGCGGTACTCGAGTGAACCCCACGCGGTCATCGTTCAAGGCTTGTTGACTGTACTGAGTAGAAGCCGCAGATGGTTCGAAAGTCGAATACTGCATTTTGCTGACACTCGACGATTGGGCGTGTTTCAGACTATCCAAACCAGGGTGACGATAGATCTCATAAGGTCCAGCGTTGCTCACCGGTATTCCGGGAGGACGTCGACCGCGAGCCGAACACACAACTCCTTCTCCTCCGCCTACGTTATTCGCCGAAAAATGAGCGAACGCATCGTGATCCTCGGATGGTCGGTGCGGCATCTCGGTACCCGGAAACCGCTGAGCAGACTCCGGCGCAGCTCCGCTCGACTCTTGAACGTATTCAAAGCGATCTTTCGACGGTTGGCGCGGCCTTTCGGTTACAGGAAACCGTTGAGCAAACTCCGGCGCAGCTCCGTTCAAGTCTTGAGCGCAATTAGGGCGATCTTCGGAAGGCTGGCGCGACCTCTCGGGGTCGGAAAACCGTTGAGCGAACTCCGGCGCAGCTCCGTTCAATTCTTGACCGCAATTAGGGCGCTCTTCGGATGACTGACGCGGTCTCTCTGTGCCAGGATACCGTTGGCTGAAATTCGATTCTCGGTAACCAGTGGCCTGATGGGGCGGAGCTACATTCGTCGGTAAAGGTTCGCTGTTTGAATGCTGCCGGAAGGGTACAGAGTGCGACACCGACTGTTCCCGACCAACGGTAGGTAACGCAGAGCCAGCTACGGGTGGCTGACTACTTACTCCACTCAACGGCGGTGGTGCCGCAGTGCCGCGCGTCATGTTTTCCAAACCAGCACACATCTGCATGAGAGCCATCGTGTCGCGAATCGATGACTGCAGAACTAATCCCGAGTTATCGCACGACGGTTGAACATACGCCGGCTCCACGGCTGTGTTCATCTGTACAGGCTGAACGAACACTGGTTGAGGTAACTGATTAGTTTTGTTAAGGAATAGTCGAGGATTAGTTGACTTAGCGCAGCTTATACACACGAAAACGTGTTAGGCCATGTACATGAATGTGAGCCAAGTCAATATTATATGAAAGTGGGTTGCAAAATGCGTTTTGAGAACGCGCTTTACTTATACAAGTGTGGAGTGACGCACGTAACAAAGGTACGGTATATATTTTCGGTAGTTTCCAGAAACAGTGATGTATCTAGAAATGAATATGGAGTCCCACTCAGATGAAGTTGCAAACAGTTAGCACTTTAATTGAGCATATTTTAAGTAGCGCCTTGAAAGAATCAATTTTAACGTATGTACTAGCTAATCCTGAACACCTCTCCGACATCTAAGACAAATAATATTGTTTTCAAGTCTGGTTGAAAGGAAGAACGACTTCTTCAGCTCAAGTAGCTCATGAACGAGTTTTTTAGGGTTTCCCCAACTGCCAGTGGTCGGCTACTGATGTGTTGACACCCTCGAAATACATCTGACCAATAAACTGCACTCTATGTAGATATGGTTATCAACATGTCGACTAGGATGGATCGTCAAATTTTTTTTCGAAATATCTAACACGACCCAGGTAAAAAGCTGCCTTCGGTGAAAAAAATGTCCTAAAATTTTTTTTCAAATTTGTAAATTTTCCCTAAGGGATTTGTCCTCCGAAGTTAATATGTACTCTAGGGCTAAAAACTGAATGTTACGCAGCGCCTTAAAAATGCCGGTAATGCAAAAACATACAAATACGCAGGAGCAATACCATTCACAGGGGCATATACGTACCAAATACAGAAAATATTCAACCAATACGAGATAAAACTCGGAATCAGAAACAGACCACCTCTGATCAAACAAATAAGCAATGACAAAACAGAAACACAGAGAAAAGAACACCAGCAACGGAGTTTACACACTAGATTGCGAACACTGTGACATGACCTACATAACAGAAAATTCACAACTAGAATAAAAGAACATGAAAAATCGCAGAAGCTAAAGGATGACAAATCACTCTTTGGAAAACACTGCAATGACCAGGGACACAACAACCACAAGTTGACAGAAAAGTACAAAATCCTACACACAGAAAACAACACAAGAAAAAGAAAGTTAAAGGACCAACTTGAGATAATAAAGGCAAAAACAAAACAAAAGGACCTAATAAACACAACAACCAACTTTCAAAACGAGAACATATTCCAATTAATAACATAACACTCACTGATTGGACAGACTACACAACCACAGACAACCAATAGGAACACACCAAATAAGTTTTACCATACAGTACTACACACCATTATGAATACAGGACGACAAAGAGAAAAGGATTAGGGTACTCCACTGAAGATGGCATAGTAGCTGAAAGCGCTCTGGACTACAGAAGGAAGAAATTGTGAATTGGCACACCCTAAATATAGAACTTATTATCTTTCGAATTGCAAACTTTGAGTTTTTCAGTCAACTACTCAACCACAGAATCAGAGATAATGGAAAGTGATAAAGGATTTCCCGGTTTGTTGATAAACATAATTCTTTTGTTAGTTTTCCAAGTTGGTGATTTCGGCCAGTTATTACATGGATTGATAAATATTATTAAATTGATCTTCTTTCCGATTACAATAAAAACGATTTTCTAGGTTGACTGGAATGCTCTTTGTAACAATGGTTTTGATTAAAAATATCTGATGGTCTCAAGTCACCCTATCTGACAGTACCATGATATTAACATTTTTAGTTTATGTCAGAAATTAAAATGTTCGTCCTCCTTCTTCAACACTGTTGACATAAATAGGTGGTTTGTACTATTTTGACCTACATCAACAACCGTTGTTGACATTAGGGTGGATCATCATACATGGACTAGAAATTTTTTTCGAATTTTAGTTATAAAGTACATTGTGTCTAATTTCGTTCTATTTAGTCTAAAGATGAACCTCTATCAATATTTGGTCGTAAGAATAATCTTAAACCATACTGCTTTTCTTCCGCAGTTTTAATTTTTACCAGTGCTTTTATTCAATGATCTACCTCCTGCAATATGCGAGACGAACCAAATTTTCACATGACCTTAATAGTATTCATCGCAAGCTTCAACTTATTTCATATACAAATTTTGCCTGTCTGTGACATTGAAGATGCTATAAAGCAAAAAGTATTGTAAGTGCTTTAGCACCTTCAATATTGCAGGTAAGCAAAATTTGTACATAACTCATTTTGTAGATCTCAATCATTACTACTGTTAGGGTTACATGTGAATTTTGCCTAGCTGCCATACTGAAGACGCTATAAAGCAACAAAGTATTGTAAGTACCTTAGCGCTTTCAATTTCAGTGATACACAAAACTTATATATATGAACTAATTTAAAGTTCCCGATGAATATTATGAATGAAGTCATGATAAAATGTTGCATAATCTGCATTTTCAAGGCGCTGCGTAACATTCAGTTTTCAACCTAATTGTACATACCTATAAATTCAAGGACAAATCCCTTAGCAAAAATTTACGAATTAAAAAAAAAATTAGAATACATTTTTTTTTTACCAAAGGCAACTTTTCAACTAGGTCGCGCTCACAAATTCGAAAAATTTGTTTAGCCTATGTATGATGATCCACCCTAATGCCAACAACGATTGTCGACATAAGTAACAGTTGTGGGTCAAAATAGTACAAACCACCTATTTATGTCAACAATGTTGAAGAAGGAGCACGAACATTTTAATTTCTGACATAAACTAAGAATGTTAATATCATTGTACTGTCAGATGGGGTGGCTTGATACCATCAGATATTTTTTTAACCAAAACTATTGTTACAAAGAGCATTCCAGTCAACCTAGAAAATCGTTTTTATTATAACCGGAAAGAAGATCGATTTAATAATATTTATCGATTCATGTAATAACTAGCCGAAATCGCCAAATTAGTAAGCCAACAAAAAAATTATGTTTATCAACAAACCGGGAAATCCTTTATCACTTTACATTTTCTGGTTCTGTGGTTGAGTAGTTGACTGAGGAACTTGGAAATGTTTACCATTCGAAAGATAATACAATAAGTTCTATATTTAGGGTATGCCAATTCACAATTTGTTCCTTCTGTAGTTCAGAGCACTTTCGGCTGCTATGCCATCTTCAATGGAGTACCCTAACCCTTTTCTCTTTGTCGTCCTGTATTTATAGTGGTGTGTTGTACCGTATGGTAAAACCTATCTCGGTCTGTTCCTATTGGTTGTCTGTGGTTGTGTAGTCTGTCCAATCAGTGAGTGTTATACTGAAGACCGGGATTAATGGCGAGAGCTGATTAGAATATCAGAGAGCGTACAATAGTCACGATGTCCATTCGAGGTACTACGACTGATGATAACTAGAAGAGGGCTTGAATATAATTCGTCAGATAATACTTGCTTTTGAAACAAATCGTTTACCGAGGATTTTTACTCCATGTCAAGTGCATCCTCAGTATTCCAGCCTTCAATTTAAACAACTCTATTTCCAGCTACCCATCCCTTCACTTCTTCAATGAATGCACCGAGGCACGCTCAACCACCATGATTATTCATAAAATAAACTTGAAACTACATAACAGATAAAAAGGATACGTTGTTTGCGATATCTTTGGCAACGAACAAATCGTCCCTCACATTGATGGTCATTGAATTTGCATTCTTAAAATCAATCTGACTCTGATCGAAGGTCTTCGGCGGAAACGATGCATACTGCTGTTCAGGTCGGTTCGACATTTCACGATGTATCCAATACGGATTGTCGTCGGCGCACGGATTCACAACACGCTTTTGAGCGTCGTCAGCTCCAGGATACGTTGATAATTCCCTCCTCGGCCACGATGTTTTCCGTTCAATGGGTTTCTGTCTCGACATTGGGTTTTCATTAGCATTGCTTTCGTCAAGAATTTGAACCGTTGGTAAGGCGGGCGTGCACGCACCACCATTCGTCTCCGCGGGGTGGCCATAAAACCAAAGCGGATTCGGCGCTGTTTCAACACCTTTTTCGAGGTGATCAGGACAGACTGGCGTGTAATCCACAGCAGGCAACATTAACTGCGAAACTTTGTCCGGTAGTTGATACACAGCATTAGCATTAGCTTCGACAGCACCACTCGGCTGGACTGTCGCCGTTGGAACATTCGTATTTGTATCTCTAAACCCGCCACTACCAACCGAAAGCATGTCCGGCGATACACGGGGTTCGTCTACACAGTACACAGGTTTCCGCATGCTGTTCAAACGCATAGCGTCTAGCTCATCCAGTGTTTTCACCAAATTTGTATCGACGCTCGCCTTGGCGTTCAAAACCGTAACGTCGGTACTGGGTCCCGATTTTGTCGGCTTCGCCTCCTTCGGTTTACGGTTTAGCACGTAACCAACCCGAGTCCTTCTCTTTTCCTTAGCAGGCACTTCTTCAACCGAGCTTGTATTTTGGACGCCGGCTGCAACCGCACACTGCCCGGATAGCTGCTGGTTTGAAGCGGCAGGAAACAGCCATCAGCTGCCCCGATACTGGATGGGAATTCACGTACACATTGTTCGGAACCATGCAGAACACAGCACTCGGTGTCACCGACTGACTCGCGACCATCGTCGCGTAATCTGGGCTAGCGTAATACACGGGGACGAATGAGGCCACATTCGGATTCAGGGTACTCTTTTCTACGGAAAAAGCAT
Organism: Acanthococcus lagerstroemiae; assembly: GCA_031841125.1. Lineage (NCBI taxonomy): Eukaryota > Metazoa > Arthropoda > Insecta > Hemiptera > Eriococcidae > Acanthococcus > Acanthococcus lagerstroemiae. Next base: position 27,974,846 of record CM063113.1, on the reverse strand, counting down.
TCTTCCCGGCAGCGATATCTGCTTTGTTGTTATTGTCATCCGCATGGCTGGTGTACGGCGTAACCGAAGATGGAGGATTCTGGGCAGTCCGGTTCGAGCATCGTGGAGGGTCGCCGCGGTACGACGAGTCTGATGGTGATGGACTACGTTCAGTCTGATCATTTGAACACGATGGCGTACGGCTGATGGTGCGCTGCCTAACCGAAGAGGGCCAATCATGAGGAGTTTGGTCTGAGCAGCATGGTGGGGTGTCTTCATGGCGCGGGTCGTACTCAGGCTGATTATCAGAACAGCGCGATGATGTCGTGCCGGCGGTGTGCTGCCAGTCCGAAGACGGTACAGTCGTGGTTTTCATATCACTGACTATTCGCGGTAAATCGGCAACGCTAGATAACATGGTATCACGTTCTCGAGTTTTCGCCAACTGGGAGTTGGCATTGCCCTGTCGTTTCGGATTTAGCGGGTGCACTCCAACTCGGGATCTGTCAGTAGGCATCATACAGAAATTACGATACTGCTCACTAGTCGGCGGAATTTTTCGGAAAAAAGATTCCTTTTGGGCCCCCTTTAAGCCAGCTTTCTCCTCATTCAAAGGCTGGTTCTTCGGTTCCGTCTGCTTGGCACCGGGTTTCGTAGCAACTAACCCAGGGTGAGCGCTGATAGGCGGACTATTCTCCAAGTCAGAATGGCGACGAGGTTTATTAGGCGCGTAATGAGAATTCCTGGAACACAATCAACAGAAAAGAGGTCAGATGTGAAACACGATTACATCGCAGATTAAATCTGAGCAGTAAACCACTTCAACAATAATGATTAAATGGAATCCTTTCAAAAACAGTAAGTAGTCCGTACAATAGCAATTCTAAAGCGAGGTTCTCCATTTCATTTACAGAAGATCTTGCACATGAAGTCAGCATCTGCAGATAGTGTGCGACTCTGAATCGAAGTTCAGCGCTTTGGTACACTACAATAATAGATTTCCGAATGGAAAGCTCGAGCTGTAATGCTAGAAACATATAATTATTCAATATAACCTCAATTACACAGCACAAGTAGCTAACTGCAGCAAGCAAAATGTTGGAAATTGAAAACAAAATGATCGGACGAACTTGAAAGAAACAGATAAGTTCAACATATCTGACCGCAGAAACAATGTCAATGGATTATAAAAACTGCTTTGTGAACCGAAAATGAAATCATCGCAACTCTATAAAACTAAACTGGTGAAATAAGAATCACTGAAGGGCTTCCCTCCTTAACTACTTCGTAACTACACTCCTCGGTTTCGTTCCTTCTCTCGGTCTATTTCTATTTATCCACAGAGGCATCTGATTGTCAGTCTCAGGAGATCTTGCTTTCGAGCCCTGTGTCATTACGAGGGTCCTTCAATAAGTAAACGGGAAATTGCCATAAAAATCGTAAAAATGCATATATTTTAATGAAATTACAGTCAATTTTCCACATAATCCCCCTCTAAACAAATACACTTTTCCCATTGCGATACCATATTTCGTATTCCGTTGGCACAGAATTCTTTAGGTTGACGTCTGAGCCACAATCCGACATTTTTTTTTGACGTCTTCGTTGTCTTCAAAAATCTGCTCTCGTAAGAAGTTCTTCAGTGGTCCAAAAAGGTGATAATTGCACGGAGCTAGGTCAGGGCTGTAAGGGGGATGTGGGAGCACCTCCCAGCCCAATTTTTCCAAAATTTCCGTGGTATGGCGAGTGTCTGGGAACCCATCTGGCGCATGTTTTTCGAAAATTAAATTTAGGGTCTCGTGAATAATTTTATGCATTGTACCGACGCTAGCACCTAATTCGGATGATATTTCCTCGATAGTAATCCGACGATCCTCCAAAATTAGCCGTTCTAAGTTTTTTTTTCAACGCTGAAGTTGAAATCTCCATTGGCCGGCCCACTGCGCTGTTTCGTGTCCAAACTTTGACGCCCATTTTTAAACTTATCGACCCAGGAATAGAAACTTGCGGAATTCATACATGAAATACCATACTGTGCAGTCATTCTGCGGTATATTTCACATGGTTTAACATTTTCGGAAAGCAAAAAACGAATCACAGTGGAAGTTACACAGGTTTTGGATCACTGAAATGTAATCGAAGAGCCATTTCATCGAAACAACCGCACATATGTTAACCTAAGACTCATACCAACCCAACAATACCTTTACCAAACCAGTATCTCGAATAGTTCCCTCTCCAGCTCACTTTTCCCGTTTACTTATTGAAGGACCCTCGTACATTTAATTCCATTTATTCTCAGGAAGTAGAGTAGAGACGACAAACACACCGGCAGATAAGAGGCAGTAAAACAAACTAAGAGACAGGATATAAAAACCTAGAGGACAGACAACCAGAGAAGAAAGAGGCAAATATATTAGCTAGTTAGACAGGCAGACACGTAAACACTGAATACTCGATTTAGAAGTTCGAGAAATCCTGGCTTTCGGTTCTGGATTTACTTGGCACACAGATACAGACAATTCGATGTAAGATATAGAGAGCTGTAGACAGATTTCAACCTTGTTTTTCTAGCCAGAGGGAAGAGGATGGCCGTCTGCCTACCAAGCTAACAAGACAGCTGACGATTTTATTAGCCTACCAGTCTCAAAGTCTGTAATAACAAATTGGTCTCCGCCATGTTTCAGGTTTTTGATAAGCAACCCAACCGGCATTTTCCTGGGGAGAGTAGGGCGTAGTCCAGATTGTTAGAACATGACGATAGTAAATTTCTTAGTCTCTCAACTAGTATGTTGCATGTCTCCACTTTTCTCTCTCCTGTGCTAATCTTTTCATTTTTGAGAAAGATTTGCACATTGTATACTTCATTATCTGCTGGTCATAGTCCATTCTTCGATTTCTTTCCAATTCTTTCCCTCAACCATTAACAATATCACTGGATGTCTTATATTATGACCCATCATTCTAACTCTTCTCTTTACAATTATACATCAAATTTTTCTTTTCCTTCCTATTCTCGCCTCAGTACTTCCTCGTCCCTGATCTTTTCTATCCATTTGATTTTCAACATTCTAACACCACATTTCAATAGTTTCTATCCTTTTTTCCCTCTAGTGTTTCTATTGTCCAGATCTCATATCCATACATTCCAAATATACTTTCGATGAAATCTCAATCTTACTTCCAAATCTATATTTGCCCTAAATATGTCCTTTTTTTTGGAAAAAAAGTCTCTTAGCTCGCTCTATTCTAGGTACGTAGAGAAGCTATTTTCACTTCTCTCTTGCTTTCATCCAGGCGCGTAACCAAGGGGGGCCAGGGGGCAGGCCCCCTAAAAAATCTTGCCCCCCTGTGGCCCCTCCACTGAATTTGAAAATTTTGTAAAATTTATAGTATTAGATAAAATAAAGCGAAAGTTTTTAAAACTGGGCCCCCTTCAAAAATTCGTGGCCCTTTCTGCCCCCCCCCCCGTTAAAAAATCCTAGTTACGCCGCTCCTTGCATCCGACCATTCTCTCCGAGAAAAACTAGAAGCATCTAACACCAAACTGGTAGATACAGAAGGCAGTCAGCGAAAAAGGCAAACAGACAAAAAGCCAGACAACTGAACAGACAAGTACATAGGTGGACACAAAGGTACATAAAGGATACGATGAGTGTGAAGCAGCGAGTAAGAACAGACATAAATGAAACTTTCGTCTACGTTGGGAATGAAATAGAAAGACTGGAAAGCACACAGCGCCAAGTGCGGACCGTGGACTGGCTAGAAAGCAAAATAAATCCGGATATTCGACCGAAAATTGGAGGCACTGGCTGGCAGGATTACTTTTGAAGTTTGCAGATCGATGCTGGTGACCTTGGAGGCTAACAAGACGAATACCCTCCGCACTTTCTAGAAAAAGAGAAATGAGGAATCACACAAGTGACATAGAAGAAAATGGATACACAAATGCTAGGAGCAGAATACAAAATACTGCTTAAGGACTAAGATTTTTAGCATCCTAGCCTTTCTCTCAACTTTTGGATGATAGTTTCTAGAGGAACACAGCGGTGGATTTCATTAACTGTTTTTATAACCTTCAAGTCTCAATTCGCTGTCAGAAATGCGTGATAATACACCGACTGAAAGATAGGTCACTCCAGTAGAAAGTTTACCGCAGAACTACGACTAGAATTCCGATGTCTGTATGAAATTTCTGATAACATTAATCAATAATAGAAGATTCGCTAGTATCGGACATACATGTAATACCTACTTGTGAAACTATTGGCACATTTCTGCATGCAAGTTGCAATACAACGATAACAAACGAATTTGTATTCACGATTGAGATAACCACATAACAATTAACAAATGTGATTTACGTTTACTACTCATTGACAGTGCTTCTTTTAAACAAATTTACAAAGGTAAGATGAATCATCTACCAGCCTAGAGCTTTTATCTCGCGATTCAATTCAGAGAACGAAGAAAAGGGCTGATAAATAACTTGTCCACATAAACATTCTGGCAACGATTATTTTACACTGACAGCGAGGCAATTTATATAATGAGTTCCAATGTTTATCGACAAATTAAAGAATATCATAATAGTCCCGAACAAACGTCTTTAGAATGTGTTACACATGATCCGTCCCTGTGTTATCAAGTTTTTCTTTTTTCAGATAGGTAATTAAAACCTGAATCGTGCATCCTGTTCTTATCATTAAGACCACTGATTTGTTATCCTAACAGCACTTACTGGCCCTTTTTCTCGATACGTAACCAACAATCATTGATGTCGACTTAAGTACCGGCTCGAGGCTGGAGTGAGCACCCATTGAAATTTCACGAAAAGTGTATTAATTTTATAATTTAGAAATCAAACATCACCATACTACCACCTGGTGTGGTGGGACGTATGGCGATGCTCGCATGCCAAAGTGGTCCCTATGACACCGCACCCCCGGCCCAGGAAACTACCCTTTCGAATATCGTATCAGGTCATCATACTACCTACTATAGAGTAAAATCCGAGCAGCCATCGAAATATACAAAAGTAGGCACCAATTCTTTCAAAGCACTAAAGTTCATATCAGCACACTACTAAACGGTAGTCCAATGAAACAGAATTGCAAACTGGCAAACTGATTTTCAAGAAATTATCAATCAGAAACTCAATGAAGTTGGACTGGGAGAGCCATGCGCACGTTTCTGCTTTTGATCACTTTTTAATTCGTCACAGGGTTCTGCAATTTACTAATGAGAGTCAACCGTTGGAATCCCGAAGAATACGAGCCAAACGAATAGTGAGATTGTGAGATACCGCCTACTGTGGGAACTAGAATTAAGATGGCAAAATTTCGAATCAAATGCAACTCAAGTTTTTGTACGACGCAATTCAATTCTACTAACCAAATTATAACGCCATCAAATAGGTCTATTTCAACCGAGCATTCGCTTGCAAGAGGAAGAATGATCAAAGTCCCGAAGTAATCTCACCAAAACTTGAAGAAACACAAGGATCTAGATCCACGCACTAAAAAGGGAACATAGTCAAGGTGGATTTACATTCGAGTCGGCGACACGTCGCGGACAAGCTTTTCAATGCTAAAAGTGTGTCCGCAACATGTCGCCGACTCGAATGTAAATCCACCATCAAGACTGTTTACAACTTTCCATCCAATTAACACGATTGTTTTCGGTTTTGTGGCTTCTAGTTTTCTTTTTCCAACAATAATTTATGCACATTAGTACATCAGCTTCTTCACAGTACTCTCCATTTCTAATGAATTGTTAAGCCGCGACCACTAGTCAACCATTAAATTATAACATAATTTTTCAAGGTTATTACTTGTCTATTTGAGAATCAACTTCGGAATCATAAAAAGCCAGGCAAGCTGCTTTCGAGTTCTTCAGATTCGCTGGGCATTCATGTTTTGAATCTGCTGAAAATGAAAACATAGTTCAGTTTCAACTATATCACGCATTTACCTGCCTAGAATCATTGCTTGGAGTTAACGAGGGCACTGGAATTGTATCAACAGTACATCAGCACAGAAACTGATCAGGTAGCCTATTATAGAAATATAATACAGTTTCATGAACGATGTAACTCTTCTACTCGTCATGGAAGTTGAGAAACACAAAATTAATTTTGATCGGGCCAACCTGATATGAGCTGGAGCGGAAGAGAAATTACCTAGACTCCAATTCAAAAAGGCAAGTCTTGAAAAATATCCTGCAACTGTTTCATGAGTCGGGGATTACAAATTCAATTATAGCCGAGCTAGAATACACGTATTTCTCCACGAGCAACACTCATTACTGGGAACAGGTGCACTGGAGACAAGAGTTCATTGATGACACCGTGATAACTCCGTGCATCAGCTGTGCGCAATAAAAGTTGGTGATCCAGAAGTTTTGTAGAATACTTACTCAGATGAACTGGTATATTATTGGAGTTCAAGCTCTTGTCAACAGTTTGTTTAGGACCGGTGGTATCGTTTGATTGTTTACTGGATATCTTCCTGAAATTGTTCGAAAATGGATAATTTAGTAATTTTTTGGAACACAGCATGACGCCGACTATGTCTGGCTGGGCCACACTGCACACTTACCGGTTTTTCTTTTTTATGAAATTCAGCTGGCTTAAACTGTTTATCATCCGTTCCTTTTTCACTTCATCGAGCTGGGTTGCGTCATTCGACTGCATCGTTAGGAACAAATATCCCGGAAATCGGTAAATGAACTCACTATTCACGAAGAAAAACTGCAGCTACGGTCATACCGTGCAACTTATGACTTTATGCGTGTCCGAGTGGCCAAACAATGTACTAAATTCACGTTAAAATCGTTTAAAAATGACGACTGATAAAATAAAATATCAGAAAGAATAGTTCGAACGTACACAATTTAAAATAACAGAATCATAGCCGGTGCCGAAGCACAGAACGGCGAACCATAATATGTACAGTACAACAGCCGGTGAGTATGTGGATGATGAAACGATGAAAGAGCACACCGCACGGGCACGGGGGTGTGAGAAAGAGAGTGCTGACATCGGAGTGTGAAGCGCAGTCGGCTATTACGGCGTAAAAGTGTGACAACTGACAAGGACGAAGTATGTATCCTGATAACGCACAGGAAGAAGAAAGAATGCAAATCAGATGATGCTCGATCACGCTTTTACGTGAACACGTACGAAATAGCTCGGAATTGGAATCAACGTACGATTGGTTACGTACATTTGACACTTGCACCAGTGGACCAATCAGAAAGAGTCTTCGGCTCGTTGTAGTATCCGCATATTCGTGTATCTACAATCTACACATCTACACGTGTTCGCTTTCTGAAATCTCAACTGTATGTTAGCGCTTTTGGAGTGCAACTGTGATACTAAAACGTTGTTGATTATTTTTTCGACCAGTGTCAATTGACGAGCAAAAAGGACACTAGATCAATTAGTTCAGAAATATTATAAGTCCTTTCTAATGTTTTAATTTGCTGTCAATCGGTCTTGTGTTCTGCATTATCCAGCATTGATATAAGGTTGATGTTCCGGATTCGCCATCGCGGTATTTCTAAATTGTAAAACGAAGTGCGGAAGAACGAAGAATTATTGAATTCTGAATTATGGTGTATCGGTGATTGATCGTTGATGCGTTCGGTATTTTTAGCGTTTACCCTCGCGTTATAGTGAAATGAGTTTGAATATTCGATATCGTTGTCGTAAATTACTGTTTAATCTATGATCGTGCTCGATGTTTCGTCCCCGAGAACTTTTAGTATCCCTGAGTTTGAGTGAGTCAACATTCTGAACTATACCAGGAAATTAGAGTTCCAGACATCGATGAAGAAAAGGTCTACCTTGGGTGAAGGTGAGTTTTACTTTCGTAAAAACAGCATATGATCAAGGATTGCCTAAGGAGCTAAACATTGGGAATGTTCATAATTCCGCGATGATCAGCGGCAGAGATCAAGAAATTAGCCGCTGCCAAGCTCAAGGAAATTTGTCGCCCTTCTTTGCTTTGTAACTCCACCTTTTACTTATTGTATAAAATCAGATTTCTTTTTACGTGACTACCAAAATAATTTACGTCCAAAATTTGCCGCTCTAAGCTACAGCTTATTCAGCCTACACGTAAACCCGACGCAGGCGGTGATTGTAAATTCAGCCCTATTTCATTCGTGCGTATACATTCAATAACATAAGAATTTGAGAATTGACATCACACAGAAGTTGGTAAACCCTAACAGCCTAATAGCATTTTACGTGGTTTTTGATTTTCGATAAGTTTCACCCTATTTTTATTCCTTTCCATTGTTATTGCGCTTTGAATGCCCGGTTTTCTCCAGTGCCTTACCTTGAATGCTTGAGCAGATACTCGTATCTCTACATGGTCTATGACTATGACAGTTCATGTTAAATCTTGCGAGTGAGTCATAATATTAATGACTCGAGAGTATCCGTTCGGGTACTCAATGCAGGACACTGATCTAGACGTGTAAAATTATGCAGATGTACAGAATATCACTAAAGGGACATTAAGTATGTGTGAAAATCATTCGGCTGATATGAAAAAGTACAGTTTTTATAAGCTGGTGGTATGTGTTTTTAGAATTAATATCAAAGTTCATTACTTTCTCCACTTTCAATTGACAAGAATACATTTCTCTAAATGAACTGTTGGGTCCCGCTATAATCCTGTTGCGTTTACCCACTAGAATCAAGAAGCTTTCGGGATGGGAGTTTGCCACTACCATTGAACATCAAAAATGACAGTCGTGTTAGTGGAAAGTGGGTTTACAATTTATATAATGTCCGCTTGTCCGCTAGAAATTTAGTTTTCTTGAAACGTGATAACTTAAGTAGCAGAATCGCCAGAAGTGGTTAAGTAGATTTTTTTGCAGTGACATACTATGTGGATCAACATTCAACGTGATGTCGATAAGCACAGTCTGACTCATCAACAAAAAAGAAAAGGACTTGACGATTTATTGCATTGTGCTTTTCAAGTGTTTTTCATGTATTTTTAATCGATCTAATTCATTAACCTTGCAATTTAAATGGTAGCATTTCTAGAAATTGGCCAATTTCATATGATAACTTATTGCTGTCGGGTATTGGGTATAACTACTTATCCAAATTTATTCTTTATACTCTGTGGTGTCAAAAATTGAAAGTATGCTGTTTTTTTTTTTAAATTATTTTTGAATTATAAAAAATTTATTTCAAATAATAACCCATGTTTCAAATACATTTTGAAAAAAGTTTCGAAATTTTAATGAAGATCTGAAAAATAGGTGATTACTGTATAATTTAGAAAGAAGAAAAAATAATTTTTTCTGCCTGTTTGTTTGATTGTCTGTCTGTCTGCTTACAAAGGCATGGATCAAGTAAAAAGGATTATGTTTGAGAACGTTATTTTTTTGGCAAGTATCATTCCACGCTGTTGGCTGTCTACCAGTTTGAAAGTTAAGAAATTTTGGTACCGATTCGAAACTGGGAGCAGGAATGGTAAATTTGAAGTCAGAGAATACAAATTGGAATTCAGTTTCAGTTTTTTTCCTTGAATTTACTCTCGAATTTTGATGTTTCTCTTTTGAATTTGGATTCAACTTGAAAAAGAAATTCTAGATTCCTAATTTTCATTTCAGGCTATATAATTACATTATGCAATTACGAGTTAGTATTGTGTATTCCAGTAGGTGATTTTTGTGTACTTCTTAACGCTGAACACAATACCTACTCTTCTCATCAGAATTTTGAGATCTAGCCTTGTTTTAAACTCCTAAAACTCTTTTCACAATTACTGTTTACTTTCGTCCAAGTAGTAATGCCGTTTTGATGTTAATATCAACGTCCAGTTAGCGCCAAGGTTGGAAATTCAAATTCAAATGGACGTACTGTGTTCAGTGTTGAAAATTACCGTCAGATGGTTTTTTCAAATGCGTAATACACAACTTTTTTGTTAATATAGTGTTATTGGTAAAAAATGATTTTTTTTTGTATAGTGTTATAGCTAAAAACTGAAATTTATCCGTTGTACTTGAACCCAATGAGAGGGGGGGGGGTCAAGGCAGGTGCTGAATAACAGAATTTAAACAGGAGGAAAAGAAAAAAAATTCCGTAATCGATGAATAGGAAAAAGTGAATCTTAATTGAAATACAGATATTCTGTTGATGAATTTGAATATTGAAAAATTAAGATATCAGACTATACTTATTATGACGAGAAGATATCAAAATCCAATATTGGATTGTAAGACATATACTCAGGAGCGGATGTAAGGTAAAGTAGAGCAAGATGATACACTTATCAAAAAATAGCAATAACTCCAAAGCAAAACGTTCTTTTGGGCTGAAATTTTGTCCTGGCATACTTTGATTCTTTCTCTACAAACTCATTTTTTAATCTTCTTTCCTGAGTAGGGCGAGATGGCTTAGGGAGAATACGTGTTAAAATAAAAAATTAATTCGTGTAACATTTTGGTTTTCTTAAAAAAAAAAAAAAAAGTACTCATTAGAATGTTGTAATAGCATCTATTAGTCGTTTTTACATAGTTTGACGCCATATTCTGGGGGGGGGATTTATCGACGAATGCACGAATTTGAATTAGGCATTATTCATCACGTATTATGGTACGGTATTTTGTCCTACCAATGTTTTGGCTATCTTACCCTACCACGCTGATAACTGATCTTTGCCACTTCAACAATGGGAAAATGTATGAAACTCAACGTACCGATAAAATCGATGATGATATATTCGGATAGAGCAGAGAAAATACTATAAAGTGAAGATATGAAACAGTGAAAATGATTCTTAATGAACAACTTAAAAAAAAAAAAATAGAAACTGTCGATTCATTTTTGAGCAATTTTTTAAAATATCAAAATCACAAAAAAAAAAATCATAGAAAGAACGAAAAGGTCTACAGCCAAGGGAGTTTATGTGCAAGATCTGTTGTTGAGGCACTATACTAAATTACGGCGTCACTTTTTTCCTACAGTGCTTCCAATATAGAAAACAAGCATCTGCGTCATCTTACCCACAGCGTCATCTTGCCCTACTTTACCTTAGATCGTGACAACAGTTTAATAGTAAGCAAATGTGGGTTTAAATTTAAAGAGATGAATAAGAAGAAAGTAAAAATAAAATTGAATCGGGAGTCATTGAAAGAAGTAAAAAAAAAAAAAGTGCAAAAAGGAGTGAGACAAGGTTGCTGTTTGTCACTAAAACTGTTTAACCTATTTATGGAAAAATTAATTGAAGAAATGAATGAAAGGAAATCAGGTCTGACAGTGTCAAAAATCCCTCTCCTTGAAAATTCGAATGGTCGTCTTCCGTATCTACTTTGGTGCCAAAATTATACCCTTCTCATTATTACTTATCTTACTTTCTTTTTTGTAAAATTAAAAAATTGATGGTAAAATTTGTTGTAATTTTTCTATTTTTTAGTTGAAAATATTGGGGGAGGGCGTTGCCTCTCCAAAGCTTTCATTGGGTGGGCTTCGCCGCCGCCCCCCCCCCCACAAAAAAAAGAAGCCTGTGTTTGCAGATGACATAGTGATAGTGGTAAAGAAAACATTGAAAAAGTTGGAGTCGAGAGACTAAGGACTGTAACAATAAAAAAATGTGAGAAAAAATGAACAAAAATAAAATCTAGTTTAGTTCTTAATTCCAATACTAAAGTAGGGAAACTGAATTCGAGACCCGCTTGAATAATTAAAAGAGAAAAAGGAAGGGGAAAATGAAGAAAATAATCGTATAAAAACGTCAGATTTGAATAAAAAATTCAAACCCGACTTTAATATGAATAAAAAAACATCTATATGTGAATCGAATATCAAATGAAAGAAAAGCAAATCTGAATGTAAATTTAAAGAAAAAACAGTTGTTCAGTTATTGATTATTCCAATTTAATATTCCTACACTAAATTTACGGTCCCTGCTTGATAGGGTCCAGAGGTGTATTTTTCTTGCATGTTTCTTTCTTTATATTCCCCAGGAATTAGAATACTATTTTAAACTTACAGATTTTTTTATTATTAAACAGTTCAAATATTGTATAAGCATGATAGATATCATTGCCGTTAAAAATTATTATTGCAATATTTAACAAACTTATGGTACAGTCCTAGTAATACGAAACAAGCTATTAAACCAGTTTTTTTTTTTTTTTTTAATTTTGTAACAAATGTCTTTGACATTTCACGTATGTTTCATTAATCATAAAAAATCACCAAAATTAAGTAGTTCGTTTACTGTTCCGCTGATATTGACTGCTGTCAATTATAGAAATCATAAAATATATATTACCGTATTAAAATAAAGGTGAAAGCGATACACGACTAAATGCTATTAAAAGCGTCCATTAAAAATAAATACTTTACATATAATACAGCACGTATCAGTAAAAGGTAATTGGTAAAAATAAGACGCGTAAATTAAAAAATAATTAAAGCAAATGACAAAAAAAAAAAATTAAAAATATTATTTGATTTTTTTGATATTTGGACGAAGAAGTATGTAAATATACAAATGATAAATTTGAATGAAAACCGGTTTAAATATTCATTATAATAGTGGATTAGGAACATAGTGTAATATAAAAGTTCCGTATTTGAATCTAATTTAAAAATTTCATCTGCACGGTAAATTTATCTTTTAAGTAAAATTAATATCTTAGTATATGCTAATTAGGTTACGAACAAGAACGTTTTTGTTTGCCCATCTAATTGATCACACACACGCACACATAAAGTCTGAAAATTAAATAAACTTAGGTGATATAATGGAAATTATCCTCCTATGATATAAATTAATCATACACACGTTAGTTGTTATTTTTGGAAAATAACTAGATAGACACGTTAAGTAACAAAGAAAAATTATAATTAAAGGCGAATCCGCTCGACTTTTATGCGTTTTTTCCCCCAGCTTTCCATTGACCAATTTTGCTAACTTTCGATATTCTCACCGACCGAAGAAAAATTATTATAGACTTACGAAAACAAAAAGTAATAGATTAACAGATAGGTACAATATAGCATTGATTTATTCTTTAACTTCGAAATATTTGTACGTAGGATTCTCGTAACCGTTAATCTGCATGTTTGCCACGTGACGTTCTTCTGGAGTTATGGCCTGGTCTACTTCGATGAATCCCTGTATGAAAATAGCAAAACCGGTCATTAGTAACAAAAAAAAATAAAAATGAATATTGTGAAAATGGCGTCGCTTATTTTGAATTTTCGGTGGGTATCCTTGCGAAATGAAAAAGGAAGTGATGAGAGTATCATGAGACTTTTCGGGAGAAGAAAACAGTTCTATGGGCTCTGAGATAAATCGCTAAACACTTTTTTCCCTTTCTTTTCCGTTAATATTCTCAATCATGTTGAGGACTGATGAAAAATTCATGTTAACTTAGCTGAAAGGTGGCCTCGACTGTCAAATCTACATTAACTGTGAGTGGAGAAGGTGAAGAAGGAACCCTGGACACTTACTTCCCTCTCAATTATCTTGATTGTTCTATCGATTTGTTATACCATTTCTGAACATTCTATCAACAAAATGAAACTCGAAGTGCTAAATTTACGACGTGGGACAGGAGCGGCATCTTGAGATTTTCCTATACGATGCCCTAATTTCTTACACTATCGCCCAATCTCACCGCAACGTGTGCCCATTTTATTGACAGTATCGTCCAAGGAACTGGAATAGAGAAAATTTAAATTTACGCACTGTTAGATTTTTTCAAGCTTGGTTGAAAATCTTCTAGACTCCTTCACACTTATTGAGGACTCTTACGGAACTTATTTCAGACTTTGAAATTCGCTAAGATAGTCGACAAGCTTTTCCAAACAATACTTTTCCGGACTTCTTTGACTCTTTAAAACTAGGTCAAACTATCCGCAAGGCTCTTTGAATTCGTAGAAGACTATTCCACGTTTAATGAAGATTTTTTCAGGCTCTCGCCAGACTTGGTCGAGACTGCTTAGGCCCCGCAAGAACTCTTCTGGCTTTTCTAAATTTATTCAAAACTTCGTCTTCATGAAAGGTCTTCCAAACTCGTTCAAGACTATACCAGGCCTGAATAAAACGGTTTCAGACTTTAAGGTTAGCTTGACTACTTTCCATACTTCTGTAAGACTCATGAGAATTTTTCTAAACCATTTTAAAACTAGGCTCTTCAAGATTTTTCAACTCTTTACCCATCTTTTCGCCATTCATTTAAAACTCTTCCGAGCTCGATTGAGATTTCTTTACAATTCCCGAAGATCCTCTTTTTTATTTTGCTCTCAACCTGAGCCCTGGAATCCGCCGTTTCGAGCATTACCCCAGAGAGGTCGGGGAGATTGTTAGGGCTGTTTAAGCCTCTTCTCGAAGTGCCGTAAAACCGGCCTAGGTCGAAATCTAGCGAGTTGCTACGTGGGTTCGAACCTGGGACCTCTGGATTCCAAGACCAGCGTGCGATCCACTCGATCAACCAGACCCCTAATTCCCAAAGATTATTTTATTGCTTTTCTAAACTTATTTAAGCCCTTCAAGACTTATTTAAAACTTCCAGGTATGTTTTAGTCTATTTTTAAGACTCCTTCAGAATCGTTGAAAATTATTCTAGACTCACTCAATAACCTTTAAAATTTCTTCAGGATTCGTTTCAAATTTTCGTTTTTTAATCTTGTTTAAGACTCACCAGAAGTTCTTTAAGACTTCTCCAAACATGTTTTAGTTCTCAGACAAGTTCGTAAAAGGCTTGAATCGTTATAAGAACAGCTAAAATTAGTATAGTCGTTTTGAAAGTCTTAAAGAATGCTAATGAGTCTTGAACAAATCTGAATGATCTCGAAAAGTTTTAGTCAAGCCTAGAATTTGATCAAGTCGGGAAGAGCCTTAAAATTGGTCTTAAATGACTGTATAAAGTCCTAAAGAAGTCTCGGAGAGTCTGATTCTACGATGTTCTAAAAAAAGATTTCTATCGAAAAGTTGTGATTCTGGGAGCATTAAGTGTTTTAAATACAGGTAAAAACATGCCAATATTCTCGAAATAGAAAATTCTTGAAGGGTTGACCGGTGGGGGTGAAGTTGAACATAGGATTCTCCGTATAAGAAAGTACTAATAAATTGAGTACCCATCATGAATTTTACGAAAAAAATGTTAAGGTCATTGTTTTTTTTTTATTTTGGGCAAAATGTGAACGTTCGTTATTATGACTCATGGTAGTCGATTAAAACACGTTTAAAAGCCTGTCACGTGGTTTTAGTATGCATCAAATCCATTAATGAGCCCCCCCCCCGCCCACAACCATATTATACTAAAAAGCTCCAGGGAGCAGAACCTAGTAAATTTGACCATTACGTACTTCAAATAATCAAACAGGGTTTAGGATCGGCGATTATATTTCTGGGATCGTTTTGGACGTAACCCCTAGCCACACTGATCCACAGGGGGCTGGAACGTGGAATATTCAAATTTATACATCTTAGCAAGCAGTATATGAGGGTGCATACGAAAAGGGACCAGTTGACCAAGAGTAAAATTTTACAGGAAAAGCGTGTTTAAAATTGAGATTTTTTTGTAATTACCGTTCTGTTACTTCCCAACATTTCAACCGTGAAGGTCCTACACACTACCACACGCTCCCCTAATCTCTTGCCCGTTCTTTTCGGGAAAAAATTTCCAGTGTTTTTCTGAGAATCTAAATGTTTGATGATCTCCGAAGAATTTCATCGAAAAACTTGGGAAAATTCTCCAATAATTTTCTAGGAATTTTATCGGAATTTTCAGAAGAAAATTCCGATACATTCCGGACAGTCTTTTCGGAAATCTTTAGAAAATATTTCCAATGTTTTCTAAAGAATTTCATCAAAAATTTTTGGAAAAATTTTCCGATGATTTTTAAGGAATTTCATCGGTAATTATCGGAAAACAATTCCGATAATTTCCGAAGAATCTTATCGAAAATCTTTTTCAAGAATTTCCAATGTTTTCCAAAGAATTTAAAAGTTTAATACTCTCCGGAGAATTTCATCGAAAACCTGTGGGTAAAATCTCCGATGGTTTTTAAGGAACTTCATCGGAAATTTTTGTGAAAAGAATTCCGATAATTTCCGAAGAGTCCTATCGGATATCTTTCGAGAAAGTTTCCAATGTTTTCCAAAGAATCTCATCAAATTACTTTGAGAAAATTTTCTGGTAAATTTTGAAGAATTTCATAGGAAACATTCGGGAGAGAAATCGGATGGTTTTGAAGAATTTTATGAAAAATCGTCACAAAAAATGTTTGATGAACTCCGAAGGATGATTACATTGAAAATCTTCGAATCCGAGTCCCTTAAACGGTAAGAGTAGACAAGCATTCCTGCAGCAGGATAAGTTGCCTACATTATAAGATTGTAGGCAGGGACGAAAAAAAAGCTGAAAGCCAAAAGCCGGAAGCCGAAAGATTTTCCCTTCAAGGTCAAAAGTTAAAAGCTGAAAGTTGAATGGTGAAAAGTCAAAAGTGAAATCAGAAGCGAATAGAGTTTCCTCTGGAAGCTAAATCCGAAAGCAAAATCTTTATACAGGGCTTTCACGTCCCTGATTAGAGGTTCCCAACGAGAAATGCGAGACTCCCCTTCGGCAGGTATGTAGGCAATTTATCCTGACAACAGGTAAATATATTTGCTTGCTCTCGCATTTAAAAAGGCAAGAAGAAAATATTATGTCCGGTATTCATGGAAAAATTGTTTTCGAACAATTCAATTTTACATAAGAACATGCTATTTCCTTTTTGTACTTTTCGAAATAATAAGTTTTGACCTGCCTCTTTTGAAACTGCAACATCTCGCTGAATTTTCAAGATAGAAGTGTGGGGTTGGTTTTATTCGATTTCTAAGGAGTTTTTACATAAATGTAGCCAGAAAAGTAAAACTCGAAAAATTGGTCAACTGGTTCCTTTTTGTATGCGCCTTCACATATATTGATTGTAGGTTGATCAATCAATGATTTTATTTCTCAGTTTATTTTGGCCCTAACCTCCATTCACGTTGATTCACGGGTGGCTGAAATGTGAAATATTCCAGTTAACACATATTGGCGAACAGTGTACGGATTGTGAGGTATTTTGGATTAATGATTCCGTTCCAAGTTAATTTTAGCACTAAATCATCCCCCCTCCCTCCCACACACACACACACACACATTGATCCACAGAGAACGTGAAATATTCAAATTTCGATGATAGAGGGGCATATGGCGATGCACGTATGCCAAATTGGCCCAGAACACCGCACCCCCTGTCCCGGAAACGCCTCGAATGGGCCTACGTCAGAAGAGAGGGGGTGAAATGTTATTCAAATTTACTCATAATCCTACTGGCGTGTTGGAATGTAGTAACATCGTGCAGAAATTACGAAGAGATTCACCCAGCTCCGAAAAAAATGTATGAATGAAACATGAAAATGCATGTAGTATACATGTACTGGAACACTTTTAGCCCGTGGGATACAATTTTGAAGAAAAAAAAAAACATTTTTTGGACCACCTTATGAAACACGTTTGGGAAATCTGTACAGTTTGAATCTTGAATCCAGTCGGCTGTGAGTATGTTTGAGAGAGTGAACAGGTTTAAAATGGTTTTGAGGTGTAGCGAGTGGGAAACAAGTCTTGAAGAGTTCCAAAGAGTAGAAGTTGTTGAAAGTCTGAAGAAGACTCAATTAGGCCTGGTTTATCTTAAGCGTGTCTGGAAGTGTCAGGCGCGGATACAAGGGGGGGGGGGAATCCGCACCCCAACTTCAAGAAAATAATAATATTCAATTTTTTTAAGGCAGCACTACGCACTTCATTCATTAAAAAAAAAATCCCCGAAAATTACCCTCTAGAATCCACCTCCCCCCCCAAAAAAAAAAAAAAAAAATCCAGGTCTGGATCCGCGCCTGGGAAGTGTTCGCGTCTTAACTCTGCACAGGAAAATGGTGACGAATCTGAACATGCTTACAAGAGTCTTGAACGCTCGTTGAAGAATCATGATGAATTTGTATGACATTCAATCAAGCTTGAAAGATTCCTAATCAATTCTTAAATCTTCCCAGACTTCTTAGTTCTTAAGTGAAACTTCAATTTTATTTTTCGATATAATTTTGGGCGCTGTTTGTATTTTTGTATTTCCATTACCAATGTGCAGCAGTCTAATGAGGTCCTTCATCAAAATTCAAAACATTTCTTTCCCTACCACCTCATGCTCGATCACCAAATGCTTCAAATAAAATCAAATATCGATGCAAGTAGTTCTAAGGTTTCAGCTACGTATGCAAAATGTATTTTCAGTTCATTCCTTTCGTTTAACCTGAAAAATCTTTTGTGGTGCTCAGCGCCAGATAAAATGACAAAAATTTGATGTGATGTTCGAGCACACAGCAACACCGCTATCTCCCCTTTTCCAAAAGGGCAGGAATTTGAGGTAGAATTCTTTAGGAAGACTTTCGGAAATCTTAGAAAGGCTAAGCCCTTGATTGTCTCTCCTACCTTGGCAGCTCAATAGGTGAAACCATTTCTCAAAGAAGGTAACAGATATTCTTGGGCATACTCTCGCCTAATAACACTACACAACAAACTGGAAACCACTTGATGGAAAATAGACGCTTCTTAATGTATTCTTAACGCTGAATTCAAACATGATATTGAGAATGTTCAGTTAGCTAATCATTTTTTACGTTTACTGGAAAATGAAATAACGTATTTTGAGAAGTTGTTTTATTTTATGTGGCGACACTGATGGTGTATTAAATTGATATTACTGATAAGCTTCGTTAATCTTTGATATCAAATCACATGTTCACACACCTGTGTGAGTGATTTTATGTTTCCTAGTGCATGCAGTGTAGCCCTATTTCTTAATAATTCAAACAAAAGAGTGAAAAAAGGGGTAGTATTCAGAATGAATTTACGAGAAAGGGAGAGCTTATGAAAAACAAAGAACGATATTAGATTTAGTGTGCAAAATACTTCTAGAATCGAGTACCTACTCTTGTTTTTTGTGTTTTTTGGCGGTTGTGTAGTGTAATCAATGTATTGTAGAGCCTCGAACTACCAGGAGTAGTATTGAAATTTTTTTAGCGATGTTACGGATAACATCCCGTTTCAAGTACATGCAATGTTATCCGTAACATTGCTAAAAAATTTCAATAATATTACCCCTGGCTTAATTGGAGTATGGGGTGCGCAGGAAAATGGCAAATCCGGAATTTTTGAACTTTTTTGTCGTTCTGATGCATGTATTCATTTCTTCACGATTTTCATATTTATTGCCTTTATTAGCGCAGATTACATATATATATATATATTTTTTTTTTTATTATTTATTTTATTTTTTATTTATTTATTTTTATTTTTTATAAGCTTCTTAAGGGCTTCACAAGCCCCTGTCGCGCCATACCCTGCCTGTGGGCAAAGGCCTCCCTTAGCCTATTCCACTCAGCTCTTTCCTATGCTACCCGATGGTATAATTTGTTTTTTAGAAATTTATCGAAATCGTCTCTCCAGCGCATTCTTTGCCCTCCTTGCTTTCTTTTGCCCATGGGTTCCCAAAAGGTAGTTTTCTGTGTCCATCGGTTATCGTTCGTTCTCGCGATATGGCCCGCCCAGTTCCATTTGTGTCGTCTGTGTAGCGTAATAATGTTTGTAATGTTAGGTAGTTTTTTGTGTATTGTCTTTACAGTAACTTTATCTTTACGTTTCAGATTGAGCATAGATCGTTCCATACTATTTTGGGTTACTGTTAGAAGGTTTTCTAGTTTATTAGGTAGTGTCCAGGTTTGCGATGCGTAGGTTAATGATGTTAGTATGTTGGCGTTGACAATGTTGCCTTTGAGTTTGTTGTAATTGCCTTTAAAGAGATATTTCAAACTCCAATATTTGTTCCAAGCTTGTGTAATCCTTCTTTTTATCTCTTTTTCCATTTTCCCCTCCATACTCTCCACCTGGCCGAGGTATACCGTTTCGGCAGTCTTTTCGATTTCTTGTCCACCCAGTTTTATTGTGGTGTCGTCGCGATTGTTCGTTAAGTAGTATGTCTTTTCAATGTTTATTTCCAGGCCTGCTTTTGTACCACATTCTAAAAGTTCGTTTGCCATTTCGGAAAGTTCTTTTTTGTTATTATTTGATATCAGAATAACGTCGTCTGCGAACCTTAGGTTGCTGAGAATTTCGCCCTGGATGTTAATCCCTTTTTTGTCCCACTTGAGTTTTCTGAAAATTTCCTCTAACAAGCAGTTGAAAAGAATGGGTACTCCTTTTTCGATGTTAAAATAGAGGCCGTTAATGTCAGTTATTATTCTCGGCTTAAGATTTGAGTACATGTCTCTGATTATTCCTACAAAACATTCTGGTATCCCCTGGCTCCTTAGCGAGTTAAGCAAGAACTTATGGTTAACCGAGTCAAAGGCTTTTGTGTAGTCAACTAAAAGTAGGTGTAGGTCTTCTTGGAATTCGTTGCATTTCTCTATTAACTGATTGATAACTTGTAGGTGATCTATTGTTGAATAGTATTTACGAAAACCGGCCTGTTCTCTAGGTTGTTGCCATGTTAAAATGTTTCTGATTCTGAGTTCAATTGCTTTCGAAAAAATTTTTGCTATAGTGGGGCTTAAGCTGATTGGTCTGTAATTAGTGATTTTATGTCTGTTGCCTTTTTTGAAGAGGAGGATAATATCGGAGTGTTTCCATTCTGTTGGTATTATTTGGTGTTTTAATATGTTGTTGAATAGTTTGGTAAGTTTTTTAACCAGTATTATTCCTCCAAGCTTAATGTGTTCGTTCGTAATTTTATCGTGTCCCGGGGCTTTGTTAAAATAACGATTTTCATAACTTCTACTTGAAGCGGACCTCACATGAATCTACCTCTGTATTTACGGAATGCAGATTCATAAATAATTATTAGGCTCAGAATAATACAGAATATGACCGGATAATCAGAAATAAAATTTGGCTGTCTGGATGAGACAGAGAGCCGGATGATTGAAGATCGGCTAACCGAGACGTGAATGTACTAAAATAAGGAAAATGTTATTTGTAGCGCAATCCAATATTTAGAAGAGAATGTGTTTTTAATGAAACATTAGAAATCCACAACACATTGACCATTCTTCAAACTTCGAAGCTTCTGTACTCAGTTCGCGTTCTGTCGATGTTCATGGTTAGCTCATGTTTCCATTTTTCATGACGAGACAGATTAAATGATTAAAATATTGGGTGGGGGTTAGCCCTTCCCCCACATCCCTGAGTCCTTCTATTTGTGCGTATTGCCAGTACTATTGGAAACAGAAAATATGTCGGAAGAGCCGTTTGTACTTTCTACAAACCTGTGGCACCTAAAGTGAGTTGAAATCATGGAATGGCATCAGCTCGCAAAGGTCAAATCAGGTCAACGCCTATCTTTGTTTCGATGCAAGAGGAGACTCTCATTCATTTAGCCCTTTTTATTTCACTTAGAGACACTATCTCGCACGTCCAGCTATGAGGTCTCTACCCACTTTCCGCGACACTCTGTTTTTGAAAGCAGTCTCTGCTCTTTGATGTCAAGTGACGAATATCGTAGCTTTACATCCACGTGTGGCAGAATTAAGAAGCATAATGATGTTGCATGCTAAACGAATTGCCGAAATACAATAAATTAGCACATTCGCCACAGGAGCCGAGTACCCATGTTCAACAAAAGGCATAATACGCCACTATTCGACGGAAGGCGGTGACACAGATGAGACTAGTAGTCTAGCTGTACGATTATAGTAGTTAGGTGAAGCTTTGAAGTTGCGACTCCTGCTGCGAGGCCACGTCGTCATTCACGTGTTTCGTTCGATACTTGACAATTCAATGCAATCTCTTAACCTGATTCTGAGGTAGCCTGGCGTTCCTTCGCCGCACGACTGCAATACCGATCAATGTGGCTGCCATTAAGGTGAATGCAGTAAACGCCAGTGTGAAGTACAGATTCTTCGGTCCGCGAGCGTACGACTCCGTTTTAATCGCATAAATCTGGAACACAAACAGAAAAAATGTGAAGAAAAAAATGCATTAAAAACCACCTTTCGTTATTTACTATCAAATTATGTATCCGTATTATCGTCATCCCTAATAAATGATTTCGCCTTTCAGATGACTGTGGGTGGAATACCAGAACACGGCGAGGCCAAAGAGTACAATGGAAACAGCACCTGGTCCATATACCTGCGCAGCGACGGACGGTAAGTAAAAAGATGAAAAAGAAAACTGAATACGGAATAATAAAACGGTGGTAGTTTTAAAATCGTGGACGAGAGCTGCTGTCGAGCAACTGCGCCGGAATCTACCGAGGGATTAACGATCGCTGCGAATGCGATAACGATATCGCGCTGCCGCTATTCAAAAAAATCCCGGGGAAAAGGAAAGCCGATTAATTTTTGGGCCCGAATGAGAATGCGACGGATTGGGCAGGATTTAGATATGTCGAGAGGTGCTTAATTTCGTCGAGTAAAGTGAAACGGTGCACTCGAATGAAAGACTCGAAAAAGAACGTAAAAATGAGATGGAATACGAAGGGCTGTAAATATTCGGCTGGACGTAGACCGAGAGATCATATTATTGTGTGGAGTTGGAGTCAAAATAGATCTCGAGGATTTAAATTAATTGCGAAGGCTGGGAAGCAGCGGTCAACAGTGCCATCAGAGAGTGTGGCTTTTGTTTATCGCTTGAAATTACATACGAACAAGGGCAGAACCGCTCATGCGATGGATTATACCAACCCTGTAATCTAGTTTTAAATCATTTTTATGCGTTAGTTCTCGCGAAATCGTATGTTTTTACGGGCCTGATTTCTGCAACATAGTGATTTCCCCGACTGTGCAATCTGTATTCTGCAGGCTGGATATTTCAGTCATTCATTTGTGTGAGGTGGCGCTGTGTGCGCCCAGTGCTCAGACTTTGTAGACCATTGCATTATTCCTCAGGTTGCTATTAAGGATCAGCTCAGTAGCCTCACTTTTATAGCCAAAGTGAGAATTTTACTGAGTTCCATCCCTTTGACTTCACTGGGTGCTGGATACTCTAGTCCCAGTGCTTCGCGTCTTGTCCCGGCTATTGCTGGGCATTAACATATGATATGGATCTAGGTTTCTTCCTCTTCTCCACAGTACCTACAGGAATCTCTAATCACCACTCCATTTTATACTTGTGTTTTGTGACCCCATGACCAGTTAGTAGTCCGACCATGAGTCTTGCATGTTTCCTGTCAAGCCCTGGTAGGAACTTGGCATTCTTACTGGGGGCGTTCCCTATCAGTGTTTTGCTAACTTTCATGCCACTGGCTGACCGCCAGTGCATTTCTGTCTGCTTACTTATCCAAGCCTTAACTTTGGATCTTATGACGCTGTATGCTACAGGAAGACATGGCCTAGGTGTTGCCAGTTCCTTTTTTATGCCCTCCTTCGCTAGCTTGCCAGTGATCATGTTACCTTTTATGTCGTATAGTGTCCCGGTGTCTATAGTATGGTGACACGGTTGTCCTGGGCAAGAGTGTATTATTTGTTAACACATTCCGCCACCACCAGGGATGCAGTTTGGTGTGACGATAGTGCCTTAATAACCGAATCTGTTTGTACAGATATAGATCTGCTTATTAACAGGGCCCTTCTGCTGGCTTCTATCAATGGCCACCGCGATCGCCTTCACCTCTGCTTGGAGGATAATGACGCCCTCGCCCAGTGCCGCTGAATAGTTGTCAGCGCTTTTTGCATTCGTGATTCCGATTCCTACACCTTAGTCCTTCTTAGAGGCATCTGCAAACCACACATTCTCCTCTTTTCCAAGAATGCTTGATCACCTCTTTCTCCAAGCCTCCCGTGTGGGTATCAGCGCACGGTACGGCTTGTCAAAGAAGTGTTCCATCGTAATTCTATCCTTCAGCATCCCAAAGCATTTGTCTATCGTCCCCGCCATCTCCCATATCCTTCTGTGGCTTCTTTTTGGACCTGAAGGTTTGGTTGGCCCAGATGATAGGCCCTCACTATTGCAGCTGCTTCTATAACAGTGTGAAGTGGTGGTGGCAAGTTTAAGAGCCTTTCCAGTGCCTTAGTCGGCGCTGTTCTCATTGCCCCCGTTGTCATCACGCATACGAGCCTTTGCAGATCGTCTAGTTCCTCTCTGACTTTGGCCAGGTGAACCCGGCCGCCACACAATGGCCGCATATGTGATTCTGGGACGCATTGCACCGGTATATGTCCAGTGCATCATTTTGGGAGAGAGTCCCCAGGTCCTGCCGATAAAAGTGCGGCAAGCCCAAAGAGCTTCAATCCCTTTTCTTATTTTATCTTAGACGTGATCCCTCCAGAAGAGTTTTTCATCAAGATATGCTCCTAAGTACTTCACCTTTCCTGTGAGGGCTAACGGTCTTCCTTTGTATTGCACCTTGATCAACTCCTTGCCCTACCTTTCGTGGGTGAAAAGAGTGATCTCAGTTTTGTCCGGGTTTATCGATAACCCCTTTTTCGCACACCATTCTTCCGCATATCGGAGTCCCCAGCTTCCCACTACTGTAACTCTGCGATAGTTCCCGGAAACTTCCCGGTTATCATCTCAGCCAAATCATCAGCGTAGCCCTGTGTGTATATTTTTTGACCATTCAACTCATCCAGCAAACTGTCTACCACTAGGGTCCACAGTAGGGGAGAGAGTACTCTCCCTGTGGACAGCCTCTGATGGTTGTTGCATGGATTTCTTCTTGTTGGTAGGTTATCTGGATCTCCCTGCCTTTCAGCATAAATATAATCCAGTTTATTAAGGTTTCCTTCACTTCCCTTCCCCTCAGGGCTGTTTCTATTGATTCTTGAGAGGTCGCGTCAAACGCTCCCTGTATATCCATGAATGTTGCCCGGACATAATCTCCGGCTGTCATCCCTCTCTCAGTTGCCGTAACAAGCGAGTGCAGTGATGACTCTACTGATCTGCCTGCCCTATGTGCGTGCTGGTTCTCATGTAGTGGGAACCTTCCTTTTCAGGGAGGCTGGATATTGTGTTCATTTGGTTGAAAAACTTTGTTAGGGTGGGAATCAGTAAATCCTCTAAAATCTTGAGGGTTTTCATTATCTATTTTGTCTGGGCCCGAGGCTTTTTCTTTTTTTAATTTTTTAAACATGTTTGACTTCACCTTCCAGGAGTTCTGGAACTTCATCTGCATCTTCCCTCCAACAGATTGTTCTTCCTGTTATATCGTCTTCACCGTGCAGACTCTAGTAAAATTGCCTCTCTCTTACGTGCCACCTTACCTTTTTCATTTTCCACACAAATGGTTAAGTATTTACCCTTGTGTATCTCTTTCTTAGCTTTTTTTTAAGGAGCCAGAATTTAAAAAAAATATTTTCTATTAACTCAGTCTTATACTTCTTAATATGGCTTTTCACCATTTTTTAAAAAGTTTTTTTTATTTCAGTCAGTTTAGTTGTTTCTTCTATAGTTTCATCGAGAGTTTCCCAACGTTTATTTCTCTGCCTTATGGCTTCTTTTGTTTTATCTAATACTTTTAAATCTGTAATTATATTTCTTCTAACTACTCCAAACTGGTGCATGCTGTTGTGTATTATATCTGTGATTTTGTCGTACGACTCTTGCTTGTATGTGTACCCTTTTCCTCCTTCTCTCTCAGCAATTTTGCCGCATGCTCTCTATGTACCTCTATCTTCGCTACTGAAATTATTTTGGTTCCCCCCGCCTTCCTTGTTACGGGTATCATTATATTTTATTCTATGTTTTATTAGGACATCTGCCCTAGAAATTCTGTGGTCAGAGGAGTGTTTGAATTGTGATGGGGTAGTTATCTTTTCAAAATTTATTATACTCATTACACTTCTGTCAAATTTTGTTGAAAATCATTCAAAATGTATGAGGCATCGTTGAGACTTATTCAAACATCCTAGGAACTCAGTGAAACGCATTGGTTCCTTTCAGACTCTTTGAAAAATTATCCAAAATCTGTTAAGATTCATCAGAGTCATTGAGACCCCCAAGAACTTTTTAGGACTTATTCGATTCCGTTAGAACTTTCTCAAATTCTGTTAGTTTCACTCAAACACTTTTGAGCCTCTTTTAGGCTCTCAGTCAAGATTTGTTAGTACACAAAGTCGGTCAAGACGCGTTAAAAGTCATTCAAATTCTTAAATATTCCTCAATACTCATTCAGACTCGATGAAGACCCATTGACTAAACAAGATTAGTGGTTTTGAATCTGTTATCAAATGTGCTATTCGATTCGTTAGAAATACAGACGCATGCAGGCTCAGCCTGGCGATCAAATTCTTGGGATGCAAAACGTTAGGGGCCCGGTCAATAAATTTGAAAATTTTTCCAAATATGTGGATTGCGACAAAAAGAGCCCACGAGGCCGCAATAAGTCAAAGGCCCGGGATGCATTTGCATCTCCACACCCCTAGCCAGGCTAAGGCGGCTCTAAGGGGAGGTATAATAGACAGCCATTTTGATTGAAAGAAAAGCATGTATACGATTTCTCATTCTCACCACGAGGTTTGTTTATTTCTTGAAATCAAAATGGCTGTCCGTTATGCCTCTCCTCAGAGCCGTCTTAGCCAGGCCGTGAGTGGATGTATGTAGAACCATCAAATGTTGACTGACCTAATGTCCTGAAATTCTCAACTGTTCACCATTTTCTACCACTACCAGGCTGTACTTGTTCGTTTTCTTTACTCCACTTAGTGGATTCAATAACGTGACTAATGCCAGTGGCTTGCAGTTTCAACGAAGTTCTACATGAATTGATTAACAATGTTGGTACTACTAACCGGTTCTCCGTGCGCAAGGTCGTGGTTCAGTGCATGCGCAACTCGTGGCTGAGTATCGTGGTGCTCGATCATCATCGGCGGAACTGTGTTGGACGACGGAGTCGATGTGGATGACTGCGATGTGGTACGACGGTCATCGATGACGGTTTCCGCATCGAATTCCGCTTGAATTTCGTCCGCATGGACTTCGTCTCCTTTGATCTCTACTTTATCGTATTTCAGCGACTCTTTGCGTTGCTTTTCGAGCACCCGTTCGCGTTCTTTGTCTGCAATTGAAGTGTTCAAAACGTTGATTAGGCATTGTGAAAGGAAAACCGATCGAGATATTTGAGGGCTGATTGACTGAGTGGTTTATGTAGTGAAAATGGAAGACTTCAAAATTGAGGAGGAGAAACACCGTTTCGGTTTAAAGTGCTGTATACCGTGAGTATTCTTTAAGCTTTGCCGCGTTTAGTCTAGCCCAGGGACATATCGAAGAGTTTTCCTTAGGGGGGGGGGGGGGTCCCAACTGATTCAACTCGAAATTCCCAAGTATCAAAGACCAAAAAAAAAACCTTTGGATTTGTGGATAAATTGTGAAATCGGTGTGTAAAAGAAATATCAATTTCCGAAATTTGGCCAAAATTGCCGAATGAATAATGATCAGACCCCCTCCCTCCCCCGTACCAGCTCTGGTCTAGCCGCGGTAAAATGATGCTATTGGTAGCTGATGAGCGGCGAGGTACTGAAGTTATGAAAGGAAAGAAATTATTAATTTTATTGCGTGATACTGAAAGTATCCTCTGAAACTCAGTTCCAGCTGAAATGTCGAGCCACTCTCAGATTCGATTATATAACGGCCCAGCTACTAACCTTCTTGGGCTGCAATCACTTCATCTTTGTATTTATCTAGAATAGCGGCTTCGGCCTCTTTCGTCATCGCTGGTAACGATCCCGGGGTTTCATCTTTACTCCTCAGCGCCTGCACGTAGTCGGACATGAGTTTGGAAATTTTTTCGGAGATCGTGGGATACCTAAATAAGAAGTATGATCGTAAATACGGTCAAGTTTACGTAAATAGTTTCAGCTTAACTTTTTGGTTACCTTTTGTAAGTACTCGCTTACCTTTCCAACATCTGTAGGGACTGATTTACCATGTGATCGATGTCGACGAGATGTTCTAAGGTGATGGCCCTTTCGCGCTCAGCCTGCTCTACGCTGGTCATCAACAGGTGGCGGTAGTGTGTGATCGTATGGTGGCGATCTTTGTGTAAGGATCTCAACAGCTTTTGCAAACATTTTTGCACTCGATGCGTCTGAAAGGATTGAAGTATATTCGTAAGTCTCGAGTATGCGGTTGGGAAATGTGCTCCGGATGATTGGTCTAGGAACGTACCGAAGCAATTTTAATGGACGAGAGTAAGAAGTTATTTCGCCAATTAAAGGAATGTTGAGATTAATAAGGAAGGAAAAAAGAAGTTATCACTTCTTAACTTTACTAGCTGAAGATCCGAGGTTCAACAATAACTTGTCAAAATCCGCCTTTTCAGTTTTGCTCACTAGTTCCTCGATTTTTCTACTTTTCCATAGGAGGAAGATTCGCCCAACTATCCAAAAGTGTGAGGACTGTTCCTTTGTATCCCTTTTTGCCGAAAAATTTTCCTTCTTTTTTGTCATTTCAGGTAGAATGCCTCCTTTTTCTATAGAGGTCATAAAAGTTCGATTTTTCTTCCCAGTTTTCCAACGTTATAAACCTATTTCTTGGGTACTATCGAAAACTGAATTAAAATAACTCAGCTATATTTTGATTCCATGCGAATATTATTGAATGGTAAGGAGAGGATACTTCGTTTATTAGCCCGAAGTGAAAGAGATATGAGAAGTTTGACTGATCAAAACATATAGATCTGTGGAATTTTACAAAATGGGGTCAGCCTCAGATGTACAGTGCCAGAGAAAATACAAGACACAAGTTGAATCGTAATGTAGACATGGTCTTATTCAGAGGAGAGAAACTCGAGTATCAGATGGCTTTAAGAAACGATGTAGGGAAGTCATAATGGTCTGTTAGTAGGATGAAGCTTTGTACAGCATCTGAGGTGAGCGCATCTTTGGAGAAGTAGTCGGTTACTTCGTAGCATAGAAGGCCTAAGTAAAATATTGTCCACCTTGAAAAATTGAAATTAGAATTGTATTAATTTCTAAAAAATCTTATGCACTACACAAGAGTACCTAAATGTTGTGAAACTATAAAGTCTTGTTTGGAAATGGACATGGAAGACTTCACTCTGTCCCTTGCATTTTCCAAATAAGCGTGAAGACTAAACAAATATTTTATAATAATCCAAGAAAGTACTGCCTCGTTTGGTTACAATTTTCTATCTTGTTGAAACCAGATACGCAGAGGTTACCATGGGTTCAAACTTGGATACCACTATCACCTCCAATTTACATGAGACGCAATATGTCAACCGAAACCCGTATTGGAGTTTCAAGATAGTTTCAGACTGAAAATGAGTGATGAAGTTTCGTGCCATTCATCTGGAAATAAACTGCCCCTCTGATTTTTCGAAATAGTGTGGGATGCCGCTTTGAGACCGTCATTTGTCGGAATGGGGTTTCTTAGCTTAAGAAGATGACTGAGGTAGAAAATACAGGTCATTTCAATGGTAAAGTACAGGTGGCAGCGTATCCTCGACGATTATAGGTGCAAGTTCCTGTTAAGAGTTCGGGGAAGACCTAAACCTGCCTCGTAAACTCAACAGAATAGTTCTCTTTCATTTTCTAGTTTGCAGGATTTTCGTCCAGAAAATATAAAAATCAAGACTCTGGCCACAACATTGCCAGTTGCTATAATATTGTTTTAAGAATAGTAGGATAGACAGGGGAGGACTACGTTCATTTTAACGTTATATTTGAGGGGTACATGAGAATGCGCCGCAATTCGCTTCGGGATGGTATGTGGGATATGAAGTCTCAAAATTAGATTTACGAGTAGGAAATAAAGTTTCTTTCCTAACTGAGCTATCCAGGATACGCGAGGATCCTTCAATGGGCTGTTGGTTACCAAAACAAATTCAAATGGAAGCTAGAACAGTCGCATGGTTAAGTCTGTCAAACAGAGATGGAGAAGCTTATTTGATCTTCAAGTGTACAAACATGGGTCGAAATTGACTAACGTAGGTAGCCCTTTTAAATATGTTCGACAGGCACTATGTCCACACTGTTGATTTTGGAAATATACGAGGAAGTTTTCCCCATCCGTTTATGGAAAGTCAAATTGCCACATCAATGCAGCGTACTTAAGCCCCCCCCCCCCCGCTGTTAAATCTTCTGTACTCATTTTTGTAACCGTGAATTAAAATCCTGGTGTTCCCGGAGAGAGCTCTAATGGACTCATCTCCAGTATTACCACTATCAGTGGACTAGGAGAAATAGGGATTAGGTCTCCAGGCAAGAAAAATAGGTTTTACTTTTTGAACTTTATCTCAACGTTCATTTCGGAGATGAAAGACTAAAGGGGACTTGCAATTCCAAAATTTTAGTAATTATGTCGTAAGGTCCGCCTGTGATCGACACATACTTCTGGCTTTCCGAGACAGCTAATAGAAATATCTATCCCCTTATATATACAGGTGTTCCAGCGGAGTACGTCAAGCTGGTAGATGGTGATAGTACTCAGCGAGAGGAACAAATAGCATTACGTACGTACTACATATATGCCCTATACTCAAAATTGAAGGAGTTGCAATGCTTCAAAGTTCGAAAAATAGTAAAGTTCATTGAGAGTTTGATCACTCATTTTAATTCAGAATTTTTTTCGAAGGATTAAAGAGGTAACAGAAATTTACCAAACTGAATTACCTAACTAATGAAGAGCTTCTACAACTTTGAAAATTCTAACTGGAAAATTTGAAGAAGATTGTTGAAGTGTATAACTTACAATTTTTGTAGCTCCTTCAGTTTTCGAGTCAGGCAATTGGTGGTGACGATTGTTTTTGTTTCTCTTTCAGAGTAGCCGTGATTCGTTGCTATCGCTATTAAAGAATGACATTTTGCATGGTGAATTTGAATTTTAAAATTTTGCAAAATTTCATGAAATTTTTCAAATGTTAAAATTGAATTTGTCCGTGGAAATTTCTTTGCGGCATGTTTTAAAGGGAAGTAATAGATAGAACACTAAAAGTGAAACAAAAATTGTAATCAACACCTGTTGCGTAGCTGGAAAATTGAAGGGGCTAAAGAACTGAACATTGTGCACTTCGAAAATTATACTCCAATTTTACAATTAGAATTCTACAGCTGGCGCTGCCGCTTCAATACCAAAGGCAGGCAGCTCAGTTCGGTAAATCTTTATTACTATTTGATGTTCTACTCAGTGATTATCTTTAAAAGAAATTCTGATCAAAATAAATTTGTAATCTTGACTCGCAATGTAGGTTTGCTATTTTTCAAATTTGGCAGACTTGTAGTTCCTTCGGTCTTGAGTGCAGACATATACATACTGAATATTTTTTGTTCCTCTCGCTGAGTACTATCAGTCCCTACCAGCTCGACACACTCAGTGAAACACCCTGTATTCGCACACTCGAATGCAGTTCCAGTTCCAGTGTGTAGAAGAAAACGATATTGAGAGAAGACCGACTCCTCCCTCCCCCGCGTTAGTGATCCTGGTATAATCAACATTATTGGGGGTAGCTATACGATTTCCGAATGAGAGCAAAATTTAAATCCAAAAGAAGATGTACAGATTATCATGTTTCCCCCTCGTTTTATGTATTCGTATTATGAATGAAAATATCTTTCTGAAACTTAAACCATTTTTATTCTTTTTTTCCCCGTTAGCTACAAAGACGAGACTCTGGAGACGAATGACCTCACTTCAGAAGTTGAGTGTATATCGAATTACAAAAAAATATGTAGATTATTGTTCAACGGGATATAACGCCTTCCGCTGTGTCAAGGCTAACGATGGTCTGTCCGTTATTTTACGTGTATAAATTCGCCGTGAAATAACCGCAACTCACAAAATTTGGTTAGTTATGTCATCAGGCCATCACTAGTCGGTGCGAATGAGGAAAGAGCCGCATTCCTCCGTAGTCTTGATTTGGCGGTGCCAAAGACACTGACATTCGCGATCGTTTGGCAAACACCAAACACCAAACAGACCGTGTGCATGTTCAGCTCGCTAAAAGCCACCGGTGAGATGATCAGAGTCTTCGGGTTGCCGCGTGTTCTCAGAGCTCATTTCGCATTCTTATCACCTCCCGTTCCTTCCCTTCCAAATTGGACTACGCGCTTTTCGCACCTGACCAGTCATCGATGCGCAAATTTCGCTAATCTAAGAATGGATGTGCACAAAAGTTGCTTACATTCGGCGGATCATCATTCAGGGCACGAGTGTAGCAGTTCATGGCATCCTTTTTCCGTTGATTGATATGGGCGTTTATGCGCTGCTGGTGCATGGCCACCAATTGGTGCTTTTCCGCCGCTTCTTCTTCCTCTAGCGCCTGTACGGTTTGTTGGAATCGCGACGTCATGCGGTGCTTAAATTCCTCGGCCATGTGCGGATTCTTCTGGCGCATTTCCTGGTAGCGTTCTTCCAAATCAGACCAGTCTTTCATTACCTGCCAACCACGTAAAAATAATTAATCGTACTACATAGACGAAACTGTAAACATAATTTCGATAGCTCGGTCAAGATTCAGAGGTGGAGTACCCAAACTAGCCTATCCAGGGTGTCAACCGGTCCCTCAAATTCGCTAAAACTGCCTCAGTTTGAAAACAGATCGCCCAGTCTACCTTGAAAAATCGATGGAATTCTTCCTAAATAAAAGTAAAACAAAAATACGGAAAGGAATCTCTTAAGTCCTCCAATAGTCTCTGTTTTTAGTTTTCGATCTTGATATAGACACCCTGCGTACAGTTGTTTTATGCAGGGTATTTCAAGTTCATGTGTTAAGGACTTTGAGAGGAGATGAAGGTAAAGGTCGAGTGTTGATCAGAGAAAAGTCTAACCTTCCACTGTTTTTTCCAAGTCACAAATCAGGGGGGGGGGGTTACGTATGGAGTTCGTTCGAAAACAGGATGTCTACCGGACATCTAAGTCTTTTAAAGTTATCTGTTTTGAAAAGAGGTCATCTAAGTCATCTATTTTGAAAAGTGGTCATTTAAGTCATCTAAAGTAATCTGTTTTAAAAAGAGGTCATCTACGTCATCTAAAGTTAGCTATTTTAAAAAAAGGTCATCTATGTCATCTTTTTTCGCTGTAGATCATCTCATAGGAAAAACTGCCAAAATAATATAATTTTATTGTACAGACATCAGCTAATGAGTAAATAGTCAGTGAGTATCAGTGGCGTAGCCAGACTTGGTATGAAGGGGTTCGTTTCACTTTTACAACATTACAGGTGTAATACTTACTATTACCAGAATAAATTTTAATTTTTTCACATTGTCGGCCGATGCCAAGCGGGGGGTTCAGACCCCCTCCCCCTCCCCGTAGCTACGCCCCTGGCGAGTATGAATGAGATAAAAAGAATATGAGTGATGTTTTAAATGCAACATAGAGTAGGGAAGCAACAGAAAAGTAAGCGCTGGAAGCGAGCAAAAATTTTTTGAGGCCACTAAAACATTGGATGAAGGTCATCTAAAGTCATATTTTTTTACTTATTAATTCTAGTAGACATCCTGGAGAAATTACGATTAAGTCTAGTTGTACCCATCAATTCTTGTTACACTCATTGCAAGAAATAAAAAAATCTTTCTTAACCTTTATGTTGTTCTCACTTGTTGGTATTCACTCAATACGTTTCCATAAATGGGGTAGAAGATGGTCAACATTTTTTGTTCGAGGCTTGAAATCCTTCAGCGTGATTGTCCGTACCAAGAACAATGCATGTGCATTACTGAATTCGGACGTTGAGTGGCTTTTTAATTGAAAATGGAAAGGGATAAATTTGATCAAGTACAGAACTTTCGGAATGGAAAAGGAGAAAATTAAAAAATGAACTCTTCAGTTTTTCGATAGGATTTTTCGGAATAATTTGCCAGCTGATCATGTTATGTAGAAGCCACTCCCTCTCTTCCACTATGTATGTAATGACAGTAATCATGTATTGAATAATCCATGTGTTCTTAAATAAAGCAGGCGAGAGACCACTGTGGCAGGAAATGTAGGATCAGTCACGAGAGTTGAAAGCTCTCTGGGCTCAGTGGGACTCGCTGCGCATTAGTGACGGTCTTCTGGTGCGCCGCTTGGGAGTCGGAAGATGGCAGATACCGCCTCCAGAAACAAATCATACTTTGTCTGATTCAACGAATTAAGGCCCCTTCCGAATTTGAGGGTGGCAATGTCTACGGTGTCATTAGGTCGAAGAGGTTAAGACAACTGTTGTTTTTAACAAAACTTGGACCCCTGAAGTTACAGTAATGAACTGGCATAATTTTCAGTGTGCATGATTTGTACGATTTTATAGTAACGTGAAAGTGAGATCAGATGGATACAAATTTTTCAAACATTTTATTTTGAATTATGAGAACCCTTGGCAAACCAGGACAGGAACATGCGGTATGAGAATTGTCTACTCTCCGTGATGAGTTCAAAAAAGTTCCGACACAGGCGGAACCAGGCGGTGTGCACAGTATGCACTGGCACACCTGTTCAACCCCCCCCCCTTGCCCCACAAAAATGTTCGTGGCATGTTTTGTATATTGATGGATTTTCCCAAAAATTTGTCCTATGCAGAATGAAGTATCATTTCTAAGGTTTTAAGGGGGAGGGGGCATTGTACATTTTACGAATTTGAAAAAGGTGTTATCATTTGCTCGGAAAATGGCACACTTGATCAAAACGTCTGGTGCCGCCAGCGATCTTCATTGAATTACAATTTTCTGCTAAAATCTCGAATACAGAGAATTCCTGACCCTAACTCGGTAATTAATAAAAATTCACGTGATTGGGTGAAGTAACGGGTCACTTATCCGAGGGTGGTTTAAAAAAAATTCATATACTTTGGCGGGGTATCATACCACTGAAGAAGTCTATATTACGAATGATAATTATGGTAACGAGAAATCACAATGGACATCATAATTTGGTAGTTTTAAAAGTAGAGGCCAATTCAAAATGGCGGATTCTTTTCTTTAAACTTTATACCTGATTTTCTGTTAGTCAAATTTCGTATCTCCTTTTTTAAATAAAAAATCATTTTACAGGCCACCACTTGGGTGTATATATGTTCGCCGATTTCGTAAATTTCCGATATTTTAGTTCGGAGAGGTTGTAAAGAGCAGTGACATTGAAAGTTTTTTTTTTCTTTTCTTGTTTCTACAGAGGAAGGAGCGGGTACAAGAATTTGAGGGTTTAAACAAAGAAAAAAGGGTCTCGTCTCTGAAAACTGAGTTAGCAAGCAAAAATCTCGTAACTCATTAATGAAACCTTAAGACACCTTTGCTGAATAGTTTGTTTTCCTTAATTTTTGAGGGACAAATAATACTTTGTAACCCCCATTTTTTGGGGAAATGGGGCTCAATATACCCTCTATACCTCTAGTTTCAACGCCAACGGTAAAGAGTCGTTAACATTATTATTATCGCTTAAAGAAATTCCTAACTATGTAATTCCTGGGATCTGCCTGAGATAAGTTGGCTGTATGGTACCCTTCTCACAGATTACCTTTTTCCTCACTCTCTTCCAGAAAATTAAAAAGAATGCTATAAATGCTCTTACGGAAAAAATACTCTGGGTAGCCAGGAATAATCTCAAAAAGTCTTGAACAATCTGGGAAAATCTTGAAGCCGGCTAAATCTGGAAGAATCCTACGAATCTTACTCTGGAATAGTCTTATGGTAGTGACGAATTGAAGAAGTCTCGAATTAGTCTGGAGGAGAATTGAAGAGTTGGGACGAGTCTAAAAGAAGTCTTGAGGAGTTTAAACAGACTGGAACAGTCACGAAGAATCTTAGACTAGTCGAATCAAAACTTGAAACGCCTTAAGCGTGCTTGAAAACATTTTCAAAAGAAGTCTGAATGAGTTTTGAAGAGTAATAAGAAGTCTGAGCCAATCCTAAACTAGTCTGGAAGACTATCAGTAGCGAAAATAGGATGCTGCTTCGGGGGACGGGGTCAGTCGTCATTTCAAGAAACAAAACTACTTTGCTCCGATACATTTTATTACAAGCAGAGTGGACGAAAACTATTTTTCGAGTTTTTTAACTATTTTTGCTCAGAAAATGGCCATTTTTCAGTGTTTGAGGGTCACCACTTTTTTACAAGAATGACTTTCCATAACTTTTCCAAGTTTTCAGGTCTATTCTTCTATGACTTTTTCTTTCGAGTTCGGGAAGGAGTTATGGATTTTGGCAAAACTTTTTTTCCTCATGATCCTGATCATAACGTCAGCAAGAAGAAGTACATGACTCTGATATTTTCTGAAGGGGGAAACTTCTTCCTTTTGTAAGCGTGATTATTCACTAGCAATAAATTTTGATAGAATATAAGCCGTAAACCTATAGTTCGTCATTCAGAGAAATAAAATTCCATGATTCGGAAATAAATTCCATGACTCTTTTCTGACCATGCGAAGTCCATGACTTTGCTAGGTTTTCCAGAAAGTGGCAACCCTGTGTTTATATGAGGAGGGAGTATAGTCACGTAAATCTTTTCTTGTTTCCACTGAATGTTACTGAAGAGTTTTAACGAGTAGCAGAGATCTCGAAGAGCGTTGTACCGACTGAAGCAGTCGCAAACAGTCTTGAACAAGTCTGTATGAATTAGAAATACCTTCAGCATGTCCGACAAGTCATTAAAATAAATCTTGAACAAATCTGGATGAGTTGTAAAGAGTAATGAAAAGTTTAAATGAGTCTCAAACTAGCCTGGAAGGGTTGAAGAGTTTCGGCAAGTTTTACGAAGATTTTGAAGAGCCTTATAATGACTGGAATAGTCGCATAGAGTCTCTTCAACATGCCCAAAAGTCTTAAGAACGTCTTTACTAGTCGAAAAAAGTCCTGAGAAGTAATACAAGTCTCAGAAAATTTGAAATAAGTCTGGAATAGTGTTGATGACTCGTAGCTATTCTTGAATCAACCCGTCAGCCGTGAAAATTTTGAAAATTTCTGGAGTCATCTCTGAGTTTTGAACAACTCTGAATATCTAATAGTACCTTGAAAATGTCTGGAGGCGTCTCAAACAGTTCCAAACAGGTTTGGAAGAGGTTTCATAGAGTATTAACGAATTTTGAACGGAGACTCTTGAGCTAGTTTGCAAAAGTTTCAAAGATATCAGGCATGGGGTGTCATGAAACGTAATGAAGAGTACATTGAAAGTGTTATCGAGTCTTAGAAGAGTCTGGAAAAGTGTTAAATTCTTTTTCTTTTTGAGAAGTGACAGGAAAGGGCTATAGATGCTTTCGAATGATTTGCTGCAGCATCAATTTCCTCTTAAATTCGCCTATGGCCAGTAACAGCTGGTTGGCTAGCTCATTTAAAAGCATGAAACTTGTGAAATAGAGCATTCTTGCTAAGTCTGGAAGGAAGGTGGAAGGATCCCATGACGTCAAATGACTATCTTTTAAACAACCTTCGTGGTCAGTTACTTCTAGAGTCTTTGGTAGTAGAGTCGCTGGTTCCAAATCACTATCTTGAACAATCCTCGTGGTCAGTTACTTCTGGAATCCTTGATAGTCGAGTTGCTGGTTCCTGTTGGCTCGGCTGGCATAGTTTGGATACACCCCCTCCCCTTCCTTCGGGATTCCCAGATCCGACGATTCGCGAATCCATTGGCAATTATTACGAACTCGGAAATGAACTTACCTTGGTCACCTTCTCCCGATGCACCTCTTCTAGTCGCATCTGCGCCTCCTTGTAGGCCTTGTGTTCTTCGTGCGGGTCGAAGTGGGTAAAGTACGGGTCTGGAGTGGTCGGTGTGGTCGTGGTCGGAGCAGCCGTGGTCGTGGTCGTCCATTTGACCGACGTGGACGCTTTCGTGCTTGTGCTGCTGACGCTGTTGTCGTCATACGAGTCGTAATCGTCGTCGCTGTCCAGGTCGTCATCGTCATCGTCGTCCTCATCGTCTTCGTCGTCGATGTCATCGTCGATATCGAACTGGTCGGACATCGTGTTCGGCACTGAGAGCTTCTTGGCGGCGAGTTTGTCTGCAATAAATGTAAATGAGGAAACATCGAATTATATTTTTGTTCGTGCCGGGGTGAGTTGTGTGTGAGAGGGTGTGCGAGCGCGTAGTACTCGATGAAGGGTTGGTTTTGTACATAATATATACGAAATTCACAAGAGGACTAGGTAGGGGCGGGTTGTGCAGGTGTCGCACGGTGGAGCGGAGCTAGGGAGTTACGGGGCTTCGTCACGAACGTTCGATCGACTCGTAATTAGGGCAGGTTGGTTGTTGGTTGCGTTTGTTTGGAAGAAAGAAGAAGAAATGAAAAAACGGGGGAAAGAAGAAGGAAAATGAGGTACTGTATTCTGTTGGGGCTGTCTGCGTGATGAATGTTGGCAGGAAATTTCACCGCGTTATGTATACGAATTATCGCCTATCAAGACTGCGTAGTTGGTAAAAACCTGAATAACATATAATTTTGCGACGAAATGGTACCGCCTTTGAACTTCAATTCAGTTGTAAGTCGTAGATATGAAAACGAAAGTTCTTATTTGAAATACAGATATATACGAAGCTTTTTCCTCCGTAGTCTAGAAAAAAATAAAAGGAACCGCAGAACACAGTCGGAAGAAAACCACACGTTATTTCGTTATTTTTTATTAGATTATCGATAACTTCGTTAGAAACGAGTTTTCAATGCTTTCACGCTCGCACAGTTTCTCAGAATTCGGGAATTTGATTTTTTAAAAAAATTATCGATTGCTGATTCTGTTCGAAAGTGTGTGGTTTCGTGTAAAGGAGTTGAACATTGCTGTCGAAGTAGGGATTTCTTGGGTAGCTGATTTCGAGGATTTCACCTGAGTTTTGATCCGTCCCCGATTTGGACTGCCAAGTCTGAATTTTGCATTCGGGACTGGCGAAATTGACGATTGGGAAAAATTATCAAGGTGTCGAAATAAGGGTTTCTTGGACCGTTGACTTCGACTGTTGCAGATGATTTTCGGTTTGCCTAAATTTGTACTTCAAAGTTGAAATTGTATCTTTCATATACAGGCTGCCTTGGTTTGTGTGAGGCAGAAGGAAAATGGTTATAGTTCTCGTGAAGAGGAACGAACATGTATTCAAAAGTGAAGGGTGTGAAAGTCTTCAAAGTTGGGAAAATAACAAATTTTCATGGCGCATTTCAATTCAGAAATATTTCTAAATGTAAGTGATTCGCCGTGTATTGAGAATGTAACAGAAACTCACGTAACTATCTACTATTTATCTTCAGTTTTGCGGGGGCAATTTTTTATTTATCAAATCTGGATTAACGGCCGATCGACGCCTAATTAACCCTGCCCAGTTTTGGGCATTGGTCTCCACCATCCTCCTCCATCGTGATCTATTTTGGGCTACCCCCATCCATCCTGGACCCACTCTTGTAATTATTTCGTCGCACCACCGAATTGGGGGGCGGCCCCTTCTCCTTTTGTAACCATAGGGGGTCCATACCGACAGCTTGTATCCCCATTTTCGGTTTCCCTCCTTGGCTAGATGACCTGCATATTTGGACTTCGATTTCTTAATTTTGTATCCAATGTCTACCATATTCGTTTTTCCCATAATTTTATTGTTCCTTATTTTATCCTTAAAAGATAATCCCAGGATGCTACGTTACATAGAGTTTTGCGTCGTTTTAAGTCTTGAAATATTTCTCTTTGTCATAGTCCAGGTTTGAGATCCGTATGTGAGGACTGATGCTACACAACTCTGGAGTATTTTTACCTTGGTCGAGATTTTCATCCTGCTTTTAAAAATATGTTTTTGTGCCCAGAAAGCTTTCCACCCGTTCGCAATACGCATACTCCTATTTCTGCATTCATTTTGGTTTTTGTTGACATTATCTGCCCAAGGTATGTAACGTCCAGGACTTTATTTATTTCAAGACTGTCGGCCCGGACCCCTACTACTGTGTCGTCCGACGATATGATTTTTATTTTTGTGGTATTCATCGTTAGTCCTATCTTCGTACATTCACTGCTGAGTTCCCGTATCATTTCTTCGAGCTCGGGAATATTTTTGCCCAGCAGAACAAAGTCATCGGCGAATCTCAGGTTGTTGGAGAATTCACCATTTATTCTCAGACCCTTATTTTTCGATTTCAAATTACGGAAGGCATGCTCTAGTGCGCTGTTAAAAATGTTCGGAGAAAGCGGGTCGCCTTGTTTCATTCCCCTTTGAATTTTGAATTCCCTCCCTTTTACGTCGGTTTTGATATATGCTGTTGAGTTTTTGTGAAAGTTGCTTAGTAGTCTTATAAAGCTCGAGTGAACTCCTTGATTCGCCAAGGCCGTCCACACTTCATCATGGTAGATAGTGTCGAAGGCGGGGTAATACGAATTGGGAAACTCGAATTATGAAATTTTAGTGAAATTGGGCAAAATGTATTTTTTGATTAGCGGATGGATAGTATCTACTTTGCAAGTTGAACAAATAAAACGAAAGTTATCTGTTGCCCATCTTAAATAATAAAAGAGCTACTGAAATCCAAATTTGTACGGTTAAAAGTTTTACTTAAATTTCACGATTAGAATTTTCCAACTCTTACTGATCCTTCAATATAGAAAATAAATAGAGACCGGATTCGCTGGCATTTGTCAAGTCATTTCCTAAAGGGCGGGATGCATAAGAACCAAATACAAGCATGTTTCAAGGGGTAAAGAGCCTGGGAAAAAAACTTTATTGTGCCAAAGAATGCCAAAAATGGAATAAATGCCACATAGTGCCGAAAAGTGCTAAAAATGCAAAAGAAAAGAAGGAGCAAAGAAAAAAATAAAGTTAAACTTTGATTTCATACTATCATCGGTTGAGTCATGATCTCATGAATTATTTGATAATGGGGACCGGGCAACTTGTAGGTTCGCTAGCATCGATTGAAGAAGAACTGATAAGAAAACGGAGTCGAAAAGGAGGAGTTCAGCCCAGCAGTTTGTGGCAATTTTAATGTTTTTCCAAAATATCTCGAGAAAGAATGCAGTTAACGGAAAATTCAAAAGAACATGCGTTGTAGCAAATAAAATTTCCTTTCAGATGAGCTAATTTTTATCGAAATCCGGTGGAAGGCCAGCCAGTAAACATGCCCACGTCAAAAAATTGAAACTGAGAAATTCTTCAGATTACTTT
This sequence comes from Acanthococcus lagerstroemiae, assembly GCA_031841125.1. Taxonomy (NCBI): domain Eukaryota; kingdom Metazoa; phylum Arthropoda; class Insecta; order Hemiptera; family Eriococcidae; genus Acanthococcus; species Acanthococcus lagerstroemiae. Next base: position 27,933,815 of record CM063113.1, on the reverse strand, counting down.
GTTACGGTGAAAAATGGCGCATTTTACAAGTACGTGCATTTTCCCTGAAGTAGCTTTCAAGTTTCTAGACCACTTTTCAATTTTTTCCCCACAATTCTTCAAACGCATTATTTTTATCCGACAGGGCATCCATTCTGCTAATTCTGGGGTCGAGACCTTCAAAAAGTCGAATTTTCCCCCATGTGTTTGAAGGACACCTAAAGTATACGTATAGGAGAGATGCACGAAATTAAGAACTATCATCGAATGTATAAAAATGTTGAAATGACCGATGTGTACAAATTATATACCTGAAATTGTCGCCTTCGGTCAGGTCAAGCATGATTGCTTTATGGCGTACTGAAGGGATCGAATCAGGATTAGCATATCATCTTTTTATACTCAATTGTGTAAATACTATTAGTCATGGGGTGGGGGGTAACCTTTAAGTTTTCTGCGACTTACAACGCAATACCTCTCCATTTAAGAGGATTACTCGGAAAACATCTAATAAAAACAAAGGTTGATGAAAGAGTTGCTCGCATGAAATTTCCAAGACATAAAAATAATATACGAAGGGTAAAAGCCACGTCTCTCACATGTAAAGTAGAACGTCTATTCGGTAGACGGAAAAGCTGTATAAAGTGCAAAAGTTGCGGAATTAAAAACTTGTTTTCGCTGTGGGTTGGAATGAAGGAAGACTGTGAGGCTGTGGAAGTCACGTAATATACAGTTCTAAGTGCGTAGCAGAAGTCGTAAAATTATTTCCCGGCTCACGAAGCCGCGCGTTCAGGAAGTAAGATTTCGTGGCTTTGTACGTCGAGTGCTGAGAAAAGTCTTGAGAGGTCGAGAATTAAGGTTTAACGTGTTTACCAGCTCGCGGAGGATGCAAAGCCATCTCACGCCTACGTGTTTATTTTGACGCTGAAATTTCGAAAATAATCCTAAAAAGTAGAAAGTTAAGACGAGCCGGAAAGAAGTTATGGTAAAATTATAATTAGCAAAAAAATGTCACCTATTTTTTTTTTAAATGTATTTAAAGCTCAGTTAAGTTTAAAGTGCACCTGATATAGGGACAATGGTATACATGTACAATATTTAGTCTCGCCTGCCCGTCATAGTTGACAGATTACGAAATCAAAACCTGCCCCTTGCAGGGAACCAGGTTAAGGAAGAAACTAGCGGTACCTCGGAGAACTCCTTCCTGCATTGGGGGGGGGGCAGGTAGGACTTGTTCTTTGGTGGAAGAAGTACTTCGAGATATTCTTCTAGGACACATGGATAAGATAGAGAACATTTTTTCCACTTTCATTTTACTTTTTTATTTCTATTTAGTAGAAGAGAGGGGAAGGACAGGAATATACAAATTTCCAGATTTTCTGTTTGGAAAGAAGATATTTTATTCTAAAAGACACCATTTTCTGATATAACAAGTTATTTGCGAACTCGTGTTGCTTAATTTTGGTGAAGGAAGGGGAAATGAGGTAGAGGAAAATAAAATTAAACATTGATTTAAAGACTTTTTTCCTAATGAAAATATTTTGCTCGAAAATGCAACATTTTCTTGGACAAGTTTTGGAAATATTTTCTCGAGCTCAGTTGTCCACTGTTCATGGTGGTGGTGGGGGAGGGAGGCCCAGTCATAGTCTTGCTGCATGTTAGTAATAAATATCATGAACCAAAAAGTGCATATATTATTATTATTATTATTATTATTTTAAATAAAGGACCTTTTAATGCCATATATTACAATGGCTATTATTCCTACAGTTATTTTAATTTTTGCAAAAAAAAAAAAAAAAAAAAAGGGTAATAAAAGATCTGTTTTTCCTTATTTTCTCTTTTTTTTTTCTTCCTTAACAGGGATATCGTTTGCAAAGAATCGTTCTACTCCATAAAGTGAAGAATAAAAATTGGTTAATGAGATTGTTTGCCTCATGAAATGGGGGGAAGAAATTTGAAAAGAAAGGGCACATTCGAAGATGTGTTCGTCGTTTGTCCTAAAAAGAGGGCCGTTCGGGCTACAAAATGCATTGTTGTCAAAATTTCCGAAAAAAGAACAATTTTACAGAATTTGTATGCCTCATTTTTGTAAAAAAAAAAAAAAAAAAAATGGAATGACAATTAAAGAAGTTTTTTTCTATTTAAAATCGTTAATTTCCATTTGAAATATTCATAAAGGCATTCGAGGAGAGTGCTTTTCTAACACGCACCCATTGTTTTTCTTCGAAATCTAAAAAAGAGATAAAAGCATTTAAGTGCTTCTCCAAAACGCAATAATTGCAGTATTTTTCTGTTTTTTCTTTTCTTTTTGGAATTTGATGATGGAGCTCCCAAATCATCAATATTTTTAGTCGAATTATAAAAAATTGTTTTCTTCGCGCCATTACAATATTTGCTAATGAAAACGTTCATCCAATCGTTGCGTATATCTCTACCATTTCGCCCTCCGGTCTCACCCCCTGTGCACTAAGGTCAATTTATCATTCATTGGAAGAAAAAAGTCATAACTCAGATCTTTAGACAGTTTTTTGTGCTTTTTAAACAATTCAGAAATACACTTTTACTGCGTTTTGGAAAAGTAAAGCTCACTCATTGGAGTTTGCCTTTTCCAGGGCCGTACTCAGGATTTAAGTAAGGATGGGGGTTGTAATTAAGATTTTTTCTCGATGGAGGGGGGGGGTTCTGTCACAGATCCGCCCTCCTCCGTCTTAACCCATTGTTTTTTTGTGTTTTTTTTGGCCAGTGGGGGGAGGGACAAAAGCTTATGTCAGCAATGAGAACGTCGGTACGGCCCTGGTCTTTTCCATTTATCATGTATTCATAAGGGGAGGGGGGGGGCGAATTCGGAATTTTTATACTCTTACTGTAGAAAGGGACAAATTAAAAAAATTTTTCGTTATTTTATTTTTTATTTTTCATTTTAAATGAAAATATTTCGAGTTTAATGGCGTATAATTCTAAAAAGACCTAACGTTGCCTTCTCGAATTCGTCCGGCTTGTATTTGTTTTGAGACGGGGGGGGGGGAGCATATGCGCCAATTTACGTAATAATTATTCTCTTATAAAGTTCTTGCGAAGAAAATACCTTATCGTATTCACTTATTATTTTACTTCGAAGATGTAGTCAGTCAGCGAATACTCGTAGTATTTTGTTTATATTACCGTCTGTTAGTTCAGTACGCTGTCAGAGTATACTAAGCGACAGTAGCACATACATTCTATTAGTATAGTATGTTACAAAATCGTAATAACGTTTTATTTCCAAATTTCAGATATGAACCATTATTCATCAATGTTATCGATTGTTTGTTTCGGTTTTGATGGTTTTAATTAATCGATTTATCGATATGATTCATGTTCCTTCATCTTGATATTCTTAGTAGTTAGCAATTTAGTTGAAGCATTTCATTCAATACATCGACCAATGGGTTTACACTGCAGAAATCCCTTTTGCAATTTAAGCAAATAGGTCATAATTTTTTTGTCTGTCTAATAAAGGTTTTTGTTTGGTTACTATGACATCTAAGGCTCCTCGATAAGAATAAAAGAAAACCCGTCTGTCTCTTTAATTTTTCTAGGGAAAGAAAATAGGTATTACGAACGTACGAATGAGGTTCGCTGTGTTCATCAGGGTCCAATCATCCGACAAACTGTTTTCCTGCATTATTTTGAAACAGAAAACACCCTGTATAAAATCACCCCCAACGCAGCAAGTACTTTTAAAACTGAAGAACATGTGATTATTTATGGTTTTGACTTTTTTACCCATCTTTTGAGGGCAAGTATCCCATTTTTATCCGAATTGAATTATGATTTTTCTGCGACACTATTCAATTTTACACTGAACTCAATATTTGGCTGTGACTCACACAGACTGCATGAAAACGCGTCCAACTACTTATGGAACTTGTTAAAACTCACTCAACACTCCGGAATTCCTTCGCACGCTTTTAAAACTCATTTCGACTTTCACGAGAGGACTCATTCAGACTCTTTTAAAATTTGTTAAAACTTATTCAAACTCCCTAATAACGCTCGTTAAGACTTGTTAGATTTTTATGAAACTCAGACGAACACCTGAGAATTCATTCGGATTTTGTCAAGTGGCTTTCAGGTGACCTTGTGACTCCTGAATGCTTCTTCAGACTTATTTTGAGATTCGTCATGATTCATTTAGACTCTGCTAGGCGTATTCGAATGATTTTAGAAATTGTGAAGATCTGCCAGGCTGTAATGAAACTTATTCCACCACTTTAAAACTTAATTAGAGTTCCTTCGGACTCCTTGAAACTTACCTGATGCTTTTAAAATATAAGAAATTCGGAATTTATTCAAATTTTGTTGAAACTCCTTCAGCGATCTTTTTGATTCATTAAGACTCATTCAGACTCTGCCAGTGCTTATTCGGCTACCCTTATGATTCAAGACACATCAGTCTCTGGTGAAACTCATTCTACATCTCTAAAACTCATTCAAAGTCCGCTAAGACTTGAGTAGTCCTCTTTAGAATATGCGAGACCATTCAGCTAGCCTTACAAATTGTCACTGCCCTCCTCCATGGGACTCATTCGGACTCATCAGATTTATGATACTTATTTAGAACTCGGCTAAAACTCATTCAGACACTTTAACCTTTCGGTTGCCCTTAGGATTGAACATCCGCTGCCCACTTATCAGACACAACTCGACGATCTTATTTTTTCTCAGCGGATGTTAGTCAACCAAACAAACCTCCTTGAGAAACATTTCGGGAAAAGCGAGTGGTCTGAATACCCGAGTTATTGTATTCAGTTTTGCCTGTGTAAGACAGACCGAACTTATATATCCAGAAAACAAGTCTTCCACTCTGGCGGTTGTGGCACCCACGTGAATCCAAACCGAAAATTGGGCCATCCCGGTATTTCTTTACGTCAGTATTATCGAATATAGTTTTCCTTTCGCTTGTCAAAAAACATACTTAGGAACTGTAAAGTAACTTATGTGTACAGCATGTATGAGTTTTAGTATTTTTCCTTTGAATCATTTTTCGGTTGGGTGAGACGTCAGCTTATTTTGGAAAGTATGAAAGTTTCGTCTAGGTAGGCGTAATTCGGGGAAGCCACTGAAGCTTCACTTAAGCCTATGCGTTGAAGATTACAACTACGCCCGAATTTATTTTCGGCATAGTCTGGGTTGGGTTTTCGTGTGGAATTACAACTACGCCTGAATTTATTTTCGGCCTGGTCGGTATTGGGTTTTCATGTGGTGAAGTTCACGTTGTTAAGTGGATAAACGGCGGACGTAAAGGTGTGTCTGAATAAACTGAATCAGTCAAGTAAGAAGCTGAAGAACCACGTACCAGATGACATGTGTCACTCGTATTGCAGGGGAGCTGAAACCGAGTGGAAAAATGTCGGAACTCGGTATGTTTGCTCCTTCGACGGAAAGGAGTCGTGGACTGAAGGAAGAAAACTTGATGAAATTTCGGAAACTAAATGAAAAACTGAAAAAGCTTACCTTTGGTGGGGCAGCAAACGAATTCGACGCCGGAGAAGAGCGAGATGCCGCACGGCAACAGCATTGCGAAGCTACGCAGATTCATGTCGCGTTCCTGACAAGCGCCAGACGCCGTCTGGTTCCAGCGGTCGAACGGCCAGCAATGCGTTTGATTGTGGATATGGTCGAAGACGCATTTCTCCGGGACTAGAAGAGCGTCACTTTGGAACGGTCCTTCTGTTGAATTACAATAACAGACATAGAAAACAGAAAATGAAAGAAAGAAAGCTACCAACAATTGAATAGTTGGCGAGAAAAAAGGCCTATCGGACATCCATGGCAAAGCGATTTCTTGGCAGATATCTGCCTGATCTACTTAATGGAATGGCGAAGAGTGAAGTGATCTGATCGCTCTAGAGCTTGAGGAAGTTGGTGGCCTCATATATGGTTACGCTGTATGGTTTCGTTTATGCAAGGGCGCAACCAAGGAGGAGGCTAGGGAGCTATAGCCCCAAATTTTTCGAGATTTTTCCGAAATCAATTCTGAAAGACAAAAAATGGATGCCGATAGCCTGATTCTGTTACGTTGCGTCGTAGGCTCGTACAAATTTACAGCTCATGAAAATAGGTAGGTAGTAGGTACCAAATTGAGCTTTCACCTCTGCCCAAGTTCTTTTTCTAAATTCTAGCCCCCGCCAGAAAACAGTTCTGGTTGCGCCCTTGCGTTTATGTGATTTCTCGTAAAATTTTTGAAACGTCATACGAGCCTTTTTTCTCACCAACCAGTTAATCGTATGAATACAATGCGGCAATAAAGTTGTGGGCGAGGTACGCTCGTGCATCCGTCTTCCAGATGCAATAGGTTGTTCACATCCGCGCAACCGCGACACCAATGGCGCGGGCGCGTCTAATTCAAACGCAGACGTTAATAGTCTATGGATTGAGAAAAAAAAAATTCAATCGGTCAACACCTCGTAACGTTTTTTATTTTTCTATCTGAGCTTACCTAGACATCTGTACGGCTTAACCCAATCGCTTCGTTTGCATTTGGAACGTCCGACTTTACACCAATTATTGATTTTCACGTAGTGACTAGATTCGACGATATTCGTGATATCTCGAGTGGGGTAAACCTGGACAGAAAGAAAATTGGTATATTACGTTATTCTTCTTGGTATTCTAATAGTCGAATTTCCCGTATCGTCTCGTCATGTTTATTAATGAGCTGCGAACGTAACGCTGTAGTGGAAACGGTACGGGAAATCTATTCGGAATTTCATAAGAATCGTGCACTTCATCGCACAGACTTGAAATTCGGCATATGACTCTCCAAAGGTATGTGAATCGTATTTTGGATCTGCGCAACTCCTCAAGATCCTTGTGGACTCCCCACTGGCAGAGTTTAGACTGCAGCGAGCCTAATGTGTCCGAAAATGAAAAACGTTTCGCATGAAAATCGATGACCTTTGAATTCTTCGTGAAGGACTCCAACAATTTTTTCTTCACGACCCCAGAAACGTTGTAAATTAGTGGTTTCGAATAATGCATACATAAACGTTTACTGGTATGGGGTTGGGCGCAAATGTTGAATTTTTCAAACTGTTCCAGTGGCACTAAGTTATACGCACAGAAGGGCTACTATGTAGTTACATCTGGACTGGATCCGTTTCTTGCTATTTCCATTCATTAGTTGACTGGAATTCTTTCGCCTTTCTGTACTCCCATCCTCTTACATACGAGTATCGCTCATCTAGAGCTGAGTTCGTGTTTCAAGTGTTAATTCTGTTGAAGAGGAGTTGGAAAATTGTGGACTTCTCAAAACTGTTATACCGACAACGAATGAAAACTGAATTCGGTGTACCTACTCCGAAGGTCTCAAGATCGCTGGATTCATTTTCGGTTTTATGTAGTTTTACACGAAATTCAAAATTTTGGTTTGTACTGGAGGGGGGTATGTTACGCGTATTTAATAGAGAATCGGGGTCCCTGTTGGAGCGTGAGTGAACTTGGTAATATTCTGTTTTTAGGGTGTGTCAATTCACTTTTTTGTTTCTGTTGTCCACAGCGCTTTCGGCTGTTACACCATCTTCAGCTGAAGGTGGCCTAACAGCCGAAAGCGCTGTGGACAACAGAAACAAAAAAGTGAATTGGTACACCCTAAAAACAGAATGTAATTGAGAATCTCTGAAATCAGATTTTCTCTGTGAGATTCTATATGTAGGGTGTGCCAATTCATAATTTCTTCCTTCTGTAGCCCAGAGCACTTTCGGCTGTTATGCCATCTTCAGTGGAGTACCCTAACACTTTTATCTTTGTCGTCCTATATTTATCGTGGTGTGTAATACCGTATGTTACTATGTTTTTCCTCAGGCATTTATCGTTGAACCATATTTTAGTCATCGTTTTTGCTAGTTTGATTTTTGTTTTTAGGCGTCTATACATCTCCTTCACCTGGTGGGGTGTGAGCTTAGTGTGGAGTGTGAGTGAACTTGGCCGTGTCAGAGTTGTGAGTTTTGGTGAACCGCAGTATGTTTTCAGGTAGCACTTATTTTACCTAATTTTTTTATTTCGCTTTCGCGAGAAAAAGTAGTGTATTTTGATGTACAAACGTGGTAATCAAACTTGGTTTGAAAAGATTTCAAATCGGTGCGCAAGGAGATTGAAGTTTAACATAGCATTTCCCCTTGAGGAAAAATGCAGTTCTCATTTAAAAATATTTCAGGATTGAAATTTTTCAGAAAAAAGTGCTCCAAGCTAATAGATTTGTTCCTCTTAACTTGATAGAAGACTGTACGGGAAATTTTATGAAAAAAATTGCATTTAGGAAATACGGGGTGCTCGAAATGGATCTGCTGGGGGTTTACCAATCCTTCATTAAGTGTTAATCGAATAAATGTTACATGATAATCCATTTCTATGATTTTTGGATTGACTGAACGCATTTAGAAAATGAACCCGCATTTTGGACTGTTATAGTTATTTTTCCGGATGTTCTGGGCCCGGTGCTAAATGAACCCCGAAGAAGTCCCTTAGTCCCTTTTTACTAAAAAGTCGGCTGACTGAGGACAGAAAAAATCCCTCCCTGGTTTCTTGCTCATAGATTATCAACTATTGCTCTGATCAGAATAAAGTTAGGACAAATATTATTCCAGACCGAATTTTCCGCGGAAAAAGTAACTTACGATTTTTTTAAAATGTGTCTTCAATTGCTAAAAACGAGAGTTCAGAAGGATCCCTTACAGAGCAACATTTCAGCATAAGCACTACAGGGAAAATACCCATTGTTTTTCTATCTTCTCTCATTTCACCAAGTTTGGCGAACGGAAGCTTGATGCCAATTCTCTTAATAGTCAATTCCCTGCCATCGTACACCTGCATGTCACTGATCTCATTACAGATAATAGTTTGACCTATAGTTAGCAAATTGTGGATATGTGGAGCGGAGGGCAGCTGAAAACTGAGAATATTGGTAAACGTAATACGAGTGTCAGTTCATGATTTTTAAAGGGTCTCTAAACTCATTTTTGGCAATATTTTGATCCTAACTTGCAAATTGTCCTTCTGAGTAAGTTGTGAGAGGATTGATTGATGATGATATTCATGAGCGTAACACCTGGAAGGGAACGGGAACTCCTACTCCCTTTCAGATGCCGCAGTTCGCAACTTGAAGGGAGATCGTTTTCAGAAATGAGCTCAGCGATCCCTAAAACCAATAACAGGACGTCCATATTGTATTCATGAATATTTTGAACTCCCACACATTCACACGAGCCGTAATTTTGAATTTACAGCTAAATCATCTTCGAAATCGAATTCTGCGACCTTGAAACCTCCATAGTCGATATCTCGATTTGGTGATTCGAATCAATGAAAGGGGTACAACGTTGTAATTAAAAAGTCAATTAAGATGCGAGAAAACCAAAACATGATTTTCAAAATGTTGTGTTCGAAAGAAAAAGGGGAGAGAGAAAAAGTTCCAGGGATTGATAGATAGGGATGTATAGAAACGAATCCGAGAGAAATTTGCTCCTCTTTGGTTCCTTAAACTCGATAGGACAATGTGTTTACAAGGTCAGGAAGTCAGGAAAAACGTCAGGAATTTACTCAAAGGTTAGGAAAAAATTAGTAAATTACGGTCCAATGGAACATGCGATAAGAAATCCTAGTATATGAATAAGTGAGAATCAAAAAATAATATTGTTTGCACGTAATGAATTCATATTGGAAACCCTTTCCTTCCTATCAACACAACTCAGTTCGTGCTACATAAATCGGAAGACTTTTGTGTATGGATTCTTCAAATACAAAAAAAGTCAGAAAAAAGTCAGGAAAACAACTTTGAAGAGTCTGTAGACACCCTGTAGGACCACAAACATATCAGAAATTTTATATTTACAACCATAAGGCCTGTATTAAAGTGTTGCATAGGGTGCCCATTATTATAAAGTTTTTCGAAAATTTACCGGGCCACTGCTGAAGGGTTTTCCTTATCCAATGAAAGTTATGTCACCAAGTTTTCAGATTTGTAAAATAATTTTAACACGTATCCTCAGGGCCTCGAAGTTTAAGACAGACTTTACGCAAGCATCTATCAGCAAACATTTCATTGCCAGAAATCGTCTTTGTAAAAGAAGATGAGACAAATAAAACCAATTTGTCCTAAAAGTAGGAAATATTCTGTGCAATTCAGAGGGGGAAAAGTAATTTCTAAGTTCAAAATTGAATTTCTGGTGAGTGTTTGAAGTTGTGGGGGTATTAAAGAGCACAAATTATTAAAAATATTAAAATTGCACAAAAACGGAGCCAGCGAACTTTCCTAGACTGATTTGTCTCGTTGATTTTGAATATGTGTTTGAAATGGCCCCTCTACTTAGTTCTCTCATGATTCGCCTTTAGAGTTGCAAAAATCATAACACTTGAGTAGTACTATGCTAAGGTAATGTGCCAAATGTTGATCTAGGTATCAAATGTTGATTTTTTTTTTTTCAAGGTTCAATAAATCTTCTTTGGAGCACTCGTAACTTTTTTTTTTTTTGTGGTGCATTATATAAAGCATTCTGTATAGTTCGGCTGTGAAAACGTGATTTGTGTTCTCGTGTGGTAATTTTAAGGATCGTTTGTTGAAAAATGTGCTAAAATTTAGCTATTTTGCAAAACTAGGAAAAAGTAATTTGGAAATATTAAACTGTTAAGTACCCTAAGTCATTTTTCGACATAGGTATGAGGGTGTTTATACGTACTGATATGGGTTCGAAGAAAGTATTTTGAGATGATGTTGAAATTTTTACTTCGCAGGGCTATTTGTGGGTCATATGAATTCGAGGCGGAAAAAAAAGAAGAAAAAGTGTTCCAATTTCGATGTTTCTCAAAAATTTGCAGTTTTTGTGAGCTAGCTATAATTCATATTTCCAGTGTCAAAGTTCAAGATTTCGGGGTTTGAAAAAAGGATCGACATTCGACACTGATGAACATTTGGCAGAAAATTTCAACACTTGTGTTCTCTTCGTATGTTGATCTAGGTATCAAATATATTCTTAAAAATGTGTGGAAAGAGGATGAAACATTGCAAGAGATCATTTTGACGTGAAATTCAGTGTAGATTAATTTTTCCACTTGTACTTTTGCAGTACGATTTACGGTTGAGAATTTATTAAGGAAAACGTGTGAGGAAGAGGACACTTACAATAATGTGAGGTCCGGGGTTGGCAACACTTCTTGAAATATTTCTCAGGGTCGTAACTGCAAATGTGCCAAGAAGCACATCTGCATCCGAAATTTCTAGGTGCCTTCCACTTCCGGATATCGAAATTAGGTTTCGCACAAAGCTATTCGGTTGAAAAAACACAGGAAATTGACAGCGTGGAGGAAGAAATGGGGTAAAATTAGGTAGGGAATATTGATGAACGAAGAAAATATAAGAACGCGAACGATAGGGGACGGTAGATTAGCTTATAACAAATATGGAGGGAGAGCCTATTTACACAGCTGAAGGAAAAGTGAAAAAAGGTGGGTAAAGTAAGTCGTAGAAGGACTATATAGTAATAATGGGGATGAAGAGATAAGAATGGAGAGGGAGGAAAGTGTGGAAGAAGATGAGAGGAAAGACTCAATTTGAAGAAGTGAATTTGACAGAGCATTGAGCAATTTGAAGAAAGGGAAAGCTCCAGGAGTGGATGAGATACCAGCTGAATTATTTAGACCGGGTAAACAACAACAACGATGCAATGCTATTTTTATGCGAAAAAGAAAATCACTCGGATTTTGATAAAAAGAAAGTCATCTGAATGGAAATTTTATTTGCTACAAGGCATGTTCTTTTCAATTTTTTCGTTACCCGCATTCATTCTCGAGATATTTTGAAAAAATATTAAAATTGCCATAAACTGCTGTGCTGAACTCCCCCGTTTCGCCCCCTCTTCCTTATCAGTGTTTCTTCAATCGATGCTAGCGAACCTACAATGTGCCCGGCCCGAATTACAGAACATAGGAGAATATGAACTTGATAAACTTTACAAATTAGTATGTTATATTCATGATAAAGGGAAAGTGCTAGAGGACTTGAAGAGGGCTATTGTAACTATACCAAAAACCGCAGGAGCAGATAGGTGTGAAAATTATCAAACAGTTAGTCTTCTTTCGCATGCATCAAAAATAGTAACTAGGAGAATTTATAGGAGAACTGAGAATAGAATAGATGCCGAATTAGGAAATGATCAGTTTGTATTTAGAAAGAATAGAGGTACTAGAGAAGCAGTGTTAGCTTTGAGATAAATAATTGTGGATAGAAGACTCAAAAAAGGGGCCGGATACGTATGGCATTCGTTGATATTGAAAAAGCTTTTGACAATGTTAAAGGGGATAAAATGTTTGATATTCTAAAAAAGATAGGAATAAAGAAGAAAATCAAGATATTTTAAATTTATATAACAGACAGAAAACTGCATTAAGAATAGAAGGAGAGAAAGGGGAGGCAAATATGAAAAAAGGTGTAAGGCACGGGTGCTCGATATCTCCGGTATTATTTAATTTGTACCTAGAATGGGCCTTAAAAGAAATAAAAGAAAAATTTGAAGCAGATGTAACTTATATATGGAGAGCGAATAAAGATGCTCAGGTTTGTAGAATGTAGATGATAAATATATTGTCTTATTAGCTGAAAAGAGTACTGATTTGGAAAACATTTTGAATGGAATGGAGGAGATTTTCAGTATAGAATACCGTATGAGAAAAAGTAAAGATAAAACTAAAGTAATGGTATGCAATCGATGTGAACATGATAGCTTAAATATAAATATTGGGTAGGAAAAGATTGAGGAAGTAAGCAAATTTTGCTGTTTAGGGAGTAAAATAACAAAAGATGGAAGGAGTAAAAGGGATATTAGTTGTAAAATAACTCAGAGGCGTTCTTATCGTTAGGCAACCTAGGCAGCTGCCTAAAGCGGCAAAATTTTGAATTTTCAGATCAAAAGAGAAAAAAACGAGGAAAAAACCCAGAAAAAATGAAAGAAAAAGGAATGAGAAAAGTAGAAAAGTACAGAAGGAATAAAATATTAGAAGTAACTACGCCATTGGAATGATTTCCGTCGTATACGGGGTAATCGATAAGTCAATTGAGAAGTTAACCAAAAGTACCTACCTGTTGGTAGCCCTGCTTCTACTACTGGGGATAGTATAACTCGTTCATATAAAAAAGTGTAAAAAGATTGATCTTTGAACGCCTTTGGCGTGTTATAAAAATCGTTTTTGAAAGAAAGTTGGTTGAAATAATTTCAGCAATAGCATTGATGAGCTATCAGGATAAAAAAGAATTACCTCCATGGAAATGTTCTAAATGAAATTACGTGAAATTGAAAATCGCGATTATTTATGTAGAAGAATAGGGAAGCTGAAATAATCCCCCAGACGTTCCAAATGTGTCGAGCGTTACTTAGTTTGTGTTAGTGAGTTACACTAGCGCTACCTAGGCAATGTTAACTTCCCAGAAAAATGCTTCACAAAAATATTTCTTAGTCAACTTATCGAGAAAATTTCTACTGCAACGGCATATTTGGTCCAGTAGTTTGTTACACGAAATTTTGTCATGATGTATGCCTATTCTTTATTCAGCATCACGGGCAAAACTATTGGGGTAACCCCCGCCCCCAATAATTTGGCAGTCGGCAAATTTTGAAACCGTTCATTAGAATTTTTCATTTTTTATAAATTTTTTTTTTCAATTGAAAGATATTTCGATTAATAAATCGGCAAATTTTTAATTTTTCAAATATTTTGTGAGCAAATTTTTAGTTTTCAATAAATATTTGTCGGAAAATTTTTCTTCTCTATCTCCCCAAACTGGAAGTCAAATTTCGTTTCTGAAAACGGAGTACCCTGGACTCCTGTCAGAAACTAGTCAGTCCAAAGCCGATGGTTTCAAGCTGAGTATCGAACGTTATCTGAAAGGTTGAAACAAAACTGAAATATAGAAGACATTTCGAAAATCTGAAAGTCGGTAAGGTATCAAACGTTGACTTTCGAATTTCAATGACTATTCTGTTTTTACTAGATTCTATGTTTGACCTAGAGCCTAAAATGTGAGAAAGTTGAACATTTTATTGAAATTTAAAAGTTGAAGGCAAAAGACTTCATTTTTCAATGTCACAAGCTGAATCCGATAGCAAATGTTCTACTGTTTAATTTACGGGTTTTGGTCCTGGTGAATATAGGAGGGAAATTTAGTCTGGAACAAAAGTCAAAACTCCATGTGGTTTTCCCATTAGAACGAAAGGGAGCTTGTGGCACGGATTCCCCTAATGCAATCGACCTGAAACTTTGCAGGTTTCTTTTTTCTTTCTTTTTTTTTTGATTTTATTGAAACCAGTTTAGGAGACAAATCCGAGGAAATTCAGAAAAAAAATCACCAAGAGTAAAAAAATAATGACCACCTTAATGTGTAAAGGAAGTTGTGTGTTCCTCTCAAGTATTTCTAACATCCTTCCAGCTTACTCTCCCAGACTAGGGTATGCTCATATGCGCAAATGGGAGTGCTTGGGGGATAAGGTTCCAATCTGCATTTGCAGCGACGAAGAAACATCCCCCAATAAATTTGGCAGTCAGCAAATTTTGAAACTGTTCAGTTGAATTTTTCATTTTCTAAGAACGTTTGTTTGTTTATTCTTATTTTTTTCAATTCAAAAGTATGTTGATTAAAAAATCGGCAAATTTCCAAATTTAAAAAAATGTCGGTGAATTTTCAGTTTAAAAAAAAAATTTGCCGGAAAATTTTCCTTCTCCGCCCCCCCCCCCAACTGAAAATCTAGTTTCATCTATGTTCAGCATTATATTATCAATTAGTATAAGTACATTTTTAAAGTACCTAAGGATTATTTTCTTGACAACGAAGTGAATTTAATTCCTCAATTTGGCCTAAAGGGCATATGAGCAGCTTAGTTCATAGTCACCTGGCCATTATATGGGCGCACTTATGATTCCATGTGCTCAGGGCCATACCTAGGATTTAAGTAAGGAGGGGGGTTGCGATTAAGATGAATTTCTTGGTGGGATGGGGGGTTACAAATACTCTAAATTTATCCAATTTCCCACATGTACCTCTCCGTCTCAACCCATTGTTTTTTTGGCCAATGGGGGACCCCCCCCGTCGGTACGGCCCTGCATGTGCTACAAAGTATTACTAATCAAATGGGGCGGCAGATTTTATACTGCCTAGAGCAGCTTCTTTTCTTAATACTTCTTTAAGAATAACACAAGCCAAATTAGCATTTTATCGAAAAAGTAATTTTTTAAAATCAGAAATAAATCTGTAAATCAAAAAATTTTTTTAAAAACTTATGTTTGGAGTGTAGCCTTTCTATGGATGTGAAACTTGGACCATAGGAAAACCAAAGAGAAGGATCGAAGCGTTTGAGACGTGCTGCTATAGCAGGGTGTCTAACAGGCATTTAAGTCATTTAAAGTCATTTAATTTGAAAGAAGGTCATTTAAGTCATTTAAAGTCAGTTATTTTCAATCAATGCCATTTAAAAATTTAAAAATCATGAAGTTATACCATGAAAACGAGAACAAAGAATGGGAAAATTGTATTATAATGACTAGAGCTGCAATAGACTTCATAATTAGGAATCAGCAGAAAAACTTTTAAAAAGTATGTTCTTCTGCATGTGGATACCCTTTCTCTTGCCCACATCAAATTCATCAATCATCAAGAAATTACGAAAAGGAGCAATATCTCCTGAGTGCATCTCCTATTAGAAGATTGGACTTCGTAGGTAGATACTTTGTTAGATCATTTAAGCTTGAAATTGGATAAATACTATCTTAGTGTATCTAACTTAATTTTTCCTTTAAAATGATACCCACATCGTATTTGCATTTTAGCGCATTCATAGCAAATGGAGGGGGGGGGAGAAAGTTCATTCATTTTCAAAATTCGATTTTGTTAGACACCCTGTGTAGGCGGATTCTTAGCATCAAATGGACGGATAAGGTAAGAAATGAGGAAGTACTTAACTGAGTTGGAGGTAAAATGGATATTTAGAATTGTCTGAAGAGAAGGAGAGATAAACTAATAGGGCATAATTTGAGGCACCCAGGAATGATATTACTGCTGCTAGACGGAAGAGTGGAAGGACAGAATTAGGTAGGGGTCGGCAAAGATTCCAGTATGTTCAGCAGATAATCAAGGATGTCAGTTGTAAGTGTTATTACGAAGTGAAAGAACTCGCACAAGATAGGGAGAAATGGAGAGCTACATCAAACCAGTCGTAAGATTGATAACCTTATCATCATCACCCCTAGATTCGATTTTGATTTTGACTGGTGCGATGGAGTGCGCGATGTTTCGGTACCTCGACATTCTGTCCAACGATATTTCGTCCAACCTATTTGCGTACAGGAAATTTCGTCCACAGACATTTGGTCCACGATTTCTCGTCCAACGACATTTCACCGACGACGCTTTTCGCCCATTTTTTTCCCGTCCGAACTTTTATACCCTTTTAGTATTCTCTTTGTGATGAAGGAAATACAATGATCACAGCACTGAATGAGCTCGATCAGAAATCTATGAACCCGTAATGTCCCAACTTCAAGGAGGCCACACCAAAGTCACCTTTCCAATAAAGAAGTATGTTACCCGTCAAGACGTAATTGATGGAATTGTGCGAAAGTATATAGTGAGTATATGGAGAGAGATGAAATTTTAGTGTACCTTCGTGCAATAGGATACAAAGTAAAAATCCCCAAAGATTAGCATTGTAAAATTTCTTGTACAGTGTTGGAAAATTTAAGAATTTGACGAAGCATACCTCGTAATGACGGTGCTCGCTATAAAAAATTTATTTTTATGGAAAAAATATGTTGGACGAAATTTGTGTGGACAGAAGGAGTCCTGGACGAAATGTCCCGTGGACGAAAAAGCTTTGGCCGAACAGTCCTTGGACGAAATGAGGGGGCACCGATTTTTCATCAGTCAGCCATGTAGGTGTTGTAAAAAAAAAAAAATACGCATGGAAACTCGACGAGACAGCACAGGCGTCGAACACGACTCGGCGGTTAGCGAGTGCAAAAAAGGAAGACGAGAAGACTTCTTGTGTTCGGTTGTGTGTCACGTCGCCCCATAGAGGTCTGTCTTACCTTTTTACAGTATTCAAGAATATCGAGTTTCTCGTTCAGACAAGACGTAGAAGGAGTGCTACCGGCTCCTGAATTGATGTCCGAGGTCCAGCGGCCGGTTTCGCTCATGTACTGATTGTAGTACATCTGTCCACTCTTTTGGTCGCATAGTAGGGCGACCTGTGGCTCGAAATGCAGCGGTAGCTGGTCGCCGGCGGCGATGCTCTTCAACGCTTGTTGCTGCAACAAAATGAAATTAATTATGTCGTTAGTACAAAGCGCAGCATCGGCAAAGTCAAACGATGTTCGAAAATAATTATACCTAAAGCTAATAGCGTGCATACGCGGTACATACGATTATTGTTTCGTTTTTGCACTTTTTTTTCCTGGTACTCGCTCTTGTAAAGCCGTACGAACCGGAAAATTTTCACGTTCGCGATTAACACTCGAAGAGAAGTAAGTTACCGCAGTCGCGGTTACATTCCAGTAATCGGCGTTGAAGCTTTTTTTTAATACTCTTCTCTTCAAACGCGAAGGGCGGAATAAATTGATCGTGTAAGACTTTTAAGCGTTATGAATACTCGAGACCTAAGAGTTCGTTAAAGTACCAAGGCTAGAGAGAGAGAGAGAGAGAGATAGAGAGAGAAAGTATACGATGTACGAATTACTTTATTTCACTGTTAACAGCTTTATCACGTTTTTTTTTCCCCTTTTCTGCCAAGTGAGAATGGAAAAGGGAAAAAAAGAAAAAGTCAAAGTATACGTTATGTAATTTTATCGATCGGTTGTTTCTTTTTTTGTCCGCTCTTTCTGATGTGTTTCCCTGGAATCTGAGGTAGAGCGAGCTTCGCTTTTATGTGTATGTGTGGTACACGCCCCACGAATTCAACGTGCGAGGGGCGGTAGTACCGCAAGAAGTGCGGTGATTTAATTTCGACATCGCCGTGGGGCGGGAAACCGCGAGTGACGAGAGCGGTTGTGTTTCGGACAGCCGACGTGCGAAAGAAAAAAGACCTGGTGTGGAAAAGGTGAAATTACATCAGTGTAGTATAAAGATATACATGTCGGTAACGGAAAATGAAATGGAATTTGTTGAAAGGATGCCCGAACGAGGACCATGTATAGGTACTGGGTCGGTGAAATTCGCGATATGGTGTTAGGGGAGGACGAAGAGATGAAAAATAATCGAATTTTCTTTCGGATGAGTTTTTAAGATGACCTCAGGCAGCGAAAACGAGCTCGGCGGGTCGAACAGTGTAGGCAGTAGTTTTTGATATCGATGACGACGCGCAGGGGACGGTTGAACTGTTGATGGTGTGAGCTGGAGCGGCGAGGAGTCGTGTCTTAAAGACGTGATAATTGAATACATCGGTAGAAAGAAGGCCGTTTGTACTGCGAGCCTTATGGACAAATACCTGTGTTCCACTTGAACATTCAATTAACAGCCGCTTGGAGAATTGTATTTAAGCTGAGGTTCATTTTGCCAGCTCTCTATGTCGAAATGTCCTTTTCGAAATAGGTTTTTCTGTTGGTGATCTAACACTTCTGTATGTATGGTCTGCGTCACACACATGCCCACACACTCACACACAGATGGCTCAATCATGCGTCTAGATTTTCCAGTGAGGCATCGGGAAAGGGTCGTTGAAATAACGTTCATTAGAAATTTACTCACCCTAATTTCTGGAAGTACTTATAACTGAGATAATAGAAATTAATTTTCTGCACTTCCATTTTCTATTAGTTCAATGTCAATATTATTTTTAAGAAAATGTATTATTGTACCTTATTGCGAATTTGAAAAAGAAGCTGCAGTCTCAATTGAAATTGAATGCTAAATTTAGACATAGTTACCTATAAAACTTGACTTCATTTGATACAACAAAAAATAAAGGAATTAATTAAAATTTTTTAAAATAGGTAAATCATTTTTTAGATTATTTGAGCATTAACTTCTCCTTAACAAGGCCTTATGGGATGTCTGCAGGTTATAGTCGCTGTGAATCCTATAAGGTTGGGGGTTGTACCCTAGACCTAGAAGAAGACACGTCCACTTTTGGTCATTTTTCAGTTACACACAATTTCCCTAGCAAGTAGTGCTTTCGAATGTACACTGAAAACTTTCCTCCAAAAGTCCCTCTAAGGAAAAATTTCTGCAATCAAAAAAGAGCAAGTCTATTGTACATTATGCCAAAACGAGGCAAAAACTCGTCTTTCCGAAAATTTCGTCAGGTGGACTTGCCTCCTTCTTGTTCTGAGACACAGCACTAAACTGAGCTCAATGATTCAGAAAATCCTATTTTTGATATCACTGATGTCCACATGCGTGTTCCACAAAGGGTCCCCTCTTTTTTTTTATCGCACAATCGAATCTTCGCTGAACAAAATTGGATCTTCAGATGACAAGGTTTAGCTTTCCGGTTAAAATATTTTTCTCTCCCCCAAAAGGGAGCTCGAACGTATCACTAACTTTGTAATCTAGAAAGGAACGGTATCAAATAAAGTATCGTAATAGGGACTCCTTGAGTCGCTGATTACGAATTTCGCATCAAAGATTGGATCCGGCCTCGACTTGGGCCCAAAAGTCCAAATTTAAGATTGAAATAGAAAAATATTAAATTGGCTTGA
Organism: Acanthococcus lagerstroemiae; assembly: GCA_031841125.1. Taxonomy (NCBI): domain Eukaryota; kingdom Metazoa; phylum Arthropoda; class Insecta; order Hemiptera; family Eriococcidae; genus Acanthococcus; species Acanthococcus lagerstroemiae. Next base: position 27,914,120 of record CM063113.1, on the reverse strand, counting down.
AAACTGAAACAAAATATCGAAATAGAGGTTGTATACGTTGTTGATCATAAAAATCACCTCAGATTTTTGATCCGGGTTGATTTGGGCCCAAAAAAGGGCAGAACTGAATTGACTTGAGGAATCGAACCTGATTCAAAGTAGGGAGTGTTTGTGTGGCTGATTTAGAATATTGCATCTGATTTTCGATATGGCTTTGATTTGGACCACGAACTCAACGTTTTCTTCATCAATTGGGCAACATTGATTTGGATTGATAAGTTGAACGGTACAAATTTAGGCTCCTGCAATCCAGACGTTATCTTGAAAAAAGAGTTGGTGGAATAAATTTGACATGGAAAATTAAACGATGTATTGTGATAACTTTTCACGTGGTAGTAAAGTTTGAATTATTTAATTACATTTCATATTAGGTTTCATGGGTGGATAGCGCGTTGGTCCTGGAATCCGGAGGTTCCGGGCTCGAGCCCACGTAGTAACTCGCCAGATTTCGACCTAGACCGGGTTTTCGGCCAGAAGGGCTCTGAAGTAATACTCGAAAGGACTCGGGTTGAGAGCAAATTCGAAAAAAGAGATCCAACTATCAGAATGAATGATCCTTAACCAACAGGGTAAATAAGTCTCAAGTCTTCACACTATACGAGTATGAATACAACGACTGTCTGATCTTACTTTTAAAGAGTCCGGGATGGTCGATGGAAGTCATCATTCGTGTCTGCGATAGAATGTTAAATATTCATGATAGGAATAGAATAGAATAGAGTAATTCTTTGCTTTTACCAAAAGACCATAGCCTCGAATCGAAGAAGAAACGGAAAAAACTTTGCTCCGACCACTGTTGGGAATTTCCGAATTCCGCCGATTGTTCCGGAGGAATTCTGAGGCCTTCTGCATCTTGATCCCGAAGGACTAGAATGCAAAAATTGGAAGAAGTAGGGATTTCTTTTAAAATATCGAATCCAGGATAGAGGAGGTCAGTGAAACCGGAGAGAGATTAAGGATTCGTAATTTCAAATAATTTGAAAATAGCAAACACATATTTAAAAAAAAAAAGAAGGAATAGACGTTTATAAAATAGAAAATTAAATTGACCATCTGGTCACAAACGACATGAGAATTACACAAAATATATCAGCAATCTTTAGACGAGAGTTCCATGTTGATTTTAGGGCTTAGGGACGTAACGAAGGGTTTTTTCTTGAGGGGCAAAAATTGTTAAATGCTCGGGTTGAGAGCAAATTCGAAAAAAGAGGTTTCATGTGAAGGCACTACTTCCGATTTTCGGAATAAAAGTGACAATAATTTTTGAAAAAAATTTACAGTTTTAGTTGGAAATTATTGACATGACTAGGAAGCTTGTGAGGGATAGAATTACAAATTTGTTGTGTAAAATTGAAGTTTTGCCGTGAATAACTTAAAATAACCCAAGCTTACTTAACCTGGGATGCTGAAAAAACAGCTGTAATAAGTCATAGTAATTTTGAATTTGTGAAGCCATTCATCGAATCGTACCCAACGTTCTCACAGTTCAACTTGGAAAAGGCTAACTTTAAAATGAAAAAATCGTTTTTGTTAGGTTATTCAATTGTGTTCATCACAAATTACCATCTAACCCACAAATATGGCAGAGGAAGGTATGTAAGTCGTTTTTCCCCCAGTGACTTTCGATTTCCTTTGAAGCTATTTTTCATCGATATTTGTGAAAATATCTCCAAATTAATACGAAGTAAACTTTGTCCATTTTCATTATAAATTACCTCTTTGAACCCCAAATTATGTAAAATTCTGAATGAAATGAGGTACATGAATTCTGTACCTATACTTCTATACTTTTTCAAATAAACTCAATTTTGCCCATTAATCAAATGTAATTGTTAATTTTGAAGCCTGAATCCGGGCCAAACGTAAAATCGAATGCAATATTCGGAATCAACACCTCCCCTTCTAACGAAGAAAAAAATCTCCTCGTATACTCCGTTCATTTTTTCAAGCTGGAATATTTCGCTCCTTCTCAGAATTAAATGTCAAATTTGTTGCTCAAATCGATACTCAATGAAAAATCTGATTATGTAATTCCAAGAAAAAGTTTCAAAAACTCTTATTTCGATGCTTTGCTCGATTGTCTAAACTAAGTTGATTTCAGCTCTTGAGAAACATAATCAGCTTCGACATTGAAGCTCATATCGGGTCTAAATGGAAATGTATAAAGCAGTTATCGAAATAAATATTCCGAAAAATTCCTATTTCGATATACAAGCTCAAATTTTGGAGACCAACTCGAAATTGAATCAAAAATCTGATAGTATATTAGAAATCAGCGACCCTTAGGTAAAAAAAAGAGTACGATGATTTGTTCAGTTTTTCAACCTTTGGGCCCATATTGGGGCAGGATCAAATGACCGATTCAGAGAACTCCTATTTTGATATTTAGTTTGGTCCGTTTTTACTTAAGATTCCAAATTTGATGGTACGTCCGTGCCTCTCTTTTTCTTGTTGGATGGGGGGGGGGGGAAGAGAAAACTTTGTTTACCCGACAAAAAACTAGACATTGGCGCTCGAAGATCCAGTTTTTTCCGTAGTGATCCGACTCTGCGATTATAAAAAGAAAAAGTGGTGAAACCTATTTGTGAAACACCCGGTATTTAACTGTGTTGTATTTCAAGTTATAACAGTCTCCCTCCTTACCTTGCAGTACTTCGATTTTTGATGAATAGGAGTTACCGATACATCAAAAATGAATTCAGCGATTCAAAAACCCTATGATCGATATATCTGAAGCTGCTAGTCCAATGTTTTAGTTTTTTAGTCTCTCTATGGAATTTTTGAGATGGAGTTGGATTCATAATAATCTCAGAAGTGAGTTCAGCGTGCTCGAACCCTTGAAAATCAATTATAATACGATATTTATTGTGTTTGCTTTGATTGAAACGCATCATACCATGAATGAACCCCCAAGGGTTCTATTCTGGAACTCCAATGCACTTCTTAAATGCATTTTTTCTTAAGAAGTGCTTCGTTTAGTCTATTATGATGTTTAAAGGAGCAAATTGTACAGGTAGGACGAAATTTTCTGCAAAACTCTTACCCGGATTTTGTAATTTTATTAGAAATCTTAAACTTCAACTCTTTTGCGCACAGTCTTCAGATTTTCACATGCGGCAAACTTTTGATAACCCTATTTTAACGCCAAAGTACACTTTTTTTGCAGAAGCAAAAAAGAAAATGAGGTTGAATAAGTGCAACCTGACTCCATCAGTCCTATTGTTTTCATTCTAGTTCGGCTGCTCCTTCTCGAATAATTCTTCAGACAAAACTTTGTATGTTTGCTCACAAACAAATTTAAAGAAAAATATAAAAATGAAAAATTAGGGTAATTCGAAGAAACATCCAGAAAAGTTAAACCCCATCATCTTGAACTTGTAAACAGGTCAAGATCAATACCAGTTCCCAAAATCAACTAAAAATGAATCGAAAAAGAAAATTTCAGTCGCCCAAATAAATGAACTACAATATTCGGTGATATGGCGAATTCTGTTGGATGCTGGAAATTGTAAGGCAGACTGCTAAAGAGATGATCATTAGAACCAATTTCCTGCAGGATGCGACTGCCGTACCTCTCTCTCTTTCCATCCTCATGATCGTATTTTTTGGACATTTCCGGTGCTAGCTGGAAAAACGTATTTTGGCCCGAAGGTTGAGTTTCGCGGTTGTAATATTTTTTGCGGCGGATTTCGCGATTTTTTTTTTCACTGCATTACCGTCGTAAAAAACATACATAACGCGTATGCGTGGCAGTTTTCAACAGTTTTTTAAAATTGTTACTTCCGCCGAGCTCGCTTGCACAGTGCAGAACACCGAGACTGCTCGTGCATTTCAATTTCGATTGTATACTCCGTATTCGCACTACGTTTTTTTCCCCCGGAAGTCTTGGGTTTTTCCCTCGACACGGACGGCTATATTGTCGGTAGAAGTGCAGAATAATTCCACAAATGCTTTCGTGCAAACGAAAAAAGAAAATAGTCGTTAGAAATTACCCAAGTATGAAAATCATTTGAGTGGCCGGTGGTTAGTAACCCGAACCCTATCCCTCTTGAATGAAACGATTTCAGGTGCCTCAGTTCGAACTGGTATCCAAAATGAATTCGGCAACCTTTAACTAAATTGACATTAGAGCGGCTTCATCCCACATTTTTAAATATTTTTGCTATTTTTACTAATTTTTTGCTTTTTTGTAATACGCGCGTGTCAATTATTATTTTTGTATGGTGGGAAAGGGATGTTGTTAGAGAATCTTCTCCACCTTGACAAACCACTGAACCTTGAAAACCCAGCTGCCAGTATCCAGTTGATCGATATTTGTGAAAAGGTTCAAAGCTAGTGTTACCAACTGAGATTAACAAACAATGATGCTAAGAAGTAAGAAAAAAAGTTGCCAATTATTTTAGTATTCCAGTGGGGGCTAAATAACTATCAAATTTTCTTTTTAAAATGCCAGCTTTTGTTTAAAATGGCTAATATCGTGCCAAATGTAGGAAATAATTGATCCCCCCCCAAGTCTGTGAACAATTCCAAAAAGTTGCCATGTGTATTAACAAAATTGTCAAATTGGCAATGCCAGAAAATCGAATGATAAAGTATGCTAAAGAGATGTGCACAGATTCCGGATTTTCATGACACTTGGACATTTCCCGTAATACTGTTGAATAATTTATTCCTACTAATAAAAGCTTGAGTCCAATCATGAACATTCCCCCCTCCCCTCAAAAAAAGAAACAGCTTTATATGTATGATACACATATCTGAAGGGTGTAGGTGGAAGACGGAGGTGATGAAATGGTAAAGTTTCCAGGACTGAATTGCTAGGAAACTGCACAGATGTTGGGAAATCCTATGTACTGTGCTTCAACTCCACTGCGGGCTTTTTCGTCAATAATTCAAAACCCATACTTCTGGATTTTAAAAAGCCATTTCTAATGCGAGAAATATATGTTGAATGGCAAAACTTTCAAGTCCACATTTTGAGTTGGCGCAAGAAAATAGGGCTAGAATTTTTTTTAATTTCAGTTATTTTAGTGATGTAGAATCTTGGGCTTATTGTATATTTAAAAGCCATGTTGTTGGTTTGTGACAGACTAAACTAAATGCCACTGCGAATCTCTGAAATACTGTACTGAGCAACAACAACGTCGCTTAGTGTAGTCCCTTCAGCGATTTGCAAAGGACTTAGTGCAGTTTGTCGTATAACCGATGACGATTTCAGGGAGAAAAAAGATCCTAACCTTAGTTTATCGGCTAGATTCGTAATCTACACAATAATTTGAGCTCAAAACATGTATCATTTTAAATTTTACGTAAAATTCATAAAGTATTGTGAACATTTTGAGGAAAAGAAGAAGACCATTAGGAAACATTGACAATCGTTATTTTGGATAGTACGATATATTGTGTTGACGAAAATTCAATTTTTGATAAGAAGAGATAATGTGTTAATAAAGAAACTCGCGATGAATAATAGTGAAAGTAGATGTGATAACAAAATAAATCGTGTAAATTTCACCTCTCTATTGCAAAGATACGTGGCTTGGGAAGTTCTAGCCGACCTTCTCTATGCTACAGATTTAAGAAGTGTTTGGAGAGAGGCTTTGAACATTTTGGAGGAAAGGGAAGTAATCCACGAAACTCGAAAAACCTAGTGACCTAAAGTTCAAAAGTAGGATGGTTTAATATGGATAAACCCTTATGAATAATCAATTTCCCAAGTAGGACTGTTTTATCGAAACTGATTAACTCATCAAAAATTATGTTGTAGAGGGAAGGCATGAAAGTTCGAGTAAAGTACTCATAATTAGTAACTGCATTTCAGTATGAATCTCAGTCACAATTTGTTATCATAATGACGATTATTCAATAGTAACAAGCCGAAAATAAAATATATTTGCATTGTACCAAAGTGCATGCTCAGAAATTCTTTGGTGATTTCTGAAAAATGAAAAAGTAACACATCATTAAATTGCTCTTTGGTATCGATCTGTTTTGCTCTAAAAGGGAATGGGGAGGGCGGAAGATTCTTTCACGTCAGATATCATTTTTTCACGTGATTTAATAAACAGAGATAACGAAGAAGCCGATTAATCAAAAACTACAAATTATAATAAAGATACTAGATTTATCAAAAATAATTGATTATTCTTAAATAAATAATTAATTAGTTGATTAAAAATAATCAGGAATAATCGACTAACCAAAAATGAATGATTTGTCAGGACAAATCAATTAAGCAAAAATCATTTGTCATACATTATAATCAATTAATCAAAAGTAACTTATTGTGTGATAATAATATTAAAAGTGAGTGTTTATGAAACAGTTCTTTTTTAACACATACTGTACATTACGTGTGATATGAAGTTCTTATTCATTATTTCTCCCTGTGAGGTCAATAATAATCAATTAATCAAAAGTAATCAAATCATTAAATGAACGATGAATTAGGCATAACTGATTATTTAAAAAGCAATGACTAAATGGTTAATTATTCAAAAAAAAATTGCCAATCCATCGTAAATTTTGCTATGATATCCTGCGAACTGTATGAAAACTTCCTTCAAGGTTCACAGGCAGTTGATGCATGTACGTAGAGGAATACAATTTTGAAGATGACAGTCTGTATGAAGAACAAGTGACGGGTTGGTTTTGCAAAGCTGATAGATCCGAAAACAAAGTTCTACAAGGTCATATAACTATTTGAAAACAATGGATCCATTGGTAACGCGATAATGTAGTTATGACGCGCGTACAAACGTCAACAAGATCAATGCGACTTATGGTGCCTTTTCCAAACACCAGCATGTAGATCGTAATTCGTTTGCAAACTTGAAATATCACGTCCTAGACGACTACTTTCTACTGTACACTGTGGCCAGGTATGTCTAGAAGCAGTTTCCCCGTTGAAATACGAAAAACAGAATTTCCGACTTTGAAGAAATTTTATGCAGTAGAGCAATATTCACTTTTTTTCTTTTTTTTTAAATAATAATATAATATATTTGTTCCCCCCAGCACAGCCGTGAGGCCAATTCCCGACATATGGTACTTTTTCACAGCCTCACGTACTCAAAAAATGATTCAACGTTTCAATCAAAAACAATCGAATAATCAGAAATGATGTTTAATAATGAATAGTTACAATCAATTGTAATATCAAAAGTAAATAATTAATTTGATCAGGCACTAATTACGATACGAGTTTTTCATTTTCTTTCCATCTGGGTTTAAATAATCGATTCATCAAAAATGATTAATTAATAATAATATCAAAAATTATTGATTAACCGAAAAAAAGAGCTTTTATAACACGCGTCAGCTGCGATGGAGCTTTTCTTTCTTTCTAACGGCGCAGTAGTGAGAAAAATAACACACAACTCACGTATTTGAAATTGGGCGAAGTTATATATCAAATCGAAAACCGAAAAATACGTAAAATGTAGGTAGCCGGCGTATGATCAGCAATGTGTAAAACGCTTTCTCGGTTTCCAGTCCCGTGGCCCTGTTTTTCTCGGGTCTGCACAACGGCTGACATGGAAATTTTGCGCCGCAACAGATGGCCTTTGATTTATAACGAGTTCCATGTACAATGTGTTTGCCCTCGGATAGAGGCAGTCGAATTGCTCGGTTTTCTACGAAGTGTGCGGGAAAACGTATTCATGTTCTCGGGGTATTCAATTAGCTGTATAGCTGTTAGGTCTACGCCATGCCAATTGCTGAAAATACCGAAGACTTGGCCGACTACGAGTGTATCGATTAGACTTCCTCTCTCTCTATTTTCGATTCTTGCATTCCTAATTCTCCTCATACAATAGGTGCCTCTCTTCGAACGTATAATTAAATTCGAACTGTTAAAAGAAACGCCGACTGCGGATTAATAAATTCGGTCGAATCTATACGATCGAACTAAGATAATGGGATATAGTTGAGTTTTTTGTTTTTGTAAATTCATTTCCTCGACCTGCAAAAGTCGAAACTCGAAACGATTCCTACGTGTTTAATTTTGATATTATGGTACTGTTCGTGCCGTCGTTACAACCGTGGGGAGATAGAGAGAGAGAAAAGAGTAAAAAAGAAAATATTGGTCGGTTAGAAAGTCGAAATTAGGGGGTTGGGAATTCTCAGCACGAACCCGATCGGAGTGTGCTACTCGTGGAAAAACGTCGGGAAATTTGAAAGGGGAGGAAACGAATCCGTGTGGTCATTTTTCAAGTTGGCCTCCCTTTGTAATGTTCGTACATTATTTATTAATGATGCATCGTCACGTAATTGCCACGAGCCTAAAAAGTGTATAGTACTGCGGTACCGTATGGGATATCGCATGAGCTACCGAGTATATTGAATGAGTCCGCTTCTCGACTGACACAGTCGCTCGGTCGAAGCTCGACGCACGATCGCGCCCGGATATGAAATTTTTCCTCGTTTCCGAAATGGAAAATGTCGGGCGAATCCGGCGGATGATATTTATTTTTCAACTTCGAAAAAGAAAGTTCGACTTCAACTTGGATGAGATTTCTCTCAGACTGCTAGTTCGGCTTCAGCTTGGATGAGACTACTTTCAGACTGCTAGTTCAGCTCCAAGTTGGATGAGACTACTCTCAGACTGCTAATCTATCGGCAAACATCTCAAAAAAATGAGGCGAAAGTCGTGTAAGACGACCGAGTTGTCCTGGATCATTGGACCACTTTGAATTCAGAAAGCAGTACGGGAAACTGAATTCGAATGTTGATTAGTGGTGCCCGATTAATCGATTTTCACTGAAAAAAATCGATTTTAACACAACCCGAAAAATAATCGGTTAATCGGTTTTTTTATCATTGCGTGTTTGAAGTGTTCTTTTATTATTGTTTGGGAGGGGGGGGGGGAGATGAGAGCACACAATTGCAGTCTTCAGATACTGTTCGAACCTGGAGTAACAGTACCAGGCATGGGTCTAGTATCTCTAGGAGTACCAAAGCGCGGTGCGCTACTAGCGCTAAGGTGATTTGAGTGAGAACTAAAAATAGGTTTCGAGGAAAACCGTTCGAGTCCACCATCTATTTCAGAGCATGTTTAAGTAGTAAAGTTCCTATAAGTTGACTTATTTAGACTTTTATTTTATACTTTCAATTTTTTCATTACAGCAACATACCAAAATAATCGATTAAAATCGATTAACCGATTTTTTGTTATGATGGAAAAATTGGATAATCGATTTTCGTGCATCTCTAATGTTGACCGCGTGATTTTGATTGTTCAGTGACTCATTTGCAGGGCCATCGAGAGAAAATCCGGATCCGGGAATAAAACGAAAAATTTCCTCGAACCCTCCTTGGAAATCATCCCAAAAATCTCAGGATCTCGTCAGGCCTGCTCATAAGGGTGGAGTGAAAATGATGAAATTTTCGTTTCGGCAAGTAGGGCTATGTTATTTACTCACAGTGGCGCCGGACTTGCGAGGCTGAAGCCATCCCCAAAAAGTCTTAATTTTTACTAATTCAAATTTGCACAATAAGATACCAAAGAATGAAAAAAAAACCACAAAAATTTTACATTTCACTGTGTACTTACTTATATCGTGTGGTATAAATCATCAGAGTCAAAACGCGTACACTTGGTACGTGATGATGCAATCTTCTTTTGAACTTTGAATTTTCTCAAATAAATTTTGTTGCATCCAATTAAATTTCTTTTCTGAACCCAATTGGTTCGTTTTTGTTCCAAAACAGAGGTAATTGAATTGATAGGTATATGCAGTAGGTGGGTAATAAAGGGGGTTCAAAAATCGAATGCCCGTACCCCAATGAAATATTTTTATTCAATTGGCAACATTGATCCAATGTAAACATTACAGTTCAACATTAGGAACCTTCCGAGAATGCCCCATCGGGGTGATCAATATTCTTGGACACCCTGTAGGTATACTGAGTATAAGAAGAACCTGAAGATTAGCCCACCCCATGAGAAAACCCTGGCTGCGCCACTGTTTACTCATAATGGTATTCTTATGAATGAATTACTGTAATTTGATGTGAACCCCTCTGGTGGATCCCGACGATTCGAATCTAAAAAATACTTCCAGAATTGAATTCAGTGACCCTTATCAATTAACATTTCTGTCGAGTTTACTTTTCTAACGAAAGAGAGGCATCGATTCAGATCGCCGGCTCATGTTGTCCCATGTCATTAGTAGATGCGAATCCTTCCGAAATTGAAGAGTTTGAATTTGTATCGACTGTGGGAGCCGAGAAAAGCAATGATTAATTAATTTTAGTGTCCATTTCGGAGTGTGAGTGAACTTGGTAATATTCCATTTGTAGGGTGTGCCAATTCACTTTTTCTTCTTATGTGGACCACAGAAGGAGAAAAAATGAATTGGCACACCCTACAAATGGAAAATTAATGATTAATTTTATCTAATTAGAAGGTAAGGAGACTGTAGCTCCTATGACCTTTGTCCCATCTATGAGAAACTTAGAAGGAATTTTCTTTGGTTTCATTGAAACCGACCTGAGGGAGGGGGGAGGGGGGTTCTGACCAAATAAAATCGACCAAAATATAGCGAAGGCGCTGTACTTTTTACATGAAACATTTTTAACCTCAAATTTAAAATTAAAATTATTTCGAAAAGATTTAATTTTGCACCCATTATTGTTGTTAGGCTAAAAGGCAGCAAAATCGCTGTACTCGTCGAAAAATTTAAACTTCTTTTTGACTTCGCTTCCAACATTATCTTGATTCCTGCTTGAGGAATAGGAGACTCAAATAGGTATCATTCATGGACACCGGCAGTGTTTTCTAGAGGCAACAATGCACTTCCAGAAGAGGGCTAAGTACCTTTTGACATTTTCATGCCTTTACTTTGGCACACAAATGGGGAAAACGTTACATTTGAAGAGGAACGGAAAGGACTAATGAAAAGGAATGGGAAAAACGTTACGTTTGAGGAGGAATGAAAAGGAATTGAAAAGGAATTATCATTTCCATAGACATTCGTAACCTTCTCCGACACGCTCACCCCGACACGAAGCCAGTTCATATTTAGTTTTTTCGGCGGTACGGTCATTGATCGTCGACATTCTCATGTCGGCGAAATCCGAGGAGCGGAAAGAGATGAAAATGCTCTGTCGTGGTTGCAGACGCGTCTGCAAACTGATGCATTTTGACATTTTTATGTTTTCACCTTGGCACACAAACGGCAAAAACGTTACATTTGAAGAGGAACGAAAAGGACTAACGAAAATGAATTTTTAGTATTAGGATAGAACAATAGGGAAATATGTTTACATTTTGATGATGCATTTGATTAAAACGTTACACTCTTCAAGACTTCCCCCCTGCGACTTTGTAACACACTTTCGGACTCGGTTAATACCCCATTTGAGGCTTCATTGAGCAGTGACAGTAGTTAACCGCGGAAAAGTTACCCATTGGCAACCATCAGTTACCTTCAGATTACCCAGAAACCCGTCAGTTACCCTTGGTTCCTTTTAGATGGCGGGATTTAGTTACCCTCCAGTTACCCGCGGAAATGTTACCCATTTGCAGCCCTCAAATTACCTAGAAACCCGTCAGTTACCTGGGTAATTAGCTGGATTTTGCGTATCGGGCAGATATTTCAAGAGTTCGCTCAAACTTGCTAAAGTTCTTACGAGACGGTATACTTGATACTAACTTTTTGAGAGTCTCTTAAATCTGTTAAAGACACTTGACAACTCTTCAGTACTGTTTCCAGAAGAAAAATCATAACTTTTGGAATCTGCTTTTTTTCTTTTTTGTAAACGAGGGAGAGAAAAGGTCCCCTTTCTCGCCCTTAGCGTTTTTCACACATGGAGTCATTCAGAATTTCTTATGTCATCCATTTCGTGGAGAATTATTAATTTCAAATCGTAGTGCCTTAATAAACATAGGTGAGCAATCCGTTTAACATTACCAAAAAAACATTCTGTGAAATTAATATTGTACTAACAGGTACCTGGGTGTTGACCCCAGCACGTTTTGTCTTCTTGCTGTAAAACTACTCGATCTTATGAAAATTTTTTACAATCGCTTATGCAAATACATCTGAATGTGATGTAACTGTTGGAAAAATAGCATTTCAGTTTATAAGTTAGTAATAAGGCAAAGGGTTCGTAGAAGTTTCCTAGAATATTACGCAATCATGGAAAAGTCATGGATATTTGATGTTTCTATTTACGATTTAGATCATTTTATTACGTAATTCTGAATTTTCTTGAAACTGAAAATGTAATTTTGAGATTGGATGTGGTAATCGAATGCCATTTATTCAAGTTCGACAGTAGTGTTCAACATTAAAATTTATTTGTAATGTGGACGCTATTCAACAAAAGGAAACCAACCAACATTTGTAAACAAAATGAGTTATTAATATCTTTGGAAAGAGCGTAAAAAGTAGAATTTTTCAAAATTGGGCCCCCAATTCAAAAATGTGTACTCACATTGAAAAAAGTTTCTATGTCATATAGTTTCTACATGGCTCTTGAACTTCGAATCACGTTCCTTTTGTAGGGTGTGCCAATTCACGTTTTCTTCTTCTGTATTCCAGAGCGCTTTCGGCTGTTATGCCATCATCAGTGGAGTACCCTAAATGAGACTTGTCTCTTGTGGTCCTGTAGTTATAGTCGAGGGTAGTACCGTATGGTGAGCCTGTTTAGTCTTGCGTTCCTATTAGTTGTCTGTGAATATGCAGTCTGTCCAATCAGTGGTTATTGTTATTGGTTGTGTGCTCTGATTGGTTGTCTGTGGTTGTGCAGTCTGTCCAATCCGTGGATGTTATGTTATTAGTTGGAATAAGTTCTCACTTTGGAAGTTAGTTGAGGTATTTATTAGGTTGTTTTGTTTTGTTTTTGCCTTTATTATTTCTAGTTGTTCTTTTAATTTTCTTTTTCTTGTGTTGTTTTCTGTGTGTAGGATTTTGTACTTTTCTGTCAATTTGTCATTGTTGTGTCCCTGGTCATTGCAGTGTTTTCCAAACAGTGATTTGTCATCATTTAGCTTTTGTGATTTTTCGTGTTCTTTGATTCTGGTTGTGAATTTTCTGCCTGTTTCTCCAATGTAGGTCATGTCACAGTGTTCACAGTCCAGTCTGTATACTCCGCTGCTGTTGTTTGGCATAACAGCCGAAAGCGCTCTGGAATACAGAAGAAGGAAAAGTGAATTGGCACACCCTACAAAAGGAATATTACCAAGTTCACTCACACTCCAAAATGGACACTATTCGAATCACGTGCTCTCAAAAAGCGGACTTTGCTAGTTGGTTCCCTTTTGCTGAACAGCGTTCATTTCTTCGTTATCCTACTACTGCACTATATTATTCAATGCAAATATTGATAGGTTTTGCCTCAGAAGTTGAAACGAGCCAAAGTTTGCAGTTTCATCTAAGAGTCTCGAAGAGAATTTGAAGTATTGGAAAAATACGTATAAAAAAATGATCAGTTATGAATAAAATGTAATGAGCAAAAATTTGCAATTTTATATGAATGGAACCAGGAATATTTCCCTTCCCAAATTAGTAAAGTCATGGAGAAGTTACGTATTTTCATGTTATTAGTTTGGCAAATGTAAACACCATGTTGCTATGGCCTCGGGTTAATTGGCTATTACTAGAACCTAAGGATAGACAGTATTCGGAAGAAGTTTACAGCTTTGTTTTTTCTGTTTTAGTTTTGGACCTAGATGGGTTATGAAGCAATTAAAATTTCGGGGGGGGGGGTATCCAACTTGAAGTAGGGTATTATTGGTAACTCTACATTCATAGAGTTGAATATACTATGCCGGTTCCTAACTTGGATAGAGAACATTTTAGAAATACCGTCTGAAAGTCAGCAGATCAAAAAATTGCTAAAAATTCAGTACTTTCCAGTGACACGTGACAGAAATTCAGGAACATCGATATAAAAACCTTCACTGTGGCTACACTGTAAAATGTTTTAAAAAGGAACTGAAAGTCACAGAATGCAGCAGAGGTGACGATTTTTTTTATTTTCAAGTCTTCACGATGTTTGAGCTGGTTATGTGCAAATCTAGAATGTAAGATTTTTTTATGAAGGAGGTCTCCAGAAAATAACCTAAAACTACATTATTTTTAGTTGTTTTTTCCAATACATTGTAGAATGGATTGTGGATGTCGTACTTGCAATTTTGTAAAAGTAGATAATAAACATTCATCCAAAATTCAGCAGAGCTTGGTAAAAAAAAATCTGGCTGTTTAATGAGAAATTCAAAAATGTTGGATATTTTACTAAAAATTCAGAAGTTTAGAAGGCATCAAGAGATGTTAAAACTTCTTGAAATTCCCTGAAATTTTAAGAAGATCACTAACACTGGCGCTGAGACAAGTTTGAAGTCCGTACCTGATGCCTTCTAATCGCTCTCACTTTTTTCTAGCTACAGAAGGAAAAATGAGTTTTTAAGTAGGTCTATAATGGAGGGGAGCAGAGAGGATTAAAAACAGGAGATATCCCTGAAATTTTTGAGAAATATAGCAGAATCAGTGAACTTTGCTTTTACTTGTCGACCTCAAAATGTTCGACTTTGGCAAACTCGAATCATTCTCATTTCTAGTGCCATGTTCATAACCAGATGTCAGCGAATGATCATGTCACACGGCTTACTAGGCATGGGAGTAGTTTGTCGTTCCTTTTCCCACGGGTCGTTGCCTTAGAGTAGGTATTTTCTTCTCATGTCGAAAACATGCGCGCCCATGAATCATTTTTTTATAGACACGTATCTCGTAACTTTGAGTAAGCAACCCTTGAAGAACAGACACGCACGCACCAGTCCTTCAGATACTGGTAGTAACAAGTTCTGTGGGTAACCGAGTATAATTTCTAATGTCTTACTCCTAAGAACTGACAAGAGACTGCAAAGAATTGGTATTGCGAATGCTTTGTGTGCTATGATATTTACCGGAAGATAGACGAAATCTGTTCTCTTAGTTTCCTATAGCACTTTATTCATGAGCCTGCTAAGTCTCCATTTTTATATTTTTATTTCTTGTTTAACTTCGATCGTCACTCGCGACGGCATGCGATGCCTTCCGCGACGTATTCGCTTGTAATCGGAAAAGGTAAGGATAAAGATGGCGGCTTAGCATATCCGTGGTTATAGAGCTCTAGTTTCCTGTCTGTGGAACTCGAACCCTCGTAGCAAATATGCAAAATGAGCACGACACCACTCAGCCTCAGAGGAACTATTTTAGCTGGCGAAGTTCAAATCAGAGTCTCGCTTGAGTATTCGTAACTCAATTCAAACCATTCCTCGGTGAGTTAAATGCTGTAATGTGGTCCAGGTGTGATCGTGTTCGCTGATTGCATTCAACACTGGGTTGCCAATCAGTTTCATGGAGAATGCCTAATTTGATTTTTTTTAAAATATCCCTCCAACAAAAAAAAAAATAAAAATAAATAAATCGAAGATTCTGTAGGGAAAGACTCAGCGCCTCCGTTCCCGAATATATAAGGCAGACAACAATGACAAAGATGAGCTTAGAAATCAAGAGTTTATGTGCTAGTACTACTCGGCAAAAATCGATTATGGAAATTTGCGTATCCTTTGCCTCAGTGTTGAGTATATTATTTGAAAACTCGTAGAATAAAATTTAATACTTTTCCTATGAAGTATGAATATGGACACATTAGGGATTGAACTGGATTTCTTTATAATAGAAAATCCTTTCACATGAAGTTCAAGTTCTATTAGAATTATAAATAGACTCCATATTGCTTTTGTAATTTGCTTTGCAAGGATTGATATCTTTGATCATGTTCTGATTATTTTGTTGATTAGATGGTGTTTCTAATCACTTACCGCCAATTTGAGTCAAAATATTCATTACTAACCTTGAACTCGGATTCGGAATATAAGATCTTTTGGGAAGCGTTAGCTCAGGATTGTCAGTGTCCCCTTTTGCCTTTTTCTTCGCTGCTAAAGATCTGGATTGTAAATCCATGTAGATGTGCGCGTTCCTGTGGTGTTCGGGAGTTGAGTTATGGAGCATAACTGTACATCAATGCTTTAACATACCTGTTATTTATTAGTGCATTAAGTTCTTTGGAGTGTTAGACAGATTCTAACAATTGTCTTATTTTCTTGTGTTTCAGGTGAGTTCGATTGAATTATGATGTTGATTGCTCTATCTGAAGAATGTGAGTAATTGTATGATTTGCTTACTTCAAAAAACCCTCCTGAGAGGAATATATCTCTCAAGTTGCAGTGCCGGATTAAGGGGCTTACCCGCCCTAAGCTAAACATTTTTTGCCGCTTCTACGTTCCATAAAATGAAAAACTTGTATTTATGTCTAGTCAACGCATCCTGTATGTAGGGCGCCATTTACCATTGCATTATTATCAGCATTTTTGAAAAATTTGCCGCTTTAGGTCGGGTAATCCTCCACTGTCAGGTTGACAATCCTGATTCACACACGAAAACACGAATACTCGTAGGGCTTGAGTACTCTACTCGTCCGAGCTTTGGGAAACTCGAGTAATTTCGTTGCTCTTCCGACAGACTTCCTTATCAGCCTTGACATAAGTTGCTAATTTAGCATAATTATGCCAAATTTAGCCTAATCCGAAGTCCATTTAGCTTCCTGATTTTCGGATCTAACATCAGCATAATTGCTATAGCATAATCCATTTCAATTTTCGCATAATTTTTTTATTTTTATAATCAGCTCTCAGCACTCTATATCACAAACGGTTTAACTTCGAACCATTAATTACTCGGCATAATCGGTACCCGTAGTCTATACAATGACCGTTTACCATTCCTCACTATCCTCAATCATATCATCAGTCAGTGTCACACGAAATGCCTAGGAAAAAAGACCTAAAACTCTTTATTATTAAGGTATTCTTTTCGGGGCTAGGTATCGTAGATAAAGTTTGAGGAATATTAACATGCACGAATTGACGAATTCTATGAAAGATTAAAGAGTGTGCAAAATATACGAAACTAAGGTCCTTTTTGATTTAAGAAAAATTAATGCCTACGTTTTGTCAAGAATAATCTGTAGTTATTTTAGTGCTGAGAAAATGAACCTTAAGGGTAGCCGAAACCATTATAACTGGGTCTTTTTCTTGGACTACAGAGCTTATCAGCATGGTTTGTTAGCCAAAAGAAAAATTTAGTATAACTTTTTGGTGTAATTTTTTCACATGTTGGCGTAATTTAGCACAATTTTTCGTTTACAAAATCCGCAGAAAAAACCCATGCGGTCCTTGAAAACAGTTTGATTGCAACTTAGAGTAGCAACGTTTAACAAAAAATGTTGGCATAATGAATTTAGCTTCTTTTTTGGGGGGGAGGGGGAGGGGCTTTCTGGCATAATCTAGCACAGATTTTACTTGTGTCTAACATAGAGAAAAAAAATGATTGGGAACCCTGGGTTCTTTATTCTTCGTACGGTTAAAGACAGTCGCCATTTTCTTTCCAGTTTGGCTCGTCAAAAGAAAAAGAAAGTCGGCTGAGCGGTAAACACCGCGTGACCAGTTCTCGTTAAACTAGGGTACTATTGGGACGTTAACATTGGCTAGGTAGCGCTAGTGTAACACACCAACATAAACTAAGTAAAGCTCAATGCACTGGAAACATCTGGTGGATTATTTTAGCTTCCCTATTTTTGTACATCAAAAATCACGATTTTCAGTTTCAGTAATTTCATTTTAAAAATGTCCATGGAGGTAATTCTTTTTATCCTGATAGCTTAATGCTATTGCTGACATTATTTCTTTCAAAAAGGATTTTTATAGCATGTCAAAGGTGTTGAAAGATCACTCCTTTCACATGTCTTTTATATGAACGAGTTAAATTATCCCCTAGTAAAAGCAGGACTGCCAACATAGGTACTTTTGGGGTTAACTTCCCAATAGTTTCACACGGGTATAAACGCTTCCAAGACGAAAACTATGGTTTTCTCAAAGAAATCAGTAAACTGTACCCTCAAGATCAAAGGAGTAACGATAGAGCAAGTCTCGTTAATAAAATACCTTGGTTCCATCCTGGACGAGAGCTGCACATCGAAAACCGAAGCGTGATCACGTATGGAACAAGCCAGATCTGCCTTTATGAAGATGCGTAATTTTTGTTCAGAATGCTAAGATGCTATGTCCTCTCAGTCCTGTATTATGGGTGCGGAAGCTGGACATTGGACGCGTACGTGGAGAAACGGATCGAGGCTTTTGAAATGTATCTGTACCGCCGGATCCAGAAGATATCATGGACACAGAAAATGACTAACAGTGAAGTCATGGGAAGAATGAAGAAAAAGACGGAAGTACTGCGCTCAATCAAAGACAGAAAGCTGCGCTATCTTCGTCACATCTTGAGGGGCAAGGGATATGAACTTCTGAGACTGCTGATGGAAGGAAAGATAGCGGGAAACCGCTCCATTGGTAGAAGACAGAACTCGTGGATGAAAGACTTGCGGCGCTGGTTCAATTGTTCAGCAGTGGAGCTCTATTGGTCGGCCATCTCAAGAGTTCGCGTTGCATTGTGGATCACCAACCTTTGTCGCGGAGATGGTGTTTGAAGAGGAAGAAGAATACTGGACCACCATTTTGATTCCCATCTAGCCCGAACATCCTTGATCACCCGTTCGAGCGCGTTCGAGAATGCTCGGACTAACTTGGGAATCAAAATGGCGGTCCAGTATGTTGAACTAGAGCTCTAAATATGTACCCAAGTATAATGGGCCACCATTTTGGCTCACACCGCGCCCGTCGATGCCGAATTGACTACGCGGTACGCTCCGCATAGTCGGATTCGGCCTTCACGGGCACGGTGTGCGCCAAAATGGTGGCGACCGATTATACTTTCCCGCGCAGTTGAACGGAACAAAATGAAGAGAGAATGGCGACTGTCCTTACCTGTCTCCATATAGGGCCCTATTGACAGTACTCAGCTTAGCATAGTCTGTCACTGTGATGTACTTTCCGTTCACCCGAGTGAACATCTGAACGAGTATTCCTGAACAAGACCAACGTAGTTATTCGTTATCGATTAGTTGAATTTCGGCGAGTGCTAGTCGCAACCTCAGTTGCTCGCTAGGAATGCGAGTCTAGAGCAAGGAGCGAGTAGAGTACTCCTGTAGAACTCGGATTCAACCCCCACCCCACCCCCGCTGTACAGATAACTAAAAACCACCGGATAGCATGCGGTCTAGAGGATGAACCGACTTTGCCTTATCAGTGACACATCTCACTCACTGTTGCACGCACTCTCGGGGTCTTTGGATCGGCGTGAAAACGAAATGCACGCGGCGCGGCAATTACAACACTCGAAACTGCCGTCGTCGCTTCGCTCTCGGGCGTGCACGCGGGCACCGAGCACGCGGAACACGCTGTACACGGCAGTCTGATTGCAATTTTCAATTTCCGAATTATCTTTACCGGGTCGTCGGGCCGGTCCCTCGCTGCCTATATACGCCAGCCAAATGCAATTACCACTGGCGGCGCTTCCGCTGATTATCCCCCTACCCCCAAAATGGCGTTCGAGCTCGCGAACACCATCGCATCGTCGCCGGGTCCGCGACTACGCTCAGGTCGACTGCACGAATAATTATCGTACATAAACCGAAAATAGCCGACCGGAGCGGAAAGCCGAGAGAGAAAGGAGACCGTGTAATTCGAAGAGACGAAAAGGCGAGATAACTTAATCAAAATTTCCACTGTCCAGGAAATTGAAAGGAGTGATAGAATTTCTTTTTTTTTTTTGAACCGAAAGCGATTTGCCGTCGGGGGAACGAGTGCACCTCTTCGGTGGGTTCTCTCTTTCTTTCGCGTCGCCCCGTAGTACGCGGCGCGGTACGGGCCAAAAGTTATTCAGTGGGGGACGCTTCGAAGACGTGAAAAAGCTTTTTCCTCCCGTGTACCAAAAAAAGGACGAGACGGAAGAGAAAGAGTGAGAGAGAGGGTACAAGAGAAGGGGGTACTGAAAACTGGGAAGCGCTCTGCTCAGCTTTCTACTGCGTAGTCGGACGCGCGGCGCGAACCGTTCGCCGCTCGTATCGGAGGTTCTGGAGTTTAGAATCGCGGAATAATCTAGTAACAGCAGCCCCTTTTTAGTATCGATTATTCCACGTCGGAAGGAGGGTAGCGTAGCGGGTTGCCTGGTCGTGTCCCTCGTGAAGTTAACTGCCTGTACCACACCTTCGTACTATTAAGTCAATTTAGCGTGCATGTGTGCTTCATTTCCTGTTTTGTATTTGTCAACTGAACCGTGCTTCAATAACTAAACCGTACGGGCAGAGGACTGTTTTTCCTTTTTCCGTTTTTTTTTTTTTTTTTGATCCTGTAGGTACATTCACTTTGCTTTTTTTCCTCGCTCTCAACCTCTTTGTGTCTTTCTCTGTACCTGAATACATCGGATTTTCATTCCAGTCGGTAACCTTTCTGAAAAGGCGATGAAGCACAGACAGTTATGGTACGGGACTTGATGAAGAATCGTGCATTTTAAAAACGCGACATGTCAGTTCGAAAGGTGAAAAGGATCAATGTGAAAAGCGATGCCACGCCGAAACCTCTCTTCGTTCCGTATTTAGAGGAGAAATGGACACAAATCGGAGTTTGGGCTGCAACTAACCCAAAGTACAAAATCCTTCTGATACAAATTCAAGCCCAGTAGATTAGATTCCTCATAAAAAAGGTCCCTTGCAATTTTTTTCTCGACTGTTCGTAAAATGATCCAAAATGTGGGTTCAAAATAACCTTTTCCACTGCTACGTATTAGCACAAGACTTACGAGAGAAAATATGCAGGGTGTGCCATGAATTACCCCCTATTTTTTATTTATTTTTTGTTATGAATTTGAGTCGATACGACACAAATGAGTATCTTAAAGGGTGTATCGAAATAAATGTTGTTGTTTTTTTTTTTGGGGGGGGGGAGTGTCCCTGATTATGAATACCGCGTCCGATTTTCGATCCAGGCCCGATTTGATCCAGACCTAAAATCGGCCAAACTGTATGGTTTCAAAACATTAACGAAATGTAGAAATGGGGAGAGGGGTTCGTGGCTGATCACGAATGTATGTAATCATTAATCCCTAAACCTCCTAATTCGAAATTTTGATAGATTTTATCAATCAAGCCAATTTCAACGATTTTCGGTCCGAAATTCGACTTTTTGTGTCAAAACCGGGGTTGAATCAAAAAGCTGGTGCCCATACCTCGCTAATCTATTCGATTTTTCATGATTCTCGATCAGTTTCGTAGTAGTGTGTTCAAAAACTTCGAGTACATTTCTTACGGGTTTTCGTATACGTTCCGCTCGATCAAGGAGCGGTAATAAGGTAAACGTCGCCAAAGGAAAACTTGCTGATTCGTCATAAATTTTGGGTTTCCGGTGTCACGCGGTTTTGATGAACGGTGACTACGAACGATTAAATTTTGAATGTAATTGAAAGGTTTGGAATACCGAAACAAATTTCGGTGTTACATCCAGTGGCGCAGTCAAGGGGGGATGTCGAAGGGGTCTGGACACACACCTCTTGCGACTATGTCAAATAATAGTTTTTCCAATTTTAGCACTCCCTCTAAAACTCCCACTTTCTTTGGTCAAGACCAGACCCCCTCGAACACTGGGCTGGCTACGCCAGTGGTTACAAACATGTATTATTCGAATGTGATGTGCTGAAGTTCAAAGTACCCGTATCTCGTGTGCCCATTCGAAGAAGCGTGTTACGTGTTCCCCCAGATCGGCACGGCTGAGAAGAGCGAACGGAAACTGCGTAGGACGATTTCACGGCTCCATCTCGAACACATCGAAGACCAGCAGCACGCTGTTGGCTCGCTTGAGAGGGTGTTCAACCGAAAGTACAAGGAACTTTCTTATAGGGGTTGTTTGCCTGTACACAGCAAATCCAAAAGCACCGTGTATGTATAGTTGGGTACTATGCATGCATATTATATCTACTCACCTCGGAGTTTCAGACACGGCGCGAATAGCTCGCGAAATAGAAACGCGAAACGAGATTTCATTTGAACGTTGATACCCCCGGTGATGAAAATTTGAACTCGATAGCACAGCGTATACGCGTTTCGGCATTGGGAGGCGCGAAAAATGAATTCAAAATCAGCAAGTTATGCATTTTTACTCGAAGGGAAAATATATCACGAATTGCCAGATTTCGTGATGTGCTTGTAGGTATGTAACAGTAAAGTGCAAACTTTCTCCCGCAAAATCTGGTGGTTACTTATACGGATCGCAAATCGTAGTAGGATAAAAATTATTGTTTTTCGGATTCTAGTCATTCAGTCCGTTATTGAATTAGATGCACCTTGTGATCTTACATTACGAATGGGTAATCTACGTGGCAGTTCTGCCATGTTTGAATTGTCTTGAAATGGAAATTAGCAGTGCTAAAGAAGAATTATGCTGTTATGAATTAAAGAGCTTTTTTCCAAAGTGGCCTAAGTCAGTTTTTGGCGGTTCTGAGATAGCAACGCAATCTGGTAGAGAATATGATGAAGTACAATTCAGTCATGATCTGAACCCTCTATGTTGGGTTTGATGTTCTATGCGTTTTACATTGAAGTCTGTTTCCAAAGTGGCCTTATAAGTGCTATTACAAATGCTTGATAAAACAGTAATACAACTACCTATTTATTTTTGTTGTGTTGATGCACTATTTTATGCGAAAATGGCCTAAGTCTGGCAGTTCACCTGCTTTAACGGGCTTTCACAATATTTTGAAAGATGGTAGGATGATAATTTTGTTCACACTCGATTGGTACTATCCTTGACGGTCGATTCCTTCGTGATGATTGCGTGGTGTACAAACTGTTTCTATCAATTTTCTCGGAACGGCATAAATTGACTTAGGCCACTTTGGAAAAAAGTTCTTCAATTGTAAACAGAATTACTCTAGAATTGAATGAAGAGAAGAATTTTCGAATCTGAACCAAACATCTAATTCAAAATGTTGCATTTTGGTGCAAAAGTAGTGTGTAGTGTTTCATTAATACTTGGGTTTCACCAAAAAGAGCTGAATATTCGAAAATTCTTGAATATTGTTCTAATCACGAAAGCTGTGTAAGACCTTAGTCGTCTTGAAATTTGTGTAGCCCAAATGTCCCTATGTTCGGATAGCGCCGCGACTTACTGACCTCGGCGGTCAAGAATCCTACTTGATATGACCCCAAGAAAATATGAGAATCAGCCTAATAGAAGCTAAGCCTTTTAGTAAAACTATCTAGCGATATTTCTCCCATTACACGTAGGGGTGCAGTACATACTGCAACCACCTAGTCTGATTTTTTTTTAACGTGAAAAAAAAAATGGATCCATTCCATCAGATCGAACGAAAAGCGAACATTTTCAACTTCGTATTTTTTGTTTAGTTTCGAACAATTTTTACGTTTTTGGGCGCCTACTACAACAACTTTTTGTAAGTGTACCACTCCGAAAAAATGTTAGTAGGGGAGTGAAGTTTGGCAGGTTTCAACAAAGACTGTACTCTTGTCACTTTGAGTCTAAATATCTCGGGTTCCCATTATTATAGAAAAGTGAACTAGGCACGATTCAGAAGTGGAAAATGTGCATCTTTTTATGCGATAGAACGTGCCTTCGGGGCCTCGAAGTTTAAAACCTGAATTTACGTAAGGATCTGTCTGCAAACCTTTCATTGCTACAAATAGTCTTTATAGAAGAAGATGAGGTGAATGCCATCAATATATTCTGAGCGCAGAAGATTTTTGAGCTGTTAAGAAAGAAAAAGAAAGTCATTCCTTGGTCCAAAACTGAATTCTTGATGTATGTTTGTAATTGGGGCACTGAAGAACTCAAATTTGAAAATAATTAAAATTAGACGAAAAATGCAGCAAGCGAACATTCCTAGTCAGGTTTTTCACTTAAATTGCCCCTCCACTTACCGTTTCCTCATAATTGGCCCGACTAAATTAATTTTTTCTTATTTGTTTATTTACGAGCCACTAGCTGCACCAGGGGATATAGGGCTCGGCTGGTGGAGATGGTTAAATTAATGGAAAGAGGTCTGTGTCGTGGAGGAAGGAGATGAGTTCATCTGTTGTCATTGGGTTGTTTTGGAGCATGTTTCTCGTTGTTGGTGGTTGTTGATGTTTTTGGTGATGAAAGTTAAGTGAAGGGCAGTGAAGTATATGTTCGACAGTGAGTTCATTTGAGGAGAATTTAAGGCATTGGGGGGGTAAAATGTATGGATTAAGGAGGTGCAGGTAAGTAAGGCGAGTATGTCCAATTCTAAGTCGTGCTATTACTGTTTCTTCGCGTCGTGATTTCCGGTTGGAGGTGATCCAGGATATCGGTTTCTCTTTTATTGCACGCAGTTTGTTGTTTGATTCTTTATGACAAGATTGGTGCCAAGGGGAAAGGATTTTTGATCGGTAGGTGATTGCAAGGTCTTCGGATGTTTTATTTGTTGGTTTTCTACTTTAGGGCGGGATGTTGCTGTTCGAGCGGTTTCGTCTACTAAGTTAGTTTGTGCAATGCCGATATGGCCTGGGATCCAGACGAATACTACCAGTTTTCGTAATGTGTTAAGTACGTGGATTATGAGTTGTGCTGATAGATTGGAGGGCCGATAGCGAGTCAGTGGCGATAATTGCTTCATTGGATATATGTATTAGGTAAATTTTTAAATGAGGAAATTTTCTATTTCTAAAGATCTTTCGATCGACAGAATAATGAATTAAATTATTAGCTGTTAAGTTTGTTTTTCATTATCCTACTGCATCTGTTAACATTCGTTTTCAAACAAATATTCAATAAATCATACTGTTGTCAGAATGAAGTTCTGTGGTATTTCATAAGAAAATCTGTTGTTTTTTCTGTCCATTTTAACGAATTAAGGGTAGAAAATGCTCGCAAATTGCATGCGGTCTCTTATCGCCTTCTTAGACACGGAACAACTTTTGTTTGAAAATTTTTTTCATTCATGAGATAGTTCTTGAAAATATAGAAAAAAAAGACTACCCTCAATTTTGCAAAGTAGGTGGAGAAGTGAATTATTCGTTTGTAGATTAGTGAGTCATTCTCAACAATACTGCGTTTAAAGAAATCGTTTTCCTTATTTCATTTATTTTTACTTCTTTTGAATTTAATGCGCTATTGAGCTACCCTATCCAGACTCCATTAATTTTATTTTTCATTTTTATCCTATTTAATTACAAAAATCATTTATACGTCTTTGTCGTCTCAATCATTTATGTAGTTTCAAGATTTTCGAAGGGGTCGCTAATGATGAAATTCAACATTAAACTTATCAATTATATACAAAAAATTTAATCGATACCTCTTTTCACCAACCCACCGCGTAAAAAAGTGTATACTTTTCACTTTGGAACTGTGTATAATTCATTTTCCTACAATTACCGGAATCCGAGGTATTTAGGCTTTGATTGGCGAGAGTAGGCTTTTTGGCAAAAACTACCACACACATTGCAATCCTTGGAGCGGTACACATACGACAAGTTGTTCTAGTAGACGCCCCTAACATGTAAGAAAAATCTGAAGCAAAACAAAAAAATGTCAAAAATGTTTGTTTTTGTCCGATTTTTCTGACTCATAAGGGTGAAAAAAAGAGAGTCACTTGACCTGGCTGTGCGTGCGTTAGACTCATTTACCCTTAACCTTCGTGTTCATACCCAAAATACTCCCCCATTTTGATAGCTTTTTAGATTTCAAAGAATTTCAGTCAGTACCCTTGGGGTACGTGTTTTACGTTTTGTTTTAAAAATAGAAGCACTGAGTTCCGTTTAAACCCTTCAGTTTATTTTGTCATGATCTATGAAATCATCATCATTTCAGCATATTATGATAATTTATTCCATAATCGACACTTGAGTGTCATCGTGTCAGAATTTCAATTCACCAGTATCGATGAAGACGATGATGATATAGCTCTCCTCCCTCCCACGAACATACTGTAAAATTTCATGTCATCATAAGAAAGTTAGCACATCACGTCCTAATCTTTATTCAAACCTAATGTGTAAACAAATAGCCCCTAGTATTCAGCTTAAAACCCTCCTATCTACTCGACAGGCCTTCGAAGGCAGAGCCAATCCTAATACATCTTATAGTTAGTTACCGGAGTCTCATTTCAACTCTCGTTGTATTAAGGTTCTGACTTCGGCTTCTCTGAGGGGAAAAATGTCGCAAGAGTCTCTTATCTGAAATTCGAAAGGTATCCTAATTTACTATTGGCTAGACAGACTGACTGGGACGTACCGAAGAGTTTTGCCTTGGGGGATTGTGAAAGTCCCAACTGACTCAACTCAGAATTCCCAAGTATCAAAGAAAGAAAAAAAAAACACTTTTGGACCTGCTGGATTTTTCCATCTGACTCAACTTAAAAATCCCAATGTGTATCAATGCAAAAGAAGAGAAACCTTTTGACTTGTTGGGTTTTCCTAAATTCTCAACTCAATTGCCAAACATCAAAGCCAAAAAAAAAAGCTTCCAACTTGTTGGATTTTTTCAACTTGCCTGACTGAGATGGTAAATTTTCCCAACTGCTGAGTGAAACATTCCTACCGGGGGAGCGGGGGGGGGGTAAATTTGTCCCCTGTCCGCCTCCTCCGTACTATTGGTACGCCTAACCATTAGCTGATCCGCGAGATAGTCCGGTAAATAGACTTAGGTAGTTAGACAGCCTCTGTATACCAAAAGCCTGGGCTCCCTGACATTTCCTTCGAAACAAGACTCCTGCATCCTGAACGGATTGCTAGCCAGTTAAACGAACAGACAGACTTTCAAGCAGACTGTCAGATAGCTAGACTAGTGGAGGGACAGACAGCTAGCTTGAGAGACCAAGAAGAAGTGAAGTGTGCAGAGCTGAGCAGAGAGTCGACACAAAAACGTTTGGACAGTAAAGTGGCCGAGGTGAAGTTCCGTAAAAATCAAAAACGAATTTCAAGATCAAACAGGCAGGTAAATCGACAGACAACCAGACATGAACTGAAAAACTGACTGCTTTATATTCTGACAAACCGATTTCTTGTTTCAGTCCCCTAGCTCCGTCCGAATTTTTTCAAACTGTTAAGAAAGAATGCTAACCAGGCACTTGCCCCTTCCTCGGAATGAATATTCCTTTTACAATATTTGTTCCACCCGTTATCACACAAAGGATCTGAGGTGAAGTAGGGGGTTGATCTGACTTTCTAACCGACGGGTAGACGGACAGACGAACAGGAAATTTGACTGCCTGAGAGACCATCTGACTTCCTGGGGAGCAGATGCTTTACTGAGTTCACCGCACGAAGAACACCGACGCGACGATACGAAAAAAGTGAACTTTTTAATTAATTTGAAGGAAACAATTTGAAGTTACTTAGCTTCAATCATAGTTTCGTGAAATTATTTCGAGTATTTACAACATTTGCAGTTAATAACAACCATAAGTGCCGACTTATGGAAAATATGGGGGGGGGGCAGAATCAGCCAGAGCGCGGTGTTTTATTTGATTATTTTATTGAGACTCGTCTGATATTTCGGTATTATCGATTTTATTCTTATTCGTTTTCTCTTTTTCTTCTTTTTTGTTAAATTTAAACATTGATGGTAAAATTTGTTGTACTTTTTCCATTTTTGAGTTGGAAATATTGGGGGCGCCCCCCCCCCCCGCAAAAAAGTGCCAAGTCGGCGCCTATGATAACAACTCGATCTATACGTTTGGATGAGACCTAGCTTCCACGGGCGTAAAGTCCGCTCAACGTTGCACAACTTGCAAATGTTTTAATATATTCGTAATATTGATTAAGAGTCCGAATACCGAATAATGATTTAGTTCCCAATTGGCGTACTTATATACAGTTTCAAGGGCATAACTAGCTCCGTTATAAAAGGCGGGGGGCTGACAAATTAATTTTATCTCTCTGTCCTGTCTAGCCCGTTGAACCCTCCTTCATGATTTGCCTCACGAGCTGAGGTATGCTAAACCTACTGGTTGATCTTTCTGCTGGGAGGCAGACCCCCAGGACCCCCATATCTACGCTCTTGTACAGTTTCAAACGTACGGAGTTACATTCTTCTGACGACAGAACGATTCGAAATTTGGTATGTCGATACCTTCAAATCTCTGGAAAGTTACTGTTTAGAAATGTGTGGAGTTACATCGTTGTCCTCTTTCCTACTTCAGAACAGTATCAAGACTAAATTTTATCCGATCTAACGTTGGGATCAACTGAGGTTACATATGTCACGAGTGTGTACAGATGGCTTTAAAACTTTACTTCGAAATTGTAACATCACATCTGCCTAAGGTTCCCAAAAAATTGGGCGGCTGTGGTTGGGGCCACCATCTGGGGAGTAATTCAGAGCACTGCAACTCGCAACTTGTTAAAACTTCTGTTCTTTGGTAGGAGAGAAAATTTTTCTTCCGAAAATCTACTGTGGGCTTTGTCAGTGGAAGATCCTCTTTATGTCTCGTGTCGAACTAACTTATAAGTGAGGAACTAATTCGTGAAACACCCTAAGTGACCAGTCAAGCGGTGGGATTTCCTCACAGCACACTGAATAACACTGAACATTGAGCTTCCCCAAAATCGATCATGAAGATTATTAGCGCAGGTTGCTGAAAACTTCAAGACTCGTTATATTGAAGCATGAAAACATAAGAAAAAACAAAACAAAACAAAATAGAAATATTGTTTTCGACCACAACTTAAGCTGTAAGAATCGATCCGAGTGTTGCATGCACCGATACACCCACCGACTAAATTAATATCAGTGACGCCATTAAGGGAGAAGGGTTTGGTTTGAGATCTAGTAATTGTTCGGTGGTATTGCGGCTCGCGTCTGCGTCTCTCTCGCTCTTTAAAATACATTAGACGCGGTTTAAGTTATTAAAATTATGAGCGTTTTAAAGGCGTGGGAAATCTCAGCTATGTACAGGAAACGCTGTGAGGCAATTAGTTTCGCCTCTCAAGGGTGGAAGTGTGTAGCGGATTAAAGGTCGAGGTCTACCGGGTAGCACACATGTATACTCTGTGCGCAGAAATTGCATGTTAATGCGAATTTAGCAAGTATGTGTGGTTGAAACGATCGGAATAATGTCTTCGGAGCGATCGTTAAACAGCTTTTAGGACTTTTTTACCCCCTTCGAAGTGTGGTTTCCATCTTCGGCGCTTCCCGCATTTATTTACTTAATTTTCCTTCGGCTTTTAGCGAAGTTATCGCGGCTTGCCTTTGCATCAGTGTAAGCGTTTGGTTACGCTGAGCAAGGCTCCAAAGTGTTTCAGTAATCACCAGCGCATGAAAAGAAGAACGAAAATTAGATTTCGAAAGGTCTTAACCAATCGTAACGCAATCTTTACTAGCATTAACATAGTCTTAACGAGTCTTCAAAAGTTTTAATAAATTTCGAATAGTCTTGATAAACCGTAACGAGGCTTGAAGAGTTTTAACCAAATGTACGAGTAATGAATTTTAATAAGTCACTTAATGGTCTTGAGAGAGTTTGAGAGGTTGTAGTGCGTTGCCGCGTATCGACAGAGTCTTGACAAGTCTTCACAGAAGCTAAACAATTCGAAACCTGCCTCAGTTAGCACTCAGTTGTCTAGAAAGTTAGTCCTCGTTATTTGAGAATTGTCCGTGAAAGTCTCTTTGGAACAATCAGACAACCGGGCAGCTGTCCTCCAGAACGAATTTCACTTCCAGGCGAACAGAACCTCCTCTCCTTCCCTTTTCTTTTGTTTGATTGTTGATTTCAAAAAGTCACATGACTACTGTCTGGGTTTTTTAACTTGCTAATTTCAAAAAGGAACAAAAATTTGGTGAAATTGAGATCCTCAGTTCACAAACTGAACCCCATTCTAACAAGTCTGGACAAGCCCTTATCAGTCTTAATCAATCTAATGCATTTTCACGGTCTCAAGAAGTCATAGTCAATCTTGGTAAGCCATGGCAAGTCTTAATCTGCCTTGATGCGTTTTAATAGTCTTAACAATTTCACTTAGTCCCACTGAGTCCTAAAAATTCCTTAGGAATCTTAAGAAGTCTTAGCAATTTTAACTAGAGTCTTAATAAATCTTAACAGCATGGAAGAATTCGAACGCTTTCTTGTCGGTTTCTGTTAGTTCGAAATACTCTGTACATAGTCTTGAAATGTCCTTCAGAGTCTTAACGGAGTATTATAACCAGCTTTTGATGAGTTTTGGTAGAGTGTGATAAAATCTAACACGATCTAATTATTTTCAATGAAATTTTTAACAAGTCCGAACGAATTTTACTCCGTTTTAATGAGTTGTAAATGATTTATACAATCTGAAAGTCTCACGGGGAGGGGGGGGAAGGTGGTTGAGAGAAGAAATTACCAAAAATTTGAGAATACAGATGGAATCGTAAAAAAGAAAGTTCTCACTATCCCAGTTTTGCCGACTGGTTACTAGAATTTGCTGAATCCGACTTTTCAAATATTATTGGGAAAGTGTGATTTCTCCCCCTCCTTTCCCGTCCCTCTCATTGCTGTGGACCTGCCGATCTGGCTCTGGTTTTGGTTTCCAAAATTTCAATTCCAGTTTTGATTCTTTCCTAATGCTCATAGCACATAAAACATTTGTAGAAATTTTCGATTTTTTTTGGTGGGGTGGGGGGTGGAACTATCTTGGACGCCCATGGGGGATTGTCCCCTTAATTCCCCTTAGAATCGACTGTGAGCACGCTTGTTTATCGACTTGCAGTTTTGGTCTGATTTCAAAAGATGCACGTCACAAAAATCTTATTCCTTTTAATTTTAAAGTCTACATAACTTTGCGATTAAAAATTTCTAATTATCACTAATTTATGGCAGTCCAGTAGATTATTTATTGGTGTATCCAAGATGATCATTTTCTATTGTTATTTAAATTATCAATTTAGCCGCAAGTGATCTCTTTTTCTTTTTTTTAATCTAATGAGAACTGAATTTGTTGATGATTCGTCTTAGTGTTTCTAACAGTACCCATGATTTCAAATTGTAAAGTTACGAAATCTTCGCAGCGTTTCTCTTATTAGGGAAACTTTTTGAATATCGTAAGATTATTGTATCAATTTATTAATTCGAAATTAATTTAAATTTTTAATATTTATATTAAAATTTATAGCAAATAAATTTTTTTAAATATTTAATATTTATTTATTATATTATTCATTTAATATTTTTGTTTTTAATTTCAAAAATCGTAAATAATTACGAGATAAATTATTTTGACCCACTGTGCGGTAAGAAAATTATGTAAAATTTTAAACCATAAACGCTCAAAGATTACCAGTTTTTATTGTGCAATTTGGATTGCAAGAACTCAAATTTTGGCCGTATAAAAAATTAAATGTAAGGTTGGATTCGGCGACCAAGAAAACCTCGATTTCAACGCTTGTTTCGATGTTTCAAATTGATTTGTGTTTATTTGAAATTGTTGTCCAACCCAATGTGTGACATTAAAGGGAAGGAAATCTAATTTTTGCGATAGATTAGTACTCCGCTTGACATTAGCTTTTCCAACGATGTGCATGAAAATGACTGAATTTCAAAATTAAAACGGACAATTTTTATTTTGAAATCGTGACTTTGTAAATGAGGTACTCAAATTCAGCAAACCAAAAAATCTATTTCGGATAATTCTGTTTGATTTTCCAATTCAAGTTACGCACTCTTTTCATTTGGAAGAAACGTACGATTTTGGGGCCCGAATCCGGGTCAAATCAAAACACTAATTCTGGCCTTTGAAGTTTCTATTTCGATACTTCATTCAATTTTTCAAGACAAGTCAATGTTGCCTATTTGAGGGGTAAAATTTTAATTTTGTAGTCTGAATCGAAGCTAAATAAAGAATCTAATGCGATTTTTGAAATCAGCTGTCGAAAAACCTCAATTTTGAATAGCACATTTTGATGCCTAACTCGATTAAGTCAAATTCATCTTTTTAAGTGGTAGAATGTCGAATTTAAGGCCTGAATTGGGACCGGATCGAAAATGTGTGGTGTAAGATATTCTAATTCTTAAATCAGCAATCCAGAAAAAAAGTATTTTGACGCTCTGTTTGATTCATTTTAATTCAAAATTCCAAAATTAGTGCAATCTTTGAAACCCTCCCTTTTTTTTTTGTGAAATCGGCAATTTTTTTACATTGAAAGAAAGGTTTTGCAATGTTCCGATTTCGTGATTAGAAAAGGAGGCGAGGAATATGAAATACCCTAACCAAGCAGGCTGTAATCAGTGGTAGATCCAGAGAGTAGAGTGTCTACAGGTGCTGAAAAGTCCTTCAAGTTCTGAGTTTTGAAAGTAGGTCCTAAAAGTTCTGAAAAGTGCTGAAATTAAAAAGAAATGATTGAAAAGTCTTTCATTTGTATACGAAATACTCAAAAATGAATTTTTTGCGATTCGATTGGTCATTAAAAAGTGTAGCGCAGAATCCATATTCAGAAGAAGAGGGGAAGTGGGGAGTAAAAAGGAGGGAGGGGCGAAGGGATAAAACAATCGGAAACAAAAAAAAAGATTTGCGCACTCGGGGAAAAGATGGAAAATATGCCGGCTACAGTCCTCCAAAGGGTCCTGAAAAAGTACTTCATTTTTCCTTTTCAATTTTTGTAGACACCCTGGAGAGTCATCTTGAGGCGTGGGAATAAATATATCTTCCTGCTACCCATTTGAGTATTTGGATCAGTTTCTCGCCCTCACGATGGTAACTGAATGAAAAGATACGATGAGAGAAGTATTTAGACTTTTGAGTGCTGCTGACTTTTTCTATCTTATTGGTGATGAAAATGAAAATGTTTTACGTTGTAAAATATGCAATGTCAGATTCCTTAAACTCACTGAATTCATGATTGAGGGACGATTTTGAAGAATTTTCAGTGTTCAGACTATCATCTAATTTTTCCCTCACTGGGGGCGAGGGAAGCAATTTTGAAATTATAGGGAAGCAATTCTGAAATTATTCAAACTTTAATGATTGTGTAAGAATCTTTTAGACTCTGTTTTCTAAAGCTTTTCCAAACTTACTTAAGACTCGTATTCAACGTGCGTTCGTGACCGGCTATAACCCTCGAGACATGATCGAAACTTTTTAGACCTCTTATATCTAGTTAGTATTCGTATGAGACTCTGAGAGACGTTGCCATTTGTGAAGCCTGTGATCTCTACATTTTTCTCTAGAAGGTAGAATTACTTCCCCCCCCCCCCCAATTGACTCCCTTGTGTATCTGTGCCTAACAGCAATGTACACATACGCTAGGTGCGAGGAACTGTCGATACAGAAGGTGAGGCAATCATCTATTAAAAACTCAGATGAATTCGGATACAGTATCTCGCATTTTTGCCCATAAATCCATTTTGAAACAGTTTGTGTCCGTGTAGCCGTTTCCCAAAATTTCGAATTGTTTTAATGTGCTGTATAACCTGAAAATTTATACGCTCTAATCATTAAGTCTTGTAATAAGGACACGTTGGCGACTGATGTAAATTGAAACAGTCGACTCGATGTCATCGAATCGCATTCATCGCAGCATTTTATAGCGAGGCAAAAACAAATCAATGAAAAAACAATCGTGAAATGAGAACAATAATAGTCAATACACTTAGTTAAAATAATAAGTCGTTCTTTTTTCTTCGTGTTTTTCTTTAATCTATCATTTATTTATTTTTTTTTGTATTCGCAACTGCCAAGTTATAGACCGTTTTGCCCCGCTTGCACATCAAATCGAATAATTGCGAGTCCTTGTATACGAAAGAGTTCGTGTAATTCGTCTAATTTATTCAACCGCTTTGGCTTATGCAGTGGATGAAGGGTTTGTTTATTCAGAACATAATTTTTTCCCTTTTATTTCGCTCGAAAGCTTTTTTTTTTCTTTTTTTCTTTTTCTTTCTATATACCATAAAGAGTATAGAGGATGTCGAGGAAAATTACGGCGTTTCCTGGTAGAATAGTATAATCTGATTTTCAAGCGAGCGGATGATGCGGATAGGATCGACTAATAGAAATGAAGATTCTCCAGGGAACTGGATAAAACAATTTCATGGCACACGCATATTCGTATAACATATTTCGGCTACCCAAACTAACTGAAAGCGATGACACAGATTCAGTTATGCTTTAACATAGTTACTTTCCAATTTATCGTCTAGAGGAAGTCCGCCCAAGCCACTTGGGTATGCCCCTGTCTCGATCTCGAAATTAAAATCAAACTTTCATTGAAAATCTGGCATAGATACTTGGGGAAGATAATGGGACAATTGCTCCTCCCAAAGAGAAAAATTCAAATTGAAGATGTTTTCAAAATAGTGGGCCAGTGGGAGCATCTTGTTGTCCGAAACAAAAGACAGCAAGCTCTAATTATAGCCCGTTTGTAGTTTTTCAATCTGTGTTTTTGTGAGGGCCCATGTCTGTGCGCCGTAGCACATGACTGGTAGGACACATGGTTCTAAGACCTTAGATTTTGCTGTCGCTCCCACCTTACCCTTGAATACTTTCCTCAGTGCCCGGTAAGCTCTCCATGCCTTCTCTCTTCGGCTCGACACTTCTTTTCCCATGCCGTTGTTGAAGAATACTATTTGCCTCGAGTACGAATACTCGTCCACCTTTTCGATATCTTGATTGTTTATTTTCAGGTGACTTGTGGGATTGTTGCTCATGTATTTCGTTTTCAACACATTTGCTTCCAGCCCTTTACCTTCGCTTGCTTCGAATATTTCATGAGCCATTGCCCTGAGTTCTAATTCTTTCGTACTTATTAGAATTATGTCGTCCGCGAACCTCAAATTATTCAACTTACGACCATTTATAGAAAGTCCGTAGTTATCCCATTCTAATTTTCTAAAAATACTCTCTAACGCGCACGTAAATAAATTATAAGACAGAGGATCCCCTTGATTAACCTCCCTCTTCGTTCTAAACTCACGACCCGATTTTTCTATTTTGATATACGCTTTTGACTTTTTGTAGAGATTCCGCAGGATTCGGATCACCTTGATGTGACTGCCTTGTTCTTTCATCGCATCCCAAAGTGGCTCATGCACAATCGTATCAAACGCTTTATGAAAGTATGTAAATAGAAAGTGTATCTCGAATTTTTATTAGTTTGCTTTTTCGATTATTTGATTGACGGTGTGAATGTAATCAATTGTACCAAAGCCTTTTCTAATACCCACTTGTCATAAACTTTGATTGTTGTCTAAGTTTCTTGTACTCCCTGTTTTTCAGAATCCTCATAAATACCTTGCAGATGTTAGACGACAGACTTATGGGTCGGTAATTGTTTATATCGTTCCTGTTTCATTTTTTGTACAATATTATAATTTCGGATCTCTCCCACTGTTCCGGAATCTCTTCGGGTTCTATAATTCTATCAAATATTGCTGTGAGAGGCTCTGCAAGGGCGCTTGCTAGTGTTTTCTAGATACCATTTTCAATTCTATCGGGACCTGGTGCTTTAACAAACTTCAGTTTTTCCAAGGTATCATCCACCTCGCATTTTATTATCGTAGGAAGCGGCCTATCTTCTGTTTCATCTAATTGCCTGTCTTTCACTGCCTCCGCCTGTTTAGTTTTATCATAAAGGTTTTGGTAGAAGTTCGTTGCTATTTTCGGTATATTCTCCTTTCCAGATCTTACCATTCCTGTTCTGTTCTTCAGTTTGTTTATTATACTGTAACCGTTGCTTAGTTTTCGCCACAGCCTGCGAGTTGCTGCTCCAGATTCCTCTATAATTTCTTTCGTTTTCCTATCCACTCGCGAATATCTTTTTTTATGTCCCTCTTTATCAACTTTTGTAACTCTGTTAATTCTGTCTTTTGCTGCGACGTTATTGTTCTGTTCCTCCTTATTTCCTCTCTCTTGTTTATCAGTTCCTTAATATGAGATGAGAGTTTGTCATCCGTTTGCTCGCACATTTTCCTACTTCCAAATTTTAAACCTGCCTCAAAAATTATTCTCTTCATCCCGTTATACAGGTATTGAACACTCGTCGCCCGTTCCAGAAACTTCTTCGGCCCAGTACTCGGCAACTTTTCTCTACTCGGCTGGAAATGTGGCGTTCCGAAAGTAACTCAACGACTGTTCTCCGCCTGGGTAATGAGTATTTGCGAGCAGTTGTCTGAAATTGACCGATTGCAAGATTTACACTGCAATTTGAGTTCCTGCATTCTGTTTCAGATGTATTAATGTCATGGGGGGGGGGTCAGTCCTATCGCCTGAACCTGATATCTCTGATATTTATGAAAGTTTTTTGAAAATGGGCCGTGTAGTACATAAATTAGTACAAAACAGTATCGAAATATACTGTGGTCGTGTTAAATCAGATATAAATGTAATAATAAGGTAGTCTGAGCCCGCCTAATAAATTCTGCAGGGAGACAATTTTAACATATGTGAAGAAGTTCAGTATAAAACACTTCTGAAAAGTCCAAGTAAAAAAAAATTGGGGTCCAGAGGGGCAAAATTTTGGGGCCCCCTCCTAATAGGGTGCCGAAATTTTTTCACTTTTCAGATTTCATACAAACACAACCAGAAAGTATGAACTACCCCCCCCCCAGCTCCTATGGTTCACCCGCCAACCTTGAACAAACAAGCAAACACACACACTTGCAGACAAACAAACACTTTCATATATATTAGAGATTTCAGGTTCAGGCAATAGGACGGATCCCCTCAGGTGACATTAATACTATAACGCGATTCGCACCGAAAAACGCACGAAAACACGTACTAAGAACTTTTAATGTCACACTAATACAAACGCACGAAAACAGTAGCTAGATCGCTTTGAAAATGCACAATTTATCGCATACAAAAACGTGACTATACGGCGACGGCCAGCGGCCTTTATATGTATATCCCGGCGTTATCGGCGAAACTCTTTATCGCTTTCGTTATCGAACTTCTATTCTGCTGCTCGAAACGTGTCGATCTTTCTTCGCTTATCTCGAATGTTCGGGATTATTCACCACAATACATCTGACACAAAATGCGGGAACTCAGATTGCTGTGTAAATCTTGTAATCAGTCAATTTCAAATAATTGCTCGCAAATACTCATCACCCAGGTGGTGAACAGTCGCCGAATTACTTTCAGAACGCCACATTTCCAGCCGAGTATAGAAAAGTTACCGAGTACTGGGCCGAAGAAGTTTCTGGAAAGGGTGACACGCCGAATACTACATTATGTATTGCGATTGCGAGCAAGCCGAACATGAAAACTCGATTGCTGCAAAAGCAGGCATTCTTTCTTGTTTTTCCTTTTTCTGCGAGTGCTACTTCGCGGACTAACAACAAATAGGTGTAAGCAATAAAACTGTCCAAAACTTTTTCTTTCTGCCTGTACACGTGTATACAGGGTGTATCGAAAATAATGTCACCTGGATTTTCGACTTCTGTGACAGATGGTTGAGAATGCGACGAGACATTCGGAAATACAATTCGGGCCGTTTATCTTACAGAGAGCGTTGCAATCTGCCATCGTTATAAGTTGAATCGGTTAGAACCAAAAGGGGTTAATTCCAAAAATCGCACTTTCCAGGAAGCGAAAGAAACTGTTTTATTCGAAAATTTGAAAATCGTAGAGTACGTCCTTCAGGGTCGTGATGGTCACAAGAGACAACTTTTATGCCCGGTTCCGTCGAATAAAATATTGATTGGCCGGAGCTGGGGGCTCAAAGTTTTTGGACTTAACAACTCATTTTTGGTTCTGAACGATTTTTTTTGCAGTTTTACGGCTCAAAATTGCCCCTTCCCCCGTTTTGTAGCGAAGGTCACTGTAGTCTTCGTCCCATTCCAATCGAGTACAATCCCTGCATGTAAGAAAAAAAGTTCTGAAGCTGTATTGGAAAATTGCGATTTTGTTTTTCAAAATAGCTTTTTTTAAGTATAAAAATGCAAAAAGAGAGGGGTGGGCCGGATTTTTTTTATTTCTATTTTTTACACTGAAATACACTATTTCTGAACAATTTCTGGAAAAAATCCATTTTTTGAAAAAATGTTATTGCAATTCACAGAAAGTCATGTTGCCAAAAAGCACTTTCCGAGCTGTTTTACGAAATTTCGACCACACCAGCAAATCCACGATACTTCAATACACCTAATCCGTGAAAAAAGCAAAAACAACAAACGTGGACTTAACCCCTTTTGGTTCTAACCGATTCAGTTATGAAAAGGAGAACCTTTTTATCAAACCTTATTGTACTGGTGCCAAAAACATTCCTCTTTTCATCTGCGATACTAGCGCTGGGCGGCCCGAGTAAGGGTAACAACACTGGTCCCTTCGCGAAATTCCAATTGAGTTTCATTTGATTCCCTCAGTTGGGAGTTGAATGATGAACGGAGTGTTATGTCGTGAAAATAGTTTTGTCCTTGAAACAGTGTGCTTTTGCGGGTAAAGGGTAGGGTCACGGGTTGTTAGTTGACACAGGTTGTAAGTTGACACAGCATTGTTTAGGAACTTTAAAATAGCACGATCGGTTTGAAATGTTTACAATAGGTGAGTTTAGGTGTGGAAATGATGTTGTCTATGTAAGTTTTGGCAACATCGCATTATTTTTCTGATCACAAAGCCCGGGAAATGTGATTTCAGAGCTTCTGAGTAAATTTTGTCCGTGGTCGTTTTTTTTTCTCTTTCGGAAATGTTATCATCTTCGGAAGTAAATGAATTACATGTACACCGTTCGAAAAATAAAAGCATGCCGGTTCTGATGAAGGGCAGTTTGATGAGGTTTGAAGAAAAATTCGATCAGTTACAGCGGCGAGAAAGTGAGAAAACGATACATTGCTAATTTGTACAATTTTAAGGGTGTTAGTTGACTCCTGATTTTCTATTTCTAGATTTATTGTGAACATATCTACACAATGAGGCTTTTGAAATCGCATTTCTAGTACGACGCGTCAGTAACAAGTCTTTAATGTTTTCCTTCCCGAATGTCTCAGATGTGACGACAGTAGCCAAAAACGATGTTCCCCAACGTGTTGTACCTTTAGAACAAAAAGGAACCGCTCGGTATAGTATATTACACGCCAAGAGTCAAAAAGGAGTGTTTACATGGCGAGGGAAAGTTTGCGAACGAGTGTAGCGAGTGAGCAATTTCCGAGTCATGTAAACTCACTTTTGGCTCTTGTTGTGGAAGATATTTTTTATACTACTTGATCAGAAGCGGCAATGTTTTTCGCTGACATAGTCTGTATTTTCTATTTATTTATTTAAATTGTAGACAGGTGATTTTTGTGTGCGTAATTAATTAAAAAATTTAATTTGCTCAGTTAATTACAACAAAGTACAGTATCACAGTGTTGCCTTCAGTTTGTTCACGTGCACAAACAGCATACACAGGTAGTGCCAGCAAAAATGTAACGACGGTTAACAACTAACGGTAGCAGCTGTACTACATCGTGAATATTTAAATGCGTTCTTAATTCGCTATTTTGTAATTCGCTTCATGGCCGAGTGGTTAGAGACGATCGCTGCATTTCAGTCAAATGTTTCAATGGACGCGGGTTCGATTCCCCGGTACAAAATTACTGGCCAGCAATTTTTTCATGTAAAAACGCTTTACATTGAGGGACGTGTACTTTACATGCAGGTTTCGTTAGCGCTTGATGGATGAATGATAGCATCTTGTCGTCTGTGAAACACCAAAGTAAACATTGCCTTTCTGATCAAGTAGTATTAAAAAATTGTTACTACACTTTCACCTTTGGAGAACCACTAAACTTATGTTAATTTTGTACTTAACATGACTCGTAAAGTAATAAATGTTACATTCTTTTTCATTATGTCAATTAACAACACGTATTTTTTTCACTGTGTCAACTAGACACAAATACATGTCCCTTTTCATCGTTCACAGCTCGAGTTTTATCAACATTAAACCAAGTTTCAAATTAAGAAAATGTGCGCCAGAATGTCCCTTTTAATATGAGTCATCAAGCTCCTCGATATATTAACTAGCGGCTTCAGTATTGCGGATTAAGTATTTACATGGAACACTTTTTGAAAACTAGGTAAATGTCATTTTTTCGTCCAAATACACGTTTTCCATGCATTCTCCTATGTTTAGTATTTTCTAGTACTCGGTGAAGTTACTTTTGAAACACCCTCTATGTGTATGGTTGCTCATCCAGTACTGCGTACCAGTTTTGTATAGTTTTTCTCTAACTTCGTTCATCCATTTCTGGTGAGTTTCTGCTCGACGTCAGGAAGCGTTATTTTTTTCGTCGGCGACCGAGTTGAGAATTTTTCGAAGTAGACTCGCGTCCGCCTCGAACATGGTTCCGTGGGGCTGGCTGGTAACCGCCGTACGAAGACGAAAAAAGTTTGTTTTTTCACACCTTCCAGCATCCAGCGTACGCTGTATCCGAATAAATGCGATTACTGAGCGCCTCTCCACTGCCGGTATTCACCCCTCGCCCCGGTGCCTCAAGTCGTTGCGCCGAATCTTCGACGTACATTTCGCGCTCTATTCGCGATATTTATCAACACTTCGACACGTTTTTCTCTTGTGCTCGATTCGGAACACCCCATCAGATATTCGCGGCTCGAGTCGCGATGTAGTGTACTCGACGCGTGCTTAAAAAAGCGTATATTGAGTTTATTTTGCCGCCTTCGAGTCCCCGCGGGCTGGCATCACTTCATCCTTAAAAATTGTTATCAGGGTTGGAACGCGTCTCCGCGTATCTGCTAAGCACATGTAAAAATCACGAAGACGAAATAGGATAGAAAGAAACAAAAAACATGTTTTCTTTCTTGTTTGAAAATCGATGATAGCGTGTACGTACTGACAGAATGAAGTAAGTCAGAAAAATAGAGGAGAAAAAAAAAAGAAATTTATATAGTAAAAGGGGGTGAAATGGGAACGAGTTCGAAGCTTTATTTCGCTTTTTTTATTGTTTGTCGACGAGAAAACGCGTTTGTTATTTTGCTTCATTACAAGATCCTCGTCGCATTAAACCGACTGTACTCTCTTTCGTCATTTTTGTCCTCTTTTTCAGCTTTTAAAGTTTTTTTTTTTTTTCTCCAAACCAACTCGTCTTTCGTCTTCTTGTTCCACACCTTCTGCGCCTATGCTTTCTCGCTGTGTACTTGCCATTCATTCGTATTCTCGCGTTTACTTACCGCTATTGGTTTATGTAGAGAATTTGGCGGCTGCATTAGCGATGCCGCGCCACCAACAAATTAGTTTAATCTTGCGGAAATGAAATCGAGTCGAGGAAAAAGTACGCGCGGCGCCGGCGGGACGTAAAAAAGACGGCAATAAAGGCGCACCAGCAGCTTTTTTGATACGCTCGCAATCTGGGCAACGCTCGGCTGGGCAGAGGAAGGCGAATGCCGGCTGTAAATTACCCTGCCTAATTATGTATACGCTCGGCGGATACGGCGGTGAAGCTTTAAAAAAGGACTTTTAGAAAATTAGAACGCCAGTAAAGAAAGGCTAATGGTGACCGCAGGTTACAGCCGTAAGCTCGGTGTTTTGTATCGCCGGTCGCGCAAATTACGCCGAGTCTACTCGGAAAGTCCACCCGACCGAGGCACTGGTGTGCAGGGCAAGGTGAGCAACGGGAAATCGGCTTTCATCCGCAGCATACCCGATCGCCCATTCAGAACCTTACTCGTGTCCTGTTTGTCCCGAAGTTCGCCGGTGACTCAACCTACCCTGCCGCAAAGGAGAAGCGTTGCGAAGTATCAAAAAATCAACGTCTACGCCCTGATCCCTTCCCATGGTCTCTTCAGTACGTTAATCAATGTGGTTCATCACCGTGGATAAGACTGAAAGTGGAAGATCGAATACAGAATTAAATGCTCACGAGCAAAGACTTCGCGAGCATTCTGCGATGCAAGAGAAGAGGCAAAACTTGAGTATGCCGAAAATGACTGAATGACGCTCAATAAACTTTTTTACCTATAATCGCCTGAATTTACTGGAAGTGCTCTCGGAGGAAACGGCCTACAGGAGTGCCATCCTTTAAAACCCTCCTATCTACTCGACAGACCTCCGAAGGCACAGTCAATGCTAATGGATTTTATAATTAGTTACCCGAGTCTCATTTCAACTCTCTTTGTACTAAGGGCCTGGCTTCGGCTTCTCTGTGGCGAAAATGCCGCAAGGGTCTCTTACCTGACATTCGAAAGGTATCCTGATTTACAGTTAGTCAGAGAGATTAACCATTTGCCTGGCCCACTAGTTAATCAAACCAATAGATGAGCAGGCAATATCTCAACATCTCCCAGAATACCAAAAGCCTGGCTCTCTGACATTTCCTTCGAAACAAGACTCCTGGATCCTAAGCGGATCGCTAGTCATCCAAACAGACAGACTTTCAAGCAGACTGTGAGATAGCTTGACTGATGGAGAGACAGCCAGCCAGCTCGAGAGCTCGAGAAGAAGCGAAGTATACAGAGCTAAGCAGAGAGTTGACACAAAGAGGGTTGGACAGTAAAGTGCCCGGGGTGAAGTTCCGTAAAAATCTTAAGACTAATTTCAGGATCAAATAGACAGGTAAACCAACAGACAGACATGAACTGAAAAACTAACTGACTATCCTACATATTCTATCGGACAGACTTTTCGTTTCAATCCCGTTACTATGTCCGAATTTTTTAAACTCTAAAGAAAAAATGCTAAACGGACGCTCACCCCTTCTTCAGAATGAATATTCCCTTTACAATATTGCGGTTCCACCCGTTATCACACAAAAAGGATCAGAGGTGAAGTAGGGGGTTGATCTGACTTTCTGACCGGCGGATAGACAGATAGACGAACAGGAAATCTGACTGCCTGAGAGACAGTCTGACTTCCTGGGGGAAGCGTCAAGTGAGAGAGCGGCTCGACAAAAGCAGGTGTTGGTAAAGGGGTTGCTGTGAAAAGCAACCAGTGAGCAAAGCGTCCTGGTCGAATCATTTAGTGATTTTTCTTGAAACTGAAATCTTTATTGCGTCTTATTTTTTGACACTCACGGAGCGAAGCTCGTTGTGAGGCGGTATTATAATATTTTTTTGAGTTTCCCGAATATGTACGCTGACTAAAAAAAGAAAATACAATATAAAATAAGAAAAAAATTACCAGTGCAATTTGAAAAAAACGGAAAACCAGAAATATAAAAACAAAAATAAAAATAACAAATGAATAGTAGAAAAGGAAACTGAACAATGAAAATCCACCGATCCCCATCCCATCCGCCATTTACAAATTAATGAACTTGGCCCTCCCACTTGTATCATGACACCAAATTAATGTCAATCGTTTGTGCTTCATTTTTGTTTAATTGCACTTCCGTTATTTTCATTTGTGTCCTATCCACTAGCAAGAAATAGATGGGGAAGGGGCTAAATGCTAGCCCTCTCTTTCAAATTTTGGTTCAAAAATTGTCCTAACCATCGGTTTTTGGTTTGTGTTCGATTCAACTTTCAGAATTTTCGTTTGTGTCTCCCCTGCTGCTTCCTTTCGAAAAACCGGTATTGTAAGACAGATTGTATTTATGAATATCACCCCGAGAAAAAGTTCTGTCATTTGTGCTTAGTTTTTCTTTCTTTCTTCCTTGTATACGTGCTCCTTCTTTCTAGAGGGTAATGGGTGGAAGACTGAGGGCCTACTGACCCTCTCCCATGTTTGAATTCTGGATAAAAACTAGCCTCAGTCTTTTGTGTTTCTGTGTGCTTTTGTTATTCTAGTTTGTGTCTCCCCTATTGGCCTTTTCCAAAGTACAACTACACCCAAACGATTCAGACCATTTTTGGTCCAAAATTCAAAAATGGGGAGGTAATATTTTCTTAGTCCCACGCCGATGTTAATTTAGACATCCTCGCTTTTCTTTTCTAATTTTATGGTTAACCCGAGCCCTGGAATATGTCCTTTCGAGCATTACTTCGTAGACGTCGGGGAGGCTGTTCGGGCTGTCGTAGTCCTTTTCTCGTCTTACCGAAAACCCGGCCTAGGTCGAGTTGCTACGTGGGTTCGAATCCGGGACCTCTGGATTCCGAGACCAACACGTTATCCACTCGGCTAGCTAGACCCCAGAGACATTCCTCGCTTATGAATTGTTGCAAAAATTGGTACGCAAGTTATGTCAGTACCTTACCCATTTTCAATGTTGGCATGTTCTTTTTTTCAGTTTTTTAATATTTTTGATTTTTTCTTCATTTTTTAAACTGGTTTTTGAATGTTTACTTTCAAATATGACTCCGGTTTTTAAGAAATTTACAATACTTACTGAAAGTTGTACACGATGCGTGAAAAAATTCTAGATATGTATTGAATCACTTTGCATTGTTGTACTATTCAATCAGTTTGCCTTTTTCCATTTCAAAATTATTAAACTTCTCTGCATTGCTATCAGAATTTCCAAAAACTTTCGCCTTAACAATAAGACATGACGTTTGAAAATTGGTCGAGCAGTCTCTAGTACCGGTATGCCTCAACGGGCTCCAAATAAAAACTAAATAAGTTTCTTTAAACTAAAATACCCATTCGGCCACTGATGCGATACTTGAAATGGTAGTTTCCGGGGCTGGAGGTGCGGTGTCTCAGGGCCACTTTGGCATGCAAGCATCGCCATACGTCCCACCAGACAGTATACTAAAAATATGGCCTTGTTGCTTCCTCATCACTGGGGAGAGAAGACACCATGATTTGCCTACTTGGAGTCTGAAAAAGGGCGGGGCAGATCCATTATCCAGTGATCCGGCCAAGCTGAGAAACAAAGCCCAGTGAATGAACAGACCGAGAAATGGTGTGGTGGGACGTATGGCGATGCATGCATGCCTAAGTGGCCCCTATGACACCACACCCCGGCCCCGGAAACCACTCGAAATATATTGTCAGTTATAGGTACTATCAGCTAGACAGACATATCCCCTCCCCCTCCCTATAGTATACAGGAAACCGAGCC
The DNA here is from genome assembly GCA_031841125.1 of Acanthococcus lagerstroemiae. NCBI lineage: Eukaryota > Metazoa > Arthropoda > Insecta > Hemiptera > Eriococcidae > Acanthococcus > Acanthococcus lagerstroemiae. Next base: position 27,869,259 of record CM063113.1, on the reverse strand, counting down.
CCTTCCTCCTAAGAAAAAGCTCCTGAATTCAAAACAAACAGGCAGTCAGACAGACAGATGAACCAGTAAGAAGTTCAGGTAGATGAACCAGCTAGAAAATGGACTGACAGAAGAACAAACAGATGAATGTGGATAATTAGATAAGTAAAATGGCTAACAGATAGATAAGCGAGAGGAGTTAGACAGCCTTTTGTTTTCGGCTCTTGTGAAAAACACTTCAGGATGTGAGGTATAAGCAGATAGTAAGTCAGTCAGTCAGATAAATCAGCAAGAATACAGACAGGTACTAGTTTCATGCGAAGGAAGTAAGACACGCATCACTAGGTTCGGAGACCACGGAAGCGGAACTAGCGTTGGTGTGTAGGGCTGGACCACGAAGCAGCTAGGAGACGAATCCTCCAAGTATGGATAGCTGAAAACAACTTGGTAAAAATCGCTTCATTTGCAACATGCAAAACGTTCTTTTTTAGCTCGATTTCGAGTTTTCGAAATTGTTACACCCGCCAACTCTTATTAAAAATTTGAAAGAAGGACGTGCCCATTAACACTGACGTGAAATTTTTATAATTAGCTCGCTTATCACCTTTGATTTGTGGAGCCTTCTTCGTTGTACAGATTTTGAAATAGCTCTTCTCCTGTGAAAGTTAGTCAATTTTTTTCCTCTTGTATCTGTCAGAATTGAAGGTAGACCACAGAACTTATTCGTCCTTTGCATCTCACAGTTTGCCAGCACGCGCTAGGACCGACTATTGACCAAAGTAAGCCATCACGTATTGCGCGCCTTGACGTTATAAATCTCGCCGAAAAGAATGAAGTCTGTCTCATAATTTACAGGCGCCGTTCTGTATCAACCTTTCCTCTTCTTCTTCTTTTTGAAAAATCCCTCATAAACCTGACAAAGCCTGACACTTGTAGCTGCTCTTAATTACGCTTTCCAGAAAGAGAGAGAAAAAAAGTTGGTCATAAAAGAGGAACTTTTCAACCATTAAATTAGACGCATCGGGCGCTGCATTATTTTCATTTTTTGTTTTTTGTAATTTTTCTATTTCTTCTACTCATTCGCTACCATGTACCGGTAACCCGAAAACTGATCTCGCAAAATCTATCGCGCGAAACTGATTACAGGCAAATAGTTCGTAGAGAAATTTGTTCGCAAAAAAATTGATAGCGCCAAATTCGCCGTAAGCGAAAATAGATCGCAAAACAGTTTCGCCTGTCAAGGGTGGAACTGGCAAATGCTCCAACAGGCATTCCGCGTGTAATAACTTGCTAAATCTTAGTGTTCGTTAAGATACTACGATGTGCAGCTCGTGTAACCACTGGGGGGGGGGGGAAATTACTAAGAGGTGGAGAATTCACAACAATTTAGATGATGAGGCAAAGGTGGAATCAGCCAAAGTGACGAGCGAGCTAAAGAGTAAGTAGCAGTCAACATCAGCCGTTCCTCAAACAGTTTTCGCTGAGTGTCTTGAGAACGCCTCGCGGAGTGCTATTGCGTCTCTACCAATGATACGTCGTCTGAAACGCAAAATTCAAAACGCGCGAGCGAAGAGTAGTGCTCCCCCACTCCCCTTCCGAAGTCACGAAAAGATATTTGCCTTCCAGCTAAGTGTTCGATGACCCCGCAAGGCGATTCGATGATAAAGTGACGTATGGCGATGCACGCATGCCAAAGAAATTGGCTACAGGACACCGTACCTCCTATACCGGAAACACCCTGAATGGGCCTGCGTCAGAATAGGGGGATCGATTCGGGGTAGCTCCTGCTATCTCCATTTCTCCTGTCGCCTCTTCACGGCGGCGAATCTATGGCGTCTTATTCCTCTTCTTCTTCGCACTCGAGTTGCGCCGGATCGTCTTCGTCGGTTGTTGGCAGCAGCGACATCGTCGTCGTCGATGTTGGTGGGATGGTGAGTGCCAGCATAGGGTGCTGTGTCCGCTGCCTTTGTCTCTGCCACTCCGGTTCCATCTTGCGGCCGAACGTGGCAGCTGCCTGATCCCATCCCGCTCTTCAGCGTTGTCCGAACCAGGTTCTCCGGTGTAAGCGGCATAACGCCCGCGTTTCGAAAGGCGGCCGCCGCTTCTTCCCTCTCTTGGGCGAATGCCGAACACTGGACAAGGTGTGCCAGGCATTATCATCTCGCCCTCCTGCAGCCCAGTAGGAGCACCGCGGGCTTTCTGCTATGCCCATCCGGTACAGGTACTTGTTGAAGACATCACGACCGCTCATCACCTGCGTGAGGTAAAAGTTCAGCTGGCCATGGCGTCTGCCCAACCACGTGTTGAGGTCGCGTACTAGCAGACGGGTCCACTCTCCCTTGGTACTGCGGGATAGCCGCTCTTCCCACATGCGGAGCGTGGATTGCCTAGTATTTCGCTTGACCCGTAGCGGCGCACTGCTCTTCGATGTTATCTTCCGCGTCGCGCTGTATACCCTCTTCCGCTCGTCCGCTAGTACTGCACTGGCGGTATACCTGCTAGCACGCAAACTACCTCTGTGGAGACAGTGTGATGCCCCCCCCCCCCGATAACTATATTAGCGTGGAGGTGCCTTTTTTCTACTCGTAGTTTACTCTTAACCCGAGCCCTGGAATCCGCCCGTTCGAGCATTACCTCAGAGGAGATGTCGGGGAGGCTGTTGGGGCTGTTTTAGCCCTCTTCCCTTCTGGCCGAAAAACCGGCGTAGGTCGAAATGTAGCGAATTGCTACGTGTTCTCGAACTCGGGACCTCCGGATTCCGAGACCAACGCGCTATCCACTCAGCCAACCAGACCCCCTAGCGTATAGGTGTATGTACGAAGCAGTTGCGCAGTTTTGGCGAAACTATGAATTTTCTCTTCTAGCGCGATCAATTTCCTTCTTTTGGACTAATTTCGCGCGATCGCTTTTCAGTAATACTAATTTTCTGTGATATCTACTTCACGCGATCAATTTTCGTGGAGCCCATGTACCAGCTTACATTTTATACATAGTTCGTTAATTTACCGACTTCGGCGAACCGGTTTCGACGGATAGAAGATGGAATCAGCTGGCGTTATCGCTGAGCTATGTGGGCAGTAGAATATTATATACACGTTTCCTCTCTCGCGTCGGCTGGGTTCCTCTTCGTCTCAATTTACCGGCTGTCGATCTGTCGGGTACCTATATACCATTTTTTTTCCTTTCTATTTCTTGGATGTCATTTCACGCGATGCGGCACGGCGTCGGTGTCGCTGTCGCCTTCAAATTAACATACGGTTATGGCTGCTCGAGCTCGAACTTTCTACAGACATTGAAATTCGGGCGAATAACATCAATTTTTGAGAACTAGGGAGGGGGCAGCATCCATAATGGACACGATACGATTGCAGATCGTAAGGAGGACTGCACGAAATACGTATTTCGCAGCTGTTATAAATGTGTAGGTCAGGGATTCTCGTGTCAACGGCCGCTCGTGACACTGCGAATGGGAAACCTGTGATGAATGTGCAGATGTCCGTCAACTAGGTGAATTTGCATGTTTCTCGCTCCTTACAAAGATTCCAGTCTCCTCTCTGGGACTCAGAAGTGAGTGTACGCCTAGATCTTATGGGCATTTAGGGAGCCGATGTTGACTGATTTGATCTGTGAATTTTAGAGGCGAGCTTTATGATAAGGTCGGAACAGTGATCCAAAATGTCTTTAAACGTAAAAATAACGTTGGCTCCTGATGAATTTTTGTAGATGATGGATGGGATATTCGTATGTAGGTACTTAGCCGTGTGGGCGCAGCAGAAGATCAACGCGAACTTATGTTTTGTGATTTATAACGAGTTCCCACTGTTCGGTCCAGTTGGCTGTATTGGTTACCTTCTGCTGAAGTCGATGTGTAGCAGTTTCATAAGATTTGCTGACTGCTAATATGACCGTGTCATCGGCAAAGGTTGCGATTTCTACGACTGCAGAGAATGTACATGGAAGTTGGTCGGCTGTGTAGAGCAGATAAAGGATAGATCCTAGAACACTGCCTGTGGGACCCCTGCCAAGATTGGGTAGCTTGGTGAAATAGCTGAGCACTGCGATGAGCCAAGTATGATTGAAGCAATCTGTAGTATGCTATTGGTAGTTGTTCCGTCAATTTGTTATGGCCATCTTGCCATACCCTATCAGCGGCTTGTGAAATATCCAAGAACACAGCAGCACAGTATTTCTTAATTTCGAGTGCCTCTGTGGTGTTGAAGCGCTAGATACCCAAGTATGGTCATACGCTATCTGGAGTCCAACCGCGCCCGTCGATGCCGAACTACGCGGCACACTCCGCATAGTCGGATTCGGCATCGACGGACGCTTTTGGACTCAAGATGGCGTATTACCATACTTGGGTCTGTAGCGCTCTAGTGGTGTGTCTGGGCGACTCGATGTATTTGGTCAATCGTTGAATGCCTGGCTTAGAACCCAAACTGATGCTCTGGTATCAGCGATCCACTTTGTATTACTTTTTGTAGCCGAGTAAGAAACAGTTTGAGCAAATAAGATGAATCAAACATATAAATTGTTCTCGCATGTATGTGCATAGTGGGATGGTATTTAGATTTCGTAGGGTGTTTACTGGCCTTAAACGTCATGATTTCAAAAAATTGTCATGAAAGTCATGAAAAGTCGTGATATTTCAACCAAAACTCGAAAAAATTATAATATTTCATCATGTCATAGTTCACAATATTTCCATTACCAAAAAAACTACCAGTTTTATTCATTTAATGATAAAAAATATTGAGTAAATATTTATTATGGAAGGTTAGCGCGCTCTGTACTGATAGGGCGTTGGTATTGAATGAGAAGTATTTTGTAATTGCTTCCAAAAATATTTTCCAAAGTTGTTTGTTTCAAACTTATTATTGCTTATATTCATCAGAAATATGTTGATAAAATAAGTGATTAATGATTTTTCTAAATCAATACATCATGAATCTAATATTTGTTAGCATTTCATTTTTCCTGTCAGTTATTAGAGTGGCGGGACACATTCATCACCAATTTCATACAAATGGAATATTGCCTGTCTTCCTGCATGCTTCTTGCAGAAGATTGCGTGCTCAAACCACCCACAAAGAGGGGCAAAATTATGGGCACTTTTCAACTCTCTCAATACTGTCTCATTTGTATTACAATCCATATTACCGAAATGTCGTTAAAGGAAAAATGTTGAAGTATGCAACAAGTATAATTCTGGCGATTCTTAAAAAAGAAAATCAAGCTTTGCGCCTAGCCATGAGAGTTGAAAAGTACGGTACACTTGTACTCTCAAAATATTCTCTTATTTCAGGTGTCCCCCTATTAGAAAATCAGGTGCAGAATGTAAGTTCCACAATACAGGTTTTGGTTTATCTGAAAATTTATGAAAAGGGGGTAGTAGAGAGGGGGGTCAAAATGTGGAGCACCCAGTGAGGCGCGAAGCGCCGAGTTTGCCTTCCCCTTCCACTTCATTTCTATATCCCCCCCCCATGATAGTCATGAAAAGTCACGATATTTTGTTTCCCAAATCTAGTAGACAACCTGATCTGTTTTTAATGACGTTGAATGTGTAGGAGAATAAATTTGATTTGCTTTGAAACCCATGATAACCTATCAATTTCTGCGGTACCTGTAAGCGTTTTTCCAAAGTTTACAAAATTTTGTCTTGTGTTACGCTCGTACTACTTACAAAACATTATATTATTTTATTCTGACGGCTAATATTTTTCTGAATTATAAAAATGAAGAAAGTAATATCAATTCCGTCATCCTCTTCTCATGCCTATCGCGAAATCAAAAACTGAAAAATAATGAAAATCAAAATATCATTAATTTAAAAATTTTGATTGGGATTTTTAGGTTTTTATTATCTATTTTGTGATTTTACTCATGATTTTAAATGAGGAGCGATATTCCAAAACGACCTCTGTCCATTTTTTTGAAAAATCATTTTATAGCGCCATCTGGTGAGGAATCTAGTAATACATATTCTGGCCCGGGCAAAATCACAATATCGCGAATCTAACGCATGTAAGAACCCAAAATAGACTCGCAAAGAGAAGAAAAAAGTTGTTCCGAAATGGCCTCTGTCCACATTTTTCTTATCACAGTAGAGGAGTTGACATTATCTTGAGAATTTTATGAATTAGAATCTACTGAAAGACACAGTATGTCTAATTTTGTGCCAAACCAAAACTAATAATTCAAAAATTTTGTTCCAAAACGGCCTCTATCCAGGAGATCCCCCCCTTCGCGACTGTCATGCGCGTCTCCTGTACAAGGTACTTTCAATATTTCAGCGAGATAAATTCCTTTAAGTGTTCTACTGGGCAACCCGACTATCAATTGTGACATGTAGGTGTAATACAGGGATAAAAAAATAAAACTGGACCGAGGCCGTTTGGGAAAATCGCTCCTCAAATCATTGTCAGATAATAATTTTTTGATTTTGATTCGAAAATGTTTCGATTTTAATTTCAGGTATATTTTTCAGAAGATTGTAAAATATTTGATTTTAAATAATTTGGGTCACTCTGTGAAAGTTGAGCTTTCCAAGTCGCCATATTGTGAGAGAAGTAATCTACTTTTGGCATTTTTAATACATATTATGTATGCCAAACACATACTGTTAGAAAGGAGAAAATGAACCATTTTTTGCTGGACGATAAGTACAATAACCCATCTGCGGCTTCAACAAGAATTCGAATTCTCATGCCCTCACAATGTCCCCAATTTAAAATCTTGACTTGAAAAAATTAATTTTCGCATTGACTGCATGATTTCCGGGAAAGAAATGAGTGATTCACGTAGGCGGCATGCTTGTGTATTCAAAAATACACGAAATGTATTTTTATATGCTACGGGGTGATACAGAGAGCGTGATTTACGAATAGTCGCCATGTTTCTATCTCTTTCCCTCATTCAACCAGAAAAACTGGGCCTGATAGGAGAAAAGTTTTGTAAGCTTTATTGCGATGAGTTGGTAATGTCGTTTATGGCCATTGTATCATATATCTGCTGTTTAACGTTTTTTAGAAAGATTTCAGTATCCGTGAAGTTGTGCTAGAAAACAGATTCGCGATACTGTTCTTCATTTTCATCTAATTTTTCTCATTCCCTCACCGGCTGCAGCAGCTGCTCAACGTTAGTAATCAACCTATTCTAGGAATAGTATTACTTTAATAGGCTGCTCTTAGTTTACCGAAGAGCGGCTGGCGCCATAGTGCCACTATACAGAACTAGTTATGATCATTGTAACGATAAAATTTTCATTCCCTCATTTTTTTTTATATTTCTGCTTTGGTAAGGGAATGAGATACACTTCGGGAGAATGATAAAGTCGATCTTTTTACGCAATTTTTCTTACAATTAAAAAACGAATTTTTCAATACAGGCCAATATAGCACCAAGAAGGGAGGCTAAACAATGCGCGGGAAAGGAAGAGTATACTAAGAAAATCGAACATTTTACAGATGTTTTTTCTGATTCTTGTAATACATGTTCCCATTCCCTCATCTTATTGGGGGGGGGGGGATGGTGAAATTAAAGCATATTAGGGAGTTTAACTGCCCACACTGTGAAGATGAAAACCCTCTCGCAACGGATCACTTCTTCTCATGCCCCTCCCTCACTCGTCTTCATAACTCTCACCATCTCACCATGTCCCCCATAGTCGAATTTTGGCCCTCTCCAACTCCCACGAGCACATAAACAACACCCGAGTCCATAGCCCGAGAGTGTAGCTCCCTGGCTCAATAATTTAAAAAAAAAAGTTAAATTATTGTTAGATGTCCATGAAATGTACACATATTTTAAAAAAAAATGTCAGAATGCCCTATTTTTGTAGAATGACCCAATTTTGTCCGTAACAAAAGATAGGTCAAAAAAAAATTAATGAATTTTAAATCATCAGAAGATACCCGAAAGTCAAGACACTATGTTTTGAAAACTATTTTACAAGCAAGAGCGAAGTTATTATTCCGTCATTTTCGTGATTTTAAAATCACCACAATGAAAGGGGAGGGGGCTTGGCAAATTAGGAAATTAGAATCAGTTACGTCAAAAACTTCATTTATTTTAAAACAGACGTAAAATAATTTGTAATCAGTGATTTTCCTGATTTGATCTCCTTGATTTTTGATTTTGCCTATCTCTGCCCGTAATCTAGGATCTTTAATGAGTTTTTGAACGTTTCAACATTAAAAGAAATGTGGAAAAAGTGCTCAGTGTGCTCAATATAGTCGGTTTTTTTGTATCGCCGGTACAGAATATTATCGTGCCTACTATTTGTGGATGAATTGAAACAAGAGCAAATTGTGTGGGATTTGATGCGTTTTCGAATAAGTGTCGAAGTCTGGATGAAAGCCGACACGAAGTGATTATCAATAATGCGCGACGTTACCCTTCAGTACAGTAGGCTTTTGACATGTTTCTTAAATCGAAATCGATAATCCTCACCTATCTAAACATCCGAGAGCTGAGCAACGAAGGACCAACTAAAAACCCTGTTTTTCAATTAATTCTGCCTGGAAGCTCAATTCGATGTAAAGAAAGGTCCTTTATACGTTTCCCTCGGCTTGTGTATCAACATCAGAACCGCGTCTATATTCTAATTTTCGTCCTTCCATTTCACACTGCTCACAGCGGAGTTCTCGACAGTCTTCCAAAACGTACTTCCCCCTCAACCCTTTATTCGGCAGTTGAAGAAAATAAGGCGAAAATCATCAGACCGTTATATCGGAAATTTCCAACAAACCGTCAACCTACACCACTCGATGGCCAAATTCAGAAGAGCTTCTACTTCGTCTACATTCTCGCTCCGACAGTCACTAATGGCTGGCATTTATATCAGTCACAATGGAAAACTAATTTCGCCGGCATGGAAAACAAAGCGCGCAAATTACCCGGCAAAGTGCAGCGCGAATTTTAATTATATTCGGCGGCGGAGCCGACGAGAAACCATCGACCGTGATCGCCATTAGCGACGGGTTCCAGTTGAGAACCACTGGCGCAGACATCATTCACCGATCCAGCCGACGAGTAGTGGATATGTCGCCGGCGTTAGCTCATCCGAACCTACAGGTATACCGATGAATGAAATGTCAGGTTTCCCAACGTAGGCTCAATCAAATGACGAGTTAATTTTCCTACAACGAGATGTATTCTTGTCTGCTTACCAGGGGCATAATGTGTCGGTTTTTGCCGAAAACCAACAGGCAGAACCGAGCAGAACCAAAACCTCATTTTGGATGCACGAATGTCCGCTTTAATTATGTTACATGCGCAGCTGTAAACGGAGGAAAGAAAGTATAGAACACGCGGGGGAAAAAAACTCGTCCTCGCTACCAGATTTAAACTTGAGATTTCATTCCGAAGCCTGCCTTCTGCCAGCAAAATTCGAGGTTTCATGCCTTCTGTCGGACGCTCGACCGGCATCCCGAGACCCATGTTGGGTGGCTGTAGCGAGACGGCGGTACGCTTTATACGGTGTTCGAGGCTCTAAATGTCGCCCGAAAATCGATGCGACCAAATTAATCGGATAATTTTCCTCGAATCGTCGGCCCGGAATGAGGTGTGATTATGCAGGAAAACGATTTCGAAATAGAAGACGACAAGGCAGAGGGAAAAAAAGCGTTTGTTACGAGCCGCTGCATATTGTAGTCGTTTGAATACTCGATATAGGTGAAATTTTTTCGGCGGTGTTCTTTTCGTCACCTTCCATAGAAACCTCGATTGGAGAAAAGTGTGCGTGAAAATACTTCCTGCCGAGAATAACTAGGCAACCCACTTGAACGAAGTGTAGAGTTTTTTGCTCGCGTTCGGTGGTACCAAGATCGAGGCGTATACTGCCTTTTTTGATAAGATGCCTTTTAGCTTGCTTTCAGAATTCCACTTGAGGCGACAAATACTTGTTGGCGTCGTTTAGCAGCAGGTCTGTTCTGCTTGATTTTATATATCCAAAGGACTTTGTGGCCCGCTGCCCCTGTAAATGGCTCTAGAACACTTAGTGCACATTCTAAAATATTGGTCGAGGTTCCTCATTCAGAATCCTTTAGACGTACCGCCTTAATTACAATCCAGTTAGATTCTGTCTAGACTCGTGGGATTCGTTAGAACTCTTGCGGTCTGAGGTCAGACTCGATAAGTCTCTTCGGGACTCAGTCAAAACTCATTGACACTTAGATCCTGTTAGAACGCATACAGGCTCTATTATAGCGAGTTAAGATGAAAACTCATGGGGTTGGAAGTAAGATTCGATAAATCTCTTCATGACTCTATCAAAACTCATTCACGCTTACACCCAGTTGGGACGCATACAGGCTCTATTCTCTTTTCTTATCTTACTCTCAACCCGAGCCCTGGAATCCGCCCTTTCGAGCATTGCTTCAGAGACGTCGGGGAGGCTGTTAGAGCTGTCTTAGCCCTCTTCCCTTCTGGCCGAAAAGCCGACCTAGGTCGAAATCTAGCGAGTTGCTACATAGGCTCGAACCCGGGATCTCCAAATTCCGAGACCAGCGCGCTATCCACTCGGCCAACCAGACACCCGGGTCCCTATACAGGTTCTATTGTAGCGAGTCAAAAGGCACTCAGACTCGTTTAAAACGTATCCAACTTTCTAAGGTTCATTAAAACAAGTTTAGTTTTTTTTTTAGAATACTTTAGACTTCTTCAGGTTGTATTAAGATCTTATTCAGTCTTTGAAAGTTCATTCTAACTCTGTGAAATCTGTTTTTTTTTTCTCTTAGGGTTGACTATGACTCATTCAATTTGTGTTAAGATTCATTCAGACTCTTGTAGGACTTACTAAGACTTCTGAAGTCCATTCTGACTATGTTCAAACCAATGTAGTTCCTTTTAAGACACATTACGACCATTCAACGTCGCTGCTCTATAGTTGAGTAGTGCCGTGCCCACCTTGTATTCTTGCGACGTGAATTCAATTCCCGGTGCCAGAAAGCTAGTGAATTAACCTCAAACAGCACACGTCAATTCTAGTTTTATATTTAAAATTTCTAAATGGGAAAACTCACCTTAGTATGTTACTTCATTTACAGAAGTACAAAAAATCTCCCCAAAAAGAATTGCCAATTCTCAAATTGAAGGGGTCATATATTAATTAACAAATTGATATTTTTGGTGAATTTTTTGCGCCTTCAATATTGAAGATAGACAATTATGTCTACAAAGTATTTTGTTACAAATAGTATGAACAATGAAATACCAATGTTTGAATTCTTTGTTAAAAAATATTTGAAATTATTATCAGCATTAAAAAATAATAATAGTAATAATAATATTGGAATTGTCCTTTCAAGATAGAAAGTATGCAACCAACTCTACAGCGGAGATAGCAGTTTTATTTCAGGCGCACCAACACCGAGCGTACACATAAGCCGAGTTCTCACTAACAGCCGCAGCGCGCGGCGTTACAGTGCTGTGGTGGTGAATTTCACCATGTGTGCCATTTAAGGGTTTTAAGCAGTACCCAATCAAGGTGGATAGTAGCTTTCACCATTGTGTTTGCCATTTGAACTAGGTTATTTCTAAACGTACACGATCCAACCCAATAAGAGTGGTAGATAGCTCAGATTTGGTGCATCGTTGATCTTCAAATTTCATTAAAAAATAAGAGCAATTTTCAGATTTCCATCGAATAGTAAATCGAATTTTGGTAAATTGAACGATTTGATGAAATAACGGTTAGAACGACGTTCACAGCTCCAGCTTATGCTGCTCAACCTCAAGATTAGTATGAAGTTTCGTTAAAATCTTCTTAAGATTTTTGAGGTTATCTCAAGATTTTAAAGAAAATTTCAAGAGTTCTCTAGAATATACATAAAACTGAGTAAATATGCGTTGCTTCTTCAAATTTTTCACTTCCGAAATTTGAAAATGGAAAATGTATCGCCTTATGGGAGTAATAAGCATCTAGATTGAACACAGCAGTGGGAATGTAAAATGAATCGGTTAGAATCAAAAGAGGTCAAGTCCACTTTGGTCGATTTTGCTTTTTTCACGGATTATGGGGTATTGAAGTATCGCGGATCTGCTAGTGTGGTCGAAATTTCGTGAAACAGCTGGAAAAGTGCTTTTTGACAACATCGCTTTCTTTCATTTTTTTTTTTGTAATAAAATTTTTCAAAAAATAATTTTTTTCCAGAAATTGTTCAAAAGTGGTGTATTTTAGTGTGAAAAATAAAAATAAATAGAACATTCAGGCTCACCCCCTCTTTTTGAAATGTGCTATTTTGAAAAACGAAATCGCAATTTTCCAATACTGCTTCAGAACTTTTTTCCTTACAAGCAGGGATTTTGCTCGATTGGAATGGGGCCAATACTAAAGTGACCCCTTTAAGTCTGGCTACAAAGGGGGGGGGGGGAATCTCGAGCCGTAAAACTGCAAAAAAATCGTTCAGAACCAAAAGGGGTCAAGTCCAAAAACTTTGAGCCCCCCCAGTTTCGGCCTATCAAAATTTTATTCGACGGGACCCCGGGCTTAAAAGTTGTCTCTTGCGATCCTCTACCACCACCCTGAAGGACGTATTCCACGATTTTCGAATTTCCGAATAAAACAATTTTTTTTTCGCTTCCTGGAAAGTGCGATTTTTGGACCTACCCCTTTAACCCTTTTGGTTCTAGTCGATTCAAAGATATCTGTGACCTGTCACAAGAAAAAGGCCCTTAGCGGCATCGAAATGTTCTAAAAAAAAAGGGCACTTAGTGGTATCAAAATTTTTGATGCTTCTAAGGGCCCTTTTCTGTGGCTGGTCATATTTCTACATTTTATGGAATAGTGTACGGCTGCCGGCTGGCTTTCGGCTTTCCAAGTTCTGACCAAGCCTACCCTGCTGGAGTGATGTCTGGCTGTACCCTTTAAAGAGTATCAATCATGATCATTTCAGTTTCAAATTTTCATTATCTATGGGCAAAGGGCAAATTGGTCGGTTACCAGTAGACAGTAATTCCGTGAATCATGTCGTGATGATGAGTCAGTAAACATTTTATTATTGAGCGACATAGAAAAGGCGAAAAATTTTGTCTCAAGATTGTTTGGGAAATCTCAAGATTTTTTACGAAGAATCCTGGGATTTTTCAACAGGCTTGGTTGGCAGCACCGACCTCCAGTATCTGAAGGATTAACAGTTAACAGTATGTTGTGTGTTTTTCGTGGGTTGTTTACTCATCGTTGAGGCATGCGCCTGTGTAGTAATCATTTATGTACCTGTACATCTTCAGCTTGTTTGCCCAAAAGGCTTTCCACGAGTTAGTAATTTTGAGATTAATTTCTTTCTCTAATCTATTTTTGTTGAAGCTCATCGTTTGCCCCAGATATTCACATTCCTTTACCTTATTGATTTTTGCACTATCTAGAACTATTTCCCCCAGCTCTTCAACTCCGTCCTCGCCCGCCAGTAGAACTGGTTTGCAGGTATTAATTTTTAATACCACTTTCTCGCATTCTTCAATCTGTTCCCCGAGCATGCTTTTAATTTCTTCGTTAATTTTTCCAAAAGGTACTACATCGTTCGCAAATCTTGAGTTTATCAGCATTTTGTCATTTATTTTTATCCCCCTATTTTCCCAATTTAGATTTTTAAAAACTTCCTCAAGCATACTGTTGCCAATGTTTGGGGACAGCGGAGCCCCTTGTTTGACCCCCGTTTCTACCGAAAAGTCTTCCCCTTTGTCGTCCAATACAACGCTTGTCGTGGCATTTTCATACATATAAGCTATAATGTTTAGCAGAGTTTCCAGAACCCCCTGTTTTGTTAGTGCCCTGTACATTCTGTCCTGATAGATGGAACGCTTTCTGGAAGTCTACGAACACGCATCGAATGCTTACGCCGTACTCCCACGCCTTCTCCAGGATCTGACTTACTGTTGAGCTGGTTGACCGAGTGGATAACACGTTGGTCTCTGAAACCGGAAGTTCTGGGTTCGAGTCCACGTAGCAACTCGCTAGATTTCGACCTAGGCCGGTTTTTCGGCCAGAAGGGAAGAGGGCTAAGACAGCTCTAACAGCCTCTCCGACATTTCTGAAGTAAAGCTCGAAAGGGTGGATTCCAGAGCCCGGGTTGAGAGCAAATTAGAAAAAAAAGAGAAGATGTGATCTGCTGTGGATTAGTTCTTGCGAAATCCCGCTTGATCCACTGTTTGGTTGAAGTCTAGCGTACCATAAATCCTCCCTTTAATAAGTTTGGCAAACAGTTTCCTAATATTGGATGGTAGGCTAATAAGGCGATAATAATTGATATCTTCACGATTGCCTTTCTTGTGGAGTAGAATTATTTCTGCTTTTAACCATTGTTTGGGGGTAACCCCTTTTTCCAGTATTTTGTTAAAGAGTACAGTCAAGGGTTCCACAATTTCGTCTATTAGAATTCTTATTATTTCATTGTTAATAGTATCTGGTCCCGATGCTTTCCCCGTTTTTAGTTCTTTGATACTTTTTTCTACTTCACTTGTGAGAAAGACAGGCACTCTCTCCTTATTAACCAGCTCCTTCATTTCTATTTTACTCTTTTTCATATATTTCCCATGGCACCCTTTCCTCGAATCCTCATATAATTTCTTGTAGAAGCTCGTTGCTTCTGATATAATTTCTGCTCTGTTGTGTATGACCCCTCCCCCCTCCTTTAACAACTTAGGTAGCAATTAGCGAGCTTTAGTGGTGGCCCTCTTTGCTAATTTTGTAGATCCCTCTTTTCTATTATGCCTCTGATAAGTTCGAAGTCATAATTTCGTATATCTTCTCGAATATTTCTTTTGATTAATTTGTTTAATTCAGTTATTTCTACTAAACTCTCCTGCCCCGCTTTCTTTTTTAGGATTATCCTTCTTTCTATCAGGTTTTTAGTTGCTCTGCTTAACTTATCATCCGTGCTGGCTTTCTCTTTTCGTTTGCCAAGAGTGCTTGTTATAACATTTAGTGCTTCTTCTAGAACATCGTACATATCTTGTACATTTTCTGTTTTGTAATATTTCAGTTTCAGCAATGTTGTCTGAAACCGTTCGTTTGCATCTGTTTTTAAATATAATAGGAGTATATATTGTTTTGGTGTTTTCTGTTTGCGGAAGTTATTGAATTTTGATCTCTTATAAATCCTTAAACTACATCTTCCTATTCTGTGATCTGAAGGAAAGGGGAAGGAAGGGAGTATCTCGTTATTAATCACTATTCGCCAGTCATTTATGAGCAAGTGATCAATCTCATTCTTTGCTAGATCATTCGGAGACTTTCATGACCATTTTGAACAAATCATTGCAAACGCAGTGGCAAACTATCCCGAATAATCTGCCATAAAAACTGTAGGCTCGACAGTCACATGGTAACTACAGTCTGGTATAGTAAAAGAACATTATAGAAGGATTAAGCAAATGTTTCGAAAAAGTTTTGGTACCTCAAAAGAATCAAAGTGTTGTGATCTCATGAAACTCAGTGTTCCATTACTGATTCCCTACATTTATTTTATCTCTATACTTCACCACTTCCATTCTGTGCGATGATTTTACCGCAATTTGAATGCTAATTCTATTAAAATTATAAACTCCTAAAGACCATCTTGTCACATTCACCATTGTCTAGTAACTTAATGGAACCACTAACTTACAAAGTTATTCGCGTTGTTGTAACAGTAAATAACCATTTGAAATTCAATCCGCAACTCACCTGTAACAAAAAAGAAAAATACGAAATGGTAAATTATTTTTGAAGTATACGTGAAACACCTTACATGCATAAGAAATCAACCCCTGCGAATACTGGGATATGCGTACTTGCCTGTATGTATTTAAGATGGGTAGTTGTGTGTCGTAAGCACCGGCAGACTTTTCCCCAGAAGTGGGCGAGACAAGAGGAGCAAAACCCTTTTCCAGAAGGAAAAACATCTGTTGAAATAATGTATATTTCTAGAAAATGTGCGGGGAGAGGTGAATACCTTATTTTTGTGACGCCGGCAGTTCTCGCGTTCTTGTTCGCTTGAATAAATTCAATGTAAGATGAACATACAAACAATTAATTTTGTATTCCCCCCCCGGAGATTTTGTTTGCCGGTTGCGTGCCTGCAAACGTGAGCTGGCGCTTCAGAGCAACGTGATCTAGCCGAAAACAAACTGACCCACGATCCCGTTAAGTTTCATAAATTTTCCACCATAATAACTAAGGAAACTTTCAAAAAAATGTTGAGCGAGAGTAATACCTACAGTGAGAAAACCTAGAACTTAATACCACAATCTCAGTTTTTATAAGTCGGCCCTTCTTGTTCGCGAAGTATATAGGCGCCCATGAATAATCTTCAACGGTTGGCATTTTGGCATTCTGGTTTGAATTCCCTCGGCACTCCTTCGGCTGAAGGGTCCCATCACTTTCCCACGTTGGATGAGGTAAATTCTGTACATCCAGACTTGAACCGGCCAAAGGCTCTGGGATACTTCAGCTCTTTTTGGCTCTGCTTGTTTTCCCCCACTGAGCTCCCCGTAGTCCGCTACAATTCTCGTGAGCGAAGTTATTCGGCGGGAACATCACACTCAGGGGTGCTGTGACAATGTTTTTTTGAGAAACGATCCTCAGTAGAAATTTTGAGGGGCCGTTTTTTTCCCCCTTAACCACTTCATTGGTTTTTCTGAACATGCATTTAATAATGGTGAAAATTAAATTAATGAACCGAAAAATAAAGATAAAATGATTTATTTCTGTAATAATTCCGAATACACAAACGACTTCTTAGAAAAACGGTCAATGATCTCCTCATTAGTAATACTATCCAAAATATCTTGCTCGTTGCTGACAACCACTCATCCAACATTGTGCTTCTCAGCGGATTTTTGATTATTTTTTCTTTACTCAGCGCTCGTTCTGCTGAGCAACTGGTAACCGCGATGGACAGCAGTATTTTATACAATACGGTTAAATTTCCAAAAGTGGACATTGGTCTGATGAGTCTATATGGCTTAATGAACCCTTTTAGTATGAAGAGATCGGCCCGTTTTTACTCTGATGTCTGACGTCTTCGTCCTCTTCCTCACTATCCTCGGCATTGGAGCAATCTTCCTCTTTTTCGTCCATATCTTTCTCTCTTTCCTCTGGAACCAAATCTTCAACGTTGATATTTTTCTCCATTAACTTATACAGCTGTTTGAATTCTTTTAGTTCTTCCTCCACTAATTCCGAGTCTAAATTATAATTTTCACATAAATTATCATTATCCCTGAGCAAACTTTCATGACAAAATATACTCATATCTTTCATAATTTGAATCGTGTTTGCTTCAAATCTCTCGCTGATTTGCATCAACAGCATGTCAATCATTCTATGGTAAGTTTCGACTTTAAACTTCATAAAAATATCTGGCTGATTAGGATTAGGAAGATCGAACGTATTTTCGTCAAAGAAACGTTTACGATGAACATACCGTTTCTCTTCGTATTTTACGCCTAGGTTTGCAGCTGTTTGCAGAATATCTTCTTTTAATTCAGTCCACTTTTCATCTGTTCTCTTTGCTCTCAATTGTGCGATTACGTCGTTTATTATGATGTTTGCTGATCTAAAGTCGATGATAGTGCCTTGAAGAATAACTGTCATAGGGGCTAAAACGTCAAGTATATTGCCACGTGAAACTCGGAAAAAGTGCGTCTGAAACGTTTGAAATGTGTCGGAAAGCGTTTGGTGATGAGTGTTTGTCTAGAGCAAGAGTTTTTGAATGGTGAAAGCGTTTCAGAGAAGGGCGGGAGTCCCTTGAGGATGACGAACGAAGTGGTTTCTTTTGCACGATAATGCGCCAGCTCATACCGCCGGGATTGTGAGTCGTTTTTTGACCAAAAAACAGGTCGCAGTGTTGCCCCACCCTCCTTACTCCCCCGATTTGGCCCCGGCGGACTTTTTTCTTTTTCCAAAAGTCAAAATGCACCTGAAGGGGCACTTTTTTGATGACTTTGCGAGCATAAAGAAAAGTGTGTGTAGTATCTAAAATTCTAAAATTCTTTTCTCGTAACTATCTAGGTCAAATTCAGTTTTCATTTCTTCATTCCTCTTTCGCAATACACTCCGTCAGTTATTTACGTCGTTCACATTTTTATTATTACTATTCAAACAATAACGAACCTCCTTCATGGTTCCTATTTGTACTACATCAACATAATTTCAGAAAAACAGTTGTATCTTATTCAGCAATACTCGAGTACGTAACCCCGTTTCGAATAATCGGGGGGAGATCGAGAAGGAACCGACGGTTACCTGGTTGGAGGTTTGGACTGGACGATAGAGAACCGGAATAGACTTCATAAAGTTAAGAACACTTTAATTACAATAGTTCGGGAAAGGTTGAGTCGTTTATTTCGTCGATAAGTCCAAAGATCGTGTCAAGCTAGTCGGCGGTAGAGTGATAACCAACGAAACTACTCTACAGTGTGACAAGTGCATTACAGGCGATTCCAGAAGAAAATTTTTCAAGGGCTTTTCAATCGTTATATGAACGAAGTAAACGTTGTGTTGATGCCGGTGGGGATTATATATTGAATCATTAAAGTGATATTTTTCATCTCCCTTCTGTGTATTTTATTTTATCGCGGTAGTCTAGGAACTTAATTGTCGGACTGAACCGCAGGTCCACAGTTTCGCGGGCTTATAAGTTTGCTTCACTTTTTCAATACGCAATACCTACCCTTAATTTTTGTCCATTCGATTGATTAGAATGACGACTGTGATGAGAATGAGAAAACTTTAGAACTTAGGAGGGATTAGAACTCTATTTATGGGCAAAAAATCGAATTTTAGTTAGGTTGTAAAAACTTGTAGTTTTTGAGAAAAAAAGTGGGGTAATGAGAGAAAAAATTTTTTACTCTTTTTCATGAAGTAGGGGGGCCGAGTTCTGAGATTTTTTTTTTTTGGGGGGGGGGGGGGGTCCTAAGTAGCTCAGGGGGGTCACAGCACCCCAGATCACACCAACAAGTGGGGATACTTAACTCCCGTTTTTGATCTGATCGAGGTTTCACTATCGAGTTTCCAACTACCTGTTGCTAATAGTGTGAACGATGTGATTCGGCTAGAGCACTGCACCAGCTGCCTAAGGATTCTGGGATACTTCAGCTACCTTTAGCTCTGGTCGGCGGTTCCGTCATCGAGTTCATCCCACCGCAATTCATGTGAATAGACATTTGACTGGAGTATCACATCTACGAGTACAGCTGGCGTTCCGGGATACTTCACCCCCTTTTGCTGTGCTAGTTGGTTTCACCATCGAGCTCCCCGCCACCCGCGCCAATCCGCGTGAACACTTATTCGAACAGCTAGCTAAAGGTCCTAGGGAACCTCAACCCCCTTTGGCCGCGCTCTGGAGATTAGCCGTCGAGCTTCCTCAATCAACCTCAATTCACGTAAACGAAGTCATTCACCTGGGAAATCACACCAACAAGTTACCGGTTTTGGGATACTTCAAACCCCTTTTGGCGCGCAAGGAAGGGGGTTGCCATCGAGCTCTCTGATACTCGCTCCAATTCGTGTGAAGAATCACTTGACTGGAATATCACAGCTACAACTGGCGTTCCGGAATACTTTGCCCCTTTTTGCTGTGCTAGATGATTTCACCATCGAGCTTCCAGCTCTTATTCGAATAGTTAGCTAAAGGTTCTAGGATACTTCCGCCCCTTTTGGCTGCGCTCTGGGACTTCGTCGTCAAGTACCCCCCCCCCCCATTCGCCGCAATTCAGGTAAACGAAGGTCATTCGACTGGAAAATCCCACCGACAACTGGTTACAGGTTATGGGATATTTCAAGCCACTTTCTGGCGTACAAGGGAGGAGGTTTGCCATCGAGCTTCCTACTATCCGCTGTAATTCGCGAGAACGAAGTTATTCGGCTGGAACATCATATCAGCAATCACACGGTGTTTCTCTTCCTCCACTTTTTCCCCGAAAGTTGTTCGTTTTTGTACGTGGCAACTTACTCGCCTTATAGTTTCGTGGCAACCGCACAGCGCCGCGGTAATTTCAAATTCGCATGCCAGATAAGTTCGCGACTCGCGGTTCAGCGAACATCATCAACGGCGACACGTGGTCGTGGTTTCGACGAGACGAGCTCACCGTACTGTCCATCTTCACCTTCGGTGTGAGTATTGCTAACTGGCCCGTCGAAACTTTACGACCGGAGCTGTGGAGTTGTCTGTTGAGTACAGGGCTGCCTGGCCATCAAGTCGGAACACTGTACTGTTACTTTGTTAGCTGTTAGCTGTGGTGCTGCGGCAAAAGAGCGGGGCTTCTCGTTACAGACTGTGTATGTAGAGAGACTGGAGGTACAAATAATTCGAATAACGAAGAATTGACTCGACTCTTGTTCGCGAAAGACGCCATCCGCATCGCATCGGTGAATGAGAATTGAAAAGCTGAATAACGTTCATTAAGTATTCATAAGCTATAATGTAATGGCCGAGTCGGGAGTCGCCTTGGCATTTTGCTTCCCCGATAATCGCCAGCTATTATTTATGCATTCGTCGGATGTTCCGGGACCTAAAATGTCCGGCTTATTATACCCGCGGTGGGTCCAGCCGGGGTTATAATTCGAATTTTGAAATATTTACGTAACCGTCGCTCCGCACCCGCGTCGCGCCGTTGTAGCTGCGCTCTGCCACGACGATAGCTTCGAAGATTACGGTATTTCACGACGTTGAGTGCGCGCCAGCATGCGCTCATCAGGTCGGTTCGATCTGCAGCATCGTTCAGTAGTACCGAATACAGAGATCTTCATCTTACAGGCATGAGTACATCATTTTGCCAGGAATCGGCAGGAAGTCACAGCGCTCTGGTATTTTTCGTTTTAGGTCGCCAGTGGAGACCGAAAAGGTCGGTGATTGTCTTACTGTACAACTGCCGTCAAGTCAGAATGTATTCTTGGTCTCTTGGTATTCTTTCTGGACCAAAATCGGGGGAAAAAAACACGAAGGTCAATTTGGAAAACGCCTTTCTTTGTTTTCGATTAAACGGTTCACGATTTTTGATTTGATCGGTTTCGTAAACGTCACGTATTCTGCAGCAGATAATAATGAGACCGATGATGGTGTTCTCTTGTTTTGTTATTTTTTTTCTCGTTCCTTTTTTTCTGTAGCGTACGACGGCAACGAATTTTAGGCGGTTTATTTAGAAAACTGGTTTTCGTACTAACAGACATTCACAATAGCACCTGTCTTCTCACCTGCCTGCTTTTAACGCGCCCGCTGTCCGGAATTGTGTTTTGCTATCTAAGGCATGTGTATGTCCGCGTGACTTCATCCTGCGTCACTCCACGCCGTTAGGGCCAATGCACACGAGCGGTTTTTTTTTTCCACGCCGAACGTTGCGTCCGCGTGACGCAGCGTTCATCTGGTACATAGGAATTGATGCCGCGATTCACGTGAGATGCTGGGCGTCAGTTGATGTGGGTATCTGCTTGACGCGCGTTGAACGCAATGATGCGGCGTTGTACTGGTACTAGAAGACAGATGACGCAATCTACCCATCCACACGTGAGCATTTTGCGTCACTGATACATGCCAACGGGTCAGTGTTTTTGAAGCGAAGCTTCTTTACGCAGGTCCAGGATGGGTAGTTAACGTAGAAAAAGTGAAACGAGGCGAAACACCCAATGGAAGTGAGGTAGTAACGCTCTACCAACATTTAGTAAGATAGAGAGCGAATGACAGAGGAAAAGAAAGAGAGAAGAGACAGAGAGAGGAAGAGCACGCGTACGTGAAACTAGTCTACTTCTCCTACACACCTCCATGAACCGTTTTATGTTAGATAACATTCAGTACACGTACCTACCGGCTGATGTGACAACGAAAAAAGCTTTGCTTCTGTTATTTGTTTTTTTCGTGCCCGGTTGACTCAGACTCCCTTCCTACCGCAGTACTTGAGGAACTTTACTCCCTTGTCGTCGATTGTATGGTTCTATCTGTTCCGTATAATCGACACTTTAAAAAGTGTCTGTCATTTCGAACCTCGCCGCACTCGCATAGATCGTCGTCAGCCAAGCCCCATCTATGAAGATTATATTTTGAGCGTGTCGTTTTCAGGGTGTCCATTCTCTGGAAAAACTGGAAAAGTCAGGGAATTTTGAAATTTTCAGCATCTTTCACCAAAAAGTCAGGGAATTTTGTAAAAAAATCGACTGCGAAATTCTGTTGTATTTTAAACAGATTTTACCCTATTTCTTATAACAAAAATTTTCCTTCGCTTCGCTCAGGCAATTTTCTTCTCTTTTTTCTTTCACAGGAAAAGGACGTGAGTGATACAACCCCTCTGTCCTATCGCACAGAGTGTGTTGATGTAATGAAATCGTTTTCACGGTATTCGTTTCGCGTCTACATGTTTCTATTAAGGCGGCTATACATTTGACGTATCTCGTGACTTTTCATAAAACATATGACGAAACGCGAACCAATCTCTATACACCTCTCCCAATATCAGCTGTTTCGTGTTTTCATCAGCGTTGCCAGATTTGGTCCTTTTTAAAAATGTTGGTCCTTTTTTGGGGTTTTCTTTTGGTCCGCAAATAATCTACTAGAAATCGATTGATATTTGAAAAATAAGCCACCAATAAAGAATTGGAGGTTCATTTTCACCAATGAAGAACATTTATCGTTTTAAAACATGACAACCCTGTTCATGTGCTGGCTAATTCTGGTCATCACCACCTTTGAGTGCGAATTTTAGAGTCAAAGTTCAACCGATGTGGAATGTCAATTTCGCAATGCTTATTTACTGGTACCTATTCTTCAGTGTTGTTAGACAAAACGATTTTTTGTCATTTTTTCAGGGGAGCATTTCATCTTTTTTTGTTATGTCATAAGTTTTGTCATTTTGTCTTCCTTTTTGTCATGTCGCTTAGCATTGTATACTGTCGATAGCAATGTCGCTTAGCATAGTCTACTATCAATAGCAATGTCGCTTAGCATAATCTGTTATCAATTAACGTCGTTTAGCATGGTTCATCATTTGATAGTAGACAAAATGTCATAACATAATTTTCTTGTTTTGTCATTTGATTCATTTTTTGTTATGTCATTTAGATTTTGTCGTATGACAAAACTGATAAATGGTTTTGTCATTATGACAAAATTTCTAGAATTCAATTGTCATTTTGTTTTGTTATGTCTAACAACACTGCTATTCTTAGATTGAGACAGAGTTGTTCGTTTGTTATTTTTTGTCTTATTCGATTTTGAATTCTATATC
Organism: Acanthococcus lagerstroemiae; assembly: GCA_031841125.1. NCBI lineage: Eukaryota > Metazoa > Arthropoda > Insecta > Hemiptera > Eriococcidae > Acanthococcus > Acanthococcus lagerstroemiae. The sequence continues at coordinate 27,846,084 of CM063113.1, read as the reverse complement.
ATAAATTCAATCAAATTGGGATCTCAATTCTTCATTGTTCAATTACAGGTGGGTGTGTATTCACAATGGCTAGGGAAAAGGTAGTATATCACATTTCATTTTCTCTCAGAAAATGAACTATAACGTTGGTACCACTGAGTTTTTCTAATTATGCAACGTCCAGCATTCAGCTAGTAGTTTATGAGGAAGTTAATAGGTATTGTCCTTCTCTAGGCAGGGCTGCCAAGTCAGAAAACTAAAATGTGACATACTATCTTTTCCCTTTAAGCCATCGTATGTGTTAGGAGAGTCTGAAAGCAAATGCTGCGAGCATCGAGCGAAGTGCGATTCAAGCTCGTATAAAGAACGTTATTTTGGTCTTTTTTTGTCCTTTTGGTCGTAAAAAAATTCGAGAGTGGGCCGATTCAGCGTCGCTCATCTGGCAACTCTGGTTTTCATCTCATCCTGTTCGCGAAAATGAAAAAATATTCAGTCTAGCTCCTCTTCCGAGTGTAAAAAATGTTTGGAAAAACTTCTAATGAAATAAAATTTGAAAACCAATGACTTAACCTTCCGGAATATCCTACCATCGGGTTTTTCTTCGGCTCCCCTCTCCTTCGCACATGTAGATAAGGATGAATGAAAGACACTTCCGAGATTTTGAGGGAAGAATATAACTAATCCACAAATTTTGAAAAAAAATCCAAAGACCGCATAATAATTATTATCGCGTTATGAAAGAGTCCATTGTTTTCAAATATATGACCTTATATTGTATCGGTCGATACTCTTAAATTGAAGCCTCTTCCGCCTCCACTGGTCCTATAATTTTCCAGATCCTAACCACCTTTTTACTTTCATAGCATTTGTCGTTAGATATGCTGAAGCTTTTTCACCTGGGTTCCAGAATTCCTTTTAATAGTTATTTTCCCTCGCCCTAAACCATTCAGCTCCACGAGGGACGGGCTAAATCCGGTTACTTTAGTTTTCCTCCATTTCCAAATTCTTTACGAAATTCTAAAGTCAAGTTTTTGGACAGGATAGCCAACCAAGCTCTGAGTCGCTGATTTCGAATATCGCCTCAGATTTTTATCCGATCCCTTCGAGAGCACTGTCGTAATACGAATTCAGCTTCTCCGGCGAAAAATTGTACAAAGTATCGAAATAGGGCAGGTTTTGTGTCGCTAATTTCGAATATCGCTTCCGATTTTTAATCTAGACCAAATTTAAGCTCCTATGCTTTTTTAGTTGAGAAATTTTTACGGCGTTATTTTCTATTAGCAGCACTTTGAATAAATAAGACTGTATTTTTGCTCTATTCGGTGGCTTTAATAAGAAAGGGTGAATTTTGAGTCAACCATTGCTTGTCTTACGCTCTTGCTACCTCATTGGTCGCACCAGGAGAGACAGGATCCAAAAATTACCCCTAAAATCGAATGCAGTGGCCTCCAAAACCTGTAAACCAATTTTTGAATTTTATTCTTTCAGTCCCCCCCCCCTTCACGGACGACATTAAGTCACACGAAAAAAATCTATGGAGTCGTTAATTGACATCGCACCACGCTGCACCCCATAGAGCGCGGTATCATTTCCATCATTAAATCTTTACACCCCCTCTGCCACAGCTTCATAAGCACACGGTAGTAAAAAAAAAGTTTGTGGAGTGACTGACGATATTCCCCGCTCACGATGTTCGAAAAAATTTGACCTCCCTCCCTTGCACGTGTAATTTGTATTTGACGGGTCTGGAAAACTGGGAAAATTGGCCTGGAAAACCTGGAAAAGTCAGGGAAAATCATTTCCGAACAAAAATGGACACCCTGGTTTTGCTTCTCAGCCTGTTTAGGGTTTTCCAAAGACCGTATTTTAGGTGGCTGCCATGGGATAATGATTCACATAGAGTTCCAGCTTCCAATGCTGCATTCCAAATTCGTTCGGCAGCGCTCTGATTCGGCAGGAGCACTTAATTCGTTGACTGTTCTGAGGAAGCTACGCCTGGATTTCAGTCTTCCTTCTGGTAAGTCGTCATAGTCGTACATGGGATGTAGAGGATTGTGCACTGCCTTGGATTTTTCGACTCTGGCTACAACCTCCCTGCGAACTTCCGGAGGAGCTATTCCTGCAAGGCCATACAGCTCGGCGAGTGGGGTCGGCCTGAGGCATCCTGTCACTAAGCGACATGCTTCATTTAGGGGCACATCCACCTTCTTAGCATGTGCTGAGCGCTCCCAGACTGGGCATGCGTATTTTGCGACTGAATTACACAGAGCAAGCGTTGATGTCCGTAGAACCTGTGGCTTTGTACAACATCTACTGCCTGCCAATTTTCAAATTAGGTTTGTTCTTGCTGCGATTTTCATTTCGGTATTTTCACAATGCCGCCGGTAGGTGAGTGATCTGTCCAGAGTCACTCCTAGGTATTTGGGGTGGTCTGTGTGTTCAGCGCGATGTTACCCCATTGTATATTAAGCTGCCTTTTAGCCTCGCGATTTCGGAGATGGAAAGAACAGGTCTCAGTTTTGAATGGGTTTAGTTTCAGGTGGTTGGCTCTCGTCAACAGTAAATTAGGAGTCTTCAAAATTCATCTAAAATAAATGCGTGCTTTCCTCTAGTAAATATGTAATTTTTCCCACTTATATTGTCAGAATGTGTCAAGATGCTTTCCCATCCGATAGTAAGCTAAGTTCTCTTCTTTTTCTTTTAAAGAAAGCCAAAGATTGTTAAGAACATAAGAATTATCATTTTAAAAATTTGGAAAACATGAACTAAAAATCTAATTATGACTGAGCGGATAAAATTTTGCTGACGAGATGTCTGTGTTAGCTCCATCTATTATTAACATAACTGTTGATACCGGCAACAAAGGCGGATGTTTTCCTCGTAATTTTGAGAACCCTTAGAAGTACTACTGAGCATCGAACTCGACTTCTGTCTCGAGTATCCTTTAATTCCGTATCCGTTGAGTGTGTGGGAATGATCCTAATTCCTATAAAATTTTATTCCAGTATCGACGTTTACCATTCCCTTGTTAGTTTGTTCACGGTTTGTTCCACCTCTCGCGGCACACCATGTCTTTTCACCCCGCTGCTCGTTAAGCTGGAAACCGAATCCTGACTCAGGTGATCAGAACGACAAAGTCCCCAAATTTGAACGAGTCGTTCGTTCGTTGAATTTTGAAATAGAAAGTTGAAGTCGTAAACGGAGCGAATCTTGACATTCGCGACACATTCGCCGAGTCAAGAATTCGGCGCCCTGTACGTCAAATCTGCAAACGCGCCGGAATTTTTGGCCAACCTCCCCTCCCCACAATTATCTTTGGTCTTCGAAATTATAATTTCATAAAGCGGGGAAGAAGGTCTCAACTATCGAGTCTCTCCTATCTCAGAGCTTTGTCGGATATCGAACCGACGAACTGCGATGAAGACGGTGACGTAAATGTGTCATTATAAAAGACAGCAGCAGCAGATTTCGGTTTTATGGAACGCTCAGACAAAAGCAATGATTACGGCTTCGAATTCCACCCGTCGAAATATCGTGTAATTAAGTTAACGAAACAACCACTCGAGAGGCTTGTCGCATTTCATCGGAAGATTGAGAGAAGCGAAGCGACTTCAATATACCCTTAAATATGTTACGTCGTAATTGCTACTCGATACTCTTCCTCGTAACGAGGAAAATAATAACTTTCCAGCTCTCGCCGAAAGTTTTATATTCGGGCTGGTTTTGTTGCGAAATTTTCTCAAGCACTTAACCCCCGACCGTCTGTATGGCCGTCGGGTGCGTTTACAAGTTTCCTTGAATCACCCAAACGACGCGAAAAGAGTGCCAAGTTTTTAAAACGGTTACGCGGAACGAACAATAAAACAAGTATCTGCGACATAATATATTCTCCCAGTGTCGCATGCATGGCTGCAAGTTGCGCGGACTTCACAAGTACATTTTATTCCGAAAAGAAATTCGAGGAAGTTGGAAAGCTCGTGCCTCGGAGGCACGATCTTCTCGCAGTTTCCGTTTGAAACAACCGTTGAAATTTGGAATGGGCTGACCCTGCTTGGCCTCATCTCCCTATGCGAGATGTTAACTGGTCCTCCAAGTCCTTCAGACGTCCTCAGTTTGATAAAAAGTCAACCAGATATTCCAGAAAATGGAACATTTTTCTGATGTTCGAGCTGGCAACGAATTATAACACATTACGGCGAATGAACCGCTCAAGTATCCGAATTATTCCTCTATGACTCAACAGATAAATGCTCCCCATCATCTCAGTATTTCTTCAATGTTTTCTTAAGGTAACATGAAGAAATGACTATAGGATGCCAAGATATCGCTACAAACAATGTTCACTTCAACATACTGATGTACTGATAACGTCTTTACATGCTACATCAATAAAAATAATCATTCGCTTCTTGCTACTAACTGGTAAGATAATTTGAAAACCAATGAATTCACCTTCTAGGACATCCTGCCATCTGGTTTTGCTTCAGTTCTCCTCTTTTTCGCAAATGTAGGTAAGTGTGAATGAAAGGAACTTTCAAGATTTTGGGAGAAGCGCAGTAGCCAGCTAAGATTTTCCCGGGTGGAAATAAGATTTTCAAGGGAGAAAAAGTCGAAAACTGAGGTATTTTTTAAAAATCGCCGATATTAGAGAACTATGTAAAAATATTGGGGGCACATGATCTCCCTGACGATACGTCACTGGGGAAGAGTAATTAATCCACAAAATTTGAAAAAATCTAAAGACCGCATAGTAATTATTATCGCGTTACGAAAGAGTTCATTGTTTTCAAATATGTGACTTTATATTGTATCGGTCGATACTCTTAAATTGAAGCCTCTTCCGCCTCCACTGGTCCTATAATTTTCCAGATCCTAACCACCTTTTTACTTTCATAGCATTTGTCGTTAGATATGCTGAAGCTTTTTCACCTGGGTTCCAGAATTCCTTTTAATTGTTATTTTCCCTCGCCCTAAACAATTCAGCTCCTCGAGGGAGGGGCTAATTCCGGTTACTCTAGTTTTCCTCCAGTTCCAAATTCCTTACGAAATTCTAAAGTCAAGTTTTTGGACAGGATAGCCAACCAAGCTCTGAGTCGCTGATTTCGAATATTGCCTCATTAAAAAAAAATCTATGAAGTCTTTAATTGACATTGCACCACGCTACACCCTATGGAGCGCGTTTTCATTTCCATCATTAAATATTTACACCCTCTCTGCCACGGATTCATAAGCACACGGTAGTAAAAAAAAATTTGTGGAGTGATTGACTACATTCGCCGCTCACGATGTTCGAAAAAATTTTGACACCCCCCCCCCGTGTAATTGGTATTTAAAAGGTCTGGAAAACCTGGAAAAGTGAGGGAAAATCATTTCCGAACAAGAATGGACACCCTGTCTCCTATTTTATTCCTTCTCCATTTTTCTACATTTTTGTTTTGGTTCGAAAGTTTGAAATTTTGCCATCCTAGGCAGCTGCTTACGTTGTCTAACGGTAAAAACGCCTCTGGTTTTTTCTGCCATGATAGACGTGAAACCACGTTACAAATAAAAAATCTGAACAACGTTTCCGTCGGCGCAATAAGCTGAAACTTGCTTGGTGCGCAGGAGAAACTGCATTAAAAATAATACTAGTGTTTCCCAAGATAGGGCGCTTGTAAAGTTCCTCTAGAAAGCGTAGTCTCAGAACTTACTGTCACACCATATTATAGAGTATTATAGACATGTAAGACTCTTTTTGAAATACTGCCAGTGACTGGTAAAAATGTCCATTAGTCCTCCATAAGTGGATGCAGTATTGCCAGGCAGGTGAACAACAACTTCCCGTTGAAAACTCAATTTCATTAAAAATTAGTTTTTCATCCTATTTTTGCCTCTACTGCAAAATTAGGATTTTCACCTTAAGGTATATTTTTTCGTGACGCGTCACAAATGTGTCTGGATTCGTTTTAACCCTTGGGTATTTTGAATACATTTGAGTTGGTGGGGTTATATCTTCCCTCGTAGATTGTTCTATAGCTACCCCTGAAAATTAGTATAATCAAGTTCATAATTTATTGTTTCTTGACTTTCGCTCATTTCTAGACTATTTTCGAACTCTAGAGTCAGATTCGATAGTAGTTCGTCTGTCTTTCGGTATCGGATAGTGGAAGTATTTTGTTACGTTTCAGAAAACCGAGTACTAAAATCGGGCATTACTCGGAGTACGCCGAAGAAATATTGAAACGTCAACTACATTCAGGGACAAATTCCCAAGTATCCAAATTTGTTTGTATTGTCTAGAAAAATAGAAAAATAAAGAAACCTTTTAACTTGTTGGATTTTTCCAACTTTTGATCCATCTAATAAAATTTTCCAACTCCGGCGGAGGCTTAGGAGGGGAGGGGGAAGCTTCCCCTGTGCTCCCCCTCGCTCCTTCCCGCCCCTTAATATTCGTTCCTGACTACATTTCCTCTTTCCTACGAAAATACATCGATATACGGATATTATATTCCGGCCGCTCACTACTTATTCCTAATAACTGAGAACCACGCTGCACAATAGTAAATCAAACTTTTTATGTGCCATATTTGTACAAACAACAGCCGTACTTTTCCTGTCTAATGTAGAAACACGTACATCTTGCACCTAGTTCGTGACTCTAATGCTCTCCACAGCGATCTTCTGTATTTTGTATGCTCTCCGAAACACAAACACTGAAGTCATTAAACAGGCACTTGCAACGTATTCCCTGTTCACTCTTTCCTCCTTGCGCTTCCGCTTTTTATGACGAAGAAAGCTATACGTATTTTTAGAATCGTGTACTAACACACTTAGCCCTATAACTATATACCTCGATAACTGCCAGTGTTTTATTGATATTTGAACTTCGGTCATTCGCCGACACCTCGCGTTCCCTACCTTCATTTTGTTATCGGCACTCCACCCAAAATGCTCCGACTTCTGAACCTGTTTCACGAGTGTTGATTCCAATCGGTATCGCGATTTCCTAATCGCGTGCCCCTGCTGCGGGGTGTCTATTTGCTTCTTCCCTGTTGACACCAAATCTGACTCATGAAATGTACCTACTCAAACCTTGAATCGCAAATTCTGCGAAACTTTTCACATGTAGTTCGCTCGAACACGTGGCGGTGTACGTATACATATATTATATGGAAAAAAAAACAGCACAGATGTGGCCATGAAAGATAATGTAGAAGATTTTTTCCCCTAACCTTGACTAACTCAAAAGGCTGAGATAGAAAAGCGAGAAAGAAGAGAAAAAAACGTTTTAAACGAATGATATTAATTATTCAGGGAAAACCATACCTCTGACGAGATTAAAAAGATTCGCGTTCGGGATTCTTCATTCATAAATAATCGGGCGAGGTTGTTGGAAAGTTTCTGCGCTCTTCTGCGTTATAAAATGAAAACCCGGCGGCGAGTCGTAAACTTTCGCAAATAAAGAGCCTATTGACGAATATTTTCGGTCTGTCGTGAGTCGCCATCAAATATTTATTCGCGGGCTGTACTGGCTGCGAGTGAAGTAGTACACTTAACGTCGTATTTGGTGCTTTCTAAAACCATTACTGTAGCCCTGGCCAAGCCAAGTTCCCTAAACAGGAAGAACTCGAAAGAAAATCAAGCAAAAGAAGTGCTTTCCTATTAATGAAGAAAATCGTATTCAGAGGCGTTACCGTCGTTTAAATTTCTCCAAGGGAATTTGCTCCTCACTGCTCTCTACCATCCAAGATTGCCACCACTACTTTCTGTCTGTATGTGCCTGGGTACAAGTCTATCGATGTTAGAGAAGAACCGATCTCATAAGGGTCCAACGGAAGGCTACACTAAAGTGTCAGCGCCTATCGCACTATCTCCACAGAAGCAGTTTGCGTACTAGCACGTATACCAGCGGTGGAGATAGCCGCCAATGAGCGGAAGAGAGTACATAGCGCGACACAGAAGAGCAGAGCGACGCTTTGGGCCAAGCGGAATATAAGGCAATCCACGCTCCGCATATAGGAAGAGCGGCTCTCCCGCAGTACCAAGGGAGAGTGGACCCGTTTGCTAATACGCAACCTCGACGCGTAGTTGGGCAGACATCATGGCCAGATGAATTTTTATCTCACCCAAGTGATGACTGATGAGTGGCCATGGTGGCTTCAGTAAGTACCTGCATAGAATGGGCATAGCACATAGCCCGCAGTGCTCCTACTACGCTACAGGAGGGCGAGATGTTGATGCCTGGCACACACTGTTCGAGTGTCCGGCATTCGACCAAGAGAGGAAAGAAGCGGCGGTCGCCTTTCAAAACGCGGATCGTTGAGCCGCTTACACCCGAGAGCCTGGTTCCGATAATGCTGAAGAGTAAGACGGCAACAGATGAGGTATCTGCCTTTGTCAAGAAAATACTGTGCTGCAATATAGAGGTGCACTGACGGAAACAAAGGCAGTGGTCACAGCACCCAATGCCGGTACTCACCATCCCACTAACATCGACGACGATGTTGCTGCTACCAAGACGGAAGAGGAGGAAGATCCGGCGCAACTCGACTATGAAGAGACGCCGTAAAGCCGAGAAGAGGCAAAAGAAGACATGGGGGTAGAAGGGTTGCCTACCTCAAAGCGGTTCCCGTTATCCTGACGCAAGCCCAGTCGGGGTAATGTCAGTGGAGGGAGGATGCGGTATCGCGGGGCCAATTTAGCGTACGTGTACTGCTGTACGCTCCACTATCATCGAAGTCTATCTATCTTATTGGATGTTGGAGTGATTTACCAGTACATTTGTTCGGATTTCTCAGGTTGACAACTAGCCTAGTTGTTTTCTCAATAGGCGAATGTCACACTGAGAGATGAAACATCAGTTTCAGTGTCACAGTACTCCTGATTAAAGTGGTTTTCATGCAAATAGGTGATAGGGATTTTCAAGTGCGAATTAGAACCTAAAAAGCTATCACGGAAATGCCTCTGCATTAGCCCAACTTTCCACTCTCATTACACCCTCACCATGTTTGCTTGTCCTTTGCTGTCAATTACAATTACCACTCTCAAATGTAGAGAACTAAATTTCATCTTTGTAACTTAAGAGTACAATTCACCCCTTCAGTAAATATTCCTTATTTACTGCGGTTGTAAAATAGTATATTACACACCAAGAGTCAAAAGTGAGTGTTTACATGGCGAGGAAAAGTTTGCGAATAAGCGTAGCGAGTGAGCTATTCCCGAGTCATGTAAACTCACTTTTGGCTCTTGTTGTGGAATATATTTTTCATACTACTTGATCAGAAGCGGCAATGTTTTCTGCTGACATTGTCTGTATTTTTTTTTTCATTTATTTTTATCTATTTATTTATTTAAATTATAGACAGGTGATTTTTGTGTGCGTAATTAATTCAAAAATTTAATTTGCTCAGTTAATTACTACAAAGTACAGTATCACAATCTTGTCTTCAGTTTGTTCACGTGCACAAACAGCATACACAGGTAGTGGCTATCAAAAGGTAACGACGGTTAACAACAAACGGTAACAGCTGTACTACATTGTGAATATTTAAATGCGTTCTTAAGCCGCTATTTTGTAATTCGCTCCGTGGCCGAGTAGTTAGAGACGATCGCTGCATTTCAGTCAAATATTTCAATGGACGCGGGTTCAATTCCCCGATACAAAATTACTGGCCAGCAATTTTTTCATGTAAAAACGCTTTACATTGTGAGGAACGTTTACTTTACATGCAGGTTTTGTGAGCACTCGATGCATGTTACTGGGCGGATGAGAGTTTTGTAGAGTTTCAGGAGCTTTGATCTATCAAATCCGTATGAGGTGTGAGCGAGTTTTTTAGAAGGTTAATTTTTCCATGAATGATAGGCGTTTCTTGTCGTCAGTAAAACACCAACGTAAACATTGCCTTTCTGATCAAGTAGTATAAAAATGATTTTACCTGCTGAAAAGATTGGGGTCGAATCGCAGAAGTCTTGTTTTTGTGGCGTTCAAGATATTTCACTGTATCACTGGATATATTTAAAAGAAGGAAAATCTGTCCATTTGTTCGTCGCGTTTCTTGTACGACAAGGTTCGTCGGAATTCACTGTCAAGTCTATGGGAATGTAGGAAGAGATAGTTTTACAGGCGAGCATTCAAACAAAGCGACTTTTTGCCATATTGAAAAAATGCCGTCATTGTTGTAAATATTTTCTGCGCGGCTACATTTAGAACCGCGGGTACAAAGCCAAGCTGTCTAGCGGAGACACGTTTCTGGTCCAGCGATCCACACTAGTGAATACACCGATCACCATTCCGTGCCATACTGTCGTTTCATTTGGGGAAAAAATGTCCTATCGATTCGCGCTGCATTCCATTTCAGCGGCGCAAAAAAGCCACCCTCTGGATTCGCGATCATTAATTTTACTTTTCGCCGTTATTCCATTGACAAAGTAGCCTGCCGCACACCATTTAAAGCTGTAGCAGGACAACGACTGTGCTCGAGAAAACGACAAACGACCTTCCGAACATATTTCTTTTTGTACACTTCGGTACCGGCGATATGATGGTGGCAAGTGCTGGTGGGGTACAGAAACCGTGTAGACCTTTGTTGACATTCCATCGTCTCGGAGCAAAAATTACATATCTTGGATGAAAATAATATCAGCGAGTGTCAGGTGGATCAGATAAGAGGAATACGGGCCTCTAGCCCCCTTCTTTCTCATAAAAAAATACACTGAGATTTGAATTTTTAACTCAGTTTCTTTTTTTTCCGGCTCCTAACAGTGTTACAAATGTATATCCTAATAGACGTCGGAAGTTCATTCAAGTTTAGATCCCTCGTGTGCTTTAATGACCCAAGGAAGTGGCCTCAAAAGAGAGGGAATGAAGAAAAGTTGAAACTTGAGATTAATTTGGGCGCTAGAGCGCGCAGCGCATTAATTTTGGGACAACCCATATATTCCGATATTGTAATTCATAATTTAAAGTTTCGAGATCGCTGAATTCAGTTCTTGAGATAATTTTTACATCTTACTCCCTGGGGTATCATTAATGAAACAGGGGTCAAATATTGTTCATTCAGTTTGTAAGTTTCGAGGACGGTAGGTTTGGTTCTAGGGCTAATTTTTAATCTACCACCTAGGGATATATTAGGAGGGGGGGGGGGGACAAATATCAGTTATTTTTTCTAGATGATGTACCTTTTGTAGGTTCCGAGATCACTGAATTCAATTCTAGGGATAATTTTTAAATAAGATCCCCTGAGATATAACTAAAGAGAGCCGGGATAAAGTACTAAGTTTTTTTATGACATTGAAAGAGTATAAATCGAATCGATACAATCCTAGATAATGGACAGTTATTTTACCTGGACCTCCTTAAGTGGTATCCAAGGAGTCAGTCACTAAAATCACGTGAGAATTGTGGGCAACTACTTTTGAGACCTACGAACGGAACATTTATTTCGAAATTAAGGACACCAGTGAGTTTAGAGGCTCAAATCACTAACGAGAATAAATACTGGCCAGCAGTAATATGGACTGTTTTTTATTTGACTGTTGCGATAACAGGCTCGTTGGAAAGAAAAAAAGAAGCATTTTCCGGTTCCCAAATGCGAGGTACGATAGTGGAATACCCTGTTAACAATCAACAATGCCGCTGAATATTGACCTGAAATTGGTATAAATTTGTAAGTGGATGTTTTTTGTACTTTATTAGCGATAAGGTGACTGTGAGCGAGGAACTACAGACATTTCAAATTTGGGGACGTTATGTTTAATTTAAAAGTTTCATTATTAGCAGAACTTGCAATTCTGTTGTAAAAATTTTATAGAGCCTTTTTGTGTCAAATTTGTCACATTTCTTTCTTTTTTTTTTGTACGACGTATATGAAGTCAAATATTGTCCAAAACTCAGATTTACTCCCCTCTCCCCCCTTCTGGCGACGGTAGCTCACTTTGAATTTTTGAGTAATTTTCGGGGGATCATCAAAGAACAATCTTGCAAAATTTCACATCTGCTTTATTTTTTGCATCTTAGAATTTCCTTATTCACTGGACTAATATTCAGGGTGTCTACCAAGTCATGTAAGTCATATAAAGTAATCTTTGTTTCCTCTGAAGTCATATACATTCTTTTTTTTTAAACATGTGACAGAAAAATTAATGACATGCTACTTCCTTCAGGAGTTTTTTTTTCCATTTTCATTTTTCCACATTTATATTCTAATGCCTTATACTACAGCGCACTCAGCATTATAATTAATTACTCATATTTTGGGATGCATGTCTGCTACCTGCACCATCCCAGTCAGTATTGGGACGAATCACCTAAAAAATGATTCGAATTTCGAATCGCAAATAATTTTGAATTTTTACAATTCGAATCTTTTCGAATCCGAAACCTTACGACTGCGCCAAAATATGATTCAAATCGCGAATAAATTCCACGATTCACGATTCGAATCACAATTTTCGAGTCACGAATCAATTTTTTTTTTCAATTTTCTAAGTACGTTTGCTCAACTAATGATTTTGAGTTTTATCATTACATTCATCTTCATCACAGCATGACTGACTATAATCCAAATCATCGATGGTTTCTTCAAGAATTCTGTAGTGATTATCTATGTTCAAAATTGAAATTCTGATCTTCGCTGTGAAAATCCATGACCTATAGCAGCATATTTTATTTGTCCCCAATTCATTTTTTTTAGCCTTGAGGCCCAGATCAGATGCAAATTTCATACTTTTACAGATCACAGAATATCACAGTTCATATTTGTGACCTGTCAAAAAAACGACTTTACTGATATTATCGAATTTACAAAAAGGAGCCCTTAATGACTTACAACTAAGGTTTTTTTTCTTAGAACAGTTCGATACCAATTGGGGATCATATTTCACAGAAACACAGAAAGCAATATAAAAATCAAATAAAAACGAATGCCAAAAGCCAAAACAAAAATTGAAATATTGAAAACAAGAATCATAAAGTCAAAAAAAGAAGATTCGAATCGCGAATCACTCACATTTTTTCGAATCAAGAATTAATGATCAGGGCGACCAAGAAGGGGGGAGGGTAACTTTTTCCCCGGGCCCGGGTTTTTTGAGAGGGCCCGCAGAGTCACAGAAATTATAATTATCAAATAGACCATATGCCTCTTTACGAGCAATGTAATTTCAGTGTAGGGCCGCAGATTTTTTCCCCGGGCCCGGTTTGGCTCTTGGCGGCCCTGTTAATGATATGCGATTCGAATCATTTCTTTCACGGATCCTTCACAAATTGATTCGAATACATTTCTCGAATAAAAATTTTTGATTCGAATCACATATGATTCGTTTGCCAGTACCTACTGTTTTTTTATTCACCGTGGAAAGAATACAAACTATGAAGGTAATTTTGTGTCAGTGGAAAAAGCGAGCAGTCTTAAGCAAAATAGTAGTGAAGTGAGTGGCGAAATTCTGCTCTTTCTTCTGAAGAAAAATCTCTGTGTAAGCTGTCTCACTTTTCAATGAAAAAAAAATTTTTAAGGTCATATAAAGTCATGTATTTTTAATTTTCCATTCTGGTAGATACCCTGTAATTGCGGAATGGAATAATAATCTTGTGAACCTGCCATAGAAGTTTTCGATGTATGTGTTACGCCTAAATCGCGTAAATGCCGATTACGTGGAATCGGCAGTAAATATGCCGAAATTGTGAAATCGGCAACCCCGTTGCCGATTACGTGAAATAAGCAACGTGAATGCCTAATTCACGAAATGGGCAAGAAAAAGCATGTTTATTTCACACTTTCGGCAGTATTTTTTTGCCTATCACGCGTATTCACCCCACTATAAATAGTACATGATTATATCTATATAGGTAACGGATATCTAGTACAAGAATTGAGATACCTACGTTGCACACGTTGTAATTTGTCAACAATTCATCCTTAACGAAAGACGTAGTGTGTTGTAAGACTGCATTTTTACTGAATATGATCTAACAGAGATATCACATGAAGAAAAGCACGCCATTCGGAGCTGTTGTAAAGGACCGGCGGTACTATCACGTGAAACAGAATTTCGAATTAATAGTGGTCGCTGGTATACGGCAAGTAAGACGAATACGAGATCAGAAGGTAATGGCAACTGTAGAATCGTTTACTAGTATCGTTACTGACATACATGTTGCAATTGGTCATAAGGGTGAAAAGAAAACTTTCAAAAAAGTACAAGATACGTACTCCAATATACCTATGAAGATAGTAAAATGTGTCATAAGTCGTTGTGCTCGATGCGCCGAAAAAGCGACGAAAAAAGTTAATCGCGGAGTTGTAGTGCGTCCAATTACCGCTTCATGTTTGAATGACCGCGGGCAAGTAGACTTGGTAGATAACCAGAGTTTGCCGGATGGCGAGTATAGATATGTACTGCACTATAAAGAACATCTTACCAAATTTTCTTATTTACGTCCGTTAACATGTAAAACAGCAGTAGCTGTTGCAAAAGAATTGCTACCCTTTTTCTTCACTTTCGGTGCACCCTACGTGTTTTAGGCAATTACGCAATTTCAGAATACCACCTTTTTCACTGAAATGCCTATTACACGTAATGGGCAAGAGACACTTGCAAAATTCGTGAAATCTTGCTTATTTCACGTACTCGGCAACGGGGTTGCCGATTTCACGAATTCGGTAAATTTACATCCGATTACGCGTAATCGGCAATTACGCGATTTAGGTGTAACATATGTACTCCAAATGAGATTGAACATCTTGTAACCGAATAGCACAGATGTGTCGGGGTGCCAGCCTGTCTGTCATGTAAGTCAAGAATAAGGGCATCGGTTCAAGTCACCGAAACGATACGGTAAGTGTTTCCGGTAGGGGCAAATTGGCCGTCTAAGTTACCGCGGAATTTCCCGTGAGCCGATCTGAGCCAATACATTTGGAAGTTCTAAGCTGCCATAACGGCTGGAAGGAAGGCAGGAGGAAAAGGAGACATGATGTAGTGGTAATGAAAGTGAAAAGTTGGGTCGATATAATAGCGATTTCCCGGTAGCTTTTTAGGTCCCAATTCGTCAGAGCCATGTAAGTTTAAATCAGAACTTCGGTCGGCCGTTCTGCCCATTAAGCTGATGTCCCGCTCATACGGCCCGGCCTTTTATGTAATGCGGACGTTTCACGGACTCCGTCGGCGCTGTGAAAGAGCAAAGAGAGTCAGCAAGAAAAGGATAATCGTGGGTGAGCATATCCATGTTGGGAAAGGTAATTTACGAACACTTCGCTTAATAGAGGTTAAACTTCCATGCTAATGTAGTTTCGTATTAATAACATTTAACGTGTACCGAGGGGGAGAGACGAAGAAGAGCTGTGGCGACCGGCAGCCCCGTCCCGTATTCCCGAAGCCATTAATGTGCGATGTTCGTGTTCGGTATTTTCCACCGGGGAACGATTTCCACTCACTTTTGCGAGAGCGAGAGAGTGAGCGGGTCGAAGACGATGTAGGTGAAAAGGCAACCCCGCCTCGCGCCGCACAACCCGCGGCGCTTCCGAATACGTGAACACTCACGAAGCGGCTGTCACTCCGGTTGGGGCGCGCGAAAAACGCCTGTAAATGCGGGGCTCTGGCCTGGGGGGCAGGTGGAACGAGGCTCGATGTTCAAGCCGTAGAAGAGAGGTTCAAAATTGGACCGGTATACGGCTGGCGATGAAAAAATCGAGTGCACGAGGTAAATATGAGAGGGTAAAAGTCGCCACTTCCTGATCACGTGCGTGTAATTTAGTAAACGAGCCGCGTACTCGTTCGTTTTTATTTCCCGCTGTTTATCCAGTTTTATGGCTTTCGATTATCAATCGTCGAGTGTAGTGGAATTCGATGTTCGGTGGATCCAGAAAAAAAGAGAAGAAGATACAAACAGCGGCGGAATAGGAAAATTTAATCGGGCAAACTCGATAACGTAAACTCGAATCGTACATAGACTTCTCAATTTCAGCTTGAAGTGTTTTCGATGTCTTAGACCACTGTGCGGCAGTTGGTGTTAGTCTACAGAATTTAGTCATTCGATGCACTAGTGCCCTGATCTATGATTTTTAATCCGCGCGGGATCATCGTCCATGATGTACAAAGCAGGTGACTCAGTGACTCAAGTACTGGCAAGCTTGGAGCCGGAAACGAAAGTAATGAAGTAGCAAATGCAACTTCGTGAACTTCCTCATACAGTGTTGGGAAGGAGTTGAGTTCTGTCTTGGGTGCGCGGCGGTGTGAGGAGTGCTGGGCCACTGCCTATCTTTCGAAAATAGTTGGCTGGTGAGAAAATTTTAAGAGTCTGAAACGAGCCAGCGAGAATCGAGATGAACATCAAGAAATCTTAAACCAGCAGGGACGTACCGATAAAGGGTCAGGGAGGCAACTTTACTCCCCCGCCCCCGTAGGAATTTTTCACTCAGCAGTTGGGAAAATTTACCATTTCAGATTTCAGTCAGGCGAGTTGGGAAAATATAACTAGTTAAATAGTTAAAAGTGTTTTTTTTTTGCTTTGATACTTGGGAATTTCGAGTGGAGTCAGTTGGAAAAATTCAACAGGTCAAGATTTTTTTTTTTGCTTTGATACTTGGGAATTCTTAGTTGAGTCAGTTGGGACTCTCACAATTTTTACACCCCCTCCCCCCTGAAAAAACTTTGGTACGTCCTTGTAAACCAGTATTGAGGATTCTGCATGTAAGATGTGCCAATTCACAATCTTGAAGAAATTGTGAATTGGCACACCCTACATACAGACTTTACTAAGTTTACTCACACTCCAACATGGACAGTGGTGTGTGGTGGGACGTATGGCGATGCACGCATGCCAGAGTGGCCCCTGACACGATGCACCCCCAGCACCGTAAACTACCCTTTCGGGCATCGCATCAGTGCCGAGGGGACCAATATGGACAGTATTGAGGAGTCTTAATGTCTTGACTTAGAAACCCCTACTAATATCCTAAAGAACTTAGAATTTGTGGAAACTGGAGTAATTGGAGATTAGTCCTCTGTAGAGCAACATGGGTGGAAGGAAAGGAGAAAATAACAATACCAGGATGCCGATGCCACAATGCGAACAATAATATGTAACTGGGTATCAGAGGCGTACAGGATGCGCTACGCATCGTACAATGCCGATTATAGTAACTCATAAAACGATTAGTTACATATTATTGTTCCCATTGTGGCATTGGCATCGTGACATCGTCATTTATTTCTTATCACATTACAGGATTTTGCAGTGCTATCTGGATAACTCGCAGGATGACGTATTTTTTACTTCATCGTTTCTTATCTTCACAATGCCTACGATGCATGGACGATGCGATAGCCGGTAACGGTAATCGTCTGTAACCGGGTAGACGATGCCGGTTACAGAAGATTACTATTACCGGCTGTTACAGATACACTCAGTTACTTTTCTCGACGATTATGGACGATGCCGGTTACAGACAATTACGAGTACTGATTGGCATTGTTTCCTTCAATACTCGCCGATTCTGTAACCGGTTACTTTTTACTTACTCAAGCAGGGCTCTGCTGGGTATATTATACCCAGTTACAAGTTACATATCAGCATCATTCTTCTACTACTATCCGGTTACAGTTACAGTTCCTGGCATCGTTGTAATCGTTTTATGAGTTACTATAATCGGCATTGTACAATGCGTAACGCATCGTGCAGGCCTCTGGTTCAAAAATATTTAGTACCCGCATCCCAACGAGATATTTTCAGTAAATTAGTAACATTGAACTAATGTAAATACTGCAGTTTAACGTTAGTAACTTATTGGAAATGTTTCATTGGGGTAATCGATATGTTCTTAAACCAGGGTGTCTAACAGCATGAAAAACATGAAAAACATAAAAATAGCATGAATTTGGTGACAGGTAGCATGAAAGCATGAAAATAGCATGATTTTTGAAAATTTCAGAGAAAATCATGAATTCTCGTCGATTGTAAATTATTTTCTTAATAGCTAAGTTATCAAATCACTCGGGGATGAGTTTTTCAGTGCTGTTCAATGTTGAATGGTTCATGAAAAAATGATAGGAAGTGGCGTGAAAAAGCATGAAAATGGTATGAATTTTCAATAAGGTTATTAGTCTTACGACCGGTTTGATGCAGCTCTCCATTTCTCCCTATCTTCTGAAAGTTCCTTAATTTCGTAATAGCACTTTGTACATTTGACATCCTTGATTATCTGCTCAACATACTGGAATCTTTGCCGACCTGCCCAATTTTTTCCTGCCACTCTTCCTTCTAGCAGCACTGATATTATTCCTGGGTGCCTCAAATTATGCCCTATTAGTTTATCTCTCCTTCTCTTCAGACAATTCCAATATCCATTTTACCGCCTACTCTGTTAAGTACTTCCTCATTTCTTACCTTATCTGTCCATTTGCTGCTAAGTATCCGCCTATAGCACAACATCTCGAACTCAATTACTTCTTATGACTGTTATAGACTTGTTCAAGACTCTTAAAGGCTTACTAAACTTACTGGAGACTCGCTAGAATTGTTAAGACTCGTTTGTTATTATTCTTGACTGAATTAAGCTTGATCAAAACTCTTACAACTTCTTAAGACTTGTTTTATTCATTTCAGCCGCACACTCCTAAAATTTTCTTCTTCTTTTTCTCCTCTGTTTCACCTGTTTCCTTCCACAGTTCCTCGCGATAGCTTTCAAGCATCCATTCCTTTTCTTTTTCTTTGTGTTTCTCATTTTCTTCCCTTTTTTCTTTTTCTTTTTCTCTCTCGTCGGGAGAGGTGGTGCCTCTTTATCGGAAGTAGTAGTCATATCGTTTTCTATCCGTACCGTTTGTTAATTATAAAATTTTTCGTACGCCGGGTTTCTTTTATTTTCGATTTTTCCGTTTTTTCAAAATAAATTAATTTTCATTGTGCATCTTTCACGAAATAAAAAGAAATGTCAATTATGTTATTTCGTATTTCTTTTGTTTCGTTATTTCCTTTTTGTCATGCCTTCTAATATTCGTTTAAGCGGCATGGCCGTTTAAATTCAAAAATGGATTCAGGGTGACAGGTACATGCTGGAGATGATTTAGGTAATTTTCTTTAGTCTTCCCCGTTTCTCGGTTCCGGAACTTTGAGACATTGAGTGAGCTCTCACATCGAGACTTCCACTTCCCTGGTTTTACTTGCACCCTGAATTTGTTCCGTGGAGGTGGTCGGACATTTGCACTCCAGCCTTTTTTGATTTTCACGAACACTGGATATAGTTTTTCTCGCCCTGTGTACGCTTCCCGATTTGTAGTTGGAAAGGTTTATTGGGAGCAGTGCAGGTGTTTTCTTGATTGATCCGAATTTGCTTTTTTTCTGTTTGTTATTTAGGAAAAATATTGACAGAGCCCCCATCAGCCTTGACGTTTAACGTGGGATTGACGTAATGGTTTTTCATGAAACTGCGTATTGTCAAAAACGCCCCTACTGAGAACAGTGAGGTGTTCATGACCAAAGTTCTCATCGCAGGAAGTACATGAAATTTTTAACATTTTCAACATAATATTTGTTCCCACGTTCAACATTAGATTTTAGTACCTACCGCGATTCTGAACAAATATACTTGAAATTTAACTTTGATTTACTGTTCTAAACTGAAAGCAGCATTAAATACAGTATTTCATTCGATGCAGCATGAAATTACCTTTCCAATGATACCAAAATCTCATGTTCGA
This sequence comes from Acanthococcus lagerstroemiae, assembly GCA_031841125.1. Classification (NCBI taxonomy): domain Eukaryota; kingdom Metazoa; phylum Arthropoda; class Insecta; order Hemiptera; family Eriococcidae; genus Acanthococcus; species Acanthococcus lagerstroemiae. The sequence goes on along the minus strand of CM063113.1, from coordinate 27,826,437 downwards.
GAGACATGGGCTTGGTCAAACTCCCCCGCATTTGAAACTATGTAGAATTGTGCGTATGTATGATATTCCCGCTATTTAACTGTTTTCGAAGGGATTTCAGTTCAAACTTTTCCTCTCTGGAAAGGGCAGTCACCCCATACTCATCCCTCGTGTCGCTTGTATGATGTGTTACACATATCACGTGCATTTTAGAAACCGCAAGGGCAAGTGGCATCTGGGAATTCTTTGAAGACGTATCGAGACTTTGCCGAGACTAATTTAGGCTACGTAAAGACACTTTCAGATTCTTTAAAAACTTGGAACTTCGATTGTGGAACTTTGATTTTGATTCTTATGATCATATTTCTGGGATATGAAGAAGGATAGACCAGATACAGTAGTAGCATGTCTCTGAAGAATCATTTACACTTTGTTAGGACTAATTCAGACTGTGTTAAGACCCTTTCTGACTCTTTTAAAACTTAAAACTCTATTCGTGAAATCTTTATTATTCATTCGTAGGACCAATCTTTCTCGGAAGAGGTTAGCCTAAATAGAGTTGTTAGGGACGTCCATTAATTACGTTAAGTGTTTGGGGGGAGGGGGGTTGAGCTGAATCTCACCCAATCTTACGCGAGGGAGATGGGGTCTCGACAAATATCACGTAATTTTTGCTAAATCAGAGCGAAGTTGAAGAAGCTGATGATTTTATTGAAAATCACATCGATACGTAGGTTCAAGTAGTCACTCTTGAGACCGTGCATAAGTCTCCATGGACTGAATTAGAATAAATATTCTTTTATTAATTTTAATATTTCCCATTTAAGAATTATTTTATTGTTAAATTTTATCACTGTGATTTTAGACTACAATCTAAACAATCTTAAATACTAGTCTTCACTAGTCTTAAATAAAAATAATAATGCAGATTGTGTTGTTTAAATAACTCCAACACATTTACACTGAAATTACAAATTTTGAAAAATCTCACGTCAGAGATGGGGTCGGGGAGAGGAGCCAAATCTCACGACATCTCACCAGGGGGAGGGGGTCAGAAAATCCTCAAAACGCCTCAGGTAGTTAATGGATGCCCCTTAATGGAAGACTCATTTCGACTTCGTTAAAACTATAATTGAGACCGTGTGAAGACTTGTTCTGACTCTTAGAATTATTGTAATTTCGATAGTGGAACCTTGATCTTGTCCTTTGAGACCAACGTTCTCAAATCTTAGATACATGGAATAGTTAGGGTATCGGATGTTTTTCCTTAACATGCATCTTGGATATAGAGAAGAAGAGAACTAAAGATCATGGCTTTTGAATCCGCCATCTGTGCTCCCGGCTTGGTTTGAGGCTGAGGCTGTGGATTAGGCTGGGTTTTTATTATTTAGGTATTGAAACATGACTATCAAAACTGCGATGAGACGGTTGGCCCCATTGGTTTCCCTCGTAATCCACCGCCATACTACTACTACTAAAACCCTTGAAAGATGGCATAAAATAATGTACATGAACGGTTTAAGGGCGAGGGCGGGGATTCCCTCACTATGCCACCTTTAATGGATCAGTCCTTATAATTTTTGATTTTAAAACCTTAATGGTGGGTTCGGTTTGGAAGCTAATTCTAAAGCGACCCGAACATGATATTTATTCAACGTTCAGTCATCGGGTTCTTTTCATACCGAGCTGGACTCGGGACACTCTTAATTAATGGAACTATTTCACGGTATTCAGTTTAGTCTGCGCCGCGTGATTTTCATCCTGGTGTACGATTTCAGTGAGTTCAGCCGTGACGAGAGGTAAAATGACAAGCAAATAACCGATGGTGGTGGGAGGTGCGAGGAGTTATTCAGTCATTTGCCAACATCAACTAAACCAGAGTCCCAGCTTCTAGTATTCAGCAAACTAAGCATTTTAATATAATGCAGTAACTCGTGTCTAAGCATTTTAATACAATGCAGTAATTCATTGAAAAATGAATGAAAAAAAAAGGTATATCGCTATTTTTGTGACGTTTAAAATTCTCGGCTACACTAGCTAAACATGTTCTCTCTAGTCTTGTGTGCTGTAATGGCTATAGATTGTAGGTTCATCACCTGCCGTGCGCAGCAATTTACTTCACAAACATCTGCCTGTCGACCGACTTGGGCAAAGGTGAAGGTGCTTCACTATTCGTATATTTTGTATCATCCATCGGTTCGAAGAGTTTCCATTGATCCAGAATTCAAAAATGAAGGGAATTTTGTAAGAAAACTGCCGCTCCTAACAGTTATTAGGTTAGCGATCTGAACTGTACCAATTTATGAACGCTGTATGTGCTTTTTTTTCGAGATCATAATATTCTGGCGTATCGGAAACGAGCTCAAACTGCATTTGTGATGTTCGAAGATATTTTATAGGCGAATTTAGGAAACATGTATTTCAAGTTTTTCCCTTCGTTTTGTTTTCCGTTTTAATACCGACAGAGTGAGAGAGAAAGGAAAAGAAGACACGTAGTTCACGGTTATTAAACTCCGGACGGTACGGCGGACGGAATTCGCCAGCAAATAACCAAGTTTTACTATTGTTTCGTTAATTTTCAAAATGATAAATAACGCTCTTCATAAAAATTGGCCATCCGGTTAGCAGCGAACTATGCTAAAATGTGTAACCGAGAGGAGCGTCTCCATTTATACAAGCTTTTAACAAAATTTCGCATAAATAACTTCGCTTTTGCAGCTTCTCATTATTCGAACATCTGGGCGTAAAATTGGGCAGGCTAATATCGATGTCGAAATACTGGACTTAGAAATGAATTTTTACTCATTTTCGAGGAGGTTGCGGTAATTAAATGGACGTGTTTTTAAAACGTGCGCGTCGAAAAGTTTGTGTGACAAATTAATGTTCGTACAATTGTCATGGTCGAACACAGAGAAGCTTAAGGGATATTGCCACCTCCTTGGCTCAGCAGTGTAACCAAGATGGAACAATGCCGTGCTCGAGAAAAGAGGTCCGAAATCAGTCTAAATTTGGATCCCATTTCTCGGACATCTCGCTGTGTTGGTTTCCATGTTTTGCAGGGACAGCGTGGATGTATTGCTTTCAGTTCAAAGAAGTTACTAACATTGGGTGTTAACTGAGTTATATTCATACACTATAATCTTCTGCTTGAAGTAATGCAATCCCGAGTTATAGCGAAGCACACTTATAAAATATGTGAAACTGGAGGGAGAGGGTTGCTAATTTACTAAGTTCTGCAAACTATGGAAATCCAAACCCACATTTTTCCAAATTTCTCCCACTTGATTCTAGAAGATTACCACCGGCAATCCCTAATATCATTCGGGGCACAGACTTAACCGTAAATGCATCCCATCATTGTACACTTCGGTTACTACAGTTACAACTCGCTTTTTCCAGAAATTATGTGCAAAAGAACGAGCACATGCTACTTTTTCCCCGAAGTGTGTTTGTGGAAAACTAGCTTTGTAATTTTCCATCTCAGAGCCAGCGATCCTGTCGGCTGTTTTCTGCGACTGATGTACGAATTTTGGCTTGTGACGTACATTTGTGTATCTGAAGAGGATGCTGTATGTATCGTTTAAACCGAGGGGGAGTTACGTCAACGCTAAAGGGAAAAGGCCCTGTTTAAATTTCGTTCCATTATAGAAAACGTTAACTAAACGAAATCATCCCCCCTATTCTGACGCAGACCCATTCGGGGCGTTTCCGGGATAGGGGGTGCGGTGTCCCGGGGCCAATTTGGCATGCGTGCATCGCCATACGACCCTCTATCATCGAACTAGAAGAAATCGAAATTTCGGATACAACTTGAAACTATTACGGAGTTTTTTGATCACCTGTTCAACGATGTTAAGATTAGTCTGGTCAATTTTGACTAGTTTGACATCTTCCTGAAGAGCTAAAGCGAGGGCTTCTAACTCTTTTGCCCTGGCTCATCAACCAGTTATGTTTGCCACCATCACCGTCAACCTGACTTAATCTTCAACGAAGTAAGGAAAACGTGAACGGAGTTAAAATCAAAAATTTTGAGAAATCTTTGACCGCTTGCACCCTTCTAAAAAGTTGGAAAGCGCCATCGCTAAGAATTATTTTTGAGGGGAAAGACGGTAGACAGCAAACATGCCGACTAGAATATTAAGTAAATCTGCTGAAACTTGAAGAAGAAGTCCTCCTTTTCCCAAGTCGAGCATTACCTCAGAGACGTCGGAGAGGCTGTTAAGGTTGTCAGCCTTCTTCTCGTCGTCTCGTCTTGCCGAATAAACGGCCTAGGTCGAAATATAGCGAGTTGCTTCTTGGGCTCGAACCCGGGACCTCCGGATTCCAAGACCAGCGCGCTATCCACTCAAAAATTTGTCGAGTGTCAGTTTGCCAAGCAGCATGAGGGTTGGCACCCTTCAATCCTCCCGTGGCGAGGGCCTCGAGTTGAATTCAGTTAACTACGATACGTTTGGATTGGGAATCGAGGAATTTTTTAATTTCAATTTTTGTATAAAAATGTGTCGGATTTGGATCCTTTGTGGTTTTTTGGTTCACATATTTTGTTTGTCTAGATTTACAGAATGAGTACATTAAATGGTCAATATTAGTAATTCAGGATTGGTTCAAGGCAGCCCGATGACCACCAAAAAGGTCCAGACAGGAAGGTTTTTCTTTGATTTTTATTGCTCAAGAAGGTCGTTCAAGAAAACACATCACTTGTGTACTCATCTTTTTTCTTACCTAAATAATGCACACCCTCAGCATCATTGGACGTTTTATGAACTGACCACTTATTACCCCGTAATAGAGAGGCCATGAGCTTTTTTGCTCGTTCACTTTTCCTTGTCATTTAGTTTTGTACTTCCTGGGCATAACCTTTGCAATTTTATCCCAAATTATCTCCGTTGTGAAAATTGGTTGCTCTATATGCCTGGAGTACTGATTATGTTTGGTTTCCAAAATTCCAAATTTGCATAAGAAAAATTCTCTAAATTACCAAATTTAAGTAGCTCTTTCGACGATAGAGGGGCGTATGGCGATGCACGCACGCCAAACTGGTCCCGAGACACCGCACCCCCTATCCCGGAAACGCCCCGAATGGGCCTGCGTCAGAATAGGGGTAGTTTAAGGAGCTCTAGCCCGACACTTATTGGGAGTTGAACGTAAGTTAACATTTTCTTGGTGTCTTACTTGAATACTGTTCAGTCATTCAGTTCTACTTTCAATATTATAATAAACAAAGAAGGTTTAAGGGTGAGGGTGCGAAAGAGGGGTTATAATACCCTAAAATATTTCTTCATCCAATGTTTTCAAAATTCCATTTATTCGACCAAATTATAGGAGCGAAAATTTTTTCCGCTTATTCAGTACGCCTTGGGATACTATTCGACGACACTTCTCCTTCCCCATTTCGTGAGAAGGGTCTCAAGAGATCTCCAATAATGAATTTCCATATATTCCCAAAAAATATTTTGAACTTTGAAGTGAGAAAGTTCGAGTCAAGTTGAGAATTTCAAAGTGATATGAGAAAGTATTGGACAAAGAGGTTTTGAGAAGATGTGCAGACCTTAAGGCAGGGGTCGGCACGTGCGCCCGCGGCGGATTTCCGATGCGCTCTCAGCGTTATATGGTCAAACACAAAACACATGAGGGCTTGAAAGCACGGGCAGACTATGACAGACAGGCGGGGTGTAAACTTAACTCTATCGGGTTCCGCAGGGTTGCCAACTGCTGGGATAAGTACCTGAATGCAGAGATTTTCGGAAGTATTTTCACATTGCAGGATTTCTGCAAGGATTTTGATGTAGTCAGGAATTTTTGGAAATTTAACAGGTATTTTTGTATTTTCTTCTATTTTACACAGTGTCTGGATTTACAGCCGTATTTTCAATCAACACCCTTATATGGAAAAATCACTTAAAATTGCACTTAAGTAACCTCCTGCTCTTAAAGAAAGTGTATTCAACACCCTGATGATGAGGTACGTTCTTGAAAACTTGTTTTTCAATATTAAAATTTTTACGAATTAGTAAATTTTTATTTTTATTCCACTATGAAGACTTGGTAATGTATGTTGATTCCTGGGTAGGGTGAGGGAGTCAGGACGTGTCGGAACTCAGCGTAGGTGTATTATATGGATAGCTGGTTATCAAATATGATGCAGTAGTGCACCACTGTGATACAACGATCGCCGCGAAAAATCTTCAGGTGTTTTTTGGTCGGTGCAGGTTTCTTTTTCAATAATGCAGGTATTTTTCTAAAGATCAGTTGGCAACACGGGCCCGGTTGTACCGTCAGTCAGTGTGTTGCGATACTCAAAGTAAAGTAGCTACATGCTTGTGTCGTTAGTTTTAACTAAAGTCATATTTTTGACGTGAATTGTTATATTGCGTTTCCAACTTGAGTAAAAGACCAAGGACTTACTATTTTAATGACGAGTCGGAAGAACAGTTCTTTTTTATTGAGTTTAACGGAAAAAGTATTGCGTTAACCATTCATGCGCCCTTCAAGAGAAAATTATTTTAGAATGGGCCCTTAGGCTGAATAAGGTTGCCGACCCCTGCCTTAAGGTGTCATGGGCGGAAATTAGGGGATATCATTTTTCGATATAGCATCAATTCATAACCTTCCACGTCTTTTGGATAGCTTAACAAAGATCTTGCTGGTCAGGAAAGTGGAAGAGGCAAGTTTTTAATGTATAGGGAGGTTTATTGAAGGGTTAATAATTTTACATGATAATCTGGCTCAACGTCAACGTAGTGGTGGATCCAGTGTTTCAGTATAGGCGGAGTTGAAAACAAAATTCTTCGTGCAAGCAAGCAAGAATAAATAAATAAATAATAAATAAAGCTCATCTGAGCATATTTTAGCCATTGTTATGGCTTTGTTTAATTTTTCATCCCCATCCCTCCCTTGTGAAACTACTTTCCAATTCACGGGTTTCTATTGAGACTCTAAAAGTTTCTGGACTTCTTCAAAACTCATATTAGACCCCATACACAGGAAATTCCGGAATGAATTTGGCCTTTCCTCTCCTAGATTTTCAAAGAGTGAGCTATTAATATCTTGTATGGTAGTTTTTGGATGTGCTTATTACCTATACAATTGTCAAAATTGACGGGGTATACATTTTGGGCGTCAAAGTTCTCACTGTGTACTTGGCTGAGTTGTAGTGCTTTTCAAACGTTTCTATATTACTCTTGTTCTGTAAAAGTACCATGGGGCTATACTGTGGAGTCACAATCGTTACTGAATCTGTTGTAATGCATGTTACGCTTCTTTGGGACGTCACAATTAGAATGTTATGCCGGAGATACAGTACTGTAACCTTGGACTCCCTCTCCCCGCTTCGAAAACTTGTGTGATCCACCTTCCCATGTTTTTATTCTTCTTCCTTCACTCAATTTTCCAAGTGTTTCAGGGTTTCGATTATTTTTTTACCAGAAGTTCCAAGCCCTCCTGAGTTCCAGTTGCTGCATAGAAGAATAATCTCAAATACGGAAAATCTCTCAGGACCCTCACTTATTAATGTAAACGGGTGGGGAAGACACCAACAGACTTGCTAGATAATGGAGTAATTTCGACATAGATGGCCTTCATCCTTCTATTACAGGTTATGGAAATTAAAATAGAGAAAATTTGACGTAGTGATGGATGAAGTTGAGGCAGTAAAACTCGCATAACCAGTGGCATAGCCAGGATTTTCCCAAGGGGGAGGCAAAGTAAGATTTTCAATGGAGAAAAACTCGAAAATTGAGGTATTTTTAAAGAATCGCCGATATTAGAGGACTATTTTATGAAAATGTAGGTAAAATTACTGTTCGTGCGAAATTATTTCGAGGAAACGTGTTTTAAAGGCGAAAAATTGTTCATTTTTGCATATTTTACATTCAATTTCAGGTGGCTTGGGAGGCATTCGCCCTCTGACTACGCCATTGCACATAACAGAGAGGTAGTTATTTCCTAGGCTATTTTGAAACTTGATTCTAGAGGTTCTGTTTTCCCTGGAAAATGAGTCAGTTTCACATCCTGCGAGGTTCCATATTACCTCCCGAAGTTGTACGCGGACGCTGGAGTCATGGACACTGACTGGGTGCATTACTAAACCCATTATGTTCCTCCTCTTGGAAAGGGGGTTTTCCTCTCTGTGGAAGTGTCTTGCCCCCTCTGGAAAAAAGTCGGCCGGCGCCCTTTGCTGAAGTGGAAATTATGAGCATGCTCACAGCGCTAAGCTCGTTCAATTCTCGTCTCTTAAGACCCGATCGACTGCGGTAATCCGACGTAACTTTGTGATGAAAAACACAAGTCGATCGGTTGCTACCCCGATTTTTGCCCGCCAAACTTTCAAACGACTTTTCGATACTTCGACACCATTGTATTCGAGAGAGTCGGGCTCGAGTCGATTCGCAGTTATGTACCGCTGAGGATGCTCGATATCCAAGCTCTCTCTTTCGCTGCTCACTCAATCGTGACCGTATACGTTCGGACGACTTCTGGCTTTTCGAAATATGTTCGCCACCGACTGCTCTGTTTCACATTCCAGCGGATCCCCGGATTACTAGTGCTCCGACGGCGAAGCCAGAGAGGCACGCCCGAGCCAGCCGAACCCATCCCGAAGGGGCGACCTCGAACACCTGTACGCGAACGCGGGCCGTTGATGGCAAAGAGATGGCTGTTTCTTACCTTGAGGGCGATCGCGCCTCCAGAATAGAGCAACAAAATCGTCGGCCACAGAAGGAACATCTCGAGCTGAGACACACACTCACTGCACTCGCGAACTGATAACGTAGTAGATTTTCTCGGCTCGCGCAATCGAAACTATGTACTCAATGGATACGTATTAGAAGGCGGAAAAGGCACGCGGCACGTTGGCAAAAATTGTGACGGCCAAAACTTCTCCGGGAAGGAGAACAAATGGCCCGAAGAAAACGCTGCTCGAAATTGGCGTTTTCGAAAAATCAGAAAAACGACGAACAAGAAAGAAAAGTAAAAAAATGCACGCGCGTAGTAGCGTTCTTCGTGGAATACAGCGAACGGTACGACGACGGGAGAGTTGAAAAAGTGTAGTTTTTACGTTTGTGGCGAAAAATCGATGGAACTGGTGAGTCAGTGAGGGAAGATAGCGCACCTTTTTCAGGGTGGAAAAGGCGAAGAACTTTTGTCACGGCTACACGAGAGAGGAAGAGAGAAGAGCGCGAGAGCTTTGTGAAGTTGCAAACAGACGACGCGCACACGCAACGACCGGCGCACTGGCACTGTCGCTCATCGGACGCTCGCTTGTTTTGTTTGGTACCCGAAGTTACGGGTAAATCGTCGTAGAAACGCCGCACCGCGCCGCATCGCCTCCGCCGCCGCTACGCGGTACGCGGTCGTCCCCGGTGTGCCGCACCGCAGTGTTGCCAGGCAGTGAATCCGAAAAGCGGATTGACATTTCGCTGTGTAGCCAGAGATTGATACTGACAGCACTTCCTCATCGTTAATACTCTCTCGTACTCGAGCCATGGACTACGGAGTGCCTCCTACACCCGCCAGTTCAGTGTGGTCAACTGGTAGACTATGCCGAGCGATTAAAGGAGAACTATCAGCCGGTGGAAAGTGTATCGGTTTTCTTCAGTACTGTTCGTATTGCTCATGGTTGAAGGGATCATCTGAAAAGTGGTTGGAAAGCACCACTGAGTGTCCAAAAATGACCTTTACAACTTCAGCATAGCTGAATTCTCAGTGTTTATTAATACAAAAGGAATACCTTCTGAGGTAGACTTCGATAAAAATCCCTAAAAATAAACTAGATCGCGAGTTGAATCAAATTTACAAGCTGACAGAAGTGTTGCAGATGGAGGGTTAGTATCTCGCGCTAATGAGAGTGTGGGAGCAATAGAATTATTTTGTCCTCCTCTCCAGTTTCAACAACGAGAAAAAAAGGAAGACTGAGAACTCACTTACGTGAAATACATTACCAGCAAATACGATGTACGCCAATTTTCCTTCAAACATGCAAGTGAGACGACTTATTTTCTTCTGAAAATACTTTGGTGACCATCACAATCGAAGTTTGTGGATGGCAAAGATACTAGTTACATGCTTGCAATTTTAAATTTGAGCTTAAATATCAGGATATAATATTGTGTACGTGTGTTCCATTTATTGGTGGCTTATATGGAAATTATGAATGCTATACTTATACTTGGTTGTAAATTCAGTTGTCTTGATTTTTAGTAGCTTATGTTTTCCTCTGGGTCTGGTGTCAATGACAGTATTAGTATCCAAGTTGCACTTATACTTCCAGGCTTCTTAAAATGTTTTCCATTATATTTGTAACTCTTACTATTTCACTTCATACACGCATGACTTCAATGTTATAACGAGTTATTGGATCAACTTAGAACGAAGAAAGATTCTTGAGTATCTAAGTGCTGAAGTTTAGTTTCTTAAGGGGCCAGATATATTCTTCTCCCTTTCAACAGGGGCCTGAAAGGCGTTCATCTACATTGAAATTCTAAATTAATGAAAACACATTAAACAAACTGTCTAAATAAAAGTCTCTCTGTGGTTGAGTGGTATCGTGCCTGCCTTGCATCCTTACAAAGCTGGTTCGATTACTAGTTATGGAAAACTAGTGAACACACGAGTGTAGCAAGAACCGAAGGAGGAGGAGGGGGGAGCAATCGACATTTCTTCAAGCGGAGGGAGCAACAAACGTTTTAATCCCCTTACCCTCCATCTTTTACCCATGAGAAAATACTTATTGGGTTCCCTCTCCTGAGAAATCGCACTGGTCAAATGTAGTGTCACATTTTCATGACTCTTGAACTTCGAATCACGTGTTCTCAAAAAACAAGAAGACATATATTAATACCTCCGGAGCTCCGTGCGGTTAAACTTTGACATGTATTCGCGTGTTTCTACACCACAGAGGGGATCACAAAATTTTCCCTCCTGTGGGCCCCCAACTTTTTTTATCAACTGGAACGTTTTGGAATTGATTTACACGGAATTTCTTCACACTATGTTAAAATTTGGTGGCGGGAACTGTCTCCCTTCAGAAACTATTAGGGAATTAAAAATCTGAAATTTCCAAAACGAGCTCAAAATGCCTTCTATGTATTTAATTGCGTATTAGAAGAAATATTTAGAAAACTGGAATAGGAAAATATGGGGATACAGATAAATTGTGAAAAACTCAACCGTCTCAGATCGAAGATATAAAGATGCTACAGGAAATGTGGAGATAAATTAACAGAGGTAAGTGCAGAGGTGGGTTTATAAATAATCACATGTAAAACAAAACTATTATCCAATATGGAAGGGGAATGTATACCACAATGCAAGGAACTGAAGTAGAAAGAATCTCCGAATTTGACTATTTGGGACAGATACAATTGTTTGAAGACAGATTAAATAGAGGAATAACTAAATGAAAAGCATGGGTAAGCTTCTGGACTTTGAAAAACATGTATAAAGGAAAAATGAAGATTGAAACAAAGACGAAAATATTGAAAAGATGCACTCTACCAGTCCTCACCTATGGAGTCTAAACGTGGGCGCTAATGATGTAGCAAATAAAAAGGTTAACTACCATTGTGAGAATAGGGACGAAACTAAGGGGTGGCACGGGAGAGTAGCTCCGCCGGAGTTGGAAAATTTTTCGTAGTTGGATCAAAAGTTGGGAAAATTCAACAAGTCAAAAGAGATTTCGAGCTGCCCCCCCCCCCGTCTAACTCACGTAAGCAGACTCACTTTAGCCCACGGTCTAGACGAGTCGCGAAGCGGGTCAGCTAGTACAGTATATGACATGAGCATGGAGAAAATGTGCGAAATTTAGCGTGCGCTGACGGCGTTGTTTTCAACTCTACGAAAATTTTATAAAAAACCTTTTTTATGTAAATTTTAACAAGAAACAACTTTTGTTTAAAATCTTTTTCCATAAAACGTTTTCTACGCGAGATATTTCCGAAAAAGTGAATTTCGGAGTCTTTGAAGCCCCCTGGTGGGCTTAGCTCCCCCGGAATCGTGTGGAATTTTAGTATATTAATTAAGGAGTCATTCCGAAGACATTTCAAAAAAAAAATTTTTTGATATCATTTATGTCCATTTCCTGACATTTTCTTGTCTAATTTTCCTGGAGTAATATAACTCCCAGATTAATTAATTCAGAAGGTGGTTCACTTGGAGACCTTCTAACTGACTATCGAATAACGTTTCGCCGTTTATGTAAACCCACTTTCATTACTGATGTCCTGCTTAGACTGATGCCGAAAAATGAACCGTCCATCTTAAATTCTGTAATTGGCGAATGTTTCTTGTTCCTCTTGAAAATTTAGATTTTTATACGTAACGCAGTTTGAAAAGTTAATCTTTATTTACTGTGATATGGAATAATTTAAAAATAAATTGATAACTGAATAAAAGTTTAAATTCATATTTATCATGCACAATCGGATTTACTTGGAACTTGTGTTACAGCTAATACAAACCCGAAGAATTCAGAAAAAATTGGTAATCAGTAAAAGGGGCGTTATCCTGGATAACGTTGTTTTCCCACCCGCTCTATCTCAATTGCAAGGGAAAATAATGAAGTTTAAACACATTCAGCAGCTTTTTACGAGGAAGAAACTCGCGTTTTTATTTCTGATTTAGAAAAATTAATTATCGCCGTTTCTCACTCTCCTCCGTACTTTCAATCTTATTTTAATCTCCAAATCAACATAATACTTATTCAAAACTGAAACTAACGTAGCAGTATGTGAAAACGTCTCATTCCATTTTTCATTCCAGCAGTCGCAATTTTTTTTTTCTTTTTTCTTTTTTATGCTGCTCCCCAATCCACTCGTTTGTCACGAAAAACCGTTGAACCGCTGTCCTCAATTTACGACGGGCGACAATATTCGTGTATGCATTTTAACGATGTTTTGGACTTATTGACGTGTGTTTTTTGAATGTACGTCGTATCGCTTTCACCGGGTCTGGAGAAGGCGGCGTCATCGTCCGCTTTTCAATTTTTTATTCGTTGTTAAAGTTTCAGAATTGAACGAGTATACGAGACATCGACATGGTGAGACGGTGGCGTGTAATTTAAAGACACAATTTTCGATCATTTTCATATATCACTGGTATACATACCTGTCAGGTGTTACGTGAGAATCGTTGTCGAGTACATTCCAGGGTCCTTTTGGTATAATGAGCACTCGGGGAGAACTACGGTGAAATTTCAACTTTAATTTTGTGTAGCAGTCGACTCGATGAAAGATGAAAGAACTGGGGAAAAAGAGAAATACGTAAACCCAAATAGTAGCGGGGTGTATGGAGAAGTGGTGAATTGTTGAATATGGTCGCCATTTAATATTTTAAATTGAACGCGCCTTTTCGTAAGTAAATAGAAATTCTTTACATTAAAATGGCGTGTGTCAGTTGACTCCGTGATCGGTTTGTTTATTTACAGGAAGGATATTAATAAGCCGGAGAGAATGGGCCTGAATATTGAGAAGTGACGTATAAAGATAAATTTATTCGTTGATAATCCACATATTGGGTTTGTATTTCATACACAGATAAATGAGAACTACAAATATACCAGACCATACAGTGGTCGCACCGAATCCTGTAACAACATCGAAATTTGTGATAGGTTGGTCTCGAACAGTAATCGCCTGGATGCTCTTTATAACCCATGTAAGAGGAGATGCTAGGTTCATCGCTTTCAAAATAGGATGTTGGCCTTCCAATGGCCATAGAAGACCTGAAATCAATACGAAAACTTGTAAAATACAGGGTCGACTTGGAACTCTTCCAGTAAGGAAAGTCAGTTTTTTATTGTTACACATAGTTTGAAAATCTGTCACACAGAGACGAAAATAAAGGGGCACGGGAGGCAGCTTGCCCCCAAGCCGCGAGTTGGGAAATTCTAGTAGATAAATCAAAAGTTGGAAAAATCCAACAGTTAAAGGTTTTTTATTATTTATTATTATTTTTTGCCAATACAAACAATTTTTGATACTTGAGAATTTTGACTTGAGTCAGGCGGGAATTTAACAATTTTTACCATTCCAGAAAAAACTCTTCGCTACGTCCCTGCTGCCACGTTGTCAGGCTTAGAACTAGATCTTCTTTCTACAAGCAAGAAGATCTTGAGGCCATCATTTATCCTTTAGTTTCTCAAGAACATTTTTTGCCATGTCTCGAAATCCTCCTTTACTGGTGCCATATTCACAGCTGGATGTCGGCGATTGTAGCAATTATGTCTCACTAGAGCTCTGCATCCGTGAGCTTGGTAAGCCGCCATTTCTACCCGTACTCTTTTCCGACTACTAGCAAACGTATTGCAGAACAGGTCGCAAGCAACGATCGAGGTTGAACGGGGAATGACGGGATATAGTCTGTCTCACGAAAAAAGGGAGTGACGTTACTCATAGAGGTGCACGACGCGGGACCACAGACGAGAGAAGGAGGGAATCGTTGTACTTTCATTGGTGCACTGGATATGACGTCGCTCACTTCTTTCGTAAGACAGACTATAGAAATGGTGACTTAGCATATTCGGGTGTGTTGCCCCCTAGTTTCAGGGATATTTGGCCATTGCTTTCCCCATGGTTTGTTGCGTTTGAGTATTTCCTTCGCGGTGCCAAGGACGTGTGCGTATATGAGTCGTTACTAGTCACGTTACCCGATGATTCGAAATTCACTATACGGCGCATTATTCTGCGTATCGAATTTTTTGTCGTCGGGCGCCAAAATGACTGAATATGGCGTACCGATACTCGGGTGTTTTCAGTCGCTCAAACCACGTATCTCACATGAGTAAGCCAATCACGCGGCCCACACAGCACTGCACCAGTCTTTCAAATACCGGTGATAACGTGTTGTGCGAAAGTAATGTCCTGCTCTTGAGAACTGGCGGAAAACTGCTGAGTGCGTTATTTACCCGCCGTAGTTGGCTCTCTGTGGTCGCTCTGTTCGCTATTCACGACCCCCCCCCGTGCCATTTCAAACCGGCTATTTGCGCCATTGGGGACGAACCCATATGCAGCGAGGAGCAGTTACTCCACATGGGAGTTTCTATGTGGTGCGTAACTCCATATGAAAAAAATTGCACGAAACTAATGAAACTAATCAGAGTAAACAAGTGAATTTTTTTCGAAAAGTGTTTCACTACTTTTACAAAAAAGTATGATATCTGCTTGAAAAATTTCATCTCGGTCCATATGGGATATATAAACTTTGGCGTCTTTGATTTGTGCTTATACATAGTGATCACTTCAACGGTGGCGATCATGTCGACTGGTGCGATCTTGTCCCACCCGTAACTAAGGCGGCTCTAAAGGGAGGTGTAACGGACAGCCATTTTGATCGCAAGAAAAGCATGTATACGATTTCTCATTATCAACACGCATTTGTTTATTTCTTGCAATCAAAATGGCTGTCTATTATACCTCCCTTTAGAGCCGTCTTACTTTAACTAGGCGAGGTGGTCAAGGTAGTTCGCTGTGTTTGCGGGGAGGGAGACATAACTCGTTCACTAGCTTTTCGCTTGTGAATCAAATCCACTTCGCAAGAATGCGAGGCGGGCATGATACCAGCTCGCCAACGGAACGACATCTCAAAATCTTGGAGAAACAAAATTCTGTCAGGAGTGCCAAATACCCGTACTGCAATGACATTCACCGTGCCAAGTAGGATTTAAACGTTACAAAAATTTAAAAAGGAACTCAGTTCATTATTTTTACTTCAGATTTCTTCCATTCGTATTTATTTCCCTGTTCCTGAAACTTGAAGCCTAAATTCTTCCAGAATATATCACTGTTAGGAGGATATACTGCTTGATATTCTAATTGAACGGCTATAAATCAGCTCAGTCTAGGAGTAATTACTCAAAGCCGATAAGGCACGATTTCGCTTCTTCAAGAAATTAGGTATAATATGTATTGATGAGTTTCAACATTCGCACTACTGGTTGAAAAATTGAGTAGATGGAGAGAGTCTTTTTTTTTTTTTTTTTCGTTTCTTCGTAACTGAAGCTTGTAAAATTTCAGTCAGTATCTTCCGGGATATGCCAGTCGTCTCCTCCCCTCCATGAAAACTGATTTCTGCGGACAATGCCTATTGTTATAACTGGACTCATTGCTACCATTCTGCGGTATTGTGTATAACGTACCTGAGGCGAAACTGGTGAACATACCAATAGTATTTCCCGCCAATGTTACTACTGTGACATTCTGGAACGCCATCGAAGTTGCGACACCTAGCATCAGACAATAATATATTTGGATGAAAGAAGTGTTATATTCATTCTAGATTATGTGAACATTGTTGTACGAGGGCGATAATGTTATGTCGGCAGTACATACACTCTCGCCGAGATGATGCGAGACATATGGCGAGCGCGAGAGTGTACAGACTGTCTCGTCTCGTGCTCGCTTTGAAAACGCTCGACTCACTGTTGGTTTTCTGTCAAATCTCGCTCTCTCACCATGTCTTGCATCATTTCTGCGAGAGTGTACTGGCGGCAAGGACACGAGGCGAGATAAGGCGATACGAGATATATGGGGTGTCCAATCTCGCGTTATCCCAACGAGAATGTACTGTTCATCACTCGCAAACTCTTGTCTTGGTGCATGTCTCGTCAAGTCTCATTTCGCATCATGACGGCGAGAGTGTACTACTGTGTTCTCGTCGAGATGACGCGAGACGAGGAATAGATGGAGCGATCGCAAGTCTCGTCCCAGCTCGTGCCATTTGACTCGTGCAAAAAACTGAGAAGTGGAGCATTCTCGAGGCGAAGCGAGATAACGCGAGCATGAGACGAGACGGTCAGTACACTCTCGCCATGTCTCGCATCATCTCGGCGAGAGTGCACTGCTTGCATTAGGGTCTTCGTTTCCACCACTTCCTGACCATCGCTTCGCTTTTTTTAGTGCTTAGCTTGGTGCTCTCGCCACACCTCTGTCTTTCTACCGATGTATGTAGTTGACGGGGGTACTTAGCTACTTATTTAGCCAGTGACGATGACCGCTTGCCTGTCTGCCTATACAACTAGATAACTGACGGCTTATCTGCCTGTCTGTCTGTCAGTGTCATGTCTCAATGTCTGGTGTCATTGTCTCTGGTGAGTAGAAAGTTGGGTCTCTAATACATATATCGATTATAGAAAGATGAATTTCAAAGTATTGTCCGGCAAAGGGCCAGAGACGGCCCCTTTTGAGTCAACTTTAGTCTTGCGACTCGATTCTTCGCTTATATTTTTCTGCAACGACTCAGTAATTGAGTTTTTTACTCGACTCTCAGCTGGACGATCTACTCTGACTCCGACCCCTCCACTGAAAAAATCTAGGTATCCTTTTGCCTCGCAATTCAAGTGCTACTTAAAATTTCATCTTTCAGAACACGATCTGTGAGAGCATAGGTACCTCTTGCAGTGAACATTTTCATGATGTTACAGTTGAATCTGACAAATAGTACAAAATGAACTCGATAGGCAAACGGAGACATTTAGCAGCCATTGCTTGAATTATTTATCAGGATATTTGTTCTTCGATCTACCTGTGTATTTCAAACGTAACCTTTCTGATGATATATTTTTTCACTGCACCTGATTTCAAGCCCTCTGAAGCGTGCACAGGTAAATTAACTTGTACTTTGCTTACCAATAAGCAGTCCTAGAAATCCAATGATGAATAACAGCGCACCCACGATTATTAAATTTCCTTTATGTGGGTTATCAAAGACCCAGTACATAATTAACATCATCATGGGGATTCTTAACATGTGCATAAATAGTTGTACTAGAGTGAAACTGAACATATATTCTTTCACTGTGACACCTAGACAGGAGAAAATTAGAATTATTAAATTTTTTCTATTTTGGATCTAGTTGAATGCAGATGTCGAGATGAGCAGTTACCTGCGACTAGCATTCTGTCGATTGTCCCGGAAAATTTTTCGTCCGAACTTGTTATAATTGCTGCAAATAAGGCGAGCCCGAAGGAAAACCTGAAATTGTACTCATTTTATGAACGCGTATTTGCGATGTTGATATGACCCAACTTCTACGTATAGAAATGGTCAGGGCCGTACCCCTGGGAAAGCTAGATGAGATTAAGCATCCCTTGAAAATAATTCAGCCTTCTCTGGATCTGGTAGCTATTTTATTGTCCCGTCATGGTGTGGGTCTACGGATGTAAGGCCTCATCTACATTACAGTTCTAGTTATGTGCCTGCAAATGGCACAGGATGTTGATCCTTATTATGTTACAAATGTTATACCTATAGAATATTGTATACTTACATGCATAATGCAGCAGGTGTTACAGAAGCTAAAGTAACTGTTTTTTCGGTTCCTATCACGTTTAAAGCTTCTTCATACTGGAAACATGAGTATTGTTCTCAATTATAAAAGAGAGTAGACTATTCCAGGGAACTATCTCGAATGATGGAAACGTTAAATAAGAAATCAGTTGTTTTCTTAAAGAGAAATTACTAACTTCATGACTTGATTGGATATAAGTAGCAAATATGTTTTTAACAAGGTCAGAATTTTGTGTCACTTATTATTAGTTTTGAAAAAGTCGCAATTTTCTGAGAAGAACCCTTTTGTAATGCCAGTGTCATCATCACTCCAGGGATGAGATCCTGGCTTGGCCCTGTGATATTCAGTCTCAATTATGAATCACGTATTCTATTTTTACATACGAATTATTTAAGTTGTTTCCGGTATCACAACATGCAATTAACCAACTCACCTGAATGGGAAACGCATTTCCTAATGAGGGATTGAGACCGCAGTTTCTGTAAGCTATTCTGAGATGCTCTATTCCAGTACGTTGCACATCGTCTTTAACGAATGTTCCTATGTACTCCCCTAAAACATGCAGAAGGAAATATATAATATTATAAAATTATCATCATCTCTTTAGTTTCATTGTGAAGTTGGATATAATAAAAGAAGATTGAGCAAAGGTGTGAATCGAGAGCGATTGTTGAGTTTTAACGCCCAGGAAGGAGGTGTGAATTTTGGAGTCACAAATTCTGTTCCTTGTAGCGAAACAAGCTCTCGTCGATTTTCATGCAGATTACATCTGAACTAACTCACCAACTGGTGGATTTAACAACGCAGCGTAGTGTGAAGGCAAATTGCTCTCAGTTGGGCGGAACCCCAAGAAGGACCCAGAGAAACCTGGTCAGTCTGGAGACTTAGAACCGTCTCTTAGGCTAAAGAAACTCAAGTTCAAAGGGGAGAAAGGGAAAGAGGGGAGGATTACGGTGGGAACCTTAAATGTAAGGACACTAAAAAAGGGATGTGTAAACGTTATGGAACTCGAAAAGGTTTTTGATGAGGGCAATATGGACATTTTGGGCCTTGCTGAGATAAGAAGGGAAGGGGAGACCATTTTGGAAACAAAAAAGGAAAATTATTTTGCTACATCGGCCAGGAAGGGGGACAAAAATAAGTGGGCTTTCTGATCAGGGAAAAATAGAGGAAAATATCATAGAACTTCAGGGCATAGACGATCGAATAGCAAACCTAAGAATACAAACATCTCAGCAAAATGTTATTGACATCGTGCAAGTGTGCGCTCACTTTAGCCCACAGCGAAGAGGAATTGGATACTTTTTATGGATCCCTTCTAGAAATACTCAACCCCTAAAATTGCAATCACCATAAGGAAACAATAGTGATTGGAGACTTCAATAGCCAAATTGGCAGTGGAGAAGAGCATATCCTGGGCCCCTATGGATACGGAGAAAGGACCAAAAGGGGAAAAAAACGCATAGACTTCTGCTAGATAAACAATCTACAGGTCATTAATTTTTTTATTTTTTTTTAAGGAAGAGAATAATGTGAACTTGGATCTTCCCAAATAAAGAACATAAAAAACAGATAGACTACATCCTGGCCTCTCAAAGCATAAGTAAAAAAATCAACTATTGCAAAATTGATACAAAATTCAAATTCCATTCAGACCATAGACTAATCAAATTTGACTTACAAATACAGGAAGGCGCCACCATAGCCCAAACGACCCACTGGAACAACAACTTAAAAAAGAAAGTCTGGAAAAATATGAAGAGGAAATACACAAATGCTTAAAAGAAATAGACAGTAAGGAACTCTCAAAGGTACCTTGCACCGAAAACATAGAAAATTTGAATAAATACATCACAGAAGCAATCCACACAGCCATAAAGGGCAAACCAAAGATGACCGCTAAAAAAGAAAACCCCCGACAAAGAGAATAACAACATAAACCAATATCAAATACTGGAAAAAATCAAGAAACTTACAAAAACTAGGGATCACCTGAAAAACAAACCGCATCAATAAAAACGGAGAAAATTGAGTTAAATTTGCTTTGCAAACTAGTGAGGAAAGAATTTAATAATCTAAAGGAGGCAAAACAACAAAAAATCACTGAAAAAATTTTAAATGGCTCAAAAAGTACCAAAAAAAAAAAAATGTGGATAAGCTTATCTATAGGTAAAAAATAGATGACAGGAAAGGAACTAACGAGGTAGCTACAAAGTTTTATGCCCAATTATACGAAGATGAAAATAAGCTCTAAAGCCATACAAAATTTTAAGAGATGACCCAGTAGAAGAAGTACAATTCTTAGAAGGGGAGGTTGAAGCAATAATAAAAAACCTAAAAAATAGACAAAACTTTGGGAGCGGACAAAATCAGAAGATATTGTATGGAGGAGAATTAATGATCAAACACCTCTCACCACTCTTCAACATGATTATTCTAGCCACAAAGAAAATACCTCTAGATTGGAAAATCTCAGAAATAATCCGACTATTCAAGAAACGGGACAAACATAACATAAAACGCTATAGGCCAATAAGTTTAATACTAGCCATATCAAAATTTTTTCAAAATAGTAGAAATAGGGGTAAACACGCGCTCTAACAAAAGCCAAACAAACGAACGAGCAGGATTTCGCAAAGGTTTTTCAACAATAGATCACCTCTTTACAATAGAACAAATCGTGGAAAAAGCCAATGAATACCAAAAATAAGTTCATGTGGCCTTTATATGTAGACTATGAAAAATCGACTCGAATAAGCACGACTTCCTGATAAATTGTGAACCAAGGAGTCCCGGGAGTACTCACTGATCAATGTTATGTATACAAACCTGAAAGCTAGGATAATTACTGAGTGCCCGGGTAGGGAGTTTGCCGTCGACAGGGGGGTAAAACAAGGCGACCCTCTATCTCCAATTTTATTCTGTGCAGCTTTGGAAGATTTTATAAGGAAAATAAACTGGAATAATATGGGGCTACTCGTTTACGGGCGCAGACTAAACAACCCTAGATTTGCCGATAATATTGTTCTAATAACAGGATCCAGGGCCTAGCTAGGAGAGATGCTAAATGAATTGAGCGAGAGGGAAAGGAGGCGGGTTTAAACATTAACATTGAAAAAACGAAAATCTTAGCAAACAAACCAGGGGAAGCTTTGACGATTGGAGGGAAAAAACTAGAAACTGTGAATGAAATCAAATACTTAGGACAGATAATTTCCTTTTCGATAAAACAAAAAATTTAGAATTACATTTGAGAATATCAAACTCATGAAAAAAATTCTGGTCGTTGAAAAACATACTAAAAGGAAATTTCTCGGTAAAACACAAAGGAGAAATCCGAAATAGCTGCGTTTTTCCAACCCTGTCATACGGATGCCAGACTTGGGCTTTCACCAAAGCAGAAGAAAAAAAGATAGTAACCCTCGAAAATAATATGGAGAGAGCAATGCTCGGTATCAGGTTGAAGAATAAAATTAAGATTTCAAAAATCAAAAACAAACTGAAACATGATACTAATTTCCTGCACGCAATAAGGAGACTGAAGTGTACCTGAAAGAGTGGAGAAGAAAGGGGAAACAGAAAACCAGATGGAAGGATGAACTCGACAACTCACTCAAAAACAAATTATACCACAGGGTGGCACAAGACAGAAGGGAATGGGATCGCCTAAGAGAGGCCTTTGTGCAGCAGAGGGCAACTTGACCTACCTCTTAAGTAGGTCAGGACATACGTATTATAAGGATGTAATAAGAGTAATGCGTTGAAAGGCCTGTTCGAGTTGAATTGAACTCACCAGCTGCATTATCAAGTAGTCCGCTTTTGAAGTCGGTTAACAGTGTAGTTATCATATCATAATGGCCAGTTCGTTATTTTGATATTAATTTTCTGATCAAGTTGCATGGGAATAACTTGAGGAGATTGTTACGAATTTAGGTTTTGAAAGCATTCGATGAGTTGCAAAGTTGATTTTCGCGAAAAATGTGGCCGAGTATGTTCCATTTCATGTTAAAAACAACTACTTAGATGTGAAGAGTTATACCGGAATTGCAAACCTACCTGACATATCCATCCACGCTTCCACTCTACTGCCGTAAAAATCTTTCAGACTTGCATTGTAATTATGACGGGCCATCTGAATTGTAGACTTGGTGTAATTTTTTGGAAAATGTAGAGCTCCCCATGCTGCGTTGGTTTTTACTGCATTAACAGCGTCCGTCGTATTTGCGTATTCCTCCTGTATGAAGTGTGCAATGAAAGCTAACAGATTCTCTGAAATTATCAAAGCTCCAATCCTCCGGGTTGACCGAAAACTATGTAATTCACGAAGTACAGGTCTATAATTAACTTACTATTTTGTACGATTTACTACGTAGGATATCGACGAATAAACAACTGAGGAACGTGTCCGGTTTTTCGTCCAGAAAACAACCCAACGACGAAGAGATACTGCAGTTTTTTAAAGAAATTTCTTCGTTTACCACCGCCACGCGTAAATCTTCTGGTTGGTGGCCGAACACCCAATTGAATATGCAAATCTGTATTACTGGTGAGATGAATACCATAAGGAGATACCTGCAAACGATTAAACAGAATGAGAAATTAATATTTTGATTTTTTTTTTTTTTCATTCTGATATGATACCAAGTTTGAAACATTCCCGTAAGTTGAGGGCAATATAAGAATTTGGCTAAGTGCGTCCTGTGGCGATTCATTGAGAAGTGCTATCTTTCTTGCTAAAGAAAACGCTTCATTCATCATTCATTTGTTCCTCTCTTTATTTCTTTCTTGTTCTTCCCTTTTGTATTTTCTAGTTTTAATCAGCTTTTCCACGTGCTCTTTTTAACTTAGTACCCTGGGAAATCAATCCTTTTTGCTTTCTTGGTTCATTGTCTTTTTCTCAATGTCAAAACGTTGTGATGTTAACACTTTGCCTCACCTCAGGCATTCTAAAAATTAATGACAGATGTGTGTATGTGGGGATGTGGGTGTTCGTTTGTTTATTTGCTTCTTTGCTCATGTTCTTCTTACATGTGGTACATGCATTATAACTTGGGAACGCCATCTTATTAAAACTTATTCAGGATCCAAGTTTACAGATTTTCATTTTAAGTAATCTGTGGTGTAACAGGTACTGTGACCGTCTTGCATCCTTGCCATGCGGGTTGTTTCCCAGCACTCAACAGCTATAGTAAACAGGTTTTGTCTTTCCCCATAAACATCACCGAACAGGGCGACCACAGTCCCTATTGAGATGGATAGATAGAGTGTACTCTACAGTTATCGTCAATTCTCAGGAGCAAAGCATTGTACTTTTAATTATAAGAGTTACTGGCAACGCCACATAACGGAATGCTGAGGAAAAATCAAAAAATTAACATTGGTCTTATGGGATCTGTTACTACATAGGCTGTCGCTGAGTAACTGAGACTAAAATTCGTACGACCTACCAACGCTACCTATCGGCGTTTCAACGCAGTAGGAAAATAATCGTAATTTGGTTCATTAGCTATCGATTGAGACCATGCCGAGCTCTTTTGATTGAAAACTCGCTGTTCCAGACCAATTTGAAAGAAACCATGTATGCGTTGACCCCTCCAGGTTTTTTAAAGATTTTTTTGAAGAAGGAAAAAAAGCATACAATTACAAAATTTTTTATTAATCATCATCTTCATTAAGTACACGAATATCTTTTTCAAAATAAGCGCTATTCATGGCTATACAGGCGTCCATTTGTTCTTGCCATTTATCAAACGTTTTCGCGTATTCCGCCGCCGGTAACGAGGAGAAAAACATCTGCGCCGCGGTGATGACTTCTAAAAAAAATCATAATTTACCCCACCCCCGTATAGTCCTGACCTCGCCCCCTGCGACTTTTGGTTATTTCCTCAACTGAAGGCAACCTTATGTGGTCGTCAATTCAAGACGAATTAAGAAGTCATCACTGCGGCGCAGATGTTTTTCTCCTCGTTACCATTGGTGGAATATGCGAAAACGTTCTATAAATGGCAAGAACGAATGGACGCCTGTATAGCCATGAATGGCACTTATTTTGAAAAAGATATTCGCGTACCTAATGAAGATGATGATTAATAAAAAATTTTGTAATCGTATCCTTTTTGTCCTTCTTAAAAAAAAATCTATAAAAAACCTCGAGAGGTCAACGCATATGGTTTCTTTCAAATTAGTCTGGAACAGCGAGTTTTCAATCAAATGAGCTCGGCTGGTCTCAATCGATAGCTAATGAACCAAATTATTCCCCTACTGCATTGAAACACCGATAGGTAGCATTGGTGGGTCGTACGAATTTCAGTCTCAGTTACTTAGCGACAGCCTATGTACGTAACGTAACGGTACCGGTAACGTAATGTAACGATGAAATGTTTATTGCAGTAATTTTTATAACCCTAATTATATTTGCAGAACATGTTACCACCAACAACCAGTATTTGAAGGAAGTGGTGTGTTGTTTGCCTCCTGGTTGGAAAGCAGGGGAAAACTACCTCGATTGCCTTGCCTAGTTAGGCGTGCGACATAATCATTATAGCGGCCGACATGCGGAATTTCGGATTTGGAAATGTGGTAGAAGATGAAAATCAGTTCTATTCTTACACGTAATTGCGTTTCAGCCGCATCACATCTTTGTATAATACCCCTTTCAGTTTATCGGAGGATAATATATGACGTTTGTCATCTCTGAAACGCGTCTTTACTGGTTCGGTTTTTCCTGGATATTGAATTGCCTGAAATAGTGACATAATTCTGCTGTTTAAAAGAAATATGACAGCAAAATATAGACGTACGTGTTTTACATGTTCTTCTCATTTCTAAATTACTGTAAACTGATAGCAGCATCTTTATTGGCCACGTCCTTACAATTACACTTATAATAATTTACTGGTAATTTCTCGGTAACTTGTATGACCAATTCACCCCTGATTATTTGTAATACTGAACTCACCTTTCTATTTTGCCTGTTATCTTCCTGTCTTTGACTGAGTATAAGGAAAGTCTCCTCAAGATTATTGCAGTTGTACTTCAAAATAAGTTGTTGTGGATCTTCCTCTGTTAATAAAACACCATTTCTCATCATACCTACCTGAAATATATCCAACTTTTAGATAATTTTCAAGAAGCGATGTCTACAGGAATTCGTTCATATCAGTGCAGTGGTTCTTCAGAAGATCAACCTTGCAAACAGTGATCATTATTATGATACCATAAGCGAAAGTAAACGAAAATACAGAAAATGTCGGTGTTTCGGTCGGTTGTTCTGTTTCTGTACACTTACTCTGTGAGCTTTGTGCGCCTCTTGGATGTAATGAGTTGTAATGATGATCGTTTTCCCAGTGTCAACCATTTCTGCCAGTCGACCCCAGATACTTTAACAGAAAATTGCAAGTTATTGATTAGTCATGAGTCTTTTGGGCGTCGAAGGTTCAAATTTCCTGTGCCTTAGCCGAGTTGATAGGTTATATTTCAGACGTTACTTTTGAACTAATTGTACATCCATTCCGACCGTGGGTTCGTCCAGGATGAGTAACTGAGGGTCGTGGAGGAATGTGATCGCCATTGACACTCTTCGCTGCTGACCACCACTAGATTATACGTAATGTCTCGCATTAATTCGTGTGATTTGACTACAAAATCGTGATGCGGATGTCTAAAAGTACGATACCTGAGAGTACTTATAAATCTGTCCCCAGATGGCAGTTCCAGAAATGAAATTAATTCATGTGCACGGTTGAGAGCTTTTTCTTTGGTCATCGAAAAGATGTGCCCGTATAAAATCAAGTTTTCGTATATTGTTAGGTCGGCGAAAAGGCTCAGTGTCTGTAACAAATAGATTTGCTGGATTAGACGAATTTGTTAAGATTTCGTGCAGTTTGATCATTGAGCCCATTGCTGTCAGCAGGGCGACTTTTCTCATGAAGATTTCATATGCGTACGCTCTTCTTTTTCGATGGTAGTATTCGAGAAAAAGAGCATTGCGTTTTCAACAACTGTTTGTTCTGATTGTATATATTCATGAGTAGAGCGCGATTTTTTTTGGCATTTTTAATGATAAAATTCGGCAATGAAAACATGAAAACTCTATTTTCGGCATTATTCGGCAAAAATTAAAAAATGAATTAACTTAGATATAGGTAGGGGAGACCGGGGCTAGTTGTCCGCGGGGTAAGTTGTCCCTACCTTTATAACTCCCGTGTAAATGGTGCTTTTCCAAATCTAATGACGTCAGTGAACTTCATAATTTACCAATGCTTTAACCATACCTGGTTAACATCGCAATTATGGAACCGACTTGATTTATTGTGGTTTGATTTTTTGATACCAAAAAATTTAGCAAGGATCACGTTTTATCCATTTTATAAACAAGAAGTTCACTATCAAGAGTGTAATATTTTGTACTGGCAAAAATATCAAATACTGTGTGGTAATTAGAATTTCTTCAGCGATCTTTGGGTGTATTAGAACCTAAAATTACATTTATCCTGCTTTCAAAAATTGTACTTTCTAAACCCTCTCAATCCGTGGCAAGTTGTCCCGTTACAGAAATTATCAATTACTGCGAATTTTGTCATATATTTTTAGAAAATTATACGAAAATACGTTCGTAAGACATTTCAGCACATTTTTAGCACAAGACTGACCCCATCATGTATGAGAACTTACCCGGGTATGGGGCAAGTTGTCACAAAAAAAGTAACCGTGTTAAAAAATGGTTGGGGCCAACCGTATGAAAGATTTTTTTTATTCACCAGTTTGTAGCCAAGGGTTGTAGCTACAATTTGAGCCTAATTTGAAGTTTTCGGTCCAATAGTTTTTTCAGAATTTTGAAGTTTCTAAAAATTGTGACGACTAACCCTGGTTTCCCCTACACATTCATTTTAAAAATTTGGTGTTATACATTACAAATAGGTGTTTTTCTACATTTTCTTGCTTGAATCCTAACCATTTGTCTGTTGAAACTAAATTGTATTCACTGCGTAACATCCACGGAGACTAGAGGGGCTTACGTACATGCACTACTGATTGCCGGATTTAATGAAGTACTTTCAACCTTAAACACAGAGCATCTTGTATCGATCTCAACAGCATCAATCCTTTATTCTTCTTAAAAATTTCGTCTAATTTTTTCTGTAGTGTTAATCCGTGTGATCCTCGAATTTCACCAATTTTTACTCGGATATTATCCAGCAATTCAAGTTGAGCAATGAGGGGAAGACTCTTTGTTTCCAAGCGAGTTATTTCTCCAGGGAGGCAAAAGACAAACATGAATTATTATTGAATGCCAAGTCAGAGGGAAGTGTAGCTTTTTGAAACAGCATGTGTTTGGATTTTCTGTGTATTTTGTGTCATTAGGTAGAGCATTGACAACTTCCTAAACATTATCGTTCTGCAACAAATTGAACTGCTGTGATCCACGTCCCCCACCGTGTTATTACCACCACCGGGGGTAGCTGACAGTTATATGTACGCTTTCCATGAATTTGTACTCTAGCAGGGAACTTCAAGAACACTTTCCTTGGTGAACTAATTAATGCTGCCTTTTTTCGATTCTTATCTCGTTGTCTTTTTACACCTCGTTTAGATTTTTGAATAACCATTATTGTCCTCATCAGCATAATTTTTTTTTTTTTTTAATAGGAAACAGGCATTTTTGGCAATTTCTAGGCAGTTACGTCATTTTTGGCATTTATTCCATTTTGGACATTTTCGGACAAAATAAAGCTTCCCCTCCCCCAAGCTATGAAATAAGGACTTACCCTTCAGAGAAAAGATTTGACAAATTCCACAGAATCCGCGCTCCATTCATGAGATACTAGTATATATATCCAATCGTGGATGAATTGTAAATATATTCGGATTGGGGGTCAAAAGTTCCAAAAAAAAAGTTTCGACCCTAAAAAGTGCCGAGGTTATTAATTTGCCAACGTCTGTTTCGTCCAAGAATTATTTCATCCGAACATGTTGTTGACAAATCGGTTTCTATGACGTCTGTCTTCTGTTGTGTTCGTCATCAATTCAGAAGAGGGAAGTTCTCGCTGGCTGAGAAGGTATAGAATATGATTCAACCGATTGGTGTGTGGGCTTTAGAATTGTTTGACCATCCGGAAGCCCCTCCAGTTAAAGTCCAACGGTGTTTACATGAAGTACCCAGTGCTGTTCTAGACGAGCGGTGTCAGCCTGTTACTTGCCATAAATGTGGAACCAGTATAAGACTGTGTTGGAAAGTGCATCATGGATCAACAGTACAAGTGTAGGGTGGCATAAGCATCGGCGTAGGAAAATCTCAGTTTTGGAATTTTTCTTGTGGGGAGGGGGGTCGGCCGCTACATCTATCTCATTGCTGTAATTAATGTATTAAAGTAGATTGTGAGATGCTTTTTTTTACCCTGTTGGAGTAGGGTCCAACTCGCCCTTCGTTCCTACGCAGGTGGGGGCATAACAGGTTTCAAGTCTTGGTAGGTCGTTGTCATCCTAGTTTCTATACTTTCCTAACTGAGATTCAAAAAGAGCAAACCAACACTGACTTCGTGGAAGTAGTTAGCTATCGGTCAAAAAATGAAGAAAAAGCGGAGGTCACGTCGACAAATTGCAAAAAATCACATTCGTAACATCGTTTCAGATTACCACCCCTGCGTCAATAACGACGAAGTGCTGAAGTATCTCGAAGTTTGCGGCTACAATTTCCGTTTCTGACATTGTTCATTAACACAGTACACGTCCCATTAATACCCAGACTGCATTTTTAAATGAATACTAGTGGCTCGATCTGCCTGAAACTTTGGGAACTTGTA
This sequence comes from Acanthococcus lagerstroemiae, assembly GCA_031841125.1. NCBI lineage: Eukaryota > Metazoa > Arthropoda > Insecta > Hemiptera > Eriococcidae > Acanthococcus > Acanthococcus lagerstroemiae. The sequence goes on along the minus strand of CM063113.1, from coordinate 27,797,376 downwards.
AGGGCAACTCTCCACTGCATATCTACCGAATTTCAACAGCATGTGAGGTTATAGTTCAGGTTTAGGAACATTTCGTATGATGTACTCTTTTTCCAATTTGCTCTCAACCCGAACTCTGAAATCCGCCCTTTCGAACATTACTTCAGAGACGTTGGAGAAACTGTTAGGGCTGTCTTAGCCCTCTTCCCTTCTGGCCGAAAACCCAGCCTAGGTCGAAATCTGGCGTGTTGCTACGTGGGCTCGAACCCGGGACCTCCGAATTCCAAGACCAACGCGCTATCCATCCGGCCAACCAGACCCCTCTTTGGTTGCCATCGTTGTGAAGTTACAATGGGTATAGATGTCGCAATGTCAACAAAACCGGTTTTAATGCTACAAAAACGTTTGCAATGTTGGCAAATGTGTATGGTAGTGGAGTGACTACAGTTTTTGGATGGTTTGGCCATTTTTGTGATGGTTACGAGAGTGCATATGATGAAGAGAGATCTGGCCGTTCTGTGTGCACTCGAAGCTCTCGAACTACTGAAAACACAGGGTGTTATTCACAGAGAATTCGTTCTGGTAGGGTCAACTGTGACCGCAGAATTTTATGTAACAGTCTTAGATCGCCTCCTCGAGAAAATTGGGCTTGTACAGCCACATAGGTTCGCCATGTGATTTTGTGTTGTTACACAATAACGCACCAGCACACACTGCGTTGCTCTTCCAGCAGTTCCTTGCCCGAAAATCTATTGCATTCCGAAGCCTAGCCCCCTACTCACTTGTTCCAAATCCCCCAGACTATGTTTTATTCCCCAAGCACAAACTGGAACTTTTAAGAGATCGTTTCGACAGCATTGAAGATACGCATAACTTAGTAACAATGCAGCCAACAGTACTTCACATGAAATGTTCTGAAGCCCGAACAATAACTCGTATTCGGATTCCGCAACAAAATGGGCGGCATCTAGTGGACGTTTACATAACCGACGAAAGAGTGATGATATGCAGAATTCGGAATATTCTTTACCAATGTTGTAGTTTGGCTTCTTATCCGTTTTAGTTTGGTGTTTCACTTTTCATTACACTTTACTTCTGATTCATACTTTTATTTTGCAACTTAATATTTCCTTGATCACTCTTTCATTTTCTTATCAGTAAGACGGACAGCAGTGCGCCACGAGGCCTGCGGAATCCGAATAGTGTCGAAATTTGGTAAGCATATAGTGAAGAACTGCCTTTACAAGTTCCCGAAGTTTCAGACAGATCGAGCCACTTGTATTAATTAAAAAAAATTCAGTCCTGGTATTTATGGGACGCACTGTGTATGTAATTTACGTTTTCGAGTACAGCTTAATTGAGATTTGGAACTTCACTTTCAATTTTGGAACTTTCAACCATCGTATGTTTCGGCATTGAACTCTTTCTCTTGGATCTTTAAATTGGCTTTTTTTTTTGGAGCTTTTGATTCCCTGACCTATTTTTGACTTGAACGAATTGCATTTCTTATCTGCGAATTTGCTGAAGTGCTTGTCGTATGCGTGTACGGATTTCACGACGTATTGCTCTTAAATGTTTCTGGTGTTCAATTATGCAAGAACACCGATAATTATGCCTCGTCGGAAACCCCTATTGAACTTTTCCAAACAAATTCTGTTCGCTACGCAACGCTGAAATAATCCATGAACGTAACTGAAGGGCGAGCCGAGTAGGCCCGGCAGCTAGTCCTTCCAGAAAAACTTCTTCATTTACTTTCTTCCTGTATGCACACGCGCACACACATACACATATATAAAAAGACTGAAAAGTGCTGTAAACATGTTTGTGTCCTGCTTTGGCCCCCTGTAAATTAATTTGTGGTGACGCTTCTGTAACAGTTTTTCGAGTCATGCGAAGTTGAGCATCCGTCACCCCTCAAGTACTTATAACTCCACGGATATCTTTTCAAATCAAGTTGTACGAATCGAGTGAGAAATAGCTTTAAGCAAATAACTATTACTATACCTGCGGCATGAACCCGATTCCAGATCGTTTATTTATACTCGTCTGAATCGTCCCGGAATCCAGCTTCATTCGCCCCACGATGCAGCTCAATAGTGTGGATTTTCCGCATCCACTCGGTCCCAATAAACCATAACTAGAAATATTACGGGATCGTAATATTGGTGAGTCTACTCCATAAGTATGGGCAGTACAGTCAAATGAATAAATCGAGCCACGTACATGGTTCCTTCTTGCACCGTCATATTAAGTCCTTTCAGAATTATCGCGCTCTGTGAGTATCGTTTGTACGCATTTCGAATTTTTACGCATGTTTTACCAGGAACTGTGCTGCCATCGACGTTGGTTTCCTCAATTCTGTCCATATTGTTTTTTGATTGAAAACAATTTATCCGGTTCAGTACACGAATTCGTTAGCTAATTTGCACTCACCCATCATTGTGTAGGAATTATGTACGATGCAGTCATCGTACCACACATGCCTAGAGGATACGCCAACCATTTTCAGCAATTCAAATAATCATCAAATTAATGGCCTAAAAAATAAACGGTTCAAAACGAATGTCGGTTACCTGTTACCGCAGTACAGCAAATATGACCGCAGAATCGCGAATTTTGTCTTGTAATTGAAGTCTTCAGCTTATTGAATGATTGGTTCTGAGACAGAAATTTAACGCGAATAACGTAAAGAACAACGAAAAGTTAAAAATTGTTCCTAAGTTTTTCTCAGAAATTCGAAGTAGTATAATTATACACATTTTCACTGAAAAGTGCTGTACCTTGTTAACAACAAATTAGCATTAATGTCTGCTCGTTCTTTGTTGAAAAGTGTTACAGAAATGCGGAAACATCACATTTTTTCAGTCACAATGGGTTACTCACTTTTGATAAGAACTAAAACCCATTAAAAAATGAATTCGCGATTGAGTTATAAGGCGACAGAAGTCTGAATCAACAGCAGGATTTTGCTGTAAAATATAGCGTGTAAAATATGCATGTAAAATGCTGAAAGGACGTAGAATATTTTGTTTATTTTACAAGTAAAAATATGTAAAATTATTTTTATTTTTTAAGCTTAGCCCAATTAGGAGACACTTTTGAAATCAAAAATCTGACAAAGTATTTATGGTAGGTAGACGAATTCACCCCTTACTGACTCCTTCGGCTACCCATTTCTGGGTATATGTAGTTCTCCGTCACTTCTCTCCATTTATCCCTATCTCTAGCCAGGTATACATGTACATACATATATCCATTGGGGCCCCACGCCTTGCACCAGTTTGTCAGCCCATCTCCGGACTGGTCTGCCTCTTCCCCTTTTGCCTTGGTGTGGGACCCATGTTGTCATGATCTTGTTCCATTTAAGTCCGGATTCTCTTACTACATGGCCAGCGTATTTCCATTTTAACCAGTTGATGGCAACCCAGGTATTTTTGGCTTTATTCTTGTTAACTATTTCGTCTATTTTTACGTGATCTCTTGAGCCGGCTGCACATTACGCTGACGTTTCGTGTTAACACGTCATATGACGTGTTAACACGAAAACGGCAGCGTAGTGTACATCTAGCTTTAGTTTCACTTGGAGGATGCTCCTCAACATTGAGTTCTGGGTCGACTGAATCTTTCTTTCTTGTTTTTTGGTGGTGGCCCAGGTCTGAGCCCCGTAGGTCAGGACAGGGAGAACAGTACTTTCCCAAATTCTTATTTTGGTGTTCAATTTCATTTTGCTCTTCAGTACTTTTTTTTCCGCCCAGAATGCTTTCCAGGCATTCGCCGTACAGATTTTTAACTCTTTTTCTGTTTTGTTTTTGGTTGATCAAATCTGTCCTAAATACCTATATTCCGTAACCTGTTCTATTTTTATATTATCAATTTTGATTTCGCCAAGGTGTTTGATATTTGTTAAGATTTTTGTTTTATCCTGGTTGATTGTCAAGCCAATTTTAGCGTTCCCTCTCCTCAGATCTTCCGTCATGGCTCTAAGTTCGTCCCAGTTTTTTGCTATAATCGCGATGTCGTCTGCAAACCTGAGATTATTTATTTGTTTGTCGTGGAATAAATTTTGATTTCTAATTTTAATTTTGATTCCTCTTCCTTGCCAATTAATCTCGAAAAATATGTTCTAAGACTGCATTAAAAATGTTTGGGGAGAGTGGATCCCCTTGTTTTACACCGCGTTCGACCCTTGAACCACTAACTTTCTTTATCCCGTTTGATTTGGGCTTTAGAGTTTTCATATAGATTTTTTAGAATTTCGATGATTTTTTCCGGAACCCCTTGCTGAGCTAACGTAAGCCAAATTTTGTCATGGAATTAAAATCTATAAACCTAATTTCCTACTTCATGTTGAATTCGTTGGATTTTTCTAGTAGTTGACTGAGTGTTTGAATGCGGTCTATTGTAATAAAGCTCTTTTGGAATCCCGCCTGCTCCACTGGCTGTTGACCGTCTAGAATCTTATAAATACGATTTTTCAAAAGTTTCATAAACCCTTTCCCAATATTCGAGGAACAGGCTAATCGGGCGATAATTATTGATCTCTGCTCGGTCTCCTTTCTTATGGAGTAGGATGATCTCTGAATCAAACCATTGTCCTGGGGGGGGGGAAGACCTGAAGAGAGCACCCAGTTGAATAGGTCAGCCAATGGTTCTGCTAAGATTTTCCTGAATATTTTCAAGTTTTCGTTCTCAATCCCATCTGGCCCTGGGGCCCGACCTGGTTTTAGTCTATTGAGGGTTTGTTCTACTTCTGTGGGGCTTATGTCGGGAGAATAATTTAAATATTTTACACTCTCGTTCTTCAAAAGTACAATAATAATAATAATATTAGTCTTTATTCGGTATGCATATATAAACAAGATTTTCTTTTTAATGGTACAAACTAAAAGTAACGTAAAAACGAAACCAAATTTGCTTTATTTTTATGCCAGTGAATACCGAGCCCCCTCATCGCGGGCATAGGCCTTCCCGAATTTTCCCCATGTCTCTCGATGTATCCTCTGGCGATTTCCCCCTCCAACTAGTCGCTGGTCTGTTTCTACTCCTAGTGTGATCACATGGAACCCAAAATGTGATCCTCTTACACCAGCAATCCTCCACCCATTCGACCAAGGGCGAGTGGACCCGAGGGCTGATACGCGACCTCGATGGATGGGCGGGAAGATCGTACGGAGAGCTGAACTTCCACTTGACCCAAGTCATAAGGGGCCACGGGTGCTTCGGCACGTACCTACATTGGATGTCGATAGCACCGAGCCCTGTGCGCGCGCTCTGTGATCGACGGGCGGAGGACACACCTTTACACACCCTGTTCGAGTGTGAGGCCTGGGAGCCGGAGAGGCGCGGGACGGCCACAACAACGATCGATCCCGGCGGAAGAAGAAGTATCAACGACGATAACGGCGTGATCAGCCGTCTCGCGCCAGACACTCTGGTTCCGGAGATGATGAAGAGTCGGAGCAGTTGAAAACGGGTGTCGGCCTGTGTCTCGGTCATCATGAAGAAGAAGATGCAGACGGAGTGGTCGAGGCAGAGGCCCGGCGACGAACCAAGCTCGGCCCACACCATCGAACAGGACAACTCTGTAGCATCCTAGTTGCGCTACGGACCTCCCCCCCCGGCAGGGCTCCTTTGTCGTCGTCACCTGTCTGTGTCGCTGCACGGACCTAGATGCGGAAGTGAAGGGTGAGTGAAGAAGAAGCGTGTCCGGCTGTGGGGACCTGAATTCCAGGCGAATACTCGGGGAGCGCGAACCTCGGTTAGTAGGGAACCCCATGGTGGTCCTTGCAGGACGCGCGCATCGGTTACGACACAGAGAAATGGAGGCTCGGGCCCGGCCTCAAAGCGTCCTTCCGGCCACTGATGCGATACTCGAAAGGTTAGTTTCCAGGGTCAGGGGTGCGGTGTCATAGGGCCACATTGGCATGCATGCATCGCCATACGTCCCACCATACTACCACCCTCCCCATCTAAATTTATGATTTTATTAAAAACTCGTTGGGTTTTGAATTATCGGAGAATGATTCAAATCATAAACCTCGAGATACGATCCGAATTCGCAAATGAAGGAATCCTGGCTCATTAGGGTAACAGGGTAATCGTTATTCCCTCTTGATAGATTTTTTTTTTTTTTAATTTCCTCGGATTCCTCTTCTAAATTAATTCCAATAAAACAGAATGAAATCCTGGAAAGTTTCAGGTCCATCGGATTAGGAGATCCGGAACCATTAGCCGCTTTCTTTTAATGTAGCTGAACGTCGAATTGATTTTTGGATCTAATCTCCCCTTCCCTCGCCTCCCGAGGTTGTCACCAAAAGGGATACATCGAATATCATCTTACAAAATCGACTTTTGTTTGGTGTTTGCTGCTGGACCCAATATGGTGGCATCTCGGGAGGATAAATCTATTCATGAGCCCCAGAATCGAGTTCAACGACCTCGAAAACCTATAAATCATATACCATCACAATGAAACCGCCATTATTTAGTATCAGCCCCCTTTGGTAGTACACTAATGTCAGATCGGAAAATCACCCTATTTATTTATTTGTATATGAGTCCCTCCAACTGGTGCCCGAGGGTCCCATTGACAGGGAGGGTTCCCAAAATCGAATTCAGCGACTTCTAAAATCTATACATCAACTCCTATCTCAAATTTTGTTTGATGAAGGTCAGAATTGAGATTTCAAAATTTCCATGTATGACTCTCATGATTTCAGTTACTACGTTATTCACTGCTTTCAAAAGTAGCTGCTGGATTTTTTTGTATTATTTTTAGTACAGTAATTTGAAAGTGGTTGCCCTGGGAATGGTCATTCGGAAAGGAAGGGAAGTGTCTCCCTCCCTCTCTCAAAAATGTCCTCTCGTGAGAAACAAAATCTCAGAAGTGCTAACGTGAACTTATTTTAACAGTTTTTTTTCTTTCCTAATTGATTTGGAAATTCCCCGCCTGTGAGCAGAATCGCACCCTTAATTGGCAGCTTCGAGTGTTTTAGTTGGAAAAATTAATATTTATCTTCCCTCCGTTTCTGAAAACTGCTTTGATGTGTTCCATCAAATGGGAGAGGGAGACGTGTCAGGGTCAACAAATTAGAATCTTCTACACGCATATCAAATACAGGACCTCGAAGATTGCTGAATTCATTAATGTTCCGTAGGAAAAACGACACCGGGCTGGTTGTCTAATCTAAAATCCGAAAAATATGGGGGCAGATCTGTTATCTTGAAATCGGTAGAGGGAGACGGTCAGCTAAAAATCAGATTGAGACCTGCTCGTGAAACAGACCAAAAAAAAGTACTGTTAGTTGACTATTTAGACAGCCATATAGACTAACAGGCAGACAGACAGACAAATAGACGGACAGAAGACAGACAGACAGGTAAGCATTAGGTAGACAGCTCTCCATCGCGGGGGGAAACGAAGCTGAGAACTGTGATATCTGTGTTATATCTTGCATAATACAATACCACTAAATAAAAATGGCGTTTCATTGTAATTTGTAAGTCGACAAAAGCCTCTGTCAGCTTAAATTTCTGAACTTGCGATTCATGGAACGAAAGTTGACGTCTGGAAAGTGTATCAAGAGCTCATTAATTTGCCGGCGCAGTTTCAGTTTTCCGGGTGACTGTGATGTGGGGGAAAAAGGAAATGAAGTTTTCCGGGACTCCCATACGAGCTTATCATCGTTGAAGTATTTTATTTATAAACGGTTTTTTCTCCTTTGGTTTTCTCAGAGGCGAGCTCGGAAAGTTGAGAAAATTAATTTTCGTAAAGAGTGAGATCAGTTGACTTCCAGTATTATCCGGCGAAGCTTTATTTCGTTATACGACGAGATACCTTTGAATTTTTTAATGGGAAGGCGAGTCTCTTGTTTATTTTAATTAAAAAGGGAGAAAAAGTTATTATATCGCGGGTTATATAATTTCGTTTTTCATTTTGCTTTGGTTATTGAATTTCGGAAAATTATTGTAAGTGCGAGCTGCGAAATGTGGTTGAGAAAATGGACTAACTTGAACTCAAAGGGGATTGTCGGGTGCGTTTTAAGAAAAAATAATTACACCTTTTTATAATGTTCCCCGCGGGTTTCCATGATTTAGAGTGCTCTGTTTGTCCACATCAGAGTGTTGGATCGTCTTTGCGTATTTTGGTGCAAACGATCGACCTATATTTTTTAATGTGCTTTGGATACAAACAAAAGTGGATGAAGGCTTACGATCTAGCGTCTTACATTGACTGTTCATTCTCCTGCTATTCTTAAACATGTCTATTCATACGTCATTGATTCTTAATCATGTTTTTAATTGTTGCTTCTAGATTTGGCTGACGTGAATAACAAGGAAGAACGTTTAGAATGGGTTGAATTTACCTCGGGACTGAAGTTGATCGGGATTGGAGTGTCGAAGGTAAGTTATTTTCAAACCGGTCTTGAGCCGTTTTCAAATTTTTAAATTTGAAGATTGTGGTATACCTACGTCTATTGAAAATTGGGAATCGAAACCAGTATCGTAGACTTCCTCACGACCTGGAGACAAAGTTTCGTATTTTTTATGTCAGAGGAAGTGATTAACATTTGGTACCTTGCTGTTGAGTAACGTTCCCTTCATCCACAATTCCGAGATTGCTGTTTGCATACCCTCTTGAATGTTATCGGAACTGACGCTGGATGAACTACCAAGTATTGTTCTGCCCTTAACGTTCCGTTACAAACATTTTGTCACATTTTGACTTTATTGTAAATTCTTACAAATTTATGTAGTGGATTACCTCCTGTAAATTTTCCAAAACTCATGAAGTCCAATCTGTCTCTCATGTTTGATAGTGAAAAAAAGGTTCTACATTGTCTTCTGCTGTCTACTTCCAAGGACTCACTCATTCTATATTCAAGGCATGGATAGATATCACTACATCTATTTTCAATTGGCGTTGTAACATGAAAAACGTCTTTTGCTTCTCTTGAAAAATTCATTCATCGGCCTTGGTAGATATGTATGCCTGGGAAAGAGACCTTTTATTCGACTGCTGCCTTTAAATTGGTGGCTTGGCTTCTGTTACATTCTGTTCCGTTTTGTAAAATATGGAGTACGGGGTTGCAAAGTAACAATGAGAAAAAAATCTTTTGTCCAAAAAAATATATATATTATGTATCGAAAGTCCCTTTTATTAGAGATTAATTTTCAGATTTGAGCTCTTGGCTCTAATGCTTGGACATTGTTTCTGTATTCGTAACCCAACATCGGAACAGCTCAGACCTGAATCTGGCTCCGGAATAAATGTAAATTTACGTCCGGCTCTAACTCCGGTAGGTTATTATTTTTTCTAGGCTCCGACTTAGGTTGGTTACATTACATTTGTGTGTGAGCTGGTGCTGTATGCGCCGAGTGCTCAGATTTTGTAGTCCATTGTACTATTCCTCAAACTACTGTTAAGGATCAGCTCAATAGTCTCAATTTTATAGCCAAAGTGAGAATTTTACTGAGCTCTATACCTTTGACTTCACTGGTTGCTGGATACTCTAGTCCCAGTGATTCGCGTCTTGTCCCGGTTATTGCTGGGTATTGACGTATGATATGGATCGAGGTTTCTTCCTCTTCTCCAGAGTACCTACAGGAGCCGCTTCTTACCACTCCTATCTTATACCATATATGTTTTGTGGACCCATAACCCGTTCGTAGTCCGACCATGAGCCTTGCATGTTTCCTGTTAAGCCCTAATAGGAACTTGGCATTTTTACTGGGGGCGCCCCATCAGTGTTTTGCTGACTTTCATGCCACTGGCCAACAGCCAGTGCGTTTCCGTCTGCTTACTTATCCAAGCCTTTACTTTGGATTTTATGACACTGTATGCTACTGGAAGACACGCCGGCCTGGGTGTTGCCAGTTCCTTTTTTATGCCCTCCTTCGCTAGATTGCCAGCGATCATGTTTCCTTTTATGCTGCAATATAGTATGGTGACACGGTTCTCCTGAGCAAGGGTGTATAATTTGTTAACACACTCCGCCACCACCAGGGATGTAGTTTGGTGTGACAATAGTGCCTTAATAGCCGATTGACTGTCTGTACAGATATAGATCTGCTTATTAACAAGGCCTTTCTGCTGGCTTTTATCAGTAGCCATTTATCGCCATTACCTCTGCTTGGAGGATAGTGACGCCCTCGCCCAGTGCCATTGAATAGTTGTCAGCGCCTTTTGCATTCGTGATTCCGATTCCTATACCTTGGTCATTCTTAGAGGCATCTGCAAAACACACATTCTCCTCTTTTCCCAGAATGCTTGGCCACCTCTTTTCCCAAGCCTCCCGTGTGGGTATCAGCGCACGGTACGGCTTGTCAAAGAAGTGTTCCATCGTGATTCTATCCTTCAGCATCCCAAAGCATTTGTCTATTGTCCCCGCCATCTCCCATATCTTTCTGTGGCCTGTTTTTTGGACCTGAAGGTTTGGTTGGCCCAGACGATAGGCCCTCATTATCGCAGCTGCTTCTATAGCAGTGTGAAGTGGTGGTGGCAAGGTTAAGAGCCTTTCCAGTGCCTGAGTCGGCGCTGTTCTCATTACCCCCGTTGTCATCACGCACGCGAGCCTTTGCAGATGGTCTAGTTCCTCTCTGACTTTGGCCAGATGAACCCGGCCGCCACACAATGGCCGCATATGTGATTCTGGGACGCACTGCACCGGTATATGTCCAGTGCATCATTTTGGGAGAGAGTCCCCAGGTCCTGCCGATAAAAGTGCGGCAAGCCCAAAGAGCTTCAATCCCTTTTCTTATTTTATCTGGTTCGTGGTCCCTCCAGTAGAGTTTTTCATCGAGATATACTCCTATGGAGTTTTTAATGGCTCCGGCTCGACTAAAAACGTGGTTTTGGCTCCAGCTTCGATTGTTTATAGACTGAGGGGAGGCGGGGTAAGGTCAAGTAGAAGAGAAGGGAAAGAGAAGTTGACGGGCCGAAGCCAAAAATTGGTTCCAGATTCAGCAAATTCAAAAAATTGGCTCTGGCTCCAGCTCTAGCAAATGGTTTTTCCTAGGTTCCATTTCCGGCAAATCATTTTTTCGGGCTCCGGCTTCAGTTTCCTAAAAGAGTGATGGATTAGTCTCTGATTTTGACCTCTGGCTGGGCAAAAACCTTGTTGCAGAGTAGCGTTATTCTCAAGCTTCCTTCCTGTCCAGGACATGATGAAATTTTCTTTGTTTTAAGGGTCTCAGTTTCTACGATAAAGCCGTGACACGGTCCGTTTTTAGGTTTCTGCGAAGCAGATACCATATTGTGTTCATGTTTTATTCAAATTGTGGTTCTTAGGATTGTTTACGTCCTTACGTTTGAGAAAATGGACCACTTATCAACGTTATTTGAAGTATATTTTTAGGGTTTTAGCGCAACTTGATTTATCGCAGTGTGTTGGCTCATTTTATGGTTGTACAGATGGGTGTAATGGAAATAAAGTAACAAAATACTGTACTAAACAACAGTGGTTTCGTCGTCACTCAGCATAATATCTCACTTGTTTTTTCATTATTTTTGTCTAACTTTTGTGGTTGTGAAGATACTGACAAGTAGAAAGAACTTGACGGTTCGGTTTCATTTTTATTTTGTTTCCTCATCAGTACTATTGACGTGAATCGAGTTCTCAAAAACTTTTTAACCTTTCAGCTTTCAATTCATTTCTACTTAAATTGGTCGACTGTCGAGTACTGAGCTGTCGACTCAATTTTCCAATATTCCCACTTCATACTAGAACGCTTTAATTTCAACTTTTTAACGAGGCGGAAGCCCTACTAATAACAATTTAGTGTTAATCTTGTTATGCGTTTTGTTTGCAATGATCTACTGTAATGTCAAATGTCAGTGTCAGTGTCAAAATGTTAGTCCACTTTAGAATACTAACAAGGGAAGCGCATCAACTAATGTCCAAACTCGAATAACATGTCCTTTACTGAGTAAGTTGACGTTATTTTTGAGTGCTTTTATGTTTAACAAATTTAAAATAGGAAGCTAAAAGCAATCGAAAGAAATTAAGTTCCATTTTTGACCTTGGACGATGAACCGACGTGTCTATACGCTTTTTCGAGATCACACAGCTTTTTATCCTATATGTGACCTGCCAGAAAGAAAGGGACCTGAGCGCAAAAATGTAAATTTTACAGGAGAGCGGATAAACAAAATTGATAACGTTTTCACGTTACGGAGACACTCAACTTTGAAGACTTACAGCCGTTTAGGAAAATTTTTTAGCATTTTTACGACAATACCACGCGAAAGAGCGGCTAAAAATTGATGGAAAAACAATTGTTATCACAAAATTATTTTTTTTGCGCTGAGGTCCCTTTCTTCCTGTCAAGTCACATATGTTCTTCTGTCAGGTTAATGTGAATGCAACGTTATGCATTCTCCAGTTCTGGAATCACGAATTTAAAACAGAGTCGCCCTTGGCGGACATTCAAGCGAATTAAGATAGAGTAGCAGTTCTGTGATTCGGACTGAGAGCGCAAAAGAGGCGCGCTCTAGAATTTCAATAGCGTGACAAAGATGAACTGCTGTAAAAGTGATCATTTGAGAAAATTGCTCTGATTGAAATGAAAATGGATTCATCCGAAAGAAAATTTCAACCTCTATCAGTTTGGTTCTCTTTATTTTTTTGAAAAACTTTCATTTTTGAGATATTTTCTGGAAATTAAGTTCGTATGTTAATGGGATATTCCCACATAATCACTATTACAAGTTTGCGATGACAGCACGCCACCACCTCGAACAGCTCGAATAACGGCGATTAACGTGGTGCTGTATTTTAGAGACTTTGGTCGGTTGCAGTTGACCGTCGGTCTACTCTGAGGATTGGATTTGCTAATAGGAAAAGGCTATCGTTATCCAAAATTGTTGAAAAAAGAAAGCTGCATCTACTCTAACTAGACAAAGGGCACGTTAACTGCGGTGTTCTATGTAGGAAAAAACTAGTAAAGTTTCGGCGTATAAGAGAAATTTGGAAAGACGCAACCTTTCTGAGATGTTTGGAGAGTCTAAAAATTGCCGGACAAAACAAGCAGAAAAATTCTTAGATCCATAGGCGCTGACTTGGTTTTTTTTAGGGGGGGGGGCGAAGCCCTTTAATGGAAACTTCGTAGGGGCAACGCCTCCCCCCCCCAATATTTTCAACTCAAAAGTGGAAAAAGTATGTACACTAAATTTTACCATCAATTTTTAAATTTAATAAAAAAAAAGAGAAAACGAATAAGAATAAAATCGATAATACTGAAATATCAGACGCATAAAATAATCAAAGAAAAAACCGCGCTCCGACTGATTATGACCCCCACCCCCAGTATTTTCCATAAGTCGGCGTCTGTGCTTAGATCTGTTCCTTTCTGAAATCCCCTCCGAAACTTATTTCTCTGCTCTTGCTCTGATCGTTTTTGGTTGCGTTTAATGTTTTTTTCGGCGATTTTTGTTCTTCGTTGGTCCTCTTTAGGTCTTACTCCCTCTTGATTTGACATATTTTCATGTTTTTTAGTCCTGTACTTGTTGATCTTTGGTATTAATTTGATTTCTTTGGTCTCACAATGGGACTTTTTGGCCTTCATTTGGAGGTTTTGGTATTTTGACATTTTTCATTATGGATTTGTTTTTCCTTTGTCAGTGATTGTTGGTCTTGTTTTAGTTTTTCCAAGTCTTGATATGGATTTGAACAGTTATATCCTCTCCCCAACGGGTATTTGGATAATTTTAAGCTCTCGTGATGAGATAATAATTGAATGAATAGATAAGCTAGGAAAATAAAAAATACGTGGAATTTCGAACATTTCCATTGATATTGTAGATGAAAAGACCCTTCAAAGTGTGTTATAAATTTTTCCAGTTCATTGGATTCTCGACAAGACAGTTTTTGAAATTTGAAAATCGTTGTCATTATATCATTCAATCTTTTCTCTCAGGGAAAAGGGCAGTCCGTTAGACTAGTTAGCGCTCTGTCAAAAGATTTTTTCTATATCTCCCAGTCTTATTTAAAACTTTCAGACGTTTCGAAACTTATATACGACTCACAAAAACTGTTTGAAACTCGGTTCCAAGTTCTCAGGAGTATTATAGACTTGAAAAGGCTCTTCAAGACATGGTCAAAACCCTACAATTTCCACTCGTGTTTAAATCCCTTCAAGGCTCGTATAGGATCGAAGACTCTTTGAAATTAACTAGGCTCTTCCATACTGGTGTTTCAATACTCGATGAGTGTTCAAAACTCGTTAAAATTTATCAAGTCGCTTCAAGACTTGATGCAAATCAGTACTTTCAAAAGTTCTTTCATATTCACTTCAGAAACACTTTCACACTGGTTTCAGGCTCTCCAAGGCTCGTCTATACTCATTTAAGATTTGCTTAGCCCGTCCAAAATTTGTTGAATGCCTTTCACAACTATTTTAGACTTGTTTATAGTTCTTCAAGACCCATCAAAACGATCAAGACTGTTTGGGATTCCTTAGAATTCATTGAGACTTTTCAGAACCCACTTGAGACTTTTGATGACTTGTTTACGACTCTGAAAAACTCTTATAGACTATTTAGGATGCGTTTAAAACTTTTAGGAATTGTCAAGATTGTGTAAGATTCCTTAGGAATGTTCGAAATTTGTACAGTCTGCTGTCAAACTCTGTAAGATTTTTCCAATATCAACTATTTTTGAAATCTTTCTCTGTGGGTGGGACAGTTAATCCAATTGGCCTCCCCAAGTGTCTGCACTCCATTTCGATTCGATTGTGGATTAGTTTTCCCATCGTTTTAGGAATTCAAGCATCATGAAACGAAACAAATTAGAAAGGACTATACAGGGTGTCCCAGCTAAGTTTGCCGAACTGTAGGAGATAGTAGTACTCGGCAAGAGGAACAAAGAACATTATGCATGTGTGTGACCTGTATTCAAAATTGAAGGGGCTACAAATCTTCAAAGTTTGAAAATAGCAAATTTCATTGCAAGTCTGTTTACTCGTTTCAATTCTTATTCAGAATTTCTTTTAAAGGTATTCGATGGATGAGGCATTGAAGGATAACTAAAATTTACTGAATTGAATTGCCTCTCTTTTTCCACAGACACCGCCCCATGCCGACAACCCGGAACTACCATCTCTGGCATATCATTAGGTTACGTCGAGGATGAATTGAATTGCCTGCCTTTGATATTGAAGGGGCTCTACAACTTCAAATCACAAAATTTGAATAAAATTATTAAGGTGTACAAATTGCAATTTTTGTAGTTCCTTTGTCGAGGTAAACAATAGGCGGTGCGAATACTTTTTTGTTTCCCTTTCAAAATAGTCGCGATTGGTCGCGATCTTTTACAAAGAATAGTATTTTGCTCGGTGAAGTTTAATTCAAAAATGTTTTAATTTTGCAAAATTTCATGAAATTTTTAAATTTTGGAAATGAACTTTGTCGCATGAGAACTTCTTAGTTTTCTGTTTTGAAGGGTAGCAAAAGATAGAGCACTTGTTATTAATATCTTTTATCTAAGAAAATTGAAGCGGTTGAAATTATAAGTTGTTCACTTCAAAAATCAATATCGAACTCTAAAATTGGCGTAGCCGCTTTAATATCGAGAGTAGGTAATCAGTTCGGTAAATCTTTGTTTCTCTTTCGGTGTTCTACTCATTGATTGCATTCGAAGAAAATTCTAATCAAAATTAGTAATCAGACTCGCGATGAAAGTTCACTGTTTTTCAAACTTTGCACACCTCCAGTCCCTTCAATTTTGAGTATAGGCCATACATGTATATCGCCTCTTACTATCTTGGCACACTCAGCTAGCATACCTTGTACGAGTATTCATATTATCAAGATATCTTTCTGTCAGTCCACACTCAACCGTGAACTTGAGGGTTTCAAATCGAATTTCGAAGTGCGAAGTACATAAAAACTCACTTGCATTAGACGAGTGGCGTAAAGTTTGTTCTTACCATGCAGCGCTTGGGTTATTGGATGATTTTAATCATACGGCTTTCAAAGCCACGCCGATCAGAAAAATACGAATATAGCCAGAAAAATCGAATCTGTTACACCGAAACACGTGCGCCGGCCAGGTGGACATGTGATCGCGATGATACAGCATGCAACATGACAATTAACCGTTCAGAACAGGTGAGAGAGCTGTCCTCTCTACCTCGTGGAAATCCATACAATCCAGTGACAGCGAATTTGCGGGTTCCCCAGTCGGCACACGTGATGAATTGCCGTTGTAAGTGGGAAATGACGCGCTCGCGGTTTGAAGGTTTGGCGCGGATACACCTTGGCTGGTTACCCTCCTCGCATGTTTACAGTAGTTCACGTTCTACAACAAGAACAGAGTTCCAATACGTGTGGTCTTTCCAAATTTCGATCGACGCAATTCAGTTCGAGCAACGATTGGCGGTTCTATAATGGGAAGCCATCTTCGGGCTACTCCGCGAAACCATTAGTTTCTTCAGAACCATCTATCGGACGGATAGTAAACTACTTAGGTACTGTAAGCTAGATGTAGTTGCAGTCGTTGAATTGTGTCGGTTTGTATCGCGAATGCCCACTAGAGGTCTGTAGTGGTTTTGGTCGTGTGTGCAGAGATGCTGGATGATATCGCTGAGTGCTGACTTGCTGCTGACATGGTCATCGCTGAGAAGCTGAGATACTACACGTATGTTACCAGATTCCTTCGCCAAGGCCCATGATTATCTCCCCTTGCCACTCATCTTTCATTGTTTCTCGAATCATTAGTTCGAGCTTGTTTACGAGTTGAAATGTTCTCAGATGTAGTTGATTTTAGTTTGTTAGTTCGGTTTGGCTGAAGAAACCCTGTCCTGAAACGGTATATCATTGGTCGGATACGGTCACGTGTGGATGCAAAACTAGGTAATGTGGGTCTGGGTAAAATACTGACCGAGATGCAGTGTGCGGAGAAGCTTTTGCAAGTTGTTATTCGCGAATGAGACTGTATCTTGATGTCTGGGGTTGGGGGTAAGGAGGTAGCCATTCTATACGAACACAAGTGAGTTTGGAAGTTGGAAAAGTTACTCGCACGTCTCCACCGATACAGCAGATCTGTTTCTGGGAATTTAATTACTTCGAGTTCGTTTCGTATGTTGTTCCGTCAGGTATGTCTACCCGACAGTACCTGTGTGGTGCGTCGGTAGAAATTCTACATATGAAATGAAAAGCTTCGCGCGAGTATATACATATATACGTGCACAAAGTTTACATTAATTATTCAGCTTCGGAAACAGGGATTTGCGGAAACTGTCAGGTTTGAATTAGAGAATGCGCGCTCGAAAATTTATCTCAACAAATTACACGAAGTGAATCAGTGTTTCAGATCGTGTCTGCGAGCCAAGTCGTGGGACAGAATTTTCATATATCTTGTAGGATACTACATAAAAATTCTGGCTCTTGAATTCTGGATTACAACTCTACGCCACTTTTTTCCAAGAAAAAGACGACAGGGGGGCAAATAGATGAACAAATGACCAGCTGAAAGACAAACACAGGTAAAGAACTGATTAATCGATGTAGGGATAGAATATAGAAAACCGAAAAACAAAAGGCAAAGAAAACCAGTGAGACAGTAACTTACAGACTCAGACAAGCCGGTTGACTGGCTAACAGAAACATAATCCGTTGTATAACCGGGGGAGAGCTGTGTTACCAGTATCAATCTCCGAAGTAAGAAAGAGGCCAATTTTGGACAATTTTTGTGAAGAAAAACATTCCAAAATTACTTCACTCGAACCACTCGTAGACGTGATCGACCGTAGTGGATCCAGAAAACAATCTTGGGAAGGGAGAAAATATAGAATGTCCTCATTCTGTGATCATGGTTATCAGAATGTGCAGTGTTTGTACATATAACGGGCCAACATTTTTTCAAATGATTACGAAAAAGAGTGTTATTAGTTATTTTTGTGAATTACACACAAGTTGAAATATTGTTTGGAATGTAATTTTTCCTCGTATTCTCATTTTGAGCTCAATTCGAGCCTCTTACAACATTTACCAGTCTTTGAGCATATAATAAAGTAATTATTGACGTTTTTAAAGCATTTTTTGTTCTCTAGAGTATTTTTCTAAACGCCGTAATTGTCACAAAATTCTTTCAGATTTTTCTTTGTCTTTCAACAAAAAAAAATTGATAAATAAACAAAATAATAATTTTAAAAAAAGAAAAAATGTGTAATAATTTTCATTTTATTTTTCAGAATTTTCGTAAAAGCCTTCAATTTTCAACCAAATTAACAAATGTATGTACATTTTCTGATTCAGCTTTAGGAAATCTCCATTGTGATACTACATCTTATAGAAATATGATAAAGCAAACTTCATTTTTTCTTAAAAAGCTAAATACATTATGCAGAATTTACTTGGTCGTATCCATAATGAAAGAATTAAAAATAGATAAAAAATTGTTTGTTGGCTTACAAAATAATTACCTTTCCAAATATATAAGTAGGACGCACATCTGTTTACACTTCCCCCTTCCCCTCCTTTGCAGGAGCAGTGCTCAGTTATTTGGATCTCTTAATTTTTGAAAGTTTTATTAGTGATGACACTTAAGTCGTGAGGCTTGCTACGTATAGCCGACGACTGAGTGCATTTGCCAGTCACTTTCTTTTCTGTGACTCTTTTAACTGAAGCAGGTAAGTAATTGATGAAGGAGGAATAAATCTTGAACTCAGGGCCGTACCCAGGATTTATGCAAAGGGAGTTTTGCGATTTAGATAATTTCTTTTTCGGTAGTGAGGGGGCTGCGAATACCCTAAATTTATCCAACTACCCGCGTGCATATGAAGAAGATTTGGCTAGGGGAATGATATCCCCTTCCATTGGTATGGCCCTGCTGGAACTTAATGCAGAAAATAATATTATAAATTCTTCATTTAATTACTAATTGAATACGTAATTGTGTAGTACCTACCTGGTTCCTTCTTTAAATTCGGCAGGTGTTTGGTATTAAGCACCTTTTCTTCCCTTCTACTGGGATTTAAACTTAAGAGTTTCAAGTGTTGGTAGCCCTGCGATATGTGTGAGTAATCACGGACGATTTACCGTAAGCGTGTAGCGAACTTCAAATATCATTAAGTCGATTAGAAATTCACTTTCAAAGAAAATTTGTCCTAAATTCGACTGCATCATCACCAAAAAATTAAATTATAATCAGTTCTACTGGCAGAATAATTTTTACTCGGTTTTTTACCCTACTGAAGATAGCAGCGTTTCTATTTGAAAGTGCGCATGATCACTCACTCATTTTTCACCGGCTAACACCCGCGCAGGTAATTTTGCAGCGCACTTTAGTGCAGGTTTGAATCCCAATGAATGGCCTCATGAACTCGTTGAATTTGTTACAAAACATGTTTTAAATAAATGATATTCAAATTACATACAAAGAAACACAAAATAACTGATCAGAAAGTTGAAAAACTTTCACTCTTGTTATGGGATTAATGCACCTGATAACTATGATCACATAATGAGGTTTTCAAAACATTACTACTCGTGCTCCAAGTGGAGTGTTAAATTCCCAATGGTCAGTGTGATTTTTGTGTGGCTTCACGCGCTCGTTCTCTTGAGTTGTGTATATTCTTGTATCGCGATTTTGTACATCTCATTGGCAGAACTTTGGGTAAATGTGCTCACCTCTAATGTGAGTCACTTATTGAGTATTCGCTTTCGATAGGTTACGTAGAGTTACGTTAGTCAGTACTTAATGATACGTTAGGTCAGTGATCGATCGACACTATTGTCCTGTGGATCCAGTTCTCGGAAGGTAGTACTGGGTGGGGGGGGGAGTACTATGCAGAGTTTGGGGTAGCGAGGCTCAGGCGGCGATGTGCTTCCTCTACTGATCTTCCGATCTTGAAGCTTTTTCAGGTGTACGCTGAGGGGGGATTCCGAGTGTTTTATTTATGGAGTAGAATCGTCAGAACGACTCAGCTCTGAAGGGTCTGTACGGTGTGGAGGGTGAGCGCAGACCTCCACCGTTGGTCTGGCGGTAGGCTGGATCGGGGACAGACAATCCTGGATTCGTCATTAATATGTTACTTGTACATGAGTTAGTTCGGGACCTAAAGCCTCATTCACACTAGCGTTTAATTCCCTGCGAATGAGCGTGCGGCGAGTGTGTGAACGGCAAAAAAGCTTTTAGCGCAACGTGGAGCGAATAAAGTTGAACAGTTCTAACTTTATTCGCTACTAGCTGCACGCTCATTCGCAGCGAATTAGACGCTAGTGTGAGTGAGGCTTTAGGTCCCGAACTAACTCATGTACAAGTAACTTCTTCTGAATTACTGGCAAATAGCGTCCGTCACGTTGGGCCAGGGTCTACCTACATCGCAGGGTAACCATCCTCGATTAAGTAGTCTCATGTAGAATCATTTTAATTTACATCGTCTGTTAAAAATTCCGTAAGACTTCTTACGGGCTTGTCGATTTTAAATATTGTATTTAAGACTCATTAGGGCGTTATTTTCGAAGACAGGGGGTGAGAAGCACCTCAATATGTCAATTTAAGGCAGGGAACTTCTCCCTTCGTTCCAACAATACTGGCTGTAATGTATATTTACTGATTTATTTGTGTTTGAAGATCGCTACTGTCCCTTAATGAGTCTTGACACAGGATTCCAGTCCTGATTAATTCCGCGAGTTTTGAGTTTTAAAAATCGCTAAAAGACATTGATAGAATTTTGACAATATTAAGTAAGTCTTAATATGAATTTTCGGGATCTCAGCAGGTTTTAATCAGTCTTTAATGAACTTGACATCGTCTTAGCGTGTTTTAAAAACCTTAATGTTCACAGGTTCCAATGTGTTTGCCTTTAACATAGTCTTCCCGTCTGAGAAGAACTATTTTAGGGATTCGATCAGAAAAAAAAAAACAAAAAAAAAACAGAAGCATAATTCTTTTGATCCGTTTTCAGAGACAAAACTTGACTTTCAGGGTTTTTTTTTTGGAGGGGAAAGGGAGTGGAGAAGAAAAATTTGCCGACAAATATTTTTTTAAACTAAAGATTCACCGACAAAATGTTTTGAAAATTTGCCAATTTTTCAATCAAAATATTTTTAAATTAAAAAATAAAATAAAATAAACAAACGAACACACGTCCTTAGAAAATGAAAAATTCAAAGGAACAGTTTCAAAATTTGCCGAGAGCCAAATTATTTGGGGGTGTTTCACCCGCCCTCAATAGTTTTGTCCCCACAAATAATACAGATTGGAACTTTATCCCCCAAACACTAAAATTTGCGAATATGAGCATACCCTAGTATGGAAGGGTAAGCTGAAAGGAGGTTAGGAATACGGGAGAGGAACACACAATTTTCATGACACATTAAGGTGGTCGTTATTTACTCTTGGTGGTATTTTATTCGGAATTTCTTGTGATTTGTCTCCTAAAATGCTTCCAATAAAATCGAAAAACAACACTACAAAGTTTCACGTCGATCGGATTAGGGGAATCCCCTTGGTTGTTATGGGAAAAACGCATGTGGTTTCGACTTTTGTTTTGTTCCAGACTAAATTTCCCTTCTACATATATATTCACCAGGACCAGAGCCCGTAAATTAAACCAATAGAACATTCGCTATCGGATTCAGCTTCTGACATTGGAAAATAAGTCTTTTGCTTCCCACTTTCTGATTTTAATAAAATGTTCAACTTTCTCAAATTTTAGGCTTTAGGTCAGAAGAGAATCTAGGAAAAACAGAATAGTCATTGAAATTCAAAATTCAACGTTTGCTAATGACTTTCAGATTTTCGAATTGTCTTCCACATTTCAGCTTTGTTTCAAACTTTTAGATAACGTTCGATACTCAGCTTGAAACCTTCGGCTTTTGACTGACTAGTCCCTGACAGGAGTCCAGGGTACTCCATTTTCAGAAACGAAATCTGACTTTCAGTTTGGGGAGGTGGAGAAGAGACTGCCGACAAATATTTTTTGAGAACTAAAAATTCACCGACAAAATCTTTGAAAAATTAAAAATTTACTGATTTTTTAATCGAAATATTTTTTAATATTAAAAAATAATAATAAACAAGCAAACAAACGTTCATGAAAAATGAAAAATTCAAACGAACAGTTTCAAAATTTGCCGACTGACAAATTATGGGGATGGAGGGGGAGTGTTCAACATCCCTGTCCTTTTTTGTGTAAAAATATAGACCACAAATTATCCAAAGGTGAGAATCTTCTCAGGATCGTCAGCGTATCTACTATCTACGCGTTTTTTCAAGAAGAGGTTCACTAGCCTTACAAAGACTTTATAACAGACTCTCAACGAGTTTTAACAAGTTTCAATTAGCCCTAATGAAACAAGAGTTTTAACAGACTCTTTACGAATCTTAACGTAGTTTTCCAACATGATGTTAACGAATCTAAAATGTCCTAACATTGCCTTACCGAATCCTGACGCGTTCAGCGATATGGCGATTTGGTGTACTTTTTTGTTGGAGGCAAATTGTTCTATTACATGCCACCAATAAAATTTCAAAATTGTAATTTTCTTTAAAAAACCTGCTTCGAAAAAGAGCACTCCTCCTTAATCATTCAAAAGCTTAGAAGTGATTAGTTTCATCTTTTTCAAGTGACAGACTACACTAACTCGGATCATGCTGGATGTTGGTGAACATTGTCTATCACTGATGCGAAAAAATCAACTCATTCACTCTGCTATCCAGTCGTTGGAAGACCCTTTTAAGGCTGTGTGTGATTCATAAACGTTCAAACTAGACTCTGAAAATCGCGTATACTATATGTTAGGGTGATTTGAACAAATTAAAACTGATAAGACTTGTCAGGATTCCTGAAGGCTGTTCAACGTCGTTAAGACTCCTGTCAGTACCCGTTAAGATTCGTTAACACTGTGTTAAGACACGCTATATTTGCGGATTAAAGCCTGTTTTCATTTTTATGACCCCATTGAGGCTCATCGAGATATTATTGTTGGCTGGTGTTGTAATTTCCTCGAAGGAGATGGCCGAAGAGAAAAATCTTCGCTGTAATTCCCGTTTTGTACTGGTAGGGCAACGGTGGAGGTCACGTCCTTCGGTTTTAGGTTTCGAATTTCCAAATTCAATGTATGTAAATGATGATAGTGTTTTACCTTACATTCTCGTAAATATTAGTACTGAAATTATGGTAGAACAACCGGTGCTGTTTTACCTAGAAGAACTCGGCCATTTAATTAACGTTCTGCAATCGATCGTTAACTCACACGTGTGGGGAGAACTTACATCGACGGGTATAAAATATTGCTGTTGGACTCTCACGACAGTCTACTCGAAGGGATATTTCCCAGTTTAATAAATTTTACGAATCGGCAACAGCACGGTCTTCAATAAAATCGTTAATTACACTCGGATGACCGAATTCCGTTAGGTCATTACGATTTTACGTTTTCGTCAAATTATTTATTAACTAGCATTTTCAGACGCGCTTTTGGTCTTACGTTCACACTAATGTAGATTTATGGACGTCTCAATTACGGTTATATCCATATAGCTGCGCGATTTGCAGGCGACCTTTGTGACACACTTCATAAGGATGCACAGTTACGTACCCAGATATCAGATAGCACTGTCATGGGCTGCACAGGACTGTAAACCAGAGGAGGAGGTGAGTGGCGGTGTTTTTCTTTGAGAAGGGTTGGCCCCTAGCAAATCTGGTTATCTGGTTGTAGGTCCTCCCCAATCTGATTTGACCTCTTAAAAATTGCGTTTACCTGAGCAGATACAAGAGGCTAGTTACGACTTAAAAGCTATAGTCTGTATTGTAATTCTATTCTATTCCTCTCAAGGCCGAATTTAAGATTTTTGGACAAGCTTGATGGAGCAAATTCCCCACTTTTTAGAATTGGTAATTTTCGAGAGGGAGGGGAAATTCTAAAGTCGGCATTTTCAAGACCTACAGGCAACCGATTGGCGATCGGCAAACAACTATAGTGTTTTTATTTGTATTTTTAAAAATTTTTCCTCGCATGGTAAGGGTCCCCTGTTGGTAAAGATACCGAGGTCCGAGTGCGTGGAGACACACCTCTGAATCCGGCCCTGGTTCTGTTTTGCGCAATCAGTTTTAATTTTACATTTTAAAAATGCTTACCCTTTAATTTGAACTAACAAGGTTAGTGCAATGTTCTAGCCCCGTTTTTAGGCCGGTGGGCATTTTTCGACCGCAAAGGGAACCAAACCGTGCCACTTGAAGCTCCTGCCTAGGTCTCTGTTTACAAAACAGCTCGACTGCTGTAAACGCAGTAAATTTGTTTCCATTACTGTGAGCGCGTTTACGAAAGAGAGCATGACTTCTAAAATTTTTCCCCTTGTCAAATTCGTGTTGTGAACGTACGCGAGCAGAAGACGTGTATTTTATGGCGGAAAAGATACACAGAAAATAAGAAGTAAGAAAAAACGAACTGCTTATCGAAGACCTTTCGAAGTTAAATAGTTTGTCATTATTTGTTTATTTACGTTTGTCACGGTCGACGGGCAGGGGTTTCCTTGAAATTCAGCGTCGCGTTCTGTAGTAAAACGGATTAGTTTTGTTGACATACGAGCGAAGAACATTTTCCTGGTTAACGTTTTTCTATATTGTATATATATAGGTGTATACCTATATATAATTTTGTCTTATCGGTTTTTCTCTTTTTGTACCGCCATTTTCATGCCTTCTTCGTTCTTCGGCGCGAAACTTCGGAAAATTGTTCGATTGTTGTCCTTTCAATTATTAAACGAGAAAATCATCCAGCTGATCTTATTTCCGTCACGAAGAACGAAGACCGAGTTTTAATGTTGAAGATTAACGACGCCGATCGACGAGAGAGGTTTTGATTGCCTCGAACTGACGAACGGTGTGGTGTACATTTGTTCTTAACTACATCAAAGTGAGACATTTCGGTGTTCAGGCTTCGCGATGGTGGAAAATGGGAAAACTTTCGAGTATCGCGATTTTATTCGCTCGTATTCGTCGAGCAAAATGGAAATCGTATTTCGTTTTAAGACTAGCTGAGAGAGATGTAGACAGAAAGCTGATCGATTCAAAAAACTGTTGTTTTCGTGTCGTGTCTAAACTCTGGGTCAAGTGCTTATTGTGATCGGGAATTACATCCACAGTTCATTTACCTTGCTCAAAATGAAGCTGACGTGCCGTAAATAATTTGTGACCCTTTTGTACAACAACAATTCGCTTACTTTGTTATTTCAGAGAGTATACTGCAGTAAGCCTGCATAGTTGCTTGCCACTTCCCTGTCTTTGGACTTGTAGACTGGTAGTATCGAGTGTAGGAAATATGCCACCTTCAAACGATGCGTTGAAGGAGAAGGTCTGGTGGAGCGTATGGCGATGCACGCATGCCGGGATCCGGGAAATTAGGCGCGAACCAACTGGACGCAATGGACATTCAGTCACGGGAGAGACGACTGGGCGCGAAACCTCTCTTTTCATTTGCTCTCACTCGAGCCCTGGAACCGCCCCTTTCGAGCATTACCTCAGGGACCAGTGATGTTAAACGGATCTCCGGATCGCGGATTTTCTCCGGATCTTCTTGCTCCGGAGCATGAAAACTCCGGATCAGAAAGATCCGCAGTTTCACAGGGTTGCCACTTTCTGGAAAACCGGGAAAAGTCAGAGAATTTTCATTCAAGTCAGGGAAATTTTCTGAAAATAAGAAACGAGTTCGTATTTTATCAGAGTAAACTTTTTTTATTTGTATTGTAAAAAATGTCTGTGACTCTCCTCCCTCTGGGCTTTCTCGGAATCCTGTAAAAAAGGTCTGGGAAAATTGGAAAAGTTGGCCTGGAAAACCGGGAAAAGTCAGGGAAAACCAATCCTGAGAAAAAGTGGCAACCCTGTTTCAGCTAGAGCTCTGAAAGTTTGCTAATAAGCTAATATACGTCTGCTATGTGCCCATGATACAGGATTCGAGAATGTCCTGGAAAAAGGACCTGAAGCTCATACACATTAGGGTCTTTTCCCAAGACATTCTTAATTTTAAGGGCGTATCACTTCACATCACATCACAGCAGACGTGAGATATGTGTGCGTGTGCTCTACGTGCTTTGTTGGTGTTCTCATGAGTCATGTCATCATGCTCATGTTTGACTTGTTAGTTTCAGTTTCGACTTTCGACTATCGAGTATCGACTATAGAGCTCTCGGCGTTCTCGCTTCTTATGACCTCATGCTCATGTTGACGTTGTGTTCTCGTTAATTCGTTATCTGTTAGTTAACTGTTAAAATACAAACATGATGTCGAGGATGTTGAGCATGTACTGGTACGAGTCATTCCATTTTCCACTTTATTTTGCACATAGAAGCTTTAGAAACACGCTCAGCAGTCATCACTCACTCGCTTTCAATTTCAATGATTTAATTCAATCATTTTTGTAATGGGGAAAAATGCAAATTTGAATCGGAGCTCCGGATATGATCCGGATTTTGCTTAATTTCTCCGGATCAAGAGAGTTCCGGTTCCAAAAAATCCGCTCTGTTAACATTACTATCAGGGACATCGGGGAGCCTCTTAGGGCTGCCTTAGCCCTCTTCTCTTCTTGCCGGGAATCGGCCTAGATCAACTGCACTATCTTCCTGTCGAATACCCGTATCACTAGCCCCGTGATTTATGACGGTGAGTTCGAGCACCGGCAGGTAGCGCCTTACCCATTTACACCTTTCAGATACTGGCGACCGATTACACACTTCTCGGAAGCCACTGCTGTAAGTAGTTGTGACTGTGTACGTTATTAGAATGCGGTGTTGGAATGTGTGACGAGCAGGGGCGGAAATAGAGGGGAGCTAGGGGGTTAAGCCCCCCAGTTTCAAAAATAACCCCCATAAATGAAAAATGTAAAATTATACGTGTACCGCTATTATTGTTTGTGATGTTGTGCTTTCGTTTATTCATTTATTTATTTTTTCTTACAAAGGAAATATTACAGGGAAAAAATTTATTTTTATTGTTTTTTTTGTTGGGGGCTATGATTCTTAGACTTTTATAAAGTTACCCTAGACCGTGGGCTTAAGTGAGTTCGATATATCGCCCTCTGTCTTCGAGGGATAAAGAGTGTAGAGAAGCCTAATCGTGATCCCACCCTGAAAACGAAAAACACCGAGTTAGATGTGTGTGAGTGCCAAAAGTGATTAAAGTACAAAGTTCAAAACTGTTTGAGAACCTTTTTTCCAAAGCATTAGTCAAAAGAAAACACCTACGTAAATCCACATTTTGCTCCTGACATTTCACGTAATAATGACTATAGATCTTTCCACAAATTCAAAAGAAAACCAGAACATGTTTAGTATGATATAATGATGATGGTAAGAAGGTTATCAGTCTTACGACCGGTTCGATGCAGCTTCCCAATTCTCCCTATCTTGTGCAAGTTCTTTCATTTCCAAATAACTACTACATTTGATATCCTCGATTATCTGTTGAACATACTGGACTCTTTGCCGACCTGCTCAATTCTTCACTCCCACCCTTCCTTTTAGCAGGAGTGGTATTATTCTTGTTAGTGGCGGATCTAACCCTCCTTCGGGCCGAAGAAAAGAAGAAAAAAAACATTGCGAATTTTTTAGTTTTTCTCCTATTTTTGAGTATCTGCAGCACTACTGTCTACAATGTTCATTTTGAAACGATTTAATCAAATTATGAAACTTGTCTTTAGAAACTATTTAAAATGACATCCATCTCGTTTTTTCTAGGAGGCGGGGGTGGAAAATGTTTTATTTTCAAAACACCCTCCTTGGAAAATTTCTAGATCCGCCACTGATTCCTGGGTGCCTCAAGTTATGCCTTATTAGTTTTATCATGATTCCTCATCTTCAAACATTTCCAAATTAGCCCCGTAGCCAGAGTTTATGTGTGAGTGGGGCTCTATGAACCTTTTGGGGGGCCGAGGCCGACATTTTTTTACAAGCGAACAGAAAAGTGTACATGGGTTTTATGTTTTATTTCAATGGGTGCCTCGCCTCGTTGTCTAAACTGGCTCGGGCAATATAGCGAGAATGTACTGGGGCCGTCACATACAAATCCCATTGCCAATCAAAGAGTCCCAAATTAGTTAACCAAGTTTTTGTTATAAAGTTTAAAATGTTTCTGCGATATTAATTCCCTTCATCCCTTCTTTCTTTCTCGTTTAGCGTAATGATAATTTTTTTAATGGTGGCTCAAGATACCTTTAAAGGGAGCTCAGCCCCAGCTTGCCCCCCCCCCCCATGGCTACGGGGCTGTTCCAAATATCTATTTTACCTGCTACTCTGTTAAGTATTTCCTCATTTCTTACCTTATCCGTCCATTTGATATTAAGTATCCGCCTATAGCATCAGACTTCAAAAGCTTCGATCATTCTCTTCTCTGGTTTTCCTATGATTCAAATTTCTCATCTATACAACGCTACACTCCAAACATAAGTTTTCAAGAGTAATTTTTTATTTCCAGATTTGTTTTTTATTTGAATAAACTACTTCTTCGATAAAATTCTAATGTAGCTTGGGCTATTCTACTCTACGTGGTAGCTCCCACCCAACCGCAGAGTGCACCAACTTGTGCAAATTCTAAAGGAGACCACTCAGCGAGCTGGCGTGGTATCCAACCTACAAAAAGCTGCTCAAAATTTCTAAGCAATAAGTACCATCGGCTATGTCTGCTGCTCAACGCTTCAAGACCGTGAATTCAGCTGAGTCATATAGCCAGATAGTTCGGACCAATGTTCCAGATATCTCCAGTCCCATCTCAACCAATTCAGATCCGGTTATGGTACCTCCTCGAATACCTAGTAAAAAGACTGGAAAAACTTGAAAGCCAGAACGCTGGGTTTCAGGCAGTTGAAAATAGACACTCTAGAAATTCGCGTTATTACCTTGAATGCTGATGGTCTCGTGCAAAGGCAGCACGAATTGGAACTATTTCTACGCACAGAGCAAATAGATGTGGCTCTTATCTCCGAGACACATTTTACCTCTTGGACATATGTCAGAATTCAAAGCTACAAACTCCTGAGCTGCCACCATCCTAGTGAAAGCTATCGTAGAGGTGTAGCTATTCTGATACGAGATCATATTCCCCACTTCGAAGCTGTGCGCATCCAAGAGGAATCCTACCATGTACTTGGAATCACGGTACAGTTCTCTTTGCAGTCTATTACACTAGCATCAATCTACTGTCCCCCAAGATTTCGACTTACTTGCAACGACTTCAATCGTATATTTTCACAGCTTGGGACGAGATTCATCCTCGGCGGTGATTTTAATGCCAAACAAACATACTTTCTGGGGCTCTAGGCTCAACAACCCAAAAGGGCGCGAACTCCTCAGAGCCATCACTACAGCTAATCTGGAAGTTGCGACCTCTCGCAGGCCTACTTATTTGCCAACAAATCCACATAAACTACCTGATCTGTTGGACTTCTACGTGCTCCACGCTGTCCCGACAACATATGTACATCTAGGCTGAGAACATCCTGGACCTATCATCTGGCCACGTCCCAGTGATGCTGTCAATCAGTTCTACAATAATTGTCTCCCGACCAGCTAAACAGATGCTGTACAACAAATCAACTGATTGGGACCTGTTTCACTTCAAATCTCTCGACCGCGCACGCCCACCGAAATCGGCTCGCTGGTGGAGACCTTCACCCCACTTCTGCAAACAGCAGCGAAAGATGCCACACCGCACCTGTCTTCTAGGGTGCGAATAGTCGACTTTCCAAAAGGAGTACGAAATATAATCCTTCTCGAGCGCAAGGCTCGCAAAACGTGGCGCCGCACCAGAAACCATACTGACAAATCCATTCTCAATAAGCTGACTCGTGACCTCACACGTCGACTCAGTGAATTCAAAAACAAAAAATTTCACAGCTATGTTGTCCACATGGACTCTACGGCTAAGTACGACTATACCATGTGGAAGGCATGTCGTTGGATTCGGTCTCCGCAGGTAGATTCCTCCTCTGAAGACAGTATCGGGCGCTTGGGCACGAAGCGGCGAGGAAATTGCTGAGACATTTGCTGACCATCTGAGTGCCACAGATGTCCCAAATGATATGCCAACTCGGATCCACTGCAATCCTGTATCAGCGGAAGCAGCGGCACTAATTATTGTCAGCTTTAGTCCTAAGAAGTAGCAGCAGAAATCCAACAGTATGCAAAGAAGAGAAAAACCGCGGGTAGCGATCTACTTACAAGTCAACCATTGCGAGAACTCTCACACAAGGCTCTACTGCAGCTGACAACCACTTACAATGCAGTACTGGAAATTCGATATTCTCCATCAGCATGGAAGAAGGCCAACGTAATCATGATTTGCAAGCCTGACAAAACAAAGGACATCCCATCCTTGTATAGGTCAATTTCACTGCTGCCTGTGCTGGGTAAGCTTTTTGAAAAGCTTCTTCTACAGAAACTGGAGCCAGTACTAGAAGAAAACTGCCTAATACCATCCTTCCAGTTTAGATTTCGATGGAAGCATTCAACGACTAATCAGGCGCTAGTTGCGCTGCAGAAAGCCAGTGCTGCCCTCGAAGAGCGGGAATACTGCTGTGCGGTATTTTTGGACGTTGCGCGGGCATTTGACCGGGTCTGGCATGAGGGCCTCCTCCAAAAACTGCAGGCGGTACTTCCACTTTCTTATTGCCAGTTACTGCAGTCGTACTCGGCGGACAGAAAATTCAGAGTCCAATCTGGGGCTGCCCAGTCACCATGGAAACCGGTGCAGGCAGGCGTCCCGCAGGGCTGCGTGCTGGGTCCCATTTTATATTATGTTTTATATACAGCTGATATTTCAGTTTCTCCAGTTGTATCCAATCTGGTGTTTGCTGATGATACAGCTCTCTTGTCAACATTGGGCCGCATCTTTGAGTGGTCAGAATGTTGGGAAATACGAGTCAATCCAGCCAAATCAGCGCATATCAACTTCACTATGCGCCATTCAGTCGACCTCCCCATCTTTGCTCGTGAAGAGAGAATCCCCTCAAAATGGGAATTAAATACTTGGGACTCCATTTCGATCGCCACCTCACTTAGTCTGTCCACATTTGAGCCAAATGCGACCAACTCAGGAAGAGAGCAAAATCCTTTTACTGGCTACTTCGTCCACACTTTCCACTTTCACTCGAGAATAAGAGGCTTCTCTGTCTTTTGGTATTAAAGTCTGTCTTGTTGTATGGTCTCCAGTTATGGGGTCGAGCTAGTGCCCCCAACATCGAGAAAGTCCAGCAACCCCAAAACGTAATCCTACAAACAATTTCAAATGTTCATCGCTACACTAGAAATGATGACCTGCATTGAGACTACTAAGTATCCACAGTTGCAGACAAAGCGTCTCGCTTCACCGACAAATACGAGGACCGGCTCCCCTCCCATATCAATCCGGCAGTATTGGAACATTGGAACTGCTGGACAACTCAACTAGCACACGGCGGCTAAAACGGCCGCGATACCTATTAAAATTATTTCTACTCTTCTAACCTAACTACTCCCTTGTTTTTTTTGTTTTTTTTTGTAGGAATTGCCCGCTATTTTTCACAAATAGTTACATGTATTACTTGATACTCTATCTTGTATGTATGTATTTGTAGGCATCTTTTACTGAGAAGGTGGCCCCTCAAAATCATGTGTACAGACCAACAATAACAACAATAATAACAATACTAATGATAACAACGTTACTACAATGAAAATATTAATCGCTATCCATGAGGGTCGATCTTTTTCTTTCTCTTGGGGGTTTCCCAGAATTTTCCCACACATTACCAATCTGAATAGTGGATCTTCTTTCTTCCTTTCCAGAAACTGTGATTTGCCTTGAGTGATTATATTCGTCAACAATGGTTCCTCTATCTTGCATCTAGCCAGCACTTCTACGTTCCTTACTTTCTCAGTCCACGCTATAAGTTGCATGCGTCGGTACTCGGTAGCACCATAATTCAAACGCCGTTATTCTTGCCTTCACTGTCTTTATCCAGGTTTCTGACGCGTATTTTAAAATGAACCAGATGTAGCAGCGCGTATTTTAAAATGGACCAGATGTAGCAGCGCGTATTTTAAAATGGACCAGATGTAGCAGCGCGTATTTTAAAATGGACCAGATGTAGCAGCGTAATATCCTCCAACGTGCTGTAAACCTTAATTTCCTGTCCTTCAGGATGTATTCCAGGTTGTAAAAAGCAGCCCGAGCGTTTGCTATCCGGCAAGCAATTTCGGTGTTGTCTCTGCCGTCGCTTCTGATCATAACTCCAAGATATACATATACACGTCGACCTGCTGCAACATATGACCATCTACTTCTACGCGCAATTGTTTTCCGCTTATTTTCTTCTCTATGAGCATTACCTTTATCTTTGAGGTGTTTATGACTATACCAACTTTTTTGTCTTCTGTATTTAATCTGCTGACCATTTACTGCAGTTATTGGGAAGATGCAGCCATCAGGATCTTATTGTCTGCGTAGCTTATGTTATTAATTTTCGTACCACTGACGGCAAAGCCGACATTAGAAAACTTTGGATGTTTCATTATGTGTTCTGCGTATGCATTAAACAATCTCGGCGACTTTGGGCTTCTTTGTCTCACTCCTCGCTTTACGCTGCATGTCTCCGATGAAGTTGACCTGCCTATTCGAACATTTGCTTCCTGGTTCCAGTAGAGGTTTTGAATGACGTAAATATCTTTTTCATCTACGCCATATTCTTCCAAAATGTTCATCAGTTTGTTGTGTTCCACTCTATCAAAGGCTTTTTCATAGTCTACGTAACAGATGTAAATTCGACGAGTCACTTCCAGAGCCCTTTGTAGTAATATCTTGAATAATGCGACCGCATCTCTTGTCCCTTTCTTTGCCCTAAAGCCAAACTGCATCTGGCTCAGCCTGGCATCAATTCGGCTCTCTATGCGTCTATTAACTATCGTTAAGGGTACTGTTAGTGTATGGGACATTATACTGATAGTTTGCTCTTTTTAGGTAGAGGTATAAGTATTGAGGTTCTGAAGTCGTCGGATATGATGCCAGTTCGATGAACCGTTTTCAGGATCTCGAGAAGGACTGCTTTATTCCTTGCATTCAGGCTCTTCAGAAATTCTGCTGGAATTTTATCCGTCCCAACAGCCTTCCTTCTTTTTGCTGTGCATATAGCAAATTCCAGTTCACTCATTTTTATGTCCGGCGCATGATCTGCCGTCCTTCTCCTCTCTGGAGGAAATTCCGACCTGTCGTTGTTGCTGTACAGCTTCTCTATATAATCCAGCCATACCTTCCTGATCTCCTGTTCATCTGTGCATATTTTGTCGGACTTGTTCTTGATCACAGTTATTTTTGAGCCGCTCTTCTTTGGCTTCTCCATCATGGATTTTATCTCCTTATGCATTGGATGCATTTTATTCGCTTCTTCTAACTCTTCCACTCGTTTGCATTTTTCTTCGAGCCATCTCGTTTTTGCTTCCATGCATTTCTTCAAGATCTCCCGACAAGCCCTTCTGTACTCCGCACTGTTTCTGTCTACAATTCCTCTTCGTTTATCCATTAGGGCTAAAATTTCGTTGTTCATCCATTCCTTCTTCTTGTTCTCAGTCCTCTCCGTGGTTAACACTTTTTCCGCCGCGTTAAGAACTGCATTCTTCCAGGCCATCCACATTTCTTGTACATCATTCTTATCTTCGATCTGCTGAAGCTCACTTTCCGCCCCGATCTCGCTGTTGAACTTGTTTGCTGTTTTTCTGTTTTGTAGTGCGTTTGTATCGAAATACGGGCCTTTCCACTTCTCTCTTTCCTATTCATGATCTTCAATCTGAGTCGAAAAATTGCCACTAGAAGCACGTGATCACTGTTGCAATCTGCAGATGGATAAGTATGGCAGTTAATAACACCATTTCTGTATCTTTCATTCACCAGGATGAAGTCGATTTGATTCCTCGCATGGTCACCTGGGCTCTTCCAAGTGTACAGACGACGTACATGATGCTTGAAGTGAGTGTTGCATATCATCAGTCTGTTGTGGTCTGCGAATTCCACCAGCTTGTTTCCGCTTTCATTCCGCAATCCAAGACCAAAGTTACCCACGCTTGTTCCATGTTTGCCTCTACCGACTTTTGCGTTGAAGTCGCCCATGATAAAGACAACATTGTTGTTTGTGGCTTTCAACGTCTGGCTCAGATCATAGTAGAAGGCCTCCTGCTCCTCCTCATCACTCTCGCTGGTTGGTGCATATATCTGGATCACTGTTGTAGCTTTTGGCTTTGAGTCTAATCGTATTTTTAGAATTATTTCTGAGAAAGGCAATATCTCGCAGATTGCTTGACTTAGCCTTTTGTTAACCAGAATGCTTACTCCGTGTTCATGTTTATTTCTACATGAGAAGATGAACTCATAGTCCTCTACTGTGATCCGATTGCATCCGATCCATCTGACTTCACTCATTCCGACTATATCCAACTTTAGTCTCTTCGCTTCTTGGATCACATAATGTAATTTTCCTATCTGGTACAGCGTTCGTTGCATCGGTTGCAAAGCTTCACTTGATTCCGCACTAATGCTTCAACCCCCATCGGCAGCCTGCAAAACCGATGTAAGCCGCTGCTGGTCATCCGAGGTCCCAGCTGAACCAATGTTACTCTGTGTCATCATGATTGGGAACTCGGAAATATACTACGGTGGTTTTCCGTGGCCTTCCGCAAGCTTTTCTGTTGGGGTGAGCTCCCCTAGTCAGACTGTCCAGTTTTGAGACGCTAGTAGTGGTAATAATAAAAAGAAAAAAAGAAAATTGTCGTGTAGTGTAATGGTCAACTGAGAGATCAGCTGTGAGTTTGGGCATACCGGTGAAGAAAGCTTCGTCAGAAGAGGATGTTTATTTCTAGGTTGAGCGATCGTGAAGGTTGCTCTGGAAGTGCGAAGGGCTTGGCCTGCGGATCTGATATGTCTTTACGACAGTCATCTATCTACATGATCCATCAGTATGATATAACTAAATTGGCGTACGTCTTCCGCTGTTTCCTCGACACCAGTTCGTTTCGAGTTTGTAATTCGACTTTATTTCGAGGATCGGTAAACGCAACGCGGCGGCTTCGTCGAAAATATACGACACGTAAGACGATGTGCCATCCCTTAGAGACGCGATACTGCGGGTTCAAACCCGATGAAAGAAACAAAAAAATACCCGGCAAGATCGGCGGAGAAAATAAGCGAAAATATACGCACACAGGCGCCTCTTCTTTGTACAGTTTCGTGTACATTTGTATGCCCGAAATTCGAGGATCATTTTATGCCCCCGCCCCGGCCCGTGCCACCGCTATAAATACGCGACATAACTAACTGTGTATAGATATGTGTAGATGTAGATAGATGATCTCTTTCTGTAGCCAGAGAAACCTGTATGCGATAACATACCCGAGTAAACCGCCAGCCTGGTATCTTTTCGAAAGCGAACGGGATTAAAATTTAATTAAAAGCTCGGGCGCATCTCTTCGCGTTAAACTTTATAGAGTGTATTCGGTCGTCGAATGTTCGCTCGCTCGGTTTCCGTGCCCGTCTCCGCAGATACAAAACTATATACCGAAGCTTATTACTCGACATTATTCATTAAAAGTTGAGAGGATTACGTTTACCTGACACGAAAATTTGCTCGCTCTTAGTTCGACAGTGACACCTTCTCGTATACGCGGCGATTTTTTTTTTTGACGATCGTGAGGAGACAGAGAGAGGCAGAGCGAAAAAAGGGTAAAAAGGAGAAGAATTCCGAACAGTACCGGTGTTTGTCATGCGTAAAGTCACCTTCCTACTAATGCTCGCCGGTACACTGAGCCACCTGTTTTTGCAGTTTTTGCACGTATCCGAAGGGTCGAAAAACTTGGGCATGAATCGCACCTACCTACGTCAAGAGCCGTTGTTGCTAACAAAGTTAAGCTCGACGGCGAAGGGAAAACTGTATTGCAAACTTCTAGTTAAGAATCCTTTCGTTTTCCCATATCAGTATCGTCCACGAGTCGGAGCTGTGAGTTCATTTTCGACCGGTCCACTGCTGCCCTAGTTGGACATGATGTGTAGGTTCGGTTAAATCAAATTTCGATGAAAAGTTTTGCATGTAGGTACGTGTGATGCTCTTTAACGGGCCTCGCGATTATAGTCTGTCCGCCTTTCCTCCGAAATCTCCTACTGTACCTGAAGGAATTCCTGTTGCGAGAACTTGTCCACTTACTCTTTGGCGAGAAAAATTAGCCCGAGTGGGTTGCCTTCCAGAATTCTGAAAAAATTGCTGAGATCTGTTTCTCCGAGATCCAGTCAGACAGTTAGGAGTGAAACCATGACCCACGTACTGAAAAAAGCAGCTAGCGATCCTGCCAGACCACAAGATAGAAGCTCTATGAAAAACTGTTAGAAAAAAACAACACGCTATTTCCGTCATTATTTGGTATTGGATTGCTGGCAACATTGCTACAAAAAAGGTTTCAATATTTTCTCACTTGCAATATGGACAGGGTGGCCACTTTCTGAAAAACCTGGAAAAGTCAGAGGATTTTTTAAGAAAGAACAAAACTGCTAGATGAAGTTGAAAATCCTAATACAAAATGCGTTTCGCATGACGCTCCCTACGTTCGGAAGGAGAAGAAAAAAATAACGAGTTTACTGCATTAAAAAAAAGTTAATCTCATAACTTAGGTTAGGATTGGTTCTTATCAGTATAATACATATTTTTTATTATTCTATGGAGAAAATTTGTCTCTGGAACGAAATAAAAAATCGGAGACTCGAATTCATTCCAAAATTGGGTGCTTTTGCGATTTTGAATGGGAAGGAGTGGCAGTGGCGGATCCATGAACTAACCCTGGGTAGAATATCGCAAATGTGGGCTGACAGGAAGAAAGGGACCTCAGCGCAAAAATGTAAATTTTACAGGAGAGCGGATAAACAAAATTGATACCGTTTTCACGTTACGGAGACACTCAACTTTGAAGACTTACAGCCGTTTGGGAAAATTTTTTAGAATTTTTTCGACAACACCAGGCGAAAGAGCGGCCACAAATTAGTCAAAAACAGTTATCACAAAAATGATTTTTCTGCCCTGAGGTCCCTTCCTTCCTGTCAGCCCACAAATATGTGAGAATAGGATAGCACTTTTCTCCCCGCCACACTCAATCCAACAGGGTAGCCACTTTCTAAAAAGCGGGAAAAGTCGAGAATTTGCTATGATTTTGGTCAACATCAGGGAACTTTTTCAGAATGTTTTAATCTATTTTCAGCATTTTATGAGTAAGTGCAGTGGTTCGCGGGGGTCACCCTCTCTCCGCCCATTTTTGGGCTCACGCTTTCTCGTATCTTTCTAGTTCCTTTTATCATGTGCTAATTGTGCAAATTTAAGCCAGATAGGCCACATTTCTCTGACGAGTTCATCTTTCCATCTGGCAGGTGGCCTACCTATTTTTCTTTTCCTTTGCAACGGTATCCAGTTGAGTAATCCCCCCCCCCAGCTATCATCTGACATCTGATCCGCGTATTTCCGTTTTAATTTTGTAACATTGTACCCTAATGAGAATTAAAAAATATACACTATTTTTCAATAATATATGTTGGTATAAAGCTTAATGATAACATACCCGAGTAAACCGCCAGCCTGGTATCTTTTCGAAAGCGAACGGGATTAAAATTTAATTAAAAGCTCGGGCGCATCTCTTCGCGTTAAACTTTATAGAGTGTATTCGGTCGTCGAATGTTCGCTCGCTCGGTTTCCGTGCCCGTCTCCGCAGATACAAAACTATATACCGAAGCTTATTACTCGACATTATTCATTAAAAGTTGAGAGGATTACGTTTACCTGACACGAAAATTTGCTCGCTCTTAGTTCGACAGTGACACCTTCTCGTATACTCGGCGATTTTTTTTTTGACGATCGTGAGGAGACAGAGAGAGGCAGAGAGAAAAAAGGGTAAAAAGGAGAAGAATTCCGAACAGTACCGGTGTTTGTCATGCGTAAAGTCACCTTCCTACTAATGCTCGCCGGTACACTGAGCCACCTGTTTTTGCAGTTTTTGCACGTATCCGAAGGGTCGAAAAACTTGGGCATGAATCGCACCTACCTACGTCAAGAGCCGTTGTTGCTAACAAAGTTAAGCTCGACGGCGAAGGGAAAACTGTATTGCAAACGTCTAGTTAAGAATCTTTTCGTTTTCCCATATCAGTATCGTCCACGAGTCGGAGCTGTGAGTTCATTTTCGACCGGTCCACTGCTGCCCTAGTTGGGACATGACGTGTAGGTTCGGTTAAATCAAATTTCGATGAAAAGTTTTGCATGTAGGTACGTGTGATGCTCTTTAATGGGCCTCGCGATTATAGTCTGTCCGCCTTTCCTCCGAAATCTCCTACTGTACCTGAAGGAATTCCTGTTGCGAGAACTTGTCCACTTACTCTTTGGCGAGAAAAATTAGCCCGAGTGGGTTGCCTTCCAGAATTCTGAAAAAATTGCTGAGATCTGTTTCTCCGAGATCCAGTCAGACAGTTAGGAGTGAAACCATGACCCACGTACTGAAAAAAGCAGCTAGCGATCCTGCCAGACCACAAGATAGAAGCTCTATGAAAAACTGTTAGAAAAAAACAACACGCTATTTCCGTCATTATTTGGTATTGGATTGCTGGCAACATTGCTACAAAAAAGGTTTCAATATTTTCTCACTTGCAATATGGACAGGGTGGCCACTTTCTGAAAAACCTGGAAAAGTCAGAGGATTTTTTAAGAAAGAACAAAACTGCTAGATGAAGTTGAAAATCCTAATACAAAATGCGTTTCGCATGACGCTCCCTACGTTCGGAAGGAGAAGAAAAAAATAACGAGTTTACTGCATTAAAAAAAAGTTAATCTCATATCTTAGGTTAGGATTGGTTCTTATCAGTATAATACATATTTTTTATTATTCTATGGAGAAAATTTGTCTCTGGAACGAAATAAAAAATCGGAGACTCGAATTCATTCCAAAATTGGGTGCTTTTGCGATTTTGAATGGGAAGGAGTGGCAGTGGCGGATCCATGAACTAACCCTGGGTAGAATATCGCAAATGTGGGCTGACAGGAAGAAAGGGACCTCAGCGCAAAAATGTAAATTTTACAGGAGAGCGGATAAACAAAATTGATACCGCCCTGCTGACAAAACTCCGCCTTCGAAGAGCGCGTTTTTGAAAAAAACGGGCGTTTTAACTAAAAAATCACTTAGAACCTTGAAAATTTTACTGGCAGTTTTAACAACTTTTTATTTACGCGCGCATTAGCCGTTGCTTTTTGAAAACATTCAACGTGCGAATTTCTTCATGTTACAAAAATGGGCGTTTTAGAGAAGTAAAGATGGGAAAATTTGCCGGGCGTTTCATCAGTTCTTAATTTACGCGCAGATTCATAAGAAATGTTCAGCGCGCGTATTCTCTCATATCACTAGAATGCCCCTTTTTTAAGAAAGAGAGCGTTTTCTGTAATTGTTATACATAGGAAATCGTACGTTTTGCGCTCATGGTATTATACGCGCGAATATGAACAGGTTCGAAAACGCCCGAATTATTACAATTTCGTGGCGTTTTCCACATACATCTGCGCGCGCAGATTAAATTATTGATAACGTGAAACCGTTACTGGTTATCTGTGTGGCTGTGACTTGTAGCCTGAAATGCTGAAATTGTGAAACGAAAAACAACAGTCGTGGTTTATTTAAGTTTCCATGTATTATTCTGTGATGCATATCATTTAAATAACCATATGGAGGATGATTCTCAGAACGAACACGGTAAGAACTATGTATAATACGTACAATATCTTTAAAATGTGTAAGTAAGTGCGATATTAGATTGCAATGTCGATTCATTATAGTGAGTACGAATTAGAGAGAAAATTGATTTCTAAGAGCACGTACATAATATCGCCCTGTATAAGTTGATACTCGTATTTTGTCCTGCAACGCTGAAGAACTTGTGTGTTTCAGGGATCTTCAGTATGCATATTTTGAATAACAACATCTCCCACATTCAGATTCGTCCTGTTAATTCGTTACATAGAAGTGGTATAGAAATAGTGGGAGTCTAGGAAACTGCCGTTTGTAAAAAGAGTTTCAAATTACATACTTCGGCATAGAAATGAGATAGAAACATGAAACAAAATCTGGTTTATTAGTACCTAGAATGAATGGTTCCAACCCTGATCGTCATTGTGTGTAGGAATGGCAATTCCTCGCTCATCTGCTTGCTCTTTTAGCGAACTAGGGTTTTTAATCTGCTCACTGCTCCAATATGTTGCTCCGGATTGTTCTTTATCAGTAAAGAGAGAAGTGTCGCAGCGATCAGGTTTGAGATCAACTATTCCTTGCTTGATTCACGAATAACGAATATAGAACATAGAACAACTGATTTGTACCAAGAACGAAAAGAAGATATTGTGTTTGTACGGGTATCCTGACTAAGACTTCTTATAAAAGTTTGTACTTTGTAGTTCGGTGCATTTTTCGCTGAGTGTTATGATAGAAGAAATCTGAAATTGAACATATGGAACAAATTTAACTAAGATGGTCGGGTTTCATAGCGTTTTTAACACCAAAAATTTTGCAATAATGTTTTTGACTTTTTGTAATTGAGAATAATTATCACTGACCATGAGGTCTCGGATTATGTAGCTGGTCTAGGTACACCAACGAAAACCTTTTGTTTTTGAACGGTATATCAAAAAAATAAAAGTGTGTGTAACGTTGATTCATAATACGTATTGTGGGAAAAGAAAAAACTGAGTGACCTGAAAAGAAATCTGTGAATATAACGTTGCTAGATATCTGTGAAGACGAAATACTGCGATCGCTTGTTGAAATACAGAACCTGAGTGTTACTCATATCCACGCTGTCCTCTCTTTCTTTCAACAATCATAAATCTGATCCTTCCATTTGATGATGTACATGCAGAATTCTGTGCATTGAAATACACGCGGTTCTACCTGTCTTAGGACAGATACAGCAGGAAACTCCTCTTTCTTAATAGTATGAACCATGCATTACTCTATTATACCCTGCGATTTATTCAAATGCAACTGAATTCTTTTACAAATGAGGACCTTTCTGGCAGAAGCTTGTGTAGTACACAGTTAAACTTGAACCAGAATTACAGAGCAGTGAGCAGATGGTTTTTGCTCAGAATAATTTCGCGAACTGCTTTTTTCATGAACCAACTCATTTAATTTGCTCCTGCTCGGAGTCGACCAACGTTATTGCTTGCGTACAGGTGAATTAAATTAACCCTTCCTCATATAATTAACCAGGGTGACGCGCCTACCTGGTAAAACAGGAGCGTTTTAGTTTGAGTAAACCTGACAACTTGATACGAAACTACGAGCGTCAACTTATACTGAGCGAACTATATTTTCGGCCAAAGCGACACAATCGTCTTCTTACAGTTTGAGTACAACTTTCATTCTGGCTTGGAGCAAGAGGTAGCCAACTGGCTGAAATACTGGCAGAATGCGATAACCAGGGCGAAAAAGCTAGAAGAGAGAAAGGAAGCAGGAGGTGCAACACAATTTTTAAATTGTTCATTCATTCATTCTTTTCTTTCCAGCCGCCAAAAAGAACCTTGAAAACAGTGATGAACAACATGAAGTGGTGTCAAGTCAATCGTCATTGGAGCAGCGTACTGGTAATATTAGGACGCTGTATTGCTGTATTTTTTTCCATTCTAATTTTAAAAGATTCATTTATACTTTCCAATTTCAATTCAGAACACTGATACACGCAATTTATAGCATATTAAATACACCTGACAATTCTTTTTATCATTACCACTCTTCATTTAATATTTATTGCAGTTTTCTTATGTTTAAAATTAGAAGAAG
The DNA here is from genome assembly GCA_031841125.1 of Acanthococcus lagerstroemiae. Taxonomy (NCBI): domain Eukaryota; kingdom Metazoa; phylum Arthropoda; class Insecta; order Hemiptera; family Eriococcidae; genus Acanthococcus; species Acanthococcus lagerstroemiae. The sequence goes on along the minus strand of CM063113.1, from coordinate 27,755,590 downwards.
AAAAAAATGAATGCGTCACTGTATAAGTATTAAAATTTATAGTGCACAATGTTTATTTCTTCGTCGTTTTCAATTCTTAAAATTTTTTATCATTGTTGTAATGGACATTTTAGTTGTTTTATGGTTGACTAGTTTATGAAAAATGTTTACCTACATTTTTGAAACGATGTGTGTTCCTATGCTTATTTTCATTTTTTTTTTTTTTTACCAATTTGTTTTCCTATTAATATTAAATATAATGTTTGCATATTTAATTTCTATTCAATTATTTTTTCTTAAAAAGTACTGAAAAGAAGCGCTTTTGAAAATTATTTGTGAGGGCGTTTTTTTAAGAAACAATCGGAAGGAGCGTTTTTAAATTCATTAGAAAAGAGGCGTTTTACAAACGTCACATAAACGCTCTCATATAAAGAACGCTTGGTTACTTGGCGTTTTTTGATACGTTGAAAATCGCGCGTTTTCTGGTAAGTTGAAAAATCGCGCGGTTTCATCGGTCTCACATTATCTCCCGCGTTCCGCCCGGCGGTATTTTGCCCGTAGGGCGTTTTCACGTTACGGAGACACTCAACTTTGAAGACTTACAGCCGTTTGGGAAAATTTTTTAGAATTTTTTCGACAACACCAGGCGAAAGAGCGGCCACAAATTAGTCAAAAACAGTTATCACAAAAATGATTTTTCTGCCCTGAGGTCCCTTCCTTCCTGTCAGCCCACAAATATGTGAGAATAGGATAGCACTTTCTCCCCGCCACACTCAATCCAACAGGGTAGCCACTTTCTAAAAAGCGGGAAAAGTCGAGAATTTGCTATGATTTTGGTCAACATCAGGGAACTTTTTCAGAATGTTTTAATCTATTTTCAGCATTTTATGAGTAAGTGCAGTGGTTCGCGGGGGTCACCCTCTCTCCGCCCATTTTTGGGCTCACGCTTTCTCGTATCTTTCTAGTTCCTTTTATCATGTGCTAATTGTGCAAATTTAAGCCAGATAGGCCACATTTCTCTGACGAGTTCATCTTTCCATCTGGCAGGTGGCCTACCTATTTTTCTTTTCCTTTGCAACGGTATCCAGTTGAGTAATCCCCCCCCCCCCAGCTATCATCTGACATCTGATCCGCGTATTTCCGTTTTAATTTTGTAACATTGTACCCTAATGAGAATTAAAAAATATACACTATTTTTCAATAATATATGTTGGTATAAAGCTTAATGAATAATGACTAATTTCTTCTACAAAGTATTCTCAAAGCGGTAAACTGAAAAAGTGTCTAGGAGGATTTGGAAAATTAATTTAGAAAATCGGGAAAATCAGAAAAATTATTATAAAAAACTGGCTATTCTGTCCGAGTATCCGAATCGTTTTTATATCCTCAGAATGGTGACTGAGTTAGTAGACAAGCAAGAAATACTTACGAGTTTTGGATTTTTTTCCCCCAATTTATTTCTTATTAACTTATAAAGTAAAAATAATATCTCTCTAAATACTCGTATGCTATAAAAATTGTAATGGATTCTCGTCCAGAAGACCTCTTTTTGTAAAATTTTCAACGTTCATCACAGTTCAATCTTTTTCTTTCAGGAAATGGGGTGTGGAAAGAGTAGTAGTCTAAGATTTGCTAAGACTCTTCAGTGGTCGTTTTAATAGTATTTAGAATTTTTGAAAATCATGTAAGATTTGCTAAAACTGTTCAGAACACCTTTACAACTCGTTATGTCTTTTCTAGAATTGATCAAAGTCCTTCTAGATGTGATAAAAACTTTTTAAAACTCTTCTACATTCGCTTAGGATTGTAGAAATTGTGTAAGATTCTAACCCTTCGGTAAGACTCGTTGAGATTCCCCTATTGACTCGGTTTAAGATACTGTACAGTTCTTGTATCAAATATCCGATATTGTAAGACTCGTCTATGATTTGTTATGACTCTTCCGGGAATCTTTAAAACCCTTCGGTACTTGATCAAGACTTTTGAAAATTATCCTAAACTCATTAACACTTCTAGGCTGATTAAAAGAAAATTTAAGAATTTTCCTAAGTTGAAGACGTGATAAGGAAGTTCAGTAACCACTAGGATTCCGTAGAACTGTTCCTAACGTGAATTGGACTTTTCAAGACTATTTGAGACTTGGCAAGACTCGCTGAAGATTTTCTAAAACTTATCAAAGATTCGGTAGGTAAGACTTGTTAAAGACTGTTGATATTCCTCAAACCTTGTTCACAACTTTGAAGGTTTTTCAATACTTTTATAAGATTCCTTACTATTCTTCAAGATTACTGCAGATTTGTTTGCTCGATTTTTCTACTAACAGGGTGGCTGCCGTTCGTACAGGTCATACGAAAGCCATACAACTGCCTCAGATTGAAAAACCCCAAAATAAATTTCCAAAGTACGCTGTATAAAAAAGTGTTTGAATATTATCCGCTAGATATCCCATACAAAGACTTGGTTATAGGCTACGAAATGGACACTTTGCTGGTAAGGCGCCACGGTCGAACTTTCAGCAGACGCAACTAACTATATGTTGGAAGGTGTCTCATTATTCATTGAAAATCGAAAATATGGACCATCCTATAGGACACTGAACTTGAAACACTAGAAGAAAACCGAGACCATGGAGAGTGGCTTATTAAAAATCGAAAATACGCACCACCCTATTCCACACCATTCTGAACTAACACTATGAGACAATGTATGAAGTTTTTTGAATTTTTGGAGGTACGTTTCGCCAATCACAGATGTGACCGGATTCATTTTACCGGAAAATAATTCTCTTTCCAGCAACTCGCATGTTCATGGGCTTTTGTAGATATCAGTTGCATAAAATAAACAAGGAATCCCATAATGTTGAAACTGGCACGTGACGTGTTATGATCTATGTAACGTATCTCTTTCTGGTCTGATAGAATTTTAATAAAATTTCATTGGTGAAAAATCAAAGAAATGTTGAACCTCAAATTCGTCATTCTCATCGCTAAAAATCAAGTGTACATCAAATCATGTAGAGAATACGAGAAACGATGTACCCCTGCCTATTGCCTCGGTGTTTAATGAATTTATGGACTGAGCAAAATTAGAAAATTCTGTTGCCACCAACTTTGGAATCTGAAGTGGAAACATGTCAAAATACAGAAATAGGGGTTTCTCACTGTAGTCAAATTTTCGATCCGACTTTACCTTTACGTAAGGGAGCGGCCTAACTTTGCACAAAAATTGGAAAAAAAAATATCGAATTCCAATTCGCGAATCAAAATTCAAACTTCACCTCTTGATACGAGCCGATTTCATGTTGTTGAAAATGCTGAAGAAGATATCGATGTAGGGGTTTGTTGGATCGCAGAAAAAAAAATTGGAACAAATTCTTAATGATACTCTGATTTGTGCCCCAAAGTTCAAACCTTATTCCGTCAAGTGAGTAAGATTAGCCCAAATTAAAAACCTAATCGAAACATCGAGAAGTCGGATATTTGATCAGATTTTCGCTTCGATTCCGACTGATTCCCCAAATCTGATGTTTTTCCCTTCGAAGGGCTAGATTTGACTTTGCCAAAAGAATTAAACCAGGTATCAAAATAGGGTTTTCTTGCCTTCAAAATTGTATCCCAAGTCTTGATCAGACTCCGGCTTGGACCGCAAAGTCTAGGAGTTCTTCAAATGAATCAATCTAACTTTGCTCAAAAATGGAATGAGGTATCTATCAGAATAGTGGGTTTTGGGATATAGCTGAATTTTAAAAAGTTATAAATTGTTGTTTCGACCTCAATTTGGCCTTTGGCCTCCAAACTCCAAATAGGAGTGCTTTAAATATTCATTTGACCTTACTGAAAAAACTGAACAAGGGATCATAATATTTGGGGAAGGGTGCAGAAAAATTGTGTACTGTTAGATTATTGAAAGGATTCTCCTAATGGAACATAAAACGCAACCAAACCCCTAACCAGAGGAATGGCTCTATTATCACTGTACTGTTGCATAAGAATGTTAGCTAACAAAGGGAATGGGGGAGGGGATGGAGGAAAAAAATTCGCCGAGCAACCAGTAAAAATGAAGACGCTGAGGGAAGTTCCCCATCAAATTTATGAAAGAAGATCGAATTTCAGAAATACAAAAATAAATATAAAACAAACGTATAATTGAACTTGAACCGATGTATCTACTCGTATTCTTTGACAAATCGAACCCGTGAAAATCGAAATTACGACATATATACAGATAGTATACCGTTATCCAGTACAGCAATAAATTCTAGGAAAATTCAGAATTTCCACAGAAAAAAAATCAACATTTTGTATGCGGTATTTGTACTCAAGGACTTCCACAGTCAACGGCGAGGTTTCTGTGAATCTTCGAGCATACGATCGTTCAATCAAAAACTATCAAAAGTTTTCAGTATCAAAATTCAATGGATGCAAGAAAGCTAGTGAACAAGAAAACGAATGACTTAGAATATAGAACCGGGCAGGTGGGACCAAATGCAAATCTGCCAAGCCCATTAAAATCAAAGTTACACAATACATACAGTTAACCATTTGGGACATTCGATAGATTCGAATTTCCTGGCAGAAAATCCACAAACAGCTGTTTTCCATGTTAACATCGAAGCAGTGTGTTTCCACAAATGAACGGCGAAGTCTAGTGGATCCTCGAAAATATGATTATTCAACCAGAAGCTGCAAAAGTAATTTAGTAGTATCAAAATTCGATAAAAATATGGACGCCAACCAATGAAAAATATTTTACTCCGCATACCGTTATCCAGCGACGAATTTTGGGACAGTTGACAAATCCAAAACTTGTCCGGAGGAAATTGAAAACCTGCTGGTATCCGGTGTTTGCCTAGAAGGGCTTCCACGAATCAGCGGTCTAGTAGATCCTCAATGATACGATGATCGTTCAATCAAGAACTGTAAAAGTAATTGTGCAGTATCAAAATTCGGGGGGAAAATAGAAGCTAATGAAAAAATGCTTTCACCTACTTATATATAAGGCAGCAGCATTAGCAAGTAATCATATTTACAGCAATAATAGAACGTAATAGAAACGAAGTTCCAATGGAGCTCCTGGGGCTCGGCTGGAGAATAAAAGAGGCGCATCATGGGCTCGAATTCTTATACCCACCATCCCAATAAATTATCATTTAGAGACTCTCCACAGTACTTCTACCAGCACGAGAAGGAGTACTGAGATTGGATCTCGGGATAGATTTAAAGGAATAGATTGGATCACAACCGGAATCATCCTATGAGACTTTCTACCAGTAGCTTGTTGGAATCATCCCATTATAGGACTTTCGACCAACAGTTGTCGCTACTGGAATCGTCCCAGGACTTTCCACCGGTATGAGACTTTCCGCCAGTAACTTGCTGGAATCATCCCATTACAGGACTTTCCGCCAACAAATTATTGCTACTAGCACCAGTAGCCTGTTGAAATCATCCCATCACAGGACTTTTGCCAACAGTTGTCGCTACTGGAATCATCTCAGGACCCAATGATCTTAGGATAGGAATAGAAGAGATTAGATCGTGACTGGTATTAACCAATAACGGTGACCTAAAAACAACCCCTAAATAACCCCCATATACTGTTCATCAGTTTTAGGCTTTTTGACCCCAAAACAACCCTCCAGTGACCCAGAAGTCGTTCAACTTTGGTCAGCCTTTAGAATGTGAATTATCCCACTACAATACTTGTACAGACACAAGAAGGAATAAGATTTAAAGGAATAGATGGATTGTAACCGAAATTATCCGATGAGACTTTCTACCAGCACGAAAAAGATTTCAAGGAGCACAAATTGGATCACGACTGGAATCGTCCTATAGACTTTCTGCCAGTTAGCTTGTTGGAATCCAACCAACAGTAGTTGCTACTGGAATCGTCTCAGGACTTACAACCAGTATGAGATTTTTCGCCAGTAACTTGCTGGAATCATCCAATGCTGGACTTTCAACCAGCAATTATTGTTACTGGCACTAGTAGCCTGCTAAAACCATCCCATTACAGGACTTTCACCTACAGTTGTCGCTACTGGAATCATCTCAGGACTCTAGATTTTTCGGATAGTACCTTCTGTGACAGTTAACCCAAAAACATTCCCCAATCTACCTAGATATAATTGCAAATTTGACCAACCAAATTACCTAAAAATGATACGTAAATGCGCCCGGATCTTTAAACCACAGCAGAGTGGCTCAGGAGCACCAGTGGATCTTAAAAGACACGATTTGTTAACTAGAAGTTGCAAAAGTAATTTGGCAGGATCAAAATTCGAAGAAAAAAAATATAGAAAGTAATGAAAAGTTCATTCTAAAAATTAATTCTATCACCTGTAAGGAAGCATGGGTATGGAGGGGGGGGGGGCGTGAAGTCAAAAAATTTTTCCGTATGGAAGCATAGTTCTAAAATGTGACCTCCTTTAGTGGCACTCAATTCGAGTTTCATAATCAAACTTTGGAATACAAGGTTTGAAAATGTCAAACTCGTTGGTACATAAAAGTAGAGTATCACTGCATATGCTCCCTTAGTTCAACAAAACTGAAATTCTCGGGAGGGGGGGGGGAGGCTATTAGAATTCGACAAAGTGGACAACGGACGACAGAGCCAGAGGACAAGTGACAAGGGCAATGGACAACAGATGATGGATGGACCAAATGGCAAGGGCATGATGTACAATGAACAGAACGAGTGACAAGGGCAACAGACAACTGGCGGAATGAGTGGCGCGGGTAATGGGCAATGGATGACCAATGATGGATGGAACAAGTAGCGCGGATGACGAGTAATGGACCACTGACAATGAATGGAATGGGCATTGTAAACAATAGACAACAGGTGGAACAAGCCACATAGACAATAGACAACGGATGGAACGAGCGGTGCGGATGACAAGACAACGGACGGAACAAGCGGCGCAGCCAACAGACGACAGACGGAACGAGCGGTGTGGACGACAGACGGAACGAGCGGCGCGGACGACAGACAACGGATGGAACGAGCAGCATGGACGACAGACAACGGACGGAACGAGCGGCGTGGATGACAGACAATGGACGGAACGAGCAGCGCGGACAACAGACGATAGACAGAACAAGCGGCACTGACAACAGACAGACGGAACAAGCGGTGCGGACAACAGACCAATGGAACGAGCAGTGCGGACAACAGACAACAGACTGAACGAGCAGCGCAGATGACGGATGGGACAAGTGGTATGGACGACAGACAATGGACGGAACAAGCGGCGCAGATGACAGAGAATGGACAGAACGAGCAGAGCAGACGACGGAAACAGAATGGAAGCAACCAACCCATTACTAATTGGAAAGATACAATTACTGTACAGTCTCATGACTCAATTAAGGATACCAATGATAGGGAATAAAAAATTTTAGAAGATAAATGAGGAAAAACATGAGAATTAGTCGCTGATTGGAGTTTGGTTTGTTGTGGGAAGAAGCCCTAGTTCCTGAAAGAAAGAAATGTTTAAAAACAGAACTGGAGTATGGCCAATACCCTCTATAACAATACACTTTCACATATTGATAAAACTCACATATTCTATAATAAATGAAACCTCTGATCATCAAAATTATTACACCACTTGCCTTTGTACCCAGCGGCACTGAGGAAATCCCAAAGTCTGCTAGTACTCTGTGTTGGTATAGAAGAGACACTTTCACAAATTCAGCAGTCTAGTTGATCCTCAATATGTGATCATTCAGCCAAAGCTGTAAGTCAAAGCTATAAAAATAAAGTAAGTCAAAGCTATAAAAATAAATACAAATCTTACAAACCCGAATTATTATGCCACGTACCAGTAATTCAAGATAGGAGGGATTGGAAATTTTGACAGATCCAGAACTTTCACAGAGAAATACCAAAGAAATGCTGATGTTATAGTGTTTCCATTGAAAAGCGTTTCTATGAAGCAACGGCCAGGTCTAATGTAGATCCACACAATCATTCAGAAGCTGTAAAAATAAATTTGCGTCATCAAAGTTCGGGGAACCAGAGAAAATCCAAAATCTGCTGGTATTAGCGGTCTAATAAGTCCTCGATGATTCAATCGTTCAATCGCAAGGGGGAAAATTCGCAAGCCAATGAAAACATGAATCCTCTTACTTACAAGGCACGTGAATTGTCACACCACACACTTTCATGTCCAGCGACGAATTTCGGGAAACTCGAACTGATCCAAGACCTCCATGGAGAAAATCCGAAATCTGTTCAATCAAAAGCTTGGCCGTATCCGAATTTGGGGAAAAAATTCGAAAGCTAATGGAAAAATAATTCTCACACTTATAAGGCAAGTAAATTATTACAACAACACATACTCTTATGGCCAGTGACGAATTTCGGGGAACAGTTCCACGGAGGAAATCCAAAATCTGCCAGTATTCTTATGTTGGCGTAGAAGAGGCGCTTTTACAAATCAGTGGTTTAGTAGATCCTTGATATGTGATCATTCATTCAAAGGCGATAAAAATAATTTTGCTGTATCAAAGAAATAAAAGTAAATTATTTTGATCTCGAAGGGGTTGGGTAAGACAATATACAAATCTTGGGAAACCATGAAAATTCGAAGTATTACACCACGTACCAATGATTCAATTATAAGGGATTTGGAAATTTTCACAGAGAAATACCAAAAAATTCTGATGTTTGGTGTTTCTGTAGAAGCGTATCCACAAAGCAACAACCTGGTCTAGTAGATCCTCTTAAGATACGATCATTCAGAAGCTGTAAGAATAAAATTTGCAGTATAAAGTTCGGGGGGCAATTCGAATAAACAAAAGCTAATAAAGAAAAGTGAATTCTCTCACCTATACGGCAGGAAAATTCGTACTCACATATTTGTATGTCGAACGTCGAATTTCGGGGAACGCGAACCAAAACTTCCAGAGAAATCCAGAATCTGCTGGTATTTGGTGATAGCATAGAAGATGCGCTTCCACCAATCAGCGATCTAGTAGATCATTGACAATCAGAAGCTGTATAAATAAATTTTACGTATCACAATTTAGGGGGCAGAAAACTTGAAAGCTAATGAAAAAATGAATTCTCACTAATAAGGCAGGTATATTGTTACACCATATACTTACATGTCCAGCGACGAATTTCGGGAAACTCAACAGATCCAAAACTGCCTCGGAAAAAATCCAAAATCTGTTCAATCAAAACTTTGCCATACAACTCGGCGGAAAAATTTGAAAGCTAATGTAAAAATGAATTCTCACTTGTAAGGCGAGTACATCGTTACAATACCACATACTTCTCGACGTATTTTGGGAAACTTGACAGATCCAGAAGTTCCACGGAGGAAATCCAAAATCTGCTAGTACTCAGTGTTGGCATAGAAGAGGTGCTTTTACTAATCAGCGGTCAAATCATTCAGTCAAAAGCTAGAAAAATAATTTTGTTGAAAGAAAGTAAATTATTTAAATCCTAAAGGAGGTAAGACAATGTATAAATCTTACAAACACATGAAAATTCGCAGATTTACACCACCTACCAGTTATTCAAAATACGAGGGATTTGTAAATTTCGACAAATTCTTGAATTTTCATGGAGAAATACCAAAAATTGCTGGTGTTTGGTGTTTCCGCTGAAGCGTTTCCACAAAGCAACGTCCCAGTCTAGTCGATCCACTAAGATTTGCAGTATCAAAATTCAGGGAAGCAATACAAAATGAAAGCTAATAAAAAAATGAATTCTCTCACCTATAAGGCAGCAAAATTTGTACATCACATATTTATATCTAGCGACAAATTTCGGGGAACGCGAGAGATCCAAAACTTCCAGAGAATATCCAAAATATTAGGCGCTTCCACGAATCAGTGATTTAGTAGATCCTTGATTCAATCGTTCAGTCAGAAGCTGTATAAATAAATTTGCCCATACCACAATTCGGTGGACTCACTTATAAGGCAGGTAAATTATTACAACACTTATAAGGCAGGTAAATTATTACAACACCACATACTTTTATATCTAGCGGCGAATTTCAGGAAACTTGACAGATCCGAATGTTCCACAGAGAAAATCCAAATCTGTTCAATAAAAAGCAATAAAAATAATTTTGCTGTACAAAAAGTCGAAAATAAAAAAAATTAAATTAAACAAAGTAAACTTATACAATCTAAACGGGGTCAGATGAGACGATATAAAAATCATGCAACCCTTCAAAATTAAAATTAATACACCACATACCGTTTTGAAGGTGTGTTGGATTCAAAAATTTCCCGCAGATACATAAATTTCACGGAGAAAATCCAAAAATGCTGGTGTTTGTTGTTTGTGTCGTAGAAGTGTTTTCACGAAGCAATGACCAGGTCTACAATCGTTCAATCAGAAGTTTTAAAAATAATTTCGCTGAGCCACAATTTGGGGGAAAATACGCTAATAAAAATTCATTCTCTTACCTATAATGCGAAAATCGTTGAAATCAGAAGCTGTAAATGTTACTTTGCTGTATCACAATTCGGGAAAAAAATATGAACTCGAATGAGAAAATTAATTCTCTTCCCTATAAGGCAACAAAATTTTTACATCACATACTGTTATATCCAGCAACAAATTTTGAGAAACTCGAGAAAGCCAAAACTTCCACAGAGAAAATTTAAAATCTGCTGGTACTCGATATTTGCACAGAAGAAGCGCGTCCATGAATCAGCAGTCGTAACAAATCCTCGATTATCAATCGGAAGCTTGAAAACTAAATTTGCAGTATCACAATTTGGGGGGGGGGGGAATCCAAAAGCTTATGAAAACATGAATTCTCTCACGTATAAACCAGCAAAATTGTTACACCACATACTGTTTTTATATCCAGCGACGTATTTCGAGAAACTCGGTAAATCCAAAATTTCCGCATGCGAAATCAAACCTCCATCTGACTTGGCGAATCCAAGCATCCAATCCAAAATGCACACGACTTGATCGGATTCGAAATTCATGAACTTGAACGAAGGAGGCAGATCACGGAACGAAGAAGGCAGATCACGACCAGTAATCACATGCAGCAAGCATCCAAAAATATGGCGAACAAAATACATACAATAATCGAAAGACAAACACAGCAACCGCATGCAGCAAACATGCAAAAATACGACTATCAGTCAAATATGTAATAAGCCAAATATAATAGTCGAAGGACAGGCAACAGGCAATCATTTGGGTACCGAAATTAAAAATGCAAAATTGACATAACTCGTGTTACATGTGCAAAATTAAAACTCCATCAGACTTGGCGAATCCATGCATCCAGTCCAAAATGCACACGACTTTATCGGATTCAAAATTCTTGAACAAAGGAGGCAGATCACAACCAGTAATCACAGGGAGCGAACATCCGAAAATATGGCGAACAAAATACATATAACAGTTGAATGACTGAACACAGCAACCACATGCAGCAAGCATGCAAAAATACGACGATCAAACAAATATGTAATAAACCAAATATAACAGTCAAAGGACAGGCCACAGGCAATCATTTGAGTACCGAAATTATACATGCAAAATTGACATAACTCACTATACAGGTACAAAATCAAAACTCCAAGCAACCAATCCAAAATGCACACATGGCCAGATCCGAAGTTCTTGAACAATAGAGGCAGATCATGACCAGTAATCACATGCAGCAAACATCCAAAAATATGGCGAACAAAATATACCTATACATTAGTCAAATGGCAAGCACGGCAACCACATGCAGCAAACATGCAAAAATATAACGATCGATCAAATATGTGGTAAAATATAACAGTCAAATGACAAGCAACAACCGAGATAGAACACGACCAGTAACCACATGCAGCAAACATGCAAAAATACGAAGATCTATCAAATATGTAATAAACTAAACATACCAGTCAAAGGACCGGCAACAGGCAATCATCTGGGTGCCAAAATTAAACATGCAAAATCGACATAACTCACAGTATGGATGCAAAATCAGACCTCCATCACGACTTGGTATATCCAAGTATTCAATCCACAATGCATACGACTAGCCCGGATACGAAATATTACAGAAATTTTCAAGAAGCAATACTTCGTGCTAATGATATTCAAATATAACTGATGCCGACGAAATTTGAAATCTCTAGAGTAACTGAGCCCAAAAATGTACATCGACTTTCATTGGCTTTGAATACGGAGTGGGGCGATAACAACTGCCCAACCAGAGACGTACGTCGTAGAAAAAATGCCTTCGACTGGACGCGTATATTGTAAATAAAATTCCCCAAATTCGTATTGCGACAGGTATAAGGGCGGCGAAGACAATAGTTCAGCTTTCTGACGAGTGACAGAGAAAATCAAACGATTGTTTAAGGACGTGATATATTGATAGCTGAAAGGGAATCCGTTAGCCGGGAGGGGTACAACCGCATTTCGACAAAGCTGAAAACAAGTAAACAAAATTTCCGAATCCTGGTTAAACCGGGGAATTTCAAAACTACCTGCCCCTGTCATGACCTTCACGAGGTATGGTTCCGAATGTTGATCAAGCCGGGAAATTTTGAAACTACCTGCTCCAGTCGTGACTTTCACGAGGCATGGAAATAATTTTGGCGTACAGTGTGTCCAAAGAAATCCAGCTCGAAACAAATTCCGTTACTTCATACCAAGAACGTATCATTCGGGAAAGGATGGAAATTCTCTAAACATTAAAATCAATTAGAAAAATTGCCCTCAGTGGAGAACATTTTTAAAAAATCGGGAAATCAGTAGGCAAATTTCTAAGACCATTAGCTTTTTACTTTTGTTCTACTGGGACATTGCCATTCGTTAGAAAAATCGGGAAAAGGTAATTTTTTGAGTTGGCAACGAGCTTCTTGCAATCACTATTTTTCTCTTTTCTTCTAACCCTTTTTTCAGTAATTGACTGCAAAGTGCGTTCGTTTTGTTGATGGAAATTTTCATGAAATTTATTCTTCCAATCATCTTTAGGCTCTACTAACGTCGTCACTGTTAGTAAGTGTACCATGTGCTGTGTGTGTGTATGCGCGTGTCTGTCTGTCTCTCTCTCCCATGTCTGTCTGTCTCTCTCTCAGTTATTTTTAAAGAGTTAATAGTTCTCTCATACTTTTGTATTCCCCTCCTCCCCGTCTCCCGTAAATGGCCATATGGCTGTGTGGAGCGTATAAATAAATGTGCATTGGGACCCAAAGTTTCGTTAATTTTGGCCTCGGGAAAGAAAGTCGGCTGTATATCGAAAACTATAAACGACCAAGTCCTGTATGTATACGGAATGGCATAAATAGTGACTCGCTTCTCTGGGAAATAGTGTTTAATATTTTCACCCTACAACCCTCCCTAGAAGCCTCGTAGAGAGAAAAAGAGGGCCTGTGAGAAATTTCCGCGGGCCTCTTTCCAGTTCATTTTTTTCTTTTGTCAAATGGGAAAAAATTATAAGCTACAGGATAAGAGGTTTCTTTCATGGTGTAAGGAGTGATTGCTGATTTGATGTACTCTATGATTTAACTCTAAGCGTTGAAATTCAGGCCTTTTACAAATATCGGGCCCTCCTGAATGTCCGAGCCCGGGGTATCCCCTCTTCCCCCCTCCCTCTCGACAGGGTTGCTCCATAGCACCAATCTAGCTGCGGCCTGATCTGCATCAAAGCGTGTGCAGACCATTTTCATCTGAAAATAGTAATCGAATGATATAGCGCCACGAAGAAGAAATCATACACGACCTTCGCACGGTGAAAAAGGAATACAAAAATGCTGACAACGGGAAGATTCTGTGTCGTCAAATTTTCAGTCGACAATAAAATAAAAATGGGTACCAATTTTCACGAATCGGAGACCCGCGAAAATTGAGGCCTCTCACCGCTACACCCTTACAACCACAAACGCTAAACTGGAGACGCTGAGGCTGATTGACTGTACGATTATTCGCCAGCCGTCGCCGATACACGCGAACGCTGATGGGTTAACAAAACTCGATGAAAGCTTTAGCGTCAACTGAACAGAAGCTTTCGACCTTAAAACTGGAGTCGGGCCTGGGGGCATGAACGGAAGCTACGTATATTATACGTAGTCGTTACCCCGCCTATAATTTTATAAGCCTAAATTTTATTTCGCGAGTTGATAAAAAGTTTACAGCGCGTAGGGCAGCGTCGGCGGTATGGCATTAAAAACATCGGCGCTCCGCTAATTTCTAATTTTATTTATTGTTGAAACCGACTATATGTATAGCTTTTAGTACGGATCGACTAATTTGAAAATATTATCAAAGTTCGCGTTTATGTTTTCTAATATTCCTCGGATGATGAAACCGTTGAAGGAGGTAATCCAATAAACGGAAACGTTCGCTCGTGATCAACAGCGAGGCTTAAATACGCCCAAGACTGTATACGAGTATTGCTGTAGCACGCAGGGGCTTTGAATTTGTGTAGACCAAAAACCATAGAGCGTATTATACCTAGTGTAGAACTATATATGTATAGGTTCGATATATATTCAGCGTATTCATTAACATCGGCACGAAAACGATAAACGATAGTTGTGTTTATTTAGGTGCCGAAAGTTAGGCTAAAGGAAGTTATTCGAATAAATTCAATGGTATATATTTAGCCGACATTAAGCAGGATTTCAGCTTCCGTGTACGTTGCGTTTTCTTCTTGCACAGAAGTTAAGACTTGAAAATTGATATCTTTATTTTCGTCTTCATTAAAACAAAGACACACGAGTACATACACCTACACCCATTACATATGGTGTAGGATACCTTCGGCACCACGAAATTGACGAAAAAGGAAAATGTTCGTATTCGTAGAAAGCAGTTTTATGGCATACTGTAGGCCTACGGCGATACTAAACAAAATATGGAGCTGGCAAGCTTCTGAACGTATAGAACCAAGCCCGCGGTATTTATATTCCTTTTTCGAGACGAGTCACCTGGAATAGCCCGGGAAATAATTCAGCAAAATGTATGCGAGAAGAATTTCGCGTTGGTAAAATTTTTGATGACGAAACTTTGTGAAGCAACTGGAACTTTCAGAGATCTCTGTTGTCGGACTCGATATCGTGATACGACAGATATACCCGCAAACATCCTCGTCGTAAATTTGTTTTTCGTTATGCTGGGTATATGGGGTATAGCCAGCTTGTGTGTCCGTAAACACATACAAATCTCAGCCTGAAAGGTAGAAACGATGGTGCTTATATACAGATGCAACAGTGACTAAGAGTATGTCAGAAAATAATCGCTGGCAAGCTAGCGAAGGAGGGTGTAAAAAAGGAACTAGCAACACCCAGGCCGTGTCTTCCTGTAGCATACAGCGTCATAAAATCCAAAGTAAAGGCTTGGATAAGTAAGCAGACCGAAATGCACTGGCGGTTGGCCAGTGGCATGAAGGTTATACTTTTCCAGCTTGTGAAATACTGCGGGCCAGCACGAGCGAAGCGAGTGACGGCGGGGGTTAGGCTGCGAAATGGCCAGGGGGCGAAGCCCCATAGTTATTATTATTACGGCGAAACTTGTCCAAGAAGGAGCTTATATAAGACAAAAACTTCCTGAAAACGAAATTATTTCAAGTTCCCTGCAGCTCTTATGGGCCTTTATGTACAGTCAGTATTGTATTCAAGACGGAACTTGTGCAACGTAAAAACGTAATGGGATTGGGAACTAGGTTGTTTGAATTTGCAGATAACGAAATGACGAGTAGGATTTTATCTCTGCTGCTTGTCATTTCTTGCAACGTCCGAAGTCTCTCGTATCTACACATAGTATAGCACATATTTTTAGTTTTTCTTTCATTTGAGTGCCGGTGTGACGTGTTTCAAAATGCCGAAAAAATTAAATGTTTCGCTGACTCTTAATCAAAGAGTTAAAATTATTGAACTCGTCAAAAAAAAAAAAAAAAAGTATGTCGCGAGTCGAAATAATGTGAAAGTTCAAGTGTGGTTCGACCCAGTACTACGAAATTTTGTAGAAGAAAGCTGAAATCATGGATGAATGGCCTCAGAATAGTAATGGCGAAAGAAAAAGGAAACCAAGAGTCATAGGTAATGAGGAAATCAATAATGCTTTTTGGGAATGGTGTCTCGCTGTCCGTGCTAAAAATATGTCTGTCTCAGGTCCCTTACTTCAAAGCCGAGCATTTGCAGTAGCCGAAAAGTTGAAAATAATGTCCTTCAAAGCATCTACAGGATGGTTGATAGTTTTAAAGCTCGTCATAAGATATACTTTAACCATTTGTGTTTTTTTCCTTATAGAATACAGTATTCCGTTTTTTGTTTGTATGTTGCCTAATCGGTACAACATGTAATTCAATACGTGTAGGCAAATTTTGTATAAGGCAAAAACATGCCTAAAACGAAAAAATAATTTGGTCCTAGGGGATTTCGTTTTAGACAAGTTTCACTGTCCTTTGGACGAGCCCAACTGTATGCAATAGTAATCGAGAATGTTCGAAGCGCGTTTAAAAAGACAGTTAACGAGGCCTATAAAAAAATAACGAGGAATCAGAAAAAATTATTCTAATGAAATATGTTTAGATACATCCATGTACTACTCCTCGACATAATTTTGTTAGTTAATTCATCCACACCACTAGCATACAACTTTGCCGCCAGCAAACTGAACCAATTTGACACACTCTGGATCAACTCATCGTTGTTGTCGAATCTTTTTCCGGACAAATACTGTTTCAGGTGCGAGAAAGGATAAAAATCGCTGGGTGGTAAATCTGGGGAGTGGGGCAGTTGTTCCCAAACTTCCCATCCGAATTCCTGCAGCAAACTCTCCATTTAATTCTCAGTGTAAGGGGTCGCATTGTCTTGAAGGAAAATCACCCTCGTGTCATAAGGTGAATGTGGACCGGTACTGGTGATTATTTATAATTATGAATCGGGCCACACAAAATGAACGTCACGGTATATTGACACCAAGAATGTTATGATTAGAAAAAAAAGTATACAACTCATCATCACAAACTTATTATAATAATAAAGCAAAAAAAAAAAAAGTGGTACGAACAGAAACACCTGTCACGCACTTGAAATATCATGTACTAACACGAAAGAAACACGATATGATAACCAAAAATGCGAGGTATAGAGGGTAACCAGTGGCGTAGCCAAGGGGGAGGCATGTCCCCTCCTCCATAAGCATTCGAACTCCTTTTTTTTTTTTTTTTCCTTTTTTTTATACCTAGTGCATTTAGGGCAACTCAATAAAAACGATTTAAAAAAGGCATATTTAACTTTCTTTTTGCTTGGCCGCCCTCCTTGCAAAAATACTGGCTATGCTACTGAGGGTAACCTCCCTTTGAAAGTTAGCTACTCCTGTACTTTCTCACCGGAGATATGATACGTTTTTATTTTCATTACATAATATACCTATCAATAATTTCAGATAGATAAATGATTGAAATGAAAAAAAAAATAATAATAAATAAATAAATAAAATAGAATAAAGTGCACTTAAAAAGGCTTTTAATAACATTGGAATGGCAGTGTTGTTGGCCTTTTATGTGTTCTATGTGTAAGTTTCAACGAACAAGCCTTATACGATACAAGTAGGGGAGAAATATATACCTCGGGACAAATGTAGTATAGGACTTTTGGTTCTGACGTCATATTTTTTGACAAAAACGTCACCATTTGTTTTTAAAGTAGGACATAAGAAACTTACCTTACCAAGTGGTCTCCAAATCTGACAACTTTTAATTTTATCACATTAAAAACAAAAATTTTTATTCTTCGTAAATAGCGAACGCGTTTGAAGTTAGTAAACATTAGTTTGTATGCCAATGAAACTGCCATTCGGATTTTGATCATATTCAGTTTTCCTCAAGATTTCATAGTTTAGTTTTTTGTTGTTGTTGTTGTTGTTTTTGTTTTTTGTTTTTTTTAACAAAAAAAAACCTCTCTTTGTACAATAGGAATGGTACTATAGGAATTTTTTTATCAGTTGATAGACAATCACATTCGGCTGTGTGTTTGCCGGTATTTTTCGTCTAAGTAAGTGAAATGTACGAGTAAATTGTGAGTTTCGTCTTTTAAGTTTCGAATAAAAATTCATTTCATTTCTCGAACGTTGTCGATAAGATGGATGTCAAACACGAAGTTACGAGTATTATTTCGATCGTAAAAGACTACTCTATGCACCAAGGATATCTATTGCTCTCAAAATTTCCCAAAAAATTTCAAAACGTCCATTAATTTTTTACAACGATTTCACTCATTTTTTTCATATGTGTCCCGTCGTCGTATTAACCTCATTTCCCATGCTACATGTCAACTTAGGTACATTGGTACGAAAAAAGGTTCTTAAAATCAAAATTGTGATAAGGCATGAAATAGAGGGGAGGGGGCAATAAAAGGACCTTTCTTTTTTTAGGAAAGGATCAAAGTGTGTATAACAGCATTTATTGCGCATGACAGTTGTAGTACTTCCGCAGTTACAATCAGTGCTTTCAGAAGCCCTTATCTTGAGCAAATGCCTCCCTCAACCTAGCCCATTCGACCCGGTCAGTGGCTGTTCTGTGAAAGAGTTTGGTTTTGCTAAACTTCCAGATGTCGTCCATCCACCTAGTCCTCTGTTTTTACCTGGCTTTTTCCTTCCTCTGATTTGTCAGAAGATAATTTTTTGTGATTAACATTGGTCCTTCAGTCTGCATAGGTGCCCTGCCCAGTCCCATTTTAATCTTTCGACAAAGTGTACCACATTTTTGTTGGACCTAAATTTCCCTTTTATTTTTGTTAGTCTTACCTTGTCTTTCAGTGTGAGGCCAAGCATGGATCTCTCCTTAGAGTTTCGTGTAGCCAGAAGTTTGTTCTCAATTCGTTTTGAAATTGACCAGATTTAGCACCCATAGGTCGGTGTCGGGACAACACTGCTGTTGATGAGTTGGCTTTTGCAAGATAGCGAAAAATTGTTTTTCAAAATAAATCCTAAGCTCCAAAATTCACGCCATGCTAACGCAGTTCTTCTATTTACTTCTTTTCCGGTTTGATTCTGAAATGTTATCAGTTGACCTAGATAAATTATATTGTTGACTATTTCCAAAGTTTCCCCCTTCATTTTTATTAATTTTGTATTTTCAGAGTTGCTCAAAATTTTTGTTTTGGACAGATTGATATCCATACCCGTCTTTTTGCTTTCACAACTGAGTTCCTCCAGCACCTCCAGTACTCGTTCGCCTTCCCCGCCACTATCACCACGTCGTCTGCAAACCTTAAGTTATTCAAAAATTCTCCGTTAATTTTGATTCCCTTTTCATCCCAACTTAGATTCTTGAAATTTCGTCCAGGATGCTGTTAAATAGCGGCGGGGAGATTGGATCTTCTTGTCTTACCCCCCCTTTTGATTTCGAAGATTTCCCCTTCCAGATCTGTAACTATTTGCGCTTTTAGCCCCGAGTATATTTCCTGAATTTGAGTTACAAAATCCTGGCTTATTCCGTGGTTAATAAGTACCTGAAGCATGAAACTTTGCTTAAGGAGATCGAAAGCCTTAGTAAAGGCGAGGTGGATGAGGATTTGGTATTCGGTTGCCCTTTGAATGAGTGTGTTTATTGTGTGGAGGTGATCGACCATGGAGAAGCCCCTCCTAAAGCCTGCCTGGTATGGAGTTTGTCGAAGTTCTAGCTTTGTTCTCAGACGGAAATCTGGCATCGACGAAAGGATTTTGGCCAAGATTGGTGTGAGGCTAATTGAGCTACAGTTTTTGATTCTGTATCTACAGCCTTTTTAAAATAAGAGTTGTCCGATTCGAAGATATTTTATTTGTTTTTAATATGTCGTTGTAAAGGTGAGTTAGAATTTTTACTAAAGAGTCTCCACCGTATTTCATGTGTTCATTACTGACGCCACCATGTCCTACTGCCTTGCTCTCTTTTAGATTATTAATCGCTCTTGCTACTTCTACTTCTAGGAACTCCGGTCCTGGATACTCTTCTCCTTGATTGGAGGAGACAAGAGGGAGGGGAGGGTTGTTATTCGAGTATAAGTCAGCATAGAATTCTGTAGCAATATTATTAATTTCTTTTCTTTCGTAAATCCTCTCTCTCTTTTTGTTGGTTAAGCAGGTCATATATTTTTTACCTGTAGTTCTTTCCTTTTTGATTAGTTTTGTGCTTTTAGTAGAATTCATAATTCGAGATACAGGAGAATGCATTTTGTCATGGTTACGAAGCCTTAGAAGTTTTTTAGTTAGTTTACAGACCACATGAAATTCTATTTTGTTTCTAGTGGATTTGGGTTGTTTTGTTAGCGCTTATCTTTTTCTGATTAGCTCTAATATATTGTCTGGAAGAAACTGGATATTTTTGTTAGTTTTAGTGGAGTTACACTCATTCGAAGCCTCATTTAATGTTTTTTGTTGGTGGTTCCAGCTTGGGATCTCTCCTCTGGTCGACACCTCTTCCAGCTTCCTGGTTCAATATAGAGCATGGTATTGACCTTTATAGTCTACGAAGATTCTATATATCAAATTCCGATCTTCTGGGTCGTATATTTCTTTTCTCGTTTTGATTTTACCGTAAACTGGTCGGTGGTCAGAGTGGAATTTAAAGTTGTTCAGGGTATCGCAGTTTGAGAATTTTTTTAAACGTTAGCGGTGATGCCAGAATTTAGTCAATTTGCAATTTATATGCCTGGTTCTCGCGGCTATCCACGACCATCTCTGGTCTCTTCTTTTCTTACAGTAAGTATTGATTATTCCAAAATTTTGTTTTTGACAGAATTGGACGAGCCTGCTGCCCCCACGATTTCTAGTTCCGTAATTATATTTACTCAAATTTTTTTGTTCACCAAAGTTTCGAGCTCCTACTTGACTGTTGAAGTCGCTTATTATTTGTAAGTGATTTTTCAAATTTTGCTTGGTAGTAGATACAGGCGCGTAACCAAGAGGGGGGGAGGTCCCCCTAAAAATCTTGGCCCCCCTGTTCCCCCCCCCGGCTGAATTTGAAAATGTTGTAAAATTTATAGTATTAGATAAAATAAGGCAAAAGTTTTTAAAACTGGGCCCCCCTTCAAAAATTCATGGCCCTTTCCGTACACCCCCCCCCCCCGTTAAAAATCCTAGTTACGCCGCTGAGTAGATAAGACTTCTTCCAATTTTGAGTTAAACGTTTCGCATGCTTGTTCGTCGGGTAGTGATCAGTGTTGCCAACCGACCTACTCAAAAATTCTTGAGATTTCATATTGAAAAAGCTTGAGAACGCTTGGCAGATCTTGAGGTTACCATTTTTACTGCCCTACCCATGCAATATGGGTATCAAAATGCAGGTTTATAGAGGGATAAATGGTTGTTCTGTTGTTCATGCCTTTGATTCAGTTAATTCATACAAATCAAGGAATACTCAACAATTTTAATACTACTATTCGCCTTTGGACAGCAAGCTTATCAGTGGACGAAAAGGTGATTTTCTTACAACTCGCGGGACTTGCAATCTAACCAAAATTTACACTGTATGACTGCAAATGTACATAAATTCACGTAAAATTACCGCCGATTCTTAGTTCGCAAATGGCAAAGCATCTCTTATCAGATCTGCCCTGATTAAGGAACTTACTCTGATACGGGATTTTGTCATATGTGCATTCGAAAATGTCTTGAAAAAAGACACTAATTCATATGAGCTGTAGGTCCCTTTCCCAGAGGACATTCTCAATTGGATATACGTCAAAATCCCATATCAAGGCAGAGGTAACTACTGCGTAACGGCGTAGAGGAGCTGCCTGCTTCGGGATTTACCGCTACCCAATCGATTATTTGAGGTTTCACGTTCAGAATTGCAATTTTCAAGAGATTTTGTGCATTTTAGGAAAAATGGGGGAAAATCTTGAGAACTCTTGAGATTCTTGAAAATATTGAGACAATCGAGAGGCAAGTCAAAAAGTCTTGAGATCTCAAGCTGAAGCTGGAGGGTTGGCAGCACTGGTAGTGATGTAGGGGTATAGATTTCTATTATTGTTAATAGTATAATCAGAGTTATCCTGTCAGAGATTCCTCTAAATTCTATTAGTTTATTTTCTAGGCTCTTCTTGATTAGGAACCCTACTTCTCTCTGACCACCTTCCGATCCTATCTAGCAAAAGAGGTTTTCGTTTTTTGTTTTAATGAGAGAGTCTCCGCCGCGCCTGACTTCCGCCAGGCCTAAAATGTCCAATTTCAAGTTTAAAAAAGCATTTTCTAGCTCTGCTTGACTTTCATGGTGTTAGATTTCTTACGTTAAGAGTGGGAACTTGTACGTGTACCGAACTTTGCTTATTTGAAATAGGTTTAGTAATTTTTGATTGATATTTTTTGATAGTTACTTCCGGTATGTTTAAGGGATTGTGTTGTTTCGAAATACGTGCAGGATTTTATGTTTTTGTGTTCGAAATTGTTTTTGTTTACAGATTTTTGAGTGGGTTGATAATTGGGGTGTGGTCTGCAAAGCCCTAGCTGACCGGGCTTACCTGGGCTTGGAGGAAAGAACCAAAGTACTAAGACTGGAATTTCACCTTCCTAGCTCACTTGGTCCCGGATTTTTGGTCCCATGGTGCATAATTCTCCTCCTACTACACATTGAACACATAGATTTGATTCACGATGAATGGAAGAATTTGGTGTGAACGTACACGCTGATGAACAAACTGGTATTTTTGAAGAAATGAAGAAAAAGATCAGTCGGTAGTGGTAGAGTGGTGCGAATGACCGCGTAAAGATGAATACGCAATTACGTCACAGTGGTAATGTTTTTCTGCCTACAGAAACCTGGGGAAGTTTTCCTGCGCACAGAATTTTTTTTTCGTGCCTAGCCATTAGACATAAAGCCATGTCAAAATCATTCAAAAATATACTAAGTCTACAATTTCATATGCAAGACGGAAGTTCAAGTTTATCACTTTTAAAATCCAACAAACGTCGCAAAAATGAAGCGTCAAACTGCATTAAAGAACGAGAAAACCCTGTCATTTTTAACATACTTTTGTCTATCGACTTTTATGGTGCTTGGAGACCTCTACTTTAATTTCTCGTTTATTCGACTACAGTGATTTGTTCTCTGTGTTTCAGAAGACCGAGCATTCACCCGAGCGTGAATTATCTTAACGTTTGCCCTTCAGCGAAGCAGACATCCGTCGTTGCACCCTGAATTCGATGGCCAGACTTCAGCAACTCTCTGAATGGCCTCTTCACCCCGAGGCTGGCACGTCAGTTACGAAAAATTTCTCATCGGCAACAGGTAAATACACAATATACTCTCTTTAACAAAGGGCATTCGAGAAAACCCGCTTGTCGGGTAAACAGATCGATGCAGAGATTCGGGAGAACAATTTTTCTTGGCGAAAAGAAAGTTTCCGAATACTGCAGCGCGTATGTAGAGAACGTACGCTTGTTTTGGAAATGCGTGGTGTGGTGCGGCGCAACGCCTCGTGTGTACCCGTCAAATGAGTTGCCTAATCACTCCCGTGAGAACTCGGTTCTTGATATAATAGGGGCCGTATTATGTGTGTGTGTCTACATACAACGCGCATTGGCATTAGCACGGGCACTGGTGCTGCATACTGTAATACTGTACAGACGCACTCGTGCGATACCTTTAACGCGAAATTGGATTAAGAATCAACGGGCGGAACAGATTTCATTGATTTTTCAATCATGTAACTTTTGTTTTAATTCGTCGGCAATCTCGGCCCTCCCCGAGCCCCACAACCCGGGCTGGTGAGATAATTCCAGTGAGCTGACAGGGCCGGAGTAATGTCGCGTCTCGCCCGAGTATACGAAGCGACATTCGCTATGTACGTGTGTTCGTGTGTCTTCCCTACAGAATCCATCCGAGTCGAAGAACGTCGCCTTAGTAATTAAAGTCGTCACAATTACTCGACTAAACGAGCGACGGCGTGAAAAGGAAAAAGCTGTACCAGTGAAAGTGATTATTCGTGTTAGCTTTACGCCAAGTTTCACGCGTCTAATGGATAAATCGTCTTCAGGATTGTTACTGGAATCTCGAATGCTGTTTACACGATGCTCAGCTGTGGCTGAACGCTTGCCATCTGTGCAACACGGGCTCAATTACTGGCGCCTGAGAGCTAGTGAACAGGTTTCGACTCACCCCTATGATATCCTAGCGAATGGAGCGACGGCAGTACTAATCAAGGTGGATAGATACAGATAGCCTGCTCTGCTCTACCTTCTGCAGTCCCCAACCGGTTCTCTGGAACAAGGCATTCTACTTGCAAAACACATACCGCAGGTACTTGAAGGATTTTGGTGTTGTAAATTCCATGAGTTGCTTAGTCAGGATTACGAGTATGAGGCAGGTAGCTAATGGTGAATTACATACGCACACATTGTCTGTTAGTGCACACCAAACCATGGGGAAAGCATTGGTAAAACTATCCAGACTGCCCTTTGAGGAAAAACTGCGCAGTATGACCGCCAGGGTTGCCAGCATCCATAAATGGATGTAGTACTATAAGAAGAACTTTTAGAAATCGTTATTTGATGAATCTGGAATGTGGATATTGAAGTAGAGTACAGCCTTTCTATGATTTAGAAAAAGAGAAAGGCCGAAATTTCTTAAGATTCAACGTTTTTGCTCTTGACGACTGCTGTCTGATTCCAATATAGGTTTCGAACAGACCTTCTGATGTACACGTTAATTCCAATACTCTCCATATCGACTTCATTTTTTCATGCCTCACGCAATTGAAAGATTTTCTGTAATCTATAAAACATAAGTACAGTTTCCGATTGACGTCTCTACATCGCTGTGCTAGCACGTTGATCGCACACGGAGCTTCTCGAGTTCCCAACCCGCTCTTGAATCCAAATTGTTGAGAGCCAGAGGTTTCTTCACATGTTTGGTAGATTCTGCGATAATAATTAAGGAGAATTTTTAGTGCATGCGACATCAGACTAATTGTATGGTAGTCGCTACAGTCTGTTGCATTATTTTTCTTTGGCAACGCAATTAATATTGACTTCAACCAATTTTCTGGAATAGCGTCAGAGTGGAGTATCAAGTTGAAGAAATTAGCCAGGAACTCTATCTATGTTTTATCCTTCTGAAGTAACTTTATTAGTTCGCCGTGCATCTTATCGGATCCAGCAAATGCTCCTATCATCTCTATTGTCTCTTACTTACTGGCACTACTTTCCACTCCATGAAATCCTTCTTTCTATATTCTTTGTATGTACTTCATTCTTTTTGTAAAGACTATTCTTCCTCTCAAGATTCTATGGTCTGATGAGAATTCAAATTTGGCTAATGTGGATACATCCTCTACTATCGACATGTCATTGACTAACATACAATCTCATTTTTGTTTTGTGGTTTGGAGATATCCGCATCCATTTTCGTTTTTCTTTCTTGTGGAAGAATGTGTTGGCTATTTTCATTTTGTTTTTTACTGCGAATTCTATCATTCGCTCTCCAATTCCGTGTTTTACCGTCTCCGCTATTTCCAAATTGCCTCTCCCAACTTTCTCGTTCCAATCACCCATAATTATTATAAAATACTCTTTTTCTTGTAGCAACAGTTCTTCCAAGTCCTCATCGAACTTTTCCCTTTCTGTTTCTTCTGCATTCAGGGTTGGGACAACAGATTTATGTTATTTTGTACCTTAAGTTTCAGATAACAGATTCTCTCTGATATGGCTTTTATCATAATTATGTTTTTTATCAGTTTCTGCTTCACAAAGAAGCCTACCTCTCTATATCCTTTTGTCTCCCCCTATTAGTAAAAAATGTTCCCGTTTTTCTTTCTATATTTATTTTTTCCTCCCTCTTAATCTTGTTTTGGCTAGTCCTATAATGTCCCACCTCAGTTTTTCCACTGCTTTCTCAAATTTGTATACTCGTGCTTCGTTCGCTAATCCTCTACAATCGTAATATAGTATCTCTAATTTATTTATATATTGGGGTGCGGGGGTTATGCAGCCGTACTTCCCCCCAGTGGCTGCGGTCCGTCTTAGGGAAGCGACAGGGTTCGATCTACCTCACATTCTGTCACGTTGGCTTTCACGTGTTATGGGTGTTTCGAGTTGTTCGAGCTGGTTGAAGACGTGGCTGGTGTCTCGGTCTTTCTGTACTTATCCAGCGTTAATTGAGTCCTTGTTTGGCCACTTTTGTTCGTCCGTCCTCGCATTCTTTTTTGTTCCATTTCTTTCCTGTCTGCTTTCGTTTGGGCTCATGTCGTCTACCGTTCGTTTTCCGCCGTTTCTTTCCTCCATATTGACACTTCCAGGGTAGTGACAAACTCCATCGACATACAGGCTTACTTCCCTTCGCTTCTTCTTTCTATCATAAATGGAACGAGCGCCTTTTCTCTTTGCCTCGTGTGTGCACTGAGATCATCTTGTAGGAATATTTTGGTTCCTTTCAGATTCTTCCGGTTTGTCATTATTTCGGACTTCTTTTTTCTGGTGTTGATTTTGAGTATAACCAGCCTTGTCTTCTCTTTGGTTTTCGTTCTTCCAATTCTATTAACGCCGTCTACATGTTCTCTACTTAATTCTACTCCTACTTGTTTTTCGAATATTTCGCGAACTATTCCCTCCAGGTTTTCCTCTTCGCCGTTTGGTTCAGGTACACCGGTGATGACTATATTCTTAAAATTCATTTCGTTGTTCAGCTGTTCTATTTCTTCCCTTAGTTTCGAGTTTTCTAGCCTCAGAAGTGATTCTCCTCTTTCGAGAGTCTCTATCCGACATCTGAACTCTTCATTGTCTTCTCGGATCTGTCTTACGTCTACCGCAGTATTTTTCATGATTTCGAACAACTGGTCAAATTTTACCGGGCCTACCATTTTCTTGTGAACACGTATAAAACACACGCAAGTTGAATCGACGCAGCTTGTAAGAACTTGTTTCACGTATGGTCTAATAATATACGCAGGCCGAAGGACTGTTTTACTTCCGGAATATTTTGCATAGACTCGTGCCATGATGACTGTTGGGAGGATATTCTGGTGGTTTCCCGTTGCCTTCTGGAGGTCGGTGGGGACCAGTTATTGGGCGCTGGTCGCTCGCCCACTTATTCAGCACACGATGAGTAATGCTTGACCCGGGGTACTACGGTCGTGGATAAGGAAATAGTGGTCTGCGTGTTGGTCCTGCTGTTTTTCATGCTTAACGGTACTTAATGCTGACCCAATTCCGACAATTGTGGCCGCTCCGTTTTTCTACTACCTCACTCTTCGAACTTTTGCTTTAGCCCTGTAGATCAGTACTATATGTAGTTCAGTAAATATGTACATTGTACCTGGAAAAAATTCCGAAGTTAATGGAACTTTTACAAGTTGTTCTGGGGTGCTGTGGGATGACTCCGTCAAGTTTTCCACCTCGAGGACCCTGTGCTAACTTGGGGAGGGCCGAGGAACCAGAAAATTTTCGGACTTTCTTCGGTTTTTTGCTCATAATTTCTAAACTAAGTGGTTTTTGACCAAAACGTTTAGTTTCAAAGTTGTAGAGCATTACATTTACTACAGTTTTGTGTGCATAAACATTTTCCTAAACCCAATATTAACCGAGATACAGCCAATCAAAGTTAGAGGAATTTTCTCCAAATGGCAAAAATTGGCCAAAAACGTAGGTTTTAGTCCACTAACTTTCAATTACCATCAGTTCTATGGTAATTATGGTAATCACTCATCAATTTCGACATGCTAGAACACGGGGGAGGGGTCAGCTGACCAAGTGCCTGTTTTTGTGAAGTGTAGTTATTTCAGTGTTATAGTGGCTGGTCATCACCCTAGTCTAAATTTCTGTCAACCTATAATCTTGAACCTCAATAAACGTAGATCAGGTAGTTGAAATCGATGAATAATTACCAAGAATTAATTAAAGACTATAACTGATATAAGAATAATGGTAGTATGTACAATAATACGAGTATAATTATACAATTTATGTATAAAAACTTCATGAGGCCACCAACAATTTGGAGTGCTTGGAGGCTGCTGCACCATCCTCGTCGTCGTCGTCGTCAATGTTGTCGGGGTCCATGGACATGTCTGGTGCAGGCGTAAGTGGGAGATTTTCCTCACTATCGTCGTCAGTATCAAACTTCATTGGTGTTAGGCTGTCTTCGCATGCTGTGCCCACGCAGTGCCTGCATACTGCGGAGCACAACAGACCAGTCTTTTTATAGCTGCAGCCAGCGGTGACGCAACCAGTTGTGCACTTGCAGCTGACGATGCGGAGCAGCTGTTCTGGGATAAGAACCACACCTGTGAACATATGAATCACTCAATTAACACTGGTGACTTTGTTACAAGAGTGAATAATAATGAGGGTGTTTTAAGAATGAAAAATGTACTACTTCAGGATGATGAGCATAATAATACCCACCTCGTTTGGTCATCTTCCATCCCCAAGCAGATGGCAACTTCTCGTAGACCCCTTGGCTTCCTCCCATCCACGTCTGGACTTGTTGGTGAGTCCTGAATGAATGGTACTTAGCTGCATCTCTGTTGGTGGCGGACTGGCAAGTTGGCATTTCGGCTTTGCCACGACAGTGGTGAAAATGCGGTATCTCAGGATATCGAGGTTGTCACGTTCAATGTTCTCTCCATACAGTTTCACCAAGAACTTCTCTCCAACGTCAGCAATTTGAGCTGGAGCTGTCTTGGAGTCCTTGAAAATCTCCAACATCTCGGAAAGGCCGGGGTTCTTCTGATACGTCTGTATCATCTTCTTCTTCCCAATTCCAAAGGGTGCTGAGGTGGTGTCGCACCCACTTATCGCGTGCAGGAAGAGTATGTCCTGTGACCCGTGTTTGAAAGAGTGGGAAGTATAAAAGACAGTTGGGGTGTTACCCTTCCCACTCTTCTGGAAGTAGACGTTTTTCTTTGAAAACCCCAAAGTATTCAGCAGCACCAGACGATCAATGTCCTCCCCCGTAATAACGACATTGTCGTACTCTTCGGCAACTGAGACAGCAGTCTGTACGATCAGCACATCTGCATCTTCTACTGCCTGCTTGACTTGGATCCCTTTGGCTTCCAGTTCATCCTTCAGCATCGTTATGAAATTCATCTTGTTTTTGTCGTTGAAGAGAAATTTTGCCTGCATGATGGTGCTGCATGAGGTGGTCTTGAAGAACACAAACTTAGTAGAGGGGTTCAGCAAGGAACGCCGATAACGTTCTACTGCCTCGGTGCTTTGGTAGCTTATCCCACTAGGATAACCATCAAAAACCACTATGGCATTGCTCCCAAAGTGCCTTTTGATGTAGTCCACGTAGTTTTGGCAGACTACCTGGAATGCTGCTTCGCTTGACTTCGTTTAAACCACCCTAAGTAGCAGGAACCCTCCATCAATGACACTGCATTTTCTGGCGCCGAAGTCTACTTCACCGGCGATGGGAACGAATGCATCATACAGCTTCGATTTACTGCTTTTCAACAGATACCCGATCTGTTGGAAAAAGTTCGAAGAATGTCAACGCGGGAAATGTGTTTTCGATTGCAATCCCCAGATTGCTCTCATAGCTCTGTGTGGCGAATAATTCATGATGTATTGGCTTTTCGAAAGTTGAGGAGTAGATGGGTCTCGCGTATTCTTACCGGTATAGAACTGATGATAATTGATATAGTTAGAGGGCCTTGGCTAATTTTTGCCATTTTTAGAAAATTTCTTTAACTGTGATCGGCTGTATCTCGGTCAATATTAGGTCTAAGAAAAAGTTTATGCGTACAAAATTGTAGCAAATTTAATGCTTTACTACTTTAAGAGTGAACCTTTTGGTCGAAAACCGCTTAGTTTAGAAGTTATGAGCGAAAAATCGAAGAATATCCGAAGATTTTAAGGTTTTTCAGTCCTCCTCAAGTTAGCACAGGGTCCTCGAGATAGGAAACTTGACAGAGTCATCACACAGCACCCCCGAACAACCTGTAAAAGTTCCATTAACTTCGGAATTTTTTCCAGCGGACCCCACTTTTTTTGCTCTGTCTACTGGACTACTAAGCCTACCGAACTAAAAGATACCCGTTTCGCACAACGTGAACGCGCAGCAAGTTCTGGTTGTTTTTTCGTATGTCTCTGTGGGTGGGACTAGCACCTTGCGCCAGACGAGTGACTACTGACAGAGAAGTGACTCTAGTTACAACAGCCGTACTCCGCGGGGCACTTACACACTGTACTTATATTCAAGAACGTCAAATTAACGTATTATCAAGAGCATTAATAAAAACTTATTCAAATTTAACCGACTTGGCCAAGTTACTGTTAGTCGAGGACCTCAAGTTAGGGGCTACTACGTCTGCCCCTGGGCCCACGCTGTGGACCCCCGATCGGTGCTATCCCACAGCGCGTGTTGTGCAGCCCTCATCACAAAAGGCAATACCACGTCACGACAGTAATACGATGTATGAAAACGAGTTGGTGTAGCAAAAAACAAGGCGAGAGAGCGAGCGATAGATACTGATATTAACCCGACTGATGAACTTCTCTGTCGAGGAGAGTAGGCATGGGCTGAATTCGATTACCATTCTGAAAGTTCGCGTCGAATTTCATTTAGAATCTGTCTGTCAACAGACGGTGTAATTGACAGATTATCGCTGAATTTTGTCAGTTTAATCAGAAAGCTATAACCCGCGTATCGCGTTTCAATATTATGGGCGTATATATTATACGGTCGCGCTTGCCGTGATATTACCTATAGTTTCAGTACCGTGGAAAACTCGGTATGCATAATACAAACGACATTATTTAGGTCTATGTACCTTTGACGATTGGAATTGATAATTATTATTTTCGCTGTGCGACAGAGTGTGGAAAGCTGTCACGCAGTCGGCGACTGCTGCTGAAGTTTTCGGATTAAAACAACGCGTAGTTTGCCAACTTTTAGAACGTCGATTTCAATAATAACTGAAATAAAATTACCGAAAATTCGGTCGTATTATTCGCGGCTGGAGTTCTGCCATCGAACGCTTAAAAGAAACGATTGAGCGAAATTATTCGCAAAACACTCGAATGAAGTTGGTATTCGAGGTTGGCGGGAACCAAAGACGAAGCGAATTTGAGAGAACTTTCGTCGTTCTATTGTGAAAGATTCAAATAATGTACGCTTGTTCTACGGATTCAATTTTGGAAACGCATATGGTAGGGTTGAAACTTGCCCGTGTGCTGTGTGAGAAAGATTTCGATTGCTTTTTTGTTCAACAAAATTTATTCTACGTTAGTGACGATATTCTCGAAGTATAATGAACTGGAAAACTGTGCCTATCATGAAGTCAGTCGGCACGAGTGGCATTTCCAAGGAAATAGAGATGAG
Organism: Acanthococcus lagerstroemiae; assembly: GCA_031841125.1. Lineage (NCBI taxonomy): Eukaryota > Metazoa > Arthropoda > Insecta > Hemiptera > Eriococcidae > Acanthococcus > Acanthococcus lagerstroemiae. The sequence continues at coordinate 27,724,365 of CM063113.1, read as the reverse complement.
TCCTGGAGTTTGCACCGATGAAGTGTGTATTAATTCTGCGGCGAAGAGAATCCGTATGACTCAGTGTCATTGCTTGACAAGTGCGAAAATCACCGGACAACAATGTTTTAATCGGAAGCCTAGATGTTCGAGTACACTCAATCCTTCATCATTTCTTTCCCGTGAGGAGTGGAAGAAATGCATTCCTTTCTAGTTGGGTTGGAGTGAAATTTTTGTAGAATCTCTAGTGATAGAAAGTGAACAGTGTGAGAAGGGAATCAAGTTGGACTAATTCGTTTACAAATTTTTTATAACTAGAAGAAAGTATAAATATAACTGTTGGCCTTTGAATTCGGGGCGGGGGAGGGGGTAATTTTGATCATTTCTACCCCCAAGATTTGGAGGGTAATTATTACCCGTGTACCCCTCCCCCAGCGACGCACATGATCTTAACCTGATTTAGCCTTAAGGTCTAGTTCTATTTTTTGCTGAGTGGTTCTGTTTATCCTTAGTAGCTCAGATCCTTTTTGGTGTAGTTCTTTTATTTTAGTTTTCAGTTCGTCATCTTTCTCGTGGTTCTTATTTCCTTTTTCTTCTCCTGAAAAGTTTTCTCTCTTTTTTTTTTAGTTGTTGTATTAGGAAGTATTTATTTCATCTATGTTGGAATTATTTAAGTCTACTAAATAGTTCCCCCCCCCCATTCATTGATTTTGATTAATCTTTTGTTCGAGTCGGACTTAGATCCTTTCCGCCATTCAAATCGCTCATGACACTTTTCATAGGTTTTCATTTTGAAACGCAATTTATCTCCACACGTATTGTTTGACAGTTTGTGATGAAAGATGTGCCAGTATTGCAAGTTGATTGAAAAAAACTCGAAAATTCTCCTTCATTTGCCGAATAAAAGGTCGAAAGATCAGGGGTGTTGGATTAAAAGGTTATCTCCCCATTGTAGTTATCTGCTCGTAGTAAATTCTACTTGCTAGTGGGCAAAATTTAATGAGTGAAGGGTTTTTTGTTCTTTAGTTTCGATTGAAATTTTTGTACTTTGATTGACATTTTGCCGTGGTACCCCTTTCCTTCTTTAACATTTGCTAGCTGTGGCCTTGCAAAGGACTTGTCGAGTTGGGTAAAATTAGCTTAATTTTTTCTGGAAGAACGGGAGAGCTTCTGGAATCAAGGATTTTCTTGGTTGCGGATCTTGAACACTGCATCGGATTCTCACCCGGTCCTACACTGGGACAACTGAATCTAAATGTTGCTATAAACATGATTGTCTTCATTTTAACGTTAGAGCTAATTTTCATGCATGGCGCTAGATATGCTTGTGTAAAAAGAAATACGCAATCGGTGTGTAAGTGACTGCGGAAATTCTCACAGCGAGTTGAATGGTAGATTGAGTTAACCGAGATTCCAAATTTTGAAAATCGAAAAAACTAATGTAGGGTGACCAGCTGACCACTTGGTCATTTTTTCCATTTTAGGTCATATAAGGTATTTAGTTATTTTTCTCCTAAAATGGTCATTTAGGTCATTTTGGGGAAGTTTCTCCCGCGAATTCTGTAAATTCTGCTGATTATGAAGAAAATTACTGTCCCCAATTATTTTGTGCTTCCGCTATGCAGTGTAAAAAAAACACTAAAATGCAAATTGCACAGCAAAAACTTCCAACGCAACTCTAGCTGGTCAGTTGTGTCTGAGAAGGACAACGACTGAATATTATAAAACAACTGAGTGCGCGGGTATAACCGGTAAAGCGAGAAGAAAATTGAAATATGTGTTACGCCTTATTTATCTCCATTCCTTTAAAAATTCATGTTTTTTGTGGTGAGGAGGATTGAAAATATGCGACGACGAGTGGTGTGTAAAAGGGAAGCACAAAAAAAGAGAGAAAGAATTGCGAATGGTCTCTAGTTATCATTTTTTGATCATTTTCCCAATTTAATAAGGTCATTTTCTCCATTATTTTTCTCCTGAAATTTCGAGTGGTCACCAAGTTAATAGTGGGTGTTTTCATGGTAATTGATTTTGATTCATCATACATATATGGATTCAGTTGAGGTCACTGTGGATCTTGAAATTCGAGGAAATGCTGCTTCTTATTTCGAAATTTGGATGTGGCAGAAGATAATAGTTGAAAAATTTTAATTCAGTGATCAAAGTATAAGTGACCAGAGTAACTCTTTATTTCAATTGATTTTCGATATTTTGGTTTAATTTTGGCCATTTCAAACGTTTCTCGATCTTCTCTGCAGGAGACGAAAAGAGTATGCCGATTTCTTCCGCAAGAATTTATATTTGTGTTCAACATACTCGTACATGTCATACTTAACGATACAGGTGAAGATGATTGGCCAAGGAAAGTTACTGTAAACTCGTTATTCATGTTGTGAAATTTGGATTGTGGGGACCGGAGTGGGGATCAAGTCAGAAATTTAATGCAATATTAGAAATTAGCGATCATAAATCCCCGCATTTCAGTAGTTTACGATAAATGTTTTTTCCCGTTTCAGTTTTTCTTTTGGTCCGCTATGCATTTAAAAAAGAGATGGAATTATTAACCAATATCCATTTTCATATAAATCGTCCTGCCTAACTACTTCCTGCGTAGCACGATGCGATCGTCTAAGGAAACGTTTTTGTCACCTATGTATCCTTATTTCCTGTAAATGATCTTTTTAAAACCATGTTCTTCTTCTTATTCTCATAATTCACTCTTTTTTCTCCTTTGATCGGTCAGGCAGGACATTTGTTTAGTTGAGTTACAGTTTAGTTACAGTCAGTTACTGTATATGTTTTAGCACACTGGATGAGATCCATTTTTACTATCGATCGATCAATACATGCGCCTTTTTCTACTCTCTCGTTTTCTGTGATTTCGAATGCTCTCGCTTAGGTTGGCCCCAAATCTCTTTCTCTCTCTCTCTCTCTCTCTCTCTCTCTCTCTCTCTCTCTCCACTCACTCACTCACTCTTTTTCGTACAAAACTCATAATACCTACAACACTGTCATTCTAACGACATGTGTCGAGATGACTTCTGCTTGAAGTGGAATGTAATTTTCAGCGTAATGACTCAGAATGGAACCAGGAAATGCGAAAATCTGATGATGAAGTAGTTTTTTGGATGCCTTCTCCCTGAATCTTTCGAACTTAGCGGGCTTCTTCCTGGTCGGTCATGACTAGAGGAGAAATTTCCTTAGCTACTTGAGGAACCAGAATTCTCTTTGCAAATTTGTAATGCAATATTCGGAACCAGTGACCGAGAAAAGCATTATCTCGATACTTTGTCCGATTTTTCAAACCAATAAGCTAGTTTCACCCAATTCGAAAAGTACAATTTCAATTTTGGGGTTCAAGACGAATTAACGAATTAAAAATTTCATAGTTTTCGTAATTAGCACCCCCTCCCCCAAAGAACCTATTTCTTTAGTTTTCGATGCCGTCTCCCTGAATCTTTCGAACTTATCGGACTTCTTCCTGGTCCGTAATGACTAGTGGAGAAATTTCCTTAGCTCCTTTTTAGGAAACAGAATTTTCTCCTACCCTTTCGAGCATCGCATCAGTGACCGGAGGGACGCTTTGAGGCCAGCCCGAGCCTCCATTTCGCCTTCCACTTCCCGTGCGCCGGTGCGCGCTGTCCCTGCGAGGGCCACCATGGGGTCCTCTACTGACAGAAGTGAGCGCTTCCAGCACTCACCTGGAAATTTCAGGTTCCCCACTGCCGGACGCGTTTCCTCTTCACTCACCCCTCACCTCCTCGTCTTGGTACATATGGCGACCCAGGAAGGTGGATTGTACTTATGCCAAATGTAAAGCCTGTTAGCGCTATGAAATATGAAATGGGTAAAAGTTCGGAAAGATTTTTTGTGTGCTAAAGGATGTAAGTGCAACATTATGTTTACTAATATTGCTTATGTAAGTTATAACACCAGAATCACATGACGAACTGAGCTGCTGATAATGGCCATGATTGTTAAAATTACAATCGAATGTAATGTGCACCGATGTTAAAAGTTGGCCACAATAACACAGAAATCACATTTGTCTTCATAACTTGGGTATGTTTTATTTCTGTAGAACTGATCAAGGTTGTGGTCACAGTAGATGCGGGAGACCCTATGTTATTTCTAAAATGGTATCCTTAATCGAAAATTCCGGGGGCAAGTGCTCAAAAAATTACAGCGTGGTCGCTAGGTAGACATTTCAAAATCGCTGATTAGGTTGCGCGGTCCCGGCGACTACAGCTCGTAAATCAAAATATTTTTCAAGTTGCTATATAATCTGCTCGTAATTCGAGCTGAAACTCGGTTGCCCTCGCCTCGACCCTTTCAAATTCATGCGGCCAGGGCGTCGGAGCATCAACGAACGCGACGACTAACGGCGCTCTTGCCGGGGTATTTGGAATGCGAAGCCGGAGATTCATCGAGGGTCATAAATTTCGAGCGTTGAACGTTACAAATGACGCCGTGACGTCGGATTCGCTGTTTAGATGATGGTGATAACGATGACGATAGCCGCGGCGAAATCGAAATGGAAGCTCGGGCTGTCGCCGAAGATTGGTTATTTTCGATGGTGGAAAATACGCGGCGTATTTGCCGAACAATGTGAGCAACCGAGTGCGGCAGCGGAAGTATGAAACTGAGAGTTCGCGAACAAGGTCCGAAACTGATGAGAGATAAATCTGTCACATGCTAAGTATGTTCGAACTCGACATACCGTGCTTTGCCCAAAAATGAAAGCGTAAAATGTTGACGGTTTTGTATTATCGCTACTTTAGCATCTCTGCCCCCAGCTATTGGTGATCTAAAGGGGAGGGGAGGAGCATGAGAATGTATTGCTACGCCTTACTCCTTCACAATTTCATTGAGAGTGGCTCCTTATTTGGTGAGCGTGGGATGAAGGCTAGCTTCTCAGTATTCAGATATAGCTTCGTAGAAAGTCCGACGTGACTTTGCGCTAGGATGTTTGTTATTGCAGAAATTTTGGAAATGGAACTGGCAATTTCCCCAGATCTCTTCTTTATGATTTAAAACTTCTGTCTGATTTTTTCAGTTATTTTGGAAGAATATTAACAGAGCTTCATCAGCCTTGACGTTTAACGTGGGATTGACGTAATGGTTTGTCAGGAAACTACGTATTGCCAAAAACGCCCCCGCTGAGAACAGTGAGGTGTTCACGACCAACACGTTCTCATCGCAGAACTACACGAAATTTCAAACATTTTCAACATAACATTTGTCCCGGTTGTAATACCGCGATTCTGAACAAATATACTTGAAATTTAACTTTGATTTACTGTCCTAAACTGAAAGCAGCATTAAATACAGTGTTTCATTCGATGTAGCATGAAATTACCTTTCCAATGATACCAGAATCTCATGTTCGAGAGACATGGATTTGTCTCCAAATCGCACTGACCCTACGATACTTCAATTTTAGTTCTTCATCTCGTAAACAGCGACAGAAATGAAATTCAAGAATGGAACGGAGGGAGTAGCTCTGAAGGATACTCAAACGTTTTTAGGAAACTATATTGGTCTCAAGACCGTCCTAAGAACGACGAGGCACTCACCATTAACATACAAATAAAATTTTTCATAAATTCCTTATCATATTTTTGACATTTCGCTTTTAAAAAATAAAATCCAAAAAAATTTTATGTACCCAAAAATGTTAATTTTCGCGAGGGGTTCTCTAGATGTGATTTGTAGTGCTGATTCCGAATATATGTACTTGAATTCCTATAGGCGTTAAGTGTCTCGCTAAAAAAAAAATTCCTCCTCCATTTACAGTTTTAATTGCTTAAAAACTTCGATTTGGACTTCTTTTGTCCAAGTAGCCCTTGATTAAGTGATGAAAATGTTTTCATATTTATTTTCAATGTTGATATGAGATTCCATCTTGAAACTTTGAATTACAACTTTTTTTCCTCCGAAAAATTGTGATCTGTAATCGCTGTACATAGGTTGTTGAAAAGTGTGGTGACGGTATGGAGATATGTAACCTGCATCGAGAAAAGGTGGTTAGTGAGCAAAACTTTGAATTTTGAGATTTTACTCAATTTACACTAATTAAGATCTGCTCTTTCACGTGGTGTTGTCGAAAAAATAATTATTCAGGCTTGTACAAAACATCAAAGTTGATCGCTCCAATCCGAAGATATTCGCATTCAAAATTTGTTTTCGTTCTCCTGGGAAATTTGTGTTTTGCTTACTAAACCCATTTTCTCGATGCAGGTCACATATTGTAATATTATTAGTGATAGGATGATCCCATGATGCGCTAATATTGATCTGCGTGCCATGAGCTATTTGTGAAGAGACAGAATAAAAACTGCCAGTACATGGTAGATTGAAGAAGGTGATTTTGTTAAAAGGAGCTATTCCTCGGGTATCCATTGCTGTATTTCTCAAAAAAATTGGGAAAATGAAAAAAAATCATTTGAGGAGTGTAAAAGTTGTTTCTGGAAACCGAACCCATCTATGTACCAACGAGAACCCTAACTGATGTGAAACATTAGGTGTTTTGTTCAAGGCTATGGGGACCTAGGTCAGTCAGCTTGCTTCAACTGTCCGGACATACACACAGCGTTCTCTTCAGGCAAAAATTAGCGTGCCTCATACACTTATTTGTCATCTGTGCCGAATGCCGTTAAAAATTAATGTGCGTTGGCATTTTGAATACTTGAGACGCAAAACAGGAAAATCGAAAAAAATGGTACTTAGTTAGCATTTCGGATTTCGCGCGCTCAGTAACGTATAAGAAACTTCCAGGAGGAGAGGATAAAAGGGTCGAATATGAAGTTTCAAAAATATACCAGTAATCACTATCGATTCGCGGTCCTCGAATATTTTTGCATTTGAGTTAGCAACTTGTATCAATTTATCACATTAGGTAAAAGAGTGAAAAAAGTAGCTACAAAGAATGACTCTCGAAAACACTTCAATAATTTTTTCAATACTCAAAATTGAAATTTTACGATTTTATAGGCCAATTATGAGAAGATTGTAAATGAGGGGAAAATTTACCGTACATATGTTAGAGATCAGCACTAAAAATCTGAAGTAAAAAAGTTTTTTTTTCTTCGAAAACTAATGTATTTGAGTGAATGAAATTTTCTCAGAACTTGTTTTTTTTTATGCAATACCTCTGTTTCAAATATCGAGTGTCGCATGCACACTTGACCTAAATGACAAAAAGACAAAAACGCTTTTTTCAGGTGATTTATTTGAAAATTATAAATAACGTTGTGTTATGTACGTGGCTCAAATGGTTTACGCCATCTAGCGGGCTAAAAAAGGAAGTAATTCGTCATTTGCGAGTGTAGTCCGGTGGAGGGAATCGAAATCTATAAGAATATGTATTAAACTCATTTTCGTCAAAATGTCACTTAGGTCAAGTGTGCATGAGACACACGATATGTGGTGCGATCTGAGAAAAGGTATACAAAGTCGGCAGACATGAAATTTGAGATAGTGGGGTACGAGGAAGCTGAAAATCGAATGATCATTTAAAAATGAAAACAAAAAAAGTACAAGGTTAGAAAATGGTTGAGTTACAGTACTGTAGTTGGTTGTACAAAGAACGTGCTTTTGAGAAAAACGGCTTTAAAGTTAGTGAACCGGTTTCTCGGGGAAAATTATTTGTAACGTCATAAGTGATGATAATATTCGCAGAAGAAGTGTTCCAGCAGTACTTTTTACTGCTCGACACGATGTCGTGGTCCATTTTACATTAAAAAGCCTCTTTTCCCCACTTTTGACAGTGTTGCACGTGAACGACACCGAGTATTCTGTGAATAGCCACACTAATACCTGATTAGTCTGGTGTGCCGTGCAAGTTGCATGCCCCTTATAGAGAAGGAAAACTCTTTCATAACCATTCCCCAGTAATCAATGGCTTGTCACCAAAGGGGAATTAAGACTATAAACCCCTTGTATCAAAATAATTGATCAAAGAGGCCTATGTCCCAGTGGGTGGACCGAAACATCTGTTTCAAGGCTATATTTATTTTAAATCCTGATTTGCTTGCTCCTTAGGTATAGCGTTTTCAAAATAAATGAAAAAATTGGATTACCAACTCTTATAAAAAAAATAAATAAAAAATAAAAAATAGCTTCAATTTTTTTTTACAGCATATATTTTTTATTGTGGGTGATTCTGATTCGCGTTATCCCCCATGGTAATTTAAAAATATCGCTACAGAATCATAAACATAATAAAAAAGTTCGAAATTGGGAGGGAAAAAAAAAGTCCTCATAAAATATTTTGTGCTCCACAAGTGTTCAATATTTGACAGTGATGGAAAACATAACGTAACCAAAACGAAATAACGAAAAAATAACGGTATTTTTAAGAGGCTGGAAAACATAACATCACAGAACGATATTCTCTAAAGAAACGAAAAACGAAATTAAAACGTAACAAAATTGACTTCAAATAACGTAACAAATTTGAGCTTCGAAACAGAACTGAAAAAACATAACGAAAACGAAAAATTTTCCGTTTTTTTTTCCGTTATTTGTTTTTTTGTATATTTTTTAAATAGCGAACGGGAAAAGGACCTTCATCTTACTGAGTTTAAACAGTTATGTCTGGCTGGACTGGTGATAACTGGTAAGTGAACCAAAAGCTCCAGATGTAGTCCAGATTCTGACTAATTGTGTAATTGTTTTCTATGATTTTTTTCCAAGCATGCCACCGCAGCCTATATGTATGGGTAGGTGGATAACTACTTTCAGTTTCAGCTTTTAGGCCAGAAAGGAATTTGCTGTACGTAAATTGTTGAGTAGAATTTAAAAAACGTAACAAAAAAAGGAAAAATAACGTGTTTTAAACATTTATAGTGAAATAACGAAACAAAATAAAACGATTAAAATTTTACAACACAGGAACGAAAAAATAACGTAACATAAACTCCTAGGAATAACAAAACCGAAATAAAAACCGAAAATATTTGAATCTGAATAACGTTGTAAAAACATAATAAAATTTTATTTCGTTTTCCATCACTGCTAAACACCTGATTTGTCTGGTCTGCCATGCAGGTTGCATGCCCCTTATAGAGAAGGAAAACTCTTCACCAAGGGGAATCAAGACTATAAATCCTTGTATCAAAATAATTGATCAAAGAGGCCTATGTCCCAGTGGGTGGACCGAAACATCTGTTTCAAGGCTATATTTACTTTAAATCCTGATTTGCTTGCTCCTTAGGTGTATGCGTTTTCAAAATAAATGAAAAAATTGCATTACCAATTCTTATAGAAAAATAAATAAATAAAAAACAGCTTCAATTTTTTTTAAAAGCTTATATATTTTTATAGTGGGTGATTCTGATTCGCGTTATCCCGCATGGTAATTAAAAAATATCACTATAGAATCATAAACATAATAAAAAAGTTCGAAATTGGGAGAGAAAAAAAGTCCTCATGAAATATTTTATGCTCCATAAGTGTTCAATATTTGTCTTGAACTTGCTCTTACATCATATATCATGGTGGAAGTACGGACTTTCATTATAAACTATGCTTTAATTTTTTTTTCTCATGTTGAGTGGGTTCATTTTGAAGTTGAAAAAAGTGAGCCATACTTAGTATTTTACCTTAATTTCGAAAATCTCATAAAAATCCAATTTTGAATGTGGGAACAAATTGTTTGTAGAACATGTTTGAAGTTTCATCTACTTCTGTGTAACACGTCACTTGTGAATGCCTCATCGTTCTTAGCGGGGGAGTTCTTGGCAATAAGCAGTTTTATGGAAAGCCTTTGTGTAAATCCCATGTTAGACTTCAAGACAGTGAGAGCCCTGTTGATATTTTTTTTAAATCTGAAAAAAGCAAGTTGTAGTTGTATCTTCTTAAGGAGAGATCAGGAGGGTCGTCATCACAACTTTCAAAATGTCTGAAATAAAATGAGCACCCTATTCTACATGCTATAAGTTGAGAATTTCGGCTCTGTTGATATCTTCATAGTACTCTCTTTGATTAGAAACAAATTCCATTCCATTTGCATGGGTTCTTGAACTGAAAATAGAGTGCAGTGTTAGAATGCTATTGAATTTATGGCAAGAATGTGTAATACGCAACATAAAAACGTTCAATTCCGATTAGTCTGCTGAAATAGCGTTCTGTCTAAAAATATTTAATAATCTCGACTCGCAATTTCCTTATACCCTCCGGCAATGCTCGATGGCAGAGTGTACTTCGAAGATTGACTGTCTGAATACCGCTATGCACTTGTGACACAAATAACGCCAGTGAACGTACAAAACGAGTAAGCTCCGGTTGTAAGCTCGTATATCTTCATGCTTTCGCCCGATTTGGCGGTGTGAAAAGAATTTTCTAATCTGCTCCGAATATACGGCATTATTGTCGCGCTGGTGGTTCTTTTTGTATTTGGTTTGCTCTCTCGCGCTCACTCTGAGAAAAACATACCCGTACTGTATCCTCCTCGACTGCGAACGTCTCGTATCTCGGTTTCGTATTGTATCTAAATTAAAAATACAGCTACTGTACAGTTTACATAAACTGTATTATATATTATTTCTCTTGACAATGTCGACAAATTCTTCGCCACACGAGTGCTCGTATTTTCCGTACGTTTCGTAACACGAGAATACGGAGCATAACTTCGGCTATATGACCTGTCTATGGTCGTGGACCTGCCCGCGAGGAAATGATAGACGACGAAAACTCTGCGTCGACTTCCGGATTTGAAGGAGAACAGAGTGGTGCTGGAAATGAAAAAAACTCGACTATTGTGGAAGGAGAACAGAGGGCGGTGCTGGACATAGAAAAGTTCGATTATTCAGGCTGATTGGAAAGTCTTTTTCAGATGTTATCTGTTACGTTTTTCAATATTGTCTGCATTTAAGGTCAGTAAAACTTATATTGCCAGTTTTCTGCCCCCTTTCCTCAGTCGGGTATAATAGAAATACTAATGGATAAAAATGAGTAATTTTTTCTATTTCAAATAAATCTATTTAAAATGACGTATTAGTAACGAAGAATTACAGAAAAAATGTTTTTTCATATTTAGACTCCCCCATTCCGCCTGATAGCCTCAATGAGGGATTAATTGTGACAGCTTATATTTTTAGTAGGCCACGATTGAATCACTGTTATGTGAAAGTACAAAATTCAAAGTTGTCCCTAACTTTTGTGTCATCTCATTTTGAGGACCGCCTGAGGCCTCCTTGGTTACCCCTCCCAAAACTGTACGTTGCGATGTTTCTAACGAAAGGGAAATGATAATATTTGTTTTAACCAAAAATAAATAAATAAATAATGATAATAATAAAAAAACTTTTGGGAGTAAAATTCACGTTTTAAATAATTTTAAATAGGAAACATACTATGATAAACATCTATTGTGATTGAGACACTGTTTCTCTGTTTTCGTTTCTAAATTGACAAAATTCAGAACTTTTTTGCCGTTTTCTGTGTACCCTAATAGAATGTTGGGTTACTGAAGGAACACGAAACCGTGGTGGTTTTCAACATTCATTTTATTCGTATTGCGGAACTGAACTGTACACGGATTGTAACTAACTAAACTAGAAAATAAAAAAAGAACTAAGTCTACAGAGAAAAGAATAGTACATGTACGTACAAAATAAGACAAGACGAAAAGAACGACAAGGGTGACTCGAAAGAAGTAATCGGAGAAAGTGGCGTTGAAACCGGGTGCTTTGTACTTTAATAATTAGAAGAAGGCAATCTCAAATTTCCTTCTGTCCAGAAATGCTCTATTTCACTTTAATACTCTTGTACCTCTTAAACTGTATTTGTTTTGTATCTCAATTTAAAAGATTTTTATCTGATAACTTATGTCCTTCGAAAGTCCCCTGTTCATACTTGTGGTACCTTTTGATAGCAGAAGAAGAAGAAAAAAGAACAAAAACAGAACAACTCAATCACTTGTAGTTTCCATTACTTGTGGTAGGCCTATTGCCCTGTCTGCGAGGTCATTGTCTGTGATCCTCTTAAAGAGCTCGATGTGTCCATTAGTTTCTTTCTTGGTCTTCCTTTTGAACTTCTTCCAACTGGAGTGTATATTCCGCTCGAAAAATAGAAACGACCAACGTACGGAATGACACAGTCTCGATTTATGAATAATTAAAAATGTTTCGCCTGTTACTATGTAATTTGACTTGGAAGATCCTACAGACAGACCCACGCTAGTTGTTTTTGTGCCTGAGGATGAACGAGGAACGGACCGCTAAAATTTCCCAATTTTGCAAAACCCAAATCAGAATTTTCCGAATGCCAGTCTTATGAACGAGACTAGAGGGCTCCACTTAACTTGCTAGAAGCATTGATACATGCGAAAGTGAACTTACAATACGATAGTTTTCACATTTGCTTGCTCCTACTTAACCTGTTCTTTTGGAAATCTGTGGAATTTCTTCTTGTTTATACATTCTGCCTCTTAATTTGTGCAAATCTTTTAAAACTACTTTTCTTATATTCTTCAATAACTCACTCGCAATTTCATCGACTTCTTCTACTTTCCCGTTCCCTTTATCGTAATTGGTCTACCAGCTGTGATAAAGGGAATGAAAAAATACATTATTATTATTATTATTATTATTATTATTATTATTATTATTATTCATTTCTTCCAGAGCTTTATCAAATTCTGATCTCAAAATAGGATCTCCTCTTCTTCATCCTCCACCGCCACTTCTCTTTCCACGCATTTACTTACAGCTCCGTTCTTATATAGTTTTTCATCATTGTTCAGCCATCGTTTTACTTTGTCTTGGAGTCTCATAATTTTCCATTTCCATACATTAAATTATTTGCTCCAAAATATTTTTTTACTGTCTTATATGCTTGATTGGGTTATCCTGCTTTCATTTGCTCCTCAGTTTTCTCCAATTCTGACCAATCCATTTTTTTCTGTCTTATTGCATTCTCTCTTTATTTGATTTCTTAAAACCTTAAATTTATCCTTAATTTCCTTATGATTGGCTTCTTTATACCTTCTTATTTCTTCAATTAACTCTGATTTTTCACTTTTCATCCATGGTTTTTTCCTTTTTGTTATGTGAGTATCTATATATTTTCTTCCTTGCTCCCTACCATATTTATTGTTCTTTTTTAGTGTTATCCACTCTCCTTCAATGTCATTTCTTTTCATTTATTTAAAAAATTCTTTCGTTACTTCTTTTTGATATTCTTCTCTCTTCTTTACCTGTTTTAATAACTCCAAATGCCATTTTGTTCTACTCGTATTTTCTTCTTATTCATCTGTTTAAATTCCAAAATACAATTCATTACTACTAAATTGTGGTCACTATCTACATCCGCTCCTCGGAATGTCTTACAATCCAATAACTTAATTTTATTTTTCCTTCTTGTCATCACTATAATAATCTATTTGATACCTTCGTTTATCTCCTGGACCTTCTATTTTTTTGGAGTGTGTGTGGGGGGGGGGGGTAATCACGTTATGTACAGCTATTGGCTAGAGACGTGAAGACTATGTACGTTAAATTTTGGAGTAGAGGTTAGTAGCTTTTGGGAATGATATGAGTTTAAGGTTTTGGGTGTCGTTGTCGGAGAGCAGGGATTCTCGTCTTGAGTTTGGATCATGTGTGTTTCACTGGGATTGGAATTTTGGGCATTAGGTGATTACGTGGTTAATGAAGTTAGGAGTATTGCATGTATCTCAAGTTGGTTAAGGTAGTTTGTTCAGGATATAGCTGAGTCATTCTACAGAAACATTGATAAGTCATTTTTTTTTAAATCAACTTTATCAATAGTTTTTTTTTTTCCATGGAAATAATTTATATATGTATGTAATAAAATATATTTATGAGGTTGAAACAACAGCATACTTCCTAGGGGAGGAGATAGAGGGGGCTCAAAATGATTAGGACCACGCTGAAGGAATGGCAGCCCACATTGAAGGAATTGTTGGCCATAGAAAGAACAAAGAAGTTCATACGCGCACGTAGGCCCGTCCGTCTACTGTGAATACGCTCCAAACTTTTCCACCCGCACATTAACGCATTCGTCTCAGTGCTGCCAGGTGTCTAGATTTTCCAGTAGATCTCCGGATTTTTCATCATTAGACAAAAAATGTCCGGAAATTTCTGGGAAATCCGGATTTTCATTGTTTTTTCTCGTTTTGTGGGCTTATTCAACTTCTGACTAGTTAGAAATATTTTTCTGTGACTGACTGCGTTTTGATTGCTCTAAACTGGACTAGAAAAAGTGTTTCCTCATTTTTTTACCTTAATAATTATTCAGTTTTCCTTTCACCTAAAGCATCCTTTTTCAGAAACCAAGGTTGAAAACAAATCCGCTAAAATTGGATTCAAATTAGAATCCACGAATAACTTTTTTTTTTGATTCGAATATGATTCGAGAATGATTCACGTTTGCTGTGATTCGAACCGGATTCGAATAAATGGAGTGGATTTGTGAATTCGAATCCATGAACCAACCGGTTCCGGCATCCAAATCAACTTTTTCAGGGTCATCTTCCATTTCTTTCGGATTAGGGTGGCCAGAGATAACATCCCAATCAAAGTTTCCTGCTGGATGTTCAGTTCGCCGGTACTTTACGAAAGTTCTTCTATTTTGATCTGAATTTTCATTCACACCCCATCCCCGGATAGCGACATGCAGTGCCTTGTGGTCAGATAATCCTGGAATCAGTTCCACTGGTAGAGTAATTTCTACTATTTGTTCCCCTCCTGACTAACAGTGTTTCTATTTGAAAGTACACATGATCACCTTTGCATCCCCCCTTCTCGCTAACACCCGCACAAGTAATTTTGCAGCTCACTGTAACGCAGGTTTATATCCCAATAAAAAAGACACAATAAGTTATCCTCTGAGCCTATACAGTAATAGAGAACCCTATTGTTTATACATTGTCAGATATCTAGCTGGGACAAAAGTAACACGGTTTCGATAGAATGACCCAGCTATGAGTGAGAGCGCAGTGTCCAGTTTCCTAATCTGAAAAGTATTACTTCATCATTTCTGGACTTTTGATTGGATGTTTTCCAGGAGTGAACTGTGGTTTTAATGGATTTCACTTTGTTAGTTGGTGAGACTTGATCCCAGTATCGTTGGAAAGATTTGTGTACGAATGATTTACTGATCTTTTTGATGTCTGATACCAGGATTGGAATGTTGGGATTGGAGAAATGCTCGAGGAAAGTGTAGCGGCTTCATCGACCATGTCTTTTTGAGGAATAGTAGAGTGGAAGGGGATCCAACATAGGGTGAATTTTTTGTTTGAGGACGATAGCATGCGTACGATCTTCTGGGAGATAGGATGTTGCTTCTTTTTCTTCTCTCTTAATTTTAAAAGAGTTAATTTGTATTATTCACAAAATTCTGTGAGCCTCAGCCCTTTTTCATTTCGCTCTTCTACACCGTATTCTCTGCATACCCCTTCTCCATTTCTTCCACCTACTCTGGCGTTCTAATCTCCCATCATAATTAAATTTTCTTTTCCTTTTATCTCGCTTAGTAGGTACTTCATTAATTTTTTTATACATGTTTTTTTCTACTTTTTCACTAACCTCCTGTTGGCATATAAACGTGAATTATCGCTGAAGAAACTGGTTTAGCTGAAATTCTCACCATAAATATTTTCTCACTGTTTCGAAAAAATTGCTTCATGTTCGGTATTTTACCTTTACTTTCATTTGCGTGTTGAGTTGCTCTGAACTGTAGTGTGTATGAAGTAGCCGATTCATTTCTTTAGTCTGTATAGACGTGGATACGAAATCTTTGGATTAATACGTAGCGATAAACGAGCGTAATACCCGATGTGATCGACAATACTATTTCCGTCATTCATAAGTAATCCAAAAACAACATTAGTGCCAAATACATTTCATTTCATTTACTTTATTTTTTATTTGTTTCTTTTAAATGCGCCGGTGCACGTTCTAGAAATGGAAGAGAAAGAAGATGCACTATATTTAATAGAGTTAAAAACGTGTGCATCGCATCGGTATTTCCCAAAGCTCGGATGTGCCGTATTCAGTCGTTTCCAACGATCTAAAAAAAAAAACGGTATTGTGCTGATAATATTTTACGTTATTACGGCCCGATAAAGCGAAAACATGTAACGTATTTTAGTTTTTTTCCGTCTCTTTTTCTGATAAAGTGAAATAATTCGCTCGTTTCCATTCCACGGAATGGCGGCAAGGAAGACAGACCGAAAATTTAGGTTTTGTAAACCTGTAAAAGTATACTCTTCGCGAGTTTATGCATTGCCGTGGTAAGCTATTCGTGCATACGCATATCTATCTATTTCTATATTATCTCTATATTATAAATGGGTCGATGAAATGCCATCACGCTCGATAGGCTGAACAGATTCTTTTGAAAAATGTCTCAAATGAAAGCTTGGGTTCCCTAGGAGGTTTAAAAAAAACATAGCAGAGAAGTGCTTTCAGTAAGCTGTAATTAAGTTTTAAAGTCGTTTTGTATCTGTGTCTATGTGTGAGTGTTCCGCCCGCTTACCCGTCATTGTAAACGCGTGTTAGAGTGATCAGTGTGACAACATATAACACATCGTGAATATAGAACGATCAGGGTTTCTTTCATCTAAAAGCGTCTCAGTGTACATACTGCGGTTGATCAGGCCATGTTGCGTTTTGTTATTATTGAACTTTTACTTCACAAATCCTTTTGTAGGGCTTCATGTGTTCAAAACTTAGGCCATGTGTCGTTTTTTTATTATCGAATTTTCATTTTACAAATACTTTTTTGCTTCATTTTTCATTTATTAAAAAAAGAGATTAATGTAATATATAAAGACAAGTCTCGATTTTTCCTCACCAGTGTTCTCAGGTATTACTGGAGGAAATCTTTTTAAAAATGTCTCATCTAGAAGTAAGTATTCCCTAGCAGGCTTATGGCGTGAAAATTTTTTGGTAACTGTAACGTAAAACGTACTGACTTTCCGATGCTCAGAATCCCGCCAGTTACCCAAGTAACTGAAAAGGAACTAAGGGTAACTGACAGGTTTCTGGGTAATCTGAGGGTAACTGGACGCTGTTAAGCATAAGGGAACCAATCAGTAAAATCTGTTTTTTGAGAACACGTGATTCGAAGTTCACGAGCCATGTAGAAACTATGTGACATAGCGTTTACGGATAAGATTTTTTCAACGTGAGTGCACATTTTTGAATCGGGGGTCCAATTTTGAAAAATTATGCTTTTTATGCACTTACCAATAACGATACTAAATTCTACTTTTTATGCACTCACCAATAACAATACTAATAAATCATTCGGCTTACAGATGTCAGCTGGTTTGCTTGCGCTTAACAGCGTCCAACTGACGTTTGCAAATGGATGGGTGACTTTTCCGCGGGTAGCTAGGGTAACTGATTGCGCATCCGGTTGGGAGACAGATATACCAAGTTCAAAACTCAGTTCATGTTGCGTTTTTTTACTATAGATCTTTCATTTTACAAACAGTTTTTTGCTTCATTTTTCATTTATTGAGAAGAATAAAGAGATGTAATAAGTAGATGTTTCATGTTGCGCTTTTTTACTATCGAACTTTTATATTTTACAAATAATACTTTTTTTTTATTTCATCTGACTGGGACTGGGCAAATTGTAGAAGCGCCAGCGTCGTATCTTTTAGTGCGTTTGTTATTATACAATGATAAGGAGAATATACATATTATAGCGGTGTACCTGTGACATAAATGTACAAACTGTTATCAAAGCCGATATTTTTAATGTTTTTGAGAGCCTCTGACTGGGACTGTGCAAACTGTAGAAGCACTATAGCGTCGAATCTTTTAGTGCTTTTTTTTTTTACTATCAAACTTTTGTTTTACAAATACTTTTTTGCTTCATTTTTCATTTATTGAAGAGATTAAAGAGATTTAGATGATAAGTAATGTATACCGGCTAGGCATTTTCAAAGTGCGAAGTTACAATCGTATTGCATACAATGATAAGAACATATAGCGCGACCTGTGACCCAAACATACAAACTGTTACCTATCAAAGTTGTTATCTATAATTAATGTTTTTGAAAGCCTCTGACTGGGACTGTGCAAATTATCGAAGCGCCAGCGTCAAATAGGTTATAATGTAAACCATCACCATTCGAACTTCTATCTTCTTAGGTCTATTTTGAAATATTTTATTTAAAATAATGATAGTAAGGTAAGCTACCTATTCTGAGCCTAGCATCAATTGTGAGTCCGTTTTTTGAAAATGCGTTTTCTCGCTAGATCGAGGCATTGGACAACCGTGAAACCTCTTCCATTCGAAGGACCAACATGTTTTACACTATCCATGTTGGTTTCAAGTTCATAAATCAATGTGTTTGTTGTGATGGAATTTTTTTCAAAGTTGTTATCAAAACATGCCTTATTTTTCATGCGTGTGAAATATCAATTCTGTGAAAATCGATCGATAAGTACTTTAAATTAATATTTTCTCAACGTATTATATATGGTTGTGTAGAGGATAGTCTAGGGAACATTTTTCCGCTTGAGTTTTCGATTTCGGTCCACATATATGTGTGTGCGGAAAAAATAAAGGAATTCAGAAAATGGGGGAAATAGTTTGCAAAAATCGCGAAAAATCAAAGTGAATGATCGGGTAATCGAATGAAAAGTGTAGTACAAGTGATACTTTAACTTATAAAACCAAATTTCACGTTTTTTCAGTTACTTTTTCTAATCAAACTTTAGCCCGACCCACAATTGGTACTACCTTTTTTCAGACCCATTATTGGTACTGTGAATTTAATCGACTTTAATGTGTTTTTAAAATACTTAAAGTCAAATAAGACGAGTCAACGTGTTTTTAAAATAAATTTGAAATGCTTACTTAAGTAAACTACAGCATTTTTCATTTGATTTATTATACTTACTAATTGTGGGTATATCAAAAAATTTCGTATCAATTGTGGGTCGTTGCCAATTAATATGGGTCGACCCATAATTGGTATTTTCAAAAGTTATTCGGATTGAGAAAATTCCACCTGGAATTTTGAACAACTTAGAAGGCCTCAGAGTGCTTTTTGAATTTCAATAGTTGTCCATGTACAGATTCTGTAGTCCTCAGTGTCATTTGCAAGGATATTTTATAGTGAATTGTTGGAGAATCAAAAAATACCCGTAATTGGGAGCTGCACTCAATCTTGGGTTTTGAGAACTTTTGGGGAAAAATTCACCAAAAATCCAAAAATGCTTAAAACTCAAAAGTAACTCACAAGTAGTAATAAGTTCTTTATGATAGGTAATTTTTATTACTGTTGAAGCAGGGCGTGACAATGAACAAAAACACCCTCAGTACTCCTATTGAGGTCGTGAAATGTACATGATAATTTGATCACTTCTTATTTTTTAGATTGAGAAGAACGGGTAATCCGATTTAATTTTCAAACATTACAAAGCTTACACATTTATGAAAAAACAATTTCATGCTTCATTTTCTTTCATTAAAGAAAATTATCAAAACGTATAAGTATAAGCCTGTTTATTTCTATATGGGAATTTACATGTAATTTCGTTTCATACTATTGCATATGTTTGGGCAAAAGTACCGCTCAGTACTTCTATAGAGAACGTGAAATGTACAGGATAATTCGATCATATCTCATTTTGGAGATAGAGAAGAATGGGCAATTCTATTTAATTTCCAAAGATTACAAAGCTTATCCATTTTAGGAAAAAACAATGTCATATTTCATTTTCTTTATTTTTTTCCAACGCCTGTTTTTTCTTTCTGTATGGGAATTTGCATGTTATTTCGTTTCATATGTACTAATGCATATGTTTGAGCCTGTCCGAAGGACGGGTAATTCAGCTAGTCCGCCTATACCTGGATAGGAAAAGTAACAATTTTTACGCATCATATGAGAAACGTGTTTGGAAGCCAGCAAACGGAAGTAATAAAGTCGATGCGGCAATGGTAATTATTCTATCTAAAAGGAAAGTCAAGGCCGAAAATGGATCGCGAATAACGTGCGCTTTTTTAATGCTTTTTGACTGCGCTCTTCGCTTATGTTTTCAGTTTTTATGTAGCGAAATGTACGTATGCTGTACGTTACCCGTCTGACGTCGAGCACGTTCGAAATTTTATTATAAAATCGTGTTCCTCGATTTGTATGTTAATAGACAAATTATTAGCAGTGCTGACATTTAGACACATGGTATTAATCGACGGGCAAGGTACGACTATATGATTCGATAAATTCACGTCTGTGAACCGAGCATCTCAAATATGAAACTTGGGTTCATTTATTCTTAAGCCTACGAAATGTAACCGGTATGCAGTGGTCGCGATATTTATTTATTTCTTCTTTGATCCGCCGAATTATTTCTGATGACAGGGAGAGTTTTAATTCAGTTGGGGGTAGCTGGTACATACATAAATCATAAATGGCAAAATGAAAAGGGTAAAATATAATCGTACAACAAAGAAAATGGTGAGCACAGCAGTCTAGGTATTAGGTAATAGCAAAACGGTAGAGCGGATCAGAAAATAATAAACGAAATACACAGAAACTCGTGCACATTATTTCGAAGAGCTTCACACAGAAAATATAGGCAAAATAAGAATTCAAAATTGATGGCTTTCAAAATTGACTGCGCTTTCATTTGTTTTTTCGCATTTGATCGTGAAATACCTTTTTTCTTTACTTTTTCCGACCATTTTGCTTCTTTTTTCGCATTCAATTCTATTGTTGTTTTTTTTTCTCTTCTTCATTTTCATGACAAATTTTATTCAGTAGAAGTAATATAACGGGAAGCGTATCACGCACAACACGACAAGCTGCTAGCTGATGATCCACCGAGTTTGACAGAAGTTTTTACGTTCTGTTTTAGACATCCTCAATACATCTTTTTGTAAATGAATAAAATCTGGATGTACGCTCGATCGGCTCATAAACTTATATATAGCATCGGTAATACGCATAAAAAGTTTTCTACTTCTTGGACAAGTTCACAGACATCCACCAGAACAAGGTTCAAACGATAGTTGTAGCAGTGTGTGTACATTGCTTGAGGAACTTCATCTTGAAACAGTTTTTGTATACCTCTATCACATCCGCTCATAACTGAGGCCCCATCGTAAGTTTGAGCTAAACAATTTTCAGTCAGCAGCTTCTTCATATACTTAAGGAGAGACTCGCTGTTTATTGAAGCGCAGGGCTGGAACCCAAGAAATCTCTCTTTGATCATGTCGTTGTGGAAATATCGCACAACAACAGATAGCTGCTCTTTTTTTACTAACATCTCTTGTCTCATCAGCCAATACAGTGGAATGCCCAGCTTCTTTCACTTCTGTACCAATAATTTTCAAAACCATTTCTTTCATGATTGTAAAAAGTTCATTTTGTTTTGAATCATGCGTATATTTTGCATTTTCAAATAGGGAATCAATTTTTTTTTCCAACCTTTCATCTTTCTTCGCCAAAAAATTGAGTAATTCCAAAAGATTCCCTTTGTTTGTACTTTTCTCAGGTTGATCATGACCTCTGAGTTCTATGAAATTATCGAACCCCTGAACATGTGAATAATTATTTATGTGAGTTCATGTTCTACATTTGAATACGCTATATACTTACTTGCTTATTACAATTTTGTGTTGTCCTTGTCGCCCGTTTTTATTTAGTATCGACCTATTGATTTTCGATTTGTTTGAAAATTATTACACCTTTTACATTTCCGAATTTGTGTTGGGGCGGGCACTGGGGCGAAAAGAAATTTTGGTGGAGCTGCCGCCTCACCTTGCCCCCCCCCCCGTAGCGCCGTGCCTGAACATAGGAAAACCCGACATGTTGCATGGTGATATGAATAAGACGGCACACGATGGCCATCTATTCAGATTTAAGCGCGACATTTGACTGTGTTCTGTGGCGCTGTGACGGAGAACAGCAAATGCAACGCTTCGGGGAAAAACTTAGATGATGTTTTGAAGAATTTTATCGAAAATCGTCAAGAAAAATGTTCGATAATCTCCGAAGAATTTCTTTGGAAACTGCGGGAAAGATCTCCGATGATTTTTAAGGAATTGCATCGGAAATTGTTAGAAAAAAAATCCGATAATTTCCGAAGAATCTTAATTTCCGATGATTTCCCAAAAAATTTCATCAAAATTCTTGAAGAAAATGTTTCGAAAATTTTTGAAATATTTCATAGGAAACACTAGGGAAAGATCTCCGATGATTTTTAAGGGAGTTCATCCGAAATTTTCGGGAAAAAATTCCAATAATTTCCGAAGAATTTCTTGGGAAACCTCGGGAAAAATCTCCGATGATTTTCAAGGAATTAAAACTATAGAAAAAATTTCCAATGTTAAAAAAATTCCATCAAAATTATTCGAGAAAATTGACCGATAATTTTTTAATTACCAAACGATCGGAATTTTCCTCTGAATATTTCTCATGATATACTACTTCAATTTTTATTATTATTTTTATTTTTTTATTATTAGTACAGCTTTGTTAGACGTTTATAGTACACTAGCTGACCCGCTTCGCGGCTGATCTAGACCATGGGCTAAAGTGAGTTGGTTAAGGTGAGCTGGCTAAAGTGAGTTGGCTAAGTTGAGCTGGCTAAAGTGAGTTTATTTATTCTTTTAGGTATCTTTCTATTTTTTTTCTGTCTTGAAACGATTGTATCTGTCCCAAATAGTCGAATTCGGAGATTTTTTCCATTTAAGTTCCTTGTATTGTGGTTTACAATCCCGTTCCATGTTGAATAATAGTTTTGTTTTACTTGTATTCATTTCTGAACCCGCCTCTGCACTTACCTTTGTCAATTTTTCTCCTATTTCCTGTAGAATCTTTATATCCTTGTTTATCAGTACACCACTGTCCGCGAATTGAGATGGTTCAGTTTTTCACCATTTATCTGTATCCCCATATTTTCCCATTCCGGTTTTCTAAATATTTCTTCTAATACGCAATTTAATAGGTACATAGAAAGCATTTTGAGCTCGTTTTGGAAATTTCAGAGTTTCAATTCCCTAGTATAGTTTCTGAAGGGAGACAGTTACCGCCACCAAATTTCAACATAGTGTGAAGAAGTTCAATGTAAAACAATTCCAAGAAGTTCCAATTGAAAACAAAGCTAGGGGAACCATGGGGTGGGGTTGGAGATATTGTAGGCTCCCTCTGTGGCGTGGAAATACGCGATTACAAGTCAAAATTTAACCGCACGGAGCTCCGCAGGCATTAGTATGTCCTCTCCTCTTCCCGTTACCGCGAACTTATTTTCCCATCTTCTCCCTTCTATCCTTCCAACGATTCCCTGCGATCCACATCCGTGATCTTTCCCCTGCCTGAAAACGCTTGAAGTTTTCCTCCCTTTACCCTTCCCGCACTGCCGGCATCGGCTGCTAATGCGATTGATAAGTGGGTGGTTACTTCACTTCTTCTTTTTTAATGTCTTATGGACTCCATTTTTTGCTTACACTCTTTGTAACCAGCTGCGGATTTAGAAGTTAAGCCGCTATAGACACTCAACGAAATGCCCCCCTCACCCCTCCACTTAATATTCTGCTAATGAGCTACACGTCAAAATTTGATAATTTATTTCCCGGTTGTGTTTTCTGCAACTTCTACAATATTATCCTTTTTTCTATCTGTCTGTTCTTTTTCTCTTTTTCCAAATTTCCTTCCTTTTTCCCGTTGTTTTCGTACAAAGATTTGCCGTCCTTCGAAATCTGCCACCCTAGGTACTGGCCTAATGTGCCTGTCGGGAAATCAGTCGCTGGAACTGATACTACATAATATAGAAGTTGCGTTGGTAGGTATTTAGATCTTTCGAGAGGAGGGGGTCCGGATCACCACTCACCCATATCCCCATCAGCATTTGCCCTCAGCTCCTATGGTTCACCCGCTGTCGAAAAAATTCGACTTCGACATTAATTATTATTATCCCACTATGATTAATAGTCGAAATATTGAATGCATGTGGTCAGTTAATATCTCGAAAAGGACAGCCTCAAATGCTTTCACAAAGCAAAGCACTTCAGCCTGCAACCGGAAAATTCCACTTCGACTGATAGCAGTAGTGTTTCGCTATTATTAATAGCCTAAACGATAAAATGTATAGATAAGGTAAAGAAGGTTCAGTCTCTTTTGTAATTCCTCGTACCGGACAGACCAGATACTTCAACAAAGCCAATCGCTTGAGCCTGCCTGTTAACCGAAAACTAACGTTAAACCAATGAGTCATGATCATGTTTATACCAGTCTCTACGGTACCTGGTAGCCAGTAGGAGACCTTAGTCTCATTTCTGTTCAGATCTTCATAATATGGTTCAAATGTGAGTTTTTTCTTGCGTTCTCGTACGTCGTGTAATTTACTAAGAAAGTGAATTTGCGCTCGTGTTTGTGTTGACGCTGGTCCAAGCAGAATTGTGAAGATTCACAGGTCAGATAACCGTTAGATTTTGCTACTATTTTACCAAAGTTGATCTCGCTCTCTCTCTCTACTGCGCTCTCTTTCTCTCTCTCTCTCTCTGTTTCTCTCTCGCTAGCGCTCGCCCGTGCACTGGCCCCGAGTGGCAATACGTTGACAGGCTCTGTAATATGTTGTGCAAAAGCTAACTATAACGAACCCTGTAATATATTCACCGACTCCTGTCGGCCAACAACAACATGTAATAAGTGAACATTACTAGTGGTGCACTTGATACGTAGTAGAGTCCCAATTGTAAATCCGCTCGATGTGGCTGTTAAAAGCAATTTTATGATTGATTATTGTTGTACGTACTCAGACAAAGAAATTTAGGCCGTATGCCCATTTTTCCTTGTCCCTCTTTTCCGAGGTTCCACCCCCAAATCTTAGAACCCTGCTTATCTCTTTTTCGAAAAAGTTTTCAAATAAAAGTTGTTTATTCATGTCTCTTCTATAACTTTGGTTATTATCAAAATTCAATTTGGAGCAACCGTTGACCTTCAAATTCGAAGAAACTTCAGAAAAACATCAAAATCACGTTTTTTGCATTTTTCATGGAAAATTTCAGACATAGAGTAAAAAAATTGATAATCACAAAATGTTCTACGTACGTCACACGCTTCTGTTTTTTAAAAAAATTTCAAAAACAAAAAAATCCTTGGATGATACTCTATATTTTATATTAGGTCTTCACAATAATTTTTACACATTTCACATTCAATATCATAGCTGCTCTTCATTATAAGTACATAAATTCATTATTATACATTCACATTGTATTGGTCTTACTTACCCTCAGTATTCGTCTTCTTCGTTACTTACATCACTTTCATCGTAATATTCTTCTCCATGGCTACTTCCGTTGTTATTCTCATTGTTTTCGCACTCTGCATTACATGCGCAAAGTTCAGAGCAGTTAATTTTATTCTTGAAGCATCCGCATTTTCCCGCGCATTTTTTTCGACAACCGCATTTAATTAATTCAATCATAGCTAAGGGTGCTGGATTTTCAGTTGTAGTTGTTGCGTTGTAACTTCCAATATGATCAATATCCCAACCGTAGTCCTTAGGATCCAAAATTTTGAAATCCTCAGCTGAACCAGCAAAACTTTCAGTTGCGTGACTCCATATATACGAGACATAATTTGCTCTACGAACGTGCTGTTCAAATGCAGCAGGGGAAGGAGGCAAATCTTCAGCTCGGCAACTTTTATTAGAGTATAGATATACCACCTTAACTCTCCCAACGTGTCAATTTTTTTATTTTTATACATTCGACACATCAATTTTTGTAAATTGATGTAAGAGGTTGGTTGCAAAGGAATGTTGTATAAATTGATTAAACAACATAATTCGGTTTCATCAGCTTGGAGGAAGAAATTGAAACACCAATCCTTAGTTTTCCCCGAGAATTTTCCACTCACATCGGTTCCTGTAAATGCATGGAAAGCCAGTATAGCTTGACATCGAGCTCTCCAAGGCTTTCATAGGCGGAACTGAGAGAAATGGTGCGTTGATTTTTACCGGATCCATACAATAGAAACGTATTTTTTGGAAGAAATTTTTTGTAGTAGTAAATCAGCAGCATTAAAACATCCGTATCTGATGGCAAAACGGTAAGAAAAGCGTTTTTTTCTATTGTCGATGCATGCAAAATGATGAGCGTGTCAGCTTCCTCGTGTCCATGAATTTTCAAATTCTTTGGTGTATCACAATTCCCTTGCGTCAAATTTTCGTACGTTATCATATATCATAATCTTTTTTTCTGGCTGATGAGGCAAAGTCTTGATGTATTCCATAACTTCAAAACAATAAGCTGAATGAGTTATTTTTTGTTTGAAAATGACTCAACAGATCCTTGAAAGGTATATTTTTAATATTACTCGCTGGTGTTAGGTTAATGATATAGCTTGTTTGAAAGGAAATTAAATTCCAAGAACTTTTTGTGATTATCAATTTTACTCTATGTTTGAAATTTTCCATGAAAAATGCAAAAAACGTGATTTTGATGTTTTTTTGAAGTTTTTCGAATTTGAAGGTCAACGGTTGCTCCAAATTGAATTTTGATAATAACCGAAGTTATAGAAGAGACATGAATAAACAACTTTTATTTGAAAACTTTTTCGAAAAAGAGATAAACAGGGTTCTAAGATTTGGGGGGGGGTGGAACCTCGGAAAAGGGGGACACGGAAAAATGGGCATACAGGCTAAATTTCTTTGTTTGAGTATGTAGAACAATAATCAATCATAAAATCGCTTTTAACAGCCACATCGAGCGGGCCGGTTTTTTTGGGCAATTGGGACCCTACTATGATATGTTCGAGCAATCCTTGACATTGAGTCCACCTTTGTAAGTTCCCATCTCTATTACTAGTAGCGCACTTGATGTTCGAGCAATCCTTAACGTTGAGTCCACTTCTGTGTAAGTTCCCGTCTCTCATTACTAGAGGTGCATTTAGTGTTCAAGATATTTGTACTCTGAGACAACTTCAATCTCCCTGCCCTCAATTTCTATTTTTTCAAAATTTGTAATATTTGTTAACATTTTTGTTTTGTTTTGGTTGATTGATAATCCCACCTTGTGGCTCTCTTTTACCAGGTCATCCACCATAGTTTTCAGTTCCGTATGGTTTCTCCCTACCAGAGCAATGTCATCTGCAAATCTAAGACTATTCAAAAATTTATAATCAAACAAGTTTCCATTTCTGTCTTTGATTTAAAAACCTTTATTCCCCCAATTTAGCTGGCGAAATACCTGTTCCAAAACTGCATAAAAAATATTGGGGATAAGGGATCCCCTTGCTTGACTCCTCGGGAGATTTGGAAATTTTTTGATATTTTATCTAATTTAATTTGAGCTTTAGAATTATTGTAAATGTTCATTAAAAAATTGATGATGTCCTCTGGAATGCCTTGGCATGCCAAGGCTACCCAGATTTTATCATGGTACAAAGAGTCAAATGCTTTATTATAATCTATGAAAATAATTGCGAGATTTAATTGAAATTCATTTGTTTTTTTTAAAAGTTGGTTAATTGCTCGAATATGATCAATAGTACTGAAAGATTTTCTGAAACCTGCTTGTTCTGTTGGTTGTTGGCTATCTAGGAGTTTGTATATTCTGTTTTTAACCAAAGACATGAACATTTTACATATGTTAGAAGAGAGACTAATGGGTCTGTAATTATTGATGTCCATTCTGTCACCTTTCTTGTGCTACAAAATGATCTCAGATTGGCACCACTGCCATGGAGGGATTCCCAGAGTGAGTGCAGTATTAATAAGAGCTTGAAGTGGGACTATCAGAGAGCTCTTAAAGAATTACAGGGTTTCATTTTCGATTTGATCAGGTCCTGGGGCCAGACCCGGTTTAAGTTTATTTATAATTGATTCGATCTCATCTAGCCGAAAAGGTTGGGTTTTTCCGAATTTTGAATTTTATTTCGCCATAGGTCTGGGTCGCCGCTTCCAGGTCTTTCGTCTCGGTATATATGTATTATAAAAGAATTCCATGGCTGTGTTTGCGATAGATTCCCTATCCCAAATTATTTGACCAGCATTGTCTCTTATTTTAGGGAGCCAGGCGCGCTCACTTGATAACACTTTTTTAACCTGTTTAGTAGACCATGAGCTTTCAATGATCCCTGTTATCAGTTCATTTTCAAAATTACGGATATCCTCCCGGATATTTTTTCTAATTAATTTTTTAAGTTCGACTGGCTCAATTTGTTCTTTTAAAGAAAGTTTCACTTTTTGTCTGATAACAGTTCTCTTTTTGATCAGCTCTTTGGTAGTGTTAGAGAGCTTGTCGTCTGTTTTTACTAATTTTTGGTTGATTCC
Source organism: Acanthococcus lagerstroemiae (assembly GCA_031841125.1). Lineage (NCBI taxonomy): Eukaryota > Metazoa > Arthropoda > Insecta > Hemiptera > Eriococcidae > Acanthococcus > Acanthococcus lagerstroemiae. The sequence continues at coordinate 27,696,118 of CM063113.1, read as the reverse complement.
AAATTCCCGAAGGGTCTGTGATAAGGCTTCAACCAAGTAGTCGTAGTTATCTTGTAACATCATTGGGTCCATTCCTTACCAATTTATCGCCTCAAGTTTTTGATTCAGAGCTGTCTCTGCTTCACTCCTCTTATGCACTGGAACCCATAGATTCCCTTGAAATCCTGGGACCAAGTTGACCTGTGGGGGATGAGCGGAGGAGGGTATGAGTGAAGTGTCTATTTTTGCTGTCACTGGACGGTGGTCCGAGGAAAATGAGACATCCGAGATTACCTCGATATCCTTCACCAGTTTCAAGTCGTTTATTAAGAAGTGATCAATTTCGTTTTTGGTGACTCCATCAGGTGATCTCCAAGTCCATTTCATTTCATGATTTTTTAGAAAGAATGTATTGGCTATTTTTAGGTTGAATTTTGTGGCTAGCTTTTTAACTTTCAAACCGTTTTTGTTTGATTGTCCCATGGTAGCCTGTCCTATACATTGGTTGAATTCTTCCTCATCACCAATCTTAGCGTTGAAATCCCCCATTACTATTATACAGTAGCATTTACTAACAAAACGGAAAAAGAATTAAAAATTCGAAGAACAAATGCGTGGAAAGCTTTTTGGTCATTACAAAAAAATTTTAAAAGTAATCTAAAATTAAAATCAAAAATACGTATTCTAGAAAGCTCAGTTCTCCCAGTCCTCACAAATGGTGCTCAAACATGGGCTACCACGAAAAAACAAATCTGTAAAATTCAATCAACCCATAACTCCATGCTACGAAGCATTTTAGGAGTTAAACCCAAAGATCAAATAAAAGTAAGTTCAATTTTGGAAAAAACTAATGCCAAACAGGTCTGGGTCCATGCTAAAAAGCTCAAACTAAAATATGCAGGACATATAGTTTTTTTTTTGTTTTTTTGTTTTAACTTTTATTTTATTTATTTATAAAGATACATTCAGCGTACATCTGCCTCCAGGTTTTTACATGGTTGTTTTTCTTCCTGTCGGCAGATGGAGTTCGCAGTTATTACAAAGAAAAGCTATTATACTTATACATTCAGTAAGTTATATTAATTCCTATTATTTAAGTTCTCTGGTCATTTAAGCTGCTATGGATGGTTTAAAATATCGATTATTCTATTTCTTTTTTGGTTCTTAAAATCTCCCTAACAAAACTCTTCATCTTGTGGAAGTTATCTTTTTCTAATAATTTGGACGTTTCAAAATCTCTTGCTGTTATATTAAATTTTTCTCTGATATCCTTAAATTTTATACATTCCCTGAAGGTGTGGTCAGGTGTGTCCGTGGCGTCTTTACATTCCCTACATATGTCATCTTCAGTTTTTTTGAATCTTTTTAAGTATGCGGCGAAATCACCGTGTCCCGTCAAGTATTGCGTCATGTAGTAGTCAGATCGAAAAAAAGTTGTTTTTAGCCTTTCTTGTATATTAGGTATTAGAGAGATAGTTCTTCTACCGGTAGTTGTATCTTCATATCTCTTCTGCCATATATTTAGGGTTTCCACTTTTGTTTGTTTGATTTTATCATTTTTCATTTTCATGTCGGAGTTGGTCATGTCACACTCAGTTTTAATTGTTTTGATTTTATTTACCTGAATGATTTGGAGGTCTATAGGTGTGAGACCTGCTATTGCGTTAGTCGATGAATATGAAATTAATAATAATCTCTTATATTATCATAAATTCTCAAAATTATAAAATTAAATTTAATAATATTTTAATATTAATAATCTTACAAATAATATTTATTAATAAACTAATTTTATTTAATAAAATTAAAAACTCAATAATTTTTATAAAAGAAAAAAAAGTTAGGGACTCCTCTTATAAATGGAACAAAAGATTGACATTGTGGGTCCCTCATGAGGGGAGGAGGAGAAGAGAGAGACCCCTAACAAGGTGGTCAGACGAATTAGTTCGAAATTTCGGTCAAAATTGGCCCATGGTGGCCAAGAACCGAAGCAAGTGGAAACAGGTGACGGAAACCTATGCCCAAAAATGAGCGATCGAAGGCGAGGAGTAAAATCTTGAGGGGGGTTCACTTACCTACCAAATGGTTTATGTTAAGTTTTTTTTGTATTATTTTTTCTATCCTCGCATTGGATCATGGTGTAAAAATAAAAAAATAAAAAATTTAGTGTTCAGCAGTCCTTGACGCTGAGTCCACCTGTAAGTAGTGGTATTTGTGGTGCATTTGGCGTTAAGCAGTCTTTGACACTGAGTCCACGTGTAAGTTGTGGTGTTTATAGTGCGTTTGATGTTCAAGCAGTACTTGACATTGATTCCTTTTCTGGAATACAGAAGAAGGAAAAGCGAATTGGCACACCCTACAAAAGGAATATTACCAAGTTCACTCACACTCCAAAATGGACACTAAACTTGACATTGAGTTCACTGGTAAGCTCTTTTGGAGCCAGGTTTAGAAATCCATGCACATACGAGGTGTTCATAGTTATTTAACGCCCTCTAGCGGACAATTCGAGGTGTTAATAGTTATTTAACGTCCTCTGGCGGACAATTTTGTAACTAATCACTAAGGAGGAAGTTTATTCGATGCGCCCGTCAGAGACGAATCCGACAATACCAAAAAGTGGTTTTGGCCAAAAATGTCACACACGAGATGTCATCCGCGCCACCGACGATTTGCAACACCAACAGCTGAGTCCGGGTGCTCCCGTTTCTACAGTCCCCCAAAAGTTTTCCCGCGTATCTCATGAAGAGAACAGCACAAACGACGGGGTCTTCAGCGCAAACTAGCTCAAACGTAGCCCAAACGACTGACACCGTTTTCGATCCTGTAGATGAATGTGAGAATGCTCCCACTTCTACAGCCTCCCAAAAGTTTTTTTCAAATATCTCAGGAAGGGAGGCACCACAAACGGCGGGGTTTTCAGCGCAAAGCGGCACAAACGTAGCACAAACGAATGGTATATGTTTCAAGTCTATCGGGGTTGGGAGGAGGGGCGAGGGATGCACCTTGAGAATTCAGTCACGCCCGTGGATGGCGAATTCACTATGCGGTACGCACCGCATAGTCTGATTCGGGATCCACGGACGCGGTAGGACTCAAAATGAATTACGGTTACACTCGGTTTGAAGTGCTCTCCTAGAGGAGAAGATCGGAGTAAGAGTAGTGCGTGTAGTTGATGGAGCACATGCTACAATTTCGTGCTGACTATCGTGTCGTACAGGTGGGTGATGGCATGACAATGAGTTTTGAAGAGGAGAAAAAAAAAAAGTGCATGCGAGCGGCGATGGGCATCGGCGTGCGTGTAATTTGGCGTACCTACGTATACATTATAATGTTGAACAAATATAATCAAGCACCAAGGTTTGAAGAAGGAAGGCATCGCGTTATACCGCATTACCTGTTGATAACTAAAGAAAACTGGGTGGCCGGGTTGCTGTGGGTGTGAAGGGGCTGATACTTCGCTTCTCGCATTCGGCGTGCTCGCCGTTGAAATGGGGAACGGAAGCGGGACAGTTTTAGGAAAATTATGAAGGTTTGCGCACGTTCGTCGTCGTTTTACGCCAGCCGTTGTTGTGTCGTACATGCGAATATTGTATAGTGTATGGTACATAGTACTGCCGAAAGAACTTAACCTAATAGTACGAGATACGCGATAATTTTCGACTTCTTCGTACCGCGTTTATTCGTGCTCCGGTGGCGTGAAAATCGTTTTTCGTATTTTCCAGTCAAGGTACGTCGTTGAGTTTTGTTTCTTCTTCTTCTTCTTTTTATTTTTTCTGTAATTTTGCGCCTCCTATGTCTGGTTTCGATTTGTGAAGGCAAAATCTCGTAGCATCGTGAAATGATTTTCATTTCCGGAGTACTGTACGAGTGCGTGTCCTATTCGATCCGGTGACGTCGAGAATCGAGATGGGCAGCGATTTTGAAATCGTGCCAGAAGCTGGAAATGGTCTAGCGGTGGGGCACACCCGGATTTTTACGTCTCCTATCATAAAACTGCCTCAGGATGTCAGAAATTTCGACTTTCACAGTATTTCTAAAATAGATCTATAAATAATTTTTGAAATGAAAACATTTCAACTTCCGATATCCGTACATATGCAGTCGAGAAAAAAAAGAAAAGAAAAAAAAAAGAATGGCAATCGGATGAATAGAAATTTATTCTAAATACCCGATCGCCGTACACATACATTTTTATAGCTTATCGTCATCTTCTGACCTCGTGGAGTGTATTTGTTCGGCTCAGGTTCAACTGCTATTCTGTTACTCGCACGAGTAGTTCGTTTATATAAAATCATTGTGATGCAAATCAGCCACCGACTGACGGCATGGCGTTCGTTTTTGCCCTCGCATCGGGGGCAAGCAGGTGTGACGAGAGGGGTGACTCCACCAAGCCCCGACTTCCTTGATACCCCGGATTTGTCATCATATGATCTATTTTTCAGTTTGTCTGATCTTTTTTGAGCCCTCGAGTGTAAAATCGTGCCTTCCGAGAAAGGCCGGGACAAATCGTACAACTTTTGTTTTTTAAGTTTTTTCTCGAATCCGGATTCTCTCTCGACAGCCCTGGGGACAAGAAAGTTAAAATACTTCAATGTTCCTGTTTTAGTTTCCAGTTGCGCTCTGGAAATGGTGCTTTCTTCTTTGATTGGCCACGTTGTTTCCTAGAATATTTTTTCTTTCTTTTTAACTACATTCTTATCGGTCTAGTTTATTGTTCCCGACCGAGGATACCGCCGAACTTCGAGCTCACGCTATTTTCGTGATAAATCAGTTTTTATTCGACGAAGTCCAAATATTTTTTCCAATTTTCCGAAGTTATTGTGTGCCGTTTCTGCCATCCTTTTCTCTTCCTGATTTTTGAACTTATCAAGTTGTGTTTTCCTACTTTCAGCGGCGAGTTGAAGGTAAATTTGATGCCGATTCGTCGCCTCCTATTTGGTTTTCTGTGTAGTAAAACAAGCTGGATTTGGTTTCAATACCGAATTTCAGTGATCGCACGTAACAGATGATACCAGTCAGCCTAGAGACATTGAAATTTGAATAACTGATTGTTTTCGAAACTTCAGTAACTTCTTGTTTTTACAATGCAAGTAGGTCTGGGATTTGTTGAAGCATGTCAACCACCAATTTCGTGCACATGTCAGTTGATTCACGCTTGTGCAAGAATTTACTAGAGTTGATATTTGGATCGTTCCATATGAGTTCTACCGAAGAAAAGATGTTTAGTAGCAGTAGTATCGCTGAATTTTTTTTTTGGGGGAGGGATAATTTTTTCAGTAGTGTTGACCTACATTCATCGGCTTTGGTGGATTTTTTTTGGGGGGAGGGGTGTTGTATGTTGTATCAAAGTGTCTAACAGTCAGTTAAGTCATTATTTTCAGTCATGGTCATTTAGAAATTTGAGAATCAGCAAATTACTTTGAAAGAGAAAACAAAGAATTTAGAATTGGAAAATTCTATTATAATGACAGGGCTGCAATTTTACTGCAAATGCATATTTTCATCTATGGTGTGTAGGTATACGTTTTAAAAGATCTTCACGAATCACAGAATTATTCTGAGTCAAATGAGCAGCACTTCATACTGCATATTTCGCATATTTCAGCATTTACCGCATATTTTGCACCAATTCTGCTTATTTTTCAATCCCCCCCCCCCAAAAAAAAGTAATTTTTTAGTCTTGAGAATGATGTTTGACTCCAAAGAAAAAAAAATTGAGAAGACTTAATGGTTAATGAATCAGTAGAAAAGCTTTGAGAAAAATATGTTTTTTTGCACGTGAGATAACCTTTCTCTTACCCGCATCACATTCATCAATCATCAAGAAATTACGAATAGGTGCATTATCTCCTGGGTGCATCTCCTATTAAAAGAAGATTGGACGCTTAAGGAGATACTTTACTGGATCATTTCAAAATATGATAAAAATTATCTCAGTGTATCCAATTTAAATTTTCCTTTGAAATGACATACTCGTATTGTATTACATATTTATACATATTTTACAATTTTGGCGCATATTTTCGGCATATTATTTAGACTGAATTCAGTGCATATATGCGCATATTTCGCCATTTTTGTGGATAAAAATTGCAGCCCTGATAATGAAGATGAATCGAAATATCAACTTACAAGAGTCTTCGCATGTATGAAATGCTCATGTGAGTCGTGTGTGAGACGTGATCACCATGCGCGTATTAAGATAGGCGAGCTCAATAAGGCCCTAATTGAAGGTCTTGGCTCTTCTGACTTCCATGTAAGTGATTTCATGTTTTTCCTTTTTTGTGTTATAGTTGTCAACTGCAATATTTAAAAATTGGCTAGTTTGAAATTTTTCTATACTGCTCCACGTTCCTCAGATCTTCTAATAAAAATACCCCTGTTTCAAAACTTGATAAGCCCATCGCACCAAAGAAGGCTAGGCCTATACTTAATAAGACCCAACCTAATACCTAAAAAGCCTTACCTGAAATTCCGTAAATAAAAAGTTGAGCATGGTTCAAATAGAAATTTATGAGTAAGTTATACCTGAACTGATAATCTATTGATCTTACCGAGCTGGGCCTTATTAGGTTACACAACCTTATTTTTCGTGAGTATCGCATCCTGGGTTCCAAATTGCTCAAATTTCACTTTTCTGGCGTCGATCATTAACCAACTACCACTACAACAACTATCCAATGTTTGATTTCTGGATGAATTCCATTTGACTAACATAATACTCGTAAATCCTCCAAGTTACACAAAAAACATATCGGAGAACTATTTACGTTATTGGAAAATCATCAACCGGCATATCTCGCGCCAAGTGGACTAATACTCGTATCTTGATAAAAACAATTGGACAGTGTTGCCATATCATAGAGGAACAACTTTGCTGTACGTTTTAATCGGTACATTGGGCCTTATATTGGGGATCCGGGTCTTATCGGGCTCATCTACCTTATGAAATAAAATTAGGTTTTCCCCCCCTGAAAATGTAGTATTATAGACGAAGAAGTATATTTAGCTTTAGTTTATTATTTTAGCGCATTCTTGTAAATCGGGAGGAGGGGGTGAATGTCATTTATTGTCAGATTTCGATTTTGTTAGACACTCTGTGTATGTGTATTGCTAGTTAAGTGTGTGGCATGGTACGTACCATTAATAATTGCGGTATCACATGGCACTAATTCCTTTACAAATATTTTATAACTGCAAGTACCTTCAAATATAATTATTGGCCTTTGAATTTGGGGGTGCTTTTGATCATTTCTATCCCAAATTTTTTTTTTTTGGGGGGAGGGGTAGAAATTACCCGTCTACCCTCCCTCAGCGACGCCCATGTTTAGTAGCTCTGTGGCAGTTCAGTTTTGACCGTTGTGGCAGAAAAGGCTTCAGCGTATCTCTATAGTATGCCTGCAAAAACATGAATAGGTAAAATGATATTCATTTGATCGAGTTCTAAAATCAGATACTTCCGTAATGCACAAGTGATTTTTCGTTATTACTCATGACAGAATTAGGTATGAGGGTGTAAGGTGTGCAAGGTAACGGTGTTAATCGCTCTTTCTATTTAGGAAGAGAAGCAGACATTGTTTGCGTTTAAAAGACCCTTTTTTCTTCAGAGAATCGACATTTTTGATGAATTAATAACCAATTTCTTTTTCGTGAAAAACGGTAAAAATTTTCGTTGTGACCACGTTGGGGGGGGGCAATGCCTTGCACATTTTTCTCCGGAGATAGGGCAACTCCGCCCCTCTTCCAGTAGTGTAATTATTGGTGCTGAACCTAGTGTAGTTCTACATGTCCTAAGCTGTTGATGCGATACTCGGAAGGGAGTTTCTGGGGCCGGGGGTACGGTGTCTCAGGGGCTACTTTGGCATGCGTGCATCGCCGTACGTCCCACCAGACATCTACATGTCCTAAACCTTATTTTTCCGTCTAAAATCTTTCAACTTTTCTTTGGGAAAAATTTCAAATGCTGAATTTACGATTCTGAGAATTAGTAGCGAATTAAAAGTTTCTGCTCGGAGGGGCTAGGGGCTCCGTAAAAAAATCTGGAGAAAATGATCGTAGCTTAGAATACTGAGCCAGAAGAGTACTGCACATTTTCGGTGGAGGAGTTGGGGGTTGTGTGAAATAGAAACGCATATCAGGCGCGGATTTAGAAAAATGAGATTGGTACAGTAGCGGCGATAACCTTTTGTGGCGTGTAATGAGCATACAATTCATCATTTTTATTCATTTTTTCCCGTTATTGCGTTAAAAATAATCAATCAAGGAGGGGGTCATGTACTCCATGCCCCCCTTGAATCCGCCACTGAACGCATTCTAATGAATTGCATAATAAAACGAAAATACATATCTCTATTGATAAGGCACATTACAACATAGGTATGTACGTATTACTACATAGTGCACATTGCTTACAAGAGTCGGGCAAAATGCATAGACAACATTAACTATGAAAATAACCGAAATTCGAATGCTTTGGAGGGAAGCGAATGGAATTTTACTAATTTTTAGTTTAAAAATCTATTAGAAAATAGAATTTATGACTTGAAAGCTCCCCCTTCCTTCACCGTTAGGGACTTCTTGGTGGCTATGGGGTGAGCTGAAACCCCTATAGCCTCGCTGTTACTCATTTGTACATAAGTGATCAAGTGGCCGATCTTATTATTTTTCGAAATACAGTCGTTTAAAGTGATTTTGGTTGGAAACATCGATTTTTTTTTCCGTTTCTAGTAAACACTGCTCCTTTACTTCCTGTTGGTCTCAGTATCCCAACACGCTCCGATTGCAAGCTATGCAGAAGTTCGGTACAAATTTTTTGCGTGTCATAAGTTGCCTACAAATTTAAACGCAGGGGAATGCACTGCTCTATCAAATTGCTTACGGGCACGTACTTTCATTGACTCATTTCCTTCCTGGTTTAGCGAAAATTCGGTAATTTATTGGACTGGTTTTATTCTGTCAGAACTCGAAAGATTTTTTCTTGAACTTTGATTTTTTCTAACGTAAAATATTGGTAAATTGGATCTTACAGCTGCGACTGAGCTCATTTTGTAGAGAACTTCATGTAGTTTTGCGCTCTGATTTTGAATCCGAGTCGTTCACTTCATCCCACTTTTGATTTCGATGTACATTAATACCTACGTTTAAAGTTGGCTGTATTTATTCAAGATTATGGACGACGGTTTTATAAATTTCCTGTCAAATTAGATATGACTAAAGTTTTCACAGAAATCGCTAAATGGCTGGTCACTTCTTCATCAAAATTTTGCGCGGATCATTTTTTTTCTAATAGTAAAATAACACTCAAGAAAATAGATGGAACGCTAAAAATAGGCATGTGCGGTAATGTTATTATTCTTATCAACGTACTAAAATTTTTAGCAATCTGAGCGGTACTTCATTCTTCATTGTGATAAGGGTAAATTTTTTTTAAACTATATTTTTGAACTACGTATGTTACGTATTTACAAAAGCTTTCGTGCCAGTAAGGAACACAGATAGACTCTATAATACTTAGATCGTTTTTATAATGCTATTTATGTGTATGTTAGGAGTCGAACGGATACCTGCAGTTCAGCCGATTCCATTGTTTGACAGGATGAAGTATCTGGACAGCTTCCATGCTATTGTAATGGCAGCCTAGCTGTATATCTCTCAGTAGCTGTTGTATATGCGTCTTCAATCGAAACCCTAATTGGGAAAACTACCATTGTCAGTTTTGATTTTGTGAATTAAATGACAGACTGAGCCATAACTCCAGCCATTATGCAAAAACATGGCATCTCATTTTATGAAGTCATCATCTGAGGATGAATAAAGCAGGTAGCCGATCCATCTGAGCAGTGAATATAACTCAGTCTGTCATTTAAGTAAAACATTCAAAACTGACTATGATTGTTTTCACAATTGGGGTTTTAATTGTTTCTACGTTTAGGTCAGCGTGAAGTTGGTCATTCCGTATGTACCACAGAGCTCGAGTTTTCGGAGGCATTTATTTTGGAACCGATTTGGCAGTTTGAGGGTTTGGCGGTCCCTCACATCACAATTCCGTATATCCAAAGTGGCTTTAGGATGGATGTGTTGATTAATTTCTTATTTTGGAGTGAGAGTGTTGATCAGTGACCAATCATTCAGTAATATTTCCTGGATATTAAATTGAGGTAGTTACGCTTCTGACGAATAGTCTCAGACCAGTCTAGATGTAGGCCGAGGTATCTTGCTGAGTTGGCTAAGGGTATTAGTTTACCTTATCCGTGCTGACGAAGCGCAAAGTCTACCCTAACTAACTTTTTTTCGTTGAGGGCTATTTTCCATTTTCTTGCCTAAGGGCAAAATAGTGAACCAAAATCTTGGTTTCTTTCTGTGTGTAAGGCTGCTTGGTGGCAAATCAGGAGTTTCTTGGCTCGCTAATTCATAATTTATCGCATCTGATTTCTTGATTGCACTCAATATGGGCCCAAAAATCGACATTTTATACACTAAATAGATAAGTCAAATTGGTTTTACAATTTTAACGAAGTATCAAAAGAGGATTGTTTTGGATATCCGACTTGGAATAACTCCACCAAATTTTTATCGCATCTTGATTTTGACCCAAATATTCACATTTTGAACTCAGAATATAAACCAAATTAAATTGGCTTGGAAATTTGAAGAACTATGAATATAGGAGTTTATTGAGTCTCTAATTCCGAATATTGCGCTAGTTTTTCGATTCGGACCCAATTTCGGTCTGTAAATTCAATTTCACATCAAACATGTGCCGAAACTAAGTTGTCTTAAAAAATTAAAGATTTTAATAATTTAAATTTCTTATGTTTGAGGAGGATGGTGGAATTTGTATATTGTAGCAGGATTTTGATGTGACCCCGATATGGACTATAAATATAACCGTTTCTCTGTCATAACAAGAAAACTGAAAAATTGAACAACGCATAAAAATTCGATTTTTAAAGTAGCCGATTTCAAATACCGTATCCATTTGATCCGATCCTCATTTAGGCCCAGAAATTTATTATTTTTGAACTAAATAGCCAAAATTGAATGACTTATAAAATTTTTTCAGGGGCTTTTGCTTATTTGGAGTATAGCATTAGAATTTTGATGCAGCTCCAATTGGGGTCCAATAATTCCGAATTCCGAGCCGAAAAGAGGGTCAAAATTAAATGAATATCGCATTAAATTATAGATCCGCCCCCGATTTGACCCCGAAAATCTAAATTTCGATCCTATATTGAGCCAAAATTAAATTGGTTTGAAAAAATGAAACAAATTATCAGAAATACCTGTTTTTTTGTTGTTTTTTTTGTTTTTTGTTGTTTTTTTTCGGGAGGGGTTTGCCGATTTTGAACTGAGCATCATATTTTTGATGGCTGTTAAAAATCGTGCCATGAGTCTTTCGGGTCGCTTATGTCAGAATTAAATCCTCCTTTCAAATAGCTGAAATGAACTTAGTTGAAAAAACTGAGCAAGGTATCTGAATTTTTTAGTCCCCAGTTTGATATTGTACCCTAGAAAGGAGCGGTATTAACTCCAACTTTTAGAAAACGGACGAAGTATTGAAATAAGTGTTTTCTCGATGGTGGGGCATTTTGACTTTTCGTATCGCTGTAAATGAACAGGGTTGGTGTGCTCATGGACACATACGGTGCAAACGTGTACAAACGAAATACAGACGAATGCTGCTATCACGGGGTCAAAATTTCATCTGTGGAGTGCTCTTGTTTCCTCAGTAACTATAGATGAGGAGGGATTATTACATAAACGTGGGGATGTTCTTTACACAGGTACACACCTGTACAAAGGAAACATAAAAATGATTAATGTATGTTTGAAGGTGAAATTCAAAACTCGGAGCCAAAGAAATAGGCGGTCATTTTTCTTTGAGGAGGGAAAATTTGTTCACCCAAAAAGAAACTAGTTTCTTTAACTAGTTCATCATTACATCGCGCCAATCTCACTTCGCATTCAGAAAAAAGATTGTGGGATTATCTTTTTACACCCTGTATTGTTCATCACCATTTGTATGCATGTGAAATTGCATACTCAATTCCCCGTAAATACGTCATTCATCTCAACAATCAGTGTAGCGTATAAACTTCGGGCACTAATAACTGGTTATGATTTCGTCTTATTGATCTCATTTTGTTTGATTTTTGTTTTATTTTGCTTTGTTTAGTTTTCCATCCTCGAGTAGTCTAGGATATTTCTTGTAATGCTCGTGAATTTATTTTTCTGTACTTATCGGTCTTTAGTTTTTGATTTTGTAATTTTGTGTTTCTCGTTGTTTTCCTTGAGGATCCATTTTTGTTCTGAGAAGATCTGACTTTATGACAGAAAAAGGGGGACGATTCGTGAAACAAGCATATGACTAAGATACCTTGAAATATCTCCCCGGTTTGGTCTAAATGTTGGGGGTCAAGAGCCACGGCTGCTCAAACTGACATGAAATGATCCATCTTTTTCGCGACCTCTTGAATTTAAGTTCAGTGTACCCTTTGTTCCTCCAAGAATATGAAATTTAAACCAGGGATTATTCCTTCCATTTAGGGACGCCTTGATTATGATAAATTCTGCTCCCATTCAAAACTATACTGCGAATGGATGCATCTCTCAATGATTACCTCGAAAGGGGTCGAATGATTCAAATTGCAAAAGTGGCAATTCATCCTTTGTAGAACTGTTCGATTAAAATGAGAAAGAAAGTGATCGTCAATAAGAAAAATACTAACGGGTGTTTTCGGATTTGCTAGAATGAGAGAGAGCGGTTTAGTCTGGACCTCAGCGAGGGCATTCGAAATCAAAGAAACAAGACTTCGTAGAAAAAGCGCGTATATTGAACGATCGATAGTAAAAGCAGATTTTAATGCGAGTACTAAAACCTATCACACAAAGTGGAAAAAATAATCCAAGCCGAACTCATCACCAAGCCCAGGTAAGCCCGGTCAGATAGGGCTTTGTAGACCACACACCAATTACACTACTGAACAAAATGAAATTTGTTGTTTGCACAACATATTTAAGGAGGTGATTCTTAAGTACTTTCCAACGCTGAATACAGTGCCGTCGGCCGCATTTCTCTATCACGTCTAGTTTTTCTGATCAAAAACTATAAAAAATTCAACTAATGTGTTCAAAAAGAGGTTTAGGAACTGAATGTGGTCATACTGATTCGTGTTGTTGTGTGTTGAGGTTTTGTGTAGTCGTGTGTATTCCGTCTGTTTGGTTTTCTGTTATAATGGTCTGATAACACTGATAATATCAGTCAGTGGTACCGCTGTTTCCACTGCAAAAACAAAATGGAAACGAATTTCAGTCGTTCAGAACTCCGAATTGTGACGTGATAGAGAAAAATGGGTCGCAGTATCGTGTTCAGCATTAAAAAGTACCTCAGAATCATTTGTCGAAATGCGTTGTGCAAAATAGTTGTTCAGTAGTGTTATCAACCCTCCCAAAGCTCTGTAAACAAAAACAATCTGGAACACAAAAACATAAAATCCTACACTTTAAGACCATCAAAAAATTCTTCTATTTCGAGACAACACCATCCCCCAAAAATACCGGAAGTAACTATCAAAAAATACCAATCAAAAATTATTAAGCCTACTTCAGGCAAGTAAAATTCGGTATAAGTTGCCACTCTTAACGTGAAAACTGTAAAACACCATGAAAGTCTAGTAGAACTAGAAAATGTTTTTTTAAACTCGAACTTGGGCATTTTAGGCCTGGCGGAAGTCAGGCGCGGCGGAGACTCCCTCATTAAAATAAAAAATTAATACCTCTTTTGCTACATAGGATCGGAAGGTGGTCAGAGGGGAGTAGGGTTCCTAATCAAAAAGAGTCTAGAAAACAAACTAGTAGAATTTAGAGGTATATCTGACAGAATAGCTCTGATTAAACTGACGTTTGGAAACATACTATTAACAGTCATAGAAATCGATGCCCCTACGAACAAGAATGTGAAACTTTTACTCAAAATTGGAAGAAGTCTTATCCACTATTAAACACAATTTAAAAAATCACTTATTCATAATAAACGACTTCAGCAGTTAAGTAGGAGCTCCAAACTTTGGAGAACAAAAAAATATAGGTAAATATAATTACGGAACTAGAAATCGTGGGGGCAGCAGGCTAGTCCAATTCTGTCAAGAACATAATTTTGGAATAATCAATACTTACTTTGAGAAAAGAAAAGATCAGAGATGGACGTGGATAGCCCCGAACCAGGAATATAAATCGCAAATTGACTACATTCTGGCACCACCGCTAACGTTTAAAAAATTCTTAACTACGATACCTTTAACTACTTCAAATTCCACTCTGACCATCGACCAGTTTACTGTAAAATCAATACAGGAACAGAAAGACTCCACCCAAAAGATCGGAATTTGATATCTACATAGAATCTTCCCGGACTATAAAAGTCAATCTGAACCAGAAGCTGGAAGGGGTGTCGACCAGAGGAGAGGTCCATAGCTGAGACCACCTACAAAAAATATTACATGAGGCTTCAAGCGAGTGTGACTCCACTAAAACTAACAAAAAAGTCCAATCTCTACCAGACAATATATTAGAGCTAGTTAGAAGAAGAGAAGCACTCACAAAACAACCCAAATCCACCAAAGACAAAATATAATTTAATTTGGTCTGTAAACTAGCTAAAAAACTTCTAAGGCTTCTTAATCAAGACAAAATTCATTCTCTTGTATCTCGAATTATGGATTCTACTAAAAGCACAAAAGTAATCAAAAAGGGAAGAACTACAGTTGAAAAATATATGACCTGCTGCACCAACAAAAAGAGAGAGCGGTTTTACGAACGAAAAGAAACTACCTAATAATATTGCTACAGAATTCTATGCTGACTTATACTCGAATAACAACCCTCCCCTCCCCCTCGTCAACACCAATCAAGGAGAAGAGTATCCAGAACCTGAGTTCCTAGAAGTGAAAGTAACAAGGGGCGATTGAAAATCTAAAAGAGGGCAAGGCAGTAGGACATGATGGCGTCAGTAATGAACACATCAAATACAGTGAAGACTCTTTAGTAAAAATTCTAACTCACCTTTACAACGACATATTAAAAAAAAAAAAACCTTCCAAAATCATACTCTTATTTAAAAAAGGCTGTAGATACAGTATCAAAAACTGTAGACCAATTAGCCTCACACCATTCGTGGCCAAAATCCTATCATCGATGCTAGATTTCCGTCTGAGAACAAAGCTAGAACTTAAACAAACTCCATGTCAGGCGGGCTTTAGGAGGAGCTTCTCCACGGTCGATAAACACACTCATCCAGAGGGCAACCGAATACCAAATTCTCATCCACCTGGCCTTTATAGACTTTACAAAGGCTTTCGATTTCCTGGAGCAAAATTTCATGCTTCAGACACTTATTAACCACGAAATAAACCAGGATTTTGTAACTCAAATTCAGGAAATATACTCGGGGCTAAAAGCGCAAATAGTTACAGATCTGGAAGGGAAAAATCTTCGAAATCAAAAGGGGGGTAAGACAAGGAGATCCAGTCTCCCCGCTGCTATTTAACAGCGCCCTGGACGAAATTTTTAAGTATCTAAGTTGGAACGAAAAGGGAATCAAAATTAACGGAGAATTTTTGAATAACTTAAGGTTTGCAGACGACGTGGTGACAGTGGCGGGGAGTGCGGACGAGTTACAGGAGATGCTGGAGAATCTCAGTTGTGAAAGCAAAAAGGCGGGTATAGGTATCAATCTATCCAAAACAAAAATTTCGAGCAACTCTGATAATACAAAACTAATAAAAATGAAGGGGGAAACTTTGGAAATAGTCAACAACATAATTTATCTTGGTAAATTGAAGACATTTCAAAATCAAACCGAAAAAGAGGTAAATAGAAGAATTTCGTTAGCATGGAGTAAATTTTGGAGCTTAAGATTTATTTAAAAAAAACAATTTTTCGCTATCTTACAAAGCCATCTCTTCAACAGCTGTGTTGACCCGACATTGACCGATGGGTGCCAAAACCTGGACAAATTCATAAAGGATTGAGAACAAACTTCGGGTTACACAAAACTCTATGGAGAGATCCATGCTTGATCTCAGACTGGAAGATAAGGTAAAGCTAACAAAAATAAAAGGCAAATTTAGCTCCAACAAAAATGTCGTACACTTTGTCGAAAGATTAAAATGGGATTGGGGAGGGCACTTATGCAGACTGAAGGACCAATGTTAATCACAAAAAATTATCTTCTGGCAATTCAGAGGAAGGAAAAAGCCAGGTAAAACTGGAGGACCAGGTGGATGGACGACATCTGGAAGTTTAGCAAAACCAAACTCTTCCACAGAACAGCCACTGACCGGGTCGAATGGGCTAGGTTGAGGGAGGCATTTGCTCAAGATAAGGGCTTCTGAAAGCACTGATTGTAACTGCGGAAATACTAAAACTGTCATGCGCAATAAATGCTGTTATACACACTTTGATCCTTTCCTAAAAAAAGAAAGGTCCTTTTATTGCCCCCTCCCCTCTATTTCATGCCTTATCACAATTTTGATTTTAAGAACCTTTTTCGTACCAGTGTACCTAAGTTGACATGTAGCATGGGAAATGAGGTAATACGACGACGGGACATATGAAAAAAATGAGTGAAATCGTTGTAAAAAATTAATTTTTTATAGAGAAAAGAAAATTAATGGACGTTTTGAAATTTTTTGGGGAATTTTGAGAGCGATAGATATCCTTGGTGCATAGAGTAGTCTTTTACGATCGAAATAATAACTTCGCGTTTGACATCCATCTTATCGACAACGTTCGGGAAATGAAATGAATTTTTATTCGAAACTTAAAAGACGAAACTCACAATTTACTCGTACATTTCACTTACTTAGACGAAAAATACCGGCAAACACACAGCCGAATGTGATTGTTTATCAACTGATAGAAAAATTCCTATAGTACCATTCCTATTGTACACAGAGAGTTTTTTTTTTTTTTAACCAAACTATGAAATGTTGAGGAAAATTGAATAGAATCAACATCCGAATGGCAGTTTCATTGGCATACAAACTAATGTTTACTACCTTCAAATGCGTTCGCTATTTACGAAGAATAAAAATTTTTGTTTTTAATATGATAAAATTAAAAGTTGTCAGATTTGGAGGCCACTTGGTAGGTAAGTTTCTTGTGTCGTACTTCAAAGACAATTCTGTGTTGTCCCGACATTGACCGATGGGTGCCAAAACCTGGACAAATTCATAAAGGAATTGAGAACAAACTTCGGGTTACACAAAACTCTATGGAGAGATCCATGCTTGATCTCAGACTAGAAGATAAAAGGTAAAGCTAACAAAAATAAAAGGCAAATTTAGCTCCAACAAAAATGTCGTACACTTTGTCGAAAGATTAAAATGGGATCGGGGAGGGCACTTATGCAGACTGAAGGACCAACGTTGGTCACAAAACATTACCTTCTGGTAAATCAGAAGAGGGAGAGAGCCCGGTAAACAGAAAACCAGATGGATGGACATCTATAAGACAGAATAGCTACTGATCGGGTCGAATGGGTTAGATTGAGGGATGCATTTGCCCGAGATAAGGGTTTCTGAAATCACTAATTGTAACTGCGGAAGTACTACAATGGTCATGCACAATAAATGCTGTTATACACACTAGAACCTATAAACTGTAACTAAACCGAACTAGACTAAACGGATGTCTTACTTGGTCGATCGAGCGAGAGAAAGAAGAGTGAGTCATGAGGAAAAAAAGAAGGTGGTTCTTAAAAAATCACGTACAAAAAAGTGCAGACATGCAGGAGGCAAAAGACGTTTGTTAGACGCTCGCACCGTGCTACGCAGAAAGTAGCCAGGCAGGACGATTTACACAAAAATATATACATTCGACAGGAGAAGGTCCCTGCGTATTATTCAGGGACGCTATTAACTGTCAACTTCATCCCTCAGATGTGTATTATGCCTTGTTGTGGCGCACCAATCATTTTCAAATGTCGATATGTAGCTCAGCAGCACTCCGGCCATCTGCTGCAAGATCCCATATCGAGTCAGTGTGTCTGGTAGGATAACACATAGTTCTTCGACTCCTTGTCGAACGAGTAAACGTAAACAAACGAATGAGAAAACTAGCAGACGTCGCGCTTCCAATTTTACGTGCAAAAATAACGAAAGGGGGTGCTCGAGAACGACGATGGTAAAATACAAATTTTTCTCGGCTTAGAAAAAAAAAGACGAAGAGACACTGTACGCTGCGCTGCTGCGCCCCTGCTTAGGCGAAATTAATTTCTCGAAAAAGAAAACATTGTCGTTGCGTCGTCAGCCCAGCCGCCCGCAAATTAGATCAACGCCAAAGAAACGAGGCATTCGTAAACGTACCTCCCTTTTTTGAGGGGGGCACAGAAAGGAGAGGGGATTAAAAAAAGAAACGAAACTCGTTCAACGTTAATTACGCAGTTTGTTTTCGAAAAATGA
Organism: Acanthococcus lagerstroemiae; assembly: GCA_031841125.1. NCBI lineage: Eukaryota > Metazoa > Arthropoda > Insecta > Hemiptera > Eriococcidae > Acanthococcus > Acanthococcus lagerstroemiae. The sequence goes on along the minus strand of CM063113.1, from coordinate 27,677,675 downwards.
AAATATCCGCGAATATAAATTAATTTTCGTAAAACGAATTCGTTAGAGTCGAAGAGAGACCAGCGATCGGAGGGCGAGAGAGAGAGGGAGAGAGAAAATAAAGAAAGAAACAGCAGAAAGAACGAGAAAAAGCTCTGTAAGAGTTTTCTATGCGCCGGTAATTAAAATCGAATTTTCAATTTGCAATTCGAGTATACCAACGGCGAATAGAGTAAGGGGGGGGGGCTGTATTTACAGTTTATTCGGCATCGCGTCGGGCGACTGTAATTTAACGAAACACTGTTTTTCTTTTATATTTTCGAATACCCGCGGCACCCGTTTCGAAAACCGTGTACTCGAGAAAACAACTATGGTGAAGTTTTTGGATTTCTTCGTGTTGGCAAACACCAGACACTAAACCCCGAAGGCGGGTCGAGGTCGGGAATGCGATGAAAATGGCGAAGCGAAAGCGGCTCGGCGCGTTAATTAGGGAGCTGTGTGAGTTTACGAAGGCGAGGTGAGGCCAGAGTAGTCTCGTTCTCGTGTCCTCGGAAAGCATCGTCACGTGAGAAGGGATCTCTTGGTGGTTCCCGTCGATCGCACACATTCGCTGGCCAGAATGAAGTTTCCGCGTGTACGTTGGTATTATTTGCAACTGATTGGGTGAGTGTGTGGCGAGGGTGAAGAGCGAGTGGGCCGACAAGACCGCGGGACAGTTTGAGAAACAGCTCGGCATTCCTTTCTCGCTATTGACGGGAGTGAAATGTTGTTGAAGTTGCTTGTAAAGACGTTTTTATGGGAGCCGGAGTCGGGCCGAGCCACCTAATTACACGCTCGGTAAGTTTCGTATGAGAAAATCTCGAACGTGTCAACGCACCTGGGCGACCACACGTTCATCTGTGTGGCCTCGAAGAATCTTGGCGAAAGAGTCATTCTGAAGGGCTCACACCTCACTTGTTGATTTCGGCGCGTTAGAAACGAGAGTAATTTGGATGGAAAGTGAATAAAAGGGAGAAAAATTCGCTGGGACGATTTCTGTTCGCGTCGTGACGCACGTATATCCGTGCCCACCTTTTCGCAGATGTTTACTCGGGCTCGGATCGTCTGTACGCTTAATTGGAATGAAGGCTGAAACCGAAGACGCAGTCACAGTAATTACGTCAATGGGTCGATGTGGGTGAAATCGAATTTTGGGGGTCGATAGGGCATGGTAACAACGAAATAAGGAGGTACAAGATTACACGAGCACTGAGGGATAAAACTTTTCATTCGCGTGGCGTGTATCCCATCTTCTCGAAACTGTCAGACCTTCGAACTTCCAAATCTCGGTATTAGCGAACTTTCAACCATTTCCATTTTGTAGTAAGTAAAAATTCTGGTGCGTATTGCGTTTTCCTATCATATGAGTTGGGTGCAGCTCGTTATTTTTAATTTTTAATTCGTATGGATTCGTGTATGGTTAGGCCCGTAGCCAGACTATGATTCTTGAGGGAGCAAATGATACAGTGGAGAGGGCAAATTATGTTCTGAAAATCTGTCAAAATCAAGTGCATAGGTGCATATATATATATATATATATATATATATAAGTGTATGTGTATATAAAGTGGACTTCCTTTGTACATATCTTTCATAAGAAAGTTGGCTTCTTGAAAGTCAGCTTCCAATGTAGAAATTCGGCTTCTATGCATAAGGTCGGCTTCTATGGGTAAGTCGCTTCTATGGATAAGTCGGCTTCTATGGATAAAGTCGGCTTCTATTAAGGAAGTCTGCTTTCATACACAAATTATTCAGCAAAAAGGCCTATCAGAACACTGGTATTCGTAACTAAAGAGGTTTTGAGAAAACTTTCCCTACGGCCGTAATATTATATTATTTTAATCGAAAGCCAAATAAAATGTTAAAAAACGCACTTTTATTAGAGAATTTGTTTTCAGGCTAGTTTGTTTCAAAATTCCAAGTTTCTTAATTTTCCATGGGTATAGATGTGTCGTAGCCCGCGTTGAATTAATATAATTATTTCTCAGCTGGTATATCGACCGCGAAAATGAGAAAATAATCCAAGTCCGTTAAACGAAAAATTCACTTTTAATTTTAAAGTTCCTAGATACGTTCACTTTTTAATATCGAAACTAATTTGAACTAAAATTCAACAAGGACAATCAGCTAGTATTGCAGATTGAACCATTAAAATCGAGAGAGAGACTTGATAGATTGATTAAAAGAATAAATTTTAATATTTTCACATTGTCAGTCGATGCCAAGTGGCGGGGGTTCAGACCCCCCCCCCCCGTAGCTACACCCCTGTAACTAAAAGTCAATTAGAAACGAGAGAGAGAGAGAGAGAGAGAGAAGCCGCCATTTGCTCTCGTGAAATTAGAGCACCTATAACACCCGAGTAACGCAATATGCCATCTTTGGGCATTCCGCGTCCGTCGATGCCAAACCGACAACGTGGTACACTCCGCATAGTCAATTCGGCATTGACGGGCGCGGAATCCCCGAAGATGGCATATTGTGATACTCGGGTGTTATAGGTGCTCTAGTGAAAGTAGGTAATAGGAACATGCATATACTAATACCCTGTATAGGTACCTAACTTCTATCCTGCCGTAGTAAAATAACAAGCTACCTCGCTATAGAGGGGTTTGCTGAAGCTGAAGAACTTTCAGCTTCCAACTTCTGGCCTTTCAATATTACCTATCCTAAAATTGAAAAAACTTCCGGCTTCTCCGCATCACTTGTATTGTTGCACCAACTTCCTACACTGGTATTGATAAAACAAAACCAAAAGTCTGAAATGTTAAAGCTTTGAAGCTAATATTCAGATACAGTACCAATATCTATGCGATAAAACACATATACGCCACGAATGCCAGAATGAGAATCTTCAATTTTCATCTTTCCAAGTTGCATTTGTAAGATCCTAATGGAGAGAATACATTCATAATAGTAGACCGACTTATCGATAGATGGCAGCAGTTGACGGAGAACGAAACTGAACAATGATCTGTAAACTATTCACTCGTATTTAAAGATAAGCTACCTCGCAGATAGCGAGGTAGTAAGAGGGTGTTTGCTGAAATATAAGTCTTCACTCCCCTCTTAAACTTTTCAATATTCTGCAGATTTTTTGGGTGGCTTAGTCTAGTACCTCTGTGCTAGCTTACCTACCTAGAACTTAGAAGTACTGATTAGGCTTCAAGGTCAGTGTACCAAGTTCAATGTTAGATTCGATTTTTGAAATATCCATTTTCATCACCCCACTCATAACCCGTACAACATTCAATAATTCCCGGATTTTTCTCATTGGATTAGTTTGGAGCTTCATCACGAATTATTTCAGCCTGAATTTAGATCCACTGACTGGGCTTCATGGTCGTTGTAAAAAGTTTGAGGAAATTTGGTAATTTTGAAATGAAACCATATAAAACGCTCCTCTCCCCTCCTGAAACTTTCAATATTCTGAAGATTTCATTTGGTGGTGCAGTTTAGTGCATCTGCACCAGCTCACATACCCAGACTTCAGAAGTACTGATCAGGCTTCAGAGTCATTGTATCCAGTTCAAGATTAGATTCCAGATTTCAAATTACACATTTATATAACCCCACTCATAACCCATACAACTTTCAATATTTCCCGGATTTTTCTCGGTGGGTCACATTAGAGCATCATGGCGAATTAGTTCGGCCTGAATTTAGAACCACTAATAGGCTTCATGGTCGGTGTGTAAAAAGTTGAGGAAAATCAGAAATGTCGCAATGATGCTAAATATAATGCTCCTCACCCCTCTTGAATTTTTTAACCTTCTGAAGCTGTTTATTACTAGGTTAGTTTATTGCCTCTGTACTGGCTCACCTACCCAGAATTCGGAAGTGCTGATTAGGCTTCATGGTCGGTGTATCCTGTTCAAGATTCGATTCAAGTTTTCCAAATGTCCGCTATCATCACCCCACTCATAACCCATACAACTTTCAATATTTCACGGATTTTTCTCATCGGATCACTTTAGAGCTTCATAACGAATTATTTCAGCCTGAATGTAGATCCACTGACTAGGCTTCATGGTCGGTGTAAGTAGTTTGAGGAAAATCAGAAATTTCGAAATGATACTAGATACAACCATCCTCTCCCCTGTTGAACTTTTCAATATTCTGAAGATTTCTTTTGGTGGTGCAGTTCAGTGCATTTGCACTAGCTCACCTACCCAAAATTAAGAAGTACTGAAAAGGCATCAAGGTCATAGTATCCAGTCCAAGATTAGATTCGAGATTTCAAATTATCCATTTATATAACCCTACTCATAACCCATACAACTCTCAATATTTCGCGGGTTTTTCTCATTGGATTAATCTAGAGCTTCATCATGAATGTTTTCAGCCCGAATTTAGATCCACTGACTAGGCTTCCTGGTCGGTGTAAAAAGTTTGAGGACACTTGGTAATTTTCAAATGACACTATATAAAACGCACCTCTATCTTCCTGGACTTTTCAATATTCTGAAGATCTCTTTTGGTGGTGCAGTTTAGTGCATCTGCACCAGCTCACACATAAATCAGAAGTACTGACCAGGCTTCAGGGTCGTTGTATCCTGTCCAAGATTAGACTCGAGGTATCAATTATCCATTTATTATATAACCGTACTCATAACCCATACAACATTCAATAGTTCACGGATTTTTCTCAGTGGATCACATTAGAGCATCATGGCGAATTAGTTCGGCCTGAATTTAGAACCACTCACTAGGCTTCATGGTCGGTGTGAAAAGCTTGAGGAAAATCAGAAATATCGCAATGATGCTAAATATAATGCTCCTCTCCCCTCTTGAGTTTTTCAACATTCTGAAGTTTTTATTACTAGGTAAGTTCATTGCCTCTGTACTGGCTCACCTACCCAGAATTCGAAAGTACTGATTAGGCTTCATGGTCGGTGTATACTGTTCGAGATTCGATTCAAGTTTTCAAAATGTCCACTTTCATTACCCCAGTCATAACCCGTACCACTTTCAATATTTCGCGGGTTTTTCCTCATTGCGTCACATTAGAGCATCATGGCGAATTAGTTCGGCCTGAATTTACAACCACACACTAGGCTTCATGGTCGGTGTAAAAAGTTGGAGGAAAATTGGAAATTTCAAAATTATACTAGATATAACCCTCCTCTCCCCTGTTGAACTCTTCAATATTCTGAAGATTTCTTTTGGTGGTGCAGTTCAGTGCATCTTCACTAGCTCACCTACCCTGAATTCAGAAGTTCTGACTAGGCTTCAGGGTCATGGTATCCAGTCGAAGATTAGATTCGAGATTTCAAATTATCCATTTTTATAACCCCACTCATACCCCATAAAACTTTCAATATTCCGCGGTATTGTCTCATTGGATTAATCTAGAGCTTCATCATGACAGTTTTCAGCCCGAATTTAGATCCACTGACTAGGGTTCATGGTCAGTGTAAAAAGTTTGGGGACACTTTGTAATTTTGAAATGAAACTATATAAAACGCACCCTCTCCCCTTCTGGACTTTTCAATATTCTGAAGATTTCTTTTGGTGGTGCAGTTTAGTGCTTTTGCACTAGCTCGCCCACCCATAAATCAGAAGTACTGACCAGGCTTCAGGGTCATTGTATCCAGTCCAAGATTAGACTCGAGATTTCAAATTATCCATTTATTTAACCCTACTCATAACCCATACAATATTCAATAGTTCGCGGATTTTTCTCGGTGGGTCACATTAGAGCATCATGGCGAATTAGTTCGGCCTGAATTTACAACCAAACACTAGGCTTCATGGTCGGTGTAAAAAGTTGGAGGAAAATTGGAAATTTCAAAATTATACTAGATATAACCCTCCTCTCCCTGTTGAACTTTTCAATATTCTGAAGATTTCTTTTGGTGGTGCAGTTAGTGCATTTCACTAGCTCCCACCCTAATCAGAAGTACTGGCCAGGCTTCAGGGTCATGGTATCCAGTCGAAGATTAGGTTCGAGATTTCAAATGATCCATTTATATAACCCCACTCATAACCCATCAACTTTCAATATTCCGCGGTTTTTTCTCATTGGATTAATCTAGAGCTTCATCATGAATGTTTTCAGCCCGAATTTAGATCCACTGACTAGGCTTCATGGTCGGTGTAAAAAGTTTGGGGAACTTGTAATTTTGAAATGAACTATATAAAACGCACCCTCTCCCCTTCTGGACTTTTCAATATTCTGAAGATTTCTTTTGGTGGTGCAGTTTAGTGCATTTGCACTAGCTCGCCCACCCATAAATCAGAAGTACTGCCAGGCTTCAGGTCATTGTATCCAGTCGAAGATTAGTTCGAGATTTCAAATGATCCATTTATATAACCCCACTCATAACCCATACAACTTTCAATATTCCGCGGTTTTTTCTCATTGGATTAATCTAGAGCTTCATCATGAATGTTTTCAGCCCGAATTTAGATCCACTGACTAGGCTTCATGGTCGGTGTAAAAAGTTTGGGGACACTTTGGTAATTTGAAATGAACTATATAAAACCACCCTCTCCCCTTCTGGACTTTTCAATATTCTGAAGATTTCTTTTGGTGGTGCAGTTTAGTGCATTTGCACTAGCTCGCACCACCCATAAATCAGAAGTACTGACCAGGCTTCAGGGTCATTGTATCCAGTCCAAGATTAGACTCGAGATTTCAAATTATCCATTTATTAACCCTACTCATAACCCATACAACATTCAATAGTTCGCGGATTTTTCTCGTGGGTCACATTAGAGCTCATGGCAGAATGTTTTCGCCTGAATTTAGAACCACTACTAGGCTTCATGGTCGTGTAAAAAGTTTGAGGAAAATTGGAAATTTAAAATGAACTAATAAAACCCCCTCTCCCCTGTGACTTTTCAATATTCTGAAGATTTCTTTTGGTGGTGCAGTTCAGTGCATTTCACTAGCTCCCTACCCTGAATCAGAAGTACTGGCCAGGCTTCAGGGTCATGGTATCCAGTCGAAGATTAGGTTCGAGATTTCAAATGATCCATTTATTAACCCACTCATAACCCATACAACTTTCAATATTCCGCGGTTTTTCTCATTGGATTAATCTAGAGTTCATCATGAAGTTTTCAGCCCGAATTTAGATCCACTGACTAGGCTTCATGGTCGTGTAAAAGTTTGGGGAACTTTGTAATTTTGAAATGAAACTATATAAAACGCACCCTCTCCCTTCTGGACTTTTCAATATTCTGAAGATTTCTTTTGGTGGTGCAGTTTAGTGCATTTGCACTAGCTCGCCACCCATAAATCAGAAGTACTGACCAGGCTTCAGGGTCATTGTATCCATCAAGATTAACTCGAGATTTCAAATTATCCATTTATTTAACCCTACTCTAACCCATACAACATTCAATAGTTCGCGAATTTTTCTCGGTGGGTCACATTAGAGCATCATGGCGAATTAGTTCGGCCTGAATTAGAACGACTCACTAGGCTTCATGTCGATGTAAATGATGGAAGAAAATTGGAAATTTCAAAATTATACTAGATATAACCCTCCTCTTCCTGTTGATATTTTCAATATTCTGAAGATTTCTTTTGGTGGTGCAGTTCAGTGCATCTTCACTAGTCACCTACCCTGAATCAGAAATACTGACAGGCTCAGGTTGTCAAATGTGAATTTTTGATTCGTTAAATCGAAATTCAGTTATAATTATTATATAAATAATTAATGGTATTAATCCATAATTAAATTCCTCACCTCGGATGAGCCACACTGGGCAATGAGTGGAGCCGTGGTCCAATCAATTGGACCACGTCATGTTTACATCAGCCACAATTGGACCACGTCAGATTTACTGTGGTCCCCGCCCCTTTTTCAAGACAACATTCAATAGTTCGTGGATTTTTCTCAGTGGATCACATTAGAGCATCATGGCGAATTAGTTCGGCCAGAATTTAGAACCACTCACTGGGCTTCATGGTCGGTGTGAAAAGCTTGAGGAAAATCAGAAATGTCGCAATGATGCTAAATATAATGCTCCTCTCCCCTCTTGAGTTTTTCAACATTCTGAAGATTTTTATTACTAGGTTAGTTTATTGCCTCTGTACTGGCTCACCTGCCCAGAATTCGGAAGTACTGATTAGGCTTCATGGTCGGTGTATCCTGTTCAAGATTCGATTATAGTTCGCGGATTTTTCTCGGTGGGTCACATTAGAGCATCATGGCGAATTAGTTCAGCCTGAATTTAGAACCACTCACTAGGCTTCATGGTCGGTGTAAAGAGATTGAGGAAAATTGGAAATTTCAAAATTATACTAGATAATATAACCCTCCTCTCCCCTGTTGAACTTTTCAATATTCTGAATATTTCTTTTGGTTGGGCAGTTCAGTGCATCTTCACTAGCTCACCTACCCAGAATTCAGAAGTACTGACCCGGCTTCAGGGTCATGGTATCCAGTCGAAGATTAGATTCGAGATTTCAAATTATCCATTTATATAACTCCACTCATAACCCATACCACTTTCAATATTCCGCGGCATTTTCTCATTGGATTAATCTAGAGCTTCATCATGAATGTTTTCAGCCCGAATTTAGATCCACTGACTAGGCTTCATGGTCAGTGTAAAAAGTTTGAGGACACTTTGTAATTTTGAAATGAAACTATATAAAACGCACCCTCTCCCCTCCTGGACTTTTCAATATTCTGAAGATTTCTTTTGGTGGTGCAGTTTAGTGCATCTGCACCAGCTCACATACCCATAAATCAGAAGTACTGACCAGGCTTCACGGTCGGTGTATCCTGTCCAAGATTCGATTCAAGTTTTCGAAATGTCCACTATCATCACCCCACTCATAACCCGTACAACTCTCAATATTTCGCGGATTTTCCACATTGGGTCACATTAGAGCATCGTGGCGAATTAGTTCGGCCTGAATTTAGAACCACTCACTAGGCTTCATGGTCGGTGAAAAAAGTTTGAGGAAAATTGGAAATTTCAAAATTATACTAGATAATATAACCCTCCTCTCCCCTGTTGAACTTTTCAATATTCTGAAGATTTCTTTTTGTGGTGCAGTTTATTGCATCTGCGCTAGCCCACCTCCCCAGAATTCAGAAGTACTGACCGGGCTTCAGGGTCATGGTATCCAGTTCATGATTAGATTCGAGATTTCAAATTATCCATTTATAGAACTCCAGTCATGATCCATACAACTTTCAATATTTCGCGGATTTTTCTCATTAGATTACTTTAGAGTTTCATCACGAATTTTTTCAGCCTGAATTTAGATCCACTGACTAGGCTTCAGAGTCGGTGTAAAAAGTTTGAGGAAACTTGGGAATTTTTAAATGCAACTATATAAAACGCTCCTCTCCCCTCCTGAACTTTTCAATTCCTTACCGTCAAGAAATGGAAGAGTGGGGATGTAAATGGAAAATCTGACTGTGTTTGGAGCTTCCTAAAAAAGCTCGCAGGATTAATCCCCCTGTTTAGAATTACAAGAGCATAGCAGTTCACTGAAGTGTGCATGACCCTCATGCAGGTGATTTTTTATTGTGGTTCATATTTCCAAAATTATGGGGAGTGAGCGTGTGGTTGGCGAATGAGCGAAGAGGTGGGAGAGGGAGAGAGCGAGAGAAACATTAAAATACACTGGCTTCTGTTAGCATGCTTAGATGTATCTTCTCTCCCTACCTAGTCTCAGCAATAAATATTGGCTAGCATTGTGCCATTGGAGCTTTTAGTAATTTTTAGATTTATGCATGATAAAGAGGAAGGAGAGGATATAACAGAAAAATTTGATTTCTCTGGGTGCTCCAACTAATTCATTTGTGTACATGTCTCTCTATATGAATTCATAGAAGTATTTTACCCATCTGTGAGTCAAGATAGGGCGCCCTCATAAATGGACAATATACATTCGAACATGACAAAATCTGGAGGGGAATGAAGCAAATGCAACCGTCGCATTATTATTGGACTTATTACAAGAATACTAGCAGATGTCTCTTCTACTGAGGATTCACTGGGCCGTAGCAAATCATTGATCTGTGCTGTACTAATAAATAATTAGGGCATTGTGATACAGTGTTGCATTTTAAATCTATGCTCTCCACTAAGTGACAAAATGGATAGAACGAAACTATCTATTAGCACCAGATCTTCCTACAAGTCTATTCTAAGTTTAGCTGATCAAACAAATGTTATCACAAAGCTTGGTTTTCTTTTTATCCGTTCTTTCTTTCCTTCCTTCCTTTTTTGGCCGGAGGGGGGGGGGCTATGGTATCCTTTTCTTTAGCCCTCTGAGATTGAGAGCCCTATTGGTGAGCTTGATCCAGTTGAGTAATGAAATAATGAGAATATATGTGTAGATAAAAAAAAAACACATTTGAATTATTTTAAAAGTATGGACTGAATGTAGCGTTTGTAAGAAAAAAGGGACACCAATTGAATAATGGTGAGTCATTCTTAACCTTACAACCAAAATTTTATAAAATTTGATGAAACACTGTAGAAAGAGCACGGAATGTGTGCAATGCAGCGAAACTGGATGGAAAAGCTGAGTATAGTAAATGTACCTACTTATTTTCGATTTTTTCTGGAATGCTGACTGATAAAGTCCGAAAAGTTCTTCCCAAACCGCGTTTTATTGTCAAGAGGTTGACCATCCAAGAGGTCTAGAGCTGATATAAATACAAATTATATTCAAAAGACCTTTCTATCTAATTATGCTGAATAGGTTTAGGGTGTGCAAAAAAGAGATGCTAAATATAAGTAATTGGCTGGCCAATCTATTTTCAAGTGTTCTGGAGTGAACGAATTTCGGCTTCATCAGTGAACGCAATGTAGAACCTTCGGGCTTGGTAGAGTTCACATGTCAGCAGTAGTGTAAAGTAATAAGGCATAGCACTGCTGTAGTGAGCCCTGTACCATGGCTATATATGTATGTCAATGTTCACTTCAGTAGTCAAAATTGTCACAACATACCGGTAGATGTAGATTAACACCTAATTTATTCTTAGAAGCCGATATATATACATATGTAGCGTAATTTCCTGAAAGCCAGATGTCCCGCCCAAATTTTGGAATAAGAGCCAAGGAAAAATAATCTTCTCCCAGGGATCTCACCTGTAGGAAATCGCCGATAGTATATTGCCGACAAAGGGGGTTAATAACTCGTAATAACGAACGTTCACCTTACTATCATCATACTTATAGGTGTTTAACCGCAGACTACCACCAAGCCCCGCGGGAGTCTGGGTGAGTCCACTATGACCCCTGTCCCCAGCGTACTTCACTAGTGAAGTAATAGTACAGAAAACCTGAGCCACCCGGATGGACCCACTCTCCATGTCCCTGAATGAAAAGAAGTCCACCAAAAAGAGATCTAGTTTTGAAAATGTCCAGAGATGCCACGTACCATAAATCAAAATACCAGCATGATGGTACGTCCCTCCACTTTCGATAAAATAAATTGAAAAGATAAAGTTGTTCCAAATTCACCTCACCGAAATTATGAGATCATGTCAAACAGCACTAGAATACGTGTATTGTAAATTAATTGATAAAATACTAATAAGAAATAAAATTGAAAATTAATAAGAGAAAGTGATAAAATTAAATTCGGCACAATGGAGATACTCGACGGTTTGTAAATAAACATGGAGCCAATGGCTCTTACTTCGCGATACGTCTATTCGTACGCGGTCAAAAATAATAAATGCCCTCCAATATGGGCTCGAATTAAGAATCAATAAACTTATAAACGACTACATTGAGTGATAACAGTGTAAAAGCAACACCTATTATGAAGTAGGGTCCTCTCTCCCCTAAAATTTCGAATAATCAAAAAATCACCAGCAACAAAGGCTGGAAAAGAAAATGCCCAAAAGATAAATGACTAACCAAATAGGAAACTCGAAATACTAAACATAGGGGAGTCCCCCTCTCCCAAGGAAACATTCAAATTTGAGAATTGGGCTACATTAAGATCTCGAATTAGGAGCACTAGGAGTGACTGAGTTCCCCAGAACGACAGCGTTTGAACATCATGGACTTGGTGACGATTCCTGCGTCCAGAACTGATCTCACATTGGTCTCACAGGACCTTAAATTTGGAATCACCCCCCCCCCCCGAACGTACATGAGTACTGGGTCTCCGCGTGATTTTTCCGTATGGCTATTTACGAGATTTTAAATAAGAAGGGGGGATACACGAAAATAAATAAAATGAAAGGGACTGCTTTTAGATCTGAAATTTTGAGTAACCCAAAATCGAAAGTAAAGAGAATTTCTATTCCGCGCCCTTTCCAGATTATATACGCGGGTCGAAAGGGACGTCGGCCCCCTGGTAAGCACGAATCTTGAGGCTAGCACTCGCAAAAACGTACTATACCACGGGTCGATGATAAAAAACCAAAAACAAGGTACAATACCTGGGACTACCGCTAAAATACCAAAAGGACTCGAATTGGAGTTATGTAATCCGATGTACTGGACAGCTGGAAAGTTACAATGCGTATGATCTGCATCTCGAAGCGTGGATCCGGATATTGTTGTAGTGGCCACTGCGAGAAATCCTCTGACGACTCGACGATAGCTGATTAGATGCAGGATCGAACTGAAACATGATGCACAGCACAGTAACTTGTCCCAAAATTCCAATTTGAAGCGAATGTGAATCGCCTACAGCACGTTCCCATCATGTGGAAAACTCATATCCCATGTTACTAAGCCGCTCGCCCTATTAAAACGAAAATTCAATAAATTTTGGGTTGATTACTCCTACGAAAAATGTTCCTAGGGGAAACACAATTTTGCCCACTTGATTCGAAACATAATAAATTTTCTCTTCGTTATTGCGATGTTTGTTACATAGAAATCAACCAAAATCTCAAAATTGATTTTTTTCGACCAAAAAATGTTGTTGTTTTTTCGCGTTTTCTAAGACTTTTATCGAACGACAAAGTTACCCCTTTTTATAGAAACTGCGACAATGTCGAAATACTTGGAAATAAAAGTTAATCGTTATACCCACAGAGGCAGAGGGGTTAGAAAATTGGAGGAAAAATCGCTGATAAATTCAGCACAACATGAGATCCAGTGTAAAAAATAGGTTAGGTGTGGGATCACTTCTCAGCGAGCTCAAAAATCTCTGCATTTGTTTTGCGAAAATTGTCACAGGCCCTATATGACGTAATGTTTCAATAGTCAAAGGCTGCATATTGGACTAGCCCAGTGTTGCTATCGTCAATGCTCATGTAAGAATTTTCTAGATTTTCTCAGACTCATTGTAAGCTTTTCCAGGCGTTTCCATAATGACTTTCTACAACTTTTCCAGACTTATAGCTCTTCGAGACTCCTTGAAATTAACAAGGAAGTTCGCTTAAGACACTCCCAGGCCTATATGAGACTTCTTAAGCTCTTGTGGGGGACTCACTGACTTTAAGACTCATTTAAAACTGTTTACGACTCTTGCAAACTTTGTTAATACACTTCGCGATTGGATTCTGACTAATAAAGATTCGTTCATGCAGGTTTTAAACAAGTAGCCGCTATGTAACAGGCTATTCAAAACATTGTTCAGTACTTACTGAAAATTCTTTATGACTACTCCACTTTACTCTCATTTTCATTAGCTTAAAAGAATACTTTTCCTAACGTTTATTTTCTGTTTTTGTTTACAGGTAAGCGATGCAAAACTATACAATTTAGTTAATAATGGTGGTGTATTAACCTCGTATATCCGAATTTGAGTGCAAAACTGAGAATCAATTTCACGTTGTTGGTGAGTTATTTTTATTAGGGTACGAAAGCATATAGAATGTTATACTACGTGTCTCCATGGAGGTAGAAGGGTGATAGGGCTTCAGGTGCGGATCCACGGGGGAAGGAGGGAAGTGGGGAAATTTGTATTTGAAAGGTGCATGGGGAAAACGACCCTTGTCAGTTTTGAAATTTCGACTTTGCCCACAGATAGCGCTGTATACACAGTCATTATGCTCCGACATAATAGTGCATGTGAACAAGGCTACATCTGCCGGCAAACTTTTTCTTATTGACATTTTCGTGTCCTTACTTCGGCCCTCAAAAGGAAAAAAGCGTTACTCTGGAGCGTGAAGAAAAGAGCGTCACGAAAAAAAAAAAAATAATAATAATAGTATTAATAAAACTACTGACTGACTGCCTGCCTCTGGACTGAATGACTGACTCAACACTTAATTCGCCTGCGAGTACCACACTCCTTGTCTCTGCCTGTATTCCATTGCGAGGCACTACGCTCTGCTGGTGCATCATCTTGCAAACGAGTCTCCAACCACGGGAGAGCATTTTCATGTCTACTTTGCAGACTGCGTCGACATGAGAATGTCATCGTCCAGCGAACATTTTTATTTATTTTAACAGCTTTGATGTGTGTTCATTTCTTGTTACATATATTCCCTTCCACGATTAGAAGTGTGGATTATAGATTAAAGTAAAAGAAAACTAAGCGTTTTGGTTTACAACTTTTCCTTATTAATCAGGTCTCTTACACCCCGATCAGGACGTCTCCCCTTTTCCATCCTCTCCCAACTTGCTACACATCGCCCAGTGTTGGGCAAAAGCCTCCCCTTTTTCCCTCCATGTTTCCCTTTCATGGGTGCTCCTTCTCCATTTTATACCCTAGAATTTATCTATTTCGTTCCTCTAACGTGTTATGGGCCTCGCCCTTCCCCTCCTGTAGTTTCTTGCGGTCCATCCTTCCACCCCCCCCCCATCTGTCGTTTTCTCTCCTCCAAATATGACCAGCATGGCTCCACTTCAGGCTCTTAATTACTTCTCCAGTATCTCGTAGTCTTGTTTTTGCCCTGATTTCCGATATTTTTATCTTGTCTCTTCAACATGCTACGAGGCATGGAGTTTTGTGTCGTTCGAAATCTGTTTAAATTGATTTTGGTGAGAGCCCAAGTCTGTGCCCCATATGTGATTGTTGGTTGGATGCAGCTCTTCCAGACCTCTGCCTTCGTTGTTATTGGAACTTTACTTTTGAAAATGTCTTTCAATTTCCAAAAGCTACTCCAGCCTTTTTTAAATTCTGTTTGAGACGTCTTTTTCCCTCGAGTTGCTGAAGGATATTATTTGGTCAAGGTATCTCGTTTCACACTCCCACTGTATTTCCTCGTTGGCAATGAACACCGGCTGCGGCTCTTTTTGAGCATTAGAGAGTGATTTAGTTTTCTTGGCATTTATTTCCAACCCGGCTGGCCTGCATGCCGCTATCAGCTCGTCTGCCATCTCAACTAGATTTTTTAAGTTACTCGCTAATAAGGCCACATCGTCTGCGAATCTCGGATTATTTAAAATTTCGCCGTCAATTTTGATTCCCTTATCCTCCCAGTTGAGACGTCTCATTACCTCCTCCAGTACGCAGTTGAAGAGATTTGGCGACAGAGGGTCTCTCTCTCTCTCTCGGACCCCTCTCTCCACCCTGAATTCTCTTCCTTTTACATCCGTTTTGACTTATGCGGTTGCGCCCTCATAGACTTGTCTAAGTATTTTTATCGCTTTTTGGTTAATGCCTTGCGTCAAAAGTGATTTCCGAAGGAAGTCGTGATTTACCGAGTCGAATGCTTTTGTAAAATCGATAAGAAGGATGTATACGGGAAATTTATATTCCTTTGCTTTTTCAATAATTTGAGTCATTACAAAAATTTGGTCTATAGTCGAACGGTTCCTCCTAAATTCCGCCTGCTCTTTTGCTTGTTGAAAGTCTAGCTGTGCATACAGTCTTTCTTTCATTATTTTCATAAATTTATTTTATTTATTGGCCGTGACCCAATTGGGTCCGCGATTTTGACAATTCCATTTATTTTTAAGTGGACGGTGCCGCCATCGTCGGCCCCCCATTGTGGGGCATAGGTCTCTGTCAAGTCCCTCCACCTTGTTCTATCCTTTGCCATATTAGACCACTTCGGTCCGAGATGTTGACGCAGTTCGTCCTCCCACCTCATAACCGGCCTCCCTTTGCCTCGCTTGCCTTCTTGTGGGACCCAGGGTAGTTAAGACATTATTCCACTTATGACTTGGTTCACGGATAATATGACCTGCATACATGAACTTCAACTTTTTGAGGACAACCCTGATATTTTTGGCTTTGGTTTTTTCCATAATATCTTGTACTTTACTGTGGTCTTTTAATCTGATTTATTGAATTGTGCGTGGACCGGATTTGGTGCATTTGTTTTTTAGTGATGGCCCAGATCTGGGCTCCGTATGTCAATACTGGAAGGACTGTGCTTTCCAATGCCCTGATATTAGTATATAACTTCATGTTGCTATTTAGTATGTTTCTTTGGGACCAGAAAGCTTTCCACGCGTTTGACCTGCGGATAAACTCTTTTTTTTTTTTTAAATCAAAACAAAAGCCAGAATTTGCCCTAAGTACTTGTATTCCGAGACCAACTCTCGATTTTTATTTTTTCTAAATTCTTGATATTTGACATAGTTTTTGTTTTGGAATTGTTGATTGTTCGGCCCACTTTTTTGCTCTCTCTCTCACTCCTCAGGTCCTCCGTCATTACTTTTAGTTCTTTTCCGTTCTTCGCGATGATGATAATATCGTCTGCGAATCGGAGATTATTCAGGTTCTTAAAACTTGATAAACTTTCTACTCTAATTTTGATGGATTTTCATAAATATCTTTGCTCTATTCGAGGTCAAACTGATGGGTCTACAGTTTTTGATGTCTTCTTTTTTCCCTTTTTTGTACAGCATAATAATCTCGGCCTCTTTCCAGTGTCTTAGGACAGTGTCAGAGTCCACCATCCTCTTTAAAATGTTTGTCAACGTAGGTGTAAGTTCTTCCATGAATATTTTAAGTGTGCTCTTTTCAATTCCGTCTGGACCGACCGCTTTGTCCGCCTTCAGAGACTTGATCGCTTTTTTGACTTCCTCTTGTAGTATTTCCGGGAAGTCCACATCTTCCTCTCATAGCGTCCAAAAAATGAGCGTGCCAAAAAATGTTGAGTGCAACGTGCACTGCGAATCGTAACGGACGACGACAATCTCATGTCGGCGCAGCCCGCAAAGCAGACATGAAAATGCTCTCCCATGATTGCCGACTCGTCTGCAAGACAATGCATTAGCAAAGCGTAGTGCTCGCAGGCTGGTACAAGGAACGTGATGCTTGTGCGGGAATAGTTTGTAGCCAGTCGATCTGTGGCTAAATGGCATCCTGCTCCCTCGCATCTTTGCGTGGGAGGTTTGGTTGCTAGCGCCGGCCAGTTAGGTAAACCGTTTTTGCCTCTCTCCCCTCATCATCCTAGCTAACTTATTGACGGCATTACCAATCAGGATGAATAGATAGCCGCCAGTTCTCAGAAAAGAGGCCTTGCATGTACTTGCTGAACACATTACCATGTTTGTATCTGAAAGGTTAGTGCTGTGCTGTGTGCGACTTGTGGGTTGCTTACGAGACGTTGCGAGACATGTGGCTTCAGCAACCAGAAATTAGTGGCGAACTTCTGCCATCGGAGCTAATCACACGGTCGTTCTGCCCTGACATGTAGTAAACGGATTGAGAGGGGAAAAGTGTTAATTTAAAATTTCGCAAATTCGCAAATTGTAGATTTATGGAGAATCCCGTGTGTTACTCCCCCCCCCCCATGATGAGCAACCTCACAGTATTTTGCAGTTTAAAAGAAATTTTGACTGATCTTATGTTTTTACTCCCATTAGAACAAATTTAGCCCTTACTAGCGCAACTTTTCGAAAAAATACCCTTTCTTGCGCTACCCTTTTCGCAGAAAAACTGAAGTAAGTGAAATTGATTAGAAATTTGAACCTGCTGTGGAAGTAACTCCAGAGTGAAATGTGATAAGTTTGTACTGTGCATTCAGGGGTTCGTTTCTGTAAGTTTCTGTACGATAACCTTTACTGGCAGTTTCTTTTTCCAACCCCTAATTTAATTGACCGCGGGCTGAAGGAGAAAAAAGATGGTTCAAACTGTAGTATGCCGTATCACTAGGTACTCGAATACCTGTAAATCTTCTGTAAGTTGAAGATGGTAAATAATATTTGTGCCGACTCATCAATTACGAGAATTCAGTAGTAAAGCGAGAAAATGGGGGGTTCTCTTGTCACTTCTTCTCGCTCATTTTCGTTCTCTCACTCTACATCGTGAACTTTGCAGAAGTGCCATTCGTGAAAACCGACTACGAAGTTCTTACCGCGAATTAGCGCCGCTTTTAAACCCAGCATATTTTTTCTCTCGCCAAAACTGTCTCGAAAATATGCTTGTATTTTTTTTTTCTTTATTCGTCTTTTTCTCAACTTCGTATCGTAAAAACTTGCTTACTCTCCCTAACCAGTGGAAAAAAAAAAACTTCAACCAACGGAAGACCATCGAGGGGAGGGGGGATAATATGCGAACCATCTACCGGCTCTTTTATAGACTACAATAAAAGCGTACGCCGCCACCAACATTCCAGTCAGTTAGGTTTTTAAATAAATGTTGCGACGAGGGCCAACGAGAAAAGCTCGACGCGCTATTCTCGTCGCTGACATCGTCAAACGAACTTTCGCCCAAAAGCACAAAAAATAACGAACGGGTGAAAGTCGGCTTAACGGATCAGAACAGCGCGGCGATGGTCGGACTTGGAAAAATATCCAATATTTTCAAAACCGACTCGCGCTATGTTGGATTCAGAGGCTGAGTTTGGTTCACAAGGTCAGGTCGGATTGAAGATGCTGTGTACCTTGGAGAGAGATCGAGTTCACTCGAGAGAGCTATCTGGATACACCCGGGAAGAACGACGAAAACGCTGTCTGAAACAATCGCAAATGCAGATTAACAACTGAAAATACCTCGAATTCTTCGTCGTACTAAATTACCGGGCGAGACGCTTTCGGAATGCCAGAAGGGTTTCGGCGAGCTCGTATATATGACGTCTATATATCAACACGTTTCACCCTCGACTGGCAGCCCAACCCCTCGTGGAATACAGTTAATCCGGCCGAAACATTCCATATAGAGCTATATATGAAATGTAACCTTTGTTCAGACTAATCACTCGTTTTGCCTGCGTAATTTGCTTCCCAAATGCGTATCAACCTCCTATACGCAGGAGCTGAATTGAGAAAGCTTGAAGGGAGGTAGCGCCTCGAATACTGTTGCGAGTTCCCTCGATAGCAGGTGGTGGTGGAGTGCGGGGAGGGGCGCGCATACTGGTCTGAAACGCTACTCCAGCTCGCAGAAATTTGTATTTTGAATGATAGAGAAAAAGGTTGCTAACATATAGTAATAGAGGGTTTCTTGTTATAAAAATTTTCGAAATTTGACCCGGCCACTCCTGAATTTCCTCCTTATCTTATAAAAGAATTTTGAATAATTATAAGGCGGCTCCCCGGCGTTAAATACAAGATTTACGTAAGAATTCGTCAGTCAGCAAACTCTTCATCGTTTAAAGTCATCTTTAAATGGCCCATCCATTTACCATTTCCTTGCACAAATCATCATATTTGAGTCGAATTATTCTGAATGAGGTTTCGTGGATCGCACATTGGGCGAAATTGTGATTCTAGGCGGCCGAAACCTAACTACACGGCTTTTTTCATTGTTTGCTTCGTTCCAAATCAAAATTTTACGTTAACTTGTTTGTAGAAACACTTCTTTTCCTTCCAGTGGTCAGACCTTATGATACAGGGTGTCCTCTTGGTCCTCTTCACAAGTAATATACAGGGTGTCATTTTAGACGAAATAACAACTTTCATACTTTAAAACCTGAGCAGGAATATAGCGTTGGATGAATCAGTAAAAACAAACAAGAATTTGATCATAAAATACAAACAGGACTATAATTTACAACGTAATTTTTAGATCAACATCTCAATATATAGCTATACAAATTTGAAAGATGTTTCAAAATTAAAAGTGAAACTAAAACTTTGTAGATAATAATATTAAAAAAAAAAAATTAATAATTAGAGATTATTTTTTCACCTTGACTACTTTGAGTAGGCTACCTTAAAAAATATATTTGTTTCGTTCTATTTGCAAAACAAAGGGCCGAACTGTAACTGTTAGGGTTCATATAACTTCTATTAAAAATCAAAACAAAACCAGAACTAAAAACTAAGTTCTGAGGAACTTTTCTTATTTGCATTTAATAGAATCGAACACGAAAGGTGAAATGAACAAATAACAAGAACTGAGAACCTAGACCCCAGTTTTGCCAAGCTGATGAGAAGAAACCCAAGTAGTGATATTCGTGATACCACAATACCAGGGACGTACCGTAGAGTTTTTCCTGAGGGGGGGGGGGGAATTGTGAGAGCCCCAACTGACTCCACGCAAAGTTTCCAAGTATCAAAGCTAGTAAAAAAATTGAAGAAAACTTTGTGACTTGTTGAATTTTTCCAACTTCTTTACTCAATTCCCAGGTATCCAAGCAAAAAACAAAAACAAAAAAAGCAAAAAAAAATCTTGACTCTTTGGATTTTCCCAGCTCCGTGACTGAAATGGTGAATTTTCCCAGCAGCTGAGAGATAAATTCCTGGGGGGAGGACCCCCCTCATTGGTACGTACGTCCCTACACAATACACTGGATACGCGCATAACACTACGGCGCATATCTCATGCGTGACCCTCTATATTAAACCCCCACCTAGGTGTGTCAAAACCGGTTTTCTGTAGGATTGCGATTAAAGTGTTCCCCCTACCCTTCCCTCCAAAGTTCCTTGAATTTTCTCGTGCTCGTTACCCAATCCACTCGGAACGGGCGGCAAATAATTGAGCTATGTTCACACTAACGATGCAGCTCGGAGCTCGGTTTGAACACAAAAACCACAGTTCGCTGCAGGTAAGTGGTTTTTGACATACTAGGAAGGTTTTAACATAGATACGTTTTTGGAGCGTTTTATAACTTCTCATAAAATGGGACCAGTCCCTCGTGAAAGAACACGTCTCCTGCATATTCCCTAACACCCCGACACCCAAAAAGTGAAAATTAATTTTTTGACACACTAGGTGGGTTTTAATATAGAGGGTCTTGCTGGATTCTACATCGTTCATTATTATTTCCTCGTTTTCTCTGAAGGTCTCAAACGATCGCAGCTGAATATCCAAATAATAAAACTCATCTCTAATATTATGTAAAAGTGTTTGTTCGAGATTGGCGGATGAACCGTCAGAGCTAGAGGGTTCTTATTTTCGGGATGTGTTCGTTTGAACGTTGAACAGGTTTTAGGCTATAGAAAAATATCGGTAACCTTATTAAAAGGGGGAGGGGCACAAAATTTTGCCCTCTTTGGATCCACTGTTTTTTGTGGGTTTTTTTTTTCGACTTGGACGTTTCGGAAGTGATTTACATTGAACTTCTTCTCATTGTGCTGAAATTTGATGGCTGTAACTGCCTCCCTTCAGAAATTATTATGGGTTAGAAATCTCTAATCGCTAATATACATATATAACAGTGTTTCTTTGTCTCTGCCCCTTTCGGCGGATCTAGGGGCGTTAGAAATATGATATCCACCCCTTTTGGCTGTCACCAAGTTAAATTCAAAATTACACACAACTCTGCCCAGGGTCCCCCTAGGGATGCTGAGGTTGCTGATGGAGGGCGCCTGGCTTTGCGCTCACTGGTCTTCCTGGGGGTGGGTCTACGTTCTTCGATATCTTCTACGTGTGGTGGGTCGAGCGGGCCTGCTAGTTTAGTATATTTTCGGATCGAGTTGGATTAGGATTTTTTCAGTCCATAAAGAGAAGGTATTTGGTAGGGCACAATATAGACAGTAATGTTGAGCTTAATATTTATTTTGAGGTTAGAAACGTGAAGTTTCTTTTACAAAGAACTCATTTGAATTGAACTGTATTCATCTATATATTTAAAATATGTTTGAAAAACTGGGTTTTATGAAGTTCAACACCTATATCTCAGGCCCTAATTATCGCACAATGCTGGTTACGGTCTTAAAACACTCGGTGAATCAAGCTCCTTATGAATCTTTTTTGATCACTCAAATCCTTTCAGTATGAGGAGAGTTATGAGGTAACAACCAACTCGACCTCACTACTCACACGCATTTCTTCCACTCATTTATCCATTACTCACGAACTACTTGAACTACAAAATTCATCTTAGTCTAAGAACACACAGTGAAGCAATCTCTTTCATATGCTTTTTTGATCACTCAAATCCGTTCCATACACAAGTAAAATACTGCATTCTGATTGGCTTTCAGCATTAGTCAATCAAATGAGGACACTGTGCCTATATAAAGTACTCCTTATCAGCTTTTCAATTAGTGGTGATCCGACTGTGCTTCTGAGTGACTTCTTAATATTTTTTCTTTTAATTTATAATTTGCGTTAGTATATTTTTTGCATTTTAAGATGGGTCTTGGTAGAAAGACAAAGCGTGCTAAACGAATAAGTGAGAAACGAAATATGGATAGTGAGAATTCTGATATGATGTGTGGCCCTTCAGCCACCAGAAAACGGCGACCTTGTGCGGATGAGGATGTTTCTGTGACGTGTGGCCTTTCCGCCACCAGAAAACGGCGACCCTGTGCGGAAGAGGATGTTTCTGTGACGCGTGGCCCTAAAACCACCAACAATCGACGGCTTTGTGTGGAGGAGGATGTTTCTGTGACGTGTGGCCCTGAAACCACCAACAGTCGACGAATCCCTGTTGAGGAGGTGCCGAGTTCTGGTAGTGTAATGTGTGCGGCTCAGGATGGGCTTGGTACATTTTTTGTGATATCTATTCGTGGTGATGATAACTGCCTGTTTAGGGCACTGTCGTGGTGCGCTGCTAGTCAAAGAACAAAAATAAAAACATAAGAGAATTCTACGTCAAGTTCTGGCTTCAGTTTCGTCATTTGAAACAATCCTTAATTTCATCATCTTTTAAAACAGTGTACCTAAATTTTGAAATGTTCAAATTGATATCCAACTCTGCATTCAAATAATATTTTCGGGGAGAGAAGTCGTGCTGTTTTTAGGTCATCTGATATTTAAGAATAATTATTTTCACCATTTATGTAAATTTGGCTCGCTTCATTTTATGGAGTTTTGGCGGCCTAAAACCAGCATTTCGCCCAGTGTGGAACTGTGGATCGCCAGTTTCGTTGAACTCGATTAGTTTTTTCGGTATTATCTCAATTTAGTCCACAAAATTCAAATTTCAGATGTAGAATGGAGGGAATCAACTTAACTCCGGGAAAAACAAACTATCAACATTAGAGTCATAACCTCAAATACCCGACCTGGAGTGGGATGAGGGAACTGACAAGATTAGAATAATGCTGAAAATTCCTTCACCCATGGAATTTTTTAACTTCGTTTGGGGGGATCTGCTTTTCGAAGATTGGGTTGGGGCTAAGCCTCTCCTTCCCTATTCGCGCTCAACGAAATGAAAATTACTGATGGTTCTTCCTAAGGTATCATTTTGCGCGGCTCATATTTCTAATACCGTATATCTCCGATTATAAGCCGCACTTTCTTTCAGAAATTAACGTTTAAAAATGTGGCGTGCGGCTTATATACGAATAATTTCAAAAAATTATAAAAAATATTGGTAGTTTGGCAGTCGGTGGATATTTTTTCTTGCCTTATCACTAATTCCTGTAAGTTTCATGTCTGTGCAAGTGCACCTTCTTGATTCGTGATACACGTCTGCCTAATGTTGTATTTCTATAATTCCCTGGATGGTACTGACGACGATGTGTTATGAAGTCAGTGAAAACGAATGTGAGGAAGATGACGACTCAAGTTCTTCTAGCGATGAAGATGACTCAGACCAGTAGTTACCTACCATTTTTTAAATGATTTTCTAGTATTATTAGTACATATTCTACAGCTTATATTCGCATATAATAAATTATCTTTGAAGTACGTCTTACAATTTTGAGTGTGGCTTATAATCGGAGAAATAGGGTATTAAAAAAACGAAATAAATACGGAAATCAAAATAAAAGCAAAGAAAAAATAGTGTCCATGTTGGAGTGTGAGTGAACTTGGTAAATTCTGTATGTAGGGTGTGCCATGCCATCTTCAGCGCTGTGGACTACAGAAAAAAGAAATTGTGAATTGGCACACCCTACATACAGGAAATGAAAAATGGATTACCTGTCTCGTGTTTGGGACACCGGGGCGGGAGCTCTCGATGTGGTTTAAATCGGTTTCAAGTTTTGATAATCCCTTTTGACAATCCCTGTTTTTTTTTTGTTTTTTTTTTTTTTTTTTTTAATAAATATTTATAAATCATTCAGCAAGATAATTTGAAGAGGAACAAAGTTTCCAACTACAATTTTTCTTACCAAGTGTTTTTTTTTGTTTTGTTTTTTTCGACTGGCATGCTTCTAAACTTATTTCTTGTGTTAATTTCGACAGTGACCTTTAAATCTTACTGAAAGATTCTGTTCACTTCGTGGAAATGATCTTTTAAAAGTTAAAAAGAAGCCAGAATTCAAATCTTAAAGGAGAAAAGATGATGTGTTGGGGTATTTGAGTTTTCATATTGATTTCGAATTTGACCCTGAAATTTTGTAAACGACCTTTTAAAAACTAATATGCTGAAATTTAGACAAAAAAGGACATTTATTCAAAATTCACGGTTAGATCAGGAACCAGTTCAAAAATGTGATCCTGAATCGTGTTTTCAGTGTTATAGACGGTCTATTTAATTTGTGCTCAGAAGCTACTTTAACCAAAAAAAATGTCTGTATACAAATTCAAAGGTCAAATAGGGAATCTGTTTTAAAGAATTGGCTCAGAAGTATGTATCCTCCAATTTTGTACCCACTTGCGAATATTTTTAAAACTAGCCTGGAAAACATCGATCCAAGATGGCTTTCTCAACCGCATCGAAGGCCTTTAGATAAGGGAAACTTGCTGGAAGAATTATGAGCCCGGATTTGAAAGTTCGAGATATATAGCCGTACTCGTGTTTTAGAATGTGTTGTCTAATTACCTCGAGCCAGGTAACATTTCGATATGGCCCTGCGGGGGGGGGGGGGGTAATGATCCTCCGTTTACCAGGAATGCAGGCAATTTATCCCCACCGTATGTCAGTGAAGGTCTATTTTGACTTTAGAAGTTGTTGAGGCCTAGGCGGGAAAAAAAATATTTATTCTCATTAGAAAATTGCTGGTGAGTCGGAATAAACTTGTGGAAGATTCTCGTTACACTAAGTAGTTGTGGCAATCATCAAAATAATCACAGAAATTGGTTCTACAGGGTGTTCAGAAAATGAATTTTGTCGAAAATTGAATAAGACTTTTCATATTTCTTCAATACTCCGGAAGAGTTACTGGATCATACTAGGTTTTCACAAATACGATTTCGTTGTTTATATTTTCCGCAGATTTCCCGTGACTGAGCCTCTCAATCATCTCTGTACGGTTCTTGAATGAGAAAACTGGAACAATAGAATTTTCCAAATTGAAAATTGTAGTTCTTAGATTCTTGTTGTTCCTCCTAGCCGACTTCGTGGCTTGTTCAGTCTCCTTTCCATGAAATTGGAGATACTCGTATACGCAATTTTTTCCTCTTTTTTTTCTTTCTTTGCCTTCGTGACTTCGCAGATATATTTTGCGCTGCCGCACAGCTAGCGTGTATAGGCTGTGTTCGATTTGGTCAACCGTTAAGAAACGTTCTTTCTTGTTGTATCGTGTACGTGTAATGCGATTACGACAAATGAAGTGGCGTTATATGTTCGAGAATTTCTCGTCGAACTTGACGTAGAAGAGTATAGGAAGGAAATCCGATTTGAAAAATGTCACGCGCAAACTTTCGGCGGCAATTCTGGTTTCTGGTCGCATCATGGGGCTTCCTCTGTGCCACGTCGGATGGACGATTTTCAAACGTTTAGTTCCTTAATTTTATTTTCCCGCTTTTCGCGTCCGTGGTTGGGTGCCTGAAGAGAGGGGGGGGGGAGCCTACTGTATTCTCTTTTGCCCGATATCGCCAGTTTAAAAGCGGTGTGTGATGCCCAGCTACGTGCAAAGGCAGCGTGGAACGTTTTGGCACCGGTAATCCGATTTATGTTCGGACGTTTCCTCCACTCGGAGTACCTGCGATGTTAGTGCTCTCTGCTGTGCCATCATCGACTCTTTCGAATTGGTGGTCTTCTTTTTTTGTTGGTTCGTCCCCGAGTTGCCTTTTTGTAATTCTGTAATGGAAGAAGAGGCGCGCTGAAAATGACGAGTAATGATGTACTTTGCCCCACGGAATGGCAGACGAAAGTGTACGTCGAAGGTGTAATAGGTGCGGTATCGTTTCGAGCGTAATTTCGCGGTGTACGTGCCCGTAAGCGGAGGATAAAAGTTTTAGGTGAGGTTGTTCACCTAGCTAATCGTTTTCTAAAAAAAAGGAAAATGACGTGATACGCGTCTTGGGGTTCTCGTAAGTATTCGATTTTCACGGTTTCAAGGTGCAGAAGATGGGACATGCTAATGGACTCTTCAGCAGCATCTTGACTCTGACGAGACTCACTGAGACTCATTCGGGCTGTGCTAAGGCTCATCAGACTCATAACTGTGTTGAGCTTCTTCCGAAACCTGTTACAAGTCGTTAAGGCTCATTCGAATTCTTGTAGGACTTGTTCAGAGTTTAAATGTCCACACATACTTCGATGAGATTCGTTGAGGCTTATTCAAACACTAGAATTCGATAAGACCTGTTAAATGTTGGATATCCTACGAAAGCCAACTCTTCGGATGTTGTTCCGACATTAACCTATGGGTGCCAAAAACCTGGACAATTCGATAAGACCTGTTAAATGTTGGTTATCCTACGAAAGCTAACTCTTCAGGTGTTGTTCCGACACTAACCTATGGGTGCCAAAAACCTGGTCAATTTCAAAACGAATTGAGAACAAACTCCAGTCTATCCAAAACTCTATGGAGAGATCCATGCTTGGTCTCAAACCGGACGACAAGGTTAGGCTAACAAAAAAGGCAAATTTAGGTCCAACGAAAATGTGGTACACTGTGTCAAAAGATTAAAGTGGGACTGGGCAGGGCCCTTATGCAAACTGAAGGACCGACGTTGCTCACAAAAAATTACCTTCTGGCAAATCAGAGGAGAGAGAAAGCCAGGTAAACAGAGGATCAAATGGATGGGCGACATCTGGTCCTCATTTACTTTTGATGAACTTTGTTTAGTGAATTTTGGGGACGGCCTCCCCCCCCCCATTTTTGCTTAATTTGTTTCAATATAATAGAAGAAAAAAAATCAGTGAAATTTCTCATCGATCGGATTGAGGGAACATGTGCCTTATGTACCCCTTTCCTTATAGAAAAATACGTGGAGTTTTATACGTTTAACCGATAAATATTTTTCTCGGCATTTAAAAGTGTTAAGAATGCTGCTTTCAGAAATTTTGATTGACCTTGCTATGTCGATCAAGAATAAAATAGTTTGGCTTCGCGGTCTATCCTAGTAGTGGTGGGGAAAGAGGGAGGGCCAAGAAAAGGAAAAGAAGATTTAACAAATAAAAATTCAAACCAAGTGTATTCCTCAATTTCCCGCTGAAAATGCTCCGTTTTACTATTTAACAAGCTACCTCGTGTAGTTGTCTGCTTGTATGGGAATTTTACTGCATTCATTGACTAGCTGATAAGTTAAAAAGTCAAAAAAATGAGCTTTTCGCTAGCTTCATTTTTGAATGGTATTGTTCAGGGATGCGGAAGTCGAACGATACAGCTTCTGCTACCGGCTTCCAGCCTCCAGTTCTCATCTAGCTTCTAGATTCCAGCCGCAGTGTGAACCTCGAACTTCCAATTTTCTTTCGGCTTCCGGCTTCTAGCTTCTACTCGTAGCTTCCAGCTTCTTTTACTTATTCTCACAATTTCACTAACCTATTTTTTTCTCTCTTTTTCTTCTACTTTCTTAGATTAAAACTTGAAAAACAATTTTCATAAAATTGTAAAAAGCCGATCGGAAGCTGAAACTAGCTTCCGCTTCCAGCTATTAACTCATTCAGCTTCCAACTTCTGGCTTCTTAAGATTATCTTAAAACTGCAAAAACTTCCGGCTTTTGACTTCCAGCTACCGGCTTCTCCGCATCCCTGGTGTTGTTGCGCTAATTTTGTACACTGGTATTGATAAAACAAAACCAAATCTGTAGTGTTGAAGCTTTGAAGCTAATATTCAGACACAATACCAACGTCTGTGCGATAAAACAAATATACGCCAGAATGAGAATCTTTTATTTTCATATTTTTAAGTTGCATTTGTAACCGAGAGGATATGACATAATTCATAATAGTAGACAGACTAATCGATAGATGGCAGCAGTTGGCGGAGAACGTGTAAAGAGGTCCTATTCTAGCAGGAAACTGAACTATGATTTGTAAGCAATTCACTCGTATTTGAAGAAAAATGATGATGAAAATTCGATTGCAATAGGGTCCTTGCAGCGCTGCGCGCGGGCAAACACCCTAAAATCTATGCTGCAATCCTTCGGCGGGAAAAACGTTGAGATGTTGACCAGGGGACAGGTGTAAACTTGATTTGTGCAAGCTTGTTGTGCCGAGAGGCTTGATGCCGCCACTCTTTGAACCACTTACACAACATGGTCTGGCGAATGGCGGAAGTGAGATCTGTTGAGATAGCGAGATGACGAGTGATACATGAGAGCTGTGTAGCTTGCTGTGCTGCTTAATCAACTGCCTCATTTCCTGAGCTACCAATATGGCTTGGGATCCAGATGAGTGAAATGCTCTTGGTGGTGAAGGAATGAGATGGATGCGTTGGACGAGAGCGTGCGTTGAAAGGCGTTCAGAAATAAATCTTAAGGAAGAAAGTAAATCTGAGAGGATCAGACAGTGGGTGGGGGTGGGTGGGTCTTCGAGCGAGGAGATCGTGACTAGGCACTGTAGGATAGCATAGAGTTCGGCTGTGCAGATGGAAGCTGTGTTTGTAAGTCGGAAGGAGTGTAGTAGACCATCTATGGAGTTGGCGTAAGCAGTGCGTCGGTTGCACTTTGAACCCTCAAGAAGCATAGGATACGGTCTGGAAAGCGGTCCAGAATTTCTTGTAAATGTGTCGGATAAAAGGGGGAGGAGGATAGATTTTTTAGGGAATTCTGTAAGTTCGAAATTGCACGTAGGAAAGTTCAACAACCAGGGTGGGGGGTGATGTATGGATTGTTGGTAGTGAATTGTAGGAAAAGGTACGGGTCAGTGTCCCTTCAAAGCGTGAACGTAAGTGCAGTGAGGATTTAGGAACAGGGGTGTAGTTTGAAGGGTTAAAGAGATACTCATAGGCAGGAAGATTAGGGTTGTGTGCTATCGTAATGAGAGGTTTGGCAGCGAGTTGCATTCGGCGGTAAGAGAAAGGAGGAATTCCAGCATCGGCCCTCATACTCAAAGCTGGGCTAGTGCGAAAGGCGCCAGTGGCGAAACGTAAACCCGAATTTTGAACAGCATCAAGAAGCTTTAAGTATGAAGGAGGGGCAAGTCCATGTATGGGTGATCCGTAATCCATGATAGATCGGATCAGAGGCTGATATAACTGAATGTGTAATTCTCTGCTACATTTTTTGGAAGGCTGTGAGAGGCACTTCAGAACATTGAGTGAGCGCGTACATTTGGCTTATATGTGTTTTATATGAGTTAACCAGGAGAGGCGAGCGCCAAGATAGAGGCCGAGAAATTTGACTTCATTGGAGCGAGCAATCAATTGTGAGCTGAGCGGAAGAGGTGGGAAAGTTAAATTAATTGTTCGATGCTGGAACATCATGAATTCTGTTTTGCTTGGTAATATACGGAATCCGTGTCTAGAGGACCATGTTTCGATTAGTTTCATGTTTTCTTGGAGTAGTCTATGGGCACGTTGTGGGTTTTTGGATTTGAGGTTTAGTTGACAGTGAATAACTTCTTTTTTTTTCACTCTACATCAACAGCATAAATAACCGAGTACTAACAAACAAATAATGTCAACCTTCCCGAAACACGGTGAATTACGAAGTGATTACTCAGGTCCTGCCTGACACGTTTCGTGCCGCTAATTAGCTATGCTTCATATAAACCTGCCTTATCCTATTGCGGTGCATCACAGGTACGTACGTGAGTGAGGGTCTGGTTGGCCGAGTAGGTAGCGTGCTGGTCTTGGAATCCGGAGGTCCCGGGTTCGAGCCCACGTAACAACTCGCTACATTTCGACCTAGGCCGGTTTTTCGGCAAGGAGAGAAGAAGGCTGAGTCGGCCCTAAAAGCCTCCGCGACGTCTCTGAGGTAATGCTTGAAAGGGCGGATTCCCGGGCTCGGGTTCAGAGCAAAATTAGAAAAGTGGTACGTACGTAAGTATGCGGGCGGAACGCAATTTAAGTATTGTACATTTCCCCTCGGTACGCAATGAACATGCAGCCCAATATTAAGAAGAACGTGGTTTTGAAAAGATCACGAACCGGGAGTGCAGGAATGTAGGAGACAAATTACGTTTGTTAGACGTTCGCATCGTGCTGCGCTGGACGTAGCCAGGCAGGACGATTTATAAGAAAAATTATACATTCGGAGGATCGCCGCCTAGCCAAATACAGTCGCGTAATGCCCGCTTATAGTTGATGCGATAATTCGACGACGGCGGTGGAGAAAAATTTAATTTCGCGCATAGCGCACCGAGTCGACGAGACTATACATTATACTTTTCGCTTAAGCGAGCGCGAATAGCTCGTCGACACTTTCCGATGAACCGATAATGAAATGTGAATGCGAGCGTAAAAATTCATTTACAGCGATTTTACGTTCCCAAGAAAACTCTTTTTCCAACAGCGTCATTCTTTTCGTTCGCGCGAAAACTGCAATTTAATTCAACGACTCTTTCTTTCTTCTTCGCCCCTTTTCGCGTTTCTACTTTTTTTCCTCTTTCTCTCTCTTTCTCTCTCGAATTTGATAATTAAGGTAAATTGAAAAGACCGGGGCAGAGTGCAGCCAATGGACTCGTTTATCTTACCAATTTCGAAAGCTTGTCGCGAAGGCGAGCTGCGTGTTACCTGTGTAACCGATCAAAGCTATCGTCATCTTCCAGCCACCAACGGAACGAGAAAAATTAAAAACGAAGCAACGTCGACGTAATGGTCTGCAAATGAAAGCAGAACTCACGAGCAAAAAAAAAAAAAAGAGCGAAACAAAATGCCGGGCTGGGCGAAAATAAAGGAATTTTTTCGTAGGCACGTTTTCCCAGTTAGAAATGTTTACGACTTGTACGTCGGGATGCCTCAACTTTTCGCGCCGTAGTACGTGCGAAATAACGAGTTTATTAGCTCGGGAAATTATGTCGCCCGTAATGAGAGCGAAACGCGAACACGCGTACACTGGTCTACAGGTGTTTCACGCGAAGGTCTTCCAGAGGAAATATACATGCTACGTGTTTAGTACGTAATTATATACTCGATAGCGGAGAACTTTTATCCTTTAGGGAACTGCATTTAGAGTTGAGAGGGATACTGTCGAGATTCTTTCGAGAGGGTCGCGATATTACAGCGGCGGCGAGTGAACGTTCGCGGCCGCCCATTTCAACTGAACTCGATTGCCCAGCTCAGTAGTCCGCAAACCAGCGGTTCCAGAGGTTACAACAGGGTTTCTACTGGCCTGAAAAGTCATGATTTCAAAAAATTGTCATGAAAAGTCATGATATTGCAACTAAAACTCGAGAAAGTCAAGTTTGATTAGAAAAAGTAACTGAAAAAACGTGAAATTTGGTTTTATAAGTTAAAGTATCACTTGTACTACACTTTTCATTCGATTACCCGATCATTCACTTTGATTTTTCGCGATTTTTGCAAACTTCCCCCCCCCCCAATTTTTTTGAATTCCTTCATTCTTTCCGCAAACACATATATGTGGACCGAAATCGAAAACTCAAGCGGAAAAATGTTCCCTAAACTCTCCTCTACACAACCATATATAATACGTTGAGAAAATATTAGTTTAAAGTACTTATCGACCGTTTTTCACAGAATTGATATTTCACACACATGAAAAATAAGTCATGTTTTGATCACAACTTTGAAAAAAAATTCCAACACAACAAACACATTGAGTTATGAACTTGAAACCAACATGGATAGTGAAAAACATGTTGGTCCTTCGAATGGAAGAGGTTGAAGGTTGTCCAATGCCTCGATCTAGCGAGAAAACGCATTTTCAAAAAACGGACTCACAATTGATGCTAGGCTCAGAATAGGTAGCTTACCTTACTATCATTATTTTTAATAAAATATTTCAAAATAGACCTCAGAGGATAAAAGTTCGAATGGTGATGGTTTACATTATAACCTATTTGACGCTGGCGCTTCTATAATTTGCACAGTCCCAGTCAGAGGCTTTCAAAAACATTAATTATAGATAACAACTTTGATAGGTAACAGTTTGTATGTTTGTGTCACAGGTCGCGCTATATGTTCTTATCATTGTATGCAGTACGATTGTAACTTCGCATTTTGAAAATGACTAGCCGGTATATTTTACTTATCATCTAAATCTCTTTAATCTCTTCAATAAATGAAAAATTAAGCAAAAAAGTATTTGTAAAATAATAGTTTGATAGTAAAAAAAAAAAACGCACTACAAGATTCGACTCTATAGTGCTTCTACAGTTTGCACAGTCCCAGTCAGAGGCTCTCAAAAACATTAAAAATATCGGCTTTGATAACAGTTTGTACATTTATGGCACAGGTACACCGCTATAATATGTATATTCTCCTTATCATTGTATAATAACAAACGCACTAAAAGATACGACGCTAGCGCTTCTACAATTTGCCCAGTCCCAGTCAGATGAAATAAAAAAAAAGTATTATTTGTAAAATTTAAAAGTTCGATAGTAAAAAAACGCAACATGAAACATCTACTTACATCTCTTTAATCTTCTCAATAAATGAAAAATGAAGCAAAAAAATGTTTGTAAAATGAAAGATCTATAGTAAAAAAACGCAACATGAACTGAGTTTTGAACTTGGTATATCGATCTCCCAACCGGATGCGCAATCAGTTACCCTAGCTACCCGCGGAAAAGTCACCCATCCATTTGCAAACGTCAGTTTTTAATGGTTGGTTCCTTTATGCTTAACAGCGTCCAGTTACCCTCAGATTACCCAGAAACCTGTCAGTTACCATTGGTTCCCTTTCAGTTACTTGGGTAACTGGCGGGATTCTGCGCATCGGAAAGTCAGTACGTTTTACGTTACAGTTACCAAAAAAATTTCACGTCATAAGCCTGTTAGGGAATACTTACTTCTAGATGAGACATTTTAAAAAAGATTTCCTCCAGTAATACCTGAGAACACTGATGAGGAAAAATCGAGACTTGTCTTTATATATTACATTAATCTCTTTAATAAATGAAAAATGAAGCAAAAAAGTATTTGTAAAATGAAAATTCGATAGTAAAAAAATGACACATGGCCTATGTTTTGAACACATGAAGGCCTACAAAAGGATTTGTGAAGTAAAAGTTCAATAATAAAAAAACGCAACATGGCCTGATCAACCGCAGTATGTACGAACTTAATTACAGCTTACCGAATGTACTTCTCTGCAATGTTTAAAAAAAAAAAAAAAAAAAACTCCTAGGAACCCAAGCTTTCATTTAAGACATTTTTCAAAAGAATCTGTTCAGCCTATTGAACGTGATGGCATTTCATCGACCCATTTATAATATAGAGATAGAGATAATATAGATAGATAGATAGAAGGAAAGATAGATATACCCCACGTTCACAGGCGCAGCAAAGTTATTCCTGCACCCGTGTACAGTATTTTGCCTATTTGCGTCCCTGAAGTAAAATAGCAAATGTGAGTTTTGATTCGTTACCCTTCATATACATGCATAATAATCTTTACCAAAAACGGACGGCCCTGGTGGGGGTCGTCACGCCGTCGGGTCCACCCAGTCACGGGTATAGGCCGTTACCGCCTGTCTCCCAAGTTCCGCTGTTCTTAGCAGTTCTCTGCCATAAAATCCGGAATCTCCGAATAATTTCGTCTCTCCAGCTCGTGGGTGGTCTTCCCCTCCTCCTACCATGATCTGTAGGATACCAAGACTCTACAGTTTTATTCAGTTTATTTCCGTGACTTCTGGCCAGATGCTCCGCATATCCAAGTTTAAGCTTCTTCACTGTCCATCCAACATGAGAAGTATTAGACTTTCCTCTAATAAACTGCATACTAACTGTATCGATCAATCTTAAATCTCAAATTTTGAATCTTATCTTTCGATCTTCTATTTCATATTTCTTTTGTGTGTATGTATGAGGCGGGGGGGGGATTTTGTATCACACAATAATATCCCGACAAATCCCATCAATCCAATTAATCGGACAGGGCAATTCAAAATCAAATCAAAACGACCTTTATTTCTACTTAAGGGTCGTTCATTAAATACGTAAGGGCCCGGGGGGAGATAAATCTCACACAACCTTACTTGGGGGTGGGAGGGGTTAAAGCCATCAGGGACGTACCGAAGAGTTTTTCCTGTGGGGGGAGGTAGAAATTGTGAAAGTCCCAACTGACTCAACTCAGAATTTCCAAATATCGAAGCAAAAAAGAAAAAGAAAAAGAAAAACCTTTTGACCAGTTCGATTTTTGCAACTGACTCAACTAAAAATTTCCAAGTATCAATGCAACAGAAGAAAAACCTTTTGACTTGTTGGATTTTCCCAACTTCTCAACTCAGGTCCCAAGTATCAAAACAAATACAAAAAAAAACTTAAAAAAACAACAAAAAACTTTTAACTTGTTGGATTTTCCCAACTCGCCTGACAGACGTGGTAAATTTTCCCTACTGCTGAGTGAAAGAAAAATTCTTACATGGAGGAGGGGGTAAGTTGCCCCTGCCTCCCTATCGGTACGTCCCTGACTGAAAGCCATTCTTGCGTATTATCTTATTACGTAAGTTTTAACGTAGTCACGACTCAGGCGACACATTTTTTGCATGCAGCCGCTAAACTTGAGTAAATAGATGTACAGTGAAACTTGTTGAACCTTTTCAAACGATATTAATTTATTTTAAAGCTTTTTAGGAAAATTCATGAAAAAATTTTACGTAAGGAGGGGGATGAGGGTTAAATTAATCTTATATGTCCTTACATGGGGGTAGGGGTCAAAAATGGCTAAAATCGTTCTTACGTAATTGATGAATGACCCCTTTTATACCTATATAGAATAGGTTCAAGTGCCCTCTGTTGGGCCAAGGCCTCTCTTAGACGCTCCCATTCCCCCCTATTTTGCGCAATCCTGTGATATTGTCTGTGCTGGAACATCCTATCAAACTCACCCCTCCATCTGGTTCTTTGTTTCGCTTTTTCCTCCCCCTTTCAAAAAACGGTCTGAGATTATTTTTGCCCACCTGTTACTGTCCATTCTCGCCACGTGTCCAACCCAGTCTCACTTCAGCCTCCTTATAGCACGGAGGAAGTTCATGTCGTGTTTTAACTCCTTTTTGATTTTAAATAAATTAATCTTGTCTTTCCTCTTTATCCCAAGGATTGCTCTTTCCAAACTGTTTTGGTGGATACCGAGTTTTTCTCTTCTATTTTAGTGAGCGACCAGGTCTGACAACCATACGACAGGACGGGAGAATCGCAACTGTTCAAAATTTGTCCTTTTTGTTTTAATGAAAAGTTCCCTTTAAATATTTTTTTCAAATATGAAAATTTTTTAAAAGAGTTGGCTATTCCTATGTCCAATTCTAAATTTTTTGTTTTGTTATATGTTATCGTTTGCCCTAAGTATTTAATTTCCTCCACCCGCTCTATTTTTTCTAATTATAGCCATAGGATCCCCCCATTTGTTCGACAGTATTTTTGTTTTTCTATATATTATTTTTGAGACCCGCTTCCGCTCCCCTTTCGCTCAGTTCTTCCGGCATATTCTTCAGCTCGTCCTCGGAACCCGCCACCAGGGCAATATCATCAGCGAATTTCGAGTTGCTTAATATCCGTCCATTTACGAGCACTCCCTTCGTTTTCCAGTCAATTTTTCGCATAACTTCCTCCAAAGCCGCGCTGAACAGAATCGGAGATAAGGAGTCATCCTGCTTCACCCCCCGGTCTACGGCAAAGTACCGCTCTGGTCGGTCCGTAACTGTTCTTGCTTTCAAGCCGCAATGCATAATATCTTTTATTACCAGAGACGAAACTTGACTTTCAGTTTGGAGGGGGGGAGGGGTGGAAAAGGAAAATTTGCCGACAATTATTTTTTGAAAACTAAAAATTCGCCGACAAAATTTCTTAAAAATTTGAAAATTGTTGATTTCTTAATCAATATATTTATAATTGTAAAAAAACAACAAAAACACACAAAAAACAACTAATTAATTAACAAAAAAACGTTCTTAGAAAATGAAAAATTCAAATGAACAGTTTCAAAATTTGCTGACTGCTATAATATGGGGGGTGTTTCACTCCTCGCCGCCCCCACAGTTTCGTCCTTACAAATGCAGATTAGAACCTTATCCCCCTAGCACTCACATTTGCGCACATGAGTATACCCTAGTCTGGGAGGGTAAAAGCTGGAAGGATGTTCGGCATACTTGAGAGGAACACGCAACTTCCATTACACATTAAGGTGGTCGTTATTTAAACTCTTGGTGGTATTTTATCTGAATTTCCTCTGATTCGTCTCCCAAATTGGTTCCAATAAAATCGAAAGAAAAAAACCCTACAAAGTTTCAGGTCGATCGCATTAGGAGAATCCGTGCCACAAGCTCCCTTTCGTTCTTATGGGAAGAACACATGGCGTTTTGACTTTTGTTCCAGACTAAATTTCCTTCCTATATTCACCAGGACCAAAGCCCGTAAATCAAACAATAGAATATTTGCTATCGGATTTAGCTTGTGACATTGGAAAATAAATCTTTTGCTTTCTACTTTTAGATTTCAATAAAATGTTCAAGTTTCTCAAATTTAAGGCTCTATGTCAAACAGAGAATCTAGTAAAAACAGAATGGTCATCGAAATTCGAAATCAACGTTTGCTACTGACTTTCAAATTTTCGAAATGTCTTCCACATTTCAGCTTTGTTCCAACATTTCAGGTAACGTTCGATACTCAGCTTGAAACCTTCAACTTTTGACTGACTAGTCTCTGACAAGAGTCCGGGATACTCCATTTTCTGAAACGAAATTTGACTTCTAGTTTGGGGAGGTGGAGAAGAAAAATTTGCCGACAAATATTTTGTAAAAACTAAAAATTCGCTGACAAAATTTTTAAAAAATTGAAAATTTGCTGATTTTTTAATCAAAATATGTTTTAATTGAAGAAAAAAGCCAAACAAACAAACATTTATGTAAAATGAAAAATTCAAATGAACAGTTTCAAAATTTACCAACTACCAAATTATTAAGGGTAGGGGTCACCCCTCCTCCCCCACATCCCTTTAGTTTCGCCCTTGTTTATCACTGAGACAAGTGTTTCCGTAATTCCTCGATTACATATACAGGGTTGCCACTTTCTGGAAAACCGGGAAAAGTCAGGGAATTTGTTCAGTCAGGGAATTTTCATTTAAGTCAGGGAAATTTTCTGAAAATAAGAAACGAGTTCGTATTTTATCAGAGTAAACTTTTTTTATTTGTATTGTAAAAAATTTCTGTGACTCCTCCGTCTGGGCTTTCTCGGAATCCTGGAAAAAAGGTCAGGGAAAATTGGAAAAGTTGGCCTGGAAAACCGGGAAAAGTCAGGGAAAACCAATCCTGAAAAAAAGTGGCAACCCTGATATAGTTTTGATCATAAAATTGTGTTTGAGCAAATCAGTATCTTTCTCGTAATTCGCAAACGCTTGGTACAATTCAAATTGGTATTCCTCTGCTTTTTCCATCAGTTGTTTTAAAGTATATGGGTGATCCATGGTCGAGAACCCCCTTCGGAAACCACCTTGTTCATTGGGTAGATTCTCGTTCAATTGTTTATCTCAATATCTGTTCTTCCAAAATTAGAAGAAGGAAGACATATTCGTCATGTCCTATAAATTCAAACTGCGTGTAGCCCAGGAAGAAACAGTCTACCTAGTTGCATAGTTTCCAAGTACTACTGAACAAATTGTGAACAAAATTATGACACCAATTTGAATCCGAGATTCGGCGATGATGACAAATTTTTTATTAATAAAATATTAATAATATTTTTAAATTTTCGTTAAATGAATGATTATTTAAAGGAATATTGTTAATTCATTCATTAAGGGGGGGCTGGAGAAATGCAACCTCCAAATTTGAAACGCGTGTAACCAAAAATGGTGGGAGGGTGAACAAAATGTAAAATTTGCTGAACAAAATGTAAAATTTGATTAACAAAATGTAAGATTTGCGGTCAAAATTGAACAAAATATGAACAAAAATGAACAAAGTTGAACAAAATTATGTCATTACGTTTGATTCAAAATTCGGTGATGGCCCGGCTACATTTCTTCAGCCCCCTCCCTCTCAGTTTGAAACGCGTGTAACTCGAAATGAAAGGATGAACAAAATGTAGGGCTTGCTGAAATAATTAAACAAAATTATAACATCAAATTCGATTCTAAATTTATTTGAAATTTGATGACGAGGGCTACATTTCTTCAGCCCCCCAGATTTGAAACGCGTATATCTCGGAAAGAGGGGGTGAACAAAATTTTTTATCAGCTGAACAAAATGTGAACAAAATTATGATAGTAATTTTAACCCCCAATTCGGAGGTGGGGGTCACGGAAATGGACTTCCACAAAATGGGTCGAGCAGGTGAGTCAGATATCGGGTTCCAGAGTCCCCTACCAGCGACGCTCGTTGGGACGGGAGGGGTCGCTCACAGGTGCCGAGGTGCCATTTACAAGCTCCTTGTAAATTATATGTTGATACTACAACGTTCATATTGTAAATGCTGTAAACTGAACGAGGTTCCACCCACCCCCATCAGTAATCAAGCGTTCCGTCTTCACGATTTTATTATAGGATCCATGCATTATTAACATTAACTACGTAGTTTATAGTTCCCGTAAAGTGGCTGTCTAAAAGTAATGTGCCTACCATCAGACGTCTCCCACCCATGCACAGTTTCAAAATTTAGAATTTGCATTGGTAGTGTGCAGTGCTGCGGCAGTAAATGCAATTAACGCCATAGAGAAGATACAAATTCAAATTGTTGCCTGTCATGAGAAAAACCCCTTACTGTCCTAGTAAGGGAGGTTTTTTCATGACAGGTCACAATTCTTGAAATATATTTTTTTGAAGGCTTTTACATATCATCCCCAGTTAATAGAGTATTCTGAGCTGATGGGATATCAAAGAGTGGGTCTCGAATAGCGGAAAATCTTGGCTAACTTAATATTCTCGTGTAGACGCGAAAAAATCGGAGCAGGCCTTGCTTACAAAAACGGGGGTGCGAGGGTACGAGTCTCCTCTTTTAACACTCGTAATAAGAAAATATTTGATATTCCAATGAGGTGAAGGAACTACCTATCTCGGAACCGCTTCAATCAACAGATTGATATTTTTACCTGTAATGGTCTTCCTAAATTTAAGAAAGTCTTATATGCAATTTTCGTGTAAATCTAAATAAGCTTATATTGCTTCGTTCTAACTCATCTGATTTACGGATGATGCGACAGGGGTGTTCAGTAAGGCTCTGTAATTCCGAGGTGTAGCGGGGTAGCGCTGGCGAAAGTCCCTACCATTTTGAAGATTTTTATTTTTCCATTTTGTTTTATTATCACTTTTGATTTATTGCCATCTTTATCATTGGCTTCAATAAATATTTAAAATATCAATTTTAACGTACGACCATACTAATTTTATATC
Source organism: Acanthococcus lagerstroemiae (assembly GCA_031841125.1). Lineage (NCBI taxonomy): Eukaryota > Metazoa > Arthropoda > Insecta > Hemiptera > Eriococcidae > Acanthococcus > Acanthococcus lagerstroemiae. The sequence continues at coordinate 27,637,961 of CM063113.1, read as the reverse complement.
ATATTTTTAATCATAGTTTATGTTCAAGTGTGTTCCTACTAAGTATACGTACTTTATGGTTATTCTGCTGGGTCATAAATACTTTCATGTCCGCACCAGCAGTATCGTACGTTGTTTCAATTTCAAGTATCATCAGACTGATCGACTTCTAGTGTTGGAATTCAGAACACAAGACGAAGGGTCGAACATCGCGCGTGCTACCGACAGCTGATTTTTAAATACAAGAAGGCGAGCAATCGAACAAGATTCAAAAGCATCCGACCGTACGAACTAAGGGTAGCCTGAACGCAGTACGCTAGTCCTTAGGAAATGCGCAAAAATGGGGGGGGGGAAGGCACCCTCCTGATGAATCGGGAACAGGTCTATAACCTACCCATTCGTTCACGTCAGCTTCGCGAAACGTCCTCGGCAGCAGAAGCCATTATTCGTTGCCTTTGAAAGGCCTGACACCGCTCTGCTCGGATACAAACGAAACCGAAATTTCGAGCTCGCAAAATTGGTCGCAACGGCGTCTATCCGTTTTCAACGGTGAAAAGAAGTATCGGGGTTAGGTCGCCTTTCTTCGTCTTTGAGGAAAACGTACTCCAGATCCGGCCAGCCTGGATGTGGCGAACAGAGGGAATCGAAGAGTTTACCACTGCAATCGTCGTCTCGAATGTTACGGTGTATACGTACGTGTCGTCCGGGCTGACTTGTCGAGTATTTGGCGGGGTCCTATATTTCTACCGGACGCTGCCATACTCTTATTTACCTTCTTTATTGATTGTGTAGACTACAGCAAGGCTATTAGAAGGAAAGATGGGAATCGAAAATGCGAAAACTGACACAAATAATTTAAGGGCGACAACTGGCACCGTTTATCCTTTACTAAAACGGGAGAATAATGTATGACGTTTCGCGAGGCCGGCTGACATATCTCGGTCTTTTTTGAATGTTCGAAGATGCCAGCCAGCCTTGAGAAAAGTCATGTTATTCTCTTCTTTTTCATAAATGATGAACTGTGCTACAGTCCAGCAGAATTAAGAAAAATAAATGCGAAAAGCCCTTGAAATCAGAATGTTGATGCGGTGACCCCTTTCCTCACCAATGTACATTTTCGTATAAATCGTCCTGCCTGGCTACTCTCAGTGTAGCACGATGCGAACGTCTAACCAAAGTCTTTTGTCTCCTGCATACCTGTACATCCGGTACGTGATATTTTCAAAACCACATCTTTTTCTTCTCCTGACTTACTCCCTCTTTTCTCCCTCAGTCGGTCAGGTAGGACATCCGTTTAGTTACAGTTTATATGTTTTAGCATTCGCATCGAGACTGACTTTTGCCATCGATCGTGCAATACACGTGTTCTTTCTACAAACTCTCGTTTCTCTGATTTCGAATGCCCTCGCTCCGGTGCGGTCTAAACTGTTCTCTCATGCTATCTCGAAAAACCCGCATGCGATTAGTTAGTCAGTTGGGAATGTTGATCAACGTACTAAAAGCCGCCGAGTATTCGAGAGGAGCTTCGCCCCCTCCCAGGAGGTCAGATAGGTCCACATTGAACTCTTGATGATAAGTGGATAAATTGAAAGGACTCAAGACAACATTGAGAGGTGGTAGAGCTGCGAAAATTGGTATAGTGCTTCTCGAACACATGCGAAATGAGGTCCATCTCACAGAAGAATTTTCGAATTGACAGATCTCAAGATACCGACAGGCAAAGTGAGCAATCTTGAAGAAAAATGTCATTTATTCTACCAAAAATGAGGGAAGTGAATACTTATCGTAAATGAAAATTTTGTCTGAAAAATCCCGTATTTCGTTCCATCTCATCAAGGAAGTTAACACCTTTTGGAAAAGAACATTTTCACCGCAGAGTTGCCATCCACAACACTACAGCACAAACATTAGTAGTTTTTCGCAGCCTGTGTTATCGCTTGGTGCTGGCCAATATTCTATGTGAGAATCAGTGCTCACCTCAAAGAAGTTAAAAATGGAGATCACACCTTTTGGAAAGAAACGTTTCAAATATTCGTCCGATCGTAAAATGTCTCAAGCAAACAATATTCTCGCTCAATTTCACGTAGGACAAATTCTTTGAAACTTTCTAGCTAATTTTCAGCGGGCCCGTTTCCCGATTATTTTCTCTACTAAGTCCTCAACTTTTTTTTACCTCCCCTTCACTTGATCCTAAGAAATTACGCTTCAGACTTCGTGTTTTTCTGTTTTATTCCTTTTAGAAATGACTTGAGTCAGGAATTTTCGCAGCCTTCGTTAGCACGAGTAATCAAATCAAGGCATCACCTAGGTTCCAATGTCATTGAATTGATCTTTGAAGTCGGTTCGACCCTACGTTAGAAATTGCCGCACCTTATCCACGGGGCAGGAGATACTGAAAACTACAGTCTAAATTTAGTTTCATAAATTTGGAAGGTCGGCGAACTAACTTCTGGTAACGACTTCGACTAGTTTCTAAAGTGGGGCGTGAGGAGGGGGCTAGCTCAACAGTGAAAAAATTAGTAAGTACAATATGGGTATCATTTCTGTGGTTTGGAAGGTCGCTGAACTCATTTTCAATGATGATTCTAACTTAATGTGATGAGTGAGGGATCTGGGGAGGGTAGTTCGATTGGCTGAGAAGTGGAAATGCAGATATTATTAATATAGCTTCCATTTCAGTAATCTGAAAGATCGCTGAACTCATTTTTCAAAATGATTTTATCCTCATGGGAAATATTAGGGAATCTCGAGGAATGCGAAAGGGGGCTGGAAAGTAAAAAAACTAGTACAATATGGGTAGTATTTTTGAGGCTAGAACGGTAACTGAACTCACTGTCGATAGTGATTTGACCCTAATGTGAACATCTAAACATGAGGTCATTTGGGGTGGAGAAAGGGGCTGAAAAGTAAGTGTCAATATGTTTGATGTGGTATCATTTCAATGGATTGAAGAAATGATACAAATATTGTGCTTATTGATTTTCCCACTTTTGAGTTTCCTAACCTTGTGCCCCAATTTACGAATTGGGTGAAGTAATTACCAGAAATAAGTCTGATGACCTTCCCAGCTTATAACACTATATTAATTGCATTTTTTAGTGTTTTTCAGCCCTCGTCCTTTGGGCAAGTCCCAGAATATTTACCGTAGAATCAAACCAATTTCAGAATTCAGTTCAGTGAAGTTAGAACCCCCTAGGTGATACCTCGATTTGCTTACTCGTGCGAACGAAGTTTGTGAAAATTCCTGACTCAAATCCTTTCTGAAAGGGATAAAACATAGAAAAACACGCACTTTGAAGTGTAATTTTTTCCGGATTAGGGAAAGGGGATGTGAAAAAATTTGAGATCTCAGTTCAGAAAATGGTGAGGAAACAGGCCTGGAGATAACTAGCAATCCCGATACTCGCAAAGCCTTGTGGAAATTCAGCGATTTCTCCCATAAGGCTCGTGTGTTAACGCCTGGTAGTGTATAGGGTAATCCGGAACCTTTTTCCCTCCCTTACGGCGGTTTTGGGGTAGTTACGAGAAAGTTTTAAAGAACTTTTCCTGGTGAAAGTGAGTTAGAAACATTTTTTTATCTGACAGATATTCATCGACTTGTCAAATATTCAATTTTATGGACCTATTTGACTTCCTGGAGGGCCAAGCTTCATTCCAATTTTTGAGGAAGGCACACATTCGCTTGCAATAATCGTTTCATAAGACATTGTTGCATTGCACGAAGAATCTTGTTCGACCCCCCTCCCCACTCCGTAGTCTTGGATTCGCTATTAGAAGTTGAATATGTTGTCATCGACGATATCAACAAACGGATTTTCGAGTCGTGGAGTTCATGTCCCCCCCCCCACCACTTAGAAAGCCCGAAATGAGACTACAAGTGAACGCGTCTGTTATATTTGGGCGCATAAAATTAGGCGCATGCGATTAAGTGCATACGATTAGGCGAATAAGACGAAACATTTATTTGGGCGCGGCTACAATCGGGCGCAAATAGTTTGGGCGCGCGGAAAAAATTATGGATACGTATGTGAAAAATACTGCGAATTTTCAAATTGTGCGTGATCGCATGTAAAAATAGGAACTTTTCCTATATTGTCCTACGGACACGGCGAATTCTGTCGATCAAAGCGTACACACTTGGCAATGCTTCTTGTGATGCTTGGGATAAGGTACTCAACTGTAAGCTGACGATGCAGCCAGTACACACTTCGGTTTCCTCAGCATGACGTTTCATGGCGGTGATACTTTGAAACGCCTCTGCTTTCCCCGGATTAGGTTGGTGCGTGTGTCTAGAAACTCCACGATTCTTAACAATACCATTTACTTCTTGAATTCGAGTAGGGGAAGTCTGACTTTCCTAACTTCCCTCACAAAATCGCCACTGACATATTTCATCTTGCGCCCACCAATGTTTAACTTATTTGCGCCCAAAGAATCCGCGGCTAATTTTATGCGCCCGATCATACGCGCCTAATCGTGCGTGTCCAATTACCCGGTCCCGAACTGAACCTATGTTTTCCAATTTTCAGTATTTCAGTCGTAGCCTTCTATGAACTCTTCGAGACCAAGGATGTTGTAATCTCTTCATGTTGTCAGAATCTGGTGATTTTGGGTGAGGTATGGGTGGGATTCCAGACACGACCTCGAGTAACTTGATGAGAGTCTTTGGATATGCAATTTCCAGCTGCCTCTAATTGAATTGCATTGAGATTGAGACTATGTGCTGGTCCAGGTTCTTAATGCTACTTTCGACTAAGATGTTCTTTTTTCAGTTTCGTCCGTCTTTATTCTGGTCTCGAGTCAAAATTCTAGTTTCGAATTCCCCTATACCCGCAGAAACGGGCTTATGATCTTCAGTTTGCATTTTTGCTCCAGTAGGTATCGTGTATTCGCAATGAACCCGACTTTCTTTCCACCTGTTGCCCTTTAATGTGGCAGAGCAAACGCATCTCTTTAGCCTAATTTTAGACTAGCCAGCTGATATTTTTCATCGATATCTGCTTTTCTCGCTGTACCTTTCCCAGAATTGCTTCTTGGATTCGCCACTGTGGATGGTGCTAACGGGAGGTCGTAAATCCAGATATGGCTGAAAATAAAAAGAGAAAAAAACAATAAATTCCTGGCAAAAAATACTCATTGGGCGTGTATCTATGTTGTTCATTTCAGTTCAGACCGGCTGCGAATAATTTTTGGCCAACTCTTTTTTTCTCTCAAATTTCACCGTCTTTCACCACTGTACGCGGTTGCTTAGTCTGCACGGGTATAAATCTGGCACAGAGAGGAATGCATGATCGCAGCAATTTGTATTTGCATTCGAAATTTTATAGCTATCGTACGATTCACCGTTCAGGTTATTTACGCATTTTTCGGGACTCCCTACGGACTACCGCTTCGAGCCGTATCTTGGATCGAGAAGATAAAATAAACTTTTCAGTATTCGATCTGTGTTTTTCTTTCCCTTTCTTTTCGTTCATTAAATATTGAAACACAAACTGGAGCCTAATTAGCTAAACGAATTCGCAAAATTCAAATGCGAGACCGTCCACAAATTACGAGAGAGTTACTGATTGGGTCGGTTGGTCCGGATTATTTCCAATAATTGTGCCGTTCGCCCAGCCAATCGACTCGGAAATTTTTGGCCAGCTGCTTTTCCTTCCTCGAGTAACCGAATCAAATTAACATTGTATTTCTGCTGCCACATACGTAGACTGCTGGCGGTATTTCCGTTTCCGGAGATAGTTTTATTTTTGGCGCCGAAAGAAGAAAGCAACCAGAACGAGAGAAGCGGAACAATCTCGTGATTATTCAAATTTTGCATTCCGACAAGATTTCTTTCGCGTTTTCTTTTCGCCGGAAAAAAAAAAAAAACAGAGCGAAAGAGAGAACTTTTTTCAAAAATTACTTTGGACTTTTTAATTTCATCCGTTTTTTCCGTTACTTAGTTACTTTCTGTCTGTACTCGGCTGTGAACGTTTTCGTATTGCTCTCAAATTATTCCAACCAGTGATTACTTCAACGTGATTGTATTTGTAAAAAAAGAAAAAAAAAACGTTGTCCGCGATGCGGTGCGATATAACAAAGAAAAATTATTCTTTTATCTGCGCCTCTGAACCCGAAATTTTCGCTTATTTCAATTTCAAATTAACTTTACTCCTTTTGTCAGTGAAAAGATATGGATTAAATACTTCAGTCGGCTTTGGCAGTCTTATTATAGTCTTTGCCCGGTAATTCTTTTCTCTTACATCGCTACTCGATTGCTTTGCTTTAGTATAGATTTTGAATTTCGCTCCATTGCTTCAGCTGGTGGTTACGAAAATACCGGCGGAAGACATGCACACTTTCTTGTGGAGGAAATAGAAGCAGCTTTCGAAGGAAACTCCCAAAAAGTATTGCCTGCACCCAACTCCGATTGGTACCTCTCCATGCCTTTTCCACCTTCGCATCAAAGTTGCCTATTAAAAAATTGAACTCACATTTGCGCATATGAGCGATCCTAGTATGGGCGGGTAAGCTGGAAGGATGTTAGGAATACTTGAGAGGAACACACAATTTCCTTTACACATTAAGATGGTCGTTATTTACTCTTGGTGATCGTTTTTTCTGAATTTCCTCTGACTCGTCTCCGAAATTGGTTCCAAAAAAAAAAAAAAAAAAAAAAACATACAAAATTTCAGGTCGATCGGATTAGGGGGAAAATCTCCCTTTCATTCTTATGGAAAAAACACATGGAGTTTTGACTTTTGTTCCAGACGAAATTTTCCTTCTGTATTCACCAGCACCAAAACCCGTAAATTAAACAATAGAACATTTGCTATCGGATCCAGCTTGTGAAATTGGAAAATAAGTCTTTTGCTTTCAACTGTTAGATATTAATAAAATGTTCAACTTTCTCAAATTTCAGGCTCTAGGTCAAACAGTTTCACCGAATTTGTGCAGAATGAAATATACCATAAATTATATAAAATGTACCCCTCCCTTCCCATTTAATGACCAAAAGTATAAGGGGGCCGAAATGAATTAGAGCTCCCAATTTAGCTGATTTCGTCAAATTTGGTTTGAATGAAATGTACCCGGAATGTACCGAAATGTACCACCAATTATATGAAACATACTCCCTTCATCACCAGGCGGAAGGATTAAATTTGGTAGGGCTGTGGTAACGCCCCCCCCTCCCCCTATTTATTCCAATTTCACCGAATTTGCGCGGAATGACATGTAATCCAAACTGCACTGAAATGTACCACTAATTATATCAAATTTATGTCCTTCAAGTTAATCCTTCCCCCGCGGCGATGAAGGGGTACATTTCATATAATTGGTGGTATATTTCCGTACATTTCGGGTACATTTCATTCTGCACAAATTTGGTGAAATTGGAAAAAATGGAGGGGGCTAAAGTTACCATAGCCCCACCAAATTTATCCCCCCGCGGCGTTGACGGGGGTACATTTCATATAATTTGTGGTACATTTCGGGTAAATTTCATTCAAACCAAATTTGACGAAATCAGCTAGGTTGGGAGCTCTAATTCATTTCGGCCCCCTTATACGTTCGGTCATTACATGAGAAGGGAGGAGGTACGTTTTATATAATTGATGGTACATTTCATTCTGCACAAATTCGGTGAAAGTGGAACAAATGGGGGCTAACGTTACCACAGCCCCACTATATGTAATCCTCCCCCCTGCGGCGATAAAAGGGGTACATTTCAGATAATTGGTGGTATATTTCGGGTACATTTCATTCGAATCAAATTTGACGAAATCAGACAAATTGGGGGGGGGGTCCCGTTACCCTGGCCCCACCAAAGTACTTTTGTTCCCCCTTCGCAAGGGGAGGAGGTACATTTTGTAATATTAGCGATGCATTTGGGTGTACATTTCGAGTACATTTCCCCTAACCCAAAATCGGGTCTAAAATCAAATATGGGGGGGAGGGCAGGGTAACGGACCCGTGTACTGGCGGTACTGGCATGGTGTGACGTCACACTCAGTGTCGCGAAACGAATGTTACGTTTTTCAGGTGTCTCGATTTCACGTAACTTCGTATTCGTATTTCTCAGCTTCTAACAAATCTTTTACATTGCAGTTTTCACTAGAATGACGTATTTATTTCATCCAGAGAATGTGATATATCGTGTTTTTAAAAAATTCGTCCAGGACCCTATTGGGAATCGAATCTGTGTCGCAAACGATATTGTTATGAACGCTCTCGTTTTTGGAAAATATCTAGAACTCGAGGCCGAATGAATATTTCGCCAAATATTTCTCCGATGGTTTCGCATGCGTACTACGGGAATACATTTTGAAACTTTGCTTGTCACTTGGGTCAAGATACGAAGGGTTGAAGGCCGCTGCTCAGCTGGTCGAACTGACACAAAATGACCCCGTTTTGATTCTGAGGAGCGTGAGCTCCATTTGCTCGATTTATGGTGTCATTCTATAAACGAGCGTATTTTAGAATACAAATACGAGCTCGTGGCCACAAAAAGCCGGAGGTAATGTAGGTTCTACTAACAAAACGCGTGACCTTTAGCGGCGATACGCTGAATTTCATTTATATCGTTTCGAATTTCGTCACTGTGCGGTGCCTAATTTTAAACGTCGGTGGCCCATTTCTGCCGTCGACGGGAGCCGGTCGCCTCGTATTTGGTCCGCGCCAACGCTCACAACACAAGGCGCAGCGTTATCAATGCCCGAGCACTCGTCCCTCTCTCTCTCTCTAGTCTCCAGCAGAATTAACCCCGTCAATTTGGCTGGGCCTGATATAACGCTTATCAATTTCGTCCATCTCGATAATTGAAAACGGCGTCTTCAGCGAGTCGTCGCGTCCCCCGTCTATTCCATCTATCGAAGGTGTACAGAAATACAGGAAACGGGAAGTCGTATCGAAAAAATAATCCCCATTTGCCGGACGAATGTTTTCCAATAAAACTCTCGACCGGTGGAATCGCCGAATTTAATTTTCTTCCGGCGCGCGATTATTACATTCTGGCGGTGGACGGGGTCAGCGGGCAGAGAGTGCGGAGTACATCTTCCTCTATACATCCGTATTATATACTCTCGGTACGAAGATATCCGCCAGTCGACTTGGGTCTCGGGAAAAAGGACTTAACGGGCTCTGGCATGATCGTTTTATCGTATTATTAAACGATAGTGCGCCAGATTTTTTTCCGTCGAAATATCGAACAGTGGCACTCCACCCCGCTGCGGATGCGATGAAATACGAGTAGTTTTGGAAAAGTAACTCTTTTCGTGCCGAGGAAGGGCGAATACTTTTGATTGTGGGTGTGTGTGAGTGTGGATGTATGTGGGGAGCGACGACGAGGAAAAGCGAGAAATGAACATCGCTATCCATTAGTGGGACGCTTTCCTCGGTATATCGCTCGGACAAATGGTCGTCGGGTTTTCGATACAATAATAAACCGATGTATACATGGTGGAAGTCTCTGCTGAAGCCGGTGCGGTAAATGTGTCGTATTCGGGCGACGATCGTTAAGCTGGACGAGAGAAGAAACGGCGAATCCGATGTCGACTACTCGTTTTTTCCCTTTTTTTTTTCTCGTCTTCGAGTGTAGACGTGCGTGTGTGTGCGTGATGTGTGTGCGAAAAATAAGGCACCTCGAAGCGAGAATTAACGACGGATAAGAAGCGATTTGGCGGAGACAACGAACGGTTTACGTGCGACACGCAACATTTCGAACCTCTTTTTCATCATTCGCAAGTCATCGAAGAAAAAAGATTTTATCGTTTTTCCGACATCCGTACGTGCGCAGCATCTTCGGCCGTGGAAACTGAGTTGCACCTGCTGACTCGTTTCCCGATGTTCCCTTACCTATGTATCCACGTGACTGGATCGTTCTCCTGAAACTGAGAAAATAATGTTTTCGATTTTGTTCGGGTGAGGGGGCTGGGATTCCACTAATCCAATTCATCAGATAGGACAATTACTATCCTTTGAGCGGAAAAAGCATAGGGAGGTGTCCGTCGTCGTGGATATTACCATCTTGTCTCATACCTATTATATTTTTCTAAATCTTTGTTTCAAGTTGTTTTTCCCCAATAACGTGGTATTATTATTCAGAAATATTGGAAGTATTATATTAAGAAGTCGATTTGCTGTCAGCGATTTCATATTTCTAGAAGGTGTTGCCTGAGGTTTTGTTACCAGGGTTAGTCCATTGTCGTGGTCAGTGTTTGACTAGTGCGAAGATATGTGCCATCTACATTTTTCAGCGCAACAAATGGCAATACTAGTTCAGTTTTGATCCCGGATCCAGATACCAGATCGCGGAGAAGCCCGATTGCGTCCGAAAAATGGCCCTTACACCTTTTTAATAGTCTTATTGCGTTCCGTGTTTGCCCCTTGCTTCGAATGGTTCGATTGCGTCCGAAATTTAAACAGTCCGCTTCTTTAAAAGTTCGATTGCGTCCATCATAAAATTGTGTTTGACCAAGTGACGTCATAAAATTACCTCATCTAGCATGTCGTTCTCATTTCTGTTTGTGTCCTGCGCTCTAATTGGTTGAAAAAGAAGCACTCACTTGCCTCAAATCCCAGTTTTGACTTTTTTGTGTGCTGATGCTTTGTGCCCCTCTTTTTGTCAATCGGGGATGGAGTCTGGATGAGTCATGGCCCAGCCTCAGTGAGTTTAAATAGAGTCAAAAAGTCTGAACGAATCCGAGTGGGTCTCACATGCCTCAAAATGGGATGTGATAAATATCAAGGAGCCAGCATGAGTCTCATCAGAGTCTTAACACGGCTTAACAAGTCTGAAGCGGTCCGATTGAGTTCTAGCCGAATCTGATAGTGTTTACGAGAAGTAGGAAACGCGCAATCTGAATGCGTCTTTTAGAGTGTGAGTGGTCCTAACCCTTTCGCTCCCAACAGGACACCGTTTGTCCCAACGGTTTTGAAAAATTCTACTGGGTCAAATATACATTGAAAATAGTGCTTGTTGTATCCCATTGGTAGAGTGCCTACAGAAGCGTATGCTAGCTCACTCACGTCTCGGTAGACGACGTGTTTGTTTCGAAAATAATGTCTGGGACTCTCATTATTCTATCAGGAAGACATACGCTGTCCCAACTCCATTGGGAGCCCAAGGGGGAGTGAAAAATTCTCTTGACACCGGATTCGTATTATGGGGAGTCTGTTCAACATTTCTAGTAAAAAACAATTTAAATTAAAAAAAAAATAAATTGGGAGCGAAAGGGTTAAAGCTGCATTTTGGCCAGAAACTTCCATTAGCTTTCCAAAATAAGACCTACATCTACATAGGTGCTTTTTCTTCTGCATTTCTGAACAGGGCAAGTTGTGCACTCGCCTCCATGTTTTCAGGGAGTAGGACGCAATGGAACTATGAGCCTGGACGCAATCAAGCTCTATATCGGGCCGCCATGAAACTATTCATTTTCTTCAATAATTTATCTCCCCTTACTGATCCGGACGCAATCGAGCGACGTCCGCCACATTGTAGTCATTGGCGCATGTGGTAGCATAATTTTCAAAAATTCCCCGAAAAAGAAAATTCTTGGAGCTGTTTTGTCAGTAATCCTGGATATCAGTACTTCCGCCATGAAAATGTCTATCGTCGTGGACAAAAGTCGTCCCTCTTCCTAAAGTTTGATACCCCTGCTCTGTAAATTTGTTGAATATTCTCTACTATGTATAAACTAAGTATTATGGGGAGGGGGGAATACCATCTTAATGTTTTCGTTTCTGGAGAATGACCCAACTCATTCATTTATTTCATTTAACGTATGTCCGGATAATCATTTTAATGTAGCCTCTTCCTCTCCAACTGTAGGTTGAGTTGTTTCAGCCAGTCTCTTGCATTTTGAGTGAGCACTCTCAATTCTGTCCAGCCTCCCTGTAGTGCCCCACGGAAACACATTGTCAATATGTGATCAATGGTTTGACATTCCGCACTACAGTCGCATTCCTGGCTGCTACACTGGCCCCGCCGCTTCATCATTTGGCCTGCCCGTCCTTGACGTGTCCGTATGCGCGGTTCAGTCGTACCCATCCTTTCCGTGGTAGGTCGAACCCTGGTGGTTTGGAATTTGGGTGGCCAATCATTTCATCCCTATCAGGTTTGTTGCTGGTCCATTCTTCCTGCCCGGTGTCTGAAGGATTATAGCTCTCCTGATGAGATCTGTGACTATTAGGTGGGGGGTTGAGCTTTTAAGGAATGGTGAAGTCCTAATGTACTGAGAGGTCAGGCTTGCTGCTGTACTTTCTCCATTCCTAACTGCAGTTTTTTCCCTCCTGGTGGATGGTAAATAGGACTGGAAGCCAGGTTATTGGGGTTGAGCGTATTGTTCCCGAGACTGTCCAGATAGCTGTGTTTAGCTCAGTGTCGACTCTTCTCACATGGACAGAGGCTGCATATTCCGCCATCGAGTATGACACCTGATAGGATGTTCGGCAAAAAGGAAACAATTTTAATGGGTCATTCGCATTTTCTTTAGACGGAGGAAATTCGGTGAATCCCCAGCCACTGTTTAGAACAGAACGAAGAGGATTGTAGCATTTCAAGATCCTGCTTGGAAAGCGCGTGTATAAAACGATCGAAGGTAAATACAGATCTGAATGCGAGTGCTAAAACATAGCATCTGTTTCTTGATTTCCTACCTGGCCGATCGAGGTAGGAAGAAAGGGAATGTGTTATGAGGAGAAGAAGAAGAAGAAGAAGAAGAAAAGTAGAATGGTTTGAAAAGATCACGGACGTGCAGGAATGCAGGAGACAAAATATGTTTGTGAGACGCCCGCATCGTGATACGCAGGAAGTTATCAGGCTAGACGATCTATACGTACAAAAATGTGTTGTGGAATGAGAAAACCGACCTTACGCCAGAAAATTCAATTTCAGGCTTATGACAGATTTGTTGGGACTGCATTACGCTGTCATATAAGACCATTAGTACTTCGTAAAAGTGACGCTAGATAGCGCTAGGACTGGAGTTTGTACAGACACAATGTAGGCGGGAATGTAGCGCGATATCTGTTACTGCGTTTTTCTCGAAATCTCATTTTCTTACGTAAGGTCGGTTTTCTCACTCCACAGTACAAATATAAATTCTAGAGAGTGTCTCCGCAGTTCATTTCTCAACTGCTTATACATTAAAAAGTCACGGCGTATCGTTGCAGAGGAAGATTATCCTCGATGGTTCTGAATTTTTGATTAGACGTCTCGGTTCCTAACTTTGACCCCCTTCCCCTCACCATCCGAATTAGGTTTTGATTTCCAACTTGAAAGAAGCAAAAAAAAAAAGTCATCAGATTTTTGAATTGCGCTCTCTCACTTATAATTCTTTCCCGGTGCCTTTGGTAGTTCACTCGATTAGTGATAAGTTATTTTCAGCCTGTAATTTGTAACCAAAAACTGAATCGATCTTATTAGGTGGAGGGACACTTACGCACAGAAGAGTAATAGCGTTCGATATATTGATACGGAAATCTGAAGATGCAGACGGGCCTATTCGATTCGAACTGATTAGAAAAACATGAAATGGGAATTGCTATGTGAGCCCGGCCTCACGTGATTTCCAAAATGGTATAATGTCGAATTCCAAGAGCATCTATACCTTTACTCATACAGCTCCGCCTTTTGATTTTCATCGAACGTCGAAGCGAATTTCCGTGTATACGTTTGTATTTACTCCATCTAGTATAATATGTTGAGGTTTTCAGCGCTCAATAAAATCGACGTAATTTCGGTGAAAGCCTTGGCATTGCCAGTCGTGTGTACCGACGAGTTTTTAATTTCGTTAAACTATTACATTATTTATCGGCTTGGTTATCGGCTCGTGCCCGCCGAATCCGCCGAAATTTCGTATCGTATGCCTCCTGCCTGACGTCTATATGTATGAAACGATGTTTACGTGTGCGTATTCTAAACGCAGCCGGGCCGCAACTCGGCATTTATCTATGACGTAATTTCGGTCACGTAAAGGATAAATAATAAAGCAACCTCGATTTTGAATTCCAAACAATTTTGAAAAGGTTAAAATTAATTTCTCGGAGCGCACATCACGTTAATTATGCTACCCTCTGTTCGTTCGCTTCTCGCTCGCTCTTCCTCCGGCCGACTCTATCGCTCGTACTGTACCGACCGACCGACTGTAAAAGATATAAGTCGAGCGTAAATTATAACGTAAGTCAGAAAATACGTGCCGAACTTACTCTACTCGTATCTGCCCTTGCTAATTATTATGGACCGCCTCTGCTCCTGCCGTCTCCCTTCCACCACTAATATCGCAACATCTCCTCCGCCATCTCAGCGTTTAACTAATTAACGTCGCCTGATCCAGAATAACAGCCGACACCAAATCCGTTTCATAACTGGAATGTAATTTTTCAACGCCTTTTTGCGGATGAGAATGAATGGGAGGAGAAAAAAGAGGAAATTAAGGAAATGTAAAAAGAACAATGGCATTAGCAAATTACTATCATTTTGTGGTTGAATTTTTTTTTTTTTTTTTTTTTTTTTTGGAAATTCGTTTCGTTTTACTCAGTTGTCCACGAATAGATTTAGCGAGAAGAGCACGTGGAGGAGGAGGAGCATGCCTAAACGGCTGTTCGTGAGTAGGTTGAGTGAGAAGAGCACATGGAGGTCGCGGAGGATACGCAAATGTAAAAATTACTTTGTCCTGAGAATTCAAGAAAGTCTTACCATATCCGACAGATCAAGTTTATGTGTCAAGTTGGGTTTAGATGCCATTTGCGGCATCTGATAAAACTGGTTTCACATTGAACATTTGAAATACCTGTAGTAATACCAACTTCAGATGCACTGCCCTGTTATGCTCTGCTATCCGAATTGCCTGGAAGCGTAGCCAGTGTTTGTTTACTGCATCCGAGAAAACCGTTTGGCATTTGAAATATTGTAGTAACGCTGCTTCCTGATAAGCAGTAATGATAAGCATTAGCGCTGCTTCCAGGTATGCAGTAGCGCTGCTTCCTGATAAGCATTAGCGCTGCTTTCAGATACGCAATAGTGCTGTTTCGAGATATGCCGTAGCAGTGCTTCCAGATGAACAGTAGCGCTGCTTCCTAATAAGCAGTAACACTGTTTTGTGATAAGCATGAGCGCTGCTTCCAGATATGCAGTAGCGCTGTTTTTAGACACGTCAGGCTGCGTTTAACATCCAATTTGCCTGTGATCGTGATCAGTATCCCTTTGCTATGGTTGGAAAACTGGTTTTATATTTGTAGGGCAAGTAGAAGCGCCGCTTTCACGCCCGCATTACACTACAGCTATAGTCTGTCTAACAAAAGAAGTCTGCTCGAATTTTGTTGCTGAGCGTCAATCTAACTCCAAGTAGGGTACTTATCCACGAGACTAGTATTAACCACCCACGTGCGTTTTTCAATATTCCCGACAAAAATACTGTGATAACCCGTTTTTAGGGTTGGCTACAAGTAGCCGAGCCTATTGCAGTCACTTTTTTTCTCTTCTCTTCTCATCTGTTCACGGTCAGTTCAGTTCAGTAGCGTGTCATTTCAGATGTGTTGATCTGAGCGGATGGGAGTCACAGTTCAGTTCAGTGGCGCTTCATTTTCGACAAATTAATCAGTTTAAAAAAAAAATTAAAAGAATTGGGACTGTGCAAATTGTAGAAGCGCTAGCATCGAATACGTATTTTCTGATAAGCAAGCGGTGATCATATTCACTTTATGATGTAACTATCACCGTTCGCTTATCAGTTAGGTTTAGTTCCGGCATCGTTGTTGTTGTTTGCCCAGTCCGTGTTTTGAGAACTACCCAAATTTTTTGGAAGGGGCCCAACAAATTTTTGGTAGTGCCCAATATGGGCGGCACTGTTCGTTAGAATAGGCATTGCCACACCATTATATGTTCGTCACTGTGCTTCATCGTACACAGGGCTGTGATAACGGAACGGATTAGTTAAGTTAACATGGTATTATTACCGCTTCATCCCGGTAAACGGTTCCGGTAAATAACGTTACAAGTGGTTACGGTATTGTTTCGGTAACGTTACGTTACGGTATCCGTTACCAATGTTAATTTAAAATAATAAACCAATAAGAATTTCACAATTACGCCCATGTTGCTTCGTTCTATACGTTTATATTTCACTGAAGAACAAGGAACTAATAGTTAAATATTGTGGAGCTTCCTAATTTTTTATTTGTGTAGAGGCGCCGATTTGGTAAACATATGCGGGGGGGGGGCGAAAAAGTAAAGTTGTTCATTTTTTAGTCATGATAGATGAGAGGACGTTGAACATGTACGCTACTGACACAGGTGTTGATCAGAGTTTCACTTTCACTGTTAACTTATATAGTTTGCTGAATTACTGAATAAGTAATAAAAAAACGAAAATCATGTTCACAATCACAAGAGATTAGAGCAAAATAAAACAAAAACAGTTAAACAAATGAAGGAATGGTGAAAAAAAAAATCAAAAGATGGAACTTAAACATGTGAATTTTACAAGATAACACAACTCAAAACCAGTAGTTCTTAACCCATGTATATCTTAGCAATCTACAAATCGAAATTCAAAGGGGGCTTTAGTTCACTATACATTAGGGTTAAACTGAGAACTTTTATTGTTATCTACTGATAGACTGATACTGAGTCTAAGGCCGCGGCTACATAGAACGCAACTTCGCAACATCGAACGTTAGAGGCAACATTGAAATAAATCAAACGCGTGTGAACAGGTGGACGTGTCTACATCGCACTGTGACACCGTGCAATGTTGCTGATTTTCTGAGAAAAGAAGCAAACGCGTTTGCTTCTTTTGTATGTTGCGTGTTTTTTTGCGCTCATCACTGCTGTTGTAATTGTTCATAACTTTATGCAATAATTTTTCAACATAGTTTTCTTTTTCACTTCTTTGCCTTCAAAATACAAGTCAGCGTTATTAATTTCAAGACAAAAATGACGTTATCAAAGAACTGATAAGAACATTTTATTATTTTTTTTCGAGCAACATTCAATTTTATGTAGATTTATATATGCCATGTTCCAATGTTGTTGCTTCTCATAGTTGTGATTTGTTGCGATGTTGCGAAGTTGCGTTCTATGTAGCCGCGGCCTAAGGCCCGTTTCACATTATGCCGTGTTGCCGGAACGGCAGCCCTGAAGGCGGTCAAATTATCATACAAAAGTCAGGTCTTCACCCGTCACCCAGTGTGCGTCGTCTTTTTCAATCTGAATGCACCCCAAGATTTACCCATTTACCGGGTAAAAATGTTTCCGGTATTCCGTGACTGATTCTTTTCGTTACGTTCTGTTCCGTTCCGTTAATTATGTTCTGGTAACGTTATCTTTCCGTTAATCCGTTAAGTTAATTATTCCGGTTCACAGCCCTGATCGTACACTTTACAATTTATATATTTTTCGATCAAACCCTGTCTTAGGCTGTACCCAGACTTTTTGTTTGCCTTCACTTCCGAACAAATTAAATTTCGGTTCGATCAATTAAAAAAACATTTAATGCACTTACCTTCTTTTTTTTTCCGAACTGCATTAAGTTTAGGAGGTGGTCCACTTGGAGAAATTATAGCTGGCGATTGACTAGCGTTACCCTGTTTGTGGGAATGCACCTTCATTACTGAAGTCCTGCTTAGACTAATGGCGAAGTATGAACCGTCTACCTAGAATGCAGTAATGTGGATGTATTTTGTTCCTCTTGAAAAATTATATTTTTGTATTTAACTCACTTTGGAAAGTTAATCGTCAACTGCAATCATTGGACTGGAATTGTCGTGGAATCCGGATTCCATTCCCGATTTCTGTCTCTTCTATTTGTTGTTGCCACATCATCATCGATAAATTTTTATTTTTTCAACTGGTTTCTCTGATTTGTGAAAATTGGAATCAAAAAAGAATTAAAAAGGAATCACAATGTCAGCCAACTGGAAATGGAATCAGACTTGATTCTTCAAGTCGTTTTGAAATTATGGACTCAGAATTGACGCTTTTTTCCCTACATAGAATTGGAATCGGGCTCGACTTTTTTCTTTTTTTCAGAATTCATTCATCTCCATGTCAGATTATGTTTCATCTTTATTGTTTGTAAACATGATCTCAGTATATATTCATCGTACTTGTTTCTCTTTTGAGGTACATATAGCGCCGCTTTCAGATCTGCTGCCGCTATGTTTTGGCATCCGAATTGCCTATAAGTGTGATTAGCGTTCGTCCTGCGCTTCTGGAAAAACCGGTTGTACATTATTTGACACTGGAGGAGTAACACTATTTTTTGATCTACTGCTGCATAGTTTTAGCATTGAAACTGCTCGTAGCCGTGTGATTAGTGTCTGTTTTGCATTTGAAGTACTCGTGCAAATAGTGACACCATTATTTTTAGATGCATTGCCCTCGATTTTGGCATCCAAATTGCTTTCAAGTAGCAAGACCATTTGAGAAACTTGAGATGGGCGTATACCTGCCTTGCAAACTTGAATTTTCGAGGAGAAACGTGTGGCTTCGGGCTTCTTCTTGGAAGACCATCGTCTTTTCTCGTCTTACCTTGTTTCGTGTGCTACCATTTCTTATAACACTTACGCATTCCCGCATGTTTTGCCAAGTCTTGCTATAAACGTGCAAAACTCTATACGAGCTCCCGCAAGGTTTGGTGCGGTATTATGCGAGGTGCTTGTATGAGAAGTACTGCGAGAGTCTTGTGTAAGATGTATGCCAGAAGTATATGAATACTACTGCTTGCACAACACGAGGCGAGAAATGCTTGTTATAGCGTGAAAGAGTTCCTACGCAAGGTAAGAAGTAGGTATTGTCTTACTCGACATCCCTATTTATAAGTTTTCATAATATTATGAAGAATACATACGTATATTTGTGTGAAGTGGCGCTGTATGTGCCGAGTGCTCAGACTTTGTAGTCCATTGCACTATTCCTCAAGTTGCTGTCAGGGATCAGCTCAGTAGCCTCACTTTTATAGCCAAAGTGAGAATTTTACTGAATTCTATCCCTTTGACGTCATTGAATGCTGGAAATTCTAGTCACAGTGCTTCGCGTTTTGTCCCGGCTATTGCTGGGCATTGACGTATGATATGGATCGAGGTTTCTTCCTCTTCTCCACAGTACCTACAGGAGCCGCTTTTCACCTCTCCTATTTTATACGACATGTGATTTGTGGCCCCATGACCAGTTGGTAGTCCGACCATGAACCTTGCATGTTTCCTGTCAAGCCCTAGTAGGAGCATGGCATACGTACTGGGGGCGTTCCTTCCAGTGTTTTGCTGACTTTCTTGCCACGAGCCGGATAATATGAAGAAAGAAAATACATCTTCCCTTCCATCCTTAGAAGTATCGTCTGCCTATACTCATGTTCATTGTGTCACATAATATTGTGCTTATAAAACTTTGATTAATTCTGTTTTTCTCTTTGTTTGTTTTTTAGGTGAGTCACAGCTTTGTTTCTTTGATCATGAGTACGTTGGTATGTTCTTAATGTGAATTTCACTTCTATTACTCTGATTCTTCGAGTATCAATCTAATAAAATTCTGAATTGGGTAAGTTTGTTTGCACTCACTTTCGAATCAGTACTTCAATACAGATAAGTACAAAGGTGATTGTTAATTAAGGAAACCGGCTTCGGTTTTCTTATTTAACAACCAACCTGTACTTACCTGTTCTCATAAGAGTGGCATATGATACAAAATTGCTTTGATATTACTATTATAGGTTGTTAGTTTCATTGATATCATCGCTGTTCGCTCCTCATAACATACGTAACTCTTTCGATAGCTGTACACCTGATGTGAAAAATCTTTGAACAACATTGAAGCTTTTTTCCGATATTTCGATATTGTTCTGTAGCGGTATTTTCTGCTCAAAATATTATGAACTTGGACTGAAGCAAAAGCAGGATAGGTCTGATCAGCAGAATAAAATACATTTCATCGATTTCGACGTACATAACTAGTTTTTTGGGGGCGAGGGGGCGTGGATAAGCGTAGAATGCACCGGAAATACTTCCTGGAAAGATAATTCGAGGCGTTTATACCTCCTGTTTCCTCCCTTTCGCCTGTTTCGAGGATCGTAAAGAATTGGCCATCGCGGTATCAGTCCGAGTCCTCATTTCCGAAGGACGTAGTTATTCTTGGCTCATGAAGACTACACGTCTCAGGGAACGGTGTCGTTACCGTTACACCACCGCAGCAAAGGCGGGCCGTAATGAATCGATTTATTCATTTCCATCTGGGTGCTGCCTTTCTCGTCGACGACCCCCCCCCCCCCGGGTTGCCTCGTGTCGTTTAATAACCTGTCACGGAGCAGTTCCCATTTAAAAGGTAATTATCAACACCTGCGACAGGTGATGCGGACGGAGTCTGTGTATGCGAAACAAAAAGGCGTCCGCGTTATGCCCGATCGTTTTATTTTCCGGGCAACGGCCTTCGGCGTTCGAATGATTCGCAAATTTCGGGATTTTCCTTTCTGTTCCTCTGTTTGTTGAAGGAAAAACAAGAGACAAGAGCACGAGCATGCGTTTTGGTTTTCGTTTACGAATCACTGTATGGAGCTGTATGGTTCTCATTTGGGAGAGTGGAAAGGAGAGAGGAGGAGGGGTAGTAGTTGTATGTATTATCAAGAGTGGGCACGATTCGAGTAAAAGGATCCATGAATCTCTCCCTCTCTCTCGCACATACACAAAGCATTATTCTTCGTGAACCAATTATCTATGATTTGAAACACTTATTCAATGATCCATCAAATAGTATTTGCCAGGTAATTTTCTGTCGAAGTATCTGCTACTGTAATTCGAATAATTTTTCAAAAATCTTACAATTGGATACAATTTATTTTAGTAACTGAGCAGATATCATTGAAAAATCAAAAGGGATCTTATACTCATTGATTGGGTCATAGGTAGATGGGCGAGATGGCGAAATTAAAAACTAACCAAATCATTAAAGAATCTTATGATCACTGATCTGATCATAGATGGGGAAAATGGCAAAATAAAAAACTAACCAAATCATTAAGGGATCTTACATGTATGATCACCGATTTGGTCGTAGATGGGCACGACGACAAAATAGAAAATTAACGAAATAATTAAAATGAATTGATTTTACGAGTAAATCATTTTACATATTTTTGTTTTGAAAGTCATGGTTTTGAAAATCGATTGGTTTTTGATTTTAACGATTTTGAGTTAGGGATTCAAGTCTTTTCCCCGGAGATTTTTGTATTTGAAAACCATCAAAATAATCTAAAAATAATTTCCATAATAATTTCGAACCATTTTTAGGACACTGATTTTTTGATTTTCAAACTATGATTTTGAATGATCTTAGAATGATTTTAAAATCATAGCTTTCCATTATTTGCTTTTTAATTTTGCCTATATCATGGGTTGGTCGTAGTTAAGGCCCTTTATAATTTACAGTATTCATCTTCATGTTTTGGCACTGGACATGGAAAGGAGCAAGGAGGATGGAGATGAAAAATTGATAAGAAAAAGAAAGTGACTTGATTTGTGGTTTGTATTCAAAGGATTCGAATCATTTTGTTCGTAATTACTTTTGATCTGCGAGTCGATACATTTATTCAATGATCTGCGAGGAAAGTATCTTCGGATCGTTTCGTGTCCAGTGTTGGTGTCTGTGATTCGAATCATTTGTTTTGGAATTTCGCCCACCCTCGGTATCCCCCAAGCACTCACATTTGCGCACATGAGCACACCCTATTCTGGGAAAGTAAGATGGAAAGATGTTGGGAATACTTGAAAGGAACACACAACTTCCTCTATACATTGAGGTGGTCGTTGTTTACTCTTGATCTTTTTTACTGAATTTCCTCTGATTCTTCTCGCAGATTGAGGGAGTTATTAAATTGGTTCCCAAATAACTAAGAAAGTGAGTGAATCACTGAGTCACCGAGTAAGTGGGTGAGTAACTTGGCGAATCACTAATTGAGTAAGCGAGCGACTGAGTGAATCACTGAGTCACTGAGTATGTGATTGAGTAATTGTGTTAATAACTGAATAACTAAGCGAGTAACTGAGTGAATCACTGAGTGATTTACTGAGTTACTAAATAAGTGATTAAATCACAGATTCGTTGAGTGAGTGGCGGAGTAACTGAGTGAATAACTCAATAAATAAGCGTGTGACTGAGTGAATCACTGAGTCACTGAGTAAGTGATTGAGTAACTGTGTGAATAACTGAATAAGTTAGCGAGTGACTGAGTGAATCACTAAATAAGTAAGCAAGTGACTGAGTGAATCACTGACTGAGAAGTCGCTATATAATATGCAATTTTTCTAGTTTCATCTAACGGATTCATAAGGGGAGAAAATGGACGCGTCATAGGTCGATTGAGTCGTATGATATCTTTGTACTGAGTACTGGTGACGTGATGTAAACAATGGTCATGAAATTATGGACAGGCTGAAACCGTTTTACAAAAAAACGCCGCGTTAGCTAAGGAAGGCAAAGGGAAATATGAAAGCGGTTGAGTTCAACTTTTTCAAATTTCAGGCTCTAGGTCTAACAGAGAATCTAGTAACAACAGATTTCGGGCTGCTCAAAGGAGTGGTGCGCTGTAGTCGTTTACCTTGTAACCCTTATTGGGGGGAATATTTCATTTACAGGTATACGAAGAAATCTCAAAATATTATAAAAACGAAAGCGTTTATCGAAAAAATGATTGGGACAAAATTTGTAGTACATAGAATTATCCTTCCACTGAGACCATTTTCATTTCAATCTGATGAATTTTTCTAAAATATGCAGGGTTTCAATAGTTCCTTTTTTTCACGTGCCTAAAATTATAGAGGGCGACTCATTCGCGCTAGCAGTCTGAATAGTCATTAAAATTTGAAATTCAACGTTGCTACCGACTTTCAGATTTTTGAAATGTCTTCCACGTTTCAGCTTTGTTTCAACCTTTCAAATAACGTTCGATACTCAGCTTGAAACCTTCTGCTTTTGACTGACTATTCTCTCACAGGAGTCCAGGGAACTCCATTTTCAGAAACGAATATTGACTTTCAGTTTGGGGTGGTGGAGAAGAGACTTTGCCGACAAATATTTTTTAAGAACTAAAAATTCACCGACAAAATTTTTGAAAACTAAACATTTGCTGACAAAATGTTTAAAAAATTGAAAATTTACTAATTTTTAGTCGAAATTTTTTTTAATTGAAAAAGAAAATAAATAAACAAACATGAATAAAAAATGAAAATTCAAATGAACAGTTTTAAAATTGGCCGACTGTCAAATTAGGGGTGGGGGGGTTCAAATGAACATTCTTAAAATTTGCCGACTGCCAAATTATTGGGGGGGGGGAGTTTCAACCTCCCACACCCCCCATAGTTTCGCTCCTGGTAGTATGATGGAACTCGCTCCGTCAAATATAATTATTGCTTATTACAGGACTATTTTTCAGTCGGGTTCCTTCCGCTTCATTCCACTCGCATTCGAGTCAACTAGCGGAAAATTTTTCCCTACATATAATACGTAAATGATATGATGTGTTTGATAAAAATAAAATAAAATAAGGCATATGTAGTTTGGTACGTAGAAGCAGCCGACCGACCTCGTTTCGCCGAAAACCAACAGTTGCGAGATGGATGATCGCAATTAGAAATCATTTCGTCAGTGTCGAAAAGCGTGTACTCGACTTTTTCCGCCGAGCATTTGCCTCGTTCGTGCGTCCGTTTGCGCGCGAAAATAATATGAGGACGGCTGAAAAAAGGGGAGAGGCAGCCTACCCTCTCGATTTCGCTGTTTATATTTATTCCTATTATATATACCACCGAGCCTGTATCTACGTACAATTCGAGCTATACACCGCGATTAAAAAGTGCTGTATCTCGGCGGTGGTGGGCCTCCTCACCGCGGCTACCGCACCGCTTTGCCACGATTTTGAAAAGGATTTCCCTCGACGAAATCGAATTAGAGCGAATGAGAATGAAATTAATACGTAGAAGCGACGACGACGATACGGGGCGCGGGGAACGGAAATTCGCCGGGCAGAAGGTTTACCAAAAATAAATACGATTTCGAGTTCATTAAAAAAAAAAAAAAAAAATGCCATCGAGATCTGAAAAAGAAGAAAGACGACAAGAGCGAGTTTTAGGAGTGCTTTCCTCTTTGTGCGTCGAAGAACTCGGAAAACGTTTGTTTTGTCGCGTTTAAAACGTTTTAATTTATGATAATTATGAATTTGAATACGGTTCCTCATTTGGCACAAGCTGCGCCTCGCCTGTTTGCTCGACGGTGTATTTATTTAACAAGACAGCCTCGAATTATTGTATCCTTTTGCCCCCGATTTCGAGTTTTCGTTTTCGCGAAACTGGGGCTCGAAGGAGGTTGTAAATGTTCTGGTACATTTCCTATGCTTTCTGTCTAAATGACGTGAACGGAAAAATCTGTTCGAAGTTGCCGTCGCAACGGCTATAATTGGATGGATGTCAAGATTCCAAAACGTTGTTGTACAGTGACTTCGAGTGCAAAAAGTATGTACTTTATTCGTTACTAATTAACAAAATTAAGGAACTGTATGATTTTCAAACTCGCAGGATTCGATATCGGTGTTTTTTTAAACTCAGTATATCTATTTTTCTGTTTGAAATTGGGTTAATCGGTTGATATAAAAACCAGTAACTGGCACAAGGTTGTAATCAAACACCCCCCCCCCTCCTATCTTAAAAAAAGTCAAAGAACTTCGAAAAGACCGCTCGAGAACCCGCTGAAAAGTAATGTCATTAATCATAATCACCTTTTTATTGGGAAGGTTTCTTGCAACCGATCCCATTCTTGCCTGTTTTTTGAAATTTTTTGATAATTTTACGTTTTTAGGAATTTGTTAAGGTTGTTCTTCCACGTTAGTTTTTGACACCCCTTTTACCTCTTGTAGTTCAGAGGTTGCTAAAAGGTGGCTCTGTAGGTCCATCGGTCATCCGTGAGGCGGGAGACGTGATCTGCTCAATTCCATTTCGTGCGGCGAATGTGCCTTATTACGTCAACGTTATGCCTCAGCTTGTTCCTTATCGTTTCTTCAATTTAATCGTTTTTCTTAATACCTAGTATGGAGCGTTCCTAGTAGTTTTGGGTAGTCCTTTATTCTATTAAGGATTTTTTCACTTAAGGTCAAGGTTTGGCATCCATATGTTGACGTTGGGACTACACATTCGTTAAAAATTTGAATTTGTGGGTGAGATTGAAGGGGCCTTTGAAGATTTCTCTTAGTGACCAGTATTTAGCCCAAGCTTTAGTGATTCTTGTATTAATTTCTTTTTCCATGTGTTTCATGAAAGCTATTTTTGGCCAAGATAAGTCCCTTCGCTTGCTGTGCCTAAAATTTTTCCATCTATTTCTATTGGTTTTAGTTTTTTATCTTTAGTTAATACTATTGTTTTCTGAGCGTTGCTATGAAGTCCTGCTTTTGCACTGTATTTGCCCAATTCGTTTATCATTTCTGCTAGTTCTATTTTTGATTCGGAAGATAGGGTAATATTATCGGCGAATCTTAAATTTGCGATTTTTGTTCTATTCATGTTCAGTCCTTTTTTCTCCCAGCTTAAGTTTCTAAATATTTCTTCAAGTGCGCAGTTAAAGAGGATCGGCGATAGTGGATCTCTTTGGCGAACACCTTTTTTAATTTCAAAGTAGTCCCCTTTCATATATGTTTTTATCCTTGCTTTTAATCCTTCGTACATTCTTCCTATTAGTTGGATATATTTTGATGGAACCCCTTGGTTTTTCAACGCTGATATCATAAAGTCGTGTCTTATGGCGTCAAATGCCTTACTATAGTCTATTAGTCCAATAAAAAGATTTATATTGTATTCGTTGCTTTTTTCTATGATTTGATTAACTGCATGTACGAGTATATGGTCCACAGTTGAAAAGGATCTGCGAAAGCTTGCCTGCTCTTTTGGTTGTTGTTCTAATATAATGGGTCTGCGTCTGTTTTCTATTGCTTTTGAAAAAACTTTTGCTACAGTACGGCTGAGCGTTATGGGGAGATAGTTGTCCACCTATGTCTGTCTCCCTTTTTAAATAGTATTATTATATCCGAAAATTTCCAGTCTGCTGGTATTTTACCCGAATCTAGGATCTTGTTGAATAGTTTTGTTAGTATTAATATCATTTCCTCTCCTCCAATTTTTAAGTTCTCGTTGGTTATATTGTCATGGCCTGGACTTTTCCCTGGTTTCAGTTAGTCAACTATTGCTTTAATTTTTTTTTCCAGGAAATATGGTATTTTTCCTTTTACGTTGTAGTTGAAGTTGCAGTATTTATCGTTGTTGTATAATTTTGCATAATACTTCGTTATAAATTTGTTTATTCCTTTTCTATTGCAGATCCTTTCTCCTTGCGAGCCTGCGAAGTGCGTAGTCTATTGCAGCCCGAGACATGCTTGTTGTTTCATTTTTTTAATATTTTTATTTGTTTTAATAGTTTTTCTGATGATAACATTTTCTACCAGGAAATTGTTTTCTCTCAATTTCTTACGGATTAGCTTTTAAACTTCGTTTAATTCTATTTTCTCTCTTGCCTCTTTCCTTCTAGTCCCTAAGAGTTGAGACCTTTTTTTAAGTAATAGTTTGATATCATCCTTGATTTTTCCCACCTTTGGATTTTTTCTTTTGTTTACTACCGTTTTGTCTGTTGTATTTTTTGGAATGTTTTTTTTTTTTTATTATTCCTGTTATTGATTTGTACAGTGTTTCTACACTGGTTTCGACCTTTAATCCTAATTTCAGTTCTGCTATTTGTTCCTTCAACTCTTGTTGATATTATTGGGGATTAATTTTTCCGTCGCCTTTGCTGTTCTTATTGCTAAATTTGATCTTGTGCTTTTCAGTTTGCATTGTTATCGTTATTAGTCGGTGGTCTGAATGATATTCAAATTTGTTTTGAATGTCGAAATTTACTATTGATTTGTTTTTTACTGGGGCCATTATGTAGTCTATCAGGGTTTTATCGAGCTTTGACAAAAAAAAAAAAAAAAAAAAGAAAGTTACTTTGTTTGAGCGTCACTTTAAATAAAAAAAGTTTCCATGGAAATTTATATCAGCAACACGGCTGCAGACTGTTTGAGCGTTACTTTTATCCGTATGATTTTATGGTCACAGTTCAGTTCAATGGTTCAAATTTCCGTGGAAACTTTTATTTCTTTCAGCCATGGGAATACTTGAGCAAAAACTGTAACGCTCTCCCAGGACACGCTCTTTCTTCAAGCCATGTGCTCATTGATATATGTACTGATCTTGCTGCGCCCTGCGCGACTACAGTCTGCAGCTCGATTCTTGTTGCACTACTGCAGTCTGCAGCCATGTTGCTGACAGAAATTTCCACGGATTGTACCAAACGTTACGCCCCCCCCCCGATATTCTTCCATCCATGTGGACTGACATGATTAAATTTTTAGCATTTTATATGCTTTTACTACTGGGAATGCTTGAGCGAAACCCACAACGGTCACCCCGTAACGCTCCCCCGACACGCATTCAGTGGTTGACATTTCCATGGAAATTTATTTTTTGCTTCCAGCCGTCGGTATTTTTTTTAATTTATTTATCAAACCTGGGTTAGCGGCCGACCGACGCCTAATTAACCCGCTTAGTTTTGTGCATTGGTCTCATCCACCCTCCTCCATCGTGATCTATTTTGGGCTACCCCCATCCATCCTGGACCCACTCTTGTAATTATTTCGTCGCGCCACCGAATTGGGGGTGGCCCCCTCTCCTTTTGTAACCATAGGGAGTCCATACCGACAGCTTGTATCCCCATTTTCGGTCTCCCTCCCTGGCTAGATGACCTGCATATTTGAACTTCAATTTCTTAATTTTGTATCTGTAAGCGTAAATGAGACAATTAAGGCAAGTCAACTGGAGACAACTAAAAGATATTTAATTGAAGAGAACAATAGCAACTTATACCAACTAAATCCTTAATCTAATCTCCTACTATCCTACTGCAGCATTTGACCAACACAGCACCTGTAAGAGAAAAACACAGTTGAGCACCCTCTTCCAACTGGGACTCCTAAGACTATTTTTGGCACCAGACTGCACACCCCTTCTCTCGCCAGGCTGGCCCCATTCATTCTCATCCTCCGCTTTAGTTGTAACCGCACTTCTGCCAAGCACACCAAGCGCTCCTATCACTGCCAGGGAACCACCACCCTCTCGCGCCCTCCGAGCAGGGTTGATCAGACTCCTAGCTCGGGTCTGCGATCCGGGGGCAGGCCCCTGCCCTATTGGAACCACAATCCTTCTGCCGGCTAGACTCTGGCAACGTCCCGGGCCACATGCCTCACGAGACTCCATGTGCCAACCCGTTGCACACTGCCTCGTCCGGCGATCTGTGTACACGGCCTTCCCTAGGCGCCTCAGCGCGCCACGACCACATGATACACTGCCTCATCCGGCGCTCTGTGTACATGTCTATCCCATGCGCCACAATGCGCTGCATCGCAAGTACTGCCTCGCGCAACCCACGGTACCTGCTTCAGGCAACAAGACGTGCACTGCCTCCTCCGGCGATCTGTGCACGGCACCCAGACACCTAAGGCCTCCTCAGTTACTCACTATCAATCCTGATGGGAAATGTGTCCTCATTTCGGAGCAAGCATCTTTTCCTTGTCAGCTCTCATGACTAGCCTATTCTTTTCTACCAATCTAGTGCCAACTTAATACTAGACTAAATTACAATAATCTACTCTGTAACTAGGTTAAGCTCAGTACGGCGTGCCCCGTGAGCAACCCACATATACTCAGTGAATTACTCACCAGTAAAATTATTCAAGAGACACTTCGCACTTTCGCACTACTCCGAACTTCACAATTTCGCGTATTTTGCACAACACCGCTCTAAACAGTACCTGTAGCTAATGCCCGTCGTGTTTCGCGACCGGGGCTCTGCTCATCAGCTACCCTTAACACAAAGGCAGTTTCAAACCTCTCTACCTACCTAATAATGTCACCGTGTCGACTACCTTGATCACTATACAACCGGATGCACGACACAATAGCCGCTGGCCGGCCGTAACGATGACTTTACAAACTCTAGGGTTTCGCAAACCTATTTTAGCAGGGCTTCTCCGTAACTAACTATACAGAATCGCATTTTCTGACTTTTACTTACGAAAATATTCTCCTGGACCACATATCCAATGTCTACCGTCTTCGTTTTTTCCATAATTTTATTGTTCCTTATTTTATCCTTAAAGGATAATCCCAGGATGCTACGTAACATAAGAGTTTTGCGTCGTTTTACGTCTTGAAATATTCCTCTTTGTCATGGCCCAGGTCTGAGATCCGTACGTGAGGACTGGCACTACATAACTCTGGAGTATTTTTACCTTGGTCGAGATTTTCATCCTGCTTTTAAAAATATGTTTTTGTGCCCAGAAGGCTTTCCACCTGTTCGCAATACGCACTCTTATTTCTGCATTCATTTTGTTTTTTGTTGACATTATCTGTCCACGGTATGTAACGTCTGGGACTTTATTTATTTCAAGACTGTCGGCCCGGACCCCTACTACTGTGTCATTCGACGATATGATTTTTGTTTTTGTGGTATTCATCGTTAGTCCTATTTTCGCACATTCTCTGCAGAGTTCCCGTATCATTTTTCGAGCTCGTAAATATTTTTGCCCAGCAGAACAGTGTCATCGGCGAATCTCAGGTTGTTGAGGAATTCACCATTTATTCTCAGACCCTTATTTTTCCATTTCAGTCCAGCCGTCGGTATATTTCTGCGAAAACCGTGACTCTAGCCATGTGCTTATTGATCTTGATCTTTGCTGCGTCCTGCGCGACTACAGTTGTTCTTTTCTCTTCTCATTTCCAGCTCAGTTAGGCTCATAGTTCTGTAGCACTTCATGATGACCACACGGAGAGAAATTTTGTAGATCAACGTGACAAAAAAAAAATTGTCAAAATCAGACAGTCGACGGAAAATAGGTCACTTCGACTGTAGTAGTAGTAGTTCTTCTTGATTTTTGAAGGAATAGTTGCACTCACTGTTTTTAATGTTCCAAGTTACCATAAATAGTACTTCCATTTGACTAAACTCAGAATAGTCAAATAAATCTCATTCTTAGTCGAAATGACTAGGTATATGCTACGTGACTGGTTCGGTCTGACTATTCTTTTTTAGTCATGTAGACCGATTACCAATTCATATTTAGTTCGTACTGACCATTCTCTTTTAGTCATGTTGACCAATTATTATCAATTCGTATTTGGGCTATTCTGACCATTCTTTTTCGGTAATTTTGACTGATTACTAATTTGCACTTGGTTCGTTTGGACTATTTCATTTCAGTCCCATTGACTGATTCATATTAATTTGTATTAGTCGTATTGACTGATTGCATTCCTGAACATTCCGTATACTTAAAGCATACTTGAGGTTCCTCGCGAGATACTTCAAGCATCCTTTAAAAAGGAACATTTGGAAGTACATCAGCATTCATATACAGGGTAGTTCTCAACATAAATTCCTTGCGGGATTTAATCATATATCTTATATCTAAGTACACGCATAGAAAAAAGAGCCAACGTGAATTACATCATTGTATTTATAAAAATATCAAAACCAAGTATAAATTTATAAAGTACATTAGCTTATATTTAGAATGGATTAAACTTATATGTATACTGTTTATAGACCGCGGAACATATCGCACGCCAAGAAGTGTTAAGATGGAACACGAAAATCAGCTGAAAATCAGCTAATGAACCTAATGAAAAGAAAAAGAATTGTCTTATACATATTAGGGTGTCCTATTAATTCTATCAGTAAGTCGATTACTCAGCCGCTACTCATCCGATCCAAAAAATAAGTATATCAGCATGTCAGCCTGTTTCTCTCTGAATTTATTCGACTGTTTAAAACCAAAATTTGAAGAAAAAAAAATCACCGAGATATGGTTGCTTGAATGAAGGTTAAAGGATTCGCCTACCAAATTTTCAAATAAAAATTTCACCCCAAAAAATGTTTGAATTACAAAAATAATTACATAAACGTATCCCCATAATCTAGAAATTTTCGAAGTACCTCTTTTACCCTTATGCAGAAATTGTTAAAGCAAACACCTCTTCCACTAACGAATTTTTCCAAGCCCATAGCGTAATTTTTAAACTAGGGTCAAGGTACTGAAATAGGAAGTGACGTTACCTTATAGTTGCAAATTCGCGACTTCCGTATCATCACTTCCCACTTCATAACTATACGTTGCAGCGTAAAAGAATGAATTAATTTAACTATGGGGCCAAGCTTCAAATTTCCTGTGTTCCATAATTTTACCAAGTTTCATATCCGACTCAAAAATTTCTCAATTTTTCAGCATAATGGCTCCCTTCGTCTGGCCACCCTCATGTGGAGGCTGAGCTGCTCCCTCGCAATATACAAGTCCTCAGAGCTGTGCTCTCACTCTTCAATTCTGAAAACTTTTCTCGAGTCTCTCACGTTCTCAGCTTCTTTAATGTGAAATTTCAAAAGTTATCCAAGTATCACGACCCTCACCTTTTTGCTATTGAAAATTTGAGAACTTCTCGACTGTCGATTACCCTCAAATATTTTCGGTCTGATTGAATTCTTCCAAAAACGTCAGAAGAGAAAAAAATTGAAAACTAATAAAAAATGTCAATATTTGAATTTTTTGATCCCCGTACGTCAAGAAACCTGAGAGAGAAAATGCAGTTCAATTTGGTTTTATATAATTTTTTCGAGGACCACATCCAACAATTTCCATCAGCATTGAAATTTCATAGGTACGATCATTTTCACCATTACTTTCCTGGCTCATCACTTTACTTACAATTACTATTTTCCTGGCTCATCACTTTACTTACAATTACAT
Source organism: Acanthococcus lagerstroemiae (assembly GCA_031841125.1). Classification (NCBI taxonomy): domain Eukaryota; kingdom Metazoa; phylum Arthropoda; class Insecta; order Hemiptera; family Eriococcidae; genus Acanthococcus; species Acanthococcus lagerstroemiae. The sequence goes on along the minus strand of CM063113.1, from coordinate 27,606,147 downwards.
GCAGAAAGAAGCTCTGTCGCACTTCTTCAATAGTTGGTCTCATTCGTTTATTTTTTCCCTCACAATTGCGAATCACGTAGGATGGAGTTAGGTAAGAAGAAACGAGATATAAAAGTGGAACGACCAAATATTCTATACAGCAGAAAAAAACAGAAAAAATTATACAAATAAATCAGACTGGGTACTGTACAAAAGCTGTTGGATTCCTTTTCCCCAATAATAATGAAACATCTCATATAACTCTCGACAAATATTCCGTAAGTTACTATTCATTATTTACTTACCCTCCTCAAGCCCAACCAAACTTAAAGCTAAAGCTTTCAAATTTGCATCTCTGAAATGTTCGGGTCGCATAACCTTCAACAGTGTCGGGACAGCCTCCGTCCACTTTTCGTCTGCTTTCTTAAATTTTTCGGGATATAAACGATCGAAGTCGGAAATCAACTGTAAAAATGGAAAATCATGTAAATTAACTTTCTTAATAAGCGTCAAAACAACATGTTCTCAGAACGAAGGCGCGAGGAGATGGAATTAAACTTCAATCTTTCGTTTCATACAGGTCTTCAACGTTTTGAAAAGGCAAAAACGTATTTTTGGGACTTGACCATCAAAAATCATGAAAAGGTACCTAATAGCAGCCGGAAGCCAGCACGCTTGATATTCCCCCTTAAGGAAAAGTAGTGAGAAATCGATGTGAAATGGAACTAAACAAAATTCAGTTCTTTCAGAACGCCAAAAAATTTTTTCTTTAATTGGAACAAAACGTTCTGCGTTTGACGATCATTTTATATCTGTGAAACATCAGGAAAGATTTTACTGTGCATTATGCATCCTGTTGCCTCACTGATCTGATAGATTAGTATAGGTAGATATACATACGAGATTCTGGCCGTTATTCAAAGTGAGACACTGAAATCGCGTGAAGTATTCTAAGATTGTGAACGAAGCTTGAGACAACAATGATTGGCGTACAGCGAACGTTTCACTCCAGTATTCTTGGATCTGTTCCCAAGGGGACAAATTTGGGAATGATAAAACCAAAGTAACGCTGAAAGAAATCACAAGAGAACGCATATACGTACTTAGATGAAATTAACTCGCATCACACATTTTCATATTAAATTTGAGTAGGACATGAAATTCATGAAGGTACCTTCCTCATCTACGGTTCGGGTCCATTACAGTAGTATTAGTTGATGATGGCGGGTCAACTTCCTCGACTTTTTTGCAGTTTTCTTTTCCGAAAACTGGCGAATACATCGCCACATGTCATGAGCTGCGAATACATTGTCACCAAGATCGGTCGTCAATCCATTGTCTCCGAGTTCATCCATGTTTTACAGTCAGGTCGATTGATTTTCAGAAACATTTTCACGGATCGCGTATTAATGTAGAGAGAATACCAAAAATAATAAGTACTTACCATTTGATCATCCATTGTTGTTATAAACAAAATGCAAAAATCTTGAAACAAACACTTTCAGTTGTCCTACCGATAACACCGATAACTGTTGCATCAGCCACCGATCAGCCACGTACACACTACACACTTCACGGAAATACCCGAAATCTCCCGAACAGGAATTACAAAAACGATAATAGAGCATGACGAAATAATTTTTCACGCTGACTATTTAATTCTAGTCAGCATTTTATCGCATATTCGAAGTGACAAACAGAAAAGCATCAGAATGACAAATCAATTTTTCAAACTGACTATATTATTCTAGTCAGCATTTTGCCATTTTATAGAATGTTCCTAGTGACAATCACGGAAGTATCAATATGACAAAATAATCTAGTCAGTTGGAGGAACAGTCATTCTAACCTCATAGTGTTCGTAACATTGACTATTATAAAGTAGTTATTCTTCATATATGGTCAAAGAGACTACACTCAATAGTCCCAACGACGATTTTTTTCTCTCCGTGCAATCAGTTCAGTGGTTGACATTACCATTTTCTTTCAGCCATGGGTCTACTTGAGTGAAAACTGTAACGCTTCCCCGACACGAATTCAGTGGTTGACATATACTGCGCCCTGCGCGATTGCAATCTTCAGCCGTGTTGTTGATAGAAATTTCCACGGAAATTTGTTTTATTAGGGTACGAAAGTATACATACATAAAATATTACACTACACGAGGAAGTCGGGGACAATAATTATAATCGATTACTGAGAAGTCGGTATTAACCTCGATTACTGATAAGTCGATATTAAAATTGAGACATGAGAATGCTCTCCCGTGGTTGCAGATCCGACTGTTTTCCTCTTCTCTTCTCATTTTCAGCTCAGTTCAGTGGTGCCTATTGCGTGAAGCCAATCCGTGTGATTTAGCTCTTCATGGTGACAATTCAGTTCAGTGGTTGACATTTCCACGGAAATTTATTTTTCTTCCAGCCATGGGCTCATTGAACGTGATCTTAGCTGGCATGTTGTTGCTGCGCGACTGCAGTCTGCTGCCGTGTTGTTAATATATATATTTTTTTTTATTAGGGTATGATCAGGTCGAATTATTCATTTTCCCCCCGTTTTTTTATTTTATTTATTTATTTATTCCTCGTTTGAATTTCAGTATTGTATACGTTTCAATACCAATACTAGCAATGAAATGAGCTAAGGAGGACCGAGTTTTTACTGGCAATATAACAGATTGATATCAGGTCGATAATTATGTATTAATATGCGTATAAAAATGTGTAAGTTCACCCGTCATGTAAGTTCAGTATTCACAATTTCAAGTATAAACTTAATTAATGTCCGAGTATTAAAACATAATATCGACTTCAGTTGAAACTTCCCTGAATTATTATTTATTAGTTTTCATTGGACCTGTTGAGCATGTTAGGAATGAAATGAGTTAAGGAGCACACAGTTTTTACAGGTAACACAGATTAATATCAGGTCGGTAATTTTTAGGCTATTAGGCCTAGGCTAACATATGAGTAGTGAATCTTGAAGGAAATTTGACGACGAGTAACTCTTGTTTGAATTATACATTTGGTAGTCAACACGATTGTAGCAACATATCTAAACTTGTTCGATGATATCTCGATTCGGGTAGTAGAACCTTAGTTGGGGGTCTGGAACCTTTGATGAATGTACATATAAGCGCTGTTGTCGAATTGGTTCCTATGCACCTTTCAGAGTACCGAACTGGTTCCCGTTACCATCTACAGATGATACCGAAGGAAAATGTACGTGTACGGGTGAAGGACTGATATAGGAACCAATTCGGAAACACTTCTTCCTAACTCGGGAACCAACTCGACCCCAACCCTTCACATGTTGGAAACTAGCTCGGACACTTGGGAACCAATTCAATCTCAGCTCATACAAGGTCGCATTCTGAATACTACATAACTGCTACCGTTCTGCCCCCGGATCCGCCACTCTGCGAGCTCTCTAACGTTTTCACTTTCGCTGTGTAGAGTTAGTTATTATCCTCGACGTTCGTGAGACTCCTTGATTCGCTTCAAAAACGATTCGATTCCGGAGGGCTTTGTTCGAGTGCGACCGTTGCCCGGAAATGCTAATTATTCGAATTCGCGCGAATCTGTACGCTGAGAGTCGGCGAAAGCTCGTACGCTCCTCCAGCGACCTCTCCCGGAAGCCTTTCTTCCTTCTTCCGTTCTTCTCAGCCGCCGTAATTAGTTCAATCTGCCTCGACGGGACGCCGCGCCGCGCCGCCGACGCACCGCTACGATACACTCGACGTAGCGGGAAATCCTGGCGTAGGTACACCTCAGCCGACGTACGCAAGAGTGGCGCTAAATTATACATACGATTTCGAACCTTTGAACCCGTCTGAAATGTCAACAGCCAGCACACCGAAATCAAAGTCGACCGAACGCGGTGTGGTGCGCTCGACAATAAAAAGCTCGAATGTCAGAAGGGAGGCGAACTGAAGCTGTTCCACTCGAGATGGCAAAAGTAAAATCGAAATACCGGCATGCTTAAACGTCTCGAGCGTTTCCCGTCGAAAGCAAGCATCTTGATAACGAATCGGAAAAAGAGGAGAGAAAGAAAGGAAAAAAATAGAGTATCAGACGTAAAAAGAAAAAAAGAAGCGAAATAAAATAAAAAATAGGTAACGGACGCGGCGAGGAGGAAAACAGGACATCGTTTCTTCGTAGATTGTGTAATGAGATAAAACGGTACGTAGAAAAGTACCGTTTTTCAGCCTCCTCCTGTCAAGGGGCTTATAGCCGAGTAAATCACTAAATCACATCACGTCGTTTTCTTAAACATATAAAGCAGCGGCGCGGTGCTCCGAAAGTCGTCAGCGTTTTTGACGTCGGACGGTCGAACGTTCGTGACCGCGTCGCAGTAGATGTCCGTAGTCTCGAGCCGATTTTGGGGCTCCAGGCTCGTTCGAAATTGTTTAAGGAAGCCTCCCTGTAGTGTAGGCAAATAAGGAAAAAAAAGTGCAAAGCGTGCGGGCAAAGGTCTAATTGCTGAAAGTGGCGTAGAATGGTGTCCGAAATAACATACTAAAAATCCCACAAAATCCCCCCGATGCTTTTTCTATGGAGGTTTGAACCCCTTCGCTGAGCATGCATTTTTATGGAAAAACACATCAGTCAAGAATTGTTCCTTGGAAAATTTCCTATCGAATCATGTATTCGACACCTAGCCTAGACCCCATAGTTAGCCTACAAACTGATCCAAAATGGGCCTATTTTGCAAAAAAAAAAAAAAAAAATACAAATAACTTGCTCAATTCGCATTTTCAGGCAAAAATACATCAGACAAGAATTATTTCTTGTAAAATTTCCTATCGAATGATCTATTCAACATTTAGCCTAGACCTCATACTTAGCCTACAATGTCGTTGAAAGTCCGAATTTTTGCACTAATATTCAAATGCTACATGTAGGTATGATTTTATCGATGAACAACAGTACGTTTCGTTTTTCCTTCTTCATGTCAGCGTTCAGTTGAATTAACTACTCATCAAAAATGGTTGACGTCATCCAGGCTTTACGATTTTCCCGATAGTGCATCGGAAATGACTTAACGTCCTTGAAGGCCCTCGGCTTTGCTTATTTTCCAATCATCAGAGGTTTCAATTTTAGCGAGCCGTCCATGTTGGCAGCTAGTACAAGGGTAATTCGCTCCTTACTCTGTTTTCCACTTGCACTCTTCTCATCCTTGAAGCATAGTGTTCGGTTCGGGAAGCATTTGAAGAATAAACCCGTCTCATCGGCATTGAAGACGTCTTTTGGTGCATCGTCTGCCAGTAAGGTCTTCAATTTTTCCTAAACATCATCTGAAACGCTAGCACTTTCTCCGTGTGTTCTTCGAAAAGCTACCTATGTTGTGCCGTTTTTTAAATTTATCAAACCACCCTTCGCTGGCTTTGAAGTCCACGATTCCGAGTCTTTCAGCATTAAGTTTCACCTTTTCCTTCACCATGGAACCTCTTATAGGCACATTCTGGTAGCGACATTGTTTAAACCATTTAACTAAACTGTCTTCGAGCTGGGGGTACTCACACCGCGTACTTCTCTTCCTTGTTGATATACCATACCGCTGATGACATCCTTCTTCTTTAAAAGTGATGACACTGTAGATCGTGGAATGTCAAACCGAGCTGCTTCGTCTTTCTTCTTCTCTCTGTCAATGACCACAGCTTCAATAATTTCTTTTTTTGTAGCAGCAGAAAGACTTTTATCAACATTCGAATACAGTTTATACACTGCGTGTAGTACACAGTATTTTACTGTTCCTACTTCTTATCGATGGTCATGTCACTAACAAGCTTACAAGTTTGAGCAAGCCTTGTAGTTTCATAAACGTGCGCGAAACGTACGAATTGTTGAGGTCGGCTAGTCAGAACGTGCGAATTGTTTGAATTTCAGTACGAATAACGGAGGAGACCAAAATACATTGATTTCATGCGAAATGTAGAGTTTTTCCCAAGGGACCGACAAATTAGTACGAATTACAGAGTTTTACGAATTATCGAGGTGCGAATTAGCGAGAGAATACTCTTTTTCTAATTTGCTCTTAACCCGAGCTCTGGAATTCGCCCTTTGGAGCATTACTTCGGAGACTGATCGGTAGGTCCCTGATGAAACGTTCCAAGTCTTAAAACGATTCTCAGTTAGTTTTAATAGTCTTTACAGAGTTCTATCAAGTCTTCCAACAGCCCTTCTTCTTTGAAGACCTAGATTCCTAATGCAAATTGAAAGTATCCGGTGTTGAGCTATGATGTGGCTTTCCCCTACATGAACGGGCTGGGTGGGTAACTAGCATTCTCTTGCTCTGTCAGCCAGTTTGTTTGCGAAGCTCGGCGAAGGCCTGTACAAATTGACGCAGCTCCGTGCCATTTCAACTTTTCTCAAATCCGTACGTATTTCCTTAAGTCGCTCTCCAAATTTCTATTGCCCATCTCTAACCCATCAAGAGGGATTGCAGCGGAGTTCTTATTTATATTATTTTCCTTCGGGCACACGTACGTAATCTCCGTTTATTCGGGTCATGCGGTTGCAATTACTATCAATCCTTCTGGGGGAAGAGAGGGGGGAGGTACGTACAGAAGAAAAGCATTTCGCTGAAACGCTGTTGCGTTATATTCCGGAAAATACGACGCTGGCGGTCGTAACTTACGGTTAAAATGCGCGAAAGGAGCGAGGAAAATTCGGGGAATATAGCGCGCCCGTCCGTGAGACCATGACTAATGAAAACGTAGATTAACTTATTCGAACGAGGTGTACATACTTGCATTGGATTATTTTTGTGAAAGTATTTTCCGGCAAAAATTCTTGCACTGGTCGGTGCTTCCGTTTAATTTAGAGAAGTGCAGATTATATTTTCTATCCGCCGACTGTTGAACACGAGTATACGTCCGTGTATCCGTGTACTTCAGCTTTTGTTTCGTTTACTCTGGAGCTGGAAATTGCGAAAACCGTCCATCTGCGAGGTTTACACTGATAACTCTATTTGCTATTCGACTGAGCATACGGAATATAGTTTTCGTAAGCTCGTCGCGAGGCCAGTTACTCGCCCGACTCGCGATGGTTCAGTAACCCGGGAAATACGACTTACTCGAGAACGAAATTCCGAATCAAATGTTGGTGGTTCGCGTTGGCAGAAGAGGAAATCAGAGTAGCATGTCCAGCTGTAAGATCAGAATGAGAACTGGATTTTCTTTCTTAAGCCCGAATCGGGCCAAATCCAGTCTGTCGGAATTCTTCGGTCCACATGCGTAAGAATAGCTTTTAAAGCCAATCGACCGTATCGTGATACATTGAAGGTTGATCGTATATCAGTATGTCATCAAGGTCCTATAAAATGGGTCAGTTTTCTACTCAACTGTTTTTTCTCTCTTTCATTCGAGTTTTTTTTCAAAGTAAGGCCATTTTGGCCTTATCTCTTGGGATCTTCTCTTTCATATAATCTGCTCAGCTGGATAGGTAAAGTCCAAACTGAAGGGTTGAAGACGGTTTTCGAGTACTAGGAGTTTACCCAAAACTACTTACATCGGTTCTTGAAGTAACATTCCATCTGAAATCCGAGCGAAATCTCCACTGTTGCTGAATTTTGTAAAGGGGTTGAATTTCTCCCCGAATAGTGTTCGAAGATTTCTTGAGACCCAAACACCCTAGCTGAAAAGTTCATACCAATGGAGTTTTATTTTACTTGTTGTTCTGTATAAAAATAATGCTCAACAATTTTTTCTCAGTTGGATGCAGCGAACACTGTATTGGTATGATTTTTTTTTGTTCATTTATTTTCTACTTTTTTTTTTTTTTTTTTTTTTTAATTGAGTTAAAAGATTTCTTCTAATTAAGCAAGGAGAGCTAGGACTTGTCGGCAAGAAAAGAATGTAAATTCGGCAATAAAAACTTTAATTTCGGCGATTTTCGGCAAATTACTACAACATGTTCTTTTCTAACCTTACGCAGGATCGTCAAAAAAAAAAATAGTTTTGAAACATTGTATTATTGAAATCGTTTATTGTAGAGTAAAATCAAATGTTTTTCGAGATTTTCTTGGGTGAAGCTGTGTCTACGATCGGTGGGATGTACTGGTAGTCCGAAAAAGAACGTTCGATGTCGACGGATGTCAGTGGAGTCCAGGTAAAAACTCTTAGCAATGCAGGGTTTTGGGCGAAGGTAGATGGAGGTGCGGTGCCTTCAATTAGAGAAACGTTCAATTCTTCTAAAGTACTCAGTCCAACATTTTTCGCGAATACATTTTCTGCTTTCCGTCTCAAAATTAATCCACGTGAACCTGGAATTTGATTGATTTTCGAACGAACTTCATGCACTATTTGGAGCTGCTCATGAAGTAGAAGACCCCTAGTTTCGAGTTTCTGGATAACATCTCGTAGAAATGCCACGAAGGTGTGGATGAAGGCGAGATTCGAAGACCAACGACTGGAAGAACTGTGAAGCAGTGTTTTGAGCTTCTGTATCTGCTGATAGTCGTCCGGCAACTCACATGCCCATTTTCGGCATTTTCCGGCAAAATAAATTTATTTCCTGGGTCCCTACTGCTCTGAAACGGATGTCTATTTCATTCCTATTCACCGGCGCCTCTGCAAACCCCACCGGCATCATTAAACTCTTTCGAATAATAGTGTAGGCGAACATTAAAATATTTTTTGCCGATACGTTCAATTAACCATAAATTATGATTCTCATACAATTCGAAATGAGATTCAGTGTTTCGAAATAAATTTTTAGTAACACACTGATTTAGCAACCGAATTCTCAATACACTTGACATGTTTTTCTGTGGATTAAGGACTGGGGTTTCGCGGACTAGTTTTTCACAAATTTGGCATATTCGAATTGCATCTTTGCTGGGAGTGACTAAGCCGCCTCGGTTTTTATTAATATTAATTAATGAAATTTCCGCTTGCCTCGATCTAGTAAGAGCCTGTATACAGTCAGGACAGTGTATTTCCAGTGACAGTTTGCGGGTAATAAATCCAGCAATATATTCTACAATAGTGGTGGTGATTGAAGAGAAGCTGTTCTCATCAGGAGTAATGTTGTAATCGAATTCTTCTATCTTGTCATCATCTTCTAATTCTGTTATTAGTCTGGAAGTGGTCATACTTTTATTGATCAGTTTCTCTGGGGCCTTCTCAATACGGCCAACGAGAAGGATTTTAATTTAGTTTAGGGAAACTGCATTGCCATTTGAGCATTTAGACGTATCAGCAAACGGCCTCACTGAAAGATTATTGTTGTGCCCATTTCTTGATCGAATATATAGGTATACCAAACAGTCGTTCTAAATGATCTTGGTTAACTTTATAAAGCGTTAGATGCTTGACAACAGATGTGGTATCATTGACAACGAGATGATTGTACATTTTTAGGGTACTTTTTATGCATATGAGGAAACTTTTGAAACCTGTTTTTTTTAACAGACTCGTAGATGAGGGTCCCTGCTTTTTCTCTTAACTGTAGAATGTACTTCCTGGCTTCTTCCACTTTCCTTTTCACAATATCAAAATTTGATGTGTTCATAGCTTGCTTCAGGTATTTGTGATTTATACTTCTTGAATTAAGAATGTCGAAGAGGTCATTAAAAGTTCTAATAAATGCGATTGTTGCCTCGCATCTTTCAAATTCAGCAATTTTCTCATCCACACATAGCTGCAGCATATCTGCAACGGAAACAAGGGGTGATCTCCATGTCCGTCTTTTGTTACCCCCTTTTTTGAAGTAGGTCCCTATCGCTGTTAAATTATGTTTGTCTGCAAGGTCAACTAGTTTCTCGCCTCCTTGGTTGGATACCCCCTAGCCCAGTTTCCTACACTACTTCTTGATGTCATATTACTCCCTATTTTTGCATTAAAATCGCCCATTAATAATGTACAATATTCTTTCTGCTTTTCGAGTACTTCATCTACCCCCTCGTAAAAGTTATCCGATTCAGTTTCTAATGAGTTGATGTGGGGGCATATACCTGGATTACTGATAAATTTACTTCGCTATTGACTTTTATTTTCAGTACTGGTATCCTTTCTGTTATACCTCCGATTTTTATTATTTTATCCCCTGCGTATTTCCATAGTAATAGAATAAATTCTCATTAGTTCTTCTCATTAAATTTTCTCCTTTCAGTCTTATCTCGGTAATACCTATGATGTCTAGATTGAATAGACATATATCATTTTCAAATTCGTGCAAACGGTCCTCATTTGCCAGTCCCTGGCAATTAAAGTACCCAACCTTGAGCAGGGCTTATAAGGACTTGCTCATAACTTTTTGAATTTCTTCAATTCTCATAACATGCCAACATTCATTTACGAGTCTCAGAAACGTGTTTAAGATTCTGTGCGACTTATGTAGACTTATTTAAAACTTGCTGAGCCTCAATGATTCATTTACAATTTGTTCACACTTGCAGTGACGGATTCAGGGGGGGCATGGGGTACATGGCCCCCTCTTGGTTGAAATTTTTAACGCAATAATAGAAAAAACGGAACAAAAATGATGAATTGTACCCTCATTACATGCCACAAATGTATAATAACGCATCTATATTATTCGTCATTGCGTATCCCACATTAGATAAAATATTTTTCCGGATGCACCCCCGCCCCCACACCCTTGCCAACATAAAAGCAACAGCTAATCAGTATGCATCGCTTCTACTGCACCCCCCCATCTCCTTTTTCTAATTCCGCGCCTGCACACGTGTTCAGGATTTCCTGAAACTCATTGAAAGACTGTGGCTTTTTTGAGACTCTGTAAGACGTTGCTATTTATCGAGCGTTTTTCCGATTCTGATTTCCTTCTGTTGAAGGGGAAATTTCCCCATTGCCTTACCCGTGTATCCGCAGATATATCTCGTTATAAATATTGCTTTTGATCGCCCAAACGTAATCTGTAACGTGGGACGACTCAGGCGTTACAATAAAATGGCATTTACCTGCGATAAAAGCTAAAAATTCCCCGTGACCGAAAATGTGCCGGCTATCGCCTACACGAAAAAGAACGTCACCTGGTCACCCTGGCTAAATTTAAATCGTCGACGATTGCTAAATCGAGCATCGTTGGCCATACTAGCTCGAACCGAAATGACAGTAAATCATTGGAACATTTTCAGCAGCGCGTCGTCTATTTTATGGCTGGAATGACCTTAATTGGTGGTTCGGAACACCGACGCATTTGTACGCACATGCACCGTAGAGACCGTGGTCATGGCGGGGTGTACTCCCTCCTCCTCTCCCCAGTAATAAACCTATATCGCAAATCGCTTGTGTGGCCGTGTTACAAGGTCGTAATTCACCGCAGAGCCCACAGTTTTACCCTCGACGTGGATCTTTATCGTCACTCATGATAACAACTCGCGCACTTATCGGGATTGTAAAATAATTGATTGGAATTGGTTGCGCTGGTTTTATGAGACGTGCCCGCAATTAATAATACCTATATGTAGTCCGTATATTGAATTGGTTTTTCCGAAAGGGGGCAGGGTAATCATGATGATGAACTCGTTAACACGCGTGTGTCCATAAACGAACAATTTATACAGCGATTTTTACAACCGACGTCGAGGTTAAGTAATTTTTCAAATTAATGTTTTCGAACCTGCGGCTGAAGTCGCATTGCCTGCTGACTACGAGTGATTCAGCTCCGGCTTTGGAGATAGAAAATGGTATGCTTTTTGGACAAATGGGTCGTAAAGATGTTCTATGACTCCAATTGTACGAGTCTTAGTTTGGATCTGAATAGTTAGGAAGATCGTCACTCTACTGACAAGGGTGTACGACCTTTTGGTAGATCTCTCTCCCCCCAAATGGTGGTAGATAACCTAACATCATAATATTGTGGTGACCGAGCTACGCTCTTCCCGAATGGTCAAGGCATTGATATCGTAATATGCGATAGATATACCAACGAGTATCTCTCTCTCGCTAACTCGTTAATTCCTGTTCCTACATGTTCGTTCCTGATAATACTATTCCTACCGCTCTTCTTCGATATTTATCGACTTTTCCACTTTTCTGTGACTTCCTAGACCTATCAGAGGAGGGGGAAAAACATCGTTGACGATTCGAGGAAATGCGGCAGCGAGGACTTAGTTCCTGGACAGCAAAGCGAGAAGATCCTAACGTATTCTGGTGAGCTTAGAGTTTACCCTATCTGTCAAAACCTTAAGTTCGCCTCTTCGTGAGTGTGAGGGAAAGTCATCGTTTGATCCGTTTTTGAGGAGAGTGTCGTAACTCCTCAGCACGCGCGCGATTTGCCGAAACCGTTGAGCCTTTCCGTTTTCGCGACCGACCAGCGGACTCCTGACAACGTGTTGAGCACATCTCTCGCTCCACGTTCGCCAGCACACGAAAGTTCCTGAGCCGTCCGATACCTGGAAGAAGTCACCGTTTTCCGTTTACCTCCACCGACGAGGAACATCACCGATTATCGTAAATAAATAGTATTTTCGTTTCTGTGTTATTCGTAAGCTATTTTGTCTTTGTGTGTTTGTGTCCCCGGTAGGCCATTAGGTCAGGGTAGTGCCTATACCACGAGATATTACGATTTCGGATACTCAGTCCAATACTGGGTTACCTCGTACGTACTTCACACAAGATCGTCAAGCCTCCAGTGTCGATCCTTCACCCTGTAGGTCCCTTGAGCTAGTCGTGGCCTAACAGTGGTTCCTCCTCCCAAAACCGACCAACCCTCCTGTATCCTCAAGGAACTTCGCCGTCGTTTACCACAATATAGTACTTGTTGAACTTTCAAGACTTTTATTGATACGAGAAAAAACATACGAAAACTATACAACAACGACAAGACTTGTACGACTGGATAACGAAAAGAAAACCCAACATTCACAATCAGTGTAGCCTAATCCTAAAACTATTACGATTCAACATTGTCCCCGCCTTGACCGTCTGCAGGCAAAACTCCATAGGCCAAGTCTTCAGCACTGATCAACGGTATCAGCTTAACAATGGGCCGACGTCTGACCCCTTTGCCAACTCTGACATCAGCAACACGTACTTGCCCATCGACTCCAGGACAGACGTTCACAATGCGACCAATCGACCATTCCTTGGACTTCTGCCAATCTTCCTTAATCAGAACGACATCATCTACTGCTGGTTTGACTTTGTCCTTCCGATGCCATTTACTCCACATCTGCAACTGAGCTAGGTAGTCCGAATGCCATATTTTTTGGAACAACTGCAACCTCTTCTGTAGCTCTATCCAGCGTGTGCCAAATGCAGACTCGCAGTCTTCGTCTATTTCGAACTATCAAGAACAGCTCTGTTTTGCGGAGTTCAAAAATGGGTTAAGCCCCCATCACCGGTACCATCTATCTGAATCCAGTATTAATTCACCGGAACCTGGGTGTATGTGTGTATTATATTCACGACAATAGGTAAAATTTAATTGGCTTGAAAATTTGAACCGAGCGTCAAAAATAAGGGCTTTCTGAATAGCTGATTTCGGTAAAGTCTGAACAAAGGGTTGATTCATCGACTTCGCTGATACAGGGTTTCTCACGAACTGGTTCTCCTTCCCTTTTTACTTTTGATCGCAAGTTCAGATCGCCACGGAACAAAAATGAATCTCCAAGAAAAACGAGAAACACGAAAATCACAAAATCAAAAACTAAAGACGGTTAATTCCAAAAATTCATAAATCATTACAGAAGTGACCAACGCTACTCCAGGAAGCAAAACGAGACAAAACAATAAAATCGAGTTCAAAAAGACGAAATTATGACCAGTTACGAGTGCCCGAAATGATTTAACTTTACTACGCTGTTGTCTGTCGAGCTAAATGACGTATTTACGGGGAATTGAGTATGCAATTTCATATGCATGCGAATAATGCTGCAGCATACACGATGTAAAATAATAAAGCTCCCATCTTTTTTACTGAACGCGATGTTGGATTGACGCTGGGTAAACAAGGACTTTCAAACAAAAGGGTCTAGTTTCTTTTTCGGTGAAAATATTTTCTCCCCTCGAAGCGGGGTAATGGAGGGGGCTCGAGTGTACGACGAACACTGGATTCTTAAAAGGAAAGGTGCCGAATGAAATATCGAAGTAGGGGTTCCTTGGGTCGCTGATTTCGAATTTCGCATCAGATTTTTAATCCAAATTCTAATTCGAGATCCAGAACGAGTCAAAATTAGTTCGCTGGAGAAATGGAACCAAGTTTCGAAACGTACAGTTTCTCTAGGTTGTTGATTCTGAATATTGCTACAGAGTTTTGATCCAGTCCGGATTTAAATTTTAGATCCAAAAGTGAATTGACTTCTTAACATCGAATTTTGCGTTTTTTGTAATTTTTGAATTTGAGTTTGGGCTCCATCCGACAGCACCGGGAATACACAACTCTCCAGTATACGGGTTTTTGTTTTCAAATTGTTTTTAGTCCTTTTAAAACAATTTTGTGCGACCAAAAGGCTTTCTAGGCTTTCGCGGTTCTTATCTCTAACTCTTTGGCGGCACGGTTTTCAAAGGAGATGGTGTGACGTTCATTTTTGAGCTTATGTTTACCCCGTCTGGTAACCTACCCCCTTTCTTGTGGGATGAAAATCCAAAAATTTGTAAGAAATCAAGTTGGGTATCTAAAAATATGTTTATTGAGACGCTAAATTCGTTTTTGAGCTCATTTTTACTCCACGTGGTAGCCTACCCTCTTTATAGGGGGATGAAAATCCAGGATTTTTGAAAAAATTTAGTTAGGTGTCCAAATATATGTTTCTTAAGGCGTTGAATTCGATTTTCAGCTTATATTCACCCCATCTGGTAATCTACCGCCTTTTAAGGGGGTTGAAAATTCAAAATATTTGAAAAAATCGAATTGGATGTCTAAACGTATGTTTTTTGAGACGCTGAATTCGTTTTTGAGGTTATATGTATTAGCCCATCCGGTAACCTCCCCCTATATTGGGGGAAGAATATTCAAAATTACTGAAAGAATCGAAGTGGGTGTCTGAATACTTTTGTTTTTTGAGACGCCGAATTCGTTTTTGAGCTCATTTTTACCCCATGTGGTGACCTACTCCCTTTAAAAGGGATGAAAATACAAAATTTTTGAAGAAGATCGAGTTGGGCGTCTAGATATATGTTTTTCGACACGCTGAATTCATTTTTGAGCTTATATGCAAGTACCCCATCTGATAATCTAAACCCTATATGAAGGGGGGGGGGGTTGAAAATTAAAAATTTCCTACAAAATCGAGTTGGGTGTCTAAATATAAACTTTTTAACGCGCTGAATTCGTTGTTGAGCCTATTTTTGTCCTAACACTGCAATAGCCGGAGTCTCTTTTTTAAAAATAAAACCCGGTTAAGGATTGTGCATTACAATACACTGTTGACACAAATTTGTATCACCTTTACAAATGATTGAGTGAGAAAGGTGAGGGAAAACTCAAATTTATTAAATTTATCAAAAAATAGTTTAGAGTACCATCGTTTATGGCTTTTTAACCTGGTTTTTGCCAAAAGTTGGACGTTGTAGGAAAAACTACCAGTTGATATTTGAAGCACATGATTAGACGAAACTAATGCCGCTAGAACCATTTTGGCATAGTTTCATTGGCACAAACTACATCTGGAACACAATGTAATACCAATTAACATAAAAATTCTGCATACTTTATCTTAATTTCAAAAAAATATATTAGATCAAATCATGAAACAATTTAAACCACATGAAAGATGAAGAAATTATTTTTCCAATGATATGTACACATCACTATTCTGCATTAAAAACCCCTGAGTTCTTGGGCTGGGCATAACAGTACTCTTACTGCGTTGCCATGGTGAGCAGATGATTACCACATTTGCGATACTGTGCAAATTTAGTAGTAGGAGTATAACGAGCACCTGGACTAATTTTCACCTAATTCCAGAAACTTTATTTTTTGACTTCTGCAGCGTCAAATTCGGAAATCTCCCACTGTGTGTCACAACTTGAATCAAAAATCCAACAAATTTAGATGGGACTCATTTAAATGGATAATTTTTTTCCACAACTTCACTTCCGTGTGGTCATTATTACTTGATTTATCAAAAGATTGTCAAAAGTTTAGGTATGCGGAAAAAATGAATCAGTAAAAACAAGCAAGAATTTGATCATGAAATACAAACAGAACTATATTTAAAACATAATTTTTAGATCAACATCACAATATCTAGTTGTACAAATTTGAAAGATTATTTTGGTTCAAAATTAAAACTGAAGCAAAAACTGAGAAGGTAATCGTTAAAAAAGAAAAAAAAAAATTACAGAAACATCTTAATAATTAGATTATTTTTTCACCTTGACTACTTTGAGTAGGCTAACCAATACCCTTAAAAAACATATTAGTTATTAGGTTCGTTCTATTTGCGAAACAAAGGGCGGAACCTTAACTGTTAGGGTTCAATCAACGTCTAATAAAAATTGAAACAAAATCAGAACTAAAATCTAAGTTCTGAGGAACTTTTCTCATTTACATTTAATCAAAAAGAACGCACAAATCATCTAATCCAAGATAAATAGAATCAAACGCGAAAGGCGAATGAACACACTAACAAGAACTGAGAACCTAGACCCCAGAACTTACCCCTTGAGTGAGTTCTAGAAGTGTAGTACCTAAACAGAAGTCAAGTTCTCGAAATCCGAGCTCTAGTGGCAAAAAGAAAAACCAACCAAAGAGAACCAGTTTTGTCCTTGTACAAATATAACAGCCATTTCGAGAACTTTTTTGAAAACGTGTCAAAAGTGCAGAACTTTTGAACACATAGAACGAATCTATTATTTACACGAGTAGGCCTGCAAGTACGAAACTCATTCAATATATTTTCGGATCGAGTTGGATCAGGGTTTTCCCAGTCCATGAAGTGAAGGTATTTGGTAGAGCAAAATGGACAGTAATGTTGAACTTTAATATTTATTTTGAGGTTAGAAATGTGAAGTTTCTTGTACAAAGAACTCGTTCAAATTGAACTGTATTTATCAAGGAATAAAAATATAAATATAAAACAATTCTACGCCAAGGTCTGGCTTTGGTATCGTCATTTGAAACTATCCTCCATGCTCCATTTCATCATCTTTTAAAACAGTCTACTTAAATTTTAAAATGTTCAAATTTATATCCAGCTCTGCAATCTAATAATATTTTTGGGGAGATAAATTGGGCTGTTTTTAGGTCATCTGATATTGAAGAATAATAATTTCCACCATTTATGTAAATTTGGCTCGCATCATTTTATGGAGCATTGGTTGCCTAAAACCAGCATTTCGCCTAGTGTGCGTCCTTTGTATCTGTGAAACACCCTGTACACGATCGCAGCTCGTATGTACGCGTAATACCGAACGGTTTCCAGCGAGACAGCGAAATCAAAGGCGAAACATTTTACTCGGAAGCCTCGTGTGCGCTTTCCGTTCGTTTCGTTTTCGTTTCGCAAACAAGGCCGTCATTAATAATTCCGAACTACCGGCACGGTTAGACGAGCCCGCGCGTTTAACGCGACCGGACTGTTGCCTATCTGGATGGGTGTAACGTATCCGAAGTTTGGCCCGGGAAAGGCACACCGATCCGCTTACCGTTTTCAGACCAGCGACCAACTTCTAACGTACCTTCGCTCGAGTAACACGTTCCGAATATTTACACTTTAAAATTCGAGCGCCTTTATCGTTATTAAAATTCGGCGAAAACTTTCTTTTTCTCTCTCTCACTCTCCGCCCTCTCGCTCGTTCTTCTCTCCTCGCCGTTTCTCTGTCTTTTCTTCTCCCGCTCACTCTCTCTCTCTCTCTCTCTCTCCTCTCTCGCTCTCCTACACACTTTGAAGAAGAATCTGCTGATCGATATTGCCCTACCTGAGTAGGCCAACACTCACGCGTGAATTTTTATGGTAGCATCTCTTACGCGCCTTCTGCCTCCTGCCTCGTTTTTCGCGCCGCCGGCTCGAATGTTATCTAAGCCGTTCGATTTTTCCGTCGAGATTAAAAATTTAAAACGGCTCCACTTTTATTCTTCCCCGTTGATCAGCTGCGTCTCAACGTTTCAATCTATTACCGACCATTTTTTCCCTCCCTTTTTTCTGGCCTCGTACTTTTTCGCAGTGCCCCCTCCCCCCTCTTCTCGTCTTCTCCTGCCGTGCACGAATGAAATCCCGCCTTTCTCATTATCGTCCCGCGTCGTCTTCAATTTTCGGTCTCATCACGACGATCCGCAGTTATTCTCTCTCGTTTCTCGTCGTTCTCGTAAATGCGTTTTTCGCGGCCTGGGTGAAACTTCCGACGAGAATGGCTGCAAACTGACGCGTCGCCTTACATCGAAGTCGGAGAAGAAAAGAGAAGAAAAAAAAAAATGTTTTCCGACTCCTTCTCGGGCGCTTTTTGAAATCATAACTCGGGCGATAACTTCGTTTGGCTGGCAACTCTTTTCTTTCGTTTCGCTCGCGCCAGCCGCCGTTTGAATGAGAACACGGTTAATTAGACTAGACGCGGGAACGAAAGAGTCCGGAAAATAGGGGGAAAAGTGTTTTTTCTGAAATGAGATTTTCCGCGTGTATGCGAGTTGGAAGAGAAACCGTCCGCAGTTATGTTCGCCGATCTGGTCAGAGTGCGGCTGCACAGCGTGCTGCCTTTTTCGTGCTTCCTGTTTTTGACGTCGTCTGTATCTGCACCTTTTTCTCTCGTTCTCTCTCCAAATCGTACAGACAAGACAGCTGTATTATAAACTTTTCTTCATTTTTACGTATCCGAACTTTAATAATAATTTTTCTTCCCGTTTTCTTGACGTCGAATGTTTTCGGCTGCGAGGCTGACATCAGTGGCCGGGATTGTGTGAACGTTTGAGTTGCGCAAACGAATGTGGGCTACGGTAGGCGCGGATACAAGTGGAAGCAACAGGGAACAATCACCTTGATCAGAAAATTCTACCGGTTGCGAAACGCTACGAAGATTCTGCCATCTTGTATTCAATAGAATACAGAGTGGTAACTAGAATACTACAGCCATACAGCTTGTGATAATTGTACAAACATAGTTATTGTTTATTCCCTAAGCTATGTAAGGGGAGAGGGATGACGGTGTTTAAGCAACGAAGCTACACCAAACCTTCCCTCTCCTTATTATTATTATTATTATTATTATTATTATTATATATAAAATAAATAAATAAATAAAAAACTTGGTGGTAAACTATATCACGCCATACGCCACTAATTCTGGTACCACTTGTCATCGTTCGTGCACCACCTAACACATGCGTAGTCAGAGTGTCTTAACAGTCATTTTAGTTATTTGAAGACATTTATTTTCAGTCATGGTCGTTTAAAAATTGAAACGTTTCTTTCCAAAAGGTGTTACCTCCAAAATACTGTTTGTCTCAACATTGAGAGATGGTAGAGCTACATAAGTTGGTATAGTGCTTTTCGAACACATGCGAAATGAGGTCCACCTCACCGAAAAATTTTCGGATTGACAGATCTCAAGATATAGACAGGCAAAATGAGCAATCTCGAAGAAAAACTTCTTTTATGCCATCAAAAATGAGGAAAGTGAACATCGTAAATGAAAATCTGTCTGAAAAATCCCTTATTTCGTTCGATCTTATCAATGTAGTTAACAACTTTTGGAAAAGAACATTTTCACCGCAGAGTTGCCAACCGCAACATTACAGCACAAACTTTAGTCGTTTTGCGCAGCCAGTGCTACCGCTTGGTGCAGGCCAACATTCTGTGTGAGAATCAGTGCTCACTTCAAGAAAGTCAAAAATTGAGATAACACCTTTTGGAAAGAAACGTTTCAATTTAAAAATCAGCAAATTATACCTTGAAGGAGAGAACAGAGAATTTAGAATTGGAAAATTCTGTTATAATGACCAGGGCTACAATTCTTATGAGAATACATATTTTTATCTATGGCGTATGTGAGTTTCAAAAGATCTTCACAAATCACAGAATTCTGAGTCAAATGAACAGCACTTTATTTTGCATATTTCCCATATTTTGGCAATTGCTGCATATTTTGCACCCATTCCTTCTGCTTATTTTTCAATCTTTTTTTCTCGAAAAAGTGATTTTTTTAAATTGTTATTATTACTACGGCCTCCGTACGGTATCTCGCAATACTAATAGCTATAAGTTAAAACAATAAGCGTGGTCTCGTAAGCCAGCGAACTTCTAGCGAACTGTTCAGAAATTCGATTGCTTGACTGTTAGCATGTGAGTGTAGACGGCGTTCATAAGTAATTGAACACCTCTCAACGTTCTCTTGTACGTTTGGGATCCTCAAATCCTGCTGTAGATCGGCATTGCGCTTGTTACAGGGTGTCTTAACACCTCCTGCATCTCCTGCAAAACTCCTGAATTTGTCCGAATGCTCCTGCATTTCACAAGATTTCCTGTAAACCTCTTACCCTCATTCAAACCTCCTGCAAAAATCATACTTCACTGCTACATAAAATATTAAAAACTAGCAATTTTTGCAAAAAAAAAAAAAAAAAAAAAAAAAGTGAATTAAAATTTTTATCCAACATGTAATTGATAAAGACTATTTTTCCAAACAGCATCGAATGAGTAAACTGGCTTTTTTATATGACTGAAATGGAGAATGAGGTAAAAACCGGAGAGTGAGGTAAAAATTTTTACCTCACGGCTTGCCTACAACACGTGACGAAAACACGAAAAGTAGCAGTCGTGAATTACATGCCCTGTAGGAGTGCTACAATCACTGAACAAACGTGATCTGATAAGACTGGATGTAATCTTTTAATTTTGAGTAGATTTTTGAATTTTAATAGGTAATTTATATATTTGTCACGCAAAATGAATGTTTCTATCGATGTGGACGATATATTTAACTTCATACGTCAAGAATATCGATAACCCATTCGTTTTAGCCATGCAGCTTATGAAAGCTAGTCACATTTTCAATGTAATGATAAAGCAGTAGCAAAGCCTTTGTCCAACACAACACCTTCCCTAAGATTACGTTTCTCGAGAATTTTGGAATTTCTGACTGTGAATTTATCGCACGCTTCTCTTCAATACATTTTGCTTACGAATGTAGTTCCTCGGGAAGATGGAGCTCCTAGCATGAATTTCACTATAATATGTGAATTTCCTTATAACAGGAATGCGTTCTAATATTACAATCAAATTTAAGTAAAATACAACAATACCGACTATAATTGATGTATTGCAAATTACAGAAATTGAAACATAAAAATTATCGTCTACCTACTATCTTGATGCGAATGTGCACGTATGTCAATTCGTGTATTGACTCGCAATTCGCAACTACACTCTTCATTATTATGTTGGATAAAGTTACGTTCGTCACTCGTGGAAAAGTGAGCCAACACTGCTCGTGCAATTAACGAAACTCGCCTGCGGCTCGTTTTGTTAACTTTGCACTCGCAGGTAAAATTGCTCACTTTACCCACTTGTAACGAAAATAACTATTATCTGTGGGAAAAAAACATGGTGGTTTGCACCAGTTGTTTGCGTAAACTGATCAAGCAGCACTGTGCCATTACTAGCGCTAGCATTAGCATGTTTTTGAACTAGGTGGCAGTATGTTGTGCTATCATTCTAATATGCGCTCTACCGACACAAAAACTATCGCTGTATGCGCTCTACCAACCAGCGTACCCGCCTGCACAGGAAGTAGGTATGGAAATCTTTTTATCCATATCATAACTTGAGAATCCTTTTTTATAATTTTACTCTCAATCCGAGCCCTAGAGTCTACTCTTTCGAGCATTACCTAAGAGGCCTCGAGGAGGCTGTTAGGGCTGTCTTAGCCCTTATCTCTGCTTACCAAAAAACTGGCCTAGGTCGAAATGTAGTGAGCTGCTACATAGGCTCGAACCCGGGATCTCCGGATGCCGAGACCAGCGCGCTATCCACTCGGCCAACCAGACTTTGAGGATAAGGTCGTGTTTGAATGCGAAAACATCGATAACACCACTGAACAACTATATTTTGCACTACGCATTTCGAGAGGTGATTCTGAGGTACTTTTGAACGCTGAACACGGTATTGCGATCCATTTTCCTCTATCACGTCACAATTCAGAAATCTGAACGACTGAAATTCGTTTCCGTTTTGTTTTTGCAGTGGAATAAGCGGTACCACTGACTGAATATTATCAGTGTTATCAGACCACTCACTATAACAGAAAACAAACAGACGGAATACACACCACTACACACAACAACACGAATCAGTATGACCAACTAGAATATTACTGATACAGGTCTATACACCTACACTAGAGACAGAGGAGGCACGAAGCAGAACCGGACAAATTTTATAGGGATATACAGGAATCAGCATCAGCATAATAGCGGAAGATGGGAACGCGAAAGTAGGAGAAGAGAGTTCAACGGTCGGAACTACAGGAAAATTCGGGTCAGGCGGAAGGAACGAAAATGGGGATAGATTAAACGAATTTGGGACTAAAAATGATTTAAAAATCGCGAACACATTTTTTGAAAAGAATAAAAAGCTTAAGTGGACATGGATCTCACCAAATAAGGACACGAGAAACAAAATAGACCACATGCTAGTCAGCGACCTGTCTATTGTAAAAAACGTTGCCACATTGTCACGTTTTGGGTACTTATCGGATCACCGCATGTGTAAAAGAGTCATAGAAATTAAGAAAAGGACGAGAATTCTGAAATATTACCACACTTGTGGAAGATTGCAGAAATTGTACTACTATTCAAAGAAGGAGATGAAGAAAATATCAATAACTATAGGCGTATTAGTTTAAAATCGCAAATATCACTAAAATCTTTTCGAAAGTAATAAAAGGATGAATGTATCAACAGCTAGATGGTAATCAGGAAAACGAACAGGCGGGTTTCAGGAGGGGTCGCTCAACAGTAGACCAGATATTTACTCTCAACCAGAAAAATCGAATGAGTACAAAATGACACTGTATTTTTTCTTCGCCGACTTTCAAAAAGCTTTTGACACTGTCGACCACTCTGCTATTTATGGAACGCACTAGCGAAACAAGGAATTAACGCAAAATTAATCTGGGTGATCAAAGATTCGTTCAAGAATTCAGAGGCATATATATAAAAATGGATCAAGAAGGACCAACAGTTAGAATCGAAAGAGGGGTTAGACAAGGAGACCCACTTTCGCCGAATCTATTCAACTGCGTCCTTGAAGAAATTTCAAAGTATCGAATAGGAAGGGAAAGAACTAAAATTAGGTGGCGAATGGATAAATAACCTGAGATTTGCAGACGACGTCGTAGTGATGGCAAAACGTAGCAAAGAAATAATACAGATGGGAGAGGAACTAAAGCAAGAAAGTGAAATAGCTGACCTACGTATAAATAGCAGCAAGATAAAAATGGTATCGAACGCGGAGAAAGAAGAAAGTAGAAGAGATAGAATGGAAGAACGAAATCGAATACCTTGGTCAAGTTATATCCTTTGAGAGCAGAAGAGAGGCAGAATTAGGTAGAAGTAGCGAAAAAGGCTGGCAGAATCTCTGGAGTCTAAAATCAGTATACAAAAGTAAAATAAATCTTGACCTGTAAATAAAAATGGGAAAGTTGTACACATCCGGTGATCACGTACGGTATCCAAACGTGGGCGCTAACGAAAAACAATATTAGGAAGCTGCAAACGATCCAACGAGCAATGGAAAGGAGTATTTTGGGATTTAAGAACAGGGATAAAATTAGTAACGATATAACCAGACAGAAAACGAAAATGAAAGAAAAAGGATATACGACGAAAACATTGAAATGGAAATATGCGGGCCATAGAGCAAGACAAACTGGGGAAAGATGGAGTAAGAAAGCAGAAGTTTGGGTGCCGTATGACACAAAACAATCGAAAGGCAGACCGTTGACTCGCTGGAGAGATGAAATCAGGAAAGAAGTGGGTCCACTGTGGAGAAGGGTAGCCGCTAATAAAATCGAATGGAGGAAGCGCGGAGAGGCATATGCCCACAGGTGGGCTGGAATGGACAAGCCAATGGAGGGAGCCCCCATCCCGGAACATAATATAAGAGTTAAGAAAAATGTAAATACCTGTAACATTCCAATAAATGCTAATAATAATAATGATAGAATTAGTAGCACCATTCATAAACTGACGACAAGACGGTACACAACGGAGCGAGCCTTCAATTCAATCTTCTGAAGTTTGCGCTAACTTTTTTTCCGTCATGCAAGAATCGTTTTGCTGTCCACACACGACGATTTGTTTTACAAACCAAAAAACAACAGCCAAATTTGTTGTGAAGCTTGAACGTGGGGACGTACCTCTAAATCGTGCCTATCCCTGGCAGGGGCGAAACTATAGGGGTGTGGTGGGTTGAAACACCCCCTAATAATTTGGCAGTCGATAAATTTTAATACTGTTCATTTAACCCCCCCCCCCCCCCCCATAATTTGACAGTCGGTAAATTTTGAAACTGTTCATTTGAATTTTCATTTCTTATGTATGTTTGTTTGTTTATTTATTTTCTTTTTGAATTAAAAAATATTTCGATTAAAAAATTGGGAAATTTTTAATTTTTTAAACATTTTGTCGGCGAATTTTTAGTTTTCAAAAAATATTAGTCGGCAAATTTTTCTTCTCCAGCTTTCCAAACTGAAAGTCAATATTCGTTTCTGAAAATGGAGTACCCTGGACTCCTGTGAGAGAATAGTCAGTTAAAAGCAGAAGGTTTCAAGCTGAGTATCGAACGTTATTTGAAAGGTTGATATAATGCTGAAATGTGGAAGACATTCCAAAAATCTGAAAGTTGGTAGCAACGTTGAATTTCAAATTTTAATGACTATTCAGACTGCTAGCGCGAAAGAGTCGCCCTCTATAATTTTAGGCACGTGAAAAAAAGGAACTATTGAAACCTTGCATATTTTAGAAAAATTCATCAGATTGAAATGAAAATGGTCTCAGTAGAAGGATAATTCTATGTACTACAAATTTTGTCCTAATCATTTTTTCGATAAACGCTTTCGTTTTCATAATATTTTGAGATTTCTTCGTATGCCTGTAAATGAAATATTCCCCTCGATCAGGGTTACAAGGTAAATGACTACAGCACCACCCCTTTGAGCAGCCCGAAATCTGTTGTTACTAGATTCTCTCTGAAATTTGAGAAAGTTGAACTCGACCGCTTTCACATTTCCCTTTGCCTTCCTTAGCTATTGTGGCGTTTTTTTTGTAAAACGGTTTCAGCCTGTCCATAATTTCATGACCATTGTTCACATCACGTCTCCAGTACTCAGTACATAGATATGATACGACTCAATTGACCTAGGACGAATCCATTTTCTTCTCTTGTGAATCCGTTAGATGAAACTAGAAAAATTGCATATTATATAGCGACTTCTCAGTCAGTGATTCACTCGTTCACTCAGTTACTTGCTTACTTATTTAGTGATTCACTCACTTACTCAGTCATTCATTCATTCTCTAATTCAGTTATTCATTCACTTTGTCACTCCGTCACTCACTTAGTCAGTGATTCACTCACTCACTCAATTACTTACTCAGTAACTCAGTGATGCACTCAGTTACTTGTTTAGCTATTCAGTTATTAAGACAATTACTCAATCACTTACTCCTTGAATCAGTGATTCACTCAGTCACTCGCGTACTCATTTAGTGATTCACCAAGTTACTCACCCACTTACTCGGTGATTCGATAATTCACTCACTTACTTAGTTATTCACACATTCTATAATGTAGTTATCAATTCACTTCCTGACTACATCACTCACTCAATAAGTCAGTGATTCACGCAGTCATTCGCTTACTTATTTAGTGATTCACTCAGTCACTCGCTTACTTATTCAGTTATTCACACAGTTACTCACCAACTCACTTGCTCACTCATTGAGTTATTCACTCAGTTACTCAGTCACTCACTCAGTGATTGAGTGATTCACTCAGTTACTCAGCATTCTCTAATTTAGTTATTCATTCGCTTTTGTAACTTCTTCACTTCATCACTCACTCAATGAGTCAGTGACTCACTCACTCACTCACTGAATCATTCATAAACGACTGCAGCGCGCCACTGCTTTAAGCAGCCCGTAATCTGTTGTTACTAGATTCTCTGTTTGACATAGAGCCTGAAATTTGAGAAAGTTGAACATTTCACTAAAATCTAAAAGTTGAAAGCAAAAGACTTACATTTCAATGTCACAAGCTGAGTCCGATAGCAAATGTTCTGTTGTTTAAATTACGGTCTCAAGTCCTGGTGAATATTGAGGCCATACATCCGTCAGAGCGTGTCGCTATTGAGTCGAAGAGTTAAGTAGCAAAAGATAAATCTATACATTTCCCCCATTAATGTACATACTCATTAAAGTTGAAATGTCTCGAAAATTAAGACGTTTTTGAAATATTTAAAGAAAAACGAATTTTTCGAACAACGAAGTTTCTTCCGATTAAGACTATTTCTATACCTAGATTCCAAAATTTTGCTACATGTGTCAAAAACTTCACCTTTTGGTCGCTGATAAGAGTAGTCGATACTAGCGCTGTACGGCCCGAATAGGAGGGAAATTTAGTCTGGAACCAAAGTGTCAAAACTCCATGTAGTGGCCCATAAGAACGAAAGGGAACTTCTGGCGCGGATTCCCCTAATTCGATCGATAGGAAACTTTGTAGGTTTTTTTTTTAGGAATCAATCTAGGAGAAGAATCAGAGGAAATTCAGTAAAAAAGATCAAGAGTAAACAGCGACCACCTCAATGTATAGAGGAAGTTGTGTGTTCCTTTCAAGTATTCCCAACATCTTTCCATCTTACTTTCCCAGAATAGGGTATGCTCATGTGCGTAAATGTGAGTGCTTGGGGGATAAGGTTCCAATCTGCATTTGCAGGGACAAAACTACGGGGAGGGGGAAAACACCCCCAATAATTGGGCAGTCAGCAAATTTTGAAACTGTTTATTTGAATTTTTTATTTTCTAAGAACGGTTGTTTGTTTATTTATATTTTTTTCTTCAATTAAAAAATATTCTGATTAAAAAATCCGCGAATTTTCAAATTTTTAGAAAAAATTTTCTTCTCCACCCCCCCTCCCAAGCTAAAAGTCAAGTTTCGCCTCTAATCCCTGGTTCTAAATCACTACATGTTTAACTCCTTACCTAACTTTTATGTGAACACCTTTCAAATCTGTTAGAAACTACTTGTCAAGACTCGTTTTAGACTCTTCAAATCTCCCAGACTTCTGGAATGAGACTTCCAGATTTGGTTAGAATTTCTCAAGCTCTTTCCTGATTCCATTAAGATATTCCATAGGTTTCTTCCAAAATTACTCCAGATACTTGAAAACTAGTATCGGATTTGTTTAGGTTCTTTTCCTTCGTTTCCTCTTGCTTTTTTGTTGCAGTGTTTCTTTTTCCTTTCCTTCTATTTTTCGGCTTTCCATTTACGTATTTTCTTTTTCAAACCGCGTCACGAGCACTCGCCTCCATTTGCTTTTCGTGTAAATCTATCGCGGTTTGAGACAAAAGATGTTCAACAAGTGGCGCGTGTGCAACGAAAGTATTCGAGTAACGCGACAGTTATTTACGGCAAACCGGGTATGCAATTTTATAACCACCAGCGAGCTGCACGTTGCATTTCGTGACATTCGTTGTTCGCATCGCGATACGTGGCCGTCGGTCGTTCTGATTCAGACACGCTATTCGATTCGTGAGCGTGAGGAATGGAAGAAGGCGACGATTTCGCGTTGATATCGTTGCATTTCTTTGATTGGAGGGGTAGTAGACGTTTCAACGGATGGATGGAGTGAATCTTGATGCTGATTTTCAATTTATTCGTCATAATTTCCGACCAGTACTGTTATTCGTTTGAACCGACGCTTATTGCCGCTTCTACAGGAAAGCAGGGGAAGACCCTCCTAGGAAAGAGCGCAACACGTCACGGGCGTTGAATTCGCAAAACCTTGACACGAGTTCCCCTGTACAATGAATGTCGCGTAGATTTTTGAAAATAACATTTTTAAAGCATGTCGCGATGTGCACGCGCTAGTAAAAACCATTATCCGAAATACGAGTACCTCCGCCGGTCTACTGTGAAGATCAATCGAATTTTCCATTTTCCGAAGCCAATCGAAAAGCGATTCTGTACGAAGTAACGCAGCGTCAGAAGTCATCAGTTTTCGAAATACGCACCTGCCTGTGCCTCTTCTCCCTCGGGAGGCAAATTTACTTTTGAAAACGGATTCCTCCCTCCTGCCCGAAAGCATTGTTATATTAACGAGATGTTGCACCCGGCAGAACGATCGCGTGTAGCTGCTCGAAACATTCATAAATTTGTGTAAAATTTCCTCTTTAACGCTGAGTGCGCCTATAATGAAACGACGACTATAGTTCGCAACGGTTCATAACTGTATCTGTATTCGACGTGGATTTGCATCGCGACGTAATGCGCGGTTAAAACGAACTTAGCGCCGCCAATATGCGGCCTTATTTACATTTAAAATGGCCGATTATGACGGCGATGTCTGTAGGTCTGTAAGAAAACGCAAAAGCACTTCGCAGCGCCGAGAACTAACCGAGGCGAGGTTCGAGGTCGATCTTACCGACCGCACACGGAACTAAGACTTGGCGGTTAACGAGTGGTCGGCCCACCGAGAGGAGGAAGACGCGGCGGGAGCTGTCAGTTGCAAAGGATGGTTTTAATCCGCGACTTCGAATCCGTTATTAATGGCTTGCTGGTTCGAAAACTTCGGTCAGCGAGCGCAAGAAGCCAAGTAAACCAACATCAATTTATAGTTGTCCGGCTGAGAGACACACGGTGTATAGAACACGCCGGGCCGTGCCGGACGAAGCACTCGTAGACTTCCTCTTCTTCTTCAACTTAAGGCACAAAGAAAGAGAGTCTTCGCCGTCCCATTCGATTAAGCTCGATTAATTACCGACGAAGGGCCAATACACTTGACAAGACTTGGAAGAGTAATTACTCACTTTATCGACAGTCTATCGTATTATTCGTGACGCGAGCTTTGCCTATCCTCTTTCATCATTCGCGAGTCTCTTCGGATTTTGTCTCTCGGTTATTCTCCGTTCGGTATTCAGTTTAGTATTGTTGTGCTTTTTTTTTTTTTTTTTTGTTCATTTTGTAAAAATTCCACGCGCTTCGAACTGAACTAACGGCGGTCCGAGAACAATGAGTTTTACGCCCCTGCCGAATAAAGGTTATGTTACTACGTCGTGAACAAAACGCCGTATTTATCGATTAACCTGTAGAAGTAATGACCATAACCTTCGTGGATAGCGTGTTACCTGGGCCATTCCGACGAATACGAACCGAGTTCGTTGCATAATGAATATTTTCACTTGTCGTACGTCCAACGATTCCCTCCGTTTTCGTTCCGAAATGTAGTAGGTCATGGAAACCGCCAAGGACGTGTTGTCTGTAACAGGCATTGGTTGACTTTGAAAGCGAACAAATGCAACAGACATTTCTGACACCGTTTCTACATACCGATTTTTAAATCGGGGTTCAAATTGTATCTTTTAACTTGGTCCAGTCGTACCTCTCTTCTGAGGTACTCCTGGATTTCAAAACGTAGTCGAAATAACATGGAACGTGATCGCGACAACTAGCCCGAATTTGACGTGACCAACGAGCGTCACGATGGGTGACGAAAGTTCTCTGGAATTGGCTGGAAATTCAATTGCAGGCCCTTGGTGTTGAGGGCGGGGGTAGGGGAAGATGGAGAAACCTCCTCCTTTTGAGTCAACTGGCTGCTATCCTATCAATAAGGCTGAGACCTTTTTCTTTGCATTTCTGGCTTGAAATTCACAATTTTGACCCCAATTGCCGCCTCCTGGAAAAGAGGTTGGCTGTGAGCCTGATCACTTGTCGAAAAAGGAAGAGTGTTGTAGATTCCTATCAGTAATACGTTGAGAATTTTTTCGAGGTAGGTCATAAACACAAAAAGGAAAAATGCTGTACGTAGTATCTTCGACCTTTGATCCAACTGATCTTGTAGTTCCAGTCATATTGTTGCTTGAGTGTTAAATGCACCTGATCTGGCAATTAGTAAATCTGTTGGCAATGAATGCTCTAGAAAGTGGTTACGTCGGGACGAGTCGTTACCCGATGACATTTTGCAGGATTGGCTGCAGTTTACTAGTGAGTTGTGCATTTTAAATCCTGTTGAATTGTCAAGATTTTTTTATGGAACCGTGTGGAGAACTTTATCGATTCAAGCGTCATGAATTTTCCGCAGGCATCCTCAAAATATGTAGATCGCTGGCTTACATCTAGTGCAAGGAACCGATATGTTAAGTGAATTACATACGAAGGTGGAAAAGAGATTTACTACTGAGAGGAGCTTTGTTATTGCAAATGCTTTTGAAATCATACGACAATCTAATTCATAATATTTCCATAACAATGTAAACTAACCAGTTTGACAGGCAGTGTTTCCGCCATATTTAAAGAATTTTGAACGAAGGAAGGCAATCATTTCTGGGATCCGCCACTGGTACCAGTGAGTATTCTCGCTTATAGAAATTTTATTTTATAACACCACTTCCAGGGCCGGCGGAACAGATTCTGCCTGGGTGGTGAGTTCAGAGGAAGTGACCCCCCCCCCCACTGATCAAATGAATTGTCTTCATCGTCATCTCTCTTACGTTTAATAAAATATTTCAACATGTCTAGATACAAATGTACAAGAAAAGTTCTTATATATTACAATATTACTTGTTATATCAAGAACGAGTAAAGAAGCTAAATTTGAACCTATAGCTCCAAGAGCACGACAGAGAATGAAAAAAAAAATCAGCTGGTCGCATCTATTGTTTCTATCCCATCTCCCATCTGGGATATAGAAACGAGAGGAATTAGTTCCGGGCTGGTCCGGTATAAGCCCGGATTCGAAAGCTTTTGTCTTTTGTGGACGAACTGCGGTTTCGTCTTTTCGAGAAACTTTGATCAGATGGGAAATTCCAGGTGGGGAATTCCCCACTCGCTCATTTTTCGGGTGGTAATTGCTCCATGCCTGAAACACACCTTCCGCCGGCCCTGACCACTTCTCTGTTTGTATACCTACACTACCGTGAATTACGTTGCCGATAGACTTAAATCATGAGGATTCTTGAACTTCTAGGTACTTAAATGCTTTCTTCACTCTTTTCGTCGTACCGGTTTGTTATCCAGTTCATATTCCACAGGGTGTCCATTCTCTGGAAAACCTAGACAAGTCAGGAAATTTTGGAATTTTCAGCATTTTCCACCTAAAAATGAGGGAATTTTGTAAAAAAAAAAAAATCGACTGCGAAATTCTTTAATATTTCGAACAGATTTTACCCTATTTCTTATTAAAAAAATTAGTCCTTCGCTTCGCTCAGGCAATTTTCTTATCTTTTTTCTTTCACAGGAAAAGGACGTGGGTAACACAACTCACCTCTCCTATCGCAGTAGTTCAGAGTGTGTTGGTGTGATGAAATCGTTTTCATGGTATTCGTTTCGCGTCTACATCTTTCTATTAAGGCTGCTATAAACTTGACGTATTTCGACTTTTCACGAACCATTTCACGAAAAATATGACGAAACGCGAACCAATCCCTATACACTTCTTTCAATATTAGCTGTTTCGTGTTTCGTGTTTTCATCTCATCCTGTTTGCGAGAATCGGCGCGAAAAGACGCGAAAATGAAAAAATATTCAGTCTAGCTCCCCTCCCCAATGTAGAAACTTTTTTGAGAAAGTCGTAATGAAACTAAAATTTGAAAATCAATGAATTCACCTTCTGGAACATCCTGCCATCGGGTTTTTCTTCGGCTCCCCTCTCCTTCGCAAATGTAGATCAGGGTGAATGAAAGGGACTTCCGAGATTTTGGGGAAAGAGTAACTAATCCACAGAATTTGAAAAAATCTAAAGACCGCATAATAATTATTATGGCGTTACAGAAGAGTCCACTGTTTTCAAATGTATGATCTTATATTGTATCTGTCGATACTCGTCAATTGAAGCCTCTTCCGCCTCCCCTGGTGCCATAATTTTCCAGATCCTAACCACCGTTTTACTTTCATAGCATTTGTCGTCAGATATATGCTGCAGCTTTTTCACCTGGGTTCCAGAATTCATTTTTATAGTTATTTTCCCTCCCCCTAAACCATTCGGGCTCCACGAGGGAAGGGCTAATTCCGGTTACTCTAGTTTTCCTCAAGTTTCAAATTCTTTACGAGATTCTAAAGTCAGTTTTCTGGACAGGATAGCCAACCAAGCTCTGAGTCGCTGATTTCGAATATCGCCTCGAATATTTTCATCCGACCCCTTGCAGAGCACTGTCGTAATACGAATTCCGCTTCTCCGGCGAAAAATTGCACAAAGTATCAAAATCGGGGTGGTTTTGCTTTTGGAATATCGCTTCCGATTTTTAATCTGGACCATATTTAAGCTCCTGTCCTTTTCCAGTTGAGACATTTTTACGACGTTATTTTCTATTAGCAGCACTTTGAATAAATAAGACTGTATTTTTACCCTCTTCGGTGGCTTTAATTAGAAAGGGCGAATTTCGAGTCAACCGTTGCTTGTCCTACGCTCTTACCACCTCATGGGTCGCACTTGGAGGGATAGGATCCAAAAATTACCCCTAAAATCGAATACAGCGACTTCGAAAACCTGTAAATCAATTTTCGAATTTTATTCTTTCACCTCTTCCCCCTCCGCAGTCGGCATTAAGTAACACGGGGAAAAAAATCTATGAAGTTGTTAATTGACATCGCACCACGCTGCACCCCATAGAGCGAGTTTTTATTTCCATCATTAAATTTTTACACCCTCTCTGCCACAGCTTCATAAGCACACGGTAGTAAAAAAAAAGTTTGTGGAGTGATTGACGATATTCGCCACTCACGATGTTCGAAAAAAATTGACCCCCCCCCCTTCTTTGTATTTGTATTTTGTATTCAAAGGGTCTGGAAAACTGGAAAAATTAGCATGAAAACCTGGAAAAGTCAGGGAAAATCATTTCCGAACAAGAATGGATACGCTGTTCCAGATGCTTCATTGGTGCGAGTGAATAGGGCGCTGGTCTCGGAATCCGAAGGTTCCGGGTTCGAGCTCACGTAGCAACTCGCTACATTTCGACCTAGGCCGGGTTTTCGGCAAGATGAGAAGAGGGTTAAGACAGCCCTAAAAGCCTCCCTGACGTCTCTGAAGTAATGCTCAAAAGAGTGGATTTCACGGCTCGGGTTCAGAATAATATTAGAAAAAGAAAAGTGATGCCGCCTCAATCTATCCTCGATTAATCAGTCGACTGATATTTCTGTGACTTACCTACCGATATTTCGATTAACCGGCTAATTCTTCGGCTAGTCGATCAGTGTCCACGTATTCGAACATCATAGAGTAAATTAATTCACTTATTGATTAATTACTGATTTTTCGGTCAATTGAAGTGCCAAGTAATTTTTCAGCGTATAGGTTTATTTATTTATTCATTGATCGAAGTATTGGTTGGTTAGTTGAAATAATGAGCGATTAGTAGAATAGAAAATTAAATAATCAATCAAAATATACCAAAAATTAATCGGCTAGTTAAAATATTGATTCATTTATTAAAATGTTGACTCAAAATATCACTTTAATTTATGAAAATATCAATTCAGTTTCCGAAGACATCGCATCGATTAATCAGAACAATGAATTTATTAATCAAAATGTTGAATTTCATTACAAAATTCTGATCAGTTCACAGATGTAACATTGATAGATTGATCGAAGTATAGGGCAGCTTGACGCGGCTCAGAGAGGTCAGAATTGACTAAAAATTTGAGTTTTTCCTTTGAATAGTAAAGGAGGGGGTAATTATTTTCATTTCTTGATCCAGGCAAGTCGTTAGAGACCTGATTCATTACATCTTTATGTTATCATGTGAAAAATTCGCAATGACTATATAGTTGACGGCAAGCTTTCCAAGTATCTCAATTTAGAACAGCAGATGAGAGTTGAAAATTTTCAAATTTTGTTGACTGGTGGGATACAGTGAATCCTAACTTCAATTTTAAAAATAACTAGTGGGCTCTTGATTTGTATTGACTTCTGTTTTAATTTAAAACGGAAATCGGAATAACATGTGAACAGCTATAACTCGAGCATGTCCTTAGTCATCGCTTTGCTTCACGGTGCGTGGAACTTTTCAAATTCGTTTTTCCCGCCATCAGTCGATTGAGGGCTTTCTTCTGCTTCTATCCATCTGTGGTAATTATCTTACGATCCGCTGACTCAAAAAGCTCGAGATATGAACTATGTTTTGTCCGTATGCAGTTCTGAAAAGTTGTTTCGAGTAGCATTGTTTTTCCTTTTCATTATATCGTATTATACGAGAGACTTCTGCCGACTACGACTCTTGAAATGAAACCACTCGACACGAATCTACGTACAAATGAGTCGGGTAGCACTCAGAGTTCATCGGCACTCGATGAACACTCGAAATGGTGCCGCCGTAAAATGTATAGTATATCGTCTTCTCTCGAGAAAATATTTTCCTAATTAGTAGCGCAATTATCTCGCCTGTCAGACTCTCATAGTTGTATAGTTCAACTGCTCAACATTATAGTGCCGTGAATGCGCCTTCGCATAATTACCTGAATTTGAATGTAACTTTTTGTTTCATTTATATGTTGAAATGCCGTCGGCATAGAAGTACATAATACATGTAGTTACGTTGGGCGTATAAAAGTTTATTGTTTTGGGAATGAATCTCAAAGTACGACGTCGTGAAGCACTCGAGTTCATCTCCCCAAGTACACCGAACGACTTAGAGATTTGCACGGCTTTTCAGATCGTATACAAAAGGTAACAACGCTATGGAGGATTCTTTGTTTTCACAATCTTGTGCCGGAAATAACAGGTCGATGATATGTTATAAAATGCAGTCAACCGAATGTTCAGTTCACTATGAGGACAGCAGGACAGATTGAAGCCATTATCCAGTGCTCTGTCCACTTCAGTGGATTTGCTCTAGTTGCTGGAATCTGAGCTGGAAGAAATCGAAATCAGTTTGATGAGTCTTGTGTTCAGCAGGTGTTGGAACGTGAGAATCTGAGTCCGTGACTGTATTACTGAGCAGAAATACCATCTTGAACTGATCTGTATTACTTGACTGACTGTGGAATCGGGTATTTTGTTAGACGCTATACAGTACGTGTGCTCCATGGGTCGGCTGAGCCAGTCGTGACTGTTTTTGGTTTTTCTTCATTCGGTCAAATTTGAGATTTTGTTCACCAACTCTGAGATTTCATTTTGTGACCCAAAAAATTTGACCTAGCTGTGGATCCGGGCGGGGTGTATAAATATCTGTATTGTTCTGTCGTTCCCGAAAATAATAAACATCCCCATACTAACTCAATGAAATCCAGTTTTTGGTATCTGCATCAAGAGACGCTCCGAACTGAACCAAGCGAGCTCATTGAGGTCAGCGGAAATATTCGAAGGTACGCGAATACGATTACTAGTGGAACGAAACTGGAAACTTTCACGACCTCGCACTTCTTCAGCGCTGACTTTGAAATCCGGAGAGGAAATTGTATAGAAAAAATCTCCGCCGCTAAGCAACAGTCAAATAATTTCGCCGTTCGACGTCGTTGAAAGTTCAAAACCATTTTGGGTATCAATGAACATCTCTCGCAGCTTTATATATATATAATAGATGTGTACTTTTTTTTTTCTTTTTTCCATTATTCATTATTTATTATGGTTATAAAGCGAGCGCGGCAATCCGGACAGTTATTTGAAGTTTTCCGTAAACCTAGAGCAGTTTTTATTGCTCCTGCTGCTCGAATCCCTCGTCTCGTTTCCTGTCTACGATTAAGTAAGGGAAACTTGTTAGAATTGACTCGTTTCTCTTTCTCTCACTCTTTCTCTTTCTCTCACTCTCTTCCCCCATTCTCGCCGTCGTTTTGTTTTATTCGCAATTTATTTCGAAAACTAGACACTAAACAGCGTACGACTGTATTTCATTTTAAAAGAATTTCTATGCTCGAAATTTCCAAGTGTACAGCTGTCAGTATTTCGAGTAGACTTATTTACAGTTGTAAATCGGAAGTTTGTAAAAGCTTTATTAAATTTTCAAACTCTTTTTCGTTCTGCAGGAAAATGAAAAGTTTTTTCTCTCTAATTATATCATCCCTCTTCCGTTACGTCGCGCTGCAGAATTAGCCGGGGAGGACAAAATGAGAAAGGATACAGTGATGTGTGGAGGAGCGGAGGGCAAGTTGACGAGGTGAAGTTTTGAACTGCCATAGATGTGTCTGCAATCAAGTTGTTTTTTTTTCTTTTTTCTTTTTTTTCTGGAGAAGATGAAAATTGTATTTCATTCATCTCAGTGTTATAAGCAAGTGAAAGGAAAATGGGGTCGGCGAAAAACGGACATTCATACTAAAAAACTTCACACTGGAATAGAAAAAAATTGGAGGTGACCTGAGGTATGAGTTAAGGAGCTATGCCAAACTAAAGGGATGTGCTAACGAACTTCACCACATAGTGCGTCTGGCCTGGGACTCCCGAATCCGTCCTCACTAATGTGGCTATCTATCCTTTATGCCACGTGGATAAATCATGCTAGGGTTTACGTTTCTGCACCAAATTTTAGCTACTCCTTCAGGAACCTTTGTTCTCAGATGGAGTACTTTTTATTTCCTTCAAGATTTAGTAAAATGTAATA
This sequence comes from Acanthococcus lagerstroemiae, assembly GCA_031841125.1. Classification (NCBI taxonomy): domain Eukaryota; kingdom Metazoa; phylum Arthropoda; class Insecta; order Hemiptera; family Eriococcidae; genus Acanthococcus; species Acanthococcus lagerstroemiae. Next base: position 27,569,524 of record CM063113.1, on the reverse strand, counting down.
CCACTCAAGTTCGTCAACTTGGACACCATGTAAGGTAAGTTGACGAATGGCTTCGGACAAGTTGACGAATGATTTAAAAAATGGCAAAATCAAATGAAAATCGTTTATTTGTTTAAAACAATTTACTCGTACAGAAATCGAATTTATAAGGAATAGGATAAATTTCTTTGCAAGACCACCTTAAAAAATTCTACATGATTCTAAATTATACAGACCGAACAACAATACCGTTATTCATTCGTAGGATGTAGCTCTTTTTCTGATTCAGTTCTTCAGCACTGTCAATTCGAGCAAAATCTAAAAAAGAAATGAACGGAAACAGTAAAATTTTGTTCACTGGCAGATTTTCGTCTGCATGTTGTGGTGGGACGTATGGCGGTGCACGCGTGCCAAACTGGCCTCTATGACACCGCACCCCCCGGCCCTGGAAACTACCCCTTCGATTATCGCGTCAGCGGCCGAAGAGACGCTTTGGGGCCAGGCCCGAGCCCCCATTTCGCCGTGCCGCAACCGGTGCGCGCGTCCTGCAAGAGCCACCATGGGTTTCCCTGCTGACCGAGGTCCGTGCTCCCTGAGCACTAGCCTGTAATTCAGGTCGCCCACAGCCGGATGCGCTGCCTCTTCACTCACCCCTCACTTCCTCTCTTGGTCCGTGTGGCGACAAGGGGGAGCCCTGCCGGAGGGTCCGCAGCGCAGCTGCAACAGCTCTCCTAGTATGGTACGGAGTTATCCTGTTCGATGATGTGGACCGAGCTTGGTTCCACGCCGACCCTCTGCCTCGACCACTCCGTCTGCATCTTCTTCTTCTTCATGATGGCCGAGACAAAGGCCGACACCCGGTTCCAACTGCTTCCGTTCTTCATCATCTCCGGAACCAGAGTGTCTGGCGCGAGACGGCTAATCACGCCGTCGTCTTCATCGCTTCTTCCGCCTGAATCTATCGCCATTGTGGCTGTTCCGCGCCTCTCCTGCTCCCAGACCTCGCACTCAAACAGGGTGTGCCAAGGTGTGTCCTTCACCCGTCGATCACAGTGCGCGCACACGGGACTCGGCGCTATCGACATCCGATGTTGGTACGTGCTGAAACACCCATGACCGCTCAGGACTTGGGTCAGGTGGTAGTTCAGCTCTCCGTGAGTTCTTCCTGCCCATCCATCGAGGTCGCGTATCAGCGCTCGTGTCCCCTCGCCCTTGGAAGAATAGGCGAGCGCGTTCTTCCACGTCCGAGACGTGTCCTGCTTTCTGTTTCGGCTGCTGCTGAGGAACCGGCTGGCGCTGTAGCTGCTCCCTGAGTTCGTGCAGCTCTTCCTGTAACGCCTTGAGCTCCTGCTCATGCCGCGCGACCATCTGCTTCATCTTCTCTTCCATTTCGTTTATTCTCTGATCGCGTAGCTCGAGCTAGTCTTTGAGTCACCGGTTCTCCTTCTGAAGCTTACCCTCCGGCAGCTTCGGTGATGTCGACGACGTCGTCCTCGACACCGGAGTTGTCGTCGCCTCCCGCTCCGATGACGAGGAGGCGACACTCCTACGCTTCTCTTTCTTCTTTTCACTTCCGTTGTCGACAGTCATTTCATCGTTGTTGCGGCCCAGTGTGGTTGGCACCACTGACGGCGGGGCTTGGGTCGCCGCCAGTGCTGGTGCTGATTCGGTTATTCCGGCCAAGTGACCTGGTTCCGACCTCCGGCCGTCGGGGGCTCGAACGTCCTCCCTTTTCTCTTCGTTGTCTTGCATTGAATGAAAAACGGTTTGCCTTTCAGGGCTACGGACAGCCTTCTGGTGCCGGTTTCCAAATGTGAACGGGTCGGCTGAAGTCGCCCTAAGCGTTATAATGCCTTCACGATATGTAACCTATCCATCAGTGCCTCGTCGTTGCAGGGTCTTGCGGTCGATTACGACTGCAGTAGGGCCGCTTGTAACCCTCCTGCAGAAGGCTTCTGTCACGGCTTTGACCTGGTTTGTTCGAGTTTTCCTTCTCTCAGAATAGTTTCAATCTCGGAGTTTTCCTTCTTCTCCCAAGGTCCCTTCTACTGATAGGGGATCCTTGGTAGCCTGTTGCGCTATACTACCTCCATTACGATACCTCCGCGTTGGTGCATCATAGGCACACGCACCTGCGAACGTGGGGTAGCTGCCTCCCTGTCTCGACGTTGTAGGTCGAGGCAAGCGCGCCGACAATGGGTCGGCTCCCTCCTAGCTCGGCAGCCTCCTAATTGTGTTGCTTGGCTGGCACCCCAATCACCACGTGCAGGTGCTAGGTAGGAGTTGGCAAATGCAAATGGTAAGAGGTCGCGCTGGTGCGACGCTACGCTCTCCCTGGCTCCTACATTCGCCCGTTTGAGGGGCAGAATTTCGTCTACGTGGCTACATTTGACTTTTTTAAATCAAAAGTGAAGGTAGCGATTTTAAATATGCGTAGATTTTGACATGTCCATCTCTTTACTTTGGTGCACAACGGAAAAGTTAAAACGTGTGTTTTAGGTGTTCCAAATATTTATGCCCATTTGGAAATTGTATCGGTAATACCATCTCAGCTAAGTAAATCATTAGTTTCATTACCACTATTTTCATGTCATGGCGCATCTCTCTCCTCAGGATCATCGTCCACATCTTCACTAGTAGGAAATAGTCGTTAAAATAGTGACTTCAATGTGGTCTACGTGTGTATTAAGTCTCTTTCAGTTGTAGGCTAAAAATTGTAATCCTTTCCCAAACTTATCGATGCAGTTACTCATGGTGGATTTACATTCAAGTCGGGCGACATCCTCCTCAAACCGACATTTGTCGGTTCGGGGAAAAGTTGTCCGCGACATGTCTGTGATAGGCCTGCAACGAAGTTGGAAAGAAATGTAAATCCGTAGTTGTCGCCGACATTATTTAAAAGTTTGTTCGCGACATGTCGCCGACTCGAATGTAAATCCACCGTCAGCAACACAGCATTCAAGAGTTTGGTATGAGGAGCGTAGAAAGAGAGCTGACTATTTTGGAGTTATACATTAGTCAACCCTGATTCCCAGTAGTCTCGTTGTCCAACCAGAGAGCAGTGCCCCCACTGAACCTTCTATTAGAGGAGATAATGCACGATGGCTATGTAAAGTGATGCATAACCATACAGAAGTCATTCTACAATTGGTTCAGCTCATAATCCGGCCACTGACATTCTCAGTTTCAATTTCTCATCTCCTAGGTACCAAAATTTTAAATTAAGTGTAACATTTTTTTAAATCGAAAATGAACTCAGTGAAACCTATACAACGATGTCCATGTGCCATGTTTTTGAAATTTTGAACCCGCGCCTCTTCAGCTAGCTGGCTGTCTTTCGGTTCAACTTCTTAATCGGGTTGGTTCTTAACAAATTTTCTCCTGCAGTTTTCCAGATTTGATGATGGTATCTCACCATTCGCTTTTTATTTCCTGGTTCCCATTACTAGACGGCTACCCAACGAACTGTTCATAATATTAGGTATCTTACTGGTTCGTTATTTTCAAAGCATTTTCAATAAAAATATATTTTGCTCTCGGAGGGGTAATTGCCCCCAGTGCCCTTCTTGTGTATCTGTGCTTGTTAATTACCGAGACCTGAGGCTCATGTATAGATATTTATTTATTTATTTATTTATTTAGGTCCCTCCAACAGCCGAAGCCAATTATAGGAGGGACCGTTACAATAAGAATTATAAAAGAGAAATAAAAAAAAATGGAATGAAACTAATAGAAGTAAAAAATCATAAAAAATGAAAAAGTAAATAAAAGTAGAAGTAAAAAATAATAAAAAATGAAAAAGTAAATAAAATTAAAAGTAAATAATAGTAATAATAAATGAAGGAAAAACTGATAATAATAATAATAATAATAATAATAAAACAATATAGTATGTATAATATAAATATAATAAATAATAAATGTGCCGCACGTCCGCTATCCCACAGCTCCCCATCCCTCCACTAACCGCTTAAACGCTGATCTAGGCATACTATACATGTCAGCGCAAGTACACTCTGTCAAAAAATCATTCGTAATTTTCATGATGTTGTTTAATGGCGAAAATTCCATTTTAGTGGTGCGATATTTTTTCAGAGAGAAGTATTTTTTGTATCTAGATTGTATTTTTGAGGCCCAAATATTTATTTCTATAAGTAGTTTTTCATCGTTAATGTTACCGTGAATTAGATCATATAGAAACATTATTGCTGTTTTTTCTCTTCGTTTTCTTAGAGATTCAATTTCATATCCAGCCAAAATTTCAGAATAGGGTATGTTTTCAGGGTCAGGGTAGTATTCAAAATCTTTAAAATAAACGTACCTCAGAAATCTATTTTGTATTTTTTTGAGGGTATGTGGAAACCAAACTAAAACTCCGAATTCCAGAAGTGATCTAACAAAAGAAAAATATAGTATTTTCAAGGTGCTAGTTTTTTTGAAGTTCGCTGAGTTCCTGACAATGAAGTACGCCATTCTTCTCGCCCTAGACATAACACTTTCAATGTGATCGTGAAAGGTCAACTCCCTGTCCAAAAGGATGCCCAAATCTCTGATCTTATCTGACCTAGTTAGTTTTTTTCCCAATATAGCGTACTCGTATTCGATGTATTGCTTTTTTCGAGTGAAAGTAGTATAAGTGCATTTCCCAACGTTTAACGAAAGCCTATTTTCAATGCTCCAGCGCGCGAGTCTATCTAAATCTTTTTGCAGGCTTTCAAAATCTGTGTGGTGTTTTATTGAACGGTACATTTTTACATCATCAGCGTACATCAGTATTTCCGAGTCTTGGATCACTGAAGGCAAGTCGTTAACGAATAGTAAAAATAGCAAGGGACCAAGATTTGAGCCTTGTGGCACTCCAGATGGGCATGCAAATTTTTCCGATGTACGACCCCTGTACGAAACATACTGTACCCTACCAGTAAGATATGACCAAAAGAAGTCACATAAATTATCTGAAAATCCTAAATCATTGAGCTTTTTCTTCAGAATCCTATGATTTACAGAATCGAATGCTTTTTGAAAATCAGTATAAATAACATCTACTGATATACCTTCGTCCATACTTCGATTTATATATTCTATAAAATTTATTAGGTTCGTATTTATCGATCTTCCTCCTACAAAACCATGCTGACTAGATGATATAAGGCATTTCAATTTGGGGTATAGATAGTTGTAAATGATCATTTCGAAAACTTTCGCTGGCATTGGGATTAAGGATATTGGTCTGTAGTTGGTTACGTTTTCATATGGCTCTTTCTTTGGGATTGGGACTACTTTAGAACATTTCCATGCTGTAGGGAAGACACAGTTCGATATACTGAGATTGTACAAGTAGGTTAAGGGTTCTATCAGAAATTCTCCGATCCCCTTATAAACGTATGAAGGAACATTGTCCGGGCCTAGGGAGTGTTTTACTTTTAATTGTGAAATTGCCATCTTTACGTCTTTTGGCAAAATACGGGTAATGAAGATTGGGGCGCAAGAGGGGGGACATGGTGCAACTGTGACTGGGGACACTACATCTTCCAACACGTATACAGAATGAAAAAATTCAGCGAATGCTGAAGTCATTTCATCTCCCTCTCTTACTATTCCCTTCATATCCTTGAGGAAATTAGAACTCCCATGCTTGTATCTTTAAAGTAAACGTGCAATGCTCTAATGTATGTACTATGTTTTCATGTGTTTCAGGTGAGTGTCGATTTCTGATTGACCATGGTTGCGAAACTAACAATGTATTTGTAAGTAGCTTGCAATATTAGTATTTTCATGGAAAACATTCAATTAAAATATCTCGCTCTGAGAGAGGTAACCGCTTCCTTTGCCCTTCCGGTAACTCCGAGCATGATTTAAATTTTATGCTAATTCTTGTTAGCAAGAACAGAAATCTTTTGAATGCATTCGCTTTTATATAATTTTAAATAACGAAAAGACAAGAGGAAGACAAAATACTCTGATTCTTGAAGGGTATGAATGAGAGAATCGTTTACTGCGAAAAAATCACTGGGTCCAGAGGAGAATTTTTGTGGACAATTGAAAAGAATATGAACATTTTTGTACGTAATTCTTAATCAAACTCGATTTTGTTGTATATGGAACGGTTTTTTTTTCAGTTGTCTGAAATATCTTATTTCAGGGTATCTACTGGCCTGAAAAGTCATGATATTTCAACCAAAACTCAAAAAAGTCATGATATATTTCATCATGTCATAGTTCACAATATTTCCATTACCAAAAAAAATGTCAGTATTATAAAAATATTGAGTGAATATTTATCATGGAAGTTTAGGGCGCTCTGTATTGGACCTCTGGTGAGGTGCGAAGCACCGAGTTCCCTCCCCCCTCCCCTTCCACTTCCTTTTTACATCCCCCATGATATTCATGAAAAATATCTTGAAAAGTCATGATATTTTGTTTCCCAAATCCAGTAAACACCTTGTATTTTCGCCTATCCATGGAAATCGGTTTTCGCTCAAGTATACCCATGGCTGGAAGAAAAATAAAGTTCCATGGAAATGTCAACCACTGAACTGAATTGTCACCATGAAGAGCTAAATCATACGGACTGGCTTTGTGTCGGGGGAGCGTTACCTTACGGTTTCCGATCAAGTATACCCAGTAGTAAAAGCATATGAAATGCGAAAACTTCATGAAAATGTCCTAATAAACCGTGATCAGTGTTGACAAGTCTGAGAGGAGTTTTGCCGATTTCAAAAAGTTTTAATCAACTATAAAAAATCGTCGACTATATAAAGTCGTATGTTTGTCTGTGTGTTTGTTTGTCTGTTTTTTCGAGGTTGGCGGGGGAAACATAACAGATGGAGGGGGGTTCGTACTTTCTGGATGTGTTTGTACGAATCTGGAATAGGTTTTAGGCTATGAAAAATTTCGGTACCGTGTTAGTTGCACCATTTATAACTCAACGCCCGACACTATTATGACTCAAAAAGAGTGTTATTGGCTGCTACTTTTCTAGATCGGGAACTGATAGACTTTATTTAGAAATTCACTAAAACCGACTGAGACATGTTAGCCGTAACTACTTTTCTTCGACCACCTCCCCTCCCGTCCATTTCACTCCTGTTGGTTTCCGTGTTGGTGTATCGTCGTACTTTGAAGGCGTAACACCCTGTCTGTTCATATCTTTCTAACTGGCCGATTAGCTCCTTACATTTCTGCGTGTGCTATTGTATCGCATGCCTGGTTCTATAGAGCTTGAACGGCCGAAAATTTACCAAACTGACAAAAATTGACCACCAAAAACAAGCTCTGCTAAACCATTCACCGAAACCTACCAACATTGACCGGAAATGATCAAAAACTACCGAATTGAACGTGAACCAAAACGACAAATAATAACCGAATATGAAAAACCCTCAATTAAATTTTGTCAAAATTGACCAGAAAGAATCCGGAATAACCGAAACTAAACATGGCCAAAAGTAACTGGATCCAGCCAAATAGGGTCAACCAAATGAAAAACTGAGTCTAAAGTCAATCAAAAAGAAACAAAAATAAGTTACACTAAACATTAATTTCAAGAACGGCCACTAATAATTTAAAAAAATACGTAAATGACTAAATCAAGCCGAAATCTATCAAATATAATGAAAAAAAAATCAAAGAACAGCTACGTCAAACATCAAAGACCATGAGATTTTTTTTTTGTTGTGGGACGTATGGCGATGCACGCATGCCAAAGTGGCCCCTGAGACACCGCACCCCCGGCACCGGAAACTACCCTTTCGGGCATCGCATCAGTACCGAGGGGAACGTTTGGGGCCGGGCCCGAGCCCCCATTTCTCCTGGCCGGAACGGTGCGCGCGTCCTGCCAGGGCCACCACGGGGTTCCCTACTGACCGAGGTCCGCGCTCCCAGAGCACTCGCCTGGAAATTTCAGGTCCCCCGCAGCCGGACGCGCTGCCTCTTCCTCTTCACTCATTCATCGTGTGAGACTCTTCCAAGCTCCAGCCCTTGCACTGCGGGCGAGCTCTGCTCCAGCCCTGGTGCTACGGGCGAGCTTCGCTGGATGGTATCCGCCGCCGCAATAGCAGCAGCAACATCCGCTTCTCCTCCTTGCGTCCTTTGTCTCGACCACTCAGCCTCCATCTTCCGTCGCATGATGGCCGAAACGAAACCCGACACCCGGTTCCAACCGCTTCGGCTCCTCAACAGCTCCGGGACGAAGGTGTCCGGCGCAAGACGGTCGATCACGCCGTCTCCGGGATCGATCATGACCGCCCCGCGCCTCACCTCCTCCCAGGCGTCGCACTCGAACAGCGTATGCCACGGCGTGTCCTCCTCTCCGCTTGCACAATAGGTGCACTCTGCGCTTGCTGCCAACCCCATCCGGTACAGGTATGACCCGAAGCAGCCGTGTCCGCTCAAGACCTGGGTTAGGTGGAAGTTCAGGCTTCCGTGCTTCCTACCTAACCACAGGTCGAGCTCGCCGATCAGCTCCCGAGTCCACTCGCCTTTCGAAGACTGGGCGAGCCTCTCCGTCCATCGCTGAAGCGTGGTCAGCTGAATGCCACGCTTCGCCCGGAGTGCCTCCTGCCGCGTCCTCGCCTTCTTCTGCGCCTTGTAGGAATGCGCCAACTCGTCGACCTTCAGCTCGATGGGTGGAAAGCGCGCCAGCACGCCTACCGCCTCCGTTGACACGGTGCGATACGCGCTGACGCACCTTAGCGCGACTCTCCGCTGTACCTTCTCCAGCTCCACTCTCCGGTACGGGATCTGGACGGCGTCCGCGAATACCGGTGCGCCGTACGTCAGGACCGACAGCACGACGTTCGCGTACAGCCTCCGCTTCTGCTCCCGCGGGCCGCCCAGGTTCGCCATCAGTCGCGACAGCTGCCCGGCGACCCGGTCCGCCTTCTCCGCCGCTCTCCGGAAGTGCTCGCGGAACGACAGCTTCCCGTCGAACCACAGCCCCAGGTACTTCAGCGCCGGGCGTGGCGCGATCCTCTCGCCTTTCAGCACGAACGTTGGTTGGTCGTACTTGCGGCGCGTCGTGAAGAGAACTGCCTCCGTCTTCTGCACCGCCAAGCACAATCCCGCCGCCTCGATCCATCCGGTCAGCAACTCCAACGCCCGGTTGACTTTGGTCGCGACCTCCGCTGTTGTTGCGGCTTGGCACACCACCAGCGTGTCATCGGCATAACAGATGAGTTTCACGCCTGGTGGGACCGCCAGCCGCAGCAACCCGTTGAAGGCGACGTTCCACAGGATGGGTCCAAGGACCGACCCCTGAGGAACGCCACACGTCATCGATAGAAAAAGATCAAGTACAAGTTGAATCAAACATTACTAAACACAATTAAGAAGATCAACACTGATATAGAATCACAAAAACAGTCAAAGACGACAAAAAATAGCCGAATGACCTAATCAGTCAATTAGTGAGAGAGACTAAAAAGGAGCTGAACCCCTAGAATTGCCACAATGAGCATATCTCACTAAATTTAACCAAAAATGACCCACAAAAAATGTGAAGGTAACCAATACGAACCGAAAACAACCTAAACCACACATGGCCAGAAATGATTGCCCAGTATACAAAATTTGATGAAAATTCACCAAAATAACCGACATCAAATAATCAAAAATATAAAAACTATCTAATATTACTAAATTGGACCATAGTCGATTAATTTCGACCGAATTTGAGTGACAACTAAATACGTCACCGAACCATACATAACTTATGATCAAATCTGACCAAAATCGATCGAACCCGAAATGGAAACTTCACGCGAAAAACAACTCATCAAACATTGCGGTCAAACAGGCCAGATCGCAGCAGCCGACTGGAGGACAAGATACACCAGGCCTGCCATACGGTATTACCTCTTACGTGTAACTTAGCCATAAAAACTTCGGTTGTAAGAGGACTGTGCACTGATAATGGTGTAAAATTTGAAAAGTTCAACAATAAAAATTTACTATCGAAAGTGAAAAGCTTTCTTTTGAAGTAAAAACAACAACAACAAAGCTCAGATTTTTATATTTTTGTAAAATTTTAATAAATACGAATAACTGAAATGATCTATACCGTTATATAGTGAAACGAACGAGCTGAACCGACAAAAACGAAAATGAACATCCATCCGAATGAAAAATATGTCTATCGTAGGTAGTATTTACTGTTTTATTACTGAGAAAGCTGAATTTGGCTCGCGTCAAAAAATCGTAAAATAAAAACAAACGCGTTCGAGTCTTATATACGAAATTTATTATTTTTCGAGCCACCGAGGAAAAGTATACGCAGAACAAAATACGAAAACTCTTTCCAATTCTTCAAGTTTATAAAAAGTTATTGCGCGCGCTAAATCTTCTCCAGTCTGAGTGAAAACTAAAAATAAATAAATAAATTTAAAGTTAATCTATTTTCTTTTGCAGTTCCTTTTTATTTTCTTGTTTTTCATCCACTTGGTTTGATAAGTGCTTTAGTATTTGGCTGTATTATTACAGTTTATTTTTTCTTTATTCTGGTTATAGATTTTGTGTTCGCTTGCTTACTTTCATTTTGGGATCATACTTTCATTTTGGGGTCATGGTGTGTTAAAAAGCGAGAAATACATATTTTTTTGAAGTATGAATGGACGCGCTGCGTGTTCAATGTTCGTAGTACGTATTTTTTGATGAGTATAATTACAGGACATTGACAAAGTTCGCAGGTGGGTCTGGGAGATGACCTTCACAGGAACTCGGATCTAGAATATATTTCTGTTTTCAAACCAGCCTGAAGGGAATCAGTTTGGAATGAGATACGGCTGTAGAATCTCTAGTTGGGGTCAGTAAGTATAGTGCCGGTGTTGAATAGTTTTACATGTGTGCTACGTAAATTTTGGTGGCCGGGGACAAAGAAATTCACAAGGATGGATCAGTATCATTTTAAGGGCTTTTCGGGAGACAGTGAAGTAGGTTAGGCCTATGTAACATAATTATGGTGCCATGGTTGAGAGGAATGGGAAGAAAAAAAAACGTAGTGAAATGAAAAAATTAGTTAGAAAAGGACCCGCCAAGATATTAACGACTATGATTCAAAAATCATAGATAAAATAATAAAGGATAGTGGCTCAACAAATAAGGTGAAAAAACAAATTAAAAAAGGCACTCACATGCTCCTGAAGATGAAAGATGAGAAAGGTAACACTGCGTTTGATAGAACAAAAATCTCAAAAACAGCTACAAACTTCTGCAAAAATCTGTATGCAATCAATAAATCTGAAAACCAAGCATCATGGTCTAATAAAACCATAAATAATGAACCAATTCTGCCACTCCTATAGGAAGAAATTTCTCAAGCCGTAAAAGTCCTAAAATCCAACAAAGCACTCGGACCCGATTAGATAGACAATGCAATTGTAGAATTCCGGTCAGAAAGCCTAAGCACTCCATTAACAAGAATATTCAATAAAATAATCGAAACATTCACCATACTTTCCCAATGGCACCCCTCAGAAATAATTCTCCTTTTCAAAAAAGACGACCGTGCCGACATAAATAACTCCCGTCTAAAAGAAGCCTATCATCTGACCTGGAAAAATTATTCATGAAAGTTATAAAAGAGCTGCATAATAAACATTCTCGATTTTTAGCAGCCGGTCGAACCAGGCGGATTCAGAAAAAACTTCACCATTGTTGCCCATGTACAAACTCTAAATCAACTGATTGAAAAAACCAAGGAATACAATATGGAAATATGGGTAATGTTTATCGACTTCAAATGGGAAGAGAGGTACTGGGGTAATTTTAACAGACAAGGAAGAAAATATATTCGTGAACTTATTTTTTCAGGGGACCAATGTTGCTATTGTAATATGAGTGTTCGTGTAGGTAGGACGAAAATGAATTTGTATTCTGAATTTGGATGATTCAGCAAATTAGAACGCTGCATTTTGGGCTAGAATAACATAAGTGAACTTTGATCGAAAAACGACGAAATTTAGGTATCACTTACGCTGTGAAATTTCAAATGATTGAGACATTGTTCAAGATTCTTTGAGGGTGGATTGAAAATCTTGAAGATTCTTCCGAACTTGTTTACGCACTCTTGTACACATGTTTTAGACTATTCCGGATACTTCCAGGTATAGTAAATCCTCTTTCAAACATATTCATGATTCTTCGAGACTCCTCAAGACTTCTTTCAAACTTGTTAAGATTCGTTTAATACTGTTCAGACTTTCTGAAGACTCTTTTATACTAATTTGAGATTCTTTAGAACTCATTCAGATAAGCTTCCAACATTTCCAGACATATGAAGACATTTCGAAGCTTTTTCAAACCCATGCACGGTTATCTTCGAAACTCTTTTGAACTCGTGTAAAGCGTCTTCATGATTCAGACTTCTTTGTTATATTTCTACACAGAGTTTATAAAGTTTAAGTTTGAAAAAGTCTAGAAGAGCGTCCAAAAGTCGAAAAGTGTTGCCCTTAGGTGGAAGCATCTTGAACTTAAAACATGTACTTAGGCAAGATCCGTGAAGAAGGCTCGAAGCGTCTCAAAACGTTTTAAACAAATCCGCAAATTACTGAAAATTTTCAGTCGAAGCTGGAGTATCCTAGATGAGTCCGGGAGAGTGTTGAAGAATCTTGCACATTCACTTCTGAATGAGTGTTGAGTATTCTCAAAACTGCCTGGAGGAGTTTTAAATAGGCTTACCCGTGTGTGGAAGCATCTTGAGGTGCCCGAAAATCGTGAACTATGAAAGACAACACGGATAGAACTTGATGCAATTATGTTATTAATTTACTCGCGTACTATCTGGTGCTAGCTGTAGTTCGCAAACCCGTTTTCCAGAGTTGACAGATTCTGCAATTCTGACCCACCGTTGGCAAAGTCAGATCGACAGCTGGCGAAATATCAGAAGTGTCGATTTCATAAATTTTCATTAGTTACCAGAATCACCTTCTCAGTTGGTAAAATTATGTTGTCTCTCACCTTCCTTCCTCTCCTCGGAAAAGTCATCTCGGAACTTCCTTGCTAATAATGAGATTTAACATGTTGTACGATTCACTGTTGTTGAACTCTCCTTTAGAAATAACTAATTATTTTCATTTTAAAACAACTCTCAAACGTAGCAGAATTGTCACGTGGAATAACTATGGAGGGAACAAGAATAGATTTAGGGAAACGGGTCAGTATTTGCAGCCCTCGATAATGTCAGAAAATCAAAATTCCCATCCGAACAGCATGTCTTGGTAATGTACATGATGATGATGATGATGATAAGGTTATCAGTCTTACAACCGATTTGATGCAGCTCTCCATTTCTCTCTATCTTGTGAAAGTTCTTTCATTTCGTAATAACACTTACATTTGACATCCTTGATTATCTGTTGAACATACTGGAATCTTTGCCGACCCCTACCCAATTCTTTCCTTCCACTCGTCCTTCTAGCAGCAATGATATTATTAAAGTCATCTCGGAACTTCCTTGCTAATAATGAGATTTAACATGTTGTACGACTCACTGTTGTTGAACTCTCCTTTAGAAATAACTAATTATTTTCATTTTAAAACAACTCTCAAACGTAGCAGAATTGCCACGTGGAATAACTATGGAGGGAACGAGAATAGATTTAGGGAAACGGGTCAGTATTTGCAGCCCTCGATAATGTCAGAAAATCAAAATTCCCATCCGAACAGCATGTTATGCCATATTAGTTTATCTCTTCTCTTCAGACAATTCTAGATATCCATTTTACCTCCTACTCTGTTAAGTAAGTACTTCCTAATTTCTTGCCTTATCCGTCCATTTGATGCTAAGTATCCTCCTATAGCACCACATCAAGCTTCGATCCTACTCTTCTACCGTTTTCCTATGGTCCAGGTTTCACATCCATACAAGGTTACACTCCAAATGTAGGTTTTCAAGAACAATTTCTTGATTTCCAGATTTAATTTTGATTTGAAAAGATTTCTTTTCCGATAAAGTGTTAATTTTGCTTGTGCTATTCTACTACTAATATCCCTTTTACTCCTTCCATCTGTTGTTATTTTACTCCCTAAATAGCAAAATTCGGTTACTTCCTCAATCTTTTCCTGCCCAATATCTATATTTAAGCTATCATGTTCACATCGATTGTATACGATTACTTCAGTTTAATTTTTGTTCATTCTCATACGATATTCTATGCTTAAAATCTCCTTCATTCCATTTAAAATGTTTTCCGAATCAATACTCCTTTCAGCTAATAAGACAATATCATCTGCAAACCTGAGCATCTTACTCGCTCTCCATGTATACTGATACTTGCTTCAAATTTTTCTTTTATTTCTTCTATTGCCCACTCCATGTACAAATTAGATAATACTGGAGATACGGAGCACCCCTGCCTTACACCTTCGTCTGTATTAGCCTCCCCTTCCTTCTTTCTATTCTTAATGTGGCTTTCTGTGTTTATATAAGCTTAAAATAACTTGTCTTTGTTTTAATTTTATTCCTATATTTTTTAGAGTATAAAATATTTTATCCCATTTAACTTTGTCAAACGCTTTTTCAATATCAGCGAATGTCATACATGCGCATCCTGCCCCTTTTTGAGTCTCCCATCTACAATTAATCTGAAAGCTAATACTGCTTCATTAGCATCTCTACTTTTTCTAAATCCAAACTGTTCATCTCCTAATTTTGCATCCATTATATTCTTAATTCTCCTGTAAATTATTCTAGTTAATAGAAGACTAATTGTTCAATAATTTTCCCACCTGCCTGCTCCTGCTTTTTTGGGTATAGTTACCTTTTTTTCCTAAGTTCTGTTATAATTTAGCTAATATCTCATCACTCCTGGAGCTTTCCCTTTCGTTAAACCGCGCAATGCTTTGTCAAATTCACCTCTTAAAATTAAGTCTCCCCTCTCATATCTTCTTCCACAGCTTTCTCCCTCCCAATTCTTATCTCTTCATCCCCATCATTACTATCTAGTCCTTTTAAATACTCTACCCAGCTTTCCAATTTTCCTTCAGCTGTGTAAATAGGCTCTTCCTCCTCTTTTGTTATTTTACTTGCTTTCTTCCTTCTTTCTCCAAACTCCATTTTTACTTTTCTGTGGGCCAAGTCCATTTGTCCTTTATTCATAAACTCTTCTATCTTATCATTCTTTTTATTTCATCCATTCTTCCTTTGCCTTTTTACACTCTCTCTTTATTTCATTCCTTAATCTGTGATAAGCTAATCTACGAGTACCTTCCCTATCGTTTACATTCTTGTATTTTCTTCGTTCATCCATCTGTCTGAGGATTTCCTCCTTCATCCATGGTTTCTTTTCTTCTCTCTTAGTTTCACCTAGATTTTCTTCTGCTGACTTTATTATTCCCCCCTTTATTAATTTCCTGTGTTTTATCAACCTGTAATTCTGATACAATATCCTCTTGATATTTCTCTCTAGTATTAATATTTTTCAACTGTTTCAAATTCAATCTTTTTACTTCTTCGTTTCTACCAAATTTCTTCAATTTAAACCTGCATTCAGGGCCGTGCAGAGGAAATCCCGGCCCTGAGTGGGGGGGTATAAAAAGCAGATAAGAGCAAAGAAAATTGAAATACAATTTTTTTAGTGCCCTTTTTGTGAAAGCAGATTTTTTTAGCACAGGCGGGCCCTTAGCGGGCCCCTCAAAAAACTCGGGCCCGGGGGAAACCTCTCCTCCCCCCTCTGCACAGGCCTGCTTGCATTTCATTATTACCAAGTTATGATTACTATAAGCTTTACAGTCCAATATTTGATTCCTGAAACGTTGTTTTGTAATAATATAATCAATTTGATATCTACCTTCATTACCTGGACTCTTCCATGTATACCTTCTTCTATAATGATTTTGAAATTGAGTATTTCTTATAACTAAGTTATACTTCGCACAAAACTGTATCAAACGCTCTGCTCTTTCATTTCTCATTCCCAATCAAAAATCCCTGACTATATTACTCTCTTCGCCTTCGTCAATTCTAGCATTCCAATCACCCAAAACAATAAGATTCTCTTCGCCTCTGACATGCTTCCTAAGTCCTTCTAATTCTTCATATACTTGCTCAAGTTCTTCGTCCTCGTGAGTATTAGTAGTCATATATACTTGTATTGTAATGTACGTATAAAGGGCTAATCATTCTCCGCAAACCTACTTCATTTTCTTGACGTTTCTGAGGTAGTTACGAAAACTTTGTAAGAGACTTTTTCTTACGAGGAATTCGTTGAGATAAATTTTTTTTTCTCGAAAATCTTTCATTCTGTACCTAGGATAGTGGAAACCTGAACTGAGACTTTATCCTTGAATAGAGACAACATAAAGCTGTAAGAATGGTATTACAGGAGCTTGCATATTACGACGCATCCTGATTCTGTTTTGCCTTGTCAGTACTCATTTAGAGTCTCGTCAAGGCTTTATTCAAAACCTAACCTAGACTAGTACAGGTGCCACTAACTCATTCCAGTCATGATCACCTTGGCAAGGTTCGTGAGATTTATTCACGCATATTTACTCTACGTTTCATTCCAACTTTTTTAAAAGTACACCTTACGAACCATTCGTAGTTACAACTCAATCAAAAGTAAACTTTCAGCGAAGACCAAGACGGAGGCCTGGCAGAGCTGTATACAACCAGTGTTAGTATAGGGGGCCCAAACTTGGGCGTTAACCAAGGGTAGTGTAAACAGGCTGCGTACCTACTACACAAACCGTTTTGGAACGCAGTATGTTGAACATAAAGAAAAAGATGGGGTAATGCTTTCGGAAATGAGGGCAAGTTGGATGAAAGATTAAAAGTAAAATATAACATGAATATGAATAAAAATAAAACAAAAATCGTCACTCTCTTTTCGCGGAAGTCAATATTTTCTGTGGGCGGTAGCACACACACTTTTCGTTGCTACAACCTCATTTTTTGACGTGTGTTTAAATGCATCCCCTAAAAATATAACATACGAAATCAAAGGATTAAAACTCATATACGCTGGTTATATGGTCAAGTAGGAAGGGGTGGGATCGAAATGAAGAAATAGGCGAAATCACGGAGAAGTACTAACTATCACAATATAAGAAAATATTAAAGGGAGGTAAAAATACTCCACGGATGAATAATACAATGCACACATAAATATGAGGAGACCACAACAAAGAAATTATTTAACGGAAGAAAGGAACATCGCATAATGATTGAAAATGAGCATTAAATTTTAAAATTTTAATCAGGAAGAAGCGCACGACTTGCGAGTTTCGGCCGTCCGCGC
This sequence comes from Acanthococcus lagerstroemiae, assembly GCA_031841125.1. Lineage (NCBI taxonomy): Eukaryota > Metazoa > Arthropoda > Insecta > Hemiptera > Eriococcidae > Acanthococcus > Acanthococcus lagerstroemiae. The sequence goes on along the minus strand of CM063113.1, from coordinate 27,552,308 downwards.
TTCCGTTTTCTACCTAACAGAACCTCCTTAGCCTCAGGTAGTATCATGTTTTGAAGAATGTTGAAAATTCTCTGACATGTCTGCAAGAGTCTTGTTGGATTTGAAGGAAGTCGTAGCAGACCTGATATATAGTCTTGGACGAGCCCAGAAGAGGGTTAATGAGTCTTGAACGTGTCTAGAAGAGTGTTGAACATTCTTAACTTCTTTAAAAGAATTTTAATAGTTCTCCAACATGTCTGCAAGACTCGCAAAGAAATTTCAGACTTTTTTGGAATTTGAAGGAAGTATTCAGAAGTCTTAGTAGACGTGGAATTATTTTGGGTGAGTCTGGAAGAGGGTTAAGGAGTCTTCGCATGTTGTGGTAACCGAGCGTTTGGGCCTGGGAAGACACAGGGAAACGTCGGTTTGGATGGGAACCACTGCAGATGCCTCGACTAGCTAGAGCCGTCTACAGGGCACAGATAGGACACTCGGACTTTGGTTAAGATCGATCGTATTGGAGTGGCGACGAGGTAACCCAGGGTTGGAAGGGTTCTGAGTTGTCGAGGTGGCCTCAAACACTTGGTCTTACCTTAGTCAGAAGGCATGTAAAGCAAAAGCCAAAGTGCGAGATAACGTGTATTTATTATCCTCTACTCTATAACGTTACGTGTTTCCTTCGAGAACTAAGTTTTATGGCGAGTTGGCGTGGATCTTCGACGTTGCTCGGCGGGCGAATCAGATGTCCTGGGATGAGCGTCAGGTGAACAAAACGGAGAAGATGTCCTCGACGTTTGGCCACGTGGGATCCTTGGATGGTACGATCGTCACACTCGAGAGTTTGGAATATCGGGTTGATTCGAAACTACGTAAATACGTTCGACGGAAGATGCTGTTAGTTTCACGCGAACTCAGCCGTGTAAAAACCTCACGCGCACAAAAAGCAAAATATGACCCACAACTAGTTCCAAATTTGGGATAACGTGGCGGAATATTATTACCCGAAGACGTCCCGGAACCGAGTCCTTGCTGCCGCTATTTCTCGTACAACCATCGGTTAGTTTTCCCCCTCTCTGGATAGGAATAGGAAATCACAGAAAAAGTGGAAAAATCGATGAAATAGGAAAATAACGATAGGAATATTTATATCAGGAACGTACAGGTAAAGACAGGAATTAACAGGTTAGGATAAGTGAGAGAAAGAAACTAGTTTGTCATCTCTATCGCATTATACGATATCGATGCCTCGGTCGTCCGGAGCTAGCGGAGCTAGGTTACCACAATGTCTAGGAGAATCTGAAAGAGTGTGAATATGATTTGAAGAATCTTGAAGATACTCAATCATGCCTACGTGAATCTTAAAGAAGTATTGAAGAATTTGATATAATACTGTAGGTATCCGCATATGATTATCGCATGACTTGACGTCGCTGCAGACTTTCGTTCATAGAAATTAAATTTGGGTGCGTAATCCTCCGTTTGTATTCTGCGATAAATATTGTAAATTCGTGTTTTTTCTCCGTTAGTATTCCTCCATTCTAGCACTCGATTTTCTCCGTGCTTAATATTACTTCCCTTAATCCAATACCTCTGAGAAACTGCAGATCAAATTTTTTCGATTCGCCGTGACAATGGATTTTTGCATCAGTTAACCATATTATGGAGCGAGTGGGAAAATGTCAACTCGTTACAGAAACACGAAAGCTCTGAAGCAGGTCGCAGGTTATGACTATTCCCACAGGTCACGTGGGCGGTAACCTCTTAAGGACGCTTGTTGCATTCGCCGCGCCGTTGATTACAAGCGACGCAACCAGCATCACATCACGACTTCCTTGTAAATGAAATTACGCGCACGTACCTACATCTTACTTTGGTTTTCCACTCCACCAGGTGAAGTTACTCAAGGGTCAGCGAGTGTACTCACGATTACGCAGACCACTCCTGAGGCCAAGCACGAGTACATTTGCTCATGTTTTGGAAATTACAAATAGCGAAACGAATCGCTTGGACCTGCCAACGAAAATGGTTACCGAGTCCTCGTCTGTTTCGTTATATTCGTATAAATATGGCCGGCCGTACTTTTAATTATCGAAAACTGAACTTTCTTCTCGAATTGGCCTGGAAACTTTTTCGTTCGACTGAGAAACAAGCCGAACGCCAAACGCGACTGGGAAAAGCGAAACATTAATTTGTATCAAAAAATTTGTTTAAGTTTTTAATTATTTTCTGCGCAGTATAGGTGAGGAGGGAGGAGAGAGAGAGAGAGAGAGAGAAAAGCGAAGTTAAAGGGAAACACCAAAAACCTTTTAATTTTAATCGTTTCGCGACGAATATTTGGAAACGATGCGGGACTATTAGCGTTTACTTTTTCCTTTACGTATATTTGTTAGCGTCTTTAGGCGTGCCACAGTTTGGTGTTGGAACAGTTGAGAACTGCGAGGGGGTCACTGTGACACTGCAGGGCTGGGGGTCGACCAACTTCGGTGTACATTCAGCCAGCCCACTGGCCTTGCTGACCTTGCGGAGACCCAAAATAACGCCAGTTTTAGCCGTTCAGGTCACCTGGCACTGAATTATTCAATTCGAACACCGTTGTAACTCCATGTTATACTAATTCCGTCATCGGATTTCGCTGTTTCCATTTTCAGCCCGGTAGGCACGAGTGTGGACAACCGTTTTCGTAACCCTTTTCTAGTTTTCTCTCGCTTTTCGCTCGCCATCTCTCTTCCTCTGCCTCTTTTTCTATTTATAGTCCGCGAATTACGTATACATAAAAAAGCTCCAGTCAGACCTCGGTTTAATTGATTTTGGTTGTTCGTTATTCGCAACAGCTCGCTTCCTCCGGACCACCTCGTGCACTATCCTCGTTAGCAAAGCTTTCGCCGAGAAGGTACCGTACATACCCCTCCCCCCGCTCCCTCCGAAATACTGTTTTTATAGAAGGTTTTTGCCAACGTGCCTCGAGCGTAGCTGTGTAAAAGTGAATTCAAAAAATTAGCTCGACACTGGCTCCGTGATTGCGTACTGACAGTCCTCCTAGGTCCCAGAGCAGGTCTATCCTCGGGGGAGCTAAGAGTACACCGGACGTGATTTTGGCTTTAGATCTGCAAGTTGACCCTTGAATCAGAGAGGGTGTCTACGGTACAGAGGATCTGCCAGGTACGAAAGTCGGGGAAAAGTTGCAATTTCTATGAATGGGTCATAACAACATGAGAAATTCACGATTGTTTCTATGATGCCCCGAAGAAGAAGAATTTCCACACGTAAAAATACGAAAAATATTCATAAAACGTAATCGTGGATTTTCGTTCGAAAGTTATAAAAACCGGATTTCTGAGTACGAAAACCCATGGAAAAGCTTCGATCTTTCATTTTGTAATTGTGGTGGATATTCTGCAGTTTTGTGACACGATTCTGTTGTTGTGAAATGATTGATAAGGCTTGCCAAATTTGGATTTTGAATATCACTTGGGGACTTAGCTCGTCAGAAACCCGAGCCCAACAGTCTTGCCGACACTACTAATTTTTGAGAATACTAGAATCTAACTGGCTGACTGATTCTGGTGAGTTGCGGACTCCACTGGTGGAGCGTGTGGCAGTGCACGCATGCCAAATTGGCTCCTCAGACACCGTATCCTTGGCCCCGGAAACTTCCCTTTCGAGTATCGCCCCAGTGACAGAAGGACGTCTTGAGGCTGCCCCGGTCCCTCGTTTCGCCTCTCCGCTTCGAATTCGCGCTGTCCAGAGCCACTGTGAGACACCTTACTGACCGAGGCAACACTCACCCGGCATTAATCTGGAATTTGGGTGCACCACAGCCGGACGCGCTTCCTTCCTTCACCCCTCACCTCCTCGTTTTGGTACGTGTGGCGACGCAGTAAGGTGGTGACTGCGGAATGAACCATGCCGAGGGATCCGCCGCAGCTAGCTACTCTAGGATGGTACAGAGTCGTTTTTTTGACTGTGAGCCGATCTTTATTCGTCTACCCTTTGCCTCGACCTCTCTCTGTTTGCATCTTTGGTGATTCGTGGAATGTCTGGCTAACTAATTGGTTGGTTAACTGATTCGGAGATGGGCTGGATCTTAAGCCTTGTGCTTTGAGATCACTATCTGCAGATAATTTAAGAAACAGGCTCACCATGCGGTACTACTCTCGACTAAGACCACAGGACCACAAGAGACGAGTCTCATTAAGGGTACTCCACTGATGATGGCATAACAGCCGAAAGTGCTCTGGAATACAGAAGAGGAAAAAATGAATTGGCACACCCCACACGTGGAAATTGAAAAAGATTACGAATTCGGGTCAAGAGATTATTTTGAAAAAAAATAACCTTAGATCGTGAAAAATGTCATAATATGAAGACACTTTCTGCAAACTGAGATAAGTCCATTTTAGTAAATTTGTGGAGAACGACGTATTACTTCCCGAAATCGCGAATGTCGTTGGTATGAAGTTGCGCAGCGCCTGGATGCCATGTAGAACGCCTACTGAACATAACCAATACATCGGAGAAAAAAAAAGTGCTACCTAAGTACATCTACGTACAGTGGAAAGTGTTGCCGGCGGATTTATCGCACTTTGCAAAAAAAAAAAAAAAAAAAAAAAAAATAGTATCAAAGAAAAGAGGATTTTAAAGAAAATACTTTATTATGGAAAAGACATAAGACGACTTCTTCACTGTAATTTAGCTGGTTAGCTGGACTTATCGCAGTTTGCATTTTTAGGATACTTCATTTAGCATTGATCATTGATGAAATAAGAGACATACCGAGTGAAAATTCACTACCTGACGACCACAGTGTCTCAGTGACTACTTCCTCTACTAGGTGGCGCTATAATCTCGATTTTCAAAAATTTGGACTTACCTCAGTTTGCAGAAAGTGTCTTCATATATACTCGTTTTGATCTTTAGTTCACGAATTTACCTGATCTTTGTGATATACTTGATCTTGGATCATGATTTTTGATTATTTTAGAAATCATAAAAAGATCAAGATCATTCAGATCACGAATCTAATGATGTTTTAGTGATATTAGTGATGTTGGACTGTAATATTTTTGATGTTTCTCATATTTATGATTTTTCTGATTTGGAGATCATGTGAGAGGTGCTTTTTCAAAACGTAATAAGTCGGTTTTTCTGAGTAATGGAATTCCCAATTTATCAAATCTCTTGATTGAATTTCAAGAAAATAATTTTAGCATTATGATGACTTGATTCCAAAACGTGCTTAGTCCAAATAATCGAAAATTGAGTTTGTAGCGCAGTCTGGTGGAGGAAGTCAAAAGGCACTTTTCATAGTTGGTTTCACGATTTTATCACGACTTAGAGCCAGCTAAACCTTTCTTCCGTTCTTTTTTATTGTACTGACTTATCCCCCCCCCCAAATTTTATGTATATAAGACTCTTACGACTGTAAGTCATAGTTGCTTTTTCTTGTTTGGGGGTGGGGGTATGAAGATGTTAGAAAGGTGGAGGGAGGGGGCATTGTTCACGTGTGTCTCGTTCACCGAAATGGTCGTCTCTAAGCTGTATCTTCCGATGATAGTTTCTAGGTCAAGATGTATGAATTTTGACTTTTCACAAGTATGACATGGTCTGCCAAATCGAGCTAAGTCCACGACTCCCCCCACTTCGCACTCCCATAGCTCGAAGACTATTCGCATACTAACCTTCATACCTGGGTGGTATTAGCATTGACCCCTCCTCTTATCATCCACGCAACTGAATCAGTGTTACCACTTATTGTTCGCGAGTCAGCGTTTTTTGGACTAAGCGCGTTTTGGAAGTCAGGTCCTCATTTTTAATGCTTTTACTACCGGGTATAATACATACTTGAGCGAAAAACGTAACGCTTCTCCGACACGAATTCAGTGGTTGACATTTCCATGGAAATTATTTTTCCTCCAGCCGTGGGTATACTAGAACGAAAACCGTAACTCCAGCCACGTGCATATTGATCTGGATCTTTGCTGCACTCTGCGCGACTAAAGTTCTTCATTTATCTTTTTCATTTCCAGCTCAGTTCAGCTTACAGTTCTTTAGTTCTTCATGGTCACATTCAGTTCAGTGGTTGACATTTCCATTTTCTTCCAGCCATGGGTATACTTGAGCGAAAACTGTAACGGTCCCCCGACACGAATTCAGTGATTGACTTTTGCTGCGCCCTGCATGACTACAGTCTGCAGCTGTGTTATTGCTGCCCGACTGCAGTCTGCAGCCGTATTGTTAATAGAAATTTCAATGTCCCCGACACGAAGCCAGTCCCTATGATTTAGCTCTTCATGATGACAGTTCAGTTCAGTAGTTGTCATTTCCATGGAAATTAATTTTCGTTCCTGCCATGTGCTTATTGATCTTGATCTTTGCTGCGCCCTGCGCGACTGTAGTCTGCAGCCGTGTTGTTAATAGAAATTTCCATGGAAATATTTTTTATTAGGGTATGAAAGTATGTTAAATATTACAGTACGTGTCTCTGTAGGAGACACGTGTGTATTTTGTAGTGGGCAGGTTCTGGTACGTTACTCCCTAGTGTGGGTGTCATTGTCTGGCGAGGGGTGGTGGTGTGTCCAGGAAATGACGTCCATAGGGGAAGGGGGATGTTTATATGGATGTTTAAACAGAAAACTTTTTTCTTACTTTTATTCCACAAACAAAAGACTTGTCACTCAGTTCTACATATTTCCTCATGCCATCCAGTATTTGTTAATGGAAAAGCTACGTACTTTTCAGAAAGCAGTAAGTCCAGTTTTTGTTAGGTTTTTTTAATTTATATTTTCTCGAATAATTTTTAACTCTTATCCTTTACGTTTGAAGCTACTATACATGTAGTCAATAATTTGTGAGGAACAATTAAAATTGAAATTTATATACAGTTTCTTGTGCTTCTTGAAATTCGGGAACAATTATAAGCTCAGATTTATGGCGTTTTGGTAAGGCATCTCTCATTTAAATTTGCGTATCCCCGGATTGATCGACTGACTATCGCTAGCTGACTGACTGATTACTTGTCGATTTGTATTTCTTTTTCCTGCTGTTCCTGGAACTTCAAGTTTTCCATTATTTCTGCTATAAGCAGTGGTGGCGATGGCGAGAACAGGTTTTACCCACCTGTTTGTTTGAAAGCCTGGTCTGTCTGGCAGCTGATAGCTTTCGGTCCAATTTTTGCTTGGCCTGTCTCTTTGTCTCTTCATTTGCTTCTGCCTATTTGGGAGCGTAGTCTGACTATCTGATGGCTCTCTAGTAGTCTGTGAGTGTAGTCAGTCTAAACTCTAAACTATGTCTTGTCCTTCTACTTACTATATAGCGCGTAACTTTTTCCTTCCAGAGATTACGCCGGCGAAAGTGGATTTGAAGCCTAGGAGTTTTTATTAGACGGAAAGATAACCAATGGTAACTTTAGAGTTGTAAAGGTGCTCAGAACTAGGGAAAAATTACCAAAAATTGCTGAATATATCATTCTTCCAAAAAGTGTGAAAACATTATCAAATTTGCTCAAAGAATATCAAGTTTTATTTAAAATTCTTAAATCAAATTCAAAAGTTCGTTTGAAATTTTTCTTGGATAAATGATGCTAACAACTTGAAAAGTTGTCAAATTTGACAACAAAGTTGCCAGTTTGGAATTACTGGAAATAATCCTTCATATTAGGAATAGGCAACAGCGCGAAATGAATTTCTTGTGACCCGGATCAAATTAATAGTATAAGTTGATACTTAAACGCATATTCTCTCCACAATAGGGAACTTGGAGACAGTGTATTTTATTTTTATTACAGCTCTGATTCGAGGAAGTCGCCCCTCTAATCGGCCCACCGTAGGACATGAGCTCTGTCACCTTTTTCCACCTTCTCCTATCTTGTGCTACACTCACCCACTGCCACTTGGGTCCTACTGCTATTATTATTTCGTCTACCCATCGAGTCGCTAGTCGGCCTTTCCTTCTCTTCTGGTCGTATGGAATCCATACCGATGTCGCCAAATTCCATCTGTTGGGCTCCCCCCTTGCCATATGACCTGCATGTTTTAGTTACAACCATTTGCTCGAGAAACTCATATCTTTAGCCCCGGGTTTTCCCTTATTTTTGCTTTACTTGTCTTGCCTGTCAGTTTTAGACCCTTATAACATGGCGAAGTGTGCGTTTTTTAGTTTTTGTATTTGTGTTTTCGTTGTTGCCCATGACTGAGGACTGGGATGACACAGCTTTCTAGTATTTTATTTTTTACCTTGTTGCTAATTTTGCTATTTTTCGGTATCGTTTTCTGGGCCCAGAAGGCCCTATCTGTTCTATTTTCAAATAACACTAGCTGTCCCAAGTATTTGTACTCTTCCACTTTTTCAATTTTTGTTCCCTCTATAAGTATTTCTTTACTATTCGGGTCGTTCGTCATTATTTTGGTTTTTGACAGATTCATTCTTAGTCCCGCCTTTTCGCTTTCTACCATCATTTGTTTCGCCATTTCCTTCAGTTCCTTCATGTTCTTCCCCACCAAGACTTATCATCTGCAAACCTAAAATTGCTTACGTGTACTCTATCGATTCTAGTGCCCTTGCCCTCCCAGTTCATTTTTTGGAGCACATATTCCAGCACACTGTTGAATATGTTTGAGGAAAGGGGGTCCCCCTGTCTTACGTCTTTATGTATTCTGAAGTTCTTCACTTTTTCATCCAGCTTTATGTAGGCGGATGCTTTGCTATATAATTCTTTCAGTATTTCAATAATTTTTAGTGGGACACCTTGTTCTGCTAGTGTCGAACATACTACATCGTGAAAGATTCCGATATAAATTCGGCAATTTTGATTCCGAATCTGAATTCGTGATTTCTTTGAATAGGTTCATTTTCCGAGTAATGAAATGAAGTCCGGACCATTATTTTGTAACTCCAACTCACCTATGATTATTCTTGTCATTCAGGTAAATTAGAACAAGATAAGATTTCAGGAACCAGTCTCACTCGGTGGAGTGTATGCCAAAGTGGCTTCTCAGACATCGCACCCCTGACCTCGGGAACTACCCTTTCGAGTATCGCATCAGTGACCAGAGGGACGCACTGAGGCTGATCCGAGCCCCATTTCGCCTCTCTGCTTCAGATTCACTCTGTCTTACCAGGGCCACTATGGGACACCCTAATACTGACCAAGGCAACGCTCACCCAGCATCAACCTGGAATTCGGGGGCACCACGGACGAGCGCTTCCTTCCTTCACCCCTAACCTCTTCGTCATGGTACGTGTGGCGACGCAGGAAGGGGGTTGTGACGGCGAGGTGAGCCCTGCGGAGGAGTTTAGGAACCAGTGCGACGGCACTCAGGTGAACATGGAGTTATGTATCCACAGCATTTTTATAAAGAGGCCAATATTTTACTGCTTTAAAGAATTGTAAGATGTACGCTAAAAATACCCAACAGAGCTAGATTTTCGAAAAACTTGAGGAAAGAGCGTAATGCAACTCTAACCATCCCAGCAAGCAGAACAATAGAAGCTAATGAGACAGTAAAGAAGGAAATAGAGACCAAAAAATTTTACAAAAGCAATAACATTTAAAAAATGTACGATATCCTTGTAGAGTCACTCAATAATACGCTCAAAAAAGTAAGCTCTGTTAAAGCACAAGTATGCATAGATGATAAGCTCACCTCAAACACCAAAAATCTAATAGAACGGGTGAAAGCCTTAAAAAAGAAAAGCACTTAACACCCAAGCAGAGGATAGAACTGACTGAGCTGGCTAAAACAGTAAGGAAAGCAATCCGTGCCGACATAAGAAAACATAACAATGAGCTAACGAAAGAAATCATAGAGGAAAGCTGGTCAACAAGAAAACTTAAAAAAGCTCTTAATAATGGGTCGAACATTCTAACGAGTATTGCTAAATCAGACAAAACCCTCACATATACAATAGGGACACAATAGTTAAGGTAGCAATAGAGTTCTATGCGAAATTATACGACGACAGTAAGAAACGAGAGAAAGCAAATAATAAAAACCCGATAAACAGTGAAAAGGTACCACTTATTTTACCCGTCGAAGTAATAAGTGCCCTAAAATCTATAAACAAAGAAAAAGCAGCTGGTCCAGATCAGATCATGAACGAAATACTAAAAACATGCGCAGAATCCCTCACTAAACCATTGACCACCCTCTTTAATGCACTATATTAGAATTGTAAAAACTGCCAGAACAATGGAACTTAGCAGAAATAATACTACTCCACAAAAAAGGTCCGCGAAGTGATATCAATAATTACAGGCCAATTTAGTCTCTCGTCAAACATAAGCAAAGTTTTTCTTAAAATTCTTAAAAATAGAATGTACCCTATCTTAAACGCAAACAAGCCTTATGACCAAGCGGGATTCAGGAAAGGGTATTCAACCGTCGATTACATTCAAGCAATAAATCTTATCCTGGAAAAAGTTAGGGAATATAAATTGGAATTCTACCCACTATTTATAGATTTCAACAAAGCTTTTGACTCAATCTACCATGACGAAATTTGGCTAGCTCTAAGAAATCTAGGTATCCCGGATAAGATGATAAAAATTCTCCAAAATTTATATAGGAAGGCGAAAGCCCATGTAAAACTAGACAGGATATAGGGACAGAATTTCGTATCAAAAGAGGTGTAAGGCAGGGAGACCCACTGTCGCCAAACTTATTCAATGCCGTTCTAGAGCAGGTTTTTCGTAATCTAAAATGGGAAAACAGGGGGATAAAAGTGAACGGAAAATATCTAAACAACCTCCGATTCGCGGACGACCTGACCATTTTAGGTAAACACTTGAGAGAATTAGAAACAATGGCAGAAGAGCTCAGAAAGGAGGGAGAGAAATCAGGCCTGAAAATGAACCTAACAGAAACTAAGTTAATGTCTTCTGACAAAACAGCAAAGTTGCGCCTAGGTGAGACCGATATCGAACTAGAAGACGAATATAAGTACTTGGGCCAGATAGTAACAATTCAAAAGAAATTCGACTCGGAAATTAAAATGAGAATGAAAAACGCATGGAAAAGCTTCTGGGCACAAAAACATATCTTCAACTCTCACGCAGGTACAAAAAATAAAATCAAAATATTAGATAGCTGCGTCATGTCATCACTCATTTACGGCGCGCAGACCTGGGCACTCACCAAAGCGCAACTTCAAAAAAATACAAGTAACTCAAAATAAAATGCTACGTTCCATACTAAAGATAAGGCCACTAGATAGGATCACGAATAGAGAGGTGTTCAAGAGAGCAGGGATGAGTACAGTAATCTGCATAATAAAAAGGCAAAAATAAAATACGCAGGTCATATTGCTAGAGAATCCGAGGGAAAATGGCACAAGCTTATCAATGAATAGGTAGTGAGAGACAAAAAGAGGAAGAGAGGTAGGAGGGACGATATCGTGGAAAAAATCGGCGGACTGTGGACAAGAACGGCACAAAATAGAACAACATGGGGAAAAAATTGGGGAGGCCTATGCTCGCGGTTGGGCAAGTTGACACAATTATGTACATTTATAGCTATTATGTATACCATTACGTGTATGTGTCATATGGGCTGTCAAATAATAATGAATTTAAATTTGAAAAATAGCGTAGTTGTATTTGAATCTCATGTTGTCTCAGAGAAAATTTGTTTTGCGTTGTACCAGTTCAACGATTTGAGTTTCTCCTTTCCTTCTCGTCGCCGGAAGACCATTTCATTTTCATTTTGATATTCGAAACAAGTAGTAACGTATTTAACATGTAATATTCTTGAACCGTGTGCACCGAATTCTTAATATCCTCGAATATCAATTACCAGACGAATATAAGCAAGTTTGTTTACTTTTCGTTGCCGAGAAAACGAGACTATCGTAAAATTTTACTGCGGCACGTGGTGGCGATGAGAACTTTCTCGCGGCAAAATGATATTATGGCATTTCGGTCTTCTCTGCGGGATGAGGACAATCGTTAAAAATGAGAATATCAACTCGTCGACGATATGCATCTCTCTCTCTCTCTCTCTCTCTCTCTCTCTCTATCTATCTATCTATCTATCTATCTGTATCTCTTTCTATCTCTATCTGTCTCCCTTTCACTTTTCTATCTCTTTCTCTCCAGCACAGGTACTAAACTCGTAAAATGATGCGAAACGTCTCTTCTGGAATTTCAGTGACATGCACGTACCCGTACCTCTTGCGCTGTGGAACCTACAAATAGACTCTAAAAATCTATCCGTATTTTCCCGGCGAAAATCAGACGCATCTGTTGTACGTGGAGATACAGCATCGAGCCACCAGTCGTTCATTTTCTTGTACTTCAATCGCTCATGAGCCCCTCTTCAATTCTGAAAGCACATCTAGCCAAGTTCCCACTTCAGGCCTCATTGCCAAAATGCTCGTTTGTGAAACTTTGACTCTCTTTTACTCATATACGAAATTGCGCACGATGTTCTGGCCAGCAGGAAGAGTGAAGAAACGTGAACTCTTTCGCTTCGATCGCGAGTTCGAAAGCGAAGAAAAGAAATTCTGAAAGGGTTACTCTTGGAAATTCGCTCGCAGGGGCTGATCGACTCGAGAGATTTTGCGCGCAACGAAGTCCATCCAAGAGAATGTTTGAACAGTATTTTGCATATCGTTTCGAATAATATAGTACGTAAATAAATGAAAGGGTAATGATGGAATTTGGTAAATAGGGTTGGTTCTTCAGAAAGCACACAGAAAGAAGGAAGGAAGAAAGGTTTTAAGTACATAACTTTTCACCGTGCGATCTATCATTATAATTAGTATGTTATTAAACTGGGGGTTCTGCACGTTAACGTTTAAGCATTTAAGGAACTGGAAACATAATGAGCAACTTTCTCTAAAGTGTTAATACTCCTTCACCCTCGTGAGAGGCAAATTAATGAGGAATGATGAGCGCTGTGTGATGTACGAGTACATATTCAAAGGGAACATATTGGCACAGAATATTTTCGTTTATATGAGAACTAGCTGAATTACCCGTCCTTCGGACGAGCTCAAACATATGCATTAGTACATATGAGACGAAATAACATGTGAATTCCCATACAGAAAAAAAAACTGGCGTTTGGAAAATAATAAAGAAAATTAAACATGACATTGTTTTTTCCTAAAATGGATAAGCGGATAAGCTTTGTAATCTTTGGAAATTAAATAGAATTGCCCATTCTTCTCTATCTCCAAAATGAGATATGATCGAATTATCCTGTACATTTCACGTTCTCAATAGAAGTACTGAGCGGTACTTTTGCCCAAACATATGCAATAGTATGAAACGAAATTACATGTAAATTCCCGTATAGAAATAAACAGGCTGATACTTATACGTTTTGATAATTTTCTTTAATGAAAGAAAATGAAGCATGAAATTGTTTTTTCATAAATGTGTAAGCTTCGTAATCTTTGAAAATTAAATCGGATTACCCGTTCTTCTCTATCTAAAAAATAAGAAGTGATCAAATTATCCTGTACACATTTCACGACCTCAATAGAAGTACTGAGGGTGTTTTTGTTCATTGTCACGTCCTGCTTCAACAGTAATAAATATTACCTATCATAAAGAACTTATTACTACTTGTGACAGTTACTTTAGAGTTTTAGGCATTTTTGGATTTTTGGTGAATTTTTTTCCAAAAGTTCTCAAAACCCAAGATTGAGTGCTGCTCCCAATTATGGGTATTTTCTGATTCTCCAGCAATTCCAATTCACTATAAAATATCCTCGCAAATAACACTGAGGCCGTCTAAGTTGTTCAAAATTCCAGGTGGAATTTTCTCAATCCGAACAACTTTTATATTAATTGACAACGACCCACAACTGATACAAAATTTTTTGATATACCCACAATTGGTAAGTAGATATAATAAATCAAATGAAAAATGATGTAGTTTACTTAAGTAAGCATTTCAAATTTATTTTAAAAACACGTCGACTCGTCTTATTTGACTTTTTTAAGTATTTTAAAAACACATTAAAGTCGAGTAAATTCACAGTACCAATAATGAGTCTGAAAAAAGGTAGTACCAATTGTGGTTCGGGCTAAAGTTTGATTAGAAAAAGTAACTGAAAAAACGTGAAATTTGGTTTTATAAGTTAAAGTATCACTTGTACTACACTTTTCATTCGATTACCCTATCATTCACTTTGATTTTTCGCGATTTTTGCAAACTTTCCCCCCATTTTTTGAATTCCTTTATTCTTTTTGCACACACATATATGTGGACCGAAATCGAAAACTGAAGCGGAAAAATGTTCCCTAGACTCTCCTCTACACAACCATATATAATACGTGGAGAAAATATCAATTTAAAGTACTTATCGATCGTTTTTCACAGAATTGATATTTCACACACATGAAAAATAAGGCATGTTTTGATAACAACTTTAAAAAAAAAATTCCATCACAACAAACACATTGAATTATGAACTTGAAACCAACATGGATAGTGTAAAACATGTTGGTCCTTCGAATGGAAGAGGTTTCACGGTTGTCCAATGCCTCGATCTAGCGAGAAAACGCGTTTTCATAAAAAGGACTCACAATTGATGATAGGCTCATTGATGATAGGCTCAGAATAAGTAGCTTTACCTAGCTCAGGGACTGACTGGTCATGGCTGCTTCAAGGCATACCTCTTCAGAATGAAGAGACGTGTGTCTGACAGATGCGGATGTTGCGGTCTGCAGACTGCGGAACATATCTTCACGGAGTGTCCACTGTTTGCCGATGGTCGACCTGCGCAGCTGGACCTCTTGAGGCCTAGTTGCAGGGCTTACATCCGTGACTGTGTGAAGCGGCTGTGGGCAGATGAGGCCACTGAAACAAGTGCTGGGACTCAGTAGTCTACATTGATGGAAAAATAATAATAATAAAAATAACTCACGACCCATATCTTATGGAAACTCTTAAAGGACACCAATGAAACGAGACAAGAAAACACCATATGTCGTGGTGTGGAGCTGGGGGGAGTCCACCCCGCTGATAATGTTGCGTTGAAGACCAACAGCTGAGGGTGGGCCAATACTAGCCATGGATAACAAAATAATGTACCCTATCAGTGAGTATAAGAGTGGGTGCCGGGGCCTTGGTGGGACCGTTGTGGTGGACAACTTGTTGTCCGCACTGCGGCTGTTCCTGCCGGGGCTGGTCCCTGCTGAAAAGAATACATCGGATTAGACATATAAATAGAATATACTAGGCTATATATAGAGATAGGTAGAGGTAAGAGAGACATATCACCACATTACCCAGGAAAACTATTTCTGTGGTTAATAAGGTGACATGAGGTATCATTAAAATATGCATGCCTCTCATCAGAGCCCCGCTCCAATAGTGGGAGGAGACGGGGAGGCCCCGTGGTATGGTTGGTCTTTCAATCAACCCGGGCAGACAAAAAAATAATATAAAAAAAAGAAGCTTATCTTACTATTATATTATTTTTAATAAAATATTTCAGAATAGACCTCAGAGGATAAAAGTTCGAATGGTGATGGTTTACATAAAACCTATTTGACGCTGGCACTTCTATAATTTGCACAGTCCCAGTCAGAGGCTTTCAAAAACATTAATTATAGATAACAACTTTGATAACAGTTTGTATGTTTGTGTCACAGGTCGCGCTATATGTTTTTCTTATCATTGTATGCAGTACAATTGTAATTTCGGACTTTGAAAATGCCTAGTCGGTATACTTATCATCTAACTCTCTTTAATCTCTTTAATAAATGAAAAATGAAGCAAAAAAGTATTTGTAAAATGAAAATTCGATAATAAAAAAACGACACATGGCCTAAGTTTTGAACACATGAAGCCCTGCAAAAGGATTTGTGAAGTAAAAGTTCAATATTAAAAAAAACGCAACGCAGCCTATCAACCGCAGTATGTACACTGAGACGTTTTTAGATGAAAGAAACCCTGATCGTTCTATATTCACGATGTGTTATATAAAATACTGCTGGTCACACTGATCACTCTAAACCACCGCACTTCCTGCTGTCGCCTACATGCCAATGTATACAACCGGCAAACTATTCGCTTCAAAACGAAAATGAATCTCGTCTTACCCTGTTCAATTACACCTCCGAAAGATCCACAAAAGTCGTCACTTTTTGGTAACTTTTGAGCTTATTTGTGGCTCAAGTACACAATATTGTAATTTTTTTTTCGCTACGAACCTTGTACTCGTCATTTCCTGTTTAATGGTACAACTTTCAACGAAATTGGTTCTGCGGTTGAAGCGTCTACTGGCGCCCAGAAACAGCAACTTTCATTTATATAATAGATATTTCATTAAACGAATATTGACTGGGCTCCACAACACCTTTAATACCAAAAATATTGACTACCGTTGATCCCATGGAAAAAATCATCAAAAAACAGTTTTACTCCTTGTTATCAGAAGTTTGACGGACGTGATGATACGCGAGCTAAATTAAAAAAAAAAAAAAAAAAAAAAAAAAAGACTTCACTCTTTTTGAGGGTTACTCACTCCCGAAATTCAATGGACCGATTAAGCTTGTCGTTGAACTTTAATCACACTGGGGTTATAGAAGTTCACCATACAAATTTCAACTCACTAGTTCAATTATAGCTTCTGGACGCATCTGGCCACGCCATAGCTCCTAACCACGTCCCCTCCAATGGTCTCTGGTCTGATTGAGCTTGTCATCGGACTTGAGCTTTGTTCGCTCGTCACGGGTGCCTCATAAAAATTGGAGCATTATACTCGTAACTCAGTTACAACTTCCGCTATCGTCTGATGTGGGTCGGGACAACCAAATAAAAAAATTTAATAAAGTAAATGTCGCCACTATTACATAAGGTTACAGTTTGTTCGTCTAAAAAATGAATAAACATCCCGAAGATTACCTTAGGCTATCCTGCGTTTACTTATAAACCATAAGTTACCATCCAGGATTCGAGAGCCGGGATCATATTACCTGTCTGAGGAACCAGGATCGACCGTGGCCGTTTATCTACCCATCATTTATCTCCTTTCCCAGTGTTAAAATTTATCTATGAACCAAAATCCAGGAGCCGGGATTCATTTCATTTCATTTGTGTGTGAGATGGCACTGCATGCGCCCAGTGCTCAGACTTTGCAATCCATTGCACCATTCCTCAAGTTGCTGTTAAAGATCAGCTCAGTAGCCTCACTTTTGTAGCCAAAAAGTGAGAATTTTACTGAGCTCTATCCCTTTGACTTCACTGGGTGCTGGTTACTCTAGTCCCAATGTTTCGCGTATTGTCCCGGCTATTGATGGGCATTGACAAATGATATAGATTGAGGTTTCTTTTCCTTCTCCACCGTATCTACAGGAGCCGCTTTTCACCACTCCTATTTTATACCACGTGTGTTTCGTAGCCCCATGACCAGTTAGTAGTTCGACCATGAGCCTTGCATGTTTCCTGTCAAGTCCTAATAGGAACTCGGCATACTTACTGCGGGCATCCCCCATCAGAGTTTTGCAGACTTTCATGTCATTGGCCAACCGCCAGTGCATTTCCGTCTGCTTACTCATCCAAGCCTTTACTTTGAATTTTATGACGCTGTATGCTACAGGAAGACACGGCCTCGGTGTTGCCAGTTTCTTTTTTATGCCCTCCTTCGCTAGATTGCCAGCGATCATGTTCCCTTTTATGCCGCAGTATCCCGGTGTCCATAGTATGGTGGCACGGTTCTCCTGAGCAAGGGTGTATAATTTGTTAACACCCTCCGCCACCACCAGGGATGTAGTTTGGTGCGACAATAGTGTTTTAATAGCAGGTTGACTGTCTGCACAGATATAAATCTGCTTATTAACAAGACCCTTCTGCTGGCTTCTATCAAAGGCCACCGTGATCGCCATTACCTCTGCTTGGAGGATAGTGAGGCCATCGCCCAGTGCCATTGAATAGTTGTCAGTGTCTTTTGCATTTGTGATTCCGATTCCTACACCGTCATTCTTAGAGACATCTGCAAACCACACGTTCTCCTCTTTTCCTAGAATGCTTGGCCACCTCTTTTCCCAAGCCTCCCGTGTGTGTATGAGCGCACGGTACGGCTTGTCAATGACGTATTTCATCGCGATTCTATCCTTCGGCATCCCAAAGCATTTGTCCATCGTCCCCGCCATCTCCCATATTCTTCTGTGGCCTGTTTTTTGGACCAGAAGTTTTGGTTGATCCAGTCGATAAGCCCCCATTGTCGCAGCTGCTTCTATAGCAGTGTGAAGTGGCGGCAAGTTTAAGAGCCTTTCCAGTGCCTTCCTTAGTCGGCACCGTTCTCATTGTCTCCGTTGTCATCACGCACGCGAGCCTTTGCAGGTGGTCTAGTTCCTTTCTGATTTTTCCCAGGTGGACCCGGTCCCACCACACAATGGCCGCATATGTGATTCTGGGACGTATCACACCGATATATATCCAGTGCATCATTTTGGGAGAGAGTCCCTAGGTCCTGCCGACAAAGGGTTGGCAAGCCCAAAGAGCCTCAATCCCTTTTCTTATTTTATCTGGTACGTGATCCCTGCAGGAGAGTTCTTCATCAAGATATACTCCTACGTACTTCACCTTTCCTGTGAGGGCTAACGGTCTTCCTTTGTATTGCACCTTGATCAATTCCATGCCCTTCTTTTTGCGGGTGAAAAGAATGATCTCAGTTTTGTCCGGGTTTATCGATAACCCCATTTTTTCACACCATTTTTCCACACATTGAAGTCCCCACTGCGTTAACTCCACGATGGTTCCCGGAAATTTGCCGGTTACCACCACAGCCAAATAATCAGCGTAGCCCTGCGTGTATATTAAGAGCCTGGATTCGAATGAGTCTCTTTACCGCTAGACTTCTTAAGATTCGTGGAGACTCGTTAAAACTCACGTCAAGACCAAGACCAATGAAAACTGCTCTCTCAGAACTTTTAAAACCTATGGTGACTTTTGAAATCAACACTTTGTGAACACCAATTGACTCAGATACACTTTTTTTATTTTTTTTTATTTTTTAATAGCTGGTCTTTATACGTTTTAATCTGTTGAAAATGCTTATAAGGATCTTGGTGTTTGAAGGAGTCTTGTGACAGTCAAGAAGCCCCAAAGTTGTTTTAACAATTCTGTACGAGCCGTCATACGCGCGTAAATCTCAGCAGGTCTTGACGAATCTCAGCAAGTTTTATTCGGACTAATCTTTAGCGAGTCCTACTGGAGTAATTACAGCCAGAACTTATTGAAGGAGCAGCCCCCCCCCCCTCTCGAACGAATGATTGTCAAGAGTTTGCAAAATTTTACAACTTGTCTACCTGTCAAAACTGTTCAGTTGGAAAAATTAGGATTTCTCTTTCTCGCCTCGTTCATTTGAAATAATCGCTGCATGGCGACTTTGAATTGGAAACTCTTCAGAAGTCTTGAAACGTCTTAATGATTCTCAAACCAGTCTGTATGAGTCTCAAACGATTTCTAATAGGTCTTAGACATTCTTGAATTAGCCCTGGATAGTCTGCTCAAGCTCCCATAAGTTCTAGCATAGAGCAGGGTTGTGCCTCTGCTGTAGAATTACTCCCCATGTACATATTGATGTAAAACAAGTCGCGAAAATTAAGGATAGATTACGTAGAATAAGTGTAGACCATATATATATTATTGTCATTCTACTGAATTTGACGTTTACTGATAATTTGCGTTGTCTACATTTTTCTGTGCGTAGAATACCGTGCAGGCGTGGAGAATCTAATCTACGGCACAACCTGTGAACCGGGTCTTGGTTGGTTGTATAATGACTTAAATTTATATTCTTGACTACATCCAAATAGGGTGTTGAGGAAGGCATCAGGTCTCAAGAGAGTTTTGAAGTTTTCATATGTTTGAACTGAATTTTGAAAATGCTCAATGAATCAGAAAAACAGTTTCATTTTAGCATTGTTGTAGTTTCTTTACATACCGATATCATAGCTCCCTTCCTCCGACGGAAAATAAATTGGAGGTTTGTATTTTGAAATATTGGGTGGGCAGATCTAGTTTAGGTGCTTGAATCGGGGATGATGAAACATCTGATTCGATATTCACATACAGCTGCGTGAAAAATGAACAGTTAGATCGTTTTTTCGATATTGAACTTCCCCTTAATAAATTTCAAAATTAGTGAACCTTTTGTTCCTTTCCAAGGAAGAAGGGTTTTTGGACTCTCCGAGAAACAGAATTGTAGGGATCAAACATTCTCGCTTATATTAATGGCGGTAAAGTACTTTTCGTGAGAAGGAAATCATAAAAAATGTACAATGTATCAGTGCAGACTAGAATTGTTATGAATGGTCACTTCTGCTCCTAGGTTTCCAACTTTGGCCCCCTCCTCTTTAATTAGGACTGATTTTTAAAATGAAAGAAAAATTCTATTAGCAGCAATTTGGTCGGCACTTCGGCACTCCCTTTCAGCGCGTCTGGGCCCGTGAGTTGAAAAAGTCTCTTATGCTTCAATTAGGAAGTTGCTCGGCCAGAAAATTTGAGAAACACTGCTGTAGGCAATATTTCAAGTAGTCTAATAATCTGCAATACGATCAACATTGCTAATTTTATACTGCAGGCTAAGAAATATCGCAGAAGTTATTGTTAATTTATTTCGAGCGTAAATGGTTCAAAAGAAATTGCAATATAGGTATTTCCGGGGTCTATAAATCTTACCGTCGGCCGTAACCAACTAAATGGCCGGCGTTTTAAGTTCAGAAACAGAGCACGGCCCATCTCGGATATTAGTGCGGACATTTGGAAGTCGTGCATTTTATCACAATGCGTAAAATTTGTGAAATTCAGTATGCGAGTTTGGAAGAGTATGAGGATTTATTTGAGCGGTAATTTGTTTGGTTATGATAATTAAAAACAGAGAAATATTTTATAATGCCCTCTTTCGCTCAATAACATAGTACGGACCCATAGCCCACAGTGAGAAACTGAGGAAGTCTGACATAAAAAAACTTAAACCCCTGCAAAAAGTAATATTGATAAGAGTCATTTCAGCATATAGAACAGTTTCTTACAGCAGGAAAACCACCAATAGATTTACAACTGAAACTAACGAATGAAATCAAAAACATTAAGAGGAAAAATAGACTGGAAAAGATAACGCCAAACCAGACTAAAAAGAGGGGGAGGGGATAAAAAGGGCGAGGGAAGAAACAGTACAGGTGCGGCAGGAACAATATAATAATGAAAATAAAGGAAGAAGAACTGGAAGTCTGGTACCGAGTATAGAAGTAAGACTAAACAATAAGAACTTAAGAACAGATTACTTCATGACACAATACCTAACAAGGCACGGGAAATTCGCGATATACCTTAAAATATACAATATACATGTAATAGATTACAGTCACTGCAGGGAATGTAACGAGCACGAGGACAGTCCTGATCATACATTTAAAGTATGTAATAAATTCGAACGAATTAGGGAAAAATACAGTATTACAGATGAGGACTTTGCAAAATGTCTACAGGAAGAAAAGGAGCGTTACAAAGTCAAGAAATACGTCAAAGAAGTCCTACATAGAAGCGAAGAGTGAAATTAAGGAAGTATAGATACTCCTATATTAGGCTCCCTCGTTTCCATTTGCTCTCACCCGAGCCCTGGGACCGCCCCTTCGAGCATTACCTCAGGGAGATCGGGGAGCCTTTTAGGGCTGCCTTAGCCCTCTTCTCTTCTTACTGGGAATCGGCCTAGCTCGACTGCGCTATCTTCCTGTCGAATACCCGTATCACTAGCCCCGTGGTTTTATGACGGTGAGTTCAACGAGCACCGGCAGGTAGCGCCTTACCCATTTACAGCTTTCAGATACTGGCGACCGATTACACACTTCTCGGAAGCCTCTGCTGTAAGTGGTTGTGACTCCGTGTACGTTATCAGAATGCGGTGTTAGAATGTGTGACGAGTTCTTTCTTGCATTATTGATAACGGTGCCGGCGTTGGGAATCGAACCCGGTGTCTTCGGGTTATGAAGCCGAGTTCTTAACGCTACACCACAGAGCCACTACCCTATATTCGGCTATCATAACTGTTGTATTGCATTTCACATACCTGTTATGATATACTGTATAGCATGAGAATACGAGTTAATACTCAATAAGAGAATTCCCGACTCCCTTGGTACGAGAAACTACATGTAAAAGTACCGAGGGAGGAGGAACTGTCAAAAGAAAATAAATTAATTAAGTATGAGGGGGAAAAAAGGAGAAGGAAATAATCTAATAGGAAATGTTGAATAATTCTACTCTTCTTTCTGGACAAAAAAAGAGGAGGGCAGGGGCAAAAATCAGAGTTAAGGTCTAAAATGAAAAGTATTCTGAGCGAAAATCAGAGCTCTTTGAATTTCTCATGTGGATGGTTGGTTGCACTTTCTCTATAACAACTAATGTCAGAAAATGGGGTTTAAAACCAGAGTTGGGCAGAATAATATTCGAATAATGAATAATGAATAACGCAACCGTTATTCGTTATTCATGAATAATGAATAATTCATTCGTTATTCATAAGCGCGCATGAATAACGAATAACAAATAATTTATTCGTTAGTCCTAAGTATGAATAACGAGTAGTCATTCATTATTCAGTAATTAGTATTCAGTAACATCAATCACGCGAATAATGAAATCAGACCCGTAGCCAAAGTGGGGCCAAGGGGGCGTTGCCCTCCTCTGGCACAGTCATTTGCCCCCCCCAAGAAAATTGGAAAAACTTAATTTACTTTCTAACTACCCCAGTAAGATGTAAGATTAGGGAAGAAAATATCCCCAAAGATATTTACCTCCCCCCCCCCAAAAAAAAAATCCCAAAAATATTTTTTACACCCTGTTCCCTCCTAACAAGAAATATTCCCCCCTAAAAGAATTCCCTAAAAATTTATATTTTTACACCCTTCCTCCTCCCAACAAAAAATTTTTCCCCTATCTAAGAAAATACCTCCCTCCCCCCTCCCAAAAAATATTTCCCTCACGAAAAGAATATTTTTCTATCAAGGAAAATACCCCCTCCCCCACCTCAAAGAATATTTTACCCCTCCCTCACACACACAAAATCGCCCCTCCCCAATATTTTTACATCGTCCTCTAATATCGGGCGATTTTCAAAAAATACTTCAATTTTCGACTTTTTCTCCTTTGAAAATCTTGTTTTGCCCCCAGCCCTCTGGAAAAATCCTGGCTACGCCACTGATCCTCGTTAAATTTTTTATTTTGTTACTGCATCCGCAATGAATAACGAATAACGAATAACGACTAATGATTGATCTGTTATTCATGATTATTATTCGTATAACGTCTTATTCGAATAACGCCCAGCTTTGTTTAAAACTAACCCTTTCTATTGCATGTATTCGCAATGCTTACGGATAAACGTCTTCCCGAGGCTACAGTTGTAAATTTGGAGTCGAAACAATGACAAAAACGAATTCAGTGACCCAAAAAACCTGATTTTCGATGCAAAACGTATTTCATAACAATTTTTTTATGTTTTTGCCACCTGACGCCACCATTTAGAATGTACCTACTGATACCAAAAATGAATCAATCGCCTGGAAACCTTTTGAATGCATCGTTTTCAATAAATTGCTTTTACAGCAGCGAAAGAATATCCGCTAATAAATTCCCATCAGAAAGGACTTGTGACATGAAAACCCACGACTTGACATGGGCTGTATTATGGCAAGGGAGGGATATCTGTGGGTGGATGAGAATTGTGGGGATTTTATGGATGGATAGGTATTGGTATAAGGAAGGTCGGTGATAATTAGCGTCCCTTGTATTCGCATAAGTCTGCTTTCTCCCAGACAGGGCTGCCAACTATCCGGAAATTGCGGAAATCTTCGGCATTTCTTCAGCAAAGTGGTATTTTCCCCTCCCGACCCGGCATTTTTTCCGCTCATCTAATTTGGATGGTTATACCTTTGTGCAGTTCGTAGTTTGTTGTGTTAGATGGCCCCTTTTTCTCATATAATTCGGTAATTTTAGGATAACGTACTGCATGATGATAACAGCTGATAATAGTCTAATCAAGGAACGTGCTTGTTTAATTGCAAAACATGATATGTCATTGTTTGCGCTGTGATTAGAGGTGCCGGGTGCGTTGTTAAAAAATGATGTGCGTCTTCTGGTTCAGAGCTCAGACACTCAGAGACGGTAGAAATGGCTGTATTGCTATCAGAGTTGGGCATTCGAATAATGAATAATGAATAAAGCGACGGTTATTCGTTATTCATGAACAATGAATAATTTATTCGTTATTCATAAGCGCATGAATAACGAATAATTTATTCGTTAGTTGTAAGTATGAATAACGAGTAATCTAATCATTCGTTATTCAGTAATCATTTTTCAATAACATCAATCACGGGAATAATGAAATCAGACCCGTAGCCAAAGTAGGGCCAGGTGGCGTTGCCCCTCTGGCGCAGTCATTTTCCCCACAAGAAAATCGGAAAAACTTTATTTACTTTCTAACTACCCCAGTAAGATTAAGGAGAAAAAACATCTCCCCACCAAAAATATTTTTACCCACCCCAAAAAATCCAAAAAATATACATATTTTCTCCCTTCCCCTCCCAACAAAACATTTTAACCCCCCGCCCGAAAAAAGCTCTCAAAAATACCCCCTCCCCCAAAAAAATATTTTTTTATCAGGGAAAATACCCTATAAATATTTTTACTCCCCCAATACCCCTAAAAGTACCCCCAAAAATACCCCCAATAATATTTCTATCGAGGAAAATAACCCCTCCTCACCGAAAAATATTTTAAATATTTTAACCTCCCTCCCCCCCACACACACACACACACAATCCCTCCTCCCAATTTATTTACATAGCCCTTTAATATTGGCGATTTAAAAAAAAATACTTTTTCGACTTTTTCTCCCTTGAAAATCTTATTTTGCCCCCCGGCCTTCTTTGGAAAAATCCTGGCTACGTTATTGATCCTCGTTAAATTTTTTGTTTTGTTACTGCGTCCGCAATGAATAACGAATAACGATGATTGACGAATATTATTCACATTTTCATTTTATTGAATAATGATTGATGAATAATTTTACGTGTTGACGAATAATGATTGATCTCTTGTTCATGATTATTATTCGAATAACGTCCAACTCTGATTGCTGTCAGTAGCCAAAAGCCAAAAGTCAGAGATCAAATTACTGTTTGCTCCTACCAATTCTTACTTCAATCTCAATCTGGAAATTTCAACATTAATTTCAAATTATAAAAAACACGAATTCCGGCACCATACAATATCAGATTATGCTGATGTAATGTTGTCTGATGGATGAGCCGGCAAGACCCGGTAATTTTGAAAAGGGAAGTCCGGAATTTCTGTTTAAATGAGTTGGCAGCCCTGCTCCCAGAAGCCCTGTGCTTGTTCATGTTGAAGCTGAGCTTCTTGTCGTCGTCATTGAACACCAACAATCGTAGAGATGCACGCAGTAATTAAACACAAGTATAACTTCGAAACGTGTAATTGAATAAAGCAATATAACATCGGCGGACCGCTTCCGTACTCGGGATCTAAGCTCAACGTCCTCAGACGAAATACTAACGGGGCGTCGTACTATCGTAGAGCGCATACCGTATATCGGTAACAGTGTTACCAACTCAACACTCCCTCCCGGGATGTGATCTACGTACCAAATTTGGTTTTAACTAAATTATATTATTAGTTGAGCAGCTGAGATTAAACTCAAAATTTCAACTTCGGAAAATAAAATTTCTTTTTCTTTTCGGAATCAAAACTAAATCAAAACTTCGGAATTTGATTCTAACAACGGTAGCGGACAGCGGTCGACCTATCGGAAACATTCACAACGGAATCATATGTACAACGAAAAATTCTTTCGAAATCAAAATTTCCTTTTCGGGTTCAATAGCTAAACATTCGTGACAACTTAAACTTACGAACTAAAAATTAGTACTTTCGGAAATTAAACATAACGACTGTTTTTATCACAGCATCGGACGGTAGGCAGGAACATAGAGCGAGGCACAGTTTAACGACGAGTTTAACGAGAGTCACCTCGAGGCAGCGGGTATTTCGGAGTAAACTCAAAATCTACTCTTCGAGTTATTCTGAAAACATATTTCAAATTAGTACATCGGAAATCATCGGATTTTACTTCGGATCAATAAACTAGAAGCTAGCTAAACTTCATTCATGATCGCTGCTCTCAACCTCTCATGTGCTTCTATGGTTAAAGGCTTGGTCATGATGTCGGCTAATTGCAGCTTAGTAGTTACCCACTGGATCGTAATACGACCTTCTTTTACACATTCTCTTACGTAGTGTTCTTTGACCTCTGTCATATGGCGTAGCTTATTTTGGCCGCTTGTAGAAGCGCACTTTTTGGCTGTTTGATTGTCGCAGTACAGCGTAATCGGGAACAAACTCTCATTTAGGATTCTTCGGAGTGATAAGTCTAAAGAAATAGATTCTTAACATGCATCGGACATCGCGACATATTCCGCTTGACAGGTCGAAAGAGCTACATACGTTTGCTTAGTAGTACGCCAGGCTATCGTATCCCCGAACAGTTGAATGATGTAACCGCAGGTTGAGACGGAACCTTTGCAGTCGGCAAAGCTAGCGTCGGAGTAGGTTACCATGGTCTTGAGTTTCGATTCATATCGGAGTCCTAAATCTTTCGTTCCATTGAGGTATCGGAATACTCTCTTTACGTTAGACCAATCTTCTTGCGTCGGATTCACTTGGTGTCTACTCAAAATATTTACGGCGAACAAGATGTCAGGTCTTGTGGCACTAGCAAGATAAAGCAAACTACCAACCGCCTCCCTATACGGGACATTTATTTTGGTGTCGGGTCTTAAACATTCGGAATCAATATCAACGGAGCCATTACTTACGGAATCAATTTCTCTCGATCGCCTTTCACGGTTAGTTACTTTGCGAGATTCGGCGGGTGTTCGGTGGCACTTTGCATCGGTAAACCCAAAACGCTTTAATACTTTTCTTGCATAGTCCCCTTGAGTGATGTTCATGATACGCTGATCACGATTTCGTTCGATTTTCATACCTAGAAAAGTCTTCGGTTCTCCGAGATCTGTCATTTTGAATACCTTTCCAAGGCCTGCTTTTACTTTGGACAGTCTGGACTGGCTGTTTGAGGCTATTAACATATCGTCTACATAGAGAAGTAGAATTACTACATCGGACTTGGTTTTAGATGTGAATAGGCAAGGTTCGCGATCATCATTTGTAAGACCTAATTTCAACGCTTCTTCGGTGAATTTCAAGTTCCATTTCTTCGGGCTTATTTTCAAGCCATACAAGGCACGCTTCAGACGACAAACTTTGCTATTTCGGACCTCTGGAGGACAATCATAACCATCGGGGAGTTTCATGTAGATTTCTTCGTCTCCCAGTTCTGAGTTCAAGAACGCAGTTGTGACGTCTAATTGAGCGGTGTGTAGGTCGAATTTGTTGATTATCGTAAGAACCGCCCTCACAATTGGTAATCGGGATACAGGCGCATACGTTTCACCCAGCCCATAGACATTTCTGTCTTTAAATCCACGAATCACCAGTCTCGCTTTAAATTTAGTTTTACCCTCGGTACTCTGTTTGCGCTTAAATACCCATTTGGAGTCAATCAGGTTCAGTCTGCTGCCATCAGACATCCTCTCTGGTTTATCGACTAGGGTCCAAACATCGTTCTCTTTCATCGAAAGGAGTTCTTCATCCACGGCCTTCTTCCATGCTTGATGTTGAGGCGTTCTCATCGCTTCGGCGTAACTCGTCGGATCTCCTTGTATTTGCGCTATCAGACAGTACCTATCGAAATCAAACTTTTCGTCGGAATCTTCGTCGGTCGAGGGTATGATCAGGAGATTGCATGAACTGATATCGTTGATACGTCTACCAAGATTACAGTTATCTTCGCAAAAGTAGTTGGCATACTTCGGAATCTTCGATTGGCTACGGAGTCCTTCTCTTTTCGGTGTCAATTCGTCGGAGTCATTCTTCGGAATTATTTCGGGATCACCTCTTGATAGATAGTCGTCTTCTTCCAACTTAATTTTCTTCGGTCTTCCTCTTCCTTTTGGCTGGATAGGTTCGGATTCTTCTTTGACATCTAATTTCCTCTTCTTCGGACGGTCTCTTTTCTTCGGGATTGATTCGGGTTTCGCTTCTTCGGTTTGATCGATTTCTTCTTCCAATTCGGTAAACCATTTCTTCTCGATTTCCCTTGTTTCGGAATCTTCGACTTCGGGCCAGTTGGTGACTGCGTTTGGGCCATATTTATCGCCATAGACCAGCTTCTCGTTGAAACGAACGTTCCGAGATTCGTAGAATTTGCCGCTCTCCGGGTGTAGGAGTTGATAGGCTGTATCAGTGTACCCCACCAACACTGTACGTATGCCTCGGTGCGAAAATTTCGACTCGGGAACTCGCTGAATCTTCATGTAGGCTAGACATCCAAATCTTCGAATCTGTTCGGTGTGACAGTGTATCTTCAGTGCAAATCTTCGGAGTGGGATCTCAAAATCGATTGATCGATGCGGCGTCCTGTTGTAGGCGTGCACGGCGGCGTAGAGTGCTAAGTCCCACATACTCTTCGGCAGTCGAGAATCAAACATCAATGCTCTGATTTTGTTCTGTAACGTACGGTTAAACCTTTCGGATACTCCTGCGTGCTGTGGGGTATCAGGTGCGGCTAACTGTCTTTCAATGCCTTCGGATTCTAGTACAGTTGTGGTGTAGCCCCCTGTGTACTCCGTCCCCTGATCAGTACGGAGAAAGCACACTTTGAGATCTTCTCCCAGGATGTTTCTGGAACTTCGGATGAAAGCTTCGAGGCAATGCCCTACTTCATCTTTCGTACGGAGCGCACAGCTCATTGCAAGGCGCAAGAAGTCATCAATGAATGAGACTATAAATACCTTCTTTCCGGGGTGAGTCGGAGGACTGATTTTGCCCATAACATCGGAGTGGATTATTTGCAACGGCCTACTGGCTCTCCAACGCTCACTCTTGAAAGGCAGACGTTCCATCTTCGCGAGAGCACAAACTTCGCAGCTTGAAATGCTATCATCGAACTCAACGGTTTTGAGTCTATCATCGGTGCTCTTTAATTTGTCCAAATATTTCTTGCTAGCATGACCAAGTCTTACATGCCACAGAAAACCTTCAGTCATCGGGTTCAAGGTTAGCTTAGGGTTCAACGGAGTCTGATCGACTTCAAGCTCTTCGAGGATTTCACCGGCGTCCAGATCATCAACGCTTATAATCTTCCGATCTGTGATTGTCGCTCTAAATTTGTTTTCCAAAGCTTTCAGGGGTTCAATCTTTTCGGAATCAATTTCAACGGTTTCCCCTTCTTGCTTAGCCACGGAGCGAATTTCGTTCTCTACAGGCACCTTTTCACTGTTGAAGTTTGAAGTAGAAACCTCTCCCTCCGAACTGTTTGAGGTGTGAACTGCAGGATTGGTAACCTCTCCCTCCGTTCCTGACAACGGTGGAGAATTCCGGATTGTTCGAGGTCTTAGATTGTAGCTTACGTCTGGTTTCACATCACCAGCTTCGGGATCAGTGAACTGTGCGGAGCAGTGAAATGTTTCAAACTTGTCATCGGAATCCTGCCCTTCTTGACTAATATCGAATTCGATCAGCCATATAGGTTTCTCATACCTGCCTCTTACAATTGTTTCCCGGGTCACCTTATCAAAGATTTTTAATTCACTATCGTCTAGGTAAATACCTAGGCCTTCGTCAACGAAGCGCCTCAGGGACAGCAGATTATTACTCAAGTTGCCGGTTGCCAAAACGTTAGATAAAATTAATTTCTTACGCCCATCAGTTTTTGTTATGAGGAATAGATTGCCCTGGCCATCTACTTTAAGATTCGCTGACGAGTTTTTATTCGCACTTCGGATAAAATCATTTTTACTACGTTTAAAGTCAGATAGAATCATGTGGGATTTGACCAAATGCTCGGTAGCACCGGTATCGGCTATAAATTTTATAGACTTCAAATTGTCTTCGGGATCTAAATCGCTCAAACGCAAATTTGCAAATGCATCAGTTATTGAATTAGGATTGGTTTTGCACCTACCTGAATTCTTTTTGTCGTTTTTACCGTTGTCCTTATCGGAGCGATGCTGCGTGTTACCAGACTTTTGACCATTTTTGCCTTTGTTGCCTTTGGTTTCTTTCCGTCAAAATTCTTTTTAATACCCTTTTTCACTTTCGGATAGTCTCCACCAGACTTACTATTCTTAACCCCGGACCGTTTATCACTACGATTACTATTTTTACGGCCTAATTTATTCTGTCGGATACCGAATTTCGAATTCTTTACGTACCCACGGCCCCTGGCGGGCTTATAGCTTGATCCGCCCTCTCGCTTCATTTGACGACACTGCTCGGCTGTATGATGAGCCATCTGATGGCACTCATAACATCGCCTCATGCCGCTATCGGCATAACGACATTCTTTGGCAACGTGCCCTCCTCGCCCGCAGACATAGCAGTTTTGAGTGGATGAAATTGCAGCGGCCGCCATCCCCGGCTTCTTCGGATTTGACGTACTGCTAGTCGCTGACCTCTCGGACGCTTCATTCTTCAACAGAAGATCTTTCATGTCATCAACAGAATAGAAAGCACCGGTTTGCATTTTGTAAGTCCAAAAGGACGAACGAATCATTGCACAATTCTTTGAGACAGCGTCATAGTACATTTGAATGTGTAAAGCATCGGACAATTTTTCTACGTGTTCTAGACTATTTCTTCGTAAAATTGCCTCATCGAAGCGAGCATTGAAAGCCGCGGCCGATTCTCATAACGGTTCATACGACAGATTAGAGATTTCTTTGTTCACTGATAGAGTACTAATACTCGTCTCAGATCGTTTGATTAGTTTTATCCTGTCTAAAAGGAGCGTCGGGACAGTTAGACCAATCAATTTATTGTGATAAGATTCTTCGGTCCTGGATAAAATAATATCCCTAGCCAGACTCTTTCGAATTTCCATTTCCGCTTCGGTGAAATTTTTCGCGGCTGTCGCCGTAGGGTCAATGCAATCGAGTAGACCTCTAACTCTAAATTCTGAAGTAAGGGAGTCAAGCCAGTTTTCGATACGAGTCTTCGGGGTCAGCTTATATTCTCTCTTGAGAGGATCTTTGGCGATTAAGCCCTCGATGCCTCTCGTTGGAGCTGGCATTTGATTTTGAGTTTGTGTGTTCGAAACACCTTCGGGAACTATCTCCCTCCCTCCGTCGAGAATCGTCCTTGGCTGAGGAGTTAAATCAAGACTATTAATACGCGCACTGCTATGACTATCTTCGGGATCAAGTCTTACCTCGTTTCTACGCGGCCTACTAGGCGTTTTCGAACGGCTATGACCATACGACTGAGTCGTTGACCTACTTTCGGATCTGGTAGATCGTGACGTTGACGGACGGCTTTCAGTTGACGGGTACTCCCTGGTGGAGTATGAACGGCGTGAACGACTGGCACTGCGAGAGTCGGTACTTTTTCTCGGACTCCTGTATCGCGATGAGCTTCGGTGCCGGCGCTGTGAAGGATCTCTCCTTCTCGGGCTCACGCTTTCGCGTCTAGATTGTCTCGGAGCCTGAGTGCTTGACCTCGGAGCTTGTTCGCTCGTTTGAGCCTGGACGCTCACATTCGGAGCCTGGTTGCTCTCTGTCGGGATCTGTTGTGCCGTTCGCTGTTCAAAATTTGAAACTGCCCGTGCGAATTGAGCTGCTACGTCCGCCATTCGGCTAATGCTTTCATCGTGCCGTGTCATCATTCGGTCTTGTGTGCGCGCCGTCTCCAATAAATGTGATACCATCCCGCTTAGCCAAGTACGTGTTTCTTCGGGCAAAAAGTCGGAATTGCGGGTTGTTGTGGTACCTGAGACAGAATTAGTGTGAGCAGGCTGACAAATTTTAGTGAAACGAGAGTTAGATCTAGCTTTGAGCAGTCTCCCTCACAAGGGTGCGCTCCGGGTTGTGACGGGGTTACCTCTCTGAGAGATTTGGCGGACCCGTCTCAAGTGGAATTGGGACACAAAGTCCTTCTGTCGTGCCTCCAAACGAGCTTGTAAATTCGTCGACGTTGGGGCGGCTTCGGTCGGAATGACTGTTGCAACGGATTCTCCAGAACCTGAGGAATCGCTGGATGATAGTGGTTTCATCGGGCCAGATCCTGACGGCATTGGAATCTGAGCAAGCTGGTCGATGTCCATCGGAATCGGCGCTGGTGCGCTCGGTGACAGGTTCATCGGGATCTCGTTCGACGAGCCAGCTGGTTGTGAGACTTCGGAAACTTCGACACTGTCCATCCCTTTTGGCGTCACTAAATTTACTTGCTGGGAAAGAATTTCCGGTGAAAACTCTTCCAACAGTAGTGCTTCCTCATCCGGTGAAGGCATGAGGTGCCACTCGCCGTCATCCATATCTGCACATAGACGGAACTCTAAATTAGAATTAAGTCTACTAACACGAAACGTATAACACGCGTGAAACGTGTGACCAATTGGATTTCATGTGCGAGACAGGATAGGTTCGTTGCTTATTCCCAAAATGTGCCAAATCATTTGAGAAAACTTTCGAATTTAACTGCGGGTAGAATTTCTAAATTTACTTTCGACTACCAATATGCAACGAATTGCGGTTACGACTACGAGAATGTGTTCGTGGTGCACTGGTGTGTTTGTAAACAAAAGGTCTTTTCGAAAAACTTCGGTAACATACAACGGATTCAATACTTTGCACTTCTACAACGGATTCAATACTTTGCACTTCGGAATCAAAAACACACAGTGTCTCCGCCAAATACCAGGATACGAAACACTTTCTCGAGTCCCGCGTGCGCGCCTCAGCTGATCAGGCATGAGAGCACTACACATTTTAGATCGCTATTCACCCCATGACATAACAATTTGGAATTTTCGAATTAACTCCCTTGACTTCCGCGGACACAACGTGATCTTAGGAGAAATCAAAATATCCATCCTTACGGATCTCAGTCTGACCAAGATACGCGCGAACACAACGACTAGTTTGATACGAAACTGAGTGCAGAAGGTACTGCAATAGCTTTACTTTTTCGATACTAGATTCTTTCGGACCTTTACTACGGGCTTAAACTTTTCGGAATCAGCCAACCATACTTGTTTTAGTCATGAGCGATCGGGTCTAGACTTTGAAACGAAAACGAGCGGACACAACTACAATTTCGAACAATGTACTAGAGGGATGCAAGTTCCGTGTACTTTAGAACGAGCACGACTCCAAGGCAATAGTTTATTTTTGGTATCAAGTCAGGAATTGAACCACTTGACCATCACACAACGGAAACTAGGCGGAATTGAACCCCTAGGATCATTTCGAAACTAACGGAATAGGCACGGATTTGAACCGCCTCTATCCTCGATTTCTGGATCCGAATTGAACGGCATGCAGACTGTCGGAATCACTATGCCTTCCACGTGGATTTTATTTAGGAATTTAGGCCACCAATTAGCAGAAAATTTGGTGTGGAGTCGCCTACCAACCACTTGTTGTCGTTTAATTTATTTGCTACACACGAACAACGCGGCGTGGATGGGTTTGGTATACCAGAGACTATGCATTACCCACTATGCAGTAGTCAAACGAATTTTCCTCAATATTAAACTTTCGACTGTACAGACTTTCGGATTCTTTCGGAAACTAACGTGAGGAATTGGCCAAAGTACTTTAAGATATCCCAGAGAGACTTGGGAGAACCGTTACCAAATCGCACATGTGTTTACGAGCCGTATAGTACGCAATGTTTACTTACAGAATGTAAATATTTCATCGGTTGCTAATTTTCTAACTTCGATTTTATCGGGCGAGATCTATCGGATTGCCTTTTCGTCCTCTCGGCTGAGATTGGTACCAAAAGCCTTTTCAGCGAATGCCGTCTCCAAGTAAAGCAAAAACGTGATATCAACTTCGGCTTCGGTCATGCCGCACAAACAACGAACGCGCTCAAAATTTTACTAACTTCGGGTTCACTTTTCGAAAAACAGTTATCAAAACCTCCTCCCTTAAAAAGGTACTGAAGTTTTGCTTCAAGGCGACTTACGAAACTATCGGAAACTTAATTGCACCTTGGTTTAATTTTTAACACTAATCGGAGCACGCGGCGAACTTTCGGAAAATCACGGACGGTCTTAATTTGTGGCGAGAGTAAACAGACTGTAGCAACATGGTGCGCTTGACGCGCGTCGTACCGGCAGATTTCCCTTTACCCGCACCGCGTGGATACTGGTTTTCGTATTTGCGGTGTGTTGTGAGCAACATGTTACGAGCAACCCTACCAAGCCAAGGAAAAACGGCTTTAACAACGGATACATAAGGTACCTTCATTCGGAATCAAGTTCGGCGAGCCGGTTTGCTTCAGGCTGCTAGCTTCGTTCGCATGCGTGCGATGTTTTTCAATCCAAATGGCGTTGCTATAACTGGGTTTAAGGTACTTTCTTACGGTCGCAACTTATCGGTTTGGCTGTTTCGCACTCATCGATGGATTTCATGCTGGTTGACGGCATGGTCTCTCATTTCGTTTTCGTTTTCGTTTTCATTGACTCATCTTCGGTGACTGTGCGAGTGTATACAGCGAGTGCAAGTTTCGACTTGCCTTCGGTAGTGGTACGGTATCGGTTTGGCATACGACGGACCGGCGTAATGAGTCAGTACGTTGCGGCCTATTCTGCTAGTGTGCGTGTAGACTTGTGAGTATGGATTTGATTTGTACCACTACAACTACGATTCGGTCAACGAATTTTAACCTTTCAACCTTGTGCGTACGGTCTCGAATGTGGCGATTTTGGTATGGGAAAACGGCGTGATGGAATACCGGCAGCAGCGGCAACCTCGTGTGCGTTTGCAAGCATGAGCAATTTACGCTCGATTGTTCAAATAAATTTTGCTAGCCATCGGAACAATTTATTATCGATTCAAAATCGAACTTACAAATATCAGACCCAAATTCTTACGGAATCAATTTTCACAACGGAGTCGATATTTTAACCAACGGGCCTTTCGGCACAAATTCGTCCCAAATGACCTTCGGCATCGAACATACGCTAATTAGGTTAATAAATAACCAACTTTCGGAATCTTTGAACAACGGATCGCGATCAATTTAACCTACGGCTATCGATTAGCTAGATCGATACTTTGCTGCAGTTACCTATAGGAATTTATTAGTACGTACACGTGGTAGGATTTATATATGGTGCACCATGCAAAGGCCCTATATTTAATCTCACGTGAGATGCATGCACTACGAGTAGTTTCAGCGAAACACGAATGTCCGCTGGTCGGTGTATTAAATTAAACTACTTTATGATGAGCGCTCATTTTAATTAATTAATTAATTGACCCGGGTATAACTGACTTACGACCATCGGCGCATTGGAAATGCGTGCTCTGGGCTGCCATAACCTGTTGAAGCTGAGCTTCTTGTCGTCGTCATTGAACACCAACAATCGTAGAGATGCACGCAGTAATTAAACGCAAGTATAACTTCGAAACGTGTAATTGAATAAAGCAATATAACATCGGCGGACCGCTTCCGTACTCGGGATCTAAGCTCAACGTCCTCAGACGAAATACTAACGGGGCGTCGTACTATCGTAGAGCGCATACTGTATATCGGTAACAGTGTTACCAACTCAACAGTTCACAACAGTAGATGCGTTGTACTGAACCTCAGTTTTGTGACATCTTTGGAGTAGTTATGAGAACACTGCAAGTGATCTTTTTTATGTGGAATAAATTGTTCAAATGTTAGTCTGAAATATTTTTCGTATTAGGCTAGTTATAGCCTAAACTCTCATTTTTGCCTCCTTTCCTCCTTAAATGTCGACCTACAAGAAATTTTTCTGATTTTCAAATTGATTCTAATACCCTTTTGAGTATGCATACCAAATATCGTGCATTTTATGATGCGAGGCTTGAAACTTCGCATCAGCGCCTCCGTGTATTTTATAATAAGATGCAAGATTCGTGAAATTTTGCATCAGTGCCTCGTGCTATATATGTAGTCTGTCTTGGACATTTGTGTTTGCTATCTCTGACTGCGTTCGCTTGTTCCATGAACTTATTTTTAAAAGCTGAATTCTCGTTCCAGTATCGGTGATGTGCCGATGCCCCCCCCCCCCAATTAAGCGTTTTGTACACTCGTTTCACAATGGCGAGGCCGCGTCAGTAAAAATTTACATAATTTTATGTTGATCCACGCATCGTGTTTACAGCCACGGATATTCCATTTTCCACAGTTCAGCGTTCGCGTCCCACGCGAAAGAGGTTCCGAAATAGCCCCCCTCCCTCCCCCTTAAAAAAAGCACATATCCGCGACAGAACACGATTTGCCAATTCGTTTTCAAACGCGTTAAAATAACACTGCGGCTTATAAAATCGTAAAGAAGATTGTCGACTGAGGGGTTATCGATGGCAGGGGATAGTGGTGCCCGTGAAATTGTTACCTGATTCGTAGAACAAAATGGACAGCAAGCTATGTAGATTTGTTCGGATCACGCTGAGTGGTGGAAAAACAGCGTAAATATTTGCATAAAGTCGCCACTGCGTTGTACTCACCTCTGCGAAATTCCAAAAAGGTTTTATTTGAAACTCGATCGCCGTCGTGGTCACGCGATTTCCATTTTTTTTTACTTCCCCCTCACCGTGTTATGTTATTTGACAATCGGCAATAATTGTATTTTTATTATAATTTTTTTCTTTTCCTGTTGTAGATGAATGCGGCTGTGTTGGTGCGAATGTGAACTCGACAGCCACGATGAACAACGAGGAAATTGTGCAGCAGACTCTGAACGGCGATCTGGAGACCGCGAAATGGGCCATACCGAGGGTTGTGAAAATATTCGTCTCGGCCACACGAACAGGTAAATGTCTGAATTGTCAGCATTATGAATGCAATTGGAGAGAAAAACACGCGACTGAGTATGGGTCCAGTATAAGATGGAGCTAATTGGAAGTGGATGGCTGATTATGTAGTCGAAGACCGAAAGTTATGGTCGTAAAAAAGAACTTTTCGACTCTAAACAAGCGAAATTTTAAGTACGTTTTTCCAGTCATAGGCCGAGTTTTCGATTACCTTAATTTTTTGTGCTTTCTTAATGTATTCTGTGATTTTTGGTCAGTACTTAAGCAATTTTTGCCAGTTGATTTTTGGCCCATCGTGTCAGGGGCAGGGCGCGCTACTACCTTGAAAATAGACAGGGTGACCAGCTTCTGGAAAACCGAGAAAAGTTGGGGAAAAGTTAGGAAATTTTAAAAGAAAATCTCTCCTAAATATCTAATAGAAACTAAAATATTAAAGTCAGGGAATTTTGAAGAAAATTTTATGTTGTGAAAGTATTGTACAGTTTTAAAATTAATTCCTATCTTTAGTACCAGTTCTGTTCTTAGTGTTTCTAATCTTAATTATTTTAACCGAATCCTGACAGAGTTTGGCAAAATCCGGCTCGAAAGGATTTCAAATCCAAAATGCGAAATCCTTAGCAAAAATGGATTTCAAGTCCAAAATCCGAAATCCTTTGCAAAAATGGATTTCAAATCCAAAATCCCAACATTGATTTGTCATATTTTTGCAATTTTACCCCACATGGTTGATTGTTGCTGCTTCTGTTTTTTCCTTGTTTTTCCCAGATGTATTCATTTTTGTGAAAATATCAGTTTGTGTAGAAAATAATTAAAACTAAAAATGTCTGTCAAAGTTCAATCATATGACTTTTATATTCTAATCTTTGAAACGATTGTATTGTAAAATTAAAATTACAAATGTTAATGGAAAATGGATAAAATTAAGAGGAAAACAAAATAGGTACTATTCTATCGCTAGTTCGCTATTGTGTATATCACTATTCTATATGTGGACGCTGTTCAACAAGAGGGAACCAACTAACATTTGTAAACAAAATGAATTGGTATCGTTGGTAAGAGCGTAAAACGTAGAATTTTTCAAAATTAGGCCCCTGATTCAAAAATGTGTGCTCGCGTTGAAAAAAGCTTATCAGTAAACGCTGTGTCATATAGTTTCTACATGGCTCTTGAACTTCGAATCACGGGTTCTCAAAAAGTGGATTTTGCTAGTTGGTTCCCTCTTGCGGAACAGTGTCCATGTCATGTTACTTTGAAAATTTTTCGTTGCCCATCAAAAATATTAAAGCTCCAAAATTTTTGTCCTTGAGGACAGAGCGTTACGGTGTCATTATTGACTTGCAAAATGAAAATAAGCGCTCAACGGGCGCCGAAGAACACAAAGTTGTGTTGTATTCACTGAATAATTTTTTTATGTGGGGAAATTCATATAGCATATCCAGTTTTTATTTTTTTAATTTTAATTAATTTATTTATTCATTCGAAAAAGGTAGCCAATTCCAAATTCAGCCTGTTATTAGATTTTTTCATTTGTTCTTGTGCTCTGTAGGAATAAAAATCATCATGGTCGTCATCTTCACTACCGTTTGTAGCTGAAGATGGAGTCTCGTCTATTTGCAATTGTAATACCTTGTTGTTACATAATGTTTGAACGTAATCTCGACGATTTTCAGGCACCCATAATAATTTGTGGCAGTTTCTATAAAAAGGGGTAACTTTGTCTATCCGACGAATTTTGAGTTACGGACAGTATGTGATAGAGGAATGAATGCCCATTCCAACGAGCTATCGGCGAGATTTGTAGCGTTTTTTGTTCCGGAGATACAAGCGGTCAAAGATGAGTGTAACGAGAAGGCGCGAAAACACATTTTTGGGAAAAACGCGTTTAAAGTTAGACTCACCTTTTCCTCCCACTGCGTCAAGCGGCCCTAACTCGCCGCGGAATCACGTTACCAGCCTCGACGAGGGTTTGTTGGAAAGGTAATTTTTCGCTCTTCTGCGTGGTAACAATTTAGAACATCGGATTTATTCGTGAGCTCCGAAAAACCACGAAGAAGCTAACGCAGACATTCGCATTCTTTTCTCATTCTCTTTCTCTCTCTCCCTCTTCTCTCTCATACGCGTAAATTTTGTCTCTTCGTTATTGCGATGTTCTTTCTATAGAAATCAACCAAAATCTCATCAAAACTGATTTTTCGACCAAAAAATGTTGTTTTTCTTTTTTCGCGTTTTCTGAGACTTCGATTGATCGACAAAGTTACCCATTTTATAGAAACTGCCACATTAATGTTTTAGATGAAAATAAGCTGCGAAAATCGAATCACTCACTTCAGGACTAAATTCCAAATATTTTGAAAATCGAGATTGAAACGAAGTTATAAGATGAGGCAATAAAAAATTACAATATTTTAAAGGTTCTGATGCAAGTTCAGCAAACATATTTTTTATCCTGATTAACGTTAGCATTGCTTGTCCATGGTACGATTCTCCTTATACTCCAAAGTAAAATCGCCCATTGAAACCTCATTCATTTCTTATCCGTACCTTCTCCTAAACGCGACACTAGCGCTGAGAGGTCCGAATAAGGCAATAACCACACCGCAACATCTCTTTGTTATGACTACGCAATAGCGTGATGCCTGAACACTTGAACAGTTGAACAGTCAGATGACTTGGATTTCAAAATAAAGGATTTTGAGGGAAAAAAGTATTTCAAATCAAAAATCCGGAATCAAAAATCTTCTGTATGAGTGGATTTAAATCCAAAATCCAGATTTCGAGATACTTTGGATTTTAAATCCAGAAGGATTCAAATTCTGCCCAACATTATAAGACATGACATTTAATATCTATGAGAAGGTTTGCTGTTTGAAAAGTATGAGTTATGTACTTTCCTAATGATGGGCTATGGTCGCGCGTGTGTCTTGGGCCATGTTTTGCGATCGGGTCCAGAGGGCCGTAGCTCCAGCGAGTTTCTTATTTTCCTTTACAAACGAGGTTCAAACTGCAAGGACCTGATTAAAATATAAAAAACCTAGTTGAAGCTAATTTTGTCGACTGGCTACTAGAATAGATTGAATGCTAACTTATCTGAGGCTGTGACCTCCCCTCTGCAGCGTATGCAGTCTGTACCAGGCCCCACGCTTGAAATTACTCGTAAGAACCCAACAATAAAATTTTCCAGCTCAAATATAATTCAAAACCCAAACTAGGGGTCCCCTATAGTTGTATTTGCGACAGGCCCCGCACCACGCAAGGACAGCGCCGTAAGTAGGTCAAGTCAAATACCAACTTATCTTCTGTACTTTTTTTTTTTGACTTCGTATTATTTTAAGTGCACCAGTCAGTGCGTCCTAGCGAGCAGTGTTGTTTTATTTGCGAAAGTGAAAATCGGTTTTTGTCACTTGATCTGTTTAAAATCATTTATTCTGCTTACTACCTACAATATTCCACAAGTTCACTATCCCTCGCCTGGCATCTCTCTGGCTTCAG
This sequence comes from Acanthococcus lagerstroemiae, assembly GCA_031841125.1. Classification (NCBI taxonomy): domain Eukaryota; kingdom Metazoa; phylum Arthropoda; class Insecta; order Hemiptera; family Eriococcidae; genus Acanthococcus; species Acanthococcus lagerstroemiae. The sequence goes on along the minus strand of CM063113.1, from coordinate 27,511,951 downwards.
CGGGTTAAAATTTGAAGAGTTCATTCTCGGCCGACGTAAGCTTATTCACTGTATATGGTTTTATTTCGATGCCCGAAAAAGCTCGTTTACCGGAACGATTTTCATACACTTTTTTCCTTCCCCCGCCGAATGATCCTTGTTTTGTTTTTTGTTTTTTTTTTTTTTTTTTTTCATTTTCCGAGTTCTTTATTTTATTTTTCCATTCTTCGTGCTGACGCTGATTGCACCGCGCATTACCGCAAAACGACTATCATTTGGTGGGATGAGCGACGGTGCGAGGAGGCGGCCGGAAATCGAATATAATGGCGGAAGCGAAGCGTCTGTTGTCGGTTTATTTTCAAAAACCGAAGCCGCAGATAAAAGGTTGAAAGTGAAAAAAAAAAGAGAGAGAGAGAAAGAAGCGCAAAATGATGGACTGGTAGTACAATGAATGAGGAGAGGTGCGCGGGTGACAAGCAATAAATGATTGATGAGATCGTTATATATTTGGCAGAAGAACGAGTATAGAGCCTGTGCCGGGAACCAATCTTTGATTCCGCTCTTGTGTGTACAGGAGATGGATGTCGAAGGTTAGTATTTTTATATACACTAGTATTAGGGTATACGAGGTTTGGGTTTCCTTTATGACGTATACTATAATGCGCGCCCTGGTGTGTCTGACAGCGATGATGGCATGGCAGCGCATCAATGGATATTTGCGACTGGCGGATGATTCGTCTTCGCCTCGAATGTGTGTATGTGGGTGAAGTATGTGTATATATTTGTCGGGGATGCTGGAAATTAATAATTTATAATACCGTCTACGCCAGCACATATAATCTCTCTGGAAATTGTCGATGTATAAAACGCGAACGAAAAAACATTTCGCGGTAGATATCGTTTTACGAGCTCGCGCTCGCTACGCTGGCGAAGCGAATTGGGTTCGCGTTCCAGCCGCACATTGTTTATAAATATGTATCTGCCGGGGCCGTGATCGAGGGGCTGTGGACGAGATGAAGGAACGATGGTTGCTAACTGAGTAGAGAAAGAGAGAGTCTATGCCACAGGCCTGTAGCCGGGCGAGGGGCTTGTCCTGGACTATTTTGTTGGTCCCAACCCCCTCTCTAGCGAAATCTTTTAACTTATACTTAAGCATCTGTTGTGGAAATTTTAAAAAGCCGTTAAAATTGGCGCTTAAGGAAGAAAAAAATAACTTAGAAGTTTGATAAAGGAAAGTAAGCCAGTCTATCCAAGCATTCAAGCATTCAGCCTTCAGAGGGTATGTTAGCTGGGTGGTTGCTGTCAGTTGCAGTACATGCGCTTCACGGCTTAACCCTTCATTCTCCATTGGCTACCAGCTGCCAGTGGCGCAGATAAGCTGGATGTCTATTTTCCGTCAAGCCGGAGAAAGTATACTCTGTAAGACGAGGTAGCTTTGATCACATTTTACCATATTTCTCTCTCTCTTTTTTTTTCTTTTTCTCTTTTTTCCCTTTCTTTACCTTTAACTGCAGCACACGCTTCCCTATTCGCGGTTCCACTATCGCTGTCGTGTCCGTCCTTGCCCTTAAGCCACCGCGTCCTTGTATCACCATTCGATATTTTTCTCGGACACGGCGACGGGCTTCGGCTGCAGAGCCGACCATCCGATGGGGAAGCCTTCCCTACTTATGGGGAGTCATCGCTCAAAACCTGCTGCGTGGATTGCGTGTGAGCTGCGCGGATGCTGTCCGCTGTCTCACGCGTTTGGCATCCTCCTTGGCCGCATCACAGTGCCGGCGAATTGGATCATCGCTGACCAGTTCTGCGGGTTACCCAGGATCACTTCAACTATCATCTCGGGAGTGATGTGGCTGCCGACAGACGCCTCGAGCGCTGCTCGTGCGTCGCTCCACGCAATGCAGCAAAAGATGATATGCTGCGCGTCATCGACTTCTGCTGGACAATGCGAGCACTAGCTGGGTATCTGGTTCCAACAGTTCAGATAACCATTGAAGCACCCATGCCCGGTGAGCATTTGCGTAAGATGTTACGTCAGCTCACCGTGTCGCCGCGAAAGCCATGCATCGAGGTTGTGTACCAGCCTTAATGTGTAGTGGCCATGGGTGGTCTCTTGGAGGCGAACCACCCACTCTTGAACTGTTTGCCGTCGGACTTCTCTCTTAATCTTCTCCTTTACTCATTTCTTTTTTCTATCAGCTGGTTGGAGCTTCTGGAAGCGCTGATAAAAGAGTAGCGCTCTCCCTAGCCAACAGATCAATAGGAGCTAGTACAAGAACCGCCTCCTCGTACCAGACGATAGTGCCGTAGCCCGCTGGACCCTTCCTATGTCTTCTCTGTTCTCGCGGAATGCCGCAACTGGTACCCAATTAGGGGCTCCATAAATAAGAACCGAGTGGATTACTGTCGAATACAGTCTTCTTCGACTCTCACTCGGCTCCCAAAGGTTCGGCATAAGCTGACGCAACGCTTTCGGTGTCCGCTCTGCTTTCTGTGCCGTTGTACGGAGATGCGGTTTCTAACACAGCTCGTTGTCTACCGTCATTCCCAGATACACCATCCGGGGCTGTATGGATATCGGTTCACCCAGTACCGCTAGGTCAAATGGCTGTGACCTGTCCCCTTTCCGCCCGTAAAAAAGACGGCGTCTGTCACCTCTAAACCATTCACCTGCATCCAGCGAGACACCATCTTGATGTTGAGTATGGACCTGCTGCGAACTTCCTGCTCCGGCCTCCCCTCTACAAGCAGAAGTGTGTCGTCCGCAAAGCAAATGGCCTGGGCTCCTCTTGAAAGCGTGAGCCTCAGGACTCTGTCAAAAGACATGTTCCACAACAGGGGCCCTAAGACCGATTCCTGAGGTACACCTGCCGAGATGATCTTCTGGACGTCGCGACCTTCTGCGTCTGTGTACGCTATCGTTCTGTTTACCAGGTAGCTCCTGATGATCACTCGTAAGTACCCCAGGAGATGGCACTCATCCATCACTTTCAGAATATGCTTCCAAGGCAGTGTATTGAAATCGTTCCTCACATCGAGACTAACGGCTACGCATAAACCATCTTTGGTGCAAACAGTATTGATGATCTTTTGCACGTACAACACCGCGTTATTGGTCGACTGACCAGTTCAAAATCCATACTGGGATTTCGACAGCTCACCTTTAGAAGTGATGTGCGCTTCTACCCGCAAAGCAGTATTACCCGCTCCAGTACTTGCCTATGTCATCCAGTAGAAATAAGGAGCGGTACAAGGAGGGCAAGCCCTCTGGTTTGTTATTGCTTTTGCGAAGCAGGACCAGCCTCGTTGTCTTCCATATTACCGGGAAATGGCTATCTTCGAGACACCTAGTGAAGCAACGGCCTCAGCGAGTGGATTAGTTCCCAGGCCAGGCTAGGTATGCCATCTGGCCCCGGGGTTTTCCTTTTTCCTCTGATCCGATCCACGGCTTCTCTCAGCTCATAGGCTGCGACTTCCAGCCGCGGATTTCTGTCCTGCTTGATGAGCTCCCGTTTTTGTGGTAGTGGCGGGTGCTGGGGGAAACTGATAGCAACGATTTCCCCCAGCGTCGCGGGAAGTAGCCTGATCATGGGGAGGGGGGCGGGAGTCGCTGTAGGACCACCTTATATGGGTGGCGCCGTGAATCATCGTCCACCGTCTTGACGAGCTCGGCCTACTTGTCTGCCTTTGCTCTCTTAACGACTGCGTGCACTGCTTTCTTGGCAGCCATCAGCTCGGCATTCGCCTTCTCAGCATCGTCAGCTCGGGATACTCGATGTCTTCTGGTAGCCCGCCGACGCCTGGTGGAACACTCACGGTGGAGTCGCAGTATCTCTTCATTCCACCAGTACGTACTCCGGCGGGCTTGACCTGCCTTTACTCTTAGCATTTCTGCACTGCACGCCTTCTTTGTCCGTTCGACAATCCATGCAGCTATCTGTGAGGCACTCGGAGCTTCAACCAGACCGCTATCTTGTGTAGCCATTATTGCGTTCTCGAATCGGTCACATTCTACAAGGGTAAATTCAAAAATAAGGTTCCCACACCTGTAACTCTGGAAAGAGTGAAGTTACGAAAAAAACATAATACCAGATTCGGATTCTGCGAACGATTTACTACTTTTCTACGTAGTTACCTTTTAATCTAATACATTTATTCAATCTATGAATTAACTTTGAAATTCCTTATTCCTTGTAAACTGAACCGTCCAACTTTTATAGGTAATTTTCAACTGCATTTTGTAGTTTCTCCTAAGCGTCAAAATTGCATCCCAGCTAACTCGGACTTAAATAACTTGGGAAAAGGGAGATAGTCGCTCGGGGCGAGATCTGGACTGTAGGCGGGGTAGAGGATGATTTTCCATCCAAATTTCTCCAAAAGAGCGAGGTTAGGGTAGGCGATGTGTAGCCTTGTGTTATCGTGGAGCAGCTCTATTCCCTTCCTTAGTTTTCTAGGTCAACCGCATTTTAAAGCTTTGTGTTCCTTAGTATCTTTCACTATTGATACTATGACCTTGAGGAAAAAGCCTACTAAAATTGGCTCTTTTTCGTCCCAAAAAAACCGCAACCATGACCTTCTTAAAACTGGCAGTTTTTTCACTCAACTTTTCGCGGCCTACTTCGTAAAATCGGCACCATTTTCAAACATGCTGAATACTCATAATGTTGGGGCCATAAACAACGACCAATCTACGATGAATTTCAATGGGAGGGTTTTTTACAAAGTACAAAAAACGAGTAACAAAACGAACTTCAATATCGGACAACGGCTGTGCGACGGCACTTAGGTTTTTTTAGTATAACTCGCGAACGAATCGACCTACACGCATGAATTTAAAATAATTGTATTCGGGAATATTGTACGGACGCAATGAGATGTCGCGCAGCCGGGTAAGTTCATTTTATCTGGCGCATTCGTATTTCTGGGAAGAAGGCTTTAAATCTCAAACACTAGAGCCACAGAACTCTAGCAATACATTTTAAAATATTATGTAAGCAGATCCATAGTGTGAGTTACTTTTCCACGAGAGGAAGGAGGGGGGATTTGGAGGGAAATTAAATTTCCTGAGATGACTAACCTCTCAATTCCACTGAGTTCTCTATTGCCAAACAATGAAGCTTACAATTTCGAAATATCCATACGTATACCTTTGAAATATCCATATCTGCACATATTATGCTTCTGAATTATCCATATCTGTGCATTCTTGAAGGAAACAGAGATGTCAGCGTTCCCCAAAAATATGAACGCGTTCACATCTGTTCTCGTTCATGTGAGAAGAAGAACGCGTTCACTTTGTTCTCGTTCGTGGAGATGCTCCATCCGTGAACGCGTTCCCGTTCGCGAATGGGAGTTGACATCTCTGACTATAGTCATTCCTCTCTCTCCATTCTCTGTGTTCTTGTTCACAAAATGAAACAAACGCGTTCCTGCCCTTTCTCGTTCGTGTGAGAAGAAGAACATGTTCACTTCGTTCTCGTTTGTGGAGGGGCTCCGTTCGTGAATGTGTTCCCATTTGCAAACGGGAGTTGACATCTCTGACTGTAGTCATTCCTCTCTCCATTCTCTGCGTTCTTATTCACAAAATGAAACGAACGCGTTCCTGCCCTTTCTTGTTCATGTGAGAAGAACGCGTTCACTTTGTTCTTGTTTGTGGAGGGGCTCCGTTCATGAACGTGTTCCCGTTCGTGAATGGAAGTTGACATCTCTGACTGTAGTCATTCCTCTCTCCGTTCTTGTTCACAAAATGAAACGAACACGTTCCTGCCCTGTCTTGTTCATGTGAGAAGAACGCGTTCATTTTGTTCTTGTTTGTGGAGGTGCTCTGTTCGTGAACGCATTCCCGTTCGCGAATAGGATTTAACATCTCTGGTAAGAAATCGGGGGGGGGGGAGGTAATTTGAACATTTTGAAATATCTTTAGACCGCAGATCATTGTTTTTCCATGGTGGAAATGGAAACGTGAGACAGTATCTAAAAATGGTCTTTCGAACAAGATCCTGAAATAGTTCTACAAAGTCTGTAGTAACTCACCAGAAAGTATAAGCAGCAGGCATTATCACTACAAAAAAATTCATACGCTAAAGAAGATCAGAGACCATCGCCTTTCTTGTCAACATGATAATTGAAAATGTCTTATGGCTTTTTCTCGTACTGTGTGCAATTTACAATTCATGTTTCGCTGCCGACCTTTTATAAGTGTGTGCAATTCACACTTTCGTTGTATATATCCGTCTTTTCACAGTACGTGCAATTTACAATTTTCACACGTGGTTTGCAAAGTAGGAAGAAACCCCTCCACTGGGAAGTGTGTGCAATTTACTTTCTCCCGGAACTCGATGTACCGGTGGTCGGACGCTGAGTCAGTCTCTGTGTCGACCCGCCAGTTCTCGATGTGCTCCACGACTGCTCCTGTACCCAGAGTAACATCTGTGACAGACCCGCCGTTTCCTCGAACATAGGTCTGAGTCGTCCCTCGGTTGGCAACAAACAGATCAAGCCCGGCAATCCGGCTGTAATACGAAAGCGCAAATTACACTAATTCTATTGCCAAAAAGCGCAAACACACGGAAGCGCAAATCGCAAATAGTAATGTTTTACATGGGGCAATTTATTGATTACGTGGTCGAAACCTACATTGGCCCCAAAAGCATGTTTCCACCCCGATTTTAGGCCGCACCCCAAACAGACAACCGTCCTCGAACTACCAACAGACCAGAATCCTTCCACTTCTACCGCCATTTGAAGGACCAGTTTCACTCTCCACACGCCCCAGTCTACCAGGTGATAGACGTTCTACTAAAACTTCAGTCGGAGACATATAAAAATTAACCATGCTTCCTCGCGCAAGAAAACCAAGCGCCAAGAGTGCAAGAACAATGCTTTCAATAATCTGTGGGATAATTACCAAGGTGGCCAGTGAACTTTGAAGGAGTACGTACAGAAAATCGGTATTAGAAACCAAGACAACACAGCTCCATTGAAGACGCACAATCTGACTTTCCTTATAGTTTATCATAGTTGTAGATTTTTTGTACTGTTAAAACAGCAACTGCAGTAGTTTTCATGGTAGCTCTTCATAATATAGCTTTCGTTCTTATGAATGTTTGCACTTTCGTACATACCTATGCGAATGTCATTTGCGCATTTGTACACCTGTAAAACATCACTATTTGCGATTTGCGCTTTCGTATTCCAGCGAGCAATCCAGTTGACCATAGCGTTCCCGCGTCGGTCGGTTCTCCTGGACCCTCACTGCAGGGCTTTTGCGTTGAAGTCACCTGCCACCACGATGTTACCCTGTCTTCCCCCTACACACCGGCGAAGTCTATACAGAAACGATTTTCTGATTTTGCGAATCAAAAATCAAACAATGTTGATAGCTCTCTTGAGAATGAGAAAGGTTGATAACCCACAGCCCTCGTTCGGAGCAGATCGGATTTCTTGATCCTCCATGAAACAGGATTTCATAATTCTGGGATCCTACTTGACCCTTTCTCAGCTGCTAGCGTTAAAAACAGACGGCGTATCGTTGCAGAATAAGTTTATCTCCGATTGTTCTAAAATTTTGATTCGTCCTCGTAGTTGACGAGCTACACGCCTCCGCAACATCGCCGAGAAACTCGTCGTCGTTCGCCGAGCGGTGTTCCGAGTGGTTTCGCGCCTAATTAGATATTAATTCGCGGTAATCTCGGTTGGCAATGTGGTGGATCCGGCTTCGAGGACGGACGTACACGATTACGACGATGACGTCTTCCGTGGAGGACGACTAAAGTTTTGAGTTATAAGTTTCGCAGTAGTATATAATATACGAGAGAGAACGTATAGAGCCACCGCCGTCGTGAGACGGTTATCTGGCGCCCCCCGGATACATTTAAAGCTCATTTCACTAACCAACTTAACGGACATTTAACGTTTCGCTTCGATTAGAATTTACGGTTATCGAGTTTCTATTTTTTTCCTTCTTTTTTTCCCTCTCTGTTTCATTCCTCCCCCGTCGTTCACTATTTGGGTTTCACGACGCAGTTGAAACGATCGGCGTCGCCGTGCATTCGGCAAATTGGTGTACACGTTTTATCACCCGGAAGAGAGTGGAAAAAATTAGGACGTACAATAGTTGTAGAGCCTGTAATGTGTAAGAATGTACGAAGTTAGAATGAAAGGTTGTCTCGTGAAGATTTTCGTGAATATCCCTGCCTAACCATAGATATACGGCGATATCACTGCCAGCTAATATGGCAGTGACACTGTAAGGTGCCCTTATTTTGCCAACGACCAATTTTTTGCAGTATCCCCTAGAACTGAAGAGTGCTTTTGGTTTTCCAAAAGAGGTTAAGTCAAAAAACAAGATTTCGCAGGAAACGCAAAAAAACTGCTAACCTTTAGCAGCACACTGAACGAGCATATCGAGTGTCTTGTGCACACTTGACCTAAGTGACAAAAACCTTCTTCTTTTTTTTTTTCAGGAGAGCGATTTGAAAATTATAAATAACGTTGTGTAGCGAAATTTCCTGAAAGCCAGATGTCCCGCTTAAATTTCGGAATAAGAGCCCAAGAAGAAAACGAGCTTCTCCCAGGGATCTCACCTGTAGGAAATTGCCGATAGTAGATTGCCGACTGAGGGGGCTAATAACTCGTAATAACGAACGTTCAGCTTACTATCACCATACTCATAGGTGTGTAACCAGACTACTACCAAGCCCCACGGGAGTCTGGGCGAGTCCATGATGACCCCGGTTCCCAGTGTACTTCATTAACGAAGTAATGCCGAAGGCCAGAGCCATCAGAATGGACGTAAGTACTTGGGAAACCACCTCTTCATGTCCCTGAATGAAAAGAGGTCCACCAAAGGGAATACTAATTTTGAAACCAGTCCAGGGATGCCACGCACGTACCATGAATCAAACACTTTGCATGGTGGTACGTCCACGCATTTTCGATAAAATAAACAAACAAGATAAAATTGTTCCAAATTCACCTCACTGAAATTATTAGAGTCATGTCAAACAGCATAAGAATTACGTGTATTCTAAATTGAAAAATAAATCATAAATAAAAAATAAAATTGAAAATTCATAAGAGAAAAATAATAATATAAAATTCGATTCAATGGAGATACTCGACGGTTTTGTAAATAAACATGGAGCCAGTGGCTCTTACTTCGCGATACTTCTATTCGTACGCGATCAAAGATTAGATATATGCCCTCCAATATGGGCTCGTAATCAATAATAAATAAATAGATATTACAATCAGACTGCATTGAGTGATAACAATGTGAAAATAGGGTCCTCTCTCCCCTAAAATTTGGAATAATTAAACATCAGTAACACTGGCTGGAAAATAAAAATTAACCAAAAGCATTAGACTAGGAAATGTGAAATTCGAAAAACTACTCCACCGGGAGTCCCCTTCTCCCAAGGAGACATTCAAATTTAGATAAATTGGGCCAGAAATATAGATTTAAGAGCTTGAGGAATCTTAAAGCTTCCTCGGAAATGATCGCTTTCGATGGTCACAGCTTTGGGGACGACTCCTGCGTCACGATCTGATTTTGAATGGTCTCTCAGGACCTGAAATTTTGAAACACCTCCCTGAACGTGCAGTAACCAGGATGCTGAGCCTTTCCGTGATTTTCGCGAAGGCTTTGCACTAAATTTTGAATTGAACAACATAGGGGTGGGGGGAAGAAAAAAAAATAGAACAGATTGATTTTAGTCCCAGAATTTTGATAGCACCAAGATCGAAAGTAAAGGGAATTTCTATTCCGCGCCCTTTCTGGATCATATACGCGGATCGAAAGAGCGTCGGCTCCTTGGTAAGCACGAATCTTAAGGCTAGCACTCGCGAATCGCACTACCACGGGTCGATAATAAAAACCAAAATAAGGTACTGTACCTAGCATTTCAGCTAAAAAATACCAAAAGGACTCAAACTGGAGTTACGTGTACCCATGCTGGATAACCTGGAACGTTACCGTACGTATGGTCTGCATCTCGAGGTGATGGATCTAGATCTGCGAAGTGGCGATACTGCTACAAATCTTCCAGCAACTCGACGATAGCTGATTAAATGCAGGAACGAACTGAAAAATAACATAGCACAGTAACTTGTCCCAAAACTCCAATTTGAGGCGAACGTGAATCGCCTACAGCACGTTTCTATCACACGTAGAAGACTCATTACCCAAGTTACTAAGCTGCTCACCCTACGAAAAAGAAAATTCCGATAAATTTTGGGTTGGTTCCTCCTAGGAAAGATGTTCCTAGAGGAAACTCAATTTTGCCCACTTGATTCGAAAACATGATATGAAATACGAGATCCAAAATGAGTGGAGTTAGGCTTATAATATAAACACTCATAATAATCGAAAATTATCGGACTAAAGTACGCAATCTGACATAAAAGTGAACAAATAAAACGTAATGCTTAGCCAATACTGGAAGGTCCTGGAGCCATTGGCAGCGAATTCGATGATGACAACTTCGACTTAGGCCTCATGGTCCTGCATCGTGGCAGCATGGTCTGGATCGAATCGCGCCATAGATCAGTCTGGACTCGGACATCCCGGAACTGGAAACACGATTTCTCGACACGGCAAACACTTGGTGGAGACCCAGATCTTCATTTATTGAACCAAAAGAAACCGAAAATAGACTTCGCTGGACAAGGCTTACAGCATGCCTTCTCATCTCACCATGTGGTTGGCTCAGCGAATGGATCCAAAAAATAAGACTGTGGCATTTCAGTTCTGTCACTTGCGGCAATAAAAACACTTCTGGCGATCGAAAATGTCGAATTTCAAATTTTGAGAACAAAATAACCGAACATAACTTCCAAAAATGTGTGACACGTTTTCAAACTGAGTAAGTATTACACGATGTACGAAGCCTTTCACGTAGGCGAAAATCTGTAGCGAGATTCATAACGGTAAATTGATACTGTAGTAGCTCAAGAAACGAAATGAACCATGCTGCAACTTTCAGCCCAGTGCATTGCTTCGTTATCTGTATAACTCCGCCGACTAGTTTATAGTGACTTATCATTCCATCCCTCCACCCCGTACCATCTGCGGAATAGTAATGATCCGAGAGATGGTAAGAGACGTCGACTTTTGATAGCAATTATGACGAAAAACATAGTCCCCAGCACAGCCAATTCTTTCAGGAGAAAGCCTGTCGATGGTGATTTCAAGTAAGACCGTGTGCTCGCTTCGGAGGCTGTTGCTTCCTTGTCAAAGCGAGCGTCGTACTTATCACCGGGGAAATTTTTAAGCTGGCTACCTATGCAGTGAAATGAATCGGCATTACCTGTCCAAGCTTAATTTTGAATGTAACGATTTTGATATAGCTCTGTAGCACTGTACGAGCGACTCGGTGATCGATCCGGTTCGTACAGGCTAAAAGTCTATCCACAATACGCCGAGCATACGTTTTCTGTTCCGATAACGTCACCAGCATGCTGTTCGGATTCAAAATAAATGTCGAAAATGTCCGACTGCATGTACTGTGATTTACGAAAACCATCGTTCCTTCAAGTCCCCAGCTCGTAGCTTGAGACTCTTAAACCAAAAAATTGTCCCATCAAATCATCATGCTACAGTTGTGTTATGTGTATATACGTGGCTCAAACGGTTTACGCCATCTAACGGGCTAAAAATGGAAGTAATTCGTCATTTGCGAGTGTAGCCCGATAGAGGGCATCGAGATCTATAAGAATATGTATTTAACTCATTTTTTGTCCAAATGTCACTTAGGTCAAGTGTGCATGAGACACTCGATATTTTCTTTTTTGGTTATTGCATGTCCTGGACACACTGAATTGAATACGATAAGAACGAAAACGATCGCACGTTTCTATTTCTTACCAGCGGGTCTTAAAAAGTGGGGGAAGTCGACGACTTAGCTAGTTTGGAGCTCAGATCTGAAGGTCTCATCAGGGCGAAATCTTCCCAACTACTTAAATTCCCCGTTCTACTCCTTCCCTACCCGGATTCTGCCTGTCATCGCGGTGATTCAGGGTGGCATTAGTCGCAAAAACATTGATTACGATTTTAAAAGCCTAAGACAGTGTCCCAAATTCTTGTGTACTCTGTAATGAAATTGTCTGGGCACCGGTGCCCTCGTTGAAAATTGGAACTGAAGCCGGAATCGACTAACCGCAACCAAACGATTGCAGCGACGCGTGAATTGCCTTGCATCAGCCGCAGTCACTCTATAACAAATACGATGAAATAATGTTTATTCCTCGCGGTGTTGTGAAAATTGATGCCGGGTTACAAAGGCAGGCCCTTGAATCGTAAACCTTTGACTTGACTATGCTAACCGGACCGAATTCTTGTATAGTTTACTTTGGTGGAGTCCGTATACCATTTTATTGTATAAGCGTCAATTAAGTCGTTGATTTAGCCTCAAACATCGGGCCGGGCCCTGTCGATGGTACAAATTCTGTTTCGAACTTCCTCGTGATCTCTTGCGAAACACCGGAGCCCTGGGCCGTCGGCGAAAGGTATTCTCGAAAAGTTGTTACAGTAACCACAAAAAGAGACGAGAAAGGACCGTTCACTGATTTCGTAGAACGCTGCTGAGAATGAACCGTTCGAGTTAGTGCACCTCAATTCTATATATCGGTCCCTCGTTATAGGATACAGAGGAAATATGACCGAAAATGCGGATATCTTGATTACTAATCTCCAACCAAGCATTTTAGCTATCTGTTTGATTGTGTAAAACTGAAGGACAATTGACGACCCCCCTAGGGTATTTAAAGGCCTGACTTTGAGAAATCCGTTTTGAGTTCATTGCGGTTGCAAGTTTAAAGATATAAATGCAAACGAGAAATCATAATCATCGCTGCCACACTTTTGTGCTTCAACTTGGGTACTCTTTTATTTATTTATTTATTTTTTTTTTTTAAAGAATGAAGTGACTTTATGGAATACAGAATTTTCGAAGAGCGCACAAAGTAAATGCCTGATCTTTTTCATTTTCATAAACTGCAGAAATACCATTTATAGTTTTTATTACTTATAATTTATTTATCTATTTGCTAGAATGTTACTAAACCATGTTGACTCATTTCTTGATATTCTTTGTTTCTGATACATTGTAAGGGGACTCAAACAACCGTAGTAGATCTATGTTGAAGTTACTAACGAAATCAACGAAATTCTCAAGTTAAAGGTTGGAGTCTTCTGTGAAGTCCTCAGAGGTGGACATGTACACAAAAAAAAAAAAAATAAACTCAGTTACTAAAAAAAAAGTTTTCAACATAAATAGTGACCGTTTATAAGAATCAATATTTCAACTTCCCACCCAAAGGTCATAATAGGAATGGTTTATGGTCGATTATAACTTCAAAAATTGACTTACCGTCTCAGAAAATCCTGATATCGATGTATTGGATCCTTACCGACGTGAAATTTAAAGTCCCCTCTCTGTGTGGACTTTTCGGAAATGGCGAAGTTTCTAAAATAACCCCGGAAATTGGTTCAGCGTGTTCAGAAACCAAAGACGTAAATTATTATGTTACCCATTTGCAACCCTCGGTTACCCTTAGATTACCCTCAGATTACCCAGAAACCCATCGGTTACCCTTGGTTCCTCTTTAGTTACCCGGGTAACTGGCGGAATTTTGCGTATCGCGATACGCAGTCAGTTACTCTTTAGTTGCCCGCGGAAAAGTTACCCATTCGCAGCCCTCGGTTACCCTCAGATTACCCAGAAACCCGTCAGTTACCCTTGGTTCCCCTTTAGTTACCCGGGTAACAGGCGGGATTTTGCGCATCGGAAAATACACTATTTCATCAGTGCAACTATGGAAGTCACACTTCAGGGCCCGCCGGACACCCCATAAATATGATTTTTCTTATAATATTGAAAAAACTGTTGAAGGGAGGGATTTATTCATCTGGGCCAGATCAATTTTTTTTAGTATCTACTTAGGAGATTGTAAAAAACTAAATTGTCTACTTTCTCTCATAAGGAACCTGTTGAATTTTGAGATCTCAGTTTCTGGAAAATTTTTTGAGTATTTATTTTAAATCGAAACAGATATTTTTTTTTATATTGCTGATTTTGAACATGCCCTCGATTTATACCTTAAAAATTGAAATTTCACTTTTGAGAAGGGACAAACTTAACTCGACTGTTGAAATGGAATAAATTATCGAAAAATTGAACGACTCATTGGAATAGACATTTTTAGGTGATTGATTTCCAAAATCTCATCGCAGTTTCTGTCAATCCGAAAGTGTGACTATAAAAGTCAGAATTTTACATTTTTGAAAGAATGAGTAATTAATTTGGGTCGGAAAATTAAATAAAATATTAGTATTGCTTTCCCTAAGCGTTTGATTTTTTCGGGGGAGGGGGGGGGTCGTGTGATGGAATCCCTGACTCATCAATATCTCCTTGTCGAATCGCAAAAAAAATCCCTTCTCTTTGTAACCTCAGTAATTTTGATAATGAAAAAACGTATTTCCAAAACGCAGTACGTAATTTTTTTTTTCAAATCGGATGATGGACTCTCCAACTGAATATTTCTTTATCGAATTATTGTAAAAATTATTTTCTTTCATGTTATCACAATATTTGCTAATGAAAAATCTACTTTTCAAAATGGAATGTGCCCAGTTTTTTTTTTCAGCTTGTGTGTTTGAGTAGTTTAGTTCTGGTAATGAAATTTGTAGGTTGTATTCGCTAAGGTTGATGCTAGGTCTGATATCAAAATTCTGAGAGATTTTCCGAAAACTCAAGATGACTCGATTTCGTACTTTCGATATGATTGGAAAGCAATTATTTATCTGGACCAGTCTTACGCACTCGATCCAAATCTCTTGAAATTTTCATTTGAATATTTTCTGGCTCTGAGAATGGCATTGAAAAGCCGTGATTTTACTTATGGGTTTACATCTCTTTTTTTTTTTCTTTTTCATTTTTGCTCTCAACCCGAGCCCTGGAATCAGCCCTCTCGAGCATTACCTCAGAGACGTCGGGGAGACCGTTATAAGGCTGTCTAAAGCCGTCTTCTCTTCTTGCCGAAAAACCGGCCTAGGTCGAAATATAGCGAGTTGCTACATGGGCTCGAACCCGGGACCTCCGGATTCCGAGACCAGTGCGCTATCAATCGGCCAACCAAACCCCATGGGTCTACATCTGGGAACAAAATAAATGTTTCTAGTAATCCAACTGTCGCCCTTAACTTTAGACGCGAGCTTTTTCTCATCACGTAAATTGCTGTTGAGCCGCCTTAAATTAATTTTCAGGGTTAAAAAAAGTTTGTTTTAAATTTTCAATGTTAGATTTAAATTTAGTACTGAGAAATATTCTCGAAACTTTTTTTTTTTTTTCAATTCATAATGTTCGAATTTTGAGTCTTGACTTTCTGGAGTCATTTTCCGGGCGAAAAAAAGCTCGCGTCAAAATTTCAAAATCATATTTGGATGCAGCATGAAGTTGTGGTCTAGAAAAACTCGTATATCAACGCGTCAAATAACATCAAAAATACAGAATTGAAGCTTCTCGGTTATTTGAATGCTTATACCTCAATTTGGTCCCCCAATCCGGTATTTAGACCCCGTGGAGGCTAATGTCTGCAATACGATACCACTCACCACACCAGCACCAGTCTCAGTCTGAGCTCCAGTTTCAAACAAAAATCCCCCAATCAAACGGGGGAGAGGACAAGCAGTTTTAAAAACAAACGAAACCTCACCCTCGGAGCCATAAATAAGAAAAGTCGTTTAAATAGCAATCCGAGTTCCCTTTTGGAAAGTTGAGAAACAAAACCGAGCTGGAAATGAATATTATCCATTTCAACTGTCAGGGTCTGGTTGGGGAGAACCGGGTTTGTGAGCTAGAAAGGGCGCTTGTCAAGGTACCCTGGGACATCGTAGGTTTGTCAGAAACTAGGCGGGAAAGCGAAAACTTGGTAAGAAGAAGGAATGGTAATTATTTTTATTCCTTTGGTACGTCCAAAGAATACAGGGGAGTGGGTTTTTCCAAGCGCGTGGTGCACCGCATAGCCGATGTTAAGGGTATCTACGAAAGGATAGTAGTCCTGTTAGTGAAAATCCAACTAGCATGGCAGGTGAAAACGAAGTGGAAGAATTTTATGAAAATCTTACTTGGTAATGGAAAGTGAGAGAGATATACATACTATCGTTATGGGAGACTGGAATGCCAAACTGGGCGTAGACCCCCCACCCTCCGTAAGCTTAGGTAATGTTTGTATAGGCCTGACTGATAACAGTGGGGAGAAATTGGCGCAATTGGCACTCGAAAACAACTTGAACGTTGTGAATACCCTTTTTAAGAAACCACAAAAAAAGGAAGTGGACCTCGTGGGCCCCTAACAATACTACTAAAAATGAAATTGACCACTTTTTGATCGAAGATCCTAGAGTAGTACTCAATTGCGATGTGACAAATACCTTCGATTTTTCATCTGATCACCGGCCAGAGAGAGCCAGGCTAAGACTCAGGCCCGGTCCGGAAAGGTCAAAATGTAGCAAAAGAACACTAATTATGAACACAAAATTATTTCGGTTTACTCAAGAGAAGAAGCCAATGGTAGATTATAAAAGAAATTGGATTCAATAACGGACGAAAACACAATAAATCTCCACGAAAAATATAATCTTTTCAAGTCAGCGATAAGGAAATAGTGGAGTTGGAACTAACCGCGAACTGATAAACCAAAAAAGAACGGAAAGATATTTTCAAAGGTCAGCGCCTACTCCCATTCGTGAAAGCCAAGAGTAACATTAAAAAGATATACGACAGGATGGAAATTAGTGCGGAAGCTACGAAATTTTACCGGGAACTCCATACCGACCCAGAGTCAGCTGGAAACACACAGTTGTTCGGGGGGAAGAAACCCAGGCCCCGAGTAGCTGGGCGGAGACGCTGCTCTTTCTAAACAAAGAAATCTTCCAAGTCGTACAGAACCTAAAAACAAACAAGGTGGCATGACCGGATAAAATTGAAAACTTATTTTTCAAGATCCTTGCAGAGGCCATCACGCCCTTCTTTACCGTACTGGCCAACGAAATTCTGGCCACCGGGGCCACTCCGGCTCAGTGGCACCTGTCTGAGATCATCTTGTTGCATAAAAAGGGCAATAAATTCGATCTGAGTAACTTTAGGCCCATAAGCTTAACTTCAAACTTGAGTAAAGTATTTTTGAAATTGATAAAAAACAGAATTTTTGGCATTTTGGATTCCCAACAACCCGAAGAGCAAACCGGCTTTAGGAGAGGATACTCGACTATGGACATCTTCACTTTAAACGGACTAATCGAGGTCGCTCGCGAGTATAAGATGAAGCTTATTATTATGTTCATCGACTTCAATAAAGCTTTTGACTCGGTGAAACATGACAGTGTCTAGAAAGCGCCAAGGGGACAGGAGGTGGGAACCGATCTGGTAAAAATCCTGGAAAACCTATACAACAATTCGGAGGCCTACATCAAATTAGATCTCTCAGGGGAGAATTCTGGCTGGAAAGGGGCGTAAAACTGAGGGACCCACTCTCTCCTAATATATTCAACAGCGTCCTCGAAGGGGTGTTTAGAAATCTAAGGTGGGAGGATAAGGGTATCAATATTGATGGTAAAAGGTCTGCCGACGATATAGCACTGATAAGTAGTAATTGGGACGAACTCGAAATAATGGCCAAAGAACCATGTACCGAAAGCCAAAAAGTGGGACTCTCAATAAATTTCTCAAAATCCAAAATCATGTCAAACTATGGGGTAAAAAGCTTCTCGCTAGAGAACCAGGTAATCGAAACAGTTTCTGAATACAAATACTTGGGCCAAATTATCTCCTTCGAGGACAGTCAAGACAAATAACTGAAAGCGCTCTTCTCAACGCTTGGAGAAACCTTTAGGCGTATAAGCACATTTTCAATAGTAAAACGAACAATTCCGTTAAATCCAGGGTTTTCAGGCAGTGCATTGAGCCGCCGCTGATCTACGAGGCCTAGTCTTGGGCCCTCACTAAAACTCAAGTGAAACGATTAAGGACGACTTATAACACGCTTTTACGTAATATCCTAGGTTTTAGGCTAAAAGACAAAATTAAGCTTCAAACGATCAACTGCAAAACGAGAACAGCAGATATAGGTTGGACGGTCAAAAAGCGCAAACTCGGCTATGCGGGGCACTTAGAAGTCGGAATGAGAAATGGACTAAAACTGTGGAAGGGTTGTACCAAAGGAACTAGAAAAGAGGAAGGGGGAGACCCCATAGATGGCGGGAGACGAAATTGTCAAAAGGTTTGGCATTTTATGGCAACGGGTGGCCAGAAACTGACCAAGCTGAAAGCGAGCGGTAGCAGCCTATACCCGTAATTGGGTGGACCCGAGGGCGTGACGCACCCACCGAGCCGATAACCCCTGGTTAATCACTGAAAGATGAATATTCGCGGATTGTAGCCCACTGTCGGGCAAGGTACAAATAAAAATAAAATAAATAAAAAAATACCTCGATTTGAAGGAATTTTTTCCTTTGAATAACAAAAAGTCTGTGCGTCAATTTGAAAGCCTTTTTGCGTACCTCAATTTGAATGTCGTTTATAATAAAAAGAAAAGAGCTGTATCTCAATTTGAATGTTGTTTTTGATAATAAGAAAATATCGGTACCTCAATTTGAAGGGCAGATTTGAAATATATGTGGAAAATTCATTCGGGAGCACATTATTATTTTCATCAGGTGCGTAAGTGGATTCAAAGTATAGATCTGTAAAATACCAAGTGACTTTTTGACCGCTCCAAAAGCTATTTACGAGAAAACTATCGACGCTATGAAAAATTCGTGACTAAATTCGGACTCAGCAAGCCAAAATGCCTGAGAAGAAAGTTGGAAGAGAAGCAGATTAATCAGTAGCGGATCCAGTATTTGAATACAGGGAAGGGAGGTTTTGCAAACTTTAAAAAATTGTTAGGGTTTTCTAACATTTTTTATGTTGAAAGTAGAAAAATAGTATATTACACTCACACCAAGAGTCATGTAAACTCACTTTTGTCTCTTGTTGTGGAAGATATTTTTTATACTACTTGATCAGAAGCGGCAATGTTTTTCGCTAACATGGTCTATATATTTTTTTAATCTATTTATTTATTTAAATTGTAGACAGGTGATTTTTGTGTGCGTAATTAATTCAAATATTTAATTTGCTCAGTTAATTACTACAAAGTACAGTGTCACAGTCTTGTCTTCAGTTTGTTCACGTGCACAAACAGCATACACAGGTAGTGGCCAGCAAAAAAGTAACGAAGGTTAATAACGAACGGTAACAGTTGTACTACGTTGGTACGTTGTGAATATTTAAATGCGTTTAAGTCGCTATTTCGTTATTCGCTCCGTGGCCGAGTGGTTAAAGACGATCGCTGCATTTCAGTCAAATGTTTCAATGGACGCAGGTTCGATTCCCCGATACAAAATCACTGGCCAGCAATTTTTTCATGTATAAACGCTTTACATTGAGGGACGTTTACTTTACATGCAGGTTTCGTTAGCACTCGATGCATGAATTATAGGCGCTTCTTGTCGTCTGTAAAACACCAACGTAAACATTGCCTTTCTGATCAAGTAGTATAAAATGTATTTTATGGCTGATAAAAGTGTGCCAATTTCGTGGCTTTTAAAACCTAAAGGAGATCGTCCAGACATGACCCCCTCCTCACCTGTAGATCTACTACTGAAACCAATGCATTGTGGGAATTACATTGCGTATGAATCCTTCATGGGAATAATGAATTTTGATTTACGAATATTACCCCAATTCTCTAATTTGTTTCTTGAAGGATATTGCGATTATGATGGGTACTCAAGGACGCCATCTTCAGGTTGAGGCTATGGGTTCTGTCTGAAAGGTGTAGAAAGTGGCCGAAGAAAAAACTCGTTCGCATCTAGAATTTTGAACTTTCCCTACCATTTTGGTACGTGAAATTCGTGTTTGTCGGACGACATACTGAATGCATGTATTAGCAATGACCAGCTCTTTATTGGTGCTACAAGTTGGTGTCACTAATACGAACTTACATCGATGTGACTGAGCGGAGGACTTGGAAAAAACTGTCCCAATCGGTTTCGGTGTCCCAACGATCCCCGTGCTCCCCTATCTTACACTCAAAGCGTCTTACTTGTTGCAACACTCTGAACTGCGTTGGGAAATTATGAGAAAAATCGATCTCTGTGTTTTTCGTTTTCAAACGAGACTCTCACGAATTTGTCTCGTAATTTAATTTCGCCATTCCTATAGTCAGATCTTGAACCGCATCGACTGATACGCGCTTTTCAACTTATCCGTGTATGGATGGGTACATCCTGCATCTTATTGCGTGTGCCAGTGTCCTCGGCTATTATTAGGAATTAAGGTAAATTATTATTTCAAATCCCGGACTGTTGGCGCAGTGCGGGTAATTTAATCGTGTTAATTTAAAGCAGGCTTTGCTCGGGAAGTATCCGTCAAAGTTTGTATACTCTAAACATTCCTCATAGGTGTAGACTCGAGGCAAAAGTTTGGCGAAGTTGAAATTATTATTACTTTAACGGATCGCGACGGCTGTGACGGGGTATAGCGAATAATTTTCCGCTTTTACGTATTTATAGCAACAGCCCAGTTTTCCGGCTCGGCAACAAGTATTTGGAAACTTACTCCGACGTAAACACTCGAACATTTAATCCATAGTTGCAAAGAGGGGCCGCATTTTCCCTCTTGAAAGGTTTTTTTTTTTTTTTTTTTTTTCTTTTTCCAAATCACTCGTGCATATTTATTAACAAATACGAGTATATGAAATTATCCATTTGGCAGAAGAAATCTTAGATTTCTAAGCTTACAGACTTGCTGTAGACAATATACACTTGCGCTAAGATCCTAAGTCTAGGTACGCGCAGAAAACACGCTTTTCTGTTGAATGCGCACGACTTTTACTTGATACAAAAAACGATTTAGAGTACTAGTACGGCGTTCATATAGAAAAAGAAGCAAAGAAATGTAGAGAGGTAACGCAGAACAACAAAAACGATCTTGAGTACTAGTAACATGGGGTTAGACAATCATCCTCATAAGGAATCATTTGGCAAACAATTCTGCGAGTTTCCAAACGTCTGAAAACTGGGGAACAACTAATACAAAGAGTAAGACTACAGAACAGCTAACTCTGAAAGTACTAAATAGGTTCAGTCCTGGAATCCATTATTCTAACTAAACTTGGAACTTCGGATTTTCCATAGGCCATGACAATATATATTAATTGTACCTGAACGAACTGAAACCTCAAACATCACAAGTTCGTTGATGTTTCACCGCACAAGTGTATCAGTTTTGTTTGTAGTACAGCGTACAAGAATAAGCTACTTAGCTCGACTAGTTACAGAATGCCTTTCTTTCTGTTGTGCATCGCTTTATGTAATCGTCATCTCCAGTTACCATGCTAAAATTTCAGTGAGAGAAGTGCTCTTTGTTAGATGGTGTGAAGTTTGTTTTGTTTTGTTTTATACGTTTTATCCGGCAACTATGTTACTGAACATGGTACAGAAGTCGGTCTGTATTAACGATACGATTGAGTTGTTAGGAGGGGGGGGGATTGAGTAGGATGTTATAGTACAGACGATAAATGAGAAATAAAAGCATTTTGGAGGCCAAAAACGGATTTCGTTGAAAAATGTCAGGTTAGGTGTCTGAAACAACATATTAAAAGTCCCACCCCCAAAAAGCTATGGTAACTTTTCTGTGGCACATTCTAGCCCCCCCAAAATCAGTTTCTTGCAAATATTTCAAAAAGTTGAAGTGCTATTAAAAATTCTTTCAGACAAAAAATATTCCTCGTAAAATTTTCTTTGAAATGATGTAGTTGAAGTTCAGTATAGGCCGCATAGTTAGCCCAAACGTGTCCTTGAAAGTAGTCACATTTTCAATTTTTCATAAAAACAAACAGATACAAGAAAGTGTATGATATAAATAATTTTAACCCTCACCAAGGATCATCATGGCTCGTGTGTGTACCTTTCGCCCCTATTTTGTGGGTTCCCCATTCCAAACTTAATTGGTGGCAGGGATGCCAATAAGTATGTAGCGAAATTTCCCAAAAAGCCTGACGTCCCGCCCTAATTTCGAAATAAGATCCGAAGAAGAATGAACTCCCTCTGAGGATCTCACCTGTGGGAAATTGCCGATAGTAGATTGCTGATGAAGGAGGCTAATAACTCCCGCGAGGGTACGTTCAGCCTACTATCACCATACTTATGGGTGTTTAACCACAGACCGCCACCAAGCCCCACGGGGGTCTGGGCGAGTCCACGATGACCCATGCCCCCAGCGCACCTAATTCCTTAGAGAAGTAGTGCTGAAGACCTGAACCATCCGGATGGACGTGAACTACTTGGGAACCTTCCTTTTGTAGGGTGTGCCAATTCACTTTTCCTTCTTCTGTATTCCAGAGCGCTTTCGGCTGTTATGCCATCATCAGTGGAGTACCCTGAATGAGACTTGTCTCTTGTGGTCCTGTAGTTATAGTCGAGGGTAGTACCGTATGGTGAGCCTGTTTAGTCTTGCGTTCCTGTTGGTTGTCTGTGAATATGCAGTCTGTCCAATCCGTGGTTATTGTTATTGGATTCACGAATATGCAGTCTGTCCAATCCGTGGTTATTGTTATTGGATTCACAGACAACCAATAGGAACGCAAGACTAAACAGGCTCACCATACGGTACTACCCTCGACTATAACTACAGGACCACAAGAGACAAGTCTCATTTAGGGTACTCCACTGATGATGGCATAACAGCCGAAAGCGCTCTGGAATACAGAAGAAGGAAAAGTGAATTGGCACACCCTACAAAAGGAATATTACCAAGTTCACTCACACTCCAAAATGGACACTACTTGGGAACCTCCTCTTCATGTCCCTGAATGAAAAGAGATCCACCAAAGGGAAAACTAATTTTGAAAAAGTCCAGAGATGCCACGTACCAAAATCAAATACTAAGCACAGTGGTAGGTCTGTGCACATAGAAACGATGAAGTTGTTCCAAGTCCACTTCACTGAAATTACGAAATCATGTCGAATAGCAAATCAACAACAAGTGTATTCTGTTTAGGAAATTGCACTAAACCATGGGCATGAGACCTCTCCCCTGAAAAAAGAATCACTGGGTCCGAGAGGAGTATACGAAAGGAAGATTGCCCCTTCTTCACTTGAAGGCGATGTGAAACAGTAGCGACTAAGATTACTTTTTGGTTTTCATACTTATGCTTTTGGATTTCATTAAAATTACTCAAGGCCAGGTGAAGACGACGAATTAAAAAACGCATGGGATTGCCATGAAATTAAAAAATAAAGGCAAATGTGAACTAGAACCATCACCATATGACAAAACAAAACACTAAAATAAAATGAGGTAACTCCATCATTATCAAACACCGTCGTCCGTGGTGCAGTCCCGATTCATGTGGACACAAGTTGGGGGAGCCCCCGAGGACCCTTTGAATGGACCAATTAACTTACGTGTGGTGTTGTCGCCAAGAATACGAAAACTCTGACCACTTTCACCAGCCGACCAGTGGGATTGATGGATCGCGTTGGCCAAACCTTTTTCGTTGCTTTTGAATATTTTATCCGACCTATAACGACTTGGCTTTTCTTTCCCACGAAATTTTAGGGCCCATCCGTGGCCATGGCATTAAACGCGGAATTGGTCGAGTCCCCAGCCACTCCTCGGACCAATTTCAAGTCAGGTCATAACTTGAAACAGGTAAATGATAAATATCGGGAACATAATTATTATCTACGTCATTCGTATCCAAAATAACCTTGACACATTTTGTATGCCAGTGGTGGCGGGGTTGACTATGCACTACCCCCGTGAGTCCAGTTCACCATTTCCAAAACCGTGGCCCAAGAAAAATCACCCATACGACTCCCATACAGCTGATAAGAGGATAACGTCCTCTTCGCTGGTACCGAGTGTCTGAAAAACCCGCCAGGGTGCCCTTGAAAGGTAGATCGAAGGAGGGGAGAAAAGGTAAAGCACACTTCAGGAGACACAAAAGTTGACATCACCCTGATGTGAATCAGACATCTCAAAATAAGCTCAAAGGACGCCACAAAGCAGTCGAAGAATTTTTAGCAACAATTTCGGTATGCTAGCGAAGATACGACGGCAAGCATGTGTCAGCCCCCGCTCACGACTGGACTAAAATAGATCAAAAGCTATACAATAGTCGAATTATTCGCAGATAAAATACCCAACCGTACAAAAAATACGATATTAATTTAGATTATATAAGCCGAAATGAGGTGATATTTCTATGCCCCCTCCCCTTGAGGTCCTACAGGGGGCGTGTCAGCTAACTCACTACATGATCGGACGTCGAACGAAAACCTCACGATAAGATAGAATCAAATTTTAATTGGGGGTTGAATGCAAATTCTTTTAACCCATGGCGAATTTTACGTTCACGAATGTATACAAAACGAATGAAAGAAACGATACAACGATGTTGGATCCAACTTCATGCTGTCCCTGGGTTGCTGCCCCACTGCGGGGGGAACCGTGGCTTCTATGTGGACAATGGTCACGAATGACGTATTCACATAATGGGTCACCGTCAGTCCCCTCACCCCGTAACAGCGATGGTCGATCAAACCTATTTCGGGGCCATATGAGCTATAGAGGCACACAATTCCTCCATTACTGTAGACTGTGGGACCGTGACGTGGCGTACCCCTGATTCGACACGTAGCGTGACTTGTAACGGAAGAAATCCCTGCCGATGGTGGTATAGGTAGGGTCGGTGGCATCTGAATTTCAGCCGGGCCCCTTTGCTTGTGATGTTCGCTTTATGGAAAAAGTCTTATTCCAAAATTTGAGCCGGACATCGGGATTTTCGGGAAATTTCACTACATACTTACTGGCATCCCTGGTGGGGAGGGGTCGCGGTACATTTCACGAGAAATTTTTTTTTTATCATACACTTTCTTGTGGGCGTTGATAATTCCGAGATATTCGGAAATCTGTTCGTTTTCATGAGAAGGTAAAAATGTGACTTTTAAGGACATTTTTCTAGTAATAAACCTTTATTGAGGATGTACATGTAGTGGTTATTGCTTGCTTAGTTCATTAGTTATTCCTCGGTCCGTGCAAAGGTTTCCTGCAATCTTTCCAATTCGGTTCTCTCGTTTGCAATTTGCTCGTAGTTTTTGTTTTTTAGAAATTGTGATACCGTCCCTTCATCTTGCTGGTTGCCTTCCTCTTTTTCTGCTATAATTTATGGGTTGGCATATTGTGGTCTTGTATGTCCATCTGTCGTCTTTTAGTTGTGCAACATGCCCCGCCCACCACCATTTTTGTCTTTCAACGTATGTTACTATGTTTGTATTGCATTTAAATTTTTGTTTTATCGTTGAAATTTTGATGCGATCTTTTTTCCTTAGGTTTAACATAGACCTTTCCACATTATTCTATGTGATTCTTATTTTTTCTAAATTGTTTTTGGTCAGTGTTGATGTTTGACAACCATACGTCATTGTAGGGACGACACACATATTAAAAACCAGGCTTTCATGATAGTTATTAAAAGGACCCTTGAATATGTCCTTCAGAGACCAGAACTTCGACCATCAGGCTTACTCAACTTCAAATACATCATTTTAAAGAAAATTTTGCGAGGAATATTCTTTGTCTGAAATTTTTTTTTCTAGGATTTCAACTTTTTGAAATATTCGCAAAAAACTGACTTTGGGGGGCTAGTCAAGTGACTTAGCTGGAGTCTTTCAAACAGAGAAACAGTGTTGATTAACATGTGGGAAAATATCGACTTCCTTCGTGAGTTCTTCGTGTTGGATTTCGGAAGCACAGTACGCTGCTGCAGGACCGTACCCGGCGATGAGGGGGAGTTCACCCCCCCCCCATTGGCAAAAAAAAACACGAAAAAACAATGGGTTGGGACGGAGAGAAGGGCGGATCTGTGACTGATTATACCCCTAGTACTCAGATCAGATCTCAGAAAAAGATTTATCTTAATCGCAACCCCCTTTATTTGAATCCTGGGTACGGCCCTGCGCTGCTTCATCGGTTCTCGCATCAATTTAATTGCAACATATGGCCAGTCTAACCTTAACTTGGTCCAAAAGTCTAAAATAATTTCATTCCGTCTTTTTTCCGAAACCTGGAAGAAAAAATCAAAAATATCTCGAGAACGTGTAAGTTGAAACCGATTATTCTGGTGAAATTGCAAAACACTTCTCGCTTTCAATGAGATTAGTGCTGTAGCCCTCGTCGTGGCAAGATTTGCACCGATTTTTACCGTTTGTAGCTTAATTTTATTCGACTGGTTCTTGTCTGATCCTTCCATCCATGTCAATAGTAATTTGTTGGGCCTAGATTCTATAATCTGTATGAATAACATTCCTGATCATTACATTAATCTCCCCCCCCCCCTCCCCAGTGTGTTACAATACATAGAAAAGATACCAAAATTTCTCAATACACCTCTTTCCATGATCTTTAATTTTTTTCTGTGTGGTTAGCACATCATCTTGCACCTCCTTCCCATCGGTATGCGCCATAGTTCGTGGAATCTGGCCAAAATGTTGACAAACTCGACTTCAGCGACCTTTGGAACTAATTGTTGGATACCCGTATTAAACTTTACCAAATACTAGAACCCCCTCCCCTCATTGCGTGTGCCTCAATTTCAAATATGGGGTGAATAGATGAAAGGAGGGAGTTGAATAAGCCATATAAACGATGTACATCTGTGAAGTGGTAAAGTAGCTAAAGAAGATGATTATTTTCATAAGGTCTGTGCATCTGTGTTATAAATAATAATTCTTAACGGGAATATCTTGAACTCCATTTTGAGTAGTTCTAATCCAGATACAAGAAAATTGCTAATGACCTTTTCGATGGGAAATGTAATGTACAATCTATTGCAAATAAAAAAACCGTAGCTTAAGCTGCAAGTCTCACCGGAAACTAAAAAATTTTGAAAATTTCCTGATATAATTTGTACTAAAATTGATTTTACAAACACCCTGTTGAACCGATTTCGACCATTTTTGTTCTGTGGTTACCAGAACTGCCCTCTACTATTATCTACTAGTACCATTTTCCTGTCTATCTCTAGTTCTGTAGAAAACTTTTCAAAATTTATCCATAACTCAGCCCCTTCAAAAGTAAGAGTATGCAAACATATCTACGTATTGTCGGGGTAGGTTGCCTACTTACCAGGTGGAAGGGAGAGGAGGGGTTATTGCAAAAGACACCCTGTATAGCCGTCGTCTCCTACCACCGTGTTGGATGTTCAGTGAGAGAACAGCTCTGTGGTTGGACGGCGCGGCGTGAAATGAGGAAACAGTGTTGACTAACATGCAACAGGAAAATATCCACTTTCTTCATCTGCTTTTCGAGCTGCATACGAAATGCCATATGGTGTGTCACCAGTGCTCACTTCAATTAAAAATTCAGTCGCGACAGTTTTGCAGGAATTCGCACGCGGTGTACATATACCGAGTTCGCAAACCAGGCCAAGACGGTTACGCGAATGAAGATGTCCTGCAAAGTCGCCAGCTCGCCACAGCGGGTATAATTTTTAATTAGGTCAGCCGTCGACGTTTCTCAATCAGGCTCGATTGTAGCGCCAGGGGCTGGCATTGCGGCGCGGGAAAAATTAATTACATCCGCCGAATGCGCCGACGAATCGATTGCACCGCCAAGTCGATGTGGCATAAGCGTGACCGCTATCAGCACGCCGAGTAAATCACGATGACTGGGGCACACGTATGGTCCTATAAACGAGCTAATTAACGGAATACGCACACAGCCACGCTCACTCGCCCCCTGTACATTATGAGTACACCTACAGCAAGTAGTAGATTTAAGTACCCGCTGGTCAAGCAGTTGAATCGATCGCGGCCGAGGCTTTTCCATCGACCCTCGCACTACTTCGTGTACAAAATTCGGCCACACTACATACAACCGGCGAGCCGAAGTTACGTATAAAGCCGATTGGTTCGATTCGGATGCAGGCAGGTGTTTCAAGAAAGAGAGACGACTTGGCAGCTTCCTTTGATACTTCTGAGATTTGGCATGGTCGCCTTCTGTAGAAGAAAGTTGGAAAAATTGAAAAAGCGAAGACTTCTGCTTGTCGATTTCAAAATATTGCTTCTTTTGAACTCCCCCTCTCTAAGTCGCCGTGCCATTTCACAGGATCGGGGCAGCTACTTGGCTGGAGCGCTCGGCTTAGAAAGGATTGTACGGAAGTTTGTGTGACAACTATCACATTATACGGAGCACGATAGCCGGGCCACGTTACAAATCCGCTTCCAACAGGCCGAAAAGAAGGAACACGGGTAACGGTCTCATTTCGTTTGTCGAAAATAAAATTCAGCTCCTAACTCTCGGGCCAGCTCAATAAATCAGTTGGCAAGGCAGAGTCACGTACGCCGCATCCATTAGCTCGTTTCTCGGCGAACTAAACCCCAGCGTGTATATATGAAAGAAAGAAGAAAAAAATGGGATACGTCCGACCGAAACATTCGGTTTACATTCGAAACAGCTATACAACCCTCAACCTTTTCAGAATAATTGAAAGTACGATAGGTGTATGTATATATAGCTCTCTATACAGACCGCTGGAAAAGAGGAAAAACATTTCGACAGAGGAAAAAGCGTTTTAATGTACCGCGTCCGTCCTATTACTTCCTTTTTTTTTCCTTCAACGGTCGATCTGTTATTTTTTAATTTGGCAAAAACAGCAAACTATTTCGGATCTTCACGGGTATTAATTACACTGAAATACTTTCGCAAGCGTGGCCGAGTGGTCAGCAATGAAAAGCGAAAAATGTGTTCAATAATGGCGACCGTGTTTCTCTTATTTTCGTGTTTTGGTCATTGAAGCCGCTCCTCTTTATTGCACATCTCCGCCGGTTCAGGAGTTCACAGCAGGAAATAACAATGTTGAATACTCTCTGCGACCGTGGTGCCGGAGGGTGAGTAAGGTGGTCTTTGAAATCCTTTTTGTAAAGAGTCTCACTCCTCAGTCTCAGCGTGAAACCTCAAACATTTTTCACATCTTAATCCCTCGGGGACTAAGGCGGGTGAAGTGTGTGACTTCTAGTGACCTCCGAAATGGAATCGTTCATCCAAGAACCTTATTTTCGATGTACTTAACCTCGGCATTTGTAACCTCAAACATTTCATGTTTCAGCTCCTTGTGACCAGATAGACCCCAGAATTAAAAATGACTCTAGGAATCCTACTTCGATATATTGGTAGTACTGAGGGGATTTTGAGATTGTACGAGAGAAGTGATTAGTCCGGACCGCAGTGATGGCATTTGAACAACGCGTATTCAAATTAACCTTTATTGTGCGAGGTATACATAAATTACAATATGTTGTATGCCGTGGCCCCAAAGTGGGGCTCAGTCCCTCCCAGGCCCGTATCGAGCAAAGGTTTCCCGCAATCTCCTCCATTCTATCCTGTTCCTGGCTATTGTTTGAAAATTGTTGTTACCTAAAAATTTGTTTATGTCGTCTTTCCATCTGTGTTTTGGGCGGCCCCAACTTCTAATTTTTCCCCAAGGTTGCCAGAGAAGTGGCTCTGTAGGTCCATCGGTTGTCTTCAAGTCGTGAGATATGGCCTGCCCATTTCCATTTGTTAAGTTTTATGTGTTCTGTTATATTGTAGTTTCCCTTTAGTTTGTTTTTTATTGTTTGTAGGCTTACCCTGTCTTTTCGTTTGATTTTCAGTATTGATCTTTCTAGTGTGTTTTGTGTTATTGTTATTTTGTTAAGTATTTTGTTATTCAGAGGCCATGTTTGGCTTCCGTAAGTTAGCACCGGAACTATGCATGTGCTTAAGACCTGACTTTTTTGTTTGTTACTGTAGTTGCCTTTAAATATGTTCTTTAGCGACCAATATTTGGACCATATTTTGGTAATTCGGGCTTCAATTTCTTTTTCGAATTGATTATTGAATGATATTTTTTGTCCTAGATAAGTCCCCTCCTCTACTGTTTCCATTGTTTTACCGTCCAAAGTTATGTCTTTTTGTCCGCTTGTTTTCGCGATTATTTTTGTTTTTTGGAGATTCATTGATAGGCCAGCTCCTTTACTTTCTATATTCAATTCGTTCAGCATTTTTGCTTGAAAAAATGCTGAACGCGTATTAATCGATAGTAAAAACAAATCTTCTTGAATGCTGAACGTAAACTGTGACTCGATAGTAACTGAACTGTAACGAAAGTCCTGAGCTATAAAACATACAACTGAAACTAAAATTAATGTCCTGCCTGGCCGATTGAGGGAACGAAAAAAGAACAACGAGCAAGAAGAAGTATAGCGTGTTTTAGAAAAGATCACGTGCCGGAAATGCAGGTAGGCAGGAGACAAAAGACATTTATTTGTCAGACGTTCGCATCATGCTACACAGAAGGAAGTCAGGCATAACGATTAGACGATTTATACAAAAATGTACATTCGAGAGGAGAGGATCGCCGCAGTACTAATTTGAAATACTGGGGGGCTTCGCGGCCCAACCCCTCGCCGTCACTCGCTTCGCCCATGCCGGCCTTGCTCGGCGCTTCGCGACTCGTCCGAAACTACAGTCCTCAGTATTTGGTCTAAAACTTTTGTTCCTGAGTTGAAGTTTTCTTTAGACTACTTTTGCTCCCCCTCTATCAGCGGCCCTCAGTCTTCCACCGTGAACCCACTTCCATGTTTTCTTCATCACGAGCCTCCTCCTCCACCACGACCCCCTCGTTCACCACGGTCGCTCTCCGCCTCCACGGTCACACTTCAACAGTCGCAGCCCTCCTCAGCCACGAACTCCTCCCTCACAACGGCCATAATCTACCAGAGGCTTCAATGCCCACCCCATGGTCTTTTACCTCCACAGTATCCCCCTTGCGAACACTTCCCTCTCCCTTGGACTTTTTCCTCACCTCTACAATCATTGACCACCACAACCGACCTCCACCACCTGGGCCTTAATCTCTTCACATTACCCTCTCCCTCGCTCCATGACTCTCCATTCACAGATTCTCCCCCACATGGCACCCTCTGTCCATCCCTCCGATCATCACCCAGTCCTCCACATAGTCTCCCCTCGTCACCCTCTTCCACCCGGAGTGCCCTCCCCCATTAGGACCACATCCTCCCGACCACCTCCACACCACTATGGGCTTCATTTCTGTTCACGTACCACGCCCCCACCAATACCTCTTCACCCATCACTACGCCCTCCCCAATTGCGGCCTTAATCCCTCGCTACAGCCTTCCCCTTCCACTGCTCCTTCTCTGAGGCCTCCTCGTCCCAACTCCCTCGAAGATCCCTTGGTCCTCCACTCAGGAGCTCCCACGTCCATGACCATCCATCCCTTTCAGACCCCCGTCACCAGCCCCTCCCACACCACGGCTTTCATTTCCCTCCCTGGTCCCTCTTTCACCCAGGACTTCCTCCTCCACCAGGACTTCTTACTCACCATTACCTCCACCACCCAGGGCCTTTATCTCCCTCCTGAGACCACGCTCCTTGTGGATCTCCTCCACATTCTGGAGCTCCCTCCACCATGAACCACCTCCTAGGAGTAGGCTACCTTTGGAGAAATGAGCAATTAGTGTGGCAGGGTAGGCAATCCGCAGGCGGCGAATCCTCCCGAGGGTAGGCTACCCCTGGAGAATTGAGAAATTAAGGTGCAGGGTAGGCAACCCGCAGTGTTGTTTTTCTCCCGGAGGCCGCAAATTTTTGTGATCGGTGGGAGAGGGGGGTTGTTCAAAACAAAATACAAAGAAGCATAAAAACTAAACAATTTTAAGAAATCGCACGTTTTTTCTCCAGCGACCAGCGGAGATCCTTTTTGCTAACCCGTCGGCCAATCCAATGTTTCTCTGTCTAGCTGGATCCATCCTCGGTGGAACTGAAAAATGGGAACACTTCCCTTGGTGTCCTAATCCCGACAAGGGAGAGGGTCTTAATGTTACACCGTTCATAGATTTTGAGCTTTCTTCTAAGTATCACGCGCTGTCCTGCTTGCTGGCCCACTCCCGGCCAATACCGTCTGATTCTACATCACTCAAAGAACACGCAGGAAATTTTATTCGAGAGGTGTTTCGAAATACACCGCAGTTCTTCTGCGAGTCGTAAATATTCGGCGAAAAAGGTTATCGACGACTTTTTCATTCTCGTCACGTTTCAACCCGCTTTAAAAATTTTCTATTTAACGTGCTTTACGACATTTCATTCGAGAAACGAGACGGAGAAAGCAACCGAAAATGCCGGAAAACAAGTGAAAACGGGTAACGCGTGTATGGCGTTGGAAAATAAGTGCCATTTTTTACACCCCCGCCCCACTTCCTTAAATCTACACCTACGAAACAAAATGAATAGGATCGGTTCGGCTCGGCTCGACTCGCTATTTTAAATAATCGCAATTTTCGAAGGGGTAATTTCTCTCAAGGCGATATACTTTACGCTGGTCGAACTTCAGTTGAGGGGCGCGCGTACATAGTATACTTATAACTGTCTACTTTCACATTCTGTCGCTCACTAATTCGAGTAAAACAACGTGGCAAGTTAATTGTATGTTTCGGTTGATTACTAAGATTCTTTAAACTTCCTAAAAATCATGAAACCCTTTTTTCAGGTCTAGTCGAGACGCCTTCTGATTCGTTCAAAAAATTTCGAGGCTCATTCGGAAGGGCACTATACTTTTTCGGACTAACTTTAGACTGTTTTAGGCTTTTCCAAATCATAGCGTTTTCAAAAATCTTCAAGACTTATTCAATACCAGCTATGATTTTTCTAAGGTTTCGTTAAACCTGTTTGAGACACTTTTCAAGTCTGGTATACACGTATAAATGAGTCTGATGGACCTCAAACAGGTCTGTAAAAGTCTCGAAAGAGTTTTAGAAAAAAGGTGTGAAGAATCGTAAATGGTCTTGAAGAAGTGAATACGTTAAGCTTCGATGTAAGGTCGCGTATGTCCTATATTTAACTCGTGAAAAAAGTTACGCGCATGACATTCCACACTTTCACATCAGGGACAGTCCAAAATGTACCTACATGAGTTAGAGACTAAACATGTCCAAGAGCCTTTCCACACGAATGTCGGGTATCGGGCAAGTATCATGCCGGTATCGGTGATTGACTGCGCGGATACCTTTCACACTTACCCGATATCGGACCGACATCGTGTCGGTGTTGATGATCGGCTATGCGGATAACTTCTATTTCATTCATACTCGTTGATTACACTGCACAACAGCATAAAGAAAACAATGAGATGAGATTATATGACTTTAGCTGTACTTTGAATGCTGAATACGATGGCGTTATCCATTTTTCTGGAGAACCTCTCGTTTTCCATGTTCAAAATTAAAATTTTTCTTTAAATTTTCACGTTTTATTCCTTTTTGCCGTGCAGGAATAGCTACACTGATACTGATAACAATACTGAACGCGTATAGTTGTTCGATCAGTGGTATCATCCTGATGATACTAAAATTTGCATGATAGGAAAAAACAATGAACTATGATCAAAAAATTAACATCGGCATTAAATTCCTCGTTGAAAATACATATAGAATCATGTATTCTCATGACATTGTTTTTTGAAAAATTTCAAATTGTTGTGTAGTGTTATTTACTCATTAGCTGATGTCTGTACAGTACACGTATGTTATTTTATCAGTTTTTTAAAACCATTTAACAGAATAAAATTTTTTAGATTACTCAAAGCAGAAAAAGATGATAGTTATTTTCGTTCACACATTAACGTTTTCAAGATCACGAAATCCATTCCTTGGATTCTTTTCTTCTCCCATTTTGGGATCCACAGAGGACTAATTTTTAATAATACTAATATTCGCTTCCTCTGTGTCTGAATAAGGGTTCTTGGGTCACTGAGTACATTTGTGTCGTTCTTTTTCATTTTCCCTCGCCCTTTGGGATCCACAGAGGACTGATCTTCAATTATTTCGATTTCAGTAACCACACCTTGTGAAGCCTCAAGATTAAATGACTAGTTATTAAAATTATTCTTATGTGATAATAAAATTATATATCAATTATAATAAATAACATAAATTTATTCAACCCCATTATATACTCAAAATTACTGTTCATTAATTTCGTAAATTTATTTAAAAAAAAAAATTCAACTTGAAAGCTTTTAGTTGAATAATGAATACATATAGGTTAGGGGCAGAGGCGTTTTCACCGTTAGGCAACTTAGGCAGCTGCCTAAAGCGGCAAGATTTTGAATTTTCAGACCCCAAAAAAGCAAACAAAAAAAAATGAAGGGAAAAAGGAATGAGAAAGTACATAGAAAAATAGAGAAGGAATAAAATAGACGAAGTAACTACGCCATTTGAAAGATTTCTGTCTGAGACGGGGTGACCCAGAAGTCCGTCCCTATTGAAAAATGCTTCTCAAAAATTTCCTAGTCAACTTATCGAGAAAATTTCTACCGCAGCGGCATTCTTGGTCCATCATTATTGAAACAATACCCATCCTCCAAATTATCAAAGCGTACAAAATTTTTATATCCCACGAAAACGCACTGTGTAAATCTGAAATTCTAATTTTTGTTTGAATGTGGGAAATGCAAAGTGTGCTAAGTGCCAAATTATTTTTTGTTTACAGTAGAGCAAGACACAAATTCTTATTGCATGCTGCTTCTCTGTGGAAGGCTGATGAAGGTTGAAAACTGTTCTCTAGTAAAGTTTGAACATTTTTATCCCCCCCCCCCTCTTTTCTTCCATTGAAGGCGTTTGTTTGAAGGAAAAATGCACTTTCAAGAAGATAGAAATTATTATAATGCGAAAAATATACAAAAGTTACACCGGGTTTTATGAGTACATCGGCGATGGGGCGACAGGGAGGGGTTGTGGGTGGCATCTCATCATTTCATCATCATTTAATCTTCATCTCCAGCTCATTCATTTCCCATGTCAATTAGAATCTCCCTCTTCCCATAATTTTCTTCTCTCTTCCACACTCATCTTCCTTTCTTACTGAAGGTTGTTTTTCTCTCTCTCTTTTGTATTCGGTTTTGTTGTTAGTTTTTATTGTAAAAATTTGTGTATATTTTTCCCCCCGACCCCCTCTGTAATAGGCCAATTTAGGCTGTGAAGAGGGTCGCAAATATATATTATTATAAAATCTAACTACAGTATTACTTTGATCAATTATCATCTTCTGGGTACAAAAATTGAACTCCAATAAAAATAAAAGTACTAAAGAAAGAAAAAAAACTGGCGATACGAAATCTAGCGTAAACTAATTTGATGTGTTATCTTCAAAAAATTCTTGGCTCTCTGCTTCTAAGTAATCCAAAATATTAATGATATCTTCGATTTCCTTTGTCATCGATCAAAGGTGTGTACTCTTTTGCTTGCAACGACGAAGTCATTTCCGCAATCAATTTGATGACAGTCAGACCCTTCTTCAAAATTTTGCAGACTGTAAATGGTTCAGTTTCTGCGTTGGACTTCTTAGTTTGAATGGATGATAGATCGGACATTATTTTTCTTGCCTTTCATGAGCGCTAAAATTCAAACTCTTCAATTTCGAAAAGTCCCGTGTCTCGTAATGACGCGGGTCAATATTGACCAGCTATGTGAATCGATGCCCTTTCAAGAATAACCCGCGTCACTAGTAGGCACAAGGCCTTTCGAAATAGAAGAGTTTGAATTCTGAGCGCTTATGGGAGCTAATACTCTTTTCCAGTTAATAGTTTTCTAGTTTCTACGTTCGTTGCTTCGTTATTCTTTACTCGGCCTTGTATTGCCTTCCCACGGACTTCTTGGCCATCGCTCCTCCATTTTATAAGAAAAAATGATCAATTTCGACATGGATTTATGAATAAATTACAACTAATCTGGCGCAGTTAGTAAGCAGTCAATAAAAACAGTGATACTGATAACGATTTAACACCACATTGCTGGATGGCACTTAGCACGTTTTTCGTAAATTGTAAGATTGGACTTGCATGGAGAGCTATCTACTGCGGCACGAATATCAATCAAATCAATCAAATTCTTTATTAGGTATAATTTTAGTACACAGTTTATTATAATCTGTATGCCGATGCGCCAACGGCGCATATGGCGAAATCTAATACTTATATGACAATAAGTACAACTTAATTATGGTCATTACCTGTTGGCCCCAACGCATGCACCCATCTATTTTACCTTGAGAGGAGTTCATTTACCTATTTATGTATGTATTTTTTCTATTTTATTCCTCTCTCATTTCTAAATACTCGCGCCTTGATCGCTTTATTTGCCCCACAGTTGCATCAGGAGCAGCCCCCTGCAGCGCAGTTGACGATATGTTTGCTATTATTTCCGGCAACTTATACCCGATTTGGTTTCTTCTTGTTGATTTGAACCATCGTTTTTGTTCAATGCTCAATAATCCTCCAACCCGGGTTGATTTTCCTTTTCGGACTCATATGCCGAACTTATCCCTATTTCTCAGTCCATATGCGAGAACAACTGTTTTATGTAAATTTGGAAGCCTCAAATTTTTAAATTTTTAAATCATTGTTTAGTGCTATCAAACTTTTTTAGTCCAAGTGTATTTCTTATGGCTCTTTTTTAAGCTATTTCAATCGGCCGTAAAGGGCATGCTGCCGCTCTCCCCCAGAGAAGTATTCCAAAACGGATGGCAGATTCATAAAGAGATGTATATATTTTCTTTAAATAATTAGTTGGGTAGTGTTGTTTTAAATGGTACAAATTATAATTTATACATTGTAATTTTTTTTTGTAACTTTTCAGTTTGAAATTTCCATGTCAAACCCTGATCTATTTGTAATCCGAGATATCTAGTATTGGATACTTGCTGTAATATATTTAAATTAATTTCTGATTTGGATAGCTGGTTGGGCCAGATAACCTCTCCATTAAGAGTTTCAATTTTTTTTGTAGCCAAAAACTATATACTGTGTTTTTTGCAAGTTTTGGTAAAAGCTTATGGGCTAAAAACCATTTGTTCAAAATAATTATATCTTTGTTCATTTTTTTGATAACTTCTTCTTTTGTATTTCCATGAAATATTATTGCTGTATCGTCAGCAAACGAAAATCATTTTCCTTGAAGTGGTAATCGCCCTATGTCATTTACATATATTAGGAACAATATGGGGCCCAAGACGCTACCTTGTGGTACACCACTAGTAACCGGTAGTTCTAGACTAAGTTTTTCTTTAATTTTTACTTTTTGTTTTCTATCCGTAAGGTACGATTTAAACCATTGAAATGTTCTACCCCTAAAACCAATGTCATATATTTTTTCCAATAATATTTTATGGTTGACAGTATCAAATGCTTTTGCAATGTCCTAGTAAAGTGCAGATTCAATTTTATTTTGCTCCAAAAGCTGTGTTATTTCTGTTATGTTACTCACTAGGGCATCCTCAACTCTCATTTCCTCTCTAAATCCAAACTGATAATCACCAAAAAAGTTATATTTATTCCAGTAGGAAATAATTATTTTTTTGATTATTTTTTCAAATATTTTGGACACAGTAGAGATTATTGAAATAGGCCTATAATTTTCAATTTTGGTGGGGTCTCCATGTTTCAAGATAGGGATGATATGAGAAATTTTAAGATCTGTAAGAAAAGTCCCTTCTTCCAAGGATTTATTGAAAATTATTGCTAAGGGTTTGTCAATTTCGAAAATTATTTCTTTTAATAATGTAGAGGTAAGTCCATCCCAACCAGCACTGTTTTTATTTTGTAGTTGATTGATAGCTGCTCTCACATCCAAGGGCAGAATAGGCAGTTCGCCATACGAGTCTATATTCACCCACTTTACTAATTCATTACTCAGGTCAACCTCCGGCATCTTTCCAAGTAGTTGTTTTGCTGCAGTAGTAAAAAAACTATTAAAATTCATTGCTATCGTTTCCTCATTATTCTCTGTTTTTATTACCTCACTTCCAACAGCTATTGCATCAATATCTTTTTTTGATTCTCCTAAAACTGTTTTGATAAGTTGCCAAATCTTTTTCTCACTTTTTCCTAATTTTTCCAATTTGGTTGTATAATAAAAAAAGTTTGTCTTTTTTGCTTTGTTGGACTACTAGCTTTCTTATTTGTTTATACTCAGAAATAATACAATGCTCATCCGGAAATTTTTTCATTAATTTGTATAACTTTAGTTTGTTTGTTTTTTTTGTTTTTTTGCTGAGGGTTATCAACTTTTCACTTTTTTTTTTATGTGTGGTGGGACGTATGGCGATGCACGCATGCCAAAGTGGCCCCTATGACACCGCACCCCCGGCCACAGGAACTACCCTTTCGAGCATCGCGTCAGTGACCGGAGGGATGCCTTGGGGCCGGGCCCGAGCCCCCATTTCTACGTGCCGGAACGGTGCGCGCGTCCTACCAGGGCCACCATGGGGTTCCCTACTGACCGAGGTCCGCACTCCCAGAGCGCTCGCCTGGAAATTTCAGGTCCCCCATGGCCGGACGCGCTGCCTCTCTTCACTCACCCCTCACCTCCTCGTCTTGGTCCGTGTGTCGACGTAGGCAGGTGGTGGCGACGGGTGAGCCCTGCCGGTGGGTCCGCAGTGCAGCTGCAGCAGCTCTTCTCTAGGATGGTACAGAGTTCACCTCCTGATCGATGGTGTGGGCCGAGCTTGATGAATCGCCGGCCCTCTGTCGCGACCACTCCGTCTCCATCTTCTTCTTCATGATGGCCGAGACAAAGGCCGACACCCGGTTCCAGCTGCTTCCGTTCTTCATCATTTCCGGAACCAGGGTGTCCGGCACGAGACGGCTGATCACGCCGACGTCGTCGTCCTCCTCTTCATCGTCGCCGCCGGGATCGATCGCTGTTGTGGCCGTCCCGCGCCTCTCCTGCTCCCAGGCCTCACACTCGAACAGGGTGTGCCAAGGTGTGTCCTCCGCCCCTCGATCACAGTGCGCGCACACGGGGCTCGGCGCTATCGACATCCGATATAGGTACGTGCCGAAACACCCGTGGCCGCTCAGTACTTGGGTAAGGTGGAAGTTAAGCGCTCCGTGCGTTCTTCCTACCCATCTGTCGAGGTCGCGTATCAGCGCTCGGGTCCACTCGCCCTTGGTCGAATGGGCGAGCGCGTCCTTCCACTTCCGAAGCGTGTCCTGCTGGATGACTCGCTTGACCCGAAGTGCCTCCCGTTTCGTCTTCGCTTTCTTCTTCGCACCGTATACCGCCGCAATTTCGCCGACCTTGAGTTCGATCGGTCGGCGGTATACGCGCTAACACGCCTACTGCATCCGAAGAAACAGTGCGGTACGCACTGACACACCTTATCGCGGCTTTTCGCTGGATCTTCTCCATCTCCGCTCTCCTGTATGGTATCTCGATGGTGTCGGCGAATACTGGCGCCCCGTATAGGAGGACCGACATGATGACGTTGACGTACATCATACGTCGCTGCTCTCTCGGCCCCCCTAGGTTCGACATCAGACGGGACAGCTGGCCGGCTACTCGATCCGCCTTCTCAGCTGCCCGTCGGAAGTGCTCTCGGAAATGCAACTTCCCGTCGAACCACAGCCCCAGGTACTTCAGGGCTATACAGAGCCCAATCTCCACACCTTTCAGGACAAAGGTGGGTGGGCTGTACTTGCGTCGCGTCGTAAACAGAACAGCTTCTGTCTTCTGAACCGCTAAGCACAGCCCCGCCGACTCGATCCAGTGGGTCAGCATCTCCAACGCCTGGTTCACTCGTCGCGTGACCTCTGGTGTTGTCTCCGCCTGGCACCCCACCAGCGTGTCGTCGGCGTAACAGATCAACTTTACGCCTGGTGGTAGTGCCAGCCTCAGCATCTTATTGAAGGCGACGTTCCACAGGGTAGGTCCGAGTACTGATCCCTGAGGAACGCCGCAGGTCATCTCCCGTGTGATTGGTCCGGCCGCCGACTCCATCTCTATCCGGCGACCGGAGAAGTAGCTCCTGATGATGCGCACGAGGTAACCAGGTACCCGCGCCAACTCCAACGCCTCCATGATACGCGTATACGGAATGGAGTTGAACGCGTTCTTGATGTCGAGGCTGACCGCCGCGCAGAACTGCCGCTCGCGGATCGCCTTCTTCGCCAGACTCTTCAACTTCAGCGCGGCGTCCGCAGTCGAGCGGCCAGTTCTGAATCCGTACTGACTGCTCGAGATCGTCTTCCGCCTTTGAAAATGCTCCTCCAGCCTATCCACGATGGTACGCTCAAACACCTTGCCGACGGTGTCGAGCAGGCAAATAGGCCGGTACGAGGACGGCTGGCCATCTGGCTTTCCTGGCTTCTTGATCAGTGCCAGCCGCGCCGTCTTCCATCTGCTAGGTAATGTCCCCTCCTGCAACGCACGATTGAATACGTTGGTCAGGAGGGACGGGTCTGCTCGGTGGACTACTTCCCAGACGACATTGGGAATCATGTCCGGACCAGGTGCCTTCCTCTTCTTTGTCCTGATCCGGTCGATCGCGCTGTCCACTTCTCCTACACTAAGCAGAGGGATATCCTCTCGCACTTCGGCAGAGACTGCCGTTAGCGGGGGGAGCTGGGGTTAGCGGGGGGCGCTGGGGATCAACTTTTCACTTGCCCATCGCGCACATTTTTGATTTTTTTATTGAACTTGTACTTTTTATGGTAGCATCATCAACCACTCCACAGAGGGCATCCAGAAACAGCCGCAAGGCATCATCAACATTCATACTGGCTAAATTGTCCCATTCATATAGGGCTAATTTCTTTCCC
Organism: Acanthococcus lagerstroemiae; assembly: GCA_031841125.1. Taxonomy (NCBI): domain Eukaryota; kingdom Metazoa; phylum Arthropoda; class Insecta; order Hemiptera; family Eriococcidae; genus Acanthococcus; species Acanthococcus lagerstroemiae. Next base: position 27,471,211 of record CM063113.1, on the reverse strand, counting down.
AGAAAATTATAATTAATTTTTTTAATAATAGAAGTTCTTTCATTTCCTAGTCGTTTTGCCATATATTTTTCCTGCGTGTGTATTGCGAATGAAATAGTTGTTACAGAATGATGATCGGAGAATGCTACTGGCTGTGTCTTACATTGAAAATTTATAATGTGTAGCTTTGTTCCCAATTGCCGTAAGAACACATGATCCAAACAGGATTGTCTAGTGGGAGATATTCTAGTTGGGTCTTTCAGTTTACATAAAAAGCCCAACCCTTCCAAAATTTCCAGATATTTTTGCCCATTATTATCTAAAGCAAGCAGATCTATATTCAGGTCTCCAGCGAAAACCACTCGCTTACTGGTATCCATCTGTAATTTTGATTCAAGTTCATCCAGAAAAATTTGAAAATTTTGCCGCCAAAATCTATAAACTCGACTGTAATTGTTTCGCTTTCCTTACTGCTTATCTGAATTGTAGCCTTTATCATGTTAAATGATTCACCTCCACAAAGCTCTACTTTGTGGTTCAGTGTTTCTCTTACATATAACACCACCCCTCCTGATTTTTTTATCACAGGTCTCTCTTCCACATGCATGCTATTATCCAGATATTTTATATCTGCTTGCCTCAATTTCTGAAACCCATGTCTCAGTGAGAATTATTATGTCATAATCAGTTTCTATAGTATCCAGAAATAGAAATAATTCTCCACAGTTAGCCCGCAGTGACCTTACATTTAAATTTAGAATATTAAATTTTGTTTCCACGTCTAGTATTTTGCTAGGCATTTACGTATTTCAGACTTTTATGTAAACTACTCAACATTCTAGCTTCACAGAAAAATACATAGATTACACAGTTGAGACCAACCGGTAGACGGGACTGAAAGCAGTATTGCCTCAATTGTATGGAACTATGTATGTGGGATGGCACATAGCATACATTGGGTTGAAAAAACGCTTTTTGAAGAAAAAAAAATGGCACTTAGTATACTTTGCATTTCCCACAATCGTTTCGTGATTTATTTCAGTTATTTTTTTATATTTTTTTATCTATAGTTTGTTACACAAAATTTTGCCATGATGTATGCCTATTCTTCATTCAGCATTATATTATCAATCAATATAAGTGAATTCAAACTAAGGATTATTTTCTTGACAGTGAAGTGAATTTAAGTCCGCAATTTGGTCTGAAAGGTATTAACACTTTAGAGCAGCCTAGTTCATAGTTACATGGACTTACGATTCCATGTGGTCCTGCAATGTATTTCTAATCAAATGGGGCGGCAGATTTTATATTGCCTAGAGCTTCTCCATTCCTTAATACGCCTCTGGTTAGGGGAGAGGGGAAAATTTCAAAAATAGACTGTGTGACCGAAAAGACTCTCACGAATTTTGTTCCGAACCCGTTCCGTGCATATCGAAATTTTGTATCTGTGGCTGGGGTTCTGTTGACATCACCTAAATGTAGTCACCGAAGCAGAATAATAGAGTCGTTAGATTATTCTCCACGTTTGCGATGGTTCTGTCCGATTTTTCTCGGGCGACCGGTACGTGCAAAAGCTCCTGCAAGTCAATGTGACGTGTGCGCGTAGTCGAGAATGATAATCGAATTCCGCATCTCATTCGCTCGACCTTCGCAGTGATTTTCTCGTTTCTCATTTCGCTCCATCAAGTTCGGTCTGTGTGGCTCGTACATGTCTAGAGATAAAGCTCGCGTGATCCGTCTGGAAAAACCCTGATGCTGGCATTAGGACACTTTTTGTTTCCGAGCACGAGGTATATCATTCTGGTCGTCGGTTTTTCTCCTTTTTATCCAGCCGGCGAAGGATTTTATTTTAATGGGGAGCTTACCGTGCCTCACCGTGTATGGCTGTGTGCGTGTATTACGCAGCCTATATATACACTGCAGGATTTCGCAAATTAAAGCCGATCAATCAAAGGGTATTTTAAAGATAGCAGGCGAAATTGATCGCTACTGTCATTCTTGGTTAATGGCCGAACGTTATATATTTTCGCTTTCGGCCCGGATTGACAGCGGGATTATTTAAAAATTGTGATTTCTGTTTTACAAACGAGGCGAAAATGGGCTGGCGAACGCGTGCCACGAATTGACGTATTTCTGCGAGTTCGTGTGGCGTCGTTACAGTATCGTGATTTATGGTCGACTGATGCTGCGTGCTGGTTTTTTTTTCTTCTTCCTTTCTTATTTTTACTCTCTTTTAATCCGTCTTCCACGTGTTACAGATTTTATGGAGGAGCGGAAGTGCCTGCTGGAGAATATCGGGCCCGACCTGCAGACGATGTACGACTCGACTGGGCTGGAGGTAAGATTTACGGTTTAATAAGCGAAACCGCCGGCGGAGTTCTCCGGATTCGCGTGCTGAAAGTGCTGCGTGCGAGGAAGAGCTAACTGATGTCCGACTGTCCTCAGATGTTACATGCGAGGTGGATGACAACGTTATCCTTGACCTCGAATAGCGGACCAGGTTTTCTTTGCCGTTGAACGGCGAGTCAGAAACTGTTTTGATCAATTTCTCGGAAATGTCTCGGGAGACCTGATAGTACCTGAGTGGATGAGTTTTCCTCGTACAAAAGTTACAGTCGATATTTTCAACTCAGTCCCTCTTTTGGGACTTTAAAATTGTAAATAACTTAGTCTGACCTCAAATGTAAGTAAAATTTCTGCAAATATCATAAAAGGTCGCAAAGTCAGCTCGAATGGAACCAACCGAAAGAACAAGCAGAATTCAGAAAAAAAATCTCAACTGATCACCTATTCACTATTCATCAAATTATAGAAAATTCCAACGAATACATGTAAGATTGTATCACAAACCGAAACGACTCAATTCGATGCTTAAATGTTTAATAAAGAATCGAAAACAAAAGTAATTCTTCCAACTGGCGAATACATACGAATTACAAATAGAACTACATACAAAAGTTACAAACCGTACCGGGTTACATATCAAACATAAATGATGTTAATTGTTGCCGGTTAAGTGAAGTTTGCTGCTGAGATATCAGCTAACGAAATCAACGCAGGTTATCAGCACACGGGTGAATAAAATAGAAAAACCTATAACGAGGCATGTACAGGTAAATGCACGTCCAGGAAGGCCTCGGTGGAGCATTCAGACAGGATTGAACCAAAGAGAATAATACTGTAGGCTGGAGATGCGAGTAGTGTACAAGAATCTTACATACAAATATAATCTGCGTACTAATTTCCTCCTCATTGATTTTAAGAAAGAATTTGACTCTATTAACCATTCATTTCTATCAAACGCTATGGCAAAGCAGGGGGTAAATCCAAAATTCATCAGGTTAACTCATGCCCCAGTCTGTATGCCAGCATAGGTGAACTTCCACCTGACCTACGTCGCACATTGACCTTTCTCAAGTCTTGCCTGCGACTTGTCAATCTACCTCGTACAATGGTTACAACAGCAACGTCAGTTCCAAATAATCGTCATCATGCCCCGCTCATCCTACGCTATAGGATTGAAGCAGCCTTACGCTCACTCGACCTGGAATATGTAACAGATTTTCAACCTGGATCTTCCAGATCACTCTCTGAAGCAGTAGACTCCAAATGGCTCGGCCGTTGGTCTACAGTTCCTCTTTAGAAACCAGCTTCGAACACTCGTCGATGAACCGAGACTGATTCCAAACCCAGGACATCGTCGCCTCGAGGTTGTATTCACACGATTTCTTACTGGAAATACTTGACTCACCCATTTTCCTTCGTATCCCTTCCCCCAGGTGCCCTACGTGTCGTTTCCTATCACAATTCCTCTCCTCCTCCTCCTCGAATACCCTATCTCCTTTCAACTTCACTCCACCCTTCCCTATCCATCCACACTTAAAACCGTCTTTCAAACCTCTAACTTGCATAACCTCAACTCCTTTCTTCGGTCATCCAGCCTTTACTCACCGTGTTAATCGCTGACCGCATGTACGATACGCACCTTGAAAAAATAAGCATAAGTTGTACTACTAGCCATAAACGTTGTATACGTATAGTACAGGAAAACAATATACAGAAAGTTATATGAAGGCTCCGCGAAGCATACATCTGTTTCGATAAGAAGGGCAAAAAATTGAAAATTGAAAAAGTTGTATGGCAAGGAGACCCTCTCTCCTCCAATCTATTTAACTATGCGTTCGAAGTAATATTCATAGAACTCGAATTGGTACAAAAGGGCTTAAAAATCAATGGTGAATATCTCAGTAACCGCGGATGTGCGGACCACGTGGTTATCATGGCTGAATCGATCGATGAACTGGAAAAAATGGGGGAGGAACTGTGGATAAAAAGTAGAGAAGCTGGGTTGAAGGTAAACTGGGAAAAATCCTTCATTTTGGTGAAAGACAAAAAAAGACCGGTAAAAATTGGAGGATACAAAGTACAATGCGAGAAAGAAGTAGTATATTTGGGACAAATTTTGTCCTTCAAAAACCGGTGGAGGGATGAAAAATTAAATATCAGGGTCAAAAAAGGTTGGCAAAAGTACTGGACACTAAAATTGATTTTTAAAGGTAATTTTAGCAATAATTTAAAAACAAAAGGGAAAGCTGCACGTGATCGGTTCTCTCGTATGGGGCCCAAACTTGGCGGCACGCAGAAGCTTCAAAGAACGAGCATTTTTAGCATTAATAGGGGAAGACCAAATTGGCAACCAAATTTTTAAGGAAAAAATCCAATATGACGGACATAGGATACTTTGTGAAGAAACTGAAATGGAAGTACACTGGTCATGTTTTCAGACAGTAGGAAGAGAGGTGGGGGAAAAAAGTCGAGGTTTGGTGGCCGTACGAGAGAAAAAAATCGCGTGTCAGACCGATGACCAGATGAAGAGACGAATTCGTGAAAGTAATGGGGACCGGGTGGAGGAGAGTGGCCGTCAACAGTCAAAAATGGAGAGTTTGTAGAGAGGCCTATGCCAAAAATGGGCTTAGTCGCTGTGTCAGGGAGGGGGTACGTTCCTCCCTGATATCAACATCGGGACGACTACGGCTTGTGAATAAATAAATGAAATTTTCAGCTCAGGACCGCCCATTGTGAGGTGAGTTTCCGGTAAATGCCGAGACTACTGGGATGGTTTGGTGCGGGGCGAACGAGTGGGAGCTCACAATGTTCAGAAAAAATTACGAAGAAAAGTTTTAAAAAACCCTCAACCATGAACCACCTCCTAGGGGTAGGCTACCCATGGAGAAATAAGCAATTAGTGGGGCAGGGTAGGCGATCCGCAGTCTCTACTCCCTCCCAATGGCGGCCTTAGTCCCTCTCCACGGCCTTCCCTTCCGCGGCTCTATCAGCCTACGGCCTCCTTGCTCAACCACCTCGAAGATCCCCTGGTCCTCCAACCAGGAGCTTCCACCACCATGACCACCTCTCCCGCTTAGGAACTCTTCCCCTTAAGACCCTCTCCCCGGGACCCGAACCTTCCGCACCATGGCCTTCATTCGCCTTCCCGGCCGCCTCTCTTACCAAGAACTTCCTCCTCCACCAGGACCCCTTCCTTACTATTACCCCCTCCCCACTCGGTGCCTTTACCTCCCTCTACAGTTCCCGCCGCCACCTTGGATTTCCTCCCCTTTAGGAGCTCCCTCCTCTATCATGAGTACCTCTTACACCCCGAGCCTTTATCTACCAAAATTCTACTGCCCCTCAAGGATCCTCACCCGCTACTACCTCCTCCTTCCACAATGGCCACCTTCTCCTACCAAGGATTTCCTCCGCCTCGGGGACCTTTCACCCACCACTACCCCTGGGCTTCATCTCCCTTTAGAGCCCCTGTCCTCACTATGACCCTCCAACCCCCTTGAAGATACCTGACTATCCACCCAGGAGCTCTCACAACCATGACCCCCTCCCACCGAGAGCACTTCCCCCTCAAGACCCCACCCCGCCACCAGCCCCTCCCGTACCACGGCCATTTTTCTCCGAGGACTTTCTCCTCCACCCGGTCCTCTTACTCCCACCCCACCCAGGGCCTTCATCTCCGTCCACAGCCCACGCCCCCACAGGGACCCTCTTCCCCCTTCAGGGGCTCTCTTCTCAACCATGAACCCCCTCCTGAGGGTAGGCTACCGCTGAAAAATTGAGCAATTAAGGGGCAGGGTAGGCAACCTCCTGCGACTTGTGATCTTGAAGATTATGGGTAATTATGTCATTTTATGTCTTTTTATGTCTTATTATGTCGGTTACGTCTTAAAACTTGGAGATCTTTTATGTTAGAATAGATTATGTCCTTGAAGGTAGCTGATCTGCCCCTGCAATTTTTCTAATTTTTAGGTAGGCAACCCGCAGTGAGTTTTTCCAGGTGGGTGTGGGAAGGGGGAGTTTTGGTTTGTAGGCAACCCGAAGTGAGTTTTTTCAGGAGTTTTGGTTTGTAATATAATATAAAGAGATTACATTTATGGAGAGAGGAAGGCAAATACAGAATGAGACAGAATAAACTTTTTTTTGTAATACCCTTTATTGGCTCACGTTACAGGAAAACTACGAATACATATGAAGATACGGTTTCCAAACTGCCCTTAGTCCAAAAATTTTTTTGGGGGGAAATCGATAAAAACTGTGCTACACTGTACCAGTTCATTAGAACTTCTGTAAATGGTACAACCGAGTAGCCTGAATCCTCTACCATACTACCAAAGACGCACAAAAATGAGAATATAGCCTATCTAGAATTATTGAAGGAAAAGTGATCGAAAGTCGTGGACCATGGGCAGTTTGGCACTGGACGTAATACATGAAGGTCCCTTTCTTCCTGTCAGCTCACCGCTGCTCTTTGAATGCGCGTAATGACCATCGAACGAGGTATCGAGATTCTATAAAGTTACTTTTGTAGTGCTCGCATTGGCCACTAGGTAGCGCTGAAAACCGCATTTCGATTTTTTTTGGACTAAGGGCAGTTTGGAAACCGTATCTTCATATGTAAAATTTAATTAATAAATTAAAGAAAATATTGGCTAGTAAGCCAAGCCCACCTCCTCGGCAAAGGTCTCCTTCAACCGAGCCCGTTCGCCCCGGTCCTTCGCCACTGTCGTAAACAGCTTGTGTTTTGTGTTTAAAAAAATTATTCATCTCATCTGTCCACCTTGCCTTCTGACCCCTAGGTCTCCTTTTCCCCTCTTGGAACCAGAAAATAATACCTTGTACCCCCATCTGTAATGTGAGATTCTTACTATATGTCTTGCCCACTCCCATTTTTTTCTTCTGGTTTCCTCGACAATTTCCATTAGCCCTTCCAATTTCTTTTTCAGATTTACCATTCTTTTCTTATCTTTCCGTTGGACCCCAGCACCGATCTTATCATAGTGTTCCGTGTGGCTTTGAGTTTTCTTTTCATATTTTGATTTAGAGTCCATATTTGAGAGCCGAAAGTCATTCTCGGAAGAAAATGCATGAATTCATTATCTACAATTCACTTTTGTTAAGATATTTCCTTTTCGTAATAATATCTTAAGGACCAAAATATTTTCCATCCCAACGCTATTCTATTATTAATTTCCTTTTTTTCCATTATGCGATAATTTGGCCAAGATATTTTGTTTCTGAAATGTTTTTAAAAATTTTATTTTCTGTGGATATTTTTTCAAGATTTGTGTCATTAGACATAATTTTTGTTTTGAATGTATTCATGATTAACCCTGCCTAACCGTTTCGTTTAAGTCTGTTATCATTTCAGTAAGTTTATTTGGATCTTTTGCTATCAGGACGATATCGTCGGCGAATCTTAGATCATTTATGTATTCCAAGATAATTTGGGTGCTTTCTTTCTCCCAAATCAATCCCCTAAAAACTTCTTCCAAAGCCGCGCAAAACATACGTGGTGAAAGCGGATCTCCCTGTTTCACTCCTTTCCCAATTTTAAATGGCACCCCCTCCCTATCCGTGATGATTTTCGCACTTAATTGAGAGTACATTTCTTGATTGATTTTTAACGTATATTTCAAGTATTCTCTGGTTTTTAAAAGCTTTTAGCATAAACATATTGTCGGGAGAGTCAAAAGCCTTCTGGTAGTCGGTGAAGGCAAGCTGAAGGCCGATCTGAATTGCGTACTTCAGAATGATCAAATAAAGGGAACATTCAGGGAATTTTTGTAGAATCTTTTCATTCTGTTTGAAATAAATCGAGCCCTTTGCGAAAAATTAAGCTGGGCATTGAATTCAGCGTTCAAAGTACTTCTAGAACCATCTATTGATATCCCGGAGAATTTTTGGCTGTATAGTTGTGTTATCAGTCGATGGAATGAAGCGAATGAGCAAATGCGATTACTGTCGCCTAGATGGGTTGAGAGGGTGTATCGGCCTACCAGCGGATCCAGAGAAAGAGTCGCCTATTTTTGAGTTGATAGTGCCTTGCAGGAGAGCTGTGAACATATAAGAATGATCCGGATAAATGAGCCCATGTCACCCCTCGAATTCCATACCTCTGCACACTTCTTAGTTTGTCGCCGTGTTGGACCAAGCCTCTTGGCATACGGTTCATTCACGTTCACCGTCGATTCGGCAATGCTTACGCTACTGACTCGTTCCTCAGCAGTGAAACCTCCGAACTACCCGTTTCAAGTACCGAAACTCATTTACGTAGCATTAGTATGCCCCTCTTCTTCGCTTCGTCACCACTCGGCGGCCATATCCGCCGACCGAAGGGCGAGGCCGAAACGCGGCGCGAAAACGACCCGGAAAAAGAAACGCGTTTTAAATCCTTTCGGCGGACTGGCGGACGCTGAGTCGTTCTCGTGCCGCGGATCATCAGCGTGCCTGCGGCAAGTATACTTTTGGTTGACGCGGTGGAAAGGATGACGTTAATTCGAAAACGTAACTCCGAACGCGACCGACTGATCGTCTCGCCGGCCGTTTCGACGTACCGGGCAGCGAAAAAGGCTACGCCAAAGCCGAAGGTGAATAATATAATAAATTAGGCGACGTCTCCTTAATGTTGTTAATGATCCCTAATATTTCACGGCTACCGTTTTCTTCGTCTTCGGCGAGGTGGTTTCAGCGCAATTTTAGCAGCCCCGCGGGGAGACGCTGTTTAAAAATTGAACCGAGGTACACGGGAAGGTGTGCGCGGCGCCGCAGCACCTAGTAAACAGAGTCGACGATACAAGCGAGAATAAACCCCGCTCAAAGGGCTCCGGGTTTCATTACACGAAGTGGCGTGGCAACGCGAATTGAAAATTGCTTCTAGTAAAATATCATCGCCGCCGCTTTTTGCCCTTATTACACTCGCCCCGGTGTGGTCATGTGCAGGGTGTTTCACGAAATAGCCTGCCCCTTCATTTTTTGAACGTGCCTTTGGATAGACAAGATCGGTACGGGGAGCATCTCCTTGCAGGCTACGGTCAAGTTTCCGAGTGGAGAGATTCTCCTCTCTTCAAAAAGAGGGGCTTGAACGTGCCGCTAAATGTGGATCGCCCAGTGAGGAGGTGTGCGGCCATCAATTTGCAGGACCTCCAATGACTTGTAAATGAAGTAAATTACGTGGCGAAGGAATATGGTTTGCGGATAAATGTTAGGAAAACGGAGCTTATACTTGTTGACTGAGATCACTTTCAGGATGCACAATGCAGAATTGACAACAATACAGTCGAAAGTCTCCACGTTCAGATATTTTGTGTACACCCTGAATGGCAAATGGGATTGCGATGGCGAAGTCAAAATCCGAGTCAGTATGACAAATTATGCGTTCAGCAAGTTTCGTACTTTCCTCTATCGCCTTGAACGGTGGCCGGAAATTGTACACACGAAAACAGATCACAGAAAATTGTTCGCACGAGAAATGGCCTGTGGAGGGGGTGAATTGCGGTGTGTACGCTGTTAGACGACGAGCATCTCAGTTTCCGTTGGAAATGTGGAATATTGTGACCATGCTGCTTTAAACTCCGTGCCTAAATCCAATAACTCAGTGGAAGGGTGGCACACCGGTTTTGAGACCACGCTCGACGCCGTGCACCACTAACATCTTCAGATTTTTAGAAGGCATCCACCTGGAGCAATCTTTGGTGGAGGCTAACGTAGAGCACTTAGTAGCGGGTATGGGTAACCCTCTCTCTAAGAGAAGGAAGTATAAGAACAGTGCGACCAGACTGCAACGGCTAGTGGAACGCTGTCCTGGCACCACTGACAGGGAGAAGGGTGACAACAGCGACGGGGGTGGTGAAGGAAGTAAGGAAGGAAGGGGAACTGTATCTTAAAGTACTTGAGAGGGGTTACTAATAATATTAGTCTACATTAGTAAATAAATTTAAAAAAATTGTGAATATTGGAAATACATTTTTCTGGTGCGAACAATCATCTGATTAATTTTCTCTGCTTTCAATTTTCGTGCGAACAATTTTCAGGGAACCGCCTTGAACTGCCTCTAGAGCTGAGAATTAGAATTGTGAAATACTGCTTATGGTTGGCTCTACTTTACGGCTGAGTGACTTGGTCCTTTTTCCTTCTTTCTTGGAGTGAGGTGGTGCTGTATGCGCCGAATGCTTAGATCTTGTAGTCCATTGTACTTTTCCTGGGGTTGTTGTTAAGGATCAGCTCAGTAGACTCACTTTTTTAGCCAAAGTGAGAATTTTACTGAGTTCTATCTCTTTGACTTCGCGGGGGTTGCTAGATATTCCAGTCCTAGTGCTTCGCGTCTTGTCCCGGCTATTGCTGAGCATTGACGTATGATATGGATCGAGGTTTCTTCCTCTTCTTCACAGTACCTACAGGAACCGCTTTTCACCACTCCTATTTTATACCACATGTGTTTTGTGAACCCATGACCAGTTAGTAGTCCGACCATGAGCCTTGAATGTTTTCTTTCTAGCTCTAGTAAAAACTCGGCGTACTTATCGAGGGGGGGGGGTCTCCTATCAGTGTTTTGCTGGCTTTCATGCTACTGGCCATCCGCCAGTACATTTTTATTTGCTTACTTATCCAAGCTTCAACCTTGGGTCTTGTGACCTTGTATGCTACAGGAAGACACGGTTTGGGCGTTGTCAGTTCCTTTTTCATGTCCTCGTTTGCTAGCTTACCTGCGATCATGTTCTCTTTTATGCAGTAGTGCCCCGGTGTTCATGGTATGGCGACGCTTATCAGCAAGGCTATTCTTCTGCCTTCTATCAATGGCCACCGTGATCACATTACATTCATGGAGCAGTCAGTTCTATGTATTATGCGATAGCTACCATGTGAGAGCGAGTAAAACGGATGTTTAGAATAGTAGTGACGATAAAATCAATCAGTCAACCGGTAAAGTTGATCAGTAGATCAGTCAATGGGTAAAGTCAATCAGTCTACTAGTGATACTGTTACTGTTCATTATATAGGGTAATTAGTGAAAGTTTCAGTACATATAATATATTTTTAACTTAGTATTATAAAAAAAATAAGAAAATAAATGTAAGTGGCCAACGTGTATGACACTTTCATAGTATCATCAAGTATTAGTTGAAAAAAAAATTATAAGTTGCAAAAAAAAATATGAATATATATTTAACTTAGTGACAAAAAAGAAGGAAGAAAAAAAAAGGGAAAAAATTTAATGTAAGTGAATAACTTGCGTTACACTTCCATAATATCATCAAGTGTTGGTCGAAAAACAAAATTATAAGTTGCAAAAATAAGAAATTAGATGTAATTATATTTTTAAAAAATTAAATGAACTTTGGTGACACTTGCATAGTATTGACACTTCCATGTACAAAAGAGTTTCCACAGTACCATCAAGTTTTAGTTGAATATTGATTGATTGAAGAATTTATTTATTAAGCCCCTACACAACAGCTCATTGAGCCAATTACAGTAGAGGGCCTTACAGACAACTAAGGTTGTAACATAACTTAGTAGTAGGGGAAACAAAATTTAAATTGAAAAAAAATTATAAGCTGGAAAAATAAAAACATAAGTGGAAAAATATTTCTTATGTCAACCACTTGAGGTGCGTGCGCATCTAGGGTGGTGGAATGTGTCCTCGATTGAGTTTTATACAAATATAAAAATTAGAAAAAATATTAATTAATTTATTTATTTACAACTTTGACTGACTGTGTTACAATACTACCTATTTCTTCTGATCATTTAGAGCTTTGATGTAGATGAGCCACCGTCTAGTCTGCCCATTTGAGGGCATAAGTCGCTGACACGTTTTTCCAGTATTTTTTATTTTGGGCGTTGCTGGCCCTGTGAGAACCTACATACCTCTGAATTTCGTCTAGTTATCTTGTATTAGGCCTTCCTCTGTTTCTTTAATTGCTTCTAGGTATCCATTGGGTAGCCAGCAAGCACCATCTCTCCTGGCCTTCCCTGGCTATATTGCCTGCATACTTGACCTTGAGTTTCTTGATCTGGTACCCAATATCTCGGATTTTGACTTTATTTACAATTTTTTCAATACAAATTTTGTCTTTAATTTTGATTTTCAACACACTTCTCATCACGGAATGCTGTGTTGTTTTTAGCTTAAAAACTTGACTTTTGGTTAATGACTATGCCTGACATCCGGATCCCAATATTGGCATTATACACATGTCTAGAACTTTCATTTTTGTGTTTAACTGCATGTTGCTTTTGAATATGTAGTTTTTCGCCCAAAATGTTTTCCAAGAATGAGATATTCTTGCACTTATTTCCTTCGATGCCCCCTTCGGAAGAGAAGATTGTACTCGCTTTAGAGGTACACATACTAAATTTGGAACGATACAGAGAAGATTAGCAGGGCCCCTGCGCCCCTACAAAAAATAAGGTTGCTAAAAATTTTTCATGAGTCACTCCAGGGCATTTCTCTGGAAAGTGTCCTAGAGTAACGCTCTTACTACTAGTATAATCAGTAGTATGACGGCATAGTAACAGGAGCGTTCCGGGGGGGGGGGGTTACGAGAGGAGCGTTACGGTTTTTGCTCAAGAATACCCAGTAGTATGACGTCGTAGTACTAGGAGCGTTATGGTGGGCCGTTCCGGGGGGAGTTTTATGGTTTTCGCTCACGTATACCCAGTCGTAAAAGCATATACAATTCGCTCGAGTATACCCCTGGCTGGAAGAAATAAATTTCCATGGAAATGTGTAAACACGATGTTCGCTCAAGTATACGCAGTAGTATGACGTCAGAGTAACAGGAGTGTTACGGTTGTGGCTCAAGAATACCCAGTAGTATGATGTCATAGTAACAGGAGCGTTACGGGGGGCCGTTACGGAGGGAGCGTTGCGGTTTTCGCTCAAGTATACCAGTAAAAGCATATAAAATACTAACGCAGCTACTTCTATAGCAGTGTGAATGGGTGGCAGGTTCAGGAGTCTTTCAAGTGTTTTCGTCGGCACTGTTCTCATTGCCCCCGTCGTCATCACCCCCGCGAGCCTTTGCAGGTGGTCCAGTTTCTCTCTGACTTTGGCCAGGTGGACCTGGCTCCGCTACACAACTGCCACATATGTGATTCTGGGACGTATTACACCGGTATATATCCAGTGCATCATTTTAGGAGAGAGTCCCCAGGTCCTGCCGACAAGAGTACGGCAAGCCAAAAGAGCCTCAATCCCTTTTCTTATTTTCTCTGAGACGTGATCCGTCCAGGAGAGTATTCCATCAAGATATACTTCTAAGTACTTTATCATTCCTGTGAGACCTATAATGGTTTGTCTTTGTATTGCTCATGATTTTAGTTTTACCAAAGTTTATTGAAAGACCCCACTTTTTGCTCTCTCTCGCTAGGTCAGTTGCCATAGCTTTTAGTTCTTCGTTATTTTTACCAATTAGCACTATGTCATCAGCAAAGCGCAGATTGTTCAAGTATTTAATTTTTCCAAAGAAGTGGTTTTTCCCCATGTTGATACCCATCCCTTCCCAGTCAAATTTTCTAAAGACTTCTTCGAGCACTGCATTAAATATATTGGGTGATAGCGGATCGCCCTGTTTAACCCCCCTCCTGATTTTGAATTTTTCTGTGTTACCTTCCAACCCAATTATTGCTTCTGATTTGGAGTAGAGTTTTTTCAGGACTTGAATGATATTATGAGGAATCCCTTGGTTATTCAGAGCTAGCCAAATTTTATCGTGAAATAACGAATCAAATGCTTTATTAAAATCCACAAACATAATTGCTACTTTTTGTTGGAATTCCCTAGCTTTTTCAAAAATTTGACTTAGTGTATGAATATGGTCAATGGTGCTGCAATTTTTCCTAAAACCAGCCTGTTCGGCCGGTTGTTGTGAATCTAGAATCTGATAAATTTTATTTTTGAGAATTTTCATAAGAAGTTTGCAAATATTGGACGAGAGGCTTATGGGCCGATAATTGTTAATATCTGACCTGTCACCTTTTTTATGAAGGAGTATAATTTCAGAGAGATGCCATTGCTCTGGCGCAAGACCCAGCGAGAGAGTGCAGTTAAATATTGACGTTAGCGGGAAAATGAGAGCTTTTTTGAATGTTTTTAGTGTTGAATTTTCTAATTTATCCGGCCCTGGTGCACAATTGGATTTTAAAGAGGTAATTGCTCCGTCGACATCCCTCCCCTGAATTTTTGGACTGACGACTGAGTCTCCGCAGTGACCAGCCTCACTTTCCTCTCCTCAACTCTGTTGTCATCATACAATTTTTTATAAAATTTTGTTGCCGTTCTAGGAATTGTATTTTCTATCATAAACTAGTTCGCCTCTCTCATTTTTAACTTTGGGAAGAAGCCATTTGCCTTTGGCTAGTGCTTTCCTAGTCTGTCTAGTTGACCAGGTCGATTCTATGATTTCTTTGATTAAATCTTGGTCAAATTTTTGAATATCATTTCTGATTTCTTTTTTGATCAGTTTTTTAATTTCTATTAATTCAATCTGTTCATTTCTAGTCAGGTTAATTTTTTGTTTGATTGCTGATCTCGTGGCTATAAGATTTTTGGTTTTTGAGCTAAGTTTGTGTTTCGTTCTAATATCACTTTTATTTATGCCAAATTCGTTCATTACATTTTCCAGAGACGAAATCAGCCAATCATAGTTTTCCTGAAAGTTATCTTTATTCAAATTATTCCAATCGACCTGGCCAATATAGTCTAATAGAACTTGTTCAGCATCGCCTTTGGAGGAAACCGGGATTGTTTTATTGGAATAAGACTTACCCTTATTTCGGGGATTTTTTGAGAGCTCATTTTTTATTACAACAGTACATAAACCAGGTGTGTGATCCGAGGAGAAAGCAAATCTACGAATTATTTTGATATTGTTTATCATGCTTAGATTGCTAGTTAGCAAGTGGTCAATTTCGTTTATTGTTTTGTTATCAGGCGACTTCCAGGTCCACCTTCATTGGGGTTTTTTCTTATAAAAAGTATTTGCAATTTTAAGATCATTTTTATTCGAAAATTCGATTAATGTAGACCCGTTTTTATTAGTCACACCAGCCGCTTCTGGACCCACTCCTAGGTTTAGACATGAATTTTTTCCCACTTTGGCATTAAAGTCTCCCATCACAATTTTGTAGTCTCCATTATCAATTCTTAAGCAATTTTCTAGTACCTCATAAAATTCCTCTGTCTCTTCTCTCGACAAATATCAATAATTTCGAGGAAATCAAAATTGAAAACAATATCATTGAAATTACTGAAGAATACACATATTTAGGTCAGAATATGACACTTGAAAATCGTACTAAAAATGAAATTAAAGTGAGGAAAGCTAAGGCTTGGAGAGCCTTTTGGGCCCAAAAAGCCATTCTCAAAGGTAATCTGAAACTAAAATCAAAAATTAAAATTTTGGAAAGTACTATTTATCCGGTCCTAACCTATGGGGCGCCAACTTGGGCGTGCACAAAGAAGCAAATACAAAAAATAGGAATAACGCAACACGCAATGTTAAGGAATATTTTGGGTATTAAAATTCAAGACAAAATCAATATTTCAGACCTTTTTACTAAAACAAATGCAAAAAGTGTAGTTAAAAAAATACAAAATTTAAAACTCAAATATGCAGGGCATGTGGCAAGGCAACCTGAGGACAGATGGAGTAAGATCTCCACGTTTTGGCATCCTAGTAGAGGCAAGCGCAAAGTGGGCAGACCTCCACTGAGATGGGCTGACGGAGTAGTCGCAGTGGCCGGGCCAAGCTGGCCTCAAAAAACCAAAAACAGAAAACTTTGGATTGGCTTGATCGAAGCTCATACACAGAAATGTGTTACTGGGTGAGGGACAAATGGATCTCCACTTACCTAAATATTAAATGTTATGTTATAGTAGTTAAGATTCGTTGTCCAACCGAGTACAAGAGCAATAAATAAAAAATAAAAAATTTGTATTGCTCCCTGATCAACTTCTTGCCCTTGCTTTTGTGAGTGAAAAGAGTGATTTCCGTTTTGTCCGGATTTATCGATAACTCTTTTTTTCGCTCACTATTTTCTTACACGTCGGATATCCAGTAATGTTGCCCATCCCTTAGTACCGCGAATCGTGAAGACCGACTGATTCGAACTGAAGATGCAAGTCCCGCGCTCTGTGGCTATCGGAGAATATGTATCAAATTCTAATCAACCGGTGTTCACAATCCGTGGTACCAAGTAAACATTTTTTTTTTTGTTCATTTCGCCCTTAGCTCTCTTTTCCTATGGACGGTCACAAATTTCTATTGTTATCCTTCCTCCAGGCATCTTAAATAGGTCGGTACAGTTCATTTCGGCGATCCCGTTTCGGCGCAGCGTTCAAATCGGCACTGCGTTCATGTCGGCGCCAAAGAAATTGGAAAAGTGGCCATCGATGCCCCCTCCCCCTCCCACCAAATAAAATAATGCAGGCATTGCTTAGCAAATGAAATATTACATTTCAATCAAAAATTATTATGAGTCAACATTTGTCGCGAAAGAAAAATAAATAATAATACGAGTTGTAGTGTAAAAAACAAAAATGAAGCAGGTATTTTCTACTTGTAAATATTATGTGCTACCGCGCTCAAATATTCCGTTGTCTAGCGATTCCCATAGTCTTGCACGATTGTCTTCAATCTATTATCGACTACTACATGATTACGCCTCTTCTTCGGTTGCACACTCCCAATTGCCGACTGACTGTAGTCAAGATCGCGACCCTTCTGGAACCGCCGTAAAACATCCAGGAAGCGCCATATGGTCGGGTGGTCATACGAGAATTCATTCTGAAGCCTTTGGTGACCACCTTCTGCACTATTATTGGTTCTGGGATCGTCATTAATAACGCGACTGTATACATTCCACCATTCAATTTTGAAAAGTGGGGGTCTGCGACCGCGTGGAGTGAGACGGCCAATGTAGTTATCTTCAAAGTATGCTACCACTTCCTCTAGCTTGTCATCAACATAGGCTTGTAATTCTCCGAAAGCTGCGCATATATCTTCAGCTGGGATGAAAGCTAGTGCGACAATCATTTTCACGTGTTCATTGATGAGTGTATCTGTTCCGTACTCTGTCTGTAATCCAACCTCAGCAACCTTCCGTTGAACGCACTGTGATAAGTGAAATAAACATCCAGCAATTTCTGTTGCCGGAAAGTTCATGCCTAAAAGCGGATGGCTCAAGTGTGGTATCACTTCAATCCGGAAATTACGTGCGGAAGACTTCGGAACTGCGAATTGGAATCTGTATGGCGGGAAAACATCGGCATTATCGGAAATTTTGAAGTTTTCTGAAGATATCAAAAATGTGACATTGTACGTTCTGCTAACCAGACCGACATTGCCGTCTCTCCAGCGCTTAGTTCCGGTGGATTTTAATTTGGCAATTTTCAGTACGATCGGACTTCGATATTCGTATGAAGATCTTCATGACCCGCATATTGCTTTACGAAATTATCGGATCGGTTTCGCGTTTCCACGAAGTTCGGTCCCGCCAGAGCCTGTTTTAAAAAAAGTCGAAAGAGAAAAAAAGTCGAGAGGAGAAAACGGAGATAACCTGTGAAAACGATACACCACCGTTTTAAAAGCACTAGGGTGCAATAAAAACGGGATGAAGTATTGCCGGGTACGTTTGGTGTTCAACTTCGACTTACTTTTCTCTCTGTCTGTCTCTCTCTCTCTCTCTCGTCTTCTTTTTCACTACTGTATACTTCACATTTATAAACGTCTCGCGGCTGCCGCCGTCGAAATTACTTTGGAACGCGGCGAATTCGTGAGCCCAAAGACGACGAAGAGAAGTTTTCCTCTTTTTTCTCTCTCTTTCTCTCTCTCTCTCTCTCTCTCTCTCTCTCTCTCTCTCTCTTTCTCTCTCTCTTTGAGTGTATATCTCTTATTTTGTCTTTGGATTATAGGCACACGCAATACATACACAGCTTCTTCTCGCTCTCGCACATCCACCATTCGGGTTTCAACTGCGCGCCCAACGATGTAATTCATTCCCAAAAGTTCGAATTTTCGGTGTGGCGCGTATGTGTGTTGAGCCTTGCTCTTGGGCCGCACCGGGACGGAAAAGAAGATTAAAAATAGACGCGATCAATTCGGGGTCGAGAAGGAGCCGCTTCGCGGGCGCGTGTATTGCGACGGCAGCGAGAACGTAACGGCAGGCAGCGGCGACGTAACCTGTGGAAGTTCGAAGGAAATTGTGCAAATTGAACGGGGGACAAGGAGGTCGGTTGCTGCTGTTACTGCTGCGGCGCCTACAATGATAAAAGGCGAACACCGTGTTATTGTTTCCGAAAACCGAGAGAGTTGGCGATTACCCGAAAAGTTCGAGATATGTAAGACGGCGAAGAGGGAGGCAGTGTGAGAGAGACCGAGAGACTTTCCTTCTCTGTGTCTGGAAAAGGAACGAAGGTCGGCCGTGGCCTGCGATCGCAGAAAATCGCTTTCCGCGAACGAAAGTTTTCACAGCTCTCCGCCGCTCGAGTTTAGACTAACTCGGTATCGGATTAGAAGTGTTATGAAGCGAAGCGAAACCAACGTTTTGAATTCGTTTTATCGAGAACCGGAAATTAAAAAAAGCCCGCCGGCTCTAGCTAGGGTGTAAGACGTGGCTATGAATTCAGACTCCGACGCGCCCTCGCGTCCCTTATTGCCCGAGCTCGCGAAGGTGGTCACGGCGTAGTAGATTTCGTCACATTTCGAGATGCGGTGCTAACATGACATGACATGATACCGAATCAGTTGATGGAGAACACGTTTTGTTGGAAAGCTACTCGATTCTCAGCACCCCAGCATGGTAGCAGAGCGTGGTCGTAATAGTTGTTGAGACTTTCCAAGAGTGATAATCTGCGATTGCAGGTGTAAGAGCGACACCTTCAAGTCGGGTAAGAATTTTCCTGAGTTGGAGCATCACTGATCAGCTGAATGATAATGCCGGAGGTGGCTCAACTTTAGTGTTCGAGACCTTGTGTTTTATCATTCAAGTTTTTTCGGGTTATCATACTACTACAAGACGCGGTCTTTTGGATACTCAGCCGAAGTCCAAATACTTGTACATGGCTTCTATTCAAATTTGCGCCACTAAGAAAGGACGTTGATGAGGAAGTGACAGAGGTTGTGAAAAAATATGAATTAATAAGAACAAAATTATTTCAGGAAACCGATGATATCGATGATAGAGGGGCGTATGGCGATGCACGCATGCCAAATTGGCCCCGGGACACCGCATCCCCTATTCCGGAAACGCCCCGAATGAGCCTGCATCAGAATAGGGGGATCGCTTTGAAGTAGCTCCTACTACCCCCATTTCTCCCGTCGCCTCTTCTCGGCGGCGAATCCACGGCGTCTTATTCTTCTGTCTCCTCGTTGTCAAGTTGCGCCGGATCGTCTTCTTCATCGGTTGATGGCAGCTGTGACATCGTCGTCGTCGTCGTTTTTTCTGACGTTGTCGTGGTCGTCGTCGTCATCGATGTTGGTGGGATGGCGAGTGCCAGCATAGGGTGCTGCGTCCGCTACCTTTGTCTCTGCCACTCCAACTCCATCTTGCGGCCCAACGTCTTCTTGACAAAGGAAACTGCCTGGTCCCATCCTGCTCTACTCTTCAGCATGGTCGGGACCAGGTTCTCCGGTGTAAGCGGCTTAACGCCCGCGTTTTGAAAGCCGGCCGCCGGCTTCTTCCCTCTCTTGGTCGAATGCCGGACACTCGAACTAGGTGTGCCAGGCATCATCATCTCGCTCTCCTACAGGGCAGTAGGAGCACCACGGGCTTTCTGCTATGCCCATCCGGAGCCGATACTGGTTGAAGACACCATGGCCGCTCATCACCTGCGTGAGGTAAAAATTCAGATAACCATGGCGTCTGACCAACCACGCGTTGAGGTCGCGTACTAGCAGTTGGGTCCGCTCTCCGTTGGTACTGCGGGAGAGCCGCTCTTCCCACATGCGAAGTGTGGATTGCCTATTATCCCGCTTGACCCGTAGCGCCGCACTGCTCTTCGGTGGCATCTTCCGGGTTGCGCTGTATACCCTCTTCCGCTCATCCGCTAGTAACTCTACTGGCGGTATACCTACTAGCACGCAAACTGCCTCTATATGGAGACAACGCGAAAGGTACTGACACACCTCAGTGCAGCCTTCCGTTGGACCCTTACCAGATCAGTTCTTCTGTACTCCCTGGCACCGATCGCATCTGACCAGATTGAAACCCCATACAGCAGGACCGACATATGGCGACGTTCGCCAGCAGCTTACGTTGCTTCTCTGTCGGCCACCCCTAGGTTCGACGTGAGTCGGCGTAATCCGGCTACGACTCCCTCCGCTTTCTGCGCTGTCTTCTTCGCGTATTCTCTGAACGATATAGCTTCCCGTTGAACCACAGCCCGAGGTATTTCAGGGCTGTACAGAGCGCAATCTCCGCTCCCTTTAGGCGAAAGAAAGGAGGATTGTGCCGTCGACGGCGTGTAAACGACACCGCTTCTGTCCTCTCGGCTGCTAGGCACAACCCCCGGCTGACTCGATCCAACGGGTCATTGCCTCCAAAACCGACGATATAGTACAGGAGATAAATGAGAAACGGAAACATTTTGGGGGTCCAAAAGCGGATTTTGTTGAAAAATGTCAGGCTAGGTGTCAGAAACAACATTTTGAAAATCCCGCCCCCAAAAAGCTGTGTTAACTTTTCTGTGGCACGTTTTAGCCCCACAAAATCAGTTTTTTGCAAATATTTCAAAAAGTTGAAGTCCTAGAAAAAAATTTTCAGACAAAAAATATTTATCGTGAAACTTTGAGTGTAGGCCGCATAGTTAGCCTGATGACCTTGAAAGTAGTCACATCTTCAACTTTTCATAAAAACAAGCAGATTTCAGCGAATGTTTCGAAATTATCAATTCTTACGAGAAAGTATATGATAAAAATAATTTAAACCCTCACCAAGAATCATCATAGCTCTTGTGTGTACTTTCCCCTTCCCTGTTTTGAGGGTTCCCCATTCCAAACTTAATTGGTGGCAGGGATGTCGAAAAATATGTAGCGAAATTTCCCGAAAAGTCCGATGTCCCGCCTGAATTTCGGAATAAGATCCAAAAGAAGAATGAACTCCCTCTAAGGATCTCACCTGTGGGAAATTGCCGATAGTAGATTGCTGACGAAGGGGGCTAATAACTCCCGCAAGGGAACGTTCGGCATACTATCACCATATTCATGAGTATTTAACCACAAACCACCACCAAGCCCTACGGGGGTCTGGGCGAGTCCACGATGATCCATGCTCCCAACCGTACTTCCTTAGCGAAGTAGTACTGATGACCTGAGTCATCCGGATGGACGTGACTACTTGGGAACCTCCTCTTCATGTCCCTGAATAAAAAGAGGTGGGAGAAAAGGAAAAGCGCACTTTAGGAGACGCATTTTAGTTGACATCACCCTGATGTGAATCAGACATCTCAAAATCAGCTCAGGGGACGCCATTATGCAGTCGAAGAATTTGTATTGACAGTTTCGGTATACTAGCGAAGACACAAGTTCGACTTCTTGCAGATTGAGGGACGATGTGTTGTTTTCGAGGAGAGCTTTCAATGATAAGTCTTTTGCATGTTATCTACTCTATTTGTTTTATTTGACCGTCAACATTTAATTAATTTCATCTCAATTATTTATTTCATAATTCCTTTTCAATTTTTCATTCTCATTTTTTATCATAATTATCATCTATCAATCATCAATTATGTTTTTTTCCGCATTTTACATCGATTTTACATGTTACATACATTTTACATTCTTGTACGTAAAATGAAAAATAAATCATTTTACGTGTAAAATGCCAACCCTGTGTTAAATCACGTAATTCACTAATTTCATATAGAGACCCAAGCAAAGGCAAGTAGTCTGATTTTCGTATTACAGACGAAGATACTATACTTCGAGTTGTGTGTTTCAATGATGATTGCAGTTGAAAGTTTGATTCCATTATTCAAGCGGGGAAGTTCTTTACCATACGGGATGGCACGATTAAAGAGACCAGCTTCAGAGGCCAAAAAAGTATCGAAATCATTTTACCGGCAAACAGTAAAATGAACGAAAAAAGTGAATCAGGTTTGCTGATCTCAGAGTTTGGAGTTTTTACTCCCATCCTACATACAAATTGCCGGTACCACCTTAACTGGGGTAAATGTCATCGGTTTTATTAGAAATGCATTAAAAAAAGAAACTCTCACCATCGATGGTATAAAACAGTCGTCAGAGAAGATTTAAGGTATTTTACTGTACGATAAAAATGGACAAGTGACTGTAACTCATACCTATGTATTTAATTCCGCATTGGATGTCGCAATATTACATATTATCTGTAAGAAATTAACTTGTGACCATGAAAGGAACATTTTTGCGATTTCTGTTCAACAAAATTTAAAGTCAAGTCAGAGTCCTTATGGAGAAAATACACGGTGTATACATAATAATGTGACATACATATTATGTATTTCGTGTTTCTCTTTTTTCTGTGCTTAGTTTTCGGCCCTTCTCCAAGAAATTGGTGTCCAATGACTCCCTACACTGTCTCTTGTCACATACAATTTTTTCAAATTTTTCCGCGCATTTCCCTCTTCGAATATTGCGAAAAAAACACGAAAAAAAAGTGTATACATAATTTTGTGAGTCACTGACTCACTGTAGATCATTTTAGGCGTTCGTGTATTTCTCTTACCGAGCGAGCGTATAGCGAAAGAAATGCAAGGACCGGTTTCAGCCCTGGCTCTGATGTTTTATAGCTGTTATTGTTTTATCTTAAAAAACTGGACGCGGTGAAGCAAAAGGGACTAAGTGACAAAATATGTTTTTTGAGAAAACGTACATATGTACATATCCATATTATGTAACATTAATATAAAAGCCAACGAGAATACTGCGGATTTCCGGACACAGATAGCGTTTACTGATAAGCTTTTTTTCAACGTGGGTACACATTCCTGTATCGGGGGGCAAAATTTTGAAAGATTTCACTTTTTACGCTCTTTCCAAATATACTAATAACCAACTTTGTCAACCAATGTTGCTCGAGTCCCTTTTGTTAACAGCGTCCAACTATCCTAGCATTCTCGCAAATTCGATATCGATACCGATCCATGGCGTCGTGACAGCCGAGCTGTGCCATGTTACCGGCATAACGGCTACTATAAGATTTCGATTGTCGAGAACAATAACACACGGCTGGTTTTGGCAAGCACCTACTCGCATCGAAAAAACCCGAGTTATAGAGACGGCATTGAATATGGTATGAATGCGGCTTGTGCAGGCAAAGACTTGAGAAGGTGATTCATAGGCTCTTTGAAACGTTGTCGAATGTGAATCGGCCTGAAGTTGCTTGCGGATCGGTCATCGTATGCGCATTTCGGTTTGGTTGTTGAATCAGAGCAAGAGCAAGCTTGGACTTGTACATGCTCGGTTTTGGATTCGTTTGTAATTTCGCGTCGCGTATAAATTCTCGATTCGGAATCGCGTATATTTCTTGGTATCGGAATCGTGTATTAATTCTCGGTTCGGAACTGAGTGATTCTCGGGCTTGGAAACACTCGTAATCTCTCGATGGTTGATTGAAATCTACTTCGCTACTGCAAAAGGGTAAGTCGGCATAGCTATTTTGGTACATGGATACGTAAAAACTAGCTGGAGTATTCGCAACACTTCGTCGGCGATGTATAATTGCCTGAGATCATCATTCTTTCAACGATAATTACTTGCGTTACACAGAGGTTACTGCATAAACGTTCAGATTGTATTCTATCGTGACAAATAACAAGTACTAATAACTTTTGTTCGCGAATATTATTCAAATGAAGTTTTATTCGAATAATACCCAACTCTGTATTCTAATTTAAAAAGAAAAGAGACTCCATACATGGACGGGAAGGTACAAGCGGGAGTAGAAGTCGACAAATTTTCACCATAAGCAATTAACACGTCTTCGGTAATTTGCTTGGCTTGAGCCCTTCATTCTGCATATGTGTGACGGGCTCGAAAGAAACATGCCCTTATGCCTAAAATGCAATATGCGAGAAAAACGCGTCTAAAGCAGGGTTGCAAAAAAAAAACAGGTTTTTTTTAGTACTGACAAAACAAACTTTTTTTTATTTTGTTTCAAACGGTTTCTTGGTTTAAAACATTAAAAATATCTGTTCGAAATAAGAGTGTTTAAAACAGAAAAGGGAAAGACAAGCATCAACCAGTGTATTGCTGCTGAAAATTTCAGCTTCGGCTTTTGGCTTCCGGTTTTTTCTTGCTGATAGGTTTCGGATGATAGAAACGTCGTGCTGATCACCGATCGAAAAATAATGTCATCCTCCAAAAGTCCTAAAGAAAAAAGCAAAAAAGCAGACTTTTCACCTCTTACATCGAGTATGCGATTATTGCCTCGTACGTTTGCCAGCAGTCGCTGGCATTAATAGTGACGACCCATGTGCTGGGAGTGTACGCAGTAGAAACTCGAGATCTCATAAAGTGCTATGATTTCTTTCTATCTGTGTTTATCTGTAGTTACCCACTGTTCATCTCCATGTTATTCCATGGAAACATGTTTGCTGTTACGGGACAAAGTTCCTTGAATTTTTATTATCGGAACTCCGTCATGCTCTGAGAATTTACGGGTTTCTAAAAATCCAAAAAATTCAACTTCTTTCAGTTTTTTGACTTATGAAGGTTCAAAAATGGCTTTCGGCTTTGGCCTTATCAGTAAAAATTCGGCTGAATATGGTTTTCGGTAGGCTGCGATACACTAGCGTTAACCGTGTGATCAGTTCTCGCTTCACGAATCAAGCTTGCAAGAAAATGGCGGTGCATTGTACCCGGGAGCAAAGTCATGGTGTTCTTTATGGCTTTGGCTGCCACTTGCTAACAGTGTTGGGCAGAGACTGAAAGCGAAACGATAAAACTTTTGCTTTTGGCTTCAGCTTTTGACCTTGAAAAGTACGGTTTCCGCTTTCGGCTTTAAACTCAATCAGCTTTTGACTTTCGGGTTTAGTTTTCATGCCAAAATCGTACGGCTTTCGACTTTTCAGCTTTCGACTTTCGGATTTTCGGGCTGTTTTTACAATATTATTACTCCTCCCTCCCTCCCAGTTGCCTAGCACTTCGGTGTCTTTAGGGAGTCTAGGACTCCGAGGAGTTGATTTTTTCCAGTTCTCATTATCAGTAGTCTGTACTTTTTGGTTTTCGGGAAAAAGTCGAAAAATGCAGAAAAAGACTCGGCTTTTGATCTGGGCTTTCGATTTCGAACCTAATCTGCTTCCAAATTTCAGCTTTGGCTTTCATGTCGAAATCGTTCGGCTTTCGGCTAGCTTTCAGTCCCTGGTGTTGGGCAGTATCGAAATACATTTTGTATTCGTAACTACAGATACAGTATTCGAATACAACTATATACTAATAAATAAAACTACTGTATTTGTAGTTGTATCCCCTTACAAATACAACTACTGTATTTGTAGTTGTATTCGTTTGCAAATAAAACTACTGTATCTGTAATTGTATTTTTTTCAACGTATTTTAATTTATGGGGCGAAATATTTTCGGAGAGCTTCGGCCTCGAGAATGGTGCTAATTACTTAATTTCTTGTGACGAATCCAGATCCGTCGCCAAAATTGAGTTAGAGACATTCTTTGACCAATTTGACCAACATTTTTGGAGCAACATCTCCAAATTTGAAGAATGATCTTGAACTCAGTGTGAAAAATTGAATGGGAAGCATTCGTTAACTTACAATTTTTGACTATTTTCCAACTTTGAAAATTTCTCTATCATTTTGAGTTTTTTGATGCGAAAAATTTTTTGGGAACCTCGGTCTCGGGAATGGTGCTAGTTACTTAATTTCTGGTGACACATTCAAATCCGTCATCAAAATTGAGCTGCAGTAATTTTTTGTGAAAAAGTATTTGTATTCGTCTTCTCACGAATACAGCTACTCTATCTGTATTCGCAAATATGAACGAGTACAAAGTACAATATTGCAGCTGTAGTTACGAATACTTTGCGTAACTAGTAGTTGTATTCAGTTGTTGCTGTATTTGAATACTATTTGCTCAACACTGCGTACTAATAAATGAACACTGTTAGGCAAAAAGTGCCCAAGCGACATTTGTTAACAAAATGAGTTCTTAGTATCGTTGGAAAGAGCGTGAAAAGTAGAATTTTTCAAAATTGGGCCCCCGATTTAGAAATGTGTACCCACGTTGAAAAAAGCTTATCACTAAATGCTATGTCCGTAACCCGGCATTTGGCTTTTAATGTTACATTTTGTCAAAAAATAGATTTTGTTGCTCGAGCACTTTCTGCTTAACAGCGTGTCCATAATTATACTGTGGAAGTGTCAATATTACGAATTTTCACAATCAAAGTTGGAGAGCTAGCTGAAAGCTAAAAGCCGAAAGCTGAAGAATTTTGACGGTAAAAAAACAAAAATCAAAAGTTGAGAAGTATTTTTCGATTGAAGCAAAAAGCTAGAAGTTTTCTTTATTCAGCCTTTCCTTTCATTTTTTCGCCCTTTCCCTTTCCAAATTTCTTTTTTCTCTATCCAAGTCCGGGAGCGATATCAAATTCTATTCTCAACAAACTAATAAGCAATGCCTTTTTTTTTTGAAGGTCAGAAGTTGAAAGTTTTAAGCCAAAAGTTGAAAAATGTTGATACTAGAAAGCCAAAAGTCGAAAGCTGAAAAATATTTCAGTAAAAAGAAAACGCCAAAAGTTTTTTATGTTAAAATTGAAAGCTAAAGTCAAAAGTGAAAGTTTCGTCTTACATCTTTCAACCTCTGTTCACAACCCCTTCCTTTCGTTTTTATTAGTAAGTATTATTTATTCTTTTTTCCTTCAATTTCTGCTAAAATAATGATGAAAAATGCAAGAGGAAATGATTGTTTAAAACAAGAAATAAATGAGAGAAAATTTTTTTTTAAACAAATGTTCGTTTCTTTTCGTGGTTTAAAACAAGTTGAAAACGCTGTTTTTCATTTTTGTTTTAAACACTGCAGCTCTGGTTTAAAGTTAGGGAAACACTGTTGTGTCGTTTCATGTAGTTCTTACGGTGGTTTTCACTTCCATACAGTGTTACCAATACTACAGAGTGTTGTCGTGAAAGAAGAAATATATTTGTGTGTGTGTGTTTTCCACACAAAGAGGCAAAAAAGATTGAAGTAAATGAAAAGAAATTTAAGCGTGAACATTTTTCCAGTCCATTTTTCTTTTTAACAAACAATACTTGACTAGATCCAGGGAGAGAAAAACGGAAAAGGGAGAAGAGTAGGCGAGAATAATTTATAACATAGGTCAGGCCCGTAACCAACCGGGGGAGGGTCAATCCCCCTCAAAAATCTTCTTCATGTACATGTGGGCAGTTGGATAAATTTGGGGTATTTCTAGTCCCCTTACATCGCAAACCACCTTACTTAAATCCTGGCTACGGCCCTGATATAATCCGGAAAGGCTGCTGGAGCGAGCATCGAGCGAAGCGAGATGCGAGTTTGCTGGAAAAAATTTTTGAACGACCTGTAGTACTCTTTTCTATTGAAAAATATCTGGGCAGCCTGCTCTGGTCACTGATGCAATACGCAAAATGGTAGTTTCCAGGGCCGGGGGGGGGCTGCTGTGTCTGGAGAGCCAATTTAGCATATGTGGGATCGCCATACGCTCAACCAAATATTATATAATGTACTTTCAATGAAGACGAAAAAAACGAGATTGTATGTTTTTGCACAATTGTATGGTGCATGCAGAAACGTAGCAAAGAGTGTTTTCGGGAGGAGGTAGTGCAAAAATTGTTGAAATTCCCTACTGACTCAACTCAAAATTTCCGAAATTCCCTAGTATCAAATTTTATTGTGTGTATGGGCATAAAAAAACTCGAAATTTCTTTTGACTTGTTGGATTTTCCAATACTTTGATCTACACTACTGTGAAAATTATTGGACGCAACTTGATTTTTCGTCGACTTTTTATTACATGCAAGACTGCCGCGAGAAAATGACATCAATTGCCTTGTATTTGGAGGGGAAAGGAATCTGTAAACGCTACAATGCCTCCGCAACCAACGAAAATCCAATTGAGTCTAATAATTTCCACTTTACTGTATCTTTTAAAATTTCCCTGCTCTGGTGGAGACTGGGAGGCAAACTGCCCCTTTGTCGCCCCCCTTCTTCAGTTTTGTCCCTGGGTGCACGTGACGAATACGCTGCGAGGCTTGTAGTTCAGAGTTCATGCTAGCATGCAAATGGCAGCAGTGACTCGAACGCAATTACAGGTCATTGGTTTGACGAACTGAATCTGTGAGAAAATGTTTTTGCGAGTAGCTGTGATACTGATTGGGAGAATCCGACTCAAAATAGTGAGCATGACATTAAGAATTCATGCTTTTCGTTCTTCAAAAGCATTGAATATGAATTACAAGTCTGGCAGCGTATTCGTCACATGCACCATGCAGTCGTGCACAAATATACAGTCTCGTTTTTTCGAAGCAATAAAAAGTAAAATAAAAACTGAGAAGTTGGAATTTGCGCGCGGTGAATGGAGAAATGTTTCCAATCGTTTCTCGTATTCTTCGCGGATTACTTGAACTGACTTCGAATTTGAAAGTGAAGCAACAAATGAACGACCGGGAAATGAAAATGCGTTGTAGATTCGGTACGTGCAGAATGAAAGGGTTAAGCCAAATATTTCTGCGGATTTCCGAGAACGTGCTGGTTGCTTGTTTATGTAGTGCAGGCGATCAAATTGTACTGGTGTAGGTATACGATCAATGTAAATTCTGTACAAAAAAGCATTTTAACACCGTGGTTCACGCTGAACATGAATAGCATTCGTGCATACTGTTTTTTTTTTTTTTTAAGTTTTTTTATACGGTCTGCGTCTCAATTGATGATATTGTAGCTTGGTCGTT
This sequence comes from Acanthococcus lagerstroemiae, assembly GCA_031841125.1. Classification (NCBI taxonomy): domain Eukaryota; kingdom Metazoa; phylum Arthropoda; class Insecta; order Hemiptera; family Eriococcidae; genus Acanthococcus; species Acanthococcus lagerstroemiae. Next base: position 27,441,969 of record CM063113.1, on the reverse strand, counting down.
TCCACCGGGGTTCGTTTAATTGTCGAACCGAAAAGACAAAAAGAGCAACCAAAAAAAAAGGGAAAAATTCAATTAAAAACGTTCGATTTCCCAGTTTCGAAGCAGCACAATTGTTAACACCAGTTTCACAGCTACAGAACTTTTTCCCGGTCCGGATTACGAGTATTCGTTCATGTTGTACCAGCCTCGCCGTTTTTTTTTTTTTTTTTTTTTTTTTTTTTTTTTCCATTATTATTAAAATTTACATTCATCGTGCATTCGTATCGTTTCAATTTGCATTCGTAGTACGGAAATTTATTTTCATTTCGTAAATCATTTTACATTTTTTTTTATTATTCGTTTTCTTTTTGTTTTTTCATTCTCTCTTATCCCGCAGTTTCAAATCGGAGCGCCGAAAATATTAGGGCTGCCCTTCATTTGGACGGTATTCAGCTTGACTCGACGTTATTACATTTACATTCGTTCGTATATTCGTACCTCTTTTTCATCCTTTCAGACATCATGATGTTCTTATATTAATGAATTGTGGGTCTTTAATCGACCCTGGCTGACCGATTAAAATCCATTTTCGCATTTGACATCACCGGCTCAGAAAAAGTCCGGGTAGTTATACTTTGTTCGTGTGAGATAGCATCCCACTGTGACGTCGATGTCACCAGTATGGCATTACTCCCCTGTGTGGTGCCTGCTCCTCGTTTCCATCCTCCAGCCAGCCAGATAATACGCAGAGCGAAGATTCATCGTCTATGTTACTAGCTTCACTACAAAGTTTTCTAGCCCTATCGTACCAATATATGCTGAGCGAGGATACTCCAGAACTGGGCTCAAGCGAGACCGAAGGTTAGAATACCACAAGTTCTGACTCCAGATAGAACTCTCGATTAAACAGAAAATGGTCTAATAAAACTTTATGTATGTTTATCTAGATCTGGGCGAAACTAATTTATTGCCAGTAAAAACAAAAAAACGAAACAAAATGACTTGTGTTCTTTTGTCCCAACACCGGGTGTCGTCTGCATATCTGAGATCAGATATTCGTTTCCCACCTAGCGATACTCCTCCTTCTCATCCATCTAGGGCTTCTCTCATAACCCACTCTACATAGGTATTGAAAAGGATGGGGCTGAGTATGCATCTCTGTCGTACTCTTTTGTCGGTTTTGAAGTGCTGCGTGAGTTCTCCTTCTACTCTCACTTGAGCAGAGTTGTCTTCGTATAGGCTCTTAAGCAGAGCAGTCAGGTGTTTTGGTACTCCTAGTTTTTCTAATCAACTCCAGAGTATCCGCCAGTTGACATTATCGAACGCCTTTTTCTATCACATGGCGAATGTTGAGAATTTGTAGTTAGCTAGGTTAGTTGAATAATCCGGGTTTAAAAAAGAAGCCGCTGTTTGGAGTAGTATCCCGGGTCAAGGACTTTTAGAAGTTCAATGTAGCTTATATCTAAGAAAAGGTTCCATAGGGGTAACCGGATGTCTACAAGGTCACGAAGTCAGGGAAGGTCAGGATTTTTGAATATAGGTCAGGAAGTCTGCGGAAATTTCGAGGAATTTACTGAACGATGAAGAAAAAGTTAGTAAATTACCATCCAATGGAAGATTCTGTTAGAAATCCCATAATATGAATAAATGGGAATCAAGAATATTGTAAGTACATAATGAATTCATACAGGAAACCCTTTCCTACCTCACTTCACAACTCAGTTTGCGCTACATAGCAGTATTATGCCAAAAAGGCAAATTCTTCAAATACAAAAATGGAGGTCAGGAGAAAGTCAGGAAAGAAATAATGAAAGTCTGTAAACATCCTGGGTAAGGAAAGAGGTTTAGATTGCATTACAATAGTTGAGTTTAGAATACTATCTGAACTCGATGACCTTCAAAAGTTCAATGAAATGGGTAAGGTTACATCACAGGTTTACTCTTAGGTCTAAAACAGTTGGATGATCAATAAAGGCTACTAATGAACTGTATCCAAAAGGAAAATGACATTGAAATGTCAGTGACCATCATTAGGTCAGTGACCGTATGGCTGGTCTCGGTCTCTCTGCTTAACCAACGACGTCGGAAATTCAGTCCAAAAAGATCTGAGAGAAATTATCGTTGCTGGACGTTTTGCCGTCTCAAGTCTCAATTCTTCTGAGCTCAAAAACATGCGAATGTCGGCGAGCTTGAGCCGTAAAACCGGCAGAAGGCAAAGCTTCTAATATTTCTTTCATTCTTGTATGTGCCGAGTGCTCGGACTTTGTAGTCCATTGCACTATTCCTCAAGTTGGTGTTGAGGATCAGCTCAGTAGCCTCAACTTTATAGCCAAAGTGAGAATTTTACTGATCTCTATCCCTTTGACTTCAGTAAATACTGGATACTCTAGTCGTCTAGTCCCAGTGCTTCGCGTCTTGTGCCGCCTATTTCTGGGCATTGACCTATGATATGGATCGAGGTTTCTTCCTGTCCTCCACAGTACCTACAGGAGCCGCTTTTCTTCATTCCTATTTTATACCACATGTGTTTTGTGGCCCTATGATCAGTTAGCAGTCCGACTATAAGCCTAGCATGTTTCCTGTCAAGCCCTAATAGAAACTTGGCATACTTACTGGGAGCGTCTCCTATCAATATTTTGCTGACTTTGATGCCACTGGCCAAGTGCTAGTGCATTTCTGTCTGCTTACTTGCTCCTAATATTATTCGTGCACCTGCTGGATGCCTTAACGACTAGGGATTCAGTAGAATTTCGAACGGCGATCGTACAAAGAATAATTTGTGCATTAATGAGTTGGAAGAATTCTCCTGGGCCCTAACAAGCGAGTGTCTGCGATACGCTTAAGGCGCAAAACGGGTAGCGGACAATGTTCACATAAAAACAAGAACGAGTAAAATTTACACGTATATTCGAAGTTCAAAGGTGAACGTTCAAGACTGACTGATTTTAGCGAACACGAAAAGGTAGAAAAACTCGACAACTAACAGAATACGACATAACGGGTTCTAAAAGATAAGAGGCTAATACACGCAAAATTACATAGATAAGACGAGATCATTTTTCTATTAACAAATTCCCCCGGCTGAACACTGAGGTTCAGGGGACACAGGTACAGGTAACACGACTATAGACGAAACAGCTCTGCTTCGGACGCTTCCTTGAAACAGCACATCGACTACTCGAACAAGTCCATCTTTTCCAGGATGAACCTTCCGAATGACGCCCATCGGCCAATCGAATGGCTTAGTATTTTCATTTCGAACAAGAACAATTTGACCTGGCATCAAATTAGGTTCCTTTTTGCGCCATTTGGAACGCTGCTGGAGTTGGTTGACGTAATCTTTTGACCAATGCAGCCAAAATCCACGAATTTGATTTTGTATCAGCAGAAGCCTATTTGTAAAGGACAAGGGCTCGTCGTCTACTCTTGGAATAGCGGACGTGGCTCGACCAATCAAAAAATGTGCAGGCGTTAGTGCTTCGATACCTTGAGGAGTAGACTCTTTATAACAAATAGGTCTCGAATTTAAAACCGCTTCTACTCTCGAAAACAAAGTTCCATATTCCTCGAAAGTCAAGGTTATACCATGAGTAACATTCAAAATATGCTTCTTCGCTGACTTTACCGCAGCTTCCCAGGTTCCGCCAAAATTTGGAGCCTTTGGGGGAATAAAGACCCATTTAAATTTCTCCGTAGTGGAAAACTCGATCAGCTTGTCTCGGTCAAACTCAAAAAAGTTCTTGGCTCCAACGAAATTTGTGCCGTTATCCGAATAAATGACTGCGGGGATGCCACGACGCGAAATGAACCTTTGAAGCGATTCAATAAACTTAGGCGTTGACAAGTCTGACACAATCTCAATGTGAACCGCTCGAACTGCTAGGCACACAAACACAGCGATATAAATTTTTCCAAATTTAGTCGACCGATGACCGGTACATTTCGATGAAAATGGTCCAGCAAAGTCCACCCCACAGTGAGCGAAGGGGCGCGAAACCGATACTTTTGCTAAAGGTAATTGACCCATCAACTGCTTGCATGACTTGGCTCGCAGCTTGGCACAGGAAACGCAGTTTCTGAGAACGAACTTAAACAAATTAGTTCGTCCTCCCACAAACCAATACAGACTGCTAAAGTACGACGCCATAAACGAACGACCAGCGTGAAAAAACCGTTCATGCACTTCTTGACACAACAGCTTGGCAAAATGACTTTTTGCTGGTAACACGATAGGATGCTTTTTGCTCTCAGAGAAATTTGAGCGTTCTAGCCGTCCACCGACACGAATGATACCCTTCTCATCCATAAAGGGATTTAATGAAACCAGTGAACTTTTCTTTTTTACTGGTAGGGATTGACTCAACAATTCCGTTTCTGATCTAAAACAAAGCGATTGCACAAAACGAATAGACACATTTAAAGCATTACAATATTCATCAAAACATATAACCTTTTCTGTAAACTGAGATCGACGCTTACAAGAATTAAAAAATCTAATTAAATACGAAACGACACGAATTAATTTGGTAAACGAGGAAAATCGATCAATAAAATCATACACAGAGACAACATAAAAACAACATTTCTTTCTTCTTCTTTCTAAAGCGTTATGAACATCAAAATTAGGGATTTGAAAATACGAAAACGGATCTTTAGACAATAAAAATTCGGGGCCATTGAACCACGATTTACAATAAAAAACTCTTGTACGTTGAAACCGCGAGTTGCGAAGTCGGCGGGGTTACATTCTGTATTAACATAAAACCAGTTTTTAAAAGGTACAATTTTCAAAATATTAGACACACGGTTACAAACAAAAGTTCGCCAATTCTCGGCTGGCTGAGACAACCAGCATAATACGATCGTGGAATCTGAAAAAGCAAAGACATTTTCTAACTTAATTTTCAAATTCACGGCGATTCGAGCTACTAATTCCGATAAAAGGCAGGCCGCTGCCAACTCAAGTTTGGGTATAGTTAACGAACGAACTGGGGCCACTCGAGTTTTCGAACAAATCATTCGGCAAAAAACGTTACCCGAAGGGTCGACAGACCTTAGGTACAAGACCACACAAAACGCCTTTTGGCTGGCGTCACAAAACGCGACGATTTGACGATGGTAAGCACTATTAATTGAACGAGGTATCACTAAAGAGCTCAATTGCGCAAGCTCCCTCATATAGGCCATAAATTCATTTACTAAATTTTTAGACATTGGTTCGTCCCACGATTTTCCCTCTAGCCACAACGATTGCAACAATAATTTTCCACGCACAGTAACGGGCGAAACGAAACCCATAGGGTCGAAAATACGCGAAGTATATGACAAAACGATTCTTTTAGTTATTACAGTGGCACTAAACACAGATTGAACATTGGCCTTGATGCCGTAGGCGTCTTCGGAAGGATTCCAAGTTACGCCTAACACTACTTGATTGTAGCCTTCTTCTTCGAATGACTTGAGCGCGGTCTCAGCGAGCAAATCTGTAGGAATTTGCTCCAAGAGTTGCTTACAATTGGACGAATATTTTCTCAACTGGAACCCTCTTTTGGCAAGTGCTGAGTGCACTGATCTCTGGAGCTCTAACAATTCTCCGAACGATGATGCTCCGGCGATGAGGTCATCCATGTAGAAACATTCTTTTATTACTTGAGCTGCGACTGGATTGGTTGGTTCCAACTCCTTTGCTACCTCTTCGAGGCATTTGGTCGCGATAAAGGACGCGGGTTTGGTGCCATAAGTCACAGTAGTGAGACAATACTCTTGAACAGGCTCAGCTGGGCTTTTCCGAAAAAAAAAATACGTTGCATGTCTTGGTCATCTTTGTGTATCCAAACCATTCTATACATCTGCTTGATATCGGCGCAGACCACAAGTCGATATTCTCTCATGGAAATCAAAATGTCAAAAAGGTCTCTTTGAATTACCGGACCTTTCATTAGGCCTTCATTCAACGAAGTCTCTCCTTTTTTATGGGAAGAGGCATTGAATACTACTCGTACCGGGGTTGTGGTACTGCTTTCTCTTATTACTGGACGATACGGAATGTAATAAGAGGGGCTGATTGGCGGGCCGGCAAGACGCATATGCCCAGAATCACAATATTCCGACAAAAATTCAACACACGCAGCCCATGTCTTTGGGTCCAAAGTTCTTTCCAAATGATAAAAACTCGCCAAAGCCCTTTCCCGATTCGGTGCAATTTTTTCTTTCTCAACCTGTAATGGCAATTTTGACACAAACTTTCCATCTTCAGCAATTGACTTGTTCTGGTCAAAGTGGCGCACACACTCCAAGCTTTCGCGCGCCTTTGGAGCTGGATGGTAGCTTGCTTCTTCGAGCTCCCAGTAGCGCCTCAACGTTTGATCGATCTCTTGAATAGTACACCCGGAGAATATTGGCCCTGGCTGAATAGGTTGCGGAGCCACTCCGGCGACAGTGTACCCGAACATAGTGCGACGCATTTTTAGGTCACCGACCCAAACCGATTCATCACAAATAATTTGTTCATAGAACTTACCGCCTATGACCATATCGGCTCGATCGATTGCCAAATGATCTTGCGCCCAGGCTGGATCAGCTAATGGAAATTTCCTGATTTCCGCCGCTACTTCTGATGATATGGCAAAATTGGCGGTGTAGGCTATCGATGATGCGGGGACTATGTCTGCTTCTATCTGCAGTTGAAATGTTCCGACTCTTGATTCGGCTACTAGGCTGATTTTTGACGAGGAATTGACTGCGCCTACCCCAACTCCACCGATGAGTGATGGCTGCGCCTTCGACACTTTTAATTTATTGCGCCGAATAAACAAATCTGACACGAGATTAGGCTGCGAACAGTTGTCTATTAAAGCACGCGCTTTGTACGCAGCTCCTTCACCTTTTTTTTTTTTTTTTTTTTTTTTTAATAGTTTATTACATGAACTGTATAACGATACATTTACACGTAAGGATAAAAATGCATTTACATGAATTTACCGTGAGCGGGCATTCCCGCTGACCGTAAAGAAGATAACGTTGACTTGTTATTTGTACAGGGATGACGATACAGAGTCTTAACGATTAATGGTAAATAACTTGGCGGTAAATAGGATCAATACGATACAGTGTACGACCTAATTAGGGTTGATAATTACGGTAGAGCTACAATGTAGTGAGATCGATGAAATGACGTCGGCGAAGACGCAGGATGGGCGGTGGATCAAGCAACTGGATGGCCAGGGTGTTGATATGTCGATGTAGCCGGTTTTCGTATGCGGTGGAGAGTTGTCGAATAGTCTCGATTACGGTAGGAACATTAAGGTCGGCATGGAGGCCCCGATTGGTGACGTACCACGGGGCACCGGTAAGGCGCCGCAGTATGAGATTCTGTTGCCGTTGTAGGATGTTGATGTTAGCGGCAGCTGCACTGCCCCAGAGGGGAGCAGCGTAGGACCAAAGAGGCCGCAAGATTGCGATGTATAGCAATCGTTTATTGGTTAGCGATAAACGGTTACGAGCACGTAGAAGCCAAAAGAGGGAGCGAAAGCGGATCTTAAGCTCTTCTCGTTTTCTCTCGATATGTGGGCGCCACGTAAGTTTGGAGTCCAACGTGAGCCCAAGGTATTTAACGGTGGGAGACGGTAACAGCGTGTTTTGATTTAAGGTGATGGGAGACGGTGGACAGTTACGGAGAGTAAATATCACGTAAACTGACTTATCGGTGTTGACTGCAATTTTCCACTCCTTCATCCAGGAGGATATACGGTCTAAGGCGGTTTGCAGGAGTGCAGTGGCAGTGTCGTAGGAACAGTGAGAGGCGACAATTGCGGTATCATCCGCAAACGTGGCGAGATCGGTAGACTCGGTGATCGGTATATCGGCGGTGTAGAGAACGTAGAGGAGGGGGCCCAGGACACTGCCCTGGGGCACCCCAGCTGCGATAGCTCGGGTAGTGGATTTGGCCTCCCCATAGTGGACCTCGAAAGAACGGTTGGTGAGGTAAGATCGGAGGAGTTCGATGTACGCAGACGGTATGTAGTCGCTAATTTTATGAAGTAGGCCTTCGATCCAAACACGATCAAAGGCTTGCTTTACGTCTAAGAAAACCGCGGGGCAGAATTCTTTTGCTTCAAGGGCATTCCGTACCTTGGTTACGATACGGTGTGCCTGTTCGATAGTAGCGTGTTTACGTCGGAAGCCGAATTGCTGCGGCGGGATGATACCAAGAGGTTCGATAATAGAGAGAAGGCGGGGAAGGAGGAGCTTTTCGAATATTTTGGAGAGGGTGCTGAGGAGGGATATGGGACGGTAGGATGTGAGAGCGTCAGCCGGCTTACCGGGTTTGGGGATGAGGATAACTTTGGCGGTTTTCCAAAGTTGGGGAAAATAGGAGAAGCGGAAGGAAGCGTTGTAAATGTAAGTAAGGAAAACTAAAGCCTTCTTCGGACACTCGGTCAGGATGCCGGAGGTGATTAGATCGAGGCCAGGAGCCTTCCGACGCTTCGATTTCTTGACTGTACGTGCGATTTCCTTCGGTGTAACCGGCTTAATGGCGGGTCCAGGGTGGTGATGGATAGTCGGCGATATCGATGAAGTGATACTATTAGGCTGAAACACCCCCTCGAGATGTTCGGCAAAAGCCTCGGCTTTTTCAGTATCACTATGAGCGTAAGTGGTCGTTGTAAGTTGGAGCGGAGGGGAGTACTCCTTCGGTCGCCGGGCCGCTTTGGCCACTCGCCAGAGCGAGTAGTTGGTATCCGCGGAGGCGTCGATCGACTCGATGAAAGCGGTGAATGTTGCGTTATTGACTTTCAATATCAGGTCCTTGACCTTCCGGTTAATAGCGTTAAATCGTGTTTTGTCATCTGGGTGACGGGAGCGCTGCCATTTGTGTCTAGCCGCTCGGCGCTTCCGGATCAGATCAAGGATGGCACGTGGATAGGTTGACGATACAGGAGCCGGTTTAGGTGGTGGTGTTGCCAAGGTGGCTGCGCGCGTTAGAACGGCTTGAAAATAGTTGATTGCACGATCTATATCTGCAGTAGATTTGAGTTTGACTCTGAGGTCAAGATCAGCAGAGACGGATTCGCGGAACCGGGTCCAGTCGGTAAGTTTGTTCGTCAGTTGCGGTTTTACTGGCTTCGTTAATATCACGTTACTAAGCGTAAGGAGGATCGGTGAATGGTCCGATGAAAGATCGTGCACAGTTGTTAGATCGATGTAATTGCTCGTGATACCTTTACTGAGAAAGAAGTCGATACAGTCTGGTCTCTTGGAAGGATCCGTGGGCCAGTGCGTTGGTTTGCCGGTAGAGTGACTATGCACACCGTTGGACGTTATGGCTGCGTGGAGTTGTCGGCCTTTGGGGGTACTAAGACGGGAGCCCCAGAGTTGATGTTTCGCGTTGAAATCACCGCCTGCGAGCCATTTATGACCCAAGTGCGCGAATAGCGCTCCATAGTCGTGAGCGGTAACAGCGTGTCGTGGCGGGCTATAGACTGCAGCGATTTTCGCGTACGATCCATTATGAAGACGGACAGAGATGACCGTGGCTTGTAACTTCTCGGTGCGGAAATTACTTTCGGCATGATGCTGTACATTTTGTCGTATGAAGATTGCCGATCCACCGTGCGACTCGCCACTAGGGTGGTTGCATAGGTAACAGTCGTAACCCCTTATCTCAGCGCGTGTCCGGGGCGTTAGGTGTGTCTCGGTAATAAGTGCGATGTCAACTTGCTCGGTGAGTAGAAAGGTGGCAAGCTCCGATTTACGGGCCAGCAGACCGTTCGCGTTCCAGGTGAGGACGCGGGTTTGAAAGGCGAGTCTCGATGTAGTGGTGGGCATTACACCAGTTTCGATACGAGTTTGAATAGCAAGTCGAACATTTGCTGGTTTTGATTAAACAAGCTGGTCATCTGTGCGCACATGATTTCAAATTGTCCACACATTTTTGTTAGCAGTTGTTCAGTTGACGATGCCGGAGCAACGGTAGGGGGGGCATTAGTGCCTGCGATTTGAGCGTACGTAGGATTTGGTTGCACTAAAGCATCGTTAAGATGGGAGACGGTGCTGGCATTAGCGATAGAAGGTTGATGAACTTCGGGAGGAGCGGTACGTAAGTTCGATCTATTTGCGATATTGTTTTTTAGTTTCATGTAGATTGAGCAGCCTCGATAATTGGCGGTGTGCTCACCTTCACAGAGCCCGCACTTCGGTGTAGCCTCAGGGGGTTTCGTGCAAGTACGATTATCATGTTCCTCCCCGCATTTGACGCAAACGGGGGGGGGGGAGCATGCAGTAAGTCCTTGTGTGTCCATACTGTTGACAGCGCTGGCACTGCGCAATGTCAGTACGAGGTCGCGGCGATTCAACGCGAACTTTTTGGTATAGCAGCGATCTAAGTTTGAAGATTGAACGATTAGTTTCGGTGGGTTCAAGGTCGATAAAAAAGAGAGGAAGCGGCTCTTTGGAACGATAATTGCGGATATTAACGACGTTACGTACTTCGTATCCGATTTCGGTTAACGCGGTTTGAATTTCCGCCGTAGGAATTGTGTGATGAAGACCACGTATGACCACACGTAACGCTCGCTCAGTCTTCAGCTGGTAAGTGTAAAATTGCAGACTGCGATTTCTAAAGTCCCTTATAAGGGTGCGATAACTGTCAACTGTAGTGACTAGTATTTTAACCGATCCGTTGGATAACGATTTGACGGTGAATTGGTCTTTAGGTATAATAGCTGTAATACTTTCGATCATTCCTCGATAATTTGTCACTGCGCGTACAAAGATTGGCGGCGGTTTCGGTTGATTAGTCGGTGTAGGGGGGACGGAGGAGGGCCTCTCCTCGTTCTGCGGTGTAGTGGTACTCGATTCAGTCAAGAGCGAATATTTGTTAGAAATTAGAATAGGTTGACCGGTAGACTTACCCTTAGCCCCTTTTGGTGGGGAGGGCGAGGTGTCGCTGATTTTTCGTTTTTTATTCGTTGCTTGCCATTGGAAGGATGTGAAGTCGGTGATTGGCGTCTGTCCGGTACATTTCTTATTTGCGTTTATGGCGGTAGATGATTTTTCGGTAGGTTTCTCGGTACTGGTGGACTTGAGGGCCTGCGATGAGTCAGGCATGACTCTGCAAGTGCCCCAAAGGGGGAAGCGGCCGCGTGGGGTAACGACTCAAAAATTGTTAGCAATATACAATTTATGTGAGGTAGAAGATAAAGTTAAAAGCAAGAAATAGCACGCACGGTATGTAACACCAGATATCTCAACAGCGAGCGCAGGCGACAACACGGCTTGCATACGAGCGCAGATAACAACACGACTTGCATCGACGCCAAGTAATCGATCTGCGAACATAGTACACATTTAGGCTTTCGCCCCACTGTGGTCGAAAACGATTTCCGTTCTTTTTCGCGACCTTCACGAAACTTTCTGGGCTCCTTGCTTTCTTTTGATGAACTTTCTGCCTGAAATTCAGCTTCTCGTTGCCTTTCTTCAGCTGCGAATGCACGGCACTGCAAAAATTTACTCAGTTGCTCGAACTTTGGATAGGTATCGGTACTTGTTACGGAATCTTCCCAATCTTTTAGCGTTGCTGCATCTAACTTCGTTGATATATGGAAAGCTAAGTACCGGGAAAAGGTGTCATTCACCTCTTCGCCTGCTGCGGTTAGGCCTCGAATTATGGTATTTGTGGAATCTAACAGCTTTTGCAGGCTTTGCTCGTTTCTTATCGACTCTAAATGCTGCAATTTTCGAAAGAAAGCTTTTACTATCGACCTCCTCTTTTCGAATCGAAACATTACGAAATCCCAGGCTCGGACGTAACCCTCGTCGGAGAGTTCAAAATCAGTTAATATTCCTTCGATTTCACCAATCATCGCTTTCTTTAGGTAATACAATTTCAACGTATTTCCCATTTCCGTTTCAGGCCTATTGTGGATCAAATTACAAAACAAACTTTTCCACTCGAAGAATTTAGTTAGATCACCGTTAAACGAAGGGTAATCAACTTTGGCGAATTGATTCTGGAGTTGAGCATTGAGTAACGAGCCTGCCGCTGCTCCGGTAGCCGGCACCAAAGATTGCCTAGCCTTATCATTCGATAGTTTGGATTGATACGATTTAATTTTAGCCTGAAAATTAACTGCCACTTCACGATACCTGTCCATTTCGTCGAACATTACTTCTTCTGCCTCACGATCAGCTTTGTCTTCTTCCTTGTCGCTGAGCAGCATCAACGCTTTTTGCGTTCTCTCCACGAACGTCTTCAATTCAGGTTGGTAGTAGGTTTCGATGGTGGTTTCCATTTTTGACACGAGCTCGAGACTGAGCGTTTTCTGCTTGAGCAGATCATCCATCTGACCTTTCAGCCTAGAAAGGCTCAACATCTGATATCGGCGTTCTTTTTTGAGCGCCTCCATCTTTGTGACTTATTGCCACGCTCACAAACACGATCTTAATCCGCACAACCGAAATCGACTCTGAGTATGACTTAACTCACCCGAAAAAACGAAATTGCTAAAAACTTTAGCGATCTGCTACACTATTTTGGTGGAAACATGCCCGGAGGACCACAAAACTGTTCACATAAAAACAAGAACGAGTAAAATTTACACGTATATTCGAAGTTCAAAGGTGAACGTTCAAGACTGACTGATTTTAGCGAACACGAAAAGGTAGAAAAACTCGACAACTAACAGAATACGACATAACGGGTTCTAAAAGATAAGAGGCTAATACACGCAAAATTACATAGATAAGACGAGATCATTTTTCCATTAACAGACAATGTTTTTACTATACTGCTCATGCACCTACAGGCTTAAACCATCAGGACTCAGCAGAACTCTCAAGGCGATCTTACAAAGAGTGTATTTTGTGCATCGGTGAACTGGAAGTAGTTCGGTGCGTATCTGAGGTCCTACTTTATAAACAAAAGGTCTGGGTACAGCCGAAGGGACAAATGTTTGGTAAATGTAGCCGCCGCCGCGTGCCTAAGTATGTGCGGAAACGCGGAGATTTAGTCGAGCTTTAGCCGGAGCTCTCTAATTACGGGCTTATCGGTTCGGCTGAGCGGGTTTGGGGCTGCGACACGGCGCGGCCTGACTTTGCGGACGAGTACACGTCGACGGGCGAACGCGGCGTGGCGGACGCGCGGGCGTGAAAATGACTCGGGAAGGATAAAAATGCAAGAACGCGCGCGGATATTACGATGGTTTATGGGCGTAAAAAAGCGCTACGACGGCGTTAAGCCAGAATTTCTGCCCGAACTAATGATGACACCTCATTGCCGGCAACTATAGATATATATTTACGTGTACAGAGCCGGGAGCCGCGAGCGGCATCAAAGCTGTTGGCTGTTTTTCATTAGCGTCGTCAGCGTTAACCGCAATTTATCTCGGCCCAGTTTTTCGGGACGGGTTTGAGCCGGGGCACTTTCGTAATCCGGCCAGAGAAATATCCCTCTCCGACGTGGAGATAGCCTTTTAAATTAAAAATATTTCGGATTTTCTCAACGCGGGTTTTTCTCTTCTTATGTACTCGGCGTTCGCACTTTCGCTCTCTCCTGTGCCCCCTCCCGGTCATCGTTGCCGGAGAGGTTGAACGACGTTTTAAAAAGCGCCGCGATATATTTTTTCTCTCTTTTCATTCGGCACCTTACACAATTCGTGCTTGTTCTATTCCATTAACCATTTTCCTAGAAATGAGCCTTAAGCGAAGCCGGAAGAGGGTGAAAATGCGAAAATTTTGTAAAAAAAAATCTTTAGTTTTCTTTTCTTTCTCTTTTCGGGCACGCGTTCCTCGAAGAAAGAAATCGAAAAGTATCGTTTTTCTACGAAAAAAGAACTTGCTTCATTCGCGGAGGTAAATTATTTGCTTCCAGTTAAAAGAGCCCATTCACCATTCTTCTCTTCGAGCCTTTTATCCCTCTTTCTTTTTGAGGCACTTTTTGCCTTCTTTTTCTCTAAAAATACTATTATCGTCATCTGAAGAAAAGTATACTTTATTATTTTATCCTTTTTTCCGTATTCTTCTTCTTCTATTTTCTGCCTTTCTCGCCTTCTTAGCGGATCAAACCGAATAGAATTTACAGGCAGTTGGGCAGTTTAAACGACGGAGAATAAAATCCACCACGGACTTCCAGCCAAACTATATTATGTGTATTGTCGGTGTTAGGTTTTTTCGTGCCCGAATGTGCTTAACCCTTTATATATTTTTCAGTTTTTTCTTCTTCATTTTTTTCTTTATCCCTTTTCATGTTTCTGTTTGACGATATCGTCAATCGAGATCGGCCCGTCAGACTGAACGGAGTCTTGGACAATTTCTCGCCACAAATTTGTAAACTGTTTTGAAATTTCCGACAAACCTTGTACTGGAATCAGTAATAACAAATTCCTCGTCGGCTTTGCGAGCCTTGAAATTTAATGTATACGAAGAGATGAACTATCCTCCAGAAAGTGCTCTCAACTAAATACATTATTTATTTATGCTTACTGGATGATAAGCGTGGCAGTAACCGGCGCATCCCTATCTTCATAATTTTCCAATTTTTACAGTATAACTGGTGTATTCGAGTTCTCGGCCTACTGTGCGTCGCTTTGTCTCGTATTCGCATTTATTATATCTCCACAGATGACAAGGAAGCCGTTGACTGTGAGCTTTCAGCCGGTAGCCGAATAAATGTCTCCTATTTTTACTTCTGGCGTTGGTTGTGGATAGAGTACTCTACGCCTACTTTCACTTCCCCTTTCTCACTCCTTTCAAATCCTCGTTTAGTAATCCTAAAATCGTTTTGTAGATATGATCAATCAGCTTGGTATTGGGGAAAGGATATTGAGTTCACTTGCCTGTACTAAACGCCCTGACAGAAACGTGGTGACATAGTGGTATGCAAAATGGAGAGCTTTTTGATAAGCAACATAATGGTGTTTCGTAAGGACAGGCAGGAGGCTCTTGGTGTTGAGAGGAGGTAAGGTGGTAAGGCAGAGCGGGTGGTGGAGCTGGAGTTACCAAAGAGCAATTGTGAGCATTTATGGATTAGAGTATACTTAGAGGCATGCATACCTGTACTTACAAGTCCTTTTTACTTTCCACCTTGTCTACCAAGAGAAGAATACGTGGCAATTTCTGAGAAAATAACGGAGGCAGGTTTAATACATGAAAATGTTATTTTAATTGGCGATTTCAACCTACCCTACTTTAATGATGATAAATTAATATATTATGCTGATAGAACATATTCTGACTTGCAGCTATTCCTGGAAGTACATAAATCAGTTGCATGCGTTTGATTGTGTAGTCAATATTTTAGGTAAAATACTTTTCATCTTTCATTTTTCATTTGTGTGAGGTGGTGCTGTATGCGCCGAGTGCTCAGATTTTGTAGTCCATTGCACTACTCCTCAAGTTGCTGTTCAGGATCAGGTCAGTAGCCTCATTCTTATTGCCAAAGTGAGAATTTTCTTGAGCTCTATCCGATTGACTTCACTGGGCGCTGGATATTGTAGCCCCAGTGCTTCGCGTCTTGTCCCAGCTATTGCTGGGAATTGACATATGATGTGGGTCGAGGTTTCTTCCTCTTCTCCACAGTACATACAGGAGCCGCTTTTCACCACTCCTATTTTATACCATACGTGTTTTGTGGCCCCATGACCAGTTCGTAGTCCGACCATGAGTGTTGCATGTTTCCTGTCAAGCCCTAATAGGAACTTGGTATACTTACTGGGTGCGCCCTTTATCAGTGTTTTGCTGACTTTCATGCTACTGGCCAATCGCCAGTGCATTTCCCTCTGCTTACTTATCTAAGCCTTTATTTTGGATTTCATGAAGCTGTATGCTACAGGAAGACACGATCTGGTTGTTGCCAGTTCATCCTTCTTTAATCTTTATGCCTTCCTTCGCTAGCTTGCCAGCGATCATGTTCCCTTTTACGCGGCAGTGTCCCGGTGTCCATAGTATGGTGACACGGTCCTCGTGAGCAAGGGTGTATAATTCGTTAACACACTCCGCCACCACCAGGGATGTACTTTGGTGTGACGATAGTGCCTTAATAGCCGTTAACTATCTGTACAGGTATAGACCTGTCTATTAACAAGGCCCTTCTGCTGGCTTCTATCAATGGTCACCGTGATGACCATTACCCCTGCTTGGAGGATACCAGTGCCATTGAATAGTTGTCAGCGTCTCTTGCTTTCGTGATCCCGATTCTTACAACTTGGTCATTCTTAGAAGCATCTGAAAACCACACATTCTCCCCTTTTCCCAAGCTTCCCATGTGGGTATTAGCAAACGATACAGCTGGTAAAACACTCGATCTGGTTCTCGCAAATTTTGAGGATATTAAGGTTATAAGGGATACCTCAGTAGTTGACCAGGTGGATAATCACCATCCCCCTTTGTTAATAACAATGTACTTTGTCGGAGTATTAGGTAGAACATCTCAAAGAGAAACTAATCACACTGTTACTTTAACTTTCCGAAGGCTGATTTCTTGCCAATTGTACGAAAGGTTTGCAGAGAAAGACTGGAATGAATTATGTAATTCTGTGGATTGCAATTGTGCTGCTAAATACTATCAAGAATCGGTTTTTGATATAATCAGAGATTTATTTCCTTTAAAAAAGAAAATGAGTGGCAGTTCTTACCCACCATGGTTTACTAGCGAAATCATAACCAAAATAAAAAGAAATCTAGAGCACATGAGACTTGGAAGAATAATCCCGGTTGTTCAGACAGGTATCTGAAATTCAAAGAATTAAGGAGGGAAACAAGGTGCCTAATTAGGAAAGCAATGATTCAATTTGAAGGTAAACTGGAGGATGGGATACAGGTGCAGCCAAAGGAATTTTGGAATAACATCAGTGGTAAAACGAAAAAATTAATGATGGCAAAATCTTAAAATATAATGGCTAATGTTGTGTTACTGGACAGGACATTGCCACTGCAGTCGCGAATTGTTCCTCTAGTGTCTGTAATATGCACAAGACACCACCAACTTTGCCTGTTTCCACTGCCTCTTCGCAATACAAAAATTCTGGAGTAATAACTTTGAAAATAATTGAAAACTATAGTGTAGAACAAGTTTTGCAAAAACTTTTGCCGAATTAGTCGTAAGGGCCAAACTGTATCCCCCCGTATATCTGTCGCGCATGCTCTGATACTTTGGTGTCACTTTTAACGTTTTTATTCAATTTATTTCTGCAGACCTGTGTTTTTCCGAATGTATGGAAAATAGCAGAAATGATCCCCACCAAAATGTGAAAAATCTCTAGTAAAACGAAGAAACATAGATCAATATCACTATGACCACTACCGTGCAAGATATTTGAGACATTATTTTATAGAAAATTAAATAAAACATTGGAATTGAGTCTATTCCCTACTCAACAAGGGTTTACTGAGGGTAGATCTGTACAAACAAACCTTCTTGACTAATATTATCTATGATAGTTTTCAGGATAGGAAACAACTAGATGTCGTTTACATGGACTTTTCAAAGGCATTTGACATTTAAAAACTAGACATACTGGGCTTATCTGATGAATTGGTCTTACTATTTCAGGCATGCTTGGAAGGCAGAGTGCTGTTTGTGGAGTATCATGATAGCAGATCTCATGCTTAGTGTCCTTCAGGTGTTCCTCAAGGATCAGTCTTGGGTCCCTTTTTATTTCTCATATTTTTGAATGATGTGACTTTTAAAGTAGAGAAATTCAAGCTAATACTATAATGCAGATGACATGAAAATATTTGAAAAGATAACGTCCTTCTCAGACTGTATTGAGTTTCAGGCAAATCTGAATTCTGTTGTTTGTTGGGGTGATTGGAATCTACTGCCCTTCAATAAATCCAAATGCCAAAGCATTACTTTCAGTCGTGTAAAGTAGCTCTTGCTACACCCTTATAAAATAGGAAATTATAGATTGCCAAGTATTCAGGAGGTAAGGGACCTGGGAGTACTACTTGATAGCAAATTATCATTTTCCAGTCTCATAGACCTCATCACCTCAAAATGTAAAAGAATAGCTGGTATCAAGAGGAACATATCACTGCAACCACCTCATTCAGTACCTACTCATTGATAACATATGTACCCCCCCCCCTTATCACCTTTATAACTCACAACAAGCTCTCACATCTCATTCAAGTTCACTGCACCCATTATGTATTAAATAATGTATGTCTATTCTTAAGATCTACCGACGCCATGGCCTATGGGCAATGAGTGTCTCGCTAAATATAAAAAAAAGAAGAAGAAGAACAGCGTTAATTACAAGAAATATGAAACTAAGAAAGGATTATTTTTTGCTTTGATAAGATCAATTCAGGAATTTAGCGCAGTCATTTGGGATCCATACGATGAAGGTAAAATTGAAAAAAAAAATTGAAAATTCCAAAAAACATTTTAGAAATATTTGTATTATGATTTGTTTACATATTATCCATACAACCTGAAATATACTGAATGCAGAGGTGGATATTTGCTTTATGAATCGTGAAGCATTTAGCAACGTCATTCAGAAGCAATTATCGGCCTCTGAGTCAGCTTGGTTTCAATGACTTCTTCCTTCTCTCCCTTGTCCTACACTCTAACGCTCCTCTTCGTTTTCATTCTCATTTTCATTTTCTTCTTCTACTCCATGATCCATTTGCTTCCTGTATTTTCCGGGTACCTCTCCCTTCAGCCCTCCAGCCAAATTATTTCCCATCATTTTCCCGGACCCTCCCCCCTGTATAAAAATTGTAATACACTGTACTTTGTCCCCCCCCCCCCACATCTGGTCAGTTATAATCATATAATCTCATCACATGGTTTTTTATGCTGTTGTCTAGTGTTATAGTAGACGTTTTATACGCTAGAACACGATTTCATGATATCCCCGTTAAAAAATCTGGAGCCTGCGAAGAACTTTTTCCACTTAATACAAAAAATGTACCCAGATTTAAAATCCAGAATAGTAACCGACGTAGAGGGTCAATGCGTTGATATTAAGAGGGGTTCGACAGAGAGATTCACTTTTGCCATTCATATTCTATAGCTCACGAAAAGCAATTTTCAAACGACTAGAAGAGGAGAATAAGAGGATGAAGAATTATTTATACAGGGTGCTTAACGCGTTGGTCCCCTCTTTTTTTTTTCTTTTTCTTTTTTAATCACAAAATTCAATCTCCACGGAACGAAAATCTAGTTTCATTTTTGATTTTAAAAAAAATCTTCCTACTACGCGAGGAGTTTGAACGTACCACTGCTGGACTTCGAGATCTTGAATAGAAAAATTCGGAGCAAATTATCAGAATAAGGGTTTCTTGGATCACTAATTTCAAAATTCCTCGTTAGATTTTTGAGATTTTCAATCTGGTCATAATTTTGAACCGCAAATACAACAGTTTCCTCATAAAATGAGCAAAATTTAGCGACACTGAAAGATTGACAACCGTCACAAATCTAGGTCTTCACAATCCAGATTTCATCGGGGGGGGGGGGAATTTGACTTGACGAATTCCACCGTAAGCTAGGAAAACCTGAGACAAGGTGTTAACCTGACGATTTCACTTACACAGGGCGTTTCATAAATTAGTTTCCCTTATTATTATTTTTTTTTCTTCAATAATTAGATCTCTACGGGATCGGGACAAAGATTAAACTTACAAAAAACAAAACAATCACAAAATCAAAAACTGAAGACGATAAGCATGAAAAAATTCACAAACATTATAAAATATGACCATTGCTACTCCAGGAAACAAATAAAACTCAAAATCCAGGCCAATAATATTGGAATCATGACCACTGACTAGTAGTCATTGGTGTAAAGTGATTATTACTTACCTTGAGCTCTATGGCGTATTTACGGCGAATTGAGTATGCAATTTCGTATGCATGCAAACGGTGATGAACTTTACACAGTGTAAAAAATATCTCTCATCGTTCTCTGTGAACCGAAGTCGGATCAACGTGAGATGGGTCTAATTTCTTCTCGGGTGAAAAAATTTCGTCCCCTCAAAATGGCTGGGGATGCATTCTTAAATGGAGAAGTACCGATGAATTGTCGAAATAACGGTTCCATGGATCGCTGTTTTCGAATATCGCATTCAATTTTTAATCCAACCTCAGTTAGGAAACACAAATTTGAATTTTCGACTAAAATTGGGCGAAACTAAGTTGGCTTGAGAGATGAAACCAAACATCGAAGTAGGCTGTTTTTGGTCGCTGATTTCGAATATCGCATCAGGTTTTCTACCAGGCCCAGTAATCCAAATATTGGACCAAATAGGGACTAAAATTAAACTGACTCGAAAAATCAAATAAATTTTCAAATTTTCTTCTTTTTCGTATTGGGGGGGGGGGATATTGTTGATTTTGAATTCAACATTTTCTCCATTGAAGCGAGAAAATTTAACTGCAATTTGTGATGTCGTTCAGTACAAAAATCATGATCGATCATGATCGATCTTTCTGATGGTCGATCACAAACTACAATGTCAAGTACCCAGTGGCATACAACAGACAGATATTCATTTACATCACAAAAATGTGTGTTTTTCTTATGAGAGTCTAAGTAACCATCACCGTTCGCTTATCATTTGGGTTTAGTTTCGGCGTTGTTGTTGTTTGCACAGTCCGAACATTATCAATGCCACTCTCTTCTCCACTGTAATGTTCAGCAAAAACAGAAAATACCTAAAAACATTCTCTATCAGGTCCTTTTCTAAGTCAACTTTAAAAAAACGCATTCATTTCTGTGTTCAGAGAAGTCGTTAATAGAAAGGAACTTATACTCGTCTACCAATGGTCTCTTTTCTTATTCTTCATGATTGATAATAATTATCGCCCTGAGCTCGATGATCGAAAAAGATTCGAGTTTTATCGAGATGATCGTGATCGATCATTTTTGATCGAATAAATGATTGACATCACTACTTGCAATGAAAAATGGATCGCTGATTTCGAACATTGCATTACATTTCTAATTCAACCCCAGTTAGGAACCACAAATTTGAATTTTCGACCAAAAACGGGCGGAAGTAAGTTGGCTCGAGAAATGAAACCAAATGTCGAAGTAGGCTATTTTTGGTCACTGATTTCGAATACGGTATCAGTTTTTCTACCAGGCCCCAATTTGGGCCCAACAATCCAAATATTGGACCAAAAAAGGACTAAAATTGAACAAAATCAAATAAATATTCAAATTTTCTTCTTTTTTGTATAGGGGAGGGGGGTTGATTTTGAATGTCTCATCAGGTTTATCATCTGCCCTCGATTTGAATCACAGATTCAACATTTTCTCCATCGAAGCGAAAAAATTAACTTGCAATGAAAAATGGATCGCTGATTTCAAACATCGCATCAAATTTTTCATCCAACTCCGATTTGACTTCCTAAAACTGGAGTTTTATACTAATCCTGGCCGGTATTTGCCTTTAAAAACCTTGGAGTTGTAGTGTATTTGGTGTAACTCTTTAAGTTTGGCACCCCAGTGAGGGTCAAGTGAAAACTGTAACACGACAATTAAAAACAACAATTCCTTTTCCCAAAGATAATTCTTTTTCAGAACTTCGTTCATTTTTTGAAGTCGGAATATTCCGCTCCTCTTCAAGATACAAAACGAATTTTGTGGTCGAACCGGTGCCCAATGAACAATCTGATCACATTACTCTAAAGAAAAGAAGAGTTCCGAAAAACCCCTATTTCGATACTATGCTCATTTTTTAAACTGAGTTGATTTCAGCCATTTAAAAAGAGTCGTAGGTTTTGAAATTGAAGCCTATATCAGATAGCGACTTGACCCTTCCCCCTATTATCAAATCATTCGCTCCTAAGAAAGGAACGTGCAGTGATTCGATATTTTGAATTCCGAAAAATTTAGTTATTTGAGGGTAAATTGTTATCGAGATCATTTGTGTACAATATTGACTACACATTAAAACAGCCATCGAAACAAACTAATTGGTGGAATCTTCATGAGATGAGATCGATCTTTGCTCCCTGTGTTGAAGGATACGAAATATCGATTTTGATCACTCAACCTCCTTACATGTGTTTGTTAGTATGCGTGCATGTGTATAGTATCACGAGTACTCTGTACATTTCATTCCACATCCCAAGTAGAGTCTGATTTAGTGTGAACGAGTTTTAACCGAGTCTGAAGAAGTCTTCAAAATACGAATGAAACTTCAAAAACTTGGGTCAGAACGTGTCTTAACAGAATTGAATAAGTTCTGAAAAATTGTAATACCCTCACCTCACTTAAGGCGGCTGTAGAGAATTTTTTTTTCAATTATACTACGGGTATTTCCTGTATGTTAAATTTTGTATTATCATCGAATTCAGTTCCCGTTTTTGTGGAGTACTGAAAACCGGGTCACCTGCCTTTCTCTTCCTTCCTTGTTCACCGTTCTGTATTATACATATATATATACACTTTTGTGTTTTGTTTTTTTTCATTCATTGTATTTATCTACCCAAAACTTTGATTCTATCTTTCTTTTTTTGTCTGTGTTTTAGGTAAGTTACAGTTGAATGTTTTTATCGAATATCGCAAATAAAGTCAGAAAGTTCTTACTGCGCGTCGGTTCATGTTCCGTCATATTGATTCAATTCGAATACAACAAAGTTGGTGAGTTTTCTACAGTAAGACCAAAAAACAATAGCGAATTTTTAGGTATTTTACAAAGTTTCCGGGCGGAAGTAACGAAATGGCTGCTCCGAGGCAAACGGCGAAGTGGAGAAACGCGAAGATTTTCCTGAGTGTTTATCGTTTATGAGGAAAGTTTGCTCGGGATATTGATCGATCTGCATGGGAAAATTGAATGACTGGACGTTTTGGGAGAAAGTGGGCTGCATGAACCCTACTCGAAAACTCCGGAAAATGCTCTGATAATTTGGAGATCACGAGTGCTACATAGTTTACTTTAGACCACGGCAATGTGACAGTCAAACCTATTCCTGAAACCTCATTTCTACCGTCAGTTCTCAGGGGCATTGAACCTTGATTTGGCCTTGTAATTCAATGCGATATAGCAGCGTGTCTTTTAACCGACTTTGGGAGAAAGGGATTTGAACAATGTTTTCTTTCTAATCCAAGTATGGTAAGGTGGCTGTCGCTTTGCTGAAGGAAAAAGAGTTCCAAGAATTTTTGCCTTGTAATCTACCATAGTGTGGCATGGTGTTTTTGACCTTGCTTGTAGGAGAAGGATTTCAAGAATTTGGGAAAGCAAAAGCTATAAACACTACCAGATACGTGAACAGGATTTTAAAGGGTGAAAGCTGAGCGGTAAGCAGCCCTCAGTTTCCACAGTGTACGATCCAGCTACTACTTTCCAGTCCCTCGTTGTCAATAACCTTATAGTACGTCAATGCTTTAAACGATGAACCATGAAATGATGTTCTCGCGCATCGTACGCTCGTTAATCTTGATCCTAGAACAATATTTTCATTTCGTGTTGGCTACCCGAATGAAAACACGGCTGGTAAATCAGCGAAGGACGCTTTTTTACCCTCAGGTATTTCGCAGTCAGTTTTTTCGCCTGCCTACTGGCGAGCTTACGACAACGCTCTTGAATATTCGGGGGGAAAAAATGGGGAAAATAACGCCTTAAAGTATACGCCAGTCGATGATACCAACACAACGGCGTACGCGTTATATTAAATATTTGAAAAACATGCGGTCGCTTTCCTTTCCTTTTTTCATCATTTTTTTCTGCGGATTGAACGTGTATACCTTTTTATTTATTCATTTTTTTTCGGTTCTCGGCAACGGAATTCAGCGGAAACGAGGAACGCAATGCCGACATGGAATTTACATAGATAAGACCAAATTTCTTTCCTTTTTTCTCCTCTGGTCGCGCTGGAACGTGGAAATCAAATTTCGCCTAAGATAACACGGAAATCGGCGTTATGTTTCAATAACTAACGTGTAGAGAGGAAATTCCAGCTCGAAACGTTTGACAAAAACAATAATTGAGGGAATGACGAAGGTGGTGTCTGCAGTATAGAAAGAAGTGGTTTAGAGCTGACTGAGTACATCCATGCTATATGCAATCTGAAGGCTAAGAAGTCAGGTTGTAGACGCGAATACACGAAGGAGGACATCAGGACATCCCCCTCCAGTGAAAATAAATTAAATTGAATAGTATGCAAAGTCCTATACTGTCTCAAATAAGTCTGATGAAGTCTTGAACAGCCTGGAGAAATCCTAAGATGAGTCACAGTGAGTCTTGAGTCTTAAGACGAGTCTAGAAAAGCCCGTCCCACTCTTGCACAAGTTCTAGAGAGTTTGAAATGTGTCTTGGAAAATTTTGAGAAGTCTTAGGAAGTCTAAAAAAGTAGTGAACAAGTCTCGAAGAATTTCAACTAATTCGAGAAGAGTCATAACGAGTTTTAAATGAATTTTCAAAGGTCTTGAAATTTCGTGAAGAGTTGAAAGAGTCTTGAGCGTCTGCTAATCTTCAAACAGTATGGAAGAATCTCTATAAGTCTCGATCTCAAGTATTAAAATGCCTGGAAGAATCATAAAAGGTCTCAAACGACTCTTGAACAGTCAGAATCTTGAACAAAGGCCTTACCAAGTCTTCAATAGAGCCGTATTGGGGGATGGGGGTCCTGACATCTGGACCCAATTCGAGTTTCAAAAATCAATAATTGTACTTAGTTACCTGTTGTAACATTTACATCTCAGTTTCGTTCGGTAAGAGGTTTTCTTGACTTCCAGTTGGAAAAATGGTGCGAAAAATCTCAGAAAATTGTTAAAATTTGATCGAAAAGAGTTATGTGGGTCAATGTACTGTAATCTTATGTGATGGTTGGGTTTTTTCAGCAAGCAACGTGTAACCTGGTGCAGCGGTCGCAATGTTTATTTACTTTTTATTTACTTATTTACCTTTTGGTTGATTTTTGTTTGACTATTCTGCTGTCAGTTGTAACTGAATCAGGCCGTTGAGATTTGTATTGTGATTGAGTTAGGCAGCTGAAATTTTGATGTATTATCCATGATGACAAAACGAAGGTCGAGTTTGAAGGTGAGCCAGATCGGACCTATGTCGAGGGAAGGAAGGGGACAAAAGGACAAAATGTAGTTTTCTTTGGGGAGGGGGTGACCTTTTTTTTCTAATTTTCTCTCCACCCGAGTCCTGGAATCCGCCCTTTCGAGCATTACTTCGGAGACGTCGGGGAGGCTGTTAGGGCAGTCTTAGCCCTCTTCCCTTCTGGCCGAAAAACCCGGCCTAGGTCGAAAATTCTGGCTCGAGTTGCTACATGGGCTTGAACCCGGAACCTCCGTATTCTGAGACCAACGCGCTATCCACTCGGCCAACCAGACCTCGAGTTTTACTGTATTAAGATCAATTTAAAAATAAAATTTAAGGGGGCTAATTATGAAACGGGGAAAGGCTTGGGCTCCCTAGCCCCTCCCATTTCCGCCACTGTATCTGGGAGCTGCAGGATAAAGGTAAAATTGAAAAAAAATCCATAAAAACATTTTTTAAATATTTATATTATGCTCTCTGTTTACATATGAAGGGTGAAGAATCAAAACTCACATTTGCCATTTTACTTCAAAGGTGCAAATAGGCAAAATACTGTACACGGGTGCAGGAATATCTTTGCTGCGCCTGTGAATGTGCGATATGTATTAGCATACTCTATGTTCACAGGCGCAGCGAAGATATTCCTTCACCCGTGCACAATATTTTGCTTATTTGCGCCATTGAAGTAAAATGGCAAATTTGAATTTTGATTCTTTACCACCCTTCATATTACCCATACAACCTCAAATATACTTAATTATTGCAGGAGTTTGAGGTGATCAGTCTAATTACTCGTAATAGACGAAAATTATTAGCTGTGTTATTTTTGGGGGACATGATTAATGGACGAGTCAAGGATAGTGAACTTTTAGGTACTATAAATTTCCGAATCCCAACGTTCAATAGCAAAGCCAATGCTGTTTTTGCTGCCTTAGACGGATGTAACTCCGGCCTCTACGGCATATATACTCTGTCTTCACAATAAGGTAGCTAGAGCAAATAACGTCATTCAGAAGCATTTATCGGCCTCCGAGCCAGCTTGGTTTCAGTGATTTCCTTCCTCTCTCCCTTTCCCTACACTCTAACGCTCCTCGTCGTCATGTTCTTCTTCCCCTATATGTTCAGTTTACTTCCAATATTTTCAGGATACCCTTCCCTTAAGCCTGATTATTTCCCATCATTTTCTCAGCCCCCTCCATTCTTCAATGAACAGTGGAAAAATTGCAATGCAATGTACTTTGTCACCTCTAAATCTGGTCAGTTTTGTCCAGGGGGGGGGGCAGTAGTATTAAATAAATAAATAAATGATTGATGAATGTGATGCGGGCAAGAGAAAGGGCATCTCACATGCAAAAGAACATATTTTTCTAACAGCTTTTCTGCTAATTCATTAATCATTGAGTCTTTTCAATTTTTTATTTATTTTTTTATTTTTTTCGAGTCCGGGAATCATTTTTAGTATTTTTGAGTAAAAAACTAGAAAAATCACTTTTTTGGAAAAAATATTGAAAAATAAGCAGAATTGGTACAGAATCTACAGTAAATGCCAAAATATGCGACATATACAAACTGAAGTACTGTTCATGACTCAGAATTCTGATTCATGAAGTGCTGATTTTTAAACTTTTAAATGACCAAGATTGAAAATAAATAATTTTAAATGACTTGAGTGACCTTCTTTCAAAATAAATGACTTTCAATGACTTAAATGACTGTTAGACACCCTGTCGAAGGGAACAAATGTGCGCAGAATATCGCTGTTCGCACTGTAAAATTTCATTGAATAAATGATGACTGGGTCCCACACGCCTAAAAAAAATCAAAAATGTTTGTATCAACGTTGATCACATGAAAAATAAAGATGAGTGGTATTATCAAACTTGTACATGTCAAAAAAGTAATTTTACTTTTCGTCATCAGAAGTTTGATAGGCTTTATTGTTCGCGTGATCAGAATTTTTTAAAGAGAACCACCTTCACTCAGTTTGAGTACCACTGGCCCTAAGTCAAGAGTCAAACTCGCACGAAACTAGGCCTGCGAAAGTTCGACATGATATTTTCAGCTCACTAGGTCAATAACGTTCGACTAAAGCATCGGACAAGGTCACCCCCCCCCCCGTTGAGGTTTGGTTGGCCGAGTGGATAGCGCGTTGGTCTCAGAATCCGGAGGTCCCGGGTTCGAGCCCACGTAGCAACTCGCCAGAATTTTCGACCTAGGCCGGTTTTTCGGCCAGACGGGAAGAGAGCTAAGACAGCCCTAACAGCCTCCCCGACGTGTCTGAAGTAATGCTCGAAAGGGCGGATTCCAGGATTAGAAAAAAGGTCACCCCTCTTTTTTTTTCTTTTCTTACAAAGAAAGTATTACCAAGAAGAAAATCTTTTTTTCTCTATTTTTTTTTGGGGGGGGGCGAAGTTTTTGCTCTGTTTCCGCCCCTGCCCAGATAATTGAGCTAAATTCTCAAATTGATCTTACTGTGAAGCAAAAAATGATAGTTTCTTAGTTTCATATTTCGTGTACATAATTAACGCTGGTCTTTTTGATAAAACCGGCTATTCTTTTACATTTTGAGGTGATGGACGTGTATATGTTTGGAAAATGATGATTTGCTATCCAGTAGTATACACAGGTCTCTTCCGAAATACTTGGCAATCTATTTATAATCTCCTGGATTTATTGAAGGGGAGTAGATCCCAATCGCTCTAAGAAACAATAGAATTCAGATCTGTCTGAAACTCAATACAGTCTAAGAAGGAAGTTTCTTTTTAAATATTTTTATGTCATCTGCGTATAGGACTAGTTTGGATTTCTCTACTTCAAAAGTAACATCATTATTTACAATTTGACGTTTCGAAAGATCTTCACGAATCACAGAATTCTGAGTCAAATAAGCAGCGCTTCATTTTACATATTTCGCATATTTTGGCAATTACCGCATATTTTGCACAATTCTGCTTCTTTTCCAATATTTTTTCCGAAAAATGAGTTTTTCTAATTCTTTACTCAAAAATATTAAAAATTAATTCCCGACTCAAAAAACACAAAACAAAAATAAATTTAAAAGACTTAATGATTAATGAATCAGGAGAAAAGTTTTTAGAAAAATATGTTCTTTTGCATGTGAGATACCCCTTCTCTTGCCCGCATCACATTTTTCAATCATCTAGAAATTACAAAGGAGCAACATCTCCCAAGTACATCTATTAAAAAGAAGATTGGACTTCTTAAGTAGATGCTTTCCTAGATCATTAATTTTGAAATTGGATAAAAATTATCGTAGTGTATTAAACTTAATTGTATTTTCATTTTAGCGCATTCGTAGCAAATTGGGAGAAAAAGATCATTTAAACGTTATTTATTTTCAAAATTCGATTTTTATAGACACTCTGTTCGAGTAACTCGCTTGTACGCTGCTGTTCGTCACGAGGGGAAGTGGTGGTATTATTCTACAAAAAATTACTTCTTTTGGACTTTCAGCTCACAAAATTCTTGTGTTCTTAATAGTTCCTGATTGAAGTTACTTTTCCTATTTATTGTTACTGTGTCATTAATTTATGTTCTTTTGTATTATTTACTCAGAAAAATCTCTTCAGTAACCGTACTCTACTTGTAGAAATTTGCGAATAAATCAAACGAATTTCCTAAATAAGCTCGTTCGATATTTCCTTATTTCCTTTGTCTGCCTTATAAAGCTATTTTATTTTTTTGCTGGTATGAAGAATTTTGCCTTCTATCCCCCTCCCTCTTTCCCAATGTTGAAATCTAAAATCCTGGGCCTGCCATTGACGAACATTGATGTCTTCAAGTTACCTCTAAAGCGTCCTACAGGCTTATAAGAATCTTGAATCTCGAGAAATGTAGGAGATGTACAATCTTGATCATACTTGAAAGAGCATAATAAAGTCAGAAAAGTCATGAAGAGTCATTGCTGAGTTTCGAACAGTCTTAGCCAATCAAATTTGGAATAGCCTTACAGTGTTGTAAATAGGTCGGGGAGGGTCGAATAGAACCTTAACATGAACGTCTTGGCCTTACAGACTGCCCCGTCTTTTCTCGAAGGGAAAAATTGACCTACTTTGTGGTAATTGTTGAAAAATTTGCAAAAATTGTGATGCAGTTGTAAATTCATGGAGTTAAAAATATTCAACAACTCTGTCGAAAGGTATATCATTTTCAAGTAAAGAAAATATGTACATAAGTCAAATATCTCATAAGTCTGAATAAATATGTTTCTCTACTGACTCTATTGCTATCCTGAGGGCAAATCGATCCGTGTGTTCAAAAGGCATTATCTTTAAAAAAAAAAGTTTGAATTAAATTAGTAATAAGACTTTCCATGAAAGTTAGCTATGATTGCCGACCTTCGATACATAAGGGTTTACACCAATTCTGGAAATCCAATTATTAGATTTGAAGATAAGTTTTGAAGTGTACAACTTTCAATCTTTCTAGCCCCTCGAAGTTTCAAGGTAAACAAGTGGTACTTGCAATTTTTGTTTCATTTTCAGTGTAGATATGATCTATTGCCAACCCCTAAAACTCAATTCCAAAAGTTAGATAGTTTCATAAAATGTAGCGAAATAAAAAAATTTGAAATGAAAGTTCATTGTGTAAAATGTCATTCTAAGTCAAAGATTGCTTTCAGTCGCGGTTATTTTACTAGAATATCACTGCCTACTGCCTATCTCAAAAATTTAAGGAGCCATAAAAATTGAAAGTTGTGCGCTTCAATAGTTATATTCAAATTTTATTATTGACCTTTTATAAAAGGTATAAGTCTTTCCGGATAGATACGTTTCTTTACTCACTCTGTTGCTATCCTGAGGGCGAATCGGAGACAATATAAATTGAATTTCTATACATTTCGAAGTGCCCCCTCCAGGATTGCTTCCTAGATCCTCTCCACTTTTAGATTATAGATATGTATAGGTAGCTCATCACTTCTGGCTTATCAGTGATTGAGGCTGTGCAGGAATCATCCGGCGACTGTTTTGAGGGAAAGAGGGCGAGAAACTGGATTTTTTCGGTTGCAGATCTATCGTAGGGTTCCGCCTGTTACGTCGGCCTTGTTTTCTTACCGAATTTTCTTTTAGAGTCCAATTTGCCTCGACTGGTACTCGTGCGTACCTTTTGAATTCGGAACTTTCGAGACTAACAAGGCGTGCCAATAGTATAAAAGAGAGTAGGGTATTGTATCGTTTTCAACTTTCGCTGCTCTTCCAGTCTTCGCTTCTTTCATATCGATGATAAATCACAATCTGTATTTACACCCGTCGTTCTGTTTTTCCTTTTCATTTCCAAAAAAGTATCTAGATTCAATCTAAAGACCGTTCGAGTAACCCAGTAAATGACCACAAAAGCTTCTTCAAACAGAAAAAGGGTGTGTGTGTGTGTGTGTGTGAGAGAGAGAAAGAGAGAGAGAGAGAGACAGAGAGACAGAGAGAGAGAGAGAGAGAGAGAGAGAATCTGACAGGAAGCTCGCCGAGTCAGGAGTGCGAGTGTTCAGTTCTCAAAATCACCTTCGACAGTACAGTGTTACGATATTTTCTTTCGTTCGGATCGGTTCCTCTTTTCAGGGAATTTCTGTTTTTTCATACGACCTATTAATCTCTTTTCACGACATTTGAACTGCGTATATCGCTCGTTCTTTTTTGGATTCAAGAAACATATAAGCTAAGCCTGCTTCCTGTTCCAGTGTTCACTATTTATAGGCGAACAAAAACTGCCATAATAGGAACAAGGAGACAAATAATCTTTCGCTCTAGTACGACAAGGAATGCGCCGCCGTTACTATCGAACTAGACATAAAAGCTTGAAGAGGTGAACTCGACAGTTTACGGATAAAATCACACGCCTAAGTATTTAGTGAGCCTGTAAATAAATACAGCCTCGGGCCCAGGTAAGTCTGGTCATCTAGGGCCTTCAAGACCCCCCCCCCCACTCATCAACCTCAAATAAATCACAACCCCAACTACACTCAACACACTCGTCACAATCACACCCTCCAGCAAAGTAACCCTATCATCCAAAAAATTCAAATCAATCAAAACCTGACTTCTACTCAAAACTTTAAAAAATCAAAAAATCGCCAACAAAACAAATCAACCAAAAAAACAAAATCAATTCAAATTGCCACCCTCAACGTTTGTACTTT
Organism: Acanthococcus lagerstroemiae; assembly: GCA_031841125.1. Classification (NCBI taxonomy): domain Eukaryota; kingdom Metazoa; phylum Arthropoda; class Insecta; order Hemiptera; family Eriococcidae; genus Acanthococcus; species Acanthococcus lagerstroemiae. Next base: position 27,410,831 of record CM063113.1, on the reverse strand, counting down.
AATAAAAGATGAAAATTTAGCCGAACTATAATGAGCCTTCCGAAACTCAAAATTGGATATTATAGGCCTTGCGGAAATCAGGAGGAATGGCGAAAGCATGATTCTCACAAAAGAAAAAAATACTTTTTGCTATATAGGCTCTCAAAGTGGTCAGAGAGGTGTAGGCTTCTTAATAAAAAATAATATAAGTCACAAAATCACTGAATTCAGAGGAATCTCAGACAGAATAGCCATAATAAAATTCCAACTTGAAAAACAATCATTAACAATAATCCAAATATATGCACCAACAGCCACTACTGAAGAAAAAACTTGTGACGAATTTTATTCACAATTGAAGGAGATCCTGAACAAGCAAAAACAAAACATTAAAAACCACTTGCTAATACTAGGCGATTTTAATAGCCAAGTAGGTATCCAAAAACAGACGAACAAGAAACTGTAGGAAAATTCAACTATGGAAAAAGAAATCCAAGGGGAGCTAAACTGGTTCTCTTTTGCCAGGAAAACAATTTTAAATTATTAAACACATTTTTCAAGAAGAGAGAAGGCAAGAGATGGACTTGGTTAGCCCCAAATCAAACGTTCAAATCACAAATCGACTATAGACTAGCCCCCCCCCCAATAACTTTTAATAATATAACAAACTGTGATACCCTAGCTCACTTTCAATTCCACTCTGACCACAGACCTATATTTTGCAAACTAGCCATAAAGAACAAAAGATACCGTCCAAATACTCAAAAACTACCTCCCAGAATCTCCTCAGAAACCCAAGAAGATTATCAATTAACTTTAGACAGAAACTTGCCAGAGGTGGGGAGCTGTGGAGAATTACCTAGCTGGGAGCAAATTCAAAAAATGATTCTAGAGGCAGCGAAGGCATCCTCCCACGGAAGGGAAGTCTGAACTAAAACTCCCTCAAAAAATTTTGGATTTAATAAAAAAAAAAAAAGGGAATCTCTAAAAAAACAGCCGAAAACAACAAAAAACAAAGTTGAATTTAACCTAACTTGCAAACTGGTAAGAAAACTTTTACGAAAATTTAAACAAGATAAATTAGATAATCTGATTCATCAAATTATGGAGTCTACAAAAAGTACAAAAACAATAAAAAAATAAAGAATTTTGGGAAAAACATTTATGACATGTTTAAAAAACAAAAAAAGCGAAAAAGTATACAATCGTACACAAATAAATAAAATTGCTACCGATTTCTATGCAGAGCTATACTCAGACGATTCCGTACCTCTCAGTATTAAAACATCAAGCAGTGACGATTGCGAACCGGACTTTTTGGAATGCGAAGTGAAAAGGGCAGTCGAAAGACTGAAGCCAGGAAAAGCAGCGGGTCATGATGGCATCAACAACGAACATGTCAAGCACGGAGGACCAAAATTAATAAAAGTTCTTACAGCTATGTACAACACTATTCTTAAAATAAAAACCATTCCAGCTGATTGGAAACTATCAAATATCATTTTATTATTTAAAAAGGGATCAAAAGACGGCATTAAAAACTTCCGACCGATAAGCCTAATTCCAATCTTAGCCAAAATCTTCTCCTCCATGCTAGACTATCGTTTGAGAGCGAAGCTTGACCTGATACAATCGCCTTGCCAGGCAGGCTTCAGAAAGGGGTACTCCACGACTGACCACCTCCATACGGTAAATACACTCATTCAAAAATCATCCGAATATCAGATTTCCGTCCACCTACCCTTCATCGACTTCACCAAGGCTTTCGATCTTATTAATCACAACTACATGATTCAAGCTCTTCAAAACCAGGGGATTAACAAGGACTTCATTCAATTAATTCAGGAAACATACAAGGGGCTAAAAGCAAGAATAGTCACTGACATAGAGGGAAATATTTTCGAAATTAAAAGGGGAGTAAGGGAAGGAGATCCGATTTCACCGCTACTCTTCAACTGCGCCTTAGAAGAAATTTTCAGAAACCTGGATTGGGATAAAAAAGAGCTAAAAATTAACGGGGTATTTCTGAACAATTTAAGGTTTGCAGATGACGTGGTGGTAGTAGCGGGGAGTGCATCCGAGCTCCAGGAAATTCTGGAAGAACTCACCAAAGAAAGTGTAAACGCAGGGATGGAAATAAATTTGGCAAAAACAAAAATCCTAAGCAACCCAGGGCAAACAAATATAATAAAAATTGGTACAAAAACAATTGATACAGTTGAAGATATAATATACCTTGGACAATTAATTTCATTCAAAAATCAAACAGAAAAAGAAATTGACAGAAGAATTACATTAGCATGGAGCAAATTTTGGTCTTTAAAATTTATATTCAAAAACAAATATCCTATTTCATTCAAAAGTCAATTATTTAATAGTTGTGTCCTCCCGGCATTATCTTATGGCTGTCAAACATGGTCTGTGACCAAACATTTGGGAAAAAAACTTCGAACTGCACAAAACTCTATGGAGAGGGCAATGCTTGGCATTAAACTGAAAGACAAAGTGAATCTGACAAAAATTAAGAACAAACTAAAATCCAATAAAAATATCATCCACTTTGTTAGAAGGTTAAAATGGGACTGGGCAGGGCACGTGTGCAGAATGAAGGATGACAGATGGACTATAAAAACAACATTTTGGTTTCTAAAAGAAGGGAGAGAACCGGGGAAGCAGAGGGCTAGGTGGTCGGACAATATCACCAACTTTATCAGAAACCGTCTCTATCACAGGGTTGCAGCAGACCGGACCAAATGGGAGAGGTTGAAGGAGGCATTTACCCAGAATAAGGGATTTTGTAGATTTGTAACAAACCTATCATAGAAAATTTAAATGTAACATTCTACCCCGAATAAATGCTTATATTATTATTATAAATAAATACAGCAATTACGTTTATTCCAAAATTAATGAAGATTTAGCGGTTTGGTAAATAGGTAGGCTTACCGTGAATTCGAAATGGAAGTTGCGTTATTGAATTAATACGTATTCAATTATGAGGCAGAGCAGTAAACTGAGGGTGAACCACCAGCACCAAGATACAGGGTGTAATTTGTATTTAGTATTGAGGTATGAGTTGTATGGAAAATGTTTTCATAATTCATCGATATTGAGACTGCATATCAAATTGATAAATTGCTTACGTTATAATTTGAAGTGCGCTTGCGAATAAAATTTGGGGTCACAAGGACCAACTCCCCTATCTGTATTCAAGTTTACATATGTATAGAGTAAGACTTTACAGTGTACATGTTTCAGAAGTCGAAAAATGGATCAGATTGACCAATAATGTGCCATATACGTATAGGTAAAACTGCGGAACTTCACCCCCCCCCCCGCCACTTTTTACGACCAAACTGGACTCCTCCTCAGCACTCGTTCTGCTCTTGTTGGCTTGTTCGTTTCTGTTTGGCGCTTTCTGTTAGTCTGCTCCTCTCCTTTTAAATTTTTTTTTTTTTTTTTTTTTGAAAATACTTTATTCCGAGGAACTGCCTATAGCTCAGGGGCATTAACCTAAACTTAAAATAAAACATTAGGTTTACATAACATGAATATATTTGTTTACCGGGGATCCTAAAGTTTTTTGTGCTTTTTTGCTTATGTACTAATTTTTTTCAAATTACTGAATTTATTATTATCGTTGATGCCCACTGCCCTGAAAGGTACAACTTAGTTATGCAAGTGTTTTTTTTTTTTTGAATTTTGGAGAGTGAAGGCTAAATTATTGTTCCTTTTGGTGTAAAACTAGAGTGTCTACCAGCCACGAAAATTCCAAAAAAGTCACAATTTTTAATATAGGTCATGAAAAACACGAAAAAGTCACGAATTTTTACAAAATACCCGCAAAATAATGAGAAAGTTACTATTTTAAATTTTCGGTGAAATCTTTCTATCATAACAGAAGCAATTGTATCAGTGGACAAACAAAGGCATCTCCTACTTTCTTTATTCTTTTACTATGGGCACCTACAAGTAACTGTGCTAACTTCCTGTTAGTTTTACATAGTTTCTCATGTTTGTTACCTTCAGGTTTTCTGTCTGATTCATGGGTGCGGGAAGGGGGGCGGGTACGAAATTATATTTCAAAGGTCACGAAAAACCACGAAATAGCCACGAATTTTCATTATTTCATTCTGGTAGACACCCTGAAAGTCATTCCATTAGACGTTTAATCACAAAAAATATTTGGGTGATCCGTCGGTGTTGAAGCTTCAACACTTGAGATTCGCTAACAAAAAATCTGCACTTGTGCTGTGATACCCGTAAATCTTAAGAAGTTCTATAGAAAGTAAAGATGGTTGAATTGAAGAAACTGCTTATCGCAAAATGTAAGTAGTTATCCAGAATTCTGTGAGAAAATTTCTCTGGAGGTCAATACCGTGTGCTTGAAATCTGGGCAGACGTAAACTTTTTTCATTACAGCCCCCGCTGATCAAGAAACATGAATACAATTTGTTTGCATAATTCTCAACTCGTTGAATCTGTTTGTGAGATTATCTATGCTCAAACTTGTAGGGGCTGAAGTCTTTAAAATTTGGAGGTTGCAAAATTTCGTTGCAGAATTTTAGTTTAGACTTTTGTTTTTGAAGGCACTTAAATAGCACATTAAAAAGGTAACAGAAACGTAACATACCAAATTTTCTATCTTCGATATTGAAGGAGCTCTACCAGTTTTACAAAACTATTTATAAAATTGGAATGAAATTGTTGAAGTGCACAACTTTTGATTTTTGTAGCTCCTCAAATTTTCAGGATAGGCATTAGGTAGTGATAATCTTGTAAAATAGCCGCGATTGAAAGCAATCTTTGACAAAGAATCATAATTTACTCGGTGAAATTTCATTTCAAAATTTTTTAATTTAGTTAAATTTTATGAAATTATCTAAATTTTGGAATTGAGTATTGTTCGTGGTAACTCCTTTGCAACCTGCTTTGAAAGTTAGGAGTAGATAGCGCACTGAAAATGAAACAAAAACATTATTAGTACCACCTGTTGTTTAGCTTGGAACTTAGGGGCTATAAAAATTGAAAGTTAAACACTTCAGAACTTACCCTCAAATTTTATAACTGGAATTGCAGAACTGGTGTAGGCCCTTACGTATTGAAGGTAGGCAATTCAGTTTGTTACTTCTTTGCTGCCTTATTTTTTTCTTCTTGATGTTTTACGCATTATCTTCAAAAAAAAAAAGAAAAAAATTTTTTAAATTGAAATTAGTCATGAGATTCCTCATAAAAGTTAGTTATTTTTTGAACTTTGAAGACATACGGTCCCTTCAGTCTTGTGAATAGGCTATGTGTGTTCAATAACGAGTTTTATTTTGTAAGCGTGTTTAGTAATAGAGAACTAAGCGGAATTGCGAGATTTAATTTCCCTCGAAATCCCTCCCTTCCTCTCGTGGAAAAGTAACGCATACTATGGATCTGTTTACATACTATTTCAAAATGTATTGCTAGAGTTCTGCGGCTCTAGTGTTTGAGATTTAAAGCCTTCTTCCCAGAAATACGAATGCGTCGATCTCGTAAATGGGTGTGCAATTCACACTTTTTCCGATCTCAAATTTTATTTCTTTATGTGTGCAATTTACAATTTCAATGCTTAATCTGATTTTCGCAGCTGTGTGCAATTTACGATTTTTCTATCTGAAAATTTATTTCTTGGTGTGTGCAATTTACATGTCGTTTCCTTTACCAGACTACTCAGTGTGTGCAGTTTACATGCGCCCTCATTCCTCCATGACTGAGAAAAATCGGTCTTCAGATTCTAAGTTTATGTTACAGACTTACTCATTTCTGAACTTTTTTTTCTCGATTATATCAGAAATTTTAATTTTCCAACTTCAAGGTTCTTCATATTAGCCAGTTTCAAAAATAGAAATCTGAGGTCTGTGTCATTGAATTTGTTGTCAAATTCTCTGTGAGCAGCCTTCAAAGAATCGATTTTGAAAATTCTCCCCCTAAAGTGGGCTTTGTCAGCAAACGTCACACGTAGAAGTATGTAGTCACTGTAAGGTGTGACTCAATTCGAGTACCTCGCAGCAAAAAATATTTAAACGAGACGTCAGTTTTGACATTACCTGTCTGCTCGTTAATATTTGGGACTCTAATATCTTAATTAACCTAAAATCGTCGACGTCTCCTCCTTGTTGGCCTTCGTATCCTTGCCCAGCCGAGAGGGAGATAGAGCGAGTGTGACGTGACCTTCGACAAACGAATGCGCCGGGTAAAGCGACTCGCACTCCTCGGGTACTTCGAATGTCATTTCGCGCTTTGTTAAAACTTTGCCGGAGCGTCGAGTTGGAAAAGGCGGAGTATTCGGTCACGTTGTTTGTTCTCCGGCGAAGAGTGTTAATTTATTATATACTTTGCGGTTGAATTTTAAACGTCATTTATCAAGACGTGGCAGCTTTACGTGTACGGCGGTGCTAACCGTCGTGCGCGCCGTTTTACCGCGTACGACTTGTGGAGGAAAAACAAAAAACGAAAAAAAGAAAAACAAAACACTAGAAAAACTGTTTGCTCTTAGTACGGGCTGGACTTTGCCGGCTTCGACGTAAAACGAGTTCGCGAGGCGGCGAGCGAAGAAGTAGACGGCCGGGTGGAAGATGCCCGGGGATCCGAGCGAACGGGCTGACTGATTTTCGGAAATTTAAAGTCGCAAAAACCGAATATATTATTTGAAACGAGATGGCGTCGACTAATGAATAGAAAACGAGGAAAGCGAAAGATACCCGCCGCATAGAGGGCGAGTCTCTTTTCACCTCGGGCAAAAAGAAAAATGAAATCGGAGTGGCGGGAGGGGTAACGCGGGAAACGCGAAAAAAGAAAGGCTTTCGGAAAGTATAGAGCTGGAGGCACGAAAAAGCTCAGTCAGTTTCCGGACAACGAGTAGCGAGAAAATGAACTATTCAAACATACGAGAAGGGAGTTAGAAGGGGGCGGGGGTAAAAAACACTACAAAAAAAACTAGAATAAATAGACATACGGCGTTAAAGAAGACCAGCGAGCGAGAAAATGTAAGCAGAAGCAGCGACAGATTTAAGGGTAGATTGAAACATTTTGCGCCGGATTAATTCGAAGTAGTTTTTCGCTTTCTTTTCTGGCTGTGTGCGTGTGGGTGGGTGTGCGTATGTATAAATACGTGACGTTAAAAGGAGACGGTCGAACGCGAATCAAAGTCGAAAAATAAACACTCGTTGGGTCAACAGAAGAGCGGATTCGACTGTAAACGCGAAATTCACAGGAGATTTTACTGTTGCATTATCCGGGTCATTAAGCGTTCGCATGCCAGTTACGTGTATACAACAGAACTCCGTATAGTTGACCTGGATATCTGTTGTGGAAAAACACGCGTGTTTTTCGTATCCGTATTTCCCCGCCCGAGTTCCATCCACTTCTGGACACGAGTGTGATCGAAAACTAGCCGATGAATGGAGGAAGAGAAGTGGCGAGATTTTCGCATGACGACGTAATACTTCTCAGACTAAGAACTAGACACTCCACTCTCACTCATAGCTATATCCTGAAACAAACTACCCCAACCAACCTGCAATACATGTAATACTCCTATCTTCATTAACTACGTAATTACCCAAAGCCTAAAATTCCAATCCAGCGAAACACGCATATCCCAAACTCAATACTAGAATCCCTGCTCTGCGACAGTCACACCCGACACGTTAAACTCATTTCATTCCTAAAAGGCATAAACCTCCATTCCAAAATGTAATAACTATAGAGACCGGATTCCTCGGCACGAAAAAGTGAAAAAATCGGCATTGAAAACTTCATTTTTGGCATTATTCGGCAGTAACCTACAAAAACCCCTCAAAAGCAACAAAAAAGTAAAAAAGCAATGAAATTCTATTTCATAGTCATAGATAAAAGAAAATGCATTTTTAGACAAATTTATCGTTATGCAGCACGGTGAGGTACTTCTCGATGTTCCCTTCCTTCAAATTAAACCTTTTATCGATTAAGAAGAGATTTTTGACTCTTATCCGTCATCAGCGCCTTTATTTTACTCATATCTTGCGAGTCGTCAGGAAGGTCTGAAATGAGCTCGGAAAATGCTGGGAATCTGTTGGGGAAAAATACTGCAGCTCGTACCCATGAGCCCCATCTCGTGATAATAACGTCGGGAGGTAATTCACATTTCATGATCTCCGAGTACTTCGAAACACGGGCAGGACATTTCAGAAGCTGATTTTTCACTATCAATGACTGTATGCGTGATGCAATGATGATTCCTAATGAAAAGTGTGATGAAATTAGCGAAATCTGCAATTTTCAGCATATTCCCCGGCATTTTTTTCATTTTCGGCATTTTTCGGCAAAATAATAATTTTTTCCTGGGCTCCATTCACTCCGATTTGTGCTCATATGTAAAAATTAGGCTCCCGCCCCTTCAGGAACAAAAGTGACAAATGCCGAGAAATCCGGTTTCTAGTAATAACCAATACAGTCTCCACGTCTCGAGCCAATAGACTGTACATTACGTAGCGTAGCCCCCCCGCCCCCTCCCCCCCAAAAAAGAAGGTAGGGTAAACATACTTACTGAATTTCAAACCCTTCCATATTTTCGCGAATTTATTTAGTTTCTGACCTGAATTAGTGCATTGATGCGCAGTACTAAATGAAAGGTTTTCCCTGACTTCTCTCTTGAAGTTCGAATGCTCATCACATTCTCTGGTACTGGCGCAGTAATTCAGCCGATAATTATTTATAATAAGTCGACGATACAGTTCTTTTCCGCTCTTATTATTCATTATGGTTGAGTCAGAGGGGTAGGTGGTCCCCCTCCCCGGTATCGCCTCGCCCCATTTTTGGGCATGGGCCTCTCCGACGTCTTTCCATTTTGTCCGGATAGCCGCTTCCCTTCGCCATAATGACCCTACTTGTTCGTGATATTTTCATGTCTTCACTTTGACACATAGAAAATATATCAAAACACATTATTTTAGCGCTTGTAACGATCCTCTCGTGACGCTTCCTCGACACGAATTCAGTGGTTGACCAGGGTGTCCATTCTCTGAAAAACCTGGAAATGTCAGGGAATTTTGGAATTTTCAGCATTTTTCACCTAAAAGTCAGGAAATTTTGTAAAAAAATCGACTGCGAAATTCTGTAGTATTTCAAACAGATTTTATCCTATTTCTTATTAAAAAAAATTTTCCTTCGCTTTGCTCGGGCAATTTTCTTATCTTTTTTCTTTCACAATAAAAGGACGTGGGTAATACAACCCCCTCTCCTATCGCAGTAGTAGATACAGAGTGTGTTGGTGTGATGAAATCGTTTTCATGGTATTCGTTTTGCATCTACATCTTTCTATTCAGGCGGCTACACACTTAACGTATTTCATATTTCGTGACTTTTCACGACCATTTCACGAAAAATATGACGCAATACGAACCAATCCCTATACATTATTTCTCCCAATATCAGCTGTTTCGTGTTTTCATCTGATCTTGTTCGCGAGAATCTGAAAATCGGCGCGAAAATACGCGAAAATGAAAAAATATTCAATTTAGCGCCTCTCTCCAGTGTAAAAAAGTTTTTGAGAAAGTCGTAATGAAACGAAAACTTGAAAACTAATGAATTCACCTTCTGGAACAGGGTTTTTCTTCGGTTCCCCTCTCCCTCGCAACTGAGATTTTGAGGAAAGAGTAACTAATCTAAAAATTTGAAAAAATTTAAAGACCACGTAATAATTATTATCGCGTTACGGAAGAGTCCAGTGCTTTCAAATGTATGACCTTATAATGTATCTGTCGATATCATGGGCGTAGCCGGCAAGGGGGCAACTACTCCCCCTTCCGGATTTTGAAAAAGAGTATGTTCCAGTGCTCACATGATTATTTTCGAATATTCAAAGCCAACTGAATAAAATTCTCAGAAAATAGGATGTCGAAAATGTGTGACTGGCCCCACTCTGATAGCAAAGCAGCGACTTGCACCTGCACAAACGCGTTCACATGTGGACGCTGTTAAACGTAAGGGAACCAATCAACATTTGTAAATAAAATGAGTTATTAGTATCGTTGGAAAGAGTGTAAAAAGTAGAGTTTTTTAAAATTGGGCCCCCGATTCAAAAATGTGTACTCACGTTGAAAAAAGCTTATCAGTAAACACTGTGTCATATAGTTTCTACATGGCTCTTGAACTTCGAATCACGTGTTCTCAAAAAACAGATTTTGCTGGTTGGTTCCCTTACGCTTAACAGCGTCCATATCATATCTTCCCGACGAGTTTAATCTTGAGTGAGATTTTGCGGTGAGCAGCGGAGCGCAGTAGAGTAGGTCTAGTCATTGGCCTCAGTCTCAGTGTCTTGGCAGCTTCAGCTGACTTAATAACAGGCATTCTGCATGTTGCGTACCATGAAAAATGAAGTACTGTTTGTTTTTGATTGAGTCTGACTCTGTACGTATACCGAGAAAAGTATCAGTAGTCGCTGAATTCGAATACTGATTGCATCAGTCCTTCTGTCTAGCCTTGATTTAAAACCAAAAATCCAAATTTTAGACGATCCGAATCAGATGAAACTAAATTGGCATTAAAAATCGGACGAAGAAACTGGAGTTTTTACATCATTGATTCACGTACAGCGTTAGATTTTCCATCAGTTCCTAATGTTGGCCCCGAAATTCAATTTTTTTTCCAGTCTAAGATGCCATTCGGAATTGGCTTTAAAACATGATCATTATGTAAAAAAGCTATAGGAAGGGGTGTCTTCCATCGTTGAGTTCGAAAAGTTCGATTTAGGCCGCAGAATCCTAATTTAACCCCTTCAAATAGGCTAGTTTCACGTAAGCATTTTTTCATTACTGATTTGGAAAATTCTGAACAGTTTTCCAATAGACAGAATTAACCTAGGTAGCTCGGAAGATCAAATAACATGTACATCAATTAGATTTCGATATGACCCGTGTTGGCATGCCAATTTCCAATTTTTTTCTCTGTGAATGAGTCACTTTAACTATGTCAGAAAAAGTGGATAAGGCACCGGAATGAGGATTTTTCGATCGCTGATTTCGTGTTGTATAGATTTTTGGTCCAACCCGGATTTGGACCCCAGGATACAAATTTGCTGACACTCTAGCACAAGAGGAATTTCTGATAAAGTCGTGGTATTCGATGAAAAGAGGAATATGCTGTTATCAATATATTGGCTGGGTGCACTTCGGAGATAAAAAATATTACTTCGGTTTTGGTTGGAAATAAGGAAAAAGTTAGTGGAAATATTCAAGGAGAAAAACGGATGAGTGCATGACTTGAAAATTATCAGTGTATCGGGGGAAGAAAGGGAAAATACGAAACTAGGAAAAATTCATGATGAGCCAGTATAGGAGAGTGAAAAAACTGCCTAGTAATCTTGCGGGATTTTGGTACCTATAATTTCTGGCGAAAGTCAGTATCATTCGCAAAAATAAATAAAAACCGACTCAGTGGTGAACCTGTGTTGTAATCCTGTATCGCATGTACTCTTTTAAAGTCTGTTGAAAAGAAAAACATCACCGTCTGGTGAGACAGTGCAATGGCCTCGACTGCATCTTATCCTCGTCGCTTGGACCAGCGAATGTTACTGGCAACTATTTAGGCTGCCAATTTGTACCTTTGAGGAACCTGCATATCTCCAACTTATACTCTAAGTGTACTAACGCCAATTTCACCTCTTCCTGTATACAATATACACGGTCTATAATGGGGACTGCCAGACTGCATCATATCTATACGGCTGCCAGTTGATACCGCAAATATAGTATATTTAATTCTACCTTCTTACCTCTCCCCCCCCCCGGAAAAAGTTCTAGCTACGCCCATGGTCGATACTCTTAAATTTAAGCCTCTTTCGCCTCTCCTGGTGCCATAATTCCATAATTTTCCAGATTCTGACCACCTTTTTTCTTTCATTGCATTTGTCGTTAGATATGCTGGAGCTTTTTCACCAGGGTTCCAGAATTCATTTTTATAGGTATTTCCCCCTTCCCCTAAACCATTCAGGCTCCACGAGGAAGGAGGTAATTCCGGTTACTCTAGTTTTCCTCAAGTTCCAAATTCATTACAAGATTCTAAAGTCAATTTTTTGGACAGGATAGCTAACCAAGCTCTGAGTCACTGATTTCGAATATCGCCTCAGATATTTTTATCCGACCTCTTCCAGAGCACTGTGGTAATACGAATTCAGCTTCTCCGGCGAAAAATTGCACAAAGTATCGAAATAGGGGTGGTTTTGTGTCGCTGATTTCGAATATCGCTGCCGATTTTTAATCTGGACCAAATTTAAGCTCCTGTGCTTTTCCAGTTGATTTACGACGTTATTTTCTATTAGCAACATTTTAAGTAAATAAGACTGTATTTCTACTCTATTCGGTGGCTTTAATTAGAAAGGGTGAATTTCGAGTCAACCGTTGCTTATCCTAGGCTCTTGCTACCTCATATGGGTACTCGCTACTTCATGGGTCGCACCAGGAGGGACAGGACCCAAATATTACTCCTAAAATCGAATGCAACGACCTCCAAAACCTATAAACCAATTTTCGAATTTTATTAATTCACCCCTCCCCCCCTTCACGGTCGGCATTAAGTCACACGAAAAAAAATCTATGAAGTTGTTAATTGACATCGCACCACGCTGCACCCCATAGAGCGCGTTTTCATTTCCATCATTAAATTGTTACACCCTCTCTGCCACAGCTTCATAAGCACACGGTTGTAAAAAAAATTTTTTTGGAATGATTGACGATATTTGCCGCTCACGATGTTCGAAAAAATTTGCTGCCCCCCCCCCCTTTGCACGTGTAATTTGTATTTGAAGGGTCTGGAAAACTGGAAAAATTGGCCTGTAAAACCTGGAAAATTCAGGAAAAATCATCTCCGAACAAGAATGGACACCCTGTTGACATTTTCATAGAAATTTATTTTTCTTCCAGCCATGGGTATACTTGAGCAAGAACTGTTACTCCAGCCATGTGCTCATTGATCTCGACCTTTGCTGCGCCCTGCGCGACTACTCTCCTGACCATACCCTAATAAAAAAAATTTCCATGGAAATTTCTATTAACAACGTGGCTGCAGATTGTTTGAGCGTTACTATCAGTATGAATTAAGCTCTTCATGGTCACAGTTCAGTTCACTGGTTGATATTTCCATGGACATTGCTATTAACAACATCGCTGCAGACTGCAGCCGCGCAGCAACAATTTCATTATTTCTTGTCGAGAGTCAAGGTACGTGCTTTTTTTCCGACCTTCCTGGAGGAACGAGGTTACTTGTTTTCGCTTCTCTTCTCATTTCCAGTTCAGGTCAGAGTTCAGTATAGTGATGCGTATTGCGTGAAGCCAGTCCGTATGATTTAGCTCTTCATAGTCATAAGTCAGTTCATAATTAATTCAGTTCAGTTGCCCACATTTCCATGGAAATTTTTATTTCTTCTAGCCATCTTCTGTATTTAATAGAAATTTCCATTTTTCTTCTTCTTCCTATTAGGGTAGGATTAGGTAGAACTGAATTTTGCATCGCCACACGTACCAAGACAAGGAGGTGAGGGGTGAGTGAAGAGGAAGCGCATCCGGCTGTGGGGAACTTGAAATTTCCAGGTTAGTGCTGGGATTCAGTTCAGTGGTTGACATTTCTATTTTCTTCCAGCCATGGGTATACTTGAGCGAATCCCATAACGCTCTCCCCAACATGCTCCCCCGACACGAATTCAGTGGTTGACATTTGCTGCACCCTGCGCAGTTGTAGTCTGCAGCCGTATTGTTAATAGAAATTTCTACCCCCCCCCCCCCCCCGCAACACACACACGAAGCCAGTCCATATGATTTAGCTCTTCATAATGACAATTCAGTTCAGTGGTTAACATTTCAATGGAAATTTATTTTTCTTCCAGCCCTTGATCTTGGCTGCTCCCTGCGCGACTACAGTCTGTAGCCGTGTTGTTAATAGAAATTTCCATGGACATTTTTTTCATGAGGGTACGAAAGTACGTATAAATTAAAATGTTGCATTACACGAGGAAGTCGGTGACAATGATAATCGATTACTGAGAAGTCGATTTTAAAATCAAGACATGGAAATTCGTCTTTGACATATGTTATAAGTTTGAATGATTCTCTATGCCTATGTGCATCAACAGACTCTGGCTTGTGTATAGAAAAGATATTTGACTTTTTAACTACCCTTCTAAATTTCTTGATGATTTTTCAAAATTCGACCAACGCTTTCTGAAGCTTCATCTATTTAAAAGTGTTTCACGTCAGATTCGTTCAGGATCTTCCAGATTTCATTCATATTACTCAGCCTTCATTTGGTCCCTTTATGTATCGTAAATGGGGTCATGTATTCCAGGTAATTAACATGCTCCATCCTTTTCGTAAGAGAAATGGCCGAATCCAATTTGGCATTGAATATGCATTTATAAGGAATCGGGCTTGAATTTCAATCCCAGAAATTCGTTCCCTCGAACAATATAACAAAAAACAGTCCAGACTTGATTGAAAACTTCCGAGACTTCATCAAGCTTTTGAATTCTACTCCATACTTACTACAAACACATTATTTTAGATTAGTCAATCATTTTTTTATCTAGTTTTATATATGCCTTAGAGCCATTGTACATATTTTCTAGTATGTTAATTATTTTCTGAGGGTATACCCGGTTTCTTCAAACATTCCCGCGAACATTGGTGTTCTATTGAGTCAAAGGCTTTGTGGAAGTTTATAAATAGGTTTTTAGTTGGTATTCGTTAGATTTTTCTACTATGTAGTCTACTATAAAGGTGAGATTGATTGTTGATTTATCTTTTCTAAAACCTGCTTCTTCCCTCGCCTGTTCGGAATCTAGTTGGAGATACAAACGTTCTTTCATACAGTTGGGAAAGAGTTTACAGATGTTGGATGTGGGACTAATTGGTCTATAATTTCCTATTTATTTTTTCTCCCCTTTTTAAAATACCGATATAATTTCCGTCACTTTTCATTGCTTCGGTACCTCTTCTTCTTCTTCTTCTTCTTCTATAATAATAATAATAATAACAATAATAATAAAATCCAGCCTTTATTAATTTTTTTGTTATAATTATATATTAATCTGTAATATAATATTTTGATTAAAAAAAAAGTAAACTAGACTTGAAATTAAAAATACAATCTTGTTGTGTTCACTTAATTAATCGCCCATTTTTGAGCATTGGCCTCCCCTATCCGTTCCCAACGTTCCCTGTTCATAGCCTTGCTTATCCAAGCTTTACCCACTGTTTGTACAATTTCGTCCACCCACCTCATTTTTGGCCAACCTACCCTTCTTTTTCCGCCCCATGGTTGCCAAACTAATACCCTTCTTTCCCATCTTCCCCCTACTCTTCTGGCTACGTGACCGGCATAATCAAACTTTAATTTGCTAATTTTATACTCACATTCTGTGATCTGCAGTTTCTTTTTTAATTCTTCGTTTTTTATCCTGTCTTTCCTTTTGAAACCTAACATGGACCTTTCCATAGCAGTTTGAGTGTTCCTCAGGCTGTTCCTTTGGCTGGCTGTGGTCGCCCACGTTTGGGCTCCATAAGTTAGCACTGATTGAACATTGCTTTCAAAAATTTTCTTTTTTAATTTTAGAGGGAATTTCTCCCTAAAGATATTTTTTAAACTCCAGTAACTTCTCCAAGCTTTAGCTTTCTCCTTTTTAGTTCTGTGTCCAGGCTTCTTGAAAACGAAATTGTGTGACCTCTTGTCTATTTTTACTTCAATTAAGAGTAATTTGATTTACCTCATTGCTGTTTGTTAATAATACCGTTTTCTTCGTATTTATTACCAGTCCAGCTTCCTTCCCTGCAACGCTGAGTTCCTCTGCCATCTCTTGCAACTCTTTTTCACTCCTAGCTATTAAGGCCACGTCATCCAAATTGTTAAGTTTCTTTCCGTCCACCTCGATACCCTTCTCTCTCCATTTTAATTCTCTGAAAACATTTTCCAAGATACAGTTAAATAAGTTTGAAGAGAAAGGGTCACCTTGCTTCATTCCTTTTTTTATTTTAAATTTTGTGCCCCTTTTATCTAATTTAACCCTCCCCTCCGCAATATCGTACATTTTCATCAAAATTTTTATGTATTAATTTATCTTGAATTTCTTGATTATTTAATGCATTCCACAAGTAGTTGAGGTGGACGAAGTCGAAAGCTTCTTGGAAGTCAATCAAAAGTATAAAAAGAGGGATATTGAATTCGTTGTGTTTTTCTATGATTTGATTTGTTATAAAAATTTGGTCTATAGTCGACCTTCCTCTTCTAAACCCAGTCTGTTCCTGGCTTTGCCATTTGTTCAGCTGGTCGTATAAGCGATTTTTTAGTAATTCAGCGAAAATTTTTGATACATTTGACGTTGAGCTTGTAGACCTATAATTATTCACATCTTTTCGATCTCCTTTCTTAGAAAGCAAAATGATTTCAGACAGACCACATTGTTCGAGGACCTCTTCCAAATCCAATATTTCGTTAAAGATTTTTGTTAGTGGAGGGGTGAGTTCCTTTTCAAACATTTTCAAGTATTTATTTTCAATCCCGTCAGGACCTAATGCCCTCACCACCTTCAGACCTCTGAGAACCTGTTTAATTTCGCTCTCTTGAAACGGAGTTACTTCTTCTGTGTTTTTAAAATTTGGTTTTATAAAGCCTTTAAAGCCTGGTTCTTCCTCATATAATTTTGCATACTATTTGGTTGTTACTTCCGCGATGCCTTCTCTACTCGCTGTAATCTTGCCTTTCTCGTCCTTTATCGACGGGAGAAGACTTTGAAATCCTGTAGTTCTTTTTTTTACTTTTTTTGTTGTGTTCGTTTCTTCCATGATTTTGGATATTATTCTGCATTCTTCCTTACGGAGATTTATCATTTTCCTTGCTAGTTTTCGTAGTTCTATTAACTCAACTTTTTGGCGTGCTGTTTTCCTAGCTAGCTTTGCTAGTTTGTTACGTTTTTTACTAAGTATGAGCGTTTCACTTGACAAATCTTTTGTTCCTATATTACCTGTGATTATTACTTCAATTTCCTTAACCGTTCCCTTCAGCGCTTCTATCAGTTTGCTGTATTTCTCCTGAATCTTGTTATCTCGCTTGTTTTGCCATATGTCAAGCCTTACTTTCAACACTTTTTTTTTGCTTCACTTAATTTTACCAACGGGATGTTTTTGTTTTCTACATATACTTCTTTTTAAAGCATTTTTTATTTCATATCTCCTTGGGAACAATAGTGAATTTTCAACGCCTTATGATCGGAAGAAGATTCCAAGTTTTTTATAACCGAGATACTTTTGACTGTCCTGTTTCATTCACTAATGCAAACTCGATTTCATTGTTTGTTACCCCGTCTGGGGATGCCCAAGTCCATTTATATTTTTTCCTGTTTTCGTAGAAATTATTCATTATTTTTAGTTTTTTATCTAACGCTAAATTTAGTAACCATTCACCGCTGGAGTTAGTTGTTTTCCCAGAACAAAATTTGCCAATGCAATTCCATTCATTTTTTGATTCGTTTATTCCGATCTGTGCGTTGAAATCGCCTACTACAATACAGTAATATTCCCTTTGTAGACGTAAAAGGCTTCATCTAAATAAAAAGGCAAAATAAAAAACACCCAAAAAATCTCGTAGCCATTATAATCATCAGAAAACGGCGAAAGTTTAAATACAAGAAGACATGGCAAAATGGTATGCAAACATAAACCAGATGAAATAGGTAAAAACGTAGAAGTTCACTCAATGACCACAAAATCTCAACTAAAACGGTTACAACCGACAAGAACTTTAAACCTACGAAAATTAGCTACGACGAGTAATAACATAACAATAATTCAAGTATGAACGAGGAAAAATAGACTAGATAAGACGACCAAAGCGAGTATGATCAGATAAGGTGTAGAATAAGACTTAATATAACTGTACATACGAACATCGATCTAAACACCCTTTCTTTTTCTAACACTGAATGAATCTGGTTATAGAATTCTTCAACCTCTTCCGTTTCAGATTGTAGACTGGGTGCATATCCTTGAATAATTAGTAGTTTTGATTTTTTACTAATTTTCAATTCTTCTTCTATGCTTCGGTTAAATAATTCTAATTCTATAATAAAGTCTTTAATTGGCTTATTTTAGATCAGATCCGGTTCCCCTACTTCGCCTGTTTTTATTTCATTCATTACCGCTTCCACCCCCCTTCCTAGAATTCTTGGAACCTCCTCTTCGTTTTACCGACTTTTCTACAGAAAAGTCAGGTATTATACCCGTCACAGCTGTCGATATGGGGGTGGGGGCAATATTTTTTTTACGTTTCAGAGTGTGTAGAATGCAACTGTAATGGTGGCTGAATTTCAGGTTTCCTTATATATATATATATATATATATATATATATATATATATATATATATATATATATATATATTATGTATTATGTATGTATGTATATATGTATATATGTACGGACAAAATTTGTAGCACGAAAATCTCAAAAAGTAATGAATCAATTGATTCCAAAGTTTGGTATATTATGGAGAAGTACCTGAAATTGTGCCCGTTGAAGTTTGATGATAATTGGTCGAGTCGTTCATGAGTTTTCCTCAATTTAAGGTCAGAATAAAGAGCGCCCGTAGATGCCGAATTGACTACGCGGTGCGCTCCGTTTAGTTGGACCCGATACTGTAGGTATACTACAGGGTCACTCATAAGTCGCTCAATCGTCAGTGTTACCACATTCCACCAAGTTTTGCTATCCATTTGTTTTGTTATCTTTGTACAATGTGATACACCTTTTCACCGACTTTACAAAGAAAAGGAGCTGTTTTCTTCTTTTCGTTCTTTTTTTTTTCTCTCGTTTACTTCTTTTGATATTATATTTTTTTTATATAAGATTTCTTTTTGGGAGATATAAGTTTTGCTTTATTGTTACATCCACTCTCTTTTTTTTTTTAAATTTCTCCAGCGCTTTCATTATTCATTTGATTTCACAATAATTTTTCCCTTTTGTATTTAATTTGATTCTTAGACGTTCTTTTTGAACCTGTTTAGCTGTTTTTTTCATTTCTAATACGATTTCATAATTTTTTTATTTTATTTTTTGCAGGGATGACAAACGAAACAATTTTTTTTCGTTTTGTTATTTTCAACATTTTCGGTTTTTCATGAGCGATTTTTCGTTTGGTTTTCCGTTTTGTTTACTTCAGACCGGTATTCACTCGTATTGTTTCTAACCAGGGCTGGCAAACGAAATCTTTTTTTAGGCTTTTTCGTTTCGTTTTTCGATACTTCAAATGTTTTTTTCCGTTTCATTTTTCGGTTTTTCAGTATCCCAATTTTTCCCCGTTTCGTTTTTCGTTTACCGTTTCTTCATTTTTGCCCAACATTTTCCGTTGCGATTTTTCGTTTGGTTTTCCATTTTGTTTACTTCAGACCGGTATTCACTCGTTTTGTTTCTAACCTGGGCTGGCAAACGAAATCTTTTTTTAGGCTTCTTCGTTTCGTTTTTCGTTTTTCGATACTTCAAATGTTTTTTTCCGTTTCATTTTTCGATTTTTCAATATCCCAATTTTTTTCCCCGTTTCGTTTTTCGTTTACCGTTTCTTCATTTTTGCCCAACATTTTCCGTTATTCCGTTACCGTTACGCTGGATTTACACCAAAGTTATAAGCATAATGCTAGTGACAAGTACGTTACAGTTAAAATATGAAGGTAGAATTAACAAGTATGCTTATAACTTTGGTGTAAATCCAGCATTTCATTATTATTTGTCGAACCTAGAAATAATCGCGACTTTTTCGTTTCGTTTTTCGTTTACCGTTTCTTCATTTTTGCCCAAAATTTTCCGTTATTCTGTTATTTTGTTTTCGTTACCGTTTGCCAGCCCCGTTTCTAACAAAACTAAACCATTTCGTTATCATTTCGATTTTTTCATGTCATTGAGTACAATACAGATATTAGTTCAAAGGATTAATGATTCTCATGCGTTTCAGAAACTGACGTAATTTTAATTTAGCTGTTTTTTTCATTTCTAATACGATTTCATAATTTTTTGTGTTTTTTTTTTGCAAGGATGGCAAACGAAACAGTTTTTTTCGTTTTGTTAAATCGTTTCGTTATTTTCAACATTTTCGGTTTTTCATGAGCGATTTTTCGTTTGGTTTTCCGTTTCGTTTATTTCAGACCGGTGTTCATTCGTTTTGTTTATAACGAAATTAATATATGATTTCATAAGTTTGTGTTATGTGGGTTACATCCAGAGTACTTAACTTTCATTATTTCATTAATTCGTCAGAATATATTTTGCTTAAATGATAAGTAGCTCGAAAAGTCGGTTCTGCTTTCGCTGCTGCGAAAGCTTTTTTTTCTCTCTTTCCTCTCTCCTGATTCTGATTTGCCCCCCCCCCTCCAACCTCTTTCCCCGGTTGTATACAGTTCCTTATAAAATGTTGTGGCTATGCTGGGGTAAAAGTTGAGAATTTTTGCTGTCAGTATCACGAAAAGTGACGCTATTTGCGGGTAATTTTGAGGTTTAGAATCACCGTGCGCCGTTGACGCTTAATCTGCGTGGGAAAAAAAGGCGCGATAAAATGGGATCGAACATTAACGCGCGGTTTCGGTTTAAAAGTACGTTGAGTAGTTTTACCGACTTTTCGAAGAAAAGGGAGGTATTACACTCGTCACAGTTGTGAAGTTAGGGGCGGGGGCAATGTTTTTTTTGCGTTTCAGAGTGTTTAGAACACGACTGTAATAGTGGCTGAATTTCAGGTTTCCTTATATATATATATATATATATATATACGTACACCTTAATTTTGTGGGAAGAAAATCTCAGAAACTATTGAATCAATTGATTCCAAATTTTGGTATATTATGGAGAAGTACTCGAAGTTGTTAAAATAAGCTTTTGAAGGCAATCGGTCGAGCCGTTCGTGAGTTTTCCTTGAGGACAAAATTTGTGGCACAAAAATCTCAGGAACTATCGAATCATTTGATTCCAAATTTTGGTACATTATAGAGAAGTACTCGAAGTTGTATTGGTGAAAGTTTGATGACAATCGGTTGAGTCGTTCACGAGTTTCCTCAATTTAAGTTCAGCATAAGAAGCGCAAGGCGACTTATGTACTCGATGTTGTTTGGGATTTAATTTATACGAAATCAAATTTTGATAGCCGCGTAGTTTTGTTGTATTATACAAATGTTTCGGTCTTACACGTTTCCGCCTTGAATGTATCGATTTCAAATTTATACGAACTCTAATTTTGATAGCCGGGTAGTTTTATATTTTTTTTTATTATAATACTATTCCCTGTGGAGAGTTGCGTTTTTTAAAACGTGAATGGCCTTAAACATTTCAGCCGAATACCACTAGTCCTTGTCGACATTTGCGTTTTTTAAAACGTTAACGACTTAAAACGTGTCGACAGTGTCTTGATTTCGCGAGGAACGAGCGAAGCGAGTTCCGAGTACTTTTCGCTACTACTGCGAGGAACGAGCGAAGCGAGTTCCGAGTGCTTTTCGGCCGAAGGCCGAAAAGTCGGTACTGCTTTCGCTTCGCGAAAGCAGTTTTTTTTTTTTCGCGTCCCGACCAACTTTTCTAAATTGTTTTTTCGTGTTTATTTCGTCGCCGCGGCACGGGCTATAAATTAATTTACGAAATACGCGCGCGTATATCACGCTGATATGTATATCGGCGGCATTCGGAGAGAATATTTTCGTTTGGAGCCGTATTGGCAGAATTGGCATAGTATTTTGATATTGTATACCTTCAGTTACCGCTGCCACCGCCGCGCGTCTCATTGTCGCGCCGGTTGGTGCGATATGGCGAGAATATTATGCCGAGCACGCACACGCGGCGCGCGATCAGAGCGCGACCAACCGAATCTGTCAACTCGAAAAACATTCCGCAATAAATATTTATAAAGAATTTGCGGGCGGCGCGGTGTATCTTATTTGTCGCGAGCGAGAGTATAACGAGAGCAAAATGCGTGTATATGTGTGTGTATAGTTGACTGAGGGCAGACGAAAGAAGCCGCGGCTCTGCTAGGCATGTTGCAGCTGAAGGGGAAATATCGTTCTGCTATAGTTAAATTATATTGGTAAAACGAGAGGATACGCTGAATAATTCATGAACCGAGTGAGGATCATCCTGTTTCTTTTTTTTTTTTCTCATCCTCGTTTTCGCTCTAGTTTTCTCGCCGGCTACACACATATCTGCACCCACACTTGGGTAAGAGCCTTAGCAGATAATCCGTCAACTTTCGTTTCCGAATATACAGTTTACGTCGCTTTATTACTTTCCTTCTTTTTCCTTTTTTTTTTCGGCGTTGTCGTATGCTTTCGTCATAATCGGCTTTTTAACCGCATACGTGCACGTATATGGGCCCACGAACGTGTTTGCCGCATCCGGTAGACCTTTCCGCACCTGCTATATGGTGCGGCAAGCAGTGCAATCAGTCCATATTTCAAAACCGAAGAGCCGAGAGAGCGAAATCTACATGTATTGTACTATGTACCTGCTACCTACATCAAGTTAGGTCGAATTAGTCTGATGCGGCAAGTCTGTCATCGTATCGTTCAGTTATGAATTAGACTGACGGTAATATCGAGGAGTTAGTCGAAATTATACTCTCGACAAGCAGGCTTCCGGAAAACATTCTCGATGGTTGGCCATTTATTTACACAGCCTGAATCAGATCATGGGAAAATGCTCAGAGTACCAAATCGACCTATACCTAGCGCTGATCGATTACACGAAAGCCCTCCTCGACTCACTAAACCACGCTTTTATCGAAAAAACACTGAAAAACCAAGGAGTGCCAAAAAACTATATAGACGTGATAAAAGAAATGTATACGGGACTGAAAGCCCGAATTAAAACAGGTGCATTTCCTCGGCCCCCCCACTTACCCAGATAGACTTGAAACATACGCCATTCGTTTGTGCTACGTTTGTGCTGGTTTGTGCTGAAAACCCCATCGTTTGTGCTGCTCCCCTTCCTGAGATATCGGAAAACTTCTGGGGGGGCTGTAGAAATGGGAGCCCCCACTTTCACCTAGGGGATTGAAAATGGTGTCAATCGTTTGTGCTACGTTTGTGCTGGTTTGTGCTGAAAATTCCGTCGTTTGTGCTGCCCCCCTTTCTAAGTTGTTGAGGTTTATTTTTGGGGGGCTGAAGAAATGGTCTTTGAAAAAGGAGTTAGATAAAGAGTTGAAAGAGGAAAAGTGGATGCAATAGTTTGTGCTCCGTTTGTGCTGGTTTCTCTTACAAAATCTGCATTTCCCGCTCCGTGGTCCTTTCGTTCTTTTTGGCTCTTAAAATCTTTTTGTGTAGTCAAATGAATCTTACGTTTCGTGGATTATAAGGTTCACGACTTCCTGGACCATCTTCCATTTTTGGTCATTTCTCCCTCTTTCTGAAACTATATATATTCTTTCGCTCTGTCTTTGATACTGCCTTTTTAGACTATTCTTTCAAAAATGACATTTTCGCCTAAAATTGACGATTTTATATACGTATTGGGACTACGTCGGGTGGAAATTCAATTTTCGAAACTATTTCGTCAGTTTCTAATTTTTCAAGAAAAAATTTTTAATTTTTAATTTTTTGAGAAAACCGTTTTTAAAAATCCATTTTACTTGAAAATAAACTTTGAAAAATTGTACCACCCTTATTATTTGCTGCAATAAAGTACTTATTTTGATGTAAAATTGTTACCTTGCACATAGTTTGGGAGGAATAGAAATATAAAAATTAGGTTCAGTTTTCCAAGACCTTTAATTTGATATCATTAAAGCCATAGTTTTTACCGGGACTTTTTGAGACTGCAGTAGACTTCCAATTATCCGCCCGAATTGGGCCTACAGATTGGGCGGATAACCTGAAAACATGTAATTTTGATAAGAAAAATATTGAGAAAGGGGGGAAAACCATTTTTATTGAATTAGTTACGTAAGGTAATAAGTTATTTTATACAAAAAAAACTTCAATATTAAAAAAAAAATCGGCAATTTTAGCCTTTTTGATCAGTGGGGGAGGGGGCAACATTGTAAAAAAACAACTAAAAACAGTCAGTTCATTTTTTTTTTAAATCTGTAGTTTTTCTTTGCTTCTTCATGATATGCCGCTCTTTTCAGCAGCATAATTTCTCTACTTTCTTTGTGAATTTCATAATCTGCAGCAGTAATTACTGGCTGTTGTTTAAACACCAGTAACTTTCCCAATGCTGAAAAAGCACTGTCATAATGTGTATCAGCCTTGGGCTTATTTACGAGCACAACAAGCGCACCGGATGGGAGCAGCCGATTTTGAGGGGTGGCCGAATTTTGAGAATGAGCTTTTTTCTAAGGTGGATGTTGGATAGGAACAGATACGAAAAAAAAAAATTCCGGCTAGGCAGTCGAGGGCCCCGAGTGCTTGTAACCGACCTTCATCATAATCCGGGGCTGATCCATATGTACTGATGCGTCTCCTACCCGTTCTTGATCATAATTATTATCAGGTGTGCTAAGGACTGAAGTTGTGATTTTAGTGAGATTTTGGACGGATAAATTCGTGGCGAGAACAATCTGGAAGGTGGATAAACCAATGGCGGATTATCGGGAGTCTACTGTATTTTTTTTTTTTTTTTTTTTTTTTTGAGACTATTTCATTTTTATAGGGATTTTTATAGACTCTTTAAGTCTTTTTAGAGACTTTTAATACGACCTTTTTTTGAGTTTTTAGCGCCTAAAAATCCGAGCCTTGATGATAATCTTCAAGGATTTAACAACATTAAAACGGTTAACGAGCAAAACTTTTATTGGGTATCTGTAAGAACCGTATCTGTTGTATGTTTGTAATTTAAGCCCATTTGCCTCTCTTTTTTCCACTGCACGAATTTTTTATTGAAACCTTGAAATTCATTGATTAGTCTTTTCTCCATGAATAGCATAGCAAAGGGTAATAGGCGTTTCTCTTCCATTGTGTTTCTTATAAAATTTTGATTCTTTCTACATACAAGAAACGTCTTTCAACTTCGTCAGATGACATCAGCATCATTATATAAAATTTTCAGAGGCTTAATAAATTCATAGAAATCAGTATTCAGAACATCCTTAAGGAAGAACTTTTGAGCCATAAATTGAGTGACGAGTGTCGAGGAATGGGTTGGCGCATTGTCTTTTGTCTCTTGCAAGAGGAAAGAAAATCACCGGTGCGGTACAATTCCAGTCTCATGCGTTGAATCTACTTCAAAAGTCGTTCCATAACATCTTTGTAGGATGCTGCGTTTATTTTTTGGCGGCGGGGAAGGGCACAAATTCATTGTGGATAATCTCCCGCGAGAATGGAAGAAAAAAAGTAGAAGAAGGGCGCTCCTCTCGCAGATAAATTTCCAGCGAGCGCATACTTTTTTGGCTGTTAAGAATGAATTTTGAAAATTCATAACAGTGCTACTAGCTGCATTGCGCCTCATACAATTTTTACAGATATTTTGATTCTCAAAGATATATTATATTCATTGATTTCTTGAGAATTTTCTATAGCAGGGCTACCATCTCTTTCAATTTTATTGCAAATTGTAATATTACTACCCTGAACTGTTTTACAACATTAAGTAGTGGCAATTTACAACCTTTTCTATTATTTTAATGCAGTTGGCAGCAATGTTACCGACAAATTTGAAAAAAATAAGAAAAAAATAGAGTTTTGAGGTTCAAAAAGTTTTATGATTTATTTTCCAAGATACTGAATAAGCTACTTCAGTGTCATAATAATTCTTGAGGAACTCCAAGCTCATTTCCCGTTTGGACTACGAGGCTCACATTTTTTCTGTTCTAACTACTTACTACACCAACAGCTCGGGTGAAAGAATTGCCTGATTAGTATGTAGGTGGTAGGAAAGGGGGCAAAACAGTCATCTCGAGAAAGTACATAGAAAATTCCCTAATCGAACACCATAGCGGTTTTTCCGATAATGTTCGAATTATGCCGATTATGATTTGCGAGCTGCGGGCCCGCCCAGTCGTTCGCTCCGCATACTTGAGGCTTTCCCTTAAAAATTGGAGATTTTTAAGGTGCCTTACAGAACCTGAGGATTTACTTGAGGATATGAGCCAACCGAAGTAGAGGAAGACTGAGAACACTCACGAATAAAAAGATTCCCCAATGCTGTGAAAGTACAAATGTCAGTGTATCAAAGAGTGGTAGCCCTTTACACGAAGTTTTTAAAACCATTTAACAGAATAAAAACTTTTTAGATGACCTAAAGCAAAAAAAAAAAAAAAAAAAAAAAAGATGACTTAAATGACCTCTTTCAAAAAATATGACTTATATGATCGGTAGACCTCCTGATATACGACTGGAAGTTATTTTCGTTCACACACTGACGTTTTCAGGATCACAAAATCCACTCCTTGTATTTTTCTTTTCTTCCATGTTGGGCTCCGCAGAGGGCTGATTTTCAATAATTATTCTAATATACGCTTCCTCTATGTCTGAATAAGGATTTCTTCCAAGAGACAAAAGACAATACACCAGCCCATTCCTCGACACTCGTCACTCGATTTATGGCTCAAAAGTCAGTCACCACAAATCACCATCCGCCCTACTCACCAGATATGGCTCAGTTAGACTTTTTTATTTCCTAAATTAAAAATTACGATGAAGGGAGAGCGTTTCGAAGATGTTGAGGCGATACAAAGGAATGTGACCAGGGCTCTGAAAGCCATTCCGAAAGAAGAGTTCTCCAGATCGTTTCAGTGACTGGTACGAGCACAGCAAAATTTGTATCGAACGAGGAGAGGATTATTTTAAAAACTAAATAGAAAGTTTTTTCTAAGCTTTTTTTTCCTTTCTTGAAAAAAATTGATCCCGGAATTTCTTGAATACTTACACTGTGTATACTAAAAATTACTGTTCATTAATTTCATAAATTTATTTAAAAATATATTTCATTTAAAAGCTTTTAGTTGAAAAATGAACGCATACGGATAAGGGGGAGAGGGAAAAACTTCAAAAATGGACTGCGGGACCGAAAAAACTCTCATTCAGACATAAATGACGTGGAAATTGAAACAAAATTGAAATAATTGAAAATCAGCTTTCTGTGGAGTTCGAAGAAGGTAAAGGGGGAAAATGATCTCCAAGATGGGAAAACCCTAATTTAAGAAAGAAAATAATTTTCAGGGTCATGTGAAGAAGCTTCCTCTTGACTGAAGCTCAAATTCGAAAAATCATCTCGAAAACATAAAAAATGAAATCCACTTCCAAATTGTTAATTTATTCTTATTTTCAGCTCTCGCCCCACTACAGGTCCCTCAATTTTCACGGTAATCTGAAAATCGGTACATGAATTTTACGGCGCCAAAACCCTGCGAAACGATACGCATATTACATTTAATGCATTTTTTGCCTGTCGCCCCCTTTCCCGATGGGATCCAAATTTCTACCTAGGGGTTAACAGGTGAAAAACGAATTCAGTGATTTCGAAAACATGATTACTGATGTCTGTTGTATCACAATATTATTTTTCGCGCTTGTACGAATCTGGAAAATTCTTCAATGTAAAACATAAAGCATCAATATAAACGTGTATCTTTATGCTCATCGTCCGATATTCAACCGACACTGATATCGGCATGATATCATTCCGATATCCGACATTCGCGTGAATGCGATATCATTATTTGCGAAATTACTGACAGATTTAATTACACCGGGCATTCGCTTGTGGCTAATTTGTTTGATTTTTCTAATTTGAAAAAAACAAAAATCTCTGGCGAATTAACTATTGAAGAATACAGTGGCATGCTATTCCATCCTTCATGAAAAAAAAATTGAAGATTGAACTGAAAATAATCTATGAAAGGCAAGATTTCTAAAGTGTAAAAACAACTGATTTACGGTACTTCTTCCTTAAGGATATTCTGAATACTTATTTCTATGAATTTATTAAGCCTCTGAAAATTTTATATAATGATGCTAATGTCATCTGACGAAGTTGAAAGACGTTTCTTGTATGTAGAAAGAATCAAAATTTTATAAGAAACACAATGGAAGAGAAACGCCTATTGCCCTTTGCTATGCTATTCATGGAGAAAAGACTAATCAATGAATTTCAAGGTTTCAATAAAAAATTCGTGCAGTGGAAAAAAGAGAGGCAAATGGGCTTAAATTACAAACATACAACAGATACGGTTCTTACAGATACCCAATAAAAGTTTTGCTCGTTAACCGTTTTAATGTTGTTAAATCCTTGAAGATTATCATCAAGGCTCGGATTTTTAGGCGCTAAAAACTCAAAAAAAGGTCGTATTAAAAGTCTCTAAAAAGACTTAAAGAGTCTATAAAAATCCCTATAAAAATGAAATAGTCTCAAAAAAAAAAAATAAATAAATAAATACAGTAGACTCCCGATAATCCGCCATTGGTTTATCCACCTTCCAGATTGTTCTCGCCACGAATTTATCCGTCCAAAATCTCACTAAAATCACAACTTCAGTCCTTAGCACACCTGATAATAATTATGATCAAGAACGGGTAGGAGACGCATCAGTACATATGGATCAGCCCCGGATTATGATGAAGGTCGGTTACAAGCACTCGGGGCCCTCGACTGCCTAGCCGGAATTTTTTTTTTTCGTATCTGTTCCTATCCAACATCCACCTTAGAAAAAAGCTCATTCTCAAAATTCGGCCACCCCTCAAAATCGGCTGCTCCCATCCGGTGCGCTTGTTGTGCTCGTAAATAAGCCCAAGGCTGATACACATTATGACAGTGCTTTTTCAGCATTGGGAAAGTTACTGGTGTTTAAACAACAGCCAGTAATTACTGCTGCAGATTATGAAATTCACAAAGAAAGTAGAGAAATTATGCTGCTGAAAAGAGCGGCATATCATGAAGAAGCAAAGAAAAACTACAGATTTAAAAAAAAAATGAACTGACTGTTTTTAGTTGTTTTTTTACAATGTTGCCCCCTCCCCCACTGATCAAAAAGGCTAAAATTGCCGATTTTTTTTTTAATATTGAAGTTTTGTTTTGTATAAAATAACTTATTACCTTACGTAACTAATTCAATAAAAATGGTTTTCCCCCCTTTCTCAATATTTTTCTTATCAAAATTACATGTTTTCAGGTTATCCGCCCAATCTGTAGGCCCAATTCGGGCGGATAATTGGAAGTCTACTGCAGTCTCAAAAAGTCCCGGTAAAAACTATGGCTTTAATGATATCAAATTAAAGGTCTTGGAAAACTGAACCTAATTTTTATATTTCTATTCCTCCCAAACTATGTGCAAGGTAACAATTTTACATCAAAATAAGTACTTTATTGCAGCAAATAATAAGGGTGGTACAATTTTTCAAAGTTTATTTTCAAGTAAAATGGATTTTTAAAAACGGTTTTCTCAAAAAATTAAAAATTAAAAATTTTTTCTTGAAAAATTAGAAACTGACGAAATAGTTTCGAAAATTGAATTTCCACCCGACGTAGTCCCAATACGTATATAAAATCGTCAATTTTAGGCGAAAATGTCATTTTTGAAAGAATAGTCTAAAAAGGCAGTATCAAAGACAGAGCGAAAGAATATATATAGTTTCAGAAAGAGCGAGAAATGACCAAAAATGGAAGATGGTCCAGGAAGTCGTGAACCTTATAATCCACGAAACGTAAGATTCATTTGACTACACAAAAAGATCTTAAGAGCCAAAAAGAACGAAAGGACCACGGAGCGGGAAATGCAGATTTTGTAAGAGGGTGTAATGACAGTAGACCAAGATGGCCCGGAAAGTCATGGACCTTATAATCCGCCGAAAGTAAGAATAATTTGATTCCACACAAAAAGGTGGCACAAGCGAAAGCGATAAAAAGAACGCCACAGTGAAAGAATATAGTTTTGAAAAGAAGGTGAAATGACCGAAGATGGAAGATGGTCCAGGTGGTCATTACCTTATAATCCGCAAAACGCACAATTAAGTTGACTGCACAAAAAGATGGTAAGAGCCGAAAAGAATGAAAGGACCACGGAGCGGGAAATGCAGATTTTGTAAGAGGGTGTAATGACAGTAGACCCAAATGAGGCGCAATGCAGCTAGTAGCACTGTTATGAATTTTCAAAATTCATCCTTAACAACCAAAAAAAGAAAAAAGAAAAAAAAGAAAAAAAAGCTAAATTTTGTAGTAATTAAGTAATTGAGCAAGTGATTTGATTTTGGTGAAAATCAAGACATATTAGATTTTAGCGTTCGTTTGAATAATAATGTTTTGGTGAAAATATCAGTGCGCTGTAACGACAATAATAATTAATAAATTCATGTCCAAAAATGAATTATGTAAGTAAGTGGGTCTAGGTACGTATGAAACAAACTTCGGCAAAATAATTGAGCTAATAAACACAGAAACAACTTTTCTATCGCATTCCCTTATTGCTTACATATGTTTGCCTACTCCTTAATTTTCAGGCAAACCTGATTTGTATCCTACTGTACGACAAAGAGCCCCCTCTCGACGGGTCTATGGGGTATAGGAGATTATGGAGGGCAGCACAAACCAGCACAAACGGAGCACAAACTATTGCATCCACTTTTCCCCTTTCAACTCTTTATCTAACTCCTTTTTCAAAGACCATTTCTTCAGCCCCCCCCCCAAAATAAACCTCAACAACTTAGAAAGGGGGGCAGCACAAACGACGGAATTTTCAGCACAAACCAGCACAAATGTAGCACAAACGATTGACACCATTTTCAATCCCCTAGGTGAAAGTGGGGGGCTCCCGTTTCTACAGCCCCCCCCCCCAAAAAGTTTTCTCGAATATCTCAGGAAGGGGAGCAGCACAAACGATGAGGTTTTCAGCACAAACCAGCACAAACGTAGCACAAACGAATGGCGTATGTTTCAAGTCTATCTGGGTAAGTGGGGGGGCCGAGGAAATGCACCTAATTAAAACAGAGAAAACCGGGAAATTAGGAGAGGGGTTAAACAGGGGGATCCGCTGTCCCCGATCATAGTCAACGGTGCGCTGGAGGGTGTGTTCAAAGAGCTAAACTGGGAAGAGTAAACCTACTAGCAAACTCAGAAAAAGAACTAAAATCGATGATCGAAGAACTCGATAAACACGGTAGACAGTCAGGGCTAATAATGAGTGCGAGCAATACGAAGATAATGATTAAAGATGAAACAACCCCTTCAAAATTGGAATTAAAAATAGAGACAGCAGAATTTAAAATAGTGCAAGCGACCACATATCTAGGACAACAAATAACATTTGACAACAAAACGGAGAAAGAGATAAAAACGAGAATAACCAAAACCTGGTCGAAGTCCTGGTAACTTTAGTAATTTCCACAAAAGCCAAATATTTAATACTAGCTGAATTACCCGTCCTTCGGACGAGCTCAAACATATGTACTAGTACATATGAAACGAAATAACATTTAAATTCCCATACAGAAAAAAAAAAACAGGCGTTTGGAAAAAAATAAAGAAAATGAAACATGACATTGTTTTTTTCCAAAGATGGATAAGCTTTGTAATCTTTGGAAATTAAATAGAATTGCCCATTCTTCTCTATCTCCAAAATGAGATACGATCGAATTATCCTGTACATTAGAAGTACTGAGCGGTACTTTTGCCCAAACATATGCAATAGTATGAAACGAAAATACGTTTTGATAATTTTCTTTAATGAAAGAAATTGGAGCATGAAATTGTTTTTTCATAAATGTGTAAGCTTTGTAATCTTTGAAAATTAAATCGGATTATCCGTTCTTCTCTATCTAAAAAATAAGAAGTGATCAAATTATCCTGTACATTTTACGACCTCAATAGGAGTATTGAGGGTGTTTTTGTTCATTGTCACGCCCTGCTTTAACAGTAATAAAAATTACCTATCATAAAGAACTTATTACTACTTGTGACAGTTACTTTTGAGTTTTAAGCATTTTTGGATTTTTGGTGAATTTTTTCCCAAAACTTCTCAAAACCTAAGATTGAGTGCAGCTCCCAATTATGGGTATTGTCTGATTCTCCAAAAATTCACTATAAAATATCCTCGCAAATGACACTGAGGACTACAGAATCTGTACATGGACAACTATTGAAATTCAAAAAGCACTCTGAGGCCTTCTAAGTTGTTCAAAATTCCAGGTGGAATTTTCTCGATCCGAACAACTTTTGAAAATACCAATTATGGGTCGACCCATATTAATTGGCAACGACCCACAATTGATACGAAATTTTTTGATATACCCACAATTGGTAAGTATAATAAATCAAATGAAAAATGATGTAGTTTACTTAAGTAAGCATTTCAAATTTATTTTAAAAACACGTTGACTCGTCTTATTTGACTTTTAAGTATTTTAAAAACACATTAAAGTCGAGTAAATTCACAGTACCAATAATGGGTCTGAAAAAAGGTAGTACCAACTGTGGGTCGGGCTAAAGTTTGATTAGAAAAAGTAACTGGAAAAACGTGAAATTTGGTTTTATAAGTTAAAGTATCACTTGTAATACACTTTTCATTCGATTACCCGATCATTCACTTTGATTTTTCGCGATTTTTGCAAACTATTTCCCCCATTTTTCGAATTCCTTTATCTTTTCCGCACACACATCTGCGGGCCGTAGCTTGGTCAGGCCTGGTTTAGAGGATATTAATAACGTTGAAGAAAGGTAAGGTGAATGGACCAGACAGGGTGGACAACGAACTAATTAAACTTTTTACGGATGTACTTACACCTTACATGACTAAATTATTGAATAAATTAGTGCAAACAAAATTCACACCCAAACAATGGCATCAATCAGAAATAATTTTGCTACATTAAAAAAAAAAAAAAGAGACAGGAGCGACCTGGATGATTATAGACCTACGAGCCTATCCTCAAATATACAAAACTTTAGATTGGAACCAACCAAGTGGAACAAGCCGGGTTTAGAGCAGGTTATTCAACCGTCGACCCTATCTTTACGCTCAATCAAGTTTTTGAAAAAACAAGGGAGTCTAATATGCCACTGTGTCTCTTGCTTATTGAATTCAATAAAACATTCGGCTCGGTGGAACATAAGGCAATATGAGATGCTATAGAAAAATAGGGATGGAAAGAGATGTGGCGAGAGTACTGAGGGAAATGTGTGGAAAAACAACAGCATACGTAAGGTTGAACATAGTGGGAGAAGAATTTGAAATACAGAAAGGAAGTGAAGCAGGGGGACCCTGTGTCTCCCAACCTATTCATTGCTATACTGAAGGGGATATCTCAGAGATTGAACTGGGAGAAAAAAAGGATAAAGATAAACGGTCGATGGCTGAATAACCTACGATACGCAGATGATATTGTGTTACCAAGTAATGAAAGAGAGGAGTTACAAGAGATGGCAGAAGAACTCAGTACCGAAAGTAGAAGGGTGGGACTGTCCATGAACTTGACAAAAGCCAAGTTGATGCCAAATACTCTGGAGGGAAAAATAAAGGTGGCGGTACAGAAATCGAAAAAGTGGAGGAGTATAATTATGTAGGGCAAATGGTAGCATTTGAAAATAGAGGGAGACTGGAGCTGAAAATAAGAACCGCGAGAGATTGGAAACGTTTTTGGGCCCACGGAGCGGTGCTAAAGGGTAACTTACCCTTAAGGGAAAAAATAAAAATACTGGAACAATGTGTGATGCCCACCCTCACCTATGGAGCACAAACCTGGTCTTTGACTAAGGCACAATGCGGGAGCTTGAGGGTAACACACGTTTGGATGCTCCGTAGTACTATGGAAATACGAATCAAAGATAGAATAAGTCAGGAAGATAAATTCGAAAGAACGGGCTCGAAAGATACTGGAGAGAGGATAAAAAAGGCAGAATTAGGATTCGCAGGGCATGTGGTGAGAGGCATAAACAAATGGATGTAGGTGACAGAAGAATGGTCACCTAGAGAATGGGGGAAAAAAAGGATAGACCACCTACAAGGTAGAGGGACGAGATTACAAAGGAATTTGGGATACTGTGGGGAGAAGTGCGAAGGGACAGGTTATGGTGGAAAAAGGCGATGGATGCCAATGCTCGAAAATAGTTGCATTCGACGTCACGACGCCCCCCCCCCACACTCCAATACTTAATATATGTACGACAAATGAACGGCTGTTAAATAAAATATAAAATAAAAATAAAATCTTTTTATACTTCTTGATCAGAAAAGCAATGTTTACGTTGGTGTTTTACAGACGACAAGAAGCGCCTATCATCCATGCATCGAGTGCTAACAAAACCTGCATGTAAAGTAAATGTCCCTCAATGTAAAGTGTTTCTACATGAAAAAACTGCTGGCCAGTAATTTCGTATCAAGAAATCGAATTCGCGTCCATTGAAACATTTGACTGAAATGTCGCGATTGTCTTTAACCACTCGGCCATAGAGCGAATTACGAAATCGCGACTTAAGAACGCATTTAAATATTCACGAAGTAGTCCAGCTGTTACTGTTTGTGCACGTGAACAATCTGAAGACAAGACTGCTATACTGTACTTTGTAGTAATTAACTGAGCAAATTAAATTTTTGGATTAATTACGCACACGAAAATCACCTGCCTATAATTTAACTAAATAAATAAAT
Source organism: Acanthococcus lagerstroemiae (assembly GCA_031841125.1). Classification (NCBI taxonomy): domain Eukaryota; kingdom Metazoa; phylum Arthropoda; class Insecta; order Hemiptera; family Eriococcidae; genus Acanthococcus; species Acanthococcus lagerstroemiae. The sequence continues at coordinate 27,376,272 of CM063113.1, read as the reverse complement.
ACAGACCATGTCAGCGAAAAACATTGCTGCTTCTGATCAAGTAGTATAAGAAATATCTTCCACAACAAGAGCCAAAAGTGAGTTTACATGACTCGGGAATGTCTCACTCGCTACGCTCGTTTGCAAACTTTCCCTCGCCATGTAAACACTCACTTTTGACTCTTGGTGTGTAATGTTGAACACTGCCGTACCTTAAAAGCATGCTTGGCCTACAAGAGGTGGCCTTGCCTTCGAATTCCAAAAGGAGAAAAATGGCGTACCTATTTAAAGAAAGGCGCGACAAGTTGATGCCAATTTTCCGAATTAATTACACAACTTATCGCTTTTACGGCATAAGGCAGAGGGAAGCATGGCGGATAAAAAAAAGATGGAAGGAAAAAAGCAGCGTAAAACGCGGCCATTCAGCATATTGAACAAAGTTTTGCGAGCAATTAAAAGTTTTTTAATTCGAACTAAAAATTATGGAAAGTATCGAAAGTTTTCGTCGCGAGAATCGCCGATACACGTAATCCTTTTTTTTTTCTTCTTTTCTTTTTCTTTATTTTATATACTTTTAATATTATGTTCTTGAATACAAGCCTAACTTTTTAACAGCCCCAGTAAAAAGTTGAACGTTCGGTTTTAAGATTCTTTTAATGGGATCCAAGGTCAGGGATAATCCCTGTTGCCTATTAGAATTTATTATTTAAATACTACGGTTAGAGTTGAAGTTCTTCGACTACCATAAACTTTTACTGCGTCCCAATAACGAAATAGGGTAACTTGCACTGTGAAAATACCGAGTGGTTCTGTGTTAAAATAAATCCAACAATAGTGGATGTTGGAAGCAATCGCCGAAGGGCTATTTAGAATGCGCCAGAACTGAACAGCCCCCCTCCCCAAGTATTTTGATTTTTAGTATCCTCAAGGTGATAAAAGATGATAATTGTGAAGATTAGGTAAGAAAAACTTCTGGCCGATTTGTAGGAATAATTTTCGGATGTTTCTACTAATCGCACAAATGTAGCCCTGAACATTTTTTTTTTTACGTGCCACACTATTTATATTTGCTTCAACTAGAACGCAAGAGTGGTGGGGGTTTCAAAATAACTCCGTATTCTATTGTTCATGAACACATACTGTGTATGCATAGAAATGTGGAATTTTGGACATTCCTCGTCTGGTACCACGCAGTCTATGAACAGAGAGAACTCCAAATTCTCCTAGCCTCGCTTTCCAAATATGCATCTTCCTCTCCGTGGAAATCTTCTCCGCCCCCTGCCTCCACCTCTCTGAACTTTCTTTTTTGTCTACTTGAGTCCTATAAAAACTTTTTATATGCAGCTTTTTGAGCTCTCATTAATTAAAAAATTGAAATCGAGGTACTATTGTTAGATTGCCGAAGTCGCTAACTTCGATCATGGTGAGGAACTTGCTGAGGGGGGAGGGTCAACATTTTCAATGACTACAATATGAGTATCGTTTCCTAGATTCTTATTACGGTCCCTGAATTAAGTTTTTATATTCGTTTGGCTTGAAGTTGATAAAATTACTGGCTATTATTACAATACCCGTTTTTTTTTTTTTTTTGTGGGCTGTGAAGATTATGAAATTTGTTTTTGATATTCTGACCCTAGGCATCCACGCGGGAAGGGAAGCTAATGAGTATAGCACTGATAGCATTCTTTGAGTTCAGTAGGTTAGTGAAATTAGTTATTTTTTGGACCACCTTTAGAATATTATTCAGTATCATATACGAAAAAGAGCGTGTGCAAAGTTTTACGGTCATCGAACTATCTTGACTCGTCCCCAAAAGGGGTAAAGTTGTACTTACATTCAGATTTTTGCTCAGGCCAGTCAAATTAAGAAATTGCAGGGAACTACTCTTCTATATTTGAATTTGTTAGGAATGGGCTCTGGGCTCCCAAGTACTCGCAATAAGAATACTTTTTTTTTCTTTTTTTTTTTTGAGAGAGAGAAAGAGAGGCTGTTCGTAAAGATTGTTCTACTTGTACACTAGATTCTCCGTGAATCTAATTTTTCATTTTTTATTTTTATTTTTCGTATCCATGCCCAAACATCTGAAATGTGGAAGAGTTCAAAATAACCTGCTGTGACCACACATTAACATAGTCTGGGGGAAAATAACAATTTTCTGACTTCTTTTCTCATTTCACAGAATTTTAAGAAAAGTTGGAGCATAGCTTTTATGTACGTACCGAGCTTTTTCACCTTCGCGACAATCTATCGTCTCCTTGCGCTCATCCCTCTGGTTGTCAGTGATAATAAAATTAATTTTTTATTTCAATGACTGAAGGAAGGACTTTCTTTGGAGTCGCTATTATAAATAACAAGTGCTGGGTATTAGAGCAGGCATCATTTAATTTTGATGTCAGTTTGAGCCCCAGTTGGAAATAGTTGGTAACAAGAGAGGAGGTTGATGATCAAAATGCCCTAACTCTAAGGGTATCTAATTATAAGTTTTCGAAGTCGCTGAATTTAATTATTCTAACCATTAATTTGACTCAATTTTGAAAATTGTGACATTTGAGGGTAATATGTGGAACTCAAATAGATGGATTGATCGGTTTGAGAAACGCAATATCGATGTCATTTCAGGGAATTCCGAGGTCTCCAAACTCAGTTTTTTAAATCGGAATAACGTTGAAAGTGATGGTACCGAGAGGAAGCCGACGATCAGTATTTCGTGGCGTGCGGCTGCGAAACGGGGTTGAAAGGGTGAGAAAGTAGAATTCGAGGTAGAAGTTGATTCATAAGATTTCGTGGTCATCAAATCCGGTGATGACGGTGGCTTTTAGATTTAGTCGTTTAGGGTGCCGTAAATGAGGATTGAGATCAAGTAATAGTCATTATTTCGAGATGGTGTTCAATTAGTAAAGTTCTCAAGGCCATTGAATTGTGTATTGAGAGTAATTTTTGCATCCAGCAGCTGAAATGTCACGAACAAGGGTCGAAGTTCAGTAATAGTCAGTTTTACTCGGTGGTATGATTGTTAATTGAACAGTTCTTTGAAAAATTGACGATTATTTGACGCTGGGCGAGTTGATGTAGTAAACAGTTATAAAAAAGGAAAACACAAGAAAAATGACGAGAAATTGTGAGAGCCGATAAAATGGTATTTTACTGGTTACCTACTTGTAGAGTTCCATACATCCGCATCAGGGTGCCACTACCCAAAACGCGAAAAAATGTTATAGTGATAACCCAAGTATAGTCATTCGGCCTGTGCTCGATATTTTTCGATAAATTCCGGCGAGATTTGGTCCTTCTGATTAGATTTGATTTTTGGACCTTCTTCATCGTGCGTGTTATAGTTTGTTATCATTAGGGCTAGGATTTTTATGTGCTAAAAACCGAAAACATGCGCAATAAATATGCGCTAAAAATGTAAAAATATGCAAAAATATGCGCTATAAAATCGCACTCTCATAGGTATCGAAATGTAGGGTTTTCGAAGCACTACAATAAGAGCTATTCGTTTTAACGGAGATTTCATTAAATCACCAAAAACACAAAGTGTTTTTTCATTTCCAAATAATCGCAATTGCAGTTTGCAGCTGCGCAGTTTGAAGCCTTGAATTAGCATTTATGTAGGGGAAAAAATACCTCAAACGTGACTACCAATAGGTTTTCTTTCTTGTCTCTAATTTTCTATTCTTCAGCCGACCTTCTTCCAGCAGCTTTCAGCAAAGAGCAAACACCCTGTTACTTGTTTTTTCCCCCCAGAAAATCGTGAAAATTGTGGAAATTTTGTCAATAGAAGTGATTTTTGGCCGGTTTTTGGGGAAAATATGCGCTAACAACTTCAAATATGCGGCAAATGCGGTATTCGGCTATTTTTCAGCAAAAATCTGCATTTTTATGCATTTATGGTCTAAATATGCAAAAATATGCACTATAAACTTTTGCATACGGATTCAGAATTTCATGATTCGCAAAGATAATGTGGATATTCGCTATCTAGTATTACGAGAACAAATATGCATTTACATAAAAATCCTAGCCTTAGTTATCATTTAATTTTGGTCTGGTTTGGTCGTTCCTGGTCACATTGTTCTAAAGCGCATTATTCTTAGGCTCTAACATTTTTAGTACACATCATAATATTATGTTGATTAAGTCGATATGTGAAATTATTCTCCAGTCACATTTGGGCAAAAGTATCGGCCCCTTGATGATGATATATATTCCTTAGTCTCTCGACTAGCCCACGCAGCAACTCGCCAGAATTTTCGACCTAGGCCGGTCTTTCGGCCAGAAGGGAAGAGGGCTAAGACAGCTCTAGCAGCCTCCTCGACGTCTCTGAAGTAATGCTCGAAAGGGCGGATTCAGGGACTCGGAATGAGAGCAAATTAGAAAAAGAAGTTCCTTTGCTCTCTCCTGTGCCGATCTTTTCAATTCTGATAGTTTCCCACTAGCTAGTCTCCGCTCGCCCATCTGAACGGGTGAATTTTTACGTCCGAAATTGTTATTTACTTTGTGAGTTGACTTCATAATTGCTGTGGTGGTGGAGTCGCATCACCAAGGAAGAATATATAATGTAGTTTCCTTCTCCTATGTGCCCTTAGTTCTCCTTTAAGCTCCCTCGCTATTCCAAGGAGGCACTCATAGAGGAGGTTCAGATCCTTAGTATACTAATAAGAACTCAGCTGAAGTATACGAATTATGAAATGCAAAATGCGAGACATTTAGAGAGTTTACTTGCCCGCCTTAATGGCAGTGTGTACGTATCGAAGGACGTATTCCAGACTATTTACACTCTAATAAATTACGGCGATCCTCCTATATCTGACTAGCTCATATTGCGAAAGAAAAATGTGGAAAATAAGAAAACGACCTGTGTCTGTGCGTGTACATCCATGTACATCTCTTGGACTGTGATCTAGGAGTTTTGATTTACAGTTCCCCATAGCCTCGTCCAGAAATTTAGAACGTGCACATGGCATGACAGCGAGTGCAGTTTGCGCAAGGAAGAAGTTAACGACCCTGGTATTTGAAAAGATAAAAGCCAGAAAAATAAATAAATAAATAAATATTGGCTCGAAGAAGTCGAATGCACGGCGTCAGCGGTCTCCTCGAAACGCATTGTCGGAAATACACATTTTTACGATGTAATTACTTCTCTTCGATGGAAATAAAATGAAATTGGAATTTTCCAGCAAACATCCATGAAACGGAAAATTAATTTCACGCTGTATTTTGTCATCCGTAGTAGAAGTCTTCTTTTGAAAACGGCTCATTTTTCGTCGGCGCATTTTCTGAAAAAAAGGGTTACATACAAGAAAAAAATTGAATGTAGGTCGGGTAACGAGTTTTTCGGGAATTCGTTGTTCGGTAGAGAAAGCTAAATTTCTTTTTCCTGGTATTGTGAACAGAATAATGTTGACGTAAAATGCGAAGACGAAAAATCGAGCATTATGTTCGGAACATGGTTGTATTAGCTATCAGGAGCATCTGCGCAACCATTGACGATGTAAAAGAGGTCGTGAACATGGGTCACGTAAATTTGAATTAATGCTGTCGGGGTACTGATTGATACTAACTTGATGCGACAGTTTCCCCTTCCAGGGAAATAAATTGAAATTGAAAATGTTTCAAAAACGGCGAAGTCTTATCAAGTCCTTCTAGAGATTCACAGATTTTCAAGGAATCGTGAAAAAATTTGGAAAGCTGTTAACGAGTTCTGAAAAGTTAGCGAGTTTTAATCAAATCTAGCACAGTATTACAACGTCTTTAGCAAGTTTTTACGAGTCTTAGATAAGTTTAAAAGAAGAAAGAAGAAAGAAAACCTAAACTAAAGATTAGTATCCTAAGAAACTAGGAGAAATTGACCCTATGGCACCACAATTAAAGGACGCAAATAAAATGTCAATATCAACATATTATTATAGTTTTAATTATATTATTAAAATACAGATAGTAAGATATAATAATAAAAATTATTTATTATTTTTTTTTTTTAAATGTTAAAACATGAAAATTTGAAAAAAAAATTGAATTATTTAAGTTAAAATTTAAATAAAAATATTCAAATAATTGAATTAAAATAAAATAAATTCCAACTTCAGAAACTAGACAGTCCAAGAAGACCACTAATCAATAACATACAGTCACCAAGCTACAGACTAGCAAAAACGAGAGCCAAATTCATAGAGAATACTACAATTTCAGAACAGATCACAGCATTAAGAACAAAGTACAACTAAAAAGCAAACTGTATAAAATAACATTAAACAACAATGACAAACTAATATCATTGGACGTAACAAACATTGGGAACATACCAAAACAAGAACTAACAACAATACTGACGAACAACAACTACAAAAATAACACAGAAGGAACTGTATACGTTAACATCACATAAGAAGATATAAACCAACTGCCAGTTTAAGAACGAATATTACGAACAAGTAGAAGGCTTAATAGTAATGGGGTTACCACCGTCACCCATTCTAGCTGAAAATGACCTACTAAACAACAGCAAACACAAGAAAACTATAAAGCTATGGACAAAATATGTACACGACGTATTAATCATCTGGACAAGAACAGAGAGACAACACTAGACCAATTCCTCATGGAGACAAATAACATAAACAACAACCTAAAGTTCACAGTGGAAAAGGGCAATACGACCATGAACTGCCTCGATCTAATAATATAAATAAAAGACAGCAAGATACAGTACAACATTCACAGAAACCGCACCCACTGATGCAATAATATTCAATGACACACACAAAATGGCAGCACTACACAACTACTGCCATAGAGCAATCAACATATTAAACAACAGTGATCATAGAACAATAGAAATTAACAAAATCAAACAAATAGCCATTAACAACAAATACCAACCGGCAAGCAGTAGACAAAATAATTAACAAATGAATGCAACAAAAAAGTACAGACACTGAACCAACATAACCACAGAAATAGATAAATACGTAGGAGCAATAACATTCACAGGGACACGCACACATACAAAATGCAGAAAAATCTCCTACAAATACAACATAAGACTAGAAATCAGAAACAGCGCACCCCTGATCAAACAAATAAGCCACGACAAAATTGAAACAGAGGACATGAACAACAGCAACGGAGTATACAGACGGGATTGCGAATGTTGTGACATGGCGTATGTACAAACACAAGAGAAACAGGCAGAAAATTCACAACCAGAATAAAAGAACATAAAAAGTCACAGAAGCTAAAGGACGACAAATCACTTTTTGGAAAACACTGCAACGACCAGGGACACGACGACCACAAACTGACAGAAAATTACAAAATCCTACACATACTAGAGGACAACTTAAGGAAAAGAAAATTAAAAGATCAACTAGAGATAATGAAGGCAAAAACTAAATAAAACAACCTAATAAGCACAATAACTAATGACTTACAAAGCGAGAACCTATTCAAATTAATAACATATCACTCCCTGATTGGACAGAGGACACGACCACATACAACCAATAGGTTTGCCATATTATGGTACTACAGATTACTATATAATACACAGGAACAACAAAAAGAAATGGTAGGGAACTCCACTGAAGATGACCTAACAGCCGAAAGAGCTATGGACAACAGCAACAAAAAGTGAATTGGCACACTCTAAAAACAAAATACTACGCTAAAGAGTATGTAAGATGTCTTAGAAAGTCTTGAGTAAGTCTAAGAAACCTGCAGTCCCTGAAGTTGGACCACTTTTACGTGAAAGGAGCGTATTTTTGTCAGAACGTTTCCGGGTGTCATCCAGTCATCAATGATTTAGCTACTGAAAGAGGCCTACCACACAGTATGTTGGTTAAGATAATACCGTATGGTGAACTGTGTTTTCATGTCCTGTGTTCTCACTGATAGTGGGTAATGGCCCATCAGACCTTTACCAGCAACCAATCAGAACGCAGGACATGTTAAGGCAGTTCACAATAGGGCCCTACCTTAACCAATGTGGTGTGTAACAGACAAAAATTTGGTTCTGTAGGTAGATCACTGATGACTGGATAACACTCGAAAACGTTCTGCTAAAAATAAGCAGTTTCCAAATAAAATTGGTTTAACTTCCAGAACTGTTGGTAAGTAACCTTCTACTTACACATCAAGACCAATGATGAATTAAGAAGCTCACTTCTGTAGCGGCTTAAGTTCAATTTTCTAAATCCAGAAGTTGTCAAATTTGTTACTCAATCTACTCTCTCTCTCCCTCTCTCTCTCTCTGGACACCCCACAATACCTGCATTCTCTAGCAGAACACTTTAACTGTCGCTACCGGTTGAGAGGTGACACTTTTTATCGCCTCCATCATGCTATAGGATATAATTTCTCTCATTTTACCAACCTTTGCTGTTTCGGACTTGGATCACTATGGAAGTAAGCTCCTCAATTCAAGTCTAGAATAATTCTAAATTGTCTTTAGCAAGTCAGAAAGCTAAAAAGTCCTAACTTGACTGTCTAGCAACTTATAGATAACTGAAGGCGTCTATAGCACTAACTACATGAAAAACTGTAAGTTGATGAACCTCAAAGATCTATAAGTCTAAAGAATGGAAAATTAGTTCCTAATTGAGATCATGCTTCATTAGAATCACTGCACATTCGCTGCAGCGAAGTCTTCGTAGCTCGTACCGCAGACAGGTAATCCTCTCTCATCCCCAATGGTGCAAAACGGCTAGCTGCACTAAATCTGCATATGGTTCCGCCACGCAGGAACTCAGGGACACCCGGATCTTGTGCATTTTCGACACATTGCAGACTCTCGTATCGTATTCGTACAGTGATTGAAGTGCAGTGGACGAGCAATGCATCTAGAGTTTGCTCCGGAGTACACTTCGAGCTTACCTACTTCGATATGAATTTCATTATATTAATTAGGATAACGATCGCATACTCAGCTGCTTGCCGTATCGACTACGCATATGCAGCGGATCTCAGCGAGAATATGACAGGTCTAAAAATGTTGTAAAAAGTCTTACACGGGTCTTGAACAATCATTGAATCGTAAACAAGAGCCTTACAGAGACTTGAAAGAGTCTGGAAGGGTTTTACACATGAGTATTAGTGAGTTTTAGTTTGTTTTAAAGAGTTTCGGAGTCTTATGCAAGTCTTAAAAAGCCTCAAGAATTCCAAAAAGTCTTGATTAAGTTTCGAATAACTACAAATAGCTCAAAATTGTTATATAAAAAGTTGTAAATGAGTTTTGATCAGTCTTAGTAAGTTTGAAGCAAGTTTAGAAAATCCTTAAAGGAATTTTAAACAAGTTTGGGAGAACCTAAGAGATACTTGCATGAGCATTGAAAATAGAAAAATTTTAGTAAGGGCTGCTCATCCTTCGGGAAAATATTGTGATTAGGACTACGAAAAAAGACTTATCATCAGGAAAATCAATTATCACTTTTTTGACGACTTTCATTGAGAAAAAGACGCTCTTTTTATTGATATTTGTACAAACCGCAAATTTCTGTCTTTATTTGTTACTTCACAAATAAATCTCAAACACAAAAACAAAAACATAAAAACTTGAAAATGGTAGATGAAAAATCAAAAATTGAATCGGTTAGAACTAAAAGGGGTCAAGTCCACTTTTGTCATTTCTGTTTTTTTTAAATGGATTATGGGGTATTGAAGTATCGCGGATCTGCTGGTGTGGTCGAAATTTCGTGAAACAGCTGGGAAAGTGCTTTTTGGCAACATCGCTTTCTTTCATTTTAATAAAATTTTTTCAAAAAATGGATGGATGAAACTATCCAAAGTAAAAGAAGTAGATGTTTGTCGAAAATTTTTACTACTTTTACGAAAAAGTACGATATCAGTATCAAAAATGTTGATTTATGAACTTCGGCGCCCTTGCTTCATAGAGAGTCATTTTCTACATCCATAAGGAAATGCAGAGTATAAATTGTTCAGAACTCCTAGTACAACTTTCTTTTATCTACTCCCTCGATTATTATCTGAAGGAGTAAAAAACTGTCAAATTCTTAGTAATTTTGTATTGCCTCATTCAGTGTTTCTTCTTGGATCCGCCACTGGTACCATATTGCAATGTTTTATAATCCTAAAGAAAAACTGACCCAGATACTCAGGAGGGGTATGAATTTTAGACATTCTGACTTGTCACTTCCAGGATTTCTTACTGGATCCGTTACTGATAACAAATTGCAGTATGTTTTAGAACCTGAAGAGACAATTTTTGCTGGAAGCCGCCTAAATATGATACACCTGGTGTCTACGTTTCTGTATAACAAGCACGATTCAGTTCGAAGTTTCATATGGATACTAATGCAGTCTTTATTTTGGCCAAGTCCAATTTCTCTTGCGACACCCTCTAAAGTGGTATCCTATGACAGAAGATGTGTGACAAATTGTGAGGTCATACCTAGAACAATTTTAACGCGACTCCCAAGAGAGGTGAAGTGTCCCGTGAAATTTATGAAACGATTTTGGATTGCCTCAGTAAATATTGAATATTGAAAAGATGAAAAAACCACTTGGCCATACCATTTTCATTCAGAACTATTGCAAGAAAAGAATCGCTTATCAAGACAGTGCATAAGTGTCACTTCCCACTCACTGATATTGTGGCCCCAAAATGGAGGAAGGAGGTAAAAAAGTAAAATTTGAAACGGAAACGATTCATTAGTTTACGAGGTTGTTTATTTCGAGTTTGCGGGTATTCTTGAATCTGGAACCACATAGGTTCCCGCCGAAGAGGGTTCAGACTAAAAATTACTTGTTATTTCGAGATAATGTCCAATTTGTTGGCTTGTAAGGCCTTTGGTGTCAATTCTTAAAATTATTTTTGGATCAGAGTCTACGTTTCCCTTCGTTCTGAAGCATGTTTTAAGGAGTATTTGAAGTTAAAGTTGAATTACATAGAGAGTCAATTTTCTGAAAAGATTCTTCATATACATATAATGTAGGGGTTTACCACTTATAAAAATGAACTATCCCTCAAGTGCATTATTATAATATCTGTTGCGAATTTCTTCTAATCTTGTCAATTTCTGTTGATTAGTCGGGTGTAAAATTTCTACTGTAAATGTAGTCAAGTCAAAGAAAATGGACGAGTTTTGAAAGCATATTGACAGCTCAGATCATTAATCAGCTGTCGCCGGTTCTCTGACGTACATGAAACTAAAACCAACCGCATTACAACACAATGACTGTAAAAGGCATGCTCAGAGGCTGTCTCTGGAACTAATTATGGTTCCAGTGAAAATCTTAACTCGAATGAAACAGTTTCAAACAAAAAAAATCTGTACTTTGACTCTTTAGTTTCAACTCTTTTTAGCGGTACCTCAGAGTTGAGGGAGTGTAGGTGGGTTGGATTCAAAAATAAAATTTACAAAATAGATATCGTCTTCAAATAACAACTTTTCTTCCAACTGAATCCTCTTTTGTGACATCCAATAGTTTAATCCAAAAATCACCCTTAAAATCGGAGCTCGGAGACCCCGAAATCCTGTACATCAACTTTCGTTTCCAAAAAATGTGTTTCTCCTTTGCTCCATTATTTTAAAGTCTCAGATCTCAAGATGGTCTAGCTCAGAGAATTTAGAAGCAGGGATGATATTCTACACGTATAATAGAGAATTCTACGTGTTACTTGTAGAATTTATGTTAGATGAGTGAAATGTATGTAGAATGTAGAGTACATAGAATGTTTTCTCATTGATCAGTTAATCCTAGGTAATTTACAAACTACTTGTAAAGTATGCATTCTACTCCTGTAGAAGTAGAATCCATAAAATGTGTAGAACAAACAGTCAATCAAAAACGTTCCACATATTTTGCTTATTCTACGCGTAAAATAGGCGTTATACTCATGTAAAATAGACGTAGAATTAAGGCATGTAATGCTTTCTACGTTCTACGCGTTCATCGACTAGATCTACGTGAAATATTCAGGTAAAAGAAGAACGCCGTTGGATGACTCGGTTTATGAATACGTTCGAAATTCTCGTCTACACGGGTGACTCAAAACTTAATGCCCACTTTTGTACACGCCTCAAATGGCAGTGAACATCTTTTCGAAACACCTTATTGCAACATTTGTCTTGTATTTTTTCTTCTTCTGAAGTATATAAACCTCTTTAGTCCTTCCCCCCTGTTTTATTCAAGGTATGATTAGTTTTAGTAACGTCGCCATTATTTTCTGCCCGCCTTTCATTTGTCTTCTGTTTCCAAAAAAAGAATGGCGAGAAGTTATATCAATTATTGTAATTAGTTCGGCGACAGAAATTCAACAGTCGGTTATTTTTTATAAACTTGGAAAAGTTTTATATTTTTTGCGCCGCTTTACTGCCGAAGTTTCGGCGACTAACAGCAAGTCGCCGAAGTGAAGAAGGAAAGAAGATAGAAATAAAATAGAGAAGAACGAAATTATTTTTCGCAGCGAAAAACTCGTCCGGTGTTAGATACTTTCGGCGAATTTAATTAATGCGCCCGACTTGCGTTGAAATCGTTTTCTCAGAGGTCGTTTGCAGTGAAACATATCATCGTCGGCTCTGACTAGCGAAAGTGCTCGACCGAACCAGTGACCCCGGAAACTCTGTAATAACTTATTAGTGCGAATGAGAAGAAATACTCGATGTATAAAATTGATCGTCAAACTTCCATCAAACAAACATTTCGTTCGTTGTTCATTAATTGGCTCGAATTAGTTTCTCTGGGTTGAATATTCTTCTGTCGCAGCGCTTAGAGGTGAGTTTAATTCTTCCAGTACAGGGAAATAATATTGATCGAGATAAAAGGCGAGGGTGAAGCCGGATTTGAAAATGAATACTTACAGTTCGGGAAGAAAAATTTTCAAACTGATATCCATCTGTTCCAAGTAGGAATCAGTGTTTTTTTTGTCAATTCAAACCTTACCTCATTTCGGTACGCTGATGAGGTAAATAGTTGAAATAACGCAACATTTGGTACATGAAATTGAAGGTAGACACGGTATACTAAGAAAAATGGGGAATGCTTCCTCTTCCTATCTTTTACTTTCGGAGCTGTTGAGCTTCAAAGGTGGCAGGTTTTTGAATATAATAATAATAATAATAATAATGTAACCTTGGGTAGGTGGGCTGTGCCAGCTACCCCGCCCATTTGAGGGCATAGGTTTCTACCATCTCTCTCCATATATCGCGATCTCTCGCCAATCTTATCCATTTTCTCCCCAGCTCCTTAAAGTCGTCTCTCCAGCGTAACTTCGGCCGCCCCCTTGCACGTTTGTGGCCATATGGGGTCCAATCGGTTACAGTCTTGTGCCATTTGAAGTTCTTTTCCCTCATCAAGTGCCCCGCATATTTCCATTTTAGTTTTCTGATTATGTAGCCAATATCCTTTACATTAATTTTTCCTTTGATGTCCAGAAGCTTAATTTTGTCCTTTAGTTTGATTTTTAAGATGCTCCTAAACATTGAATTTTGCATAACTTTTAACTTCTTTAAATGTCTTCTAGCTATTGGCCACGTTTGGGCCCCATATGTCGCCACTGGGAGTACACAAGTACTTAAGATTTTTGCTTTTGTTTTAATTTTCATGTTGCTTTTAAAAATATGTTTTTGTGCCCAAAATGCTTTCCATGAATTATTTATACGAATTTCTATTTCCTTATCACTTCTGTTTTTGAAAGATACAGTTTGTCCTAAGTACTTGTATTCGTCGACCATCTCGAGTTTTGCTGCGCTGGATCGAAGGTACTTGTCCTTTTTTCCATCTTTCGTCATAATTTTGGATTTCCCCAGGTTAATCGACAATCCTACTTTAGCCCCTTGTTGTACCAAATCTTCTACCATTATATTTATCTCTTCACTGTTTTTACCTATTAGTACGATGTCATCGGCAAATCTGAGATTATTAATCTGCACCCCATCTATCTTCAGCCCATAGTTATCCCACTCCAATCTTCTGAAAACATCCTCCAGTACGGCGTTGAAGATATTTGGTGACACTGGATCTCCCTGTTTGACTCCCCTACCCACCTTGAATTTATCCCCTTTTTTGTCCAGTGAAATATGCGCTACCGAGTTTTGGTATAAATTTTCTAGTATGGTTATAATATTTTCGGGAACTCCTTGCGATGCTAGAGCCTTCCAGGCGCTACGATGATAAATGGAATCAAAGGCCTTATTAAAATCGATGAATGCCAAAACAACATCTATCCTATATTCTTTGGTTTTTTCGATTATTTGTGTTAGTGTTTGTATATGATCAACTGTTGAAAATTTTTTACGAAATCCCGCTTGCTCAGGTGGTTGGCTTCTATCCAAGGTGTCGTATATTCGATTCTTAATTACTTTCATGAAAATTTTGCCCATATTCGAGGATAAGCTTATAGGACGGTAATTGCTAATTTCGCAGCGATCGCCTTTTTTAAATAGTAAGATAATTTCCGATTCACACCATTGTTTTGGAGTAGCTTTTGCTGTCATTATTTTGTTAAACAGTACCGCCATTGGTGCTGCTAGTGACTCCGCTGCATTTTTCAAGTGCTCATTGAGAATTTCGTCTGGCCCTGGCGCCTTATTTGATTTCAACTTCTTTAGTATAGCTAATACCTCATGGGTGAGTATTGGTAAAAAGCAGTCTCTATTTGTCACGTAATTTTGCCAAGTTTCTACCTCATTCGGGTCTTCGTCTGGTTTGGTGTATAACTCACGGTAATACTTTGTTGCTGCCTGAGCAATTTCAAGTCTATTATAGCTATATTCGTTTGTACCAATTTTGACTTTTGGGAGTAGGTGCCTTCCTCTGCTTATTGCTTTTTTTGCTTTTTTAATCGACCAGCTTTCTTCGATAATCTCTTCTACTTTCCCTTCCTCATACTTTTTTAGATCCTGTCTGATTGCTTGCTTTATTATTTTTGCTAGTATTGACAATTCAATTTTTTCGGATGAAGTTTTTTGTCTTATTCGATTTAGTTGAGCTCTTTTTTCGATTAGTTCTTTTGTTTTGGCACTTATTTTATCATCAGTACTTGCCTCGATCTTATAGTTTCCTACTTCGCGTAGCGTTTTAAAAAGAGTATTGCATAGCTCATCGTAGTTCGATTGCACCTCTTCGTTATTTAAATCTAGGGTTCCTATTCTTTCCTGGAGTAGCTTGTTTAATTTAGATATGCTATGAAGGGGGATTATCAATTTCTTTGTGAGTTGGTTCGGTTTTGAACGGTTATTTTGGGGTTTGGTTCGGGTGGGAATTCGAAGTGTACACCTTACTGGTCTGTGATCCGAGGAGAAGTTGTCTACAGCTATTACACCTATATTTTCCACTATTCTTAAATCGTTTATACATAGGTGGTCAATTTCATTTAGTGTTTTTCCATCGGGTGATCGCCAAGTCCATTTGCGTTTTGAGTTCTTTTGGAAAAATGTGGTTGCTAATTTCAAATTCCACCTTTCCATAAAATCGATTGCCATGAGCCCATTATCATTTGAATGTTTATTTGAGAATTTTCCCAGGCAATTTCTATTAATTTCATCACACCAAATTTTGGCGTTAAAATCGCCCATTACAATTGTGTAGTGGGATTTTTCCTCTTCGTATACTTTCCCCAATAGTTCGTAGAATTGATCTTTTTCCTCTTCTAATGCAATGGACGTAGGTGCGTATACCTGAATAATCGTTATATTTGTTGTTGTGTTTAGTTTTAACTTGACTAGAGCGATACGTTCAGATATTCCTTTTATCTCGATCATATTATTTTCTGTTTTTTTTATTTATATAGAAACCTACGCCCCGGTACCCGATTGTATTGCCGTAGTAGTAAAAAGTATTTCCATTATTTCGTTTTATAATTCTTTCGCCTTTTTTCCTTATCTCAGATAGTCCTATGACATCGTATTTTATTTTTGCGATAGCGTTTTCAAATTCTAAAATTCTCTCTTCATTGGCGAGTCCGCGACAGTTGAAGTGCATTATTTCTAAACCAGTGTATTTATCAATATTTAATTTACCCTCCCTTCTGTTTGAGAGATGGTGGATATTGTGGGTTACTGACCCCTCGGTACCCACAAACCGTCTTGGGGCCGTATTTTCTACATTTTCTTGACCTATGTAATTCCCTTTAAAAGGATGGTTCGTGATAGCCGGCACCAGCCCCCCTACCCTTACAAATTAATTGTTATACCTATTAGGGTTACTGCTACGAGTATGACTATGACGAGTATGACTACTAATATTACTTGTTACAAAATTATAGTTCCTTAGAGTTCGAGTTTGTACCGGTGCCCGTTGTGGCTTACTGTTTTGAGTCGCCGATGTGGAGTCAGTTCTAGCGTTGAGATTACGGTCCGACCGTGGCGTTTTATGTATCTGCTGCTTGCTGGCGTCCTCAGGAGTGTTTGTTTCTGGACTACGTTCGTCTGCTGTTCGTTTTTTCCTCTCTTCGCTATCCCCAGTCGTTTGTCTTTCCATTTCGTTTTCCCGATGCGACAATGTGGTACCTGTTACGCTACTCAGCTGATCGATTGAGTTTACTTTTACTGCCGGGCTATTTTCGTTCATACGAATGAAGATATTGCCGCCTCTTGTCCAAGCAAATCGTATTACTCCTCCCTTTCTTAGATCCAAAGCTGCGTTCAGCATTTGCCTTGATTTCGCAGTTAAATGATCGCTGCAGTAGATCGGCACAGTCGAGTTGAAGTTCAGCGCGGACCCGTTCAATTTTTCTTTTTTGGATGCAATTATCCATTCGTTCTTCACATCTCTCGACACGAATTTTGCTACTATTGGTGGAATGGTTGACGATGACGGTAGTCGGTGAATCGTATCAATTTCTTGATCTCCATGCTGTACGTGCAATTTGGCTGCTAGCTGGTTCATAGTAGCATAAAGATTCTCGCTTTTCGTCACCGGTATGCCTGTTATTATAAGATTGTTTTTCTTACTATATTGCTCTAACTCGTCTACACGCGCGCGTAAGGCCTCATTTTCACTCGTAATTATTGATAGAGTTTCCATCACTACTTCGTGATTCGATTCAAGAGCCTCTAGTCTCGTTTTCATAGGTCCCAATTTTGCGATTGTTTCGCTTACTAATTGCGCTACATTTTGAATTTCGTCTTTTGTGGCCATAGTCTCCGACATTATTTTTAACTGAGCCAAAATAATATCGAATTTGTTCGTTTCGTCCTCTTGGTTATCCATGTTGAAGTGCGCCGAGTTTTTTCTTGTATCGTACGAGATGAGACTTGTTTATAGCTTAAAACTTACGTACCGTAGTCGTACCGTTATTGCTTGATGTAACCAGTTTCACGATAATATGATAGCACGATAAAAGAATACAGTTTATCTGAACGCGTGTAACACACGACCGATCGGACTATGTATCACAAACCAACCTTCAGATTTTTGAATATGCCGGAATCTAATTAGGGCCCTTTCGTTTTTTGTTTCTTATTCCTTCGAAGATTCTGACGGGGACTTCGTTTACCGGCGTTTTCCCATTCGTTCCCCTCATTGCCGCCGTCCCTTGACATCACATTTTGATATTCTTTGCGAGGACGACGATGGTGCTGCAGCGCAGGGACTGACCCTTGCTGCATTATGGGCAGGGGCCTTCAGAGATCTAGAGGACCCTTGTTCCTGCTCATCCATGAAATTTCTCTCCTCCCTTCGCCATCCTTGAATACCGCGCCAACAAAACTGTGTTCATTTCGTGTTTCATTACGTCACAGGGAACTTGAAAATAATGGATTTTCTGAGTATGCATTAATAGCACAGTTGAAGAAAGTAGCATACCTACTTTGGGGTATTTGAAGTTTGGAAATTCTTTTTCTGTGTAGTTTGATACTAAATTTAAAACTGCGGCACCAGGACTAGGGGGCTGACAGAAATTCACGAGGTACAAGGCAGGTGTCATTTTATAGGCTTTGAAAGGCACTAAACTCCTTTCCTATGACAATTTCACCGTAAAATGAGACGTGTGATTCCTGAAAAAAGGAAGGGAAGAAGGATGTGAAGATAAAAATGGCAACAAGTCACGCTCAGTTGTATTTTTTAGGTTCTACAGGCCACTCATTTTTTTTTTTTTTTCTTTTTTGAACATTAAAACCGTGAATCCTAGGGGAGGATGAGAGGAGGGAGATACATAGCAGAATGTTTTGAAAGTGCATGTACTTGAGATATAATAGATATATTCTTCATCTTTCTTTTCCTCCCTTTGTCTTTCTCTCTCGCTCACGTTATTGCATTCGTATAGAATTGTTTGCTTCTTTCTCTTCGTCTGTGCTAGGAACAGTCTTAGTGTCCATATTGGAGTGTGGGATACTCCACTGATGATGGCATAGCAGCCGAAAGCGCTCTGTGAATGTAGTACGAACAGTCTGTTACTCTATATTTCACCGGATGCACCCATACCAGCAAATATATGCACTCTTCTACTAATCAAATCATTCGATGATGTTTACAGTTCATTGTCCCTTCTGAAAATTCACAGCCTAAGTGCTCATAATGCTACAATTTGACGAAATCCAACGTAATATATTCTTGCAGAATGACAAATTGAAAGGGCGGTAACGGAAACGTGCTAACTCGAGTTAGCAAGTGTATGATACCTTGGTCGGAGATTGTTATTTACAGTCTAAACTATTAGTGGTTGAAATTTCAGAACGTTAGGTGAGCATTCCGCGCCCTTCGAGAGCACCAAAAAGTTGTCGAGCTCACCCTTGAAGACCTGGAATCTATGTGTTTACATTACTTTCCTTCTTATCAGAGCTATTGCTGCCTTCGCCGGTTCTTTAATCTCGTTGCCACAAAGTGTTAAGGTTCATATGGGCGCTGTTGAGCGAGACAGAACCAAGCGACAAAATCTGTTTTTCGAGAACACATGATTCGAAGTTCAAGAGGCATGTCTGGAAATGGGGGAAGTGGTAACGATTATGGAAATAATTGGCTGTCTACCAGTTTGTCTTTTTTATGTCTTCTACCGGACATGCCTGGCCAGCTAGGAGGCCGTCCCTCAGTTGACTGATTTACTATTTGTCTCTCTACGTGGCTAGATCGTGAGATAACAGATTTCATTCCCGATGGTAAGCTTACTACTGATTCGCTATACCCACGAATTATTCGAATTCGTTTTATTATCTTACTGATTCATAAGACATCCTCAATTGAAAGGATTTCGTTGTAGAAATACAGTTGGCCACACTGCCCTTCCCGTGTATCCATGCTGGGGCTCAAAACTAATGTACCTACATGTTGGTATCTCACGTACACTTTCGATGCTCTAACGTACTATGTTTTTATTTGTTTCAGGTGAGTGTCGATTTCTTGATGATGTCATGACTAAGGTTACAAAACTAATAATGTATTCGTAAGTACCTTCTTGGGACATTTCTAATAGAAATATTTCGTTTGGGGAGGGGCAATAGCCCTTTTATCCCTCCCCGTATAATCGCGCCTGCCCTCTGTTCACGGACTGGATAATCGAATTTGAGCCTCTAAATGTTTATTACTAGGGTTCGGATTTTTATGATACAAAAACGGTAAAATATGCGCTTGCTTTTCAAAAATATGATGAAAATATGTTCAAAAAATCAAAAATTTGCAACAATATGAGTAGGTATTTTTTCAAGGGTTTAAAAGGTTCATTAAGTAGTAATTTAAAATTCAATTTTAACTTTTTATGGTCATCTGTTATGACTAAAAATCAATGAATTGTTACTTTTGTAAAGTTGTTTTTTTTTTAAATTTTAATTTTTGAAATTGAAAAATAAGAAAATAAGAATTACCCAGAAATATGGACTAAAACGAAGAAAATGACCAAATGTGTAGTATACTGTAAACAAGGTCAAAACATGCAAAATAAAAGGATTTTATCCAAAATATGATAAAATATGCGCTATCATATTGGTGTCATTTTACTCAGAATCATGTGCGCGCCACTTTTAAGAATTTTTGCGTCTTCCACTTCATCTTCCACTTCATCTTCTATTTGTTTGTATTTGAGCCTTTTGATCCTCATATAAGTTCCATATTACTCTACTGCGTTTATACTTACCTTCTATCTCCTTTAATACCTATTTGAAACATTTCTGACCATTCAACATTATCAAAAGCTTTTCCCGAATCTATAAATGCTACATATTATGTATCCAGACTTTTTTTCCCTCTATAAGAGCCTCAAACATAAAATTGTCTCCCCCCTCCCCTTGTTCCTCTACCTGATCTGAATCCAAACTGATCTTCTCACACCCTGTCTTCCATTTTATTTTGTATTCTCTTTTGAGTTGCCATCATAGGTGTGGTGGTGGAGACGCATCTTCAGGGAGAAATACCGTTATAGTTCCCCTTGCATTCTTCAGGGTTTATCTGTCGGAGTTTTCCTTCTGCTATGTGCCTTTAGAGTTCTTCTTTGAGCCCACTCATCACTACAAGTTAGCCCACATAGAGGCGTTCCAAGGTAAAAATTTCAAAAACGAGTCATTTTAGAGCAAAATCCCCATTAACAACAAGTTGGGCTTTGGAGCAAAATCAACATCGAAAACGAGTTGTGCAACTTCTAAAACCTGCAAATCGATACACATTCGACTCTCGTTGTCATCATTCTCAGACCCTCTGTTTTTTCCTCTAGAAACTCAGTTTGCATTAATTTTACAATGAAACTGACATCGGAAACGAGTTTGGTAACATTCAAAACCTACAAAATAATAGCGGTATTACACTTTGTAAAATTTTAGTCTTGCTTCCTCTATCCTGATACCTCTATTTTGAATTTAGCTTCAACCCGACCCTGAAACTGAATTCACAGTGCTTAATAGCTCCTTTTTCTTTTGATTGCGTTTTCAAAATTCGAAAGATTCCCAATTTCCAATTTTCTTTTGAAGTATGGAAATACAGAAAAAAACACAATTTTATAGGTGTAACATCTAAGATTGAGAGAAGAGGAGATTCCAAGGATTAGTAGGTACATACAGGGATTGGAAAGCGTGTCCGATGGCAACTATCACTTGATGACCTCGGAAAAAGACTGAAAATTAACGTCTTCTTTCAAAACATCAATGCATAGTAGTGTGGGTTGTTATTTTGAACCCCTTCTGTAAGTTACCTGAAGGAGCGGGGAAAAATTGTGGGACATATTTTATGCGGAATTTTACCGTGGTCGGCTTTTGTTTAAAACTTTATTTTTTGTAAATTTTATGGTTTTTTGATACTTAATTGATCCAGTGAGTAGGCTCGCGATTTATATGTTGGTCAAGGAACTACCCTCAACATTTTTCCGTAATAATACCTGGCGAAATTGTTTCAATTTTTTCCAAATAGCTCTAATTTACCTGAACTATTCTCATATCACGTTTGATTTCTGTGTTTTTTTTTGTTTTTTTTCAAGTCGAGCTTATAATAACTTGAGGTGGCAGTTTGTGCCTTTCGTGGCTTCTACTGGGCAACTCGTTTTGTTTTCCTGTCCGTTTCCAAATCTCGCAGTCCTCCAGCTTCTCGACTGCACAGCTGACTACTTTTCTATGCATATAAAGTCTTCTCTAGTTATTACTTTCAAAATTTGTTGCGGCTGTGGTTAACCAACTAAAAAAAATATACAAAGGTCGACCGCTGATATCTATTATCTACATAGAGAGGAAGAAGTTTTCAAGGAAAAGTGTCCGCGCTTTTTCAATTTCTGTATAGATATTCCTTGCCATACGAATCAGAATACAATTTTTTCTATTAAAGTAACCTCTAACTCTGAACGGAAGGATTCGAGCTCGAATCTGTTGACCTGTAAGGGAATTAAATTCGAATGCGAATCAATCAGTACAAGAAAGTAATTGAATCCGGATCACATTGCCTAAACATATTCTGGGTCATCTGAACTAGAATTCAAATCTGAAAAATCCAAATCTAAATCCACTTCGATGCGAAGTATTTAAATGGAAATCTACGTGTGAGAAAGAAAATATTAAATCTGAATCTGAATTCAACATTTTCGATATGAAACTAGAAGTTTTACCTTGTTGAAAAACTTCGGAATTATCATTCGATTTTTCTCTTTTTTATTGCCCAAAGTCGAGCAGAAACTCTCTTTATTGCTCATATCCTATAGCATACTTCTTTTTTTAGTGGCCGGGTAAGTTGATCTGTTAGTTGAGTATGTGAAAGAGGGGCAAATGCATTTCTTATTCCATAAAAATTATTTCTTTCGTAACTTTTTCGAAGAGGTGCACGTGCCCGCTGAAGCTCTACTCTCGAAAAGTTTTCATAATTTCAAATTGTCGCAGAATCCACCCACCAATCGAAGAAATTCGGCATACTCGAATCGAGGACGTTAGCCAGATATTACTTCAGGTTGGCGCCAGTCTTTTGTGTTTGTAAATAAGCAATTTCTTCGTCCCTGCTTATGACAGTTATACTGCGAGTAGATACTTGTACTTTATTAATGGAACGCATTCGGTTGGCACCGGAATGATTACCGCAGAACCTTTTGCTCGGGAATGAAATTGCTTCTCGTTCATCGGATGTGGAATATTTACTACATTGTTGACTCTGAGACTGCGTGTTTCCTCTGTACTATTATAATTTGGTGTACTACAGATTGCTTCAACTCGAATTGATTACCACAGGCTTAGTGACTCGGTCAGAGTCGTTTGGCTCACTTCGCTATTCACACAAAATGTATAGTTCAATTTTATTGCAGCTTTTAAATTCCAAACTGACGAATGACTAGAATTTATGTTCCGAAATTATTGAGCATGTGAGCTTGAGCTTTTCAGATCCCGCAAGAGCGTATCCGAATTTGGACAAAGATAACAGTAAATCTGTTGTATCGTGTATTGCTAGGTTGCTGTTTTTTTTTCTTCAATTTCTTTGTTTTTTATTTCATAACTTTTCTTTTTATTGACCGTTTACTTATTTTTATTCACGCCATTATATTAAACTTATTTCTTTTTATATTTCGGTATTTACTGTAATCTCATAGGAACCTTTTGGCCATTTTTTCAATTTTAAGTCATCTAAGGTCATTTCGTTCGTTACGAAGTGATACCGAGCACACGCGTTCTGTTGTCATCTGTCGATCGGAAACTAAACTCACGAATAACTATGGTTAGCTTGTGTCTAGTGCGCCCAAATTCACACCATCAATTCGTGTTTTTCTGAGCCACTAGACCCCCAGTATAACTGTCGAATTTTCGGTACTTCAGTTCTGAAAGAATTGCCAAAAATGAAACTAAAAATTAATAATACAACCAGAATAGCGACTTTCCAGGTCTATGCACCTACCCTCTCGGCCCCCAAGGAAGAAACTAAAGCATTTTATCAAAATCTGGAAGATAGCTGTTTAGCTGAAAAAGAAAAATATACAATTATAATGGGAGATTTCAATACAAAGGTAGGAAGTGATCAGGGGTTAGGGAGTTGTGTAGACGTGCCGATGCTCTGGGCACAACCAACAAAAATGAATACAAAATTGCGAAAATTCACAATGAAGCATAACCTAAAAATCGAGGTGGGAGCACGAACTGCGTCAACATCTCGGACCGAAGTGGTCTAATATGGCAAAGGATAGAATAAGGTGGAGGGACTTGACAGAGGCCTATACCCAACAATGGGCGACCGAAGGGGGGGCCGAAGATGGAGGCACCGTCCACTTACCAATAAACGGAAGTGTCAATATCGCGGACCTAGTTGGGTCACGGCCAATAAATAAAATAAAAAAAAAAGGTAATTTCTGGTCATTTTCTCCCTAAAATGGTCATTTACATCAATTTTGGCGAAGTTCCTTCAAATTCTGAAAATTCTGCTGATTATGAAGAAAATAATTTTTTTCCTTCATTTTGTGCTTTCGTGTGCAATGTAAATAAAACTGAAATTCAATTTTCCAGCATATTGCACCAAAAACTTCCGACGCAAATCTAGCTAGTCAGTTGAGGGATTGAAAATGTATGATTTTTTTTTTCTTTTCAATCGTATATTTCACGTACTATCCTGGGATATTTACATGTTAGGTTGATACAGCTAAATATGACATGTTATACCTGCTAGTTGGCATTCCAGCTAGTAGTATGGTTGAATACGCATGACATGGATCATATGAAGTAGATTAACTTAGTCAGTAGTACGGGTTGACTTTACCAGGATGACAGTGCATTTACTTATGGTTAGGTACGTTGAGCCTAATTAGGATTAGGATCTGAATTAGACAGCTTAATTCTAAGAAATGACGGCGTTGGAGCCGCCGCAAGACTGGTTCCTCGAGTAGTCGTATGGCCAGCGTGTTGACATGTTGATGAAGTCGTTTCTCGTAGGATATGGTTAGTTGCTGGATGGTTTCCTTCACCATTGGAATGTTGAGGTCCTGATGTAGATATTGGTTTGTCAGGTACCATGGTGCGCCAGTGATACGTCGCAGTACCAAGTTTTGCTGGCGCTGTAGGATGTTGATGTTGGCCTTGGCTGCGGTTCCCCATATGGGCGCTCCGTAAGACCATAGCGGACGTAGAATGGTAACGTAAAGTAGGCGTTTATTGGAAAGCGAGAGCTTATTGCTAGCACGAACCATCCAGAATAATGCTCTGAATCGTATTTTGAATTCGTCTCGTTTTTTGAGTATATGTGTGCGCCAGTTCAATTTGCTGTCAAGCGTAAGCCCCAGATATTTTGCGTAGGGTGATGGTACCAAATTCGTATGGTTGATGGTGATGATCGTTGGCGGACAGTTACGTAACGTAAACATTACATAGATAGATTTTTCCGTATTTATTTGGATTTTCCATTTGCGCATCCACTCAGCTACTTTTGAGACTGCATGTTGTAGTTGAGTGGTGGCTGTGTCGTGGTTTACGTGTGACGTGATGAGAGCGGTGTCATCTGCGAATATAGCGAGGTCCGTAGATTTTGTCGTTGGAATGTCAGCAATGTAAATAACGTATAAAAGGAGCCCCAGCACACTGCCATGGGGGACACCCGCTGAGATTGGTTTTGCGGTAGAAGCGGCTTCACCGTAGTGTGCCTCGAACGTGCGGTCTGTGAGGTATGATCGTAGTAGCTTCACGTAGGCTCTTGGAAGGTACTCACTGACCTTGTGTAACTTCGGTCAAAGGCTTGTTTGACGTCAAGGAACACCGCAGGACAGTATTCCTTGTCCTCGAGTGCATTCTGTGGGCGGTATGCAAGAAATTTCCTTAAGGTCGAAATGTGGAAAGGAATTCCTTAAGGTACATTTTAAGGTAAAACTGGTATGCTAAAAAGTACCTTACCTTAAATAAAGTGAAAAAGTAAGGTTTTTTTTAAAGGTACCACGACGGCTACCTTAAGGAGAAAAATATTTCCTTTAATGTAAGTTTTGGTGAAGATATATGTGGTTGCTGACATTAAAAACTGTAATACCTATATTATAAACATTTTTTTTCTTCTTGTTTCTTTCTAATCCTTTTTTCCAGCTGTGGATGTTCTTACATTTGTTTTTTGCTGATTTCTCCCATTTTTCTTCTTGTTTTTTTTTCATCTGGTGTGTGAAATTATTTCTGTTTTGTGTTATTTTTACTGTTTCACATTATTTTTTTGAAATTTATTGTCTTCTGTGATGGAGCAATTAGAGAACTTAAGACGTTTAGAACGCTTACGTGCATTATTTGAGCTTCCACGACGATTCCTTAGAGACAGGACTAATCCGATGGAAGAGTACACGGACATGGAGTTTGAAGGACGTTACCGGTGAATATTATTCAAGTAACATTAAACTGTAGGCACTCCATATATTTCAGTAGAGTAATGACTTCTTTATTTGACAGATTCCCAAAAAATGATATTGTACAATATGTGCTACCCCTTGTTGAGGACTGTTTGCGGCCAAAAAGTAATTCAGGCCAACCTGTCCCAATAATAATCCAGCTACTGGTGGCCTTACGATTTTATGCAACGGGATCCTTTCAAGTAAATAACTTTAGATTAGGTTAGGGTCAACTTAAAAAATGATAATAATTGCATTCACATTTCTTTGATCATTCTAGATTGTTAATGCGGATACGGTTGGATTAGACCAATCCACCATTAGCAGGATTGTGAAGAAAGTGTCGCAGGGATTTTGTAGGCATTTTCAAGGATACGTCAAGTTCCCACGAAATCTACAGCAAGTGCAGCAAAAATTCCTTGCTGTTAAGGGCTTTCCTAGGGTTGT
The DNA here is from genome assembly GCA_031841125.1 of Acanthococcus lagerstroemiae. Lineage (NCBI taxonomy): Eukaryota > Metazoa > Arthropoda > Insecta > Hemiptera > Eriococcidae > Acanthococcus > Acanthococcus lagerstroemiae. Next base: position 27,350,156 of record CM063113.1, on the reverse strand, counting down.
AGGGTGCATAGATTGCACCCACATACCTATACAATGCCCAAATCAGGAAATGGGTGAACGATACCGCAATCGGAAGGGGTGGTTTTCGATGAATGTACAGGCAATATGCGGCCCAGATTTTATCGTATATGACTTGGTCACTAGGTGGCCAGGAAGTGTACATGATAGTCGCATTTTCGACAATTCTGGGGTGAAATTAAAATTTGAGCAAGGAATTTTAAAAGGTAAGTAAATTTTGCAATTACAGTAGAACCTCGATTATCTGACCTCTGTTATCCGGCTTCTCAATTATCTGACCAAAAAAATGCATCCAACTTCTTTTGATTAACTGAACAAAAAAAGTCAGATAATGTTTTATTATCCAACTATTGCAAAATTTTTGATCAAACCTATGCCAAATTACCATTTTCATCTTTTATAATACAAAGTTTTATTGCAAAAAAAAAAAAAAAAAAAAAAAAAAATCAGAGAGCCAAAACAAAAAGTCTGATGACTTGAGTTCCCCCCCCCCCCACTGGCTATGCATATGAAATCGATTATCCGACTTTATTGCTTATCCAACCTTCTCCCACCCCAATTAGGTCAGATAATTGAGGTTCTGCTGCACAAGGTTTATATAAGTTAGAAACTAACTGAAATGGGTGTGTTTATTCATATAGGACTGCTGCTAGCTGCTAGGAGACAGCGGTTATGCGCAATCCACCTACCTATATACCCCAGTATTAAACCCGGTTTCTCGAGCGGAAATGCGGTACAACAGGGCGCACATCGCTACGCGAAATTACATTGAAAGGTTTGTGTTTCTTCTGATTATCAACAAATATCTTCTTACCACTAAACAGTACAATTTACTTTTTTTATTCTTGTTAACAGAACATTTGGTATCTTAAAAAGACGTTTTGCTTGTCTGTCAAAAAAAATGTCTCTCAAGATTGGAACCACGTTATCCGTAATAACAGCATGCGTGATTCTCCACAACATTTGCATGAAACGAAATTACGGTGTGGAAGAATTTGATCTGCCTTTGGAAGAAGAGGAGGATGCAGAAGAAGTTGCGGTACCTGGTCCTATAAACCGCACAGCAAGGGCTATTAAAACCGCGTTCATCAATGCACACTTTAACCGATGAAGTGCACAAATAATTTTATTGTATAATGTAGTTTTCTTCTATCCACTTTTTTATATTTAAGTCCTGCTTCCTTTGTTAATTTTATTGTATATAATAATGCAGTTTTCTTCCACGTTTGTAGATTTAAGCAATGTTTTATACGTAATAAATTAATGTATAAATGAATACGTAAATACAGATGAACTTGCTCTGCTATTTGGTGTGACCAGTCACAAAAAATGAAGATTTGCCAGCTGCATTTATATGATGTCAGATAATATCATCTCTCAGCTCTCTCATAAAATTGTTAAATAGACGAACATCTGGAAGAAAAATTTTGAATTTTTATTGAAAGTAATAAAACGCTACAACAAACACACGCACACAAAAGTAACAAAAACTTAACAATTTACGGCTAATAAAAAATTTAAAATACAATCACAAAAACCAGAGTCTTTAAGCAAAATAACAACTAGTGAAATAGCAACTACTTGTACGTACACTGTTGATTGCTTTTGCTGAGGTAGTACTCTTTTTTTGCTCTTGCGGCAGCCATCTTTTCATGAAGTAATTTAACTTTAAGTTCATGTTCTTCTGCTACGCACTTCTTATGCAAACTATAAACTTCTTCATAATAAGAACATTTTCTTTTTCTGCGATTTGGCGTAATGGCAGAACTGAGAGGATCCTTAATAAAACCATTCAAATTCTCAATTGATTTTCATTCTCATTATCATTAATTTTTTATAATTACATTGTTTTGTTATTCACTTACTTTATCATCCTCATACACTTCCTCGATGTCATCTTCATTACTCTCTGTATTTTTATTTCGAATACTGCTTGTGCGTGCAGTTGAAGCTTTTGTAGTAATGGTACATGTTTCTGCTTCCGTTTCAGTAGGAGTAATTGAATCCAGTGTGAAGGTTTGAAGTAACTATGCATAATAAACAAAATCATTGTTGAAATGTTATATATGTAGAAATGACATACTTGCACACTGAAAATATCCTAGAATAATTTAGACTTACAGGTATGAAAGTTGATGCAGTTTCTGCTGTTCCCATTGCCAGGCAAACTGCATCTGAATCTATAGTATTCACGTGCTCAACATCGACTGCACAATCTAATAAAACATCTACCGCAGGATCCTCATCGACACTTTTTTCAACTACGCCACCTCCAGTTTTCATAGCCGCTTTCTTGGCTGCTGCTAGTTCTTTTTTGCGTTCTGTTTTCAAATTATCCCACAACTTCTTCAACTGTTTGATGTCACGCTACAAAAATTATCATATGAAGTAGAATGATAGCCCGGAGTAAAATAATACAGCATATTCGGTACTTATACATGACAAAGCTATGCAGTGGCAGATAGGCATAGGGTCACTTAGAGGGTTAGAAGTGACTTATAAGCAATTTTTATAGCTGGATAGCAATGGAAACATGGATTGTATTGTATTAGTAATTTGTGAATGCAGGCAATATTGTTCTATTTGTCAAAAAGTTCTGCACCAGTGCTGCCCTTTCCACACTTACGCTACAGGAAAAAAAAAAGGCGAAAAAACGAGATCACACCTAATTTGTGGCGGCTATTTTTCTGCTTTCCCCCCAAAATCCGACCAGAGTAATGTAGTGGCAACACAGGATAACAAGATTTCGTGATTTTACAATCGAAATCTCGTCATCTGGTCGAATGGTTGCATACCTAAAAAAATATAACAAAAAACGACGTAGCAGGTACCGTCATCTACCCTTTCGGACCATATGTGGACACAATCAGCAATCCTCTCTTTCTGGAATGCAATATAAAATACTGTCTTTGCTTTCTTTTTCCCAAAGACAACACACTACCCTATGCATACGACAATAGTGTATACACCAGAAAAATATCTGCAGTACTGCCTTAAGCCTGGTCATCCAGACGATACATTTACTTGCACCAATTTTACTTCAGTGATAGTTTGCAATTAGCGAATGCAAAACTGACTGTGTGGATGTAAAATTACTTTGTTTTATATAAACAAACAATAATTAACAGTTAAGTGAACTATCTTGGCACCAATATTGGGAAAAAAAAGTTGGTGCAAGTAATATGTACGTAGTACGTCTGTATACATTAAAATAAATTAGAAAATTTGTAAAATTTTGATTTTTATTTCTTCAGTTATTTGTGCAGCAAATCCCATATAGAGATCCTGAATGACCAACGTTCAAATCATATTATTAGTCAAACTTTTAAATGAGAATGTGGTTTTTTCCCGCAGTATAGGCGCTTCATCATTGTGAATCATTTTTGAATTATTTAAATGGAAAATCTTCTATTTCAAGAAATCGGATAATTTTTATCACAGTTTATCGAAAATGTTAATCTGCCCTTTTTAAATAGAACAAGTTCGAGTGTTATCAAATTTTGCGGGTTTGCACTAGAACAGAACCAAAACCTTAGGTCCAAGATAGAACTGAACACAACAGACCTGTAAAATCAGTGCTGCACTGGAACTGCACCAAAACCAGAACTCTTGAACTAAACACGAACCTTCCTCAGGCAGTACTAGGGCATCACTAGGGTCGCACTATTTTGACGAATAGAACAAAGCTAATGCAGTATTTATCATTTATAGGTAGTATCTATTGTTTCAAGTTCATGTTAGGTAGTTGTAAACATATCAGATTAAATTCATCACTATATTCTCTACAGTTATGAAATCGATGATTTTGCTCAATGCAGTCTGTTACGTAGGCATCTGTATTTACCTGCAAAGAGGAAGGATTCCCCTTAGGTACGACGGAGGAGTTCTTTTCAATTTTTATGTATACATCCAACGGATATTTTTTTAATGTTAAAAGATCTATTTTTTGATTAATCAAACCATCCTCTAGGAAAGCTTCAAGAAAAAATGATTACAAAATACTTATAAATTTTCCAATAATAATCGTAGCTTATATTTTTCGACGTGCTTAAAATACATTAGTTTGTACAGGCTGTGTATAAAAGATTCGCTCGGGTCTTCAAACGAATGTGTATTCGATATTATGTAGTTATTAAAGTAGCTGAACCTTTGGGGAAGAAAAATAACAGCTGTCAAATATTTAATTACTGACGAAGACATAAAGAAAAAAGGGGTTTACAGTTACCTAGAATAAATATAGCGATTTTCATTTTTCGATTCCAAAGACATTTGACATCATGATAATGTATCTCAAAATATAGTTGAGCGTAATTTGTTGGAAGATACAAAGACGACGGAAGCATTGTAAAAATTAGAGTAAAACGGAAATTATAATTAACACGGACACTTAGTCAGTCGACGTCTATCATTAAATAATCAACATCGAGAGTTCCCAGATGGGGAGTAGAATGTGGATAACAAGAAGAAAATTATAACTGTCCGGAGAGGAGAGACAAACTGTAGTGAAGTTGGGCGAAATAACTTACTCGATATTCCTCGATATGAATCGAGTTACCAGCAGGAGTTACCTATGCTGAAGTTGAACGGAAAAAAATGAAACAGCTTCCAGCGAATTACGAATATTTAGATTAGAGTTATCATGAAAGACGTCTACGTCTATCATTAAATAATCAACATCGAAAGTTCCCAGATAGTGAGTAGAATGTGGATAACAAGAAGAAAAATATAACTGTCTGGAGAGGAGAGACAAACTGTAGTGAAGTCGAGCGAAATAACTTACTCGATATTCCTCGATATGAATCGAGTTATCAGCAGGAGTTACCTATGCTGAAGTTGAACGAAAAAAAATGAAACAACTTCCAGCGAATCACGAATATTTAGATTGGAGTTATCATGAAAGACGTCTATGCTCGAATGCCCGATGGGCCTATCCGCCAAGCATGTTTATATGAAGTACTTACTTTTGTAAAGCCTTCTATTCCATTAAACTTATTCAATAGTCTAGTCCAGGCTTCATTTTTAAGCTTCATGGAACTTGCACTACAGCCTTCTGTTTTAGATTCCCAAATACATTTTTCTCGTTTCAGCAGCTGCAGAAATGTTTCTTTTTCTTCTGCAGTAAAATTTTTCTTTTTCCTACATAAAAATGTCACGATTAAAAATTCATCTCAACTTTCCTTAGTGTTAGCAGATATGCACTTGTCTTACCCAACACCGGCGTCTTCTTCAGCAGCCATCCCACGATAATTACAACAAACATAAGATACTTTGATGAATATTATACTTCAAATGAAGGAGGTCATCATCGTTAATTAATCGCATAACAATTATTTTAATAATATCTATAATACAAATAAAAGTGTTCCAATGTTTATTCCATTCTTGTGTGATTATAATCTGGTATTAAAATATTGGCTTTCGAAATAAAAAATTCTAACTTGTATTATCACAAACGTTCCTGATTGGTTGATATCGGCTTAAGCATTTGGCACCATCGCACGTTTTAACCTTCCTTAACGTTTTTAAGGTAATTTTTTAGCATACCAAAGTAAGGAAATCTTAAGATAAGGAAAATTTTAACATACCATTTTTCCTTACAATTTTCCTCTTCGGAAAGATACCTTTTCTTTAAGGAAATCTTAAGGAAATTTCTTGCATACGGCCCTGTATTTTGGTTGTGACACGATGAATTTGTTCAACCGTAGCATGTTTGGCTCGAAAGCCAAACTGTTGAGGCGGAACGATGCCCAAGTCGTCAATGATTGTTAGTAGACGCGGATGTAGAAGCTTCTCGAAGATTTTTGATAGCGTACTAAGTAGCGAGATTGGACGGTAAGACGTTAACTCGTTGGTAGGTTTGCCCGGTTTCGGTATCAAGATAATTTTCGCTTTCTTCCAGATCCGTGGAAAATACGATAGTCGCATGGACGCATTATAGATGTACGTTAAGAGTACATATACCTTCTTCGGGCATTGTGCGATGATATTAAAATGTATAGTAATGAGTATTTTGTAAAGAGGGAAGCCCCCCCCCCCCAAAAAAAAAGGACGACTCGGACCTATGTTCGAGGAAATGACGGGTCTGTCATAGATGATTTTTTTGTGACTTGTCTTAGTAAATTTTTTCTTGCTACTCACGAGAAAGTGAACTAGTGTCGGCCCTAGTGCTAAACACCTCCGGAGCAGAATTCTGGATGTGACTCTGAGAATCACTGCTCTGCTCGCTTTACGTAATTAGTATTTTGGTGCCGCTTCGAGTGCACTCGATGTAATAGAGGAGACCTCCGGCGGAAAAACACTTTATAAATACTTTCAGACCTTCCGCCGTTTTTTTTTTCTCTCGATTTTCGGCGATGCACGCAGCCGAGGCGTTGTTCGCGTCACTCGGCGCAAGTGAAAAGCGGCTTCGAGCTTCACCCTCGAGTGGAGCCATTCAGCGTTTCAGGCACTACGCTGTGTCGTTTATTCGGTATAAATCAAAACACCATTCAACAGTATATTTGCTCAGTCGGCATAAATCATTCCTGAATTAGCGATAAATTTTTATACGAAATGGCCGTTTGTTTTCGCGATAGGAAATTCATTTTCTCCTTTTCGACGGCTTACCCTTATTTTCTTTTAGCGCCCGCAATAAAATGGGTCGCTACGTTTTGAATGGAACCAGTGAAATAGAAATTTAAAAAAAAAAAGAGAAAAAAAAAGAGATAGACGAGAGTGGAAGTGCCCAATGACTCGCTTCGACATGATCATGGCAAACGCGGTGTAAGCCAATCTCCGGGGAGGACACGATGCGCGATGAATGGAAATCACTTGATTAAGAAATTCGTGTTCACGTTGCTGGAACTTACAAAGCCGGTTGCACTGAGCGGAAAATGAATTTTCCGTTGTGGAAATGAAGCTGCACCCTATGTGGAGGCGTATTTTGATAGATCCTGTCCCATCAGAATTTGGCATTGTCAATACGAGCAGATACCGGAGGATAGTCATGCGAGTAGACCCGATTGCTTATTCCAAATCTGGTTCCTGATTTCACCTTGCTCTGACTGAGTGTCCATGAATGGTCTATAAAATTCACTTAGAAAGTTATTTTTGCTGTTTTCAGGTATATTGATACAGCTTTCATGAAAAAAAGTTTCTAATCCAATTTTTACTATCTACAATTGTATTTCAAATCGCAGGTTTTAAAATTCAATATACGCCTATTACCTGTTCAGTCGACCTATAGGTATACAGCGAAATAGGCCTAATGTTCAAACTTTCGCTATTACTGAACAAAAATATTATTTCTAGTCCAGTTGCTGCTCTCATTTTGGATTTGGCATTGAGGTCTTCTGCCAGTCTTTTTATCACCTTGAAAGTCGGATTTCGGAGTTACCCCGAAGGTCGATAATTTATATAGGGGAAATACATCTACCGAAGGGCTTGTAATAGTTCAACTGGTTTTTGTCGCCCGTGTTGTGCAGAAGGATGATTTTTGATTCCTTCCATTGCTTCGGAATTACTTCCTCCGCGATAACCTTGTTGAACAACGTAGTCAGTGGCCCGGCTAGTATCTCCGAAAAATCCTTCAAGGTTTTGTTGTCTATGCTGTCGGGGCCAGACGCTTTTCCGATTTTCAAGTTTTCCAATGTAATTTCGACTTCGTGCGTCAGGAACTGTGGGAACGAATTTTCGGATGGTAATAAGCTGCTTCCCTTTCGGATTTTTCACAGGTCCGTTATGACGTTCGAAATAGCCGTAAAGTTCTTCATAGAATTTTGAGGCCACCAGAAGGATGTCTTCCTTGTTTGTCTCTTTCACGCCTGCTTTGTTGAGTAGGCCGACTGTTAGGGGTTTTCCTTAGCAGAGCTCTCTTTTTAACTTTTTGGTGGACCATGTGCTTTCGATGATTTCTCGGATTTTCCTTGTTTCAAAGACTCGGCAGTCGTTCCTTATATTTGTATTTATGACGCCTATAAGCTGATCATAGCTCTCCTGGAGGTGTACATTTCTATACTCCGTTTTCCATTTTGCAGTTTCCCACGTGGGTAATTCATTCGCCAGTCTCTGTTTATGTACTGGTATCCCTAGCTTTTTTATTTGTTTTTTAAAGTTTTTTGCATATTTTTTGAGTTTTGGTCTTGGCGGGATTTGCAGGATGCATCTGCTCTCTCTGTGGTCTGATAAGAATTCAAACAATATTTCCCAAAATTTGCATTTTCACTTCGGAAAATTTTAAACCTCACATTTCCGTAAAATGAGCTTTTTGAGTACTCAACGTTTGAATTCCTCTTCTCCGTCGAGTTTTTCACCTAGCAGACTCGACAAGGACTTGTTGGAAAGGTAGTTCTCTCTAGTTTACGATTGTAGGTACTGTGCTTAATTCCAGACCGACAACTATGTCCCTTTTTTCATGGACGTCCACATATTATAATATGTATGTACGTATTTTAAAAAATCGACACATCGTCACGTCATTGTGTTCAACCTGACTTGGCAACTCCGGGATTCCTTTCAAACTGAATTTTCTAATCCCTCAGCCTATTCTCATTCCGAAGTAGCTACACACACACACACCCACACACACACACACACACACACACACACTCCTTCCTTTCTTTCTGTCTAAAATGCATCGGCCTCTGTAAAAAAAAGTCAGTCGATCACCTATAGTCAATCTCGTCATCAGCTCTCATCCACCGTCGCTTATGTCTTTCGTGCCTTACCGTTTGTTTTCTTTTCTTTTTGTAATCCTTAAGGGCTCCAAGGTGGGGCCCGTTAGCTACTACTGCCGCATAAAAGAAAAATATGGTCAGAGAAATATTAAAAATTAAAAATTAAGGACTAAGAAATGAAATTGAAATTAGCAATACAGTTTCCGGTAGTTAAAGTGAAGTCCTCAACAGAGTGAATAATTTCTATCCATATGTAAGCAACCAACTCACCCTATTTTCTTCCATCTTTTCGAGACTGAATATAAGAAGCGTATCCGGGAATTTGATATTGATTTATTTCCTCTGGTTCGATCCAGGTTTCTGTTAGGATGATGAGGTGATAGGGAGTCTGTAAGGCACTCAATGTAAGAAGGAATTGATCAAAATTTTTCCGGAGACTTCTAATATTGAATTTGATTATTTTTAAATTTTCAAGTTTGTTATCCATGAAAGTCTGAGGTTTAGTACCAAAGGCTGACGGGTAAACCATTGGACATGGCGAAGCCCCCCCAAGGGTCCGATGGGGCAGTCCGATGGAAGTCCCCGTAGGATCGGACTTTCCAGAGACTCAGGTCAACATGGATTGCTCTCTACCTATGCCGAGAGGGGTAGACCGGGGTCCCTGGCGGTTGCAGCTTCTGGAAAAACCGAGCCTGCAGCTCGGCCAGTGACCACGTCGCAATCCATCTCCGCCACCGGCAGGGACTCTGTAACGGAGGTGTTCATGACGTGAGGTAGACTACTGGAGGAATCACAATTGCGGAGTGTGGTGCTGGCATTTTCCATTTAGTTTGAGTTTGACATTGGGCCTGTGCTTGCTCTAACAGCTTGGAGTGGTACTGTTCGAGCCAATCTAAGGATTACACTATAACAGCCCTATCTCCAGGTTGCTGTCTAATGTACACTTCGGTGTCGCGTACCCAGGTGTGCGCTATAGGCCCATCGTAGCGAAGGTCTCGCGCTTTGGCAGCCAACAGGGCCCTTTTTCTGGTCAGGTGGTCCTCTGCATAGATGGGTGTTGCTGTCTTCTCTCCAAGGTGTGCCGTTGTCAGTTTCAGTTCCTTTACTTTTGCCTGGAACGCTGACTTGGCAGTGCGTCGAACGAATTTTATGATGACTGGCCGATGACTGTCATTTTTCCTTTTCGGCAGCCGATGGTATGCCGAAAGTTCCATCTCAGGGTTTGGAATCCCAACCGCGGCAACAAGGTTAATAGCCTTGGCTTTGGTGTCTTCCTCGGTCTCTTTCACGCTCTCCAGCACACCCTTTAGGATGACGTTTGATTTTCGGGAGTATGGTTCGAGATCATCTAACCTATCCTCCAGGTATTCATTGTGTTGTTGTAGGCTAGAAATGTGTTGTGCCTGTGCTCTGATACTGGCTTCAGCACGAGCCAAACGTTCCGTTAGTAGGACTATTTTGACCAGTGAGTCGTTGACAGCTTCAAACTTACCATCGATTTCGTCAGCAAGCTCCTGCAGGGTGCGTATTGGTTTTCGCTTCTTAAGTATGGCCTGTTGGAGGTTGTCACCATCACCCCTTTCAACTTCGTCATCATCGTCAGGTGCTCCTCTCTTAGTCCCTGTTGAGGATGCGCTTTCACCTGCACAAGTTGGGCACACCCACTCTTTCTTTCTTTGAGGCAGCATTTTCCCTCCACACTGCCGGCTCCATGTTTACACAGCCTGGATGGAATGATTTCCGGCATAGCTTGCATACTGGCTTAGATTTGGTGGGAGAGATTAAAGTTGTACGCAGTTACCGCATGATGGAGGTGCCCTGCAGGTTGGACACCTCCACTCTTTCTTTTTCGGTGCGCTTTTTGCACGGTGTGTGGACTCCTGTAGTCCGGAGCATACACCGAAGCAATACGCAACTTTGCATCCATAGCATGCCACAAAGTCCCTTCCCAAGTTAGCCTCACAAGACCCACACACTGGCATTCTGAAGATGGAGACGTAAAAGGGTTCCGGCAACTCACAAATTTCAGCTAGTGCTCCCTGCGGATCTGTCTGTAACTAGGTGCGTCGGACCGCACACTCTATTGGTTTTTGTTGCGCGGTGTTATCAGCTCAACACCTCGCGCGACTGTTCCCGGTTTCGGAAAAAAACAGTAATAAAAAATTACCTGCGGCTTGCAGAGAAAATCTTATACCAGGAACAGACGCCCCGAGTAAATCCGCTTCCTTCAACACAAAGATCACTATTTAAGTCCGCTGATTACTTCGTTAGTCGCGTGTTTCGTGAACGTGTAATAATAAAGGTTCTATGAAATAGTCAAGTTGAATAAACCCCCTCCCATCTGAAGGAGTTTGCGAGAGTAAGTATCTACAACATTCGTAAACTAATACAGACTCATTGATAGACCCACGTGTGAGAAAAAAACGAAAGATGAGAAAGAAAAAAATACTTATTAACATTTTTTTATTAAGAAATTTATTTTAATAAGTTTGAAATTTATATTTTTGATTCTTTTAAATAAGGTTTAATAAAATTAAATTTAAAGAAAATATTATATATTTTTTTAAATAAAAATTTTTAAATCATATATATATATTTTTTAAATTTATTAAATTTAAAAATATTCGGATGTTGAAGTTCAAAATCAATAACGATATAGACAAAAGAAATTGAAAACTAAGAATAAATATTCTTCGATATTACAGTTATAATGGATAACACAAGGAACACAATAAAAAGAGGTATCTTTTTATAACACAGGTGATAACGTAATTAGTAACTTTCGAGAAAAAAATAAAAATTTATGCCTAATGCATTACAGTGATTTTCACAAACAGGTTGAACCGAACACTAAACAATTCTCGTGCTTAATTAATTCGTAATGAAAATGTACAAAATGAAAGACGTCTTCTAAATTGTATTTTTCCATCAACTGATGACGAGACTTGAACGAGAATAATTTCAAGTATTTTTTGGTACTGTAAACACAAGAGAAAAGGAAAAATTATTCATAAGATAAGGAAGGAAAAGAAAATTTGTTTGCAAACAATCGATTACGAATATACGAGTGTTACAAGTTATTTTCTTGTAACGAGTTCTTCAGAAAGACGTTCGCTTTGAATATTCATTTGGGCGCTTTATCAACGCATTTCTCTCTACTTTCTTTCTAAATCGCTACATTCAACTAGTTCCCTCATACCACATTTGTGTAAGGAGATAAATTCATCTTCAATTACTTTCTTTCATATGGTCCAGAAGACTAAATTTAGAAGTAGAGAAGAAAGTTCTAATATTACTAGTAACTGTGAAAATGCCTGAGTACAAGATTGAAATCACTTTTTTTCGTGGAAATGACCTACAGAGAAATTTTAGAGCTGAGTACTTTTGGGAGTATTGTCAACCTGCTTCTGCCTTGCTGAACTGTCCTAAAAACTTCAATTATGATACCAAAAAAATTACTCTTTTTTCGATTTCCCTGGTCTTTTAGAAATTCCGTGGAATTCACTGGTCCATTCTTGTGGACGATCACGACAAATAATCCGAGTGTAATCAATCAAACTCGACGCGATAGCTATTTGACTTATGCGGTTAAATTGGTCGCAGACATAAGAGTATCTTGATCCTAACTTATCAATGAACTCTTGAAAGGATTCGTTTAGATCGTCTCCTTCTTCTATAAAAAGTTGAAAACACGTAAGCCACTTTAATAAACGAATATCATCACATGAAATGATTAGCTAAGTACATACCATCAGTGTCATCAAATTGTTTCGGACTTGTTGAATCTATAGAATTTGGATTCGAGTCTACCAGCCCCGGCTCATTGAAATTTGTTGGCCTTCGCCAATAAGTGACAGTCTTCATCAGGGACATTTAGGCCCTCGAACGGGTTTCAGCGACCCTTTGGAGTACATTTACAGGTGTATAGGTTAAAGTGGGGTGGTTCTGAATATGCTCTGGAGGTGAGGTGAGTCTCTGTAATTAATGCTATATCGATCCCCTCTTGATTGAAGAATTGGGTGAGTTCGTTTTTACGTGTTGAAAGACCATTGGGTATTCCATGCTAGAATTTTTGACGTTTGACTTGGATGGTTACTCGGAGCAGGAACACTCATTTTGCTAGGAAAAAGATCGTATTCATTAACTGAGTTAGCAGTTCTAGGACCTGAGCATTTTGACGGATCACGTTTTCCATCAGGAGTTCTAGCTTACTCGTGGCTGGTTGTGATGGTTGAATTAACGGTAGTTGGTTCGATGCTATTTCATAGTGGGTATCTCCTTGCGTACTAGAAGAAATCCGCCCAGTGCCTTTCTTCAGAGGAGGCTTGTTGGATTCCTATTTGTCACAGCCCCGGTAGTTAGCAGTATGGTCACCTCCACATAACCCACGTTTCGGTTTATCATCAGCCGTTTTGGTGCATTTTATTTTTCCAAGAGCATTTTTGAGCTTGTACAATCTATTTTCCCCTGTCAGACCTTTAGTATTGAAATATAGCCATTCAAACCTGGTGTTGCTGTCCTTTTTTACCCTTATTTTCATTTTTAGAGGGGCGAATTTCTTCTTGGGTGGGTGTTCAGCCTTAGTTCCTCACGATGGCTGAGTTCGGCTTGAGGAGGTAAAAGTTGGAATAACGATACATGAAAATCGTAAGAGAGTCATTGAGACACGGTGCGCAAATTTTTATTACAGGTATCATTTTTACGTATATATTTTACATTCTACGTACATTTTTACTCATTCTACACATTCCATCGGTAAAACGTGAAATGCTCTATTCTGCGCGTAGAATTCCATTCTTGATTGCCAGTTGGCTTCGCGCTCGTGCTCGTCCGCGAGCCGAGCAGAAGCCGCGTGAAAATATGATTTATTTCGCTCTCGAAGACGTGCAGTAAACGCTGAAAGGGCTCTCTGTCACAGGTACGCGAGTATAAAATGAATTTATTATCAAGCATCTTCTACCTTGGCGCTTTCGAGTAAGCGGACAAGGACTGGAATGAACTCGATATACACTATTTATAGTCGTTCCATATCGCGTGCATTTTGACTATATATGTGGAAGGCGCTTCTGCGAGTGCGGAAAAACGCTCGAAAAACTCCTATCGACGCTGAAGCCTTTCCGCACTCCGTGGGAATGAAGCAAGCAGAAGATTCGACTCCTTTTGCTCTTCCGCGATCGGTTCAATTTGAAAGTGTGTGTAGACGGTATTTGCTCCTCATTTCTCTTTTATTTTTCCGGGTTTATTTGCCGACACGAAGGATGCTTCAAAGGGTTATTATTCGGCTTTCACATTCGACGAGCGAACGAGGCGCAATATCGTTTGACAGAGACACAAGCGTAAATAGAAATTGCGCGACGCATTTCGTGAACGGTGTACACGTTGTGCCTAAAAGTCGAAATTTACTAGTTAACGTATTAGGCAATGATTTTGCCCAGGTCGCCGACTCGGCAAACGATTTTCCGAGTTTGTGAACTCAGCAACTTATTTCATCAAGTTTGCTGTGCTGATTCGGCTACAGTCAAAATGGTGACGAAGATACTGTGAAGTGGATGTGGTTTTTGGTTCGTAAAAGGTTATGAAACAATTATTCGAACTTCTAATGGCCCTCAAATGATAAAAATTGAACGATAATGCCAGAAAATGTGGCGTAAGGTGGAATGCAAGGATACAGAAACTTCAGAAACGAATGAAATGTTGCCTGTGGAATCAGGAGCACTGCGATACAGCCAGCCGCACTAGCAGAAAATAATGGCGATAATGCGCGTGCAGTGAAAAACAAAAAAGTGAAAAATTGCTGTTGAGAATGTCACAACACTGTCACCGTGTTTAGGGGAAATGGATATGATCGCTGAGGAAACTAAAGCGAATAAATGTTGGAGAAATGATGTTTATTCCCAGGGTCATGAAGAAAAAATCAGTGCCCTAAGCAATGATTTTGCTGAACTTAGTGGTAGGTACATTAGGAGGGCGACGGAGAGGGTTTTGGTGACTCAAAGTCTAAAAGTGTTCTCTTGGGTTGTACGTACCAGTGTTTAGAATTTACAGTATATTTTTGCCTACCAGTCCAACTGTCCATGAAAATTTAGTTTTTCAAACATATTATCCGGGGTCAAATAATTTATCTTGAAATTCGTTTAGAATCAGCCAGCACTCATACACGTTTCGTCAAAATCTCGTTAAAACTTAGATTTTTCCAAAGGAGCGGATCAAATTTTCATGGCTCATTCAGATTATGAACCTCTAAACGGTCCACTGAAAAACTCGGGAAAATAGTATATATGGGTCTTTTTGACCCATATAACTTAGAAATGTGCAGAAGGCTTTCAAATAAAGCTAGACGTTTCATGTTCGGATGGGTGATTCGTAAAATCATTTCGTACCGATTTTTGTCTAAATTTTGCTGTAACTCTTAATCTGAGGGGGCAATATATATTTATCTGTTTCTCAACTTACAAAAAACAAAGGCGAAAACTGAACGACCAAAAAAGAATATAGTGAAGGATAATTTGAGAAATGTATCTCTACTAACATACCTACTCGTCTGAGGAGTGAACTGATATTTGCATATTTTTAAATTTGAAGGGGCCAAAATAGGAATCTATTTTTCACTTGCAAATTTCTGACTGCGAAAATTGAACAAGTAAAAAGAAACATAACGGATAACTAGAGAAGGAAATATCTCTCAATATTACTTCGCGCAATGCATGGATGAGCTACACTGTAAAGCAAATTGCATACATTGCAGAGGCTGTACTTTTTTGTCTTCCCGGAAGTGTCTTACAAAGTTCCAGTATTCCAAAACTGAATTCTGGTGGACACCCTGTTACTCGTTCTGAACGTTTCCTTTTAGAATAGCTCTCTGGATTTGCTGCTAGTTGCACTCACCCCCACTTTTCAACCCTTTAAACAATTAATTTTTGAACCATGAAACTGTTCAGCGTCGTTGACCACAGTTGCCAATATTTGGTAAGTTGTCGGAAGATGGTCAGCCATTTCTTGGTATTTCTTCCTCAAATCCGCCTGTTGCTGAATCAGTGGAGAAACGAAACGTTTTATCGACAGTAGCATTGTTGCCACATTCATGATCTTGGAAAGATTATTGTCCAATTCTGGATTGGGCAGTTATAACTTATAGCACAATACGTGTTCGTTCGCGTTTGTTGGCTGAATTCGAAGAAAATCTATAACCTAGGTATCCTACAAAAAAAGTCGAAAAAATTTATAACAGCGGGTTTTTTGCGGGAATGTGTTCAAAATTAAAATTTTTTGAAAATCTCAGGTACTTCAATGTTATAAGTTGAAAACTGTACCTTAATGATATTTTATCGTGCCCCAACGTTTGTTTATAAGTATGTGAGGGATTGCAAAAGTATTTTGACACAGTCGCACCCCTATCCGAGGGCTGGACCATTTTGATATTACCGAAGCATTCACATGTATATAATATGTACGCGTATCACATCAAGGGAAAATGTTTATTAATAAAATTTTATACTGTTCAAAAATTTTAAATATCATCAAAATATAATGGCATCAGTTGTTGGGCTAAGGTTAAGATTGAACATCGTCAGTGTCGCTTTCTTCCTCAGATGAGGGCATACTCAACGGTACACAGCTTTTTCCATTACAATTTTGGCACGATTGGAAACAACTCAAACCTGTAACCAATAAAAATAATATTTTTGTTAAATTAAATGATGTGAAATTTAAAAAAAACATTTTGATGGGTAGATACAAACCTAATCTCTTACAAGTACACTTTCCTGAGCATTCTTTTTTACACTTGCAGAAAATCGTCTTTAGAACATAGTCTGGTGCGCAAAGTTTTGAAGTTGTGACCGGGTATAGAACACCTTCAATCATTTTCCAACCATTTTCCAAAGGATTTACTCTACCACCTAACCATGTCTGTATTTGAAGGTATACTCGTTTCAGTTGTTCGATGGGCACATGCATTTTAAATCGACGTCGCGACTTTTACCTAACGAACAGAATTTTGCATTGATGGTGACGCAACTTGTTAATGCAATTAATTTCGGGTGGTGCATTATAAAATTTCAATACAATCCGTTTTCCATGCTCAAAAATATCTGCTGTTGAAGAGTTCGATTTCTCGAATATTTTTATGTCGTTTTGTAGCAGGCCGTAATTTTTTGTAAAGAACTTCAGCGACGAAATTTTTCCTTTTCGGAAGAAACTGGAGGTCGAGTCGCAGTCAGTGAATGCGTGAAAGAACAGAAGCATTCGTTTCATTCGGAGGCTTGTCTTGGAAGAGTACATCTCCTTTTCTTTTTGTCCTTTCCCTGGTTTGAGAAAATACAAGAGTTGGCTTCGAGGGGTCAATGGTTTCAGCAGCACAAGCAAGTCGATTTCTTCACCAACTACGACCACTACTTTTTCGGTGGATTCATCTTTTCTGATAGTTAGATGTGTAGATACCATCTTCTTTTCTAATTTGACTCCCAACCCGAGCCCTGGAATCCGCCCTTTCGAACATTACTTAAGAGACGTCGAGAAGACTGTTAGGGCTGTCTTAGCCCTCTGCTCGTCTTGCCGAAAAACCGGCCTAGGTCGTAAGGTAGCGAGTTGCTACGTGGACTCGAACCCGGGATCTCCAGATTCCGAGACTAACGCACTATCCACTCAGCCAGCCAGACCCCTGTCTAGATACTCGTACTATCTGATCTTCTTCTTCTTCAGACACCATCTCCGCGATGAAGTTTAGCAGGGGTGGATTATCCCTTTCTGGCGTAGGAAGCGAGATCAAAATTGGCGCACTCACGATAATGCGAGGCACTATACCGCCCTGCGTTTGTGTTGAAAAATTTTTCTCGCCCCCT
Source organism: Acanthococcus lagerstroemiae (assembly GCA_031841125.1). Classification (NCBI taxonomy): domain Eukaryota; kingdom Metazoa; phylum Arthropoda; class Insecta; order Hemiptera; family Eriococcidae; genus Acanthococcus; species Acanthococcus lagerstroemiae. The sequence goes on along the minus strand of CM063113.1, from coordinate 27,332,644 downwards.
AGTGGCACCCTTCTTTTCTCCGCGCCCCTAAGCAAATACTCCCCGTGCTCACGTGTTAATCTGCCCTTGAAGATTGGGTGATCCATAATATAATGCTACACTAGAAACGGCTGGACCGATGAACAATTATTGAACCACCGTCGTGCGTCCCTCATCCACGAGTTCTGTCTTCTGCCAATGAAATATTTTCCCGCTATCTTTCCCTCATCTTTCCCTCTATCCGCAGTCTCAGAAACTCATATCTTTCCCCCCGTAAGATAGGACTGAGATAGGATAGCTTTCTTGCCTACGTCAAGCGCAGTACCTAAGTCTGTTTCTTCATTGTTCTTTGGGCTTCACTGTTGATTATTTTCTGCGTCCATGTTGTCCTTAAGGTACGGCGATACGCGCACATCTCAAATGCCTCAATTCGCTTTGCTATATGCAAATCAAATTTCTAATTTTCACATTCGTAATACAGGCCAGAGAGGAGCAGTAGCTTTTGAGCACTGGTAGTTTTAGCTTCGGAAATTGGTCACCGATGAATTGAAAAGCTTCCGGGCGACCATCTTTCTCTGTACTTCCGTTAGTTTATCTACACACACAAACGTCGGCTTAAAAAATTATAGTACACATTGTCATTAGGTAACTCATGATTGAGAGAACGTATGGTTAGATCGGTGTCCCAGATGCAAATACTTCTGGTTCTTCAGGCTTCTCCGGGTCACTGGATTGACGTGGTGGCGGTGACGCAGACTCGTCAGTAGAGGTTGATGTTTCTGATGAGGCTATTTAACATTCGATATTTCTTCACTATGAATCATTGCACATAAATTTTTGGAGTAGAAACCATTTAAAACTCCAATTATATAAGCATCCAATAGTGAAAAATGTTGATAATAATAAGTAATAATAATAATAATTTTCTTTATTCATTTCAATTTCGTATACAAAGGTTACTAGATATGTTGTAACTGAGGTAAGAAGCTGAAATTTTGTTACGGTGTTCAAAAACATAAAATGAAGTTCGAGTTCGTAATAGTAGGGCAACACTATCTAACATAAAGATAATAATTTTTCAATTTCAATTTATTTAAATATGGCAAATAATAGTGATGATTTTACATTTAGAACATTTAATACGCCCCCTGTGCCCTATTGTATAGGGGGGGGGCGAGTGGGGGGATTACTATTATTATTACCTCTGAATTACTTGACCAAGCGGTCCGAATGGTATTATTAAATTATTCGATAGCTATATAGGGTGGAAAAACAGATATACAAAATCAAAGAAAATCAGAAAAGGAAAACAAGAGAAAGAGGCAATGACAATAGTAGGGTGCTAGTGCGGGCACTAGTAATTAATAAGTAACACTCCCGCATATAATAACGGTGTATAAGTAAGCAAAAACGCACGAAACAAATGGTAAATGATATACAAGATCAAAAAGAAAAGAAAAGAGGAACGCAATGACAATAACTCTCCTCGCATAGAATAACGGTAACTATAAGATGAATAAATAAACAAAACGTAAAAGAAATAAATAAATGAAAGGTAAATCAAAATCAAAAACGCAATAACAGTGGCAAAACTTGCAGTTAACATAAATAACAACACACTTAATTCACATGGACAAAAATAACACTGCACACAACCACAATAAACATACACAATTCGGGCACAATCGGAACACACGACATTGAGAACTCCAACGACAAAGACAACTGAGGTCCGATGATAATAATAATAGTAATGACAAAAAAAAAGTAGTAAATAATAATATTAATAATAAAAATAATAATAATAACAATAATAGTAACCACCAATAAGAATGTTAATTGCGATAATTGACGCCGCCTTAACCCCCCCCCCCACCCACCTCCATCAACCTGCTTTCACGGACTTGTTGAGCAGTCCTAAGATATTTAGGTATGTACCTATTAATCATGAATAAAGTTGTGCGACAGCCTGCGTTACCTTTACTTCAAATTTATGTTTAGTATCAAAGAAAATGTCAATTTCGCTGTCAATTTCGGCTTGTTTGCTATAGAGTTCCATACTTTTTTTCCAAAGGTAAGAAGATATTTGTTCTTGTCCTGGAGACCGAGAAGAGCCCATTGGGCCTGCTTATGCGATGTGGTATGTCGGATATTGATTTTAGATAGGAGACATGGCGAGTCTATTTATCCCCGTAGTATACTGTAAAGGAGCTTTACTGCACATAGGTTCTTCCTCATCCGCAGTGTATTCATTTCGTAACCGGAGACAAGCTCTGGGTACGTGACCGAGAAATCGTAATATGAAAAATCTTTGTAATAGTGGAATCCAAGAAATCTTTTTTGAATTGATTCTAGTGCATTTTCTTCTGTTTTAGTGAGTGAACCACAGATGACATTAGCGAAATCAAGATGTGAGCGTACTAGAGATTGGTAGAGAAGTCGAAGAACAGATGGCTTTTTGAATACATTGGAGAACCGCTTTACTAGCCCCGCATTTCGTTTTGCTTTGGTCGTAGTATTCTGTAGGTGTTGCGAGTAATTCAGTTTGCCTTCCATGAGAACCCCCAAATCGCGAATTTCGTTTACCCGTTCCAGTTTTTCCCCTCTAGGTCATATATCGCATGTATAGGATTTTTTTTACGAGTGAAAGTGATCACTTTACATTTTTCAATATTCAGTGGGAGGTTATTTTCTTTGCTCCAATTCACCAGAGCACTTGAGGTCCAGCATGAGGTTCTGTGTGTCCAGTATAGTTTTAACGGTTTTGAAGATTTTTAAATCGTCCGCAATTAGGAGACATTTTGAAAATTGTAGTAGTTGTGGTATTTCATTAATATAGAGGAGGAAAAGTAGGGGAGCTAGGTTTCCTCCTTGTGGGACTCCTGATGTACATCTATGTGTGTGAGATTTCATGCCTTTAAAAACCACGCACTGTTTTGACTGCTGAAGATGATTCTGTAGTAATTGTATAAGTGAATTTGAAAAACCAAATTTAGATAGTTTTTGAAGGAGAATGGAGTGGTCGACCTTGTCAAAGACTTTCCGAAAATCTGTATAGATTACATCGACTTGGGTTTGGGAACTCTCATCGAGGGTTTTTGCAATGTGATGTGTGAATTCTACAAGATTTGTCTCGATCGATCAGCCTCTTACAAATCCATGTTGTTGGTGAGCTATGCAGTTGTGATGTTGGGGATATATTTTCAACAAAAAAAATGATTTTTTCAAAAATTTTATTAGGAACAGGCGTATTTGTAATTGGTCTCGAGTCAGTGATACTGTTTGTGCCTGCCGTTTTAGGTATGTGGTGTTACTGATGATATTATCCATCTGTGAGGGCGAATGCTCATTTACCTACTAAAAAAAAAAATTTCCCGAATTAATTTACATTAAGTAATTTCCATGGCATTCAGTAAAAGGTGTTAGTACCTCAGCTGTTTGTATGCCGGTTGGTTAAAGTGAACATGGCTTCAACAGCGTCAACATCGTCAACAACCTCAACAGCAACAGAGAGATCTACACGAATAACCCTCGTTGGTGGCAAACTGCACATAGATGGATAGGTTTACCTTCGCTCGCGTCAACACAAGGACGAAGTATACTGGGACTGCCGGAAAGTCCGCAGTAAAGAGTGCAAGGCAAGGGCCATAACCACAGCTCCGACAGCAAACCAGGAAGTCATTGTATTGAAAGGCCTGTCACAATCACAGCATGAGCATCCGCCAAACCAAGAGGAATTGGCCGCGAATGTGGTGACACAGACGATCAAGCGAATAGCCCAGTTACACCCCGAACAACCGCCCGCCCAACTTCTGAGAACAGAGCTTGTGGGCTTGCCGGAAGGGGTCCTCAGTCAGTTGCCAGATCAGCCCGCTTTGGCCCAAACTGTAAGAAGGACACGGCGCGGTGAATTACCACCCAACCCTAGGAGTTTATCGACATTAGGCAACATACCAGAGCGGTTTAAGGTGACCCTACTCAACGAGACATTTTTGCTGTACGACAGTGGTCCGCCAGAGAGCCGCGATAGCAGCAGCGACAGTGAGGCATCGCCGCCTCCTGAACGTGGAGATAGAGTAATTATTTTTGCAACACGGAGGAATATTCAGCTGCTGTGTGAAAGCACCACGTGGTTCCTGGACGGAACATTCAAAACTTCGCCCAATATTTTCACGCAAATTTTCACGATTCTCGGCTTGCGGCAACGAGCTGGACGGCCGGATGACAGCAATCCTCTTCCATTAGTATATGCCCTATTGTCTTCCAAGAAAACTGAATTGTACACTGAAGCTCTGACAGCAATGCGGGATGCCGTTGGTCGGTTTCCAGTTGGACAATGCGTTCCAGCCCGCCTTATGACAGACTTTGAACTTAGTATCATCAACGCTTGTAAAGATGTCTACCCGGGAGTACCCATTTCATGTTGTTTCTTTCATTTGGGTCAGTCGCTGTATCGGAATATTCAGGAAGCAGGTCTGCAAGTTCCATAGAATAACCCGAATGACCGGTCACTAAAAGAGTTCACGCATTCCATCCTGTCACTAGACGTCGTTAGTACCTTTGAAAAATTTTAAGCGGCCTGTCCCGGCGAGTTGAAATCAGTTCTAGAGTACTTCGACCATACATACGAGTATGTGCGGGGCTAACCAGCTGCAATGAGGCGCGGACGACAACAACGGACATCACTGCGACTCAGATATGAGCCAGCCCTCTGGAACCATCACGATGCCGCGAAGAACAAGGAGCACAAGACCAATAATGTAAGCGAGGGCTGGCATAATCGGTTCAGACTCGTCGTCGGCAAGCACCATCCAGACCTGTATTCATGTATAACCGATATCCAAAAAGAACAAGCCTACCCGGAGGTGTGCGTCGCCGAGCTGTCACTCGGGAAAAGAATCAAGACGGCCCCGAAAAAGCAGTGGGTGCTCCTTCAGGAGCGTATACAAAACATTACTTTAGACTACGAACGGTATAAACAAGAGAACAACGAGTTAGATTACTTACGCACGCTTGGGCACAATGTCGTTCTTGGTTAAATAAAGAATTCAAATTATTGATGTGGAAAGTTTTTGGGGAAACTCTTTTGGGAGAATTAGTTTTCGGGAAAAAAAAATTTCGGGTATAAAAAGTTCGGGAACATCAATTTTAGGGAGAACAATTTTCGAGATAGAAACATTTGGGGGAAAAATTTTCGGCCTACAGTGTTTCGGGAAAAATTGTATTCGGGAAAATGTCATTCGGGGAAATGTTCTCGGGAAAATAATAGGGAATCCTCAGACATTTCAATGCTCAATATTCCCCAATGTAATTATCAGACAATTGCTATGAACTTCATTTTGCGAGAGAATTGATGGCTGTTGCTTTGGATTATTGAATACTGACTTAGAGTGGTTGGCGAATGCTTCTGCTATTTGCTGCGGTTCGGCAAGTTTTTCATTGTTGTACGTAAAGAGTGAGGAGGAGGAGGTGTTCGCTTTTTTTGAGTTGATGAATTTCCAAAAGGATCTGGGGTCTTCATATATTTTATTTTCCATACTGTTAGTGTGAAGTTCGTAATCTCGTTTAATCATGTTTTTACTCTGTTTCCGTAATTCTCGGTAGCGTTGTCTGGTTGTTTCATTATTGGTATTTTTGTACTTCGTTCTGGCTTTTTCTTTGAGTTTGATGGAGCGTATAGTATCACGTGTATACCATATGGGGTATTGCGATTTCTTCGGATTTTTGAATTGAGGGACAGACTTACAGATAGCATGAAACATTTTGTCTTGAAAAAATCCCGCTGCGTGATCTCCGTCATGCATTTTATAGAGCGGACTCCAATCAATCGATTGGACGGTGTGGTACAGCTTCAAGTAATCACCTTTTGCATAGTTTAATCGAGGATGGTCATTTGCGTTTTGATTACTTTCATATTCTCTGGTTGATTTTATTTTAGAGCGGTGTCTTATTTGGATTGTTGTCTCTAGAGGGGGATGATATTTATCCGGGTGCTTAATGATTGAGGTGCCTTCATTTACTACTAGCCTGTCTAGATTACTGAGAACCAAGTCCAGCGTTTTTCCTTGATAATTACAAACAGAGTTATGAGATGTAAGTCCAGTTGTATGCACTATGTGTAGTATTTCGTTCAGTTTAGGATCCTGTGTTGTGTTTCGCTCATCAGTTACTGATTTAAATTCACGTATTCACATTGCCTTTATTCCTCTGCTCAATTGCCGTTCTTCTCAGACTGTTAAAGATCCACGAATACGATCATAAACAGCCTCATTGAATCTAAAAATATCAATTTGCTTGACATCCTTTTCGACGTGCTCATCACTATTCTTTATTTTCACGAATACACGATCTATACATATACGATTAATGTGAATATTTTCAAAAATGCAGGAGTTTTGCCAAATTTTTAAGAGCTACAGCAAAAATGATACGATTGAAATTCTTAAAGTGAAGGGATGATCAAACAGTTCCGAGGATTCAGCAACAATTGTTAGAAGAAGAATAATTTAATTAGATTCAGCAAAATCGAAGAAAATGCAGGAGTTAGGAAACAGAAAATTCGTGAAAATTAGGAGACATGAAAATGCAGGAGTTCAGAATATTCACGTAACATCTCAAATTTTCAGTAGACCCTCTGACTCTTCAAAAGGAGTGGTTACACTGTGTCTGGTTCACGTAAACGTATGTCAAGGTGGCAATCCTTGTACCCCCTCACTATAGCCTGCTTTTTCTTCTAGCTAATTTGTTCCCGCAATATGAAGAACGAAAAATCGAAGTTCCAGAGAAGAATCGTGTATTGATAATACGAGGTTATTGTGATTTCGAATCTTTTTCTATCTCGTAAATTCGTTTCCCCCGGTGCGGGTTATTGGCTGTCGTCGAATCGTTTTCTCCGTGGCATTTTCCATATCCGAAACTCGATAATTATACGTGAAACTTGGAACCCGTGTGCTTGTGATCAGTTCGATTGCGACTAAATTGACTTCGCGAACGACCTTTTCTCGTTTTGTCGAATATACGAGAGAACTTACGAGAACACCGAGTAATGACGTGTTACGCGATTCGTAGTAAAAGTTGATAGAGAAACCTACCTTTTATGAAAACGATGTGATGGAGATGGATTTTTTTTTAAAATGAAAATTCTAGTACGCGGGAAAACTAAGGACGCGCACGTGTAACGTATTGTAAGAGAAGATATTAATACAGCCTCCAGAAATAGCGTAGTGTGCCCTTGTCTTGTAGGCAATCACATATCAAGTCGACTAATGGCGAGGCACATAAAAGTACCACCGATTGTACATGTTCGTATGAATAAGTTACTTATTTCACGTACGTGTCTCAGGTGGTGTGAGTGCTAGTCGGTTCGTAATTCGATTATGACTTGAAATTATCCGCATACAGCAAAAGTTCAAACCCTGTGCACACGGTTTCTGTATTGCTAGAGTAAGTTGATTGGAATTGATTTCTCAGAACTTAGGCTACATTGGTCCGAAATGGATGACTGGTTCACCAAGTGGCTTGGCGAATGACCGATGGACTCGTGATTGGACAGGATTCTTACGACGATTAGGAAAGTTATAAATAATTACTGAAAAGCTAGGATCCGTTGCTCTACTCCTGTTTGGACAACAATAATGAGTGAAGGAGCCTAGATTGATAATCGATACCGAATAAAAAACACACTCACTCGGTAAATCTCTATCAATATACTGAACCTCATCTATTAGATCAAAGCTTATAGTCATGATCTAGGTACTGAGAACTCTCTTGTATAAGAGTCTTATGAAAGTCTTAATGAAGCTCATCACAGTTCGGAAGAGGCATAACGACTCTTCACCTCATTTAACATTAGCTTTATACTCGCGGTTAAAAATTCTGGATGAGTTCGTTAATAAGGCCTCCTACAATCTGAAAGTAACTGTTATATCCGGCTGCAAACTTGGCACTTGTAATAATGCCTCCTTCCCTCCTCTGGTGTGTAATACACAATAAAGTCAGTTTTTCCAAAATCAGTTGAGTTCATTTTCGCAGTTTCGAGAAAATCGAAGAAAACGTGAGAAACAATTTTTCACCGGTAGTTGGTGCATTCGAATAAGTGGGTTGGCAGAAGCGAACGCTCACGGTTGAAATACAGTCCTCGAGAATGGGGAAGATACCGTTTCCACCCTCCTGGAACCACGTTAGGGGAACAACGATGGACTTAGCTGGTGTTGCCTGACCCCAACTTCGTTATAGCACTACAGGAAAGAAACAATATCGGAAAGCGAACTTGTGCATAATATCTAACAAACTCCTGTGAAAAACGAAAACGATCGCTCTTACTACGAGCTTCCTCCACTTCGTTTCACGCTACCTATTATTACTGGACTTAGCTGGTTTTGAAAGATCGAACTAGGTTCGAATGCTTAGAACACGTAAACAGAACGAAATCGATCTTAATTCTTACAGCTGTCGATAGGAGAGAGACTTCTTTTGTGGTGGATCATAAAACCGTGACGTGTCATGAGAATGTGATGAGAAGATAGGATAGTTGAGATGAGGCAGATACAGAGGGTGTAAATCTCTGGCTATCATTTCTAAACATGAGAAATAATAAAATCAGGTTTAGTAATGCATCACGAAAACATCTTCTCAGAAAACATGAGTCTATACCTTCGCGAGGGTCTAGCCTGTATTATTGTTAGAATCCCACACAGTCTAAGAACGAATCTTCTACAATACCATACATTCTTAGACTGGCTTTAATTGATATTCTTCAATTCTCCTTAATTCAATACGGCAGGTAAAAATCCTGGAATACATACCAGTACTTAAGGACATTACTAACGCGAATAAATAATCCTTTCTCCTACAAATAGGCTTATCGCTTCCCTTACATCACCCCTCATAACATTTCAAGAAGAAATTATGTAAAGAATATTGGACATTTTTTCTCAGCATCGAAACTTTTTAAAAATTAAGGACACGAGTCGGTTCCTTTCTACAGAGATTAACAGAACTTTCAACATTCTAATGGAGCTTATTCTTGCGGTTTTTGTCCAGACAGAGAGTGGATAAGTTCAGTTCGATTTAAACGATATTTTATGCATAAAAGTTGACGTAAACTTTCTGAAAATAAGGTCCGACGAAAAGACACTCCATGTATTTTTCTATATCTGAGTCCCCTGCGGCTCCTTATAGATGAGAGTTACAAGTAGTGTAATCTCAAAAATAAACTCAGCAACCTCTTTTTCTAATTTGCTCATCACCCGAGTCCTGGAATCCGCCCTTTCGAGCATTACTTCAGAGACGTCGGTGAGGCTGTTAGGGCTGTCTTAGCCCTCTTCTCGTCTGGCCGAAAAACTGGCCTAGGTCAAAAATTCTGGCGAGTTGCTACGTGGGCCCGAACCCGGGACCTCCGGATTCTGAGACCAACGCGCTATCCCTCGGTTAACCAGACCTCCAAACTCAGCAACCTAAAAACCATCTTCAAAACATAATTGATGCCAGCTTATTGAAGAGTCTGGAAAATTGGAAAAATTGGCCTGGAAACCCTGGAAAAGTCAGGGAAAATCATTTCCGAACAAGAATGGACACCCTGGAAAGGATTGCAGGTAAAATGACTTGAAAAATTGACTTGGCGGCTCAAAAAAACTTTTTTTACGATATTTTTCCCGCTGTTATCTGTATAACTGACAATATTGTGTATTTTAGCCCCTTTTAGGTGTATATTAGTGAGTGTTATAAAAACAGAAACCTCAAGACTGAAATTAAAGACGAAGAAACTCCCTATTTTGATATTTTTGAGCATAAAGTTCAATTTCATATTGGTCTTCATTTTGACCCTTTTCCCATTGGATCGTGAGAGAGGGTTCCGGTGGCTCCAGTTCGAAATATAACATGTAGAGTAATATTTACTACTGTCCCGAGCGCCCGTGCTCAAAATTTGCAGTATTTGTCCGATTTTTGTTTTTTACCTGCCCAACTATGGAAACTGAATCATTTTTGTAAGCTCGATCCTCGTATGTACACGTACCCCGTTCTTTATTGGCTTCCTTTCCGGAAAATACTTGAGCCGAACACCGAAATCCGGGATTTGGAACATTTTTGACTGATGAAACGACATCTGTATTGCATTTTACGAAAAATCTTACCCCATCCCCTCTTCCTCCCAGGTGCCACAATTTTCATGTTTGGCGCAAAGGCGGTTCAAAATGAATTCGGCGATCCTGAATGCTAGAAGACAATATTCATATAGACATGCTGACTTCATCAATTTTTGCTTCTCTCCCTCCGTAGTTGCTGACTTTGTTAATTAGGATCAAGTTGTTATTATAAATGAGTTCAAAAACCCTACAAACCTATGAAATGACATCCATATTGTATTATATGAGTTTTTAATTTGAAACCCTTACCCCGGGTCCCGTAAACAACAATTTGTAGTTTGGAAATGAATGATTTTCGACTGTGAGTTCCACAACCTGTAAAACCTATGAAATGATACCTCTATTGCACTCCTTGAAATCTTGTATTTCGGACCTCCCGGATCATTATTCAAAGGAACACAACTTACAAATTGGGGTGAATTATCACGCATTGACTGATTCTGCGTTCTGCAACCCTGTATACCCATGAAATGTCATCCATATTACGTTTCATAAAATTTCTAATTCTCTGTCTCCTTGTAGAAGCCACAATTTTGAATTTTCAGGCAAACCAATATCAAAGTCAATTCTGTGATCTTGAACCATCTATTACCGACCTACGTCACCGGTTGTTGGTACAATAATTTGTTTCACTGAAAGTTGTAATAAAAGTAATTTAGATTACTGAAAAAAAAAATCAATTTACGGTATCTGTGGAGGGGAGGATTTAAAAGATGGGTGTAGAGAAACAGGCCCGTGAGCAGTTGGCATTTCTTTACTTTGATGTGAAGAAGTATGTCCTTCTTCCAATAAAAGCGTGTGTTAATGCGTGGTAGTGTACATGTTAATTTTCTCCCCCCTTCCTTAGAATTTCTAGGACAGTTAAGAAAAAACTGAACAGTACCTTTTCCATGTAAAATCGTCTTAGAAACGTTTTTTGGTACAGGTAATATTTCTCGACTTACCGCCGAATGTTCAACTTTGGGTTACATCTCAGACTGGAGTATGCTCGAATATCAGAAACCTTTGAATATCTTGATCTGTATTTTGAGTTCCATCAATTCGCAGTTAGTCTTATTCTTGTTTTTTTGCTAATCCTAGTGTGATATTTTGGCCATGTTAATAGAGTTGCCTATTCGTTTCCCCGTAAATACGAGTAAGCCGTACATGTTAATAGTCTTGCATACTTCAAACGCCGCAAATGCGTTTCGTGTTCGTTGATGATTTCTAAGTTTGCGCGACTCCTGGAGTGCATCAAATCTCTCTCACTCGACGATGCTCATGCCGGGACTCTTACATCAGGTATTAGTTCCTCCGCCCAACCCCGACCCCCTCATTGACACTTGGCGCACATTGACTTCCTTTTCGATAAAATTGTGTATTTCTAATGAAGACGATCCTTCTTGCGTTGTCGCCTGGTTCGTATGGCTTCCCACCCGTCGGCTGTTTTATGCCTTCTGCTTGCCTTTTAAGCTCTCGGTTTTCTTTTTGTAATTTGGCTGCGTGAACTGTCGGCCCTTCGCATTTACCTTCAAGCACCTCCACTGACTGACTGAGAGGATCTTCCTTTTATCTCGTTTCTGTTACAATGTTTTCTCTTCTTGGTGGTATCTTCTCAGTAACTGAAGCTGCTCCCTAATCACCTAGAGTTTTTTCTGTATTCCTTTTTAGGGTGTTTGCCCGCGAGCAGCGCTGCGAGCACCCTATTGCAATCGAATTTTCGTCATCATTTTTCAATAAATACGACTGAATTGTTTACAGCTCATAGTTCAGTTTTAGCTCAGTTGCGTTCTCCGTCAACTGCTGCCATCTATCGATAAGTTCCTCTCCGTTACGATTTACGAATGCAACTTGGGAAATGGAAAGATGAAAATAAAAGATTCTCATTGTGGCGTTCCTACTTCGTGACGTATATTTGTTTTATCGCATAGACGTTGGTACTGTGTCTGAATATTAGCTTCCAAGCTTTAACATTTCAGATTTGGTTTTGTTTTATCACAGTGTAGGAAGCTGACGCAACAACACCGGGGCGCAGAGAAGCCGGAAGTTTTTGCAGTTTTAGGATAATTCTGAGAAGCCAGAAGTTGGAAGCTGAAAGTTTTTCAGCTTCAGCAAACACCCTCTTACTTCCTCGTTATTTGCGAGGTAGCTTGTTTCTTTATTCGTGGTAATTTGGGATCAGGAAGAAAGACTAAACTAGACTGGAAACAATTAAAAGGAAATTTTAACATAATGAATGAGCAGTTAAGTATGCCAGAAGGGCAAAATGGCGATGAGCAAGATACATCACCCGCCTGAATGATGACCGGTGACCTACAGAACAATATTTTGGCAACCCATAGACCAAAAAAGAAAACCTGAAAAATAAGAAATGAGATGGAGAGACGATTTTGGCAACTTTTTGAAAAACAGTCGATGTCACAGAATAGCGGAAAATAAATGAAATAGGAACCTTTGCGAGAGACCTTTTCCTATATAGGTCGTGGAATTTGCGGCACGGGTCTTGACCTGGTGGGTGAAATATAAAGTGAACTAACCTGTGCTAAAATATTTCCTAATAATAAAAACTTTGAATGAAGACGGGACAGACTGGTAGGTGCCACTAGCGTACGCTGCCTACCACAATTTTGTGGCCTACAAGGGGTGGATGACTGTGATGGTGTGACTACCACCACTATGAGGGTATGCGTCCTACCATTGTAAGCCTGTTGTTACCCACAAGACACCACGAGGAGGTCGGCTTACACGTCTTGCAAAATCCACCCCGAGGGGGGTTTCGTCAATGAGCAAATATTCCATCAGGGGAGATGTTTCGTCCGAATGCACAAATGCGTTTCATTCATCATCATTGTCATGAATGTTCCTAATATCCGCCAGGAATGCAAGGAAAAGATCCGGTTCGTTCTTTCGTTTCATTTTTCAGCAGTAATGGTCCAAGTGACTTTGAAGGGCGTACAAGGGGACTCCTCTGTTTTTCTTCAGAATTGATATTTTAGCATCCAACCATGACCTTTCAATTCCCTGGGTATGAGCCCCGGTACCTGGATCCACGTAGTTCTCCTTGTGGTTCACTGTTTCATGTCTGAAACCCTCGGCAACCAGCTGCTTGTACACTGGCCACTCATCAGAATGAATGAGTGACCCTTTTTGGCACTCCCTTCGGATAATGGGAATGAGGGTTGCTTTTTCCCGGCGTTCGACGACGAAATACCGACAATCCATCCCCTGTCGTAATCCGAACACCCGTGGGCCATCTACTCTGGCGCCATGATTCCGGCTGTTCTGGATGGCAGCATCTTCATCTACGGAAGCAGGCGGCGCATCACCAATTAGCAAACGACCCCGGTTGTACGTCCTCCGTCCAGCAAACCGGGCCTCATCGATTTGAATAGGCTCAGCGTCTGTACCAATCATTTGCGTCGTACATCCGGAGCAAATGCTGCGACACATCTCGAACCAAGAGCAGGACAGTCGTCTCGGCTATCCTGCTAACTTCAGCTGTCGTACCAACGGGCAATTCTAGGACAAACAGGAAGATCAACTCCATAATTTAGCATAGAGAGAGGTTTGAGCATGAACGGTTGTTCAAATCCATCAAGTTGAAGAAAGAACCACTGCGTACTGTCCGCCTCGCCTGACATCCTTTCTTTGGACAACGCAGCACCGGAACCCATTCTCCCGAACGCGTATTACGTCTTTTTTCCATCATCTCTGCACCGCATTTATGGCATGGGTCGTGAGCCTCAGGAACACCAAGTAGAGCATTATCTTGCAGATATTTTACACACACTGTTTCGGAACTGATGACTGTGGTATAAAACTCTTTCAACAACATGTTGCGATACACTTCACAATGAATCACTGAGTTGAAGCATGTGTAAGCCAGTGGGTCTGTATGTACTATTTAGTGGACAAGTTTATCTGCGAGTAGTAGAACACAGTTACCTGGTAGTACGCATACGCTGGTCATCGATAATTCGGTAGTACGCGTACGCTAGCAGACAATGTTGTGGTAGGCCGCGTACGCTACTGGCACCGACTGGTAGACTGTCATTGTCTGTTCTTGCATGTATGTCTGATTTCCCGTCAAACTGTTTCGCAGTGGTGGATCCAGGAAACCATCAAAAGTTGTAAGAATTGTATGACTTGTACCCCCTGAGTTTTTGGATCACATTTACGCTCAAAAGATGTACTCGTACAATAAATGCTTCAGTGTTTTGAACAACTTGTACGGCTATTTTCCAATGAGAATGTACTGATCGCTGACCTAATAGAATTGGAGACTTTTTATCAGAAAGACTACGATAAGTAAGAACGGGTGGGTTGCTCCAATAAATCATGGATTTGATTTAGTATTAGCCTTGAATGAAATGGTTTCACGGGGAAAGTTAACAAAGGTATGATCAAATAGGTGCTCGAATTTGTGGTCTAAAATGGCGGTTATTCAAGGTGTCTACAGGTTTGGAAAATTTGGAAAGTTTAGAAAAAGTCAGGAATTTGAAAAGTAAGTCAGGAAGTTTGTAAATAGTCAGGAAATTTAACAATATTTTTAAGAAGCTTGGAAAAAAACAAAGAATGAACTCATGGGGAATTTTTTTCGTCGTTTAATTTTACTTCAGCACTCCCTAGAGTCGTATTCTACTATCTGTGAACACCTTCCTAATGCTTTCACCCAAAAATCAACCTCAAATTTCAGTCCATTTTAACCATAGCGTCTAGTAGTGTAAACATAAATATTTTAACCATAGCGTCTAGTAGTGTAAACATAAATATATACTGTCTATAACAGGGGTCCGCAAACTTTTTGAACTCGCGGCGCCCTTTTTGGGTGAAAAAATTTTCGCGGCGCCCCTCTTCCCAAAACTCAAGAAATTTAAGTGAAAAGTTTTTGATTTTTTTATTGCTGGGGAATGGTTGAACAAAATAGTTATATCTAATGGTAAAAATAGGTCAAAGTACAAATAATAAATTTCTTAATGCGATAAATAATGTGCTTGTTTTTTAGCAACTAAATCTAAATTGCCTATTGTAGGGTACTCTAATTTAACTTCGGCCCAAAATTCAAAAATTGATACATTTGCAAATTTGTTTTTCAATGAGGAGTCTGTCATTACATTGGTAAGTTCTTCTTGGTATTTGGCTGCCAATGTTGATGGAACTGCTGTGTGTTGATTGAATGGATTTTTGACCCAGTAATGTTCAGTATTTTCTGGTAATTGAGCACTAAATTCTTTATTCAGCTGCGATAGATGTTTTGCAAATAAGATCTCAATTCTTCTGTCAATGTACCTTCAGACGTCATGAATGATTGCAGCACTGGAAAATAATGTTCCAAGTCACTCGACGCTATGTGAGCATTTTCAATCTTCGTTTTCCAAAGAATCAGTTTTTGTCGGAATGCAGATGTCTTTTCCAACAAGTCAAAAGAAGTTGTTTCATAGCCTTGCAGGCACTTATTGAGGACATTTAACTTGGACAACATATCAGTAAGGTACGCCAACTTCAAAAGGAAGTCCGAATCTACAAACAAATCAGCACTATGGTGTCCTTCGTCAGTGAGGAAAGAATGAAGTTCATTTCTCAGACCAAAATCGCGCTCAACAACATTCCCCCGAGATAGCCATCGACTGTTACAAAAAAATAGTAAAGTGTGATGTTCTGCTCCCATATCTTCGCACATTTTCTTGAAAAATCTTGCCTTCAGTGGTCGAGACTTAATGTAATTCACCACCTTGATGATTTGCTCCAGTACTTCGTGTAGGATAGGACATATATTTTTTGCAGCTATGGCTTCGCGATGTATGGTACAATGGGTCCAAATCGCATGAGGTGCCTCTTTACGAATTAGGGCTTGCAATCCGCCACGTTGTCCAGCCATTGCAGCAGGGGCACCATAAGTACAAACACCGATACAATTCTTCCAATTGATGGAATTTTGTTGAAAGAAAGAATACTCGTATACACGATATCTACTGCTCACACATTTATATCGAAACTAGTACAAGGGGCGCCGCGGCGCACAGTTTGCGGACCTCTGGTCTATACTGTAAAGGTTTAAAAAAGAGGGAAAGAAAAGTTTGGAAAAAGTCCGGAAATTATATTTTTCCATTCTTGTAGACACTTTGTTATTTCAGTTTCCTTCAAATAACTTCACCAAGTACTATTATAAGAAAATTTAAAAAAAACAAAAAAACAGAATAAATGGATAAATAAAAATTGGTAAGTTATGAGAAGAGTACCTTGAACGAAGTGCATGGAGGTGCTCATGGAAAAATCTTTGTTGCCAAAGAAAAAAAGAAAAAAAAGAGAGAAAGAGAAAAAACTCTGAAATATTGAATGAAAGAGAAAGTTACAGTCGTTCTCTTAAATATCAGATTGCGTTCCATTGGAGGAATGGTAGAGGTAGTATGCTATTGCTGTGGTCAATATTAAAATCAAGAATGTGAATTTCTTCCAGTCTTATTGTAAATAACATTAGAAAAGACCTTTGAAATAGCGGAGTTCCAAACAAATGTATTATAGCTGAATGCCCTTTGCGACATGGCGAGGAAAAAAAAACACTCACAAGGTGTCTACTTGGGACTGAAAAAGTCCTGAATTTTGAAAGTAGGTTCTAAAAGTCCTGAAAAGTGCTGAAATTAAAAAGAAAAAATTGTAAAGTCCTTCAATTTTGTTAGAAATACCCAAAAATAAATTTCTTGCGATTCGTATGATAGGTCAAAAAGTTCTGCGCAGGATCTATATTCAGAAGGAGAGGGGAAGTGGAGGATCAAACGGAGGAAGGGTTGAAGAGGATGAAACAATTGGGAACAAGAAAAGATTCGCACAGAAGATATGCCGGTCACAGTCCTCCAGAGGATCCTGTAAAAGTACTCCATGTTTACATTTCAATTTCTGTCGACACCCTGACTCATAAAACACTTCTTTATCGAAGAAAATGTTTCAGAATTTTGAAAAATTTAGCTCCGCTTTTCAACCGATCTGTTTTCGGTTAGTATTGAAAAATATTTCAGCACGAACTGACATGAATAATGAAATAATCGAAAGATTCGCCACATTAACGAGTCAGTCGTCTACATTGATACAGTTCTCTCGACCTTATTAATTGCTTAGTTACCATCGAGCCTATAGCGCAATATTTGTGACTTCTCGGGTCGTAATTACATCAGCAGCCACGTAGACCGAATTAGACTAACAATTGGTGAAAGCAGTTGAAACGAGATTCTAATCGTATTATCGAATTTCAGAATGAGATTGTTGCAAGGTCTGTACGTTCATTTAATATTTGAGTCGTGTTATCTGCGATAGGACTTGAAATGTGAAGTGTGTAATATTTTTTCGTATTGTAAATGCGAGTGGAATATAAATATACGGATCGTATACTCACTCGTACCATGAAGTTTTGAGGGGAAAAAAACAACTTTTTCCAACTCGGAGACGAAAGCAGGCCTATCTCACAATCAGATAGAAAGGCGCCGGAAAATTTCATATGCGAGAAAATCTCGTGAAAAGTTTGTAAATTTTGTTAAATTCCGTGAGTCGTGAAAAGTTGCCTCCTCGACGTGGAGTCATTCTATTTCCATTGTTGATACTCACGAGTGGCTTCCATACAACACCAGCTCCGTCATCGCATTCTACGCCTATTAATATTCTTTATACTTTAATATTTTTCGCAAGAGGGAATCCAGTTAATAACTTTCTCGGCTAATTTTTCCGCGCAGTTTTTCATCTCGATGGGGAGGGGAAGTATAAGGATTCCAGTTTCCCAGTTTCAAAAGTCATCAGCAGAATACACGCTCTGTCAACTGTACCAGGTGAAATTATTCAACTGGGTAACTAGTACGTTCTCTGATAACAATTCGACATCCCATTACTTCGTAACTGTTGAGTACTTTTCAACTCGTTCTTCAAAATCAGTAGCTCGATGATCGCCCAGGAAACCAGAAACAACGTTTTTAAAGGCGGTCCATGCTTCCAATTCGTCTTTTGTGAGTAGTAGCTCAAAGTGCTCATTTTCAAATGCTGTCTTAATCTGCCGGCCATCAAATACTTCCGCATGCACTTTGGCATATGATAAATTGGGAAACAGTTCTCGAAGAGTTTGAACGCTTCTCCTTGTCTATCCAGTCCTTTCGCAAAATTAGTTATCAAACCTAATTTAACGTGGAGAGGTGGTGGGAGAACTTGTTCGGGCTTGACGAGTGGCGGATGTATAAGGTAACCTCCCGAATGTGGATCGGGTACCCAAATTAGGATCGACCTTTTTGTGACGTGCCGTGAACGTGTAACGTCATGAAACTTATACCTTATTGTCTCTTATACATTACCCTACCTGGAATACTGCGAACTTGGACGTTTTCTGCGAATAGTAGGACAAAAAAAATAAAATAAAATCATGCGGTTTGATAACAAAAGTGAATTTTCACGACAGGAAAAAAACACGAAGAAAAAATTTCGTTTTTGAGTAAGTATTATTAATTTTGGGTATTATAAGTTAGTAATTCATATAAAGATATCTACAAGCCTTACAATACACACAAGTCTTAAGTATAACATCCATTACTTTTTGTATCTAAATTTTGAGTATCCATTTTAAAGTGCCCCTACCCAAATGTGGATATTTGGAACTTTTTTCAAAAATTCAGGAAAAATTGAAGTTTTATTGGAAGTGTTCTAAACTTACTTATGTTGGAAAAGAAGGTTTGGAAAACCCATACATCTCATTGAATCACCTTTACCTCAATATCCCCTCATCCCAGAGGACCTCAAAATACCCGATCCCCATTCGGGAGGTTTACCTTAAATAGTATTTTCTTGACACACGATCCAATTACATTTTGGCCAGTCTTTTTTTCTGTAATGTTCTTTAACGTTTCGACTGTCCCACTGTAAATTGTTTCAGTTTATGAAATATAAAACGATCCGCGTATCAGAAAACATGTATTCGAACATCGTTACTAAATTCTGTATATTCCATCACGACGTGGCATTAAACACGGACAGTGCAAAAAGATAACAAAACTAAACTAAACTGACTACAAGAGGCATGAAACTGCATGAAAATGAATGCATGAACGAGTCGCGCTATCTACAAATACTTTACACCTTTCCTCCGATGAGAGAGAAAAAAAAAAGACATATAAAAAAACGCAACATTAATCTCTGAATCTTTCTGGCTTACGAATAAACTTTCGATTACGAAGATAACGACCGTCGCCCGAGGCGTCAGCAACTTCGTATGACCGGGGGTTGCTACCTAGGTTTGTAACGGTACCCGCTCTCCACTCTGAGTCTGCTAAACCCAGTTTGTAATACACTTCGTCACCCACTGCTAGTGGCGGCAGTGACTGTGCTGTTCGATCATGATAATACTTCTGCGACTGTTGTCGCACTATCTTGCGATGGTGCACGCTATCATGATCCACGTTTTCAGGCTTGAGGCGACTGCTGGCAACAGGTACACGTGTTCTTAACTGTCGCCCCATGAGAAGTTGGGCCGGCGAATACCCAAGATGAGGAATTACGGCGTTGCGATACTGTAGTAATGCATAGTGCACGTTTACGTTTTTCTTTAGGAGACTCTTCGCGATGTTGACGGCCTTCTCTGAGGCCCCGTTCGATTGTGCATAACGAGGGCTGGAGAACAAGACTGTGAAATGCCAGGCCTCTGCGAAAGCGTGCCACTCTGCGCTATTGTAAGGAACATTGTCGCTGACTATTTCTGACGGAATTCCAAACCTAGAAAACAGACTTTTAAAGTGCAAAATTGTCTCAGACATAGTTTTTGATTTTAGTGTAAATAACTCGAGCCACTGCGAATACGAATCATACACGACGAGGTAATTAACTGAATTGTGAGTTAGAATATCAGTGTGCAAGCGCTGCCACGGACGATCTGGGACGGGAAATGGTAAAAGTTTTTCCGACACATTGTTTCGACGAAATTTATTACACATTTCACAAGACGCGACGAACAAATCGATGTCGACTGACATTCCTGGCCAAAAAACGGTGGTCCTAGCTAATTGCTTAGTCTTATTAACATTTAGGTGACCTTCGTGCAACTCACGAAGAATGTTAGGCACTAACACACTCGGTATTATTAACCGATTTCGGAAAAAGAACAAGTTATCACGAAAATGAACGTCCGACGCGAAAGTTCGAAAACGTGCGAGGGTGGGTGTCAGCTTCTTCCGGCTTTTTGGCCACCCTCCGCGGATATAGACTTTTAATTTTCTGAGGTCATCATCAGCTACTGTGGCTGCCACCAACTCCGCCATACGATCTTGAGATAATGCCACACTGCTGCACACCTGAACATCAACCAACTGGTAGGATTCGTCGGCTGGTTCCGCTGGCGAGTATGCTCTGGACAAGGTGTCGGCAATGAACAGTTCTTTTCCGGGCTGAAAATGAAGAACAAAATGGTAACGAAGTAGGCGCAATCGAAACCGCTGCAGGCGCGGTGTAAGGTCAGCAATAGTTTTCTTTACAATCGCCAAGAGAGGGCGATGGTCGGTGTACACAGTAACTCGTCTACCATACGTGTAGTCGTGAAACTTCTCCAGCGCGAACACGATTGCCAGCATCTCCTTTTCTATTTGGGCATAGTTTTGTTCGGTTCGCGTCAGGGCTCTGGATGCGTAGGCAATAGGAGCCTTTTTTTGAAAAAGACAACAGCCCACTCCCGATTTTGAGCTATCGGTTTGCACAAAAAGTGGTTCTGAGGGCTGATAAAAACTCAGACTGGTGGCATTTTGAACGACCGTTTTTAAATGCTGGAACTCGTCTTCGTGCTCTTTATTCCACACAAAATCGACTTTCTTGTGGGTCAACACGCGTAGGGCCTCGGTGGCCGACGAGAGATCTGGAATGAAACGGGCTAAGTACCTGGTCATTCCAAGTAAACGCAGAACCCCGTTTCTGTCGGACGGACGTGGCATGTTGGCAATCGCTTCGGTGTGTTTCTGCAGCGGCTGCACACCACCACAGCCAACTTGAAAGCCCAGGTAATTGACGACAGACTGCTTGTACTGGACCTTGGACGCATTGAACCGGATGCTCACATCTTGAGCTCGCTGCAACACCGCCATTAAATTTCTGTTGTGGTCCTGCTCGTCAGTTCCACTAACTATGAGGTCATCAAAGTAGGGATACACTCCTACTAGGTCGCCAAAGATCTTCCTCATAGTGTTCATGAATATCTCCGGGGCGCTGGAGATGCCCATCACCAGCCTGTCCCATTTAAAACGGCCAATGGGTGAGTTGAAGGTGGTGAGTAGCGATGAGTCCTGATCGAGTTTGATTTGCCAGAAACCGTCTTTGAGATCGAAGACAGTGAAAAAACGTTTGTCGTGAAGCTCTGCGAAAATATCATCTGCTCTTGGAATTTCGCATTTCGGTATAATGAGCGCCTCATTGAGAAATTTTGGATCGAGGCAAACACGCAAGCTTCCGTTCGGCTTGAGCACAGCAATTAAGTTCGACACCCACTCTGTCGGTTGCTCAACGCGACTCACAACACCCAACTTTTCCAAACTGACGAGCGCATCACAGAGACGTTGTTTCAGGGCAAAAGGAAAGCGACGAGGTTTTACAGCGACAGGCGAACATTCTGACCGGACTGACAATTTCACAAAACCAGGTATTTCTCCGAGTTGGCCATCAAAGACTCGGGGATATTTTGTGAATATTGCTGGCTGACTCGGAACAATAGACTTACTGGATTCGATGGCAAATAGACGTTGCACCAATCCGATATCTTCGATCGTCGGCAACCCAAGAATGTTGTCCCAAGGGAGGGGAGCGTCAGGCGGAGATTCGACGACGTAGAACTTGACTGTATACCTGCGCTCTTTGTGCGTGATTTTGACATGAATTTCACCGCACGGAATGATCAGACGAGACTGACCATACGGACGTAACGCGACGTTGGCGGGCATGAGGGCAGGTTTGGGCGACATTCTCTCGTAGTTGGGCAAAATGATGGCGTTGCAATTGGCACCCGTGTCGACTTTGAATTTTACTTTGACATTCCGTACAGCTAGAATCGTATACCACCCAGACGGATTATCAGCACCTGAAACAGAGTACAATTGAAGAACCTCGATGCTCTTTTGCGTTGCGGCAGGCTCTGGTTCAACAGGGGCAGAGGTCTGTTCAGAAACGACAGCAGCAACACTCGACTTAGACGGCTTTTTCGGACACATTGACGCGAAGTGGTTCAGCCGTTTGCAATAATTGCACGGTTTTCCAATCGCAGGGCAAGGATTACCACGATGTTCGTATCCACAACTGTCACATTTCGGCCCTTCGATTGCCGGTGGCGTTCGACGATCACGAGCGTCTCGCTCTCGACGCTGATACTGGAGCCGATTAACCTCTACGGTCGGAACGGCAAGCGCTTTCGCCATCTCTTGCGCTTCAATTTTGGAGCGCTCCCAAACCTTGGCCAAAGTCGTGGCCGTTTCGAGCGTTAATTCAGAGTCTCTCAACATCTCTGTACGTACCTTCGGATCAGTAATTCCGACGACTAGTCGGTCACGTATGAGGCGATCATGTTCGACAGGGTGGAAATCACATTTTCGCGCTTGGTTCTTTAGTTCCACTATAAAAACGTCGACAGGCTTCGAGCCTTGTAGCATTAGCGAAAAAACGTATCGCTCATATACTGTGTTTTTTTTAGGCAAACAGTACTGGTCGAAGGCGGCAATAACGTTCTCGTACGAGATTCTCTCATCATCGTGCAGTGCAAACGAGTTGTAAACATCGAGACCGGCATCACCTAATGCTGTTAACAAAATACCTATTTTTTTCTTATCCGACATTTTATTCACCGCCAGGGCATCGAAATACAGTTCTATCTTCTGTTTGTACCGTTTCCAACTTTCTGACACGTTGCCCTCGGTGAATGACATCGGGGCGGGCAGGAATCGCAGCTCCGAGCTGGACGACGACGACGACGACATTTTGGCAATCCCACTTCTGACACCATGTAAATTGTTTCAGTTTATGAAATATAAAACGATCCGCGTATCAGAAAACATGTATTCGAACATCGTTACTAAATTCTGTATATTCCATCACGACGTGGCATTAAACACGGACAGTGCAAAAAGATAACAAAACTAAACTAAACTGACTACAAGAGGCATGAAACTGCATGAAAATGAATGCATGAACGAGTCGCGCTATCTACAAATACTTTACACCCACACGCATAAAAAGTAGCAATACTTAGTAGAATCTAGTGGCATTCCCATCAGAATGGCGATCATTTTTAAGTCTCCAGAGATATACCACTGATACTCTTCATATCGTAATGCTTCCAGAACGATTTTCATCA
Source organism: Acanthococcus lagerstroemiae (assembly GCA_031841125.1). Classification (NCBI taxonomy): domain Eukaryota; kingdom Metazoa; phylum Arthropoda; class Insecta; order Hemiptera; family Eriococcidae; genus Acanthococcus; species Acanthococcus lagerstroemiae. The sequence goes on along the minus strand of CM063113.1, from coordinate 27,309,196 downwards.
CTTTGTAAGTTTCGCCCATTTTGACTGAATGAGCGACTGGTATTGAAGGATGTACACTGGTATTAGGCAAAAGCACAGCCTTTAAACTCGCCTTACTAGAGTCGATGAAAAGTCGCGACTGTTTTTTGGTACGTGTTGAAAATAACGTTTCTGCATTAAGCCATCGATGTTTGTTACCACACAAAACGTATTCTTGTTTTCGTACTTGAAAAATTGTTTCAAATCTTCGTTTCTTTTCCGGTAGTATGTAACGCTGGTATCGGATGTCAACATATTTCTGTTGTACAAATCCGACGCTAAAATCTCGGAGTGCGATTGTGATGAATCTAGTTGGCGAATGAGATTCGAAAGCTCAGCTTGATTATATGGTCGGGGCTTATCCGAACTCTAGGAACAGGGTATTGAATTCAAGCCTTCTGCCGCCGCTGAACTTTTAAAATAGTAATACACGTATGTCCTCGAACAATTCCGGACTATCTTCAACTTCATCTGTATTCTTTTCAAATTTACGATCAATCCGAGCCCTGGAATCCGCCCTTTCGAGCATTACCTCAGAGACGTCGGGGAAGCTGTTAGGGCTGTCTTAGCCCTTTTCCTTTCTGGCCGAAAAACCGTCCTAGGTCTAAATCTGGCGAGTTGCTACGTGGGCTCGAACCCGGGACCTCCGGACTGTGAGACCAATGCGCTATCCACTCGGCCAACCAGATCCCTGCTTACTAAGATAATTAAAGACTGCTCAGAATCATCAAGCATTGTGCTCCGCATTATCAGTATCGTCAGTATCAGCGTAGCTATTTGTGGAGGACAAAAATGAATAACAAGTGGGAAATTTGACGAGGTTCTCGAGAAAAATGGTTAACGCCATCGTATTCAGCATTCAAAATACAGCTGAGATCATTATAATCTCATCCCATTGTTTTTTATGCTGTTGTGCAGTGTAATTGAGCTAATTATCAAGCGAAGGACCAACTTTTCTATCGTATTCCCTTATTGCTTACATAATATATTTTACCTACTCCTTCATTTTAAGGCAAATCTAATACGTATCCTGCTATGAGTGTGATAAATACCCCTTTTTCGACGAGGAGATGGGCTAGGAGATAATGGGTGGCAGCACAAACCAACATAAACGGAGCACAATGATTGCATCCTCTTTTCTCTTTTCAGTCCTTTGTCTAACTCCTTTTTTTTTTCAAAAACCACTTCTTCGCTCCCCCCCCCCAAAAAAAACAACAACAAAAAACCTCAACATCTTGGGAAACGGAGCAGCGCAAACGACGGTGTTTTCAGGAAAAGCCAGCAGAAATGTAGCATAAACGATTGACACCGTGTTAGATTCCCAAGGCGAAAGTGCTGGGGGGTGCTCCGGTCATTACAGCCCCCCCCCCCGAAAGTTTTCCAAAACATCTCAGGTAGGGGGCAGCACAAACGACGGAGCGTTCAGCACAAAGCAGCACAAACGAGTGGCTTATATTTCAAGTCTATCGGGAGACGTGGGGGAGGTCGAGGAAATGCACTTGTTTAATTGTCGCTCAGTCGGAAATCTAGTAAGTTTGAAATATTCTACAGCTCAATTTGGAAGGTCCTCGTTCAAAATTCCCGCTGATCAACTCATTTAATTACAGTGTTTAGGAAGAAACGGCGCTCCGGTATTTCTTGTTGAACAATTTCTATTGGAAAACCTAACTTCTTGAACATCCCCCTCTTCCGTATTTACACTTCAACTACTTTTTCGAACCCCTCTGATCTCTACAATAAATTAATTTGTTGCTCACCTTCCCTCCCATTAATGCAACAATGGAGGAACTCCCTCTCTGCTGAATTGGGAACTACACGGCAGTTCTCATCTTGAGGGCGTACACACAATCAAGAAGGGGTGAGTCATCAATTCTCTCGTAATTTGAATGGCTTCCTGTTAGACTGTTTCTTGGATTCGCAAATGGCCTTGTTAGCACAGTCGAAGACAGAGCGAGTCTTTTCTTGGATCGCCGAGTCTGGATGCTGTCGACTGAATCACGTACGGTATTTCGGCTCTTGAGGTCTTGCCAAGAGCGATCGTACATCGTATAGCTGACGTTCGTCAGAAAACTATGCATATAAAATGAGATTTTACGAATCTCGTGTTATATACGGGCCCTGGTAATTGAAAAAAAAAAAAAAAAAGGCCGGTGACTGTGCGTTTTTGGGAACCGTGTGTGCGCCCTTTCCGTATGTGAAACGCGAAAGCGTCTTACTTGACTGCGAAGAGCCGCAACCTGCAAGTCGACAGATAATGGCAGCCGGTATGCAAAGCTCACGTTTACCGTGTGTTTGTTCGTCGGCAATAACACGTTATAAGTTTTTCAAACCTTTTCCTCATTTAATATTACGTTGTCGGATATTTTACGAGCTCCTCAGGAAATAATATTTCTTTCTTATCCATTCTATTTTATCCGTCCTAAATTTGCTCTTTCTCTTTTTTCTTCAGTCATTCGAGAATGTATATTCGTGTTTTTCGTATACGTGTAAAAAAGAATATAAGTTCTCAGTTGTAAATTCGCTTACCGCTTCTTAGCTTCGTTTTTCTGCTTTATTTTGTCGACGGATGTACGAGACTCCATAGGAGAGTGGTTTTCCATGACAACCGACCCCGTGCTCGGTTCTAGTACAGTGGTGTTCAAATGTACAGTCCTGCAGTCTAGCAAATAGCTGCTGCAACTCAGTAAAATTGTTAACAAATGAAAGCTCTGATGCTGTTGGTGTAGGTTGTGGGTAATTATTCTCCAAAAACAGTGAATATTTTGTTACTTGCAAATTTTGAACCCTAACTTCGATTTTTGGGGCGGTGGGGGCGTTATTTTGGGTTACACAGTAATATAATATCCTTGGTTCCCAGTGCATTTACCCGAAGCCGTTTTCCCGACACTCATTTTCCCGAGAGGACATTTTCCCGACACCCATCTTTCGAATGCTATTAATTTTTTCCCGAATGTTATTAATTTACACTATTTAGTCATGTATTAGTGGTGTGGTGGGACGTATAGCGATGTACGCATGCCAAAGTGGCCCCTATGACACCGCACCCCCGGCCATAGGAACTACCGTTTCGAGTATCGCGTCAGTGACCGGAGGGACGCTTTGGGGCCGGGCCCGAGCCCCAATTTCTACGTGCCGGAACGGTGCGCGCGTCTCACCAGGGCCACCATGGGGTTCCCTAGTGACCGAGGTCCGCACTCCTAGAGCGCTCGCCTGGAAATTTCAGGTCCTCCACGGCCGGACGCGCTGTCTCTCTTCACTCACCCCTCACCTCCTCGTCTTGGTCCGTGTGTCGACGCAGGCAGGTGACGACGACGGGTGAGCCCTGCCGGTGGGTCCCCAGTACAGCTGCAGCAGCTCTTCTCTAGGATGGTACAGAGTTCTCCTCCCGTTCGATGGTGTGGGCCGAGCTTTGTGAATCGCCGGCCCTCTGTCTCGACCACTCCGTCTGCATCTTCTTCTTCATGATGGCCGAGACAAAGGCCGACACCCGGTTCCAACTGCTTACGTTCTTCATCATCTCCGGAACCAGGGTGTCCGGCGCGAGACAGCTGATCACGCCGACGTCGTCGTCTTCTTCATCGTCGCCGCCGGGATCGATCGCGGTTGTGGCCGTCCCGCGCCTCTCCTGCTCCCAGGCCTCACACTCGAATAGGGTGTGCCAAGGTGTGTTCTCCGCCCCTCGATCACAGTGCGCGCACACGGGGTTCGGCACTATCGACATCCGATGTAGGTACGTGCCGAAGCACCCGTGGCCGCTCAATACTTGGGTAAGGTGGAAGTTAAGCGCTCCGTGCGTTCTTCCTACCCATCCGTCGAGGTCGCGTATCAGCGCTCGGGTCCATTCGCCCTTGGTCGAATGGGCGAGCGCGTCCTTCTACTTCCGAAGCGTGTCCTGCTGGATGACTCGCTTGACCCGAAGTGCCTCCCGTTTCGTCTTCGCTCTCTTCTTCGCACCGTATACCGCCGCAATTTCGCCGACCTTGAGTTCGATCGGCGGTATACGCGCTAACACGCCTACTGCATCCGAAGAACCAGTGCGGTACGCACTGACACACCTCATCGCGGCTTTTCGCTGGATCTTCTCCATCTCCGCTCTCCTGTATGGTATATCGATGGCGTCGGTGAATAATGGCGCCCCGTATAGGAGGACCGACATGATGACGTTCACGTACATCCTACGTCGCTGCTCTCTCGGCCCCCCTAGGTTCGACATCAGACGGGACAGCTGGCTGGCTACTCGATCCGCCTTCTCAGCTGCCCGTCGGAACTGCTCTCGGAAATGCAACTTCCCGTCGAACCACAGCCCCAGGTACTTCAGGGCTGTACAGAGCCCAATCTCCGCACCTTTCAGGACAAAGGTGAGTGGGCTGTACTTGCGTCGCGTCGTGAACAAAACCGCTTCTGTCTTCTGAACCGCTAAGCACAGCCCCGCCGACTCGATCCAGTGGGTCAGCATCTCTAACGCCTGGTTCACTCGTCGTGTGACCTCTGCTGTTGTCTCCGCCGGGCACACCACCAGCGTGTCGTCGGCGTAACAGATCAACTTATTTATTAGAAATTTAAGTCCCCCTCAACAGCACCGTGGCCAATAACAGAGGGGGACTATAATCAAGACTATTTGCAAATTATAAGTTGCCACAAATTTTGGTGGAAAGTAAAATAAAGTAAAAATGCATAAAAGAAGCAAAAATAAAATAAAAACAAACTAAGAAAACCAAAAAATAAAATAAAATAAGATAAAAAAATATATAAGTATTAAGTATAAGTAAACAAAACAAACAAATTTGCCAAAATAAAAATAAATATATAGTGGATGGAACGCAGGATAAAGGTGGAGAAGGAACATTTGGGAGGGAGGGGAACACATTATAAAAACATGACGACAATGACCGTTTATGGAAGGGAAGCCAAGGGCACTGGTCCATAGAGTGAGGATAACACAAACCTACCGGTTAGTTGCAGCTAGGAGGTATGGCAGGAAAGCTCCTGTTGGACAGAATATATAAACATTAGTTTGTTCATATGAAAAATATCTATGTTAGGGTTTAGTCTGACAATTGTGTTAAATAATTTTAACGAACGAATAAGACGTATATTGTGATTGCTGTATCTAGGTATTGCAAATAAATCGTTGAATCGATTATTAAAATTTGGAACTTTGAGGTGTATACAAGCCAATATATCGCTATCAGATGTTCTACCATTCAAAATATCTCTCAAGAAAACTATGCCAGCTAATTTCCGTCTATTTTCCAGTGTTGTTATTTCAACCCCTATTAATAGTTCCTAATAATATGTTACATCGAATGGATAGTAAGAAAATAATTTTGAATACAAATATTTTAAAAATTTACGCTGTATACTCTCAATTTTATTAATAAGGTCAATCCTTCCAGGATCCTAAATGAAGGAAAAAAATTCCAAAATTGACCTGACAAAATAAAAATAAAGCATTTTGATTGTTTGTGGGTTCTTATAATTTCTGCTGTTTCTGATAATGAAACCTTGTATTTTTTTACTACGTAATGTGATTTCTTCTATATGTTTTGAAAAGCTCAACTTTTGATCCAGTAAAATTCCCAAATCCCTGACTTCTTGAACGTTGGTTAATTTGTTTTCCAAAATTTTGTGTTGATAATTTAAAATATGTTTTTTTTTTTTAAGTAAACGTTATTTTTACCCATTTACTAACATTAAAGGGTAATAAGTTTTTTTGACTCCATTCCGCAAGTTCGCTCAGGTCATTTTGAAGCTCCCCACAATTTTGAATTGAATCTATAGTTTTGTAAATTTTCAAATCATCGGCGTATAATAACATGTTATAGTGGGAGATTCTGTCGCAAATATCATTTATGAAGATTAAGAACGAAAAGAGGCCCAAAACTGACCCTTGCGGAACCCCAGAGGGGCATGGATAACTGTTTGATTGAAACCCGTAGTATTCAACAAATTGCTGTCTATCTTCTAAATAAGACTGGAAGAGATTTGTTAATTTTAAGGAGAACCCAATGCCTTTTAACTTATGCAGTAGAATATTATGGTTAACAGTGTCGAAAGCCTTAGCAAAATCCGTATAAATCACATCAAGTTGCAGTCTACCATTAAAAATTTGGTTTATTTCAGTAAATTTCCAAAGACATGTTTGTACAGACCGACCCTTCAGAAACCCATGTTGACAATCAAAGAAAAATAAGTGTACTTGCTTATATAGGGACTTATAAAGAAGTGTCTCAAATATTTTAAAAGGTAATGGAATGAGTGAGATTGGTCTATACTCGTTTACAATGCTGGAATTTCCTTTTTTGTTCCAAGATGAGGGGAAAACTTGACTTTCAAGTATTAAGTTGTACAGATGTTTTAAAGGTTTTGCTAAATATGACCAACGTGCCTTGAAAACATGCGGTACGCCATCAGGACCACAAGAGCTACTACTCTTGAGATTTTGCAGAGCCAGTCTAACCTCTTCTAAAGTGAAATTCTTTACCTGGATAATGGAAGGACTGGAAAGTTTAAGGTTTAAACCCCCTAGTATAAGAGAATCATCATTATTCTTGGGTTTATAAACACTGCTAAAGTAGTCAGCGAATGCCATTGCAATTTTTTCTGGTGTATCATGAGATTTATTATTGTATGTAAAGGTGTGAGCCTTGAACCTATTGTTACTTCTCTGTTTTACATGCCGCAAAAATACTTTAGGTTCTGTTGTTACACCCTCCTCCATTTTAGTATTATATTGCAACCAAGCTTGCTTTAAAAGTACTTTCAGCTCCTTTTGAAGCTCTTTATACTTAGTTAATGAGTTGTGACAGTTCCGATTTTTTTATATGTCTTATGAGCTGTGGCTTTTTTTTTTAATTTTGGCAATGATTTGAGCTGAAAACCATACAGGATATATCCGGTTCCTCCTACCTTTTTTTAATGGCACTGCATTTTGCAAAATACATTGAACTACCGTACTAAAGTACTCAGCTGCTGCGCTTGTGTCTTTTAAATTGTAATATTCCTCCCAATTCTCATCCCTAAATCCATAGTAAACCTTTAAAAAGTCAGCCTTTCGAAAATCAAATTGCTTTACATTTGAGTTACTTGTTATGCTTGTATCAACAGTGGAAAAACAATTGAAATTTATATCTAGTGGAGGATGGTACCTATCCATTGTTTCCACAAGGGACTCACCAAGCCTAACAGAAGTATCTGTGCAGTTGCCTACAATTAGGTCTAAAGTTTTACCAAAATCATTACTAATTTTATTAAACGATAAGAAATTGTTAACGTATAAAAAGTTATTGAGATCCCAATACTTGTTATTGCCTAGGACATCACAGTTATCAAGCCCACAATCTGGCAAATTAAAATCACCAAAGATCATCATATTTTGGTCTTGGAGACCTGAAGAAATTATTTTTTCATAAATAGCAACATAGTCGACCCTTGACAGGACAGGAGGAAAAAAAAACAAAAACAGATATAATGGACTAACTCGAGAATTCTCAATTTTTACCCACAAATGCTCACATCTATTTCCCTCAAGCTCTAAGTGGTATGTACGTTCTGCTATAATGTTTTCTCGGACTGCCAAAAGAACACCGTCCCCCTGCGCCCCTCACCCAAAGCTTCCCCTCTGTCTTTCCTAAAAACCACAAATTCTTTGTTGAATAATTCACCATTTTTGATGCCCAGCTATTATATCTGCTGAACTTGCTGAAGTGGCATGAAAAAATTCCTCCACTCTTGTACGTAAACCCCTAACATTCTGATATAAGAATTTAAGACTGTGTCCTTTCGAGTGTAATTTATTATTTAACATCATAGAAAATTTTAAAGGTAGTAACAGGAAGAGATCCCCAAACTAGTGACCAGTACCCCTGGGATATAGAAGGGTGGATGAAAGAAAAGAGAATTTCAAGGAGGCAATGTATTTATAAGAGATGGATGGTAAAGGAGTGAGAGTTAAGGTTGTTACAAGTAACAGGGTAACAGAGCTCCAGTGAGAACATAAAACTAAAAGTATCTATATGCAATGTAAAAACATAAACAGACAAAAATAGTGATAACAATAAAAATAAAAATAAGTTTGCAATGAGATATAAGATAAAAATATAAAGTATCATTTTGACATAAAGTTGATTGTGAGATTAGAATTAGCTGAGGTGTAGTTGTTGAGTTGAAGTATTAGCCTGTGTTAGTCGCTCCAAATCATATATTTGATGAATGCGTGCTGCTGGCGCATGTTCTTCTTTCCTTACGAAAACATCACCATTGACTGTCCAGATGTATCTATAGCCCATTGTACTTGCTTTTGATCTAACTTCTTGTAACAGTTTTAAACGTTTAGGGGTGATGTGATCAGATACTGCAATTTTGCCCTCTATATTGACGCCTATGCTGCTCAATAAGAGTCCTCTCCTTTTCCGCCAAGCATTCATCAAGTCTATTTTGAGTGTCCGTCGAACAAGTTTAACAATTATTGGAGGAGGTTTTTTTGCATTCGTTGGAGTTTTTGTGGGCAGGCGATGGCTTATATCTATATCAGTGTGTAAGAGTTCTACTCCCACAGATTTTGCACATTTCATTACTACATCATTTGTGGATTCGTTAGGTAGTACTGGCATCCCGTCTTCAAAAATGCGGCAAAAAAAATGGCATTGACAAAAGTTGCTAATTCTGGTATTAAAAAAGTATTTAAGCTGGCAATTCTTCGACCGCTTCGACCAATCAGAACAAGCACTACTAAGTTACCAAACAATTACCTGTTCAGGAAATTTTTAAATTGCCTGAGAGGCAATACTTTTCAGACGGGATGCCATGAATCACCAGGTTATTTTTACGAGAGTATTGTTTCAAACTGTTCACTCTATCCATCAGTTCAAGATTTACTTTTTTCAGTTCAGTATTATCCCTTTCCAAGGTATCGACTTTGCTTGTCTGGTTTTCAATTTACGCTTGGTGGTAGTGCCAGCCTCAGCATCCCGTTGAAGGCGACGTTCCACAGGGTAGGTCCGAGGCCCAACGATGTTGCTTGGCTAGCACCCCAATCACCGCGTGCAGGTGCTAGGTAGGAGTTGGCGAATGCAAATGGTAAGGGGTCACGCTGGTGCGACGTTACGCTCTCCCTGGCTAGAGGAGAGTTAACCCACTACATTCGCCCGTTTGAGGGGCCAGTCATGTATTAGTGTTAATATTTATAAATTAATGTTGTACGACAAAGTGCGGAGGAAGTCGAGGACCGTATTTTTATAAGTTTCGTACTCGGATGTTACAGCTTGTATTCTCTCCTGCGCAAGTATACCCACTTCTGCTTCGGCAACGCTTTCACTTACCTTCCTAAACTAAGCTCTGCGACACAGCTTTCGGTATCCGCTTGTCCTTTGTGTAATTCCGTTAATGCACAATACAGGTCCGGATGATGCCGTCCCACTACAATCTGGAACCTATTGTGCCAGCCCTCACTGACGTTGTTCGTTTGATGGTTCTTATTCATGGCGGCCTCGTGCTGGTTTCAGATGTCAGGAGGGTATCGTGGGGCAACAGCAGGACGCCGTCCTCTGGCAGGGATACCGTTCACGAACGTTTTGTCAAAGTACGCTAGTATAGGTTTAAAATCATCTTCTAGCCACGTTCTTTTCAAGAGTTCAAATGTGCGTCCAACGCCAGGTAACGGTACAAAGGCCAAAGCCAGCAACGTGTGCGCATAAGTCCTAATCCTGCGGTCATCCGGATTGTTGTATTGGGCCTGCAGATCTTCTTCTTGAATTCTTCTATAAAGCGACTGACCTAAGTGGAAGAAGCAGCAATTTATGTCCACGTCAGGGTGTACCTCAGCGCATGCATTGTGGATACTTTTCTCGAAGTCGGTCATGAAGCGTACCGGAACGCAATGGGGCACATTAAATTCGCGAACGGCAGATTGTACGGCGCGGAGAACTTGAAAGAATTGGTCCCTCGCTTTTAGGTTCCTGTATTAACTAGCACCGAAACTATTCGGTTGGCCTGACGTGACGTCATCGCTACAGGGTACACATCCTGATACCGTTTTTCATGCAGCGCAACTTACAGGCGTTATTTGTCTTTTTTTTTCTATGGATTTTTTTAAAATTCTGTCTCCGCAGTAAATAATACTTCGAACTAAACGTTATTCTAAAATTTTGTCCGGGACCCTATTGCTCGCCGCTCTGATTGAGTTTGAAAATTTCCCTTCATTCTTCTTTTTATCCATTGTATGTTGGGATTAGCTTAATGAAAATGCATTGATTGACACACCTCGGATTCAGCCCATTCGCCCGAGGTGTGATATTTTTATTTTCGACAAAGACCGCTGAAATGATGGAAGCAGAAAAAGGAAGGGCGAAAATAGGGACAGCAACAGAGGGAGACAGAATGTGAGTGTGTGTTACTTTTTGCCGGCTCTGTTCTTTTGATCGACGATGTAATTAAAATGAACGCCGCCAGGTCTGTGAAACTCTGCGAATGGTTCGTTCAATTAAGTGGCGCAAAAACATGGAAAACTGTTTCAGTTCCTCCATTCCGCTTCTGCCTTATAATTCTTTTTTTACCCTTACGAGAAGATGTCTCTCGAAGCCGCGAAAATTGCTTTTTTCTTCGTTCATATTAAATGCATAAATATGAAATGGGAACGGCAGGCGGGGGCAATACAACGTGATGGTCGGATGGAACTTCCTGTTCTTCGTCTCTTAATTAACGTGTGCTGAAAGCAGTTCTGTGTTGCACTGACAACGCGATGACGAGTTATCTCGCCAGTTTCTCATCTTCCTTCCCGCTTTCTCCATCATTACAACTGCGCAATATTCAGACCTTTGTGTGGAACATTTTATGAGTAGAAGTTACCAGGGCTCAAGTGCTTCCAGTCACAATTTCTAGCCAGCAACACACACAATAATTTGGCGATGGTTCGTTTTTTTGTGTTACCGAAAGATTAATGGTTGGGATTGCAATTTATTAGTTCGAAAAATTATTTATTCCCTCCTCCCCGTGCGTAACTTAACTATCCGTGTTTTTTTCTTCTTTTTTTTCCCCCCAGAGAAAATGTTAAAAAGAAAAGGTGCTGAAAAGTACTTATTCGACGTACTTATTTATAAATTTTAAACAAAAATGAAGGAGATTTGATGCATTACTGGTATTAGAAAGAATCCAATCAGTGGAACTTTTCCAAATGTTCAGGAATACAATTAATTAATCAATATATCAACTAAGGCGTCCCGAATACACTGAATTTATGTGTTATTTAGAGAGGGGGTAGTCATTTTTAGTATCAACTTTATGCTTGCTGAAAATTTTACCATCGAGGATGGAAAGGAATAAATTTCATGAAACACAGTGAGGATGTATCTCAGATTTTACAGTCATTGCATTCGTTTTTGACATGGTTATGTCTCGTGGCTTGGCTCTCTGATCCTGTTTCCGACCGACACGGAACTTGATTCCAGTTCAGTTCAGTTGTGCGTATTGCATGAAGCCAATCAGGATGATTTAGCTCTTCATAGTTACAATTCAGTTCAGTGGTCCACATTTCCATGGAAATTATTTTTCCTTCTAGCCATGTGCTCATTGATCTGGATCATTGCTGGGCGGCTGCAGTCTGCCGCCGATTAATTTGCAATACTTGAAAGTTTGACATCTGATAGCCATGAGTATACTTGAGCGAAAACTGTAACGTCCGCCCCCCTTATCCCGACACGCTTGGACGTTCTTCCGACATTGCGAGTTTTCCGAGGGGGGGGGGGGATAGGCAAATATAGCAGGGTAGCGCAGGACCAGGTCTGATTGTCAGTTAGTATCATTTGGAGATTGTTTGGTAGTTGTAAGTTCGTTCGTATTTTTGTGTATTTTCTGCAGTCAAGTAGTATATGTCTTACTGTTAGTTGTTCGTTGCAAGTTAGACATTTCGGTGGTGGTTCTTTTTTCTGGAGGTGTGAGTGGGTCAAGGTTGTATGTCCTAGTCGCAATTGTTTTCTGTTGATCCAGATTACGTCCAATGATAATACAAAATGACAAAAAAATTATATTATGACATTTCGTCAACGGTTTAATGATAAACTATGCTAAACGACATAATCGACAACAGATTATGCTAAGCGACATTGCCATTGCTAAGTAACATGATAAATAATAATAATAATAATAATAATAATAATACAGCCTGAACTGAGGGCGCCGTGGCCGATACTCAGTTCGCCCATCTCTGGGCATAAGCCTCCGCCACCCACCTCCACTCCTTTCGATTTTGCGACCTACTCCCCCAATTTGGCCCTATCTCCTTCAGAATTTCGTCTATCCATCGGGCGGTAGGTCGCCCTATCTTACGTATTCGATCATATGGTAGCCATACGGTTGACCTGAGGTTCCATTTCTCTTTGTTACCTCTCGCCATATGGCCTCCGTATTTGATTTTCAATTTCTTAATTTTATATTTAATATTAACTGTTCCTGTTTGTTTATGAATGTCTCGAATTTTAATTTTGTCTTTTAGTTTGTAACCAAGAATACTTCGCAGCATTGCGTTTTGGGTTTTCTCGAACTTACCTAAATTATTTTTGGTAAGGGCCCAGGTTTGGGCCCCGTATGTCAGGACCGGCGCGACACAGGTGTCCCATATTTTTATCCTTAAATTCATCTTGCTTTTAAAAATATATTTTAGACCCCAATAAGCCTTCCAACTGTACCCGATTCTAGTCTGGATTTCTTTGTCTATTCCTTTTTCAAACGAGATAATTCGGCCGAGGTATTTGTATTCGTCTACTACTTCTATCTCCCTGTCTTGTATCTCGATTGATTTGGTACCTTCTTTACCCGTCCTTTCGCCGTTTACATTTTGATTCCTGATCAGCAGCTTAGTCTTGGATGTGTTTATTTCTAGGCCCATTTTCCCACAACTTATCCTTAATTCCTTAAACATCGTCGTAACTTCTTCTATCGAACCTCCAATAAGTACGATGTCGTCGGCAAAGCGCAGGTTGTTGAGGTTTACCCCGTTGATATTAATACCTTTCTTCTCCCAGTTAAAATCCGGATGATAAAATGGAAGACAAAATGACAAAATAATTTTGTCAAGACATAACAAAGCCATGAAAAATCAAAATGACAAAAAATCGTTTTATCTAACAACACTGGTTCTAAATGTGATAACGCATTTTGATATGTACATTTGTACTGTAATTTCATAATATTCATATTACTTAATACTATATACTGTGCTCATGTAACTTCTCAAAATGAATTTAATAACAACTTATCCAAATAGGTATAATTGCTTATTCTTGTTATCTTTGAGTGATGTTCGAGAATTCCTCTGCTTCGTGGCTAACCATGCCGGTGGAATTTCCATAGCCGTGGCTGATGTATTTTGGATTGCCCCTAACCCCCTCCTCCTTGACGGTGAATTGAGGGATCAATACTCTCCAGGGCCCATAAGTAATCTATTCCACTCAAAAAGTGTTGAAAAATCAAGTTTTTAAAACCTAAATTTAACTGTGTCAAAATGTGGCTATTTTAAAGGAATTACCCCAATACTGAACTCAGATCTCGTGTACAGACTTGCAGCTATGTAGCCATTCAGCAATAGGAAAGTATTAAAATCAGAGTGACTGAAGGAACAAATAAGAAATGGCCACGACCCAAGAACTAAACTCAATAACCAAGCTTTGTACTTCTCTGGAGGTGATATTGTCCATTTTTGGTCCCATTTTTCGGTATTTACCTAGGCCTCAATCTTTCTCAAATAATTTCTCATGTCATGTTCTCCAAAAAATCACTCAGTTGCACCAGTAATGAGACATAGAAATTTTGATGTACAAGTGATAACGAGCCACGACCTTGGAAGTTTCGGGTATGCCTGCGATTTATAACGCGCGTAGGGTAGGAGGCATTCATGTTTATTGACGGAACAGATAGAGAGGATAATATACCATAATAATAAAATATATATACATCATGCATTCAATATCCGACGTAATAGCATACAATAACTGAAATGTGAACGTTTCTGAGAATTGCCGAGGAAAGACGACGAGAAAAAGCAGGAAAAAAGACAGCTGAAGAAGCAGGAAAGCACGGAAAAAATATTAAAATGAGGACAGAAAGAAAGCAAAGAGAGAAAGAAGAAACAGAACTGAAAGAAAGACAGAGGTAGAAAATGAAATGAATGCTGAAAACGGAATAGGAAGCCAATGTATGACCCACTTATGGAAGATTTCAGCAGCAGTAAAATTTTCACTTCGATCTTAATAAATGTTCACCTCATGCATGCCGCAGGCGCTAATTTTTTTCGAATAATATTCGTGCACAGGCACACGCCCTATACCGCCTGACACGTAATTCGAACCTTCTAACGCAGTTCTCGGAACAACCACGAAATTCACTCCGGCGTCTAGCCTCAAAACCGCACATATGCCTGCCGAAGTTTCACCTAGAGCTCACTTTATACAAGCCGAGCAAATTTTGGAGAAGTAATTATTTCAGCGTTATGGATTAGACGGAATAATTTAAAATCTCGTGAAAGAAAGCATTAAATTTTTACACTCTCTCTTCCCGTCCTCGCTAATCTTTCAATCGAAAGTTAGAAATTTTCGCCCCCACGAGTTGACGAGTTGACTCCTTGCTATACAGTGTGACGACGGTGGATGGAGGGCGCCAAGTGAGACGTGGCGAAAGTACAACGTGTGTTACTTTCACCACATAAGTAAACTTTCGGCCGGATAGTTCAAGGTTGGCTGTGAAAAAGCCGAGGAAACGTCACGCTCGAGGTTGCGTGGCCCATACATACCTTTTTAATTGATGCTAAAAGCCAAGTACGTATTCCAAAAAAATAAGAAAAACAGCTGGAAACTAACAGCATATTTGCTACTGCCTATCACTTGAAATACAAGACAGGCAAATAATTCCGCTCTTAACTGTTCTTTTGGGAAAAACCGAACAAGATACAGCTCCAGCAATGCCGACTAGAGATTTATAGACGTCCAAGGGGTTCCGCCCCACCCAGTCTTTAGTCATACCGTGTATAGTTTTTCGTCGAAGGAGTAGAATCATTAACGCCTCTTCAATTGTTCTGAAAGTTCGAAAAACGCGGAAGAATAAACGTCAGCAAAATCAAGTGATGCAAAATTCTTGCTTCCATTCACGGCGTTTATTGCTCCAGTAACGCTGACCAGGAACAAGGAAACAAAAGAAAGCTATATAAGCGCGAGTGGAGGCGGCGAAGACTTAGGAGTGTACATGTATTGATATAGGCATTCGAGGGAGAATTTTTCCGGGGCAAGGTTAAATTAGTTTAGTTTTGTGGCATGGAAACACGTAAATACGCTTCAAAATTCAACGTCACGGAGTTCCGTAGGCATTAATACGTCCTCTCCTCTCTCCTCTCCCACAAACCGCTTTTCCACCTTTCCTCTCTGTCCATCTAGCGATTCTCTGTGCTCCATGTACAAACGTTTATCTTCCTGCATGAAAATTTGCAGTTTTCTTCCCTCTACCCCTCCCGCACTGCTGGTATCGGCTGCTAATTGCACCCGAGGCGGTGTACGATTTAAGTGAATCCGTCTTTTGACAGAGTAACGTCTTTGTTTTTTACATTTTTTCTTTAAGATAGAGTTTTTCTTGTCATTTTGGATTTTCATTTTTTGACTTTTTGTTTTTACGTTTTAAATAACGTTCTGGGTGTGTGAACTTTTTTCCCACCCGACACCGCCACCGGCAGTGTGATTTTTGTGCGATTTTCCACGGCCTGCTGAGCTCTGCGACTTTTCTCTTTTCTTCAGCCCGGGACCTAACCGCGTGTTCGCGAACTTTCTGGTGCGACTCCTTTAGCCGCAGTTCTCGTGACCGCCACCGCGTCCGTGGAGTTTTTTTTTTTTTTTTCTTTCATGAATAGATGTCTGTCCGCGATGTGTAACTTGCGTATCTCTTTTCCCTTTTTGAGGTGCACCGCGTGAACGACATGATGTCGTAAGTACCTATTTGTAAGAGAGAATGTAAGGGACCATGGCTTAGAGAGAGAGAGAAAGAGAGAGAGATATCTTAGCTTTTTTTTTTGCTTTTCTTGCTTCTGGCCCCGGAACTATAGAATACTAGCTGACCCTACCGTCCTTCGGACGGTTGTATAATATTGCAAAATGTGAATTTTTAGAATAAATGAATTACTGAGTGCTCCGAAAATAAAATGTATCAAAAGTTACAAAACATGAAAACAATTTTCAACAGATTATCTAGAAATACTGTGGTACCTAGGAAGAAACAAAATGGAAGACGATCAAAATACAACTTTTCATGTATGAAACGAAATTACATGTAAATTCCCATATAGATAAATACAGGCTTTTATACGATTTGATCATTTGCTTATATTTTGGAAAAACAGAAAGAAAATGAAGCATGAAATTGATTTTTCATAAATGTGTAAGCTTTGTAATCTTTGGCAATTAAATCGAATTACCCGTTCTTCACTATCTCCAAAATGAGAAGTGATCGAATTATCCTGTACATTTCACGTCCTCAGTAGGAGTACTGAGGGTGCTTTTGCTCATTGTTACGCCCTGTTTCAATAGTAATAAATATTACTTATCATAAAGAACTTATCGGGGTATCCCGATAAGCATGATTGTACTCAGTAGTCTCTTGCTCCGCTTTGACTTGGTAGAATATAAACTCGAGATACATCTCTATAATACTATTTTTATTTTTAGTGAAATATTTCAGAATAGACCTCAGAGGATTAAAGTTCGAGTGGTGATGGTTTACGTTATAACCTATTCGACGCTAGAGCGCTTCTACAATTTGCACAGTCCCAGTCAGAGGCATTCAAAAACTTTATGGATAACGGCTTTGATAACAGTTTGTATGTTTGTGTCCAAGGTTGGAAAAGATTCGAATAAAAAGAAATTGATTCGAGTCCGCTTCTGGGAATTGGATTTGTATCAGTGATTCAAATCCAGTGGACGACCCGGATTCGTAAAATTTATTCGAATCTTTTTCGTGGATTCGTCGGAATTTTTCTGTTAGCCGTATCAGGCGCTGAAGTCACCAAATATGGCCATCCGTTTTGGTATCTTTTCTTTTTTTTTAACGAAAAAAAGTTCAAAAAACGTAATAAAAGCTACAAAATTCCTTCTGGCCTACTCAGTTGAAACATTAAATTTAATTTCTTTGGAAACTACATTGCTGGAAGTACGTTCACTATGATTACATCGAATAAGATCCAGTTTTTGGAGTATTTGGTTTTTCTGAAGAAAAAAATTGTCAACGATTGCTGAGTGAGTAAAATAGGTATCGTTTCTTGATTTTGATTTTGTAACAGCTAAAAAGATTCCATAATTCTAGATTCGATGATTCGTGATTCGAATCCACGAATCCACTCCAATTATTCGAAATCACAGTAAACGTAAATCATTCTCAAATCATATTCGAATCCAAAAAAAGTAGTGATTCGTGGATTCGGATTCGAATCCATTTTAGTTTTTAGTGGATTGTTGTCAACTTGTTTGTGTCACAGGTCGTGCTATATGTTTCTTCTTATCATTGTATGTAGTACGATTGTAATTTCGCACATTGAAAATGCCTACCGGTGTATAGTAATCATCTACATCTTTTTTTAATCTCTTCAATTTAACGTAGAATTTTTTGTGGGAACGTCTAAAATATATTCATGAAAGAATTTCACGATTCCATTGTAGGTAATATGATACTGATAACGTCACATCCCTTAAGGCTATTGCTTGGAATATTGGTAATTTGGAAAAAAGGAAAATGAAAAAAACCGCAGAATTTTAAATATAAATTATCCATTAAAAAAAAAAGAAACACCTAAAATTTCCATCGCTTAAGACCACTGCTTGGAACATGGAATATTGCCAATTTGAAAGAAAAAAAGAAGACGACGAACAAAAGTAGAATTTTATAGAAGCAAATAGTTTTGAAAATACCCATTAGAAAAGGAACCGCCTAAAATATATTTAAAAGAAACAATTTTACTATTCCATTGTAGGTAATACTGATACTGATAACGTCAAATCGCTTAAAGGTCACTGCTTGGATTATAGAATATTGGTAAATGTGGGGAAATATGTAGAAAAGAAGAAAATAGTTTTGAAAACACCCATTAAGAAAAAGGAAACACGTCTTAAGATATATTCATAATTCAAAATTGGTAAATTGAGGGGAAATACGTAGAAAAGAAGAAAATAGTTTTGAAAACACCTATTAAGAAAAAGGAAACCCGTCTTAAGATATATTCAAAATTTGTTTTTGGCGCTGTCAAGGTACAAACCCCGTTAACATGCATCAAAATGTATCATTCGCTCTGACCACTGCGCCACACATCCGGCACGTCAGCCGCGAGCAATTTGCACTTACATCAATCTTATAACTGTTCCGCTTTAAACTTCTGAGCTTTATTATGCCACAACGATTGAACTTACTCAAACTTTTCTTGGACACAAACACCCTCTGAAACATCATCTTCCACTCGAGATAACTTACATACTGATCTATTGACTCTAATGGACAAATACTGGAGATGGGAGACATTGGTCCTTGCTTCCGTTTTTTGAATTTCATACAATAATAATGTTTTTGCAAACGCATCTTTAGAGCATAATTTAAAAAATTCAATCAAAGTGGAAGAAAACAAGAAATCCAACATCCGAAAAAACTGGATAGAATTAAACATATCTCCATGGTAAGTGGTAACACTGATCCCAATCACCCCACTTCCAGCATATGCCCTCATTCGATGTTGAAGCGCTCGCTTTGCAACGAAAATATACCTCGTCTTACCGCGCAACCAATTACCTCACCGAAACACCCATTAACTGCGCGTGACGTCATGTCAACTTTGAAGCTTAATTACAGCTTTTACAAAGCGAATTTTAAAATTTGGACTTCAATAGTATTGAGTATTTGTTGTAAGGTATCTGTAGCGCCAATTTCAAGGCAATCCGATCAGCGGTTAACGCGTGATGCCGTTACCATGAACAAAACGAAGCCCTTTATAATATAGATAATAATATAGATTCAACATGTGATCTGGGTAACTGCCTTCCAAAGCCCTGGCACCTCCCGCATCCTGGGCGAGTCTCGTATGAGCTAGTCGTGGCTTTTGCCAGGCCCTTTCGGATGCCTGCATTTCTTGAGCGTTGACGCCGATTTTCCGACTTAAGCACGTACCCGCTGATGAACGGAAGGTAGCAGCAGTAAAATGTGCGCATGTTTGTGACCGATCGAAATACCTTTGTTTTCTTAGGTTGGTTGTTCATAAAAATGCCACAGTTTTGAACCGAAAACAACCAGATTTCATTAAATACTATCTACGGATCAGTTCACCTTTCCACCGGAACCTTCGAAGGTCTCTCGCATTCATCACTGGCCCAGGAGGAGTCTGTTAAAATTTTCTCGTTTTTGGAATATGATCAACTTCAAAGTCTCGTATTTCCAACTGTCAGCGATAGAAGATTTATTATACCATTCAATTAATTATGTATACGTTCTGTATAGATTAGGGTGGAATAAAAAAGTGTTTCGAAGCCTTAATGATAAATGTATTATTCAGAAGTTTCATTTTAGCATACAAATGATGTGTGCGAAATTTCATTAAAAAATATCCGGATGTTCCTCTAGTCAAGAGACTTGAAAATATTATAAGTACTTTGAACAACTGAAGAATCAGTTTTTTCTAAATGAATTTTATCGTCACTTCTTTCTATATCAGTTCTCACTATAGCTGATACGCTGATCCCGAATTTGGTATTAGAACTGCGCCACATTAATTAGTTTTGTAGATTGATAGGTGCATTCGTGACTTATTTCTGTCATTTCATTTTTATTCACTTTTGATGAAGGGAGTATATTTAGAAACATTTTGAAAACAGCACCCCAAAGTAGGTAACGAAATTTTGAATTTTTGGCTTCAAGTGTGGTGAATAGGTCTTTCTGTCTGTGGGAAAATACTGATATTTCTCGATTAAACTTTTTATTCCCTAATTGGACTACAGTACGCAATATGTAATCTCCTTTTGAACTGTCATTTTCAAAAAAGGAATGAGTCATGAAAACAAATTTTTCAGGAGAGTGAAAATAAAGTTTGCACGTTATTTCTAAGTGTCCTATGGAAGTGGTAACACTGATGATGGATTGAATATTGAGAGTTGTACCTATAGATGGCCATCTGTATCGTGATTTAAGTTAATACCACTATTAGGAGCAGATATTGTGTGAAAGAAGTCAGGACTTACCCTCTCTATACAAAGTAAATAAATAAATAGTGATAAATATGGAACCTGAATTGGGGATAAGTCCATACAAACAGCTCTCAAAATTAAAAAGTTTATTCAAATAATAAAGTACTCATATCATTCAAGAATTAGAATTTCATGCAATAAAATAATGAAGTCGATAGAAAGTGCTGTTTTCCTGGTAATTACCAGTATTGGTGCTGTATCTATCAAATTATCTTACAAATCCATATTTTCCACCGGGTGTGACTTTTATTTCCGTAAAGTCAAGCTGAGACAAAGCATCGATAAGATTCAGTATTGAATACTGAAGAAAACATGAAAACGCGTGGACTTATCCCCTATGTGCAAATTACGTTATTTTGATATGCATGTTTCACCGCATTCCGGATCGAATCGGCAAGTTTCAGTGTCGCCATCAGAGAAAGGCCGTAAAAGTATTTCTCCACATATAAAACGCACCGTCATATAACACGCATCCAAGATTTGAGAGACCCATTTCAGAATATTTATTTCACGCGCATATAACACGCAGTATGTACATTGAACAAAACATTCGGATTCTATTTAATCATCGTCCTCTTCCTCTTCACTGGAGTCTTCTTCTGAACTGTTATGTGCACTCTCAGATGACGACGAATCATCTTCTGCTTCCCATAGAAGATCGTCCTCAGAACCATCCATTGAATTAGAAATGCAACATTTCTTGAATGATTTGCGCACTATTTCAGGCGATACCTTTGCCTTCTGTCGCGCTGCTTTCTCCACTGTCGAATGGTGCATTCATCAATACCGAAGTGACGTCCTGCCCCTCTGTCGTATTCTCTTCAGCATATAAAATTACCTTCCTTTTCATTTTCATACTGTACGATAATCGCCTCTGAATTTGTGGCACAGAGTCAGACATTGTGAAACGCACATCAACAAACACTAAACAGTACTACGGGAAATCTATAACTACACTGAATTCATATCATACTGATAGCAGTCGTATTACAAGTACGTACTAGTCATTTCATGTAAAGAAAAAAAAATAGTATTTCACTCGCACGTAACACGCTCTTGCATATAACACGCTGTGAGGTTTTGAACTTGCTAAAATTGGAAAACAGGTGCGTTTTATATGCGGAGAAATACGGTAATTGAAAAGTAAAAATCAAAAAAATGTGACTTACCCTTTTTGAAAAATAATGACGTTTCATTTAGGATCAGTATCCAAAAAAACTATGAGGACTGATTTTTCAATTGGACAATTCTTTTTGAAACTCTTTGTAAAAATCGTATTTTAGGAATTCATGGAGTAAAATTGTAAATTTCTTATTAGAGATTTAATATTAAACTTCACCCGACCTCTGGTGATCGGAAAACATCTAATTGCAAAAGTATCTCAGTTCGCATGTTTGTAGATCAATAGGAGCAGACTGAACTCATAAGACAATATTTTGAAGAAAACGAAAACCAATTTTTGGAAGAACTATTTTGTGTCCTGCCGGAAAACGAACACCACTCTTCTATCTGCCATTTTATTATTGCCGCCTTGGACTGCTTAGCAATCCGCCCATTTTTGGGCAACCGCCTTCACCACTCCCTTCCATTTGTTACGGTCTCGCGCTACCCCCATCCACCCAGTGCCTACCGTTTTTTCCAGCATATCGCGCCAACGTACCGGTGGTCGTCCCCTTTTCCTTTTCTGATCATATGGCACTCAAATCGTCGCTTTTTGGCTCCATGTGTTATTTCTCCTAGCTATATGCCCCGCGTATTTGAGTTTATTCCTCGCTATTACGTAACCTATATCCATGATTCCCGTCTTTTATATCCTTTATAGCTATTTTGTCTTTTCAACTTCATGCCTACAATACTACGAAGCATCGAGTATTGTGTCGTTTTTAGTCTTTCCAATTCTTTTTGAGTGACTGCCCCCGTTTGAGAGTCATACGTCAGTATTGGTACTATACAACTTTGAAGTATTTTTAATCTGAGCGTTAGACTCATTTTACTTTTGAAAATCCCTTTTTTCATCCAATATGCCTTCCAGCCATTTGCTATGCGTTTTTATTTCCGTGTTTTTCTTATTTTTTAATGTTAATACCTGACCTAAGTACGTAGCTCCGAAATAGAGGATGATGTTTGGTGGAGCGAATGGCGATGCACGCGTGCCAGATTGGCTCTCCAGACGCCGCACACCTGGCTCCAGGAACTGCCCTTCCGTGTATCGCATCAGTGACCGGAGGGACGCACTGAGGCTGGCCCGAGCTCCCATTCCGCCTTTCTGTTTCGGATTCGTGCTCTCCTGTCAGGACCACTATGGGATACCCAACGCTCACCTAGCACTAACCTGGAATTCGGGTTCATTACAGACGGACGCGCTTCCTTCTTCATTCCTTATCTCCTCGTCTTGGAACGTGTGGTAACGTAGGAAAGTGATGACGGCGGGATGAGCCCTGCCGGAAGGGGGTCCGCAGCGGTTCTAGGATGGTACACAGTTGTTATGTCCGGTGTAAGCCGAGCTTAGTCCGTCGACCTCTGCCTCGACTACTCTGTCTATATCTTCTTCTTCAAGCTGGTCGAGACAAAGGCCGACACCCGGTTCCATCCGTTTCCACTCTTCAGCATTCCCAGAACCAAGGTGTCCGGCGCGAGACGGCCGATCACGCCGCCGCTATCGCTCGTATTGCCGCCAGGATTGATCGCTGTTGCCATCCCGCACCTTTCTTTGCTCCCAGGCCTCACACTAAAACTGAGTGTGCCAGGGTTGTTTTCTGCCTCTCGATCCCAGTGCGTACATACGGGGCTCGGCACTATCGCCATCCAGTGTAAGTGCTGAAGCACTAGTGGCCACTCAGGACTTGGGTCAGGTGGAAGTTCAGTTCCCAATGGGACCTGCCTCTGTCCATACATCGAGGTCGTGCATCAGCGATCGGGTCCATTCGCCCTTGGTGGACTGGGCGAGTGCGAAATAGAGGATTATGTTGAAAATTTTAATTACATCAAATATGCATAGGTGAAATATGGGGTTCAGGGTTTCATTTCCATCAACTCCATCGATGAACGTGAACTCAGAATCCCAATTTTCTCGAAACAGCGTTCATTTTTCAAATCAAGAGAAAACGAAGATGTACAAAAATACGCTCAAGATCCTAAAATTTACTTTAGCGAAGGGGTTGAAAAGGATCCGCTGATTCGTTGTGGGGGGTCACTCCTTTGCTATCTGTTTCACCGCCTGTGCTCTGTGCTCATTTAATGAAAAAATAGACGTGGCAGAAGAAATGAGAGTCGATAGCGAGATGGGGAAGGGGGCTGTGAATTACATTCCTGTGGATAGCGTCCGACGAACGAACTCGCTAATTTATTACAACGCAGGTGCGATGTTTTCGTTTTTCAGTTTACATTCTTTTTTTTTCTTTTTCTTTTTTTCTTATAAAAATTAATTTCCTTTTCATTCCCAGTAGACTGACGTCGAGCGCTCTCAATCGCAAGCCGATGAGCTCGACGCGGCACCGTGCGAAGAACCCGAAATTCGGATGCGCCCGACACAATAGTATCGTATTTATATCGAAAAAGACGGAGGGTGTGAGAAGAGGGCGGCCAAATGAATCCCAGAGGTCGTCTCGTAATTACCGCCAGCAGGTTTTGTTTTTCGCAAAATAATTTGCGGCCAGACGTTTAAGCGGCGAATAAATCATGCGGAAAACGTGGCCGCGGCCGCGGCTGGGCCGAATCGGGCCTCGGCCTAGTTTCGACTTTCGCGGTTCCAGCGTAAACGGTTAACCGAGCTGCTTGCTGTATTGCGCGTTCCGACGACGTAGCTGGATACGAAATTCTGTCGACTGATTGCGGCCAAGTATCGGTTGCCCCCTGGTCCGTGATTCCAGTGTAACGTAAAACGGTTGTACCGCGACTGTGTTCACATTTCATGTACAGTACATGACAAGTATACTGGGGTGTAGGATGGCACATATCTAACTTTTTTCAGTTTCGAGGCTGGTCACTTTTTTTTGCCTGTTTTACGGTATTAGTTATTACTTTTATCGGTGGATAGACAGTCTTCACGCCCCACGGTGACTGCACTCCGGCTTGGGGCGGTTTACAATGAGCTCGGTTTATATTCTATTTAACTTTCGAGGGTCCACGATTATCGATTGGAAGTCGCGCACTCCTAGTGAATCTCTGCACATGATTCTCGAGCGTCTGTTGATTCGGGTTCCACGTACCTCTAGGCGGCTTCCTGGCGGACGTACTTCCAAGGGCCGGTTGCTGGCTTGCTTCTGCTCCTTCATTGTTACTCTCCTGAGAGCGCGATGAATCCACGCCGTTCGCTGTCCTCTTTGTTGCACCTGGGTCTCCGGTAGCGATTCGATCTCTTCGATGAGTATCTTTGTCCGTCCACAGTTTCTCGGATCCAAATTCTCCCATTGCTGTACCATGCAAACTTGATCACATCCTTCCTCACTAGCTGCTTTGCTTTCTTCAGTATTTCAGTGTTCTTCCGCGAGGTGCTTCTCCACGTAAATTTTCGTACCATTGGATTCTAGCCTTTCTCGTTTTGAGAGCTTGATCAGAGCGTCTTTAGTGCCCAGGTTATTTAACCTGACCACTATACCTCGTATTTTATCTCTGCTGGCAGGTAAGCGGTGTATTACAGAGACGTCGTTATCTTGCACCTTTACTCTCCCAGTTCGTTGGCAAGCTGCGTGAACCTTTCCCGAGGGTTTTCATTTCGTATGGT
Organism: Acanthococcus lagerstroemiae; assembly: GCA_031841125.1. NCBI lineage: Eukaryota > Metazoa > Arthropoda > Insecta > Hemiptera > Eriococcidae > Acanthococcus > Acanthococcus lagerstroemiae. Next base: position 27,284,212 of record CM063113.1, on the reverse strand, counting down.
TGACATTCCGTTTATAATTTTGTTGAATTTTTTACTGTGTTATTCGTGGCTGATTCTCAGTTTTGCACTCAAGTTCGGATACTTGAGGTTAAAACACCACCTTTATTAACTAACTTGTCTGTGTAGTTTTGCAGCACTTACCTGTACACAAAAACATAAAATAAGCATTAGAAAAAGTATTAACTAAAGTTTTATTTATACCCGGGAATAATGAGTGCAACAGTTACAGTTGATTAAAAAACCAGTGGCGCAGTGGAGGGGGAGGGTACTCAACGAGTCTACTTCAAGTTCATGGCTCATGAAAATCGCAAGAATACAAGCATGATGTCATGTACATTGCATACTCAGCCCCGGAATTCATTTCGGAATTTGAAGATTTTCAAAAACTGGGAAGAGCGATTTCCGAAATGAAAATTCCAGCTGACAGGATATAACCAATAGTTTTATATTTGAAGTAGACACTAGAAGCTAGAAAGTTAAGTGTGAATGCGTTATTACAGGAACAATACTGGTTATTGAATAAAATGTGTAAAAAAATGAACCGAAGAATTTTCTGCGCCCCAACAAACTACAGCAACTTATGAACAGAAATTGCGCCAACACTTCACTTTTGATTACTTCTCATGAGTGGGCAGAGTGGTTGCTTAGGGATTTGTTTCTGAATAGAAAATTCATTTGGGAAATCTACTTGACAGTTTATATTCATGTCTAGCCAGTCTGGACGTATCTGGATGATTTCCGAAGCAGAAGTTATTGAAACGGTACCGCGGTTCGGATATTCCAGGCTATTGTGGCAGTTTCTGTAAAAAGGGGTAACTTTGTCGATCGATCGAAGTCTCAGAAAACGCGAAAAAAGAAAAACTAAATTTTTTGGTCAAAAAAATCAATTTTGAGATTTTGGTTGATTTCTATAGAAAAAACATCGCAATAACGAAGAGACAAAATTTACGCGCGTGAGAGAGAAGAGGGAGAGATAGAGAAAGAGAATTATGAAAGAGACTGAGAAAAGAATGCGAATGTCTGCGTTCGCTTCTTCGTGGTTTTTCGGAGCTCACGAATAAATCCGATGTTCTGAATTGTTACCACGCAGAAGAGCGAAAAATTACCTTTCCAACAAGCCCTCGTCGAGGCTGGTAACGTGATTCCGCGGTGAGTTATGGCCGCTTGACGGAGTGGGAGAAAAAGGTGTGTCTAACTTTAAACGCGTTTTTCCCAAACACGTGTTTTCGTGCGTTCTCGTTACACTCATCTTTGACCCCTTGTATCTCCGGAACAAAAAACGCTAGAAATATCGCCGATAGCTCGTTGGAATGGGCATTCATTCCTCTATTACGTACTGTCCGTTAACTCAAAATTCGTCGAATCGACAAAGTTACCCCTTTTTATAGAAACTGCCACTATTTAGAAAACAGCATGCATTTATCACCACAGGAATGAAAAATGAAATTCACAGGAACAATAAACTCTTTCCACAGGAAAAATTTATGTACAGCAAGAAAATAAATATTTCCCGGTTAAAAAAAATGAACGGGAAAAGTGACGAATGAACTATAGAAAGACAAATAATATCGAGAGGAAAAAAAAATCACGACATATTAGCCTAGTATGAAAATCACGAACCATATTTAGAACGCCCGTGAATTGTCACGAATTTAATGTTTACGACAAATTAAAAATTTAGCATTATGGACTAAATCTCTCAATTGGATATTTTAGGACAGGCTGAGTGGGTTAGATTTCCTAGAAGTCTCAGATCGTCGGTAGGTTTTTTTTCTTTCTGAAGGTGCATGGGTAAAAGAGGAGGTGAAAACGCCGCCATTCCTGTCATTTTCGAATAGGAATCTGAAATGGAGAAGACACTGATCACCACCCTCAGCCCTCTCCCCCACATGGGGTGACTCCTCCTCCCGAGCCTCCATCTCCAACACGTACCTTCTCCCCCACACCGTGCCTCTTCCCCCGCACGAGTCCTCTCGTTCAACACAACCCTCACAACGAAGCTTTTCCTCACGATCCCCTGTTCCAATAAGAACCCCTCTCTCTAACCATAAATTCCCTTCCCAACCACAGCTTCCTTCTCCACCAAGAGTTCGCACATATTCCGGACCTCCCTCACTATGACCTCCTTACCCCATCACATCCCCCATCACAAGCCCCTCCTCAATCACGAACTCTTGCCCCAATCACCACCTTTACGAGATCCTCCCCTCCTGTGAAAAAAAATCTCGTTCATACACCTATGAATGCTGTGTGACGGATCTCGTGATTTTCATTTTAAATGTGTGGGATTTCTAATTATTTTCCTGTGTACTTTATTCCTGTGCTAATTTTTAACGTTCCTGTGCTATTATATATTCCCCTTAGAAATCCTAATAGAATACTGAAGTGTCCTTTCATCCAGTTGAGAATTTTCCCAAAAATGTACCTGTCCATAACTCAACCACATATAATACATACAATGAAATCATTTCTCTAGGTCTCCACCCCCAATTATCAAGAGAGTTTCAACTGATTCCTCTGCCTTCCATTCCAAAACCGGTGCCCCTGTATTCTTGTTCATCGCCCGTGGGCTAACGAAGAACCTGACATGGGACACTGAAAAAAAAAAAATAGAAACAAAAGGGATATTACAATTTTTTCCATGTGAATGCATGTGTTGAGGCTACAAACGGTTTGGTTCAGATTTTTGTGTTTTATGTTCACAGTTCAAAATATGAAGAATCCCATAGCCTAATTTTATAGTACGTGAATAGTAGAAATTATTTTTGTAGTACTTATTCTAGGAAACAAATACTACTCACTATTTCAAAATGTGGTTTCTTTGATCCGCTCGACGCATCAAATGGTACGCAAAATTCTACAACTTTTTCTAAAATCAGTAATATATAACCTTTCTTACAGTCATCATTCTAGGAAATTGGGAAGTGTCCTTAACACATACATGGAACGATAGAGCAGATAAGAGAAAACCCATTTTTGAATAACAGTAGGTCTGGCACCTTGCACGTATGTCAATTATTTTATTTTCAGAAGTGGGTATTACGAAAACCATGTTAAATCTCCACTTTCTACAACTCAAAAGTAGGCCATTCTCAATTTCCAAAATATTTATAGGAATACCACTCTGAAAATCAACTTTATAAAAAGTCGAAAAGTGTTTTTGCAGGATAATTGAAGTTTTTAAGCAGATAAGAGAACATCCATTCTGGAATAAAGATTAGATTTTGGTGCAGAGTGATCTTCACTTCGGTAGTCGCGCTTCCCAGTTTTTGAAAATCTTCAGATTCCGAAATGAATTCAGGGGCTGAGTATGCAATCTACATGGCATTATGCTTGTATTCTTGGATGAGCGCGGTGGTTGCTCGATCATACTCCGCACTTGATAATGGTTCCCCTTGGATGGACGATCGGATTGAAGTTGGGTTCGCGCATTTGTCACAAATCGGAACAACCAGGCAACTACTGCTCGAAGCCTTGAAAATGATGAATAACGGTCAAAGATAGTGGCCCAGGTAGCCTCCTTTACCATGGCCATGCTTGTCTTTGTTTGATGTACTTCCAACACACTCGAATCGATGTTGGTGAAATCGGGTTTCCAGCATTTAAAAAATTCTGGATTGGAGAGTGACGCTGGCCCTTGGATCCAGAAGGTTGAACCAATAAGCTTCTCCATAGCAATTCCTCGAGATGGTAGATCAGCCGGGTTGTAATGAGTAGGCACATATGCCCAATGACCAATGGACAGGATGGATTGGATTTCGCGCACTCTATTGGCTACGAAGATTTGCCAATTCTCTGGTGATTTACTAAGCTAGCAGAGGGTTACTTGTGAATCAGAAAGGCAATAAACATTTTCCAAGCTAATGCTCAGGTCAGTAGCAATACGGGTAATCAATTTGGACAACAATTGAGCTGCCATCAGCCCGAGACGATCACAACCATCATTCGAGTCCGTTCCACGGATATAGACCACCGCACTATATGCCACACTGCTGGCATCGCAGAACCCAAATAATTCTTTGCGCGTGATATGGGGTTGTAACTTATAAGCTCGACAGATGCTGAACTTCTGCACCTGTGACAATTCTGATAGTAGAGACCGAAAAGGATCACTGATTGATTGAGGTACCGGATCGTCCCAACCAATATGTTCCTTCCATAGGTCGCTGGTTCGAATCCGGCCCGGAGGACCAAAATGTTTGGGTAATTTGCACACTCAATTAATGGGCATAGCTCAATAAAACCGAGTCATATACATAGTGTAATAACGATGTAATAACGCCAAACTTCGGGGAAAAAAACAACACAAAAAAATTTGTACAAGGTACCGAAATTACTACATACCTAAACATGAACGAACGAAAAATCAATCACTACTCGGATTGTAACAGAACTACTCGACGATAAGTCGCCAGCCGGGGATGTACCGAAAAATGGGAAAACGAGTGGGGAAAAACCTGATTTAGAAAGGAAAACGATAAACCAATATCGAATCCACAGATATGCGGTGGATTCGATAACATGCATAGTTAACAAATTGTGAAAATTTATGTTTCTCTGCTCATTGTTCTTTCTCGGATCTTAAAAGGTTGAAATGGAATCACGCAAGGCATATTATGAGACAGGAAGGACGATGGGCTAAAAAAGTTGAAGTTTGGGTGCCGTACGACGGGAAACAACTACAAAGTGTACCTTTGACAGGCTGGTGCGACGAATTTAAAAACGAACTGAACCCACTATGGAGGAGAGTAGCTGCCAGCAACAAAAAAGAATGAAAGGAACGCGGGAAGGCATTTACCCGGAGGTGGGTATGCGATGAAGAAGAGGAGGGTGTTCTCCCCTCCTGTTCCCTGCTTAAGATATTCTAGTGAATTGTAGATACACATCGCCATGCTGTAAATAAAATAAAAATAAATAAGTAAAGAATTACTTTTCTTTGCTCATACTTAACTCTTATCTCCTTCAATATTTGAAACATTTTTGACGAATCAACTTTATTCAAAGCGTTTTCCAAATCTACAAATGTTACATATGTATCCAAACCTTCATTCAGTCTTTTTTCCAATGAAAATCTGTTACATAAAATTGCTCCCCTGAGTTCCTCTAACTTTTCTGAATCCAAACTAATCTTGTCCCTTCCTTTCTTTCATTTCATTTTGTATTTTCTTATTTTTTATCCTTGCTAGAATTTTGGATGGTATTGAAAGCAAACTTATAATACCATAACTTTCAAATTTGCTTGCTCCTGCATTTCTAGCGATTATAATTTACCAGTTTTTCTGTAAATCTATTGGCATTTCTCCTTTCTCATACATTCGGCAAATTAATTCATGTAAATTTTTTTCAAATATTCTTCTCGTATTGTTCAATATCTCACTAGCAATTTCATTAACCCCTTCTGTTTTACCTGCTTCCGTTTCTTTTAGAGCTTTATTAATTTCTGATCTCAAAATAGAATCCTCTCTTTCCATATTGAAACATCTAGACTAACACGAAACACCTCGTCTCGAGAATTCTGAATCATATCTGACGACCGCAAAACGTGAAATCGCCCGAGTAACCGATCCCTCAAAATTTACCACGACTTTCATTGGCCATGAACATGAAGTAGATTCGTTGAGGTGTTACCCTTCCCCTTCACTGCGCCTCTGGTTTTTTAATCAACTGTAACTGGTTGCACTCATTATTCCCTGGTATGAATAAAACTGTAGTTAATGGGTAATTCTACCAAAGTGCGGTTATTTCAAAATTTTTTTGGCTCAATTCTGATTTTTCAATTTGAAAATTTTTTTGATTGGAAATGGTAATATACATTATATGGAGTGAGTGGTGTAACAGGAGTTGTCCTTGGAGTGGGGTTTCTGAGCCTTTAAACTATTTGGAGCCGCTACAAAGGACATTTGACCACTACAAAGGACATTTCTCTCAGTAATCATCATATTAATTTGAAGTAAATGTTGAATGAGAAATGTTTTGAATTCAATACTCTCTCAGTAGACCAATCATTACTTTTCCATACTAAGATTTCCTGAAAAACAAAAAAAAGAATAAAAAACAACAACAACGACATGAGCACGTTAGAAATGAGCAAAATATAATCAATTAGGTAGTAATCAAAACATTGATTGCAAATTTGGTAAGAAATTGACGAGAATAATTTGGTATCTATAATAATAAATTCACAACTTATAAGTATATTTAAAGTAAACAGCCTTAAAAATAAATACCTTTGGAAAAAGTTAGGTAATTTCTAGAAGCACTATTTGTTTGGAAAAATTAATAACTTTGGAAGAAGTTAGGTAATCTTGTGAATAATATCTAGACGTCTTTTTCAGGGTTGGGGGAGGGGAATCAAAAACAACAGGAAGATATTCATAAAATGAACTTAAGAGTACAGGTAAAGTCCCTTAAAAATAATAAAACAGAAAACTCATAACTGTATTAATTCAATTCCCTTAATTGGACGTCAAATAACAGAGCGGTCTTGTTAAGGTCATGTTGGGAGTATCAGCGAATCAGTGCTCCGTGTTTTTCAGTCATTAGGGCAATGGAAATTATAAAAATAAAGAGCATAATACCGAAACTCGACCGCAGGTCCTTCGTAGTGGTCACAATAGTTAAAGAAGCCACTACGACGGACAAAAAAAAAACAATCTATTGAGACTGGATAATTCTTCCCTGAGCAAGAGGTGTGTGTTTTTAACAATTGTAGAATAGACTAATTGAATGAGGACACTCTCAGGTACTCACCTGCAATTTAAATTTCGATGCCACCATCACTCATGGTGATGTTATGAACGACACTACGATGGACATCAAAAATTTCGAATCTCAGATTGTTTACATAAATTTGAAAGCACCGTGCAACAGCGACGGAAAAGGCGGCTTCAGTGTGTGGCCAGGATTCATCTGATAAAACCATATCAGGTTTGCTTTTTTTAATTTAAAAAAAAAAAACACGCAGAAACTCTCGCTTCTGGTTGCTTTTAGTTGTTGACCACTACGAAGGACACAAAAAGGTGAGGACCAACTTTAATAAGTGGCTGCGCTGATTCCAATATCTGTCAGAACGTATTCAATGTTACCAACATGTTCGGTGAACCTACCTTGATGATATGACTGAATCAGTTTGTTCATACATGCAGGGATAGAATGTAGAAAAAATAGTTCTTACTTGAAAACATAGCTAGGGACAGCCACTACGATGGACATTTTGAGTACTTTTTTCCAATTCATGGGTATTGTAAGTGGGGTACACCATTTTTAATTATTGAAGTGATATATAATGTCATTTTACACAGTGAACAAAAAAAAAAAATCGTGTGACCCCAATGGACCTCTCATAATGCACAGAGACAAAAATGTCCGCATTTTGGTAGAATTACCCTAAATACTTTTTCTAATGTTTATTTTCTGTTTTTGTTTACAGGTAAGTGCTGCAAAACTATACAGATAAGTGAGTTAATAATGGTGGTGTTTTAACCTCATGTATCCGAATTTGAGTGCAGAACTGAAAATCAACTTCACGTTTTTGGTGAGTTATTAAAAAAAAATATATATTATTAGGATTCCAACCACTGCACGGAAGGACATTGTTACATGGATATGTCGTCCAGGCAAATTGCATGTTTGCGAACATGGATTGAAGAAAAACTGATAAGGAAAATGGGGCGAAAAGGGGGAGTTCATCCCAGCAGTGTATGGCAATTTTAATGTTTTTTCAATATATCTCGAGAATGAATGCGGTTAACGGAAAATTGAAAAGAACATCCTTGTAGCAAAAAAATTTCCTTTCAAATGAGCTCATTTTTATTGAAATCCGAGTGATTTTCTTTTTCGCATAAAAATAGCATTGCATCGTTGTTATTGTTGTTGTTGTTTGCCCGATCCGAATAGTATTTCATACTAATGAATCTCCGACTTTTGTGCCCGCTTCGTTTTAGGAGACGCTGTCTACTATTTTAGGAGACGCTCTTGACAGTAATATCACTTTTGGAACCATGTCTTATATGCATGTGCGAGGACTGGGGAAGTACGTCCTCGTGCTTTGATATTACTAGCTGCTACTGATATGTTCCGCGGATATCCGCAGCATGTAAATATGCAACCATAATGCAAGATTTTTCATAATATGAAGTCGAAAAATGGAAAATGGTATTGTTAGGCGAGCAATAGCTTCTGGTATCAAAAGTAAGGAAAAGGTGACCAAAAGAAATAGTTATTTTCGTTACAAGTGGGTAAAGTGAGCAGTGTTCGCTCACTTTTCCACGAGTGACGAACGTAACTTTATCCAACATAAATAATCAAAAAAGGCTTCGAGAGTGGGAAATGCAACTTGCGAGTTTAATACACGATTACACGAATCGTCAACATGTGCACATTCTCGCATCGAGATAATGAGTATAGACGTTAATTGTTATGCTTCAAATTTTGTAATATATTATTATCCGTATCGGTATTACTTAAATATTTTACAAAAATCCTATTTTAAAATTCAAAAAATGTGCCGAATCATAGTCGCCTACATTATTTCTCCAAGAGTTATACGCATATTCACACACATTTTGTGGAAATTATGAATTCAAATGTAACTATTCGATTGAAAATAAAAACAATAAAAATATCGCGAATTAAGTATCTACTTCTGAACATTAATTGTAATCGTGCACTGAGAGCAGTTATTCAGGGTTACTAAAGGACATGTAAAATCGAGAGTCGAACTAGCTTGTTGCAGCAAAGTAGAGGTAGAGGGTGTTACTAGTTTTTCTTTTTTGTTTTCTACTGTGAATTCGGTTACGAGAGGATAGCTGAAATCGAGGGTCGAACTTTCATTATTGTCAGGTTGTTGTAACGAAATCGAGGGTGTCACTATTTCTTCTTCGATCAATAGAAAATCGTCAATATTGCTTTCATCTACAAATTCAGGTATCGATGACGCTTGAACAGTATTACTAGAATCATTAGATGGCAGACTACATTATTTTATTTTATTAGGTTTTCTTGCATTTTATTAATTAGAATGTAAGTAATTTTGTACTGTGACATTATGTTGCACTTTCGGTGATTTGGACTCGAAACAACTTCATTTTTCAAATATTTTTCGAAAGTGCACAGACGTACCACTGTGCTAAGCATTTGATTTATGGTACGTGGAATCTCTGGACTTTTTCAAAATTAGTTTTCCCGTTGGTCAGGGTGTCTACCGGGTCCAAATTTTCCAGTTCCTTGACTTTTCCTTGACCTTTTCTCACTTTTTTCATAACCGTTTTACACGCATACAAAAATATAATCTTATTCGTAGAACCTTACCAAGGTGGGGGAGGGGGGTCTCACAATAAATGGAAACACTAAAAAATACTATGAAAAAGGATATTATGTAATTATCTAAAAATATTTACGTTATTTTAAATTTGCTTGTAATTTAAAAAAAATTCGTGATAGTAATTTTGAGGAAATTTAAATGAAAAATTTATGACTTCTCATGACCACTAACCAAAATACTTGACTTTTCGTTTACTTCCTTGACTTTCCTTGACCACTCTCCAAAATACATATACATGACTTTTCCTTGACTTCCTTGACCGGTAGACACCCTGGTTGGTGGCCCTCTTTTCATTCAGGGACATGAATAGGAGGTTCCCTAGTAGTTTATGTCCATCTGGATGGCTCAGGTCTTCAGCACTACTTCGCTAATGAAGTAGGCTGGGGGCATGGGTCATCGTGGACTCGCCCAGACCCTCACGGAACTTGGTGGTGGTCTGTGGAACACCTTAAAGTATTGAGATAGTAGGCTGAGCGTTCCCTCGCGGTATTTATTAGCTCCCTTAGTCGGCAATCTACTATCGACTATTTCCCACAGGAGAGATCCTTGGAAAGAGTTTATTCTTCCAGGGCTCTTATTCCGAAATGTGAGCGGGACATTTGGCTTTCGGGAAATTATGCCACAGTAGTGTCCTGCCGACTTCAATATATGGGTCGCAAGTCTGGGTTACGAATGCAAAATACAGAAAAATGTTACAAACTACCCAAAATGCGATGGAGAGATCTATGCTAAATATAAAATTACGCGACAAAATAAAAATTTGAGTAATAAAGGATAAGTTAAAAGTAAATGAAATTATTTATATTAAATAAGTGGAAATGGGCAGGTCACATCGTCATAACTCAAGACAACAGGTGGACGGAGAAGGTGACGCGGTGGATTTCCCCTAACAAACGGAGAAAAAGTAGGCAAAAAACTTGGCGGAGGGACGATTTTGGAAGGCTGCTCGGACATAATATGTACCATTAAGTAGCCCAAAATTGGGCTGAATGGGCGAAGTTGAGAGAGGCCTTTGCCCTGATGGGCTCTATGTAATGATTATTACGAACTGAGTATCTGATTAGAAATAGATATAGGTTTCTAGAGCTCGGAAAAATATGTGCTAAAAACCTCGTTTTATGTACATAAAATATGTACTTAGAAAGCTCAAAATATGTAAAAAATATGTGCTTATAAAGCGAAATATGTAAAAATATGTAAAAACGATATGGGTATCTTTGGAAAGGAAATTTTGAGTAGATTAACTTGATCATATTGCGAGCAACTCGAAAGTTCTGGAATTAGAATACAAAGTCGATGAACAACGAAAACCCGTTTATTTTGAAACGATTTTAAACTTAATTATTTACATAATTAAATTTTTACCGCTACAAGCAATGACTAAATGCATTCCAAGAGAGACAATGTTAAAACTTCGTCTTCGATCAGATAGGACGTGTTTGTAAATGCTGAACGAACGTTCGACCTCGCAGGAAACGATTGGAGCATACTTAAAGCAGGCAAGATCAGTAGGAGACATGTTTTCGAAGTTCTTGTACTGCAGTTTTTCAGAAACATCCGCGCTGTTCAATGCTTTTAGAGCTTTTAAATCTACATTTTTTTTGCAGCACAGCTTCCAATTTTTGTTTAATGTTCTTGTGAGGAACCTTTTTGAGTGCAGTTCTTGCTTCTTCTACTAATTTCCACCAACGATAGCTTAGGCGATTCCAATTTTGTTATTGTATCAGCTAAAAAAACGTAATGCATTTTTATTGCGGTTAGTTCAGCAATTAAATTGGGATCTTCAACTAATTGCTTCGCGATTTTAATTGATTCCGCATCGTCGTTGAGTGCATTGACCACCTGCACAATCGCTGAGAAATTATCGCTGTAATACTCCGCTGCTTTGATCCAAGTACCCCACCTAGTAGTTATTGGTTGTGGAGGAAGTTTCAGATTCGGATACATAGTTTTGAATAAGTGTACTCTACTAGGTGTTTTTAGGAATATTTTCTTCATATTGCTGATTAAAGCGTTGACCAAGGTAAATTTGGCTCTGACTGATTCGCAAACTCTATGCAAACCGTGGGCTGTGCACGTCACATGTAGCATCTTCGTATAGAGAACTTTTAAACTCTTGCTTGCCTTGATCATATAAGCCGCGGCGTCAGTAACGAATAAGAATACGCGATTCATGTAAGTTGTTGTATTTTCTGGCCACAATAGATGAATGGAATCGTTGAAAATTTTAGCGATTGTTTCCGAGTTCGTTACAGGCAACTCAGCACAATACAACAAGAAAGCTGGCTGTGGTTCAACAGACATTTTTCCTACGATAACGTTGGCGATAAATCTATTCAAAAAATTGAGAAAATTAAAAGAAGAATAATCAAAAATTTCAACAGATTGCTTTACCAGAAATTAAATCACAAACCTTCCTTCTACATCTGTTGTTTCATCTATCGAAACCCATACAGGTCCTTCGCCAATTTCATTCCGAATATTTTCCAACGTTTCCTTGTAAATACCTTCTACAAAGCTTTTTCGCAAAGTTGATTCATCCGGCGTTTTTATACGAGTGTATGTTTCTAAAAAATTGCACAATTCTGGATTCTGAAGATTGAAAAGAGGAATGTCTGCAGAAATAAACGCATGGTTACCAAAAAAAAAAAATCAAAATTAGTCCTTTATTTACCTACATATTTTACAATTTTTTGGTTACAGTAGTTCTTTACAGAAAGCAGAAACTTACATTGCATAGATTGCGTAAATAAGGTTTTCGCATATCTTTGTCAATCTTAGGTTGATTCATTTTCAATTTTACGTTTTCTGTGTGCTTTTTAGACTTTATATTATGTTGATTGATTTGCGATTTCATGATTGAGCTTTCACCCAAAAATGTTCCACAAGTGCGACAGATCAGCCTAACACCTTCTGCTTCAATGCCATCATTTTTGAACGTATTCGCAAAATCGCTCGCTTTTCGAGCAGCTGTCGGTTTAGGTTTCGGCATCTTAATAGAAAATAGTAAACCAGTTTTGGTTGTTTCTAGTTGCTATGGTAACGCAGGTAACAATTAACAAATACACGCAACAGGTAATCGCGAGACAGGTGAAAAAAGAATTCCAGGTACAAAATCTAAATGATAATTGATAAAGATAATTTTTGATAAACGTGAAATCACAGAACAAACACGCACGATGCGCAAAAGTCAACACTCGCGATATTGGGGTGTTAACCGCACCTAGGTAGCGCTAGTATAGCGGTATGACAAGAACTACTGATAACTGATAACGTGATAACCTGCAGGGCTACCAACTTCTGAAACTTACATTTTCTTCCCAATTGAAATGCCTCAACAACGAAATTTTTTTTAAGAAAAATAAATTGTTTTTTTTTTAACCGGGCATTTTTACATTTTTCTTATCAAAAATGGTAAAAACAAACAGAAAAATGACCGAGTTTTCGTATTTTTTTCAAAATATGTAACAAAACTAGAAAATTGATCGAAATATGTGCAAATATGTGCTTAAAACAGCTAAAATATGTAAATCTATGTATTTATACCTAAAATATGTAAAATATGTAAAAACATATGGGGCTCATTTTGCAGGAAATTTTATGAATCGTAAAGATAATGTTGATATGTGCTATCTTCTTGCAAATAAAAAAATATGTAAATAAATATTTTTCGGAGCTCTACTGATAAATAGGTAAAATAAATCACTGCGCAACTATCCGTACCACTCTGGTTACAGTGTCTTTCTCTCTTCTCTCTCACTCTTTTTCACAAAATTCGCGAGTATTTCAACCCCCATTGTATCACATGGTACCCTGCCCTCATACAGTCGAAGGCGAACGTATGTCGGCATACAAAGCTATAAACAGATTGAATTTCCAACTCGTATTAACGAAAATGATAATGGTTCGATTAATAACCGTGCATTCGGTCAGCTTTTATACACGAATACAGGACCGGACTCGGCCGGCACTCTGGAGTCCAGCTGTGATGAATATTGCTCTCGCTATGATCATTTTCAAATGAGAGATCGTTTCGATGATAGATGAACAATGCGAAAGGTTGGCTGGATGCGCGCCTTTTTACACGCGTACATATACATTGTGTAATACGGACAAGTCCCACGACCTCCCGGTCTATACCCATTTTCATTATGGGCACTCAGGGTGAAACAATTACGAGCGAAATTACGCCAAAGCTGCTGCGTTTGAAATACGTCCACGTCAGTTCTCGCCGAGGCCCGTTCGGCTACGCGAAAAGTATACGTTCATCTCTTCGATTACGAGGTCAGCACCATCACCGGATGCTCCCGGTAGCCGCTTAAATTAAATTTCCACCGCCAGCGAAGGGCGAACGCATATTGATCAAAGAGTTTTGCTGAAATAGGTGAAATGGCGGCGAAACTTCCCACCGGCCGGGAACGTTCGCCTATAATATTACACTGCATCAGTCTAGGCGCTGCACAATGGTCAATGAAAAGTCGAAGATTTAAAAAAAAAATCCGGGACTTCGGTATTTAGTGGATACTTCAGCCACAATAAACTAATGTTTCATTTCACCATTGTAGAATGCACGTGCTATACCGTTTGCCATATTTCAGCCTCACTATCTGTCACGCGTTCTGATTTTACAAATTTCACTATAAACTTTATTTACTATTATATAAATTTTCTTAAATTGTTACCTAAACGCCCAACGATACCACCTAATAACTTGAACGCACGCTCGATCTGTTGGTTGCTTATGTATATAAGAGGCGACCGAAAATAATTCAGATTCGAAAACGAGTCGGATGAATGCGTTTATTAGTGTAGCGAATTCAAAACAGAATCGCTTTCGAGATTCAAATACATAGTGTTAGCCCTTAGCTGCGTATAGCGAAAATAAACCGTCGTGCCATTCCCGAAGAGCACACGGTCAGGTAATATCTAGCGGTACAAATGATGACAAGATAATTCGTGAATTAATACTGTACGACGAGGGGATAGCGAGTAAATGAAATACTAGATGAAATACAAGGTAGATAACAGAGATTATCTTACATGTACATGGTTATTTTTCTTATTTATTTCTAGGGCCTATACATGTTTATTATTATTCTCACGCCCCGCTCGCGTCTTATGCGCATAGGGGCGTTACGTGTATTTCTGTATTTTGTTTATTATTATTTATTATTATATAATTAATGTAATTTTCGTAGATTGTAGCGTCCCTTAAAATTAATATTTCCTACATCTAAGAATCTACTTTATAAGAGAGAAAGGTGTTGTTTTTTTGTCCGGACTTAGCTCCTCAATGACTAGATGAAATTCATTGCCATTCTCAGGATTGATATGTAGATCTTGTTGCTCGTGGGATACGGTTATTGTAACTAAACGAAAAAACAAACGTTCTTAGAAAATGAAAAATTCAAATGAACAATCTCAAAATTTGCCGATTGTCAATTATTGGGTGGTGTTTCACCTCTGCAAATGCAGATTGGAACCTTATCCCCCCAGCACTCACAGTTGCACACATGAGCATACCCTGCTATCCCAAATTTGACGGTGGCTGAAATTTTCGTTTCTTGTATCATACGTTTCGCCAATAATTTCCTACTTGACGGCGAATCGTGGCGCACACTCATACTAGTTGGGTCGAACACAAATCTTTTCAACATGCATGTTAAATTGTTTGACCACCATGCGTGCATCGCTACACGTCCCACCACACCATTATCCCCTCGGCACTGATGCGATGCCCCAAAGGGTAGTTTCCGGTGCAGGGGGTACGGTGTCTCAGGGGCCACTTTGGCATACGTGCATCGCCATACGTCCCACCACACCATTATACCCTAGTCTGGGAGGGTAAGCTGGAAGGTTGCTAGGAATACTTGAGACGAATGCACAACTTCCTTTTCACATCAAGGTGGTCGTTATATTTACTCTTGGTGATATTTTTTCTGAATTTCCTCTGATTCATCTCCTAAATTGGTTCCAATAAAATAGAATAAAAATTTGTTTAAAAAATGTAACATATACGTTAAAAAATAGAATAAAATAAATTTTTTAACATTCGCTAGATCGAGGTAACTAAAAGCCTCTTCGAATCAAGGCTGCTCCGAGGGTATAATACACCCTGTAAATACATGTTTACGACCTCAGTCCGTGGGAACTTAGAAGATATAAGAGAGTTCTATGCGACCTAAGCGGGTTAAAATGATAATAGCATTTGACTCCATTAGTGTCCTTAGTTCAGTATTAAATTCGGAGATGAAAGGTTCGTTTTCACCATCCGGTTTCAATACCGTCGGTGTTACGCGACTCACGAAAGACACGTACTGAATGGGGGAGGATTATATGGAACTGACGGAAGGTTCAGCGACGAACAAGGATACCTTCGACAGTTTTATGGGCCGACACCTCAAACAGAGGTTTCCCACAGGTGGAATCTCGGCGGCCACGGGGTCGTGACCGAAACACCTGATAAAAATGTCAGTTTCGGCAAGCTCAAAGTGTGCAAAATCGGACATCTTCTAAATTGATGGCCCTAGGTTCTAGGTTGTATCTTTTTTAAAAAAAAAAGAAGCATCAACCAACGGGAAGATCTTAAATGACATCACAGGATTAGGATCTCTCTGGTTGGTTGATGTCCTGCCCCCACGACGATGGAGGAAGTCCTGCGTGACAAGAAGGAAATGAGACTCCAGGCTCAGAAAAATCGCTGAAGTGAGTCGCAGAAAAGAGTCGCTGAAAAAAGTCGTCTTAAAATTCTCGTCCGAAAAGTACGCGTAAAAATACGCGGCTAGTCTCCGTCGGGTTTAACCTCCTCGAGGGGACCGTCGTACTAGAGGTGTCCTAACTTCAGAAGGGTCCTCGGCGATATACGCTCGGCATAAAGTCAAAAACGCTCAAAATCTGGAGGTCCCGGGTTCGAGCCCACGTAGCAAATCGCCAGAATTTTCGACCTAGGCCGGTTTTTTGGCCAGAAGGGAAGAGGGCTAAGACAGCCCAAACAGCCTCCCCGATGTATCTGAAGTAATGCTCGAAAGGGTGGATTCCAGGACTCGGGTGGAGAGCAAATTAGAAAAAGAGAACGGTTACTTGACACATAGCAACTCATGAACCGAAATGAACCGCGTTGCAATTTCAGCTTATTGCATTACTTCGCTTGTCTGTATTACTCTGTCAAAAACGTATTTCCGGCATTGCCATCCCTTTCAGGAGAAAGCCTGTGGACTGTGATTTCACGTAAGACCGTGCTCACCCCGGAGGTTAACGCATCCTCGACAAAGCGAGCGTCGTACGTATAACTTGGGAAAACACTAAGCTGCCTACCTGTGTAGTGAAATGAATGGACAGTATTGCTTGTCCAAGCTGAATTTTGATTGAGATTTTGATACAGATCTGTACGGGCGCCTCGGTGATCAGTCCGGCCGCGAGCAAGCTGCTACCGGCCTCTCGATTGCCGTTACGTTCAACCACCTCAACTATGGGCCGGTTCGTACAGGCGAAAGGTCTATCCACAATACGCCTGTGTTCTAACGCGTGTATCGAGAATTCGTTTTCCATTCCAAAAACGTCACCATGCAGTTCGGATTCTAAACAAATCTCGAAAATGTCCGACTGCGTCGTGATTTACAAAAACCATCGTTCCTTTATGTCCCAAGCTCCTAGCTCGAGACTCTAATTCGAAAAAATTGACCCTTCAATTTATCATGCTACAGAGAAGCATCCTCTCTCTTTTAAAATTTAGAATATTCAAAATACCTCAGCATCAATGGCTGGAGGCTAGGACCTTATAGCTCAGGTACAAAATGACTAACTAATTAGTGACTTCCCATACCACGACGATTTCAATAGCACTTTCGAGATGTCCAAAACATGCGAAAAACCAAAAGAGAATTGAAAGTATTCAACGTACGAATTACGATCCAAACGCTAGGGAGTCCCCCTCTCCCATAGAATATTACAGTTTCGAAATTTCGGCTTCGTGAATCTCAAATTGAGAACCAGGAGTTTCTGAGCTCCTCGGAACGGTTGTTTCCGGATTTCACGAATGCAGTGACGGCCCTCTACGTCCCGAATTAATCCACCATGGTATCTCAGAATTTTAAATTTCGAATCCTCCCTCCCCCCCCCCCGAACGAACACTAACAAAGGTAATGAGCCTCGGCGTGATTTTCACGTATGGGCAATCCACAGAATTTTGGCTTCATTGTTTTTTTAAAGACAGCCCAAGTAGGGGCAGATTCGACAATTCCGCGTCCAAATGAATTTCGTAAATCGGGGAGGAAGTAATTTTGAAAATTACGATGTCATGACTGCCTAATAGCTAGGGTCACCCTCACTGGTACCGACCATGTCCGCGAAACGTGTCTCAAAGTCAGGGAGAAGGTGCCTTACTCAAAATGCGATACTAAAAACAAATGCCAAAATGGCTAGGCTGTATTTCTATGCCGCCGCCGGTGCTCTGAACGAAAAGGCGTTGAAACGATCAATGAGAAAAAGCATCCTGACCCGTAGGAAAGGTAGGGAGAAAATTAAATAAAAATAAGTAAATAAATTGATAAATAACAGAATTAATAAATAACTACTTTTTAGCCCAGAATTTTTTCGAACCAAGATCGAAAATAAAGTATATTTCTGCTCCGCCCCGTTTTTGGACCATGTACGCTCGCAGTAGGGGTGTTGGCCCCGTGGTAAGTACGAATCTTGAAGCTTGCACTCGCGAAGTCGCACTACACCGCGGGTCGACGATAAAATCAAAGAATGAGGTACAATACCCCCAGTTCTCTTTTTCTAATTTGCTCTCAACCCGAGCTTTGGAATCCGCCCTTTCGAGCATTACTTCAGAGACTTCGAGGAGGCTGTTAGGGCTTTCTTAGTCCTCTTCCCTTCTGGCCGAAAACCCGGCCTAGGTCGAAATCTGGCGAGTTGCTACGTGGGCTCGAACCCGAGATCTCCGGATTCCGAGACCGACGCACTATCCACTCGGCCAACTAGATCTCCGGGTACGTAAGAATTTTCTTTGGACGAAAAATGATTGGACGAAAAAAGTTGGACAAAGTGTCATTGGACGATTTTCTTTGGACGAAGTGTCCTCTGGACGAAATGTCGTTGGACGAAAAGACGTGGAACCCCGCTAACATAAACATCACTAAGCTGTAGATTAGGAGGAACCAGGTCTGTACTCGTTTGGTCACAACGACGGATGGAGGAGACAACATCAAGTGGCATTAATTTCAGCGGTAAAAGCGGCTAGGCTATATTTCGATTTAGTTGGTATTTTTAAGCTTCCACTGGGTTAGTCTGTGAGAGCCCCTTCCCGTACCCCTGTGACGTAAATCCCCAACAGGTCAGCAAGAGAGCCCAGCAATGGTAAACGCACCTTTAGTTCGCCAGAAGTTATGAACATTTACACCAAATGCTAAATTTATCAAGATATAATTGAGGAGCGTTTCTCCCAAACGGCTTAAGTCCATTTAGAGCAAAAATGAGACATACGCGCTACCTGGTGGAGAAATATGTGAAGCTTCACCTCGGAGCACAAAAGTGTCAGAATAACCTTTAGAGGAAGTGTCGGAAGCCAAAAAAAGGGAAATATTCAAAATGCATTAAGTCCACAGATGCTGAAGTTGGCGGCGTCAATGATAGAGTAGTCTTCTGGCAGTTGTTCGATGCCGATGACGCTCTGAAGCCAATTAGCGTATTCGTGGAGGAACGCTGATTCGGGCGTGATGTTAGCTCACGTGCTCGTATTGTCGCATATTGATATAGGCGCACGAGTTCGTTGGATGTGAACGCTGAGTCCATCATAAGCCCCAGCAATCTCGTGAGGGATTGGGGTGGGCCAGCTACGAGGTTCTCAGTGAAAACGAGCAATTTCAAAAGCTCGTCTGTTGGTCGATACAGTTTGTTGTGTCGTGCGGTGTGTCCGAAGAAGTGGAGCTTATTCGCTCTCTGCGTTAGGATCGCTGTTCGGATGCATTTCCAAACAAAGTGCTGCCGCGTGTGTTGCGAGTCGTTCGAGTGATAGTTCACCATAGTCACATGGGAGGCCGGACACAGAAGGTCGCATTATACTCACAAAGTTGTATTTACATCATGCTAATTAATATAGTTGCAGATGCTTCCACGCAACTGTGTGAAATAGGACCCGCTCGGGAGTCCCACTTGCTTAAGCCACATCCGACCGTCAGGCATGACGATGGGTCTGGTCTTGAAGTAGTGGCGTGAATACTGGTATGCCCAGTTGTGCATGTCGTCTATAAACAACACGTTTCCACACATTATGTTGAATGCTTAGTCCATGATCCAAGGTTGGAGCGTGGCGTCGAAGGCCGAGAAGTCGAGGCCGACTCCATAATGCGGTATTTCCGCAGTTCCAATACATTCATGTATTATAACCGGCAATCTTCGGTAAATGGATGTTCCAGTTACCATTGAGTACTCGCCTGTTGCATATGTCTCTAGGAGAGGTGATGCCGTCATCCCTTCAATCAGGATGTTATGGAACGTAGTGCCTCATACATTACGTATCTTTGGTTCTGTGTATGTTCCAAGGCTGGTGTTAGTCCATGGTATATCTGGAGTATATCGAAGTGGGATCGACAATGCCGAGTTTTTCTTCCCTGTACTGATTTAGGTGGTGGACTGCAAGGCGTATCGCCCTGTCAAGGTTTCCGCTGTCACCCCTCTCCTCCTTGTTGCCATATCCGGCTCCGGAGGAGGAGATGAATGGAACCGATCGAAGATCGTCCCGTGGAATCGCAGGTACTGGATGGACTAAACGGAACGCGTTATGTGTAAGCTCAATGGCTTTACGTAGTCTCGCGTCGTCAGGTACGTCGCTGATGATTGGTCGATCAAACTTCCATAAGCCTTTATAATGGCCTTCTGAAGTGTACATCGAACGAATGTTGTTTATAAACTCGTTAACGATATCAATACCATAGAGCTCCTTAATCATTGTCACGTTAAAAGCGTCTACATAGACGGGTTTGCGCTCAATGTTGTGCGGGTGCACTTTGGTCAGGATAGTTCGGAAGATGCTCATCGCTCAATCTGTAACAGAAGGAAAGCAAATAACATTAGTCATTGCCTTCAAAAGTCACTGGAAACAGCAATGGTTAAAAGATGCCGAACTTTTCCCGTGATTTCTGCTAAAATACCAAGAAGGACTTAAATTGGAGTTACGTAATTCGAAGTACTGGACAACGCTGAAAAATTACAGTGTGTAAAGTCTGCGATGCGAGATATAAATCTAGATCGGCGAAGTGGCCACTGCACCCAGTAAATGCAGTGGCATTGATTTCGCCATAGCTACTTACTAAAATTTGATCGCTGATTCCAAATTCGTTGACAGCATCTCTAGCTCTCATTTTGTTGACGAGCAAATTGAAGGTAAAGTTTCGAAGCCTCTACTCTGAACTTCCCTCCTCCGAGATCACGAAGACAAATATTTTTCCTTTTAAGCGAACTCATTCGAGACCATTCATTATCGATTTCCGATGCCAAGTTCCAGAAAAATAAAAATGTTTAAGATGTTTTTCTCTTGAGACTAAACTTTGTCTCTGAATCAACGGCATCCATCACCTTGTAAGTTTTCGGCGCAGTTTGAGGAAAAATGGTGCCCGGAAGTCGCTCGGAAGGACGACAACGACCCTCGTATCCCTTATGAGGCCTTTTCGGCCCAACCGTGTTACACTTTGACTATTTTTCTTCACTGCCGAATCCATTTACGCATTTTATAATACATAAAATAAAAAGCGAGAGCGTCGAGGAAAATTTATGTCGCTAGTTCTACGGTAATCGTATAATGCAGACACGTGCGAAGGATAAGGGGTAAGCAAGAGAGAGAGGGAGGAAATAAGACTGAGAGAAAGACATTCTTACCGCATAACTGGTGTGTATATATATATATATAGTTTTCTGCTTCACTTTGTCTTTTTTTTTTTTTTTTTTTTTCAACCCCTCGAGGAAAACAAACAGGTACAGATATAATGATCGTGTCTCGCGTTGGGCGTTGAGGAAATTTGATTTATCGCGTGTACAGGAACAATTTCTCGTAGATTTTCTGGTTTAGCTTTCTCGCTATCGAAGTATTCATCGTTTCTTCTTGAGAAGGTTTAGCAACCAATGAAAACTGAATTACACGCGCCGCGTGTACGCAAATTTCCCGTTTGTCCTCGATGTAGATGATGAAAACTGAAGAGGAAAATGAGCCGTTACGGGAAATATTTGACGAGGTTTGGTTAATTCGATTAGCATTCGTTGAGAAGAGCTTAATAAATAGGTCCGCAGTGAAAAGAAATTTTGCTATGCTTCGAGTTTTTTGGTGTCGAGAAAGTGATATTTCAGCTTGCACCCCGTCACGCCTTCCTGTTTTACGATTATTCTCGATATCTATGCCTCTTATCTTCTCGAAAGCCCTCGAAAAACTTGGTAAACCAACAAAAGAAAACAATGGGTAGTCTAGGATGGGAGTGAGTCGAGGAGAAATAAGAAACGTTTTGGGAGAAATTCTGCTGGATGGATAAGGAGTTGGTTTTCTACTTTGGCGTGAGGGAGCTACATATATACTCATGAATATCAGTGTTATGGTATAGTCAATGTGGAATAAGCTTCTTGACATTTCCACATCTGCACTTTTCAATTCTTAGTGTCCCATGTTGGAGTGTGAGTGAACTTGGTAAATTCTGTGTGAATGGGCTCACCTCACACACAGAATTTTTCAACTCTTGTTCGTGTCGAATTTTACTGATCATGTGTACAACAATATTCGTGGTAACCTCCGGAGCAGGGCTTGAAGTAGAAATGCATGAAGTTATGCAATATGGGTATCGCCATTCCAGTTACGAGAGAATTGCCAAACTCTTCTCTGAAATTAATTCAATACTGAATTAGAAATGTGGCCATCTTACAGAGTGCGAGTACAAATACAAATAAGAGACATTAAGTGACGTTAATACTGTTTAAAAGTTTTCTAGGTCAGAGACGTACCAATATGGGGGGCAACTTACCCCCCCCCCCCCTCCCGTGGGAATTATTCACTCAGCAGTTGGGAAAATTTACCTTCAGTCAGGCGAGTTGGCAATCCAAGAAGGGAATTTTTTTGTGTTTTTTTTGCTTGTTTGTTTGTTTGTTTGTTTGTTTTTTTTCTTTGATACTTGAGATTGAGTTGAGAAGTTGGGAAAACCCAACAAAGTCCAAAGGTTTTTCTTCTTTTGTATTGATACTTGGGAATTTTGAGTTGAGTTAGTTGAAAAAATCCAAACAGGTTCAAAGGTGTTTTTGTTCTTTTTTTCTTTCTTTTCATTCTTTGATACTTGGGAATTCTGTCTGAGTTCAGTCAGTTGGAACTTTCAGAATTTTTAGCAGCCCCACCCCCTGGAAAAACTCTTCGGTACTTCCCTGTTCTAGGCTTATAGTTAAAAATGAATACGATTCTTCCAGGTATGGTTAGCACACTTCAAAATTCTTTATAAGACTCTAACGATATTCTATACTCGTCTGAGACTATTCCGAAATTGAATAAGTCTTTGTGAACCCTTTCCTGACTCATCTGTTCATAACTTCATTTATATACGGCTAGGCACGTTGAAGATTGTTTTAGACCTACTTAAAATTCTCTTAGAACTAGTTAAGACTCTTCTAACCAGGCCCAGGTTGATATCTCTTTGAAATCCTATAAGGCGTTACTGAACTTATTGAGAATTCTTCAACGAAAAGTATTTTCAAGACGATTCTAGACTTGATTGAGGTTTATGAAGCTTATTTCAAATTGTTCTATGTTCACGTAGATTTTAAGATAAAACTTTTCTAGATCTGTTCAGAATTCTTCGAGACATGCTTCAAATTTAGACTGATTACTGTTAAAACTATTCTGCTTTTGTGTAAGACTATTTCAGACTTTTATGAAACTTCTTGAGACTATTTTAAACTTGATCGAGACCAGTTGAGACTCTTTCAGACTTGTCTGAAACATCTAAAACTTCCAAGGCGGTTTCAAGAGTCTTCGAGACTCTCGAGTTTTTCTACACTGATTCAAAACGAGTTTTTGAAACTTTTCTCATTATTTTCTCATATCTAGATCAGTCTTGAAGAAAAATTTTCTGAAAGTCTTGAAAGAATCATACCGAGTCATGAAGAGTCTGAAACAAGTTTGGAAGTTCGTCAAAATATCTCGGTCAAATCCGGAATAGTCTGTGAAGACCCAGAAATAGTTCTAAAGATAGTCCTACACAAGCCTAGAAGTCTCTCTAGTTATCTTAAATACATATATGTTTGTAGGGGTCTGGAAGAGAAGCGTCTCAGAGAAGGCGTGAAGAGTCTTAAATAATTTATAAATTGCCTTCTTCAGAAGTCTCAAAGTGTCTCCATTACGTCTGTATAAGTTTTAAAAGAAGACTCTTAACTAAGTGTGAAAAAGTCTTATGCAGGTCGGTAACGATTTTGAAATTGTCTTATTGTATCTGAAAGAGGTTGTGAAACGGTGTTTGATTTTCACTAGAGGCTAAAGGGACGACGCCTCAGGGGAGTTTGACTGGGAGAAGGGCATCTAGAAAGATGGAAAAAAAGAGAAAGAAAACAGAGGGAGAAATAGGGAGAAGTAAAGAATGAAACAAAAAAGGAAAAAGTACTTTTTAACAGGGAAAGGACTGGTAGTATTGGCTTCAGGGTGCATTGCTTTGAATAACATTAAAAAATCTCAAACAGATCCGGAAAAGTTTCGAAAAGTTTGAATCAGGCCTTAAACAATCCGGAACGAGTTCGAATGAGTGTAGGATTGTTAAAAGAGGATTTCGTTAGACGTATCTGAAAGAAAGTTCAAGATGCTTACAATATGTTAGAATAAATTTTGCTAGAATTTTTCAAAAGAGCTTTTTCTAAGTTTGTTAGCTCGGCGATAACCTAAACTCTAAAAATTTGAAATGTTTGCTTCGCTGTTCCCCTGCAAAAACTGAGTATTTTTCACAAATTTTTACGTACCTATTCTTATAAATATTTACGATTACAAAAGAAAAGAAAAAAACAAAAAAGAGTCTTTATGTTGGAGCACATAGGTCTGAATATAGGGGAGTGGGGCAGTGGTGGCTTCAATTTTATAGTGAATTATAAATGGCAAAATTCTTTACGAGCGAAAAAATTTTAGTTTTCTATGGAATTCGCTCTGTTGCCGAGTGGTATTATGCTCGCCTCGCGTCCGTGCGACGAGCCTCGAAATTTGCAATGATTGGGCGAAATTGATTTGGTTTTAGTAGGTCAACCGATTGTGGAAATTGGTTGTTTGTAATTACTGATTGCGAATATTGCTTCAGATTTTCGATCGGCTCCTAATTTGGTACTCAGAATTTGCATGGGTGAAGTAGTAACGACCTGTACCCTTTCTAGACGGAGCCGGTCCTTCTTTGCAGAATTGGTACCTGCAGGCCACCAGTTCCGTATAAGGTACCCGCCGATACTCGGGCCGCTCATCTGAAACATCAATTGCACGTTCAAAAATTTCACGAAATTTACTTGAATTAACTTGAGCTACCTGTCGAAATCTGATACGAACATTCGAAATCAGCGACCAGGATAATTTATCTCTCCGGAATCTTCACGAGCCCTAATATTGCATCAGGGTCATTCTCCAAAAACTGAGAATATTTAGATAGCGCCCCCTCCCCCCAAATTAATACTTTGTTTATATATAATTGAAAGTTTGCCTTTAAATATGTTTTTCAGGCTCCAGTATTTTCCCCACCCGTTTTGAATTCTACATGAGATTTCTCGCTCTCTGGCCCCCTTGAACGATAGAATTTGTCCCAGGTACTTGACCTCGTTTACCCACTCAATCTTTTCTCCCATTAACGAAATTTCAACTTTGCACGCAATTGATAGTAATTTCGTTTTGTCCATATTAATTTCTAATCCAGCTTGTTTACATGCATTGATAAATTCGTTGTTCACTAACTCTGTCACATCCTTCGCAATCAACACCACGTCATCGGCAAATCTCAGGTTGTTTATAAATTCCCCATCTATTCTCAGCCCCGTCCCTTCCCATTTCATTTGCCGCATTGCTTCCTCTAGGACACAGTTAAACAGATTTGGTGACAATGGGTCTCCTTGTCTGACTCCCCTCTCAATATTGAAGTTTTCCCCACGTTTGTCCAATTCTACATATGCTGAGGCACCGTCATAAACATTTTTAATTATATTTATTTCTTTTTGTCCTGTCCCCTGTGCCTTCAGCGCCTTCCAGAGATATCTGTGGTCTACCGAGTCGAAAGCCTTTGAGAAGTCTATTAAAAGAAAGTAAATATCGAAATTGTATTCTTTTGCTTTTTCAATAATTTGGTTCAAAATGAATATTTGGTCTTGCGGTGCTCTCCACCGCGATCGACTTTTTTTTAAGGTTCGCGAATTCTTTTGTAAATAGTTTTTATTGTATAGGTATTTGTTACCTGTCCTGCCAAGCCAGTTTTCCTACGAACACCTGTGCCTTTTCATCTCTACACTGAATTGCTTCTTTCTTTCTTTTCCAAAAAATCTTTTCCTTCTTCCTTTCTTTTCCTCACGCTATTCTTCCACCCTCGTATTTTTTAAACCTAATTGTCAGGCGAGGCAGTGACCTGATGTTCGTGAATCAATCGTCTTTTAACAGTCTTCTTCAACAGTCTTCTTCAGGAATCGTTTTTTTTTTAAGTCATCTCATACTCTCGCTCTCACTAAGTATTTTCTCCGCTCGCTTTTTTTTCAAAATTCAGTGTAAATATGCTCGTACTTCTGAACACGCCAACAGAGAACTTCTTTATTTTTTTTAATGGTGATAACTCGCTCGCATTGTAGCCTCCAAAGCGCTACAGTCTATCGTGGAGTGATTCCTTCTGAACCCGGCTTGCTCCCTTGGTTGGTGCTCCAGTATCGACGAAGGCGGAAGTCTGGCGGAGCTGTATCCTACCAACAATGACATACGGTGCGC
The DNA here is from genome assembly GCA_031841125.1 of Acanthococcus lagerstroemiae. NCBI lineage: Eukaryota > Metazoa > Arthropoda > Insecta > Hemiptera > Eriococcidae > Acanthococcus > Acanthococcus lagerstroemiae. The sequence goes on along the minus strand of CM063113.1, from coordinate 27,257,942 downwards.
AGACATGAGCGCTAACTAAAGCTAATGTAAGCAGGTTGCGAACCACTCAAAGGGCGATGGAACGTAGTATTCTGGGAATCAGAAGGAAAGATAAAGTGGAAATATCCACGATAAGGGCCAAAACTAGACTGACGGATATCGGCGAGGAGGTGAAAAAATGTAAATGGAGGTACGGAGGTCACATTTTAAGACAGGAGGGGAGATGGGAAAGGAAAATAGAGGGATGGACTCCATACGACCATAAAAGGGAAAGTGGAAGGCCAATCACCTGATGGCGGGACGAATTCCGAAAGGAACTCGGACCTATGTGGAGGAGATATACTCTGAACAGAAAAAAATGGAGGGAGATAGGGGAGGCGTATGCCCAGAAATGGGCGGGTAAAGCACTGGAAAATAGGTGGGGGAGTTCGGTACCCCTCCAGACCCGCGACGCGGGCCGACGCATGTAGAGTGAAGGTAACGATGTATAGATACCCAAAATAAACGCTGCTATTATTATTATTATTATTATTATTATTATTATTATTATTATTATTATATATAATTGAGAATATTCAACCAATTTACAGAGCAGGCGCATCAGAATTTCAGGAGAGGGAGGACTATATTTCACGATGATAGACATCTTATCCATGGTGAAATTATGTTATCCACGACAATGGACAAAACAGCTCAAAAATGACTGGAATCTGGCACCTGGATCGTGTTCAAGGATGAAAACTGTACCAGTTTTGCCATTTGTTGTGCTGAAAAATGTATAAGGCATATATCTATACACCAGTCAAAAATTGACCTCGACAATGGACTGAAACCCCTAGTAACAGTACTTTACGCCTTCCGTTCTGGAAATGTGAAATCACTGATCGCAAATTGAACTTCTTAACATATTATACTTCCAATCTTTTTGAATGATAATACTACTTTATTGAGTGGCTTGGTAGCCGAGTGGATTCGTACGCTGCCTCCTAAACCACGGAACGCGGGTTCGAATCCCAGTACGGACGGCACATTCTTAAGATTAAAATTAATATGATAATAAAGTAATAACATACTAGATGTTTGAGAAATTTTAATGTCCGACTAAGCCACACCAATTGTAGCAAGAGGTCGAATTCAATTTAATTGTTCCGCCGGAATTTAAAAAGACTAATTGGGTTAGCCACACCTATTCGGGCCGTCCAGCGCTAGTATCGCAGATGAAAAGAGGAATGTTTTTGGCACCAGTACAATAGGGTTTGACAAAAAGATCCACCTTTTCATAAGTTATAACAATGACAGATTGCAACGCTCTCTGTAGGATGGACGGCCCGAATAGACTACTAACGCCGCCTACTAGTCTGGTGTGCCATGCAGGTTGCATGCCCCTTATAGAGAAGGAAAACTCATTCATAATCATTCTCCAGTAATGGATTGTCACTAAGGGGAATTAGACTACAACCCTTGTATCAAAATAATTGATCAAGGAGGCCCATGTCTCAGTACATAGGTGGACCGAAATATCTGTTTCAAGGCTGTGTTTATTATTTATTTACTACTTTATTGGGAAGAAATCAACTTGAAACAAAATTTTTAAGGATATATAACAGTATTAAGAGAAGATTGTAACATCCACGACGACGGACATCTCCTTATGATTTTCTCATTCAAAAGATTGTAATTGTGCTATCTAATGAATTTGATTGGTAGAATTTGCTGCGGACGTTATTGTGTAACCTGAAATAATACCTTAAAAAATCGAAATTTAGTGATTAAAATTAATTGGTAACAAAATATTCTCAGTTTCTTGTGAATGACCCATTATCACACTTCAAAAGAGCTGAGCTGACTCAGTTGAAAAATTGAACAGATCATCGGTATTGGATTTCTTTTGTACCATTAAAACTGTAAGTCAATTCTCTCCGCCATTGTTTTTCCTTTCTTTAAGTATTGGGACTCAAATTGGGATCTGATTAAATATCAAATTCCATATTCGGGATCACCGACCTGAAAAAGGCCTATTCCGACACTTGGTTCGACTCATTTTTCCGAAAATTTTCGGCCTACATCGGGGTGCGATTAAAAATTTGATGCGATATATTTGGAACCAGTGACCCGGAACTTCTCTTTCCGATGCGCAAAACCCCGCCAGTTAGCCGCTGAAAAGTTACCCTTTTTATAACCCGTCGATTACCCGGGTAAATGAAGGGTTTCCGAGGGTAACTGACTGGTAACTAAGGGTTACCACTTTTTTTTTTTAATTTCGTGAAAGGCCAAGGCCCCATCCGGCGGCCAGTCCGGAACTTTCTCCGGTGGCTCCTTGTATTCGTTAAATAACATAAAAATAAAAATCAGGGTGTCGCCTCTCCACTACCTGTTTAGTGCGGGGTAGGGAGGGGGGCTCACATTTTTAAAATTACATCATGGATGCGAAATATATATACAAATGAAAATATGTACAATCTTAAGCTAAACTACGAACTATACTATCTGTCATCTGTCGACGAGTCAGTCAGTGTCTCAGTCAGCTTGAGATTGTCTATTGTCTCCTTCAATTTCACGACATGACTCTACCGGCTTCCATCTTCCTTTCCCGCCCGCCACTTCGGCAACACACCCAAAACGGGAGGGTCGCTCCACGTAGAGGGGGCCGCCTTCGTGGTCAGCCGGTTACCATAAGACTTCAGCCTCAAGTTCTCTGTCGCTTCCTCAAAGTGGGTCGAGCAAATAAGTCGATTATCAGGTTCTAGGGTCTCCTACCAGTAACGCTCTTCGTGACGGGAGGGGACGCTAACAGGAGCCGAGGTGTCACTGGGCCTCTCCTTTCTCCATCAACCTTTCTCACCCGCTACGGTCATTGTCTCTTCTGCTGCTGCTACAGCTTCGGTGGAGTGCCGCTTATCAATGTTCGTTGACGATGGGCCCGCCCTCTTCCGGGCTCTCCATCAGTCTGGGCCCGCCCTTTTCCAGGCTCTTCAACTGGCAGCTACGGGTTCTAACTGATTCCCCCAAGTCAACATTGGTGTACCGCCGACAAAAGCACCAGGTACGCGTCCGCCCTGATTCCCGGTGCTGGAGCCTGGGACGGCTTCTGGACAGCGGGTACGGGTCCACCTTAATTCCCGCTGTCCGTTGGTTGGTGCTGGTGATGATGACGTGGCGGCACTTGCCGCTGGGAACAACGGTTTCTCCGCTTCCCAGAGTCGGCGCACCGTCTTCGCCGCAAAGTGGGCCCGCACTCCGTGAGAACGTGTTTCGCAGACTGCGAAAACGCGCCCTCACGCTCGCACTGTGGAGTGTCGCGCCGTGTCATTTTGTGCAGGTACTCGGCGAAGCATCCGTGTCCCGTCAGGGCCTGCGTTGTCCAAAACGAGAGCTGTATTTTGGACTTACGCCGGGCGCTGATGTTGGTGAAAATTGAGTGCGTCCATCGACCAGTCGACGCCTCGTCTCAGCGTTTTCCCCAACATAGCTCGGTGATGCGGCGGAACTGCTTGGCCAGCCGCTCAAATTGTACCCCACCAGCAACAGTGGCTGCTGTGTCCTCCTCATCGCTGCCACTGGTGAGATCATGATCTGCTTCGTTGTCGGCATAATCAGCGGCGGCCTCCGCCACTATCTGGGACTTGCCGGATGTAGTGCGAGCCACTCTGGGATATGGACCCAAGTTGATGACTGGCAGGCCACGACGGAGTAGCCCAGGACTGACATCGGGGCAAGAGGGTTACCACTTACCCACACGTAAACGGAGTGTTCTGATTGGTTCTTCCATAAACTGCAATTCAGGCAATCAGAACGCTCCGTTTACATGGTTGGTAACTGGACGTCGATAACATAAAGTGGTAACGTATAATTTCGCCCTTTACGCCGTTTACGACGCAATGGGCGTAATTTTTCCACAGACGTTTACGCAAATTATGTTTTTTTACGCTTTTAGGGGATCGCAAATGAAAGTCGATTACGCCTTGTACGCTGCACAGTGTAATGAAATGCTAAAAAAGCGCTCATAATTAATTCTTGAAGAGAACCTGATCCAAAAAAGAAAAAAAGAGTTCCTCCTAAATTGTATTTTAAATGTAAATTTTGAGTTTTGATTCAGTTTTTCAGTTGGCGGTTCTGGGGGGGGGCTGTGTAGTGGGGGGGGGGACAAAAATTAAAGTTTACCAAAGAATCAACATTGGTATTGAAATTATATAATTCTGACATGCTGAAACCAATTTTTTGATTGTTTTGACGATTGGGTCCTTTTATGAGAAGATAGGTAAAGAGGAAACTGAAAATTGTATGATAAAATATGAGTTGGATAATGAAACCGACTAATTTTAGTATTCTGAATCCAAATATTAAAGTGTTTAGATAGTTTTATGCAATATAAAGGTGTATATAGAATAGGGAGGGGCTTGAATCATACAGTACTGGATAGTCAGCGGTAAATACTTTCCTTAACAATCGGGTATGTTTACATTAACCTGGTACTAATTGGAGGTAAAGTCCTATGCATGCGCACTTGAATTATTCCTGTCAGATTTTCTTAGATTTTTGATAGACTTAACCCCGATTTAATTTTATCTCATGTATACAATCTACGATTTGGACCACTTTTAGATAAGTGCACATGTGCGGAACTTAACCATATGCACCGTTCCAAATTTTGACACTTTGAAAATGGCTTGCTTTCTATCCTGTACTATGTGATTCAAGGGGAGGGGTAAACAAGTCATATAAAAATATGAAGGTATATAAAATCAAAAATTTATATTTAATAAAATTAAAAATAACATGTACAAATTAATTAAAAATATCATCATCAGTATCACCATCGCTACTTTCATTTACCTCTTGAGATAGAGTTTTAAATCCCTCTTCAGCAGTCAGTCTTGTTAAGCCTAAATCAGAAACATCATTTACGATTAAATAACCTAATGATATAACAATGTGGAAAAATAGGCCTGCAACGTTGATGTAGGTAGCTGGAGTTATTTTCAGACGAAAAAGTTACATTTTATTCAAACCTATAGAATAATGCTAAATTTTATTTCACTTATGTGATACGCAACTAAACGTAGAAAATTTAGCAGAAAATTTTGTCATTTATTTGTCGTAAAACCTACTAATACCTAACTATTAAATACATTTTTTTTTTTAAAGATTTCAAGAGTTGAAATATTTTATATTTCTATTACCTGCCATATTTCCTACCAAAAAAATTTGAAAAATCTCTTTAAATTTTTTTTTAAACCTCCTGTTTGAGTCCGAGGTGGAGAGTAGCTAAAAATTAATACCAAGTTTAGATTCAACGTCCTAATAACTGGGTATGTGCAATGATGTATCACACACTAAAATTACTAACTTTATTTTAAAGCTGTCTTTTAAGTTTATTTTTGAGTCATGGGTAGGAGCTGACTAAAAATTAATGGCAAATTTGAATTCAGCATCTCAAAAACTATAGGTAATGATGTATCATCTACAAAAATTAGTTACTCTGTTTTTTAGTCCCCTTTTGGGCCCACTTTTGGGTCATAGGGGGGGGGGCTAGCTAAAATTTGATGCTAAATTTGGATTCAGCTCCCCAAGAATTGTGGGCATTGATGTATCATTCATCAAGATTGATTACTTACTAGTCTATCTATTTATTTTTTTTACTAATTTTGTTTTCACCTGTTTTTTAATGACTAAAAATTTTTTCTAATTTTTTAGGCAAGTTCTGGCAGCTATTTTTCTTTTTAATTTGTAGCTTAAGATGCACTCTAAATGATGGTACTAAAATTTAAGACCCGGCCAGGACCTGCCAAAAAAGTTGCAGTCCTAAATGCACCATTTTGCGGTTAAATTTTAGTGTCTAGTAATTATTTTTGTATGCCCAAAGAAATTAATTTGGAAAAATACATTCAAAATTATTGGAATGGACTTACCTTCAGGTTCCTTCATGATTTTTTTCAAAGAAAAAAACTCAGTACAACCAAAATTAATTTAACACGTGAAGCGCACAAAACAGAAAGGTCAATGATTGTGACACACGATTAATGTTTGTCTTGTCTTTGGTTACGTCTAACAGTTGAAAGAGTGGGGTGATGAATTTGTGGAGTACGAAAACGTTGCCTCCAGACTGTCTATAACACACTCCTTTTTTTGTTTTTTTGTTTTTTTCGTATTCGTTTTCTCCTATTATGAGCGGTTTTTTTGTGTTTCGTTACACTGTGCGCTGATTACGACTAACTTTATATCACGGACGCATTGGTAACCCTCTAGTTACCTATGTAGCCCTGTAGTTGTTACCCTTCAGTTACCCGGGCAATCGAAAGGTTTCTTTAGCACGATGGCTAATGAAAACACGCGACCATCTAGCCCAAAGATCCTTTATTCACTACTATACAACAACTGACTGTACACAGAATTTACATTTCGCCGATTCGAATGATCATTAGGGAGAGAGAGCGAGAGTGAACAAAAGGTAGGTCACGCTCTTAATCCTCTAAGCGAGGGGCGCAGGAGACGGATCGCGAGAAAGAAGCCCAGAAAGGTAGGCCAGGCCATACAAAACGGTCGGCGATAAGTTTGACTGTTGCCCTTGGCCCTGGGTGTGACAATCCATGAATACTATGGAAGACGCGTTCGCGAAGTTTTGTTGGGATAAAGGGACGTTGTTTGTTATCGGCAACCTCGCACAGAAGGGTGTGAGGTGTGCCAGGTACCGGAATTTGTTGTAACTGAAAGGAGGTTTGCAACTCGCCAGAAACGATTGCAGTAAGTTCACTATTAGACTGCTGCGCAGTAGCTATTTCTTCAACTGTGACAGCAGCTGGGGTCGTGATTGCTGCTACGCGTGAAAGCGTATCGGCGACAATGATGCTAGGACCTTCTATATACCGGATGTCTGTGGAGAACTGGGCGATGTAATTAAGGTATCGCTGGATTCTGGGCGACGCACTGTCTGCAGGCTTCAAGCTTTATCACTTGTCCCGTCATTCGACATATCTGAATAGTCCGTCATTAAAGGGGTTGGTTTCGAGTTCAAGAAAAGTCAATAACCCAAAATGTGTCAAAAGACAGTAAGGTCCAAAGAGTCATGGTGCAATGTCGTTGAAGGAGCGAGGTAGATTCTCCTCTTATTCTAACGGCCAGACTTCTGAAAATGCCTAAAGTTTAGGCGTTTAAAATGGAAATTTGCTGACTTGGCTTAAAACCAGAATCAAGGAAACGGAGCGAGAAGTAAAGGCCTGGGACCAACCCACGAAAGTAGGGGTCCGGTGTTTTACCTAGGCGTTTCAACCGCGAACATTGCGAAATCAAATTAATGCTGTCATAGCAATGTTCATTGGGAAACGGGCCGTGGCGCTCCGAATCGTATCGGCGAATGAGCGGATCCTTTGTCCGTGTCAGCATGGATGTATTAGGTATCGTTGATTCCTGCGACGCACTGCTCTGCAGCTTCTGAAACGCTATGTGACGTGGCGAAGTTCGTTACTACGGAAAAGTCGACTTCAGTTGCTGCCGAAGTTCTTATGCAGTATAGTTGCCAGTAGTTTACGTCAATATGGTACTAGAGAGATTCAGCTTGCGTGAGAAAGCAAGTGCTCAGGTTTCGCTCCGATTGGTCACTGCCCAAAGCGTGGCGAAGGCAGTTGAGAGTACACGACGAGTCATAGGGTGAGCCATGCTCTTCGCAAGTTCGCTGAAGGTTCAAAAGCGGCGACAGCGTCAGTCTCTAGGGGGGAGCGGTCGTTTTTGTTAGTTTTACTGAGACCTGTAGTCCTTGCTCTGAACTTGCTGCGTCTTCAGATGTCGGCGTAGTGCTGCCGGAAACGAAACGCTGCAGCCTCGAAGCTACTGGCGAGGTCTCAGCCATCGGAAACTGGGAATGGTCCGGAAATTCTGTTGAATTGACGCATGGCCGAGGATTCGGCTGCAATGTTTCGTTCACGCCGGTCACTTCAGATCAAACCCGCATTATGGAGACTTAAATCTCGAACTGGCCTGTACACAAGTTATGAGATCATCACGAATAAATTTATAAGTAGCATAACAAATCGAGGCCTTTAGGAGTGTCGATAAAACTCGATTGAAGAAAATATTGGGCTCGTGCGAACCCAAGGATGACTGTACTCAAATAGCCAAAGCGTAATACAGGTTTGGGTACTCTTCAGGCGCAAACAGGCAACTGATGGAGCTGTTCGATATCGAAGTGTGTATAACGGGTCGGCCAAATCCTTATTAGATTTAGGAGGTACCATACGGACGTTGAATTGCATTTCGTTTGTCCTCACGCAGGATTTCCCAACGATCGTACGGATTTTGGATTCGTTGGATTTGGCTCCACAAGGGCTGTTGGATGGCGTAGTGTGCACGTAGGAGATCTTGAAATTCATTGCTCTTCAGGTAATTGGGTGTAAGGGAGTCGCGGACTACCGCTGACCAGGGTACTATTAAAGGTTTACTGCGCCCCCTAATTAGCTTTCGTGGGACACTAAATCGGAAATTTTGCGACAAGCTTGGAAATATTGCATTACATCAATTTAGAAATGAATACCTGTGTACAACAATTGAATCTACCCTTTAGATAACGAGGTTAATTCAATTACGGGACTGTTTATCGGGAACAGTCGTAAGCTAGAAAAATGGCCGTATGATAGATTTCCTCGTCAGCGATTATAAATTATGACGAATCCGACGGAGTCCTAAGTGTTTGAAGTGTTCGTTCACAATTTGGAATCTGGTACTTGGAGAAACATCTGGTAGTTTCGGGATAACTGCCGTCACTCTTGTTGCGGAAATACAAGACTTCGACTTGTTGACGGAATCAAACCGTATGGATCGTAAAGATATACAACGCTCGTTGAAGAACTTGGTCGATACGCGCTAGACATTTGATTTCGTTTCCCTCTCATCAGTTTGTTTTCATCTCGGCGTACTTATAGGGAAAGCAAGGCTTCATTCAACAAATTTGAAATGGATACCTTCATGGTCTGAGTTCTACGTTGCTCTGGATGAAGAGCGATACTGAAGTTCCCTTAACGGGAGGGATCTGGAAGTGGATCAAGCTTTTTGACAGAGACTACAGTTTCTGCAACAACGTATTAGTCTCTGCATGATCAATGATTAGAGTGCGATGTCGATTAGTAGGATATGGCGTGCCTAATTTCCGGCATTAGGGCGTGTTGACAATTTGGTCAAGAAGGTGGGTTGTTAGTACTCGAAACTAAACCGCTAAAGAATCGAAACTAAAAAGATATGAGCATCGTTAAGACGATATTGTAGAAATGGTCCGATACAAGGCCACCGCGAAACGCGCATCTTCGTATGGAAAGGCTTTCGGTCCTAGTTCACAACTTGAAATTTGAAACCTTTTTTTGTCTCCGTTTTCTCGAATTCATTTCAAACTAAAATTTTTCAGTATGTAAGGCTCCTCAGTTAGGAGAAAATTAAATTTAAGGATGTTGGCAATTTATCTAACAAACACTATAATTATTTCGTTCTACATTTGATTAAATTTGAATGCTTTCCTATTTTCCAAAAAATTTAAAATTTTAAAGAATTGATTTGGGTGCGACTAGGAATGCATAAATATTAACTAGTTATTTCCAAGATTATTTAAAGAATTGTTTCGTGAATAACATTTATTGGAAATATTTGTAAATTTCTCGTTTAATTTTATTAATTTATGAATTCAGATTCCAATATAGTTTTATAACTTATTTCCCTGTTAATAAATTTAACCATCAATTGTAAAAATGATCAAGGAATATCCTCATTGCAAAGTAGGTCTTCGATTTTTTGGATAAGAAATTTAATTATTTTATGGTCATTTGAAAAATTTTAGATTAACTCCCTTCAAAATTTGGGGTTCCTATTTAACTATTAAAAGGACTTTTGTGGTAACTGCATCAAATCCTAAATTTCAGCAGCGAAAAGTTTTTTTTGTCATTTGGGGGCACTTGTTATTTCGGTTGGGGCTTATCGTACTGTAACGTAAACTATGCTTTCTAACAGTGCCTTGCTCAATAAACATAGTACAAATTCAAGTCAACATGGAAATTTACTACCTATGCAAAATCCAAAGGGGGGGGATTTAGAAACACTGGTTTATTCTCGCGCCGGAACTTTCACAGAATAACAAAAAAGGGCAGTCAAAAGCGGAAACGTTGTTAATTTTTAAATCCCAATTCGTCAAACTAAAAAAGAAGGAAAGAACTTAAAAGCCGTATGCTTTAAAAGAAGATTTCCAAATTTAAAAAAGACATTGTTAAAAGACTTTAATCTAAAAAATATTTATTTGTTTGTTGGGAACAATTTTGAAAAAATTTAGACTTTCTTTTTTTTGCAAATATCAAAAAAAAGGTGAGCATAAAAAAGGTGCCGAAAGTTTAAACTTTTTTTTTCTTGGGTGAACAAAAAAGAATTTTTTAAATTTTTGGATTTTTTGTGAAAAAATTTTGCAAGTGCTGTCTTGAAGGTTTCAAAAGCGGCGACAGCGTCATCTGTCCAGTCTAGGGGGGTACGGTCGTTCTTTTTGTTAGTTTTTATGAGAGCCTGTAGTCGCTGCTGGATACTGGCTGCGTCTTTCAGATGTCGGCGATAGAAGTTGACCATACCACAAAATCGCCTCAAGCCTCGAACGTCTACTGGGCGAGGAAACTCAGCCACAGCGGAAACTCGGGAAGGGTCCGGAAGAATTCCTGTTGAATTTACGCGATGGCCGAGGAATGTGACTTCCTCGCATGCGTACACGCACTTGTCAACATTCAGAACTAACCCCGCATTATGGAGACGTTCAAGAACGGCTCGGACATGTGCCTCGTGTTCCTCAAGGGTCTGAGATGCCACCAAAATGTCATCTAAGTAGGCATAAGCAAAATCGAGGCCTCTTAGGATGTTGTCGATGAATCGTTGGAATGTTTGGGCCGCGTTGCGTAACCCGAAGGGAGTGACTAGGTACTCAAATAAGCCAAAAGGCGTAATAACAGCGGTCTTGGGTACGTCTTCAGGCGCAACTGGCACCTGATGGTACGCTCTTTCGATATCTAAGGTCGTGTATATACGGGATCCGGCCAAATGTTCGTTAAAATCTAAGATGTTAGGGACTGGATACCTATCGGGACGCGTGATTGCGTTCAGGGCGCGGTAATCACCGCAGATTCTCCAACGATCAGTACCGGACTTTGGGACTACGTGTATGGGCGATGCCCAAGGGCTGTTGGATGGGCGTATGTCGCCACGGTTGAGGAGATCTTGAAATGCCGCCTTTGCTGCCTTCAGGTTATTGGGTGGTAGGCGACGAGCTCGGGCGACTACCGGCTGACCAGTGGTCTCTATTAAATGGGTTGTATTGTGCCGCCCCCTACATTCACGGCGTTTCGTGGGACACGTTAAATCGGGAAAATTTGCGACAAGCTTGGAAAATCGGGAGTTACGATCAACAGTAGAAATGGTTACCTGTGTAAGCGCAACTGTGTAGATCTTACCCTTTAGATGAAGCGAGGTTAGAGTGTCGATTAAGCGGCGACGCTGTAGATCGGGAAGGAGACCGTAAGTAGAAAGAAAATCGGCTCCGATGATAGGATGCTCCACGTCAGCGATTATAAATTTATGACGAAAATCACGACGGAGTCCTAAGTCGAGTGACAGTGTTCGGTTCCCATATGTTGGAATCTTGGTCCCGTTGGCGGCGAACAGTCTGGTAGTTTCGGGATACTGCCGATCACCTCTTGTTGGCGGAATTACAGAGACGTCCGCACCTGTGTCGACGAGGAATCGATAGCCCGTACTTGGATCGTACACAAACAGTCGCCGTGTGCAAGGAACTGCGCCGGTAGCGGCGTCTACCGACGCATTTATTCGTTTCCCTGCTCATCAGTTTGTTTTCTCTCGGCGTACTTACAGGGAGTCAAGCAGCGCTTGGCGTTCGAACCAAATTTGAAATGGTACCAGCAGTGGTCGTGGGTACTCTTCGTTCGGCTGCTGGATCGAGAGCGATACTGCGAAGAGTCTCCCTTAGAGCGGGAGCGGGATCTGGAGCGGGGGTCGTCAAGCTTTTTTGACAGACGACTCACAGTTTCTGTCAACTCGCTGATTTGTCTCTGCATTGCATCAATGTTAGAGTCGGCGGATGTCGCATTAGCTGAGGATAGTGGCGTGGACACTGTTGTCGCGGCGATTTGAGGGCGAGTGGCGTCGACGATTTGGTCAGCGATGGCTGCGGCTTTTGTTAGGTCCTCCGTGCCTACCGCTGTAAGGATCGATATTACGTTCTGCGGCAGTCGTTGAAGGACGATATTCGCTAGAAATGCGTCCGATACACGGCCACCCGCGAGATCGCGCATCTCTCGGAGTAGGGTAGAGGGCTTTCGGTCCCCTAGTTCGCAGCCTTCTATGAGTTTCCTCGTTTTTTTGTACCTCCGTTTCCTCGAATTCCTTCACCAGACGATTTTTCAGCTGAGTGTAAGGCTCCTCAGTTGGAGGAGACATTATTAAATCTGAGGCATGTTCGGCAATCTCAGTCTCGAGAGCACCGACCACGTATAACTATATTTCGTCCGCTCTGATCGGATGCTGTGCGTTTCGAATCGAGCTTCCATCTGACCGAACCAGAGTTTAACATTTCGCGTGGAAAAACGCGGAAGTTCGAGTTTCGCGATCGCGACAAGAGATGACGGCATCGCACCACTATTTACACTGTTATTTTCGTCAGGCATTATGAGACGCGAGATTGTTAAGCGGAATAACGAGAAAAATCGCGGCAAATTAGTTCGAAAATCATCGTCGCAGGTCACCAGTTTAGCACGATGGCTAATGAAAACACGCGATCATCTAGCCCAACAAAGATCCTTTATTCACTACTATACAACAACTGACTGTACACAGAATTTACATTTCGCCGATTCGAATGATCATTAGGGAGAGAGAGCGAGAGTGAACAAAAGGCAGGTCACGCTCTTAATCCTCTAAGCGAGGGGTGCAGGCGACGGATCGCGAGAAAGAAGCCCAGAAAGGTAGCTGAAACAGGTTCAGCGCGAAAAGAAAGATTAGGTCTACACATCCCTCGCTTCGGCGAAAACGATCGGCAAGCCGAGTCGCCACAGTTTCAAAAGGGTAACTTTTCCGTGGGTAACTGTATTAAAATAAACGTAACACCATGTTGGCATGCAAGCTGAGAACTGATTTTATTTAGTCAACGATATTGAAGCATACATTTAGTGATTGCCGCGCAGCGCGCACGCTTATCGTTATCTTACAACGTAACACTATAGCCTATTCTAACACGCTGCCTTGCTTCAATACAGTACATAGTAAAATATACAAATGATCAAACATTATGATAGTTTCAACTTATCTCTATGACCAATAAATACATTCTTAGGGAGGGCTTTAGTAAATACATCGGCTTTATTCTCGCGCCCGGCAATCTTTTCCACAGAAATAATGTTATCAATAACAAGGTCATGTACAAAATGCAGCGATACACAAATATGTCGAGAATTTTTCGTAAAATTCCCATACTTCGCTAAAGCTAATGCTCCAGAATTATCTTCGAACACAGAAATCGGACAAATATCTTTTTCATCAAATCCCAGGTCTAACAAAATTCCCTTAAGATATAAAACTTCTTCGACACAGTCAGCAAGTGCGTAATACTCCGCGTGAGTCGATGCTCGCGATACAATTTTTTGTTTCTGAGTTTTCCACAATACTGGACATCCATACACTTCAATAACAAAGCCAGTCGTGGATTTACAGTCACTTAAATCAGCTGCCCGATCAGAATCGACAAAACCTCGAATAATATTCTCTTTTACGTTACAGTCGAAATGCAGCTTTAAATGTCTCGGAGTGATATAAATATACTAACACACGTAATGCGTAATTATAATGGTTTTTACTATATGAACTTTGAAAACGACTTATATAATTCACTGCGTACGAAACATCGGGACGTGTCCCGGACGATACATATAGAAGAGCCCCGATTAAATTTATGAATTTTACTTTTTCGTCGCAGGGACCATCAAAAGGCTCAAGTCTAAGTTTCGGCTCCATCGGAGTATCAATACGATTAGAATTTAAAATACGGAATTTATGAGCTAAAAATTCAATATACGAACATTGATCAAGGGTCATTTCTCCATTTTTACAGTCATACACAATATTAATACCAAGATATTTTCTAATCACACCTAAATCTTTCATTTTAAATTTCATCATTAATTCACCCTTAAGCTTCGTCACGAAATCCAGATTTGCCCCACAAATCAATAGGTCATCAACAAAAATAACAACATACACATTTTTCTTAGAATCAGTATACAGACACTGATCATGACGAGATTTCACGTAACCTAAAGTAGACATAAACTCATCGAAACACATATACCAGCATCTTGGAGATTCTCGAAGGCCATACAAAGCTTTCTTTAGGCGATATACACGATCGTCTCTAGCAAAACCTTCCGGCTGCTCAACGTATACCTCAGAGCTTATCTTACTGTGTAGGAACGCAGAGTTAACGTCCATTTGTTCAATCACGTACTTCTTCTGGCACGTAATCGCTAGCACCAACTTCAAAGTGCTCATCCTCGCTACAGGCGAGTAAATGTCGTCCACGAAATCTTCCTGCTGAAAGCCCTTTACAACAATTCTAGCTTTATACATTCCATTGCTCTTGACCGTGTACACCCATCTCAAATCAAGCACCTTCTTATCCGCGGGCCTATTTACTAACTCCCAAGTCTCTGCTCTCTCCAAGCTATCCAGCTCACTCTTCATGGCATTCGACCAGTCCCTAGCATCGGACCCATCGCAGGCCTCAGTAAATGATCTCGGCACCTCGACGTCACACACTCCCGTGAAAACATCATAACCATATCTCACGGTAGGCTTCCTCTTTCGTTCCGATCTACGGACAGAGTTCGAGTCGTGCTCACTCTTTTCTGGACTCGACTCTTCTTCCAGTCTGATAGTCTCACTCGCGGGAGAAAATTCCTTCGCCTCAGGTTCCTTCGTTTCCATTCTCTCAACCAGTCGAATACACGCTTCATCCTTCTCAACAAACCGAACACTACGCGCTACAATCACCCGACGTCCCATCAAAATTCGATAACCGACGTCAGAATAGCCAACCAAAACACCCTCTCTAGACTTATCATCCTGTGTCTTACGTAGTTCACTCGGTCCATGTACAAAAACTCGGCTACCATACAAGTATAAATTATCAACTGACGGACGTTTCCCAAAAAATATCTCGTACGGACACAACCTTTTCAACGTCGCTGAAGTAATCACCCGATTGCCTATAATATACGCAGCAGTCTTCACAATTTCGGGTCAGAACTCTTTCGATAGTCCCGCCTCACTGCGTAGACAACGTTCTCGATCCATCAAACACTGTATATGGGTGAATCTCTGAATAACCTGAAAATTCAGTTTCCAAATTTTAAAATTTGGAACATCATTGAACAAAATTTTTTTCCTGCGGATCATGTAGTATACCTGCAAGTAAGTACATGTATGGGGTAAGTCCCACAAGAAACGCCACATAGGGGTAGAAGGGGGCTTTTTGTATACTAAGATGGAATTCCATCGTAGTATTCTCTATTCCTTTGATACTACGATGGAATTCCATTGTAGTATTCTCTATTTCTTTGATACTACAATGGAATTGCTTAATATTACGATGGAATTGCTTGATATCACAATGGAATTTGAGGAACATACAACCAGATGTATTCCAATAGCGAGGACGACAACTGAAGAAACGAGAAGAATATTCATCTGAATGGCAAGGAGTACAATTCAAGACATAAGAAAGAAGTACTTCAACATCGTCGGGATTGGATGCATCAGTGTCTGCCTCTGAATATTTTTTCTCGGTAAGGAAGTAATGAGCGCATTCTCCTTCGCATTCGAAGCAACTCAATTTGTTGAAACAGAGGATGCCACATTCTTGTGCGTTTCATGTGACCTGGTGTACGGACATCGTTCCTTCAAAGAGAAAAGACAGGTCATGAAGATGTGAAACAACGGGCTGAAGAGAAATCATCACCATTCAGCTGTCTCTTCTGGATAATGTGGCAAAAGCAACGATAAATTCCATTGTAATATCTTCTTTTCCATCGTAGTATTCTTCAAAATTATACTTCGATACTACGATGGAAAGAAAAAATGTATACCACGATAGAAAATTTGAACATCTTTCTTAATTCAACAGAGCAACACTGGCCAGCATGCAGTAATGAAGCACAAAATTATAATAGGCAGTGTTCCCTTTTATGAAAAAGTCAAAATCGTTTTTCTCAGACTAAGAACTTCATGGCGTATAATCGTATACTACGATGGAATATTTAAAAAAATAGAACGGGATTTTTGGACAGAAATTTGGCAAAAAGTCTGCAATAAGTTCAAAAATAGATAATTTTCATGATTGGATCGCTATACTTCTGTGCTAAATAAGAAGATTCAGTACTTTTTCCCATCAGTAAATCTAAACTAGTCCCATATTAAGATGATTCAAATTTTGTATACTACGATGGAAAAAAACTAATTTCATGACTTCTTCCTCCCTTGTAGATGTACGTCTCAGTTCAAAAATTTTTTTCTCCGCTCTTAACTTATATTCTATTACCTTTTTTCTGGTGAACCTTATAAATTTTGATTGTTTCTTGATAATAATGAACCTACGGTCAACTACAGTCGAAAATCGAAGTTGGTTACAGTATACTACGATGGAACTTTTACTCTATTTGAGTACCTTCCTCAGTTCTAGTGCGATGAGGATGACTGAGAGATTGTTGTCGGTAATAAGGGGGTTCTTCGCTATTGATTAAAAAAAAAAACAAGTTACTTCATGTTCTTAGTTGTAGAGAAAATTCCTGGTTACTACAATTTTCTGGTTATTCAGAGATTCACCCATATACCTTTCTGCTGTGCCGTTTAACTGATGCTCATACGCAGGCGATGGTCCTACACGAAAACCCAATTCACGAGCTAACCTGTAAATCCTACCATTCAAATACTCTGTACCGTTATCACACCGGAGTTCTGCAATACGTTTATCAGTAATGTTCATCATATACCTACAATAGGATTCGAAGCAATCAGACACTTGATCTTTTGACTTAATACAATATACGGTCCCTAAATGACTAAAATCGTCCACAAAACATACGAAATACTTCGATCCGTCAAAACCGGTAACATCGAACGGTCCTTTAACATCAGTATGAACAATTTTCATGATTCGACTCGCACGAACACGATTACATTTAAATGGTTTACGATTCATTTTGGACTTTAGACAAATATCGCATTTCAAGTACACAGATTCGAGTTTTTTTGGAAGACCCTCCAGCACCTGCAGTGCACACATTCTCTCAAGATCATTGAAATTTATGTGCCCTAAAATTCGATGAAACTCTTCTTTTCGAGACCATATACTATGTGAGTTTACCTCAACAGTTACGTTAACGTCCACTTCCGCACTAAGCACATAGAGGCCATTTTCGTTTCTCAGCTGTAGCCAATAATAATTTATCATGGTTAAAAATCTTCGCCGTATTGGCTGCGTACACAACAGAATTCCCTGCATCGGTGATACACGAGACGCTAAGAAAATTTTTCTCAAGTTTATCCGAAAAATAAACATTTTTAACCTCGATCACATTCCCTCGGACTCGACATCTTACGTTACCAATTTTCGTAGCTCTTTCCTTTTGCCCATTCCCCAGCTTTACGAACACTGGCTCCTTCAGATGAACGGATTGGTCGAAATATCGATCGTCATTTACCAGATGAGCTGTACAGCCGCTGTCTACGATCCAAATCATCCCATTTTCCGACTCGACACGACCAGCATTCACGTCCACTTCAGCGATGAACGAACCGACGATTTTGGAATGAAAGCTCTTACTTGTTCTCTCTGAGTCTTGACCATCTCGACTTCGATTATGACTCCGAAAACGACTTTGTCCGCGATGATTCCCACGAAATTGACCGCGACCACCTCTGGAATTCCATCGATTTCCATTTCCCCGTCGATCAGGGTTTGTGACGCGCTCATTTTTGCAATCCTTAGCGATGTGCCCCTTGCCAAGGCATCTGTAACAGGTTATTTCTACATTCGTCTCGAATACCTGTTTTTCGTCATTTTCACCTGATTTCGGAACATCGTCCTTTTTTACTTCGTCTCTCAGAGACAATTTTTCCCGTATATAGTCAACAGTACGTATTTCTTCGGGAATATCAAATCGATAGTTTCGGTTATATGGTCGAGCGAATCCGGCAACGCCATTATAAGATAGGCCAATTTCCTCTTTCGATCAACCGTGCCACCAGCATTCTTTAGATCTCGAATGAGGCGCTCAAACGTATCAAAAAACTTATCTGTTTCTTCCTTTTCGTCAAAACGTAGTCGGCTAATTTTTCTCTCGATCAATGCCTGTCGGGCTTTGCTCTTCTTCATGTAGAGGTTGTCAAGTTTAGACATCATCTCGTATGCCGTCTCACACTCCATGATTAGGTCCACATCTACCGCCGATGAAAACAGCATTTTCGCTTTGGTTTCTCTCTTCTTCCACTCGTCGTCTTGTATGTTGGTGGGTTTTTCTCGGCATTCGGCGTTCTCCCGACAGTTCCGCATCTCCAGCAGCAACATAAATTTGAACCGCCACACGTCATATGCCACATCTTTCGGCTTAAAAATCGGTATCGGAATTTGGGTGTCCATCTTCAATTATTTAGCACAGGCTATCCAGCCTCAATGCGACACAGACTATCCAGCCTCAATTCAACGAGAGAAAAAATTTAATACTTCCGGCGCATTTCGAAAACCGCGCGACTGCTACCATATTAAAATAAACGTAACACCATGTTGGCATGCAAGCTGAGAACTGATTTTATTTAGTCAACGATATTGAAGCATATAAATAATAAATTTAATTCTATCAAATTAATATATAATATTAAATTTAAATTTATTAATAAATTTAAAAATAATATTAATATAACTAATATTATTAAATCACCTAATCGATTTATAATAATAACTAATATTCTAAAAACTAAAACAAAATTTGAATTATAATAAATTACTAATATAAATGAAATTAATCCATTTAGTGATTGCCGCGCAGCGCGCACTCTTAGCCTCTACTTTAGGGGCGAAAAAATTGTTCCGCCTCAACAATTCTCTGCTCCGAAATATTAGAAATGACGATGTCATAGCAAAAAGGGCATAAACGAAGCCGAGCAAAATTTCCAATAACACGTTTAAAGTTTCAGGAGGGAATTTTGGTATGCAGAATAGAGTTTGTTGCGTGTTCTTTTTGTCTAACGTGTAGAGCATTCTTCGGTGAACACGAGAAACTTCAATTGGCACTGTTGGTAACATTGTATTTTTATCTACAGCTGTTCAAAGTTGGGAAGTCGTATGTCCTTTTTGAAATGACAAACTTTTCTTTCGTTTTATCATATAGAACTCGTCATAATGTTGCCGGATGAAATAGGCATCGTGTGAATATTTATTTTTTATTGAATCAGGATCGAAATATAGACGTAACCGCAAACTCTAAGATGAAGGAAGATGTAAATGAGTGATAAACGAACGAGAGTAGCGTACAAGTACAGGAAAAGATATTATTTTTGCAAAAAAATATTATTTTCGCGAAAAAATATTATTTTGCGGATACGAAGCGAAATAAATTAACCCCAACACGCATATAATCGTAAAAAATCGATGAATTTGTGGTAGAAATATTTACGGTACACTCAAAGAACACAATAATATGACAGCTCAACAAAGGGGAAAAAAATAATAACTTCGCGCATTTTCGAAGCGCGATGCTACCAATATTAAATAGTAATAACGTCACACAGTTTGCAGCAGCGAAACATGATTCTGATTTTCACGAATGGAAGATAGCTATAATTTAATCTTCGAATTTAAAAAATTTAAATAAAAATTAAAAAAATAATTAAAACTTATATGAAATCACCTGAAAGATAAATAAAACTAAAATCTCTTCATTTTTATAATTTATTTATAATTAATATTTGTGATTGACTGACGATCTTTAATCGTTTTACAACGTATATTCCAAATTCTAACAAAGGTGGCGGGTTTTTGAAAACGGTTTGTTTTAGAACTCGATTCTAAGCACATCAAAACAGGCTGACCCTCGGTATAGCCATTTTTGCTAACATTCTGTCCAATATGAATGTCTTCGTTGTTTGTCGATTTTACTTTGTGCACTCAAAATGAACTGGGAGGGGGAGTATTTCATTCCAAACACCATGCGGAATGTCTGCACTCTGGTGTTTCCAAGCGTATGCTAAATGATCAAGAATTATTGTGTCCAGAAGGATTTTTAGTTGTTAAACCGGGGGCTTTTTGGGTATCAACCCAATTATTGTTATCGGAGTAACAGTGTTGGTTCATCTAGCCGATCTCGACTCTCGAGTTTCTGAAAATACTCGCTCATGTAAGTTGGGTCTGTGTACGAGGGGGGGGGGTACGTATATTTCTAATCGCGTGTCCTCTGTCCTGCCAATCAGAAGCGTGGCGGGATTTGTTGTTTAGTGTACCACAGTGTACATAGTCGGGGGGTGTTTGATTTGAAACCGAGAACGTTTAGCACTTTTGAAGATACACGAATGCACGGACGGGTTCGTGTGTTGCCGAAGAGAACACGCTCTCGCTGCGGGTTATTTAAACGTTCCGTTGCAAGTTTATGGCGGGGATGGCTTTATTGTATAATCTTTACATTAGAACGTCTTCCGTTTTAGGTGAGATAAACGGTGCAGATAACGCGAAATTACCGTCTCTCGAGGAACTTGAACTCTCGTACATTATGCTTGTCTTTTAACCTTTAGTAACGCCCTTGGCTTAATGTTTTAACGTGGAGCCGCGCTGTATCTCGGTGCTTTCTGTCCCACTCCGTCTCTCTGCGTTTTCTATATTGTTCTGCTTTTCGGTAGTCTTTCTCTGTCGCGTATATTCTCGAATATTCGCAATCGAAAATAGAGAGAACGAAGAAAATAGCACCGCGCGGTTCGTAAATTTCGATCTCGTCGTTGCCGAGCGCACTCGCACTTACGGTTCACCGATCATCGAGACAGCCGCTAGATCTGATAAACCGCGCAGCAGTAGCGTGTCTATATCTATAGGTGTAGACCAACTCTTATAAAAGGTACTCTATAATGTATGTGCATGTTACTCGAGTGCGAATCCGAAAAAAGCAGCCGAGGTAGAGCCCTTCTGTTCCACACACACGGTTTATTTCGATAATTACGTACACGGGATGCCGTAATACGTATAATTTTGTACTATAGATGTAGTCTCAAGTCTACCGATACCCCTTGTTCTCGATTTAGAGCAGAAAATGAGTTAGTTGATGAAAGGTCTAACTTGGTCGGTTGTCTTCTGTAACCTAAAAATCAATTACGAGGGTTGTCTGAAAAGTTTTGCATATTATATTTTGACAACCAGCGCTGGTGGAGCACTCTGTGCGGTGTAGTGCGAAAGCTGCATCCTTCTACTACCCTCCATATATAGACGCTATTCAGCAAAAGGGAACCAACTAGCAAAATCTGCCGTAATTCGAAGTTCAAACGCCATGTAGAAACTATATGACATAGCGTTTACTGATAAGCTTTTTTCAACGTGAGTACACATTTTTGAATCGGAGGCCCAATTTTGAAAAATTCGACGTCTTACGCTCTTTCCGACGATACTAATAACTACAATCAAACTTATTGTCATTTTGATTTTCTTTGTGTTTACCTGGTTTTATGGCTAGATTATTATTACAGTAGACGCCGCATATTTGAACCACGGATAATTGAACCATTCGCCTATTAGAACCAAAACCTGTAGTAACGGAACGGATGTATTCTTTTACACATAAAATCAAGCGTTTAATAGAACCAACATTTCGTTTAATTGTATCACGTTGACGTGCACGTGAGACAATACGAAACTGTTTCCGGCATGGTGGATTTACTCATTCTGAAGAAGAAGAGGATGAATTACCAAGCCCTGAAAAACCAGCAGATCTCTCAGATAATGAATATGACGAATGGATCAACATCGATACAAATCTTCAAACTACAGCAACTCTCACTGAAGAGGAAATTTGTGATGCAGCACTTGCTACGTTCTCAACCGATAAACAGGATTCAGTCCAACAAGGGGAAGATCATGATAGTGACACCGATGATGAGCAACCGCCAAGAGCACGAGAAATGACTGCAGCACTTACTGTGCTCAGGAGAGGAGTTCAGAGACGAGCTGACGAAGAAGGGTTCGAACAACACTTTAAGTACGAGCAATTTATTTGTAATATTTTAGAAGAGAGTAAAACGCAGTCGACCCTCGACAAATTTATTAAACCTACCTGACGTGTACTTGCGAGTACTAATGTGTAATAATGTACTGTACACTAATTTCATGTATAAACCGAACTTTTCTTTTTGTACTTCGGGTAATTGAACCATTCGGTTATTGGAACCAATTTTCTATGGTCCCGAAGTGGTTCTAATAAGCGGCGTCTACTGTATTTGATTTAATACAACTTTTCCTTGTTCTAGAATCTTTGGGTGTTTCTTCTTTATTGCATGCAACAGTTTTACTATCTTTAGTTTCAGGTTTTTCAGAAATACCGAAAGTAAATCTCGCATTTTTATCCCTATTAATTTTTATAGTATTCAGATTTCTTTTGTGAGGGATATCATATTTTATTTGATATTTATTAATACTTTTCAAGCTTACATCATATTTTTTCCTGAAAATTTTTTTTGTATTATTCATGAAATCATAGTCGCTTGTCAATTTTATTAAAATGTTACATGATCCATTATTATTTCTTTATAAAATTTTTGAAAATGGTAAATTGTAAATGGATAATGTTAAATGGTAACTGGAATGGAAAATAGAAAGGGAAGTTGTAAAATGTAATGAAAAGCGGAAAAGTAAATGGTAAGAAAAAATATACAAAAATTTTATATATAAATGGCAAACGAAAAATCTTTAGTTACATTAACTTCAATAACCAATTCATTTCGCACTGATGTAAAAGAGATTATAAGTTTTAGTTTAGAAAATTTAAAACATTAGGTATCATGAAAATCAATCAACATTAGATATTGCTAAATCATATAATGGACTTGATCAAAGCGTTTCATGAAGGAATTAATGAGAAAAATTTCGATGATGAAACTAAAAAGAATTACAGAAAACTTGTTAATACAATTTTTGCTCCTGCTTGTGAAGCAAGATGTGATAACATACTCTATCAGAATTTATCAAATGATTTATTAAATCTTCTAAATAACAGCAAACACTTAGAAGAACAGAATTATCAATTAAAAGAATAAAATAGTAAATTGCTAAATGAATTTTTTTTTTTTAAACTATTTATTACATGGACTGTTTTATCAACATTTACACGTATTTATGATTAATGAAATTTGACGTGAATATAGGTTAAGATATCGCAGTCGAATCTGACACCTTACATGATACTGTTATTAATCTAGTGTTATTGTATTAACAATTGGCTAGGCGATATCTAGTGGATATTTTCGCTTTAGTCGACGAGTTGACGGCATTTCCAGTAGCTGGATGGCCTCTACATTGGGGTGTTGATGTAGTCGTCGTTCATATGTGAGTGTGTAACGGCTGGCAACAGTTCTAACGTAGTCGACGTTGAGGTCTCGGTGTATCTGCTCATTGCTGACAAACCACGGAGCTCCTACCGTCTTTCGTAAAACCAGTTTTGAAAGCGTTGGATGATTAAGTAGTTGGTGTCTGCAGTGCATCCCTAGAGCTGTATAGCATACGTCCAAACTGGACGAATAACTGCGATGTACAATAGTCTCTTATTTGCTAGCGTTAGTTTATTTCTTACATTGAAGGGCCAAAACATAGTACGAAATCTCAAATTCAACTCGGTCCGCTTTGTCGTGAGGTGAGTTTTCCATGTAAGCCTCTGATCTAGGTGGACACCAAGGTATCTAGCGCTGCTAACTGTGTTTACTGGTTGCCCGTTTATGTACGTAGGAGTATGGTTATGGGGTCTTAAAGAGAAATCAACTCTAGTCGATTTCTCGTTATTTAGTTTGATTTCCATCTCTTTGTCGAGTGACCTCATCTATATATTATGCGCTGCAGGTTGTTAACGGCTGTATTGTAGTCCTCGTGAGCAGATGCTAGTGCAGTGTCGTCTGCAAATGTAGCTGTTAATATGTCGGGATGTGTAGGTATGTCTGCTGTGTACAGCAAATAGAGATATGGTCCTAAGACACTACCCTGCGGTACACCAGCTGCAATGGGTCTGATAGATGATTCTGCCTCGCCATAGTGAACTGTAAACTGTCTTCCATGGAGGTAGGATTCCAATATTTGTATGTACTGCATTGGGAGATATTGGCTAAGTTTATGTAATAAGCCAGGAATCCAGACCTTGTCAAAAGCCTGACTAACATCTAAAAACAAGGTAGGGCAATGTTGTTTTTTTTTTCCAGCGCGTTGCGTATAGTTGATGTGACTCGATGTATTTGTTCCGTCGTAGCGTGTTTACCGCGAAAACTCTACTGGTGATCGGGTACAACTCCTACATTGTCCGTTATCCTTCTTAATCGTGTGATGAATAGCTTCTCGAAAAGTTTAGCTATCGTGGGCAAGAGCGAGATCGGACGGTACGATTTTGGGTCCTCTAGTGGCTTGCCTGGCTTAGATAGCATTATTATTTTAGCTTTTCCCCAATTTTTGGTATATGACGTATCCTCAGCACTGCGTTAAAAAGTTGTGTTAATCATAACTACTCCTTTTCGTGGTAATTCTTGAAGCATACGGGCACTAATGAAATCGTGACCGGGTGCTTTTCTCGGGTTGAGCTCTTTATCGATAACTTTTTTTATTTCCTTCGGGCTGAAGGGTTTAATCAGTGGGCCATTCTGCTCTTCAATAATTGGATTCCAGTCGGAGGCGGCAACGTCGTTGATCTGGAAAACAGTTTCCAGATGGCTAGCAAATACGTCTGCCTTTTCAACATCACTTCTAGCCCAGGTCATATTGGGCGTTCTTAGCGGTGGTACCTACATAGCTATTAGGCCTTCTTGTGGCTTTGGCGATCTTCCAAAGAGAGTAGTCAGCTTCCCTAGTGGTGTCCAGTGATTGAACAAGGTCGTTGAATGTCTTTTCATTAACTTTCTCGATCGCCTTTTTCGTCTCTTCGCTGATCCTGTTGAAATTGGTTTTATCTTGAGGTGTGCGAGTGCTCTGCCATCTATGACGCGTCTTCCTTCTTTCTTGAACCAGTTGTAGAACCTCTTTTGGATAGGAGACAGCAGCTGGTTGGAGCATCCTGTTAGGTGTTGCTGCCTTAGCTGAATCCGTAAGCATAGTTGTTAACTCGTTTACTGCGAGCTCTAGTTCGTCCGGAGTTTTTAGCTTAACTTGTAGATTTATTTTACTGTATATACACTCTCTATAGACTTCCCACTCGGTATATTTGTTCGTTAGTTTCGGCGCTGTTTGATTATTAATTATTCTGTTGCTTAGCGTGAAAATAATTGGTGAGTGGTCCGATGTGAGGTCACTTAGGTTAACTATATCTGTATAGTTCACTGCAATACCTTTCGTAACGAAGAAGTCTATACTGTCGGGACATTTTGCTGGATCTGTTGGCCAGTAAGTCGGAGTTCCACTGGAAATGCAGGTAGCATTAACCTTAACTATTGCTCGTAGAAGTTCATTTCCTTTGGCTGTTGATTGACAGGATCCCCAATACTGGTGCTTGGCGTTGAAGTCGCCTCCTATGATCCATTCAGCACCCATACTGTTGAAGAAACTTTCATATCTGTTCGCATCTATTCGATGTTTTGGAGGGCTATAGATAGCTGTTACTCTTATACTGGTCCCACAAAGTAAATGCTGGCTGCCTGTATTTCTGGTGTACAGTGTTTATCTGCCTCATGATGCCTTAGAGCCTTTCGTATGTAAATCGCTGCTCCACCGTGAGAGGAGCCACTAGGATGATTACAGGTGTATAAGCTGTAATTTTGAATTTCAGTGTGAGAACGGGAGGTCAAGTGCGTTTCTGAAATAAGTGCTACGTCGATTTTTTCTTCATTTAAAAACTGAGTGAGTTCTGTTTTACGGAGAAGAAGCCCATTGGCATTTCAAGCCATTATTTTAATCTTTTTACTAGGCATGTGAGATAAGTGTCTGACTGCTCATTTTAGTAACTGGATGACTTTCATCATTAACGTGGTTAGAAGCTCCATAATTTGAGCGTTTTGCTTCATCACTTTTTCAATGAGCTGTTCTAATCGATTAATTTCTGTACTAGTTTCCTGTGGGTTTATAGTTTGCGGTTGCGTCTCTTGGGTTGACGACTTTCTGTCCACAGGTGGACTTTGCTTAGTGTGGTCTAGCTCCGCTAGCTCCGGACGACCGAGGCACTGATATCGTATAATGCGATAGAGATGACAAATTAGCTTCTTTCTCTCACTTATCCTAACCTGTTAATTCCTGTCTTTACCTGTACGTTCCTGATATAAATATTCCTATCGTTATTTTCCTATTTCATCGATTTTTCCACTTTTTCTGTGATTTCCTATTCCTATCCAGAGAGGGGGAAAACTAACCGATGGTCGTACGAGAAATAGCGGTACCGTGGACTCGGTTCCAGGACGTCTTCGCGTAATAATATTCCGCTCCGTAATCCCAGCTTTGGAACCAGTTGTGGGTCATTTTGCTTTTTTGTGCGCGTGAGGTTTTCAAGGCAAAGTTTGTGTGTAACTAAAAACATCTTCCGTCGAACGTATCCACGTAGTTTCGAATCAATCCGATATTCGAAACTCTCGACTGTGACGATCGTACCTTCCAAGGATTCCACGTGGCCAAACGTCGAGGACATCTTCTCCGTTTCGCACACCTGACGCTCATCCCAGGATAACCAATTCGCCCGCCGAGCAACGTCGAAGATCCACGCCAACCTGCCTAAAACTAAGTTCTCGAGGAAACACGTAACATTATAAAGTAGAGGATACTGAATACACGTTATCTCGTACTTTGGCTTTTACTTTACATGCCTTCTGACTAAGGTAAGACCAAGTGCTTGAGGCCACCTCGACAACTCAGAACCCTTCTAAAACTGGGTTACCTCGCCGCCACTCCATACGATCGATCTTAACCAAAGTCCGAGTGTCCTATCTGTGCCCTGTAGACCGATCTAGCTAGTCGAGGCTTCTGCAGTGGTTCCATCCCATACCGACATTTCCCTGTGTCTTCCCAGGCCCAAACGCTCGGTTACCACATTAGTTATTCTAGTAGCAACTGTATCTGCATATGTACAATTCATGCGTAGCGAATTGAATTCTGGCTTATTCGTTAAGTTTTGAGATAGCTTAGTCCTGTTCCCTTCTCTCTGGTGTACAGATTTAATCAGCTCTTTATACTTGTTGCATCCACGGTAGTTAGCTGTGTGGTCGCCACCACAAAGCCCACATTTTGGCTTTGCCTCAGGAGGTTTTGTGCAGTCTCTATTATCATGTTCTCCACCACATTTCACACATGTATATGGGAGAGTACAGTACCCTTTTGTGTGCCAAAATCCCTGACAGCGTTTGCATTGTGGTATCTCATGGCGAGGGCGCGGCGATTCGACCTGTATTCGAGTATGTAACAGCGTTCGGTTCCAAATCTACAAAAAAGAGGGAAAGAGGTACCTTTGATCTAGAATGGCGTATATTAGTTACGTTACGTACTTCGTAACCTTCTTGTGTGAGGGCTTCCTTTATTTCAGTCGGGTCAGTTGTGTGATGCAAGTGTCTGATTACAACGTTGTATAATCTTTCCGATTTAAGCTGGTAGGTATAGAATGCAATTTTACCTGCTTTTAATCCATTGACTGTCTTACGGAAGTTATCTGCCGAATTGACGTTTATTTTGACTTCGTCATTTGCGAGGGCCTTAGCTGTGAAGCTGATTTCTTCTGTAAATTTGGTTAAGGCGTCAACCATAGCCTTAAAATTGGTGACCCCTTGGATGAAAAATGGTGGTGGTTTAGGAGGCTTCTTTACTGTCTCAGTGTCCGTATTGACAGTGTCATCATTGATTTTATCCTCTGACAATTCTTCGCCATCCGTATTTTCACTCGAAGTGCCAAGCACATGGGAACGATTCTTTGTAGTTACTGCGATTTTATGTTTGCTGCTGTTTTTTGTACCTTTAGGATTGTTCCCAGATTTCGGAGACGTTTCCGGTGACTCTGGAGAATTTGTGAATTTTCGTTTTTTAACTGACTGCCATCCATCCTTCTTCATCAGAAACTCAGCCATGGTTTTCTGTTTCACCGGTGTATTGACACTGCCCTTCTGAGAGGCTGGGAGGCCATTGTCCACGGGCATTTGCCCACCGCGCGTGATCACTTAATTCACGTTACTTTGCTGTAGCCGGCAAGTAACAACGAGAGTATTTAATAGATATGTGTAGGAAGCGATAATAACAAAGAGCGATAGCACGTTCACGTAGAAATATGAATACGAGTGCCGAACATACGCGTGTTGCTTCGATCACATACAGATAAGAATGAAAAATCTCACATTAAACCAGTTGAATATGATTCGGGTTTGGATATATCTGTAACAACAAAATCATTCAATTTACTACCAGTCTTAGAGTTAATGAAAATTCAAAAGAAGGTAGATGAAATGAAAATAGACTTTGGTAATAAATTGAAGCGGTTTCCAGTTATTAATCTAAACTTCATCGCTCGAAACCTGAAATAGAATACCAAAATCACCGTTTGTCGTTGATGTACTATAGTCTGTTCCAAATAAGAGAATCCTTAACAGAAAGAGAGCATCACACTGAACGTGCTTTGTGTGTTGTGACGTATCCCCTCTTCTCAGTTATTACGGTCGCAAAAACACGATGAAACATTTAAATAATTATTCATAAATGTAACTTCAGTATAATGAATACAATAACAAGTGAATCTCCTTCTGCACATGCGTCAATGCGCTTCAGTCGCCTCAGTGTGAACATTTTCCCTTTCCTATCCCCTGTTCCGTCGAATCGTGCAGTGACGTCATTTTGTTCAGGAGGCTCTTGATAATACTTCGTAAGTACAAAAAGCCAAATTTTACTGGAGGAACAAAATATGTATTTAATATTCAGTATCAGTAATGTTGAGGTTTTGAAATTGTCCTGTGCGAGAGCTAGTTGATTTTTCCGACTTTCCGAGATTTTTACCATTCGATTTCGCGATTTTTTTCTTTTAAGAAACCCCAAAAAAGTGATTTTCTGTCCTAATTAAACTTACAAGCTATTAGTACGGCAGCGAGGCATTTATATGTTCACCGTATTTTGAGACATAATTCACATCGCATTAATCCTTGGAAAATGTACTTATAAGACTACCACAGAGGGTTGTATGTACTTGGTTCGATTCAAAGAAATTCTATACTAATTTCAACAGAGTGCCCATTTCATACATTAACAAACAATACACTCACCTCTTCTGAATCCAGTTAATTTCTTCACTTTCCTTGAGGAATTATAGTCTCTTTTGTAGGAAAATACGAAACGCACAATGCTCCTGTCATAAGTAAAATCCGAAATAAATAAAAATAAAACGTAAATGATCGCATTTTTTTAAATTTCATCTCCTTGGCTCTATACATTGAAAATAACGCTCGCACAGTAATGAATATCAAGAGATAGAGATCAGTGAGCACGTCTGAAGAAGAAATAAATAAATGAAGTAATTGCTAGAGGCTCATTATCGACCCTAATAAAATCGGAATTGTTGCTTATAATTATTGTTATTATTTTCAACTGGCTGATGTCTCGGAAATAAAGCACCACTGAACTGAACAGTGACTCAGATCAATCTACACTACTGAAAACCACACACGCGTCACTGAATTGAACTCTGAGAAGGGAAATGAGGAGAGAAGAATAAGTGATTGCAATACGCTCGGCTACTAGTAGCCCACCCTAAAAAAGTGTTTCTATCCCCCTTAACGTTCGTGATGTGACATCATCAAAAATAATATGTTGTACTTCGAATTGGGATGCTGCAACAACATGGTTGGAGTGTTAATATAATTGCATAATTGAAACGCCGCGAATATTACAGTAATATCGGAATTACGTTGAGATGTCAATAAAAATGCATACTCAAAACGCCGTAAATCTCATAACGCTGTTTCCATTTGTTCGACGTGTTAATCGAGATTAAAGCGTGATCAACGCTTTCAATTTGAGCTATGGATGTCGAACTCCATCGATTCTTATTGAGACCTGGTTCGGGTCTTCATTCAATGTAACTGTGAGTGTTGAATCACGCATTTTTATACTTCTTAAGGTAATTTTTTAGCCTTAAGTCTTCTGACGCCCGCACATGACAACCTGTCATGGGAGTATACGACTCGGGGATATAATATTATTATCATCTATATCGATCTTCCTTTCGTCCGGATTCTTGACCACTCTGATCACCATCACGTTACCCCATAACCTACCGGTGAATGGTCCCATTTGCAATAGCCTCATTCCTGTAGTCAGGGAAACAATTACCCCGTTTTAATATTGTACTCGCTACTGCCATACTACGCTGCACTGATTATCGCCAGCCATGTAGCGACGGCGAGTGGATTAAATGGCAGCGCGCTGTTATCCCGTGCAAAATTAACTCGTTTAATTTGCATTACCCTGAACGTATGTATACATGTGTATAAGAATTGGCGCGAAAACAGTATAACGAAGTTAAATAATCTGCGAAGATGTAAGAAACATTCTCGTCGACTCGACGCTTCAGCACGCCATGTCCCGCCGCGCCACGCCGGATTTCCGTAATTGAATCCGAACTAATGCGGTGATAAACACGCTTACTCGTTTTATTGCTGTGCCCGGTAGTTTGGGTGGCGATTCCGGAAGGGGCGAGAAAACGGCCGCGAGTATCGTAAGGTCGTCCTGGCCAGAAGGGCAGGTAATGCTGTAATCTCGGTCGGCGAACCTGGCCCGAGTATGAGTGGGTAAGTTTGATGTACGGCGAAAGAGTAGCGAGCGCGTGTAATGGAACTTCCTTTTGGAAATGTCCGCGTGCTTATGTGAAACGAGCAAATTAGACTTCCGTCTGGAGAACATTCAGCCCAAGACTGTAATTTGGGGTACCGATGATGTATATCGAGTCGAGCGAAGATGTTGGAAGTTTTCATGGCTATAACCTGGGAGACTTCCTTCCGTGGCCGCATTGAATAACTGGAGCTCGATTTACGGCTCTTCCTTTCCACTTTTTTCTCGTCTGTTGCCCAACATAATGAGAGAATAGTTCTTGAGATGGTTGCAGTTGATGGTAGAAGGTTCTAGACAGGGTGTTTTATGCTTTGAGATTGCTTTCCTATGTGGTGCTTCCTCCTGGTTTCGAGCCGGGGCCAGGCAGATAACACGCAAAGCGAAGATTCGCGTATGTTATTAACTTGGCTACAAGCGCACTAAGTCTTATATCCCCACCCAGAATGTGGGATTGAATCACTGTGCGACGTCGGTATCACAGGTGTGGGAGTGAATCCCTACTGTGGGAGTGAATCCCTACTGTGGTTTCTATTCTTCGCTTCGAGCCGCCGACTGGTCAGATAACACGCAAAGCGAAGATTCGCCGATGTTATTGACTTGGCTACAAGCGCGCCGCTGGTCCTCATATCCCTGGAGAGTAATTTCCGGAACTGTGCACAAGCGAGAACGAAGGGTGAGGTACCACAAGTTCTTACTCCAGATAAATTCTCGATTGAAACAAACGGTTTCATATAACCTTGTATATTTAATCGGTTCTGTAACCTGCGGTATCTTAACATAGCGTCGACGCGATATAATATTCACAACTATGTCCGACAGTATAATATGCGAGTTTAGGAGAGACGCTACACACATACACACACACACACACACACACACATCTGTAGCGAAATGAAAGCACTGTATTTGCTACTTATTCTACGTACACGTACGAGGTCTGTTCTACTCGTGCCTGAAAATCAGAATCATAACCACCGAACATTATTAGTACATATTGGATACCACGATTTAGGGCTCACGCAATTATTCCCGGCCCATAAAGAACAAAGGTTTCCTGCCCCCGATCCAATGCTTGCCATTTCTTGAAAGTTTTTCAACGTTTTGTGCTTTTGAGGGATTTATTGATATCGTCCTTCCACCTTGGATTTTGATGCCCTCTTTTTCTTCTTGTAGTTTAAAGATTGCCAGAAAGTGGCTCTATAGGTCCAACGGTCTTCCGTGAGGCGGGAGACGTGACCTGCCCACATCTATTTCCTGTGACAGATATGTCTTATTACATTAACGTTGTTTCTCAGGTTACTCTTTATCGTTTCTGTCCTGTTATGATCCTCTTTCTTTATACCCAGTGTAGAACGCTCCAAGAAGTTTTGGGTAACCCTTATTCTGTTAAGGATTTGTTCACTTGGGGCCCAGATTCGGCGTCCATATGTTAACGCTGGGACCACACATGCGCTAAATATGTGAATTTTGTTGGTGAGATTGAAGGGACCTTTAAGAATTTCTCTTAGCGACCAGAATTTGGCTCAAGCTTAGGTGATTCTTATATTTGTTTATTTTCTTTTGTGTTCTATAAAAGCTATTCTTTGACCAGATAAGTCCCTTCGTTTGCTGTGCCTACGATTTTGCCTTCTATTTCCATTGATTTTGGTTTTTTATCTCTAGTTAATACTTTTATTTTTTGAACATTAATATGGAGTTCTGCTTTGGCACTGCGTTCCCTCAGTTCATTTATCATCGCTGTTAGTTCTGGTTCTGATTCGAAGAAAAGGGTGATATCGTCGGCAAATCTTAAATTTATGACTCATTCATGTTCAGTCTTTTTTTCTCCCAGTTTAAGTTTCCGAATATTTCTTCGAGTGCATAATTAAGAAGGATCGCCGATAATGGGTCACCCTGGCGAACTCCTTTTTTGATATCAAAGTAGTCCCCTTTTATATCCATCTTCGCCCCTGAAAATATTAGAAATATTTGCTTCAATAAAGTATACAAATATTTTGAGAATTACTTCTAAGGAACTAAAATGGATGCAATTACCCGGTCTTGAAGAAGTGATAGAGGACGGAGTTTTTCTACCTAACAGGAAAGAGTGACATTCGAAAATCTTTTTTTCCTGAAAGTGAAACAACATTTTGCATATGCAGTGCTCCCAAGGCAGAATTACTTCGGGAGAATCATGCTCTGAGTGTCGAAGTATATCTTATGGAAGAGATTTTGAAGAGTATCGAAAACCGAAAGCAGCTGTAAAATGAAGGAGATACAACATATCAAGACAAAGTTTATTAAACGCATGTTTTGAGGAGGAGAAACCCTTTAGAGTTTGAGAAAGAAATCTCGAAACATTTTTTCCGTATTCTAAAGTCGGATTGATGTGAGACGAATGAAAATTCTGCAATTGACAGTGTGTGGTCTTTTTCACCAGAAGGGGAGAGGGTAGAATGTACTACCCACTTTTGAATTCCCAATGAAAAGATATCGAGCTAACTATCAAATTATCGTTGTAATTTGTTTGTGGGTCACTGATTTTGTATGTTTCATCAGGTATTTGACTCGGTCCCGATTCAGGCCCCAAAATCTAAATCTCAGATTTGCAGTAGGCAAAACTGATACGAGTGAAAATCGAAGTATCGAAACAGAGGTTCTTTGAGTCATTAAATGAGACTGTTTCATCTGATTCTCGATTTGGCCCCGATTGAGGCTATTAAACTCGAAATCTTATTCTGCAAAAGAGACAAAATTGATTCATCTAAATATCGAGACCACCGGCTTTCAGGTCGCTGATGTTGGATTCTGGACTCGTCCATTCGAGAATCCAAATTCGTGTGTACTTGAACGAAAATGGGCTGAATTGATCTCACCTGAAAATTCAATACGTTATCAAATGTGAGTTTCTTGGAGTCACTAATTTCAAATGTTTCTTCGAAGTTTTCGAGTTTCCATCCGACTTTACTCGGTTTCCGAAGTCGAAATCTTGTACTTCTATTCAAACTTTCGATCGAAATTTCGGGTTCAAAATCTGATTTTCGAAATCAGTGACCTATTAGTTATTCTAACGAGCAGTTCTAAAGTGGCAGTTGAGAAATGTGAGAGGGCGTTTGGGTAGTGGTAAATTGCAGTGATTATTCTAATTATAATTGGAAGTTTGGGCAGTGGTAAATTGAAATACACTCCAACGAAAAGAGAGAATTTTTGTATATTGATGATGATCTTAACCAGAAAGTGGAATTCTGATGTACAAGTAAGGTCTACTAAGTTTCAGGAGAAATTTAGATTTCATTTAAGGCTTTGAAAGTTTGAGAGTTCTTAAATACTTTCTAAGACTTCACCTAATTTGATTAATAATTGTTAAGACTCTTCCAGAGTTGTGTATAACTCTTCAAGACTTCTTTAAAGCTATTAGACATGTTTTAGAAGCTTTTAAGCCGTTTCGGGTACCTATGTATAAGATGTAAGATACTTCAAGATTTCCCAACTCGTTTACTGAACTATTTTTTCAAACCCCTTGCAGATTTATTCACAAGATTCTTCAAGGCTTGTATAACACTCTGCAAAAGTGTTTAAAAAATCTCTGTGAGGAGTATTTCATACTTATTTACGAGTCTTCTAAATTTGACCAAAACTCTCTAAATTCTTTAGGATTTTCTCGATGGACAAAATTGTTGACTGCTTCGAAATAGACATTCAGGTCGAAAAAATGATGAATTCTGACAATCCATAACTTGTGTTAACGGGTTTCAAGGATTTTTCAAACTTGTTTTAAACTTCTTCAGAACTTTCAGACCATCTCAGGCATGTTTGAAGGTACTTCCGAACTTCGTAGACATGTCTACAAGAGGCTTAATGTACCTCAAACAGAGGCCTGGAAATCTCATTAAAATGTCGCAGTGTGTTTTCATAATGTCTTGAAGAATTGCTGAGGATCTAATTAAATGTCTTCAAAAGTCTCAATGAAGCATGAAATAGTCTGAGAGAATAAATATGGAATGAATGTCTTAAGCTAAATAAGTTTGGGAGAATACTAAAATGTCTCAAGTAGTCAGAAAGCGTACAGAACGACGTTTGGATGAGTCCTGAAGAATCTTAAATACGTCTAAAAGAGTCTTCAGCAAGTCTGCCTCAGTCTTGAAAGAGTTTCAGTGAGTTTGAGTGGAGTCTCAACCAGGCATAGGAAAATCGGGGAAATCTTAAAGAAATCTTGAAAAGTTTTGTGCAGTCGTGGATGGATTTGAATGATTTACATATTCTTAATCAAGCCTCGACGAGTCCTACCTGGAAAGCCATTAAAGATGAGTCTTAGCCTACCGGAAAGCGCCTTGAAGTATTCTACATGGCCTGGAAATGTCCAGAACACATCTGGACGAATCTTGCAGGGTCTTACATGTATATACAAAAGCTTAAGGATATCTGAAACAGTCGCAGAAGAGTCTTAGTGAATCTGAATGAATCCTCTGAACTAAAATAGTCTTAAATGTGTTCGAAAGAGTGTTAAAGGAGTCTGGAAGAGTTTTAAGAAAGTCCAGAAGAATAATCTCACGCTTCATTCGAGTTGATGGAAATTTTGAGTATCCCCCCCCCCCCCATTATCTTACGTCTTTGTTAGGTTTACAAACATATTGTTCCTTGGGCAGATCTAAAAATGGCACCGCTGAAATAAGCCGAGAAAGCCCTTTTTCTGTGCGTTTTTTGATTTTCTATAAGTCAAGTCAGTGTTGCCTGTTTCATGTTTGATATTCGGATTTTAGGGCTAAATCAAAACTAGATCCTGAGTTTTCGGAAATGTCGCCCCTGCTACGGCCCTACGGCGGAAGCATTTCATGAAGTACCTGTACATAAAAACGTTGTCCACAACCCGAGAATCAGTTTGCCATCAACCTATTCGCCTCCCCCTCCTCTTTGTATATCCTTTTCGCCAATTTTATTGGACATCTAAACTGTTTCGAAGGCTGCCGGGAATGAACATGCATCGCTCATTGTACCAGAATGAAAATGGAGTGAAGGGGGAGGTGGGTTGCACATTTTTTAAGATATATGGCGACAGTTCTGTCGTTTATGTCTTCGTATTCAGAAAGAAACGAAGAAAAAATGGTTGCGAAGAGAAACGAGAAGAAGAAAAAAAAAATACATTCGGGCTTTTATTTCGTAATAATGCAAGAGAGAGAGAGAGAGAGAGAGAAAAGAAAAACGTTTCCGCTTGACATTTTTTTCCTCTTGTTATTAGCAAGAATAAAAAAATAGGATAAAGTGGACTTTTTTTTACAGGTTATGAAAAAATTGTTTTGATAAATACATATTTCTCTTTTTTGACGACGTTAACCGCGTGATACTTTTGTTATTTCGGTGTTGTACTCGTATTTTTCTCGTGTAACTGCGCACGGAGTTCTAATTTTCTCGAAAACGTTTTTCTTGTTCTCTGTTTTTGTTGTTTTTTGATATGTATATTCTTCTTCTTTTTTGTGTCTAGGTCGAAATCGTCGATATGCACTACGGATCTACGTGCGATCCGTTGAAGGATTCGGTGCTGTTTGCTGATCATCTGCGCGAGATCTCACTCTACCAGCAGGTATCCAGAGGCTGTTATTTTTTGGTGAGTTCCTTTTGCCCTTCTATACATCCGATTCGGTGTAAGCTGGATTCTGGAGTATTTCAGTGGCATATCAGCGGTCAAGATTTCCGGAATAATTGGACCCCACTGAATCTGACAAGCGCTTGCGGTTGTTTTACCAGAGCGGTGTCTACCGCGGTCACAAAAATTACCGAAGAAACGTCGAATTATGTAAATGGGTTGCGATGTCTCTCGAGAAAGTACGAGTTTTTGTTTTTCAAGAATGAGTTCATCTTCCAATAAGAATGAAGGTTTCCTTTCAAAATCACCCCAACACCACTGAAAGCAGTTCATACAGGTGTTGAACATTTCAGGGGACGGCCTTTTTTATTTGACTGGGAAAAAATGAATGAAAAATTTTCAAACTCGAGCAAGTGGGTAATTCGTTTATTTTCATCGTTAAGCGGGACAAATCATTAAATACTCGAAAGTATTGACTGCTTCTTTAGTCATTAAGTACTATGTTGCCGTCATGAAAGTAGTCCAGAAGGTTAAGGCTGAGGAAGGGGAGTAAATTATTTAATTCTTATGTATGCTGGTTGTTTCTTGAATCTACTACTGCCAAACAGACGTACCGAAAATCAGATGTACCGAACAGAAGAAACAAGGTAGTCTGCTAGTCTGTTCTGCCCCCGCAATATGTATGAAGATAAAAATGCCATTTACTACGACAGAAGTTAGTGTGCGTGAAGTGTCAGTGATGGGAGGAAGCGTGATTGGGTGCTGAAACTAATACTTAATACGAGAGTTCTGGCATGTTCCATCAAGTGAAATTTAAAATGTACTCAGAAATTAACGAATTTACATTATCTCCACCAAGGAATACAAACTGCAATTGCGGCGTTTGGAGTATGCAAAACTATTAACATGAATTGTAGACTTCAATCGTATTTACGGCGAAATGAATAGGTAAATCTATTAACGTGGTGGAAATGTTATATACACCAATACAATAACGCTGTACAACATACTGAGATTTTTTGGAAAACCACATACATGAAGGAGACTTACTTCTTCAACTTCTTTGAAAAAAAAATTGAGCGGCCGCCTTGTAACTGTGATGTGAACATCAGAGAGGGGAGAGTTAAAATAACCTTGCACACTATCATGTACCATTAACACACGCCTTACGGGAGGAAGCAGTATTTTTCGACATTTTTTTGGCTCACCGACTTCGGCGAACAGAAGTGATGTAAATCACCCCAGCTGGCCTTTTCTCTCCGCATCCTCATCTACTGATCCCTGATATTTCCGCCTTCCCTTTCCCTCTATTCTTAAATATCCCCCTGTGTAGATTGCGTTGATTTAATACCAAAAATTACTTTTTTAGTACAACTTATCGCACGTTCAGTCGGACAAATCATCGAATTGAGATTTCAGTGCATGATGTTGTAATATCACAATAGAATATATTCAATTTTGATATCAGGTTGCTTGTAAATTCAAAATTGCGGGCCTGGGAAGGGGACAGAAAATTCATGAAATGCAACACGTATGGTTCACCGCGGTCGCTCTATTCTCGGGTTTAACATTTTATCAAATTTTTGCCGTATTAATAAAAACGAGAAAAATAAACAGAAAATTGGTAGAACGAGGACCGCAGCTCGGAAATTTTTTGCAGGGAAAAAAGGTAGACAGCAAGAATGTTGACTAACATGTGAAAAATCCTAATAGAATGTACGACAAGAAAAAAAATAAGGTCCTCACTTTCCCAATTTTGCCTACTGGCTACTAAGATTTACTGAGTGCTAAATTATCTGACGAAGTGAATTGAGGCATCATTCCTGCTAGTGGGAGGAGGTACAGAACCGGCTGTAGTGGCTAGCAAAGTATGCGACCGGATAAAGCTTCACATTGAGGAGAAAAATATTGAGCTTCCTCGCAAATGCAAGGTACGATATATTCATTAGGGCAGGGAAAAAATCTGAATTTGTATAATAGCAACTAGAAAGTTGAATTTTGGTTTTGGTGTTGGAAAAAAACTATCATTTCATTTAGTAATGCTCAGATTTACGTTTTTGTTAAGATATACTGAACGTTAAATACGCATTTAGACTTGAGCAAGACTTTCCAAGATACTCGCAACAATGTTCAAGATAGTTTAACAACACTACTATTCCACATCTGCGTTCGACATTTTATGACTATTCCAGATTTGTTTGCGACTCTATAAGATTCTTAAAAACTTCTTTCAGGTTCGCTAAGACACTTTCAGTTCTGTTTCAGATCTGTTCAAGTATGCTTTAAACAGTTTCGAAAGTTTTGGAGTGTTTTGAGATAAATGTCCAGATAGGTTTGAGACCTTTTTAAGGGTGGACTTTCGATACTCTTATAAGACTCTTTCGAAGACTAATTTTGAAGCATACATTTGATTCGTTTCAGTCTATTCCAGGCTCAATGGGAAGTATTTCAGACTCTTTAAGACTAATTTTGAAGTTGAAACTTTCTGGAAAGCGTCTCAGTCAAGTTTTAAGGTCTCAAAGGTACTGAAAACGTCTTGATAAGTCTTGAATAATTTTGAACAAATCTGAGTGTATTTCAAGTCTCCTGAGCCAGTCTGGAAGAATTTCAAAATTTTCAGGCTGGCTTCACACGACGCCGTGTAACCGGCCCCGGTTCCTGTTTACACGGTGCAACGTGTATTGGAATATACCGCCGAGTTCACACGTGAAGCCGGCCAGCAAGTCGTACCGTACCACTAACACGGCGTCGTGTGAAGCCCCGGCCTTAATCAGGGGCGTGGAATAGTTTTAAAAAGTCTCAATACAACCGGGATGAGTCTTGAGCAAGTCCGAAAGAATCGTAATACGAACATAGCTTTTATTAGGTCTGGTGGAGTCTTGAAGAGTCTTGAATAAATTTGAATGAGCCAAAAGTTTCTGAAACAAATCTTAAAGAGTCTCAAAATCGCAATCAGGTATAGAATAATCTTAAGACGTTCTAATGAAGTCTAGATCTGAAACAAATTCGGGAGGAATCTTTTACAAAACTTTTCGACAAATATGGAGGAATTTCAATGAAACTGAAAAATTCTGGAAGTTGGGGAAAATCTTAAAAATCTCGAGGAGTCCTAAAACCTGTTTATATGAGCCTACAAAAGTCTGGAAAATCAGTCTCAAATAGTTTCAAACAGGTAATAGGTTTGGGAGAAAATAAAATGAAAATTCTTGATGATTTCTAGAAAAGGTTTTTAAAAATTTCAGATAATGTCAAAAACAGTTGAAGTCTCAGGAAAATCCTGACGAAACCTTGAATAGTCTTCCCGAAAGAGTGTAAAGAGTTTAAACATGTCTTGAGGAATCTGAAAGAATCTAAAATTTTGTTCCAAGAGTCTTCAATAAGCCTGGCGTCATCTTGATGAGTTTTAACCGGATTGGAAAGTCTGAAACAGTATCTAAATCTTCCTAAACAGCTCTTTAAACCGAAACGCTAAGTGTCAATACTTTTTGGTGAAATTCTACGTAAGTACTTTATTTTTCAAAATGCAACACTGTGGTGGGGACCATCATCAAAAGATAAACAAAAATTTCTTCTCGTTCCATTCTGATATTCATCTTTAACGATTTCAAAAAATGTTAGTACTACAAACGGGAATGGGTGCTAGGTTCCTTTCCTTACTGAAGCCTGTCCTTTTCTAAAATAAAATCACTCGTGTATTACCTATCATAAGACCTCGCAAACTGAAAGGGGAAGGCAGTATGTAAACACTTGGGCAGAAGACCCCTATGGCCTCGTCTGCTATAAGTTTCTAAAACGTGAAATTTTGAAAGTTTACCACGATAAACTTCAATGGTCCCGGAGGAAGAGAAAAGAGGAGCTCCGAAAATATAACATATCTTTGTGATGTAATAATAATACAGTGATTTACTTTTTCCAGAGGGGGAAGTTAGTGTGAAATTATTATATTTCCTTGAATTAGTAATCTAACTTAGGAGTGGAGGGAAAACTTGTTGGCTATACTCTGGAGAAGTTCAAGTCGTCGCTCCTGAATTGACTCATTTATTGTGGCTTTTGCCAGCAGACTTTTCCTGGCAGTCAGTAAGCCTAACGAAAAAAAAGTTGTATACGCTATTTTATTCAATGCGAAGAAAGTGAAATGCAATCAATGTAGCCACGCTGACTGCTCTTACGGAATCAGTGGTGCCACACATCATTAATGTTATCAAGAGAGAGCGAACGATATTATTGCCAACTATGTACGGTAAGAATGAATATTGCTCCCCGGTCTGCGAGTCGCCGCAAATCATTTCAGCTCGCGGTAGAAGGTAAGGACGCACTTTCGGAGCTCGTGTTGAATAAATAAGATGTTATGGGCTACGCGGTCCTTCCTGATATTTGATGTAGCGCTGTACGAGAAACTTTATACTGCCCCACTTCTCGGTTCAGCGTCGTAAGATATTTTTTGCGGAAGTTCAATCTCATAAAAAGGGAGCTCAATTATAAGCGAGTACGAGTGTGTCAGAGAGAGAGAGAGAGAGAGAGCGAGAGGAAGACAGAAAGCTGAAGAAAATAAGATAGGCAAGAAGTAACGATCTAAAATATGGTTTTTTCTATTCGGTTGTAAGGGCGACAACGACCTACATACCTGGGTCGTTAATGTGCGAAACTTTCGTTCCGGGTTGTTTGCGTTGACCCGCGTATTCCGCAGCCCTTGTACACCAGACACTCGAAGTCATAAGTGAGTGCGACGCTAACGACTCATGTCCTTTCGGATGTCCGACTTTGTTGGTTCTGTTGCGCGGGTACAACTAAAACGACTCGGATTGGCTTACCATGTTTGGCCACTTCACCCTTTGTGGCCACCTTCAGCAATTAAATCGACATCAAGGAATGTACGGAAAGTTTTGAGTACAAGTATCCGGTATTTATTGTGTATTAATTGCACCCTTCTGATGTCAGTTTCATGTGGCTTCACTTTCTACGCAGATCTGCAGTGCTTGGTAAAAAGTTTGTCCCGCGATATGGCCAGCTCCTCCCTTAGAAATTGCGAGGAACATGTTAATATTGTCAACCGCCCCCTTTCGAACTTTGACGTATTTATGCCCCTGAGTAGTATTACTTGTTGTTGTCTGTTTCTCCTAAATGAGTGAGTACTCCTCAGATAACCCTATGTAAGATCAGCGAAAGCTGCAAGTAGGTGCAAGAGTGAT
This sequence comes from Acanthococcus lagerstroemiae, assembly GCA_031841125.1. Lineage (NCBI taxonomy): Eukaryota > Metazoa > Arthropoda > Insecta > Hemiptera > Eriococcidae > Acanthococcus > Acanthococcus lagerstroemiae. The sequence continues at coordinate 27,216,145 of CM063113.1, read as the reverse complement.
ATTATGAAGGATGGCTAATTATCAGTCTAAAGAGTGCAATACAAGGTTGGTTGTATCTTAAGCGCGTGTTTCTCAAAAAATATTGACGTTACAAAAAAAAACACAAAAAAAAAAAAACAAATGATTGGAAATTTTATTTATTTTTTTGAAACTGTTGTGAAAGTTTTTGTTTTTTTGCATGAGATTATTATATCAGAAGTTATTCATGAAAATTTGTTTTCACCGACATCGACATTACATTCTCCAGGTCTTCTGATATGTTTGTTAAGATAGTCTGTTAGACAACTGTACCAAATTTCAACTCTCCCCGATTTTTTGAATTTTTCCTTTTAAATTGTCTAGATAATCTCCCCAGGGTGGAATTCATGATTCTGCAGTGCGTTGGAGGCGACAAAAAGCTTCTTACGTAATGAGATTGTCCGTTGAAACGCGAAAATGGCGATCGAATGAAAATAGGAAATACTGACACGATCTCGCCGAGAAACAATTATCTAAGCAGATTGTGAATCGTGCAGTGGAGCGAGCGACTCCAGAGCGCCAGCTAGCGCCACTGTCTAAGGTATATCAAATTTCGCTGAAAAGAGGATGAGGTGAGATGAGACGAGAATGAGACAACAACGATGAATTCCTCTGTCGGAGTTGCTCGCCCGAATAACTCCTTTGTCGGGGTGTTAGATGAAATGCTCATTTTCGTATACTGTACAAAGTTTAACCGAGGTATGGAGTCGGTTAAACAAAATTACGTGATACGGCTCACTGTATATGTGAGAGAGTCAAGGTAAATATACGACTATTTAACGAACACGCTCGCTGCTCGCAGAAATAGTTAATGAAGAAAAATGCGCGAGGGAGGCTGAGACAAAGGATATAACGAGAGGTAGCGCCGAATAAACCGGCTAATTTAGTTCGTATATTTGTACGTGTTTCAAACACTGCAGACTTTAGATCTCCGTTAGGTGGCCTTTCTTTAGTGGCTCCGTTGCCAGAGGCAAGGGGCAGGTGTCCCCAGTTGTGAAGCTGGGGGGGGCAGTAGTATCGCCCCCCCCCCAGTTTCAGCAAAAGAAATTGTACGAATGAGAGCTGAGTTACAGAAACGGTATATGACTAGGCAAACACACCTGGGGATGAAGGTTGAACAGCATTTTAATGGAGCAAAGAATGTAGATTCCAACTAAACTTTGTAGAAATGTATAATGAGGTATTTTACAGTGGAGTTACCTTGGATAAATGTTACGCCGAATTCACGCAATTGAATAATGCGCGCACTGAGCAGAAGTTTTGCTTAAAGCCTGCAGTAGGTAATCGGTGTGCCGAGAGCGTGCAATTCTTCAACGTAATTGCCGAAAATTTGCAGAGGTCTGCCGACGAATATCTTACATTTTAACGCCCGGCGATTCACCTGGCCATGTTCTGTTCCTACAAGGAATCTATCGTTCTCTATGCCTAACTGTCAGACATTGCAATATACTCAGCCTGACAGTTTGACAAAGCTATGTAAGTTTGCTTTGTCGTATGCCACATAATTGTATTCTCCTAGAGCTGGACGATGTAACCAGAGGTAAATACTGAGCCTTTACAATCTGCGAAACGTGCATCAGAATATGCAGTTATTAAACCTTTCAACTCATATACTAAACCCAACTTTTTCGTTCCGTTTAGATACCAAAACACTCGCTTTACCCAGTTCCCATCTTTGCTAGTGGGATTTATTTGATGTCGACTCAAGATATTTATGGCAAAGGAAATAGCAGGACTGGTGGCTCCCACTGAATACAACCAACTACCCACAGCCTCATGGTAAGGCACATCAAGTTTGGTATCTGGTTGTAAAACATCTCCCCTTTCATCTTCTCTTAATCGTCGCTCCCAGTTTATAATGTGGCAGGTCACCATTGGGGTTCTATGTTTCTTCAAGTCCTGAAAGCCGAATTTAGTTTAAAATGTCTGTATGTACTCCCTTTGAGAAATTCACAAGACACGCTTCGCTTTATCTCTTTCAATTCGCATTCCCTAAAATGATTAGGTTCTCCCAGATTAGTTAATTTAAAAGCATCGCTCAGACCACACTTCACTTTGTTCAGTTTTTTTTTTTCACTAGTGGATGCAATTAGCTATTATCAATGTACAAAAGTAGAACAACTCGTTCCGCTTCTGTACTACTTCTTCTTCTTTTATGCCTTGACCAGTCCCGATTTTAGGCACTATCCTGTGGCGGCGTGAACAATTTCTCTGAATGCTTCGCGGTCACCTGTGGAGTGGAAAAGTGTTTCGACATCGCGACCTGTCCACTTTCTGATGTTGCGTAGCCAAGAGAGGCTCTTCCATCCTATTCTTCACTTTCCCTCCACTTTCCCCATCATTATGGTCTGAAGCGGTTCGTACTTCAGTCCACGCGTTATTTGTCCAAAATATTCTATTTTTCTTCTCTTAACTATGTTCAGTAGCTCGCGCTCCCGTTTTGCCATTCTCAAGATCTTGCTGTTTGGCTTTTTTGTGGTCCATGGAACTTCCAGAATCTGGAGGTAGCACCACATCTCGATCGCCTCTAGTTTGTTCATCTTTCCCGCCTTCAACGTCCATTCTCGCATCCATACAGGAACACCGACCATACATGGCATTTCACTGCCCTGATTCGGGTATCAAGCGACAGGTCTTTTGTCGTCAATGTTTTCCTCATTTTAATGAAGGCCGCGCTCGCTTGTTTGATTCTGCATCGGATCTCATCTTCAGGATCGCCTTTTTCATTAATCCACACTCCAAGGTATTTGTATTTTCTAACCTGCTCCAATCAACCGTTTGCCAGAATTATCTCCACTTTGTCCAGTTCCCCGCCTGAAACCACCATAACTTTCATTTTCTTCACATTAATGACAATGTAGTATCCCCTGAACGCTTTGTTGATAGCCTGTATGAGTGTTACCAGATCTTCCTCGTTTTTGGCCAGAAGTACTGTATCATCGGTATACCTAATATTATTTATGGTTTTGCCGCCGATTTTCACCCCCTTGTTGCAATTTTTGAGTGCCTTTGAATGCCTGCCTATATAGATGTTGAACAGAATGGGAGACATTATGCAGCCCTGTCTCTCTCCTCGTTCAATCCTCACTGGCTGAGTATGCTTGCTGTTTCATACTGCTGGTGAGCAAACATGGTTCTCGATCATTGTTACCAAGTACCAAAGAATTCGCTACTTAAGTGAACTTCTTGTTCTATTTTTTGGGACTGATTTTCAAACCATAGAGTGCCTGCTTCAACCTACAAACTTCCATCTCCTTTGTTCTTTGAGAGGAGTTATACCCATTGGGTATCTCCATGTAAATTTCCTCATCTGAACGTTCTGAATTTATAAATGCCATTCTCACATCGAGTTGGGCTACAAACAAGTCACATTTATTAATAACTAGCTGACCCGCTTCGCAGCTCATATAGACCGTGGGCTAAAGTAAGTTGGCTAAGGTCAGTTGACTTAGGTAAGCTGGCTAAAGTGTGTTGGGTTAACTGAGTTAGTCCTCTCCTCTTCCCTTTACAGCGAACTGCTTTCCCATCTTCCCTTCCCGTCTTTCCAACGATTCCCTATGATCCACATCTGTGATCTTTTCCTGCCTGAAAACTCTTGCAGTTTTCCTCCCTCCACCCTTCCCGCTTCCCCGGCATCGGCTGCTAATGCAACTGATAAACGGGGGATCCCTTCACATATTTTTTTTTCAAAGTCTTATGGACTCCACTTTTTACTCACGCTCTTTGTAACCAGTTCCGGATTTAGAAGCTAAGCCACTATAGGCACTCGACAAAATGTCCCCCTCGCCCCTCCACTTCATATCTTCCAAATTCCAAATGAGCTACAGGTCAAAATTTAATAATTATTTCCCAGTTGTATTTTCTGCCACTGCTTCTACAATATTATCCTTTTCTCTCTCTGTCTCTTCTTCTTTTTCTCGTTTTCCGAATTTCCTCAATTTTTCCCGCTGGTTTTGTACAAGAATCTGCCGCCCAAGGCACTTGTCTAATGTGCCTATTGGGAAATCTATCGCTGGAACTGATACTATGTAATAAAGAAATTGGGGAGAAGGTCGGTGGTTTGGACTCCAACTCTCTCCCTTTGTATCCGCCACTACCCTCAGCTCTTATGGTTCACCTGCCTTCCTCGAACAAATACAACACACCTACCCACAGACAAACTTAACACCATAAAACATTGGAGAATAGGGATTTTGATCATGAGACACAGGACACATTTTTACATGCCGTTTTTACTAATGGTTGCTGTTTAAAAAAAAAAAAAAAAAAAAAAAAAAAAAGTAGAAGCATAGGCACATCTACCTATTATACTTAGGTACCAGAATGTCCTTTGTTGTTTTGGTTCTCTACCTTCCTTTGTGTATGTTCGTGCCCGCGTGTGTGTGCGTGTGTTGATAGATGAATCACCGTGTAGCGGCTAGCCGGTTCTTGACTTGGAAAAGGTTCCCTGAGAAACGTTAGAAATTCACGGAAATTTACGATTGCAAATAGCTTCAACTCTCATTGCATTCAGTTGGAGGATCCTGATCTGTTTGCAGTTTACTGCTTCATATTTGTGTTATTCAGAGGAAAATGTTGGTGTTTTCAAAAATTCAGTCGGATGCCGAACATAGTTTTGAAAAACTGAAATTTTAGGGCTTTCAGAGGTTATATATGGTTGAAAATGGGCTGTGTGGTATATAAATGAGTACGAAACGATATCCGAATATATTATGGTCGCATTAAATCAGATGTACATGTAATAATGAGGCATTTTGAGCTCATTTTGGAAATTTCAGATTTTCAACTCCCTAATAATTTCTGAAGGGAGACAGTTACAGCGGCCAAATTTTGACATAATATGAAGAAGTTCAATGTGAAACAATTCTGAAAAGTTCAATTTGAAACCATAGGGAGCAAAATTTTGTGGCCCCCTCCTAATTAGAGTACTAAAATTTTTTGTAGCCTAAAACCTATTCCAGGTTCATATGAACACATCCAGAAAGTACAAACCCCCCAGCTCTTAAGCTAGATGCGCATTACGCTGACGTGTTAACACGACATATAACGAAAACAAAATCATCTAGTTCAATTAGACCGTTCACACTACACTGATGTGTCGTCAGATGACACATTATGACAACACATCAGTGTAGTGTGAACAGTCCAACTAAACTAGATGATTCTGTTTTCATCATGTGTCGTGTTAACACATCGTATGACATGTTAACACGAAACGCCAGCGTAATGTGCACGTGCAGCCAGCTTTAGGGTTCAGCCACCAACCTTGAACAAACACACCTACAAACAAACAGACAGACAAACATTCATTTTTACATAAAAGAGATTGTTAACACGGTTTATACAATAGGCAGTCAAAATACGGGTGCATAAGTTTCCATTAGACCATATTTGTTTTTATAATCAAAGCTTCAAATTACGATCCTGGCTTTAAACTTTGTTTTTTCCCCTTGAGAGTTTTCCACTTTAAAACCCATTTCAAATCAATGACATTTGGCTTCTGCTTTAGGTTCTTCAACCAAGGTCCACACATCATTTTTACTCATTGAATTTAGTCATTATCTATCGCCATTTTCCATACCTTATGCTCTGGAGTTCCCATCGCCTTGGTAAAACTCGTTGGATCACCATTAATTTGAGCAGGCAGGCAGAATATTCTGTATTCAAGCTCTTTGTCCTCGCAATCACTAACATGAGAGGGAATGGCTGAAGAGTTCCTCGCAATTGTATTATTTATCTCACTCCCAAAATGATACTCTTCGCATAAAATCTCAACTAGGTTTGATTCAGCCAATCTACTTTGCAGTTCCTCCCTCCTCACTACTGCTCGCTTAGTATCACAATTTACCTCGCTCTTAGTCTCACCTAGTTTCACTTTTCACAGGCTACCTTACTTCCTGGGTATCACAGTCTAAATATCGTTAATTAGTTCTTCGCTGAATAATCTGTGGATTGATTGAGGTGTTCACCATACAAACGCGTTCTAAATCTTCTGGTCAGTGTGAAAGCAGGCTTAATTACCGTGGGACTTTGTGCACAAGTTAGGTTGGTCCCAGACTATAATAATGAGTAATTACTTATGTAAAGAGCGCAGTGGAAGCGTACTGGGCCCATAACCCTGATGACATCTGGCTCCAAACCCGGCAGGGTTCATAAACCATAAATAATAAGACGGTATCATCGCACCATCGTTTAATAGGTATAACAAGTAACACAGACCAATAACGCTACATTGTAATTCGCGTATACACGCGAAAGAGTCGCTCCAGGTAACTGTTACCGAAAACAACATACACTGTTCACTGATTGGTGGATTTGGACGAAAACATGACATGGGAGGATGATGATTAAAAAAGTTATCCAAAAAATCCAAAATTAAGCTCATCTGATAGGAAATGAAAAGGGCTACAACTTTTGTTGTTAGCATTTTTTCATAAAAATCAATATAAAAGCGGCGAGCAACACTTTTATGAGCACACGTTCTTAGAGTGTAATGTACACGTATCATGTTTTCGTCTTCGGCATTAGGGCTCCTGGTGGAACTTGTATACGCGAATACGGTAACCCGTTTAACTGCTCCTGTCCTGGATAAGTACTGAGTGCTGACAAGAGTTATCATATCACACCGAGAGAGTGGCAGGCAGGCCATACCCATGTAGCCACTTCAACAAAATTATCTCCTATTTTTTAAATGAGAAAAACTTCATCCAAAAAACGGCTAATAAAAAATTCCTAATGATAAAACCAGCTAACTCCATTTGAAGTTTCGCTCCATTTCAAATGTGTTTCAATTACGCCCGGGAAACCTAATTGATGAACTGTAAGAGCGGTATAATGGATTTACCGGACGAAAACGACGAAAATTTGAGTTCTTTGTGGATTACCGATTTCAATAGTTTCTAATTTGTATTTGTGACCACTTCGTGATTTTATTCGTGTTCATTTCAAGTAAATAAATTTCGTTTCGTTGCAGCATATTAATCAACAAGATGTAAGGTACTGATTTACATTATTTTCTCCAGTGATAAAAACTTTTAAGTCCCGCTTATCGATTCCGTTATAGGACTGAAACCGTTCAAATGTCAACGACGCATTCTAATTTCATAGAACTTAAAACTGAAGTTGATATTAGCAAACGCTCGAACTTTAAAAAATATTCTACCCCGAAATTACGGCAGAACACAGAAGAAATCAAATCAGAATCAGTTTGTATCGTCTCCTGTAAAATTTCCCAAATGGCACTTAGGAGGTTTTATAATTAAGCTGACGATATGGAAGTTATATTACTAAAGTCGAAAAATGTGACGTAAACTATATTACGAACATCTAATATCACTTTATCGAATTCAAAGTTCGCCAGGCTGTATACACTCTACACTGAGTTTCGGCGATGATATAAAACGGATGACTGAAAACAAAGAAAATGAAGAGGGAAATCGTGAGTTTGCATTTTTCGGCCTCTAAATTATATTTGACGAGCGGAGTTCTTTTCTCGTTCGCAGAAATTCTACTCTTTAATCTGACTCGTTAACCCGTTTTTGTTAACCCGAAACGGAAAACAGCAATAAAATCACGGCAGATCTTTTTCTGTTTGCATTTCGCTATGTCGAGTAACTCGATTTTTTTTTTCTCGTCTTCAATTCGTTTAGACTTATTTTAGTTGGTCCCTGTTCCTTGTCTCTTTCGCGGTTATTACGGGAATTAAATCGGGATTACCGTATTAAAGGAAGAAAAAGACGAGAGGTAGGTAAAAAAAAAAAAAAGAACAGAAAAGCTACGCCAATTTCCTCTTGAAAACGACTTTTTTCTGCCATTTTACGCGCAGTTTACGTAGTCGAGGGATTAATATTTACATAACCTAATTCGTAATTGCGTTTTTTTTACCTCTTTCTCTCTTTCCTTCGTATTTTTAATTTGCTTTCCTTCGCCGGCGGTGTAGCCGCCAAGAGATAATAACCGAAACTTGTACTATGAAAAAAAAAACAGGCGCAAAAAAATGATAATTTAATTTTATGGAGTTCGAAGCAGCAGGTGATCCTGCTGCAGATTATAATACGGTACCGAGTGGGTCTATGTATGTAAAGTTAAGGCTGTATAGGATTCTGGCGGTAATTTTTTCTAAGGTTATCGAGGTGATGGCGTATATTCGTGTACATAAAAAAGAAAATTGGTTCTGTTTCAATACCCACTTACTAATTTGATCGAATACAGACTGTACGAGTAACCTCGATTTCCAAATCGATGTTGTTCCTCGGTTCTTCGGATAATCTAAATTTTTTCGCACTCGTGAGACTCGAAATCTTATTCTGATAACTGATTAACAACTGACTTTATTTTCTCACATATCACAGCTACGAGTATATAACGGTACATTATGCATGTCCTAACATATTCTTATGTAGGTAACCTGTGATTCTGCCCGTGGCTGAAGCCAACAATGGACCATTCTCAGGCTTTCCCAATGTATGTACGTGACACCTGCAATGAAATTCACAGTAGCATAAACCAAGTTGTCTGCTCATTACTTAGATGGTATACACGTAACCCTAGACTTGACTTCCTTGTTTTTCAACTATACTCCCTACCATTTGGGAAACGATTTCACTCAAATTAATTTACAACACTCGAATTTATAAATCAAATTAACAAAATAAAATAATAATAAATTTTATTTTTATTTTTATTTTATTTTATTTATTTATTACAAGCTCCACACAGCCACACGGCCATTTACGGGAGACGGGGGGACACAAAAGTAGTAAAATAAAAACTGAACACCTAAAAGAAAAAATAATAGTAAAACAAAAACTTAATAAAAGAAAAAATAATAATAAAATAAGAACTAGGTAAATAAGAGAAAGAGAGACAGACAGACACGAGGGGGAGAGAAATGAGAGGGGAAAGAGGGGTTTTGTGGAAGATGATGGATGGGAAGGGTGGAAACGTAAGATAATATGTGTATCAGAATAAAATTAATGGTAGGTAGTGGTGTGAAGAGAGAACATCAGGTGATTTATCCCAATGTGCAAAATCTCTGTGTGTGACGCTCAAAAAGCGTCACAAAGTCGTCTCAAGCGCCATTTCATGGCGAAAAGGTGTAGTTCAGTTGTCCTCCACCAGCAAGAAATAGAGTGCGTCTCAGTCGACCGACACAAGGACAAGGAGCCACGCATGTGTCACAATGTGTCGCCAGTTAAATGGCCATTATGTGTAGGTTTTTATAATATTTCGTCAGATTATGACTGCGTTATGCGCCACAATGTGTCCACACATGTGTCACAATGTGTCACCAGTTAAATGGCCATTATGTGTAGATTTTTCATTACATATCGCCAGATTGTGATTATGTTATGCGTTCTATGTTAGCGCGATCTATACGGGTAATTTCTTTGTTTGTACTCATTGTCACCGCGCGTAAAGCCAGTTTGAATTTCGAGTTCGTTATTTGTAGTTGCGTGTTTTCAAGTTAACTGTTTTAATTTTACCGGCAAAGAATGTCTAGAGTTTCGGACGTTTCGGCCTCTGAAGAAAACGGGATCACAATAAAATACTTGTACGAGGTAAGTTCTCTATTTCTCTATACTTACCTAACTTATTGTAAAAGGTTAGTGTTTTCGAATTTTATTCAGTGTTTTTTGGGTACAGCTGTGTATTTACTCGCCGGCGGAATCAACTTGCCTCGTAATTGGTTAACAAAAAAAGTCGCAGGTCAGATACGAAATCGCCTTGTATCATATCCTTGTACTAGGTACTGGAAACGTGATGTGAACAATGGTCATGGAATTCGGCAGGGTGAAACCGTTTTACAAAAAAAAAAAAAACAAAAAAAAACAACACGCCGCGTTAGCTCAAGGCGAAGGGAAAGATGAAAGCGGTCGAGATCCTTCTAGATGATGATGCGAGGGCTGCCATGTAATCAATCGGCTGTGTTTTCGGTTGGTTTGATGCTTATATGTGTTGTATTGGTTGCGCCGATTTGAGAATCTGTCGAGTTTCACTGAGTATATCTTGTCCTTAGGATGCCTTAGGTTACGTACTTATATAGTTATGTGCATGTACTTAGGGGTAAGAAGCAGCCTGACGCGAGAGAAGAGCGAACAAAGTAGACACAGCGAGTTAGATGCGATGTTTGCTTGATAGGGTTTCTCCTCAGTATGGCTGTAGTAGTCTGCATTGTCAGATAGAGAGTACTACAGGGGAGGTGTCTCGGACTTCAGCTCAAGCACCCATTGCAGTCCTGTAGCCAACGAAAGATGGGGGCGAACGGTTGTCAAGTGGAGGTTGAAGGTGGACACTAGAGGGGGATAGTCTTGCGGGATGTCCATTGTACTCCCATAATTGGCTTCATGTGCTGGTTGGTGCATCACGATCGGAGTCAGGGTAAATCAGACGGACTTGATTCACTTGTCCAGGGACACCATGGGGGAGGGTCGCGCCTTCCAGAACCTGTGGCTAGTGTAGTAGCACTGGGGGCTGTAGCCTTGTCAGGGAGCATTGTATCACGGAGGTGGGGAGCATCCAGTTCACGGCTTGAGTTAGCTGCTAGCCCCTCCATTACATTGCACGTCACAGGCAGCTTTAATGTGTCAAAATTGGGGATGGTGTACTGCCATGCATTCATGGCGCTAAGGGCAGGTGGTCTCTAGGACAACCTGGGTACGCTCTTGGGTGGAACTGGAGGGGGGTACCCTCGATGCTGGGATTGCAACCTGTGTGGCTCCATCTCACCAAGTCAACCAGAGGAGGTGAGTGACACTTCCAGTTGGATGGGCTGGGGTATGGAACAGGGAAAATTTGAATAGGAGTCCAGGGGCATCGCACTCGTTCAGCCAGGATTGGTACTAGTATCGTAGAATTTATGTTCACCTCTTGTTTATTTTTCTAGTTGAGTTATTGCTACTGAACCAGCACTTGAGCGCCGTGCAGTGGCACCTCGTCGTGCCCTGGAACCTTCTTCTGCTATTGACCTTGTGGTAGTAAGTGGAGGGGAGGTGAAGTGGGTGAATACAGAACATAATTTCAGGGAGGGAGGGGGAGTCGGATCAAAAATGTCATAGAAACCTACAACTTTTGAATTTTACAACCACTATTCACTACTAACATCAGATGTACAACAGAAAAGCATTTTCTTATAGTTGTACGACATTACTAATACACTGATAAAAATGAGCTGTAGTCCTCTAACAGTTATCGTTTTATGGTTTGCAGGCAAAAATCCCGCACAAGTTCTACGTACAGAAAAAAGCTCAAAATCTCATCATTAGAACATCTATTATAACTTTGTAAAATATTATACTGTACAATTTTTCGAGTTGTATTACTGCAGGTCACGGTATTGGTTCGAATTACAGAAAGTTCACTGTATAATGTTTCTCTTGTTACCCCGTTGGGCTTACATATCTAATTTGTATTATTGTATTAACGTTTCATGTGTTATTAGTTATCTTTGTCCCTAGTATATTGTACATTTATTATTTTTAAAATTTTTTTTTTGTTATTAGTAAGTTGGGCCTGGACACGGAAATTTTCCTTGTCGTTGTTAGGAATAGGCTTTAATTTTTGTATTCATTCCATATTTTGTAATAGTTTCTAGTATTTTGCACACAATACCGAAATCTTGACATTTTCTGCGTCTCGTATTTTGTAATTTTGTATTTGTTCTATCATATTTTTCATTTACCTATTTAATTTTTTCAGGTCAGTATGTTGAGATAGGCGCTACTAGGTTCAACAACTTGCCATACCCTTTATTTAAAATTCCTTATAATTTTGTAAAATTAGAATTATTCTACTCGCATATTATTACAAACTCTTAATTTATTTGCATTATTATTTCTCGTATTTGCGCGCGCACAGAACAGAAATAGGCTTTAAGGTAAATACGCCACAAAGTGTCGAAACCGTCATCACATATTGGAACTCTTTTCGTCACAATATGGCCACAATAACCGCCAGTAAATGACTCTAAAAACGCGCCACAAAGTGACGAAATTGTCGACACATGTTGGAACCATTTTCTACTCAATACTGTCACAATATGGCTCTTTTCTAATACTGTGGCCATTGCATTTTGTCTTCCAATTGGTTGAAATTTTCGCCACATTCTGTAGAAAAAAGCGCCATTATTCTCACGCCACATTGTGGCGGTTTAATGTCAGATTTTGCACACTGGGATAGAAAGACAGGTAACTGGGGCAGTATTGTGCTGCGGAATTCTGTATTTCTTAGACAAAAGATATCAATTTCTGGTGACTGTAGTGCTAATTTATTATACAGGCGAAGAATTGAGTTCAGTCCACTAGAATGGTAACTTTCGGTTCGGGCGGTAATAATATGAAATAGCTCTCCTGTCCTGTTTGGGTGGGATGGTACTTTAATGCCTATTTGACTTAGTTGGAGGGGGGCGTCTATTTTGCTATGAAGGAGTTTGTATACATATAGTAACGAAAATAGCTGGCGCCTTACCAGCAGAGTATCCATTTCGAAGCCTGTGACCAAGTCTTTGTATAGGATATCTAGCGGATAATATTCAAACACTTTTTTATACAGGTACTTTAGAAATTTTTTTTGAAGTTTTTCTATCTGTTGTATTCCAGTTTTCTTATAGGGGCTCCAGATTACACTTCCAAATTCTAGATGTGATCTCACGTATGGGAAGTAAAGTATTTTGAATGTGGTCATGTTCGAAAAGTATGCACCTGTCCGCATAATGAAACCTAAATTTCTAGTTGCCCTCATAGTGATTTGGCTAATGTGATTCTTGTAGGTTAGTCTAGAATCCAATAGTATCCCTAGGTCTCGAATTAAGGGCACTTCTCTTAGTTTTTCACCTTCATAATATACTCATAGCATATAACCTTCCTTTTGCGCGTAAAAGTAATTTTCTCACACGTATGGTAATTTAAAGGCAAACCATTTTCTACACTCCATTGTACAAGTGCATCAAGGTCCTGTTGCAGTTGTATACAGCCCTGACGGGAAACAATGCTGTGGTATAACTTCATATCGTCGGCGTATAATAAGACTTTTGAGTATTTAATGACAGCTAATATATTATTTATAAAGAGTGTGAAAAGGTAAGGACCTAACACAGATCCTGCGGCACGCCAGAAGGAGAGTTATACATTTTTGAAATAGACCCTTTACATACAACATATTGTGAACGATTGGATAGATATGATGCGAAGAGGCTCTGCAAGTTATCGTCAAAGCCAAAATCGCGCAAGCACCTGAAAAGGATCCCATGATGTACAGTATCAAATGCCTTCGCAAAGTCTGTATACACAGCGTCAACTTGACCTCCCCTGTCCAGATGTTCAGAGATGAAGTTGGTAAACACTATTAGATTAGATTCGATCGACCTTTCGGGATAGAAGCCGTGCTTATATATTCTGTTATTAGGCATTTTGTTTGTGGGAATAAAATACCATATAAAACAGATTCAAAAATTTTTGCCGATAAGGGAATTAAAGAGATAGGCCTGTAATTATTTATTTCAGTGGTGTTACTCGATTTTGGAATCGGGACGACTTTAGATATCTTCCAGAGAGATGGGAAAGTTTTAGTGCGCAATATTAGATTATAGATAAACGTTAAAGGAGCAGACAGAACCACTCGACAGTCTTTAAATACGAAAGGCGGTATTTAATCCGGTCCCATTGACATTTTCGGTTTCACTTTTCCAAGGGCCTTCTCCACAACATGCCTTTCTATTCGCGATATGCGTATGTTCCTCCAACCACTGCAGCCTCCGGTAGCCTGAAGGGATGGAAAACCATCCCCCCTGGTCCTGAAGACAGATCGAAAATACTCGGCAAAAGCGTCGGCCACTTCATTAGGTCGCTGCAGAATTTGATTTCCTACTCGAAAGATCAAATTATCGACATTCGTTTTCTTTTGCTTTATAAATTTCCAGAATTCATTTAGATCTCTAGCGATCTTAGATTCAAAATTATTGTGATCGTTTCTTTGGGCTACCTGGATCAACTTTCTTGCTTCACGACGGAGCTGTGCATGGCGAAGCTTACAGTTTTCTAAATCAGACCCACCCCCTGCTCTTTTAATACGCTTATGTAAACGATTCTTAGTTTTAAGTTTTGATATTATTTCTGGAATGAACCAAAGGGGGAACTCTCTCATCTTTCTAGCTTTCTGTGGAGGAACCGTCTCCTCAAAAATTTCCTTGATAACTTTTAGGAAATGCTCGGCGGCTACATCTACATCCTGTATCTCATATAACGCATTCCAGTTATAACTAGCGAAAGATGAGTACATCTTTTGGTAGTCTGCTTTATGAAAGTTCTTTTTCGGTATATTATTTTTACTAGAATGTGTCTTTCCACTTTTTAACCTGTTCGGAAGTTCGATCACCAGTGGAGGATGATGAAGATCCTCTTTTGGAACTAGTGAGGGTCCCTTCTGTACCTTCACTCCGATCAGATCACGCAAGACAAGATCCAAAGTACGTCCTGCGTGATTTAGTATTCGGTTATATGACCATAGCGAATTTTCAGTAATAAAAGCGTATGCGTCGCAACAGTTTGCCCCTTGAGCCAATGCACGAGAGTAGTCAGTGGCCATGAAATCAAATGATTACGATATTTCCTTGTTGGGGGAAGCATTCGGTGATAGCAGCAAACAGATTAGCGTAATCATAATGAGGAGTGGCCGGAGGAACATATACTACGCCAAGGATCAGCGTGCGATTGTGGTTGAGGGATGAGAGCTCAACCCACAGACTTTCAATAGCAGATTCTTCTCCCAGATCCAGATCACATATCATTCTAGCTGGTATGTCCTTTCTCACTGCAAGCAGAACGCCTCCACCTCTACCCACATTTTTTGTACTGTCTGCCCTGTCCTTACGAAAAATTTGATATGAATCTAGGAATATTCCCCCATTGTAAATACCTGGATGAAGCTATGTCTCCGTTAGAGCAATAAAATGGTAATGATCGACTTGTAGAGCAGCAGAGATGTAAGTTAATTTTGTCCGCAGGCCCCTTACGTTTTGATATAACCCACAAAGATCTGTCGACGTTCCCTCTTCACTACTGTTTTCAGTCCTCTCCATATTGGAAATCTGTGGAATAAGGAAAACGAGGGGAAGGATAGGAAGGAGATGACACGAGGTAAGAAAGAGAAGTGGAGAGATACGAAGAAGTGGTAAGAGATAAGACAGTGATGATGATGTTGTAATAATGAAAAAAATAACCATGCGCGAAAGTAATCGAGCATTCAAACCAATTAAATTCTTAAAGATATTGATATGCAGTCACTCTGCAACACTGTTATTTTGATTGTCCTCTTTCTTTTGAGATGAGGCAGCTTTATTCTCATCTTCGTTGCCATCCTTAATAGTTTCAAAGCGATGTCTGGTGCCTGTGTTCGAGTTCAGAAAGTATATACGACCATCTGTAGTCCAAACATTTACAAGTCCGTACTTTTTTTGAGCCTCTTTGCCTCGTGGTCGCTCTTCGGGGGTCGGTCCGTGGTCAATAGTGCGTACAATAAAAATCGTCGGTACCGCTCTTAACGGGGTGCAGCCGGTTCGGGTATAAGGCACGAAGAGCCGCTGACCTTTTAGCAAAAAATTGTTTGGAAAATATTGACTGATTAATTATTGAGTTAGGGACGGACTCGAGAGATTTCCAAAACAGGAGTAGGGTTCAACTGATGGAAAATCTTAAGGAGTCTCCTAACTTTGACAACACCCTGCTTGATCATTCTATCCTAGCACACACCCTGGAAACACCTGGTTCCACATCAGATCACATATTCATGTTGTTAACCCTCGAATTGCACGCAGCAAGCGAATGAAGTTCGATCAAGCATTGGCAGCGTTAAGTATGCGGAAAAGGACACCCTCCCCCTCGAAGGTTTTATTCCTTGAAGAACCGTTCGACTGCGTTTGTACTTTATGTTGACACATTAATCCTGTCGAATAAATAATATAATACCATTCGAAAAGACGACCGTGACGAACCGAACAGAATAATAATATTGGCACCGAAGTGTTTACCGACGATGGCAGAAAAATGAACGCTCGTCCGCGGGCCAACTTATGCCGCTGTCGACGCTCGACTACGCGCGCGAATCGACGATAGCGACGAATCGAAAATCCGCATTCGAAGCACGTGCGTCGCACCGTGGTCTGAAGCCGGTCGGCCGCCGGCGACTTCATCGTTTCTCGATTTCACGCTCGACTGGTCTGGCGAGCGAAAATCACTGAACGGCTGAGTTGCGTCCAGTCAGTCGGGACCAAATTTTCTGGAGCTGGGGGAGGCCTCCGTTCGGAGGTAACAGGAAATCATTCGTGTAGATTTTGACAGTTGAGAGCTGCATGCTTCGCTGAGTTCAGAAATCCAACTCAGCCAGTAGAATTTCGCGGTACAATGGCCCACGAACATGAATCGTTACACTCTCTTTTCTGGCTTTTTCTTAGCAAGTTCTAAGATGACCAGTCACTGAAGTACATATCACGTTCAGATGCAAAGTAACACCAGAACTAGATTTTTAGTGACTTTGAAAACCCGATACTTGGTATCCGTATTGAGTTTTGTCGATTCGTTCACGTTTGAGTTCCTCTTTCCCTTCCTTGAAATGCTTGAATTTATTTAAACGTGGAAGACTTCTGTCAACGCTTGCTACGTGATACCTACATTGTATTTTACGTAATTTTGACGCTGGATCTTCTCCCTCTGGAGCTACATTTTCAAAGTCAATTAAACTGGCGACAAGACTGAATTGTCACCCCCGGAAAACTATTTGGTACTCGTGTGGTATTTTTGATCAGTCATCTTTTGGTCTGCTGTGTCTCCATCCAGTTTCTTAATTTTCAATTTATGGTGAAACTGATACCAAAATTAAATTCAGAAACCCCAAAAATGTCCGTATCAGTCTTGAAGAGTTTTGATATGTCCCTAGAGTTTTCAAGGTGGTCAACTCTGATACAAAATCTTTTAGCTATGTTGAACTATTTTGAGCTTCTTAGACGAATCCTAGAGTCTTATGCGTGGAAGAGTTTTAATAAGTCCGGATTATGCAGGGTGTCCATTCTCTGGAAAATCTGGAAAAGTCAGGGAATTTTGGAATTTTCAGCATTTTTCACCTAAAAGTCAGGGAATTTTGTGAAAAAATCGACTGCAAAATTCTGTAGTTTTTCAAACAGATTTTACCCTATTTCTTATTTTAAAAAATGTTCTCTTCGCTTCGCTCAGGCAATTTTCTTATTTTCTTTTCTTTCGCAGGAGAAGGATGTGGGTAATCCTGACATAATATTTTCAAGGGGGCGTATTGAGTGCAGAGCATTTGCCGTGGTTGACCACCTTAATGGCTACTGTTAGGGTACAAGTTAAGTCTGCTGGTAGTGTTCTTGCAACCAAAACTTGACGATGAATGGTGCAGTGAGACGTCATTACAGAAGGGTTTTTGCGTTTTACCTACGCTGCAAGACCAGATTTGCAGCCTGTCATTGCGGGAGCTCCGTCAGTACACAAACCACTAACCTTTGCCCATGATATCTCATGCTTCTTGAAGTAATCGTCAATTACTTTCATCATGTCTTTTCCCTTAGATGTTGTCGCCAGATCTTGCAGAAGTAAGAATTCTTCTTTAATGAAGTTGTCCTCATCTAAAAAACGAACGTAAACAAGTAGATTGCAGCACTGGGCCACATCAGTGCTTTCGTCACATTGCAAACCAATGTACATTGACTTTCTTAATTTCTCCAATAGCTGCGCTTCAATATCAACAGATATTTTCCCAATGCGATCTGTGACTGTGTTATTAAAATGTGAAATTTCATTGACTTTTTTTTAACCTCTTCACCAAAAAGTTCCTCAACGGTAGCAAGTAAACACGGTTTCAGGAAAGTGTCACCTATTGTGTGTGCTTTTTTCGATGTTGCGATGAGATGCGATAGTTTGAACGATGCGGATGCTGCTTTTTCAGCTGCTACCATTCTAGCACCTCCTGGCCCCAATTTCATTATGTTATTGCTTATCGTTATCGTCGGAAAGTGCATTCAAGAACAAGCTTGTTCACTGCTAACTATTTTGTACACATTGCTTCTTTTTTATACCTTCAATAAGTAGGTATTCAGAGATAAATATGACTTCATCGTGTATCATGTTGCGGACCACTCACGCCTTCTCCGCGAACCACCGGTTGGGAACTATTGCTCTAAACCATTCAGGCTCCACGAAGGAGGGGCGACTCTGGTTACTCTAATTTGCCTCAGGTTCCAAATTCTTTACGAGATTTTAAAGTCACTTTTTTGGACAGGATAGTCAACCAAGCTCTGAGTTGCTGATTTCGAATACCGCCTCAGATTTTTATCCGATCCCTTTCAGAGCACTGTCGTAATACGAATCCAGCTTCTCTGGCGAAAAATGGCACTAAGTATCGAAATAGGGGTGGTTTTGTGACGCTGATGTCGAATATCGCTTCCGATTTTTAATCTGGACCAAATTTAAGCTCCTCTGCTTTTTCAGTTGAGAAATTTTTACGGGGTTATTTTCTTTAAGCAACACTGTGAGTAAATAAAACTGTATTTTTACCCTCTTCGGTGACTTTTATTTTATTTTTATTTTTATTTACAACCTTGGGTAGGTGTGCTACAGCCAGCTACCCCGCCCATTTGAGGGCATAGGTTTCCACCATCTCCTTCCATGTGTCGCGGTTTTTCGCCAATCTTGTCCACCCTCCCACCCCTCTTTAAAGTCGTCTCTCCAGCGCAGTATTGGTCGGCCCTTGCATGTTTATGGCCATACGGGGTCCAAATAGTTGCAATTTTATGCCATTTGGGTTCTTCCTCTCTTATCAAATGACCTGCGTAATTCCATTTTAATTTTCTAATCACATTGCCAATATCAGGTGTGTTAATTTTTCTTTTTACGTCTGCAAGTCTAATTTTGTCTCTCAGCTTAATTTTCAAAATATTTCTGAACATATGGAATTTTGCATTACGTTTAGTTTCTTCAAATACCTTTTTCGTTATTGACCATGTTTGAGCCCCGTATGTTGCCACTGGTATCACGCAGCTACTTAAGATTTTTGCTTTAGTTTTGGTTTTCATATTACTTTTAAAAATATGTTTTTGGGCTCAAAATGCTTTCCACGAGTTATTAATATGAACTTGAATTTCCTTGTCGATTCTGTTTTTAAATGACACGATTTGTCCTAAGTACTTATATTCTTCTACTACCTCGAGTTTTACTGTGTTAGGGAGGCGGAGTTCTTTTTTGTAATCGTTCCTCATTATTTTAGATTTCTCCAGGTTAATCGAAAGTCCTACATTAGCTCCTTGCTGTCTCAGGTCCTCAATCATTGCATTAATTTCCTCCATATTTTTTCCAATCAGTACGATGTCATCGGCAAATCTGAGGTTGTTAATCTGCAGACCATTAATCCTCAATCCGTAACTGTCCCACTCTAGTTTTCTGAATACATCCTCTAATACCGCGTTAAATAAATTTTGTGAGACGGAGTCTCCCTGCTTTACCCCTCGACCCACTTTGAATATATCGCCTTTTTTACTCGTATCTAGTGAAATAAACGCTACCGAGTTTGTGTACGTTTTCTAACATACACATAGATATGCCACTCAAGTGCAATTCCACATCACACTCGTACAACCTTATGCAGCGTGAGCGGGTTACGCAGAGAAAGAGAACACGACACGTACGTAACCCAGTCGCTTCCACAGGAACAATGCTAACGTGTTAAACCACGCTGGAATATGCCTAACAAGTTGGCGTCTCCTTGTCCAGAATTCCTCCAGAGTCTGAGATGTCCATATCTCACAAAACAACAGATGAAGGCTGAGAATTGGTCTGTAAAGGTCTATTTTACGAATCTAACTGTACTATTTTTGAAATATGGTATAGACGGGTGTCGCCTCTATTCTTTTTTCCAACGTCTATTTCATATACAGAGTTTGAAATTTTTCGTTTGATCTTAAATGGTCCTATGCGGACTTGATCTAGTTTCTCCCGATTTAATTTGTTTCCATTTTCAATATAAACTATATCACCTTCTTTGAAGGAGATTTCTTTCTTTCCCTGATCAATTCTGTTCTTATTTCGCATATGTGAGATTTGGGATTTTTGGAGTGCTTTTTTGAGATCAAATGAGTAAGTGGAAAAAGGTTGTAGAGGAGAAATTGGATCAAGTTTTCCAAACATCAGGTAACTTGGTGGGAATCCGGTCGAGGAGTGGACCGTACGATTATATTCGTCGACACAATCGCGTGCGATCCGCGACCACGCCGAGTTCCTATCATGTTCATTCATTTTGCAGCGTATTCGATTAACTAACGTCTGATTAAGTCTCTCATTGAGACCATTAGACGAAGGATTATCGACTGCTGTAAAGAAATGTGTGATATTTTGGGATTTGAGAAATTTAGAGAATTCTTTTGAGGATAGGCCACCATATTGATCCGTCAATAGGTTTTCAATGTGATGGTCTTTTAAGGTTGTGGAAATGAGTTTTATGAATGCTGAGGAATTTTGGTTTGAGGAAGGAAGGATATATGCAAAACGTGTGAAGTGGTCCGCAAGAATGTGTAGATATCGGTTTTTGGAACGACGACCACCGAATCCACCAACTGTATCTAATGACATTATTTGAAATGGACGTTCGGCAGGACCAAAATGTCCTAGAATACCTGCACCTGTTCTCCTTCGTGTTTTATTACATAGACATATTTCACAGGATTTTGTGATTTTTACTGCATGTAAATACATTTTTGGAAAAAAATAATGTTCTTTTAGTATATCATAAATTTTCAAAGCGCCAATATGACCAAAGTGGAGATGGACTTTTTTTAAGAGTTTGATTCCACTTGATTCTGGCAGAAGGATTTTTTCTTTTCCTCTAATTTTACGTTTCAGGATGTTATCCCTTCTAATGTTATGTGGAGAATCAGGTAGGTTTTCCTGTAACATTTTTATCTCATCTAATGATAGTAGGTTTACCGTTCGCAAATCAATTTCGTCATCCTTTGTGTCTGGTTCTAGTACCGGGTTTCTTGATAGGCAATCTGCTTCGAGATTTGAGGGCCCCGGACGGTAAATTATCTTAAAGTCGTATTGTAGTAGGTAGTTAGCTATGTCACCAAGTTCTTCATCTGGACGCGATTTAAGGTTTAGTTTTTCAAGAGGTTTATGATCTGTGTATACTGTGAAAGGGCGTCCTATTAGCCAAAATCGCCAATATTTCACAGCCTCACGTACAGCATAACTCTCTATATATACTGCTTTTTTCTTTTTCTGCGCGTCGTTTAGTTTTTTTGAATAGTATGCGACTGGTTTTTCTTCACCGTCCGGTTGCACCTGTTTTAAAATAGCCCCTATTCCTTCGCCACTCGCATCGGTGTAAATTTTTATTGGAAGGAGTGGATCAAAGATTGCGAGAACTGGTGAGGAAGTTAAGTATTCCTTGATTTCCTCAAAAGTTTTCTCGCACTCTTTTGTCCATTCAAACGGTACGTCTTTTCGTAACAGATTATGAAATACGTCAAGTGTTTTTGCTGAATTTGGGATGTATTTATGGTAAAAATTAATTTTTCCGAGAAATTGACGTACATTTTTCGACTTGATGGGCGAGGGAAATTTTTGATTGACACCAGGTTATCACGTAAGGGACGGACAGTATTTTGTTCTATAATATGACCCAAATAAGTTACGGAATTTGTTGCGAATTTGCATTTTATAAATTTTAATTTCCAGCCCTCGGCCTTAATTGCGTCAAATAATAATCGTAAGTGGATTAAGTGTTCGTTGAATGATTTTGAAAATACTAAGATGTCATCAATATAGTTTATGCAAAAATCTTGTAAATTATGTTGACGCATTATGCCAGAGAGGATACGCTGGAATATAGCTGGCGAATTTCTCATACCGAATGGCAATGTACACCACTGCCAGTGACCATGTTGGGTTACAAAACCTGTTTTGAATCTATCCTTGATCCGAATTGGAATAGACCAAAAGGCGCTGTTTATGTCGAGGGCACTGAACCATGTACAATCTCGTGTGCGGATGATCATATCTTCGATTAAGGGAATGGTTGGCTTTCGGGAACCAATAGTTTATTAAGTTCTCGGAAGTCCACGCACATCCGCACCTTTTCTTTTGGTTTGCCCTCCTCAATTTTTTTATATGCCATGGTCACTGGTGCGGCAAATGGTGAACATGACTGTTCAATTATTTTATTATTTAATAATTCCGTAACTTGTTTCTCAATTTCGCGCTGGTCTTCGAATGAGCAACGGTAGGGTTTTTTTGCTATATATTTCATTTCCGTGAGAGTTATGTGCGCTTCGTGGTTTGAGACTGTACCTACATCATAGTTATTTTTTGCGAATAATGTATCGTATTCGTCAACTAAATCATAAATCACTTTTCGTTTTGTGTTATCTAAGTGTTCAACTTTTAAATCAAAGTCTTTGATGGGTATGGCCTCATTCCAATTAACAAGATTTCCTGATTTTTCAGAGATTTTGTATTCTAGATTTTCAGTTTTTGATTTTAATGGAGTTTTATCAGATGGAGCTTGTGAGATTTCTAAGTTCTCATCCTGGCAAAGTTTAAATAACTTTATTATATCTAAACCTAGTAACATATTGTAATTTGTTATATTCTTATCTACTATGTAGACTTGAATTTTGTGCGATATATTAAATATTTTCAGGTTTATTATGGCTGTGCCAACGAAACTAGCTTCACCACTCATAGTCTTGTAACGTATGCATTTTTCATTGAGTTTTATATTGAATTTTTTTAGCGAATTATATAATAGGATCGACATATTTGATCCTCCGTCATAGAGACCTTTTGCTTTTTGTGTGTTGATGTTTACATCCAAGATTATGAGTGGTAGCGGATTTAGTTTTTTGGTACAGACTCCTGGTTTAATGCATCCTCAATTTCAGTGTTATTTGTTACTCTAAAATTTTTATCAACATTTGTTGATTTATTAACATTTGTGTAATTTTTGCCAGGTTGCGGATTTAAGCGAGTTTTACATTCTGATTCAGGATGGAAGCGCCCAGGCTTTCCTATCTTTTCACAGAATCTGCATGGTTTATGGTCCGGGTTGAACCTTTGTTTTTCATCTTTATTATAAGATATTTCTTTTTTATCAATTTTATCATGATGTTTATTTGACGTCTTTTGGGGTCTATCCAACTGGTTAATTTTGGTAATTAGCTCACCGACCGTTCTTATCTTATCGCGATCAATTTTACAACTTATGCTATCGGGAATGCCGGATATAACTAAAATAATACGCCAGGATTCGGGGAGCGAGGTGTCCGTTTCCGCGAGTAATTTTAATTTACGTTGGGCGTACTCACTCAGTGATCCGCCAATAAATTTATGATTGACGGCATACTTTGGTTGGGTCCACCCTTTTAGCGCGAAGTTGTCCAAGAATGATTTTTTCCAATCCTCCCAGGGTACATCGTCCAATAGAAGAAAATTCGTTGTATACCAATCTAAAGATGATCCAGTAAGAAAAAGGCGGAGGGCCTGTCTGAGGTCTGCAGTATCTATTTCCAGACGTGCACATTCTTTTTCGAATCCAGACATCCAAGTTACGGCATTCATTGTATGTTCGTCGAATTTTGGAATGACAGCATCCTTTGTTACGGATTGTAAATACTTTTTTTGCTGCACATTGATGACTGGTTGTGGTATTGGGTTTGGTGGCGATGGGCTCGGTTTTTTTAATTCGTCTACCTCCTCCAGATATTCCTCATTGAATCGCACGTTGCCTTCATTGTCGAAATACAATGTTTGGACCTCTGGTGGCAAAGTGACTATGGCCCGGCGGATTTGGCCTCTGGCCTTAATTGATTTGACTAGGCCGGATACAACCGGAAGGGCGATAAGCTCTTTATGTAGACGGAGAGGTTGGTGTTCGAGGGAGAAGCCGAAAATACCAACATTTTCACCGCTCAGCAATTCTATGCTGTGAATAAACACAAGGGTGGATTTCGGATTATTTGGGTCGGCACCGGCGAACAATGTTACGCGAACACGTGAATTTTCCGCAGACATCACGAAACAAATATTTAACGATTTATAACAAGACGTTGATTGCACAAACTTCGTTAAATATTTTATTGATCAGATGAGCAAAATAGTACATGCGAATCGTTAAATCGAAAAGACGTTTCGTACGTCTGCGAGATTTGTAGCCACTGACCAACGTTCTGATTGAATGTTCGACAGTGTACAGCATCGAACGCCGAGGTGTTGGTTTAGATAAGGGATTATGCAAGTAGGTACAAGCATGAGATGCGATAAAGGTAAACGTAATGTTGAACTGGGGTTTTTGAGTATTTACCAGTTTAGGATAAGACGACCCAACAACGTCTTATTACACACATAGCTATAATTTTCTCGACGACGCCTTGCGACGCTAATGCTCTCCAAGCGTGATGGTATATAGAGTCAAAGGCTTTATTAAAATCGATGAATGCCAGTACAACCTCCTAGCCATATTCCTTTGTTTTTTCAATAATTTGAGTTAATGATTGTATGTGGTCCATTGTGTCGAACTTTCTACGAAAGCCAGCTTGCTCGAATGGTTGATTCCTATCTAGAGTATCGTATATACGTTTTTAAATTATTTTCATAGAAACTTTGCTCATATTCGAGGACAGGCTTAGAAAGGGTGAATTCCGAGTCAACCGTTGCTTGCCCTACGCTCTTGCTACCTCATTGGTCGCAACAGGAGGGACAGGATCCAAAAATTATCCCTACAATCGATTGCAGCGACCTCGAAAACCTATAAACCAATTTTAGAATTTTATTCTTCCCCCCCCCCACGGTCAGCATTAAGTTACACAAAGAAAAAATCTATGAAGTTGTTAATTGACATTGCACCACGCTGCACCCCATAGAGCGCGTTTTCATTTCCGTTGTTAAATTTTTACGCCCCCTCGGCCACAGCTCTATAAGCACACGATAGTAAAACAAAAAGAATTTGTGGAGTGATAGACGATATTTGCCGCTCACGATGTTCGAAAAAATTTGCCCCCCCCCCCCCCCTGCATATATCGTTTGTATTTGAAGGGTCTGGAAAATTGGAAAAATGACCAGGAAAACCTGGAAAGTCAGGGAAAATCATTTCTGAACAAGAATGGACACCCTGTTATGTCTTAAGAGGATCTACGTCTGAAATATTCAGAGAAAGAGTTGTAAAAAAGTTTTGAACAACTTTATAGCGAGTTTTACACTAACGTAGGAGAGTTCAAGAACTTATTCAGCGACTACAGGTCTTACTCAGATTATGGACTACTCATTTCATCCTCCTATTTCTTGGGAGAAATGAATTAAGCGGCATAGCGATGAACGTGACGAATTATCCAGAAATTATCGTCTAGTCGAAAATCGAGTTAAAATTGAAAAATTTGGTAGCTCACTTTGGAAGGTATTTTCATTCCTAGTATCAATAAGACAAAATTGTCAGTAAGACAACTCGTTCAGAATGCTAAGTGTTTCTTTCTTATCTACTTACTCAGTTATCATCTTGAGGGCCGGGGAATAAATTAGATACTAGGAGGGATAAAAACAATCCAGTTCTTAAACATTTAGAATTGCCCTTCCTACGACTACACAGTGCGTCCCAGAAGTTTAAAAACTGTGTTTTTAAAACCAATACTACTGGTGCTATTTTCATGAAATTTCATGAAATCGCTGGTACAACCTTCGTCTTGTCTTGTACACAGTGTCAAGTAGATCAAGTCATTTGCCACGGCTCACCTACTGTTGGTGTAAGTTTTATAATATGGTATACGCGTTTATAATTTTGGAATAGAGAAAAATTCCGAACAAAGTCCTGCAATTAAGTTTTGTTTTAAAGTCAGTTTTGCTAACACGACTATTACCGTTATCAAAATCTGGTGTTTCGCTTATGACCCCGAAAGAAAACGGCAAAGTGTCCAATAAGTCGGCGAAAATTCGCTAAGACTGATGAAATTACTGTTTCAGAAATCAAAAATGAAAACAATGTTAGGTTTCTTCTTTTTCTTTTTTTCACTCTGAAGACAATCTTCACATGAAGAGGCGACAGGACAAATGGAGGCAGCAGAAGCTACCCCAAAACGATCCCCCTATTCTGACGCAGGCCGATTCGGGGCGTTTCCGGAATAGGGGGTGCGGTGTCTCAGGGCCAATTTGGCATGCGTGCATCGCCGTATACGCCCCTCTATCATAATATCTGGGTAATTCGTCTAGCACATGTTGCAGTTTAATTTGGACTTCTTCATGTGTGTCTCCCTGCGCAGTTACAGCCAGATCATCTGCATACAAAAACCGACGAGTATCTCTTCCAGCTGGTTGGTCACTAGTATAAATATTGAACAAAAGAACAGTTATTTTATGCGAAACAAAATACTTTAATAAATTTCTGCTCGTTGAACTGTTGAGCATAATTCACCCGCCTCCCAACAAATGCTTAGAATACATTAAAAATCTATTATTAGGGTTGCTAAGATCGACATTTTGGACAGGATAGCTGCCCAGGTTTTTTCAGACTATAACCAGAGCTCGCTCATGTGGACACCAGAATCCTGGATTCTGTAAAAACATAATTCAAAAATCCAAATCAACACATAGAAAAAAGAGTCCAAGAATTTAAATAAATGTGGAAGAAATGATTCAAAATTCGAATTCTCGAGTTCAGATTCGGATTCTATTCTGGATTCACTTCCATCTCTATCGTTGGGGAATAATACCTTCGCAAATCATTCGTTTTTTTAAAAATCAATACAGGACGGCATCATTTTCGATCTTACATATAATTCAGCCTTGTAATTCCATAAATAGATTTTTTCCTCCGATAACGAAATTTTCTTGCGACGCTGTACTTCGTGCTGTGAAACAGTGAAATCAGGTTATATAAAATGGGCCGGAGGGTTTGACTCTGAAACTGAGAATGGGCGGTCAACCGATATACGACAAAAAAAAATAAATAAACGGTGAAAGGGGAAAACCTCCAACAGCACTGCATCGTCTATGTACGAAACGATGAACCTTCAATATGAGTATATTAAATTTCAGCTTCGCTTATTTGAAACACTCGACTCGAACAGTCCTCGATCCACTAGAGCCAAATAACTTTTCTTCCGTCGTTATTTTTTCTTTCTTCGTGTTGACGTTTGAAAATATATCTTCGGGAGGATAAACTCGTTACATGCTCTAAAATGTTGATAAATCGTATAAAATAGAGACCTATAGGAAAATAAGAAATTCTATGTTATACGCCTAATCAGGATATTAATGCCTCCCTATCCCCAATGTAAGGTCAGATCTACACAAAACAGAGAAATATCTTTGAGTAACAAGGGAGCAAGGTTTAGATTCTTTGTTTTCTCTCTTCGGAAAAGGAGTTCATACTACTAATATCGTAATTTTAAATGAGAGAATATCAAACCAATTGTTATTTTATGGCTACTTTTTTTTAATGGGATACCAACTCGGGCTCAATGATTTAAATTTCACCTTGAGTTGGGTAAAATATATTTGGCTTAAAAAATTGAACCAAATATCAAAATGGGGTGTTGCTGGGTCGCTAATTTCAGATATTACATTAGATTCGCGACCCACTCTTCCGCTTCTAAGTTTATAGACCTCAAAAATCAATGTTTCACTATCAAGGGAAAGCACAATTAACGCGTTCAAAAAGTCGAACTGATCTCAATCACTGGGGGAGCGGATTTTTATAAGCTAAAAACAGTGAAATATGCGGCATTTATATGCATTGAAAAGGACTGACTGACTGGACGACTGATTGACCGACTGACTTAACACTTCATTCCCGTGAGAGTACCACACTCCTTGTATTGGCCTGTATTCCCTTACAAGCATGACGTTCCTTGTACCAGCCTGCGAGAACTACGCTCTGTTGGTGCATCATTTTACGAGTCTGGAACCACGGGAGAGCATTTTCATGTCTGCTTTGCGGACTGCGCCGACTGAGAATGTCATTGTCCGCTACGCTCCGCAGAGCACGTTGCGCTCCATATTTTTTGGCGCGCTCATTTTCTGGACGCTGCGTTCGCTGGACGATAACATTCTCATGTCGGTGCAGTCCGCGAAAAGCAGACATGAAAATGCCCTCCTGCGGTTGCAGACTCGTCTGCAAGATGATGCACTAGTAGAGCATAGTGCTGGCAGGCTGGTACAAGGAACGTGATGCTCGCAAGGGAATACAGGCTGATACAAGAAGTGTGGTACTCGTAGTTGAATGTACTGTTGAGTCGGTCAGTCAGTCGTCCAGTCCAGTCAGTCAGATAATAATTCCCGTTGCCAGCCAGCCTAGCTAGCCCGTAATGCGATTTTCGTCACGCTCCAAGATAACCCCTTTTTTCCGTTGCGTGCCAACGCGTAAAACGTAAAGCGTAGAACGAACACGTAAAAGTAACGTTTTTCCGATTTATGTGACAAAATATGCGCTGAAAACGTAAAATATGCCCTAATGATATGGATGTCACTTTAAAGAGCCCGAAGAGCTGTACCTTGTTCTAACGTTAAAAGAAGAATTGCGGGCCTTGCAGTCAGAGATAGGAAGAAACTGAAAAGCGAAAAGTTTTATAAGAAAAGCGTGTTACGCCGGGGGAAGTTTGTGGGGTGGCCATTGGTGCAACGAGGGAAGTCCGCGTGGTAGCCTCGGTTGAATTAGGCAAGCTTCCCGGTGTTAGGTGTAATTTCCTCGAACGGAGGTTATAAGACATTTAGTGTGAGTTTGTGAAGTTCGTCAGCGCCGGAGAAATAATTACACGAGGTTTGAAATCGTAACTGTATTAGAACTTCTCTTACTGTACTATTTACAAATGAACGACAGAGGCACGGGGCGGCTTTACGGAGAGACCTAGTACTTGCCCTTGTTTGGTCGGAGGTCGTAGGCGTCGCAATGGTTCTGTCCTCGAGCACCAGACATCTGGATGCTGCGACGGGAGCGTATCGAAGATTCTCAATCCGAATATCCGCAACGGTGCACCAGATGCTGGATGCAGCACGCAGCGGAGTATGTCGGAGCAGAATGCGACCTCACTTCAGTTCGTGCCCAGAGCACCAGACATACGGATGCTGCGACGGGAGCGAATCTAAGTTTCTCGATTTGGGTATCCTTAACGGTGCCCCAGATACTGGATGCAGCACGCAGCGGAGCAAACCAAAGTAGAACTGCCAGTAAGCCTCGCTCTGAAGAAGTGCTCTCGAACGGCTGTCCATTCGAGTTTATATAGCCTGACCGTGGCCGCTTTCACCAGTCGTGACGTATTCTGGAGGGTGTAAAAAAAAACAACCCTCCGAGAGGTTCGTTGCCAGCGACACGGTCGCGCTACGAGCCGGGTTTCTCTCTGAAATAAGGGGTTCGCAAGCTACGCGAGCGTAACAAGCGCAAGCTAAAAACAAAACAAATGTTGAAAGAGCGAAACGCCAAAAGTAATAGTCTTATCTTACGAGGTCAGCAGCAAAATCCAAAAGTTAAGGCGTTATTGAACAGAGATGGAAAGAAATTGAAAAACGAGGAAAGTTGTAAGCGGAAAGCGCAAGCGAAAAGCAAAACATATGTTAAAAGAGCGAAAAGCCAAAAGTAAAAGTTTTACCTTCAAGGTCAGAAGTAAAATCCAAAAGTGGAAGCGTATTGAATCGCTTTCCATCTCTGCTTGCAACTGAACTTTGTGAAATTGGCAGCATAAATAGGCGCTTGGAGCGCTATAGTAAAGAAAACGCAATTTTTAAATTTTTTTTTTCTTTCTTTCAACGCGCTAGTGAAGAATTTTAAAAATGTGTACTTTTTTCGACTTTTTAAGAAAAAGAAAATTGAAAATTACTGAAATATGTGTTAAGAAGCAGAAAACTAAGGAAATATGCGCTGAAACGGTTAAAAATTTGTACTAAAAATGACGAAAATATGCAAAAATATGCTTTCATAGGTCAAATATGCAAAATATTGCAAACACAAATAGAGCTCATTTCATTCACAAAGACTTGATACGTAAAAGTATTTTAATTATACCGTTTCTCATTTGACGCAGACAAATATGCGATTTAATTAAAATCCGCTCCATACTCATCGCATTTTGTATCTGGTACCCTTCGAGATCCCAAAACCCCAATCTCGCGATAAACAAATGACAATTTTTCTGCAAATTGATTGAAACGAGAAGCATCACGAAGGAACGCAGCCTCAGCCTGCGGCATGTACAGAGATGTTCGAATTATTAGACTCAACGCGAGAATGCTGTGCGTGCGGTACGTGGTACGGGGGTGATAAGTGGATCGCTATCCACTTGAACTGTGGCCTTTTGTTCTTATCATTAGCTTTTAAGCGCTTAACTATCGGCTTTTTAAATTTTTTCTCGATAAGTCGGCAATTTTACTCGACATTATAGTCAATTCAATATGAAATCGACCGTAGAATTCAAAAACCACATTTTATCATCTATGAAGTTCAACTGTTCTATAATATTTCCAAATTGAATTTCAGCTAATCTACCAGCTCATTCTTGACGACCGTGTATCATTTCATTGATTATTTAAAAAATAAATGTGTTTGAAGAGCCAATCAGCAACTCAGCTCTTTCTTTATGACTTGCTTTGCGCTTAATAGAGAAGGCAACAACTGCTTCTGAAGGGCTTAAAAACTGCTCAAAAATAAGCTGAAGCTTTGACTTGAGAGATTATTGGCTTAAATTTCCATCTCTGGTATTGCACGCTTACGCGGTGTCACTATTTCATCACTGCTCTTTGCTTCGGCGTTAAGGCATTATAGTAGGCTGCAGCCTACTGTAATGCCTCAACGCCGGGACGTACCGAAGAGGTTTTTTTTTTATGGAAGGGGGAAATTGTGAAAGTCCCAACT
This sequence comes from Acanthococcus lagerstroemiae, assembly GCA_031841125.1. Lineage (NCBI taxonomy): Eukaryota > Metazoa > Arthropoda > Insecta > Hemiptera > Eriococcidae > Acanthococcus > Acanthococcus lagerstroemiae. The sequence goes on along the minus strand of CM063113.1, from coordinate 27,185,242 downwards.
GACTCAACTCAGAATTCCCAAGTATCAAAGCAAGAAAAAAAACTTTTGACTTGTAGGAATTTTCCAACTTTTGATCCATCTACTGAAATTTGCAAACTCCGCCCGACTGAAATGGTAAATTTCTCCGACTGCCCAACCATTGAGTGAAAAATTCTTACAGTCAGGAGCGAAGTCCCCCCCCCCCCCTCCAGATCGATACGTCCCTGATGTTGAAATAGTGACACCGTGTGAGCATGCAATACCACGTACCGCATGCACAGTATTCTCGCGTTGAGTGTAATAATTCGAACACCACTGTAGAGCACCGAGAACACCCGAGTACTGGCATCCGCCATTTTGAGTCGCTTGGTGCCTAACAGTTCACAATTCACCACGTGTAACCTTCGGCATGTCGAACTATCTATCGTGGGGTCGTAGGGCACTAAGCGACTCAAATGGCGGATGTCAGTACTCGGGTATTTCCCGGCAGTCTACCGCATGCAACCAGAACAATTGTTAAAAGAAGTGGGTATTTTCTCGCTGTACATGAGGCAGCACTGTTTCTCCATTTCACATCACCCAACCGGAGAGCAGTAAAGGAGATCTCAGCTATACAATAAGGCGTTGTACAACATTTTCTCTAAAACCATTGTTCCTAATTGCAAATTTCTCTAACGTCAATTTCTCTAATAATCATATTTTCTAAAACAAATTTTGCTAACGTTATTCTCTGAAATTTCAAAGTGCAAATGTGTAATGCGTAGTCAAATACAAATAAGTCTTCATAAGATGTTTACATTAGCAGCGATTGCTCGCATATACTTCATTCTAGGTCGAGCGTTAGATTTAGCTGCACTCGGCTTTATCGTTGTTCAGTTTATTCAAGACTGACTTAGAGTTACATTTTCAACTAGGTACTCTATACTATACTAAGCGATGATCGAACTGTGCTTATGCATAATAATAATTGAACATAACCGTTAGCCGGTTTAGATAAGAACCTGTTCTTATCCGAACTCGCTGACGGGCCTGGGGGGGTCCCCCGCGAGGGCTGCGGGGCCACGGCGACTTCCCCTTTTTCAAAAACCCGGGGGAAATTTTTGCCGAACTGACTGCCTTGGCGTCTATTGGTTTCGATGACGGTGCGCCTCGGAACGTTGCCCAAAGGTTCCCAGAGTCGTTGGAGTTTGGGAAATGGCCCGGTTTGATTGATTCTTAAGGATTTTAGCGTTCCGGTTTTTTTTAATTCCGTTCTCCTAAGGCGCCCCGAAGGATCGTGGCCCACTTTTTCCACGGCCTTGGCGGCGTTTCGACTACTCGACCCGGGGGTAAGGGGGTTGTAAATCAGACCTTTCCGTCGTAGGGCCTTCAGCGCTTGACTTTCGCTTCAGTAGTATTGGGCGCTTTTTCCCAGTTTCCGAAGGATGGTCGGGGGCATAAGTAAGGGTGTGTGAATACCCCTAGGATGTTCGATCACGTCTGTTGAGGCCCGTTGGTTGCTCGGGGTTTTTTATTCACTGCTCCGCGGGCCTTTTGGAGTGGGGACCTGGGGAAAATCCGAAACCGGTCCTGTCCTGAACCCGTACCCGGGTTTAAATCCTGGACCCAAGGAAACCTCTATCCGTCCCTTCCCACTTTGGAGATCCGGTTGTCATGCCGATTCGGGGTGTAAAAAAAAACCTCGAGGTTCTTCAGGACCGGTCCCAAAGCCGGGTTTCTATTAAATAGGGGTTTTCTGAATGCTGACGGACGTAAAAGCGCTAGCTAAAAAGCCAATTTGTGATGTAAGCGCAAAGTGAGTCCTTACTTTACGACGTGACGCAAATCAAGATGGTTATGAATCGAAGATGGAAAGAAATAAAAAGCAGGACTAGCGAAGCGGCCTAAGCGAAAGCAAAACATTGTGACAGGAAAAGCAAAAGTAAGTTTTTCCTTCAAGTCAGAAGAAATCACAGTGGAACGTATTAATCGGCTTTCATCTCTGATGTGCAATGAATTGTAAAATTGGGCCAGTCATAATATAGGCGCTTGGAGCGATATGAAAGAAAGCTTGTAAATTGTTGTTCTCTTTCTTTCAAACGCGCAGTAAGACCTTAAACATGTAGCTTTTTTCGATTTTGAAAAGGGAACAAATGAAAATTACTGAAAATATTTAAACGCAAAAACTAAGGAAATAGCGCTGAATAGATTAAAATTTGTACTAAAAATGACGAAATATTGCAAGAAATATGTTTCAAAGGTCAATATGAAAATATTGCATACTCAATAGACGTACATTTCATTGACAAAGTACTTGATCAACGTAAATGTTTCTTACATATATACCGTTTCTCATTTGAAGCAGACAAATATGCGATTTAATTAAAATCGCTCATCTATAGATCTATTCGCATTTTGTATCGGTAACGCCATTCAGATTTCCTAAAACCCCAACGATCTGGGATAACAAATACCAATTTTTCTGGACATAATTGCATTGAAACGAGAAGCATCACGAAGGAAGCAAGTCAGCCTGCGCATTAACAGGGGATGTTCAGAATTAATACATCATACTCGAGAATTGCTGTGCTGTGACTTAACGTGTTGTGGGTGATAAGTGTTCGCTATCCACTTGAACTGTAGGCCCTTTTGTTCTTATCAATTAGCTTTTAAGCGCTAATATCGGCTTTTTAAATTTTTTCTCGATAAGTCGGCAATTTTACTCGACATTATAGTCAATTAATATGAAATCGACGTAGAATTCAAAAAGCCACATTTTATCATCTATGAAGTTCAACTGTTCTATAATATTTCCAAATTGAATTTCAGCTAATTCACGACTCATTCTTGACGACCGTGTATCATTTCATTGATTATTTAAAAATAAATGTGTTTGAAGAGCCATCAGCAACCTATCAGCTCTTTCTTTATGACTTGCTTTGCGCTTAATGAGAAGGCAACAACTGCTTCTGAAGGGCTTAAAAAATGCTCAAAATAAGCTGAAGCTTTGACTTGAGAGATTATTGGCTTAAATTTCCCCTCTCTGGTATTGCACGCTTACGCGGTGTCACTATTTCATCACTGCTCTTTGCTTCGGCGTTAAGGCATTATAGTAGGCTGCAGCCTACTGTAATGCCTCAACGCCGGGACGTACCGAAGAGGTTTTTTTTTTTTTGGAAGGGGGAAATTGTGAAAAATCCCAACTGACTCAACTCAGAATTCCAAGTATCAAAGCAAGAAAAAAAACTTTGACTTGTAGGAATTTTCCCAACTTTTGATCCATCTACTTTAAATTGCAAACTCCGCCCGACTGAAAAGGTAAATTTCTCCGACTGCCCCAACCATTGAGTGAAAAATTCTTACAGTCAGGAGCGAAGTCCCCCCCCCCCCTCCAATCGATACGTCCTGATGTTGAAATAGTGACACCGTGTGAGCATGCAATACCACGTACCGGGATGCACAGTATTTTCGCGTTGAGTGTAATAATTCGAACACCACTGTAGAGCACCGAGAACACCGAGTACTGGCATCCGCCATTTTGAGTCGGCTTGGTGCCTAACAGTTCACAATTCACCACGTGTAACCTTCGGCATGTCGAACTATCTATCGTGGGGTCGTGGGCACTAAGCGACTCAAATGGCGGGTTCAGTACTCGGGTATTTCCCGGCAGTCTACGCATGCAACCCGAACAATTGTTAAAAGAAGTGGTATTTTCTCGCTGTACATGAGGCAGCACTGTTTCTCCATTTCACATCACCCAACCGGAGAGCAGTAAAGGAGATCTCAGCTATACAATAAGGGTGTAAACATTTTCTCTAAAAATTTTCTAATTGCAAATTTTCTAACTCAATTCTCTAATAATATATTTCTAAAACAAATTTTGCTAACGTATTTCTGAAATTTCAAGTGCAATGGTAAAGGTATCAAATACAAATAAATTTATAAGATGTTTCATTTCACGTTGTCCCTATATTCATTAGGTCGAGCGTTAGATTTAGCTGCACGCTTTATCGGTTCGTTTTCAAGATATTGAGTTAATTTCAACTAGTACTATATATAAACGATGACGAATGGTAGATAATTAATTTAAAACCTTACGGTTATAAGAACTTTTATCCGACTCGCTAGCGTAAATACAACATTCCTTTCCTCCTTTTGGGGGACCCTTATAGTTCCCCTGAGCCCGGGAGGCGAAGAACGTTTTGCGGGCGAAAATTGGGGGTGCACTTTGCCGTTGGGCTTGGTTTCCAGGGCGATTTGGGGAAGTTTGTGGGGTGGCCATTGGTGCAACGAGGGAAGTCCGCGTGGTAGCCTCGGTTGAATTAGGCAAGCTTCCCAGTGTTAGGTCTAATTTCCTCGAACGGAGGTTATAAGACATTGAGTGTAAGTTTGTGAGGTTCGTCAGCGCCGGAGAAATAATTACACGAGGTTTGAAATCGTAACTGTATTAAGACTTCTCTTACTGTACTATTTACAAGTGAACGACAGAGGCACGGGGAGGCTTTACGGATAGACCTAGTACTTGCCCTTGTTTGGTCGGAGGTCGTAGGCGTCGCAATGGTTCTGTCCCGGAGCACCAGACATCTGGATGCTGCGACGGGAGAGTATCAAAGGTTCTCGGTTCGACTATCCGCGGCGGTGCACCAGATACTGGATGTAGCACGCAGGGGAGTATTTCGAAGCAGAATGCGACCCCTTTTCGGTTCGTGCCCGGAGCATCAGACATTTGGATGCTGCGACGGGAGCGTATCGAAGATTCTCAGTCCGAATATCCGCAACGGTGCACCAGATGCTGGATGCAGCACGCAGCGGAGTATGTCGAAACAGAATGCGACCTCACTTCAGTTCGTGCCCGGAGCACCAGACATACGGATGCTGCGACGGGAGCGAATCGAAGTTTCTCGATTTGGGTACCCTTAACGGTGCCCCAGATACTGGATGCAGCACGCAGCGGAGCAAACCAAAGTAGAACTGCCAGTAAGCCTCGCTCTGAAGAAGTGCTCTCGAACGGCTGTCCATTCGAGTTTATATAGCCTGACCGTGGCCGCTTTCACCAGTCGTGACGTATTCTGGAGGATGTAAAAAAAACAACCCTCCGAGAGACTCGTTGCCAGCGCTACGAGCTGGGTTTCTCTCTGAAATGTGGCATTTTTATGAACGACCAACCAAAGAAAAACCAAGGTATTTCGATCGCTCACAAACATGTGCACAGTGTACTGCTGATACCTTCCGTTTATCAGCTGGTACGTGCTTAAGTCAGAAAATCGGCGTCAACGCTCAAAAAATGCAGGCATCCGAAAGGGCCTGGGAAAAGCCACGACTAGCTCATACGAGACTCACCCAGGGAGCGGGAGTTGCCAGGGCTTTGGAAGGCGGTTACCCAGATCACATGTTGAATATTCTATAGTTCCGGGGCCAGAAGCGAGAAAAGTAAAAAGAAAATTAAAGCATCTCTCTCTCTAAGCCATCGTCCCTTACATTCTCTCTTACAAAGAAGGGTACTTACGACCTCATGTCGCGGTCACTGTGGTGTTTGAAAAAGAAAAAGGCATGGTTACACATCAACGCAAACACATTAATTTATTAAACGAAAAAAATAAGAAAAAAAGAAAAAAAAGGAACTGGATTTCGGCGGGTGGCGGTGACGGTCGCGAAGTGGACGGCTGGCCAAAAGGGCCACGCAAAGATTCACGAACACGCGGTTCACTTCGTGGTCTGAAAAAGATACCAGCGGTCACGGCGTTCAGCAGGTCGCGGAAACTCTAAAAAATACACTGCTGGTCGCGGTATTCGACGTGGAAAAAGTCCACGATAAACGATAAAATTCTTAGGAAAAACTTCGAAGAAAAATGCAAACAGAAACTGAAATTCGAAAAACTCGAAGTAAATCGTGAAAAAAGGCCTATAACAACGGCAAGCACGGTAAGAGGTACGAACAATTCAAGAGAAAGAAAAACGATGAAAAAGTATGGACAAGACCATCGGAAAAAATTCCAGCTCGCACTCATCGGTGCAATTAGTAGCGATGACAGCAGTGCGGTAGGGGTAGAGGGCGGAAAACGGCAAGAATTTTCATGCAGAATGACTAGGATAGACCGAGGGGGAAGGTGGAAAAGCGGTTGCGGGAAAGCAGAGAAGAGAGGACGTCCTAATGCCGGTGAACGTCGTGACGTTAATTTTGACGCGCGTAATCGCACGTTTCTACGCCACAGAAATAAGGGGTTCGCAAGCTACGCGAGCGTAACAAGCGCAAGCTAAAAACAAAACAAATGTTGAAAGAGCGAAACGCCAAAAGTAATAGTCTTATCTTACGAGGTCAGCAGCAAAATCCGAAAGTTAAGGCGTTATTGAACAGAGATGGAAAGAAATTGAAAAATTAGGAAGGTTGTAAGTGGAAAGCGCAAGCGAAAAGCAAAACATATGTTAAAAGAGCGAAAAGCCAAAAGTAAAAGTTTTACCTTTCAAGGTCAGAAGTAAAATCCAAAAGTGGAAGCGTATTGAATCGCTTTCCATCTCTGCTTGCATACTGAACCTTGTGAAACTGGTAGCATAAATTGGCGCTTTGAGCGCTATAGTAAAGAAAACGCAATTTCTTCATTTTTATTTTCTTTCTTTCAACGCGCTAGTGAAGGATTTTGAAAATATGTACTTTTTTCGACCTTATAAGAAAAAGAAAACTGAAAATTACTGAAATATGTGTTAAGAAGCAGAAAGCTAAGGAAATATGCGCTGAAACGGTTAAAAATTTGTACTACGAAAATATGCAAAAATATGCTTTCATAGGTCAAATATTCAAAATATTGCAGAAACAAATAGAGCTCATTTCACTCACAAAGACTTGAAACGTAAAAGTATCTTAATTATACCGTTTCTCATTTGACGCAGACAAATATGCGATTTAATTAAAATCCGCTCCCTACTCATCGCATTTTGTATCTGGTACCCTTCGAGATCCCAAAACCCCAATCTCGCGATAAACAAATGACAATTTTTCTGCAAATTGATTGAAATGAGAAGCATCGCAGCCTCAGCGTGCCGCATGTAGAGCACCGGGAAACACCCAAGTACTGGCATCCGCCATTTTGAGTCGCTTGGTGCCTGACAATTCACAATTCACCACGTGTAACCTTCGGCATGTCGAACTATCTATCGTGGGGTTGTAGGGCACTAAGCGACTCAAATGGCGGATGTCAGTACTCGGGTATTTCCCGGCAGTCTACCGCATGCAACCAGAACAACTGTTAAAAGAAGTGGGTATTTTCTCGCTGTGCGTGAGTCAGCACTGTTTCTCCATTTCACATCACCCAACCGGAGAGCAGTAAAGGAGATCTCAGCTATACAATAAGGCGTTGCACGACATTTTCTCTAAAACCATTGTTCCTAATTGCAAATTTCTCTAACGTCAATCTCTCTAATGATCATATTTTCTAAAACAAATTTTGCTAACGTTTTTCTCTAAAATTTCAAAGTGCAAATGTGTAATGCGTAGTCAAATACAAATAAGTCTTCATGAGATGTTTACATTAGCAGCGATTGCTCGCATATACTTCATTCTAGGTCGAGCGTTAGATTCAGCTGCAATGGATTCCAACCTGGTCTGTAACTCGCTGCACTTCTTCGTTGGTGCTGCTTTCACTTTCTTCCCCATTGCCAGTTCAGTGATGCATATTTCCATAAACCCTTGCTCCTTTTGCAGTTCTCGAAGTAGTGTATACAAATCAGGATGGTCCTTACCAATCACAAGACGGAACCGGTTATGCCAGCCTTCAGATATGTTGTTCATACGGTATGACTTATTGATGGCAGTCCGATACTGGTTCCATAAGCATGGAGGGTACCTAGGGGCTGTACCTGCTCGACGTCCTCAGGCGACGCTTGACCGAGAAAAGGACATTTGGTCAACGATGCGAATGCTAGTGATATAACAGGAAGTCTAGTGTTTCTTCCACGTTTTAAAAAGTCTAGTAATTTTTTCGGTGATTTTTTCTTGTTTTGCTGATTTTAGTGTGTTTTGTAGTTGTCTGCTTCAATTTTTTAATTTTTTTGGTTTTTATGAATATTTGAAGTCGGATAAAACGGATTCGGATTTTAGCGTTTTATATGCTTTTACTATTGGGTATACTTGAATGAAAACCGTTACGCTTCCCCCGTAACAGTCCTCTCGTAACGGTCCCCCGTAACGCTCCTGTTACTATGACGTCATAGTGCTGGGTAACACTTGACATAACGCTCCCCCCGTAACGCTTCTGTTACTATGTCGTCATACTACTGGGTATACTTGAGCGAAAATCGTAACACTCCTCCGTAACAGGCCCCCCGTAACGCTCCTGTTACTATGGCGTCATACTACTGAGTATACTTGAGCGAAAATCGTGTTTATACTTATGTACATTTCCATGGAAAATTTATTTCTTACAGCCAAGAGTATACTGCAGCGAAACCCGTAACACCCCTTCTCGACACGCTGCCCCCGACACGGAGCCAGCGCCCTTTCGAGCATTACCTCAGAGACGTCGGGGTTTTAGCATTTTATATGCTTTTACTACTGGGTATACTTGAGCGAAAACCGTAACGCTCCTCCCGAACGCTCTTCTGACACGCTCCCCCGACACAATTCAGTGGTTCGCATTTCCATCCTAATTTATTTTTAGCATTTTATATGCTTCCACCACTGGGTATACTTGAGTGAAAACCGTAACGTTTCCCCCGTAACGCACCCCCGACACGAATTCAGTGGTTGACATTTACATATTAGCGTACGAAAGCATATGAAATGTTACACTACGTGCTGTCGAAAAAATTCGACTTCGACATTAATTTTAGTAACCCACTTTAATTAATAGTCGAAATATTGAATTCATGTGGTCAGGTAATATCTCGAAAAGGACAGCCTCGAATGTTTTCACAAAGCAGAGCACGTCAGCCTGTAATCCTAAAATTCAACTTCGACTGACAGCAATAGTGTTTCGCTATTGTTAATAGCAGAAACGATAAAGTAGATAAGGTGACAAAGGTCCGGTCTCTATTGTAACTCCTCGTACGGGACAGCCTCAGATACTTCAACAAAGCCAATGGCTTGAGCCTGTTAACCCAAAACTAAAGTTAAACCAATGAGTCGTGATCATGTTTATACCAGTCACTGCGGTACTTGGTAGCCAGTAGGAAACCTTAGTCTCATTTCTGTTCAGATCTTCATATGGTTCAAATGTGAGTTTTTCTTGCGTACTCGTGCGTCGTGTAATTTACTGTGAACGTGAGTTTGCGCTCGTGTTTGTGTTGATGCCGCGCCCGAGCAGAATTGTGAAGATTCTCAGGTCAGATAATCGTTAGATTAACTACCAATTTATTTCTGAAGTTGATCTCGCTCTCTCTACTTCGCTCTTTCTATCTCTCTCTCTTTCTCTCGCTAGCGCTCGCCCGCTCACTGGCTCCAAGTGGCAATACGTTGACAGGCTCTGTAATAAGTTGTGCAAAAGCTAACTATAACGAACCCTGCAATATATTCACCGACTCCTTATGTCGGTCAACAATAACATGTAGTAAATGAACATTACTAGTGGTGCACTTGATGTTTGAGCAATCCTAAATATTGAGTCCACTTCTATAAGTTCCCATCTCCCATTACTAATGGTGCATTTGGTGTTAAGCAGTCCTTGACACTAAGTCCACGTGTTAATTGTGGTGTTTGTGGTGCGTTTGATGTTCAAGAAGTATTTGAAATTGAGTTCCCTGGTAAGCTCTCAAGTTGTCTTCCACAATTTTGACTCAGACTAAGAGACATTATAAGTCGCCGCGCAAGCCGTCTTACCAAGACGCCTCGCACGCCACCTTGTACTGACTTCATGAAGCGCCCTTAGGATCTCCTATGTTGGAGCTTCACCTAACTAATTGTACCGTTATCTTGATATCATATGACTGACAGTATATGTGTTTGTTTCATGCAGAGTTGGGCGTTATTCGAATAAGACGTTATTCGAATAATAATCATGAATAAACGTTCAATCATTATTCATTATTCGTTATTAATTATTCGTAAACATGTAAAATTATTCATCAATCCACATTCAGTAAAACGAAGATGTGAATAATATTCGTCAATCATCGTTATTCGTTATTCATTGCGGACGCAGTAACAAAACAAAAAATTTAACGAGGATTAGTGAGGTAGCCAGGATTTTTCCAAAGATAAAGTTTTCAAGGGTGAAAAAGTCGAAAATTGAAGTATTTTTTTAAAATCGCCAATATTAGAGGACTGTGTAAAAGTATTGGGAGGGGGAATTTGTGTGTGTGTGTGTGTGGTGTAAACATTTTTTTGAAGGGGGAAATATTGTTTGTTGGGAGGGGGGTAAAATATATATTCTTTGAAATTTTTTGTTGGGGCGTGTGAAAATATTTTTTGTTGGGAGGGGGTGTAAAATGTATATCTTTTGAATTTTTTTTTTTTGGGTGAGGCTTAAAAATATTTTTTGGCGGGAAGGGGGAATATTTTTGTCCTAATATTACTGGGGTAATTAGAAAATAGATAAAGTTTTCCGATTTTCGGGGAGGGGAGGGGGGCAAATGACTGCTCCAGGGGAGGGCAACGCCCTCCTGGTCCCACTTTTGCTATGAGTGTGATTTCATTATTCGTGTGATTGATGTTACTGAATAATGAATGACTATTTGTTATTCATACTTACGACTAACGAATGAACTATTCGTTATTCGTTATTCATGCGCCTATGAATAACAAATAAATTACACTACTGAACAAAATGAAATTTTTTGTTTGCACTACGCATTTAAGGAGGTGATTCTTGAGTACTCTTCTACGCTGAATACAGTGCCGTCGGCCGTTTTTCGCTATCACGTCCAGTTTTTCTGATCAAAAACTATAAAAAATTCAACTAAATGTGTTCAATAAGAGGTTTAGGAACTGAATGTGGTCATACTGATTCGTGTTGTTCTGTGTTGCGGTCGTGTGTAGTGGTGTGTATTTCGTCTGTTAATATCAGTCGGTGGTACCGCTTATTCCAATGCAAAAACAAAATGGAAACGAATTTCAGTCGTTCAGAACTCCGAATTGTGACGTGATAGAGAAAAATGGGTCGCAGTATCGTGTTCAGCGTTAAAAAGTACCTCAGAATCACCTGCCGAAATGCATTGTGCAAAACAGTTGTTCAGTAGTGTTATTCATTATTCATGAATAACGAATAAAGGTTGCGTTATTCATTATTCAGTATTCGAATATTATTCTGCCCAACTCTGGTTTCATGTATACTGTTAGATGAAGCCATTAAGAAGCAAGACCAAAGCCGCCACAAGAAACCTACTTTACTTTAGAAGCTTATTATTCACAAGTATTTGTAATGTACCTTTTATCGTATACCATGACTTTTCATTCCTATAAAAGTGACTTTCAGTATATAAACAACATTGTTAGAGCTCATCACAAGCCTTCTACTGCATCTAGTCGAGCTTTCTTGGCTGAAATATTCCAACCCTTTCATAAATTTGTATAAATCATAAAAATATGTTAATGTATGAATTTTGGGTTGCAATATTACTTTGCTTAAACAAGATTATCCTCACACGTGCCTCTGTAGGAGACACATATTTTAGGAGGTAGTCGGGTGACAGGGCTTCAGGCGCGGATCTACGGGGGGGGGGGGACTGGGAAATTTTAGCATTTTATATTTTAGCCCCCCCCCCCGCCGTCACTCGCTTCGCGCCTCGTCCAACCGCCACAGTCCTCAGTGTTTGGTCTGAAACTTTTGTTCCTGAATTGAGGGTTGCTTTGTGCTTCTTTTGCTCCCCCTCTATTAGCGGTCCTCAATCTTCCACCATGAACACCCTTCCATCCTTTCTTCATCACGAGCCTCCTCCTCCTCCACCACGACCCCCTCGTTGACCATGGTTGCTCTCAGCCTCCACGGTCACACCTCTACAGTCACCGCCACCATCATGGTTTTCCTCCCCTTTAGGAGCTGCCTCCTCTACCATGAGTACCTCTTACACCCCCGGGCCTTTATCTACCAAAATTTTACTACCCCTCTAGGATCCTCACTCATCACTACCTCCTCCTTTCTCAATGGCCACCCTCTCCTACTTAGGATTTCCTCCGCCACAAGGACCTCTCTTCATCTCCTTTCAGAGCCCCTGTCCTCACTATGGCCCTCCAACCCCCTACCCCCTGTGCTTCATCTCCTTTCAGAGCCCCTGTCCTCACTAGGACCCTCCAACCCCCTTGAAGATCCCTGACCATCCACCCAGGAGCTCTCACAACCATGACCACCCCTCCCCCGAGAGCCCTTTCCCCTCAAGACCCCCCCGCACAACGGCCATTTCTCTTCAAGGTCCCCTCTCTCACCATGGACTTTCTCCTCCACCAGGTCCTCTTACTCCCGCCCCACCCAGGGACTTCATTTCCGACCACAGCCCACGCCCCCACAGGGGCCCTCTTCCCCCTTCAGGAGCTGCCTTCTCAACCATAAACCCTCGCCTGAGGGTCGCTACCCCTGGAAAATTGAGCAATCAAGGGGTAGGGTAGGCAACCTGCAGCGACTTGTGATCTTGAAAATGATGGGTAATTATGTCATTTCACGTCTTTTTATGTCTGTTATGTCTTACAACTTGGAGATCTTTTATGTTAGAACAGATTATGTCCTTGAAAGTAGCTTATCTGCCCCTGCAATTTTTCGGATCTTTAGATAGGCAACCCGCAGTGCGTTTTTTCCCCCGGAGGCGGCGGATTTTACTTTTTTAGTATAGAGAGATATGATTTTACTACTGGGTATACTTGAGTGAAAACCGGTAATGCTCCCCCCTTTACGGCCCCCTCTCGTAACGTTCTATCAAAGTCGCATTTGTGTTTCAAAATACTTCAATTTTAAGAAGTGCAAAATGGACACCACCCTAAAAAATCGACGAAATCAAGAAGTATAAGATTTTATCTAGAAAGAATGAAGATTTAGATTGATGGAAAACGAGACGCGAAGCGTCGAGCACATTGAGTTGACCGGTTGACACGGCCAGTGTGTCAGCATGGAGATTCTGTTTGCCCTCTCCCCTCATTATACCTAATAATCCGAGTAATTATCACTAATCGATGATTTTTTTTTCTTTTCATTTGTTACAGGTGAGTTGAAGTCAATGTCATTATCAATTTATTGAAGAAAATGCGGTTTTTTAAAGTTTTCAACCTGGCAGCACTGGGTATGTTCCTTATCAGCAGTATTCCCAATTCTCCTATTCCTATTAAACATTTAATTCACAATGAATATTATTATTTAATAATAGTAAATATACAAATAATCATAATAGAAATCCCTGTTCTGGATCTTCATAAATATTATTTATTTCAAAATAGGAAAAAGATGCCTGTAAGACACGAAGTTTATAGATACCACTAAAGCTCCCATATATTTTAAAGCATGTGTGACTTTTCTAGAAGAAAGGAAAATACCCAAAGAAGTGATTTTGAAGAATTCGATCAGTTATAATATCTGGGTTATAAAATTTGAAGAAAAAAAATGGCTTTTTGACTAGCAATTCAATCGAAGGATTGGGAAAAAATCGACATACAGGCAGAACAGATTGTACTATAATCGTAGAGGGAAATAGTCTTTCAGACCGCTAAAAAAGGATGCCCTATTTTATTCAAAATTGGCAAATCTACTCCTTTTTTTTTTCAATAATTGCTTCTCTTTTTTGACTAGAGGGACTCGTACACCTTGATAATCAAAAATCTCTTTATGATATACGTAAACTGTGTAGGTCACATTGTATACACGTATAATTTTTATAATAATCACTAAAAAGTGACTTTTTTCTCCACCTAAACAAATGTTTTTTCAATTCATGGGTTGGCAACGCTGCATTTGGTTGCAGCTAGTGATTCCAATCACAAATCGATCATCGATCATTTTCGATTGATCGGTCTTTAAAAATTGTCTTTTTGATTCGATCATCAACTTTCGATTATTTGTAAAGTCGATCATTTTATTTTTTCATAATCGATTTTCGATATATTTACTATTTTTGCTGGACTGATAAGCTGATAACTCAAAGTTAACTCAAAGACTCAAATGGTGTGCGTGTGTGGTGTGTGATATTTTCATTCATTGTTCTGAGATTATGTGTGGTCAAAATTATTGTAATAAATCTTCCAAGGTACACAGGTTTGGAAAATTTGGAAAAAGTCAGGAATTTGAAAAGTAGGTCAGGAAGTTTATAAATAGTCAGGAAATTCAACAATATTTTTAAGAAGTTTGGAAAAAAACAAAGAATGAACTCGTGGGAAATTTTTTTCGTCGTTTAATTTTACTTCAGCACTCCATAAAGTCGTATTCTACTATCTGTGAACACCTTCCTAATGCTTTCACCCAAAAATCAACTTCAAATTTCAGTCCATTGTAACCATAGCGTCTAGTAGTATAAACATAAATGTATACTGTCTATGCTGTAAAGGTTTAAAGAAGAGAAAAAAAAAGTTTGGAAAAAGTCTGGAAATTATATTTTTCCATTCTTGTAGACACTTTGTCTTCAGACGTTATATTTCGTCATTTTCAACAAAAGAAATGTGTGATGAATTGTAATTGAAAAATCGATGATCGATTGATCAATTGATCGAAAAATCGATGTTTTCCTCCCGATTTATCAATTGATACGATTTTTCTTTAAATGATCGATTATTGATTAAAATCGATCACAAAATTGCTAATGATCGGAATTTGCAGCTAAGATATACAAAAAACCATGAATAATATCTGGCAGTATCATCGAAAGGTTTTTTTAGTGTGTGTGAAAAGGGGGATAAAAATTGAAAAATGAAGTCGACAAGCACAAAAAAAAAGAGAGAGAGAGAGAAATAAATTTTGTGTTAACAAGCGAAACATTTTGTGAATCTTATCTTTGAAAACTTTCAAGGTGCCTTTTTATCAACTTGCAGAATAGTTTTTTAGTTTTTCATTTTTTTGTGGTGAGGGAAAATGGTAAAAATGATACATTGTAACCACCCAAATTCTTTTGGCTAAGATATGGTGTACCCTTGGTCCTCTCCCTCCATTCTGCCTAGGATACGGTGTACCCTTTGCTCCCCCTCCCTCCATTCTGCACCACTGATATCCTTAGTATTTTGTTGTAATCAACTTCGTCACACCCATGAATACTGCGTTAACCTATGCAGACTTGTTACAGTTTAAATTTCTGCCAACATTTGTAAAAACATGAAGACTTGTGATGATATTGAATTAAGAATTCTAAATACATCGTTACAAAGTCTCCGTTAAAGTTAACTTATCTAATTTTCACAACTAAAATCGACATTTTCTCTTCCAACATTTGAAGTGATCTACAAGCACAAATTTATCCCTTGTGTTTCAAATACGTTTCCATTACTTCGACTATTATGGTCAAAAACTGTAAAAAAAAAATCTAAAACTCAAACAGAAGCTTATCCGTTTTGATAAAATTATATTTATAATGAGCCTTGAATAATTTTAAACAGAATCTCAAGAGTCTCTCAGATCTTGACGAGTCCTTGCGAAGTCTTAAACGATTTTAATATATCTTATGGAATCTCGAAGTCTGATTGTAGTATTCGAAAGTTTTAATAAAATTTAACGCTTTTATAGGCCTCAGAAAGCTCAGAGTCTTGGTATGTGTCACTCATCATCATCTTAGAGTATTTTTATGTTTGCGTGTTACTCGTATCACCCACACATCCGCACGACACGAATATGTTGTACTTCTTGAACCTTGGCAGTGTTCCTCCACCCTTAAACCAGAGGAAGACTCAGTCATTCTCTGAATACCTGTGATGTGTCCAACAAACGTGTAACTACTCCTACGTAGCTGGGCACTGAGAAATGAGAAAACAGCGGGGCCAAAGCCTTAAAAGCCGTGGGGTTTTCTGCAGATGAATTTTGACTTTCGAAGGGTATCTGTGTACATTACTCGTCAGCGTAAACAGCTTCCCACTGGGGGTAAGAGACGTTAGAAGCGGGGTAGATTTCGAACGTTTTGAATGGCTGCGAATGAACTGTTGAGATGGTGTTTACAAGCCATCGATGTAGCATCCTCTTCCTATATATACGTATATAATTTTTTATCCGTTGCCGCTAGCGTCGTTCCAGTATCGAAGACTCAATCGAAATTTTTTTTTCCTCTTTGTAAACGATAACTACATTATACTCCGAACTAGGGCTACATTGTAAAATGAATAAAACAAAACGAAAAAAAAAACAACAAGAGCACGAAAAAAGCTAACGCGATCGAAAATTCGGTGGAAATGGCCGCGAGCCGGGCTGCTTTTAAAACGCCCTCGAGATGGTAAACCGATTCAGGGGAGAAAAATTTTCATTCGCCGCTGTGAAATAGAAATTCGACGGCGGATACGTGAAACAGTAGAAGCTGTTTTTATACGATACAGAATAAAGGTATTTTGAATATGACACTGTAGACCCGTTTTCGGCCTTTACATCACAATGAAGGTATTCCGTAACGATTTCGAAAAAAAGAGAAAAGTTCGACGGAAATACGAATCGTGGTACGATAGTTTGACCCTTTTCCCCTGTACATTGCTCTGTAATTTCTATTCTCCTCGCTGGACAATTTCAGGACCTCAAAGATACGGTTTCCTCTTATACATAAATTAAACGATTGAATCAATTTGCGATGAGGAAGCATCTTGAAGTAGCAGATCTATTTTCTTCAGGGGTTGAAAGTCGAAAACATCCTCGATCTTTGAAGGGGGCTTGAATGTTCCGCCAACTTTTAAATTTGGAATCAGATGAAAGGCATTGCCCTTAGGTACATCACAAGCCGCCCAAAATTCAAATATGCGAGGAAAATCTGAAAGTCGGACCCTTCCACCATGTCAGTGAAAAAATAGAAATGAGTGAATAGGGTCAACTTGAGAACTCGAACAAAGTATCGAAATAGATTGGGATTTTTTGGTCACCGATTTCGAAAATAAGTCAAATTTTCTCACGCCCGTCGAAATTCCGAATTGCTCAATAAAAATGAATCATTTTACGATTCGAAGTTATCTTCACGTATTTTCTTGGGAGACTTGCATCTGGCAGAACACAACTTTGTTGAAGGAAATCGCACCCTCCCACCATCGCTGCAAAGTGAATAGAATGTCTAATTGAGACCTTGAGATTTGCTTAGGATTCTTTAAAGTTCTTCCAAACTTGTGGAGAACTCTTTAGGATAGTTCAAGCAAGAACCTTTTAGATTTTTCATGACTTATATCTAAACTCGATTGGAGTTTCTAAAACTTTTCAAGATTCCTTTGAGACTCTCGAAGACCTGTTCGAGATTCTATAAGATTCTTTCAGGCTAGTGTAAGAACCGCTCAGATTTTTCAAGATTTGTTTAAGACTTTTAAAATGTCTCCACGCGTTCTGTCTTCTCATTTAAGATTCCTTGTATCTCTTCAAGAAAGTCCTGCCGGCTTATTTATGATTTTATAAGACTTTCTAATTCATTGCCTATTTTTGAAGTAATTTTCGGTTCAAGCTTCTCTTTCTAAGGCAATTCCCTCATTGCACTCCGTGTGTATCCCTGCTGTTCTGAATCCATAACAGGATTCTGTATCAATTTGAGGATTCTGAATTCGTATCCAAATGTGAGCATCTGAAATCTGAATATGTATTTGAATTTGAAGATGTGGATTCTAAATCATTTTTCTTCTGGATTCGAATTTTATTTTATTTTTTTTGATTCTAGAATCGTCTGTCAGTAAAAATGTGAATCCCTGAAATCGGAATTCTTTGATTCAAAACCATCACACCTTCCCCTACAGAAAACCAGAAAGGGGTCGCGGGTTCTTCTCCTGGGAGCGCGTGCCATAACCTTAGGAATTTCCTTTACTGAATCACTTGGTCGTGAATTCGGATTCTTGAATTCACAATCTTTTAGCTCACAAAAAATAAGAAAATCAGCTCTGCTCTTAAATTCTCAATTGGAAGAGTAGAGAGTAGGTGTAGATTTTCTTAGCATGGCTCTACAGAAGAAAGCCAGATTATTGTTCCGATTGATGAAAAGGTGAATTCCTTTAAAAAAATGGTCCCTCGACCTCCCCTCTATCATATGGAAGAATATATTAAATTAATATATTAAATTTTGACATTTTTCTAAGAATATTTTTCAACTTGATCATCAAAAGTGTTAGCGTAGGCGCAACCAGGAATTACCTTGGGGGGGGGGCTGAACCAGAGAAAAGTGTGAGGTGTTGAATTATCATACGAAAAAGTAAAATACTCGACTTGTAATTTTTAGCTTAGAAATTTAAAAAAAGATACTCAGGGCTTTTGGGGGCCTATGGCTCCCATAGCCCCTCTTGGTAGGGCCTATGAAGGTGTGGAACGTATCAAATTAGATTTTGGTAAGCTGTATGTTACCAGTTGAATAGAATACGACTATAGACTGACTCTGCAGTATTGGTCAGTAACGTCGAGGAATGGTTCTAAAAAATTAGTTCAGATGATGGATCGGAAATTCGAATGGCAGTCGATATTTAGATTTCTAGTTTGCTGAATTTGTTTTCTAAATATATTTGAATCCGAACCATTGGAGTCTCACCAAGTCGGGTTCTAGAGACATCGAATTAGGTTAAGGTTAAATAAATGATCATTGCATTGAAATTGTATTCAATTTATACGTTTTTGAGGTAGCTGAATTCAATTCTGAGGACAATTTTTGGAGCTAACCCACTCAGAGTTTCACCACACGAGATTCTAAAAGAAGGCTCTGACTAAATAATAGTTGTTATATTGAGATTGTATTGAATTTATAAGTTTCTAAGGTTGCTGAATTCTATCTGTATCTTGATCCTACTCATTGGAGTGCTACTAAAAGGTGTTCTGGTCCCACTAAAGTGGGTTTCAGCTAAAAAATTGTCATTATATCTAGATCATATTCGCTGTGTAGATTTTCGAGGACGATTAATTTAATTTTGAAGGCAGTTTTCGGGTCCGATGTATTGAGATTTTTACCGAAGAGGGTTTCGGGGAAAGAATGATCATTCTTTTGAGGTTACATTCCATTTGTAAGGTGCCCAAGGCTACGTAATTCAATTCTGTGAATAAATTTTGGGTCCAATCTGATGATATACCATCGAAGGATATGGATAATAATTTTTGTAGTCACAGTAAGTAAAGGGCCAGCCTTCAGGAACGCTGCTCATCCCCTCTTCACTCTTTTGGACCCGAAAAACTTCACGAAACAAATGAAAACTACTTTCATTGTGAAGGAGACACTCGTAGGAATAATTTGAGTCCGCGTCCACTTGAAAGGGTTCATTTTCACCGATTCTACAGGGTGGGGAACCTTACTTTTCGAATAACCACGAACCCTCACATCAAACAGAACCAGTTTAGACATCACTTCATTTATTTTAACACGCACGTCACATAAATTCACGAAACGGCTTACAACTAGTTTATTATGAAGTAGATACTTGTAGGAATAATTTGAGACCACACCCGCTTGTAAGAGTTCCTTTTTACCAATTCTAAAGTGGGGGAACCCCCCCCCCCCCCAATAATCCTCGTAATAATATATCGATTATTTTGATAATCAATACATAGGTATAACAATTATTTTGTTTATTATTATATCAGTTATTTTGTTTACTATTATATCAAGTATTTTGATTACCTAATACATCAAGTATTTTGATTATAAACGTATTGATTATTTCAATCATCGATATATCGATTATTTTAATTATTAATTTATTACCTATTTATTTTGATTACCTACCAGTATAATATATTAATTATTAATACATATATTAATCATTTTGATGATCACAGTCTTGATTATTTTGATCAGTAATTCGGATTCCGCAGGCCTCGTGGCGCGCTGCTGTCGTCTTACTGATAATAAAATTAAACAGTGATCAAGGAAGTACTAATTTTCCGAATAAAAGTAAAATAATTAGAAGTAAAGTGTAATGAAAAGTGAAACACCAAACTAATAACGGATAAGAAACCAAACTACAACATTGGTAAAGAATATTCACGAATTTTGGTATCGTTCTACCATCACTCTTTCGTTGGTTATACAAACGTCCACTAGATGCCGCCCATTTTGTTCGGGAATCCGAATACATCAACTGCTATGACTAGCAATGTATCAGATATGTTTATTACCAATAGATCTGTTATTTTAATACTAATATCAATTATTTAGGTATTGATTATTTTGATTATTAATATATTAATTGGGTTAATTATTAATATACTAATTATTTTGATTAGCAATAAATCAGTTATTTTGGTTAGAAGTGTTCTGATTATTTTTAGTATTGATGTGTCAATGATTTCAATTATTATTGTTTTGATTACCGTCAATTGGGGTTACTTTACACACTTCATCACGTTTTTGAAACTTGAATATGCCTTCGCGACATGAAAATGAAGGGAAAGGTTGTCATGTTTGGTATCACTGGAAACAGGAATGTTGAGGGAGATTAACGAAAAACTGCACCTCATTGCGACTGAGGAAAGTTCTGCTCGGCTGAAAAAGTGTGTGAAGTTACACCGCGATGGGGGAACTTTACACACTCATAAGGAATGCACGTCAAATCGAAAAAGAAGTTCTGATTTCATAAAAATAAAAATCATAATGTTGAAATTAATCCTCCAGAGATAAATGTGCGAAAGTAAATCGTTCACGGCTTTCAGCAGCAGGTGGAAGAACGCGTTCAATTTAGGCTGATGAAACTACAAATTGGCCGACATCGTAATTCAAAATGAAGCAGTTTGATGGCGTTCAAATCGTCAGTGACTGCGCCCCAAACGAATATTTTTTAAATGTTTTTGGCTCCATACCCTCGTCAAACCTTCCTGAATAACATCCTTATTTTGCACCGTGTTCCCAGATCACAGACACGAAAATTGGCGAGCGTACATATAAAAAATCAGCTGATGTGTACATTTTCCCCAAGAGTGTAAAATAACCCCCGTCGATGGTATTTTGATTATTAATGTATCAATTATTTCGAATGTCCACGTATTGATGATTTATTTTCAAAAAATCGGTGTTTCTAGCGCCGTAAGCTGCGCTAGATGGTTTTTTTTTTGGATTTCCGAACAATATGGCCACCTGCAGGAGGGGAGGGGGTGCAATTTGTTACCCGTCGTCTGAAACTATTTTGGTGGCCATCTCGTTGACAAGTTCCTCCATTTCAGATATTTCGTCGCCTCGCCATCTTATTCGCATTTTCGAACACTCGGGGCCTGGCGTGACGTGAAAAAAACTCTCTTGTTTCGGGGCGCCGCGCTGCGAGTGTCGCGCAGTATTAATTAAACGCGAGTGGCGAACCAAAACAGAGCACCGGGGTGATGCGTGACAGCGCCCCGACAAAGTGTGTATTATGCTCGGTGACAAATGATCGGACCGAATTATGAAAGGAATAATGCGTTCATTTATCATCGAATCAGATCACATGCGGCTAGAAAGGCGACGCGACGCAACGCGGAATACACACAGAAGGGAGCGCCTGCACATTACAAGGTATACACTATACAGATATACACTTGCACACTAGACAACAATGGTGACAACGATTTCTCGCGGGACTACGTCGAGCATCATGGTTGACCGGTTGAAAGAAAATTAAAAAAGCGTCCTCCCCCCCCCCCCTCCCACCGGTCTTCGAAAAAATTCCGTTGGTTTCCCACCTGTATACGCGGAGGCTGGTTTGCGACCGATAGTGTCGCCTCGAATCGTATCCAGCGAAAATGAACTAGAAAAATGCATTACGGAATGTTGTTTAGACATTGTTGGGTATTTCTCTCTGAAGTGGATGTCCGTTGTATTGTTACCTGATCCCCCGGCCGGGGGGAAGGGAGAAGTTCGACGGGTTTGGCAAATTTTATGGTTTCTCCGGTCGCCGGATAGAGATGGAGTCGGCGGCCGGACCAATCACACGGGAGATGACCTGCGGCGTTCCTCAGGGATCAGTACTCGGACCTACCCTGTAGAACGTCGCCTTCAACGGGATGCTGAGGCTGGCACTACCGCCAGGCGTAAAGTTGATCTGTTACGCCGACGACACGCTGGTGGTGTGCCAGGCGGAGACAACAGCAGAAGTCACGCGACGAGTGAACCAGGCGTTAGAGATGCTGACCCACTGGATCGAGTCGGCGGGGCTGTGCTTAGCGGTTCAGAAGACAGAAGCGGTTTTGTTCACGACGCGACGCAAGTACAGCCCACCCACCTTTGTCCTTAAAGGTGTGGTGATTGAGTTCTGTACAGCCCTGAAGTACCTGGGGCTGTGGTTCGACGGGAAGTTGCATTTCCGAGAGCATTTCCGACGGACAGCTGAGAAGGCGGATTGAGTAGCCGGCCAGCTGTCTCGTCTGATGTCGAACCTAGGGGGGCCGAGAGAGCAGCGACGTAGGATGTACGTGAACGTCATCATGTCGGTCTTCCTATACGGGGCGCCAGTATTCGCCGACGCCATCGATATACCATACAGGAGAGCGGAGATGGAGAAGATCCAGCGAAAAGCCGCGATGAGGTATGTCAGTGCGTACCGCACTGTTTCTTCGGATGCAGTAGGCGTGTTAGCGCGTATACCGCCGATCGAACTCAAGGTCGGCGAAATTGCGGCGTTATACGGTGCGAAGAAGAGAGCGAAGACGAAACGGGAGGCACTTCGGGTCAAGCGAGTCATCCAGCAGGACACGCTTCGGAAGTAGAAGGACGCGCTCGCCCATTCGACCAAGGGCGAGTGGACCCGAGCGCTGATACGCGACCTCGACGGATGGGTAGAAAGAACGCACGGGACGCTTAACTTCCACTTTACCCAAGTATTGAGCGGCCACGGGTGTTTCGGCACATACCTACATCGGATGTCGATAGCGCCGAGCCCCGTGTGCGTGCACTGTGATCGAGGGGCGGAGGACACACCTTGGCACACCCTGTTCGAATGTGTGGCCTGGGAGCAGGAGAGGCGCGGGACGGCCACAACAGCGATCGATCCCGGCCGCGACGATGAAGAAGAAGACGACGACGTCGGCGTGATCAGCCGTCTCGCGCCGGACACCCTGGTTCCAGAGATGATGAAGAACGGAAGCAGTTGGAACCGGGTGTCGGCCTTTGTCTCGGCCATCATGAAGAAGAAGATGGAGACGGAGTGGTCGAGACAGAGGGCCGGCGATTCACCAAGCTCGGCCCACACCATCGAACAGGAGGAGAACTCTGTACCATCCTAGAGAAGAGCTGCTGCAGCTGCACTGCGGACCCACCGGCAGGGCTCACCCGTCGTCGTCACCTGCCTGCGTCGACACACGGACCAAGACGAGAAGGTGAGGGGTGAGTGAAGAGGGGCAGCGCGTCCGGCCGTGGGGGACCTGAAATTTCCAGGCGAGCGCTCTGGGAGTGCGGACCTCGGTCAGTAGGGAACCCCATGGTGGCCCTGGTAGGGCGCGCGCATCGTTCCGGCACGTAGGAATGAGGGCTCGGGCCGGGCCCCAAGGCGTCCCTCCGGTCACTGACGCGATGCTCGAAAGGGTAGTTCCTGTGGCCGGTGGTGCGGTGTCATAGGGGCCACTTCGGCATGCGTGCATCGCCATACGTTCCACCACACATATTTGTAACAGATGACAGAGGCGGACCTACGAGGAAAGGGGACAAGAGATAGAGCCTGTCATTTAAAAATCTCTATTTAGTATAGTTTTTTATTTTATTTTATTTAATACCTCACGGGGCGGCCACTTCGGCACCTGGCCAGTGGCTCCATGTGTTACATCTAATATATTTACATGCTTACATGTGAGTACATGTTCTTGTTTTATGTGGGGTCCCCTGTTTTGTTTACCCTAAGGTTTCCCACCGGGTACGACAGGAGACCCTTCATAATTAACTTCGACTTTGATTTGATTTCCGGCCAAACCATACCTCCCTTTATGGGCTTAACGAATTATGTATGTGCCTTGTCTTCCTTTCTGGCCAACCGGACTTCATCCCCTTATGGGGGAGGCGGCCCTTACAAACTTATTCTGTATTTTACATTTGCTGTGGTGTCTTCTCCCCCTGCTGCTGGAACTTGCGACAGCTACGTTGGGGGCTGCGACCAGTTCGTGCGCTGCCTCACTGCGGAGGAGGTGGAGTTTCTCTCGACACCCGACTTACTGGTACATGGCGAAATCTGGATTCTTTTACAGCGATAGCGCATGGACGTTCAGGGACTTTAGGGTCTAGGAGAAATAACCGCGGGGGAATTCAACGCGGAAAATTGAACGCAGTCAGATCACCGCGAGGTGAATTCCTCGTGGGTAAATTATTAATAATCGACAGACAAATACCCGGCAGGTAAATTAAACGCGGGAATAATGAACGGCAGGACAATTAATCGCATGACTACTTCCTGATTTTTCGTGATTCGCACAACGATAACAAATGCATCATCTCAAAAATTGATTCATTATAGAAAATACTGATGTCTGGAGGAGTCTTAGGAAGTTCGATGAAATGAGAAGTAAGGAGTCTTAGTTCTAGCGAGTCCTACAGAGTTTGAAACAAGTATAGAAGAATTTTAAAAAATCTTTATAAAGTTTTGAGAAGCCTTAATCCAGCCTAACGAAGTCATTGAAGATCGTTAACAAATTTTGAACATAGTGTCCATGTTGGAGTGTGAGTGAACTTGGTGAATTCTGTATTTAGAGTGTGCTTATTCGTACGTCCCGCCACACCAGGTCAGTAGTGATCGGTCGTCACTACTGTCTTGTGGACCCGACAGTACTCGGAAGGTAGTATTGAGGCGAGTACTATGTAGAGTTTGCGGAAGCTAGGCTCAGGCGATGATGTGCTTGCTCGGCTGATCTCCCGATCTTGAAGCCCTCAGGTGTACGCTGAGACCGAGTGTCCTCTTTATGGAGCGGGATCGTCAGGGCGATTCAACTCTGAAGGGTCTGCCCAGTGTGGAGAGTGAGCGCAGACATCCACCGTTGGTCTGGCGGCATGCTGGATCGGGGACAAGCAAACCTGGATTCGTCCAACTTTTCTCTTAATTTAGGATAATGGTACTGGAGGTAGTTAGGGACCTAAATACTCATTACTCGAAATTATTAAAGTATTTTATGTTATATCTGCTGTGCCTCCCCCCCCCCCTTCCGGGAGACATGTTACATATTACACTAGGAGAGTCTAAATGTTTTATTAATGACGATTGGATAGTTATAGCTAATCTTAGGGACCGCTTACCTTATCTCCTTACGATCAGAATTACAGGTACCTAAATAGCATCTGCCACGTCGAGGCAGGGTCCACCTACATTGCAGCGTGACCATCCTAGATTAAGTATCATGTAGAATTAGTTTAATATTTATCGTCTTTTTACTCTTAGTGTCATTTCTTTAGGACTTATCAGCGTTAGTGATAGATCAGTTTCTCTTCTACACCATACTCGAAATCATTGAAGTATTTTATGTTATATCCCCTAACCCCCTCCCCCGAATTCATTTTACATATTACACTGGGAGAGTCTTAATGTTTCATTAATGACGATTGGATAGTTTTGGCTAGTCTTAAGGACCGCTTACCATCTCCTTACCTCTTCGTCGGGAGGAAGGGGAGGTATAATTGATTGGTGTTGGGATAAAAGTTGAAAATTCTTCAAAAATTGCCCTAAATCGAAAACCCGCCGGAAACTGAAAAAATTGGATAGTATATTCTGAAGGGTATTTTCAGTTTGATCCTCAATAAAAAAACATTCAAAGAGGGAATCATTCAATACTCCAAATACATATCTCCTACTCTTCTACTGATTCAGTTACCATTTTGAGGGAATAAAAATGATTAAAATTTTCAGTAGAAGAGAAAGAAAGGAGGGGGTAACCTGTTCAATTTTTGACATTCTCAAATACCCCTCCCAGGACTGCTTCCTGGATCTGCCACTGCTTCTCGTATAAAATTCACGGTATGGCACACCCATTTATCATTCTAGTACCTACACATTTACAGGATGGCCAATTTCCTGGAAAAACTGAAAATCAGGGAAAAGTCACGGAACAGTCAGGGAATTTTCAAAAAATAAATTCCGAATAAAATTGCATGGTTTAGTAGCATCATGGTTCTGTTTTCTTTGCAACTTGAATCACGTACAAATAGTTATGTATCTGTAAGAAACTAAATAAAAAGAATTTTTTCCCCTGATGGTTGGTACCTATGTTTAGTCCCATGTGAGATTTTTGTTAACTGCCCATTAGTAGAATATGACAGTTCTAGAAATTGGGGGAAAAAATTGAATGACAACACTCATTGGACAATCTCGTTGAGAAAAATTTGAGAAGTGGATTTGGAAAAATCAGGGAAATTCATAATTGAAGAAAAGTGGCCATCCTGATTTATTTTTCTCTAATTTTTTTTATTCACCGTAAATATTATCATTGTTATTATTTTCGCTGCATTATTTTCATTAGCAGGATGACCATATTTCTGAAAATCCTGGAAGTTGAGGGAAAGTGAGGGAATTTTGAAATAAAATGGAAAAAGTCAGGGAATTTTGAAGAAAATTTTATAATGTGAAAGTATTGTACAATTTTCTCTATCAGACTCAATTGAATTGAACTTTTTTTTTTTTTTTTTTTTTTTTTCCTTCTTTCTTAATAATTTGTTTGTTACGAAAAAGTTGGAAAATGAAGTGGAAAAATCTGAAAATGTCAGGGAATTTTATCTTCGGAAAAAAGTGGACACCAAATTAAGTCCTAATTTTGCGGTGAATTTGACGGTGAACTACGTCACATTCGGTGATTTGTCCCACGATTAACTCGTCATACGGTTGTTTCCAGCGATGAATGGACTGCGTTTAATTTTCCGTAGTGAATTCACCAGAAGCGAAACTATATGAGGGTGTGGGGGGTTGAAACGATCCCCAATGACTTGGCAGTCGGCAAATTTTGAAACTATTCATTTGAATTTTTCATTTTTTACGTATGTTTGTTTGTTTGTTTTTTTTTTCAATTAAAAAATTTTTCGATTAAAAAATCAGCGAATTTTTATTCCCGAAGGATAGATTTCTCATCTTGTTTTCGAAAGCAAATGTCACAGTTCACGTATTCTTCTGAAACAGAACTTGGGAGACCATCTAGCAGATTGTTATTACCAGAGAGCGGATTTTTATGCGCTCAAAACAGGTGAAATATGCGCATATATATGCATCAAAAAAGTCCGAAATATGCGCGAAAAACGTAAAAATATGCGCTAACGATATGGGTGTTATTTTAAAGAGCGTGAAGAGCTGTACTTTGTTACGTAAAAAAAAAGAAAAATCAGTTGATCAAATCATTTATTTATAAGAAGAATTATTATAAAAAGAAATGAGTTTTTGTAATAATTTTAGTTGAAACAGATACCACGAATCCAAATGAAGGCGGGCTTTGCGAATTGAATTTTTTTGCAAAATTGATAGCATGAATCGGCGCTTAGAGCACTACAGTAAAAAGACGTCATTTTTTCCCCAGTGCTCTAGGGAAAGAATCTAAGAAATGTGTAATTTTTTCGAATTTTCAAGAAAGAAATATTGAAAACTAAGGAAATATATGCTAAAAATCAGGAAACTAAGAAAATATGCGCTTAAACGGTTAAATATGGGCCAGAAATGACAAAAATATGCAAAAATATGCTTTTATAGATAAAATATACCAAATATGCAAAAACAAATAGGGCTCATTTTGCTCAGAAAGGTTTGAAACGTGAATGTATCTTTCATATACCGTTTTTAACTCGATACAGACAAATATGCGATTTCATTAAAATCCTCTCCCTGGTTATTACACAAATATTTCAAATCTTTAAAATTAATGTGACCTAATACCCGGTGCCAGTGTTTTTTGTCTCTTGATATCGAAGTAAACATATTTGAGGCGACACTCTGACTATCTGAGTTAGTATTTTCATTATTAGCAACACAGCAATCTGATTTTACATTAGCCTTTTTTCTACCGTGCTGTAGATCTCATATAACTTATTATTTCGATAACCAATAGCAGTCAATTTCTTTTGCGGATTAAAAATTCTTGCTTTACCGTTAGCGAAAACGATTTTATATCCGGCCTTATCGATCTTACTAACATTTAAAAGATTACATAACATTCCTTCCATTCACAAAATACCTTATGATTATTATAACCTACGTCGAAATAAACTGGAACTGTTCCCATGTAATTTGAAAATACACATCTTCCATCGCCAAGCTTCACTGGAACTGTCTCCCGAAGTTCAACGTACTTTGAAAAGTATTCCTTGGAACACACTATGTGGTCCGTTGCCCCGCTGTCCAAATACCACTTTACAGTTTCAACAGGAACCTTATTGACATCTTCGTCGACTGTAGAATGCATCATTTTGACCATGAAAGTTTCCACATTTCGATCAGCATTGTTATTGGACACCCCTCTGCCTCTGCCGCGAAAATTTCGACTGTAGCTTCTATTGTAACCACGATTAAATCCACGACTTCTGCCGGAAAAACCTCTTCCACGGTTATTACTGTAACCTGAGCGCGGTGACGGAAACCAATACGAACATTGTTTTTGAATGTGGCCCGTTTTACCACACTTGTAACACTTTTTCTCGCTTGTAGCACCATTATCACTGTTTGTTTGTTTTGAACACGTTTGACTCTGTATTAGGTTCTACTTTGACACTTGTCAAATCCGGTTTACCGACGACATTAGACAGCTCTCTATAGGAAAGTAATTTGGATTTTACATATGCCAACAAGTTTTCATCTTTCGGTAACACATCAACTAGATCAATAATATGTGCTTTGCTTGGCGGTAATTTCATCAACAAATGTCTAAGTTCACTCTCCTTGTTCACTATCTCGCCGATCGAACGAAGTTTATTTACTGCCGAATCAAATTTACTTAGAAATTCAGTAGCACTTTCATTCTTCTCGTCGTACTTCAATTCAAACAACTCTTGTTGGGCCAAAATTTGTAAACTTTCGTTTTTTCTTGCATAAATTGAATCCAAAATTGAAATCATACTTTTAGCCGTCGTTTCATTACATATGATGTCGAACTGCGAATCGGACAACTACTGAGTACTGACTATGTAAGTTCGTGCTTTACAATCCGCCTTCATCTCGTCTTTATCGGACTTCTCCGTTGGAGCTTTAACTAGTGCACCAGCACGCTCCTTCCATTCCAGGAAAAGTTTTAATCTACACTTCCATCGATTATAATTAGAACCACTGAACGTGGGTAACATGACACCGTCCTTTTCCATCATTAACGATAGACAACACAGGCACGAATCGACACAACTATTCCAACACTATGCGCAGTGTATTTAACGCATAAAATTCACATCTTCAACGATCACTTCCATTTTTTTTCTCTTTTTCTTCTGCACCGACTAACTTTAAATCTTCAATTGACATTAGGTGCATAAACATTTAAAAACTTTTTACATTTTGAACTTCAAAAAGTTTCTCAACCACGAACTGCTTCCACGACAGAAACAACGGCTTTCAGCAGAAGATAAAACGTAACTGTATTCATAGATAAATAACTAGCTGAATTACCCGTCCTTCGGACGGGCTCAAACATATGCATTAGTACATATGAAACGAAATAACATGTAAATTCCCATACAGAAAAAAAAACAGGCGTTTGGAAAAAAATAAAGAAAATGAAACATGACATTGTTTTTTCCTAAAATGGATAAGCTTTGTAATCTTTGTAAATTAAATAGAATTGCCCATTCTTCTCTATCTCCAAAATGAGATATGATCGAATTATCCTGTACATTTCACGTTCTCAATAGAAGTACTGAGCGGTACTTTTGCCCAAACATATGCAATAGTATGAAACGAAATTACATGTAAATTCCTATATAGAAATAAACAGGCTTACACTTATACGTTTTGATAATTTTCTTTAATGAAAGAAAATGAAGCATGAAATTGTTTTTTCATAAATGGGTAAGCTTCGTATTCTTTGAAAATTAAATCGGATTACCCGTTCTTCTCTATCTAAAAAATAAGAAGTGATCAAATTATCCTGTACACATTTCACGACCTCAATAGAAGTACTGAGGGTGTTTTTGTTCATTGTCACGCCCTGCTTCAACAGTAATAAATATTACCTATACTGAGGGTGTTTTTGTTCATTGTCACGCCCTGCTTCAACAGTAATAAATATTACCTATCATAAAGAACTTATTACTACTTGTGACAGTTACTTTTGAGTTTTAAGCATTTTTGGATTTTTGGTGAATTTTTTCCCAAAAGTTTTCAAAACCCAAGATTGAGTGCTGCTGATTCTCCAGCAGTTCACTATAAAATATCCTCGCAAATTACACTGAGGCCTTCTAGTTGTTCAAAATTCCAGGTGGAATTTTCTCGATCCGAACAACTTTTATATTAATTGGCAACGACCCACAATTGATACGAAATTTCTATACCCACAATTGGTAAGTAGATATAATAAATCAAATGAAAAATGATGTAGTTTACTTAAGTAAACATTTCAAATTTATTTTAAAAACAAGTCGACTCGTCTTATTTGACTTTTTTAAGTATTTTAAAAACACATTAAAGTCGAGTAAATTCACAGTACCAATAATCGGTCTGAAAAAAGGTAGTACCAATTGTGGTTCGGGCTAAAGTTTGATTAGAAACAGTAACTGAAAAAACGTGAAATTTGGTCTTATGAGTTAAAGTATTACTTGTACTACACTTTTCATTCGATTACCCGATCATTCACTTTGATTTTTCGCGATTTTTGCAAACTTTCCCCCCCCCCCATTTTTTGAATTCCTTCATTCTTTCCGCAAACACATATATGTGGACCGAAATCGAAAACTCAAGCGGAAGAATGTTCCCTAGACTCTCCTCTACACAACCATATATAATACGTTGAGAAACTATTAATTTAAAGTACTTATCGATCGTTTTTCACAGAATTGATATTTCACACACATGAAAAATAAGGCATGTTTTGATAACAACTTAAAAAAAAAAAAAATCCATCACAACAAACACATTGAGTTATAAACTTGAAACCAACATGGATAGTGTAAAACATGTTGGTCCTTCGAATGGAAGAGGTTTCACGGTTGTCCAATGCCTCGATCTAGCGAGAAAACGCGTTTTCAAAAAAAGGACACAATTGATGCTAGGCTCAGAATAGGTAGCTTACCTTACTATTATATTATTTTTAATAAAATATTTCAGAATAGACCTCCGAGGATAAAAGTTCGAATGGTGATGGTCTACATTATAACCTATTCGACGCTGGCGCTTCTATAATTTGCACAGTCCCAGTCAGAGGCTTTCAAAAACATTAATTATTGATAACAACTTTGATAACAGTTTGTATGTTTGTGTCACAGGTCGCGCTATACGTTCTTCTTATCATTGTATACAGTACGATTGTAATTTCGCACTTTGAAAATGCCTAGCCGGTATACTTATCACCTAAATCTCTTTAATCTCTTCAATAAATGAAAATTGAAGCAAAAAAGTATTTGCAAAATAAAAGTTTGATAGAAAAAAAAAAAAAAAAAAAAAAACACTAAAAGATACGACGCTATAGTGCTTCTACAGTTTGCACAGTCCCAGTCAGAGGCTCTCAAAAACATTAAAGATATCGGCTTTGATAACAGTTTGTACATTTATGTCACAGGTACACCGCTATAATATGTATATTCTCCTTATCATTGTATAATAACAAACGCACTAAAAGATACGACGCTAGCGCTTCTACAATTTGCCCAGTCCTAGTCAGATGAAATAAATACAAGTATTATTTGTAAAATATAAAAGTTCGATAGTAAAAAAACGCAACATGAAACATCTACTTACATCTCTTCAATCTTCTCAGGAAATGAAAAATGAAGCAAAAAAATGTTTGTAAAATGAAAGATCTATAGTAAAAAAACGCAACATGAACTGAGTTTTGAACTTAGTATATCTGTCTCCCAACCGGATGCGCAATCAGTTACCCTAGTTACCCGCAGAAAAGTCACCCATTTGCAACCGTCACTTGGACGCTGTTAAGCGCAAGGGAACCAGCTGACATTTGTAAGCAGAATGATTTATTAGTATAATTTAAATTAATTTAAATAAATTTTTTATTATATTTACTTTATGAATTAAATTAGGATTATTCCCATTTGTTTTTTTGAATGAAATCTTTAAATAAAAATATTAATTAAATAAATTTATTTTTATTAAACATTATTTTAAAAATTCCTTAATAAATTTTAACCTTAATAATAATTTAGTAATTATTAACTCAATTAATATTTTTATTTCAATTAACTTTTTTCCCCCAACATTTTCTTGGATTAAATGGAATACAACGACGATATATTACATTATTTGATTACTTTATTTTATGAAATATTTTATCATCAATTGGTTCAATCATATCCCCTACCGTATGCGTCCTCGCTCTGGCTTTCAGGTTTTTATATGTACATTTTTCATTTTCGAACGCCAACAGAGTCAGCAGGTAGCGTTATGTTGTTTTGTGACACCGTCTTATCCGTAAATGCTATGTCACATAGTTTCTACATGGCTCGTGAACTTCGAATCATGTGTTCTCAAAAAACAGATTTCACTGGTTGGTTCTCTTATGCTTAACAGCGTCCAGTTACCCTCAGATTACCCAGAAACCTGTCAGTTACCCTTGGTTGCCTTTCAGTTACTTGGGTAACTGGCGGGATTCTGCGCATTAAAAAGTCAGTACGCTTTACGTCACAGTTATCAAAAAATTTTCACGCCATAAGCCTGCTAGGGAATAGATGAGACATTTTTAAAAAGATTTCCTTCAGTAATACCTGAGAACACTGGTGAGAAAAATCGAGACTTGTCTTTATATATTACATTAATCTTATTAATAAATGAAAAATGAAGCAAAAAAGTATTTGTAAAATGAAAACTCGATAATAAAAAAACGACACATGGCCTAAGTTTTGAACACATGAAGCCCTACAAAAGGATTTGTGAAGTAAAAGTTCAATAATAAAAAAACGCAACATGGCCTGATCAACCGCAGTATGTACACTGAGACGCTTTTAAATGAAAGAAACCCTGATCGTTCTATATTCACGATGTGTTATATGTTGTCACACTGATCACTCTAACACGCGTTTCCAATGACGGGGTAAGCGGGCGGAACACTCACACATAGACACAGATGCAAAACGACTTTAAAACTTAATTACAGCTTACTGAATGCACTTCTCTGCAATGTTTTTTTTTTTAAAAAAAAAAACCTCCTAGGCAACCCAAGCTTTCATTTGAGACATTTTTCAAAAGAATCTGTTCAGCCTATCGAGCGTGATGGCATTTCATCGACTCATTTATAATATAGATAAATGGTAACAGATTATAAAAACGTAACAGTGTTGCCACGGCATCTTAACATTTCTATGAAAAAATCAGCAAATTTTTACTTTTTTTAAAATTTTGTCGACGAATTTTTAGTTTTCAAAAAATATTTGGTTGCAAATTTTTCTTCTCCACCTCCCCAAACTGAAAGTCAAATTTCGTTTCTGAAAATGAAGTACCCTGAACTCCTGTCAGAGGCTAGTCAGTCAAAAGCCGAAGGTTTCAAGCTGAGTATTGAACGTTATCTGGAAGGATGAAACAAAACTGAAATACGGAAGATATTTCGAAAATCTGAAAGACGGTAGCAAACGTTTAATTTCAAATTTTAATGACTATTCTGTTTTTACTAGATTCTCTGTTTGACCTAGAGCCTGAAATTTGAGATAGTTGAACATTTTATTAAAATCTAAAAGTTGAAAGCAAAAGACTTATTTTCCAACATCACAAGCTGAATCCGATTGCAAATGTTCTATTGTTTAATTTACGGGCTTTGGTCCTGGTGAATATAGGAGGGAAATTTCCCTACGGGCAAAATACCGCCGGGCGGAACGCGGGAGATAATGTGAGACCGATGAAACCGCGCGATTTTTCAACTTACCAGAAAACGCGTGTTTTTCAACTTCCTAGAAAACGCGCGATTTTCAACTTCCTAGAAAACGCGCGATTTTCAACTTATTAAAAAACGCCAAGTAACCAAGCGTTCTTTATATGAGAGCGTTTATGTGACGTTTGTAAAACGCCTCTTTTCTAATAAATTTAAAAACGCTCCTTCCGATTGTTTCTTTAAAAAACGCCCTCACAAATAATTTTCAAAAGCGCTTCTTTTCAGTACTTTTTAAGAAAAAATAATTGAATAGAAATTAAATATGCAAAAATTATATTAAATATTAATAGGAAAACAAATTGATTAAAAAATAATAAATAAAAATAAGCATAGGAACACACATCGTTTCAAAAATGTAGGTAAACATTTTTCATAAACTAGTCAACCATAAAACAACTAAAATGTCCATTACAACAATGATAAAAAGTGTTAAGAATTGAAAACGACGAAGAAATAAACATTGTGCATTATAAATTTTAATACTTATACAGTGACGCATTCATTTTTCTCTTCTTCTAATTTTAAACATAAGAAAACTGCAATAAATATTAAATGAAGAGTGGTAATGATAAAAAGAAATGTCAGGTGTATTTAATATACTATAAATTGCGTGTATCAGTGTTCGGAATTGAAATTGGAAAGTATAAATGAATCTTTTAAAATTAGAATTTTAAAAAAATACAGCATTACAGCGTCCTAATATTACCAGTACGCTGCTCCAATGACGATTGACTTGACACCACTTCATGTTGTTCATCACTGTTTTCAAGGTTCTTTTTGGCGGCTGAAAAGAAAAAAATGAATGAATGAATGAACAATTTAAAAATTGTGTTGCACCTCCTGCTTCCTTTCTCTCTTCTAGCTTTTTCGC
This sequence comes from Acanthococcus lagerstroemiae, assembly GCA_031841125.1. NCBI lineage: Eukaryota > Metazoa > Arthropoda > Insecta > Hemiptera > Eriococcidae > Acanthococcus > Acanthococcus lagerstroemiae. The sequence goes on along the minus strand of CM063113.1, from coordinate 27,150,460 downwards.
CCTGGTTATCGCATTCTGCCAGTACTTCAGCCAGTTGGCTACATCTTGCTCCAAGCCAGAATGAAAGTTGTACTCTTACTGTAAGAAGACGATTGTGTCGCTCTGTCCGAAAATATAGTCCGCTCAGTATAAGTTGACGCTCGTATAGTTTCGTATCAAGTTGTCAGGTTTACTCAAACTAAAACACTCCTGTTTTACCAGGTAGGCGCGTCACCCTGGTTAATTATATGCGGAAGGGTTAATTTAACTCACCTGTACGCAAGCAATAGCGTTGGTCGACTCCGAGCAGGAGCAAATTAAATGAGTTGGTTCATGAAAAAAGCAGTTCGCGAAATTATTCCGAGCAAAAACTATCTGCTCACTGCTCTGTAATTCTGGTTCAAGTTTAACTGTGTAATACATAAGCTTCTGCCAGAAAGGTCCTCATTTGTAAAAGGATTCAGCTGAATTTGAATGAATCGCAGGGTATAATAGAGTAATGCATGGTTCATACTATTGAGAAAGAGGAGTTTCCTGCTGTATCTGTCCTAAGACAGCTAGAACCGTGTGTATTTCAACGCACAGAATTCTGCATGTACATCATCAAATGGAAGGATCAGATTTATGATTGTTGAGAGAAAGAGAACAGCGTAGATATGAGTAACACTCAGGTTCTGTATTTCAACAAGCGATATCGCAGTATTTCGTCTTCACAGATATCTGGCAACGTTATATTCACAGATTTCTTTTTAGGTCACTCAGTTTTTTCTTCTCCCACAATACATATATTATGAATCAACGTTACACACTTTTTATTTTTTTGATATACCGTTCAAAAACAAAAGGTTTTCGTTGGTGTACCTAGACCAGCTACATAATCCAAGATCTCATGGTCAGTGATAATTATTCTCAATTACAAAAAGTCAAAAACCTTATAGCAAAATTTTTAGTGTTAAAAACGCTATGAAACCCGACCATCTTGGTTAAATTTGTTCCATATGTTCAATTTCAGATTTCTTCTACCATAACACTCAGCGAAAAATGTACCAAACTACAAAGTACAAACTTTTATAAGAAGTCTTAGTCAGGATACCCCTACAAACACAATATCTTCTTTCGATCTTGGTACAAATCAGTTGTTCTATGTTCTATTCGTTATTCGTGAACCGAGCAAGGAATAGTTGATCTCGAACCTGATCGCTGCGACACTTCTCTCTTTACTGATAAAGAACAATCCGGAGCAACATATTGGAGCAGTGAGCAGATTAAAAACCCTAGTTCGCTAAAAGAGCAAGAGTAGTTGGAGTTGGTTCAGCAAATGAGCAAGGAATTGCCATTCCTATACACGCAATGACGATCAGGGTTGGAACCATTCATTCTAGGCGGTATATAAACCAGATTTTGTTTCATGTTTTTATCTCATTTCTATGCCGAAGTATGTAATTTAGAACTCTTTTTACAAACGGCAGTTTCCTAGACTCCCACTATTTCTATACCACTTCTATGTAACGAATTAACAGGACGAATCTGAATGTGGGAGGTGTTGTTATTCAAAATATGCAAACTGAAGATCCCTGAAACACACAAGTTCTTCAGCGTTGCAGGACAAAATACGAGTGTCAACTTATACAGGGCGATATTATGTACGTGCTCTTAGAAATCAATTTTCTCTCTAATTCGTACTCACTATAATGAATCGACATTGCAATCTAATATCGCACTTACTTACACATTTTAAAGATATTGTACGTATTATACATAGGTAGTTCTTACCGTGTTCGTTCTGAGAATCATCCTCCATATGGTTATTCAAATGATATGCATCACAGAATAATACATGGAAACTTAAATAAACCACAACTGTCGTTTTTCGTTTCACAATTTCAGCATTTCAGGCTACAAGTCACAGCCTCACATATAACCAGTAACGGTTTCACGTTGTCAATAATTTAATCTGCGCGCGCAGATGTATGTGGAAAACGTCACGAAATTATAATAATTCGGGCGTTTTCAAACCTGTTCCTATTCGCGCATATAATACCATGAGCGCAAAACGTACGATCTCCTATGTATAACAATTACAGAAAACGCTCTCTTTCTTAAAAAAAGGGGCATTTTAGTGATATGAGTGAATACGCGCGCTGAACATTTCTTATGAATCTGCGCGTAAATTAAGAACTGATGAAACGCCCGGCAAATTTTCCCATCTTTACTTCTCTAAAACGCCCATTTTTGTAACATGAAGAAATTCGCACGTTGAATGTTTTCAAAAAGCAACGGCTAATGCGCGCGTAAATAAAAAGTTGTTAAAACTGCCAGTAAAATTTTCAAGGTTCTAAGTGATTTTCTAGTTAAAACGCCCCTTTGTTTCAAAAACGCGCTCTTCGAAGGCGGAGTTTTGTCAGCAGGGTTAGTCTGGAAGAAAAGTCAAAACTCCATGGGGTTTTCCCATAAAAACGAAAAGGAGCTTGTGGTACGGATTCCCCTAATCCGATCGACCTAAAACTGTAGGTTTTCTGTTTTATTTTTTATTATTATTTTTTTCTTGATTTTATTGGAACCAGTTTAGAAGACGAGTCTGAGGAAATTCAGAAAAAAAAGATCACCACGAGTAAATAACGGCCATCTTAATGTGTAAAGGAGGTTGTGTTCCTTTCGAGTGCTTCTAACATCCTTCCACCTTACCCTCCCAGACTAGGGTATGCTCATGTGCGCAAATGTGAGTGCTCGGAAGATAAGGTTCCAATCTACATTTGCAGGGACGAAACTTTCAATAATTTGGCAGTCAACAAATTTTGAAACTGTTCATTTGAATTTTTCATTTCCTATGAACGTATGTTTGTTTGTTTGTTTATTTATTTATTTATTTATTTATTTTCAATTAAATAATATCTTGATTAAAAAATCGGCAAATTTTCAAATTTTCAAAAAATGTTGTTGGCGAATTTTTAGTTTTTAGAAAATATTTGTCGGCAAATTTTCCTTCTTCAACCCCCCCCCCCCCCAACTGAAACTCAAGTTTCGTCTCTGTACTTCACCGACTGTTAACTGTACGGGTCCCGGGACTTTATCTGTCAGAATTTCAGAAATATGGGCCCCTTTTCTCATCGACGTGTCAAGTCCGAGCGTTAATCCCGGCCAGACTAAGATTTAATTTGATCTCACTTGGATCCAATGCCTTGGTTTCCTGTTTCATTCGAAACTGCATCGAACTAACGAAATAAGACGGAAGTTCAACAACCATTCCAAGAGTGCGTCATGTGGTGCACCTCTTAAGACTGCAGCTCCAGTAATTTACGTGTACAAAGTACAAACTGAAAGAACCAGGCGAAATAGGTAACCCAACTTCATCTTCGCTGATTCGTTTCAAGTTGTAAACAAAGGAGAGGCATTCGCGAGACACGGCTAACGATCATTTTTGCTGCCGAAGGTTAGACACGGAGTCTGCATTGTTTAACTTTCGTATTATAAAGTTCTAAAAGCTAAAGAAGTTTAAATGCTAAAAGGTGAAAAGGGTATTACAGTGGAAACCCGTGCCATTGTCGCCTGTTCCTGATCGTTAATCGAATGGCTCGACCGTCGGACTCGCCGACTCGTCTCCTCGTGGGCATCCGTTCCGAATCCAGCGGCACCGCGACTAACACCTTACACCTTGTCGCCGCCACAATAAAGGTGCGCGTTGGCATTTCCCTTGCCAGAAATCATTTCCGTTCATGAAAAAAGAGAGAGAGAAAAGGGATTAAGGTCGTTTAGAAGCGTAAAAAATTCATTGCGGCCTTGCCCGTTGAATCGGCTGGAGGTACATCGAAAATCGATACCAACACGTACGATCGCCTTTCGGAATTTTTTATTACTCGGTTATTAGGATTTTAAGGCCGTCGAGTTCTGGTGTTTTGCAGTTTACAACGTCTTTATTGTTCGCGTGTGTTGTAGTTCCACGTTTTCCTCATAGGTTTTCCTTACAGCAGTGAACAGTCGGCGTGAATCAACGCAAAATGGGAATTTAGGGGTAGAAAAGGTAATGGGAGTTTTTGCGAAAAATTAACGAGGGCGATGTCAGTCTGTAGCGTGACCACATTTTCAATGACGGCGTTAGCGTTCGCGGGATCTTATATGCCAAATATTACTAGCAAAGCCTTTTCTGTTGCAAAAAAAAAGAGCACAAACGCGGAGTGGACTCAACTCCCCCCTCCCCTTCCGGACATCAAAATTTTCGCATGAATACCAAGACGGAACAAGAGGAAAGGAAATATGAGCACAAGCGCCGAATGGACCTTTGACCCCCTCCCCCTTTCTTTACATTATAATCTTCGAATTTTGTCGCATGAGTACCAAGACGGAACAAGAAGACATAAAATGGTCAATTAAAGCAGGGATGGGCATAATCGGGGAACTCGAAGATTTATATCCAGAATCCAAAATCCTGGTGAAAACCCGATTTGAATTCAAAGTCTCAAATCCTTTTTAGACAAGAATTTCAAATCCAAAATCCTGAATCCTCTCAATTTTCAGAAAAATTGGGATTTTAAACCCAAAATCCAATAATCTGAATTGTTACTTCTACATTTCATGAACTCAGCAGTAAGCACTCACGCAATCCTCAGTCTACTATTGGCTGAGGACGTTCGTATACAGTTTCTGTTGTCTGTAGCTCAGCGCTAAAATGCTAATTTTGTAATCAATAAAAGAGAGAAATTTTTAGGACTTTGCGTTCAACGTTCTAACTTCATGCGTACTAACAGGCAGGGACTAAAAGCTAGCCGAAAGTCGAAAGTAAAAGCCGAATCTCTTTCGATTTTTCCCCATAGCGAAAAAGTATTACTACTGATAATGAGAATTGCCAAAAATCAACTTCTCCGAGTCCTAGGCTCCCCAACGCACCGAAGTTCTAGGCAATCGGGGAGGAGGAGGAAGAGAGTAATAATATTGTAAAAACTGCCCGAAAATCCGGAAGTCAAAAGCTGGAAAGCCGAAAGCCGAACGATTGGGGCCTGAAAGCTAAAGCCGAAAGTCAAAAACTGATTAAATTCGAAGTCGAAAGCGAAAGCTTTATTATCGTTCGGCTGTCAGTCCCTGCTGACAGGTGACCAAATGAGCTTCCTTCGTGTTCGCAGAATACGACAACAAAAATAATGTAAAACTATCAATATACTCGTAGTATAAGGATTTTCAAGTATAAATTAAGTTAATGGTAATTGTTAAAATTGATCGCAGCGCGGCGCTGCAAGCACCCTATTTGGATTTAGATTTGACTTATTTTTGGAATCATCAAAATGTAAATTCTTTACTAATAATTAGGAGTTGAATCTGAAATCCGAAATCCTTTTTGAAAAAGGATTTGAATCCGAGATCGAAAATCAGGATTTTTGGTAATTTAGATATAAAAGACCTGAGGATTTCAATTCTGCCCAACCATGAAGTAAAGTCAACTGTTTTGCATTTAAATATTGTTGGACACCTGTTGAAGTTTCAGCTTCTGGAGCAAAACCAAAATCAATAGTATTTTTCAATGGTTTTCTTTTTTTAGACGCTTAATGCCTTGAGACGATAAATTCGTACATGTTTTGAATATAAATTACAGTATTTTAACCGTTTAAGGTTTTTCAGTCAAGTGAAGTGGATCCGTATAGTGGCATTAATTTGGCATCCGTTTCATATTGTAAGGTTGCGGTGACTTCCTTACCTAGCTTTTTATATTATAGTATTCTTGGTACGGATCTCTCGATGCACTGCCCGACCGAAGCGCTCTCTCTCTTTCTCCCCTCCCCCTCTCCCTCCGTCCCTTTCTCTCTCCGGACACCAATACATTTCCTTTTTTTTTCTATTTTCAGTCCTCCTGAACTACTTTTTGCTATAGATCTTTCGTCACCCGCAAAAACGTCCTCTCTTTTTTTCCTTATCCACGAGCTCCGGCCAGGCAGTCATCACAGTTCGTAAGGCTGCCTTTAGTTGGGGAAATAACCAAAAGTCGCAGATGGCGAAGTCAGGACTATATGGGGGTGGGGGGTGAGGGTAAATTGTGATTTTTTTAGAAGTCATCACCGCGGCGCAGATGTTTTTCTCCTCCTTACCGGCGGCGGAATACGCGAAAACATTCGATAAATGGCAAGAACGAATGGACGCCTGTATATAGCCATGAATGGCGCTTATTTTGAAAAAGATATTCGTGTACTTAATGAAAATGATGATTAATAACAAATTTTGTAATCATGTGCTTTTTTTCCTTCTTTAAAAAAATCTTTAAAAAACCTGTAGGGGTCAATGCATATGGTTTTTTTCAAATTGGTCTGGAACAGCGAGTTTTCAATCAAATGAGCTCGGCGTGGTCTCAGTCGATAGCTAATGAACCAAAGTATCCCCCTACTGCGTTGAAACGCCGATAGGTAGCGTTGGTGGGCCGTACGAATTTTAGTCTCAGTTACTTAGCGACAACCCATGTAATTTTCACTCGCGCATTAGGTACTCGATTTCTCATTGAAGAGAAAATGGGATAAATGAGCATTTGTCACGAAAAATTGTGATAAAATTTATTTACTGTGTAGAACATTCAAGTATATTTCATATTATTAGGCCTGGCCCCTGAGTGAGGCCTGTTCCTTTCCTTAGCGTGAGGCCTTATGTGGGGACATACTTTAGCTGCCTGTTACGCCACCTCTGCCCTTTTCGGTCGAAAAGGAGGGCACACCGGCAGAGCTCGGTCCGCCCTTACCGTTCACCTGCGACCATGAAGTTTAATTTCCCTCAACACGGTGCATAGGGGCGGCTCGAGGAACCCGTCAGTCAATTTTCGACCTTGTTCGTAAAACTAGCACCATGCCAGACTCCAACCTACAATTCAAATTCTGCTCGCTGACTCGACTTTTTTGCAACCGAATAATTAGAATTCACCTTCGGCGGTCGAGGTTTGCCGGTTCGCGTTCCTTATTCCGTCGTGCGAGTAGAGTGAAGGGGCTTACTGACCACCTTGGCTCGACACGTACCCTTTACGCTGCGACACGGTGTCGGCGCTCGAAATAAGACCAATATAAATTACCCGCTCACCGTTAAAGATAGAGCGAATAATTTAAAAAACACCGTAGGGGGCGCAAAACCATAAAATATGTTGCAGCTCGAGAATACAAATTAAGTTTGCGGTCCGAGATACGAGACCGCGAAGATGGTGTCAGCATTTTGAAAAATTTTCGCGCATAATTTCGCGGCGGGCGGGTTCCCGCCGACGTTGCGGTTCCGAGGGCGGAAAAATAATCGAAATTCGAAAATACGGTCGCCCAATTTCGTATACTCGAATTATTATTATTCTTATCGTTTATTACTACAAGATACCTTTTCAAAGATACCGATATCGAAGATTACGTAAATACGATTTTGTTTTAATTTATTCATAAATTCGTCGACCCGGAGTGTAGGATTCGCGTTAAGGGAGGCGGGTGGCGGTCTCGATTTGTTCATTGGGAGGGAGCAGGGTTGAATTAGCCCGGTGAAAAGTTTCGGTAGCCGAGAGGATGGTGTATTATATCGCAGCGACGGCAGCATGAGGAATATTAAACTGGCGACGAGAGGTTCAGTTTCGTTTTTCTCTGGTAAACTAATTATTTGTTAGCTCGCTGAAAGCGGAGAGTGAAATTTGAATTTCAATTTTATTTTCGCCGAGAAGACGTGAATTTTAAAGCTGATTGTTATTTATGGCTTCGAAAGCGTTAACCCGCGATTTGCGGGCGCAAGTTTTGGGTCGCATTATCGTAATCTTCGTTTTCGCGGCTGCGGGCGTTTTTGTTTGGTTTAGCCGGATTTGGTTCGGGGGATGCGCGGCAGCTCACTGAGGGCTCCGTGGGGATTCGCTATTTTCACATGCGACATCACGTTCGACGTGTCACTCGAAAAGTACATAGAATAGTGGCGGGGAAGTCGAATACGGTAAGACTCGGGATTCTAGTTCTCACACCTCAGAAATGCCAACGATTGCTCCTTGTCACCATTTTGGAGTTATTTATGGTACTTTAACCCAATTTTTTTCATTTTGGACCAATTTTCGCAGCTCGTACATATTTATCGGTACTTATGTAAGTAGAAGTAGCGTTTTTTTAGCTTCTTGTTCCTCGCGGAGGGAACGTACAGTACAAATCTAAAATGCAATGATGTTTCCATCGAGTGACCACTTTGCTGCTGTCCAGCAGAGTCATGACTAGGTGGTGTGGACGGTCAGATAATTTCTGTCTGTATATTTCTCTCCTGCTTGAAATACAATCTTCGATTCTCGGTATCCCTACATCACAGAGTGGATTGAAACTATGGGGAGGAGGGGTGAAACTCCCCCAATAATTTGGTAATCGGCAAATTTTGAAACTGTTCATTTGAATTTTTCATTTTCTAAGAATGTAAGTTTGCTTGTTTTTGTTGTTCAATTACAAAATATTTTGATTAAAAAAATAATCAGCAAATTTTCAAATTAAAAAAAATTTTGTCTACGAATTTTTAGTTTTCAATAAATATGTGTCGGCAAATTTTCCTTCTCCACCCCTTCCCTTAAACTGAAAATCAAGTTTCACCTCAGCCCAAATGTCTCTTTTTACCCCTTTTCTGATCAGTCTCCTTAGTTCACACAACTCGATCTGACCATGCCGGTTTACGTTGGTCTTGCTCATAATCTCAGTTTTCCTAATTATGAGATTTTCCATTTCCTCGCTAATTTTGTTGTTTGTTGTGCACCTAGCTTTCCTTTCCCTAACTTACGTAACTACCTCTCTGATGGAATCTTCCATCCGGTTATAGTCCTCTTGCAAGTTGGGGAGGTTCTGCTCTCAGCCTCATCAAATTTTGCTCCTTTGCTCCCCCTTTGTTTTTGCCCTTAGTACTCTTGGAGCCGAGAACAATTTTCACTCTGGCGCTAGCTACTCTATGGTCCGATGAGGGGTGACCAGTTTCTGAAAAGCCGGGAAAAGTCAGGAAATTTTGGAAGAAAATCGAAAAATTCAGGGAATTTTGAAGAAAATTTTATGATGTGAAAGTATTGTACTATTTTCTCTGTCAGACTCAATTGAACATTTTTTTTTCTAATAATTTATTTGTTATGAAAAAGTTGGAAAATGAACTGGAAAAATCTGAAGAAAAAAAATTGGATAAGACAGGGAGTTTTGTTGTGGAGAAAACTAGCCACCCTGATAAATTGGTTTAGGATTTCTTATTTCCTAATTATTCTTAAAGAAAACAGATAGAAGCTTTTGAAATGTGGTGTTATTGGAGAATGTTGGAAATGAAATAGACAGAGAAGATCAGGAATGAGGAAGTATCCAGGCGAATAGAAGGAAAAAGAGAAATTTGTAATATAGTCGTGAGGAGAATGTAACACCAAAGATTGGTATTCGATGTATATGTTTTCACTCGATACGAAGGTTCGATGTTTTGATTAAATGAAAGTAGAAAAATTAGGTAGAACCGACTCTACGCTCTTTTACACGTAATCCATAACACCATACACGTCACGTAGATATATTTATAATAAAGTCAGATCCCCGAACGCTTTCTGAAATGTAAATAAGTTGATGATACCTGATGAGGGTCAAAACAAAGCTGGTCCAGAATTCGAATATAAACTCTAGTTCATGGGCTAGTAGGGCAAATTCGAGAAAGATTCAAAGCAGAGTTGAAGCAGACCGAGGCTCACGGAAGCTCGCCAAGATCAGCTTACGCTCTCGTTAAGACCGCTAGTGGTCCTGTGCCGTACCCCTCGCTTGGCGGACCCGCGTTGCTAAAGTCAATGTGTGTTTTTCTGTCGTAATGCGTGGTACCGTTTTAATGTTGAATCATCGTTGCTGTGTACTCGAATTGTAACGAAGGCTGGAAGCACTCGATCGGCACCAGCCCAAAAACTCGCGTTACAGAGAAGAATTAAAAAACATCCCGAGATATTATTATTATCGTTTGAGGGACTGGCTGAAGGAAAGAACTGGAAAGGAAGGCAAAGAATAAGTTATGAAGAGCAGATAATAAAGGATACAAAGTATAAATCCTTCTCAGAGATGAAAAGATTAGTGCAGGAGAGAAAAACGGTCGACAGACTAAAGAATATAACAATTTTATTCTTAAATCATTGGCAAGCAGTATCCGGTTTCGTTCATTGTTTTGCCTTTTGGGGAGCCCCGAATCCATTCTTTTTTTTTTTTAGATTTCTGTTTTTCTAATTTGCTCTCCACCCGAGTCCTGGAATCCGCCCTTTCGACCATTACTTCAGAGACATCGGGGAGGCTGTTAGGGCTGTCTTAACCCTCTTCCCTTCTGGTCAAAAAACCGGCCTAGGTCGAAAATTCTGTCACTTTGCTACGTGGGCTCGAACCCGGGACCTCCGGATTCTGAGGCCAACGCGCTATCCACTCGGTCAACCAGATTTCTAAAGGTTACTATTTTTAAATTTTGCCCCAAAGCCAGGTTAATAAGTTGTTTCCTATTCTCGTTAATGTTCCCCCTTCTGTATTCCCCCAGACTTTGAGACTTCGGCACGTCCCCTCAACCCTAGTACTCCAATCGCCCATGACTATTATGAGATACCCCTTCCTTTTTCAATGTTTCTTCTACACAGATATAAAACTCTTCCGCTTCTTCTACCGGGGCTACATTGGTAGGGGTGTAATAATAATAATAAACCTTTATTGATTAGAGGTACATTACAGAACGGGAATGTGTGTCTCCCACGTGCTTCGCCCTCGTTCCGAATGTACCTCCGGCCGATGGAGGACAAAGGTACCCTTCACCCTCTTCCATTCCTTTCGATCTTGGGCAATCCGGTGAAAAAGTTTATTTTTGATATAACCGTCGATCTCGTCCCTCTATTTATTTTTTTGTTTTCCTCTGCTTCTTGTTTTATGACTTAGAAACCAGAAGGTGGCTCAGTAAGACAATCTATCTTGAGGTAGTCTGGCAACTTGCCCCGCCCATCCCCATTTTAGATTTCTAATTATTTGTACAGCATTTTTTACGTTCGGAAGTTTTTTTCGGGTTACTTTCTGATTGATTTTGTCCTTTATTTTTATGCCTAGAATGGAGCGTATCATTAAATTTTGGGCTATTTCAATCTTTTTGAGTGGCCTGGCAGTAGGGGACCAGGTTGGGGCTGTAAGTGAGAACTGGTGTTAAAGATTTCACCTTTTTGAATATTTTTAAAATTACGTTTGAATATGTGTTTTAGTGACCAGAGTTTTTTCCAGGTCGGAGTAATTCTGCGGTCTATTTCTTTTTCGGTTCTTTTTTCTAATGAGATTAATTTATTGTCCTAAATACTTTGTTTCTGAGACTACCTCAAGCTCTTTATTACCGACCAAGATTTTTTTTTTTTTTTTGGGAAGTTGTTATAATTTTGGATTTGGTACCCTTGAATCATTGAGAGTATTGTCTCCTTGTCGATGGCTAGTTTCAAGACGGCAAGTCTTTCGGTTATCTCCTCTGCTTCTATTACTTTATCATCCCATTTTTTTGTTGGTATAGAAGCTATGCCTCTATATCCTTTTGTTTGGCCAAAGTAGTGAAGGAGATTTCCATTAGGTCTTCTGCCCAGTTTTCCGCCCTTACTTCTTGTTTCCGAAATACCCATCACATCCCGATTAATTTTTTCCGCCGCTTTTTCAAATTCATACCGGCTGGCCTCTCCAACTAGCCCTTGACAGTGATAGTTTAAGATTTTATTGGGTTACTCCTCTTTTCGCTTCGAGCCCATATTACCGACTTTTCTACAGAAAAGTCAGGTATTATACCCGTCACAGCTGTCGATATGGGGGTGGGGGCAATATTTTTTTTACGTTTCAAAGTGTGTAGAATGAAACTGTAATGGTGGCTGAATTTCAGGTTTCCTTATATATATATGTATGTATGTATATATATATGTACGGACAAAATTTGTAGCACGAAAATCTCAAAAAGTAATGAATCAATTGATTCCAAAGTTTGGTATATTATGGAGAAGTACCTGAAATTGTGCCCGTTGAAGTTTGATGATAATTGGTCGAGTCGTTCATGAGTTTTCCTCAATTTAAGGTCAGAATAAAGAGCGCCCGTAGATGCCGAATTGACTACGCGGTGCGCTCCGTTTAGTTGGACCCGATACTGTAGGTATACTACAGGGTCACTCATAAGTCGCTCAATCGTCAGTGTTACCACATTCCACCAAGTTTTGCTATCCATTTGTTTTGTTATCTTTGTACAATGTGATATACCTTTTCACCGACTTTACAAAGAAAAGGAGCTGTTTTCTTCTTTTCGTTCTTTTTTTTTCTCTCGTTTACTTCTTTTGATATTATATTTTTTTTATATAAGATTTCTTTTTGGGAGATATAAGTTTTGCTCTATTGTTATATCCACTCTTTTTTTTTAAATTTCTCCAGCGCTTTCATTATTCATTTGATTTCACAATAATTTTTCCCTTTTGTATTTAATTTGATTCTTAGACGTTCTTTTTGAACCTGTTTAGCTGTTTTTTTCATTTCTAATACGATTTCATAATTTTTTTATTTTATTTTCTGCAGGGATGACAAACGAAACAATTTTTTTTCGTTTTGTTATTTTCAACATTTTCGGTTTTTCATGAGCGATTTTTCGTTTGGTTTTCCGTTTTGTTTACTTCAGACCGGTATTCACTCGTTTTGTTTCTAACCAGGGCTGGCAAACGAAATCTTTTTTTAAGCTTTTTCGTTTCGTTTTTCGTTTTTCGATACTTCAAATGTTTTTTTCCGTTTCATTTTTCGGTTTTTCACTATCCCAATTTTTTTCCCCGTTTCGTTTTTTTTACCGTTTCTTCATTTTTGCCGAACATTTTCCGTTATTCCGTTACCGTTACGCTGGATTTACACCAAAGTTATAAGCATAATGCTAGTGACAAGTACGTTACAGTTAAAATATGAAGGTAGAATTAACAAGTATGCTTATAACTTTGGTGTAAATCCACCATTTCATTATCATTTGTCGAACCTAGAAACAATCGCGACTTTTTCGTTTCGTTTTTCGTTTACCGTTTCTTCATTTTTGCCCAAAATTTTCCGTTATTCTGTTATTTCGTTTTCGTTACCGTTTGTCAGCCCCATTTCTAACAAAACTAAACCATTTCGTTATCATTTCGATTTTTTCATGTCATTGAGTACAATACAGATATTAGTTCAAAGGATTAATGATTCTCATGCGTTTCAGAAACTGACGTAATTTTAATTTAGCTGTTTTTTTCATTTCTAATACGATTTCATAATTTTTTGTGTTTTTTTTTTTGCAAGGATGGCAAACGAAACAGGTTTTTTCGTTTTGTTAAATCGTTTCGTTATTTTCAACATTTTCGGTTTTTCATGAGCGATTTTTCGTTTCGTTTTCGTTTATTTCTGACCGGTGTTCATTCGTTTTGTTTATAACGAAACTGAATCATTTCGTTTTTTGTTGTTTTTTTTCATGTCATTGGGTACAATACAGATATTAGTTCAAAGGATTAATTATTCCCCAGCGTTTCAGAAACTGATGTAATTTTAATTTTCATTTATAGTATCTTTCATTTTTTGTACTTTTCAGTCACGATTCGTGAAAAACAGTAATAAAATTCACAATTATTAATTTTAATTTATTATATGATAAAAAGTAAAAACGTTGGAAATTCTCTATGATTCAGTTTAGTTTTTTCGTTACGTTTTTCTTTTGCTCTATTTTTCATTTTGATTTTTGCTACATTTTCATTTCGTTTTGTTATTTCGTTTCAATATTTTAGACAAAAATCAATCGTTATTTCGTTTCGTTTCGTTTGCCATCCCTGCTTTTTTTTTGTTCTATTTGTATTTACTCGTAATTTGATTACAGAGTACATGATTTTATTTATTCCTCAGTATATTTGTTCAATAATATGTACGTAGCTTGGAAAAGTCGGTTTTGCTTTCGCTTCTGCGAAAGCTTTTTTTAATTTGATTCTTAGACGTTCTTTTTGAACCTGTTTAGCTGTTTTTTTCATTTCTAATACGATTTCATAATTTTTTTATTTTATTTTTTTGCAGGGATGACAAACGAAACAATTTTTTTTTCGTTTTGTTATTTTCAACATTTTCGGTTTTTCATGAGCGATTTTTCGTTTGGTTTTCCGTTTTGTTTACTTCAGACCAGTATTCACTCGTTTTGTTTCTAACCAGGGCTGGCAAACGAAACCTTTTTTAGGCTTTTTCGTTTCGTTTTTCGTTTTTCGATACTTCAAATGTTTTTTTCCGTTTCATTTTTCGGTTTTTCAGTATCCCAATTTTTTCTCCGTTTCGTTTTTCGTTTACCGTTTCTTCATTTTTGCCCAACATTTTCCGTTATTCCGTTACCGTTACGCTGGATTTACACCAAAGTTATAAGCATAATGCTAGTGACAAGTACGTTACAGTTAAAATATGAAGGTAGAATTAACAAGTATGCTTATAACTTTGGTGTAAATCCACCATTTCATTATCATTTGTCGAACCTAGAAATAATCGCGACTTTTTCGTTTCGTTTTTCGTTTACCGTTTCTTCATTTTTGCCCAAAATTTTCCGTTATTCTGTTATTTTGTTTTCGTTACCGTTTGCCAGCCCCGTTTCTAGCAAAACTAAACCATTTCGTTATCATTTCGATTTTTTCATGTCATTGAGTACAATACAGATATTAGTTCAAAGGATTAATGATTCTCATGCGTTTCAGAAACTGACGTAATTTTAATTTAGCTGTTTTTTTCATTTCTAATACGATTTCATAATTTTTTGTGTGTTTTTTTTTTTTTGCAAGGATGGCAAACGAAACAGTTTTTTTCGTTTTGTTAAATCGTTTCGTTATTTTCAACATTTTCGGTTTTTCATGAGCGATTTTTCGTTTGGTTTTCCGTTTCGTTTATTTCAGACCGGTGTTCATTCGTTTCGTTTATAACGAAATTAATATATGATTTCATAAGTTTGTGTTATGTGGGTTACATCCAGAGTACTTAACTTTCATTATTTCATTAATTCGTCAGAATATATTTTGTTTAAATGATAAGTAGCTCGAAAAGTCGGTTCTGCTTTCGCTGCTGCGAAAGCTTTTTTTTTTTTTATTTGATTGCGACGATGGACCTGTGCAAGTTATGCTCCCCGCGGTACCTGTTACCCTTCTTGGAGGTCCCAGACGTTTGTGCGTGGACTAAAATAATAGGCACGAATAGCGATCATTCGCGTATTTTCAAAACGTCAATCAACCGGATGCTACTCGGACATACTGGGGTAAATCACGAGCACATTTTCCTGCGGCAGCTCCCTCTTTAGTGTCCTGTCTGCAACATAACCCTTACAGTGCACCATATTGCCTCTGAGTACAACACATAGACACAACACTATGTCCTTCGCTATTCACCGGCTTGCAAACCACATCCCTCATGGACTTACGAAATTTTATCTAACCAAACGAACTATATATCTCGAAATTAAGTTATGCTCACTGTCAAGATCAAAGTCTTTGAGCAGTAAATACCTTGTTAAAAAATAATGTTTAGCCATTGGGAGCTAAAGATTTCAAAACTAGACCACCCTATTATAACCTCAGCCCCTACTCTTGCCATCAAGGTAACATTAGTAGTTGTCGTAAAAAATTAGCTAAAAATAAACGTACAACTTTCTCGGCGCTTGTAGCAGTTCACCGCCCACCCGCCGCTAACCCGCTGTCACGAGAAACTTAAGGGTTTCGAAAAGTACTAGAAAAACTTTTGCAAATATAATTAAGGGTAAATAACGCTGATAACGTAGCAGTTTATGTAATTATCAACTATTCCTCGAGTGAAAATTGCGTCGTTGCGAGAAAGCATTTATATAAATCTTCTCAATTTGTTTAAAAATCCATTAAACATTTTTTTTCTTCTTCTTCTGTCGTATTATTAAGCCGACAACAGCTCATAATATTTTCAGAAGTCGCGAAAGCTTATCTAGAAACACATCGAATTGAGAACATAGTAAAACGTAATAAAATATTTATTGGCGAGCTTCTTTCTCTCTCTCTATCTCTCTCCTTTTTTTCCATTTTCTTTTTTTTTTCTTCTTATATTTTCTTCGAGGAAGAGCAAATGCTGTAAACAAGCACTTGATAAAAATGTTTATTTTCGACGGCAGCATGAGGAATATTAAACTGGCGACGAGAGGTTCAGTTTCGTTTTTCTCTGGTAAACTAATTATTTGTTAGCTCGCTGAAAGCGGAGAGTGAAATTTGAATTTCAATTTTATTTTCACCGAGAAGACGTGAATTTCAAAGCTGATTGTTATTTATGGCTGCGAAAGCGTTAACCCGCGATTTGCGGGCGCAAGTTTTGGGTCGCATTATCGTAATCTTCGTTTTCGCGGCTGCGGGCGTTTTTGTTTGGTTTAGCCGGATTTGGTTCGGGGGATGCGCGGCAGCTCATTGAGGGTTCCGTAGGGATTCGCTATTTTCACATGCGACATCACGTTCGACGTGTCACTCGAAAAGTACGTAGAATAGTGGCGGGGAAGTCGAATACGGTAAGACTCGGGATTCTGGTTCTCACACCTCAGAAATGCCAACGATTGCTCCTTGTCACCATTTTGGAGTTATTTATGGTACTTTAACCCAATTTTTTTCATTTTGGACCAATTTTCGCAGCTCGTACATATTTATCGGTACTTATGTAAGTAGAAGTAGCGTTTTTTTAGCTTCTTGTTCCTCGTGGAGGGAACGTACAGTACAAATCTAAAATGCAATGATGTTTCCATCGAGTGACCACTTTGCTGCTGTCCATCAGAGTCATGACTAGGTGGTGTGGACGGTCAGATAATTTCTGTCTGTATATTTCTCTCCTGCTTGAAATACAATCTTCGATTCTCGGTATCCCTACATCACAGAGTGGATTGAAACTATGGGGAGGAGGGGTGAAACTCCCCAATAATTTGGTAATCGGCAAATTTTGAAACTGTTCATTTGAATTTTTCATTTTCTAAGAATGTAAGTTTGCTTGTTTTTGTTGTTCAATTACAAAATATTTTGATTAAAAAAATAATCAGCAAATTTTCAAATTAAAAAAAATTTTGTCTACGAATTTTTAGTTTTCAATAAATATGTGTCGGCAAATTTTCCTTCTCCACCCCTTCCCTTAAACTGAAAATCAAGTTTCACCTCAGCCCAAATGTCTCTTTTTACCCCTTTTCTGATCAGTCTCCTTAGTTCACACAACTCGATCTGACCATGCCGGTTTACGTTGGTCTTGCTCATAATCTCAGTTTTCCTAATTATGAGATTTTCCGTTTCCTCGCTAATTTTGTTGTTTGTTGTGCACCTAGCTTTCCTTTCCCTAACTTACGTAACTACCTATCTGATGGAATCTTCCATCCGGTTATAGTCCTCTTGCAAGTTGGGGAGGTTCTGCTCTCAGCCTCATCAAATTTTGCTCCTTTGCTCCCCCTTTGTTTTTGCCCTTAGTACTCTTGGAGCCGAGAACAATTTTCACTCTGGCGCTAGCTACTCTATGGTTTGATGAGGGGTGACCAGTTTCTGGAAAGCCGGGAAAAGTCAGGAAATTTTGGAAGAAAATCGAAAAATTCAGGGAATTTTGAAGAAAATTTTATGATGTGAAAGTATTGTACTATTTTCTCTGTCAGACAATTGAACATTTTTTTTTCCAATAATTTATTTGTTATGAAAAAGTTGGAAAATGAACTGGAAAAATCTGAAAAAAAAAATGGAAAAGACAGGGAGTTTTGTTGTGGAGAAAACTGGCCACCCTGATAAATTGGTTTAGGATTTCTTATTTCCTAATTATTCTTAAAGCAAACAGATAGAAGCTTTTGAAATGTGGTGTTATTGGAGAATGTTGAAAATGAAATAGACAGAGAAGATCAGGAATGAGGAAGTATCCAGGCGAATAGAAGGAAAAAGAGAAATTTGGAATATAGTCGTGAGGAGAATGTAACACCAAAGATTGGTATTCGATGTATATGTTTTCACTCGATATGAAGGTTCGATGTTTTGATTAAATGAAAGTAGAAAAATTAGGTAGAACCGACTCTACGCTCTTTTACACGTAATCCATAACACCACGCTCGTCACGTAGATATATTTATAATAAAGTCAGATCCCCGAACGCTTTCTGAAATGTAAATAAGTTGATGATACCTGATGAGGGTCAAAACAAAGCTGGTCCAGAATTCGAATATAAACTCTAGTTCATGGGCTAGTAGGGCAAATTCGAGAAAGATTCAAAGCAGAGTTGAAGCAGACCGAGGCTCATGGAAGCTCGCCAAGATCAGCTTACGCTCTCGTTAGGACCGCTAGTGGTCCTGTGCCGTACCCCTCGCTTGGGGGATCCGCGTTGCTAAAGTCAATGTGTGTTTTGCTGTCGTAATGCCGGACGTCGTGGTCCTGTAAGTCATGGTACCGTTTTAATGTTGAATCATCGTTGCTGTGTACTCGAATTGTAACGAAGGCTGGGAGCACTCTCGATCGGCACCAGCCCAAAAACTCGCATTACAGAGAAGAATTGAAAAACATCCGGGGATATTATTATTATTATCGTTAGAGGGAATGGCTGAAGGAAAGAACTGGAAAGGAAAGCAAAGAATAAGTTATGAAGAGCAGATAATAAAGGATACAAAGTATAAATCCTTCTCTGAGATGAAAAGATTAGCGCAGGAGAGAAAAAAGTGGAATGCAACCTACCGGTCGACAGACTAAAGAATATAACAACAATTTTATTCTTAAATCATTGGCAAGCAGGTACCCGATTTCGTTCATTGTTTTGCCTTTTGGGGAGCCTCGAATCCATTCTTTTTTTTTTTTAGATTTCTGTTTTTCTAAGTTGCTCTCCACCCGAGTCCTGGAATCCGCCCTTTTGATCATTACTTCAGAGACATCGGGGAGGTTGTTAGGGCTGTCTTAACCCTCTTCCCTTCTGGTCGAAAAACCGGCCTAGGTCGAAAATTCTGGTAATTTGCTACGTGGGCTCGAACCCGGGACCTCCGGATTCTGAGACCAACGCGCTATCCACTCGATCAACCAGATTTGTAAAGGTTACTATTTTTAAATTTTGCCCCAAAGCAAGGTTGATAAGTTGTTCCCCATTCTCGTTAATGTTCCCCCTTCTGTATTCCCCCAGACTTTGAGACTTCGGCACGTCCCCTCAACCCTAGTACTCCAATCGCCCATGACTATTATGAGATACCCCTTCCTTTTTCAATGTTTCTTCTACACAGATATAAAACTCTTCCGCTTCTTCTACCGGGGCTACATTGGTAGGGGTGTAATAATAATAATAAACCTTTATTGATTAGAGGTACATTACAGAACGGGAATGTGTGTCTCCCACGTGCTTCGCCCTCGTTCCGAATGTACCTCCGGCCGGTGGAGGGCAAAGGTACCCCTCACCCTCTCCCATTCCTTTCGATCTTGGGCAATCCGGTGAAAAAGTTTATTTTTGATATAACCGTCGATCTCGTCCCTCTATTTATTTTTTTGTTTTCCTCTGCTTCTTGTTTTATGACTTAGGAACCAGAAGGTGGCTTAGTAAGACAATCTATCTTGAGGTAGTCTCGCAACCTGCCCCGCCCATCCCCATTTTAGATTTCTAATTATTTGTACACCATTTTTTACGTTCGGAAGTTTTTTTCGGGTTACTTTCTGATTGATTTTGTCCTTTATTTTTATGCCTAGAATGGAGCGTATCATTAAATTTTGGGCTATTTCAATCTTTTTGAGTGGCCTGGCAGTAGGGGACTAGGTTGGGGCTGTATGTGAGAACTGGTGTTAAAGATTTCACCTTTTTGAATATTTTTAAAATTACCTTTGAATATGTGTTTTAGTGACCAGAGTTTTTTCCAGGTCGGAGTAATTCTGCGGTCTATTTCTTTTTCGGTTCTTTTTTCTAATGAGATTAATTTATTGTCCTAAATACGTTGTTTCTGAGACTACCTCAAGCTCTTTATTACCGACCAAGATTTTTTTTTTTTTTTTGGAAAGTTGTTATAATTTTGGATTTGGTACACTTGAATAATTGAGAGTATTGTCTCCTTGTCGATGGCTAGTTTCAAGACAGCAAGTCTTTCGGTTATCTCCTCTGCTTCTATTACTCTATCATCCCATTTTTTTGTTGGTATAGAAGCTATGCCTCTATATCCTTTTGTTTGGCCAAAGTAGTAAAGGAGATTTCCATTAGGTCTTCTGCCCAATTTTCCGCCCTTACTTCTTGTTTCCGAAATACCCATCACATCCCGATTAATTTTTTCCGCCGCTTTTTCAAATTCATACCGGCTGGCCTCTCCAACTAGCCCTTCCAACTAGCCCTTGACAGTGATAGTTTAAGATTTTATTGGGTTACTCCTCTTTTCGCTTCGAGCCCATATTTTTTATTTGATTGCGACGATGGACCTGTGCAAGTTATGCTCCCCGCGGTACCTGGTGCCCTTCTTGGAGGTCCCAGACGTTTGTGCGTGGACTAAAATAATAGGCACGAATAGCGATCATTCGCGTATTTTCGAAACGTCAATCAACCAGATGCTACTCGGACATACTGGGGTAAATCACGAGCACATTTTCCTGCGGCAGCTCCCTCTCTTTAGTATCCTGTCTGCAACATAACCCTTACAGTGCACCATATTGCCTCCGAGTACTACACATAGACACAACACTATGTCCTTCGCTATCCACCGGCTTGCAAACCACATCCCTCATGGACTTACGAAATTTTATCTAACGAAACAAACTATATATCTCGAAATTAAGTTATGCCCATTGTCAAAATCAAAGCCTTTGAGCAGTAAATACCTTGTTAAAAAATAATGTTTAGCCATTGGGAGCTAAAGATTTCAAAACTAGACCACCTTATTATAACCTCAGCCCCTACTCTTGCCATCAAGGTAACATTAGTAGTTGTCGTAAAAAATTAGCTAAAAATAAACGTACAACTTTCTCGGCGCTT
The DNA here is from genome assembly GCA_031841125.1 of Acanthococcus lagerstroemiae. Lineage (NCBI taxonomy): Eukaryota > Metazoa > Arthropoda > Insecta > Hemiptera > Eriococcidae > Acanthococcus > Acanthococcus lagerstroemiae. Next base: position 27,129,578 of record CM063113.1, on the reverse strand, counting down.
GTAGCAGTTCACCGCCCACCCGCTAACCCGCTGTCACGAGAAACTTAAAGGGTTTCGAAAAGTACTAGAAAAACTTTTGCAAATATAATTAAGGGTAAATAACGCTGATAACGTAGCAGTTTATGTAATTATCAACTATTCCTCGAGTGAAAATTGCGTCGTTGCGAGAAAGCATTTATATAAATCTTCTCATCTTGTTTAAAAATCCATTAAGCATTTTTTTTTTTCTTCTTCTGTCGTATAATTAAGCCGACAACAGCTCATAATATTTTCAGAAGTCGCGAAAGCTTATCTAGAAACGCATCGAATTGAGAATATAGTAAAACGTGATAAAATATTTATTGGCGAGCTTCTTTTTCTCTCTCTCTCTCTCTCTCTCTCTCACTTTTTTTCCATTTTCTTTTTTTTTTCTTCTTATATTTTCTTCGAGGAAGAGCAAATGCTGTAAACAAGCACTTGATAAAAATGTTTATTTTATTCAACAGCTTATGTTGGTGCCGCATGCTAAAACGTACCGGATTGTTTTCGGTTGAATTTCTTTCGAATTTATTCGCAATAAAATTCTTTATACTGACTCATGACCTTTTCTCGCAGCTGGCACGCTGGTTCTATCCTCGAATCAGTTGGTATGAACTTGCATGCGGAGATTTTTATGAATGCAAAATCTAGCCACTTCATACTGGGAGACGAAGAAGAGAGCGTACCTGGTATATTAATTTTCCTGTCAATACAGAGAACCTAGCTTCTCGATAACCTAGTAGCTGTGTACCTCGTACCTACTTCATTTTTCGATGGCTTTCTTTCTAGAGAAAAAACTCGGAGCAAAAGACTTCACTGCGAGAAGTTAGGTGCATTTCCTCGGCCCCCCCCCCACTTACCCAGATAGTGCTACGTTTGTGCTGGTTTGTGCTGAAAACCCCATCGTTTGTGCTGCTCTCATTCCTGAGATATTCGAGAAAACTTTTGGGGGGGCTGTAGAAACGGGAGCCCCCCACTTTCATCTAGGGGATGGAAAATGGTGTCAATCGTTTGTGCTACGTTTGTGCTGGTTTGTGCTGCCCTCTTCCTAAGTTGTTGAGGTTTATTTTGGGGGGGGCTGAAGAAATGGTCTTTGAAAAAGGAGTTAGATAAAGAGTTGAAAGGCGGAAAGTGGATGCAATCGTTTGTGCTCCGTTTGTGCTGGTTTGTGCTGCCATCCATAATCTCCTATACCCCATCGACCCGTCGAAAAGAGGCTCTTTGTCGTACAGCAGGATACAAATCAGGTTTGCCTGAAAATTAAGAAGTAGGCAAACATATACGTAAGCAATAAGGGAATGCGATAGAAAAGTTGTTTCTGTATTTATTAGCTCAATTATTTTGCCGGAGTTTGTTTCATACGTACCTAGACCCACTTACTTACATAATTCATTTTTGGACATGAATTTATTAATTATTATTTTCGTTACAGCGCACTGATATTTTCACCAAAAAGTATTATTCAAACGAACGCTGAAATCTAATATGTCTTGATTTTCACCAAAATCAAATCACTTGCTCAATTACTTTTATTACTTCAAAATTTAGCCTTTTTTTTTTTTTTTGGTTGTTAAGAATGAATTTTGAAAATTCATAACAGAGCTACTAGCTGCATTGCGCCTCATACAATTTTTATGGAAACTAAAGTTGCTCGTCCATTGGCCTGAACAGTAAATTAAACAGATATTTTGATTCTCAAAAATATATTATATTCATTGATTTCTTGAGAATTTTCTATAGCAGGGCTACCACCATCTCTTTCAATTTTATTGCAAATTGTAATATTACTACCTTGAACTGTTTTACAACATTAAGTAGTGGCAATTTATAACCTTTTCTATTATTTTAAAGCAGTTGGCAGCAATGTTACCGACAAATTTGAAAAAAATAAGAAAAAATTTGTGTTTTGAGGATCAAAAAGTTTTATGATTTATTTTCCAAGATACTGAATAAGCTACTTCAGTGTCATAATAATTCTTGAGGAACTCCAAGCTCATTTCCCGTTTGGACTAGGAGTCTCACATTTTTTCTGTTCTAACTACTTACTATACCAACAGCGCGGGTGAAAGAATTGCCTGATTAGTGTGTAGGTGGTAGGGAAGGGGGCAAAACAATCATCTAGAGAAAGTACGTAGAAAATTCCCTAATCGAACACCATAGCGGTTTTTCCGATAATGTTCGAATGATGCCGATTATGATTTACGAGCTGCGGCCCGCCCAGTCGTTCGCTCCGCATACTTGAGGCTTTCCCTTAAAAATTGGGGATTTTTAAGGTGCCTTACAGAACCTGAGGATTTACTTGAGGATATGAGCCAACCGAAGTAGAGGAAGACTGAGAACACTCACGAATAAAAAGATTCCCCAATGCTGTGAAAGTACAAATGGCAGTGTATCAAAGAGTGGTAGCCGTTTACACGAATGTCGGATATGGAGCCGATATCGTTGCAGTATGGTGATCGACCGTGCGGATACCTTTCACATTTACGCGATATCGAACCGATATAGTGTCGGTGTTGGTGATCAGCTATGGGATACCTTCTATTTCATTCATACTCGCTGATTATTTACTCATTAGCTGATGTCTGTACAATAAACGTATGTTATTTTGGCAGTTTTTAAAACCATTTAACAGAATAAAAAATTTTTAGATGACCTAAAGCAAAAAAAAAGATGACTTAAATGACCTCTTTTCAAAAAAGATGACTTATATATACCTTTTGGGGTCCACAGGAAGCTGCTCTTCAGTTATTTCGATTTTAATAACCAAACCCTATAAGCATCAAAATTAAATGACTACTTATTAAAATTATTATGACATGCATTTATCGGCACGCAAGAAAGAAAGAAAAAAAAAGAGTGCCCGCAGTATCGACAGTCACAATGAAAAAGACAAATGAACGCAATCGAAAAAGAGGTCTCACAAAATGAAAATTTATTGAACGCAAAAAATAAATATTAATTTACGCTAGTGAAAATGGAAAATTTACTTAGTTAAGAAAGCCTTCTTTGCTTTCGCAAGCCGTCCTCTTTTGACTTTCTGCGCACATAAATTTGGTTTCAAACATTCGAATTGTTAGAAACCGCGTATGGGGATGATTGTTAACGCCGAAAGAAGGTTTTCCAGCGGTATGCGCTCGCTGGAAAATTATCTGCGAGAGGAGCGCCCTTCTACTTTCTTTCTTCCATTCTCGCGGGATTATCCACAATGAATTTGTGCCCCCCTACCGCTAAAAAGTAAACGCAGCATCTTACAAAGATGTCATGGAACGACTTTTGAAGTAGATTCAACGCATGAGACTGGAATTGTACTGCACCGCTGATTTTCTTTCCTCTTGCAAGAGACAAAAGACAATGCGCCAGCCCATTCCTCGACACTCGTCACTCAATTTATGGCTCAAAAGTAAGTCACTACAATTCACCATCCAGGCTACCCTCCAGATCTGGCTCGGTTAGACTTTTTTATTTCCTAAATTTAAAATGGCGATGAAGGGAGAGCGTTTCGAAGATGTTGAAGCGATACAAAGGAATGTGACCAGGGCTCTGAAAGCCATTCCGAAAGAAGAGTTCTCCAGATCGTTTCAGTGACTGTACGAGCACAGCAAAATTTGTATCGAACGAGGAGAGGATTATATTAAAAACTAAATAGAAAGTTTTTTCTAAACTTTTTTTTCCTTTCTTGAAAAAAATTGATCCCGGAATTTTTTGAATACACTGTGTATACTAAAAATTACTGTTCATTAATTTCATAAATTTATTTAAAAATATATTTCATTTAAAAGCTTTTAGTTGAAAATTGAACGCATACGGATAAGGGGGAGAGGGAAAAACTTCAAAAATGGACTGTGGGACCGAAAAAACCCCGTGGAAATTGAAACAAAATTGAAATAATTGAAAATCAGCTTTCTGTGGAGTTCGAAGAAGGTAAAGGGGGGAAATGATCCCCGGAACGGGTTCAGCGATCCTGAAAACCCCAATTTAAGAAAGAAAATAATTTTCAGGGTCATGTGAAGAAGCTTCCTCTTGACTGAAGCTCAAATTCGAAAAATCATCTCGAAAACATGAAAAATGAAATCCACCTCCAAATTGTTAATTTATTCTTATTTTCAGCCCTCGCCCCATTACAGGTCCCTCAATTTTCCCGGTAACCTGAAAATCGGTACATGAATTTTACGGCCCCGAAACACGCATATTACATTTAATGCATTTTTTGCCTGTCGCCCCCTTTCCCGATGGGATCCAAATTTCTACCTAGGGGTTAACAGGTGAAAAACGAATTCAGTGATTTCGAAAACATGATAACTGATGTCTGTTGTATCACAATATTCTTTTTTCTTTTTTGCGCTTGTACGAATCTGGAAAATTCTTCAATGTAAAACATAAAGCATCAATATAAACGTGTATCTTTATGCTCATCGTCCGATATTCAGCCAACACCAATATCGGCACGATACGAGTATCATTATTTGCGAAATTACTGACAGATTTAATTACACCGGGCATTCGCTTGCGGCTAATTTGTTTGATTTTTCAAATTTGAAAAAAAAAAATCTCTGGCGAACTAACTATTGAAGAATACAGTGGCATGCTATTCCTTCCTTGATGAAAAAAAAATTGAAGATTGAACTGAAAATAATCTATGAAAGGCAAGATTTCTAAAGTGTAAAAACAACTGATTTACGGTACTTCTTCCTTAAGGATATTCTGAATACTTATTTCTATGAATTTATTAAGCCTCTGAAAATTTTATGTAATGATGCTAATGTCATCTGACGAAGTTGAAAGACGTTTCTCGTGTGTAGAAAGAATCAAAACTTTTATAAGAAACACAATGGAAGAAAAACGCCTATTGCCCTTTGCTATGCTATCCATGGAGAAAAGACTAATCAATGAATTTCAAGGTTTCAGTAAAAAATTCGTGCAGTGAAAACAGAGAGGCAAATGGGCTTAATTTACAAACATACAACAGATACGGTTCTTACAGATACCCAATAAAAGTTTTGCTCGTTAACCGTTTTAATGTTGTTAAATCCTTGAAGATTATCATCAAGGCTCGGATTTTTAGGCGCTAAAAACTCAAAAAAAGGTCGTATTAAAAGTCTCTAAAAAGACTTAAATAGTCTATAAAAATCCCTATAAAAGTGAAATAGTCTCAAAAAAAAAAAAAAAGGAATACAGTAGACTCCCGAGAATTCCGCCATTGGTTTATCCACCTTCCAGATTGTTCTCGCCACGAATTTATCCAACCAAAATCTCACTAAAATCACAACTTCAGTCCTTAGCACACCTGATGATGATTATGATCAAGAACAGGTAGTAGATGCATCAGTACACATGGATCAGCCCCGGATTATGATGAAGGTCAGTTACAAGCACTCGGGGCCCTCGACTGCCTAGCCGGAAATTTTTTTTTCGTATCTGTTCCTATCCAACATCCACCTTAGAAAAAAGCTCATTCTCAAAATTCGGCCGCCCCTCAAAATCGGCCGCTCCCATCCGGTGCGCTTGTTGTGTTCGTAAGTAAGCCCAAGGCTGATACAGATTATGAAAGTGCTTTTTCAGCATTGGGAAAGTTGCTGGTGTTTAAAAACAACAGCCGGTAATCACTGCTGAAGATTATGAAATTCAGAAAGAAAGTGGAGAAATTATGCTGCTGAAAAGAGCGGTATATCATGAAGAAGCAAAGAAAAACTACAGATTTAAAAAAATGAAATGACTGTTTTAGTTGTTTTTTTACAATGTTGCCCCCTCCCCCACTGATCAAAAAAGCTAAAATTGCCGATTTTTTTTTTTAAATATTGAAGTTTTTTTGTATAAAATAACTTACTACCTTACGTAACTAATTCAATAAAAATGGTTTTCCCCCCTTTCTCAATGTTTTTCTTATCAAAATTACATGTTTTCAGGTTATCCGCCCAATCTGTAGCCCCAATTCGGGCGGATAATTGGAAGTCTACTGCAGTCTCAAAAAGTCCCGGTAAAACTATGGCTTTAATGATATCAAATTAAAGGTCTTGGAAAACTGAACCTAATTTTTATATTTCTATTCCTCCCAAACTATGTGCAATGTAACAATTTTACATCGAAATAAGTACATACTTTATTGCAGCAAATAATAAGGGTGATACAATTTTTCAAAGTTTATTTTCAAGTAAAATGGATTTTTAAAAACGGGTTTCTCAAAAAATGAAAAATTAAAAATGCTTTCTTAAAAAATTAGAAACTAACGAAATAGTTTCGAAAATTGAATTTCCACTCGACGTAGTCCCAATACGTATATAAAATCGTCAATTTCAGGCGAAAATGTCATTTTTTAAAGAATAGTCTAAAAAAGGCAGTATCAAAGACAGAGCGAAAGAATGTATATAGTTTCAGAAAGAGGGAGAAATAACCAAAAATGGAAGATGGTCCTGGAAGTCGTGAACCGTATAATCCACGAAACGTAAAATTCATTTGACTACACAAAAAGATGTTAAGAGCCAAAAAGAATGAAAGGACCACGGAGCGGGAAATACAGATTTTGTAAGAGGGTGTAATGACAGTAGACCCAAGATGGCCCGGAAAGTCATGGACCTTATAATCCGCCGAAAGTAAGATTAATTTGATTCCACACAAAAAGGTGGCACAAGTGAAAGCGATAAAAAGAACGCCAAAGTGAAAGACAATAGTTTTTAGAAGAATGTAAAATGACAATGATAAAAACTGATGCAGAAGTCTCTGACATATGAAGAAAAGACTAAAACCTGTGGATAACGGCGCATTTATACCTAGGCATCATAGGCACGTACCTAAAGCGGTAAATTTTTTAGGGGGGGGGGATCCACGATTTCTTGTAATTTTCATTTTATTCCAGCAATGTGTCCAGGTACATGTTAGATCCCAAGAACCAAAATGAACGTAATGATTACGCATTGCTCGCATTGCTACTCGTGTTGTCCTGTTGCGTACACCCAGCCAGTAAAATAATTGGCCACCAAACTACAAAATTCTTAAAGTTACGATATTTCTATTCTTCACGAATCATCCTCTGATAATACCACTTAGGTATTCCGTTCGGCTTTTAGCGGCAAAAGCAGGAGTCTTTCCAATTAGTGAATCTTCACAGTTTTTGTGTTTTTTTTTGGGGGGGGGGGGAATATGAACGTGAATGAGAAAAGAAATGAATTGCACGACGAGCGAAGTTGATGACGAAATAAATGAAATGAACGACCGTTTTAATACATAAGCACGACAAAAATAAAAACCAACACTAACGACCCGATGCGCAATCAGATCCCCTCAAATTACCCGCGGAAAAGTTACCCTTTTGTAACCCTCAGATACCCTCCGATTACCCCCAGATTACTTTCCATAAATTTTCATTCAGCCAATCAGAACGCTCCGTTTACGCTGACGGATCACGTGTGGTAGGTAACTGGTTACCCTCTAGTTACCCATGTAACCTACAGATACCATTTAGTGTTACCCTGATCGATTACGTGGGTAGGCAACTGGTAACCCTGTAGTCACCCTGTCGGATCACGAGTTGTAGGTAACTGGTAACCGTGTGATTACCCTCTTGTTACCCGTGCATTCCAGTAGTTACCCTTTGATTACCCTGGCGAATCACGGTGTTGTAGGTAGCTGGTAACCCTCTAGTTACCCGCCCAGTATCCTTTTGGTTCCCCCGCTGTAGGTTGTAAACATGTATTTATAGGGTGTATTATATCCTCGGGGCCACCTTGACCCGAAGAGACTTTAAGTTCCCTCGATCTAGCGAATGTTTAAAAATTTATTTTATTATATTTTTTAACGTATATGTTACAATACAATCAATAAAAAACAAGCTAAAATACAATTCAGATGGAGTTTATACAAAAAAATACATATATGGAACTGGGCCGTACAATTGGCTAGAAAAACAGATAATAAATGGCCACACAGAACAATCTTTTACGAAAATTTCCAAAAAGATAAGACGGATGAAGGTACGAGTATGGCTAGTTGGAGGGATGGTTTCTTAAATATGCTGAGAAACATCAACAGTATGATTGTATTATTACCCTGAAAATACGAGAATGGGCTAAGCTGGGAAAGGCCTTTCCCCTATTTACCCTAATCTTAATCTAAATGTAGCTAGAAAAATCAATGTGAAAGGGCTCCACTGAATAGAAATAAAATACAATCGTAAATAATTATATCGACGTACTTGTGCCACTGACAAAGCCTATCTCTGTGAATTCCTAATTCCAGCGCCGTGAATGAGAAAACCTGTGCTGTTTAGGAAAACGTTTTCCTGGGAAAAATTGTTTGCGGCAGTTTGGCATTATGTCGCATGAAAATTGAAATTCGTATTACGGCCTTAAACTTGTTTAATTTGCGTCGACGTTCTGTTTTCCATCGATACTTTTCTGCCGCTTCAGATGCTTCGTTAATGAAGTGCGCTGTGTATTTTCCCAATAGTATTAAGGTAATCGCATTAATATTTTGCTCCAGCCTATAGTGGCATTTTCCATTTTCCATTTTCCGTTTTCCACTTTCGCTGATGCTAAAAGATGACATTTCTAAAGGAGGCGTTTTAAGCCAGCGTTGCGTCCTTATTTTGGAAAACTCGATAAAGTAAGAGCGGAATAAGAGAACAATCGAATCTGATTCTTACGTCGAAAGATATGCGAGTCATTTCATGTGATCTAAAAATCAAAAAATGGCACATAGGTCTGCGCCCCGTTCGATTTTGACTGAACTGGCCGAAAAGACTTCAGTATTGTGTCCTGGTAGTATGACTGTGAAACCGTTGTAACATAATATTCATTCGGTTTCGAGTTACAGATGTTTTTCAAAACTGGCTACTTTTAAAGCACCCGATTCATTTTTTGTTATTTCTCGTAACAGAGCTGAGTTATAAAAAGATGCGAGGTCTTTTTTATGAAGGTATGATGATGATGATGTATTTCTTAGTCTCTCGACTAGTAGGTCGCATCTCTCCACTTGTCTCTCTCTTTTTTATAATTTAACTCTCAACAAGAGCCCTGAAACCCGCCCTTTCGAGCATTACTTCAGAGACGTCGGGAAGGCTGTTAGGGCTGCCTTAGCTCTCTTCTCGTCTTCCGAAAAACCGGCCTAGATCGAAATGTAGTGAGTTGCTACGTGGGCTCGAACCCGGGACCTTCGGATACCAAGACCAGCGTGCTATCCACTCCAGGGTGTCCATTCTGTGGAAAACCTGGAAAAGTCAAGGAATTTTGTCCGTCTGGAAAAGTCAGGGAATTTTGGAATTTTCAGCATTTTTCACCTAAAAGTCAGGAAATTTTGTAAAAAAAATCGACTGCGAAATTCTGTAGTATTTCAAACAGATTTTACCCTATTTCTTATTAAAAGAATTTGTCTTTCGGTTCGCTCAGGCAATTTCCTTCTTCTTTTTTTTTCTTTCACAGGAAAAGGACGTGGGTAATACAACTCCCCTCTCCCATCGCAGTATTACAGAGTGTGTTGGCGTGATGAAATCATTTTCATGGTATTCGTTTCGCATCTACATACATTTTTCTATTAACGCGGCTATACACTTAACGTATTTCGTATTTCGTGACTTTTCACGAACTATTTCACGAAAAATATGATAAAACGTCAACCAATCCCTGTACACTTCTCCCAATATCAGCTGTTTCGTGTTTTCATCTCATCCTGTTCGCGAAAATTGGCGCGAAAATACGCGAAAATGTAAAAATATTCAGTCTAGCTCCCCTCCCCTGTGTAGAAAATTGTTTGAGGAAGTCGTAATGAAACGAAAATTTGAGCACCAATGAATTCACCTTCTGGAACATTCTGCCATCGGGTTTTTCTTCAGCTCCCCTCTCCTTCGCAAATGTATATCAGGGTGAATGAAAGGGACTTCCGAGACTTTGGGAAAAGAGTAACTAATCCACAGAATTTGAAAAAAATCTAAAGACCGCATAATAATTATTATCGCGTTACAGAAGAGTCCACTGTTTTCAAATGTATGACCTTATATTGTATCTAGATACTCTTAAATTGAAGCCTCTTCCGCCCCTGGCGCCATAATTTTCCAGATCCTAACCACCGTTTTACTTTCATAGCATTTGTCGTTAGATATGCTGCAGCTTTTTCACCTGGGTTCAATAGTTATTTTCTTTCCTGCTAAACCATTCAGGCTACACGAGGGAGGGGCTAATTCCGGTTACTCCAGTTTTCCTCAAGTTCCAAACTGTTTACGAGGTTCTCAAGTCAATTTTTTGGCCAGGATAGCCAACCAAGCTCCGAGTCACTGATTTCGAATATCGCCTCAAATTTTTATCCGACCCCTTCCAGCGCACTGTCGTAGTACAAATTCAGCTGCTCCAGCGAAAAATTGCACGAAGTATCGAAATAGGGGTGATTTCGTGTCGCTGATTTCGAATATCGCTTCCGATTTCTAATCTGGACCAAATTTAAGCTGTGCTTTTTCAGTTGAGAAATTTTGACGACGTTATTTTCTATTAGCAACACTTTGAATAAATAAAACTGTATTTTCCCCCTATTCGGTAGCTTTAATTAGAAAGGGTGAATTCCGAGTCAACGTTAGCTTGTCCTACGCTCGTGCTACCTCATTGGTCGCGCCAGGAGGGACCGAATCCAAAAGTTACCCCTAAATCGGATACAGTGACCTCGAAAACCTATGAACCAATTTTCGAATTTTATTCTCTCACCCCCTCCCCCTCACGGTCGGCATTAAGTTGCACGAAAAAAATCTACGAAGTCGTTAATTGACATCGCACCCCGCTGCACCCCATAGAGCACTTTTCATTTCCATCAGTAAATTTTTACACCCCCTCTGCCACAGCTTCATAAGCACACGGTAGTAAAAAAGAAGTTTCTGGAGTGATTGACGATATTCGCCGTTCACGGTGTTCGAGAAAATTTGACACCCCCCCCTCTTTTTATGTGTAATTTGTATTTGATGGGTCTGGAAAACCTGGAAAAGTCGGTGAAACTCATTTCCAAACAAGATTGGACACCCTGTCTAACTTATTGAAAACGAACTACCTACCGGAAACTGGAAAAAAGTCCTCCTTAATGGAGTCTTCCGAAGTCCCCCAGTTTCATTTTCAACTTTCTTAGACACCCTAGTTCTATCAACAATGAATTTTTAAATGGGAACATGTCAAACAAAGTATCGAAATCGATTTTATTTTTGTTCCCTAATTTAAAATTTTGGATCCAACTCTGATTTGTTAGCCCGAAATTCAAATTTCACTCATAAAATAGGTAAACCCGAGAAATCCTTGAAATTATTCAAGATTTGTTTCAGTCAGTATACAACCCTTCCAGACTTTATTAAAACCCTTCAGTACTCGATTAAGACTTATAAGGATTCTTCCGTACTTTATCGAGACAAGTATACGCACTTTACTCTTCCAAATATTTTTACGATTCGCCTCGGATGTGCAAGAGGCGTTTAATTCTTCATGACTTTTCTAGACTGGCTGAAGACTCTATGGGACTCAGTTAAACTTGAATATAGGACATTTTAAGACTTATTAAAACTTTCTAAGACTTTTCATGATGCTTTTAAGAATCTTAACAACTTATTTGGGTCTCTGTAAAATGTTTGTAAATATCTTGAAACTCATTATGACGTAATGTTCCAACCGAGGGTATAGAAAATTTGTTCACTCAAAAGGAAACCAGACATTACCAAACCGACATTCTGTTTTATCGCATTTCAGTCCGACTTCGTAGTCAAAACTAAAGATAGAAATGTAAATCATTTTGCTCAGAATTCGTTGAGACTCTTCGAGAAACTAACGGAATTCTTCGAGACACACGGTCAGACTTGAACATTTTGAAAATGTTTCAATTCCATTTTTCTCTTTGGGAAGGACAAGTACCCCATTTGTGTTTGCATTCATGCCGAGAAAAGTAAGGTAAATGGTGAAGGTAAGGCTGCATTGTGTGACTTAAATTATTCTTTTTTTTTTTTTAGACTGAGCCATTCAAGAGTCTATTTTTGTCTTGAGTTGACTACACTCCCGGTTAATATTATTTTTCATCTTTTTTACGATCGTTTTTGTACCATCGCCTCTTCCTAATTCCTTCCTTATTACTAGAATTGAGGGGAAATGTATAACTTGATTTTTTTTTTTTTTAAGCGGACTATTATTATTATTTTTTTAAAACTGATATAGCACTGCATCGGTTGCAGGAATCACAATCATTATTTATCGTTTCCAGATATTTTGAAAACTTAATTTTTCTTTGCCAACAAACTGTATAATATCCGCGTATTTGTTCGCAAAAATTCGGTTTGAAATATTTACGGGACAAATTTCGAGCATAAATCACTCGGGTGTACAACTTTCCTTCGCCACGGTTTGCTCCACTTTCGGTATTTATTATGTAAAACGATATAGCGGAGTGAATTTTATATTATTTAAAAGATTTGCGAAAAGTTGACTCGCTGTTTCTGTATGATACCGGGCGGGTCGAGGAAGATCAGCGAATTATAATGAAGAGCAGCGACTTTTCGACCGTCTATAAGCTTTCCTGGAGAATGACACAAAAGGTGGAAAAGAGAACGAAAAAGGGAATTTCTTCAAAAAAAAAACCACAAAAAAACCGAGTACATATTACGAGAGAGCTTCGCCTTGTCGAAAAGATTACGGTTTGTTTCTGCGATCTTCGCCAGACAGGTTTTGACTTTCAAAAGGTTTCTAGCGGATAATATTTAGCTTTTAAACGGCCACGTTAACGTCGTCGATGTTTATTGTCAACTTTTTACCCTCGTGCAGCACTTTTCACATTTTGGAGATGAGATATGACGTTTGAATGACAGCCGCGGTTATTCGTGCCCCCCCCCCCTCGGAGGTATTCACTCGAGTGTGCTGACATTGCAATCGTAATTTCACGTGGATTCTCGTATTGCGAATTCGCTTCTCCTGGTTTATCTGGCACTGCAGCTACGCCATTTTCTCGCGATCATTTCTCATAAAGGCTTAGGTGTGCTCAGACAGTGAGAGTGCTCGAAAACAACGTGTTCTACATTTTCGATATTCATATTTCAGAAAGAGTGGAAGAGGGGCCTTGTGGTTGCGAACGGGTGCTCATTAGGGTTTCATTCCGCCTGAAATATTACTCGTAGGTAGGCAGCTAGGCACCTGCCTGGCCTCTGCGTATCTGGCTGGGTTCGTTTTTCTATATCGAACCGAGACTGGATTTATTGTTGAAATTAAAAATCAATTTACCTTCGAAGTGGAGTCTGTATCAGCTAGCGAAGCCGAGTAGCTCTGTCTGAATTCACCAGAGCGAAGCGGGGAAAAATAATTGGTTTCAGCCGACGGAGTTTCGCCGTGTTCTAGATAATTAACCCGGAGATGGTCATATTATGAGGAACACTAATCGAGCACGGTCGGAGTAATACGAGCTAATTTAGCATTTCTGGCCGAATACAATGAAAGGGAAGACAGGGGAATTACCACGTAGAATACGGCAGAATGTTCCCGAGCAAGAGAGGCAGTCTTTGTTCGCCGAAAAATGGTGTATGGAACCCAATTTCGCGAAAGGAACTGGGGCGCTTAGCGCTCAGGCCGTTTTGAGGACCAACTACATCACCGACGCGTGTTTCGCTTTTTCTGTCTTCTATTATTGGCTGATTTTTAAAATCAGCTGTTGGTCTTGTCTCCCGTACCAAGAGTCGGGGTCGAGGTGAACTTTTCTTGAATCTTCATGATAAAAGAGAACAAATAGCAACTCGTACTTATACAAGGTGTTTCAAGATCCCGCTTTTTTTTTCTTTTTTTCTTTTTCTTAATCGTGAAGCCTGATCTTCACGCAGGTTGTCTATCGGGCCCATAAGTCCAATATTTGAAAAATTGTCCAATAAGTCCAATAATTTTAATAAATTTTAATATACGGGTAGGTTCAATAAAAATTGAAAAATGTGGAAGTATGCATTATTTAAGAAATGGTCAATTCTTGGAATCAGAAATCCCTTGGACTTCTTTTCTGTGTCTTCAAAGTACTCAAGCATACTCTGCGTGGTCCCTTCTTTTCGTGGTCGTGGTAAAACATAGAAAGTCCGAAAAGAATCCAATAAAAGTCCAGTATTCTTAATTTTCAAATTTGTTAGACACCCTGTTACTGGACGAAATGGGATTCCCAATTGAGAAGGTCTAATTTCTTTTCTAATGAAAAATTTCCTCTTCCCAAAAAGGAGGGCTAGAACGTGCCACCAACTTGAAAATCTTGAATAGAAAAGTATTGAACAAAGTGTCGAAATATTGGTTCCTTGGATCGCTGATTTCAAATATCGCATCAGATCTTTTTGGTCCGGTCCCAAAAGTTTAAATTTCAAACCCAAGAATTTTTTTCCTAATGTTTAAGGCTAGGTGGAATTCCAGATGGAATTCTTCACATTTTTCTATGAGCTGATTAATAGTACATATGTAAGTGATCTATGATGAAAAAACCTTTTTGGAAATCTGCTTGTTCTTTTGGTTGGTTGATATTTACCTATTTGGTTTTTTATTCTATTTTCTATCAGTTTTTGAAGTATCTTGGTAAGACTAGACTAAGCGATATCGGCCTGTAATTTTTATCCTATATTTATCTCCTTTTTTGTAAATTAAGATTATGTCCAAGTTTTTCCAATCTCAGGCTTTGTTTTATCTTCCAAAATTTTATTGTACGTAACAGTCACCGCTTTAACCATTTTTTCTCCTCCATATTTTAGCTGTTCATTGGTCAGCTTCTCATGGCCGGGTACTTTTTTTAGATTAGCCAAAGTGTATTTTATGTGTATTTCCTCTTCTAGAAATGTTGGTTCCTCTTCGTTAACTGTAAAATGTTGGCCACTCACTCCAAGTGCACCTGTATGAGTCTTTGTAGAAATCAATTACTATTTCATTGATTTTTAGTCTATTGTAAATTTTGTTATTTTTTCCATCAATTAGATGATTTACTCATTTTGTGTCATCAGATAGAGAGTGGATTTCTTTTTGTACTTTCTGTAGTTTCTAGAATGTTATGGACGAATTTATTTGTTTTTTTCTGCATTGACTTTCCTCAACAGAAATTTAACTATTTTGCATAGTATGTTCAGTTCTATTTTTTTCTTTTGGTGATTTTTTCTGGTATTTGCTTAATTTTTTCTCTTTGTTGTATTATTTCCTTAATTTCATATGGGATAGTGTTATCTATTTTATTCGTTTTTTCTGCCGAAAGGTTCTTCGTACTATCTCTATTCCCCCTTTTGTTTTTTGTCTTTTTGTACACCATAGTCTCCAGTTCCACCTTCTCTGGAAAAATGCTACCTCCAAACTATTTATTCTTTTCATTTATTGCTTATGCGGAGGATTTTTTGGGGTATTTTTTAGTGGAATCTTGAGTTTCTTGATTACATTTTGATTTTTTTGGATTAAATAATAATCAATTTGATTTTTTGATTCTTCGCTGGCTGATAACCATCCAGTCTCTCTCTCTCTCTCTCTCTCTCTCTCTCTCTCTCTCTCTCTCTCTCTCCTCTCACCCCAGCCCTCCCCTCCCCCTTCCCTCCATCCCTCCTTTCCTCCCCCTCTCTTTTTTTTAAAGACTGTGTTTATCATTTTTAGATTATTTTCTGTAAAAAAATGCTATTAATCCCCCGCCCCCTATCGTTTCTTTTTCGTAGTTATATGGACCCACGACCCCTTTTCTTCCTCTCTTCTTTCTCCTATTTGATTATTAAAGTCTCCCATTGAAGAATACTTTTTTTTGTTATGTTTTAACGTAGCACACATATCCGAAAGTTCATTGTAAAATTTACTACATCCCTCTTCCTCTGAGGAAACTGTTGGTCCATATATCCGTATGATGTTCAAGGTTGTATGGTTCCGAATTTTTAGTTTGAGTACTGCTATGCTATTTCAACGGCCTTCAAATTCTATTATGTTTTTACTTGAATTTTGTTCTTCCCAGAATCCTACCCCTCCTTGAACTTGATCATTTCCTCTGTAGCATAACCCCCTCTTATCATCCCTGATATTCCTGTTACGTTTATTTTATTATTTTTCAGGGCGTATTCTAATTTTACTATTTTTTCTGGCTCTTTGAAGGTACGAGCATTTAAAATAGCTATAACAAAGTGGTAATTTGGTCTTACTTGCCCTAACTTACCAGCAGTACCCATACCTAAGAAAAGTCGAAATTTATTATGCTTTTAAAATTTATTAAATTATCGATTTTTTTAACATTTCTTGTAGCTTTGGAGGGAGGGGGTCACTGATTTCAAATATTGTATCAGATTTTTGACCCGATCTCCGTTTTGGACTACAAAGTCACCATTCTTCGCACAATTAAAAAAATTGACCAACGTCGTAAATGTGGGCTCCTACGATCCAAATTTCATTTTGAAGGAAGGGTCAGTTTTACTCGGCGAATGTAACTGGTGAGTTTCGGAAACCGTGAATGAAGTGTCGATCGGTCAACTTCGCTTACACAAGCATACAGGGCGTTTCGCGAATCTGACTCCTTCCTCTTTTTTATCGGAAAGTCAGATCTCATAATAGCGAATATGAATCTTGAAGAAAAACAACGAAAAACACGAAAATCACAAAATCAAAAATTAAAGAGGCTAAGTGCCAAATAACTGTCGCTTGTAGCTGGAAAACGAGGATTCTCCGAAGAATCATTTAATGCCAGTACTTGAGGGTCAATTATTAACTGACTCGAATAGGTGACGAGTCACTTACAAAGCGTAAGGTAGTGTCATTAACAATTTTGGACTCTGAAATGGTTCAGATCGATTTACCTACAGGCACAACAAACATTGGCTTGGAGCGACCAGTTTTGAAGGGCGGCTGAATTTTGAGTATTTTTGCCTTCACAGCACGTTGGCGTATGTCATTAACCAGACACGGCACTGTAAATAAAAAGCTATTGACAGATATGAAAAAAATTTTACGGATAGGACTGCTTATAAGCGGCCTTATTCTTAACCCAGGGCTGGATCGATTCGTGCAATTTCTGATATAGGGAAAGGGAAAAAAAAAATAAAAAAAATGAATTGATAATATTTGAAAATGAGAGCATTTATACGTTACATAAGTAGAATCACATGTCCGGCTGACGAGAAAATGGCGGACTATTATACCTATATGATCAAACAAGAGGATTTACATATCCCCGAATTAATTGAAAATATTTGAGACTCTCCCAGTTTCCCAGATTTGTTTAAGATTCATCAAAACTCTTTCAAGACTGTTGCAACAGTGTTCAATATTCAAGCTTTTCAACACTTCTTTGGGACCGTACAAAATTTTAGGACCGTTTCAAACCTGATTTAGACTTTTTAGGATTCATCCAGGTTCGATTGAAACCTATCGGTACTCTTAATTTTCAAATTTGTTAGACACCCTGTTACTGGACAAAATGGGATTCCCAATTGAGATGGTCTAATTTCTTTTCTAATGAAAAATTTCCTCTTCCCAAAAAGGAGGGCTAGAACGTGCCACCAACTTGAAAATCTTGAATAGAAAAGTATTGAACAAAGTATCGAAATATTGGTTCCTTGGATCGCTGATTTCAAATATCGCATCAGATCTTTTTGGTCCGGTCCCAAAAGTTTAAATTTCAAACCCAAGAATTTTTTTCCTAATGTTTAAGGCTAGGTGGAATTCCAGATGGAATTCTTCACATTTTTCTATGAGCTGATTAATAGTACATATGTAAGTGTTCTATGATGAAAAAACCTTTTTGGAAATCTGCTTGTTCTTTTGGTTGGTTGATATTTACCTATTTGGTTTTTTATTCTATTTTCTATCAGTTTTTGAAGTATCTTGGTAAGACTAGACTAAGCGATATCGGCCTGTAATTTTTATCCTATTTTATCTCCTTTTTTGTAAATTAAGATTATGTCCAAGTTTTTCCAATCTCAGGCTTTGTTTTATCTTCCAAAATTTTATTGTACGTAACAGTCACCGCTTTAACCATTTTTTCTCCTCCATATTTTAGCTGTTCATTGGTCAGCTTCTCATGGCCGGGTACTTTTTTTAGATTAGCCAAAGTGTATTTTATGTGTATTTCCTCTTTTAGAAATGTTGGTTCCTCTTCGTTAACTGTAAAATGTTGGCCACTCACTCCAGTGCACCTGTATGAGTCTTTGTAAAAATCAATTACTATTTCATTGATTTTTAGTCTATTGTAAATTTTGTTATTTTTTCCATCAAACAGATGATTTACTCATTTTGTGTCATCAGATAGAGAGTGGATTTCTTTTTGTACTTTCTGTAGTTTCTAGAATGTTACGGACGAATTTATTTGTTTTTTTCTGCATTGACTTTCCTCAACAGAAATTTAACTATTTTGCATAGTATGTTCAGTTCTATTTTTTTCTTTTGGTGATCTTTTCTGGTATTTGCTTAATTTTTTCTCTTTGTTGTATTATTTCCTTAATTTCATATGGGATAGTGTTATCTATTTTATTCATTTTTTCTGCCGAAAGGTTCTTCGTACTATCTCTATTCCCCCTTTTGTTTTTTGTCTTTTTGTACACCATAGTCTCCAGTTCCACCTTCTCTGGAAAAATGCTACCTCCAAACTATTTATTCTTTTCATTTATTGCTTATGCGGTGGATTTTTTGGGGTATTTTTTAGTGGAATCTTGAGTTTCTTGATTACATTTTGTGTTTTTTGGATTAAATAATAATCAATTTGATTTTTTGATTCTTCGCTGGCTGATAGCCATCCAGTCTCTCTCTCTCCTCCCCCCAGCCCTCCCTCCATCCCCCTTCCCTCCATCCCTCCTTCTCTCCCCCTCCTTCCCTCCCCCCTCTCTTTTTTTTTAAAGACTGTGTTTATCATTTTTAGATTATTTTCTATAAAAAAATGCTATTAATCCCCCGCCCCCTATCGTTTCTTTTTCGTAGTTATATGGACCCACGACCCCTTTTCTTCCTCTCTTCTTTCTCCTATTTGATTATTAAAGTCTCCCATTGAAGAATACTTTTTTTTGTTATTTTTTAACTTAGCACACATATCCGAAAGTTCATTGTAAAATTTACTATATCCCTCTTCCTCTGAGGAAACTGTTGGTCCATATATCCGTATGATGTTCAAGGTTGTATGGTTCCGAATTTTTAGTTTGAGTACTGCTATGCTATTTCAACGGCCCGGCGGCCTTCAAATTCTATTATGTTTTTACTTGAATTTTGTTCTTCCCAGAATCCTACCCCTCCTTGAACTTAATCATTTCCGCTGTAGCATAACCCCCTCTTATCATCCCTGATATTCCTGTTACGTTTATTTTATTATTTTTCAGGGCGTATTCTAATTCTACTATTTTTTCTGGCCCTTTGAAGGTACGAGCATTTAAAATAGCTATTACAAAGTGGTAATTTGGTCTTACTTGCCCTAACTTACCAGCAGTGCCCATACCTAAGAATAGTCGAAATTTATTATGCTTTTAAAATTTATTAAATTATCGATTTTTTAAAAATTTCTTGTAGCTTTTGAGGGAGGGGGTCACTGATTTCAAATATTGTATCAGATTTTTGACCCGATCTCCGTTTTGGACTACAAAGTCACCATTTTTTGCACAATTAAAAAAATTGACCAACGTCGTAAATGTGAGCTCCTACGATCCAAATTTCATTTTGAAGGAAGGGTCAGTTTTACTCGGCGAATGTAACTGGTGAGTTTCGGAAACCGTGAATGAGGTGTCGATCGGTCAACTTCGCTTCACAAGCATACAGGGCGTTTCGCGAATCTGACTCCTTCCTCTTTTTTATCGGAAAGTCAGATCTTCTCATAATAGCGAATATGAATCTTGAAGAAAAACAACGAAAAACACGAAAATCACAAAATCAAAAATTAAAGAGGCTAAGTGCCAAATAACTGTCACTTGTAGCCGGAAAACGAGGATTCTCCGAAGAATCATTTAATGCCAGTACTTGAGGGTCAATTATTAACTGACTCGAATAGGTGACGAGTCACTTACAAAGCGTAAGGTAGTGTCATTAACAATTTTGGACTCTGAAATGGTTCAGATCGATTTACCTACAGGCACAACAAACATTGGCTTGGAGCGGCCAGTTTTGAAGGGCGGCTGAATTTTGAGTATTTTTGCCTTCACAGCACGTTGGCGTATGTCATTAACCAGACACGGCACTGTAAATAAAAAGCTATTGACAGATATGAAAAAAATTTTACGGATAGGACTGCTTAAAAGCGGCCTTATTCTTAACCCAGGGCTGGATCGATTCGTGCAATTTCTGATATAGGGAAAGAAAAAAAAAAAAAAAAAAAGAATTGATAATATTTGAAAATGAGAGCATTTATACGTTACATAAGTAGAATCACATGTCCGGCTGACGAGAAAATGGCGGACTATTATACCTATATGATCAAACAAGAGGATTTACATATCCCCGAATTAATTGAAAATATTTGAGACTCTCCCAGTTTCCCAAATTTGTTTAAGATTCATCAAAACTCTTTCAAGACTGTTGCAACAGTGTTCAATATTCAAGCTTTTCAACACTTCTTTGGGCCCGTACAAAATTTTAAGACCGTTTCAAACCTGATTTAGACTTTTTAGGATTCATCCAGGTTCGATTGAAACCTATCGGTACTCTTCAAGATATCTTTCAAACTCCAAGAACTGAGAATGGAAGAAACGTAACTTAAAATAGAGGGGGTTAGACACTGCTAGCTACATAGTACGATTATTAATGCCAACAAAAGTCCTATTCGTAGAGTAAATTCAAACAGAAAACATGAGCCAAGATTATGTTTTCCATGAAACTATCATCAGGCACTCGTTAGACTGTGTTTCAGACCAATTAAAGAATCTTTTAGATTCGTTTAAAACTTTCAAAGAGTCGTTTGAACTTTTTCAATCTTAAGACTCCTCTAAGTCTCTTCCGTACATAATTTAGACTCTTCGACACTCTTCCATACCCGTTTGGAACATTTTCCGAATAGCTTAAAACTATTTTAAACTCTACGGAGACTTTTTTAGGCTCTTACAAACGTGTATAAGCCTCGCTAAAATTCTTAATACCAAGGGAAGGTGGAGAGGTAGAGACGAAAAATCCCGACTAGAACCTTATTACAATTTAGTTAGCAAGCAAAAAGAAAAAGAAAGATTCCGATTGGGTCGCAGAATTTTCCAACTGTACCAAACTTTTGATAAATAACGACTGAAATGTTACAAAATTTCCTATAACCAGCAAGAAACAAAAACAATAACAATGCTCGTAATTTTCGCGACTGAAAGTCGAAATTTCCCACATGGGAGGGAACCACACGCCGCACCACGCCAGCGTTCAGACCTATTTCAGGTTTTTAAAGACTCGTCTAGACTTTGAAACATTTCTGAGAAAACCCTTTAACATGTTTGAAAAAGTTGTAAAGAGGCTTCAAGTGCTTCCCAACCGCCTTAATTGGTTTTAAAGGCTTTGAAAGGCTCTGAAAGAGGTGAAAAGTTCGAATCAAGTTAAAAATCGCATTTAAAAAGTCTCAATTGCGTTAGGAATAGTTTTAAAACGATTCTTCTGGAAAAGTCTTGAAGAAGTTTTGATTTCTAAAAAGATTTAGAAAAGACTTCTGAAAGCGTTCAAGAGAATATCTTTGCGGAGATCTTGAAGAGTCTGAAACAAATCTGAAAACTCTTGTTAACGTTTCGATCAAGCCTGTGATAGTCTTAATGGAGTGCGGAAGAATGTTGAAGAGTGTTAACATATTATCTTGAAATAATGGGTTATACTTTGAACTCGAATGCAGCAACAACATGGCTGGAGTGTTAATATAATTGCATACTTGTAATGCCGTGAATATTCCACAAATATCCGAATTAGCCCGAGATGTTAATAAAATTGCATACTCGAAACGCCGTAAATAAGGCATAATTCATATAAGAGAACTTCTAAAAGTGTACTTTCATTATCCTTTGACGTGGTTGAAACCCAAATGACACATTTTTTCGATTCTCACATCCTAGTTTGGTTTTTATTCTTCGTAACAAAGTTGCAAAAATTTGAATATTGCGCACCTGTAACTTCATTTGGCCACTTTTTAGACCACTCTAAAACGTGTCTGAGGAAGTTGGGAAAATGTTAGGGAATTTAATTTTAGAAAAAAACTGGGCACCTTGTTGACGTCGATTAACCCTTGGCCTTCGGAACTGCAAATGAATTTGAGAAAATCTACAGGAAATCGGAACTCTGCCGTATGGCCCGGCTATACAATTACTGTATTTCGCGTTTTGTAGTATTTTGCGTGAACGCGAAATGGGATCGACCGCGAAGTGAACAAGGATTTTCAAGTGAGATTCTAGTTTCCTTTTGGGTGGAAAAAATTTTTCTATTTAGAAAATAGTCCACTCCTTCAGGGCCCCTTCCAAGTTTTAAACTTTCAGGAATACCCCAATCGTTTGTATTTCGATTGTACAGGACATCCCTCGTTTGTATACCAGAGCCCATCTACAGTTTATGGTCTATTTGAAGGCTGAGGAAACGAAAGCCCCACCCCCTCATAGATGGAATTCTGACCCCATACCAGTAGCATTCGTTCGTTTGTGCTTCGTTGGTATCGCATTTGCCTTTGTTTATAGAGCTCAGTGTTACAAGTCTACGGACGAAAAAAATAAAACTGAAATATAAATGATTACCTCAGCCGTCTTGAGCGAGAAATGTCAAATTTCCAGTGTTTCGTGACGAAAATGTTTGAAGTTATGGAAAAACCGTTTCCGGCGCTGAAAAGTCCTTTTTGGTTCTAAAAAAGCTTTTTTGATGCTACAAAGGCATTTTCACATATGAAAAAGTGTTTTGGGGAATGACGTCCAATTACAAAATGAAACTTCACCAGAAGATTCTAATATGAGTGAATCGGAAAATTTTTGAACCAAAACACGTTTATCTCTTTGCAAAAGCAAAAAAAAGTGTCATAACCACAACTCCCGCTTTCTGATAATGACTGCTCGACATCATTACCGGCTTATAAATAGAAAAAAATAAAATGAAATGAGAACGTTCGTATTACAGAATACAAATCTGTCTCTTTGGCGTACTTTGTACGCGAATTCAAAAAACTCTTCACAATCTCACAAAGCATTCGGGTATTCGATTCGCTACGATGTCCTCATTTTTTATTTTTTTTTACATTATAGTTCGTGTAATCTGATTTCGCCGTATTCGAAATGCAGTAACGCCGAACCAGATAGATGGAGGAAAGGGAAGCAAAAGCCGAGAGAGCATTTCCGTCAGCGTAGGAAATAATCAGAGCTTTGATATTTCGAGTGGATTAACAAAACAATCATTGTCGTCTCGCAATTGAATGTAAACGATGAGACTACGAGAATAAATATTTAGGAAAAGAGGGAGAAAAATAGAGAGATGTATATAAAAAGGATGGAAAGAAGCGTTTTCGCTTTCCGCCTAAAATCTGGAGCCGTTAGAAACGAAATGCTGTATACCGTGCGTTTTTCATTCAGCGCTGTGACATTATGGAATCGCGATTTCGTTCCGGAACAAAATATTATATTCTCTCGGCTCGGAAGTACACGCCGGCGTAAAGCATCCGGCGAGCTTGTTTATTTGCGCCGATGAGACTTTTACATTAATTCGCCGAGTAATTAAAAATATTTATTCGAGATGCTTTTTCGTTTCCGAAACGGAGATCGTCGCCGGCAACGGAGCTCGAGAAACTGCGCGCCGATTTCAGCGGCGGTATTCGAAAAGGTCGAGGCGAGTGTACGATAATTTTTGAGGAAAAGAAAATAGCTCTCTCTCTCTCTTTTCTCGTTTCACTCTCTGTCCGTGTCTGTTGCATACACCGCCTCGTTTTGTCGGCTGTCTCTATATCACATCTCTCGCCTTCTCACTCTCTCACTCGCCCTCGCCCAACGACTCCCGAGATGCTCGTAATAAAATTTCAGTCTCCAGTTATCCGTATCCATGTAGAACTGGAACGTAACTTATGCTTCGTAAATGTGCACCTTTCGAGTGTACTCTCTTTTTCATCCCCTCTTATGTTCTTACCCTCCCCTTCCTCCTCTTTTAAATTCCGCAGTGAGCAGATCTCCAAGGAAAAGGTTCTTGGGTAAACCTCCCGTCCTCTCAAGAGTAAAACATGAACTCACTTTATACTTTTTTCCCGTTTTTTCATAATTTCGAAATCTGTCCGCTCTTTTTACCCAAATAGCTTTTCAGGCAAATGACGTGTAGCTTTCTGAAATGATCGCGATATTTATTTATTTCTTTTGGATTGATAACATTTGAATTTGAATTTTTTCTTTTTCCTTTGAATCTACGTATTCATTTAATGTGTATTTATAACTATACACCGTAACACGAGGTGACTTTGCAATCGTGGTGTGACTTGGAACACGTATGTTTTCAGTACTCCTACGAGCGCTAGAGAAAATAATAGAACGCGTGGCAACACTGATGCGTGACTCGTGATGTAGGATGTTGTATAGCTATTCGCATATTCGAACGAAGGGTGCGCTGCAGGTGGTGAAAATTGGAAACTAGACGAAAAGATGATGACGGTGTGCTGATAACGTACCTAAGTATTGAGGTTTTGTCCATTCTTTAATATTTTCTGCTCGTTTCATGAATTTAGTGAATTAGAATTGCATTCGTGTTGTAAAATTCACCTAACAGGTAAATCATGTCAGGTACAAATTTTACCTGAAGTTAGGTGAATACTGTTCGACACGTTAGAGGAGGATTGATATGCACTACGTGGTTTCATTCATCATCTCCATTTTTCGTTGTAAAATTTTTAAATTTCACGTAATATCGAACATATAAAAGCAAAATCTTGGCAAAATACATCCATAGCTACATCAAATATGAGCTTGCTTGGGCGTCGTTCCGTTCAACGACTCGTTCCAGGTCGTGCACAGGTTTTTTTTTTGAATGAGGAACGGAACGGGAACGACTTCATGTATGAAATGAACGGAACGTAATTTTCTTGTGAACTGAACAACTGAACGACCCGTTCTTCTGGTTTTTACTGTTACACAGGGTGTCCATTCTCTGAAAAACCTGGAAAAGTCAGGGAACTTTGTCCGTCTGGAAAAGTCAAGAAATTTTGGAATTTTCAACATTTTTCACTTAAGAGTCAGGGAATTTAGTAAAAAAAAAACAAAAACAAATCGATTGCAAAATTCTGTAGTATTTCAAATAGATTTTATCCTATTTCTTATTAAAAAAATTCCAATTTTCTTATTTTTTTTTTTTCTTTTACAGGAGAAGGACGTGGGTAATACAACTCCCCCTTTCCTATCGCAGTAGTACAGAGTGTGTTGGTGTGATGAAATGGCTTTCATGGTATTCGTTTCGCGTCTACCTCTACATCTTTCTATTAAGGCTGCTATACACTTAAAAGTATTTCGTACCTATTTCGTGATTTTTCAGGAACCATTTCCCGAAATATATAACGAAACGCGAACCCATTCCTGTACACTTCTCCCAATATCAGCTGTTTCGTGTTTTCATCTTATCCTGTTCGCGAGAATGTGAAAATCGGCACGAAAAGGAAAAAATATTTGGTCTAGCTCCTCTCCCCAAGGTAAAATTTTTTTTGAGAAAGTCGTAATGAAACGAAAATTTGAAAACCAATGAAATCACCTTCTGGGACATCCTGCCATCGGTTTTTTTTCGGTTCCCCTCTGCTTCACAAATGTAGATAACCTGACTTCCGAGATTTTGGGGAAAGAGTAATTAATCCACAAAAATTGAAGAAGAAAAAATCGCAATTCCGCATAACAGTTATTATTGCGTTACGAAAGAGTCCATTGTTTTCAAATATATGACCTTATATTGTATCTGGTGTTGTGGGACGTATGGCGATGCACGCATGCCAAAGTGGCCCCTGAGACACCGCACCCCCGGCACCGGAAACTACCCTTTCGGGCATCGCATCAGTACCGAGGGGAACGCTTTGGGGCCGGGCCCGAGCCCCCATTTCTCCTGGCCGGAACGGTGCGCGCGTCCTGCCAGGGCCACCACGGGGTTCCCTACTGACCGAGGTCCGCGCTCCCAGAGCACTCGCCTGGAAATTTCAGGTCCCCCGCAGCCGGACGCGCTGCCTCTTCCTCTTCACTCACTCGTCGTGTGAGACTCTCCCGATTGAAGCTCCAGCCCTTGCACTGCGGGCGAGCTCTGCTCCAGCCCTGGTGCAACGGGCGAGCTTCGCTGGATGGTATCCGCCGCCGCAGTAGCAGCTGCAACATCCGCTTCTCCTCCTTGCGTCCTTTGTCTCGACCACTCAGCCTCCATCTTCCGTCGCATGATGGCCGAAACGAAACCCGACACCCGGTTCCAACCGCTTCGGCTCCTCAACAGCTCCGGGACCAGGGTGTCCGGCGCAAGACGGTCGATCACGCCGTCTCCGGGATCGATCGTGACCGCCCCGCGCCTCTCCTCATCCCAGGCGTCGCACTCGAACAGCGTATGCCACGGCGTGTCCTCCTCTCCGCTTGCACAATGGGTGCACTCGGCGCTCCCCGCCAAACCCATCCGGTGCAGGTACGAGCCGAAACAACCGTGTCCGCTCAAGACCTGGGTCAGGTGGAAGTTCAGGCTTCCGTGCTTCCTGCCTAACCACAGGTCGAGCTCACCGATCAGCTCCCGGGTCCACTCGCCTTTCGAAGACTGGGCGAGCCTCTCCGTCCATCGCTGAAGCGTGGTCAGCTGAATGCCACGCTTCGCCCGGCGTGCCTCCTGCCGCGTCCTCGCCTTCTTCTGCGCCTTGTAGGACTGCGCCAACTCGTCTACCTTCAGCTCGATGGGTGGAAGGCGCGCCAGCACGCCTACCGCCTCCGTTGACACGGTGCGATACGCGCTGACGCACCTTAGCGCGACTCTCCGCTGTACCTTCTCCAGCTCCACTCTCCGGTACGGGATCTGGACGGCGTCCGCGAATACCGGTGCGCCGTACGTCAGGACCGACAGCACGACGTTCGCGTACAGCCTCCGTTTCTGCTCCCGCGGGCCGCCCAGGTTCGCCATCAGTCGCGACAGCTGCCCGGCGACCCGGTCCGCCTTCTCCGCCGCTCTCCGGAAGTGCTCGCGGAACGACAGCTTCCCGTCGAACCACAACCCCAGGTACTTCAGCGCCGGGCGTGGCGCGATCCTCTCGCCTTTCAGCACGAACGTCGGTTGTTCGTACTTGCGACGCGTCGTGAAGAGAACTGCCTCCGTCTTCTGCACCGCCAAGCACAATCCCGCCGACTCGATCCATCCGGTCAGCAGCTCTAACGCCCGGTTGACTTTGGTCGCGACCTCTGCTGTTGTCGCGGCTTGGCACACCACCAGCGTGTCATCGGCATAACAGATGAGTTTCACACCTGGTGGGACCGCCAGCCGCAGCAACCCGTTGAAGGCGACGTTCCACAGGATGGGTCCAAGGACCGACCCCTGAGGGACGCCGCACGTCATCGCCCTCGTGACTGGTCCTGTCGCCGACTCCATCTCGATCCGACGCCCGCAGAAATAACTCCGGATAATCCGCACGAGGTAGCCCGGCACCCGCGCCTCCTCCAACGCCGACACCACACATGAGTACGGTATTGAGTTGAAGGCATTGCGAATGTCGAGACTGACCGCCGCACAGAACTCTCCGTCGCGTATCGCCTTTGCCGCCATCGCCTTCAGCCTGAGTGCTGCATCCGCTGTCGAACGGCCGGTCCTGAAGCCGTACTGGCTGTTCGAGATCGTCCTCCGCCTCTCCAGGTGCGCCTCCAGCCTATCTACAATCGTCCGCTCGAACACCTTCCCCACAGTGTCGAGCAAGCAGATTGGCCGGTATGAAGATGGCTGCCCGTCTGGCTTCCCTGGCTTCTTGATGAGGGCAAGCCGCGCCGCCTTCCATCGGTCCGGAAACGTCCCCTCCTGTAGCGCGCGGTTAAACACGTTGGTCAGGAGGGACGGCTCCACCCGATGCACGGACTCCCACACAACGTTCGGGATCATATCAGGCCCTGGTGCCTTCCGCTTCTTCGTCCGGATCCGCTCGATGGCACTGTCCACTTCGCCGGTGCTCAGTGGACAGAACTCCTCCGTGGCCTCTCCAGATGACGATACCGGTAGTGGTGGGCGCTGCGGGAACAGCTCCTCCACCACCTTCTGCAGCACTCCCGACTCCATGCGGCTCGTTACCGACGGCCCCCGGCCCTCCGCATCACAACATGATACGGCTTGCCGAAGGGGTCACGGTCCGCCTCCTGTCGCAGCTCCTCCCACGCCGTCTTCTTACTTTGCCGGATGGCCGCCTTGAGGGCTCGGCGCGCCTGCTGGTACCGCTGCGAGGCTTCACCCGTCCCTCCGTCATCTGTCGATACTCTTAAATTGAAGCCTCTTCCGCCGCCCCTGGTGCCATAATTTTCCAGATCCTAACTACCTTTTTACTTTCATAGCATTTGTCGTTAGATACGCTGCAGCTTTTTCGCCATGGGTTCCAGAATTCATTTTAATAGTTATTTTCCCTTCCCCTAAACCATTCTATCTCCACGGAGGAGGGGCTAATTCCGGTTACTCTAATTTTCCTCAAGTTCCGAATTCATTACGAGATTCTGAAGACAAGTTTTTGGACAGGATAGCCAACCAAGCTCTAAGTCGCTGATTTCGAATATCGCCTCAGATTTTTGTTCGACCCCTTCCAGAGCACTGTCGTAATACGAATTCAGCTTCTCCGGTGAAAAATTGTACGAAGTATCGAAATAGGGGTGGTTTTGTGTCGCTGATTTTGAATATCGCTTCCGATTTTAATCTGGACCAAAGTTAAGCTCCTGTGCTTTTTCATCTGAGACATTTTTACGAGTTATTTTCTATTAGCAACACATTGAATAAATAAAACTGTATTTTTACCCTATTCGGTGGCTTTAATTAGAAAGGGTGAATTCCGAGTCAACCTTTGCTTGTCCTACACTCTTGCTACCCCATTGGTCGCACCAGGAGGGACAGGATCCAAAAATTACCTCTAAAATCGAATACAGCGACCTCGAAAACCTATAAACTAATATTAAAATTTTATTCTTTCATCCCCCCCTCCTTCACGGTCGGCATTAAATCACACGAAAAAAAATCTATAAAGTCGTTAATTGACCTCACTCCACGCTGCACCCCGTAGAGCGCATTTTCATTTCTAATTTTTACACCCCCCTGCCACAAATTCATAAGCACACGGTTGTAAAAAAAATTTGTGGAGTGATTGACGATATTCGCCGCTCATGATTTTCGAAAAAAATTGACCCCCCCTCCCCTCGCATGTGTAATTTGTATATGAAGGGTCTAGAAAACTGGAAAAATTGGCCTGGAAAACCTGGAAAAGTTGGGGAAAATCATTTCCGAACAAGAATGGACATCCTGCTGTTATTTTTTTTCCATTCTATTCAGTAAATGGGAACCAACGTCGACTGGATCTGGATACCTACTTCAGTATGTTACCTTCATCGCTTGACATTTTGAAGGACTATAAATGTGTTTTTTAAATTAATGAGCCAAATGTCACATGTCAGTATGTTTATAAAAATAGAATACTAGAGTACCATCCCCTATGGCAGTTGAGCAAATTTTCTTCATTAGTAGACAAATTTTAGCATCAAACCAAATTAGACTGTCACACGAACAGTATTATTAAATATAAAAATAAAAATTGACCTTTTTTTATTTACTTTCCTTTCCTTTTTACTTTATTTTATTTTTGTGAACCAGAATCAGTTGTCAAAAAGTGCACAGGAAGATAGAAATCTTAAATCAATTAGTTATCAAGAACTGAGGAGCACATCAACAAATGATAGCCCGTTGAACCTAAATAGGTCATCCCAATGCTCGTTATTCCAGCCTTTTTTATCAAGAGCGGAGTGTTAGGACATGAAACCCCGTGCCTCCTATGATTAGTGTTTGTATATTTAAAACACTGTGTGTTTTAAACAGTGTTTAGACCAGTAGAAAAGAACTCGCGTTTTATATATTTGAAACTTTTTTTTTTTTTTTTTTTTTTCAAATTTGCTTTCCTTTACTTGTAGCACATTTGACAAATAACTCCTCATTTTCTTGTGGTTTGCTTCACATTTTCGTAGTCTTCGCCTTCGCTTTTCGGAAAACAAATTTTATTGCAACAGAAAAGGAATAAAAAAGGTGAAGCAATATTCGAAATAGAGGCAGTATTATTGTTTTTATTATGAGATCGAAAACAATATTAAAAATCAACTTTTGATAGACTTAGGAACATCAAGAACAACCGGGTTATTCGTTGGTACCTACTTAATAGTATTAGTAAAGCTCTCTGTATTAGTCTTCTGAAAGTCAGAAAGTTGCCTAATTATGCGTTTAAAACACTCTTGAAAAAACTGGGGTGCTTAAAACGAAAGAAAAAGTTTTTTACCAACCCTTTTACTACAGCCGGCACCACTAATGTAGTTTTTTAATGAAATTCTTTAGATTTTTTTCTTTTTCTTTGCTTACAAAAGAAAAGGCGCTGATATGATAATTCGTACAATAATAATAACAATTTTTTGAACAATGGAATGAGATATGTGAATAATTATTTAAAAAGTGGTTCGTCAGATCTCAGATATTAATATCAGTCTTATTACAATTACTACGATCCGCATGTTGAAGATGATTAGGGTGACTAATAGTCGACATGTGTATGAAGATTACCCATGGATTGCTGAGGTGAAGAGAAATGTGGAGCACAGGAAGTAGCGAAAGGGGGGCAGGGGGCAGTTTGCCCCCCTGGCCTTCTAATGTTGTAAAAAAGTTGGAAAATTCAGCGTTTTCTGAGTGTCAGTTGGGAAAATCATCATTTTATTAATTTTACCAACTTTTTGTAACTAAACCTCAAAAGCCAAGGTATTAGGATTACATAAAAATATGCTTTCTTGTGATTTTGTTATATCCATTTTTTTATGCGTAATGTTATATATAAAATGCGTGTTTTAACGTTAGAATTAGAAGTCACAGATCTCAACGTTTTAGATGTAATTTCTACTATAGAATCATGTGTTAGATCTTTAACCGATATTAAAAGTAGTGACCAAGAATTGAACAATATGATAAATGCAGCAGTTGCATTTTGTATACAGTTAGACATCGATGTAGCATCAGATTTCCTGAAACACCATCGCACCAGACGAATTCCTAAACGCTATGACAAGAACAATGCTAATGCAGTCGAATTAACTCTACTGGAATTTTTCAGGAAGGAATTCAACTCTGTTTTAGATGTCCTTCTCACGTGGTTACAATCGAATCTTGCAGAATGCTTGAATAATTTCAGACCTGCCTAAGAAGTTTTCAGATTGCCTGTTATGAGGGAAAACGCTGACTTGGAAAATTTAGAATTGTTGGTCAGTTTGTTTCCGTGTAACAAGCCAGATGTACACGCATTGCAAGCAGAATTGGAACAATTGTTTGACAACTGTACAAGAGCAACATGTATGCGAGATATAATTACAACCAGTTTCAAAATGAAGCATGTACTGCCCGTAGCGTACAAAGTCTGTAAATTCAGCCGCGTTTTCAACAGCCACAAATGAAAGAACATTTAGCTCTTTAAAATATATCAAAAATGAAATCCGAAATCTGTGTAGTGATGATAGGTTGGACCACTTAATGGGGATGTTCTGTGAAAAAGATATATTAGACAACTTAGATCTTAGTCCTATCATCACGCAGTGGAAAACTTTGAAAAATCGTAGAATCAAACTTTGAAAATCTAGCTATATTTACGGCTTTTATATTTATTACACTACCTATGACCTTTAATTTTTTTCAATTTTGTTAACGTTTATGTATACCTAGTTATTAAATGATTCTTTCCTGTTTATTTATGTTCAATTTAACAAGTTATTTGGCCCAAATAGAAAATTTCGGGTAATTTTTAAAATTCAATCAAAATTGAGTTGGGAGTTTCTGTAGATTCAGTTGGGATTTTCCATGTTTTTGCCCCCCCCCCTGAAAAATCCTTTTGCTACGTCCCTGGTGGAGCAATAAGCTTGAAAACTATTCCTTCTTCCTTCAAGATTCAAGAACCACACCCCCTTCTTCTGAAAATTAATGAAACCGTAGGAAACTGTTTGTTTTGAAGAACTGAATGAACGAAAGTGAACGTCATTCACATTCACTTATGAACGGAACGGAACGGGAACGACTTCATATCTGAAATGAACGGAACGTGAACGAGCTGTTTTCAAAGTGAACGAGAACGGAACGAGTTTAAGTTGTTCATGAACGACGCCCAAGCATGAATATGAGGACCTGTCTGGCAGAACGAGCTCCGTGCATCAATTTTTTCTCGGCAAGTTCGCGATCAAATTTTTGAAACGAAATAACTACTAATAGAGTAAGCTATTGTAAAAATTGGTTATTATGAAAAAGATTCAGCGCACTTTGATCTGTTGAATTCCTTTTCTTCACTGACGATTAAATCAAGATATTGATTTGAGCTCCCTTGTTTTATAACAGAATCTCAGGTGAGAGATGACAGAGAAATTAAGGGAAGATTATGAAGTGCCACTTGCCGATCGAAGTGTCGCTGGTGGAATTTTA
Organism: Acanthococcus lagerstroemiae; assembly: GCA_031841125.1. Taxonomy (NCBI): domain Eukaryota; kingdom Metazoa; phylum Arthropoda; class Insecta; order Hemiptera; family Eriococcidae; genus Acanthococcus; species Acanthococcus lagerstroemiae. The sequence continues at coordinate 27,097,050 of CM063113.1, read as the reverse complement.
TAGTATTCTGTATACCAACACAAAGGGTAATAATGATTTTAAGCGCCGGCATCTAAATTTCACGAAATGACGGGGTCATTAAAGGAGAAAAGAAAAATTATGAATATTTTTAGTAACCAAAAATTGCGTAATATTTAGGTTTTTTTAGTCTAGACTGGTGTGATTAAGGGCACAAACATCCAGGCATCATAATTTGCATATCTCACTGTTTGAAGGGGCTCGGGAATTTATTTTTCACTTTTTATGAAGTCTGGAAAAATTGAGAATAAATAAGGTCTCATTTACGTGAGAATTGATGTAGAAATGGGACCTTATTTTTTTCAAACTGGAAAATATCTGTGCTTTTGTTCGTTTCCTTATCATTTTATTATTCAGTTTGATGATCATGGATGATTATTGTGACTGTTCGCACGAAAAATATTTGCAGAGGAAAATTTATCGCACAAAAATTGAAAGCAGAGAAAATTGATCGCAAGATTGTTGCAAAATTGTTCGCACCAAAAAAAAATGTATTTTCAATATTCACAAAGAAAATTTTTGGTTACTAATGTAGACTAATATCATGAACAATTCCTTTCAAGTACTTTAATTTTTTTTAATTTTTTTTTAAATTACTTCACGTGATTTTGTACCAAAAAATTCTAGAAACCCAAAAATTAGAATTCAAATGATTTCTTACCTCTTACAGTTAGAATGATGGTTCTTTTTCCCGTCGAAGCGAAATTTTGTCTAGTTTTCGTTTCTGTATTTACTTTATTCGTACCTCCTAGAAAAAAGTTTTTTAAAATATTTTAAAAAAATTTAAAGCTCACATTTGAAAACAGAAGGGTCAATTCTTTCAATTGAAGTAATTTCCAGGTGATTTCCGTGAATAGTTTTTTCTAAATTTGAGCTCAAACTTAGGTGATTTCCAGTGCCCTCCCCTCCCCTATATACTAAATGTACGACGTTCGACGTTATAACAGCGTATAAAACACACCTCAGTTCCCCCTCCACAAGTCACTCACACGGTCAGTCCTCGTGCGAACAATTTTCCGGCCACCGGAACCCTGTCCCTGGCCCTACCCAGCCTAATAGACCATTCCCTAGCTACGCCTGATAGTAGCTCTAGCTAGGCCCCGCTTCCACACTCTTCCGCTTGTCGACCTAGTTTCCCGCTGGGATTGGTTACCCTAACCGTCTACCAGGTTGCGAACGTCTCATAAAAGTCTTTTGTCCCTTGCATACTTATACTTCCTGTATGTGATCCTTTCAAAACCACGTTCTTCTCCTTATTCTCATGACTCACTCTCTTTTTCCTCCCTCGATTAGCCAGGCATGACATCCGTTTAGTTACAGTTTATGTTTTAGCATTCTCGGTTCAGATCTGACGTTACTATCAGGTGACCCATACACGCGCTTTCTCTACACGCTCGTTTCTATAATTTCGAATGTCCTCGCTGTAGTCCGGACTAAATCTCTCTCTCATGCAAGTTCCAAAAACCTGCGGATCATTGACTTCTCAACGCGACTGGACTGAAGTGAAATGACCTTAACTGTAGATTACATTATAGGTTTACACGTAGGTTAAAACCTAGCAGCTGATTAACAAAATTTATTGAATCCCAATCCAATAACATCAATGCTGCCCAGATCATTGAACCCTGTCAATAACCTTGACATAACTTCCAGATTCCAACTAAACTGTAGCAGTATGCCTATCTTACTACTCGCATAGTCCCAACAGAGCACAGTTTTTTGACGTGCAGAATGTGCTACTCTTAGTTAAATATGTAGAGTGGCTGGATAGGTGAAGAGATGGGTGGGAAAGAGGAGTGTCAAAGAGACGGACTATTTAACTCGAGCAATATAGCAATATAGTAACTATCATGTCCAGTAACTGGCCCAAAGGAGAAATAAATTATAAGCCTCTGACGAAGAAATGTCTGTATCCAGTATCTTCGCTGCTTCTGTTGCGCGTTCGGGATCCAGGGCTGAGAAACTGCGGCTTATTCTAATGTCGAAGTATATCGTTCAGTTTTCCCGGAGGCCGTATTCTGTGCTGCGAAAAAGTTTTAACTTGTGTAACTTCACGCCTGAGTCGACTTGTCCACAAGAAAAAAGTAGGAAGAGCGAGAAAGAGAGGGACGTGTGAGCGAGCGAGGAAGGTCCGCAATACTGCGAACAATTTTCTGGAAATAAGTTTCGTTGTATAGAAACTTTTTTTTTCCTGTTTCAAAGTCGGATTGACGGACCACCTGTTCCGGCGACACGATGAAAAAAGTTCTGTGGCTTGTTATATGTAGGTATCTGCCTATTCTGTTGTACGTAACCCCCGACCGTTGGATAACTTTTGGGTCTGGAAAATTCGACATTCGCCTGGAACCGCGAGAATATTGTCGCCGCTTGTTAGACTCGTGAAAAACATGAACCTCGACCGAGTTTCAGTGGTTTTATTTCGTGCCTCGTTGAAGGTAATTTTGGAAGGGAAAGAGTGAGTGTACCGTTGATGCCGTCGCACCGTAAGCCGCTCATACTTTACATTAAGGCGAAGAATCAAATCTGAGCATCGAGCACGATTGGCAGGACATTTAAAACGACACGGCGATGAGAATTTCAAAAATTACTTTCAATTTATTACGACATATGGAATAAACTTTGCACCAATTAGAAACGTAAAATTCTTATTTCAAGGCCGGCAATTTCCCGTGAATATCATTTCTGTCAGAAATCGAATACTATCATTCACAATAGAATGTAAGGCAGCGTATTTTGATCACTCCTGAGTCGGTGGCACCGGTGGATGCGGTTGCAAACAGGAATGGACTGAGACCGAAGAGGCAACAAAGCAAATTCAATTTTACCTGGCTACAGCATTTGTAGCAGGGCACCGAGAATGTTGGTTCGAAGGGGGTGGAAATCAGTCAAGAACATAACAAAAAGGAGAAAACGAATTTGTACGACCACGAAGATAAAATTAGCCTCAGTGGGCGAATATTCGAGGTTCAAAAGACTCACTAGACCGAAGGAAATTCTACTCAGAATTGAAACTACGTCGATCGATATGTATTTGTATCGATAATTCCAGCTCAGATTTTGTTAACTAGTGATGATGACCTCTGGCAATACTTGACCAAATCGATTTTCGAGAACTAGGTGCTAAATTTCTCAAGATGTCATTACTGACCTGAATAATTTCCATCGTCACTTTTTCTTCGTTTACGCTTCTCATATTTCTCGAGAAAAATTGCCCTGACTTTTTGAAAAATTCATCTTTGAAATTTAAGAAAATACTAGTGTAGGTATAACGCTCACAATGTTTCCTTCCTTCACTTACTAGGTGCCGTTAGTATAGTTTTTGGCCGAATATTTTTTGCCATTATCATCGTCAACAAATTGAATTTGGACTGAAGAAAACGTGAACGGAGTTGAGATCGAAGATTTGAAAAATTTTCGACAGGGGGTTAAATGATACTACTGTCCCCCGGCGCCACACGGTGCAACACAATTGTTCAGAATATTCGCTGTGTCTTCGATCTTTAATGTATATGTTTGTTATTTTGTTTCAGTGTTTATTAGGAAATGATTGGCAACCGGCTCCACTTCCGCTGGAGATGAACGATAAGTTGTACAATGACATAAAGACAGTGATGATCGAAAGAAAGCTGGACGTACGATTGCTTGAAAACAGTTATATCAGGAAAGACGACTCGAGCAATTACCTTCTGAACCAGACATTGTACGTATAAACATGAATCTTATTTCTTTTTCTTTTCCATATTATAAATGGGTCGATGAAATGCCATCACGCTCGATAGGCTGAACAGATTCTTTTGAAAAATGTCTCAAATGAAAGCAAGGCTTTCATAGGCGGAACTGAGAGAAATGGTGCGTTGATTTTTACCGGATCCATACAATAGAAACGTATTTTTTGGAAGAAATTTTTTGTAGAAGTAAATCAACAGCATTAAAACATCCGTATCTGATGCCAAGACGGTAAGAAAAGCGTCTTTTTCTATTGTCGATGCATGCAAAATGATGAGCGTGTCAGCTTCCTCGTGTCCATGAATTTTCAAATTCTTCGGTATATCACAATTCCCTTGCGTCAAATTTTCGTACGTTATCATATATCATAATCTTTTTTTCTGGCAGATGAGGCAAAGTCTTGATGTATTCCATAACTTCAGAAACAATAAGCTGAATGAGTTATTTTTTTGTTTGAAAATGACTCAACAGATCCTTGAAAGGTATATTTTTAATATTACTCGCTGGTGTTAGGTTAATGATATAGCTTGTTTGAAAGGAAATTCAATTCTAAGAACTTCTTGTGATTATCAATTTTACTCTATGTTTGAAATTTTCCATGAAAAATGCAAAAAACGTGATTTTGATGTTTTTTGAAGTTTTTTCGAATTTGAAGGTCAACGGTTGCTCCAAATTGAATTTTGATAATAACCAAAGCTATAGAAGGGACATGAATAAACAACTTTTATTTGAAAACTTTTTCGAAAAAGAGATAAGCAGGGTTCTAAGATTTGGAGGGTGGAACCTCGGAAAAGGGGGACACGGGAAAATGGGCATACAGGCTAAATTTCATTGTTTGAGTATGTAGAACAATAATCAGTCATAAAATCGCTTTTAACAGCCACATCGAGCGGGCCGGTTTTTTTGGGCAATTGGGACCCTACCATGAGAGAAATGTAAACAGAATGCGATCTATTTTCGTTTACGGTGAATTTCACGCTATCTATTTTCGTGCGAACAAAGTTCCCTTCGAACAGTTTTTCTGTGATCAGTTTCGCGCGATGAATTCGTGTTACCCTTCCAGAGCACTGTTGTAATACGAATTCAGTTTCTCCGGCGTAAAATTGCACGAAGTATCGAAATAGGGGTAGTGTTGTGTCGCTGATTTCGAATATCGCTTCCAATTTTTAATTTGGACCAAATTTGATCTCCTGTGCTTTTTCAGTTGAGAAATTTTTGCGACGTTATTTTCTATTAGCAACACATTGAATAAATAAAACTGTATTTTTACCCTATTCGATGGCTTTAATTAGAAATGGTGAATTCCGAGTCAACCGTTGCTTATCTTCCCAGTGTGCAAAATCTGGCATTAAACAGCCAAATGGCGCTTTTTTCTACAGAATGTGGCGAAAATTTCAACCAATCGGAAGACAGAATGCAATGGCCACAGTTTTAGAAAAGAGCCATATTGTGACAGTATTGAGACGAAAATGGTTCCAACATGTGTCGACAATTTCGTCACTTTGTGGCGCGTTTTTAGAGTCATTTACTGGCGGTTATTGTGGCCATATTGTGACGAAAAGGGTTCCAATATGTGATGACGGTTTCGACACTTTGTGACGTATTTACCTTGAAGCCTATTTCTGTTCTGTGCGCACATGTGACGTATTTACCTTAAAGCCTATTTCTGTTCTGTGCGCACGCAAATATGAGAAATAATAATGCAAATAAATTAAGAGTTTGTAATAATAATGATATATAATATGCGAGTAGAATAATTTTAATTTTACAGAAATTATAAGGAATTTTAAATAAAGGGTATGGCAAGTCGTTGAACCTAGTAGCGCTTATCTCAACATACTGACCCGAAAAAATAAAATAGGTAAATGAAAAATATGATAGAACAAATACAAAATTACAAAAGACGAGACGCAGAAAATGTCAAGATTTCGGTATTATGTGCAAAATACTAGAAACTATAACAAAATATGGAATGAATACAAAAATTAAAGCCTATTCCTAACAACGACAAGGAAAATTTCCGTGCCCAGGCCCAACTTACTAATAACAAAAACAAATTTAAAAAATAATAAATGTACAATATACTAGGGACAAAGAGAACTAATAACACATGCAAACGTTAATACAATAATACAAATTAGATACGTAAGCCCAACGGGGTAACAAGAGGAACATTATACAGTGAACTTTCTGTAATTCGAACCAATACCGTGACCTGCAGTAATACAACTCGAAAAATTATACAGTATAATATTTTACAAAGTTATAATAGATGTTCTAATGATGAGATTTTGAGCTTTTTTCTGTACGTAGAACTTGTGCAGGATTTTTGCCTGCAAACCATAAAACGATAACTGTTAGAAGACTACAGCTCATTTTTATCAGTGTATTAGTACAGTCGTACGACTATGAGAAAATGCTTTTCTGTTGTACACCTGATGTTAGTAGTGAATAGTGGTTGTAAAATTCAAAAGTTGTAGGATTCTATGACATTTTTGATCCGACTCCTCCTCCCTCCCTGAAATTATGTTCTGTATTCACCCACTCCACCTCCCCTCCACTTGCTACCACAAGGTCAACAGCAGAAGAAGGTTCCAGGGCACGACGAGGTGCCACTGCACGGCGCTCAAGTGCTGGCTCAGTAGCACTTGATTGAGGCTCTCGACGGGTAGCTCGTGGAGTGTGACGCATAATAACTCAACTAGAGGAATAAGCAAGAGGTGAACATAAATTCTACGATACTAGTACCAATCCTGGCTGAACGAGTGCGATGCCCCTGAACTCCTATTCAAATTTTCCCTGCTCCATACCCCAGCCCATCCAACTGGAAGTGTCACTCACCTCCTCTGGTTGACTTGGTGAGATGAAGCCACACAGATTCCAATCCTAGCACCGAGGGTACCCCCTCCAGTTCCGCCCAAGAGCGTACCCAGGTTGTCCTAGAGACCACCTACCCTTAGCGCCATGAATGCATGACAGTACACCATCCCCAATTTTGACACATTAAAGCTGCCTGTGACGTGCAATGGAATGGAGGCCAGCAGCTAACTCAAGTCGTGAACCGGATGCTCCCCACCTCCGTGACACAATGCTCCCTGACAAGGCTACAGCCCCCAGTGCTACTACACTAGTCACAGGTTCTGGAAGGCGCGACCCTCCCCCACGGTGTCCCTGGACAAGTGAATCAAGTCCGTCTGATTTATCCTGACTCCGATCGTGATGCACTAACCAGCACATGAAGCCAATTATGGGAGTACAATGGACATCCCGCAGGACTATCCCCCACTAGTGTTCACCTTCAACCTCCACTTGACAACCGTTCGCCCCATCTTCCGTTGGCTACAGGACTGCAGTGGGTGCTTGAGCTGAAGTCCGAGACACCTCCCCTGTAGTACTCTCTATCTGACAATGCAGACTACTACAGCCATACTGAGGAGAAACCCTATGAAGCAAACATCGCATCCGACTCGCTCTGTCTACTTTGTTCGCTCCTCTTTCGCGTCAGGCTGCTTCTTACCCCTAAGTACATGCACATAACTATATAAGTACGTAACCTAAGGTATCCTAAGGACAAGATATACTCGGTGAAACTCGACAGATTCTCAAATCGACGCAACCAATACAACACATATCCTCGCATCATCTAGAAGGATCTCGACCGCTTTCACCTTTCCCTTCGCCTTTAGCTAACGCGGCGTTTTTTTTTTTTTTTTTTTTTGTTGTTATTGTAAAACGGTTTCACCCTGTCGAATTCCATGACCATTGTTTACATCATGTTTCCAGTACCCAGTACAAGGATATGATACAAGGCGATTTCGTATCTGACCTGCGACTTTTTTTGTTAACCAATTACCAGGCGAGTGGATTCCGCCGGCGAGTAAATACACAGCTGTACCCAAAAAACACTGAATAAAATTCGAAAACACTAATCTTTTACAATAAGTTAGGTAAGTATAGAGAAATAGAGAACTTACCTCGTACAAAGTATTTTATTGTGATCCCGTTTTCTTCAGAGGCCGCAACGTCCAAAACTCCAGACATTCTTTGCCGGTAAAATTAAAACAGTTAACTTGAAAACACGCAACTACAAATAACGAACTCGAAATTCAAACTGGCTTTACTCGCGGTGACAATGAGTACAAAGAAATTACCCGTATAGATTGCGCTAACATAGAACGCATAACATAATCACAATCTGACGATATGCAGTGAAAAATCTACACATAATGGCCATTTAACTGGTGACACATGTGTGGACACATTATGGCGCATAACGCAGTCATAATCTGACGAAATATTATAAAAGCCTACACATAATGGCCATTTAACTGGCGACACATTGTGACACATGCGTGGCTCCTTGTCCCTGTGTCGGTCGACTGAGACGCACTCTATTTCTTGCTGATGGAGGACAACTGAACTACACTTTTTCGCTATGAAATGGCGCTTGAGACGACTTTATGACGCTTTTTGAGCGTCACACACAGAGATTTTGCACACTGGGTTACGCTCTTGCTACCTCATTAGTCGCACCAGTAGGGACAGGATCCAAAAATTACCCGTAAAATCGAATATACAGCGACCTCGAAAACCTATAAACCAATTTTCGAAGTTTATTCTTTCGCCCCCTCCCCCTTCACGGTTGGCATTAAGTCACACGAAAGAAAAAATCTATGAAGTCTTTAATTGACATCGCACCACGCTGCACCCCATAGAGCGCGTTTTCATTTCCATCATTAAACTGTTACACCCCCTCTGCCACAGCTTCATATGCACACGATAGTAAAAAAAAAAGTTTGTGGAGTGATTGATGATATTCGCCGCTCACGATGTTCGAAAAAATTTGACAACCCCCCCACCCCTTGCATGTGTAATTTGTATCTGAAGGGTCTGGAAAACTGGAAAATTGGTCTGGAAAACCTGGAAAAGTCAGGGAAAATAATTTCCGAACAAGAATGGACACACCCTGTAAAAATTGCAGCTCTGATAATGACGATAAATCGAAATATCAGCTTCCAAGAGTCTTCGTATGTATGACATGCTCATGGGAGTCGTGTGAGACGTGATCACCATGCGCGTATTAAGGTAGGTGAGCTCAATAAGGCCCTAATTTAAGGGGTCTTGGCTCTCCAGACTTTAATGTAAGTGATTTCATGCTTTTCCCTCTTTATGTTATAGTCGTCGACTGAAATAGTTAAAAATTGGCTAACTTGAAATTTTTCTACGTATATTGCTCCACGTTCCTCAGATCTTCTAATAAAAAATACCCCTTTTTCAAAACTTGATAAGGCCAGTGCACCAAAGAAGGCTGGGCCTGTAACCTAATAAGACCCAACCTAATACCTAATCAGCCTGACCTGAAATTCGGTAAATAAAAAGTTAAGCATGGTTCAAATAGAAATTTATGAGTAAATTATAACTGAAATAATAATCAATTGATCTTACCAGGTTGGGTCTAATTAGGCTACATAACACTATTTCTCGTGAGTATCGCATATCTCGGTTCCAAGTTGCTCAAATTTCACTTTTCTGGCGTCGATCGTTAACCAACTACCACTGCAACAACTATCCAATGTTTGATTTCTCGATAAATTCCATTTGACTAACATAATACTCGTAAATCCTCCAAGTTACACAAATAACATATCGGAGCACTTTTTACGTTATTGGAAAATTATCAACCGGCATATCTCACACCAGTGGACTAATATCTTGATAAAGACAATTAGACAGTGTTGCCATATCATGAAGGAACAACTTTGCTGTACATTTTAATGCAGTCTAAGTGTCCAGATCGGTACATTGGGCCTTATATTGGGGATCCGGCTCATCTACCTTATGCAATAACATTAGGGTTTTCCCCCTAAAAATGTAGTATTATAGACGAACAAGTATATTTAGCTTTAGTTTATTATTTTAGCGCATTCATAGCAAATGGGGGGGGGGTCATTTATTTTCAAATTTCGATTTTGTTAGACACGCTGTGTATGTGTATTGCGAGTTAAGTGTGTGGTACGGTACTACTAATTGCGGTATCACATGGCACTAATTCGTTTACAAATTTTTTATAACTACCAAGTATAAATTATAATTATATTGGCCTTCGGATTTATCGGGGGGAGAATTTTGATTATTCCTCCCCCCTCCCCCAGTGACGCCCATGACTTTTCCTACGTGTCACTCACTCACTTGTCAGTGACAGTTAGAACCTAAACAAACACCCGACCAACTGAATTGGGTATCGCCCAAGAGGAAGTTCTAGACTGACGACCAATGTTTGATTTTTTTTGTGGTTAGGTTCGAATCAAAATGTGGAGAACCCGCATGAATTCTAATTTAGATTACGAGCCTTTGGCATGTTGTAACTTCCTTAAATAGAATTAAGGTTCCTCAACTTTTAATTTCATCAAGTTAGCGTGTTCTGTAATCGATCAAAATTCAAGCAAAGCCCTTTCCATTTAGTATTAACAGACCCCCCCCCCCGGTTTAAACGATCCAGCATCCTCGATATACGCATAATTTAGAGTACTGCCTTGTAGGTAAGTGTGCGCACTTAGTTTTTGAAGCGTTATAACTCCGGTTGTAGTCGGTATCACGGCTTGAAAAGTGCGCCGTGTGTTGGGCAAACACTTTACTACATGCTACTCAAAAAGATTTCTGATAAAAGCGTAAGTGTACCCGTAGTGAATTTAGCGGGCTTTAGCCTCTTCGTCAGCTTGTATGTTCACCAGAATCAAAAATGATAATGGTGCACGTGCATCAACTAGAGACGAAATTATAGAAGTAGCAACAGAATTGTTCAGTGGCTGCAACATACGAATATTATATAATATTTGCGTACCCTTAGGGGAAAAAAACAAAAAAAAAACAAGGTGACTATGTAAGAAACTCATCCTATATTGGAGTGGCACTTCTTTAGTCTATTGTATTTGTTGTTGTGTGTATATACTTACATGATAGTAAAATACGAGAAAAGGGACGTTTTCTCAGACTTCTGTGAAGAGGCGAAGACCGATCCGCTCGCGATATACCTACACATCGTCCTCCTGCTGGTATTCAGTGTCAATACATTGTTGATTCACGAATTCGGTACAGATAGATAGAGAAGATACTCGAAAAGCAAACCTCTGTTAGCAGAACACTATACAGTCACCATTCGCGCTATATCAACTACTCCACAAACGAATCCAATTTTCCAGCCAGAACAATTTCCCGTCTGGCATTCGCACGTTTTCACTCACCGTTATGCCTCTTCAAATAATAACGCTCGTATTCGCGTTAAGGGTAAAGCTGTTGCAAGAAATAGCGATTTTAGAAATACAATCCCTCTCGTTGGCCTGACAACGTAAACATCTCACGTTACCCTGATGCGAGAGAGAACATAAACAAGCCGTGCATTATAAGTATACAGATACACACGCACACACATATGTATAGCAGCAATTTTCTTGGAAAAATGTAGCCGAACACGGGCATGTAAATGTACGACTTTTTTTTCTCTTTCTGTTTTCATGCACGCAGCACCATTGAAGCGGACGTAATCGAGAAAACAACGAAGGTAATCAGAGAAGCAGCTTCAGTCCTGTCTGACAGAGGAATTCAGGTTGATTCTCAGTTACTGCATTCGGCTGTGGAGCATCAAATTCAGCACGCGTTAGGTGAGTCTTGAGGTTTTTTGATAACAATATTGACGGGCGTGAAAATTTGATACCCAGCATATCCAGTTGCGAGTTTGGATCTAGGAAATTTACTAAGCACATCCATTCTCGTCGCTCATCAGAAATTTTGCCTCGGGAACATTTTGCGAACTCGTGGAAAACAGAATCAGTTTAATGAATGGGCAAGGGCCGTAGTTTTGGGGAGACCAGGGGGAGCTCAGCCTCCTTTAGAATCAACGGTTGCTTCATCGCCTCGCCATAGTACGGAACTAAAGTCTCCGAAGGCCTTCCCTTCATTAAATTTCTAGGGTGTCACTTCGAGTGCCTGCGGGCTATGAACGCCGTGTGGGTAATGACGCCGTATCGCTCAAAAACATATTAGTAGGGACTGGATTCCTCGTCACGTATAACTTCGTTTTTCTTGACGATAGAGAAGTGCTGATGGTGTACGAGTACGCTTTTGAGCAAAGAGGAGGCTGAAGCAATTTTCGCCTTTAAAATACTTTTTTCGAAAAAATTTCGCCCGAGCAGTAATTTTTCTTCATTTTTATAAAATAGTCCTCAAATATCGGCAATTTTTAAAAAGTACCTCAATTTTCGACTTTTTCTCCCTTGAAAATCTTACTTTGCCCCCCCCCCTTCCCCTCCCTCCTTAGGAAAATACTAGTTCTCGAATTCGAAAAAGTTGAAATCGAGTCTTTATCGTCACATTTTTTTTCGATTTTACCGTACATTTTTTCAGTAAAATATACGAACCTAATATTATGAAGAAAAAAATTAGCAAATTTACAGTGCTACAATAAGAATACTGAGTTTGGTCTCAAAATTCATAAGATTTGGAGTCCGAGTTACAAGTCCCAAATAAGGACTCGAGTCCAGCCCAACCCTGTATGTAACTATGTAAGTCTGATCCAGTTATGAAACATAATTTTTTCACGGGGCTGATAACGTGTTCTTGAACTCGTCAAAATACCCATACCATTATCAATGTGTATTGCGGGTAGCCAGTTATGTTTCTTAACTGGACCAAAGAAGGGACCAGAAGCAGGGTTGCGATGTTTAAAACGACGCGTTGTTTTAAAACAACGAAAAAAACCAAAACATATTTTAAACAAAGAAAACGTTTTAAATGTTTTTTAAGCGTTTTAAATATGTTTTTTTATTGTTAAATTTAAACAAAAAAAAAACAAGTTTTTTACAAGAAATTTTATTACTTCGAAGCTACATTTTGAACATTTAAAAAGATAATTAATAGGAAACAAGCAGCTAAAGTCTGGTCCAGTTAGGAAACATAATTTTTTCACGGCGCTGATAATGTGTTTTCGAACTCGTCTTTCCCCTCCAACTTCAAAATACCCATATATTATATCGATGTGTATTGCGGGTAGCCAGTTATGTTTCTTAACTGGACCAGACTTTAGCTCTTGGACTGAGAAATTAGAGACTAGTTGGACGCTGTTACGCGTAAGGAACTAAGCAGCAAAATCTGGTTTTTGAGAACACGTAATACAAAGTTCAAGAGCCATGTAGAAACTATATGACATAGCGTTTACTGATAAGCTTTTTTCAACATGAGTAGACATATTTGGATAAGGGACCCAATTTTGAAAAATTCTACTTTTTACGCTCTTTCCAACGATATTAATAACTCATTTCGTTCACAAATGTTGGTGGGTTCCCTTACGCTTAACAGCGTCGAAGTGTAGTAAATGTACAAAAATATATATCCAAAAATGCAAAAATTCAGAAAATGTGATAAAATGTGCTTCTAAAATATTTGTACCAAATATGCAATTATATCGAAATGTGCAAAAATATGGAATCTCAAATATAGGGCTCATTTCACTTAGAATTTCATGTTTCGCAAACATATCTTCAAAATGTTTGATTTGATTCACATAATAAAAGTTAGGTGGACAGTGGACAAACTAGACAGTAGACACTGAGCTGAGATGACCAAAAAAAAAAAACACAAAAAACAAGCGACCTCGCAGTCTCGCAGATAGCGAGGTAGTAAGAGGGTTTTTGCTATGTTCTATGTTGTTGTCTGCTTCTATGGAAATTTTACCTACTGCGTTCATTGACTAGCTGATAAGTTTAAGTCAATAAAATGAGCTTTTCGCTAGCTTCATCGCTAACTTCCTGCACTTGTATTGATAAAACAAAACCAAATCTGAAATGTTCAAGCTTTGAAGCTAATATTCAGACACAGTGTTGACGTCTGTTATCTGAATAACCGTATCCAGTGGCGTATCCAGGATGAAATTGAGGAAGGGGAGGGGCCCAAAATGAAAAAATTAATATGTGCGATAGGGCAGAGTGGTAGACGGGTGAAAGGGGCGCAAGTAGATTATAAAAAATTGGAGTTGCCAGGGGGGTTCAGACCCACTGGATCCCCCTTAAATATGCCACTGACCATACCTATGTAACTGTAAGTCTGTAACCCATAATAATCAATAATGTTGAAATTCTGAATTTAAAAAATTGAAAATTCATGAAATTGTTGTTTTAATAGTTTTAAACATGTTTTTTTTTTTGGTTTTAAACGCGTTTAAAACATTGGTATTTGCAAACATTCTGTTTTGTTTTAAAACAAAAAAAAGTTTTAAACAAAAAAACTGTTTGTTTTGTTCTTTTTCCAACCCTGACCAGAAGACCAGACTTTATAGACATAATAATCATGTTTCGTCTTCGACATTAGCGCTCCTAGTGGAATTTGTATATGCGAATACCTCATACGCTCCTACCAGCGCTCCATCCAAACAAATAATATGTTGTCTATACTATAGATGCTCTTATCTGAGCTATACTCTTATCAGTGATGTCGACTTACCAACTATCCCAAAACCAAGGGAAATTCTGTATTCCGTCAGACTAATTCGAACTTTCGATAAAAACGTCGTAAATTATGCTAAATAACTGGTACAGGTAGCCAACGTTGGTATTTGTGATGCCCTTTGGCGTTAAGTTTTGTGTGCCGTTGCTCGTGTCGTTCGCTCTCGGCGTTCTAGTCGGTTATAAAGCCAAGGAATATCGCATCCAGTGGACCCGTCGAAAGCGCGACAAACTTCTAGCTAGATTGAACGACGCTCAGAAGCAACTCGAAGTCCTGACGTCCGTGTGACTCTTACGAGAATGGCCGATACGACTGCAACTGCAAGTGCAAGTGCTGAGTGCATGAACGCGTTTTCGACGCAGTTTGTGAACACGTACTGTCAGAAGCTCATCGCCACCAAGAAGCAGATCGACGAGCTAACCAAGAAGCAGGAGCCGGTGATAGCTGAGATCGCCGAAGAAAATGGGAAACTTTACGACAAAACGTTTTTGCGCGAGCTGAACGAAATTCAAGCGGTCGTGAAAATGTACCAACATCGACTGATTATGCTGAAACGCGAGATGAATTCATTGCAAGGGCGTTCGAAAAATCTGAAGGAGAGATCCGTGAGGCTGAAGCAGAACAAAAGCAGAAGTGTGAACAAGAGTTGAGAACGGTGTAGGGTTCTGTAGATCTTTAAGTATTTATTGTTATTATATTATATAGAACTTTTTTAATGGAATTAGATAATATTTTGGTAACATTCACGTTTTTTTTTGTTAAGCGTGAAGTTGGGAGTAGAAAGTGTGAGGTTTTACAGCTTCAACAATATCATTGGGAAGTGTGTTGAGTGGACATTGGGGAATGACCATGATTCGGACAGTGAGACCGAAATTGTGTGAGCTTTAAGCACATTTTCATGGATATTTCGGAATACACGGTAGTTGATAGCAAGTTTGTACTCGAATGATTAGTCATCGCTGAATTGCTTAATGCAGGACTAGTTGGATAAAATGGTGATTGTTAGCTGTTAAAATCAAATCAGTTGTTCATATATCGAATTCAATCTCTTATAATTACTGTCTTCGTGCATTCAGGTGTGAACCTGCAACGTTCCCATATTATGTGGTGCTGAATATGATTAATGAAGTCTTGTGAACAACGTGAATACAGTTATAGTTGTAACTGGTTTTATGTGTAGCTATAAATTTACGAGGTAGACACTTCGTCCTGGTAGTTCCCAGACTGACAGTTCACCTTTAACACCAACCTGATGACGCTATTTTACAGATGGTTATCCGGTAACAATGCCTACTTAGATTGTATTAATCCAACTATTCCACGTTTTTACAGATCTCGATCCGGAACACGTAATAGCAGTGATGAGAGAATTTACTGAAGACCCGGACAAAACACCGTTCACCGAAAAACGATTCCTGTCCTTCAAGAATTACCTCAAGTCTAAGATACCATCCGATAGTCTCATACATTTATGGTAAGTCGGACTCGACGTTTCGATTGGCATTCTACACTTTAGTGGACCGCACCGTGACTAGCTGATCTGTGTGACTATATGTGGTTGTTTCTAGTGTTCGATGGCGAACCAACGGCATAAATCCCGCCTGCGCCGAACACGATACATATCTGACCATTTTTCAAGAAGCCGTCATGTCTGTTCTGCAGTCACGTATTAACGATAGCATCGAACAGAAACCCGAAGTGAACGCTAGGAATAAAGCGATCCAGGTAAATCATTTCTGCGGTTATAGTAAGTCTATTACGAGGTGTCTATCCTCCGTAAGGTGTAGTTCAACTTCTGTATATTGTTACGTTCGACAGCCTCGTCGAGGTAACGTAGGATAGGGAGCGTGGTGTAGCGTCATTTTATGGGATATTAACGAAATAATGATCGGCGTTGCCCGCTTTCATCCCCATTTGACGCTCGTCTGACGTTCAATTTCAATTTACAGTTTGACGTTGACATATATAAGGTGCTTCGACGTATCGGTATTAGAGAACGTGTAGGATGCTTTAGTCTCATCTACCTGCATGTCTGCTCGTATTCTTTGAATTTGAACTGGGTTTCTGTCTGTGTGCTGTTCAAGATGAACATTTTCTTCTCCTTGCATACAAGAAACCTGCCTCTGTTCCCTCCCATCGGGTAAATAACGTGAAGCAGATTGCCTGCTTCCGATCCAGAAAGTGTAAGGACGACTATTATTCGTATCTCGAAATACAGTTTGAGCGCGTAACAGCTAATGAACCTGCAAGTTCCTGAGAAACAGATACCTTGACAGATAGATGATTCAGCCTGACTGAGAGACTGCTAGTGAACCAGCCAGAACAGACCGGCAGGTATAATTATTTCACGAGACAGCGAGGTTGCCAAGTTTGACGACCCGACTGACCATCAGCTCCAGGGAATTCAAAACTAAAATATGATATTCTGGCATATAGGAACTTATTTTCCACGTAGCTGGGAGCTTTAGTCTTGGGCGACAAATTCTAATGGGAGCCTCTTTTTTTCTTTTTCTTTTTCTTCGGAAGAAGACCCGACATTTTTTCGCTCGTGCTTTTCAACTCGTATTTATTGTTCATTCATTTGTTGGGCGGCAAATTTTGAAAAATGAAACCCTGCTTTTTTTCTTCACATTTTTTTATCTGTTTCTATCAATATTTTCAACGTCTGACGGCCTTCCGACCGGCAAATCGCCTCAGGGCTCTGAAGCCGGCCAGACTAGTCGAAAGCGAGCCACCTGGAAAGATTTGTGGAAGCCATTTTTTAGGCAGGGAGAAGCATTCTGTGGCTGGTTTATTTCCGCTTTGGCCTTTCACTTATTTCTTCCTTTTGGGTTGTAGTAGACTGGTTGTATCCAAAACCCTCTGTTTTTCCCCATTGATAATCCCAAAATCGAGTACAGAAAAACTGAAAGCAAATCAATGAGGACTGACACAAACGAACTGAATGTCGGTAAGGGGGTTAGCAGCGAAGCCTAATTTACTACAGCCGCAAACGAATGCTAAAAAGCTGTAGCTGAAGGCTGTATAAAATTCCGGAAGCAGTCCGTAGCCGAAAATGGAAACTATTTTTCAGAAACGGCGCTAATAGCTAAACAAAAGTTGAGTAGCATGTATCTCCTGCCCAGTCATGCGTGATTCTAATTACCACAAATAGGATAGTTGAAAGCTTGGCAAAAAGGAAATAATGACGTATTTTTTTCATCAAAACACCTAGATCGAACTGCTGTCAATATTTTAGAGCTTACCGTTGAAAAAGTTTCAAGTCCACCGATAAGCAAAAATCCGTTTTCCCTTGAAGTCGATTTTAAATCCGTTCTTCATCGACTGGTTTAGTGAGTTGAAACTCAGGCGCCCATCTTGTAGTGTAGAAGTACAGCTGCCGTTGTTTAACTCTTGAGGGGGTAATCCGAATTCAAGAAAGGTGGATGGAACTTTAGGGCTCGATAAAAACTCTAGAGCTTTATTTATAAATAGATATAATAAGCATTGGTATAAGTCGTTACCTAGAGCTTTGGTAGCAGTTTAAAAATGCTCGCCATAATTATAAATTTAGCTGGCGCTACTAAGTTGAAAACAAAATAAAAATCGGGGAACGGAAAATTTTATGGAAAAATTAGTCAGACCCACGTCCAAATGAAAAAAAAAGACCTTTTCCTATTTCCAGAGAAATTGACATTTTTTGACCTCGGTTCTTTTCAACAGCCAGTAAGTCCTCATTTATGTGGTTGTATCTGTAGGCCATTAACACGCGACCTCTCTTATTTTCAGGAAGTATTCAAGGAATGCCTGATCCATCTAGCCTTCTGCAAACAGCTGCTCACCATGAACGGGTGCATCGTGGACTGGTGCGACAGTCCGCTGCTGAACATGATCAAAACGATGGTGCTGAGCGCCACCTCCAAACACGGCCCGATCATCATTCAGGGCGACCACGGCTCCGGCAAGACGTCGTTGCTCACCATCATCTACAAGTGCAGCGAGCAGTGGTTCGACACGAAGCTGGTGCGTATCCTCAGGTTCTGCGGCATCACGCCGCGCAGCTCCTACAACCTGGAGCTGCTGCGGATCATCTGCGAGCAACTGAACCTGCTGCTGCAGCCGGACGGTCTATGCATTCCGCGCGACGCCTCCTTCGACCCGCTGTACGTGTACGACTGGTTCCAAACGCTGCTGAAGCGGTTCGACTGCGAAGCGGACGAGAGCCAGCGCGACACGCTGCTGCTAATACTGATCGACGACCTGCACCAGCTGAATCCGCTAGACTCGGATATCGTGGCGGCGCTGTCGTGGCTGCCGACCACGCTGCCGCCGAACATTCATATCATTTGTACGACTCTGTACTCGCCGGAAGTGCTGAAGATGACGCCGTTGCAGCGCGAACGCTTCAAAACGTCCGATTTGTACATCGAATTGCCGCCCGTTGATACTGGTAGGTGAGAGAGCTGAGAGGGATATTAGCTCTCTGACTTTGGCTGTTGCTTGCTTAGTCATTTTCAGTGTTTGATACTTTAGGTATTTAAGGCACTCCAAAACAAAGTTGCTTGCCTGAGGATATTTGCCTTTTGACCTCATCCACTGAGCCGAGTAAACCTTTCAACTCTTGATTTACATTTCTCTTTCCTTGTTTATGTTGTTTTCCACCCTTTCTACCAGTGGCGCCGGAAGAGAATCATGAGGGGGCACAGTTAAAACTTCTGATGGCTGATCTTTTTCCCTTCTTTTCTATTAGAAATTCAATCCAAGTTAAGTTGGGGGGGGGGGGACAAGAGAAAGCGAGTTGATACGATCAAAATTTCAGGATAAAATCCTTCTTGGTCTTATGATAAGAGAATCGGGACTTGACTGGAACAAGATCCTGACAACACGGGTTCCTCACGAAGGCAAGAGGGGAAGAGGCAGACCAGTCAGAGATGCACTGACGAACTGGTGCAAGGTGTGGGGTCGCAATGGATATACCTGGCTAGCGATGGCAACAAGTGGAGAGAAGGGACGGAGAGCTGTACCCAGATATGGGTAGCCGAAGAAGGAGTCGGGGAGAGGTGAATTCGCTCACCTATTATAAAGACCTGTTTATAGAACCATTTTGAATCGTCTCCTAGTTGGGCTAAGCTTAAAAAAAAAAAATTGGTCTTGTGTTGGTTTGATAACGCATTCAGACCATAAAATATCCACTTAAGAAATGAATGGTTAAGTAATCTGTGAAGTCAAGGAATACAAGTATGATAGAGATTGAGTTGGAAGAAGTTTTGAGAAGACAGTGAGTGTAAGTGTAACTTCGATACTAATATCGTAACTGACACCAGAACTGGAGAGAGAGTACCGGCCGTTACTTGAAGTCAAGTTAGTTGAGATCACAGCCAAGTTCATGCATAATTGTCATGCAATCCGCAAACATGTGGAATTCGTGGACAATATATTTTTGGAAGAAATTTCAGCTCAGTTTACTCCTGTTGTAGTCGTAGTATTTCCCGTTGCCTATTACCCGCCTGAATTGTGACGGCTATTGAAGTTTTTTCATTAAAAATAAAAATAAAACATTTCTTTTCTCCGATTTGGAAGAAAATGGACGTTCAGCGAATTTGCCCAGTCGTATGCTGTTTCGTGTGAGCGAGCTCTGTCATTCTTACTATTTCCTTAGTTAAAACTAGTGATGATGGGAGGGGCAGTGATACTAGTGCTCCCTGGTTGTAGCGCCGCTGCTTCTTGCTGATTCGTCCCACGACTATATTCCAGGCTGCGCTTCTGTCGGTTTGTATCCACAACTCCCCGGGATGGTGGAAACCACCCGACCTCCAGTCTTTCCTTTCAAATGTCAGCTTCTTTCCCAGGAATTTGCGGTCACGGTAGCTTTTTACAGAAACGCAGTTCAAACGCAAACGTTCGACTCTTGCTGGTAATCTTATTACACGACTGTGTAAATGTTGCAGAGAAACTGGAATTTATCGTGTCGGCTGAACTGGAGCGGCTGCAGGAGCAGTTCGGAGAAGAAGCTGTGGCGCGGTTCGCGTCTTTTGTCACAATTTCCGAATTCGGATTATCGGAAACGGAAATGTTGGAGTTGTTAATGCCGACGACAGGTGGCTTCGATTGTGTTCTGCGATTAGAAGACGGATTATTCAATTTCGCTACGTACGCGGTTGTTAAGCGCGCATTTTGTGAGTATTTGTAATGCGCGTACTGCCGCGCTGCGCCATCTCGCTATTATCGCCGCACTCTGTTCCTAATTTCAACGTACACGGGCGTAACTTGTAAATGCACTCGCCACGTTACACCGGGTTTAATCCCGCCGGTATTAAGTCGTTCGCTCGAACGCCATTGAAGTACCTTCCGCAGCTCCGAGCTTTTCCGCTGCTGTCGATTTCGGCCTAGCAGCGACGCGATACTCGTGATGGATGAGGAAGTGAGCCGAAATCGTTCTTAAGATGCAAAATGAAAGCTTAGGACTGGAGTGAAGAAAGAGAGGCAAATGCGGTACTAACGTGAACGAAAGTTTTGTATGGACGGGGGAAGTGACTTTCAAGAGCTCAGTTCTGGAATTTGGCATACCATTGCTGAGAAAGTGATGGGTGCTGGCCGCCTAGTGACGACTCTTCAACCTGTATCAGAGGTTATAGTTGAAGACGTTGAAATTCGTTTGTAAATCTTCCTGTAGAGGCGTTAGTGTAGGGTGATGATTTGGGGATCATACAGAGGATAGTGGATAATCAGCGGAAAAACACAAGATAGGTACCTATATCCGAATGTTACAGTTTTTACATTTCGCCACTCACAGCGCACCAGCTGAGTTTACATGCAAATGGTTCGTCATTGGATGGATTCTTGTATCGTGAGTGGTCATGGTTTGAAAATCTCAGTGTCGTGAATCCTATTATTGTTATTGTCTTACAGTCTTGAACGATTCATCTGAGAATTGTTCCGGTTGATAGTACACTGCGCTAGGAGTTCCGAAAGTTTCGTAATTTCCTTTCATACTGCCAATTTGGAAAAGTCCCAAGCCAGCAGTTGTGAAGATTTTTTTGCGTATCGATAGCCAAAATCCCAAAATTGACACTTTTAAACAGCGATCGGATTTTAAGTATAAAATTTCTATTCTTCGTTTTCTATGTAAAATGTGTAAAATACATGTAGAATGTATAGAATGCGTAAAATGGGTAGAATAGGTGTAAAATTAGTAAAATGCTATAGGTATAACCCAAATCAAAAAGCCAAAAAAAAATCAGTTTTAATCTTTATAAAACAAGATTGTTTATTAATTTAACCCCGCAATGCTACACATATTTTGTCACATGAATGCCATTCTTAGTGGAATTCACTAAAATGGTATTTTTAAGCATGGAGTGGACGGTATAGCTGATTCTCTCTAAATCGTTACTGAGTAATGCTTAGTATCTCTTTACTCTCTTTAGAATATATCATGCTCATTGTTATTTCTCTAACAATTGTTAGGGATGTGCAACCGTCCTATAAAAACACTAAATTACGATTTTTTTATAGTTCTAATTCATGTTATATACGATTTTTTTTTAATTGGGAACCCCTGAATTCCAATATTTAGCTAGTTTTGATGGAAACTATAATATTATGCGAGACTGCTGGTCAACATAGAACTCTTTACAACATAAAAAGACATACGAAATTGTATTACCAATTTTGACTATTATGCCCAAAATGCCCAGAAACCCAATATTTTAGAAGCACGTAAAAACATTTTTTGAGGACCGGACCCCTAAATTGGGTATATCTGCCCAACGTATGGCGGTTCGAAAGCGTATCATTAGCGACTGTTTTGCGCCCCAACGTTCAGAGAGATACTGCTGTACATACCGTGCCTGTAAGGTTGTCTATCACGATTTTAGTGAATTTCAGTAAGAGTGGCATTTAAGGGTTAGTATTTAATTCATTTCATTTCGTATTTTCGTACTTCATTACTTCGTTTTTTTCAATTTTATTTATGTTCAGGTTTATATTGAATTTTTCAATTTTATTGTTTCAATAATAATTAAACATGACTGCTCCTAATGCTGCAGCTGTGGGGCTACTGAATTTCATTCTTGTAAAAAATTCGATGAAAAAGGAAATCCTAAATACACCGCAGATTCTTTCGGACGATCATTGAATTTGAAATGCAATTAATTAATTTTACTTCTTTACGAATTTACGTTCGTAGAATGACGAACGATAGAATAAAAAAGAAGTTTTATAATTTTATTCGTTTAATGAACGTATTCTACGCATTTTACGCATTCTGCACATCCTACACGAATTTCGGGATATTCTACGCCGTGCATCTTACTCGTAGAATGCTGATGTATTTGACGTCGTGTATTCTACGGCACAACGCTGCTTTTAAATATGGAAAAATATTCAAGTATTAAATTTCTTCTGCTATCCTTCAACTAGGCCTCCATCAACCCTCTTGTGTGAAACAAATCTCGGGACCAAAACCAAGATCTTTCTAGTTCTTTCTATTGAGGTAAAAACAAATCTCCAAGTTATGAAGAAGTATTTACGATACCGTGGCGTCGGAATGTTGGGGAGGGGGACAAAAATTGAAAATTTTAGTCCATAAGATGGAGGAAAGAAAATATTGTAGATCTCCAGATGGCCTGTAAATCTCGTCTCTAAAATCTGAAATCTTTCAAGACGCTTCTTATCAATTATTATTTATATTAATTTCTTCTCTTTTTTTTGGGGGGGGGGGTACAAATAAAATTTTGTATCCCTATTATTCTCTATATCCTTACGAGGCCCCTGTCACGAAGACTCGATCAGCCTTAAGCGTGGCGTGAATCTTAAGGAAATCCTAGTAAGTCTTGATGTGTTTTAACAGAATCTCAGTTCGTCTTAGCAGAGTCTTAATTGGTCTTGAGTCGTGACTGAAAATCTTTACGAATTTTCGTGAGTCTTAACAATGACTTCCTGATTCTTCGTTACCAAGGTTCAAGGAATGCAATCTGTTGTGAAAGAATCTTAATGAACTTTTATGAGTCTTCATGAGCCCTAATCTCATCTTAATGAGTTTTCATGAGTCGTCGCCGAATTTTCATGTATTTCACTAGGAGCTGGAGACTCAGAAAGGGCTGGATTCTGAAACAAATTTGTCGGAACCAGGGCTCAAATCCGGAAAAAATTATTAGTCGAAACGGAGTAAAATCTCGGGCTCCGGGTTCTTTAACCTTCTCTTTTCTTCCCTTGATCATTTTACACTCTTCCACTCGTTCTTTGTCTCCTAAAAATAAATTATTACCGCTAGAGTCTGGAAAATAGACAGTTCGAAGAATTTTAACCATAGCCAGAGTTAAATTCAAATTTGCGACGGGGATGGAATCAGGTCAGAGTGCTCTGGATTCAATTCTTGCTGCGGACCCCTGATATTTTAATACGTTTTACAAAAGTCTTGATGAAGGTTTGATGGTCTGCTGGAACACGGTATAAACGAGTCTTAATGAGTCTCAACAATACGTGAACAAGTCTTGTGTTTGAATCAAATCGTTATCAGTATTGACAGCATCTTGATCAGTTTTCTCACTCTTCATACGTCTCAACATAATCCTCACGAGCCTTAGTTTTAACAGAACCTTTTGGAGTCTTCGCACATTCTGGCAAGTCTGAACATTGCTCTGACACGTATTAATGAATTTTGACTGATTCTGAATGAGTCGCAATCAATTTTACCAATAATATTAATCAGTGTGTAATAGTCTTTACAAAAACCTAATCATTTTTAACGAGTTTTTGCGAGAAGCAGTGAGTTAAATCCAAGCGTTGAGAAATCTAAACATATTCTAGTTTGTCTGAAATGGTCTTGACAGTGTCTCAGTAGCGTCTTGGTTAGTCTTGACAACTCAGTTACAAAAGAGCGTTTCGTAGTATTAATGACTTAGGTCTGAAATAATTTTGACGGAGCCTCAACAGTCCTAACTGAGTCTGTGAGAAATCTTACTGTCTTATCAAGTTTCAATCAGCTTTAATGAGTCTACTTCATAGAAAATTGAAAAGTGTTAATCTCAAGGCCGGATTTATCTAATTTTCCGCTATGTACTAGATTTTTTACTTTTCTTTTGCCGTCCCCAAAAATTTACTTGAAACAGATTTTATTCCCATCTTATTTGTTTCCCATATTTCCACGAATTTTACCGCCCTGTGCTTAAGCACACTTTAGCACAATTGTAAATCTGCCGTTGGTTAATCTGTTTTACAAAGTCCTGCTCGTATTAAAGACTATGTTTGGCTTTCTCCGAGTTACTTTTCTGTGTTTATATCACTTACCTATCGCAGGGTGTCTACCTCTCATACAAGTCATACAAAAGTCATGTAGGTAATTGCCTCTAATTACTTACAAATTCGGTAATCCTTCCTAAACATGTAAAAATATGTTCGTAATCATGTGTGATTATTTCCAATATTTCCTATCAAATTATGGCCGAATTGAAAATTTGTGTTCTTTGCAACCTTCGACCACATAGGTACTGCGGTACTTCACGGTTGAAGTTTGCAGCATTCTTTACAATAATTCGTCCGTTAGTATTTAATGATTCTTTCAGAGTTCTTGTTTGCAAGTAGCATGTTTTTTTGTTTTGTGTAAATTTGTGGAAATTCCTTTATGTGTGAGAATGGTCCGAAAAACGGTCATACGAAAGTCATACAAAGGTCATATGTACTATTGGAAAATTCGTATTTGGTAGACACCCTGTATCGGTGTCTCCTTCATTTCTTGTCGTTTAGCTGATAGACGAGGGGGTTGAACCGACTGAAGAAACTGTAACACCTTTGATAAATTGGAGAAAAACAGGTTTTTTGGTGGTTGTTCAGTTTCCTGTTCTTTTTTTAGAAGTTGGAGAGTAGGAGTAGTGAGCCCTTGATCGTAATTTTTAGCACAAACTATATTACTTGCTTCTCTCACGAAAGAATTTTTTGAAATCAAAGTGAAGAATCCAGTCAATTGGCCAGTTCGATCTGCAGTGTTCAGTTTTTGAATCTCGCCCACCTTTAATCATGGTTATTGCTAAGAGCAAATTAACATACTACATGTATTCTGTTACATATGTTTTTCGAATTTCAGCTGCCCTGTTGATGGAGAAATTCATGAGCGGACGATTGCTGCTCTGCTGGCGACACAAGCTGACGTACAGCATCATGCGAAAACGTTACCTCCGGTCGCAGGAGACTCAACGAACGCTGCACAGCGAAATCGTCAACCTGTTCTTCAGCGAGTTCAATAGCAATGAGTCCGACGATGAGAACGCGGAGAACAAAAGTAAAAGCGAAAGTGAGTCACATATTCATGAGAGCATTCCTTCGAAAAGGAATCGGTTAAGGAAGTTCGCTATAGCTACCTTAAGGCGAGAATCGTATGTTTTGCAACGAGTGCAAGAAGCGCGTCATTCATGACGAGTGCGAAGTTTTGCAGCACGAGCAACACGAGTGATGCAAATCGCACGAGCGAATAACGCGCTTCTTGCAAAAGTTGCAAACTATATTTTTTTCAATAAATGCTCGAAAGACAGTTTATAGGAGTAATTATTAAAGTCCATAATGTTTTATCAGTACCCAATTCGTCATCCTACACTAGCGCTTCTATAGGAGAAAGGTGTATACATGAATGTTTACTTTTTGTTCATGTTTGCACTAGAGCATAGAAGTTGAAAATGTTGTGGGAGAGGTGGTGGTTACACCGAGTGCTCAGACTTTAATGTCCATTGCACTATGCCTCTAACGTCTAACGTGTTGAGCCATATGTAGTAGCGCCAGGTTGCTTTCTACGTTGTCCGTGTAGTACTACGCCAACTTCACTAGCCGGGTTATTACAACCCTGAGTTCCGTTGGAGCACTCCCACCGACGCTCCGGCCAGTTAACAGCGTTTAGATACTGGTAATAGATTGCGTGCTTTTCCATTACCTCTCTGCTGCTAACTGTTGCGTCTCGGTACGTCCCAGGTAATAGTTGTACAATGCACGTAGACATTACCTGAAACGCTGGCTGTAGCGGTATTCGAACTCGGGACCTTTGGATTTCAAAAGCCGTCATTCTTACCGCTACGCCACCGAGGCGACAGCATAGAAGTTACTTTTTAGGGTGTTTGCCCGCGCGCAGCGCTGTAAGCACCCTATTGCAATTGCTTTTTCATTTTTTCCCCCTTTAAATAAGAGTGAATTGTTTACAGCTCATAGTTTAGTTTTAGCTCAGTTGCGTTTAGATCGTTAGATCGGTCTTAAGGCGGAGGCGTGTGGAAGATGAGAGTGCTAACCTCAACAGATTCTCATTCTGGCGTTCGTGGCGTATATTTGTTTTATCGCAAAGACGTTGGTACTGTGTCTGAATATTAGCTTCAAAGCTTAAACATTTCAGATTTGGTTTTGTTTTATCAATACCAGCGTAGGAAGTTGGCGCAACAACACCAGAATGCGGAGAAGCCGGAAGTTTTTGCAGTTTTAGGATAAATTTGAGAAGCCAGAAGTTGGAAGCTGAAAGTTTTTCAGCTTAAGCAAACACCCTCTTACTGCCTCGCTATCTGCGAGGTAGCTTGTCATGTATACTTTAACATTTTACTTTTTAACCATCTTGTCAGTGCACTCCGTTGTCGGTTTTACACATTGAGCGCCATGCATAATTTTAAAACCCTTGCCTGGGCAAAAAACGTTTTCAATGTTTTCCTTTTTTTTTCTACATTGGCTCAAAAGCGCTAATTTGTAAAACCTTTTCACTGCAAGAAGTGATTCACACAATGAAGCCATCACCATGTAAATGAAAATAATCCTTTTTTCACATGCTCAAAAAGCGTTTATTTGTAAACCACTTTTACTGCAGTGCAAGGAGGAATTCCCAGACGACATCGTCCTTTTAATCAAGACGCTTATGCGTGTCTTTATACCTAAGCGTTACGCAAAACCTATTATACGACTGCATTTGGCAGTAATTAATAAAAATTTTATATAAACCAAACATAAAATTTTCAGTTTGAAATCACTTTTGCAAGAAGCGCATTATTCGCTCGTGCGTTTGTTTTGCAGCACTCGCGTTGCTCGTGCTGTAAACTTCGCACTCGTCACGAATAACGACTTGTTGCAAAATATGCCATTTTGAATAAGATTCCTCGATGTTTGTCTTATATACGGTCGTTTAAGTGCGAGTGTATCCTCATAGCTTCTCGCCATTTGCGTTTGTGGTGTTCGTAACCATAAGCTCGAAACCCCAACTGGGCCAGCGATAATGCTGATTTTAGTAGTACGAGATGTAATCATCGATCTACTCTTTTGTCTCAATCTCCCCTGTGCACTGTATTGCAAGCTGCGCTATGTTCGCCTATATGACAACCACCTCAGGTGCGTAGGCATCTCGGTTCTTATAACCCTACTGTCATTTGCGAATACGTGTTTCGACTTTTTAGGTCCTGTTCCCGACCAAGAAACGGAGAAACAGACCCCATTTCAGTCGTGTCTTCCCACCAACGATGTACGATACAGTCTGCGACATGTTGAAGAGTCGTGGATCCATCTCCTGAAAGCAGGTTAGCTGAGTGGCTGGCACTCGACCTCGCGCTATTGCGCTGCATGCGCCCATCTTTTTCCATTTCGTAAGCTAATGCGGAAGACGTGTTTTTTCAGGCGACAATATCCGAATGAAAGAATTGACTTTATGTAATTTCGACTTTCTGCTCGCCTCCGTTCGTACCATCTCGGTGAGCTACCTACGTTCGATACTGGAGCACGCTCGATTCTATCTGCTAGACAGAGACGTCGAGTTGATTTACTACACCGTGCGCAAAGCCAGTGACGCGTTAACCCGCGACACGCTGCAACTGGGCGCGCAGATCATCTGCTGGCTGAGGCCGTGCTCAGGTGCGAATGCTCTTTCACTCTTTCGCTCTTACATCGATGGTGTCGTGCGTAAAGGCTGTATCTTCAAAAAGAAAAATTTCGAGTAAAAGAAGAAAACAACTTGCGCGATTTTACATCAGTGAACTGGCAACTGGGTGTTGTCAATTACTCGGCCAATTGTTAGGAATCCAAGCATCTAGCTTGAAGAAAAAGGTTTGCAGTGGAAAGAGCGTAAAATTTTCTTTCAGATGATACGAATGCCTTGAAATTGCAAAAAAAAATAAATGAATAAATAAATAAAGCTACGGCCTATACGCACGACACCATCGACATACAGGATAGACGATATTATCTTGACGCGGTTTCTGCAGCAAATAATTCGAGCTGAAACGTATAATTAATTTCGTGTGTTTCCGACAGCAGATAGCAGCGATCTCATCAATCGGATTTTGCTGTCGTCGATGGCTTGGTGCGACGGTTACACGGATCCGCTTCTGGTGCCTTTGACCGCCTGGCTTCAACCGCCGTTGCCGCTCTACGTAAAATGTAAGCATCTCGTTAACTTAACAACATAACAAATTTTACTGCCAGTTCAACTGGACGCACTTTGAACAAAACGACTATAACAGTAGAATCACCTCGGTTTCCCATGGGCAACTTTTAAAATGACTCAATGTTCAAATGCAAACATCAGTACAGCAAGGAACAATGATAGAAGTGTATAAACAAAACATGCTAGTCTTGTGGACCAGAACTGACGGACAGCTGTGGGTGATCAGTTTCTTTCGAGAAACAAAAAATCTGAACAGTAATTTAAAATCAAGGTGGAAGAGGGAAACAAATCAATCAAGCACTTGCATCTGGTAATCATCATCTGCCCATCGCTCATGACTGAGCGCTCGGTGATCTACTTCTAACCACGTCCCCCATTAATCTCCAGGCCAATCGGTCCTCCACCGTTCGCGTCAGCTTACAGATGTCGAGCTTAGTCGTTTCCTCCATCTGGTCCGTCCATTTCTTGGGCGACCTCCCCCTCGACCGTTTCCGTTCAAGTTTACCTTGTACCACCAACTTCCTCAGGTTATCGCTATGCCTCCTGGTGATACGACCTAAGAATTGCAATATCCGGTTGTAGCAGGTGGTTGAGAGACGCGTTTGTATGGCCAACTCTTGAATTATTGATGCATTTGTCCTGTTGACCGTCCAGGGAATTTTCAGCATCCGTCGGTAGACTCACATCTCCAGAGCATCAATCCGGTTTCAATCGTCGGCTTCTATTATCCGTGTCTCGCAGCCAAGGAAGACCGGAAACACCAAGATCTTTTCTAGTCTAAGCTTTGTGCTTCTTGTTACTCCTCAGTCCCTCCATATTGGCGTGAGCTTGGTTGCGGCTTCGCGTGCTAGGGTGATTCTTCTTGGGATTGCACCTGAACTTGCGCCTCATAATACCCACGTACTGGGCGAACGAACTAGATTTTAAGAACCAATAGAAACATAGGAAACAACTCAGACTTACAATGCGGTACTACACCAATCTGTGTATGCGTGTCTTAATCGTAAGAACTTGAGTAGTGAGAGATTAAAAACTGATGATGGGTTAACTCCATAGTGATTCCCAAACTTTCCCAGGTTGGGGAAAGAGATGTTAGAGAGGGGACAAGATTCTTTTTTAGAAAGTATGAAAGTATGGTATAAGCTTTTTGGTAATAGAATTGCTTTCGTTGGAGATCCAGGTGTATAAATGGCTCTCTCTCTCCTCTCCTAAACGGAGCCTATTGGTTAACTTCCAGAAACGCTATCGTCAGAATACTAACTGCGGGGTTTTCGAAATTGGTGTGTGTGAGAGAGAGAGAGAGAGAGAGAGAGAGAAGTGTTCAGCCCGGACCGCGGCGAGGGCATTCGAAATTAAAAAATCGAGTGTTTGTAAAAAGCGTGTGTGTTAATTGATCGATAGAATAAGTGAGTCTTGCGAATGCTAAACGTAAACTGTAACTGGACTAAATGGATGTCCTGCCTGGCCGATCGAGGGAGAAAAAGGAGTGAGTCGTGAGAATAAGGAGAAGAACATGGTTTAGAAAATATCACGGGCAGGAAGTACAGGTATGCAAACGTTAAAAGATGTTTCTTAGACGCTTGTATCGTGCTGCGCAGAAAGTAGCCGGGCAGGACGATTTGTACAAAAATGAACATTGGAGAGGAGTAGGTCACTGCATAAACTATTTGGGAACCGAAACCGAAAGGAAAAGAAAGGCACTTCATTCGAAAAATAATAAATAAATAATAATAAAATCCAGCCTTTATTAATTTTTTGTTACAATTTATATTATATTAATCTGTTAATACAGTATTTTGGTTTAAAAAAATAAAACTAGAGACTTAAGATTAAAGATACACTCCTGTTGTGTTCGCTTAATTAATCGCCCATTTTTGAGCATTGGCCTCCCCTATCCGTTCCCAACGTTCCCTGTTCGTAGCCTTGCTTATCCAAGCTTTACGCACTGTTCGTACAATTTCGTCCACCCACCTCATTTTTGGCCTGCCTACCCTTCTTTTTCCGCCCCATGGTTGCCAAACTAATACCCTTCTTTCCCATCTTCCCCTTACTCTTCTGGCTACGTGACCGGCATAATCAAACTTTAATTTGCTAATTTTATACTCGCATTCTATGATCTGCAGTTTCTTTTTTAACTCTTCGTTTTTTATCCTGTCTTTCCTTTTGAAACCTAACATGGACCTTTCCATAGCAGTTTGAGTGTTCCTCAGGCTGTTCCTTTGGCTGGCTGTGGTTGCCCACGTTTGGGCTCCATAAGTTAGCACTGATTGAACATTGCTTTCAAAAAAAAATTTTTTTAATTTTAGAGGGAATTTTTCCTTAAAGATGTTTTTCAAAGTCCAGTAACTCCTCCAAGCTTTAGCTTTTCTCCTTTTTAGTTCTCTGTCCAGGCTTCTTGAAAACGAAATTGTGTGACCCAGGTATATGGGCTTCTTCACTCTTGTCTATTTTTACTCCATTAAGAGTAATATGATTTACCTCATCGCTGTTTGTTAATAATACCGTTTTCTTCGTATTTATTACCAGTCCAGCTTCCTTCCCTGCAACGCTGAGTTCCTCTGCCATCTCTTGCAACTCTATTTCACTCCTAGCTATTAAGGCCACGTCATCTGCAAAGCGCAAATTGTTAAGTTTCTTTCCGTCCACCTCGATACCCTTCTCTCTCCATTTTAATTCTCTGAAAACATTTTCCAAGATACAGTTAAATAAGTTTGGAGAGAGAGGGTCACCTTGCTTCACTCCTTTTTTGATTTTAAATTTTTTGCCCCTTTTATCTAATTTAACCCTTCCTTCCGCAATTTCGTACATTTTCATCAAAATTTTTTTGTATTTATCTTGAATTTCTTGATTATTTAGTGCATTCCACAAGTAGTTGAGGTGGACGGAGTCGAAAGCTTTTTATTGAATTCGTTGTGTTTTTCTATGATTTGATTTGTTATAAAAATTTGGTCTATAGTCGACCTTCCTCTTCTAAACCCAGTCTGTTCCTGAGTTTGCCATTTGTCCAGCTGGTCGTATAAGCGATTTTTTAGTAATTTAGCGAAAATTTTTGATACATTTGATGTTAAGCTTATAGGCCTATAATTATTCACATCTTTTCGATCTCCTTTCTTAAAAAGCAAGATAATTTCAGACAAACCCCATTGTTCAGGGACCTCTTCCAAATCCAAAATTTCGTTAAAGATTTTTGTCAGTGGAGGGGTGAGTTCCTTTTCAAATATTTTCAAGTATTTATTTTCAATCCCGTCAGGACCTAATGCCCTCCCCACCTTCAGACCTCTAAGAACCTGTTTAATTTCGCTCTCTTGAAACGGAGTTACTTCTTCTGTGTTTTTGAAATTTGGTTTTATAAAGCCTTTAAAGCCTGGTTCTTCGTCGTATAATTTTGCATAATATTTGGTTGTCACTTCCGCGATGCCTTCTCTACTCGCTGTAATCTTGCCTTTCTCGTCCTTTATCGACGGGAGAAGACTTTTGAAATCCTGTAGTTTTTTTTTTTTTTTACTTTTTTTGTTGAGTTCGTTTCTTCCATGATTTCGGATATTATTCTGCATTCTTCCTTACGGAGATCTCTCCTTATCATTTTCCTTGCTAGTTTTCGTAGTTCTGTTAACTCAACTTTTTGGCGGGCTGTTTTCCTAGCTAGCTTTGCTAGTTTGTTTCGTTTTTTGCAAAGTATGAGCGTTTCACTTGACAAATTTTTTGTTCCTCTATTACCTGTGATAATTACTTCAAATTCCTTAACCGTTTCCTTCAGCGCTTCTATCAGTTTGCTGTATTTCTCCTGAATTTTGTTATCTTGCTTTTTTTGCCATATGTCAAGCCATACTTTCAACACTTTTTTTGCTTCACTTAATTTTACCAACGGAATGTTTTTGTTTTTTACATACATATTTTTCATCGCATTTTTTATTTCAAATCTCCTTGGGAACAATAGGTGAATTTTCAACGCCCTATGATCGGAGGAAAATTCCAAGTTTTTTACAACCGAGATATTTTTGACAGTCCTGTTATCATTCACTAATGCAAAATCGATTTCATTTTTTGTTATTCCGTCTGGTGATGCCCAAGTCCATTTATCTTTTTTCCTTTTTTCGTAGAAAGTATTCATTATCATTAGTTTTTTATCTAACGCTAAATTTAGTAACCATTCTCCGTTGGAGTTAGTTGTTTTCCCAGAACAAAATTTGCCAATGCAATTCCATTCATTTTTTGATCGCAACTGAGCAGGGAACTCCCCTATTTACCAAGGTAATCCTTTAATTTGTAATAAAAATTGTGATGTTAGTGCTCCAGAACGGGCGGCAGCACCCGAGGAGCTATCCTGCTGCAAAACCTCCTATCCGTACGCTGTACCCAAAAACCCAATCTATGCCAAACCTCGTACCCAAGGCAAAAAATAGGGGCAAAAATGCTTTTTCAGAAAAGGGCGGGAATGGGCTAAAAATAATAACGTTCAATTGCCAAAGGATAGCGAATAATGACCGACTGTTTGAATTCGAGAAAGCATGGGAAGAGCAAAATTTTGGTATAGTGGGTATATCAGAAACAAAACTTTTTGGAGAAAACTTCGTAGTTCGAAAAAACGGGAATCTATTAAAAATATCAATCTCGTTAACGTTAGTCGGCTGTATTGTTGCATGATTAGGTCAGCTATTGCGATAATACTCGAAGAATATGAATACTATGTGTAATGTAACAGGTGTGAATTGCGGAGTGCAGGTTCACAAGATTCTGCCAACGCCTTCTGCTCAGCATATCGTTGTACTGCCGCTTAGTGGCGACCCTCAGTTGTGGCACGCCATGTCGAATACGCTGGTTCACACTTTTAAAGGTGAGTGGCATTTTAATGTATTATTTGAACCTTAGCACGAGGGGTAGGAGTTGTTGAATGGTCGCATGTGTCTACATTCCACGTCAACTGCGAACGAATGCCTTCCTACCTATTTGAAACTAGTTGATGGTGCGTTTTGGCTTCCCGCTTATTTCGAAGGAAACTAGACTGCACCACGTGACGATTCTGTTCGGTAATAAGATATTGTATAGGGTTACCTAAAAACCTCTTCAAGATGAACACTCTCCCCTCCACCAGCAGCTCTAAATGTACGAAGTTTTTATCGCTAAAGTACGCGCGATGCTTGTTACAGGTCACAGTGGTGCGGTCATCTGCCTTACCATTACGAATGACTCTCAGCTGTTGCTCACCGGCTCCGAAGACACGTCCGTGATCGTGTGGAACCTAAAGACTTTCGAACTCAAAATGAAGATCACGTAAGTAGAGTTCCCAGCCAACGGAACGTTATTCTTCTAGTCGCAACGACCTTCTTGTCTCAATCTAATATGATTGGTTTCGCACCCAGAGAACATATCGCATCGGTGCTGTGCGTCACTTGCGCACTCAATAATACGCTGGTGATCAGCGGCGGCGAAGATAGTCGTATCATCATCACGTCGCTAACCAACGGCGAAGTGGTCAATAAAATCGATCATCATCGCGGCCCGGTCACTCAAGTTCTGTACACCTCTATCGGCGACGTTCTAGTTTCAAGTAAATTCGTTGGTTCTTCTTCGCTTACCAGCGAATAGGTAGATAATAATAATCCGAGTGGTGGATTTGTAATGTGTGAACTCTGTGGTTGTGCAGGTTCAACCGACAAATCCGTGTGTCTGTGGGATTTGGAAACGTTCTCGTTGCTGAACACGATCAATATGGCGTCGCCTGTGCTCATGATGGAGATGTCAGCCGACTCAATATTTCTGGCTATCACCTGCGAAGACAATCAAATTTATTTGCATTCGGTGGCCACCGGCACTTTCATACACACGTTGCGGGGACATAAAAGTAAAGTAAGTGAATAAAGTTGATCATGTTGGAAGGGCAATTCGTTCGACTCAATTTTCCAGTATATAGATTAACGGGTTTTCGAGAAATTGTTCGAGAAAGACAGAAGTGTTCAGTTCAGACCAGAGCAAAGGCATACGGAATCAAAAGTACGAGGGTTTGTAGAAAAAGCGCACGTAGATCGTAATGCGAGTACTAAAACGTATCAACCGTGATTAAACTAAACTATGATGTCCTACCTGGCTGATGGAGGGAGAAAAAGGATGACGAAAAAGAAGCGGAACGTGATTTTGAAAATATCAGATACCGGAAGTACAGGAATACAGGAGACAAAAAACATTTATTAAACACTCGCATTATGCCATGTAGAAAATAGTCAGATAGGAAGATTTGTACGAAAATGTACATTGGAGAGGAGAGGGTCACCACAGATTCGAAGTTTTTGTACTTTATAGTTCTTATAAAAAATTTGGTTTGTTCGTTCCAGGTTGTATCTCTTAGTTTAGCGAATGACAATCAACGAGCGATAGCTGGCGGTACTGATTCGCGCGTGTACGTGTTCGACATGCGGAGCAGCGGCCTGCTGCGGACGATAGCCACCACTCCGCACCACGCATCCGTGAATTGCGTCAAAGTTACCAATAACGACGATTTCCTGGTCTCCGCAGGTGAGTTTTCTCAGTTGGTCGAATGCTGTTTTACAAAAATATTGGTAGTATTACAAAAGTATACGTATACTCCGCAGTGTATTGAAGTAACTTCTTTGGGAAAGGGAAAGAAGGAATTCAAATTTTGTCAACTACAAGCAATGCTAGTCGTGGGTATATCTGCGCGTATACCTTCGCCAGTTAGGGGTATGGCTCATCTAGCAGATGCAATTATAATGTCTCGGCTGAACTCGTGCAGAATTGGTACCATTGTTACATTCATTCGCGAAGAGAACGACTAAAAATGTGTACATTTGCAGGTGAGAATCGCCTGGCGTACTGGAATTTCCGCGATGTCGGACTAATCGAATGTGATAATGACTCCAACTTGAAGCAGACTTCGCAGACAAAACGTCCTCACTCGGTTCCTATCACCTGCATGCAAGTTAGCGCTGATGGCACCACTGCTGTTACAGGTATACATAGGAATAGAGTATTTGAAATCGAAAACCTTCTAACTATTTTGGTCTCTCCACACCCCTCTCACCCGCCGAAAAAGAAACTGGGCAAGTTCCTGTTTGCAAAATCCGACAGATTTTCGTGAGCAAATCTTTCTCTACAGATTGCTGTATGTGGACAAGTTAACTATTCTTTTACGACATCTAATGGAAAACGGCTCGTAGAGGACGGGCACAAGGGGTTATAGACTTGAAAACCAATCAGCATGCTTCTTTCAACCAAGAATCACCTCCCGAAAATAGTTCACAAGTGTCAGGCTCGAAAATAATGTGTTAAAATAGATTTCTGTGACGTAAGATGGGAATCAGCTGAGAAGCCCGGAGAGCACAAGTGTGCGGCCCTATAAAAATGCTCGACCAATCACAAATCGATTTGGAAAAATATGAAAGCTGGTCATTGGTGACTCTAAAATGCCCCAGTGACGTTACATATTCCAAATCAGTGGTCACACCTTCTGAACATGAAGTTTTATTTAGGTGTCGCCTACGACACTGCGCGCACATAACTGCTCCTGGTGTTCATACACCATGACCACTTATGCACGCGCAGTGTCGTATGCGACACCTAAATAAACCTATTTTTCGATAAGATCTGCCTCTGTTGTCAGCCGGTTATCAGAACATTCGATTTTTCGATGTTTTCATTTTTGAGAATATGTTTTTCTAGCAATTTGAACGAATTCCGAGAAGAAGTGGCTATTGTACTGTGTGCATCTGGTACTAGGACTCCTCGAGGACGGCCGCAACAGTCACCAGTAGTCGAAGTTCCTAAGCGAGGTCGACCTGTATAGGTGCGTCCACATTAGGATGATCAGCCTGTTCATTCTGGATGATCAGTGTCTGGATGATCAGTGTCTGTATTATCAGTGTCTGGATGATCATCATCTTTTGATCAGACCGCCAATAAGTCGATCGGGGATAAAGGATGATCAGTCCTTCAGCTTCATTTTGGCTGATCATCCGCAAGTCCACACTACATTCATCTTGAGCTGATCATCCTAATGTGGACGCACCTTATCTCTTCCAACTCCAGATTTGAGGATGAATCATGGTGATTATTTACCTGTAAAAGAAGATCCGCCACTTCAGAAATGCCACCTTCAGGGTTGTAAATTGAAAACGTGCTTTTCATGCAAAAAATGTAACATTTACCTGTGCGTAAAGTCCAAAGATAATTGTTTCCGCAGATTTCACTTCGACTTTATGTAATTTTGCATGTTTTCTTGACATTTCAGCCATTTTCTGGTCTTATGGATAATGTTGGTGCACTTTCTCAATAAAATTTAGATCTTACTGTTCATTACTTCAGTTCATGCTGTAGGCGCGCAGTGTCGTTGACGGCACCTAATTCAGCTGCTCGTACACGCACAGTGTCGTTTACAACACCTAATGTTTTTACGCTGTACTACCTTTATTTTCACAGTATGATTTTTTTGAGTATTTTTCTCGTGTTCTACGCTCTTAAATCTACCCAAAACGATTTTTTTCCTCAAAAAAAGAAAAAGTGCGCAGTGAAGGGTTAAAGAAAGGTAACACAGATTATAAATTTGGCACCAAAATACGACAGAAAAACTACCAGTAATCACCGACCGAACCATTGTAGTATCAATTTGGCTGAAATGTTCGAAACACCATCATTGATAAGGAGATCCTGTTTTCTTTTCAGCAGTACAACGTATCCTTACTATCTACCGCAACTATTTTAATTTCATTCAAAGGAGAAAACCATGCACTTTGAATTTTATTCTGAGGCTTTTTCATTTCAAATGCGTATTTAACAAGTAATTTACAGAAAATACTGTGAATTAGACCATCAACCCCTGTTAGTCACTGCTTTTTCAGACGTTGCCAAATATCTTCCGTGTTCCAGTTTGTTAGTTTGTAGACGGCCGTGCCTTAACGTAAACAACATAGCAGTGTTGCCAGATCATTTGTCCAAAACTCTTGAATCGAGTCAGCTTATTCTTCAGTTAGATTTTTCCCTTTCCTCTTTCTGGTTTCAGTTTTCTCAACTACCAGAATGATTTAAATTGAAAAAGCAGTCCATTTTCTGTTCATATTTCAAGTAAACTTATTTGACTTAATTCATCCACTAAAAGTTTGGTGAATGCAGTCCGTGTTGCTTTCACTAGTCTAATTTCTCTTTTTCCTCATTTGGGCTCAATCCTCCCGGTGGACGAATTCGGTCCGCTCCACTTTTTGAAGTTCAACCTTCATTTTGTCTCTGCCGGGTCTCAACTTTCCTGACAGAAGTGACTGCTGGAAAAGTGGAAATCGAAAGAGTAACTAGCGGCCCACTTCTTTCTACGCATGCTAGCATGACTCCATTTTACTTAGTTTCTCACCTGAAACTTTTCCCACTGACGAAGGAAGGGATACAGTGTCTCTGTTGGCCGAATCATATCCCAAGAAACATCACCGAGTAGAAAGCAAGTCTTCCCTTTCGTAAAACAAAACAAAAATGTGAACAATTTTCATCTGTTTTTGTTTTCTCATAATGATTATGATTCGTTTGCAGGCGCCGGAGATGGCCTTGTCAACGTGTGGCTGTTGAATACGCACGAACTGCAGTCGACTATGGAAGGTCATTCGGGCGCGGTCACCTGCCTGGCGATCTCATTAAACGGACTGTTCGTTGTGTCCGGCTCCGAAGACAAGAGCGCTCGCGTCTGGGGACTCACGATTGGCACGGTCGTCTGCTCCTACATGGTACGTGTCACCACATTTTCGGTAACAGTGCCAGTATCGTCTTAGAATCATCGAAAATTATCGATAATCGAACGTGTTGGTTTGCAGGGCCACCAGAGCACAATCACGACCGTGCAGGTGATGGCGGACAGCCGCCGAGTGGTGTCTATCGACAAACAAGGCAATCTGGCGATATGGGCCGCCGACAATGGGACCAAACTGTTCACGGCGAAGGGGCCGACCACGTTTCTGGCGGCGACCATCGATACCAAGTTCATCGTCTGCGGAGACGGCGATTGCTGGTGAGTGGAAAGCCGGAAAACGGCTGGAATATTGAATCAGCCTATGTACTTGGTAACGTCGACCCAGAGGTCGACCCAGAACCGGAGCAAGGAAATGCGGGAATTGCCACCTCCTCCTGAAAAACGCTTGCGTCGACTTTATAGAATAGTGTACATAATGTGTTACCTCTATGTGGTTGCAGCATGCAGATCTGGCCAGTCAACTCGCACAAAGAAGACGAACGTTTTACTGTGTCGCACAGCGAGGACATAACCTGCTTCGCTTTAACCTATGACGCGAAACATGTGATCACCGGATCCAAGGATATGTCGTTGAAGGTGTGGCAGGTGAACGGCGGCAAACTAGCCCAGGTAGATGTCGATTCTCTATATGATTCTTAACGTTATTAGTACGACCAATTGATGGAGTTATGGGAATAGAATTCAGTAACCCTCAAAACTCAGTGTGTAACCAACCTAGTTCCCTCTCCGGCTTGGTATCCCGATCTTGAACCAGGAGTCAATGATACAGTAAACGCATTCAGTGGCCTGAAAGATCCCGAAGTAGGTGTGTCGCTTGCATGTCTCCATTAGGATGAAATATTCGCTCTCCCTTCCACCTTGCTACAGCCCTGAAATAGCCCGATTCTTGTTGAGTTTTCCATCAGTGAGCCGCTATTGGCCGTTCGTCGTTAATCTGTACGATCTTGTGTAGGTGCTGGTTGGGCATACAGACCAGGTCACGTGCGTGTCGGTGTCCATTTCGAAGAAGTCAATGGTGGTGTCCGGCTCGTGGGACACGAACCTCATCATCTGGGATATCGTCACCGGCGATGATCTGCACTTGTTGAACGGCCATTTAGGACACGTCACCTGCGTGCAGCTGGCCGGCGACGGGACGTTGGCTGTTTCAGGTACCGTCTGTACAAACAACTGGAGACAAAATAGCTCCCCCTGCAAATGCCCTAAGTCTTAAATACCGATTTTACCCGCAGGGTCGGACGACAAACGTGTCATCGTGTGGGACTGCGACCGCGGCCTGCCGCTCTCCACAATTCTGCTGCATGTGCCCATCCTAGGCCTGGGCATGTCCAGCGACGTGAGCCGCGTGGCCGTCCATCTGTACGAGAGTCGGCATCTGCCCATCATTTGTCTGCACAATACGCCGGCCACGTACGTGAAGGCGCCCGCGTACGTGGCTCCGGCCCCGGTGGCTCCGGTTGTCGACGGTACGTTCCCATTGATTTCGGCTCGACCCTCGCCGGTCGTCGTCTCTCGTGTTTCACCGCGCTCGTCTTCACTGATTTGCAGATATTCGTACCGCAGGACTGAAGCGACCGAACCGGCGACTGCTGAAGAAGGACGTGTCGTTGGACTCGTACACGTGGCAGCGTAAATACGCCCATCTGACTACGTCGTTAATGATGGCCGCCGTGGACGAACGACTGAAACGTCGGTTTTCGGTGTCCGCCAGCATGGAGGAGATCTCGACGATCTCGTCGAATAAGGACGCGACCATGGGATCGCAGGTATGGCTCCGATGCACTTGGTTCTTGGCGTACTTTTTTGAAAACATTCATTTTTCTTCTCACATTGTCTCGATGAAATTCGGTGAAAGGGAAAGTTTGTGTTCGTTCAGTATGTATTTCTCCGGCTGAAAAAGCAAGTTCGAGGAAAATTTGAAAAATTTCCCCGGACGGTGGGTTAAGCGATATTTATGTCAGAACTATTGAATTTTCTATTTTTTAATCAAGCTAGGTGTGGAAATTGGAATTTTTGGATCGCTGGTTGAGAATATTACATTGCGGGTTTTGCAGGATTTGTAGGAGAAAAGTGTTCAGTCTGAACCTGAGCAAGGGTATCCGAAATCAAAGAACAAGAGTGCGTAAAATGCGCGTATATTGATCGATAGATAGTATTCACAGATCTGCGTGAGTGCTAAAACATATAAAGTGCAACTAAACTGTCGTTTTGCCTGCCCGATCGAGGGAGGAAAAAAGACAATGAGTAAGAAGAAGAATGACGTACCTGAAGTACAGGTATGCAGACGATAAAAACCATTGCTGAGACGCTTGCTTGCAAGCCTACTATGAAGAAACTTGAAATGAGAGGATCGCCGTATATCTGACTCTCCGCGGGATTTTACAGTTCAAATTCTGTAACAAAAATTTCATTTCGAGAATATTTTTTATCAAATTGACGAGTTTTTGTCAAATTAACACTTTTGTCAAGTTTGTAAATTTTTATTGAATTAGTCATTCTTAGTCGAGTTGACAATCTGTTTGAGAGTGGCAAATAGGTTGTCGAATTTGCAAATTGGTTGTCACGTTTTATCAACGCCTTGTCAAATCTTAGCAAATTGTGGTTACCCTAGAAATTGTTAAATTTTTGCAGTTTGTGGTTAAATGAACAATTTGTTGTCAAAATTTGTAATCTATTATCAAGTCGACAATTTTGTCAAATTACTAATTTTTCATTGAATTAGCGATTGATGACGTGGCATTTTGTTATCAAATAGGCGATTTGTTGCCAAAGTATCAGTTTGTTGTCAGTGTGGCAGTGGATGGAAAAACAACGTGACTCCAAAACGTGCATTTTCGAGAAAACGTGTTCAAACATTTAATTTTATTGTTGCCTGTAAACGGTCAAGACAGCAAGAATTTAGGATAGTTGATCATTGAAAAATAGGTGTTATATTACGATCAGGTTTTCGAGCAAATTGGATGTTCTCCTCTTTAAAGGGGCCTATCTGACTTCCGTGAAAAGTTGAATGCAGTGTTGTTAGACATAACAAAACAAGATGACAATTAAATTGTCAAAATTTTGTCATATGACAAAACCTTCAATTGTTTTTTTGTCAGAACCATTTCATCAGTGACATAGAAAAAAAAATCCAATGACAAAATAAATTATGTTATGACATTTTGTCAACGATTAAATGATAAACTATGCTAAACGACATGGTAATTGCTAACAGATTATGTTAAGTGTCTTTGCAATTAACTGTAGACTATGCTAAGTAACATGACAGATAGAAAGACAAAATGATGTAATTCTGAAGATGAAAAAACTTATGACATAACAAAAGAAAGATGAAATGCTCCTCTGATAAAATTACAGAACGGCAGAAAACCGTTTTGTCTAAAAACACAGGTTGGATGAAGTATAAAAAGAGAAGTTTGTGGGATCGCTAATTTGGCATAAACTCAGTAGGATTGACACCTAAAATTCAGATTACAAACGTTCAACTGCAAACATTGACTTACCTCAATATTGTTTTTTCGCCTATTATTTTAATTTTAGTCATCAAGATAACAGTTTGTCATCATTGGCAGTTTCTGGTCAAATTAAAAAAATATATAAAAATTATTGATAAGTGTTAACAGTATGCCCTCAATATTTGCTAAATGTAGTTAAATTAATTGGCAGTTTCTAATGTCAGTTTGTTGGCAAATGTGGAAAATGTATTGTTAAATGTCGGCAATTTGTTGTCAGTTTTTGGTAACTTATTGTCAGTGTGACAGTTTGTTGTTAAATTAATAAGTCGTCACATTGGTAGATGTCATTGAATATATGTTATTAAATCAACAATTTGTCGTTCAATTGACTATTTGTTGTTGAATTGGCAACCTTTTGTCAATGTTGACAATATGTCGTTGAATTGGCAACTGCTAGATTGACCATTTGTCACTAAATTAACTGTTTGTTGTCCAGTTAGGTGTTTATTGTTAAATTTTGGTAATTCGTTGTTGAATGGTTGGCAATTTGTCATAAAATGTTGAAAATTTTAATAAAATATTGGCAAGTTGTTATCACATTGGCAGTTGGTGGTCAGATTGATAATTTTTTGTCAAATTTAGTACCTTTGGTCCTTTTTGTTTAAAACTTGCAGGTCTTTTAGGAGTTATAGGAGTGAAGTGTTTAGTCCAGACCGCAGCGAGGGCATTCCGAATAAAAAAAAACGTAAAGAGTATCTAAACTGCATGCAGATACTTCAGTACATGGTTGTACATGGTTATGTCTTATAGCTATCAAACACATTCCATTCATTCAGTCGACGCAGGGCCGTACCCAGGAGTTCAGTAGGGGGGGGGGGATTTTATTTATTTATTAAATTTATTGACACAACATATTTATACAGACAACAGATCTCTTCAGTGCTTTTACAATCAGTTTATCGCTCTGGCGAGATCTGA
The DNA here is from genome assembly GCA_031841125.1 of Acanthococcus lagerstroemiae. Taxonomy (NCBI): domain Eukaryota; kingdom Metazoa; phylum Arthropoda; class Insecta; order Hemiptera; family Eriococcidae; genus Acanthococcus; species Acanthococcus lagerstroemiae. Next base: position 27,054,269 of record CM063113.1, on the reverse strand, counting down.
TTGAGTTCTTACGTGTATACTATACAATACATCTATTTACCAATCCACTTATACACGAGCTTATAGTAGGTATACACTATACGTTTACACCCCTCTTTTTTTTTCTTTTTTTTCTTTTTTTCTTTTTTTTGGCGTTACATTGGACAGAGCGTTACTGAATATCTTTTTTGGTTTTCAATATTTCTTTCACAAATATGTTTATTTTGACATGGCTTTCTTTTTCTTGTAAACATTTTCCTAAGATCTCCGCTGTGATATTATGTTTTGTTCAGATTTGATTAAAATTTTTACATTCTATGAAAGCGTGATCCGGACTATCTTCACATTTATTACATTCCTTACAAAAACTGTTATCTGTGATTTTATATTTCTGTAGATATGTTGCAAAATTACCATGTCCGGTGAGATATTGTGTTAGGAAATAGTTAGATTTTACATTTTTATTTTTTAGTCTCTTCTATGTAAGGAATCAGTTTTGCCGTTCTTCTTCCTGTCTTCTCTGTGCTATATTGTTCTTGCCGTATTTTATTTGTTTCTTGTTTTACTTCCTTTTTATTTTTTATTTTACTCGTAATTGCTTTTCTGTAAATTTTCTGGTTCTCGCTTCTGCTTTAATTCTTTTTATTCTATTGATTTGTTTTAGTTGTAGGTCTATTGGTGTCACTCCGGCTATTACATATGTGGCAGTATGTGAGACTGTTCTATACGTAGATATTACTCCTATTAATATTGTTCTTTGAAGCGATTTTAACTTTTTTATTTCTGATTTCCCTAATTTATCAAAATATGCTAGGGATCCATATTCAGTTATAGAGCGAAAAAGTGCGTTATATATAATTTCTCTTTTTTGGGGGTCCATTCCATATGTGTTGCCATATAGAGCTCTGATTTTATTATAGAGTTTTTTAATCTTGTTTGTAATGTAGTCTATATGCTTCTTATAGGTCAAGTTTGGGTCTAAGACTAATCCTAAATATTTCAGCTTTTCTCCCTCCGCCTTTATTTTACCTTCCATTTCTTGCTGAAATTCTTTTTTGTATGTTTTGAGGGAGAGTTGCGATTGAGATGAATTTTTTTGAGATCTGAGTACTAGGGGTATAATTAGTCACAGATCCGCCTTCGTCTCCGTCTCAACCCATTGTTTTTCTGACCCACATTCCTCCCCCCTCCCCGTCGGTACGGCTCTAAGTCGACGCACAGTGGAATGAATAAAATATATACACCAGCGAATATCATGAAGCAACAATTGCTTTGATGATGTCATCATTATAACATTCTCGGCACTAGTCGGCCATTCTCGTCACGCATTGCTGTTCTTGGTGTCGGTTGTGTTGGTCGGTCTTGTCAGTCAGCTGTGTCAATTAGTCTTGTCCAATTGGTCATGTCAGTTGGTTTATCAGTCGTGTCAGTTGATTGTGTCGGTTGGTTGGTCAGTCGGTCGGTCGGTCGGTTAGTCGGTCGGTCAAACGTGGCATACATTTTTCGTTGAGAGACAGCAAAAAGACATATCCATGCAAAAAACAAGAGTATGTAGAAATAGCGCAGAAACAGATCTAATCAAAAGAGCTAAAACATCTAAAACGTAGAGTAATTGAACGAATGTCCTACCTGGCGGATCGAGGTAGTAAAAGGAGAGTGAATCGTGAGAATAAAAAGAACATGGTTTTGAAAAGGTCATGTAGATCCCTGATGTACAGGAATGCAGAAGACGTTTGCATCGTACTATACAAAAAGTAGCGAGGGAGGACGGACGGTTTATACAAAAATGTACATTCGCGAGGAGAAGGTCTCCGCAAACTTTAGTGACGGAGTGGAGATTAAATCTCCATTCCTCCTTCTCTCCCTCGTGTCGATCGAAAAGTCCGCACTCAACAAATTCTAATAGCCAGCCAGTGAAATTTGAAGATGGCAACCTCTTTTTGTTTGTTTCTTTTTTTAGGTTTCAACGGAAACTTTTATTTATTCGTCATTTTTGCTGTCTACACCGGCCTGCCCTCTCCCTTCCCTCAAATAAATAAAAAAAATGAAATTAATTAGTAAAAATAAATAACTTACCAGCTGCGGTTCTGTTTTAACAAGTTATCTGTCGTTTTGGTTTCTCATATATTATTATTGTCATAGTTTCTCTCGTTTCTGTCCCTCTAGTACTGACGTCTTTTCTGTGAATTCTGTATTTTTTCAAGTATACATTTTTTTATTCTGTCTTGTTCTTTATCAAAAATTGATTGGTAAGACTAATAATACTGACCAGACTAATTGATGAGACTTGCGGATAGCCATCATCTATCTCTTTTTGTGTAACGAAAATGAATTTTGAAATTACAGGGCTTGGGACCGGAACAAGCAGCGTTAGCTCAATCTCAACATTTCGACCAATTGAAAGCATTGTGGAACAAGAAATCGCCTCCGCGGACTCGTAGACACATGCACGTGAGTATCTCCTCGCGTAATTTATGCACCTGGAGTGTCGTAGTTGACTTAAGAACTTATCCAAAGAGCGAGGAAAACGCTATTCCGCACAGCGCTTGTCCTATTTGACGTTTTCTGTAAAGTCCAGAATAGGTTTATACTTGCAAGTGAACTTCTGTCCCCTTGTAAGTGGCGAAAATTGGCGATGTACGAATGTTCAGGGGGAGGGGAATGTATCTCTAGTATAGCACCTTACCTCCACCTCAACTGATCATGGAAGCGGGCGTGTGGACCAGTGTGGCAGTTAGCACTGATGCAAAAACAAATAATATGGATTGAGGAGTTTGTGGATTTATCGAGTTTTGCGAGAGAGAAGTGTCTAGTCCGGACCGGGGTGAAGGCATACGAAATCAAAAGAAACCGGAGAGTAGAGGAAGTTCGTGTGTTGATCGATCGGTAGATAGTATATACAGATCTGCCCGAGAGTGCTGAAACATAAACTTTAACTCAACTGATGTTCTGCCTGGCCGATCGAAGGAGAAAAAGGAGAGTGAGTCATGGGAATAAAAAGAAGAACGTGATTTCGAAAAGATTACATACCGGATATGCGGGGATGCAGGAAACAAAAGACGGTTCTAAGACGCTCGCATCGTGCTATGCAGGAAATAGTGTAACCATATAATATACAACAAAAACTATGTGCACAAAAGGTCGGCAACGTTAAAAAGTCAATCGTGGTTAAGAGCACCGCAAGTTTAAGCAGTGGCAGATCTATGGGGGGTGTTTTGGAGGTTCGGATACCTCCCTTCGGGCCGAAGAAGAAAAAAAACGCTTGAGTTTCAAGTTTTTCTCCTGTTTTTGAGTATCTGCAGCACTGCAGTCTACAATGTTCATTTTGAAACGATTTAATCACATTATGAAACTTTTCTTCAGAACCTATTTCAAATGACATCCATCTCGATTTTTTAGGGGGCGAAGGTGGAAAAAGTTTTATTTTCAAAGCACCCTCCTTACAAAATTTCTAGATCCGCCACTGAGTTCAAGCATCTTAGCGGGTTTGAAACTCAACTTCACCTCCAGTTGATTCGTATCCATGTCACTTACCCAAATGACCGCGATGTGCTACTCGTATTTGACAGTGGATTGAACGTTGAGGAAAGCGTGTTGGCAGTTCATTGTGGCTGCAGTCGAATCGAACAGTTAATTGAGAGAAATTTTCCTTTATGTTGCAGTCGCTATCGAAACAGAATTCCAGATCGAGCAGACATTCCACAGACAACGACGATATTTCTTCTATGGCTGAAGAGGATGCTGGTAAGGATGTATTCTAGACCAAATTTGATATTCGATGGGGTAAATTGATGAAAGGAGGGAGGTGAATGAGCCCCGTGAACGATATATAACTCTGTGAAGTGGCAAAATAGCTGAAGATGATGATTATTATCTTCATAAGGTCTGTGCATCTTTGTTAAAAAGTAATAATTCTTACTGGGGATATCTTGAACTCCATTTTGAGCTGTTCTAATCCAGATACAAGAAAATTGCTAATGAACTTTTTTTATGGGAAATTCAGTGTACAGTCTATTGCAAATAAAAAAAACAGTAGCTTAAGAGGGCAAGTTTCACGGTACATTGAAAAAATGTGAAAATTTTCTGATATAATTTGTACTAAAATTGATTTTATGAACACCCTGTTGAACTAATTCTGACCACCTGGTACCATTTTTCTGTCTATTTCCTTCGTGAGAAGGGAAAAGAATTTCAAAGATACGAGTAGAAAACTTTTAAAATTTGACCGTAACTGTCATTTCAAATGTGAGAGTATGCAGACATATCTACGTATTTTCGGGGTAGGTTGCCCACTTACCATGGAAAGGGGGTGTGCATTGCAAAAGAGACACCCTGTACAATCCTTCTACATACTCTACCCACCTTTTCACTTTTCCTTTAGCTGTGTAAATGAAAGGTCCTACAGGGAAAGAAGCAGATAAGTCACTTTTGTGGTGAAGCGAGAAAAATGAAAAACAATTGAAAAGCCATATTCCAAACTAAACTATTCCCCCCCCCCCCCCAAAAAAAAAAAACAACACGATTTTTCGCTTTTTGATGGATTATGATGCTCCATATATGGCTGCACTGATAATCACATGCCCGACTGTCGTATCTAACACAGTTTATGTTTTCTAAGAAGTCGCAGTTTGTTTACAAAATAATACTTTTTCCATACTAACGTTGAGCTCTATTCCTATCATTTTTTCTTCTTTGCGGGGAAATTACTCCTGATGTGGTATTTTTTTGAAGTTTTTCATTTCTCAACCTTGTGAGTGACAGTATAATCAACATTCTAAATCAGGAATCATTTTTCTATCTCACAACCTGGCCTCCTCAAAACATTTAATGTGTTTCCTGAAAATTTTGATTAAGGAGAGTAGCTCAGTTTGGAAGATGACTCCCCAGTTAGTTTACATACGTGGTTCCTTATCTGTACATGAATTTTGATACCTGTTGTTCTCGAACTGTGGCATCCATTCAAGTTTCGTACCCTGGCTCAGCTACTTCTGCTCATTACACCCGTTCTAACGATACTAGTAACTCAATTTTGTCAAAAATGTGACATACCTGCTTCTTTCCCTGTCCCCTGCAACAAATAGACTCTCCCTCCTTATTTGTTATATTACTTGCTTTCTTCCTTCCCTCTTTCTCCAAACTCCAATTTTACTTTTCTATATGCCAAGTCTATTTGTCTTTTATTCGTAAACTCTTTTATCTTATCACCTTTTTCTGTCATCTACTTCTCCTTTGCCTTTTTACCCTCTCTCTTCATTACATTCCTTAAACTTTGATAAGCTAATCTACTCTGTCGTTTACATTCTTATATTTTCTTCGTTTATCCATCTTTCTGAGGATTTCCTCCTAGTTTTACCTAGATTTTCTTCTGCTGACTTTAATATTCCCTCCTTTGTTTTAGTCCATTATACCTCCACACCATAGGCGGATCTACACCCCTCTTCGAATTGAATTTTCTAATTTAAAAGTACAGAATAACCCGCCACTAGATAGTTTGTATATTAGTATTATTATTCATTTCACCCACGACGGGAGGCAGCCATCGTGAGAGGGAAAAAGCTGTAATACTTACACACCTGTTTTATAGGAAGAAGAACGAGAAGAAAATGCAAAAAAGGTCTGAATTTATTGTATTTATAATTGCAGGGGAATGTAGGGTAAGACTGATAGTACGAATTTGAAAATGAGACAGAAAAAATAAAATGGGATACAATAGAATTAGTGGAAGTGAGGAAATGGGTTAATTACTCAATTTTTGGAGACTAATTAAAATAAAGGCATTTTTTGACAAATTTCGCCAACATTTTCGAGTGTATCTCGGGAACGGAACGGAGTGTCGCCGCCAAATTTGAACACTGAATCTGAACTCTGCGTGAAAAATTGAGTCGAAAACAGTCTTTAAATGAAAATTTTACATATTTTCGAATTTTGAAATGTACATAATGCTATTTCGGGCAAAAAATGTTTCGGAGAGCTTCGGCACACGGCGCTGGGGTTAAGTACTCAATTTTTTGAGACGAATTCAAATCCGTCGTCAAAATTGAGCTAACCTCATTTTTTGACCCTCTTTTTTTCACATTTTCAAGTGTATCTCGGGAATGGAGCGTCGCCGTCAAATTTGAACGCTGAATTTAAACTCGGCGTGAAAAATTGAGTCGAAAAAAGTCTTTAAAGAACATTTTTGATTTTTTCGAATTTTGAAAATTTCTCCATACTATACATAAAAATATTATATGTCTTTTTTCGGACAAAGAAATTTTCGGAGAGCCTCGGCGTCGACGCTGGGGTTAAGTACTAAATTTTTTGAGACGAATTCAAATCCGTCGTCAATATTGAGCTAAAGTCATATTTTGACAAATTTCGGCAACATTTTCAGGTGTATGTCGGGAATGGAGCGTCGCCGCCTAATTTAAACACTGAATTTGAACTCGGTGTGAAAAATTGAGTCAAAAACAGTCTTTAAATGAAAATTTTTGATTTTTTCGAATTTTGACAATTTTTCCATACTATACATCATGTCTTTTTTCGGGCAAAAAATTTTCGAGGCGAATTCATATCCGTTGTCAAAATTGAGCTAAAGTCTTTTTTTTGACAAACTTCGCCAACATTCTCGAGTGTATCTCGGGAACGGAGCGTCTCCGCCAAATTTCAACACTGAATCTGAACTCTGCGTGAAAAATTGAGTCAAAAACAGTCTTTAAAAGAAAATTTTTGATTTTTTCGAATTTTTCGAATTTTTCCATACTATGGCATCATGTCTTTTTTCGGGCAAAAAATTTTCGTAGAGCTTCGGTGTCGGCGCTGGGGTTAATTACTCAATTTTTCGAGGCGAATTCAAATTCCTTTGTCAAAATTGAGCTAAAGTCGTATTTTGACCAACTTATGGGTGGCAATAAAAGCGAGTGTGGAAAAAATTCAGTCTTCCGGATGAGCAATGGTACGAAGTATTTTAGGAATCAAAAAGCTGGACAAAATCAAAAATTCGGAAGTCAGGGGAAAATCCGGACTAAAAGGCATAAGATACACGATCAAAAAGCTAAAAGCAAAATATGCGGGACATGTAATTACGCAAGAGGACTGATGGGGAGGAAAGTTGTGAACTTGATACCAAGGGAAGTGAAGCGCAACAGGGGAAGACCACAAACAAGATGGAGAGACGAGATAGTTCAGGAAATGGGGACCAACTTGGGGAAGAGAAGCACGGGAGAGGAAAACATGGAAAGTATGTGTAGAGGCATTTGCCCAGATATGGGCTAATATTGGGGAATAGAGTCCAACATGTGTTCAATATAAGAGATTAACCAGTATGCTGTAAAATGAAATAAAAATTAGTTAAATAAATTAAAATTCATGTTTGAGAATACCCTGAATCCGTCCATATTCCACGCTGTTGAAATCCTGTGTAATTTCAGTCTCTAATCCTAATACAGTATCCTCTTCATATTTCCTTCTAATATTAATATTTTCTGCGTTTCTTTACTGACAAGTTATGAGCACTGTCAGTATCGGCTCCTTGATAAGATTCACAGTCTAATACAAATTGATTTCTAATACTTTGTTTTGTTATTTAAACAATTTGATATCTACCCTCGTGGTCGATATTCTTTCATGTACGTACCTTCTTCTATATAATGATTTTTAGTTAGTATTTTCTGTGACAAGATTATACTTCGCACAAAACTATACCAAACGCTTTCCTCTTTCATTCCTCACTCCTAATCCAAAATCCCCAACTGTATTACCCTATTTTCCTTCACCAACTCTAGCATTCCAAGTCATCCATCATAATGAGATTCTCTTCGCCTTTAACATGCTTCATAAGTCCTTCTAATTCTTCACTCTTCGTGAGTATTAGTAAGCATATACACTTGTATTATTGTTGTAATTATTGTTCTGGTGTTGATATTTATCAAAATTAATTTTTCACTCTGTTGTTTGTAATATACATATAACGTCCTTCGGAGATGCGATTAACGGTTAGAATTGTCATTTTATTTTCTTTTTCTTTTTTCCAGATTTTAGCGGATAAGCACACGCTACAGTTTCCAGCTGGGGACGCATTTGTGTTTTCTCAGTAAAGCGCGCGAAAACGGATACTTGTGATCATAAATTCAATCATTTCTATCATTTCGTCTCCTCGTGTACTTTCTTTTATATTTGACGTCGTCGGTTAAATCAGAAAAATGCGTTTTCTGTATTATAACTTTTCGTCGTTTCATACTCGTGATGGAATTAGGACGTAGTTCATTGTGTGATCAATTAATTTCCTCTATCTTCTATCACTCTCTCCCTCTTTTCTTCTATCTCTGTATTTCTTTCTCTGTTCGTATATAGTTACGTATCTAAAATTCGTAATTTTATATTAACATTAATGGATTTTGTTAGTCGAGTTTGTATAATTTTAACGTAGTGGCCATCGTTTAAGAGAGCAAAGTTGGGAGGCAAAGGGACCCGAGCGGACTGTAAATGTGCACGAAAGTCGGATACCCTGACGACTGAACCTTATTGACCGGTGGATTTGTGTTTGACATTGCCGGACTTTGACCACTATGGACCCAAAAATCCTATTTTGTTCTATTCTGCCATATTTTCCCCCGTCACCTCCATGTCGTCTGAAGATCTCGACTCAGTCGTAGGCCCAAAATCCAGCTTTATTAGAAAGATCTCTCCCCCTCCCACTTTCTTTCGCTCACTCGTTTCAGCCCCGTTCAATCCTCAGTTCGTTAAAACGAAACTCAGATACGATATTGGTGAAGAGTTACCGTTTGTTAGTTATATTAATTTAATGGTTCCTTTTTATGTTGTTGGTTAATCTAGTCTGAAAAAGAACGAGAAAACGGAAAAGTAAAACTGTATTATTGTAAACATTGTTCGCGACTTCCGTGTTCGGATTAACGTGTCGCGAATTTGACCAAGAATTTTATACTAGAAATTAGCGTCTTTGTTTTTCGTTTTTGTCAATTTTGTTTGACTATTCGTCTTTTCGTCTGCAAGACGGTTTTACTTTACTTTCTTCTTTTTTCCGTTTTTGAATTTGTATTCGTACCTATATTCTATTTTATAAGTTTTCGGTTGTACGTGACTACTGTGCAATTTCCGACGCATGAAACCAACTGGTTGCGGGACAACCGTCGATTCGAGTTGGCTGTACTACGAAGGATCAACGAGGAGCAGAAGCCTTGGGAAATCGTTCGTAATTTGAAGCATTCTCGTACTCGGTAACCGCTCGGTAGTCATTTGGTCGGAATGCAAAATTATACCTCTGAAATGGATGGAAACAAATTTTTTACTTTTTGGTTACTATAATATATTTCACACCGCAGTATTCGCTGTTGATGTCCACCGACAACAACCCTAACGTTCTGTTGTGAGAGGGATGCAGAAATGGCGAATGCAGTCGAACTTACGCAGTACAATCATTATTTGTTACCTCTATTATTAAAAAGTTGAACGTGTGTCATTAGGTTTACACGATCCATTGTGAGAAACAATTGTCGTACAATACGATTATAAATGAGAATAAAACAGTTGTGAATACGTGGTATTATTCGGTGTCTTCGAAGAGTCGAATGTCTTCTATGAAATGCTATTTTATAACAAAAAGAAACAATTCTGATTCGAGTAGTTTTGTAAATTTAAAACCATTATGCTCCAGCTCTCAAGGGTCAGCGCCAAGTTTGGTCAACGAATTTGAACTCAATGGGAAAAACAATGTGGTGACGCCTTCCCACACATTGAATATGCAATACCATCTACGCGAATTGACGTTTTCGAAATATCAAATTTCCTGGGGCGAACCGATAAAATGCAAAAATCTTTAGATTGGAGGCAGCTGCAGCGAAACGGTTTGGAATTTTCGAAAGCTAAGATAATTTTGCATTCAACATTCCAAACCGTTTTCCTCTAGCTATCACCAATCCACAGATTTCCGTTTTTTATCAGTTCGCCCCAGGAAATTAGAAATTGCGAAATTGCGAAACTGTGAATTAGTGTTTATTAGGTTGCATATTCAATGTGCTGAAGGCATTACCAGCTTATTGGAAAATGGACGAAATGATAATAGTGATTTATTTGACGCCTTTTACACGTTGAATATACAATACCAACTACGCGAATTGACGTTTTCGAAATCTCAAATTTCCTGGGGCGAACCGATAAAATGAAAAAATCTTCGGATTGGAGGCAGCTACAAAAATCTCCAGACTGGTGGGGATGGCTAGAGGAAAACGGTTCGAAATTTTGAGAGCAAATTGATCTCCTCTTTCGAAAGTGTCAACCCGTTTCGCTGTAGCTGCCTCCAATCCAAAGATTATTGCATTTTATTAGTTCGCCCCAGAGAAATTTGTGAATCCGAAAACGTCAATTGGCGTATGAGAAATAGCATATTTCATTCTTCGAAGGCGTTACGAATTTATTTCAAACTTTCTAATATTCTGATAATGCCTTCAGCATGTTAAATATGCAACAAAACATACACCAATTAACGTTTTTGAAAAGGCGAATTTCTCTGGGGGGAACTGATAAAACGCGAAAATCTCCGGACTGGGGATAGCTAGAGGAAAACGGTAAGAAATTTTGAGAGCAAATTGAGCTCCTCTTTCGAATGTGTCAACCCGTTTCACTGTAGCTGCCTCCAATCCAAAGATTTTTGCATTTTATTAGTTCGCCCCAGAGAAATTTGTGAATCCGAAAACGTCAATTGGCGTATGAGAAATAGCATATTTCATTCTTCGAAGGCGTTACGAATTTATTTCAATTTCTATATTCTGATAATGCCTTCAGCATGTTAAATATGCAACAAAACATACACCAATTAACGTTTTCGAAAAGGCGAATTTCTCTGGGGGGAACTGATAAAACGCGAAAATCTCCGGACTGGGGATAGCTATTGGAAAACGGTTAGAAATTTTGAGAGCAAATTGAGCTCCTCTTTCGAATGTGTCAACCCGTTTCGCTGTAGCTGCCTCCAATCCAAAGATTTTTGCATTTTATTAGTTCGCCCCAGAGAAATTTGTGAATCCGAAAACGTCAATTGGCGTATGAGAAATAGCATATTTAATTCTTCGAAGGCGTCACGAATTTATTTCAAATTTTCTAATATTCTGATAATGCCTTCAGCATGTCAAATATGCAACTCAACATACACCAATTAACGTTTTCGAAAAGGCGAATTTCTCTGGGGGGAACTGATAAAACGCGAAAATCTCCGGACTGGGGATAGCTAGAGGAAAACGGTTAGAAATTTTGAGAGCAAATTGAGCTCCTCTTTCGAATGTGTCAACCCGTTTCGCTGTAGCTGCCTCCAATCTAAAGATTTTTGCATTTTATTAGTTCGCCCCAGAGAAATTAGCGTTTTCGAAAACGTCAGCGAAAATTCTGGTAATGCCTTCAGCCTGTCGGATATGCAACTCAACGTACACCAATTGACGTTTTCGAGAAGGCGAATTTCTCTGGGGGGAACTAATAAAACGCGAAAATCTCCGGACTGGGGATAGCTAGAGGAACACGGTTAGAAATTTTGAGAGCAAATTGAGCTCCTCTTTCGAATGTGTCAACCCGTTTCGCTGTAGCTGCCTCCAATCCAAAGATTTTTGCATTTTATTAGTTCGCCCCAGAGAAATTTGTGAATCCGAAAACGTCAATTGGCGTATGAGAAATAGCATATTTAATTCTTCGAAGGCGTCACGAATTTATTTCAAATTTTCTAATATTCTGATAATGCCTTCAGCATGTCAAATATGCAACTCAACATACACCAATTAACGTTTTCGAAAAGGCGAATTTCTCTGGGGGGGAACTGATAAAACGCGAAAATCTCCGGACTGGGGATAGCTAGAGTAAAACGGTTTGAAATTTTGATATCAAATTGATCTTCTCTTTCGAATGTGTCAACCCGTTTCGCTGTAGCTGCCTCCAATCCAGAGATTTTTGCATTTTATTAGTTCGCCCCAGAGAAATTAGCGTTTTCGAAAACGTCAGCGAAAATTCTGGTAATGCCTTCAGCCTGTCGGATATGCAACTCAACGTACACCAATTGACGTTTTCGAAAAGGCGAATTTCTCTGGGGGGAACTAATAAAACGCGAAAATCTCCGGACTGGGGATAGCTAGAGGAACACGGTTAGAAATATTGAGAGCAAATTGAGCTCCTCTTTCGAATGTGTCAACCCGTTTCACTGTAGCTGCCTCCAATCCAAAGATTTTTGCATTTTATTAGTTCGCCCCAGAGAAATTTGTGAATCCGAAAACGTCAATTGACGTATGAGAAATAGCATATTTAATTCTTCGAAGGCGTCACGAATTTATTTCAAATTTTCTAATATTCTGATAATGCCTTCAGCATGTCAAATATGCAACTCAACATACACCAATTAACGTTTTCGAAAAGGCGAATTTCTCTGGGGGGAACTAATAAAACGCGAAAATCTCTTGACTGGGGATAGCTAGAGGAACACGGTTAGAAATTTTGAGAGCAAATTGAGCTCCTCTTTCGAATGTGTCAACCCGTTTCGCTGTAGCTGCCTCCAATCCAAAGATTTTTGCATTTTATTAGTTCGCCCCAGAGAAATTAGCGTTTTCGAAAACGTCAGCGAAAATTCTGGTAATGCCTTCAGCCTGTCGGATATGCAACTCAACGTACACCAATTGACGTCTTCGAAAAGGCGAATTTCTCTGGGGGGAACTAATAAAACGCGAAAATCTCCGGACTGGGGATAGCTAGAGGAAAACGGTTTGAAATTTTGATATCAAATTGATCTTCTCTTTCGAATGTGTCAACCCGTTTCGCTGTAGCTGCCTCCAATCCAGAGATTTTTGCATTTTATTAGTTCGCCCCAGAGAAATTAGCGTTTTCGAAAACGTCAGCGAAAATTCTGGTAATGCCTTCAGCCTGTCGGATATGCAACTCAACGTACACCAATTGACGTTTTCGAGAAGGCGAATTTCTCTGGGGAGAACTAATAAAACGCGAAAATCTCCGGACTGGGGATAGCTAGAGGAACACGGTTAGAAATATTGAGAGCAAATTGAGCTCCTCTTTCGAATGTGTCAACCCGTTTCACTGTAGCTGCCTCCAATCCAAAGATTTTTGCATTTTATTAGTTCGCCCCAGAGAAATTTGTGAATCCGAAAACGTCAATTGGCGTATGAGAAATAGCATATTTCATTCTTCGAAGGCGTTACGAATTTATTTCAAACTTTCTAATATTCTGATAATGCCTTCAGCATGTTAAATATGCAACAAAACATACACCAATTAACGTTTTTGAAAAGGCGAATTTCTCTGGGGGGAACTGATAAAACGCGAAAATCTCCGGACTGGGGATAGCTAGAGGAAAACGGTAAGAAATTTTGAGAGCAAATTGAGCTCCTCTTTCGAATGTGTCAACCCGTTTCGCTGTAGCTGCCTCCAATCCAAAGATTTTTGATTTTAATTCGCACCCAGAGAAATTAGCGTTTCGAAAACGTCAGCGAATTCTGGTAATGCCTTCAGCCTGTGGAATGCAAACCGAAATCACCAATTGACGTTTTACGAAAAGGGAATTTTGGGAGCAAATTAAAACCCTAAATCTCGGTCACGGTGATAGCTTAGACTGACCATAAAATTTTGAGAGTCAAATTGAGCTCCTCTTTCGAATGTGCAACCCGTTCGCTGTAGCTGCTCCAATCAAAGATTTTTGCATTTTATTAGTTTGCCCAGAAATTTGTAATCGACGTCAATTGCTGAAAATACAATTAATCTTCGAAGGCGTCACGGGGTATTTAAATTCAAATTCCGGATAATGCCTTCAGCTGTCGATATGCAACTCAACAATACACCAATAACGTTTTCGAAAAGGCGAATTTCTCTGGGGGGAACTATAAAACGCGAAAATCTCCGACTGGGATAGCTAGGAAAACGGTTAGAAATTTGAAGCAAATTGATGCTCCTCTTTCGAATGTGTCAACCCGTTTCGCTGTAGCTGCTCTCCAATCCAAGATTTTTGCATTTATATTAGTTCGCCCCAGAGAAATTGGAAAAGCGTCTTTCGAAAACGATTCAGGCGAATAAATTTTCTTGTAATGCCCCTCACTGTCGGATATGCAACTCAACATACACAATTGACGTTTTCGAAAGGCGAATTTCTCTTTTGGGGGAACTAATAAAACGCGAAAATCTCCGGACTGGGGATACCTAGAGGAACAACGGTTAGAAATTTTGAGAGCAAATTGAGCTCCTCTTTCGAATGTGTCAACCCGTTTCGACTGTAGCTGCCTCCAATCAAAGATTTTTGCATTTATTAGTTCGCCCCAGAGAAATTGTGAATCCGAAAACGTCATTGCGCTAGAGAAATAGCATTAATTCTTCGAGGCGTACGAATTTATTTCAATTTCTAATATTCTGATAATGCCTTCAGCATGTCAAATATGCAACTCAACATACACCAATTAACGTTTTCGAAAAGGCGAATTTCTCTGGGGGGAACTAAAAAAACGCGAAAATCTCGGACTGGGATAGCTGAGGAAACGGTTAGAATTTGAGACAATTGAGCTCCTCTTCGAATGTGTCAACCGTTTCAGTTGTAGTGCCTCCAATCAAGATTTTTGCATTATTATCGCCAGAGAATTACGTTTTCGAAACGTCAGCGAAATTGTCAATGCCTTCAGCCTGTCGGATAAGCAACTCAACGTACACCAATTGACGTTTTCGAAAAGGCGAATTTCTCTGGGGGGAACTAATAAAACGCGAAAATCTCCGGACTGGGGATAGCTAGAGGAAAACGGTTAGAAATTTTGAGAGCAAATTGAGCTCCTCTTTCGAATGTGTCAACCCGTTTCGCTGTAGCTGCCTCCAATCCAAGGATTTTTGCATTTTATTAGTTCGCCCCAGAGAAATTAGCCGAAAACGTCAGCGAATATTCTGGCAATGCCTTCAGCCCGTCGGATATGCAACTAAACGTACACCAATTGACGTTTTTGAAATGGCGAATTTCTCTGGGGGAAACCAATAAAACGCGAAAATCTCCGGACTGGGGATAGCTAGAAGAAAACGGTTTGAAATTTTGCTAGCAAATTGATCGGTTCGCCCCAGAAAAATGGAAGGTACAATGGGTTGGAATTACGTGCAATGTGTAGCATACTCAACGTGTTGAAGGGGCTAACACAAAAAGTTTTCAATTTTGTGTTTCTCGGCAACGGTGCGTCACCGCCAAATATGAACTCCACATTCGGACTCAGCATGAGAAACAAAATTCTGGATAGAGAAGAGAATTTCGAATAAACATATTTTTCAGTTTTCCTCTAGCAGTCTCCAATCCAAAGTTTTTCGCCTTTTACCAGTTCGCCCCAGGAAATTCGCAATCTCGCAAATGCATACTGGTGCTGTATGAAAGGGCACAAACATGACATTGAAACAGTTCCAAATTGAGATATTTGGAATAGAATAATCCTAATTTTGTCGATTCCTCGAATTCAATGCTTGTTGATCACACATATACGACTAGCACTTTGATATTGCATCAAATTCTAATTTAACATAACAATTTCTTCAGTTCTGTTTAAATGTCACAGATTTAACAACAATGATCTCGGACCTCACAAATGACAAGAATACAATGTATTTCAAAACAAAATGTAATCTACGCTTATCTCTACAGAAAACCAATAAAATACAATAAAAGCAAGCATGTTCACGAATATAACTCAGTTTTAAACGTTTAGACTTCTTAAAAATTCGTACAATTACTTTATAATAGGTAAACGTAATATTTGAAAACATCACAATAAATCGAGACTAGAATAAATGTATACTTAAATATGAATGTTGCGAGAAAGAGAAAAACCTCCGTCTGTGTAAAATCCTTTTTAAAAAATGAAAAAAAAAAAAAAAAAAAGGAACGTTTTTTTGAAAACAAATAATACAGACAGATCTATTAAACACGTACAAGTATTAAAAGGATACTTAATGGAAACGTTTTAAAAATAATGTAAATTCATACTGTATATAGTTTGAACAGGTTGAAAAATTACAGCGGTTAATAAATAAAAGAGAAAAAATTTGCGCTTTCCTTTGATTAAAAAAAAAGTAGTATTTCAAATAGTGGTAAAACTTTTGTAAATCTGCAACAGAGAACCGACAATACAGATTAGAAAATAAGCGGAACCCAAAATCTTCAGTGCCTGGTGTAATCACCAATATTATGGAGCAGCCGGGAGCGTACTAGTGAAGGTTGGAAAAGACCATCATCACAAGACATTCGTCAGACAGCAGAATTCGAATCCTCCTGTCTCGTTATCGCTGAATCATTTGAGTAAGCGCCTTTACTGAAGATACTGTTGCAGTATTTCAAAGACCGAACTCACCTAAAAAGCATTCAGCAGACTAGCAACAATATCCGCGTACGAGGAAACGAGACGCAGCGAATCAAGTCGGGCACAGAACTGCAACAAACAGATTTCCGAAATCATGTAAACACCTCAAGTATTACTCAATTCACCCGAACAAATCCGCTGAATTTGGTGCGGATATCGAAACAACACTCAGAGCTCAATTTACCTCTCAAAATGTAATCAGTCAGTAGCGTTGGTACCGTTGGACTGTCTTCACTTATAGCTTTTAGAACTGCAAGAATAAATTCGCGAGTAAATTAAATAGCATATCGCTTAAACAATGACACACGGAAATGTACGAGTATAACTACTAAAAAAAAAATCAACAACGTACTTTTAATCAGCACCTGCAACGCTTGATTATCCAGCGGACCATTGTCCACGTGGTACGGAATGACAGTCGTCAAATACTGCAACATAATTGTAGCAAAAATGAGAAAAATTTCAAAATTATAGAAATCGGTGTACGAGGAAGCTCGTTTGTTTCTTAATTACAGGGCGAACCATGAAACAGTCAAGACATCTATAAGCGGATCATCAACGCAAGATCCGCCAGAGCATCAATTTGTAGTAGCATATCTTCTTCTCTTCTTTACTCAGAAGAGTAAGAAAGATCAATCAACTCGAGTATTTCAAACGGGAAGGTATATTTACATGCCCATCGTTGAAAGGCGGACAATCAGGAGATAGCAAATCCGCACGGCCGAACTGGGATGGGAGCAAGATCTAAGTATTTGAAATATTTATGGACCCCAAGAAATACATGCTCGCCCATGATGTCGGATTTATTGACCCACACGTCAAAATTGTGTTACCTCGCGGGTAGAGTGGGAAGAAGACGAGAATTGTTTTGTTGGTTGAGCGCTAAGGCAGACAAGAGGGTGACTAGCTTTGCTCGCCTTGTTTAGCAAAAAACCAATTTTTAAAGACCTTAGTGCACAGTAAAAAATTTCCTAATGTGGAATGTCACCTGCCTTGTCACAAACATGCGGCTAGACATGGATCTGGTTCCCTCAAAAAATGTTCGACAAATAGAATTGTTTGACCACTGAAACTGTGCAGCCAATAAAAGCTGATCGACCAATAAAATTGTTTATCCAATAAAACTGCTTGTCAAATAGAATAATTGTTTCATCCATAACATTGTTCACCCAATAAAATTGTTCGGCCAATAAGATGAGCCGATGACTAATATTGTTTAGCCAATAAAATGGTTCTGCCTATAAAATTAGTTCACCGAGAATATTGTTGAGTCAATGGAATCGTTCAGTCAATAAAAATAGTCAACCAATAATATTGTTCAACAATAAACTTAATCAGCCAATAATATTGCCCGGCCAATAAAATTAGTTCACCAATAATATTGCTCGACCAATGAACTTCTTTAGCGAATAATATTGTCCGGCCAATAAAACTGTTTGAACAATACAATAATTGTTTAGCTAATAAAAACGTTCAGTCAATAAAATTATTCAGCCAGCAAAATTATTTGTCCAATAAAATTGGTTGATCAATAATATTGTGTGGCCAATAAAAATAGTTGACCAATTATGTTGTTCAGCAAATAAAATTAGTCAGCAAATAAAAATATTTGACCGAGAACATTGCTTAGATAAATGGAATTGTTCAGCCAATAAAACTAGTTGACTAATAATATTGTTTAGCCAATGAAATTGTTTGGCAAATAAAATTATTCAAACCAAAAAACTGTTCAGCCAGTAAAAATATTCGACCAATAATACTATTTGGCCGATAAAACTAGTCGACCAATTATATTGTTTGGGCAATAAAATTAGATGACCTATAATGTGTCTGGCCAATAAAATTGTTCGGCCAATAAAACTGTTAAATCAATAAAATTAACCAACCAAAAATTGTGTCTGGCCAGTTAAATTATTTGGCAAATAAAACTGGTCGACTAATAAAATTGGTTGGACAATAAAAACAGTCAGAGCTGATAAAATTGCTCGGCCAATAAAGTTGGTCAGTGAGGAGTTTTTATGCAAAACGCAGTAAGTACTACGGACTAGAAGTTCCAAAAAATGCAAAAATCTGTTTCACAGCAAAAATTTGCTCTATCATTATGGTTAACATCTCATTGGGAAGGTAAAGACTAGCAGATCACGAATCCAATGAAAGTTCCTTGCTGAAATCTTCTGTGGAGGTATTATGGGGGGAGGAACATACGTCACTGTGGAATAATTGCGTTTTGGGCAATTAAAAAAAAACAAACAGGTAGGGCACCTAGAAGACCCAGGCATAGCCATACGCCATTTTTAGTCGTAGAAAGACCGTAATGAATCTAGTACCACTAGTACCGATAGCGGCAACCGGCAAGTGCCACGTAGTAAATTCCGAATCATCGGACACGGAGACTGAATATGGCTACCGTCCATACTCGGGTGCACTCGCGGGCGTTTCCAAGTGCCTTATTATAGGTGGCGCACTGAAATGATAGCTCATGACCTCCTCTCTCACGGTAGGCATACGGCTTGGTCCCTAGATATCTTCACGATGTATTCAATCTATTTTTCTACTGACAGTCTGTGGAAATGCATGGATTGCTTGCGTTTTGACATTCACTTTAATATTTTTACAGCGTTTTGCAACAAAACTGATTTTCGAGAGCATACAGGCTGCGAAAGTGGTTTTTCGTGCAAACTAACTAGTGCACTCGAATCCTCGTTAAAAATCTCATAAGAATCAACTTTTAACTCAGAAGGGACCCAGATGGTGTTTATTGCGTTTTGCATGAAAACTCCTCAACTAATAATACTGTTTGCCTAATAAGATGGTCTGGCCAATAAAATTGTTTGGGCATTAAATAACGTTGGTCAGTAACATTGTTTGGCCAATAAAATTAGTCGACCCATCATATTGTTTGGCCAATAAAACTGTTCAATCAATAAAATTAATCAACCAAAAATTATGCCCGGTAGTTAAATTATCTGGCCAATAAAAATAGTCGGAGCTAAGAAAGTGGCTCGGCCAATAAAGTTGGTCAAGTAATACTATTGTTTGTCTAATAATATCAATCAGCCAATGATACTGTTTAAATAGTAAAATGATTCAGCCAATATAAGTATTCGACCATATAATGAAGGGTAAAGAATCAAAACTCACATATGCCATTTAACTTCAAGGGCGCAAATAGGCAGAATACTATACACGGGTGCAGGAATATCTTTTCTGCGCCTGTGAACGTGGAGTATGTTATACACATCGCACAATCACAGGCGCAGCAAAGATATTTCTGCACCCGTGTACAGTAAGTTGCCTATTTACGCCATTGAAGTAAAATGGCAAAAGTGAGTTTTGATTCTCCACCCTTCATATATTGTTCGGCCAATCTGGTCAAACAATATTACTAAAACCTAAATTTTCAAAATCATCCAACGCAAGAAGAAAATGAATAATTAAAATAATAATTAAAAGTATGGCGGCATTACTTTTACAACTGCAGCTGCTACATTCAACAGCTCTCAAAATATTTCGAATTACGTGGAAAAGATGGGAGGGGTGTTCAACTAAAAATTAAGATGTAAAAATCATCAAGCAATAAAGAAAACTTGCACTGTTTTCAATTTAGCCAAATGCAGATGCTTAATTCACCCGCGAGCAAAATGAAAGTTGTTAAATTCATCCACTCCAGTGCGGTTTTAAATCACAGAGAAATGTTTCAAACTGAAACCTAAAATTCCAAGATCATCGAGCAAAAAACGTAATTAAATAAAAAGAAAAAACCTGCAACATCTTCGGGTTTCCCAAATGTGGTTGCTCAATTTACCAACGGTTAAAATTTCAAATTATTGTAAGAGTCATTGTACCGCCCTCCCCTCTTGTTAACAAATTTTACAGTTTAGTATACAGCTTGACACAACAGGGTGAAGTACTTTTTCAGGACCCTTTGCAGGACTGTAAGAAATTGAAAAATAATAAGGAATTAAATTTATAAGATTTAATGAAAAAATAAAAATAAAAATTTAATTGAATAATATTTCATTACAATTTAATAATTTATTTGATATTATGTTTTTTAGCGAAACTTTTAATGTAAATAAATTTTTGTAAGAATTTATTCAAATATAATTCAATTTTAAAACCGGCATATTTTCCATTTTTTCCCCAAGTGTGGAAGTCTTTTCTTTTTCCAACTGTTTTATCCCCTTTGCCCCTCCCTCCTTCCTGCTCCCCCACTTTCCTCCTGGTGAATATACGTAATTATTATTATTGAAAATTTTAATCTTAAACAACGAAATGTTGATTATTGAGGGGTGCGGTTTTAAAAAAAAGTATTAACAAAAATGAAGGACTTTTCAATTTTTTTTTTAAATTTCCGCACTTTTTAGGACTGTTAGGACCTACTTTCAAAATTCAGGACTTCAAGGACTTTTCAGCACCGGTAGACACCCTGCACAAGCTTTCTATTAGCAAGCACTGAAACGTAGCTACATCGCAATGTTTGGGGACTCCCTCCTGCCACCTTTCTCTTCAAAATCGAAGGAAATTGCTGCATCTCGGGAAGTACACCAAATCATGTAACTCGACAGTCCGGTCTCGATCCGACAATCACTTCAGAAACCATAAGGAAGGCTCTATCTTAAATCACACCCTTCCTCAACTATCTCCAACATCAGGCCTACCTTCGGTTCGGCGACATTCGTCTTCATGCCGTTTCTAATGCCCTTCTTCTTCTCCACGTGGTACTGTCTACGTCGGTTCTGCACGCCCAGCAGCAATGATATGAATGAGTTTTTCAGTTCTTTTTCGAATTCCAGTTCGTCGCGCAACGCCAGCTCCGAGATCAGCGTCTCCGAGTAGTCCTTGATCAGCAGCTCCAGCTCCAGGTACAACTCGTTTAGCTGGGACACGCTCAGCGTTTTCAACTCTGAAATCAGGAGATAAGGATGCACTGACTTGTTTCGATATCCAAATTATCGGCAGGCAGTCGTCAGATATTACTCGGCACACGAATGACGACCGGTTGGGGCCGGCACCGCGGCCTCTCGAGATCGACTCGAAGATATATATATATACGACCGTCGTCAAATACACAGCAGGCTTAGCCAGGTTCGATTTCGCTCGGCTCCTCATCGTTTTACGGCGTGAAATACGAGCGCCATTACGCTCGCCCGTGTACTCATTAGTGGACGTCAAAACGAGCCACCAGTGACTAAGTGACTTATGGTATAAAGTGGAGCCCTGGCGGCCATAACTCAAGTATACGTGTAAACCTCGAAGCGGCGCACACATGTCGTACTCACTTTCTTGGTACAGAGGCGACTGCAACGCTTCCTTGCCTTTCTTGTGTAAGTCATCGATCGACATGTCCGAGTCCGGCGTGCACTCGGAGGACGTTCCTTCCTGAAACACCGAAAACACACGGCGGAAGCCGCTCTGTTAATTGAAAACGTCGCGCTGGGTGCACAACACGAAAAGCAGAAAACGGATGCGCGTGAAAGATGACTGCACCTTCTGGTCAACGCGACCGGCGACGGCATTTAAAATGAGTCCGGCGGCCGCAGGCCGGAGGGCGAGAAGACTCCGCATTCTCTCATCCCTACACGAGCTCGAAACGATGATTAATGGTCGAATCCGGTGGTACCCAGCCTCCGGAGGTGTGAAGGAGAACCCGTATGTGCGTACATTTCATGTTCATCACATATTGGTACCACTAGGTCCGACTTTTTAATTTAGAGAAGCGACCATCGGTCGGCAATCATCTTTCGTTATGTGTCGCAATTTCGATATGTCGACGCCGCCAGACGTATTCGCCGTGCCGCGTCCCGCCACACACCCCGAAACAATCGACCCGGTGGGGATGGAAAGGTCGTGTCGAGTGCTTAATTAAAACCAGCTGGGCCGATACGTGGGTTTAGGTCTTCCGTGCGAATCGAATCCGCGAACAAGGCCGACACAACGACGCCGATAACCTGTCACTAGCAAAATTGGATTTTTTTGAACGAAGAGTACAGGTGAAAAGTAAGGGGCTCCATATCTCCCCCCTCCCGCTAAGGAGTCCAACACCCAATGGACCGATATTTGCTTCATTCGTGTTGGTCCCCCGCTCGGCTCTACACGCCACTGAACCGCTGAACTTACAGATCTCGCCTAGGTAAGCCCGGTCAGCAAGAGCGAATACGATCAAACCTCTTGACCATAGGTACGTTTAATGTTCGTACCCTAAGAGACCTGGAAATACTCGAACTTGCTATAGTAGAGGGTTGAATTCCGCCAGCCATGAAATTTCATGTTTTCCAACTGTAATCATTTTGGATTGACAAGTAAGACGGAGAAAGTTCCCACTTTTCTATTTTTGCCAAGTATCAATCTCCCAGTGGACAGCGCTTTCTTGTTGCCCTCCTTTGATTGATCGCTGGGAGTCACACATGAATTTCCTAGACGTGTCTGCTTTTTATTCCATGAGGTCTGATGTGTGGCAAAGTACGAGATCATTTTCAACATCCGGTTTTTGGCATTTGAGGGTGGTTACGAAAAAACTGTAAGCCACTTTTTTGTACGAACAGAACTTAGTATAAGCTTCAATTTTTGTTTGAAGAATCTCCAGCTCTAGTCGATATTTTTCAAAATATTGAAAAAAAAAACAACTCATTTGCAGGAAACGTTTAGCGGAACGCGGAAGCTCCACCGGCAAGAACGTATCAAAGCGACTTCGTCGTTCAAGAGAAGAGGAGAGGAACTTGCATTATGTCAACTGAAAATTTAAATTGTGCCAGGTCAAGATTTAAATTTCCTTTACAAAACTTTTTGAAACTGACAAACAAAAAAGAAGAAGGAAAAAAGAAAAAGGGAAAAACAGAGCGTCAAGACTTGAAATTTTGCGAACTGAAGGTCAGTTTTGCTAAACTTGCCAACTCTGAAGAATATTTGTGAGTGAGGTGTCCCCATTCCCTCATACCTCAAAAAATGATACAACTGCAGCTACAAACCCTCGGAGGTCTGGTTTCAAAAAGCAAATTTTCTGGACATGATAATCTATTTAAACTGAGAAATTGGGATAAAGTACACGCTTACAGATAGTAACCAAGCTGCTGATTATTTCCAAAATTCAGTAATTGACATCTTAAGCAAGTGCCATTAAAAAAGAATACTGGACGGAAAAAATATCCTACTCGGTTCACACATGAAATTATTAAAAAATTGAAAAAGAAATCTTTTCCACATAAACAGATTAAAAAGAAAACTTCTAATGAAGAGTTAAAGCAAAAGTTCAGGCATATAAGAACAGAAATCAAGGTTTTAATAACAAAAGCAAGGAATACATATAAGAATGCTTTGGAGGACAGAATAAAGTCTCAACCAAAGGAATTCTGGCGAGAGATTGCCAAATAGGCAAAGTAGTAGGTCTGGCACAGAGTTGCACAGGGCTACTCGGTTTTCCTTCCGCCATAGGAAAACTAGTTTTTCGCAAAACCAGGTGCACGCTGTTTCGCCAGGCAAGCGGTCTCTTCAACAAGAATTTCTTGGGAAATATTCAGGGAAATCTCCGATCGCTTTTGAAGAATTTTATCAAGAATCTTCAGAAAAAATTTTCTAGGTCTCCGAAGAATTTCATCGAAAATCTTGAAAAAAAATCTCCTATTCAGGAAAAATTTGCGATAATTTTCGAAGAATTTCATCGAATATCGCATTGAGAAATATCTCCAATTATTTCAGGCGAATTTTGTCAAAAATTTTAGGAAAAATCTCCAATAATTCCAAACAATTTTATCAAGAATCATCGAGAAGTACCTATCTTTGATGATTTTGGAAAGATATCCTTAGAAAAGTTGTTGATGCTTTTCAGAGATTTTCATCAAAAATGTTCGGGGGAAATCTCCAATGATTTCTAAGGAATTAATCAGAAATCTTGGAGAAAAAATGTGATGGTTTCTGGAGAATTTCATCGGAAATATTCAGAAAAAAGTCCAGTGTTTTCCAAAGAATTTCTTCGAAAATCTTTGAGAAAATTTTCAAGAAATTGCAAACAACTACGACAATTTCTAACAAATCTCATCGAAAACGTTTAGAAAAAATTGCCAATATTTTCCAAGAAGTTCTTTCTGAAGAAAACCTTCAAGAATCATCGAAGGTAGGGGAGAGCGGGGAGCAATCGGACACGGAGAGGATTCGGACGACCCCCATATGGGGCCTTAATATTTTCAAAAATCGCCAATTTCCAAAAGAAAACTTCGTTATATTGATATCTATTCATTTATGCAAAAAAGAAAAATTCAGACTTTCATCATTTTCGCGGATTTATAACAAAAAATGTACTTTTTTACTTTCTTTGCTCAGCCACCAATTTTTAAAAATGAAATATTTTTGGCTTTCTGAAGAGATATCAATTTCAATCGATTTTTGTTAGGTAGGTTGGGTATTCGAAAATAAGTAGGTAAGCAATTTTTGTCGTTTCGGCTGAGTGTCGCTTCATGTAAAAAAAAAGTTTATGAAAATGATAGGTTGGGAGAATTCGGACAAATGGTGTTATCACTGATTTTTCTGTGATCTCGATGTGATAAGAAGTGCTGGTGTTTCTTTTTCGTAGGTGCCTAATCACTTTTATTTCTCGGACATAGCGGATACCACGTTTGTGCCTTTTTCTGATATTATTGAAAAACTTGACAAGGTTAATGATGAAAAAAAGACTCAGCGACAAATCGATATTAAATGATATTTTGTTGGTAATTAATCGTTTGAATGGATTATATCTTGTTTACGAAGTTTCATTTTCGTTTCTTCAATTTTTATGAGATCTTATGTCGTGTCAATGGTCACCCCCCCTGTCAGATTTCGGACAAAAAAAACAAGTTTTTGAAAATTCATTATCATGGTGATAATTAAGGCTAGGATTTTTATGTAAATGCATATTAGTTCTCGTAATACTAGATAGCACATATCCACATTGTTTTTGCGAATCATGAAATTCTAAATCCGTATGTAAAAGTTTATAGCGCATATTTTTACATATTTAGGCCATAAATGCATAAAAATGCATATTTTCGCTGAAAAATAGCCGAATACCTCATATTCGAGTTTTTTAGGGCATATTTTCCCAAAAACTGGCCAAAAATCACTTCTACTGACAAAATTTCCACAATTTTTACGATTTAACAGAATTACAGGCAAGCAATAGGACCACAAGACCAAACAGGTTTACCATACGGTACTACTCTAGACTACAACTACAGGACCACAAGAGAGAAGTCTCATTTAGGGTACTCCACTGATGATGGCATAACAGCCGAAAGCGCTCTGACAGAAAAAGAAAAAGTGAATTGGCACACCCTACACACGGAATATTACCAAGTTCACTCACACTCAGAAATGGACGCTAAACAAGTAACAGGGTGTTTGCTCTTTGCTGTAAGCTGCTGGAAGAAGGTCGGCTGAAGACTAGAAAATTAGAGATAAGAAAAAAATAACCTATCGGTAGTCACGTTTAAGGTCTTTTTTTCCCTACATAAAAGCTTATTCAAGGCTTTAAACTGCGAAGCTGCAAACTGCAATTGCGATTATTTGGAAGTGAAATAATTCTTTGTGTTTTTGATGATTTAATGAAATAAACGTTAAAACGAATGGCTCTTATTGTAGTGCTTCGAAACCCCTACATTTCGATCCACATGAGGGTGCGGGTTTATAGCACATATTTTTGCATATTTTGACATTTTTAGCGCATATTTATTGCGCATATTTTCAGCTTTTAGCGCATAAAAGTGATAATGAAGATAAAAATAGGAAACAAAAATCATTTTAGATGTAGAAAAGTCCAAAATTCACGATGGTGGGGTGCAATTGCCACAAAATTTCATAATTTCCACGTAAAACGTCAAAATGCAAAAACTGTCCGAATCCTCCCCACTCTCCCTTACTTCTCAATGATTTCCGATTAAATCCTTTGGAATAATTGTAGAGTTTTCCTAAAATTTCCCACAAATGTTTCTTTAAATCAACGGATAATGTTTTCCAATGATGTCCATAAAATTCATTAAAAATGATCGGAAATTTATCCTTAATATTTTCGATAAAGTTCGTCGGAAATAACCTTTGAAAATTAAAGGAATCATCCCGAATATTTTTCATGAAATTCCTTGGAAATTATCGAAGGTTTTTTCTGAAGATTTTCGATACAATTCGTCAGAAATCTTGGTGTTATTCCCCGAGTGTTTTCCATAAAACTTTTCAAAAATTATCAGGAAATTTTCTCGAAGAATTTTTATGAAATTTTTTGAAAACAATAGAGATTTTTTCCAAAGATTTCCGAAATTATTGAACATTTTTCCAGAAAATTTGCAATGAAACTGCTTAAAATTAAAAATCATCCGATTTTTTCTGAAAATTTACGCTGAAATTCTTCGGATATCGAACATTTTTCCGGAAGATTTTTGATGAAATTCATCAGAAAGCATCGGAGTTTTTCTTCGAATATTTCCCATGAAATGCTTTAAAAACTGTCAAGAAATATTCTCGAAGAATGCTGATGAACTTCCTTGGAAAACATTGAAAATTTTTTCTAAAAATTTTCGGTGAGATTCTCCGGAAATTGTCGGAGTTGTTTCCCGAGAATTTCCGAAACAATTCTTTAAAAATTATCGGAAAATTTTCGAGGAAATTCTTTTGAAAACACTGGACTTTTTTCTAAATATTTCCGATGAAATTCTCCAGAAATCATCACATTTTTTCCTCCGAGATTTCTAACTAATTCCTTAGAAATCATTGGAGATTTCCCCCGAACATTTTTGATGAAAATCTCTGAAAAGCATCAACATTTTTTCTAAGGATATCTTACCAAAACCATCAGAGATACTTCTGGATGAATCTTGATAAAATTGTTTGGAATCATTGGAGATTTTTCCTAAAATTTCTGACAAAATTCGCCTGAAATCTTGGGAGATATTTCTCAATGATGTTCGATCAAGTTCTTCGTAAATTATCGCAAATTTTTTCTGAATAGGAGATTTTTCTCGAAGATTTTCGATAAAATTTTTCGGAGATTTAGAAAATTTTTCCTAAAGATTCTTGATAAAATTCTTCAAAAGCCATCGGAGTTTCCCCCCGAATATTTCCCAAGAAATTCTTGTTGAAGAGACCGCTAGCCTGGCGAGACACCGTGCACCTGGTTTCGCAAAAAACTAGTTTTCCTATGACGGAAGGAAAACCGACTGGAACTTCGGGAAACGGCCCCAGAACTTTGCACTGAAAGCTGAAAAGTAGGATTAATAATAAATGCCTCAAAAACTAAGATAAAGTCGAACTACAAGAAGGAAGCGGTTTCATTAGATAGCAACAAAACAGAATTTGTTTCTGAGTACAAATACCTCGACCAAATCTGATCTGCCTGTTTCAGACCTGAAATTTTTTTCCCAGATGGCGGCATACATCGGGGTAGGTTTTTCAAAGTGTCGAGAGATGGAATTTCGTTCAAAAATCACATTATAAACTAAGGGTTCCTCAATGCGATAATTCACTAATAGTATACGGCAAACACTGAAACAGAAAACTTTATACGCTTACCTCAATAATATCGTCGATTTCTCGAATCACCTCTTCGGCCGTCTTGACCGGCTCATTGTCCATACTAAGACCGGACAATATTAAAGAGTGCATATCGAGGTCGTTGGCGATGGCTTCGTCTTCGCTGCTGAGATCGCAATTGTTTCCTTTTTCGTTTTCGTTATCGTCCAGCACGTTCTTCTCCATATTCTCGTCCTGGCAAAAAGTGAGAGAAACGAATATTAAATCAACTCCCGAAATCGGATCCAGCGGAAACGAAAATCTGCAAATCAAGTACAATGTCCCAGTTTTAGAACTGACTCCCCTCCTGGAACCACGCTGGAAGAGCTAAACCATGAAAATTATCGCCAAAATTGAATTCAGCTAGTACGAAAAACTACAGACCGAGTACCATATCGAAAAAATGATCCGACTGTTATTTAAACCCTTTGTTAAGGACCTTTTGATTGAGTCAATGATTTCATTAGCAGTGTTCCTAGATGGGCAGAACTTCTGCCCTTTTAACAGAATAGAATTTTTTGGATTGAGCACGAAGCAGAATTTTTAGCAGAAGTTGAGAAAATGATAGTAGAATCAGCAGAAAAGCAAATTTTCAACAGACTTTAGAAAAGTTATTTATCGCATTTAAAATTTAAAATAGTGGGATCATTGCTTCTATAGAAAGCCGGTGACTGTACCTTTCATTTGGTCTGTTGTTGATAGTTTTATGCTGTTCGCCGAAGACCTAGTTTACAATTTACATAGTTCCAGTCACATTTCTAAATTAAGGAATCTTTAATTGGGATATTTCTTTTCCTTGTTTGATTGTATCTTTTAGTCTTGATGTTCTTCTAGTTTCCAAACGAAATTTGTGTATTATCAAGTAATTTTGATATTATATAGGCAAACTTTATCGCTAATCTGTTTGTGTTTGTTCGAGGTTGGCGGGTGAACCGTTATAGAGCTGCGGGGTTCGTATTTTCCGGATGTGTTCGTACGGACTCTGGAAAGGTTTCAGGCTAAAGAAAGTTCTGGTACTTATTAGAAGGGAGCCACAAAATTTCCCTCCTCTGAACACCCATTTTTTCCAGCTGGGCTATTCGGAAGTGTACCAAAATATGAAATATGAAAATATGAAACAACTACAGCTACAAATATCGTTCAGTGTCATAAGTACACGTATTATCACTAATCAAACGTCCAATCTGGTACACAAGTTTATCTACCCAACCCAAAAAAAAAACATGTAACTGGCGGAAAGTAGTAGCTAGGTATCTACATTTGCAATTATACGAAAAGAACATTTAGGTAATGAAGAGTTCCGGAGAGCTTCAGGATCCTGTTGCTACCATTCAGAAAAAAGATGGAATGTATGTGCTCAGATGTATATTTAGGAAGTTCTAATGGAAAACTAAATTTAGCGAGAATATCAACGGAACTTGAATACGGAGTCACTACCTAGCCGGACAGTAAGGTAATAAAACAAGGGCGAAAGAAGAGCAAGAGAGAAAATGAGAAACCGATTCGGCCTAAGGGATGCACACGGGTGCCTAAGAAGTTTGGCCAGGCAGGACATTCGAATGTAACATATAGAAAAACAGTCAGTATTTTAGAAGTTACTGGCGGTAGAGAGCATCACTGTATAATATATGCAATTTTTCCTCTTTACAATAATTAATTAGTAAAAACAATTCATTGACGTTTTTAAATTCATATGTCAATAAACAATCGAAACAGTCCGCGCATAAATGACAGTCCATGACTATATCTAAATGGTGAAGTATACACATACACAATACAATGCTGATGACTAGAGATCGGATTCCTCGGCATTTGTCAAGTCATTTCCTTGATAGGCAGACGAGTTATACTGAGAGATAAGCACGAATCATGGTGATAGGGGGCTGGGAAAAAATTTTTATATTGCCGAAATATGCCGAAAATGGCTTAAATGCCGAAAGTGGCCTTACGTGCCGAAAAATGCCGAAATATGCTATTTTGTCAACACATGATGCTAAAGTGCGAAAAGGTGTACTATTTGAAAGAGGAAATAATGAAGGGTAAAGAATCAAAACTCACATTTGCTATTTTACTTCACGGGCGAAAATAGGCAAAATACTGTACACGGGTGCAGGAATATTTTTGCTGCGCCTGTGAACGTGGAGTATGTTATACATATCGCACATTCACAGGCGCAGCAAAGATATTCCTGCACTCGTGTACAGTATTTTGCCTATTTGCGCCCTTGAAATAAAATAGCAAATGTGAGTTTTGATTCTTTACCCTTCATATGTAGAATGAAGTTGAGAATCTTCCCGGAATTCATTTCGAAATTTCCAGATGGTTCCCAACATGTGGCAAAACTGAAAACATTGATCCGGAAGAAAAATCTACCTATTGACTTCGCTTTCATACAAATTTCGTTTCTCCCTGAAAAGATTAAGAAACTGGAAACGCGAGGTTTGTCTTTACACGATCAAGTTGAGATCATAGAAGAAATGCATCGAAAAATTCAGATCATTCCAGGGGCTCGAGGATATACCTACTTCAACAAAAATCAGAGCAAGTTTTTTCAAAAAATGAAGGGTTCGCTTTCCTTCGAGAATTGAGTATTTCCTTCAGTGACACTTCTTACCAAGTAACTAGCACGGTTTCTCGTGATCCACAGGTGCTGTCTGTATATAATTTTGCTCCGCTAGTATCTGTTGATTTGGAGCGCTCATTCTTAGCTTACAAATTAATATTAAGGGACGGGCGCCATCACTTCACTCAGCCAAATTTAGCAAAACATCTTATCATTAAATCTAATCAGAATCTTTTGTGATTTTCATTAAAAATTTTGATTTATCCGATTATTTTGTGGGGGAAAAATTATGTCTTTTAAATGCCGAAAATACCGAATTATGTAGATGTTGCTGCCGAATTTCTTATTTTTCAATGCCGAAGAATCCGGTCTCTACTGATGACAAATGTTTAATGAATGACAGTTCCTGAAAATTTCCAAACTGTTTTGAATGTTATGTAACCGACCCATTCAAGCTTTTTCCATCGAACTTACTACCAACTCACTTTAGCCCCCCTGGTCGCTAGAAACACCAGCACATTCTAAGAATTATAAAACAAGCGTGGGAAAATACAAATGACAGCATAGAATTTTCAGCAGTGAATCCTAATTATTTTTCTCATAGTTTGAGAGCATTAAACTTATTTAAAATTTTCGTAAATCGGGCAAAAAATAATAGGTATAGAAAAAGATTATAAAATTTATTAAAACTAGACAGAATTTTGGCAGAATTTAACAACATTTAAGTGCCAGAAAAAATGGCAGAATGGAAAGCCTCGCTAAGCAGAATTTTTGCTCGTCTACAGCAGAATTTCACTTTTCTCATATGAGAACACTGGCTGGCGAAACACACTTTATTCTTGAAAAAAGTTGAAAGAGCTATCACATCTATAACGGGAGTGGGGTCGCTTATAACGCAATTAGAAGCAGAAAAAATTGTGAAAAATTTCAACACCGTAAATACTTGTCAGTAAAGCTGGAAGAAGGATATCTAAGGGAGGGTCACGACCACCTCAGATTAGGTTGCAATTCTGCGTATTTTCATTTGGTGCCGCATGACAACTTTTAAAACACTACTATTTTTTTTGGTGATTTTGAAAATACGAGTTCTACAAAATTGGACCACCCTAGTCCTGTCACTAGTGCCATGAAAAAATTTGGAATTCTGCACCATTGGAAATCTCCACTATCGATAAAAATGGAATTCCTGTCGCACTTTACTCATCTTCATACCCAAATGAGAACCCCTTTATTCTTAAAAAGGAAAAGTTGATCAGATATTTGTAACCTTCTGGGAACCCCAAGTTTAGATAAAAATGGAATCCATAGGGTCCAATTACCCCGAGTGCAACTTCCCATCCCCTCACTAAATTGATAGGAAGAATACTTCAGAATTTACGACGTGGTTTTCCGAGTTAGCTGGCGGGCAAGAGGGATTTTTTCAAGGGGTTTCTCAACTTTACCGATCCGAGTTGTAAATAATTCCGAACCGGCTTGGGAAAGGAGAAAATAAAGTGAGAAATGAACGATGATATATGACACGCTTTTTGGAGCCATTCGGAGAGCACGGGGGATCTGTTAAAAAGAGCCGCTATCCCATCGATCGAATTGTAAATAACTTCGATCCGGACCAAAGAGGAAAAGAAAAAATAAAGTTCAAGAAACTGGCCGACGATTTACGATATGGTTTTCAAGCTAACTGAAGAAGGCCACTCTCTGTTTAGAAGTCTGCATTACCAGTTTCGATGAAAATTGAATCCTTACGGTTCAAGTACCCTGAGTGTAATTTCCAATCTCCTCACCAAATTAAAAGGATGAATTTTGGAATTGACGACGCAGTTTTTCGAGCTAGCCGAGGGGCAAGAGAGTCGTGTTCAAGAAATGCCCGTATCCCTTCGATGGAGTCACATATTATTTCGATCGGGACCCACAGGGACGAAAATAAGGGGGCAAGGGGGATAGTTTGCCCAAGCTTCCGCCGGAGTTGGGAAAATTGTAGTAGATAGATCAAAAGTTTAAAAAATCGCACAAGTTAAAAGGGTTTTTCTTTTTGCGAATACCAACAAATTTTGATACCAACTTGGGAATTAAAAGTTGGGAAAATCCAATAAGTAAAAAGTGTTTTTTTTTTTTTTTTAGTATTTTATATGCTTTCACTACTGGGTATACTTGAGCGAAAACCATAACGCTCCCCCGTTATGTTACCTAATACAAACATATTTTTTGACATTCAGGAATTTTGACTCGAGTCAGTTGGGAATTTAACAATTTTTGCCACTCCAGAAAAAACTCTTCGCTACGTCCCTGCGGACCAAAGAGGAAAAGGAAACATAAAATGAGAAAATAGCCGGCGACTTACGATGTGGTTTTTAAGCTTTCGCGCGGAGGAGACAGTACAGATTGAAGGGGCCCATTACCTGTTCAGTTGCCCAAATTAACGGTTTTGATGAAGGTGGAATCCTCAGGGTCCAATTATCCCGAGTGCAATGCCCAATCCATTCGTTAAAATAACTGGAAGCAAAAATCTTGGGACTTACGGCGTTCTATTTTCAAGTTAGCCACGGGGCAAGGGGGTGTAAGTTCAAGGAATGCCCCGTTCGATCGAGTAATAAATAACTTCGATTCGGCCTAAAGAGGAAAAGAGAAAACGAAGTGAGAAACTGAACGGTAATTTATAACATGCTTTTTGGAGACATTCGGGGGCAAGGGGATAACGTTCAAGGGTAGCTATAACCCCACTGATCGAATAGGAAATAATTTTAATCCGGACCAAAGGGGAAAAGAGAAAAGAACGTGAGACAATAGTCGGCGATTTATGATATGGTTTACAAGCTATCGCGGGGGGGGGAGTGGAATTGTATTGACGAGATTCGTTCCCTCTGTTCGGCCATTCCAGTTACTAATTTCCACCCAAATGGAATGTTCAGGGTCCAATTCACTTCGAGAGCAATGCCCAATGCCCTCACTGAATTGGAAGGAAAAATTCACTCATACCGTTGTTTTTCTAACTGGCCAAGATGCAAGGGGTTTGCGTTCAAGGGGTGACCTACCCCCTTCGATCGAGAAGTAAATACTTTTGATCTGGCCAAAAAAGGAAAAATTAAATAAAATGAGCAACTTGCCGACGACATACGATGTGGTTTTCAAGACATCAGGGGGGGAGGTGGTGGAATTTTATTGAAAAGGGTCACTTCCTGTGTCAGTAGTTCAAATTACCGGGTTCGATAGAAATGGTATTCTTAGGGTTCGATTACCCAGAGAGCTACGCCCGTTCCGTTCACGAAATTGGAAGGAAAAATTTTGAGACGCGACGTGGTTTTTGAAGGGGTCCATTAACCCATCTATCGAACTGTAAATTTTTTCAATTCGAAACAAAGAGGAAAAGAGGAAATAAAAGTGAGAAACTGGCCGGCAATTTATGATATAGTTTTAAAGGTATCGAGGGGGAAGGACAATGGGGTTGTATTGAAGGGAGCCACAGCCTGTTCAGTAGTCTGATTACAAGCTCCTCGGAGGTATTGGAAAAGAATTTAAAACATTATTGTCAATATACGCAACAAAAATACGTTTCGTAAAATTCGGCAATTTACTAGAAATTCGTAAAAATTGAGATATTTACTCAACTTTGGGACGTCGAACGCCATAACTCAATTATTCAGCCAAGTAATTTAGATTATAATGTTTAAGAATTTTTATCTCAACTCTGCAATAATATACAAGTTACTACTCACTTCGTAGGTAAGTAAGCGTTATCGCCTCAGTTTAAAGCATTCCAGTCAGCTTAAACACAACCCCTTTGCCCCCGGGGTTATGCCCAAGAACCAGGTCACAAACTGCAGCGCTATCCTGTTTCTCGCTTTATTTTCTCATCTCGTTTTTTGGCCGGATTGAAATTACGTCCAACTCGGTCACTGGGGTAGGTATTCCCTTAAACACAATCCAGCCCCCCCCCCAATGGCTTCAAAAATCACGTCGTACACTGCAGTCACGTACATCACTCAGTTTCTTCTTTTGCACTTCGGATCGGGTCGAAATTATTTAAAGCTCAATGGAAAGGGTGAGTGCCCTTCTGGAACATAGCCTAACTACTCCCCCGGCTAGCTTCAAAAATCCTGTCGTAAATCGCAAAATCCTTGTGATACCTATTCCCAATTGGAGAATGCGGTTGCATCCGGGGTAACTAGACGGGTACTCCCCAAAGATCGCAATTTTTCAGGTTTCTGGGGAGAGGGAGGGTGAAGGCAGGGGTTTGGAAATGAGGAGAAGGAGGTGACATCTCACGAGACCTCCATTTTCGTCACGAGTACACGCAGAATGGTACAGTTTCGCGAGCCGGCAGATACTGCGATTTTGCGCGACGCTAGTTCAATTAAAAATTTAACGAATAATTGCAAATTAACACGTGAACGTCGTCTGCTCGTAATTCCCGCCACGAGAAATTTGCGCAGTAAGCTTGCGAAACTGAAGCTCGCGATCGCGCCGCCGTTCACGAAGGCGTACTCAGGCGGTACCAATATTTTTATTTATTAAATTAAGTGGAAATACACGACCACGTTGACCCAGCTACAACGATCAACAATCAAGTTCTATACAATTCCAGCTCGGCTATATGGCATTTATAATTGAAGAGCTCTTTTCCAAAGTGGGTTTAGTAAAAGAATGTGATTATTCGGGAAATGAAAAAAACGGTGGGCCCCTTCCCCCTTCTTTGAGGTAGTGTTTTTGAAAACAAGTGGAACGTATTGTGGAGTTTTTATTATTTTTTATTTTTGACCTTAATTAGGAGCCACTTTTGAAACCTAACGAAGTATTTATGGTAGGTAGGCGAATTCACCCCTTACTGACTCGTCCTTCGGCTACCCATTTCTGGATGTAGCTCTCCGTCACTTCTCTCTATTTGTCCCTATCTCCAGCCAGAAATATCCATTGGGGCCCCACGCCTTGCATTCGTCAGCCCATCTCCTGACTAATCTGCCTCTTTCCCTCTTGCCTTGAGGTGGGACCCATGTTGTCAGGATCTTGTTCCATTTAAGTTCCGATTCCTCAACAATATGGCCAGCGTATTTCCAATTTTAGCCGCTTGATGGCAACCCAGATATTTTTGGCTTTAGCCTTGTTAACTATTTCGCATATTTTCACATGATCTCTCAGTTTCACTGGGAGAATGCTCCTCAACATTAAGTTCTGGATTGTCTGAATCTTTCTTTCCTGTTTTTTGGTGGCGGCCCAGGTCTGAGCCCCGTAGGTCAGGACAGGGAGAATAGTATACACGTTCTCATATTCTTATTTTGGTGTTCAATTTCATTTTGCCCTTCAGTATTTTTCTTTGCGTCCAGAATGCTTTTCAGGCATTCGCCCTACGGATTTTCAACTCTTTTTCTGTTTTATTTTTGGGTGATAAAATCTGTCCTAAATACTTGTATTCAGTAGCCTCTTCTATTTTCATATTATCAATTTTGATTTTGCCAAGGTGTTTGATATCAGTTAAGATTTTTGTTTTATCCTGGTTGATTGACAAGCCAACTTTCACACTCCCTTTAAGATCCCCCACCATGGATCTAAGTTCGTCCTTGTTCTTTGCTGTAATCGCGATGTCGTCTGCAAAGTTGAGATTATTCATTTATTTGTAGTGGAATAAGTTTTGATCTCTAATTTTAATTTTGATCTCTCTTCCTTGCCAATTGATCTGCCGAAAAATATGTTCTAAGACTGCATTAGAAATGTTCGGGGAGAGTTGATCCCCTTGTTTCACACCGCGTTCGACCCTGAACCACTCCAGTTTCTTTATCCAACTTAATGTGGGCTTTGGAGTTTCCATATAGATTTTTTTAGAATTTTGATAATCTTTTCCGGAACCTCTTGCTGAGCAGGTAAGCCAAATTTTGTCATGGAAGAGGGAATCGAGGCAGTCAGTGTTTTTGGAAACAAGTGAAATGTATTGTGGAGTAGTACACCGAAATGTTTTGAAAATTTCGCTTATAAAACATTTCAATTCCGAGAGCTATAAGATTTCAAAGTTAACAAGCCGTGACTTAAGCCACTTTGGAAGAGCAAAATGTATTCAAGGACGCTAAAACTCGGGTCTCCAGCCTAAATGAAATCGAATTTTCACCACTGTTATATGTAGTATTTATTTATTTATTTATTTATGTCCCTCCAACAGCCGAAGCCAATTATAGGAGGGACCGTTACAATAAATTTAATGTTCCATCATTCAACTATGAGCGATATAGAGAAGAGGCCATAACGTCAAATCCCAGAGAAATTTTCTTATATGATCTTATAGAAATAATGGGCTTAAAATCATGCAATACGGTCTTAAATCAACAAAACAGAACGCTTGATCTACTTTTCAGTAGCGTAGATACAACGGAAGTGTACAGAGAACTGTCAGTTGTTGGAAATTTTGATAAATACCACCCACCTTTGATAATTAATAACCCGATATCTCATGTAAATTATAAAGCAAGAAATGAAAAACCCGTAGAGGACCGCATGCAACATAGACACAATTATGCGAAAGCGGATTTCCTTAGGTTGTATCATAGACTTAAAGAGGTAGATTGGGCACCTCTGTATCAAATGAAGGATAGCAATTTAGCAGCAGAACACTTCCACAATAAGGTTATCTCTATCATTAGAAGTACCGTGCCTCAAAAGAAGTCAAAAATTGCGAAATACCCGACATGGTTCACCAGGGAAATAATACAGGTGATCAAAGAAAAAGAAAAATTCAGAAAGAAGTTTAAGAAAAGTAACTCTCCATTTTTTCAATCTCAGTACAAACAGTTGAGGCTGCTCAGCAAGCGATTAATTAGGAAAGCTTACAAAACGTATGTAAAGTCAGTTGAATGTAAACTACAGTTGGACCCCCGAGCCTTTTGGACATTCATAAACGGCAAAAGAAAAGACAGTTCCAAGTCACCGGCGGTGAAATATAAAGGATCGAGTTGCCTTAATTCAACCCAAGCTGCGGAGGCCTTCGCTAATCACTTCATATCTACTTTTGACAATACCAAATCACAATCACCTGACAAATCGGCCACAATTAGTACACCGAATTGCAGTTCCTTTCATATATCTGTCACAGAAATATCTTGTCAAGACATTAAAGAAGCTGTACAAGCCACTCCTCCCAAACGATGCCTGGGTCCGGATAATATACCCCCCTATGTGTACAAGGGATGTGGGGATTTAATTCAACAACCTCTTAGACATATATTTAATGTGAATCTTCAAACCTCGGTTTTTCCAGAAATATGTAAGGTTTCTAAGGTCACCCCTATTCCAAAAAGCAATGCAGATCATGATGTCTCAAATTACAGACCCATTGCCATCCTTCCGGTCCCCGCGAAGATTTTTGAAACTGTATTGTTCAGGAAATTATATCGGCAAACGGACAATCTAATATCACAAAATCAGCATGGTTTCATGCGCGCGAGATCTGTGCAAACAAATCTACATGATCTTGTAGAATTTATACATCAGACCTTTAATGAAAGTGCACAAGTGGACGTTATCTACACGGACTTCCAGAAGGCATTCGATAAGGTAAATCACCACATTTTGTTAAGGAAAATAGAGAAGTTGGGTTTTTCTGATTCACTTATATGACTGTTGCGATCTTATTTACAAACTAGGAGACAGTATGTAG
This sequence comes from Acanthococcus lagerstroemiae, assembly GCA_031841125.1. Classification (NCBI taxonomy): domain Eukaryota; kingdom Metazoa; phylum Arthropoda; class Insecta; order Hemiptera; family Eriococcidae; genus Acanthococcus; species Acanthococcus lagerstroemiae. Next base: position 27,016,216 of record CM063113.1, on the reverse strand, counting down.
CATACGGAGGCTCACATTCAGCTATTTACAATGTCCTTCTGGAGTTCCGCAAGGGAGCAATTTAGGTCCCTACTTATTTCTGTTGTATATAAATGATATTGAGAAAATTATGGAGCATTCTAAAGTGTTGTTATATGCAGACGATTTAAAATTATTTCGGCGGATTAACACTCAATATGATTCGCACTGCCTACAAAAAGACCTCGATAATCTTGCAGTTTGGAGTGATCAGAACAAACTACCACTCAATATCAAAAAATGTGCGAAAATTACTTTCACTCGCAAGTTAAATCCTCTAACAATTCAGTACAGTATAAATGGGGTCCTTATTAGAAATTGCGTAATACAGACACCTTAAAAACACTGTATTATTCCTTAGTTAGATCGCACATTGACTACGCAATGAATGTATGGAACCCAACAACAAAAAACGACGATAGCAAATTGGAACGAATACAAAAACGATTTCTTAAGTTTCTTTACTACAAAGATTTTGGATATTATGACGCAGCAGTACAATATGGTGAATTAATCCGGGGATATGAATTGACATCTCTGAAAAACAGAAGAAAACTTTACTCTCTATTATGGCTGCACGACCTACTGCACGGGAAGGCGAATGCCCTTTCCCTTCTGCAACAGATAAACCTGTATGTCCCTGGAAAACAGGGTCGTAAAAGACAACTATTTCTCCCCAGCCGCGCGCGCACATTACAATCGCAAAAAACTCCGCTTAACCGAGCAATGGAATTGCATAATGAAGTAGAAAAAATCAATTCGAAAATGGACATATTTGATATGAAGAAAGAAAAGTTTAAAAAAGAAATATTAGAAGTACTCGCGCATACCTAAACTCAAACTGATATGCAGTAAGGACAGTATCAGGGGGCACCCATCCCGCACACCTGCGCACATGATCCCGGTCCCATTTCTATCTTTAGTTTAATTACTACTACCACTATTATTATTATTATTATTATTAATATTATTATTATTATTATTATTGTTATTCATTTAGCCCCCACGCTGTTTTGGCCCATAAGGAGCTGTTGCGAGGTGGGCTTTAAAAATGTCTAATAAATAAATAAATAAATAAATAAATCAAAAAAGATAAATAAAACTAATAAAAGTAAAAATAATAAAAAATGAAAAAGTAAATAAAAGTAGAAGTAAAAAAAAATAATAAAAAATGAAAAAATAAATAAAAATAAAAGTAAATAATAGTAATAATAAACTAAGGAAAAACTGATAAAATAATAATAATAATAAAACAATACATGTATAATATAAATATAATAAATGGGCCGCACGTCCGCGATCCCACATCTCCCCATCCCTCCACTAACCGCTTAAACGCCGATCTAGGCATACTATACATGTCAGCGCAAGTACACACTGTTAAAAAATCATTCGTAATTTTCATGATGTTGTTTAATGGGGAAAATTCCATTTTAGTGGTGCGATATTTTTTCAGAGAGAAGTATTTTTTGTATCTAGATTGTATTTTTGGAGCCCAAATATTTATTTCTATAAGCAGTTTTTCATCGTTAATGTTACCGTGAATTAGATCATATAGAAACATTATTGCTGTTTTTTCTCTTCGTTTTCTTAGAGATTCAATTTCATATCCAGCCAGAATTTCAGAATAGGGTATGTTTTCAGGGTCGGGGTAGTATTCAAAATTTTTAAAATGAACGTACCTCAGAAGTCTATTTTGTATTTTTCCTATTTTTTCAATGACTTTGAGGGTATGTGGAAACCAAACTAAAACTCCGAATTCCAGAAGTGATCTAACAAAAGAAAAATATAGTATTTTCAAGGTGCTAGTTTTTTTGAAGTTCGCTGAGTTCCTGACAATGAAGTACGCCATTCTTCTCGCCCTAGACATAACACTTTCAATGTGATCGTGAAAGGCCAACTCCCTGTCCAAAAGGATGCCCAAATCTCTGATCTTATCTGACCTAGTTAGTTTTTTTCCCAATATAGCGTACTCGTATTCGATCTATTGCTTTTTTCGAGTGAAAGTAGTGTAAGTGCATTTCCCAACGTTTAACGAAAACCTATTTTCAATGCTCCAGCGCGCGAGTCTATCTAAATCTTTTTGCAGGCTTTCAAAATCTGTGTGGTGTTTTATTGAACGGTACATTTTTACATCGTCAGCGTACATCAGTATTTCCGAGTCTTGGATCACTGAAGGCAAGTCGTTAACGAATAGTAAAAATAGCATGGGACCAAGATTTGAGCCTTGTGGCACTCCAGATCGGCATGCAAATTTTTCCGATGTACGACCCCTGTACGAAACATACTGTACCCTACCAGTAAGATATGACCAAAAGAAGTCACATAAATTATCTGAAAATCCTAAATCATTGAACTTTTTCTTCAGAATCTTATGATTTACAGAATCGAATGCTTTTTGAAAATCAGTATAAATAACATCTACTGATATACCTTCGTCCATACTTCGATTTATATATTCTATAAAATTTATTAGGTTCGTATTTATCGATCTTCCTCCTACGAAACCATGCTGACTAGATGATATAAGGCATTTTAATTTGGGGTATAGATAGTTGTAAATGATCATTTCGAAAACTTTCGCTGGCATTGGGATTAAGGATATTGGTCTGTAGTTGGTTACGTTTTTATATGGCTCTTTCTTTGGGATTGGGACGACTTTAGAACATTTCCATGCTGTAGGGAAGACACAGTTCGATATACTGAGGTTGTACAAGTAGGTTAGTGGTTCTATCAGAAATTCTGCGATCCCCTTATAAACGTATGAAGGAACATTGTCCGGGCCTAGGGAGTGTTTTACTTTTAATTGTGAAATTGCCATCTTTACGTCTTTTGGCAAAATACGGGTAATGAAGATTGGGGCGCAAGAGGGGGGACATGGTGCAGCTGTGACTGGGGACACTACATCTTCCAACACGTATACAGAATGAAAAAATTCAGCGAATGCTGAAGTCATTTCATCTCCCTCTCTTACTATTCCCTTCATATCCTTGAGGAAATCAGAACTCCCAGTTTTTGACTTTTTTTATTGATTTCTTTCCAAGAATTTTGTGGGTTTTTATTGTAATTGTTTTCCAGGTCAGTACCATGCCTAATTTCAGCCTCTTTAATCATTTTTTTCGTCTCTTTTCTAAGATCCTAAAACCTGTTTAAATAAGTATTTATACCGGTTTTCTTATACATTTGCCTAGCGTGTTCCTTATGTTTTAGCTTACAAATTATTTCTTTATTAAACCACGGAGGGTATTTCGCTTTCTTCGTTTTTATTGTGTTGCGATAATATGATGCATATTGTTGAAAACCACTTTGAAAATCTTTTCCTGCCGCTGTCTGTACGATTAATCAGCATTTCTTTTATTGCATGTATTAAAATCTCAATATTTCTACCTTGAATTTTCGGCTTGGGAGAATGGTTAAAAACAGATCGGGGAGTTTTGAACAATGTTCACAAAATCCTGTGACCAATATCGATAGGTGATAGCTGCGTAGAAAAAGGACCTTCAATCAATGTATTTCCTATAAGACGGAGGTCCTTCTTCCACGTCGCGCTTCTAATATCTAATTCCGCTTATGATCAGCCGATGGTTACATTTATACACATTTACACACAACTACTTATGCACATGCTGTGCGATGTTGGTTCCCACCAAAGACGTTTATACTACTACACTAGATACCTAACTTCCTCTACTACTAGGGCTCTATAGTTTCACCTGGGTATACTAAGCCACCATTTTGGTTCATACTGCGCCCGTCGATGCCGAATTGACTACGCGTTACGCTCCGCATAGTCGGATTCGGCATCCATGGGCGCAGTATGAACTAAAATGGCGGCTTAGTATACCCAGGTGAAACTATAGAGCCCTACTACTACCATAGTAAAATAGGCGTATCCAAACTTTGTGCGAATGTTGCATAAGCGTTCGCCAGTCACCGGTATAGTTATTTTCCCCATTTAAAATACATGGTGAATTTCGCGTAGAGGTGCCGGCGTTCAAATTTAAAAAAAATAAGAAATTGAAGTGTAGCATATTGTTTTTTTTATATTTTCCTGCTCCCAAAATATGAATGCATGGTCTGTCCAATTTTCAGATCGTTTTACCCAGGCAAAATATAAGAAGCGCGACTTAAAAATGACCAATTTCCCTTAAAATGCATTGGAGCCGATTTTCTATACCAATGACGCTAGCAGATGGGATACTAAAACGCGGGGTGGATGAGAAGGGTTTATACTACTAGCAGGCTGAAGTTAGGTATCTAGTGTAGTAGTATAAACGTCTTTAGTTCCCACATCCCACTCTATAACACGGGCTCTTGTGGAGCGCTAGCGGTCTATTATTTGTACATATGGTCTAAGGTCGGGATACCTACTTTATAATTGGACCTAGCAGCGTGGTGGCGCGCTGATGTCGTTTTACTAGGGAAACTATAATAGACTATTGGGATTTAAACCTGCACTAGAGTGCGCTGCAAAATTACCTGCGCGGGTGTAAGCGGGTGAAAATGAGTGAGTGATCATGTGTACTTTCAAATAGAAACACTGCTATCTTCAGTAGGGAAAAAACCGACAAAGAATTATTCTGCCAGTAGAACTAATTATAATTTAATTTTTTGGTTATGATGCAATCGAATTTAGGACAAATTTTCTTTGAAACTGAATTTCTGATCGACTTAATGATAGTTGAAGTTTGCTACACGCTTACGGTAAATCATACGTGATCACTTACACATATCGCAGGGCAGCCAACACTTGAAACTCTTTAAGTTCAAATCCCAATAGGTACTCTCGAGCCGCCATATTGAAGCACAGTATCAACAGAACATAGTATCAGTGACATGCAAAGGAATTTCGAAGTTCATTTTAAGAAAATGATTTTAAAGTTTCGTTAAATTGTCAGTAGCTTCTTAGTTGTGTCAAACGAAACGTTTAGGACACCAATAGAGGTTCGTTCATAGACGCCGAAACCCATGGGTGCCCGGGGCTCAGGCACCCACTGAAAAAATCGGTAAATGAGTATAAAATCTAGAAATGTTTAAATTTCGAAGTACCTAATCGTAATTTTATCGACGAGCCCCTACTGAGTTTTAGAAAGTTCGGCGCCTGTGATTGAAATATACAGTATTGTGAATACAGAAGTAATCCCTGCTTGACAGTCGTATGTCATGTCAAAGATCTAATATGTTACGATGTAAATCTGTTCAGATGATTTATATTAGTCTAGATTTATATCCTTGGTTTCTATAGTTATATCAAAAGAAATTGACAAGATGAATGAAACAATGCGAAAAATAAAGGCCGAAAATGGTAATCTTCAAAGAAAGGAGCTTGCGCTTAAAACTGTATTGTGATTATGTGACAAGAAACAGATAAGAAACATTTTTGAAAATTAGAACAGTATGTATACGTGTAATGTTGAAGTGTGAAATTCAGTAAACTTATAAAAACACTAGCCACTGAATGGCACATCATGGCCGTTTGTTCTGCTTTATAAATCTTGTCAGATTAACTTTATCCGAGTAGTTGAAGCCAAAATTGTCATTGATGACAGTCAGTTCTTTCATGAGTCCACAAGTTATACACTTCAACGCCCACGTACTAATTTTTCATTTTATTAATTAGTCGATAAGTAAAAATATCTCACTCTCACGGATTGTATCTGAATGTAAGGAGCGTTATTACGCAAGCCTGTTTTTCCAACTTATTTATGACCAAGAATTATGACGTAAATTATTTATTCTGTATATTGCAATTGTATGCCAGGGTTGGGAAAGCCGAAACTTATGAACTCAGATTCGGATTCAGCTTAATTGCAAGATAGAAGGATCTTTCAGATTCGGCTCTGGCTTCAAAAATGTCTATGTTGTATTTCCGATTTTGGATACAGCTTCACTGATATGATTACCTCAGCTTCAGTTTCGAGTTTCGACTTCTCGTCATCTGGTCATCTCATCCTTTTATAATACCAAAAACGTTTACCAATCGCAACTGGACTGATGTATTATAAGTAAGTAATCTATGTCTGAGACGAAAGGTTCGATCTTTCGATCATTGAAAAGTGTTAATGCTTAATACTGGTGAGAAACTACCCTAGTACTAGCGAGCTTTTGGTACTTTTCCCGGGACATTTTCAAGTGGATATACGTGAAAATTCCGTATCACGGATCACGACAGTATGACATTACGCGGAAATCGAAGCCATTAAAGAAAAAACTCGTAAACGTAAGAAAACGAAACTGACCAAACGATGGTTGATATAAATATGTGCATATGATAAGAGAACAGTGCTTCAATATGGCGGCTCAAGAGTACCCAATGTTTACTATAGTTTCCTTAGTTTTACGATTTTCTATTGAATCTCGAATCAACGTTAGGATAAAAATGTACGATTTTCTCCTAACGTTGATAAGAACACAAAAGAACAAGTGTTGTTGAAAACTTCCGCCAGATGTCAGCCATTACGTTGCTAGGTCCGAATAGTTACCACTTAACACCACCAGATGGCGTATCAAACTTATTTTTGTCAAAATAATTGACTTGACCCACTTCGAAAACGAGCTCTTCAATTCAATGAATAGTTACACATTCAGCAACAATTACTTACCCTAGGCTGCTTGAGATTCAACGCAGGCATATGCACTTTTCGAGAATACGATTTGGACCAGTCTATAGGCAGTATGTTACCGAAGTTGCCAGTGATCGTCCACCACATTCTGTAAAGCAGAAAAAACATATTTGTTAAATTTACTATAGAAGGTATAAATTAAAATCAACTACACACAAGACTGGTCAAAACTGTGATGTAGATAGTTTGGACTTTAACAAAGTATGTACAAACGACTTTATTTGAACATAGCTAAATTAAATAATCTCCTCGGGTGATCTCAGGTTCGGAGGTCAAAAAGCAAATAAAAAAATAGGAGAAATGATAAAAATCATGAAAACGATTCTCTGTCTGCCCATCGTCTCTTGATCTTTCTCTCCGTCGGTCTTCCTATTTAACTCGACTACTTAGCGGGCTGGCTCGATCCAGAGATAATAGATTTTCCTCTGCAGATTTCCGGAATTAGGTAGGTAACATTATGTGTTTATTACGGTGGGGGAAGTGGTGGCGAAGTTTTCAGTTTTCCGCTTTGGTCGACTAATTTCGAAGCATTTTAGATTCGAAATTTTCTTTTCAGGAAGGAGTTGCCCACATATCTCTTGTACCGCGGTTAACCAAGCCTGAGGAATTCACGCAGACCATCACCGGCATTCTTAATGGGTCCCATCCAACCTCTAATATCCACCGAATCGAGTGAATCGCCAAGGCATCCAAATCATCATTACACTCCAGTGGCACTACTGATCACAATCTCAATAGAAAAGTTTCACGTCATTATTCCTTCTCTCCACTCATTTCAAGGTGACCGCGCAGCCCAACTTTCAAAATCGTCACACATTCTCACGTACGCCAGTATTTTTCTAATCCATTAAGTTCTTCAAAAATACATCCACGTCGCTCGTTCTCCCTGGTACAAGGGCGACGAGGCGGGACCGAAGACGTCACTTTGCACACGCCACAAAATCGTTTTAGAATATTCGACAGTAATAATGGCGCCCAGACACCCTTTCGAAAAACATGAACAACCGCGGCGTTCTGTAATTGTCGAAAATGACTGAAAGGTAAACATACCAAGAGACGATTAAAATGTCAACGCGATACACTTCGACAATCCCTTCGCGTACCCAAGGCATTAAACGTCATCCCCAACGACGTCGTATACAGCACGGTCTATATTTACATACCGTTATTTTCCATACGCGCCCTTTTAGCGCTCATCAACGCCCAAGAAGTTCCAGTAAAAGCTACCTCGAACTGTTTAATATTTTCCATCTGAGGACAATTTGCAGATACGTATTTCGAGCACTTGGCTCATTAGGATACAAATACACCAAGTCTATACATGAAGTAAGTACCTATCTAAACAACAAAACGACGTGTCATTCCAACCCGATGAAAGGAAATCGAGTTAGTCAGATCTCCAAGTGGCCTTCCTTCGATTTCAGAACACGCCTTCCGATAAAGTCTCTTAGCCAGGTTTCAAGAGCCACAGTAGACGTATAACAGCGTTTGAAACCATCAACGTAGACTCATGTAAAAAGCCTCTCGAATCTGTATTCGAACTAGAGGGCTGGCTGGACTTGGCGACTTACACCTGAAATACTGACTGAGGTCATCAGAAGAAAGCTGCACTATAGAATTTTTCCTTTGTCTCTATCCGATAAAAATTTACAATTTCCTAAGATGCCACCCGAATTGGTTGAATTAAGAAGATTAGAAGAAAAAGTCTTCTAGCTCCACGAATCCATTTTTTCATTTAAATTTGAGAGTAATTGTAGACAGATTTAGAGAATGAACTTTGTTGCGCGACCGCCGTCTGCAGCTTCGCAGTTCGAAGCTTTGATTGGTACAGGCAGGTACAGGCACAGCCGACCCTCATGTAGCGACACTGCTTGTTTATTTTGCTTTTATTTTTAGGGTGTTCGCCGCGTGCAGCGCTGCAAGCACCCTACTGCGGTGTTCAAATTTGGTGGCGACACTCCGTTCCCGAGATACACTCGAAAAAGTTGGGAAAATCGTTCAATTCGAGTCAAAAATGACTGTAGCTCAATTTTGACGACGGATTTGAATTCGTCTCGAAAATTGAGTAACTTAGCACCAGCGCCGACGCCGAAGCACTCCGAAAATTTTTTTGCCCCAAAAAAGACATGATGTATAATAGTTTTATTAATTTATAATATAATTATTTTTATTTCTTTTAATAATTCAATTAAATATTTAAAATGTTTAAATTCAGTTTATTCGGTTAAGGAATTTATACTAATTGAATTTGTTTTTATAATATTAATAATGTTGTTTTTAAAAATAAATTATTTTTCATTTATATAGTTTAAATTTAAAATAAGTATTAATTTGTGAAATTAAAAATTTTGTATAGAGGAATTTTCAAAATTCAGAAAAATCAATAATTTTGAATTGAAGACTGTTACTCCGCGAATCTACCGCCCCCTCACCTAAACATGGTCCTCCGGGCCGGATGACTGTCTAATTACAGTCAAGCCAGCTTGTGATTTACGATCAAAAGTAAGCTTTTTAATTTAATACGAGTATTACTACCGCGGAAGCATTCCACCAAATTACTCAATACTGATACCGCGGACTGTTTACCGCCAATGCTGTTCATTTGAGTTGCAATCCTGCTTCCACATCGGCGACAAATTGATCTCCTTCAATCTTCTGAGTTTGAAAGCTGTAGCTAAACCACTTTCTGGTACCAGAACCGGCTTATCATCGCTGCATTCAACCACCGTACCAGTTACTACCATTTTCGTCGTTTCGTTTGCCATCAATTTGTAAGCCATTCTGTGAACCTTTTAATCACCATGTCTACCGAAATTACATCTAGTGCCGCGACCAGAAGACTGCTGAAGCGAAAAATCAACAGAATCAAAGACTTTGTTGCCGAGTGGTCTAAAGCTAACATACAAGATTCCCTTGAAAGATTAGAACTTTGCAAGCAGGAACTGACCGAATTGAATGAACAATTTGACAAATCAATTTTGTTAGCATTCACTGAGATTACCAGCACTGAAGCGGTTGAAATTAAGAAACAAGAAGATGAGCTGTTTAAAGAACAGGATGATACCAAAATTCTTGTCCTATCTCAAATGGCCAAAATCAACGGCCTTTTAAAGAACATGAAACCACCGAGTAGAGAGTCAATTTGTAACGAATCTACCATTTCGTATGCTGGGGAGTCAGCACCACAACCTGACATACGCCTACCAAAAATCGACATACCTGAATTCGATGGCGATCCCAGGAAATTCATGAAATTCAAAAGCATGTTCCAAAACATGATTCATGATGAAGCCAGAATTACCAACGTCCGTAAGCTAGTTTACCTGCAACGAGCTTTAGTTGGCAAAGCTGAAGAATTTCTTCGTGATGTTGACATAACTGATGGTGCCAACTACCCAAACGTCTGGCGCGAATTTTTATCACGTTACGAGAATAAACGAGTAATAATTCGAGCTCATTTCAACGATTTATTTGCAGTTAAGCAGATAAAGGACGAGTCCGGTCTCCGAAAGATGCTAGATGAAGTAACATCCAGTCTGCGTGGCTTAAAAGTCGGCGGTGAGAATCCCGACCTGTGGGGTTCAATTTTATGCTACCTAGTGCTGACCAAGCTAGATGAGGTGACCAAGCGCGACTTTGAAAACTCCCTCACGGACAAGACTAAGTTTCCACCATTTGAGACATTGAAAAGGTTCCTTGAGAGCCGCGCTACCGCTGCTGACGAACGTTCTTTTGTTTTGTCTACCCGTGACAAACAAAAACCACCGCTCAAAATGAACTCTTCAGACAACCACAGCAACTTCAAGAAGTCATTTAGCACTGGAGTTACCAAATGCGTCGCTTGCAACTCATCGCACTTGTTGCTCGAGTGCAAAGTGTTTTCGGCAAAAACACCATCCGAAAGGTTCGAGCTGATCAAGAAAAACCGGTTATGCATCAATTGCTTTGGCAATAACCACAAAACCAGCCAATGTCATAGTCGCAATTGCAGGACCTGCAATCAGAAGCACCATACCATGTTGCACATTGAGAAACCTACGTCTCAAACGAATTCACAACCCAGTGTTCCTGCTTCTGGCAATGAAGCACCATCTAATCAGCCTGAACCCACAGTAGCCACACAAACCTATACAACCACTGTAGGTGGCGAAGTAATTCTTCTACCAACCGCCGTCGTTCGATTTAGATGCGGCACTACCTATGGTAAAGCTCGCCTTCTCATCGATAACGCATCTGAGCCAACCATGAGCTCTGATAATTTAATTCGTCGGTATCGTCTACCAACCACCCAATCATCTGCGATTCTGAGCATCAGTGGCGTAGGTGAAAAACCAGCTGTAAGCACGCGCTCTCTCTCTATAACACTCCTGTCCAGAGTCAACCAATTCCAGTTACCAATCAAGTGTAGTGTTGTGCCACCTGCAGCCATTAAATATGAAGTTTCAGTCGCTTCATTGGACCTGCTCAAATCCAAAGTAGACCACATCCGGTTTGCTGATGATACCTTACCATATCAAGACGTCGACATCATACTTGGTGCTAAGTATGTAGAGAAGTGCCTCCTCAACCAAACCATCGAAGTTGGAGAGGTAACTCTACGGAACTCCGTTTTTGATTGGTTAGCTATTGGGGCTGTTCCTGTCGAAAATGTGGAGACCTCACCATCCACATTTTGCTATGCCCTTTCGTACCATTCAACCATCTCTACCATTGAGGCGCAGCTGCGCAGATTGTGCGATTCTGACGAGTTTTATGAACCTGAAAACTCTAAAGATGAGCATATCAAATGTAATGAATATTTTGAAGCCACCTACCACCGCAATGAGAGTGGCAGATTCGTTACTCATTACCCAAAGAAGGCTGACGAAACCGTTCTGTCAGATACCCGCAAGATGGCGTTGAGTTCATTAACCAGAATTGAACGTCTTCCACCAGAGCTTCAAGCCGAATACCATAAATTTATGGACGAATATGAAAAATTAGGACATGTTTGTTTCTATGATGCAGACACCTATCAGTCAACCAACGACTACTTCCTACCACAGTTGCTTGTTGTACGACCTGACAAGTCAACCACCAAAGTCAGAACCGTGTTCCACGCATCATACAAAACCAGATCAGGCAAGTCATTAAATGACATTTTGATGATTGGGCCTACCTTGCAGATGGATATTTTTGACACCATCGTTCGTTTTCGTCTGCACCCCATCGCATTTGCTGCTGACATCGAAAAGATGTACCGCCAAATTCTGGTCCACCCAGACGACCAGCACCTCCAAAAAATCTACTACCGCTCGTTCCCATCAGCCAAGCTGCAAGTTGGAGTTCTTCAAACTGTAACTTATGGCACATCACCAGCTTCGTTCATTGCTACCAAGTGCCTTAGCATTCTAGCTGACCTAATTGAGGACTCCAATCCAAAATGTGCCGATGTAATCAGATCCGACTTCTATATGGATGACCTGATCACCGGTTGCGACACCATTAAAGAAGCCATCGAGTTGCAGAAAGCTGTTAGCAATCAACTTTCAACCGCACATTTTCCATTGAGAAAATACTGCTGCAATTCCGAGGAGTTTCTTCAAAGTCTCAACCCATCGCTCATCGAACCAATTGACTACCGAGACATCACAATTGGTAACATCAAACTCCTAGGCTTACGTTGGATACCAAATCAAGATAACATAAGTATTGTCTTGAAAGCTGAGAATTTACCAGCCACCATCACCAAACGAATTATGTTGTCGGAAATTGCCAGCATTTTTGATATTGTTGGAATTCTGTCACCTGTAACCATCCGCTCAAAACTCTTGATGCAAGAGTTGTGGCGGGAGAAGACATCTTGGGACTCTCCTATACCACCAAAACTTGAAGAAATGTTCCGCAATTACCACTCGGAGCTCACTGAGTTGCTCCAGTTTTCGATCCCAAGGCACTATCAATTAATCAACAGCTGTCAACCTTTTGAGCTGTTTGGGTTCTGTGATGCCAGTGATCGGGCATACTGCGCAGTCCTATACATCCGAGCAGCTTTACCAAACGCTCGACCAACACTCATCTGCGCAAAAACCAAGGTTGCACCTCTCAAACGACCTACCATCCCGCGACTGGAACTGCAAGCAGCAGTTTTACTAGCCCGTCTCACCCAACGAATTATAAAAACCATTCGTCGAACACCCTCTGAGATTTTTGCATTCTCCGATTCTACCATTGTTCTCAGTTGGCTCAACAAACCGCCATCCTCCTGGAAACAATATGTCAGCAACCGCGTGATGTGCATAACACCCATCCTACCGCCTGAAAAGTGGAGGTACATAAACACCAAGGAAAACCCGGCTGATTTAGCCACTCGCGGAATCACTGCCAAGCAGTTACTGACCAGCGAATTATGGCTGAATGGGCCACCCCTTGTCAACCGCGGAATCCCTCCGCCATTTAACCAGGTGGAGAATACCATTGAGGTGACTAAGGAGCAGAAAATCGTCTGCCATGCCACCACCGCCTCAGACGAGTGCTCTTTGATTGCCTATTTTTCATCCTACCAACACCTCATTACCGCTTTTGCTTACGTTCTTCGATTTGCTGAGAACTCTCATGACTCCAAGATCCGTTCTACTCGCTTCAAACTGCTTCTGTCACCGGAGGAAGTGAGAAACTCGAAAAATGCGCTTATTCGCTACATACAGCGCTCATACTATCTACCTGAGATACAAACACTGGAAGCTTCAAAACCTTTTCCGCCAAAGAGTGGTTTGCTTTCACTGTCGCCATTCCTGGATGAAAGTGGCATCCTTCGAGTTGGAGGCCGCCTACGGAAGTCTGATCTTCCTTTTTCCAAGCAACATCCTATCATCTTGCCAGCCAAATCTCAGTTCCTGGAGCTGTACATTCGTCATCTTCATCAGCGATACTTTCATGCTACCAAATCCTTCATCACCACCTTTGTCAACACCGAGTTTTGGATTGTTGGTGGTTTATCACATGCTGTAAAGAAAGTAATTCGCAGCTGCGTCACCTGTACTCGATACCGCGGCAAAACTTTGCGGCAGATCATAGGACAGCTACCGCCAGACCGAATTACAGAGTGTGATTCTTTTACCTACACCGGAGTAGACTTTGCCGGACCATTTGAGTGTAAATGTACGGGCCATAGAACCACCAAAACGTTCAAGGTCTATATAGCCATTTTTGTATGCATGTCATCAAGAGCCATCCATATTGAGATTGTGTCGAGTTTAACCACCACCGCATTTCTCGACTCTCTCAAGCGCTTTGCTGCTCGTCGAGGGTTACCAAAAACCATTTGGTCTGATAATGGTCGAAATTTTGTAGGAGCGTCTAACTACCTGGATTTGACTTCGCACGACCTAGCCAAATTTGCACTTTCCGAAGGAATAACCTGGAAGTTCATTCCTCCTCGGGCACCAAATCACGGAGGAATCTGGGAAGCCGCTGTCAAGTCGGCTAAGCACCATTTCCGCCGAGTTATAGGAGAGCAAGTCCTGACGTTCGAGGAATACTGCACGTTTTTCAGTCAAACCGAGGCTGTTTTGAATTCGCGACCTTTGTGTTACCAAAAAGTCAACGACCAGGAGTATGTGGCGATCACCCCAGCTCACTTGGTCATCGGCCGTCCACTTTTGACCGCTATTGATGGAGAGACCCCGCTTTCCACCAGTGTTAATGCCCGCTATGCATTGAGGGAAAATATTTTTCGTTCGTTTTGGTCTTCGTGGCGAGCTGACTACTTGAACCAGCTGCAAACCAAGTACAAGTGGCGACACCCACACCGCAACCTCCAACCAGGAGACGTCGTATTGATCAAGGAAGACAACCTGTTACCCAGCTCCTGGCCCATGGCCGTCGTCGAAGCTGCTCAACCCGATCAGCTTGGAGATGTTCGTGTGGTTCAACTTCGTTCTACCCAGGGTCCCCGCACCCGCTCTATCCGCCAGCTTGTTCCATTGCCATTGGATGAACCTGGTGGTTCATCGGCCGGGAGTGTTTCCGGAACAACTAGCGCTCCTAGAGTGTAAAATTTAAAATCTAAGTGTTTCATTTATTTCGATCCGCCATAGGCGGAGGCAACCGTTTATCCTTTTTTCATTCCGCTATGTATAGTTTTTCTAATTGTAAATAATCATCGTTAATCGTTCTACCGTTACCGTTTTCGAAATTCGACTTTTGCTTAAGCATTACCACCCGTAGTTTTTCGGAAACTTCATAATTTTCTGTATTTTCGTTGTCATTCCTACCGAGCACCGCCTCGTTTTAACCTGCATGTTTCGTTTAACTTTCTTATCTACTAATACACCGAATTGAGTTACCTGCCGAAAAGTACTGTCTACGTTTTTCCGATACCGCCTAACGTGCACCGCGATCTCAGTTCGGAGATTTAACTCCGCGAATCTACCGCCCCCTCACCTAAACAGACTGTTTAACTCAATTTTGCACGCTCAGTTCGAATTCGGTGTTCAAATTTGGCGGCGACGCTCCGTTCCCGAGATACAATCGAAAAAGTTGGGACAATCCGTCAATTTGGGTCAAAAAATAACTGTAGCTCAATTTTGACGACGGATTTGAATTCGTCTCGAAAAATTTGAGTAACTATAGCATCAGCGCCGACGCTGAAACTCTCTTAAAATTTTTTGCCCCAAAAAAGACATGATGTATAATAGTTTTATTAATTTATAATATAATTATTTTTATTTCTTTTAGTAATTCAATTAAAGATTAAAAATTTTTTAATTCAGTTTATTCAGTTAAGTAATTTATATTAATTGATTTTATTTTTATAGTATTAATAATGTGGTTTTTCAAAATTGAAATTATTTTTAATTTATATAGTTTAAATTTAAAATGAGTATTAATTTGTGAAATTAAAAATTTTGTATGGAGAAATTTTCAAAATTCATAAAAATCAAAAATTTTGAATTGAAGACTGTTTTTAATCTCAATTTCTCACGCTGAGTTCGAATTCGGTGTTCAAATTTGGCGGCGACGTTCCGTTCCCGAGATACACTCGAAAAAGTTAGGAAAATCGGTCAATTTGGGTTAAAAAATGACTGTAGCTCAATTTTGACGACGGATTTGAATTCGGCTCGAAAAATAGAGAAACTAGCACCAGCGCCGATGCCGAAGCACTCCGAAAATTTTTTTGCCCCGAAAAAGACATGATGTAAGTATAATAGTTTTATTAATTTGTAATATAATTATTTTTATTTCTTTTAATAATTCAATTAAATATTTTACATTTTTAAATTCAGTTTATTCAGTTAAGGAATTTATACTAATTTATTTTATTTTTATAATATTAATAATGTTGTTTTTAAAAATTGAAATTATTTTTCATTTATATAGTTTAAATTTAAAATAAGTATTAATTTGTGAAATTAAAAATTTTGTATAGAGGAATTTTCAAAATTCAAAAAAATCAAAAATTTTGAATTGAAGACTGTTTTTAACTCAATTTCTCATGCTGAGTTCGAATTTGGTGTTCAAATTTGGCGGCGACGTTCCGTTCGCGAGATACACTCGAAAAAGTTAGGAAAATCGGTCAATTTGGGTTAAAAAATGACTGTAGCTCAATTTTGACGACGAATTTTAATTCGGCTCGAAAAATCGAGTATCTAATACCAGCGCCGACGCCGAAGCTCTCCGAAAATTTTTTGGCCCTAAAAAAGACATGATGTATAATATGGAGAAATTTTCAAAATTCAAAAAAATCAAAAATTTAGAATAAGAGACTGTTTTTAATTCAATTTCTCACGCTGAGTTCGAATTCGGTGTTCAAATTTGACCTCAGAGACGTCGGGGAGGCTGTTAGGGCTGTCCTAGCCCTCTTCTCTTCTTTCCGAAAAACCGGCCTAGGTCGAAATGTAGCGAATTGCTACGTGGGCTCGAACCCGGGACCTCTGGATCCCGAGACCAGCGCGTTATCCACTCGACCAACCAGACCCATATCCACATGCCTACCCATTGAAGAATTTTGTCACACTGCTGTAACCCAGGGGAGAATCACACGGTGAACCTTCTCCAGAAGCTCTGGAGGGAAACGGTGGTCACTTGGTTGCCACTTGAAATGTGGTTATCATCCTATCAGAACCGGGTTTTCTACTGTCCTTTCGTCACTTTTGATTGTCACTCTATTGGCACTCATTTTTCTCGTGGATTCTGTCACTCTTTTGCCTCAAGATTTTTTACCAAAGGTAATATGACGTTCACTGAATATGAAGTAACGTGCAAGGACTATCGCGTGACGCTTAATTGAAATCTTGCTACGGGCTTCTTTTTTATCGTGCTTTTGCTTCGTGTTCGAACTTTTTCTTTTTGCGTTCTATTCAATATTTTCCATTTGAAATGGCAAGTCACGACTTTACTTTTCAACTTTTCACACTTTTCATCGACTTTTCTGTAGAGTGGATGCTTTTCTTTTCACAGAATTACTTTTCATAAAACGTGTCCATCACTAATTCCAACAGAAAAGGAAGATGGGTTTCAATTCGGCTAGAAACTAGGGCACTGGAATTTGAGCACACGCATTAGTTGCTCTTTTATCGCACCTCGAGCCTAAGGATGAGAGAAAATTTTGAATATAACTTAGTGTTCGTTTAGCGAGCGTTTTCATTGTGCAGCACAAAATGATGGGTCTCGTGGAAGGACCGCTGGAGGCCGCACGGAGTCTGAGCATATGTCACTGAAACTGGTTCAGTGCGCGGGCAAATATATAGGTACATGACATAATAAAAAACAAGAAAGTTCCTTTGATATGTGCATTATACATTCGTTCGAAATCATCGGCGATTATATTCGTGCAACGCGGATCTCGCCGGAGGCTAACAACACTAGCCTTATTGTACTCGTTGAATTGTGGGACTGTCAGTGAACTGGGACTCTAAAGATATTTCAATGTGTATACGATGTGTATACCCGACGAACGGAGAATCTGTGGCTAAGAAAAGTACAAAATAATCGTCTTTTGTGATTGCGTTGTCACGCGAATAATTCGAGACATCTGCGAGACCGCGAGGTCACTTCACGTCGCGGAGCAGAATTCGTGTACATAATACCATAAATTCCGGTACCACGCAGAAGTTTTTTGGATTGCTCGTCGCGCCGCCGGGTCACCGAGGGAGAAAATAGAAAATATGACGAAAGAAAACGGCGGCGCGGAATTTTTAAATCCACGTTGCATTCGAATTTCGAATACCTGAAGGTGTTTCAACTAGACGGCAATGCACAGTGGTCCAAAACCAGGAATACGCCGAGTTCGAAAGTGCGGAGGATTTCGGCTATACCAGAACGGTCGCTCAGCTTGGTGTGTCGTTTGGGCAAATTGTGCGCCCGCATCCGTCTTTATAATCGATTCACGGACGGCGGCATGTATTAATAAATCTGTGATACCAGTTACCGTTCATTCGTTCCAGACTGTATAACAAGCTGGTGCAAGTTGTGCACATCTGTCAGGCACTGAGAAGCAGTCGTCAGCAAAGACATTCCCTCGATACCGAGAAGCTGATTCCGAATTCACGATAAATCATAGTTCAATCAGCAATCCACATCCTCTCTCTGTCACTGCTTCATTGACAGTCCAAAGGTGGATTGCAGAAGAAGATTTGATGAATGATATATCATACATGTGCTAGGGCGCTTAGCTAGAACGAGGCATTGGGAAATGAAACTGAAAAGAGAGAAGAGGAAGAGAACACAATGAGAAGTAAAGAAGGAAAGAAAGAAAAATGATACTTAATCCAATTTCTTAGAAAAAATCGAATCTATACATTTTTAAAGGGAGAGGAGCGCCTTTTTAAATTATTGACCCCCGGGTCTTGTTCTGTATTTAAGTTGTTTTTGGTCCCATTTTGTCGTTTTTGGTGGTTTTGTCATTTTAGCCGGATTTGAATTCATTTAATGATGATCAAAATTTGGTTGTTTGAGCATGTTCGTGATCTATTGAAAGGTCAGGTAAGTCTTAACAAATCCAAAAATTAGCTGAAAAGAAACCTGAGTAAATGAGTATTAATAAGCTCTCGGCTTCTGGAAAGTCGAAAAAAATTTCAACAAACTTTAAATGAGTGTGAATGAAATTAGGAGCAATTAAAATGGCCGAATGAGTTTTGATGAGTAGCACGGAAGCTTCATTGTGCTTTGGCTAGCTAGCAGGGCCAAATAGAAACCTCCCCAGTTATCATAAAATCAGAATGAGTTTCATCAGAGTAGAACACATTCTCAATAGACATAAACTAACAATAACTTAGTCAGAATGAATCCGAATGAGTTTCGACAAGTTTCGAGCTAGATAAGTTTTAACATGATCCGAATAAATTCGCATATTCCAACTCCACTAGAAGCGCTGTAATCGCTGGATGAAAAGATGAATATGTAACTTATCAGTAATACATTTAATATAGCTTTGGATGTATTTTGTCAAGATTTTGCTCTATATGTTTGATATTAGGAGAACTTTAAAATTTTACAACGAAAAATGGAGATGTTAATTTAAACTAATTAATTAATTAGCATCCTAGTGTCGATGATATTTTTGATTTTATTGGACGATTAGGCAAATTGTACGACACGAAGGCAATTCTAATTCACTGAATTCATGGAACGAGCAGAAAATATCAAGAAATGGACAAAACCTCAATACTTAGCTACGATATCAGTGCCCCATCATCATCTTCTCGTCCAGATTCCAATTTTCACCACCTGCAGCGCACCCTTCGTTCGAATATGCGAATATTAACGGCCCTGCGTGACGTTTAGAAGTATGAACGAGTTTCAATTAGCGAGGCCCGAGAAATTCATAGAATAATTTGAATGAGTACCATCTACGAGTAAGAGAGTCAAAATGAGGTTTTAAAAGAGTCTGAGTTTTTTTCATATGTTCCAAGGGGGAGTGAGTGAACTCTGATCGGCCATATCAGAATCAGAAAGAATACTAACAACAATTACCTGCAGGGCCATCGCCAACTTTTTGTTTTTGTGAGGAGAAGCTGTAGACTAGTTAAGTTGATAAGAAGTTCACCTACGGGGAGGGAGCATGTGTGATAGTTAAAAATGTTATAGGCAAAATAGTGGCACATTTCCCAAATTTCGTTGAAATTTTGACTCGATAAGCAGAAAGAAAAGGAAAAAAAAAAGGTGAGATCCAACTTCTTACTCCAATTTTTACTCGAGAGAAAAATAACAAAAGTCACAGGTCTAGAAAATATTATTTAAATTTTGACCCGCCCAGCAACAAAAGGAAAAAAAACCAGGTCCTAAGTTCAACATTTTGCCTACACGTATTCTACCGCGCTTAGTTAGAACGTCTTATCTGACATTTTCACATTTTTTAAATTTTTTGATAATATGTTTCCTGAACAATTTCTCCATCTCCTCAGCTTAGGTAGAATATCCTATCTGTGGTAGAACCGTAGAAATTCGACTAACAATTTTGTCCTATCCTACCTTCTGACCAGGTTTTGCTAGTTTAAATTGCATTTATCTCAAAACTTTAAAACGTCAAGTAGGACGTTCTAACTAAGCGCGGCAGTATTGACTCGGCGAGCAAAATAAAAAAGTAAAAAGAGAAAGTTGGGTCTCCAAAATGCTAGTTGACAAGATGTAGAATTTTATTTTCCCCCGGAGTTCTGAAAGCGAATACATTTCTATTAGGGTGGCTCTTATTTTCGATCATCCAAATTTTATACGAGACCCTCCGCCCACATCGGTTTTGTTTTTTATTATTATCGAGTCACGGTTAATAAGATAAAATTCCTGAAAACTTTCAGGTCAATCTGACAAGGGGAAGATATCCTTTAAACCCCTCCCCTTATCATGAAAAAATACACGGAGTTTTGGAATTTTCAACATTTCTTTCTCTCAATATCTAGTTACGTTAAAAATGTATTCGCACTAATTCCGAAAGTTCATTCGGTATAGGTCGAAAGTAAAATAGTTTTGTTCCCAAATGTGGGTTAATCACCCTCAAAATACGAGAATATGATAAAAAATTGGAATTAAAGGTCCATTTATAGGTTTTGAAATCGCTGAATTTAATTGAGGACCTCACTTCCAAAGTGACCTAACACTGCAAAATTATGATTTCACGAGTTTTTGTTTTCAACACACGCTGTCTTGCCGCGTTAGGGGCCTACTTTGCAAAGACAAAAACAACAAGTTTTTCTTGAAGGTTGAACTCATTGATACCTACAAAATCCGTTACCTACCTCTTACAAAATCCGTTACCTACTTTACCGTTTTGCTTATGAAGTGTTTTGCTTATTTTTCTCAAAACCAAAATTTTGCAGTTAAGTCACTTTGGAATTGGGCTCGTCAATTCTAAGGATGCATTATATACAACTTCATGTAGTACCGCTGCAGGTGCGGAGGTCAAAAATTTGTCATTTTTCGAAAGCAATATTCGATCTACAGGTTTTCGAAGTCACTAAACATGAATTTCTGAAATTCAGGAAAACTACCAAAATCTGCAAATTAAATACTGTTTTGGAAAAATGGCAAGTTTTCGACCCCCATACCTGCAGTGGCACTCTACGGAGTCGAATGTGAAAAGTACCCCCAGAATTGAATTCAGTGTCCTAAAAACCAGTAAATTGAGTACTATCTAGAAAAATAACTAATATTTTACCATCACCCCCTCCCTGCTCCCGCTAGTAGTACATTAGGAGTCAAATGTAAAAATTACCTCGGAATTGAATTCAGCGATCTTGAAACCCTATAAATCGAATACTTTTTTTTTTTAAATGAAGATATAAGCTGTCGGTCTGGACGTCCTATGGTACAAAAGGAAAAGGGGTCGCCCTCAATCCGGTGGCGTGACGAGATAGAGTGAGTCCAGGATGGATGGGGGTGGCCCAAATCAGATCAGGGTGAAGGAGGGTGGTGGAGACCAATGCCCAAAACTGGGCAGATTAATTAGGCGTCGGTCGGCCGTTAACCCAGGTTCAATGAATAACATAATGCTCCCTCCGGCTATGTGGGGGGGGGGTATTTTTACAGTATTTCCATCTCCACGAGCTTGTTTCTAACAAGTAGACATAAATTCTGTCGCTTTCTGAACTTGTTATCAGCAATCGGCTGAATTATTTGTCATTTCTACACCAACCGTTGGTCTGCATGACGTCCTCTATTCCTGCAATGTCCTCTTGACAAGCAACCCTCTCTCAACTTCCTCATTTTTGAGAAAATTCCCGAAAGTACCTCATTTTGATATAAAGTCTCCGGAAAGCTGAAAGAGGGCGAATGAATTGTTCCTAAATGAAAGTAAAAAATGATGGAAAAAGAAATGAACCAAAATACAAAGGTAAAACAAACACATGTCCTCTCCACACGCCTACGTCTCACACGCTCACTTTCCTCTTACGCACATCCTCACGCCCTAACCAGCTGACTCATGTCTCTACACTTCTTAACAGCTCATATCATTACAACACGTTCCTCATGCGCTCACGTAAGTCATCAGGACACACTCATTTCACGCGCCCAGGAGAGAAGGAGCCAAAATCATCAGTAAACTGATGACTAGTATCTACACCGCATGCACTGATACATGGACGCTGTTAAGCAAGACAGAACTATGCGACACTTGTTGACAAAATGAGTTATTAGTACCGTTGCTGGAAAGAGCGTAAAAAGTAGAATTATTCAAAATTGAACCCCCGATTCAAAAATGTGTACTCACGTAGAGAAAAGCTTATCAGTAAACGCTATATCATATAGTTTCTATATGGCTCTTGACTTCGAATCACTGTTCTCAAAAAAACAGATTTTGTTGCTTGGTTCTGTCTCGCTTAACAGCGTCCACATCGATATGCCTTATAGTAATTAATCGGCTGCAGATTGCAGCCGCGCAACAAAGATCAAGATCAATGAGCACATGGCTAGAAGGAAATACCCTAATTGAAAAATATTTCTATTAACAACATGCATGTAGGTGGGTGGGGGGGGGGAAATTAATCGGCTGCAGATTGTATCCGCACAGCAAAGATCAAAATCAATGAGCACATGGCTTGAAGGAAAAATAATTTCAATAGAAATGTGGACCACTGAACTGAATTGTGACCATGAAGAGCTCTAAATCATACTGATTGGCTTCACGCAATACGCACAACTGAACTGAACTATGAACTGAACTGGAATCAAGTTCAGTGTTGGTTGGAAAGAGAAAGGAAGGTCAGCCAATAGATATATCCATGGCAAAAAATGACTAATATTGTCATCCCACCTCTTTCGTACTCTAGGAGTTCGGGTGTAAGCATTACTCCCAGAATTGAATTCACCAACCTCAGAACCCTATAAATCAACCCCTACCTCGAATTTTAATTTTTCATCAGTCTCCCCCATTTTTTCAGACGACTACCCCGGAATCATTAATCTACACTGAGAAATCGAGCTATATTTTACTTTTGATCTACATCGAATGAACTTTCGAAATCTGAGAAAATAACACAAAATTAGGGACTGAGAAAAAATTTGTCATTAAAAATGTTAAGAACTTTTATATTTTTCCATAAGAAGGGAAGAAGGCTTAAGGCACGTCTTCCCTTCATCAGATAGACCTGAAACTTTTTAGGAATTTTATATTATTGAAACCTATCAAGGGAAATCCGCCAAGAGTAAATAAAGGCTACCCTAATCCCCATATCCCCCTTATTTACTCATTTAATGTGGAGAGCAAACAGCGACTACAATATAAAAAATGTCCAGTTAAAATCTAAAAATATTTTACTTTTCCAATTTTGCCTACTGGCTACAGAATTTGCCGAGAGCCAACTTTTCAAACATTACAGAAAAGAGGGTACTTACTATTGCGCCCCTACCCTCCGTCGCTATGGCTCTGATAAACTGATTCAGTGGATCTACTGAAATCGAAAATCAAAACTTGTGGATTACAGGGGGAATTCGGGGGATTTGGCGTCTGATTTCGTTTTCTTTTTTCAGTTTCGGACGGCTGATTATTTTATCAACTACTTATAACGAATTCGTCATTTTCAATACTATTATTCAGGACAACTGCACCCCATTTGAGTTTTTCGAGAAATTTCAATAAATGGGGAATGTTCAGGGAATTTAAACACCTATGATTTGATAAGAGATTCCGAAATTTTTATTTTGACGGAATACGAGACATTCACTAAACTCTCTGCATGCTGAAAATTTTGAAGATTGAGTGCAGAAAGCAACGAAGGGGCATTCCGGTTAGAAAGATAAATCATCGATCATTGGTCTCAGATCAGGCCTGCGTGTACAATCGAGAGACCGATTAAAGAGATGAATATCACCTAGCAACTTCTAGCAGTAAGCCCACACCGTGGACACCGTGGACACCGGGTAGTCGTTGGCGGATTATGACGCAAGCTTATTTCAATGTCGAAGAGCCACGAAATGAAAGGTCAAATTTGGCGCCCCCCTGGATAAACAGAAATATAATTAAAATTCAAATCGACCCGATGTATAGCACCAGGGGTGACTTCGCCAGCGGTACCCTCGAAAGTACTTTTTATCAATCCCTCGGCCTCGAGTTTAGCAATTAAATTGTTGATTACGTATTCGATGCGGTATAGGAAACTAAATTAACATTCTAGTTAAGTAAATGAAAACCTAATTAGCGTTCAGTCTTGGAGTATACGAACGTATGTCCCTTTCCTCCATCATTATCGGTCCCTATTTAGAACCCTGATACTCCACGTAAACGAACCCCTTAGGTTATGCCATTTGCTCTACGAACTGGTCAGCATTTCCGAGATTGCTTGTACCGAAAAAAAATAATAATACACGATCGAACCATCTTTCCTCCAGTCGTCGAAATAGCGGCATTTTGCCTCCGATTTACACACAGATGAAGCGATTTCGAGGAGAGGACTGCAGTCTACAGAAATGCAACCGCTGCTCCGGCATAGTTGAACACGCGCTGTTTTCGATGACAATCGGGGTGTCTCACATGCTAGACGCGGACAATTTTCCGGGCACTTTACATTACACACACACGTACATCGACGTCGATGAGTCAGCACATCAACCGAGCAGGCGCCCATTCAGCAGTAAGTACGGCGCATGGATTCCCAAAATTGCAAATTTAAATATTAAACGGAAACTAGGGGCGGCTGCACCGCTCGTTATCGGTACGTTGACCTCGGAAAAAACCTTGCAAATAAAAAGCAGTAGACTTTTTTGCCTATCTCGGCTTCCGATAAAATAGTGAACTTGTTTTTTCCCCTCATTCGTTCTCGATGTCGATGGTTTTCTTTTTTTACGAATTCGTTTTAGCTACTTCGGTTGCATAAGCCAAGACAGCATCAAGTGGGAAGAAGACACATGTCAGATAGTCACAGGCCAGTACACAATACACATTATATACATGTGCGTGTATGGCAGAAGTTCGAGCTGTATAGTTCACGTGTTGAAAGATTGCATGTCGTTTGTCGTTTCGCTCAGTTGGTGGCAACGCATAATAAAAAGTCATCGCGTTTAGGTGGAAACGATGTAATATATAACATACAGTCCGTGGTCACCGAGCAACAGCAATTCTGCGCGTCAATTTATCCAAAATGATTTACAATGCTCCTCGGTAGTGTCATTTTGGACATAGGGTCACTGGCGAGCAAGTGACAAGGAACTCACACTTACATACTTTGGCAAGAGAATCTATCAATTTTCAGACACACTGCTCCTCCCTTTCCTTTTAGAAACCAACGGACCTACTTGATCTAGCCCCTGTGACGTTGTTCCCCTTCGCAGTGATCATTTTCCACTAGAGTCTCGGCCTGGGAAAGTTAGAAGACCTAGGAGAGACAAGAACTTGGTAAAAGAAGGGAATACCAAACGGGGTTACCAAAAAAAAAGGAATGAAACATACCCACACCATATAAAATAACCCTAAAAATCAAAACTGAAGACGGCGAACTTACAGAAATCTGTACAAACAAGAATACACGACACAAACAATGGACCTTAAAATAAAAATTTGGAACAAAGACCCTTTCCCTCTCATTTTAGGGGACGGAATAAGATATATTTTGAAAGATCTTAAAACCAACAAGACATTAGGCCCACATAAAATAAGCAGCTACACCCTAAGAACATTTTCCGATGAATTAACCCCAATATTAACACACATATTTAATGTAATAACTGAATAGGAATCAATCCCAAAACAATATGGAAGGAAGCCGAAACTATTTTATTATTCAAAAAGGGGGACAAATCTGACTTAGCAAATTACAGACCACTTAGCCTCACATCTAATATTAGCAAAGTATTTTCAAAAGTATTGAAAAATCGAGTTTACAACCAATTGGATGAACAAGAAAGCCCTAAACAGGCAGGCTTTAGGAAAAGGTATCTATTCTACCACTGACCATATTTTTACTATAAACCAACTTATAGAAAAAGCTAATGAATACCAACTAACACTATTATATTCTAGTGATCGACTTCCAAAAAGCTTTTGACTCAGTAAATCTAACTCATCTCTAGAAAGCGTTAGCACGGTAAGGGTTGTTAAGAAAACTAATTAATATAATACAGGAACTATAAATATAGTCCAGTAAGTAGACAGAGCAAAAAAAGTGGGGTCTGCTGGAAAAAATAACGAAGTTAATGGAACTTTTACAGGTTGTTCGGGGGTGCTGTGGGATGACTCTGTCAAGTTTTCCACCTCGAGGACCCTGTGCTAACCTGAGGAGGACCGAAAAACCTTAAAGTTTTCGGACTTTCTACGGTTTTACGCTCATAACTTCTAAACTAAGCAGTTTTAGACCAAAACGTTCATTTTCAAAGTTGTTGCAATTGAAAACACATTGCTTGCATTGACATTCTTCGATATTTTTCCAACAGATCGGGTATCTGTTGAAAATCAGTAAATCGAAGCTGTCTGATGCATTCCTTCCCATCGCCGGTGAAATAGACTTCGGCGCCAGAAAATGCAATGTCATTGATGGAGTGTTCCTGCTACATAGGGTGGTTTGGACAAAGTCAAGCGAAGAAACATTCCAGGCAGTCTGCCAAAACTACGTGGACTACATCAAAAGGCACTTTGGGAGCAATGCCATGGTGGTTTTTGATGGTTATCCTAGTGAGATAAATTACCAAAGCACCAAGACAGTAGAACGTTATCGGCGTTCTATGCTGAACCCCTCTACTAAATTTGTGTTCTCCAAGACAACTTTAGTCAGCACCATCACGCAGGCAAAATTTCTCTCCAACGACAAAAACAAGATGAATTTCATAACGATGCTGAAGGGTGTACTGGAAGCCAAGGGGATCCAAGTCAAGCAAGTAGAAGACGCTGATGTGCTGATCGTACAGACTGATGTCTCAGTTCCCGAGGAGTACGACAGTGACGTCATTACAGGGGATGACATTGATCTTCTGGTGCTGCTGAATGCTTAGGGTTTTTTAAAGAAAAACGTCTACTTCCAGAAGAGTGGGAAGGGTAACACACCAACCGTCCTTTATTCTTCCCACTCTTTCAAACACGGGCCACAGGACATACTCTTCCTGCACGCAATAAGTGGGTGCGACACCACCTCAGCACCCTTTGGAACTGGGAAGACGAGAGTGATACAGACGTATCAGAAGAACCCCGGCCTCTCCGAGATGTTGGAGATTTTCAAGGACCCCGAGGCAGCTCCAGCTCAAATTGCTGACGTTGGAGAGTTCTTGGTGAAACTGTAGGGAGGGAACATAGAACGTGACAACTGTAATGACCTGAGATACCGCATCTTCACCACTGTCTTGGCGAAGCCGAGGTACCAACTTGTCAGACTGCCACCAACCAGAGATGCCGCCAAGTACCATTCATTCAGGACTTATACCAACAAGTCCAAACGTGGATGGGAGGAAGCCAAGGGGTCTACGAGAAGTTGCCATTTGCTTGGGGATGGAAGATTACCAAACGAGGTGGGTATTATTATGCTCGTCATCCTGAAGTAGTATATTTTTCATTCTTAACCCCCCTCCCCCCTCCCCTCATTATTATTCACTCTTGTAACAAAGTCACCAGTGTTCACTGAGTGATTCATATGTTCACAGGTGTGGTTCCCATCACCACAACAATGGATGCTGCCCCAGAACAGCTGCTCCGCATCGTCAGCTGCAAGTGCATAACTGGTTGCGCCACCGCTGGCTGCAGCTGTAGCAAGGCTGGTCTGTTGTGCTCCGCAGTATATGCAAGCACTGCGTGGGCACAGCATGCGAAAACAGCCCTCAGCCTGATACCAACGAAGTTGATACTGACGACGAGAGTGAGGAAAATCTCCCCCTTACACCTGCACCAGACATATCCACGGACCCTAATAACATTGACGACGACGAAGAGGATGGTGCAGCAGCCCCCAAACGCTCCAAATTGTTGGTGGCCTTATGAAGTTTTTATACATAAATTGTATATACTTGTATTATTGTACATACTACTATTATTCTTATATCAGTTATAGTCTTTAATTAATTCTTAGTAATTATTCATTGATTTCAACTACCTAATATATGTTCATTGAGGTTCAAGGTTATGGGTTGACAGGAATTTATAGTAGAGTGATGACCTGCCACTATGACATTGAAATAACTACACTTTGCAAAAACAGGTACTTGGTCAGCTGACCCCCCCCCCTGTGTTCTAGCACGTCGAAATTGATGAGTGGTTACCATAATTACCATAGAACTGAAGGTAATTGGCCAAAACCTTCGTTTTTGGCCAATTTTTGCCATTTTGAGAAAATTCCTCTAACTTTGATCGGATATATCTAGGTTAATATTAGGTTTAGGAAAAAGTCTATGCATACAAAATTGTAGCAAATTTAACGCTCTACAACTTTGAAAATAAACGTTTCGGTTGAAAACCACTTGGTTCAGAAGTTATGAGCAACAAACCGAAGAAAGTCCGAAAATTTTGAGGTTTTTCAGCCCTCCCCAAGTTAGCACAGGGTCCTCGAGGTGGAAAACTTGACGAAGTTATCCCACAGCACCCCCGAACAACCTGTAAAAGTTCCATTAACTTTGGAATTTTCTCCAGGTACAATGTACACATCTACCAGAATAATACAGATACAATAAATAAAATTAAAATTAGACAAACAAGGACTACATTTCAAAATTGAAAGAGGTGTCAAATAGGGGGACCCTCTTTCACCAACCCTCTTTCATTGCATAATTGAAGACGTTTTTTGGGAACTGGATTGGGTAAACAAAGGAATAAAAATTGATGGCAGATGATGCAGCAATCATATAATAAAACAAAAACGACGTACAACAAATAATGATGGTAGAATTTGAAGAAATAAGCAAAAAATCTGGGTTAAAAATTAAAATTAATGTAAAAACAAAAAACGGCACTAATCTCAAAAAATCTTAATATAACACTAGGGGGGAGGGCAAATTAAATTGGCTGATGAAGCTGTTTATCTGGGCCAAGTGATCTCATTCAATGATCGGTTGGACAAAGAAATTACTAAACGAGTAACAGCGGCTTGGAAAAACTACTGGTCCTCAAAGGAGATTTACAAAGCTAAGTTAACAACCAAACAAAAAACAAAAAACTTTGGCAAGTTGCATATACTCAGCATTAATATCGATGATGATAGGCACAAAATGCCTAAGTGACATTTTACCGATTTTTCAGGAGAGCGATTTGAAAATTTAACCAACTTCTGCTCACTGTCCTGTACTCCATTTTATTCATGTGACTCCTCAAATAGAAGGAAACTTGCTGACCATTGCTGCATGCCAACATAGTATTTTCAACTTGTTGACAACTGTAGTGTAAATGCACCATCATCCATTTTTTTCAAGAATAGACCAAAATTAATGTTATTTAACCTCCAATAGCAGAGTACAGTTGAGCTAATCACAGTAATGTCAGTCAAAGCGAATCAGTAAGACTGGAGTTTGGTGTTGCATATTGAATCTAATATTCATCGAATGGTTACACTATTTTTCAAATTCGAACAGAAATTATGCCAGTAGGCCAGCCGTGCAACTGAATTTTGCTGGAATCGATTGATTAACTTTTGAGAAAAGCGTTTTCTTCATCACCCGAATCCACGAGAACATCTATAAAATTTTATCTCAGCCCCTGTATGACACAGGTTGGACAACGCATCATACTAGCGTACAATGTGGGCTCATTATCAGCAGCTCTATGAGGAGGTGGTGCTGAAACACCCTATCAGATGTATCAACGGTTGAAACAAAAATGGTTTCTGTCATAGATTACTACAAGAACGGTTCTCTATGTACATAAAATTCACCGATAGTCGAGCTAAAATTAACTCCAAGACTAAGACACATTGTCGAGTTGTGACCATTGGGCACATTTCACGTAAAAAATTTGTATTTTGGAGCTTCGATAGCTGGAATGAGGATTCCAGAACATCTCACTTTCGATACTTTGTCTAATTGTACATCTCAAGTAAGTTTGGCCCACTTCAAGGACTCAATTCTAATTTAGAAGGCCTAATCGAAGCCGAACTGAAAATTTGATCGGGTATTCCAAGTACGCGATCATAAAAATTCTACATCGATACATCGTTTGATATATTCTCATTTGTCAGTCGGAAGTTGGTGAAACTTTCCAGACTCTTTTTCAAAAATAAAATAGACCTTGCTTCTTAAAACGCCTTTTTTCCAACGTCAATCAGATTTCGCAATCAAATAAAAAAAAAATGACATACTTTATACAACGGATACTGTGAACGCCGATTTTGGGTCGTTATTTAATCCTGTCGAAACGAAACACCAGATTGCTGGAAACTGTATATTGGTCAAAATATCTCAGCCATCTATTCCAATTTTTAACTCTGCGGTCTTTTTACTACTTCAGTGCATAATTTCAAGATTATATTTCTACCCACATCAATCTGTGACAAAGTTCTGATCAGACTTTCGACAACAACGTAAAAAATTTGGCAAATTATAGAGGTATTTTGAAAACCATAAGTTTCAAATGTGATCTTTTTCCGAAACTTGGGGGAAAATTGAAAAAATTATGAAATAATTCTGGCGACTTCACAAGGCCCCACGCAGTTTTTATTGCAAAAATTAACGAAAAATCAATCGCATATTTTGAAAGTAGCTCTGTTTGAAAAATCCCGAAAACTCGGGTCTGAATTAATATTTTGACAAACGGTTTCATAAAGCATACCACGATACATTCCCAGCCAGTTTAGTCTAAATAGAGGACATCCAAGGCAAAATGTGCCATATTGTGGTCGAAGTGAGATGGTCTTATGAGAACGAGAAATGGAGGCTCTGATCCTCTCGATCGTATCCTCTCTATTCAACATACTCCGACTTTGCCAGTGCCAGCTCCTGCTCTGGCAAAGCCACTTCCAGCGTACTTGGCCGCATATAATAACATAAAAATTACATTCATACGTTGCCTTCTGCACGAACATCCTGCCTACGTACACCGGCCATGCGTTGAATTCGTACATCGCGGGCGAAACCAAAACCGGATACCGGATCGCACCTTCTTCGAGCACCGGAAAATAATGAAAAATCTTCGAGCTTATTGAATTCCAAAATCACGCGCGGCTAATTACGACGCTACGCTTGTAATAACATTTTGTAAACAGAGAATATGTTTTTCGTGACTAGCCCGCGAAGGGACCGTGGCCGGGGCAGGGGGAGGGCATAAAAGAGGCGCCAAATTCGTCTCTAGTCGAACCAGCAACCTGCCAGACAGAGACGGCGAAAAGGCC
The DNA here is from genome assembly GCA_031841125.1 of Acanthococcus lagerstroemiae. NCBI lineage: Eukaryota > Metazoa > Arthropoda > Insecta > Hemiptera > Eriococcidae > Acanthococcus > Acanthococcus lagerstroemiae. The sequence goes on along the minus strand of CM063113.1, from coordinate 26,984,874 downwards.
GGATACATTCATGCGCATATTAAAGTTCAAGCTAAGCCGTGCCATGCCAAGCTGAGGCAAGGGGAATCGATATGTATATTCCCATCGCAGCTTTCACATTGTTCGCTTTCTAGTCACTCTTTCTCTTTCACTCTCGCTCTTTTACTCACGAGCCCTCTTACCGTGCAAACTGCACTCAGTCTTTTCCGTGCTCAACGAGCCGTATCCTTGGATGGCTGTCGCTACCCCAGGACGAGACGCTCGAGAACTGTTCGGGTTCTGTTCTGCCCCGTTCCGTCCTGTTCGTGCAGTATAGCTGGTAACTTCGTAATACTTGGCAACAAATTACAATAAAATTAGCGCCGAATGGATTGGGTCGACATTTGGAATAGAGGCACGGAATTCGGTATGGCGTGCTACTTGTTTACGGGGAAATAATTCAACACGAACCTTTTTTGAAGGTTGCGAGTGAAATATGTTCACTTTCATGATTCGATGAACTTCGCGAACAGGGATGGGTTTTGTTTTTTTGTTGGGGCAACAGGGGCAGTAAGCGATTGAAGACGAGCACTATCCTGTTGATCCATTCTTCAGCAGGCAACGTAAGAAGCGACATGGGTTACGGATTGGAATTCAGCTGCCGGGATCGCGAAGAACCCGTGAACATCAACCAGTTGACTTTGCATGTTTCTATGCAGAAAGGAATCAACTGAACGTCAAATAACAGTGTCACGGTTCCGTCGGATCCACTAAATAGACGGGCAAAATATATCAATTCAAGAAATTCACGCCGAAACACCATATCCTGCACGGCTTACATGTTTATACTGTCTCCTACAGTCCCTCTCAGGGTGTTTCGCCATTATCTCAGAGTACCTGCTTGGTAGTGGTACAACCCATATTACACGTAGATATGATGTGTTGTCTAACCGGCACAATATAGGAGCTAGGATACAGAATTCCAAAAATATTCTCTTGGAAGGGCTTTTTTCGAATCTTGATGAATAAATTGCAGAAGACTTTGGTCGTACTGCTGGTCAACAGAGCATTTCTGTCGAATTTGAAAAATTGGAAAACGATTTGGTGAACGTTAGGAATATGCAACACATAACCCTGTTTTATCAATTCGATTCAACAGAAATGTTTGAAGCGAGATTTCGTAACACAGGTTCTGGATGGATGGTTGAAGTAGAAAAAATGGAACGAACACGAACGTGAAAACAAGCAACGGAAGTGATTCAATCGTCCACATTTAGTGAGGCAGAGAGCGAAACAGAGAAACAGAGTGAGAGAGAGGGCGTATGCGAAAACCAAACCGCTTCTCCTCCACACCTCCGTCAATAGATTTCTGTCAGGCAACTGACAGGGGCGACAACCTAGATTTTCCTCATGTGTAGCATAACAAAAAAAAAAAATATTGGAAAAAACAAGTTTTGAAAATCTCATGTGTAGCAAAATCTTCCCATGTGTAGCATCTGCTATATACGCTACACAGAAAAGTTGCCGCCCCTGGCAACTGGTGATGTTAACGAAGCGGATTTTTTGAGATCCGGAACGAAAGGCTGGGCGGAGCTCCGGATAAAACCGGTGCTCTTTCAGAAAGAGGTTTTTATCTAGGGTTTCCGTGTTGGGGTTATTATCTTGACCATTCAACCATCAGCGCATCAGTCTTCAGCCAATCAGTCGGAACAGCCGAAGTGGTTAGTGTAGTGGTGAGAACGTAGTTTCGACACTAGCGATACTACAATATACCCGGCCCGAATGGCGATGCAAAGCGAAATGTTCACTATGCTCAGTTAACAACGTAGCTCCGGAGCGAATCTTTGAGATCCGAATTTTTCACCGGAGCAAGAAAAAAAGATCCAGAGCGGAATTTTCGACAAAAATATCCGGATTTTATCCGGATCCGGATATCCGTTTAACATCAACGGGTGCTACACGTAACATTTAGTACCTACATGTAGCAACTCACATAGTGCAAAAGAAGCTTCGCTTCTATCGGGTGTCCCCGACACCTCATGCACTTTGCATTTGGTTGTTTTTGTTTTTGTTTTTTTTTTTTTTTTTGGGGGGGGGGGGTATTTGTATGGTTGGCACAATTGTATTCCACCATTGAAGATTATAATGGTATTATTTTGTGCATCCTTTCTTCAAAAAATAAATGGTCTTTAACAGTGTAGTCAAATTAGGTTAAGAAGAAAAGAAAGAAAAAGAAAAGTGAGATGTCGGAGAATACCCGACAGAAGCGAAGCTTCTTTCGTACCGTGTGAGTTGCTACATCAGACAGTAGGTGCGTGTACTGAATGTTATCTGACAGAAAACTGTTACCGGAGGTATGGAAGGGAAGCACTCTGGATTCACATATGCGCTATCTAGTATCTATCTCACTAAATGGGGGTGGAGCGTTACTACATCGCTTCCGTTGCATGTTTTCGCGTTCGTGTTCGTTTCACTTTTTCTACATTAACTATCCATCCTGCACCTGCGTAAAGAAACTTCGTTCCAAAAACACAAGAATTTTCAGATGAAATGTTTCTTTTATTATTATTCCCTTAAATGTGTCACTAGATAACAGATATAAAATTTTCGCCTGCTCGACGCCCATCGCCCAGTGGAGTACAAGACTCTCCAAAATTAGTTTTCCGCATTTTCCCGCAAAACTTCCTATCTTAAGGCAGGCAAGGAAGGAGCGGTCTGCTCTTGACCATAAATTCTGGGAGAGGGGATTAGAGGAAGCACTAAAATTAGAAAAACTACAATTTGACGAAATCGTAAGGGAGTCCAGGCCCCCTTGACCCCACCCATGACAATGCCACAACCTTAGGGCAATAATTCCTTCTCCAATTTTATTCTCAACCCGAGCTCTGGAATCTGCCCTTTCGAGCATTACCTCAGAGACGTCGAGGAGGCGGTTAGGGCTGTCTTAGCCCTCTTCGCTTCTTGCCGAAAAACCGACCTAGGTCGAAATGTAGCGAGTTGCAACGTGGACTCGAGCCCGAGACCTCCAGATTCCGAGACCAGCCAGACCTCACACCTTAGGGCAATAATAACACAGTGGTAAAATGTTTTACTTAAAATTACCGACAAAATGATACCACATAAGCTGTATTTCTTCACCTATAGCCCAACATCGGGGAAAGGGGTAGCCAAAGTTTCTGAATTTAATCATATCAGTTTTAATCAGTTTTAAGAACTAAGGCACTTGGAAGTGGCAGCGAGGTTGAAATGGGGTAATTCATAAATATAATATGAGTGTCACTGCCAGGATTTCCGAAACGTAACACTCTTCCCCCAGGAGTTTTAATTCTCACAATTCAGTCACATGGATATCAGTATTGGGTTCTGCGAGGCTGAAAACCTATAATTAGATACCCATACTGTATTTCAAGGTATTCTGAACATCAGCCCCTCCCGTAGTTCCAATATTTGCAAGTTAAGGTCAATCTAACAACAAAAATGAGCTTAATGTACCTGAGAATTTTCAAAATGACATCCATATAGTGTTTTTCATATTTTTCCATTTCAGCCCCACGCCCCCTTCAGTTATCTCTATTCTCAAAGTTGCGTCCAATCAATACCGAGATTGAGTCCAGCAACTTTGAGAGCCAATGAAATAATACCCACATCGAGTTTATTCATGACTTCAACTCGTGACCCTTCTTCCGAACTCCTAGATACCACAATTCTCAAGGTACGGTAAAACCAATGTGATTTCATAACCTACGTGAAACAACATCCGTACGGCATTTCGTGAACATTTTGAGCCTCCGCCCCCTTTCAAGTATAACAATTCGCTCATTAGGGCCAAATTCTTCTTAAAAGTGAACTCAGAGACCTTTTAAACTTACAAAATTACGTCCATACTGAATTTCACAAAAATTTTACACCGCAAGCCCTTCCGGGTACCACAGTTTTGGATTTACAGGGAAATCAATACCCAAAATCGGGTTCTGTGACCTGGAAACCCATCTTCCAGTCGATTTATACGATGCAGAAAAACACAGAGTCGCACAATTTCAGAGAGCTGTGTCAATGAGTGGGGAGGGGGAGGGGAGAAAAAATTTCAGAGATGGGTAGATGAGAACGTGCAGGAACGGGCGTGATTTGCATCACTTTTGTTCGCTAAAGTCTCGATGAGATAACAAAAAATGTCAAAAATTCTATGTTTTCTGCCATAAGGTTGGTGGTGTTCATGTTTGTTAGTATGCAAGGTCTGTTTCCCCCCGTTTTAGGGCTACGATTGAAGAAACAGACCTTATGTGGTATTACTTTGCCAGTAATTCCAATTACAACATTTTATCATTCAACTATTATCACCTTAAGATGTTTAGTTTTCAAGAAAAATACGAGAACTGATTATGGGAACCTGGCACTACAGTTGGGATTCACGATAGTCTGACAGACGGAGACTTTTCGTCTGGTATTTGGAGGCCCATTCCGATGAATAATACGAACAAATTTCAACTAGAGATTATGTTCACGTTTAACTATAATTCGACTGGACGAGAAAATGTGAGGGAACCTCAGGAGAAGACATCAAGTCCCAATATATCTTCGTCTACTCATTCTGAATGCGTTTTATATCATCCTGAGAAAGTCTGAATGAATGTTAAATACGTCTCGACGGAGTCAGAATGACAACTGACAGCTTGAATGAGCCCGAATAAGTCTCATAGAATGTTGATAGTCTCCAAGAATTCTGATGAGTCTTGAAAAGGGTCTAAATGAACTTTCATGCGTTTGAAAAGCCTGAGTTCTAACAACTCTTCACACTATGTAAATGAGTCCTAAGAAGTCCCGCGTGTCTGAATAAGTCTTGGAAGACCGAAAAAACGTTGTCATTGTCTGAATTAGACTTGAAAGAATTTCAGTGGGATGAAAGATACCAAGCAGATTCTGAACCCTAACAGCCAAAAGGTAACTCCTTAAAACATCCCAAGTGTTCTGTAGCTGCTTCCTGCAAGGTATACGCTAGGCAATGCAACATATTTTTATTTAATTGGATTGTGTTTCTACCAGAACCTTTATGGAGAAATGGTATGCAACACTCCCATCAGCTTGAAGGTTTTTCGTGTCAAATCTATTTAAACGATTAAAAATAATCTCACAGAAGAAGCATTTTCACCAATATTTTCACATAATCAGTGTCGATAAGAACTATGATAGTCAATAATGTAATTTACTGCTCGAAATAAATCTTCGATTGCACTCTGCCATTCCGAGAAGCGTAAAATTTTAATTACGTAGCTCGTGCACGATCAGAAAATTCGCGAAGAATGGGTAAATTTCATTACTGAGGTACCGATTTATAACAGAGGATATCCGGATTCAGAGATATGATTCATAGTTCAACTAAATTCGTACATCAAGTTAATTACACGAGTGGGCGAATGTCGTCGGCTAGTACAATCGAGTTTGTGTACGTAACCACTTAAAAAAATATCATTTGAAAATGAGTGTACTTCATTATACGACTGAGGATCACTGGATCATACTCGGTGTCGAGTGATCACCGAGCTATCAATTACTTTAACTAATTTCTTATTCTCGATGCTTCATCCAAAATGAAAATGCTTCGCATTTCTCCGACTCCCAGACTTCCTTTAACAAGTTATAACGTACCTGAACAGAGCTAAACACAAGAAGTATAGAGACTCAACACAATGTTACGGAGTTTTAACATTCTTGAGAGGTCTAAATACATTTCAGGAAGTATTCAGAAAAATCTAGTGAAATCTTATCGAATTCTACGACGTTCTTGAATGAATTGAAGTCGAGACAGTGACCTCCTTCACAACCTAACAAATGATATCCATACAATACCTACCAGTAAACATGAATATTTGTAAATTCCTTCACCCACTCTCTCACATTGGGGGGGGGAGAGAGAGAGAGAGAGAGAGAGAGAGAGAGAGAAGATATTAATAAAAAATGATGAAGATGTTTCGAATATTGTTGCCCACTCTGAATGCAGTGAGTTGGAGGAATTTGGGAGGACACGGCTTTTAGCTGGTTGTGAGGAAGGCAGCGCAAGTGCAAAAGTGTTAAAATGCCTTAAGCAAGTTTGAGACGGTTTTAGAATCCTGCGTGAGGCCTGAACAAAAATATAAAAGTCTTAGAGAGTCTTGATCAAATGTAGAAGTATCGCGAAGAGTCATCAACTTGCTTGGAACAATCTAAGCGAGTCTTAAACAGATTCGAGCAATCTGAGACAGTTTTAGCATCTTGCATGTGTCTTATACTGAAAAGTCTTGGGACAGTCTTGATTAAGGCTGAGAGTATCATAAAAAGTCATTAATGTATTTTAGATAGTCTTGAACGAACTGGAAAAGTGTCGTTAAAGAGTCTAAGAGAATTTAGAAACTTCTCCAGTGAGCATTGAAGAGTCTCAGCTAGTTTGAGTTTCGGCCGTCTCCTCTCCCAAGAGAAGATAATTAGCTGTTTCAAATATTGTTGCTTGGTCTGAATTCAGTAAGTTGGAAGAATTTGGTAGCACAAGCTTTGTAGCTTGTTGTGAGAAAAGTAAGCGCATATGGAAAACTGTTGAAGTGCCTTAACAAGTTTGAGACGGATTTAGAATCCTGCACGAGTCTTGAACAAGAATATAAGTCTGAGAGCAGTGGTCCGCAACCTTCTGGGAATCACGACACCCCTTTTCATGATGCCCTCACCCTGCAGCATCCCACCATACAAACACACGATTTTATATTTACAGTAAGTATAATATAAGTTCGGAATAAGGACAAATTTTCAATGAACAGAAAGAAATGTATTCGGTGGTTAGGAGGTACAGTAGTATTTTCCTTGAATGGTAATTCAAATTCATCGGAAATTTGTCGTTAATGTTTTGTGCAGAGCTCTAAGATTCTAGCAGAAAGTTGAGAAAGGCAACCCCTCATGTTGTCCTTCAAAGTGCTGCCCTGTATCGCCTTTTTTTTTTTTTTTTTTTCATCATCGCAAGCGTTGAAAATCCATGTTCGCATATCCATGAAGTTGACAATTGGAGAAGAATGTCGATTGCTTTTCTACACAAAATTAAACAAAATAATTCAGATTTCAAAATCTTGCGACAACCCCGGACGGAGCTCACGGCACCCCGGTGGCGGACCACTGTCTTAAAGAGTTTTGCTCAAGTCTGGGAGTATCGTGAGGAATCATCAACCTGTTTGGAACAATTTGAGTGAGTTTTAAACGAATTCGAGAGAGTCGTGAAGAGTTATGAACAAGTCTAGAGAAATTTTAAAGGTTCTCGAATAAATACTGAAAAGTCTTGACTAGTCTCATGAGCTTCCTTCTACTCTCCCCTTACCCGAAAGCAGATAACTGAGTGGTGGAAATGTTTTAAAAATGGTTGTCTGGTGTGAATTCTGTGTTGGAAGAATTGGGAGCGAAAACTTTTTAGCTATACTTGTGTAAGGTAAGTGCGTATGAAAACGTGTTCTAGAGCCTGAAGCCAATCTGAGACAGTTTTAGAATGCTGCACGAGTCTTAAACGGGAATGTCTTAAATTAATAATCTTGATGAAGTGAGCGTTTCGTAAAAGAGTCATTAATGTGTTTATGTAAGCGAGAGTCTTGAATGAATTTGGAAGAGTCGTTTACAGTCTGTCTGAGATAATTTTGATACTCCTCAAGTGACCATTAAATGAGTTTCGGCCCTCTTCTCTTCTAAGAGAAGATAATTAAATGGTGATGATATTTCAAATATTGTTACCCAGTCTTAATCCAGTGAGTAGGAAGGATTTGGGAGCACAAGCCTTTTAGCTAGTTGTGAGGAAGGTAAGCGCACGTGGAAAAGGGTTGAAGTGCCTTAAACAAGTCTGAGACGGGTTTAGAATCTTTTGCGAATCTTGAACAAGAATATAATAGTCTTAAAGAGTCTCGATCGAGTTTGAAAGTACCGTGACGAATAATGTGTCCGGAACAATGTAAAGAGTCTTGAACAAATTTGGAAGAATGGTAAAGAGCCTTGAACAAGTCTTGAAGCGTTTTGAAAATTTTCAAGTGAACATTACGATCACCCCTACGTCCTCCTCTACTCGAGAGAAAACACTGGAATGGTGAAAATTCTTCCAGAAAAGTTGGTTAATCTCAACACAATGAGTTAGAAAAATTCGGTAGCACACGTTAATAAAAACGTATACGTCTAGATAGGCTAAGTGAGGGATTTGATCGTTCAGACCCTCAGCCCGTCAGATCTTTGTTGAAATGCAAACTGCAAACAGCAGTAATACTTAAACCTAACTGTACTTTTTTAGCGTGACTTATTCCTCTTCTACTACTTTTCTTGATCTTGACATTCGTCTACGTGGAATTGTCGCCTCGGGTTCCAACGACCTTTGCCATAACTTTTTATTGCTCGTTGTGCACGCTACCAGTTTACATATAGTTCTCATTAAAAACCGATCGCCTCCACAAGTTAGCAAATTCGTGGGCGAAAACTGGATGCAGAAACGAACATCAACTTTTTGAACGTGCGGCAAATACACGAGGAGACGTATATAATACACATCGTGCCTGGTACTGTTATACGATTAATCAATTCACGAATTTACCAACGATGCGCGAGAAATTTCGCACTGGCACTGGCATCCGCGAACGGGGCCGAAACCTTTTTATTGACTGTCGATTAGTTTCGTCAACCGATCAAAACAGAACAAGTAAAATTCTGCCAAACAATTTCTGTGTACAACGTCTAAATATCGTTCATAATCAATATCGAGTCTACGAGGAAACCGCAGAATTTCGAAGCAATCTTTAATCCATCCATCAGCAGTGAACTCTGTTGCTTTAATCAACAACCGCCAAAAACATCATAGGAAAACCACCAACATCGTTTGGGTTACAAGAAATAATTACAACCTGTATGCCGAACACACCAACTGAAAGAGTAAAAAGATTTACAGTACAAAATAAACGAGCGGTTAACGAGTAATTAAAAAATAAAAAAAAAAAGTTATAACACAAAAGCAACCTCGGACCATTTATTGCCGATCGACCGAGCCAACATGATCGTAAATTTTGTTACATATTTACTCAAATGGCTGAATACAGCTGTAACCCAGTACCTCATCTGTAACCGCTGAATGCTATTATGTAGAATTACAACGAAAATGTGAGAGGGAAAAAAATGGTTTTCCAATATTCATTATCAGGAAGGCCTAATTCGTACACCAGAGAACACGACTACCAATTCTGAAACCGATAAGCTCTTCAAAAAACCAAGCGCTGGTGCGCAGCAAAGGGAAAATTTAAAACACGTGTTGTACTTTTGTTCGTAGTGCATCTGAATCGACCAAAAATTCTGAAATGAGAGAAGAAATGAGGAAGAGCTCTAGTTATAAATGTAACCTTATACTTTGGATATCCAAATAACCCTTCTCCATCATTCATATGTTCTCAAGGTGTGCACAAAGATAGTCGAATATTATTCAGAAAGTTGTTCTCAAGTCAAGTTGAGCAAACGTTGAGGAATTTGATATTTCTATTCCAGCAGATACCCGACAGACAGATGAATATAGGCACTGGTGCTGACCAGTAAATCCGCAGAGAATTTGAATTCAAAACTGTCATAGGATATTTATGATATACCATCCCACTCTACATTTCACGCGCCCTTTGAGCACTGAATGCATCGAACAAAACAACACAGATGATCATGCATAAATATGAGTACATGTGCAATGATTGATTTTTAAATTAATATAGAAGAAAATACTTAAATGTCTGTGATTTGGGCTAACGAAAACTAGGTATAGCTATACCAGTTAACGCCTACTTGTATAGGGACATCCAGTAATCAAACTGGAAAAATCTTAAATGTACTAGTAACTATAAAATGGTCACAGATGATTCACACCACAACTCAGGCAGAACAACATCTAAATCTAACTAAAAATTTGATTTTCTGGGTGACTGTCAGATATAGGTAAATAGAGGCTCTCAATCCAGGGAAGTAACTACACGTTCCTAATTCGTCACAGCTATTGCTAAAGGGGTATATAACTCGGTCATTGTAAAATTTGCCCGGTTTTAATCTCAAGTTCAGAAGAACACTGACAAACACAAGTACCCTCGTGACATGTGCTCTGATTTTGAGTCAGTACGCAGAAACTATATTTCAACAACGCAACAGTGCAATTTTACGTCGACTACTTCCATAAATGTTCAGAGGATTGCACTTGCATTGACTATTTACATACTACATATTATATCCAGCAGAACCATGACAAATCTGCACTCATGTCACAAAACAGCATTCCTACTAACTGTTTTCATAATTTGTCTACCGGAGCAACAACACTATACCTGTGTTAAACTGTTCTCATGCTGCAGCTAGCGGAACAATGATAGAACTGCACTTGTATCTATAATTTCTGCATTCGTATCAAGAACATAGCAAAGAATTTTTTTGAGGGGGGAGGCGGGAGGCAAAAATTGTGAAAGTCCCAACTGCCCATCTGGCTGAAATTAATATTTCCAAGAATCAAAATTTCTCTGTATTGGCTAGAAAAAAAACACACTTTTAACTTGTCGGATTTCCCCAACTTTTGATCCATCTATATCATCTACTAAAATTTTGCAACTTCGATGGAGGCTTCCAGGCCCTCCCTTATTTTTGTCCCTGACTAAAATGGTAAATTTTCTCAACTGCTGAGAGAAAAATCCTACGGGGGGAGTTACCCCAACCCCAAACTGGTACGCCCCTGATTAATACCAACGGTATTCAACTGTTTACACTGTTCCGCAGGGAACAACAATAAAACTACTTGTACAAATAAGTTAACTGTTTTCGTGCTTGGTCCAGCGGAACAATGACAGAATGCACTTGCGTCAATTGTTTCTATGGTATATGTCCAATAAAATGTCTCAGGTATCTACTGCACCCATCTGTTTACGCAGTATTTAAGGGAACAACAACCAAACTACGAGTAAGTAAGCAGTTTTCATACTGGGCCTAGTGGGACCACAATCAAACTGCACTTATGTCAAGTATTTTCATGCTGTATCGAGCGAAATAACAATAGGTACCCACACTTGTGTTGATAGTGTTTCATATTATACTTTACTATTTACTGAATTCTTACCCAAATCATCAGACAATCGATGACTAACAGCGGAGTGTTATGTACAAGTATCGGCTGAAGGCCATAGAAACAGAATCGAGCACAAACCATGAGAAGTTACACTGTAGCCTCTTCAAATACCGCGCGACACCTACCCTCTGAAAAATCTCCACGTGAACTTTCAACTGGGAAAATCTATCCGAACAAAGTTGGACTTACTGAAGATTACTTTCACATGAAAGGAATTCTACCTTACAGGCTCCTATTATTCCAAGTTCTCAAAATTTCAACATTGGAAAAAGCTTTTATTAACTTGCAATTACCTACACCACCGCCATACTATGGAAGCAGAAGATTGCTATATATTCTTCAGCTTCGTGTTAGCTAGACAGTAGAAATCCATTATAACAATGTTTAAGGGAATCCAGTTTTCCGTCGTTAAACCTAATAATATTTTGCTCAAACTGATACTGTTTCTCTTATATTACCTCTGACCCGACTTGAAAATCACATCGTTATAAGCAGCATATCATCATAAGCGGCATCGTTATAACCAACTTCTACTGTATTTTGGCAGGTCACATCAACCAACTCAAGTGGTCTATTGTTATTAAAGAAGGGCCTCAGCCTAAAGAGTTACCTCCTAGTATAGTATGACCTCATTTTTCTGCAGCAACATTAACTTCCTAAGTCTTGCCATCAAGCGAAATTCCATGAATATACATCCTTCAGATTCAACCTCAGCGGTACCTACTTTGGAATGACACATCAACCCACTCAAGCAGTCTCAAAATCCACACAGAAGGGTCTAAGCCTACATTAGTCAAATTTTTACTGTATCTTAACACACCACCTCTTTCTCCTCCAGCAGATACATTATCGCTTGACCTCTCAGAGTACACCACCAAAATTTTCATCAGCCTAGACTGCTTGCTAGGCGTAACCTTCAAGTTTGTACCTCTTATACTTTAAATTGATTTTATACATTTATATACTTCACATTCATTTCGTGTACGTATTTTCTACACTTTATAATCATTCCATACTCATGTATTCTACATGCCAAGCTCTCGTCATTCAGTTTGAGAGAACTGATACACACCTACTTTAATATTTTACACCAAATAGGTATACCAGCAGCACTGCACATAATATATCTTCATAATACACCTATACTTGTAAATTTAGATATAACTAAACAAAGTTTTATTTGCATACCTTGTGTATTCATGAAAGAGTTGACAAGCGAGTTATCAGTACTTATACAAGTCAGAACCAACTGGTAGGTATTACTCATCAATTGGTTCTGACTTGTATACTGATAACTCGCTTCTCATACTGATACTTGACTAACTGCTAAACTCTTTCATGAATAGGTATGCAAATAAAACTTCGTTTCCAACCAATACGTTTTCAATTACAACAGTTTTCATACTGCATCTAGTCTTGGCATCTAGTGTAGGTATAACAGAAAAGAACAACAATACCGCACACCTGGATCAACTGTTTTCATACTGTGCCTCATGGAACAAACTGATGATGGCATAACAGCCGAAAGCGCTCTGGAATACAGAAGAGAAATAAATGTGAATTGGCACACCCTACACACGGAATATTACCAAGTTCACTCACACTCAGAAATGGACACTAAACAATGCAGACACTTATCTCAATTATTTATGTACTGTGTCTAGCAGACAACAACAATACTACCACTAGTGTCAAAAGTATTTGTGCTATGTCTAATGAAAAAATGACATAACTGCACTCATGTCAATTGTTTTCACAGGTACTGTGTCTATAGTGGAACAACAGCAATACAGCACTTATACCAGGTGTTTACATACTGGGTCAAGAGGAGCAACAACAATACTGCACATAGGTCAATAGTTTTTGTACTTTGTCGATAGGAACAACAACAATACTGCACTTATGTCAACTGATTCCATACTGTGTTAAGAGGAGCAACAACAATACTACACTTGTGTCAATAGTTTTTGTACTTTCTCTAGCGCAGGAACAACATAACTAAGTATGTATATTCAGTGTTAGACACACTTTGGAAGAACAATGACACAACTTCAGTATTTCTGATTGCAACGGCTGTAGATGATTTATTACAAAAAGTAAAATTAAAAATATAAACATGAGCCATTATTGAAAAATTAGAGAAACTTTCTGATTAAGAATTATTTTATTATTAGAAGATTGATTCTGCGCAATTTATTGTGATTCATGCAGACTGTATTAGGCAATGTCGGGAATGCTCACTGGATGGATGTCACTGTACATTTGCTTATGGGAGAGTAATGATAACAATTTTAACGTATAGAAAACTTGGAAGTTTACCCAAATTGAAGAAGATTTCAATCTCAACAAAACTTATTCTTATGATTTTCCATATAAAAGCCGACTTGATAAACTATTTGAAAATTATCTGTTTGAAATCGTGTAAATGTCACTGATAACAGACAACTTGTCACCCAGTGAGATATCATCGCAGTTGGCGACAATGCCCTTTGTGTTCTCTGAAAATTCCACATTTTTTAATAACTTTAAGTTCCACTGAAGTTGCGATATATTCCTCAAAAATTCTTTTTCTGGAGCCACCAGCACATTAGCTACCTGCGTTTCACATTCCAGCAGACATGTACAAGACATAATGCACTATCCAGGTCAGCATTTGGTTGCTATCATGTTAATCCTCTATTTCATACCAACACCGAGAACGGAGGTCTTGTTTTAAAATTGTTTTAAATTAATTTTTTCTCGTTTTCCACCTAACCAGCCAACCGTATTTGGCGCCGTCTTGAAACAGCTCAACGTGTGGCTGATTAATTCAGATTCATAAATTACTTCATGTGTCCGTTCAGGCAGCTCATCGGCTCATCTCCGGCGCAAATCATACCGTCCTGGTTTTATAGCCGCGAACACATACCTACTCGTACATTCATATAAGTTAAGAGATTTGCTGCTGCAACTTTCTTCCACTTTCCTCATTACTGGTTCCCACGATTTCTTCGATGTTCTCCCATACATCGATTGCAATGTTCTGCAGTCTTCGAATAACTGTACTTTTTCAAACGCCCAGTCGCCCACTGAACCATACTATTTAAAAACGTGCGTAGGAACGCATGCAGTACTCATAGTGCTTATATTTCGCACGTAGGAGCTTGAATATTCGCGAATAACCAACTAAGTTACGTGGACGTATTTATACGAATAATGTACAAAACCCAATTATTTACGAAAGAAGCCGGAGGCACGAAGGAGAAGGTTCGATCTTCGAGCTTCGAACTAATTTTCCACGACGTGACCTTTTCAACAGCAATTTTATAACCGAGGACAAAAGCACTCAAGGTACGAAAGCACAAAGGTATTCCACAGCGAAGCAAATTCAATTTTAGTCTCTACGAGCCGAGCACTGAGCAAGGTAATAAGCACTCGCCTTTGAAATTGTGCGTAATCGATATGCGCAACTGCAACCGGGCATTATTTTCTGTTCGAGGAGCGCTCGAGAAGAAAAACTAGCTACAATTCAGATCGAAGATACGAAAACTGGTTGATAGAATGCGGTTTTGGTTTCCTCATACAGAATATGGGTACTTGTTCTCCAGCATCTCTAATCGGACTGGAAACAATATACACTTATTGCGGACCTAATGTGTGTGCGCATCAGTGTGAACTGTGTTACGACTCGTTGGACTTCATGAAATCTGGTTCCGATTACGAATCAAGATTTATTGAAAGTAATAAAAACTCATGAAGATGTACAAAGACACTCTCAAATCATCTTAAGACTCGCTTAGACGAAGACTGTCAGACATAGCATTAGCTGAAAAGCCTCGACTTTTTCAGGTTCCTTGTTACTAACTCGGGTTGAAAAAACAGGCAAAATGCCAAAAAATCTCAAATTTTCCAAATGAGGGGCACTGATTTTCCAACTGAAGCTAATTCTCAAACCTTTAAAAAGAGGAGAGACTCCCCCCATCCTTTTCCCTCCTCGGTACACTCTTGACAGAGTACCTATTATTTTGTTTACGGTTGTACTACCCTGGGCAAACGAGAAAAATCTGTGCCCAGGATACTATCTTGGTCGAGCTCCTTAATTCTTATTCCGAATTCTGACGAGAGGAGGTGGAGGAAATACCCCGGGCCTGGACTTTCAGGGAGGCCCGGTATTTTTTAAAGGCCCGAATTTCAACGCTTACGGCTACATCATGCTGTACATCAAATCAGCAATCATCCTTTATACCATGAAAGAAACCTTTTATCCCGTAGCTTATAATTTTTTCCCATCTGACAAAAGAACAAAATGAACTGGAAGGAAAGGGAGGCCCGTGGAAATTCCCCCAGGCCCTCTTTTTCTCCCTACAGTGCTGCTTCTTCCACTAGCAGAACTGATTTCCAAGGATTTGTGCTTCTGAGTATAACATCAACTGGGGTAATATCGGACATCGATGGTAATATCGACCACTCATGACTTGTCTGATAACGAAACTAGCACTCCTACAGAAGATGTAAGGTATGGCCGATATTACCGCCGGTGTCTATCCCGGTTGACTGTACTTAAAACTTTTTCAACTGGATTGTCAGAAAATTTCATCTACGAAAAAGTCCCATCGGCCCTCTTTTCTCGTCAGGCTGTAACTAGCCTCGGATCTATTTCCTTGTGTGGTACCTATTCATTCCCAGGACCTCCTCCCTTTTGGACAAAGCACATATCAAATTGTATATTTCCTGGTTTTTTCAGAGGGGTAGTGTACGCGATGGGGAAGTGGACTGAGCACTTTGATACTATAACTTCTTAAACTTAGATAGCGCCATCAGAGAACTCGTCTCACTATTGGAAATTTAGTACCCAGGGAAAGGGGGAAAACAAAATTTTCATAATATACATATGCGTGCCAAACTGCGTTTCCAGCAAGAAGGTGATTGATACTATTTCGATTCTAATGAAGTTCGAAATCGTGGCCTGTACAAAAAGTGAGGAGAGGTAGAAATTCTCATGAATTACATCATGGGTATGAACTATTAGTTTTCATTCGGGTCATTTAGTTCATAACTGACGATGATTTGATCTAAAATTCAAGATTCTGGTACTCATGAGAGGAATAGGAAGCGGGACAAAACGTGCATGAATTACACTAGGATATCATATAGTCTAGGCTCCTCAAGTCACTGAATTCGGTTTTGATATTGCTTTCACTCGATAGTCCAAGTTGTAGCATTAATGGGAGGGGTGGAAAAAATTTCTGCGAATTATAGAATGAATATCAAATATTAGGTTTTTAAGGTTTATAAATGCGTTTTCAGTATTATTCTATGGTCGCATTTTAAAACTCGGGAAACATCGGGCAGATGAGGCGAAAGAGGCCATATGCCAAATTGTGCCCACTTTAAAAGCTAGTGCACTGTAAAAATTGTGAGACAGAATCGAATAGTCGATGGAAAATTTATGTATATGGCTACACTATTCTAATTTCAATTTCCAATGGTGACATATTCTTATCCGGCCTGAAAACGTCAGAAAAAAAGAAGGGTTCAGTTGAACGTATTTCCTCTCTTGGTTCATCAAAAGAATGCAGTTCAATTGAAAATCGCACACTGGTTGTAAACAGGGGAGAACTCAAGCTTTCTCAACAGTTGGGAAATAATCACTGAAACTTTTCCATCATAAATCTTAATACAGTCGGGAAATTGACGGCATTGAAAATTTTCTTATCATAAATTATAAAATAAACATAATTCGAGTTCTGTAAATAATTTACCTGTTTTTTTTACATAAAGTTTTTTTTTTGTTTTTTTTTTTTAACTCTGTAGTTGGGGAAAATGTCGATAGCCGAACCTGGTTGTTGTAAACATTATAATTTTCAAGTAGAAGTAGATTTACTAGTCGCTTATTCAGACCTAAAAATAAGTAATTCGGCTTCTAAACAAAACAATTTTAGCCAATGTACAAATTTAAGAAATTTACACTCCCCTTCAAGTTATTTCACCCATTCTACCTTGCTACTTGCTTTTCTACGTTAAACTGGAAACTTATGTAAATACAGTATAAACCGGTAATTAAATGTATAATGAGAAGTCGGATATTCACAGTCAAACTACAAGTGGCCATCAAGAAATTTTCTTCGTTATGTACGAAAATATGATGAAAATTTAGGAGGCCACTCCTCAAGAAAAAAATATGGACTTGTTTCTTTGCTAAAACTATTTTTTGTCTTCCTTTCTTCTAATTCCCAAGGGTTTCGAATTTGAAAGTTCGCAAAATTATTAATTTTCAAATCTACAGGATTCACGAAATAGAACAAAATTTGATCATTGTTGCTAGACTGAATTCTTAATTCTGGTTTGAAATTACAAAATCAGCTCCAAGTGGCTATACCTGATACTTTTACGTCAAGAAATTCAACTATCTAAAAAACCTCATATTTAACATCGGTAACAGGGTCGTCTTTATTTACTCTTAACGATTTCTTTTTCGAATTTTTTCGGTGACGTCCCAAGACCAGTTTCAATGAGATAAAAATAATCCTACGAAGTTTCGGGTCAATCGAATAAGAGAAACACATGCCTCTAGCCCCCTCCCATTGAAAAAAAAAAAGAAATTAAGATTTAACGTTTTTAACCACATTTTTCTTTTTTTGGTTGGGAATTGTTTCAATATTCGACTCTCTATAGAGTGCTACTTATTAGAAGGAGTGGGTGTCAAATAGTAGCCACTTTTTGAATCCGAAGTTTGATACGTTTTTGAATTTGCTGAATTAAATTCTGGGGACTGTTTTGCATTCGAGCCTCCGGTGGGTCACTAATGGTAATATGGGTCCAATGTAGGAAAATTTTCTTAAATTGGGTTCGATTTTTAGAGGTTTTGAGGTCATCGTTGAATTCAGTTTTGAAGATAATTTGTACATGCGACCCCCTTCCCCGGTTAATCCAGTACCTCAAGAATCTGATATGAAAATCATACGAGAATCCTGTTCAGCAACTTTGAGAACCTGCAAATTGAATACCATATTGAAGAAAAATTATTGATGAACCCCCCCCCCCTCCATCTTCAATTATACCCGATAGGTTCGAACGTAAAAATTAACTCTAGGATTGAATTCAGCTAACTCGAAATCGTACAAATTGAATACCGTCCCAAGAAAATGACTAATTTGTGATCCTTATTAGCTTAGTGCCTCCCCCCCCCCCGGCAGCCAGATGAAAAAATTATCCGAACTGAATTTAGCGACCTTGAATACTAACAAATTGAATACTATCTTGAAAAATGGCTAATATTTCAACAACTCTGACGAGAGAGGGGGGAGAATGGGGGAAATCCCTCAGGCCCGGACTTTCAGGGGAGGGGGCCGATATTTTTACAAGGCCTGAATTTCAACGCTTACTGCTACATCATAATGTACATCAAATCCGCAAGCACTCCTTATACCATGAAAGAAACCTCTTATCCTGTAGTTTATAATTTTTTCCCATTTAACAAACGAATAAAATGAACTGGAAAGAGAGGGAGGTCCGTGGAAATTTCCCCAGGCCCTCTTTTTATCTCTACCGGGCTGTATTTCACCGCCACCCTTTTAGCGGCACGCCGAAGAGTCGGATGTAAAAACTATCGCCAGGACTGTATTGAATTCAGCGATTTCAAATACCAATAAGTCAACCTCGATCTCAAGTTTCCAATTTTTTCTCGCTCGTTCTTCTCCGTTGAGGCCACTCCCTCAGGGTCATTACCATATACTGGTGAAATTAAGCTTTGTTACGTTTTATCAATAATGAATGAACTTTTGAAAACCACGTGAGTGCATTTTAACGCTGTTAAGGGTGAGAAAAAAATATAGTCCAAAATGTCGAACTTTTAGGGTACTTTTTCCATAAGAGGAAGGGGGGGGGGGTTGAAGTACATGTTCCTCAAAGTTAATTCAGAAATATTTCATTTATCAAACTAAAACCGACCTAGGACGTCCGATATGAAATTTCGATGGTCGAAAATAAGGACTCCTCTAATAATATTGTAATTCACAACAGATTTCACTCCACCAATCTCAGCTACTTTAGGTACCACAATTTCGAAATTATGGTTAAAATAACACAAAAATCGAATTCAGAAATCTGATAATCTCGCATTCAACATCCATAATGTAACATTCACGAAAATTTTATAACCATTCCCCACTGATATTCACCCCTTCTTTTCCACTATTGTAGACCCGGGGGAGTCAGATCGGTGCCTCAGATTCTAAAACTGATCCTTAAGCTTTTGAAAGTTCTGCCATACGTTCATGATAATGTGCATGAGTTTACACAAACCTGCCGGACCTAGTACGACTACAGGCTAATGCTTACTCTGTCCCGAGAAAAGGACCTAAAACTACGTTCTCATTAGGCCGGTTTTCCAGGGCATCCCAAACTGGATACAAATAGCGAAACTCAATTCGGACGCCAGCTGTGCAACGTTTTCACCACTTCTGGCGAAACGAGTTCGATAAAACGATTACATACGAGATCTCACCAACAGCACTGCTCGAGGGACCAATCCACATCCAGTCAATGGTTTGCCATTCAGCGTAAGCCATTTGATTTTCTCTCAACCAAGAGGACTACTCGACTTCGGGCTCGATAGCGTTCGAATACGAAAGAAACTATGGTAACGAAAACCGGGCTACTTGTAATCGCGAACGTGCTTTCATTTTCCCGCCATTCATGCGGCACACAGGCACCTGACCTGGAGCCGCGAGTGCGTCCTTCATTAGCACCACGTGAATGATCGGCGGCAGAGAGATCGACACAGTAACCAATCAACTGACAATGCAAGGTCGCGCGTCGCCGATGAAATGGCAACAACTATCAATAAAAGCGACTTGCAACCTGATCGAGATCGGTATCCCGGTTCCGATATCGGCGGAAGGGTTCCAGCCCTCTTCAGTTTCACCCTTATCCGATCGCACCCTCGACTGGTCTCGACTGGGACGTACGTTTTGTTCGGCGACTACGAAGGAACAAGGGCGGCGGCAACGACACTTGTAGAGTACGAATGTAACTCGAGACTGAGGTTTCGAAATCTGAGGGATGAATAGATATTGCCAGGGTGAGAATTGAGAAATCTACCGCGTAAAGATCTGTGAAGTATCCCGCATAAAAAAGTACAATTTAGTTTGTCGACAATAATACTGACAAACAGCCCGTTGAAGATTTTGATGTGCGTATCCAAGTGGAACGCATTCGGAAAACCACTTCCACTACTACATTGATGAGCTCTGTATATAAAACGGGGTTAGATGCAAGAGTGGTAGTAAAGATACGTCGTCGGCGTAGCGCCACTGACATTCGCATTCAGCGGTGCGTTTCTTTGAAAGACAAATGGTCGTAGTGCATTTCCATCTAATAGTGTACGCAGCGCAACTGATTTTCATATTTTTAGTGAAAATCTTCAACGGGAGGACGTACCGAAGAGTATTTAATGGGGGGGGGGGAGAACAGTAAAATTGTGAAAGTCCTAACTGACTCAACTCAGAATTTCCAAGCATTGAAACAAAAAAACCTTTTGACCTGTTGGACTTTTCCATTCCAACTGACTCAACTCAAAATTCCCAAGTATTAAAGCAAAAGAAGAAAAACCTTTTTGTCTTGGGTTTTCCCAACTTCTCAACTCAATTCCTAGGCATCAAAGAAGAAGAAGAAGAAAAAAACCAAAAAAAAACAAACAACACACTTTTAACTTGTTGGATCTTGGATTTTCCAACTCGCCGAACTGAAAAATTCCTACGGGGAAGGGGGAGGGGGTAAACTTACCTCCCCTTATTGGTACGTCCCTGACTGACAAACGATTCGAGAAGTTGTTCAGTGGTATTGAGCAGTGGCGTCGGAACGAAAGGAAGTGCATGGGTACATTGTTACGAAGTATCATTTGTATCCCCCCCCCTCCATCCCGGTGTTTTAGAAGATTTCAGAGACGACATTCACAAGATTTCCAGAGATTTACAAGATATTTAACGCTTGTTTTACCTAACTCCGCTTTCGCGAGACAATTTTTTTGCTTTACTTACATATTTTTATTTCTGTACACCCCCCCCCCCCCCCGCCAAAAAGCTTTCGACACCACCAATGGTCAGGGATGAGAAGTTTAAGCCGATAACCGCTTAAGCCGAAGCTTAAGCTCATTATTGAACGGCTTTTAAGCGAATGAAAAAGTCAGCCATTCGCTGTTCATTAAGCGCAAAGCCAGCCAAAAAGGATACGCTGAGCAGCTTAATTAAGACATTCACATTTTCTATCAAAAAGCTGAAAAAAATCACAACGCTTAATTTCTTAAGTTGAAAAATCATGTCAGCGGCCGCGGGTTCTGGGTTCCGGCTTCTGGGTTGTTCTTTGTGTTCGCCTGTTTCCTTGGTGCTTCCTGCTTCAGTGCTTCAGTGTCGACTTCGCTTCACGTTTCACGTCTGACTGATGTTGACGTTGACCAGTAAGTACTAAGTACTACATACGAAGTTCATACTTGATGAATTATTCACTATGGTCGATTTCATGCGGAATTGAGTATAATGTTGAAAAAAAAGCCGATAGCGAAGCGCTGGAAAGCTAATGATAAGGGCAAAAAGCTGAAGCTAAGCGAATGAGATTTTTGGAAAAACTTTTAAGTTTAAGCGAAAGTTTAAGTTTAACAGTTTAAGCTTCTCATCCCTGCCAATGGTATTGAGTTGTTTTTCAATGTTGTGTTCGGCAAGCTCAGCAGTGCCTACTACACGTTTACGCCGGATGCTCTAATAGTCCAATGAAGAACCGAAATGACGCACAGATGAAACTTGGCAAAACGTGGCAGGATTGTCCCTTACTACTCAGCGATAATTCCAAGAAAATTCCTCAAAAATCCGAGATGAGCTAACATTGCCATAAGGGGAAAGGGGAATACATTCGGGGTTCGAGCAATATCTCACTTCCTACGGTAAAAGTGTTCGTAAAAAATGAAGAATACAAAATTTTTCAACAAAAAAAGCACGGTACCACGTTTGCGTAGAATCAAAAGTTTTGCCAATAATTGAACTTTTGAATTCTACATGGTGTCCTCGAATTTGAAATGTCTATAGTTAATCACTCTCGGTCATCCGTATCGCTATTAAAATGCTAAAAATAATAAACTGCGTACTGATATGAATGACAGGCCAACGTTAATGGGCATTGTAGCTTGTATACAGGATGTCTTATGATTTTTTTTTTTCAATTTTTTATTTATTTATTTACTTTTTTTTTAATAGAAGTTTAGTTGTAATTTTCATTTCAGTTTAATTTTATTTTTAGTTTTTATTATAATTTTTGCTTATTTAAATACTTAGGTTATCTTTTTTTTTTTTTTGTATTTTTTGTAATATTTATCTTAGTCTCCCTGTCGTAATTAGCCACTTCGGCTGTGACAGGGGGACTTTAAATAAAGTATTATTATTAATTTACCATGCATTTCGGCACTTCAAAATGACCTAGCTTGAATCCAAAAATGTTTCTTTATTCGATTTATAATGTCTATTAAAGACGAAATTAGTTCTTACTTTCAGCAAATTTGTACGTCAACATTGTGTGAGGAAGACCACAATGGACTAAATTTAATGAGGTTCTGCCCGCGATCTACTTTTCTTTCTTTTTATTACGTATGTTAATCTCAAAAATAAACAGACAAAATTGAAATTCAATTAAAATTACAATTACAATTAGCCTTTATTATACATGTAATCCATTTTATATTATATTATAGCACACTTAATTAATTAACTGGCCCTTTATATTGAGCATAGGCCTCCCTCAATCTGGCCCATTCAAGCCGCATATGCCACTCGATGATACTATTTGTTTTCCAACAGTCGATATCCTCCCCCCATCACGCTCTCTCTTTTTTCTCTTTCCATATGTTACCCAGTTTGTTACTTTTGCTGCCCATCTTTTGCATCCCATTCTCGCCACATGTCCAGCCCAATCCCATTCCAATCTTTTCACTGATTCCAAAAAGTCTAAATTTTCCTTGAGCTTCCTTTTAATTATCGTTAATTTTATTTTATCTCTTAATTTTATCTTCAATATCGATCTTTCCATCGCATTTTGGGTTGTCTCTATCCTCCTGCTTATCTTTTTTGGGAGTGTCCATGTTTGGCAACCCTATTATAGTGTTGGGAATACGCAGCTGTTAAGGATTACCTGACCAAAATTAAAAGATTATGAAGAAGTGATTTTCTTAAAAATTAATCTCCAAATAGTTTCAGTTCGCAAAATTAAATTTCTCTTTCCCCAAGAAAACCGTAAGTACGTCTTTCCAAACAGACAATATTTTCAGGGCACACCGAGAAAAACTCTAGTTTAGGTTTTACAAAAAATCAACTCAGCTCATCCCTGTCAACAAAGTTAATTTGAAAAATATGTCTTCCGAGTCGAGGGTCCTCCAAGGGGTAAGTTCAAGTCTATCCAAAATTACACGCTATGGTGACCATGATATGTTCTTGGTGAACTTTTTCGAATTCTTTCGGAGAAGCCCTCGAGGTCGGTTTCAATGAGATTAAAAAAAGTTTTTCCAGGGTTACCCGTCGACCAGATATGAAGTACATGGGCCTCAAGCCCTCCCTTTTCTCATATAAAAATAAAGAGATTTGACGTTTCAATG
This sequence comes from Acanthococcus lagerstroemiae, assembly GCA_031841125.1. Lineage (NCBI taxonomy): Eukaryota > Metazoa > Arthropoda > Insecta > Hemiptera > Eriococcidae > Acanthococcus > Acanthococcus lagerstroemiae. The sequence continues at coordinate 26,961,187 of CM063113.1, read as the reverse complement.
AATTTTTCTTTTCCCAACACCTAACAGTGTTAAAAATGCACTCTTACAGACTTCGAAAGTTCATTCGATATTATCAAATATAAAATATGTACCTAGTTCAATGCCACAATGTGTGCTCATGACCTGTGGGAGTGGTCTCACAAAAGGGAGGGGAGGTGACGAAATGTGCAATTTTGAGATAGTGGTTGATTTATAGATTTCTGAGGTCGCTGAATTCATCACTGGTGATAATTTGTACATTTGATCATTTCGGGTGCCATTAAAAAAAGGGGAGAAAATGTTAGTAATTTTTTCAGGATAGTATTCGATTTGTAGATTTTCGAGGTTGCTGAATTCAGTTCTTGGAGTAGGCTTTACACCCGACTCCTAGTATTCCACCAAAGTAGGTGGGACGTGGGAGTCAAATGTCAGTAATTTTTTCGAGAACGTATTCGATTATTTAAAGTTTCGGTGCCATCAAAGAGAGGGTGAGGTGAATATTAGCAATTTTTTCAGGATGGTATTCGATTTGTAGGTTTTGAGGTCACTGAATTCAATTCATAGGGTAGTCTTTACATCCGACCCCTTGGTATCAAAGTAGGTGAGGGTCAAATGTTAGTATTTTTTCGAAAATGTATTCGATAATTAGGAGTTTCGAGGCCACTGAATTCAGTTCTTGGGGTAACTTTTCCATCCTACTTCTTCAGGCATCACTAGAGGAACAGGGGCCAAGTACTGGTTATTTTTCTAAAATACTCGTAATATTTGATACGCACGTTTCGGGAAGAAGTTCAGTTCTGGGGGGGGAGGGGGGTAATTTCTAGACCAACAATTACAGTCAAATTTTTGATTCCATGCAAAAATTGTACTTAACTTTTTAAAGGCAAATTCTGTCTTTCTCAATTTTGTTATGAAGAAGCGGGATATAATTCAAAACCCAAATTTACCCCTTCTCGCTCTCTGCGGCGCCGTTAGCTCACCTTGGATTTTTAAGGAATTTTCGAAGGATCATCTGGGGTTGGTAAAGAACAATCCTACCAGTTTCACTTTTGTACCATTTTTTCCATTTTCGAATCCTTTATTTACTGAATTATAAGGCTGGCTCGTTTCTACAAGTCACGTATTTTCAAGAAAAAATAAACCACATCACACATCAAGAAAACTTAGCCTCAGCAGTATAACCCTTTCCGACAAATATTTGTTCTATATTTGTGTGTATCATAGTTCACGGAACAAGACATTCCGAAATACGAGCAACAATATGACTCACTGACCTACGTAAGCTGGATCATACCGACTTACAATTTAACAACGAATACGACGAAAAACTACGTATGCTTGCAACTGTTTTAGAAGACCACGTGCGCAAGTAGACTGAAGATGAGTAACTGTGCCAATTCTACAATTTCGAAGACAATGAAAATTTATAGCTTCATAATAATGGTTTTATTTCCAAACGCGAACAACTGAAAGTAAATGACTCAGCGACACTGTTTGGCAGGGTTCTAAATTGAGAATGCTAGCGAGGACGTGCTTAGGTCTTTTGGGCTTCGCTATAGAAGAAGAACGTAGTCTTGTGGCTTTACTTAAGTCGTATGGCCTTCTTCTGCCAAGGAGGTAAGGGGTGAGTGAAAGGAAGCCCGTCCGACCGAGGTGCACCCAAATTCTAGGTTAGTTCTGGGTGAGCGTTAACCTCGGTCATTAGCGGGTCCCATGGTGGCTCTGGCAGGACAGTGCGCGCCGGCAGTGGAACGACGAAATGGGGGCTCGGGCCGGCCTCAACGCGTCTTTCTGGCCACCGATGCGATACTCGAAAGGGTAGTTTCCCGGGGCCGGGGTGCGGTATCTCAGGGGCCACTTTGGCATGTGTGCATCGCCAAACGTCCCACCAGACATGGCCTTCTTCTACATCTCTTTTTCTAATTTGCTCTCAACTCGAACCCTGGAATCCGCCCTTTCGAGCATTACTTCAGAGATGTCGGGGAGGCTGTTAGGGCTGTCTCAGCTCTCCTCCCTCCAGGGCCGAAAAACTGGCCTAGGCTACGTAGGCTCGAACCCGGGATCTCCGGATTCCCGAGACCAACGCGCTACCCACTCGGCCAACCAGTGCTCAAAAGCATGAGTCTTGCTCATCTTCCAAGCCACAAACTAGAAAGCTTCGTTCGTTTAATTTCAACCTATAGCACTCCAGTAGGATAAACTACAGCTTACAATCGAGACTGGAACTAACATCCGATGAGAATATCCACCTTCGCCGGTACCAAACCCGTATGTACTTGCATCTGCACTTATATCATTTCTGCGAAACCATAAACGTAAATTTCGCGCACAGGTCGTTGCTATTCTGGCTGTTAGAAAGCACTACCACACTACATTATACGTTTATGTACTTCACCAGGAGTCGTAAAATGTTCTCGAAAATTCAATCAATTTCATGGGGAGGCGAAACACGATCGTAAAGCGAAACGAACGCGTGTATGCGTTTCGTCCAAAAGATAATTACAGGCTTGGCCCGCACGAACAGCCTACATCGATTAGTCGAGCAGACAGAAAATTTTTACGGTTATGAGTCCTACCCGCTGCATAGGTGCGAACTTGGGTAGTTCGAAAAGTTTTCGGAAAGTCGTTAGAGAAACTTAGATTCAGAAGACGCCATTGTCGCTGTTGCTGCTGTGTTCGCAACAATAAAAAAACTTTTCTGTACAGTTTATTTAGTCGAAGATCAACACGGTGTCCGTCATCAAATGGCAGGGTCGTGATTCTAGGACCAACGAGCATCCGGAGCTGCTGCGAGGCCCGAGAAAAATACTAGACATGCGAAGAAAACCAGCGAAAAGTTGAACGATACTAAGGGACTTACGCCCACTCCCCAGCCACTGATACAGTTAATTTGCTTTACTTATGCGGGTTCTCTTGCTCAGAGTCTCACAGTTCTCTTTCTGTTTGTATGTCGGTTCGGTTTGTTGCTAACACGTTTTCAATGGCGTCATAGGTGTTTTTAGGGAGAGAAAGGAGGCGTTCAATAACGCTCAAAATTTTCGTGAAACACCCCGTTGATTGATTTTTGCTAAAGAAAAACCCGCCTCAATACAGTATGCGGGCGCTGCGGAGCTAGAAGTCCACAAATTACTGTCGCATTCTGCTCAGAAAACCTCTCTAAAATATACATAACTGAATAATCAAGGTGTTTCAAAAAATCTAAATTGCAGGGAAATAAATTCCAATGTGGACTTTAAACACGAACCCAACTCTGGCCAAACACAACTTTCAGGAAAACAAAAAATAAATCTACCAAACAGTAAGGATATAAAGAAGGAAAAACTAGCAAAAAAGAAAGGGAAAAAGAAATATAAGGAATCGATACGATACTCGAAAGGGTAGTTCCTGTGGCCGGGAGTGCGGTGTCTCAGGAGCCACTTTGACATGCCTGCATCGCCATACGTCCCACCACACCATACTTCAGATTTCCGGAGGAGGACAGGCTTGGCAGACCTGCAAGTAGGTGACTAGTTCGGAAAACCGAAAATGACGACCATTTCACTGTGTTGGTGTAAACGTGAGGCGCTCTGCGAAACGGCACCACATGTCGGAAAATTTGTTTTTGAGTTTTTGGTAGAATCTAATAGAGCATAAATGTACGTGCAGTTCGAAAAAATAATTCAGTGTCTAGCTTCAATACAGACTAAAATAAAAGCAGCTGAAGTTTGAGGATGTGAAATCTTAATTTTGAAGAAAAAAAAAAGTGTTTAAAAGCGTCTTCTAGACGGTCAATAATATTTACCAAAAATTTAGCCTTTGTCAATAATATTGACAGTGTAGGGGAACCGTGATTATGATATTGATGCGATGTTACAAAACTTGACATTTGACGGAGCATCAAAAATAACAGAACCGTTTTGATATTTTTGACGCACTATCAAACTATGAGCACATTTTCCCGGCTAAACAAATTTTGGTTTTCCTTATCACTCGAATTAGTTGTTGATACAGGATAGTTACGGCACTCGATTTAGTAGTTGAATTATCCTATTTAAATTGAAATTGAATTAACAGGAAATCAATGAGTGATATTTTGATCGTGTGGATGAAATTAGAAAAGCCCGTCAATTTTTTGCACTGCCCATTTTCTGACGTCAAAATTTTGACGTCAATAGTATTGACCGTCTAGAGGGCGCTCAAAAAACAGAAAAATACACGAAGAAATCGATGTCTCGGCGTTTACTGTGCCAATCAGAGACGAAATTTGACTTTCAGTTTGGGGAGGGGAGAGAAGAAAAATTTGCCGGTTTTTTCAATCGAAATATTTTTTAATTGAAAAAATAATAATAATAAACAAACAAACGTTCTTAAAAAATGAAAAATTCAAATGAACAGTTTCAAAATTTGCCGACTGCCAAATTATGGGGGGTGGGGGTATCAAACCCCCGCACCCTCTAGAGTTTCGTCCCCAGCGGCAATCCGTTTCAAATTTTCCTAGATGTACCAAAACATCCTGCAAAGTTCACAGATGTCGAAAAATACAACTTTGAATATGACAGTCCGTATCAAGAGCAAGCGAAGGGTTGATTTTGAAAAACTGATAAGTCCGAAAATGAAGCTCCGCAAGGTCATACATTTAAAAACGATGGACTATCATTACGTGAGCTGTAGTAATAACGCGCACAGAAACGTAAACAAGATCGACGCGACTTATGGTACCTTTTCCGAACACCAGTCAGTAGATCGTAATTCGTTTGTAAACTGAAATATCACGTTAGACGAATACTTTCTACAGTACTATACCCTGCGATCCTCAGCAGCGGAAGGCGAAATGGGGGCTCGGGCCGGCCTCGAAGCGTCCCTCCGGCCAATGATGCGATACTCGAAAGGATGGTTTCCGGGGCCGGAGAAACGGTGTCTCATAGGCCATATACATCCCACCACGCCATACCCCTGTGGCCAGGTGTGTCTAGAAGCAGTTTCCGTTGAAATCCAAAAAACGGAGCTTTTCCCGCTTGAAAACACATTTTGTGATTTAAGGCAAAATCCATTTTTCCGTCATATGGTACCTTTTCATAGAGCGCGCCTCGCATATTTCGAAGCAAATTGATTCTAGGATTAGACAGTTAGGAAAATTCCTTTAGAAACCCCTACCGAGAATAAGATGTATTCGTCAGTTGACTGCCAGTAGCCAAACTATCCAACGTATGCATGGGCGTCGCTTGGGGGAGGGATAGACGGGTAATACTTACCCCACCATTTTCGAGGGGTGGGGGTTGGGTAGAAATGATCAAAACTACCCCACCCCAATTTTTCGAGGCGTGAGGGTGGGATAGAAATGATCAAAACTTACCCCCCTTCAAATTCAAAGGCCAATAATTATAATTTATACTTGTAGTTATAAAAAATTTGTAAACGAATTAATGCCATGTGATACCGCATTTAGTAGTACCGTTCCATACACTTAACTCGCAATACACATACACAGGGTGCCTAAAAAAATCGAAATCTGAAAATAAATGAACTCAATGCACTAAAATAATAAACTAAAGCTAAATACACTTCTTCGTCTAAAATACTACATTTTCATGGGGGCAAAAACTAATTTTATTGCATAAGGTAGATGAGCCCAATAAGGCCCGGATCCCCAATATAAGGCCCAATGTACCGATCTTGACTGCTATGCTTTAGACTGCATTAAAACGCACAGCAAAGTTGTTCCTTCATGATATGGCAACACTGTCCAATTGTTTTTATCAAGATATCAGTCCACTGGTGCGAGATATGCAGGTTGATAATTTTCCAATAACGTTAAACGGGCTCCGATATGTTGTTTGGGTAACTTTGAGAATTTAGGAGTATTATGTTAGTCAAATGGAATTTATCCAGAAATCAAACATTGGATAGTTGTTGTAGTGGTAGATGGTTAACGATCGACGCCAGAAGAGTGAAATTTGGGAAATTTGGATCCGAGGTATGTGATACTCACGAAAAATAGTGTTATGTAACCTAATAAGGCCCAGCCTGGTAAGATCATTGGATATCATTTCAGTTATAACTTACTCATAAATTTCTATTTGAACCACGCTCAACTTTTTATTTACCGAATTTCAGGTCAGGCTTATTAGGTTATAGGCCAAGCCTTCTTTGGTGCGCTGGCCTTATCAAGTTCTGAAAAAAGGTATTTTTATTAGAAAGTCTGAGGAGCGTGGAGCAGTATAAAAAAATTTCAAGCTAGCCAATTTTTAAATATTTTAGTCGACGACTGTAACACAAAAATGGGAAAACATGAAATCACTCACATGAAAGTCTGGAGAGCCAAGACCTTAAATTAGGGCCTTATTGAGCTCACCTACCTTGATACGCGCATGGTGATCACGTCTCACACGACTCACATGAGCATGCAGAGGTGCTTAGCCAATCAGATTGGCTAAAACTAATTTTTTTTATTAATTGGCTTCGGCTAACGGCTAATGGCTACAGGACGCTGATTGGCTAGCTAACGGCTAAAGACTAATCTACATTTTCGGTAAAAATAAAATAGGTGAAGTGGTAACTTGGTTCCAGTTCTTTTTCTTTCCCCCAATTCTGAGTCTGAGTTTGACCGAGTTTGCAGTTTCTATCCAAAAAACGAAAATCCATCGAAAAGGAATAGGAAAGAAATTCAGTTTGAATGTAGTCAAAAGGGAAAAGGCAAGAAATTAGCAAAATGAAATCAGCCGTTAGCTTCCGAGTTTTCATTGGCTTATGGCTAGCTAATGGCTAAAAAATTTTCAATCGGCTAGCTAACGGCTGGCTAAAAATCTCCCAAAAACTGCAAGCTAACGGCTAACAGCTAATAGCTAATGGCTAGCTAAGCACCTCTGGACTCTAGTAAGCTGATATTTCGATTAATCGTCATTATCAGGGCTGCCATTTTTATGCACAAAAAATAGCGAAATATGCGCATATTTCATGCACTGAGTTCAGTCTAAATAATATACCGAAAATAAGCGCCAAAACTGTAAAATATGCGTAAATATGCAAATACAATATGGGTATATCATTTCAAAGGAATAATTAAGTTGGATACACTGAAACAATTTTGATCAGATTTTAAAATGATCCAAAAAAGTATCTCCTTTAAAGTCCAATCTTCTTTTAATAGGAGATGCACCCAGAAGATAATGCACCTATTCGTAATTTCTTGATGATTAATGAACGTGATGAGGGCAAGAGAAGAGTTATCTCACGTGCAAAAGAACATATTTTTCTACAAGCTTTTCTACTAATTCATTAACCATTAAAGCCTCCTTTTTTTTTGGGGGGGGGGGAGGGGAGGTTGAAAAATAAGCAGAATTTATGGAAATATGTGGTAAATGCCAATATATGCGTGAAGTGCTGCTCACTTGACTCAGAATTCTGTGATTCGTGAAGATCTTTTGAAACTTTACCTATACGCTGTAGATAAAAATATGCATTCGCATAAAAATTGCAACCCTGGTCATTACAATAGAATTTTCCAATTCTCAATTCTGTGTTTTCTCCTTCAAGGTATAATTTGCTGATTTTTAAATTTTTAAATGATCATGACTGAAAATAAATGACTGGGTAAATGACTGTTAGACACTTTGATACAACACACTACACCCTCCCTCCCCCCCCCCCCAAAAAAAAAAGAAAAAAAGAAATCCACCAACGCCGATGAATGTAAGTCAACACTACTGAAAAAATTACACCCCCCCCCCCAAAAAAAAAAAAAAAAAATCCAGCGACGCCTCTGAACATATGCAAAATTTAGTGTCGAGTATTCTCGTTTCAAATAGTAATGAGGAAAGAAGAAAAAAAAAAACACTAAGTGACGATTTCAACGGAAACACCACTTCAGCCGGCGAGATAAGCTTGTCTACGGAACAGACATCGCACTGCGATACGTCGAAAAAAATGGAAGTCCTACAGAACCATTCACCTCCGGTTTTAGCATCCATGATAAGTTACACTTTATCACCAGTCAACGCATAACATGTAATACATATATACAACACACATACTTGAAATAATGAACTGTACATGTACGAATTAAAAACTACGAAGTACGTATATTGGAAACCGGATGCATGTAGCGGATTCGTTAACGCTCTTTGCGAGAATAATTACACGTAGGAGTGAATGGAGGGGGGAGGACAAACGTAATTATTCGTGAAATTAACGCTAAAATGTGCAAAAGTGTAGTAACCTGATATGCTTTTGACCTATATCGAGTAGATACGCGATTTAAATAACTTAACCATTGTTGTACACACACAAGTAAATGCGCACCCAATACGAAAAAGTCAGTATGTTCGTTCGTCAGAAATAAGCACGAAATAACACTGAAACAAAAAAACAATAGCTTCGACGTGGTTCGTCCGTGGGTGGGAAAACAGAATATTGAAAAACGAGTGAGAGAGACGTGAACATTGCAAGCTGTTCGTTCTCATGCTTGCATCTAGAAAATCTACATACAAGCCACAAGGACCACCAAACAGAGATATACAGACAGGAAACGTATTCACATGGTGGCATTGGCGTCTGTAAAATGTTTACGAAGGCGGTCTAATCAGTGGGGAAACAAACGAGTCGTATGACTATACGAGCATTCCAAAGTTCAGGCTCTAGCTGAAAGCTGGCTGCGAAAATCTGACTGAAAATGACATCTAGTGTGAGCTGGTTTGGAATATCAAGAAACACAGTTTTCTGCTCTTCTAATTCCTCACTGACTCGTGCATTCGCGGTCAGCGGTGAAATGGGTGCACAACGTCTCGTACCGAGTGGCACAGCTAAGGGGAGTCTGGAACCTCCCACGTCAAATAGTGGTTTTTCCAATCTTAGTACCCCGCCTAACCGCCTCCCCCTAATCGAAATCAGACCCTTCGAATACTAGGCTGGCTACGCCACTGCTCACACCAGAATGGTAAGATTCGTGATTCGTATACATGTAAAGTGTGAACTTTAACAAATCATAATCGATTGCAGTAAAATACTGAATCGATTCAAAAAGTCGAGAGTCCCGTAGGATTGCAGTACAGCTGTCTGCTCTCGGAAGATAATCGAAATTATTCAATTCCGGCTTTTATCAGTTGAAGCGCGCTCGACCATCTGCGAGTATCACCGCGACAACCAACGACTAAGATATTCGGCAGAACGAATATATCTTACATCTCCCCTCCTCGTTAGAGGAAACGGGGGTGAAACGCTTTCCGAATTACGGTCTATGCGAATTTTCCGGCTTACAGTCTGTACGAATTTTCCGGTTTATGGTCTAAGCATATTAGCCCTTCCGATTTACGGTCTTTCGCTCTCCGATTTACGGTCTTTCGCTTTCCGGTTTACGGTCTATGCGTCTTCCACAGGACCACTCTGTTATTTTGAATCGATTTGTAAAGTGTAAACTTTAACAAATCATAATCGATTGCAGTAAAATACTGAATCGATTCAAAAAGTCGAGAGTCCCGTAGGATTGCAGTACAGCTGTCTGCTCTCGGAAGATAATCGAAATTATTCAATTCCGGCTTTTATCAGTTGGAGCGCGCTCGACCATCTGCGAGTATCACCGCGACAACCAACGACTAAGATATTCGGCAGAACGAATATCTTACATACATTCGTATATTTTGCGTGGCTTTTCAGCCACCTTTACGCCTCCATGTAATAGACTCGCTAGTTCGGTTCCCAAAAGCCAGAATCAACTGGATTCGCCTCTATAATACTTTCTGTCTCTCCAAGTAAGGTAGCAGAAGCCCATAAATTCCAAGCCTGGAGCCCAGGAGCTTCTCACATGGCCTCATCATAGACTCACTTCACAGAAAATCACGAACCTGTTACCTGTCGTATCACGTGTCACCTTCCCATATTACACGAAAAAGCCGTGTGGGTTTTCTTCAGAACTGCCACAGTTCATTATGGCGATATGTATGCGCAAACTAATCGATACGTCGGTAGGGGAACGAAGCACCAATGGATGATTCAGTTGTTACAGAAGCCTTGTTGCATAAAAAAACGCTAAATTTTCGATAATGTCTGCGCATTTAGGTGGCTTTACGAATATACGCGACAGTCGCTAACCTCGACGTGCCAACCATACCGAAAATACTCGAAATCGCAAAATCGCACATGTACGAATTCCCATTTGTAAAAGACAAGTGTTCTACAATACCTCATATAAAGTATCGCACCTCGTGTCTGGGTACAGGTGACATTCATGTCAAATGATGACGATGATGAAAGCCTGGCTCCTATCTTCGCTCAGTCGTTATTTTAGAATAACATTATTAAGAACAAGTCGTAGGAAGAGAACTACCACATGTCGATAGGTCAAGTGACATCGCGGCACGTTAATTGAGAATGTCAACTGCACTAAACAACTGGCAACGCGATTATGATTGATTAGGTCGAACATTTAATTGAGTAAGCTTCCTACTGCAGACAACATTGCGTAAGGAAAAAGACAGATTCGAAACTTGAAAGCATTGGCGTAGGGAAAGACAGGGACAACAGACACTATAAGAAGCATATTGTGGTTTGTGCGGTTGACAGTAGCGTATATTCTTCAACTGAGGATACTCTTGAAGACAGTAAAAATACGCTACATCTTCTGAGCTTTGGATGAAAATGTATCAACAGGCTACACAGATTGCTCATTAAAAAGTGCTGAACAGGACAATACAGCTTGTGATAAACATAATTCAACTTTAGACAGTCACTGGCACAACAGGCCACCAACGCTGTGATGTCAAAAGGGTTTTCAATAGAGGTTTATACTTGTATTACTGTTGACTCTCATTTCAATTCTGAATGAAGTTGCGTGCATCAGGAATCGACAACGCGAGAATATACTCAAGGTCATGTTTACAATTCTACAACAAAATCTTCAATAAAGGGCTATATCGCAGTTCAGCGCTATTTAAATCCTGAATTATAAGTATCAGTCATTAGAAGCTTACTATGTGAGAATGAACTTAAATGAGGCTCACAACTCTACACAATAACGAAAGCAGCAGTGTAAAGAAAGAACACCATAAAAAGCACAACTGAGCCTTTCAATCAGAAATTTTTGACTCATGCCGCTATTGGTAATGAACTCAATCCTCAGAGTTGGGCTAGTAATGGCTCCCATTAGCAATTGGCCAACGCAGGCATTGTGCTCCTCTAAAATGGTCAGAACGAGCATAGTACTGGCTTCATTGCTGGATCAGCAGTTTGTGCAGGTTCAGTCTCCAAAAATCAGCATAGGTAGTCAAGCTTCAGCCTAATAGTAGCACACTATGTGCCTAATACAACCTCCCGGGAGACACTCAGCATTTGGCAAACCTACATTCGTATATTTTGCGTGGCTTTTCAGCCACCTTTACGCCTCCATGTAATCGACTCGCTAGTTCGGTTCCCAAAAGCCAGAATCAACTGGATTCGCCTCTATAATACTTTCTGTCTCTCCAAGTAAGGTAGCAGAAGCCCATAAATTCCAAGCCTGGAGCCCAGGAGCTTCTCACATGGCCTCATCATAGACTCACTTCACAGAAAATCACGAACCTGTTACCTGTCGTATCACGTGTCACCTTCCCATATTACACGAAAAAGCCGTGTGAGTTTTCTTCAGAACTGCCACAGTTCATTATGGCGATATGTATGCGCAAACTAATCGATACGTCGGTAGGGGAACGAAGCACCAATGGGTGATTCAGTTGTTACAGAAGCCTTGTTGCATAAAAAAAACGCTAAATTTTCGATAATGTCTGCGCATTTAGGTGGCTTTACGAATTTACGATACGCGTCATTACAGTCGCTAACCTCGACGTGCCAACCATACCGAAAATACTCGAAATCGCAAAATCGCACATGTACGAATTCCCATTTGTAAAGACAAGTGTTCTACAATACCTCATATAAAGTATCGCACCTCGTGTCTGGGTACAGGTGACATTTATGTCAAATGATGACGATGATGAAAGCCTGGCTCCTATCTTCGCTCAGTCGTTATTTTAGAATAACATTATTAAGAACAAGTCGTAGGAAGAGAACTACCACATATGTCGATAGGTCAAGTGACATCGCGGCACGTTAATTGAGAATGTCAACTGCACTAAACAACTGGCAACGCGATTATGATTGATTAGGTCGAACATTTAATTGAGTAAGCTTCCTACTGCAGACAACATTGCGTAAGGAAAAAGACAGATTCGAAACTTGAAAGCATTGGCGTAGGGAAAGACAGGGACAACAGACACTATAAGAAGCATATTGTGGTTTGTGCGGTTGACAGTAGCGTATATTCTTCAACTGAGGATACTCTTGAAGTCAGTAAAATACGCTACATCTTCTGAGCTTTGGATGAAAATGTATCAACAGGCTACACAGATTGCTCATTAAAAAGTGCTGAACAGGACAATACAGCTTGTGATAAACATAATTCAACTTTAGACAGTCACTGGCACAACAGGCCACCAACGCTGTGATGTCAAAAGGGTTTTCAATAGAGGTTTATACTCGTATTACTGTTGACTCTCATTTCAATTCTGAATGAAGTTGCGTGCATCAGGAATCGACAACGCGAGAATATACTCAAGGTCATGTTTACAATTCTACAACAAAATCTTCAATAAAGGGCTATATCGCAGTTCAGCGCTATTTAAATCCTGAATTATAAGTATCAGTCATTAGAAGCTTACTATGTGGGAATGAACTCAAATGAGGCCCACAACTCTACACAATAACGAAAGCATCAGTGTAAAGAAAGAACACCATAAAAAGCACAACTGAGCCTTTCAATCAGAAATTTTTGACTCATGCCGCTATTGGTAGTGAGCTCAATCCTCAGAGTTGGGCTAGTAATGGCTCCCATTAGCAATTGGCCAACGCAGGCATTGTGTTCCTCTAAAATGGTCAGAACAAGCATAGTACTGGCTTCATTGCTGGATCAGCAGTTTGTGCAGGTTCAGTCTCCAAAAATCAGCATAGGTAGTCAAGCTTCAGCCTAGTAGTAGCACACTATGTGCCTAATACAACCTCCCGGGAGACACTCAGCATTTGGCAAACTTGCGCAAAGCACTGGCTAAAGAATGGTGTACCACAAGCTCCTAGGGATGGGACAACCACTAATTTGTGGACGTGTGCCAAGTGTTAACTGAACAATGTTACAGTAAGGGTTCGCATTTAAGCACAATCAAAATCGGCTTCTGCCAAGGCATTACCTGGATAATGGGGTATGAACGGTACTATATGTTTTCTCTTGTTGTCCAGAATACAGACCATCGGCATTCACATTCATTGATTCATTTCAGTTAGGATTTTGCAAATATTTGCAGGTGCTTCCACTACACTAAATGCCAACCACCATCGTTGTTCCATAGATAATCTCTGTGTTAGCACCGTATCAGTAATATAAGACAGCACTGGAGTTAAGACGGCTCTGAGGGGAGGTATAACGGACAGCCATTTTGATTGCAAGAAAAGTAAACAAACGCGTGTTGATTCGAGAAATTATGAAGACGCGTTTGTGTACTTTTCTTGCAATCAAAATGGCTGTCCGTTATACCTCCCCTTAGAGCCGCCTTACTGGAGTCAGCCAGCACAGTAAGCAAACTGTTAACCAACATATATTTCACCAATAACCCGCAAAACCAATTTTTTTACTTTAGCCGGCTGCTGCAACGCATATGATTGACTGAAAGACTTGGATACTACGTTGGATGGTTCCAAGATACAAACAGCTAAAATCCGTATTAGACCAACACTGGCTATCAGAACTGCACTGATGTTATTACACTCCAGGCAGTGCCATTATCTTAGTTGTGAATATATTCCTTGGTCTTGGCAAGTTCTTGGGTAACACGTGACTGGTTAAGAGTTTGCTTACATTGGCTGATACCAGCGTACCGTGTACGACCAATCTGTAAACCAGTTCAAGCCGGTATTAGATCAACATTGATTGATGGTATCCCAACAGTGTTATTATTACAGACATACATCATCACCACTACAGCGGGGCAAATTAGTACTGAGCCAGTACTTTCAGGCAGAGCAACATCTCTGCTATTTTATTAAAGGCTAGTACTAGGGCGTCTCTCTTGTCCAATAAATCTTCGAAATTTGACCCGGCCACCTACTGAGGTTTCTCCTAATATAAAAGTAACGTCATCAGTAAATTTTCAGAAATTTTGAATAATTTTAAGACGCCTCCGGGTCTTCAAAAGTTCAATATGAGATTTACATAAGAATCTGTCAATTTGTCAGCAAACAATTCATCGCCTACAATTATCATTATAGATGAAGATGAGGAGAGTTTGGGCGCTATCGAACATCAAACACCTTTGTTCACAGTTTCGGCCGCCCCCCCCCCCCGCCGATATTTGTCTCCGTCAAAATTACTCAAGTATAACGATTTTTGCAGCTTTGAAAGCTAATTATGAGGAAACGGTAAGTGGAGGGGCCATTTAAAGCGCATATTCGAGATTAAGCGTGAAATACCAGACCAGGAAGATTGCTTGCTGTAGTTTTGTGTAATCTTTATTGTTTAAAAATTCGAGTTTTTTAATGCCCTTATTTCAAAAACTGACCCGGAATTCAATTTTGAAATCGGGAACGACTTTTTAATCGCTCAGAATACTTTTAGGACATGTTTGTTGAAAAGGTAATTTCCAAATATAATAGCGTACCTATGTCACCATACTGACTATGAGTAGTGCGCCAGTACTAGACAGTACTTTTGACACAATACCGCATCCACATTAGAATTCTGTCTGAACAAAGGCTATTATAATGCAGCTGGATATAATGGTTAATGTAGGTATATTTCTAAAAATTTATATGAGCACTTTATAAAGAAAATAAAGAAGGAAAAACAAGCTACCTCGCAGACAGCGAGGTAGTAAGAGGGTGTTTGCCATGTTCTAGGTTGAAGGTTGTTATCTGCTTATTTATGGCTTATGGGAGTTTTACTACATTCATTGACTATAGCTAATAAGTTAAAGTCAATAAAATGAGCTTTTCGCTAGCTTCATTTTTAATTCTAACTTCCTAAACTGGTATTGATAAAACAAAACCAAATCTGAAATGTTGAGGCTTTGAACTTTGAAGCTAATATTCAGACACAGTACCAAAATATACGCCGGAATGAGAATCTTTTATTTTCATCTTTCCAAGTTGCATTCCTAACTAAGAGGGAAAATATTCATAACTAGGGCTGTCAAAAATATCAATATGCCTAAAAACAGGTGAAATATGCGCATATTTTATGCTTTTTCTGTCGCTAAATATGCCGAAATACCGTATTTCCCGTTTACAGCAATGTTATTTCGTTATTTCTGGCTGTAATAAGGTAATAACTCAAAAACTCAACATTTCATTAGGAAATGCACA
Organism: Acanthococcus lagerstroemiae; assembly: GCA_031841125.1. Lineage (NCBI taxonomy): Eukaryota > Metazoa > Arthropoda > Insecta > Hemiptera > Eriococcidae > Acanthococcus > Acanthococcus lagerstroemiae. Next base: position 26,945,857 of record CM063113.1, on the reverse strand, counting down.
TTAGCGCTCCTACATTTTGTTTCGCATCCCAATAGATGGTAGCAGTTGACGGAGAACGAAACTGAACTAAAACTGAACTATGATCTGTGAACAATTCAGTCGTATTTAAAGAAAATTTTCGATTGTAATAGGGTGCTTGCAGCGCTGCGCACGTGCAAACACCCTAAAAACAGTTCTATACAATGTCTGCGCCTAGATTCAGTTTACATGGTGTCCAGTTACTTTCTAAAATGAAATTCCCTGCCTTCCCCCAACTTTTCCGGACACGTTTCAGAGCGGTCCAAAATGAATTTTCAAAAAATACTAGCTTCTCTTTCGGTTTTTATTGCAGGACGACACATGAAAGTACACTTTTGGAAACTCTCTTACATGCATTATGCTTTTTTCAGATATATTTCCGAAAATCCCTGACTTTTCCAGAACTAGGCACCCTGATTTAATTACCGCACCTGGAAACAACCGAATATGGATATCCGCCATCTTGAGTCCAACCGCGCCCGTCGATGCCGAATCAAACTATGCGGAGCTAGAGAAGCGTACCGGGTAGTCAATTCGGCATCGACGGGCGCGGTTAGACTCAAGATGGCGAATGTCCATACTCGGCTGTTTCCAGATGCTCTAATTTAACAAGGCCTCAATCATCATAAGTAGGGATGGGATTCTTATGTTTTACTTTTTTTTTTTTTTTTTTTTTTTTTTTTTTTTGGTTGACTGCCGGTAGGAATATTTACAATATCTTTGCGAATCATAAAATTCCGAGTAAAATGAGCCCGATTTGTATGAGCATATTTTTACATATTTTTCGTAAAAAGCATAAATTTGCATAATTTTGGTGTTTTTACCCGTTTTTTGACATATTTTGAGCATATTCTACCCTTTTTTCCATTTTTCGCAAAATACTCGAAAAAAAAATTGAAAAATTGACTTTTTGCCGAAACCTGCTCCTGTGAGGAGAAAAAATCGATATTTCTTTCTGTGATTTTTTATTCGCCATTATTCCTCTAGATGGCGACTGTTTTCAACATTTTTTTTCTACCTTTCTCGAATAAATTAATGAAGTTTTCGTTTTGATGTTGTCGTATCATTGTTCTCCTTCAAAAACCCTGAATTTTGATACCCATATTTCCCCCTTTTATCGAACATATTTTGGTATATTGTCGGACTTCTAGGAATATTTTTGACATATTTCAAGCCACGAAAAACATAAATTATGCGCATAAAACACGATCCCATCCCGAATCATGAGAGATCAGACGCGAAAAATTGTTAGTGCACCTCACATTCATATGATTTATGATCTTCAGAGGTCGACTACGAAGAAGGTGGTAAGAACGATAGGTTCCTCCACTGTTTTGAAATCTTATACAAATACCTAAGCACATCGCAAATTTCACACTTAAAAACTTCTGAATTTGAATGAAAATAATCTGGATGTACACAAATGTGAGCTCTGCGGCCTACACCAACAATAGCCAAATTGAAACGGAAGTACAGACGCAGAATCAAAGGGTCAAAATCTCCCCAGTTCACTGTCTCTACTTATACAGTCTGATGAGTTTCTTCCCCAGGATTCGGAATGAGTCTTTCTACCTAACATAAATTCTTCGAGAAATGTGAATGAGCCTTAATCTGTCATATCTCAATATCATCTTAATGAAACTTGATAGCGATCCATCGACATGAAAGCTGTTGAAATTCATATATTTATGCAGAATTTTACAAGGGTAGAGGTGAATCAATCACTCATACATATTTCAATTTATTCGTATTTTTTTCTGTTTTGGACCTAAGCGGGTGAGGTTCGCCCTATATGCTTCCGGCTATGTCTGGGGCTTAGGTTATAAGATTCGGGCAGTTTCAATTTTTCCTCAAGATAGCGCCTGCTGTTGGGCTGTGCGGTTGTTAATACCAGATTACGAGCACCAGCAACCAGTCTCGGAGGAATGCACGCTGTGAGATCGACTACGACAAGTTAACCAAGTTTGGGGTCGCGAGAAGATCTTCATATGCTCGAATGATGACCTCCACAGAAGGGCAGATTGACTATGTCAGCTATAGGGAAAGGTTATTTAGAAGGTCGGGTGCGTTTCATACAGAAATCTTCAAATATGGAGCAGATGTAGCTGCAAAAAAGGAGAAGGTGAAGAACACAGGACAGAGGAATTACCAAAATGAGAAACTGGATAGGAGCCATGGCATTCTTCCACATACTCCCCACGCGATATTGTCATAGCTGGTGAAATGTTGTGATCCACACAAAATCTAACCTCATGTAATATCCGTATTTTACGCTGAGAAGGAAAACCATAGTGCCCAAGTTATCTAGGCAGCGACTGCTCGTGTTCACTCGAGAAACAGAGAGCCCAGCTGTCCCGAATTGTTTTGAGCCTTCATCACCAGTCAGCATCTAAGGTCAGAAATTGCACTCATCCAAGACCAACTGTCGAGTAGCACGTGCTGTTGTGCCCTAAAGCAGTGCCCGACGAGTCGGCTCCTCGAATCGTCTCTTGTCCGAGGGTAACTGGTTGCACGATCCAAGACCAACTGCCGAGTGGCGCGTGCTGTCGTGCCCTAGTGCAGTGCCTGACGAGTCGGCTCCTCGACTCGTCTGTGTTGTATCGTGTCTGTTGTGGGTAACTGGTTGCGCGCGCCAACGAAAACCAAAACTAATTATTGGTTCTTTGGCAGCCACGCGGGTTCTGCCGCGACCTGCACTCGTCATACAAGCGTAATTGGCAAATCGAGTGTCCAGCACGGCCACTGACAAGACGCCGGAAAATCGCACACAATTGCAGGTCGGTGAGCGTGTTAATCATCGTAAATTCGAACCAACGACCGTAATTATCGCGATCGCAACTTGTTAACGCGAACGTGTTAATCGAAGGTCGATCTCCGGCATCGACGCTGCCACTCACCTGAAGCGCCGGCGGAAGTGCAGACGCCCGCACTACCGGCGCTTTCGAGCCGCTGGACCAGATGTTCGTGTTCGGAGGCATAAGAAGCGACGCCAACATCCTCAGACTGGCATTGCGTCGTTACGTAATCGTTCTCAATTCATTCAGCGGCGAATGATTAATCGTAAAAATGGATCCTGGTCGGGGGAGTGAAAGGTGTTTACACAGTACAGTTATCATCGTCGAAGACGTCCAAACAATGGACTCCGAATCTGGTAACATCGTGAACGTGAAGTGACGCTGACATGACGTGACGGTCGCTGTAACGCTGACATGCCCGAACTTGAAAGCGTGAGAAAATGGCCGCGAGATGTAAGGCTTCTGGTAACGCCTGATTCTCGGTCAAGGGCAGTCGAACGCCGTGAATCCGCGCAACGGCAACGTAGAAAACGGTAAAATTAAGAGCTTTTCAAACAGACAGCGGGGGTGGCAGTGCGATGTGATCTTTCCTCATCTACCGCGATCGGAATATGCCGAAATGGATCGTGCTCGAGTTGCTTTCCGAGATTTAATCCGATATATAGGGATAATGGACGTCCCAAATATAAAGAGAAATGGAGTGACCCAGTTTGGAACACAACCGTTTTTATTTCTCTCTCATGCAGTGTCGAATTTCAGCACTAACCACGTATCGAATTCCGCGGCTCGCTTTCAACATCGAGGTAGACCAGCCAGTAACTATAGGAACAGAGAGGGGTATGACTGGAAAGATCTCAAATTTTTCGATGGAAAAGAAAGATACGTGAAAAGCACGGATTAGATCGAGAACCAAAATTGGTTTACAAGCATTCGAAATAGAAGAAGAGTTGCTCTGTCAGCTCTGTGGCAGGGTGGTATCGTTGTGACGCAGATGAAAAAGCGAATGAACAGGTATCGGCCCTTCTGCAAATCATTCTAGCTCACAGAGTGACTATAGTACCACTCGAAGTGAATAGATAGCGTGAAATGCAATCGCTCACCAGCTCTTAAGAACGAAGCACTAACTCGCTGAACAAGTTATTACCAGTACATGAAAGACTGATGCAGTGTTGTGAGTGTCTTGTGGACCGCTTACTCAATGTGACACGTGGCCATTAACGATTCATGGACCCAAATATCTCAAGCATAAATAGGAAAATACTGTAATGCAACAAACTGCGAGAAAAGAAACGACAAATTTCTCCAATTACCTTACCCAATAAGTCGTGGGACATGATCGATTCGGTCGGTGATGTCTGGATACATACATGGCGTTCCAAGAACAAGAAGGTAAACACTACTTCAAAATAACTTCACAAATCTAGGAGATTCGAGGCCGAACTCTCGCTGGTATAATGGACAGCCATTTTGATTGCAAGAAAAGCACGTATACGATTTCTCATTTTCAACACGAGATTTGTTTATTTCTTGCAATCAAAATGGCTGTCCGTTATACCTCCCCTTAGAGCCGTCTTATCGCTGACACGCGCTAAATAAGCGTCAGCCCCTTGATTCATCGGTGTGTCCTGTCAACCTACGAGTTAGGCAAGGTTCCCTCTTAGGTTCTTGATATCTGCTGTCTTTTTCTTAATGTTGTTGCATCAGTCATCTCTGCTTACTTATACATCTACACATCTATCAATCCCACCGCTAATCAGTTTACATGTTCAGGTTACGTAGACTGAGAAAAATCGGGAAGACAACGCATCCGACATGTTACTTACCCTGCGGGGAAGAGGAGGTGGACGCTAGATTTTCAACATGGGGTGTTTTACTACAAAGGCCGTCAGAGATAATGCTAACTTCGGAAATGGAAGGAAAAAGTAGAAACCTCAGTGGCCTGTCGCGGAATTAGAAAGCTTTCCTAGTAAATTTAAATTTCTTCAAAGGAATTGGGAAAATACAACCACGAGACAAGATAATCTTCATAAGGTTATTTGCCAAGGGCAGTGGTGCAAATAGGAATCCGTTCTGGAGAAGAGAAGGGGGTTGTGAGACGCAGACAGACAGATACGAGACAAATGAACAGGTCAAACAGCGAATTCAACTAAATATATGATGAGAGATCTTAGCTGTTGCCTCCCCGATCCTGAATCTTAACTCTTGGTCCAGTTTTTTCAGCGAAGGGGTCATCTGCTTTACTTTCCATCTAGCTGGCTGTTTGCTCCTATGCCTCTTCATCTGGCTATTATAGTAGAAAATCTACCTTGCAACTGGTGAATAACCAGTTCGGCTATGTTTCTCGGTTTCAGCCGGAACTGCAGGAAGGGGGAGTGGGCGGTAAGACAACGTCTTTCTAGAAGAAAGATTTTCTCGCAGGAAAACCATCGTCTGACCGAATGTATGGAATACATCGTTCGGCTCATATGAGTTAAGATCGCTCCACCATCAAGGCTCGACCCTCCTTTGACAGTTGTAGAAATTGTATCTATATCTTCTTCTTCCTCATGAAGTATCATCTATTTCTTTCGCTTCTCAATCTCTTTGATACCAAGAGTAACAAACCAGCCCAGACAAACACCATCGAGCAGGTGAACAATGTAACTGGCAATCTTATTATTTAGAGTATCTTCGACGTAGATTCTTGGGACAAAGAAAAGTCATTGGGAAGAAAAAAAACACTAAGTCACGAGAGCATTTGGTTACATTCTAAGCACCAGATTAATAAAATAGGAACAGATGCTGTGCACTGCGCAGCATGTCTCGACACATTATGCCGGTACCCGCTACCTGGGTATTGTACTCGAATGGGGTCCGATCGTACCGCTGACCAGTCCGCATGTCTTTCTGGCAATGTGTCTCATGGATCTGCCACTGTGTGATTCATGAATCAGCGTGGCGCTTAACCAGTTCAGACAACGCTAGTTCGGGTAGCGTCATGTTTCTTTGCGATGCGAGATCGTGATTTCGGAGAGAAACAACAAATTATCAGCTTTTCTTCGACACGAAATATTTCTTGCTATGATATATGTAATATTAAATAAATAATGCCGACGTTTTAAAACATGTTCAAACATAAGAATACTCAAAGAAATCTTTATTTAAGGAGCAGTACCCCCCTCCCATTCTCAGTTTCTATGTCCATGTTTTGTCTCCAACGACAATATAGTAACAGATGTAACATTAAGAACACCAAAGAGTTGTTTTCAAATTAAGTTTTAAGTTTCATTTTTTTAGAATCAAAATGAAGCAGCAGACAGTCTGGAACCCGGAGGCCCGCGAAAATGTAACATCCTTGCAAGATACAGATTTTGACACCAAAATATTGAAACCTCTTTTCACTTTCATGAACTCTACTGTAGCGTCGTCATAGTAGGAAGTAACGATGGAAGTTGTGGTGCCGAAACCAGGGACACCGGACAAATTTATCACGCCGGTAAAATCCAGATTTCGGCACCAAAATATTGAGATGTAGTTTCTGTACGTTCCCGAATCTAGAACAGCACTGGAGGTGAGATGAAATGAAGTCTTAGATTAAAACGCCCGAGATTCAAATGGTAGCCTTTGGTTTTGAAGTTTAATTAAGTGATTGTGGGTACCAATTGCCTCTTTTGGCAAAACGTTGGAAGCAATGGTCGATTTAGGAGAAATGCGCTCAAAAACAGTTAACGAACTCCCCTCCTCCAGAAAAACTGTTCTCCTTTCCTCTCTTTAATTCTCAAATTTTTATTAATTTTTCAGGGAAGCCTTTCTGCCTGAGCGCCAAGCATAATAATGCTCATGTATGCTTCTTATGCGCATATTCCACACTACTTAAGACTGTGCTGAGCTCCTTCGAGACTTTTCTAATTAATATAACTTACTGAGACTCCGGCAGACAGGCGCATACACAGCGAGGGGAGAGATATAGGGGCCCGTGTCCCCGCGAAATATCAAAGAAAGCACTTTTTACACTCGAATTCGTTGAAAATTCAAAAAAAAAAATTCGCTAGCTCTGTTCGCGATCACGCTTTTAGAATTCAACATTTTTCACGTGCCCTCCCCGAAAGAAATTTCCAAATACGCGCCCACCGACTGACTTTTGTAAGGTTAAATTAACATGTTCAAAATCTCAAAGATTCTTCAACGCTGAGTCAAGATTCTTTAAAATGCTTCCAGAATATGTCCAGATGTTTTACGACTCTTTCAGACCGCCCGCCAACTAACTTTACGGAGCCTGAAACTTGTTCAAAACTCGTAAGATTTATTTTCTGCGCCTAGTTAAGACTCTTTTAAAACGCTTTTAGAATATATTTCAAATGTTTTAAGACTCTTTCAAACATACCTACTTAAGATTCCTTAAGAATATGTTGTTCATATTCGTTTGGGAGTCTCCAGTACGTCTTTCGAAGATACTTCAAGTAAGGCGTCTTTAAGGGGAGGTATACCGGACAGCCACTTTGACTGCAAAAAAAGTAAACAAACGCGCCTTGATAATTTTTCAGTATCAACACGCGTTTGTTTTACTTTTCTTGCAATTAAAATGGCTTTCCGTTATACCTCTCCTTAAAGCCGCCTTATTTCAGGTAGACTCGTTTAAAAGACTCCAAGACCGTTTAGACTTATTTTAGACTTTTCAAAACGTTTGAAGATTCTTCCGAACACAGGCTCGATACTAACAGAAATTGATAAAAATCTCCTTCGCGAGGAAAGAGTTTAAAGCAAGCAAGGTTTTTTCAATTTTTAGAAGAATTTCTCGAAAAAAAAATATTTTGGACGGTAATAGAGGGATTATCCCGTTCTCTCCTAAAAAGGGGTTGTATTCAGATATGTTCGAGGTAATACTTGTACAGACTTGTTTCAGATTCTTCAAGACTTGTTCAAGTCTCTTTGAAACTCTTACAGATTTATTTCGAACAAAAACACACTTCAAGACTCCTCAAACTTTTTTACTTAGACTAGGTTGAAACTTTTTAAGATTATTTTCTACACTTATTTCCAGCTATTTACGATTCTTTTAGGAAAGTTCTATATTCTACAGGACTCTTTCAGAGTAGTTCAAGACTTCGTAAAAACTGTTGAAGATCCTCAAAAATCATTCGAGATATTTTCAGATTTACCTTCAAGAGTAAGTAGTTCAACACATACTACCAGATTTGTCTTTAAGACGATGTAAGACTATTCCTGATATTATTTCAGATTTCGTAAGTATCTTCTGGACGCTTTCATACTCGTTCAAGATTTTCTAAGGCCTATCAAAGGACTTCAGGTATTTCGAAACTTGATTAGGAAACTTTAAGACTCTTTCAGAGTAATTTTCGACTTTTCAAGACTTCTGAAGATTTCTAGAGAGGTTCAAGATAGGATTTTTCCATTGTCCCACATTCTTCAAGATTAGTTCAAGTTTTTTAAGGCTCTTTCACCCTCATTGATTTGATTATCAGAATGTTCAAAAATTTGTGGAATCAATTACCGATTTTTGTACCAATTCAAATTGAATCTATTTTAATTAATTTTATGAATTAAATCAAAAAAACTTTTTTTAGACCCGATGGAAACTTTTTAAAATTCTTCGACGTGTTTCAGACTTCACTAGTTAAGGACTTTTTATAATTTATTTAAAACCCTCAGTGCTCATTTCAAACACTTTCCGATCTTTTTTCAGGATTCGGTAAGACACACTTGTAGATTTGTATAAGGCTCCTTATGATTTTTACGAACTCAAACCAACTTATTGAAACTTTTTCGGACCAGTTCCAGGTTCAGGTCAAACGCAACCTAAGGCAAGTCATCAAAAAGCATGCCTAAGGTACTCGTTTCCTCCATTCTTTCCTTTACGCCTTTCATTTCTTCTTTTCTTCTGGTTGTTAGGACGCGTCCGTTCGAGCGTCCATGAGTATTTGCCTATCCTCCCTCTTTGTATACGTTCTGGGTTTTACGCTGGATTGAAGGGTGTTATGAACATCCTTTCCAAGGGCATTAACAAGTTCAAATTTCTCAGCGACAAGTGCTCAATTAAATTCAGAATTTGATAAACCGACAATATCTCTTCAAGTAAGTTGCATCCTTTCTGATTAACCGTCCATTTTAGGAAAACGAAGATACCATAACACGATCCACTAGACGAGTCGCTCGCAATCCATCACTCCAACGAATGAGTTACATAATGCTTGAATCCAAGAGCAAACTACTTTTCGATATTCTCAATGGTATGACCAGACCCCCCCCCCCCCCTTAAAAAACACAGAACCCACTCGGGTGTCCACTTTCAACACTGATGATTTATCATCACCGTCCACCTCGTCATTCTAGAAGATGCCAACGAGACATTTAAAAAGAGAGAGAGATGAAAGAGAGGGAGCAGGGAGGGAGTAAGAGAGAAACATAAAAATAAGCATCGCGAAAAAATCTACAAAACGCGATTAATTCTCGATGACCATAAACGTCCGTTCACTGCGATCGTGTAGGTGTTCTCGCATAGTCGAAGTCATTTCAACGAGATGAAATCGAAAAGATGTGTTCAATAAAAATTGAAGGCTAGACAAGCCGACCCCATAGATGAAGCGGCTATAGGCGTGAAAGTGACTATGCAGTATGCACTAACATGCATTATGCACCAAACAGCAAGCAGCAGGCTGCATGCGTCCGCGAATACAATTCTCCGTCCGATACCTGACCACCTGAAAGGTTAATAATACTCGCTCCACATTCACGAGGGGAAGAAAAAAGACAGTAGAAAGAATACGTAGAAAAAGAAGCAGAAAAAACCACCTGCTTTCAATCTGGTCCGGACAACTTTTACCTCATATAATGAAAACCTGTTAATCGTGGTAGAGACGACCACGAGTAAGTGATTCGTAAATCGTGCGCCTACCAAACAGAATCATTTAGGAATAATGTGATCGCCAACTTCGGATACAGTGATCGTGTTAGAAAATCGCCTATCACGAGGATTGAGCATTCTCAACAGGGATCTATACTTCCTCAAGTTTTTGCAAACCACGGATACAGTGACCACGCTAGAAAACCGCATTTCACGTGGACTGAGCAATCTCAAAAGGGACCTATACTTCACCGCCCCAATGTCCCAGGGTTCGAGACTTCGAGCAAAATCTGAATAGCAACTCGTACTTTAGGTAAATGAAAGTTCACTTACTGGCACTCGTTCATGATCTCCTCCTGCGACCGCACCTGAACCGGAGCCAGCTTTTCGACCGACTCCTGGTAATTGTGAAAGCATCTTGTGATCTTTTCGTCGAACGTGTTCACGAGGTCTTCCAGCGAGCCGGACACAGTCTCGGCGAAATTGTCACCCAGCACATTATTGTTGACCGTGTCCGAGACAGTTGGATCGATGATCTGCTCGGTGGTCATTCTGCTGTCCGAGAAGACGGATGCGTATTCGTTGTCCTCAAACGGGCAGTAGTCGTCTTCGTGCTGACCGTTGACGACCGCGGTGACGTTGGCGTTGGCCGCGGAGACCGCGTCGATCGTGTTCATGTTTTCGTGCACCTGTATTTCGCTTTTATTGTTCAAATTTTTCAGACGGAAATCAGCGCTCTGCCATTCGTCGGCCTCCTCGAACTGCGCCAGCGGGGCTTCGAATTTCAGTTCGGCCATTTTCGATAGCGTCTCCTTCATAGTACCATTTATTCGATCTGGAAAACAAGCGAGCATTAGCTGAAGAAGTTAGCAACAACTGAGATTGGATGGACTCTCAGTGTAAATCTAATGTGACTCAAGACTCTTGAGACTTGTCTTTAAAACTTGCGAAGATGCGTGTAAGATTCTTCCAGACTTCAAGCCTCCTACTCGTATGAGATTCTATAGAACTCCCCAAAACTTACTTCAACTCTGCAAAACTGCGCTCAAAATTCATGATCTTTTGGAGTTGTTCAAAATTCACTAAAACTCATTCAAGTCTCTTCCAGTCTTATTTACGACTCATTAAGGCCTGATTAGACTCGTTTCAGTCTCTTCACGACTTCCTTAAGATTCGTCAAAGATTCTTGCAGACTTAGTCGAAACTCCTTGGGGCAGTGCGAGACTATTTAAAACTCTTTGGCTGGTTCCAGACTCCATATAACTCCTGTACAAGAGCTCAAACTCTTCAAGTAGTCTTTTCCACATTCACTTCAATTTTTCAGGACTTTCAAAGGCCATTCCCAATTCTACAGATACTCAGGTTCTGCACTGTTCACCCATTCGAAGTTTCCAGAACTTTCCCCACCTCCGACCTTTAGGTTTTTATCTTGATTCCAATACAGCGAGAAAACCTTCCATAGATTTTAATTTGATAAATTATTTCAATAAAAACCACCATAAAAAAACATAAAGAGTTTATATTCTGAACGTGGGTAGGTATGATGAATGACTACACATGTTTTGGAGGAATAATTTCAAGACTAATTTCCACCAGAAAACAATGTGACATTAGATAGGTAGTTCAACTCTACACATCTACAGTCTATCTATATCAATATAGAAGTTAAGAAACTAAACAGATGAAAATTAAGAAAGAAAAAACAGACAAGAATGACCTCATTGTCACATGCTACTCCATTTTTAATGGTTTTGTTAATAGATTTACAATGAAAATATCTGCTCTCTTATGAAAGAAGAATATTAAGGCAGTAAGTTACCAGTAAGTAGATTTCTATAGTTTGACACTAAAGAAAACATGCAAAATATCAAAAATATAGTCGGTAGTAAATTTTACAGTAGATACTAGATAGGTCGTTGATTTGTCATCATTGTGTTATCAGTTAGTATTTGGTTTCTGAGTTGTGTTAGTTGCTTGTTAGCAAATCCTCGAGATATACTCGTAGATTCAAATATTGATTTGTTTATTCATCAAAGTAGTCAGGGAATCGCAAGTACGAGTATAACACATGCCCAGTACGCCATTCCAAGGAAGGTTACATTATTATTTCTGTACTTATGTTAGTTACTGGACTGTTAGTTGTTTGTTTCTAAAGCCCTATGGTATGATTCACTCACTGATTTGTGCATTCATTAACGTAGCAAGGCAATCGCAGGCATGAGGTAGACTGCGGGCGTCATGCCCGAGAAAGTCACGTGATCAGTTTGAACTAGAACATGGGACTTGGTTAGTTGTTTGTATTTAAGTCATGCAAATGAATCGCAACCATGATATACAACAAAGGTGCCAACGTGCCATTCCAGAGAATGCCATAAAGATGTTATCCAGATTCCAGAATAAGAATACAATCGATGGTTTCCAATGTAATTTTATCTAGAAGATAATATCACAAGTCTGAATAGATGTGTAACGTCAGTCCTCTTCATAAAAGTTACTTTTTCTACAACTGTGCCACAGTTCATCGAAATTATTACAGCAGACTATCATTCGTTTCACAGCGATTCAGTCCACAATCTCTACAGTCAATGAGCACTTCAGAAAGACATTCTACATCCAGCAATTCTTCAATCTGAAGTTTCCGCTTACTTATTTCTCAAGAAATTAATGCACAAACAGAAATTCAAAAATCCACAATTTTTCTTGAAAACGAAGTTAGTCGTATAAACTTACTCTTTGTTAAGGGATCGATTAACCAGCATAGAAAGTGAAAAAAAACAACCCTGCACTGAAGCACCTATTCTGTTATTACACTGAACAGACACAGAACTAATAAAGGTATGAATGAAACTTGTTAAAATCAATATCTACCGATTCTGGTGAAAAATAAATAAAACCTAAAAACATATGTAATTGGAATTGCGTGTTGGGAGTCGAATGCAAGGGATACCATTTTTGTCAATATTTCTGGGACATATGACTAATGTCAACTATCGAATGTTATTGTTTTTTCATACTAGTAATGAGATTTGTTTTTTGCTTGAAAAGACAAAGTTAGCGCCATACTTCAAAACAATTATGATGATTGCTGTCGTATAGGTCCTGTTTTTGCTGCCTGTATGTTCCATTTATGCGGGATATAGGATACAGTTGTAGTTCACAAGTTACAGAATAGAGTTCCACAGACTGTGAAGAGTGTGTGATATTTCTATAGGGTAATGTTTCCCAGAATGCTTGTTTTTTTGGGTAGACATTAGATTCTCTGCTGAAATGCAAGCCTCCCTTCCAAGTTCTACCACTAATATGAGATATATGTATAAATTATACATTTCCCATACTCGGCAGACTAGAATGTAAGAATTATTAAATCCTACATATTATGTATTATACATTTCTCACATTCAGCCGGCTCAGATTCCTGAATTAGTAAAGGATACAGAGTCTTAAAATGAGCCGCAAGTTCTGACTAAATACCTACCTACAAACCTACATATTAAAGGTAGATTATATTGACAATTAGCCGATTCAGATTCAAGAATCAGTAAGGACTAAGGAGCGTAGTCCTGGAATGGGTCGCGATTTCCAATTGGATAACTCAACCCCTACATAAAGTATTTCACACGTTTAGCCGGTTCAGATTCAAGAATTAGTAGTGGGGTGCAGTTTTGGAATGAGTCGCGAGTGTTGATTCGACACCTATAACCCTGCATTATACCAAATACACTGGACTACCAATACCGGAAACTCTATTTAAAATGCATTGAGCGTTTTTGGACTCAGCATCTAGCGTTCTAGCGGCAGAGTTTGTTACTGTGATAATATCTAGCACTGCGCTCACCAACACTAGATAGAGCGAAAACACACACAATGAATGAAATACATATAGTACCAAACCCTGCCACCAGCAGTTTCATAATTAGAGTTTCAGTATTTTGGTAGTCCAGCCTATTTGACTATACACGCCCCACATTTGGCCGGTTCAGATTCACAAATTGATTTAGAGATGGAGTCTTGGAAAGAGGCGCAATTGCTCATGAGATACCAAGGAACCTACATACTCGTATTATACACTGCCCATATTCAGCCGGCTGAGATTCAAGATTTGGTAACGGGTGTAATCTTGGAATGGGTCGCAATTTGCTGATAATGTACACCTGTTAAGCTATGAGTACCAATTACAGGTACATTGCTGACATTCAACCGGTTCAGATTTAAGAATCAGTATGAGGTTGTAGAGGGCAATTGCTGATTGAATGCTCACAAACCAACATATTACACACCAGGTGCTCATATTCAGCCAGTTTAGATTCAAGTATTAGTAGGAGGTGTAGTCTTGAGATGGGGTTGCAATGCTGATTAGATGCCTAAGAACCAGCATATTATACGTGTCCACATTCAGTCGATTCAGAGTTAAGAATTAGTAAAAGGATGTAATCTTAAGATGGATGATAATCACTGAGTAGATACCTACAAACCTATATATTATACCTACTCGCTCCACATTCAGCCGGCTCAGATTCAAAAATTAATAGGGGGAAGTGAAGCCTTGTTACGGGTTTAGATACCAACGAACTATACCTAATAATCTAATAATGGACTACATATTGATAGAGAACTGTGATTATTTCCATTCATATGCTTGGATGATTCGAATGTCTACCCCTTGAAAATAATTTTGGCATCAACAATGTCAAAATAGGGTTACCGAGCAAGGGGCATTTCATTGAGGATGTGTAACATATATACTCATCAACCGTTACTCATACGCCATTATCAAATCCAAAAGAGTCAGCTGTTTATTACCTCAAGGGTCTAAAAAGACTTCCAACTGGATTGGAGGTGTATCATTCTCATCAATTCTCTCGTAGCCTTTGAAAATGTGCTTGAACAAGCGAATTCTAGCAACTTTCAACCTGCAGCATCACATCCAACGAACAGCTCTAACTTGGAACTTTCAATAACCAGTACTACCTCTCATAATGCTTGTGTGTGTATCGCCGAGTAACCACTCCAACTACGACCATCCACCACACTCACCCTCCTTGAAGTTTCAACACAGACTCCTAACATTCTACCACCATTTTATTATCAAGGACGTAGGACGAAGGATAACAGTGAAAGTTACCTCTGGTTTTTACAACTTGTGTTCATAGACGACGACTGCAATGAGCATTTAACTCGAATTAACGTACTTTTCTTATCACCGAAAAAACCCGCGCGATATTATCACATCCTAAAAACCGAACATTTAGTTTCGACACGGTAATAAACCTGCACGAAAAACCTGTTTGAAAGACACCAACACTGCACAGAACGAACACACGGACGAGAACACAGCACGGATGATTCGTATTCGAGTCGACGGCGGCACACACGACTACAGCAATCCTCGACGCCACGAAAGTCGATAAGCGGAGTTGGACGCGCACGCGCACTACCGATTTAGCGTTGCTGACCCTACGTTATCATCGGTATTAAGTTACCCCTCCGACGGCTCCATACGCGCACAAGTTCTGTATTTTTATACGTCCCGTACACGCCGAAGGAAAGTGCAAGAAACACGGAGCTAGAGAGGAAAGCTTCGCAACACGCAATTATGCTGCATAGTGCACGCGTGTTTCCCTCTTCACTTCTCGCACACATTTCTTCTTCCACAGAGACATGTGTATGTATAAGAATATGAATACATCGTGTAAACCATAATTGACGTGGGAATTACGGCAGCCGATCAAACAGCTGATGTTGGGGATTCCAGAGCGCAGGAACTTTCACGTAGCTACGTCATAAGTCCGCGGCGCAGTTAGTATTTGCAATGGAGAACGGGATACTACCAAGACACCAAGAGTGCACCACATGATTTGAATCAATTGACCGATAATTCACGGTCAAAATCCTCTCAGGCCCAATGATTTCTGCTTCAAATCAATGCAATGATCGGTGGAAAGCGGTTATCGATATAATTTTCTGTTCAATTATCTGTATCTGCAGGGGCGGACAGGATGCCATAGACACCCTTGGGGATTTCTTTCCTGAAGCCCCTGTTCAATTGAAAAGCTACCGATTGCAAAATGGCGCGTCTTATGTAGTTTGAATGATCTAAATTTTCATCAAATCTAAACGTATTAACCAGAGATGAAATTTGACTTTACGTTCGAGGGGGAGGGGTGGAGAAGGAAAATCTGCCGACAATTTCTTTTTAAACTAACAATTCGCCGACAACATTTTTAAAAATTTGAAAATTTGACGATTCTTTATCAAATTATTTTTTAATGAAAAAAAAAAAAACCAACAAACAAACGTTCTTAGAAAATGAAAAATTCAAATGAACAGTTTCAAAATTTGCCAACTGCCTAATTATTGGGGGTGTTCCACCTCCCCCATAGGTCTCCCTCAACAGTCTCCCTCGACAGTCTCTCCCTCAACAGTCGCGCACGTGAGCATACTCTAGTCTGGGAGGGTAAGATGGAAAGATGTTAGATAGGCACTTGAGAGAAACACACAATTTCATCCTTTATACATTATTATAGTGGTCGTTATTTACTCTTGGTGATTTTTTTTTTGAATTTCCTCTGATTCGTCTCCTAAATTGATTCCAATAAAATAAAAATAAAAACCTACGCAGTTTCAGGTCGATCGGATTAGGGGAATCCGTGCCATAAGCTCCCTTTTATTCTTATGGGAAAAACACATGGAGTTTTGACTTTTGTTCCAGACTAAATTTCCCTCCTGGGTTATTACTCCAAAAATGTTGATATTTCAGGTATGTTTTTTCATGGAGGAAAGTAGAGGATATTTGAACTTTTTTTGATGGGAGTCGTTAAGAGGCGTTCTGTATAACATGTTGGTAATATTGGGCTGACAGTGAGGGGATTCTGTATTTTGGCAGGGCAATCAAAATGATGAATGCCATGCCGAAAGACAATAGCGAACAAAAAGTGCTCTGCCGTCGATTAGTAGGTTCCAAAACAAAAAATTATATGGAGAGTTGATAAAAGCATTCTAATCCATTAATTAGATGTAATTAGTTTTGGATGATGAACGTCTATCTTCGTATAAAGATAACCATGCCGAAAGACACTTTTTTTTAATTCTCAATTTTAGACAATAATACGTGAATGCACGAGTCTCGTCACAAAAAAAAACAAAAAAAAAACGGGATTTGATATGCGGACTGTATTGCTCTGATAAGAATATAAAATTTGACCATCCATTGCGATGAAAAATTATTGAAACTCCTGTTTTGTGATTGGTTGAAAAAGAGTCATGCCGATGGACAAAGAATCGAGAAACAATTTTCAAAGCTAGCCATACTGACTCCCACCTGTGAAGATGCCATTTTAATGTTACCTCGTGATTCCTTCATCCACTTAAAGTAGCACTACGTTGTCAGTTTGTTGAAATATACAGCTTGAAAATTTAGGAAAAAATAATAATATAAATTGTTGGAGGGACAGTCATGCCGAAGGACATTTTAGCGTATTTAGTCTAATTTTGGCCCATTAAAAGTGGATCAGATTTTCTTCTGAAATCTTGAAAAAGTAGAATTAGGTCATATCTATCAACGAAAAAAGAAAAAAGAAAAAAAGAAAAAAAAAAGCCCGATGCCCGTATCATTAATAGCTTGTGAGGTAACTGCTGGGGACTGAAATATCAACCTATATTTATCAGGACCAAAGCCCGTAAATTAAACAATAGAACATTTGCTATCGGATTCAGCTTGTGACATTGGAAAATGAGTCTTTTGCTTTCAACTTTTAGATTTTAATAAAATCTTCAACTTTCTCAAATATCAGGCTCTAGGTCGAACAGAGAATTCAGTAAAAACAGAATAGTCATTGAAATTCGAAATTCAACATTTGCTACCGACTTTCAGATTTTCGAGATGTCTTCCACATTTCAGCTTTGTTTCAATCTTTCAGATAACGTTCGATACTCAGCTGGAAACCTATGGCTTTTGACTAATTTATTAATCTCTGACAGGAGTCCAGGGTACTCTATTTTCAGGAACGAAATTTCAATTACTTTCAGTTTGGGGAGGTGGAGAAGAAAATTTTTCCGAGAAATATTTTTTGGAAACTAAAAAGTCGCCGACAAAATTTTTTAAAAATTAAAAATTTGCCGATTAATATTTTTTAATTGAGAAAAAAAAACAATCAATCAAACAAACAAACAAACAAACATACTTACATTCATAAAAAATGAAAAACTCAAATGAACAGTTTCTCAAAATTTGCAGACTGCCAAATTATCGAGGGGAGAAGGGTCACCCCCATAGTTTCACCCCTGGTACTAACCCTTATACAGCGCACATAGAATTTTACATAAATGGCACACATCGGCAAATTTCGCCGATCATTAAATTACAAAACCTATCCGACGTCTCTGAAGTAATGCTCGAAAGGGCAGATTCCAGGGCTCGGGTTGAGAGTAAAATTAGAAAAGGGAGATACCAATCTTCTTAGATTATGATAAAACAAGCATATAGAAACATAGTCTGAACTGGTTGAGGGGAATAATAATATTTTCAAGAGAATAAGTTATTACTACGATTATAGGCTAAAATAATAAGAAATTTGGTAAACATTTTAACATTAGCTATGAATTCTTCTTGGTGTAAACCTCCTATGGAACTCCAAAATGGGGTGATATTTTTTTTCATGAAAAACAAGACTCATTGACATAAACATCCAAACAAAATACACTATACAAACAAGTACAGAGATAAAAACACGTTTAAAAAATTTAGCATCTAAAAAAGACTCGAATTCCCCCCACCCTAAAATTTCCAAACATCGTACCATTAAAATTAAGGTTAGATCCAGCTGTATTTGTAACTTGCAAGGGATAATCAGTTAAGTGCCTTCGCATTCGTGTATATACCACTGTTTAGACACGCGTGAGGTGCGTGAAAACGCGCTATCGGCGAACTTTGCCAATGTGTTCTATTTGAGGGTTAAATTGAGGGGCCCATTTTTGAAGTGACCTCACTGCAAAATTTTCGTTTTGAGAGAAACAAGAAAAACGCTTTATAAGCAAAACAGTAAAGTAATGGAATTTTTCTAAATAGGTATTAATAAGTTCAATCTTCATGAAAAATTGGTCGTTTTGTTTTTGCAAAGTATGCCCCTAGCGCGGCAAGACAGCGTGTTGAAAACAAAAACTGACGCAGTTAGGTCACTTTGGAAGAACAAAAACAAAGAATAGTGCAGATAAATCGCTTTGAAAATGTATATGTGATAGAAATTCGGGTGAAAAATGCTTATATCGTTGCTTCAGACATGTGTATAACTATTGCTCAAATTATAGCTTTTGTAATAGAATGCTCATTTACTCATCAGTAATAACAGATAGACTACTTTTAGAAAGGAAATGAGCGCTGTTGGGTGATACCACACTGGTACTAATGTAGTTTATGGTCCCTGCTAACAGATAGCGCCACTAACTAAAAAAAATCAAACTTTTGCAGTTAGGTCACTTTGGAAGTGGGCTCCTCAATTCAATTTTTTTTTCTTCTTTTAATTACGTATTCGTAATTATAATTACACTACACAACACCATAAAAAACAATGGGAAGAGATTATATGATTTTACCTACATTTTGAATGCTGAATACGATGGCGTTAGCCGTTTTCTTCGAGAGCCTCTCGTTTTCAATATTTAAAATTAAAATGTTACCAAATTTTTCTCGTTTTATTCCTTTTTGTCGTCCACAAATAGCTACACTGATGTTGGTAACAATACTGAACGAGGATAGTTGTCTGATCAGCGGTATCATCTTAATGATACTAAAATTTGCATTTCAGATAGGAGATAAGGGAAAAAAATGAACTATAATCCAAAAATTGACATCGGCATTAAATTCCTCGTTGAAAATACTTATAAAATCATATGTTCTCATGTCATTGTTTTTTACAAAATCTCAAATTGTTGAGTAGTGTTATTAATGCAGCAAGCAAGAAACAAATTTTTCTTTTCATTTTTCAAATTAACGCGCAGAATTAGTACCAATAAAACAAATAAGAAAACATAATCAGTAATAAAGTAAAAGACTAAAGACTTAGATGACATATAAGTGAACAAAACATTTCTTTATAATAATGAAATTAAAATGACAATATTTTTACTTCAGTAGATGAATTTCCACCATCAATTTTCTCGTCAATATCTAATTTTTCCATTGAATCTGATTCAACGAACATAACCAATAATGCTGTCAACAATGATGGCCTAAGAGAGCTTCGATTGCAAGTTTTCAATAACTTTAATTCGGAAAAACGTCTTTCCAGTAAGCTTGAGTACGTGGCACGCGCATACTGAGCCGCCGGGACACTGAGACAGGTCCCGGGGGGTCCCAAGCCTAAAAGCCTCAAGGGCCCTAAGGTTGGGCTGGAAGAAGGCTCAAAATACTTGAATAATCAATTGCTAAGGGGGGCGGGCGACAGTCCAAATCACAAACGGGAGACAGCCAGACAATATATGGAAAAATAACTAAAAAATAGTTATCGAGAGACAAGCCAACAATATGGCGTTAAAATTCACGGTAATCGATTAAATAACCTCAGATCGTGCTGCTGAGCAATAGCCAAGAAGAATTGCAGACAATGGTAAACGATCTGATAGAAGCCAGTAAGAAAGCGGGTTTGTTAATTAACAAAGATAAGACCAAATATATGAGCAATCGGCCGTTAGGAGAAATACTCTGGGAAAAGTAAAACTTGAAAAAGTCGAAGCAGACACTCACTTGGGACAGATTATAGCATTCCACAAAAAAATTGATTTTAAAGAGATATATGAAAGTAAACAAAAGGCGTGAAAAGCTTTTACCGGTCTCTGAGAAGGATACTTAAAATCAAAATAAGTACCCCCTCCAAAATCAGGATATTGGAATCATGAGTAGTACCAATATTAACGTATGGCTCACAATCGTGGTCTCTGACAAAATTACAATATAAAAACCACAAGTTGCTCAAAGACAAATGGAAAGAAGCATCTTAAACATAAGAAGGAAGGATAGAATTAGAAACTCAGAGATCAGAGCGAAAACCCAGATCAAAGACATAACACAGGTAATCAGGAAATCAGAAATAATATATGCCGGAAAGCTGTCCCGAATGGGGAACGACAGGTGGTGTAAAATGGTGTCAGAATGGATGCCCCACGGTCACGCGCCAAGAGAGAGGAAGGCCAACCACTAGATGGCGACAGCGCGACAGGAGATGGAAAGTGAAATAAGAGTGCTGTGGACGAGGGCCGCAAATAATATCAAGGCATGGCCTTTGCTCGAAATACGGGAGATCGGTGAAGTGACTGTGACTCGGCGGTAGTCGATAAATAGCATTAACATAACACCTAATGTATATATAATTATGTCCAAAGTAAGTCATGTTACTCCACGAATAAAATGCTGTTTCAGTTCAATTCAATACTAATTCTAAGAAGTTGTCACAATTTATTATTTCAAACAGCCTAAATGCACTTTAAGTCCCTTCAACTTCTCGAAATGAGAGACCTTGTTTTCCTAAGAACATTATTATGTCGATAATTCTTCTTATAATTTTCCTTCTGCGGTCTACCTCCACTGAATGCTGCTTTTGTAAGTCTCTATTAATAAAGTATAAAGTCATCAAGGGATTTTCCAGAGGCGCACCGCAATGCAGCATTTGTAGCATTTACATGCTCCTTCGAATATTCATAGCTCTCCACAGTTGTGTGAATGTGTCTGGCATCACCAGATTTATAGCCCATCACGAAAGATGACTTCAAAATTCCAAAAACCATACAATTAGAAAAAATTTTGTGTTAAACTTTTCGACCGAGCAACGCGACGGTGTCGATGTGCAGTTTTTTTGTTTGTTTTTTTCCTTAACGTAAGAAGGTTTTGCATGTATTTGTAGTACCTACATTATTGACCTTTACACAAACCTAAACAGCCCGAGGGCCCTAAACCCACTCGAGGCCCTTGGGAATCCCCAAGTAGAAAAGCCCCCAGCCCGCTCCTGTGAATCTGTGATTCAAAACATCTGTGGAGATCCTTACAATCTTCGAATACAAATCACAAATAATCTTTCATTTTTTTTTTTGCATTAATTTAGTCATTTTGCACGAGAAAAAGAAGAACTGACAGTGGAAGAATCAAAAAGGACCATATGTTGGCTCATTAGGACGAACTTATCGTTCTTTTCAATTTATATAATTTCTTTTCCAAGCATTTACCGAGTCTTTGAATTTGTCTTACATTAAAAAAAAAAAAAAAAAAAAAAAAATCTTGATTCTGGTTAATCTACAATCGGTAATCGCCATTAAAAACCTAATCTAACAGAGCGATGATCGATTCACTAATGGATCATTTGTTCTTTATGTTGACAACAACAGAGCGCTATAGCTGCAGAGCAGGCGCAACGGACACTTTTTTAGGGGTAAACGAAAAATCGTCTCTCAAATTTTACAAACTTCAAAAATTAATAATTAAAATAAAACTTTTGGGTCTTCCTAATTTTTTCGACTGTTTCCAAAATGTCCCGCATTTTCTGCAAACACTGACAAAAAAGCAAGATTGGCCATATATGTTTCAGAAAACACGATCATTTTCAAGATTGTTCTCTCAGTAGAAATGTTGAGTATTCTAAGCATTTTCTTTTGCGACTGAGTCCTAGTGTTTTATATTTCATTTTTAGGCTTGTTTCCAAATGTTTTTTATTCTATGTTCTGGGTTTTTGACATTTGTCAGTTTCATTAATGACAACTTTTTCATTTTTTTTTTTTTTTAACTTTAATATTTTGTATCCGGAATCCTGTTGTTTTATATTTTAATTTCCGTTTTTATGAATCAGGAATATTATTTTTTTGAGTTATATATCAACTAATTTCTTTCATTTTTACTTATTTATTTATTTATTTACTTATTTAGTTACATACCTATATTTATATTTAAGCTACTACTTTTATTTTTATTTTAATATCGTTCCTGATTTTAAGTTTTTGTGCTCCATCTGTTCTGAGTTTAGACATTATTTTATTTTATATCAATTACACATTTTATATCCTACTAACTTGTATTTCTATCTGGTACTAATCTTTGTAAATCGTCTTTCAAACATCAATTATAGATACTTCTTTCATTTTTCAATTTCATTCATTCATTTCAACTAATATTTTTGAGTACATCCCGATACTATTATTTCACAAGATAATAAATGAGTTCTGATTCTTGGTTTGTCGACTGTCTTTTGCTATTCGACAGTTTTTCACTGTTCGGTTCTCAGTTATCAATAACAGGAATCAGAGAGGAACAATAAAAATTGAAACGTTATGAAAATTCATAAAACTACAACTGTACATGCGAATGCCCTGGAAAATTAATTCTAAATTACAGGGCAAATTCACATAGCAAATAAATCGATTATCGAAACCAATTAAGCAGAGAACAAAAAGAAAATACAGTGGAGGGCATGTGCCGGGATCATTCTCAATAAGCACGGGGATTTTCGAGATTATTCACTCGGTGAAAGTTCTAGGAGAATATTCTCTCTGTGGAAATTCTGAGAATATTCTCCACATCATCTTCTTAAGTTAATCGTTACTGTTTTGTACTTCACTTTCAATCATGTTCTCAATTTTTTGCACTTTATGGGTTTTTAATTCTGACATTATTTCATTTCAACGTTCTACTATGAGTACGTTTTCCATATTTTCATTTTTATATTTCGCAGGTATTGTTAACAGTGGTGTTTTTTTTCTTTCTTTCTTTTCATTTCTTCCGTTTCTTCCAGCCATTATTTCGTTGAATTGGTTACAGAATGCATTCGTGTTGTTAAATAGACCTTTCCATTTTTTAAAAAATTTTTTTTTTGTCCCTTCATTAGGGTAGGATTAGATCAAATTATTTATTAATTTTTCCACAGATTTTTTTTTTCATTATTCTTTGTTGATAGTCAAGAGTCAAGATGGGTGCTTTTTTGTCGACTCTCCTCGAGTAGTGTGGTTGCGTATAGTTACTTGTTATTTCATAGTACCGAGAAAAAGATAAAAATTGAATAAAAAAATTGTGTTCAATTTTCCTAGAGGGCAGTTTTTCATTTGCCCCCCTAAGACTGATGCGATTTGTTCCCTAAATACTGTTATTTGGTGTCATAAATTCGTGTTTCTAATTTTTATACATCAACGATAATATTATTTTTAGTTTCAATATCATCTACTTTTTCCATTTTTTATTTTTTTATTTCTTCATTTCAAGATTTTGTATATTTATAGTACGTTGATCCTCAATTGATATTTTTAAGCACATATTGGAATTAGCTTAATAAACGAATTCCGATTCTGGGTTTGTCCATTATCATTTGTCAGTCTTCAGGAATTACAACCAGAAACTGATCCTGAAATACTGAAATTAGTAATAATAAGATTTACCATTTCATAAACATGTATAAAATTACAACTGTGAATGGCTTAAAAAATTACGTCGGTCAAATCCAAATTATTATGAGTCTGTTTTCTAAACAGAATATTTTGAGCATTTCCCCCACTTCTGAGTTTAATTTTACGAAAGGGGGTCTCACTCTTTTACACCCTGCTCACCTTAATCCTGTTTGGCTATGAAGCACATGTGCAACAATAATCCAAATAAATAAAATAAAATAAAAAATCGAGCCATTTAATTGTTAAACGCTTTGATCACTGAAACAATCAAATGATCGATAACGTCGACATCCGAGCCATAAAAAGAAATGACAGGAATGGAAAAATGAAAAACTGAAAGAAATTATAGACGTTGTGGAAGCGACATGATGGAATTAATGAACTGAGAAATGGAAACAGAACTGATGATAGAAATAGAAATGCAAGAAATGAAAAATACGGTAGAATATGGAATGACAGAATTTATAGAAATGTTTACAATGGTGAATCCTCAGGAGCAGAGACAGAGGTCTGGGTTCAAACAATTAAGATTTCCATATTAGTTAGAGACGTGGAGACTTTCAATAAATATACTACTGAAGAAATTAGAATTTTCTGCTCACTCTGCTTGCAAGTTAGATTTTACCACGTTCAGTAAGAGGCTTCATAATTGTACGTTTAGAGTCAGAAGAAACACTTAAAGTGTAATGTATAGCTGATGAGGTGATGAGGAATAAAGAAAAAGCAAATAATAATTTTCAGTTCAGAATTAAGTATCGAAAACATTCAGACTGAAACGAATACCAAGCTTGGTAAATAGCATGTGTTCGTAATAAAACAATCGATTTATGACAGTAATAAACAAAGACAAAGTAACAATTTAAATTACAACAGTATACAATAATGACAATAGGAATAATAATATTCCTCCTAAGAAATTGTCTCACAGAATGCTGAAGAATTTTTTCTTTAAATATTGTAGAGCATTTTCTCTTTAGGATGTTTTATAATTGCTAATTAGTTTAGACAATGAATTTGGAATAACTTGAGTTTGACAGTTAAAAGCTGATTTTTCAGAATGAGTTATGAAACACTGATTGAAAACTGACAAATGATAATTGATAAACCAAGAATCAGATCTCATTTATTATCCTTTCAAATGCTAAAATCAAGAATATTGGCTCATGGTTATCAATCGAAAATCAACAAATCAACTAGTAAATAGTACCAACCAAATTTCAGAGAAAAAGGGAAAAGAAAAAAAAAAGAAAAGAAGAGAAAATTGGAAGAAGTAGTTGACATGTGAAACACAAAATAACAATATTGATAATTCACAAAAATTAAAAATATGAATCGAAATACAAAACAATAGAAATTAGGATACGAAATATTGAAATGAAAAAATAATAAAAAGTTATCGATAGTGAAATGGCGAAAAGAAATAACATCAGAACGAAGAACAATCCAGAACAAGACGTAAAATGAAATACAAAACGGTAAAATTCAAAACAAAAAGAAAATGCTGAGAATACCTACAAATATTTTCGCATTTTTGCTGAGAGAATATTCTCAAGAACGCCCGTGTTCACTGAAAATATTCTCGATGACAACCTCGTTCATGGTGTTAGTAAATGCAAATACGCTAGTATTTTGTTTTTAACGCTACCTTGCTATAACTGATTTAGATAATAGATTTGAAATATGACTTTGACCTGTACAGTTAATTTTCCAGATGATCCACATTGACAGTTATAGGTACTTTAAAACCGAGAATCAGAATTAACTTATTATCTTTTCAAATGCTGATAAAAAGAAGTGCTCAAAAATCTCACTCAAGAATCAACATACCAAGTAACACAGAATAAATATTCAGTGAAATGAATGAATGAAAATGGGGGAAAAATGGAAAATGTAATCGATTTCTGAAACTTAAAAATAGAAGAATAACTAAATTAACAAAAAAAAAATTATTATTAAAAAAAAAAAAAATAGAAACATAGCCTAAATATAAAACAATAGAATGCATTACAAAATAAAATAAAAAACATGGAAAGTTTAGTCAACATGAAAGGAAATAAGTAATGCTAAAACTCAGAACAAATGAAGAACAAAAAATTCACAATAATAATCAAAATACAAAACGGTGAAGAGAAAATGTAGTGAACATTCTCAGCGAGCCAGCTGAGAATCTCTTCTCTTTGCTAAGCTTGCTCCTATTTTGCCATACTTGTGACCCTCACATCACTTCTTCCTTCCACATATATCTACTTCAGCTTGAGCTAAATTATACTTATTTGAGTGTGGCTTCAGACCACTGTTGTTTCTTCTTTATTTGCTTTATTACTCCTCTTTTTTTTTCAGTTTTGCATTACCCAACTTCTTTTCTTTTTTTTTTTTTTTTTTTTGTTAAACATAACAAAATCTTAAATAACTAAATCACTATAGCTCACATTCAAAGACGAGATTTCACAACGATGCATTGGGGTTCTTAGTTTATTTCTATCCTTTTACATTATAAAAACATAACTCGACGAACATCGCAAGCAAAGAGAACAT
Organism: Acanthococcus lagerstroemiae; assembly: GCA_031841125.1. Lineage (NCBI taxonomy): Eukaryota > Metazoa > Arthropoda > Insecta > Hemiptera > Eriococcidae > Acanthococcus > Acanthococcus lagerstroemiae. Next base: position 26,919,256 of record CM063113.1, on the reverse strand, counting down.
ATACATTATAAGTGTCGATATATCGAGAAATCGCGACATTTCAATGAAAACACACACAGTTCTTATTGATTCCTATTCCTATTGTTTGTTTCTTCATTTGTTTTTCAACACAAAAATATTAGAATTCACGAACATTATGAGTGACAGAAATAGTTCCCTCGCCCTCATCAATATACGATGTGACAAAATGTGAAATGGCTAAAAAAAAAATAAATAATTTTAAAAAAATTGCGGGAAGAGCAAACAGTGAGTAGTAGAACTATAAGCCATAACACTTCGTATTCATTATTTAATTTTTTTTTTTTTTTTAATGAAAATTTGCAAGTGTTGTCAAGATACTAGATCATTTTCAAGCAGCAGCAGCAGATCAATGATAGTTGAAGTGAAAAATTTTAATGTTACTGAGATCCCATTCGAATTTTAAACAATGATGACATCGCTGTTTGAATAAAATTCTGTACTGAAGTTAACGCGAAATTTAATGAAAAATTCCATCAAATTGCCATTTATGCAAACAGTTTGTAACCGAGTTTGATTACCTAACTTGACCAACATGTCAATTCAAAAATGTGATGGACTTTGCGTGTAGCTATACATCAAAGTGTTAAATTTGGCATAAAACACGATTTGAGCGTTAAACTGCTATTCTTGAGCAATTTCGGAGTGATTTGAAGAAAAACAGGAACCCGGGAACAATTGATCAAAACCAAAAATACCTGCGATCAATTACCACAATTGATTTCTTGGCGAATGTTACATATTGAATGTATTCTCGATAAAGGTGTCTCCCGCGCAAATTGTGTTACAAAATCTCAGTATTTAGAGTAAACAGAAAACTTTGGGGAGGGCGGTTGCAGGCCCGTATTTAGGCATGGACTGAAAGGGCTTCAGCCCAAGGCGGCAGATTTTCAGAGGCTGCCCGGAGCGGCAAACGAAAGACGATTTTTTTTCAGCGTATAGTTCACTCGAAAAGAGTAACATGATAAATGAAGCAGACTTTGCAGTTTTATGTTTGACTAAAAAAAAAAAAAAAAAAAAAAAAAACACCTCAAAAAATGGACATTCGCTTGCGATTCTTGATATTGATTTCGAAATGACGAAAAAATTAGATTACGAAGAGATCATCAACGATTTTGCGAGTAAGAAATAAAAATAAAAAAGTTTTTAAATAATTAGTTTATTTTATATTTGCTTTTATGATGCATTTAATTTAATATGTATCACAACATTTATTAGTGCAATTAGGTATTTTTTTTTCTAATAAATGATAACCAGGAATTAGGAATTTTTCATTTTCAAAACACGTTACTCACCACCTACATTTTTGTATACTTTGAGACCTCTTAAGCACCAACCCGCTTAAAAAAACGAGAAAAATTTACGGACAAAAGGCGCACAGAATTTCATAGCTCTAGCTCAAAGGCGGAAAAAACTAAGAGCGGCCCTAGGCGGTTGATAGATTGCTCGAAAGAGGGTTGGATACGTTACAATTTTCTGAGTAAAACTGATTTTTCCACGTTTTCAAACCCATCTGAGCACTGAAAATGATTAAATTCAACGGTTTTTTCTGACCTTGGCCAGGAGTGGATACATTCTGTATATCCAGCCCCTTTTTAAACATCTGTGAAACATTTTCTTCTTTGCACAACAAATTGGAAATTTCGACGTTTCAATGTGGTTTATCTGGTAGAGGACATCTTCATCTACCTACAATGTATCCAGAAACTAGCTCAGCATTACATTCGCCGATAAAAGAGGAAAGAGCATGGTTTCGGACCGCTTTGCAGATACACTCCTAATTTATTCAATGGTGTTTTTATTTTATCCGTTTTTGGATCACAGTCGGATCAGATTTAAACCCGATGGACAATTTGGTGAGCGCTCACGCAACATGTCACAAAACCACTACCGTTTTGAGACTTTTGGCCTATCACATTTTTTCGTGAGTGTTCAACATCTCATCATTTTAAGATAGTGTGTGTGAAGTGATCGCTCAGCACTACCGAGATTACTCAGTGATGTTCACAAATGCACTCACAGTTGGCCTCATTGTCAATCGGGAATTTACATTATTTCAAACAGATTTGGCAATTATTATCAGAAATGGTCAAAAATCAAACAGTAAAATCATTTTTCGTAAAATGATTGAAAATCATGAAAATAGTTTTAAAAAAAAATCAAATTATTCAAATTAGTAACCACTTGATTTTCAAAATCATGACGTTATTAAAATCAAATATTAAATGATATATCTAACATTGTATTATTTTTATGATTTTCATAATTTTAATGATTATGTGATTTTTGATTTTGTTCGTTGGTTGCCATTTCATCAATCTCGTCAGAATACACGGATATACCAGATTTACGCATAAACGCACTCGGTCAAACAGCTCCATTGAAACTGCAATTTCGCTAATTTTATAATCTCTTGATTTTTGATCAAATAAATTTTAGAAATCAGAAAAAATCATAACGATTTAGATTTCAAATTTAATGATCTTTTAGATCATGATCTCTTGAGTCTAAAAACACACACATCGTTTTAAACCAACAATTCAGTTTTTAAACAGTCTTAAATAGTGTTTATTCTTTCAATATTATTCAATTTTTTCAAAATTTTAAAATGTATAAAAGTTTTTATTTTATTTTTTCATTATTATTAAATAATTTTTCTTTTATTACCTACAAAAACGTTTTACCCCAATTAGAAAATGGGCGTTTTAAAGAACAAAAAAAGTGTTTTGAAAACAAGATGTCGGTCTGTAAAAAAGTTATTTTCTGCTGTCAAGTTTGCCTGTCCGACACTACAGGAAAATTGGTAGCCATACCAGCACACCAGCGCCTATCGGAAAGAATATTCAACCTATATATAACTGGTAGACATTGTACTTCATATTTACTTGATACTAACGAAATTGTATAATTAAAGAGTTTTCTGTCTCCTATTTAGAAAATATCTGAATTATCGATGACAGAAAGATGTTAATTTTCATTCTTTGAATTCATCACATGTGTTTTAAATTTCAAGTCGGAACTCAGTAAGTAAAGAAAAAATACTTTTTTTGGTTCTTGTTTATTCTTTAAATTGTATTTCAGCACTTGTATACCCTTTACATTGTATTTCAGTATTTCCAGAGTTTTGTTTTTTTCAATCTGAGTTAGTTAATTTAGCTTTTAATACTTAAGAGGATGAAGTATCAGTGACGTCAATAATGCGACTTATCGAGCGTGGTTAAATAAATAAATAAGTAAAAGATAAATTGAATTAGCTATTCAACGACACTCCATATTCGTTCACAATTACACTTGGATATATTTACACAATGCTACTTTTCAATGTTCTTCGACACTATTCACCGTTCTCAAATAATATTACGCGAATATTCGCTGGCTGTAAGTATTTTATGTCTATAAAACACTTCATTAGAAATTGGATCAGCTATCTATAAACAGGAAACTTCAAACTCTTCACTTTCACTCCTCCTCGATTGAACTCAAAATGGTTTATTACCGTACACGACTCACATAATCATTGCAATGTCTTTCATTCGCTGCAATAAGTACACCGGGTGGTGGAAATTAGGGACGAAACAATTCACCCCCTCAGAAATCTGAAAATTAGGCTATATCCAGTGACGTTCAAACGTTTTTTCACCAAACAACTTCGAACAAGAGCCTTTAGATCTTCGATCGTTTCCTTATAAATTAAGAAAAGAAAAAAATTGTATCAAACATTTTTTTGAGTTATATTTTTGTAACATGGCGCTTTCAGCTCCAGTTTGAATTTTATTTATTCTTTCTTGCATGTGTCTACCGCAAAATATCAAAAGGCAGTAAACTAAAAAGACAAATTTCGCGAATTAATCAAATTTGTCATAACGAAATGTGTATAAATTACTTGTCTCTTTTCCTTATTTGCTACTGCTCTCAACCACTCAATAATCCAAAATTTATACTTGTTGAACGTTCTACACACACCTGCCATTTTGGAAAGGTTTTTTAATTTCCTTATACTTCGAGTAGCTCGTGTTCGAAAGAGCCAACTTCTAATTTATACTGAACAACTTGAAATTCTCCTCCTTCATCGTACATTTTCGTATTTCAGAATTTTCTCTTCTGAAAATATTTACAATCAAACGCGACCCATTTTTCATTTTCATATTTTTCTTTCTACTTTTTTCTCTCTCTCTCCCTCTCCCTCTCTCTTTCAAAATCTTTCACATCCGGGCGCACGTAACATTTTTGGGATTCTAATTTCACTCTCTTCTCATTTTCCCCTACCATGAATGCTGCTTATTAGATTACTTTATCAGAGATCATTCTTACGGGTCATAATTTTCGTAGACTTGCGCATTGATTTTCATTTTTCACTCGTGACTCATTTAAATTTATTTATCTACCTACTTAATTTACAAGGCGCTTACTGATTTATTTCAACGATTTATTATCACTTGGTGTCTCAATCTACAAAATGTACTCGTAGTTTAATTTACCTATATAGTTAAATAAAAAAATATTTATTTATTTTTGAAGATTCAGCAGAAATTTTTCTATTTTGAGTTTGACTGAATTTGTCGTGTACATAACAACTCCCTCGATTTGTATCTTGTTCTTTGATTTACATTTTTTTTTTAAATTTTATAATAAGCAAGTATTCTTTGGTTATCTCTAAGATGTAACGCGGCCAAATGAGGGCTACAATAATAGGAAACAAAAAAACAGCCAAAGTGGGTTGCACAGTAAGTCAGACGACTGCTTTACATTAACGAAACAGAATCAATTTATAAATCAAACGAACCATCGAAATTGGGCTTCTCTTGTCGATTCAAATACCTACAGCTAAAATTTGTCATATTCAATTTTTCTCACTAAAAAAGGTTACAATATTTCCAGTTCAAGTTCAAGGTCGCAGAAAACTTTCTTTTTTTTGGAGGGGGAGGGGGTGAATACAGCACAAATGCCGACTAAAATGCAAAAAATATCAGTTAAAACCTTAAATAAAAAAATAATAAAAAAAATAAAAAAAAAGTCCTCATATTTTTAACTTTGCCAACTCGAAACAAGAATTTGCTAAGTGTCAACTTTTCGAACAACATTAGTCGGGGACGACTCATTCATCCGTGTCACCTTTAAGCTAATTGTTGGAAATCTTGTGTCCAGCAGAACAATGGCGTAAATAAGGGCGAGGGGGTATGGAGACGTATCCTCTCTTTAAACCACGAAAAAGTTACAAATAACTCATGTTTACTGCTCAAACCACTGCAAACAGAAATTTCGCTAGCTCCGTTCCCAATTACACAGTTTTATTTTCCAAAACCATTCTCACTTATACAATTATACGTCATTTCAAGAGCCTCCTGTTTATGCTGTCACAGCAAATTATAAAAGTTTATTGAAAGAAATCAGACTTCTTTGCACTCCATTACACAGGAGGTGGGCATAAAGAGTTAACAAAAACAAGATTCGATCGGCAGAATTCGTTTTTGCCTTTTTCTGCGCGATGAAGAAAAGTCGTTCATCTGTTTTTGATTAAAGAAGGAAAAAAAGAGTATTTTTTTTAAATAGAAAACGTTTCTATAATGAATGAAAAAATCGTTCCTTTCCAGGGCTGATGTAACTAGTGAAAAGAAAATCGTTGTTTCTGCCAAGTATGAAAACCCAACTCGAATTTCTCTCCAAATGAACTAAACTGAATGGCCTCGGGTACACTTCTTTCTTAAAAAAAACTGCAAATAGACCAGAAATTTTCCCATGACCCGGCCTAGGCAAACTGTTTTGAAATCTGGCATGGGCAAGCTAAATCCCTGATAGATAGGCAAACAAATGAAAAAGGAAGACAAGTCAACAGATAGGCACACAGATAAAAAGGTAATAGTTGGCGGAAGAGAAGGCCAGGAAGGAGTTTTTAAAATCTCTGTCTTTCCGGTAATTCCTGTCATTTCTACACATCACCACCTAAATCCGAAGCAGACAGCCAGATCAGCTAGAATCCAAATAGTCATCTCACCCAGCAATCTGAAGTATCGTCCCTCCTCTTTATCAATTCCCGTGTTCCAGTTTTCAGGCCATCACACACATAGGTAACTAACTAATCAGACAGAGGTAGTTGGACAGAAAGTGGGGCTTACAGCAGTGAGTAGAAGGCTAATGTAGGAGTGAAGGCAGAGCCTCGAGGCTTAGTCAAGATCAAGAGAAAATGGTCAGCTGAAATCTTTCAGGACTCCAACCATGTGGACCCTCGCTGACATTCTTGTTCTCCGCGAGAAAAACTTGAATCGTATGTGATAATAATATTAGGAATGCATCAAAAAATGTCATCCGAAAGAAGGATCCAGAAAGTTAAAAAAGTCTGATAACAAACGTGGGGACTTGAGTGCCTACTTTAGAAAAAAAATAAATTAATTAAAAAAAAACGGTCAGTGCAAATTTTATATATATCTTCCTCAGGGTGATTATCTGTTTTTATCATGGAGGGGAAGATATTTTTGATGATATTATCTCCCGAAAATTTTCAAACAAATAGTAGACATTTAGTTGATGTGAAGGAAAACGTATTTAATAGCAACTGTTCGGGGGGAGCGGAGGGCAACGTTCTATGGATTTTCTTATGGAATGCACATTCCTTCTCAACTCCCAAGGATCACCTACACTGCAAAATATATTTGCTTGCCTTTTCACTAAATTATAATTTTTGTATAAATGATCCAAATTCTCAGCCATTAGGACGCTTGGGGAGGGGGAGATAAAAATATTCAATTCTTTTACATTATGAATAAATAACTCCGTCCGAGATTATATCCTACATCCGTTTTGGTAAATAAGTGAGATTACTGATTCCTCTCCCCTATCCTCATAAGCGCTAAAAGCTGACCTGGAATGCAGGGGGGGGGAGTTCACGGGAGCTGATAAGTATCAAAATAATTCTACAAATCCTTTCGTTCGACAATGTTTCATTTTTTTTGGAGGGAGTGGCTTTCAGGGAATTTGGGGTGGCTAAGCCCTCCAATTTCCTATTTACGCCTATGCTAGTCTTTCCCCCGGAGGGGTCTGATTGAACGAGTGTCCCTACATACATTCCCGTCTTCTCGTCACAGAATACTGGACCATGTTAAGAAAAAGTTCTAATTTCAGACCTGACGACAGAGGATAACTCACTACATTTATTTCGGTTGCTGAAATCAGAGGCTGTGGATCGACGATGATTAAATCATCACATTTTCCAGGAGTATACGTCAGTTTTGATTTAATTCGTCAGCACGTGTTGCAACATGTAAATCTTACACGCCCTTGTTTTGTGACACCGTGATGCACTTCAAAACATGTTTTTCAAGCTCCGATTAATTTTTTTATCTAATTTCTCATCGGTAGCGTCGCAACCATACCTAGAATTGAAAACGCGAGTACCTGGAGAGAGACAAAATCAACAATAACCAATTTCTACAAGTGCGATAATAACAAGTTTCGAATTGGTCACGAAATCAGAATCATGTACTCAGGTATTACAAGATGCAGGTTTGAAAAACATAGAACACTGCAAAAATGTATTTAATACATAAATAAAACATTTCGCGAACTCGAGACTGATGAAATTTGGCCTTCGACAAAACTGAAACATGAGATAGTGGTGCAGACTGCAGAGTATGAGACTGCTAGTATTCTGGTTCGAGTGTGTTTATGGTTTTTATTATACGAGATGTGAAAAGTAGAAATCTAGAAAAACTCGAAAATGTCACGTAGGTCGGTTAACGTGGAGAACTGTATGATATGAATAAAAATTTCAAGATCAATGTACAAAATCTTTAAGGTGTTTCATAAATTAGCCCCCTTCCCTAACTCTATACATTGTTTAATTGCGAACTCGGATCGACACTAGATAAAAAAGTACTTTGAAGCGGCAGGCATGTTTTTGTTTTTTTTTCAGGATGGAAAAATTCTTGCTCTTCCCAGAAGAGGGGCCCCAAACGTGTCGTGCCACCAGCTTTACAATTTTTAACGAAAACGTATCAGTGTTTATTGGGTCGCTGATTTGAATTCTATCGAATATTTAATGTGACCTTGATTTGAGGCTCGAAATTGGCATTTCATCTTTCAAAAAGGCAATATCGTTGGATTTTTTGAAGGGGGAGAGGTAGAGAAATTTGAGTTAATGACTAAAAATAAGTTCGTCTGTTAGCAATGCAAATTTAAGTGAGTATAAACAGAAAGAAGAAGAGAACTCGCTCACTTTGCTCGTGATTTGGTGAGAGAAATGAAGAAAATACAAACAACGTGAAAAATTTCATCTTCATCCGTTACCGGTTCACGAGATGAACATTTTTTTAAAAGCTAATTGATTTCATTCATTTTAAGTACCACTGACTCACTGAATCCATTAAACTCATCATCAAACTGAAACCACATCAGAAGCCACCTCCCCAATTTACTAAAAGCCCTCCGAAAAAACTGAATCATTATACGTGTGAAGAAATTTTCATAATTATATCGATATTTGTCAGCTCCTCCCCCCATTTTATACCGGCTATTTATGTCTGTAAAGTTGTTATTGTTCACCATGAAACTTTCAGCTTTCTAGATAAGTAAGTCATTTGCCCCCGACTAGAACGTTAGAAACGTTATTTCCTCCAGGAAACACAAGTTTTACTCTTCACTGCCACTAATGGTCCCCTTCAGCCCATTTTCGAGCTCGATGTATGTTTTGCCATCCCGGATATAACATCTCCGAATTTCAGTTTCCTAGAATGGCAAAGATTGAGGAAGACCTATGACCGGTTTTCAGGCCAGGATTTATCAATTTTATAACCATATTCTTCATAATTGATTGGGACCATCCATATATGAATTAATCCAAACAAATGAAGGCTATATGTCAACTGAATTACAACTCTCGCTGTCGTCGGACAACTATGTCCAAATCATACGAGAAAATAAATAAAATAAACATCGGAAATTTGACCAACTGTAAAAGTAACTTACTCTAAACAGTTGAGTGAAGTATCGAAATTATGGTGTTTTGGATCACTGATTCCAAATATGGCGTCAAATTTTTGATTTTGTTCAAATTTCAGTCGAAGAATCCGACTTTTTTCTTTCAAATTGGTGGAATTGACATTTGATCTGGAAAACCAAACAAAATATTGTTTCAAATTACTTATTCGGAATATCCATTACATTTAGCATCTGGGCACATACAATTTAACGATACAAATCCACAGTTTTTACTAGATAATTTGAAGTCATTTTCACGAACATCGTTGAAAAGCTAATGTCAAAGCCACTACAAAATTTCATGCTCCTCTCCTCGCACTGTGGGTTCAATACTCAACTTAACATGAAAAAAGTTGAATCAATTTGAAAACCTAAAATATCTATCAAAACAGGAGCGTAGCGAAGCGAATCGTATTATTACGGGGGGAGGATAGACGAATTTCCCAACTGAAGGACTAACATTTTTCGAGGGGATCGAGCGAAAAATGTTTTTAAACGTTAAAAACAGGCAAAATGGGTCTTTTTTGCACGATGGGGTCGGATTTTCCCAAATCTAACGGTATTTTCAGAACTCTTCCCAACTGGCTCACTAGATTAAAGAGAGGTTCCCTCCCTCTCGCAACTCTCTTGTATACAAATTGAGGTATTTTTGACCGCTGATTTTGAATCCTGCATCGTAGTTTTGTTACGGTCCATATTTAAGCTCACAAAAAGTCAAAAGAAAATGGACAGGGATGTCGCCAGACGGGAAAACTAAAAATGAAATTGACCACTCACTAATAAATGACCTGTCAGTAATTAAAGATGTAACAACACTGTCAAAATTTGGGTTGTTATCAGACCACCGCATATCACGCTGTAAATTGCGTGCCCCGCAGAGAGTCCAGTATAAAAATCACAGGAAGGGTAAAGGGAGAAGAAGGTGGATCATCCCAGTCAGAAAGAAAGAGGAAGCATGCTAGAAACTAGAATCAGGGCTAGAGGAAACGAAAGTCGAGGAAAACTTCTACAACAGGATGGTCCAAGCTTTAAAAAACACGGTCGAAGAGTTTGGAGTGAAGAGGGCTAAAGAGAAAACGGGGGATAAGCTCTCAAAACAGACTCTCGAGTTGATTCACAAGAAGAATACCCAAGGTGTTTACAAGAACGGAAAAATATAAATTCCTGACTTTTTCCAACTTTTTTTTTTCTCTTTTTTAAACCTTTACAGTATAGACAGTATATATTTATGTTTATACTATTAGATGCTATGGTTAAAATGAACTGAAATTTGAAGTTGACTTTTTGGTGAAAGCATTAGAAAGGTGTTCATAGATGTACATACAGAGTGCTGAAGTAAAATTAAACGACGAAAAAAAATTTCCGTGAGTTCAATCTTTGTTTTTTTTCAAACTTCTTAAAAATATTGTTGAATTTCCTGACTATTTACAAACTTCCTGACCTACTTTTCAAATTCCTGACTATTTCCAAACTTTCTAAATTTTCCAAACCTGTAGACACCTTGATACCCGTTGGAAAAATAAAAATAAAACACCACTGGACAAAACTGAGCTAAATGGAGTACAACAAGTAACCTCGTTAAGAGGGTCGGCAAAAAAGCACGCATTTTGACTCTCGGCAACATGACAAGGAATAATGAAATAAATAAATAAATAAAGGTTAACAGCAAATATTTGATAGTCCGAAACATGTGTTCAAGAAATTACCCTCCCAAGTCAAAAATAAACTGATTGGCATCTTGGACGAAAATCTAAAGTTGGAAATTATTATTGATCAGCAGTCCATTCAGTTAATACTGCAATAATTTATATTGCTATGTTATCATGAAGGTGCAAATAAAGCCATAATTTGCGAATCTATCTCAGGATTAATCCGTGAAATTAATACAGTTCATGCAGAGGCAGGAACAAACTTCTGTGAGTTTGTTAAAAATATTGCCCATTCCCGGGGGGCAAAAAACCTAGTAGTATCCGGCGTTTCATTTTCAAATTGCTGGAAAGTGGCAGTGGTGTGGTGGGACGTATGGCGATGCACGCATGCCAAAGTGGCCCTTGAGACACCGCCGCACCCCCGGCACCGGAAACTACCCTTTCGAGCATCGCATCAGTGCCGAGGGGAGGGGAGTAGTAATAGTAGTAATGAAAGTGAAGATGACGATGAAATGTATGATGAAAAAATAGAAAAAATAATTCGACCTGATCATACCCTAATAAACAAAATTTCCATGGAAATTTCTATCAATAACACGACTGCTGACAGCAGTCACACAGCAAAGATCTGAGCACATGGCTGGAAGAAGAAAAATTATTTTCATGGAATGTCATCCATTTATGACTACTTGATAACGTCTGAGTACTGAACAACATGAAGAATAAAAAAAAAAAAGTGATTGCAATAGGGTTTCGCCGACCCTAAAATTTGGTGCAGGGAAAAGTTAGAGAAGATATTAAAAAATATGTTGAGGAAAAAATTCAAGATGTGTTGGAAGAAAATTGGTCCACTAAAAAAGTCAGGCGGGAGAGAGGATAAGCTTTCTAATGTGTGTGAAGCTGTAAAAAAAAAGTTGACCATTTTACAACGAAATCTTGATTTCGAAGGCCGAATGGAGACGTACACAAAAGATAGGTAGTTAAATATTTGAAATCAGCAACCAAAAAAGTACCCGAATTTCGATTACTTTTTTCGATTTTCCCCATTGCAAAGTATCAAATTTTAATTTTGGAGCCCAAATTATGGCAGAAGCGAGAATCTACAGCAATACACGAAATAACAACTCCCATCTTAAAAAAACATTGATACGTCGATAGATTTTTTGATCCAATTTTAATTCATCTTGAAAAGATGGAAACATCAAATTTGAGACTCAAACCAGAGCCGAATCAAATATCTAATAAAATATTCGAGATCTGCGACCCAAGGAAATTCTAATTCCATCGATCTGTGAACCACGTTAATTTTGCTCATTTTGAAGGGTCAAATTTATTCTGATACTGTGGCTCAAATTAGAACAAGATCTAGAATCTACGTAATATTCGAAATCAGACGCTCAAAACCCCTGCGTTTCGATACTGCTCGATTTTCAAATCCTTGTCACTTTCGCCCCTTAAAAGAATAAAACATCAAATTCGAAAGATAAATCGGAGTCAAAAATGAAAAATCTGATAAGTACTTACAAATCCGTTTTCGTCCTGTAAGTTGATCCTACTTGACAATAAAAAATAGAAGAAGACTATGAAACATTCAACACTAGGTTGGTCCTTATTTTCGATTACTGATTTTTCAAATTTCTGTAAAGTTTGAGCAAAATCAGAAAAGGTTGACCCATGTCGCAAGGAAGGAAAATTTCTAACAGGAATTCACAGTGATTTTTGGAATATGAGTTTCAGTTGCTGCGGTAGCCTCACCATAAAATTTTTTTCCCAATTAGGGTTATTTACCTCTTCCCTACGCCATTTAAGCTCCATGAGCAGGCGTGGATCTAGACGACCAGTAAATGGCAGAAAGAAAAGCGCGCAAAGTGCGCGGAAATTTGTTTCTGCTCCCTCCCCTGCAGACGCCTACATATTTTTCCCTTCCCCCACAGACTGTTCCTCTTTTATTTTGTTTTTTGAGGAGAGGGGGATTTCCCCATTTCCCCTTCCTGTGGATCCGTGCCTACACGAGGAGCTAATTTCCAGTTAACCCAATTTCCCTCAGTTTCCGAGTTCTTTACATCGGTAGAAGGGTTCCTTAGGTCGCTAAGTCATGCAGGGGTACTTTTCTCTCCTCACCTCAGCCCTTCAGACTCTACATTGGGCCGATCGCCAACTACTCCAATTTTCCCGACTTTCTAGTTCTTTGCGTTGATAGTAAGGTTTTAGATTATTTTCTCCGTCCCATCTACTCTTGAGACTTCACATGGGTCTTCTTTCTTTAGTCAAATTTCTCCAATTTCCAAGTTTTCTACGTTATTAGTAAGGAATCCCTAAATCCGTTTCTTAGTTCTTTTCAGCCTTCATCCTTGAGGCTCCACTGAGGGCTAATCTCCAATTATTTTAGTTTCTCCAAATTTTAAGTTCTTCACTTTTTTTTTTTTTTGAGGTCCTTGTAGAGCCAGAAGGATGGAAGGAAGGAGAGAAAACAACTCAGAAACAGATTCAAATCCTACTATCATTGTAAAAAACTTGGAAACCGGGAAATTTGAGTACTTAAGGGCGGAGAGGATAGGGAAAATGACCCCAGAGACGGATTCAACGACCCAGAAAACCGTACTGTTAACTTAGAGAACTTAGAAATCTGGACAGTGGAGTAATTCGGGATTAGCTCCACGTGGAACCTGACCGGTTGAGGGGAGAGAAGAAAACCCCATGAAATGGATTCAGCGACCGAAGAACCCCCCTACCGATGTGAAGAACTCGGAAATTGAAGAAAATTGGAGTAACTGGAAATTAGTCCCCAGTGGAGCCCGATTGCTTCAGAGGAGGGAGGAAATAACCCCTGAAGTGAAGTCAACGACCCTTAAAATCTTCATTTGGAGCAGACAACAACATACATGCTCATAGGGAGGCAATCGCAGCGATTAAAGCTAAAATTTTATGAATCAATGTACCCTCTCTCTTCACCTCCTCTCTCTCTCTTCTCCCTTCTCCTCTGTCTCTCTCTCCTCCTCCTCTCTCTCCCTCCTTCTCTCTCTTTTCCTTAATTCCCATAAGAATTTCTCATCCCCTTACAACCCGGTCAACTTTTTCCGATTTTGTTCAAGCTTGCAGATTTTTTTTTCTTAATACTTGAAATTGATCTGGGGGACAGGCCAACCGAAAACAGGACATTTTTTCTACTAGGAGTAAATAAGGACCACCCTATTCAACACCCTATACAAACAGGGGGAGAGTATCAAGCAGGATAGCCCTGAAGATTGTTTTTCACTGAAATGAATTCCTTCATTTGCCAACAGACTCTCCCTCCCCCTCCCCCCGCATCACTCTTGTAGTTAAACCGATATAAATTAATTGGTACTGTTATGGAGGCGAGCAAACTTAAACGCTCTCTCGTTGTTCTGTGCTCGGAAAATACACCGGGAAAGCAGTTGCCAGCTTTGATTGAGCTTTTTGGCGCACTCGATGATTCCGACCTTGACACATGTTCGTTCCCTAGATCGGAGAAGAATGTACATTTTCCGCGCCGCTTTTCCGCAGCATCCCGCCGAGACTGTACGACATACACACTTTCCCCATCAATCGTCGAGTGGAAAAGTCTACGTTGATTTTTCAGAACGCATTTTCCGAGCGAACCTCGCTTACCCTTTTCATATATTTTTTCTACTAACACGGCTGTTCGGCCTTCTTTTTTTTTTTCGAAACAGGCGTCAAATTGACTGAAATACGCTTCGTTGATTTTTTGCGATACATTTTCAAGATACCGAGATTTTCAGCGTACTTCTACAACAAGGAGAAACAGCATGCTCAATAGGGTATCGCTCATTTCGCAAATTTTCGAATTTTGAACTGGTTTTTCCGTATCATAAGGAAATACAGTCATCGAATTTTGAGCTTTATAATGGACTGTTGTGTCGTTCATTTAACAAATAAAGTTGTATTATTCGATCAGACCTCGATTTAGGCTTCAACATCCAAATTCAATTCTTTTCAGCTGGCAACAACTGATCAGATTTACGAAAGCGAACAAGTGTCACAACATTGGTTTTTGGGGTCGTTGGGTTGGAAAATTTAATTGAATTTTCAAATCGATCCCAATGTAGGCCTCAAAGGCGATTCTTCTCTCTCCCAAAGGACAAATTTGAATCGAGTTACACGAAAATAAAAAAAAGAAAAAGAAAATGTATTCTATTTTCAAAATAAGAATTTGGATACTGTCCCCGAAAAGGGAGAAAAATTCACCCTTTCCTCTATTGGAATAAAGGGTAACATGATCCCGCTATGCCAAGAACTGACGTCATCCTTCGGAAATTGCCAGCAGGCCCTCCAAACCTACAAATTTATAATAATACGCAGATGGCTTGAAAATAGCATTCAGGTTTTTAATTTTAAATTAATTCAGTTTTCTACGCAGGGTATTCCGCGAAATGTGTTACATATTTCAACAGATTATTACGGCCTATTAGTTAAGAAGTGTACTAAGGGGTAGTTGCCTATATTGGACCGCTGACCAAGTTGGAACACCATTATTTCTCAGCAACTACGCCAGGAAGCGCTTCGATTCCTACGAATGGAATGTCCAAGGAATGCAGCAACTTAGTTAACGGCGATTTTGCAAATTTATGTTTTTGTGTTATTAAATTATTTCGATTTTTCGAAAATCCTAATTATTTTTCCTGTTTGCTGTTGTTAGTGGAAACTTTTGTGGCCAGAAGTATGACAAGTGTATCGAATATTCCTATACATCAGTGAATTATATATAAAATGAGTTTCCATTCAAGATGGCGAATTTTTCAATGAATATAAAACACTGTTCCGAAATCAGACTGCGCCTTCGAATTCTTCAATTTGGACTAGCGTGGGATCTTTGTCAAAATTGATTTTTCAAATTCTCAAATGTGTTTAGTTTTAAACGAGAAGAAATTTGATTATTCGGGAGAGAGAGATAATTTTCTAATCAAAATGTTGTCTAACTTCGGGTGCGAAAATTGGAGAGCCAAATACCGAATATAAAATTCCAAAACTGACTGCTTTGAGCGAGGGAAAATTTATTCATCTTAAATTAAACTTAAGCACTTGGAAATTATCCGTCATGTCTCGATCCGACTCAACTTCCCAATAAAAAAAGGAAAAAAAATATTGAGAATTTTTCGACACGCTCTTATGCAATTTTATTCGTTCGACTTTCTCAAGTCAAGTTGATTTCGTACATGTTAATTTTGAAATTTGAAATTCAGGGGCCAAGCTGAGATTGGATCAGAAAATCTGAGCGAGGTAATACAAAATTAACGACCCGAAAAACGCGTTTTCCAATACTCTGTCAAATTTCTTCAGAATCAAATTGGTCTCCTTAAAGGGGAAAGTGGAATCTTGGGCGCTAATTGGTGTCGAATCGAAAACCAAATTGAATTTGTGAACTTCGCAACACAGAAACCCACTTTTCCGGCGCATTGTTTTAAATTTTGAAATTGGATCAATTTGCCCATTCGAAGGAGTGATTCAAATTTTGGGATTCAAATCGGAGTTGGGATAAAAACCTGAATTACTTTTCAAAATCTGTGACTCCAGAAGCACCTATTCCGATACCGCATTTAATTATCTCACCAAAAAGTCAAGTTGGCCCATTCAAAGGGGCCCAATTTGGATTTTAGGACCCAAGACGATGTTAGGTCAAAAGTCAGACTGACTTTTCGAACACAGCGTAATATTTTTAGCAAAGTCAAACTGGCCTATTAAGAAAGAAGAAACTCGAATTTAAAGTCCAAATGCCTGGATGGAAAATCTGATAGTTGAAATGTTGAAATTAGAGAGCACCTCCACTACTACAAAAAATTTCAATACGCTATACAATTTTTCAAATGAAGTCAATTTAGCATGTTTAAAATGTGGATGACCCAAATCGAGGCCAAATCGAAAACGTAATGCGACATTCGAAAACAGTGACAAAAAATTTCAATTTCGATGCTGTGTCAAGTTTTCAAGCCAAATTCATTTTGCTCATTTTGAGCACAACATTTGTATGTTTGGGCCCGAACTGGGACCGATTCATAAAAATTAAAGAAAAATTCGATCACAGAGTCTGAAAAAGCTTTTTTGATTCTTTATTCAATTTTGTAAATCAAGTTAATTTTCCCCATCTTGAGACCAACAATTGAATTTTTGGACCCAAATCGAACCCGGATCGAGAATGTGATGTGATATTAGAAATAAACGCCTCGGAATGTCTCTGTTTCAATACCTTTTGCTCCATTCAAAATTCCAAAATTGTGTTTTTGGGATGAGGAGTGGAGGCAAAATATTCTCTAAAATGGATTCCAGAGTCCAAAAAACGTTTTACACATTTTTATGTACGCGTCTGTCATTACTACGGGCTGTAACTATTGAAGATCATTTCTTTCCAAAAATGAAAAAGGGTGCAGTGATCTCTGGATTTGTGTAGGCAAAATCGACTCAACTTGAAGAAGCGATAAAGAAATGAAATTTAAACTTAAGTATTTAGTTACTGATTACAATGATCATATTAATTTTTTTTTTTTTTTGCGGAACTTAACTTGGATGCTTGTAATTCAAATTTTTACTTCAAAGTTTCCTCAATTTTTTAAATTTTAAATGAAAAAAACTTTTGTTACGTAAGTATATAAGTAGTTAGAAAATTTATGGCAACTGGCGTACAAAGTCGCAGCCAAAAACTGAAATGTCATTCTTTTCGCCTCACAGTAAATAAAGACAATTTGAGGGGGTAAAATTAACCTGATCTCGAATTAGGGATATTTTAATCGCGGATTCCGAAAATTGTTGTATAATATTTTTATCTAGTCTAGGATTGAAACCTGTAAATCCAAATTTTACAACGAAAATATTCTGCTTCATTTCCAATGGTTCCTTGTTTGTACAATGCATTTTTTTTTTTTCATTTTTAGAAGAATCAAACTGAAATAATTCACATTCTCAATTCAGATGGCATATTTACGTAAACCGCTGAACAGCTTGGTGTGAACTAAAATGTACAAGATAGACAAAACTATTTTAAAGAATGAAGTCTTCTTAAGGGCACTTGGTTGGAACATCAAAATTTCAGAATATCTGAAACTTCAAATTTTAGAAGTTGAAAAAAGTAACAAGGAGTTTTACCATGCTTGCTGATTCTGAAATTGCATTAATCTATTTCACAAAGTATTAAAATCTTAGAAAATACTATGCTTCTTGTGTTTGAAATAATTTGAAAACTCAGATCAGGGTTCGATTGGTTTACGCGGGAGGGAGGGGGAAGCTGAAACAGGGACGCAGCAAAGCGTCTTTTCAGGGGGGGGGGGATTATTCAAGTCACAACTGACTCAACTCAAAATTCCCAAGTATCAACAATTCTTTGTATGGACTAAAAAAAAAACTTTTGACTTCTTGGATTTTCTCAACTTTTGATCCATCTACTAAAATTTCCCACCTCCGGTGTGGAGACTTGGGAGCAAGCTGCTCCCGTGCCTCTTCATTTTCGTTCTGTACAAAGCATAAAAGTACAAATTTCCAGTTTTCCCAACTTATTACTAAAATGGTAAACTTTCCCAACTGCTGAGTAAAATATTTCTACCGGGGGGGGGGAGTTTCCCCCTCCCAATATTGGAGCGTTCCTGGATTGAAATGTGAAATATTCAAATTTCTGGACCAAAAGAACGTCGAAAATGAGATCGCCAACTCCACAAACCATAATTTGGATGTTATTTGACTTATCTAGCGGTAGTTTTCAGGTTTTACCCCCTTGCGGACCCTTTTTCATTCGGAGTCGGCAAAAAGTAACTCCAAAAATGAATTCAGCGCACCTAGAAGTCATGAAGACTGATTTTTATACATCTCTGTGTATTTTTATATCCTTGCTACGGATTATAATGATAAAAGTGCATGACGGGGGTCTTGACCCAGAAAATGTTTTCTTCATTGGTGAAGGGGGCGAAGCGTAGGGTCATCAGGGACGGAATACAATAGGCGACGCTGTTGTTAGTAGATGGGTGTGGCACACTTCGGGCGGACGGTAGTGATGGAGGGCGGAGCTGAAGAAGGGGCCAAATTATACCAGTGCCTTGGTTTCACGAGTGTGGGGCCAGTGTCCCTGCTTCCAGTTCCGGCACCACTGGCATATATTTACACCTTTGCCTGCCATCCCGATGCGCAAAATCCTGCCAGGTACCCAGACAACTAAAGGGGAACCAAGGGTAACTGACGGGTTTCTGGGTAATCTGAGAGTAACTGACTGGGATTGGGCATATAGGTACTGACCAAGTTACCTAAGGGACCAAGGGTAACTATGGCATGAGTGCAATGGGTAACTTTTCGCGGATAAACAAAGGGAAACTGATGACGTATATGGTCAGTATATGCCATTTTAGAGGCAGATCTCAGCATATAGACGCGATAACTCTGCATTTCACAAATTCTATTGATAAATTATAAGAAATCAATTTATTGAATACGCATACTTATTCTTTGGTCACAAATCAAATTTTTTAAGATTTCTTAAAGCAAAATGGTAATTTTTCTCACGAGGAATCTATGTGTATGTTAAACTTCACCCTAGGTGCGCGACTCCAAATTATTCTTCGATTTCAATATAATTACGTTTATTTTTTAAACCCTGCTAGGACAGATTAAGCTCTTGGGAGTGCAATTTTACAACAAAACACCTTTCTTCTCCTTTGACCAGTCTGAAGGGTAAGTAAGATTAGGTTTTCAAGGGCTATATGGGTTATTCTTCAAAAATGTCGATACTTCAGGTATGTTTTTTCATGGAGGAAAATAGGGGATATTTGAACTTTTTTTGATGGGAGTCGTTGAGAGGCGTTCTGTGTAACATATTGGTAAGATTGGGTCGATAGTGAGGGGATTCTGTATTTTGGCATGGAAAACAAAAGATGAATGCCATGCCGAAGGACACACGAAAAAATCCATGCTGAAAGACAATAGCGAGCAAAAAATTTGTGTTTAATTTTACATGATGGTAGAAATCCAGCCATTATAATTATTTCGGGCTATCTAAAGTGTGGAACTAGGGTTTTAACGACGGTTTTTTTCATGGGTGGTATACTCTAGTAAAGTGGCATAGCAACCGGTAGGGTTGCAAACGGAGTACTATACTTATTCCAAAGTGTAATATATGGACATAACTTATTTTTGCCGTATTCGGGAAAGCGCGAAATCCCGTCCAGGTTTTACCCGGGTATCAAAAAAAAACTTTAAAGGGGATACCGGGAAAAAAATGCAAAGAATTTATAGATAATTAAACTGATGGATTTCTGGGTAATCTGAGGGTAACCGAGGGTTGCAAATGGGTAACTTTTCCGCGGATAAGTAGAGGGTAACTGATTGCGCATTAGGTTCATGGCTGGCCATACTGACTCCCATTTATGAAGATGCGATTTCAATGTTACCTTATGATTCCTCCATCCATTTAATGTAGCACTACGTTGTGTCAGTTTGTCCTAACATATAGCGTAAAAATAAATAAAAAATAAACATATATTATGGAAACAGTGACTAGGGACAGCCATGCTGACCGACATTTCAGCATATTCAATCTAATTTTGACCTATTAAAAGCGGATCAAATTTTCTTCTGGAAGCTTGAAAAAGTAGAATTCAGCAGAGGCGTCGCTGGAAATTTTTTTGTTGGGGAGAGGGGCAATTTTTTTAGTAATCGGCGTTGGTGGATTTTTTGGAGAGAGGGGTGTAGTATGTCGTATCAAAGTGTCTAACAGTCACTTAAGTCATATTTTCAGTCACAGCCATTTAAAAATTTAAGAATCAGTAAATTATGCCTTGAAAGAGAAAACTAATAATTTACAACTGGAAAATTCTATTACAATGACCAGGGCTGCAATTTCTATGCGAATGCATATTTTTATCTATGGCGTATAGGTATAAGTTTCAAAAGATCTTCACGAATCACAGAATTCTGAGTCAAATGAGCAGCACTTCATCCTGCATATTTCGCATATTTTGGCACATACCGCATATATTGCACCAATTCTGCTTCTTTTTCAATTTTCTACTCAAAAAATTAATTTTTTTAGTCCTGAGAATGATGTCTGACTACAAAAAAAAAAAAAAAAAATTGAGAAGACTTAATGGTTAATGAATCAGTAGAAAAGCTTTTAGAAAGATATGTTCTTTTGGGAGATAGCCTTTCTCTTGCCCGCATCACATGCATCAATCATTAAGAAATTACGAATAGGGGCATCATCTCCTGGGTGCATTTTCTATTAAAAGAAGATTGGACTCTTACGGAGATACTTTGCAGGATCATTTTAAAATATGATAAAAATTGTCTCAGTGTATCCAACTTAATTTTTCCTTTGAAATGATATACCCATATTGTATTTGCATATTTACGCATGTTTTACAATTTTGGCGCTTATTTTCGGCTCATTATTTAGACTAAATTCAGTGCATAAAATATGCGCATATTTCGCTATTTTTTGTGCATAAAAATTGCAGCCCTGATAATGACGATAAATCGAAATATCAACTTACAAGAGTCTTCGCATGTATGACATGCTCATGTGAGTCGTGTGATACGTGAAAACCAGCATGCGCGTATTAAGGTAGATGAGCTCAATAAGGCCCTAATTTAAGGTTTTGGCTCTCCAGACTTTCATGTAAGTGATTTCATGTTTTTATTCTTTTGTGTTATAGTCTTCGACTGAAATATTTAAAAATTGGCTAGCTTGAAATTTTTCTATACTGCTCCATGCTCCTCAGACTTTCTAATAAAAATATGCCCTTTTTCAAAACTTGATAAGACCAGCGCACCAAAGAAGTCTGGGCCTATAACCTAATAAGCCTGACCTGAAATTCGGTATATAAAAAGTTGAGCATGGTTCAAATAGAAATTTATGACTTAAGTTATAACTGAAATGATATCAAATGATGATCTTACCAGACTGGGCCTTATTAGGTTACATAACACTTATTTTTCGTGAGTATCGCATACGTCGGATCCAAATTGCCCAAATTTCACTCTTCTGGCGTCGATCGTTAACCATCTACCACTACAACAACTATCCAATGTCTGATTTCTGGATAAATTCCATTTGACTAACGTAATACTCATAAATCCTCCAAGTTACACAAAAAACATATCGGAGCACTTCTTACGTTATTGGAAAATCATCAACCTGGCATATCTCGCACCAGTGGACTAATATCTTGATAAAAACAATTGGGCAGTGTTGCCATATCATGAAGGAACAACTTTGCTGTACGTTTTGATGCAGTCTAAAGCATATGTAGCAGTCAAGATCGGTACATTGGGCCTTATATTGGGGATTCGGGCTGTATTCGCGTATAAAATTGAAGAGAGAAGGTGATCATGTGCGAAAAGCGACAAAAAATGTTCTCCAAGAATTTCAAAATAGGACTCTACAGAAAGAAAAGTTTTTGTTCTTTTCAGTTTTTCATAAAAAATGATATTTCGGATGATATTTCTCATTTTCTTTGTACACATTGTTAGGGTAAAATACCCATGATCACCTTTTCAATATGTGCACTAGCGATCCTGCAGTGCGCTTGATATGCGAATTGGGCTCATCTACCTCAGGCAATAAAATTAGTTTTTTTTCCCCATGAAAATATAGTATTATGGACGAAGAAGTATATTTAGCTTTAATTTATTATTTTAGCGTGTTCATAGCAAATGGGGAGGGGAGGTCATTTATTTTCAGATTTCGATTTTGTTAGACACACTTGTATGTGTATTGCGAATTAAGTATATGGTACCGTACTACTAATTGCGGTATCACATGGCACTAATTCGTTTACAAATTTCTTATAACTAGCTTTAACTAAATATAAATATAATTATTCGCATTTGAGTTTGGAGAGTTGGGGAGGGAGGGGTAGTTTTAATCATTTGTACACCCTTGCCCCCTCCAAAAAAGAGAAAAAATCATGGGGGATATGTATCCCCCCTCTCTCAGCGACGCCCGTGGAATTCAATCATATTTATCAACGAAAAAAACAACAAAAAAACCAAAAAAAAACCGTATCATTAATAACTAGTGAGACAACTGCTGGTGACTGAAATATCAACATTTTTGAAGATTAACCCATATACAAGAGTACAATCGAATACCTGAGCTTTAAAAGACGTTGAGAAATCAGGAAGTGTAAGTGTAACTTTAATACTAATATTGCTACTGACATTAGAACAGGAAGAGTCGTGGGCCGCTACTCAAGGTCAAAATAAATTACAACCAAATGCATTATACATACTGTACACATGCTTATTTCCATTCAACTCGCTGCCATGTGGAATTCAGGTGGACAATATATTTGCTATTGAAATTTAAGTTCAATTTATTTAACGTTGCAGTCATGTTACTAGTATCCCTTTGCATACCATCCCCTTCAACTACGACGATCATTTAAGTTTTTACAGAAGAAAAAAAGCAATTTTTCCTCCGGTTCGAAAGAAAATGGACGCCCAGCGTATTCGCCAGGTCATAAATTGTTTCGTGAAGCGAGCTCGCATTCTTACAATTTCCTTCAGCGAAACTGAAGCTGGGGGCGTCCCCAGCGTCACTGTCTGATCAGGGTGTCCATTCTTGTTCGGAAATAATTTTCCCTGACTTTCCAGGTTTTCCAGGCCAATTTTTCCAGTTTTTTAGGCCCTTCAAATACAAATTACACATGCAAAGGAGGGAGGGATGGGTCAAATTTCTTCGAACATCGTTAGCGGCGAATATCGTCAATCACTCCACAAATTTTTTTTTTACTACCGCGTGCTGAACCTGTTCCTCCTGGTGCGACCAATGAAGTAGCAAGAGGTTAAGACAAGCAACGGTTGACTCGGAATTCACCCTTTCTAATTAAAGCCACCGAATAGGGTAAAAATACAGTTTCATTTATTCAAAGTGTTGCTAATAAAAAATAACGTCGTAAAAATTTCTCAACTGAAAAAGCACAGGAGCTTAAATTTGGCCCAGATTGAAAATCGGAAGCGATATTCAAAATCAGCGACACAAAACCACCCCTATTTCGATACTTCGTGCAATTTTTCGACGGAGAAGCTGAATTCGTATTACGACAGTGCTCTGAAAGGGATCGGATAAAAATCTGAGGCGATAATCGAAATCAGCTACTCAGAGCTTGGTTGGCTATCCTGCCTAAAAAATTGACTTTAGAATCTTGTACAGAATTTGAAACTTGAGCAAAACTAAAGTAACCGGAATTAGCCTTTCCCTTGTGGAGCCTGAATGGTTTAGGGGGAGGGAAAATAACTATTAAAATGAATTCGGGAACCCAGGTGAAAAAGCTGCAGCATATCTAACGACAAATGCTATGAAACTAAAAAGGTGTTAAGGATCTGGAAAATTATGGCTCCAGGGGAGGCGGAAGAGGCTTCAATTTAAGAGTATCGGCAGATACAATATAAGGTCATACATTTGAAAACACTGGACTCTTTCGTAAGGCGAAAATAATTAGTATGCGGTCTTTAGATTTTTTTTTTCAAACTTTGGGGATTAGTTACTCTTCCCCAAAAATCTCGGAAGTCCCTTTCATTCACTATTATCTACATTTGCGAAGGAGAGGGGAGCCGAAGAAAAACCCAAGGCAGGATGTTCCAGAAGGTGAATTCATTGTTTTTCAAATTTTCGTTTCATTACGACTATCTCAAAAAAATTTTTATACTGGGGAGAGGAGCTAGACTGAATATTATTTCATTTTTGCGTCTTTTCGCGCCGATTTTCAGATTCTCGCGAAATGGATGAGAAAAACCACGAAACATGAAATAGCTGATATTGGGAGAAGTGTATAGGGATTAGTTCGCGTTTCGTCATATTTTTCGTGGAAATGGTTCAATACGAAACAGCCCCGTAGAGAGAAAAAAGAGGGCCTGGGGGAATTTCCACGGCCCCCTCTCCTTCCAGTTCAATTCGTTCTTTTGTTAGATGGGAAAAAATTATAAGCTACAGGATAAGAGGTTTCTTTCATGGTGTAAGGAGTAATTGCTGATTTGATGTACAGTGTGATTGAAATTCAGGCCTTTTAAAAATATCAGGCCCCCTTGAAAGTCCGGGCCCGGGGTATTTCCCCTCTTTCATCCTCCCCTCTTGGCAGGGTTGATGCGAAATACGTTAAGTGTATAGCCGCGTTAATAGAAAGATGTGGACGCGAAACGAATACCATATGAAAACGATTTCATCGCACAAACACACTCTGTACTACTGCGATATGAGAGGGGGTTGTATTACCCGCGTGAAAAAAAAAATATACGAAATTTTTTAAAATAATAAATAGGGTAAAATCTCTTTGAATCACACTACAGAATTTCGCAGTCGATTTTTTTTTTACAAAATTCCCTGACTTAGGTGAAAAATGCTGAAAATTCCAAAATTTCCTGACTTTTCCCTGACGTTTCCAGATGGACAAATTTCCCTGACTTTTCCAGGTTTTCCAGATTTTCTAGAGAATGGACACGCTGCTGATACACCCAGATTATTTTTCCGGAATTAAAATTTTCAGTTTCTGAAAAGCCAACTTCAGCACGTGTAGCAGTTCAAAAACAAAAATTTTCGGAAACGATTTTCGCGGCGGTCTCGGGCATTCTGTTCATGATATGTTGCCCGTACCATTCCGACCACTCGTACTGTCTCCTTAAAACTCTTGTTTTACATGACCTCTTCCAATCTCAGCTACTGTTTCCTGCAACACCTCGAATGCGCTGTCAAACACATCCGAAAATCTTTCGCATCTTCGGCGCTCGCTGCGTACTCCAATTCGCAGCCCGTCAATCGTCATTAATTAAAATCAGCCTTTGAGACCCCGGGCCCGGGAATTCTCGCTTTGTTTTGCTAGCGTGAATCCGAAAACGGCAAATGAGAAACAACCGCCCAGCCGATCGTAAGGATGAGAAAAAGGCACAAAGGCACTCGACTCAACGTTCATTTCGCTAGAATAACGTTCACTAATCGCGGCTCCAAATGCCAGCTTCGCTTTTCAATTCGTCAAAACTGAAATTCCCGTTTAGAAGGCGACCGCGGACCCAGCCTCCCGTCGCTGTTAATGAAACCCGAGCACCCTTTCGAGCCCCATCGCGCGGCGCCACATCGTAACGACTCAAATTTTCGCGTTTGGTGCAACGGTAACACTGTTCTTACGTCCCGGTCCGCAGCTCCCGGAGCAACCCCCTTCGAATGAAAAACTGTTAATGCAGTATAAAGAGCTTTTATAGCGTGTATAGTAGTACTATTACTACTACATTAACAATTTAAGGGTAGATACACACACATCTATATAAAGTTGGCAATATTTGAGGGTCTACTTGGGCTCAAGCGCCAGCTCCGTCACCGTCGTCGTCTTTACGTGTTATCAAAGGCCGGTGCCTGACATTTTTAAAATCGTCCGGTGCACGCGAGTGTACGACTTGTTCGCGCGCAAACGTGCTCACGTATTTTGATTTTTCAATATCTTTGTTTTTCTTTTGGCTTTTCTTTTTTTCTGTCTCTCTTTCCTCGTCTTATCGTAGTTGTTATCACCGAGTAATTTCCGGATTAGTTTTGGCGAAGAATATGAACTTGCTGATAACGATGCACATGTTGTACGGCCGACACCTGTTATCAGACACGAGTCTACCGCACCATCATTGGGCGCCACCAAGTGCACGGAATTAAGAGTCACGTCTCTGTAAGTAATAAATACGATCGTCGGAGTACAACTATGTATCTCGAGTGCGATCGAAATCGCTCAGCTGAGGAGCTTTGCACGTGATCGTCTAAGTTCTGCTAATGCTTCTTACGTGCGCGCTCGCGAGTAGACCGTTTTTCGTCTCCTTCCGACGGCTCTACTTCTAGAGGACTACTTTAGGAGTGGATCGAGAATCACTGGCTGCATCGATAGGTACTCACGGAAGGGGGGATGCCCGCCTAAACATGGCTGTTAGTCCTGAATTCGACAAAATCGACCCTCAGTGGACACAGTTGTATCACCGGCCAGTAGAATCTCAAAGGTGTCGAAAATTGTTGCCGTTTTTTGAGCGTGTAAAGTGGCCCCATACTAGTTGCTATTTTTAGTTTTTATTGTTTGATTCAAGGGCGCAACCAAGGAGGGAGCAAGGAAGCTATAGCCCTCTCCCCAAATTCTTCGAAATTTTTTCAAAATCAATTTTGAAACGAAAAAAAAATTGATGCCGATGGCCTGATGTGGTTACGTTGCGTCGTAGGTTCGTACGTATCTACAGCTCATGAAAATAGGTAGGTATACCAAATCAGGCTTTTACCCCCAGTTCAAGTTTTTTTTTTTTGTTTTTTTTTAAAAATTTATTTTGACATTTTCAAGTATTTGCTTTGGCACATAAACGAAAAAACGTTACTTTCGAGCGTTACTTTGGAGCATCACGAAAAAACAGCTGATCGAGAGCTTTGGCACATAAACGGAAAGTGTTTCTTTTTGAGCCTTACTTCTGAGGTGAGAATCGAAATCAAGGCTTTTCATGGTGACAATTCAGTTCAGTGGTTGACATTTCCACGGAACTTCATTTTTCTTCCACCCATGAGTATACTTGAGCGAAAACCGCTACGCTCCCTCCGACACGAAACCAGTCCGTATGATTTGCTCTTCATGGTGACAATTCAGTTCAGTGGTCCTTCCTCCGCCTTCTATGGTTTTTACCAAAGTCAGGTATTATTATGCTATCATTTGTGGTTGATCGTATACATCGGTTTAGACCTATTTTTTGCGGGATGGGGGAACGGGATTCTCCTTGGTCTTTTAGTTCGGAACCACTTTCGTTCTACTTCGAACTAGGGCAGTAGCATATCTAGGATGAAATCATGGAGGGGGTTTGACTTTTAATTTTGAGGGTATTCCTTTAAAAAAAAAAAAAGTCAAATGAGTATATTTTTGATATTTTTTAGAGCTTTTCTTGGCCATGGAAGGGGTTTGACTTTTAATTTTGAGGGTATTCCTAAAAAAAAATTGGGGGGGGGGAATGGTTTGAACCCGGATCCCCCTCCCAAATACGCCACTGGACTAGGGGTCATTCTCCAGAAACTGAAAATATTAAAGTGGGTGAATATTAAACGGCACGAGAAAAATAAAAGGTTTGCACGAGAAATAGTGCACGAGAAAAAAAGTAAATGAACAAGTTTTAATAGAGATTGCCAGAGATGACTCACGCACGAGATATTAACAGGTTTTCCCGAGAAAAGTATACTTTGCAACGGGAAACAGGTTATGTGATCATGTATGAAATACTTTCAAGAGGGGAAGCGGCAGATTTCTTCCCGTCCAGAAAAGGTTCTTACATTCCCTTCACTACCACATGCACCTAATAAATGAGGGGCGGGGGAGGACTGTCAAAATAAATTTTCACACTGTTTTATAATTATTAGACCGGCTTTATGAGAGAAAAGTGAAATTTTTGATAATTTTACATTGTTTCGCTAAAATAGCAGCTGTTCTCTTTGTCTTGTATCATCAGAGGTGAAAGCTCATCAATTCTTCAAAGCTTATGTTCCGAGGCTAAGCTCTCAATAATTCAGGAGCTTAGATCTTGATACTCGGAGTTTAGCTTTACGATCTTTAAGAAAACCATCTCTTAAGCTCCTCTCCCTAGTGTATTTGGTCGTTTCAATATGTTGTAGCTTGGTCACTTTTTACGTAAAATCAGTATTCTGCAATACTGCAGGAAGTCGTCCAGTTTTCGGATTCCACTAAAAGGCCCCTTATTAAGTCAGCAGAAGAAAATCTAGGTAAAACTAAGAGAAAAGAAACCATAGATGAAGGAGGAAATCCTCTGGAAGATGGACGAACGGAGAAAATATAAGAATGCAAACGATAGGGAAGATAGATTAACTTATCAAAGGTTAAGGAATGGAATAAAGAGAGATTGTAAAAGCGCGAAGGATGAACGGATGAAAGAAAAAAGTGATAGATAGAAGAGTTTATGAATAAAGGACAAATAGACTTGCCCTATAGAAAATTAAAAATGGAGTTTGGAGAAAGAAGGAAGAAAGTAAGTAATATAACAAATAAGGAAGGAGAGTCTATTTACACAGCTGAAGGAAAAGTGAAAAGGTGGGTAGAGTATATAGAAGGACTATATATTAATAATGGGGATAAGAGATAAGAATGGAAAGGGAGGAAGACGTGGAAGAAGATGAGAGGGGAGACTCAATTTTAAGAGAGGAATTTGACAAAGCATTGAGAGATTTAATGAAAGGGAAAGCTCCAGGGGTGGTTGAGATACCAGTTGAATTATTACAGAACTTACTTGATAGATTGTACAAATTAGTATGTTATATTTATGGTAAAGGGGGAATGCCAGAGGAATTTAAAAAGATTGCTATTGTAACTGTACTAAAAAAAAGCAGGAGCAGATAGGCGTGAAAATTATCGAACAATTAGTCTTCTTTCGCATGCGTCAAAAATATTAACGAGGATAATTTACAGGAGAATTGAGAATAGAATAGATGCACAATTAGAAGATGATCAGTTTGGATTTAGAAAAAGTAGAGGTAAAAGGGAAGCAGTGTTAGCGTTGAGATTAATTGTAGATGGGAGACTCAAAAAGGGGCAGGATACATATATGGCCTTCGTTGATATTGAAAAAGCTTTTGACATAAATTGTTTAATATTCCGAAAAAGATAGGAATAAAATTTAAAGAAAGACAAGTTATTTTAAATTTATACAAAGAACAGAAAGCCACACTTGAGAATAGAAAGCAGAAAAAGGAGAGGCTAATATAGAAAAAGGTGTAAGGCAGGGGTGCTCCTTATCTCCAGTATTATTCAATCTGTACATAGAGTAGGCCATAAAAGAAATAAAAGAAAAAATTGAAGGAGGCGTCACTACACATAGAGAGCGAGTAAAGATGCTCAGGTTTGCAGATGGTATTGTCTTATTAGCTGAAAGGAGTATTGATTAGGAAAACATTTTACAGACATGGTCAAAATATGTGTAAGTCCCCGTCGAAAGGGCTCACCTTGTCGATCTTAGTTTGGGAGATACAGCCATTTTTATGGAAAATTGTGAAAAAGACGAAAAATAGGGTTTTTAGCGTTTTGTATACCTGGAAGCATGGTCTATCAGCTGGCATAGAAATCTTTTAAATTTCGCAGTTTTTCCGAGAGATAGCGCGCAAAACGTCGCGGATGAGAAAGGGCCCACTTTGTCGATACCCAGTTTTTCAAGGTTTTTCCCCTCGTACGGCCGAAATATGAAAGGGACCACTTTGTCGATACTAGTTTTACTTTGATTTCAATGTAAAAGGCCCACTTTGTCTTGCACTCGTAGATGCACATTAATCGCTGCACATTGCTGCATTTTTGGGTAGACACCTTCTCTGTACCAGTTTACATCGAAATAAGTTCAAACTTTTCATTTTGAACGTAAAATGTTAATAAAATATCGTTTTTTTAAAAAAAATTTCTTACACTTTAAACGCGTTTTTCTCAGAACTACAATTTTTCAAACTTTGATTTTAAAAATTCCTAAAAATCCGAATTTTTGACTTCAAAAACCTCGGGTTTGGCTCATTGTGACCGAGATTTATCCTAATATTAGCCCCTGGCCTTAACTCCGCACCGACAAGGTGGGTCCTTTCGACGTGGACGTACACATATTATGATCACTACGAAAATCCCCATAAGAACACGTGTAAAAACACTTTCACATTTGTCTCGTTTTGAAGAACAAAAATGAACTAAATTCGAAAAAAATTTGATACATGCGAAGTAGACCTTCTAAACGTGCTAACATTACCAAAAATGAAATTTCAAAAAATCTGTACTGCAAGGAAATCACAAACAGAAGTACAGAATACAAAAACATATACATATTTTCATCCTTTTATAATCTGTACTTTTGTTTGTGATTTCCTTGCAATACGGATTTTTTGAAATTTAATTTTTGGTAATGTTAGCACGTTTAGAAGGATCTGCTTCGCATGCATCAATTTTTTTTTCGAATTTTCTTCATTTTTGTTCTTCAAAACGAGACAAACGTGAAAGAGTTCTTACACGTGTTCTTTTGGCGATTTCCGTAGTGATCACAATATTTTGACCACGTCTGTAAATGGAATGGAGGAGATTTTCAGTATAGAATATCGTATGAGAATCAATGAAAATAAAACTAAAGTAATGGTATGTAATCGATGTGAACATGATAGCTTAAATATAAATATTAGACAAGAAAAGATTGAGGAAGCAAGTGAATTTTGCAATTTAGGGAGTAAAATAACAAAAGACGGAAAAGGAGTAAAAAGAATATTAGTAGTAAAATAGCACAAGCCAAATTAGCATGTCATCGAAAAAGTAATCTTTTCAAATCAAAAATAAATCTGGAAATCAAAAAATTGTTCTCGAAAACTTATGTTTGGAGTGTGGCCTTGTATGGATGTGAAACCTGGACCATAGGAAAACCAGAAACGAGAAGGATCGAAGATTTTGAGACGTGGTGCTATAGGCGGATACTTAGCATCAAATGGACGGATAAGGTAAGAAATGAGGAAGTAAGGAAGGTAAAATGGATATTTGGAATTGTCTGAAGAAAAGGAGAGATAAACTAATAGGGCATAATTGGAGGAACCCAGGAGTAATATCACTGCTGCTAGAAGAAAGAGTGGAAAGGACAGAATTGGGTAGGTCGACAAAGATTCCAGTATGTTCAGCAGATGATCATGGATGTGAAATGTAAGTTTTATTACGAAATGAAAGAACTCGCAAGAAGATAGGGAGAAATGGAGAGCTGCATCAGACCGGTCGTAAGACTGATAACCTTATCATCAAAGAATATTCAACAAGTTTACAAAGCAAGAGCATCAAAATTTAAGGAGGGAGACAATTTTTTAATGAATTCTAGCCCCCACCAAAAAAAGTTCTGGTTGCGCCCCTGGTTTGATTGATCCGAATCAATGTCCGACGATACAGAAATAGTCCAGGTAAATTTGTGAACAAACGAAGATGATAATGCAAAACATTGGGAGGGTTGAAATTTGGTATAGTTGTCTGCTATACCACCCTAATGAACATACTAAAAGTCTTGAGGGATCCGATGCCGGAGTAGGCTCGCTCTTGAAAAAATGGATAACGTTTCTTATTAGGGTGGATCGTTATACATAGGCTAAAGAAATTTCGAATTTTTGATTGCGACCTATTCAAAAAGTTGCCACTGTGGAAAAAAATGTGTTTTAAGAATTTTTTTAAATTTGTTATAATATGTACTATTGGGCTGAAAATTGAATGTTACGCAGCGCCTTACAAATACAGGTTATGCAAAATTTTTACATAACCTTTCTAATAGCATTCATCGCAAACTTTAACTAAGTTTATATACAAATTTTGCCTATCTGTGACATTGAAGGCGCTAGATCGCTTACAATACGTTGTTGTCTTATAACGCCTTCAGTATAACAGATAGGCAAAATTCACACGAACCTTAACAGTAGTAATGATTGAGATCTACAAAATGAGTTATGTACAAATTTTACCTATCTGCAATATTGAAGGCGCTGAAGCACAGAAACTAATTTAAAGGTCGTGATGAATACTATTAAAAAAGTTATGTGAAAATTTGGTTCATCTCACATATTGAAGGCGGTAAACTATTGAATAAAAGTACTGGTAAAAATCCAAACTTCGAAAGAAAAGCGGTATAGGTCAAGATTATTCTTACGACAAAATATTGATAGAGGTTCATTTTCGGACTAAATGGAACAAAATTAGACCCAATGCCAAGAAATATATTTAAAAAGATCTTTCTTTCATATACAGGCCATGCAAAAAATTTGTGTACATATAATGCTGGCTCGCTCCCTTTGGTGGAATTATAATGTGCCTTATTGTTATCTCTCGCTTTCTTACGAACAGGGACGTAGCGACGAGATTTTTTTGGCGGGGCAAAAATTGTTAAATTCCCAACTGACTTAAGTCAAAATTCCCCAGTATCAAAATTTGTTGGTATTGGCAAAAAAAAAAAAAAAAAAAAAAAAATTCTACTATTTTGTTATTATTGAGCCACGGAGCAACACTCTCGGGCTATGGACTCAGGAAAGGTTGTTGTCTACATGTGGCAGAGGTATCCGGCAGCAGGAAGGTAGGTGAGGAGAGTGTTCTTTACGTGCTCGTCGGAGTTGGAGAGGGCCAAAATTCGACGGGGGCCGTGGTGGGAGTTCCAAAGGCGGGTGAGGGAGGGGCATGAGAAGAGGTGGTCCACGGTGGAGGTTACGACGTGCCTCGTTTCGCCCGCTAAATACAAATACCTATATTAATTATCTTCTAATTATGTTAAAATTATTTTATTACATCACATGTACCTATTTCCGATTTCCTCGAGTTATTGACCTTCCCGATATACCATAATACTCTCTGTACATCTATTTTTTTCATCATCAAAATTCCTTTACGTAACCTCTTACCGAGGGTCTTCATCTTCACAGTGTGGGCAGTTGAGGGGATACAGGTTAGTGAGAAAATACGAATGTGTGAGGTGTATATGTCCGATTCTCAGACGGGTGATGATAACTTCCTCGCGGCGTGAAGAACGTTGGGACGATACCAATATGGCTTGGGATCCAGATGAGTGAGATTCTCTTGGTGGTGAAGGAAATGAGATGGAGAATGAGATAGATGCGTTGGACGAGAGCGTACATTGAAAGGCGATCGGAAATAGACCTTAAGAGGAAAGTGAATCTGAGAGGACCAGATAGTGGGTGGTGATGGGTGGGTCTTCGAGCGAAGAGATTGTGACTATGCACTGTAGAATAGCATGAAGTTCGGCTGTGTAGATGAAAGCTGTATTTTTAAGTCGGAAGGAGTGTAATAAACTATCTATGGAGTAGGCGTAAGCGGTGCGTCGGTTATACTTTGAACCATCAGTGAAGCATAGGATACGGTCAGGAAAGCGGTCAAGTATTTCTTGCAAATGAGTCCGATAAACTTTTGGGGCTGCCATACTGAAGGCGCTGTAAAGCAACAAACTATTGTAAGTGCTTTAGCGCCTTCAATTTCACTGATAGGTAAAATTTGTATAGTAACTAATTTCTGTGGGTAGGCCAGACCGGGGCCAGAGACATTAATGACCAGCCGGGCCCAGCCGCTGGTTACGCCTCTAGTTATCACAACTGCTATTAAAGGTTTTTTAGAGTAATTCTAATCATTTCGGAAAATTGTTGAAGCACGTCTTCCCTCATTCTTGTACGTGCATCAAGTGGCATACTGACACCACTCCATATTGGGAGTTCGTGACAGTGCCTCTCTTTCGCTTCGTATGCAAACCTGTATTCTATACAGTTGCGAGCAAACTGCGATATCATCAAGATGATAGTTACTAAATAAAAGTAACAAAACGTGAGACTTTATTATTCCAGGCCCAGCGGAGGGTTTAAATAAACGAACACGCAGGGCGAGGAATACCTAGGAAGTCTGAAAAGAAAATATTTTTACAGCGAAAGGCGAAAGCTTTTTTCAACTATCTTTTATTTACGTTTTCGCTTTTCAATTCGTTAGATTGGGTAGAGAGAAAAAGAAAAGTTTTAAATCCGGGCCAGCTGTCTTGTAAAGAAATGTTTAGAATTTCAGTAACGTAGCTGAATGTTGGCAGGTCAAAAGTGGATGGCGGGCTGCGATGGTGAAGAAGCGCCGTTCGCCGCAGGGCTTTTCGGCTCCACTATTAAGGGTTCGTCAAAAACGAAAAAAGAAACAATTCGAGTCGTTTGTAGAGAGGGCGCTTTTCTGAGATAGCCACGCGGGGCGGAGAAGACCGACTTGAAACATCCGCAGATGAAATTTCATAAAAATAACGAGGAAAAAGATACCGCGAATCAGATAATGAAGTCATTATTTCGGGACCGAAGCCAGTTTTGCACCACGATGTACCATGAGAAGAGCACTGAAGGTCGTTGGACTTTGTCCGCGGACACAGAGGAAGACGAATAGGGCTAGACCCGAGAACATTCATACTGAAAATCTGTACCTCTCATCTACCTTTCGAATCAGGCTATCCATTTTCATCTAAACTACTGTAACTTCGACACGTCATTGGTATAACTTTTTAGTAAACTGCGTACAACTGTAAGTCGAAAGTTGTAGGCCTTTTGGCCAGAGGGTAGGATAGAACAGCGTAAAATACAATCACTATGAACTATGAAGTAAGCGGTTTCAAAGGCCGCTATTGGGATGTGGCATGAAATGTAGAGAGCGCTCGTGACGCTACACACACGCATCAATACATGTAAGGAGGTAGAACCAAGGGCGCAGCCAATGAGGGACAAGAAAGTTATAGCCCCCCCCCCACAAAAAAAATTAAAAAAATTCTTCGAAATTAAAATTAATTTTGAAACGAAAAAAAAATTGATGCCGATGGCCTGATACGGTTACGTTGCATCGTAGGTTTGTACAAATTTACAGCTCATGAAAACAGGTAGAGGTACCAAATTAAGCTTTTACCCCTGTTCAACTTTTCTTTCTTTGACAATTTCATGTCTTTGCTTTGGCACATAAACAAAATTTTGCTTTGGCACATCAACGAACAAACGTTACTTCTTGAGCGTTACTTTGGAGCATCACGGAAAAAAAAACAGCTGATCGAGAGATTTGGCACATAAACGAAAAAAGTGTTTCTTTTTGAGCGTTACTTCTGAGGTGCGAAACTTTTAGTCGGAACGGCGTAAAGAAAAAAAATTAAGCTGTTAATGCGCCCCATCGAGTTAGCTAGATTAAAAAGGATTTTTTACGAATCAAAATAAAGGCTTTTCAAGGTGACAGTTCAGTTTTCCATGGAAATTAATTTTCCTTCCAATGGGTATACTTGAGTGAAACCCGTTACGCTCCCCCGACACGAAGCGAATCGGTATGATTTGCTCTTCAGGGTGACAATTCAGCTCAGTGGTTGACATTTTTATGGAAATTTCTAATGGCTGCAGACTGCAGTCACGCAGCAACAACACCAACACGACTGCAGATTGCAGTCGCGTCGATATTAACCCTTTCAGTGGCAAGAATGTTCCATCCAAAGGGGAATGTTTATTTTCATTGATTATGCTAACGACTACTATTCCAACACACATGATGCATAAATTGCCTAACTAACTCCTGAATTCTAGTAGGAAATGGGAAAAGAAAATTTCAAATTTCCTACTTCAATTTTGAAAGGAATCGATTGGGACATGCATTGATTATCGTGGAACAGAGGAGCTTCAAGAAAATATGAAAATTTTTTGGGGAAAAAAATGGAGGAATTAGAAAGTGAAGAATTACCACTTTTGATTGAAAATAAAACTTCCCCGTTCGCGTACTCAAACCACGAACTGTTTCATCTTTACAACGATCGAATTTTCATTAAATTAATAATTAACACAAAAGTAACTAGCGCGCCACATCCTGGATTTTATGATTCTCTGAATACTGTAGTAGGAAAACTGTATTTTGTGTGACTATGGCAGAATAAAATTCAATGCCGAAGACTGATTTTCAAAACTATGAATTATTCCTCCTCACGATTTTGAAATTTTTGGAAAATTTTTTCATTGACATAATTGTCAGGTGCTTTACTTTGAAATAATTAGAAAAGTATTCTGTTAAAGCGAATTTTGTAGTAGGAAACCCAGAACTTGATATATTTCTATTTCTAAGCAGCATGATTTAAGAGCACTCCTATTTCTTCCTATAATTTATGAAATTCGGAAAATATTTCCTCATTAAACATACATGAGAGAAGCACTGCATTAGAATCATCACAAAAGTATCCGCTGAACCTCAGTTTTGTAATAAGATTTCCAGAGAGGTGCCTATTTAGATCTTCGAAAAATATTCTAACGCCGACATCCCACTTCCTACAACGCACTATAGAATTTTAGAACAAAATGTTTGTGGAGATAACCCACTTCCTTCTACAATGTACCTGGTTCCGAAAAAATTGTTTGCAAGGACCGTACATGATAGACATTCAGCTGTGAGATCATTATGAAAATTAATTCCTCAACTTGAGACTTTGTAGTAGGAACCCTTGAATTATGAACACTCATGTCTACTGAAAGAATACTATTGGAGAAGTCTTAGTTCCTACTACTAATCATAGAATTTTAGAAAAGTCTTCTCGAGAACGTACAAGTTTGACACTCACTTTGAAGATCAGCATCAATTTTTTTCCTCACTTCGAATATTGTACCTACTAGGAATCCTTTACACGTCTACACTTGTATCTTCTGAAAAGACACTATTGGAGAAGTCTTACATCCTACTACATACCCTGAAATTTTGGAAAAACATTGTTGAATAACGTAAGAGTTCATCACTCAGCTTTAAAATCAGTATAAAATTGCTTCCTCATCACGAACCTAGAAATAGGAATCCTTGTGGCATATACATTCATTTCTTTGAAAGATTACTTTTGGAGAATTCTTGCTTCCTACTATACATCCTAGCATTTTGAAAAATTTTTTTGCATACAAATTCATCACTCACAATAAATTGAGGTCGGCGTAATATTATTTCCTCACTACTAGTATTATAGTAGGAATCCTT
This sequence comes from Acanthococcus lagerstroemiae, assembly GCA_031841125.1. Taxonomy (NCBI): domain Eukaryota; kingdom Metazoa; phylum Arthropoda; class Insecta; order Hemiptera; family Eriococcidae; genus Acanthococcus; species Acanthococcus lagerstroemiae. The sequence goes on along the minus strand of CM063113.1, from coordinate 26,882,127 downwards.
GAAACGTTTACACTAGTATCTTTTAAAAAAATACTAGTTCCTACTACCGATCCTCGAATGTTGGAAGAATTTTCTGAAGAACGTACAAGTTTATCACTCAGCTTTGAGATAAGCTTAAGGAAATAATTTTGCTCTGATCGCAAAGGTCAGTGACCAACACGTAAGTCCTTGAAAAAAATGTCTCTTCATCTCCGTATATTGTAGTAGGAAGTGAGTATTTTCCAAGCCAACGGATTTGAAGGATGTAAGTTTATAGGCTTATAAATTTCCTACTACTCGACTCGAATTAAAGTAATAATTTTACGCTTGTCTCAAAACTAGGTGATGAACTTGTACGTTCCTGAAAAAGTTTTTCAAAGATTCTTTGTTGTGGAGTAGGAAGTAAGACTTCTGCAACAGTATTCTATCATAAGATACGAGTGTACATGCCGCGAGGATTCCTACTACAAAACTCAAGTTGAGGAAACAATTTTCTGCTCATCCTGGGGCTGAGTGACGATCCTGTACGTTCTTGAGAAAATGATTTCAATCTTCCAAAATGTGTAGAAGAAAGTAAGACTTCCCCATAAGATATGTTTGTGAATGCTGGAAGTAGTCCAACTACAGAGAACTCATCTTGAGGAAATAATTTTATTCAAACCCAAAAGTGTACGTCTTTGGAAAAATGTATTCGGTTCACTGTGTATTGTAGTAGGAAGTGGGGTTTCTCCAACCTGATGCATTTCAAAGATGTAAGTGTATAGGCCCCTAAGACCACTGCTAGAGGAGTCAAGTTGAGGAAATAATTTTATGCTGATCTCATGCAGAATCATGTTCTTTCAAGAGGATAATACAGTCAAAATATTCGACTCACTGGGAATGTTTTTAAAAATAATTTTCGCATCAAAAATGAAAACTTCGGGAAAATTTTTATGACTTTTTCAGCCAAGTGTCGTAATTTTTCCTAATACAACAAGGCCTAGAAATAATTTTCCTTCCACATTTTGAAAAGGAGTAGATCGATTTTTCTTCCTTCTCCCTTCCTCCTTCCCCGCCTTCTATAGTTTTTATGCTATCGTTTGTGGTTGATGATATAAATCGGTTCAGATATATTTTTTGCGGGGCGGGGGAAAGGGATTCTCCTTGCGGTCTTTTAGTTCGGAACCACTCTCGTGTTACTTCGGACTATGGGTCAATCTCCAGAAACTGAGAATATTAAAGTGACATTTTTTGTTAGTTTTTTGTTTTTTTCTCCCCCCCCCCTTTTACTACCCAATGATATTTAGTTGATATGTAGTAAAGAATACGCAACAAGTTTACAAAGCAAGAGCATCAAAATTTAAGGAGGGAGACGAATTTTCTGAATTCTAGCCCCCCCACAAAAAAAAAAAAAAGTTCTGGTTGCGCCCCTGAGTAGAGCGATCAAAATCAATATTTCATATCCTTTAACACGGGGAGCAAAGATCGGCCTCATTTTATGAGGATTCTACTCGTAATTTGTTTTGATTACTATTTTAATTTGCAGTCAATGTTGTAGAGAAATGATTTCAATAACTCTAAATTCTTCAAAATTCAAAATATGTTATCATTAGAGTGCGGCGTATTTTTTAGGTCATCTCGGATCCCAAAAGTGATAGCTCTAGTGCGTCATCCCCTCACCCACGGGAAATTAGATTAGAGTCTGGACGAAAACTGGAAAAGCGAATCGAAAAATGTTTAAATTTCAAAAAAATCCCTGCATTTTAACATTTTGAGCCTAAATTTCATTTTGAATATTTTACTTATTTGGAGTGAAAATTCGTATTTTTACATATTTCGTGTCTCTTTCGGGCTTTTGATTTTTGATTTTTTTTTTAATGCGGCTATTTTGCGTTTCATCTTTACAAAAAAAAAAAAATATATAATAATAATAATAATAATAAATAAATAAATACATCGACTCATGTTAGGAAGGGGAAAAAAATGTTGAAAAAAATTTTTTTAGCAATTTTATTTTGGCGATTTGAGTACTTATATGAAGGGCAATGCAACAATGTTTTTCATTTAGGCATACACTAAAACTACCCGAGAAGAAGACGGTAACTTCGTCCTTAGGGGAAGAGTCCTCCAAATTCGAGAATTTTTCCAATAGGCTGATAAAAATTGTTTGTATCAAAAAATGTTTTTATGTTACACGTTCAATTTCATCTACAAACTTCCTTTAAAATTTCTTCGGAATCACCCCTTAAACGTCATGGGAGGGGTCGAGGGAGGGTTGACAATGACCTTTTACACTACAATACACCAACACAGAACCTGTGGGGAAAATCGTTGAACTTTTGGTATTTTTCGAATACTACAAAGTTGTATGAGCAGCGGTAGCTAGTTTATTCCAGGCCCGTTTCTCTACATTCAGCTGACTCATACCCGAAATTTTTCCTTCCGTCCTGAGAAATCACACTTTGAACTTGCGTTTTTCGTTTCCTCAATGTCCGTAATGACTTTGGTACACGAACAGACTTGTTTAAAATTGGTTACGACTCTTTAGAACTTGTTTACAACTTTCAAGATTCGCACACGTTTCAGATTCGTGGAAACCATTTAAGAGACTCAAGCAGACTCGTTTAAGATTCAGTAAGACGATGCCATTTGCGAAGCATTTCTGATTTCAATATTTCTTTCTGAGAAAAGCTTGCTCCCTTAAAGGCAAGTAAACAAGCTAGAAAGGAGGATTCGTGGGAGGCTGACAAGTATCAGAAGAATGCTAAAAATTCTTTCGCCCGTAAAATTTTTCCGTGTTTTTTTTTTTAAGGAGAGAGAGAGAGAGAGAGAGAGAGAGAGAGAGAGAGAGAGAGAGAGAGTTGCACTTAGAAGAATGCTGAAAATTCTTTCGCTCGTATAATTTATCTCTTTTTTTTTTTTTTAAGAATTGGGGTGCTAAGCCCATCAAGCTTCCCTTTGCACTTATGCTTACCTTTAATGCCTTCTTGTGTATTTGCGCTAGATTTCGATGTCTAATTCCAAGAGATGGGCACATCGTGGACGATGATGATCAAAGATCACTCATATCAGATCACCTGAAAATTTGAGAAACATCACATTTTCAGATGACTAGTTAATTTTGAAAAAAAAAGAAAAAAAGTCTAGATGATGACCTTCGATCAAAAAGATCATCTTCTTATAACAGCCTGTTGTAAGCGATATTGGATTTAATGCCAGAGTATGCTAACTACGATCTTTTTTTGATCTGAAAATTGAAAATGATCACAGATCATTAGATCATGAGACACGATGATCTGAATGATCTTGTCCATCTCTGCATAAAAGCAAATAGGCGATCCCGAGAGTGGGGGCTAGTATCTCAATGCTAAATATACGAAGCCCCTTCTGTGGTTTAGTGGAGCGTATGACGATGCACGCACGCCACAGTGGCTCCCCAGACACCGCACCCTTTCTTCTTTTCTAATTTGCTCTCAACCCGAATCCTGGAGTCCGCCCTTTCGAGCATTACCTCAGAGACGTTGAGGAGTTGTGAGAGCTGTCTCAGCCCTCTTCCCGTCTGGCCAAAACGCTGGCCTAGGTCGAAATCTGGCGAGTTCCTCCGTGGGCTCGAACCCGGGACCTCCGGATTCCGAGACCAACGCGTTATCCACTCGGTCAACCAGACCCCCTAAACACCGCACCCCCGACCCCGGAAACAACCCTTTCGCGTATCGAAGCTTTGAGGTCGGCCCGAGCCCCCATTTCGTCGTTCCACTGCCGGCGCGCACTGTCCTGCCACAGCCACCATAGGGCCCTTCCTAATGACCAAGGTTAACGCTCACCCAGCATTAATGTGGAATTCGAGTGTACCACGGCCGGACACGCTTCCTCTTCACTCACACCTCACCTCTTCGTCTTGGTACGTGTGGCGATACAGGAAGATAGTAACGGCGGGTGAGCCCTGTCGGGGGGATCCGCAGTAGCTGCAGCAACTCTAGGATGGTACAGAGTTGTTGTGTTTGATGGTGTGGGCCAAGCTTTGTCCGTTGGCCATATCTGACTCGACCACTCTGTCTGCATCTTCTTCTTCATGATGGTCGAAACAAAGGCCGACACCCGGTTCCATCCGCTTACGCTCTTCAACTTTTCCGGAACCAAGGTGTCCGGCGCGAAACGGCTCATCACGCCGTCGCTTTCGCTCGTGTTTCCGCCGTCGGGATCGATCGCTGTTGCTGTCCCGCGCCTCTCCTGCTCCCAGGCCTCACAATCGAACAGGGTGAGCCCCTTATTAAGGCTGTATTTAAAATTTTTAGGTCCCATGTATGAAGACCCCAGAAGTATGATCTTTAGAAACTACTTACAGAATTAGGGGTCTAGAGGGATTTACCTGCCCTGCACTTTTGGCTCATGAGGGACTGCCAGATATCAAAATAAATGTGTGAATTCTGTTGTTTGTGTTATTTTTCAGCTTTTAGGAGCTTTCAGAGGATGGGGCCAAGTTTCCTCCGTCCTCCTATCTGCGCCTATGCCTCTCTGTTTAATTAGTAATCCGCGATCGAGTCGCGAGCACGGGCTAATGCCCGACCGTGCCCCCGCTGTGCTCGGCACCAAGCAGTCGAAGATAATCTCGCCGTTTAGGAGTCGTAGAGTCATCCGGTCGTGTGTCGCAGCAAGACACACATATCTGGCCCGTATCCAAAGATGTCCATGACAGAGACACGAATCCAAGGTCGACTGTTGCCCCCAAGTCTACCGAGTGCCATGTTCGAGACGCAGTAGTCGAAAGCTCGTTTCGCATACACCGATAATGCGAATGCTACGTCTTATCCAATTGATTCTTTTTCTTACGTACCACCCATACGGTTCTCTGACATTATTATATTTTATCATACGTTCCATCCGGGCAGGCGTCCGTTTCCGGGTCTCAATAATTTGTGATTATAATTTTCGACGGTACTTTGTATTATAATTTGATTAAAAACGGTATAGATGTAATCGTTTTCTTACCTCGCTGTTGCACCGTTTCCTGGTTCATATATTTTGCGAATTTTAATGAACCCAGTAATCTCGATAAGTTCGCGAAAATTTCATCGCCGAATCTAAAGCCCGCCCTTTTTTGAATAACAATCGCGAAGTAAATGGCATTACGGGGATTGGTTCTTTTGGTAGACGAAAGTTTTCAAAACATTGTGCTTACTGTTCTCCATAAATTAGTATTCTATTCTACTTCCACAGAGGAAGATTTTCTTAATTTAGGTTCGAAGCAGCCGCGGGTCGGCGAAGAAGAGTCAGCCATTTTGATTCTTACAGCCCAGAAATTACGCACAAAATAATGGTGTTTTAAAGAAAAAAATCGAAATTGAAATCTTTGTGGAATCTGCCTATTTGATAGAAATGGGATCCCCGTGGTAAGTTACTCCTCCGTACGCAGTGTCTACTCCCTCCGTGACAAAAAGAAATTCGTAAAAATAGTAATCTTCGGGTAATCCCTGGTTTTGATGGAAGTGGAATCCTCGGGGTCCAATTACTCCTGATGCAACCACCAGTCCACCAGGGGCATTCCGACAGGGAGGTAAGGGATGTCTACCCCAAGTGTTTTTGGCAGTCGGCAAATCTACCCAAAAATATGTTAAAGTCGGCTAAATCGGCAATCATGAGTATAAAAATAAATAGGTTGTCGCTAAGTAACTGAGACTAAAATCCGTACGGCCCACCGACGCTACCTATCGGCGTTTCAACGCAGTAGGGGGATAATTTGGTTTACTAACTGTCGATTAAGACCACGCCGAGCTCATTCAATTGAAAACTCGCTGTTTCATACCAATTTGAAGAAAACGATATGCGTTGACCCCTACAGATTTTTTAAAGATTTTTTTTAAAGCAGGAAAAAAAGCATACGATTACAAAATTTTTTAATAATCATCATCTTCATTTTGTACACGAATGTCTTTTTCAAAATAAGCGCCATTCATGACTATACAGGCGTCCATTTTTTCTTGCCATTTATTGAACGTTTTCGCATATTCCGCCGCCGGTAAGGAGGAGAATAACATCTGCGCGACATATTACAGTTTGTGTCATAGGCATCATAAAAAAGTTGATTTAATTGATTTTTTCTAACCAGAAATGGTACCAAATAATTTTTGCAGGACTAGGCTACACTAACTTGTCGAACATAAGCTCAATTTCCCTGAGCCCAGGCCCTTTTGACCCCATGACACTAACTGGAGAAACTGAATATTTCACGTACATTTCAGGCGTTTTCATCTACTTCTCGGAACATTTTAAGGTTTTACCTATGTGACACAACTGCGAAAATTATATTCAAATATCTACTTCTGTATTTAACCACATGCCTAACTCGATTTGATCATTCTTGCATCTGAAAATTGCTTCATATGACACTAACCGTCTTCGCACCCATGTAAGACGAACAAGAAGTCCCGGGAAAAGAAATGTGGTGACCTACATTTCCTTCGTGTTCCTTCGTAGTGACCAATAGTTTCAACGCCGTGGTGACCGCCGAGATCTTAAAAGTCCCTGTACCCCCTTCCCATGGGGTCTGCTGTATGCTCAATGTGTATAACAGACTTCGGTAAGTATACTAAAGACCCATTAAAAAAAAAATGACGAAAAAAACTGACTAAGCAAAACTGAAAAAAATGTACTCAAAATAGTCCACATTTCTGTAGAATTACCCATATCTTCTACTGTATGTATTTATTAAACTGTAAAAATACACAAATAAAAGGCTGATATTAATTATTATCCTAAAAATTTCAGTATTTGGAAACCATATTCAGCATCAATATTCTAATTATCCAATCGAATTTTTAAGAACCCTAACACCTTTGTTTGAACAACCCCTGCAAATGAATCAGGACACTCCGGATAAAAGCAATATGGTTTGAAGAGCAGGTATCCCGGAGGTCTGAACCACCTTTGCAACTTCGTCAAATACTTTTCCCCCCCTAATTTTAGGCCCCCTCCCACCCCTATAACTCACTTTAGCCAACTCACTTCAGCTCACAGTCTAAATGAGCCGCGAAGCGGGTCAGCTAGTTATACATATAATAGGCCTATGTGAATACTATGAGGTATTGATGATTTTGGGATATTTCTTGGTCGGTTATCTCGGTCAATCTTGATCTTAGGACAAAAGTAAAAGAGATCTTCTTTGTAGAGAATTTTATGCTCTTCAATTTAGGTAATAAGTATTTTCGCATATAAATCAATATTTGTAGAGCTACGGTCAAAAAACTGTTTTTCGGTACCCTCTAAAAGTATCTTGAGCCCCCTCTAGGCAAATATACCACCATTTTAAAAAATCATCATTACGCTGAACGAGAAAGAAAGAAGGAATGAAGAAAATTAATATTACGGAAATATTTTAAAATTTAGAACAAAAACTTGGGACTCTTGGATTGGGAATAGGATTTCGAAAAAAACGTGTTTTAAAGGCGAAAAATATTGCTCATTTTTGTATATTTTAAATTCAATTTCAGATACCTTGGGGTAATTCTCCACCTTCGCCCCCCGGGCTACACCACTGCCTCGTAGAAATCTTCTCATAATATACTATGTGCATCCTCAAGCCACCCCCCTGGTAGACAGTAGAAGTATTCAGTACATTCCATGTCAAGCGCAGCAAATAAATATTTTTATAGAATCAGCATGCCATGCTATGTAGTTCGTTGATAGAAGAATTTTTTAACACGCTGGAGAGTTTGTATGTGTTTTTTTCTGGAAGTACTGAAAGGCATCAGCGCTTACAGGAGGAACTTCGGTATGTTGAAAATTCCTTACAACTGAAGAATTTGTGCAAGACAAGGTGGAATGCCCGAGCGAAGTCTATTAAGGCAGTTTCCTTCAGCTATGAAAATATACTGAGTGTTCTACACGATATTAAATCATCGACAGACTTCGATTCAAATACGAAGTGTTCTGCCATAGGGTTGTATACAAGAAAATTTCAGATTTAGATTTTATTGCACGCTTCATTTTTGCAAAAATGTTTAAAATGAAAAATCTCGCAGAATTACTGGAGGCCAAACAATTAAATGTAATTGATGCTATTCAATTAATTGAAAGTATGACAAAGTCCATAAGTGCACTAAATGATGGAAAATTGATCGACTCGTTAGTAGAGAATGCGGCATCATTTGCGAAAAAGTTTAATGTGGAACCAGAAAGAGATTTTCCGAAACAAAACCGACCTCGACGAAATCCAAAGAGGATTGATGAAAACTCAGAGACTGCTGCGGAAATAAACTTTTCTTAATTTTATCACAAGGAGTTTAAAATTCTTTTGGATATTTTCACACCGAATGTCAACAGTCATCCGCAAAAAATAATTATATTATTGAAACCTTTCAGTGAAGCCTTTTGTATAACTGCTGATAGAAAGAATTGTTCTATAAAAACGGTCGAGTCCACGATGGAACTATGTCCAGGACTTGTCGATAACCCAGAAAGTGTACACTCGGAAATTAAAATTTTATTAGATGCATCCAAGGAATGTAAAGATTTTGAGGCGATTTCTCAGAAAGCCTTTATTTGCAATACCTAGATACAGCAATCCCAATATACGTCTTATTCGTTCGTTAAAATTATTCAACACAATTGTCAGACTAAACCCTAACATAGATATTTTTCATATGAACAGACTAATGTTTATATATTCTGTCCAACAGGAGCTTTCCTGCCATACCTCCTAGCTGCAACTAACCGGTAGGTTTGTGTTATCTCCACTCTATGGACCTGTGCCCTTAGCTTCCCTTCCATAAACGGTCATTGTCGTCATGTCTTCATAATGTGTTCCCCCTCCCTCCCAAATGTTCTTTCTCCACCTTTATATCCACTATATATGTATTTATATTTTGGCAAATTTGTTTGTTTTGTTTACTTATATTTTTTTTTATCTTATCTTATTTTATTTTTTGGTTTTCTTAGTTTGTTTTTATTTTTGCTTCTTTTATGCATTTTTACTTTATTTTATTTTCCACAAAAATTTGTGGCAACTTATAATTTGCAAATAGTCTTAATTATAATCCCCCTCTGTTATTGGCCACTGTGCTGTTGAAGGAGACTTAAATTTCTAATAAATAAGTGTTACGAAAGGTTATTCCAAGATCGTTTTTGATTGTTCAGCTGATTTCAACATCCCCAATTTCAGCTGCATCCAGTGAATGGTCTTTTAGTAAACTGAAGTTAATCCACAATCATATACGTACATCAATGACAGATGAAAGGCTGGATTCATTAATGATCCTTTTTTCGGCGAGAGACATTGTTGATAAGATAGAAATTCGTGAACTTGTTGATAAATAGTCTCTCCTGAAACTTTGATTCTAAGATTTCGTTGAAGACTTGGTATGGTGGACTTGAGATGATATCGAAAATAGGAAACAGCGATTTGTCCATAGGAAATGACAATGAATTCTGAGAACATCTAACTGTTCCTTAACAGTACAATGTTGTATCTTATGCGCAATGTTGGCTATTCCTTTTTCTAATTTGCTCTCAACCCGAGCCCTGGAATCCGCTCTTTTCGAGCATTACTTCAGAGAAGTCGTTGAGGCTGTTAGGGCTGTCCTAGCCTTCTTTCCTTCTGGCTGAAAAACCAGCCTAGGTCGAAATCTGGCGAGTTGCTACGTGGGCTCGAACCCGGAACCCTCAGATTCTGAGACCAACGCGCTATCCACTCGGTCAACCCGACCCCGCAGTGTTGACTATGATTGATATGCATACGTAATCCGAGGTCTCTTCTATAGCAGGTGCCCAACAAACTGTCAAGTGCGCAGCCTGGTGGGGGAGAGGGCAAACCGGGGCGCTTACCCCAGTAGACAGAGACTGGAGTTATTGTAGTATGCGTTACCCGACATTAATAGATATTTCAGCTGTAAAATAAAAAAAAAACAATGTCTTTCTAAAATTCCACGCATTTTTACGATTATCTCGATAAATACGTTTTCTAAAGAAAAGTTGTATCGAATCTTTTCACAGCAAATTTAACGAGGAACATTTTATGTTATTTGCATTTTGGTCCTAAAGTGAATATTTTTTTAGATACCTTTGATTTAGCGAGGAAAGACTCGTTATATGAAAGAAAAAAGAAATGAAAGCCACGTTCCTCGAAACTTTCACACATTTTTGCGGTTATCTCGGAAAATATGTGTTCTAAAGAAAAGTTGTATGGAATCTTTTTTATAGGATATTTAATAAGAAACATTTTATGTTATATGCATTTTGGTCCTGAAGTTAGTATGTTCCGAGATATTCGCGGTATTTAGTAAAATCTCAGTATTTACACATAACTTCAAGGTCAAAGCGACACGGGTTAATGACCTCAGATTGCGCTCAAATTCTTTATGGCGAGTTTCTAGCTCCATTGGAACAAATTTCAATGCGCACCTAATCGATTGGCGAAAACTTGCAAAATAAGAGACACCCTAATCAACATGCATTAATGTTCGATATTTCTGAATATCGATATTTTGATCTTTTATCCATAGTTTGCCATCACTAATCGTCTAATCGTCCTACCTGGTCAGTTTCTGCGTAAGAAATGTGTACTTTCTTCAACTTTTCAAGAAATAAATATTGAAAATTAAGGAAATATGCGCTAAAAATCAGGAAACTGAGAAAATATGCGCTGAAACGGTTAAATGTGGGCCAAAAATGACCAAAATATGCAAAAATATGATTTTATAGGTAAAATATACCAAATATGATAGGGCTCAATTTTGCTCAGAAAGGTTTGAAACGTGAAAGTATCTTTAATATACCGTTTCTAACTCGATACAGGTAAATATGCGATTTAATTAAAATCCACTCCCTGGCTCATTTCAATGCAGCCTGGTATAGGGATTTTCCAATGCTAGAGTACAGTATTGAGGATGTAGCATTCTGCTTTGCTTGCAGTTTATTCTCAGATAGTGCTGGAAGTCATATTCTACCTCAGAGTGGGTTTCTTCTGGTGTTCGAATTTGGCACAAAATGAAGAGTACGAAAAAAAAATAAGGAAAATTAATCGAACACTTCACCTCGCAATCGCATCAGGCGGCGATGTCCGCTTATTGTAGTTCTTTTTTTCATGAAAAAAGTCACCTGGATGTTCTTGTCGACAAAAACCTTCAAGAGCAGAATATTGAGGAAGAACAACAAAAAGAGTTCCATAAAAAAGTATTAGAAATAATAACTGATATTGCGCAAAGTTCAAGAAGACAAGGGTTGGTCTTAAGAGGTCATGAAAGTGATTCTGAAAACAATAATAGTCATTTTTGTGAGTTGGTGAATTTAGTAACACGTCATTCTCCAATTATGGCTAAATGGTTAAAAGAAACTAATGAACGACCGCATCATGTTACTTATTTGAGTGGCAAATCTCAAAATCAGTTCATCAATCTACTCAGTAATGAAATACGTGATAAATTGATCAAAGAAATTAAAAACGCCAACATGTACTCTGTGACTGCCGATACGACTCCGGACATGTCGGTGCTGAGTTGGCAGAGAAAATTTCTGATATAATCAATTCGACAGGACTCCCAACTGATAGGTAGAATTGTTTTCCAGAGGTACGACTTTGCCAGTAATATGTCAAAAAAATACAATGGTACTCAACAAAAATTATCAGAATTGTGTCAGCAGCCCGTAGCCAAGGGGGGGGGGGCAAGCTGGGGCTAAGCTCCCTCTAAAGGTATCTTGAGCCCACTCTAGGCAAAGATACCACCATTTTAAAAAATCATCATTACGCTGAACGAGAAAGAAAGAAGTAATGAAGAAAATTAATACTACGGAAATATTTTAAAATTTAGAACAAAAACTTGGGACTCTTGGATTGGGAATAGGATTTCGAAAAAAACGTGTTTTAAAGGCGAAAAATTGCTCATTTTTGTATATTTTAAATTCAATTTCAGATACCTTGGGGGTAATTCTCCACCTTCGCCCCCCGGGCTACACCACTGCCTCGTAGAAATCTTCTCATAATATACTATGTGCATCCTCAAGCCACCCCCCTGGTAGACAGTAGAAGTATTCAGTACATTCCATGTCAAGCGCAGCAAATAAATATTTTTATAGAATCAGCATGCCATGCTATGTAGTTTGTTGATAGAAGAATTTTTTAACACGCTGGAGAGTTTGTATGTGTTTTTTTCTGGAAGTACTGAAAGGCATCAGCGCTTACAGGAGGAACTTCGGTATGTTGAAAATTCCTTACAACTGAAGAATTTGTGCAAGACAAGGTGGAATGCCCGAGCGAAGTCTATTAAGGCAGTTTCCTTCAGCTATGAAAATATACTGAGTGTTCTACACGATATTAAATCATCGACAGACTTCGATTCAAATACGAAGTGTTCTGCCATAGGGTTGTATACAAGAAAATTTTAGATTTAGATTTTATTGTACGCTTCATTTTTGCAAAAATATTATGTTTAAAATTAAAAATCTCGCAGAGTTACTGGAGGCTAAAAAATTAAATGTAATTGATGCTATTCAATTAATTGAAAGTATGACAAAGTCCATAAGTGTATTAAATGATGGAAAATTGATCGACTCGTCAGTAGAGAATGCGGCATCATTTGCAAAAAAGTTTAATGTGGAACCAGAAAGAGATTTTCCGAAACAAAACCGACCTCGACGAAATCCAAAGAGGATTGATGAAAACTCAGAGACTGCTGCGGAAATAAACTTTTCTTAATTTTATCACAAGGAGTTTAAAATTCTTTTGGATATTTTCACACCGAATGTCAACAGTCATCCGCAAAAAATAATTATATTATTGAAACCTTTCTGTGAAGCCTTTTGTATACCTGCTGATAGAAAGAATTGTTCTATAAAAACGGTCGAGCCCACGATGGAACTATGTCCAGGACTTGTCGATAACCCAGAAAGTGTACACTCGGAAATTAAAATTTTATTAGATGCATCCAAGGAATGTAAAGATTTTGAGGCGATTTCTCAGAAAGCCTTTATGTTACGAAAGGTTATTCTAAGAGTGTTTTTGATTGTTCAGCTGATTTCAACATCCCCAATTTCAGCTGCATCCAGTGAACGATTTTTTAGTAAATTGAAGTTAATCAACACTCATTTATGTACATCAATGACAGATGAAAGGCTGGATTCATTAATGATCCTTTTTTCGGCAAGAGACATTGTTGATAAAATAGAAATTCGTGAACTTTTGTTGATAAATAGTCTCTCCTCAAACTTTGATTCTAAGATTTCGTTGAAGACTTGTATGATGGACTTGAGATGATGGACAATCGAAAACAGGAAACAGCGATTTGCCCATAGGAAATGACAATGAATTCTGAGAACATCTAACTGTTCCTTAACAGTACAATGTTGTATCTTATGCGCAATGTTGACTATTCCTTTTTCTTTTTTTCTAATTTGTTCTCAACCCGAGCCCTGGAATCCGCTCTTTTCGAGCATTACTTCAGAGAAGTCGGGGAGGCTGTTAGGGCTGTCCTAGCCTTCTTTCCTTCTGGCTGAAAAACCAGCCTAGGTCGAAATCTGGCGAGTTGCTACGTGGGCTCGAACCCGGAACCCTCAGATTCTGAGACCAATGCGCTATCCACTCGGTCAACCAGACCCCGCAGTGTTGACTATGATTGATATGCATACGTAATCCGAGGTCTCTTCTATAGCAGGTGCCCAACAAACTGTCAAGTGCGCAGCCTGGTGGGGGAGAGGGAAAACCGGGGCGCTTGCCCCAGTAGACAGAGACTGGAGTTACTGTAGTATGCGTTACCCGACATTAATAGATATTTCAGCTGTAAAATAATTTAAAAAAAACAACGTCTTTCTAAAATTCCACGCATTTTTACGATTGATAAATACGTTTTCTAAAGAAAAGTTGTATTGAATCTTTTCACAGCAAATTTAACGAGGAACATTTTATGTTATTTGCATTTTGGTCCTAAAGTGAATATTTTTTTAGATACCTTCGATTTAGCAAGTAAAGACTCGTTATATGAAAGAAAAAAGAAACGAAAGCCACGTTCCTCGAAACTTTCACACATTTTTGCGGTTATCTCGGAAAATATGTGTTCTAAAGAAAAGTTGTATGGAATCTTTTTTATAGGATATTTAATAAGAAACATTTTATGTTATATGCATTTTGGTCCTGAAGTTAGTATGTTCCGAGATATTCGCGGTATTTAGTAAAATCTCAGTATTTACACATAACTTCAAGGTCAAAGCGACACGGGTTAATGACCTCAGATTGCGCTCAAATTCTTTATGGCGAGTTTCTAGCTTCATTGGAACAAATTTCAATGCGCACCTAATCGATTGGCGAAAACTTGCAAAATAAGAGACACCCTAATCAACATGCATTAATGTTCGATATTTCTGAATATCGATATTTTGATCTTTTATCCATAGTTTGCCATCACTAATCGTCTAATCGTCCTACCTGGTCAGTTTCTGCGTAGCACGATGTGAACGTCCCGCAAACGTCTTTTGTTTCCGGCATTCCTATAGTTTAGTTACAGTTTAGTCACAGTCTACGTTTTATCACTTGGACGAGGCTAAGGATGTCACTTTTTGAAGACTATATTGATGAAATGTAATAAACTTCCTCAGTAAGTTTTGAGAAAATGCATTTCCGGCTCTGTTTTCCCGCTTCTACACTTCGATAATACAGTCCAAGTCATCACGCTGCCAAAAAAAGACACGGTTAAACGATGCGATGAAAACGCACATACCTACAATGTAGGATGATTCTCTAAAAACAAACATTGAATTTAAACACGAGGATGTGTATGTCTCCCGAAACTTTATTGCGTTTTCCGGGCCACAGCTGTTACAATGACGCGATGTGAATTATGATCGAATTGAATTCAATTTTTTTTCTTTTTACTACCGGCCCTCAGTTTTGACACAATTTAAATCGTATTGTCGTGTTCCCGTTAGCACTTATTTCGACTAAATTTAATTATGCTTTATCGCGGCCAAACAGAGTACAAAGGGGCATTATGTAACGTTGATAACATTTTATCAAATACGAGCCAAATTTACATCTAGAAACACGGTTGTCGCTGGTATTGGGTGAAGCTCGCACGTACACATTTGTTCTTCTCAATTTTGAGTTATTTTCGCTAAACAACCAACGTTGATAATATTTTCACCTGTACGTAACACCGAGGTAAGAGAACAATTATACGCAATTTAACAGTAATAAATCAACCCTGGGTAAATAAGTTACCGCTTTTTCTTCCTTTCATCTTTCATTATTTCGTCTAAAATTGAGCCTGGAACAATTTCCGAAAGCTAAAAACGCACCTGAAAGACTTCGATTCAAGTTGAAGATCAACTGAAACTTATACAAGGTGTTTCAATAATTATAATTCTAGTTTTTGTTTCCGAACGAGAGGTTAGATCGCCGCGGGATGCACAAGAATTTTTACATGCGGTAAATCCTAGTTTGGTTTTGGTGGAAAGCTCATCCGCCTTAAACGGGGGTCAAGTGTACCAACCACTTTGAAATTTCAAGTGAGAAAGTTTTGAACCGCCTATTAAAATCGGTTCCTTTGGATCACTGATTTTAAGAGTTTCATTAGATTTTTGATCCGTCTGCGAGTTCAGCCCCCAAGATCAAAATTTCGCACATAGGTGAAGACAAAACTAAATTTACTCAAACATCAATCAAAGTATAAAAATAGTTTTTTTTTGGTTGTTTTTGTTTTGTTTTTTTGATTGGCTGAATTCAAAGATCTCTACTACATTCCGTATACGACTATATTTGGTTCTCAATCTTAATTATCATGATAAAATTGGCAATATTCACAATTTTATCATCTTGAACTGAAATTTCTCTTCTGTACCAAGTGAAATTAAAAATTTGTAGCAACAACCCGGAAATATTCGCCTTCTGATACCGGGGGTAGAAACTAATTTAGGCTACGAAATCTAGGGAATAAAACTGAAAAATAGATTTGTCGGATATGCGCGTCTGGATCGAGAAAAACAGAATAAACAAACAGAAACAAAATTGCATATTGGAGCGAATTAACTAGCCCAACTCTGTCGAAAAAAGACAGAAAAAATCAGTAGTTCAAAATAAATCAAGAAACAATCCAAAAAAGTTCTAGAATTTTTTTCAATTTTTTTTTAAAAATAATTAATTGGATTTTTGTATATATTCATTTGCAGAATAAATTCGTGAAATTTATCTCGTTTAAATATGAAATGAAAAGCAGGCTACGAACATTTGGAAAATATTCAATAAAATGCAGAGGTTGTTCTAAGCAATTTTCAAAACCGCCCGAAGTAAAATATATTTCAAAGACCTATCCGTGGCACAAGATACTTCTGGTGTTCAAAGGGGTCAAGGGAGCGGTATTAAAGATTTTTTAAGTCAAAATAAAAACATGACATTATTCTTCCTATACCTAAGACACGGAATGCTGGATCACCCTTTCTTGAACTATTTACACACGTACAAAGATTTACTAAAAAGGTATATATAAATAATAAACAGAGCCCGGATTTTTGGGCGCTAAAAGTTCAAAAAAGGCCGTATTAAAAGTTTCTAACAAGACTTATACATAGTCCATAAAAAGTCCCTATAAGTGACATAGCCTAAAAAAAAAGTAAAATAGTCTCAAAAAGTCCCTGTAAAACTGTTAGCTTTTTACAGTTAGAGAATAATGATAAACTAAATTTTCGACCAAATAAGCCAACATAAGATCTGTTTTAATTTTCAAACAATTTAAAAAAAAAAAAAACACTTTAGGTTTTGATAGTTTTAAGACTTTCACAGGTGATTTTGAATATTGCTCTTCATGGGTACCAAATTAAAGGTCTTGATGGAAAATTGAACCTAATTTTTATATTTCTATTCCTCCTAAACTATATATAACGCAACAATTTTGAATCAAAATATTCTATTGCAACAAATAATAAGGTTTTTGCGATTTCCCAATTTCTTTCTCAAGTGAAATAGATTTTTTTTTAATTTTTTCTGCAAAAAATTGAAAATTTAAAACTGACAAAACAGTCTCGAAAATTGGATTTCGACCCGAAATAACCCCATAGTTTAAAAACATCAATTTTAGGCTAAAATGTCAATTTTAAGGGAAAATGAGACCGTACCCATCAAAGTTATTTCTTGGCTTTCAGAATTTCTTGATTCGTCCAGAAAACCTCAACAGACCAAATAAACCAGGCTAGAAAAAAAAAAAAAAAAAAAAAAAAAAAGGTTTTTGCCTAAATACCTGGGCTCTGATAATAACTTTGCCAGGCCTTCTGGCCAGTTTTGGATAGTATAGCAGGTTTTTAAACATGATGTGAACATCTCCATCGGACTTATTTCTGAACAGACGTTCTCAACTTGACCAAGAATAGCGACTATAAGTATTTCAAACACGCATCTCATTCGTAGGACAACAAGTGGCCACCATTTTACATCACGTTATCAAAATTACTCAAAAATAGGTCTCATAAAAAATGCATTCACACATTCCTCTACTTGCTTTAAGACTCTTAACACTCTTCCAAACTAATTTATAAATTTCAAGTCTGACTGAAGTGAGACTCTTTCAAACGCTTCAAGAATTCATTAAATTTCTGAGATTCTTCTAAGACCTTTTCAGATGTGATAAGACTATTTTAGACGTGTTCATTTAGACATGCTTCAGACTCTTCCAGACTATTTAGGATACTTTTCAATTCAGACTTGTTTAACAGATCATCTTTAATGGTGTGGTGGGACGTATGGCGATGCACGCATGCTGAAGTGGCACCTGAGACACCGCACCTCCGACTCCGGAAACTACCCTTTCGAGTATCGCATCAGTGGCCGGAGAAAATCATCTTTAATGCTTTTCCGTACTCTTAAAACTCACCGAAGCCTAATATCCTAGAATTCTTCTGGGCTTATCTAAGGCTCTTCAAGATTTCTTTATGACTCTTTCAGATTCATTTAGGACAAATCCAGACTGTACTGAGACTCTGAGATTCTTTAAGACTCCGTTAAAACTCGTTAAGTCTCATTCAAGGCTATGTCAGACCTGTTCAAGACTCTCTTAAACTCACTGAAGATTCTTTTTGATTTATGCATAGTGCTCTAGACTCTTCCGGACTAATCAAACTAGTTTAAGACTCTTTTAGACTCATTGAAGTTTCCCTCCGACTCATGCATAGTGCTCTGGACTCTTCCAGACTATTAATACTTCAAATTCCGCTCAAAACTATCTTTAAATATTTTTCGTATTCGGTGAGACTATTTCAGGACTAACTGAGACTTTTTAAGACATCTAGACTTGTTTAAGATCCATAAAAACTCTTCAAGCCCACTTCGAAACTTGATTTTTTGAGGACCTTTCCTGAACTGTTTAAAATACACAAAGCCTAGATACGTCTACAAAGCTTTAAAATGTCTTCAACAAATCTGAAGAAGTCCTGAAAAATTCTGATCAAGTTTTAGGAGGGTCTTGAAGCACCTGGACGTGTTTTCAAAGTGTCGGAAGGGTTTTGAAAAATTGTACATGTCTGGAAAATTCTTAGAAATCCTTGAAACAAGTGTCGAAAGACCCGAATCCATCGCTTTTTCGACCTGAATGTCTATTCGAAACCTAAAACTGACATTTTTGGGGACTTGTTTGAGACTATTCCGGATAGGAATCCTATTTTTAAAACTAGGTACCTTGTCAATTTTCAATTTTTTGAGATAATTTTCTTCAGCTATGCTCCGCAGTGCACGTTGCGCTCATATTTTTTAGCGTACTCATTCTTTGGATGCTATGTTCGCTGGACGATGACGTTCGCATGTCGACGTAGTTCGCGGAGCAGACATGAAAATGTTTTCCCGTGGTTGCAGACTTGTTTGCAAGATGATGCACTAGCAGAGCGTAGTGCTCGCAGGCTGGTACAAGGAACGTGATGCTCGCATAGGAATACAGGCTGATACTAGGAGTGTGTACTTGCAGGTGAATTAAGTGTTGAGTCAGTCGGTCAGTAGGCCAGTCCAGTCAATCAGTCAGTCTAACTGTATGTCTATCAGCCTGTCTGTCTGTCTGTCCAGTTCAGTCAATCAACAAGTGAGTGAATCAGTCAGCAGTTTTATTATTATTAGTCTTTTATTTTTTGTTCTGCACAAATTCATTGTAGATAATCCCGCGAGAATCGAAAAAAGATAGTGGAAGGGCGCTCCTCTCGCAGATCATTTTCCAGCGAGCGCATACCACTGGAAAACCTTGCCTTAGCTTTAACAATCATCCCCATACGCGGTTTCCAACAATTCAAATGTCCAATTTTGAAACAAAATTTGTGTACGCGCGCCTGCTTCATTGTGACGAAGTAACGAAAACACGTCACTTCAAAGGAACACAATTAGTCCCTACATGAAGTTACAGCAATGACATTTCAATTTTGGGTAGCTAAGGGATGATATTGCATATAGTTCCGGCGTTGGTTAACAGATAGCGCCAGTTGTATATTTATACAAAATTAGTCCCGGAACTTTTTGAATACACTGCGTAATTACCATTCCAAACTTACAGACCTCGAGAGACCATTCTTGAGCTGGCAAATTTACAAAGTTGGAAGCCGAAATCGGTAAGTCTGCGAAACTGATACTCATACACGTTAAAAAAGTCCTTACATTTGCGAAGTGTTTACCTAAATTTGCTGAGTCTGCTGGTTGCAAATGAGGCTGCGGACAGGGCATCTCTCCTCCGTAGCCCTCGGTCACGAGTCTCCTGCATAGAACTACCCTAACAGGTCAAGACTACCCGCTAGAGTAACCCCAGATGGACAGCGCAAGAAACTGTGTTTATTTCGGCAACTTTGATTCCTGTTCAATGCGGTTATTATTTCTCAGCTCTGACAGTTATCGCTACGCATAGGCGACTTACTCATTACCACACGTTTCTAAGAACTATATCATTATTTCTTTTTAACTCGAAGGTCTTTTAAATTTTGTCAACTCATGCGAGTTGGCTCATCCTCCATAATGATAAAATATTCAATTGCCTTGCCCAGTAAACGGCGCCAAAACAGTGAGACTTCGTGAAACTTAATGATCTTCGCGATACTAAAAAATGCCACAATGTGAGGCTGCTGTAATTCGAAGAGAAGCTCATCAAATTATAATATTCGGATCGATGTTTCTCAAACTAGTGCAATTATCAAACCATCTAATTCATTGTGGGCGCGCTAAAGCTTTGAGACTAGCTTCAGGTAGAAAATTTAAGAACGTAAGGACTTCGTCTTGCTTGCTGATTTGATGTTTGCCAAATTTTTCCAGATTGTAGAATTAGGACCCACTTCCCCGTCTCCCTCTTCCAAAAAGCTTCGATATGCCTCTGGTTGACAGAAGACAAGAAAATACATTATGTATATAAATGTTTTTCGAGCATGTATATTGTATAAGGCAGGATAGCAAAATATGCTCATCTTTTCCAGACGTTTGTTACATGGAGCCTATTTTTCACGAAATACACTCTTCATACGTTGACAGGAATCTATATGAATTCTGTAAAGGGAAACAGCAGAAATCGAACACAGTGTGTCCGGTGATTCAGTAAAGTTTAAGAAACACTGTCACACGATCGTAGCGGGCAAGGTCGCGCTACGGTTTTGCAAATTTTCACTTCTAATGATTACTGATGTTGATC
Source organism: Acanthococcus lagerstroemiae (assembly GCA_031841125.1). Lineage (NCBI taxonomy): Eukaryota > Metazoa > Arthropoda > Insecta > Hemiptera > Eriococcidae > Acanthococcus > Acanthococcus lagerstroemiae. The sequence continues at coordinate 26,861,557 of CM063113.1, read as the reverse complement.
ATCCACCAGCCCAGGTAATCACCAGATCGATTAACACACAAGTTGCTCTTCCAATTCTTATGCAATCAGGGCCGGAGTGTCAATAATTAGAGCTGTTAACCGCAGAATAAAAACAGCGTGTTTTGTTTTAGATATGTTATTATCCCAAATATAGAATAAGTCACATGGAGGCAGCTGATTCTGCTTAAAACGAACAAAGTTTTGAACCAAATGGGTGAACGATAGTCAAACATAGATCACTATATAAATTCGGTTGCTAGATAGAAAGAATCTTAATCCATATGATACCAATCTTATGCTGACCGGGGGGTGCGGGTAGTTTCACGGGGTGCAGTTTTAGAATGTTTTTCCAACCCACGAACTTGAAATTCTTATAAAATTAATTCTGGCTCAGGTTTCGGCCGAAAGGAATGGCCAACAATTATTAACCAATCATAATCAAATCAAACATTTTCGGGTTTTCCACGGATGATTAGTAAATAAGAAGGTATGTAGTTAGTTTTCTGGTAAAACCATACTTCGTATGTTAGTAATCCACGGCAGGACAAGGAAATATGTCTTTAATGTATTATGAATGCCGCCAACGCCGCTCCTCTTTTCGAGAATGAAGATGGGAGCTGACCTAATCAAAATTCCAGATCTACGAGCCAAGCCTTCGTCAATTTTTTTTTTTTTGTAATTAGTATGAATGGAGAGAATTCGAAACGAAAATCCAGACATCAGCATATTTTCATGCCCAAGGGCTCCACAGTAGAAACAGACATTTAATTCCGTACGCTGATAAATAATTCATATTTCAAAATTTACGTTTCTAGTATTCGCTTTAAAATTTTTTCACGAGTCGATCCTAAAACGGTTAACGTGACGGTCCCGTGTCTGACAAACAAATTAAATAATCTCAACGAATACAATCCGACCAATGAATGAAGATGCTAGTTTCGACCTTATCAGATGACGAGATGACGTGCCGTTGACCTATGAACCTATGAAGGATGGCACCTCTGTCTGGAACCAATGACTAGCAGGACCATGTGATGTCAGGTTAAGGCTTCAACCTTTCCCCGCCACCGATGAGGCTATTCATACGATCTTACTCAAGCGCTCACGAAATACGAATATCGACATTCATTAAGCGGGGAAACGACTTTCAGCAAATTCAGCAAAAATTGTGCTGACAACTACTAGTTCAGTAGCCACGAATACCTAGTTGGTGACTTTGCTTTCGATGATCAACCATGAAAATAGTTTCCAAATTCATACAGAGAGTGAATATGACCTCAGAGAGGCCAAACATGGCGCCTATACAGAACCTCATCCATGGATCACAACATCAAAGCGCACTCGTCACCCCGGCCAGTTCGCTAAGTAGACCAATGAGGTGAAGTGCCATCAAGTGAGGTCGGTTTATATTGATAACGGTTTCAGTACTGTCGGTCGGATCCTAAAAAGGAGGGAAAATGGGAATTGTTCGTGACAGTTAAGTTAGCTCCCTTGGAAAAACGAAGAATCCAGTCCCCCCTCTTCCAGCGTTGAGAGTAGCTGAACTATGGCACCGCGTAAGGCCTCTTGCCAAGAAAAAAATTGTTCAGCCTTGTGCAATGCCAGTCCACCGCGAAACTTACCAAGTTTTTAGTGACCATGCCAATAAACGTATTCAATTATGAATATTAGCTTTCGTATAAGACCTCAAAGTTTCCCTGTTGATTAAAGTCCCTCCAAGGTAAGTGGATTCTCAAATAGGCCGGTTACATAAACGGATTAAGGAGCTGTTCAGGCCCAATTACACGACTTCATAAAGCCTTGCGAGAAAAGAAAATTATAATAACTGCAACTAGAAAACTGTTTATGAGTATGGAAATTTAAAATAATGAGTGGTAAATTTCATTGAGAAATACCAATTATTTGAGACTAGCCCAAGAAGTTGAAGCTTTAAGAGGATCTCAGTAATTATACTGCGGAAGACTTTCCCAGGTCTAGTCAAAAATCTTTCAGCTTCTTCCAAATTTTAGAATTTCTTAAGGGCCAGTATTGTAAAACTTGGGTCAAAAAAAAATGCCCGGTCTAAAAATATGAGTTATTACGGGGGGGGGGCGTTACGGTTTTCGCTCATGTATACCCAGTAGTAATGAAACTGGGGACCGACTGTGGACTGACTGACTGAGCCTTCGAGCACTAGCGGAGCGTAGTACTCGAAGGCTCAGTCAGTCAGTCCAGTCAGTCAGGCTAGTCAGCCTAGTCTAGCAGTCAGCCCAGCCCAGCCCAGTCCAGTCCAGTTTCGTCACGCTAAAAAGTAACGCTTTTTTCCGTTGTGTGCCAAAGTAAAGACATAATCATGTCTTTGATTCGGGGACTGTGCCGACATGAGAATGTCATCGTGTCAGTCAGTCACTCTGTAATGTATTATTATTTTTTCGTAACGCTCTTGTTGTAACGCTCCAAAGTAATGCTTTTCCCATCGTGTGTCAAAGTAAAAACATAAAAATGTCAAAAAACTAAAAAATTACAGTTATCTTCTCCTTTATTACTGATAAGACCTAAAGACAGACATGACACTGTCAGTCTATGGCTGATAAGACATAACGATCTCCTCTCTCGAAGACCCACCCACCCCAACCACTACTTGGTCCTCTTAGATTCACTTTCCTCCTTAAGATCTATTTCTGATCGTCTTTCAACGCACGCTCTCGTCCAACACATCCATCTCATCCTCCATCTCATTTCCTTCACTGCCAAGAGAATCTCACTCATCTGGATCCCAAGCCATATTGGTATCCCAGGAAAAGAGGCAGTTGATCAAGCAGCACAGCAAGCTACACAGCTCCCATATATCACTCGTCACCTCCCTATCTCAATAGATCTCACTTCCGCCATTCGCCAGACCATTTTGCGTAAGTGGTTCAAAGAGTGGCGGCATCAAGCCTCTCGGCACAACAAGCTCGCACAAATCAAGCTTACACCTGTCCCCTGGTCAACGTCCCAACGTTCCTCCCGCCGCGAGAAAGTTATCATCACCTGCCTAATGATTGAACATACAAGCTTCACATATAAGCATCTTCTCACTAACCTTTATCCCCTCAACTGCCCACACTGGAAGATGAAGACCCTCTCATCGTGGACCACCTCTTCTCATACCACTTCCTCACCTGTCTTTGGAACTCTCACCACGTCCCCCATAGTCGAATTTTGACCCTCTCCAACTCCCACAAGCACATAAACAACACCCTCACCTATACCTTTCCACTGCTGGATACCTCTGCGACATATAGACAACAACCTTTTCCGAGCCCATAGCCCGAGAGTGTAGCTCCGTGGCTCGATGATAATAAGATAAAATAAAATTGATCCTAACAAGAGTGAAAACATTAAAATGGGAGTACATCACGAGACTGGGGGAAAGATAGATGGACCAAGCGAATTTTGGAGTGATACCCCAACCAAAACAAAAATAAAAGAAGTAGAGCACACCAAAGGTGGGAAGAAGAATTCCACAATTACACAAGAGCTCTGCGGTGCAGGGTGGCAAAGGAGAAGGCTGGTTGGAAAGCATCACGAAAAATACTATGCGAGCATGGGCGCGTAGCTCGAACTTTTTCCAAGAGGGGGGCGGGCAAAAGGTAGAATTATATATGTATCTCCTATTTTCTGCGAATTTAATTCAATTGGCTTTAAATATTCGAAAATAATCTTGTGAGCACTGGAACATAATTTTTTTCAAAATCCGGGGAGTGGGCAATTGCCCATCCCCTTGCCCCTCGCTGGCTATGCTCATATATGCGAGTAGAAAGGTTGGTGAGATGGAGAGGCCGGTAACAACTATAATGATATATATGTGACCTGGAATCATGAAATGTGCCTCTGGTGTCAAAAAAATAATTTTTCACTTTCCTGACAATTCTTAGAGAAAAAATCGCGCTCTTTTGAATGAAACAAATCGCAGCTTCCTATCTTCATTAGTTTTTCCACAAATTGCATTTTAGAATTACGTCAGAAGTTTAAAAACATCCGTTTACATAGCGTTGTGTGAAACGGGCCTAAGAGAATGACAGAGAACAAGAATTCGAAACGCGGTTGTCTTAGCAACGCGTAAACGCACCACCACAGATGCACATGCTATGTACGTCTGTGCGCACCACTACCACCATCTCATCTTTACACTCCTTTATCTCAAAAACCTGTTTTCGCACCAGAAGCACATTTCATGATTCCAGGTCACATATTATTTTTATCGCGTCCGCGAAAAACTCTTTATAAACATTAATGTTGATACTTAACACTTAATGTAAAACGAAATAAAGGTAACTATTGAGATTAAACATAGTTTCAAGTGTTGGCAACCTTTATTTGATATCACGTATGATACATAGGTATAGCAACTTCAACTATATTAAATCGATAAAATTTATTTTAAAAGAAAATTTGTCCTAAATTCGACTGCATCATCACCAAAAAATTAAATTATAATCAGTTCTACTATCAGAAAAATTTTTACTCGTTTTTACCCTACTGAAGATAGCAGTGTTTTTATTTGAAAGTACACATGATCACTCACTCATTTTCACCCGCTAACACCCGCGCAGGTAATTTTGCAGCGCACTCTAGTGCAGGTTTAAATCCCAATGCTGTAAGAGGTATGAACACCTACACAAATAAATTGAAAAAATTTTCAAGTATGAGTATTGGCATACAGCATCCATTTCTAGCAAAATCACGATTTTTTCAGTTGTTGGCACTTGGCCTCTTCTGACTTTCTGTATCTCAATTTGCCCGATAAAATCTTGATTCCGTTTTGGATAACGTTTCACATAAGCACGCAATCTTTACTTCATTCTCAACAGCTTCACTTTAAAATTCGGAAGCAAACCCCACCCATACACACATTTATATACGAATACAATTTGCGGTGATACGAGCAGTGCTTCATTTCCTTCACATAGACGTATGCCCCCTGTAGATAATTTCAAGGTACCCTATTTCGAGGTAGTTTTAACAAACGCATTTTTTCCCCCTGAACTTGAACCAGGCGCCACCAGTTTTTCAGTATTCGAATCCTCAATTTGAAAATCCAGACGTTCCTCGGAATGTTTAACAGCGTCGTTATTTTTGTCTCACTTCGACCCAATTGGATTTCATTCGCGTGTAAACTACATACGACTTTTTTCACCGTATTCCTCATCGGTAATAAAAATTTTTATTATTCGGCTCCGGCGTAAAATGCTCGCTGGCTGATCGTTTTTCTTTTCAACAACTAACTGAAAAATGCTAATTTCACGAAATAAAATTATACTATTCTCGGATCCTGCGATGTAACTTCCTATGAATTCTTTCTTCTTGAATATACTTTTACAATATTTCAGTAGACATTTGCCATTCTCGTGCGAAGAAGTCTCCCTCGGAAATACCAGTTCCTCTACACGCCTGATATCGAGAATGTGATAACCGGGCTCGTGAGCTGTTAAAAGTCACTTAACTGCAGCAAAAACCAGAAACTAACTTGCATGCCAATGTGCCATCTATGCTGTTTGGTAACCAAACTGCGTCGCTACCCCATCATATCGCCGAAGCCAACCCCCCCCCCCCTAATTGTAGGAACAGTTAAATATGAATTAGAATCAATTAAGCCCTAAATCCCCTCCTTTGCTGAGGCACATACCTGCAATACCGAATGGGCCACGTTTGTTACCGACCTCCGACCTTGGTGAATTATCGATGGGGGTGGCAGCGGTCTCAAAAATTCAAGCACTGGCTAGTCAGACTTGGTTTGTAAGGAAGTTCCACTTGAGGGCTCAATTGCTGAAGGACCAAAATTTGGCCAATTCGATGCTGCAAGCCACGTGGAAGTGTAAGAATGCTGGCAACAACGCACTCATTCATCCAGACTGATGGACGACTTCATAAATTTGTCTCTATTTTGTCGCTGCACGTGCTGTCATGTTTTGTTTACTCTGGTCATATTATGGAACTAAATCAATGAACCAACGAACACTGCTGCACCCACCACGACCTCGAACACTATCCCAATACTCCTCCAAGTGATTTTGGACATAGTTTGTTTTTCTCGAGACGAAGCGCAGACCTGAGGAAATACGCGATCGCGCAAACCGCACGTTACGCCGAGTTGAAGATGAACCTCCGTGATCTTTTTACGGATAATTAGAGAAACAATGCTCGAGGAAGTGTAAATCAAAATACATAAATTAATATGTAAAGATTATCGTAAAATATGTTGACTGGCTCCTTCCATGGCCTACGAAGGCAAACCACTATCGTGGTCTAACGTAACCCTGAACTTAAAGCAATAACTTTATTTCGTATTTATATATTCAACAGCGAACACGTGCTCGTGCGTATTATTAAATGCGGTAATTTGGCCCGGAAACAAAAATAATAACGCATCTTACATCCGTCAAATTAATCAAGTTTTGGCGGAACGTCTGTATAGGATCGTCATCCGGGAAATTTTTCGCTTTCTATGTATGCTCTTCTTCGAATCACTCTTATTCTATTCCAAAACGATTAACTATTGTAAATACGTGTAACAAAATAACAGATGAAGCCGGGAAAATCCAGAATCCCTTTCAGGGCACTCCGATCCCCCACACCGCCCCCACTTTTGTAATTGCATCGCAGATCCCGCTACATTCGCTCTCAAATAGTCTGAAGTTTTATTAGAGCTCTGTATACCTCGTGTAAGTACGATCGTCCGCCCTTTTGACTTCAACTGTGCCCGTGGATGCCGAATCCGACTATGCGGAGCGTACCGCGTACTCAATTCGGCATCGACGGGCGCGGTTGGATTCCAAATAGCGGACGATCGTATTCTCCTATCGAGAGTTTTCGTTTTACTGGCACAGATCTAAGGAAGTTCGAAAGTCCTAGCTCAGGTACTAGGAAAAGAAGAACTGTTTTGGTTCGCAGATCGCGCTGCATTCGCTCTCAAATGGTCTGCAGTTTACTGTCAGAGACTAAAGGAATTTCACTCCCAGGGAGTCCCAGCACAAGTAAAGGGAAAAGAAGGAAAAATGTTTTGGTTCCACCCCCCCCCCATCTTGACTTGCATTACATTCAAACCCTCTACTGACCTGGAAAATAGAACCAGAGATTCAAAACAACCTGATTTTGATATTTTTTTTTGGTCTTACCCATCGTTATCATCAGTTTGCAGGGGGCTGGAACTAGAAATATTTACATCTACAGACGTGATACAGCATATAGAAAACCCCACCGTAAGTTGGAAGAAAATTTTCAGGAAAACAAAAATATAAACATTTTTGTCATAATTGACTAAAGGTACATCTCTAAGGGTATCGGGAGAATTGACCACGAAGAATTCGCCGCGAGAAAATTGGCCGATAAAAAATAGGCAGCTTGAAAATTGTCGTGATAAAATTGACTGTCGTAAAATAAAGAATTGACCGTCTATGTTGAAATGACGTTCACATCATGATGTAGAAGGTAGACATTAGCATGCGATAACGCATAAAATAACCTCGGTCGTTTTTTCGAAATTACCCCCCAGATGCCCTAAATATAAATGGTTGCCCTCCGAAAGCCGTAAGTAGACCGTCGAAAATGACATTTCATTTTTTTTGTACCGGGTGTTCCATGAAAGTTACCCGTCCCCATTTTGTTCCGAACCGATTGGCGAATCTTTGCCGGACAAATAGCCATCTTCCTGCGGCAAGGTATAGTTTCTCTAGGGCTTGAAAAATTTCCTCCCCCATTTATGGGGGCTGTAACGTGCCACCAACTTTGGAATCCTAAATGGAAAAGTATGCCTTTATGCACATCGCTGGAAAGAGCATATCCTGCAAAATACGAATCCGCGAAAAATTTTTCAAAATTCATCAATTTTCGGAGGCAAGGGGCCTACAAATGACCAAAATCCATCAAAAATCAAAGTGTCATAACCTAGCAAACAAACGATTGAGAGAGGGGTTTTCGACGTCACGGATTCCGAATGTCACACGGAAAAATCTCCGCTGATTTTTAAGGAATTTCACCGGAATTTTGTTGGGAAAAAATTCCAAGAATTTCCAAAGAATTTTTTTGGAAACGTCGGGGAAAATATTGGATGATTTGTAAGGAATTTCATCCGGAAATTGTTGGAAAAATTCCGATAACGTCCGAAGAATCTCATCGGAAATCTACAGAAAAAATTTCTAATGATTTCCAAGAAATTTCATCAAAATTCTTCAAGAAAATTTTTCGATAATTTTTGAAGTATTTCTGGGAAAAAATACTCGGGAAAAATCTCTGATAATTTTTAAAGAATTTCATTGGAGCTCGGGAAGAATCTGCGTTAATTATAAGGAATTTTATCGGAAATTGTCGAGAAAAATTCCAATAATTTTCAAAGAATTTCTTCGTAAACATTGGAAAAAATCTCCAATAAATTTTGAGGAATTTTATGAGAAATCGGGAAAAATCTCCGATAAAGTTTTAGGAATTTTTTCGGAAATTGTTGGAAACTAATTCCGATAATTACCGAAGAATCTCATCGGAAATATTTAGGAAAAATTTCCAATGATTTCCAAAAAATTTTCATCAAACTCTTCGAGAATATTTTCCGATAATTTTTGAATTATTAAACCATTGGAGTATTCCCCGAATATTTCCTATGACAAGTTTCAAAAATTATCGAAAAAACTTCCTGGAAGAATTTTGATGAAACTTTTTTGAAATTATAGGAAATTTTTTTTGAAGGTTTCCGATGAGATTCTTCGGACATTATCGGAATTTTCCCTAACAATTTCCGTTGAAATTCCTTAAAAATTATCGGAGATTTTTCTCGAGTTCCGATAAAATTCCTTAAAAATCACATCACAGATTTTTCCAACAATTTCCGATGAAATTCCTTAAAATTTATCGGAAATTTTTCCCGAGTTCCGAAAAAATTCCTTAAGAATTATCGGAGATTTTTCCTGAATATTTCTCAGAAATGCTTCAAAAATTATCGAAAAATTGTCTTGAAGAATTTTGATGAAACTTTATTGGAAATCATTGGAAATTTTTCTTAAGATTTCCGATGAGATTCTTTGGACATTATCGGAATTTTTCCAAAGATTTCGGATGAAATTCCTTGATAATCATATCGGAGATTTTTCCCGTTTCCTAAAAAATTCTTTACAATTTATCGGAGACTTTCCCGAGTTCCGATAAAATTCTTTAAAAATGATGGGAGATTTTCCCCGAGTTCCGATGATTTTTTTTTTTAAATTATAGGAGATTTTCCTACCATTTCCGATGAAATTCCTTAAAATTTATCGGAGATCTTCCCCGACGTTTCCGAAGAAATTCTGTGGAAATTATTGGAATTTTTTTCCAACAATACCGATGAAATTCCTTAAAAATCATCCGAGATTTTCCTCGAAGTTTCCGAAGAAATTCTCCGAAGATTATCGAACATTTTTCCTAACGAGTTTCGATAAAATTCTTCAAAAACCATCGAAGTTTCCAAGTCCCCCCCCCCCCGAATCGTTGCATTCTCTGTTGTCCGTCACGGCGCCACAGAGCACAGTAAAGTTGCGTTTAAATCTGAATAGACGGTCATCGTGTGCCCGCTTACTCATATTACCACGCAACATGCCGGGATTTCCAATGTTACAACGAAAACTGAATAACCCTGTATGTCTTGTAAGTCTCAAAATGTCAAAAATTTATATTTACACCACCTTTCTCATTCAAATTTCGGATTTCGGGGCCCTAGGATGCGCTGGATGTAGGAAATCACGTGATGAACTCAAGCTTTTTTCGCACAAATTCGTTTTTGGGGGAAGTTTACTTTCCAATGAGGGGCATAAAACCATTTGGATAATCTGCAATGAAAAATTCAAAAATTTGTAAATGGCAGCATTTTTAGGTATCTGATTTTAGACCCTGTCTCCCAAAATTGATGAATTTGCCATTTTCCTTCACGAATTCGTATTCTGGAGGAACTGCCCTATCCAAAGATGTGCATGAAGCCACTTTGATAACTTGCGTTCAGAAACTCAAAAATTTGTAAATTAGAATCACTTTTGAGTCTAAAATTGAATTTTAGGACCCTAAAACGGGTTGAATTGGGAGGAAAGTGTGACACATTAGGAATCAGCGACCTCGAAAACTCCCTTTTCGATAGTCTGTTTGCTAAGTCATGATACTTCAATTTTGGACGGATTTTGGTCATCTCTAGGCCCCTTACTCCCAAATTTGATGAATTTTGAAATTCTTTTCATGGATTCATACTCTGGAGGAAGTTCCCTATTCAACGATGTGCGTGAAGCCTCTTTAAAAATCTGCATTCAGAAAGTCAAAAATTTGTGAATAAGAACCAATTTTAGGTTGAAAATTGAAGCCGTGAACCAGGTTAAATCGCGTATCCGGAATCCGTGACCTCGAAAACCCCTCTTTCAATCGTTTGTTTGCTAGGTTATGACACTTTGATTTTTGATGGATTTTGGTCATCTTTAGGCTTCTTGCCCTCAAAATTGATGAATTTTGAAAAAATTTACAAGGATTCGTATTTTGCAAGATATGCTTTTTCCAGCAATGTGCATAAAGGCATACCTTTCTATTTAGGATTCCGAAGTTGGTGGCACGTTACAGCCCCCCATAAATGGGGGAGAAAATTTTTCAAGCCCTAGAGAAACTAGACCATGCAGCAGGAAGATGGCACTTTGTCCGGCAATGATCCGCCAATCGGTTCGGAAAAAAATGGGAGGGAGGGGTAACTTTCGTGGAACACCCTGTATAATATTATTAGCATAGGCCTTGTGTGGAAAGGTATAGATTTTAGCATTTTATATGCTTTTACTACTGGGTATACTCGAGCAAAACCGTAACGAAAAACCTAATGAAAAACCTAACGCTCCCCCGGCACGCTCCGACACGAATTCAGTGGTTGACATTTACAATCTGCAGCCGTGTTGTTGATAGAAATTTCCATGCCCCCCGACACGAAGCCAGTCTCTCTGATTTGGCTCTTCATCTTTTATTAGGGTACAAACTACAAAAGCATAAAAGTGTTACACGTATTTCTGGGTAGTTGACTGACTGCTTAACTGATTGACCTGACAGACTAACTGACTGACTGACCTGACTGACTAGCTGACTGCTTTGATCAGGTACGGATATTATTCTTGTACCTGGATTATAATTTTGTTCCAAACTTTTTTCATAACAACATCCATTTGTGGTAGGAATTGATATGGTATGGATTTACAGTGGGATTTAATCCAATCCAAATTTGACTCCTTCCAATGGGCAAAATCCATCCAACTTAAAATCGAACGTACAAAATTTGGGTCTTTGGATCGCCAAGTTTGAAAATGTGACCAGATTTTAAGCCCGGAACTAAACTGGACTCAAACTTTGACAACTTCCTCCCTTTAATAATCAGTGACAATTGTTGGGTGGTTATAAGCATTTATATATATAGAAGTTATGAAGATGTGCTTCGTGGTTATTAGGGCTAGGATTTTTATGCGCTAAAAAACCGAAAATATGCGCAGTAAATATACGCTAAAAATGTCAAAATTGGCAAAAATATGTGCTATAAAACCGCACCCTCATTGGGTATCGAAATGTAGGGTTTTCGAAGCACTACAATAAGAGACATTATTAAATCATCAAAAATACAAATAATTTTTTCATTTCCAAATAATTGCAATTGCAGTTTACAGCTTCGCAGTTTAAAGCCTTGAATAAGCTTTTATGTATAGGGAAAAAAATACCTTAAACGTGACTACCGATAGGTTTTTTTTCTTGTCTCTAATGTTCTAGTCTTCAGCCGACCTTCTTCCAGCAGCTTCCAGCAAAGAGCAAACACCCTGTTACTTGTGTTTTTTTTTCAGAAAATCGTGAAAATTGTGGAAATTTTGTCAATAGAAGTAAATTTTTGGCCAGTTTTTGGGAAAATATGCGCTAACAATCTCAAATATGCGGTATTCGGCTATTTTTCAGCGAAAATATGCCATTTTATGCATTTATGGCCTAAATATGCCTTTTTATGCATTTATGGCCTAAATATGCATTTTTATGCATTTATGGCCGAAATATGCAAAAATATGTACTATAAACTTTTGCATACGGATTCAGAATTTCATGATTCGCAAAGAAATGTGGATATGTGCTATCTAATATTACGAGAACAAACATGCATCAACATAAAAATCCTAGCCTCAGTGGTTATTAATCGTTGTTAATTGTTATATCGTTGTTACCACGTAAAAGAGCACAAGATTCCCTTTCTAACAAGTATCCGTACGGATACATCGGGCTCATATCGAGCGAGAAATACAAGAATGAAACGTGTGTATCCAAAAGGATACAATGGGCATGAGAGGGTTAAAAGGACCAACTTGATCTAATTCAAGCACTTGAACAGAGGGGTTTTCGTGTCGTTTATTTTAAAATTTTGTTTAATTTTTTACCATTAAGCCCTAACTAGAAAACTGTGTTACGAGACTGGGGCAGGGGATCAAAATTTTCACATAAGGCAATATGGATGTCGTTTTATTCATTTAAAAGGTCGCTGAATTCATTTCTGGTAACGACTTACTTCTTATTTACAAATTGTGATGCGTGTGAGGAAGTGAGGTTCAAGATTTTCACAAAATGCATAACGGACGTTGTTTCATGGGCATTTCATACGTGTTTAAGTTCACCAAATTTGATTTTATTATTGGTTTCACTCAACTTGAGACCAGTGGTTAAATATTTCTAGTTCCAACCCCCATATGGACTAATAATAACGAGGAGTCAAACCAAGAAAACCTGAGAAATGAAATCATCGGCTCAAGAAATCATATTGCATGTGTATAAGAAATGCCTAATCGTAATTTTTAGGACCTGACTCCCTGATAGTTTTTAGGGTGAGGGGTAGGCGGAAATATCCTCGAAAATAATTTAAAGAAAGCCAAAAACCACGAGGAAACGTTTTTTACATTGCTAATCTTACTTCAATGCTACGGTCTATAATTGAAGCTCATGTTTTTCCAAAATTAATGTGTGTGTATGGCTTACAGATTTTCTTTTAGTCAAACTATTTTTAAAGCAACATTTTATTTTTATAATTTCTTGTAGTCAATCGTAAATTTCTAATGAGGAACCCTATATTAAATTTCTCTTCGGAAGCTGGATCCTTAAATATTCATCGATTTCAAAAACGAGACGTCCGCTTGTTTGACACCTACTAGAATTTTTTTTAAATTTTTATTTTTAAGGACTATACCCTATATGTATAGTACATTAAAAATGTAACTAAAATTTACTCAACTATGCATATTTATTAGCCGTACTCACCGCACCTAAGGCACCCACAATATTAAGAAAAGGCAATATAACTTCAAGAATTCGAATCGTGAAGTTTGAGTAATATTTTTCACTGAATTAATTTTGTGTTAATAGCTTCTTCAAAAACTTGAGAGACACGCAAGGCATGTTTTCAAAATTAAAGGGATTATAATACTACAAAATGGGGGGGGGGGGAATATTTGAATCGGGTTTTCATCCCTACTAAATCAAATTTTGTACAAAAAATACTCGTTTGGAACTGTCGACCTGAAGAGGGGGGGGGGGCACCGAGTATCAAAATAATGCAAAAAATTCTTCCGCTTGCATAATTTTTCAGTATTTTGGGGGGAAGAGGGAGGGGCTCTCAATAGCTTGATGATTGTGTTCCCTTCAATACAAAATTTCAATAGAAAGTGCTCGAGCTTGAAAGTTCCTTCATAATATAAGAACGCGGTCTGGCTCAATTAATCTTTTTTTTTATCTCATTGTTAAATTTGGACTTAATGTTTTTCATAGACAACAGATTTATTTTCTTTTAGAATTTGATGGCAAATTCTCATTCAGGAAATGTAAAAAACGCGGAAATGGATACTTAATAAAGTGAAACTGCAACAAAAACTTCAAATAACCAGTTATGGCATATCCTCAGTGTTTGAGTAGCGACACACACAAGTTTGAAAATTTGTACCCTAAATTTTGAGCACAACTTTCAGTAACATACATTCAGCAACCCTGTAGGGGGGGGGGGATACCCCAGGCCCGGACTTTCAAGGGGCCCGATATTTTTAAAAGGCCTGAATTTCAATAATTGTACATCAAATCAGCAATCACTCCATACACCATGAAAGAAACCTCGTAGCCCGAGTAGCTTATAATTTTCCCCCATCTAACAAAGAAATAAACTGAGCTGAAAAGAGAGGGGTGCCGGGGGAATTCCCCCAAGCCCTCTTTTTCTCTCTACGAGGCTGACATTCAGATTTGTACAGTCCCTTCAAAAATGAAAGGTAAACAAAAAATAGTTACTGCCATTTTTGTTCCATTTTCAATCTACTATGTCCACTGAACTCTCAGAAAAAAGCTAAAACGAATGCTATCAACAATCAGAAAATACATTCTCAAAATGTTAAAAATTTTAAAGCGGAATTTTTTGAGCGAACAGTAGGTATTCAAAAAGTTGTTCAAGGTTGATTATGAACAGTATGTACTTTGAAAATGAAGCCACTGTTAATACTACTGGTTGCATATCCGCAGTATCGAAGGAGCTATCAATGTTTAAATTTATAACAAAATAGGTACTCAAATTTTTGTTCAAATTTTATAATTCTAATTTTCGAATTTGTATGTCTCCTTCAACATTGAGGATAGGCAATAAATCTTGGAACATTTTCTGAATAAGAATATTACAAAAAAATCTCAAGGACGTTCACTTCTTTCTAAACTTAGAACTTTCTAGGTCGTTCCATTGTGAAAATATTCTGTGAGTGTACGTGAAGTATTTTGTTTCTTTCGAGGAGTACTCCAACATCCTTCCGGCTTGTCCTTTAAAAAGAGACACCGTTATTTTTGTTTGAATTTTAAAATAAATATTGGAATTTAAACCCAAATATAGAGAGCGCTCTTGTGCTAAGACTGATAAGATGAAACCGGGATCACGTAGAAAGACATGCCATTGAAAACCTACTGTGCGCATTCAAATGCTAAAGTAACACATCCCCCGAGCAATTTTCCGCTTGGATTTATTTTGTTCATAATTCAGAAGACTTTCATGTAATTACACACCAAATTATAATAATTCTCGACAACCACTCCTGAATTAACTACAATTCTTCAAAAAATTACTTTGCCTCATTAAACAGCATAGTAAATAAGAACCAAGATTCCGGTTTCGTCAGTTATACTTATTCCACCGCCAGATGTCAGCTACTTTGAGTTTAAATTCCAATATTATCAATAGTCATTCGTGATAGATAAAAACAAAATGTGGCTCAATGAAATCTTTTTACAAAATTTTGGAATTTGGCAAAATGGCATGAGTGGCATGAAAATTCTCAAATTTTGAAATTAGGTTTTGTTCTTTGCAATTCCTTTGTATCCTGCTTTGAATGGTAGCAGTGAATAGTAGGTATTTTGAAAATGCAGCAGAAACTATAATATTGTTAGTTGTTACCATTGATTGAAATTTATGTAGTTACAAATTTTCTCAAATTTCATGCTTTGAAATTCCGCATACCTTCGAAAAAATTTCTGAATTGAAATTCAATACAAATTTACTATCACTACTTGTTGAACTTAGAAGACTTACGGCTCCTTCACTTTTGAGGGATGAGCCATACATGTCTCTCGCGTGTTTCGTTTCCTTTCCGCGAGAACTTTAACCAGTGTCCTTTGACCTCATGCAAAATGGAACATTCTGTATTGTTATACTTTTATAAACTTCGAGTTAGGGCAATGTTCGAACTCCATGAAGTTAGGTTCTCCCAGATATACTAATACTCTTTTAAAAATACTAATTATACAAAGTATGCTCAAGAATTATTTGAAATTTCCAAATCTAAGATATCGATACCCTCCCTTCCAGGGGAGTCTGGCCGGAGGTCCCGGGTTCGAGTCCCCGCAGCAACTCGCCAGATTTTGATTTAAGCCGGTTTTTCGACCAGAAGGGCAGAAGGCTAAGACAGCTCTAACAGCCTCCCCGACGTCTCTGAGGTAATGCTAGAAAGGGCGGATTCCAGGGCTCGGGTTGAAAGCAAATTAGAAAAGAAAGTTACCCTGCCCTCTACCGAGAATCCTGACACGCTAATTACTTATGATGGGTTTTTCTAAATTGATCTAAGATATCAGTTTTGCTACTCACCCCATGGATTTATAAATAACATGAAGAGGGAGCATGAGAATAAATTCTGAAATTTTCAAAACATATCTGAATATGCTGAGAATGAGTGATTGAATATATTTTGACTTATAAATCCAAAATGAGGCTAAGGGTCCGCATGGTGGTTGATCCCAACTTCAAAAATGGGGGAATGGTTCAAAACTTTAGAGCCAAATCTCAAAATATTTGAGGCTCAAATCCAGAATAACGCCGTCAGAATTTCAAGTGTAGGGTGATGGTTGCAGGAGATTACAAAAAGAAACGCGAGAAAGAAGATAACGAGTGTCTCATGCACACTTGACATAAGTGACAAAAACTCTTTTTTTTTCAGGAGAGCGATTTGAAAATTATAAATAACGTTGTGTTATATACGTGGCTCAAATGGTTTACGCCATCTAGCGGGCTGAAAAAGGAAGTAATTCGTCATTTGCGAGTGCAGCTCGATAGAGGGCATCGAGGTCTATAAGAATATGTATCTAACTCATTTTTCGTCAAAATGTCACTTAGGTCAAGTGTGCATGAGACACCCGATAAGCTCAGCACGGAGAGTCTTAACACCCTAGCAGTCTTAATAAAAACAATTCTTTCATGAAAATCTTCAACAGCAACGCTGGGATTTCTAGCAGGTGAGGGGGGAAGCGAGGGGGTAGGTATCTTAAGAAAGGTGATAATAAGGCAGAACTACATACAGCTAATCTTAATACTTTTCAAAATAATTCAGCCCAAACAAAATTTTTCTCTTAAATCAGAAATAATAGGGCTTCAGATTACGACAAGACGTAACTCAAAATAGTGACAATTTTGAAACCTGTTGAAGGCTATATCTAATGGATTTCCACCGTGGTGATTCGCATCCAATCAGAATACCCCATTTAGGCAAAATGGCTTGCCAGATATTTTTCAACATATAACATTGGGGTAACGATAAGGATCTACAACGGAGCTTTCGGATGGTTACAGAATCGCCACAGAAACAGCCCATTAAGTGGAACATCAAAGGCTTTGAAATTGTGGGTATTTTGGTCACCTCATATCAGTAGGGCAAGAAGGATATTCGAAAAGGAAGGTGATATCGTCATTTCGGAAGGTTGGAGGCAACACTGAAAACAAAGCATGTCAGCACTACTTTAAAAAACTCAATAATAACAAATTTGTTTTGAAAAACGGTAGGGTCAGTATTCAGTATTTCAAACGGGGGAGGACCATACTGAAGACAACTCAGAACGAACAAACTTATCAAAAGGCGGAGCTAGGACTATTGGAGAGGATGTAAAACTGAATATAACACAATTTCAGCACGAAAAAATTAATCGAAAAACCAAAATTGTGGGGTTAGGGCAGTTGGTGGAGCTTGTCAGCAACTCAGTAAAGGCGGTGGTTAGAGAAAGACTGAATAGCGCATAACCTTAGCACAACGCACAACAACTCCACATAGATAATTTTTGGGGAAGTTCAAATGGATAAGTAGAGGGTAAAGGTGTCTCAGGGAAGGGAACAGGGGACAAAAATGAATACCGTGTAATTCTAATGCAGCTTAGAACATCTGAGCGCTAACAATTTTGAACAACCAAAATAGTGGGACTAGTATTTGGCATTACAGGAAGGAAGGGGTAATCCTGAATACGGCACAATCTTAGCAGAACTCAGAACCATACTCAGCATACACAAATTAATAGAAAAACAAAAATTCCATGACTAGGACTTTTTGATGCGAAGTTCTCGATACCACAAGAATGATGAACGAGGTGAGGGCGGAGGGAGTTAAGTACGGCGCAATTGCAGCATAACTCAGAACAATTCAGCTCAAGTAAATTTTTGAAACCAGAAAATGGCTGGACTAACTTCACGTGACCGAATGAAATGGCACATAAAATTATTTGATACTAATAACAGAACTACTGCAAAACGAAAATTAAGGACCACAAGGTGGAAAATTTCCAAATACATATTTGTTTTGTTTGAATGAATCTCAATCCAGTCATGCATTGACTGGAGTATAGGTGGCGGAACTGGGGGCAGAGGAAGCAGCTGCCTGATGTATCGGGATTCAAACGGGATGCTGTATGGTATCTTTTTGCGAGTAAGCATAAATAAGAAAGGAATATGGGTATATAACAGCTTATTTTGTCGACATTTTATTTTCCTCTTCCATTCCAAGCGAAAATGCCTCCCGTCACAACTCGACTGGTGCAATCAATTTTACAAAACGAACAATCTGATAAAAGTTTCCCGGGGAACACCGTCTGAATAAATGAAAACTTTTGTACTTTCATTTTCTAAAAGACCCGCGCGCGTTTGCGGATCTGAGAACCTTTCAACTTTCTTTTTCACTCAATTAACATTTTTCAACGCGGCAGTGTTTCTTAATAGGTCTACTAACCTCAAATACTTCAAATGAAAGAACAAAAATGTTGCATGAGCCTCGTTATCTTTAACAATGATCATGGAACTTGGGAGATTCCTAAGCTGCGACAGTGAAAAAAATTCGCACAGGAAATCATAAGAAATCAAACGTTTTAACCTTGAAATATTATTATTGATAATTAGGAGAAACGTTCAGAGTTGTAACCTAACTTTGAGAACCCCAAGGTCTCAAATGTAACACAATGATTAGAATTTCAAGGTCAACCAGCCAAAGAACGTAACGAAATTGCGTCTGGCAATCAAAAATAGGGGCCGGTAAAGTTGTGTAAAATGGCGATTTTTTGGTGAAGGCTACTCCATTGAATACGAGTTGGGAGTTGGAGCCGGATGAAAATCATTACCGGAGCTAGAGCTGTGGAAGAAGTCAAAATTTTTGCCTGTACAGAGGGGCTAAAATCAAATTTACCATCTGTACCGGAATTAGAGTGAAAGTTAACATCGTTTACAAAGTGTTGAAGTCGGAGCTGGAGCTAAATTCAAATTTTTAGGAGGTAGACTCAGCTCGATCTTCGATGATGGCTTCGGATCCCCCCTCCTCTCCTTACAATCAGCCTTGGGAAAACGGTAGATTTACGATGTTGATGAGTTAGCATGCATGTCTCGGAAATTTGAAACTTACTGAAACAGTGTATTTGTGAGTTTCTTTATGACTCTTTAAAGACGGGCTTTGACACTTTCTTGGCACTTTGTTAAGGATTATCAAGATTATCTCAAGTACGAGTCAAACTTTTCAAGACTCACTATGGGAGGATTCACCTCCTGACTACTCTGTCTTTCCCGCCACCAAAAAACGAAATCAAGCGCCAATATCTGAAATTCGAGAGTCAAGATCCTTCCGGCTACAAGTGCATGCTAGCGTCCGAATCCGTTTCTGGTGATGATGAAGTCCGATATGCGTCGCAAAAAATAACCAACAATGCACAATTTCGGAACAAATAAATCGGTATTCGAGGTCGCGAAAGATACATACATTACTCGTAAGTCGTAACCTTCGAGCGAACTACACCATTGATTTATTGTAAAATTAATACGAATCCGCATCTTAGTTTTCATATTTTAGTGTACGTACTTTTCAATATTGTCTGTAACTGTGTATGTTGATGGAAGGTTTCGCACGAGACATTTACACGTGCGCCGATGATATATGCGATGCAAGAGAAAGGGCTCGGTGCAGTTCAGCTGCACGATTCTCGTGTACCTATCACCGGAGAGAATACAAGAAAGGAGGTAAAGACTGGCCATAAGGCGGACACTCTTAATCCGGGTATCCGGCTCAGGAATCGTCGAGGTTGTACATGGAGTCATAGTCACCGCGCAGTGCCGCTCCTCTCTCGTAAGTGCCCATAGGTAGCTCTACATACATAACAAAAGAATATCACGACCGACGTCGAACGGGAAATTCACGAACCTGCTCGGTTTTAAGCACCAGTAAGGGAAGTGAAAGAATAACCATTTATGGCAGTTTTCAAACTCACTCAATGTCCGACTCTTATAGTAAGCGTACGTAAGAGCTACTGAAAAAGCTGAACCTATCAACCGTTTACATTAAAATACCAGTTCTCAGTTTAAGCAAAATCAATGAAGTGATCGTGAAGTTTGGATGGATGTGTCACGAGTACTGAACTTATACTCGAGGAAGTTGAGATATTCATGTACTGATTTACACGTTTTCTAATGTAACGGAAATCAACAAGCTTTACACTGATTGCGAGCCTCTATACACCTGGACTGAAGTTTGGTTGAATCATTGAAAGCTGACAAGGATGAAGGCGACAAGTCATGTGCTATTCGCTTGTTGTACAAGATTCGAAACACAGTAATGAAAAAGGGTTAAATGATCACAAGTTACAAGAATGAATTACAACAGCTATCGGCTTCAAGAGTTCATTTTCCATATTCCCATTGAGAAAAATATCAATAGGTACCACTATTGAAATTGAAGTAGAACAATCAAATAAAATAACATGATGAGCAAGGAGCGGTCTATGGAGGTAGCAACCAGAAACGGAGGCAATCACACCTTCCATTTCCATTTCCATTGAGAAAAGTACTAATGCCACTGTTGAAATTGAGAAACAACAATCAAATAAGATAACATGATGGGCAGACGCAAGTCTATGGAGGTGGCAACCGGGAACGACGGCAATCGCACCTCCTATTTCCATTCCCATTGAGAAAAATATTTATACCTCTATTGAAACTGAAGTAGAACAATCAAATAACATGATGAGCAGGCGCGGGTCTATGGAGGTGACTACCCGGAGGGAGGCAATCGTATCTCCCATTTCCATTCTCACTGAGAAAAATATTACTACCACTGTCGACATTGAAATACAAAATATAAAGCAACAAGATGAGCAGGCAATGGTCCATGGAGATGACAAAACCGGGGATAGTGGCAATTGCGCCTCCAATTCCCATTCCCATTGAGAAAAATATTAATACCACTGTTGAGATTTAAACACAATAATCATACAGGATAATAACATGATGAGCAGGCGCGGTGTATGGAGGTAGCAACCGGGGCCAGGGGCAATCGCCCACCCAATTTCCATTTCTATTGAAAACAACATTAATACAACTATTAAAACTGAAAAGTACAACAATCAAATAAGATAACATGACGAGCAGACGCGGGTCTATGGGAGAGGTAATGGGTACGAGAGCAACCGCCCCTCCCACAGAGAAAAATTTTAATTAAGAACGCTTTTAAAAAAAGGCAAAGTTTAACCGAGTCTCCAAGAATCCATAAATGCGAAAAATTCTCGAAAGTCGTCAACGAGGCTCGAAGGGCCGTAGCGAGTTTTAAACAAATTTAAAAGAGTAATAAAAGTTGGCAGGAGTCTTCACTGAGTCCTACAAGATCTTAACGAGCCTTGGGGAGTTTTGAAAAATTGTGATTAATTCTAGAAGTGTTCTGCTTGAGTCAGGAAGAATCATAAAGTCTTAAACGAGTCTTAAACTGTCTTATTGGACCTTCATATTGTTAGTGGTTTGAAAAAAAAAACTGCCAACAGTATTCTCATCAATATTTGAATTTTGGTAGGTACCATTTTTTCAAGGGTGTGGTTGGTTGAGTGGATAACAGGCTGGTCTCGGATTCTGGAGGTTCTGGGTTCGGGCCCACGTAGCAACTTGCTACATTTCGATCAAGGCCGGGTTTTCGGCCAAGGCCGGGTTTTCGGCCAGAAGAGAAGAGGGCTAAGACAGCCCTAACAGCCTCCCCGACGTCTCTGAGGTAATGCTGGAAAGGGCGGATTCCAAGGCTCGGGTTGAGAGCAAAATGGAAAAGGAAAAGTACCATTTTCCCCCTTTAAGCCTCGGATCCACGTATCGACTGGTGGAATTGGAAATAATTTTCAACAAGATTACTGAAGAGTATTGAACAGAATCTATCAACATTCAAAATATACGATCTCTTATTATGTGTTATCAGTGTTATCAATCCATACGAAAACTTTGCTTTTCAGCTCATGCAGTTTCTTTTTTTTTAAGACGCTGAAGAAATGTTTGAAAGAGCTTTAAAGAGCGTCTACTTGTTTGGTGGAAGCATGAAATAATCTTAGTGAGCCTTTAATGAAGTACTGAAGAGACTTGATGAGGTCTAGAAATTTTTAGGGCAAATAATTATAGTATGTAGGTAGGTGCAACGATTGAAATATTTGTTGGAAAATAATTACAGAAGGCCTGCGGGATTAACAATGGACTTTAATTCAATTAACTATCTGTAATTCGAGTTTGACCGAGGGAGCAAAATGATACGTTTGCTCCGCGGGGACAAATGCCCCTCTTGCTCCCCACCTCCGGTACCCATGCGGTTCTGTTCGAGAAAAATGTTCCGCTCATGGATGAATTCAGTTACTGCTCAACTTAAGACAGGGGTGTACCGAAGGGAGGGGAAGCCCAAACATGTCCAGAGTTGGGAAATTTAGTGAAATTTACCCTCAGTCGGCAAAATCAGATCAGAAGTTGGCAAAAATTTCAAGTCGTAATTTTTTTTTTTTTTTTGCTTGTTAATTATGAGAAAAGATCTATCAGTCGGCAAAATTAAACCCCCTTTTCCACATAAAAAGTCACTTTCATCCTTCCTTGACTTCAGAATGGAATTGTTACGGTCTACTGAAATATTTCGAAATTGTGAAAATCGTTTTCTTTTTCTGGTTATTGCAAAGAGATTATGCTTCTCACATCCTCGATTTTAGCTGCCGCCATAGTTCCCTTACAGGGGAAACAAAAGACGTCTGATTTTCAGTACATACACTGAGAAAAATTGAGAAACTGATAAATTTTCTATCTAGGTCTACATTTCAAAACGTATTATCAGATCAGTTCTTTGCTGTTATGATTTACTCGAACTTTTCAGATATATTTTCAGACTTTCTGAAGCTTCTATACGGCTTTTATTTCAACTCCTATAAAATTTGTTAAGCAGTAGCATTAAGGGGAAATTCTCGTGGGAAGGGATGAGAAAAAAATACAAAAATTCTCCTAACAACCGAAGAAAAGAAAAATAAATACATTAAAAAAGTCTCATATGTCTAAAATAATATCAGACAAACTTTGAAATTTTATACTCTTCCTCTTGGCTCGGAGGAGAAGGGGGAAGTTGTATAATCCCACATCCTTTCTCATTTACGCCGTTATTGTTTAGACTCATTAAGGCTTATTTATCTTCATACGAATTGTATCAGGACTCATGAAGACCATATGTTCAACATTCATTCAGACTTTTGAAGCTCATTCAGTTTCTGGTAACGCTTATTCAGATTCTCTATAAGCCCTTTATGCATTATTCAGACTGTGTTAAGACTTGTTAACGCTAGCTTCGACTTTATCAAAGCTCATTCGGATACTGCTACGAATCATTTTAAATCTCTCGGGACACCTTGGGGCTCATTTATTTATTTATTTATACAACTTTGGGTAGGTGAGTCTCCACCAGCTATCCCCATCCCTCCAGCGTAGTATTGGTCTCCTTCTTGTGCGTTTGTGCTCATACAGGGTCCAAAAAGTTGCGATATTGTGCCGATTTAAATTATTTTCTCTTATCAGGTGGCCGTGTACTTCCACCTCAGTTTCCTAGAAGTATAGATCCAGTATCGGAAACTTTAACTTGATTTCTTATGTCCTCGAGTCTAATTTTGTCTTTTATTTTAATTTTTAAAATGCTTCGGAACATGGAAATTTGCATCGTTTTCAATTTCTTTAGCTGTTTATTTTTGGTTATTTAGGCTTTACTTAATACATTCAAAATGTTTCCAGACTCATCATGCAGTTGCATTAAGACTTCGTCTAGACTCACACAGGCTTCATTAAAACTCGGTCAGACCCATTTAGAGTATTTTAGACATTATTTACAGATTTTAAGATTCATTCAGACCCGTTTAAAACGCAGACTCTGAAAACTAATTCCGACTGTTTCGGAACTCCTAATGAGGCATGGCCCATGACTTATTCATATTATGTGAAGTTTGTCGCAGCCGATTTTAAGGGGTTAGGAGAACCCTTCCCCTCCGGATCGTCCAAACTACAATTTTTCATTGAAATTATCTGAGAAATTTGCTTCACTCACCAGTAAATATTTTTCTAACGCACATTCTAAGGTCAACATTATGGAACTTACCCTACTGAAAAATGTTGGTACCGGGTCTGAGATCTTGTTAATGCTCATTTATTGGATGTTGCTGAGACCCACAAGTTTTTCGAGGAATCGTTAAGACCCATTCCGGCTTCCTACGAACTTCTTAAAGCATAATCAAGCTAATTTACCTAATATCTTTATTGAGAGTCATTCAGTTCCGTTAGGATTCACTAAGGCTTCTGTAACTCTTGAAACTCATTAATGATATCGTAGGATTTGTTACAAGGCGGTGACTCATTCAGATCCTCTCACCCCATTTAAGGTTCTGTCAGGAGACTTTAAAACTCACTCAGACAACGTCGAGACTCTCCGTTGCATTCAGACTTTCAAGACTAATTTATACCCTTATGACAGTCTTTTACTCGCATATTTATTTAAACGTTTTTGGAATTATTAATAAGGCTTAGGATGCCTCCCAAGTAGATAGTAATGGAAACTTCAAGTACAGTGAAACGTCGTTTATCCGCACGTCAATTATCCGCACACGTCCAAAAAAAAAGAAAAAATCACAACTATCTGAAACTGTTTATAACCTGACCGTTTTTGACTGACTGAGTCCGGTATTTACTTGCATAGTACTGTACATACAGAAGATTTCGGATTACTTTATGGATAAACAGTAATGGAAATTGTGTATCTTTTATTAAATATTTACTCTAAGTTATACTGTATGATGAAAAATTAATCTTAGTCATGGTTTTTTGCATTGAATATACACAATTTCAGTTAACCGCAAAATTTTTTATCCGCACAACCCTCGGTCCCAATTAGTGCGGATAAACGACGTTTCACTGTACTTGTATTTGTTGGAAAAATCGCTCTCGGCGGGGAAAACTGGAAAAATCGGAATACAAATTAACAAAATGGGGAGGATACAAAATTTAACGCAGTTAAGACTCTAATGTAGACAGCTAAAGAAATCATCCTTTGGATCCCGGATATCAGCTCTTACGCAAGTCTTTTCTCCGCAGAGTGGCAGTGCCATCATCAGTAGCCAGATTTCTAGGGTGGAGACCAGGTCTGGTGCTAGCATTCTTCTTTAAGCTTGGATGTCATGGTGTTGACCATTAAGAGTGATTTTAAGAAACACTCATTTGTGAGCACAGCGAGTCAAGTTTTGCCAATTTTCAGAAAATTTATACAAAAATTTATATTTACGGGGAGTGATTCTCCAAATCTGCCTCTTTTGAAACTGACTATATGGCAAAGAAGAGTTCTGATTTAATTCTATTTTCTAACCATAGACCCAAAAAAGAGTGGTGCACAGTGACCGGAGACCTCGAAAACTCACCGGGAAAATTGTGAGCAGCATTGAAAAAATTGGAGCACACACGACAAAATCACATAACAAATTACACTTTCAGTATTGTAAAATACCAGCATTTTGTCAAACCGGATCATTTGAATTCACCAAGATTCAACAGCAAAGTAGCTGACACCCGGCGGATGTTTCTGACAATCTTATCAACATTATAGCATTATTGAGATGCTAAGCGTTTGTTAAAATGTAAGATTGTGATTTTCGAATGGCTCTCAACCAGATTTTTGCGAAAAAACTTGTCGTTTTACTTTAACGTCTATACGCTATCGATTTTTGTTTGAAAATCTCTCTTGAAAATAAATCTCCGACGTATTGCTAAGCATAATTTCCTTGGGGGAGGAAAGGGAGGAATGCCCGACGCTACCGCGCCACCGGTCTGGGAAGTCCGAAATTGTGGGATGCCTTCTCTCGTTCTAACGCGTTCCCCCGAGTTTAAAGGAATGGTAGCCATTTTTGCGGGAGAATATGTAACTTTTGTTGAGAAAGTGTGGACTGGTTATGGTTATTTTCCTCGCAGATCTAAATCCAGCCAACCGCCATAGGTAACAACGATTGATGCCGTGCATCTGAGGACTTTTGAGGAGCTCAACTGAAGAATTCCCGAGTACAGATACGAGTAAAATTACATTTAACTGTTTTCTTCGGAAAGACGAAATCGAATGTTGAAATGTACTATGCCCTGTGAACGCGACTCTGCCAATGCCAATGCATAAATATAAGTGATATATAGGTACGCACATTTCTACTTTTTGTTTAGGTCATGTTTTTGTTAATAGCCTATTCTATTAAAACCAAGAAATATGGTCAGCAGATAAGTGTTCTTATCTTACGTGCATACGTGTTCAGTTCAATTTCAGTGTTCGAAATGTAACTTAACCTATTGACCACATAATATTCGTGCTGTAAATGTAACTCGTAACTCATCTGAATTCGTGCCCAGTATTCCGAACTTGTGAGCGCACCTGAACTATTTTCACAAGCATCAGTTCAAATTTGCAGATCAGAGCAGTAAGTACACACAAAAACTCAGTAATACAACTTGGTGAACACACCCGAGGGCATTTTCAACATTTACTCGCTCCTTCCGCTTGCTCGATTTCGTGAGAATTCCCTTACGATCAACGACACCGGCCTCCTCTCTTGGGGGATGGTAACCTCACCTAGGTAGCGCTAGTATCGTGGTATGGTAACAATGGCGAGAACAACTGATAAGAATTGAAAGGGGATGATTTCGTGAAATCGTCCCCCTTTCATACCTTATCATTTCGTTATTACCGGCAGGGATACCAACTTCTGAAACTCAGGTTAACATCCCAATTGCGCTACTTAAATCCACAGTAACACGCGTATCGTCCGTAATTCGCTCATTTCGGAGGCTAAAATAATACTGTATTTGATACCCATACTTCAACAATCATTATCGAACGTTATTCAGCAAAAATTTCGCCGCAATTACCAAACAAATTTATAACTATGGCGGCGGCCCAATCCGCCTCGCTCAGCATACAACATCACAAATCTGAGCACAGCATAACCCATAAGTACCTACTGCCTACACATCCTTATTATTTATATAATAAACTCGTTCGGCTAATGTTTCTTCCAGTACCCTAATCGTACGTATGTGCGTTCATAATAAATCTTCATCAACGATTACCACCACGTATATCAAAATACATAATATTCATAATGAAAAACTTCCGCAGATTTACGCTGACGGCGTCATCGTCGGCGGCACCGCATTAACTCAATTCACGGACACGTTTTGTACCCATGAAACAAATTAATTGAAAATAAAACGCACAAATTATTTTATGAATTAATGAAAACGAGACAGAATTCGTCATCAATCCACGTGCTCGATGTTGTGCACCATACATTGAAACAGCTAGAAGCTGGGCTGCTGACGGTGCAGAAATGCAGATTGAAATGCCTCGAGGTCGGTCAGTCTGCTCTGATATGACTAGAACGTTCTCTCGAACAACGGGTTGATCGCATTTCTCATGAAGAATATGAAAAGTGGGAATCGATAAGGAGTTCCGATAGTCCAAAAGAGGTCTCAACTAGTGATGCAAATATCGTTATCTATCGATTATTTTTCCGCTAAATATCGAATAATAGAGTTTTTCCGATTTCGGATAATGTTCGATATCTATCGATAGGTATTCTTATAGGAAGAGCGATATTTCAATATTTTGAAAACCTCCA
Organism: Acanthococcus lagerstroemiae; assembly: GCA_031841125.1. Classification (NCBI taxonomy): domain Eukaryota; kingdom Metazoa; phylum Arthropoda; class Insecta; order Hemiptera; family Eriococcidae; genus Acanthococcus; species Acanthococcus lagerstroemiae. Next base: position 26,833,819 of record CM063113.1, on the reverse strand, counting down.
ATACAGTGTGACCGATTAAGTTACCTACTTCACTTCTTCCCTGTCGCCAGATTGGCTGTCTGGAAACGCCAAAATTCCTCAAAATTCGTTAGAGCTCTATAACTTCGTGTGAGTACGATCGTCCGCCATTTTGACTCCAACCGCGCCCGTGGATGCCGAATCCGACTATGCGGAGCGTATCGTGTAGTCGATTCGGCATCCACGGGTAAGGTTTCGTCCTTTCGCCAGACAGTGTTGGTGCAAAATTTTCCTAATAATACTTTTTTTCCCTTTTCAAGTTCTCTAGTACCGTATTTAAGATAAAAGCCTTCAAGTAGCAGATTTTTAGGTCCTTTTCCTGGGACGATTCACTGATGATGATATAAGAACGTACGCCGTACTAAAAAGACCTGGAAGTTCCAATGTTATAGAGTCTCTTTTGATCAGATTTCAGTTTTTCATTGTTTTTTCCTATTATTGAGCCAAAAATGTGATAACAGTTTTAACTTGATTCGCCAGAAAACTGCTGATAGTGATTTTGATGACTAAATTTGCTCAGAAGTGCTTCAATGTGAATGTGTACATTCACGATTGATTTATGGTGACTCGGGTCCTATTATTTAGTGTACATTATCCAACTTATCAATAATGAAATAGCAAATAGGTTATGCTTCTATTGAGATCAGTGATTACCTACATTAATGTTGAAATAACTCTTCTGAGATGTGATCAAAATCGTTTGCAATTTTTAAAATTTGGTTTCGACAGGAATTATTGTCCATGAGTCTATGACCTCACAACTATATGAAGAAAGGGAACTTAGAAAATAATTGTGACGCGCCATGAGAAACCATACCTTCGGGTGAAGAGGGTTGAAAATGAAATTTTGACTGATTCTAATAGAGAAAAGTATGGAGAATCCAATGCCGCAAACCGCAGCTCAATCGGAGCAAAATTCTCAGAGATTATGCCATTTTGAAGTTGGAAACTACTAAAAAGTACTTTTCGAGAAAAACAGCTTTAAAGTTTTTCGTTTGGGCATTGCTTAAATTACCAAGTTCTCCGAAGGTATTATGATTGAAAATTAGTCCCCCTCCCCGCCCCCCAGAGTAAAATTTTATGAGGAATTCAATGGTGTAGGTTTCAGGTTTGCTAAAATAAAACTAACAAATGTATGCAAATACAGTTTATTATTTAAAAAAATGTATGTAAATGACGTTGATTATAAAAAAAATCTATCATACAATAAATTCAAAAAAAAATTTTTTTACAAATATTATAAAAATCAGACAAATAAACAACGAAACAAGCGAGTATGGGTGCCTAAAATGTTCTTCAGATACTCTAGAACACATTTCCGGCAAAAAGTCATTTTTGATCAAAATCAATTTTTCAACGTGTTTTGGCGTTTTTCTTGAAAACGACTTTTTCACTCGAAGGTATGGTTTCTCATGGCACGTCACAATTAGTAAAATATAGTGGACAAGTATTATAGAAAAGACTGTTTGAAAAAATGATGAAACAAGGCAGGTTAACTTGGTCTAAATATTTCCGATCAAAATATCAGAAATATCGATAATATCTATCGATATTTATAAAGTACAATATCGATATTTTTACTTATTGTGATAATAACAATATTATCGTATCGATATTGATTTTCTCAATATCTTGCATCACTAGTCTCAACACTGACCCGGGGGAAGTACTTGTCGCTATGACGCGAGTGTGCCAACATTTATGTAAACCGCATTCGCCCGTCGCAGAGAATCATTTTGTGACACAAGAAATTTCCCCCACATGATACTAATCATGATAAATAATTTGAAAAACAAATATTATTTCCTCTGCTGTCATTATATCACACTCTCTCTGCTCCTCTTTACACCACGCATTTTCAAAAAATCTTCCAATATAGCTTTAAATTGGAAGAATTTGTCTTCCGCGATCAGACTTAATTGCTACTTTTTGGAACAATTCCAGCTGTATGTTTGAACTTCATCAAGATGGACTTCTTGCAGGATCTCTCAGGCGCGGATGTACGAGGGGGAGATGGGGAATTGCCCCCTCCCAAAACCAAACAAAAAAGGAGAAATCTGCGAGGGAAGGAGGAAGAATCTGTGGGGGAGGGGGACGTCTGCGAGGGAGGGGGCAGCAAAAAATGTCCGAGCGCTTGACGCACTTTTCCTTCTGCCGTTTCCTTCCCCAAAATGGCCGTCTGAATCAGCGCCTGGGCTCCCTACCATATTTTCAAGACTGTTCACTCTTCCCGATTTCATTAAGACTCTCCGCGAAGCCTTTTTGGTCTAGTTAGAGATTATTTCAGGCTCTACGGTTACTTGTACAATTCTCTTGAGACTCGTTTTGAAACTAAAACACGTCGGAAAGTCTTCAACACGACTGGAAAAAACTATAAAAAGTCTCAAGAATGTTTAACGTGACTAAGTGAGTTTTGAAGCATCATTTAAACAATTACAAAAGAGTCTTAAGAAGTCTCAATCATGTTTAGATTAGTTTCAAGCAAGTTCAGAAGAATACGTGTTAAAGGAATCGAAAGGTTCCATTTGGTCACAACCCCGTCAAGAGGGGGAGGGGATACCCCGGGCCCGGACTTTCAAGGGTGCCCGATATTTTTAAAAGGCCTGAATTTCAATCATACTGTACATCAGATCAGCAATCACTTCTTACACCATGAAAGAAACCTCTTATCCCGTAGCTTATAATTTTTTCCCATCTAACAAAAGAACAAATTGAGCTGGAAGGAGAGGGGGGCCCATGGAAATTCCCCAGGCCCTCTTTTTCTTTCTACGGGGCTCGCTGGTCGGTATGGAGTTATACACACCACGTTATATATGAGTAAATTCTCGTTCCAATAAGACTAGCCCTAGCTCTGTATATTGGAAACTCGCGGAGATATAAAGTCTCGAAGTTGAAGTAGCGAAAAATCTGAGAAAAACGTGTTTAAAAGTTTTACCACACTACGCGCCTAAACACGAACTCTCCCGTACAATCGCATTTTTAGGCCTCTTCTCATAACTTTCAGCTTCGAAACTCACATATATCTGAAAGAGGCCAGATAACATATCAATCAAAATACAATTTCTGGATTTTTTTCAAACTTTTTTTTCTCACATTTTGAACCGTAAATCAAAACCCAATACCGAACAAGTAGGACCTTTGGATTAGGTCTGACATATTATATTATAAAAATAGTCACAAGAACATGTCTAGAAAAGACTTAGATAAGTTTAGGAGAGTCCAAGAATGATGTCTTAAAGTCTTGAAATTTTTAACAATTTTTTGAAAGCCTTAAAGGATCTCGCGGCGTCTTAGATCCGTCTGGATGGTCCTACGAGTACAGAATCATGAATAAATGTTAAGACCCGCAAACTGACTTACGAGTCCGAAATAGCTTTAGAGGTGGTCTAAAGTATGTCTGGAAGAAACGTAAAAAAGAAAACTGAAAAGTCTTTTAAGCTAGTAAGGAAAAACCTAAAAGAATCTCAGAAAATCCTAAACTCGGATAATTAGGTCTTCGAAAGTCTGGAATCAGTCTAAAAGGTAGTCTAAAGGAGTCTTAAACAGCTGACAGTTAAACAGTTCATACAAATACTTTTCAGCGAATCTAGAAAGTCTTGAAAACCCAAGGTCTTCAAAACGTAGTAATCAGATCTAGGGTGAGTGCCTGGTTTGCGTCACGTTAAGCAATTTTCAGTTTCAAGATTGATTAAATCAAGGTAGGAATGAGGTGATATACAGAAATGGATATTCGAACATAATTTGTTTTTTTAATATATTTAGCAAGGCACTTATCGCCTGAAGTCCATGATCTCGGTACATCTTAAAGTTAGTCACCTATATTTAGTACATTATTTGATACGTAGTAGGTACAGTAAATTTAAATGCGTTGTGAGAGCTTGTTGTGAGTTATAAAGGTGATAAGATGGGGTATGTTATCGATGAGTAGGCACTGAATGAGGTGGTTGCAGTGGTATGATTTGCAGTGCTGAGTTGTGTTACGTAGGAAAACCCTTAAACTATTCGAGAAGTAGATGAAAACACGTGAAATAGACGTATGAATTTGAAATACTTAATTTCTCCAATTTGTGTCGTATGTGTAGGGTCAAAAAGGCTCAGGGAAATGGAGCTGATGGTCGACAAGAAACGAGAGAGGGTATCCCTAGTCCTGCAAAAATTATTGAGTACCATCTCTGCTTAGAAATTAATTAAGTCCGCTTTTTTATGATGCCTGTGACACAAACTGTGACCTGACGCAAACCGGGCATCACTCCTTAGCATAATCTTAACCTAGTCCAAAAAAGTGTTTTTCTTCTAACTTTACTCTCAACCCGAGCCCTGGAATCCGCCCTTTCGAGCATTACTTCAGAGATGTCGGGGAGGCTGCTAGGGCTGTCTTAGCCCTCTTATCATCTTGCAGAAAAATCGACTTAGGTCGAAATGTAGCTAGTTGCCACGTGGGCTCGAACCCGGGACTTCCGGATTCTGGGACCAGCGCACTATCCACTCGGCCAACCAGACCCCTAGTCCGAAAAAGTGTTAACAAGTTTTAAACATGTCCTGAAGGACATTAAGTGAATCTAAAATGTCTTAAAGATTCAATCACACCTGAAAAAGTTTGAAACAGTATTCTAATCATCCCTAACACTGAGCTCCTTAAATAAAAGTGAAATATTAATCAATAGCGGAAATAAGGGAAGGGGATCCTTCGGGTCTGGACCCTCTAGCAAAAAAATCAACCACTGGAGATTATTAGAAATATAAAATACGCGCATGGGGAAGGGTGTAAAGCCGCCGTACCGATGGGAGGGGGAAGGTCAAATCCCCCCATTAGCTAAGAAAAAAACCACGAAAAAACAATGGGTTGAGACGGAGAGGAGGGTGGATCTGTCGCATTTTTTATAAAGTATGAAAATGAGAGTTTTTAAAAATGTTGAAATTTTCGTCCTATTACGTGTGGGCAATTGGATAAATTTAAGGTATTTGTAGCCCCCACCCCGCCAAAAAAATTATTTTGACCGCAAAACACCCTCTTACTTAAATCCTAAGTACGGCCCTGGTGTAAAGGGTCAGGCAGGGCAGAGAAAGTGTTTAGACCTCCCATAACGGAGCTACCTACATCCTTGATATTCATATTTTTCAATGAAATTTTGCATAATATGTTACTCTTAAAAATTCATCATTCTGTTTTATGAGACCGTCATTCAAAGTACAAACCAAATATCTTCCCGTTCCACCCACTAAATCTAAATATCTTTACAGGGATTTTACATTCTGTTTGAGTGTCTTACTCAGAGTCTCCCGTAAGCGACCCCATTCTGTTCTGTGCCAGGCTATTGTTTGGAAAATTTTGTTATTTATGAATTTATTTATGTCGTCTGTACCAAGATGAGGTGGTGAGGACTGAGTGAAGAGGAAGCGTATCCGGCTGTGGAGGACTTGAATTCCAAGCTGGTGCTCGGGGAGCGCGAACCTCGGTCAGTAGGGAACCCCATGGTGGTTCTGGCAGGACGCGCGCACCAGAAGTGGCACGGTGAAATGGTGGCTCGGACCGGCTTCAAAACGTCCCTCCGGCCGCTGATGCTATACTCGAAAGGGTTGTTTCCGGGGCCGGGGGTGCGGTGTCATAGGGGCCACTTTGGCATGCGTGCATCGCTATACGTCCCACCACACCATGTCGTCTTTCCACCAAGTCTTTTGCCTTCTCTTCCTTCTCTTTCTGCCCCAAGGTTGCCACAATGTTATTTTTTAGGTCCTTCAGTCGTCTTCGAGGCGGGAAATACGGCCTGCGCGTTTCCATTTGACATTCCTGATACGTTTCACCATATCGATGTTTCCACTTAGTTTCTTTTTGACCGTTTCTAATTTTGTGTCATCTTTTCTTTTTATACTCACAATTGAACGCCCGAGTGCGTTTTGCGTTGTTTTGATTTTGTTTATTGTTTTCGTACGTAAGAGCCTCTCATTCCACGCTACTAATCATCAAACAAAATTCAAAAATTTTGGAACCACAAAGGGCAGGGGATGTTATGGCTCTTTTCCCCGCTGATGTCTATCCTTTTGCTTAAAAAAAATATAAATAAAAACCCTTCACGGCTGGTTCTGAAGAAATTCGCCACCTATGGGTCGCAGTACTGATGACACACACAGGAAAAGGACACAAATACAGAAGTGACCTTTGAATGACAAAATGTGCTTATAGAATGCGGATAGAATAGAGTCTGATGGTTAGAAAAGAGGTCAGGTACTTGCTAGTGCATATTTGGTGAAAGAGAAAGATCTGAGGAGAACCACAGAAGCAGTGCCGGATTTCCCATTAGGCAGACGAAGTGGCCGCCTGCGGCGCGAAATCTTTGCACCACATTTTAAAGAATTGACCAAAAATTCGCGCCGTGAAAAAATCGATAACGAAATTCGTTCTGTGAAAAACTGATCAAAAATTCACAATCTCAAAAGAATCTAAGTACTATTCTTTTTGACTTTTTGTAAAATGCAAATGTAGAATAAACTTTCTTCTGTGATTATTACTGAAAACATTTTTTTTCGAAACAAAATGAAAAAAAGTAGGCAGTAGCGGATACAAAAATAATTTCGAAGGGAGAGAAGTCCACATGAAAAATGTCAGAAAAATGTTATGGAAAAAAGATAATAAAGAAGTTGCGTTGGTAGATACATGGGTGCGGGGATCCGGACTCCCTCACTGTATCCATCTCTGAACCACGGTATTGGTACGGCGCGAAAAAACAAGCCGCTTTCAGCGCGAAATATCCTAATTCGGCTCTGCATAGAAGTTTAAAATATTGGATATTTAGATCCTTCTCGTTTCTACTACTGTTTTGGAGATAAATATAACGGGAGTCCCTTTCCTTTAGTAGGGTGTGCCAATTCACTCACACTCCAAAATGGACACTAAAAATAACGGGAGTCATTTAGAAATATCGAGCATTTGTTATCTTCTAGCTTCTGTTATCTCTGTTCGTTCAAATAATTAGTCATCCTTGATTTAATAGCTGATATTTTACATCTGGTACCAAATGGGATCCAGATGTCTTCATGTTTGATGAGTGCTAACGATTTTGAAATAATGTGAATAAAACATTGTCGAAAAATAGCAAACAGTACCAGCTCTGAACAGATGCTTTACGATAGCCATCGTTAACTAGTAAAATTACGAGAAATAAGACGAAACTATAGTATCGAAAGCTGCAGTTCAATACGGAAGTCTACCTTTACGAACCAGGTTGAAAAATCATCGCTGATATCACCGCCCTAATCCAATAACAAGTTTGATGTATTAGCACAGGTAGGTAAAATTTTCTGTTCACATCTCCCAAGATTTTTTTAAAGTAGAGTGATGATAAGAGCCAGCAAAGGGTACCTATCATAGCACACTATTTTTGTCAATTCGGATCTGAGTATATGCATGCAGTTTTCAAAATCTCTTACGCAGAGTTGCACCTTCGAGATTCGTCTGGACTTGATTGCTATTTGCTCGGCGCAAGAACATAATGATCTCACGATAGGAAACATTAAAGTTGATTTAAACTACTTTAAACATGAGTAAAAGATACAGTTCACTTACCAGAGACAATTAGGAGTGAGTCTTCATTGCAGCATTTTGTGCACTGCTGGAATACCATCTGTGTCGCTTGCAAAGCTGAATAAACATCACTTCTGGCGAGAAAATGAAATAAAATATGGCTTTTCTCTCTCCTGAAACATAAGCAATATCAATAATTAGTATTAGATGAATACAAAATTGAAATAAAAAGAAAGATAGTCTTATCAGCGATTGCAATAACGATAACCTATAATAGTCGATCGTGAACTTCGATGGCGATAGAAGCTTATTTCGGAGAGGGTTCAAGTCCCACTAATTCTAGTAATTTATTTTGAATTACGTAAACATACCGATAGCACGCTTTGCTTTCCCAGGTAGAAAAAATAAGAATCTGAGGCAAAATGAAATCCTCAATTTCATCAGTCTCTGAAACGTTCAATCAAGTATTGCAGGTTGCGTACATTCTCCACCAAAAAATCAAAGGGTGGTTGCGGCATGAATTAAAGATATCAGTCAGACTGATTAAATCCTCCATTTCATCAGTCTGCAGAACCTTCAATCTAGTATTGCAGGTTGTGTAATTTTTCCACTACAAAGTCAAAGGGAAGTTACAGTATATGAATCACAGATTTCAGCCAGACTGATTTCAGTGTACAAGGGGGAAACACACCAACCTTGGGGTTGATGGGGTTAGCGGTACTTCAGAAGCACTCGTTCAACGATTACATAATCAATAAATCTTATCTGCGATAAACAAGGCGATAAACGAGTTTTATTTATTTGACATACAGGCGAGTATCATAAATCACGGGTTCCTTCCCTGCTCCGCGAGGAGACTCGTCAAACTGGCGGAACCGGAACGCAGTTAATAAATTAAGAAAGAAAGTAATTTCATTCAGACAAATAATGAATCACAATGTAATCGATCACGATTTGAAAAATAAAATTACAGAATACGGCGTTCCGGCGCCAAAATGAAAATTCGGCGAGACAATGTATAGAGAAAATGCATTAGTTGCGAAACGATGCCCTTCAGGCGAGTTGGTACCTTTTCGTCACTCTTGTTGTCAATAACGTAGCCAGCCTAGTGTTTGAGGGAGTGGTCTTGACCAAAGGGAGAGACGGTGTTAGAGGAGGTTCAAAATTTCGAAAACCCACTATTTGACTAAAAGTAGCAAAGGGGGAAGTCCAGACCCCTTTGGCTACGCCACTGCTTGTTGCGGTACAAGGCTTTTCCCTTATCATAGTAAACAAGGGAGCGAGACAGTGGCGTAGCCAGGATTTTCCCAAGGGGAGGGGGGGGGCAAAGTAAGATTTCAAGGAGGGAAAAGTCTAAAATTGAGGTATTTTTAAAAATCGCCGATATTAGAGGACTATTTTATGAAAAGGAAGGTAAAATTACTACTTGAGAGACAGTTTTTCGAAAAAAAGTGTTTCAAAGGTGAAAAATTACTCATTTTTGCATATTTTACAATCAATCTCAGGTGCCTGGGGGACCTATCTCCCTTCATCCCCTCCCCCTCGGCTACGCCTATGGAGCGAAAAATAATAATATACCTGGGAATGTATTTCAATGCAGTATCTCGTGTATTATGAAGATTAGGGAACTTCGCTTACTGACCACTTCATGGCCCAACCATCGTGGTGGCACTCTATTCACTGTGGCCAGACAGCTCTCTGTACATACAGGGGTCGGCAAAAAGCACGCACGCGATTTGCATCATTGGGAAAAAAAACAAAACCGAAAACGAAATTTGAAAAAAAGTATAATAAGTCAAATATTTGTTATTCGCACGCATTTGTGGCGCGTTTGGTTTTTTTTCAGCAAATAGAGAACTGTGCACAACTTTTGCCGACCCTTGTATTTCTGCTCAACTAAATTTCTATTTATCAATTCATCTATCCATCTATCCACCCATTTGTGTTCTAATTCATCTGTCTTTCTATCTGAATATCATTTTATCTATTTATCATAAATTTATCCGTCTTCCTACCAACCAATCTTTCTATCTATCTTTCTATCGTTTGTCTTTCTATTTGTGGCAGTTTCTATAAAAAGGGGTAACTTTGTTGATCGATCAAAGACTCAGAAAACGCAAAAAAAAAAAAAAAATTCTTTGGTGGAAAAATCAATTTTGAGATGTTGGTTTATTTCTGTAGAAAAAACATCGCAATAACGAAGAAACAAAATTTACGCGCATGACAGAGAAGAGGGATAGGGAGAAAGAGAATGATGAAAGAAAATGAGAAAAGAATGCGAATGACTGCGTTTGCTTCTTCGTGGGTTTTCGGAGCTCACGAATAAATCCGATGTTTTGAATTGTTACCACGCAGAAGAGCGAAAAATTACTTTCCAACAAGCCCTTGTCGAGGCTGGTAACGTGATTCCGCGGCGAGTTAGGGCCTCTTGACGGAGTGGGAGAAAAAGGTGTGCCTAACTTTAAAAGCGTTTTCCCTAAAAACGTGTTTTCGCGCGTTCTTGTTCCACTCATCTTTGACTGCTTGTATCTCCGGAACAAAAAACGTTACAAATTTCGCCAATAGCTCGTTGGAATGGACATTCATTCCTCTATTACATACTGTCTGTAACTCAAAATTTGTCGAATTGACAAAGTTACCCTTTTTTTATAGAAACTGCCACATTATAATCCGCTAGTCTTTCTATGTGTTTTCCCTTCTATAAGTATATTCATCGTTTGAAAGATTTGTCTTTCTATATATTTGTACTTTCGAACATTCATCTTTCTATCTGTTAATCAAACATTTGTCTATCTGAACAATACAGTCTTTTTATACAGTTATCTTTCAATTCATCTGTCTTTCTACTAGCAGGGATCCTCTCCTCACAAAGTATATTTTTGTATAAATCGTTCTGTCTGGCAATTTCCCGTGTACCACGATGCAAACGTCTCACAAACATCTTTTGTCTCCTGCATACCTGCATTTCCAGCACGCGGTCTCTTCTAAAACTCGCTATTCTTCTTTTTACTTTTTCTTCTTCCCTCAACCAGGTTTAATTACAGTTACAGTTGAGTCACAGTCCATGTGTAGCACTCATGAAGATCTGTTTTTTCTATCGATCAATATACGCGCTTTTTCTACAAACTCTCGCGAAGTATATTATACAAAAAACTCGAAAAATCCACACATCCACTTATCCTTTTAAATATTTATTCGTTCATTAATCCATCGGTCTTCTAAGTCATCAATTTTCCAATGTATACGCATTCTTATCGATTAGTTGATTCATTTATATTCTTTCAGTCGACTCTCATTGAATCTGCTGACCTTTCCATACATTTTTCTTTTTATTTATGTTACGCCGAATTCATCAAATTAATCGGCAGATATTTTGCTGATTTTATAAAATCAGTAACGTAAGAACAATTGTTGCCGAATTTATAAAATCAGCGAGATTTTTTGCTGAATTTATAAAATAGGTGAATGTCTGCCGATTTTACAAAATTGGTAGTAAGTGATTGTTGCTGATGAGTGTACCCGATGGATGAGGTCAGTATTTTCACGTGTTTACGAAAAAGCAAAATTTATGATAAGATAAAATGAAGACGAGTTCTATTCCTAATTCGAATAATGCCATTGACTTGTTAAATCATGCCTTCTTTACTGATAAAGTGAGACATAAACTTCATCTGTACCTATCAAAAATGCTCTTCAGTATTTGTTTGTAAACAGTGCCAGTGAAATTATATCTTATAACTGTGATTTTGAGTTATGGATCAAAATGAATGGACCTGTGAAAAAGAAGCGGAAGCTATGCGTACGGACATGTGAAAATAATAATTAATTTTAATTTTTTACTTTAGATGTATTTTTAATTGAATATTGCGACTAATTATTTCTTCTAAATTCTTAGTACTTTCGATCGTGTGCGAATTATTTTTCCATACAATTAGAATCTAGTACTCATAGTTTAATTATAAGTCTATACCTAACTAGCAATTAATTCTAGCTCGCTCAAGATGATATATCTGCCGATTTTATAAATTCGGCAAAAATGTATTGCTTATTTCATAAAATCAACAGAACCTGCCGATTTTACAAATTCGGCAAATTTTGTTGCCAATTTTATGAAATTGGCAATTTGATGAATTCGGCGTAACATATATTTGTCTTCCTAGACATTTGTTCATTGATACTTTTGTCTGCCTAAACATTTTTTTTTTTTAAATAATTTGTTCTTCTAAATGTTTACCGATAGTAAGTTTTTTCTTTTCATACTTCAGTTTTCACTAATTTGAATCCAGAAATTATACTCAAGATTCTATACTAATCAACATACTAGAAGTCTTCATCAGGCTAAAACATCCTTTACACCATGAAAACCAAATATTTCGACTTCATCACGCGCTGAATATCTCAAGGTTCCATGAGATTCTTCTGGACATATAGTTTTACAAGACGTGACCCACGATATCCCCAATGTTTACCAAACTGACCGGAAAGGCGTGTTTCTATTCCAAAAACATGCCTAAGGAACCAGGGCTGAATCTAGGATTTCACTTGGTAAAACATATTGGGGAAAAGAATCACGACCGACATGGGGGGAGGGTGTCAAAACATGGAAACAACAAAAAGTCGAGTCTTTGAGTAACATTTCTAAAATTGGAACTAAAAATGAATTTAAAAATGCAATTCTTGACTTGAAAGGTACCTTCCCTTGATAGGGGCGCTTTGAAAATTTTATTATTATTTAAATGCCATAAGATCTAATGTACGCTTGATGACTTGAAGGAAGGGAAAACTAAGGTTCCTATAGCCCTCTTGATCTACCACAGTGGGGAACCATTTTGCAAAATACCCATTCGTTTTCGAGTTTTTTTAATGTTTTTATAAAATTGGTATTTTCCTGAAATACAATCAACTGTTTTCTGTACCTGGAAAAATAATCGAACTACAAAGGTTCATGAACATTCATTAGGAAGGTTTGAATGCGCAAAATTACAAAGGGTGGTTCAAAAGTAATTGCACGACGCTCTGTATGGACTATGTTCGCGATCTAGCGGGGCGCGACGGAACTAAAAGTGAAGTCTGTTCAATTTCCAGTCGAAAGAGACCAAAACGAGCGCGCTTGCGTACATAGTCGCCGAGCTACAGTGATTTGAAGTTAATGTGTTCGGATGTCGCCTACAAGCTAAATGCGTGTTGTATAAAATTAGTTTGGAAAGTGCGAATTTAAGAACGGAATAACAGTGGGTGATCCAGTATTGTGTTCGTTGTGGTCTGACATCAAAGCAGATGTGTGATGAAATGGAAGACGTGTATGGTACAAGGCTAATGCCGAAGAGAACAATTCAACAGTGGCATAAGGAATTTTGCGATGGCGGCCCATCAGCCTTGGTTGATTCCGCAAACTGGGCAACCGCCAACAAGTGTAACCCTAGTGAACCGGAACACACAGTGACAGCTATGATTGCCAAGGACCCGCACATCTCGTAGCGGATGTCAGATCACAATGAACACAATACCGGATCACCCACCGTTGTTCCATTCTTAAGTTCGCACTTTCCAAACTCATTTTATACAACATGTGCTTTTGTAGGCGACATCCAAACACATTAACTTCAAACCGCTGTAGCTCGGCAACTAGGTACGCAAGCGCGCTCGTTTTGGTCTCGTTCGATGGTACACTGAATAGACTTCACTTTAAGTTCGGTCTCGCTCCGCTAGATTGCACACAAGCGTCGCGCAATGACTTTTGGACCACCCTTTGTATATTTTATAATCTAACATTTTCTTGAATTTCTTTACAATACTTAGATAATTTCAAACTCCCAATCTAATATTTTCTAAAATATCTGTAATTATTATTTATAGCCCAATTTCCAACAGATTATAGACTAAAACTTAGCTAACATTCTGTCAGAATTTAGCAAAAGAATTTTTTGTTCACGAAAAAGTAACATTTTAAAAATGTTCATTACAATGTAAAAAAGTAACTAGAAGAGTAAATTGTGGTATATGTATAGCTAAAGTCATCCTTATTTTAGTATAGGTGGGAATTCTATTTTCTGTTTTCGCTGTAGGGAAAACGTTTTATTTGAAACCTCTCTGATTTTCATTACATTTTACAAGTTCCTGTCGGAGGATGAAGTTTTATAAGTAATTCTTGGGAGACCAGCTACTATTTTTTCGCAGCCCTTCTTGATGGCACCGTGCGTATAGGATGAATTCAAAAACTAATACCGAAATTGAATTCGGTGACCTCAAAAATGTATAAATCAACTCCCAACTCGAATTATTTTTCACCCTCCTCTTCCGAATTTTGAACCACGCTATGAAGAGTTGGAACCATCCAGCGATATTTTTTACTGTGTACTGGTAAATGAGATCCTTTGAATTTTTTTTAGCTAAAGAATATTTTTAGTATTTTTTATTATTATTATTTTTTTTCAATTGTCACTAATTTAAATTCAAAAATTACACTCAGGATTCTGTACATGTCACTTTTTCTGAATCCAAAATAATCTCCCATCCTATCTTCCATTTGATTCAGTATTCTCTTATTTATTATCCTTGCTAGAATCTTTGATGCGTGCGATAGTAAACTTACAGTACGATAATCTTCACATTTGCTTGCTTCTGCTTTTTTAGGGATCATAAATAACCTGATTTGATAGAAATCTATTGACATTTCACTTTCCTCACACATTCTGCACATTAATTCGTATAAATTTTTTAGAACTACTTCTCCTGCATTTTTCAATAACTCAGGAGTAATTTCATCAACTCTCTCTGCTTTACCTGCTTTCATTTCTTTCAATAGGATCTCTTCTGTCTTCTTCCTCCACACTATGTTCTTTTCCCATACATTTACTTATACCTGCTCCATTCGTATCAGTTTTTCAACATATCTAACCCATCTTTTTACTTTGTCTTTTTTAGAACCTAATAATTTTAATCTTTTCATTCGTTAAATGGCCTTCACATGTTGAGAAGCTTAATTAATGTTTCTAATTTACATATTATATCTTTTCTTATAGGCCGGTGAACTAACATATTTTCTAATAAAAGAATTCATTCATTCATTAAATTATTTGTTCTCTTTCTTCTCGCTCCTAATCTGTTTTTTTTTTTTTACTTTATTATACTATGCGATTATGCCGGGTCGGCTTTTCCTGCTTTCATTTGCTTCTCAATTTCTTCACCATTCTGATTAATCAATTTTGCTTTTGCTTTCTCACATTCTCTATTTATTTGATTTCTTAAAGCCTTATATTTGTCCTTACTTTCTCTATCGTTGGCTTATTTATGTATTATTATTATTATTTATATTCAGCGCTTAAGATATAGAGGCGCCCACCGGGAGGGGGGCGCCTGCGTCACCCTCGTCCTGCGCCACGCTGGCCCAATTTAGTCCAACTGCTCGAGTTATCTCATCAATCCATTTTATCGATTGCCTTCCTTTCCTTTTTGGAGCTCTCTAGGTATCCAGCTGGTAGCCACCGCGTTCCATTTGTTGATGTTTCCCCGACACATATGCCCAGCATATTTAAATTTGAGCTTTTTGACAATGTAGTTTACATCCATTAGACTCATCTTTTTTACTAAGTTTACCTTGCTCACATTGTCTTTCAGTTTTATAATCAGGCAGTGGCGTATCCAGTATGACATTGAGGGGGTGTCCAAATTGAAAAAAAAAGAACTTAATATGGGCGATAGGGCAGCGTGGTAAAAGGGGGAAGGGGGAGTAAGTAGATTATTATTCAAAATTATGAAAAATTGAAGTTGCCAAAGGGGATCCAGACCCCCCCCCCTCATACGCCACTGTATTCAGGATACGTCTCAGCATAGCAAACTGAGTAACCTCCAGCTTCTTTTTCATTTTCATTGTGAGTGCTCAGCTTTGGGCCCATATGTTAGAACGGAGAATACGACGCTGTTTAGGACCTTCATTTTTGTTCGTATGCTTATAATTTGCTTTTAAATATTTGTTTATTTGCCTAGTAAGTTTTCCAAGCATTTGAAACCTTCGCCGAAATTTCCTTTTCCAGTCTATTTTTATTGAAACTCACCAGGTGTCCCAGATACATATTTGTATTCCTCAACTCTCCCAATCTTATATTTCCCAGCACTCATTTCTTCCCCCTGGCTTCTGCCCCTTTTGACATAATTTTCATTTTAGAGGAATTAATAATCAAACCCACTTTCTCGCACTCCGTTGTTAGCTCGCTGAGCTTGTTTACCACCTCCTTCTGGTTTTTTCTAAACAAAATAATTATGTCATCCGCGAATCTTAAGTTTGTGATCATTTTCCCGTTCATTCTAATGCCTTTTCCTTTCCAGTCCAAGTTCCTGAATATTTCCTCCAGCACGCTATTAACAATATTAGGAGACAGAGAGTCGCACTATTTATACTTTCTTCTTTCTTCCATTAACTCTAGTATCTTATTTTCCATCCACGGTTTTCTTTCTATTATTTGAGTACCTAATTTCTTCCTTGCTGCGAGGTTTATTGCTTTCTTTAGTGCTATTTACTCCCCTTCAACATCATTTCTTTTCTGTGATTTACCAAGTTCTTTCTTTACTTCTTTTTCATATTCTTCTCTTTTTTTAGCTCTTTCAATAACTCCAAATTCAATTTTGTTTTTATTTATTTTTATTCATCTTTTTAAATTTAAACCTACATTTCATTACTGCTAAATTGGGGTCATTTTTTACATCCGCTCCTGGGTATGCCACTTACAATCCAGTATTCGATTTTTATACTCATACCTTCTCGTAATTTCTCTCCTTTCATCTCCTGGGCTTTCCATGTGTTTTTTCTTCTCTCATGATTTTTAAACAGTGTTTTCAATACCTAATTCATATCCTTCACAAAATTCTATGAATCTCGACCCTCTTTCATTTCGCTCTCGTAACCCATGCTCTCCACATACCTCGTCTTCCTTTCTTCCTCCGCCTCTGGCGTTCCAATCATCCCATTACAATTAAATTCGATTTTCCTTTGAACTTGCTCACTACTTCATGAATTTCTTCATAAATGTTTTCTACTTCTTCCTCACTATAACTTCCTGTTGGCATATAAAGGGTAGAGAATCAAAACTCACATTAACCATTTTACTTCAAGGGCGCAAATAGGCAAAATACTGCACACGGATGCAGGAATATCTTTGCAGCGCCTATGAATGTGCGGGATGTATAACATACTCCACGTTCACAGGCGCAGCAAAGATGTTCCTGCACACGTGTACAGTATCTTGCCTATTTGCGCCCTTGAAGTACATCAAATGGCAAATGTGAGTTTTGTTTCTTTACCCTTCATATAAACTTGGACTATCTCTAGAGATACTGGTTCAACAGAAATTCTTATCATTAATATTCTCTCACTATGTTGGGTATAACTTCGCTTTCTATTCCCTACACTTTTATTCATAATATTACCTAATTACCTACGTCTGCTTGCCCTCATTTCACTGCGGTAGTAATTATTCTATAGGTACTCCCCGGTCCAAAAATCATTTTCTTCTGGCTACCTCATTTCACTGATTCCAATCAAATTTAACTTTGATCTTCTCATTTCTTTCTTTAAGTTCTCTAATTTGCCTACCTCATTTAGTGTGCTTACATTCAATGTCACTATTCTCAATTCTGATAGTTTCTCACTAGGTAGTTTCTGCCCAGACATCCAAATGGGAGACTTTTTACGCCCTGAATTCTCATTTACTTTATGATTTGCCATCATAATTATTATGGTGGAGACGCATCTCCAAGAAAAAATACTGATATAGTTTCATCTTTCTTTCATCAGGATTTATCTGTCGGAGTTTTCCTTCCCCTATGTGCTTCAGTGGCGTGCATTCCAGGTAAGCGAGGTAAGCGCTGCTTACCCTGAAAAATCCTGAGAAAATAGGTATTCACATAATATATCAGCTTGTAACAAATAAAAGATATTAAACATTGGGCAAAGGAAGAAGCGATCGTATTGCCGCTTATTACATTTATAAATTCACATTAAACAAATGGCGCCGTCTATCGGTGATTGAGGAGACAGTTGAAATAGAAGCGTTCACTGTTTGGCAATCAGCTTGTGTATTCGTATTTATTTGTATCAGGGCAGCGATCCGAAAATCGCTTATTTTTCATATTACACGTAAACTTATACACAACTTACGCTCCACTTCCGTGTTGATGACCAAAACAGAAACACACTAGCATGTTTAACGCAACGAAAACTGGGCGTTTCGATAAGCGAAAACCGATTTTAATATCGCTTATGGCTAGTCAAAGGTCGAACGTCGAAGTTGGCAGTGAAACCTGATCAATTTCTATGTATGTAGAAATCAACGCGTTCGTGTTTAAATGCTCCGATTTTTTATTTTTTGGTCCACAAAATGGGTATTTGGGATCTTATTGAGAAAACCTTTCTCGCAATTTACTTTCAATGGACAATTAGAATTTATTAATGGTAGTAAGCCAATACCAGAATTACCGTTTTTGAAAACTAAGCAAAAGAAAGGTGGTTCGATTTTTACTGGACATTTCCACGTATCGCAATATGGGAACATTTTGTGGTTAACCGGTTGTGAAGATGGTGGAAAACTGTTCTGTTGGCCATGTCTATTCAGAGACGTACCGATGGGAGGGCTCCCCTCCCCCGTAGGAATTTTTCACTCAGCAGTTGGGAAAATTTACAATTTTAATCAGGTGGAGCTGGGAAAATCCAACAAGTCAAAAGGTTTTTTTGGCTTTGATACTTGGGAATTTAGTTGAGAAGTCGGAAAAATCCAACAAGTCAAAGGTTATATTTTCTGCTTTGATACTTGGTTATTTTGAGTTAAGTCAGTTGGGACATTCACAATCCCCCCCCCCCCCAGGAGAAACTCTTTGGTGGTACGTCCCTGTGCTTATTATTCGTTACAGAAAAGAATAAATGCATATGGAATGACCCTACACAGGGATACGATAATTTGAATAATTTTATCAATGCCGTATTGTAGTAGCATGTTTCGTGCTTTCATTCTGATTTTTACTTCACCTCTACGCTTATCGCTTACCTCCTAGGAAAACTCACCGCACGCCACTGATGTGCTCTTAGTTTTTTCTTCAAGCCCCCTCACCACGCCAGGGTAGCACCCACAGAGGAGGTTCAAACAGATAAAGTTTCCAAATGCCTATATTTTGTCGATTTTATTATTCCGTACTCTATTCCTCCCTCCGACCCGGATTTTCTCTCAACACCCTTGCGATGGGGTCGGTAGGGGGTACGATTTTTCAAAGTGACGTCAACAGCACTGTCAAATCACATCGTATCCACTCGGGTGACGAAGATTAAACAACGCTTCCAAACGGCATCGAACAGCAGACGGGAAATAACTAGCAGGCAAAACGGAAGACGATGAAGTGTACACGGTAGTATACACTGTACAATGCAGGAATGGCAAGAATGACGTTTATCACTTCAGGGGTAGTGAAACTCGTAAATACGGATTCATTGGAGCGCGCGTTAACATTTACTCGAAATGGGAAACAGAGAAGCTTACAAGTTGCGTAATCGTCTAAAGGGTTTACGTTGTGGGTGCGAAATTGACCTATATTATTAAACCGCTTTCGTGTAAATGGCGGATCAACTTCGACGTACGCTGATTTTAAGCTGAAAAATATCACCCTCGTGAGATGACGCGCGAGCAGCCCGACGGAAGTGTGAGTCGTACACTTGGTAAATAATAGCGCCAGTGATAATTGATATAGTTTTTCAATTTGGGGTGTTTGTAGGGTACTCCGGTCGCCGGGCTGACCGTGCTCCGTATTTGAAGCGGGGGTGGCCGCATCGTCGAAACCGTAGGATGTCAGCGAACTGGGTCGACATCGGATCAAGGTACTCGTACAACTGTCGATACAGATTTCTCATTCAATGCACATAACAGGGCGATGCTTCTCTTTTAAGAAAATACTCGTCATTGAAAGAAAGGAAGGAAAAAATAGTGTATCGGTCAAGTTACTTCATTTTGCGACGAATCGTCGATTCTTTTCACTCGATTGACACAACTATCCCATTTTGAGCGTCTATATAGCCGCAAGGTTGGTTGTAAACCGGCTTAATGGGATGAATCACGAGCTCACCGATCGTCTTAGTTCATTACCGATGTCACCGATGATCAACCGAGTCCATGTCACATTTCCGATATAGAGCGCTAGACGCAGTTTGTTTCTGGTCAACCATTAAGATTTCCTGTTTTATCATAAGCGACTTACGGAGTACTTCGGGGAAACTTATTTCCCGTACATATTCGCATAATAGTCGCATTTCTATGCCACAAAGGTATTTCCTGATTCGCAGACTTAAGAAGTTACGAATTCCGAAACTGAAGCATGTAAGCGCGAATGTAAGGAGCTTGGGGGCTTAGCCCATAAATCCTCTGAGAGTCCCTAAAAGGACTGAAGAATTAAAAGAAAAAAAAATCTTTAGCATTGCTTTGATATTTGTCAACCTCTCATGAGCCCCCCCCCCCCAACCCATTCCAGATCAGCTATTTGCACTGATAGTGAAACACCTGTGATTCGAAGTGCAAAGGTTGTGGCGCCATGTGGCTCAAAGGCTCTAAGTCAAATGAAGTGGGGCTTAATACGGGATGTTGAGCGTTGGAATCAGGGGGGCGGATTTTATTGTTTTGACTCGCAAACGTGATAAGGAAATATGCATTTGCGAAGCAAAGCGAGCAGAATTTTTCAAGTTTTTGGACAATTTTTATGAAGAATGTTATTTTAGACGAGCGAGGAGGGGGAAGATTATCCCTCAAATCCTCCCTCAAACCAAGCTATGTCTGGAGCATAGATCCTTCTTGGGTTTAACTTATCGATTAATTCCATATAACCATTGATACTACTCCGGGGTGAGGAGACCAGCCACAGTTTCGTAACTTCTTTTCACTTCCTTGTCAAACAAGCCTCTTGAGAAAGTGGACAATTAAAGCTCGAGAGGCACAAAAGAAAACGCGCATGTGAATGTATCCAGAAACACAGCCATAGTAGAGGGCGGCGGAATGGGTCACTAGTATTTATTTATTTATTTATTGTTCACTTTATACCCCACAAATATCAGTCATCGAACTATAAACTACGGGGTATGAATGACAATGATTTCGATCGGCTGTTACCGACTTTTCGAAGGAAAGGGAGGTATTATACTATACTCGTCAAAGTTGTCAAGATGGGGGTGGGGGCAATGTTTTTTTTTTACACTTTACTCAATTAGTAATCGCGATACAGAAATGGTTCTTGAGTCATCCGAAAAAAGGCTCCACAGGGGCGGATTAACCCTTTCTGGTGTAGGAAGCTAGATCAAAATTGGCACCCTCAGCGAACTCTATCGGCACGCACACGCCTGCGTTTAAGTTGAAAAAAAAAATTTTCCCCCCCGATGGTGCCCCTCTCTTTTCTCCGGCCTAAGCAAATGATTCCCATACTTACGTGTTAATCCATCCCTGAGGCACCACGAACTTCCCACTCGATATTTTGGGTATTTTTCGCCCCACTGTAGCCGTAGCCAACTGTACGATGAAAAAGTAGTCAAGGCCTACCAATGTCATCAGAGTGCGAGTCATTTCCGTTTGACACTTTTTTTTGAATTTTAATGACTGTTGGACAGATTATTGTTCCACTTGATGGCAATATAAACCTCTGAAAATTTTTACTCGATCGGATAATATCAACAGGTGAAGTTTCGACCCCCTTTTTCTTAAGGAAAAATATGTTGGATTCTAACATTTTTAAAAGAAATTTATTGTTTTCCTCTAACGCCCGGAGGTGTTAGGAATGTATCAATTTAAACATTGATAGGTTATAAATGATTCCAATTAAATACAAACTGACTTCCCAATACTGATCAGTGATCTCAGAAGGCTTAATATAGATTGACTCTGCGATACAGGTCACTGTCCCCCAGCCCCAGCCCGAGGATTTCTTCCCACCATAGAGGATTTTATGGACATTTTATTTCATTTCATAGGATTTCTAGGTCGCTGAATTCGATTGCGAAGCTAATTTTTATAGAGCTGACCCATTGAGGCCTTACCAAAAGAGGATTCTAGTCACACCAAAGGGGGTTTTTTCCAGGATTTTATGGAAATTGTATTTCATTTTATAGGTTCTTGAGGTCACTGAATCCAATTTTTTCTAGCCAATTTTTATAGAGCTGACCCACTGAAGTCTTACCAGAAGGGGATTCTAGTCCCACCAAAGGAGGTTCTTGCAAAATAATGGTTATTTCAGCAAGACTGTATTCAATTTATAGGTTTTTTGAGATCGTTAAATTCAATTTTCAAGTCAATTTTCGGAGCTGACCCATTGAGATCCCACCAGAAGGAATTCTGGACCTACCAAAGAGGGTTCCTGCAAACTAATGGTTATTTCAGCGAAATATTGCATTCAATTTATAGTTTTCGTGATCATTGAACTCAGTTTTGAAACCAATCCAGTTTTGAAACCAATCCACTGAGGTCCCATAAGAAGGGAATTCTGGTCCCACCAAAGGGGATTCCTGCTAAATAATGGTCATTTCACGGAGATTGTATTTGATTTATACGTTTTTGAAGTCACTGAATTCAATTTTGACGGCCATTTTTTAAGAGCACATTTTGGGATTGCACTAAATAGGGTTCAGATCACATCAAAAGGCAGTTCCATATTGGTCCATAAATGGAGACTGTAAGCAGTTCATAGGTCCTCCAGGTCGCTGGAAGATAATTTCTGGATCCTATCCATTGGGTTCCCACTGAAAGGAGTTTTGGGTTAATATGGTCATTGTTTCGAGATGGCATCCGATTTACAGGCTTTAACATTGCTGAATTAAATTCTACGAGCGATCTGATCTCATGATATTATGCCACCAAAGAGAATGAAAATCCTAAAACAGTTCAGTTTCGGATGTATGGTGAATCTGCATATCAATTAGAATTAATAGTCTATTTGGCGATAAGCCAGTCAAAAGTAAAACACTATTTTGATTTTCTCTTCTTTTAGTTGCATATAAGTGGTTTGAATGCAAAATTTATTAGTAGAACAGAACGCAGCAACCTTAAGTACCATTTGAAGGACATACAAGCTAAAAAACTTATTATTATTCAGCCGATCTGATGGGGCCTCAATGGGTCGAACCCAAAAATTCCCTTCGAAATAGAATTCAGCGACCTCGAAGACCCTATGTATATCGACTACTATGTTAATTTTTACCATAGTTATCCCCAAACTCAGCTTCTGGAACCACCCTCATGCAATCACTGACCAATCTAAATTTTACACATAAAAATGGCAAAATTTGCTTAAATTAGAAAATCTAAAGTATCAAAGGGAGGGATTTGTAGATTGCTAATTTCGAATACTGTATCCGATTTGTTTCGACTCGGGCTTCAAGCTCTAAAATCGAGATTTTTGCTTTGAAAAGGGTAAGATTATCTCGACTTCTAAAATTTTAAAGGCCAAAAAGCCGAACAAACTCTAGGTAATGAAACGATATTATTTTCTTTCAAAGAACGAAAGTGGTGATTTTCTTTCTTTTCTAAAAAGAAAGTACAAGTTTTAATTTAAAAAATTAAAAAAAAAAAAATAATAATAATAATAATAATAATAATTAAAAATAAAAAAAAAGTAGTTCTACTTGAGAAAAGGACACGAACGATTTCTTTTCATTCCTCAAGGAAAAGATTAATTTTGTCCTTCCTCGAGAAAAAAAAATATTCCTCTTATTCAGGAAATGGAAGGAGCTATTTTCTTATCCAACCTTAAAGACAGGACAGAGTTTGTCTGTTTCAATGAAAGAAACGAAGATCTCCTCGTTAAGGGAATGAAGAGATAATTTACCTTATTTTCATAGGAGAAGTAGTAGTTTTTCTTCCCTCAGAATGGAACGAAGTCTTTTTCATTCGGAAACAAGTGGAATAATTTTCTACCTTGAAAGTAATGAAGACCTCATCAAAAACAGAAGGGATGGGGTTTTTCTCATTCCTTAATAAAAAGAATAAGTTTTTTCTTGGAGTGGAATGAAGTTGTTCTAACTTAACAAACGGAAGTGACTTGTTGCTTCTCTGGTTTTGAAGAAATGAATCAATTTCTCGTTCCATAATAAACGATCTGTTTTTCTTTGCTCAAAGAGAAGAAGAAAACACTTTTAATTCAAAAAAGAGAAATTATGATTTTTCAGCTCTTTTTGATGTTTATATAATTAACTTGCTACATTTTGTTCATGTCGAGGGTGATAATTAGATTTCGAGGGTCAAAACTGGAGGCTGATATAAATTCTGATTAAATACGTATTCTGGCTCAGCGACCCAAGAAACGTCATAGTTCGATCAACTTTTTTGCGACAAGTCAATTTTGCCAATTTTCAATAATTCAGTTTGGATTTTGGGATTCGTAGAATCGCGACCCGATGGAGATTCGAATGGAATTATTCCAAATCATAGTCATAGGAAGCCTTTAGACCGACGACTTGTTCAATTTTTTTAAGTCGAGTCGACACTGCTCTTTTCAAGAATGAAACGTCGAGTTTAGATGCCTACATCCGAGCCGGATCAAAAATCTGACGTGATATCCAAGATCAACAACGCCAAGAAAATCTATTTCAGCAGTTCGTTCGACACGTCCCCATTTAAAAATCATGCAAATCAGTTGATATAGCACGTCCCTGCCCCTCCCCCCTCAACTGAAAGAGGAAGAAGAAATCAGATCTGGTCCCTTGAAGGTCCGAGTTAGTCCTATTTCTAACCATCATCGAATTCGAAAAACGGGGGGGGGACAAACGAACACACTTTCTGAGTATATTACTCCTCTTTTTCTTATATTTGATCCTCCTTCCCCATTCACTATTGTGGTGTCGTCACCTTATAAAAAATTTTACAGACTTAAGATTTTCAAGTCATCAGTTTTTTAATATCAAGGGACTCACCCTCTCCTCAAGCCATAGGCTTTCGCACGACCTCTGATTTGTACACAAGACAATCCCATATCCTTGTGAAAGGTACGCCTACAGAGAAACAAGGGTCCATCTCACTGAGTTACAAAAATATCGATGTGTTCCTGTACTGTACACCAAGTAGGTAGCGAAATTGTGAATACAAATATGCTGAGGCTTATGGGGGGAGACTCTTTATTCGAAGAATGGGATCACAGCACTCCTGGAGGGGAAAGAAAGTAGACTTGAGTCCCCCTCAAATCTAATCAAAGTTCGTTTCTTACTTCGATGTTCAAGTCCTGCAATACGTAGGGTTAGTGGTTCCAAGATGACACAGTAAAGTTATTTTTGGGCATATCTGATCAAATTTTTGATCAAACATCTTGAATTTTTTATCAAAAAAAGATGCATATTAAAGGATTAAAATGAGCCAATGACGAATGGTCTATCACTTCTCTAATCCAAGATATGATAACGAATACTTGCAGTGATTAGCTGTGTCATCTTAGAACCCCGGGGGTATATGACATGAAGCCTGTTCCACAATGACACGACTAGAAAAACGTGGCACAAAGTCAAAATTATTTATTTATTAAGCTATAATATAATAGATATATCAATATATATTATATTGGGAAAGGTCAACGTCAATTGTCAAGGCCCTTTCCTGCCTTTTCGTACTTTCTAGAATCAAATTCTTTACAAGCAGCTCTATACGAGTAATTCTTTTTCTTCAAGAACTAAATTTATGGCCTTTTTCATAGCTTCTGCATCAAATTGACCTCGGGTTGTTTTTCGTTGATATCCTGTACCCATTTGTATAAAAATATATGAAAATTAATACGTGTCATCTTGGAACCCCAAAAAATATGTCATCTTGGAATCAACGTTTTCTTCACCTTTAATGTGGTATTTGTCGTGACCAAAAAAAGTTATGATTATGAATTCAAAGTCATTTAATGCAGAACTTATAGTTGTATAACATATTCGAAATTTATTTACCAGTTAAACAAATTAGTTTCTCAATTTAAAAAAAAAACGGACTTGAAAATTTTTTTACTTTTGGCATTTAAAAACATGTTTTTGGTGATATCACAAGATTGTTTTCCGATAATTATTTCGTTCACACATTAAAATGAGTGTCATGTTGCAACGTGTCTGCAGTATAAGTTTCACCTAAATAGAGCTAATAACGGACGAGATATTCACGATTTGTCATCTTGGAACCACTAACCCTACTCGTAGTCTAATGCGATGCATCGAATAGGAGGGAAAACAAGCTCTCGTAAACAAGTTTTGAAAAGCAGCTTCTAGTCTTCGGCATGATGAGCTTACTATCCAAACGAAGATCAATAAGTCGGCAACAAATTAACTCGTTAAACATACTTTGTAATTCATTTTTAAAGATACTTTAGATTAGATAACATCACACACAGACTAGCAATTTATTTAAACTTTGATTATGAGCCGAGACTATAGATGGTAAATGTCAATGAGATCATAAAAATAGCACTCTTCGTCTTTCGGAAGATCGGCACGAATACCATCAAAGCTACACCGCACCAGAACTTTGAAAGTGGCAGCTGATGCCACTTAAAGTAACAGCAAAATTAGTACTAAAGCCTGATGCATATCAGTGGCAAGAAAAGATAATGCATTCAAAGCTCAACACAGCAATAAAGTGCTTACCACAATTTTTATGAATAAGAACAATAGACGGATTCATCGTCGACTACACAAGACTCGTTGTCTTCTGGGGACGACAAACGAAATTTAAATGTGGGCATATACTTCTGAATAAAGTACATATTGGCATGCTTCCTACTTCTTCCCCAGGAATGAAATATTCTCTAAAAAATTTAAAGAAAAAAAGAAAAAAAAGTCAAGGCAGATCCGTTACCCCTAATACCCAAGAAGCAAAGACTTGCCGGCGGGAGGGAGCCTCCTATTAGTGGCCTCCCTGATCACTTGAGAATTCTAAAATGTGAGAACATTTGGACGCTGTTAAACAAAAAGCTCCCAAGTGACAAAATCCTTTTATTGAGAAAATGATAAGCTTTTTTCAACGTGGATACACATTTTTGTATTGGGGCCCAATTAAAAAAAAAAACTCTACTTGTTACGCTCTTTCCAACGATACTAATAACTCATTCTGTCAACAAATGTCGCTTGGGACAGTGGCAGATCTATGGAGGGGGAGGAGGGTCGAACACCCCATTCGGGCCAAAGAAGAAAAAAAACATTGCAAAAGCACATGAGCTTTGAGTTTTTCTCCTGTTTTTAAATATCTGCAGCACTACAGTCTACAATGTTCATTTTGAAACGATTTAATCACATTATGAAACTTGTCTTCAGGAGTTATTTAAAATGACATCCATCTCGGTTTTTTAGGGGGGCGGAGGTGGAAAAAGTTTCATTTTCAAAACACCCTCCTTGAAAAATTTCTAGATCCGCCACTGGTTTGAGAGCTTTTTGTTTAACAGCGTCGATTTCTTTTGCTTGTCGCGACTTTTCAGTTAGAAAAAATTGAACTTCTCCTCCCGCCCCTTGACCCATAAACTTGTTTAGACACGCCCCTGCCAGCAACTGAGACAGAAACAGAAAAAAATAGTAAGTATTTCAGAAAAAGTAACAAAAACGTACGCATGAAACTTTGTATTGAAAATGTTTTTGCAGTTGCTGAATGTTACTGTAAATGTCTTCAGCTATGGGTATCTAAATTTCAAAATAGTGTCTAGTAATTTTCAGAAAAACTATTCGAAATGTTTCGTTTATCTAAATTTCAATTTTTTGTAATTTTAAAATAGGCTTAAAATTTTAAAACAAATTTTATGCTTTAAAATTTATTTTAAATTTAAGCTGCACTTCAATTATTTAGTTTAGCAGAAAACCGTGTTCTTCAGTTCTTTCAAATTTGCATCACATTTCGAATTATTATTCAATTAAAAATTCCCTGTACAATTTTCTACATTTCCATTTTAATTTCTACAAAATGTTGATGTAAATTTGAAGGCACTGCGAATTTTTTATTAAATTTTGCGTTGCATTACCTCTGAGGCTTCTCGTATATTGACAAGTTAAATGGGAATCCCTGTCTTTTAAATCAAACCACGCAGGGGTGTACTAAAATAACTTAAAGGGACGGGGGCCCGACTTTGCAGAAAGAAAAATAAGTTTTCAATTTCTTCAAATTCGCTATTTTGCATACATGGTGTGGTGGGACGTATGACGATGCACGCATGCCAAAGTGGCCCCTATGACACCGCACCCCCGGCACCGGAAACTATCCTTTCGGGCGTCGCATCAGTGGCAGAAGGATCAGTGGCTGGGGGGGGGGGGTACATGAGCAGATAATACAGAAGAGATACGGAAGCGCAAAATTTTGTAGAGGAAATCTTCAGTAGTGTGTACCTAAAAATTTGATGATTTTACGTCCCTTTTTGTCCACAACAACCACTCTTCTTGACTAAGATATTAATTTACTCACAATTACTACAATTTAGTATGATCCGTATAAAAGAAAAATTGGAGATAGGAGGACCGATACTTCAGTTATATTATTTTTTCGCACGAATGAAACAACTGGAAGCAAGTTTTATTATTAGCAGTAATTTTCGATGAAAGGGAAAAATTAATAAATCAGAGGCAACCAATGTTTCTAATGTTTTCGATTTATCTAAGCAATCAATTAATCACAAATAATCAATCCATGCGACATTAAAAAAATCAAAAACAAACTGCGGGCTAAACAGAGACGCAGTACGGTATATTGGCCGCAGTAAATAGGGTTGGGCGGGTCACATCTCCCGACTCAGGGGCGACCTATGGACCTACACAGCCACCTTCTGGCAACCGTGGGACAGAAAAAGGAATAGGGGGAGGTAGGGAATCAGATGGAAAGACGACATAAATCAATTTTTAGGCTTGCAGAATTTCCAAAACATTGCGTTAAATCGAAACGAATGGGAACGTTTACAGGAAACTTTTGCCCGCTACGGGGCGAGGGGGACGTGGGTCTAGTTTTGGTATCTCGACAGCTAAGCAGAAAAATCCAATTTTATTTTTCATTATTTTTATTTTTCTCTATTTTTTATTACACATTATAGCTCAGTTGTTGAAAACACACCTCCTCAACAAAAGTTATTTCGATTTGATTCAATCAATTCATGCATTTAAAACAGGCCTGCCAACCCCAAGGATTTATCATTAGATTTAAGGATATTTGTGCTCTATGAAAAAGTTTAAAGATTTTTGAAATGAGGTTTTTCGCGAAAATTATCAGAAAATGAATTTCTTATAGGATTTTACATGTTAATAGAGTGTAAATAATGTAAACAGTAAATAAAAGAAATAGGACTGGCAAATCAACCAGGAATCATGAATAAAAATATAAAAAATAAATTTAAAAGAAGAGAAAAAAAGACAGAAAACTGAAATTGGAAAAGGAATGCTGAAAAAGGATGTCTGAGGGATCCGGTACGTAGGCTTTTTTTTAATTGATTTTTCTAAGGATTTTTTATTTACTATACCCGAGGATTTTTCGTAATTTCTAGAGATTTTTTATGGTTTATTTTCAGTTTCAGAATTTTTCACGCTTCGAAGTTGGCAGACCTGATTTCCAAAAAATAAGCTTTTTCACGGCGTGTTAGTTACCGTAAAGTTTTTTTCAACTTTCCCTGCTGACAAGAGGCTAACTACTACTCCCCTTTCAATTAGGACCGACGTGATGAGGTAAGACAGCCCACCCCCACAACACATCCTAGATAAAACTGTACTTCGTCCCCCACAAAAAAAAAAGTTGATGAATTTTCCGATATTCACTTAGAAAAAAAAACAGTAGGTAATTATTTTTCTTAACACTTCAATCGCTATTCATTAAGGTCGGGATGGTCGGAAAAATAAAGAAATAGAAAATAAGGAATTGTTTCTTATCCTTGTTTGACAACTAAAATTTGTAAAATTCTGGCCGGTATTTTTCGTAATCCCCCCCCCCCTCGCAGGAATATGCTGTTTGCACTGGACCTGCTTTTAATACGTTCTCGCAGTCGTATTCTATTATATGTACATAGAATACGTCTTAATGGATTTAAAAAAATCTTCACCATGAGCGTAACCACCAAAACATATTTTTGAGAGGGTTGGGGAAGGCAAAGACTGACTGGCCATGTAAGTAATTGGAAAACTTCCTGATGAGTTGATTAGGTAGTCACATTTGTGAGTTCGAGGCTGATCTATGGGTTGAAGACGAGGTCAATAATATTTGGATTTTGGGATTGTTGTTCCTCAACGTGAATGGGTAATCTGTTCTAGTACAGGTAAAAACACCCCAGCCAACACTTTTCTGAAGTCGAAGAATATTCAGGGCTCGCGCACTTGGGGTCAAGTTCAACATAAGATTTCTTATAAGAAAAACTCGAATTCTGTTCAAAGAACTTCAAAAATTAAATTTGACTAAGAATATTGGTTTGATTTAAAGTCTTTACATTAGTGTACCTAGGCTACCTACCCGCACCTTCAGGAAGGTCAATACCCCCATTTTGAACTTTGGTAAAAACTGAACTTTCATGATTGTAGCCCATTATAAGAATCGGCTTTCATGATTTCTAAGTGCGCTTTACTTTCTAACCCTTCCCAACCAAGAAGTGTTCACAAGGGGCAGCACCTAGAAATAGCCACCAGATAGGTCAAATATATCAAAATTAGGGTTTGTTAAGTCGGGAATTTCATTTTGGAGGTTGTTTTGGCACCAACCCCCATCCATATTGGCAGAGGCGGACTTAGGTATTTTGCGATCAAGGCTAATGGAAAATCTGCGCCGCTGACCAGATATTTTTTGGAAAAAAAGAGTGAAAAATTTTTCGCTGGCTTCGCTTGCGATTTACCTTATTGCACTGAAAAAATATTTTTTCCTTTTTCTTTTCTTTTTCATTTTTTTCGACAATTCTGCGCCGAGACTTCAGTTTAGTCAGCCGTATGGGGCATCTGGCTCTGCATATTGGTCTACATGGAGCTGAGATTATGAAAATCAAAATGTACACATGTTCGCGTCAAATACCTATGTATGTCAAAATTAGGGATTTTGAGTTAAGGGTTTCATTTTCCAAGTACATTTGGTCCCAACTCCCACCCGCATAGGTGCACAGGGAGCTAAAATGTATAATATTCAAGTCTACTCAACGCGAAACTATAAAGATGAATGTTCACTTTGTATTAAAGTTCAGGATGAGAATATTGACCTTAAACATTTTCTTCTCGTAAAATCGTAAGCAGCTACCCAATTGGTACACTAATGAGAACAATTTTTTCAAGTCACGCCAATATTTTTGGTTTAATTCGATTGTAATGTGCGAGCAGATGCTTAATTGGTATAATAATGGGAACAATTACACGAGTCCTATCAACATCTTTAATCAAACTCGATTTTTATGATTTTGGAGTTTTTCTTAAAGGAAATCCTCTGTTACACTTCACCCAGGTGCACGACCCCTAAATATTCTTCGACTTCAAAAAACATTTTAACCGGCGTGTTTTTACACCTAATGAAACCGATTGAGCCGTTAGGAGCGCAACTTTTCGAAAACGGCCTTTTTTGGGACACTCTATCAGGTTGGTTCATCATCTATGAATTTAATTAAATTTTCGTTCGTGTATTTTCAAAATTTCAAGCCTTTATGAAGTGTTGCGAATTAAAATGAATACCTTGAACTTTTTTAATATAAAAATTGCATAATTTGCTTCACTCCCTACCAAAAACAGCTTCCCCTGGAAAAAGGTCACGCTACGGGCCTTCCCGCTTTCGTGTAAATGATAGGCTGCAGATCCAAATGTCTAAATTTCTCGTACCTAAGATACCTTCTTCATTAAGGCAACATTCACGATTCTACCTGCTTCCTAATCTTGCCCCTTTGATCACTGAACATTCTAGCAATCTCAACACGTATCCCTGTCAGATTTAGGCTGTTCATCCCCGGATGGAAGAAACTCCGAGACACTACCGATGCGCCACATACCAAATTCCTGGATTCTACTATCTATTACAGCACATAAATGAGATTTCAAATCGAAGTATTAGAAAACACTTTGGGTGGGCTATGTGCCAGTCATCTCGAAACAAACATGTTGATGCTTTGTAGTGCCATACTTGAAGCATCTCGTTTTTTTCCGCTTTTCATTGACAAAAATCACGCTTCTATAAACAGTGGAATTTACATATTACCATTCGCACGTACGTTATGTACTCGAGGTTATTGCTCTGGAAAAATTTTCGTGGTTCGATCTCCCGTCGGGTGTCCCTAATGGTTCCTGTAAGCTCCGAAGAGAATTTTTTATTTTGCGATCAATTTCACGGCCGTTTCTAGAACACGTAATTTTTCAAAACTAGTTGCATATTATTGTTTTGGGTACACACGCCCTGCAAAGTGACAGCGGCATGCTTCATATCGTCAGATTATATCTGCCTGTTAGAATGTCAACAAACAGCGAGTGATTGGGAGAGGTTTATTTTGCAAGTTTGATTGTAAGTACGGCGCGAAAGGAAAAAATTCACGAATATATCGATTTTGCGAAATTTAAGCGGTGTGGATTTACAAAAACAGAACGTACGATACGTACTGCTGGGTAAATTTGGCGCCATTCCAGCGAGACAGATTGTAGAATACATGCCACCCATTCATATATACGTATTTCGAAAGATGAACAGGCATACTTAGATGCCTGCAAGCCATGCATGTTCTGGCGCAGTGGTTTCTGAAGCGTGCAAGAAATACGAACTCAATGTAAATTGGACGTTAGGTCGAACAGGTTTCATTTTCTGATTCGCGGTTAGTGGAAGAAATCTTGCTAAGCGGTTACTCGCTAAGTGCTCGAAAACTGGATCTAATGGTTTGGCACGAGTGGCGAATGAAATCTAAGGATATGCACCTAGGCCCACTTTCTCAATCTCTAGTTAGCGCAGGTGCATTTCCTCGGCCCCCCCACTTACCCAGATAGACTTGAAACATACGCCATTCGTTTGTGCTACGTTTGTGCTGGTTTGTGCTGAAAACCCCATCGTTTGTGCTGCTCCCCTTCCTGAGATATTCGAGAAAACTTTTGGGGGGGCTGTAGAAATGGGCCCCCCACTTTCCCTAGGGAATGAAATGTGTAATCGTTTTGGGCTGAAAATGTGCCCTCTAAGTGCTGGTAGTTTGCTAATGCTGAAAATTTGTTAGATGCAATGCCGCCATTTAAGGTTGAGTATTTTGGAAAATGGTTGAAAAAAGTAAAGAGGGAAAGGGAAATAGTTATATTGTTGTTTTGGATAGCATCATAACATAAAACCGGGAAGGGGGTTTGTAATAGTAAATTTTGGGTGCCCAAAATTTTTTAAACGATTTAATCACATTATAAACTTTTTTCGGGAGTTTTAAAAGACATCCATCTCGGTTTTTAGGGGCGGAGGTGGAAAAAGTTTCATTTTCAAAACCCCTCCTGAAAAATTCTAGATCCGCCACTGGTTTGAGAGCTTTTTGTTTAACAGCGTCGATTTCTTTTGCTTGTCGCGACTTTTCAGTTAGAAAATTTGAACTTCTCCTCCCGCCCCTTGACCCATAAACTTGTTTAGACACGCCCCTGCCAGAAACTGAGACAGAAACAGAAAAAATAGTAAGTATATTCAGAAAAGTAACAAAAACGACCATGAAACTTTGTATTAAAAATGTTTTTGCAGTTGCTGAATGTTACTGTAAATGTCTTCAGCTATGGGTATCTAAATTTCAAAATAGTGTCTAGTAATTTTCAGAAAAACTATTCAAAATGTTTCGTTTATATAAATTTCAATTTTTTGTAATTTTAAAATAGGCTTAAAATTTTAAAACAAATTTTATGCTTTAAAATTTATTTTAAATTTAAGCTGCACTTCAATTATTTAGTTTAGCAGAAAACCGTGTTCTTCAGTTCTTTCAAATTTGCATCACATTTCGAATTATTATTCAATTAAAAATTCCCTGTACAATTTTCTACATTTCCATTTTAATTTCTACAAAATGTTGATGTAAATTTGAAGGCACTGCGAATTTTTTATTAAATTTTGCGTTGCATTACCTCTGAGGCTTCTCGTATATTGACAAGTTAAATGGGAATCCCTGTCTTTTAAATCAAACCACGCAGGGGTGTACTAAAATAACTTAAAGGGACGGGGGCCCGACTTTGCAGAAAGAAAAATAAGTTTTCAATTTCTTCAAATTCGCTATTTTGCATACATGGTGTGGTGGGACGTATGACGATGCACGCATGCCAAAGTGGCCCCTATGACACCGCACCCCCGGCACCGGAAACTATCCTTTCGGGCGTCGCATCAGTGGCAGAAGGATCAGTGGCTGGGGGGGGGGTACATGAGCAGATAATACAGAAGAGATACGGAAGCGCAAAATTTTGTAGAGGAAATCTTCAGTAGTGTGTACCTAAAAATTTGATGATTTTACGTCCCTTTTTGTCCACAACAACCACTCTTCTTGACTAAGATATTAATTTACTCACAATTACTACAATTTAGTATGATCCGTATAAAAGAAAAATTGGAGATAGGAGGACCGATACTTCAGTTATATTATTTTTTCGCACGAATGAAACAACTGGAAGCAAGTTTTATTATTAGCAGTAATTTTCGATGAAAGGGAAAAATTAATAAATCAGAGGCAACCAATGTTTCTAATGTTTTCGATTTATCTAAGCAATCAATTAATCACAAATAATCAATCCATGCGACATTAAAAAAATCAAAAACAAACTGCGGGCTAAACAGAGACGCAGTACGGTATATTGGCCGCAGTAAATAGGGTTGGGCGGGTCACATCTCCCGACTCAGGGGCGACCTATGGACCTACACAGCCACCTTCTGGCAACCGTGGGACAGAAAAAGGAATAGGGGGAGGTAGGGAATCAGATGGAAAGACGACATAAATCAATTTTTAGGCTTGCAGAATTTCCAAAACATTGCGTTAAATCGAAACGAATGGGAACGTTTACAGGAAACTTTTGCCCGCTACGGGGCGAGGGGGACGTGGGTCTAGTTTTGGTATCTCGACAGCTAAGCAGAAAAATCCAATTTTATTTTTCATTATTTTTATTTTTCTCTATTTTTTATTACACATTATAGCTCAGTTGTTGAAAACACACCTCCTCAACAAAAGTTATTTCGATTTGATTCAATCAATTCATGCATTTAAAACAGGCCTGCCAACCCCAAGGATTTATCATTAGATTTAAGGATATTTGTGCTCTATGAAAAAGTTTAAAGATTTTTGAAATGAGGTTTTTCGCGAAAATTATCAGAAAATGAATTTCTTATAGGATTTTACATGTTAATAGAGTGTAAATAATGTAAACAGTAAATAAAAGAAATAGGACTGGCAAATCAACCAGGAATCATGAATAAAAATATAAAAAATAAATTTAAAAGAAGAGAAAAAAAGACAGAAAACTGAAATTGGAAAAGGAATGCTGAAAAAGGATGTCTGAGGGATCCGGTACGTAAGCTTTTTTTTAATTGATTTTTCTAAGGATTTTTTATTTACTATACCCGAGGATTTTTCGTAATTTCTAGAGATTTTTTATGGTTTATTTTCAGTTTCAGAATTTTTCACGCTTCAAAGTTGGCAGACCTGATTTCCAAAAATAAGCTTTTTCACGGCGTGTTAGTTACCGTAAAGTTTTTTTCAACTTTCCCTGCTGACAAGAGGCTAACTACTACTCCCCTTTCAATTAGGACCGACGTGATGAGGTAAGACAGCCCACCCCCACAACACATCCTAGATAAAACTGTACCTCGTCCCCCACAAAAAAAAAAGTTGATGAATTTTCCGATATTCACTTAGAAAAAAAAACAGTAGGTAATTATTTTTCTTAACACTTCAATCGCTATTCATTAAGGTCGGGATGGTCGGAAAAATAAAGAAATAGAAAATAAGGAATTGTTTCTTATCCTTGTTTGACAACTAAAATTTGTAAAATTCTGGCCGGTATTTTTCGTAATCCCCCCCCCCTCGCAGGAATATGCTGTTTGCACTGGACCTGCTTTTAATACGTTCTCGCAGTCGTATTCTATTATATGTACATAGAATACGTCTTAATGGATTTAAAAAAATCTTCACCATGAGCGTAACCACCAAAACATATTTTTGAGAGGGTTGGGGAAGGCAAAGACTGACTGGCCATGTAAGTAATTGGAAAACTTCCTGATGAGTTGATTAGGTAGTCACATTTGTGAGTTCGAGGCTGATCTATGGGTTGAAGACGAGGTCAATAATATTTGGATTTTGGGATTGTTGTTCCTCAACGTGAATGAGTAATCTGTTCTAGTACAGGTAAAAACACCCCAGCCAACACTTTTCTGAAGTCGAAGAATATTCAGGGCTCGCGCACTTGGGGTCAAGTTCAACATAAGATTTCTTATAAGAAAAACTCGAATTCTGTTCAAAGAACTTCAAAAATTAAATTTGACTAAGAATATTGGTTTGATTTAAAGTCTTTACATTAGTGTACCTAGGCTACCTACCCGCACCTTCAGGAAGGTCAATACCCCCATTTTGAACTTTGGTAAAAACTGAACTTTCATGATTGTAGCCCATTATAAGAATCGGCTTTCATGATTTCTAAGTGCGCTTTACTTTCTAACCCCTTCCCAACCAAGAAGTGTTCACAAGGGGCAGCACCTAGAAATAGCCACCAGATAGGTCAAATATATCAAAATTAGGGTTTGTTAAGTCGGGAATTTCATTTTGGAGGTTGTTTTGGCACCAACCCCCATCCATATTGGCAGAGGCGGACTTAGGTATTTTGCGATCAAGGCTAATGGAAAATCTGCGCCGCTGACCAGATATTTTTTGGAAAAAAAGAGTGAAAAATTTTTCGCTGGCTTCGCTTGCGATTTACCTTATTGCACTGAAAAAATATTTTTTTCCTTTTTCTTTTCTTTTTCATTTTTTTCGACAATTCTGCGCCGAGACTTCAGTTTAGTCAGCCGTATGGGGCATCTGGCTCTGCATATTGGTCTACATGGAGCTGAGATTATGAAAATCAAAATGTACACATGTTCGCGTCAAATACCTATGTATGTCAAAATTAGGGATTTTGAGTTAAGGGTTTCATTTTCCAAGTACATTTGGTCCCAACTCCCACCCGCATAGGTGCACAGGGAGCTAAAATGTAAAATATTCAAGTCTACTCAACGCGAAACTATAAAGATGAATGTTCACTTTGTATTAAAGTTCAGGATGAGAACATTGACCTTAAACATTTTCTTCTCGTAAAATCGTAAGCAGCTACCCAATTGGTACACTAATGAGAACAATTTTTTCAAGTCACGCCAATATTTTTGGTTTAATTCGATTGTAATGTGCGAGCAGATGCTTAATTGGTATAATAATGGGAACAATTACACGAGTCCTATCAACATCTTTAATCAAACTCGATTTTTATGATTTTGGAGTTTTTCTTAAAGGAAATCCTCTGTTACACTTCACCCAGGTGCACGACCCCTAAATATTCTTCGACTTCAAAAAACATTTTAACCGGCGTGTTTTTACACCTAATGAAACCGATTGAGCCGTTAGGAGCGCAACTTTTCGAAAACGGCCTTTTTTGGGACACTCTATCAGGTTGGTTCATCATCTATGAATTTAATTAAATTTTCGTTCGTGTATTTTCAAAATTTCAAGCCTTTATGAAGTGTTGCGAATTAAAATGAATACCTTGAACTTTTTTTATATAAAAATTGCATAATTTGCTTCACTCCCTACCAAAAACAGCTTCCCCTGGAAAAAGGTCACGCTACGGGCCTTCCCGCTTTCGTGTAAATGATAGGCTGCAGATCCAAATGTCTAAATTTCTCGTACCTAAGATACCTTCTTCATTAAGGCAACATTCACGATTCTACCTGCTTCCTAATCTTGCCCCTTTGATCACTGAACATTCTAGCAATCTCAACACGTATCCCTGTCAGATTTAGGCTGTTCATCCCCGGATGGAAGAAACTCCGAGACACTACCGATGCGCCACATACCAAATTCCTGGATTCTACTATCTATTACAGCACATAAATGAGATTTCAAATCGAAGTATTAGAAAACACTTTGGGTGGGCTATGTGCCAGTCATCTCGAAACAAACATGTTGATGCTTTGTAGTGCCATACTTGAAGCATCTCGTTTTTTTCCGCTTTTCATTGACAAAAATCACGCTTCTATAAACAGTGGAATTTACATATTACCATTCGCACGTACGTTATGTACTCGAGGTTATTGCGCTGGAAAAATTTTCGTGGTTCGATCTCCCGTCGGGTGTCCCTAATGGTTCCTGTAAGCTCCGAAGAGAATTTTTTATTTTGCGATCAATTTCACGGCCGTTTCTAGAACACGTAATTTTTCAAAACTAGTTGCATATTATTGTTTTGGGTACACACGCCCTGCAAAGTGACAGCGGCATGCTTCATATCGTCAGATTATATCTGCCTGTTAGAATGTCAACAAACAGCGAGTGATTGGGAGAGGTTTATTTTGCAAGTTCGATTGTAAGTACGGCGCGAAAGGAAAAAATTCACGAATATATCGATTTTGCGAAATTTAAGCGGTGTGGATTTACAAAAACAGAACGTACGATACGTACTGCTGGGTAAATTTGGCGCCATTCCAGCGAGACAGATTGTAGAATACATGCCACCCATTCATATATACGTATTTCGAAAGATGAACAGGCATACTTAGATGCCTGCAAGCCATGCATGTTCTGGCGCAGTGGTTTCTGAAGCGTGCAAGAAATACGAACTCAATGTAAATTGGACGTTAGGTCGAACAGGTTTCATTTTCTGATTCGCGGTTAGTGGAAGAAATCTTGCTAAGCGGTTACTCGCTAAGTGCTCGAAAACTGGATCTAATGGTTTGGCACGAGTGGCGAATGAAATCTAAGGATATGCACCTAGGCCCACTTTCTCAATCTCTAGTTAGCGCTCATCTAGCGGTTAAAGTGCCGGATAACTATTCGGTAGATAGAGTACCGAATAAGAATAACTGGAGGTTATCTAACTAGAGGCTTGACTAGCGTTTGAGAAAGTGGGCCTTAGTCCAATTAAGAAGAGAAGAAGGGCAAAGAAAAAGAAAAAACGCCCAGTTAAAACATGGCAGAATTCTTCCTTCCCACCCCATGGTGATCACTTGAAAATTCCGCAAAAATTTGAGGGGAGCTAACGGCGCCACAGGAGAAGAGGAAAGAGTAAATTTGAACTTCGGACAATATTTCGTTTCCTGTGAGTAGTACACAAAAAATGTTCA
Organism: Acanthococcus lagerstroemiae; assembly: GCA_031841125.1. NCBI lineage: Eukaryota > Metazoa > Arthropoda > Insecta > Hemiptera > Eriococcidae > Acanthococcus > Acanthococcus lagerstroemiae. Next base: position 26,795,053 of record CM063113.1, on the reverse strand, counting down.
TAACAAAATTTAAGAAAACTAAATTTGCCGCAAAAAAGGTTCAGTACAATTTTTGCGTAAAATCAAAATTTTGCTAATAACTGAACTTTCAAATTGTAAATTATGTCTTCAAATTTGAAAGTCTGTAGTTCCTCGCTCACAGTCGTCCTTATTGCTATAAAAGACTAAAAACAAGTACTTATACCAAGTTCAGGCTAATATTCAGCGGCATTCAGCTTTTTGGTGTCCCATTATCGTACAATGCATTTGGGAATACGGAAACGAAACATTTCTTTAGCCTTCGAACGAGTCAATGAATAGGGCCTGGTCGGCCATATTACTGCTGGCCTGTACAAATTTAGTCTCATTCTTGAGTAAATGGTGTTCCATTGATAACTCGAGTTTCTGACCAATACATAGAGTCCTTAATTCCAGGAAAATGTTGTGTTCATGAATCTTAAAAGTTGCTAAACACAATTCTCATGGGATTTTCGTAACTAACTCCTTAGGTACCACTTGAGAAGGTACAAGTGAAATAACTGTCGATTATCTAAGATAATACATAGGCTGTCTCTAGGTAACTGAGCCTGAAATTCGTACGGCCCACCAACGCTACTTATCGGCGTTTCAACGCAGTAGTGGAATAATTTGGTTCATTAGCTATCGATTGAGACCAGCCGAGCTCATTTGATTGAAAACTCGCTGTTCCAGACTAATTTGAAAGAAACCATATGCGTTGACCCCTCCAGGTTTTTTAAAGATTTTTTTAAAGAAGGAAAAAAAGCATACGATTACAAAATTTTTGATTAATCATCATCTTCATTAAGTACACGAATATCTTTTTCAAAATAAGTGCCACTCATGGCTTTACAGGCGTCCATTCGTTCTTGCCATTTATCGAACGTTTTCGCATATTCTGCCGCTGGTAACGAGGAGAGAAACATCTGCGCCGCGGTGATGACTTCTTGATTCGTGTTGAATTGACGACCACGTAAGGCTGCCTTCAGTTGAGGAAATACCAAAAATCACAGGGAGCGAGGTCAGGACTATACGGGGGTGGGGTGTGGGAGGGTAAATTGTGATTTTTTAGAAGTCATCACCAAGGCGCAGATGTTTTTCTCCTTGTTACCGGCGGCGGAATACGCGAAAAAGTTCGATAAATGGCGAGAACGAATGGACGCTTATTTTGAAAAAGATATTCGTGTACTTAATGAAAATGATGATTAATAAAAAATGTTGTAATCGTATGTTTTTTTCCGTCTGTCTTCAAAAAAATCTTCAAAAAACCTGTAGGGGTCAACGCATATGTTTCTTCTTTTTTTTTGTTTTTTTCAACCTCCTCCTCTTTTAAGGCCACTCCTTCAGGACCATTAATTCTCAACAGGGAATTAAGCTTTTTACATTTAATCAATATTCAATGACCTCCTAAAATCTGTGTGAATATAGTTCTAACACTGTTAGGAGCTGAGAAAAGAAATATTCAGTTAAAAACATCAAATCATTGTGTATTTTTTCATAACAAAAGTTAGGGGGTAGGGATTGGGGCTCAAGTTCTTCTTATCTATCGAGCTGAAACCTTGCCGCATTTTTTTCATCACATTGAGACTGATTTAATGAAGGCCACGCCGTATTTAAAAATGTTTGGAGCCAACTCTGTATGAAAACATTTTGTTGTTTTGTACACCATTTTGTAGCCAGGGGTTGTAGCTACCATTTGAGCCTAATTTGAAGTTCTTTAGTCCAATAGTTTCTGCCCATTTTAGCACGTTTTCAGGACAAGACAATTTACCCGATCTTGTAGGACAACTTACTGAGGTATGGGACAAGTTGTCACTAAAAAAGTAGCCGTGTTTAAAAATTGTTTGTTGGGGCCAACTGTGTGAAATTTTTTTTTATACACACCATTTTGTAGTAAAGGGTTGTAGCTACAATTTGAGCCTAATTTGAAGTTTTTCAGTCCAACAGTTCCTGCACACTTTAGCACGTTTTTAGCACAAAACAATTTACCCGATCATGTATGACAACTTACTCGAGTATGGGGCAAGTTATCACAAAAAAATAGCCGTGTTCAAAGATATTTGGGGCCAACTCTGTAGGAAAAATTTTTGTTTTTTTGTACACCATTTTGTAGTCAGGGGTTGTAGCTATAATTTGAGCCTAATTAAAAAATTTTCAGTCCAATAATTCTGCCCATTTTAGCATGTTTTTAGCACAAGACAGTTTACCCGATCATTTATGAGGGTATGGGGCAATTGTCACGAAAAAAAGTAACAGCGTTTAAAAATGTTTTGGGGCAACTGTATGAAAATCTTCTGTTTTTTTTTTTTTGTATACAATTTTGTAGCCAAGGTTGTGCATACAATTTGAGCCTAATTCGAAGTTTTTTGGTCCATTAGTTTTTTCACAATTTTGAAGTTTCTGAAAATTGTGACAACTAACCCCGGTCTCCCCTACCTCCTCTACATAGATGATGTACAAAAATGATCCACTCAACAAGATGATTTATCTAGATGATATCTGTTGGAGTATATGTATGATTGTCCTAAGTAATCTACTCAGATGATTTACCAAGATCATGTTGTTCGAATATGATTTGCCGTAATTGTCCATTAAAATGATCTATGTAAATGTTCTGCGGACAGTCTATCTATAGATGATCAACAAGAATGATCCATAAAGACCATTCACCTAGATGGCTTACTAAGATAATCAACCTACATTATTTACTAATAGCTCTGATATACCTAAATTATCTACCTGAATGATTTATATAAGTTATCTACGAAGGTAAGCTATATAGATGATTCGCCCCAGTGATCTACCAACATGGTCTACAAAAATAGTCTCCAATAATGATCCATCCGAATACCTTATTTAGTTATCTACCTAGAAAGTAATCTGTTGACATCCTAGGCTATCTACCAGAATGATCTACATAATCTATTCTGAGATAATCAATCTACATGATCTTTATCGATGATCCATAAATACGATTTGCCTACGTGATCTACATAGATGAAGTTCAAAAATGATTTACTGAGATAAAATCGAGATAATCTGTCGAAATGATATACCTGGAATATACACTTGACCTACATAATCTACCAAGATGGTGCGACTAGAACAAGACCGACTTAGATGATCTAACAACATGATCTACATGGATGTTCTGCCAAAATATAATCTACTTGCACGATCTGTTTCGATGATTTACTCTAGAAGATGACCTGCATTAATCCGCGTTAGGAAACGACCTATCAACTTGATCTTCACAAATGGTCCAGCAACAAGATCTACCATGATGCTGGCAGTTTCTAGTTCTTAATTTACAAAAATTGTATTTGAAATCCGAGCCTGTATGGCACGGCGGTTCTCAAACTATGAGTCACAAGAAATTAAAAAGAAACGTGCAGAACAAAAATTGTCATTTTGGCGAAGGTGGTTCGCGAATCCTGGAGATTTCCAAATTACGACTAAACCGTTCAAGAACCAATGGTATAGCATACGCAAACTTTTTTCGCCGAAATTCGACCGCACTTACTGCTTTTTAGAACTTTGTCGCCTCGAGAATTTCCCGGTATTTTTCTGGCCAAGCCCTCCCTGACCTTTCATTGCTTCAGTCGAAACTAGTTGCACCTCGTACAGACATCAGGCATCCGCACCACCAAAAAGTGAATCCAAAAAACATTTATTCGCCGCTACCACGATCAAAAATCCTTAAACTGTTCGGCGTAGATCTCTTCCGGTAGCTCCAGTAGGGGTGGCTCGTCGTATTCTTCAAAGTTACTGGTATCATCGATACCCTTTATTTCGGGCACGTACGGCGCCGGTATCTTCCGGTCGAACAGTTTCTGCCAATCGATCACCTTGAACCACTCGTGCATCTTAACCCCGTCCGAGCCCTCTTTGGTCGAGCCCAATCTCTTGTTATAATCTGGAATGAGCAGATTGCGCACGCAGTCCTTCAGCACCGGGTTGAACGTGTTCGGGTACTTGACGCGGGCGTTCATGATCTTCTCGAAGATCTTCATCGGCTCTTCGGACGCGAAGGGTGGTTTGCCGCTGCTCATCTCGAATATGAGAATGCCTAACGCCCACCAGTCGACCGAGTAACTGTAGCCGACGTTCTTGATCACCTCCGGGGCCAGGTACTCCGGCGTGCCGCACATCGTCATCGTTATCTTGTCGTCGATTCGTTTGGCGAAGCCGAAATCGGTGATCTTCAAATAGCCGGTACCGTCGATCAGCAAATTCTCCGGCTTCAGGTCGCGGTACACGATGCCTAGGTAGTGCAGATATTCGAATGACAACACCACCTGGGCGGCGTAGAACCGAGCTTGCACCTCGGGATACTTTCCAACCTTCTGCAGGTGGGTGAACATCTCGCCGCCGGGTATGAACTCGAGCACCAGAAACAGGTTCGCGTTGTCTTTGAAATGGTAGCGGTAGTTGACCAGAAACGGGAAATCGATGGACTGCAGCACCTTCTTCTCGTAGACCACGTGCTCGGTCTGCATCATGGATACGACCTTCTGGCGCTCCAAAATCTTGATGGCCAGATAGTGTCTGGTCTTCGCCTTGAGCTGGCGCGCGAACACGACACGACCGAACTGACCGGTGCCGACGGTACGAATAATCTCGAAGTCAGACAGCTTTGCCGTGTTCTGCCGGTTCTCGGCCCACTTCGCAGCGAATATCCGTTTGGCCCTCTTCAAGTATTCGGCCATGCTGGGCGGACGCGGGCCAGCCGCCTTCGGCGGGCCGCTCGATTGGCTTCCTTTTTTCGGCTTTATTTTCGATATCTTCGGCGATACTGGTTTCAATTTCGGACCCATGGCTGCTGGATTAGAGTTCCGCGATCCAACGTTTTCAGACTGCGTGGGCTCAAATGAGCGGCTTGAACGATGTGACCGTAAGCTTCGAATTATTCTTGCTTAGTAATTCGCAAACGAGTCGGGCGTTTGTTGGTGTGGCTGACTGGAAGAGTATAGTGGTTGTTTTTCGATATGGCTGGAGTGTCGAAGGGGCCAATAGTTTGAGGGTTCGTGCTGGGAAACACGTTACGATGTTCCATAATTCGTACTACTAACAGTTGAAGTCCTGAGCTTGTGACTCCCGATGTCTAACATTCTGAGTGGAGCCCAAAGCTAATCAAATCTACCAACTGACCAACCTCAAAGAGAAACTTCAGACGATGCACATGATACGTACTTCATCTCCTTAGCCTCCACCGCGGTTATTTGAAGCTCATTATTAAGATAATTATTTGTGCATTGTTGGCGAACAAAGGTGCAGTTGATCCTCTGGTTCTTCGTTTCTTTTAGCATTCCAAGAAACGTGAAGTCAGTAAATTTGTGGGCGCTACCATTTCGGTTGCGGTGCTTGCTTGAAATTGCTTTGATCTCCTCGTTTCAGGAATATATTGAAAAGGGGGAACGGGATTCTACGGAAAATGAATGTTTAGTTTATCGAATCAGGAATATGTGCAACTAGGCAAATCTTAAATGTTATACGATTGCCAGTGAAAATTCCCATTCCCAAAAAATGTCCCTTCGATGACTCTCCGGTAGGTAATTCAGGTTCTTTTGAACTCTGGCTATCAGACTTTTTCTGAGATTGACGTTACAGTAAATTCTGCACAACTTGACTTTAAATTTCAGGTATGCTGTGAATTTATGATCTTCCTCACTATAAGGTGGGGTAGGTATTTTATTCGAACATGTTCCATACTTGAGTTCCTTGCACGTCAGGCCAGAGGAAATGGGGAATTACCTCCCTGAGCTGACAGTTTGCTACCCTCTTCCAGAAGATTTTATCTTCCAAATTTAGGGCAAAATTCAAAGTACAGAGCTTTTATTTGTGCTTGTTTGCTGAAATGGAGGTTGAAATCATCATCTTTTACCTCAGAATCCCGATTTTCTGCCTTCTGGAAAAGGGGTCCTGTTACGGCCTTAAGCGCAAATAGCCGATCTTGAGTGGAAGTGGGTCATGAGGGGCTAACAAGTCTCAGAATAATACTAAAAATTATTTTACTGCATAGTTTTTACTTTTCTTCTGTGTGTGTGTGTGGGGGGGGGGGGGGGGAAGCGGGCGCGATCCTCAACCCCTTGGTTTGCTCCTATGGTTACGGCGTTGATTCCCAGGGTCGTATCGTGTGTTATTATTCTGAACGCTGTAAAGTTGATCCAGTGGTGGATACACAGATCCTGAGAAAGAAGTTTTACAACATTCGTAATATGGAATGGAGCACCTCTCCTCCAAGCGTGTGCGTTACTTGTATCCAGCACCGTAAAGAGAAAAGAGAGCCTGGAGGAATTTCCACGGGTCCCCCTTACCTTCCAGTTCAATTTGTTCTTTCGTTAGACGGGAAAAAATTATAAGCTACGGATAAGAGGGTTTCTTTCTGGTATAAAGAGTGATTGCTGATTTGATGTACAGTATGATTGAAATTCAGGCCTTTTGAAATTATCGGGCCCCCTTGAAAGTCCGGGCCCGGGGTATTTCCCCACCTCGACAGGTTTGCTTGTATCTTCCCCATACCATGTGGAAATCGAGTGAGTGGCTGCACAAAAAAATTGGAGGTTACACTGATTTAAGCCGAAAATTTTCTTATTGATGTTGAAAGTGGAAAACTCTTACCCAGAAAGGTTTGCCGCCTGCTTTCTAAGTGGCCTCAACACAATGCCATACTCTCTGTATTTCTGTCTGTCTGATTTCTGGTCGGCTAACTTTTTGACTGTTTGGTCGCATTGGGTCTTTTACTTTCTCGGATGGCGGCAGACTTTTTTTTTTTAAATAAAAGGATGATAATTACTTTGCCGTCAAACATTTTTTCGACAATGACTGAAATGAAATGGTAGGGGAAATAGAAAAGACATTCGTTTTGATACAGAATCACCCATTTAATAATGAATTTACTAGCCCTAATATCTCTCTTGGCGCATCCACTGCATGTAGTCAGCAGATAGTTCAGTTTTGGAAGAGGGAATCCAAATTATAGTCTTGCCATTTTTGGAGAGGAGGAGAGAGGGTAAATACTTTCCCAGAAAGACAACTTTGGTAAATGTGGCAAATTTTGCGTACGAAAAATTAGGTACAAGAACTTCGCTTTTTTTCTGAAGGGACAAGCCCCCATTTGTCTCCTCCCTCATCGCGAGGCTATGGACGGGGGAGAATCCCGTTATAAAACAAGCAGTGTTTACAAAAATTCGGTGTAGTTTAGCTATTTTGTTTCAACCTGCTTCTATAGCACCTCAGATTGGGGTAGGAAAAAATCGCTATAATTTTAAGGACCCCTTATGTATATAATGCATTTAAATATACTTCAAATTTGCTAAAACTGTCAAATTCCTGGCGAACGAAACATTTTCGGATCAGCTCGCGGACCCCCGGGGGTCCGCGGACCACCTGTTAAGAACCTCTGAGAAATAATTCAAATTCCCTTCGGTGGCATCCCAAGGAGGCTCATCCAAAAACAACTCTCAACATCAAAATCAGCGACCTCGAAAACCTCTGAATCTCGGCTGTCATTTTAAAAATTTTATTTATCACCCTTCTCCATTTTAGAACCTCGTTGTGAGGGAAGTCCCAGAAAATAGTTCGTGCATTGTATGGATAAGTCTAACCCAACGGAATAATTTTGAGCAGAATTGTTGTTATTTCGCTTCTTTTCTCCTCAAATATGACAAAACTCTTTTAATTATATGTTGAATTTCACCCTTATTCAAAATCGGTGCAGTTGATCCTCTGGTTCTTCGTTTCTTTTAGCATTCCAAGAAACGTGAAGTCAGTAAATTTGTGGGCGCTACCATTTCGGTTGCGGTGCTTGCTTGAAATTGCTTTGATCTCCTCGTTTCAGGAATATATTGAAAAGGGGGAACGGGATTCTACGGAAAATGAATGTTTAGTTTATCGAATCAGGAATATGTGCAACTAGGCAAATCTTAAATGTTATACGATTGCCAGTGAAAATTCCCATTCCCAAAAAATGTCCCTTCGATGACTCTCCGGTAGGTAATTCAGGTTCTTTTGAACTCTGGCTATCAGACTTTTTCTGAGATTGACGTTACAGTAAATTCTGCACAACTTGACTTTAAATTTCAGGTATGCTGTGAATTTATGATCTTCCTCACTATAAGGTGGGGTAGGTATTTTATTCGAACATGTTCCATACTTGAGTTCCTTGCACGTCAGGCCAGAGGAAATGGGGAATTACCTCCCTGAGCTGACAGTTTGCTACCCCTCTTCCAGAAGATTTTATCTTCCAAATTTAGGGCAAAATTCAAAGTACAGAGCTTTTATTTGTGCTTGTTTGCTGAAATGGAGGTTGAAATCATCATCTTTTACCTCAGAATCCCGATTTTCTGCCTTCTGGAAAAGGGGTCCTGTTACGGCCTTAAGCGCAAATAGCCGATCTTGAGTGGAAGTGGGTCATGAGGGGCTAACAAGTCTCAGAATAATACTAAAAATTATTTTACTGCATAGTTTTTACTTTTCTTCTGTGTGTGTGTGTGGGGGGGGGAAGCAGGCGCGACCCTCAACCCCTTGGTTTGCTCCTATGGTTACGGCGTTGATTCCCAGGGTCGTATCGTGTGTTATTATTCTGAACGCTGTAAAGTTGATCCAGTGGTGGATACACAGATCCTGAGAAAGAAGTTTTACAACATTCGTAATATGGAATGGAGCACCTCTCCTCCAAGCGTGTGCGTTACTTGTATCCAGCACCGTAAAGAGAAAAGAGAGCCTGGAGGAATTTCCACGGGTCCCCCTTACCTTCCAGTTCAATTTGTTCTTTCGTTAGACGGGAAAAAATTATAAGCTACGGATAAGAGGGTTTCTTTCTGGTATAAAGAGTGATTGCTGATTTGATGTACAGTATGATTGAAATTCAGGCCTTTTGAAATTATCGGACCCCCTTGAAAGTCCGGGCCCGGGGTATTTCCCCACCTCGACAGGTTTGCTTGTATCTTCCCCATACCATGTGGAAATCGAGTGAGTGGCTGCACAAAAAAATTGGAGGTTACACTGATGTAAGCCGAAAATTTTCTTATTGATGTTGAAAGTGGAAAACTCTTACCCAGAAAGGTTTGCCGCCTGCTTTCTAAGTGGCCTCAACACAATGCCATACTCTCTGTATTTCTGTCTGTCTGATTTCTGGTCGGCTAACTTTTTGACTGTTTGGTCGCATTGGGTCTTTTACTTTCTCGGATGGCGGCAGACTTTTTTTTTTTTAAATAAAAGGATGATAATTACTTTGCCGTCAAACATTTTTTCGACAATGACTGAAATGAAATGGTAGGGGAAATAGAAAAGACATTCGTTTTGATACAGAATCACCCATTTAATAATGAATTTACTAGCCCTAATATCTCTCTTGGCGCATCCACTGCATGTAGTCAGCAGATAGTTCAGTTTTGGAAGAGGGAATCCAAATTATAGTCTTGCCATTTTTGGAGAGGAGGAGAGAGGGTAAATACTTTCCCAGAAAGACAACTTTGGTAAATGTAGCAAATTTTGCGTACGAAAAATTAGGTACAAGAACTTCGCTTTTTTTCTGAAGGGACAAGCCCCCATTTGTCTCCTCCCTCATCGCGAGGCTATGGACGGGGGAGAATCCCGTTATAAAACAAGCAGTGTTTACAAAAGTTCGGTGCAGTTTAGCTATTTTGTTTCAACCTGCTTCTATAGCACCTCAGATTGGGGTAGGAAAAAATCGCTATAATTTTAAGGACCCCTTATGTATATAATGCATTTAAATATACTTCAAATTTGCTAAAACTGTCAAATTCCTGGCGAACGAAACATTTTCGGATCAGCTCGCGGACCCCCGGGGGTCCGCGGACCACCTGTTAAGAACCTCTGAGAAATAATTCAAATTCCCTTCGGTGGCATCCCAAGGAGGCTCATCCAAAAACAACTCTCAACATCAAAATCAGCGACCTCGAAAACCTCTGAATCTCGGCTGTCATTTTAAAAATTTTATTTATCACCCTTCTCCATTTTAGAACCTCGTTGTGAGGGAAGTCCCAGAAAATAGTTCGTGCATTGTATGGATAAGTCTAACCCAACGGAATAATTTTGAGCAGAATTGTTGTTATTTCACTTCTTTTCTCCTCAAATATGACAAAACTCTTTTAATTATATGTTGAATTTCACCCTTATTCAAAATCGGACTCAAATTGTTCGATGACTTCTAAGTTGGCTCGCTTTCTTTCCCAATTTCAGAGGGTACCGCTAGTAAAATTCGAACTTTGCCTATACGTATGAATTTCACCCCAGTTTGTTTAGTAAATAAAGTACCGAAATTTGGCTAAAAACACGAAAATTCGAACTTTGCCTATACCTATGAATTCCACCCCAGTTAGTTCAGTGAATGAAGCTCCGAAATTTGACTAAAAATGCTAAAATTGACGCAGAGATAAAACTCGGCAGGATTGTTCCTTACCCCTGCATATTCCTCCGAAAATTTCCAACAAAATTCAAGGTGAGATAACGCGCCACATTGGGGAAAAGAGAAGGGTCAGTTCGGGTTTTGGAAAATATCTCGCTTCCTATGGGCCGTGCAGAAAAAATGTCTACGACAAAATTGAAGAAGACTAAGTTTACTATAAAAAAGGTTCGGTACAATTTTTCCGTGGAATTAAAATCTTGCTAGTAATCAAACTTTTAAAGTGAAGACCTGACATAGGAAGTAGTCTAAGTCCATTTTTTCAAATTGTTCAGGAGAGCATTTATTCTGATTATTTTTTGATTCGCATTAGGTAGATTGTTCTGAGGTAGCCTATTTATCAGAGGAGACAAAGAGTTACTGTTAGAAAATAAAAAAATCGAAAAAGTTCATATTTTTCACCAAAATTTAATCATAATAAAACATTGGAAAAACCTTATGTATGTATATACTATGTTTCTGATAAATATTATTCATTACTACTGCTGATAAGAGCAGTCGTCAACAGTATTATTGAGAGCTGGGAGAACTGCTGATAAGAGCCCAACAATATTATTGGTATATTTGGGAGTTAGACTAGTTTCTTGTGCCATAAGGAGAGTACACATACAGTAATGCTATCTTTCGGACAATGCTGTAAGTTCGGAAATTTTTTGCCGTGACTTAGACTACTTTCTATGCATCGGCGTTAGTTCGGAAAGCTGGTTTCAATCGAAACATTCACTTAGACTACTTTCTATGTCAGGTCTTCAATTATACATAGTATCCTCGAATTTGAAATTTCTGTAAATTATCGTTCTCGGTCATCCTTGATGCAACTAAAATGTTAAAACCAACAAGTTGCACGCATGTTGTTAATTGCAGGCAGTGCCGATTTATCCATTAGACAGAGTAGGCAATTGCCTAGGGCCTACGAACTGTTTTGAGCCTACGAAGCATGAACTTATTTTTAAATTACTTACTGGAATCTGGCCGCAGTAATTTAATTATGACTGGTGGCATGGAAACTTCCAAAAAAATATAAAGAAAATTAAAGCAACAAATGTCTAGGGCCTACGAAAATCTTAATTCGGCACTGATTGCAGGCCTATATTCAACGGCACTGTAGCTTGTATACAGGGTGTCCTACTGTCCTATCATCGTACAGTGCACGTGGAAGAACACAAAGGGATCTTGCTTGTTTCCAAAAATGTTTCGTTAGGTCTTTATTTGATTTGTAATGTCATTTAAAATAGAAATTAGTTTTTACAGGATGCCCTTTACGCTGTTCTTTACTTCTGGAGAATGTATTTGTTCATACTGCGCCAAAAAGGCCATTATGGTCTATTAAATTCAAGAAGGTTCCTGCCCTCCTCTTTTCGGTTTCTTCTTTCTTTTTTTCCGTTATACTTATAGATCTCGAAAATCAGTCAATAAAATCGAAATTTAATTACCTGCACAAAATTAATAAAGAATGAGGAAGCGATTAAAAAAAAAAAATCTTTTGTTAATTTCCCAATCATTCCAGTTCGCAAAACTGATATCTCCCTCCCTCAAGAAACCCGGGAATACGTTCGTCCAAGTATAAATAATAATATATTTTCAGGGCTCATCGAGAACTTTAAGGTTCAACGCAAAGACAACTCAATTTATCTGCGTTAACGAAATGAATTTGAAAAATATTTCCTCTGGGCTGAGGGTCCTCCGAGAGTTAGGTCCAATAAAAAAGAAATTAGTTTTACAGGGTAACCTTGATGCCACTGTTTACTTTTGAAGAATTTGTATGTTAGTGATATACTTAAATTCAAGGAGATTCCTGCCTTTTTCCCTCTCCAATTTATTCCTATTTTCTTTCTTTTATATTTGTATATCAAGAAAATGAGTGCACAAAATCGAAATTCAATTATCTGCACAAAATTAATAAAGTATGAAGTGGTGATTTTTTTTTTGATTTCCAAATCGTTCTGATTCGTAAAATTGAAATCCCCTGCCCAAGAAACGCTTGGATTTTTTTTTTATTATTAGGCTTACACTTATGTAACTGTAAACTATATTTGATATCGGTAGGTGGGGGAATAATCCGCACCGCCACAGGCTCAGCACTCAGATAGCCCATTTTTGGGCATAAATCTTGCTTAGTTCAGACCATTTTGCCCTGTTTTTGGCTATTGAAGACCAGTTTGAGCCGGCCATCTGACCAATCTCGTCTGACCATCGCGTCACTGGCCTTACCGGTTTGCATTTTTTTTTAGGAGTTCAAAACGTTATCCTTTTATTCCATTTCGAATTGGATTCTCTGGTGAGATGGCCCGCATATTTAAATTTAAGTGTTTTGATAACACTCCCCACTGATTTCAAATGTCCACCATTCGAACATGGTCCTTCTTTTCAACTTTTAAAATGCTTCTAAGCGTTGCGTTTTGAGTCGTTTGTATTTTTTGTGTTTATTTTCTAGTACAGGCCCATGTCTGGGCTCCGTCCGTTAAAACCGGGATAACTGTACTTTCGAAAAATTTTCTTTTACTTTTTTATTTCGTGTTACCTTTTAGTAACAATCTTTGTGCCCAAAATGCTTTCTATGCATTTGCTATTCTGATTTTAATTTCGTTTTCAGTTTTGTTGACGAACGATACCATTTGGCCTAGATACTTGATACACATCCCTCTAAATAAATGTATTTTTAGGAATCATCGAGAAAAACTTCATGGTTCAATACAAAGTCAACTCAGTTCGTACGTGTTAACGAAAATAATATGAAAAATATTTCTTTAGAGTTGAGGATCCTCCAAGAGTTGGGTTTCGGTCTGTCCAATATATTACATATCAGGTTACCTTTTTTGTGACAACTTGTCCCATACCCGGGTAAGTTGTCATACATAATCAGGTAAATTGTCTTGTGCTAAAACCGTGCTAAAGCGTACAGGATATTGAACTGAAGAACTTCAAATTAGGCTCAAATTGTAGCTACAACTCTTGGCTAAAAAATGGTGTAGAAAAAAACAGAAATTTTTCATACAGTTGGCCCCAAACATTTTTTAACACGGCTACTTTTTTAGTGACACCTTGCCCCATACTCGGGGTAAGTTGTAATACATGATCGGGTAAATTGTCTCGTGCTAAAAACGTGCAAGAATGTGCAGAAACTATTGGACTGAAGAACTTCAAATTAGGCTCAAATTGTAACTACAACCCCTGGCTACAAAATGGTTTATTTAAAAAAAAAATCATACAGGAGGTCCCAAACATTTTTAAGCGCGACTACTTTTTTTGTGACAACTTGCCTCTTACCCGGGTAAGTTGACATACATGATGGAGTAAGTCTTGGGCTAAAAATGTGCTGAAATGTCTAACGAACGTATTTTCGTACCATTTTCCAAAAAAATGTAACAACATTCGCATTAATTGATAATTTTTGTAATGGGACAACTTACCCCGGATTGAGGGGGTTTAGAAAATACAATTTTTGCGGGGGAGGATAATAGTAATTTTACGTTCTAATACACCCAAAGATAGCTGAAAAAATTCTACTTACCGCACAGTATTTGATTTTTGCCAGTACAAAATATTACACTCAAAACGTGACTTTTTACTAAATTTTGCATTATCAAAATATCAAACCACTATAAATCAGGGCGGTTCCATAATCGCGAGGTCTATGAGGTATGTATGAAATGTTGGTACACTAAGGAGTAGCGGGACGTCATCAGATTTGAAAAAGCACCTATTACACGGGTGACATGGAAACTGAGACAACTTAACCCGGTCTCTCCTACATCATATCTGCAGATTATCGGCAAACATCGATAAAGATCATGCAGGTAGATCATCTGGGTACACATTAGGTAGATCATTTAGAATCTGGGTGGATTATGTAGGTATCCAGATAGATCATCTTGAAAGATAATTTCTATAAGTCATGTAGGTAAATTATTTCAGCAAATTATTTTGTTTTCATAGAGATCATTCAAGTAGATCATCTAGGTAGATCACCTCTGCAGATCATTTCTATGGATCATCTATGTACATCATGTCGGTAGATCATTAAGATGGATCGTATTTGCAGATAATGTATGCAGTTTAGTAGATAGATCATGTGGGTAGATGATCTACATAGAACATCTTTGTAGATAATTTTTAAAGAATACCTACGTAAATCATGTCGGTAGCTCAACTTATTAAACCGAGATTTAATTAGGATCTGATTAGAATCTAGGTAGATTATCTCGATGGACATGGACAGACTGGTTATAAGGGATAATACCGCAAAGTTTACCGAATAAAGTTTCGAGAGTTTTCCAAAATACCGAGCCAGCGAACCGGCTTCCCCAAACTGAAACTATCAAAGAACAATGAAAGTCTTTGAGAGATACTTGACGGGCGAACAGAGAGTATTACGTTGAACATCATTAAGGAACCCTTCCTTCTTCTTTACATCTTCGTAGACGTTCCAGCATCGCTACTCTCGATTATCGCGCAAGGACGCCGGAGGTCATTACCCTCGACACTCTTTAGAAGCTAACACCATCATTATCTGCCGAAAACACGAAGCTGTTCGCTAATAACTCTTCACATGAAAAGAAGACTGTTTTAGTAATAGAATCATTACACGATAGATCTCGTTAATAACTTTACTGCTTGTGATTCCCGGTGATGGTTAGGTGAGCTGCAGGTCCCAAAGTATGCGAAAAATCAATGAATCAAGCCCAGCTCATTTCTTAGAAGTTGAATGACGAGAGTGTGATTAATCACAGCTTCCCGATCGGGAGGTCTCTCATAAGATGTTTCAGTTTTCACTATGCGATGAAAATAATGCTGAAAAAGAAATATGAGACCTCGTCCCCGGATCTCGTACATTTGAACTTTTATTGGAACTACTCGTAGGTCAAACATTCTTTGCATTTGTCGCCAGCGCAGTGTCCAGTACAAGATTACAAGGAACGCAACGAGATGATTTTTCTAGAATTGAAGAGAGCAACCTAAAGAAAAAAGTTTTTCTATACAGTTTATCAAATTCTGACGGCGCCCATCACAAATGTGCCGAAAGTGAAACACAAATTTAGGTGATATGTACAATTTGATATAAAATATTTTAGCGGCTTGCATTTTGTCAGTGAGTGGATGCTCTCCGGAGAAAGGATCTCGTATCTGAACAAAATTCAACTCATAGTGACAGATTTCGGCAAAAATATTCTCGGGGAAAATCAAAGGAAACCAGCCCCCTTCCTGCCATCAGAAAAAGTCGCTTCTCTCCTTCATTATTTTTCATTTTTTAATTTCGGTTCTTAGCTTTCTCGTATACTTTATACCGTTTCCCGCCAGAGCGCATCGGATCATTTTCCCGAGTTCTTCATCTAAGGCCAATGTCGCTTAAGACTTTCCACAACTTTAGTAAATCTTGATGAGACCCTTCAAGACTCGCTGAAGACTCTCGAACCTGTTTTGGACTCTCACAAACGTCTTCAAAACTCAATGAACATGTTTCAAGCTTGTTTGAGACTTCTCCTGAAGTATGTATAAGACCTTTTCTGACGTGTATAAGATTTTTCAAGATGCTTCCAGTCTCGATTCTATAAGATACACTCAGACTTGTTTCGGGCTCTCTACAAATTCATAAAGTTCACTCGCTATGACTAGGTAATACCCTTTAAGCTCTGTTTCGGATTTGAGATTTATTAGGGTAATTCTACAGACAGCGGGATTTCATTGTCTCGAGCCAATTGGGGGTGCTGTAATCTTTGTTTCACAGTTTTCAAAATTTATTTGATTAGAGATCACTTTAAATGATGAAATCGTTCAATTCACACAGTGAAATAAGACCCCCTCCCCACTAATTAAGTTGATAAACACTCATGTTCTCATTACCGTGGCATGTCCCGAGTACACTTTTTTCCTTTGTTGGTTTGGTATGATGTCAAACATGACGATTCACAGCTAATATATTGAGTCGTACAATAAGATGAGGTTTCATGTGAATTGACGCTCCAAGAAACAAGAGAAAAAAACAGTTCTGGAGTGGGGAGAGTACATTTAACCTCTGTCATAATATTTTTTCTCAATACCGTGGCTGCACAAATACATCTGAAAATAAAGCTAAGCCGGTGGGTAGATCAGACGTTTGAAGATGGGCAGAACTGTTGTGTGAGTTAGTTAACATATTGTTGTATTTCCGAGAAATTTCAAGGCGTCAGTGCTCGTATAACATCAGAAGAGAGTGGCCGCACGTTTCTGTGTTCTTTGTGTTATCATTACCGTGTCGCGTCAGAGTAACCATTTCAAATAAGTTATTTCAATTCTTAATCAATGGTAATGCACGTACAGCGATGCCGCATAATCCCCGCTCGACAAAACAATGCCAGCTACATTACGTCTCAAGTTCCCATCATGTTTCTCGTCGAATCTCATTACCGTGGTTCTCAATACCCTGCCTGGCCTGATTTTTGAAGTTCCACGGTAATGAGATTCTTGACACGGTTATGATAATTCATATGACAACTGCTTCTTATACACCCCCCGCCCTCAGATGGCAAAAACGAGCAGAGAAGACCAATTGAAGAAGAAGAGAGAAGCAGAAAGACTCACGACGAGAAAGAATTAAGAATGACCCAGTGCTGAAAGCTGCGCAACAGGAAAAGCAATGAAAATGGAATAAAAAGAAATTCCAGACTGGAAAACTCAAGCAGTTAGTAGCTGACATGACCTCGCGTGAGCATATGATGAAAAAGAAAGCTTGGAAAAAAGTTCCAATGAGTATTATCAGAGGAAGAAAGAAGAAAAGGACCAGACAGAAGATGAAACTTTAGAAAATGCCACTCCTTGCTGCAGCAGCTCTATATCATGCTCTCGAAGTAGTGCAATTGAGGGAAATTCTTCTCAACAGAAATTTTTGCAAGCCCTGGGAAAGAAGAGGAGAAAGAGAAATCAACTAAAGCTGGTCAGGGAACGAGAGAAACTGCGAGAGAAGGTTGTTGTTTTGGAAAGGAAAATAAATACTTCAAGAAAAAGAGAAGCACGACGAAATGCACTGCCTTCATCAATGGAAAATATGTCTCCCCAGACCAAAGTGCGACATATTATGAAGACAGGGGACAAGACAACAATTGCCAAGAAGCTACTATTTGGTGAAATTTTGAAAGGCAATCTGGCGGCAGGTTATAAGAAAATGAACACAAACGTGTGATTTGTAAACTGTTACAAGAAAATAAAAAGCAGCTTAAAAAGTATAAAATAATGAATCATTATAAATGTATAATGCCAAAACTTTTTCAAATTTAAAAAAGAGAACTATAAAACAGAGCATAAGTGATTTGAGATTTAAAAAAATTAACAGTGCTATCCGTCTCAATGTAACTGCTTTTTTTGAACGCGACGATGTTTCAAGAATGTTGCCTGGCAAAAAAGATTGCATCACTATGAAGAAGGTAAAAAAACAAAAGAGACTTCTCCTTGGATCTTTGAATAAAATGTTTGTCGAGTCCGAGTAGAACTATAAAATCTCTTACGCCCTGTTTTGTAGGTTGAAACAATTTTGGGTCGTCATTCCCAAAGTAACTGATGGGATACCTGTGCCTATAAGATTCACGCTAATGTTGAATTCGTTGTAGATGCCTTATACAAAGTCGGTGTGATTGATAAGAAGTCGCCCAAAGAAGTCTCGGCTTATTCATGTTGTGATACCAATAGTGTGGCCTGCTTGCAACGAAATTGTATTGATTGTAAAAACACTGTAATCCCGTATTCTGAATTTGAAGAAGACGAATCTATACAGTACAGTAAATGGGTTACGAAAAAGAAAAAAATCTTGTTAAAAGGAAATGTTAAGACAGTGAAGCATACTGTGAAAGAGAAGATGCAAGGTATACTCTCCTGAATACTATTGACATATTTGAGAAAAGATACACCAATATATGCATCATGAAGGCATCTATTACCACCAATTCCATGAAATTGATCAACTGAAAAAGAGGCTGACTGCAAATGAAATTTAGTTCATTGCAATTTCAGCGAAAATTATTCTGCCAAGTACGAAAGGAAATACAGAGTTCCATTTTGGTGGTAGTAGGCAACAGTATACATTGCACACTGTTGAAATATTTTTTGGGAAAGGGTGCCTATTCTCAGTTGATCTCGAATCCTTGTGCACACTCTCTGATATAATGAACATAGTGCATGTTCCGTTTGGGCACATTTACGTCCATCTTCGAATATGTATTAAGATGGTTTCAACGTGGAGATAGTGCACTCTCTCTCAGATGCACCAAACACGCAATATAGAAATAAAACGTTGTTTTACCTGTTTGCCCATGGGCTAAAGTTCATGATTCCTACAATGAAGAGCGCCACATGGAACTACAGCGCGTTGAGACATGGGAAGGGAGCGCCGGCTGGAATAGGTGGGACATTAAAGAGAACCGCAGACATGATTGTGGCGCAGGGTGCTGATATATCGAATTTTCCGAATTTTGTGGCAACTTTACGAGTACAAGCGCACACACGAAATATCAAGTTGTACGTCATTCATGAAGATGAAATTAATGCTGTGAAAACATTATTGCCTTCAACCGTGCCTACATTTAATGGTACTATGAAAGTACAACAAATTACATATTCTGAAAGAGCACCTAATCAGTTAATTATGAAATTTTCGAGTTGTCTGAAATGTATCAATTGTAAAAAATTCAAGCTAGGCAACCTAACTTATGACAATGTAGAAGAAATAACAAGCAATGATAAAAATAGTGAAGATGATGAATTCTACACTCCACCCGTAGAAATTCAGTTACAAGAGCCGATATTACCTTGCATTGAAAATGCGGTAGATATTCAAGAGCCGATTTTACCTTGCATTGATGACGCGGTATTAAAAAACAGACGTTTTTATATTAGCTGAATTTGACGCTCAGACTACAGCAAAAAAGGGTACTCCTCGTCCTTATCGCTACATATGTCGCATTATTGAGAATTTACAAGTTCAAGGATTTAAGAGTTTTTATAAGAAATCTAAAAGAGAATTCATTATGTGTAAAAATGACGTCTCTGATGTAGAGAAGAAAGACAATCGAAATCCTTCCAGAACCAGAAATTCGAATTATCAAGCGAAAAACGATTTTTATTTTTCCAGAAGACATACATGTAAATGAAACGTCTTAATTAGATGTTATTTAATCGTTTCTTTCGCGTTATTTTCTTTTTCAGTCAGTTTAAATTTGTATTTAAAGCAGTATAAGCATCATGACTATTATATTTCAAGCGTTACTTTCATTTTTGTTACTGCGTTTTGACTTCTGTTTTTTCCCCCTCATATGTTCTCATCTAATTTCATAGGTTTGTTTAGAGTTTGTTGACGTTACTAATACAAAAAATAATTCCTATACCTATGTATTGTAATGAAATAAGACGTTTTTTGATTGTATTCTACAATTTTTCATTACCGTGGTGCACCTCTCATTACCGTGTTAGGAGGATTTTGTTTTCTTTTTTTACTGAAAAACTGAAAGATCAAAATGAATGCCCAAGTATACATATGTAGTCTTCGATAGGTAAACAGTAAATTTATTCGAAAAAACTTGACAAAAATGACTAAAATAAAATGAAAAACATTGGAGCTTGAAATTGCCTCTATTTGTAGAATTACCCATTAAAGTACTTCGAGATCTCCCAAGACTCCCTCCCAAACTACAAGACACTTATGGACTTGTTAAGACTTCCTAAAACGCTTCCAAACTTGTTTGCGCCGATTTAAAACTCCTCAAAACTGGTTTAAGACTCACTAACATTCTGCAAGACCATTCAAGAGTATTTTAGACTTTCTTTCATGACTCAGATTTCTTTGAGACTTGCTGAGACTTTCCAACCTCGATTAAAACTATGATGTCCAGGCATTTTAGAACGCGCCAAAACTTTTCCCGAGCTGTGCTCCTTTCTGAAAGGATTGACGATTCTTCTAGGACTCTTTTGGTCCAAATAAAGGTTACTATATTCTGGTTGCCTCCGCCCCCCAAAAAATCAGCCGATTTTTCAGGGACCTTCATGTCCTAAAAAAATTTAGTTCCTCCCCCCGCCTCCTAAAAAAAATCAGACATACCTTCAATGTCAAGAGAAGGTTACACGAATCCGCTTGCTCTCCTTCCCTCTCCTCCCTACAACACAATTTTTGGGACCCATTGCGACCACAAAAAGGTTAGCTGCCTCACTAATAGCTTATTTCTCCATGGACAGCCTACCCCTAGGAGGTGGTTCATGTTGGAGAGAAAGCTCCAGGATGGGAAAGCGATCCATGGGTGACGTGACCTCAGGAGGGGGATAAAGGCCCTGGGTGGTGTGGGGGTAATGGTGAGTAATAGGTCCTGGTGGAGGAGGAGGAAGTCCTTGGTGAGAGAGGCGGCGAATGAAAGCCATGGTGCGGAAGGTCCTGGTCCCGGGCAGGTGGTCTTGAAGGGAAGGGTTCTTGTGGGGGAGGGGTTGTCATGGTGGTGGAAGCTCCTGGTTGGAGGACCAGGGGATCTTTGTGTTGGTTGAGCGAGGAGGCAGTGGGTGATGGAGCCGTGGAAGGGGAAGACTTTAGAGAGAGACTAAGCCCGCCATTGGGGAGGTCGTAGTGACGGATTAAGAGGTCTTGGTGGGGGTGTGGTACGTGAACAGAAATGAAGGCCATAGTGGGGTGGGGTGGTCGAAGGACCTGGTCCTAATGGAGGGCACTCGGGGTGGAAGAGGGTGATCGGGGGAGACTAGGTGGAGGACTATGGCCATTGTGGGGGAGGAATTTGTGGCTGAGGAGGGCTGCGACTGTTGAGGCGTGACCGTGGAGGCGGAGAGCAGCCATGGTCAACGAGGGGGTCGTGGTGGAGGAGGAGGAGGCTCATGATGAAGAAAGGATGGAAGGGAGTTCATGGTGGAAGATTGAGGACCGCTGATAGAGGGGGAGCAAAAGAAGCGCAAAGCAAACCTAAACTCAGTAACAAAAGTTTGAGACCAATCACTGAGGACTGTGGCGGTTGGACGAGGCGCGAAGCCCCCTAGTTTTTTCAAGTTTTGTAATTTGTTACCCATTACGGTTTAAGAATACTTGACGCTAATATTTGTAATGGAAAACGAACTGAGGGGGAGAATTTGAATACGCACACCTGTTTGCGGGGGTTGTGATTGCGACCATTTGTTTGTTTCGAATGTTCGAGATTGAATTGTCCAAATGCCGGCAGCTACGAGAGTCAAAACAGCAAAAATGAAAATTAAATCAGAATTTTAGATGAAATGTACCGAAACATAAAACACTATATCACTCTTTTTTTTTTCATATATTTTGGGTATATTTGATAAATTTTATTTTATTCGAATGTCGGAACTTGCTCGTAAAACGAGATTCACTGTCGGTTTTGCACACAGAGAGGCGTTTTTATTGCTTGTTAGCTGTACGTTTCGAGTAGATACCAACAGCCAACCTAATTTTCTCGGCGCACCTTCACTTTGAAATTTTTCGCGTTCCTTCAAGGTCAACTCGATGATGAAAATTGGACGCGAAGAAAATTCTCGCAAAACTAATATACGATGAACAATTGAAAGCGCCGAGGGGAGTGAATGGGTGAATGTTTTTAATTCAAATTCTACCTCCAGCGACGTCACATTTGAAAACACCGCCAAAGATGCAACTTGTGATTACAATTCGTTTTTTCAACAGGCGTGATTTGAACAAGAAAATGATGCAGGTCTGTTGGGCCCAGTTGAGGGAGTTGCTATCTGTTAGTCGATTGAAGGTGCGGCCACTGACTAAACAAAATTGAACATGTCGGTTGTACACGAGGCTTACATAATGGACTTGAGAAAATTTGCGCTTTATTCTCGAAATCATTACAGGTGCTGGGTCGCTCGTATCCGGTATTAAGATTGTTTCAGTCTTCGGTGTAGGCGTAGGTACCGACTCATAGCCAGAGGGTGTAACATGCGCCGAAATGCTACGAACGAATAATTTACGAATATGAACGTTCTGACAAATTACATTTGTCGAATATAATTGGCTAACTGCTGTAAGTGGAGTACACTAAGTCTCAGTTACGTAGCAAGGCCCTACCATTATGTAAGGGGAAACAAAGTACGCGGCATTATTCTAATTGATTTTTAATTATTTTTGCGGCGACCTCATATCATCCTTTTAGAGCGCATCCTGATTCAAATTGATACACGAAGTCAAAGAGACGAAGTAATAGTTTAACACGACGCATGCAAAAATAAAAAGCACTCGGAATGAAGTAGCAAAACGAAATTCGACAGGATGACAGAGCGTGGCTGTTATGATAGGAATGCAACCACAGTGGAAAGTGGTTGCGGTATCGAAGCTAAAAGGGCATTATCGTTGATAAGCTCAATATTTTCGGTTCAAAAAAATCAATTTGCGAGTTGGAGAATACTTGGTGGCAAATGCTCTTTTTTTTATCGACCTGGGCTGATTATTATAATTTTAACCCAAAAACTAGAAAGATATGAATAAATACCTGGGGGCTGGAGCAGTGAAATCCGTCGTCCATTCCCATCATGAGCTTTATGAGAATACATAATTTCACACCAGGCTTCGGTTAACTCGTTAGCGCTGAAACAAAAAATATCAAAAAGTCTGGTAAATGATTTAGCTTATTGATATGGGGCGAGAAGGGGTACGTCAAGATATTTACCAAAGCTTACATACAACAAATATGTTAAACCTAGATTTACACAGAAGATCCTCAGCCCAACCTGCACAGGACAGCCAGAACTGTTACTAAATAATCAGGTTTTTGGACCTAAGGTCCCTTTTCGTTGTACACCATTTCTGATAGTAATAAATCGATTATATTGATATTTTGAATAACTGATCATTTGGGTCCAATAAATACGCTATCTTGATAGATTTTCCGACAAGAAAGTAGTTCAGTTTGATCGCCTTTAGAGTACAGACAGCAACCGTAATTAGCAATACTGTATTCAGTAAGAGGTGAATTTAATGAAGCATTGTGGGAAAGCTCCAGGAGTGAAAGATTGTTAGTTTGGATTTAGAAAAAGTAGAGGTACTAGAAAAGCAGTGTTAGCTTTGAGATTCATAGTAGATGGGAGACTCAAAAATGAGCTGGATACATATATGTGACCTGGACTGATGAAATAGAGGTACGGTGCGACAAGTTAAAATTAAGGAAACATGTTTTTGGTTGCCATGGTTACAATCACCTGGGTACAATCATCATACAGAACATTCATGTGCGTTTCACGAAGGGGGGCTGTCGAGGGGGTCTACACCCTACTTTGCGATTCTTTCAAATAGTGTCTTTTAAATTCCAACATCCCCTCTAACTCCCTCTCACGCTTTGGTAAATACTAGACCCTCCCCGTCGAACACTAGGCTGGCTACGCTACTTGATGGGGAAAAAGGAAGGGGTTATTTTGTCCGTTTTTAAAGGAGAAACAACTTGAAACAACAGTATTGAGAAAAGATGGTAACATCCATTACGATGGACACCTCCCTATCGGTTGCTTAAATGCATAATCACGTAACCCATAAAAATAAAATTCTACAAGAGAGACAAAAACGTTTCACGGTCGCCAAGCTTGAGATAATTGGGTTCTGCACATTTTTATGCGTGTTGTATTAAGCAATATTTATGGTAGAAACATAAATTTTATGGAAACGTTATTATTTGTGCAGATATGTGGCTTACGTGATATTGTTTCAACCAGTTTGAAAGATAATGTGAGATACGTGGTTTTGCATTTTACTGAAACATGGAAATCTATCGTTTTTAGTATCATAAGAAACGCTCGAAGATCTATAAAATGGCAGTTTATGGTAAATACAGCATAAAATATTTAAAGAAATCCAATTACATAAAACTACGAAGAATAGACTTCGCGTTTTACTATGAAATTATCGTTAATTTAGAATACTCGCATTCGATTTTTAATTCGATCCAGATAGGGGCCTCAAATTTGAATTTTTATTCTTCAAATGAGCTAGTTAATTTTGCCAAAAATATTGAACATGCTATCGAAATCGGAGGCTTTTGAGTCGCTAAGTTTAAAAATTGTATCCAATTTTCGATCCGACCTCGATTTGGGCCTTAAATTTGACTTTTTATACCCTTCAAATGAGCTAATTTGCCAAAAATACTGAATGAACAATAAAGTATCGAAACAGAGGTTTCTTGGGTCACTGATTTCAAATATTCGGTTAGATTTTTCATTCAACTCCGAGTGTGGCCCCAAAATTCAAGGTTCATTCGTGAAATGAGGAACGTTAACTTTTATTGTTTTGAAAAATCGAATGAAGTATTGAAAAGAGGATTCTTCGGGTTGATGATTTTAAAAGATTTCATCTGGATATCTGAATGCTAATTAAGTCCCAGTTTAAGCCTTCTTGCTCATTTCAACTGAGAAATTTAAATTTTAACACACACATCGAAGTCGAATCAGATATCTGATACTATTTTTGAGATTAGCGATCCATAAAATTCCATTTCCAATACTTTTCAAAAAAAAAAGCAATTTTGTACATTTTACCAATGAATTTTGAATTTCTGGTTGGATATTCGAAATCAGGAATCCAAAAAACCTTTATTTCGATACTTTGTCTTATCTGTTCTTATTTAAGAACCCAAAGTTGATGGAACGTTCCAGCTCTATTTTTAAGGGATAGAGAATCATCGGGTCAGTGCAATTTGGAGGCAAATCCAATTTTTCTCGAAAATTAGATTTTGGTATCACTGAAAAGGTAATTTCATGATGCATCAAATTTGAAAAACTGTATAATACTGCTTTTCATTTTTTTTTTTTTTAAATATCTTGTTGATTAATTTCAATAAATTACGCCAGTAATACCCTTGGTAGGAAATCTTCTTTTTAACCTGTAGCTAAACTTTTTGGATTTGCCTCCAAATCGCACTGACCGGATGAAATGTTTTTACTTAAAAACAAACCAGAAATTACGAAATGAAAATGCTGTTTTATCATACCTTGATCCGATTTATCGGTTAATAATATAGATGGATGGTGGAGGAGGCTGAGGGAGGGGCATTCCGTTAAACACCCTGTATATGTAGATTTGCGTACAAAATTTTGTCCATCAGATGAGTCGAGATTTTTTTGGAAAACATTGGAAGTTTTTTCTAAAGATTTGCGATGAAATTTCTTAAAAATTATCGGAGATTCTTCTGGAAGACTTCTAATGAAATTATTCTTTGGAAATCATCGGAGATTTTTCCTGAAGATTTTCGATGAAATTCTTCAAAGTTTTTTTCCAAATATTCCGACGATATTCTCTAAAAATTATCGAAAAATTTTCCTGAAAATTGTTCTCAAAGATGTCTGATAAAATTCCTTGAAAATCATCGTAGATTTTCCCCGAAAAATATTTCATCATTTTGCACATTTGGTGCGTTTCTCATGATCCAGCTGATAGCACGTATAGTTAAGGAACTAGTATAGTATACGCTGGTGCATCCTGAGCACGCACCATAGGGCAAATTACATTGGTGCGAGTTCTGATGTACCACCCTGTAGACAGCCGAGCCCATAGTCCGAGAGTGTAGCTCCGTGGTTTGATAGTAATAATAATAATAATAATCAATTTAAAAAAAAAAAAAGAACTCTTGTTAAATTTCAGTAAAATAAATCGGTGAGGACAGGAGGAACGGGACGCTAATTTTCAATTGACCGTCTCCCGTAAGGTCCATCCAATTAGAAATGGTATAAAATCTACTCTTGAAAGCACGCTACTATAGTTAAGGGTTGTTTGTTTGATGAAAAAATAAGTTTTACAAGACGAAGAAGGCCTCTATCTCATATAACTATAAAATAAAAAATGTGCCACTACGAAGTGTGAGTTTTGTGAAAGATTTGGGAGTTACTTTGGACTCAAAACTATTGTTCAACACGCATATCGAGCACATATCCTTGAAATGTAAAAGAATAGTTGGTTTTATAAAAAGAAATGGAAAATGTTACAAGAATTTGGAAACTGAAAATATTGTATACAACATTTGTTAGATCAATTTTGGAATTCTCTGTCATCATTTAGGATCCTACAACTCAAAAAAGTATGACTGAAATTGAAAAAATTCAAAAAAGTTTTTTAAAATATCTACACTATAAAGTTTTCATGTACTGAGCTTCTGGTTGGGTTTGACATTTTGAGCCTAGAAAATAGAAAAAACTTGGCAAAACTAATATTTTTAAGGGATATTCTTAACAATAGAATATTATGTCCTACGATTTTGGCAAGTATTCGGTTCAGGGTTCCTTCCTTTATAACGGAAGAAAATCAGAATTATTTGATACGGGGAGAACTTCATCATCAGTGATACAGAAAACCCTTGCCAGTATAATAATGTCAGTTATAGTGACCCTACGATTGACTTATTTTACATGTATAGAAGTCAGTACATCGGCTCGGTTAGCAGAGTACTGCAACAGATGTAGGATGGAGGTCCGTTTCCCTTGTGGTGCTCCCATGCCCATTTAAGGTTATCTGGTATACTCCTCAGTTTCTGGGCCCCTTGGTGGTGACCTTGGACCCTCTCCGTAGCCGATCCCATATTTCTGTCCCGGTGCCAACCTCTCCACCTCTATAGTTTTGTTTTAGTTTTAGTTTTTAGTTTCATTTTAACTTTTCATTTTTAATTTCTGTTTACTTTTTATTTTCTATTCCGTACTGTCCTCACCATTTTTGGAACCTTCGGGCACCTGTCGGGAGGGACACAGATAATAATAAATAAATCGTATTGAAAACATCTATTTTATATCATTCTTCTTCGCTCACTTTGGGCTCGTCTATTGTTTTTTCACCTGGCAAATCTTTTAATGTAAGGAAGTAAGGATACACTACCTAATGCAAAGATTTCTCATTTTCCGCAAGACATTTTAACCTAGAGAAATCGAAAGATTCTTCATTGTAACCAGTAGTAAAAAATTTATCCGAAAGAAGAATTCAAGACATTTCCGAACACAGTCAGCGAGTATTATCCGTGACTCCGAAAATTCTTTAAACTCAATTGAAAATCTTTTCTCGAAAATCAATAAATTAACTTGCCTGCATCGAAGTAGGAGAAGGACACCACTTTTGGGTCTAAACTTCGGATTTTAAAGCCCAAGAACAGGTTGAATCGGGAAGACAATGTAAAATCACCTGTTAGATAGTTCGCATGCCAGGTCATAACACTTCCATTTTGGATGAATTTTTTTCCAGTTTTAGGCCCCCTGCTCCCAAGAATGGACGAAACTCGAAATTTTTTCTCGAATTCTAATTTGGTGGAAGTGCCTTTTTCAACATGTAGCAAGACATTGAGTCAGTGAATATAGAAAACATGTAAAAATAACCACTTCTCCCACAAATTTGTGAATTTTCTGCTCCTCGGATGGGTCAAATCGGAAAAATAACGCATAATTCGAGATCAGAGACCTCAGAAACCCTATTTTCGATATTCTGTTTGATAGGTTATCACACTTCGATTCTGGGTGGATTTTCCTCAATTGTAGGCCTGATGAATTTAGAAATTTTTTCACAGGTTCTAATTTTGGGGGAAGAAGCCTTTCCAACAAGGCGCATAAGGACATACCTTCCCATTTAAGATTCCAAAGTTAGTGGTACGTTCCAGCCCCTGGAGGAGAAAATTTTTGTGCCAGTAGGAAACTAGAACATATAGTACAAGAAGATCGCAATTTGTTCGGGAGCGATCCGACATACAATTATACTCGTACACCCCTTGACTATTAAGCCCTTCAGTTTCTAGGCCTCTTGGTGGTGACCTTGGACGCCCTCCACAGCCGATCCCATATGTCTGTTCCGGTGCCAACCTCTCCCCCTCTATAGTTTTGTTTTAGTTTTAGTTTTTAATTATTATTTTATTTTTTCATTCTTTAAACTTTTTATTTTTAATTTTTGTTTACTTTTTGTTTTTAATTTCATTTTTCTTTATTTTTTACTTTCTATTTTTAATTTTTGTTTACTTTTGTTTTTATTTTTTATTTTCTATTCCATACTGTCCCTCACCATTATTGGGACCTTCGGGTATCTGTCGGGAGGAACACACATAATAATAAATAATAATTTATGAGGCAACAGTGAGCAGATACGGAAGTTCCGAGGGATATAAAAGAAATGTCCAGTAGAGAGGACCTAGAGGTGCGATAATCCCATTTGGTGGGCAGTGGGTTACATGGTTTTCCAATCAATATATTATGATGTGGGATATGCGGTATTGCTTAACTTGGCAATCTTATGAAAAAATTGATGTTGAATAAATTTTTTTTTTTACACCTCAGGTACCAAAAACTGTAAAAGCCTATGGGTAACGTAGTTATGCATCTAACCAGTCGCTGTGCTTTTTCCATTCAAAAGATAGTATTGGTTTATCTGATGAATTGGACTGAGGGAATTTGTCGCTGATGTTATTGGGTACCCCCCCCCCCACGGCAAAAAGTAAGTAGCTGTGGTTCAAAATGTACTGGTAACAAACTATTCTCAGTTTCTGGAGAATACCCCATATGCACCAACTCATTGCCTGACCTAACAATCCTTTTAGTCATTCTTATAACAGCATTTGTAAGAACCAACCGAACCGATTCAATTTCGACTATTTGGGCTGCGGGGCCCACCGGGAAATCTTCTGATAGGTGGGCATGTCTAGCATTGCCCAGAAGTGCGTCTATGAGGTGCGTGCTGTTCTCATCATTTCTGTGATTGGTTTTTGTGACTTTTGTGCGTCTAGACTGCAGGCCATTTCGTCGCAACCTAAACGTCTGCGATTCCTTTTTGCACGGTACCAATCGCGTCCAACGCCGATGATTCGATTCACACGACGTACGTAAATACGCAAAAAACGTCGTAAAAACTATAAAACGAAATAAAATGTCTCGTCCAGCGTCGTAGCACCCGGCAGCCCGAATGTCCCCCCAGCGGAGTCATTAACGATGTTTACCAAAATCATTCCCCGCTGTTTTTCAAATGATCCATTTATGCGTTTTCCGAAACGTGTTTCAAGTTTTCCCCTTTCATCTAAGTGGTCTCATTATACCTCGCCAGAGCGAACGGTACAAATAATTTAATAATTCCAATTTCCTAAACCGCAGTACGCCGTACACGGAGCCAATCGATTTTAATTTCGCTCAGCTCGACCGAGTTATAAGTATCGACTTCGTGGATACTCATAACTTATTACTTATTTACGTCGCGGAAAATGTCGAATGTTTTTCATGCTTTATCGGTTTCAACTTATTTCAAATCGCGCACTCTGTTACCACAGAGCGCTTGGGTATACGATTTGAGGCTTACATGCACACGCAATAATGCGAAGAACTTTAATGATTGGTATCATAATAATTAATGTTTTTCTCGATTGTGACTTACGCAGGCCCGGCTACACAAAAACGCGCCGGTGTTTATTATCCGCCGGTTGATAACAACCTGTTTATCTGTATTTTTCGCAATCGTTTCATCTCTATGCTCATAAAATCGGTGTTTCTTTTAGTTCCCATTTTTGTTCAACTATTGTCGCGATATGGAGACCACTCAAAATTTCAGGGAAAAATGGAAAAAATGACCAGAATTGAAGACCATTTGCAATTTTTCTATCTTTTCTATGCTTCACTCTTTCCCCCCATCCTCGTCATTGTATATTTTCAACCTCCTTCACCACAGAAAAATTGACCCTATTGATATTGATAACCATATCAAAATTTCAACTTTTCTGGAAAATGGGTAGATGGCTGCCGCCCCAGGTAATATGAGGGACCCTATAGTGAAAATTCTTGCAAATTCGAACTCTCCAGCCCTAAATAATCTTATATGGATACCTATATTAACAATTTAATCAATTTTGAAAACTGGATGGATCACTGCCCTGAGGCACTACGAGGGGTTTACGGTAAAATGATTGCAAATTCCAATTTTCCTGCCCAAAATATCTAGATGAGTCATGTAAAATGAAATGTCTCCTTCTTCACACTCATCCGAAAATGAGTTCAGTCAGGGGCGGATGGGCCATAGGGCAATTCGGGCAAATCCCGGTGCGCTGCCGCTATTTTGACGCTGCAAAATAAAGCATATGTTGCGACGACAATCGAAAAACGTGCGATTGCGCTGATCAATTTAAAGAGAAATAAAGTGATGGAAAAATTTAAATGGGCAGACGCATTTTGCGCCGATTGTCACCCAAACGTGTGTGTGAGTACCTCCGCCCATTTTTGGTCATACGCCTCCACATAGCTTTTCCATTTTCTTTTATTCTGCGCTAATCTTTGCCACCCGGGGGCCTAGTTCTCGGACGATTTCATCTCTCTATCTAGTTACTGGCCTACCTATTTTTCTTTTCCTTTGCAGCGTATCCAGTTCAGTACTTTTACTCCCCATCTGTTTTGCTATCCGCCCTCGCCAGATGTCCCGCATATTTCCACTTCAATTGTTTGACATTATATCCTATATCCACGCCTCCAACCATTTCGTATAGTTTTGCATTTGAGATTTTGTCTACCCATCGCAGTCCTAGAAGTTTCCTCAATATAGATCTGAACGTAATTTGTGGCTTCACCATTGGTTTTCCAGTAAGGGACCAGATTTGCGCTCCATACTTGAGGGCTGGTACCGTTGAGCTATTTAGTATTTCCATTTTGAGGGCGGTGTTGAAATTCCGGCAAAAAATACATTTTAATGCCCAGAAGTTGTTCCACCCCTTTTTTAATACGCCTCATAATTTCTTTGCTATATTTTTCTTCAAAACTAATAATCTGTCCCACAGATATTCGATTTCTGTTACCTCTTCTGTGTCTTGCCCATCGATTATCAGATTTTTCCTTTCCCCTCTTCCGATTATTATTGAATTGCTACCATTCAGCTCGAGGCCAGCTTTTTTGCATTCTCTCAATAGCTCTTCTGCCATTTTCTTCAACTTCTTACTATTTTCTGCAAATAAGATAATATCGTTTGCGTACCTTAAATTACTTAGAAATTCTCCAATTATATTTAGTCCCCTTCTTTTCGTCCACTTCAGATTGCGAAATACTTCTTTCAGAATGCAGTTGAAGAGGTTTGGCGGACAAGGTATCCCCTTGTCAAACCCCCCTTCCCAATTTTGAATTCCCTCCCTTTGCTTTTAAGGCTTGCTCTTGCACTCGAATTTGTATAGCAATTCTGTATGACTTTAATAAACCCACTTTCAATTCCCTTATTTTCCAGTGCTTTTAACATATATTTATGATACACTGAGTCAAATGTCTTATGAAAGCCCCTATGCAAAGCATTTCAATTTCCACATCATATTCGTGTGTTTTTTCAATAATTTGGTTCATAACGAAAATATTCTCTACAGTTGAAAAGCCTTTTCTGAATCCCGCCTGTTTATTCCCCTGATGATTTGAATCCAAATGGTTATACATACGTCTTTCTAAGACTGCCTTAAATACTTTACAGATGTTCGATGTTAAGCATATTGGCTTGTAATTTTCAATAAGTTCTCCCCACCCCCTTTCTTTTTGTATAATAATATTATTTCGGCCATGTTCCACTGTTTTGGACATATTTTCATAATTAGAATTTTGTTAAATATTTTAGCCAGATGTAGCACTCTCTGATCGCAAAACCTTTTCAGCATTTCGTTCGTAATTCCATCCGGTCCTGGGGCTATGTCATTTTTCAGTCTATTTAGTACGTATTGCACTTCTCACTCCATTATTTCCGGGATTCCTTCCTCCTATCACTCTCCAGTTTTTGCTATTTTTGTTAGCTCGTTTCGCTCGCAGTAAAAATCCTCGTAAAAACTTGTTGCTGCCTCTACAATTTCTTCTTGATTTTTAGTCACTTTTCCTGTCTGATCTTTTAGCTTCAGCACAACGTCTCTCCTGCCACCGAGTTCGAGCCAAACTTTTTTAGTGGACCAACTTTCTTCCAAAATATCTTGAATTTTTTCCTAATAATATATTTTTTAATATCTTCTCGTAACATTTTTCTTCACCAATTTTTGTATTTTAGTTAGCTCAGTTTTGTCCAATGGTGTTTTATTTCTATTTTTCAAAAGGTTATTCTTCCTGACTCGAGAGTCTGTTTTGAAAGCTTATCCCTGGTTTTCTCTTTAGCCCTCGTCAATCCAGACTCTCCAACCGTGTTTTTTTAAAGCTTGGACCATAATGTCGTAGAAATTTTCCTCGACTTTCATTTCCACTAGCACTGACTTTAGTTCCTCGCGTGCATCCTCTTTCTTTCTGACTGGGATGATCCACTTTCTTCTCCCTTTACCCTTCCTGTGATTTTTATATTGGACTCTCTATGGGATGCTCAATTTACAGCGTGATATGCGGTAGTCTGATGAAAAGCCAAATTTTGACAGTGTAGTTACATCTTTAACTACTGACAGGTCATTTATTAGTAGGTGGTCAGTCTCATTTTTAGTTTTCCCGTCTGGCAGAGCAGTGCACGATACCGATATCGGTACTCGGGTATCGTATCGTAGCAGAACGACTACCGATTACGTACTCGGTAGTCGGTTTCACCGATACGATACCGAGTAATACTCGGTCAGGAATCGTTTTATGATTAGCACTGTATTTTAGGTGATGGAGTGGTAGAGTAGTGATATCTTATCAGTGATACTCGTCATCGGCGATACCATATCACGAAAATGACGTTTGCTGTACATAAGTTAAATTTTTGGGCAATTTCTACTAATCTTTCCCTTCTGTCTTTTCTCTCCCCCATTCCAGATGGGACGCAGTATTTTGAATTAGCCTCCCCTCCTACACCATTATTACCTGATAGTATTCCTTCTAATAAAATTTAACTACTTCTGCCTTCTCTGCTCCGACCATAGGTGCATACACTTGCAAGATTAACATTTTCGTCTTCTTATCTATTTTCAGTTTTAGTAGGCATATTCTTCCAGACATTATTTTAATTTCCACAACATTATTTTTGATATTTTTATTAATATAAAAACCCACCCCCTGTAACCTTTTGTGGAACCAAAGTAGTATAGATAGCTGCCTCTCCTCCTTTCTGCCAGTCTTTCCCCATATTTTCTAACGCCCGACACGTTTTTTAAATAATTTTCATTGGTACTTATCATTTTTTAAACATCTTTCTCGGTGTTCTCAGTTATAAAAAATACATTTATTAAAAAAGTCAATTTAATTTGTATGTGTGTATTGTGGAGGGGGGGGGGCAGACAAAACTCTTACGGCGCCGCACCACTCCAAATACCCGGTAATAATTTTAGTGCCCATCCGCCCCTGAGTTCAGTACGATTTGGCATCCGATAGTCGAATCAAAACTGATTGTTCTTGTTTCTGGTAGTAAGTTGAAATGGAACGCAAAGATAGGGGTTAGAATCATAATACTTCTCCACTGGACAAATGTTATTTATTGTTGTTGTTATACTTAGTCCTTTCCTCTCCACTAGTGGGTTGCATCTCTCCACTTCTTTCACTCCTGTGTTCATCTTTTCATTATTGAAAAGGATATTTTACACTTTGTGTCCTTCGATATCTGCTCTTCATAGCTCATTTTTTGCCTTCCTTTCTAGTTCATTCCCTCAACCATTCCCTCCAGCAGTAATAACAATATCCCTGGATGCCTTATATCATGATCAACCATTTTAAGTCTTCTCTCTACGATTCTATTCCAAATTTCTCTTTTCCTTTCCATTCGTCTCAATACTCCCTCATTCCTGATCAATTCTCTGATAACTCTCTTTTCTTCAAAGTGCCGTGCCCGTTGCCGGCCGTAGGCGGATCGCGGTTCCTGACTTTTCTAGCGGGCTAGTGAAGGTAGTTTGCCATTGCTTTCCCCACGGTTTTGTTGCGTTAGAGTTTTCCTTCTCTGTGACGAAGAGTATGCAGCCGCAGTTCGCTTTACTAGCCACATGTTTTCATGACATTGAGTGAGCTAGCCACAACATGCACCCAACAGTATCGGTATTTTTGATCTGGTGGTAACACGCCCAGCAACTGTAGCGCTTTGCTCGTTCGAACTGGTGGGGGTTACAGGGTGCACTATTTTCCCGCTGCGACTGATACTTCCACCACAACTCGAAAGCTTCTGCCCGTTTTCTTTCCTGGGTTTCTATCAGAGTCGTCAGAATTTAAGTAAGGGGGGATGGTGTTTTCCGATCAAGATAAATTTTTGTCTTGGTTGGGGGGGGGGCTACAAATACCTCAAATGTATCCAATTACCTACATGTATATGACGAAAATTTCAACATTTTTTGGAACTCTCATTTTCATACTTTTTACAAAAAATGTGACAGATTCACCCTCCTCTCCGTCTCAACTCATTGTTTTTTGGTGTTTTGTTTAACCAATGGGGGGTGACCCCCCTTCCATCGGTACAGCTCTGGTTCCTATTGTCCAGGTCTCACATCCATACAATGCTATACTCCAAAAAATATACGTTTGAAGTCTTACTTTTCGAACTATATTTGCCCTAAATTGTCTCCTTTTTGGAGGGGGAGGGGGACAACTCTCTTAGCTTATTCCATTTTACTCTTTATTTCTGTTTTACTTCTTCCATCTTACGTTGTCAAACTGCGTAAGTATTTAAATTTCTTCACCTCCTTCATTTTTTCCCCTCCTATTTCCATATTTATTGGATTTTGTTTCCATCTACTGACTACCATTACTTTTGTTTTATTTTTATTCTTTTTCATTTTATATTTTATTTTCCATTTTTCATCCAACTTTTTCAATAGTTTCTTTAGTTCTTCTTTACTCCCCCCCCCCCACTATTGTAATGCCATCTGCAAACCCTACCATTCTAACCGCCTTCACTTGTACTCCTTCAATTCATTTCTTCGATTACTTTTTCTATACATGAGTTAAACAGTACTGGTGACAAATAGCATGTCTCACTCCATTTTGAATTTTAGCTTCTTCCGTTTCATCCTCTATTTTTATTTGAACCTTTTGATCCTTATACAGGTTTCAGATTATTCATCTTTCATTATACTTGATTCCTATCTTCTTCAATATTTAAAACATTTTTGATTAAACAACATTATCAAAAGCTTTTTTAAATCTACAAAAATGCTATATGCGTCAAAACCTCTTTTTCAGTATTGTTTCAAATAAAAATCTCAAACATAAAATTGTTTCCCTAGTTCCTCTACCTTTCCTGAATCCAAACTGATCTTTTCCCACTCTTTCTTCCATTTTATTTTGTATTCTCTTATTTATTATCACCAGCTAGAATCTTTGATGCATGCGATAGTAAATTACTTATAGTACGATGATCTTCACATTTGCGTGATCCTGCTTTCTTAGGGCTCATAATCAACCTGCTTTTCTGGAAATATATTGGCATTTCTCCTTCCTTACACTAAATTTTTTAGAACTACTTCTCCTGCATTCTTCAATAACTCACTAGCAATTTCATCAACTCCTTTTGCTCCCGCTTTCATTTCTTTCAAAGTTTCATCAAATTCCGATCTCAAAATTGGATCTCCTCTTTCTTCATTGACAACGTGAAGTACCAGGGTAGCTGAAACGACCTCTCGTTTTTGATCTAAGAAGCAATTCATGCTGTAAACTATCACTTGTGAATTACTTTTAATTAGGCCAGTTTTCTGACTTTCAGTTTACATGCCGTGGAATGAAAGGGTTGGCAAATTCAAAGCCTCTAGAGGGCAGTGCAAATCCGAGGTCTCTAGAAAGCTGCCACCTTGTTTGACCTTTCCCTTGCAAGGGGCATCAGTTATTCATTTCCCACTGTAATCCGGTATGATTTCTCAATTCCGAATTGCAAAGATCAATATTAGACTGACGGAACTCCCTGGATTAAGAAGGCTCATTGTCACTGCCATGCCATTGCATGTAATAGAATGAAAGAATTAGCAAATCCATAACACTGAATGTACCCAACTTCAAAGCTGTTTTTCTGAAAACGTTGTTTCGTTGCATGTGCCCTTTTTGCCGCGACACACTCAATTTTTAAAGAACCACGAAGGATGCAGCGAAAAATGTAGGTCGTTGGCCGTTTTCAATTTCTCAATGTCACCACATCTTCATTACAAGAATGAAAAGCTTGACAACATCAAGGAGGATCTAATTTTTATTTTGACGTCGCTTCCCAAAGTCATACAAATTTTGATTGCTCAGATACTTCATTCAAACGATGGTCTGTGGCATATCAATGGGCAACTAAGAACAAAAAAGTCGTGAAATGGAAAGTTGAAGGTCGCTCACAGTTTTTCATAGCTTCATCAACCATGAATTCCTCGATGACTGACGAACTGCTTTTCACATTCATGGCCAAGGAAGGAGAGTGGGAAACGTTTAATAATTTTCAAGAATATAACTACGGCATGTGGACCACCACCATCAACGAAAATGACGTCAAGGACTGCAACTGCACTGACCTATAATTTCTCAAAAATGCCAGCTGCAAGCATACTTAGGGTATGCGAATTCGCTTGAAGTCAGTTACTCCATCACCAGACACTAAGACTGTGCCGTTAGGTCAGAAACGCAAACGTGGGCGTCCAGCAAAAACAAAACGGGCTTTGCTCATAAATTAAATTTTTTTCTACCGTTAATACCGACTTTTTTTGGACGTGAACTTTGACGCGAGTATAGAGTGGTTCGAGATTTATTTGACGTGAAGGGATTGCTGGTTCAACAGATTTTATTACTCTCATCAGATTATTAGTCGTGTAAGTATTCTTTTCACGCGCAATATAAATTCTTATCACGTAAAAAAATATTTTATTCTTGTTATAGTTTTTCTAACCGGTGAAAGTTTTATGTTGGTAAACAAGATTAACTGGTCCGTTAAAACCTTTAATTTCCTGTGATTTTAGCCTATTTTCGTCGTGCCGATAAATCACACCCAAAATCATTTTCTTCATAATCAGCAGAATCTCCACAGAATTTGTAGAAGAAACTTCTCCAAAGATGACTTAAATAACCATTTCAGGAGGAAAATGACCAAAAATGACCTTCAAAGACTTAACATGAAAAAAATGACACAGTGGTCACCTGGCGATTTTGGATTTGATTTACAGGTTTTGAGGGTAGCTGAAACTGATTTTGAGGTTGATACATTGAAAGATAAAAATGTACTTTTAAGAACATAATGTGCTCCAAATTATAAATTTAGAACCATGATGATACGAACTTTATTCATATTATTTATTTTCCCCCAGCCACTGATGCGATGCCCGAAAGGGTACTTTCCGGTGCTGGGGGTGCGGTGTCATAGGGGCCACTTTAGCACGCGTGCATCGACATACGTCCCACCACACCATATTATTTATTTTATGTCGCTTATAACAATTCGTCAGCTTAATTGGACGCTGTTAAGCGCAAGGGAACCAACCAGCAAAATCTGTTTTTTGAGAACACGTGATTCGAAGTTCAAGAGCCATGTAGAAACTATATGACATAGCGTTTACTGAAAGGTTTCCTCAACGTAAGTACACATTTTGGAATCGGGGGCCCAATTTTGAAAAATTCTAATTTTTACGCTTATTCCAACGATACTAATAACTTATTTTGTTTACAAATGTCGGTTGGTTCCCTTACGCTTAATTCTGAGTGCAATTATGCAAATTTTATTACAGGGACAAAACCTGTTGAGGACGGCCGTGTATTCAAATGTTGAACAATTTTTACATTCCTGCTTAGAAAATTTTAAAATCGTTTTAGAATGTTTTGGCTCTTATCATAGGGTGCGGTATAGTCACTTCTATCTTAATAATAAAAAGTCATTTTGCCAAAATTGGCACTTAGAAGGTTTTATAATTAAGCTAACGAATGATTATGAATATGCGTAAACAATAAAGTGGACCAACATTGGACGATTTTTGAATGTTCTGCTCTCAGTGGCCGAACTTTTTTCCTAGAGTCTAAAAACTCATCTGTTAACATTCTTTTTAAAATCAAACAATTCTAAGGAATCCCGCAAGAGGGATGGGGTCCAGATTAACCTAGAATTACCCATAAGAAAATTTGCATTTCACTTTGAAGCCTTCAAAATATCGCACTTGATTGAGAAAATTCATTTGACCATAAAGAATCGTTTTCATAAGTGTACTTGCACAAGATGGGGAGAAATGGAGAGCTGCATCAAACCGTTCGTAAGACTGATAACTTTATCATCATCATCAAGTACGGAGCTCCCAACGAGACTTTTGAGAAAAACTCAATTCAAAAGTCGAGAGGCCTCTGTTTCATTTTTTGGAAAAGTATATTTTTTGAATATCAAACAGATCACAGAAACCAGACCAATGTATGCAGGGATGTACCGAAGAGTTTTTCCTGGGTGAGTAAAAATTGTGAAAGTCCCAACTGACTATCAGAATTCCCAATTTTATTATCAAAGAAAAAAAAACAACTTTTGACCTGTTGCATTTTCCTAAATCGCCTGACTGAAATGGTAAATTTTCCCAACTGCTGAGTAAAGAATTCCTACAGGGGGAGTAAGTTCTCCCCCTGTCCCCCCTATCGGTACGTAGCTGAATGTATGTAAATGATTGTCTAGTCAAACTTTAGAAACACTAAATTCACCTGCAAAATTATATTAGATCAAACCATTTTAAAGGCTTCAGTAAGGGAGCAAAACCTAAAAATCACAAATAATACTGTCACATATATCGAAAAGGGGAAGGGGGTTGGAGTCGATAAATTTGTTTTTGAGGTTATTTCAAATATAACACCTACTAACAATGGTCCACAGGGGGCAGGGGCTTGAAAACTAAACTTCAAAATTATTCAACATTGATCAATAACAGGGTTTTTGGAGTCACTGAATTTGATTACTGAGGGATGTCACAACCCGCTCTTCGGTTCGTCCATGCTGATGGAGTCTCAGCTGAATTGTTATTACATTTTCTCTTTCTTTATTTTTTGGGCGCATATCTTTGTTTCCTGTAGTTAGAAAAAGCAGTTGAAATTTTTTCAAAAAATTATGCTTTTGGGTTCTGCTATAAGGTTGAAACTCAGTGTACATTGATGTATTTTTGGTCAAGAGATAATACAGTCTCCGTGCAACAAACTTCAATGCTGCAGAAAGTATTTTTGGAATTTTTTATGAGTTCTTATATCATAAACCCCCCCCCTCCTCCATTTGAGTGATTTTTATTTTCGGACATTGGAATTTTGACGAAGCGATTCCCAAGGTCGGTGCCAAATGAATTAACATCAACTGGATAAAGAGCACACGCGCCCCTTTCTTATAGTAAATTGCAAGGTGTTTTGACAATTTTCCACTAAATTTCAATTTTCTTATTCTGCGGTAATTCTAAAAATATTCAGATACAAATTTTGGATTGATGTTTTAGTACCTTTTGGGTTCAAATCTGATTTGACGCGCTTCGAGTTGACTGATCCTATTGGGATTTAAACCTGCACTAGCGTGCGCTGCAAAATTACCTGCGCGGGTATTAGCGGGTGAAAATGAGTGAATGATCATGTGTTCTTTCAAATAGAAACCCTGCTATCTTCAGTGGGGTAAAAAACCGAGTAAAAATTATTCTGTCAGTAGAACTGATTATAATTTATTTTGTTGTATGATGCAGTCGAATTTAAGACAAATTTTCATTGAAAAGGAATTTCTAATCGACTTAATGGTAGTTGAAGTTTGCGACACGCTTACGGTAAATCATACGTGATCACTCACACATATCGCACGGCTGCCAACACTTGAAACTTTAAGTTTAAATGCCAATGGGGTTAGGGGCTGAAAGGAGGATCAGAATGGGTCCTAAGATGTTCGATTCTTTTTCCTGATATAGGATTAGATCCATACAGGGTGTCTACCAAATACGAATTTTCCAGAAGTATGATTTTTGTATGATTTTTGTGCGACTTTTGTACGACCTTTTATCGGAACATTATCACGCCTG
The DNA here is from genome assembly GCA_031841125.1 of Acanthococcus lagerstroemiae. NCBI lineage: Eukaryota > Metazoa > Arthropoda > Insecta > Hemiptera > Eriococcidae > Acanthococcus > Acanthococcus lagerstroemiae. The sequence goes on along the minus strand of CM063113.1, from coordinate 26,754,814 downwards.
AACGGAATTTTCAGAAAGAAACAAAAATTCAAAACATGCTAATTGCAAACAAGAACTTTGAAGAAACTTAAATAATAACGAACGAATAATTGCAAACAATACTGCAAAGAACACAATTTTTCGATTAAATTTCAATTTGGCCATATTTTGATAAGAAATACATGCGATTGTTCAGAAAGAATTACCAAATTTGTAATTAATTAGAGGCAGTTGTACGACTTTTGTATGACTTGTATAACCGGTAGACACTAGTGGTGTCAAGAAAGTACGACAGTATCGATACTTGACTAGATTCAATACTTATCGATACTTTGACTGGAGTATCGATACTATAATAATTTTTTTAATGCTACGACAATTTTGTAAATTTAAGTTGAATCGGTGATATTTTCTTCTTTGGTTCCTTCAAGTGTTTCATTATTCTAGTTTCTAGTATTTTTAGTCCTACCTGGTGATTTTAAACCAAACATTTTAATTTTCATATTTAAACAAAAATTTTTGATTCGTTCTCGTTAGTTACTTCGCGTATTCTAGTTTTTAGTTTACAATTCTTACCATTTTACCTAACGGTTCTGAACCGAAGAATTTAATTTTATGTAGTAATAAATAGATAGTAGTGGATTTTGATTCTTCAGTTTTTTTTTTTGTTTTTTTTTTACTTTGCCTGGTAAGGTGAAGGTATCGATAGTATCAATACTTCGACACTTTTGAACACCCAATCGATACTAATCGATACTTGAGACCACTAGTAGACACCCCACCCTGTTACAGGTTTCAAGGTCACTGGACCTGATTTTGGGGTTAGTTTTTGGGTGTCACTAGAGGAAGCGGAACCTCAACTGGGGTACATGAAAACTACACAAAAATGCAGCAAACTAACTTTCCGGCACTGATATTTCACGCTGATTCTGAATATATGCTTCAAGTGGTCCCTCTCCATTTACTGTTTCCTCATAAGTGACTTTCAAGGTTACGAAAATCGTCATACTTGAGTAGAATTTTGTCACATGAAACTACAATTATACTCAGAATTGTATGCTTGTATTTCACACAACGTGTAAACATGTAACGCAATATTTGGTTCTTGTCTATTGTATTCGTTTTTCTCGATCTTCCATTTGATTTCGATTCGGATTAATATTTGAATTCATATCTGTGTACTCGGTTTCCATATTCCGATTTCATTATAGAGCTTTCATCTACACCAGCTTTCGAGGAGGAAACCCACTATTTTCCTTACGTTCAAGAGGAGAGGGGTAGGAAGACAATAAGTATACGTCCTATACAGTAATCTCAAAATTCTTTCATAGTCATAATGTAGCAATATGCCAACAGACGAATAGAACTGATAAACTCGAACCCTAAGCTTTGCAAATTTTTGGGAAGGGGTTCACTACTAGTCCAGGATGAAAAGGCGAAAAGAGCTGAATAATATCTTGGGGCTACGTATCCGGACCCGCTCAATAAATTACTTTCCAAAAGTCTTCCAATGTCTTGATGTAGAAATATATCCATAGAGGAATAGAACTGACGAACTCCAATACTAAGAGCTACATGAGGGAACATGCTATTGGTCTCAAGAAGAAGAGGAGAGGGACTGAAAGACTATTTGAGTACACATTCTCAGATCCGTCCCTTGCGGAAGTCTCTAAAATTCTGGCAACACTGACGCGTGACTCGTAAGGATGTGATAGCTATCGGGTAAAACCAACTCAGTGTCATTCCAGGCAGCGTTATCAAGTTGTTTTTGCAAAGATTTAAAATACATAATCACAGAAATTGTTTCAGATAATGAGTGAAAATGGGAATGTACGCGTTTGGTATATCACGGACGCTGAAATTAATCGCGTTCATGATAAAAGTAAACTATGGAGTGAGTATTAATTAGCAGCATGATGCAGAACTTACTAGAAAACTGAAAAAACCCATGGAGACAGGAATTTGCACAGAATTGTTCATTTGTTCTAGAAGCCCATAAGTGACTAATATTGATTCTGTCTCAGTACAAATCGAATGTTTATGCATTTCAGAGAAGCCAAGGACATACATTCGTGCATTAGGGTCCCAGTCTTTCGAAAGAAATGTCTTATTTTTCTTTTCTTATGATTTTTGAAATAAAGAAAGAGTACAATTCACATCCTCCTCTTGGGTGATATCTTGCCGTGGTGAGGAAGCTTAAACGTAAAAACTATAAAAATAAAAGACCCTCTATAAGGTTCAATGTTGATAAAATCGTGACAAAATGAACCTAGGAGAAGCCAAACTCCGACAGATAAACTCTACTGAAAGCAATGAAATACTACAACATTGTTTCTATAAAAAGGGGTAACTTTGTCAATCTGACAAATTTTGAGTTACAGACAGTACGTAATAGAGGAATGAATGTCCATTCCAACGAGCTAACGGCGAGATTTGTAGCGTTTTTTGTTCCGGAGATACAAGCAATCAAAGATGAGTGTAACAAGAACGCGCGAAAACACGTTTTTGGAAAAAACGCGTTTAAAGTTAGACAATAGACACACTTTTTTCTCCCACTCCGTCAAGCGGCCCTAACTCGCCGCGGAATCACGTTACCAGCCTCGACAAGGGCTTGTTGGAAAGGTAATTTTTCGCTCTTCTGCGTGGTAACAATTCAGAACATCGGATTTATTCGTGAGCTCCGAAAAAACACGAAGAAGCGATCGCAGACAGTCGCATTATTTTCTCATTTTCTTTCATAATTCTCTTTCTCCCTCTCCCTCTTCTCTCTCATGCGCGTAAATTTTGTCTCTTCGTTATTGCGATGTTTTTTCTATAGAAATCAACAAAATCTCAAAATCCCCCCCCCTTTTGCCTCTTTTGAGACTTTGATCAATCAACAAAGTTACCCCTTTTTATAGAAACTGCCACATTATTAACTACTGATGATGGCGTTTTAACAGTTATATAGTTTTTCCAAACGTAAAAAGTTCCCCATTCAGGTATCTGGGAGAAAGCTACTTGAGGGAGCATCATCATTGGAAAGTTTTAAAAAGAAAGGCGTAGTTAAAATAGGAACTTGGAATGTGAAAAGTTTGAAAGGAGTTGGAAGATTAGAGAATCTTAAAAGAAAAATTATGAGGCTTGGTCTGGGAATAATTATGTGCCTAGTAATACTCACAAAGACGAAGAGATTGAGGAGATAACAGACGAATTAGAAGAACATGAGGAGCATCTTGACACTTTCGCTCCCAGTGTATACTGTAGCCTACATTATTTTCAAACTTGCACAAAGCCCTTACTATATGCTCATAGTTACGCGACGTACACTATCCTAAAGGAATTTTCACACTGAGTCCAATGTTTTCATTGGTGTGAAATAATCTTGTGTAAGCAGAGTAACATTGCAACCCAAAATTCATACATTATCATATTTTTATGATTTATACAAATTTGTGAAAGGGTTGGAATATAGATTATTTCAGCCACTTAATTATGAAAGCTCAGCTCGGTGCATTGGAAGGCCTGTGATGAGCTAGCAATGTAGTTTACATACTGAAAATCACTTTTATAGGAATGAAAAGCTATGGTATACAATGTAGGTTTCTTGCGGGGGCTTCAGTCTTGCTTCTTGGTGGCTTCATCTAACATTATACATAAAACAAACACGTATACTGTCAGTCATACGATGTCAAGATAACTGTACAATTAGTTAGAGGTAAAGCGCCAGCATAAGAGATCCTAGGGGCGGTTCATGAAGTCAGTACAAAGCGCGGTGCGAGGTGTCTTGGATGACGGCTTGCGTGGTGGCTTATAGTGTCTGTAAGTCTCAGCCAAAATTTAGAAGACAACTTGAGAGCTTACCATTCAACTCAATGTCAAGTACTGCTTGAACATCATATGCAGTTAGCTTTTGCACAACTTATTACAGAGCCTGTCAACGTTTTGCCACTTGGGGCCAGCTAGTGAGAGAGAAAGAGGGAGAAAGAAAGAGCGAGATCAACTTTAGAGAAATTGGTAGTTAATCTAACGGTTATCTGACCTGAGAATCGTCACAATTCTGCTTGGAGCGGCGTCAACACAAACACGAGCACAAATTCACTTTCACAGTAAATTACACGACGTACGAGAATGCAAGAAAAACTCACATATGAACCATATGAACATCTGAACAGAAATGAGACTGAGGTCTCTTGCTAGTTACCAGGTACCAGAGTGACTGGTAAGCTGGTATAAACATGATCACGACTCATTGGTTTATCATTAGTTGTGGGTTAACAGGCTCAAGCGATTGGCTTTGTTGAAATACCTGAGGCTGTCCTGTACGAGGAATTACAATAGGGACTGGACCTTTTTTACCTTATCTATTTTAACGTTTCGGCTATTAACAATAGCGAAACACTACTGCTGTCAGTCGAAGTCGAATTTTAGGGTTACAGGCTCAAATGCTTTGCTTTGTGAAAGCATTCGAGGCTGTCCTTTTCGAGATAGTAACTGACCACATGAATTCAATATTATTCGACTATTAATTATATTGGGATACTAATACTTGAATGCGTCTATAGAAAAAAGGCCGAAGTGAACTTGGGCCAGTTTTCAATAAATGATGTAGTTCGATTCGGCAGGTCAAGAACACTACAGAATACTTTACATTACAGCGTTATCTAACGCCAAACGGCCGTAACAGGAGTCGTAGGAAATACTCAATTTAAAAATCATTATATAGAAGAAGGTATATATGGAAGAATCCAGGCAATAAAGGTAGATATCAAATTGATGATAACAAAACAACATTTTAGAAATCGATTATTGGGCTGTAAAACTTATCCAGAAGTCGATATTGACAGTGGTCATACGGTAGTAATGAAATGCAGGCTTAAATTGAAGAGACTTGGTAAGTAAAAAGAAGTAAAAAGATGAAATTTGAAAGAGACGGAAAATAATAATATTAGAGGCAGGGAAGTATCAAGAGGATATTGTATTAGGATTAGAGGTTGAAAAAACACAGAAAATTAACAGTGTGGAAGAAGAATGGGGTGAAATAAAGGAGAGAATATTGAAATCGGCAGACGAAAATCTAGGTAAAACTAAGAGAGAAGAAAAGAAACCATGGATGAGGCAGAAATTCCTTAGAAAGATGGATAAGCGAAGAAAATATAAGAATGTCAAAGATAGAAAAGGTAGATTAGCTTATCAAAGGTTAAGGAATGAAATAAAGAGGGAGTGTAAAAAGGCAAAGGAAGAATGGATGAAAGAAAAAAGTGATAAGATAGAAAAGTTTATGAATGAAGGACAAATAGACTTGGCATAAGTATAGAAAAGTAAAAATGGAGTTAGGAGAAAAAAAGAAGAAAACAAGAAGTAATATAACAAATAAGGAGGGAGAGCCTATTTACACAGCTGAAGAAAAAGTGAAAAGGTGGGTAAAGTATGAAAAAGGAGAACACAGTAATAATGGTGTTGAAGAGATATGAAAGGAGAGGGAGGAAGATGTGGAGGAAAATGAGAGGGGAGACTCAATTTGCACATGTGAATTTGACAAAGCATTGAATGATCTAAAGGAAGGGAAAGCTCCAGGACTGGATGAGATACCAGCTGAATTACCACAAAACTTAGGAGAATACGTGCTTGACAAAAAATTGTACAAATTAGTATGATACATTCATTATAAAAGGGAAATGCCAGAGACAATTATAATTGATTACAGAGAAGTCAATATTAACCTTGTTCAAAGATAAGTCGATATTAAAATCGAGACATGAAAATAGTCTCCCTTGATTAGATCTATCTGCGACATGTTTCAACAGAATGCCTTTCCGACCGACACCACGAATCCCGACAAATTCCCATGGAAATTCATTAAATATAAGATCATGTACCAATGTATCTGCATGCAGTGTAGATACTCGTCATCAGTTTACTGGTGATGAATTTGGAAATTTTCATGGAAATTTTTAATACTAAAAATGGTTGGATGAAAAAAAGTTTCCATGGAAAAAAATTTTTTCGTGATACTCCAACGTAACGCTCAAAAAGTAACTTTTTTTATTTTTATTTATGTGCCAAAACAAATACATGAGAATGTCAAAAATAAAAGTTTCTGGGTCGTTGAGCTCATTTTTGGAGTTTTTCCCACCTCCCCCTTACCCTTTCGGCTCCACAGGAAGTTAATTGACATTCAAATTAGAATAACTGAAGATCATCCCGCTTTGGAGCCCAATGAGTAAGAAGGACAAACCTCATTCGGACATAAATAAGTGGAAATTGAAACAAAATTCAAATAACTGAAAGTCTCCTGTGGAGCCCAGAGGAGGAGGAAAGAGGAAAATAATCCTGGGAATGGATTCAGCGACAATAAGAACTCCAATTTGGGAAGAAAAAAAAGTATCAGCCCGTATTCCCTTGCGAGCATCACGTTCCTTGTACCAGCCTGCAAGCACTACGCTTTGCTAGTGCATCGAGTCTGCAACCACGGGAGAGCATGTTCATTTCTGCTTTGCGGACTGCGCCGACATGAGAATGTCGTCTGCTACGCTTTGCTGAGCACGTTGCGCTACATATTTTTTGGCGCGCTCATTTTTTGGACGCTACGTTCGCTGGACGATGACATGCTCATGTCGGCGCAGTCCGCGAAGCAGACATAAAAATGCTCTCCCGTGGTTGCAGACTCGTCTGCAAGATGATGCACTAGCAGAGCGTAGTGCTTGCAGGCTAATACAAGGAACGTGATGCTTGCAAAGGAATACAGGCTGATACAAGGAGTGTGGTACTCGCAGGTGAATGAAGCGTAAAGTCAGTCAGTCAGTAGTTTTATTAATATTCTTTTTCGTAACGCTCTTTTTGTCATGCTCCAAAGTTTAACGCTTTTTTCCTTTGTGTGCCAAAGTAAAGACATAAAAATGTCAACATGAATTTCCATTGAAATGATAATTACTTTTTATACTACTTGATCAGAAAGGCAATGTTTACGTTGGTGTTTTACGGGTGACAAGAAGCGCCTATCATTCATGCTTCGAGTGCTAACAAAACCTGCGTGTGAAAGTAAACGTCCCTCAATATAAAGCGTTTTTACATGAAAAAATTGCCGGACAGTAATTTTGTATCGGGGATTCGAACCCGCGTTTATTGAAACATTTGATTGAAATGCAGCGATTGTCTCTAACCACTACTTGGCCACGGAGCGAATTAGGAAATAGCGACTTAAGAACGCATTTAAATATTCACAACGTAGTACAGCTGTTACCGTTTGTTGTTAACCGTCGTTACGTTTTTGCTGGTCACTACCTGTGTATGTAAATTGAATTTTGGAATTCATCTGCGTTTTATTTTGTATTTGACCTAGCACAATTTGCTGACCATTAATCTCTGTCTGCATGTAATACATACAGTGTACGCACGTGAAGATCCGTTTTATCTTGTATTCGAATATTGACAGTATTATACCAATAGTATCATTCATTCTAGATACAGACTAATACAGTGAAAAACATTGCCGCTTCTGATCATTAAGTATAAAAAAAATCTTACACACCAAGTGTCAAAAGTGAGTGTTTACATGGTGAGGGAAATTGCTCACTCGCAACGCTCGTTTGCAAACTTTCCCTCGCCATGTAAACACTCACTTTTGACACTTGGTGTGTAATATATTATTTAGATACTCCTTTTCGTTCCTCCTAAAATGTAACGTTTTTTCCGTTTGTGTTGGGTACATATTGTATGTGGAGATCCCAGTCCACTCGACCCTACTTGTTAATTATTATTTGCGATAATACAAATTTTGCAGTTACATAGGATAGAGTGTACAGACCAATTTTAACGAAATGAAATTCGTTTGAACAGTCACTAATCGTAATGCAGAGTGTAAAATTTATAATAATTATAAATATTCGCGGAAACGGACCTTGAAAGACAGACAAATTTCGCGGGCATGTACGAAAAATAACTGTCCCGATACGCAATCAGTTACCCTAGTTACCCGCGGAGAAGTTACCCATTTGTAACTCTCAGTTACCCTCAGATTCGTGGAGGAAACAGGCCATAACCATGATGAAATTTCGGAGAGGAAAATGTAAACAATCACCTCTAAAGGAAACGGCAAGAAGAGAACCAGTGAAGATATGGGTGCACAGCCGAGTAAAATTATTTGTCAAGAATTGCGTTCCATCAAAAATACGGTCGGAATAAATTCTAGAAGTTTAATGAGTAATGGTTTAGTCATTTCTCGAGAAAGGAAAAAACGTCTGCCGACTTTGCCAAAAAATATTTCAGAAGGTGGATTACGTCAGGCGACTAGGATACTTGAAACAATAAGCTAAACCTAAGTAATTTCTAAAAAGTAGTTTTTTCGTTTTTCCGCGAATGATACTCGTATTCTTCAGCAATTGTAGGTAAATTTTATTTTCCGTATATGCGAAGTACTTTCTCCCGCAAATGAAAGACGCCGTTTGTGTTATACCCATGGCTAGAATGTGCCAAAGTAAAGACAAGAAAATGTCAAAATGAATTTCCATGGAAATGATCATTTCTTTCCTCCTCAAATGTAACGCGTAAAACGTCACGCGTAAAAGTAACGTTTTTCCGGGTTGTGTGCCAAAGTGAAGACATGAAAATGTTGAAATAAATTTCCATGGAAATGTCAACCACTGAATTCGTGTCGGAGGAGCGTTGCGGTTCTCGAGCGTTAGGTATACGGTTTTCGCTCAAGTATACCGAGTAGTAAAAACACATTCGCTCAAGTATACCCATGGCTGGAAGAAAAATAAATTTCCATGGAATTATCAACATCTGAATTCGTGTCGGGGGAGCGTTACGGTTTTCGCTCAAGTATACCCAGCAGTAAAAGCATAATATAAAATACTAAGCAGACTGCGGTCGCGCAGCAACAACACGGCTGCAGACTGCGGTCGCACAGTAACAACACGGCTGCAGACTGCAGTCGCGCAGGGCGCAGCAAATGTCAACCACTGCTTTTCCGGGAGAGCGTTACGGTTTCTGCTCAAGTAAGTATACCCATGGATGGAAGAAAAATAAATTTCCATGGAAATGTTAACCACTGAGTTCGTGTTGGGGGAGCGCTTTCGATCAGCTGTTTCTTTTTTCGTGACGCTCCAAAGTAACGCTCAGAAAAGTAACGTTTTTCTTCGTTTATGTGCCAAAGCAAAGATATGAAGATGTGAAAAATTATTATAGAAAACTTGTGTTTGGCGTGTAGCCGTGTATGGATGTGAAACTAGGACCATAGGACAAACAGAGAAGAGAAGGGTAGACATTTTTGAGATGTGATGCTATAGGCGGATACTTAGCATCAAATGGATCTAGATAAGTAAGAAATGAAGAAGTACTTAACAGAGTAGGAAGTAAAATGGATATTTGGAACTGTCTGAAAAGGAGGAGAGATAAATTAATAGGGCATAACTTGAGGCACACAAGGGGCGAAAAGAAAATAATTCGGCGGTTGGAAAAGATTCCAGTATGCTCAACCGATTATCAAAGATGTCAAATGTCAGAGTTATTTGGAAATGAAAGAACTCGCCAAAGATAGGGGGAAATAAAGAGCTGCATCAAACCGGTCGTAAGACTGATAACCTCATCATCATTATCATAATCATCACAATTCACACGATTAGTAGTCGCTTTTTGCCCACATCTGTGCACAAAGTAAATCATTTTGGGGGTTACTTGGTACTTGTAATAGACAACACTACATTTAAACCCTTTTTCCCTGTTCATGCAGTACAAGATAGGCAACCTGTTAGGTGCTGCCTGCCCCCATCCCAAGTTGAGATAGAGGTCCGGAAATGGGGGCAAAAATTTGTGTACAATTTGTGTATTTTGTGTATCGATCTCCCCAAATTTGTGTACCTCGCCAACCTCTCTATGGACCGTACTATATAAGTTACATGTTTGGTGCTTCCCCCCCCCCCCCTAGATGAGATAGAGGTCCGGAAAAGGGGGCAAAAATTTGTGTACACTTTGTTTAATTGTTGTATCTACTTTCCGCAATGCCTGCGCCCTTCTCTCCCTGGCATAAGCTTACAAATACTGGGGACACTGGAATTTCAAGCCAACTCCTAAAATGGGGAAATGGGGTAATAATGCGGAATTTTGCCCCAATCTTTTTTTTTTTTTTTGTGTGTGTAATTTGTTTAGTTCTGTTTGTTTTAGTACCCTACCCGTCTCTTAGACGCAGTAGTCTGCAGAACCTGGGCAAGTACATTTTTTCCTCCGTTTCAATTAGTAAGTCTATGCTGAATGAGAGGCCTTCAAATTTCTATGCAGGAATGTAGGTAATTCAGAGAAGTAGATTTTACTATGATAAGAGATAGCAGTCACATGAAGCAGCTATTTTCGTCGATTATTGAGTCTGCATTTCTAATGCTTTTAGACAACGTCCGTTTTAGTTTCTTAACATTCTACTGTAAGTAATTCCTAGACGTGATAAAGTTCCTGCGATGTCTGAGTATGTCCCACCTCACTCCACAAATATCGTGAGTCGAGCTCTTCGTCAAGATTTTTAGCAGATGAAATGCAATCCTTTTCACTATGTAGTTTATCCGTGGGTCCATAGACAAGCAATTATAGGTACATGAACATGCTTTTTCAAGAGTATTATAAGTCTAAATTCACGATCTTTCAGGTAAGGGAAAACAAAGTTGCCGCTGAAAACGCGAGTGTCATGAGCAATTCGAGCGCAGTCGGCAGAAGTCATTTCTCGTTCACACACGCACCATTGCATGAGAAGAGCGCTGGTGCCTATTCTGCAGTCGCTGGTTGCTTTATTCTTCAGGCTTCACCTTCATTTCCATTTCACAAAAAAAAAAAATATCATGCTGTGCATTCAAGTTTATCGCAAATGCTTTTTTTTTTTTTTTTTACAATCTCTTTGTCTCAACTTTGTCCATTTTCTGAAATCTATCAAGTCATACCACTTTAATTGGTTTTTTTCTCTCATCTTTCGTCCTCACTGGATCCTCTACTCCAATTTAGGCAAGAGGGAATACATTACTTCACTATGTGTACAACTGCAATACAGGTGGGCGCTGGCAGTTAACAGTCTGGTAAGTGACAACCAGGGGGGCTAGCACCTAACATATAACTCATATAGTTTGGTCCATCGAGGGGAAGGAAAAGGTACATAAATTGGGGGAGATTGATACACAAAATACACACAAATGTTTGCCCCCATTTCCAACCTCTATCTGAAGGCGGGGTGGGGGTAGCATTTCTCCAGCCCCACAGACTTCGATCCTTCATAGAGAGGGCGAGGAACGTACACTAATTCTAGGATCGGTGTACACAAATTACACAAATTGTAGACAAATTTTTGCCCCCATTTCCGAACCACTATCTCAACTTTGAGGGTGGGGGGCAGTACCTAAATCTTGTGTCGTCCACAGAGGGAAAGGGAAGGGTACACAAACTGAGAGAGGTGGATACACAAAATATACGAATAGTACACTAATTTTTGCCGCCATTTCTAGACCTCTTATCTCATCTTCGAGGGGGAGAGGGGCAGCACCTAACACGTTACCTATCTTGTGTCATCCATAGAGGGGAAGGGAAAGGTATACAAATTGGGGGCGATCGATATATAAAATACACAAATTGTACACAAATTATTGCCTCCATCTCCAGACCTCTATCTCACCTTCGGGGGAGGACAGCACCTAACATGTAACATGTAGCTCATATTGTATTGCTCCACAAAGGAGTTGGCGGGGTACACAAATTGGAGGAGATCGACACACAAATTACATAAATTGTACACAAATGTTTGCCCCCATTTCGAGACCTCTATCTCATCTTCGGGCGGGATGGGGGAGGGGTCAGCACCTAATAGGTTACCTATTTTGTGTCGTCCACAAACGGGAAGGGAAGGGTACGCAAATTGTGGAAGGTGGATAAACAACATACACAAATTCTACACAAATTGTTGCCTCCATCTCCAGACATCTATCTCACCTTGGAGGAGGGCAACACCTAACATTTAACATGTAACTCATAATGTATAGTCCATAGAAAGGTTGGCGGGGTATACAAATTGGGGGAGATCGATAGACAAATTACACAAATTGTACACTAATTTTTGCCGCCATTTCCGGACCTCTATCTCATCTTTGGGGGGGGGGAGCTGCACCTAACAAGTTAACTACCTTGTGTCGTCCACAGCGGGGAGGGGAAGGGTACACAAATTGAGAAAGTGGATACACAAAATATACACACTGTACACAAATTTTAGCCCCCATTTCCGGACCTCTATCTGAACGTGGAGAGTGAGGGCAGCACCTATCAGTTTACCTATCTTATGTCGTCCGCAGAGGGGAAGAGAAGGGTACACAAATTGAGGAAGGTGGATACACAACATACACAAATTGTTGCCCCCATCTCCAGACATCTATCTCACCTTAGAGGAGGGCAGCATCTAACATGTAACATGTCATTCATATTGTATGGTCTATAGAGGGGTTGGCGGCGTACACAAATTGGGAGAGATCGATAGACAAATTACACAAATTGTATACTAATTTTTGCCCCTATTCTCAGACCTCTATCCGAAGTTAGGGGGCTGGCATTTTTCTATCTCCCCTAAATTTTAATCGTTCCTAGGGAGGGTGGAGAATGCACCCAAATTCTAGGACTAGTGTACACAAATTATACAAATTGTACACAAATTTTTGCCCTTATTTACTTTTTCAAAATTCACTTGGGGGGGGGGGGGGCTAGTTAAATGGACCTGTTTCCGGAGCCGGGGATGCGGTGTCACAGGGGCCACTTTGGCATGCGGGCATCGCCATACGTCCCACTAAACCAGTTCATGATTTTGGTTTATTTTGACCCCTTTCAGTTATTGGCCGGGTGTTGTTGGAAGAGGGTCACAAACACATATACTGTTATTAAAATAAGACCCATATGCACTACAGTGACAGCGACAAATACCCCTCCCCAAGGGGTCTGGTTGGCCGAGTGGATAGCGCGTTATTCTCGGAATCCGGAGGTCCCGGGTTCAAGCCCACGCAGCAACTCGCCAGATTTCGACCTAGGCCGGGTTTTCGACCAGAAGAGAAGAGGGCTGAGACAGCCCTAACAGCCTCTCCAACGTCTCTGAAGTAATGCTTGGAAGGGCGGATTCAAGGGCTCGGGTTGAGAGCAAATTTTGAAGAAAAAAAGACCCACCCCCATTTAAAAATAAGAAACAGTGAAATAACGTATAGCTAGGGGAGAAAGTGGATTCATACTAGTCAGGCTCCTTTACAACGACCTGCTATAACATTGGCTCTGTGCGCTACACCCGGGAAAATGAAAAATCGGCATCCCTATCACAGACGATGCCCTTTTCGAGAGGTCAGCGACGCTCGTTCCAATTTCGAACGTACTCGGACCGAGACCTGAGTAGCCTTCATAGTTCGTACTCGGACCGGACCGGACACCGAGAAAGACTAATGAACGATGACCGTGCTATGTGGCTATAATACCTGGGCACAGTCTTGAGAGCCAGGTAGCCGATACCGCGATCAGCCTAAGAGGGGGCGAAATCGTACCGGTAACCATGCGTGTAACTTCTAGTAGGGGAGAGTCGCGACCGTGCCCGTACTCGTACTCGTCCGCATACGTCCCCCGCGTCCCCGTTCCCTACTTTACACGCGTGCTTACGATCCGACACGGCGAGCGAATACGACGCTGCAATTTGTTTTAAAAACAGCTCGTAATGAATTTTTTCCTTCAGTGCCGAGCTATTCGCAAACCAGATCATGTGCCACGTGCTAGCGACCGCATAAATTCGTCTGAACATTTCCGCGATTTACGTGCCGACGTACCGATTATTTAATTATTTCGTTCGGCCTTTCCTCGCTCTCATTTTTTTCTATATATTTTTTTTCTCTAATAATTTTCGGATAATCGAACGCTCGTTTCTCGCTCTCGAGATGGCCGCCACCATGCCCGTTCTGAATACTTCCAATTTCGGCGCCACCAAAATACACAATGGCTTTTACAAGGGTGTCACGGAAATGGTAAGCCGATCATGTGTACTTAAACGATTGTATGTATTTATTCCCGTGAGCACGCGTATCGACGTACCGAGTACAGGTCAGGGGTACTTCATGCTTGCGTACGTAAGAAATTGAGGACCCCCGTCTTTGATACGATTAAACGCCGAAATTTGAGATTGTAAAGTCTGACGGGTGCACGCTGCGGAACTCGGTAACCGGGTTATTTATGGGCTAAATGCGTGCTGCTATGTTGATATTGTCGATATGGAAGTCTGCACAAAATATACTTTCTATAAATACATATAATAGTTCTACGGGGGTCTGCACGGTCTGGCGAAACAGACCGATGAATATCACGAAATTCGAATCGAGAACACACTTCGGAGACGAACGAGCAGGGTAGAGTGGAAAGGGAAAATTTTTTTCCTTCGAAATTACTCGGGGGTAGGGCCGTGTTGTATTTTTATGTGGAAAGAACGAGGGCAAAAATTCATCTAAATAAAAGTTACGAGCTAAAATTAGTTTAAAATTGAAATTCATCGATGAAAAACCTAAGGGGTATTTTATTTGCTCTTGATGGATTCATTTCTCCAAAGAAATCACCCGGATAGGCTCCCACAAAGTAGCATAACATTCAAACAATGTTTCAAACAGATCTAGTAACACGTGCTACATTCCCCCTCCCTTTTTCATATAATAATTCTAACTGATCAATGCTATTCGCTCTTAAATCTTCAAAAGTTCATATTCACGAATTGAGAAAAATATAAGAATAATAGGGGGACCTGCTACATCACCCCTCCCTTTTTCATTTGATAATTATTCTAACAGATCAATGCTATTCGCCCCTAAATCTTCAAAAGTTCATATTCACGAATTGAGAAAAATATAAGAATAATAGCGGGCGCGCTGCATTACTCCTTCCTTTTTCATTTGATAACTCTAACAGATTATTCGCCCCTAAATTTTCAAAAGTTCATACTCACGAATTGAGAAAAATATATGAATAATAGGGGGAGGGGGTCTAAAGTACAACAGTCTTCGAAACGTTTTGCTCCTTTTATGCCTCTTGGTCCAAAATACTACAATAATCGAAATCTTTTGCTACTTGCTAAATTTGTGCCTGTTAGTCTAAATACCCACCAGCCAACTTTTTTCCGAAATCTAACAATTCTGAGAGGTCCCATCGGGGGAGGGGTCAAGTTTAACACACGAATCCCCACGCGGAAAACTACAATTTTTGTTTTCCAAATTCTTAATAATCGAATTCGGTCAGAAAATTCTATCCGTCCTGTTGATGCGCGAAGTGAATAGTTATCAAAAATGAAATAAAAAACATTGATTTCTGTGGTCAATTACCTCTACTTTATTTCGCCTAAAAAGCAAAATTTTCGGCACATTGTCCATTAAAACCCCCCAGAAAGCGTTTAAAAACACGAAAACGACAGCTACTTGATTTTTCAATACACTAAACCTATTTCTGAAGTTAATTAGGGTCTGACCCATACCCCGACAGCTCCACCGAGGGGGCAAGATTTTAGATTCACGGAATCGGGTGGAACGAAGAAATTTTTCGAATTCGGAAGCAGTGGTGGAGCCAAGATTTTCCCAGAGGAAGGGGACAAAGTAAGATTTTCAAGGGAGAAAAAGTCGAAAATTGGGGTAATTTTTAAGAATCGCCGATATTACAGAACTATTTTATAAAAATGAACAGAGGCGTATCCAGACTTCAATTTCGGGGGGGGGGGGTTAAAAATGTCTTCAAAAAATTATAATGTCAATATTTTCACACATTGTGCCATATACTCTATCAAAATTTTCAATTTACCTGAATTTTTTGGGGTGAGGGGGTTACGACCCAAACTCCCCCCCTCCCGGATACGCCACTAAAACTGAAGATAAAATTACTGTTCGAGCGAAATTTTTTTGAGAAAACGTGTTTTAAAGCGGAAAATTGCTCATTTTTGCATATTTTACATTCAATTTCAGGTTTCTTTAAGGCCCGGATTCAAAAGCAGTAATATAGGGGTCCCACAAAATTTCTGAACGTTTTGGGGCAGGGGCAGCCCATACAAACAATTTTTTGATTACTTCGATTTGAAAATCTCTTCGGGTAACTGTTCTCTTATAAATCATCAAAAAAATTCTATATTATTTCATTTTCCATTGTAATTTTTTATTTTTAAGTCGAAGTATAACAAACAGCAAAAGATACAAGTGAGCACCTATAAAATATGTAAAAACTGTATTCCTAATGTAGAAAATTTGTTTATTTATTATTAATAAATAAAGCGGTGATAAATGTACGAAGAAATGTAAGTTTACACGTGCACTGGTCAGGGAATCGTGCAGAAAATTAAATTTTAATTTTGAAAACTTTTTCCTTGATTTTTGGAGAGCAGTCAGCAATTACATTTTCAAAATTGAACTGACGAAAGATATTTCATTCTAGACTTAGTCAGGATAAATTTACTAGCCATCCTTCGGCATACTTGTACGCAGTCTGTTTTTAATCAGTTTTAATTCTGAAAAGGAACGTTCGCCACTGACATTAAAGACCGTTAGGGATAAAAAGATTCTAAGTATAATTTCTACGTTCGGGAACACGTTTTTCAAATTATTTTGTGAAATTACTTTACATACATAGGACATTTCTATGGACTCTTCATTTTCTTTTTCATATTTCTTGATGAACTCGGCCAACTGAAGCAACTCATTCAGCAAGCCTTCATCCATATCTTCTGGATAAGAATTCACCAACTTTCTTCCTTTTTTTCGCAAAGTGTCTGGCTCGCAAGAAATGAGTTCGGATAAAAAATCAAATTGCTTGAACGAGACAGAAAAACTAAACCGCTTCGGTACGTCTTTATGGAACACAGTAGAAAAAAATGTGGAGGCCCGGGTCCCCGGGATCCCAGGGCTCCCTAAATCCGGGCCTGGTGCCTTAGGAGGGGCATTCGCTCCCTTTGCCCCCCCCTCCCATTGGCTACGCCACTGTTCCGAAGTCGAATAGAGCTCGAAAGTTACATCTTAGTATAGAAGTAAAAGTGCAAAATTTAGTTGAAAAATATTAAAATTTGTCTGAGTGGAATTTCAAACGGAACTTTACATGTACATAACATTGTAGTTCGATTATTACATAGTTCTTTTCATCTAAGTATTTAAAGATGAGCAGAACGATCTGTACTTACATCTTGATGGAGGGGGAGGGGGTCTTCACTCGCTAAATTGTTTCTGATGTAATTCTAACGGTAATCCTAACCCCAATGTTGTCACAGGATGCTACGACCTGCTAAAATTGGCAAAGTAACATATAACAGCGTCAATCACATAATTCCTTTTTTGGGGGAGGGGGCCACTGATTTCATTTTTGATGCTTTTTCGAGCGTAACCCCTGCGTCCGTAGGACCACAGGGGGTCTTGACCTAAACATTAGAGTAGAACGAAAATGGCCAAAAGATTTTGAATTTTTCTAATTCATAAAAATAATATTTAAATCGAAATCCCTTGTGGTATAACAGGAGCAATTTTAATACGTCGCAACCCCCTGTGGCAACATTAGAGTACGGGCTACAAACAAAATAACATCAACAAGGAATCCCTCAAGGTATAAATAAATCCAGCTTTGCTCATTAAGTATGTACTTAGTTGAAAATACAGGGTATCTAACAAATTTGAAAATTAAAAATATTGGACTCTTCAAAAATTAAGTCTGCAGGACACATAGTAATCGAAGTGAGTTTTCGAAAACCAGAAACGAAATTTGACTTTCAATTTGGGGGGGGGGGTGGAGAAGAAAAATTTGCCGATTTTTTAATAAATAAGAAAATAATAAAAATAATAAACGAACAAACATTTATAAAAAATGAAAAATTCAAATGAACAGTTTCAAAATTTGCCGACTGCCAAATTATTGGGGGGAGGGGGTCCTCCTAAATTTTCGGCCCTGTCAACAACACTACATTATTATTATTATTCCTCATGTTTCAATTTTCATTGGACCTATATTAAAATGATTGGACTTTTATTGGACTTACTGGCCCGGTAGACATCCTGAAATAATTATATGCAGTGTTTAATACTTGGACCATGGAAGCGACTCAGGAAGACATTAGAAGATTCAAACAGAAGACTTACTTAAAGAAAATTGAAAAGATTTGAGACCAGCAGTCTTTCGTTCTGAATGAAAACCATATTTTTTCAGTCTTTGCTGGTCCATCAAAATTTAGAATGAATTTCAGGGCCAACTTCTTTTTGTTTGGAAGTTAGTCAAAAGTTGGAATTACGTTCATGGAAGATTTGATTGCTACATCAAAATTTGATAATAATCTACATAATAATATATCCTCTTAAAATAGGTCCATTTCTTTTAGTTATGATTTCATAACTTTCTTCAGGGAACTGGGGTCAGAGCTGGCGCGCCCCATTTGGGAAACTTCGACTCTCAGTCGGAAAACTATATGAAATTGATGATTTTTTTGCGCATGCAATACAAAATTTTGAGAGATTTTCCAAAATTTCGGAAAAATTGGGAAATTTTGGGACCTGGTTGTTAAAATGAACAAGACGAAGAGCTTTTCGTATTATTTATTCTTGTCAACTGAAACTGGTAAAATTTTAGTACGGATTTTTCGTGTCTACACCCCTCCCCCCGATGTGTTTTTCGCCCAGCTCTCACTGGGTCAGTTCATACCGGCACTGAACTCATCCCCTTCTTTACCTAATTCCTACACATTCCTGTCACTGATGTTATATTTATTGACTCTCAATTAGTGCTCGTAACATTGAAAACTGGAGGGCTCACGCTATCTGTTCCAGAATGTAGGTTCAACACCTCCCTGACATGTTAAAATGTTTTAAATCGTGACATAGGGATAAAAAGATATTTCTATAAAGACATTTTATAAAATTAAGATTACACAGATGCGGATCAAAGCTCCTATCATTCATGGACTCGCCACCCGGTAGCCTCCTCAGAACTCCAAGGGTGCGATTCTAGATTATTTTTAATTAGAGACGAGCATCTAAAAGTGACAAAAGCGACCTTCGACTTCCATTACCATTATGGGGCATAAATTCGACCGAAAATCGACTCACCAGTTTTGCAACCACTTAAAGCATTTCTCGACTCATTAGAAGTTTTAAGAGACGTGAAATATTTTACATTCCATGGAACAGAAAATATTATCAATATTTCATGCTCGTCTACTCGTATAGGAAAAACGAGAATTGCAAAATGTTTAAAACAGTTTTCTGTATACGATAACTTAGCAAGTGTCTGTACTTTACGGTCGCTGGTAAGACTGTACTTCGAATAGTTCGGTCATAAGGCCAGGCTTATTCATTAACCACAGATAATTCGCAAGATCAATAAATCGTAATTTCGACTTTTACTGTTGACAGTTTCGAGAATTCAGCTTGAAAATTAATTTTCTCAGTTTTACAGCGAGCGCGGATAGACGGGGCGAGCAAAGAGAACAATCGTACCTCTTAGCGGGAAAAACCTGCGTTCAAAATAGTTGAACAGATGGATAATCCAATAAATTAAAAGAATTAATTCCACTAGTAAAGTTACTTTTCTGTAGACAAAACTCAGCCGACACCTCTTCCATTGAGATCAAAAACATACGGGAGTTTACCTACAAGAAATCTGAATTAATTACAAGGGCAGATCTCATCTCAAGATCTAGCCAATAGCCAGACAGAAGAACACCAAATGAAACCGAGTGACAACTAATCAGCTCCCAAAACTGACAACTGGATAGGCAGACAGAAAGAAAACACGACAGATCATCGAGCTCCCAAGACTGGCAACCGGACAAGCAGACAAATCATCGAGTAGACAGGCAATCATTTTTTAATTTCTGTCATATCATTCGGTCACTTTTCTCCTTTTTGTTGCACATCCATGGATTCATAGGAAAAGCGAAATGGACGAATTTTTCGAGGAAGTGACTAAGAAATGAGCCTCAAAATTAAGTAAGAGAAGAATGAAAAGAGGAAGAAATGAATAAAAAAATAAATAAAAAACCGAGTGCAGAAAAAAATGTTTAGGCGTTTTTCAATAACTAGCCCCAGAGCGCAGCGTGCCTACCGGAGTATTTTACGTCGAGATATGAAAAGTTATATACACGTGCCAGAGGCCTGCTTGGACCCCGCCGATTCCAAGGACTTTAAAAATTAAAACGGCAGCATCCACTTACCTAAAAGAGTATTCAATGAGTCAGGAAAAGGCTTTTAAGGAATCTTCAGTTAGTCTGAAAAAAGATCCGCCTTCAACAGTCCCGGAAAAGTCTTACACAGTCTTAAACAAGTTTCGAAGAGTTTTCTATCATGTCAAGTAAGATCTTAAACAAGTCACAGATAGTTTCAGCAAGTCTCCAACAAGCACGGAAAACTTATACCAAAACGAGTCTTGAAAAGTCTGAAAGGGTAAATGTATCTTAAGGAAGTTTCTTATAAATGTTGGTCACGTCCTGAAAAGACGTAGTCAAGCCTCTAAAGTCTTCAAGAGTCGTAAGCCAATTTGAAAGAGTTTTAAACGAGTCTTGAACAGCCTTAAACAAATTTGGATACGCTTGCAAAGTTGTAAACTAGTTCGGATGCAGATGGACCAGCCGGAGTTGTACAAAAATTTGAGAGAATCTGTAACAGTTTTCCATGAGTCTGAGGATTCTTGAAATGTCCTGATAATTTTGAAGAGTCTTATGGTAGGTGGAACAGCTACAATACGTCTCAAATAAATCACGAACGTCTAACGAGTCCTACACAAGAGCCTTGAAGATTCTTAAGAAAATCTAGAATAGTCATTCACTGGCGAATCTTAGCTAATTTTACACAAGTATATACAGTAGCGGACCAACTGAGAAGGGGTCAAGTCTACCCACCTCCCTCAGATCTTAAGAACCTAAAATTTTATACGTACAACTTCGTAACGACTTTCCCCTCTTTCTTTATCTCTTTCTTCCTTTTTTGGAGGAAGGCTTTCACCACGAAGTTTTACCAAAAAACCAAAAAATTGTAAGAATTATAAAAGCCGTTTTTCTTTTTTCTTTACTTGCTTACGCGATTAATTTTGACGTTTCCCCTTCTGCCTCCCTTTCACCCTATATTAAAATCCTGATTCTACCACAGAGCATGGAATAAGGTTGAAGAACCTCACCCAGTCTGTGAGAGTCTCGCAATCTAATACGAGACTTGAGCAGTCTTGAACGAGTGTAGGAGGGCAGCAGAGAGTCTTCAATGACCAATGAAGAGTCTTAGCATTTTGAACATTTGAACAGGCATGGAAAATATCTTGAAAACATCTTGGTTGAGTCACGCAGTGTCTCAAGTCTGACAGAGTCATAAAGAGTCGTAAACGAATCTTGAGCAGTCTTAGCACAGGTCTCTTCAACTCTCCGACCATTGATGCGATACTCGAAAGGGTAATTTCCGGGGCCGGGGGTGCGGTGTCTCAGGGGCCACTTTGGCATGCGTGCATCGCCATACGTCTCACCACATCGGGTCTCTTAAAACAAGTCTGACAGAGTCTTGACAATCTCAAACGAAAAAAGGAGTCTTAGCTGGAGGGGTCTTTCCCTTCCGTGAGAAAAATTGAGCGGTATGCGAGGAACATTAGAAAATCTTCAAAACCTATTGCCCGTCAGTCGAGTCAGAATCCAGCAAGTTGGAAAAATTAGATGCATTTTTAGGAAGAATCTTAATTTATAACATCACTAGGAAAACATTCAAGACCAATTATTTAAAACCCTAAATATTTCTCGCAAATTTTCTTACCCAATTACCACCTTGAGCCACATACTCGAAGTAAAGGGACGTAAGCTATTTAATCTTTATGTAATCTTTATGTACCCGAAACTTCCTCTTTCAAAACTGCTTCCTGTAACCGCCAATGCTTACAGTGTTAGGCGGTTAAAATATCTACTCAAGGACAGTCCTAACATTTGAGACTCACGATTTGAAATTTCGACGAGAAGAGAGAGAGAGAGAGAAAATCGCGACCGCGGAGTATAAAATTTTATCAAATTCTCTCTGTTCCATCGTTATCAATATGTAAACAGGACACGCTTGCATTCTGTAGATAATTTGATACTCACCCTCCGGAAATTCAAGTCTGATTCACACAGAAAAACCAGTCGAGCTTGAAATTCATAGTGTTAACTTTGTTATCAATTTTCCACGCCACCATTACAGAACCATGCCTTTTTATTTCACGTGTAGGTACTTGACAGTCAGAATTTTATAACCAATAGAACCAAAAAGACATACGCAAAACTCAACAATATAGTAAATCAAAGGAAATTGTCATGTGAGCCGGAAAATATAAGAAGTTTACGACAGCTGTACTCACCTTTTTGTTATCTGCCTAAACAAAACGTAAACACTAATCGAATGCTAATGCATCAAAACGCGCCATAAAAAGATCAAGTCGAATAATATTTACTTTTCGACGATGAAGTACCTGTCGAGATACAGGTAGCAACAAGTAGTCACCGACTCAGGAGCATCATTCGATCAATAAAAAAAAGATATCGATGGAAAATGTGAATTTAAAAAGTAGAAAATAAGTTCGAATTATGCAAGTTCAGTCCCACTGGCTTACTATGTCCTCGTAATGCCTCACAGCTGACATGGAACCAGCCAAATCATAGGCTCACTAACAACCATCTTAGGAATCGGGAATATCTCGAATTTCAAAACAATTTCTAGGCTTTCGTGCATATTCCCCCCTCACCCATCTACTGGAAGCTCTCCAACAGATTGGAAAATTACACGAACGAATGAATTTTCGGAATTATCTCGATACGTGTGAACCCCCTACGAGCCTTTCCCGGTTAGCTATTCTCGGTTACGTTTAGTGGTACTCACTTGCACAGGAACATCTAACAGAGATACGAGATCCTGAAAAACAAAAACGTTCACCGGACCAAAGATTTAGATTTTTCAAACAGAAAACTGAAACGGAAATCCGAAGCAATGAAATGAACGATCCAAAGGTGAATTAGAGTGTCATCTACCTAGGTACCATAAAGGATCATCGCACCAGTTGCAAAAACGTCCTCACGTTTTCAATTTCGGCACCTACTAGAGGAGTGTGTGAGATTCGAATCATTCTTAAGATTCATGAAAAGACAGGCCTGACGAGAGACGGGCGTGTAGGGATATTGGCACCGGACCTAGCTTCCACAAAGGGGCCAGGGCGTACAAATAATGAACAAAAACCACAGAAAATGAAGCAAAAAAATCCTTCCTCGTATAAAGTGTAGTAAAAGAGCAACGTTTGTTTTACTTTCTATTCGCAAAAGAAATCGAGCAGTTATTTGCCCCGGGCCCAGATTCGGTCCTAACTACCCTGTAATCAGAACGTTCTGAGGAAAGACGTAAGTCTCCTCTTCTAAACATTTTCCAGAGTTGGGAACTTCAGTGGAGTCGATTCTCATTTCACAAAATCTGAGAGGTATTTACTTTTTATATTTTAATTTTTTAGCTTGTTGATTTCAAACATTTTCGTCAGCTGGCAAAATTATTTACTTAAATTTTTAGTTGACAAAATTAGGTTTTCTCCTACTCAAACTATCGCTTCAGTAAGTCCCTGTTCACGATTGCTGATTCGAATTATTCAAATTATTCATTTCAAAATTTTACGGACCTTTCCAAAGCCATCGATGTAAAGCGGGGTGATTAATTTTTTTTTAAATCTCCACCCTTACCACTGGATTCGCTAAATAGTTCATGGAATGAGTAATTAGCGAATCAATAATAATGTTTCAGATCGTGATTCATAGTTCGGATCAATTGAAAACGACAAACTTTAATGATTCATGATCCGGGTCGTAATTTTGGTAGCCATGCCCATTCTGTCGGCTACACCTTTCCGAGACGAATTATAATTATATTCACAGCTGATTTTTGAATCCACCGCTCCCCTTTCCTTCCTTCCTCTTCCCGCCACCGAGGTTTCCTGTATCAATATGAATGAGCTAACCGATGTCGGAATTTAATTCGAAAATCTTTGAAACCTATACACGGAGGATTGTACCAGTCACTTTTTATTGGAGAGAGGGCGGGGGTCTAAGGTTTTCTACTGAAAACGTCAGTTCTGCAGTACGGAAAGTTATGAAAAGTATATACAAAAAATAATAAAGAAAGATTTCCATAAGTGCAACCAGGAATTACTTCAGGGAGGAGCCGAGGAGGCGGATTTTATACGAAAAAGTAAAATACTTGACTAGTAATTTTTAGCTAAATTTTTTTTCAAATGCTCAGGGCTTTGCGGGGCTACAAGCCCAAGGCCCGCCCTGATTACGCCTATGAAGATTTCTCACTATTTAGATGTTTCTAACTAACAAGATTTATGGAAATGCTAACTACGCATCTATTTGGCCAACTGACGTTTTTCCTGGGGGGGGGGAGAGGCTCAGGTACATTCCTGCCTGCTGATAGATTCAATATTAAAAGTTTCTAGAGTCTTATTCAATCGCTTTCCACTATTACTTTCGACTTCTTCCATAATATGCTCCAACCCGCAGGTAAGAGTTTCGTCTCCCTCCAATAACACTCGACTTTCCTGGTGTCGAACCCTGCTTTGGTATTCTAACTGTTGATTGGAATATTTTCGCAAACGTTTGCATGCTTTTCTGTCAGCCTAACTTGCCTGGGTAGTAGTCTTTCTGACTGTCTGTTGTCATACTCGCGTCTCGGAATTTATTTTTTCCGATGGGAGAATCTGCAGCGATGATGGCGAAGGGGAAGCTCGGTATTTACCAAGAAAAACAGGAGATGCGATGAACAGACGGCTAGATGGCACACAGAAAGGTAGAGCGACAAAAATACAAGGAGACGGCAGGCGCGGATCCAGACAATCATTTTGGGGAGGGAAATTTTTTTGCTGCCCTCTCTTCCATAGATTTCTCCCTCCCCCACAGATTCTTCCCCTTTCTTCCAAAGATTTTTCAATTTTTTAGTTTTGGGTTGGGAAATTTCTCCTAGTCCTCCAGCCCCCCTCCCGGTGGATCCGCGCCTGGACGGGACAGTGAAATTTACAAAACAGACAGATAAGGAAATAGCATTAAATGTGAAGGAATGTTTTAATCCTCAAAGGAAGGAAAATGGCACATTTTCACTTTTAAATTTTGCCATTTTGACATCTCAGGATCCCAGATTTGCTAAATTCTTCGTGTTTTTGAAATCAGAAAGCACAGGGGATAATGTCCAACGATCCCAATATTCGTCCTGGGAGAAATGAGACCAAATTCGATAATTCTTTTTAGGAAAGCGGAATCCGTTCTGAGAGATAGTCACTCTCTTATGGCTTGGTCCCTCATACCTGAACAGGATATAAAGACTCAGAACACAGACATCCAGAGAAAACAGAGACGTACTATTCAATACAGCGATCGGAAAACTGGAAAGATCTTTGCTCCAATGTTCCAAATCTTGGCTCTCTGAAGCATTTTTTCCTAACGAGGAAAACAGGACTGTCTACAGGTCTTTTTGTCCGCATTTCTACCAGACCGCTTGATCATCTGTAACTGGTTATTGTTGTTGGAGGGGATAAATTTTTTAAATTACAAAAAATTACTGATTCCACTACCGGAAATATTGAAAATCAAATTTCGTCAATTCGTAATTTTCGAAAACGACAAGCAAAGAATACAAAAGTCCTCCCCTTGATGAACTGGATACGTCCCTTGTAGTATAAAAATATTCAACTACCTTTCTATGGGAGGTTCAGATACAGAGTACTCCCCCCCTCATCGATACAGTCAGAGGGGGGAGTATAAAAATACAGTATACCCTTCAAAAATGTTGGGTGGGTACAAAGTATTACTTGCACAGACCCCTATAAAAAATGAAAAAATTAGTAAGGCACCTTGAAAAATTTCAGAGATGAGATTGTTTGCTTGTTAACTCAACTTTGACAGATAAGAATTTTTTTTTTGCCTGTCCACTCGAATGTTGACAACCTCTTAAAAGAAAATCTTTCGATGCCACTGACTCTTTTCAATAGAGATGACGGAGAAAAGGCGAGGGCTAAATAAAAACAAAATCACCATGTGTGCTTTAAGAGAAAGTAATTTTGAGAGAATGAAAAGATAGGCGAGAGTCTTGAAACAACCATCACAGCACATGTTAGAAAACATAATGATTTATAGCAGGAAACTCGAGAAAAAAAAATTTCAACATCCATTCACTTCTCCAGTTCCTTGGAATACGATGACGCAACCTATCCCACACTTCTGGCTTCACTTTGCTCGTTTAGGTACCTGCTAACAAACCACTGATCCATTACTAGAAGCTAGTTAATCAGTGGTGTGGGGGTAGCAACATACTCAGTAGGATAGAGCGATTTTGTCCTCCAAGAAAAAATGAAGTTTCTCAAAATGGGGTAGGGTGATTTTCTTGTCTTTTGGTCAAAAAATAAAGGGTGTAAAAATGTTATTAAAAAAATTTGATATCTTCAATTTCCATAAACACCTTGAAATTTTATCAAAATTTACATAAGAGTTTCCCAACATATTTAATTTTTCTCAATCAAAATTTATTAAAAATATACGAAACACTAGGTACCGAAAATTACAATAAATCTTTTTTCGTTTCCAATTTTTGGACTTTTCTTTTTTTATGATCTATTGTACGTATAATAAACTCATAATCTCTCTCTTTTTCTTCACATACTTTTTTTGAATATTTTTTAAAGACCTGAATTTCAACCCTTACGGCTACATAAATTTATTTATTTTAATTTTCACCTTCCCATCCTGTGATCTGAGCTGAAGTATAAATTTGAAATAACATCCACTCCACTACAGTTTCCATTTCATTGATCAAAATATGATCTATTTCATTTTTTTTACTTTCCATCAAGTGACTTTCATGTCTATTTCTTGTTACCACTCTTTTTGAAATACGATCCAGCTATTTTTAAATTATATTTGTCAGCAAACCCTAACATCCTTTCCCCATTTTCGTTTGTTTCTCCTTTAGTATATTGACCAACATTTCTTCTATTTCTCCTATTTTCACCCACCTTGGCATTAAAGTCCCCCATTATCATTGTATAGTATTCTCATTCATTTTCATAAATTTGGCTCAGTTGGTCGTAAAACTTTTCGATTTCCACCACTGAAGAGTCTAGTGTAGGAGCATATTGGATTATCAAAAGTTTAGTTTCTTTATTTATTTCAAATTTCAATACTGCTATGCGTTCGCTTATACTCTTTATTTCCTATACATAAGGCACCCGCTGCTCCTTGATGTAGAAACCTACTCCCCTGTACCCTACTGTTGACCCAAAATAATAAAAGAGATTACCATTTCTCCTTTTGGATAAATTTTCTCCTTTCCTTTTTGTTTCTGATATCCCAATCATATCCCACTTTAGCCCCTCCAAAATGCATTTTCCAATTCCAAAAATCTTCCCTCGTTTACTAACCCCTAGCAATTAAAAAAAAAATTCTTATATTTTCTGTCTTCATCTTTGTTTTCCCAATTTTTTCTGTTTTGTGGTCTGGGTGACGGATATTTGTAGGCTGACATCCCCAAGGCACCCACTTCCCTGGTTGAGGCTCTATTCCTTTGGTGTTATTTCTCCCATCATATATGTTTTTGGTGCCAACGGGCAACGGCTATACTGTACATCAAATCAGCAAACACTCCTTACACCATGAAAAAAATTCCTTATTCCGTAACTTATAATTTCATCCCATCTGACAAAAGAACAAAATGAACTGGAAGGAGAGTAGGCCCCGTGAAAATTCCTCCAGGCCCTCTTTTTCTCTTTACAGGGCTGCGTTTGAAAAAGACGATAGGCAATAGTTCGTAACTTTCTGATTGTTGTCCAATTTCTCCTGCGGAAGTGTTTGCTCCAGTACTTGATCTACCCATTCTTTTAAGCAGATGTCTTAAAAGTAGTTCGTTAGTATGCAGTAAACAAATCATCCACTGAGAAGAAGTCTGAAGATTTTTAATTTCAACTAATGCTTCCCCCTTTTCCCCAGTATTAACTAGGTACAGCCGATTACACAAAATTTATCCGAGTTGAATTCGTTTTCTACAAAAAGTCTATCAAGGTATTCGCTATACCAAGAGCCGGCGTACCATTAGCGGGTGTTTTATGACCCATGTAAACAGACCCAGGTTCCTCTGTACTACGCTTATATGCTCTTCTGTAATTACTTCCATACATGTCATTTTACTTTTTTGAACTGACGTTCGCACAAAATAATTTTAGCCATTTCACCAGAATTTTTAATATAAGTTTGTAGTTAGTGTAAGAATAAGCGAATTCCAATAATGTATTAAAGTTTTATGGAGACTGAAGAAATTAATATTTTTGAAAAATATTTTGGCAGTGTTATTTTAATTCAAAAAGGCAGCAAAATTACCCTACCCGAACAAAAAATAGAATTTGTTCAAAAATCGCTCCGCCCTAATACTCAGACTCTGGATGTTTTTATTCTGTTTATTCGGTATAGGAATTCAGTAATCCGAAATGGACTTTTTTTTTTTTTTTTTTTTTTGGCTAGCACCTTATTTTTGGCCTGTCATACAACAAATGTAAACGTTGCATCCCTATCCTCAAGGTCATACGGGTCTGGCGAGGTCATGTGTACGAGTATCATGAACCACTATGGCAACAGAATATGGGTTTATATTTCCCTGTTCACATTACGAGGAAACGTGTATCAAAATTTCACCTCAAATGATTCCGTTTCTGTATTCCATATCGTATACATCCTACACACCTGGTCAACGTACACATTTCACTATATCGAGGATAAATTTATTATCATCGTAACGGTAAAAGGAATTTAACAAAATCGAATCAGATACGCGAGACAGACTCGTGTATTTGGTATGAACACGTCGTCGACATAGCAGTACATGTTCATGAAGACATGTACACGGAAGCATGTATGAATTTTATTGACTTTCAACGCCATATAAACATTATTTCCTCTCTTGATACTTCACATCTAATAGATATGATGCATGAGAGCTAGATTCATTAAACTCATTCTCTGATGATAACTGTCGCGCGAACCAGTTCAACTCGTCGTGAATTTTTGGTCACGCTATTGCAGAAATTTTCCTTCCGAATTTTAATTACCTAGGTTTATTTTCCGGCGCAATTCCTCGGCGGTATTAAAATATCAACTTATTTCTGCCATGGTACTGGTTGCTACATACACGCGCATTATAGTGCGGTACAGGTACAACCGCACGACATAAGGAAGTTGAAAACACTTCTACTTGATATTGTTTCCGGATTTAGCAAAACAATATTGCCAATTGCTTTTCCCCATTCGGTGACACAGGATTAAAGGAACTTCGGTGACGGATAAATGAGCTAGCGGCAAACTGCGAATGTATGACGATTGAAATAAATTAGGAAGTTGGGTCAGTTACGCGTCATTGAGAAATTAGAGTAGGTCATGCATGGGTAATGATTTGTTTTGGAAATTGTACGCGTCGCCAGAATGTTGAGGAAAAGTAATACAACTCGCGGAACAAATAGGCAATTTGCAACATCTCCCGAGGCCATTCAAAGGCTCCTAACATAGTAGTTCTCTTTTGCACATACAATAGGTCTTTCACATATTATGTCTGCATAATAACAGCGCATAATCACAAGGCACTTGGCGACTAATTCGAAATTTCACAATGTGCTACAGTCGTTTTCGAAGTGACCTTCCAATTTGATCGCACCAGTCCTTCAGACATGTGCTTTCTGTAAGTCCCAGACATATGTCTATATCATGACAGCACTTATACAGTGTGTCTGATGATTTCCTTAACTCGATTCATAAATGAAGTACCTACAATAGAAGATAAAGCTTTCAACATAATCCCCTCTTCAGCGGTGTACACAGAAAAAATATTTGGGGTGTCTGAAAATCTTCAGTAGGGTTAGTTACACAGTCCATTTTTATAATAATGCTTTTCCTTTTTTTATAACTCAATATAATTCTAAGTCAATTACAGTGTCCAAGTCATTTTATTTCACGAATTCTCATTTTTTAAGCATTTTTTAGACAATTTTGGAGGGTGTTTAACGATCCACAACACTTCCTGCGTATGCCCCAGCCCCTCTTCTAAGTACATACCTATTGGTGCAGTTGTAGAGCGACTTGAAACTTTTCTGGAACTCCTGATCAGTGATGCCCCTTAGATACTAGGTGCAAGCCGTTTGGATATACGTTGTTACATCTCGAGGAAAATGTCCTTTCAAATGCAATTTGAGCTTAGGCAGGAGGAAAAAGTCTGATAGAGCCAGATCAGGCGAATGTGGAGGGAACTCACAAAAAATGTAGCATGTAGCAACATGTGTTCGGTAGGTACTGAGCATCAAAGAGGAAGTTAGGGAACTCATCAGACACACCGAGTACTTTGTTATTTGGCGACCAAGTCGAAATTTCAAAATGTACTACATGGTCGTTTTCAAAATGGATTCCCCAATGTAATGGCATCAGTCTTAAAAAAACAAATATCTTCTGTGAGTTTTACACATATTACGTCTATAGCATTCATACCACGCTTATTTGGCGGCCAGGTCGAAATTTGAAAAAGTACCAAAGTCGTTTTCAAAACGAACCTCTGAACTTTGATTGCACAAGTCCTTCGAACATGTGCTTTTTCGCTATTTGCGACCAAGTTGAAATTTCAAGATTTACTACATGGCCGTTTTCAAAATGAGTACCTCAAATTACTCGCATCAGTTCTCACCACGTCCTATACACACCGCCAATATAACGAATACCCATCAGTTGTCATCTCTTTTCTCGATATTGGAAATGTTAGCCCAAATACATCTTCAACACACGACTCAGCGACTTTTCGACATCAGTACGTGTTGCAGGCCCACGTTGCCGTACCACGACAGCGCCACTCCGACATACTATAGACATGACAGGAGACAAAAAGATAAATGAAATCTCAGAGTTGTACAAATATTGACGCAGATAAAAACGATAATATGCATTCGAACTTACACAAACAACTTTCGGGTATTTTTTTTTTTTTTCCAACGACACCGGATTAAAACACAACAGCGAACGCCGCCGCACCCTCGCAATCGTTTTCCACGATTCAATATTTAAATTTTCCAAGATAATACTCTCAGAGATCACCTGCAGGTTGAACAACCGCACGTTTTGTAATTTTTCAGCCTGATCTAATGGCGCAAAAACTTCAGCAACTATTCTACGACTTCCGGAGATTTTACGACTAATCGTGATGCGTGACCGTACAGAAACTATAAACCTGAAGATGATGTCTTACACCGATGCCTTATACTTTTTGTTTTTCTTCCAACAGGTCGGGGAGTACAGTAGACATATCATGGACGAAATACCGAAGACCCCCTATAAGATCGTTCCGCTTACAGAGAAAGACACAGACAAGGTGATTCATTTCTTGCGGAAATTCTTCTTTCGCGATGAACCGCTCAACGTAGCCATCGGTATATTGGACGAACCTAACACCACGTGCCCCGAGTTGGAGGAATACTGCACGAGCTGCATTTCAGATGGTAAGGAAAAGTTGGTTGGTGATTTTAAATCAGAAAATAATACCAAATACATTTCATACATAAATGGCCAAGGTAATTCTTCAGGAGCTGTATACCCTAAAGTATTGCAACAAGTGTCTGGGTAGAGGGTATAAAAGATGGGAAAGAAGAGCTTCATTGATTAAAGTTATAATTAGAGCAGAATACGTACCTAGGTTCACGATACCAGATGCGTTCAAGAAAGACGAACTATTCATTCATATTTCTGCGCTTTCTGTGCTTGAGAAGCCTCGTTTCCGCAACTAGAATACTGTAAGAAAAAAAAGAAAACGTTACGTTGATTATTTTCCGTGAAACAAACACGGCTGCTTCTATTAGAAGTAACCAAGGGTTATGTGAATCATCCTTTACAATTTTATCACACCCATATACACAAATACCCGACCAGGAACGAAAGGAGGACTCATGGAAGGCAAACAACCTAACAAGTACCAAAATATAATACATACTAAAAATTCTTTCCTCCAGTAATTTCTTTTGAGAGACGGATGAGATGGGGAAAAGAGCCAAATCGCCTAAGCTTCTTTTCTATTTGTGCCTACATGATCCCATCACTTTTGAAAAATCCAACATGTCATGAATTCAAGATTATAACAATGGAAAACAGTACCCGGCTATACAGGAGGAATAGCAACAGACACAGAGACTAAGATAAGGAAGTGTTTCTAGTCGGGCTCAAGCCCCAGAATAGTCGCTTTTCTAAAGGAGGAAAAGGGGATTTAACTTCTCTAGAATGACTTCAAGAGGTTTCAAGGGCCCAATTCGCAACAATCGCGACATATGGCATGGGATTTGCGTGTGTCAGAGAGACATTCTTGCTTCCATATTTGGCCAAATGAAGAGCCGACACTTGCTAAAAAAAAAAAGTTAGGGCATTAGCTGATAGAAAAAAAAAAAAGAAAAAAAGAAAAAAAAAGTACTACAAGATGGTTATGATGAGCAAATATGAGGAACAAGGTGTTTGTTGTAACCTTACTGCAGCCAGTCGATTTCGAGGATTAGCTGAGGCACTCTTCTTCTTGGCTACTCAGCCCCCTTGTAAGAGGCAATCACTTTTCTCCACTAGTCCCTGTCGTTGACCAGGACTTGCCACGAGTTTGAGATTCCGATATTTTTGAGCAGAGCATTCATCTGGTCCTTATACTTGCGCTTCTGGCCCTCCGGAGCTCTTTTGCCGACACGTAGTTCCCATACAGACCCACCTTGGGAAACTCAGTCCTCTGCATCCTGCATACATGTCTAAACCATCTTAATTGGCTTTTTTTGATAAGGACTTCCACTGGCAGCGCCTGAGCTCACCTCAAGACTTCTTTGTATGTGATGAAGTCGTCCCAACGTATCCTCAGAATTTTCCTGAGCTGCCTTTGGTGGAACCTTTCCAGCTGCTTAACCTGTTGGTGATATAGCGTCCAGGACTCACACCCATATAGCAAAGTAGGCAACACCGCATATACACTGATTTTGGTAGCTGGCGCGATATCGCGAGTGTTGAGTACTCTATTCTTAAGCTTGTAACTGACATTGAACGCAGCTTGAATTCTATGCTGAATTTCAACTCCTAGATCCAGGCTGTCTGCTACTATGCTGCCAAGGTAACAGAAGTCATTGATTCCTTCTAGGGCCTCCTGATTTATATTAAACTGATGAAGGATCTCTGCAACTTCCAGTACTTCGGTCTTTCCCTCATTTACCTTCAAGCCAAGACTAGTGTAAGCCTCATTGAAACAGTTTAGGGTATCCTAGAGAGCCTCAGAAGATGTAGCCACTAAGACACAGGCATCAGCATATTGAAGCTCAAAGATATAAGTCCTGCGGCACTTAGTTTTAACTCTGAGTCGGCGCAGATCGAACAGATTGCTATCCACGCGATGTGATATGCAAAGACTCCTAAACTGCAACAGCATTTGTAAACGCAGGGAACAGCGTTGGTGCCAGCACGCAGCCTTGCTTCACACCACAGCAGGCAACGAAGGAAGCACTAGGCCCACCAACAAGCATGACGTGAGCAACATTTTGAGTGTGAAGACCAAACTTCTGAATGACTTTCCATAACATTTATCTATCCACTGTGTCGAACGCTTGTTCCAAGTCCACAAAGGAGATAAAAAGTTCCACATGTTGTTCCCTGGCTTTTTCCATAAGCTGACAAAGAGTAAATATCATGTCTGAGGTGCCTCTATTTTGTTGGAGCTAGCCCGGGAGACTGGAGTTACTCGCCCTTATGACTTGTACCAGCCGATTATTGATATTACTTTCACCAACAACTTGTCTGTAGTGGACAAAAGGGAGATACCTCTGTAGTTTCCACAGTCATGCACATCGCCTTTCCTTTTATAGTCAGGTGGTACTTCTGCGTTCGTCCAGATGTTTGTCATTAACTGGTGAAGTCTAACGTGTAGTTCCAGCCGTGAGCAGCTCTGCGGGGATTCCATTGGATGTTCGTTGTAAAATCATATTATACTGAGAATCAAAACTGACTTTGATACTCAGCGTATATATCACATATATTATTTTACAAAGAATATACTTTCCTCCAGATTTTCTCGTAATGGCTATCTTGTAGGAGCTGTTGTTTTTTCTCTATCAGCTAGCGCCCTAACACCCTAACCTTGTTCAATCCAGCGCAGGCGCAGTATGGTATGTTTTTGTTCTAAAGAGCATTCCATAACTAAACTTTTCTTCACATTTCTTGTCGACTTCAGAACAATTTTCACGACGCAACTGTCAAGTGAGAATCAAGTGACACTTGTCAAATGTTCCCTTCAATTTGAGCGACTGCAACCATTCTTTCACAGTCGATTTCACAGCAGTCGGATTTCCCACAAGCGCTAGATACGTAGTTCGTACCACACATTCACGGCGCAGCAAGAGATATGTATTTCTGCACCCGCGTACAGTGTTTTGCCTATCCGCACACTTGAAGTAAAATGGCAAGTGCTGGTTTTCATTCTAACCTCTTCAAATGTAAAAATGTAACAGGCGCTGATGAGAAATTTTTCTGACTGACTGAGATTATTGATGCATTGCTACATTGCTAGCAGCGCTACTTTTCCCAAGCCGGCGGTAAACATTGTAGATTAGGAGGCTTAAGCATTCCCCCTCCCCGGCATCCTAACTCCGCCACTGTATATACAAGTACTTATTTCTGATAAAGTAAATATAAAACGTAATAACATACTTCACAAACTCCATTGCTTCCTTTCCTCAAGATCATCTGGATACAGATCAGCTAATTTCTTCTTAAATCCAAAATGATTTATGGTTAAGCGTGTTGATATCTGCCAATTTATTTTCAACGTATGAAACACATATGTTATACTTTCATTTCATACAAGTTTTTTCTGTTTTAGGATTGTCTATAGCAGCAGTTTCACCATCCGGTTATTTGCTAGGCATCTGCTTGAACGCCGTCATGACCAGAAGAGAAGAGGAAACTGAAAACTCTACAGACACCATAAACGCTTGCAAGAATCCTAAATTCAAAGAAATCCTGCGGCTTTTGACAACACTAAAAAAACATTCTAATGTTTTCGGCCGTTTCCCTGACATCGAGAAAATATTAGATATAGTGATACTATCAGTGGACGAAAGTTGTAGAGGTCAAGGAATTTGTAAAGCGCTTGTGCAGCGAACAAGGTAATGAGTTACATAATATGGATTCATGTGTGCCATATACATATGCATTATGTACATAAT
Source organism: Acanthococcus lagerstroemiae (assembly GCA_031841125.1). Lineage (NCBI taxonomy): Eukaryota > Metazoa > Arthropoda > Insecta > Hemiptera > Eriococcidae > Acanthococcus > Acanthococcus lagerstroemiae. Next base: position 26,719,597 of record CM063113.1, on the reverse strand, counting down.
ACTTACACCTCTGCGCGGATACCCATACAGAAAGCGTTTAGTTACATAAACACCTATACCGACTGCTGATTTTTGTACATTTAAATATCGGAAAGAAATTTCTTGTTACAAACTTCAGAATGCAATAGCAGAGGTTATTCAATAGTCAGGTTGTCTACCTGTTCATAGGTGTTCAAGTACACGAGTCAAATTGGTTATACAACAAAATATTCAGCATGCCTGAACGCTATATATGTATCTGTCTGAGTACTGTTCTTAAAACACAAACGTTGACACACAAAATTTGTCGCTTTTTTTGACACAGTATTGTGGTCAAATTTGATGTATAATTCGATACTAAAATCAAGTTACCAGCAACAACTTTTGGATCAAATGTTATATCGACTTTGATATAAAATTCTACTCAAAAGTCGCTGTCAGCCTGGTCACTTGACTTAATGAAATTCTATATGAAAGTCAACCAAAAGGTTCAATAATTGAAAAAACAAAGATTCTGAATTTTAACAGACGCAAGTCTTTTTTTGTATCGACTGTGTTTTAAGGTAGACCTCGGATCAACACATTAAAGAAGTTGATTACCAACAATGGGATAATGGTGAAGTACTAACAACATTCAATCAGAAACGACTTTGTGATTATCACAAAGTTATTTAGAAACGGGGTGTCGGGTCAGAGTCAAAAAACGGTTTTGCCCCGGTCATTTTTTTCAAAGCCTGAAACCCAAGTAGGAGCTAGCTGGAGTTAGCTCTAGCCTTAAGCCCATTGCTGGAGCTTTGAGTGGAGTTCAGGGTCACTAGTTTGAAGCTGAAGCCGTGGAGCCAGTTTCAACCCATTTAGGGTACTTTTTTCTCGGCTCTGACACCCTACATCAACCGAGATAAAAATCAATATCAATCCGAGATTTATTTTAAGATGAGGTTTCAATAGGGCACTGACAAAAGAACATTATTCGATAACTTAGGGATTAAAATATTCATCTCACATCACTACAGAAATTAATTTGAAGAGGTAGAAACAGATACTAAACATGGAAGGTATATCAACCATTACACGCTCATGCATACTGGCGGGTAGGTCAAATTTATTCAACAGGACACAGTGGTGTCTATTTTCTGTAGATATGAATAAAAACAAACACTACCACAGTTTGTCGATTCTCAAAGTGAAAAAGTTGAAGCAATACCTGGCTCGATACAATCTGAAATAATTAGCTATGCATAAGCACGTTCACTAAAATTAGAAGCTTCAAAAATTAGTATGTTAGCACGAACAGAAGTTATTACGATACCGCAACATCAACAATAATGTGTTCATAACACCACTCCTAGGATGACATCTGAACAAGTCAACTGTCAAGCACCAGAGCACCCAAGTTGCCGAAATAATAAGCAAATCTTACCGGTAATTGTTATTTTTCCTCTGAGATGACTGCCTCGCAGTAGAAGCTCACTATTCTTCACGCATTATATTGTGAGTAATGGATTCAGGGGTTTAAAGTATGAATATTCAACAAATAACGAATACACCACACGTTTAAGAAATTCATACAAATACATTAGGATCAGACGATACCTACACCAATTTTTAACCAATTATCCGGTAACTGAGCAGTTGATGATCACACACGAGAAATGATACCTACACGAGCACACGAATAGAGAGTACAGCCGATAACAAACTTATTGTCTGATAATGTCCATCATAGGCGCATGGCGCATATCAGCGATCGTATCCTGGATTTTACTCGATAATCGATTAGGCTCACTCGATTGACTCGATTCGCACCAGGCTCGGATGTAGGAACGCTAGTGTCGCCCACTGAATTGACTGATAAATTCGTGTCGCCTCTCGCCACCTCGCCACCAGAGATGGAAAGGAATTGAAAAGTGAAAAGCTCAGGCATTTCTGGAAGGGAAAAGCGCAAGCGAAAATCAAAACAAAAGTTGAAAGAGCGAAAAGTCAAGAGTAAAAGTTTCATCTCTCAAGGCCAGAAGCAAAATTAATCTAACGTAAGAGTGAAAGCGATAGGTATTGAATCGCTTGGGAAAGAAATGGAAAAATGAAAACTTTTAAGCAAAAAGCGCAGGCATTTCTGAAAGGAAAAGCAAAACAAATGTTGAAAAAGCGAAAAGTAAAAGTGAAAGTTTTATCTTTCAAGATCCGAAGCAAAATCCAAAAGTTTTGAAAGCGCTATTGAATCACTCACCATCTCTGCATGGTCGCCACACACATACAAACTAATACTAATACTAACACATAATGAGGAAAACTTGAGTGGGAACATAATATCGATGGCTCTGATCCTTTTACATAGAAGCAAAATCCAAAAGTGAAAGCGTTATTGAATCGCTTACCATCTCTAGTCGCCACACACATTCATGAACTAATACTAACGCATAATAAGGAAAACTTGAGCGGGTACATAATAGGTACAGCATAAAAAACAATGGGATTACGAGTAGATTATGTGATTTTAGCTGTATTTTGAATGCTGAATAGGATATGGCGTTAACCTAACAGTTTTCTCAAGGACCTCTCGTTTTCCATATTCAAAATTGAAATTTTATTAAAATTTTCACTTTTTATTCCTTTTTGTCGTCTAAGAATGGTAACACACTGATACGGATAACTATACTGAACGCGTATAGTTGTTCAATCAGTAGAGTATCTTCTTGATGATACTAAAATTTACATTTAAGACAAGACACAAGAGATGGGGGGGGGGGGGAGATGAAATATAATCAAAAAATTAATATCGGCATTAAATTCCTCGTTGAAAATACATATAGAATCATATAGTCTCGTGACATTGCTATTTTAAAAAATAGGTATCAAATTGTTGAGTGGTGATAATCGATGGCTCCTATCTTTTTACATGGAGATGAGCAAGGATCAGTCTCATTTTTAGAATGAAATATGAGTTCACATGTTGATAAAAATAGACTAATTTACATTACAAATGAGAGCTGATTTGATGTTTATTTTGTCCCGATTTTATTATTTTAGTTCTACCTAAATGACGACTCTTTCGCTGCTAGGTGGCTAGGTCCGAATAATCGGCCACCAGGGACGTGAAAGCCCTTATAATGATTTTGCTTTCGGATTTAGCTTCCAGAGAAAACTCTATTGGCTTCTGATTTCGCTTTTGACTTTTCACCATTCAACTTTCAGCTTTTAACTTTAGACCTTGAGGAGAAATCGTTCGGCTTTCAGCTTTTTTCTCCTGCCTCACCACTTTTATTTTTATATATTTTTTCCCATTCGGTCACTGACGCGATACTCGAAAAGGTAGTTCCCGTGGCCGGGGGTGCGCTGTCATAGGGGCCACTTTGGCATGCGTACATCGCCATACGTCCCACCACACCATCAGTGAGACGGAAAATGAGAAAATATTGATTTCGCTATTGACTTTTTATCATTTAGCTTTCAGTTTTCAACTTCTGACCTTGTAGGGAAAAAGGTTTGGCTTTCTTCTTGTCCATGTCGACCACTTAATTCACTGGAGTTCTGACTAGGGGCTTTGCCTTCAGCTTCAAGGAAAATGTTGATTGCAGCTTCGACTTCAAACTGGATTATTAATTTGGCTTCGAAGTTCGAAGTCGACAGAAAGTGGGCTAGGTACTATTGGCTTCGCCTTCGGATTTTAGTATGGGTCTCAGGTGTCTCTTTTTTTATTAACATGCAACATCAGACATGGTCTAGATAATGGAGCTGTCCGGTGACCAGAGGTAGAAAACCGTAAGATAAAGATTTCACTTTTGACTTTTAGCTTTCAATTTCAACATAAAATATAAGAAACTGTTGGATTTCTGCTTTTCACTAGAAATATTTTTTCTGCTTTCGACTTTTAGCTTTGCAGTATCAAAATGTTTCAGATTTTGGCTTAAAATTTTCAACTTTCGATTTTTCAATGAACAAAAAAAAAAAAAAAATCATGAGGTACCTATTATTTACAACTTAGTCTATTGAGAATAAAACTTGAAGTCACTTCAGGACTTGGACAGAGAAATAAGGGAACTGGAAAGGGCGAAAAAATTAAAGGAAAAACTGAATAAATAAAACTTTTAGCTTCTTATCGCTTCCCATCAAAAAACCGTTTGACTTTTGGCTTTTTACCGTTAAAATTCTCCAGTTTTCGGCTTAAGACTTTCAGCGAGTTTTCCAACTTTGCCGGTAACACAGATTGAATCAGGCGGTTTTTCACCCGGTGCACAATCAGTTACCCTCAGATTACCCTTGTTCTCCTTTAGTTACCCGGGTAACTGGCGGGATACTACACAATTAGTTACCGTTTAGTTACCCATTTGTTACCTTCAGATTACCCTTGTTCCCCTTTAGTTACCCGGGTAACTGGTGGAATTTTGCGCATCGGGCACAATCAGTGGTGCCAAGCTGAAGACTTTTTTTAAAATTTTTCTTTTCACCCTGAGGTTTTTTCTCAAGGACGGTCACAAATAATAAATGGGGGCATGTGAAGAAGGTATGGCAAGGTTAGAAAATTAAGAAATTTCGTTTTGTTCTCTTCTGAAAGGAAAAAAACCAATGCGTTTCTGTGATTTCAGTAAAAATTTCAAATAAAATTTCAACATTTTGCATAATTTTTCCAAGATTTTATAACAAAATTTCATTTTTGCAAGAACTGTTCACAATTTTACACCCTGTTAGTCTGTTTAGTAGTTTTCCATTTATTTTTCGCTATCCAGTCTGGCGGTACTGGTGGTGGTTGTTATAGTAGGGGTAGGAAGAATCACAGATGTTCAATATAAAGAAAACGGTTTTTAACGTTTAAATTAGAATATAAAGCTGATGAAATAAACAAAAAAACTTAAAACAATAGAATAAAAAAAAATATAAAGGAAGAGAAGATTTAAAATTGGCAAAAATCATACAATAAGGAAAAAACAGGAAGAAGAACAGTTAAACTATTCCCAGATATCAAAACCAGAATGAAAAATAAAAATTTTAAATCAGATTTCTACCTCACACAATATCTAAGTGGCCACGGGAATTTTGCAAACTACCTACAAACGTTTAAAATAGTTAAAGATGGCACATTCAGGGAATGCTGTGAAGAGGAAGACACCTCGGACCATACCTTCAGAGACTGCAGAAAACTAGAAAAATTAAAAGAAAAATATAATATCATTGAACTATTTAAATTTATTAGTGTTTTAAATATTAAATTTCGTTTTAAATGAAATAAAATTAAAATAAAAATGATTGATGTAAAATTTCTATGAATAATTCGTACCTATTAATCATCCATAGTTAATATTATAATAAATATTGAATGATGAAATGAAAGGATTAAAATTATTAAAGTAATTTATAGATAAGATTAAACCAATAATAATTTGAAATAGAATTAATAAAGAAATTAAAGATCCGATATTTCATAAAGAATATAAATTTGTAGGGGTTTTAATATTAATAAGATTTTTAATTAATTTCATTATAATATTTATAGAAAGACATCGTGAAAAAATAAAATTTTCTTAAAATAAAAAAATATGTAAAAATAATTCTGGAAGTCAAAAATAGAATTGAATAGGAAAGAAGGGTGAACTATAAGTAGAATTAAGTGTAGCATCATGTATTACTTATTATTAAGATGTGCCGATTCCCTTAAGGAATAATATTACAAGCAAAAAGAACTCGCCACTTCCATGAGACGAGAAACAAGATATGTGAAAATCCCATGGAAGTGAGTAATTTGTAGATAAAAAAAAAAAAAAAAAAACTTTTTCAAACTTATAAGCTTATCTGATATTACCTGCTTTATGGCAGGCACCCCTCCCCCCTCCCCCCTCCGCCTTATGTTTAATCTAAATGTCAGAATTGTGCTATGAAATCAAATTAATTATTTTTAGCGTCGGTTTGGAGCAAAATAATTTATTTGGCTTCGGCTTCAGCTTCGGTCGAATTTTGGCTTCTACCTCCAATTTTAGTTGGACGCTGTTAAACGTAACAGAACCAACCAACAAAATCTGTAGTTCGAGAACATGTGATTCGAAGTACAAGGGCCACGTAGAAACTATATAACATATAGCGTTTACTGATAAGCGTTTTTTCAACGTGAGTACACATTTTTGAATCGGAGGGCCCCATTTTGAAAAATTCTACTTTTTACGCTCTTTCCAACGATATTAGTATTAGTAACTCATTTTGTCAACAAATGTCGGTTGTTGTCCAGTTGTTCATAGTTTCAAGCTAAGCTGGAATCCAACAGTCAACTCCAGAAATGTTCCACTCCAACAAGTTTTAGGAATTAAAATTCAAACCAATGATCAGCACATTTTACTGTTGTAGGAAGCTAAGAGCTAATATGAAGGGCGATGACACATACAGCTGCATGTATGAATTTCTAGTAATAACTCGTAGAAATTAGAAAATTACTTTACACAGACACTCATCCTGAGTTGTGAACGTACACCGTTGTCTTTCAATGTCAAAATCCTTCATTTTCGAAGTAATAAAACCTCAGGATACTATTTTATTGTATTGATGGAGCGCAATAACATGACTGTGTACGATAAGAATCCCTCATCTTGCACATTCACCGTCCTGGCCATTTTTCATTTCATTTTCCGCAATCAAATTTGTTAATTTCTCTTAATTTATAGAAAATCAAGCTCGAAAATTCACTTTTTTCCCCTCTTTTTTTCCAGAGAACTAGCGATTGAGCACAACATTCCAATGATAAAGGTCGACTGCTCAAGTCACTTCTCCAGCAAAGCTGTGGTCCGTTTGGGCTTCAAACGCATCTATTCGTTATCATATGCCGACTACGTTGACAGCGAAGGAAACCGCATTTTTAACACTCAACCTCCTCATTCATGCGCCACAACCTACGTATTACCACTGAATGTTTAAATATTTTGTAAAGAGTGAACATTAAGAAAATTAGGTATTTATTAATGAATAGCCCTATCTTCAAAATATTGTTATAACGTGTGTATATTGATGAACTCATTTGTTAAAATTTATTACCACATGCTAGAGTCTCATGTGCCGGACGTATTTTGATCTGACGCGATGATGCTAAAGGTGTGAACGGTTTGAAAAAGTTACTACAGTATTATGTTAATTAATTTATTATTTGTACGTGTAAATTATCTATGTGTAAAATTTCGTACCTGAGTAACATTAAAAAAGTAAATAAATAAAATAAAATAAAAAACCACGAGTTTTTTTTATTGATGTAGAATTTATAGCTTAATGGAGAAATACGGTGACCAAGACCACAGCTCCAGCAGGCTTGTACGCAAACATGATAGAAGAATCACTATTCCGGACGTTCCAGGGTACAAGTATCGCGAGAATATTAGGCTAAAGAAAGTATGAGGCATGGGCCCAAATATCACGAGTTCAACAGTCTTTTAAATTTTGTCATGTAGGTCTCGGTAATTTTGACATTTTGCTTTCTCAAAAGGAAAAATGTAGGTTTTTAAAAAAGTGTTCCCCTTGCAAATTTCCTAAAACTTTTAGAGAAACATGGCGTTGTTTGGCTAGTTCATACGTGGATAGGTATTAGGTACATTCGAAGACTGTTCGTATATGGCACACTAATTAATATCTGTACTAGAACAGTAGGCAGACAAGCTGAATAGAAGACAATATATTAGAAACAGTTAAGTGCATACTATCAGGCTCGATGTAATGGCAAAAAAAAAGTTTTCCATGAGCTGGGAAATGCACAATCGCTGCCTATGCACGAGTAAAAAGTGTTTTACAAGTATTACTCCATCGCCGATTCTTCTAGATTTCTATGTCACCATAGGCGCAAATAGGTGGGGCTTGGGGGGGGGCTTAGCCCCCCCCAAACTCTTAACAATTACCAAAGAAAATGATGCGGGGTGGTGTTGCTTCATAGTAAGGGGGCTCAAGCCCCCCCCCGTTCTGAGCCCTATTTGCGCTTCTGTACGTCACAGATGGATAAGATCAATATACAAACAGAAACAAAGAATATATTAAATAATTACAACGATCGTATTAAAAACCATAGAAACTACAGTAACACTATGTTTTGTAAACACCATTACACACTCTACTCATCTGAAGGTAAGTCTGGTGTAGCTCCCCGATTATTCCGATTCATCATTTCACCGTACCTCATATCGTTTATTCTCTGTCTCTGGTCTTCAAATTCTGCAAGTCGCTGCCTCCTCTCTATTTCTTTGATGTATGAATCCGAATATGGATTCACGTACCTTCTGTACTGTCCATGCGGATCATAATAGTTACCTATATTCCGGTGATCTCTTTTGTACCTTAAAAAACAAATAAATACATTATTAGCGGATGATAGCAGCCCGGAATCAGAAATTCTTACGATAGGGTTTTAGACTCAAAACACAATCTCATTTCAAACAGATGTAATACATTGACCATACAGGGTGTTTCAACCCTTGCCAGGCGACAATAAGAGAGTGCTTGAACCTTTTTCAATCTCTGTAAATGACATTTCAGAATTCACTTCCAGTAGTTTAATGGCACAGAAACATTTTCGGCTATTAGGCCATCTTTAGCTGTATCTTACTTCTACCTTCTACGAGTTTTTTCAGTGTGTGACCTGCATGATTTTGGGTAATACCGTATGGTGAGAAGCAGTCTTGTTTTTTTCCTATTGATTAGTTCGTGTTGGGTGTAACCAATATCTAGTTGTGTCTGACCCTATCAAATGTTCTTGTTTGTTTGTGTTGTACAGTGTTCTTTGAGCTATTAATGAGAATATTTTGCAGCCAAAATTTGTTGCTGACTTATCAAGTCGTTAGGTCCTGTTTTTATTTTTAAGATTTCCATTTATTCTTGAAATTTTCTTGTTCTTACTTTGTTTTCTCAAAATTTTGTATTCTTCACTTCAGTCTGGTTAGTGTTTCTGATCATTTCAATGTTTGCGAGTAATGATCTGTAGTAAGAACATGTTGCCCACCTCGAAAAACTGAAGGGACGAATTCATGAATGTTCCGCGACTCGCAACTTAATCTCTCTGAAGGTTACAATTGGTAATGTACACGCATTAAGGACTCTGTGGATTCATACTTCAATGAAGATCGCAGGTTTTTCTTAGTAAGATTCTAAGATAGAATTAAGCAGGGGGCTATCTGGGATCAAATTTTAACGCAAGTTGCAGGTTTTTCTAAGTGAGATTCTAATCCAACAGAAAAATCTTGAAAAATAACATGGTAGTTTTTACGAAATCGGAATTGGCCACGCCAACGTTTTTACCTGTTTTGCAAATTAAAGGGGCGATAAAGAATTCAATACCACACATCGCACCGCGAGAAGGATATTGTGGTAACTTACGAAAAAAATCGTCGTTTTCAATTCTTCGCAATTGGATTACTGGAGTTCTATCAGTGAAATACTATTGCAACTTTCCAGATGAGCACAGAGCATTCAACGTAGGCTACACGGGAAGTTACGACAGTGTTCTGTTAGTAAAACTTCTAAAATCCGATTGCGATAAACGAAATTCAATTTTGGAAGTTATGACAACGTTCTTCCTGAGTCTTCACAACCAATTTTCATGTGTGAGAGAAAACTGTGTCACGGTTCTTAGTAGCATTCGTGTATCGTTCTGAAAATGCACAGCCATTTGCCTCAAGGAAAAGCACCAGCGGATATTTAAATACGATGTGCCCTTTCAATTCACATACAAAGTAATTTGTCCACATATGCAGCTTATTTTAATGCTTCGAGTTCGAACACATGAAGGAGATTCACGCCGTGTGGTAAAAAAATTATTTTGGTCCGTTCAACTTTCCAAGCAGGCAACATTAACCGTCATGTCTAGCAATATCATGTGGATAGTCGAATGACTGACATGGTGAGATACCCTACATCATCACGGGCTTGAAGTTAGCAAAGTGTATCTTCTGTACTTTACTCGATCCTTCTCACGAAGATTTTTTAATGAAGTATCTAGCTGAAAATTTGTTCAAATATTCAGACTAATTCTGCAAATCGTAACAAATATAATCTCGAAATTTAACTCACGTTGAGAACGCAGCTTCGGCCACTGCAACCAACATCATACCACCGAAAAATATTAATATAAATTTCTGAGGGTTCGCCTTTTTGAATTTGAAGTATTGTTCCAATTCTTCGGGACTCACATTTTGAGGTCTGCTGTAGAATCTATTAAATTCGTTACTACCGAATTCCTGTTTGAATTTTGCTTCTCTCCTGCTCACAATTAAAACACAATTTTATCATTTTCGCAACACGAAATATCAATCATCCGCTTCATTCATTTTCAACAACAAACCATGTTATTCATGGAAGTACGTAGTCGTTTTACAATACCCGGAAGCATTCTCCCAAATGTGACCACATACCTCTCTTGATCGGCTCGAAGCCATTCATCTCGTTGGGTAAAATCAGGATGACCATAAGGGCGAGGATTGCCTTTAGTCGAAGAATACGAATAACCCGTTCGTCGCTTGATAGTAGCATCATAATTTTTCCTACTTTCAGGATTACTAAGTACTTTGTAGGCTTCCTGTAATTTAATAAACCTTTCGGAGCAACTAGAATCATTCGGGTGTAAATCGGGATGATACTGAAACAAAATTAGCGATGGTTATACGACGATTGTAGTGCCGCACAGGTTATCAATTCTTTAGTAAGAACAACATTGAAACGCTCACCTTCTTTGAAAGACTAAAGTAAGCATCCTTCACTTCTTTCAGGGATGCATTCGGATTTAGTTTCAGAGTATCATAATGCGTTCTCAGATACCTGTAAAAAAAGATATCAATGCCTTATCATCATGACTACATATTATACTTCACGAAAATGCCGACTTAAATACAACAGATAGTTTAGGTAAGTAGTAGCTGGTAGATACTACTGATGGAAATTTCAAGTCATTAGATCAATCATAATAATAAATTAACAAAAGAATAAATATAGGATCTAAGAAAGTATTATTAGCTAAGAAAGTATATCATTTAAACCCTTGGAAAGTCACGAAACGCTTGAAGGACGAACAACGCAAAAAAAAGACAAAGGAACATTTTGACATCTCTTCACATGGTATCACTTCAACAAAGGAGAAGTAATACTAATATCAAATCTGTACAAATGATACTCCAATCTAATTAATTTATATTTTAAATATAATTTTAATTTCAAGATAACTTTGCAAAAATTGTTATTATAAATTTAAAGGAATTACAACAATTCAAGGATAGAAACTTGGCAAAAAAAGATATTAGGAAGATTTTCATTGGCTTTATCCGTAGGAAACGCTGATCGGCTGATAACAATGCCAAGCATTTGTCTTCTGCCGCTGAAAAATATTTAGAACATTACGTTAACAGTTGTTTAGGTACATTTTTCTAGAACGTACTCAACGATATATCGATATTTTTACAGACACAATTAAGCAGAACAGAACCAAGCGACAAAATCTATTTTTCAAAAAAACGTGAATAGTGTGAACGTGCGAAGACATGTTTTTGAACTTTTGAAAGAAAGTAGAAAGTAGAAACTATATTCGGGCCGGTCATCCGCTAGGAGCGTTACAATCGGTAAAATTGAAAACGGGATCAGGACGATTTCCCCATTTGAATGTTAATTGAGTTATCTCAAAATAAGTCGAGAACGAAGCCATTTAGCGAAAAAATTAAAATAACAAAATTTGTAGAGCGTAAGATTTCCTAGAAGTTACCTTCTCACAACATGAAAAGTGATTTCATTGATTTAACAAAAGCTTCCGTCCACCACCCGCACCGCCCATCAATTTCATTGTGCGCGACACTAACGCTGACCGGCCCGAATTATGACATAGAGTTGACTGATAAAATTTTTTCAACGTGAGTACACATTTTAGATTCGGGAGGGGGGGGGGAATTGAAAAATTCTATCTTTAACGCTCTTTCCAAGGATACTATACCATTAATAGCTTATTCTGTCAATAAATGGTCGCTTGGTCTTGTTTTGCTTAACCTCGCCTATTTTCTGCGGATTTCTAGCTCCTAACTACTACTACGGCTTAGCAGCCATCAGCCCAGCAGCTAGCAGGAGATTTTGAAGATTTTAATTTAAGATTTTAAAAAGTTTAACCATGGGCGTGCTCTCATTTTTCGGACACGATGCAGCCCCCAAAAAGATGAGTCCCTAGATCCTTAGGAAAAAAGTGACAACTCACGAGTCCATTCCCCCTTCCCTGATAAAAAATTTCTTCGTATAGAGCCAATATTTTCAACTTCATTGCAAGAACTCAAGTTCATTTGAGTGACAGGACAGTTTTCATTTTTAGTTTTGAATGCTTTGAATATTAATAAGAGCGTGTCTGTTCTAAAAACACGATCAATGCTATCCATAATTAAGAGATTGCATTTACCAGAACTTTGTTCAGACATATAATATTATTAAATTCAAAGTGTTATCGCCTTAATGGGTTCATGAATCAAATAGATTTGTTTGATGTGAAAGCATAATAGCAGCACCTATTTTGAATTAATTGAAGCGAAAAGAGCGAGAACATCTTTCACTTTTCGAACAGATGACACCCATTTTCTGCTTAGTTATAATAAATCAAATGATACATTTAGAGAGAATAAGTACCTGTACATTTGAACGCTGGAAATGCGAAGTACCAACGCTAGATGTCAAAACCAAATTCTACAGGCGAAGGCGAAATAAGTTTGCAATGCATACTAATCAGTACTAAAAGAGTGAAGGCAGTTGAAAATGGATACTAACATAAGAACTGGTACTTAGCATACTTTGAAAAGTTTTACAAATGACACTTACCTAACATGGTTTTTGCATCAAAATACTGTTGTGAAGTTACAGAGAAAGCGAATCTTCTGTTGGAAATATAAAAACCTCTTTGAGTAGTGGTATATGTATACATGTGGGATGCAAATTCGCGCGTAATTCGCGCCAAAAAATTGATTTCGAAAAAATGGCACCTGGCATACTTGCATTTCCGGTATTCATTTCTTGGTAGGTAATTATGAGGACTGATGCATACAAATATAACGGACGAGCCTGATTGGAGATAGAGTAACTAACTAAAAATCAGAGAGAAAGTGTATACACTAGCAAACGAAAAATTAAGCATTACATTCATATAGTAATAATTGATTGGAAAATGATATTATTTTGGAACCTCTTTGCTTTCGGCCTGAGGAAAACTCCAGATGCTCCTCTTTCTGTGCGCTTCTGATTTCATGCTCAATGCACCAAAATCTTCTCCGTTTTCTTGCATTTGCTTATTATCTGGGCAGTGGGCAATAGAACAACTTGAAAGAAATTTAAATTAAGAATATTTAGTAAGATGTCCTTATTTCAGAAATATTCGAATTTGGATTAACAACCCCCCCCCCCTCCCTTAGATCTTTTCCTTACGGTCCAAAACTGTTATCTGATCTTAGCTCTCTTCTCACTGGCGAGTATGAGCAGTGAACAGTCGAAATTCGTACATACTAGCATATTGATGCTCGGAAGGTACTCAGCTGTTCCAAGAAACAGCTTTTAAATACGTTATTAAAATTGAAGACGTATAGTAAATAACAGCAAATGACCATCCTCATCTACATCATTATTTTACGTATCCAACTATTTTCCACGTAGATCCATTCCATTCGCCTGACTTGGAGCTAATGCAGTATTTAAAAAAAATTCTGTACTTCCAGTTCAACGAGTATTGTCGCGCGTGAAACGTTCAGCACGCAATCATTTTGTGCTTCGGAAGAACACTTGCTGGTTCAGGTATAATTTGATACAAATGTATTCAGGTACTAAAATCAAAACTAATAACAAGTTTCCATATACGTAACTATAATGATACTGGTTTGTAAACCTTGGCAATTCACCGAAGAACGTTTGAAAAAATTGAGAAGAAAAAAGGAAGAAACGCTACGCAGTGCATGAAATGCGGAAAATACTATGTATTGAAAACATCGATGAAAAAACCCATAATATAATGCCTCGCTGTTTTAGTGAATAAGCTTGGATGGTTGTTGCAAGATGGTGCGAAATCGCTGGATGATGTTGATCTAAACATGAATAAAAAAGTGTATACAAATTGTGTTTTAATCATAATTATCCGTGTAAGTGACTCAATGAAAGGCTTATTGTATTTTGCATGTACATAATTTTAAAATTGTGAGAATTGTATAGTTACCGTAGCTTGGCTGCAGCGATGAAAAAATAATCTGCACCCATACAAAATGGTTGATAACTGTAATTTCAACTGAAAAAAAGAACTTTGGGAACCAAAACTAAATCTATACTTCATTTTGGAAATATTCGTTCTCTTGAGGGGAGGAGGGGGGGGGGGTGCAAAATTTTAAGTCGACAAGCAAAACAGAAAAATAAAAAGTTCTAACCTCTGTAATCTTATTAATTTCAATTGAAAAATAGAAAAAAGTCTTTCGTCAAACTTTCAAAGGGCCAGCGGTGGTATAGCCTTTGTATAGCGTGTGTAGCAAGATGCTACACCCCAAAATAGCTTGCTACACCTCGGAAAAAACGTTTGCTACACCTCAGAAATGTTTGCTACACTCCGAAAAATCTCCCTTTTTTTAAAACTTTTTAATCCAAAGTCATCTTCATCTAAGAGTACAGAGTACAGACAGGTTTTGCAGTTGTTGTAAAATAAGTAGAGAATTTTTGCGTTGAAAGGTTGTCACAAGTGCATGTGTCAGTTAAATGTTCGCCTATTTTGTTCGTTTTGTACAGGGGCGAAACTATAGGGGGAGTGGGGGTTCGAACACCCCCCCCCCAAATAATTTTGCAGTCGGCAAAGTTTGAAGCTGTTCCTTTGAATTTTTTATTTTTTATGAATATTTGTTCATTTCCTTTTCGATTAAAAAATATTTCGATTAAAAATCGGCAAATTTTTAAATTAAAAAAAGTTTTGTCGGCGAATTCTTAGTTTAAAAAAATATTTGTCGGCAAATTTTTCTTTTCCGCCTCCTCAAACTGACAGTCAAATTTCGTTTCTGAAAATGGAGTACCCTGGACTCCTGTCGAAGACTAGTCAGTCAAAAGCCGAAGGTTTCAAGCTAAGTATCGACCGTTATTTGAAAGGTTGAAACAAGGCTGAAATCTGGAAGACATTTCGAAGATCTGAAAGTCGGTAGCAAACATTAAATATTGAATTTCAATGACTATTCTGTTTTTACTAGATTCTCTCTTTGACCTAGAGCCTGAAATTTGAGAAACTTGAACATTTTATTAAAATCTAAAAGTTGAAAGCAAAAGACTTCTTTTCCAATGTCACAAGTTGAATCCAATAGCGAATGTTCTATTGTTTAATTTAAGGGCTTTGGTCCTGGTGAATATAAGAGGGAAATTTAATCTGGAACAAAAGTCAAAACTCCATATGTTTTCCCCATAAAAACGAAAAGGAGCTCGTGGCCGAGATTCCTCCAATCTGATCGACCTGAAACTTGGTAGGGTTTCTAATTTTAATTTTAATTTTATTGGAACCAATTTAGAAACGAATTAGAGAAAATTTAGAAAAAAATATCACCAAGAGTAAATAACGACCACCTTAATGTGTAAAGGAAGTTGTGTATTCCTCATAAGTATTCCTAACATCCTTCCAACTTACCCTCCCCCTAGGATGTACTCATGTGCGCAAATGTGAGTGCTTGGAGGATAAGGTTCCAATCTGCATGTGCAAAGATGAAACTATGGGGGGGGGGACACCCTCAATAATTTGGCAGTCGGCAAATTTTGAAACTGTTCATTTGAATTTTTCATTTTCTAAGAGCGTTTGTTTGTTTTGTTTTTTCACTTAAAAATATTTTGATTAAAAAATCAGCAAATTTCCAATTTAAAAAAAAATTGTCGGTGAATTTTTAGTTTTCAAAAAATATTTGTCGGCAAATTTTCCTCCCCCCCCCCCCAAACTGAAAGTCAAGTTTCGTCTCTGGTTTTGTAACATTTATTTTCGCGTGTTTGTTCGTTTGCTGTTGAAATAAAATAAGAAAATAAGAACAACTTTTCTTCTTTTTTTTTGGAGGGAGGGGGTGATTTTGGTGATAGGAGCCCCTGAAATTACCTTAAAATTTTTGCTACACCCCGAAAAATCATCAATTTTTTATTCTCGTCAAAATGGAGTTTTGCTACACCTCAAAAAAATCTAGGCTGCCACCGCTGCAAAGGGCTTCTTTATCAACTTGCTGAATTTAGATATTTTTCGTTGGGGAAGGGAGCGTACTCAAGATTTTTTCATCGCCAAAATTTTTAGAGAGGAAAAGAAGCGGTAGTACCACAGCTTTACTCTGTTCCACAACAGATGTAGGTATCGTTTGTTGGTGATCATATACAGATGATACGTCTTACATTTTTTCAGTTTGTACTGTTGGCCTTAAATTCCGCATGAATGAACAATAAGCGAAATTTCCTCAAGACTCAGAGGACGAACCCACAATGAGGGAAACAGGATGTTATAAGCCTCCTCTCCCATGAGGTCAGTTTAGCTCTTTCTCCTAGTGAATTTTTAAAATCCTGAAAGAAATGAAAGTAATTCTGCGAAAAAATATGGATACAAGACAAGACCAGGTGTGGAAAAAGACGAGCTGGAGGATCATTATGTGAATAGACGCATTCCGGAGAATTGGCCTGGTCTAAAATACGCCAACAGAGCAATAATTACAAGCAGTGCCGTATCCAGGAATATGGCGAGGGGGGTGACCTAACATATGGGGTTTCTAATGTTTCTGAAATCCGCATTTTCCTGAATTTTTAAGCGCACGGCCGTACCCAATGGGGTGGGGGAGGGCAGATCCCTAACCCCCTTCCTTGTATACAGCCCTGATTATAAGTAAACATAACTAGTGTTTTTCAGTAATCCTTTGTTAAGTTTTTATAGGTGGTTCCAACCAGAATTCTCAGGTTAGTCTGCATTGCACGTGACGAGAAGTATTCGACATTATTAAATATTAATATTCTCATTTATGCATATAGAATTATAAATTAGAAGTTTGTTCAAGTTTGCTCGAAGTTCAAGGCACCTGTGATGCGGTCCTTCTGTAAAGACGTGTGCCATTTCTAATTCTCCAGCTCTGCATACCCGTAATGATCATGCCGACATCGAATATGCACTCAATGTTGAAAATCTAGCAGTTCGTTGGCTCCCCGGGGTACTAAATGGGATCCTGCGAAGAGAATCTTCGCAAATTCGAATTATCTAGCCTAGAATACGTACATATTGATACCTACACCAAATTTGAACTTTGTTTTGAAAATTAGGTGTATCATCGGCCCCCCGCAGCACTGGGGAAGGGGTCAAATAGTGAAAATGCTTGAAAATACTAATTTTCTTAGCACAAAATATCCGTGCTCTAAGGTGGTCCTTATTTTCGATTTTTCAATGGACCGCCTCTCAGATCGGTTTCAAATATTTATTTAAAAAATATATAATAAAATAAAAAAACCGAAGTTTGAGCAAAATCAGAAAAGGTTAGCTCGTGCTGCAAGAAAGAAAAGAAGTTCTTAGGGGGAATTAACTTTAATTTTTGGAATTTCAGCTTCAGTGACAAGCGAGCATTCCCATATGAGCCTGGAAATAATTTTCTTCCCTAAATTGAGGTTTTAAGGATCGCTGAATTCATTTCGGGGGTTATTCCAGCTCCCCTAAACTATTCAGGCTCCACGGGGCTAACTTCTAGTAACTCCGATTTCCCTCGATTTCCGAGTTCTTCACATTGGTAGCAGAGTTTTTTATGTCGCTGAATCCATTTCAGATGTTCTTTCTCCCTTTCTCATCTCAACCCTTCAAGATTCACAAGGGGCTAATCTGCGATTGCTCCTATTTTCATATTGTTTAGGTATATTGAAAACAGGGTTTTGTGAGTTGCTGAATTCATTTCTTGGGTTCTTCTCCTTTTCCTTCCAACATTTCAGGCTTGGTGGCTGGTGGGGTAAGCATTGGCAAAACCAATTCGAAGATATGTGGTATTTTAGTTCCCTGAATCCATCTTCGAGGATGCACTCCTTGAAACACTTTCTATTCAGACTCATACAGTGCTATAGTAATTCTATATTATACTCGTACATTACTTGTGTCTTTGAATTCAGCCAGTACCATTTATTTGATTTAGCAGAACTAGGATCAATATTTGCAGGGTTAAAGGTGTATCACATCGAATTCAAACAAGGTATTTTCATGCTCAGCCATTGATTTAGGATGCTACATTCTACATGAGGTCTCGAGGCCTTCATATATTTCCCTTTCTCTTCCAGTAGCTAACAGAAATTAGTCGACACTAGGGAAATGCTTATTTGGCCACCCCCTAGTTAGGTTCCAGGAGTTGATACAGACATTTTCTGTAAAGTTCGAGCAAAATCAGAAAAGGTTAACTCGTGTCGCAAGGGGGAAAGGTTATTATAGGAGTTAACATTAATTTCCGGAATTTGAGAGTCTCAAAGCCAAACTGACTACAGGAAACAAAACTTAACTGCATACTCCTATACTGTTCCTCTGTTAATGATTAATTTTTAGAATATGCTAAGCAAAATATGCATTACATAGGTATGATTTACTTATGCGATATTGTGCAACGTGATACATGTGTTTCACTTTTACGTCAGGCCTCAAAACCTATGTATTCAATATACCTGAAATATTTAAAATTGAAGTAATCGAGGTTAGCCCACTCTGGAGCTTGAAGAGCCGACTGGAGGAGAGAAATGAGCTCAGAAACTCATTCAGGGACTAAGAAAACCCTACTAGTAACATGAAAAACTCGAAATTTGGAGAAATTGTAATAATTAGAGATTAGCTCCATGTGGAGCCTTATGGATGGAGATGGGGGGGGGGGGTGATTTCTGAAACAGATTCAGCGACCCAGAGAAATGTACTATCGAGGAAAAAACTTGGAAACCAAGGACACTGAAGTAATTGACGATCAGGCCCCTGTAGAGCCTCAAGGGTTAAGGCGAGGGAAGGAAAAATCCTGAAATGAGACTAGTGACTTAAGAAACTCTACTACCAACGTAAAGAACTTAAAAATGTAGAGAAGGTGGAGTAACTTGAAATTAGTCCCCCGTGGAGTCTTCATGGTTTAGGGGAGGGGGAATAACCTCTGAAATGAATTCAAAAATCCTTGAAATCTCCAACTGGGAAGTAAAATAATTCTTAGGCTTACGATGTTGGCATTGGAGTTCCGGAAAAACGGCTCAATATATACCGTTCACAACCATTGACGAAAATTTTCACAGTAGGTGTGGGGCAGCATATGGAATAGTGTAAAAATTAGATATTTATTAATTATCTGAGCATTTTATGTGAGTGTAGCTATTTAGAAAAAATTGTGATTACATTCACTTCTGTCACAACAAAAAGAGACGCTAGTTGACCTCTTGAAAATTAAAACCAGGTTTTTAGAGTAGATTCTAGTACCTGGGAGACTAATCAAGACTATAAAGAAGCGAAAGTGATTGTCAGTAATCTACGTTTCGTTAATGATGCCGCAGAGCGGGTCGTAAAACTAGCAGTAGACTATAACAGTGTTATTTGTAAAAATGATCAACAGAAACAGTGTTTCGATCTGAGCACCGAAGACTTTTCCCCTCTCGTAAAGAAACACCTCTTAACAAATATTAAAATTGGAATTCCAGAACTATCAAATAATTTTAGCCGTTTGATGTCTTTTGTTACCTGATTTAGTTTATTGTATTTATTTTCTCATCTTAGCTAACCTTTGTTCGTAGTAATATTGAAGTCAGAATACACTCTTCACTAAAATTTAGTTTTCTATATTATGTACTGGAAAGGCTAATTAAAGAAAACGTATTCCCGTAAGATGAATGTCAAGTACAAATCTGGAATCAGAGTAGAAATTACATCCACAAAGATCGAGTTGACTTATCAACAGGACAACTATAACAAAAAATGAGATAATCATCAATAATAGATTCTTTAGAACACTTGAACTTCGAAAATTTCTCGAAAATCCAACTTCTATCCTAGAACAGTTTTCTTTCTTCAAAATGCTCAAAATTTCATCCCCTATAAAACGGAATCACCTCACGCTATATTCCGATTCTTCAAAATACACTGTTTCAACAGGTTCATGGCTAGAGACCGGCTTTTCAGCATTGAAAAATTTTGGTATTTCGGCACCAAAATCGGAAATTCGGCATTAAAAAAAAGTATGAAAAATCAATTTTTATCTCAATTGCGTATTCGATAATGAAAGAATTACAAATCAAAGTAGCAGATATAGGCTCGACTCTTTCTTTCTTCGCATGTTTCAGTTCTAATTACGAGTGTAAATGTTGTTAGGAATAAGAAAAACAGCGTCAAAAGTTTTTTCCCCCTTTTTTTTTGGGGGGGGGGGGGGGTACAAAAATTCGAAATTTAAGTCGACAAATAAGAAAAATGTTTTATTGTCTCTCAAAAAGTGAAAGAAAGAAACAAAATCTTGTAAAGTTACAGGAATCTCGTAATTTTTTCAAGGCTCCTTTTTATTAACTTGCTAAATACTCTTGTTTTCATTTTTATTAAAGGGGTGGGGGGTACTCTGTACCCCTCGACGAGACTTACTTTGCTATGTGGAAATAGTACATAACGGCTATATTTGATAATTCGATAGTCGTTAGCGTCATATTCGAGCTGTAGTACAGTACTTCATTCCTTAATTTTATTCGAGAACAACGATTTTTAGTCGTTTCGGCATTTTTTGCTATTTTTCTCAGTTTCGACATTTTTTTTGGCAAAGTAGAATTTCTACCCTGCGTCCCATTTCTCATGATTCGATTATTGATAGCGACCAAGTGATCAAAACCTACGCGAAGAGGCACGAGCACCAACTCCTTAACAAAACCCGAACATCACTACGATCGAGCTTCTCGATCAGGGTTGGCTATGTGAAGTGTAAAGTTGTAAAGATACAGTATTTACAAGTGTAAACAACCTGTGTAAAGAATCGCTGTACAGAATATAATATTTCAATTTCATAAATTAACGATGATGAAAAGTCTTTCTTTACATCCTTATAACCTTTCCTTACATTCTTTACTGTACAGAATGATTTTAATGTCAAAAATCCAACCCTGTTCTCGATACCAGCAATGACACGAGAAGGCTCAAGAGATTGAGGTCACACGAACTCGAAAATTTTAAGGTTTTCAAACTTTGAACAGCTGTAGCGCGTGATCTATTGGAGATACAGGAAATCTAAAACACTGTTCCGGATTGGTTGAAGCTTTGAGAATAAGATTAGCTGGAGGAATCAAAATTTCCCTCTCCCTCCCCCCTCCCAGAAAGACCTAAAGATGAATCGGCAAAATTACATACGCACGGGGTGACACATTGCCGCGGTACATAAGAAATGCGTAGAAAATTGGTGAAAATTTTCAAAATTTATTACAAAAGGCCATAAAAACGGAAGGAAAATTGCAACTAAAGTTAAATTACGTCTTCGGGGAAGATAAATATTCATCGGGATTGAAAATGGGCTCAGTTAAAACTCTTGATGGTAGCAAATCTCACGTAATCAAAATCATCCTCCAATAGGGAAATTCGTTTTTTCTATTCGGAGGTTATTTTTGCCCACCTGTTCACCCGCGCTACGTGTCCAGCCCAGTCCCATTTCAGCCTCTCTTTATAGCATGGATGAAGTTAATGTCATGTTTCAGCTTCTTTTTAATTTTTTATAAATTAATCTTGTCTTTCCTCTTTATTCCAAAGATTGCCCTTTCCAAACTGTTTTGATGAATGATAATTATTTCTCTTCAGTTTTAGTGAGCGACCAGGTCTGACAACCGCAAGACAGGGCGGGAAAGACACAACTATTCAAAATTTGTTCTTTTTGTTTCAATGAAACGTTCCGTTTAAATATTTTTATCGAAGACCAAAATTTTTTCCACGAGTTGGCTATTTGTATGTTCAGTTCCAAATTTTTCGTTTTGTTAAATATTATCGTTTCCCCTAAATATTTAATTTCCTCCACCCGCTCTATTCTTTTTCCATTTATAATTACAGGATTCCCCCGTTTGTTCGACGAAATTATAGTTTTTTCTGTATTAATTTTTAGACCCGCTTCCTCTCCCCTTTCGCTCAGTTCTTCCAAAATATCCTTCAGCTTGTCCCCGGAGCTCGCTATGAGAGCAATATCATCTGCGAATCTCAAGTTGCTTAATCTCTGTTCATTTATGAGCAGTCCCTCCGTTTCCCACTCTATTTTTCTCATACTTCCTCTAGAGCCACGCTGAACAGAATCAGAGACAAGAGGTTATCCTGCTTCATCCCCCTGTCTACGGCAAAGTATCGCTCTGGTCGCTCCGTAACTATTCTTGCCTTTACGCCGCTGTACATATCTTTTATCGAAAATGAGTTTTCCTGGAATGCCTCGATGACGTATGGTTTTGATCATATAATTATTATGCTTCAGCGGATCAAAGGCTCTCTCGTAAAATCCACAAACGCTAGGAGCAATTCGAGTTGGTATTCCTCTGCTTTGTTCATTAGTTGTTTTAAAGTATACGGGTTATCTATGGTCGAGAACCCCCTCCGGAAACCAGCTTGTTCATTGGTTTGATTTTCGTTTATTCTTGTTTCAATCAGTTTTGAAAAAAATTTTGAGAGAATTGGGCTAAGGCTTATTGGTCTATATTTTTGATGTTGTGCTAATCTCCTTTTTTATATAATAAAATTATATCCGATTTTTTCCATTCAGATGGTATCCGTCCTATTTCTGGGATCATATTGAAAAGGTGAGTGAGGTATTTTACCAAGGTTTCTCCCCCAAATATTATACGTTCGTAACTGATTTTATCAGCGCCCGACGCTTTCTCTTTTTTCAGTTTTTGAACTACTGCTTCTGCTTCATGCTCCAAAGATGTGAAACTTCCTCTCGGATTATAATATTTTCTCCCTCGTCTAACTGCCTTTTGCTTTTATCCTTGTAAAGTTGCAAGTAAAAAACTGTGGCTACCTCATTGATTCCATTCCTACCAAATACTTTTTCCCTTTTGTGGTTGACCAAAAAGTAGCCCAGTTTTCCCCGATAAGTTTTTCCACATTTTTTAAATATTTTTTGTATCGTTTAGAGTTTCTTCAATCACTTTTTGGTATTTTTCATACTTTCGCCAGCGGAGTTCCTTTCTTACTAATTTGCGTAGTAAGTTCAATTCTATTTTTACATTTTTCGATAGTGTTTTTTTTTTTCTCCTTCAAACATTGCCTTTTTTTAATTAGATCCTTGACCTTGTCAGAATTGTTGTATTTGTTTGCTTTATTAACACCTCCTTTGGATTAGATAGACTCGGGCCTGCCAGTCTTGCAGCTTCAAATATTGCGCTAGAGATACCACTGATTATATATGATCTACATTATCTTTGCTCGGGTTTCCAGCCAACTCCTCGATGTTACTCTCCTTCAGCAGTCTACAAATTTCTCCTTGATACGCTTCCACACAATCTATTTTAAGTGGCTCCCTATCTACCTGCAATCCTCGCACCTGAGTAATCTGCGGTCCGAGTGGTATTTGAATTTTGCATCTATCGAATAGTTGTGAATATTTTCCTTCGAGTATATGTTGGGGCCAAAATATAGTCTATCACGGTTTTGTACTCCCCCTGTTCGGAGATAACCAAGTCCACATCTTGCTTTTTTTTTTTTTTAATAGAATGAGTTAATGACTTGTAAATTGTTGATTTGACAGAAGTCAATCATCTTTCCCTCTCTTTTGTTTCGGATTTCATAACCGTAGGGTCCCATTATGTGTTCTTCTCCCCATATCCTACTTCCAATTTGACTGTTCAAGTCTCCTATAGCCAAAGTATCATTTTGTTTTTCGTTTTTCTTGGGGTTTAGTGCTTCCGAAAGAGTTTGGTAAAACTTATCAATTTCCTCTTCACTCGAGGCTGGAGTGGGGGTACACCTAATTTGATCTTCATACTTCTTGCTATTCTGTCGGATTCGCCTCGAAATTCCTAAAAAAAATTTCCCATTTTTTTCAATTAAAAACCCCACTCCTTTTTGCCCTCCCTTCCCGTGTCCTATGTAACAGAATAGATTTCCTTTTTTCGTTTCCAATATGGCATCCCTTCCCTGTTTATCTCAGCAAGGCCCAGAATGTCTGTTTTGCTCTCCTCAAATGCTTCCTCCAGTTCCACCAAGTTTTCCTCATTGTTTAGGGTCCTTACGTTCAAACTCCCCACCGTAATTTTGACATTTTCATGTCCTTAATGTAGCACACAAACCGGAAAAACGTTACTTTTACACGTGACGTTTTACGCGTTACATTTAGGGAGGACCAAATAATCATTTCCATGGAAATTTATTTTGACATTTTCTTGTCTTTACTTTGGCACATTCCACCCATGGGTATAACACAAACGGGAAAAACGTTACATTTAAGAGGAACGAAAAGGACTAACGAAAAGGAATTATCATCTCCATGAAAATTCATTTTTACATTTTTATGTCTCTTCTTTGGCACACAATGGAAAAAAGCGTTAATTTGGAACGTGTTGAAAAGAGCGTTATGAAAAAAAAAAAATAAATAAATAGAACTATTGACTGACTGGCGGACCCAACACTTCACTCGCATACGAGTACCACACTCCTTGTATCAGCCTGTATTCCCTTGCGAGCATCACGTTCCTTGTACCAGCCCGCGAGCACTATACGCTCTAACGTATTATTTCGTAGACGAGTCTACAACGACGGGAGAGCATTTTCATGTCTGCTTCGCGGACTGCGCCGACATGAGAATGTCATTGTCCAGCGAACGTAGCGTCCAAAAAATGAGCACGCCAAAAAATATGGAGCGCAACGTGCTCTGCGGAGCGTAGCGGATGACGTCATTCTCATGTCGGCGCAGTCCGCGATGCAGACATGAAAATGCTTTCCTGTGGTTGCAGACTTGTCTGCAAGATGCTGCGCTCGCAAGGGAATACGGGCTGCAATACAAGGAGTATGGTAGTCGTAGGCGAATGAAGTGTTGAGTCAATCAGTCAGTCAGTCAGTTCTTTCTCTCAATTTTTTCTCAGTGATAGCAGAAAATCCAAAAATTAACAAATATCTTAAAATATTCATTAGAAATCCGCCCACTTCCGTTACCGTTCCTCCTCCTGGAGAAACTCAAAGATCTGAAGCTGAAGGACAGATAAATAGACAGGCAGACAGATTGACCAACAGAATGATAAATTGGCCATCAGATAGATTGACAAAACAAACAAAGATATTTAGAGAGATAGAGGGCTAGATATGTTACCAATTAGATAGACAGAAGAGAAGCAAGGCGCCGATCATGAGGCTAACAACAAAGGTAGATTTGACAGCACAACAGACGGAGCTGAGTCTCCTAACACTTCCTATTTTCGAAAGTTATTCTTGCTTTCTATTCACAATGACCTGAAGATAAATTTATTGAATGTTCGGCCCCAAATGGAATGAAATCAACTTTCCTCTTATTCTCTGTATTTGGGCGCAGAAATTCTCTAAAAATTGATCACGCTACGGCCTGCGAGGGTACGTGATTCTGATATCATTGATTTGGTGATCCTGAAATTACTTGCATCCAGGTTCAAAACTATTCATTGAATTTTTGTTGAGTCCCCCTCGGGCTTTTCCCTATTTCGTCTGAGAGATGGTTCTACGTACGCAAGCTGACCAGGCTTATCTGGAGTTCAATAATAAATAAAGAGTTACAAAAAAAAGTAATACGTGTACGAGGGGTCCTACAGTGAAAATATTTGCAAATTCGAATCCTCCAGCCCAAAATAACTCTATATACATACTCATATCACCATTTTACTCAATCCTGAAAACTGGGTGAATCATTGCCCCCAGGGCACTACGAGGGGTTTACGGTAAGATTCTTGCAAATTTGAATTATTCTGCAAGGTACTCGTATTGATATCCATATTGAATTCTAACTTGAAAAACCGGGGGATCATTGGCCTCTCACGGCATCATGGGAGGAGAAGGGGGGAAGGGACTACGATGAAAATATTTGTAAATTCGAACTAAAATATTTGCGAACTCGAATTTCACAATCTAAAATACTTGCATAATGACCCCGCCCTGTATCTAATCTTCAACGTTATTACGAATTAATGCGAGCTAGGATGACCTTTGAGTTCAGTGTGATGTACTACAGATACGAAAGACGAATTGCATTATCGGTGCAACTCGAACACAGACACGAGGACGAAGTTCGGCGCAAAAATTTCGCAGGGCACACGGTCACGTGCTTCGCCAACACGCCGCTTAGCCCCTCGCCAAATTTCAATTCGCGGATCATCGACAACGTCGTAGGTGATCTCGAAACGACGCCGGCACGAGGCACCGACGCAAGCGAATTTCGCGATCCGCGAGATTGCGACTCGCGAACCTCGAATGACCTAAAAAAAAAACTATTAAAAAATCCACAGTCGATACGAAATTTTACGTCGCAATTTCCGAACAAAGATCACTGGCGATCCATCATCGGCCGGCTGATCGTGGTCGCGGCTCGGTCGCGGTCTCGCGAATCCCGCGAGTTTGTTTACAGTTATACCTCGCTCGGCCCCCCTTCCCGGCGAAGGCGACCCACGCTGCGCTCTTTTGCGTCGCACCGGCGTGCAGACCGTGTGTCGGAACAGGCCCGAGTGGCGGCGCCGCGGGAGGAGGCGAGCGACGGCGACCAGTAATACCGGTGACCTTCCGCCAGCACGCTGCGCTCGGCCGTTTCTCGAACTAATAACAAAGACTCGTTCGAGTTTGGTCGCCTCTTCGCGCGCGAGTTCGAACCGTTCGACGTTCTCCGAGGTACCTCACCGCGAGCAAAGGCTTTTCGCGCCCGCACGCCGTACGGTCGCAGATTCGCGCGCGCGGCATTTTAGTAAAACGACGAATCAAGAAGGGAAAAAAAGAAGCGAATCGAATCGGTTACTAAAGGTCGTGCACCTCGAACGTGAAAAGTTTTCATTGTTTACTAACAAAGGGGAAAACCCTGAACCGTTCACATTGTGCCTATAAATACGAGTAAGTGATTGCAATTTTCTTTTCGGCTAGTGGTAAAATTTTTTTTTCTTCAATTTTTTTACGCGAAATCCGAAAAAATTGTATTGTGTCCCATGTTAGCTCGTTTTCGGGGTGGCGCTCGGATGGGTACACTAACTCTGAGACCGAAAGTGTTACGCAGTCTAGCAATTGCGTTGTAAACAAACGAAGATTTTATACGTTTCCCGTTTTTATCGTCCGTGTGCCATCAGCTGTTTTGTATTTACATTCGGACAGGGCGCTCCGGAGAGTCGAGCTCTATTTTCTGCGTTTCAATTTTAATACACACTGTATACCTCGGTTTATTGTTATTAAATTTTTTTTCCTCTCTCATTTTTCGTCGTCCACTTTGTGCTCGCGAGTGAAAGGCTGGCTCGGTGTGTTCACGTTCACGGTAACCGGACTAATAACGAAATATACGTAGTGTTGCTTTTTTTTTTTCTTCTTCTTTCTTTACGTTAACGTGTGTACTCGACTTGGACGTCCGTTTATGTAATACTACGATAGAGAAACGGAGCATAATATTTTTTCTTACGAAATCGGCCCTCTTGTCATGCCCCGCTCCGCGCCTATCCACAGAATTTAATATCGGTGCCAACAAATTCAAGGTACCTATATTGCAATTATTAATTATGTTTACTATACTATGTATAAAATGTATCAGCGAAAAATTAACGTTTTCGTCGCGTTCCTAATTTCGGAATTGTATGTTGTCACCGCGTCCCACCGACCTTGCATCTGGAACAAAAAAAATACGTTGATTAGTTCGAATTACGATAACCCTCTCACAGTGGTATATAGCTAGGATATTCCTAAAGGGGAGAGGGGGGGGGGACAAAGTAAGATTTTCAAGGCAGAAAAAGTCGAAAATTGGGGTATTTTTTTAATAATCACCGATATTAGAAGGACTGTTTTATGAAAATGAAGGTAAAATTATTGCTCGAGCAAAAATTTTGCCTAAAATCGTGTTTTAAAGGTGGAAAATTGCTCATTTTTGCACATTTCACATTCAATTTCAGGTGCCTTGGGGGGGGGGGGTATTCGCCCTCTTCGTTTGCCCCCCTTTGCTATGCCACTACCCTTTCAGATACGCAGCCGACTCAGAGAGAACTGGCAAACGATTCTGTATACCTGTGATATAAATAGTCCAGGAGAATTAGCTACAAAAGAGGTGTTTGATGGAATTAATTGCAGCACAGCTGAAACTTGGTATGATTGCTTAGTACCCTTTTAGGAAAAGCCTCGTGATTCCCCCCTCCCCGATGTGAGCATCACCCATCAGAGTCCAAAAAATGCCCCCGGAAACAGTTTTTGGCTTGTATCTAGCTTAAAATTGAGTTATAGGTAAAAATATTCTTTACCAAAATTGAAGAGCGTAAAATTCTCTACAAAAATGATACCCGTGTTTTTTTCGTGAATCCCATACCAACCAAGATAATTGGCGTTCAAGATCATACAAGCATGTAAATATGGATTAACCTACACAACATACGCGGTATACGAACGCTGAAATAATTGCGAAAACACATGACTGGATGCATAGAATGTTACATGATATAATTTCAATTTATTATCTTTATTATTATTATAAGAATTCATCTTCATCCGAATCTACACGTATACAATTTTCTGCGTTTAAACAACCTCCTCTACAAACATACCCACTTTTCGACAATCACAAGCTCGTGATCCCGATGCGGAAAACTTAAGTTCGTGTAAGCCCGCTCGAGACCCTTGGAAAATTTACCCTCGTTAGCCCTGTCTCAACCAGGTACGTTTCCCCTCCAGCAGCCAATCAGAGAGCTCCATTCGAGAGGAGCTATCAGGTTAGCCAATCACAGCGCTTCATTTACGTGTAGCCCTCTCACTACCCGAGCTATACACCGGGGTTGAGACACCCGTGCTATATACCCTTTATGTATGCCCTTTGTAGACCCGCCGTATAGCCCCTCTATATGCCTCGAAGTATCCCCTTTGTGAACTGTCGTATAGCTTCTCGGTATACCCTTTAAGTACGCCCTTTGTACACTCGTCGTATAGCCCCTCTGTTTCCCCTTGCATGGATCCTCGTTGTAGACCCATTGTATATTCCTTCGTTTCCCCTTACATGGATCCCCTTTGTAGACCCGTTGTATAGCCCTTCCATATCCCCTTCATGAATCCCCTCCGTAAATCCGGGTAGATCCCCTCTTGTAATTCAGATACGCCAGTTTAAAAAAGTTTGAACATCCCTTCTATCATGCTGCACTCGTGATTCCCTCAATTCTTTATGCTGAGCACTTGTTTCTGGTTGACAGTTCGTGAACTTTTCCAAACCGTGGCAAAGATGAAGCATATGACAGGGGCGCTAAGAATTCACTGCTGCAAAACGCTAGAGGGAACACCGCGTCGATGAGTCAGTCCGCCTGCACTCTTCATAATTCGCATGAGTGTTTGTTCGATTCGCGGATAGATGCTAAAGAGTCGCTCTCTAGCGGCCTAATGAAATGCGGCGCGCTGATTGGTGTATTTGGGCGAAAAGATGATCAGGGACAAAAATTTTCTGCAAAAAAACTCAAGTTGGGCTCATCTGAAAGGAAATGATAAGGGCTGACACTTTAGTTCTCTTCAATACTGAAAATGCTAGAGCTTATTTCACCTGTAAAATGTTTTTGTGGTAAAAATACCCTGATCATCTTTTCGTCCACTACACTAGCGCACCTACAGAAGTGTCCAAACGCCAATAGTCATGTCGCTCCATTTCTATTGTCTGTCTTCAATCCGGTTTCTAAAACAAGCTGGTCCATCTCAAGGGTCCATCTAGTATTCGGGCTGGTCCAGTTGGTGGCGCGCTGTGTCATCGTCAACTTGTAGTAGTGATCATGTGGGAATATCCCATTAACATACGTACTTAATTTTCAGGAAATATCTCAAAAATGAAAAGGACCAAATTGATAGAGGTTGAAATGTCCTTTCAGATGGGTCCATTTTCACCTCAATCAGAGCAATTTTCTAAAATGATCAATTTTATAAGAGTTCATCTTT
Organism: Acanthococcus lagerstroemiae; assembly: GCA_031841125.1. NCBI lineage: Eukaryota > Metazoa > Arthropoda > Insecta > Hemiptera > Eriococcidae > Acanthococcus > Acanthococcus lagerstroemiae. The sequence continues at coordinate 26,689,602 of CM063113.1, read as the reverse complement.
TTCACGCTTTTGAAATTGTAGAGCGCGTTCAACGCTTCTCGCATGTTAGAGTGACGAGTTCGGCGTTCGTATACCGCTTATGTTGGAGGTTACTCCATATTTACATGCTCCTGTGATCTTGAACGCCAATTATCTTGGTTGGTATGGGATTCACGAAAAAAAAAACACCATAGATATCATTTTTGTAGAGAATTTTACGGTCTTTAATTTTAGTAGGAAATATTTTTACCTATAACTCAATTTTAAGCTATACAAGCCAAAAACTGTTTCCGGGGCCACTTTTTGGACTCTGGGTGGTGATGCTCACACCGGGGGAGTGAAGGAAATTACGGGGCTTTTCCTAAGAGGGTACTAAACAATCGTACCAAGTTTCAGCTGTGCTGCAATTAATTCCATCAAAAATGCTCATTCCCCTGGACTAAAAATATTTCTTGAACGTAATTTCCAACCAATAGATGTAAGGTAATTGGGATGACACTACACACACACTAACAGCACATGATAAGTTCAAAAGGCTTCAGACTGCGAAGCTGCAGGCTTCGCAACATTCACACTTTGATCATCTGGTCAAAAATTTCAAGATTTCATTTGATTCTAATTTCTGAAGAGTAATTGATCAACAGATAAAACACCAACACTACTCCTGGCCGACCCTAAAAACATCAAATGATTAGCGAATATTTATCCACTTCTAAGGGAATAACAACGTAATATTCAGGCTAGTAGATTCTCTGTTCGCTTGATAATAATTACGCAGAGGACACACGCAGTACGTCCTATGACTTATTTGTCAAAATAATGTTACACGCTTATAGGTTTATAGGATGTAAAGACATCATTACAAACAATGTTCACTTCAACATACTGATTTACTGATAACGTCTTTACATGCTACATCAATAATCATTCGCTTCTCGCTACTAACTGGTAACTGGCTACGAACATAAAACTTGGACCATATCACTGTATGCTCGAAGGATAATACTAAACACTAACACTGAACACTAGAACACTAATCCTAGCTGACGAGTCTCGCATCTCGCTCCTCATCATAGACAAGCATAATATCTTTTACCTCTTCGAGGAAATAATTCCGTCGAAAAGCAAAATCCAAAATATAAAACGTAACAACGCTCCCTAAACAACGTAAGCCCGTTTTTCGTTGATAAGAACATCAAGTGGACGCTGTTCAACAAAAGGAAACCAACTAGCAAAATCCAATTTTTGAGAACACGTGATTCGAAGTTCAAGAGCCATGTAGAAACTATATGGCATTGCGTTTACTGATAAGCTTTTTTCAACGTGAGTACACGTTTTTGAATCGGGGGCCCAATTTTGAAAAATTCTACGTTTTACGCTCTTTCCAACGATACTAATAACTCATTTTGTTTACAGATGTTAGTTGGTTCCTTTTTGTTGAACAGCGTCCAAGTGTCGGTTTTCGAGCAAGGCAAATTAATCACTAATCAGCGCTACTAGTGTCAGGAGGTAGGAACTAATATACTGGAACATAAAAAAATGGAAATTTCGATTGCAATAGGCTCGGCTACAGTAGTCTTTTTTTCTAATTTACTCTCAACCCTGGAATCTGCCCTTTCGAGCATTACTTCAGAGACGTCGGGGAGACTGTTAGGGCTGTGTTGGCCCTCTTCTCATCTTGCCGAAAAATCGGCCTAGGTCGAAATGTAGCGAGTTGCTACGTGGGCTCGAACCCGGCACCTCCGGATTCCGAGTCCAGCACGCTATCCACTCGGCCAACTAAACCTCAGGCTCGGCTACCGTGTAGCCGACCCTAAAAATGTATCTCTTCAATTCCTATTAGTCTTTTTGAAAGAAGGAGAATTCACCTGACTGACTGAGCCCACTCAGTCCCTGGTATACCATTATTAGAGCAATTATCCGTTCAAAGTTGCTAGGATGTCAGGTAGGTCAGTTAGTTGAAGAAAACACAATAGAAACTGAGCCTCGTACATTACGTTTTCAAGATTGTAAAATGTAGTTGACGTTTTTTCTCTGGTGACAAAGGTGAACTCCATAGTATAAAATAACTACAGTAAAACCTCGAAGTAACGGTCACCCAAAGGACCAGGTAAAATGCCCGTTATTTGGAGGTGGCCGCAAAGTAGAGGTGCCCGTTAAAGGAGGTGAAAAATGAAAAGTGACCGTTAAAAATTAGGTTTAATTCACAGAGAATATATGTATGTACATTTTTAGTGAATAACTTATAAAATAGCGGTTACATACTGTACTTGAAAAATTATTTGAGAAAAGTGGTGATCTCTGTCTGTTTAGATGAGCTGAGCTTCGTCAATAACGTCTTCTTTTCGAATTTGATCTGCATTTTATTGAATAACTCGAGGATTTCCATATCATTTGTCTGTGTGACAAATGCATTTAACATCGTGATTTTCTCACTCAACGCTAAATGTTTTCGTTTATTAGACATACTGCAAGTGCTATTGCTTCAAGTGTAAAACACGAACTGACAATGATCATCCGCCTGCTCACTCATTGTGTACCTACAATCATTTTATCTTTCTTCACTTTCATGTTCATTCAGTACCAAGCTTTTTATTCAGAATTATTCGTGTTTCTAGTGTTTTATTCGAAATTTTACGAGATTTTGTGACCGTTATTTAGAATGACTGTTAATAGAGGTGTAATGTAAAGTTCCCATAACACAAGTAGGGACTAAGAAAATTGACCGTTATTTAGAGGGTGCCGCTATTTGGAGTGACCGTTGTAGGAGGTTTTACTGTAGTAGGAATCTGGATTTTCCATTTACTTCTTCATTTAGTAGGAAAATATGATTAAGAAGACCGGGGTTTTGAACAGGCTCGTAACCAGACTATGATTCTTGAGAGAGCGAGTTATACAGTGGAGAAGGCAAACTATGTTTTGAAAACCTGTCAAAATCAAGTACATATAAGTGCATGTATATACTAGGGTGTCCCTTATTTTACAAGTTTTCACCAACTGATTAGGGTCGCACTGAAATTTGTTCCAATGGACCTGGAAACTCGCCATAAAAAATTTGAGCTCAGTCTGAGGTCATTAACCCGTGCCGCTGTGTAATACTGAAATTTTACAAAAAACTGCGAATATCTAGGAACATATCAACTTCAGGACCGAAATGCATATAACATAAAATGTCCATTTTTAAATTTCCTATAGAAAAGATTCTATACAACTTTTCACTAGAACGCATATTCACCGAAATAATCGCAATAATATGTAAAAGTTTCGAGGAACGTGGATTCCCCCCCCCCCATAACCGATCTTCACTCGCTAAATCGCAGTTATCTAAAAAAATATTCACTTTAGGACCAAAATGCAAATAACATAAAATGTTCCTCGTTAAATTTTCTGTAGAGAAAAATTCTGTACAACTTTTCTTCAGAAAACATATTTATCAAAATAATCGCAAAAATGCAGGAATTGTCAAAAAACATGAGTTTTTAAATAAATTTTTTACAACTAAAATATCCATTAGTGTCGGGTACAGGGGCGGAGACTAGTGTCGCGTATGTCGCACTTGCGACATGCGATGCAGCATGAAATTACCTTTCCAAAGATACTATCGTCTCATTTTCGAGAAAAAATGGATTTACCTCCAAATCGCGCTGACCTGACGTTATAACTATTTCAAATTTCGCTGCAGGTCTTCAATATGCATAATCAAAACGTTTTAGAACATTTCATATAAGGCAACTAAGACGCAGTTAAACTCATTCTAGACTCGAGCAACCATCTTCAAGGATTTTTTCGAAATTTCTCAAAATTTTTCCATCACTTTTCTCTTGGTCTTGTGAACTTCAGTGAACAGAAAGAACGCAAATCACCATCCTTATGGGCATCTCCTGTTTGCTGAGTCAAAGCTCATGAAACTTCACGGCCAGGTGGATCAACAATCGTGGCACTTCAAGGGGCTGTAATTTCGGTATTTTCTATTGTACAGGTAGAAGAAAAGTTGAGCAGTAAGACAGGCTTACCCTTCATTTCCACGCACAAAATGGCAGTCGAGTGTCTTCTTGAAATTAGTCGGCGAGTAGGCAGCACGTACTATTGTCTCGAGTGTATCTGTGTCTTACTGTTCCTGGTCGCCGTATAAACTAATTATCAGCATACGTCCGTTATTGTGGGCAATCAGGTGTGAAACCAATTCGAAATCAACCGGTTCGTTTGTCGTTCGTTCACCGCCGAACAAAGAACCAGGAACGAGATTACAGTTCAACGATCAGGTGCGTAAAAATGCGCGCATCCCATCCCTTCAAGGGAGACGAAAACCGCACTTCGAACCTCGTTGACCCCGCCACACCCTCGGTAACTAGAAGAACACTCCGCATCCCATTATTGTTACAAAACGATCTTAATTGCGCACGGCAGACGCATAAATAATCGACAGTGAAGATTACCAAAAACTTGCTCCTCTGCTCCATTATCAGCGCCGTCCCCTCGCTCATTTTCGCGACCATTTTCAAACAAAGGTAGACTTCGAGTTGGCAAGTGCGTACTCAGTTAGCTGCCCTCTATGGGTGTTTCTCTCTCTCTTCCCCGCCTTTCTGCCTTTTCACGTATCGTAACAAAGGATCGTAAAAGGGAGGAATAAACCCTTCAGATATGTCTTTTTTGATAAGGCTAGTGTTTTCACTTTTCGGCGCGGCTTTGGAAGGGTTGGCGAAGGCCGAAGAGTCGCTCGACTCGCGATTTCGACTATGTTCCGGGTGCAGAACGCGAGGTCGTTGGCCGCGAACTTGAACAGTACAATTTTTCAAGTAGAGAGAGCGAGCGAGACCGTATGGCGATGACAGCACCGCGGTCCCGTCTGTGGTATTGATTCGTCGACTTCGAAAAATCCGTCCCCAAATGCGAAAACCGATGGAGCGAGAGACGGGAGCCGGAAAAATTGGCCAAAACGCGCGAAAATTGGGAGGTGTTATGCGGCTGAGATCAAGCACGTAGCAAAGCGTCTTTTCTGGAGGGACAAAAATTCGTTAAATTCCCGACCGACTCAACTCAAAATTCTCAAGTATCATTCAAAATTCGTTTGTATTGGCTACAAAAATAGTCTCCACCCGGACGTCCAGAATTATTATTTACTTTGTGAGTTGCCATCATAATTGTTGTGGTGGAGACGCATCTCCAGGGAAGAATACTGATGTTCTCCTTGCTTTCATCAGGGTTTATCTGTCGGAGTTTTCTTCTCTCATGTGCCTTCAGTTTTTCTTCAAGCCTCCTCACCACGCTAAAGTAGCACGTACAAAGGTGGCTGGGGATGGAGGATGAATTAATAGGTGTCTAATTACAAGTCTTTTTGACATTTTCAAGTCTTTGCTTTGGCACATAAACGAAAAAACGTTACTTTTTAAGCGTTACTTTGAAGCATCATGAAAAATAACCCAGATGAGATGACGTCATCACATAGTAGTTGGGCATGTCACTACCAGACAAACTGGGTGTGGAAACTGTAGAAATACATGGCGAATGGACTTAGTACGTTTTGAAATGTCCGACCCTCCTCGAGGAACGAGGTTACTTGTTTTCTCTTCCCTTCTCATTTCCAGTTCAGTTTAGTGGTGCGTACTGCGTGAAGCCAATCCGTATGATTTAGCTCTTCATGGTCACAAGTCAGTTCACAATTCAGTTCAGCATGAACATTTTTATCAGTGGTGGAGCAATTGATAGCACGTATTCGCTGCCCCCCATTGCCCTCTTATTTTCGTCCCTGGCTGAGATGTGAAACTACGAGAGAAACTAGTGGGCTAGAGCGAACACGCTTTTAATTGCTCTCGAGGAGTTTCGACCGACAATGCAAATCCGGATTCAAAATCTGGGACGCACTGCGCCGCAGCGACTGACAGCAAAATGTATTACGAAGCGTGGGCAGCCTCAACAGTCGGTATACATTTCTCGAGAGATGCTTTTCGTATAGGCGCTTAAAGTAATCTCTCGGGCATTGTTCTGTCGATAAATAGTCGTGTGCGGAGATTAGAGAGCAAAAAACTTATTGAGATGAGCGTTCGCTATTCGTTTACCGAGTGCCGACGAAGCCGTGGCCAAGAAATGAGGATTGAGAAGGTTACACACGTTTTTCGTTCATTTCGCGCACAAAGGTTGCTGACGTTTAACTAGGAAGCTGTGGTACAGGACCGTCAGTTCTGCACTACAAAACCGGTTGCCTGAAAGAAAAAAGACTTACTACTAATCTATTCACCACATCATCTCTTCACCTGGAGAATGATGCATGTACATATTTTATTTCAGTTCTCGAAAATCGGTTGTGGAAGAAAATTACGTTAAAAAATATTAGCAAACCCTCCTCTTGGGTGATACCTTGCCGTGGTAATACAAAATTTAACCTTCTTTCGAGACTGTTCAAAGCGTTCTCTAACATTGTCTTACTGATCGTCGGGCATTCATCCACGAATCCGTTGCTTTAAAACCTCTAAATCGCAAACTTTGGTGGCACATAGATCTTTTGCTTGAGAATGTTTATTAAATGGCAGACTTCTGGATACCTGAAAACTGTTTTACCAACGTGCCAACCCCACTACATCGCGAATAACAAGTGTTACCAACATGTAAACTTTAAGATGCCACACCCTGTATCAGAGTCATGTACTTTTTTCCAGCTGGCGTTATGGACAGGATCATGAGTTTAAAAAGTCCTACCAAAATCCGTAACTCCATCCCCACTCGGAAACAGAAAAATAGACCTGGAAAGCTTAGAAAAGTCAGGGGAAATCATTCTTGAAACAAAGTGGCAACCCTGTAAAAAATGTTTTTAGACATTCTCCGAAAAATAGAGAGAATTTTACACGTATCGCTCTCAAATGAGTACTTGTATCACTTTCAAGGGTCAACAGGTCAACACCGTGAAATCCGCCTCCATAGATGAATATGAGGACCTGACTTCCAAAACGCGCTTAGTCCAAAACACAGAAGTTTGGGAAATTTAAAAAAATGAAACTAAGATCCGCCTATTGGGTTGTAAACTTGAAGTTTCAAGTGTTGACAGCCCTGTATATATTTGAGTGATCAGGTATGATTTACCATAAGCATGTAGCAAATTTCCACCATCATTAAGTCGATTAGAAATTCACTTTCAATGAAAATTTGTCCTAAATTTAACTGCATCATCACCAAACATTTGAATTATAATCAGTTCTACTGGTAGAATAATTTCTACTAGTTTCTTTACCCTCCTGAAGATAGTAGTTTTCCTATTTGAAAGAACACATGATCTCTCATTTATTTTCACCCGCACAGGTGACTTTGCAGCGCACTCTAGTGCAGGTTTATATCCCAGTTTCATTATCATACTGTATCAGTGCTTTGAACACATATAACCCGCCTACTAATAGAGATAGAAATTCGCGGTGAACGCTGGAATGTGTAGTTTCTTCTTCTCCACCAGATAGAGCTAAAATCTCAATTTCGGTAATTTTGGACTAAGCGCGTTTTGGAAGTCAAGCCCACAATTGTGGTACTTTGCCTGCTTGTAGTTTTTCAAAATCAGCGCCATATATCCCAAGCTAACCTAGCTTAAAGAAGTAACAGAACTACTAGATATCCCGTTTACATTTTTTCGCTAAGTACAGTCTTACTTAACCTTCTTTTGTGAATTTCCTCTTGAGGGCGTTACGTTAGATCTTCCGGAATCGACACCGGCAGGACATCAGTAGCCCTTGGGCTAACATGTGGACTGCCGCTACCGTTTGGTCTCTGGTTTTCTAGTAAGTGGCTTTCAGAGGTCGAATTTCTCTTTGCCGCTTGATGAGGCTTCTCGAATTCACCAGACTGTTCGAGGTTTGCGTGCCCATTTCACACGAATAGGGCAGATGTCCCTATTCCTCACCAGGCAAGCCGGTGAGTTCAGCTCCTGAAGTATAGCGCATTTCGGATTCGAAACCACCTTATACAGTGGGTCTAAAAGGATTTGCCTTTGGGTTGAACAGTGCCGGTATACCTACCTGGGAAAAGCAACAGAACACCTAGCTTACCCATTAAAATTTTTTTAGAGCATCGTATCCTTCCATAACCTGTACCTACAGGCACAAAAATCACCGGCTTGGATTGGCTGATTTTGAGGGGCGGCCGAATTTTGAATATTTTTGCGTTCAACACGTTGGCGTGTGCCACTAGCCAGACACGGCAGTGTAAATAAAAATCTACTGAACAGATACGGAAAAAAAAAACACTTTCCGGCTGAGCAACTGGGGCCCGTGTGCTTGTAAGTGGTCTTAATCTTAATCCGGGGATGCCTACGATAGAGAAGCAACGGACTCGTTAACTTTCTTGTATAAATTTATTCTGTAAGATGATCAATAATCGTGGACGCCGCCAGACTTCTTTCTGGGGGAGGAGGGCAAGATGATTCCAGGTTCGGAAGGGGAACAGATCTCCTTTTTAGAAGAAAATCGTGCAATGTTTGTTGAAACAATACGTTTTTCAAAATGCAAGAGAGGGCAAGCACCCCATGTGCTCCTGTCAGAAATGTGGGCTATCTTTTTGGATATTTATATGGGATTAATTCGTGGAAATAACTTCCAGTTTGATACGGCTATAATCTGGTCACCACGCCAACATTCTAATTATCTTCCTCCACCAATTTTCAGGAACTAAAATATGTACCGCATATCATTCTTTCTGGTGACGTGATGATGTGGCGAATAGTTTAGAAGTATCTTTTTTCTTTGAAACCCGTTTTATACTGCAGAACTGATTAAAAAACCGCCCTTCGTTCGGTGCATATGCTTACAGATAATGCGGGGGGGGGGGTGCTAACTGTCAAATACGTTGTGTTGACTATCTGGTGGGACTGCTGACTGACTGAATCTTTCTTTATTTGCCTTGCTATCTCTCAGTTTGGCAACCAAGTTCACCAATATAAAATTTAAAAAAACACATCTGATGCTAGGATATATTAAAATGCAGAATGAAACGTATGAGAAAGGAAAAACATTAACAATCATTTGTTTGTTTTTGGTTTCATTGTACTCTTGTTTGCTCGGTTCATTTTACAGTACGATAATGAAATTTCTTCTGGTGATATTTGCAAACAGATAACCTAACCCAATAAAAAATTACATTGGCGGTACTTTGTGAAAGGGCATAAAGATGGAACACGGGAGTTCGCTCGCCCTTTCAAAAACGCAGAACTACTATAATCGTAAATTTATAATCGTTTGAAAACCATCAAAGTTTCAATATTTGATTAGCAATCGGATATCGTTGTTATCCTCGACAGTTTCTATTTGATTCGCTTGTTTGTCGGACTAGCGTTGTATTTTTTCCCTCAGAATTATGTATGTACATCAACCATACGCGACCATTTTTTTCCTCGGTTGTTCCGGACAAATTGAATTCCTTTTTCATGTCACTCTTGTCGCGGAAAAACATAACTTTCCTTTTTTTTTTTTTTTTTTTGTTCTTGCCTGAATTATACATGCCGCAATTACATGCTAAGCCGAACGCGACTAAAAGAAAATGAGATGTTCGGAGTCTCCACTCCAAGAAGATAGCCAGTGACCATTTTTTACTCAGTTCCCGACAATGATCGTTATTCTTTATAGTACTGTAGTACGTTGACTTTCCTTAGCTTCTTCGTGACTTCATACTGTTTCTACATTGTCTAAAATCGACTGATATATTTATGTGCGACCGTTGCTATCAGTTCTCGTCGGAATCCTATGTCACAGGTGTTTTTGAAAACATATTTACATCGCCATTAGCAAGGGAGACACGCGAAGAAAAGAAATACCAACTTATCTAAATCCCAAATACAGAATTTTTGGAAAACAAAAAACTATTCCCACGTATTTCAAGATGCTTATCCGGGTTTCTGACAATGTATTGTAACGATATTCGCACTGCAAAACGTACAAGATATGGAATAATGACGTTTATTCCACTACGAACACACAGACACACCAAAACACTAAGCACAGTAGCAAAGTCGCTTTGAAAACGCACAATTTATCGCATACATAACTAGACTATACGGCGACTGCCAGCGGCCTTTATACACCTTGGCGTTGTCGGCGAAACTCCTTATCGCTCTCTTTATCGGTCTTCTATTTTGTTGCTCGAAATACGTCGATCGATCTTCACTTATCTCAAATGTTCGGGAGCGTTTGCCACAACATTAATTAACGTGCAGGTCAAGGACGCAAAGAAAAGGGTTTGGGAGCATAGGTCCCTTCAATATTTTGAAATACCCCACCAAAAAACCACTGAAGAATAATACAAGCGAAAGTATTTTCAGCATTATTTTGGTACTTGTCAGCCCCCCCCCCCACTCTAGATGAATTATATGTGCATGCAGACAAATCTCTGAGTTCATCAACGTTTCTTTGATATCATCTTGACTAACCATAAGATCAACTGGCATATTCACCTACACCTGAACATTAACTGGGATGCATGACTGTGTGGACTTAGATTAGTGAGCATGCACGAAAGTCGCTCAATAGCTGTAGCATCTGTTTGAGAGAATTTGAAGACTTGCTGAAGAATGTTGGTTGAGTGCCAAAGCGGTGATAATTTAGTGTATAAAAACCCAGAAATCAAAACAGGTTGTCTTTTAGATCAGTTGGCATTTTCAAGTGTTTCTCGCATGATAGCAAATGTATGACTGTTCAGATTTTGTATGTGTACTGTTACAGAGACAAAAGACAGAATATTTTTCATAGAATAGCGGATTCTCATGTATTTCTACTACAAATGTGAACTTGTGGGTTTGTTGATACCATTCTGCAATAAACAAAGTCGATACAAAAATCGACTCTTTTGTCGACATACAAGATCCATTTTACACCATATTGTGGTCGAATGTGATACAAAGTTCGATACAACAGTCGAGTTACCATGCTAACATCGACTTTTGAATAGAATTCTACATCAAAGCCGATGCACAGTTCGATTCAAAAGTCAATATCAACCAGGTAACTCGTCTTCTATATTGAATTCTGCATCAACGACTTTTGGATGGATTTCTACATCAAAGTCAATACACAATTCGATTCAAGAGTTGACGTCGACCCGGTAACTTGACTTCTGTGTCGGATTTTGCATCAAATTCGATCACAGTGCCATGCCAAAAAGTTGTTAGTTTTGCGGGTTGATATCTGTTTTGAGGAATATGATGCAAAACAAAAACAATGGATTGTGACGCCATCAACAAGGAAAACAAGGGTTTCTTGTAAGATGGATGTGAACTTACAGTTTTATTGATACCTTACTTAGATCGAGTTCTGAAAATGATGGAAACAAACTGAAAACAAAGAATTGTGCTGTTATTAGGGTTATTAGGGAAAGAAGACAAAAATATTTTTCATAAAATATCAAAGTCGACATCCTAGTTGGAGTCGTGTTATCAGTTTCTTGTAATGAACGATTACTCAACTGGTATTATGGTGTACAAAGAGTAACGACCATTGTGGTGGTTACATACATTATTTGATGTTATTTGATTTGTATGGTTGACAGCTATGGTCAATGTTATGGTTATGGTATTTGATGTTTACATTCAACAGCTACTGTTGTTATCAGTTTTCTTCAGTTAATGGTTGTTTATTGGTCATTGTGAAGGTATTTAATGGTTATAGTTACAGTTCTTAGTTTGACAGCTCCGTCCAAAAATATGTTTTCCATGAGGTAGCGAATTTTGTGTTCATTTTTACGCAGAGTATTTTGTTGACACCTTCCTTAGCGTTTAAAAAATGATACAGAACGAAAACCAGTGATAGCGAGGAAGAAGGGCATTAACAAAGCGTTGCGACCTCGTGAAAATTTCGACTCGTGTCTTACATACGTTCGCGACTGATTCGATTGAAAATGGGTCAAATTTTGTGGGTTTTCAACGCGACCCGCGCAATTTACTTATCGACGCAACTACCTCTCCGTTCGACTGCTGAAACCACCGATCCGCCGGAGTTTTCCAGCGAAGGCGCCGGTATTTCCAGCACCCCGTTAATGTAAATATTTTTCTGTCTAGACTGAGACATAATTGTGCATTTTCCTTCGATGAGTTGATGAGTTCTACGTGCAGTGGCGGCAGAAGGTTTTTTTTCTGGGTGCAAGATATTATAAAATGTAAATCTCGAGCGACAAGCAAAAAGCTAAAAAAAAAAAAAAAAGTTATTTGTCTCTCAAAACTGGGAGAGGTAACAAGGAAAAAGTGTTGTAAATCCTTGAAAATCTTGTAAATTTTGTCCCTGAAATTTTTCAAGGCGCCTTTTTACGAATTTTCGAATAATTTATTTTCGAGGAGGGATGGGAGTGCGATTGATATTTCATACCATCCTGAATTTTTTAGGATGTACAATATACCTCTGTATCTCCTTATTCCGACACCACTGTTTACGCTTATCTGTTAAGTCAGTACGCTGTTATATCGATCGAATTAAAAACAATTTCCAATTTTGTCGAATTTTTAGATTTTTGAAGAATGATTCAAAAGTTTTTAAGCGAAATGTTCGCAAACACTCTTCCAAGGTGACTCCAATTTTCCGCGAATCTAACTCAAGTTTCCTTATACGAGTTGTTTAAAAACTTACAGCATCAGTTGAAGTTCATTTTTTCAAATTTTTCGACCCAGAATTATTTTACCCCAATTTCTGTAACGACTTTTTCTAGTAATCTTTTTAAATTTTCTTACCAATTTTCTTTTTAATTTCAGCACTTTTCAGGACTTTCAGGACCTACTTTCAAAATTCAGGATTTTTCAGGACTTGAAGGACTTTTCAGCAAGACATCTTGCTGTAGATCCTTAAGGGCGGAGAGGATGGGGAAAATAACTCCAGAAACGGATTCAGGGACCCCAAAAACCGTACTATTGACTTCCAGAACTTAGAAATCGGGGACACTGAAGTAATTGGAGACTGGCCCCGTGTGAAACCTGAAGGGTTGAGGGGAGAGAAGAAAAAACAACTGAAATGGATTCAGTGACTTGAAAAACCCGACTAGCGATGTAAAGAACTCGAAAATTGAGGAAAATTGGAGTAACTGAAAACTAGTCCCAAGGGAAGTCTGGATGGAGAGGAGGGAGGGAATAACACCTGAAATGAAGTCAGCGACCTTTAAAACCTTCATTTGGAATAGAAAACAATTGAAGCGCTACGTAGAGGAAGGGCCTTCGATCAATGTATCTCTTATGAGACGAAGGCCCTTCTTCCATGCAGCGGTTCAATTTTTAAGCTCATATCGGGAGGGACCCACAGCGACTGAAGCTCAAATTCCGTTAATCAATGTTAATTCCTACTAGTTAACCTATTTTGATTTTGCTCAAACTTCGCAGACTTTTCTTTTCTAATAAGGTGCCTGTGGCTATGAACATCATGTGGGTAATAAAGCCATATTGTACAAAAACATATTAGTGATAAAAAATGTCGGTAGATGGCATGACATGTGCACACGAGAAAAAAATAAATAAATTGGCGGGTAATATAATAAATTGTCGTTTAAAGTAGGAGTCGTTCGAAAATATTTTTTGTCGTTCTTACTAATGAAATAGTTGTTGTTAATGTTGTCGTTGTATACCATTATTTAGGACGCAAAAGTCCTGTCGTGCAACCCTTTTTTCCTGTCGTGTCCTATAATACTCCCCGAATATTAATTGTGGGAATTTCAACAAAACAAGTATCTTTAGTGATAGTCCAAGTTTATACGCCTAAAGGAAGTTAAAGTGAAGGAAAAATAGAAAAAATGTATGAAGAATTGATGAAGTAGTACCTACTTAGCAAGGCAAAAGGAAAAGAAAATTTAATTATAATGGGATATTGGGATGCCAGAATAGGAGGAAGAAAAGAACAAGGGGTATGTGAAGAGCATGGTTTAGGCAAGCGAAATGAAAGAGGGCGAGGCACAGTGGCGGATCTAGAAATTTTCTAAGGAGGGCATTTTGAAAATAAAAATTTTTCCACTCCCCCCCCCCCAAAAAAAAGGCGATAATGTCATTTTAAATAGTTTCTGAAAAGTTTCATAATGTGATTAAATCGTTTCAAAATGAACATTGAAGACTGTAGTGCTGCAGATACTCAAAAACAAGAAAAAAACTCCAGCGGGTGTACCACTGCCTCGTAAAACTCATCACATTATATACTATATATGTATCCTCAAGCCCCCCCCCCCCCCACCGATAAACAGTCAGCACCATCTACCGCAGATGGCTGGCTACGGGTTCGCTTTTAGATTTTTATAAAATGTTCAACTTTCTTAAATTTTAGGCTGTAGGTCAAACAGAGAATCTAGTAAGAACAGAATAGTCATTGAAATTCGAAATTCAACATTTGCTACCGACTTTCAGATTTTCGAAATGTCTTCCACATCTCAGCTTTGTTTCAACCTTTCAGATAACGTTCGATACTCAGCTTGAAACCTTCGGCTTTCGACTGACTAGTCTCAGACAAGAGTCTCGGGTACTCCATTTTCAGAAACGAAATTTGTCTTTCAGTTTGGGAAGATGAATGAGAAAAATTTGCCGACAAATATTTTTTGAAAACTAAAAATTCGCCGACAAAATCTTTTAAAAATTAAAAATTTGCCGATTTTTTAATCGAAATATTTCTTAATTGAAAAAAAAAACAACAAAAAAAAACAACAAACATATATAAAAAATGGAAAATTTAAATAAACTGTTTTAAAATTTGCCGACTGCTAATTGTGGGGGGAGGGGTCAACCCCCACACCCCCTATAGTGTCGCCCCTGTATGTAGCATATAATAAAGTAAAAAGATACATATTTTGGAGCAAAAATAAACCGAACAAATAAATTTACGGATGAAACTTTTATACGTTTTATACTCGAATAAAACAAAAATCGTATGAGTTTACAAATTTTCATTACAGTTTTATTTAACGCATAATTTCCATAAGCCATCTTGACCGATCAAAAAAGGCATCTTACCCACCCCATCGGGCAAGATGGCCGAAAAAGAAGATCTGAGAAAATGATTGTACCTCTGTTGGATGGGGGTAAAACCAAAAAACATCTGAATAAAAATTACAGCTAAAGGATCAGAGTATTTGTAGCCAAAATTTCAGCCCCACCGGATGTTTTGTCAAGAAGCTAATGACCATTCTTCATGTGCGTCATCTTACCCTACTTTACCTTATAGCATTGTATGGATGTGAGACCTGGATAACAAGAACACAAGAATGAAAAAGGTTAGAAACTTTGAAATGTGGTGTTATCAGAGAATGTCAGAAATCAAATGGACACAAAAGATCAGGAATGAGGACGTATCGAGGCGAATAGGAAGAAAAAGAGAAATTTGGGTGTATAATTGTAAAGAGAAGAGTTAAAATGATAGGTCATAAGACATCCAGGAATACTGTTATTACTGCTGGAGAGAATGGTTGAGGGAAAGAACTTGAAAGGAAGGTAAAGAATGAGCGATGAAGAGCAGATAACGAAGGGCACAAAGTGTAAATCCTCACAAATGAAAAGATTAGCGCGGGAGAGAAAAAAAAGTGGAGAGACACAACCTACTAGTCAAGCAGCAAAAGTCATATTAATCAGAAATCATAGCTCCAGCATTATTATGGTAACAACGTGGTCAAAGGGCAAAAGCAAATGCCGGTATTCTCATCACATGTCTGTAGCCGTGAGTGAAAGTAGCCCCTGCTCCCTCCATCAATATGCAAACGAACCGATTATCAAGAAAGTGGTCGTAAATCAAGACCCAATACACCGTAATAGTTCGCAAAAATTAATATCGCAGCAAAATCTACCCTGGAGAGCTACAGACATACTGCAGAGGCCAACGGCCTCAATTACTTTTCTCTCAAGTGCATGCATATGTAACGTTTCGCCTCAGGATAGTCGCAATGCCCATTTACATAATGAGTAATCGTTATCGTACTAATCAATAAAATAAACTGAAAATATTTTCTAGTCATTAGTTATTCATTATCCACTTTTGGGCGCTTCTGCACTCGAAAGCGAAGACCAATCCGATCAAACCCGATATAACAATTTTCTTACACGTTCGATGTGTTGTTTCAGTGCATTCATGATGCCATCGCTACTAGAAGCTATCAATGAGAAATACGGAATCTACGGGGATGAGACTTTCGATCAGACCCCAGTAGCCATTTACGTGCCAAAACGAAGTCCTCGCAAGTACATACCATCGTTGCTAGTCCTAAACGACTGTGATATCGACTCCGCAGGCCACGAATTAGATTTAAAAGAAAAATGCAAAACCGTCGAAGACTTAGACCTAGCTCAGAACAACCTTTCGCAGTGGAGCGAGGTAATTTTTTACTCATATTATGTTCAAATATTAGGCACAACTCGTGCCACTCGGAAGTCGATTATCATTTATATAACCAAGTTCTACGCAGATTCGGTGGTTGAAAAAAAAAATTGCCATAGGAACACGTTAGTCTTTTTCTTCTTCCTTCTACTAGTATGAGCTTCACGTTCGAATGTACAAACCAGTTAAACAAGGAATGAGGTATTACATCGATTGTGTGTCTGACATTCCTAATAAGCGAACAAAGTTGATGAAAATAAAAATAAACAAACTTATATAGAACTGTATATGCGGCAAAGACGGCGAGCTAAAAACTATTAAAGCTGCTCGGATAATCGATTTGTCATTAATTAGTGTTTGTGTTGAACGACGAGGAGGATTGTGAAGTATATAAGCACAGAGGCACCTTGACAGTCAGAAGTGCACATATAGGAATAATATTATTCTTTGTCGAGAAAGTTCAGTTATACAGGAAGCCGTTCGTCGATTGCTGGTGTGAAGTCTGCCACAGAGGCTTGGTCAGATCGTGATAGAATGATTTTTATAAACTTCGGTTCTAATCTCGTATGTGTACCTTCAACACGAAAACAGTTTTGTTACGCCTTTTACATCTGGGTAGGGTCACCAGCTCTAAAGAGTAAGTTAGATGTACTCCTATCAACATGCGACTCTGAAGTACACTCTTTTTTTTTACTTCTAGTACTCTTGAGTACGCTTTCTCAAATTTCAACTCCTTTTACACACAATTAAAAAAAAAAAAAAAAGTATATAAAGAAAGCAGAATTAAAAGAATTAAAACGTGCCAGCATTTAGTCATCCAGCTATAATATTTCATTATTACCTCTCGATCTCTCACTTCCGATCTCCAACCTCCACTTAAAAACGGTTATGACTTCCATTAGATGCTTTAAAAAAAAGGGGGTTGCTCAAAGCAATTTACCTTGAGCCCCTTCTCCACACGCATAAAAGACAAGGTTTCTAATTGGAGGAGCGGTTTAGTAAAACGATAAAAGACTCCATTTTAAACAAATAAGAAAAAACTGTTTGTCATGAATGCGAAAAAATGATTTCTTTTTGGTGTTTGTAAGTCTATTCTTCAAACCAACTGAATTTTAGTTGAACCAATCAAAATTTGTTTTCCCATTTCAATTTTTCCAAATCTTCATAAACTTTTGTTTCATTTTTTTGTTGCCACACTCTTTCTTCTTGTTTAATACGCCTATACCTTTTTGTTTAAACTATGTTTCTTTTTTCTGCTAATAAAAGTAATTAATATGTATGAATACATTGTTTTAAACAAAGTTTTCCCTCAACTCTGGATATGTTAACTAGTTACGTAACAAAACGATAAATTGCGAGTGGGGCGAGTCTTAAATAGCCAGCGTGATGAGCAATACGTTTTTGACTCCCTGAAACTGAACGTACTTTTTTTACTTTCAGTTAACCTGGGACCCTTCTTTTGGGAACAGTTCATCTGAATGCGAATTCAAATAAAATGAGAACGACATAACGTCATGCTTAGGGAAAATTATTTTATGTCCTAAAAACAGTGAAATGTGCGCATATAATATTCCCCAAGAAAGGCCAAAATATGTCAGAATATTCCCTCACGTGTAAAATATGCTCAAAATATTCAGTAACATAATATGGGTATCAAAATGCAGGACTTTTCAACCTGACAAAATTGTGACACCATGTCTATGGTCAAAAATTACAAACACAAAAACTTAGTCCATCACAGATAAAGAAATGAACACATGCCACAGATAACATAATTCAGAAGTACAACTTGACATCCGCATTCGGATTTGAACCAAGATTACTAGAACTAGAAGGTTGACCCGACGTGTAAGGCGCGAAGACGTCAATAACGTCACTACAGTGCAAATCATACAGACCGCTTACGGGAATGCAGTCTTTTTTTCGAATTTTACTCATAACTGATGCCTTCAACATATTTTTATTTTATTTTTATGACATACTACAATATTCAACTGGCTGTCATTAAAAAAAAAAAACAAAAAAACAAGAGCCCCTATACAACAAAAATTCAATTTTGTGAATTCCGGCACGAGTGAGACGGGAAGAATTGTTGCGGGTTGCCTACCCGGTCCGGCCAACGCGCCAACCTTCTAGTTATAGTAATCTTGGATTTATGTAGGAGCGCTAATGTACAACCAACCAGTTTCTGTCATTTCATTTCCTATCGAATTTGAGATGTTTAAGAAAAGTAGAAATATTCCCGAAAAGTTCTCCAAAATGGCCAAATATTTCCAAAATATGCCCAAAAACCGAGGAAAATAATACAGATATGCATTTTTATGTTCTTAATAGCAAAATATGTCATCAAAATATGTCCAATCAAGTTGGTCCAATTATGACCGTATATTACATGAATCATAAAGATATGATGGATATTCCCTTTATATGAATCAACAGGAAAAATATGTCGAAACATAAAATAATTTTTCCTGGCTCATGGTTATAATAAAAATGAGGAGCCCACTTACAAAGTGACCTGACTGCAAATCAAAGTTAGTGGCGCTATCTGGGGCCATAAACTACTTTAGTACCCGCCTGGTATCACTCAACAACGCGTAGTTTCTCTCTAAACGTAGTGATGCCATGTACTTCCAAAGTGACCCTATTGAGATGTAAACTCTAAGTTTCAAATGTTGGCAGCCCTGTATAAAATTTGAGTGATCATGTATGATTTACCATAATCGTGTGGCAAACTTCAACTAAAATTAAGTCGATTAGAAATTCACTTTCAAAGAAAATTTGTCCTAAATTGAACTGCATCGTCACAAAACATTTGAATTATAATGAGTTCTACTGGTAGAATAATTTATACTCTTTTGTTTACCCTACTGAAGACAGCAGTTTTTCTATTTGAAAGAACACATGATCACTCATTTATTTTCACCCGCACAGGCAATTTTAAAGCGCACTCTAGTGCAGGTTTATATCCCAATATCCAAAAGTAATTGTTAATCGGAAATACTGCTCGACAAAATCCTGAAATGTCCGCCACTTTCGAATACTATCACAGGCACTGAATAAAAGTTTTTTAAAACCATTTTTTAACCTTCAGTGTATTCTCTTGCAGAAAAAATTGAATTTTTCAGTAAAATGAGCACTCTTTTTCAAAAACTAATTCGAGCAACGTAAGTACACATGCTGAAGCAACGATATAAGCATTTTCCACCCGAATTTCTATCACATATACCCTTTTAAATCAATTAATCAGCACGATTTTTTATTTTTGTACTTCCAAAGTGACCTATAGCTGCATGAGTTTTTGTTTTCAAAACGCTGTCTTGCCACGGCAGGGTCAGATGCTTTGCAAAAATAAAAACAACAAATTTTTCTCGGTAGGTTGAACCTATCGATACCAATTAAAAAAATTTCGTTACTTCACTACTTTTGCTTATAAAGTGTTTTTCTTAAAACGAAAATGTTGCAATTAGGTTACTTTGGAGGTGGGCTCCTCAAATGTAAAATACAAACACTCACTTATCCCACATTGATATTAGTTACTCCGGAGAGGGGGAAGAAGCTCCCGAACCATGTGCCCCATTCCCTCTAGTAAATGGACAAATACCGGTGGTGACAGTTTATAGGGGGGGGGGGGTAGTTAAAAGGTACATTGTACCTCCTTTCAAAACATGGATATAGTGTTGCCAGATCTCTTTTATGAAAATTCTTGAGATTTGGTCGTGTCGTAGGAATCGAACTCGTGAGATCTCGCGAAATTTCGTGAGAGATGGCGACACTGGTGAGATATAAGTATTATTTGAACACCTTCTCACCACCCGTCCCCCCCCCCCCCTAAAAAAATTAAAAATTTCAGCATCATTCAGCCAGCATAGAGACGAAATTCATGAGATTTCTTTTTTGCTCCCTCAGCTTTCAGAGACAAGGAGCAAGGAGCCTTTGTTTCCCTTTTCTTATTTTGTTGACTCAGGCTTTTCTACCCCATTAAAGATGAAACCTCCCAACGACACTAGTACTGGTGAAGCTGATGAAGTCAGGTTTCCCAAGCTGAGGTACGATTCAAAAGAATATAAACTTCCATCTCAAAATTTCACAAGTTGGAGCAGCATACCACAGGAACACATGGATACAATCGATCCACCATTATGTTAGCTAAAAACTGCATACATGAAATTTAACAGAGTCTGAATGAGCTGTGTTGGAGTTTAACTAAGCGTTAGCAGAGTAACTAGAGCTGTGGCGACAGGAGTGGGGAGGTGCTACAATGATATAAAAAATCTCTACTCAGAATATTGTAGGTGTCCATCGGAAAAATTGGAAAAGTAAAAATCTTTTTTTTTCTATCGGTTTAAACCAGTGTTGTTCCGTAAAATAACTCGTGTAAATTCACAGTTATCTTAAGCGTAGAATAATGTAAAATAACTCGCGTAGAATATCTAATTGAGTCATCTTACATTATCCTATGTTTGGTGTAGAATAACGTAGAATAATGGAGTATGAAGTTTTCTAGCCAAGAAGAACTCTTTAAAACTTTAAAAACACCAAAAAATGTGAAATAATTAAGTGAATCGGTTAGAACCAAAAGGGGTCAAGTCCAAAAATCGCACTTTTCAGAAAGCGAAAAAACTGTTTTATTCGAAAATTTGAAAATCGTGGAATACGTCCTTCAGGGTGGTAGTAGAGGGTCACAAGAGATGACTTTTAAGCCCGGTCTCGTCGAATAAAATTTAGATGGGCCGGAGCGGGGGGGGGGCTCAAAGTTTTTGGACTTATCCCCTTTTGGTTCTGAACAATTTTTTCTGCAGTTCTACGGCTCGAAATCCCCCCCCCTCTTTTTTAGCCAGCTTGGTCCCATTCCAATCGAGCAAAATGCCTGCTTGTAAGAAAAAAGTTCTGAAGCTGTACTGAAAGAGGGCGAGGGGTCGGAATTTTTTATTCATTTCAATTTTTTATACTAAAATACACCATTTTCAAACAATTTTCGGAAAAAATCCATATTTCAAAGAAATTTTATTACATAAAATTCACAGAAAAGGATGTTGCCAAAAAGCACTTTCCCAGCTGTTTCACGAAATTTCGACCACACCAGCAGATCCGCGATACTTCAATACCCCATAATCCGTGAAAAAAGCAAAAACGAAAAAAGTGGAGTTAACTCCTTTGGTTCTATAACCGATTCAAGTATACTTTTACTTTCTTTTTTTATTTTCATTTTAAAAGTATTTTTACAGATGATATAAATGATCCTTTGGGATGCCCCATTTTAATTTAATATTATATAATAATTCACTCTTAAATATCGTACGTAATTCGTAAATTGTGATCGTAATCAATTTCAATTTCAAACTTCACTAATTTTCATATTTAAATTCACCACATGGCTTTATAAATGCAGCATTACAGACTACATCACCTTATCACTGTTATCAGTCATTATTCTACGCGATTTAGTTTTTCTACGTAATCTTACGTTTATTTTTTACATCACCACCATTATTCTATGTTATTTTACATGTAGAGGAACAACCCTGGTTTAAATTGAAAGTTTTTGCGTTTTAGTTGACATTTCTACGATCTATAGAGGAAGTAGAAATTTGGTACCCCATTTTGTTTTTGAGTACTGGAGGTCATCAGTAACCTCAAATTGAATAAGTAAATAGAGGAACTGGTAGAGGAACCCCTTGCCCATAACCCTTTGGTATCAGGTTTCAATTATCTCAATTGCTTTCTGAGCAGTTGAGCATTTCCCAAAAAAGGCGAAAATCGACCTCCGAGATTCTTGGGTACAAATGTGGTACCCCTAAATTTTATTTTTTCAGCATTAAATAAACACAGTTTTGTGGCGGAAAATGAAATTTATAAGTACAGCATAATATGTTTTACAAGCCTTCTTTAAACCCATTTTTTCCGCCCATGTATCTTGAATTCATCGGACCACTTTTTTAATTTTCCACTAAAATCTTTCCATTTTGTTCGAGGCATATTTATAAACAAATAAAAATCAAGACATGTTACAAAAGGTACCACATCACCCGCACTGCATGTTAGTTCAAAGCTCATTTTCGGCGAATGGATGTGAAACTTTGAAAAATTTACTAGATGATCTTGTAGAGCAAACATTCCTCTTTCGAAAACACTATACTCCGGTTTCTTTCGATTCAAAATTCTATATTATATACGAAATTAAATAACACACTAAAAAAATTTCGGTATTATCAAAAAATGAAAAACGTAGGGTACTCATCACATTCTGGCCGCCATTGCGTTTTGGCAGTGCCTGGTTATTCAGATAGCATGAGGTACCACATTACCCGCAGAGTACCGTATTTGTACCTCTTACCCCTACCCTCTTCCCCTTAAAAAACTAACTTGCGAATTGTAACACTTTTAGTGCAAGAGAGATTTGAATATTTGGAACACGATCTGAACGGATCTTATCTAATCATAAGACAGGGTGTTTCAGTTAGTATGTCAAGCCGGTAGGAGGTGATACAGAGCTCAGTGAGAGGAACAAATAACGTATAACGTTACGTACAAGTATGACCTATACTCAAAATTGAAGGGGCTATAAGTTTTCAAAGTTTGAAAGAAGCGAACATTCATTGCCAGTCTAATTATTCATTCAATTCATAATTTTTTCCCCGAAGGTATCAAGAGTAGTAGGTACATTGAAGAGATAACAGAAATTCACCGAACTGAACGGTCAATTTTTCAAATTGAAAGGGCTCAGACAGTTTTGAAGTCTTAATCATAAAATTGGAATACAAATTGTTGAAGTGCACAACTTTCGATTGTTGCAGATCCTTCAATTTTCGAGATAGGCAATAGGTGATCATAATTTTTATTCCTCTTTCATAGATGCCACAGTTCATAGCCATCTATGGAAAATAGTGACAATTTCCTCGCTTAACTTTTATTCAAAATATTTGCAAAATTTTATGAGATGTTTCGTTTCAAATTTTGGAACTAAATTTTGTATGTAACAATTTCTTTGCGATTTTATTTTTTAAAGTTTAGCAATAGATTTTATTACATTATTATTATTACTATATTATATTAGCCTATACGTAATCTACCGGACATTGATTTTTAGTTGTTACAATGAGCCCATAAGACCACAAGTCTCTCCCAATCTCGTCCATTCAGCTAAGGTTGGTACGCTGAAAATAAAATACACATAATTACTATCTGTTACCTATCTAGAAAACCGAAGGAGTTGCAAAATTGGAAGTTGTGCACTTGAAATATTATAGCCTGATGAAGTCCCTTCAATATCAAAGGTAGGCAATTTAGTTTGGTAAATATTTGTTACCATTTCAATGTTCTACCCACTGGTTATCTTTGAAAAGAAAATCGGAATTAAAGATAGCTAGCTATATCGCAGTCAAAGTTCGCTACTTTTCAGATGTTAATGACTAGTAGCGTCAATTTTGAGTATAGGTCATACATGTGTGTAATTCCTTTTGTTCTTTTCGTTGAGTACTGTTCCCTCATACTGGCTTGGCAGTCTGTATTAATTTCAGAAGTATCCGGAAGTGTATCAAAGGAGAGTCTTAATAAGTCTTAGAAAGGATGAATGAGCCTCGAACAGTCTGAAGGAGTTCCAAGTTCCATGAAATCTTAACAAAGAATGAACGTTATTAAGTCCAGAAAGAATTTAAATGAGATGTGAATGAGTTTCAAAACAGCTTGATGAGTCTTATAACATGTTCTAAAAACACTCGAATAAATCTGAGCATCATCTAAGAAAACCTTTTTGTGGAAAGCGATTCATAAATAAGCCTTCAAGAACCTTCAGTAAGTTATCCGAGTCTTAATGAGCCTCAGAGGCGGTCGAATAGTTCTTTGTAGAATTAGAATGAGTTTGAAGAGAATACGTTAATGGCCAATTTGGGATGGGTCGAGCTAACGCCTCCTAAAGAATTCAATTTTTACACAATTTGCCCTTTTAGAAATGCAAGCATTTTGGAGTTTAAGCTACCCCTGAACTATTTCTGCCTTTGAATGAATTTCAAATGAGTTTCATGAGTCTTAATGGGTCTTGAGAGCAATTCAACGGGTTCTAGATGAGTGTGAATAAGTTCTAATAAGTTCTGAAGGATTTTGAACAAGTCAGTGTCAGAACAACTTTTAACTCTATTTTAAATAGTCTTTTGAATGAATCGTAACACGTCTTGACGAAAGTTGAACGAATTTTAGCCGAGTCTGAAAGAGGTGTATAAGTTTGAATCAGCGGGGTAGACAAGGGTGGGGTCTAAACCCACCTGGTATCAGCCAAAAATGTAAAAAATAAAATTATAATTTATTCTGGTAATAGTAAGAGTATTACACCTGTGTTTCGTATCCTGCTCCCTCAATATCATGCTATGTGTGAATAATTCTTTTGTTTTGAATTGAACCCCTCCCCCTCTTCATATCAAGTCTGGCTACGCCACTGGTTTGAATAAAACAATTCGAATGAGTATGATGAAGGAATGATAGAGCTTATATCGGTTTCAAAAATTTCCGATAATCAGGAAAATCGAAATGAGCAATTATAAGTTTTACGGTTTCGTCCTTAACTCACAACAGAATCAGAACGAGTCTTAAGACAGTTCGAATGAGTCTTGAACTCAGTCAGCTGATCTGATGACAGGTTTTGAAATTTATATTTTCACCTAGAATGAATCATACGTGAAAATCCGAATGAACTGATCAGAATGAAATGCCTCTTGTAAAAACTAATTTATTATTCTCCAAACCACCTTCCGAGCTGACATTAATAACAAATGTTATCCTTTCCAAATCCACCCACATTTTCCTGGTTCTCTTACAAGAAAATGACGGTTATGTCCTTGAGACGAAAAAGCGTACATATCTGATTTAAACTCCGCTGCGTAAACATTTCGAAAGAAGTTCAAGCTTTGCTACTCGCGAACTGACAGTCGCGATTTTATTAATAGATTGGTGGTGGTTTTCGAAAAGGACACGAGCTAAATTGGATTGGTAACTAAAAATCCGGTGCAGACTTGACCTTTGTGCGCACCTAAATGAACGCACGCTGCTACACCAAAATGCAACCATGTTTTCGACGGAAAAGTCGAAATACTAATCAGAGCTCGAGTTTTTCTTTTAGATACTCATGTCATGTAACTGATAACGAATCAGTTCTTGTGTTTGTGACATAGATAGAATTTGTGCACGACGAAGACGATCCCACTGACCTTAAGCCGCCTGTTTCAGATACTTACTATTTTAAGGATAATGCCGAAACTGAAATTCGCGAACTTAAGCTTTAACGACCTAAGCGAGGATTTACTGAGTGACGAAGACCGGCCGGAACGTTTTCCCAGCTTGAAAAGCATCGTCTTAAACGCCACTCACATAACGTGGAGAAACGTCGTGCGAATACTAAAATTAGTTCCCAAGTAAGTACCAACTCGTATTCACATTATCAACCTTTACGACTTATATAAAATCGGTCAGTTTGGTGACAGATGCTTTTCCTCAGAGACCCGGAACCTGAGCCCGGACCCTCGAAGTCGACGGCATTATAGGAGAACCGGAGCAATTTCAGAATTTTACCTACCGGTACCGACTTCCAGCTTCGGTGACTCCGGTCCTTCAAACACCTGTCTTCAAACCTCTTCATCCTGAACTCCCCCTCGTACCCCTCTAGCCATCATTCCTCTCAGGAGTCACGGTCAATTTCCGGCTCCGACTGTTGCTTCGGCCCTTTTACACCGATCCTCACCTGGTTCCACTTCACCACAGTAAAACTTTTCAATTCGTATAATTTTCTCTCCTTTACCCTCAACCCTCAGATACCACAGCCATCGATTTGAAATCATATTATTTTGGTGTTCTATATTCATTTCTAGAGAACAAATTCGCAGAACTTCTTTTGTAATCAGTAGGTGCTGGTGCTGAACACAGAGTCGAGACATCGTTTAGTGGATTCTGAGGTCAGTGAATCTGAACCCGATGCTTAGGTTTCTCGGATTACGCTCGGGTGTATACTGGGTGGAAGGGCTTAAAGAGTGTGTATTTAGCAGTGATCCCGGTAGCTACCCTGAAACATCCTCGGTAAGCCCAGGAGGGCTTATTCCGGGTAGTCGTCGCTGATTGGTTGAAGGATGCTGTAAACCAGGCGCAAAGTGTGCTGAAAAGGAGTGGTTTTCCGCGGGTGTAAAAAAGGTGTTTCATTAAGCATCGGGAAATTCCAAATAAAAAAGCGTTTTTTCATTTCCTTCTCATCTCTAATGTATAAAAAGTATTTGTCTAAGGGTGAATGTTTGTTCGTTGAGGGGAGGGGGGGTCGTACTTTCTGGATGTGTTCGTATGAAATCTAGGAAGGTTTAAGGCTAAACAAAAATCGGTACCCTTATGAGAGGGGGCCACAAAATTTTGCCCCCTCCGGACTCCCTAATTTTTTCAACTTGGACTTTTCGAAGGTGTCTTATGCTGAACTTCTTCACATTATGTTAAAACTTGAAAGTTGTAACTGTCTTCCTTCAAAAATTATTAGGGGATTAAAAATCTGAAATTTCCAAAACAAGCTCGAAGCACCTTATTAACGTAGGCGCCATACCCCTATACATCCATTATTTATCAACACACGCGCACACACAGAACAGAAAAAAGTTATTATTGTTTGCCTACATATGAAAACGTGACGCGTGTTCTATGTATCAAAATATATAAATTCAGGCGCAGATCCAGCTGATCATTTGGGAGAGGGGCGGAGGGGGAAATGCGCGAAGCGAGTTAATTTTTTCGCTGCCCCCTCCCCCACAGATTTTCCTGTTTTGGGATTAAGGGGGTCCCATCTCCCTGCATCCGCGTCCGTAAAAATATGAAATAACTACAGCTAAATATATCGTTCATTGTCATTAGTACACGCATTATTACTAATCAGTCATCAAACTTCTAGTTTGGTGCACAAGTTTACCTACCCATTCCAAAAAAACATGTATCTACCCAACATTAAGTAGGTATCTACATACATATCTGCGGTTACAACAAAGCATGCTTGTGTGAAGTAATACTTAGCAAGTCTCAAATCAGTAAATAAAATGCGAGGAAAATTGAATGAGCACCAAAAATTAATGCGTTTGATTAGTAACGTATCAAAAATATAAAGCTCAATAAAGTTCAAAAGAAAAATCAAAACGATCATCACTTAACATCACGAAGATCAGTAGTTTCATGGGGGTATAGGGCTAATAAAGACACCCCCCCCCCCGAGCCGATGCTTTCATCCACTTCTGCAGAAAACCCAGTTTTATTTTTTGCCTTTTGGGCGTGAAATTCGCAGTTTTGTCCCAAGTTGCTCCGCCACCTCCCGGCACCAAGAAAAATGGTTGCACCCCTAGGAGAAACGTGTCCATATCGTTGTACAATACTGCACTGATCAAGATGAAACATCTCAAACACGTGCTCTACCGTGGCTGGATAGTCGAGAGACCGGATAGAAGAGCGGAAATTTTTGAGGCCGAATAATCGTAAGTCTGCTGTAATTTAGCATTCAATTGGACCCTACAATTTAAAACTTATGACACGGGGGTACCAGGCCCGTAGCCAAAGAGGTGCTAGAGTTAGCGTATGCCGGAGCCCCCTGGCAAAATTTCGTGAATAAAAATAACGAATTCCTTATATTTTTCTCGCTAGTTTTGTTCAACACTTTTCTTTCCACTACATTTTAATGTTTATAAATTTGGCAACACGAATTTGCTTTGAAAGATAGACGAATCCGTGTGTTTGTCGTTCTTCACATGTGACGTGTCACAAGAAAAGGGCCCGAGTGTCCAACCAGCAAGTTCAGACACACAGGCCTTTTTCTTGTGTCATATTACAATTCACAAACACAGTGGTAGGCTCGCTCGCGATCCAGTTCACATTGAATATCGATGGCTAAATGCCTGAATGGCTGTTTCAGAACTAATAACTTGATAAGTCCGCAAAATAGAATTTTTTTACTTCCGAAAGTTCGAAAATTTGATCGTTGTAAAAGGGTTAATCTTTTTCACGCGATATATTCAATTTTTTTCCAGTGGGTTGTCGGTAAGTTGAATCACGAGTTTTGATTATGAATTTTGAGCCCAAAGTATCCAGGATTTCCCCAATGGAGAGGGGGAGGGGTAAAGTAAGATTTTCAAGGGAGAAAAAGTCGAAAATTAAGGTATTTTTAAAGAATCGCCGATATTAAAGGACTATTTTATAAAAATTAAAGTAAAATTACTGCTCGGGCGAAAATTTTTCGAAGAAACGTGTTTTAAAGGCGGAAAATTGCTCATTTTGCATATTTTACATTCAATTTTAGGTGCCTTGAAGGGCATTCGCCCCCCCCCCCCGCCTTCTTGACTACACCACTGCCTCGTAGAAATCTTCACATCATATATTATGTGTACCCTCAAGCCCCCCCCCCCCCGGTAAACAGTCAGCACCCCCTGCTGCAGATGGCTGGCTACGGGCCTGGGAGGTACGCAAATAGAAGTCAACGAGCACAATATGGGCATAATTTCTTAGGTTTGACTGGATTTCACAGTTCCCCAAATCTTTACTCAAAATTAGTGTCACGGATCACTGTAACCACAAGGCGTTCTCTGTAATACAACCAATTTTACTAATCACTCCCCCTTTCAGTGTGAGCCAAATTGATGAAAAATGGACATTGCATGACTTAAATATTGAAAGAGAATTTATTTGCACAGAATGTTGCCGTCTATATTGCAATTTCATTAAACAAATATATTGAGCAAACCTCACAACCCCATAAATGTCACAAATCCTCGTAAACCGTTGATTTTACACGAAAAATAGTTATTACCAAATTTACAGATCAGAAAAGAATAATATTATTACTCATAGTCGTCAAAAGTTTGATAGCACTTCGCTTCCTGAAGTTGTCTCAACATCGACTTACTATCTGGGACATAATTTTGCTACCCTCATTCTTTCAGCTGTAGGCAAAAAGCGCAAAAATGGAAAATGTATACGTGATAAGCGCAAAACAGAGTGACCTAAGAGCGCAAAAAGGTTACCGGAATTCATGTATTAGTACAAAAAGCGCAACAGAAGAAAGCAGGAGAACGAACGAAATGCGCAAAGTAATATAATTTATCTTCGGGAGAGGGGGGAGGGGGTAGGAGGAGAAATCCGAAGAACATTTTTAACCGTTAGCTGGATTCTGATTCTTTTGAACTGTATTCTATTTCCAGTCCCAACGATCGTATTTTGCGAAACAATGCTTGGCCCCAATGGAATCGACACCCACAGACGAAACTTGACTTTCAGTTTGGGGATGGGGGGGGGGAGAAGGGAAATTTTCCGACAAATATCTTTTGAAAACCAAAAATTCGTCGACAAAATTTCTTAAACATCTGAAAATTTGCCGATTTTTTAATCGAAAAAATAATAAACAAACAATCGTTCTTAGAGAATGAAAAATTCAAATAAACAATTTCAAAATTTGCCGACTGCCACATTATTGGATGTGTCCCCCCCCACATAGTTTCGTCTCTGCAAATGCAGATTGGAACCCTATCCCCAAGCACTCACATTTGCACCCATGAGCATATCCTAGTCTGGGAAGGTAAGGTGGAAGGATGTTACGAATACTTGAGAGGAATACACAACTTACTTTACACATTAAGGTGGTCGTTAATCACTCTTGGAGATTTTTTTTTTCTGAATTTCCACTGATTCGTCTCCTAAATTGGTTCCAATAAAATCAATTTAAAAAAAAAAAAAAAACTACAAAGTTTCAGGTCGTTCAGATTAGGGGAATCCGTACCATAGGCTCCCTTTTGTTCTTATGGGAAAAACACATGGAGTTTTGATTTTGTTCCAGACTAAATTTCCCTCCTATATTCACCAGGACCAAGGCCCGTAAATTAAACGACAGACCATTTGCTATTGGATTCAACTTATGACATTGGAAAATAAGTCTTTTGCTTTCAACATTTAGACTTTAATAAAATGTTTAACTTTCTCTAATTTCAGACTCTAGGTCAAACATAGAATTTAGTAAAAACAGAATAGTTATTTAAATTCGAAATTCAATGTTTGCTACCGACTTTCAGATTTTCGAAATGTCTTCCACATTTCAGCTTTCTTTCAACCTTTTAGATAATGTTCGATCCTCAGCTTGAAACCTGCGATCGGTTTTTGATTGACTAGTCTCTGACAGGAGTCCAGGGTACTCTATTTTCAGGAACGAAATTTCAATTACTTTCAGTTTGGGGAGGTGGAGAGAAGAAAACTTTGCCGACAAATATTTTTTGAAAACTAAGAATTCACCGATAAAATTTTAAAGACATTAAATATTTGCCGATTTTTTAATCGAAATATTTTTAAATTTAAAAAAAAAAAAATAAAACAAATGTTCATAAAAAATGAAAAATTCAAACGAACAGTTTCAAAATTTGCCGACTGCCAAATTATCGGAGGGTGCTTCAACACCCTCCCCATTCCCTATAGTTTCGTTCCTGTCGACAAAACTATTTTTACGGGGAATATTTCCCGAACGGCTGATTGTCGCCTTCTCGAAATCAAAATTGGCATGCAGGTGGAGAGTACATTGACAAATATACGTACAAATTAATAGTTTTTTGCTAACTCATGAATGGTGGAGTGGGAGTCATTTTGATAGTTTCCAAATCGATTTTGAAGGCCAAAAAAGGTAGAAAAATATTTCAAAAATTTTAGTTGCATGTACACTAGGAGCCTTCATCTACACGCCAAATTTCGTACCATTCGAGCAAAAAATGCGCCAGATAGAGCTGAAAGAGTGAACGTCGTATATTTCGAGGCCACACCCCTCCGGAGAGGGGGCAATTGTAATGATGGGCTTTGAAATTTTCTTTTACCACTGCAAATCGAGGACTGAAGAAAAATTTGAAAGAATTGACTTAGGCCGATTCACTTATTTTACCCTGCTATAGCAGCCTTTGCGGCAAAGTTTGATAAAACGAATTTTTGGTCATTTTGTTAGACGAGTATTTCATCTTTTTTTGTTGCGTCATGCGTCAGAAGTTTTGAAATTTTGTTTTTACAATACATGATCAGAGAGACGATATTTACTTTAGTATTTTGCAAGTGGAAACCAGCACTTTTCATTGACCAGACACGAGCATAACTTTGATGTAAAGTAAACGTGCCTCAATGTAAAAACATGAGTCACATTTTTACATGCAGGCACGTTTACCAACGGACACGACGGAGCGAGAAAAAGAATGCTGACGGATCCCAAGAACGGCTGACTAATGCCGAGGAGGTTATTATTACGACGTTACCCTTGGAATTGTTTCTTTTTGGTATTATTCGCTGTCAGAAGTGTAGGGTTCCTTTCAGTTGGGAAAATGCACATGCTGAATTTTTCGGCGTCGTTGCTTTTTTGACAAAGCTGTTAATATTTTCCCTTTCTGATCATGTATTGTAAAAAATATCTTACAAAACAAGAGCCAAAAATAAGTTTACATGACTCGGGAATCGCTCACTCGCTACGCTCATTCGCAAACTGTCCCTTGCATGTTAACACTCACTTTTGACTCTTGGTGTGTAATATACTATTCTTCACGGTTTTGTTTCGACCTGGCAAAATTATTTTGTTATTGTGTATTCCTTTTTTTTATTATCAATGACGATGTCGCTTAACATAGGATATCTTCCAGTGGTGTAGCCAGGATTTTCCTAAAGGGGGAGGGGGTAAAGTAAGATTTCAAGGGAGAAAAAGTCGAAATTTAAGGTATTTTTTAAGAATCGCCGATATTAGAGGACTATTTTATAAAAATGAAGGTAAAATTACTGCTCGAGGGAAGATGTTTCGAAAAAACGTGTTTTAAAGGCGAAACATTGCTCATGTTGGCATATTTTACATTTAATTTCAAGTGCCTTAGGGAAATTCACCCCCTTGGGGCTACGCCACTGATATTTTCAATTATTATGTTGTTTAGTTTCGTCATTGGATTCAGTTTTTCGTTATGTCATTGACGAAACAATTATCGATTACGTTCAACAGCCGTGAAACTTTGTGAAATAAAGACCACCCTAGTGTCCTTGGGTTCCCACTTGCTCTCCCAACGTACAGCCGCATTAGTCATTTCTTAGATTCATAAAGATGGAGCAGACAACCAGTTACCTCTAACGGCAGCGTTCAAGCCCGCGTAATTTGAACTCGAACCACGATGACTTTCGCCGATCGGCTTTGGGAGGAGCAATTTCATCGAAGCCCGCAGATCGCGTAAAAATTTTCACTTTTTGAAATAGACGACTCAATCCATCCTGGAAGTGGTTAACACATGCGCTGTGCCCAGAGGCGAGATAAAGCTAATTAAGTAGTACTCGGATATCAACATCAAGGAGGCGCCTTACTTTCTGTATGTATGCGATAATGGATTTAACATACGCGAGCACGTAATAATTCTTCTTCTCTCTCGTATACGTAAGACTTAATAGAGTCGTAATCAGAGTGAAGATAATTTGCACGTATGGCGGATGCTCACGATAGAATCGTATTTGTAGCATTTCGCGATTGGTAATCACAATCATCCTTTTCGCCTCGGGCAGAACTATACAGCCGAGTCGCTGATGTGTATAGGCGTTCCAAGTGTGCCCTCATCTCGGTCGATGATTTTTTAAAACACAACAGTAGCCCGTTTCGCCGTCATCGTGTCCGTCCTTTTCGTACCTTGACTTCCACGGCGCGGGTTGGACCGCAGCGCCCGCCCAAACACACCACTGGCTGCACTCTCAATGTGGCCGCGCAATAACGCCGTTCCACAATGCTCTCGCACACACTCATGCCGACCCCCTAGCATTTGCTCTAGGACCATCACAGATAGAAGAGCCCTGAGAACGCAAACCCACTTCCCAGAAAGACCGTAATGAACGCCAAGACAAGTACCTCGTACCAGCGTCCTCAGCAGTGGCGTGCGGTGAGTTTTTCTATGAGGTAAGCGATAAGCATAGACAGGAACGTACCACAGAGTTTTTCTTGGAGGGGAGCAAAAACTGTGGAAGTCCCGACGAACTCAACTCAAAATTCCCAAGTATCAAAAAAAAAAAAAAAAACTTCTTGACTTCTTGGATTTTTCCAACTGACTCAACTCAAAATTTCCAAATATCAAAGCAAAAAAAGAACCTTCGATTTATTGGATTTTTCCAGCTTCTCAACTCAATTCCCAAGTATGTATTGAAAAAAAAAAAAAAAAAAAAAAAAAAAACTTGACTTGTTAGATTATCAGAACTCCGCCTGACTGAAATGGTAAATTTTCCCAATTGCTGAGTGAAAAACTCCTCCCCCCATTGCTGCAACCCTGAGCATAGAGGTGAAGTAAAAATCAGAACAAAAGTATGAAACATGCTACTACAAAAGGGCATTGATCAAAGTCTTCAAGTTGTCGTATCCCTGCTTAAGGGTCATTTCATAGGCATTTATCCTTTTCTGTGACGAATAATAGATATGGCCAATAAAACAGTTTTCCACCATCTTCCCAACGGGTTAACCACGAAATGTTTTCATACTGCAATACGTGGAAATGTCTAGTAAAACACGAACCACTTGTCTTTTGCTTAGTTTAAAAAAATGGTAATTCTGGTTCAGCCCGGCTTACCACCATTAATAATTTCTAATTGTTCATCTAGAGTAAGTTGCGAAAACGGTTTTTCAATAAGATCTCAAATACGCATTTCGGATGCAAAAAAGCACGGAGCATTCAGACATAACGTGTGGACTAGTAGAAGAACATAATCACGTTTCACTGTCAACTTTGACGTTCGTGTGTAGCCAAGCTGAGCCGGAAGCGCTTTAAGAAGCGCTTCCAGAACGTACCAAACGCACAGGTTTCGTCATGTTGAACATGCTAGTGTGTTTTTGTGTTGGTAATTAACACCGTGGCGGAGTGTAAAGCTGGCTACACATTACGCTGACGTTTCGTGTGAACATGTCATACAACGTGTTAACACGACACATGACGAAAACAAAATCCTCTAGTTCAATTGGACTGTTCACACTACACTGATGTGTCGTCATAATGCGTCATTTGACAACACATCAGTGCAGTGTGAACGGCCCAATTGAACTACATGATTTTGTTTTTGTCATATGTCGTGTTAACACGAAAACGTCAGCGTAATGTGCATCTAGCTTAAGTCATGCAGTATTGAAAAGACGCGTTAAATCCGACACACACCTTGCTGGCCTATACGAATATACATGTACAAGGATTGCTGAATACAGTATATATACTTCTGCTTCAACTTATCTCCTGTGAATTTATTTTACAATACTTAAGCGTAAGGGTCATATAAGCGTCAATACAGTCGCTGTTTTGCTCAATGTTTCATTATCTTGTATTTGTTACAAGTTGAAGTTGATATTGTACATGAAAACTTATTTCTCGGGAATTTTCAAGGTAAGCGACGCTTACCTTGGCTTTCCTGGAATGCACGCCACTGGCCCTCAGCATCCCCACAGAGCAGGAAGAGAGGAAGACCTCCAAGCACAGTTGCACATCATTTTGAATTTAGAGTCCTTGCGTTGACCAAAATGAGTGGATACCATATTTCTAACGCCCCTGGATCCGCCGAAAGGGGCTTCGGTCGATGATTTCCCTCAGCAGGCACGTTCTATCTTCCGGAGACGTGTTCGATCCTGCGGTTTGCGAGACTCTCAAACATTCGCTGCGTCGTTCCAGTGACGCTATTTTGATACCACACGGACCCGATCCAGGGCATCCATTAGTCGCTACAGTCGTAACACACGCATCCGAACTTCTCGACTTCGGCATTCAGCCAAATAGTTGATCGCATTGTTCTAGTTCCCAGCACGCAGGTACACGATAATTTCGCGACCACTCGATACCGGCCAATTCTGGATCGGTCCGTTTGGATTTCACGAACACGGCCAGACTACCAAAAACTGATGTTGACAAGCGCGGGGCTAGATGACCGCCAACAGGATAAATCGATTCGGAAGTTTTTCATTATCATAATTCGATTCGATTAAACAGGTAAACAGCGAATAACGCTCGTTCAATGCCAAGCCGGCCGAATTAGTGTCACGAATTGTGTACGACGACTACGAGCTGAAAATTACGTTTGTACGATTGAAATTTCAAAATTCAGGTCGTGATGCGTGTGCATCGTTCGAAGGCGGGATAGCTGTGGCGCGAATTAAACGATGTACGGGGTCACGATGTTTCAGTCACGAGAAATCAGACTGATGAGCGTACGCGTACACGAGTGTGATTATTGCGAATGCGGGCTTCATTTTATGACGATTGTACATTGACACGTGCTTTCGAAAGGACACTCGATTACTTATAGAACAGGCATTGTGGTGTAGCTGTATATGGGCTATGGTTTGTACATGGAATAACGGCCCGGTCATTAATACCAAATTTTATACTTTGTGACAGTGGCATAGCTTGGGGATGCCGAGGGGTCTGAACCCCCGTACAATTCTGTCGAATAGTGATTTTTCCAACATTGAAGCCCCCTCTAACACCACCTAACACCACCCTCCGGGGTCAAGACCAGACCCCCACTCGAATCCCTGGCTGGCTGCCCCATTGATTTGTGAACATGCGGGATTGCACTGGCGGCCATTGCAGGTTTTGTACGAGAAATATTTAGTCCGTAATGGCCGCAAACAAGAGGATTCCTTCGGCACAAATGTTCAGGTGACTTCATTTCTTCAATTCCTGATGTCGCGTATCGCGAGAACTTATGTGAGGGCGACTGGGGAAGAGACATCTCGACCAAAATGTTGATTTTCACTTTTTTGGCCCATTTTATGTGATAACCCCTCAGAAAAAGGATGAATGTGCTACTTCAAAATTCAGAGAGATATTACATTTTTTAAGGCCGTGAGGTCAACATTGCTGAAAAGAGTAAGAATACAGTATAGGTAATAGGTAACCAGGAAGAAACTTTAAACAAACAAAAAAAAAAAAAAAACGCAAAGCACAACAAGGTTGAGCTGAACATCGTATTGAAAACAATCAAAATTCAACAAAAAAGAAAAAGAATATCCATGGAGGCACAACATGATCAGCTCGTCCCTAGAAGGTGCAAACAATATGAAAAAGCTCAATAGAAATTTAACACTAGGACCTTCAGGGAGGCGATAAACTCACTGGCAACAGAATTCTACAAGAAACTATACAAACCCCCAGGGGGACATGCAGCGGCGGATTAACACGTTAAGCGTAGGAAGCACAGGACGCGGAGAAGAGAAGGGCGCTATCAGGGGGCAAAAAAAATTTCTGTAACACAAACACCCAGTAATCATTTGTGGCAGTTTCTGTAAAAAGGGGTAACTTTGTCAATTGATCAAAGTCTCAGAAAACGCGAAAAAAGAAAAACAAAATATTTTGGTTGAAAAAATCAATTTTCAGATTTTGGTTGATTTCTATAGACAAAATATCGCAATAACAAAGAAACAAAATTTACGCGCACGAGAGAGAAGAGGGAGAGAGAGAAAGAGAATTATGAAAAAGAATGAGAAAAGAATGCGAATGTCTGCGTTCGCTTCTTCGTGGTTTTTCGGAGCTCACGAATAAATCCGATGTTCTGAATTGTTACCACGCAGAATAGCGAAAAGTTACCTTTCCAACAAACCCTCGTCGAGGCTGGTAACGTGATTCCGCGGCAGGTTAGGGCCGCTTGACGGAGTGGGAGAAAAGGTGTGTCTATTGTCTAACTTTAAACGCGTTTTCCCCAAAAAACATGTTTTCGCGTATTCTTTTTACACTCATCTTTGACCCCTTGTATCTCTGGAACAAAAAACGCTACAAATCTCACTGATAGCTTGTTGGAATGGTACCTCCGTACCTCAAAATTCGTCGGATCGACTAAGCTACCCCTTTTTATAGAAACTGCCACATTTAATTGGTTATGTATTCCTTAAAATCCCCATCCCTAAGAAATTCCCTTTATGGGGCGCAAAGCGTGGGCGCGCTAATAGAGCTCGCCGAGGGCCCCAATTCTGATCTTGCTTCCTACGCCAGACGGGGTTAATTCGTCCCTGGGGGGCGTACCTTGGGCATGAAGAAGATTTGGAACAAACAGGCATATCAGAAATATCAGAAGTCCCCTTTCAGAAACGTAGTTAAAAATTTAAACAAAAATAAAACTTCAGGGAACGATGGTGTAAGGAACAAGCGCATAATTAATGGCGATGCGGGGATGATCGACGCACTAACTCATTTATTTGATGAAATTTTAACATCTGGTGAATTACCCAAAAGCTGAGACTGTTCAAACATCGTCTTACTCTTCAAAGAAGGGGACAGACACAATTTTGAAGGAAATTACAGGTACCTATCAGTTTATTCCCCACAATCTCAAAAATATTTTGAAAATTAGGAAAGAGAAGACTAAGTCACTTTTAAAAGAACCAAAACAGCCACCCGACCAAACTATACTTTAGACCATTTTCAAACAATCGACCTAATTATCAAAAAATCCAACGAATACAAATTCAACATAAACCTAGCATTTATAGAATACAACGAAGCTCTCGATTCCTTGCACCATGGCATCATAGTTAGTGCACTAAAAAACCAGGGGGTTCCCGATCAGCTGACCAGTATAGTCCAAAAAATGTGCTCAAACCCAAAACGCAAAATTATCACTGATATAACAGGACCATGGGTACCTATATTTCCAATTTTTTGCTCTTGACGAGGTCTTCAAGCACCTGAGGTGGACTAACAAGGGCTTAAACATAAATGGAAAAAAAATCCCTAATATAAAATTCGCCGACATCATCCTAATACCTGAGACCAGAGGGGAGCCGGAGGAAATGCTTGGTGAGCTAAACAAAGCAGGTAAAAAAGCAGGCTTAAATATGAACTTTGGTCCCAAACTCGAAAAACCCGGATAAAAGTTTTCTAGAAAATAAAGAACTAAGAGGCCCCACGCCACTTCG
Source organism: Acanthococcus lagerstroemiae (assembly GCA_031841125.1). Lineage (NCBI taxonomy): Eukaryota > Metazoa > Arthropoda > Insecta > Hemiptera > Eriococcidae > Acanthococcus > Acanthococcus lagerstroemiae. Next base: position 26,651,427 of record CM063113.1, on the reverse strand, counting down.
CGACTCAATTCAAAAGGATCGATCCCTGCTCACCGCTACAAGCCACTAAACTACTAAACTCAATATTTATGTTTACATTTCATAGAATAATAGTCGGTCAAATTATCACTCAAACTGGAAGAAATTGCGATCAAAGGTATCTTTGTGGATTATTGTGCCCCCACTGGCCCACAGAATGACCCTCATAAGACACGTCCTCAAATCCGTTGTGCGTTTTCCGCCGTGGTCACTATTGTGGTCTCTTCATCCCCCCTCTCCCCAAACAACTTAAAGATTATGACTGATATTGAAATAGCCCACCAAATTGGGCCGCAGGGAGTGATTGACCGAGTGGATAGCGCGCTGGTCTCGGCAGCAACTCACTATATGTGGTAGTTTCTATAAAAAGGGGTAACTTTGTCGATCCAACGAATTTTGAGTTACAGACAGTACGTAATAGAAGAATGAATGCCCATTCCAACAAGCTATAGGCGAGATTTGTAGTGTTTTTTGTTCTGGAGATACAAGCAGTCAAAGATGAGTGTAACAAGAACGCGCAAAAACACATTTTTGGGGAAAACGCTTTAAAAGTTAGACACACCTTTTTCTCCCACTCCGTCAAGCGGCCCTAACTCGCCGCGGAATAACGTTACCAGCATCAAACACAGCTTGTTGGAAAGGTAATTTTTCGCTCTTCTGCGTGGTAACAATTCAGAACATCGGATTTATTTGTAAGCTCTGAAAAACCACGAAGAAGCGAACGCAGACATTCGCATTCTTTTCTCATTCTCTTTCATAATTCTTCCTCTCTCTCTCCCTCTTCTCTCTCATGCCTGTAAATTTTGTCTTTTCGTTATTGCGATGCTTTTTCTATAGAAATCAACCAAAATCTTAAAATTGATTTTTTCAACCAAAATATTTTGTTTTTCTTTTTTCGCGTTTTCTGAGACTTTGATCAATTGACAAAGTTACCCCTTTTTTTGAAACTGCCACATATTTTGATCTAGGCTGTTTTTCGGTATGAAGGGAAGAGGGCTAAGGCAGCTCCCCGACGTCTCTGAGGTAATGCTTGAAAGGGCGGATTCCAGGGCTCGGGTTGAGAGCAATATCGACTACATCCTAAATCTCACATTCATCTTATATCGATCTCTATGTTTGTAGTAAAGGAGAAGGTACATAGCAGGTCTGTTCCTATAATTTCTAAATTTTCCGGCGTTTTTTTCCACAGAGGAGGAGGAGGTGGGTCACATTATTTTAATATTTAAAGAGATCGCATAAATGTCCTTAATCATTCTTAATGAGATAATTATAAGTAAATGAAAAAACTCTAGAAGGTTCTAACCCGATCGAAGAATGAGAACACGCGCTGCAAGCCCCTCCCCTTCTGATAAGAAAAAATATTGAGGTTCCTAAAGTTTATACTTCTTAGCTTGTAGTAACGCGAAAAATATAAGGGTACAAGTTTTGGACTGGTGTTTTAGTAGGCTTTGGGTCTAAATTGATGGCTCATGTGGGGAGGAGCCTAAAAATAAGCTCAACATAGGTTTAAAACTTTTAATTTGTTTCTCGATATCAGATTTGATTTTTAGGTTTTTAGGGTTACTAATGAATCTGTTTTGCGGGCTAGTTTTTGCTACCAGCAAAGACTGACCCCCCTCCCCATTCGAGTAGTTCCTTAAAGGTAGTAATTGATTTATAAATTTTCCAGGTCGCTGAATCCGTTATTGAAGTTATTTTTTGCTTACATCCCAGGGTGCCACAATAGGGGACTGAACCGCAATTTGTGTTGTTTCTATGAGACACTAGTCGATTTATAAGTTTTAAAGGTTATCACATTTGATTCCGGAGTTAATTCTCAGATATACTTCTTTAGATATCATTTTGAGGAGGTGGATTCGAGTTGGCATTCAATACATAGGTATTACAGTGCTGAATCCAATTGGAGCCCTATTGTGAAAACATGTCAGTTTTGAAATTTCGACTTTGCCGTCAAATAGCAACGTAATTTCTGCTGTTCTGCTGGATAAATTGCTGCGGGTGAATGAACAGATGTTACCTAATTCTATGCACGGTAGTGTTAGGAGTGTAATAGTTGCGAATATAGCGCTATCTGGCGGCAAAGTTGAAATTTCAAAACTGACTATGGTTGTTTTCACAATAAGGGCTTCAATTATATTTTGAACGTAACTTTTGAATCAGGTTTTTAAAATGATGCAAGGTGGTCTTTATTTCTATATAAGCAAAAGAGTCTTCAATGGATCCAGAATGTGCAAATACTGTTTTCCACAAAATTTGGTTCTCTTACTGCGGTGTAAACTCACACTTCACGATCATTTTGGGAATTACATAATGGTGAGGTGGGACGTTATAAATCATTTGTCGAATTAAATTTGAAATTTGAGTTTTTATCTGATGTCTCTGAGCTTTCAGTTATAAGAATCTGGCTGAAAAAATATGTGATTTAGCAAAACCTGGCTTGATTACTTGAGATTGCCTTCAGTTTTTAAATTTCGAGCACTGTCACGGTACCCCAGTTCTCACAGTAGGGTAAAGTAATAACAAAAATGAATTTGAAGTCGTATGAAGCGTTACACGGGCGCACCTACAACGTCATGAATTTCTAATTTCACCTTCACTTTTTCTTGTAGCGTTCGTGTTTTCATCGAGATTTTCGACTACTGAGCCAAACGTCAGGTGATTAGCCTACAAAAATCAATTTGCTAAATTTCGTTCATTAAAATAGTCTGCATTCTTGGCTACTTTCCATACTACAGCCTCTCAACAGGCAAAAACGTAAACAAGATTAAGGTTCGAAATCAACCAGTTTTCACACCGAAAATGCACATATTCAATCCTAACTAAACACCATAAGCTGAAAAAAATATCTTTGTCATGCAAAGAGCAACAGTCACCGGATTCGAGTCAGCTTTCATGGTTAACTCTCAGAAGTCGAAATATTATATGCTCTTATCGGAGTGTGCCAGCGTTATGAAAATCAAGTGACAGAGTATGCTGAGCGTGATTTTCAGAGCGTTTAGACGCTTTTTTCACAATAGCGACCAATCCAACGTTATGAATTTGTTGCCAGCGAAACGGCAGCACTGCAGTGGCCAGCCCCGGAGGGCTGAGAGTCCCAACCAAACTTTGTGGACCATAAAACATATTCAAGAGTCTGACCAAAGTATCCAAGCATTATAGAAGCAAAAGCAGTCTGTCTTGAACTCCCGAGCTCACAGGATACGATTTCCAGCTGCACGCACACTGCCACAGACAAGTTTTAATGTTCCATTCGTGCCAAACTTCAGTCACTTTAACTAGGATAGTTTAGCATTCTCCAGCTCTCCTCACAAGATATTCCAATAGGAACTGCTCAAGGTTACAATACAGCACATTAACACAAGTGCCATGTTTTATTATCGTATTTCCGCGAACGTATTAGTCGTCTGGTACCGAACAATCCATAACGAATTCACTTCGCTGCCCGGAATTCCATTCGCTGGCTTCGTTACGCCACTCCACAGATCTGCTCATGTTAGTGACGCCTGGCTGGCCCAGACTCGCTGGGCTGCACTGACGATAAAGCCGAGCCGATTAATTAACATTGTAGCGGTTACGTTAAATTAGCCTGCTTAGGGGATTCCTACATGCAGGCACACTGTCTGATGGTCAGAGAATTCAGAACTGGCGACTACATGTATACTCATTTGTTCGCAATTCCAGACGCGTGTTCATTTTCATTGAAAAGTACATTCGATATCGGTGCAAACAAGGGGAGGGATTTAGTCCCTCCAATTCCACCGAAAGTCCCCTCAAAAAAACTAATAAGTTTCAAGAGTGAAAGAATGTTTACCCTTATTTTGATACTTGTTAGCCCCTCCCCCGCTCCAGACTGTCTATTTGGGCTTATGTCACTCGAACGTATATACTCGACGATGGTATTTCAAAATTCGGTAGGTTTTGTGGTTGAAGAGATAGGCAGCACGATATGTAGTCGGAGTAATCCATTTTCGGAAAGTATGACATAGTAAGGCTGTTGACGTCCCCCCCCCCACCACCCCGATCATCGGTAAATTTGTAAATTATTCGCTGTATCTACAGGTGAAATCAGAAATTAAGTGATATTTAGTAAATAATTTTACTGTTAGGATGAGCAACGAGATTTGGTGTTGATCAAGGGGGTGGCGGTACGATATCGGCAACTCAACATTCGTTCATATTGGCCTACCATGAAATCAGTGTATGTACATTTTAGCCATCGTAGTATTTCACTTTATTAATGTCTTCGTCACGGCGTCCAGACAAACCTTACAAATGTTTTGGAGCCTCCCGCCTCGGGAAGTCTCCAGAATATGATTGCAAATAAACCACTCTCCGGTTCTTTAACGATTTGTTACATATCACTCAAATCACAATAGTGTTCAAACAGAGCTTATTCTCCATCTGATTTTACTCCCTTACAAAGCAACACTAACCGATGCCTTATGAGTGGGGGGGGGGGGGGAAACCGGGTTTCTGGGCTGTTTTCTAGACAGAATTGATGTCAATCCTCTTCGGAGCCTCCAGCCTGTATCATCATACGAGGGTGATCCGAAATAATTTGGATTAGTTCCTCTGCGAGGGTGTTAAGCAACCAATGTTACTGTCAAATATAGGAACGTGTAGCCTGTAGTTTTCTACGGTAGCCACAGAGATTTCAAGGCGCTAACTCATTTCAGTGCAGTGCGAGAGCATTTCCCATGAAACGTGTCAGTCAGACCTCCAAGAAGGAGAGGCAAATGCCGAAAAAATGGTCAGAAAAATCGGAAAACATTTATTCGTCAGCTTTTTCTTTCTCAATGTACCGTCCATTTAACATTTAAACAAGTTTGCATGCGTTCAACCCACATGTTTTCGTGAACTCAGCAGGTGAAACTAACGGAGTTTTTTTTTTGGTCAAAACCTTACAAACTAATTGAGGGTCTAACTTGATATTTTTGACATCAACCACTATCATCATCTACCCACCTAACTGAATTAATGTCGGCGAAAAAGGTCTAAACCTTTGGCATCTAATATTCATTATCTGCATTCCAATTTTACGAACATTATTGATACTAAGAAAGCTAGGTATCAACCAAAAATACATAAAAGTAATACAAATGATGTACCGAGATGCTGAAGCATATATAAGCCTAGATCAAGTAGGAAGTAAATTCAAAATTGGTAGGGGGTAAGACAAGGAGACCCACTCTCCCCCAACTTGTTCAATTGTGCTTTGGCAGAAGTTTTTAGGGGATTAAAATGGAAGGGGAAAGGAATAAAAATAAATGGAGAACACTTGAATAACTTACGATTTGCCGACGACGTGGTAATTATGGGGAATACAAAGCAAGAAATAGAACAACTTGGCACAGAACTCTCCCATAAGAGTAGAGATCAACTGGGAAAAAACAAGAATTCTATCTAACCAAGCCAAGGAAAGGGTTGAAATAGAGGGAAAAGAAGTAGAATGGGAAGAAGAATTCACTTATCTTGGACAATCTGTGGCATTCCAAAACAAAAGAACGAGAGAGCTAAGAACACGAATTTTGAAGGGATGGAAAAAATATTGGGAATTGAAAGAAACATTTAAAGGGAAGACACCGCAAAAAACAAAATCGCTAATCTGGGAAAGCTGCGTCCACTCATTGCTTACATATGGTGCCCAGACATGGTCTCTAACCAAAAAATATGTACAAAAACTACAGAATACACAAAGCACAATGGAAAGGAGTATGTTAGGAATTAAGAAACCAGAATTAGTAACAAAGAAAACAACTATACAAAAACTAGGTTAAAGGACATAGGATATTCGATAAAAAGTCTAAAATGGAAGCATGGGAGACATGTGACTAGATACAAAACAGAGAGATGGGAGAGGAAAGTCGAAGAATGGGTACCATATGGAACAAAAAGATCACAAGGGAGACCACTAACAAGATGAAGGGACAAGTTCACAAAGCACCTAGGACCACTCTGGAGGAGAATGACTGTGGATCGACAGACCTGGGCAATTGAAGGAGAGGCATATGCCCAATCCTGGGCTTAGCCAGTACGGGAAAGGGAGCCCCCCTTCTTTTACCGCAGAATTATATTTAAGGACATTATGTACTGGCTCGCTAATAAATAAAATAAATAAAATTGATCATCAACTCTCGCCCTTCCTTTTAGGCGCCCCAATAATTACATCAAAATAACATCAAGAATGAACCTGACGGCTTTCAAAATCCAACATGAGGCTCAGTATTAATGTTCCCAAGATGTAAGACAGACTCGGAACTCGCTTCGCTCGCTCCTCACTTTGATTTTTGCATAGACAGAATATTGGAAAGATCTTGAGAAAGAATAGCACCACCTGTATAAATGAAGATCTATAACAGTGCGAGTGCGCCAACCGGGCCCGTCGATGCCGAATTGACAACGCGGTACGCTCCGCATAGTCGGATTCGGCATCCACCGGCACGGTTGGATACAAAATGGCAGGTTTCCACACTTATGAGTACCGTAATCTGGGGGTAACTTCGGACCGATTTAACTGTTTTACTTAAAACATTTCTCACGAAGTTCAGATTGAAGGGAATTCCATCAAATTTGGCACGGAATTGATGCCAACGCATGTGGCAACACTGCTGTGAAGTTAAAATCGATATAGGGAAACTAGAATGATTTTCGTGACGCACATACAAAAAGCCCCCCAAAAAAAAACACCAGAAAACTTTGTTGGGAACACCAAAAAAATCTTGTTATCAAATTTTTGTTTTCTCGTGGTCGAATGCAGCAACCTTTTCTGAATAATTAAAAAAAAATATCAAAAGAATGAATGGAATTTGAATTATCGGGAAAAAAGTAGGAAAAGTGACGGAAATTTTTGTATGTACCAAGTTTTAAAGTTTGTGAAATAAAATGGTTCGTTCATATAAAAGAAAACTCAAGAGGCGTTTGAAAAATGTCAAGAGGTCACCACGACTTTGGCAAAGAAGTTATGAAATGTATCATTTTAAATTTACATTTTTTAATTTAACATTTTTATAGCTGAAATTTTGATTTTCTTTCTTACAATTTGATTTTTTCAGAATAATTGTATACTTTAATGAATAAAAAAATACCTTTTTATGCTTGAATAAATATTGATTCTTCATTTAAAGTTCATAAAACGTGTTTTCAGAACTTTAGGAAACCAAAAGATTATTTTTTTGAAGAGAAAAATAAAAAGTCCAAAGTTACCCCTTTTTTGGATAAATTTTAGACAGCCACTTTTTGTCTTCTGGAGGGTTCAAAATTAAAATTAATCAGATTTTAACCCAAGTAGTGGTAAACTACAGGTCAAGACAAGATTTTTTTAGTTACGTTGAAACCACCTTTGTACCACATGTTAGGGAGTTACAGGGACTTGAAGTTAAAAATAGCCCGAAGTTACCCCAAATTACAGTATACAAAATGTGACGAATGATTTGTTCCAAACAGCGTGCAGCAACGAAGCGCGTTTGCACGCTAACTTACATTAAAAGTGATCCTGTTAATGTTGAATGTTTTTACATTTCTACATTTTTCCGGGATACTTTCATAAATTGGTGAAAGAGGTAAAGTTTTCTTATTTTATAGCTGGGTCTGGCAAAGGGCAAACGCAACTTGGAAAAAGCAAATGCATTTGCCAAAAAGCAAATGGTTGGTAACCCTACCCTCAGTAAGTGCTCCAATTTCGAAGTTAGGCTAAACTAATGTCGAAAGCGAATTCAATGACTTCGAAAAGCCTACAACGCGTATTTCGATTTCATATTTTCAATTAATGAAAGCAGGAAAGCTCCTAAATTATCCAAACAAAAACCAATTCTGAATGGATAATTTGAGAGAAATGAGGACAAGGAGGCGAAAAACGTTCCTAAAAATAAAATACAGACAGTATGGAAACTATTCCAGGGTTTTCTAGTACCTCATCTGCTCGTGTTAGGTTAAACGAGACAAATGCTAAAATTCTACATTTTATGAAGGCCTGTGTTACTGCATACCACTGTGATGGGCTGTTCTGACCCTCCCCCGCCTAGTTTTGTGGTAAGGGTTGAGACAAAATACACGCTACGTAGTGTAATTTTTAGTGTTTTCACCTTTGAACTCTCCCCATGTGCTGCTAGTAAAACAGATTCGAAATAATATCAAAAACAAATCCGGGGACCTACGGTACCGAGCATTCTACAGCCGTATCGTATTTTACAAAAATTTGACCTCACTCTCTCGCACATAGGAGGAAATTTGTTATTTTTGTCGGGGGAGGGCAAGATTTCAAGTGAAAAATACCAAAATGGAGATGTACTCGATAGTAATCTTTTACCTTAAGTCTTTTATTTCCAGACACGATTTTTTGATTTATAGGCTTTCTTGTTAACAAGGTACCTAATCTTACTGTAGATGAGCAAATTATTATTATTATTATTATTATTATTTTTTTGTGGCCACAGAGAGTACACGGGCATGAAGAATTAATGCTACCGTATCCAGCAATAAAGGAATAAACAAGACCAAAATTTTTAGGAGAGCAAAACAATACGCTTACCCCCTTCCCTAACAAGGGTGAAGGTAGCTCCATAGTTTTTGGCTACGCTCCTGCAAGTGCCTCGTTTTTTAAACGCGGGTCAAATCGACATTGAAAGCTGAATCAGTGGATTTGAAGCCTCCTCACTTCCTCAGGATAATAAAACCAGTTCATTTCATCTCATTATAAAAAATGGAGAGGTATTGTCACAGTGCTTCCAAAAACCACTGAAATGCAAAAAACACTTTTTTGAAAAGATGATATCGAAGGAGTAGGGACACGAACACGAAAAAACAATCCAGAAATAAAAAGATACGATAATAGGGAAGCAGCTCCGAAGAAAACTGATTACATCATTTTCTTTACTGAACTCGATGGAATGAGAAACCAATTTAAAAAGGATTGTTCTCCTCACGAAGTCTGGTTCAAGTGTTGCTCTGAAGAGGTTATTTGGAATGCTTTTTTTTTCTCTATACAAAGATGGTTATTATTATTATTTTTTTCTACGGAAAGCCCAAAGCAGAATAATTTTTGATATTGCTGTCAGGGTAGCCACTTTTCTTTAATTATGAATTTCCCTAACTTTTCCCTGATTTTTCCAGATCCGCTTCTCGATTTCTCCTCACAATTTTTCCTCAACGAGTAAGCCTACTGGTTGGAAGTTCATTAATGAGTGTTGTCAATTTTGTTTTCAAATTCTAGTGACGTAATTTCTTACCAATAGGCAGTCAACAAAAATCTTATTACAGAACTAAAATAATAGGTACCAACCAGCAGGAAAAAAATTCTTTTTATTCAGTTTTTTATAGATAACTATTTGTACGAGATTCAAGTTGCAAAGAAAACAGAACCATGATACTTCTAGACCACGCAATTTTATTAAGAATTTATTTTTTGAAAATTCCCTGACTTTTCCCTGATTTCCAGTTTTCCCAAGAGAGTGGCCTCCCTGGTTGTGATACAAGCAATAACTGACGAGTAGTTCAGACCAAAAAATAGCTGTGTTCATGGAGAACTTCCCGAGGAGGAAAGCTCGAAGACTATCCTGTGGTTTATCTAGACGCCGAGACCAAGATATTGAAGAAAAGGACCTATAATACTCGAAAGTTAAAGCTGACCTCATTGTGACCTAATATTCCAGGGCTACGGTGGAAGAACATACGAGCAGGAACAGAGACAATTCTGGAGGCACCTTGAAGTTAGCACTGCCATTTTTAAAATCAACCATTCTCATACTTGGGGCTTCGAAACCACCACTCAAAGGTCTACTCATCAGGATAGATTTAAAAGTAAATTTTTGGGTTATAGTACCTGTGGCTGATTTCGCACCATTGATGTAACCCAGAGGTCAAAGCAACCCAGAACTATTCACAATCACTATACTCGTATATTATGTGTTGTAATTAATAATAAACGTAAATTTTCTTTGTTTAGCATTGAAGAACTGCATCTCAGCCTGAACGACTACAATGACATTGATCTGGAAGACGACGATGGAAACCTCGTATGCTTGCCATCGGTCAAGAGACTCCATTTCACCGGTAATTGAAAGAAAATGGCTTTATCTGCTAGCTAGAGACTATATTATAATTACGAGAGTCGTATTCTCTCCATAGTTCCCGACTCGAAAATTCTGCTCGACTCCACCCGATAGTAAAATGTTTAAGGTCAAACAAACAATAACAAAGTAAACGAGAGCACTCTCCGCGAGAACCGTAACCTATATTCTGTAAATAAACGACCCCAAATAGAAAATATGAAATTAATTGCCCGTGTAACGATTTGGCAGACACTCGAAAACTGGCAGCTCGCGCGTTTGGTGCCAAAAATGTTTAGCTTTTTTTTTTTTTTTTTTTTTTTTTTTACAAATTATTCTCAATATCGACAGAAGCAAGGGAAAAAACTGAACGAACAAACGGTATTCTCCACCGTTATGTTGACTTCATAATCTACATCGAACTATTACGGTGCTCGCGAACTCATCATCGCGTACCGGTTGTCACAGAGTAATTGAGGGAAAAAATTATAATAAAACGGAAAGTCCGGAATAATTAAAAATAATAACGTCGTACGCGTACTGGATTTGAAATAGAATTTATTAACTCTCACTCCTGAGATTAGTTTTGGTTTTGCTAGCGCGCTTTGTCAGCAGCTGAGAAAATTGAAGATACAAAATTAGAAGTACCAGTAGTGGATCATCTATCCCAAGTCGCGTAGAAGTCGCCGTTTCGAAGGTCCTTCGCATCAGTTAAGGACGTTCTTGAGTGATCCTTGATTAGGAAGGAATGGTGACTTCGGAATCCGAATTCGACTTTTGGCAGTTGTTCCCGTCAGAGGTCTTATTCGGTCCTTCAACGGGCTGGGAATCTGAACGAGGACGCCCAAGATACACGAAGTGATTCTGGGGTTGCTGAAGGGCTTTTCGTCCCTTGTCACTTCAAGGCTGAAATGCTTTTTCGGCCGCTGATTCTCTAGTACTAGAGGGCTATACCACCAACGTACACCAAGCACAAACGGCATAAGTGGCGTAAGGAGCATAAACGACACATTCCACTATTTGGTCTGCTATTGGCGTAGAAGACGACCTAAATGACTTATTCGCCTCCTTAAGCTAACTCCCAGGTAGCGTTAAGCGCATAAAGTGCTTAATGTAACATAACAAAAAAAAAAAAAAACTATTTTCGAAATGGCAGCGTTTATTAATGTGCAACTACAATTCCCATTGAGTGGTGTTAAAAATGAAGAAATTGAATTGAAAACCCATCGGATGCGTTATGAGTTGAGAATTGAAAGAGTAATATATCGTTCTAAAAGCATAATATGGTGATCTTCATAGGATGTTCCGAGTCATTAAAGATGTATTTAAAGCTATTGTAGATTAATTAATTAACTAATTCATGTATATTTGAGTCTTCCCCCCCCCCCAACAGGTGCCCGATGGTCTCATTGACAAGGAGGGACTGTAGTAGGTACAATATAATTCTTAAAAACAAAAAATACTTATCAAATGAAGGGTGTGGGATAAAGCAGAAGGGGAAAATGACAGAAAGAGGGAGGGGAGACAGGCACCAGAGTAAGGGTAGAGCGGGGGATGAAAACCGGGGGGCCGAAATAAACCACACTGACACGATATAGGGGAAAGAACTGCAGAGACTAGGACCTACATACCCTCGAGTAATTTAATGACTGATGGAATATACTGTCTCCTACTCATGAAGAATATGTTGATCCCAGTGTCTTTTTGGGAAATAGGTATTATTACATAATGCTAGAGTATTGTCCACACTTGATGCTGAGCCTCTACGTGTTATAAATAGATCAGCATTCCTTGTATTGAATGTAGGGACCCTGAATTGAAATGCGTGTTAAGTTGGAATCCAAAATTTTGTTGTTCAAAACATCCCTCAAGAAGATCAACTTTGCCAGACATCTTCTATTTTTTAGACTCATAATCCCAAAGCCAACTAAAAGTTCTTTATATACAATTTCAGAAGGATAATATGTAAAGATTTTACAACATAAGTATTTCAAAAATCTTTTTTGAATTTTCTTAATTTTATACCTTGTTTGAGTTTTGGGATCCTATACAACAGAGGATAATTCCAATATGGATCTGACAAAACTAAATACAGCATTTTCATTGTTTCTAAATCTTTATAACAAGTTCTATTTCTCTTTATAAAGCCAACCATTCTATTAGATTTTAAAGTTATGTGATCGATATGCATATTGAATAATAATGTCAAATCCAAAATGATGCCTAAGTCTTTTATAAAATTTACACACTTCAGTGTATCTTTTTTTATTTTATACTCGTGTAAAATGAGACATATTTTTCTTGAAACTGTAATTTTTCCACACTTGTCAGTATTAAAAATTACTACCACTCCACTCAACTGTCAAGATCTTGTTGCAGTTTAACGTAATCATTTTGAACATTGGATTTTTTCAGAAATATCATTGACAAAAATTAGGAATAGGTATGGACCCAAAACCGAACCTGGGGAACCGCAAAGGCCACTCCTTTATACTCGACAAACTGCATTATGTTATTTAAGTAGGAGTGAAATAGAATTATTCGATTTTTTGAAAAGCCAAAGCTGCACAGTATTTAGAGTAAGATTTTGTGGTTGACAGTGTCAAAAGCCTTTGAAAAATCTGTGCAATGGTATCCATTTGCCCACTTTGAGAGAGGATTATGTTGACATCATATGTGAAGTTCATTAGATTTGTCTACACTGAATAGCCCTTTCCACAACCATGTTGACAGGAAGATAAGATATTTTTGAATTGATTGTATAAATATTTGTGCAAGACAGTTCCAAAAATGTTGGCCGCGAGTGGAATTAGCGAGATGGGACAATAATTTTTTATTTCATTTATTTTGCCTGACTTGTAAAGTAGAATAACTTTCGATATTTTCCATACTGTTGGATAAATACCTCTCTCAAGGACAGTGTTGCAGAGATAAGTTAAGAGAATAATTAAAAACTGTGAGCAAGTTCGAAATATGTATGGTGGAATAGAATCAAGGCCACAAGATGATTTAGGTTTAAGGTCATGCAGGACACGTTTTATATTGTCGATAGTGATTATACCCACCGATATAAGGCCTTCGCCTTCAGTAACCCTTGCCCCATTTGCACTCTGAGTTTGGTTCGGAGTTATATTTATCGCTAAAAACACTGGAAAAATAGTTTGCAAATGATTCCGCAATGGTATCTGAACTTGGGTAAAATTGTTCACCAAAGGTATATAACTCGGTACCAGACCTACTACTTTACCTATTGGCAATCTCTCGCCAGAAATTTTTTGGTTGAGACTTCATTCTGTCATCTAAAGCATTTTTATATGTATTCCATGCTTTTGTTGTTAAAACCTTGTCTAGGGCATTGAACACTCTGAGAAATGTTCGAGGAGGAGGCTCCGCCAGCCTCCGCCCTCAATACATCCCTATCCATTGGAAGTTGTGAGGGAGGGGGGACTTTACTATGTCACTAAGAGTCAGTTCCCAGCAACTTTGGAGAGTTAAATCTACTGCAAAAAATGTTTCCATTTCAACGTCTAAATCTACTACCCTAGCATTCATTGATATTCTTTGATAAGGTTTCAGGGCATTGAACACTCTGAAAAATGTTCGAGGAGAAGACTTCCCCAGTCCCTATTTTCGAGACTTCCTTGTCCATTGAAAGTTGTGGGGGGAGGAGGGACTACCATGTCGCTTAGAGTTAGTTCCAACAAAACTTTAAGAAGATAAATCTTTTGCGAACAATTCTTCCGTTTCAACGTCTAATTATACTGCACAAGTATCTATTGACATTCTGAACACGAATAAGGACTGATTATGTTGACCAGGGATTCAACAACAAAATTCCGGTCGGTCTTCTCATTTGTGGTGGGAGAGTGGTATTTTTGATGCGAGTTAATAAGATACAGTCTTCAGAACTTCAAGCAGATAGGTAGCAAGAATATTTGTAAGCGAGTGGGGACAATTAGAGGAGCCTACTTTCACAAGGTTGCCACTGTTTTTCGAGAATGATTTTCCATGATTTTTCCAGGTCTTCCAGGTCTATTTTTCTATTTTTCCACGACTTTTTCTCTCTAGTAGGGAAGGAGTTATGAATTTTGGCAAGACTTTTTTTAAACACTTTATATGCTTTTATATTATTGGATATATTTGTACTTGAGCGAAAATAGTGTTTATACATTTCCATGGAAATTTATTTCTTCAGGCCAGGGGTATACTTGAGCGAAAACGGTAACGCGCCCTTCGATACGCTCCTCCCGACACGAGGCCAGCGCCTTTCCGAGCATTACCTCACTAGGCACGTTTTTGCTCTCAACCTGAGCCCTGGAACCTGCCCTTTCAAGCATTACTTCAGAGACGTCGAAGACGCTGTTAGGGCTGTCTTAGCCCTCTTCTTTTCTTGCAGAAAACCCAGCCTCAAGTCTGGTCCAGTTAAGAAACATAATTTTTTCACAGCGCTGATAACGTGTTCTTGAACTCGTCCTTCCCCTCCAATTCACAATGCCCATTGTTGATGAGTACTGCGGGTTGCAAATCATGTTTCTTAACTGGACCAGACTTTAGGTCGAAATGTAGCGAGTTGCTATGTGAGCTCAAACCCAGGACCTCCGGATTCCGAGGCCAGCGTTTTTTTATTTGAGCAGTTTGGTCAGTGGTGCGATCAGCTCGGTGGCATGTGGTACATACCTTCTCATCCAGGCACAGACCCCTAGAAAACACTGGAGTTGTTTTTTTTTGGTTGGTGGCTGGGCCTGCAGAATAGCCTAGATACTTTTGAGCATCGGGTAGTTTCCATTGGGGGTCACAACTTGCCCGAGGAAGGTGATGGTCTGACAGCCAAACTCACATTTCTTCCAGTTGGCCACTAACTAGTAAACTTAGAGACGTTCCAGGACTCAGGTCAGAGGAGCAATATGATACTGTGGGGACTTGGAGTATACCAGCACATCATCCAGGTATGCCTCCACAAACTGACCAATGAATCCTTGTAGGACTTCTTATGACATAAGCTGTTAAAATCTGACCGGCACGTTTTTCAGTCCGAAGAGCATGACCACAAACTGATAGGTTGCGCCATTTGGAGTGGAAAAAGCGGTGAAAGGTCTGGCGTTCTTAGCCAGAGGAACCTGCCAGTATCCCTTCTGAAGATCTAGTTTGGTAAAGATTTTTGCCTTGCCGAGTTCCTGGACAGTTTCGTGGAGATTTGGCATGGGTAAACTGATATCTTCAGTAGCGGCATTCAGCTTCTGGAAGTCAATCCTCCCCACTCTTCTTCCCGACGACCACAATGGGTGAGTGATGAGGTGAGACGGCTGGCTCGATTACAGTCAACTCTGCCGCATCTCAGCCAACTGTTTCAATGCCAAAAGAAGGCAACGCGCTGAGTGTTTTTCCCTCCGGATGGGAGAGGAGGGTGAAATGGAGGCCAGATTTTTGGCGTACAGAGGAATGAACAAATTTATGGCAAAATGAGATCACTCAAGATCTCCCTCCCCCTCGTTTAACTAAACGGAGACAGACGTAATTTTTTCTTCCAGCCATAGGTTGGGTGTACTTGAGTGAAATTATAAGCTTTTGCTACTGGGTATACTTGAACAAAAACCAGAACTCCAGCCATGTGCTCATTGATCTTGATCTTTGCTGCGCCCTGCGCGACTAAAGTTCTTCTTTTCTCTTTTCATATCGAGCTCAGTTCAGAACACAGCTCTTTAGCTCTTTATGGTGACAATTCAGTTCAGTGAATGGCATTTCCATTTTCCCCTTCACGATCCTGATCATAACGCTAACAAGAAAAATGTACGTGATTATAGTTTTTAAATGGGGAAACTTTTTCCTTTTCAAGCCATATAAACCTAGTGTGTGTCATTCAGAAAATCAAAATTCCATGATGCAGATGAAAATATTCCAAGAGGTTTCCACGACTTTTCCCCAGCTATCCAAATTCCATGACTTTTCCAGGTTTTCCAGAAAGTGGCAACCCTGTTTTAGGACCACAGGTTCATAAATAGGGCCTACTAATGAACCCGAAGGAAGACTGTAAAATACTGAAAGGACGGGTGAGTGATACCTAGATAATTTCTTACTTACAATGACACAAGCACGTACATGCTCCCTTGCCCCGATTGCGAACATAATGGTTTAATAACTTCAGTAGCCGGGCTCTCACCATATTGAGAAGTATACCACGGCGTGTGAGTTAGCGACTTTTATTGACCATCGTTACCAGTTTTGAATATCTCATTCGTCTAATCGTTATGAATGCAATTGCATACTTTCATCGACGCTGCACATTATTTCGTGATAGTCGTAAAAAACGTTCCAGTGTATCAGTTACGGCACCAAATTACAGGGTTTCAATGGAGGTCGAAGTTCACACAGGCCGAGCTCCAGTATCTCGTCAGCTTCGATGCAGATCGCATCGCGCAACCTCCCCGAAATTTCTGCGTACGGTTTAGAAAGTCCACTGGAACGCAATCAGGAGCCCGGGGGGTTCAAGAAGCACGTACCCCGATTTCACTCATCCAAGAGGACTTTAGTGTTCTTAGTTGCGATGCCTGCAATCTGTGACCCTTGACCCTTGGTCACAGAAATATCTTCTGGTCGCTGAGGAGTCGTTGGTAGGTTCAATACATACACGCTATAGTAGGAACACGGCATGCCGGCCAGGAAAATTCCCCCTCCCCGTCACACACCAATGACAGTGTCTACATTCGGTGTCTGATCAGCGATGCCATTACTAAAGCACGGCAAAAAGCGAAAATAAAAACAAACATGAGAATACCGTTCGTACAACCAATCTCGGGGGGGGGGGCGAAAAATTAACGTACCATGACCATCGTTTGTTTATTAAGAACGATTATCAACAGGGAAGCCAATAGAATGAGTATCAATTGAGAATTGACGCAGCACAAATACAATGTACGAAAAAATGTTCACCTTGAACTTTACCAACAAAACGATGGCGACGCTTTTCGGATTTGTGTTTCCATCGTTTTAGCTTGGAAGGCCTAACTAAACAACCCAAATGCGGGAATTTTTTATTTTCTTCACTCCTCGCCGTTCCGAACACCGAGCACGGATCTTTTTAGCTTTGTCGGAACACAAATCGCATGTACTCGTTCGACGTTCACTGCCGTTCCGGCCGTTGGTTATGAATTTCAGAGACGATCCCAAGGTGCGAGAGTAAGAGTGGAACCGATTTTCAAAGGTCTTCCGGTCTCCAGCCGGCTGTATTCTAACATGTTCATGTGCTCACTCTCGAAGACACGTTCAGGGACAAACCTACTTGGACGAAGGGGTGGAGGAAGGTTCGGCTCAGACATTTCTGTCTTGTCGGCAGAATCATCCTCAGTGATAAAAAGCCGAACGAATCGAGACATCAGATGGCAAATTTTAGAAAATGAGTCTTCTTTTAACCAGTTTTTCGTTATTGATCTCAACACGCTCCCGAGTGGCAAAATTGATACTTTGTGGTTGGAGACAGACCCATAGTCAGGATTCTTTAGAATAGGGGCTCACTGGGGGCTCGCCAAGGACACTCAACTCACGAATTTTTTCTAGCAAAGAGAGAGAGAGAGAGAGAGAGAGAGAGAAAGAGAGAGAGAGGTAATGAAATTTATTTGAAAGAAACATTTTTTCTCAACTTTTTTGATGCCTAAGATTTTTATTGAAGCTTTGTACCCTGAAATCCATCCTTTTCTAAAAGTGTGTCACTGACTTAAGTGGGCATATGTAAAAATTAGCCTCCAATTCTATTTTACTTTGTCCGTTGAAACTCGCATTCAAAATCAAGGAACAACAATATCACAATACAAGATGAGGTGCCTACGATTCTTTCCAATTTTTTCTTCAGGTTTTTCACATTCTCCTTCGACGTGCAAAAAAATTGAAAAAATCGTCAGAAGGGAGCTCGGATGGGTCAAAGAAGGCCCCCCTTAGCACCCCCCCCCCTAATTATGGGCCTGGTTGGAAAGAGTAGAATCCCCTTCCACCAACAATATCACGTCTATGTATCTTTGGGCTCTTGAAATTGGCACTTGGACACTCCTGTAGATGTGCTATCGTCGTGGACGAAAAGATGATCAGGGTATTTTACCACAAAAACATGGACAAGTAAAATGAGCTCTAGCATCTTCAATATTGTTTTTCATGGACAACTGAAGAGAACTAAAGTGTTAGATCTTGTCATTTCCTTTCAGATGAGCCCAACTTCAGTTTTTTGCCGAAGATTTTTGTCGTTGATCACCTTTTCATCCAAATACACCAATCAGCGCCGCATTTCATTAGGCCGCTAGAGAGCGACTCTTTAGCGTCCAAACGCGAATAGTCATATTGAGACTGCAAACGCGAAAGAGTCGCCCTCTACAATTTTAGACACGTGAAAAAAAGGAACTACTGAAACCCTACACATTTCAGAAAAATTCATCAAATTGAAATAAAAATGGTCTCAGTGGAAAGGAAATTTTAGGTACTACAAATTTTTTTCTATTCACTTTTTCGATAAACGCTTCCGTTTTCATAATATTTTGAGATTTCTTTATACGTCTGTAAATGAAATACCCCCCCCCCCCTCCATCAGGGTTTCAAGGTAAACGACAACAGCGAGCCACCGCTTCCAGCAGCCTCAATTTAGTTTGCTTTGAGTTAACAGCTCCCAAGGGCCAACTTGAAATCCAATGGCTGAGCATGACATTTTCAAATTCCGAAATTCAGTAAACAACGAGTACAAAAAAAAAGCTTTTCCCTTCGATTTTTGCAGCCGAATTTGGAAAATAAAATCATACAGAGGAAACAACAGCTAGTTCAAATAAGGGAATGTCACTGGCCCCCTCCTCTCAACATTACGGATGTGTAATGTAAGTAAATTATAGTTGCATCGGTTAGAACCAAAAGGGGTTAGGTCCACTTTTGTCGTTTTTGCTTTTTTCACGAATTAAGGGGTATCGGAGTATCGCGGATCTACTGGTGTGGTCGAAATTTCGTGAAACTGTTGAGGAAGTGCTTCTTGGTAACATCGCTTTCTGTGAATTTTTTGTAATAACATTTTTTCAAAAAATGGATTTTTTCCAGTAATTGTTTGAAAATTGTGTATTTTAGTGTGAAAAATAGAGATAAATAAAAAATTCCGGCCCACCCCCCTCTTTCTGCATTTTTATACCTAAAAAGTGCTATTTTCAAAAACGAAATCGCAATTTTCCAGTACAGCTTCGGATTTTTTTTTCTTATAAGCAGATATTTTGCCCGATTGGAATGGGACCAAGACTAAAGTGACCCCTTTATGTCTGGCTACAAAAGGAGGGGGGCAATTTCGAGCCGTAAAACTGCAAAAAACTCGTTCAGAACCAAAAGGGGCTAAGTCTAAAAAATTTGAGCCCCCCAGCTCCGGCCCATCAAAGTTTTATTCGATGGGACCGGGCTTAAAAGTTGTCTCTTGTGACCCTCTACCACCACCCTGAAGGACGTATTCCACGATTTTCAAATTTTCGAATAAAACAGTTTTTTTTTTTTACTTCCTAAAAAGTGATTTTTGGATCTGACCCATTTTGGTTCTAACCGATTCAGTTATTGAAGCATCTCGCAACACCGATGTTAGTCCACAGGTCAACCGACTGTGCAGGGCCGGATAGCAGACTTCCCCCCCCCCCTTCCCAAAATGAAATTTTTTTTCAGAAGGAAACATGAAAATTTAAAAAGTTGATTCCAGGACACTTGTGGGCGCCAAGTTCAAATTTTCCAATCGCATATTTTTGGTCTGGTCTAAATGCTTGTTTTCGAGATAAGAGCTTAAATGTTTTCGAAAATTGAAAAAAAGGGGATTACGTACTGATCTTGACTATTCTTAGGGTGCTGGTGGCTGATTGGGGTCTGGTTGGCTGAGTGGATAACGTGCTGGACTCGGATACCGGAGGTCCCGGGATCGAGCTCACGTAGCCACTCGCTACATTTCGACCTAGTCCTGTTTTTCAGCCTGAAGAGAAGAAGGCTAAGACAGCCCTAACAGCCTCCCCGACTTTTCTGAGGTAATGCTCGAAAGGGCGAATTCCAGGGCTCGGGTTGAGAGCAAAATGGAAAAACAGGGTGCCGAGTCTGTATTAGTTGGAAGCATTCGACTTTGATCCTCTGCTGTTAAGATACGAACGAAAAAAATGAGCCAAAAATAATTCTACATAGCTTAATTTAGAGATCTAATTTGAATTCCCCAAAAATTTCGAGTTTGTTCCACTAAATCCCAGTCACTTCGCTATAACATTATTCAGACTGGAAAAAACAACAAAAAAGACATGATGTAAGTATAGAGTAATTATCAAGAACACGAGAGGTTATTTTTTCGAGGGGGGGGGGGGGTCGAACACTTGAAAAAATACACACTAACTGACTGAATTTCGTCAACTCCGTACACAATTTTCAATCGAAAGTAAAGAAAATCAATTTTGCCGACTGATTCTGGTCAAATCGTCAACTTTGACCAAGACATATTTTGTGAGGCGGGGAGGAGGAAGGGGGGAAGATAAACTGCCTTCTTGTGTCTTGTAACTTCGTCCCTGTTAGTATGGCTACGTGTAATTTTTGTTTCGAATAATATTGTAGAATTTTTTTACGTACCTTAGGACGAAAATATTAAGTTTGACCCACACTTTACACAAAATAATTCTGAAACAAAATAATACCTGAAAAAATTTGTGTTGCAATTTTACGGCCCCTGAAATTTTGTGCAATAGGCTATACAGTCTACTCTGCTGCGTGTTAAATCTAACCAGTGGAATATGGAACTGTGCTGCCCACCTATATTATGAGAATTTCAGGAACACTACCTTTAAAATTCAGGTTAATTCAAATGATTTGAAAGGAAATAAAACTTTGCTTCCCTCTCGATTCGAGGCTACTGCACGGCAAACCCCTTTCATGCAAATGCATGAAAACTTCTCTGCTTGCGGGCCGGGTTAAAGTGGTTCAATGGCCTTACAAATCTGCACATTTTTTGTTCGTAGCATAACACCATCTTAGGAGGATGGTTCGAAGAAATCAGTAAACTTCGCCAAAATGAGGACCACCGTTCATCAATCGACTGCCACCCGCGCATCATGTACCTTGATTGTCAGTTTGGGCTCAAACTGATATCAAAACTGAATTCATCAACCTCCAGCCCTTCATACCTTGGGGGTTATACCCATATTGCACTTGGCGAGGTTTCCAATTTTGAGTCTCCATTTCCTCAAATTCAGAAATTGCGGTTAAATCAACAGTAGAATGGAGTTGAGCGACCCTCATAATCCATGAAACAATATCCGTATTGTATTTCTTCGTATTCTTGTTCCCGACCCTTCATATAGAGTTTCTGTATTGGAGTCAGGGTTGAGCAGCGACCTTGCAAACTGGGAAGTCGGCACATATTTCATTATTGGTACTAGCAGAAGCTCGAACGCATATTACT
This sequence comes from Acanthococcus lagerstroemiae, assembly GCA_031841125.1. Taxonomy (NCBI): domain Eukaryota; kingdom Metazoa; phylum Arthropoda; class Insecta; order Hemiptera; family Eriococcidae; genus Acanthococcus; species Acanthococcus lagerstroemiae. The sequence continues at coordinate 26,629,944 of CM063113.1, read as the reverse complement.
GAAACTTTGGTACTTTCTAATCAAATAATAAAATCCCACTCCCCTTGGTAAAATCATCTTTAGTAGAAAAAAAAAAAAAAAAAAATGAAGAGAGGAAGATCCCAAGATTTTATTATTCTTTGCTTATTGAACGGGCCATTTTCCTCCGAACCCCCAAATCCAAAAGGCAGTTTCAATACATCCCTGGATACATGTATTTCTTGTGTAAGCATTTCAACTGAAATATGGGAGGCTATTGAACTGCAAGAATATGACGACTTTCATTTAGAATTCTTCGGAAACTTTTAAAGAGATGAAGAAATTTCTGCGCTCATTTCATTCTCTAGACGAACTAAGGACGCAGAATACCAAACAACAGGCACATTTCACTGTTTTGAAATGTTTCCCCAATCCTCTAAAGCCACTCGACCTTGACTCACACTATACTTCCGTTTATTTTCACGCTTCCCTTTCCGTTGAGCCGTATTTCGATATTCAGATCATCCGGAACTTTTACAACTTCCAACCTCGCATACCTCGTTACACTAACTGCCCGTTTCCTTTTATCGTCTACGTAAATAATTATTGTTAATATTATTTAAATAGCGAGTACCAAGAACCATAACAATATTCGTATTTTACTCGAATAATATTGTATACACGCGAACGTGTCTGATTTTACTTTCAAGTTAAATAACTCGAACGATGTTTATAACAAAGGGCGTTACTTTACTGTCGACAGGAAATCATGTATCAACGTGGCCGACCATACGAAAATTAGGACAAGCATTTCCCAGGCTGGAGTCACTGGTACTGGCCGACTGTCCTGTCAAGTCGTTGAACATCAACGCACAATCTACCGAACAGTATTGCCGAAGTGAAAGTCAATCGGAATCGTCGGGTACGTCAAATCGTCTAATCACATACATACACATATGTGTCATGTCTAATATGTCCTCCGATCTTGAATTGCAGTTCATACGCTGTAATTAGTACCCTATGTAGGTATATTAGTAATTGAATAGGGCAAAGCTGGGGAATCGAATCTATCTAGAGAGAGCTGAATTCGCAAAACTCACGAATTACCCTTTTTATTTAATGATTGCAGTATGAAGAGGAAGGTTCTGGGGTCATGGAGGCGAAAGTTCTATTTTCTTTAGTTAAGGCTTTGAATTCGGATGGAATCATGACGTGAAAGGATGTGATAACACCACACCTTATCTTCCAAGAATATAGGATAAACCACTACGAAGACTCACCCCGATTTTCAAGGAAATTAAACAACGTGGCCAATGCCTAATTTAAAAAAATGAAAACTGTAGGTGTTTTTAAGCCCGTCAACCTTCTTAATAAAACAGAATAGAAAAAAAAAAAAAAAAAAAAAGGGGGAATAAAAAACAAATCTGTTTTTCCTGTTAAGAGTGAGAACCATGTGGAGGAGGGCTAGGTTGGAAAAGATTCGAATCCGCTTGGCGGAATTGGATTTGTACTCGTGATTCGAAATCCGTGGCGTCTTATCAGTTTCAGAAAATGAAAATTAATTTATGCTGTTGTCTTGTTTTTTCATGCCATTTTCCATGCTTCAAATTTTCTCTAAAAAGTACATCCCCTTGTATATACTTGTTTTGAAGGAAATTTCATACGCTTTTTTGGCAGTTTCATTCTGATAAGATACTGTACTCATAATAATCAGGGGAAAAAAAGAAGAAAAAAAACCACATTAAATCGGAAAAGTTTAGAGTTAAAATGTTGAAAATTCATGCTTTTACAAAAAAATTGTAAAAAATCATGCTATTTTCATGCTTTCATGCTACTTTGAGCAAAAATCTTGCTATTTATTAGTTTCGCATGTATTCATGCCCCGTAGACGGAATCTAATGAACGTTACGGATTCGTGAAATTTATTCGAATAATTTTAGTGGATTCGTCAGATTTGTACTTTTTTCTGTCTTTTTGTAAATCTCACACTGAAAGTCTATAATTTTGGCATTTTAGAAAAAAAAAAAACAACCAAAAACGCGCTGAAAAATGATTATCTTCAGTTTTTGATTGAATTTTGAATTAATTACAATGACGGATCCGGAAGAGATGGACAATGACCAGAGAAGGGCGTTGCTCTTATTCACTATTTAGTAAACTTAGTTCTGAACTAGTTCATCTCCCATCCAAAAAAAGAACAAGAACTAGTTCACAATTTTTAGACCTGATCAACTTGTTCATTCTTTGTTCTATTTTTTTTTTGGCTTTTTCTTGTACATATATTTCCACTCTCCAGGCCCTTAGTTTCAACTTCAGTAATGGTTTCAGAGTTACAATTACGATTTATAGTACGTGACCTGGAATCATGAAATGTGCCTCTTGTGCGAAAACAGGTTTTCAAGATAAAACGAGTGTAAAGATGGGATAGTGGTAGTGGTGCGCACAGATGTATGCAGTGTGTACAGTGTACATGTATGGTGGTGTGTTTACGCGTTACTATGACAACCGCGTTTCGAATTCTCTTGAATATCACTTCAGGGGTCCTTCCCCTCTCGAACGCTTCAATTCGGGGGTCATACCTGAGCTCGCACTTTATTGCATCTCGCACCCAGCACGCTTGCAGTTTTATAAAGGAGGACTTACACTATGTAGATCAAGTCCCCCATGTTGTGACACCATCAGCTAATACTATTCTTCACATTCCACAGAAATAGATTCCGAATCAGCGCACAGTTCATTTCGCCATTTAAAATTTCTGAACCTCAACAACACGTTGCTGGCTACGTGGGACGATATAGACAAACTAACCAGATTTCCAGCGTTAAACTGCCTTCGAGTACTCGGCTGTCCTCTATTCGACGTACGTAGTCGCATTAAAATAAGTACATATTTAAAGTATAATGCGGTGTACCTATCCACACACACATAGTATCCACCTATATACACAGGCAGTAAATGCAAATAAGACGACAAGCGACGTAACTACGACGTATTAAATTTTATCATTAAAGACGATATTACCGCAAGTAACACGCGACGCAGAGAAATAAAGAATAATGCGAAACTCCTACATTTAAAATCCAATTAAAGTACCTAGATATTTTTTTACGATTCAACTTGTGCTCGTCGCACTAGTGTGGATGCCAAGTTAATATGGGGTAATTGTATTTTACCTACGTATATATGCACTCGTACACATACATAATTACATACACATCAGGTGTAGAAATTCGATGTCGTTTGTTATAATAACGAAATTTTTCTCTCGAATAGGATTACACGAAGCACGAACGCAGACAGCTTCTAATAGCTCGTCTTCCAAACATAACCGTTTTAAATGGAGGCGGTGAGATTTCGAGCGAAGAACGAGAGGATGCCGAACGAGCTTTCATACGTTATTACATGGATAAGCCGGAAAGCGACAGACCTGAAAGGTGAGTGTACAAGCAGAGCTTCTCAATTGCTTGCAAACGGCCAATAGTTGGCGTTGTGTTATTTCAATACCAAGATACTTCAAGTAGGTACCCCACTATAGGGTGAATAGAGATATGTTTCTTCTTTGACAGACCATATGAAGAGGTTAGAATCAAGCGACACTCGCCATTTTGTTCTAAGGGCGCAAATAGGCAACATACTGTACACGGATGTAGGAGTATCTCTTGCTGCGCCTGTGAACGACGAGTAGATAATACATGACACTTATTTACAGGCGCAGCGAGAGATATTCCTATACCCGTGTGCAGTATTTTGCCTATATACGCCCTTGGAATAGAGCGGCAAAATGTTCAGTTTTGGTTCTGTAAGTCATCCAACACTAGCAAACATTATTCAGTAGTTATAATTCGCCGTCGACGCATTATTCAATGGCTACCAGATATTGGTCAAATCAACATCAAACATTCTCATCCTTATCATTGAATGATGTTATGTGACTATTATCAAAAATATGATTAAATAGCTGGCAAGAGTTATTTTTTTATTGCTGGTGTTCATGTAATAGTTTCTTGGAACTGCACTCATAATATCATAATCAAGTTCCTCTATTCAGGTGATTACATATCGATCAATGAGCCATTATCAAACAGATTTAGTACTCTCAATTTCATTACAAATAATGAAATTAGTTGGTAGTTTGGGTTGTAGTTGTATATTCATCATTGACTACATCTACATAGGGGCAATGTAGATGTGTCATTCATAGGCGCAAATAGGTGGGGGTTTGGGGGCTTAGCCCCACCCAAACTCTGAGAAATTACCAAAGAAAATGATGCGGGGAGTAGTGTTGCTTCATAACAAGGGGGCTTAAGCCCCCCCCACACAGTTCTGAGTCCTATTTGGGCTTCTGGTGTAATTCAATATATGAAGATTTAATGAGATATGAATTATCAGTTTTTCGCAGAGAATATGAGAAAATTATCAAGATGTATTTTTTGACTTAAACCTGCATAGATCATTAATTATCAAAATTAACTGAAGGCCTTAACAGAGAAAATCTTGAATATGCCAGCCTCCTGTGGTATATGTCTTGCAAACAGGTTTTTTCTTTATACCTGTCAAACAGACCAGCAAATAGAAACCTCCCAAAAGCACCATGAACACTGTGAACAGCTCAGACCAGCAAATAGAAACATAGAAACCTCCCTAAAGTATCATAAACATTACGAACAGCTCTTCCTCGAAATCAAATGAACATAAAGATTCACCGAAACCAACAGAGAGACCCAGCTAATAGTTTTCTTCAGAATTGGCCTTCGTTTCATCTGACCTTTAACAGGACATTCACAGAAAAACTCTCAGCTCACATAATTTCTCATATTTCCAGATATAACGAACTGATCAGTATTCACGGTAAGCTGAATCCATTAGTCGACATCGATCTTTCACCCGAACGCAAAGTGAAGGTCGCCGTCATCTACGGTAATCAAGTCCAAGAGCGCAGCATCGACGTCTACCAAACCGTGCACGAACTGAAACAAAAGCTGGAAAGCTTCGCCAACATATCCGCCTCCAAGATGAAGCTATTCTACCTGAACCAGCACATGAAGCACGTAATCGGTCCGGAGCAGATGAAATTTCCCAACAAGCAGCTCTACAGCTACAACATACGCAACGGCGACGAGATCATCGTCGACTCCAAAAACAACAAGTGAAACGTACAAATGCGACGTTATTGTAAACCAAATTAACAAAACCGTATTATTTATGGAATACTTTCTTGTACAGATTAGATTACAGAACCAGTGACGTTCTCGGTAATTTTACTTCCGTTTTTTGTTTAAAATTAAACAAATTTGCGAGAAAAAAACGGTTTCGATTTTATTATTTGGGTTTTATGTAGACGAGTGCTTTCATTAAACTTAACAAAATCTTAGATAAGAGTTGAATTGTATATTAATAAAAGATTTACAAAAAGAGCCATTATTGGTTTAACGTTGTTGATGCGAGCAGTGTATTTCAGCCTTAGAAGTTGGCTACTGGTTATCGTAAATCTGTGGATGGTTTCGAGTACTTCTATTTTAGTTGTTTTTTCTTCCTAAAATAATGATAGAAACAAACGCTGTAAATGTTCCTAGTTGAGTTTTCGATACGAGTTAATAAAAATTGTTGTGTATGCCTGATTGTTATTACAGTATGGATGCGAATTCGCGCGGGAGGAGAGGGGTATAAAATGAAACTAATTACTAAGATCTCTGGAGATAATTGCAGTAGTAAGGCCATGATTTGAAACAAATGAAAATCGTACTCAAAACAGTATCAATAAGGATAAGAGAAATCTTAGCTACCGAGAGATGGACAATATTTGATTAGGACAATGTATTCACCAGCTGATCAACAACGGGGAAATGGATCAGTTTCCAAAACCTTTTACAGTCAAATGACATGAAAGTATTTCCAGAGTGTAAACACCAGAATCGAGTACGAGAATACAAACGGCGAAAAATTCTGTCTTGTATGGAAGACTGATAAGGCCAAGGACAGTTGTTCTGCGCAAGACCAAGTTTTAATAGGAAGCGTGAAGTGCTACGGCCTTTGGCGGCAACACTCCTTTCACATACTGCTGAGATTAATTTTCTCTTACTATTCAGTTTCGACGCAGTAAGCAGTCAACGAAGAACAAGATGTAAATAAAAAGGGTTACTCAACATTCCAACCAATATTCGAACGCAATTTCGCTTTAGCACGTATTCGAGCATTTAACAGATCAGTCGAGAATCATGCCACAGTTTTCAAAAACTTGAAATTCTAGAAAACGTCTAATCATAATTCAAAATTACATTTTTCAGTTGCTCGGAGTACGAGATTCGGGAAATTTCACACCAATAATAGCATTTGGTTCAGGTGTGTGTAATTTAGGAAGAACACACAAGCATTTTTATCCCATTAACTGGAAGTCTTACATTGTCTTAAACGAGTCTTAGAGAAGTTTTGGCGAAACATGAATTAATAAGGACGTTTTAATTAGTCTGGAAGAGACGTGGTAAGTTCGTTAGAATCTTCCAAGAATTTCAAACAAGCCTAAAGGTTATAAAGGATTTTCAAAGAATTCTGCAAGTCTCAAGAGTTCTAAAGAATTTGAGTGAGTCTTAAGAAAGTCTTCTAAAAGAATCTTTGAGTTTCCAAGAATTTTAAAAGAATCTTTAGTGGGGAAGGGTATACGGGAGAGTTAAACAAACCTAGCAAAGTTCACCAGCTCAGAAGTCTTGAGCAGCGTTTAATTTTTCCAAAGGAACGACCTAAAGGTTTAAGCAAGCCTAGCAGTCAACGCGTTCAAGTCTTACACAGCGTTGAATTTGTACAAGGGTGGAAGAAACAGATATCCCAGAACACAAAGCTGGAAGCGCCGACAACCGGAAGGAATGACTCAAGGTTCTTTTTTACTAGGAGAGAGCACTTCAATGATTTGTACCACGGCGCAGTTTATTTGAATTTGGCACCAGTTGGGACCAAGAAAATGTACGCTTCCCAATATTTTAGAACAACAGAAATTATCTAATAACTATAATACCTGTTTTAACTCAATAAAATACACAATTGACATACCGGAGCCTCAACAAAATCACATCATAGTCAAGAACGTCAGCTTCTCATTCAATTGTAACTGTGTATGAACGAATTGCGCCAGCGACAATACCATCAACAAATCCTACAAAAATGCTATCACGGTTAATATACTTGTTACGTAAGGACGGTACGAGAACGAAACTGTACGTAATCAAACTTACTTTAACGTTCGTATTAAACATGTTCTGGAACTGCTCGCTAGACATTTTAGGCACACTGTGCACCATATCAAGCAAGGTTCTCCCTATTTCATTATCTGGTTCCCGTTTACCGAGAATTACATCTTCTACATACGCTAGTACACCGTCTATCAAGACTTTCAGCTTTCCAGCTGCTTCGACTATCCGTTCGAGATCGTCTGTCGGCTCGACGCATTTCTGACTCAGAGCAATAGTTTTCTGACACAGTCGCACTGTAACAATGCAAATTAAATTGTCGAGATTAGGAGCTGAATAGGGGTAAATGCAGAAACAATATGATAATACAAGTGATTATCTTAAATCCGCGCAAGGGTCAAGTTGGGCTTGAAAACCTGTCTGGCAATCTAAGTAATCTAACTGTCCGTCTGTTGGTTTGTTTACCTATCTGAATGAGAGACTAACTGGGTGTAACTTCGCTTGCCTGCCACCGAGACATAAGGAACAGAGGGCTGAGACAAATACTACAGAGAATTCAGAGCCGGAGAGATCTCGGCTCAATCTAGTACAGATACAGACATACTTTACACAGACAAGAATGGGCAAAGTCACAACCAACAGTGAAAATTTGAAAATGATTCACTAATTCGGAACCCAAGATCATGTAAAGACCTCAGATCATGGTCTTTAGATTCGAAAACTGGGTCAAGATTACTAGTCAAATCACAGATGAAGTGATCAATGATCTCAAGACTGTGACCTTGCCAGCGCTCAGATGTAGAATGCAGAAAGCTTCATGACCTCTTGACTCAGTTTTCTACAACGGGCGGAGGGCTGACTGTTTACCCAACTGCCAGTTTTCATTTCAGCCTGCTCGCCTCATTGTCTCTGTTCGATAAAGACACATTCTTTTCAGATACGATACAAAAATGCCTCCAAACATGTTATGTAACTTACATGAAACGATTTCTGGTTCGTAGCACATAACTTCCACAGGTATCGGTGTGAAGCACGATCCTTGTTTACCACCCGGAACTCCAACTGTAACACTATCACGCTTCCACATTAGAACCGAATTTAAAATTAAATTTACAAATATTATTTCATACAACTGATAATCATGTTCTAATCATGTTTTTCAATACCATGATCCTAATTTCGCCTTAAATACTTACTTCACGAAAGCCTGTAATCCCAGATGGCCACCTTGAAGAGTGGTATCCAAAGTCATATGTACCGGGTTTGGACACTCTCTCGAATAATACTCGTGGATTACGGACGAATGCGAAGTGACGGTATGACCTGTGGCCCACCAACCGACGATTACTTCTTGTTTGTTCACTTGCTGGTTCATTTCGTACAGATCTTTAGCATATATCAATTCGGCTTCGACCTATAATGCCATCAATTAGTAAACCTGAACAGTACATGATACTGATATTACGTAAAATCAGAGCTACGTACGATATCTTCGTGTTCTTTGTGAGGAACACAAAAGCTGTTGGTTGCTTCTACAACACCTTTTTCAACGGATCCTGTAAATACCCGATGAATCAGAATTAATATACAAATATGGTTAATTTTCAATCTTCTTCTAACTACATTGATTTAAAACTTACAGATTTCATAGCAGGAAAAGATATGGCAAGTGATATTGTAAGTTCATAAGGATGCTTACCAAGCAAAGTACCGATGACACGGTACGCGTCGATATTTCTACGTTCATAGGCATCCACGATTTGAAACATCACAACGGGATGTACTTTCAGAGTCAAACTCAAAGCCATTTTGAATTCGCTTAGAAGATTTGTAATGAACTAGCCGGATGCCGACACTTTAGAGAGGTAAACTATGCAAACGGAAAACACTTCGACGAAATTATGAATTGATGGGTTGATTGCGGATTAATCAAGTAGTACACTTAACGCATAGCTGAGCAATATTAAAAGAAATAATAAGAAATAACAAATAATAAATCACTTCCACTTTGGATGAGATAGAACTCTTCAGTTTCGATATCTCGATGAAGAAAATAGCAACGTGAACTGGGAAAAAATTATTTTTGGCATTCAGCTACAATGTTTACAACTTTATTTCAATGCATGCTAAACAAAGTACCTAAATATACATTAATTTTATGTCCTTTTCTTTGAATATTAGTTGACACACTGTCGTCCAAAACCGAACAGTAGAAGAGCAAAAGAAAATAGACCTTAGATAAGAAACGTGAACGAACTTTTCTTCAGGCTGTAGTACATTAGTACTCATTATTATTTAGTAATGCGGAGCACTATTTTCGGTTTCGGAATTAGATTATTTGTTTATTTTCGTCAGTGTTCTCCAATTCTAATTTCAAAATATCATTCCGTCTTCTCAATAATAATTATTATTTTCAGAAGTCCTATTTAATTTTACGAAAGAAAAGAAATGACTGTACGAGAATAAATGACCTATAATAATATTCATGTACTTGCTTGCTTCACCAATGGTCTAATTAATTCTCACATTTCTCGTACATTCGAACGCATAGCTAATATTTGCATTTACGACGTGAAGCACTTTTCCTAAACGTTAGATTACTGATTGATTATCTGATAATAATAACAACTGAAGTTCTGTATATTTTAAGTATAATTTAAACGAAAAATTACGAGATTAAATGAAATACTCTACTGCGCAGTGGTGGCAGAAGTCGCCCAAGGAGAAACTACCAACACTAAACGCGTGCCGAAGCTGCAAATATTCTTAGATTGACGTACTCGTCTCGGTTCACCAAGTGAGTACCGTTTCATCTTCAAAACAATTTTAAACTTTCAATTACATTTCTACATCCTTAATGCAGCTCGAAACGGCCACCTTATTGTAGACTTTCTTGAATTTCATGCCTCAGAGATGGACGATTTACTCATGCAAGCGCCTCCGAAATCTTCAACATCTCACCGACGTCAGTCGCTCAAACTGGAAGAATGTCTGATAAACGGAGAGAAAATCAAATTACCGCAGGCGCTGTGCGAAAATACAGAACTATTTCAAGCGTTATTTTCGGTCGATTCGTGGAATGCCTTTACAGAGCAACAGAGACGTCACTTAATGGTAACCTGCCTAATATATTTCAATTGATGATTATAATTACATTATTGTGTATAATTAGCTTACTCTGTACTCAGCGTTCTCACTCGTTTTCGAAGTTTCACCGTAGATAGGTATTCGATTTCCGTATTTTGTAAGGCACGCACAAGGCGAACATTTTGCTCCTCCAGCGCATTCATCGAGCAAGAAACATGAGCCAAGGTTCGTTTCAGCATTTCTGGAAAGAGTTTGATCTTACCCATTAGGTGGGCGTTTTGCTCGTCGAGTTTATGAATGGTATTTAGCAGCATGTTGGTATCGCCGGTATCCGAAGAATGATTTCGCATTGTCTCTTCGGTTCTCTGAATACTTTCGAGCACGGAGTTGAAGCACTGCTCTATATTTTTGATTTTTGAATTCAGATTTGACTTGAATTCGGCAACCGATGAACTCAGCTGGTTCTTATGTGTGATTTGTTGCTGTAATTCGGTAGTGAGGATACCATTCTGCTTTTTCAGTTGCCTCAGTTTTTGGGTCAACAAATGCACGGTCTCCTCGGCCACTATTTTTTCGTTCAGTCGATCGGCTAGGTACTGATTGTGATGTTTCAGGTCTCTAATCTCATTCTTCAGTTGCTGCATCGTTTTTTTCGAAAACTTTGCCAGTGTTTCGTTTTTACGTTTCAGTTCAGCGACTTCTTCGGCAAGATGATGCATCGTGCTATCCGATTTTTGATTTTGGTATTCCAGTGCTCTCGTCTCATTGAGTTCTAGTATCATCAACTCGGAAGATTCGTTTTTGCGTTTTAGTTCGCGTATCCGATGGGCGAGAATGTCGATAGTCCTGTCACTGACTGATTGGTGCTCGAGTAGAATGTCACGCTCCATTGCCAGTTTACTGCAATTGGACACGACGTGTTGATATTGTGAGCTGAGATTCCGAATGGTAGACGTGAGCATGCCGACTGTGGTCACCGAATCGTTTGCGTTTCCGCTGGCGTATCGTTTCGCTAGGTCGCTGTTAAGGCACAAAGGTATAAGTTGCTGGCAGATGGACAGCGGACGGTCGAGATCCGGATGTATAGCTTTCCGTGAGATCGTATCGATATCCTGAATGTTCTGACATATTGGCTTGGCTTGGTTCTGGTCCAGTTTTCGCGCCATGTTAACGTACAGGATGTTGACATTGCCGTTGAAGACTATGCTCTGTTTAGCTTCTGGGAGTTCATCGGTGGCTCGTTGGGGCGTGTGAGGCCGCGATCTGGGTTCGAACGGCGGAGAGTGGAATGAATCATATTCGCTTGATGCAATTCGGTCCAACTGCCTTCCCAGTTCGATCCAATGCGTTTGCCGTCTTCGCCGGGGATGTGGATGTGCTGGCCGGGGCTTGAGAATCTTACTTTTCTGTATCTTCTGCTTGATGGCTTGCTGCGAGAGTTTAGTGATTTTCGACGGGTGAACTAGTTCGTTGATGGTCATCTGGCCGTGTATGTATGCTTGGACACGCGATTCGGCTCTCAGAGTCCACGACTTCAGTTTCGAGTTCGGAATTGTGTCGTGGTCGGGTGCAGGGTAGTAGCGTGTGATGTTGCGGATGTGCGGCTCGTGGAATGTGATTTTCGATGGATGCTTAATGTCTTTGAGTTTGAGGTTGCCGTCGATGTACGACTTCAAACGGGAATGAACGAATGATTTCGGGCACTCGATTCGCATTTTCGAACGTTATCGTTAGCAAATTAATCTGTAACGGTGGCAGGCATCCAGTCGACCGCGTGACCGTGTTGTGGTTTGCTTAGTAATTTGATTTTGCATGGAAACGAATTTCACGTAGCTTGATTCTCGATTCGAATAGACTTCGGGAACTTTTGGCGACTGGTTTGGCTCTAGTTACCCTGCCGGATGAGTCTTCCACGGCTAAAACGTGTACCCAATTTTAAAGTTTCAAGTAAGAGACTGTGGGATGGGGTGGGGGTTGAATAAATAATCGAAGGACAGGATTGTTGCTTCTCTGAGATTCTGGACCGGTTTTAATTTGAACAGTACAATCCGAATTTCACTCGTGAAATGAAAAAATGAACTTGCCTAGGAAACTCAATCTGAATATTAATGTTTAGGGGGGGGGGTGTTGAGTGGTTGATTTCGAATATTCCCTTCAATTTTTATATCAGGCTTCATACGGGCTCTCAAAAATACGAAAGTTTTCAAAATTGAGGAGCCTCATACAAATCTTAGCAAGTCCTAAGCAAGTCTAGAAGAGTCATATGAGTATTGAAAGTCATTACGGTTCTTGAAGACGCTTTAATGAGTGATGAACGTTGGATTTGTGTGAAGGGAGAAGGAGGAGAAATGTCCCGGATGCTTACCTCGAAAAGAGTTTGTGAAAAAGTTACACAGGAAAAGAATAATGAAAGCAGGAATGAAAAAGAGTTGGTTTCTGGGGAAGGGGAGGGGAAGGCTGTTCAGTGATTTCTCCCGCGTTCCAGGACGTATTTGATGCAGATCTTATCCTAAAGGCAGACAGAATGTGACGTAAATTAAAAGTAGGAAGAGATCCGGAGAGACCTGACTCTCAGCTGTTGGGTGACTAGGATGGAAAGCCTCTCTAGTTCAGTTTCTAATTCGAATTCTCTTTTTCAGCAATTCCTGCCAACCTTCGGCGAAAACGAAATCGAGGAGAAGTCGTACACGTTAAAATGTCTTTTTTCCGGCAGCGAGTTCCGTTTCGGCTCGAATCCGCTGAACGAGTTCAGCGAAAAACTAAACGCCGGTTACTACCGCACCGACATCGTTAACATGCAGAAACTGTTGACAAAAGCTCGTTATAAAGAATATTTGTAAGTTTCGCGCATTAATTGGAAACGTCTGTGTATTCGAATGTTACAATCAGTATGTTCTCATTTTGCAGAAAAAAACAGCGCATGCATTATTACAAAGTTTTGAGGCATTGCCTTAAAATGCGTCACAGATTGTTGGATTCGGCCCGCGATCTGCAGCTGGGCTCTATGTTACCGCCGCAACCGCCCAATGCAACCAGCCCTACCTCGACGAAACGTAAAATTGATCGAGTTTCGTTGGAGAAACGCGTCAAGCACCGGTACTTCCAAGAGCTCATCTCAATCAAGAAGGAAATCGGCGACTCGAGTGATAGTTCGTTTGATGAAAACTATCCGGGTGAGTTGGTGATCGTGGAACCAAAGATGGTGCTGTGCTTAGCTGCAAAACCAATGACGAGTACTGCTAGTGAGTTGAGAGATTAAGATATCAAACCTACGCCGACTGTTTTCTGCTTCACAGAAGGATTTGTTCCGCCTCCGTTCACGAAGAAACATCGCAAGCAGATATGCATGCTAGAAGAATCCTTCAACAACGAATTCGAGCAGCCGATTATTTCCACGCTGTCTCGACCCGATTGCTTAGACTTGAGTAGACTAGTGCTGAATGTCGACAATCCTTTTGACATGACCGAGGATAAATACAAAGAGATGGTGAAACAGTTCAATAAGCATCGTAGGAATCTCCACGTAAGTTGAATGTAGAAATCAGCAGTGAATCAATCAGTTACTTAATATCGAACTAGTAGTAGTGAAATGCGAGTTCTGGCACTACGAACACACTTCCCTTAATACATTGTCAAAATGGGCATTTTCACTCCTGAAGTATTCGGGTCCTAATTTAAATCGACGTTTCTGTCATTCACGCAGCCTTATATAAAAGTTCAAAACACGAACAAACTAGAAAAACCAGCCATCATGTTGAAACCGCCGAAAGACGTGAAACCATTGCGGAAACGCAGACCGAGAAAACCGTCGGCGGTTACGAAGCCAGCTCCTCAGGTACCGGTCGTAATAACATTTTTGTCACCTTATTTGTTCTCATTTGGCCGTAATTGTGTAAACTGACCGGAGAAATGTGTTGCAGAAATCGATCGAATCCGCGGTGAAGACGGAACCGGCTCTGAACGACGACTTTACCAGCAAACCGCTGGCGAGTTCATTTGGTTTCGCCGACTCCGCAAACCCGTTGAGCACCACGTTTAGCGAACTGCCCATCAAACAAGAAATGTTGGACGATTTCGGCGCCGACGTGAAACCGAACTTGCGGCTCGAAGAGCAGGCCATCAAGGAAGAGATGGACATGAAAGAACAGGACAATGCGGTCGCTGCGCTGCTGAAGCAGGAGGAGGAAGAGGCCAAAGTAAACGAGTACATCAGAAACGACGAGAAATCATCAGTGCTGCTGTTCGACGAATTTGACCACCATGTAAAGGAAGAGACCGCGAAGAACTCCTCTTCCGATTTCTTATTGACACCGGAGAGTTACAATGTCGCTCTTCATTCGGTGGTTGCGAGCAATAAGTGAGTTTTGTGAGCGTTTCAATCTTTATGACTAACCTCCCGTAGGACCGTCGACTCTGTGCCAGTTCGGATATCATTGGTTTTCCAATTTCCTAAATTTTTAATAAATGCTGTGGTGGCGTTCGTGTTGGTAGATAAAGAGTGTTCGATGTGGCCTGGGAAATTGATTCTTTAAAACAGAACAGTTTAAAATCTACAAATACCAAGACTTGTTGAAGTTCTCTATGGCTATCGTAAGAATCTTTAGATCTCGCTGAAATTTTGTTAAAACTTCTGAAGCTTGTATTACGACTCAGTGGGACTTGGTAAAGCTGGATCTTGCTTGCTGCTGGAGAACAGTAGAGATTCTTAAATGCCCTACTAACTACTCAATTGTTAGCTGCTTGTCGAACAGAAACGTCAGCACAGGGGCGGATTTAGGGAATAAGTTTAGGGGGGTGGGGACTTGGGAAACAATCACAACATTTTTGGCCCTCTCTTTGAAACGTTTCACAAACTTCCTTAATGTAATAAAAGTGAAGAGAGAAATGTAGCATTACCTAACAAACATTTTTTTCTTTCTTTCTTTCTTCCTCTTTTTTTTTCCTTTCCTCCTTTACATTACTTTCTTTTGGATTAGGAGAGACTCCCCCCCCCCGTAAATTCGCCATTGCCAGCATTACAAGAAAATTTTTACTACACGAATTTCTTGCTTTCTTTTCTTTATGCCTAATTCGAATTAATACCATCTATTTGCGCTTGAGAATAATAATGATGTTGGTTGTTGTAGTCCGTCCTTCAAAAGGAAGTTGGTGGAATCGGACAAACCGGGACCTCTTCCTCAGACAGCAATTGTACCCGAAGTTGACAATTTGAACTTCGATCCATTATCGATTGACACGATCGCCGAAACTCCATTCACCAGTTCACCTCCTGTAACTTCTTGTATTTCAGGTATGTTTGCTTATGTTTTGCGACTCGTGTCGCCGAATTACTAGAATTTCGATTTCAGACTCGTTGAACGATGAATAATGTAAACGTTCGACCAGCGAATAGATAGTGGTGGTTTTGAAGATCCGGTTATCAGAAAGTGTATTATTAAAGTGCTAGCTGTCACCCCTCTGTGTGTGCTACCTTGATGTGGCGCGGTGCAGGGCCGGAAACTTTTGTGTAGCGTCTATAGCTAATGCTACACATGGGAAATTTCATGTGTGGCGACGATACACATGGCAACACCGGGGAAATTATCGGTACAATTGGAGGTATGCATAAAGAGAAGCTTCAGCTTTCACTTCGCAAAAGTGAAGTGCAAGCTGCAGAGTGTATGTGTTAAAAAAGTGAAGAGGAAGCTTGTGCTGAGGAGTGAGAGCGTTTGCTCCGGGAAAAAGGTTTCCCTTCGAGTTGTATGCATAAAGAAGAGTTGTAAACTTCAAAAGTGGAGCTTTCGCTCGCGAAAAAATGCATCTAGTCCCGAGTAGACTTCTTTTTGAAAAACACGTGCAGTTATCATTCATCTTCGAGAAGATTCCTTTGATTTCCGAGGAATTTTATCGAAAATATTAAGGAAAAATTTTTGATCATTTTCGAAGAATTTCATCGGACATGCGTCACTGAGAAAAATCCCCGCTGATTTCAGAAGAATTGTGTTTAAAATTTTTGGGAAAATCTCCAACGATACCAAAGGATTTTATTGGAAATTATCGAGAAATATCTCTGATGATTTTTGAAGCATTTCTTCAGAAGAAAGGTTCGATTATTTCCAGAGATTTTTTCCATCAGAAATGTTTGGGATAAATTACCGATGGGTTCCGAGGAATTTCATCAGAAATGTTCGGGGGAAATCTCCGATGATTTCCAAGGAATTTTATCGGACATCTTTGAGAACAATCTCTGATAATTTCCGGAGAATTTCATTGGCAATTTTCAGAGAAAATTGCCAATGTTTTCCGAAGAATTTCCTCAAAAATCTTCCGATAATTTTAAAAGAATTTTATCAAAAATACCTATTTTGGAAAAATCCGATGGTTTTTGAAGGATTTGATCGGAAATCATCAGGAAAAATCCCTGATGATTACCAAAGAATAATTTCATTGGAAATTTTCGAGAAGAATCTCCGATGATTTTAAACAAATTTCATCAAAAGCCTTTAGAAAAAATTGCCAATGTTTTCCAAAACATGTCATCAAAATTCATCGAAACTAGCGGGCTTCGCGGCCCAACCACCGCCGGCACTCGCCTCGCTGCTCGTGCCGGTATAACTACTACTAAAAAAAAAAATCAGCCAATTCCCAGGCTCAGAGCCTTGGAAATTATGTGAAAACAACACGGCGCTACACCATCCACGAGTTCTCTCCTCCGTTAAGGATCCCCCCCCTTGGGGTAGACTACCCTCTGCCAATCCCCACCACAGCTGTCCTCCATCTCAGTCCCTTGCTCCTCTTCGTCCACCGCAACACTTTTCCTCTCTGTGGCCGTTCAATCTCTGGGAGCTCCCACCCTCACTGAGAAGCCCCCCCCCAGGGTAGAGTACCTCTGGTGAAAGGTGAGATTAAGGGGGTAGGCAACCCGCAATGTTTTTTTTCCTCCCGGAGGCGGTGGCTTTTACTGTTTAGTGTATAGAGAGCCCTCCCCCACCACAACTCCTCGTCCTTCACCGCGACCTTCCTCATGAACTCCCTCCCAAGGATAGGCTACCCCTGGAGAAATGAACAATTAAGAGACAGGGTAGGCAACCCGAGCTAGGTTTTTCTCCCGGAGGCGGTGGCGGCAGCGATGGCGGATTTTACTGAGCTCCCTCCTCCACTATTAACTGCCTCCTAAGGGTAGACTACCCCTGGAGAAATTAGTAATTAAGGGGCAGGGTAGGCAACCCGCAGTACGTTTTTGCGGTAGCGATGGTGGAGGCGGTGGATCTTACTTCTTTAGTATATAGAGAGGAAATTTTCTAATAATTTTTGAAGAATTTTCTAGGAAATATTCGGGGGGAAACTTCTATGGTTTTTGAAGACTTTTATCAAAAGTCTTCAGGAAAAATGTTCGATGATTTTCGAAGAATTTCATCGGAAATCTTCGAGAAGAATCTCCGATGATTTTTAAGGAATTTCATCGGGAATTTTTCGGAAAAAATTAGAATTGAGACTATTTTTCACTCATGCGATGGAATCAGAGATTTTCTGCGAAGATTTTTCAGAAATCGTTGGAAATTTTTTCTAGAGATTTTCAATGGAATTCTCCAAAAATTAGATTGTTTTCGAAGATTTCCATTGACATTTTTTTGAAATAATCGGAGATTTTTCTCAAATTATTTTCGATAAAATTCTTTGGAAATTGTGGGCTGATTTCCGAAGAATTTCATCAAAAATCTTCGGGAAATATCTCTGATTCCATCGCATGAGTGGAAAATAGTCTCAATTCTTTGAAAATTATCGGATTTTCCCCAAAAGTTTGCAATGAAATTCCTTAAAAATCTTCGGAGACGCTTCTCGAAGATTTCCAATAAAATTATTCTCTAGAAATCATCAGAGATTTTTCCCAAATATTTCCGATGAAATTCTTCATAAATTATCTGAAAATTTTCCCGAAGATTTTTGAATAAATTCTTTGGAAAACATTCGAAATTTTTCCTGAAGATTTCCGATGTAATCCTCCGGACAAGATTTCCGAAATAATTCTCCTGAAATCATCGGAGATTTTCCTCAATTATGTCCGATGAAATTCTTCAAAATCATCGGATTTTTCCAAAATATTTTTGATAAATAAATTTATACAGCCTTGAAACAGATGTTTCTGTCAACCCACTGGGACATAGGCCTCCTTCATCAGTTATTTTGATACAAGGGTTATAGTCTAATAATTCC
Organism: Acanthococcus lagerstroemiae; assembly: GCA_031841125.1. NCBI lineage: Eukaryota > Metazoa > Arthropoda > Insecta > Hemiptera > Eriococcidae > Acanthococcus > Acanthococcus lagerstroemiae. Next base: position 26,611,528 of record CM063113.1, on the reverse strand, counting down.
CCTTGGTGACAAGCCATTACTGGGGAATGGTTATGAAAGAGTTTTCCTTCTCTATAAGGGGCATGCAACCTGCATGGCACACCAGACTAGTCAGGTGTTGGTAATCTATAGGTATGGCTAACCCAATTGTAGTCTTTTTGAATACTGGCGGAACAATTAAATTGAACTCCACCTCTTGCTACAATTGGTGTGGCCTGGTCGGATGTTAGTTTTTCATATATTCTCGCATTTTATTATTTTCTTATCATATTTCGATCTTGAAAATTTGCCGTCCGTACTGGGATTCAAACCCGCATTCCGTGATATAGAAGGCAGCGTTCGAATCCATTCGGACACCAAGCTATCATTTTTGATAAAATTCTTCAAAAATTTTCGGCAGATTTTTGAGGAAATTCTTCGGAAAATATTGGAAATTTTCTCTGAAGATTTCCGATGAAATTTTCCGGAAATTATCAGAGATTGTTCTCAAAGATTTCTGACAAAATTTTTGGAAATCATCAGAGATTTCCCCCGAACATTTCTGATGAAATTCTTTGGAAATAATCAGTAATTTATCTCAAAATTTTCCGATGAAAATCTCTGGAAATCATCGAACACGTGGGATTATGAAAAGTTGCCGGCCCTGGGCGAGGGAGCTTAAAGAAAAACTGAAGGCACGTAGGAGAAGAAAAATTTCGACAGATAGACCAGTAATCTTCCCTGGAGATGTGTCTCCACCACCACAATTATGATGGCAATTCACAAAGTAAATAATGATTAATTTACATCCATGTTTTACAGCTGGTGGAAGTACCCCAGTCACGGCGAGAATATCTCCTTCGGTGACCGATCTGGACAACATGAATGTAATGGATTTAGGACCGCTGAACGTGGAAGACACAGAACCACCACCCAGCAGAGACAAGTAAGTCCAATGATTGGTTTATTCATCCTCAATGCTACTCAGCTGGCTGGTTAGTTGTGACCAAGTCATTGATCCCTTTTCAGACCACCGCCAGAGCTGATGCACAACGCGCACTCGAGTTTCTTCAGTCTCATACGCGAAATAGTATGCTCGACGTGGGATCACCGAATGGACTTACGCAATTTACAAAAGCGCATCGATACGTGGTACGATAACGCTGTGTCGCCGCTGAACAGTTGGTATACGAATCAGTCGTGGCCAAGTTTGCTGCAGAATGCCGTAACCTTCTTGGCGGGACAGTGTCCTGGTAAGTACGAGACTTCACCACGCAACGTGAGCTTGATGGCGACGGTGTAGCGAAAATTGAGGTCAATTTTGGTGTCGATGTTTCACAGAGTGAGAAATCGAATTAGTTTCATTTTCCCCATTTCACCGCCCTCACCCGATCTTAGTTACTCCTAACGTTCAACTCTCTTTCACAGACGATCTATTGCCTCCGGAGTATGTTCCTTACATAGAGTACAAATCGAACCTCGATATATACCAGTGGATTGGAGCTGGTCGCGATTCGGACACCAAGTTGACCGCGCTATGCGAAACGTGGCTAAAGAACAAAGACGAAGTGGCCACCCGAGTGGTGGAAGACGAATCAATCCTGCCGTTCGTCCTGCACGAGGATTTCGAATTCAAGCGGGAGCAAAGAGGCGTATCCCCAGCTGGCGCTCGCTATCCAACCGACTGGGTCGTTCAGCCGTCAACGTTAGAAGAAAAAGAAGAATTCCGCAAGCAGGTAACGGTTGCGAGTTGGTTTTTATGTGCCTCGTGTGCCTCACGTGTACGATATGTCAACAACCTGATAATGACTTCGTGTGTTTCGCGGTGGCAGGAGAAACTGCGTTTTCAAAATCCGAATATTCCGTTCACGTATCGTGTTCACGGCTATCAGGCTGTGGTGGGCCCGGTAAACATGAATCATACGTTACCAAATAGTACCAAACTGAATAAAGGGAGCTCGTTGTTGGTGGACAGCCGGCCGTACTACGTCACGATTCTGTCATTGGGTAAGTGCGACGGTTTCACTATCCAGCGTTTGACGCTGGCTGCGATTAAAGCTTTTCCCTAATAACGTGTGTGTTTTGCAGTCCAAGACGCAGCAGCTCGCCTGCCGAATGGAGAAGGCACTCGTCAGGACATAGTAACTTTGCTGAAAGACTCGCAGTACCTGTCGCAGAATATTATGAACTGCATTTTGCACGGCGCGGTGACGTCTTCGTTAGAGCGTTTGCAGCTCGAATCAGATCAGTGCGTTAAATACGACGCCAGACGTAAAGTATGGGTCTACCTACATCGATCGAGGACGATAAGTGATTTTGGTGAGTACTGAGGGATGTATCGGTATGAATGAAATTGACTGCTACGTTCTAATGTGTGGGCTGAGGTCTTCCCGATTCAGTTTTCTTGACGGTGTGCTGGAAGGATGAATAGTGCACTCACAATTTTTCGTGTACTTTCCTTCAGAACCTGAGTTATGTAGGCTCAAGAAGTTCAGTTTGTCCTCAGAGAACATAGAATTATTCATCATTTATTAACTTGTTTTAACCTGACTCCTTCCTCTCCGAAAATGCTCTGATACGTCTTCAATGAGATTTACTTTTCATTAAAGTTGTACCTCTCTCATTGGAGCCCCATCTCAGATCAGCTCAGAAATCATTATAGGTATTAAGAAATTATAGAACGATCCAACGTCCTATTGGTCCTTTGTACCGGATCAAATTCTACATAGAACAGAATACTCCGAGTTATGTTTCACATTAACCAAATTTATTCCTCGGTTCATTTTGTAAATTTCTGTCTCCTACGTCATTTTCATTGAGCATTTTTTTCTTATCTTTGATGTTATCGGCAGAAATGATAGAATCAATCAAACCGAAGACGGCACGTAAAACGGCTGTGTGGAAGCTGCGGAAAGACTACCTGCCGATGGGCAGCGTGGTCGCGCCGAAGTCGGACAACGTTACGGTCCGGACGCCCAAAGAGCCGAAGGCGAGCGCCCGCGCGGTGAAGAACGTGAGCGCCGCCAAATTGACCGAACCGAAGCCGGCACCTGTTCGAGCAGTGGCTGCGGCGCGAGCAGCCAAAGAGGACAAAGCGACGAACAAAACAGTCCTGCAGCCGACCATGATGCAGGCGGTGATTCAGGATAAGAGCCAAGTTGAGGGCGTGGAGATGAGCGGCGATGCGGCGCCTATCGTCAACATGCAGACGCCGGTCATCGATAAGGGCCGTGCTCTGGTGAGGTCGACCGAGCTCAAGAACGTGACGAAGACAGTTACCAAAGCGACGCGTCCGTCAATAATAAAGAAGACGGTTGTCAAGGAACCAGCGCCGGTTTCTTCGGCCAGCAGTACAGTGGTTGTGAGTATTACTTTAGATGGCGAGGGGGGAGAGCGTGTAGTTCGAACGAGGCGGTAACGCGATTATTGTAATTTTCAGAGAACGAGCGTGTCTGATGCTAAGTCCATATTAACGGGCTCCAACATCCTGTCGCCGAGTACGATCGTGAAACTGATAAATGCGAAATCGCTGACAACGGATGCAGGTACGTTTGCAGAATCTGTCGGTGTCGTTGGAAAAAGCCCATCTAGTCCAGTCAAATACATAACTGCTAGATAATTTTTTCTTTCAATTCTTAGAGTGTGCCTCTGAATAATAGAGACCCCCTATCCTGACGCAGGCCCATTCGGTGCATTTCCGGGATAGGGGGTGCGGTGTCCCGGGGCCAAGTTGGCATATGCGTGCATCGCCATACGCCCCACTATCATCGATCAACAGAGAAAAGTTCCCGCCTGTCCGATGCTTGAGTTTCCCTCAATTGAAAATGAGTTTCTCGCATTTCTCGAAAACTGTGCGTCGTAGGGCAATAATAGTTCAGTGATAAAATTTTGTTTTCCAGATGTGCACGGGGGAAATATTTAGTCTGGACTGCAGCGAGGGCATTCGAGATTACAAAAATGGGAGCGTGTAGAAAAAGCGTGCGTATTGAGCGATCGATAGTAAAAGCAGATCTTACTGCGAGTGCTAAAACATAAACTGTGACTGAACCGTAACTGAACTGATGTCTTGCCTAGCCGATCGAAGGAGGAAGAAGGAGAGTGAATCATGAGAAAAAATTTTGCTTTGTAAATATCACTTAGAGGAAATACAGGTATGGTGTGGTGGGACGTATCCTGAGACACCGCATCCCCAGCACCGGAAACTACCCTTTCGGGTATCGCGTCAGTGCCGAGGGGAACGCTTTGGGGCCGGGTCCGAGCCCCCCTTTCTCCTGGGGAAATACAGGTATGTAGGCAACAACAGACGTTTGTTAGATGCTCGCATTGTGCTACGCAGAAAGTAGCCAGGCAGTACGATTTATACGAAAATGTACATTGGAGAGGAGAGGGTTACCGCATTCTACTTAAAATTACCGATGAAATAATACCGCGTAAGGTAGATTTTCTTCAAACGTAGTCTTAAAACGGAGGGAGGGGGGGAGACTTGAACAGACCCTACAGACCACCACACATTGATACCGGTCTTATGGCAGAAACCGTGGAATACTTGACATTCTTGTGCTGGCGGGCAGATATTAGAATTATGGTGCTATAAGTGGATACTTAGCATCAAATGGACGGATGAGGTAAGAAATGAGGAAGTACTTAACAGAGTAGGAGATAAAATGGATTTGGAATTGTCTGAAGAGAAGGAGAGAGAAACTAATAGGGCATAATTTGAGGCACCCAGGAATAATATCATTACTCCTAGCATGAAGAGTAGAAGGAAAGAATTGGGTGGATCGGCAAAGATTCCAGTATGTTTAACAGATAATCAAGGCTGCCGTGTGTTATTACGAAATGATAGAACTTGTACAGTATAGAGAGAAATGGGAAGCTGCATCGAACCGATAGTAAGACTGATGACCTCATCATGATCATCAAATCGATAGAAAATAAGCAAGAAAACAGATTAGTGACAATGACAGAAATTACAGAAATGAAAAGTAGTTTCAGGAAATTGAACGAAATTGACCTGGCTAATAAATGCACCCGTCTCCTTGTTTTTTGTTTGCTTGCACATCTTATTTCTATCTTCCTTCTGATCATATATCTGTCTTTCAGTCTGTCTCGCTAACTGTTTCTCGATCTTTCTGTCTGCCTGTTTATCTGGCGGGATTTTAGTGTAACAGACTCGCTGTCCTAATTTTTCGAGTTTCTTGAGCATCCTGTCTGGCGCCCCCATCCTTTCTCAACATGGAACTAGATGGAGTCCAGGTCTTAGTATACAGATGTCCGGGAGTCTGTAACGAGGATTCATCCTAGAGGGAAAGGGCACTGTCCGGGTAGTTCATTCAGATGGCAAAATCACCCTTAATGCGAGATATCCTTCAAGACTTGCCGAGTTCGGCCAATTGAAAACCCGTTTCCCGGCTCAGCGTAAACGTTCCAACCCGATGTATTATTTACCCACTCCACCCTTCGACTTACGATTCCAACTGACACGTTTTTTTCTGCTTTGTCCGCAGTCAAAGGTGCCAAAACTATCGCTCAAATCTCGCCGCAACAAATCGTGGTCATCAAGCAGCCGGATGACAACAATCTGTCGCCGGAGAAGAAGCACACAATTCTGCTGAAACAATTACAGCACCATTCGCAGAACCAACAACAACAGCAACAACAACACCAGCAGCAGCAGCAGCAACAACAACAACAACAACACCAACAGCAGCAACATAATCAACAGCAACAACAACTTCTACAACAACGCTTGACCTTAGCCATGCAAAGTCGGCAGCAACAGCAGCAGCAGCGAGCAATTTCCGTTGCAGATCAGCAGCAGTCACAGCCACAGCAGCAACAGCAGCAGCCGCAGACGGCGAATACCGAATCACGTGTTCACGCCGGCGGCGGTAACCGCGGCCACGATACGATCTCTTCGAGCGAGGTCGTCGATAACGCGGCCGCCGCCAAACAGGACGCGCTGGAGAAGCAGAAACAGCTGCACCAGCTGCTGATGAAGCACCAGAACGAGTTGAAACTGCAGCAGGGCGGTAGCAAAGACGGGTCGACGACGAGGACGGTGGTGCAACAGTCGAAGTCGCTGCCGAAACAGATGATCGTCGTCAAGCAGAACCAGGGACAGATTGTGGCGGAAACGCAGAGCGTACTGGGAGAGGAGGAATCGAATTCCGGACAGAAGCAGATCGGCTCACCGGTGGTGATACTGAACAAGCAGCAGTACCAGCAGCAACTGCAGAATTCGAAGCAACAGATTATCCAGCTGTCCGGGCAGCAGTTTTCACCGCAGCAGATTCAGCAGATGCTGCTGAAGCAGCAGCAGGCGTTGAAACGCGGTGGTCAGCCACAGCAGCAGCAGCAGATCGTCATGCTGAAGCCGGAGATACAGGGGCAGCAGCAGATAGTGATGTTGAAGCATCAGCCGAATCAGCAGCAACAACAATTGGTCATGATTAAGCAATCGCCGACGCAGAAGACGCAGTCGAAGCAGCCGCAGCCACAGATGATACAGATCGCCAACAGCGCCGGTCTTGTTAGTCCTATTTCGACGGACTTGTCGAAGGTTGGATTTTTTTTTCGTATTACTGTCGGTTTTAATTTGTAACGCGTGAATTACAATTGCGGACGTCTGTTATACAGTTGCAGGTGGCTGTGTCGTCGGCGTCAACGTCGCGGATCCAGAAGATGCCGACCTCGGTGGCGTCCTCGATACTGCAGAACTCGAAGGCAGCTACAGGTAAAATCAGTCAATCCGGTGTACAGTACTGGTAATTTGTGGAACGGATTATATATCTATGGTTTTTGTTGACACAGTCATTGGAACCACTATTTCGGTCTCGGTCAGCAAGCCAACGATGCCCACGTATACGGTTGTGGCTTTAGGTCAGCAACACCAGAAAGTATTCTCGCAAAGCAATCAGGTAAGCTGGATCGCAGTGAAGATTCGCTGTCTCAGGGCTGTCTAGTTAATCTGGCACATCTGTGGTGTTGTCTTTTCGGTCAAAATTCCGCTGCAAGTTCGCGCTAACCAAGACTTTGGTTTTCAGCACCTGCAGATTCTAACGCCCACGACGAACGCCGTCAGCAGCAGTCAGACTGTCGTGTTGCCGACAAGTTCGGGAGCGCTCACTTTGCTGCAGCAGGCTCCCATGCAGCAGGTGTTACTTCCGTCCAACTTTAACGGACCCGGGATGATCAATTTGAAGACGCTGCAAGGACTGAAGGTTATACCGATATCAACGCAGAGCGCCGGATCGTTAAGAGGTTAGTGTGAAAATCATACGGATGGGAAAGGGAGGAGGGGCGAGAGGGTCATATGGCAGTATCACACGCTAATCATGGGTTTTCGTGGTTTGATTTTTTCAGGACAGCAAGTCATTACTAGATTAGTCAATTCAAGCGCAATCAGGCCGGTGGTCATTCAAGAAGAACGCACTCCTCCAACGTCGACCAGCACGACAAATATGCATCAGTAGTATCTCCAGGGCTGTATTTACAGGATGGTTTAGAAAAACATAACTTTTTTTTATAAGAGAAAAAAGTTGTTCGTCAATCGACTGTCCAACTTGGTTGAAAATGTGAAATAAGGAGAAATATACAAGCCCCTCTTCTCTAACGAATCTCTGAAGGTACAAAACCCTTTTCTTTTGACGGTTAAGATGTAGGGCTCCGGAGGCCTTAAAATCTAAATCCGGCTCCTAATATTTTCCCAAAGTGTACATACTGTGATACTAGACGTATTTTGTGTAAATTATTTGTACAGTCAAGCCTTGATAAATCGATTTTTTCACTGTCTTTCTCGCTCCCATTGAACTTTGACTTCAATAAATTGAAGAAAATTTTTTAGAATTTCGATGATTCTACCTTAATAAATTGAAACTTTTCCTCGTGATAATTAGGAATTCCATATTTTGAAATGGGAATTCGTTGAAAGTATTATTACAGTGATTTCAAGAATCACCTGCAGGGCTCTCCACTCCACCACGATCGACAGGGTTCAGCATAAAATCGTGTACCAAAACCACTTTTGAACCCAAACTGGATGTCTCCCGAGTGAGGCATACGAAAGCTCGCGGACCTTCGAGGAGCACTCCACGGCGACTCGACCGAGCGTCAATCATGTTACTGCGGGAGTCGTCCATGCTCCTGGAATTTCCACGTGATACACCGCTGAAGATTTTCCCACCTTCGGAAGGGGATGCGATTCAGGAGTGGCGCCATTGGCACGCACACGGCTCTGAGATAATGCTCGAAAGGGCGGATTCCAGGGCTCGGGCTGAGAGCAATGATTTGAAAAAAAAGTGTCTCCCGAGTTTTTCTCGCATTTTTCATAAATACGGACGTGTATAATTTAGAGGGAGATTTTCAGGATGTACGATATTAGGCTGATGGTGGGATAGTCATTGCGGTCTGTGGTGTTGTGCCTCTTTGGTATTGTAACAAAGACGGATTTCGGCCAGTCTTCCCGAATAGAGTCTGATGCATAAACTGAGTTAAAGAAAGAAAGGACATGGCTGGGGGCGGGGGCTTTGTTTCAATAGATTTAAGAGTGCCCCTTGCATTTTATCTGGGCTAACTGCTTTCCCAGTTTTGAGGTTCTTAATTGCGCGTAGAACTTCACCGAGTTCGATTTCTTTATTAGAGCTGTCAAGATTCTGACCAGAAGTCTAACTAGAACTGTCTATTACGAGATTCCTAATGGGCCGTGTGTCGTTGAATGTTTCCTCAATGCATTCTTGAGGATAGTACCCGACGCCCATGAGAACATTCCCCAGTCTTATAACCAAAGGGATGTAGAGATTTTGCTCCTACTCCCTGAAGATCTGGACTGGTTTCAGACCTCACATTCCCATGACTGGATCTGTCTTGCAAAAGACAACGAGTGAGTTCGCCGTAAACTTGGGACTTTTCAGCACGATATCTTTAGTGAAACTCGAATAGAACCTCGTTAAATCACCTAATTATTTCCATTTCCCTGAAACTTCGATTTTTTCGAGGGTTGACTGTAATTATTTTTTGTTTTGTTTTGTAGATATAGTATGGAAATACAATTTGTATATTTCGTGTGCAATAAATGTAAATTATTTATTTTCTAAAATTGTCGCTCTAGTTCATGAGATAATGATGTACAGCTGAAACGCCATCTCGTGGGGAAATGTAGCACTCGTTTGATGAAAATGAGAAAATTCAAAAATATGATTACGGCAACACATCCTGAGCATGTGGCCTCGGGTTTGCTCCCGAAGCCCAATAGTTTTTATGTACAGAAGCGACTCTAAAATTCGGTTCAAATTTTTATTCCATCAGAGAAAAACAAAAAATACACGTGAAGGTCTTTAGATTAGTTGATGTGATCTGAAATTTCTTTTTTCTCCTGAAAGAGAGGGTGGGTGTATATCCCCATATCCCTCTCCTCTTATTTGGGTAATTCTACTCGTACGTAAAGTGTGACATCTTATGTAGGTAATCTCCAATTTCTGAATGAGCAACTCTTCAGGGCGGTGGCGCGCTAGTGTCGCTGGTTTGTTATCAGTATTTTCAATTCATTATAGCGATTACAGATCATAAAAATGATCCAAGCGTCATGAATTTTTAATGTAATGTAACGTTCCTCTCAGCAGCTTATCCTAACTCTGATAACATCAACGTGTAGTGGTGTGTTAACGGATTCCACAGTTTCATCTTGAAGAGTCCAAATTATCCACAACAAATCATACATGGTTGGATAAAGAACAGAAAGTTCTATCAAATCATACTAAAAACACCAACCTCTGGTTTAAGGAAAAGACCTCAGACTTGAGTAAAGGGTCAAAAATTCCATGGTCATGAATGTAACCATTCGATAATTTCACTGTTACCCGCAATTTGCCGAGTTAGAATTTCTTTGTGAAGGTAAATCTGTATGCACTGATATTTCTCATTGTATAAGTGGTGTGGTTGGCCATACTCAGGGTCACTATTCAAGATAGTGATTGGTTTAGGTTAACTGGAAACTGTGTAACCAGGGTTTTATACCCCATCAGTTGTATTCAAATTTGGTGGGTCGATTATATCGGGTCTGTAGCTCTATCTAGTCAAAGAAGTGAATTCTGTGTACTTATAAAGAAATACCGGCATCCAAAGCGGTTTCTTGGCCTCGTGCGATACGAATCTGAAAAGTTGTGTTCAGTTTATGCTTTCTACCAAAAATTATTTCCACGCGGTCATGGTGTTGAACTCTGCACTAATGAAAGAGGAAATTGGAAATGCTTCTAGTCATATCATGAGAGTAGAGTAAGGAGGGGCAAAAACCCGCACCTAATGTTTGAAACCACATAGCATAAAAAATACTCCGTTTTATTTCAATTTTTTTTTTTTTTTTTTTTTGCTCATTCCATGGAATAAACCCCCTCCTTCACCATATTTAACTTGTTTTAAGTATTTTGCACTGTTCGGACAATAGTTACAAGTCAGTGAATGCAAAAAGTCAGAAACGGGTTTTTGCCCCATACGGTGGGGCAAAAACCCCTTTTAAGTGGGGCAAAAACCCGCACAAAGTTATACCTTTAAATACATTTAAAATATCATGCAGACAAAAATTTATTTGATAAAAATAAGAGTCTTCAGTCTAAAAAAAAAATTAATTTTGTTGGCAAATACCTATCACAAACATAAAAACCAACTCCAGTATATGATGTGCATGCTTCATGGGCCCACTGAAGACACATATTACATTGAATCCATTGCTCTTTATTTTTCGAATTGATGAAATGCTCTCCACAAATTAGGCATAAATCGTCTGAAACTGGAGTTGGTTCTATTGGTGGCTTTCGGAATCTGAGTTTTAAAGCTGTCTCCTTAGTCACAACTTTTGAACTTCGAGGTACACGTGTTTTCCTTTTATTGTGCATTGTAGATCTAACCACTGGAGGCTCCTAAATTACAGAAAAAATAAATTACTTGGTCAACATTTTTAAATAAGTGAAAATATTTAAGAAAATTGACTCGCATACTCACAGCAGAGGTAGAGACAGTTTCTGAAAGAGGCTGAACTTCGTCATCACTCTGTAGCAGTTGGTTCACCCCCACATTTTTAGAAAACAACTGTTTCTTAGCTTTTGATTTTTTTGATTTTGTAGCATTTTTAGTGGCTGGCTTCTTACTTTCTGCTTGTTCTTGTAAGGCTTTGATGAATGGACTTGATGTGAGTATTGCTGACTTCTTGCCTCTTTTTATACGTTGACGAGGTTCCTGGAATAAGAAATGTCATTCAAAATTTTATAATTTTCTCAAAAATAAATTCTTTTAGTTCAAAGTATTTTGATCCATAGGTCTACCTTTATTTTAGGATAAGGGAGTATATCTTCTGGTGAGATGTGGTTTGGTTCCACACTGTTTGTATTTAGTTCTACAGACATAGGTGTAGCCTTGGATCTATCTGACTTAGATGAGCTTGATACATTCAAAATGTGGCTATCTGGTGCTTGATTTTGTCCAAATTCATCCTCTAAATTCTCTGTTGATTGGTCTGTTACGGTAGAAGGTAAGAAGTCAACATCATCAAAAATTTGTCGGTTGAAGGAGTAAATTCCACATGTTTTGAATGCATCAATGGCTGTCTTCATTGTGGCAGATTTCAGATAAGCCTTGGAAAAAAGTGATGAAAATGGTCTTATAGTGATCACTCTCCCTGGATGGCAAGTTAACCAGCTATCACAAATTTGTGAATGATATATTTTCAGGATCCCAAAAGGTTCTCGATCTAAAGGTTGTAATTTTTGTGAAGAATGAGGTGGAATTGTCAGAAGATGAATGTGATTTTGTTTACAAAACTCCAAGGCTTCAAGAGCAACATGAGAGGAATGATTGTCTAGAATCAATAAAATTTGATTTTCAGCTGATGGATGGGCATAGGTTTTGAAGTGCTAACTCAGCATGGATGTATCCACTTTCGGAACAGTACGTAATACTATTGGGAGGTGCTCCATCTAATAAATCAAGACATTCCCTTTTTCTGGGAAATATAATGGCAGGTGGAATAAAAGAATCCGCAGCATTCATACAGGCAACAATTGTAACCAATTGTCCACGTTCCGTACTTGAAACTTTTGAAACCAAACGTTTGCATTTTCCTGTTATGACTTTTGGTACAGAATTCGGAACATTAGTGAGGCCACTTTCGTGCATATTATAAATGATACTTTTCCAATAGTTCTTTCAAATTGTTGAAGAAAAGGTTCACCTAGAAAAAAAAATCAAAATTACCTAATGACTGTCCTTTCACTTGCAAAAAAAAAAAAAAAAAAAAAGATATTACTTTTTGATTGTATAATTAGTGCTTACTTGGGCACGATTGAAGCCCATGATTCGGGCTATAGAGGTTTTTTGAGGTATTCGTAGCGAAAGATTGTATTTGTCTCTGAATTTTATGGCCCAGTCTTTTCCAGCAGTTTTCGAATTTGTATTAAATGGGTGAGTGATATTTGTTAGCGGAGGCATAACTATATACCAGCCGACGCAGCTCCATTAAGGTTAAGCCATAAAACCGAGCATCCACTTCTTTAACATGCTGCACAATTTCGAGTTCTTGGCTCTCTGTGAAAACTCTACGAAACCGACCCAAGACACCAGAAGTATCACCTATTTTAAAAGAGTTTATTAAGATTTGAAATTCAACCGATTGAATTAAAGTAGGTTATTATTTTATTTAGTCTAACCAACATGAATTCAATTTTTATCAAACAAGGTTGCTTACTTTTTTTAAGGGCTACTCGAAGACTCGATTCATCAAGCTCAACTGAGGCAGAAACTGCGCGTATTAGGTATAGATATTCCACTTGCCACCAGATACTTGGCCTCTTCTAAAATTTCCTTTGTGACAGCTTTGAATTGTTTTTTTCGAATATAATTTCTGAAAACAATGGAAAATATTCGTAAAAAGATTCTTCATTAAGTGCGGGTTTTTGCCCTTAACAACACTTCGGGCATTTGCCCCTCTCATACCTTTCGTAATATTGATTGTATTTAAGAAAAGACAGTTCGTTTCCCAGTAAAAGTTATGATTGAATCTGTTACTTACCTCACCATTGTATAGCCTGTGCAAATTACGCCAGTTAACGATAGTAACTTAGTCAAATATAAATATTTCTGTAAGACCAACATATTTTTGTCAAAACACAATATTTCGATTTATTGTTCTCAACTGATAAAAAAAAGATGATGCAATGATGAAACATAATTAGTTCGGTTGAAATATTATGAATGTAGGGGGCGCTATTCGGGTTTTTGCCCCACGCGGGTTTTTGCTCCTCCTTACTCTAAGTATGCCGTATTACACCTTGATACGAATATTTTCTTGCAATGGTATCAGAAGTCACTAACTCAGAATTTCATGAACTTTCTTCTATGGTCGTGGTTGACTTTTTATTTTATTTTTTTAACCATTTTGTCGTGAAACGGCCAATATTTAAAAACATGACATGGAGCTGATTGTAAAGTCCTACTTTAATATAAGATATATACTTATAAAAACGTTTGGAAACAATGAACACTTAAAATTCCTATACATGTCAGGGCCATATCAGAATACATTCAAGTAGAGGTTATCTGTACAAAGTTGATATATCAGAAGGCAAAATTCGGTAAACTACATTCTACACCATGCTCTGCTCAAAAAACTATATCGACGGCGTTGTCTTCGTATCAGTGTTGAGAACTGATTCCGTGCTCGCGGCTACTCCCTGAAGGACCTTCTAATGTCCGGTTGTTCAAACGAATTAGTCTTGTGCTCCCCCCTTGGACCCAAATCCCCCTCCATATCAATATTACCTTGCGGCATTCGTTCTGCTTTAATATCTTATATTATACTTTCACAGTAAATACATATGTAGGTAGGTATATATGTTCTGTGTACCTATCATACCAACTATATCTACATAGAGACTTCCAAAAAATGTACTCGCAAATTAATGCATCTCGTCCTGATAACGCACATTTTCAGCGAATATTTTGGTAAGAATAATTGTCTCATTGAATTTGGAAGATCAAGTTTCAGGCAGAATGATGATCAGTGTTGCCAGGTGAAATTCCCAAAAAAGTACCACCATCGCCAAAAAAGTGCCACATTTTTCAAGAAAGTGCCATATAAATTTTATCGCATGCGGGGTGCCGACAACTGAAAATCATAAGATCAGAAGATCACAGATTGGAAGGAAAAGATCCTAAAGTAATCGTCCAAAAAGTCTTTTTTCGCAGGCGAACTCTGAATAAATTTGACAGTGTTCTACATAGGCACAAAACTTTGCCGAAAAAACTTTTTGGTTTATAAAAAAGTTGCAGATGTTGCAGCTTTATTTTCTTAGAAGACAAAAAAATAGTGCAATATTTTTAAAAAATGGAAATATTCCGCAAAAATTGTGGAAATTGGCCAAATATTTTTGAATAATGGTCTAAAAAAGCAGAAAATATGCCGAAACATGTTTTTATACCCAAAATACGAGATCTGACAATTAAGTAATGAGACTGAGTGTATAAAAGCCATATATTTAAAAATTCTTCAACAACCCTTTGATTCCCTTCAAAAAAGTTCCCTTAGGCACCAACACAACGAGTTCAGCGAGTTTTCCATGCCTCGTAGCAGTTCTGGAAAGCTTTAGTTGGAATGTTCGACAGTACACTCGTCACGGCCTCTTGTATCGCCTCAATCGCCTCAAAATGCGTTCCTGTCACCGTTTGCTTCACTTTGGGGAACAAGAAAAAGTCGCAGGGTGATGAATCAGGCGAGTACGGAGGCTACAGTAACACTACGATCCCTTTGGAGGTCAAAAAGTGGGTCACTCTGAACGCGGTGTGACAGGGCGCGTTGTCATGGTGGAGAATCCAAGTTCGCGGGATTTTGGGACGCACTCTGTTGACCCTTTTTCGAAGTCTGTCCAGTACTTCGCGGTACTAGGTCTGGTTAGTGGTTTGTCTAGCACTCCAGCTGGAACAAACTCCCTGTGGACGACCTTGTGGCTGTCGGAGAAGCAGATGAGCATGGTTTTCATCTTGGACTCGCTTATGCGAGCTTTTTTTGGTCTTGGCCGTTTGGAGACAGCCACTGTTGGCTTTGGCGTTTTGTGCACGACTCATAGAATCACCACCGTAAACTTTAAGTATTTCCTCGTACGTTTCTGTAGCCAAATCGCCCAGTTTTGCGCAAAATTCGTTGCTCTAAATTACGCTTTTTCATTTTCGTCACGATGAGCACAACTAACACACTTCTACACAACACGACACAACTGACGAACTAATGGTAATGGTCGTACCCGACTGGTAAACACATCTATTGATAGAGGGGGGATGCCGGAGTAATAGGTAAACATTTCAAAGCTGCAGTGTTACCACAATCGCGGGGAAAAAATAAGTCTCATTACTTAATTGTCAGACCTCGTATGCTTGATCAAGTGTGGCTCATTCTTCTTAAAATTATATGAATCACAAAAATAACATGGCTGCTCCCTATCTACTCCAACAGAGAAAAACATGCAAAAACATATTTTTAGAATCCCTATTTATGATCAGCAGAAATATATCCAAGCGGCACTTTGGTCGGATATTCAAAATGCATGACATAGGGGCGGAAATAGAGCGAAAACTTGGGGGGGGGGGCTGAAGCCCCGGCGCCTAAAATCTTCTATATACATAAAAATGAATGTATGTCTGTCTGTGTATGTCCTTCGTGTTTCTTTGGAAATTTCTGTTAACGTATGCCTGTGTCTGTGTATGTGTGTCCTTCATATTTCTATGGAAATTTCTATTATACCAATACAACTGCAGACTTTACTACACTGTTCATCCGATCGCCGTGAAACTTTGGGAATTTGTTCAATACACTCCCGCGAAGGTTTTTGGGGGACAGTAGTGGGGGTGGGAGTTTGCTCCTCCGACACGCTGCTGTTATTATGACGTCATACTACTATGAGTATACTTGAGCGAAAACTGTGCCTCAGTGGTTGACATTTTCATGGAAATTTCTATTAATAACACGAGTGCAAACTGCATGTGTTTCCTGCAGAGACACATATTGTAACATTTGATATGCTTTCGTACCCTACTAAAAATAATTTTCATGAAAATTTCTATCAATGACACGGCTGTAGACTGTAGTCGCGTAGGGCGCAGCAAAGATCAAAATCAATGAGCACATGGCTGGAGTTACGGTTTTCGCTCAAGTATACCTACGGCTGGAAGGAAAAATAAATTTCCATGGAAATGTCAACCACTGAATTCGTGTTAGGGGGGCCTCATGACTGTCGTTGTCGTGCTTATTTTCGCCGATCCATGGAAATGAAGAGAGAGAGTACACCTTGTCACAACTGTTGCTGTTGTGAAGGCTCATGTACGTTTGTAGGTGTATGGAACGTTTTTTTTTTAGTTTTTCAGTTTTCAACTGTTATTGCTTTTCAACCTTACAAAGTGGACAGTGAGTTATTTAAAATGCCACGAGCCATGAGATATAATCTTTAACAACGAAGCCGTAATGCAATAAGACTTCGCAATAATGCGAATCAATCCAACCCATTTTCAAAATTTTGGGACTCACGTTGTTTCTGAACCATGAAACTCAATTGTAGATGGGAGACTTAAAAAGGAGTAGGATACATGTATAGCACTCGTTGATACTGAAAAAGCTTTCCACAATACTTCGCAATATTGCGAATCAATCCAACCAATTTTCAACATTTTGGGACTGACATTGTTTCTGAACTGTGTGGTTCAGTTGTAGATGAGAGACTTACAAAGGAGTAGGCTACATGTATGGCATTCGTCGATACTGGAAAAGCTTTTGACAATGTTAAATGGGATAAAATGTTTCATATTCTAAAAAGGATAGGAGAATAAAGCAAGAAGAATGTCAAGTTATTTTAAATTTATACAACAGACAGAAAACTACATTAAGAATAGAAGGAGAGAAAGGGGAGGCAAATATGAAAAAAGGTGTAAGGCAGGGGTGCTCGTTGTAGCCAGTATTATTTAATTTGTACATAGAGTGGTACATGTACAAAAGAAATAAAAGAAAAATTTGAAGCAGGTTTACCATATATAGAGAGAGCGAATAAAGATGTAATGAGGGGCTCAGGTTTGCAGATGATATTATCTCATTAACTGAAAGAAGTACTGATTTTAAAAATATTTTGAATACAGAATGGAGGAGATTTTGAGTTGAAATATTGTAAATATTGTATAAAAATATTAAAAAAAAAAAAAAAAACACAAAAAAACAAACCTCAAGGGGTGGTATGTAATCAATGTGAACATATGACAGCTTAAAATAAAAATTGTTCAGGGAAAAATTGAAGAAGTAAGCGAATTTTGCTACATCAAGAGTAAAATAACAAAAGGTGGAAGGTGTAAATGGATATTAGCATGTAGTATAATAGCCCAAGCTACATTAGAATTTTATAGAAAAAGTAATTTATGCAAATCAAAAACAAATCTAGAAATCAAAAAAGTATTTTTGGAAACTTATGTTTGGGGTGTAGCGTTGTATGGATGTGAAATTTGGACCATAGGCAAAACCAGAGAAGAGAAGGATCGAAGCTTTTGAAATGTGATGCTATAGGCGGATACTTAATATCAAATGAACGGATAAGGTAAAAGAAATGAGGAAATACTTAAAAAACTAGCAGGTAAAATAGATATTTAAAACAGTTCCGTAGCCATGGGGGCAAGCTGTTGCTGAGCCCCCTCTAAAGGTACCTTGAGCCCCCTAGGCAAAGGTACCACCATTTTAAAAAATCGTCATTACGCTGAACGAGAAAGAAAGAAGGGATGAAGAGAATTAATATCACAGAAACATTTTAAAATTCAGAACAAAATCTTGTTTGGAATGGGATTTGTATGTAATGGCCCCAGTACACTCTCGCTAAATTACCCGAGCCTGTTTGGACAACGAGGCGAGACACCCATTGAAATAAAACAAAACCCATGTACACTTTTCTCTTGGCTTGTAAAAAGAATTGTCGGCCTCGGCCCCCATAAGGTTCATAGAGCCCCACCCACACATAAACTCTAGCTACGGGGCTGATTTGGAATGGTTTGAAGATAAGAAATCATGATAAACCAATAGGGCATAACTTGAGGTACCCAGGAATAATATCACTCCTGCTAGAAGGCAGGATGGAAGGAAAGAATTGAGTAGGTCGGTAAAGATTCCAGTATGTTCAACAGATAATCAAGAATACTAAATGTAAGAGTTATTTGGAAATGAAAGAACTTGCACAAGATAGGGAGAAATTGGGAGCTGCATCAACCCGGTTTTAAGACTGATCACCTTCTTATGATCATCATTACATCATACTAAACATGTCCTGGTTTTCTTTTGAATTTGTAGAAAGATCTATAGTCATTACACTACACAACAATTTGAAATTTTTCAAAAAACAATGACATGAGAATACATGATTCTGTATGTATTTTCAACGAGAAATTTAATGCCGATGTTACTTTTTTTACTATACCTAGTTCATTGTTTTTTCCTATCATGCAAATTTTAGTATCATCAAGATGAACAACTATACGCGTTTAGTATTGTTATCAGTATCAGTGTAGCTATTCCTGCACGACAAAAAGGAATAAAACGTGAAGATTTTAATAAAATTTTAATTTTGATTATGGAAAACGAGAGGTTCTCGAGAAAAATGGATAACGCCATCGTATTCAGCATTCAAAATACAGCTAAAATCATATGATATAATCCCATTGTTTTTTATGCTGTTGTGTAGTGTTATTATACGTAGAATGTAAGGAGCAAAATGTGGATTTTCGTACGTAGGTGTTTTCTTTTGACTAATACTTCAGAAAAAAGGTTCTCAAACCGCTTTGAACTTTGTACTTTACTTACTTTGGGCACTCACACATACTTCGGTTTTTTTCGTTATCAGTGGGATCGCAATTAGGCTCCTCTCTACTCTATATCCCTCGAAATTGGAGGGCGATAGTATTGATGAACTCACTTAAATCAACTCATTTAAGCCCACGGTCTAGGATGCCACCAAAAGTGTCACATAAGCATAGATGTGCCACATCTGGCAATGATGATCCGTGACCGTGACACACTTTAATATAGAGTGCAAGTTGTGCAATGCAATAGGCGCGGCAAAACTTGGAATTTTCCCATGACATATATCTGTTACCGAGAAAGTCGATAATTAGATATTATCGACACAATCACTAGTCATTATCGATAATACCTATGAGAGGTAGTTAAAGTTGATAATCTAAATATTTTTATGAACGTGAACTATAGGCATTGTGTACATTAACTGGTGATTATCGATAATCGCTAGCAGCTTGTTGTGAAAGTTGATAATTAATGTCCTCGAAAATTTGCTATTATTACCACGACTATCAGACAATACCAAAGACACGACTTGAATGAGTATCGCTGAAATGTCAAAATTAGTTTTATGTTTTTTCAATTTAGGACCCCTAAGATGAGTATTGTGAGCCCATGAAAAAAGTTATGGGAAGGTCATGAATTTATTTGGTAGGCACCCTGTATTGTATTTTCGTTAAATAAAGGAATTCCTCCTCCCATATAATTTTGTGACTTGAAGTCCTTAACTTAATTATTCTATAAAAAGAGAAATTTGAGCTCTAAAAGGGGAGCAGGGAAAATATGGAACATCTTAGAATTCCATTCAAATTCACCTGAACCATTGTCTAGGGAAGGTTTATCCACCTCCTCCTCTCTCAGCTCTATCCCCTACATATGCAGAAACGATTAGGCATTTGATGCATTTATTTTGTTCATCAAGTGTTTTATCAGACGAAATTATCCTTCCAACGACACGCACTGGGATCAAGTCCCATCAACTAACAACTGAAATCCATAAAAACCACTGTGCACTCTTTGAAAACATCCTATACCAAAAATAAAGAAAACAGTAGTAATTCTTTTTAGACTAAGAACTGACCACTCTGCTCTCACTCAAAGCTATATTCTGAACAAACTGCCCCAACCAACCTGCGATACATATAATACTCCTGTCTCCATTAACCATGTAATTACCCAATGCCCAAAATTCCAATCCCTGCGAAACTCACGTATCCCAAACTCAACACTAGAATCCCTGCTCTTTGACAATCACACCTAAAACTTGAAACTCATATCATTCGTAAAAACCGTGAACCTCTACTCCAAAATGTAATCCATACAGTCTCCACGTCTCTAGCCAATAGGTTGTACATGATGTGCTAACCCCCCCCCCCAAACACCACAAAAAAGCAATTACATATTTTGTTTCGGTCATAGCCTTGAATTATATCTTTTGAGTAATGGTTGTTTGAGAAAGTAGTGGGGGGAGGCGTTACGAAATCCTGGCGAAGGCATGGAAGAATGTGCTGCCGGACTAGTGACATGAGCGCCCATGGAGTATTTCTATTTACAGGTAATTCATACAAATAATGACCAAGTCTTTTTTTCTTACCTTTTCGACAACAAGAAATATTTTTTCAACATTATCTAATTTCCCTAAAACAGTCCGTCAATGTTGATAATTGCTAGTCATTATCGACATTCCCTGAATTATCGACTTTCACTGTGACATATTGAATGCGCAGAATACCGCCAGTAACCCAGGTAACTAACGGGGAACCATGAGTAACTGACGGGTAACTGAGGGTTACAAATGGGTAACTTTTCCGGAGGTAACTAGAGGGTAACTAAATCCCGCCAGTTATCTAGGTAACTAAAGGGGAATCGAGGGTAACTGACGGGTTTCCGGGTAATCTGAGGGTAACTAGGGTAACTGATTACACATCGGGTAGTGCTCGAAGTTTTTTCTCAAGACAGTGGTTTAAAAGTTTTTAAAAGGGGCTGAAGGGGGGTAGACATTCAAACAGCCAGGGGCGGATTAATCCTTTCTGGCGTGGGAAGCAAGATCAAAATTGGCGCCCTCAGAGAGCTCTATCGGTGCACACACACCTGCGTTTGTGTTGAACATTTTTTTCGCACCCTGATGGCGCCCTTCTCTTCTCCGCGCCCTTAGCAAATGCTTCCCCTGGTTACGTGTTAATCCGTTCCTGCAGACTGCCAAAAAATATATATTTTTCGGTTCAAAATGGTAAACACAATATGTGTTTTAAGATAATTACGATAAAATGATAATTAGATCAGAAGTAATTCAACTTATATCCCAATTACAAGTAGCTGCTGTCAGAGTATACTTCCCCAACCAATAATAATCTGCAATGTATATCTGCATCATGATGACACAATAACATGTAAAACATTAGCCGGATTTAGGGTGGGGCCCAAGGGGCCCAGGGCCCCGGGCCTTCACAAAAGTCATGAAAGTGTCTTTATTACAAATATGATACCTTGTTCATATGTACTTTATGTGTACTTCAAATTATTTTTACTCATAATTTTGAACTCCAGTTTTGTTTGTGCTTTTTTTGGGAGGGAGGGAAGGTTTCTTGACACTTTGGGACCTCCACATCTTCCTGGGCCCCAGGGCCACGAAATCTTAAATCCGGCCTTGCATTAGAAGAACTTGAAGCACAGCTACCAACACCATTAGTTCTGATAGGAGACTTTAATGCGCACCACACTATATGTGGACGCCACTATACAGACACCAGAGGACTCGAGATCGAACGCTTCATCAACCGAAGTCAAATTATCCTGCTCAACACCGGTGAACCGACGCATTTCACTTCGCATAAAGGAACGTTCTCATTCATCGACCTCACTATAGCTAGTCCTTCTATAGCTCATCTTCTAAAACGGTATGTAGCAGTAACACTGTATGACAGCGACTATTTCCCCCAAGTTCTGGACCTCGATAGCCCAAGCGGATTGGCAGCTCTTCACAAACAACCTTAACCTAGACATCATTAGAGAAAACTCCGACACTGATGAACTCAACCATCAAATTGTACAGGCCATTAACACAGTAGCAGAGACGAGCATCCCACATATATAGGCGCCCGCAGAATTTTTTGATGAGGTAGCAAGAGAAAATACTGACGACCATAATTTAACCCTGATTTTTGTATTTGAATTGAGATTGGTGTGGTGGGACGTATGGCGATGCACGCATGCCAAAGTGGCCCCTATGAAACCGCTCCTCCGGCACCGGAAACTACCCTTTCGGGCATCGCATCAGTGCCGAGGGGAGTGAATAGTTAGTGCTAATTACTCGCGCTCAATTTTCCGAGACGAATTCGAATCCGTTGTCAAATTTGAGCTAGACTCATTTTTTGACCCATTTCGATCATATTTTCGATCCTATTTCGGGAACGGATCGTCACCGCCAAATTTGCACACTGAATACAAACTTCGTGAGTCCGGTACACGAGGTCACTAGGGTCGTGACTTCGTGGGTCCGGTACACGAGATCATGAGGGTCGCGACTTCGTGGGTTCGGTACACGAGATTACGAGGGTCGTGACTTTGTGGGTCTGGTACACGAGATCACGACCCGAATCTGGCGTGACTGCATCATGTACTGATGGTACTGCGCCGAGATCACGGGGGTTGTGACTTCGTTGGTCTGGAACACGAGATCACGAGCGTCGTGATTTCTTAGGTCTGGGTGCGAATTACTCGATTTTTCGAAACGAATTCGAATCCGTTGTCAAATTTGAGTTAGACTCATTTATTAACCCATTTTGACCATATTTTCGAATTTATCTCGGGAACGAAGCGTCATCGCCAAATTTGAATAATGAATTCGAACGCGGCGTAAAAAATTGAGTAGAAAACTGCCGTTAATTCAAAACTTTTTGATTTTTCAAATTTTGAAAATTTCTACATACTTATACACTACGTCTTTTTTGGGGCGCAAAATTTTTCGGAAAGCGTCGGCGTCGGTGCCGGTGCTAATTACTCAATTTTTCGAAACGAATTCGAATCCGTTGTCAAATTTGAGCTAGACTCATTTTTTGACCCATTTGGACAACATTTTCTAATTTATTTCGGGAACGGAGCGTCACCGCCAAATTTGAACACCGAATTGGTACTCACCGTGAAAAATTGAGTTAAAAACAGTCTTCAATACAAGATTTTTGATATTTCAAGTTTGAAAATTTCTCCATACTTACATCATATCTTTTTTGGGGCGAAAAAGTTTTCAGAGCGCTTCGGAGTCGGCGCTGGTGCTAATTACTCAATTTTTCGAGACGAACTCGAATCCGTGTTCATGGCCGCCCGCAGAATTGTTTGGTGGGTAGCAAGAGAAAATGCTGACGACCATAATTTAACCCTGATTTTTGTATTTGAATTGAGATTAGTAAATAGTTACATGGGTATGAGTCACTGGCGGATAACTGAAAAAACGAACATGCGCAGTCCCTATATGTTGACGAATGTTAATAAACGTATTATTGAACGATTGAAGATGCCTTTTTTAAGAGGCCACGTTTGACAGCCGTAAGTTAGAACTGGTATTACGCAAGTGTTGAAGACTTGAATGCATCTTGAACAAAATCAGGACCACACAAAACTCCATGGAAAGGTCAGTGCTCGGAATAAAAACAAAAGATAAAGCGAGGCCCGAAACAATAAAGAAAAGGCAAAAACACAATGAAGAGGTGGTAAAATTCATCCGAAATAATAAATGGAAATGAGCAGGACACGTGGCCCGCCTCCGAGACGACCGATGGACCTATAAGACTACGTTCTGGCAACCATGGGGACACAAAAGAAGAAGGGGAAAACAGAAATTCCGTTGAAAAGACGACATTAACAGTTTTTTAAAATCCAAATATTTCCAAACAATAGCCAATACTAGGACTGAATGGGATCGTCTACGACAGGAGTTCCCAACAAAAAATTTTCAAGGACCCCTGAAAAAATCCCTATAATTTCAAGGACCCCTTATGTATATAATGCATTTAAATATACTTCAAATTTGCTAAAACTGTCAAATTCCTGACGAACAAAACATTTTCGGATCAGCTCGCGGACCCTTAAGTCACCCTCCGCGGACCACCTGTTGGGAACCACTGGTCTACGAGAAACCTTTGCCTGTTACGGGCCATCGATTTAGGGGGCTCCACTTTGAAGTCCGAAAAACAAATGTAAAACTAAATTATAGGTACTTTAATCGAAATAAAGGTATTCAGATTCAGATTCAGTATTGAACGATTTAATTACATGAATCACAAATATCCCTAATAATGCACAAAAAAAAATTTAAAAAAAAAATGAAAAGCTTTTATGAGGTAGCGGTCGCTATTTCCGCTACCCTCTGTGGGCGCTCATGCATCTACACAGAAATCGGGGGAAAGAGTACCATAGTGGAGCCCAAGATGCACAGAAGCCATCAAAAGTAAGAATCGTCTCCTCACCCAGTATAAGCGACACCCGACCTTTGAAAATCTTCTACAATTCAAAGAAGCAAGAGCAGAAGCACGACGAACAATACGCGCTAGTCGTCGACAACATTTTCAAACCTTTCTATTAAGTATCTCCCCATCGACTCCTCCCACTCAAATGTGGGCCCAGTCATAGGCGGAGATGGACCATAACTTTTGGGGGGACTTAAGCCCCAGTCGCCAGACCCCAATGAAAAACAATAATAAAACAAAATAAAATTTTTTATTTTCGACCCTTCAAAAATTTTTCCACCACAACGTCAATTTCGATTAACTCTTTTTCAATATGAAGAATCGATGATTCTGAAAACCTCTCCTGAGTCATTGATGTTCTCAACCACGTTTTGATTCGTCGCATAGCTAAAAAACAGCAAAAAAAAAATTGATAGGTAGGTAAGTTAAGTATAATATTTAAGAAGAGGCTTTCTTTTGTTTCTTATAATTTTTAACTTGAAATATGTACCTGAAAAAAAGACCGTTCCGCAGTAGCGCTCGAAATTGGTATTGTTGCAGATATTTTGGCAAGAATATACGCGTTTGTTGCGATTTTTTCATTTACAAAAATAAATTTAACTGAATCAACTCTTTCGTTAGGAGTAAGGTTTGAGTATACATTCTTTAAAATCTTTAATTCTGATTGCAATAGGTCTTCATGGATTGCGATGTTGGCTGACGATTTGTAATGGTTTATGAAAGGAAGAGCATCATTATAATTAAAATCGAAGAACGAATCGATTGCCCTCGCTATTACTGAACTTTCATCCGAAAAACGTGATTTGAACTGTCCGATGACGTTATCGTAAATTTGGTAGCATATACTTTAATTCTGCATGATTTTTTATCATCAATGATATCATCTTTCTGTTCAAGGGCAGAAGTTGCCACAAAATCGTCCAATTTACTTGAGATTTTCGAGGGTCTTTTTCGTTTAGGAGCAGTACTAAAGGAACCATAGTGACTTCTGATACCGAAGGAACTATTACTTGAATTCCAGCAATTTCACAGAGATTTCCAATTTCTTTCCAAATTTTATTGAAATGTGTTTCATTATTTCGATCTTCTTCCAGAAAATGTAGAGTACTTCTTATGTGTCGTTTATCGGGAAAAGAAAAATGTGAATAATCTGTTCCAACAACTGGTAACTCTGCACGGTTTTCGATCCATTATGGCATAATAATTTTTCGTAATAAGAGACCGTTTTAGTAGTCTGAGCAAAGTAGAAAATCTGTCAAACATTGATATAGTTCATAGCTTGAAAATTGAGTAATTACGAATTTTTTTGTGAAACGTTTGTAATTGATGATTGGACATACAAGAAATAATTTTGGGGGACTAATTCAAAATTGGGGGGGGGGCTCTAGCCCCCCATGCCCCTCCTTATCTCCGCCTATGGGCCCAGCTGCGACGACTTTCGGGGAAACGAGCCTTATTTCCTTTAGTGTTGAAGCACTCTCACGTAGTGCTCCAATGAGCACCACCATACTTGTCACCACTGCAATGAGAGTGGGATGAGGTGGCCAAATCGCTGCCAGCTGGCGAGGAGAAAAGTCGCACCTCGCACGTCTCGCATTTCTCCTGAAAGGAGGAGGAAACAAAGAGAAGATAACAGCTGTCGAAGAGAGAAAAAATGGAGTCAGGCCTAAGGTGTGGTGTTGTGACATTCAGTTTGGCATGGATGCATCGTCCCATACGCCCCTTCAGTTGATTCATCTCGAGCATCATTCGGTCAAAATAAATAGTTAATTCTTCGAGGAAGTAAAGGCAGAGAATACCAGACCTCTCATTTCTCCAGCGTTTTCCTTTAGCAACTGGTTTGTCGAGATCTAATATGCAAACATGCAAAGTTATTGACCGAATTATGTAAATTACGTCAAATATTCTCGTTGATTTTGAAAAAATCAGCTAGCTGAATGCAAAAATTCTGGATTCAGTAATTTGCATACGTGACAGTTCGAGGGCTAAATAATTTACAAAATGTGGAAAAACTATCGAGTTCTTTATTTCTTCCCGACGACGAGTCAATATGTTACCAAAACCGACAAAAACAACTCGATTAAATTTTCCATTGACGCGGGTAGACACACCATTTGACTATTTATTACGTATTTATAGCGTATATCGTGCATACTGTTTGTTCTGAAAATCTGAGCAAGTAATACTTTGGAAAACCCGTATAACGTAGGTTATCAAGATGCGACTAATAATCTGACCAGTAGATATCAACCGTTAGGAATACGAAGGTTAAAGTGGGTTCATAATGTTTATGTAAAACGAAATATCAGACTGAAGCTACCTTTAGTTCCTCTTATCATAATGTATTAATTACCTATACCGGTTATCGGAAATCAACAGTCAAGTGTGCGGTCTTTCTACATTTTTTCTTACTTTTTCTACGCGGTCCATTATATTTGTACCTCCTCGTAGAGATTCCGATCATTAGCAATTTTGTAATCGGTTTTAATCGAAAATCGATCCATAAAAAGTCGATTTTTCGATCATCGATTTTTAAATAATTACAATTCATTGCAAACTTTGTTACTGAAAATGACGAAATACATATAAGGTAAGATTTATTACAATAATTTTGGCCGCGCTTAATCTCAGAACAATGAATGAAAAGATCAAACCACCCTCTCGCAGTTTGAGTCAACTTTGAGTTATTATAGCTTATCAGTACAGCAAAAATAGTAAAAAGATCGAAAATCGGTCATGAAAGAATAAAATGATCGATTTTAAATAATCGAAAGTTGATGATCGCATCAAGAAATCAATTTTTAAAAAGATCGATAAATCGAAAATGATCGATGATCGATTTGTGATCGGAATTACTACCTACTCGTCATTATCGATTCGGTTATATTATGTAAATAGGCAACTGCTATATAAACGAATGAAAATTATTCTTTCTTAGTTGGTTTCTGTTGTTTACGCTTTATTGGACGCAGATCAGATTCCGTGTTAGTTGAACGAAAATGAAGAAGGTGAGTTTCTTGTTTCTTTTCTTTATCTATCTTAAGATATAGTAAAATGTCATTATTTATAAATTATAATACTCGTCGACGTATCATTATAATTTTCATGGGTCAATTTTGAAAAATCCTATACGTACTTCTGTATGTAACTGAATACTTGGCTGGAATAGCGATAAATAAGTTGGACATTTTTTCCCTCCGAAATTTGTGATCTCACTTGAACATGCGAGCTGATTGAACGTACTTTTTTTTTTAATAATATAAATTGTGCTATACATCGTTATTTTAACCAAACATTCAATTTACGTTATTGGAGTGGACCGTACGTTTATCTCAGACTGTAATGACCTTACTGAAATGAAGAAAAGAGCCCAGGCCAGATGAGAAATCTGATGAGATGTGTGCTTGAAATCCGCGATTTAGGAAACTTCCATTTCGATACATGATCAGGGTGTCTAACAAAATCAAATTTTGAAAATAAATGACCTTTTCCCCCAATTTGCTATGAGTGCGCTAAAATGCAAATACATTATGGGTATCATTTTAAAGGAAAAATTAAGTTGGATACACTACGAGAATTTTTATCCAATTTCAAAATTAATGATCTAGCAAAGTATCTACCTAAGAAGTTCGATCTTCTTTTTAATAGGAGATGCAATCAGGAAATATTGCTCCTATTTGTAATTTCTTGTTGATTTATAAATGTAATGCGGTCAATCTCACATGTAAAAGAACGTATTTTTTTCTAAACGCTTTTCCGCTAATTCATCAATCATTAAGTCTCTACAATTTTTTTTTTTTTTTGAATCGGGAATTATTTTTAGTGTTTTTGAGTAAAAAATTAGAAAAGCCCCTTTTTGGAAAAAAATATTGAAAAAGAAGCAGAACTAGAGCAAAATATGCGGTAAATGCCGAAATATACGAAATATGCAAAATGAAGCGCTCCTCATTTGACTCAGAATACTGTAATTCGTGAAGATCTTTTGAAACTTTATCTGTAAATGATGTTACGTTTGAAGTAGAAAAATCCAAACTACATCTATATGCAGATGGCATAAAAAAATGTTTAAAAAGATAACTTCCTTCTCAGACTGTATTGAGCTTCAAGCAGACTTGAATTTTATGGTTTGTTGGAGCGGTCGGAATCTACTGTCCTTCAATAAATCCAAATGCCGAAGCATTACTTTTGTCGGATAAAGAAGCCCTTCCTACACCCTTATACAATAGGAGATTATATTTACGTAGATTGCCAAGTATTCAGGTAGTAATGGACTTGGGTGTAGGCTACTACTGGATAGCAAATTATCATTCTCCAGACACATAGACCTCATTGCCTCCAAATGCAAAAAAATAGCCAGTTTTCTCAAAAAATGAACAGCGTTAATTACAAGAAATATGAAACTAAGAAATAACATAATATTTTTTGCTTTGGTGAGATCAATTTTGGAATTTAGCGCAATTATCTGGGAGTTGTACGATAAAGGTAAAATTGAAAAAAATTTAAAAAATTCAAAAAACATTTTTGAAATATTAATACCATGATCTCTGTTTACACATTTATTACCCATACAACCTGAAATATATTTAACTATTGCAGGGGTTTGAGGTGATGAGTTTAAGTAACAGACGAAAATTATTAGCTTCCGTAAACCGGGGTGACTTTGCCGAAAATGTTGGGGTTTTCAGACTTTGAATAGCTGTAGCGCGTGATCTCTTGGAGATAGGTAGGTACATGAAATCTAAAAACTATTCCGGATTGGTTGAAGCTGTGGGAATAAGATTAGCTAAGGGAATCAAAATTTCCCTCTCCCTTACCTCTCCCAGAATGGCCTAAAGATGAATCGGCAGTTACCTGCGCACGGGGTGACATTGCCAGTACATACGACATGCATAGAAAATGAGTTCTCCTTCCTCAATATAATACATTTGCTTCCAGTATTTTCAGGGTACCCCTCCTTCCGGCCCTCCAGCCAGATTATTTTCCATAATTTTCCCAGCTCCCCTCTCTATTCTTCGATTAATGATGGAAAAATTGCAATACACTGTACTTTGACCCTCCTGATCTGGTCAGTTAGATGTGATGCGGGCAAGAGAAAAGGTATTTCACATGCAAAAGAACATATTTTTTAAAAATGTTTTTCTGCTGATTCATTACGTAATCATTAAGTCTTTTCAGTTTTTTTTTTCTGAGTCGGGAATTATTTTCAGTATTTTTGAGTAAGTAACTAAAAAAATCACTTTTTGGGAAAAAATACTGAAAAATAAGCAGAATTGGTGCAAAATATGCAGTAAATCCAAAATATGCGCGACATTTACAAAATGAAGTACCTACTGCTCATTTGACTCAGAATTCTGTGATTCTTAAAGGTCTTTTGAAACTTCTGAAATATACGCCATAGATAGAAATACACATTCGCCTAAAAATTGCAGCCCTGGTCATTATAATAGAATTTTCCAATTCTAAATTCTTTGTTCTCTCTTTCTAGATATAAATTGCTGATTTTTAAATTTTTAAATGACTATGATAGAAAATAAATGACTTTAAATGACTTAAATTACCGTATTTGAAAATAAATGACTTTAAATGACCTAGATGACTTAAATGACTGTTAGACACCCCGATGATAGAATTTTGAACATGGGTTAGTAAATAGAGTGTCAATTTTAAGACATAAATAAAGAAAAACCACTATTTTGATATTTGGGTTGTTCAATATCTTTCTGTTTAAAATCTTAAAAATCATGGTATGTTTGACTTCACCTTTAAAGTGAGAGATTTTTTTTTTCGAAGAAAAAGATCTTGCCACTTGAAAATTGTTGTTTATCGTGCGTTGATCCGATTTTGATGTAAGAAAATGTATAGGTAAAGGGAAAGCAAGTAGACAGCATTTTGTGATACACTTTGTACAGGGCGTCGATGACATAAAGTCGCAAAGTATAAATACGCCCTTTGCGCCGTTTACGACAGGTTTTCATCGTCGCAACGGACGTAATTTTTACATAGCCGTTTACACAAATTATGCTTTTTTACGTTTTTAGGGAATTGTAAATAAAAGTCATCGATTACGCCTTGTACGCTGATTACGATTTTATGTCATCGACGCCCAGAAACGCACTCCTTAAAGTGAAGGCTGTTAAGCGAAAGGTCAAGGGCGGAACAGAGCGAAAACTTTGGAAGGGCTGGAGCCCCCCAGCGCCAACAACAACTTTATAAAAATCATAAAATCATAGTCCCCCCCCCAAAAAAAAAAAATACATTTTTTTTTATTTGTAACACTTTCCTTGTAAGAAAAAAAAAAGAAAAAAAAAGTCGTACTATATTAAGATTGATTTTAAAAAAATTTAGGGGAGGCTAATTTTAAAACCCGGGGCGTAGTCCCCATAGCCCCCTCTTATTTCCGCCCCTAAAAAGTGCTCTAGTGACAAAATCTGTTTTTTTTTTGTTTTTGTTTTTTTTGAGGAAACGTAACATTAAAAGCCAATGAATATAAACGTTTTTCAACGTGGTACACATTTTTGAATCGGAGACCCAATTTTGAAAAATTTCTATTTTTTACGCTCTTTTCAACGACACTAATAACTCATTTTGTCAACGAAAACTGCGTCCAAGTGTAATTATATTCAAATCATTCAAAAACTTATTCGACGTCGCGAAGTCGCACGATGGAGTTGAAGTTTAAATTTCCCCCTTTTTTGTATGTCCATCCGTGTATTATAGGGTTCTCTTTTATCTTTGACCACTAGAATTTCGCGGGAAACGGCTCCCCCCTATATACCAGTCTGTTTCAATAACATAAAATTTGATTCAGTGTTTCAAATGAAGAATACGTGCTTCGCGCCCCATTCACTTCGTATGTAAAAAATACATGGCATTTTAATTTTTTGTTTCGCAGCATCTTACTGCGTTATAAATAGGTTCTCATTTAATTCGATACGTCAATTTTGAGGCTGATAAAGTCAGAACAGGTTGACTCTGTAATGAAGATTACTGAATTCAATTGGGAAAGTGATTTTTGGATCTGACCCATTAGGAGCCACGAACGATAATCAACGTTCCAAGATGGTAAGCCTTCTCGAAAAAATCGATTGCCATTTAGTATTAACCCTCTTGGATAGCTCCCGGTAGATCAGATTTAAAAAGTACTCTTGGAATCGTGTTCAGTAACCTTGAAACTTTACAAACGGATGTTACAATCTCGAAAAAAAAGACTAATAATTGGTCACGGCCCCCTTTGGTGACATCTTCCGAGTCGAATGTATAGAATCAATTCGCAAAATCAAATTCGCCGATCTAGAAAATCTATTAAGCAACCCTTTTTTCGAATTACAACCTCTGCTCCTCATTTTTGAAACCAGCCACGGAGCTATGACCCCGACAGTGAGGCTGAACTAACATTGTATGTATCATGCAAAAAGGACTTACGCGACAAAATCTGTTTTTTGAGAAAACGTAACATTAAAAGCCAATGAATAACGCCGGCTTACAGACAGAGATGAAACTTGACTTTCAGATTGGAGGAGGGGAGGGAGAGAAGAAAAATTTGCCGAAAAATATTCTTTGAAACTAAAAATTCATCGACAAAATGTTTTAAAAAATTGAAAATTCGTCAATTTTTTTAATCAATATATTTTTTAATTGAAAGAAAAAAAAACAAAAAAAACCACAAACGCAAACAAACGTTCTTAGAAAATGAAAAATTCAAATGAACAGTTTCGAACCTTGCCAACACTGCCAAATTACTGGGGGTGTTTTTACCCCCCACGTTTTGACCCTGCAAATGCAGATTTTAACCTTATCCCCCAAGCACTCACATATGCGCACATGAACGTACCCTAGTCTGGGAGGGCAAGCCAGAAGGATATGCTAAGAATACTTGAGAGGAACACACAACCTTCTTTACACATTAAGGTGGTCGTTATTTACTCTTGGAGATATTTTATTCTGAATTTCCTCTGATTCGTCTCCTAAACTGGTTCCAATACAATGAAAAAAAACCTACACAGTTTCAGGTCGATCGGATTAAGGGAATCCGCGCCACAACTCACTTTTGCTCTTACGGGAAAAACATACGGAATTTTGATTTTGTTCCCGACTAAATTTTCCTCCTCTATTCACCAGGGCTAAAGCCCGTAAATCAAACAATAGAACTTTGCAATCGGATTCAGTCTGTGACATTGGAAAATAAGTCTTTTGCTTTCAACTTTTAGATTTTAATAAAATGTTCAACTTTCCCAGGCTGTAAGTCAAACAGAGAATCTAGTAAAAAACAGAATAGTCATTGAAATTCGAAATTCAACGTTTGCTATCGACTTTCAGATTTTTGAAATGTCTTCCCTATTTCAGCTTTGTTTCAACTTTTCAGATAGGGGAGACCGGGGCTAGTTGTCTCAACCTTTATAACTCCTGTGTAAAAGGTGCTTCTTCAAATCTAATGACGTCAGAGGACTTCGTAATGTACCAACTACCAAGCTACCAACGCTCTGGTAAACCTCACGATTATGGAACCGACCTGATTTATTGTGGTTTGATTTTTTGATAACAAAAAATTTAGCAAAACGTCACGTTTTATAAACAAGAAGTTCACTCTCATGAGTGTAATATTTTGTACTGGCAAAAATCAAATACTGTGTGGTAAGTAGAATTTCTTCAGCTATCTTTGGGTGTATTAGAACCTAAAATTACATTTATCCTCACCTCACCCCGATCAAAAAAAAAAAATTGTACTTTCTAAACCTCCTCAATCCGGGGTGTTCCGTCACACAAATTATCAATTAATGCGAATTTTATCACGTGTTTTTAGAAAATGGTACGAAAATACATTCGTAAGACATTTCAGCACATTTTTAGCACGTTTTTAGTACAAAACTTACCCCATCATGTATGAAAACTTACTCGGGTATGGCGGGCATGGGACAAGTTGTCACAAATAAAGTAGCCGCGCTTAAGAATATTTAGGGCCAACCGTATGAATAATTTTTGTATTTTTTATACGCCATATTGTAGCCAAGGGTTGTAGCTACAATTTAAGTCTAATTTGAACTTTTTCAGTCCAATAGTTTCTGCACATTCTTAGCACGAGACAATTTACCCCATCATGTGTGATGACTTACCCGGGTAATGGGGCAAGTTATCACAAAAAAATGTACCCGCGTATAAAAATGTTCGGGGTCAACCGTATGAAAGATTTTTTTGTTATACGCCATTTTGTAGCCAAGGGTTGTAGCTACAATTTGAGCCTAATTTGAAGTTTTTCGGTCTGATAGTTTTTTCAGAATTTTGAAGTTTCTAAAAATTGTGACAACTAACCCCGGTCTCCCCTAACATTCGATATTAGCTCTTGAAACCTTAGGCTTTTGACTGACTAGTCTCTGAAAGGAGTCCACGGTATTCCATTTTCAGAAACGAAATTTGGCTTTCAGTTTGGGGAGGTGTAGAAGAAAATTTGCTGATAAATGTCTTTTAAATTCTAAAAATTTGCCAACAAAATTTAAAAAAAATTAAAAATTTGTAGATTTTTTATTCCAAGTATTTTTTAATTAAAAAGAATAAACAAACAAACACTTATAAAAATTGAAAAATTCAAATGAGCAGTTTCAAAATTTGCCGACTGCCCAATTATTGAAGAGGGGGGGTCCCCCTATAGTTTCGTCCTTGCTTACAGAATAGCGTTTACTGATAAGCTTTTTTCAACATGGGTAGACATTTTTGATTCGGGGACCCAATTTTGAAAAATTCTACCTTTTACATTCTTTCCAATGATACTAATTACTCATTTTGTCAATAAATGTCGCTGACGTCTTTTTTGCTTAACAGCGTCCTTATGTATACGACTTTGCGTTTAGACTCTCCTCCAGAGGCGCTAATATCGTGGAAAAAAAGATGATCAGGGTACAGTCTTTTCCTGAATATGTACTACTAAAACGAGCTGTATCACCTCAAGTATCATTTTTTATGAAAAACTGAAGAGAACAAAAATGTCAGATCTAGTTATTTCTTCTCAGTTTAACCCAACTTCAGGTTTTTTGCAGAATATCTTCATCGCTGATCATCCTTTCATCAAAATACACCTATCAGCGACATAGCGAGTCATATTTAATCAGCGACTCTTCAACGTCCAATCGAGAATTAAAATCCGTAAAAACAAATTTTTAACTTCGTAAAAAAGCTAAGTTTTTTGTAAAGTTGTAAATGTCAAAAACGATGTATTTTCCCCATCAGAGGTAAAGAACCTATAAGCCCAAGTACTCGCATACGCCATATTGGAGCCCATCGTGCCCGTAGATGCCGAATCCTACTATGCGGAGCGTACAGCCTAGTCAATTCGGCATCGACGGGCACGATGTGCTTCAGAATGGCGTATGCAAGTACTTGGGCTTATATGTTTGTTACCAGAGGTAAAGAAACATGAGACACGTAATCCAGTTATCTGATTGACCAGAAAGTTTGCAGGAATTGTATGATATTGAAACTAATATTAATGGATTTTCCGAGAAAATTCGAAAAAAAAAGTGAACGAGAGCTACTCAGGTCCATACGTATGCGGATGGTACGCATTATAGGAATTTATTATTTATTTACAAGTTCACTCCAGTTAATTACGTTATCTGATCTGTACTGGTTATGAATCGTGTACACACCTAAGTACGTATACACCCTGAAATGAGATTTCCACTGCAAAGTTAATTCGGCCCCTGTGTTCGCGAGTTATTTACTTTCATATATGAGACATGATCTCTGACACTAAATGTAAGTTGGACCCTTTCGATCAAAACCCAACCAAGCGACATTTTTGAGTGTATGGAGTTAGTATACCACCGGATAATGCTAGATGAGTGTAGAACATGATAAAAAAATGTTTATTAAAGACAGCTAACTCAGCGAGATATTGATTCTCAAAAATCAGCTGTAAACGGCGATGCCGGGCATAACATTTCCTGATTTCCTTCTAATAGGAATATCTCGAAAGTACACAAATGCCGCTTAGTTGGGTTTTACTTAAAAGGGTCCAGTTGTGCATCATAAAAAATATAAATAGAGCGGTATCGATGCAACTATCAAATATATGTTCTATTATGTTACAGGCATTAGTTCTGATTTCAGTCGCGGCAGTTGTCGGCCAAATGACAAATGCTGCCGCATTATATGGACCAGGCCCTGGAGGACACGGTCCAGTTGGTTACGGCGGTAGCCATATCGGCCCCGGCAGTCATATCGGCCCAGGTAGCCATTATGGTCCTGGTGGACATATTCCTCCTGGAGGACACCATCCACCTGGTCACTTACCTCCTGGTGGTCACTTTCCTCCTGGCGGACACATTCCACCTGGCGGACACATTCCACCTGGCGGACACATTCCACCTGCAGTGGACTTGGTCAAGGTGGCCAGGGTGGGTCATTTGGCCAGGGCGGTCAAGGTGGTTTAGGCTCAGGTGGACTTGGTCAGGGGGGCCAAGGTGGATTCGGACAGGGGGGACTCGGCCAGGGAGGCCAAGGTGGACTCGGCCAGGGAGGCCAAGGTGGACTCGGCCAGGGAGGCCAAGGTGGACTCGGTCAGGGAGGCCAAGGTGGACTCGGTCAAGGGAGCCAAGGGGGACTCGGTCAGGGGGGACAAGGCGGATTTGGACAGGGGGGCCAAGGGGGACTCGGCCAGGGAGGCCAAGGTGGACTTGGTCAAGGAGGATTCCAACAAGGCAGTGGTCTAGGTCAAGGTGGAGGTCAAGATATTGGTGGATTTCAACAAAATTAAAATGAAATTGAAGATGGAGTACATTCGAGCTGTGATTGGCATACCACATTTAAACTCGTGCTTACGCGATCAGCATATTCCTGAAGCCATATTATTATGATGATGATCATTTTAAACGCTCAGATTTAGAAGTTACACATTTTAGAAGATGCATTTATCCTTTTCCCGCTTTTGAACTATGATCTAAAAATTTCTTCCGAATAATATAATTGTATTTCTACGATGTAACAAATATGATTTGTATATTCTTTACCCAATGGCTTAATTGAATACATAACATTATTCACAAGAAAAATAACTGAAGAATGTATAAATATTAGACAGTACAAAACGTTCCTGCTTATATTTTAAATGAAATATAGATTTTTTAAGTAGGTATGCGAAGATTTATAACTTTCTGTTGTTGTTTCTATTTTATTGCACAAATTGACCACAATAGTTGGAAATTGGAAGCAAAGTGATTTTCCCGTACTTTCTCGGTTCTTTTGGTTAAAAGGATTTATATTTTCGACTTTTCAGCTTCGTTTACGTTTTCTTGACTTTGTAAAAGATTTCATTATCCAATATGTCAGTAGCGTAACCAGCGTAGTGTTCACGGGGGGACGGTGTAGGAGGAGGTGCTAAAATTGGAAAAACCTCTATTTAACAAAGTCGTAAGAGGGGTCCAGCCTCCCTTGGCTGTGCCACTGCAATTTGTTGACGATGATAATGTCAAAATATACTTGGCTATAGAAGACTATGCCTACGACGCTTGATAAGTGAAGAAAGGAAACATTTTGAACGTCATCCTTGCATTATATAACTTACTCGTAGTTTTTGATTAAAGTTTGAAGTTAAATTTTCAAAAAGTCAGGGCAATATTTTTCTCCAGGAATATGAGCAGCGTATACGAAGTGAAAGCGACGGTGGAAATTCGATTCTGTAATGACATCTACGACTCGTGTGAATGGTGGTTTTTCAGTTCAGCTGATCCTAACGTAATTTACAGCGCTTATGTATACAAGTTATTGTGACAATTTTGATGTAGGTACATTAAACATTTTTGGTGATACCCTAGAATGTTGTCGAAACTTCATCATTAGGTAAGTATTTTTCGAATTGACATAGGTAGTCTAAATTAATGATGGTTATGCAATTCTGAAATATGATTCATCTCTAATCGCGGATTCAACTTTAATTTGATTCAACTGTATTAATAATTAATCGTAATTAATCAACCGTGATTAACTCACGCTTCAACAACATTCTGCTTCTGTTCGGTTTGCCCCTACCCGTAAAGATAATTTGGACTCATTTGAGCTTGTTCGGCTTATTTGCGTAAGGTGATTTGGTCTCTCATTAGTGCACATAACTAACGCGAAATTTAGCTCCATTGGTCCCCGCGTAACCACACGTACGAGCGAGACGGAACCCAGTGGGGGAGGGAGGTCTCTTGTTCCCGAATTTGAAATCTGTGGCGGTCCACCGAGACCTTGTGCATTACTGCTACACTGTGCTCGTATGGATATCAATTTTGTGTCTGCCGATTGACTGGGAGGGGGGGGGGGGTAGGATTGTGACGATGGGCTCTGAAATTTTCTCTTACCACTGCAAATAGAGGACTGAAGAAAATGTTGAAAAAATTGACGTAGGCCGATTCAGCTGGCATACCGTGCTATATCCTTTGAATTTTCAAGCCGAAATCAGGATCAAATCAATAATCGAATGTCATATTTGAATCAGCGACCCATGAAACCTTTCGATACTTTGTTTTATTTTATATTCCAAGTCAGTTTTGTCCTCTTTTTTTTCGACTTTGGGACACCAAAGGGGGTCGGATCAAAAATTCTAAGTGCTGTTCGAAATCAGCGACCCAGAAGATCATTGTCTGAATAATTTAATTTTTTTTTAATGCCGTCAGTTTTCTCTTTTTGTTTTTTGTTCGAATTTGGGACTCTGCAGGGAACTGGATCCAGAATATGGCGCGATATTCAAGATTAGCCACCCACGTACTAGATATTAGGTATGGAGAATGCGCCGGAGATCCAGGGGATTCCTAGATTTGCGATTTATGTTATGAAGATTGAATGAGAAAGAAAACCCAAAAACCCTGATAGTTTTACCTTGAAAACTCGGTCATCAAGCTATAATTTTTTTGTTGACTTATTTCAAACTTAACCAATGTCAAAAATAATTTTCTTAATTTGCATTCAACTTATTTTTCTCACAATTATGTAGGAATTGATTAACCCCATACTAAGAACCAGAGTACCCCATACTGGGAGCACTTTAGGTTGACCAGCCAATTTGACTTTTTTTTTTTTTTTCATTCATTATTTTTTTATGTATTTAATATCTGGAAAAATATGAATTCAAGCTATATATTCAATTTTCAACGCCTGATCTGTAATACGGTATACCTTTTCTTTACACAGCCCGACCAAAGATATTGCAGAATTTTTGATAATTTTTTTTTCGTTCCAAATTATATACCCCATGATTAGGGTGCTTTACCTTATTTTATTACGATCATTATTATTAGTGCGGTGTCTGGGGAGTCATATACTTTGCCATGCGTGTATCGACATATGCTCCACCAAACATACTGTTATTTTTATTATTATTAATCTATTTGCGTTGAAGGAACTCATCCTTCTTCTGAATTTCCGGGACACAATTTCTTCGTCGATTAACTCAGAATTTTCTTTTCGGTGTCGCGCATCGCGCAGGTCAGCTGCAATCCAACACGGTCCGATTTATGCGACTGGTATTCTTAATTAATGTGTTTATAAAAAACATTAAGTTTTAAACTTTCGATCTCATTATTAAATTACGAAAAAAAAGTGGTCAGTATACGTTGCAACCAGCTAAATACATTTCATAGAGAACAGTCTAACCAATCACACGTACTTTTAAAAACCAGCAAAAACTTGCCGTATCGGCGGGTATACGTAGCACACATGGGATGGCACTGTCAAAATAAAATTGTAGGCGTGGAGACGACTTCCAAACATC
This sequence comes from Acanthococcus lagerstroemiae, assembly GCA_031841125.1. NCBI lineage: Eukaryota > Metazoa > Arthropoda > Insecta > Hemiptera > Eriococcidae > Acanthococcus > Acanthococcus lagerstroemiae. The sequence continues at coordinate 26,572,512 of CM063113.1, read as the reverse complement.
TGATGATCGGGATCCCCTAAAAGCGTACACCCACTCTGCGTGTGCTACAATGGCATGGCGAGGGGACCTGAAGGAAAAGTACAGGCACCCTAGGAGAAGGAAAACTCCGACAGATAAACCCTGATGAAAGTAAGAAAATAAGTCAATAAAAAAAATTATGGCCTCATTACCGGTTTTTTAAGATGAAAATATCAGAGTTTCTGCGTTTTCTTCCTCATTGAATCGTCATAACATAGATCGCAGATCCAGGAATTTCCTGGATCTTTGGCGCATTCTCCATGTGCCCAGTCTTTACATTGGGATAAAATACTCGTATTTGGCCTGCCAAAAAAGAACGTTCCAACGACAGATCCTTGCACGTCGCAATAGTCGGTATAAGCGACTATATTTTGATAAAAACCCGCGCCAAATGAAGCGCGACAAAAAATGCGATCGTCAAAATTGATTCTCACTCAATGTTTAACCCCCCCCCCCCCCACTTGTATAACCGCATTTGATTGTATTTACAAAATGGAAGGTCAGCGGTAGATTTGGAAAACGAGTTTGAGCTCATCAGCGAGAAAAACTGATAAAGAATGGGTAGTTACCTCAAGTTTTTTGATTTTCAAAAATTTTGAAAATTTCTCCGTACTCCTACACATTGGGAACGTTGGTCCCTAATACGAGTCGGATTGAAAATCTGATTCAATTTTCGAATTCAGTATTCCAAAATATCCGTTTGAGTGGTCCTTATTTGATCTGTGTCAAAAAAATTTCATGTTTCCGACCAGACCGACCCTCGATGGGTTTCCCACATTAAAAATTGTTTTCGTAATGTACATGTTTAGAGGACTATTTCAGGGTGTCCATTCTTGTTCGGAAATAATTTTCCCTGACTTTTCCAGGTTTTCCAGGTCAATTTTCCCAGTTTTCCAGACCCTTCAAATACAAATTCCCCGGGGGTCAAAATTTTTTCGAATATCGTCAATCATTCCACAAACTTTTATTTTACTACCGTATGCTTATGAATCTGTGGCAGAGGGGGTGTAAACATTTAATGATGGAAATGAAAACGCGCTCTATAAGGTGCAGCGTGATGCAATGTCAATTAAAGACTTAACAGATTTTTTTTTTTCGTGTAACTTAATGCCGACCGTGAAGGAGAGGGGGGGGGTGAAAGAATAAAATTCTAAAATTGATTTATAAGTTTTCGAGGTCGCTGTATTCGATTTTGGGGATAATTTTTGAATCCTGTCCCTCCTGGTGCGACCATTGAGGTAGCAAGGGCGTAGGACAAGCAACGGTTGACTCACAGTTTTATTTATTCAAAGTGTTGCTAATAGAAAATAACGTCGTAAAAATTTCTCAACTGAAAAAGCACGGGAGCTTAAAATTTGGTCCAGATTAAAAATCGGCAGCGATATTCGAAATCAGCGACACAAAATCACCCATATTTCGATGCTTCGTGTTATTTTCGCCGGCGAAGCTGATTTCATATTACGACAGAGCTTTGGAAGGGGTCGGATAAAAATCTGAGGCAATATTCGAAATTAGCGACTCAGAGCTTGGTTGGCTATCCTGTCCAAAAAATTGACTTTAGAATCTCGTAAAGAATTTGAAACTTGAGGAAAACTAGAGTAACTGGAATTAGCCCCTCCCTCGTGGAGACTGAATGGTTCAGGGGGAGGAAACATAACTATTAAAATTAATTCTGGAACCCAGGTGAAAAAGTTGCAGCATATTTGACGACAAATGCTATGAAAGTAAAAAGGTGGTTAGGACCTGGAAAATTATGGCACCAGGGGAGGCGGAAGATGCTTCAATTTAAGAGTATCGACAGATACAATAAAAGGTCATATATTTGAAACAATGGACTCTTTCGTAACGCGATAATAATTATTATGCGGTCTTTGGATTTTTTCAAATTTTGTGGATTAATTACTCTTCCCCAGTGACGTATCGTCAGGGGGAGGGATTTGCCCGCCAATATTTTTACATAGTTCTCTTTTTTCGGCGATTTTTAAAAAATACCTCAGTTTTCGGCTATTTCTCCCTTGAAAATCTTATTTCGACCTCCCCCCCTCCCTTTGGGAAAATCCTAGCTGGCTACTGCTCTTCCCCAAAATCTCGGAAGTCCCTTTCATTCACACTTATCTACATTTGCGAAGGAGAGGGGAACCGAAGCAAAACCCGATGGCAGGATGTCCCAGAAGGTGAATTCATTGGTTTTTAAATTTTCGTTTCATTACGACTTTCTCAAAAAAATCTTTACACAGGAAAAAGAAGTTAGACCGAATATTTTTTCATTTTCGCGTCTTTTCGCGCCGATTTTCAAATTCTCGCGACAAGGATGAGATGAAAACACGAAACACGAAACAGCTGATACTGGAAGAAGTGTATAGGGATTGGTTCGCGTTTCGTTATATTCAGGGAAAATTATTTGATGTACTAAAACAGTGAAATATGCGCATATAATATTCCCAAAAAAAGGCCCAAAATATGTCAAAATATTCCTTCACATGTAAAATATGCTCAAAATATTCAGTAACGCAGTATGGGTATCAAAATGCAGGACTTTTCGAGCTGAATAATTGTGACACCATGTCTATGGTCAAAAATTACGAACACAAAAACTTAGTCCATCACAGATAAAGAAATCAACACATGCCACAAATAACATAATTCAGAAAGTACAACTTCACATCCGCATTCGGATTTGAACCATGAAAAAATGTAGGAGCGCTAATGTACAACCGACCAGTTTCTGTCATTTCATTTCTATCGAATTTTCAGATGTTTTCATTGTTTTCCAGCAGAAAAGTAGAAATATTCCCAAAAAGTTCTCCGAAATGACCAAATATTTCCAAAATATGCCCAAAAACCGAGGAAAATAATACAAATATGCATTTATACGTATTATGCTTTTAATAGCAAAATATGTCAAATATGTCCAATCAAGTTGGGTCTAATTGACTGCATATTACATGAATTATAAAGATATGATGAATATTCCCTATATGAATCAATAGAAAAAACATGTCGAAACATAAAATAATTTTCCCTAGTTATATTTTTCGTGAAATGGTTCGTGAAAAGTCACGAAATACGTTAAGGGTATAGCAGCCTTAACAGAAAGATGTAGACGCGAAACGAATACCATGAAAACGATTTTATCACACCAACACACTCTGTATCTACTACTGCGATCGAGAGGAGGTTGTGTTACCCACGCCCTTCTCCTATGAAAGAAAAAAAGATAAGAAAATTGCTTGAGCGAAGAGAAGGAAAATTTTGTTTTTATAAGAAATAGGGTAAAATCTGTTTGAAATACTACAGAATTCCGCAGTCAATTTTTTTTTTTTTTACAAAATTCCCTGACTTTCAGGTGAAAAATGCTGAAAATTCCAAAATTCCCTGACTTTTCCAGACGGACAAAATTCTCGGACTTTTTCAGAAAATGGACACCCTGTATTTAGACCGCGCCGATACGGCACTAATATTATTTCTGTGGCGTGCGATATTTTTACCTGGCATTCAATTCATTTTTTCCGGTCAAAAATACTTTTGAGCGGGATCCGACTTAAACGTCGTACGTTCTTCATTTCAAGCGTTTTTTGTCGTTCAAACAACTTTTTCTGGTGGGCTGTTATTTCCCACCCCTTTACATTTGAGATATGGAATGGAATGTAGAGAGCGCCCGTGGCGCTACACACACGCACCCCACACCCACACTAACAAACGCATGTAAGTAGATTGCGTGATCTAAATCGATATCTCCAATCCCATGATACGGGGAGCAAAGATCGACCTCTCATCTTATGAGGATTCCACCTCTTAGTTTGTTTCGCCTCCTCTTGGGTGATACCTTGCCGTCTTGAGGAGGCTTAAAGCGTTAAAATAAACAAATAAATAAATAAAGAGATTCTCTATGAGGTCATAAATGTTAAAATCACGATTAAAAACACCTAGGAGAAGACAAACTCCGACAGGATAAACCATGTTGAAAGCAACCTATCTCTTTCCAGGAAATGTAGCTTTTCCAAATATTAATTACTGATGATGGCGTTCCAACAGGTAAATAATTTTTCTAGACGTAAACAGCTCCCCATTCGGATGTCCGCGAGGAAGCTACAACGTAGGGGATCATCATCGTCGAAAAGTTTCAAAAAGAAAGGCGCAATTAAAATAGGAACTTGGAATGTAAGAAGCTTGAATGGAGTTGAAAGATTAGAGAATTTTAGGAGAGAAATGAAGAGGTTTAACCTCGGAATAGTTGGAATAAGTGAAGTAAGGTGGAGAGAGGAGAATAATTTTTGGTTAGGAGACTTTAGAATGATAAATACAAAGTGAATAAAAGGGCAAGCAGGCGTCGGAATTGTTATGAATAAACAAATATGTAATGTTATCTATATATTATAAACAACACAGTGAACGGTTAATCTTGATAAAAATCGATACCAAACCGCAGTACATAAACAATAATACAAGTAGAAATGCCTACTAATACCCACGAGGATAAAGAAATTGAGGAGGTATATGAAGAATTAGAAGGACTTATGAAGCATGTTAGAAGCGAAGAGAATCTTACTATTATGGGTGATTGGAATGCCGGAGTTGGTGAAGGAAAAGAAGATAAATAGTTGGGAATTTTAGATTAGGAATGAGAAATGAAAGAGGAGAGCGTTTGATTCAGTTATAGTTATAGGAAATACTCAATTTAAAAATCATCACCGTAACTTGGGGTTACCTACTTTGAAAGTTTTAAGGTATATTTTGTTTAGTCGCAAATCACCTACCTAACTGAACTAGAAAAAACCTTAAATGGAAATGAATGGAGCTCAGTGAACACTATAACATGGCGCAAACATGAATTGCCTATTACGTCTCTATCAGGCGCAATCCGCCAGAGAAAGGCCTTTCAAAGTTAGAAAGGTTTTGGAGTTACTTTGAAACCCCCATTTTTATTTAATAGAATTCGATAGATTTTATACCAAATTTCAGTCCATTCGGTGAAGGAATGTTGGGGATACAGGTCATAATATGCTGAAAGTAGGATAAAATTCGGGGTGGGTGGGGGCATCAATTCATCGGTCATTTTATTAGACTGTTTTCAATGAGGTACATACCTACTTTCTGATGGAAAAAAAAAAAAAAAAAAAACTTTATAAACCACATAATTTAATTGTTTGAACGAGGTACTAAATTTTCTGATAAAAAAAATTAATTTAATAAGTAGATACCGAAAAAATGAAACGAGATTACATTAAAGAAATTACAATAACGAATGAAAAACGGAGGTAGGTACCCAAGTACCTATTAGTACATTCAATACACAGATCTTCGAAATCTACACACTTCCCATGGCTCCACCGGAATCACCGAATGCGCTGAATCCATTCCTGAAAAGTTTATTTAATTATTTTTCATCAATTACCTAGGCAGGTACTCGTACCTACAAAATTTTTGTAAATTTTATTTCAAAATTTTTGAAATTTACCTCTAGTTTTGCTATTGTGTAAGACTCGTGGCAAAGTGTACATTTATATTCGATATTGGCATTTTCAATTTTTCTTTTTTTGTCGTTTTTTTTCGAGTTACATTTACGAACTCTCGCTTTTATCAGTGCTCGTAGAAGAGGAAGGTACAGGAGACGTGGTTGATTTAGTAGATGTGGTTCTCGGTTTTTTCGCTTTAGTCTTGCTGGAACTGGAAATATTGGCGCTATTATTTCCACTGACAGCTCCTCCGTCATGCGGATGAGCTGAATCGCCATCTGTCGAAACAGAAGCACCAGGAGCAGCAGAATTGCCAGAAGCAGAATCGCCATTCTCCAAAACTGAAGTATTAGCATCCGAGCTCGAAGTATTCAGAGAAGCTACGTCGTCATCTACATTCAATTCATCTGATACACAGCAATTAGAACAGCACCGGTTTGTAAAATTACACGCCTACCCGGACTGATTTGAACTTTTATGGGCCTTCCTCTAGCAGGAGCATTTATATTTTCGGGACCAAAACGTTTCTCACTAAGAAAATCAACCAAATGTTGAACTATATTCGACGATTTGTCCGGTGCTGGCAATTTTTTCAAAACTGCGGTCAGCTAAGCTACGTGCCGTGAAACCACTTTTCAAGTTTTCACTGATGCGACTGTGCAGTTTTCTTTCTTATTGAAGATGATGCTATCTATACGTTCGAAGGTGAATTTCAATAATTTCGGAAAATGAGATTCCGGTATACTTTTCACTTTCGGATTTGTTTTTTTCATTTCTTCTAATACACGCCGCCAAGATCTAAAGGCTGGCATAGATGAGCACTATTTGGCACAAAACATACGAAGTGAATGTGGCTTTCTAAACATTTCTGGATCACTTTTACAGTAAAATGAGTTGCCAGGTTGTCTCCTATAATAATAAGATTTTCCCATTTAAGTTGAAAAACAATCGTTGAACACGTGATCGTATCCAGCCAGTCACTTTTTGTGCACCCATAATGAGGTCCGAAACTGCAGCATCTATCGGTGGCGGGAGTAGACAACTGCTGGCTAAGCCGTAAACCAAAATAGTCGTTCCAGCCTTGGAGAAATTTTCGACTCTAGTAGGATACTTGCAACCTGGAAAATGAATAACGAATAAAATTATTTGGGTACCTGTGTAAAAATTCCTCAATTTCAGGGCTTTAGGTAGCGCAGGGGCAAGGGGTTACATTATATTGTTCCAACTTGCCCCGTGAGAATGAAAGTCTCCATTTTCTAGTTTAATACAGTGGAGTGAATGGGAAGTTCTCAAGAGAGAGGGACGAGGTAACAATTAACAATTAAATTGGTGAAACAGTGGCGATTCTATAAAATTTTGATCAAATTTTGCACTATGAGTTGCTTATCAGTCAGTAGGTACGTGTACTGAATGCTATCTGACAGAAAACTGTTAACGAAGGTGCGGAGGGGAAGCAGTCTGATTTCATACACGGCGCGCTCTCTCTTTCGCTCCCTACCTCAATAAATGCGGGCGGAGCGTTACTACGTCACTTCCGTTGCATGTTTTCGCGTTCGTTTCATTTTACCTACGTTCACTACCCACCCTGAACATGTGTAAAAAAGTTTCACTTCAAAAATATCTCCTCATGTTCGAAACATCAATTCCTAAGTTTAATAGTTCTTGATATTTTTGCAAAAAGCTGATTTGTATGGTACTAGCCGCCCCTTAAAACGGAAAGCAAAACCGAAAGTCCTGGACTTCTCACGTTCCTTGGCAAATTCATTCCGTAACTTGCCTGAACTATTTTCCCCTTATTCGTATCAAAAGCGGGCATCACATCAGACATTAAGGTTAAACGTTACGCGAATGCGACACCGTCGTTCAGCCAGCTTTTTTACAATATCTCAGCCCACAGAAACAAAAATTATCAGGAACGTAACGAAGCGAATTTCACTGGGAGAGGGGGATGGACGAATTTCCCATATTACGCGAGGGTAATTCTGCAAAAAAGTCAAGATTCCATAATTCTATTCATATCAGTATTAGGAGCGTCACCTTAGGACAGTTCATGTCTACAGTTTCGTTCAATGTATTTGTGAAAAATATCTATTCGCGAAAACCCCATTCGGGAAAATTTCTATTCGGGAAAATAGACTTTTTCTCGACTAAACATTTTCCCGAACAGGGTTTTCACGAATAGATTGAGCTATAGACAAGAACTGTACTGGGGTGACGCTCCTACTACTTATATCTCTTCAAGTACGCATCAGATTTTTTTTTTTTTTTGAAATTAGGGTTTCATTCAGGTGCAATCTTGTCTAATATTCCTTTATGATCAGAATACTCTTATCACATCCTCGCCCTTGTCGAAATCAATTAAAAGTGCTAAAATTTCCATCACCGTGGCTGTCACGCATGTTGTTCAATCAATTAATTTCTGTACAAGACATATTAATGCATTTCTATAAAAAATAAGAAGCTGATGGTAGTCATCACAGTACTTCAGAATATGTGTTACTATGCTTATTAATGATTCCATGTGCAACTTGAGGCTGAGACGAGAGGCCAAAGTCGTGTCACACAGGTTTTCTTCCATCACCGCGGTCTTTTTTGAGCGAGTTCTCTCTGTTCACTGATTTATTGTTCGGTGCTAGAAAGTGGCTACACTGCTGCGGTTCACTGTTGGGAACACTCATGCAATGATAAAATTAATGATGATTTAGAATCAAGTTACCAAGTCTGAATAATTATGATATGTGAAAATCATCACGTTTACAATTCTTTGCGCTCCATCAACCTACATCTATCACCGTGACTATCGCATATACACGTTCCACCAGAAACGCTAATGTCGAAGACGAAAACATGATACGTGTACATCTGTACATTACACCATAAGAACGAGTGCTCATAAAAGTGTTGCTTGCGGCTTTTATATTGATTTTTATGAAAAACTGCTAAGAACAAAAGTTGTAGCCCTTTTCATTTCCTATCAGACGAGCTTAATTTCAGGTTTTTTGGATAATTTTTTCATCATCATCCTCTCATGTCATGTTTTCGTCCAAATCCACCAATCAGTGTTGTTTTCGGTAACAGGCACCTGGAGCGACTCCTTTGCGTACATACGCGAATCAGCTCTGTACCAAGACCACGTTTCATTCTGCGGAAAGAAGAAATTAATTTCTCATTAGTAAGTATATATTCAATTATCCTAAAATAATTTCTCGGAAATAATTTTAATGGACATAATATCCAAATTTATACATTAATTTCCATCACCGTGGGTTGCTTTTTTTTTTCTTTCTTTCACCACGTCAAACAAAAATTGCATGGCCACGGTGAAGGAAGTAGTACCCACTAACCACTATGAAGGAATTGTGTGATAACAGCACCTGATAAGGTGATAACTGCTTTCTGTCAATGATTACTTGAATGTTGACAGCTTGTAAGCTGGCATGTCATAAATGTGATAATTAGGGCTGCCAAAAGTATGCTTCGGCATATTTTTCCTCTGTGAATCAAGCCTAGTATTTTGAAAATATCTTTGCGAAACATGACATTCTGAGTGGAATAAGCCCTATTTGAAATTGCATATTTTGATATGATTGCATATTTGGTGTTTTAGAAGCATATTCGGTGCATATTTTTATCAAATGTTAAGAATTTCTGCATTTTTGGACATATTTTCGAACATTTAATACGCTATCTGTATCATTGAGTATATTTATTATTTTTTGTTTTCAAAGTTTCTTTACTACACTGGTAAGTAGTAAACGTAGGAGAAAATTAAAGTTGTCGGTTGTGACAACACTGTTTGTCGTGGTCTGGGTACAGTATGGAAAATTTGTCGGAACAATGTTGCCATTATAATCTGCTCATTTTTCCCTCTAAAATGATACCCATATTAGACCAGAATATTTTGAAACATCTCGACTTTTTAGGGAATATTTTTGGCATATTCAACAACAGAAAAAAGCATAAAATATACGCATATTTCACCTGTTTTTTACGCATATTTCTGGCAACCCAAGAGATAATCCTAGTTTATTTGTATTGTTTGAAAACTAGCCTAGTCTACTTGTTCCTTTACTACGTTATCAATTTTGGTGCTGATATTACTTGGAAGTTATATTATATTTCTTATCTTTTACTGTCTCAAGGCTAGTTGACGTGTATTACAGTGAGCCTTAAGTTCAATTATTTTCAAGTTTCTTGAGTTTTTGTTTTCCATTTCTTCATTTTGTTTTGAAATCGTCAATTCCATATCCATAATGAATCTGCAAAAAGTAAAATTCATTTCAATGTTTGATGATTATTGAATCTATGCATATCATTATTTCATGTTGTACTGTAACTTACCGTGTTTTTTCCATTACAGCACTAAAAAATTCCGTCAACCTGGTTGCCCACCATAAAGAAATTTACATTACTGTGGTCGGCCACGGTGAAGGAAATTCCACCACCGTGGTCGATGATTGTGCAAAACGTTCTGCCCCCCTCTCATCTTGAACATGAACTCATGCAAATCATCATGAGGATCTCTAGAACACATTATACGAGTACTAACAACTCCAACAGAAAAAAATTTGAACACTTCATTTTTTTTCTTTTAATAGGTGGAACTCTTTAACTATTTTGGAGAACTACCCGCGAGCGGAACGAGCGAAAAAATGTTCAATTTTTTTATGACTTGAGCTAAAAATAGACAGAAATGAGTCTTTCGGGCTGTAAGAGTCGGCAGCATTTTCCCAATTTCTCCACCTGGAAATTTAATTGACGGCTCTCCCTTCACTCCCAATCGCTTCGCCCCTGAAAAATATACGTTCTGAGACAAAAATGTTTACTTCCAATCGAACGACAGTACAGAGAATATTGTATAAACGAAAATAGAAAAATGAAAACGTGTGTATTAAATGGCATTTTTCGAAGTCCAGCTTCAGAACGCTTATGGCTATTTCACTGCGTGCATTTTTGGAAATATCAGCGTTTCCACTTCAATTGAATTTGCATTTAGAGAAATCCATTTCCGGATGTTGTACCATAAATCTGAAAGAAGAAAATAAAGAAAACGAAAAAAAAAAAAAAAAAACAATGAAAGAATGAAAAGTGTGACAATTTTGGCACGTAAAATATAAATCACCGATTGAACCGGCGAACAGAGAAGATTGGATAACCGACTTTTTAAGGATTTCTTGTTTCTTTTGATCTTCCGAGGTAGGCAGTCCTAATTCTTTTTGTCGTTGATCGTACATCATTTTTTCAACCATTCCTCTGGTTTCGCCATCCAAGTCTGACAGCTTCGACGATTCCGGATTGATTTTACGGGTAGAGATTTCCGGATCGCTGACTACCAATTTGGACCACCATTCCATTTTATTGACCTGTTTTACACAAAACCGCACAAAAACTATTAACAGCGATTTGACCACTGCCGTTTGAACTTGAAACTCGAATTATGTACTACGGGGAGGCGGAAGCTAAGTTGGGTGGAAAGCGCCGACCGTGTTTTAAAAGACGCACAATTTGTTGGCCGCAAGGTCTACCGAATCCGTCGATCCGATGTAGGCCATGGGTCGTTACAACCAAGTTTGATGGACAGTTTAAAATCAGTTCGCCAGGGTGCATTTACTACGTTCAATTATTCAATTACATGTAATACACAGAACATGTGATTCATTTGACATTCAGAACAGAGAGCTGTATTTCTACATATCGAGATGAGAAAGTAATTCAGACTCTTTGAAAATCTTCCCTTTCGGAAAATTAACGAGATAGAAAAAGAGGAAACGAGGTAACTGGGAACAACAACGAGGGAATTGTTTACCAACAAAATAACATCATCTTAAATGGCCAATTATTGTAAAACCTGAATTGCTGTCATTCACTTAGAAGACTCCATCCCCGGTAGAATTTTATAAAGACATCATCACAAATAATAAAACACAAGACCAAATAAGATATAATCCAACAACGTAAGATATAATGAAGACATACTCGAACAGGATAAGAGATAATAGCTGATCATGTAACGTCTCTTATAAACTGGACTTCTCTTCCACAGTGATTCACGGACCTACAGCAAATTGAACGTGAATATTTATTTCTTCTAAGGTCATCATTCATCAATTTGTTATTTTTTGGTCGCTTTGATAATGATATTTTCTCACAGGATGGGAAAAGTCATCCAGAACCAGCGGCAAGGTAGCCACTTTTTTTGAAGAATGATTCTTTTCGAGTTTTCCAGACCAATTTTCCAAATTTTCTCGGATTTCAGTTAGTATTATACACAGTTTTGAGAATACTAGGGGAGGGTCGGGCATTGGTAACCACCCAGGCAGAAAGAAAATTCGATTTTGTGGCTTCAGTAATTATGATGAAAGGTTGGTAACACTACTGTTCGGTAAAGATTCAGTCCGGTCACACTTTGCAAAAGGAAAAAAATGATATAAACTTTTTTTTTCCTTCAAATTACTTAACGTGATTTTGCACCAAAAAATTCCAGAAACGAAAAAATTAGAATTGGAATGATTTCTTACTTAATACAGTTAGAGTGATGGTTCTGTTTCCTATCGAAGCGAAATTTTGTCTAGTTTTCGTTTCTCTATTTACATTATTCGTATCTCAACGTAACACCAATATTTTTAATGAAATTGTTTGAAATTCATGTTAGGGTTAAAGGAACCGGGCATAAGGAACCAAACATTCGCTTGTTATCGCACATGTTGTCAACCAATAAATAATGAATTAGTGATAGCACATTCCTCTTTGTGATCTTCCCCGAGAAAAACATCCAGTCTGCAGATAAGAGAAGCCGGAAAGAAGTTTAATAGGAGAGGGTCGGGCATTGGGAGCCACCCAAGTTGAGCTCAAATTTAGAAAAGACTATAGACGGAAATCGCCTGGAAATTACTTTAATTTAAAGAATAAACCCGTCTATTTTCAAATATGAGCTTTAAATATTTTTTTTAACATTTCAAAGAACTTTTTTCCCCCAAAGACTCTTCATTGCATACCTTCAAAAAAAAAAAAAAAAAAAAAAAAAGTCAGTCGGGCAAAAGGAACCAATCGCCAAGTAAAAATCAAAATTCAATGCTGAAGTCTATTTATTACGTAAAAAATAATTTTAACCCTTTCAGTGGCGAAAATGTTCCATCCATAGGGGAATGTTTATTTTCATTGATGATGATAACGATTAACGACTACTATTCCAACACACATGATGCATAAGTTGCCTAACTAACTCCTGAATTCGGAAAAGAAAATTTCAAATTTCCTACTTTAATTTTGAAAGGAATCGATTGGGACACGCACAGATTATCGTAGAACAGAGGAGATTCAAGAAAATAGAAAGGTTTTTGAAAAGAAATTGAAGAGGAAAGAATTAACAACTCATGATTGAAAATAAAACTTCACCACTCGCCACTCAAACAACAAACTGTTTCACCGTTGTCACGATCGAATTTCTATAAATTAATAATTGACACAAAATAAACTACGCGCCAAGTCTTGGCTTTTACGATTCCCTGAATTTCTACCAACTACACCTACTTTTTGGCTTGCGGATAGTTTCAAATTGAGGCAGTACATCATCGATCACGAATGACCTGGTAAAACCTGACCTTGTCTGGGAGTCTGTGAAGCGATAAGAGCTTGAAATTTTCATAAAATGATTTTTGATACAAATGAATTTCTATTATGTCAAATAACTTTTTTCATAATTAATCTAGAAAAATTATAAAAGGAAGTATGAACTCAGTAAACATTCTGCTTTCATATAAAACAAAGAAATCTCGAATATCTGTAATAGAAATATAATGACGCCCGATAAAGCTGAAAATGAGCTGGATGGAGATTTAGAATGGGGAGATTTTGAACGGGTAAACGCTAATTTCCGTTGTTTTTTTTTGTTTTTTTTACAGAATGCCGCGATTTTGTAGCAGGAAACGCATGGTTTCAATGAACCTCCGATTAAAGACGCTGCGTTCATTCTGTTTTCCCAGATTGTAAAAATCATAGAAGCTCCCATCAATTATGGTAGAGGACTTCTAAAATTCAACCAAAAGGCGAGAGAGATGTTAAAAGTTTTAAAATTTTCATTTCCTAATCGATGTAGGTTCATGTTTCAACTTTTTTGTACAATTTCTCAATACTAAAAAATTTTTCTTATGCAAAATAGGTCATATTTTAACTAGTTCAAAACCTCCACCTAACGCATTCCAAACCTCCACCCGCAAAACGGGGAGGCTGGATCTTGGCCCCTATGGGATCCAAAATTTTGGGGGAGGTCATGTACTGATCAAGAAACAATCGCGACATCACTCCTAACTTGAAATGAGGGGCCGTATAAAGAAACGGGTCAAACCTCCTCCCCTTACACTACTTTCAAAAGATACGAGTGTAACATTTCAAGGATTTTCCTACTACAATACTCGAAAAGAGGAAATAATTTTTACTCATTGATGGGTGATAAATCAGTACGCTTCTGAAGATGTTTCCAAAATTCTAGGGTGTGTAGTAAGAAGTCAGACTTCAACTATAGCATTATTTTAAAGATATGAATGTATATGCTTAAAAGGTTTCCTACTAAAATACTTGGGGTAAGGAAATAATTTTATGCTGATCTTAGTGCTGTGTGACGATTTTGTACTTTCTTGAGAAAACTTTTCCAAAATTCCAAGATGTGCAGTAGGAAATAAGACTTCTCCAACAGTATTCTATCAAAAGATATCAGTGCACATACCGTGAGGATTCCTACCATAAAACTCAAGTTGAGGAAACAATTTTCTCATCTTGAGGCTGAGTGACGGTCCTGTACGTTCTTGAGAAAATTTTTTCAATATTCCAAAATGTGTAAAAGAAAGTAACCCCCCCCCCCCCCTATAAGATATGTTTGTGAATGCCGGAAGTAGTCCTACTACAGAACTCATCTTGAGGAAATAATTTTATTCAAATCCTAAAGCTGAGTGACTAGCAGGCACGTCCTTGGATCTTGGAAGAATTTATTCGGTACACTGTGCATTGTAGTAGGAAGTGGGTTTTCTCCAACCTGATAAATTCCAAAGATGTAAGTGTGTATGCCCCCAATAATTTTTTTTATTTTTAAGGAAGGTGTAAAATGAAAGGTCTAGGAAAAATTAAAAAGAGTTCTTTAAATTGTTTTTAAAAATGTTTAAAGCTCATATTTGAAAACAGAAGGATTTATTATTTAAACCAAAGTAATTTCTAGACGGTTTCTGTGAATAGTTTTTTCTAAATTTGGGCTCGTACTTATGTGGTTTCCAATGCCCGACCCTCCCCTATCTGATATCAAATCTGATATGCATTGACTACTACGAAAATCGTGTATATTCTTCAATTCTCATTATTCTCAAAAAGTTCCCTGATTTTGATTAAATTATAGCCACTTCTTGACTTTTCCAGACTGATAAAATTCTCCGACTTTTCCTGGTTCTCTAAGAAAGTGGCTACCTTGTTAAAGTGGTGATCCGCATGTGAACCTCTTTAACACAACTGAACAGGGAGAACAAGCTCCTCGAGAAAAGGATCAGCATATCTGGCATCTCCTAGAACCCAGGAAATATCCGGATTACGAGAATTTGGCAAAATCAGGATCCAAGTTCGCAAATGGCATATTATTTAAAAATCACATGTAGTCGAAATTGCATACTCGATTTGCCGTAAATACACATTACACAGTCGTAGTAGGGGTGCAATCACCAGTGCAGCAAATGTTTTGAGCGTTTCAAACAATTAATTTGTAACGTTACACGATATTAGCTTCAAAACCAGTGCAAGGGGGAGGTGCCGAGGGAGACACGCCTTGCCACATTCGTGAAATTATAACCAAAAATCAGAAAATTTCAACACGGGTAAATTGGACTTTTTTTTCTTTGTATTTCTTGTTATGAGAAATATAATGTTCTAGGTGTTATTTACGGAAAGGCAGATAAAGTCGGGAACTACAGGAACCTATTTGGGAAGCTTGTGAAGATGAGGTTTTCCCATATTAACTCAAATTCGTGAAATTTTAGATGCAGTTTTTCATGTGAGCCCTTCTTCCCCCCGCGACTGAAGCTCGAATTCTAAAAATCAATGTCGATTCCCATTGGAACTCCTCCATTCTTGCAAAACGGGTTAACTTTTTCCAATTTTGCTAAATCGGGCAGAAACCAGAGCCAGATTTCCCATAAGACTGACTAGGCTGAAGCTTCAGCGCAAAATTTGAGTGGCACAAAATTTTAAAAAAAAAAAAAAAAATAATAAAGAATAAAAATGTTTTCAGTATAAGGTAAAAGGCGAGCGAAGCTAGCGAAAAATTTTCTACTCTTTTTTTCCAAAAGATATCGGTCAGTGGCGCAAGTTTTCCATTAGTTTTGAGCGCAAAATACCTAAGTCCGCCTCTGGCAGAAACTGTTTTCTCAACCCATGAAACTGATCTAGAGAGTGACTCGAATGAAAACATGAATTTTTTCCGTCAAGAGTAAATAAGGACTACCGGAATCATCGTAGTGTACTCTCTAATTACTCGACATCTGAAAAAATGTCCAATGACCCATGTTAAGGTAAATTCTGTAATTTTGTGTTCGTTATCAGGCTACACTGCCGCACCTTCTTCTTCTTCTTCTTCTTCTCTCGCAGTTACTTATGTTATCTCAATATAGTCCACTATGTTTTCTAATATTTCGTTTTCGTAAATCGATTTTTCGGTTTTGTAATAAAACAATCTCGGTTGTGATAATTGCCTTGATAATTAGTATTCGCACTAACAACCCACAAGTCAAAAACGTTGGCCTCAACTGAAATTACCCCACAGAGGAAATGTTTCTTCAGCAGGGGTTTTCTCCTTGGAGGTGAGAAGGAGAAGCAGGAGAACAATGAGGAAGGCTGTGGGGTGGTGGTTAGGGTGGCACTCATTCTAAGACCGAACTGTTTTTGCAGCACCTCCTAGAATTCTTTTCCACCGCGTGAAAAGAATGTGGGCCACGTTTGAGGGTTATTGGATTGTTTTAACCCGACCTTCAAGAGGAATAAGTTTAACATGTAATTTATTTTAGGGGTTTGGGTCATTTCAGTAAATTTCTGATTGGTTTATAGGTTCACAAGGTCGTTGAATTCGATATTGGGAGTAATTTTTGTATCCAAGCCTTCTGTCTCCTTCTTGTCCTCATCCATTGTCCTCCATGCCGCCACTTCGAACTGAAGCTAAAAATGGTATTCCTAGCTCCTTTTCTCTTTTCAATATTCAAAAGTTTACTGAAATAATCCAAAACTCCTACGTAAATTACATGTTAAGCTTCACCCCTCTCGGGAGTCGGGCTGAAGTTATTCGACAACCATTAAACTTGGCACAAATTGTTCTTACATGATATAGAACAATTCTAGGGGGGTTCTGCAAAAAAAAAAAATTGAACTTCGCCGGAATTAGGTCTATCTAGTGGTTGTAGTGGTGGAGGGCGAGGTCATACTCGATTGAAGAATAGTATCCCTTCCCTCAGTTGGCACTTTCGACGTGCCTGGAGCCTCGTTCCGCTTCCGAATGAGACGTCAACAAGAGACTCACTTTCTCTAGATTGATTAGAAACGTTTTGCCGTCTTCCAACAGCCACGTGCACTCCTCCATTTTGATCTCATGCTGCAGGTCGTCGTCGATGATCGGAGGCTGACCCTTGATGCCAACGGTCAAATGGCGTTTCATTATGTTGACGACGACGTCACGGGATCGCAGCTTGAACGCAGTCTTCGAAGGAACTCGAACCTGAGAACAGTCAAAAAAATCGAGTTTCGTTAGTACTGATGACACATGCCGATGATAATGGTAGGTTTGGATGGCATTTATTTAATGTCGGTGATTTTTTTTACAAATTTTATCCGGGATACCTCCAGATTGGTTTCAATAGAAGAAAAAAATTCCTGCGAAGCTTAAGCTTGATCGAATACTGGAAACGCGTACCTCAAGCCCCCATCCCTTTTTTTAAAGGAATATACAGTTTGAAAATTTTCAAAAAAAAAATTTTCGCGCTTCTTACGGCGTAAGAATTTGTTCTTATAGATTTCGGAAGTTAATCTGATGCTGATGAAATATAACATTAAGAAGTACCCCTATAGGGTTGAACCCCTTTGCGACGTCGAGGTCACCAGTATAGGATTGCTCCGTGTCGTGATACCTATTCCTCGTTTTGATCCACAGGCCAGCCAGTTAACATGCAGCTGATCTGGCTTCAAGCCCGTCTGCCTTTATATCCCCAGCGAGGATTCGCCCGAACTGGGCAAAAACGAGAGCGCGGGGCAAGGGACCAAAGTTCTGACTCCGGATGAATTCTCGATTAAAACCAACGGTCTAAGTTTGTATATTTAATTGCGTCCGTAGATGGCGGTATCGTAACACAGCGTCGATGCGGGCGACTGTGTTCGACATTATGTGGGAGTTTGGAGGCCCCAATTTCAGTTCCTGACTCCGAGATTAGGCCTCAAGGTAAAGGGGGACAGAGTCACGAATGGAGAAGTATATCAAGTCGAGATAGGGGTCGGTTTCCAGGTTTTCGAGGTTGTTGAATTCAATTCTGGGATCAATTTTTACGCCCGACACCCTGAGGCTATAATACGAGGGGGTAGGGTCAAACATGGGTCATTTTTCCAAGATGGTGCTCGTTATGTACGTTTTCGGGGTCGCTTGGAAGCTAGACTTTACCTCCAATCCGCTAGGGTGCCACTACAAGAGAACAGTGCGGGCTAGGGTCAAATCAGGGTGTTTACTGGATTTGGGAAGCAAAATATCATGACTTTTCATAACATTTTTTCATGACTATTGTCGGAGATATAAAACGGAAGTAGAAAGTGAGGGGGGGGGGACAAACTCGGCGCTTCGCGCCTCATCGGGGGCTCAATACAGAGTGCGCTAAATTTCCATAAAAAATATTCACTCAATACTTTTTTTTTTATTAAATGAATAAAACTAATTTTTTTTTTTGGTAGTGGAGATATTGTGAACTATGACATGATGAAATATCATGAGTTCATGACCATCATGACAGTATTTTGAAATCATAACTTTTCAGGCCAGTAAACGTAGACACCCTGTAAATATTAGTCATTTTTCCAAGAGATTTTAGAGATCACCGACTTGAATAAGGTAGTTAGAATTTACCTTCAGCCCTCTGGTTTTCGAGGTGACTATAGGAGACGCCCCCAGTAAGTATGCCAAGTTCCTATTAGGGCTTGACAGGAAACATGCAGGGCTCATGGTCGGACTACTAACTGGTCATGGGGCCACAAAACACACGTGGTATAAAATGGGTGTGGTGAAGAGCGGCTCCTGTAGGTACTGGAGAGAAGAGGAAGAAACCTCGATCCATATCATAAGCCAATGCCCAGCGATAGCCGGGACAAGACGCGAAGCATTGGGACTAGAGTATCCAGCACCCAGTGAAGTCAAAGGGATAGAGCTCAGTAAAATTCTCACTCTGGCTATAAAAGTGAGGCTACTAAGCTGATCCTTAACAGAAACTTGAGGAATAGTGCGATGGACTGCAAAGTCTGAGCACTCGGCGCATACAGCGCCACCTCACACGCAAATGTAATGTAAATTTTGGTGTGGGAGTGGGTGAGGTATTATGGTCATACACCCCCTCCCCCCTCAGTAGAACCCAAAATTCGCTAGTTTCTATGTCTTATTATGTCTGTGAGCAATCCTACCCTAAATTAAACCGCCAGACGGTCAGGAGGCGGAGCCCCGAAATATGTCTACTTGTAATGGTCTTTATGTGCCGCCATCAGACACTGAATAGCGATTTTCCACCTCGCGCCAATTCGCCCGTTCGTAGCAATTAAGACTAATTAGAGCACGTTCTAGTTGGGACCTGAGCGAATACGTGTAATATCGGACACGACGAATGAAATCGAAATTACAAAGTCAAGTTCACCTGCGACGCGCTTTATCTGAACTCACCGACGCATTCGCTCTTCTTTCTCTCTCACTTTGTAAATCTTTCTTTTTCTCTCACGTTTTTCTCGGCGAGTTCCTCTCTGGTTGCTGGAAATTTTGACTTGCGTAATCACGTAGTAGCATGTCCGCGTTACGTAACGTCAATAACGGTGTCGCGAAATGCGGAATGAATGATGCGCGGATAATATTCGCTGAGATGAGTCGACGTTTTGCTGACTTGCATATTGCATGCGACGTCTGAGGCGCCCGTTGAGTGTTACCTTGAGGAGCGGAAAGTACGTAAAAACCGCGCCGTTCGTCGTGTCCGCCGGTAAGTGCCCGATGATGCGGCCGCAGTAAAAAATTTTAAAACGAGGAAACTCCAATTATACTCTAAAACGCTGACGAAGTTTACACTCGTAGACTCGATAATAGCCCTTGTGTTCGAACAACGGCCATAAATACTTTAGTTTTCCGAAATTACGTAATATTAGGGATATCATTCGACCCGGGAGAATCTCTGGGTGCGGCGGTCGTATTTACTAATGAGTAACAACCGTGTATGATTGCGCCAGTACAATCTTGTGTAACACCATCTGGCGGGCAAAATTGCTGCATAACCCCCCAATACAACCTAAATGTCTTAAATGGAAAAGCAAGTATCAGATATCACAAAATTATACATAGCATACTTGAACACGGTGTTCACCGGACACCTAAATCATCTATTTTGAAAAGAGGTCATTTAAGTCATCTAACGTCGTCTTTTTCCGCAGTAGGACATACAAAAAATGTTCATTCTGTTAAAAATAGTTGGGAAAAAACTACCAAAATAACATTAAATTATTGTACAAATATCAGCTAATGAATAAATAGCGAATATGAATGAAATAGAAAAAATAGGAGTGATGTTTTAAATGCAACATAAAGCAGGGAAGAAGTAGAAAAGTTTTTTTGAAGGCTACTGAAAAATTGGATAACGGTTATCTAAAGTTATCATTTTTCACTTATCAATAAATTCTAGTAGACACCCTACTAAATTGCAGTGGGCCAACAACAAGTGAAGGAATTTATGAGTTTGAAAAAAGAAGAGGGAAAATTAATGGGACATAGTTGGCCTTTCAAAGATCCGACAGTTAGGGGAGCGATTAATGAGCATAAAATCTGGGTGTACAGTATACCACTTTGGTGAAACAATGAGATTTCGTGGGGTAGGATTTTGTATCAAATCATTACCTAGTAATAGGGTCGGCCTTCCAGCTGAAGTCTGGGCGGCTATTCTACTAACCAACTTCGAACAAAAAGTACGATCGCGCTTGGACGCTGTTAGGCGTAAGGGAACCAACCAGCAAAATCTGTTTTTTGAGAACACGTGATTCTCAGTTTAAGAACCATCTAGAAACTATATGACATAGCGCTTACTGACAAGTTTTGATCAAGGTAAGTACACATTTTTGAATCGGAAGCCCAATTTTGAAGAATTCTACTTTTTACACTCTTTCCAACGATACTAATAACTCATTTTGTTTACAATCATGTCAGTTGGTTCATGCCGCTCACAAAATGAACTCCTTTCATCAATTCCTTATGTTGATACCTCAAGTCACTTTTGCTGAGAGGCTGAGATCGTAAGCACGATGTAAAACCATCTTCCTATCTGTTTTTTTAACACACTATTACGTTCACTTTTACATTTAAAACCACAAGCACCACTGTTGAAAACAAACGCGATTCATTCTCGTGTATCTCGAACATCGATTAATAAGAAAAAGAACCAATAAAAGGGCTGGAAACAGCAAATACTACACAGAATGTGGGGACTCCAAACATGAACCACTGACGTCACCAATGTCCCGTCGCTTAGAACTATTTTTTCCATTATATAAGGCTCGGCTCGGCCGATCCTAAAAATTAACATTGAGAGGAATACAAAAATCTCGGTTATCCTTGTTTATGCATCTACTTTTGGACCAGAAGACGAGGAAATTATTAAATTTCACTCCGTGCTACAGAAAGTAATAGAATTGGACAAGAGAATTACGTAATACAAGATGTACCAAAATCGTTGACCTGTTTTTAAACGCTTACCATATGGCAACACTGATGCATAGGCAATTTCTTTCCAGTGTTGTGGCGACTCAGCGCGCATTTCGAAAACAGTTTCAACTGAAAAGACACGATGATCTCATTCCCCCTCAAAAGGCAATCAAGCGGTGGACAGGGAATGTTCGACTCAAGGGCATCACCAGTAACGTTCAGAGAGGGGAGAACAAGCGCGGCAAGATTGCCTTTGGAGAGGGAACAAGATCGTGTCTTTTCAGTTTAAACTGTTTTCAAAATGCGCGCTGAGTTACCACAACACTGTTTTTAGGCTTGGCTACTATGTATTGCAATCACTATTTTCTTCTCTTCTTCTCAATTCAGAGCCACAGTTTAGTTCAGTAGCGCGTCATTTCAGATGTGTGGTTTTCGGCAATGTTCACTGATCGGAGTTACAACAGTTCAGTTCAGTGGTGCCTTATTTTCAGGAAAACAATTAGTTGAAAATAATAAAACTAATTATAAACAACAATTTCAATTTTATTAGGGTCGGTAATGAGACTCCTGCAGTCACTTGTTCCTTCCTTTTTTTCCACCTTCAGTAGTGCTCATTCATCTTGATCTTCATAACTGTGCAAGCGTCATTGTCAATGAGCCAACCGAGCCAAGCAAATGCAATAAAAATAAGTGATTATTTACGTTCTATAATTATTCTGGATTTTACTCTACAGAAGCAAGATAATTTAGTATCTATTTCCCCACGGAAGGTGAAGAAAGTAACTGGATGTAAAAGAGATAAGTGTGTTGTTTGTTAATGTATGAAATGGGTTGATGGGTTCTCAGTTAAATTAGTGTAGAATTCCTTTGAATCGAACCAAGTACACTTTCTGTGGTACTCTTATCAGTAAGTTTTCCAAGGAATAATGCGAAGTGAATTATAAAAGTATTAATGATGATATTGGTATTCTGTTTCAGGTTTCAAACAATAAAGCTTCCGCTTACATATACTTGATTCTGGATTCCTGCTACGCAAAAATTGATATGCTTAAATTGTGTAAAATTTGTATAACTGGATTTAGAAGATGTCAATGTGTTTGTTTGTTAATGCATGAAATGGGTTCTCAGTTTAATTAATGTAGAATTTTTTCGAATCGAACCTAGTACAACTTTCTGTGGATATCTTATCAGTAAATTTTCCAAGGAATAATGCGATGTGAATTATAAAAGTATTAATGGTAATTTTAGTATTCTGTTTCAGGTTTCCAGCAGTGAAGAGTCCACTAGGCTAATATAATAGCGTTAAATCTGTAATTTGTTGCCAATGATTACGAATCAGCTGATAATTGATTATTGACAATCATTCTGTTTCTCAATCCTCAATAGTATTTTCTATTTCTAGTTAACTGCGTGTTCATGAGGGACCAAGTTAAGTTGTACAGAGTATAAAAGGATGGATTGTATGTGTCAGTTGCGGAGATTATCTTGCGATCACTCTATATCAATGCTGAGTTACAAAGTTATGACCAACAGATGTACTTCGGATGTTCTCAAAACCGCATGCTCGTTAACAAGTTTTGATAGTATTAATGATAATTTTGATTGTGCTTGTTCGAATTGTACGCTTTATTTGAATTGAAATAAACTTCCTTCTGCATATCGTAGACAATTTCTGTTGTCTGTAGCATACAATTTCCTAATCCTAAGATGCCACCTGAATTAGTTGAATTAAGTAATATAGAAGAACGTTTTCTAACTCCACAAATTCATTCCATTCAAATTCGAGTCATTTGTAGATACTTCTTCCAGAGGAAGTGTTTGCTGCGCAATTGCAGTCTGTGCTCTGTAGCTTCGCAGTTTAAAGCCTTGAACTTACCATGTGTTATGTGATGTGTTGTTAAGTGTGCCAGTAGTGTCATCCTAATAATTACGTTTCATCTTTCAGCTCTTTGACATAATTTCCAACGAGTTATAAACTCGAAAGTGACAAACTTGAACGCACAGCCATATATAAAGAGACCTTGAAACATGACTACTGATAGGCCCTTTTTCCTGAACAGATAAACTAGTCTCTAATTTCCCAGTCTAGAGCCGATCATCTTCCAGCAGCTAGCTTCTTGTTTAGAATAATCGTTTCTACGTACACAGAAACCGCGATGTTCTTCAGACCACAGAGCCATGCTTACTAAATGGTATACATAGCCGAATATTTTCATGGGAGAAAAATTGCCTACGCATCAGTCTTGTCACATGGTAAGCGTTTAAAAACAGGTCAAGTATTTGGCACACCCTGTATTACTGAAACCGTTGAAGGAAGAAATCCCGCAAAAAATTCGAAAAAAGTTTTCCACAAAGAGAAATGAAAGCTATTCTACTTGCTAACCAAAAAACCTACAGGGGAGTGCCCCTGTATAACTTGCGCATCAACACGACCGAAACAGAATCCGGAAATAATATCGTTCGAAGAAAAGTTCTAAAATTGTCGAGAAAAACCACGCAGACAGCACCCTGCACGAGTTTTGGTGCCGCTGTCGTCATTTCGCCTTCTATTGGCGTCGTTGGTAGGTCGCATTGACCGCTAGGTGGATTCCTCGGACTCAGAATACGACGACAAATTCGGCGCAATGAGTCGATACGGATACGGGATATCTGGCACCATGGACATTAATTATACACAATGTATTCGCGGTTACCGCGTAGTTCGGAGATGACGACACCGCGCGCTCTAGCCATTCGACGAAAACGTCCTTTGGAAAAATTTAAGGCGAATGAATTTTTGAGTTCCTGGTTCGGTGTACATGGGTAGCATTCCATTGAAAACACTCGTAGAGTACGACCACCTGTTTAGTCATCAAACTAACACACGAATGCTAGGTGGATTATTTCGATCAGCCGGCTCGGTTTGCGAGTTGCTTTGGCGAGATTTAGATCTGAAGATAAGTTCAATTATTCAGCCAACTACGAAGTTTAATCTATTCCAAATTCTAGAAATGTGGTTGACGTAAAATGAAATTAATCTCCCCGGCCCTAGGAAGTTTGTATCTTGACATAAGCGAAGTTGCTACAGTCGGAGTTTTCGATGCCATCAATAAGTGAATACTTCGGGCGACTTGCACACCGTTTATTGTGAACAAGAGAAATGATGACACGAACACGTGAAATTTTGTTCACGGTTACTGATAAATATACTACACTGTGTTTCAATTTTGATCAAATACCTCTACACAGCGGGATTGAGAAACAGTACGCAGATCATCAACATCTGGGACCTTGAACCCAGAATCCGGAAACGCGATTTAGGTATTTGCGGAGGAAACAGAAGCGCTCGAATTCGGTGCACGCTGGCAATGAGGTTGCTGCGAAATTCGAGAATTTCAAAAGGGTGTTGAGCTATTTTCATTACTTTTCGAGTTCACCTCGATCAGAACTATTTCCGGAGACACTAACTCCGAAAACTTTCGAACAACCATGTCCGCATTCATAACCATATCAAGTAATCTGGTGCAAGAAAATAGCGAAGAACGAAAATTCAATTTCTAAAATTTGAAACTGTCGGGGAAATTTTAGAGAAAAACGTACACTTTCAGCAAAGGGTAATGGATAAGGTACTTATATAACTAAGCGGAAACTATAACCGTTATCTGTTACCCATCTTGAATATTGAAAGAGCAATTAAAAGTGAAATTGATTTGGCTAAAAATATGGCAACGGCCGAACTGCGCCAAATATAGGCTGAATTGCGCCTACTGTTCTCGGGAAGATAGGCTTTTACATGGTTTAGCAATTGTTAGTAGCACCGTTTTGTTGGCATTTATTTCTGATCCTACTTTCCGACATTGCTCAGCTAGCTCGTTTGCCATTTTTTCCAATTCCTTGCCGTTCTGAGAGATTAGCACCACATTGTCAGCAAATCTTAGATTACTGAGCCATTCCCCATTGATTTTTATGCCCTTCCTTTCCCATTTTAATTTTTGAAACACATCTTCTAATAAAGCAATGAGAGAGGGTCGCCCTGTTTAAGTGTTTAACTTCTCTTTCTATTTTGAATTTTATCCCCGATTTGTCCAGACGTACTAAATCAATAGAAAAAGCACTATCCTTCCAGCAGGACTGCAGTTCGTCTCACTGTGGTCAGTGTTGCATGTAGATGCAGCGCAAAAAAAACACGTTAAATTCCAATAATTCTCAGGTCTAAAACGTACAAAAGTACTACCTGAAGCGTTTCCGGCAGGACACAGTGTTGTACACTCTATCATTAGGGCTTCCCAAAGTGATGATAAATGTATATAATCAAAATTTTTCCGAAAATTACGAATAATAGGTACAATGGTTGATTCTATTCAATAACTGGTTCGTGGTAAAATAATTTCTACGAAATCCTGCCTGTTCAGCACCTTGGCATTGATCCGATTGTGGGTATATGCGGTTTTTGATTATTTTGGTAAACATTTTTCCTAAATTTGAGCTCAAACTTATTGGCTTGTAATTATGTATATCACGTTTATCTCCTTTTTAAATAGTAATATGATTTCAGAAAATCGCCCCTATCCTATGTATGAAGGTGCATGGTAGATGTGATTAGACGTGTCTCGTAGTGTGCTAGACGCTACAGAAATTTGCAGTCTTCAGTATAACGAACGTTTCTCGTTCTTGCGGTAAAATGAATCGTTCGCGGCGCAATTCGGCCTATACCTTTTCTGTTGCTAGGCGCAATTCAGCCTATACCTTTTTCGCTCTCCGGCGCAATTCGACCAATACTTTTTCGTTGTCGACGCAATTTGACCAGAGCCAAAAATATTACTCGAAATTTCATAAACCAAATGTTCGAGCTCATACTGCCCCTTCAGTATTGAGGATAGGCAATAAAGAGTTACGTAAGTTTCCGTTCGACTTTTAGTAAAATTACTGCACATTTTATGCTATTGAAAAAATATCTAAATTCAGATTCGATGCCACTGCCGTAAGAATTCGGTGACTTGCACAGCCCCTTTAATTTTACAAACTTCGTCTGTTCTCGACGTTTTTTCTTCCTCCCGAAATACATACTATAACATGTGTCTTCTTTCCCCACCTAGACTAAAAGATCCGTACATGACAGGGTTGTTTCTCCCATTTTGGATATTTCTGGGGTAGTTACGAAAACATTGCCAGAGTTATGAAGAGTCCGAAGAGCTGCAATGTTTGTTTAATGCAGTTTTCATCTCAGGCTACTTTATTATGCTGGTCATTAGTAGGGATTCCAAAAATATACTCTGAAAAGGTGTGAAATACGCGCTTATAATATGCTTTTATTCTCGTCAAATATGCTAAATTATTCCCTAAAAATCTTGAAATAGACCAAAATATTCCCCACTCAACTGATAATAATATGGGTATCATTTTGAAAGAGAAATCGAGAGATGTAAGATATACAAAAGAAAAAGGTCTTAGTAATCCGGAAATATTCCGCAAAAATTGTGGAAATTTACCAAATATCCTCGATTATGCTTCAAGAAAGTAGAAAATAAAAAATATGTCAAAACATGCTTTTACATCCAAAATATGCTCGATCAAGTGCGGCTCATTCTTCTTAAAATTGTGTGAATCACAAAAATAACATGGATATTCCCTATCTAGTTCAACAGAAAAAAATATGCAAAAGCATATTTTTGGAATCCCTAGTTATTAAGATATCCACTGCTCAGAGACAGTAAGATTCTATAATTCGATATACAACCACTAGACTATTTTTTACTACAAAGTTCAAGATGGAAAAATACTTTTCAGCACATTTGGAGGGAAAAGGTCTGACCTGCTGAAGGAAGTGAAAATTTCTCCACTACTTCATGAACATAGTAGGAAATTCATTGCCCCTAGACAGGATACTGTAATTCAATTTACAACAATTCGATTATATCCTTATATAAAATTCAAACTGAAGATATACTTTTCAAAATATTGTGAGGGAGAGGATCAGGCTACATTTTACATTAATTTTACATGTAAAATGCCAACCCTGCTTTTTCCATTTACCTCAGTCTGGGTTTATCAATGTACTCAGCCAGTTCTAGTTTTCAAAGAAACAACACTGCGTTTTATGCTTCAACAACTAGCATACGAGGCAGCAGCAGTGTTGAACGTTGAACGTTCTGCCGCGAATCGCCCCTTGAAAAATTTTGATAGGCATGAAGATGGAAGTTGGAAGCCAAAAAGTAGGAAGCTGGAAGTTTTTATATTTAAGTAAAAAGTCGGAAGTTGGATGCAGATTCAATGGAGGCATAATTGGAAGCCGGAAACGAAGCTAATTCATTCAGCTTTTCCATCCCTGATCCTAGCACATCAAGATCTTCGTTCATCCCGTATAGATCTGACAGGACAATTGGAAAATATGATGGGGGATTTTCAAGCCACATTCTGTAGACACTTTGTGCGGCGGAATGTGCCGGTTCCAAACGGTCCTCGGATAATAAGATGATCAGTCGACGGAAAAACCGCGAGTTCTTGGCGCCCTGTCCGCCATTCATCGAATGGAGGACGATGACGATTCAGGTCCATTGTAGCGGCTTACCAAATACGATATTGTAAATTACCGAAGTCGTGTCCGCGTTCTCTTTCTTTCTCGCATTTCACGTTTCCTTCTCTGGCACACACGAATATATCGTTATTATTTAATAAAAGTAATAACAAATCTTTTATAACGACCACGTTATTCATTTTCATTAGCCGGTCATTATCAGCGACGTCCACAAGTGAAATACGATATACCGGATAGAATCCCCCCACCCCCCGCACAGAGCTTATATTATGGCATCGGCGAGTGCACCTTGTACCTCCGAGTGAAATAATTGGACGATGGTGTCATACACGAGCCCCAGGTCACGATATCAATCTTCTACTCCGGGTCCAGGCGGCCAACAATAACGCCAAGAACTGGCCGGGTTATTCCGAAAACACTACTTGGTGTACACGACGCGTTGACATTGACAGTTTAATTCGCGCAGTTTTCGAATAGCGTAATATTTAACTAACAGCATGATTTGTAACGAATAACTACCAGCATTGCCCTGCCCTCAGGCAGCGGGGTGAACCCGGTGGCCACAGAGTTAAGCTGCAGTCACAATTATCGTGTAGTCGGATCCACTCAAGGGTAATTCTCCAAAACCTGAGCACATTTTGTTACCAGCAAATTCTGAATCTTAACTCTCGATTTTTCGGGGGAGGGGGTATTTTGGGTAACATAATAACATCCGCAACAAATTCCACCGATCCAATTCATCAGGCAAGACAATTAGCATATTTTAAATGGAAAACGCATATGGAGGTGTCCATCGTCGTGGAAGTTGCCATCTTGTCTCAATCCTCTGATATTTTGAAAGATTTTTGTTTCACGCTGTCTTTCCCCAATAAAGTGATATTATTATATAGAAACCTCATGGAGAGGGATTGATACAACGAAAATCAGGAAACTATTTTTACTATCTCGGTTTAGGGCCAAAAGAGGGCGAGGTTTCTAATAAAAAAAAGAAATATGGGCTAAAGTGCATAAAATTAGGGGGGTAAGCGAGAGAATCGCAGAACTAAAGCTGCTGCTTGGACAGGACACAAAACTGGCTGCCATTCAATGTTATGTAACCACCTCCGAGGCGTGTGAGGAGGATAAAGAGGCCTTCTACGTAAGACTTCAGGAAACGGTAGATAAGGAAAAGGAATTTTATACGATGATACTGGACGACTTCAACGCTCAAGTGGAAGCAAACTTCTTTGGTGAATCGAGCGTAGGGGCGCAAGACCTAGGTTCAAGAAACCACGAAGGTACTTCTAATGTTAATGGATTTTGCGGAATGCAACAAGTTGAAAATTATAAACTCACTCTTCAAAAAACGGAAATCGAGGCAATGGACCTGGATGGCCCCTAATGAAAGAACCCGATATGAGACTGACCGCTGTCTTTAATAATAGCACCGCTGTAAAGGACTATAGAGTGGTAGCAAGATTCGAGACACCCTCAGACCACAGGGTCTGGAGATGTTCCCTCCGAATCCCTTACAGGTCAAAGACAAAAGGACCTACGTGCAGATCAAAAAAGAGTGTGCAAAAGGTTGTAATATCGGAACACAGGTTGAGAGAGGCGCGTGAATTCATCGAGGACGAGCTGAAGTTACGGCGGTCTTGGAGCGCCCCAGTCCAAATCCCCGAGAGCTACACGACCGCTTTACTGAAATAGTACAGGCTACACTAAGAAAATTCGGAAAAGCAAAAATCGAGGAAAGTACTGACGACAAGCTATCAGTAGAAACAAAAAACCTTATTGATAAAAGAGAAGTCTTGCGTGGAGTGGAAAAGTTACCACCACTGCAGAAGATCGAAATGGCCGAACTGCAAAAAGCAGTGAGGAAAGGAATTAGATCTGACTGAAGGAAATTTGAGGCTAGAAAGGTGCAAGAAATCATGGAAAGTACGTGGTCATCAACCAAATTGAAACGTGAACTCTGCTATGGGAAACCAACAGCAGTAGGTGTTCAGAACAAAAAAAAAGGGTAGCGAGTGTCGTCCAGAGGAAATATCGTTTTAGAAGCTACAAAATTTTACGAAGAATTGTATAGTACCCTAGACAGTGCCCTGGAGGTAGGCGCAATGATAGGAGCCCCACACAGCACGAAGAAATATTCCCAGAAATACTAAAACACGAGGTCGAAGTTACCCTGAAAAGCCTCAAATAAGTAAGAAAAGCTCTCGGCCCCGATGGGTTTGAAAATAAAATGCTAAAAGACTTTGCTGAAGAAGTGGCGGAACCTTTGACTGTTCTATTCAACCGTATCATCGAGGAAGAAACGATCCCAGCCCAATGAATGTTGTCCGAAATCATACTCCTTCACAAGAAAGGGGATAAAAGTCAATTGAAGGACTATAGGCCGATCAGCCTCTCCTCCAATCTAAGCAAAATTTTCATGAAAATTCTAAAAAAACCGTATCTACCCTCAGCTGGATAACGTCCAGCCAGTCGAGCAGGCAGGTTTCCGAAAGGGCTATGCTACAACCGACCATATCCATACAATGAACCGGCTGGTCGAGAAAGCAAATGCATACCAGCTGATAGTGCATATGATATTCGTAGACTTCTGCAAAAGAATTCAACACTGTGGACTACAACTTTTTATGGACCACCCTAGAAGCTTAAAGAAAAAACGGAAAAATCGTAAGACTGTAGACTAAATTCTATCAGGACTCACAAGCCTACGTGAAGCTAGACAGGCCGGGGTCCACGCGTAAGCTCCACATGGGTGTGGAACGTCCGATCCTTTGTATCCTAATATTTTCAATTCACTTTTGGAGCAGATATTCTAGCAACTCAATTGGGGAAAAACAGGGATCAAAATTGATGGCAAAAACCTAAATCTTTCAAGATTCGCGGATGATATACTTCTGGTGAGTGGAAACAGGAGGGAAGCCCAAGAGATGCTCGACGAACTAATACAGTAAAGTGCAAAATCAGGACTCAAAATCGACGTAGACGAAACCAAGGTGTTGAGCAATAGGCCAGGCGACCATATTTTGGCGGGAGAGGTTATTCAGGAAAACAAGGAGGAATTTACTTACCTTGATCAAGTTATGCCTTTCAAAGAAAAAATTAGAAAGAATGTGGAAAAACGGGTTAATCAAGCTTGGATGGGGTATTGGGCTATAAGGTCGCTCGTTAAGGGCAACCTAAACACATGTTCGAAGGTAAAGATGCTCGAATCTTGCATTATCCCCATCCTGACATACGGGGCCTAGACATAGTCACTAACCGAAACTCTCACTAGACGGCTGGTGTCCACGCAAAAAAGTATGGAGAGAAGTATCATGGGTCTCAAAAAGATAGATAAGATCAGGGCCAAAGCCATTAGAAACGTAACCAAATGTAAGGGTGTGGTGTATACAAAATTAAAAAATTGAAAATGAAATATACGGGACACCTGGCCAGAATGGAGGAAGAGCGATGGTGCAAGAGGATCACGTCCTGGGTCTCATATGGGCACAAAAGGAGGAGAGGCAGACCGGCCACTAACTAGAGGGGCGAAATCATCAGAAGGGTGGGTATACCATGGTGTAGGGTAGCTCAAGATCGAAAGATTTGGCGCAAAATCGGGGAGGCCTATGCCTTCGACATGGGGGCTCGGTATGGGACCTGACTCAGCGACTCAGCGTTAAAGAGCACGTGTCAATTTATTGATTCAGAATAAAGGCTGTTTACAATTATCATTATTATACAGAAAGATCGGAAGTATGTTAAGAAGTTCAATTAGCTGTCAGTGACTTCACATTGCCCGAAGGGATGGCGTAAAGATCGGTTACGAGGGTTTTCAGTCCATAATCGTGGTCAATCTTTGACTAGTACAAAGATACGTGCCTAATACATACATTTTCCAAAACAAAAAATGGTACTGGTAGTACAGTTTTGATCCCTGAACACGATCCAGTATGGCCAGATCGTAGTCATTGACGCACGTGATAGCACAAGTTTCAAAAATCCCCTAGAAAGGAAAATTCTAGAAGCTATTTTGTCCGCAGTCCTGGATATCAGTGCTTTCACCATGGAAAATATGTCCATCGTCGTGAATAAAAGTCGTTCCCGTTCCTGATTTTGATGCTCCTGTTCTGTAAACTTGTTGAGTATTCTCTAATATATGTATAAATAAGTATTATACATCCGTGAATTTATCGAATTTAGCGAGACAGGCGCCTAGTCCGAACCGAAGCGAAGTCATACGACATCACATGAAACGAGAGTGTAGAGAACAGTTTTGTGAGTATGCCTGTTAATTCCTCATTGAACTTTTTTAGCACCTCATTTTCAATTCCATCGGGGCCTGCTGCTTTAGAGTTTTTACACTTACTTAATGTAAATTCGACTTCCCTCCTCATGATTTTAGGGGTTTCTTCATCAACTTCTGTTTGGTATGGGTCTCTTAGTGTGTTCCCCTTTTTTCTTCCCTTGTATAGGTTTTTATAGGATTCAGGTGCTTCTTCTATAATTCCTAATCTGTTTGTAATTTCTTTCCCTTGTACGTTTGCTATCGCTGTTAGTAAGTTTTTACCTCTATAGCACTCCTTTCTTGCTTTCTTAATAGCTCCATTTCCCCCTATTATGATGATCAAAGTTTTGGATGTCATTTCGTATGTGTTTTTTTGTTAACTAAAAGTCTCTAACAAGACCTAAACAGTCCATAAAAAGTTCCTGTGAAAGAGAAACAGTCTGAAAAAAAGTAAAGTAATCCCAGAAAGTTCTCCTAAAACTATGGCTTATTGGGTATCAAATTAAAGGTCTTGGAAAACTGAACCTAATTTTTATATTTTTATTCCTCCCAAATTATGTCCAACGTAACAATTTGGAATCAAAATACTTCATTGTAACAAATAATAAGGTTGTTACGATTTTTCCATTTTCTCCCCAGTGAAATGGGTTCGAAATTTTTTTTTCTTCAAAAAACTGAAAATCAAGTTTTTTTTTTCACAAATTGAAGACTGACAAAATAGTTTTGAAAATTTTTACCCGAAATAGTCCCACAAAAGTCTCTAAAAACATCAATTTTCGACGAAAATGTCATTTTTAAGGGAAAATAGTCCAAAAAAAAAGCCGTACCCAAGTCAACTCATTGGTTTCAGACTTTCCTGATTCGTCCGGAAAACCTCGAAAGATCGAATAAGCTAGACTAGAAGAAAAAAGGTTTTACCAAAAAATCCAGGCCCAGGCTATGATATGGACAGCGACTGATAGGAGCCATTAGTAGATACGGGGTATAAAGAAGTTTGGATTTCTCAATTTATCCTAATTAGTTGGGCTAGTACAAAACTAGGTCGAATACTGCAAATTTCAAACAGGGCGGTGGTGGTGTGGTGGGACGTATGGCCATGCACGCATGCTAAAGTGGCCCCTATGACACCGCACTCCCGGCCACAGGATCTACCTTTTCGAGTATCGCGTCAGTGACCGTAGATATTACTCTACAGAATATTTTTGAACTCGGAGCCAACGAAACCACCCTGGAGTACCCGAGAAAGAGGAAATTATGGACCCCTATTGGCCGGAACTCAAAAACAGTATCTTGCACGCTATTTTGCATCCTTGGCAAACCGCATCTCGAATTACAGCTCCCGAGTCACAAATTAGCGGATGCGATACACAGCAACAACGATCATAATCGAGTGTGCCGAACCGCAATATCGTCGAGCATACCGAAGAGCCCAGCCATCAACGAGCACTAGGTACCCATCTAATGATACAGCTTAGCCATAAATCTGGTTGCCATTACTCTGTATATAATAAAGCCGAATAATGAATAATTATTCGAGTTCCAATAAACGAATTAATGGGCACAGGAGAAGAAAAAAAATTGTGAATTTATAGTGGACAAGGTCATCCCGAATAATGTACCATTGTTCCAGCACGTGTTGAACGGAACGAAATTAGCTATTTTGGTATGCAGATGCTCGATGCGCGCACGGGGCTCATAAATAGGGCTTAATTACGGCAAGTATGTTTATTAATTGACGCCCGAACCGTAAATTTTGGTATACATGCATCCGCGAAAGCCGATCACGATCGTATCCATCGACGATCTAAATTTGGGGAACACGTCATGACACTGACCGGAGTAAAGGATCAAGGTTTCGAATCCTGAACTGAAGCACGATTTCCAAAATCGGCTCCGGATATTCTTAGATCGATTAACTCGTGTACATCCGCGATCTTCGCACACTCTAGATCGAACACACAACGCAAGGGCGTGACAACGAGGTGCGATTCTCACATACGTGTCCATTTCAACGACCCCACAGCCGAGAAAATTGGGCAAATTCTCTCATACATTCTTTTCAACTAACTTAACAAGGCGACGGCTCCGATCAGACAAACGATTTTTTGTTATACTAATAATGAGTCTTATAGTTGAATTAGAGGGGGTCTGGTCGGCCGAGTGGATAGCGCGTAGGTCTCGGAGTCCGGAGGTCCCGGGTTCGAGCCCACGTAGCAACTCGCCAGATTTCGGCCAAGGCCGGTTTTTCGGCCAGGAGGGAAAAGGGTCAAGACAGCCCTAACAGCCTCCCCGGCGTCTCTGAGGTAATGCTCGAGAGGGCGGATTCCAGGGCTCGAGTTGAGAGCAAATTTCAAAAAAAGTGATTGTATGTAATCGATAGTTGAATTAGAACATGAAACAAGAAGACTTTTTTTTAACCAAACTGTTGCGACTTGATCTATAAACAACATACTCGAAGTCTCTCAAAATTCAAGGGACGCTTCACCCGCAGGAGGCTACTCCTCAAAATTCAAAGTTGAACTTTTGACGATAAATTGATAAATATGATTTTATTGAAAAATGTTTCAGACAAAGTGTTCCTGACTCGATTTCCCACTGAAAAGGTTCTTTGCAGTTTTTTCGTAACTGTCCCCAAAATGCTCTAAATAGGAGGGATCTAACACAGGTCTTAATGGGCAGAAGAGAGAGGGGGCAGTTTTCCGACATTTTTTAAATTTCATCAACTTTAGCGAACAGAAGGGATTCAAATCAGTTCGGGCATACTCAACGTTTCTAAGAATTCCAGCGGAACTTCACATCCAGGGTTTGAAACAACTCCTCAAAATTGTATTTTTGACGATAAACAGACAAAAAATATGAATTTTATTAAAAATCGTTTCGGACAAAAAATGTTTTCCACTCGATTCCCCTCCGGAAAGGTTCGTTGTAGTTTTTTCGTAGCTGCCCCAAAAATGCCCTAAATAGGTCGGTTAAGCTTTATACTTTGTCATGCATTAACGCAGGTCTTACGGAGGGGGGGGGGAGGCAGTTTTCTGAAATTTTTTCAATTTCATAAACTTTGGTGTACAGAAGGGATTCAGATCACTTCGGACATACTCAAAGTCGCTAGGAATTCCGGAGGAATTTCGCCCCCAGCGGATAAAATAGCTCATCAAAACTGAATTTTTGACAATAAACTGACAAATATGAATTTCATTGAAAAATGTTTCGGACAGAAAATATTCTTGACTCGATTTCCCATTGAATAGATTCTTTGCAGTTTTTTCGCAATTGTCCCCAAAATGCTCCAAGTAAAAGGGCTGAAAATGAAAGTTTACTTTACCATGTATTAACACGGAGCTTTTTGGGAGAGGGTGGAGTGAGAACGCGAGTCTTATTGGCGGCGGGAAAGGGGAGGGGCGCAGTTTTCCGACATTTTTTCAATTTCATCAATTTTGGCGAACAGAAGGGATTCAAATCACTTCAGACATACTTCAAGTCCCTCAGAATTCCGGAAGAACTCTCTCCCCCCTAGCGGATAAAACAGCTCCTCAAAATTGAATTTTGACTATAAATTGACAAAAAATATGAATTTTATTGAAAAACGTTTCGGACAAAGAAATGTTTCCCACTCGAGTTTTCTCTGAAAAGGTTTGTTCTAGTTTTTTCGTAACTGTCCTAAAAATGCTCTAAATAGAAGGGCTGAAGATGAAGGCCTACTTTGTCGTGTATTAACACCGGGCTTTTTTGGAGAGGTAGGGTGAGAACGCCACTTTTTCGATTTTGTCGACTTCAATAAACAGAAGGGATCAAAGAATAAAACGCGGGGCATATGGCACGAGAGGCGAACTTCTCAAACCACTTAACAGCTCAAATAAGTAGAACTTAGCAGCGACAGTCTAGACACCATACGATGGCGTAACGAAAACAGGACAATCCCCAACCAAGTGGATAGATGAAATCAGAAAAACAACTGGTCCACAATGGACAGGAAAAGCTGGATGAAGGTGATGGAGGCGCATGCCCTGTTGTGGGCGGATTCGGCGTAGGTTTATCCAACTAATCCGGAGCTGTAAATAAAATTCATAAATAAATGTGAGGCGCTCTGTGAAAAAGCACAGTATGTCGGAAAAGTGAATTCTGCCCTACAGCACAAAATGTGTTTTCAAGTCGGAAATTTCATTTTTCGGATTTCAACGGAAACAGCTTCTAAGCACACCTGACCACAACGTACAGTGAAATATAGTCGTCTAGGACGTGATACTTCAAGCTTACAAATAAATTACGAGCTACAAGCTGGGGATCGGGAAAGGTACCATAAGTCGCATCATATTGTGACGACAGGATTTAAACATCTCGTCTCACTGCTACACATCAATACAGGCTTATATTGGTGGGGGCGAAGAATTTTGGTCGTTTTCCAGTTTCACTGAGCTTGAGGGAGAAAAAGTACTGATCAGTATCGGACCCTCTTCTGTACCTTAGTACCAAACTGTCCCCAGGAAATCTTTTTCTTCTTTCCCTTTAATCCTGAGATATTACATATTTCGAGTTGCGTTTTCAAAAACTAAAATTGAGTTTGTATAAAAATGTACGTATATGAATGCATTTTATCAGAGTTAAAAAATCTCAACTCATTTTCAAACAGTTTGACGAACTCCTAACATAATCTTAACCGAAGTTTGATGGGTTTTATTGATTCTTAACCGTTTTGCGGAGTATTTATACGCCAATAAGTATCCACACCTGCATAGTACAGAGTTCATAGACCGTATCTAGAACATCTCTCTTCCTCTTCCACAAGTATTACGACTCCGAAATGAACCTTGCAAGATCAAACCCATTAATTCCAGACAGGTACCATCATGAATTATATATAACGGAGTTGCGAATACAATGGCCGCTAGCTTATAAGCAAGACTTTAGGTTCACTCTAATGACAACTCTGTATCAACTAAACTATACACCGCCAGTTGACTCAAAAATTTCCTCTCATGTTTCAACATGTCTTCGTTGTCTGAAGATGGCGGTAACTATTCGTAAACTATGTGATTACCCAAATTTACGAATGAGGCCTGAGGAGGGTTATGTGCCATTTGAAATTCATTCAGTTCAGTTCACAAGGTGTCAACAGAAGTTAACAGCCCGACATGGGAAACAACTGGGTGACTTCGTAGACATTTTCCAGTTTTAAACTTTCATGAAAAATTCGCAGTTTTTACTTTCTTTGTGAAAATATGCGAGACTTTCTACCAAAAAGGGGAACTTTTTTTTAAAAATGGTATTGGGTGGACTGGTGAACAACCCAAACGATTACATCCAGAACGGTGCTAAATCAATAAGCCACAAGGTGTCATCCGATCAATCCGGGTTAAGCAATCAAATAAGAATCAAGCATTTCACAGAGGGATCGAGTAGTCAGTTGAGAAAAGGTAAATATTTCCATGTCCGTTCAAGTACTCAGAAGGAACCTTGCTATTTCGCTCAAAATTTGAAAAGTTTCAATGCTTACAGATGGATGCTAGCAGTAAAAATCACTTCTTAAAAATTTAGCAACTCATTAGTATCTGAAAGGATACTTTTTCGATTGCCAAATCCTTTCTATACCAAGAGCGGCAAAACCACAAAAATTTAGATTGAAATCACACATGGGTAATGATAATTTGATTTAAATCACAAATCATTCCTTTGTGTTTTTGGGATCCAGGATCATATTCTTGGCAGTGAAAACCGTGAAAATAATCCCAAATTGAGTTTTGGAAATCATATTTTTAATGATTTTTACAAACAGCTGAAAAAGGATCAGAAGATACTTGTTGACAGACTATTGAGAATACAATCTGAATCACAGATCATTGGTCATGCAAGGATTTTGATCCGTGACTTGATTGTTCGATTTCAATTTTATCCACTATTGGAATCAAATAATCACCCTTCTCAACGAGTCTATCCATTCACAAAGTTCTTCAAAAAACTGATATCCACAAGAAATAACGTTCCACAGATCAGGCAATACTGACTGGCAATAAAATCGAAGGGAGTATCTCAATCATGGTGTTCAGTGGGCACATAAGTCAGATAATTAAAAAGAAATCGGTAAAAAATCGACCGGCGCTAAATTCGCTAATTGAAGGAGGCTATAATGAGTAATAAAAGGCACAAGCTGCGAGAGCTCATAATTACAGCGCCAAACTATTTTTGGAAACAAAAAATTGTAGTTTTAGACTTCGAAAAAACTAAATCACGAGCGTGCCCCGTGGGTACATAAACACATGCTGCAATTGAGAAGACTTTTTTCTTTTTTTGGGTTGTATCACTTATAAAAATAACCAAAATTAACTACCATTTTTTCAGGCGGAACATTTTCATTTGGCGTAGCCGTTGGCAATTTTTGAATTATACAAGTCTAAGGCGAATAATACACACAACCGATAGGAATCTCGGGTGCGCGGTTTATTACTAGTTCACTCTATTTACAGTGACCAAGGTCGAAGTTCGTTTATATAGGAAGCAGACGTAAGAATTTTCGAAAGACGATAATAGGTCGGCAAAAATTACGTAAAAATTCGAAAAATCGTGAACAAACAAATGTATGTACTAAAATATTCGCATCTACGAGGAGTACCAATAAATTATTAAAATAAGTTGATAACATTTCCCTAGCGTGCTACATACTCACGCAAGGACGCGAGTCTGTAAATTAGTTTCGGCGAGTCTCGAGTGAGAGGAAATGAGAATTAATCAAGAGAATTTTCTGGCTGTTTCGAGAAGACGAGGAACGAAATGATATTGGTGGGTACGCACTCAAAGTACCGATTGTGAGTCACCTATTTTCCAAAACTAGTACTAGCTAAGCAAGTGTACAATCTGTAATTTGGGTGATCGTCACCAAACGTATACCAGGATATAAGGGCCCACTAGGTCGATATTGAGTCAAGACCGGATCGTTATACAAAAATTAAATTTCCAATAGAATTAGACCTGTGACCTACGAAAGAAGTAAAAGGAAAGTTGTCTCCGTCAGATACTATGAAAATAAAAGAAAATCGATAATTTTAACTAAAATAACTAAAATCTCTATATCCCGAAAATTATAAGCTACCAAGTAGGCCCTTATACTATCCTGATACATAAATGTTCATTTTTTGTCCCTACCAGAATATTACATAAACGACGAATTCAAGAAAACGTTTTTTGTATAAATTACGAGAAAGGCAAATTGCTCCCATGTACATTTAATGAATTTTAATCACATTACGACGTTTCGATAATAACTGTCATCTGCAGATACTAAGTCTGTACGTGTACCTGAAGATGACAGTTATTATCGAAACGTCGTAATATGATTAAAATTCATTAAATGTACATTGGAGCAGTTTACCTTTCTCGTAATTTGTTCAAAATCATTCTCCTCTGTTTTTTGTATATTTACAGCGTATACAGGGTGGGTCACTAACAGCTTTTTCCGAAATTTTTTGGTCTCATAGTCTAAATGTGTACTTGTCGGTGCGAAAGCACATCAGCAACAACTTTTTAGAAATCAAAAATTTTGACGGCTTACTTAGTGGGGGTGAAATTCAACAAGGAACTTCCCATAAAGAAACTTGCAGCACTTTTGGTTTAAAACAATTTGAAGCACAGTTTTGTAAAGAACAATTGTACTCTTTACTACAAAGAAGAGAAAACTAGTCACAAGAGGTAGAAGAAAATTTTCAAAAAGTCATTGCTGTATATTTCATTTTGGGATAAAAGTAAACTTCCTTCATTACAGCCCACGACAATGAGATAAAATATAAATCCGTTTATATAGTTTCCAGGCACGTTAAATTCATTGTTCGGGTCATTTTGGTCTTAGCCCTTAAACCTAAAGGCTCCATCGTTGATCGGCATCCAGAAATTAGAGGTGGTTACTTCAAAAATATCGAAAGTAGGGAGTTTCGAGTCACTGAATTTATTTCTGAAGATTTTCCTCAGTTATCTTTATCCAGATTGTTTTGAACCAGTTCCCCTATTTTCAGGTTCTACAAAAAGATCATTACTAAGCAACGACCCCTTCGATGCATATCGCATTCCAAATACATAGTTAAAAATGGGGACTTTCAAGTAGTTGAATTCAACCTCATCTAAGGGCTCTACCGGGTGCCAATATCGAGTAAGAATATTTCAACGCACAGTATTGCACATAGTCAACACCGCGGTTTTTTGGATCATTAGATTCGAATCTGAGGTTATATCCCTTTATTCTTAGGTTTCGAGGGGGTTAATGTTAATTAGTAGCCATTTCAACTCATTGTATCTTTCATCTAGTTGAAAATGGGGCTGAACATGTATTAATTGATGTTACATATTCTGGCATACAACTTATCAAAATTAGGGAAGACTCAAACTCTATTCTTGTTACATTGTACACCAGCACAACTAACATTGATTACTGAACATGTAAGCCCTCCATGGATCAATCTGGATGAGGGTTACTCAGAAAACAACATCATGGCTTAGAAAACCTTATTGCCCATATATCTGAAACTGTTAACCCTAATTTTCAGGGTCCACTCTCTCAGTGGGACTGTGGGGGTGGAAGTTAAGGTGAAAATAACTTCAGAAATGGGTTCAATGTACCTAAGAACCAAGTTAATAGATCTTTATTTCTAATTTTATATTCGCCGACTTTAATGAAGAAAGTCGAAAAATGAAGCAAAGGTCAATGACTTTCAGAAAATTTGTTTACCATTAACTGGTTTCATTACAATAAAGAAAACGATCATCTAGGTCGACCATTTTCCCCCCAACAAAGCTGTGCTTCTAAGATTTTTTGAAATGTAAGTGTGAATTTTCTTCTAGGAAATCCGACACAAACTTCACCACCGTTGAGAAACCCCTCAACATTTTTCGGTTTCTAAAAACTGCTGGCTGATGTGTTTTGACGCCGATTAGAACACATTAATTTAGACCATAAGATCAAAACCTGTAGAAAAAGCTGTTTAGTGACGCATATCAAGTGTATAACCCATTCTACCTTTTACACTTATTGAACACATAACGTGCCCTTTCCCCGATTGTGGAATATCAAGTAACTGTACTTGGCTGTCTCAGTCGTGTTTTTGGGAATAAATTTTTTTTTTTCATTTCTCACTTCATATTGCAGTCACATTGGTCGAGGAATATTGTCATAGAGGATTGTAGGAACAAGTTGACAACATTAATGGCAAGTTTTCTCATTCAATACTCAGATCAGCCGAATTGGAAAATCAGTCTCTGATTTTTCGGTCCTTCGGCATGATCAGTTTCCGACCAATCAAAATACAGATTCACAGCTAATTCTCGGAACCCATGAAAAGTCAATATCAGATGGGGTTTCAGTTCAATTAGGTCTTGTTTATGAATCTAGCGTTTAAATTTAAGGAATTTGGATGAAAATAATCATTCAACTTTCAATAAGGTTCTTCGCCGTGGCGTTGTATTTCTCCAATTTCAATACCACGACAAGCTCAATATGAATGAATTCCTGTTATCTGTAATACGAGTATGTCTCACCGTATTCTAGTATTCAGGACCGATTCAGAACACATTAACGACTACAGCTCCCAATTATGTAAAATTCGTCACATATCTCTTGTTTTATTCATTATCGTGCCAACTGATATGCCTTTTACACGATGAGAAAATTGGTGGTCTGCTGTCATGCCAACCAAAACAATATATTCTGTTAGACGCATATATACATGAGTTCAGAATAAAAATTATTTCGAACCACAAAAAAGTGCAAAAAAAGAGCAAAAAATCAATATTCGGTGATACGAGTAATTATCCATTTATAAACCTTCATTATCGTACTGAATACAGAATGCAGAGAGCTCGAGATATCTCTAGTCTCCCGGATACTGAAATCCGGCTCGGTCTTTCAATGGGGAAAAGGGGTGGCAGCCTTCCTTTCTCCGTATTTTCATATTTAACTACTTGTCAATCTGGCGAGATACCTAACTGGCCGTCTTTCTGTCTGTAAGCTGGTCGGTCTGTCTCTTGGTTCAGATGATCACCGCCTATTTCAATGCCCGTGTTTAGGAAAGCGAAAACATGACTTTTTTAATACTCTGAACTAGCAGACAGTAGCTCCGGCTGTATTTATTTTGCTAGTTATAGTACAACACAGAAAATCTCTCATCAGTTCATGGGTGAACGAGGGGAATATCAGATGATGGGAAGGGGGTGAGAAGGAGGAAGAGAAAAAGCAAGGATCCACGAGAAGCAAAGTAATATAACAATCTACACTGCACACATTTCAGTAAATGAGTAGGAAAAAACTCTTCACTTCTATTTTGGAACCTGGTTTAGAAAGTAAAAGCTTCCAGGGAGGGGGAGAAGCAGATCGTCGGGAATGGGGCAGAAATTCCCACGTTTGCCACGTTCAACGCTATAGGTTTACCTACTGCGCCACCTTCTCTTCTCGAATGTATATTTTTGTATAAATCGTCCTGGCTGGCTAGTTTCTGCGTAACACGATACGAGCGTTTCACAAACGTCTTTTGTCTCTTGCATACCTGCATTTCCCGCACGTGATCTTTTCAGAAACTACGTTCTTCTTCTTATTCGCAAGATTCACTCTCCTTTTTTTCTTCCTAGATCGGCTAGGTAGGACATCTGTTTAGTTGAGTTCAGTCAGTCACAGTCATAGTTCCAGTTTAGTTTAGTTACAGTTTGAATGTTTTAGTACTCGCATTAAGATTTACTTCTGCTATTCGGTCAATTAATACACGGGCTTGTTCTACAAACTCTCTCGTTTTTTAAAATTTCGAATGCCCTTGCTGCGGTCCGGGCTTAACGCTCCTCATACAAATCCCGAGAACCCGCAACTATTTAGAGTCTACTTAATCATTGTTCACAACCCTTCGAAAGTTTGTATTAAAGCCCTAATGAATCTTAGCCTCTGAACAGATTGAGATCGAAAATATGTTCCTTCGCAGGCACTATTTAGCCACGCAAAACATTCATCGGCCATTA
Source organism: Acanthococcus lagerstroemiae (assembly GCA_031841125.1). Taxonomy (NCBI): domain Eukaryota; kingdom Metazoa; phylum Arthropoda; class Insecta; order Hemiptera; family Eriococcidae; genus Acanthococcus; species Acanthococcus lagerstroemiae. The sequence goes on along the minus strand of CM063113.1, from coordinate 26,529,346 downwards.
TTTTACTTGCATATACTTTGTTTTTCATACTCTCTTACAGGTTGACCACTTCTGCTTTCGGAAATTTTTGGGTAGACAACCGGGAACTGATGCTTCTGTACCAAATGAAGAATATTCTAAACTAATGAATTTCTTTCAGATGTGGGCCATATGGAGGTTACATGGTAGCCACACCTCTTCCCCAACATGAAGCAGTCAAGAGATGAGTTGTTCTCGTGGCTAAACAGCGCAGGTATACCAACCGATCAAGCAGCTTGTATTTCTTATACCCACATTACGAGCTACGGGGCTTTTCAAATGGGCTTCATTTTTAAGATCCTCGATAACAGCAGGTTCTTAGAGAGCGTAAATCTGCTCTCCGTAACTCTACTTTTCTAACAGATCAAAAACGCACTAATCTTTGACAATTCAGCGTGTACTCGTGACACTAACGGACAGACCGTCGGTCACTATTAATTCTCATCCAGAGAATTTATGTAAATCAGGCTGCGGGAGTGTTCGCCAGAAATGCAACAGCCGTTGAATTTCGCAACGCCAACTGTACCTCTCGAGAAGCTGGCCAGCCATTGAAATTCTTACGTGCCACAATCCGAACACATCGCCCGATTTTCTATATTCGATTTACGAGGATATTAATACGCGAATTTCCATACACACACCATGCATACATCTATGGCGTTTCGATAGGAAAATTAACTGCCCGACTCGCCTGTCCATACGCTGTAGCTATTTTGGAGAAATTAATCGACGTGCGAAGCGGCGCATTCCAAATTTTCAGTCGTGAATTTTTCCGAGAACCGAATGGAAATGCGGCGTCGAAGGCAGAAAAAAGTTGGAAACAAGTCAGCCGAAATTCGCGTTATTTTTCGCCAATTACGTCTACGTGCGTCCGAGAGAAAAAACGTTTCAATGTCAACAAAAACATCGAGATAAAATCAGTTTTTATAAAAAAGACGCGGCTGGCTCGGTGGCTTCACCAATAAATCTACATCTATAAAATGAGTACTTCGAGAGACGAAAGCGACTAACAGCAACGACCAGCTGAAAATACCACAGATTCCTGAACAACATAATATACAAATAAAACACGATGTAATAATTAACCGGCAATTTCAATTCCCTCTCAAGTACCTAGGCAGAGTGATGATGTACATGCCCACAAATTTCTTTCCGGGAAAAAATCTATTTTGTAATCTATTGGGAGGGAATCTATTTTTAGCTGGTTTTTCAAACAACAGCCATTGGTTTTGTCACAAGTACAGGGGGCGGGGGCGGGCTGAACTTTTTCGACGTTCCATGACGAGAGAAAGCCAATGGCACCAAATTTGAATTTTCGTATTTTCTGATATGTATATATAATCAGGCACTATTCATACATGGCACACGGTAACTCAAATATATACGAGAAAAGTACTACTAATATTAAATAGTATGATTCCACAATATGAGACGATGGGTCCACATATGAATCGAGGTCGCTATGCTCAATGCTGTAGTTCATTTTTTGATTTAACTACACCAAAGTATCACCAAATAGGGGATCCACCGATGGCGATCAAATAATGGTCAACTCGTAAAATGGTATTTGAACTGTCTCGTTCGGTGAGATTTTGGGAAGAGCGGGGAGGGGGGAAGAAGTGTATAATCCTGAAATGAGCCCCTAAATCGAGTTTGGTAACATTGAAAAACTATAAATCGAATATAATCGCAAAAAACCACGCTATGTCATATGGTTTCTACAAGGGTCTTGAACTTCGAATCACGTGCTCTCAAAAAACAGATCTCTCTCTCACTCTTTCTTTCTTTTTCAAATGGACAGTTAGCCTCTTCCGCGGACGAACACCATTATTTGGTCTCTCCCTATTTTGGTGGCACACCAGGATATGAGATTTATAAATACTTTCGAACTAACAAAATCTTAAAAAACCGGATAACTGATTCATATCCCAAGTTCTATTTTTCAAACCTTCATTCCTTCTTTTAGGACGACACCATGAGACCATCATCCGAGATTATAAAGTAATTCCATTTCAAATTGAATCACCGGCAAATGGCCGGTTGTTAACTTGCAGTAAATTTTGTAAACATATCTAATGGCCCAGAAAAACACTCTTTCACTAAGAAAGTCAAAAACTCCACGTATTTATCCAAGAAGAATGGGAGGGGGCTTGTAATACGGCTTCTTCAAATCCGCCCGACCTGAAATTTTGCAGGATTTTCACTTTATTTCATTTGAACCGATGTAGGAGGAGAATCCAAGGAAATCTGAGAAAAAAAAATCCACCAAGAGTAAATAACGGTTTCATTATTTTTTCGTCGAAAACGGAAAGCCGCAATTTTTTTGAATAAAAGGAAGATCATCATTCCTTTTTTTTTTTTCAGAATGAAAAGTTTCCTTTCTTTTCTTTGAATACGAAAAAATTACGTTTTTCTTATGAAAAGAAATCATATTCTATGAATTTTGTTCATTCAGAAGAGAATGGGAGGGAGAGGGTTAAAAACAGTCAAAAACGGCCCAAGTTCTGGTACAAAATACTGATTTTTGGGACCTTAAGACAGGGTGTCAAGTGGCCTGAAAAGTCATGATATTTTCACCAAAACTCGAAAATCATGATATTATTTCATTATGTCATAATTTGCAATATTTCCATTGCAAAAAAAAAAAATTAATTTCATTCATTGAATGAGAAAAAAATTCTGAATGAATATTTATTATGAAAGTTTAGCGCGCTTTGTATTTAGACCCTGGTGAGGCGCGAAGCGCCGAGTTGCTTCTTCCCTCCACATAATTTTTATATCCTCCATTATAGTCATGAAAAGTCATTATATTTTGTTTCCCAAATCCAGCAGACACCCTGTGAGACGTTCTAGCCATTCTTTAGGGAAGGGGAAATTTTTCACCTCAAAACTAGACCTTAGCACTTGAAAGATTTCAGTTTCCTTCTGGACCCTACTTGACTTTTTGCAATAATAAGAAAAAGAATGGCGGAATTTGGAAAATACATTCTCATGTAATGTGGATAACTCGATTTTCTACGGTCAAGTGAATTCTGTCCATTCTAATTCTGAAATTTGAATTTAGAGCGCCAAATTGAAATACGATCACAAAGCTGACAGAGTCAATATGAAATTAGCGACTCACAAAACCTTCTTCCGATAATACGTTCAATTTTTCGACGAAGTCGAATAGGACACTTTATGAAAAAATTCGGTCGAATTTGGGACATTAATCGAGGTTGAATCGAAAATCTGATTGTATTTCTTTCCACGAAAGAAACAAAAAAGAGTGCATATAAAAGTTCTTATTTAGTTTTCAATATAATCCCCTCCTCATTCTATACAAATTTTACCGTGCTCGTACAGTCGCTGGAACGATCTGAAGAACCCTTCTTCTGGAATGGCTTTCAGAGCCTTGGTCACATTCCTCTGAATCGCCTCAACATCTTTGAAATGCTCTCCTTTCATCGCCATTTGTAATTTAGGAAATGAAAAAAAAGTCTAAACGCACCAGAATGTGGTGAGTAGGGCAGATGGTGAATCGTGGTGACTGACTTTTGAGCCAAAAATTGAGTGACGAATGTCGTGTCGAGGAATGGACTGGAGAATTGTCTTGTGTCTCTCATCATCGATGCGGTACAATTCCGGTCTCACGCGCCGAATCTATTTCAAAAGCCGTTCCATGACATCATTGTAGGATGCTGCGTTTACTTTTTTGGCCTGAGGGCACAAATTCACTGCGGGTAATCCCGCGCGAATCGAAGAAAGAAAGTAGAAAGGCGCTCCTCTCACAGGTCATTTTCCAGCGAGCGCATACCCCTGGAAAACCTTGCCTCGGCTTTAACAGTCATCCCCATACGCGGTCTCCAACAATTCAAATGTTTCCGAACAACTTTTTCCACCTTTGAAACGAAATTTTTGTGCGCACGCCAACTCCACTGTGACGCAGTAACGAAAACACGTCACTTCAAAGGAACACAATCAGTCCTTACATGAAGTTACAGCACTGACATGTCAATTTTGGGTAGCTAAGGGGTTGTGTTGCATAGTTCCGGCGTCGGCCAGCAGATAACGCCAGTTGTACATTTTATACAGAATTAGTCCCGAAACTTTTTAAACACACTGTGTCTGTTCGATTTTCTAGGGTGGGTCGGTTAGGAAAAACGAAGATGTTTTCTCCTACTTTGTGGAAAGGATTTTCCACCATCTCACACTGGAAACGGAAGAGGTGTTTCTTCTGTCTTTCTAAAACACCCTGCGAATTGGCTCTTTGGAGAAGGGAAAAGTCGCATTCTGATCCAATTAATTAAGGGTCAGATTAGAGTATCTAATTGAATCTTCGAACTCAGCGACCCACAATACCCCTATCCATTTTTGGAGAGAAAGGAAATTTTTCAGCTCAAAATGAATTAAACCTTAGTCAGAGTGTAGGCCAAATACAAATTTGTGAAATTCATGACCTTTTCATGGGTTCACACAGTCAGGGACGCACCGAAGAGTTTTTCCTGAAGGGAGGGGGGGGGGGGTAAAAATTGTGGAAGTCGCAACTGACTCAACTCAGAATTCCCAAGTATCAAAGCAAAAAAAAGTTGGATTTTTCCAATTGACTTAACTCAAAATTTCCAGAAATCAAAACAAAAGAAGAAAAACCTTTTGACTTGTTAGGTTTCCCCAACTTCTCAGCTCAATTCCCAAGTATCAAAGTAAAAAAAAAAAAAGAAAAACTTTTAACTTGTTGGATTTTTTCAACTCGCCCGACTTAAATGGTAAATTTTTCCAACTGCTGCGGGAAAAATTCCTACAGGGGTAGTAAGTTGCTCCCCTGTCCCCTATCGGTACGTCCCTGCTCACAGTACTTATGTTGGGGGTCCAAAATCGTAAAATTAAAAATTAATTTTGATGTTTCAATGATACTGGTTCAATTTCTTCCTTTGCTAATCTTTTGAAGTTCACAGGAAGATGACAAAATAATAAATTGAATAATGAATACAAGAAAATTTGCATAAAAAATTCGTCCACAAAATCGCACGTACAGCAGGCCGGTTCGCGTCACCACCGTACCTACCATGGTCAAGTACATGTTGTCATTTGCCATGAATGATTCTTCGAAGTTAAATAATTAACAGTTAGACGGGCTGTGCTGATGCCTACGCTTTATTTTTTTTTTAATTTTTTCCTCAGAAGAATTTGGAAAAAATTGATGATTTTATGGAAAAAGCAGAAATCAAATACACAATTGAGTTGTGACTTTTTCATGACTTTCACGACTGGTAGACACCCTACTTAGTCCTTCAAAATGACCTCTGTATCCCATCTCGATCAGGCTCTCAATTTATACAACAAAAAATGGGGGGGGGGGGGGGTCCCGCCACATCTATGCAGTGGAGTAACGGCATTCGCTCGCAAGTTGCGAAAGTTGAACGTAAATACATGCTACACTGTATTCGAAGAATGAGTCTGAATTTCACCGGTTCAAGGTTTCCCTATATTTTGTCACCGCGTATCGACCACAGAGCGAGTGCACGACACACGATCGAACGTAGGAGGTATTTGCATTAGGTATACTTATAATTTTCATTGCCAAGGAAAAATCGTGTATGCGCGTCCTCTCCGGCACAAAAAAAAACAACTATTTTTAATCTCTGCCAACATTACATATACTAACCGACGACACAGTGCGCTTCTTAATTAGTCTGAAAGCGAAAATTCAAAACTGGTTATTCGATTAAGAATACCGGAACTTCGGTTTTTGGCGGTTAATTTAGCCAGTACCTACGCAGGACGAGTAAACGTGTAGAGATGATCAAACATTTTCGGAAATCTGAATCACTGCATCGGCATTACAGAAAATTCGTATACTTGAAATTGCTTTAGATGCACGTCCCCGACTGGCTTCCTTTCATCTCAGCTCCAGCAACCACACACCGATAGCGCGATGTCTGAGCAGTTCCTTCATCTCATCTCCAGCAACCGCACACCGATAGTTCGATGTCCGGGATACTGACTGGAGGCGAACACGACGGCGTTCACCCACACCACCAATTATAGGTGCGAGGCTAACAAAGTAGACAGTTGGACGTGTACAAAATTGCCTGTATGAGAAAATTTCTGCCAAACTACTTCGCAACCACTTTTTGCAGCTAGCATTTATGCATTCTACGTAGCATATTTCCTTCAATTCGTGCCCAGCCGGCGAGATGAACCCAATCGAACTATGTACGTGATTTGATTAATTGCTATTTTTTTCCACCTTACATCAGTATTTCTTCTTATTCTTATGTAGCCAGCAGCGTAAATCAACGCTGGAACGTAATTAGCCGTTAAACACCGGCCAGATATCTTCGTGAGAACAATCACATGGTTCGTTAAGCCCGAAAAGGGGGGAACACGAAGTTACAGCACGACCTTGAAATTGTCAATATAGAAAAATGATACCGGGATGTTGTGAAAAATTCGCGGGGTCATTTCTCGCCGCACATACCAAACAACCGTCGTCGCCGGACCACCGTCCAGTAGCACGCACGTCCCACCAGTTCATGAATTCTCTCATGAACTGGCAATCATCCAGATTCCAGAAAGCTGTATACATTCCACGGGCACGTGGTGCCGTGCTCGTGTCAACAACGACCGCCGTTTCTGGAGAACCCGCGGACAGCATGCATTCCACCAACGGAGAATTTTCCGACAGCGACTAGGGACCAGTGTACTGGCTGCTCAGTGACTTGGAAATTCGGCGCCTCCTGAGTACCGCGGCAACTCCAGCTCCAATCTCCGAGCACACAGTCTATGTCTATATACTGGTTTCGAGTATTGCTCAAGTCCGTTTTCTTCTCCAGTCTTTTGGCGATTTCGGAGTTGGAAAATGAGTGAAGACATGCGGACGATACGATCTGCAAACTGCAGTCAGTTTAATTATTCAAGAAGAGTAAAAACCGGCGATCCGTTTTGCTGATGATATTGTTCTGGTAAGTGAGAGCGAAGATGAATTAGAATCTATGGCCGACGAGCTGAGTGCGCGGCGAGCAATTTAGTTGGCCTTTCAATTAATTTCTCAAAATCGAAACACATGTCTAATGTTGAAGCGTCAAAATTTTTGGTTGATAATCACGAAACCGGAAGTGTCTCAGAATATAAATATCTAGGCCAAGTCTTATCATTTGAAAACAGATAAGATAAAGAAATAAGAGCTCGTATATCCAGTCACGGAGGAACTTCTGTTCTGGTCTCTTAAACACATTTTCAAGAGCATTACCTCCAAAGTCAGAGTGTCCAGATACCAAAACCCAAGACAATAAGCTGAGGACCACCCACAATAGGATGGTGAGGTCGCTTCTAGGTTTTAGATTGATCGATAAAACTAATACGCAGTTTATTAGAGGAAGGTCTAATACTTCTGATGTTGGATGGACCGTGAAAAAGCTTAAACTTGGATACGCGGGGTACCTCGTGTGGTAACCAAGCTACGCTAGTTTCGAATGGTCAAGGCGTTGATATCGATTCATTCGATTGATACGATAATGATTTCCTCTTCTCTCTTTTATCCCAACACGTCTATTCCCGTTCTAACCTGTTACATCCTGATAATACCTGTCTGCTCACTCTTTTTCGATTTCATCGACTTTTCCTCTTTTCCGTGACTTCCATGACCTGACTAGGGAGGGGGAAAATCACCGATGACCATTTGAGAAAGAGCGGCAGCGTGGGACTCGCTTCTTGGACGTGACAGCGAGATAAGTGCAGAAAGTATCTTCTGAAATCTTTTCCACGTTGAAGTAGCTTGAGTTTTATTTGCGAGTTTTTCGTTTTTTTTTTCCCGGCGATTTATTTTCCGTTTTCCCGATCTTACGAACTCTTTTCGGCGCTTTCGCGAGAATTTCGTCGCTCTTGACACACTGTCAGAGCGAGACTTCACGAGCTTCCACGTGGACATCTACCAGGGACCGTGTTGTCCAAAGCACACCGAAGAGGACCCGTTTGGTTGTTAACGTCACCGTAGAACAGTAAGCCATCACCGATTAGAATAAATAACGTAACGCATTAGTTGCTGGTCGTTTGTGTTGTCGTTATTCTCGTGTCGTTGTCCTTCCTGCGTACCATCGTGTCAGAGTAAGACCCGTTACTCGAGGTATTCGATCGGCAGAGTACTCATTCAACCCTGAGTTACCTCGCAAACACTCCACACGGTCGATCTCGGAAGTCCTAAGTGCCATATCCAAAACCCTGTAGAACACTCGAGCTAGTCGTGGGCTACATGTGGTGTCGTGGTTCCATCAACCAGTAACCGGCCTATCCTCTCACCATAAAGGAGCCTTGCCGTCGGTTACCACACTGGCTAGAAGTCACGGAAATGAGTTGAATAAAATTGTGTAGTTTTGGTATCCTAGAGATCATGCTAAGGGGAGGGGAAGACCACCCACAAGGTGGCGGGACGAAACTGTTCGGAGATTCGGGATTTCATGGCAGAGAACTGCTAAGAACAGAGGGATCTGGAGACAGGAAGTAGCGGCCTATACAGGGGCGTCAACTTCTGTGTAGCGTATGTAGCAGATGCTACACATGGAAAAATTTTGCTACACATGAGATTTTCAAAAAAAAAAAAATTAAATTAATACTTTTTAATTTATTACTGAACTTGAATTTTTTTGTTATGCTATTATTTCACGTAGTTCCACTAACCATGACAATTTTCAACCCCCTGCAGTCGTTTTACTAGAAAATGAATCAGGCGATACTGTTAGTAGGTTCTAGCACAAATCACTAAACCAAGATCCACTGAATCTAGTTCGAATGCTATTTTCAGGGTCGACGTAGTCAACGCTTGTCGCAGTCTCGGTGTCAACCACTCGATGAGCAAGGAGATCCACCAAGTCTGTTTTACGTTTTCTCAACTCATTTCAATTCGAATCTACTGACGTGTGCTTTCATATTCGAAGTCGCACCACATCACCAATCAGTCATTAGGCTGGTCTGGCAGGTTCTGAATCAAGGACAATGGCATCTTATGTCGAGCCACTCGGTCAGGTATGACTGTGCCGGTTGCACCTTAAGCAACGCTTTGGCACATTATCAGATTTTTGCATACTTTGCATTGTTACCTCGACGTCGAGAAAACCACTCAAATTTTCAAACGATTTTTCTATTATTCCAATATCGACGCAAAGGTACTGAAATGGTGCGCAACGGTCTGCCTTGCAAAAACAAATTGCCGTACAAGAGTGTCCCCACCACGTCCCCCGGACAACTATGTAGTCCAGACATTTACAGGCCTCTTGTGCTTCAACGGCTAAAAACCACTGCCTCGTCTGTTGCTTTAGATCGCTTCTCGGGCTATGCAAACGTAGCATCCAGGGCAATCATTGAAAACAAAGGCACTCGTCAATGCGTTTCTGAGTATACTTGAGGAATTGGCTTCAATGAATGTCACAGTGAAGGAAACACTCCATGATAATTCGTCAGCATTCCTCAGCCGTTAAACTGCCGATCACGATTTTCGGTCGCCGAACTCTTGATCTTACTCATCCATGCTCCGGACAGTAATTTTACGCAATAGAGGAGGGGGATCAACTCCTTCACGCTGGCTCTGTCGGTTCCGAGTTTGCAGCCCTGCTCTTTCCTCTAGGCTGAATACTTTCTTTGCATACAGATGCAGTGTTTTCTTGCTTCCATCGTAGGAGTCGCAGCTCACACTAACAAGGTTAGACACTTAACATTGAGCCAGGAACGTGGAGAGAAATCTCCGCGACCACCGTAATTTCGAATCGAACTAGACGCTTTATCCCCTTCTCGTAGCCAACACTACCTAACCAGCTATTCCACTTCTTTTGACGGTATCTACCGAAGTCAAAACTTAAAGCTGGGAGACTCTAGAGGAACTTACATAGATTAATTGTCAGATTATGAATTGCTTTTTCTCTCAACTTTGCATTGTTGATTTTCAATAACGTCCAAGAGAAAACTCATCAGTTTTTCTTTCATTTTAAATGCGTACTTTTTTTTCGGATTTTTGAAGGTCTGGAGAACTGTTTTTCAAAACAGAGAACTTCGAAGACAGACAGAAAAGTGAGCTGAGTGAATGAAACCCAAGCATTAACGGAAAACTGAGCTGAAACTGGAAGATTGTTATGGGGAATATTAAACTGCACGAGAAAAAAAGTAAATGAACGAGTTTTAAAAGGATTGCCAGAGATGACTCACGCACGAGATATTGACAGGTTTCCCCGAGCAAAGTATTCTCTGCAACGAGAAGCAGATGATGTGTGATCAAGTATGAAATACTTTCAACAGGAAAAGCAGCCGATTTTTAACTGTCCAGAAAAGGTGAAGTTGCTGGCCAGTTCTAAGAGGATGTTCACAACCTTCAGACATCTCCAGATCAAGCCACATTTACCAAAGCCAAAGCACTCTTGAAGAAATGGCAGAAGAAGAAGGAAAGTTGTGTTTTCGATTTCATTGAACAGTTTGATAAAGTATGGTTCCGAAAGTATCCGAATTGGTATGAGGGAGCCGCTGAACATTATACATCTACCAACAATCGTGTTGAAGCAACCAACTACGAGTAAAGTGTGGAGATGTCTATACCACTGGGCACCCTCGAATTCCCCCATGTTACAGCACGACCAAGAGAGTTGCACGTAGTATTTCACCACATCCAGGATAAATGCAGAAATTACGTCGAAAATTTCGAAAATGTATTAGAAACGTTTTAGTAAATGGGCTGATGTCGACGATTTTGAGTCTTGGCGAACGTAATTTTGAACCATAACAGTATCACGTTCGGGCGTCAAATGTACATGCGTCCATTCCATGTAAAAATGGACAGTGTGAACATGCACTAGCCTTTCAAATTAGACGGAAAAAAGTGAGCATACTACCGGAGGCTAAAAGTATCCCTCTCGGACAAAAAAGGAAGAGAGGAGGCTAGGAAAGCACAAATTGTGCAATAGGTACTGTAATTTCCTTCTCGTGTACAGTTATGCAGTGCGAAATAATATTGTTCACGTGCATACGTATTTTTATTGGATGTGACCATTGACTTCCCGTGCATTAGAATAATATTATGTAGTTCAAAATTTTTCGTTTCTCATCATTCATTTTTTCTCGTTAAACATTTCTTCTCTCGTTCATCATTTATAAATGCTGCTCAATCACTCTATTTGTCTCGTGCTTTCTATTATTTGTCTATGGCCAATAAATGGGTTCCAGTTGTTATATGGTAAGTGCGCCCGTTTCACTACACAGAGATGAACAAGGAACACACAGATTCATGTATCTCAGTCTGTCTGTATATTTGACTGACAGTTATTGACTAGCTTGTGAAGATACTGTTTTATTTTCTTTCTTAATTTTTCATTGACAGAGAAGGCAGTGGCAGTGGTGGGAGGGAGTGAGGCCAGATTTATGCAAGATCTTGAGCATGGCTGGTTATGGGAAACAAACGCGTTTGAAACAGATTAAGAACACAGAGTTTCAAACACGTATCAAAAAGCCGTCTTCGTTTAAACAGAAAATTTTCCCCTTTTTCAATATTCTAACAGCAAAATATCAAATTTAAATCAAAAATATATCGATAATGTCGGAATAACTTCAGTAATAGGAAATATCAAAATTGTTTTCTAATTTTTCAAGAAGTCATGAGTTCTATTTTTTTGAGCTTAACAGTGTAATAACTGCCGTTTTTGTTTTTTAAATGTAAAACACATGTTATCAAATCAACTGGAAACACGTAAAAGAACGGTGAATTAAAGAATTTTTCTTGTATTAAGAGAACACTAACTTTGATTTAGAATGTTAATGAGATCTTCGCTCTCAAATCCTGGATTTTGGCCACCAGCACATACGGCTTCATGTTAATCCGGCACAGCGTTATACATACATCTTAGAAATAAGGAACAACGCAGATCTTGGATCTGGGATCCTGAGCGTTGACTCTCAGCTTAATTCCCCAGCAAGTAACAGAGACTGACCAACTGCCTTCCTCCTTTCGCGACAATTTACCCCAATACCTATCTACCTGCAGCTGATCGGCTGCTTGTCTGACAGCCTCCTTACAGGCTGACTAGCTTACTGAAAACCTACCTTTTAGCATTTTATATGCTTTTACTACTGGGTATACTTGAGCGAAAAACCAAACGAAAAACCTGACGCTCCCCCGACACGAATTCAGTGGTTAACATTTACAGTCTGCAGCTGTGTTGTCGCTGCGCGACTGCAGTCTGCGTTGACATTTCCATGGAAATTTATTTCAGAACTTTATATGATTTTACTACTGCCCGATGCGCAATCAGTTACCCTTTAGTTGCCCAGTTACTCATTTGTTACTCTCGAATTATGCTCAGATTACCCTTGTTCCCCATTAGTTCCCCTTTAGTTACCCCGGTAACTGGCGGTATATTGCGTATCGGGTGGGTATACTTGAGCGAAAAACCTAACGCTCCCCCGACACGAATTCAGTGGTTGACATTTAATCTGCAGCCGTAGTGTTGATAGAAATCTAAAGCCCCCCCCCCCGACACGAAACCATTTTATTATGGTACGAAAGCATATAAAATGTTACACTACGTGTCTCTGTAGGAGACACATACTTTCGGGAAGTTTTGTAGCGTATTCTGAGAAGATTTATCCTAGCTGACTTTGAGATGTTTCGCGAACATGGTCGGTACCAATGTGGATGACCCTCAGCTATTAGGCTGTAATGCCGTTGTAATTTTCAAAATTACTTTCCTCCTCGGCTTACGAAATTCGGTTGGGGTTTGATTCTGGTATATGTCCCTACTTGGGCCATTAAAAAAAAAAGTTTCAAATCAAAATCATGTGGATAGTCCATACGTGAAAATCACGCAGAGGCTCAGTACCCCTGTTAGTAGTGCACGTTCGGGGGTAGTTCAAAATTAAGGTTCTTACAGACCATTGGAATTAGATCAGGATAGAGGGAATCGTTACCGAATCCATGATATCCAAAAGCGATCGTTCTGAGTTCTGAAACTGCAATATTTTGTCGAGAGAGGGGGACTCTTTAGTGTTGGTTTATAATTCAAATTTCAAGTATTTTGAATTCCCATTTGGTTTGTCAAATACTTTTTGGATGTTTTGTAATTCTTTCAAATTGGCGGTGGCGCGGGAAACCACCAGCCAGATTTTATTAGGTGCTTACCATGCCAAACCTTCTCGTTTCCAGCCATCGACGCTAAGATATTTTGATTATTCCAAATTTTAAGGGAGAGAGGATACTATTCAATAATATTTCTGTCGTTATCACTCAATGCAGTCGATTTTGAATTTAATTTTTGAATCTGAACCCATATTGCTAGTTATCATTTATTTTATCGTGCATGAGTGAGCAATGCATCGTGAAGTAAGAGCCACTGGCTCCATGTTAATTTACGAAACCGTCGAGCATCTCCATTGCGCCGTCTTTTATATTATTATCATTATTTTCTTTCATGCATTTCATTTTATTACCTAAAATACACGTATTTTTGTACTGTGTGATATCATCTCAAAACTTCAGTGAAGTGAACTTGGAATAAATTTATCTTTTTTGTTTATTTTTCGAAAGTGCACAGACGTACCACTGAGCTAAGTATTTGATTTATGGTACGTGGCATCTCTGGAATTTTTCAAAATTAGTATTCCCTTTGGTGGACCTATTTTCATTCAGGGATATGAAGAGGGGGTTCCTACCTTACTGACGTCTATCCTGATGGCTCAGGTTTGCAGCGCTACTTTGCTTATAATGTACGCGGGGGGCATGGGTCATCGTGGACTCGCCCAGACCTCCGTGGGGCTTGGTCGTGGTCTGTGGTTAAACAGCTATAAGTATGGTGATAGTAGGCTGAACGATCCCTTTCGGGAGTTATTAGCCCCTTTTGTCGCATATATTATCGGCAATTTCCCACAGGTGAGATCCCTGGGAGAAGCTTATTTTTCCAGGGCTCTATTCCAAAATTTGGACGGGACATCTGGCTTTTCGGGAAATTACGCTACAGATCAAAGTTCACTTATGTTATTCTAGTCCAAAATATAGCGTTCTCATTTGCTGAATCATCAAAATTCAGAATACAAATTTATTTTCGTCCTACCTACACGAACACTCATACGAATATCAATTGATATGAAAGTTCAGAACGGACCTTATTGAAAAAGCTCGACTCAGAGCTGAGGGCGCTTTTTGTATTTCTCTCCTTACCAGCTAATCCTAATGAGTTTCACTTTCACGTGCAAACGCATTCTATATTGGCAATTTTAGCTTGGGTAGCAACAAACTCATCACACGGATTCGATCTCTGTGGTTAGGATCTTAAACATGCAGAATTTTCGGATTATTCTTTCTTTCAGCTGTTCCGATCGTTCTAATCGTTATTTCATAATCGGTCCAGCTGTCTTCATGAGCACAATAATGTCAACTTTTGTTCTACCTTAACTTCTCCGATAAATACTACAAGATCACTCATTCCAATTTGCCGGCAATTAGAAAATCTTGTCAAGTATCTCTCAATGGTCGTCATCGGTTATAAATTGCGCAAAATTACTCACGTTTTTGAATGGCGTAAATAACGTTATAGTGTACAGTCAATCGAACTCACCTGAAACACAAGAAAAATGCGAGCAATGTTAAAACTATTTCGAAATGCATTTTATAGAATGTTACATACGTTAATTAGATGAAGCATCAACAGCAGTTTGTTTTATACGCATTCAGCCCTTTTAAAAGTCGACGTATGTAGACTCATACAGTTTTTCAAGCTGAGTAGCAAACGTCATCAAAAGCTGCCAACAGAAATGCTTTTATATTGGTCTCCATAGTTTACTTCCAACACAGCAAGCGATCTCGTAGTTGTTGAGGAATCATCCAGTCAGTGCCCCCCCCCCCGAAATATCTAAATCTGTCTATAGTGACACAGAGCTATTATGTTTTCTGTATAATATTTTTCATTTGGAGCTCCCCCTCCCCCGAAATTATTTTCTGTACCTGCCCCTGTATCCAGTGATTAACATGGCATGAGTTCAAAAGTAATGAAATTTGATAGAGAAATCACAGCAAATAAGAGGATAGAAAGAGCATCAACAGAGAGAGATTTAGACACACTGAACATCAGTGACCGCAAGTCGACCGCGACACCGGAGCCGCCTCGACTTGGCTCCGCCTTTGGAGTAAATTTGAACTGAACTCCTGCTCCGGATAAGATCATTGAAATTTTCTCCGGCTCCAGTAAAAAACTTTTTTCAGCCTTCGGCTCTACTAAAGATATTTCTAAAAGGAGGAGGGCGAGATTGCAAGGGGGCAGAGGGAAATTAACGAAAGAGCAGGAAGAGGCAGGTTTTCGCTACAGCTCCAACAGATCATTTTTTCAGACTCCGGCTTCAGGTTCCTGCTGAAAATACCAAAATACCAGGGGTCTTTCGTTTTCTAGCCAGTTTTGGAGCCACCCTCTAACTACACTTGCTTCATTCATGTCAACACGATGCTCATCGTCTTCCTTTCTATTTGTTTGATTGACTGGCTGGCTTTTCTTCTGACTGTTCACGAACCTAATATTTTCAATGGACAGGGGAGGGGGGAGGACGAGCAGGAGAGGGCAAATTAGAAACATATCAGCCAGAGAGACAAAAATAGAAGTTAGGGAACTCATTGACTCGGCTTTATGTCTGTCTGGTACAAAGTTAAAGCCACATCCCGGATGTAGAATACACGCAGATGGAGATCTTGGCTCCCGAAACCAAAATTCATAGCTCTAGGCGACGTTTTTCGTGTGGGGGAGGGGGTGAAGTTTGTCTGCCAGCCTGACTACCTACTGCTTCATCTGCGTGCATGTCATTCGTTTTCCGAACCTGTCTCTGCAACTCAGATTTCAGGAAGGAAATGTACCCGACCATTTTTCCCGTTGAGGGGAAGACGGCGGCGAGGCTTTGAACGACCAGCCCTCTTTCTCATAATAGGCAGAAATTTACACGAAAAGTATTCTAGAAACTTTTCACTCCAACAGCCTGTTGGAAAACAATTTGTAGCATGGGTAACTGACTCGGCTAGTCTCCCGTTCGTCCGAAGAAAAACATGAACCTTCCTTAGAATGTGTTCGTCATCCACCAAGATGCTAAATATTTACTGGCCACCATAGGTACATACATCTGTTTGATCACGACGACATGTGCAGTCATCGGTTATAACCAGTGACGGGAAAACTTCAAGAGTTCGTCATTCACATTTTACAGGGGGTATGCTGAGAGCCTGTGACCTCTGTTCTAGAGTGGTACGAGGTAATACGATACACAATGTACAACTGCTATGCACAGCCGAAATTATGCACACATTCTGAACGAAATTGGAAGTGAAAAACTGTTGACTATTATGTAATCAGTTAATCACATTAAGAACAATTCGCTTATTAAGACTGGTTTCGTGGTTTCAAAAAAATTAGTCGTGTAACTATTACTCCAGGGCTAATCCGTGTCGAAAAAAAAACTTTAATAATAAGTTAAGCGGTGTATTAACATTCTTATATGTAATCGGAAAATTTTTTATTTGCATGTCAGGAAGGTCACACGGCAAATTTGCACTCTGAAGTATTACAAGAAAAATACATTTTCTTTGTTACGAATGGAGTTAATCTGAACTTGCACGATAAATCGGAGTTTTCGCTGGCCCCATGTTATCTTCGATACGGTCATATTCCAACAAATACTTCGATTATTGATCCGAAAAAGGGGAAGGGGTGGGGGAGGGACACTCGTAAAATTCGTCTTTGCTAGTTATATTCGGTTGTGATGGATTAAGCGTTTTCATTCATAATTCAGTGAAAATTACGTCGTAATTCATGAAAACGCACGACAAGCGACATCAAAATTGCAACGAGGATTACTGCACACCTTCCTTACTGAGATAAAATGTGATTGGTGATTGCTGACTGGTGGACCTGTTGAAAGAATTCTCTAATGAAGAAACTTAGTTTGTGAATAACTGCTTTTTCTATTTCGATGTTCGCAGTTCACAGGCCACACTATTCAGTCTTGCAGTCTCGTTTGGTGAGTGTAACATGCAGCCCGAGTATAGTCTTTTTCCCAAAAATCGAAAACGTATTCCCCCCCCCCATCTATTATGCGGAGAACTATGGGTAAATAGCGCAGGGCTGTATCAAAACACTCAGATGCTGTACGGAACTCAATATTATAGCTAAAACTGACAAAATTAAAATCGATGCCCCTACTTCCATTCTCCAAATAGAGTAACTATCAGATAAGTTTTAGGAGGAATACTCATTTACTGTCTTCCTGAAACCCCAACTGTAGATATGAGCACGAGTTGAAATTCGGATTCACACAGCTCTTTCAATTCACAAGATAGTAAAGCGTTCACATAGCCGACTTTAGTGCTAAGAGGGTGCTGAGACGCCACACCATTTGGCAGAAAAACCACGTTTACCCCTTCAATTTTCTGAGATGGACAGCTCACTACTGGTACAGGTTTTCACGTATTCATTCAGAACTGTCACCTGGTCAACTTTCTTCCAACCACTTATCAATGCTAAAATCCAAATATGCCAAAAAGCTAGACATGAAAGACCACAAGCCTTTGCCGTACGGAGAAATTCAGCTTCTCCGACTTTTCGGAGCTTCCCTTACATCATTAGATTGACGTCTTAATCACACCTCATGCCACCTATTAGACGATTTTCCATCCAAAAAATGACTTATTGGGATCATTATATTTCACTCGTTCCCAAAACCATCGGTCGCAAGACCAAATATCTTAGCAACAGCTGGTCTGAAATCAGGGATTCATACACGACAATACACGCGCTGTATTTTCTGTCCATGATCTCCAAATTCTCAGAATTCGAGAAATGCACATCCACAGTCGACAACAATGCATTTGTACACCAATTAGAATCATCACTCTCTTCGCGTTACAAAATCATTTGCCACACCCATACTTCCAAATATGCACAACAGAGGTCTGGTTGGCCGAGTGGATAGCGCGTTGGTCTCGGAATCCGGAGCTCCCGGGTTCGATCCCACGTAGCAACTCGCCAGATTTCGACCTAGGCCGGTTTTTCGGCCAGAAGTGAAGAGGGCTAAAGACAGCCCTAGCAGCCTCCCCGACGTCTTCAAAGTAATGCTCGAAAGGGCGAATTCCAGGGCTCGGGTTGAAAGCAAATTAGAAAAGAAATATGCACAACGACTAATCAACGATTATTCATTTTCGAAGACGAAATATACGTATCTGTTCTACTCTTCGACGACCCATCTTTAAGGACCACGAAAAGCCGCATACGACTACAACAATACTCACAGTGATCTCTTCTGGGGCGATCGCCATCTTGAATGGGCAGAGCCAACCCAAAATTTCGATTTTATAATCTCATTCTGGTGACCGAAATGCGGTCTTGTTCTGTCCAGGAAGACAAACGGAAGCACCATTCTAGTCACTATAATCCAGGGTTCAGACTTGGAAGAATTCTAACATTTTCAACTGACAGAATCCAGTCGTGTCTTATGCTTGAAAACTCGGATGTTTATATCACAACACTTCCATCTTTTTCGAGAACGTATTTTAAAGTGAATGTCACTGTATCAAGCTTACAGGGCGTCTAACAAGATTTAAATGCGAAAACAGTTGGACTTTAGTAGACCATTTTATCCCGCTTGTGAAAAACACGCAACTGACTTTGCTCGTTCTTTCATTCATTACCACAACTCTTTGGAAACTAAAAAAAAGATGCTCAAATTGTTTAAAATAAAGTCACATTCTTTAGAAACAGTCAATAACACCAACACCAGTTGTTCAAGGCCTAATGACAACATTCAGAAATAACTTTATGTTCGAGTTCGCTAAACCTCACATTCCCGAAAACTTTGTTCAAGTTTTCGGAGGGCCGTAGAGAGAAAATTGGGGCCCAGGGGAAATTTTTTATGGGGCTCAGTTTGAAAATTATTTTATCTGAACAGAATCACTCGCACTCAGACCTCAAGATCAGGGGGACTAAAAAATAAATAATTTTTTCAATATACCTATATTGGGTATTAATTGATTTTCATGTAATTTCTGCCTTTTTGGTATTTTTGGTGGGCCCCCTTCCAAGACCGGGGCCCGGGGGATTCCCCCCTCCCTCCCCTCTCATCAGGTCTGAGTTTTGAAAGTTTGCATTCACGAGCTAAAATCAATCTATGGATGATCAGTTTTTCATAGGATTTTTGTTCTCTTATTTTAGCTGACCAATATTTGAAATTATCCAAAATAATTGTCTTTAATTGACTTTAATTGATCCTTCCTCTAAACAGTTTACTTTGATTGACTAAGTTAACCTGTTAAGACGCCCTGATTTAACGTAAGTATTGAGAAATTTTAATACATTTTATGTTGGTTAAACGATTCCGCCAAGTTATTCCATAGAATCAAGAATCTCAGTAAAAGTTAAGTTATCGATACACACCCCTGAGTCCACGGAGCAGACCCCTAGTCGGTGTTACATCTGTGAAACCGGGCATCTCATCGTACTCAACCGCATTTTCCAACATACTTCCTCCCGGCAGTATTTCCATTTTGTTCAGATGACAATACATTTCAAGTCGGATCCAGATGAAATGTGCCAGAAGTTAATCGTGGAACCCCTTTCTCTCCTACGATTTGGTCGAGGAAATCAGATTATTCTTCTGTTCGTATATTTCCATATTTACGTCTCTCCGCCCCCCTCCCAATTCATTTTTTAAGCCCCATATTTTAGCCCAGCGCTTCCACGGTCATGGCTTTCTTGGTCCCTAACGTAAATCTGGTTTCAATTAGACATAATCGGAAACGACTATGAAAGACAGAATCCGATTAAATTTGACCAAAACTGATCATGACAGATCAAAGACTCCGAATCAAACATTATCAAAAATTATCAAATCTGATCAGAAAAGTCAGGGAATGACAAACCCGACCACCGTTGTTTAAAACTGATCGAAATTCATCAGAATGGACCAAAAACAATTAAAAGTAAACGTTATTAAGAATGACTAAAAATAACCAAATCCGGCTAAAAAGGACCAAAATTGAACCAATTCAATTACAGAGGATCAACACAAGCTCAACTAAATCTGATCAGAATTGTATGAATCTCCAAATTCAGCTAAAATTAAACTAAAAAAAATTTGTCTAACGCCCAAATACGATAAAGTGAACAAAAACTAACAGAAATAACTAATTCTGATGAAATCCGACCAACTACGACATAAATTGACTAAATTCGTTCAGGAATCTAAATTATACAATGAAGACCTAATTTGAGAAAACAAGTAAATCCGAACCTGAAAATGGCCAGAAATACTAAGAACAACAAAGACTGATTAAATAATCGACAAAATTTCATCAAAATTGACTACGATGATAAAATTTTCCCTAACATGACCCGGTTCGGCCAGAAACGACTAAATTTGATCAAAAATAATAGAAGTCAAACTTGACTAAAATATTGGCGGACAACCAAAATCAACCGAAAAGGAGCACAACTGACCCAACTGACTAAAAGGATCAAACACAATCTGAATCAAATATGATAAAAAAATAACCGAATGACCAAATTTGGCAGAAATTGACTGCACAATCCACAAGTAAAATTGACCAAGCCTGACTACATTACAACTTCAACTTGATACGGGAAAAATTATCAAACGATCAAATCTGATCAAAATTTAAAAAGAAAGACTAAAAACACCTTCATCCAAACCCAGAGCCAAACCGGGACTAATAATTGTTAAGCCTTCCCAGAGAATAAGCCCGATTTTTTCAAGAGGGAAGGAGGTGGCCTACACCAGCACCATAACCCAAAATTGTGGCACTCACAACTAAATACTGATTTCATCAAAAAATGTTTCAACCGAAAAATGTTCCTCGCTCAGTTTCATTCTGAACCTCATATTAGTGCGGGGCAATTAATCGATTGTACTATCGATTATTCGACGGTTTTGGACTATCGAAACTATTCATGGTTTTTGGGCAACTATCGATAGCTTCCGACAGTCACGGACTAAAAAAATAAAAAATACAGTAAAGGAAACTGGTTTCGAGACTTCAAACATAGCAACATGGGAGTAGTTTATTTTTTATACATAATAAATTTTATGTCTGTAGGGAGTTCGCTTCATTTAACATTTATACAGTGATTTTTTATTAGCGTAACTGCTGCCTGGCTACAAATAAGAAATAACACCGAAAAAGCTTGTAAAGGAAAAATTTAAATAACTATCGATTGTACTATCGAAACTATTGGTGGTTTTGCCGAAACTATCGATGGTTTCCAACAATCACCTAGTACCACCTCATATTCATTCTCAGAGGTATTACGAATTATAACTTAGTCAAAATATAGCCAAAAGTGAGTTTAGCGACCTCAATAACCTAAAAAATGGCACCCTATTGCATTTATTGGTATCCTCAGTTTTCAGCCCCCTCTCCTTCCGCAGATGCTACAATTTAATTGACTTCAGCAACCGTTTGGAATTATGAAACGACACCAATATTGAATGAACCTTAATGTCACCGAGGAACCAGAATTTTCAACAACTCAACCAATATATAAAGTTGAATTCCGCAACCTTATGACGCCCAGAGACGGTACTTCGACTGAATAATAAGAGCTAATTAAGATTCTAAAAGTTCTAGTACGAAAGTCAGTAAAAATTGTAATGAAACACCGAAAAACACGAAGTTCAAATTGTTTCTTCAGATTCAGAGAAGGGAAGAGAAAATAATTCTAAGGATAGGCAGAGGAGGCAGAAAAACGGCGGGGTAATTAGCAAGACTGCTGCTCACTGAACTTCGTGACATAGCGAAAATATCAAAAATTCGAAGATTTCTCCCATAAGGCCTGCGTTACTGCATGGTGGGGTAAAGGGTTATTTCCAACCCTCTCCCTTAATCAATGTTTCTGGAGTGGTTATAACAAAATTTCAAAAGACCGTCCTCCGAAAAAATTTAGCGAGGTACATATTCGATTTGAAATATTTGTCTATAAGGTCATAATTCATTGGCTTATCAAGGAAGTCTCTAACGGAGGCGAAGCTATGCTCGGATCCTCTGGGACTTAGTATGACCAACTGGACCAAAGTTCAGTTTTCCGAAAATTTTTGAATTTATTCTTCCTAATGCTCTTTAATTTGCTCTCAATCCGAGCCCTGGAATCCGATGTTTCGAGCATTACCGCAGAGACGTCGAGGAGGCTGTTAGAGCTGTCTTAGCCTTCTTCTCTTCTTGTCGAAAACCAGCCTAGGTCGACATGTAGAACCTGGGACCTCTGGATTCGAGACGAGCGCGCTATCCACTCGGACAGCCAGATCCCACTCTTTCTAATGCTACCAAACTATTTGAAAAGAACAATTCACTCAATCCCATGACTGACGACAGTTAGAATTTAGCCTTTCAATTTTAGCACAGGAGACAACGAAATAGCAAGGGAGCTGAGTTCCATGATATTCCGTCTCCTTTAGGGGCCGGAAAGTTCCAATCACCGGTCTCTCGAAAACCATCCTGTACATAGAGTATCTACTGATCCCTCAGAAGTTCCCCGTTTTGATAGAATGTCTCACAAAAATTCGAAAGAGGAGCACTTTTCTAAAAGCAAAGTAAAATTTAGGATTTTCCATGAAAAATTTTGAAAATTAATCATACTGAACAGGAAAGTTTCCCGAAATTAGAAAACGAGTTTTTAAATTCTCCAGTTATTTCCAATTTTACATTTTCGACTTCGGTGGACACCCTGCTCTACACAAACTTACAGCTCAAGAAAATCATCGTGCTAATTTCATGTTTTTTCATATTTCAAAGAACTTATTACAGATGATACCAAAGTAAAGAGCATATTGGTAACCAGGATGAACAAACCGACCGTGAATTCCTCATGTTAACCGACTAGAGTCAAGTCACTGTTACGATCAATTTCCTTGCATTCTTCCACAAAAAGAACATTTTCAGGTAAAATCTTCTCAATAAATGAAATTATTATATGCAAGCGTTGTAAGTAGCGTCGTGAGCAGACATAAATTTCTCACTTATGTCAATAACACTTATAGGAAGCAACAACGTAAGAGCAGAAATTGACTACAAAAGAATTAGCATAATATTGCCCCGTTATTCTTTACAGTAAAGAAGCTCATACTGAACATTACGTAAAATTTGCATGACCTAGGTCATTCGACGTCTTCCTCGAATTCAACGTTTTTAGAATTTTTTTTGTTAATACTAGGTCTTCTCGTACACCCATTCTCATTTTCTTTTGAAAATTAGCGTTTCGTGGCTTGGAATATGAAGAACCAATAATTGAAATCCGAGCTTTCGAAAACCGGTCCGCAGGGAGGATGAATAATCAGAATTTGGAATCAATTTCGACAATTCCGGGCATAAAACAGCCACTAGTTTTCAACTTACACTTCGTTACGTAAGAAAGCTATCATCCAAGATCAGTTTACACGTACTCTTGTCAAAAATATATTTGTGTTCGTTCTGTGTCGCCATTCGGTCACATCCGGGACCCCTAGGTCAGTCCGACAGCACGCAGACATTAGCATACGATAGAATACCGTAATTCAACTGCAGTGTGATAAACACTGAAACCCATTTCCATGTCCAGGGCTGGTGTGCGTTGTATATCGACCGTGCCAATATATTCCAATTTTCGTGGAGCGTGTATTGCTCCAAGGTTGCGCAAGTGCAACCGTATCTCCATAACGTTCGACTGGAATGTGCTCATGAATAAATGTACGATACCGCCGCTATAACATTGCCGAATTTCATAGACAAACCAATGCGGGTGGACAGAATAACTGAAATTCACTCTTCTGGTTTCCTCAGTAATGAAAGTAATTTCGAGTGGAAGTTCTATTAGGAATCTGCCCGGTGTTTCAGCATAACTGCAATAGACTTCGGCGGGGGTGGTAGCTTCGGATAGACAAACCAACATGAGTAAGGCTGAACTGTTACCTACTCGGAAAGTTTGAGGGGCAAAGGTATCTCACCAGCTGAACAGGGTGGAACATCGTACGTTTTCAAGGCCCTACGGCACTGACATTGGTTTGCGGTGTACTCGGAACCGCATTTACGGAGCCGAATAGGCCTCGATACCATGGTACTTGGTTGATAAAGGTGACTGGGAAAATGGGATAAACAATAAATTTTACAGTACCTAAACTGTTACGGCTTTTGTCTTGTTAAGAGCTTTCAAATTGAAATATTCGAGTTTTAAAAAAATGAAGGAGCATGAATGATATCGATAAGTTGATCAATAAACGCTTTAAACTTCGAAACAATCAATGTCAATACGGGTTCATATTCTGAAATTTAAAAATATCAGAAAACATTATCCCGATGTCATACTACGCTAATAGAATGTACATGGGATCACGGTCCATACAGCTGTTGCTCAGTACACTCTGTCAATGTACTGACACTGAATCATAGATCGTAATATAATATTAAGGCAATAATATTTAACAAGATGAAGGAACTTAGAACTCAGGTCGATAAATCGATCAATCAAAGCCTCGAACATCGAAACAACGAAACAAACGATAACGTTGACAAACACGAAATCCAGAAATTCAATCGATTACAATCTCTCGAGAGCAGCCACTATCACTACGCTCTTTTTGATATAACAAAATAAAAATGTACTTCAAGTAATGTTGATAGATGGTCCGTTTTCTCAGACCTAAGGACGTAAACAAACGTCTGTTAGGCTAAAGAAATAAGTAAACGAAATTAAATTATTGCAAACATTGGCACTATTACGAACGACATAGGTTTGCTTCGCAATAACTTTAAAAATAGACAATAAGGAGACAAGGAAGAAAGACAGAAAAAACATGTTCAAAAAGTACCAATACATGGTGTATGGGGCGTATGGCGATGCACGCATGCCAAAGTGGCCTCTGAGACACCGCACCCCTAGCACCGGAAACTACCCTTTCGGGCATCGCATCAGTGCCGAGGGACATCGGGGAGGCTGTTAGGGCTGTCTTAATCCTCTTCTATTCTGGCCGAAAAACCGGCCTAGGTCGAAAATTCTGGCGAGTTGCTACGTGGGCTCGAACCCGGGACCTCCGGATTCTGAGACCAACGCGATATCCACTCGGCTAACCAGACCTCTACCAATATATACTAGGAAGCAAAAACTGGACAAAACTTTTTTGGATGTTCTATCAGCATCAGTGTTCAACTTTTTCATCACCTACTACATGATTCAGATAGTTTCTTTTCCATTTTGCTCTCAACCCGAGCCCTGGAATCCGCCCTTTCCAGCATTACTTCAGAGACGTCGGGGAGGCTGTTAGGGCTGTCTTACCCGTCTTCCCTTCTGGCCGAAAAACCGGCCTAGGTTCAAAATCGGGCGAGTTGCTACGTGTGCTCTAACCCGGGACCTCCGGATTCCAAGACCAACGCGCTATCCACTCGGCCAACCAGACCCCTATGATTCAGGTAGTACCGTATGGTAAATTGTTAATATCAGAGTATCTACCGACATTTTCGGGTGTTATCCCATCATCAGTGTCTCAAATTCTTATGTTATTCACAATATAGTTCAAGTAGTACCGTATGGTGCGCTGTTAGTATCTGGGTTTCTACTGGTTGTTGTATCCTGGTTTCTATTGGTTGGTAATTATATGGACCAATCACTGTTACGTGAAGGGGTTTTGTTAGTTCCTGTGTTCCTACAATACATTGGATGTCATCAAAGGACCAATTACTGTTCAATTCTTAGTATCAATGTAAAAAATGGTTCACAGTAAATATTTGTAGTAATGTTCATGAAAATATGGTTTAGTTTTTTTTAATTCAATTTTTTTAATTGTCTTTATTATTTTTGTTGTTTTTTCCCCCCTAGTGTTTATTAGCATTGTAATTTGTATTTGCTGTCATGATCAATGAACATAGTTATTACTCATTGGAGTGTTCTCTATAGAATGATTTGTCACCATGGAGTAATGATATTTCATGTTCATTCATGTATAGACGTTCCTATTTCTCCATTCACAGTGTAGCCCGTACACATCATATGGGGTCTGGTTGCCCGAGTGGATAGTGCGCTGGTCTCGGAATCCGGAGGTCCCGGGTTCGAGCCCACGGAGCAAATCGCTACATTTCGACCTAGGCCAGTTTTTCGGCAAGAAGAGAAGAGGGCTAAGACAGCCCTAACGATCTCCCCGACATCTCTGAGGCACTGCTCGAAAGGGCGGATTCCAGAGCTCGGGCTGAGAGCAAAAATGAAAAAGAGAAGAAGCCCGTACACACCATTGTAGTGCTCACTGATCACAGAATTTTGCGACATAAGGAAAATGTCAAAAGTTCCAAGATTTCTCCTACGACGCCTGTGTTGATGCATCGTAGTTGAAGGGTAATTTTCAGCCTCCCGTTTCTGACGTAGTTAAGAAACATTTTTAAAGAACCATCCTTCGATGAAATTGAACGAGGATCAATTTTTGGTTTCAAAAAACACTCGTATCAAGCAATTCTCGAATTTAAGGCACGAAGGTTTACGCAGATTCTCGGTGATTTTTAGAATATTAATAATTAATACGCCCACCTGATCACTCAGATGGGACGAAAACTAAATTTTTCGAATTTGGAGGCAGTATATGGTTAAAAAGTTGCATATGATAATTGAATTATGAAAAATTTCATTTAAAAATCATAAAGTGTTTCCATGATCTAGCGCGAGTGAAGTTTCAAATAGAGCTGTACACGTCATTAATATGGTAGTTAAAAACCATACAGTTAGTTTCATCTAAATATTTATAAATGGGCAACATTAGCTTTATTTACACCAAAAAGAAGGAGCTGGTTCCCTAAATCCGCGTCTTGATCTTATTTTGACTGTAACCTCTATCTTGATGCATGCAACAGCTTCAATTACTTATTTTTGTTTTGGAGGGGAGTGGGAGGCGCTCATCTTATTTGTGATGTTGTTTCGAGAGTAACCCTTGCTCCACAAGCACCAGGGATGTTCCCATAGGGGGGCTACCGGGGCTCAGCCCTGTCTCAAGAATTTTTAGGAAAATCGAGGAAGGGCTCAGACCCTCCTCGAGAAATTACCTAAAATAAACAAAATTCAGTCTTGTAAAATCAAAAATTCATCAAGATACTAGTCGATGATTATACTTTGAAAAGTGTAATGCAAAAAAGTCCGACTTCAGCGTTACTATTGGTCCCGGTTGTAATTTTATAGTGTTGTTAATTGCTGCATAATATTTTTTTGCTGTTACATTTTTATGTCTCCTCAACCTACCACAGTGATAAAAATACTCAGGATTAAAAAAAAAATGTATTTACTAAATAAACCTTTGTACCCACTGTAACGTCTGTAATTATTTTAAATTTTAATCCATTTTGTTGTAAATAAATGTTTTTGTACTTCTTATAAATTTATTGCGGTTTTATTGCGAATTTATAAACGATGACCTATTTTGAAGTGAATATGACCTTTGACTGAGATGTTTTTGTTTTTTTTTTTTTTAATGAGGGAAATTATTCATAATTTAGAGCCCCCCCTCAAAAAAATTAATGGGGACATCACTGACAAGCACCATACCGAGTCTTGACCCACACATTAGAGGCAACAAAAACGGCGAAAAATAGTTTTCAATTTCGCTCCTTCATAAATATTTTGATGAAAATAGCTAAGATGAAAATCGAAATACTTTATAAATTGCATGCACAGCTCTTTGAAATTTTATTTGCGTTTCGTAATGGCAAAAATCGATTTTTTGGCGGAGTAAATTAATTTAATAGATCAAACAGATTTTTGAAATTCTTATGTCGCTTAGCATAGTCTATCAATTTTGTCACTTATCATTCTCTATTATCGATGATTATGTCGTTAGCATTGATAATATGACTCTGAGCATTATGTTGCTTATCACAGTTTACCACGTAAACATTTAATCGATTTCTTCCCCAAAGTAAATCGATTCAATCGATTCACGATTTCCGAGGGAAAAACGATTTAAATTGCATCGAATCGCGTTGGGTCATATGAAAATTCTAACATTTTTAAGCGAAATTCTTCACACATGAATTTCACGCTTAAATGCAACTTTTGGCCTCAGGCCCCCGAATTCAGAAAAAATTTAGGTCAAAAACAAAGTGCCCCCTTCCCCCAAAGAAAAACTAAACCATGAGATTGAAACTATTTTATACTACTATAAATGCCAATTTTAGCAGGTCTCCGCCCCCTATGGCAACATTAAGGGAGAGGATACGGTCAAATAACATGAAACACAAATTTAGCGACCTAAAAATCTTCCCTCATGACATGAATAAAGTTCACTTTGTTTATTTGCAAATATGTACACGAAAATCACGGTCTAATCAAACCACCAAGAAACTTCAGCTGCCTTGGCCATGGAAAAATTTCAATATTTTTCGACGATATTTTGCACACTTCATTTATACTTTCAAGTACAACTTTTTAACCATATTCGACCTCTTTAGGCCATTTTGTTTTAACCTTGCTGACAAACTATACCGACCAACTATGCCAAACTGCAATTCTCGAGAACTATTACATTTATTAGTCATTTAATTGGATAAATCTACTGGCTTAATACGCAAAATATGAAAAGACTAACTCAGTATGATCCAGTTTTGTTAGTCCCAAAACATCACGTTCGTTTCCGCTTTCCTCAATGTAAAGGTGAGGCAATGGACCTCAGCCTTACAGAATGTCATAACCTTCATATTGTTGTGAACAAAGCTGGCCAACTTGTGCAGTATTCCAAGAGACGAACGCTCACGGATTTACGGATTTATATAGATTTAGATCTAAAGAATAAAGATACGCTGAATTACTTCAGATTTGTATTACGAAGTTCTCGCCAACGCCATTTGAAACACTATAACATATTTGTGCACTTGTAATCGATGTTTACTAAAGCACATCCACGCCGAATAGGATGTTTCCTAATTTGGCCTTCTATACATTTCTAAAAACATCTCATCAATCGATGGAAATGATCCGACTTCAATCAAGCTGCATTAATTTGACTCAGTGCCCACAGAGCTGGAAAGTTGTGATTCACATCGAGAGCAATGACTCAATTCTGCAAAAATCCGCTTCGAAAATGCTATTTTGAAGGAAATTCCTGCGCGTTCGTTTTACACAGATATTCATAATTTATTGCATACGATAAGTAGAAAAATCGCGATTACTAATTGACACAACAGCGCGCGCTTATTCTCGGAACTTAAAAGCACATATTATATCAGAATATCAATTAAACCATTATTGCAACGAAAAAAGTAGACAGGCTTTGTGTAACCTGCGGGCAGGATCAGAATAGCTTTCGAGAAACAAACATACAGGTACGAAATAATTAGAAGAAAAATATGACTCTAATATAATGATACAGATTTAAATGGGCACGCTGAATAGGGCAGGGCGTTCTGTATAGTGTCTTGGTCATGGTCAGCCGCAGGGTATTTTATTTTTAATTAATTTTTTTCAAACGTGGATCTTTATTCACGTATGAAGCATAAGATTCGAGTTTTATTCCTACACGCGGTTATGCATCGTCTACACCTCCATTAAATATGTAATCTCGAATCGATATCCAGTTGTCATACAGCTGCAATAAAAATAAGAGCAAATGATTGCACTTATCCTCGTGTTGAAAATTAATTTAGTTGCTTACACTAAATCTGAGGTGAGCTGAAAGTGTACACCTTAAGACGCGGCGAAACTGAGTCAACTCTCACTAGAAGGGGCCGAGAATACTACATCAGTAAACAGGCAGATTTCAAGAAAGTATGGGCTTCGGCTGACACCAAAAAGCTGACCAAGTTGACCACACGAATTACAAATTGCTCATGAACAGTCAATTTGAACGTACAATTTTCAGAATCTTTTCCGCAAAAGCTTCTTGGCATCGCTGGGGAGAGGGCACTGACTAGTTTTCCAAACACGATTATAGCGTACTTATATTACACCGAGCAACACTCAAATACCTCGAAAAGCAAAGCGATTTTCTTACACCTACTTTCACGTTGATTACGAATCCGTTAGTAGCTCATTTTTCTGAGAATGACCTTCGAACAGTACAAAAAAGCATTTCAATGTTCTTTAGGTTCATTTCTATAGCCTTTAATAACTCTGAATAAGATTAAAGAAAACGCATTTAGGACCAATTTTCAGTACAGTTATTCACTTCAAATACTAAGTAGGACCCAACTTCATAATTCTGATGTTGCCCGAAACATTTAAATTCTCGACAACAGGATATTGAGGCTCATTCAGAATCTGACTACACAACTATAATTGAATCCTTTGTTCGCCATGAATTGACCTCTTAAATGCCCAAATGATCAATATCTAGACTTTGGACTTTGAAAATGAAAAGAATATTCTCGGATCAAATTTTTCAGCTGATTCCAGACCTGATCTCAACATTTTTCAAACGTTTTCTCTTTCACATAAATTTTATTTTTTGGTTAATCAAAGGCAATTTTCAAGGCGGAAAAATGCTTTAATAGAAATTTTGAAATCAAATTCCACATCAATGCAAAAATATAATTGCGGAACACATTTCACTCTTTTCGATATGAAGCCAAAAGTCTGAACTTTGGCATTTTCGGCCATTTAAACGTAATCTTCATAGTGAGCAAATGATTCATCCAAAATTCTAATGACAGAAATTTTAATGACAGATTCAGAATTAGCATAAAAATATGCCAAGAAACACAGTTTTCAAATGATATAAAAATTGCAAAATTAAATGTTAATGAGTGTTCAGATATCATTTCGTCAAGTAAAGGCCTATATCCGAATCGGAAGGTTAGATTCGCAATCTACACGAAAAAAAATCATCCAAAAACATACATTCTGTAATCAATCGTGTACGGGCAATTCTGAAAAGTAACAAAATTCGTATTTTTTTTTTGTCACTTCAAAGGTCATTCGCGGAAAACTTGAGCATCCAAAAAAAAACAACTCTGCTCTCAGAATCACAATCGATGAGATAAACAGGTACACGAAAGTCTAGAGACATCGAAAAAGGTCAAAATTTGTTGAACAGAGTTATTAAAATAGATACATACATGCTTACATGTCCCCTTTAAGCTACGATTACATTCTACAAATTGAAAAGAGTCCCACTCGTCCGCTCTCGACTAGCTTCAGTTTAGAAGTAATGGGGGCCAAACTAACTTCGAAGTCGAATTTAGCAACCACTGAAACCTAAGGAATTATATCTATACTGCAATTTTATCATGTTCTTTTCTGTGGCTCTCTCAGGTGCCTCAATTCTGTAACGAAAGTAAAATTAAGGTCAAAATCGAATTCTGTGACCCTGGAAACCTAAGAAATGATACACTAATATAATATCATTTCCAGAAGATTTTTCATCTCTCACTGCTTCCCTGGTGACTCAATTATGAAATGGGATTCAATTAACATCAAGTTTGAATTCAGCGACCCCTAAAACTAAAAAAATTATATCCATATTGTGATTTTTATCATGTTCATTTTATGGTCCCTCTTTCGCCCCTTAATCTAGAACTAAATTAATGTCAAAATGAAACTCAGTAACCCCTGGAACTCAAAAAATGGTACCCATATTATGTTTCATAAATTTTTCTATCGCCCCTGCTTGGTGGTGCCATAATTTTGAGCAAGATAATATCGAAAATGGATTCGGTGACACCTTGAAAACGCCACAAAAGAAAATTTAAAAAATAGGATATTTAAGAATGGGAGAGGGGAAGACAATAGGGGGGTTTGGTTGGCCAAGTGGATAGCGCGCTGGTCTCGGAATCTAGGGGTCTCGAGTTCGAGCCCACATAGCGACTCGCTATATTCCCGACCTACGCCGGTTTTTCGGCAAGAAGGGTAGAGGGCTAAGACAACCCTAACAGCCTCCCCGACATTTCTAAGGTAATGCTCGAAAGGGCCGATTTTAGGGCTAGAGTTGAGAGCAAATTAGAAGAGAAGAGGGGGAGACAATAAAATTTCTATGGATGATGATTACAGGTATTAGGGAGATCCTTATTTTCGACTTTTGATTTTTAAAGTGGGCATACCCCCTCATCAATTTCAAATATTACAGAATAATATTTTGAAAAATTTAAGCAAAACCGATCAAGGGTGACTCGTGCTATAAAGCGGTTGAAGTACTCATGGAAATTAGCATTGGCTTTGAGAATTGGAGTGTCTCACATACTTAAGAGCCCTTCACGAGGCTACAACTTTTTTTTTAATTGGGGTTGTAAGTCTCGCTGAATTCACTTCTGGTATTCTTTCCTATTATCTTTAACCCTTCAGGTGCCACATGGGGCTGATTATCCCAATTTCCAAGTTCTGTACGTTCGTAGTTGGGTTTCTTGAGTCACTAAATCCATTTCTGTAGCAGGGCGACAACTCAAAATTTCGAAATAAGAAATGGAGAAATGACTTTATTAAATTTGAAAAATGACTAAAAATTACCAGAATTTGAGACCATCTTCAATCTTTTCCTTCTTTTGCGTGCTTTCCTTTTTAAACACTTCTCGTTTTCATATACTGTCAACCCCCCTACCAAAAAAAAACAAAAAAACAAAACAAAAAAAAAACAAAAAAAAAACTTGCATTTTCAAATTTTCAAGTAAATGGGGATAAATAAGGAGTAACACGACACACAATTTTCTTCTCGCTCTATGGTTATACCCGCGCACTCAACTGTTTTATAATATTCATTATCCTTCCCAGACAGAACTGACTAGCTAGAGTTGTGTGCGAAGTTTTCCCTGCAATCTGCCGGAAAACTGAATCTCAATTTTATTTACACGGCACAGCGGAAGCATAGAATAAAAGAAAAAACTGATTTTCTTCATAACCAGCAGAATTTCCAGAATTTGAAGGAGAACTTTACCAAAAATGACTTTAATGACTATTTTAGAAGAAAAATGATCAAAAATGACCTTCGATGACTTAAAATGGAAACAATGACCAAGTGGTCACCCTGCTGTTGCTATTCTTCCCTCCCTTAACCTTTCAAGCGCCACGTGAGACTAATTTCAACTTGGTCAATTTTTCAGGTTCTATACATTGAAAGCAGGGTTTCGTGGGTTGCTGAATTCATTTCGTTGGATATCTTTCATCTTCTCTCCAACCCTTAAGACTCCACAGGAAGCCAGAGTTGAATAATGTCAATTCATGTTCCACTTCAAATAATTCAATGCTTGCTCCTGCGGTGCCTGAAGGATTGAATAAAGGAGGAAGAGAAGCCCAGAAATGAATTTAGCGATCCACAGAACTCTAGTTTCAATGTAAAGAACCTGGAAACTAGAGGAATTAGAGAATAGCCCTTATGGCAGCTGAGGATGCGCGGGGGGGAACTCCAGATACGGATGATATGGATTTGGCAACTTTTAAAACCACTAATCTGAACAATAAAAAAATTTTCAAGCTCATTCGGAGAGGTTTTTATTATGCGAGGATCTGGGATTCTTCAAATTGTTACATTCCGATAAGAATTTTCAACCCCCGTCAGGTTCAGGTTAGCTTTAAGCTTCACAAAAAAATTCTTTAATATGCAGCGATGACCTGAGGGGTGCTTCGGCAAGAAAACTGAATTTCTTTTACTAGAAGTAAGAAAGGCACCTTCTAATGTAGTTCTTTGAAGCAGATAAGAGGGCTATGTCACAATTCTGCATTTTCTACCAGAAAACCGATGTTAATGTAGGATGGTATTAGGGGTCATTTGAACCGCCCTTCCCCATGACGTTCTGAGAGGGAGCAACAAAAATTTGTAAAAATACTTTGCAAGGTGTCTACAAGAATGGAAAAATATAAATTCCTGACTTTTTCCAAACTTTTTCTTCTCTCTTCTTCAAGCCTTTACAGTATAGACAGTATATATTTATGTTTCTACCACTAGACGCTATGGTTAAAATGAACTGAAATTTGAAGTTGATTTTTGGGTGAAAGCATTTCATTTGTAGAATACGACTCTAGGGAGTGCTGAAGTAAAATTAAACGACGAAAAAGTTTTTCGTGAGTTCATTCTGTTTTTTTTTTCCAAACTTCTTAAAAATATTGTTGAATTTTCTGACTATTTACAAACTTCCTGACCTACTTTTCAAATTCCTGACTTTTTCCAAACCTGTAGACACCTTGCTTTGTCATGTAGAATTCAACGAGGAATAATTTGAAAATTAGTTTTCTCCAAATCGTTAATACGTCTGAGGTTTTTTGAGAAAAATTGATAGTTTTGGAGCATTTAACCCGTTGCAGGAAAATGCCCCACCGATATTACCGAGGACTTTCGACATGTTAATTAGGGGGACAATCTAAGATCTGCAGAAATATCATTCTCGGAATTTTGTCAAACTGTCCTCTTTTTCGTACCAATTTATCGGGTTATAAATGAAAATTTCATATGTTTGGACCGGCGAATGACAATATCTACGCTACATGCATTGTCTTGGAACACAGAACAATAATCCGCAAACACTCAAATCCAATTCTAGTTGATATACCGTTTCCGAAATAAACGACTCAATTAACTCGTATCAATTTCACGTGGGTACTTGATTCAGTGATCAACTGATGAAATACACCGAATAACGAATGCTTTCCGGCTTCGATTTCTTCGTAAAGAACCTCTTCAGGCTATAGCAGCACTCTCATAATTTTCCACTTATCCAGTACAGGCCGATTATATGAACTTTTCCAACAGCAAGCCAATAATTAACCACCGTAACTTCACAACTGCCCAACCTAACTCCGGCCAATTTTGTACTTCGTATCCAATTTTCCGCCCAACTAGGCGTTGGTGTCCGTCAACTCGTCTGGGCCTTCTCAATCAGTTGGTCCACCACCTGCTCGCGGAAAATGCGAAACAAATGAACTGCCAATTCTTTGTATGTCGGCGTATAATTATCGATTAGAATGTAATAAATTTCGAGCACACACACATGGAAAGGCTACCTGAGTCAACCGATTAATGACGAGCACAATGATTCCGATTAAGTCCGATAAACGCCCGAGTTAAAGACAATTATCAACAAATACGCATGCAGAATAGCCTAACCTTGTTCGCGTGTCAAATAAATATGCAGCACACTCAGCCACTTCGTTAAGGAGAAAAAAAAAACACCTATGGATAAATATAAAAATAAATAATCCTCCAGTAAGCTGGAGCCGGATGTATCAGCGACGCCACCAGCATCTGGAAGCCTGCGGCGAATGTCTCGGCGCGGAGCATTCAATTATAGCGACGCTGAAGGGAGGGAGGGGGCTATGCCATAAGAACAAAAGGGACTCCGTAATTACGAGATTCCGTTAACGTGACGTCACGGATATCGCGGGCGTGGAGAGGAAAAATTACGGATAGATAAAGATAAATATAAGACGCGACGAGTGCTCTTGAAAAATGAGAATTGCGAATTAGCCAGATCCAGATTGGTTGGAGACGTCGCTCCGCTAAGTTGCAAGTATCCACAGCAGCCACGACGGAGGTCAGTTCGTAGTCAGTCTTCACGATAACACCAGTCTTCAAAGTCTTCCAATCGCGCGGTGTTAGTCGGTTAAGGTTGTTCTTCTGCCGAAACCACGAGAACGTAACCGCGCGCGATCTCAGGTGATAAGAATCAGCTGTGTGGAGAAAACGTTTCGGTGATTCTCCGATTGTTTTTTCCTTCGTCAGTTCGTTCAAGTTCTTCTGAGTTTTTTTTACCTTTTTTTTTTTTTTTTTTAAATCATTTTTCGTTAAATTTGTGTACTTATTTCAATTCGTCGACGAAATTTTGATGGACTATTTTAACGGCATGGAAAGTGCGAGTAGTGATACCGACACCGCTATTGTGAATATGGACGAAATTGAGCGAAGCAACTATCACATAACACAACAGGTAAATATAATTCTTAATGGCATCTTGTCGTCGGTTTAAAACAACCCTAGACACGATTAAAAATGCTTGTGTGTACCTTCCTCTCATCAGATCACAACAACCCTAAACATGATTGCGATTACTTGTGATTTATAAGAATCCCTAACACGATTGAGAATACTTGTGGCCTTTCTCACCAGTTTAAAACAACCATAGACAATATCTTCTTATCGGGTCACAATAACCCTAAATACGACTGAGATTAGTCGCGGTTTATAAAAACCCTAAACATGATTGAGAATGCTTGTAGCCTGTTCTCATTGGTTTATAACAACTCTGAACACGATTCAGAATGCTTGTAGCCATTTTCACATCGGTGTGAAACAATCTTAGACACGATTGAAATGATTACATATTCTTCTCATCAGTTGAAAATAAGGCCTAAATATGATAGGGAATGCTTGTAGCCGTTTCTCATCGGTTTAGAACAATCTTAGACACTCAAAGCCCCTTCGCATCGGTTTAAAACAACCTTAGACACGATTAAGAATAATTCCACCTTCTTCTCATCTGTTTAAAATCACCCTAAATACGACTGAGAATGCTTATAGTCATTTCTTATCGCTTTAGGACAATCTGAGACACTCATAGCCTCTTCTCATCGGTTTACAACAATCTTAGACACGATTAAGAATGCTCCCACCTTCTTCTCATCAGTTTAAAATAATCCTAAATATAATAGGGAATGTTCATAGCCGTTTCTCATCGGTATAAAACAACCTTAGATTTTTCATCAGTTTAAAACAACCCTAAATACGACTGAGAATGCTCGTAGCTTCTTCTCGTCCGTTTAAAATAACCTTAAACACGATTAAAAATGTTTGTAGATCTTTTCACATCGGTTTAGAACCAGCCCTGTAGAGAGATAAAGAGGGCCTAGGGGAATTTCCACGGGCCTCCCTCTTCTTCCAGTTCATTTTGTTCTTTTGTCAGATGGGAGAAAATTACAAGCATACATTTCAAACCAGAATCAACTCCGTAAGTTACCAAAAGTAATACAAGAAATAGAGAGTGAATGATTGATATTAGGAATGGTCAATGCACTGAACGCTGCAAATTTCCATTACGAACGTTACGGAATGAGAGGTTTCTTTCATAGCGTAAGGAGTCTGCTGATTTGATGTACTTACAGTGTGATGTAGCCATAGGAGTAGAAATTCCGGTCTTTTAAAAATATCCCCCCCCCGAGAGTCCGGGCCCGGGGTATTTTCACTCTTTCACCCCCTCTCAGCAACAGGGTCGTTTCGAACATATTACACACGATTGAGAATGCTCCAAGTCTCTTTACATCAGTTTAAAAGAACCCTAAATATGATTGAGAATGCTTAAAACCTTTTCTCATGGGTTTAGAAACAATCTTAAGACACGGTTGGGAATGCTTCCAGCTTCTATTCATTAGTTTAAAACAACCCTCAACACAATTAGAAATTCTTACACCTTTTTTCTATCAGTTCAAAACAACCCTAAATACCATAAAGAATGCTTGTAGCCTTTTCTGGTCGATTTAAAACAACCTTAAACACGATTGAGAATGCTTGTAGCCCCTTCTTGTCAGTTTGAAAAAATCCTTTTAGGACTGAGATTACACGTAGCGTCTTCTCATCGATTTAGAACACGATTGAGAATGCTTGTAGCCTGCTCTAATCCGTTTGAAACAACCATGAACAGGCCTGAGAATTCTTGTAGCCTTTTCTCATAGGTTTAAGAAAACGTTAGACACAATTAAGAATGCTCATACCTTCTTCTTATCAGTTTAAAATGAATCGGTTTGAATCAAAAGGGGGTTAAGTCCACTTTTTTCGTTTTTCCTTTTTTTCACGGCTTATGGGGTATTGAAGTATCGCGGATCTGCTGGTGTGGTCGAAATTTCGTGAAACAGCTGGGAAAGTGCTTTCTGACAACATCGCTTTCTGTGAATCTTTTATAATAAAATTTTTTCAAAAAATTGATTTTTTCCAGAAATTGTTTAAAAATGGTAAGTGTAAAAAATAGAAATAAATAAAAATATCCGGCCTACCCCCTTCTTTTTGCATTTTTATACTTACAAAGTGCTATTTTTAAACACGAAATCGTAATTTTCCAATACAGCTTCAGAACTTTTTTTCTTACAAACAGGGATTTTGCTCGATTGGAATGGCACCAAGACTAAAGTGACCCCTTTACGTCTGGCTACAAAGGGGGCGGGGGCAACTTCGAGCCGTAAAACTGCAGAAAAATCGTTCAGAACCAACAGGGGTTAAGTCAAAAAACTTTTAGCACCCCAGCTCCGGCCCATCAAAATTTTATTCGGCGGGACAGGGCTTAAAAGTTGTCTCTTGTGACCCTCTACCGCCACCCTGAAGGATGTATTCCACGATTTTCAAATTTTCGAATCAAACCGTTTTTTTGCTTCCTGAAAAGTGCGATTTTTGGACTTAACCCCTTTGGGTCTAACCGATTCACATAACCTTGGACATGATTCAGAGTGGTTGTAGCTTCTTCTCATCAGTTTGTAACAACCCTAAACATGACTTAGAACACTCTAGCATCTGTTTGTAAAACAACCATAAACATGACTAATAAGGCTCTTAGCCCCTTCTCAATTGAGAATTCTCCTAGCCTCTTCTCATCGGTTTAACACAACTTGAAACACGAGTGAGCGTGTGCTGGAAAAATAGCGAGACAGAGGAGTCACAGTCCCTCAATTCAGCCAAACACCCCTAAAATGCAAAAGCAAACATTTTTTGGCCGATATAAATCGAATTCAATCGGGGGATACGCAATAGTTTTTGGGGATTTCACAGCAGAATCGTTGGTTTAATAAAACTCCAAAAGTAACCAAAATATGAAAATGATCTGAAATGAAAATTATTCCCAACTAGAAACAACTCTAAAACTGAGTTCTCACACATTTTCACGAGGGAGCAAAATTCAAAAATCATTTCACCAGCTTTCTTGTAATCTACGAGTAAATACGAACAGATACTACTACTCGAATTTTACTAAACGGCGAAATAATTTACATTTTACAACTTCGTGCGTAAACGAGCGGCTAGACCGCGAATATGTCGACAGAAAATCCATAGGCGGCGCTATACTCCCCGTGGGTGTTGTGTCGCGAAAATTCAGGCATGTCCCCCGGTATGGCGGAATTTTATATCAGGAACTAGTTAACGATCGTGTTCGTTTGCACGTGTTTCCAGTTCCTCGCCTGTCACTTGTTTTTCCGAAATTTTTCAAGTTTGCAGATAGTCATATTGGTGGACTACGTGTACTCATTCATTCGAAGTACATCGCGACCGTATTGTAATTTATATACTAGAGGAATGTTATTCCTCCGCGGAAAAATCATCTCGCACTTCGGCTTATTTTCATATTTATCGCAATTTAATCAACGCGATGGTTTTATCGACTAATAAATAACTAGAACCAGCGGGAAAATAATATCGTACATTTGAAACGGCGCTCGATATTTTGGCTAGAATCGAAAATTTGATACAACCTGCGCAGCCGAAAATACCAAGCAATTTTTTTGCAAAAAAGTGAAAGCAGCGGTGTATTGCGCATCCGCGGTTGATATACCCAGGTCTCCTACGACAAAATTTATAAATGTCTCTCTCATTTTGGCTGCCATGCACTTCGCTATATCCAGTTGCTATTCTATCGAACACGAAGGTCCACACTTGAACGATAATCATTTCTTGATTATGCTATTTGCCCATTACGAACGTCAGTTACAATTCTACTCGGGAAAACAGACGCAAGGCTCGGCATTGCGGCAGATCCGTAGCCTACCAAAGTGAGGTCCAACAAAAACGGTCACAATGTATCCACATGTCAAATGTATTCGCGTGCGAAAATTGTTTCTTAGATATGTTCGTGGGTATGTCAGCGTCTCCTCCCTCCGGCACCGCGAGGCGATGACATGAATGTTGACGGAGAGCAAGGAAGACGCAGATCTTCTGGATCATGACAACGTGCACCATCTATGCAAATGAGCGATGAACATACGAATGCGATTTTTCGCGAGATCAAGGAAATCTTTCCTCCTATAGCCATAAACGAAGGTAAACGAACAGGACTTGAGAATGTGACAATATGTGCTCAGTCACCCGGACCTTATTTTCCGGGGATTCCCTCGGTACTATACATCGAGACGAGGATGTCATTTCAGTTTCTGAGTTGCACAGTATTTCCGGCGCGGTCTGTGAGACGGAAGTGTTTCAAGTTCCGGCGACGATGACTGCTTTCAGTCGCGCGATTTTCGTAGCTCGTTCGAAATCGACGTCAAAATATCGCTCAACCGGTGAAGATGAAGTGACACGTCGGAAAGGGAAGAGTAGAAGGATTCGAGCTCCGGAATTTCAGCATTTCATTTTGAAATATGTGAACGGCAAGCTCATTTCTCCTCGGGGGGAAGGGAGAGAAATTTGGGAGAGCGGGAATAGAACCTCCGGGAGGGAGGGGGAGGGTCACATAGGATGGGTCAAGACACCTAGCCCCTCTGATTCGACCACTGGAATCGCGACGAGTGACAGAATTAAGTATCAAGAGGCTCAAAGCCGGACTTGGGTGCAAGACTGACGCCACGCCGAAACACCCCAGGGTCCATATTTACTGGAAATGAGGGCATAAATCAGAGTTTAGACTCTAACCAGCCAATGACATTCAGGAGATCGAGAAGGGGGGGTCGCGAGCCTCAGAACTTGATTTTGGAATATGTGAACTATAGGTTCACTTTTCCAGAGGGGGAGCTGGGAGAAATCCGAAAAGAGTGGAATAGAATCCTCGGGGAGAGGGGGTGTCTTCGTCAAGTATTAGGAGGACTCAAGCCCCACAGTTCCATGTCCACCACTGGAATCGCGACGAGCGACAGAATCAAGTATCAGGAGGCTCAAAACCCGGCTCAAAGGCGAGATTGGCACTATTTTGCAGGGTATCGAACAAAATTAAAATTCAAAAATATAGAACTTTTATCGGAGTTTTTATACAAATTTGATAGCAACTTTCGCAGCCTTGCAAGAAAATTTTCCTAGTTTTTATAAACATGGAAAACAAAAAACTAGGATACATGCACTGCATTACTAGAGAGAGGATAGAAGACAAGTAGTCACGCGGTCACAATTTTACCTTTCACTATCTCCTTTCATCTCATCTCATCTTTTTTTTCTTTCTTTCTCACGCGCTGATATTCTCATTTTCATAGGACCAAAACTGAAAATAGAGTACTTTTATAGGTTTATAGTACCACCTTTAAAAATAGAAAACTGTATACGATTTATAAGCCTGTTAGGTACCATGTTTTGAGACCTCCCTCTTTTCAGTCTTATGTTTGCCGCGAACAGAGAGCAAAAATCAGAAGTTCGGTTCTAAGTAGCCTAATACAGCATAAAATCAAGAACATTTAGGACAAAAATTAAAGCTCTTTAAATCCCCCCTCCAAAAAAAGGTCTCCCGTAATTTATTCATGGAGTTCAGAATAGCCCCCTTTTCACAATCACACATCAACACAGGGCGTATGAGAGGACGCCAGTTACCCCCATCCTCCAACCCGTTTTCATTATACTTGAACCTACTCACCCATAGGAATTTTTTCTTCCCTTTCTATTTTCCTCGACTGTAAACCTCACGTACACTTGCACTTTTAGGGGTATTATTTAAATTTCCATGGGAGGATTAGATCAGATGGATGGAAACAGACTGATGGTAATGAGCGTCCTTTTTAATTACCCGAAAGTCTCAAAAAAAAAAAAAAAAATCTATAAGGTTTCCTATAAGCTGGGTGAAAATACATCGTAATGGAAAGGGTTATTATTATGAATCCCATTTTCCAACATTCTGAGGTAGTTACGAAAACATTGTCAGGAATTTTTTTTCAGGAATCCAGAGAGCTTTAATTTTTGTCCAAACCATTTTTGATTTCAGGCCATATTAGGATACTCTTCGCCCAAACTTTAACTTTTGCCCCCTTTTCACCGAATGTAGACCGAAAGGAAGGGCGCCAATCTACCTTCTCAGCTCACATACCAAACTTCCTAATGCACGATTGTGAGTAGTGGGCACGACTTCCTCTCTCTGTCTCACTGATGAATGACAGGGGATGTAAAGAGGCATGTAACAGATATTATTTTGAAACAGAATCGAAGATGAGCTGTGAGCCCCTCCCCTACTCAAAACATATAATGACTTGATTCTCGTACGAGTAGCGAGCGAAGATAAGGATGTTTAAAGGCAGAGGGAGTGTTCCTTGAATGATTTCTTAAATATGACTGTTAGAATTTCATGATCGAAGACGTGGTTACGCCCTTGAAGTTCACGATGCTTCCATCGACGGTGATGGTCGCGTCATTTGAGGAATTTGAATTGAAATACGAGTTACGAACTAAGACACGAAGAGCTGACCTCTATAAAATTAGTATATCGTCAAGGCTAACCCAAAAATCATGTGAGAGGGAGCCGTCGACTGAAAAATCAGGACACATGCTGTGTGTGAATGAACACCTTTTGAAACAGAAAACAAAATGTATTTCAAACTGTGAAGAAGAAGTATCCCAAAACCTCCCCTTTTGGGGTACGCACATGAATTATTATTAGAGTTTCGCATTCTGGTGCACAATTACGTAAAGTATGGTCTACCAAAATACTTTTACGCTTTGACTAATTTTAGAATTAGTACAGAAAACTTGGAATTCAGAACAAACGGACTGAAGTAGAAGATCGTAATTTTCAAGTTTTAAATGAATGATAGACATGGTCAGGGACGCACCATGAGAGAGGGAGGCAAGCGATTCAATTATTCCTGCAATAAAAAGTTCCGTTTTGATAATTGGAAAATTTTCAAGGCTGATAATTAGGGAAAACAAAAAAATTTGGCAACTGCGGATCCAATTTTGCTAATTAATGAAAATTAAAAAAATTGTTCTCTTGCATTACCGACTTATACGATGATTTTTTCAGCTAAAGGCAATACTAAAAAATTCTGGAGGAGGGGTACTTTCTCCTTTTTTCCCGCACATCCTAAACCAAATTCTGCTCCGAAAATCGAAA
This sequence comes from Acanthococcus lagerstroemiae, assembly GCA_031841125.1. Lineage (NCBI taxonomy): Eukaryota > Metazoa > Arthropoda > Insecta > Hemiptera > Eriococcidae > Acanthococcus > Acanthococcus lagerstroemiae. The sequence goes on along the minus strand of CM063113.1, from coordinate 26,486,436 downwards.
CACAACAAATGAATAACAAAGTTTACGATTTTCAAAATTTATAGAGTTCGTCATGTTTCTAAATTCTACACATGACGAAGTAACATATCGCATTTGTCGTCATAGACTCATTAGACCTACGTTATGTATGCAAATGTGTTCCACGACAGTTTTACATTTTATTGCATAAATAAAGTAATAACAACAGTAATTACTGTAATCGCTGTTTAGAACAGTCAGGCAGCGGATGATTTATGGACCCTGGGAAAATTAATATTCTCCGATTATTATTCTCAATTGGGTAGAACGGGTCATATTAACGCGATGGCATCAGGCGAGAAATTCCAAGATTCTAACAATCAATCGATTCACTTCTACAGGTGTCTGTCGATGGGTTAGGAAATCGTGTAAATGTGTTGTAAGGTCGTAATCATCCGTCTTCCATCGGTGACTTAGTAACGATCATGTAATTTCGAGTTATCGTTCACCTCCACATCTCCTTCACATCGATGGAGAAATAGGGTATCATACACCGAGAGCGAAAAATAAGCGACTGTCGACGTCCCCGGTCAGCCTGACAGTCCACCAATCTGGCTCACGGGATAGTCAACTGTTCATTTCTCCATCTTATGGACTGACTGGTTCGCTGTTTCTCAGTCTAGTTGGATCTTGGGTCGACAAATGTGCCCTTACAATGTTCTGAATTTTCCAAACAGACATCAGGTCGGCATTTTTTCCAGGTGGGAGAAAGCGGGATGGGGGAGGTATATATGGAAATACTCCCTTACCTGTCAAAAATTCGATTCATTTACGGAATGATGCCAGGTCTCTCTTCACTTTGGCCAAGAAACCCCGGTTCGATCGACAAAGATACTAAAGCAGAACAAACCGGTCTCCTAACCAAAGAAATTCTTAGGATTCGAAATAGTAAGAAGGAAAGGCAGACAGAGAGGAGACAAACTACTCTACCTTCACTTGCCAGAAAAAATTAGGAAGCTTGAACTAGTCGATCTTATACGAGTATGTAAACATACGTAGCCGACTCCCCCCTCCCCCATGAAAGAACGTACAGCACAAACAGACCGAAGACCCCATAAACAAACGAAAAGACGTATTATGTGACCTTCTTTCTTCCTGAGACAACCTTCTTTTTGGTCAAGAAAACTCAATTACGAGAGAGGCGGACAGATATACGCATAGCATTGTCCTTTTCTTTACTGGGGAGACGTGTACATACGTAAATAGACCACCATCTAGATGAATTGACAATCAGCCAGACAGACGAATTCATAGACTGAAATTGAGGTGCTAAAAAATATAGAACCGACATAAGGTACACAAAGGCGGCGAGGATTTGGGCTACGAAGTAGCCGAGTGGAGATGGGTCTAAAGCCTGTAGGTACATGGTTGGGATAGTTTCAAATCACCCATACATGTATGAACATTAGATGTGGATGTACAAGGAGCCTGTTTACTGCAAACACAAAAGCGGAGTGAGGGGGGGGGGTCTCAAGCCACTCGGTATTTTTTAACGTTACACTGCCAACTTTCGAAGTATACATACGAAACAAATGCGCCTACTTCATTATTTTCGAAACAGAAGCAAAAAATCAAGTTCACATAAGTACTCGGCCAGCAACTGAAGAGTGAACACAAGACCAAACAGTTTCTCATTGCAAGATTTCTGATCAGGGGCGTACTGAAGGAAAATTACTAGGAGAGAGCTAAAATTTCCCAAATGGAAATCCACATTTTCGCAAAACGTATGAAAAGTCTCAAATATTCCAACTAAGGGCACGGATTCTCCAACTGAAGTAAACTTTGTGAAGTCTCTGGAGGAAGGGGGCTTCCCTTTTCGATGCGCCCTGATCACTGGTGAAGGAGATGGACGGGGAGGAGGAGGAATCGAGTGTGCACGTAACCAGAGACAGGGGCGTTCACGAGGAACAAATTTTGGATTTCGTATTATTCTGCGAATATCATAATTGTGCCTTTTGACCGCCTAAAATCTCTGAATTGACCACTACCCCCTTCCCCATATGGTGATTCAGTTTGCTTCCTTCTTTTGCTGTATAATTCATTTAGGTTGGTTTCGTAAAACTGTATTCGATATCTTGCGCGAATCATCTTCAGGCTCCAGTCACTACCATACGGTCACGAAATTACAAACAGCGGACCAAAATGAATTTGCTGTCTAGCTCGGGAATTAAGTAATCAATATTCGGATATGGCGATTGACTCAGGGCGTTCATAAAATTCCCGTTATACTCGTAACTTGAGAAATGCCAATAATACTCGCGAATTAGTTCTCGCTTTTTCCCAGCCCCGGGCTACACTCCTATTCAGAAGCAAATTCTTCTTTTCGCACACGCTATCGATAAGCTTATTCACGACGAAGAGGCGTCATGAAACCTCGAATAAAATGACAATACCAGCTCTTAGAAAGAAGAAAAAAAGACGAAACATTTTTAGACATTGAGGTCACTAACCGAATTTCAAAAGAGGAGCACTGACATCGCGTTCGCAATGTATGTAAGTCTACAAATTTGACCGTCAATTTTCCGCCAATGTTTGACCGGGTTCTGTTCGTCTCTTGTCACTGTCCAGGCATGTTACGATGCTGATGATGATGAAGAGGATGAGTATTAAGAAAAATTAATGAGGTTTCTAGATGAATGTAACACCGCCTTATAGGGCGTCAGGATGCGATTAAAAACTTCCTGGTAATAAAATGTCAAACACGGAAAATGACGTATCAGACTTGGAATGATCAGTACAATTGAAATAGGCGAAGATGCGATGATGCAGCCGAAGTAATTTACACGAATTTGTCGATTAAGGTAAACTGAGTGCAAAAAGAATTACACAGTTTTGAAGAGATAAAGTGGTGCAAACAACCATTTCAAATCACCATCTTTTTTTTTGTGTGTTCTTACTTCACATATCATGGTTATTTTTTAGCAGGACTACTTCGCACATTGTAGTAGCTAAGAAACGAAACCATTCATTTCTTGTAAAGTGAAGGCCCGGAACTTACAGGCACTGAACTTCTGTTACCTTCCGTCTATGACCAGAATATAACAATTGTACCCTGTTTCACTAGAGGAAGATCAAACAGTGGTTACTGGGATTTTTTCGAAGAGGGAACCATTCCTCCGAATCATCGAATCAGCAGAACACATGAAGTCACATTTTTGATGAGTGGAACAGTGCGCAGATCAAAACTAGAATCATGAGTTGTTCTCCACCTGTTTTTTATGACAGGTGCGAGAGAAACCGTTGCTCCAACTGGTTGCACCGCCACCGTCCCTGGACTTCATTCATAGTACATAAATATCATACAGGATGGTTCAGGTTGACAAAATCATTAACATCACAGATTGCACCCAAAGTTGCCTAGCTTCTCGTCGACACTTGGGACAGGCTGACAAGTAATTCCATCACAACTACAGCTAAAAAAAAATAAAAAAGAACTGGAAAAATCTACACGGTGAAATTTGGTACAACTGTTCAGTAAGTTACACTAATAAATGTACCAAAAGCCCAGATATCCACTACACCGCCTTCAGTCGTCATGTTGGAAAAACAGTGCCTCATTTCAGTTCTTCGCTTATGATATTTACATCGATCTTACAAAAAATTTCCAAACGAGGCCATCAGTAGCTAACCAGTTTTTTCTTTCAAGGGGGGGGGGGGTTGGCAGAAAAACGCGAACTAAAATAAGCTAACCAGTTTTTCTTTCGGGGGGAGGGGGGAAGAGGTGTAACCAGAAGAAATATGCACTAAAATATAAGAAATTTCAGCTGAAACAGATGCCTCACTTTCACAATTTTACCAACTGACAAGTTGAATTGGTCGCGTGTCGGTTTTTGTCCCTCAAACCCTGGCGAAAAGCCCATTTCCATGAAAGCTATTTTCAAATTTTTCGTTTATGAGAATAACCAATGCTACTAACGACATTCTACCCTCAAAAGCCTAATTTGCCCGGATCCATCCATCAGAGCCGAATCCAGAAAGAAATTCATAGAAAGGCAATTCAGAACATAAAAGAACATGCCAAGCCAACAGTTTTGGAAGGGTTTTAACATATATCGAAAACAATTCAATTTTATCTTCTCTCGTGGAAGGGGCGCAGACCTCAGGAGTAATAAAGAGATCGGACTCGTCAATGTTCATTTCTGAGTCTTCGCGACTAGCTTTTGAACTTATTTAAGATTCTTTAAGGAGTTCTCAAACATGTTCAAGATTCTCTAAGGCTGTTCAAAACTTGTTTACTCTTTATAACTCTCCTAGACTCGATTATAGTGGTTACTTTTCACTCATTTATACTAATCAAAATCTCTCAATAATAATTTCTGACGATAATATAGTTATCCACACGACCTTCTCTATTAATAATTTCAAAGAAATAAAAACATTTGGATCAACATTATTTCATTAGTGTTTCACATGTATAATGACGAACACCGTGAAGGACCTCTTGATTTAGTACATACTTGAACATAATATGTAATAACATATTAAGAAATGAGGGTTTCCTTGTTCAGTAAAGTATGTTCTACGGTATCAATTTTTCAATATGCAAAATTTTTTCGGATTCAGACGAAATGTTCAATAATATGACTGTATGACTTTTGTGTTTTTTGTATGGCCTTTTTTCGGATCATTTTCATGCCTAAACAAAATTTCCACAAGAAAATTATCTAGAGACAAAACTTGATTTTCAGTTTGGGATAGGGGGGAGGGGCGTGGAAAAGAAATATTTGTTGACAAATGTTTTTTGAAAACTGAAAATTCGCTGACAAAATTTGTAAAAAATTGAAAATTTACCGATTTTTCAACCAAAATATTTTTTAATTTGAAAAAAAAAAAAAAAAAAAAAAGAATATCAATAATAATAATAATAAACAAACAAACAAACAAACAAATAAACGTTCACTTTAAAAAATGAAAAATTCAAATGTGAACAGTTTGAAAATTTGCCGAACCAAATGATCGGGGGGAGGGGGCTGTTCCAACCCGTTGCCCCTCACATCCCCCATAGTTTCGTGCCTAAAATTATCTCAAAAACATGCTAATTGCAAATAAAAACTGAAGAAACTTAATAATTGAATAATAACGAAAACGAATTATAGCAAAGAACACAAATTTAAATTCCAATTTGGTAGAATCGTGATAACAAATATTGCAAGAAACTAATTCAATGATCAATAGGCTCTTGCTGTGACTGCAGTCTGCGTTCTTTCACAATTACTAGAATTAAGTATTATAGTACGAATATTATATTTCATAAATTTAAGAGGAATTACCAAATATGTAAGTAATGAGAGGCAATTATATGACTTTTGTATGACTTGTATGACCCCTGCCTCAATAATAGAACTTTCGTACGACTTCTACGACTCGTATGACCGGCAGACACCCTGAATTATAAATTCAGAGGTTTGCAGACATGCAACCTGAGAAAATTTTTTGACCTTTTTTTTTTCTTGTACGCTATAACTGTGCCACCGCGCTAATCTTCTTCATTTTGATATACTCTTTTCTTTCTGAAAAAACCTGGCCAGCCAGCCCTTACCTCTACTTTCGGTATCGGTGACAACGACAATAATACAATAATAGTTGATGATGCAGTCAACGTGGAAAATGAAAACTTAGTCGGGCCACTGATACCAGAGACGCCACTATGGAGGGGGGGGAGGGGATTTTGAAACACCCCCTTCCAATAATTTGGCAGTCGATAAATTTTGAAACTGTTCATTTGAATTTTTCATTTTTTATGAATGTTTGTTTATTTTTTTCTTTTCAATTAAAAAATATTTCTATTAGAAAATCGGGAGATTTTTAATTTTTTGAAAACTTTGTTGGCGAATTTTTAGTTTTCAAAAAATATTTGTCGGCAAATTTTTCTTCTCCACTTCCCCAAACTGAAATTCAAATTTCGTTTCTGAAAATGGATTACCCTGGATTCCTATCAGAGACTAGTCGGTGAAAAGCCGAAGATTTCTAGCTGACTATCGAACGTTATCTGAACGGTTGAAAAGAAGCTAAAATGTGGAAGACATTTCGAAAATCTGAAAGTCGGTAGCAAACGTTGAATTTCGAATTTCAATGACTATTCTGTTTTTACTAGAGATTCTCTGTTTGACCTCGAGCCTTCAATTTGAGAAAGTTGAACATTTCATTAAAATCTAAAAGTTGAAAGCAAAAGACTTATTTTCCAATGTCACAATCTGAATCCGATAGCAAAAATGTTCTATTGCTTAATTGACGGATTTTAGGTCCTGGTGAGTAAAGGAGAGAAAAGTCTGGAACAAAAGTCAAAACTCGATGTGTTTTTCCCATAAGAACGAAAGGGAGCTTGTGGCACGGATTCCCCTATTCCGATCGACCTGAAACCTTGTAAGTTTCTCCTACCCCCTCCCTTTTCTTCGGTTGTACTGGAACAGTTTAGGAGACAAATTAGAGGAAATTCAGAAAAAAATATCACCAAGAGTAAAATAATGACCACTTTAATGTGTAAAGGAAGTTGTGTGTTCCAATTTACACTCCCAGACTAGGGTATGTTCATGTGCGCAAATGTAGGCGCTCGGGGGATAAGGTTCCAACCTGCATTTCCATGGAGGGGAGGGGGAGGGTGAAACACCGCCTAATAATTTGGCAGTCGGCAAATTTTGAAACTGTTCATCTGAATTTTTCATTTTCTAAGAACGTTTGTTTTGTTTGCGTATTGTTTTTTTTTCAATTAAAAATATTTTGATTGAAAAATCGGTAAACTTTCAATTAAAAAAAAAATTTGTCGGCGGATTTTTAGTATTTAAAAAATATTTCACAAAATTTACCCCCCCTCCACCCCCCAAATGTAAGTCAAGTTCGCCCACTGATAAAATTAAAACCAAAAATTTTGTGCTGACTCCAACTTTCCCCCCCCCAAGAATGTAAATCTTTAGAATCGCCAATGTACGGTGTCCCGCCTTTAGAGTTTAGGGGAGATACTGCTTTTCTCGAATTTCAGGGTACAACAAAATTAGATTCTATTGCATCGACTTTAATAGCTGACCTTTGTGTATTCATCATTTTTTACCAATATCCGTCCCTCTGGCTAAGGTCGTTGGTGAACAATAACCATCAGCGCCGAAGGAAGCAGCAAGACGTGACTAAGCCCGGGAACGTCCTTCCTTAGACTCAGAGCGGTAGTAATATCATAATAATAACGATAATACTAATTTTAGTAGATATAATGGTAAACACATAAAAAGGACCTCAAAACCGCGATACGAAATTCCGAATAATGGAAAAAATTGGCGTCAACGATGCGGCGCGAAACTCGTTCGTCACCAAAACTAATTATACGAATGAATTGACAAATATCTCGGGACGGACGTGCTACCCGGAGGCTGTGATTTTCGTTTTCATTATCACGATCGCGACTATTTTCGATCATTTTTTTTCTTTTTCTCTATTTCCGTCTCTCTCGGTCGATTGTTGGAAGGCAGCGACCTTTCGTCGGCGTAACCGCGCCGTCCCAAAGGTCACGCGACAGCGAAACGGAAACGGAACCGGTGGAGTCGAGTCGGGTGACGATGGTCGCGAGTTGGCGCCATACGCCGAACTGCATTTTCAGACGAGTTCCTTCGGAATGCGAAAATTCTGAAAAATACCAGCGTCCGTCTGTCTGTCTCTTTTTCTGTCTCCTAATCTACCTGTTTGTCTCTATTTTTCCATCACCCTCTCTCTCTCTCTCTGTTACCCGATACAGGCTATAAATAATTTTCGCATTTACATTCGCGAACGCAATGTTTTACGAGCTTAACATTGTCCAGGCTAAATATATATATCGGAATAATATTCGCAATTAAAAAACTATTTTTATTGTATCCGCCTGAAGGTCGCTTCGAAGAACTGCCTTCGCAGCGATATATGTACAATTTTTTTTTTTTTTTTGTAATTTTGCTCTCGTAATGAAATCAATCAAATTACACAAAAAAATCTCGAATGCGATTTGCATAAAAAAGCTATTCTAATTGCGGGTTACGTAAGAACGCGATTTTGACCCGCAATTCTCGGTTTGTTTCATCCCTCGTGCGTTTGGCGTCCGCTTCGCGCTCCGTTTTGATTTTTTATCATTTTATTCGGGCGCTAATAACACGGTAGGGGCCGGGCCGGTGCGGAAGGACCGAATGCGCACCTACGGTGTTATTATATCGTTATGTAAGAGATATTATGGTCTATGTACAGGCATCACTCGGGTGTTCTAATAACTGACGTGAGGAGAGATATTTTTCGTGTTCGTTGTTTTGTTTACGTTATGACAAGGCCAAGGCGAAGGATGTCTCTCTCGACGAGATGCACGGGCATCAGCGGCCGCCGGCAGCCTCGGCCACGTGATGGTGTACAGCGAGTCACGAGCACCAATTCCAAAAAGTCTATTGTATGCAGATTTGGTCGAGTTTCGGAAATGTTTCTAAAAATAACGCCCGTGCGTATAGCGGACCCCCGACCGACCTGGTGTGAGATGCGGCCAGCCCGGAAGTGGCCGCGAATATCGATGACTGAATTGGGACATCAATCGTGACGAGTCACTGTCGAGGTCATCAGTCAAAGTGCCCGTGCTTTCCCGGGTTCCGAATACGCCCGAAATGAGTGGGCATGGCGGTGGGAGGATATGATGGATGCGCGGAGTCTGGGTGGCTCTTCAGAATGCACGTCGCATATTTTCGGCGGTGCGGTTAACAGGAGGATGCAGCTAGCATTGGTCGCGGCGCATTCGATCCAAGGTGCTTGGGAGTCATTTTCTTAACTTCGCCCTATATCAGATTTTCAGTTCGATGTCTGTCGATTTCAGATCGAGGACCTCCGCTTGGCTATCACCGGGGCTAGATTACAGAAGTGAGGAGGTCACGACACACCGGAATGAAGGAGCTTTTGGTGCTGAGATCGGGATGGGCTCTTAATGGCAATAGATGAGCTGGAGAGTTGTAGCTGCTACAGAAATTTTCCCCTACTTTCATGTGCTAATTTCCCTCCCTGTCCTTTACATCGTCCTCTCTTGGATCTTCTCGATAGATCAATGAAGGGCTGCAGTAGTTTTCTCATTACTGTGATACGCTGCTTTCTCCTATACCTTTACTCTTGTGTCGACTAGACTTGAGACGTGAATGGATGATAGCAGAATGCACCAAGCCAACATCTGATACTTCACATTTCTTAGTGCGGATACACGGCAAGGACAGTGCAGGCGTTGTTCCTCCAGTGAAAAGAATTAGAATCGAAAATACTTCAAAAATAGTTGGATTGTCAGAAAATACTCAACTAAATAGTACCCAACAGATCATTGTGTCAGTCTAATTTAAAACTGAGATCTCATTTAAGCAATAACAATCTACAATGGGAACTCATATTATAACTAAACGAGTCCATAAATTCATTCAGATCGCTGTGTGGTCAAGTGGCAACGTGCCCGCTTCGCAATCCTTGCATCTCGAGTTCGAATACCGCCAATGCCGGAAAGCTAGTGATATTCGAATACCTCCACTAACATCCTCAGTATCTGCTGGAAATATAGCGCACCCTGTAACCCTGCTAGTTCACATAAACAAGGCATTACAATCGGAAGACATGTTACCACCAGATCAGAAAGGTTGGTACTGTGCGTGTGCACGTTGTGGACAGCTTATTGAACGTGAAACACATGGCTAGTACGCGAACTGCGGCTGCGCACTCTCCGGCACAAATAAGGAAAACTCTAACGCAATAAAATCGTGAGGAAAGTGCACGGCAAATTACCCCGACTAACCAACGTCCGACATCGGATATGGCGCCTGAAGAAAAATTCATTCACAATAATGTATGATAAGTATTATCACAATTAAATTAAAAAAATTTAGGGATCTCATTTAATTAAAAAATCTGAGGTTTCCAGGAAATTATTTTTAATTAGTATTTTACAATAATGCTTTACTTTTGAATTTACAGGGGACCTCTCATCAAAATAGGGGACTTTTGGGGGACTATGGGAGATCGGTAGACTTATAAGGTTATCGCAGTCTTACGACCGGTTTGACGCAGCTCTCCATTTCTCCCTATCTTGTGCAAGTTCTAAAAGAGAAAAACAAAAATCATTTTGTATTTTGAAAATTTCTTAAAAATCGGGTTAAAAATTGTTTTTCTTCAATTAAAAGTGCTTTTTTTGCGACTGAAAAGAGCACGTGGTATTTCTCTTCGGAAAGATGAAGAGGGAGGGAGACAAACCAATTTTTTCGTGTGCCGATTTGACTGATGATATTTCAGATGCTACAACAGAGTGTAGAGTGTAGACTAAAACGGAAAGATGAAAATCCATGACTTGATTGAAAATTTCAGAGGTAGGGAGATACAATATTTCAAGGCGCTTCATTTAGAATACAAATTTTTGCTTACTACATTAGGAGGACATGATAACTTAATTACAGAGCCGTCCTGGCGGAGGGGGGGTGTCAAATCCCCCACTGGCTAAAAAATGCAAAAAAAACCACAATGGATTGAGACGGAGAAAAGGGCGGATCGGTGACTGAGTCCCGCCTCCGCACAAAGAAAAAAATTTACCTTCATCGAAACTACCCTATCTTATTTAAATCCTAGGTACGGCCCTGCTTCACTAGAATTTCGAGTAATAACAGATTAGAAATCGGTGACTTCTACATAGCTACGAAATAGTTTTGAACAAATACATCATCATTTTTACGACCCCTTCAAACACCTATGATGTCCATACCCCCCCAGACACCCTGCTAGTTCTTTCCAAGAAGGGGAAGGTATTTTTCTGTCTCGGTCAGATATCCTGTTTCAGTTGGCCTTTACTGAAGAACAAAAATAGGTGTATCAGTTTTTTTTCTTCCGATTTGGCTTTCTGTTTGTCAGTGTGTCTTTGATTCATTAACTTTTGCCGGGAACAGAAGGATGGAGAAGGCCAGATTTGTCTTCTTGTCTGTCAGGCTGGCCGTGGGTGTCGGATTCTGCGATATATATATATTTTTTTAACGTGAAGAAAGTATGTACTCATTTTTCAGCTTGTCTTCGTGTCTGGTTTTACCATCTCGTCTGCTTTTGGGTCTCGATGATTGTCTGGGTATCAATCTCAGATCCTGAAGTTTTCCCCGATGGAAATGATAGGTTTTCCATCTGTCGTTCTGTTTGCCTGCTTCGCTTTTCCTTCTCGTCTGCCTTTTCGTCTCAGCGATTGTCTGTTTATCAATCTAGGATCCTAAAATTTTCCTCTTGATGGTAACGACAGGTGGTCCAGTTTCTTTGTCTGCTTGGCTATCTACCTAAGTATCTCGGATACCAAAGTTTTCTCCCGACAGGGGTAGGAGGAAATGCTAACTAGTCTGTTTCAAAGCTGAGTTTCTTTGTGACAGAGAAGAGGGGTATAGGCCTTCTTCTCTTTTTCCCTTGTTTCTTTGTCTGCACGTGATCCAAGGATATTCTCTAGTAGCAGGAGGAAGGCTAGGTCTGTCTTCTTATCTGCCATAGGTACTAGACTAACTGGTCCTGTTTCGATTTTTTTAAAAGAGGGTATTAGGAACAGAGACCACATGCTAAGAATACAGAGATACACAGCAAAGTGCACGCTAACATGATCTGTATTGAAATCTAGAATGTTTCACAGAGCGCTACAAAACTCAAATACTCAGAAAAGCTACGTCAGTACGTCCCAGCCTATAGTCAAATAACGGACTTGTAAGAACGTCCAAAGTTTACACTGACGAGGAAATGGAGGGTAAATAAAAATAGGAGCATGTTCTTAGTTTTACTTTTCACGATTTTCCGCACAGCCATCGTGTCTCCTTGACCCAAAGACGGCGCGGAAACGCTACCAATAACATTGACATACCGTTCGGATACCACGCTATATTAATTTCTGCTAATCCGGTTCGTTCGTTTTTATACGCTTTGACGGTTCCATGTAAACTAGCTCGAAAAGTACTAACGACGCGCGCTCCACGAGAAATTAAAAGTGGTTGGCTACTGGTAATAACAATAATAAATTCAAAATATGGGGAAAAGCCTTAAAGTATCACTTCAATACTCGAAAAATCCGCGGAGTCGCAACTGCACATGAATGCGGCTGCACTTAACCTTGTTGCGGGCTGGTAAACAGTATTTTTCCAAATCCTGTTCGACTTATACGACCGAAATCTTCGACAGTTAGATATCGTCGCGTAGTACACGGAGATGAATTTTAAAATTCCTTCACAAATTCAAGGTAATTACGAGCAAAAGCCGGAGACGTAAACGAGAAAATCTTCGCCACGTTGAGTAATGATTTTGTTTTCCTTTTGGCAACACGACAACTCCTATACGATTAGCGGACCCAGGAGTTAATTGAAGAAAATTATGATTTCACTGTTCCATAATGTGTCTGAGGAAAAGCAACGAATTTGGGCATCGAGGATCTGAACATCCGAAGCCTCATGATTTTGACGAGACAAAAGCTACGCCTAGGTCGAAGATTTGTGAGAAGTGTTGCCAACCCCGAACCTCAAGTCAAGCCACCCCAGGGGGTCATAAGTACATCCTTCCACAGTTTTTATCAATGATTTCTCAGCTCTAAGTCGGGCTGCCAGAGAGTAAACGGCAAAATTAAACTACACTAAATTTTACGTAAAAATTGTCTCCTGCACAATTTTTCGTACCTATCTTAAAATCCTCCGAAATGGGAGGGGGGAGTCAAAAATGAGCCCATATAACGCAACACTTTAATGCGGGCTTTGTGGAAGAAAACAGAATTTTTGATATTTTTCGTGGTCTTATCGCCAAATGTTTATAAAATGCACTACGGGTGTACTTTTAGATGTTTAAGAAGTTATTGAACTCATCTCTGACAGCAAGTTGCCAGGGGTTTGGCAAACTGGTACCTAGAAGAGGGCAAGATGAAGCTCAAAATCCAGTACGATTATCCCTCCCCCTCTTTTATAATTTTTCTCTCAACCCGAGCCCTGGAATCTGCCCTTCCGAGCATTACTTCAGAGACGTCAGAGAGGCTGTTAGGCTATTTCAGTCATCTTCTCTTCTCGCCGAAAAACGGCCTAGGTCTAAATGTAGCGAGTTGCCCCGTGGGCTTGAACCCGGGACCTCCGGATTCCGAAACCAGCGAGCTATTCACTCGGCCAAACAGACCCAAAAATGTTAAGGATCGCTGAATTCATGTCTGATAACTATGTAACCCTACCTGCTAACTGCGACACTTGGAAGAGGACAAGAAATCAAATTTTTCCTGAAATGTTAATATGCATGTTGTTTCATAAGTTATTAGGGTCGTCAAATTCGATTTTAATACCAATATAGCCCTGCCTAGAAAACTGTGGTATCTAGGAGACTAGGAGGAGATGGGGTTATTTCATAATCAAATAAAATATGGATATCGTTTCATAGGTTTGAAGGATCACCGAATCCGATTTCCACAGAGATTATGACATATCGGGATAAGGGGGGAATGAAGGTCAAATATGCCGGTAAATGTAACATTTATGTCATTTTACAGGGTTTTTAGGGTTGCTGAATTTAATTTCAACACTGATTTCACCCTCACTCAGAGACTGTGGTTCGTAATGTGGGAAAGGAGTGACATGTAGAGAGCCTGAGAGGGTCCCTCAATACGGCTAGTGGTAATTCGACTACAGCTTGAAAGAGACAACATTAAAGATAATGATTATATTATACTTGTGGCTAATATACGAACAGAGACATTTAACAACACTATGACTTCCCAAAGAACTGGTAACAGCGATGAAGGTAAAAGATATTAGTGACAATGACGAGTGTTGGTTTCATTCCCGCATCTACTGCAGAAGATTCTGAGTTGTAGTGTTACATTAACTATAAATACTACATTATACTGCAATTATGACGAAGTAATGCATGTTTGATCTTGAATGACAGGTAATCCGACAACAATCTTATTTAAAACTCGTATTGTATTCGCTGAACATTTTATTTACTCCCCCTTTTCATCCATAGTCTCCTACATGCTATAAATTTCCAAGGTTCAAGGTAGGATTGTGAAATTCACTACCCTGAAGACTTATGACACGACAGGTATGTTGCATTTCATGAAAATTTTGACGCCGTTGTCCCTTTCCAGCCACACTTTGCGAATTAGGAGCAAATCGTCATCAGAGAAGAGTTCAATAATCTTTAAAACGCCTAAAAGGACATACATAGTGCATTTCATGTGAATTTTAAACTGCCTCCACCCAGATGCTATACAGTTCTAAATTTACGCCAAACCATCATCGAACTCGAATTCTGCGACCTTGGTACCTCCACAATTGATAACTCGATTCGGTGATTCGAGTAAATGAAAAGTGTAAAAAGCTGTAATGAAATAGTCACTTATGATGTAAAAAAAAAAGTACCTCAGAAGGGGAGACGGGAAGATGAATATTCCATAGCTCGGGGTAAATAGGAATTAATGAAAACAGGTCCAGATTAGCACCCTTTCGGTTCTTGGAAGTCGGTGAGATTATAAAAACGTCGACAATTCTGTTTTCCCTCATAAGACTTGAGTTAAAGTGACGCATCACATCGGTTCATTTTTGATCCCTTACTCGGAGGGTTCTAAGACAGATAAGAAAAATTGCAAGAGACAGTTTTTAGTGAAATTTAGTGCAGTACGACCCATGGTCGAGCAGTTATTCAGGAAAAACCGAGGAAGGAGATACTTATGATCACTTGGAGGGGATTCAAAGTATCTGGAAATGGCGCAGGACTGCTGCCAAGAGACTTCCTCGTCTTCCCCCCCCCCTCCCCCGAATCTGCCAATGAGAAAAGACAAGTCAGAATGGGCTCGCTTCGATGTGGAAAAAGCTAAATTCTTCGCAGACCACTTCCGGCAGATCTTCCGACATCCAGTCTCCCATTGAACCTAGCGGCGTGGACACCCATCGACGATGGTAAAATTAAGAATGCCTCCTCCATAGAGGTTGCTTGTGTTATCGATGGCCTTTGTCTCCGCAAATCTGCTGGCCATGACCAAATCTCTCCAATCATGCTATGGGAACTTCCTAAGAAAGGGTAGTTCTCTCCTTACTTCGATCATGAACGCCTGCATTCGACTAAATCATGTTCTTTCCTCCAGGAAAACTGCCAAGATGATCGTCATTTTGAAACCGGGCAAACCAGTTGAAAATTCGGAGTCATACCGCCTCATGTCCTTGCTCTCATACCATCCGAAGTCTTTGAGAAAATCATACTTCGCCGAATTTAGCAAGTAATTGCCCAGAAAACTCTCCCCCCAGACATCCAGTTTGGTTTTCGTGAAAAACATTCAAAAATAGAGCAGATTCACAGAGTAGTTCACGCCATCACTCAAGCTCTTAAGGAAAAAGAATTTGCACCGACCGTTTTTCGCAGCCTTTGATAGAGTCTGGCTCTCAGGACTTATCGAGAAAATGAAGCAACACTTCTCGCTAGCTTTCTGCAAACTGATTCAAGCGTATGCTCCAGGCAGTTCTTTGTCTCCCATAGCTCAGCCTCATCCTCTATGAAGGAAAGTAGGCGTTCTCCAGGGCTATGTCCTATGTCTTTGGACCTATGCTTTTTCTCATATACACTATGGATGTTCCAGTCTCCAATTCAACCTGAATCAGCCTATTCGCAGACGACACGTGCATTACTGCCAGCCATTCTCAATACCAAGTCTTAGTTTCTAAACTACAAAAATCAGTTAACGACCTATCCACCTGGGCCAAGTCATAGTGAAACTTAATGAAGGCACATCGACTCGTGTGGATTTCTCCTTACGATCGCATGGATACACTCTTATGCTCCTCGATGGCAAACAAATTCCGGTTGCCAATGCTGCACGCTACCTGGAATTGCACCTTGATTCTAAACTCAACTGGCAGGAACATATTCGTAATAAACAAACCCAGCAAGACCTGCTCCTCACTAAATCCTACTGGTCAATCGGTCCTCAATCGCAGCTGAGCCTGAGAAACAAACGACTCATCTATACCTCAATTTCCCGCTCAGCGTATGGGGCGGAAATTTGGGGTACCACTTCAAGATACAATCTCCTGACGATCGAAAGGTTCCAAAACAAATACATGCGAGCCATTACCGGAGCACCCTGGTACATTAGTAACCAGCAACTGCGCAACGAATTCGTACTCGACTCCGTCAACCTCATCATTCAGAGGCAAGCTAACAGATATACTCAAAAAAGTTACATCGGCACCCGAACATAGAAGCCCCCACACTACTAGACATCAATAAATACAAGCGAATGCTCTAGGAAGCATGTAACTTGTTTCTCCTAGGTCTGTCCCTAAAGTTAACTTAATTTCCCCCTAATTCTTGTTGAAAAGTATTCTATTACCCGTTTTATTACTATCTCTCAAATTCGTGTAAATATTCCTGAGTAATAGTTCACGTAATAAATAGGTACTTTAAAAAAAAAGTCCCAAGTGGTGCTTTTGAATAAAAAAATTCAAAGTACCTTTCATATTATGCAACTGGGCGTTCGTAGAAGAAGAGAAGAATAGAGTGGAATACTTCGCATCGTTACAGCAACCACATGATATTACCAAGGCAGGAGTCAAATTGACAGCAGTCAGGGCTTTCCTACGAATTTTACATAGTCAGAGTCACCTCGAGTTCGAGGCGGTTATGGGTTCTTGCTTAAGACTCCATTCACGGAAAGAACACGCGACTGAGCTTGTTATCAAAATCTCGATCGCAAGACATGCTCAGCACCGATAACTGATGCAGGTTCACCTGATTCTACTCTCACTAGTTTAGCTCTGATGGTAGTCCGATACTAAACACTGTACAGACTCGAACACGGAAATGGACATTACCACAACATCCCACACTTAGCTGTGCTCACTCTCAAACGTTCATTCATTTTTCATCAATAATCCTCGCCACTGTATTACTTCTACACCTAAGTATGTTCACGCCCACCTAATGAGCGACTTCGTTGTTTCAGATGGCGCCCGTACCGCATCCAGAGACCGCTGGTGTATCGTGGATCATCCCCCGACCGACGCTAATGAAGACGGACGCCGACAGCGGGCACGACATAATGGTCGAGCACATTCTGAAGCACGGTACCACGTATCCGACCAATCTGTTGGTCGCACTGCCATCGCCGTCCACCGATAGAAACCAATCAGTATCGTCGTCGACGTCGTACAGCAGTAAATCCAGCTCGAAGGTATGCAATTACACAAAATTGCACTCTGATTTCTGATAGTGGCCAGCTGGCCACTACATCGTTATCATTTCGAATGACACGATTTTCATGGCGACTAGGAACGATATCGATAATGAAAAATGTAAATTAGACCGCGTATATTGTTACGTTCGATTTGGTATTCGAGGTTACGTTTGCTCTCTGCACTCCTCCTCCGCACCGTACGTACACAGTTACACGATACAGGATCTGGTTTAAGGTCAATCAACCGCATGCAGATCGCGAGAAGATTGTTACGAGTTGATTTCGTCATTGCACCCGGATGAAGAAGGTTGGCTCCAGCAACTTGGGCCGTCAGAGGTCGGATTTTTTGCAATTCCGAAATAACGAGAGACGGGCATTTTTAGCATATTATTTAACTCTCTCCTCTCTCCGCTACTCAAGTTAAAGGATTATACTAATTTTGTAGCGACGTAAGTGGTACAAGGTGCACCCTAGAATATGTTCCGAATGATTCTCTCGCTGACTTTCAGACAATATCAAAGAACTCAGCAACGACAGTAGCGGATTTAGGACATGGCGACTGAACATACCTCCGCTGGGCACCGGCCTGAATTGATTCAAATTGTTTTCAAGTCATGCCAAGACTATGTCAAGAGTCTTTTAGACTACAATAAAACTCAAAATTTATACGTTAAGACGGGTGAAGACTACGTGAAGACTCAGATAAAACTCGTTTACGTTACTTCGGACTCTCTAGGGCTTGTTGAGATTGTCTTGGAGACACGCAAAGGTGAAAGACTAGTTTAAAAATGCTGTCACGACTGAGAGTTTTCATTATCCTGCGAACAGTTGTCCAAACTAAAGACTCCATAAGGGAATTCGGTCCCTGACTGCTTCGTGGCCCAGCCCACTTGTCAATACTAATTTCGCCCATTTTCTCCCTTCTTGGTATCACACTTCGCTCATGTCATGGATGCATAGTACACGACAACAATCTGTTGTCAAGTTCATCTAATAGTCTATCTATGTAACTATCAGACGGTCTCTCTGGCTATAAGGCTGTCAATGTTAAATACCAAACTTCTCACGATTGAGGAGGAAGGAGGTAAGGAGAGGAACCTTTCGGTCTTTTGGTTTGCTTCAGTAACATATACTTCCTCTCTGGCTATATGACTACCTGACTCTATGCTTTGTTGCCGAGGGAGGAGGGAGGATCTATCTGTCCCTTTGTGCATAGAGTCTGTTTCGGATCCTGAAGTTTTTTTCGAAGCTGGAAGAGTTGACGAGGGATATAAGGTAGTGCGGTCGGAACGGGAGGGGAAGAAACAAAGGTAAGATGTAACCCCCTTCCAAAAAAAGATTGGGTACTGAGTACCGTTTGTACACCTCCCTCAAAAGAAATTTGTAAGCTCATAAAAAGGCTCCCTAAAAAATTTCAGAGACGAGATTTACGAGATTTTTGAAGATTAAAGACAAGATTTTTTGACTTGAATTTTTTATTTTCATATACCCTAAAAACCTTCCGACGCCACCGATACAAGGCGTCACAATTTGGGCGAACAAGCTAGAAGAAAAATGTTCCAGTAAATGTCTGTCATAAGAATGGAGAACTTCATGTGCTTATACATACATGACATTTCCTCACATGGAAGGAGCGATAAGGCTTCACAGCTGAAAAAAAAAACTTCAGCTTGAATTTGATGACTGCTTTTCATTTTTCTTTCTTTTCAGTCGGGAAAACTAAATTCACCGGGGACATGTAACCAGAACATAGAGAACTATTTCCTACCCATCTTTGATACTGATGAGGCTTCTAAGCTTGTAAATTCCAGTCGCATAATAACGGGAACAAGTTTAACGACGTAGATTACAACTTTGATAATGCTTTTCAACTCTGTAGCGTGACCACTTTTCCAGAGAGTATCATGCGGGCAGGGATGTACCAAAGATTTTTTTTTTTTTTTGGGGGGGGGGGGGTAAAAACTGTGGAAGTTTCAACCCAAGTGTCAAAGCAAGTAATGAAAGAAAAAAACTTCTGACTCATTGAATTTTTCCAACTGATGCTGACTCAACCCAAAATTTCCAAATATCAAAGCAAAAGAAAAAACCTTTTGACTTGTGTGATTTTTCCAACTTCTCAACTCATTTTCGAAGTATCAAAGCAAGCGCAAAAAAGAAAAAAAGAAAAAGAAAAAAACTTTTGGTTGACTTATTGGATTTTTCTAACTGATGACTCAACTCAAAATTCCAAC
The DNA here is from genome assembly GCA_031841125.1 of Acanthococcus lagerstroemiae. Taxonomy (NCBI): domain Eukaryota; kingdom Metazoa; phylum Arthropoda; class Insecta; order Hemiptera; family Eriococcidae; genus Acanthococcus; species Acanthococcus lagerstroemiae. The sequence continues at coordinate 26,467,023 of CM063113.1, read as the reverse complement.
TAGCAAAGCAAACAAAAAAAAACCACAAAAAACAACAACATTTTGACGTGTTGAATTCTTTTAACTTTTCAAGTTAATTCCCAAGTGTTAAAACAACAAAAACAAACACACAAAAAAACACAAAAAACTTTTGATTGATTTATTGGATTTTTCCAACTGATGCTGACTCAACTCTAAATTCCCAAATATTAAAGCAAAAAAAAACCTTCTTCTGACTTTGTGGATTTTTCCAACTTTTCAACTCAATTTCCAAGTGTCAAAGCAAGCAAAAAAAAAAACAACAAACAAACAAACAACAAAAAAAAAACGAAAAACTTCTGACTGACTTATTGGATTTTTCCAACTGATGCTAACTCAACTCACAATTCCCCCCCCAAAAAAAAAAAAAAAAAAAAAAAACATTCTGACTCGTTGGATTTTCCCAACTTCTCAGCTTATAATTCCCAAGTGTCAAAGCAAGAAACAAATATAAATCGAAACAAGAACTTTTGACTTGTTGGATTTTTCCAATTCCGCCTGACTGAAATGGTAATTTTCCCAATTGCTGAGTGAAAAATTCCTACGGGGGGGGCTGCCTCCCACCCCATATTGGTACGTCCCTGCATGCGGGGTACAGTGGGAGGGCAAAATCACAATCTCCACCTCCAAATTTCAGTAAGTAAACAAAAAGTACAACATGAAATCTCTGAGGCGCGCGAACTGTCAGCTGTGAAGGGGAGGGGCGGTAGAGGAGGATACGATGTCTCTATTCGCCTTTCTTCGACACGGGCCTGAGTCTTTTAAAAGATTCAAAGTATAAAACAATGAGTGTTCACAATTTAAGAATTTTTTACAATAAATCGAAGACCTGACTTCCAAAACGTGCTTAGTCCAAAACATAGAAGTTTGGAAAATTAAGAAAAAATGCAAGTAAAAGGTCCTATTTACTATTATAGTCGATCAGTGCTTTGAACACATGTAACTCGCCTCCTAATAGAGACAGAAATTCGCAGTGAACGCTGGAATGTGTATTTTCTTCTTCTCCACAAGATGGCACTACAATCTAAATTCTCAATTTCGGTAATTTTGAACTAAGCGCGTTTTGGAAGTCAGTCTGTCCAGAGCTATCATTAAGAAAACGCTTTTCTAAAGAAATTCAATTTTAGAATGTATTCCTAGCATTTTCCATAGATGCAAAGGATAGTAGGATCAAATACACTGGACTACCAATACCGGAAACTCCATTTAAAATACACTGAGCGCTTTTGGACTAAGTAGCTAGAGTTCTAGCAGCAGGGTTTGTTACTACGATGATATTTAGCATTAGGCTCACTAACACTAGATAGAGCGAAAACACACATAATGAATGAAATACATGTAGTATCAAACCCAGCCATCAGGATTTTCAAATCGTCGGAGTTTCCAGTATAGGTAGTCCAGTGTATTTGGAGGATAGTACTTGCCAAATAAAACAGAAACTGTGAACGCTGTTTGTTGCTTATATGTGGTACAGAAGGCGCAACCGAAGCGTAAATTTACTCGGTTATAATTTTTTCTTAAATTCTACGAAAAAAATTATCAGAAATTAATTTGGTTCCTTCATTACTGAGATAGGCAATAACTAATCGGTTTATTTGCAGCTGCATTTTGAATGCCCAATCCATCAACGCTACCAAATAAGTATTTCGAAAAGAAATTTTCCATCTGATTCACACCGCAGATTCCTTATTTTTTAAACTCCTAGAACTCGAAGTTCCTTTCAGTTTTGAACACTGATCATACGCTGGACTATCAGCGTGCTGTATACCTGCCTGCCTATCTGCCTGATCAGCGAAATAACTGTCGATTTTTTGTGTGCTCACGAGCTAGCTGTTTCCCAGTCAGACAGGACCTTACGGTAAAACAAATCAACCCCTGCAATTTTTAAAATTTCAGACGGATAACCCCGTTCGCGTTTTCCAATCGAGGAGCCGTCTGAGGTTGGTGTTTTCATACGAAGAGCGATGAGATTGGGTTAAAATACAGCAACAGTTGGTAATCTTACCTTAAGACTCGTCAAGACTAGGGTAAGACTAGTCAAGAATCTGTTTAAGCTCATTGTAACTCTGGTAAAACTTCGTACAGAGATTGGTAAGAATCTGATGAACGGGAGGGTGGGGCTCGGAACTTCCACTGTTTAAGTTCAGTATGTTTCTGTTAAGATCCGTCAAGAGGCTGATAAGAGCCCGGGGAACGAGAAGGGCTAGGGTCGGAACTATGAAGATGACTCTAATTACTCTGGAAAAAAGCGTCTTTACATCAGGGGGAGTAAGTCTTCCATCTCAGATTCACTGCAGGACATAACGGTTTACAAGATAGTCACGAGCATAACATCCTCTTCTTAAACTGAAACCAACTGTTATTTCAATCTCTTCATTCACAACTTATTAGTGCAAAAGATTCGGATTCCTTCAATTCGCAATCGTTTTCTGAATAATTTCGGGTAACAGGGGTGGATTTGGAGGGCTAGGGACTGACTCTTCTTTGCCCCTTTCAACAAATTAACACAAATTTTCTTTCATAAAAATGATACATTTCCGTCAGTATACCTCAATCTTCGAAAAAATAAAGATGTTATGGAACAGAATGTAACTCCACTCTTCCCCTCCTATCGATCTCCAGTCATTCACGTCGATTTTAGCTCGTAAGGAATCACTACAACTGTTCGGTCTTTCTAGTTTCGCATCATTCAATCAGAAAAGTTGACCGACAAGTTCGGTAAAAATAAAGTGACTCACAAAACTGCACTTCACGCCAATACATTCTTCCCTCAAATCCACATTTCGTAACTGATTCTTCTATCTGTCTGTCTCTACCGTATTCTAGCCGGAAAACGCTGGCCCTGACATCCGTGATCTCAGTACCGAGCATTCGCTATCACCCAACTAGTTCGAGTGGTTCGAATTTCCCCCGACGTACTCCTACGCCCGTCCTGTCAATTATCCACGCTAATTATTCTTATCTGTTTGCCATTATCGCCGGCGTCCTCATTCGACTCGACCAAATTTCAGCCGGACCAGCGGCGCTGGCAAACCTAGTGCATCCCACGACAAGAAGGCTAGACCTCGCACAGTCGGATGTAATAAACCGTCTTAATGGCCAAATCCAAGTACGAGGCGTGAATTCTAGGTCTACATTTTAACGAGAAATAATGCACATAGACTTTTACACGTAATTGCACAATTCGAAACAATCTAATGTGTATCGCGTGCGCAACCAAACCGTCCGCCAGACACGCGTTTGTGAGGTCAGCCAGTAGAACGAACACGTGCTTCTACAACCCGGTGATAGCCACTTCTCTGCAACTCATAAAACAAGAGCACAATCTCAGCGCCAATCCGAATTGCCAAACATAGATTTTATCGTACACATGATCGCTTGTCGCTTGTGGTAAATTCGCATTTTCATGATGACACTCGTTCAATTTAAAGGAGGAGGAGTTCGTTTCCCAGTGGAACAGAAGTCGATAACGGCCACGAATTTACATCAGGAGCAGTTAGTTACTAACGTGGCATACCCCCCAACTGAACATGAATTCGCTGGAAACAAAGCGTGGGATGTACGACGTGGATAGCTCAGAGGGCTTCTCAAATAGCAATCAACAAAATAGACCCAATTTGGCTAATATGGGTGAAAGTACAAACGTGAAAAGTCCTTTCTTTTCTTGCTTGCCATCAACTGACATTTCTTCAATACAACCATATGAAAGAAACCGCTGAATTTCAAAACAGGATACGAACTAGAGACAAAGATACATTGATTCAAAGGGTTGGTTTGTTATTACCGACCCCTTTGCAAGGGAATGGCGGGGGGGGGGGGCATGCGATAAACTTGTAAATTTCACGCCCGAACAGCGGGAAAACAGCGAAATCTTTGCAGCAGGAGCAAACCGTCGGCTCACAGGAAGCACTGCCCTTCATCGGCGCTATGGGGGAGAGCTGAAATTTCCAGGCGAACGCTCAAGGAGTGCGGACCTCGGTCAGTAGGGAACCTCATGGTGGCCCTGGTAGGACGCGCGCACCGTTCCGGCACGTAGAAATGGGGGCTCGGCCCCAAGGCATCCCTCCGGTCACTGACGCGATACTCGAAAGGGTAGTTCCTGTGGCCAGGGGTGCGATGTCATAGGGGCCACTTTGGCATGCGTGCATCGCCATACGTCCCACCACACCATGGGCCCCCAAGACTGCCCAATGGTATCAAGCCTTGAAACCAAACAATTTTCTATCACACTACTTGACTAATTCAACATCGAATGGTCTCCAAACAGTCTAATAAAATGTTGAACCATTCCTTTGAAGCTAATTCATTATCATTGAAATTGTTACAGAGTGCCAATTCGAACACGCTGCTCCTGACGGCCGCGAATCTGGCAGCTTTCAAATTCGAGAACGTGAAGCCGCACCACGACTATGTGACCCCGAACGCGAAGAATTACGACACCGAATCGTTAGCTTCGTCGACGCATTTCACTTTGGTCAACGGTATGGAGAGGAAGGTACCGAAACACATGAAACCGGTGGAGTGCTGTTGTGAGAGACACCAGCTGTCAATACTGATCACCAGCATGACTCTTTTTCTCGCCGTCACCATTTTCCTCTGCATATACTTCGTCCAATGTAAGCACATACAAGCCAATTATTACAATATCGAAGTATTTCAGGTCTAGAACCGGAAATGCATTTCCGACACTGATTTCAAATTCCTTCAAGCATCAGACTGCGTTTTAGTGTTACCATTAATCCACAAGACGGTATTGGAATTCCAAAACTGCGAAAATGGTTCCCAAACACTTTTACTACCGAACCCTCCGAGTGATTAGAAAAGCGTATCTAGAACAATGAGAAACTGGTTCAGCGTGAATATCATTCGTGGTGTTTCTAGCTCAAACATAGACATTCGTGCCAACTATCCTCAACATTGTGATGGTGACATACACGATGTTTGATTTCATGCCAGCTGTGTACAGACATCAGATAGGTCGGTTAATGAACTCATTGATTTAAATCTTCGAATGCACGTTAATGGGTGAGAAAATGTAACATCCAATTCATGTCATCCAACCTGCCCGAATAAACTGACTTCGTTCATAAATCACATCTCGCATGTTCTATAGAGGTCCGATTTCCAACTTCAGCAGAATTTTTCTTGCGAAAGTAGGAAAGGAATCTCTGGAGTTACAGGAAAATCCGAAAATGCGAACAGCCGACCACCATTCTAGAAACTAGGTAACTCAGAAAGTGTAAACCAGTAAATTAAGATTAATCCTTCGGAATGAATGAAGTGGATACATAGAAAGCGTGCTGACATCAGTGCTGATCCTTGTTAATAAACGATCATTATACCAAATGTCGCCAAATGAAAAACGCAAACATCAGCTATACGAAAAGGGTCACGACAATCGCACTGAAAGTCTTGTATCTTTCTATCGGGCCGAATAGCGCTAGTATCGCGCACAACGAAAAAGGGACAATTAGTGAGCGGCGCGGGTGGTGGGCGGAAGTTTCCTCAAATCGATCGAAATCAATTTTTATGAGAGCAGGTAACTTATTGGAAATTTTACGCTCTACAAATTTTGTTATCTTAATTTTTCCGCCAAATGGCTTCGTTCTCGACTTATTTTGAGATAACTCAATTAACATTCAAATAGGAAAATCGTCCTGATCCCTCTTTCCATTTTGCCGATTGTAGTGCTCCTAGCGGATGTACGCTCCGGATTGACTATTTGGAAGTAACCACATGTAATTTCGATTTTGTTGCAGCAAAAGTACGAGATCAAGTTCACTGGTCGTAGTCAACTTCCAATTCTACCTTAAAGCGAAATGTATCTCAAAACATTGTGACTGTGATATAAATTTAAGTGTTACTTGGATTTATTTATTTTTATTATTTTGTATAAATGTATGTACTGTATTTCTGGCAATAAAATTTTTCACAAATCTGATCATTGCGTATTTGAGAAAATCAACTTTCATCTCCGTAACACGTTTCTTTTGATGAACGAACTGGAAGATTCTGCAGAACCGGTAGTTTGAAGGGTAAATTTGAAAATCTTAGAAAATGTACGAGGGGATACGGAGGATTCTCCTTCTACTTTTGTCGATAGCTAATTCGCCCTCACTGAAGGCAAAATCAAGAAATCGGGACATAAACTAAAAAAAGTAGTCTACTCGGTTTTTTAAGCCGATCAATAATAAATTTTATAGCGTACAAAAGTAGTTGAAAAAATGTTAATTTCAATTCCTCCCCTTCTCGTTGTTTCGGTACGAGATCTGGTTGATTTGACTGTGAAATTTTAGCTTTTCTCTTCTTTCCTTCTCGCTTGTCTCTCGATCAAGTTGGATTTCTATGTGGCAGATTTTGAAAAGCTATTTTTTAATTTCAGATCAGCACCCAACAGAGGATTGTGATCGACAGGGATGGGGGAGGGTATGGTGACCTCAAATTAAGCTCGTGAAGACTAAGTTAAAGCTCGAGCGACAAAGTCAAGATTCACTGGGACTTGTTCAAACTGTTAAGACTCTCTTTAAACTGATAAACAGGGTGTCTACCAAATACAAATTTGTGAAATTCATGACTTTTTTATGACCTGTCCATGACTTTTTTCATGTGCTCACAATACTAATGTTAGGGACCCTAAATTGCAAAAACAAAGACTAATTTTGGCGTTTTAGTGATACTTGTTCAATTTCTGATTTCGCTAATAATTTAAAGTTCATATTTAAAAATTAAAGATGATACAACAATAAATTTTAAAAAAATGTACACTAAGAATTCATCTTTCTTCATTTTTTTTCCCCCTAGGAGAATTTGAAAAGAATTTATGATTTTTGGGAAAAAGCAAATTAAATATACGAATGAGTTCATGATTTTTTTAAGACTTTCATGACCACTGACTTCAATTAATGACTGCTTCGCGACTTTCATTTTGCACGACTTTCATGACTGGTAGATACCCTGATTAAAACTAAATCAACTCAAAACGTTGGGGAGATACGTTAGGATATTGTCAACACTCTCCAAGTGTTGCTGAGGTACTGGGTAAATCATTCAATGGTTATTTGAGACCAGGGCTGTACCCAGGATTTAAGTAAGGGGGTTTTCTTGCGATTTAGATAATTTTGTTTTCTCGGTGGGAGGCTACAAATACCCCAAATGTATTCAATTGCCCACATATATATGTTATGCGTAATTCGTGAAGTTGCTCATTTCGTGTAATGGGCAGGAAAATTGCTCGTTTTATGAAATGCGCAAGGCCCTTACCGATTACGAAAAATGCGCAATGCATCGGCTTATTCATCGGAATCGCTCATGTCTTTCATGAATTAAGCGGGCATTATTCTGCCGGATTTCGTGAAATGAGTTGCCGAGGGCGTAAGTTACGCTGACCATTTAGTACAGGAAATATTGGTCGTATAATAAGAGGACTGAAACGGAAAAAACTGCTATATAAAATTTTATTGCTGGAAATTTTTGGGGATGGCACTCTACATAAAGGAAAAAAACCAACTCTCCCGACCCTGTATTTCTCGAGTTATGGTGGGGAAAGACCCCGCATTTAAGTTTTTACCTTTTTTTCTCAGAAAGGACACATGTAATCTGAAAATATTATCTGATAAGAAGTATTCGACTCTTTAAAACATTACTTTATGATAGAAGCAAGGAAAACCCACCAAGGATACTCACTTGCTTTAGTTTTATTAATTCAAAACACATGTGTCATAATCTAGAGGCAAGGATAATAACCGACAATATAGGAGAATACCCTAAGGTTAAGCAAGGAGTCAAGCAAGGGGATTCATTACCACCTATGATATTTACTATTGCTCTGAAAGAAATATTTAGGAAATTGGAATGGGAAGACAGAGGAACACTAATTAATGGGGAATACTTGAGCAATCTAAGGTTCACAGATGATGTAGCACAAATATCCAAAAGCGGGAATGAATTCAAGCTAATACTAAAGGAATTGTTAGTACAAGTCTAAAATATGGAGGATTAAAAATAAACATGAGTAAAACAAAAATCCTCAGCAACAGCAAAACACCACCAAAAATCGAAATTGAAAATTAAATAAGAGAACAAGTTCATGAATATATAACTATTTAGGACAAAGTGTATCATTAAAAGAACAATTTCAAAAAGAAATGAAAAGGAGAAAGGCAATGGGATGGACAAAAATTTTGAAGTCTAAAACATGTTGGGAATTAAATTTAATGATAAAACAAAAATCTCAGAAATTGAAAAAAAAAAAAAAAAAAAACCCCAACAAGATAAGTATATAAGTACTAACAGAAATATCATGGAGATAATTAAAGAAGGAGGCAAGTGTAAATGAAGGGAGTGGTACGTATTACAAGATTAAAGAATGAGAGATGGTCCCACAAAATTATATTTCGGTATCATAAATATGAAGAACAAATTATCACATCAAATGGCTCATATGTGGTCAGAATGGCAAAGGTTGAGGGAGGCCTATGTCCGGTCTCGGCTCGACTGGTTAAACTGTTAACAGAGATAAGACAGTACACGATTCATAATTTACTTCACAACTTTATGTGACTGATCATTAACTACATACTTTTGACCGTTTGCATTAATGTTACCGGCGAATTACTAAATTCCGCAAACTGGGCAGCTTCAATTTTCAGGTGTTGCCGATTTCATGCAATCGGCTGCCCAATCTGTGTAAAATCGCGAATTTCACGAAATGAGCAATTTCACAAATTACGCGTAACATAAAAGAAAATTTCGGAAAATTCTGGCCAATGGGGGCTGTTTGAACACCCCCCCCCGGTCGGTACAGCCCTGTTTGAGACTACTCGCGACATTAGGATTTCTTCAGAGTATGTCAAGATTCGTGTAGACTATCAAGACTCTAAAAATTTCGCTATAACTTGTTTGGACTCAGCCAGATTTGTTCGAACTGGTTAAGACTTGTATTCGGTCACTTTAAAATTTTTGTAGAACTTGTGCACACTGTATCAGAACCCATTACGATTTTTTAAAGATTCGATAGGATCATGTTAATACACGCTAAGACTATTTAAGACCTGTAAGGACTCGACAGACTGGCTCAAGAACCTAATAAAACAAATCTGTACAACAGGGAATCTTTCAGAAAGAAGCGCAGGACGGTTAGAAACTACAAATCTTATTTCATGCAATGCCACAACATTCATCCATTTCGTCAACCATTTGTGACGCTATTGATAGATTTAGGTGCCTGCCTGAGTAGAAAAGACTGAAGTATTACAAGTCCTAAAGTAGGTATCGAAAGAGCAAGCAGAGAACAGTCTCGAGGAAAAGAAAAATGCTCAATAACTTCAACAGACGTCCACAGCATGTGCTGCTTTTTCAAAATGACTAGAATTTATAATTCTACTCCGACACCCACTAGTAGCCAAATTAGAACAAAATTCCATTCTCAAATATTTTCAGCTACTAATAGACGAGGCGGATCAGAGATCAACTGCAACATCAGATTCTCAGGAGTTTTAAAAAGATCTGATACTTGATTGTTAACAAAATTAGAACTCCTCACCTCTGCCAGAAAAGGCACGTTGGTGCGTACCACCCGATAGACAACAATCAAGTTGCTGATTATTTCACGATATATTTTTTAATGACTATTCAGTATGCATTTCCATCCATACTTCTGCAATTTTGATTTCAGGTTTCATTTGTTGACCCTTCAGATGCAAACAGGGTGATCGAGGCAACTGGACACAACGACACTGTACTATCATAGTGCTGCTGCAGCTGCTACGGACCCCTGGTAGGGTTTAACCTAACATCACCACCTTCTCGCGTCGCCACAAGTAACAGGACGAGGAGGTGAGGGGTGAACGAAGGCCGGCTGCGGTTCACCAGAATACCAGGTAAATGCTAGGTGAGCGCTGCCCCGGTCAGTAGGGTGTCCCATAGGGCTCACCCGTCGTCACCACCTGCCTGCGTCGACACACCGACTAAGACGAGAAGGTGAGGGGTGAGTGAAGAGAGGCAGCGCGTCCGGCCGTGGGGGACCTGAAATTTCCAGGCGAGCGCTCAGGGAGTGCGGACCTCGGTCAGTAGGGAACCCCATGGTGGCCCTGGTAGGACGCGCGCACCGTTCCGGCACGTAGAAATAGGGGCTCAGGCCCGGCCCCAAGGTGTCCCTCCGGTCACTGACGCGATACTCGAAAGGGTAGTTCCTGTGGCCGGGGGTGCGGTGTCATAGGGGCCACTTTGGTATGCGTGCATCGCCATACGTCCCACCACACCAACCGTCAGTAAAAAAAAAAAAAAAAGGTCCTGACAGGACAGCGTGAACCCGAAGCGGAGAGGCGAAATAAGGACCCGGGCCAGCTTTAATACGTCCCTCAGGTCACGGTCGCGATACTCGAAAGGGTAGTTTCTGGGGCCAGAGGTGCGGTGTCTGGGGAGTCAACTTGGAATACGCGCATCGTCATACGCTCCCCCAAACATTAGGTGCAGACAATCATACAATAATTTGATCGCTAACATTGAAATAAACAACTGAATTAATTTAGCACAGTTCATTACACCAACTGAGTTGAAGTTTGAAATAACCAGGTTTCCATCAATTCCAATGTCGAATACAACCAAAAGTAGCAACACTGGATCAACAGAATTCTACAATGAAGACATATCTTAACATGTCGCTACAAAATGAAAACCTCCACGAAACAGAACAAGTCCCTATTCTGCTGATGCAATGTGCACAGACATTACGTGTTTTCTAACTACTGTTATTCATTCAAAATTTATGTAGCGCATGAAAACTGCAAATGAAAGTAGACTACCACTTACCTCTATGTCCTGTAATGTTTGTGTCCACTTGTAATTCGGAAGGTCGCAGCCATTGCCGCTGTTTGGTTTCAGTTTGCCATCATTTTCTTCATCATCATCGCCTACTTTCTTCGCTTTTAGCGCCTCTTTGTCATCATCAGTGTTATCACATTTATTAACGGACGAATCCTTTTTCTACAACAGAAATGAAACGATTATAGAATAAAAATCAATTCACAGGTTGTACTACCAGTACAGTATTTACGTAAATTAGTCTCTTTTTACTGAAAAAATTACGAGTTTTTTTATGAACTTGAACAGAATCACTGAAGTATGCTGAAACACATTACGGTTACTGAAAATACTTTCACGAACATCGAAAAATGCTCCGGAGAACACGGCTGGAATTAATTATAGAACTCGTGACGAATATGGCTGCAAAGTAATACGATTGGAGTCGCGAGTTTTCCTCAATCCGGTGGATAAACAAAAAATGGTTAAAAAGTATAGGACTAAAAAAAGATGACTTCTTATCAGAAATACACACGAAGTAGAGCTTCGATATTCCTGTCTTCTAAGGTACGTTGCTAAGAATGATATATCTGTCACTACATTCGGCTTATTGCTAAACATAATAATTATAGGATAAGGCGATCTTCTTCTAACTCATGCCATATGATCAATTTTCGTCCCCGTTTTCTGGGAGAAATTTCACTTATAATGGTGACCGAGTTAACTACTACACACCATTTTTTTGGTAACTGAAGTATAGCATAACCAAATCAAGCACAACATATTGACATACTTGATTTATTTCTTCCTCCAACTTCTCAGCTTCTTCATCAGTAATTTCAGTCAGTGTTGCAGGTTGCGGATTATTCAACGCTTCTTCGCGAAGCTTCTCATCTTGCTCTTTCTCCTGTCGTAGTTTTTCTTTTCGTATTCTTTCTTGCTCTTCTAATGCTAACTTTTTCTTTCGCCTTTCGTCTCGCTCTGCTCGGGCTCTGTTCTCATGTTTTCGAAATGCATTTAGCAATAACTGCGAAAAGAAAATACAGTGAAAATTAGTCATATGTAAGATGGGAAGCACTTTCAAATGATAGCATCTCAATCTAACCTTTTCCGCAGCTCCATCTTCTCCTCCAATATAAAAATCGGTTTTCCTGCCCAGAAATCCAAAAATGGTATCTAATAACTGAAAGAAGAGAATCACGAATATATTCAGTACGTGCTGTTAGCCAATTTCGAAAGTTTGCAAGTGGTTCGACGTTTATACAGAACACAAATGAAACGGAACGGATTTCTCTGATTCAGGAGATATTGAGTCCATTACAAGAAGTAAAACACAATGAATATGAACGTAGAATTAGTGAAAATGACCATTCTTTCCACCAATGCACGAAGTAGTCAAGTTTCTTTCTATCAATGCACCTAGTTCAGTAACGAATGGAACCGATTCTCGCCGCATACTTTCGAGGAACAAACTGACGTACAGACGTGCAGAGGTGAAAAATTCACGGGCATTCGTGTAATATGAATAGTAAAACAACAAGAGGAAAAATTTTACTATAAATTGTGTTTTCAAATTGTGTTGGTTCTTACTTGAGGAACACCACCTTCATGCTCTTGGGCTATGGAAAATAGGATACCATCGAACCTCTCTTCATCCGACATTTTCACATTAGATATCAACTACTTGAAATAACTAATAACTGATATTCGGAGATCAATCAAACACAATAACAAGCGATAATTCACCCAATAACCAATTCTAGAAGAATCGTAACATCTCCTCATTTCCATATGATTCGGATTTTCTGTTACTCAAAAAATCATGAGTTTTAGGCTTTTGCAAGCGACTACCGTGTTCCAAGCAAGAAGTAACCAATGTTACCAAAATATTCCTATCCAAATACTTTCTCTAGGGCTCTATAGTTTCACATAGGTATGCTAGGCGGCCATTTTAGTTCGGGTTTTGTTGTTACCAATGCATTATTACAAAGTCATATTATAGATACACCAAGTCGTTCGACTCTCCATTTAACCAATGTTAAACTTCGTATGTTACGATAATTTATCCCGATAGCAGCGCTGGCAGCGTTCGACTGCCGTGAAATCAATGTAAACGTTGGGAGCCCTAACAAGGTTTTGCGTTTATCTCAATAACGGTCGAGTTTTATGAAAAAGTGAAAAGAACAAAATTTATTCTACCTGTTATTTTCTATCAGGTAAGATCAGTTTCAAAATTTTACCCATAAAAATTTCGAATTTACTCGCATTCGATGGGAAATTCCAAGGTGAACAGATTTAGCTCTTTCCAATTTTTCATCAAAATTGATAGTTTTTGAGCTAATCCGCAAAAACGTAAAACTGTCCGTATAAGCGCAATGCAAACAAAGGAGTTCAGCAATAGCAGCGCGCTGGCATGACGGCAGAACGCGGAAACGCGCTAGTCGTCTAACTTGGTGTATCTATATGACTTTGATTTTGTATCTCGGTTACTCTACCGTACTCCAGTCGGAAGTGGAGTGAGATAGAGATAACCGGTGGCATTTCGGTGATAGTTTCTGAATGCACCCATGGTATCATTCGTTCTGGTTTTCAAAAATCTGAGCCAAAATGGCGGCTTAGTATACCCATGTGGAACTACAGAGCCTTACTTTCTCAATCTATTATCTATGATTTGTCCATTATAGTTCTATTTCTATGGAATCTATTTGAGACAGAATATCCTCTCTGAATCACACATTTATACATTTTCCCCCTCATTTTGCATATTATACTGTTTTATTAATGAAGTGTATCAGCAAAAAAAAATATAATGTTGTACATTTCTAGTAACTTGTGTTCTTTGTAAAATTTTGTTCTGAACCTACCGTTTCACCAAAAAACATGAAACAACAGGAAGATACCCGTATTTTCATTGTCAACGCTGTATGCGTAATGCGTATTTGCGTAAGAACAAAAACTAAGAAGCATACCTGAAGCATGACCTACGCATCAGGAGCAAGTTATACTATGGTTCCGCGCAATTTTTTAACACGGCGTCTTATGGGAGTTTGTCATCTAGCTTTTTATATAGAATTCGATTTGGCAAAGATCTACAGCCATATTTTCAAACAAAACTTAATTTTTTAAGTGCCCTTAAATGGAAAAAATTACTTAAAATTGCACTTAAGTAACCTCTGGAGGTTACTTAAGTGAAATTTCAAGTGATTTTTTCCATTTAAGAAGGGCACTTTAAGTTGTTGTTGACGAGCAGGGTTGCAAAAAAAAAAAAAAAAAAACAGTTTTTTTAAAACCAACAAAACAAACGTTTTTTTTTTGGTTTAAAACTGTTCTTTTTTTTTGTTTAAAACGCGAAATATGACAGTTCAAAATTAGGGTGTTTAACACACATTTAAAACGTGTTTTAAACTGTTTAAAACTAAAAAAATTGAATACAATTCATATATTTTTTCTTGGCTTTTAACTTTTTTCGCCTGTTATGCACAACAGTGGTATACCAAATTGGGACTCATAATGTACCATACTACCATTAAATTAATGATAAGTTTTTCTGAAAAACTCAATTTCTCTGTCATGTTTCTATTTTACTTTTATAAAAGATAAGATAAAAATAAGTTCCTGTGATGTGTATTGTGTTTGGTTGCATTGATTAAATATACAAGATTTGTGATTCAATGAGACATTTATTTCAAATTTTCAACTTCTCTAAAAAAAACTAAAATCAAACAAAAAGCGTGTTTAAAACAAAAAAAAATAGAAGCAAAAAATACGTTTTAAACAAAAAATACGTTTAAAACGGGTCTTTGGTTTAAAACATGTTTTTTGTTTTTTTCTGGTGTGTAAAATATGTTTTAAACACTGTTTAAAACAAATATGTTTTAAATGTAACAACTCTGTTGACGAGGAAACCATTATTTTTGGGGTACAGAAGTTTCGCCTCTCCACCAGAGACTGAAAGTCGAATGATAAAACTTTAACTTTCAGCTATCGGCTTCCAGTTTTAATAATACAGATTTCACTTTTGGCTTTTAACTTCTCAATTCTTTCTAACCTTTAGCTTCTAGCTTTAAGCTTTCAAAAAATTCTTTGGCTTTTAACTTTTAGCTTTCAACTTTCAGCTTCCAATTTCCCCCTTCAGCCCCAAACATCTAAATAATCACAGATTCACAGACATTCACAGATCTTTTCAAAAAGCTGAAAAAATAAAACTTTCGCTTTTAGCTTTTGCCTTCTTAATTCTTTCTGACCTTCAGCTTTTAGCTTTTAGCTTGTAGAAAAAACATCAGCTTTCGGCTTTTAACTTTCAGCTTTCAGTTTCAGCTAGCTTTCAGTCTCTGCTCTCCACTGGTCGCGAGCTCGCGACACCTACAATACTTTTTAGGGTGTTTGCCGTGCGGAGCGCTCATAGTTCAGTTTTAGCTCAGTTGCCTTGTCTTCTCCGTCAACCTGCCAATGCTGCCATCCAAATGCCATCTATCGATAAGTCTGGGGTCTTCGACCATCTAGTATATGGCCTGGTAAAAGCGCAAATGTGTACCGATGTGTACTAAAAAGTTTTGACCTACACCTATCTGACAGAATTTTCATAAACAGGACATTAATATAGTATAGTTTAAGATACTTTTTCCTGGTCTCAATACAATATAAATAGTGACTCATCGTATGTTCTACGTTTCACTCCATCCACCAAACTCATCGGGCTTTGCAGGATTTTTCTATCCAGGAGATCTATCTTAACTTCGCGTTTGCATTCAGCCACTTTACAGTTTACATACAGAAAATTCTATTGTGATTTTACCAAATCCTTTTTGTTTGATTGTGAGAAGTGTCGCGATTTAGTATCGTGTTTTCCTAATCTGAGTCCGTAATTAGTGTTACTTCTATCCTCCGTGTCAATTTATTTACACCGCCGCAGCAGTTACTAGCGTACACGGTTGCAGGCTTAGGTGTTGACAGACTATTTCTCATGCTTTAATGCCGGTTTAATCCTATGAATTGTTCCCATTAAATCGCTTCAAGATGATGTACACGGTGAGTATTCTACGATTATAAGTAAAACTGACAATTTAAAATTAACAATGATTGTAGGAATGCTTTCCACGTCATGCGTTTTGTGGACTTCGGCTCGATAAGGCGTTGAGGTCTTCCATTGCTGTAGATACCCGCACTGTATTGTCGATTAGTGAAGGATTATTTTTTGTATTGTAGGGAACCAGTGCCGAGCAAGATACTCGGTTCTGCGACAAAGAGAAAAAACTGCGGAAGCAGATGAAGTTCGGTGATAATCTAAGTAAACGGGTAAGCGGTCTTAGTCTGTGTACGTTATCCCAAGTTCGATCGTTACCATTTAGTTTATTACACTTTTTGTTCCATCAGGTTGATATGTCTCGCGTTAAGTTGGATACAATCAAACCGTGGATTACGAAAAAACTAACTGAAGTCTTACAAATGGAAGATGAAGTCGTAGTGGACTTCGTCCATAATCAGTTGGAACAGGAAAGAGTAAGGCCTTGAATGAACTCTCAGTTCTCAGTTGTTGATATTTAGGTAGATAAACGTATTAACTTCAAATAATCTCTCAGTACCCAGATCCGAAGAAAATGCAGATCAATTTAACTGGTTTTCTTAATGGAAAGAATGCCCGTATGTTCATGAGTGATTTGTGGGATTTGTTGTTGAGCGCTCAAGATTCAGTGACCGGAATTCCTGACCAATTACTCGAGCTAAAGAGAGAAGAGATTAAAAAGAGGATGGTAAGTTGTTGATCCGCTTGTTTCACTGATTATCTAGCGGTATGTAATAAGAAATCTTATTGCAGGAAGAGCAAGAACGCATTCAAGATATTGCGAAAAAAATCGAAAAAGGTAGAGAAAGGGAACGGGAACGCGAACGGGACTCCCGGAAAGAAAAGTAAGTGAGACATCCTAGATTCAGTGTTTGTTGTGAGAACCGTAAATAGCAACGTTGTCGATGTTTTAGAAAAAGTCGTAGTCATTCGAGAGATCGCCACCGTCACAGGGATAAAGACAAGAAAGATGAGAAGCGAGACAAAGAACGAAAAAAATCTGCATCTAAGTCACCATCTAAGTCCAGAAAGTGAGATTCGTCGAATCATCTGCTGAAGATCTATCATTCTTGCCGAGCAGTGATTATCGTTTATCAACTTGATTTGGTTTACTTTCAGTTCTCCTGAAAAAGAACCCTTGAAAAACGGCGATTCAAGCGAATTGAAGAAAAACATCGACGACAGATCGGTCGAGAGGCATCGTTCGAAATCGGTCGAAGATAAAGTTAATAATTTCAGGTTTGTAGGCTAGTTTCAGTTTGGAGTAATTGTTTACGAGATAAAGTGTGTATTTAGGACTTTATTTTGTACTCAGTGATGGCGATAAAGATTCCAAGAAACCTAATGATAAGTATGAAGATAACGGAGATTCACCAAGATCGTCCTCTAGCAAAAAGAAATCTGGGTAAGTTAATAATTTCATGTTGGCGAGGAATGTTTGGGGATCCTTTTCCTGAAAAGTTGCCGATTTATTTTCCATTTCATGAGATTGAACAAAGTGTTTAGTAGGAGAGATGATGAATATACTCGTATATAGTAGTAATGTTGACTGAAGGAAGTATTGAGATTTCAAGTAACTATGAAAATGTTTTTGTGAAAATGATCATTATTTCCTGAATCTAATATCGATTTTTGCGAAAAAAAACAGCAGTCTGTATTGTAGTAAGTAGTAGAAATGGGGATGTTATTAAATAATTATGATCACCATTTGTCTTGGTAGAAGAACTCCTTGGATGCTATATTGGATTATAAGGGTAGTTCAGGTAGGTTTCTGCGTGGTAGTAACTAGGTCTCCAGAAAGTGCGGAGAATAGCTTGAGGTTTTAGCTTTTCACTTGAAGTTTGCTTGGCAAGCATTGAGCCGCGAATACACTGGATTTAAAATGTAGAAAGCTGGTAAGATCGTGACTCGCGGCTTTTATATTTTAGTTCTCAGCTTCGTTTTGCACATCGGCGGAAGACTGCCTGCTGCCTGTGTCTTCGACGGAATGCCTTTCGGTTGTATCTATGTGTGTACTTGTCCTTCGGTTAGTCAGTCTGGCTGTCTTGTAAGCTGACCGGATATCCCTTCGTCTAGCTGAATTTTTCGGCCAGCTCTTGACAGTTTTTTGAATTTCCGATTTCAAGCAGGCAACCATCTGGTGGTTTTCATCCTGGAGAAAGGGGGAGGGGGTTAGCTTCTAGTTTTGTATTATTAATGTGTTTCGCCTTTAGTTACTCCACGGTCGACCTCGTACTGGTACGATTCAACATTTTTATATGTATTTTCTCGAAGAATAACATGAGTGGGTGAAACGAAGCACCACACATTTGGAAAGGATGACATTGTGAGCGTACTCCAGGAGTCCTGTGCTAAGATTTCCAAAGTCACTGACCATTCGATGCTTCGTTTTGTTCACATTCATTATGAAGAACCTAACGCTGTGGACTCTCAGATCCTACTCGTATATATCGACTCTTGCGTCTTCGTTTTCTAAAACTTTAAGGGATCTGAACTCAGTAGTGATGAGCTTTCGTCACGCTTGCAAACAGGCGAAATAACTAAAGTATGTAGGAGAGCTGAAGGTTTTCTCCCTCCTAAAGGAGATGACGAAGACGTAGATTTTTCTGTAGTAGAGAAAAAAGTGCAACTTTGGCAGCGAATGGAAGTTTGAAATTCTCTTCCTACTTATTTCATATCTACGGGCTCCGGCTTCCATCTGGGATACTCACTGGGGTATGAACTATTATGGTTCGTACTACTACTGTTACGTATTAGTTCGATACGTACGACATAAACGTTATTTTCTTTGTATAATTCTTCAGGTCTCCTCGCGAAAAGAAAGATTCTTCAAAACGAAGTCGTCGATCATCATCCTCCAGTTCACCGGAAAAAGAGAAGAGTGTAGCAAAAGACTCGAAAAATTCACGATCAAAAAGAAGTGCGAGCAATTCCTCCAGCCGTTCCTCTTCGGGTTGGTAGATGACTGATTTTGAATTGGCGACCGCATTGGTTTAGTTTGAGATGCAGAAAGCCCAGACTTTTTCTACGTCTCATGTATTCATTTTGTAAATCAGATCAGTGATGTGCGAGAAGACTCGGAACATGGATACTATTATGCAAAAAGTGTCCACGCAATATGAAGAACTAATGATCGAGTGTACCGAGACGTCTGCTTTTTTAATTGTTTCTTGGTATACTGTGTATCATTTAATCTTCATAGTGCTTGGTCTCTTGTTTCTGAATAATGGGCAAATGATCTCTGATCATTATCAAGATCAGTAACAACTAAATCCTGATCTCTGGCCATCATTAAGATTATTTTTCTCAAGTTCATCGTGGATAGCTACGAAAACTCAGTCATGTTAGGATCACGAATCTTTTCAAGATTTCTGACTCTAGTTCGCCTATAGTGGCTCCAATGGAGCTTTTATATGCGTTGATTCTGATCTTTATGATCTTTAACAACGATCATCTTAGCATCACTTTTTCTTAAACCTGCCGTAGAACTGCTTATTTCGCTATCTTTATTTCGATGATTTATTATAGAACGACTGAGATCCACATAACAGTGATCTCAGACAATTGCTGCAGTCAAAGGCCTTAGGTTTTTGCTAATCTATGTGAGCAAGATTATGTTTATCATGCTCAGTATGAACGGTGATATTTTGCAGCCGGCAGTCGCCGCAAGAAATCAGAAGATTTCGAAATACGTAAAAAAGAAGACGGCGTCCAATCAAAACGACACTACCGCAGTAACAAGGCCGACTCGTCAGGCAGCGATTCGGATAGAGGACGCGATAGACATTCCAAAAAGGTAATCTTATCGCGTATTTCGAAATAATCGATCGTTCGTCGCTCGATTCGCGGTTTTATAACTTGATCTCTCTTTTCATTGCAGAGCACTCGTCGAAGATCCGATTCTCGCTCCCGATCTCGACAGTACCGCCGCGGAAATAGCCGAGATTACGACCGACGTGATCGCGGCGGCGGTCGGGACCGCGATTACGGCCGCAGCAGCTACAGGGATAGAGATCGCGAAAGAGACCGTTTGCAGCGCGAGCGAGATCGCGAGCGCCGCGAGGCCGAAAGGGAGCGGTTGGCTCGGGATCGCGAGCGACGTGAACGGGAGCGAAAAGAGCGTGAGCGGGAGAGGGAGAAGGAACGTGAAAGAGAGCGCGAGCTACGTGAGCTACGCGAACGAGAGCTGGAGAAAGAACGAGAGCGCGAGCGGCGGTACCAGAAATCACCTTCGCCAGCTCCACGTTCGAGGTGAGTATTCGATACCGGAGGGAGACGATGGAAAAGCTAGTCATGGGCTGCGCTTCAGCTCTGAGTCTTGGTCTTGTATATCAGCTTCATTTTCAGAGCTCGAATCTTGGTGTTGGGGAAAAACTATAACGAAGAGAGACTTGAGCCTCAGCATTACCGTTGTTTATTTTGAAATGTACTCGCCTGTAGCATAATACTAACTTTTCCAGATGGTGGGAGGAATTTAAGGTAAAATGAATTATGTGAGGCCCGGAGTTTAGGATTCTGAGAAGCCGTCTATCACTGCTTCGGGCTACTTGGGGAAACTGTATCGCTTTCTGAGTGATTAAAAAAGGTACCTACGTTGTTGAGCTTGAAAACTAAACTAGTAGTAAAGAGCCAAATCTTGTAGCCTAGGAACTAAGCCCTGTGATACAGAATAGGAATTAATGCTACTACGATGAGCGAAGAGCTGAAGAATTTCAGCGTAAATTTTGCAATAAGTTTTATTCTGAGACCCAAATTCTGGCCTGTTGAAGAGCCTCGAGCTCAACTCTTAGATCGTCTCGGCTTTAAATGTTTCTAAATTTCAATCTATAATATGAAGATTAAATAGTCCTTTTTTTGACAATTTCAGGAGAAAATCGCGATCAGTATCTGATAGTCCTCCTCCGAAGGGAAGTTCTCGCGTAAGTATTCTCATTCTTTTTTTAGATTATTCTTGTTCATCTCTCGATATTGAAAATAAGGTATATTCTCACTCCTCCCCCTCTCCATCTGTGCGAGTTGTAGTTGATTCGTATGCGATTGAACATCAAACATTTTTTGAATTTTCTTGTTTAGTTAATAGTCCACTGGTAGGCTAAGGGGGTAGGGGGTGACAGGCTATTTTTAAGGGCGTGTAAATGAGTCGTAGTGCAGTCTTCACGGGTCTGAATGTGTGTAAGCAGAGATTAAATGAGTCATCGCTTGATTTGAATGAGAAGTGAGGCTCAGCTTTATGAGTCTTAAGAGAGTGAATGAGTCTTATAGGAGTCAAAGAATTTTGACGTACTGGCGAGCCCGAACGAAGTCAATAAGTTTTAATTTAGTCCGAGACTGAATCTCAACAAGCCTTGACAGAATGAGACCGAAGGGTCTGATTGACTCTTGACAGAGTTGAACGATTGATAAATGAAACTGAATGGGTCTGAATGAGTTGTAAAGGAGTTTGTCGAGTCCTAAAAGAGACTAGATGAGTTGTAGTAGAGTCTGAATACGCTTCGACAAATCATAACAGAATTTGAATAAGTCTTAGAACAGTTGGTTGTGTCGCAGCTGAGTCTAAATAAGTTTTGAGACTTTAGGAGAGGTTAAACGAAATTTGAAAGTCAGAATAAAGCTTGAAAGTCTGAATTCAAATTCAGAATGACCTTTATTTTTCTTTTTACTTGACCTGTACCTAGCATATGTCAAGTTGCCCACTGTTGGGTAAAGGCCTGTCTTAGACGCTCCTATTCTCCCCTATTTTGCGCAATCTTGTGATACCTCCAGAGATCTTTTCGATGTTACCAGAACAAGAACAAATGGGTACAGGGAGTCCACTTTGATCAGAGTAATGCGTCTGTACAACAAAATACTTCGCACTAATCCGGAAATCGATATATTCTTCCTAAAGCGAAAAAAACTTTCTAACTCAGGCACTGAGAGTCCTTCAGTCAATCGATTTCGAATCCTACCAGGTCATCATGCACTCTGTCAAATTCATCCCTCCATCTGGTTCTTTGTTTCCCTTTTCTCCCCCCCCCTCCTTTTAGAAACCAGTCGCGGGTAATTTTTACTCACTTGTTATTGTCCATCCTCGCCACATGTCCAGCCCAGTCCCCCTTCAGCCTCCTTATAGCATGGAGGAAGTTGATGTTGTATCTTAACTTATTTTTAGTTTTAAGTAGATTAATCTTATCTTTCCTCTTTATGCCAAGGATTGCTCTTTCCAGATTGTTTTGATGAATGACTATTTTTTCCTCTTCAGTTCTAGTGAGCGACCAGGTCTGATAACTGTACGACAGGGTGGATAGGACACAACTGTTCAAAATTTGTCCTTTTTGTTTTACTGAAAAATTCCCTTTAAATATTTTTTTCAGAGACGAAAATATTTTCCATGAGTTGGCTATTCTTACGTTTAATTCTAAATTTTCCTTTTTGTTAAATGTTATCGTTTGTCCGAAATATTTAATTTCCTCCATCCGTTCTATTCCCCCCCCTTTTTGTTCTACAAATTTTTTGTTTTTTCTATATTAATTTTCAAACTCGCTTCCTCCCCTCCTTCGCTGAATTCTTTCAACATTTCCTTCAGCTAGTCCTCAGAGCCCACTATCAGGGCAGTATCATCTGCGAGGTTATTTAATCTCCGTCCGTTTAAAAGCAGTCCCTTCATTTCCCAGTCCATATTCCTCATAACTTCCTTCAGAGCCGCGCTGGAGTCGTAGTGCAGTCTTCATGGGTCTGAATGTGTGTAAGCAGAGATTAAACAAGTCATCGCTTAATCTGAATGAGAGGTGAGTCTCAGCTTTATGAGTCAAAGAGAGTGAATGAGGCATATAGGTGTAAAAGAATCTTGACGTACTGGCGAGCCCGAATGAGGTCGATAAGTTTCAATTTAGTCCGAGACTGAATCTCAATAAGCCTTGACAGTCAGAATGAGACTAAAGGGTCTGATCGACTCTCAACAGAGTTGAACGATTGATAAATGAAACTGAATGAGTTGTGAAGGAGTTTGTCGAGTCCTAAAAGAGTCTGGATGTGTTGTAGTTGAGTCTGAATACGCTTCGACAAATCATAACAGAATTTGAATAAGTCTTAGAATAGTTAGTTGTGTCGCAACTGAGTCTAAAGGAGTTTTGAGACTTTAGGAGAGGTTGAACGAAATTCAAGAGTCAGAATAAAGCTTGAAAGTCTGAATTAGTCCTGAGAAAATCGAAAGATATTACCTGAATTTATCTTAGTTGTATTGGTTTTAATTCATCTTGTCCCTGTCTTTAAATGATTGCACTACTGTCGTTTTCATCCATCGTTTTCTTTTTTGTACATTCTAAACACACATGATTTTTGTGTTGCAACAGAATACTGCTCGCAGCATTTCTAAATCTCCACCGCTGCAGTACAAGAAAATGGAACCCGAACGAGTCGAAAAGAAACAACGTAAATCGCGAGAAAGGTTCGTTTGTTTTTCATCTTCATGATTTGTATACGAGTGAATGTAAGTTTGTAAATTGTGTTTCGGATTTGCAGAGAGTCGTCTGAAGAGGACAAAAGAGTAGCGGTGAGGCGACGAGAAACTGAGTCCACTTCTCGATACCGAAGAAGTGAGGAGAGCATCAGTACTGAACGAAGGCTACCCGAGAAATACAAACCCGTTGAGCGGGATACCAGGTTAGCAAACGCTCAGGTCAGTTTCATGTGGTTTTGCTTTTTCTTGTTTTTAAAGGTTCGTTTTCTGTGTACAGGAAACCAGAAAAGAAAGATAGTCACCACCAGCACCATTATAAGAAGACCAACGAAATCGACGAGAAATATTCCAAACCAGAGGTAACCGAAACTCTTTCATGCCCTTTTAATTTATTTACTCGAGTTTAGTGATCAAGCGCAAACGGTTGTGCTAATTAACAATTTATTGAAACTTCAGACGTATATAATGTTTGTGTGTTTTGTGTTCAGGTTCGCTCGAAGGAAAGAGCGCCGGCCAAATCTTCAGAATCAGAATCAGACGATTCGGGCGATTCTTCGCCACCAGCAGCCAAGAAGCGTAAGAGAGCCGAATCCGAATCTAGTTCGTCTTCCGAAGACGAGAAGAAAGAACGTAAGATTAAGAAGAAGAAGCGAACGAAATCATCGAGTTCGTCGGATGATGAGGATGATTCGTCCAGCAAGGCGAAGCGACGTAAAAAATCGAAGAAAGATGAGTCAAATTCGGAGGACGAGGAGAAACTGAAAAAGAAGAAGAAAAAGAAACCAAAACCGGCTTCTTCGAGTTCCGAGGTCAGTATACTTTTTTACTCGGTATGCTGCTCGTTTATGTTTGTGCTACCTGAAGTCTTGAAGGCGATTCCGTCGTGGTCCGCCTGAACAAGAGTTTGCTTTTTAAGTGAACGTTAGAATTTGACTCTTGAGTTAATGAAACCTGAAAGTCTTAAAAACTCAAACTGCTGTTGATGTGATTGGGGGGGGGGGCGCACTTTGTGTTCTCACGAGTAGGTTTTGAATTTTGAAATGTCTTGATTGTTGTTCGTAGATGGTAATTTTAAATTTTCACATTCGTCCCTCTCCCACTTGATTATATGTGGCTAGGCAAATGCCATAGGTGAACTCAGATAAAACAGAAATGTGGTCGACCAACCAAGAGTTATGGTTTGGAGGGGGTGAAAGTCTTGGCCGAAAGTATCCAGACGAGCAGATCATGAACCGGCGAAACCATGGGAGGAGCATTTGTTTTCTCTCGCTGTTACTGCCTTTCAGTTTTTTCTCAGGTAGTGCTCCTTTTGATAGCTGTATGATCTACGTTTTGAGGGGGGGGGGGGTCCGAAATTAATAGACAGACTGAAAGTCAAACAAGCAGACAGAAACGAGAAACGAGCAGTTGAACTGATATATAGAACGCGTGGCTTGACACCGAGCAGTCATGGCAAGGGAGCTCGAAGGTGCTTTTTAGTTGGGGGCTTGAAATAGTTCTCTAATTTGGTGTTACATACGTACAGTGAAACGTTGATATCTTTAACAGCAATCGAATGTATTGATCGTGATTTCAGGAAAGTGAAGACGAAGACGACAAGAAGAGGAAGAAGGAAAAGAAGCACAAAAAGCATAAGAAACATAAGAAACATCGAAAATACAAGAAGAAGAAAGACGGAAGCGAGGTTCGATAATACGATCGTTAAGATACATACGGAACACTACTATTTTTTGCACCGTACATACATGTTTGAAATTCTGTTTGCTTATGTAAATGTTGGATGTATTTAGGACACGGACGAAGTGACCGATTCGGACGAAAAAGAGCGCATTTTGCGTGAAAAAGCTTTGCGCTCAATGCAGAAGAAGCAAATGATGCAAATGGCGCCACAACCAACGCAACAGCGTTGAATTTGTTTGTAATGTTTTTAGGTATGTTAATTTTAGTTAGTTTATTTACGCTGCAGTCGATGATTGTGGATCGTGCTGAATACTGCACAGTATTGATAAATTATACTAGTGAACGAGAGATCGAGGGCTTCGGAAGGTTATAATTACAGCGAATTGAGAACGGAGAACTGTTGATGACAGTTTGTACCAGGGTTATGCAGTTTAAAAAGCAGCATAGGAAAATCCCGTTTGCTGCGTGTTAATATGACTGAACCGATGCGGTGCATGCACTTGTATTATGGTAAGCCAGTGCAACGAAGGTACTACTTATTCAGTTTAAAACGCAGCGTGAAAAATCTCGTTTACAGCGTCTTAATGAAGTGAAGCGTACTGGGTGCGTCTCTTATTCTTGCAAAATCATGAAATAATCTTCGGGGATAATCTCCGATGATTTTTAAGGGATTTCATCGGAAATCTTTAGAAAAATTTCATCAAAATTCTTCGAGAAAGTTTTCCTTCTCCCAAAAATTTCCCATGAAATTTCTTGAAAATCATAGTTGAGTTTTTCTGCCGGTTTCCGATGAAATTATTCAAAGATCATCGAACGTTTTTCCTGAAGTTTCTGGATATAATTCTTCAAAAACCATAGGAGTTTCCCTCGAATAATTCACATGAAATTCTTCAAAAATATCGGAAAATTTTCCTGAAGAATTTTGATGAAATTCTTTGGAAAACATTGGAAATTTTTTCTCAAGATTCCCGATAACATTCTGTGGAAATTATCGGAATTTCCCCCCAAAAATTTCCTATGAAATTCCTTATGGGAGCCTTTACTTACACGCTAAATTTTAATCATCGAAGATTTTCCCCAAAGCTTTTCGATGAAATTTGTTGGAGATCATGGAACACTTGAATTCTTTGGAGAACATTGGAAAATTTTTTAAAGATTTTCGATATGGTTCTTCAGAAATTATCGGAATTTTTTCCCAAAAATTTCCGATGAATTCTTTAAAAATCATCGGAGATTCTTCCCAAAGATTTTCGATGAAATTCTCCTGAGAACATTTTTCTTGAAGATGTTTGATAAGATTCTTCAAAAACCATCGTAATTTTCCCCCCCCTAATATTTCCTATGAAATTGTTTAAAAAATATTCGAAATTGTTTGATGGAAGTCTTTGGAAAACATTGAAAACTTTTTTCAAAGATTTCCGATAAGATTTCGGAAACTATCGGAATTTTCCCCTGAAAATTTCCGATGAAATTCCTTAAAAATCATCGGAGGGTTTTCCCGTATATCTTCAATGAAATTCTTTGGAGAACATTTTTTTCTAATGATTGTTGATAAAATTCTTCAAAAACCATCGGGAGTTTTCCCCGAATATTTCCTATGAAATTCTTCAGACGTTGATTTTTGAAGAAATTCTTTGGATAACTGGAAATTTTTTCCAAAGATTTCCGATGAGATTCTTCGGAAATTATCGAATTTTCCCCCGAAATTTCTGATGAAATTCCTCAAAAATCATCGGAAAATTTCTGATGAAATTCTTTGGAAAACATTGGAAATTTTTTCTCAAGATTTCCGTGAAGATTCTTTGAATATTATCGGAATTTTTCCCAAAAATTTCCGATGAAATTCCTTATTAATCATTGGAGATTTTCCCCGAAGGTTTTCGATGAAATTTGTTGGTGATCATCAAACATTTAAATTCTTTGGAAAATATTGGAAATTTCTAAAAAGATTTTCGGATAAGATTCTTCGAAAATAATCGGAATTTTTCCCCAAAAATTTCCGATGAAATTCTTTAAAAATCATCGGAGGTTGTTCCCGTAGATCTTCAGTGAAATTCTTTGAAGAACATTGTTTCTGAAGATAGTTGATAAAGTTCTTAAAAAACCATCGGTGTTTCCCCGAATATTTCCTATGAAATTATTCAGCTGTTATCAGAAAATTTTAACGAAGATTTTTGAAGAAATTCTTTGGATAACTGTGGAAATTTTTTCTAAAGTTCTTCGGAAATTATCAGAATTTTCCCCCGAAAATTTCCGATAAAATTCTTCAAAAATCATCGGAAAATTTCCCCGAAGATTTTTGATGAAATTTGTTGGAAAATATTGGAAATATTTTTAAATAAAAATTTCTGATAAAACTCTTCATGCCTGATCGGGTTTTCCTGCTTTCATTTTCTCCTCAATTTCTTCACAATTTTGATTAATTCATTTTTCTTTGGCCTTCTTACATTCTCTCTCTAAGTGATTTTTAACGCTTTATATTTGTCCTTATTTGCTCTATCATTGGCTTTTTATACTTTCTTCCATTAACTCTTGTATCTCACTTTTCATCGATGGTTTTCTCCTTTCTATTATTTGAGTACCTAATTTCTTCCTGGCTATCAGATTTATTGCTTCTTTCAGTGCTATCCACTCCCCTTGAATATGATTTCCTTCCTGTGATTTGCGAAGTTCTTTCGTTATTTCTTTTGAATATTTTTCTCCTGTTTTTTTTAACCTCTTTCGATAACTCCAAATTTCATTTGTTTCGGAATTTTTTTCCCAAAAATTCTGATAAAATTCCCCGAAAATCTTCCAAGAATTTTCCCAGAGGTTTTCGATGAAATTTTTCGGAGATCATCAAACATTTAAATTCTTTAAAAGACATTGGATTTTTTTTTTTTTAAAAGGATTTTCAATAAGATTCTTCGGAAATTTTTGGAATTCTCCCCCTCCCCCGTCCCTAAATTTACGATGAAATTCCTGAATAATCATCGGAGATTTTTCCCAAAGATTTTTTCCCGAAGATTTTCGATGAGATTCTTCGGGAACTTGAAATTTTTTTCTTAAAAATCATCGGAGATTTTCCCCAAAGATTATTTCATCATTTTGCGCGAATAAGAGACGGTGCGAGTACACTTCACTTCATTAAGACGCTGTAAACGAGACTTTTCATGCAGCGTTTTAAACTGAATAAGTAGTTCCCTCGTTACACTGGCTTACCAATGACACGAAGCGAACAGGATTTTCCTATGCAGCGTTTTCAACTTCATAACCCCGTATAAGAACTGAGTGAAGGATCTCGACTTATATCACGATGGTTGAAAAGTGACGTGCACTGGATTTGTTGCTGTAAATTGTAAGGTAAAAGATAAAGAATTATGATGGAGCTAAAGCGAAATTGAATTGTTGAGAGGGTCGCTGACAACTATGGCCTCCATTCTCTCGGTTTTTTTCTACTTTTGCTTGTGAATGTTGACTTAGAAACGGGCTAGGAAGAAGTGAAACTGAGGGATGTTGAAATCATACTGGCCTTTACTCCTAATATTTAGCCCGAACATGATCTCATTTACTTGTACCTTGTTTGTGAATGAACTTCTATGTACTTTTTCGTTTGTACTTTACCCCCTCATCCACTAAAGGGCTTACATTTTGAGTGCCTTTCATGTTTTAAATGTAGACCCAAACCTGGTCTCATTCGTTTCTACTCGATTTAATTTCGCTATCGTAGTTTTGTACTTGACTCATTTACCCGAGAATCGAAGGCTAGTATTTTAACCTAACGATTTCCCCACGCCCTACGTACTCATACGTATGATTCTAATTACAACCGAAAAATGCTCCTAATTTCAAGTGTTCGTTGTTACTCGGATGTATTTTCATTATCATCGTTCGTTTTTGATTCTCTCGCCCCCAAATTCGAGACTGTCAATTTTGATTCTTTTTGCTCCTCCTGCCCACACCTTGAACGTCCACCGAAAATTATCTAGAGTTCGCGTTTTGTTTCAATGTACATACGTACCTTCTTCACATCCCACTCTCTCCAGTTCCCAAATGGAGGACCCATATTTTGAAGCAGCTTCCTAATATGGATATTGAAAGTCAGTATGCTTTGAGCTCTGAGTTCGTGAGATATTTTCTTCGAAATTTACACAGCGCTGTGCAGATTAGGCACGATCCAAAAAAGAATGCTGTACAATTGATTCATTCACCATCGCCTCTTCTCTTTGAGCGAATGAAAACTGATTTAGAGTTCCGAATTCACTTTCCTGTGAGGTATTAAATAGAAATTTGATGAAGTACTACTTGTTTACTATTGAAGTTGTATTTTTATGAAACTTTTCGGCTGTTATGCCATTATTACTCGTAGTTGTCTTATAACTGAGGTTATTGCAGAGTGTGGCTTGCTTATCATACCGATTCACGTAATACCGTGTAGTAAGCTGTGATTATTTCTGTTCCAATTGGTCTTCTAATGTATAGCGCGTATCGGTGTCTTATTGTTGTGGTCTAGTTGGCGTAATGTCTGTTTCTATTGGCTACTGTCTCCTGTTTGTGTTGTCTGGTGACCAGAACAGCAGAAAAAACAACGCAATTCAACCGTGAACCCCTCGTCTGACTAATAATCATCCAAAAAGCTATTGGATAACACAAACAAAAGACAACAGCCAATAAAAATAGACATTATACCAACCAGATCAGAACCATAAGACATGGGACCAGCCTTACAGACCAAACGCTCAAGGCTTACAATATTCAGTTGTTAGGGTGTATTGACCCTAAGACACGGCATCTCCTTGGAATCTACCTTTTGGGATATCGCGTCCGAGACCCGAAGACAACATAGTTTTACTTGAACTATATTATAAACCACATTCTATAAAAATAACCGTAGTTGCAAGACAAATGATGGTGATATAACAGCCGAAACTGTTCTTATCAAAATCTGATTAGTGAAGAAGTGATACTTTGTCACAGAATTAACTTTTGATGTAAATTTAGCTCAATAACTTATTATCTTGGGAAGGAAGCATGCTGAAAAAATGAAAGTTCTTTGATGGCTTCTATTCTTATTGAATAGCGGTTTGGAATTTCAGTTAGTGTTCTTTACAATTTGAATAAAGGAAAGCATGCAGGATGATTACGGATGAATTTTTTTAGGATTCGGATCAAGATTTAAAGAGTTTATGAAACGAGATTTCACTTTACCAGGAAATAGTCCGCCAAATATAGAAGTAGAGCAAGAAAGTTTGAACTTTCAGAAGCAGCTAAGATTGACTTTCGGATTAAAAAATTCGGACTTGAGTATAACTCAAGGATAGAGTTTCGATTTTCAACTTCAGTTAGTTGCCGAGCCAAGTCCTGGTCGAATACTGAGATAGATATTTGAATAATCCGAATGATGGTTCATCTGTTAGGTTTAACTTGAGCAATTTGCATAGTAAGTGTAGTTGGTTCAGCTGTTTATACATATTAAACCTTATGATTAGTCATCATTCGAATGACTCGAGTATTCACTCTGGTATTAAGTGCTGAACTCGGGACGCTACCGGCTCTCTCGTTCTGTTTGTGAACTGAAGCTGAAAGCTGTCTATTATTGAGGACTAATACACCGAGAAAATTCAGACCATCGATCGTACCCCGCCACATTAGTTCTACGTATCTATCGTTATTATTATTACTATATCACTAGCACAATTAAAGACTAATTTTATATCTAAATATTCTCATGCCATTGTTATTAAGACGTACACAATTCGAAATATTAAACTGGGATATTTTTGTCGACTTTAGTTTTTATCGAGGTATCACTTCAAAAGTGCTCTTCTGTATTTGTCGTTTAATATGTGGTGTGCATCCGTTCGTTGCTTTGCCCGTTCTGTACCTACCGTTTATCCACATCCACTTGGAGACGACGCCTAGCCGGTCATCATACGCCCATGGCATCGCACCGCACCGCACCGCACCGGGACTTCTCTACCTCATCGATTCCAGCGCCGCATTTCTTCATGGACCAACTCAACTATCGTCATAATCATCAGCAGCTCTTGGAACATCTCATCAAAAGCCGTCGTTGCAGTTGCAGACTACACTGGATTCTTTCCTGAACGTCCGGATTTCAACTTCTGTCCGGTGGCATCTTGTTTTACGAACCCGTTACTGTCATTTGCTGTCGAAATTGACCGTTAGTTGCTGAATCTGGTACTGTGGAAGATGAGCGGAGACGAAGATTCTAAGCACAATGCAGTCCAAGCAGAATCGCTGACAATGTAAGCATACACAACTAAAGCTTGTTTTCGTAAATTTAATTGAAGCGTTCTTTCTTTATGGAGATCACATGTTAGTGAGATCCAAATCGAGAGATTGGGTTTACCCTTTAGAGAGTGAACTGGATATGGATGCTGAAGAACCTGTTAGTTTGAAGCCGAAGATGGCAATGTTTTGGCTGTACCTTCGGTTAAGAAGCGCCCATGCCCATTTCCTTTGTATAACAAACTGTCCAAGTGGCGTTGTTGCTCATATTACTAAACAGGGTCTGGCATGTGACTAAAATAGACGTTGGCCCGGATTAACCCAAGGTACCTACAGAATTATTCAACCGCGGGGTGATTCAGAATTATGATAGCAAGTCTCCCTTACCAGGATTTAGGTGCTCGTTTAACCTTAACAGAACCATGTATCTCTGTCGGTGGATTATTTATGGTTATGCACACGTTTCAGCGTGGTTATAAATCCTCACTCGGAACATTCACGCCAGTAAATTTTAATCTTTCTGACTCCGGAACTGCGTATGTATGTTGGCTGATTTTTCTCGGTATTTCGTTATCTGTGTACGCTATCTCGTTCGTCATCGTCATTTAGACGCTGTTTAGCAAAACAGAACCAAGCGACATTTGTTGACAAAATAAGTTATTAGTATTGTTGGGAAGAGTGTAAAAAGTAGAATTTCTCAAAATTGGGCCCCCGATACAAAAATGTGTACCCACGTCGAAAAGAGCTTATCAGTAAACGCTATGTCATATAGTTTCTATATGGCTGTTGAACTTCGAATCACGTGTTCTCGAAAAACCGATTTTGTCGCTTGGTTTTATGTTGCTTAACAGCGTCCATTTCATCCATTACGTTGTGCTTCAGTATCGGCGATCGGATTTACTAATATGAATCATTCTGTTTGCAGATGGACAGGCTGTTGTACAGTGGCGGCACCGAAGTGCGAGCGGTGGAACTCGTTAGCATCGTGTCCTGGTGCTGGAATATACTGCCTGGCGTTGGTTGTCCTCGTCCGGAACGATGGCAGAATGGAGGCGGACGTACCTATTATGTGACTGGCGCACTCGCGAGTTACGTGCTTTGAATCGATTCTTTAGATGGGATACCTATTGTCAATTTTTTCTGTCGGTGGAAAGAAATTTCTCGGTGTATTTTCTGAAATGACAGTTGTAATTGAAAGAAGCGCGCGTATAGGAAGGTATAAGCGGCAGAGCGTTGGCAACGGTTGGGTTCGGCATCGAGGAATAGCCTATGTTCTGCCTCGTGTATTCTCTGTGAACTATGTAGTACGTACTATTAATTCAACGAATTTGCGGAACTAGTTAAATGTTGGTGTTTTCTGTTTCTAGAATGTCGACGGTGCAGACTGTATGAAGAAGGCCTGATGATCCATTGGTTTGTACGAGTACGAAATATGATGGCACGATGACTATGGTCATATATATTATGACAGATTTCCTTACTTAAGATAATTTTCATTTCTTGGACTGTTGACATTTTGTTGTAGTCGCATTCATAAGATCTAAGCTTCATTCGAAGGATTAATAAATACGATATCTGTAAAACTTTGGTTTTTCTGTATGAGGGATGCAGCGCGAATTCGAAGCAAAGAGAGTGAAGGGACCCAGGCCCACCTCGAGACGTCTCTGTGATCACCAATGCAATACTCGAAAGAGTATAGTTTCCGGGGCCAGGGGTGTGGTGTGTGGGGAGTCAATCTAGCATGCGTGTGTCATACACTCCAACAAGAG
The DNA here is from genome assembly GCA_031841125.1 of Acanthococcus lagerstroemiae. NCBI lineage: Eukaryota > Metazoa > Arthropoda > Insecta > Hemiptera > Eriococcidae > Acanthococcus > Acanthococcus lagerstroemiae. The sequence continues at coordinate 26,434,025 of CM063113.1, read as the reverse complement.
ATGAGCAATACACCGACACAGGTTGTAGTTGAGTTGGATTGCTTGCTGATGTCAACACAGTGGGCACCTCGTCTTTGCGACATTTATGAAATTTGATGTACAGTTCACCCAACTACAAAGTACAAGCAAAACGTATCTGTCGGTTTAAAATTGTGGAATACGAATTTATGGATGATATGTACCGGCGAGTGAACTTACAGAAGCAAGAAAACAAATTAGTGATATTGAATACGTGTCTGGAATAACGATGAGACCAAACATGGTAACGACAAACACCCCTCAAATAACTTAGTTCCCATGGTACCATTGTAGAATGTCTCTTCGGTCACTGATGCGATACGCGAAAGGGTAGTTCCTGGAGCCGGGGGTGCGGTGTCTCAGGGGCCACTTTGGCATGCGTGCATCGCCATACGTCCCACCACACTACCATTGTAGAATGATTCATTACTATTAGTCTTTTCATGTCATTTACAGAACGTTTTCTGTATCTTTAAAAATTTCCATTGAAGTGACAATAGAGAATTTGGTAATCACAGTCCAAGTTACATTTATTGAACAAGAGTGGGCAATAAAAATCAAATGAAGCCTTATAGTGGAAAAGAGTGTGCCACCTTTGTCAAAATCAGAAGTTGGATGACGGCGTTACGACTTACGATCCTGCAAAAATTGAAGCGTAACACCTTAGCACTAAAACTGTCCGCAAGAGAGCTCTTCATGTAAGTCCAAGATTGATTGCGTGGAAAAAGGATGTAAGTACCAGCCTACCATTCCGGCTATTCCTTGCTTTATCATCGATCATTATCTATTTTATCTTTCATTTCTATCGATTCATGCCGAAATTTTCGACTCACATTTTTCAGAGGTGCTTAGCCAATCAGATTGGCTAAAACTAACAGCTAAAACTAATTTTTTTTATTAATTGGCTTCGGCTAACGGCTAATAGCTACATGACGCTGATTGGCTAGCTAACAGCTAAAGACTAATCCACATTTTTGGTAAAAATAAAATAGGTGAAGTGGTAACTTGGTTGCAATTCTTTTTCTTTCCTCCAATTCTGAGTCTGAGTTTGACCAAGCTTGCAGTTTCAATCCAAAAAACGAAAATCCACCGAAAAGAAATAGGAAAAAAATTCAGTTTGAATGTAGTCAGAAGGGAAAAGGCAAGAAATTAGCAAAATGAAATCAGCCGTTAGCTTCCGAATTTTCATTGGCTTACGGCTAGCTAATGGCTAAAAAATTTTCAATCGGCTAGCTAACGGCTGGCTAAAAATCTCCCAAAAACTGCAAGCTAACAGCTAATGGCTAATGGCTAGCTAAGCACCTCTGAGTCATTTTTGGGAAAACTGGTTTTTGGCACTACACCCTTTTCCATAATAAGGCTTCAAATAACGTGGTGACCCGAATGTGGCAATGGTAGCTTGCAGTCCGATATATCTGAATGTGTTTCTCCCTGTGAAGTAAATTTAAACTTTTTGTTTTTAACACTCTCATTTGTTGGTGCTTGAGGTGTTACAGATATGGTTTTGATTATTTATTAAAAACATCATCACCTCTCGTCTATATTCACTGACTTCGATGAATTAGTCTTGGCAATATATTCGTCCTCAGTTTCTGGATTTTGATATGCCTATACTGTGCACCATACATTGTGCAAATGTAGACCCCCCCCCACGCGGCCTAAATCAATTTTTGGTAAGGGCCCTAAAGGGGGGGGGGGCATAAAAAATCTCTACATGACCTTACGCGGGGGAGGGGAAGGGTAAAAGCCAGTCACCACTCAGGCGATACATTTTTTGCATGCAGCCGCGAAAGATGAGTAAATAGACGTACAATGAAACCTGTGCATAGTGGAAACTCGATGGACCAATTTATTTTAAAGCTTTTTAGGAAAATTCATGAAAAAATCTTACGTAAGAAAGGGGAGGGAGCTCAATTAATTTTATGTGTCCTTACATGGAGGTGGGGAGGGGGTCAAAAATGGCCAAAATCGTCCTTACGTAATTAATGAATGACCTATGACCTCCTACCTATTTATTTTCGTTGTGTTAATGCAGTATTTTACGCAAAAATGGATTAAGTCAGGCAAATCACCAACTTTGATGGCCTCTCACAATATTTTGAAAGATGGTAGGTCGTGTTAATGCAGTATTTTATGCCAAAGTGGCCAGGGACGAAACTATAAAGGGTGTGTGGGGGGGAGGTTGAAATACACCCCCCCCCCTCCAATAATTTGGCTGGCAGTTGACAAATTTTGAAACTGTTCATTAAAATTTTTTATTTTTTATGAATGATAGTTTGTGTATTTTTTTTTTCAGTTAAAAGATCGGCAAATTTTACTTCTCCACCTCCCCAAACTGAAAGTCAAATTTTGTTTCTGAAAATGAAGTATACCCTGGACTCCTGTCAGAGACTAGTCAGTCAAAAGCCGAAGGTTTCAAAAGCTGAGTATCGAACGTTATCTGAAAGGTTGAAACAAAGCTAAAAGGTGGAAGACATTTCGAAAATCTGAAAGTTGGTAGCAAACGTTGAATTTCGAATTTCAATGACTACTTATTCTGTTTTTACTGGATTCTCTGTTTGATCTAGAGCCTGAAATTTGAGAAAGTTGATCACTAAAAGTTGAAAGCACAAGACTCATTTCCAATACCAGAAGCTGAATCCGATAGCAAATGTTCTATTATTTAATTTACGGGCTTCGGTCCTGGGTGAATATCGGAGGGAAATTTAGTCCGGAGCAAAAGTCAAAACTCCATGTGTTTTTCCCATAAGAACGAAAGGGAGCTTGTGGCACGGATTCCCCTAATCCGATCAGTTTTTATTCTATTTTATTGGAACCAATTTAGGAGACGAATCAGAGGAAATTCAGAAAAAAATATCACCAAGAGTAAATAACGACCACCTTCATGTGTAAAGGAAGTTGTGTGTTCCTCTCAAGTATTCCTAGCTTCCTTCCAGCTTACCCTCCTACACCAGGGTATGCTTATGTGCGCCAATGTAAGTACTTGGGGGATAAGGTTCCAATCCGCATTTGTAAGGACAAAACTATGCTAGGGAAGGGAGGGGGTAAACACCCCCAATAATTTGGCAATCGATAAATTTTGAAACTGTTCATTCAAATATTTCATTTTCTGAAAACTTCTGTTTATTTATTTATTTATTTTTTCCAATTTAAAATATTTTGATTAAAAAATCGGCAAGTTTTCAAATTTATAAAAAATTCTATCCGCGAATTCTTAGTTTTGAAAAAATATTTGTCGGCAAACAATCTTCTTTCTCCCCCCCCCCCCCCCCGAACTGAAAGTCAATTTCGTCTCTGAAAGTGGCGTATGTTCGGTAGGTCACCAACTTTGGCGGCCTCTCACAATATTTTGAAAGATGGTAGGATGATAATTTTGTTCACACTCGATTGGTGCTATCTTTGACTGTCGATTTATATCATTTTCGCCTTTTTGTCGTAATTGCATGGCGTACAAATTGTTTTCATCGATTTTCTCAGAACGGTAAAAATTGACTTAGGCCACGTTGGAAGAAAACCCTTCATTAATGTGAGGCATTGTAAACTTCTGTAGCAGTTTGGTGTTACTAAACATGTGTAAAATGACGTACAAGCAGTGACATGTGGCTAACTGATGTAACCCCATAAAGATTTTAGATAGACACGGCCAAGTTACTGCCAGCTGTTTCGACAGTAGCACGGCAATAAAGGCGGTAGAACTACTGTAATGCCCCAAAACTATTACCATTAAACAAACCTAATACTACCAGTTTACTGTCAGACACCTGCTTGGCTTTTGGCAGTGTTCTGTGGTAGGTATGACTAGTTTAATTGGCAGTGCGCTGGTGGTATATGAATTGGCAGCGGATTGCAGTTCTCAGTGCAACCAGTGTTGTTAGACAGAACGATTTCTTGTTATTTTATCAGACGAGCATTTCATCTTTTTTTGTTACATCATGAGTTTTTTCATCTTCAGTGTTTTGTCATTTTGTTTTTTCATGGTTTTGTTATGTCTTGACAAAATTATTTTGTTATTTTGTCTTCCTTTTTGTCATGTCGCTTAGCATAACCTGTTGTCAACGGCAGTATCGCTTAGAATAATCTGTCATCAATTATTTTGTCCTTTTTAGCATAATCATTTAATCATTGGCAAAATGGCATAACAATTTTATGTCATTTTGTTTTGTCATTGGATTTATTTTTTTGTTATGTCATTGACAAAAAATGGTCCTGACAAAAACCGATTTACGGTTAGGTGGGTATGTCATATGACAAAATTTTGGAAATTAAATTGTCATCTTTGTTTTGTTTTGGCTAACAACACTGGTGACCAACACGCATAACGCTGAGTAGTGTGGGAACTATGGCAGGGAAGTTGGCATTATATGAATGGCATTCCTACGATCGACTTGATATTGGCAGTGAGCTGGTAGTAAACAACTATAACACTTTAGTAGTAATATTGGAAGCCCGTGGCGTTTTTAAAATTACTAAGAATTTTTCAAACGTCGCACTGCATCTGTTTTAAACAACTAAGTATTAGTGTTGTTAACAGTGACCCTTAGCACTGCCACGGCATTCTCTTGGTGGGAGCAATGGCAAGTGAAGTTTATTTTCCTCTATTAGTTTGCATATGGTTTTCCCCAAAATTCGTACTTTTCACTTGGAAATCATGTCGACTTCCTACTAAGACCCTTTAAGCTTAATACCGTCCGTTGAATCTAGTGTGAGCTCATACTAATAGCTTACAATTGTTGGAACCCATTAAAACTGTCATTTAACAAGAACAAAACAAAAGTAGAAACACGGTTACATATGTAGTTAAAAAAGCTTATGTAGGTATTTAAAGTTTCTGTAGTTTCAGAAGAAATTCGCAAGAGAATAAAACTAGATATTTTAATACATTACTAGTACACCTTAAAAGTTGCTAACGGAGGTAACCTTATTCGGGACTGAGATAGAGATTGAACAATAAGTTACTCGGTGCTGACTTCGGTAAAAGGCTTGATAAAGCTGAGAAGACACACGTTGACGGAGTAATATTACTTTTATTTTCACGGTTAGGTATAGACGAACAGTTTATGAATGATAATGGCGCCCTTGGATGCAGAGTAAACTGCTGGCTCATCTTGAAACAACTTTCTCAAATATTGCGGAAGTACCTACACTAACACTGTGATTATGGTTGTACGGAACAGTTTTAGTTAAGACCTGTTGAAAGTGGCCGTATCATCGTTCGATAATTTTTATTGTACAAAATATACGCATCAGTTTATCGACATCGCGGATGGGAAGAAGATTTTATTGCAACTTAGCGAACTTTTTCAATTCGAATCTCCAAAACCCCTGTGTATTCTTTAATCGTACCTATAGCATAATGTGTAAACCAGTTTCGCTGACTGGATGAATTGCAGGAATCCGTTGTACAAAAGACGCGTATATATTTTGGAGTGCTCCTCGTGCACGTGAAATACAAGCAAAATAATTACCTTTCTGGTTGAATGGAACGGCAATGGTTTTTCCGAGATCGTACGTTAATTAAACTAGAATTTTTAGCAGTAAAGGGCAGCAGCTCCGAGAGTCTAGTCCCGATAACTGAGAGCCTAGCCCCGACCAGGATTGTAAAATATTCGTCCGCAAGACGGAAGGTGACCAACCCCACACCATTCGAACTGTAGAGGACCTCAAAACAGTCATAAAAGAGGGCGACAGTGGATACATTTTTGCAAATTTTTTCAACAAAAAATCTTTCTTCATAATACGTAAGTATATTTTTTAAATTGATTTTTCACTACTCAATACGTGTAGTACCCATGTAATGTTATTTGACCGAGAGTGTGGGTGTGGGTGGAGCATGGTATAGGTTCCTGTCACAGCTTGAATGAGCTGCAATAGTCCACACACCAGTACAAGCATGACTCTATCGTGCCTGTATCTCAAAACATAAGAGGATTGAGGACAAGGACGGATCAGGTGTACTTGAACAGTCAAGTAGGCGCCTATGAAATGGTGACTCTGGCTGAGAAGTGGCTGCATGATAGCATAATAAATAATGGCGAGCTTTTTGATGACGGGTTTGTGGTGTTTAGGAAAGACAGGGATACCTCCATTGCACATGCGAGTAGGGGTGGTGGAGTATTACTGGCAGTAAAACGGAATATTCAAGCAGAGCGAATAAAACAAAGTGGGAGCTACTTGGGAGTCCTTGCGGTTATATTTGGGTCAGAATTCGATCATACAAGCAAAAAATGCCCCTTGTATATCGCCATGTGTATTCTATTTACCTCCAAACTCGCCCAGATTGAATTTTATGTCGATATTGTGGCGAACGCTCCCGAACATTCGAGACAGATCAACAAGTTTCAAGTAGCAGAATAGAAGTTCAATATCAAAAGCGATAAGGAGTTTCACCGATAATGTCGGGATATGTAAAGGCCGCTGGCCGTCGCCTTATAGTCTGGTTTTATGCAATAAAGTGTTTGTGTTTTCTAAGCCATTTAGCTTCTGTTTTGTGCTTTGTATTAGTGCGATATTAAAAGTTCTTCTTACGTGTTTTTGTGCGTTTTTCGGTGCGAATCTCGTTACAATATTTATGAAAAAATAACCTCACTTGTTATTCTTAATGAGAAAATTCTCCTATTAAGTTACCATGTTTTGGTCTGTAAAATGAAATTGAAATTCTTGACCATAAATACCTACTGGAACTTACACTCGTTCTTAACTACAAATGGTGTCACTTCCCGTTTAACAAAATCAAAAATAATATCGGTGGAACGTTGGACTTAGTACTCTCAAATTCTACATTGGTAAAAACAGTCACGGCAGGAAATTCACTTGAAGACCACACTGATATGTACCATCCATCTTTGATGGTGGAAGCGGAATTTCCTGGAACTAGGTGGCCATATCCTCGTGAAAGCACTTCTCAAGCCTATCCCCATTTCAATTTTCGTGAAGCAGATTTTCTTGAGATGAATCACTCATTTGAAAACTAATTGTGACTAGGACATACAACCTTGACCCACTCACACCTCCTGAAAAAAGAACCACCACCGAAATGTCTGACTTGCAACGAACAACTAACAGTAAGACATATACTGCTTGACTGCAGAAAATACACAAAAAGACGAATGAACTTGAAAACTACCAAACAAACTCCAAATGATACTAACTGACAATCAAACTGCCCTTAACCTCATCCACAAATTCATAATCCAAACCGGAGTCAACTTCAGCGTGTCTTCGTAACCAGCATATGTATATAAAGTATACCTATTTACTATACATAAATTTAAAATTATAATCCTTCTAGGATATTAAAAATCTTTAATAAAAAAAAAAGAAAAAAAGTAAGAATTGGAGTAATTTAGTCAATATTACTGACAGCAGTGTAGCTGCAGAATACTTTCAGAAATCTGCGTTGGAATTAGTGGAAAAGACAGTCCCTGAAATGAAAATTGTACATACCCATTTTGGTTTACAGGCGAGATTATTATAGTAAGTTAAAGAAAAAATCATGGATTCAGAAAGCATTCAAGAAAAAAAGCAGACTGTATTCAGTTAAGAAATATATTCTCTGCCATTAGGAAGGAAGTGAAAACTTTGATAAAGCAGGCCTGGAAACAATATATAGAAGATGGAAGCACGTGTTCAAACAGAAAACAATTTTGGAACATATTTGAGAAGTGTGAGAAATGATCGATCTGGTTTTGGAATATTCACTTCTGAGGATTGCACATACATTTTTCGGAGAGAGGTTGCTAATGCATTCGCTGAACATTTTGCCTGTATTTACAAACATGGGATTGAACGGGCGGCTTCTAGCCCAATTTCTTCTGGGGATTGCTTGGTGGAGGTTCACTGCTCCTTGTTGCACCCTTAACCTATCTTTGCAGTACAATTATTCTAACCAATAGGTACATCCCTTTTCCGTATGGAAAGTATCAGAAGTAGTGCCATTAAATAAATCTGGTGTGGTACATAATATTGCTAACTGTAGGACCATTTCACTTTTTGTATCTCTGCCTGGTAAGATCTTTGAAACGGTTCTGTGTATGCCAAATTGTACAAACAATGCGCTTATCAACATGGCTATAAAAGAAAGCTTTCTACCCAGATTAATCTACTAAACTTTTTACCCATGATTTACATGAATGCTTATACAAGGGTGATCAAATTGACGTAGTTTATACTGATTTTTCGAAAGCATTTGATACAGTCAATTAACAGATTCTACCGGGCAAATTGCATAATTTTGGGCTTTTCTCACAATTTGCAGTTACTTCTCCAATCATGCCTTAGTAATCGGGTTCAGTTTGTGGATATCGTCGGGCTTATTCTGCATCCTGTATGTGTCCCTCGGGTGTCCCGCAGGGATCAGTATTGGGTTCTTATCTCTTTTTACTTTTCGTTAATGATACGGTTGTCGAAATTCATAGCCCCAAAATACTACTATATGCGGACGACATCAAACTATACTGTAAATCTATCTTGTCCGAAAATGACTGTAGAATGCTACAGGCAGACCTCAACAGACTGGTGGCGTGGAGTGATCGATGATAGTAGGGCGTATGGCGATGCACGCACGCCGAATTGGCCCCGGAGCACCGCATTCCTTATCCCGGAAATGCCCCGAATGGGCCTGCGTCAGGATCGGGGGGATCGCTTTGAGGTAGCTCCTGCTACCCCATTTCTGCTTTCGCTTCTTCGCGGCGGCGAACCTACGGCGTCTTATTCTTCTTCTTCTTCGCTGTGGAGTTGCGCCGGATTGTCTTCTTCGTCAATTGTTGGCAGCAGCGACATTGTCGTCGTCGTTGATATCATCGTCATCGATGTTGGTGGGATGGCGATTGCCGGCATAGGGTGCTGTGTCCGCTGCCTTAGTCTCTGCCACTCCAATTCCATCTTGCGGCCAAACTTCTTCTTGACAAAGGCAGCTGCCTGATCCCATCCCGCTCTACTCTTCAGCATTGTCGGGACCAGATTCTCCGGTGTAAATAACGGCTTAACGTCGGCGTTTCGAAAGGCGGCCGCCGCTTCTTCCCTCTCTTGGTCGAATGCCGGCCACTCGAACAGGGTGTGCCAGGCATCATCATCTAGCCCTGCAGCGCAGTAGGAGCACCGCGGGTTTTTTGCTATGCCCATCCGGTGCAGGTACTCGTTGAAGACACCATGGCTGATCATCATCTGCGTGAGGTAAAAGTTCAGCTGGCCATAGCCTCTGCCCAACCAAGCGTGGAAGTCGCGTACTAGCAGACGGGTCCACTCTCCCTTGGTACTATAAGGGAGCCGCTCTTTCCACTTGCGGAGCGTGGATTGCCAATATCCCGCTTGACCAGTAGCGTCGCATTGCTCTTCGACGGCATCTTCCACATCGCGTTGTATACCCTCTTCCGCTTGTCCGCTAGTAACTCCACTGGCGGTATACCTGCTAGCACGCAAACTGCCTCTGTGGAGATAGTGCGATAGGCACTGACACACCTCAGTGCAGCCTTTCGTTGGACCCTTACCAGTTCTTCTGCACTCTCTGGCACCGATGGCGTCGGACCAGATTGGAGCTCCAGGTAGGAAGACCAACATGACGACGTTCGCCAGCAGTTTACGTTTCTTCTCTGCCCCCCCCCCCCGGGTTCGACATGAGTCGGCGTAATCCGGCTACGACTCTCTCCGCTTTCTGCACTGTCCTCTTCGTGTGTTCTTTAAACGACAGCTTTCCGTCGAACCACAGCCCGAGGTACCTATCATCAGGGCTGGATAGGTAGGAATTTACTTCCCTTAAATAGTTCAAAATGTGAGGAGATAAGTTCTACTCGTAAGAAAAAACCACTTCATTATAGTTATGCAATAAAGGAGGTGGGATTAAGACGGGTTCACCAGGTGAAGGGTCGTGGTGTAATTATTGATTCAAAACTTCTTTATAATAAACATTTGGATTATATTAGCCTGAAATGCAGGGAAATATTCGGATTGCCATAGGCGTGTCCGCCAGGTGTGCCGAGTGTGTTTGAGCACACTCTAATTTTTGTAGAATTCCCCCCCCCCCACTAATATAGTCATGATAATATGAAATATTATTCATTTTTCATTTTCATTCAAAATTAGAGCTAATCCTTGGTCAAATTTAGAATTTGCCAAAGTTGCAACACTGACTATCGAAAATATAATTTTAATATTGCTATCGGCTTGGAGCGTTTTCCTCCTACCTATCAGCAGGAGTGGACAATCTTGCTTTTGGCACATCCTACTCAGAAGGTCCAGACACGCTTATGGGGATTGTTAATACGTAATGGCAAAAAAAAGTTCCTGAAGTATTTATATTTTTGAACTTTCTCTTACTACACCGATGGTATCGAGACTATAATGAGTTGTTAGTTGGATTTGAAATCCTAAGTCTTATAAATAGACGCACATTGCTGGAAATGCAGTTCCTGTGGGATCTGTTAAGAGGTAAAATAAACGATTCACAAATACTCTCTCATACAGGCATGAAAGTGCCCTCTTTCCATTCTCAAAGCAGTGACCTGTTTTTCTGCTCTCCCAACATGGCTTCATGACTGAACGTAACACTTAGAACAAATAATATCTTGGCACAGCGTAATCCGAAATTAGACATATTTTTTATTGGCAGGGGCGAGTACAGGGACGCCGGAGGTCTGATTGGCCGAGTGGATAGCGCGTTGGTCTCGGAATCCGAAGTCCCGGGTTCAAAGGTTCGACCCCACGTAGCAACTCGCCAGGTTTCGACCTAGGCTGGTTTTTCGGCCAGAAGGGAAGAGGGTTAAGACGGCCCTAACAGCCTCCCCGACGTCTCTAAAGTAATGCTCGAAAGGGCGAATTCCAGGGCTCGGGTTGAGAGCAAATTAGAAATAGGAGTACAGGGATGCTGTTGTAAAGGCTTTGTCCACAGTTCTGTCTCTGTCTCTCTCTCCCCCTCCCTCTCTCCCCTCTTTCTTCCGCCCCCTCTGTCTCTCTCTCTCCCTCTCTTTTTTTTTTCTTTCTTTATACCTTATTAAAATGATATGTGTATTTTGTATTTTCCATCAAGTCCCCACCTACTTCGGCTTTACGTGTGTAAGGCTGTTTGGTGCGGATGATAATTTAAATGAATAAAAAAATAATGCTGAAGAGTAAAGCGGGATGGGATCGGGAAACTGCCTCTGTCAAGAAGACACTGTGCCGCAAGATGGAGATGGAGTAGCAAAGATAAAGGCAACGGTCACGGTACCCAAAGCAGGACCTCGCCATCCCACCAACATCAACGGCGATCGACGATGTCGCTGCTGCCAACGATTGGAGAAGAAGATCTGACGCAATTTGACAGTGAATGAGTCGCTGTAAAAATTCGCCGAGAACAGGCGAAAGAAGAAATGAGGGTAGAAGGGTTGCCTACCTCAAAGCATCCTTATTTTGACGCAGGCCCAATCGGGGTAATTCTAGGTTAGGAGGTGTGGTGTCGAGGGGGGGGCAGTTTAACGTGCATGCACTGCCATACGCCCCTCCATTATCGATTAAGGGCAGTAGCCGATAGGGTTGTTAGCGACACGCAATCATTGGGCAACCAGTTGTAGGCAGAATGTCCTTGGATTAGGTAACTCTATTTTGCGTGCACAGGCGAGCAGATGCAGCAAATTTTTCACCATATTTTTACTTATTGTCGGGTATATGATTCTTATGCATCAGTGTAAGTTCTGTACTTGTGTGTTTACTTATTATGTTAGTATAGAGCGAATAGAGAAATATCTTACCACGATGATCCTGCTGTTCATATCTTGCCGCATCTCCACTCCTAGCAGAAAAATCTTCCTAAGTTTATTCCAGTTGATTCTTCCAATGTCTTCTTGTGCATCTGTTTATAAATACATAATATTATTTATGTTGCAATTATTTGAATTCACATACTACTCGTATCATACCTACTTCTTCTCGTTTCACATACCTAACCCTGATGTCGAGCCGAAGCATCGAACAATATAAGATTATACTTGTCCACATCTTTTTAATTCCGTGTTGTTTGTTGTTTTTTTTCTTCTAAAATACGTCAATCATATTTTTTATATTGCTGAAAACCTTTATAATTCATAAGCGGGCATGTACCTCGCCTATATGTGCTACTGATGCTTATTGTTCGTGAGTATACCTACATAAAAATATATTACCTATACTTCCGTTGAAGAAATTCGCCGACAAAAGTTAATTAAACGAACTAGTTTTAGAATTAATTTCATCATGCCCATATTATTATTCAGTGTAGAGGTTACACGTGTTCTTGAATCTTTTTTTTAGTGTAAATATGAGCACCTATATAATTATCTTATTCTGGTTTTGTTGAAAAAAAAAAAACAACCTGCGCCCTTTACACATCCACTTAATAAGATACTCAAGTTCAATTCAAAATTCATTGTACTACTAATCATTTTTCTAACATAGTTTTCGTATCGCACAATAATATTTTTTGTATTGTTGATGTTGTATCTAAAATGGGAAGAAAAACATGTCTATTCGAATGAAAAAATATTATTAAATTTAATTTTATAGTTTTGGGAATTAATGACAATATAAGAGATTATTATTATAATTCTTGAATAATCGTATACCTATGCGTACCTATGTTATTAATCCTTGAAAAATGTTAATTTTCTGTTTTTAACTGGACTAGCTGGTCTCAGTAGTCTCTTCGGTACGAGCAGATATTTGGTGAGAGTTGCTGATTATCAGCACCACATATTTTGACCTTGATGGGTCATGAACGCGCACCTAAAGACCTATAAATTACTGCGATGTTCAGGAAAGCGAACGATCGATCTTGCACAGACTTCACCGAAACTGAACTCGGTATAGTAATTACGAGTTAGTGCTAATTACGTGTAAAAATTCTAGGGAGATGAGATTGATGTTGATGCACAATGGTGAATTGAAGATGACTGAATTGGGTTGAATAGAGGAATGTGCATCTGATTGCAAACCTTTCAGTGGTTCCTAAACAGCTTAACAAGGACACCTTACAACTTAAAACTTTTAACTGGCTTGTTCGGTGTTCGACCGTCTATCAAAAAGTGGAAAACGAGGGACAGTATTCAACTGAGAAGTAATTAAACGCCGCACAGTGGTCTGAAATCTTGGAACCTGCGAGTTTTACCAAAAAAATTGAAATAATGACACCGTGATGTCAGTAGGTACGCTCTTTACTACAGTACCAGCATGTCTGCCTACTTTGGTTATTTTTAGAAATAAGAAAGGACACATATCTATAATACACTGCTGTACTTGAAACAACGGTTAATGGACATAAGATTGCCTCGTGTGAGACTTGTGACAAAATCGTGTCGGCTCTGCCCACTTTGATGTGACCTTGTGTTCGGATTTGTTGGAAATAGAGACACTTTGTTACCGAAAATATCATTTGTGATGGTTCTGTGATCGATTTTCCGCCAATGTGGTAGAAACAGGGGACATGGAATAGTCTACAACTAGAATAAAGTGATACTTTGAAAACACTAACATAACCGGAAAAGTTGAGTAAGTATTAAAGTGGAAAATAATGAACGTTTTCTCGCAAATTTTAAGCTTTTATTCTGGAATATTAGAATATTATGCATTTTTAGCCTACAATATCCCCTCCCCCCGGAAATTATCCTCCTTAGAAAAAGTTGTTAACTTTCTTTTCCCAAATAAATTAGCAACCGCTCAAGCCCTATTCCTTGAAATTCAAAAGATCCGAATACGAAAAATTTATTTTCATGTTTTCTGAAAATCTGACAGTTTTGGATTTGAAATTTCTTTTTAGGGGTAGGTTATCGTGTATTATATACTCTTATGGTACTTGAAGCATTGTACATATGTATAATGGACAATAATGCTGTCCGATGTTTAAGACCCTAAAGCCCACTACACACTATTCGCGAACAACAACGAATCAACGACGAAACGACGAAACACGTCCGATACACGAATAGTGTGTAGACGGTGATTCGCTGTGTTTCGCGAAACGGTTTTTCGCCGAAACGATGTTCGTACCGATCCGTCGGACGAGCGGTTTTTAGACGAATAATCAAAGGAAATATTTTTCGTGTCTGGAGATTCGTCCAGCCGCTACACACTATTCGCGCACGAATTGTCGTATTTTCGTCCAGTCGACTGGAATTGCGTTATATTCAAATCTTGTAAAATTGCGCCAAGTCCGTACTTACAAAAATATTCACATCCGACAATAATGAGACTTTGTGTGCATGTCGCCAGCCCCCTCATTGTGGCAATGGGGGAGAAAAATAATGTCAATAATTTGTTCTTAATTTGTTCTAATTTGTTCAGCCATTTTTAGGATTTGTTCTTACCCCCACAGCCCAACAATTAGCAACTCAGTTTGAGGGTCTGGCGACATGCTAGTCCTCGACATTCGATTTCGGGGTTGTAACAAGTTTCAAACATTTGTTCTTAATTTGTTCCGTAGTTATCAGAATTTGTTCCGCCATTCTCCCCTATTTACAGCCACCGAATAGAGGAGCAGGATCAACTAACAGCTATAATCCCACATGAATACTATTTGCTGCACACTAAAATTTGTTCTACATTCGTTCTAATTTGTTCTCTCATCTACATACCTGAGTCCATCACCACTATGCATTTGCCGACTATTCGAGCTCAGGGGCGGGGGTAAGTGACTTTACTTAAATCTTCAGTTTCCATGTGAATACGATTTGCTGCACACTGAAATTTGTTCTATATACGTTCTAGTTTGTTCTCTCAACCCCACACCTCAGACTATCAAAACCATATATTTGCTGACTATGTGAACCAGGGGGTGGGGTAAGTGACACTTATGTATGAATTTTCCAAATAAATACGATTTGCCACCAACTGCAATTTGTTCTCTATTCATTCTAGTTTGTTCTTTCATCTACAAATTCAAATCCGTCGCCACACAGCATCGGCCGAAAATATGAACTTACGCGGTGGGGTAAGTGGCCCTTATGCACGAATTTCCCACATAATTGCGATTTGTCCCTCACTACAATTTGTTCTCTATTTGTTCTAACCTGTTCTCGAATCTACACATCACAAACCATCATCAATGTGCATTTGAAGTCAATCGATATTCAGGGGGTGGGCTTAAGTGGCCCTTAAGTCCTAAGTATCCACAAAATTTAGGACCTAAGAGTCACTTAATACAACCCTTTGAATTTCGAAAGACTTCAAATACACAGTAATGGTGGTTTGTGGTGTGTAGATTCGAGAACAAATTAGAACAAATAGAAAATCAATTTTAGTGGGT
This sequence comes from Acanthococcus lagerstroemiae, assembly GCA_031841125.1. NCBI lineage: Eukaryota > Metazoa > Arthropoda > Insecta > Hemiptera > Eriococcidae > Acanthococcus > Acanthococcus lagerstroemiae. The sequence goes on along the minus strand of CM063113.1, from coordinate 26,418,763 downwards.
GACAGATCGCAATTATTTGGGAACTTCGCACATAAGGGGCCACTTACCCCACCACATATGTTCACATTTTCGGCCAATGCTTTGTGGTGACGGATTTGAGTGTGTAGATGAAAGAACAAACTAGAATGAATAGAGAACAAATTGCAGTTGGTGGCAAATCGTATTTATTTGGAAAATTCATACATAAGTGTCACTTACCCCCACCCCCTGGTTCACATAGTCGGCAAGTGTATGGTTTTGATAGTCTGAGGTGTGGGGTTGAGAGAACAAACTAGAACGTATATAGAACAAATTTCTGTGTGCAGCAAATCGTATTCACATGGAAACTGAAGATTTAAGTATAGTCACTTACCCCCGCCCCTGAGCTCGAATAGTCGGCAAATACATAATGGTGATGGACTCAGGTGTGTAGATGAGTGAACAAAGTAGAACGAATGTAGAACAAATTTTAGTGTGCAGCAAATAATATTCATGTGGGATTATAGCTGTTAGTTGATCCTGCTCCTCTTTTTGGTGGCTGTAAATAGGGGAAAGTGGCGGAACAAATTCTGAAAACTGCGTAACAAATTAGAACAAATTAAGAACAAATGTTTGAGACTTGTTACAGCCCCGAAATCGAATGTCGGGGGCTAGCATGTCGCCAGTCTCTCAAACTGAGTTGCTAATTTTTGGAGGGTGGGGGTAAGAACAAATTCTAAAAATGGCTGAACAAATTAAGAACAAATTATTGACCTTATTTTTCTCCGCACCCCTTCAACAATGAGGGGGCTGGCGACATGCTCCTTGAGACTTTTGAGTAACTAAAAATTATCCTAAATAAAGGTAATTTATGGACACGTAACCCGTCCCTATTTTTGTACAATGTTAAACTCCACCATCTCTAGGGACGTGCCGAAAAGTTTTTCCTTGGTGGAAGGGGGGGGGGGCTAAGTATGAAACTCCCAACTGATTCAACTCAAAATTCACATGTATAAAAGCTTTTGCTTTGTTGCATTTTACTAACTTCTGAACTCAGAAGTCCAGAGTATCAAAGCGCAAAAAAAATGTTGACTTGTTCGATTTTTCTAACTCTACCAAAATTTTCCAACTCCTCCTGACTGAAATGGTAAATTTTCCCAACTGTTGAGTAAAAAATTCCCTACGGGAGGAGAAGCTCCCCCCTCCCCCTATTGGTACGTCCGTGACCGTATCCTTTTTTTTAAAGCTTCACCTCTCTTTTTAGGCCCAAACATGCAATAATTAAAGCAGCGGCCACATCGTCATCGCTGCTCATTGTGATTTTTCAGCAAGAAATAATAATATAATATACGAACAGACTTCAACGGATGTGTTACGCCTAGTTCGTGAAATTGCTCATTCCGTGTGATGGGCCGAAAAATTGCTCATTTCATGAAATGCGCAAGGCCGCTGCCGATTACGTGAAATGCGCAGTTTCAAACAGGTTGGGCAGCCGATTGAAATCGGCAACACCTGAAAACTGAAGCTGCGAAATTTGCGAAATTTTGTAATTCACCGGTAGCATTAATGTGAACGATAAAAAGTATCTAATTAATGATTAATCGCGAAAGTTGTGAAGTACATTATGCATAATTCTAAATAATCCTTTAAACATGTACATATTATAAATTCAATAATGAGAAGAAAAACATTGTTGTACCAGTAAGGCCTTCTTTGAGTACTTTGTTCAGGCTCCTTTTCTCTTCTGGCCCAGTGCTCAAATGTTACGAAAACTTTTTTAATGTGGGAAGCTGCTCATCGGGGGTCGGTCTGGTCGGAAACATGAATTTTTTAAAAACACAGATCCAATAAGGACCACTCAAATGGAGGATATTTTGGATTACTAAATTCGAAAATTGAATCAGATTTTCAATCCGACTCGCATTTGGGACCAAAATTCCCAATGTGTAGGAGTATGGAGAAATTTTCAAAATTTTTGAAAATCAAAAAAATTGAAATAATCACCCATTCTTCATCGGTTTTTCTCGCTGAGTTCAAACTCGTTGTCCAAATCTACCGCTGACCCTCCATTTTGTAAATACAATCAAAAATGTGGCTTACAAGTGTGGGGGGGGCATACTAGGTCAAACATTGAGTGAGAATCAGTTGTGACGATGGATTTGAAGTAGTCACGAAAAGTTGAATAATTTTCACCCGGTCTAAAATAATAAAATAAACGAACAGATTTCAATGTATGCACTATGCACCTGTAAACGAGTAGAAAACGCAGTAGACGACTTATTCGAGAAGTTTTTGTCGCTGACTAACGAACTGATCAACGACGAATTGGAGGACGAATTACGAATAGTGTGTAGAGGGTTATTCGTCGTGATTCGCGAATCTAGACTTTTTTCGGCGAATAATTTGTTTCGTTGTAGATTCGTTGTTGTTCGCGAATAGTGTGTAGCGGGCTTTAGGGGCAGATTATCAAGTGTTACGTAATTATAGTCTTTTCATTTTCGAATAATAAACTGTAATACTGCCCTGTGCTGTCGTTAATGGTAGGAGCAGTCACGAACGTATGCCGAAGCATTTCAATGAAGAGAGGGGCTGATCAATTTTCTATCTTATCTACGAAATGTTAATTATTTGATCTCTTGATGGTGTGGTGGGACGTATGGCGATGCATGCATGTCAAAGTGGCCCCTGAGACAACGCACCCTGACCCTGCCGGAAACTACCCTTTCGAGTATCGCATCAATGGCCGGAGGGACGCTTTAAGGCTGGCCCGAGCCCCCGTTTCGCCGATCCACTTCTGATGCGCGCGTCCGTCCTGCCAGAGCCATCATGGGGTTCACTACTGATCGAGGTTCGCACTGTCCGAGCACGGACCTGGGATTCAAGTCCCCCACAGCCGGAAGCGCTTCCTCTTCACTCACCCCTCACCTCCTCGTCTTGGTACATGTGGCGACGGCGGGGGAGCCCAGCTGGGCGTCCGCAAATTTGATCTACTGATACCTCAAACTATAAAAGCTCATTAGCCGAGAACGATTTCATCAACCAATAGAAGTGTTTCGCGAGAAAATTTCTCCCAAGGATGGAGAGGGTTGCCACAGAGTAGTTCAATACAAAGTTCGGCGTTGGGCTCATTGAAATACTATTTTCTAAATTCTTCGAGGTTTACTATATTTCATCGGTTTAGCCTTAGAAAATGACGTTTACAGCTGCATCTACCTAAGTAATACTCGTTATACGATGATGCAGGGACGGGAAATAGCCATATCCGTCCCTAGAGAAGAAAGGGATTGTTTTTCTAAAGATACACTGGGAAGGAAGTAACGAAGATAAGGCGATATCAAATATACACCGGACTACCAATACTGGAAACTCCGATGTTATAAAAATCCTGGTGGCAGGGTTTCGGTACTAAATGTAATTAGGGCTGTCAAGAAATCGGTCCAAAATTGATTTAAATCGATAGTCTTTCCTCTTATCGATTATCGATAAGGAACCTCGAGTTATCGATTCAATCGATTTTTCTTCATGCATAACTCCACAACATCGAAAATTGAAATAAATAATGTGAAAAAATTGCCTTACTCTTCCCGTATTAAAGAGCCTTATTCCACTGATTGTGTCAAGTATCAAATAGCCAGCTCCGTAGCTATGAAGGAGGGGGGCAAGCTGAGGCTGAGCCCCCTCTAGAAGTATCTTAAGCCCCCCCCCAGGCAAAGATACCACCATAAAAAAATCATTATTACGCTGAACGAGAAAGAAAGAAGGACATTAGAGTAGCCAGAATTTTTCCAATGGAGAGGCAAAGTAAGATTTTCAAGGGGGAAAGAAGTCGAAAATTAAGGTATGTACTTTTTTTTAAATCGCCGATATTAAAGGACTATTTAAAAACATGAAGGTAAAATTATTGCTTGAGTCAGAATGTTTCGAAAAAACATGTTTTGAAGGCGAAAAATTGCTCATTGTTGCATATTTTACATGTGCTTTGGGAGATTCGCTCCCTGTGCCCCCCCCCGGCTACACCACTACCCAAAATCTTCACATTATATACTGTGTGTATCCTTAAGTCTCCCCTGGTAAACAGTCAGCACCCCCTACTGCAGATGGCTGGCTACGGGCCTCCCAATAGCCCTGTTCTGTTTCCTTTTTGCTTTTCAAAGAGAGAAGTGACAAGACCAAAAGAAACCAAACGGCTTACCGACTGACTGCGTTAAGTTAGTTCTGTTATCAGTTATCCGTTCTCAGTTCAATCTTGTGTTCAGTCTGCAGTCTTGTGTTGTCTGGCTGAAGTGTGTTCTTCAGATTACTGAAAAAAAAATTGAATTTGAATGCGGAAATTGATTAATTTCTTATGAGTTGTGCCAATAATAATTGTAACGAGAGAAAGAGAGACAGAAATTCCGATTTAAGTAGAGCTAGTATGTAAGAAGAACATGAACAGCATTTCAATTCTGATTTCCCATTTTCGTGTATATTTGGCTCCTGAGAAGGAATGAATAGTTACGCTACTGAACCCTGCCACTAGATCCTGAGTCCAAAAGCGCTCAATGTATTTTAAATGGGAGTTTCCGGTATTGGCAGTCCATCAGTGTATTTGACGATATTGTAAGTTGAAAATTTGGCAATGCTTTGAGCAACGGTGGATGAACACGTAAACATGGAAAGCATTTACTTAAGATGCAGTGAAGAGAAGAGCGGCATCAAGGGGCGAAAAAAATATTCTCAACACAAACGCATGGGGTAGACCGCCTTGCGTACGCCGATAGGTCTCGCTGAAGGCGCTAATTTTGATCTTGCGTCCTACGCCAGAAAGGGTTAATCCGTCCCTGTTTTTCTTACTGAGTTCAAATACGTTATTCAAATTTGTCGCTGACCCTCCGTTGCCGAGATACGATGGAAAATTTAGTTACGTTTTCAGGGAGGGGCTATACTGAGTTGAAAATTGCGCGTGAATCAATTTTAACAACGGATTTAAACCCATCTCGAAAAGTTGAAAAATTTTCGCCGGGTCCCGGCCTGGAAGCTCTTCGAAAAATTTTTCGCTATAAAAATGTCTGATGAGTACCTATGAAGAAATTTTCAAAATTTCCGAAAATCAAAGAAGTTGAGATAAACACCTACTCCTACTCAATTTTTCTAACTGAGTTCAAATTCGTTTTTCGACTTGGGCGCTGACCTTCCGTTGCGTGGTTACGTCCGGGGGAGGAGTTTTACTGGGTCGAAAATTGAATTTGGATCAATTTTGACGACGGATTTGAATTCGCCTCGATATATTAAAAAACTTTCACTCAGGTCCCCGCCCGGAAGCTCTCCGAACAATTTTTCACCGAAAAAAATGCATAATGTAAAGAGTACGGAGAAATTATCAAAATTTTTGAAAACCAAAAACTTGATGTAAACACACCTATTCTTACTAGTGTTTTCTGTCTGAGTTCAAATTCGTTGTCCAAATTTGGCGCTGGCCCTCCGTTCTCGAGGTACGGTGAAAAGCTTGGTCTTACTGGCGAAGGGGCTATAGTTCAAATTCGTTATCAAAATATGGCGCTGACCCTTTGTTATTTGGTTCCGTATTGGGGAGAGGGCTATACTGAGTTGAAAATTGAGTGTGGATCACTCTTGACGATGGATTTGAATTCATCTCGAAAAATTGAATAATTTTCACCAGGTCCCGGCCCCGAAGCTCTTTAAAACATTTTTCGGTGAAAAATATGCCTAATGTATATACTTTGAAAATCAGAAAAGTGGAAATAAACACCTATTCCAACTCAGTTTTTCTCGCTGAGTTCAAATTCGTTGTCCAAATTGGACGCTGACCTTTCGTTGCCAAGATACGATCAATAAAGTGGTTATGTCTCTGGGGGAGAGGGCTATACAGAGTCGAAAATTAAGTGTTGATCAGTTTTGACGACGGATTTGAATCCGTTTCGGCGTGTTGAATAATTTTCACAAGATCCCGGCCCGTAAGCTCAACGAAAAATTTTTTACCAAAAAAAAAAAAAAAAAAAGACTATCCGATGTGTATGGGGAAACGTTCAAAACTTCCGAAAGTTAAAGAAGTTGAAATAAACACATATTTCAACTCAATTTTTCTCCCGGGGCGGATTAATATGTAAGCATGAGAAGCATTTGCTTAGGGCGCGGAGAAGAGAAGGGTGCCATCAGAGGTCGAAAAAAATTTTTCAACACAAACGCAGGCTGGTATATAGTGTCTCGTGTGCGCCGATAGGCCTTGCTGAGGGCGCCAATTTTGATCGTGCTTCGTACGCCAGAAATGGTGAATTCGCCTCTGGCTTTGAGGAAATGATCTTGTAAGACGAAGTCGAAAAGGAAGAGATGTCTCTTGTGGGACTCGGACTCCTCTACCATTCATGCTGTCAACTTCGCATTACATGCCATGTTATATACTCATACTATTGTGTATTCACGTTTATGATTCCTACTTATCAATAATTCTTGTAGTTCTTTTTTCTTTGAATTGTTTTGTATTAAGTTAACTGTATTTGTTGGTCAAGTTGTTGACGTTATGTTATGACCGTTGAGTGCTTTTCGAGAAATAATGTGTCATATTTGAGTTCCCTTGATCTTTTATGTTCGTTCTTATTCTTCTTGAATATTTACCGTTTATTGCGTCGATGTACCTATGCCATGTTGCGGTGATCACAGTTCATACTTTGACTGTGAGTTACCTATTTTTTTATTATTATTTTTTTTAAATCAAGAACATAACTGCGGAAATTGGTTGCTCTAGACCCGACCCTGATATGGAAAGTGACAAAATTCTATTAACGTCATGGTGTTCCTTATCTCAGTTATAAAAGTACAACATTTAAATGCTATTAACGAAGACCAACCAAGCGATATTGTTTGGCAAGAATGCATTACTGGTATATCATTGTGAAGTAATAGGTATTGGTTGACAAAATTGAAAATTAATACGAAAGCTTAAATTGAAGAAAAATAACACGATGAAAGTGTAGTTCATGTTTTCATTACATAAAGCACATATAGTAAATCATGGGCGGCAACTTCAGTGTGGTCTCAGGCTGTAGCACCTGATGAGAGTTTCCGAGCACCATATGGGAAAATTAATATTAGGTGGACGGGGAGGATAGAGATATCTCAAAAGACTCTGAGAGTGAAGGAGAGAATCGAGCCAAGTCGAGCACCACATGAGAAAAATAAAAGTTGCCCCCATATGTAGTAAATACATTCAGCCAAACATCAGGGTGACGCAAAGTCTCTGTCTCTATCTATTTATTATTGAGTTTTGTTGATATTTCTTGCAATAATAAACACAAGAATGCCAGGTATGTATAATATGTGGTTTACCGAGTATGGAAATTAAAGCATGCTACTATGATAGCGAACAAATAAACCTTAATGATGAATAAGAATAGTAGCCATAATTGAAAACTACTTGATACTCGACTAAAAACAAGGATGCAGTGAAGTAACTTTTTTCTTGGCTGGGGGCGGGGGCTTAAGACGTTAAATATTGGCAGAAATCTCAGGGGGAAAACGCCGTCACCTCAATTTTTTCGTCTGGTTACTAGAATTTCCCAACTTTTGGGTGAAACCTCTCTGAAAGTTTACAAATTTTCAAATACCAAGCTTTTGTCAAGTAAAAAAATTTTTTTTCAGTATTTCTCCTGCGATTATTCTAGAATTTCCTGACTTTTCGTGTAATATTCCGAGTGATGAAAGGACAGGGAAGATGACACTCCTACCATTCCTCCTACATCAAATCTTACAAATTTTTCCGATTACGAAACGTCAATTTTCGGAATAATATTTTATCAAAAACTGTGTAAGTTAGTTTTCATGTCTTCAGCAAATAAAGGTGATCAGTACATTTGGATCAGTTTTAATGATTATTGAAATTTGGTGTCACCCATATAAGTTCATCCTGGTATTGGCATTAACGCGTACTCGTCAAAATCAAAACCTCAGTTTATTATTTATGTTCTTACAATAAAACTGAATATCAAGAGTCCCTCTATAGTAAATAATTTTACTTCTTCTCGACTGTCTCCTCCCTCAATCATGAACAGAATTCTTTATGTCAGTGGCACATTGTTCATGTCCACTGTCTTGATAACATACGAATACCTATAAGCACTTAAACTAATCTTATTATTGATCATAAGGGTAATAATGTGGGAAGTTATGATCATTATTCGTTAATGGAATTATAATCAGCAACACTTGACCAAGTGGTAATGCTGGATTTCATTAAAAACGTCCATAAATGCAACAGGATGTTTTATAGAGTGGTCCTTTTATACGCTATTTGCGGGTAGCAGTCTGATCTCCTAATCTGTTAGTAGTAAAGTAGCCGATTATGAACCGGTTCTCAATATGGACCATTGGCCTATCTGAGCTGTTGTCGGTGTCTTAAGGAGTGTCCATGAGTCTGAAAGCAGTTTAACAAGTCTTTCAACATTCCATTACCGGGTCATAAAGTTTAATAAACCACACTTGAAAATGTGTTTTTTTCGAGGTTAAGGGAGGGGTTTGAACTTCGAGCTTCCCAAGATTCAACAGCAAAATAGGTAACTGACATCTGGCGGATGTTTTTGGCAACCTAACGTTAGGATTACCGTAGACTCGGGTTATCCGACCTAATCGGGGCTAAAGGTTGGTTGGATACCGAAAAAAGTCGGATAATCCGAAATGATAATATTTTCAACGTATAAATAACGTGCACAGAATTGAAAAAGAAATTATTTATTTAGAAAATTGAACTCTGGCTTAAAAAGGAATAAATACGTGAAAAAACAATACTTATGTTATAACAAATCACAAATATTATAATTTAAAAAAATAGTCGGTGACCAAAGTTTTTTTTCTTCTTTTTTTTAATTGCGCTTCGTTTTTTGCGTATTGCGCCAAAGCCGGCGCCATTGCGCCGGTCGAGCAACGTACGCAATACATTCCAAAATCAAAAATTGAGTGTCTAATGTAGAAATTCGAATTAACCGACCTTGGTAGGTCGGATAAATCGGAGGGTAGGGTCGGATAAATTTGAGTCGGATAACCCGAAAGTCGGATAATTCGGAGTCGGATAATCCGGAGTCTACTGTACTGAGATGCTAGGTGATTTTCAAATCGCTCTTAACCAGATGTTTGCAAAAAAACGTGTCCCAAGCTTTACTTTAACGACTATAAGCTACCGATTTTTGTTTAAATTTGCCATGAAGATAAATTTCGGACGCATTGGTGACGAAATAAAAATGTATGTTCCTCCACTTGAAAGTGCAGCGCATCCTAACATTGATGAGAATCATTTCCTTGAGTTCGGAAAAGAACGAAGGGACGATACTGGTCTGGGAAGTCCGAATACATGTTGAAAATTCAAAGTTGGAACCTCGCCTACCCTCTGCAAGAAAGAAAAAAAAAAGGTAAAAGAAAAAAAAAATGTTGATGCTTCTAATTTTTTTTATTGTCATACACGTTTTGCGTCATAATTTTAGAAAAAAGTTGTTATCATTTTTTTTCGAAGGTGATTTTTTGTTTTTTTTTAGACAAAAGGAACAAATGCTGTAAAGAATTTTTCGATTGAAGATTTAGAACTGGCAGTGAGTCATTTTGAAAAATGTTTGTTTTGGCACCTCAATATAAACCACCTATCATAACATAGAAACAACTCAAAAATTATGTTCAGTTTTACACATGATGATAAGCGGTAAATTATGGACCGAAAAAAAATGCAATAGACTGTTCTTAATATTTTAAAAGAAGAAACTGGACGCCTAACAAGCTCCAAACTACATTCCGTTCCTTTGACAACTCTTAAGCAATTTGTTACATGCTCAACATGTTTGAATCTTCGAATTTATGATACTTGTCTTTTCTCACTTATCAAAATTGTTTAACTTAATACTAAACATTTATTCTGCAATTTTGGCTCTTAGAAAGAAAGAAAGAAAGAAAAAAAAAAGGTCATATTACAAACCCTAATTTGCAGTTTCCTAAAATATTACATTTACAAAAAAAAATCATTAAAAATCCAATTATTATTATTATTATTACTTTTTTTAAATTTCCTTACGGGGGTGATACTAGAATCCTTTGGCGATCATTCAAGGCCATCAGCAACATTTCAGGCTCATAAGGACCAACTCACAACCAAACAACAAAATGCGGTCCATATTAGGCTACCTTACCTTATAGTTTCTTTTAAAACCAATTCAACTTTTAAGATCCGTCTAGACAACTTGCATTTAGTTTGGTCAGAATCGGACTTGCCGTAGTTATTCGATTAATTTTTACTTCGTAGAATCTGTGCAAGGAAGAGGTCTCATAGCAGTTAAGGCACTCATGAAGGGCTACTTGAGAACGATTTGTTAATGAACACCAATAGGATTGGACAGCAGGGTAGGGTGAAACCTAGGAAGGGACTTAGCCACGGGGGGGGGGGGTTGTTGAACGCCCCCCTCCCTCTTGGATTTAGCCGAAAGCGTGAAAAAATTAAAAATTGTTCTGGTAATAGTAAGTATTACACCTGTAATGTTGTAAAATTGAAACGACCCCCCTCCCCCTTCATACCAAGTCTGGCTACGCCACTGAACCTGGGGAAAATATCAACCTGGGCTTCTTTGAAGAAAGGCTGTTGGGCCCAAACGTCGATTCATGACTTCGATTTGAGCGGAGCAACAGCTTTTTTCTGTTCTTACTGAAGGAAGAAAGAAATCATCTCTTTTTCAGAAATGGGAAAGACAATAATTTTTTTTATAACATCTTTTTTTTGTAGAAACGAGAAGAAAGTCTTGTTTCCCTTGAGAATGAGAAAATTGTTTTCATCCAAGTGACAAGATAGTACTTTTCGTCTCTGAATAGTGAGAATCTTTTTAGGTTCTTTGTAAAATAAAAAAATTGTTCTCTACTTCCTTTTTTTGTTTTTTTAATGAAAAATCATTTAGAGACAAGTTATTGCTTCTAGCAGGGAGTCACAAGTCACTTTCTTCATGTCCGTAGGATGAGAGAGGAAAATAATGAGAACGAAATCAAAGTGTGGCTCAAATTTATTCCTCATAAGGTCTGCAAAATGGTGCAGAATTAGTAAACTTAGAAAACTTCGGCAAAGATAAAATTAATGCTGAAAATCCAGTTCAAAAAAATTGAAGAAAAATATTTTCCATGCAGATTTCAGCTTGAATCGAGGTAATACGATAACTCGATAAACCTACAGTTTTTAGAAAGGGAAGGGATCTTCTTTTTCCGAATCGATGATTTGCCTCTTTTTGACGACGTTTTTCTCACCTGTCTGGAAAATTAGGATAAGAATGACAAACAAAAGTACGAAAATTACTTCAAGCAATCGGAATAAATTCCACTGTCTCAAGTTTCTCATACCTGTCTTACATATCAATTATGAGTGAAAATGGTCATTAGCGTGAATGTTACCTGACGTCATACGTGTAATGAAGCAATTGACAACCTCTGTTCATGAATTATCTACTACTTGTCCATGATGACCTCACTGATAAAGTGAGGGGCCATTTCACTCAAGAATGATCTAAACAACTCATTAACGGCATTAAGAAAGAAATAAACCTATTAACTCTAAATTGATGTGAGATTCCCCCGCCCCCTCGCTAAAAAAATGGTTCAAAAATTGACTAATAGAAATTTCATGCTTTCAGTTTCCTGTTTTCAAACAATCTGGTAAATAGGCTCAGCAACGCATCGAATCAACTTAGTGCTTTGAAGTCTAAATTTTAGTCTGTTTACGATTTCTTCCTTGAAGAGGGCAAACTTTCTTCTCTCCCTTGAGAAAAAATGAAGAAAAATCGGTACTTTTTTGAAGATCAAGATAAAAATGTACCCTCTTGGAAAACAAGAGAAAACTTTTCTCTCTCGTTTTCTAATTTTTTTTCCCCATCAAGGTGTGAGAAAAAAACGGGCTTATTCCTTTCCAGAATAGAAGGAACTTCCTCCTGTAGAACTTCCTTTGTTTCTTTGGGGTAAGAGAGACAAAACTATGCAAAAATGAATTAGGGGCAAATCAGGCCAAATAATTTTTAGATTTTTGGCGGTCCATTTTCAATGTTTCTACGTGTGTGTCGGAGGTGTAAATTAGAGAGTTTTCATGGAGAACTGGCTCACTTATTTCCAGGAGGCCTTCTCTAATTACGTCTTAGGATAGAGATAACTTTCATTTTTCCTTTCCTGAATGAGATATTTCGGTAATTTTGATTCGTAATTATCAGAAAAATTCTGCGTTATTCAATTTTGTCTCATGTTTTCGTTATCTTGCCAAAAGAAACAGCTATATTAACTCAAAGGTGAATCATCGGTACAGCAGCGTTACGACTCAAGGGTTGTCCGTTGCAAAACATTAAAAATGAGAGGGACGGAATGACAGTCAGCCATGCGCTTAAATATTGCTCGCATAACTAATACTATCTAAAATTGAAGTGAAAGATACAAATAAAACTGATAAGAGGAACAAGAATGTGGAAATTTCTTGATTGCTATAAGCCATTCTTGTCTACTTAATGTGCTCGTTCTGATTCCAATTTTAAAGATAGAGGAATATTGCTAACATCGAAAGGGAAATAAAGAGCTCAACTGCTCACAAGGCTGTCGATTCAGCTCAAGTCAGAATAATCCGAGGAAAATACATCCGCTTGAGTTTCTTTTTACAGGGAAATTTTGAGCTGGATTCCCGGCAATATACGTAGTCCAGTAAAACTCGGGAAAATAAATTCAAAATTCTGGAAAAGCTAAAATTTGACATAGCTAATCAGTTTAGCATGCAATTGAATATACTAAAAGTTCGAGAAAATTCGGGTGGAACTCCGCCCCTACACCAATTTGAAAATTTCTCAGTAGATCGATAAATATTGATTTTATTGAAAAAATATTTCAATCTCAATGTCACTTCACGAACGCCTTTTAAAATATTTCGTAACTACCCTAGAAACGTCGTCTGAGACGCCAGACGAGAAGAGGGATATTTTAATTAATTTTTTACATTTTTCCAATATCACAACGTTCTGTGAGCAGCGAGGTTGCTAATTAACTATGGGCTTGTTTCTCAATTTCTCATTCTATCCATCCCTAACATGTTTTCCTCGCTTTTCCCTCTATTTTAAGAAACCACCCTGCGAATTTATGTGGCTGTACGTGATGATTTCCGTACCAGAACTTTTAAAACTTTCAAAAGTTCTTATTTTCAAGTTGAAATATCATATTTGAGGGCTTTAAGATTGAAAAATTCAATTTTGATTTTGATTTAGCAGTAATTTAAAAATACTATCTTCTGGAAAGAGGAGAGCTTCAAAATTTTCATAAAATAAGATGTAGGTGTCATATTGTAGGTTTAAAAGTTCGTTATATTCATTTTAGATACTACTTTGACCTCATTAGCAAATTGTGGCACCTACAGAAGGAGAAAAGGCTAAAAACTGGAATATTAATAAACATTATATGGGTGTCCCTGAACTCATTTTCGATAATCATTTGACCCTAATTACAAAATTTTGGCTCTTGAGGGGTGAGAAAATGGACGTAAAGAGCGGGATTTCTCGGAAAGGGGAGGGGTGGGGATTTTTAAACTAAAAATTCCAATTGGCGAATATTCTTGAAACGAAAATTAACAAGCAATAAGTGGAAATAAAAAAGAAAAATTGTTGCCAACAGCCAACTGAGGATCGATTTGACTACACTTGCCAACTCTGGAATATGTTAAGGAGACGGGGAGACTCCTTCACATCGCTCTCTCGGTACATTTCTCAGCAATAGCGTAAATAGAAAGTTGTCGTAGGTGGAGGGGGGGGGGTTAGAGAGATTTCAGCGGGAAATAGTAATTGCGAGCAAAGCAAACGGATAAGTTTTGGTGGTTTCCAACGATTTCACTAGTAAAAATGTCGTTTTCAACTTTATTTTCAGACACGAATGGTGGAGGGGTGTATCCAGATATCCCGTTTGTTTACACCACGAGTGAGGATGAGGAAAGTTTATTTTTGCTAATACTTTGACAGAAATCAGCAAATGGTGAGAGGAGGCTGGAATCCGGAGATATCAATCGACGTAATATGGGTGTCCTTTCTAAGGTTTTCAAGTTCACTGAATTTATTTCTGGTAAACATTTAACCCTAATTAGAAAATTGCGATAATGTAAGAGATTAGCGCAGGAATGCAAGATAGCGATTTTTTGTGTGAAGAGGAATGGGTAGAGAATCTAATTTTGCTTTCTGAAAATGTAAATTTTTTCAAATTTCCAACTGATGAATATTTTTGAAAATCGAAATGAACGAACCAAAAACTGAAAGAAATGAATAATGAGTTCATATTTTCGATGTTTTGCAGATTATCAATACTATTCTAGTAATTTGGAAAAAACTGACGAATGGGACACATTTACTACCGTGGTGGAAAACGCACATGAACTAGGGAGGATAGGTTTTACATGGGTCATTCAGTGAGCCAGTCTGCAGTCGGCACAGTGGACCGCAAAGAGGCCTTTGATCGCAATTTTCTTCTATTCGGGCTCGACTGAATGCTAATTTAAAACTGGTGTGTAGTGAAGTCCGAATACGTTTGAATTAGCCATGTGAATATTTTCGAACATATTCAAATAAAAGTTTTAAACAGTTTTTAGGTGTTTTTTTGAGGGGGGGGGAGATGGGGAGGGGTAGAAGCGGAATAATTAGAGGTCTGGTTCGCCGAGTAGATAGCACGTTGGTCTCAGAATCCGGAGGTCCCGGGTTCAAGCCCACGTAGCAACTCGCCAGAATTTTCGACCTAGGCCGGTTTTTCGGCCGGAGGGGAAGAGGGCTAAAACAGCCTTAACAGCCTCGCCGACGTCTCTGAAATAATACTGGAAAGGACGGATTCCAAGACTTGGGTGGAGAGCAAATTATAAAAAGAAGGAAGAAGCCGAATAAATAGCAATTTTCTATGAAATTTAGCGGCGCACACGTCATTTTTAATTTATATTTTATTTTACTTTTTATTTTTATTCTACAAATTTTATTCGAACGTACATTCGACCCAGGTAGTGAATTGGGGCCGTTATGCCGTCGAATGCACCCGGTTTCGGACATGGGCGTCCACTGTCCTTTTTCATCATCCCTCATCTCTTACCACCTACCCCATAATGTCCCAGATTCTCATGCAAACTCCTCCCTCCACCCAGTCAGCGGTGTACCTCTTCTTCTTTTCCACTTTCATCGACGACCATTCATTCAATTTGAAGTAACTGAAAGAAGTAAAGAAAATATAAGAATGTGAAAAAGAAATACAGAAAGAACTTTGTAAATCGCAGAAAGGAAATGATATTGAAGGCGAGTGGATAGCACTAAAGAAAGCAATAAATCAGGCAGCAAGGAAGAAATTAAGTACTCAAATAATAGAAAGGAGGAAACCATGGGTGGAAAATGAAATAACAGAGTTAATGGAAGAAAGAAGAAAGTATAAACAAGCCAATGATATAGAAAGTAAGGGCACATATAAGGCTATAAGAAATCAAATAGAAAGAGAATGTAAGAAGGTAGAAGAAAAATAGATTAATCAGAATTGTGAGGAAATTGAGGAACAAATGTCGGCGGGTGTACCTCAGGGAGTGGTCCAAGGACCCCTGTTGTGGAGCATGTCTTTTGATGGGGTTCTGCGGCTCACACTTTCTAGAGGAGCCCAAGCCATCTGCTTTGTCGACGACACCCTTCTGCTTGTAGAGGAGAGATCGGAACAGGAATTTCGTAGCAAGACCATACTCAGCATCGAAGATGGTGTTCCGCTGTATGCTGGCGAATAGCTCAGAGGTGGCTGCCCAGAAGACAGAAGCAATCTTTTTTAACGGGTGGAAAGGGGGAAGACCACAGCCCTTTGATCCAGCGGTACTGGGTGAACCGGTATCCCTTACAGCCCCGGATGATATACCTGGGAATGATGGAGGACAACGAGCTGTGTTGGAAAACGCATCTCTGTACAACGGCAGGGAAAGCAGAGCGGACGCTGAGGGCGTTGCATCAGTTTAAGCCGAACCTCCGGGGGCCGAGTGAGAGTCGAAGAAGGCTGTATTCGAGAGTAATCCACTCGGTTCTTCTAAATGGGGTCTCCAATTGGGTACCAGTCGCGGACTCCGCGAGACAGAGAAAACATAGGAAGGGTCCAGCGGGCTACGACACTACGCATAATCTGCGCGTATAGAACCGTCAGGGGGGAGGGGGGAGAGAGAGAGAGAGAGAGAGAGAGAATGGAGTCATGAAATGATATCTATGATCCATATTACACTCACTGCCATCTTCCTGGATGCCATAATTTACCGAGAAATCGTCATTATGTAGGAAATTCGCGCATAAGGGCCACTCACCCTCCACCACATAAGTTCATATTGTCGCCCAATGCTTTGTAGCGACGGATTTTAGTGTGTAGATGAGAGTACAAATTTCAATGAGTAGAGAACAAATTGCAGTCGGTAGCAAATCGTATGTGTGTGGAAAATTCATACATAAGTGTCACTTACCTCACCATCCCCTAGTTCAGATAGTCGGTAAATGTATGATTTTGAGAGTCTGAGGTAGAGGGCAAACTAGAACGTATGTAGAACAAATTTCAGTGTGCAACAAATTGTATTCATATGGAATCTTAAAAGTTAAGGGTCACCTACCCTCGCCCCTGACCTTGAATAGTCGGCAAATGCAGAGGGGTGATAGGCGCAGGTGTGTAGATGAGAGAACAAATGAGAACGAATGTAGAACAAATTTTAGTGTGCCGCAAATAGTATTCATGTGGGCTTATAGCTATTAGTTGATCTTGCCCCTCTTTTTGGTGGCTGTATAAAGGCGGCTATACACTTAGCGTGAAAACAGACGATACGCGAGAAAAATCAGGCGAAACACGAGAAACGAAAGTGTATAGATGTCGTTCTCGTGATGCATCTCGTCATCTTTAAGTTCGTGTTTCGCGTTTCGTGTTCTCGCCAAGTGGTCGGCATTTTGACGAAATGTCAAAGGGTTTTCGTACTATACTGTCTAGACGGATAATATGACGGCTATACACTTATCGTAACATGCATGTTGTGTCGATCTGGCGAATTTTTCAATTCATCTGCATTTCAGTCGGCAGTCGGTTTTTAATTATTGAAGAGGCTTGGCTTAATTTTTCTCGCTGATTTCGAATTCGTTGTCCAAATTTAGCGCTGACCCTCCGTTGGGCAAAATTCAATTTTGCGACCTATGATTCCTTTTCATAGAGCGCCTAACATTATTTAGTATAATATGTATACTTTTCCGTGCCCACTTTGGGTAAGAACAAGCGCCAACACGGTATGTCAACTGAACCAGTTTCGAAGTTCGGATTATTTTTTAAACCTAAATATTTTTTTTTATTCTTTAAATTCAATATTAATGTCTCCTCATACGGCCAAAACTAACCAGATTAGGAGGGAACAAAGTACAGTGTATTACAGTTTTTTCACTCGATATTAATTAAAGAAAATGAAAAAAAAAAAAATTGTAAAAAAGAAATAAAAACAAAAACAAAAACTGTGACACATTTTCAGGGTGTCTAACGGTCATTTAAAGTCATTTATTTTGAAGGAAGGTCATTTAAGTCATTTAAAGTCATTTATTTTCAATCACGGTAATTTACAAATTTAAACATCAGCAAATTATAACTTGAAAGAGCTATGGCGTATATTCCAGAATTTTTAAAAGATCTTCACGTATCACAGAATTCTGAGGAAAAGGAGAAGAAAACAACCTTCACACGGCTCTTCTTTCGAATTGATAGACTAGCTTCACTCTTCGACAGTCTGGCGACATGTTACGCCGAAAAAAGTGCCTGATGTCCTATCGTATGGAGAAATTTTCAAAATTTTCGAATATCAAAAATGAAAACGAAAAAAAAAATTTAATGATGGAAATGAAAACGCGTTCTTTTTTATTTTTTAATTTTTTTTTCCTTTTTGTGTGACTTAATGCCGAAAGAATAGAATTCGAAAATTGGTTTACAGGTTTTTGAGGTCGCTGTACTCGATTTTAGGGGTAATTTTTGAATCCTATCCCTCCTGGTGCGACCAATGTGGTAGCAAGAGCGTAGGACAAACAATAATAGACTCGGAATTCACCCTATTTTAAATTAAGGCCACGGAATTGGGTAAAAATGCAGTTTTATTTATCAAAGTTTTGCTCATAGAAAATAACGTCGTAAAAATTTCTCAATTGAAATAAGCACAGGGGCTTGAATTTGGTCCAGATTAAAAATCAGAAGCAATATTCGAAATCAGCGATACAAAACTACCCCTGTTTCGATACTTCGTGCAATTTTTCTTCGGAGAAGCTTAATTCGTATTACGACAGGGCTCTGGAAAGGGTCGGATAAAAATCTGAGGCGATATTCGAAATCAGCGTCTCAGAGCTTGGTTGGCTATCCTGTCCAAAAAATTTACTTTAGAATCTCGTAAAGAATTTGGAACTTGAGGAAAACTAGAGTAACTGGAATTAGCCCCTCTCTCGTGGAGCCTGAATGGTTTGGAGAGAGGGAAAATAACTATTAAAATGAATTCTGGAACCCAGGTGAGAAATCTGCAGCATATCTAACGCCAAATGTTATGAAAGTACAAAGGTGGTTAGGAGCTGGAAAATTATGGCATCACGGGAGGCGGAGGAGGCTTTAACTTAAGAATATCGATAGATACAATATAAGGTCATACATCTGAAAATAATAGTCTCTTTCGTAACGTGATAATAATTACTATGTGGTCTTTAGATTTTTTTCAAATTTTGTGGATTAGTTACTCTTTCCCCAAAACCTCGGAAGTCTCATTCATTCACCCTTATCTGCATTTGTGAAGGAGAGAGGAGCCGAAGAACAACACGATGGCAGGATGTTCCAGAAAATGAATTCGTTGGTTTTCAAATTTTCGTTTCATTACGACTTTCTCAAAAAAATTTTTACACGGGGGAGAGGAGCTAGATTGAATATTCTTTCGTCTTTTCGCGCCGATTTTCAGATTCTCGCGAACAGGATGAGATGAACAGACGAAACACGAAACAGCTGATATTGGGAGAAGTGTATAGTGATTGGTTCGCGTTTCATCATATTTTTCGTGAAATAGTTCGTGAAAAGTCACGAAATACGAAATACGCTAAGTGTATAGCCGCCTTTAAAGAGGGGAGGGTGGCGGAACAAATCCTGAAAACTGTGGAACAAATTAGAACAAATTAAGAACAAAGGTCTGAGACTTGTTACGATCCCGAAATCGAATGTCAAGGGCTAGCATGTCGCCAGCCCCTCAAACTAAGTTGCTAATTTTTGAGGGGTGGGGGTAAGAACAAATTCTAAAAATGGCTGAACAAATTAGAACAAATTAAGAACAAATTATTGACATCATTTTTCTCCCCTATTTTCACAATGAGGGGGCTGGCGACATGCACCTTGAAAAATCTCTGTACACCGACCGACCTGTCTAGGAACCCTCAGAAAGCACAAGAATTTCGATGTTACCGAAAGATATATTTAAATTTAAGTAATCAAAAAACAATTTGTATGGGCTGCCTCCGCCCCGAAGCGTTCAAAATTTCGAGGGCCTCCAAAAGTCTGGGACCCCTATGTTACAACTCTTGAATCCAGGCCTGGGCCTTACGCAGGGGGCATACTTTAGCTATCCGTAATGCCACCTCTGAAACCCTATTTCCACTCAATGCGGTAGTGCGTAAATCGGAGTTGAAAAAATTGTGGTAAGATTCCGCGGTAACAGGCCGGCCGTCAACGTTACAACGGCTGGTCCAAGAGTGGAAAAAACTGGTTTCTTCATTTTTTACGGTTATTGTGAAAAAATCGATGAACGTTATTTACTAATTTACACACTGCTCAAAATCGGTGTAATACATTGAATTAAATTTTTTATAGAAGAATAAGAACGTTTAGCTAGATAGCGCACGATTTCAAGTTCTTCGACGGGCGAAAATTGAAGTTCATGCAGATACCAGGTAAGATGTGCGCGTTGCTCCCAGTTCAAATGCAACGTGATAATCGGTTGTTATGAAAAAATATGCATATACGTGAGATTACATTGTTTTAATTGAAATTATATTTATGTTAGAGCATGTTGGCTGACACCGTACACGTGTTAGTTCGGTAAAACACGACGGGGGAAGGAATAGACACGTCGTCTTCTATACAGAAACTGTATTAGCTCGACCTCACGCTGGAAATACTTGAAGAAAACGTAAGTACGTCGTTTTGCGCTGCATTATAGACACACACACTCGTCCGGATGATTAAAACAATGTAATAAAGCATAGCTAATTAACCCGTTGTCATTGCACGTTAGAGCAGAATCCGAAGAATATACGCGAGCGTCGCACGCATGGAAGACTGTTTTAAACAGCGAAGATTAAATGTTGCCTTCTGTGCAGTTTTACATTGTGCGTAATTGAGGAAGACGATGATATTACGTGCTGAAGTCGAACATTACAGAGGCATCGCGTGCTCTTGTGCTCTCTCGGGCTCCTGGGGGGTACACCCATCGATCGTGTCGAGGGACCAAACTTGACAAACTCATCGCTTCCCTTGGTCGTGGTTCGATAAAACTCATACCGTCCAATCAATCGGTGTAACGGTTTCAAGTTCCAAGCACCAGAAAGAGCCGAGGGCACAAAATGGTCTTTTGTCGAGTAACGCCGGGCACCCGTTGAGCGACAGCTTCTGGTAACGCTTAGTTCGGTGCCGATCGTAGCACCATGGACATGGGTAATGGTGGTGTCAATAAAAACGACCTTGCGCGGCTAAGTTTTCGTAAAGCCCGTTTCTAATTCGCGAGTTCGAAAGTTCTCATCACTCCTCAGTCTAACCTCGCGCCGCAAGTTGTCTAGTCAGCTTACTCAGCCGAAGAAAGAGCACTGAGTACGAGATGCAGTTCGATCGCGTTCGTTCGTTTTACGGGTCGCCTGATTCGCGGTGCTAATAACAAATTTTACGGTGTTTGTTTTTTTGTGCTGTGATTTGATCCGGATCCGGATACAGTTTCCAATTCAAAGGTACGACTGAATTTATTAACGCCGAATTTCGCGTGATGGGGTAGCGAGTATCAGGAGGGAGGGTGACGGGTAGGTGTGGACGCGTTCCTCTGATTTTTATAACCTGTGGAAGTTTCCAGATGGAAGGAAGAAAAGAAAATGGCTAATTTAATACACTATACGTGACAGTGCCGCAGGAACTGTATCTTATGGGTAGAAAACCGCCGGTTTTGAGTTAGGGGAAAGACTCCTTATACTAAAAATTCTAGCGCCTCTTCTAATGATCCGATTGGGCTGAAATCTCAATGGGCTGTTGCCCCACTTATCCTGCATCTCCCATAAAATTTTCATCAAGTTTGGGCCGAAACTTTTTATGTTATGAAAGCTGAAGTAGAAAGTGTCAAAATTGAACATTCAAAAAAATGGTATCCTAAAAGTACGCAGACGGTCCCCTATAATGGTACGCACCTTATAAATTGAATAAAAAACAGCAACGAATTAGATTCGCGAATTATTTTAATAAACAAAAATTTTAAAATACTTAGTAAATGCCGGGTCAAAACTTTTCAAGTTGTAAGAGCTGAAGTAGAAAATGTCAAAATCGAACTTTCAATAAATGGTATCCTGAAAGTACGCAGACGGTCCTGTCATGGTACGCACCCTACATCTAAATTGAATGAAAAAAAAACCAGCTACGAATAAGATTCTTGAATTATTTTAATAAACTAAAGTTTAAAAATACTCAGTAAATGCCAACTTTGTACTAATTGGAACTGGTTCAGAGCAAGCCATTCTGTAAAAATCCAAAAATACCATTAGGTGCGTACTCTTGGAGCCCTTGTTTTTGAAAAAAGTCAGTTTTTTCAAAACAGAAAACTTGCGAAAAAAATGTTTGGCCGGTCAAAGCGGTCAGTGGCTGTAATATTCTGAAAGATGATAATATTCTCGTTGATGTATGGTACACAGCATTTCTTGATCAACTCAACTTTTCATGAGCACGAAATTATAACTGACATATGAAAAAACGTTTTTTTGAGATTGCTGAAACCTGGGGGCAATTTCTGGACAGAATGGCTGAAACCTGGAGGTAATGCCTGGACAGAAACTTCCTTACGAATCTTTCTTTATTCTTTCATTATGACATCTTCACACTTAGCATCATGAAGAGCAAGATTTAGACTATCGATCTGTAAATTCCGCTCAGTCATATATTCAATCTACCAAAACCGCGTTTCAAATTCTTGTTCTCTGTCATTCTGTCCCGTTGACACTCGAGCTACGCGATAGATGCTCGTATTCGGTTTCTCCCGAGTTTGTTAGTCTAGCCAGGGTTGTTATTCAGCACGCGTTGTTGGTGTATCGTCTCGGGGCCTGCCCTTACTCGTTGATCTCACCGAGGAGGGTCGTTCGTGTTCTATATACACGCACTGCCTCTGAGGGAGTACATAAACATGGAGCAGTATCCTCCAACATGGTAGCAGAACGTTTTGGTGACGATCCTACGATCGTAATCGGAATTTGGATGGTTTTGGAATTTTATTCTTGGCTTGATCACCCAGGATTGAATTTCAGTCCTCCAAATATTTCCGAAAATTCACCTCTACACGTGTTGAAAATTCTCTGGGACGCCAGAAATTTCATGTAGCTCCATGGCAAAAATATGTGCTCCATGCTTGCCGATTTTTCATTTTTTGAAATACAGGCTAAAGCAATAAATTTTGCATATGCTGATATGCTTGCCGTTTTTTTCATTATATGAAATATAGGCTAGAGCAATACATTTTGCTCATCCTGATATGCTTGCTAATTTTTCTTTTTTTGAAATACAGGCTAAAGTGTTAAATTTTGCATACCTTGTTATGCCTGCTGATATTTAATTATCTGAAATACAGGTTAAAGCTATATATTTTGCTTCTGAAAGCAATACACGCGCGATCGCTGACATCTGTTTGCTCTTTCAAACAACTAAGTAATCCGCGAATAAAATTTGCTAGACTGATAATGGTACCAGGGAAGCACTTCTCATATTTTACCGCAGTTGGCTGGTCCAACGTGCATTTATTATATGACGACAGTATGCTCAAAATTATTTCGCGTCTCATATTTTACCGCAGTTGGCTGGTCCAACTTGCATTTATTATATGACGACAGTGTGCTCAAAATTAATTCGCGTCTCATATTTTACCGCAATTAGCTTGCCTAACTTGCATTTATTATATGATGACATTATGAGTAATAATTAAAAGCACGTCTCATATTTTACCGCAGTTGGCTGGTCCAACCTGCACTTATTATATGGTGACTGTATGCTAAACAAAGAAAAAAAAAAACACGTCTCATATTTTACCGCTGTTGGCTAGTTCCAACTTGCACTTATTATATGGCTACAGTAGGTGTACATGCTCCACAGTACGAGCATGTCTCATATTTTACCGTGGTTAGCGTGCCGTCTGTACGTAAGGTATCTAACTCACAATTTATTATATGAGGTTGACATGTCGAACACCAGTATACTGATTATATTGCTGTCAATATAATACTTAGCGCAACTACTTATGGCTCATATTTTACCATGGTTAGCGTACAGCCTGAACATAATGTATAGCTAACTCACATTTATTATATGAAGCCAACATGTAAAATACCATGTACATTCTTAATATTGCTGCTAATATAAGATGTACCTAGCGCATATAAAATACCATGTACATTCTTAATATTGCTGCTAATATAAGATGTACCTAGCGCATGTAAAATACCTACATTCTTAATATTGCTGCTAATATAAGATGTATGTAGCACATGCCAAACACTAGTGCACTCATATTTTACAACAAAACTTTTATACATATATATTATACTTAATGCAAACGGCTCGTATGTTACCGTGGTTAGCATACAGTCTAAACATAATGTATCTAACTCACATTTTTTATATGAGGCCGACATGCCGAACACCAGTATCAATGGGAATCAGTATTCAGAGAAATTTTCTCAAATGATAACTGACCTCTCTACTGCATAAATAGTAATCCTCCCTATTGGCAGTACCTAATACTTATGTATTTAATTGATACCGAGGGAATGAATTGATGTTTCCTAATAGAATTATTCTTCCATCCTTGGTCTCCGTATGATACATTGTTTTAAAGAGGAATAGCATTCGTTCATTCTTCTACACCTATTATAAAGTCGACTATAAAAATACATAAAATTACACTCTAGTGGAGTCCATGAATGCTAATGTCGTGGTTAGCCACTCAAGATTTGTAAATTGAACACGTTAAACGCCAAACTTGAATTTCACTTTTGAAATTAAAATAGGCGAAATTAGTTCGAGAGGGAACGGAGACGTTCTCAACAGATGAAATCCTATTCAGTATTCACAGTATATAGGTATTTTTTCCAATATACGGTGAGAAACTGGTAAAATGCCTCAGTCTATTGAAGCATCTACGTATTTAGAGCGACCTAAAGGTTAATAGACTTGTTTCTGTTACGAAATACACACTGAAATGTAAAAGACATTCGATGCCAGTCTATTCCGCATTCAGCGAGCTTGTTCTGTACCTAAAACAGTGACCAGATACGTGACGCAAACAGTGACGCAAACAGTGACGCAAACAATAAACCTCGCATTTGCGAATTCGCGTTATTCCGCAGAAATTTGAATAGTAAATGTCAATAGACTCGTCTTTGTCGCGAAATACATGCCCAAATGCAAAAGACATTCGGTGCAGTCTGCCCAGCATTCAGTTCTCTTGTCCTGTTTACCTGTCAGCGACCAGATTACCTGACGCGAACAATAGACCTCGCATTCCCGAAGTCGAGATATTCTGTGGAAATTTGAATAGTAAAGAAACCAGCTTGGTTTCATCCCCTTGCACCTATTACGGGAGGTGCGGTACACCATTTAATTTCTCCCTGTTTCGTGGAGATTCTGGAGAATTGGAAGAAAATAAAAGAAAAGAAAACACAAAGATCTTCGCCATACAGCGTTCTTTCAATCTCTCTGAATGCGAATACACCAGATTGCTGGATATTATTATCATCATCATCATCATCATCAAGGTTATAGTCCGTAGCAACTGTCTTGGCTTCTTGTGATGACTTTCCATGCCTCTCGGTCCTGAGCTATGGCAGCTACCGCTACAACCAATCTCAGTCGGATCCGAATGCAATCCGTCCCCTGTATTGGCGACCTTCTTCTGTCCCACCTACTTGGCATTTTTTTTTTTCGAGCATTATGTTTCGCTCCAAGTTTTCGCTATGTCTGAGGGCAATGCGTTCGATATAGCTCAGGATTTTTCTTTCCCATAGAGCACTTAGCCTTTGTGGCTTACTCAGCTCTGCTATTATAGTCGCATTTGTTCGCCGCATCGTCCGCGGGATTCGAAGCATTTTGCGCCACCATCAGGTCCATATTTCGAAGGCTCCTACTCGTATTCCTCTCTTATGTTTTTATTTTAGTGTCCATGTTTCTGCGGCGTACAAAAACACTGGAAATACAAGTGTCTTCACTAATTTTTCGGGTAGTCTTCTTGAGATCTTGCAGCAGCATGCGACATTTTATGTATAGTCGTATCATTGCTGATTTTCCCAACTGTATCTTGCATCGAATTTCATCGGACAATCCAGCCGCGCAGGTCTTTCCCAAGGAACCCAAGCATACAAAACTTACTACACTCTCTCGAATTCATTCAGCAGGTCCTTCAAGGCAGACAGCCAGCTGCTCGATATCCATCGTTTTGGTTTTGGCTGCACTGATGTGTAACCTAAGTTGTTCACTTATCATCTTCAGTTTTCGGATGAGTTCTTTGCCATTTCTGTTTCATCTGCTCCAAATAATGAGGTATCATCAACGTATTAGAGATTTGCTGGGTATATTGCTGTGAAAATATTTCTAGTCCGGCTGCTGAATTTTTCTTTCTTGTATGACGACGTTCGATATCCGCCATGAACAAAAACACTTCTAGTTTCGACTAAATGGATGTTTTTTTTGTGAACCATTCGAATTTTTTTTGCGTTCATACTGCGAAAACACTTGGTCTCGGTCAGTCAAACTTTACTTTTGTACTTTTTGTAAATCATGATTGATAATGGAATGGATATTGAAATCAATTAGCAGGATATCATCGATCTACTTGAGAACGATGAAGAGGAACGTCCTTCTTGCTGCGAACGGGGGTCACTTAGTGAGCGCATTACAAGAACTCCCAATATCGCCGTACAGGAATATCTCAGTTAATGAGATGCTCTCGGCAAAAATTGCGGGAATGATAATGATAATGAAGGCTCCACTAGTAGCCCTCAATGCCACCTGCCGGCGTGCTAGCAGCTAGAAGAAAAGCTGGACAAATGTAACTGCCGATATGGCACAGCCTGGCAAGAGCTGCAAGCTAGCACAAAGGCCAACTTCACTGAACGAAATGATTCTTCGCTGCAATTGGCAAGGACACGACGGCTCTCGGAGGCGTGGTAGACGCCACTAGCTACAGTGTCCATCGACATACTAGACCATTGTCGGGAATCTGCTTCCGCTAATGCAGGAGCACATGAGCCAAAAAGAAGTTAAACCGTAAGCTCACATGTCCGCACTGCCCGAACGGTAAGCACACCTGAAGAGTGCCATCGTAAAACAAGCCCAAAATATAAGGCCGTTAATGGGTGGGTAACCTGCATCTCACCCCCTGTGAGTTGGTCCTACCAAATTGAAACAGGCACAAGGGCCATCATGGGCAAGGAAGCTGACGCGGCGGCCGAAATAAATCCAATCCCCGTGAAGGGAATGGAGCTGACCAGCGGATTGATCAGAAGGACAGGAATAACGGCGGTAAACGCAGCAGAAATTCGCGTCGTTGCGATCTGACTGACCCAAAAGCATTTCCGTTATCCGATTCAGTAGCGAACTATGCACTGACATACAAAGCTGGAAGTCCTTATGAGTCACGAATTTTCAGTAATTCTATGAAAGTATGAGTAGACTTAGATTGAACCTTGCTTCTGGTGAAATGGAAGCAACTTGACTGCTTTCGAATGTTCACGCCTCTTGGCCAATCCCAAAATTGGTAGTAGATGCTATAATAGCGATCGTCTACCAAAATATTCATAAAAGAAAGCGAACTCCTAAGTTAACAGACGAAAATCTTACGTAAGATTTAGACAGTGATCTGCCTGAATTCTGTGAGAACCTGCTTCCTGTAAAGAAGCTGACAAACTTAGAGCACTTGTTTCATTTCTTTAATGATTCGAAACACATGGCTAAAAAAAAAAAAAAAAAAAAAAAAAAGGATCTATAGTCATCCATCAGATATACAGTCAGTTCTTGACGCAATATCTGACTGAGAGATATGGTACTTTAATCTGAATCCTGCTATAACGTCAAATGATAGTATACTAGTTCCAAATTTGGGGGGGGGGGGAGCTCTTTAAGCCTCTCAGTGGAACTATCTTGTACTGGTGCTAGTTCGATTATGCGAATCACCTACGATGTAGTTCGAAAACTCACGCCGAGCTGAAAAATTATTTAAAAACACAACTCGACGCTTATGGCATTTACGATTCGGTCGTCCGAGTCTTAATGCAATGAATGAAATGCAGAATATTGTACCTAAACTGCAAGGAAAATCGTTTCAACTTCAATTGCAGATTGTTACGCTTCCAAAATTTGTATAGCTACACAGAAGCTCCACAATACGATACGAAGAGGTGCAGATCGGCCATTGCAACATTTGCATACCGATGTGCAGGGTGCGATATTGCCAGAAGCCTTTCCTGGAGGCGAGCAATATGTTATGTGTATAATTGATAATTTCTCTCGTTTTGGTTTCGTATATCTTATGAAAACGAAACAGCAAGCGCATGAGAGATATGAAAAATTTATTGTTTTTATAAAATATAATACATCATATAAATTCCGTATCGATAAAATCCGAATGGATAATGGACAGCGTATAAGATCTCTAAGTTTGCTGCCTGTTTGAATAAATATAATACTCACACTGACATTGCTCCACTTTATACAACCCCCCCCCCCCCCCTCAATGGGGTGGGGAGCAATTTCATAAAACCATTCAACATATAGCCTGATTCATGCTTATTGATTCTTGGCTTCCTAAACTAATGCGGGGCCATGCTATCAAGTATGCTACGCAACTGTACAAGGTACTTCCCAAATATCTGTCTGTAACCAACCATTCAATTTGAGTTGCTATTCAGATATAAGCCCCAGCTGAAATACTTCAAACGGTTTGGCTGCTCAGCCTACGTTCTATTAGCACAACAAGTTGGAAAATTCTAAAATGGGGGAGTTCGAAAATTCTACGTAGAAATTCAGTCGAATGCAGTCTTAACGCTGCAAGTTCCTTCGGGGAAAATTTCCCCTATATGAGACGTTATACCTTTGCTGAATCTCAAGTCTAAGGCCATTTTTATAGTCCTTTTGAAAACACAGCATTTAAAGACCCAATTGTAATTCAGCGTAAATCTCTAAATTGGTTTAATCCAAGAGATGCCGAGAAACTGGAAAGTCAACTCTTGGCTGCGAAACGATCTCATACATCTGAACTGATAGTTGAACTCCCAGCAGATGACATTGATGACTGCCTCGTGTCCACCTATGACAAGTCAAAGCCAACCAGGGTCTTCTCTGACCTCAGTACCATAAAGGTAATCATACCGTATTCAGAACTTCCGATGCTTTCACCACTGAAACGCTCATCTATTACTCATGACTAATTCTCAAGATTATGGAGTAACAAAAGCTCAAGCTCTCATTCCAAAGACGAAAGCTTACATTGCCTTTATAAAGCGTCATCACATGGCTCAGTCACTAGACTCTCATGTACAAACAGACACTAATTGTTCAATTTTCCTCATCTCTCTAGAAGAGGAATGGCATTGAATGAGTTTCCTGCACTTATCACTCATGATAGGTATTGCTAGAATCGAGAATATACAATATAAAGAAGCATTGCGTTCGCAGTTTGCAGCCAGGTGGCAGTAGGCAATGAAGGAAGTATAAGGCTCTTACACTTTTGTTTTGTTTACATTTTTTCTTATCAAATGGGTAGTCATTTTGTATCAGGAACAGGAATGAATGATTTCACGAAACAAAATTGTGAAAAATAGCTACTGTTACGGATTTATGAGATTGTATTCGTTAAACTGAAATAAGTATTGTATCAGATTGTTTCGTTAAACTGAATCATGTATCGTGTCGGACCTCCCTCAGGGGAGGTTTAACGTGGGTTTAACTTCTCATTATAAATAAGTGTGAACTAAGCCCGTATGCAGCTGGACTGCCGGGTCTCTATAAAGATCGTTACTGTCAAAAATTGAAATTAATTAACAATTGCGATCCATATAGTGTTAATGTTCAATATTCTTTCAATTTGGATCACTTACCCTGTATTTCTTTGATTGATTTGTACAATTTCTTTGTCGTGCGGATTAATTTTTATACTGCAGAAGAACTAAAAGCCTACAAATCCTTAGAAGCATACAATACTTTTGTCAGCGGCTATGTTCACAGTGTTAGATCAGCAAAAGTGAATCAAAATACTCTTGTTTTGGGAAAAGTAAGTTGATCTCCATGTCACATGTCTAATAGCTTCAGTTATACAGGAACTTGATTTTTCTGGATATTTTTCTGATTTCCTTCATTTAAAAAAACTTGATGCATATGTACACAAAGAACTTAGAAGCATCAGCAAGTAAAAGTGAGATTGTTCTGTCCCTACTGTTTAGGTAATGCATTCAATGAAAACGCGTGAGCCAGACTTACAACCATGGGTAATTTTTAACAAATCAACAGATGTCATTGCATGCCACTGTAATTGCATGGCCGGCCTTGGGGAGAGCTGTACACATGTTGCTGCGTTGTTGTTCTTCATTGAATTTGTGTCCAGGAAGAATAGTGACATCACAGTCACAGAAAAGCCAGCTTATTGGTCAAATCCGAACTCAAATAAGAAACTAGCTGTTACTCCAAAGAGAGCAGTTGATATCTGTTTCTGTCATGCAAGAAGTTTGTACAGTAATAAGATGAAAACAAGTAAGACAGAAATGTCAATCAATCGGAAGAATTTCCCTAAAAATCCGATTAATAATCGAGCTAATTTGATAAAATTTCTGGGTAAAGTGCAACTTACTAACCCAGATTGTGTTACACTGAAAATTGTCTCACCGTACTGTAAGTATGTGGATCCCAAAAAAAAATTTCCATTCATCTTGACCGATCTGTATTCGGTAGAAAATGAAGACAAATCTCTTCAAGATTTACAAGCAATGGCAGCAAGACTTTCTTTCAATCTGCAAGCAGAAGACCTGGCTTACATAGAGGCAAATACCAAACTGCAATCTAAAAGCAGAAAATGGATAAATTTTAGAGCTGGACGCATAACTTCATCCACGGTGTATCGTGTGTGTCGGGTGAGAGCAGCTGATTCCAGTGTCTCGTTAATAAGAAGTATTTGTTACCCTTCCAGGACCCAAATAAAGAAAAAATCAATCCTGTGGGGTTGCGAGCACGAGAAAGATGCCCTAGCTGCATACTTGGAAGTGAATACATCGAGACATACTAATTTACAGGTTTGCTGGGATATTTCAATTTTCATTTCATGTCATCATTTTTGTACATACTTAGTAAAATTAGTCATCCTATATTTTGCATACAGGTTGAATGTTCCGGACTACGTGTACACAAGGTTTATCAGGTTCTTGCAGCTTCACCTGACGGATTAATACATTGTGATTGCTGTGGGGATGGCGTCCTTGAATTGAAGTGTCCTCTTTGTTTAGAACATGAAGATCTGATCACATTAAAGTACTTGGAAATGGACCATGCAGGATCGTTGAGGCTTAAGGAAAACCATGCCTACTTTTATCAAATTCAAATGCAGATGTTGTGCACAGACACATCGTTTGGGGATCTTTTTATTTGGAGCCGAAATAAGGATCGTATTTATCAAGAACGAATTTATAAAAATGTTCCTATTTTTAAGGAAATTATGGTATCATCATTGTATTATTTCCGTGATTCCATTGCACCTGAACTATTGGGTATGTACTACACAAATAGAGCTCTGTTTGAGGATAACGAATCAAAAAAAAAATCAAGCATAGACAGTAGATAAAGAAGTCAATGTTGCGGCGAAGAAAAATCCTTACTTATAAGATTATTGTTCTATTCAAGTAACTTAGTGGCGTTCGTTTTATTAAATTGCGTTTGTTTTCTTTCGTAATTATATTTGTTTTCTTTCGTTAATTTTTTCCAAATGCCCTTCACAACTGATAATACAGGGAAGATAAGTAATGTTCTTCAAAATGCACTAAAACATTTATTCATTCCTTAGAAGTATATGGTACAAAAGGTTACGATTTACAGTAAGTACAAAAATACATCGCATTATAAGAAATCGTAAATAACGGAATTATTCTGTAAAAAATACTTCTACATTCGATCAATACCACGGAAATAACAATTCCCAAAACTTTCGATTCGTCATGTACTGTATTACAGATTCAAATTTTGACAGCATTCATGTCATTCAAAAAACCAAAAAAAATTGTTACCTAGGTATACCTGTGAGCATAATTAGTCGGTAATAATGGAATCACACAAATTTACCAACATACAGGTAACACGGACAATATAATCCAAAAAGAATTTACCTTCGTAAGTCTTATTCAGTAGACGAACTGGTATTGGAGAATTAAGAATCGTATATTTGCTCCTGACCACTCCAATTACTCGTTCCACATGGATACGAACACTAGCAATCTTTCTAGTGTTCATGACTTCATATGGACTAAGCTGCTTTTTACCTCGAGTAAAATCAGGTATGTTTAAAGTCGCATGAGTTTGTCCAACTAAAACATGTACATTGAAACCTCTGTCGGCCAAAACGATGTCGCCTGGCAAGAGATTATCCAAAATACCGCATTCCTCAGTAATGTGAACGTCACTCGCTCTTCCACCCCAGCCCTGAGACAGGAACGATATGAAGCCATGTGGAGTTATACCAATCAAATACTTAATTGTAACTCGACTTTTATAATGAGAATAAGCCTCCGCTTTTGATCTCAAAAGAGATGGTCGCTGCATTGGAATTTCGAAGCAGTCGATAATGACAGCTACCCGGTTTCCAAATTTTGACTTGAAACAATTCGGCATAGCCGCTCGTAATTCGTCTCGATCTGGCCAGTGAATTAGCTCTCGGAACGAGTAATCTAAGCAAATAATGACTTGCCTGAAAATTGAGCTGGCAGTAGAAGTTTTGATTCCAAATCTGTACCCCAGGTCAGTGAAATCGACATTCAAGCGAAGCTTCATGAGAACTAATAGAAGCTTTTGAAAGTTTGACAATTTTCGAACTCTAATCTTCGTCAGGAAATCTTCTATTTCATTCAAGATCAGAAGGAATATGGCTAAATTAGGTAGCCCAGTGTAATACGTCAATTTCTTTTGGTTACTGTCGTCGAAAGCTTCTTTTTCCAGCCGTTGAATTCTCATTGCCCTCTTCAACTGAGAAACTTCATTAACAATGATAGAAATGTCTTCTGAAGACATATCGGTTTGAGTGCAAGCATCCTTCGTAGGTATTTCAACCAGTATATTATCCTGTTGATAAAAAGGTTTTATTTAGAAAATGCACACAAGAAGCTCAACATTCAAGTTTTCCCCCTCAGTTTAATGAAGTAACCTCAAAATACAAACCTCATCATCACGATCAAGCTCGTCATTTTCAAATAATTTCCTCTTTTTCAAGTGCGAGCGGATGATTACATCGTCTGGCCGCTTCCGCGGAGTTCTTGACGTGTCATCTTGATTGCTGCTATTTACGTCAATTGTAGGGATCCAATCAACATTCTCTACATCTAGGAAGTGAGCTGGTTCTCCTATATGAATCATGTTTTCATAAAGTTCATTTGAAATAAAAACTGGTTGTGACTATGAGAATGTGAATTAGAGAATTAGTCTGATATTCACCTGATTTGAAATGACATCCGCATACTCTGTAGGTATCAAGACATTCTTCTGACAATATATTTTTATTTTTAAATTCAATAGCTTTGAACCACGCCAGTCTTCGTTTAGCTAGTACGTCTTCATACGCTTTATTGTTCACCCGGAGTTTATTCGGGAATCGAAATAAACGAGAATTATCTGATTTACTACGACAGTATTTTACACAGCAGTACAGCATTTTAGCTAATTTCTATTGGTCAAGATCAGTTCAAGAATTATAATAAAGGGAAACAAAAAAAGATGTAAGTTATTAAGCAAAAATTTTCGAAATTCACTACCCGCTACAGACCCAAGTCTGCGGTTTCCTGATAACATGACTACCTATTTGATAAGAAAAAATGTAAACAAAACAAAGGCGTAAGAGCCTTATATTTCAAGCTCTAGATAAGACTAGAACTTGGTCAATCGCATCAATTGAGAATATTCCAAAATAGTTTTCCCCAACTGACTCAGCTTGGGTCTGTAAAAGAAAACATGAAGCGAATAATGATGAATGGTACAGAGCTATGCTTGTTAGTCGAGGTTTCGAAAATATGTACTAACGTGTATGATGTATCAAACACTCATGAGCCAGTTACTGGAATTACTGACATCCGTTGACCTTTGTCACAAGCAAATAGGCTCAGTTTAGGAACCAGGCAATGGGACATAAAAACTGCTTTTCTCCACGATGCTCTGGAAAACCCTCTGCGTGCCTATATGAGAATTCTAGAAGGTCATTCAGACTATACCAGACTATGATCTGAGACAAAAACCTCAAGTATGTGAATTGCATAATTATCTGAATAATCGCAGAGTCTTATCACAACGTTGGTTTGAGAGCGGACTACAATTGAGAGACTGGAGTTTAAACCATACCTACTGGCTGAAGCCTGGGGTACTTCTCTGTAGAAAGATTACTTTGTAATCCTGATTCTGGACAAAGATGGCTTACTCCTTATCAGGTATTGTCCTGACAAGGGTAGAGAATTATAATCGGCTAGATATTTCGTTTCCTGCGAATGCGGTCAGCCGGGCCCAAGTGTCACTAACATGCAGTGACTGAAAAGCCGTGACGAGAATATTATTTTAATATTTACTTCACCCTCGCCCCCTTGGTGGCGTTTTGTAAATAGTAATTCTCGAAAAAAAAAGAAGAAAAAAAAACCGCTTAATATCAGATTACGTTGTTCTCCTGTTTGGAGATTCGGAGATGTAGTAGCTTAGCGTTCTAAAAAGCAAACTCATATTGCTTTGTCAACTGCTGAGGCTGAATATACTCGTATATTGCTGCAAGCTTTATTTGTTGGCAACCGGTATCAGTCACAGAACGAGAACTAGTCAAATTTTTATTCAGAGTTCACACAGTAGGTATTGCAATGTTTGCACTCTTGCAAAATTATTGAAATTAAAATCGCTAAAACATGTATTTAGTTGAACTATGTTTTCATTACTTGAAATTTAAAGTTTTAGCTGGTACTGTAACCATCGAGTGGATAAGTACTACAAAGCAAATGAGCAGACATATTGACCAAAGCATTAACCACAAAATCGTTTATCGAATTTAGAGATGCATTGGTACACTGTCCCCCTACACATATGCTCAGTAGAACACTTCCATATGAATGTTCCGACACAAGCCTTTACTTAATGTGGGATTTCTCCATTTATAGTGTTTCACAATATGAATGAACCTTGACAAGAAGCTGAATTTATTAGTTAAAAACCACTACTATATAAGTTTTAGAATATAACTTTAGTGTAATGCTTATTTTAAGAATAGTAAATATTATTTCAGTTTAAGCTACCTCAAGTATTTTATTAATCAGCTCATGCATGAATGATTTCTGTCACTTAGTGACTATTAATCAATTCCATTATTCTCAATTGAGATTGCTTATTGGAGAACCACATAAAACATTCTAATTAAACCCTTCAACCAATCTCCCTGCATGGGTAAAACTTGGTCCTCGGCTGAGGGGGGAGTGTTAGAAACTTCATACCTTAGCCTAGTTTCTAGATTATATGCGCGCGCACCCGCAGGTCCCGTTGACACTCGAGCTACGCGATAGATGCTCGTATTCGGTTTCTTCCGAGTTTGTTAGTCTAAGGGTTGTTATTCAGCACGCGTTGTTGCTGTATCGTCTCGGGGCCTGCCCTTACTCGTTGATCTCACCGAGGAGGGTCGTTCGTGTTCTATATACACGCACTGCCTCTGAGGGAGTACATAAACATGGAGCAGTATCCTCCAACACATTCCCATAGGCCCGTTTCACATGACGCCATGTAACTGGATGTTTTTAAACTTTTGACGTAATTTTTAAATGCAATTCATGGAAAAACTAATCAAGATAGGACGCTGCAATTTGTTTCCTGCGACAGAGCGCGATTTTTTCAATAAGAATTGGCAAGAAAGTCAAAAATAATTTTTGATACCAGAGGCACATTTGATGATTCCAAGTCACAGATAGAATTTTCGACATTTTATCAGTTTCAGCCTTTCAGCGACTTTTGCCAATAGAAAGGGTACAATAAACCTCTGGCCAGTTTCTGTACATTGGTACATCCGAATGCGACTTTGGTTTGTTTGAAATTTCAAAACAGTGGTAACCAGAGACATACCGAAGAGATTTTCTTTGGGGGGGGGGAGGGGTTAAAATAGTGAAAGTCCCAACTGACTCAACTCAGAATTCCCAAGTATCAAAGCAAAAAAAAAACCTTTTGACCTGTTGGATTTTGGATTTTTCTAACTGACTCAACTCAAAATTCCTAAGTATCAATGCAAAAGAAGAAAAACCTTTTGAATTGTTAGGTTTTCTCAACCTCTCAACTCAAGTCTCAGGTATCAAAGCAAAAGAAGAAAAAAAAAAGAAAAAAACCTTTTAATTTGTTAGATTTTTCCGACTCGCCTGACTGAAATGGTAAATTTTTCCACCCCTGCTGATTGAAAGATTCCTGCAGGGAGAGGGGTAGATTCCCCCTTGCCCCTATCAGTACGTTTCTGGTGGTATTTAGGCAGGCGGTGGGAACACAGACTCAAAAATTCAACCAGTATTATTTTTTAAGATATATGGAGTCGCTGAATTCATTTTTAGGGTTGGCTACGAGTAGCCGAGCCTATTGCAACTGCTCTTTCTTCTTTGACCTTTTTAGTCAGTATGATCTGAGTCACAGATCAGTTCATGCGTAGTTTTCGCTGGTGTTTATTGATCTGAGTCAAAGTTCAGTGCAAACTAGCGTTACTTCTCGAAAAACCAATTCAGTGGTTAAAATTTCCATGGAAATTTATTTTTCTTCCAGCCATGTGCTCATTGATCTTGATCTTAGCTGGCGTGCTGTTGCTGCACAACGGCAGTCTTTAGCCGTGTTTTTGCTGCGCGCCTGCAGTCTGCCAGCGTGTTGTTAATAGAAATTTCCATGGAATTTGTTTTTATTCGAGGATGATCAAGTCGAATTATTTAATTTTTTTCTAGTCTTTTTTTTCTTCTTCGCTTCAATTTTAGTATCGTATACGTTTTACTACCGACACTGGCAATGAAATGAGCTACATGAAGAGGGGAGAGACGAGCAGCAGTGGGGTTTCGGGGTGGGGAATGAGTTGGTCTGGTCTGTAGCCGTCTCTGACGATAATTTTTTTCTTTTTTTTTTTTTACAACGCAACTTTACCTCATTTTTGTTCTGTTATATTTCATTTCTTTGCATCAATTTATTTATTTTATTTTATAATTTTCATTCACTCATTGGTTGTTTTTATCTCTACTTTCATTTTCTTTCATCTAAATTAAATAATGTTCTGTACAATGCCCCCTTCCTATAACTGGCCATGAGGCTGTGAGTAGGAGGCTATGTAAAGAACAAAAAATAAAGAGTAGGTGCCACAAGTTTTAAAAATTTCAGACAAATTAACATCGGAATCGATCATCTTGATTACATTTTCAGTTTTCCGCTGCCGCCCCTGCCACAGTTACCACAATTTTGAAATTTCGGTTAAATTAATGTTGGATTAAAATCAAATCTATAATTAGATATTCAAATTGTATTTCACTCCGTTTCTCTCCCCTTTTCTCTCGTATGGAGCCACAATTTTGGATCTAGAGTCAAACCGGTATCAGAAATTAATTCAGCGAGTTTAACCCCCTTCATAATGATACCTCGGTTGAGTCATTCGCCGAAATGAAAAGCTTAAACTTTTTTTTTCTTCAAAACAGGTCAGAGGATAATTTGTGTCCTGTCTACGCAAGCAAGACGTTGAGACTCATAAAATGTCGAAAATTCTACACCTTGTCCCATAAGACCTGTGTTAGTATATGGTAATGTAAAGAGTTATCATACGTATTTAACCCTCTTTCCTAAAGACACGTATCTAGGGCATTCAGAAGAAAATAACTCTTTTTGGGAGAACTGGTTGAAACTTTTTTGATATAGGAAATAGGAAGTGAGTTATGACCCAAAAACCAGATTTTGGGGGCTTTCCCTCTGAGATACATGAAGCCCGGGTGGGGCTTTCCCTTTATCAGGGCGGTAAGATATGTATATTTCTGTCAAAAAATCAGCTATGTATGATTTTTTCAGAATTCATTTCTTTATTGACTGAACTAAAATGTGGCCATTTTCGAAAAATAAGTAATTCCAGTCTCTAACTGGGACCATCATTCGCGAGATTTTAAAACGCTGCATACGATGACTTTTCGAATCAATTTACTGACTTGTAAGTCTTCTTAGTCGACCCACTGAAAATGATAAAATTTATACCTTCTCAAATTTCTTCTCTTTTTCTAAAATTTCCAGACTATTAAGAATATTCTACATTAGAAACTGGAATTAGTATAACGTCGCCACCTACATAATTTTTCATCCATTATTCCTTCCTGTTTCACAATTTTTTCAGCATATTAATTTTCAAAGTGGACACAGTTAAGGCTGTGACCGAATTTGACACATTTGCCCAATTCTGAGACGTTGCCAAACGGAAAGTAACTTTGAACTTTTTACAAAATAAAAAAAGATAACCTTAATTTACATATATGAGGTTAAACAAGACGCGTAATGGTCTTCTACGTGAAGCTATTTTTCTTCAACCATATTTGTGGCTTAGCGGCCATTATCTGATGGGTTTTCTTACTAAGGCATGAATTTTAAGGTATTCAGCAAAGTTGGCAAAAATTAAATTTTGAAAATATCAAATCACAGAATATAACACGACTTGACCATATTGGTCGACTCATTTATCTGCTATAATAATTTTGTGCCGATTCGTAATTATATTTTATTCCAAATCGTTATTCAAGGATATGACAGTTTGTTTCTGTTTCTTATCAATAGGGAAACCTGTTTAGTTTGCTTTAAAATATTCTTCGAGTCGACACGCATTGGCATTTCAAAAAAGTGGAATTATAGCATATAATATTTAAGCTTGAACTACTCGGGAATTATAATTATTATTTGTACTGGCTTAGCTTTAGTTTGAAAAGAATGCTGCACATCCTTCCCGTGCGAGTTACATAAATATAGCGACTGTTCCGACTAACTTCCCATAACCAAACGAATTTTCGTCGGGTGTATGAGGATAGAAGTCTTCTACTTAGAATTGGATGTTCAGTTGTAAAGGAGAGAAGAAGAACATGGTCCTGAATTTTCTGAGTTTGTGGTTATTCAATAATGATTTTGAACGAAAGTCTTTAACTTGAACTCCTGTGTTGGTCAGTTTTCTAGTGATTTTACAGTTTAAGGCTGTTTTCCAGTTTCAGGCGATTTTTCAGTTTTAGGCGGGTTTTAGTCGCAGGAAGCTCTTCAGTGCCAGTTTGGGCTTTTCGTCAGTTTTAGCTACTGAGATAGGTATATTTAAATTGTCCAATAAAAATCAAAGTCCCCCCCCCCTTCTTCAATTGTCTGGAACTATTTCCGACAGTGGGAAGTTCGGCTTCGAAAAGTTTGAGATGACGATCAGTTTAATATCGTTGATACATACTGGTGTAATCCTTACTTTGAAATTTTTTCGGATCTGCTCTTTCACCCCGGAAAGTTATTCCAAATAAATTAGAAATAATCTCAAAAAAACCGTTTGACTTCTATCGGGCAATCTTAACCCATGCGCCCCTCGACAAAGTTCAATTTGTGGTTTAAATTGGTTGTTTGGAGTAAAGAATACCGAGAAAACAAAAAATCTACGAATTTCAATGAAACTTTAAGGAGTTTTTACCTACAATCAGTACATCTAGGAACATTTTATTGCTTTACGTCAGTCGTGTTGTCGTAGCAACAAAATTTGTAAGTAAACAAAATATTTTTTTGGCTGTTAAAACTTTGAAATTCAAAGGAGTCTTCCCTACCGACACACGGAGTCGGATTTATGACACTGAATAGAGCAATAAATTGCAAATGGCTAAAAAATGTTGAAAATTTGAGAACCCTCGAAGGCGGGTGGGCAAAAAAAAAAGTTCTATCTCTGAAAACTTATTTTTATAAGCACATAATAATAATACAGAAAACCTCATAATCAGTCACAATTTTCCAGAGCAGCCTAGTTCCCTTGCATTTTTTTCAGTGGGAATGGGCGGTTACTCCTTCTGCCCTCCAGGATCGCCACTACCATTTATTCGAATGTGCTCACTACACATCTATCTTCTTCGAAGTGTGCGGTGTGCGGCTTGTGATTTTTTTATGTTATACTAAATTGACCACAAAATAGTTACTTATAATATAACCTAAAGAATGTTCGATGTCGTGATAATAAATTGTAGAAAATTCTTGACTTTGATTCACCCGATCATCTCAGGCTATACTGAAAAACTGAATAAGAAACCGGTTTCTTATAAGGATGTTCGGACCCTTTTTTTAGATCAGTTTTTTAGTTCCCGGTTGCTAGATATTAAGCTATGAGCAAATCCGATGTTGTCGGGTTAGGATTGCAGTGTTGGCTGAAATTTTTTTCGATAGGCTGCCTATTACTGTATCTTCTTTTTGCAGTTCGAGATCAAAGTAATTTGTTGTTATTCTCTGAGGCGAATCGGCGCAAGGTGAAATAAAATAAAGCTTATCCGAATATTTTTTAGGGGGCTTAAGTCTTATATGTGGCTTGGTGGCCGAGTGAATTCGAACGCTGCCTCCTAAACCACGGAACACGGGTTCGAATCCCAGTACGAACGGCGAATTTTTAAGATTAAAATATGATAAGAGAATAATAAAATACAAGATATGCTGGTGAGGTGGGACGTATGGCGACGCACGCATGCCAAAGTGGCCCGTGAGACACTGCACCCTCGGCATCGGAAAGTACCCTTTAGGGCATCGCATCGGTACCGAGGTGAACGCTTTGAGGCCGGACCCGAGTCTCCATTTCTCCTGGCCGGAACGGTGCGCGCGTCCTGCCAGGGCCACCACGGGCCACGGGGTTCCCTACTGACCAAGGTCCGCACTCCCAGAGCGTTCGCCTGGAATTCGAGTCCCCCGAAGCCGGACGCGCTGCCTCTTCCTCTTTACTCACTCATCGCGTGAGACTCATCCGATTGTAGCTCCAGCTCTTGCACTACGGGCAAGCTCTGCTCCAGCCCTGGTATTACGGGGGAGCTCCGCTGAATGGTATCCGCCGCCGCCGCAGCAGCAACTTCAGCTTGTCCTCCTAGGGT
This sequence comes from Acanthococcus lagerstroemiae, assembly GCA_031841125.1. Taxonomy (NCBI): domain Eukaryota; kingdom Metazoa; phylum Arthropoda; class Insecta; order Hemiptera; family Eriococcidae; genus Acanthococcus; species Acanthococcus lagerstroemiae. The sequence continues at coordinate 26,378,204 of CM063113.1, read as the reverse complement.
CCTCTGCCTCGACCACTCTGCCTCCATCTTCCTTCGCATGATGGCCGAAACTAAAGCCGACACCCGGTTCCAAATGCTTCGGCTCCTCAACAGCTCCAGGGCCAGGGTGTCCGGCGCAAGACGGTCGATCACGCCGTCTCCAGGATCGATCGTGACCGCCCCGCGCCTCTCCTCCTCCCAGGCGTCACACTCGAAAAGCGTATGCCACGGCGTGTCCTCCTCTCCACTTGTGCAATGGGTGCACTCGGCGCTCCCTGCCAAACCCATCCGGTGCAGGTATGAGCCGAAACATCCGTGCCCGCTCAAGACCTGGGTCAGGTGGAAGTTCAGGCTCCCGTGCTTCCTACCTGTCCACAGATCGAGCTCACCGATCAGCTCCCGGGTCCACTCGCCTTTCGAAGAATGGGCGAGCCTCTCCTTCCATCGCTGAAGCGTGGTCAGCTGTATGCCTCGCTTCGACCGGTGGGCCTCCTGACGCGTCTCGCCTTCTTCTGCGCCTGGTACGACTGAGCCAACTCGTCGACCTTCAGCTCGATGGGTGGTAGGCGCGCCAGCACGCCTACCGCCTCCGATGACACGGTGCGATACGCGCTGACGCACCTCAGCGCGACTCTCCGCTGGACCTTCTCGATCTCCACTCTCTGATACGGGATCTGGACGGCGTCCGCGAATACCGGCGCTCCGTACATCAGTACCGACAACACGACGTTCGCGTACAGCCTCCGCTTCTGCTCCCTCGGGCCGCCCAAGTTCGCCATCAAACGCGACAGTTGCCGGCGACCCTGTCTGCCTTTTCCGCCGCTCTCCGGAAGTGCTTGCGGAACGACAGCTTCTCGTCAAATCACAGCCCCAGGTACTTCTGCGCTGGAGATGGCGCGATCCTCTCCTTTCAGACACTTGCGGCGCGTCGTGAACAGAACTGCTTCCGTCTTCTGCACCGCCAAGCACAAGCCCGCCGACTCGATCCATCCAGTCAGCAACTCCAACGCCCGGTTAACTCTGGTCGCTACCTCCGCTGGTGTCGCGGCATGGCACACTACCAGCGTGTCATCGGCATAACAGATGAGTTTCACGCCTGGTGGGACCGCCAGCCGCAGCAACCCGTTGAAGGCGACGTTCCACAGGATGGGTCCAAGGACGGACCCCTGAGGAACGCCGCACGTCGACTCCCGCGTGACTGGTCCTGTCGCCGACTCCATCTCGATCCGACGTCCGCAGAAATAGCTCCGGATAATCCGTACGAGGTAGCCCGGCACCCGCGCCTCTTCCAACGTCGATACTATACATGAATATGGTATCGAGTTGAAGGCGTTGCGAATGTCAAGACTGACCACCGCACAGAACTCTCCGTCGCGTATCGCCTTCGCCTTCAGCCTGAGTGCGGCATCCGCTGTCAAACGGCCGGTCCTGAAGCCGTACTGGCTGTTCGAACCCGACGTCTCTGATGTAATGCTCGAAAGGGCGGATTCCAGGGCTCGGGTTGAGAGCAAGTTAGAAATAGTAAGCCTGGTAGTCAAAATCTGTCAGCCAGTGGGCAAAACGCAAGATTTGCCACAAAAATATACCTACTTATTTTCCTTTAAAATATTTTACTATTTAAGTTTTTCAGTAAAGAAAAAGAAAAGGTCATCCGACCAAAAAAATATGTTCTCTTTAACATAACAAAGGAATCACACAGGAAATTTTTTGAAAAAACGTTCGTCTTTTAGTCAGTGTCTATTTGTATTGCTTGTACGTTCACTTAAGCTATTTTTGAGGCATTTTTTGATACGTTCCCTCCGCCGAAAAATTCACGTGAGGTGAACACATGCAAATTGGAGTTGTACATGTCGACGTACGTACTTGAGAAAGAAAACATACAAAAGTGGTGACCTTGACGCAGTGTTGGAAGAACGCAAAAATCATCGTTCCCGGTCATTTTCTTCTTTAACTGTATGGTTCTGATTCATGTTCTTGTTCTCCTTCCCTTAAAATTACCAAACGTTCTCGTTCACGTTCTCATTCTCGTTCTGAGAATGGGAACATGAGGTTTTTCTTCTCGTTTGTTCTTCCAACACTGGTGCAGTACTGCAGTTTGATTTTTTCATTTAAAAAATATATAATTGAATGCGTCCATAGAAAAAGGGCCAGAGTGAACTATAGAAAAAGGGCCAGAGTGAACTTAGGCCCTTTTCCAATAAATGGTGAAGTTCGATTCGGCAGATCAAGAACACTATAGAACACTTCACATTACAGCGCTATCTAGCGCCAAACGGCCGCAACTGGGGATCAAACATAACTGCTCTGAAAAATAATAGAGTGAGCTCTATGATATTGGTGATTATCCCTGGACAACTAAAGAACGCGAAGAAGGACGTGTGCTTTCCCAATTACAATACGTGCCAAAGACAGAAGACAAAAAATGGTTTCGCTGAGTTCTTTTATAAATAGGTTATTTTAGAACTTTGTGAAACCATTTTTTGTCTACTTTTCGCTGTCATTATTTTACATATTATTATTCATTTTTCATTAATAATATTGATTTCAGAGCATGTATGTGAATTTATTCTTTTTCATCGTTCGTTTTCTATTGAAAAATAAGTAGAAAAATTCATTCAAGAAAAAAGGGTGCAACTTCCGTCACACTTATCAACCCATATCTCCGCCTACATTTGACCTCAGCTCTTTATACTTTAGGATTGCATAATGAGATTTCCAACTTCATAATATAATATCAATTTTAGATTTTATTACTCAAATAATCATTATTAGATTACTAGATATAAGCTCAAACTTTCAAACACTTATTTCTCAAAACGTCATTTTCATACTTAGGCCCTTTGTCAATGGACGCATTCAATTGGTTTTAGGCTTTCAGAATTTTACTTTCGCGCCAGCTGCAAAGGTGTTGGAAGTACATAAAAATCATCTCGTTCCCGTTCTCATTTGTTCTTCTCTATAACTGCATGGTTTTCGTTCATGTTCCTCGTTCTCCTTACCTTATAAAATTACCCAACGTTCCCGTTGTCGTTCTCATTCCCAACCTGGTCCTATTCCCGTTTCCCGTACTCGTTTTCAATCCCATCATGTTCTTGTTCTCATTCTCGTTCTGAGAACGAGAACAATAACATGCCGTTTTTCTTCTCGTTCTCCTTTGTTCTTCCAACACTGCCTCAACGTGATTAGAAGGACGGGTAAAATTCGGAAATGTTTTCAAAATGAAGAGTTGGTAGCACTGCTATACAGATAAGACGGTCCGCGCTCTACGTACGATCGTAGGTATGGGTGCTAGACTAGTTATGATACGTGATGACACTGAGTGCGGTTGCAATCATCCGATGTTCATACGTTTAATATTCAATACACGTTTCTGAAGTTATACTTACGTTCTAATTATGCGTTGCATCTCTACGAAGTTGGTGTTCAACGATACGATCAAAAGCTCTTGCTCAATACAAAATTTGGGTGAAATCATTTCCTCATCTGAATATCGACGGCAGATAATTTAGGGAGAGTGGAGTCGACAGGTTCGATTTTTCCGAGGGGCTTATGAAATTTCTCCCCCGTCACTTAATCGTTTACCACGAAGATCTACAAGAAGATTGAAATGGTTTAGAAAATCAGCGCCAATAATGGGCTTGTCCACATCCGCGATTATAAAAGGCCACTTAAAAGTCTCGACATAAACCTAAATTTAAAAAAATCAATTTCTCATCGTACATCTTGATTTTTGTAGCGCTGGCGGCGAAAGAGCTAATTTTTCGGGTTGACGTCTGCCAGCAAATGAAGACAGGATCACAGAAATATCGGAGCCAGAATTGGTAAGAAAGGATCACCCGGGAAATCTGTCTCGAATGAAAAGGCGAGGCGTTTTTTTGGGCTGTAGTGCATCGCTCATCGCCTTTAGCGATGCTGTCACCAGTTTTCCGGCTTTTCGTAGGAACATGGGTGGTACAGAGTACGGCGTTGTCCTTGAATTTACAGTGGTACCAGCAGACTGAATTTCGGGTTGTACTAGAATCCTCTGATCAATGATTACCGGGGTTACGGGTTTCAGTGGCGTAACCAGACTTGGTATGAAGAGGGGGGGGGTACGTTTCATTTTTACAACATTACAGGTGTAATACTTACTATTACCAGAATAAATTTTAATTTTTTCACATTGTTGGCCAATGCCAAGGGGGGGGGGGGTGTTCAGATCCCCCCCCGTAGCTACGCCCCTGGCGGGTTTTGATCGAACGCCGAACAGTATAGGTATGCTTCTATGTATACTTAAGCATCAACGTCGCTGTAAACGTCAATACAGTCACTGTTTTGCCGGCTGGTCAGCGTTTTGCAATCCTTGTACATGTATATTCGTATAGGCCAGCAAGGTATGCGTCGGATCTAACGCTTCTTTTCCATACTGCACTAACACTGCACGACTTACGCTCCGCCTCCGTGTTAATTACGAACACAAAAACGCACTAGCATGTTCAACGCGACGAAACCTGTGTGTTTGGTGGCTTTCTGGAAGCGCTTTGAGTCAGGCCTGCTCGGCTATGTTCTTCTACTGGTCAACATGTTATGTTTGAATGCTCCATTTTTCTTGGCCCACAAAATGCGTATTTGAGATATTATCAAAGAACCGTGTTTGTGACTTTCTCTTAATGAACAATTAGAAATTATTAATGGTGGTATGCTTAAACCAGAATTACTATTTTTAAAAACAAAGCAAAAGAGAGGTGGTTCGAGTTTTACTAGACATTTCCACATATCGCAGTATGAAAACATTTCGTGGTTAACCCGTTGAAAAGATGGTGGAAAATTGTTTTGTTGGCCATGTCTATTATTCGTCCCAGAAAAGGATGAATGCATATGAAATGACCCTGCACAGGGATACGGCACCTTGAATAATTTGATCAATGCCCTTTTGTAGTATCATGTTTCATACTTTTATTCTGGTTCTTACTTCACCTCTATGCTCAGGGATGTAGCAATGGGAGGGGGACTTATCCCCAAGGAATTTTTTACTGGGAAATTGGTAATGTTTACCATTTCTTTGAGTTAGGCGGAGTTGGAAAAATCCAACAAGTCAAAAGGTTTTTTGTTTTAATATTTGGGTATTGAGTTGAGAAGCTGGGAAAATCTAACAAGTCGAAGGTTTTTGTTTTTTTTTACTTTGATATTTGGGAATTTTGAATTTTGAGTCAGATGGAAAAACCCAACAAGTCGAGAGGTTTTTTTTGCTTTGATACTTGGGAATTTTGAGTTGAGTCAGTTGGTACTTCCACAATCCCCCCCCCCCCTCAGAAAAACTATTCGGTACGACCTGGTCTATACTTATCGCGTGCCTCCTAGAAAAACTTACCGCACGCCACTGCCAAATACCAATGTCAACCCAGAGGAAATTTACGAACTATATAACCAAACTACCTCTGTTTCTAAGAAAAATATTCAACTGTGGTTCGCGCAGGAGGAGGGTACAAAAATGATATCTGGAACCCGCTGGGTACATCTGAATCGAGTAGGCCAACGACAAGAAAGAATTTTGTGTTCTCCGAAGTCAATCGCCGATTATTGAATTGCGCCTCCATCGGCGCGAACCACAGCCGAATATTTTTCTTGGAAACGGAGGTAGTTCGATTAGTTCGTAAATTTCGACAGGGTTGACATTGGCATCTGGCACTGCATAATTTCCATCCGTCATCGTTTACACTCGCGATAAATTTGTTAAAAATCGAAAACGAAAAGGAATCGTAAAAGTACACACGAGTAAAATCACTTCGAGGTCATCACTTGTACGTTTTCTTTCTCAAGCACGTAGGTCGACACAATATACAGAGTTAAGAGTTTCCAACTGTTGACAGCCCTGTATATGTATGTGTGAGTGATCACCTATGATTGGCCGTAAGCGTGTAGCAAACTTCAACTATTTCATGAAGTCGATTAGAAATTCACTTTCTAAAAAAATTTGTTCTAAATTTAACTGCATCATCATCAGAAAATTGAATAATTATAATCAGTTCTACTGGTAGAATAATTTTTACTCGGTTTTTACCGGTTCCTGAAAATAGTTTTTCTATTTGAAAGTACTTTTACCCGCACAGGTGATTTTGCAGCACACTCTAGTGCAAGTTTAAACCCCAATATATCGATGACAGGATTTCTTGAATTATCGATTTCGTTTCTGAAGTCATTATAGCTGCAATCCCTACCCGCAGGCTTCGTTCGCGGGGGGCTACGTCAAGAAATATTGTGGACATCAGTGATATCATACAAATGGTTTCTCAAATCACTACGCTCGTTTTTGAGGTCATTTCAGCAGTAACCTCTACCGGAAAGACTCCACATGGGGCTACAACATGAAATATTGAATGCTGAAATGTAGCCTCAGGTTACAGCTCCCTATGAAGCCACCTGGGGCGACGTTAGAGCTGAAGTGACCTCAGAAATAAACTCAACAACTCAAGAAATTTCGTGTTTGATATCATTGTTACCCTCTTAGAGAACTATTGGGAGAAAATGATAGAATTCCTCAACTGAAGGGTGTGAAAATTTGTGAGCGGACCGAACGACAAAAATCTTGCGGTCTCTTTGATGATCTGAGTCATAAAAACAGGCAAGAATGGCTCTTTCTCACGCATTGCGAGTCGGATTTTCCCAACTGGAACTGTATTTCCCCAACTGGAAAACTTGATTAGGGGAAGCCTCTCCAGTCGCTACGCCTCTGTTAGTAATTCAGTTTGCAACCTCCTGTGGCGTTTCCTGTGTTGATATTACAGCTAAAATGACCTCAGAACGAACTCGGCAACTTGAGAAATCCCATAATAAAAAAATATTGGAAGCTACTACTCGTAACTCAAATTCTTATATTTCGATCTGCTGTAGATCCTTTCGGAGTGCGGGTCCGTTTAAAGAAATTTCAAAAATGGGTTCAGTAAATTCGAAAACTATAGAAAAAGTTATCTTGTGGTCAGGAGCGGATCTAGGATTACATCTTGGGTGGGAGAGGGGTTACAGAAATGACAGGCGCGGATCTAAGATTATATCTCGGGGGGGGGGGGCTTATGGAAATGAAATTTTCTTCCGTTTTTTCGTTTGTTTTGTTTTTTCTTCCACAAGGGGGGGGGGATTAAACACCACCCCATAAATCTGCGCCTGCTTGTGCGGTATTTAATATTTTTTGATTAACATCGAGTGAAGGACATCATTTTATCAATTTACACAACAGCATTATGCTGAAGCTCCCGTGCACCTGTCTACACAAAAATTGTTTTCGAAAATCCGTCGGATGCTGTTTTTTGAGCTCTAACTTGTAAGTTGTTTTACAGGAAAGTTGTAGTTTTTCTCATGGAAAATTCTATACACGTTAAACTTCAACTCTCCCGCACACCGGCTTAAAATTTTTCTTTTTCAAAAAAAATTATGTCTTCCTACCAGAATGTACTACTTTTACTTGTAGGAGCGAATACTGGGGACGTAAAGTTCTTCAATTCACGGAAAATTGTTACGTTTGAATAACTTATGCCATGATCAAATGATCATTGTATATTATACGAATAAAATTATGAATAAGCTGTTTCGCCGCAGCAGCTATCTTGATTCAGAACTCTGATATAGCATCTACAACATTATATAACTATACATTGGTTCTCTTTTTTTTTCCGGTCGACATTGTTGAATAATTAAATTGAATGTCAATGATTTGGTTGTTGAAAAGATCTGGCGGATTATTCACTACGTGATATACACGATTACAACGTTCACTAATTACTCGGAGAAAATTTAGAAATTGAGATCGCACGTGAAAGGGAAAACGATTATGCAAACCCTTTTTCAAACGCACATCCAAAATTTGCCACAGGGCAGATGTAACAATTGTTTAACGTGATATTGCGCAATCTATACAACTTTATTCATACTTTTGACCGTTTTCCAAAAGAAATTAGCTCTCCTTTATTGAGAATTCGAATAAAATTTACTTCTGGGTTGGCTCAAAATACTACTCAAATACTACTGAATGTCTGCCTTAAAAAGTTGAGAACTCATCTTGTTGAAGGAAAAAATAAAATAAAATAAAAAGAATAAGATTAAGGTAGTTTGTGCCAAGTACTGGATGCGTGGCGGTTGGGCTGCGAGCTGGTCAGGGTTCAACCTTCAAAGTTCTCTTCAGCTCTCAAACAAAGTCATCAAAGTTGCACCGAAATATAGTCTCACTGCAAGACAAACCGGTTTCAACCTGATCAGTCCACTCTGAATAAGGTATTAGGGTTCCGCAAATTATATTGTTAGGAGTACTTTTTTCGTACAGAAATGAAATATTTAATGTGGGAATTGCAACAATGTAACCATATTTTTGTAGTCGATTGAACATGCTCACATGGAAATGAGATTTCTTAATGAACAAATTTTCAAAAGAATTTCTAAAATACCAATTTAGTTTTTTCCTAATTGTTTTCGTCATGGAATGTAAGTTACTATATTGAGAAAATGTACATATATAGTAGCCATAGGCGGCAACTTACAATTTTTTGGCGGGTGCTCGTGCTCAAAAGTTAATTTTTTTTGATTTTTTAAAAATTTTACAGCCGTTCATTCGTCGTACATACATTAGGCCTCGGAGCGTGGGGGGGTGCTGTGACGTAGAATACACCCATTTCTGGCCACTAGCATCCATCGCTTTTCCACCATAACCTGTCCCTTCTCACTTTTTCCCACAGTATCCCAAATTCCTTCGTAATCTCATCCCTCCATGTTATAGGTGGTCTACCCTTTTTTTTTTCCATTCCCTAAGTAACCATTCGTCTGTCTCCTTTCCTCATTTGTCTATGCCTCTCACCATATGCCCTGCGAATCCTAATTTTGCCCTTTTTAATTCTATCTCCAATATCTTCCGAGCCTGTCCTTACAAGTACGAGTATTTCTTTCAGACTTATTCTATCTTTGATGCGCATTCCCATAGTGTTACGGAGCATCCTAAAGTGTGTTACCCTCTGCTCTCGTATTGTGCCTTAATCAAAGACCAGGTTTGTGCTCCCCGTAGGTAAGGGTGGGTATCACACATTGGTCCAGTATTTTTGTTTTTTTCCCCTTAGTGGTAAGTCACCCTTTAGCATCGCTCAGTGGGCCCAGAAACTTTTCCAAGCTTTCGCGATTCTTGCCCTCAGCTCCAGTTTTCCTCTGTTTTCAAAAGCTACCATTTGCCCTAAATAATTATTCTGCTCCACTTTTTCGAATTCTGTACCCCCACTTTTAATCTTCCCTACTGAGTATTTGACATCAGCTTGGTTTTTGTCAAGTTCATTGACAATCCCACCCGTCTACTTTCGGTATTGAGTTCTTCTGCCTTCTCTTGTAACTCCTCTATTTCATTACTTAGCTACACAATATATCTGCGTATCGTAGGTTATTCAGCCATCGACCATTTGTCCTTATTTCTTTTTTCTCCCAGTTTAATCTCCGAAATATCCCCTCCAGTACAGCAATGAATAGGTTGGGAGACAGAGAGTCCCCCTGCTTCACTCCTTTCTGTATTTCAAATTCTTCTCTCACTCTGTCCAACCTTACGTATGCTGTTGGTTTTCCATACATTTCCCTCAGTACTCTCACTATATCTATTTCCACCCCCTGTTTTTCTATAGCATCTTATATTGCCCAATGTTGTACCGAGTCGAATGCTTTATTGAAATCAATTAACAAGAGACATAGTGGCATATTATACTCCTTTGTTTTTTTCCAAAATTTGATTCAGCGTGAAGATATGGTCGACGGTTGAGTAACCTGAACCCGGCTTGTTCCAATCCAAAGTTTTGGATATTCTATATTTTTTTTAGTAATTTTCCGAAAATTTTACTTATATTTGAGGATAGGCTAACAGGTCTATAATTATTCAGGTCGCTCCTGTCTCCTTTTTTATACAGCAAAATTACTTCTGATTGATGCCATTGTTTTTGGGTGTGAATCCTGCTTGCACAAATTTGTTGAATAATTTAGTCATGTAAGGTGTAAGTGCATCCGTTAATATTTTTATTAGTTCATTCTCCACCCAGTCTGGTCCAGTCGCCTTTCCTTTCTTCAACGTTACTGATATCCTCCAAACTTCTTCGTTTGTAATTTCAGGTATAATTTCTTCTTTGTTTTCTTCCCTCTCTTCTGTTATTTCTTCTGTCCCTTTCTCATCCTTACTCTTTCCCAGCCTATACTCCCCTTCACCTGCCCTTTTTGCGTACATTTTATTTTATTTTATTTTATTTATTTACAACTTTGGGTAGGTGAGCCACCGCCAGCTACCCCGCCCATTTTAGGGCATAAGTTTCCGTTGTCTCTCTCCATACGTCTCGGTCTCTCGCTAATTGCACCCATCTTTCCTTCAAAACTTTGAAATACTCCTTATAAAATTCCTTTGCCTTTCTTGCTATTTCCTCCCTTTCAAAAAGTTGTTCTTTAGATTTCTTCGTTTTTATGGCTCGGAATAGGTTTTGCCCTTAAGCAAGTACTTTACGTACTTTCCTGATAGAGCCAGTCTCCTCGATTATTTTGCTTTTGCCTTCTGATCATACGTTCGTACATCTTTCCTTATCCCCTTTCTAATCAGTTTCCTCAAATCACATAGTTTAAATAGCTTACAATTATGATAGTTACAGATATTTTACTAAATTAGTAAAAATTATGAAACGGCGGAAAGGGGGATATTTTTTTTTGAGAATACAGTATAATAGGGGTAAGATTTTTTAAGCATAAGTTTCTGGTGTTCGTATATTGTACACAAACTGGTCCCACTGGTCTAACCTATCCTTGCTTCTGATCTCCGTTCACTTATTTATGAGCGTTTTGGTTTTCTCACTGATTTTTGTCATTTATTGAAGCCTGGCTTTTCTTTCCCCAATTTGTGCTGCCACTTTTTTGATGGAGTTCTCCATCCAGTCATATTCCTCTTGTAAACTGGGGAAATTTTCTGCCCTGATTTTTCCTAATTTCTTCTTCAAAATTTTCGTTTCTGCCCGCCTATACACTGGTATGATCACATTCCCCCATGTATCTCTTTTCCCATCTTTTCTATTCCTGCAGTTGAGAGCAATGTCCACTGTAGCTCTTGCTATTCTATGATCTGAAGAGAAGCTAAATTTATTTAATACCTCATATTTTTTAACAACACTGCACATCGTTTATAAGGTGATGGTCAATTTCTACCACTGTTTTATTATCTGGAGAGTGCCTCAATAGTCAATAAGTCCCAGAAAAAAAAGGTTACTTTTTTTTAAAAATTAATCATCATTTTTTAATTTTTGCAAACGGCAAATATCAAGTATGTACATAGGTATTATTTACTTAGGTATATAAAAAGTTGATAAGCGTTGCTTATTTCTTCTAATCCACTCATTCATTACTTTATCTAAATTAATACAAATATCTTTAATTTAGATAAAAAGTAATGAATATAGAGAAGAGCTACTTCACTCAAATGTTTTGCAGTTAAAGTTGATCGTAAATAAGTTTTAACACGTCTCATGACTGAAGAAGATGGAGAATCGAACTTATCAAAGAATGGTTTCTTGAATTTTAGTTTCTAAAAAGATATATGACAGAAAGGAGTTGAATAAAATAGCAACAAAATTTTATTCTGACCTATATTCAAATTTTGCCGCTAAACTGTCTCCAAACTCGAATGTAAGAAGAGGGAATGACGAGAAAGAACCATCTTTCGTCATTGAAAAAGTGGAAGAAATTGTAAAAAAAAAAAAAAACTAAAAAATAACAAAGTACCGGGTAACGATGGAATTACGGCAGAACTAATAAAATACGGTGGAGCACCACTAGTAAGAAAGCTGACACAAATATTTAATGAAATTTTAGAGTCTCAAGAAATACCGGATTCATGGAAAAAATCAGATATTTTAATTTACAAGAAAGGTGATCGCCATAAAATTAACAGACCTGTGTCCTTGAGCTCCATAAACTGATAGAAAATAGAATAAAATGTGCGATAGACTCACATTCAAGAAATCAAGCTGGCTTTAAGAGGGGCTACTCCACCTCAAACCACTTACACGCGGTAAAAATCACCCTGGAAAAATCAAGAGAGTATCGGTTTCCGGTTCACTTTGCATTTATCGACAATTCGAAGGCTTTTGACTCTCTAGACCATATTTATTTGATTGAGTCACTACGAAAAATGAGCTTAACAGATCACCTCAAGTCTATAATAAAACTTATGCTTAGGGTTAAGCGCAAGAATAAAAACCGATCAAGTAGGAGAGTACTTTGACATTATGAAAGGAGTGAAGCAAGGGGATCCTTTTATCTCCGATCCTCTTCTCCATGGCTAAAGAAAATACGTATTTTTAACAAAATAGACTGGGAAGGGAAAGGGTTAAATATAAACGGTGATTACATAAATCGTCTTCAATTCGCTGACGATATTATTCTAATCTCACCCAAATTAGATGAAATTCAAGAAATTATAAGAGAACTAAACAAAGCCGGAAAAGAAGCAGGACTTCAAATGAATTTGGAGAAAACAAAAACTCATACCCAAGAAACAAACAAGGATATTTTCATAGACAACCGAAAATTCGAAATAGTACATGAGATAATTTACCATGGTCAATTAGTCTCTTTCAAAAATAAAACACAAAAAGAAATCGACAAGAGAATCGCAATTGCATGGAAAAAGTACTGGAATCTTAAATAATATGTGTTTAAAGGTCCCTTTTCAAACTTTCACAAAAGTGAGATATTTAATATAATATTATATATAGTACCGTCACTGCTTTATGGGTCTCAAGTTTGGACGATGACTATAAAAGACGGAAAAGAAAATTAGAAAAACACAAAACGCAATTGAAAGATAAATTTTGGGCCTCAAAAAAACTGAAAAATTCAGATCATAAAAATCAAACAGTAACTAGAATTTAGCACCGATGTAGTCAGAACGATAAGAAGATTAAAATGGAAATGGGTAGGCCCCATGTGGCTAAAATAAGAGACTCAAGATGGACATACAAATCCACATTCTTGTATTTAAAGCAATTTAAAAGAAAGCCGGGGAAACAATATGCAAGGTGGACCGATGAAATCGATACTTTCTTAAAACATAAGTTTTTCTACCGAATAGCAGCAGACAGAAGAGGGAGTCGGACAGGCTGCAGGAGGCCTTCGCCCTTAAAACAAGGGCTTGAGTGGGGGAGAAAAGCTCCCATTCGCCGTATTACCTTATGATTATGAATAAACCTATAACAAGAAACATGTGACAATTGTAATCTGTAATACACAATAAAGGCTAATGATAATAATAATAATAATATTTGTTCAATGATATGTAGCTGGCAAAGTCGGTTTTACTTTCGCTCCTGCGAAAGCTCTTTTTCTTTATTTCTGCATTACAAATAAAAACCAAAAGAGTTTGGTGGTTTATTTGTAATTACAACTATTAAAATTCAGTGTGAAAATACTAGGTCTAGCTTGTCATCCTTGATGAAAAAAGGTATACATATGGTTGAAATAGCAACGAAAAAACGGTTCAAGAAACATGATGAAGGTCATGATTGACGTCAATGAAGGGTTACGAATTTAAAAAAAAACGCACTTCCCATGCCCATTTTAGCTATCAGAAGATGCAGGCGTGGACGTTTTTAAACGCAAAATTTTCCATTTGCATATATTTACAAAAAGGGAAGCGATCTAAAGTTAATTAGCTTACATTCTTAGGCCCTATGTAGGGCTAAGGCCTCCCTCAGTGTTGCCCACTCTTGACTGTACTGGGTAATTTGACTAAAGCGATTGTTCCTGAGCATTTTCTGAAAGCAATCTCTCTAACTAGCCTACAGTTTATGCCCCGCCCTGTTCCATATATTATTTCTCCTATCCAGATTGTTTTTTTTGTTTATTTTTTTATTGTTAGTATTTTAGTTTTATCTTTTATTCTAATGTTAAGAATAGATCGTTCTATGGAATTTTGGATGGTTCTTATTTTTTGTTCGATATTCTTACATATGGTTCATGTTTGTGCCCCATAAATCAGAGTTGGCAAGACACAGCAAGTAGAAATTTGCATTTTTTGTTAGTTAGGAAAACGTCCCTTAAAAATTTCTTTCCATGTCCAGTGTTTGTTCCAAGTTAGGGCGGTATGACGGTGTACTTCTTTTTCTGTTCGTTTTTCGAAGTATATTAATTATCCTAAATATATAATTTCGTTTTCTTTCTGTATTCTGTTTTCCCCGCTTCTATGACGTCTTCTTCGTCTGCATTTGCCAGAATTTTTGTTTTTTCAAAGTTTATTGATATCCCCGCTTCCTCTCCAACTTCTTCTTAGTTTTAGAATAATTTTTTGTAATTCGATATTTTATTTTTTGCTATTAGCATCGCATCGTCTGCAAAACGTAGATTTATTTAACATTTCTTCATTAATATTTACTTCCATTTTTTCTCAATTTAATTTCTCGAGAATTTCTTGAAGTCCGCACTGAATAAGATAAGGGACAACCTTGTCGAGAGGGGGGTATACCCCGGGCCCGGACTTTCAGGAGGGCCCGATATTTTTAAAAGACCTGAATTTCAACGCTTACGGCTACATATCATACTGTACATCAAATCAGCAATCACTCCTTACACGATGAAAGAAACCTCTTATCCCGTAAGTTATAATTTTTTCCCATTTGACAAAAGAAAAAAATGGACTGGAAGGAGGGGGCCGTGGAAATCCCCCGGGCCCTCTTTTTCTCTCTACGGGGCTGGATAGGGAGTAATGGGTCTACTGGTTTTGCGTTTTCTTTGTATCGGGAAATAATCACCAGTTGTATCTGTAACTATTTTTGCTTTCAGGTTTGAGAACATTTTTTGTATTTGTACTATTGGAACATATAATTTTGTAATTCCTTGATTTAGGAGAGATGTTATCAAATAGTTATGATTTACGAGTCGAAGGCTTTTGTATAATTTGTATAGGCTAGATGATGGAGTTCTTGTTGGCATTTATTGTTTTTCTCAATTAGTTGGTTGATTTTATTATTCTGATCTAGATTTAAGAAGCCCTTACAAAAGTCAGCTTATTATTTTTGTTGTTGACTATCGATAGCATTATTTATTAATCTCATTTCTATAAGTTTTGAAAAGCATCTGGAAAGAACTAGGCTAAGTGATATTGGTCTGTAGTTTTTAATTTTGTGCTTTTCCCCCTTTTATATGTGTATATTATTAGTATCCTACATCTGATTTGTTCCAGTTTTCCAGGGTTTCCCTTTTTCTGCTAAAATTATATTAAAGAGTGTAGTAGGTTCAAAAAAGTTTCTCCTTCATATTTACGATTTTCATTTGTTATTAGATCATGTCCTAATTATTTTTTTCAGTCTTTTCTTGATCTCACTTTGAGGAAAAGCTGGCTTCTGTTCAAAGTCTTTAATTTTGGGTTGTTTTTCAATTTTTTTTCTTCTTGATATACATTTTTATAGGAGAGTGTTGCCACTTTATTCATTTCTTGCCTGCCATCTTTTTTTTCTTCCATTTTCATCATTTACTAGATAGTTTATCAACTCTCCTGTTAAGAATGTAAGATATCCTAATATAGACCAGTTTTCAATATGGACAATCGGTCTATTTTGTCTGTTTATAGAGCTCTACCTGCCGGCAAAAAAACAAAAACAAAAAACAAACCAAAAAAAAAACCAAACAAACAAACAAACAAACTAAGCTGCTGTCCTTAATGTACTAGCTAGTTACATGTTGAAAATGTGATTGAAAATTTTTTGAGAGTGAGTTATTTTTAGTTTAAAGGAATACAACTTGAATGCTATACAGCGTTTTTCCATTACAGGTTCAGATAAGAACTGGCCGTAAGTCATTTCGAAAAATATTTATTTTGGTACCTCAGTACGGACCACCTCTATGATGACATGGGAATGAATACAAAAATTATGTTAATTTCTACAGATGGCAAAAAGTCGTAAATTTTGGACCGAAAAAAATTCAATCGGTTTTCATCTCAGCATATTAAAAAAAGAAACTGGATGTCTGAAAGCCTCCAAACTACACTCCGTTCCTTTGACAACTTTTAAGCGATCTGTTACATGCTCAACATGATTGAATCTTCGAATTTATAATACTCAACTTTTTTTCACTTATCGAAACTGTTCAATTTAAAATTAAATGCTTATCACTTTTCTTTTCTTTCTTTCTTTTTTCTTTTTTTTTCTTGATTATGGTTTGCCCCACAAAAGAGAAAAATGCCGCAGAAAATGTTTCGCAAAAAACGTTCCACAGAAAAATGTTACCACTGTGATGTACATAAGTAGCTGGGTATACCCCTTTAAGCGTAGTCCTCGGTAGTATAGTGGTTAGTATCCCCGCCTGTCACGTGGGAGACCGGGGTTCGATTCCCCGCCGGGGAGGATTTTTTTTATTTTTTCCCACTGATGCGATATTTGAAAGGGTAGTTTTCGAGGCCGGGGGTGCGGTGTCAAAGGGGGCCACTTTGGTATGCATGCATCGCCATACGTCCCACAACACTATTCCCCTTTATGGGGTTATTCGTTCCATCACATTTCGACCGACCGACACGAAGAATGCCGAGCGACGGCGAGAATGGACGACTGAAGTCGGGTCCAGTTAAGAAACATTATTTGCAACCCGCCATACACATCGATAAGAGGCATTTTGGAGTTGAAGAGGAAGGACGAGTTCAAGAACATGTTATGAGTAGTGCCGTGAAAAAATGATGTTTCTTAACTGGACCAGACTATAAGCGGCGTAACCGAGAGTTTTCGAAGTTGGTAGCCCTGCTCTAAAAAGGTGATCGTGGACGTTATAACCATAAGAATGCATGTAACTTGAATTTGCTTTTTCTAGTCAATACAATGTTTTCTTACGGCATATAATACAACATAAATTTAGAGATAGAGGTCTCTAGTTTTCATTTATGAACTTGAAACGACTCCATTTTCCATGTATCAGTTGTTTACAAGCGCGTTTTGTACCATTAACAAACTTCCATAAGAAGAACAGTACTTTGGAAACCAACTTACTCATCTAACTAGAGCGAATAAATTGCACTTAAATTACCTTATATCATAAACTAGAGACTTCATGTTTCAATTTGACAAGTTATGTGACCCAAGAAAACCTGTTTTTAGCAATTACGAAAGCTTTAAAGTATACCAATTTAACACGTATTCTTATGAGAACATCAACCTTGATCACCTTTTCAGGAGGTCGACACTAGCGAACCTGGTCACGGTTTTATCGCCTATAATGGGTACACGTGTCAACGCGGTCGCCAGTTTGGATTTTTTTTTTTGAAATTTTCTTTCAGCAGGTGATACTAGAGGTCTATGGCTACCATTCAAGGCTATTAGCAACACTTTCAGGTTCATAAGGTCCCGTTTATAACCAAAAAACAAAATGTGATCCATATTAGGCTACTTTTTACCTTAGAGATTTTTGATGATTTTTTTATTCTTTGTCGTCTCCAAAATGTTTGACCATCCTTGACCATCCCCCCTTCGTATTAAAAAAAAAAGTAGAGTGACGAGAGAAATCAAAGTGGAACAACTGTAAAAAACGTTGCCTATCCTACTGAAATTTTTCAAAATAATCGTTACCCTAGAACGAATATGCAAACATGCTACCTTTTAACATTGTTTGTAAAATGATTTTCATACGAAGAATATGCGTTTCCAAAACGCAATTAGTGCATTATTCTTTTGTTTTTGTGCTATTGGTGATGAAACTTCCTATTCATTATTATTTTTTTTATCGGATTACAAAACATTATTTTATTTTACGTTCTTACAATATTTGCCCATAAAAAGCTCATTTACAAAATGCAATAAGTCTATTCACTGTATACCTCTGAATTCCAAATTGAAGTGAATACAGTTTTCGGAGATTTCTGCAGCTTATATTTTCGCGAATATTTTAATAATGTAAATGAAATTTCTCGGCCGCATCTATTGAGATTGACAGGATAATGATGGTAAAATGCTCGAACAGTCCACATTTATGAAAAACGGGTTTTATGTGGTCTCTATTGTAAAAACAAAATTGGAGGAATCTAAATTTAAACTCCTTGTAAGTCGAAAGTGCACTTTAGCACTCCTGAGGGCGAAATTAAAAACTTCGGAAATCATTCATCTAAATTTTCTATTCAAAGCTCTTTCTTTCTTTGCTATTACATATCTATATTATATTTGGTTTTACTTCCTTCTCCTTTATTTTTGCTACTTTAGTACTTTTTCTTGTACTTTCCTGAATTATTCTTGTTATTGTTTCTCCTAAATTTTCCGTATTTCCACCACTGAATTCTCCCTAGTACGTTTTTTTTTTTTAATTTTTTTACTAATTTTTTATTTATTTTGTGAGTCAGAATCATAGGACCAATTTTTGAGTGGGAGATTAATTTTTAGTTTGATGGGACGGTGGTCTAAGTGGATTTCAAATTCACTCAAGACATTAAAACTTTGAACGATTGAAAAGTACTCAGTTTGGTTTTTTGGGTTTCCGTTTAGAGATAATCATATTCAATATTTACCCTTCCTTTTTTTAAAGAAGCTGTTAATAACATTTAGGTTGTTTTCTAGGCAAAAGTTGATTAATCTTTCGCCTCTTTTGTTTCTGTTTCTGTAATAATCATAAGGAACACCTATTTTTAGTTTCACTTTGTATCCCTGTCCTACCGGGCTATTAAAATCTCCTATTATTATATGATTTAATAGTGTGTCTGAGAGTTGAACGCAGGAGTTATCGTATTTCCTCCCCTTTTTTTGAGGCTGTGGTAGATGCGTACACCTAGATCTGTGTTAATATAGTATTTCGCCTAAATTTGAATTTAGCTAATGATATTCTATCAGAAGATCGTGAGCGCCCCTGGGCACTTCGCTTAGAAGCACCCGCTTCGAGCCGTTGCTAAAATAATTACTTGCCTCCGCCCCCCTCAAAGAATTTTCAACACACAAAAGTTGGATGGCTGTAATTCGAGTAAAATGAATTTTTGTATATTACACACGAAAAATTTTCCGCACCTCAAAGATGTTCCACCCTAGGCACGGGCCCTCTGGGCCTGCAGATATTTCTTGAAATTCTTGGAAATTTTCGCGAAGTTTTCCATCAATCCGAAAACCTACACCCCCTTAGGGTTACGGTCATTTGCAATGTACCATACAATACTCCCCTGCTCATTTTGTTTTATAATATGCTCTCCATTCCTTCTCATTTCCGATAGACCTATTACGTTGATTTTAGAATTTTCTAAGGCTTTTTTAGTTGGTGTGTTTTCCGGGGTCTTTTCGAGTACAAGTATTTAGGCTGGTTACTGTCGGGGGGAGGGGAAGACTGTCATAATTACTCTAGTTGTTCAGACTTTCCTGGACAATGAGAAGAAAGTATTAATAAAATTCCAAAAAGATTGAAAGCTTTGGAAGAAGTATCCACCTAGCAGTATGTCATACCAATCTATCGTTATGTTATTATTTTCATTTCCACATTTCTTTCCGAAAAGATGGCGCTCAACACATATTTTCCATGACTCAAAAATAACTTACACCATAATAAAAATGAATCCATGTATGAGACCACACCTTCTACTATGAAGTACCGATAACCTATTAAAGTCAAAATGCAATCCATCAGACATAAATGAATAAAATATTGGTTCAAGTGAAAACTTCGAAACATTTTTGAGCTTATGCCCCATTAGTAGAAAAGAAGAGATAATTTTTTGCAAGACATTTTCTGGCTCCGTCCCCAGAAGTGCAACTGTTCGCGTATAAGAAAGAAATATCGAGTTTTTAATGATAGCTAAACGTGTAGCAATAAAGGTTACACAAATTCGAGAAGTAGGTATACCGATTTTGAGGAAAATAGTACATTACTGCATACGTGGGATGTTCGCCATTTTCGTCCGGCAGTGTTGCCACTACATTGCTGACGGTGTTGCCAACTAAGTCTATTGACAAATCTTCGGATTCTTCGTAAAAAATCTTGAGATTTCCCAAAAAATCTTGAGACAATAATTTTCGCCTTTCCTATATTGCTCGACAATAAAATGTTTACTGACTCATCATATTTGTTGTTTTACCCCCTCTACTTTCAGTTCTTTCGACGATCCTGAAGATTTTCCTTTTTCTTTTCACTTTTATTCTTGAATACTGTGAAGAAGAGAGAAGAGAATTTCATTACTTACTTACGCCCTTTTCTTGGAAAATTTCGATACCACCAAGTGTCCTTTCCTTGTGACATATTACATTTCTATTGCTGTGTAAAATCTGAGTGCTTATTACCAGTGTTGCCAACTTTTTTCCCATACAGAGCTAGACTGCCTTTCAAGTGTGCTAAATGGGTGCTAAATCGCCTCCCAAAAAATGCTAAAAATGGATGCTAAATGGAATATCTATTTTTTGCTACTTGAAACCAGAAAAAACATGAAAAGTCCGCCAAAAGTAAGATGCTAAACTTTGAAAAATATGCTAAATTAGATTTAATTTGGTATAATTTTGGAATTTTAATGATAAAAAATAGAAAGGAACCAGTCCAGTCAGTTCTCTGACATTTTTTTGCTTAAAAATAGAATTATGCTAAAATTCTAAAATATGCTGAATTCAGATGTAACTATGCCGAAGAAAGATGCTAGATTCCAGATTAAACATTTTGGAATACTGTAAAATTGAATTATGCCAAATCTAGCGTCAATTATGCTAAGTTGGCAACACTGCTTTTACTCCCATTTTGGAAGTGAAAGATTTGAATGAGCAATGCATATTCACTCAGTTTTATGTACATTCTTGTTATCTCAAGATTTTGAGATCTCGAGAGTACCCCAAAATCTTGAGATCTCAAGATTTATCTTGAGGTTGGTAGCAGTGATTGCTGATACAAACTTCGTGGAGTGAGCATTTCATTTCTGAAAACACTGTTCATTTTTTGCCCTTAGATGCGGATAGTGACTCCCCCGGGGTCGAAGCAAAAAAATGTTTCCAAGTTTTCAACAATAAAAAACAAACGTTTTTGAACATGAAAATGGCTTTAGCAACACCGGGAAATATAAATGTCTGAAATTTCACAGGCATTATCTGTTATCTCTACTAAGAGACTCTTCCTTGAGTTACATAAAAATCAGTTCTTTTTCGATTTTTAATGAATTTTTGCTTAATTCCACCGATTTTAACCTAAAACTTCGAACTTTGACCCACGTGCGCTATGCGTTACAATCATTTTACCTTTCTCAATCTTTCAGGAAATTATTTTTTCATCAAGAAAAACAACTTTAAGGACCGTCACCAATTGCTCTAGAACAGGAGGGACGGAGGGGTAGGCACATTGAACCCCTTCCCGCACAAAAAATGAAAAAGAATGAAGAAACCCTTCAATAAGTCGGTAAAAAGATTCCCGATAGATTTTAGAGATGAGATTTAGGAGATTTACAAGATCCTTCATTTACAAGAGAGCCTTTTTTCTTCCTTTTTTTTGCTCGTTGCTCCAAATTAAGAATTTTGTACCCCCTAAAAAAAAACGTTCTTTCAACATCACTGCCGTATAGCCTCGATCAGAAATAATGTTTAAATAAGAACCACCCTACCGTTCACAATAATATTATTATCGAGGCTCACAACACAAGTAATATTATTCAGTTGAAGAAATTTAAAACAGCTAATAAGTACATATCTGCCGTCAGAGTCGACATCCTTAGTGATCCTCTGATCTCCGAAACATCCAATCTTAACAAATTTGATACTCACATATTTCACACATGTGGTTCAGTTGTTCGCCTTCTTTCGTACGAACTTTGAAGTATCAAGGCCATTGAAGATCATAATTTAAGAAACACAAAAAAAGTACCTCCAGCCACCTAAAAACCTATATAGACTGGTAAAAATCGACGAAGGAACACACGTTTAACACGTTTTATCTTCCATTCAAAAATTACAATTAGGTACTTTTTTTTTGGAATGCAAAATTATTTTACTGTTGATGGTTTTATTTATAAGCGAGGAAACGACCACATTTTCATCATTCGGCAAATTACTGAAATTTTTTTTTATCGTCGCCGAGGGTCGAGACAACATGGTAAATATGTTCCACCGAAATGATTTTACATTGTCATTTTGGAATGTTAGATAATTTGGAGAAAAAATTGACAGTGTATTTTAATTGCCATAGAAGTGACGTGTTAAGAAAATGTGATTTAAACCGCCAGTCCTTTATTATTTGCACTGTGATAAGTTTTGTGTTCGCTGGGAGAGAAACAATTCCGTGTGGAGAAATCAGGTCTGTTCGATTCATTTTGTATTTTCGGACATGTACCTTGCAATTTATTATCTATAAGACTCAATTATTTTCTACTTACCGATTCTGGAAGACAAGTTTTCGTTGAAAATTTGACAGGAATGAAATTGATGTGATTATTTATTAGGCGCTTCTTTGATGGATGTCATTGAAGTTAAACTTATTTTGAGGAAACTGGTCAGCTTGGTCCTATAAAAGCAGCGTACGTAATTTTCTCTCCTCTGAAACAAGTATATATCCGTAACTAGTTAGGTAGGACACATGAGAATGAAATTACATATAAGACTATTTGGATTAAAGAGGTTATACAGATAGAGTAATTACTTCACATCTGCTCTAGTAAAACGATAAACAGAAGTCGAAACCTCTCACAACCCACAATACTGATGTTAACTGAATCAAAGAGGGACACATCTCGAAATCCTTGCTTTCGAGTAAATCAACGTCAACGTTTTTTCATGACTGTAACTTCAAACATGTACACATCAAGCTTCCGTTTCTTTTTTTTTTTAATTTTGTATTCATACTTTCACTTATTCGTACGCATAATTTAACCGTCGTCGGGAATAAGGGCACAAGTAAATTTTTGGCGAAAACTATTTTCTGCAGAAATGTGGATCTTCTTCTAGTCAAAAGAAAGAAGTACACTCGGTACACAAGTCCCTTATTATCCTAAACATGTTAGCCCTTCTAATGGAAAAAACAAATTCTAGTGCTAGAATTAAGATTTTAGGGAAGAATATCTCTCAGGCTTTCTACATTTCAGTTTTAAGGAAGCTTTTGAAAGAATCTGAATTAGTAAGGTCTAGGTGAGTAAGTCTTTTGAAACCTTAACACTCTTAACGAAGTCTCTAACGGTTTGCCTAGTCTGAATGTAGCCTGAATGAATCTTACCGAGTCTTAACTAACTGTGAATAAATTTCAAAAGTGTCAATAAATTCTAACTAGTTCCACGGAGAGGTGAATAAGTCGTAACAGAGACTTAATGGGTTGTAAATGTCTGATTGAGTTTGAAATGTAGCAGGTGAATCTTCATGAGAGCAATTAAATGGGAAATCTGAATGTTAAAATTTGAAAAATTCTGAATAGTCTTGACAAGTCTAAATGAATTTTAACGAGTTCTAAGAAAGTTGAATGCATCTGAGCAGATTGTAAATTAGTCTCAACAACAGAGATGTACTGAAGCGATTTTTCTTTGTTTTTGGCAAAAATTCAATTTTGTTGGCTAAAAGTTTAAATGCTGCTTACTGAGAAACCGATTTCACCAATGGATGGACATTTTTGAAACTGACATACAAAAAAAAGTCAAAGTTTTTGAAATTTTGCCCACTACCGGTCTGATTTTGTTAACTGGGGGTCACTTTTGCTAAATTTGCCAACTCTCGGACTTTTCTTTAGGAGGTGAAGAGGTTGGTACTTCCCTGCTCAATTAGTCATCTGAGGAGTCTGAACATAGTCTCAGTAAGTCTGATTCGGTCTATACACGGTATGAATATTGAATATAACTTCAATGGAGTCCAGTAATGAACCAAGGAACTGGACGAGTCCTAACACAGCCTTAATGAGTTCAAAATGCTTTTTGTCTTAAATGTATCTTGATCTTAGCGAGTTTCAGTAGAACTGAATCATAATGCATTTGATCAGACTCTTCTTTCACAAGTTTTTTAAACATAATCTACTCGTAGAAAAGTTTTAGCGAATCTTGAGATAATTTAATGAGTCTTGACAACAGGAACGTACCGATAGGGTAGGGGGAAGGGGGAAACTTACCTCCTGTAGGAATTTTTCACTCATCAGTTGGGAAAATTTACCATTTCAGTCAGGTGAGTTGGGAAAATCCAACAAGTTAAAAGGGTTTTTTTTTTTGCTTTGATGTTGAGAAGTTGGAAAAACCGAACAAGTCAAAAGGTTTTTCTTCTTTTGCATTAATACTTGGGAATTTTGAGTTGAGTCAGTTGGAAAAATCCAACAGGTCAATTTTTTTTTCTTGCTTTGATACTTGGGAATTTTGAGTTGAGTCAGTTGGGACCTTCACAATTTTTAACCATCCAGGCAAAACCCTTCGGTACGTCCCTGCTTGACAAGTCCTGACAAGTCTTAATATAGTCTTCAAGAGTTGTAAGGTGTCTCGAAATATTCTTATCACAAGTCTTACCGAATCACACGAATTCAATTCTTTAGATTCTTCGTAAAAAATGCCTTACGTTTTTTTCGTAACTTTCATACAATGCAATGATTGGGGGTCCAAAATGACCAGCGACGCTGTGGCCCATTCACACGAACCTTACATTGAGGAAAGAAGAATTTGTGACATTTCTCGTAATGGTGCCGAGTTCTACGAACACAATGGATGCTAATTACTCCGAACTTCTTGTACTGCATCCGTACCTATTCACGCAACAGAATTTCTATGAATTAGTGAAATACACATTCTTATCTACTCCATGAATTTCAAAGTTCCTGAATTGGCGAGTATCTTTGCTGTTGTTTCGGTACGAAATTCAAAAGATGGCATTAATGGGAGGGGACTGTAGAGAAGTCTAACCGGGTGGCTTCAATCTTGAAATAGATTCTCTTTTCGGACACTAAATTTCCTGCTTTCGTGATGAAGTGCCCGATTTCTCACTAACAAGCGTACCTATACTTGATTACGCAAGCTTTCACTCATTCATTTTCGTCAGTGTATACAGCTATAGCCTTGAATCAATTTCAGAATTCCTATGTATTTGTGTAAAAATGAAATGGAATTAAATTGAAGAAGAGGGAGGATGGGTAATAACTTTGCAGTGAAATTCTAATCTCTTTAAATTACGAATAGAAATGTCTTAACGATGTTAAGGATGCACTGAAGCAACTTATTATTATTATTATTATTATTATTATTATTTCTTATTTTTTTAGGGAGGGAGGGGGGGAGTGAAAAGCGTAATTATGCTGGCCGAAAATGTAAATTTAATTTCCCAAACTGACATAACCTTCAAAATCAATGAGCGAAAAAGAGACAAACAAAAAGGGTCAATAGGTACCTACTTTAGAAATTTTTCCAACTGCTAAACTGATGTTCTTAACACCGAGACCATGGTTTAACCGAGTGTCCATTTTTCTGAATTTACTGATTCTGGAAAATTTTCGAGAGAAGCACCTCCCTTGACCATCGGTATTACCCGGGATGATGACTAATCTTTAATAACAAGTGGCTCAGACCAGGGCTTACCAATTCGTGGCTACTAGAAACAACAACCGACTATATCGTTTCTTGTCCAAAGTATAATTTTTTATCTTTACACAATCATTTGTTCAACAAATTATTCAGAAGTGTTACGTGTTCTGTGTTCTTGCTGTTTTTTTTTATCGCCACCAGGGATGCCACAATATACACCAGGGATGCCACAATATACACCAGGGATGCCACATCATCCACCAGGGATGCCACAGTATCTATAAGAACCCATATTGTATTCTTGCTGGCTTGCTTATAAACACAGCATGCGTACACTCGTACGATCTTATTACTTAAGCGTTGTCCTTCTGGTTATTAGGTACCTAGTAAGTATTTACTTGTACCTTCAATTGAATTTTCAACCTTCTTCGCCATGATCGAAACCCGTTAAAAGTGTCGGTAAACGGCTATGTGGATCAATATTGTGCATACCTAGTTCCCTTTCAAATACAGCTTTGCAGGTGCAAATTCGATGTCTTTCAGTTACATAATCTTGTCACCATCCGAACGTTTCCGTGTGCTGGAGCACTGTAAACCTCGTAAAATTTACGATCGATTTCATAAGTTGTTCATACATATATTTCGTTTTCGTTCGTCAGTTTTGACATCTCCATTCTTTGTCGAAGAAATTTCAGAAATAAATTCTTGTTACGACGTTTATGTGTGAAGACAATTACGGTTTGCAGATTTTAATCTGCAGATGTTGCGGATAACGCGGCGGCATTAACAACTTTCAAGGCTGCTAGAAAAAATAACTCCTTCCGGTGTAAATTATGAAAATTATTAATTTTATGGCTGGGTGCTACAATCGTGGACAAAACAAAAACTATTACAATGCATAACTGGCTTCCACTTGCATTGGCAACTTTTCGATGGGAAGTACTTGAGGAATTTCTATACATTGACGTGGTTAAGCATGATTTCACTATTTCATCTAAGAAGAAGTATGTTAACAATTGAAAATCAAAGTCACTGCGGTATTGGTTGAAATTTACATAGTGTAAAAACGTGATTAAGACGTATTTGATTTCTCAAACTTAAAATTAGTTGTACCATTAAATTCTCTAAACAGCAGTCGTGCCATTAGTTGCTGAAGCTGTAACAAAATTATGGAAATTGTGAAACTGGGAAGAGAGTGTGTCAAGTACCAACAAAATTATATAGGCTCGTATATTCTTAGGTAGAAATAGACTCAGGTACTAAGGTATATTAACCAAGCACTTGATGGACTATTTCTGTATTTACCGTCTTTCTGATAATGACAGAGTAATTATGATGTTTTAAAGCACCCGACAACCATACTACTTGTAATCATTAAAATGTACGCCAGTGTTACAAGTTGTAGGTCTCAACTCGAACTTTATTTACGCTCGTATTTTTAAGCAGGTACTTTTCAGACTTCAAGGTATCTGCGTGAAAAGTGTAGACGTACTTTTTCTTCAAACTGTAACGTAGAAGTGGCTCAGAAGAGTTTTTATACGGATGCTGCTTCTCCTTAGTCGTCGCTAATGTGGCACTGTTGGCGGCAATATTTTCCATTTAATGCGTTTCAGAAATAATTAAGTATCCTTAGGTCGCTGTGTGACCGAGTGGTAACGTGCCTGCTTCACAATCCTTGCCTCTCGGGTTCGAGTCCCACTAACGCCGGAAAGCTAGCGATATCCGAATATCCTCACTAACATCCTAGCGAACACAGCAACGAAAGTATCAATCGAGGTGGAAACATGCACGTCCTCTAACCACCACCACTATCACTGGGCGTGTTTTCACCAGATCAGAAAAACTGGTACTGTGCGTGTGCACGTCGTAGACAGCTTACTCAACGTCGTGAGACACATGGCTAATAAGCCAACTATGGTTGCACACTCTTTTTGCACAGAGAAGGAAAACTCTAACGCAACAAACCGTGGGGAAAGCAACGGAAAATTACTCAGACTAACCTGCCCAGGAGAGTTGCGCGTTAGGAACCGCGACCGGCAACGTCCGGCGTCGGATACGGTGTCTGAAGAAGAAGCAAAAAAGTGTCTGGTTCAGATTTTGCCCAAAATTTTACTCTTAATAGGAAGAGAAAAGGGTCCTGTTTTGAAACGAGGGTCGCTCTAAAATTTTACTTCGTCCCTGGGTCTAGTGGGATATATTCGCCCATCCCCTTATTTATGTTACAAGAACCAATTTAGAATGATAATAGCTACTTGCAGCGCATAGCTAATTTATAATCATAAATACTTCATTAAGTCTATTGATTTCAGATTTGTAAATATCAGACAACGTCATGGAAGATATTGAATTACCCTCGCAGAAGCCGAAACCGGCCGCCATTACTATCCGTAACGCATATAAGAGGTATTCAGGGTCGAAAATTGTATTGAATGGATTCAATCTAACCGTACCCGAAGGATCTATGTAAGTTCAGATTGCCTTTAATCTCGTACATTTGCAATTTTATTAGTTTCAAATTATATTTATTGACATGAAAATAATCAATCACTGAAACTGATTCGTAAGGTAGACTAATACGAAAGATAATTTGTTTTTTGATTATGTGGCTAATGAGCTTGAATGGCAGCCAAAGGATCCTAGTATCACTTTTCAAAAAAAATTTCAAAAAAAATTATTTCTTTTATAAATGTCAGGATTTTAGGAAATCAAAAATTTGAGCTCCTAATGCAGACCACGTTTCGATAAGTGAAAGAAAGTAAAGTACGTATCATAAATTTAAAGATTCAAACATGTTGAGGAAACATGTTTTTTTTTTGTTTTTTTTTGGATTTGAGCAGTCTTTAATGGCCGCATCACATAATTAGAGGGTTTTAGACATCAAGTTTCTTTTTTTTAACGCTGAGAACAGCCGACTTCATTTTTTTCTGTCCGTAATGTACGACTTTTTACCATCTGTAAAAATTAACATAATTCTCGAGCTCATTTCGCCCGGGGGTATGAGGGGGATTCCTGAAGGGGAGGAAAACCACGGCGGTGGCTGAGGACTGTAGAATAAGATGAAGGTCTGGGGGGGGGGTAATGGTGTGTAAGAGGTCCTGGTGGAGGAGGAAGTCCTTGGTGAGAGAGGCGGCCGGGAAGGCAAATGAAGGCCGTGGTGCGAAAGGTTCTGGAAGGGGGTCTTGAGGGGAAGGGCTTTCGTGGGGGAGGGGTGGTCATGGTGGTGGTAGCTACAAGGAGGCCATATGGTGATGGGGCCGTGGAAGGGGAAGGCGCTGTAGAGAGGGACTAAGGCCGCCATTGGGGAGAATGAGGGGGACGTGGTGGAGGAGGAGGCTCGTAATGAAGAAAGGATGGAAGGGGGTTCATGGTGGAAGATTGAGAACTGCTGGTAGAGGGGGAGCAAAAGAAGTGCAAAGCAAACCTCAACTCAGTAACAAGAGTTTTAGACCAAACACTGAGGACTGTGACGGCGGGGGTTGTGCCGCGAAGCGGCCAGCGGGCAAAGCCCCCTAGTTTCTATTATACAAATGAAATTACTGTGAAATTCCGAGGCGAACCTCTTCCGATATCTGTGAAGGAAAGAAGAGGCCTGTCTCGTAATGTAATGTAAACATTATTCCTTAATAAAATATGTATAATATGGAAGGTTAAAAAAATCAAAAATCATAGAAAACAATGACCCTAGTTCTGTAGGGCCTACTGGAAAATTACGTTTTTTGATTGAACGCATAAGTGCAGAACTTTTCCACTCTTGATGCATTTTGCCTCTTCCTTTTGTATCTCCTCTGGACTATTAATTTCATAAATATGATAGAGAGAATTTTCTAAAGTAGTTAGGCTTATACTAAAATACACTTGAAAAAAAAGAAAAGATAAAACCTATGTCATATTTTGTGTTATTATTACAATTATGATTAATCTTAGAAAATATGATTCTATTTCTATGTGGTCTATTGTAGAACTAAATTACTTAATTAAACAAAAAAATATACGCCGAACTTCCAGTTTTTACTGAGTATTTTATGTTTCGTATTTTCAACATCTTTTACATATTTCATTAAATAAAAAGATTTCTTTCCAAAAACTCAAAAATTCCCTACGTTTACTAATTTTCTACACATTCTACATAAATTACATAGTCCATACATTCTAAATTTTTTCTACATTAAATGTAGAAAAAAAAAAAATTGCTGTAGAGGCACAACCCTGGTGGTAAGTACTAAGTACTTAAGTACATCAAAGAAGCTCAGATTTTTTGCCGGCAGGTGGCACCATAAGTAGACGAGATAGGTCGATGGTCCATATTAAGCCATCTTACCTTAATACTTCTCATTGAAATGAAAGGTAGGTATCAGTAATGCAATAATTTTGATTGAAGCGAGTGTAATAACTTTTATTGAAGTGAATGTTTCAGTGTAATTTCTATTGCAGTAGGTGTAATAATTTTTATTGAAATAAAAATTTGAGAGTTTTTACTAAAGTAGGTGTCATAATCTTTATTATTTATACTGGAAGTACCATCTTGTAATAATTTCTATTGAAGCCGGAGTAATAATTTTTATTGAAATGAGATAGTCTCAGTATTGGAATAGTTTTTATTGAAGAGCGAGTGTAATAATGTTTATTGAAATGCGAAAGAGTAATTTTTATTGAAGCCAGTGTAATCATTTTTGTTGAAATAATAATACTCCATATTAGAGTAGGTGTCGTAATTTTTATTGAAATGAGAATGTAGTAAATTTCACTGGAACAAACAATCTGCATAGAAGTAGCTGTCATAATTTTAGTGAGTGTAATGATTTTTATTCCAGCAGGAGTTATAACTTTTATTCAAATGGAAATATCAGAGCTGTAATAATTTTTATTGAAGGGAGCATAATAATTTTTATTGAAATGAATATCTCAGTATAATTAGTATTGCAGTAATGTAATAATTTTTTTGCAATAAAAGTTTGGTTCTAAATTATTTCTACTGAAGTAGGTGTAATAATTTTTATTTAACTTGAAGCATCAGTCTTGTAATAATTCTTATTGAAGCCGGGGTACCTAATCATCTTTATTGAAATGGAAGTATCAAGTGTTTCAGTACAATTAAATGTTGAGCAGAAATAATAGCATTTTCCAGGTAGCTTTTTAGGTAACAATCCGCCCCTGCTCGTGGATGCCATGAAAACACCCATCAAGTTTCATCATAAAGGATGAATTGATAATAAAATAATGGGTATGTTACGTTCTTCTGTTGCAGCTATGGATTATTAGGAGCTAGTGGCTGCGGCAAAACCACTGTGCTCAGCTGTTTAGTTGGAAGGTCACAACTGGATGCTGGAACCATTAAACTGAGCGTGAGTCGACGATCGCAAACCGGTTATATGCCTCAGGTTGGTGCGACGCGACTAATTTTCACATAGGTGTCGTTTGAGAAAATGAGACAGACTAGCATCTTAAAAATGTGACAAAGTACTCGGAAGAAAAAGGTTTTCTTATATTTTGGAAAGCGCTGCCTTTTTCAATTTGTCATTCCAGTTACTTATTTGGGAGAAAAATGAAGAAAAAATAACATTAAAGGAAAATTAATAGTAGGGTAAGTGGTTCCAAGATGACACAGTAAAGTTATTTTTGGGTATAAAGTTTTTTTTTCAAACATCTTGAAATTTTTATTTAAAAAAAAGATGTATACTAAAGAATTAAAATGAGCCAATAACGAATGGTCTATCACTTTTCTAACCCAAGATATGGTAACAAATACTTGCAGTGATCAGCTGTGTCATCTTGGAACCCCGGGGGTATAAGATGACATGAAGCCTGTTCCAAGATGACACACGACTAGAAAAATGTGGTAAAAAGTCAAAATTATTCATTTACCAAAATATAATATAATATATACAAAATTAATATATGTTATAATGGGAAAGGTCAACGTCAATTGTCAAGGCCCTTTCCTGCCTTTTCGTACTTCCTAAAATCAAATTCTTTACAAGCACCTCTATACGAGTAATTCTTTTTTCAAAAACTAAATTTACGGCCTTTTTCCTATCTTCTGCATCAAATTGACCTCGGGTTGTTTTTCGTTGATATCCTGTACCCCTTTGTATAAAAATATATGAAAATTAATACGTGTCATCTTGGATTTCAAAAAAAATATGTCATCTTGGAATCAACGTTTTCTTCATGTTTAATGTGGTATTTATTGTGACCAAAAACAGTTATGATTATGAATCCAACGTCATTCAATGCTGAACTTATAGTTGTGTAACATATTCAAAATTTATTTACCAGTTAAACAAATTAGTTTCGCAATTAAAAAAAAAACGGACTTGAAAAATTTTTACTTTTGGCATTCAAAAACATGTTTTTGGTAATATCACGAGTTTGTTTTCTGATAAATATTTCGTTCACACATTAAAATGAGTGTTATGTTGCCACATGTCTGCAGTATATAAGTTTCATCTAATTAGTGCTAATAACGGACAAGATATTCACGATTTGTCATCTTGGAACCACTAACCCTGCCTATGTATTTTATACTATGTCACGAAGTCAATTGAATTTGATCTCTCATTGTTATAGTTTTTCGAATCGTTTGGTTTCATTCTAATCAGGTACCTTAAGTGTGTAATAAAATCCGAGTATAGTGGGATTGTAAAAGCGATAAAAATTATTGAAAATTATAGGCGCTGAGCTTGAATACGTCGATGACAGTATACGAAAACTTTTATTTCTACGGTTACCTATATGGAATGTCAGAGGAGCGGATTTGTGCCCGAGCCGACGAACTCATCTCATTTTTACAAATTCCTTCCGGCAATAGAATGGTTCAATCAATGAGGTATAAAAAATGATTCACTTATGCGGTCATGCTCGAGTCTAATATTATTACAGGGCGTTGCAAAATATTTATTAATCGATGTTGCGCCTTGTGCTGGTAATTAATCTGAATTAGTACGTCTACGAATACACACTATTATACGAAAGTTTGTTTAAGGAATACGAACGGGAAATTTTACATGAGGGCATGGTATAGATTAATTCTTAAATTAACATATCTAGCATTAGATTTTAGGGTTTTTCAAAGAACGGTTTCTTTGAAGGGTAATTTTGAATAAAACTGAACGAATTCTTCACAGCGGTGGCCAACAAAGACGTGTTTCAATAGCCGTCACTCTCTTTCATAATCCTAAGATTTTAATTATGGATGAGCCAACTGTCGGACTGGATCCTATTCTAAGTCAAAGGTACAATACATGCTCTTTATTTCATGGTTGGTATATAATTTTTCATCTCAGGTACTTCTCATATTTAATACACGAACATTATTTCTTTGATTTTTCAAAAGTATTTGGGATCATTTACTAAGCCTAGCTGCAAATGGGAAAGCAGTTATCATCACAACACATTACATTCAAGAGGCACAACAAGCTCACGTGGTACATTTCGATTGGTTAAATATTTAGGCTTCGCTATTTTCTCTAGTCGTGACACTGATGAGACGTTGTTTTTGAAGTAACGTGTGTTGTTATTACGTTTAGATAGGATTGATGCGAGAAGGGGTCTTATTGGCCGAAGAATCC
The DNA here is from genome assembly GCA_031841125.1 of Acanthococcus lagerstroemiae. NCBI lineage: Eukaryota > Metazoa > Arthropoda > Insecta > Hemiptera > Eriococcidae > Acanthococcus > Acanthococcus lagerstroemiae. The sequence continues at coordinate 26,345,246 of CM063113.1, read as the reverse complement.
CCGATTTCGCTTATGCAAAAACACTCCTGTGATGGATTAGAAGAAGCATTTCTCAAATTAAGCCAGCAGCAGGAAATTAATATATCTAAATCAAGAAATGCGGTGAGTTTGTTTTTTGAAGGATAGGGGGCCGGAGAGGATAGGGACATTTTCATTGATACGTATTAGCTTAATACTTTCATTAACATTGTCTGATCGTATATAGAGATCTCACTCCGAGTATCCGACGTCACGGAAACCTTCAATACAAAAATTTGTAGACGAACAGAAGATAATTTCTGTGAAAAGATTCAAAGGAATGATGTATAAAAATACCACGTTGATGAAAAGAGAACTACTGTAAGTATATGTTACACAGCATAATTAATCATTACTGGGGGCTTCGCCCCCTGGCCGTTTCACGGTCCAACTCCCGCCATCACTCGCTCCGCTCATGCCGGCCTGCTGTATTTCGCAAGCTGGAAAAGTATAACTGTTATTAAACAAAAAAAATTTCAGCCAGTTCCCAGGCTCACCACGAGGCGGTAACTGCCATGAGCCCGCAAGAAGAGGGTAGCCCCTCTTAATGTCTGCATGATGGAGAAGATTTAAACTTGTAATGTTAATTGTTTCAGGATAAGGAATCTTTTAATTCCAGGCCAGTTAGGGTTACAAATTATTGTAATCAAGCGGTCTGGCCGGCCAATTTTTTATTTAATAACAGATTTTCTCTCAATTATACTCACTATCTATCAGTGTATGACGTCATCAGGGCCGGATTTAACATGCTCGCGCCTCTAGACAAAATAAAAATTACTGCCCCTTAAATTTTTGTTCACCCCTTATAAATTTTTGTTCATAAGAGTTGTCCCCAAACTCTAGCGCCCTAGGCACAGAATTTACCAAGGTCACACACACTCCAACATAGACACTAAGTGGTAATTTGGCTGAATAAACCCACAAGCGTGGTTCTAAACACTAATAAAGGGTCATGAGCTTAAACGTCGATAAGACATAATAGGAATTATACTGGCAGGACAAGAGAAGATGAGTGTACGTTTGATCTTTTGATTTCGTGCAGTAAGCGACTCTGTCTCAGCCAGGGGCGGCAACCTAGATTTTTCCCACGTGTAGCATAACAAAAAAATTCAAGTTCAGTAATAAATTAAAAAGTATTAATTTAATATTTTTTTGTTGAAAATCTCATGTGTAGCAAACTCTTTCCATGCGTAGCATCTGCTACATACGCTATACACAAGTTGCCGCCCCTGGTGTCAGTTGAAATAAACTGCGGACGCTTTGTAATTCCTAGGATGAGGGATCTTAGATGCTAGAGTAGGACCGTATATGGGATGGTGTCCCTTTTCATACAATATGGTCTATGTGCAGTCTCGCAGAACTTGGCCCTAGCAGGGGCGTAGCTACGTTTTTTTTTTAGGGGGTCTGGACCCCCTGGCATCGACCGACAACGTGAAAAATTAAAATTAATTCTGGTAATCCCAGTCTAGCTACGCCACTGGGCCCTAGTGCGTTTTTCTTTGTTCGAGATTGGATATATTTTCACGAGAATAAAAAGTGGTAGGACTGGCCATCTTCAAGTGTTCGCAGAGTTCTGAGGATAGGATACAGATCGGACTACCCGTGACGAGCAAGGCTTCGAAGTGCAATGTTCCAACATTGCACTCGACTTTGCCGGCAGGATTTGGTTTCCAGATGCATCACATGCTGGTAACATCTGCGGTGGGTTTTGATTTGGGGTCCAGGTTGCGAAATCGAGTTAGGTCATTCTGGTACTCGATTAGTCAAGGCAGACTGGGCATGACAGTTTCTGCAGCTATTGCGGACCGGACCTTGAAATTCAGCCCCTCTGCATCCGTTTTCGAGAACATCGTGTAACTGATGTGAAACTTTGGGGCCTATCTTAACATTTATCATATCCAAGTGTAATGTGGGATTGAGATCCCAGTTTCGATCGAAATTGAACCGCATCCATTTTTGTTACAGATTTCTTGTTTTTGTTGTGTTCCTTCCTATGGTGCAAGTCGTACTATTTAATACTGCTGTTGGTAAGAAGCCAAAAGATATAAAAATAGCTGTTGTCAATAAAGAGAGTTCTTGTGTACACCCAAATTACAGTGGTTGCTTTTTGGACGAAAATTCTACCGTCACCCTCAGCTGTTCATACTTGGACTACCTCATAAATAAAACGTATAATTTGGTGAGTATAATGTGGTATTACATATTAAAGTTACCTACTTCATAATGAGCTTAAGGAAAGTGAACTTATCAGGCCCGTGCGCAGAAATTATACAAGGGGGGGAGGGTTGACCATATATTTCATGTTAGGTTAGGTTATAAAGGGCAGTGATCGTCATAAATTATTATATTCTCTACATATCAACAAAGGTCATGGGGGCGTTGACCCCCTCCCCCTGCGCACGGGCTTGGAACTTATACATTAACGATCTTTTAACAAGTTACTAATTTAACATTTTCGGTTAAAATTATGGTTTTTGATGTTTTGCCAATATTATACAAATGACTGATGTTACTTTAATTTACAGAAGTATTATAATGACTCAAAAGAGGCTATGAAGGAAGTGAAGAAGAATAAAGTCTGGGCCTTATTACATTTTGAAGAGGATTTTACTCTGGCTTATGCTCGCAGAATCAACGACGGGTTGTACCCGAGTCCTACCGATATTGTTCATTCCTTCATAAATACATGGATCGATTTTTCAGGTAAGATATCATCAAAGTTTTTGTTCGTAGGCAGTGGAGGTGTTAAAGAAGGCAGGGAATGAAAAAACTTCCTAAAGTCCTCCAGTGAATCTCATTTTCTCTGGAAATTAGTGTATGATTCAAATATTTCGGCATAAAATTCTAGAATTCAGAGGCTTCTTCCCTCTCCATCAAAGATATCAGCCTATCTTTATTTTTGTTCGAAAGTTTTAGTTAAGTATAGGTATTCAAAATTAAAGAAATTGAAAGAAACTATAGCAGCGATAGGGTCGCTGAGGGGCCAAATGGTAACGTGCCCGCTTCAAAATCCTTGCATCTCGGCTTTGAGTCCCAGCAACGCCAAAAAACTAGTGATATTCGAATACCCCCCCCCCCACTAACATCCTAGCGAAAACAGCGACTACAGAATCAATCGAGGTGGAAACATACGCGCCCTGTAACCCCTGGCAGTTCACACGAACAAGGCATTACAATTGCAGGGCAGTTACCACCGGATCTAAAAGATTGGTACTGTGCGTGTGCAGGTCGTGGACAGCTTACTCAACGTCGTAAAACACGTGGCTAGTAAGCAAACTGCGGCTGCACATGCTTCGGCACAGAGAAGGAAAACTCTAATGCAACAAAACATGAGGAAAGCAACGGCAAACTACCCTGACTAACCTGCCAAGGAGAGTCGCGCGTCAGAAACCGCGACTGTCAACGTCCGATATCGGATGTGGCGCTTGAAGAAGAAGATAGCAGTGATGACTCAGATTATATGCTATTCGATTCCAACAGAAACCCACAAAATAAAGGATAAAAATAATGACTGTCTAACCAAAAAAAGTGGCCACATGTTTCAAAACTGTAACGTATACACCTGTTGAGGGATGTGATTACTACTACTCGATATTAAATAACAATAAGTAATTGAAAACAGAGAAGAACTGTGAGAATGTTTGCAGGAGATTGAAAAAACGAGTAAGCAATCAACAACAATTAATGAAGCATTGGGATTAAGACTACAAATGCAGCAACGCAGTTTCAAGTTTTGGCTTGAATTTCTCAATAAAAGAATGCCTCATGTAGAAATTTTATACAGCAGCTTCTAATCCAGAAATATCACTCCTGACTCAGCTAAAGCTAAGATAATCGCTTTTATCACTGAATTTGGAAAGGTCAAAGAAGCAATTGATAATATTAACATTGACAAGGATGATGATGATATTGATGAAGCAACAAATAGAAAACAAGAGAGACTGGTAAAGCGGGAAAAATTGGAGAGTCAGAAATTACTGATCGAGATGTACCAAGAAGAGCCGCTGCCAAAAATGTTTGTGATCTCATTACCAATGAAATGACAAGAGAGATTCAAATTTTCTGATCATTTGGTGGCAGCAGGTTTATTTGATTTTGAAAATTTTTCTAAATTTAACAAGAAATTCCCAGATGATGTTTTGGAGCATACAATTAAAAGCTATACTTTTCTTGATGGTAAAAAACTGAAAACAGTATTGGGTGTCATATACGAAAGAGATGACTTCAACGCTGTATCAAAATGCACAGATCTACTTGTTTTTTTTTCGGGAAAATAATTTAATCGAATGCTTTGGTAAGGTTATTAAGCTCTTTGAAATGCTGATAACAATTCCAATGACATCAGCTGAAGCAGAAATATGTTTTTTCACTTTGAAGAGAATAAAAACATTTCTGAAGAGCACGATGGATGAAGATAGATTATATATCTACACTTGCCATGTTATCCATTGGAAAGGGAATGATTTGCGAGCTTCCAGACTTCAATTAGAGAGTAATTGACAAATCTGCAGCAAAAAAAGAAAGACTTGACACATAAGAATTGGGGAAAGCTTAAAATTAATTTTACAATATTATTGTTTCTTATTGAACAGATTGTACCCACATTTCTTGACATTATAAATTTTGATCAGTGTATTATAACTTATAACAGTTATGTATTCTAATTTTTGAAAGTTAAGATCTTGTAACCTCTATAACACAAATAAGAACTCTTATCATTACCCATTGAACCACCTATCAAAATTCTCACGAGCCGCCACTGGTAGATTGTATTAAAATACCAATTTATCATCTGAATATATAATTTAATGTTCCCTAGATCAGTACATTGGAAGTTTCATCAAGTACGATGTAACACGTTCGTTGAGACCATTTTTAGAAAAAGCATACAATAAGTGTGAATTAAATCCAAACCTAGGAGGGACGGGCTTGAAGGTAGGCTTATAGTTATATTCTGTATTATATTATTTATTTTAGTCAACAATCGATGGGGCCATTTTTACTATTCGTGACTATTGACTATTTATTTCTTATAATATAGGAGTATTGTTCCTGATGACGTATTTTATTTTCCTTACAGTTCGAGACGCCAATATATGGTTCTGAAGATGAAGTATTCATTACCTATGCATCAGCAGCTTTGGTCTGCTTGTAAGTTACACGACTGATGAGCAAAAACATTTTTTTTGAAATATTTGAAACTTTCTGAATCAAACTTTTAATTTTGCTGATTACAGGTGCTCTTTTTTCTTTCCGTCACTAGCCACGGCTCTTTACACTTACTCGGAGAAGACGACTGGAATGATCGAAAGGATGTTGGCTGCAGGTATAACATAACAGTATACCTATTAAGTTCAATAGACAATAAGTATCACAAAGAATCTGACACTGAGAATATTTTCACCACTATAACTGATATAACAGCCGTTATATAGAGCATAGGCTTCATTCAAAATGACCGGGTAGTTGGCTTAGAATATAAACATCAGCTGTAGGGACGAAACTATAGAAGTGTGTGGGGTCCCCCCCCCCAAAAAAAGTATTATTATTATTATTATTATTATTATTATTATTATTATTATAAATAAATAAATAAATATGGCAGTCAGCAAACTTTGAAACTGTTTATTAAAATTTTTCATTCTTTATGAATGTGTTTTTTCTGAATGTGTTTTTTTTTGTTTTTTTTTTTAAATCAAAAATATATGTTGATTTAAAAATCAGCAAATTTATAGTTTTTAAAAAATGTTGTCGGTGAATTTTTAGTTTAAAAAAAAAATTTGTTGGGAAATTTCTCTTCTCCACCTCCCCAAACTGAAAGTCAAATTTCTTTTCTGAAAATGGAGTACCCTGAACTCCTGTCAGAGACTAGAGTCAGTCAGAAGCAGAAGATTTCAAGCTGGGTATCGAACGTTATTTGAAAGGTTGAATGAAAGCTGAAATGTGGAAGACATTTCGAAAATCTGAAAGTTGGTAGCAAACTTTGAATTTTGAATTTCAATGACTATTCTGTTTTGACTAGATTCTCTGTTTGATCTGGGGCCTGAAATTTGAGAAAGTTGAACATTTCATTAAAATCTAAAATTTGAAACCAAAAGACTCATTTTCCAGTGTCACAAGCTGAATCCGATAGGAAATGTTCTACTGTTTAATTTACGGCCTTTGGTCCTGGTGAATATAGGAGGGAAATTTAGTCTGGAACAAAAATCAAAACTCCAGGCGTTTTTTCCACAAGAATGAAAATGACCTTGTGGCATAGATTCCCCTGTTACGATTGACCTTTTTTTTTTCTTCCTTGTACCCAATTTAGAAGATGAATCAGAGGAAATTAAAAAAAATCATCCAGAGTCATGCGCAAATGTAAGTGCGCTCGGGGGATAAAGTTCCAATTTGCATTTTCAGGGACAAAACTTGGGGGGGGGGTGGAACATCCCCAATAATTTGGCAGTTGGCAAATTTTACTCAGGAGGAAAATAATGCAGTTGAACAAATGACGCATGATGACAGTAATTAAAAAATTAGTTAGCCTTGCCTCTTGACCACATAGTAGCCTAGTGCCCTCGCATCCATTCGCTTTTTTCGTTTTCGACGTTTGCTCGGTATTGCGAGCCTTCCATTTATCAGCTCATTTCTTTAGGCTTTTGTCCGTCTGGCTGGCTAGCTGTGAATCTACCTGCCTCCTTTTTTTGCCAATCTTCTTACCAGCTTGCCTGTTTATCAGCTGCATAAACTGGCTGGCTTACAGACAATATCTAGATCAAATTAACGGTCCGTCCATCCAGGCACGGTCTGGCGATTAAATTCTTAGGATGCAAAACATAAAGGGCCTGATTAACAAATTAAAACATTTTTACAGTGATGTTGTGGATTACGACAAAAAGGGCTCACAAGGTCACAATAGGTCGAAAGCCCCGGTATGCATTTGCATCTCCGCAGCAGCCTCAGCCAGACCGTGCGTATACGTCTACCTGTCTAGCTCTTTTTCTGATTTACCCTCAACCCGAGCCTTGGAATCTGCCCTTTCGAGTATTTCCTCAGAGACATCGGGGAGACTGTTAGGGCTGTCTAAGCACTTCTCATCATGCCGAAAAACCGGCCTTGGTCAAAATGTAGCGAGTCGCTACGTGGGCTCGAACCTGGGACCTCTGGATTCCGAGACCAGCGCGCTATCCACTCGGTCAACCAGACCCCCTATCTGTCTAGCTGGATTCTATAGAACGAATAAAAGCTGCTGCTGAGACAGCCAGCAAGCTGAACAGAACGATATGCCACGATTGGGGAAAATCTAGTTAGCGAAACGAACTACAATAGTTGTCGCTGGAAAGTTCAGAACCGACTTTTCTTTTCTTGAGAGTGTTTATATTTCATGAGTAACCTAACGTGGCCGACGATGTAAATCACAACCATCTTCCAGCATTTGTTGTCGATGAATTGGTTTCACTCTCAGATGATCTATAATCTGTGAAGTTCTGAATAAGTTTTTGGCTTTCCTGATCCATGCACTGCTTATTCTCAAGTATCAGCCATTGAAGATGCCGTTATTCGGGCTTTTCACTTCTTCCTCTTGCCATAAGGCAATGGAGCGGCTTCCATCAGCTCAGCATATGTGAGGGCGCATACAAAAAGAGACCAGTTGACCAATTTTTCGAATTGTACTTTTTCGGCTAAATTTATGTAAAAACCCCTTAAAAATCGAATACAACTAACCCTAGACCTTTATCTTGAAAATTCAGCGAGATATTGCAGTTTTAAGAGAGGCCAGACAAAATTTATCATTTCAAGAAGTACAAAAAGGAATTGCATGTTTTAATGTAGAATCAAATTGTTCGGAACACGATTTTCCATGAATACTGGACATATTTTCTTCTTGCCCTTTCAAATGTGAGAGCAGGCAAGTACATTTACCTGTGGTCAGGATGAGTTGCCTACGTACCTGCTGAAGGGGAGTCACGCATTTCTTGCTGGGAACCTTCAATCTTACAATGTAGGCAACTTATCCTGCTGCATGAATGCCTGTCTGCTCTTACCGTTTAAGGGACTTGGATCAGAAGATTTTCGATAAAAGTCTTCGGAGATCATCGAACATTTTTCATGACGATTTTTCATAAAATTCTTCAAAACGATCGGAGTGCTCCCCCGAATATTTCCTATGAAATTCTTCAAAATATAACAGAAAATTTTCTCAAAGTAATTTGTTTAGATTCGTTGGAAAACATTGGTAATTTTTTCTAAAGGTTTCTGATATAAGATTCTTCGAAAATTATCGGAATTTTTTTCCACAAAAATTTCCGATGAAATTCCTTAAAAACCATCGGAGATGTTACCTACAGGTTTTCGATGAAATTCTCCGGAGATTATTAAACTTTTAAATTCTTTGGAAAACATTGGAAATTTTTTTGGAAGCTTGTCAATAAGATTCTTCGGAAACTATCGGAATTGTTTTCCGAAAATTTCCGATGAAATTCCTTAAAAATCATAATGAGACTTTTCCCGAGAATCTTCGATGAAATTCTTTGGAGAACAATTTTTCTGAAGTTTGTTGATAGGATTCTTCAGAAACCACCAGAGTTTTCTCCCAAATATTTCCTATGAAATACTTCAAAAATTATCGGGATATTTACCGGAAGGTTTTTAAAGAAATTCTGTGGATAAGATTTGGAATTTTTTTCGAAAATTACCGATGAAATTCCTTAAAAATCGTCGGAAAATTTTCCCAAAAGTTTTTGATGAAATTCTTTGGAAAACGTTGGAAATATTTTCTAAAGATTTCCGAAAAGACTCTTCGGGATGTATTGGAATTTCCCAAACTTTTTCTACGGAATTCTTCGGAGATCATCAAACATTTAAATTCTTTGGAAAACATTACATTGGAAATTTTTTCCGAAAAGAACGGACAAGAGATTGGGGAGCATGTGATAGTGTGTAGGCCCTTCACGGTTGAAATTTTGGTAAGTAACAGAACGGTAATTTATTCCCCCCCCCCCCCCCAAAAAAAAAATACTCTCAATTTTAAAAGCTTTTCCTGTAAAATTTTACTTTTGGTCAACTGGTCCCTTTTCGTATGCGCACTCGCATATAGTAGTAACAGTTTTGGTTTATTATCATCCATCCTCGCTAAATGGTTGATCCGCATTACAGCTGAATTTGAGCTATCCATGGCTTGATTTTGGGTAGTCTTACCCTTATGTCTCAGTTTTAAACATAATTATTCAATAGGCGTTCCCGATGCACAAAATCCCACTAGTTACCCGGGTAACTAAAGGAGAACAAGGGTAATCTGAGGGTAACCGAGGGTAACAAATGGAACTTTTCCGCCACGGGTAACTAATTGCGTAGTATCCCACCAGTTACCCGGGTAACTAAAGGGAAACACGGGTAATGTGAGGGTAATTCGCCCAACCCTGTCGAGAGGGGAGGAATTTTATGGGGGCCCGATATTTTTAAAAGGCCTGAATTTCAATCATACTGTATATATCAAATCAGCAATCACTTCTCACACCATGAAGGAAAGCTCTTATCCCGTAGCTTATGATTTTTCCCTATCTAACAAATGAAAAAATTGAACTGGAAGGAGAGGGGGCCCGTGAAAATTCCTCTTTTTCTTTCTACGGGACTGGAAATTCGAGGGTAAAAATGGGTAACTTTTCCGCGGGTAACTAGAGGGTAACTGATTGCGCATCGGGTTACTCCTCGAGCTTATTTTACTGCTTGACTTACTTCCTACCCAGAGTGCAAGTGTCAGAGTCATACAGAGGAGTCAGTTACGCGTGCGCCTCAAAAACTGCCACATGTGTTCTCAGGGTCAAATCATGGTTTTTTATCTTCGCTAAAGCCCAGATAGGTCGATCGGCATACAGATCGGCAGATAATGAACACAGGGCAAACTTATGCTACTCCTTTGCAACATTTATGACGTGCCGATTACTGAGCATTGAGAAGAGCGCAGTCAGGAATCTTACTCCCTAGTTAGGGGTGTCAGCGGCAAAGTGTTCTGGCATTTCATGCTTTCTTGTTTTGAAAAAACAAAAATTTAACGGAAACAAGTTTGTTTTTATTTAAAGATTCATTTTTCACTCCCTGTCCCGAAAGAAAATGTTTTTAGAATATTATCAAAATATTTACTTTCGCCCTCAATAGTTTAGCAGTTACTTTCATGCAACTTTGTTCTTATAATAATTATAGACTTGGACTTGAAACGGTTTAACGCAAAGTACCAAGCAAATGAAAGATTTTTTTTAAATTTTTTTCAGGAGCTTCGATGGTCGAAATATTAGCTTCCATTTTGTCCCTTCAAATGATAATTTTCATGCTACAAACTGTATTCACAATGGTGATTATGTACTGCGTTTTTGAGAACCCTCTTCGCGGAAATGTAATCACGTTTATTTTCCTTCAAGTGTTTATTGGAACCTGTGGAATGTTAAGTGGTAAATAAATTTATTAATCAATTAGAAAATAAGTGGTAACTGCATGCTTTGTCTCTTTTGGAATTGGGGAAGTGGACGAAAGGCGAGACGAAGGTCTACATGTTCCTACGATAATTTGAGTTGCTACATGTGGTACTTGACTAAAACTTCTTATTACCTGATTGTAGGTCTCACGATGGCAGTAATGAGTAATGATTTAATGCTGATGGCAAACCTTGTCAGCAGTTTCAATATTATACTTTGTATCTGCACAGGTAAGTTTTATAGTCTTGTTCATGATATTTGTTGATATACCTCCAAATCGCGATATGATTATCTCGACTATTCAAATGTCTAACCCAGAGGCGTTTTCACCGTTAGACAACCTAGGCAGCTGCGTAGGGCGGCAAAATTTTAAATTCTCAGACCAAAAAAAGGCAGACAAAAAAATAATGAAAAAATGAAGGAAAAAGACAATGAGAAAAGTGGAAAAATGGAGAAGGAATAAAATAGAAGAAGTAAAATTTCTGTCACATACGGGGTGACCGGAAAGTCCGTTCCTATTAAAAAATGCCTCGCAAAAATTTCCTAGCCAACTTATCGAGAAAATTTCTACTGCAGCGGCCTTCTTGGTCCATTACTATTGAAGCAATAGCCATCCTCCGAATTATCAAACCGTACTAAATTTTTAGTAAAGTGACGACAGAGAACTGATCCCACGAAAACGCACTATGTAAATTTGTGATTGTAATTTTTGTTTCATGATTTATTTCAATCATTTTTCCATTTTCTTTTTCTCTGTAGGTTGTTACACAAAATTTTGTCATGATCTATGCCTATTCTTTATTCAGCATTATATTATCAATTAATGTACCTAAGTAAATTCAAACTAAGGATTATTTTATTGACAACGAAGTGAATTTATTGGTCTAAAGGGTATTAGCACTTTAGCAGCCTAGTTCATAGTCACGTGGCCATTATAAATTGGGCGCACTTATGTTCCTTGTGCTTCTACAATGTATTTCTAATCAAACGGGGCGGCAGATTTTATATTGCCTAGAGCAGCTTCTTTCCTTAATACGCCTCTGGTCTAACCTATCACAGGAGTGGATAATCACTTCACTAAGTTATTGATTATTGTTGATATTCTTCGTAAAGAGTTGAATGGAAGAAATGGCAATCAACAAAAACACAGGTCTACAAAAAAGAAAAAAATTTCTGGTGCCGAGGACTTCATAACTGATTTTAGGTATTTTTGGGGAGTTGAATACAAATATAACATCAGTTTTTTTCTATCAGCTCTAGTTTTTTAGATACAATAAAAAACTCTGTCGTTCGGTTAGTGGGAAAAGGTGCTGTTTACAAAAGACAAATTTTACAGGAGAGAAGTTTAAAGGTTTTGAAACAGCCACGATGAATCTTTAAAACTGGGTTTTAACTAATAACAAAATGCCCCTACATTCAACTAAGAATACATCTCAGAGATAAAAACATTCCACTTTTCTTTTCTTGAACCTTTTCATATTGATGAATTTTGTTAGTAGTACATTTTTAACCCCTTTTGTTTCTTGCGTTTTCTGTTGAACTGCGGTAATAGTTTATCATTTACTGTAAGGTATCTTGTAGATAATAAAATTATTACCTATTTAACGATACCAAAAAGTCAATTCGTAAAAAAAATTACAGATAGCACTTTTTCACACTCCGATTTTTCAGGAAATTAAACTACATGCCAATGTTTAACTTTTTTCAAACGAAAACTGTGTAGCGGTGTTATTAGCCCCTTCTATCCCTAACCTTCAGAACAAAACAGAACAGAAAAACGAAAAAAATCAAAACCGAAAAGAAAAAAAAAAAAACTTGCATCTGTTTCTCATATGAAAGTGAGAACCATGTGGAGGTGGTTTGGCAATGCAAGGGGGCAATAGGCAACTCAATTGGAGAACAAATTAATCAAAAATTTCTCATATTTTTTAGAAACCAAAAGTGCCGAAGATATAATCAGCAATAGACGCAGATTAGGGGAAACTTTTTTCACAAAAATTAATTAAATGAATTCGCATCCAATATTTGTGACTGCCTGCTATCAGTTCAAGCAATAGATGATCTTGCTACTTCAGATGCTGGTGTGAAAATGTCTCACAAATTAAGAATAATAATTCCAGTAACTACAGGGGTATTACATAAACTTGTGTGCTCGTTATTTATTGTGCCACCCCACTCGATGACGGTGGAATAGGTGATATCCTATCAAATAAAGTCCAATCATCGACTGTCTACGTTGGATGTAACCAAAATGTTCAAACTGGGGGGCCAAAAAATGCCACTGTGCGGCTTTTGGGCCACACAGGACTTACTTACAAATCGGAGTGCCTTTTCATGCCAATCTAACAATATAATATGTATTTATTAGTGATCGTGATTTCGACAGTTTGGCCACATCGGGATCTCATTTTGGATTCTGCGGTTCCAAAAGTTTCGATATCAAAACCTTTACGAGTTGATACGAAGTCATCATTCACCCTACAACTTTCTCTTTTAACACTGAGCTTGATTTTTCGTGAGTCACGTAAATTTGGCTCATTTCGAGGGTAAAGTTCAAATTAATTATGGAACACAAATCCGGGTTGAATAAGAACTCGTTCTTTCAAATGAATGACAAGAAAGTCCACATTTTGATAAGTTCATTCAGTTTTCTAAGGAATGTTAATTTTCTCCACCACAAATCCAATTTTAAATGTTGGGACTCTCTCGAAATTGAGGCGAATGGTTCCAACAGTAATGAGCTGTGAGAAACGAGATTTCCAGAATCTTTTTCTGAAGCATTTCCAACTTTCCTCAAGTGAAGCCTTTTGCCCATTGAAAATTCTACCCTCTCCTCGTTACAGATATCGATGGACTCAACTCTCAGTCCAGCCGGAAGATTCAATTGCCAATTAGCATTTGTTACGATTTCGTGGGCAAAAATGTGCTGAATCGCCAAGTCCATTATAATTATTTGTGATTGGACTTTATCATCTATTAAATAATTAGTATTTACATGTTATAATAAATACAAGTACACATAATGTGTATTCGCATAACTAACCGATTTTTTATTGTATCTAAAAAACTAGAGCTGATAGAGAAAATCTAATGTTATATTTGGATTTAGCGCCCCAAAAATATATATAATCAGTTATAAAATCATTGGCACCAAAACCACTGTTTACCAGCGTAATCAATGAGGCTGATGATTATTTATTGTTGTTGTTGGTTTCTTTAAGGTGATAATTGTGTTGATAATACTACACAGGCGGCAACTTTCATATTTCTCATATAGTGCTCGATTCGGGTTGACTCTCTCCGCCCTTCTCAGAATCTTTTGAGATACCGCTACCCTCCTCGTCCACTTTCAATTTTCCAATGTGGGGCTCAAAAACTCATCAGGTGCTACAGCCTATGAGTGCCGCTAAAGTTTGCCGCCCATGATATCCCAGGTTTCAGAATCACCTTTATTGGGAACCTAATTAGTACATATTGGATACCACGATTTGGAACCCGGATTAGGGCTCACGCAATTATTACCACGGCCCATAAAGAGCAAGGGTTTCCTGCAACCGATCCCATTTTTGCCTATATTTTGAATTTTTAAAAAAATTTTGTGTTTTGAGGAATTAATTGATATCGTCTTTCCACCTTGGTTTTTGACGCTCTCTTTTTCTCTTGTAATTTAAAGGTTGTAAGAAAGTGATGTTAAGTGAGGTAACATGCCCTAATAAGGTCAACTTTTGTCGTTTGTTCTGTTACATACGCGCATACTCTGTTTACTCGAGCGAGTAAATAGTTCAAGATTTCACCACCGCTAGAAGTAGAGTCGAGCGCTGCGACACAAAACCGGGGCTCGCGTTTGGGCTATTGAGAGAACGTTTTCGTGTTGCGCGAAACAGCTTTGTACTGCGCGGGTGATTTCGTGGTGCAAGGGTGGTTCGTTTGCTACTCGCGGACAAATTCTGTTGCTCCTGCATATTTAACTACCCGGAGAAATTAGGGTACTCAACGCTAACTCGGCAAGCTAGTATTGCGACAAGCTAACCTGCTTTCTTTCGCTTTCGTGCTGTTTTTGCTATTTCCGCCTCCTCCTTCGGCTGACTGCCTGGAAACTGGGGCACCCCGAACTCCTCCTCCTTTCGGCTGGCTGCCTGGAAACCAGAGCACCCGGACTCCTCCTCCTTTCGGCTGACTGCCTGGAAACCAGAGCACCCTAACACCTCCTCTCTCAGCCAGTTGCCTGGAACCCAGCGGACTCCGACTCCTCCATCCTATCCTCTTGTCGCAATCCGCAGTAGGGAGTTACCGCGCCTCGATGCTGCTTCGCGCTGTGTAATTGTTAGTGCGATTATCAGAGAGCATTCGCGCCCCTCCCCCTTGTGTGTACAGTTCCGTTATTTTTTTGCTGTCGTGTGCAACATTTGTGTCTGTACTTGTAATTTATTGTTGTGATCATTCCCCTCACCGCAACCTTAGTTCGTTCTTCCTCTGTGTAACAACTTTACATTGCATTGTGGTAGTTTCTGTAAAAAAGGGTAACTTTGTCGATCCGACGAATTTTGAGTTACAGATAGTACGTAATAGAGAAATGAATACCGTTCCAAGGAGCTATTGGCGAGATCTATAGCGTTTTTCTTTGTGGAGATATAAGCGGTCAAAGATGAGTGTAACAAGAACGCGAGAAAACACATTTTTGAGAAAAACGCCTCTAAAGTTAGACACACCTTTTTCTCCCACTCCTTCAAGCGGCCGTAACTCGCCGCGGAGTCACGTTACCAGTCTCGACGAGGGCTTGTTGGAAAGGTAATTTTTCGCTCTTCTATATGGTAACGATTCAGAACATCGGATTTATTCGTGAGCTCCAAAAAACCGCGAAGAAGCGACGCAGACATTCGCATCCTTTTTTCATTCTCTTTCATAATTCTTTTTCTCTCTCTCCCTCTTCTCTCTCACTCCCGTAAATTTTGTCTCTTCGTTATTGCGATGTTTTTTCTATAGAAATCTACCAAAATCTCAAAATTGATTGTTTTGACCAAAAAATTTTGTTTTTCTTTATTCCCGTTTTCTGAGACTTGATCGATCAACAAAGTTACCCCTTTTTATAGAAACTGCCACATATTTATCTCTATTGACCCCCGTGTTGTTATTAGCTACTGTGTTGTTTTTTTGTTTTTTTTTGTTTTTTTGTCAAAGATGTCCGCGTTTTGGAGCTTACGCAACCGCAATGAGCCCTGTGAGGTCACCCATCCTCGCAACTCCCCCAGAAAGCGCGTCTCGCTGGCCCCCGCGGTCCCGAAACGCAATAGTTCTTAACGGCGTTTCAATTGACAGTTTCCTTTATTTTATTTTTTATTTTTTTTATTTTTTGTAGATGAATGTACACAGGGGAGCACAATCTGCCACCTTCAAACCCTTCACACAGTGCATCACAGATCCCAAATTTTCATTTCAAAATGGCAGGGTCTCAGATCTTATTGATAACACGTGTACCATAGTAAGGCCCAACTCTTACCATGAGTTATCGGGCTTCATTAGGAATTTCACATCTTCATTGAAAACACAGATTTCTTAGCACTGAATGAATTTCCGGACAATTTTCTTTGCCATTCGGTAGCTAATTATACGCACAACACCATGGCATTGTTCATACTTAATTACCTCAAACGAGCTTCATTTTTCTCACGAAAAAATACGTTTAAGTTTTGCGACACAAAAATTTTAAGCGTTTTTATTTTGCGGCTTCTAACTGGTTGCGTGATAAGAACCACTTCACGGTGTTGCCAGATAACAACTCAACATTCTTCCTCAGCAGTCAGATTCGCACTAGCCTTCGTACTCTTCGAGGTCGGCGGGCTTTATTATGGAGCTGGGCCTTATTAGGGCACTTTACGTTAGACAGTCCATAACAGTATCTACTGGTCTCTGTTTCCAACATGAACGTTATATGATAACGTTATGAGCAGTGTTTTACTGGCAGTTACATAAATGTGACTATAAAATCTTAAACCAATCACGAGAATTCATTTTAACACAAGTGCCATAAAATGATGCGGCGGCGTAACTACGAACTAGTTTTTTGGTCACTTTTCGGTCACATTTTAGTCACATATCACTTGTTGGCACTGTTCTTTGTTACTCAAGTAATATATGAAACAATTTTAATGAAAGATCAATGTTCTGTAAACAGGATTTTAAAATACGTATCCATATCAAATGGATTACACGAAGGCCATTGACAAACCAGCAGAACTGCGCACTAAATTTTCGATTATGTTTTAGGGCTCCTATGGCCTGTTGAGGGTGCTCACGAATTGATAAAGATTTTCAACTGGTTCCTTCCGATTGCCGAAGCAGTGAATGCTGCTCGAGGAATAAGCTTGAAGAGCTACGATTTCGATCACGCAGTTCTTATAAAAGGATTCGCTGCTATTGTAGGATGGAATTTTATCTTTATATTTATTGTCTATCTTTATTTGAAGATTAAAAAAGACGCGTTTTCATCCTCTGTGGCGGCTGTGCATTAAATCGAAGGAAAGTAAACTAGCGGGTCTCTTAAACTGACTTTGGACAGGCATCAGCTTTGGTGAAGGATAGTGTATATCTATCTTTTGTATTACGTTGCCTATGAAAAAGCCAGATCTGTTGAACGCGATGGAAACACAAACGAAAATTTGGTAACGCTCTTTCTCAGTTACATACGAAGATGGGCAGCCAATTTCACTAGGTCAGGCTAACAATATTTGGTTCAATATTCTTTCTGGCACTTTCTTAATTGGTCACGATGATAAAGAAATAGAAAAGAAACTGTAATGTCTGTTTTGGTGTATCAGTAAAATCGCACTTTTCGAGGACGCGCGCGGGCAAGGGAGGTGCGAACAAAATTATCTTGGGGGGGGGGGGGGTGGAATGGCCAAACTACATATAAGATTCTTAAAAATTTGACAGAGAAGTAAGAAAAAGTCCTCACTTTCCCGATCTCTCTGACGGACTACGATTTTGCCGAAAATATCGATACGCAAAAAACATGATTGGAGAGGGGGTCACTCCACTCTATAGCGGCCTTGACCACGGAATTTTTAGCGGGCGTAGAGCAACAACTGAATTAATTAATTTATGGAAATCATTGTTTTGTTTAAAATATTACATAGAACCGATTTACATTCATTTTGTAGTTACCTGTATCTTTTATTCATGACAATAAGATCATAGATCTCAGGTATTATTTTTACTTTGTATAAGTAGTTACGTTCTATGAGGAAGCACGTAGGCATCAATGTAATCGTGTATCTACCTATATTAATATAATTAATAAGGTATTTCGTCGGAATTTAGTAAATGACGCGGTATCACTTATGTAAGAAAACACTTTTGGTAGAATTTTGTGATTAACGCATGGTGCCGCATGTGCTAGTAATTAAAGATTATGTTATTTAATAAACGTTGTGATGATGTGATATAAATTGATAGCTATGGAGTCTTTGTGAATACATTATTTTGGGCTACTGCGACAGGTACTTAATTTAATGTACAGGTTATTGCTCAATTGATAGTAGTCTAATTCAGTTCAGTTCAATTCAATATGACTTTATTATACATATAAATATATAATATGTGTACTTAACCTTAGAGGTTACGTTGCCCTTTGCTGAGCAAAGGCCTCTATCAAGCACATCCATTCCCCTCCATGCCATGCAATTCTTCGGTAGTACCGGTGTTTTAACATTTTGTCAATCTCATCCCTCCATCTGGTTCTTTGCTTCCCTTTTTTTCTGACCCCCTTCAGGAACCAGTCCGAGGTTAATTTTGCCCATCTGTTGTTATCCATCCTAGCCAGGTGTCCCACCCAATCCCTCTTCAGCCTCCTTATCACGTGTAGAAAGTTTAGGTTGTACTTGAGCCTATTTTTTATTTCGGAAATCTTTTTCTTATCCCTCCTCTTAATACCCAAAATTGCTCTTTCCATGTTATTTTGATGGGTCTCTATTTTTTTCCTTCTTGTTTGGAAAGCGACCAGGTTTGACACCCATACGACAGGGTGGGGAAGACACAGCTGTTCAGAATTTTCCCTTTGTGTCTTCTCGAGAAATCACATTTAAAAATTGTTTTCAATGTCAGAATTTTTTCCAAGAGTTGGCTATTCTCGTATCGAGTTCCCAGTTTTTAGTTTTATTAAATGAGATCATTTGCCCTAAATATTTAATTTTTTGTACCAACTCTATATCTTTTTTCCATTATAAGCCAGAGTTTCCCCATTTTTGATTGATAGAATTTTGGTTTTGTCCGTGTTAATTTTTAGCCCTGCTTTCTCCCCGCCTCTCTTTAGTTCGATTAACATGTCTTTCAACTGTTCTTTTGACCCCGCGACCAATGCGATGTCATCCGCAAATCTTAGATTATTCAGTCTATTTCCATACATCAAAAGTCCTTTGTTTTCCCAGTTCATCTCCCTAACTGAATAGAATTGGTGACAGGGGTTCGCCAGTAGTCTAATATGGACCATATTTTGTTTTGTTTTTTTATTATAAGTTGGCTTCTAGGAGCCTGAACATGTTGCTAATGGCCTTGAACGGTAGCCGAAGGATTTTAGTATCAACCCTAAAAAGGAAGTTTCGAAGAAATAACAAGTGAATTGTTTTGTTATTGTCATGATTTTAGGAAATCAAAAACTTATATCCTAACAGGACTTTTCTTTTTATTTCTTTCTGAAAGAAAAAAAGAATCAACATTACAAAATAAATGTTTAATATTAAGTTGAACAGTTTCGGTTTTGATAAATGAAAAAAAGTTAAAGATTCAAACACATTGAGCACGTAACAAATCGCTCAAGAGTCATCAAAGGAACGAAATGTAGTTTAGAGGCTCTTAGCAGGGACGAAACTATAGGGTGTGTGTGTGTGTGTGTGTGTGTGTGTGTGTGTGTGTGTGTGTGTGTGTGTGTGTGTGTGTGTGTGTGGTGTGGAGGGGCGGGGGCAATAATTTGGCAGTCGGCATATTTTGAAAGTGTTCATTTGATTTGATTTGTTTTTTTTTTAATTTAAAAATATTTTGATTAAAAAAACGGGTAATTTTTAATTTAAAAAAATTTTTTCGGCAAATTTTTCTTCTCTACCTCCCTGAAAGTCAAATTCCGTTTCTGAAAATGGAGTACCCTGGACTCCTGTGAGAGGCTAGTCAGTCAAAAGCCGAAGTTTTCAAGCTGAGTATTGAACGTTATATCTGAAAAGTTGAGCTGAAATGTGTACAACATTTCGAAAATCTAAAAGTCGGTAGCAAACGTTGAATTTCGAAATTCAATGACTATTCTGTTTTTACTAGATTCTCTGTTTGACCTAGAGTCTGAAATTTGAGAAAGTAGAACATTTTATCAAAATCTAAAAGTTGAAAGTAAAAGTATTTTCCAGTGTCACAAGCTGAATCCGATAGCAACTGTTCTGTTGTATAATTTACTGTCTTTGATCCTGGTGAATACGGGAGGGAAATTTAGAAATTCAGTCTGGAACAAAAGCCAAACTCCAGGTGTTTTTCCCAGAAGTACGAAAATGAGCTTGTGGCACGAATTCCTCTAGTGCGATTGACCTGAAACCTTGTAGGTTCTTCTTTTCTTTTTCTTATTAGTTTTTTTCACTTTATTGGAATTAATTTAGGAGAAGAATGAGAGGAAATTCCGAAAAAAATATGTATCACCAAGAGTAAGTAACGACCACCTTAATGTGTACAGGAAGTTGTGTGTTCCTCTCAAGTATTCCTAACATCCAGCTTACTCTCCCAGACTAGGGTATGCTCATGTGCGCAAATGTGAGTGCTTGGGGTGATAAGGTTCGAATCTGTATTTGTAGGGACAAAACTATGAGGATGGTGAAACACCCCCATACTTTGGCAGTCGCCAAATTTTGAAACTGTTCATTTGAATTTTTAATTTTCTAAGAAAACGTTTTTGTTTTTTTTTTTAATTAAAAAATATTTCCATCGGCAAATGTTCAGAAAAAAAAAAATTGTCGGCGAATCTTTAGTTAAAAAAAATATTTGTCGGCAACTTCTCTTCTCTACCCCTCTCCTCCCTAAAACTGAAAGTCGAGTTTCATCTTTGCCTCCTGGACATCTAGTTTATTTCTTTTTTTAACGCTGAGAATAACTGATTGCATTTTTTTCGGTTCATAATTTACGACTTAGTTGTCGTTCATTAATTACGTAAGGGCCCTGATGGGGGAGGGGGGAGAATAAAGAATCTCCACATGACCTTACTTGGGGAGGGGGGGGGGAGTAAACGCCATTCTTAAGTAATATGTTATTACGTAAGTTTTAACGCAGTCACCACTCAGGGACACATTGTTTGCATGCAGCCACTATAAAAATGAGTAAATAGACAATATACAGTGAAACCTGTTGAACGTTTTCAAACGATATTCATTTATTTTACAACTTTTTAGAAAAATTCATGGAAAAATCTTACGTAAGAAAGAGGGGGGGGGGGATTCACAAATGGCCAAAATCGTCCTTAAGTAATTAATGAATGACCCCTTATTGCCATCTGTAAAAATTAACATAATTCTTGTGCTTATTTTTATTTTCATGTTATTATGGGTGGTCCCCACTGTGGTACTAAAATAAACATTTTCCGAGTCAGTTTTGAATTCTTAATCAGAAACCTCTATGTAGCATTCGAATCGTATTCCTTTGGGCTAAAATACAAGTAACACTTTCAAAAAAAATTTCAATCACTTTTTTCCAAAATTATGACACGAAATGTGCATGATAATAAAAAAAGTTGACAGCATGAAAATCGTTTTATCCTTGTATCTTCCCTTTTTTGGGGTGGTGGCTTCCAAGTTTGAATTTTCAACATGTATTGAGATGGTACATCAAGGACAACAGCTTCGATTTTTTGTCAGCAGATAGCGCCATAAACAGATGAAATATAGGCCGGTGGTCCACATTGAGACCTGATCCATATTAGGCTACTTTACCCTATATATCATTTGTACCACAAGAACAATATATGTGGCAGTTTCTATAAAAAGGGGGTAACTTTGTTGATCAATTGAAGTCTCAAAAAACGCAAAAAAATAAAAATAAAATTTTTTGGTCAAAAAATCAATCTTGAGATTTTGGTTGATTTCTATAGAAAAAACATCGCTATAACAAAGAAACAAAATGTACGCGCATGCGAGAGAAGAGGGAGAGAGAGAAAGAGAATAATTATGAAAGAGAATGAGACAAGAATGCGAATGTCTGCGTTCGCTTCTTTGTGGTTTATCGGAGCTCACGAATAAATCCGATGTTCTGAATTGTTACCACGCAGAAGAGCGAAAAATTACCTTTCCAACAAGCCCTCGTCGAGGCTGGTAATGTGATTCCGCGGCGAGTTAGGGCCGCTTGAGGGAGGGGAGAAAAAAGGTGTGCATACTACTTTGAAAAACGCTTTTCAAAAACTGTTTTTGCGCGTTACTTGTTAACCATCACCTTTGACACCTTGTTTCTCCGGAACAAAAAATGTTACAAATCATCGACCGTTACACGTTTGAAGGCATTCGTTTCCTTTTTACGATTCATGTCCGTAACTCAAAATTCGTCGAATGCACAAAGTACTCCTTTATTATGAACTGCCACTATTGTCATTGTAATAATTATACAAATTGTTCCTATTTTTACAATATTATCGTGGTATGTGGCATAAACTTTGCCAATCATTTAGAATTTACGAGGGAACGCTCTATGTACTTGGAATCATGCGCTTTGGGCTTTAGAATTAGGAACTGATTATTAATTGACTAAAGTAGGTAATAGGACACAGTTCTTTACTGTATTCGTTATTTAAGGAAATTGAGATTAAAAACGTGCTTCAGTGGCTTTAATAAATTAATTTCACTGCCTGATGCCTTCCCCGTTGTTCCAGGACAACTTTTTGAAACACTGCACTTCATTTTACTGCCAATAAACGACAAGTAAATTCATGAAGTGGTTTTATTTGCAAGCTGAAAAATGTTAATCTCGGAAAAATTAATTTTCAAAAATCTCCTTCCAGAATTTTGAGAAGTCTCAGGAACGTGCCGAAGCGACTGTTGGGAATTTCTACGGACAGAATATCAAAGTTTCCAACTGGAAAAGAAAAATACTGAAATCAAACAGCAATGGCAAAAGGTCAAGTAATGTCTCAACTTTTTAAATTCTGCCTAAAAAACGCGAATGTTCAATATCGACTGCAAGAAGAGAAAATGGCTTCACTTTTTCACTTTCGTCAGCTATAAGGCTACGTCAATTCAACCTTTCTCTTATTAAAGGCGACTTTGCTAATTAATAATACGTTCAATGAAATTTGGCGGATGAATGCAGGGCTCCAAGTGGATCAAATCTTCTCAAACTGGGTCCTCGACGAGTGCAGTTTTTACTATCGGCGGTTATAAGTGATAGTCATCTTCTAAAACGTTGAAAGAATGTGTATTTTAGTGACAGAGTTCTTAAAATCAGACGGGAGAAATAATGCACATTACTTTATAACTTTGTATTAACATATTTCTGAGAAGTGGAATCAATCCATTTTTTTGGAACCTGTTATGAAAACCGCGGTTTGGCCTACTACATTCTTCCGCCAATTTTCGTTCAACGTACTGACAAACTGGTCCAGTTTTAACAATTCTGGTATTAGCTAGAGCTATTACAATAATTATTTTAGATCATAATATATCAACAATATTTTTTAATCCTCTAGGAAATGGAAATCCTATTATTTTTCAACATTTATTTTGATTTTTTGGACATCCAGAAGTTTATATTTTAATTCTGCCAGGATCTGATTTAATACCACCCCCTCCTACACAGGAATACAGTCCTGAGAAGTCTTAAGAACACTTACATAATCTCAACGGATCTTTAAAAGTCTTGACTTCTCACATGTATTTATTAGTCGTTACAGAATATTAAGACTGAAAATCAAATAGGGAATGGTCAAGATGTTTTAAAGACTCGGCTGGAATGCCTTAAAACTTATTGAGATTCCTGTGTGAGAATTATTTAACCAATTTTTGAAAGTAGTGGAAATTTCTTACGATTAGCGTTTCCGGGAAAAGTTTTCAGGAATCCCGATATCAGTGAATGTTTTACCGGTAGTAATGAAAAATTTCATCCGCTTACCGCTTTAATGACACTTTATTAAACCACTGAATGTGCGTGGTAATTTCAAGAAAAATGAGCTTACTTGTGTTATTCAGCTCATAACGACTGAAGAAAACGAAAATCTGTATGTAAAACTTACACTCGTCTTTTTTTATTAGTTTATCAGTAAAATTACAGATTCTTTTTGGGCGATTCCTACCTAAGCTGGTTCAGAACCTGCAAATGATAAAACTTTCACAGTCTCAGCATGATATTGTATTATAAGATTACAAAGATTACATCTGTCAAAACTATTTGTAAATATAATGGGTAAACTATTTGTAAATGTGTAAATATGTGTACGGATCAATAGTTTTGATTTTGATATCGATAGTCGATAATTATAATATCAACATAATCGATATCAAAGATGAAATACATAATTGATATCCAAGATGAAATACATAGAAATACATAATTGATATCAAAGATCTGAAAGGGTGATGCTGCGGGAGAGGGTTGAGACCCTACGGGCCAGTACAGGGCCGCCGAGGGGGGAAGGGTACTTTTCCCCCGGGCCCGGGTTTTTTGAGGGGACCCGCAGAGTCACAGAAATTATAATTTATTACCAAATAGATAATATGCCTTTTTACAAGCAAATAATTTCAGTGTAGGCCCGCAGATTTCCCCCCCCCCCCCCGGGCCCGGTTTGACTCTTGGCGGCCCCCTGGGCCAGTAAGAAGACGTTGGAAACTCCACCTCTTACATCTGCTGCTATGGTAGCTGGATCTAAATCAGACAACGGAGAGTCTCAGTCCAGCAGCAGGACAGGTTGTGGAAAGATAAAGCAAAGAAACGGAATCGGTCTTTTTTCTTCTTCTTAGAATGTGTAGATATGTTTACCAAACTTAAACATGATAATGGCAGTTTGTTGCGCATCATCTCAAATTGTTCTTATTCGAGGTGCCTGCATATGAATGCACTTCTTCAGCTGGATATTTAGAGCACTTATACCAACAAGATGTACGTAGTTATGTTTGCCCACCCAAATTGTACTGTTTGTTTTCTCAAGAACTAAAAAATTTTCAAAGAAAAATTATAAGCTGCAGTGGTGGCAGAGGAAGGAGAGGCAAATGAATTAGAAAAATTATGATCCATCGAAATGTGTACAAAACAAGCTTTTATACTCGAATATTTCGTTTTTATTACGTTTATCTGTACAAATGAAACAGTTTCAAAGGTGGCTATGCTCTCTTTGAAATTTGGCAGGGGAGAGAACGTATACACTTCCATTACCAAAAGTTACTTTGATTTTATTTTGTATTGATTTTTTCATCATTTATTGGTAATTTACTAATGAATTTTCGGAACATTTAAATTACGGTAATTTTTCATCTCTAAAAGAAATTACTTTGGCCCACGGGTACTCGTGAAGGTTTCGCACCAAATTATATGCACCAGAAAATCATTTTAAGAAAAGCATATTTGATCAGAAGAGCAATTTTTGTAAAAATTTTGAGGAAAATAGAAATCTTGTGCAGGACCGTAATCGATTTCGAGAACATCGTGTCAGATCAATTCCGCAATTACTTCCAAAATGTTCAACTATTCTAGATACTTCCAAACATGAAAGGAAAGTAATTAATTTGAAGGCGTGAAGTTCAAAACATCCTATTATGGAGCAATGTCAAAAATTTACAGGAGAAGCAAAAAACTGTTTGAGCTGAGGTGAAGGGGGTGAGCTCAGCAAAATGGTTGCTCAGCCAATTCTCTGAAGCTTCATACACATGTCCATGTACATATTTTGGAGCTCAGTCATGCCTAAGCTGAGAAAATGAGGGTTGACGTTGCGCACATCCCAAGTCTATGGAAAAGACAAAGCAAAACATATCCTAACAGATTCTTATCAAACCCTTCCTGCCACTTTGGAGTGAAGATATTTTGCGTGGATCGCTCGCCGGCACATGTGCGTGCTGCAATCTTTGGGTTGAAATTAGAAGTACTTTGAGGCTCTATGGGCACTTAGGATGTTTAGTATTGTATGGGCAGCGGTTCTTAGAATAGTTTGCATGCACAAAACCACTTTTGCAAAAGTTGGCTCATAGGATGTTTTGAACTTCACGCCTTCATTTCTTTTGTTGACCACATTCTGACTCTTTCAAAAGTGACAGTAGGCGAACAAATGAATACGTATATGTTATTAGGATAAACTTTGTACTTGTACAGTTCAAGGCAGATAGAGTGGTCGAGGCAGAAGGCCGACGGACATAACAACTCTGTACCATCCTAGAGCTGTTGCAGCTGCTGTGGCGGACCCCCGATAGAGTTCACCCCGCCGTCAACACCTTCCTGCGTCGCGACACGTACCAAGACGCTAGGAGATGAGGGGTGAAGGAAAGAAGCGTGTTCCTGTTGTGCACCCGAATTCTAAGTTAATGCTGGGTGAGCGTTGCCTCCGTCAATAGGGTCTCCCATAGTGGCCCTGGCAGGACAGCGCGAATCCGAAGGGGAGAGGCGAAATGGGGGCTCAGCCTCAATGCGTCCCTTTGGTCACGGACGCGATATTCGAAAGGGTAGTTCCCGGGGCTAGGGGTGCGGTATCTGGGGAGCCACTTTGTACAGTTTAAGGAAAGTCACTCATGTTGTTACTATCTGTAAGAAATGAAAATATTTTGGTTGGAAGTTTCACTTTCGTCTAGAAATGTAGAAGTAAAGATTCAATTCTACGTATTCAAAGGCGAGAAAAGATGCAACACGGGGGAGGGAACAGACAGACAGATGAAAAAAATCCCTCGGAACCAAAAGACTAAACCTCGAAACTTACAACCAGAACTCATCCTCTATTCCTAGGTCCAAACCAAAATTCCAGATTAAATACTACTTAATCCAAATTCTAATCCCACCGATCCAAACATCATCCTAAATCCAAAGACTCTAATACTATCTCCGGACTCATAATTCAGTGAGCTCAAAACTTTAAACCTAAAACCCGAACTCAAAATATAAATTCAGATTAAAAATTGACCTAAATAACTTCATCAACTGTCAATGAATATAAACTTGGCGTTCTTTTCACTGCGGGGAATTTCTGTACCAGAATGTAAAATCAACATTTTCCGTATGATTTTACCTGACCCCGGCATTTCGGTTTCCAGCCGTCCCCTTTAGATTAAATTTATTTGCATACAACACCATATCAGACAACCAAAAATGGACTTGGAGGTCACCTGACAAATTAGCAAAAAATGAAATCCACCATTTCTTGATCAATGACTTGAAGGTAGTATCCAAGTACGAAGTATTTGTAATTCAGAAGTTCCTCTTCTCCTCGGATCGCAGGGTAGGCAGGGAAAATCTGAACATCGTTCTTGTCTGACGTGAAAAAAGTTTATTATTCCAGTACCAAATGGGGGATAGCAAATTAAGTGCTTGATAAGAAACTGAAAGAGAGGGAAGAAAAAGGTTTTGAAAATATACAAGAAAAATATGACTGGTTCGAGAAATCCAGGGAGATGGAGCACGGAGGTAGGAAAGAAAAGGGGTAAATCGGTAACGGATGATAAACTTAGCGTAGAAACAAAAGCATTAATCCTGAGGAAGGGAGTAATCAAAGGAAGGCAAAAAACAAATACTGCGGATCAAATTGAGTTATGCGAACGGAGAAAGGCCATTAAGAAAAGAATAAGAGAGGACATTCGCAACTATGAGAATGAAATTGTGCAGGAGATCACTGAGGAGAACTGGTCAATTAAAAAGGTAAGAAAGGCGTTGAGCCGGGGGCAACACATACTACCAGCGGTGTATTCTCGGGAAAATACGAGAAAAAGGTATACGAGAGAGAGAGGAAATTATGAAGGAGGCCACCGGATTCTACAGGGGACTCTTCGCTGACTCCAGCGACGGAAATCAAGGAACAGCAAATGAGGAAAGGAAGCTAAACTGGCGTGTCAGGGAGGAGTCGCCCGAATTTATGGTGGAAGAGGTGCAAAAAGCACTGAGTATCTTGAAAACTGGGAAAATAGCCGGGCCAGACAAAATAGAAAATTCAGTACTAAAAATGGTAGCCTGCACAATAGTAGCATTTTTAGCAAAACTTTTTACACAAATAATCAGAGAAAACTACATCCCTAAACAATGGAAATAATCAGAGATCGTATTTTAAGAAGTGACCTGAACAATTACAGACCAATAAGCTTGAGCTCCAACGTCAGCAAAATATTTGGGAAAGTTCTAAAGAACAGGATTTATAAAATCCTGGATGAACACCAACCGAGGGAACAAGCGGGATTTAGAAAGGGGTACTCGGCCGCTGACCATATATTCACTTTAAATTAAATAATAGAGAAAGCGAGAGAGTATGATATGCCACTGTACCTGCTGTTCATAGATTTTAATAAGTCTTTCGACTCGGTAAAACACAGTTCGGTCTGGAGAGCACTAAGCAAACAAGGGGTAAAAAAGGGCATAATAGAAACTATCAAAAAATGGTACGAGGGGGCAACGGCATATGTAAAACTAGATATTGAAGGGGAAGAATTTGAGATTCAAAAGGGGTCAAACAGTGCGGCCCACTAGGTATCGCCCAATTTGTTCACGGCAGTTCTTGAAGAAATTTTCAGAAAACTAAATTGGGAGGAAAAGGCTTAAGGATATATGGTCAGGGGCTGAGTAACCTGCGCTTCGCTGACGACATCGTCCTAATGACAAATAGCATGGAGGAACTGAACCAGATGGCTAGGAAACTATGCGAAGAGAGTAGGAAGGTCGGAGTTAGCATGAATTTCTCGAAGATGAAAGTGATGACGAACAGGGAAAATGGAGAGTGTTGGCTAGAGGGGCAAAAACTGGAAAAGGTAGATGAGTACAAATACCTCGGGCAAACAGTGGCAATAACGGTAAGGTGGAAACGGGTGATGAAAGAAAGAATTGCAAGTGCTTGGAAAGGATTTTGGTCGAACAAAAGAATATTTGATAGCAAGCTGTCTCTAAAGGCGAAAGTAAGAGTACTGGAGCAGTTACTCTACGGAGCACAAACATGGGCCCTGATTATGTCTCAAAAGGAAAGAATTAAGAGAACATGCATCAGAATGTTGCGCAGATTGATGAGAGTAAAAATAAGTGATAAAAGTAGAGTCAATTTTGGCGAAAACCGGGGCAAAAAATATAGGGTGGGCGGCAACTAAAGTTCAGCTACGCGGGACATATAGCTAGGGAGAAAAGCAAGTAGACGAGGATAGCAGAAGAATGTGGCCCTAGGTATCTTACCAGGAAACGGGGGAGACCTCCAACAAAATGGAAAGACGAACTACTGAAAAATTTTGGCATAGTGTGAGTAAGAGCAGGTAGGGATAAAGAGAGATGGGTAAGAACAGTCAAAGCCTACGCCCGAGACCGGGTGGACTTGACAGCAGGGCGGCTTCCCGCATAACCGCGGTGTTGTAAAGTCAAGGCAGCAAATAAAATTTTAAAAAATGGTTAATTGTGGTCGATTTGAAACCAGTAGTTCCCAATATTTCACGGAAATAGGGAAACCATCGGTACGATCGACAGTTCAGTTCTGTTCTTTTCATCGCAGAGTGTCAATACGGTTGATGGTTCATAGACGATCATCAATCTACGTAATTTTCCCTATAGTTAACGTGCTCAGAGACATAAAATATGGCAAGATGCTTATTATTTCCGTGTTAAAGCACGCAAATGTTGAGATATTGCGAGATAATTTTTACTGCTTAATACATTTCAACCTTGAAAGCGATAGCACATTCTTGAGGTGCTTTTGACCTCAGACTCCATCTTTTACAAATAACATCTAGTCTTCATTACCGTGTGAGAGCACTTGTTACATATCACCGGACGAGAGGTCGTATAATTTATAATGGTTATAATTTCTGAGCTTACAACTGTCATCAGTATAAAACGTTTTAGTATTTTGGTATGTATGTCAGACGTTTATGAACTTTTTTATTTCGATTATTTCATTTTTCCGGTTATAGTAGCTAAAAATTGCAACCTGTTTTATAAGCTTTTAAAAAGATCGAGAGGAAAATAACTCTTGAAACGTGATTGCAAGTCTTCTCAGAAGTGATCAAGAGCTTTCAGTCGAGAAGGTTTCTCGAACATACGAGTATAATACACTGTATACGGTGTAATATCGTAATTACATAAATTTTGTTACTGGACATGCATTCCTATTAGAGTAGGTACTAGGTAGTAGATACCCGACTGCACTCAATAATATGCAAACATAAATGGTCGTTATTTTCAATCAAAATATAGATGAAATTAAGTACCTAGCGGTTTTGGTCGCACGCGTGTAGGTAATATCCGTTTTCATTAGGTACTCGACATTTAAATGTTTATTTTTGAAATAACAGACTTAACGATTTAAATTGACTGTTTGGCACTGAAGCTCGATGACTCAGTATTACCTCACTCCAACAGTTATCGAATTCGCATTTTAAAATTATGTTTTCATGTGGTCAATCAGCATGATGTTGTATTTTTGTTGGACCCCCACCCCCGAGATCCGTACTTTCCCTCTTTCTGGACCACCGATCTAATGTTTTTTCCAGTTGATAGTACACGAATTTATTTTCAGGAACAGATCTAGGAAAGCAATAAATTAGAATAAATGTGTCAGTAAACACCTAAAAAGGTCCCACCCACATCGTTAGAGCTAGTAATCGAGATAGCGATTTCAACAGAGTATGGTAAAAATATTGTCGATGTGGGATTATACTCGTTTCTTATAGAAAAAACGCTGCTCTTTCGACTGCCTTTTACCGTTTCTCGATTGGTGCCCGCGTTTTCGAGCTATGTTGAAACGAATACGAACTTCTTCTCCATTCAATCACACAATCACATGCTACTAACAGTTCCCAGGGTTGCCTATGCCTAGTAACCAAGACGTTTTATACCTACCTAGTCACACTACCTCATCTGGCGACTTCAACCTCCTTCGGTTGCGATTGGTAAGCATCATAATCGTGAAATAAAAAATATTCGAATCACTGAAGGAATTATTTCGAAAGTGATGTACCAACTTTAAACAAGTTTTTCCCAAACTGCGGTTTCTTGAAATTTCAACTTCAAATGGTTATAATTATTATCTTCGCAAATTTTGGACCTAGAGAGTTGAATGAAGTCTCATTCGATTGAAAATTTTGTACACTTTCACGCTATGGGCGTAATATTCCAAACCAACAAAATGGGACCTTTTCAAGTTCACTGACACAAATATAGAAGTAAATCGTTCTTACTTCTCTCCCCTTTCCCGATGCCGTCAAGATAGTAATCGTAGACGTAGATAAGTGAGAAATTCTAATAGTTCCAAACAGTTTAGGCTGCTGAACTTTGTTGATAGTAAAAATACAAAAGAGCGCTACCATGTTTCTTCAGCCTACTGGGTTTTCGACTGAACAAAATTGAATATTTTTAATGCCCATCACGATACCATTCAGTGTAACTCGGTAAAATTAGCAAATTGGAAAAGTAAAATTGGTATCAAAGGTTCTTTGTGGAATGATATTGACAGTGGTCTCTTTAATAACCAGAGAAAAAACCATAGTTCCCAAGAGGCTTGCTGAAATTTTTAGTTTCAGGTAGTGGTGGTGGTTGTGAGGGCAGGGTTGAGGCCCCCCAAAATTGTTTTTTCCTAAAAATCGGAGAATTATTAAATTCAGGATAAACCATTTCAAATAAAAATGGTTCCTCATTCAATTCCCCACTAAAAATATACATTACAGTTTTTCCGTAACTGCCTCCGGAATGCCTCAAATAGGTGGTTGAACATTACACTCTACACTTTGCCATATTTACATCGGCACAGGCCACATGGGAGAAGAGACTGTTTTCAAGATTTTTTTGTTCTTACCAACTTTAGTGAACAGAAAGGATGTAAATGGGCGCGTTTTTTTAACGTCACAAACGCACTTATCAGGCTTCCCGTGACGTCACAGAGTGAGTTACTGTTGGCAAAAATACCCATTTTGGTTCCAACAAACGTATCGACTCCCGTAAAAAAAACACAAAAAAAAAACACACATATGGAGTAAAGATCAATATCCTACTACCTGAGAATACGAGATTTGTTAGAAACCAAAGGTACATACTTTTAATCCATAAGATTCTGAGCATTTGCTAATAAATGTCTGGTTTCTAACAAATTTCTTATTCTCAGGTGGTAACATATTGAACTTTGCTCCGTGTGTTTTTCTTACGGGAGTCGATACGTTCTTTGGAACCAAGATGGGTATTTTTGCTCTATACTCTATCCCAAATAAGAAAGACGTGACGTCACAAACAGTGGTAGGTCATGCGGTGCTTGGGGAGAGAGGTAAAGGTATAGATTCACACAATTTAACTGACCGCTGCGTCATATTTCAGCTGCTCAGTTCAGCGGTGGATCCAAGGAGGGCTATGGGGTATATGCCCCCCCCCTAGCTGAATATTCTCAACGCAATAATAGGGAAAAAAAAATAAATAAAAATGATGAATTGTACGCGCATTAAACGCCACGAAGTTCACCACCGCTACTGTACCCCTCTCCATCTCCTCTTTCTAAATCCGCGCCTGGCCCAGTTCCAGGTGTTTTTTCTTTCGTTCACAAATGGACGCTATTCAGCAAGAGGGAACCAACTAGCAAAATCCACTTTTTGAGAACACGGTGATTCGAAGTTAAAGAGCCATGTAGAAACTATATGACGCAGCGTTTACTGATAAGCTTTTTTCAACGTGAGTACATATTTTTGAATCGGGGGCCTAGTTTTGAAAAATTCTACTTTTTACGCTCTTTCCAACGATACTAATAACTCATTTTGTTTACAAATGTTAGTTGGTTCCCTCTTGCTGAATAGCGTCTAAATACCTTTTCGTAGGATTAACAATGTGCAGAATATTTGAGCAATGAGCGAAAGAACAACAAAGCTGCTGATATACGAGTAAGTGGCTTTCTATGATATCGAATATGAGCAGCGTTATGACGTCACGTCTTTCTTATTTGGGATAGAGTATAACAGTAACCATGTAGTAACTCATTCTGTGCGTCACTGGAAAACGCGCCCATTTTGCCCGTGAATTCGTTCCTGTCCATTATTATCCACACATCTCTGGAGTTTTTCCTCCCCCCTTTCCGTCGATACGAGACTTAAATTTTCTGTTTTTCAGTGAATTGGCCATTTCGATATTAGTTTAACTCTGATTACAAAATTGTGGTATCTGGGGGGGGGGAGAAGCTCAAAATTTTCATATTATGCAATATGGGTATTATTTTGTAAGTTAACAAGGGTTTCTGAATTCATTTCTGGTAACGTTTGGAACTGTGCAAATTGTAGAAGCGCTAGCGTTGAATAGGTATTTTTTAATAAACGAACAGTGATTTGACGTCACACAGTGAGTACCAGTTCTTGGTTACTGTTAGCAAAAATACCCACTTTTAGCCAACGAACGTTTTGACTCCTATAAGAAAAACACACAGAGTAAAGATCATTATGTTACCTACTACTTGAGAATAAAAAAATTGTTAGTAACTGAAAGTTCATTAGCAAATGCTAGAAACCTTCTGGATTAAAAATGTATACCTTTGGTTTCTAAGAAATTTCTTATTCTCAGGCAGTAACATAATGATCTTTGCTCCGTGTGTTTTTCTTATGGGAGTCAAAGTAACCATCACCGTTCGCTCATCAGTTAGGTTTAGTTTCGGTGTTGTTGTTGTCGTTTGCCCAGTCCGAATTTACCCTTAATCTAAAAATCGATGTGCCTCAGAGGAGGTAGGGGTCCAACATTTCTACATTATGCATATGAGTGTCGTTTTTTAGGGGTTCAAGGTCGCTGAACTCTTTTTGAAAGTCCATTTCACTCTAAAATGAAAAATGTGGCTCTCACTAGGAGGGAAGGGAGCATTATATACGAAAATAACCACTGTCATACGGATATCATTTTATATGCATTCAAGGTCGCTGATCTAGTTCCTGGCGACCAAATGCTGCACTAAAGTGAAAATTTAGCATTCATGGGAGGAACGGAAAGAAGGTCAAATGTCATAAAGTCCATAAAATGCCGTATGAGTATCAGTTCTCGGGTTACAATAGTCATCAAATCCATCTTCAGTATTATTTTCGCCGCCACTCGAATATTGTGACAATTACAGCGGACAGAGGGGAGAAAACTTGATATTATCACAGAAATTCATCTTAAATAGTTCATTTTGTAAGGAAATAAGAAGGGTTGCGATACATAGTGAATGTAATTTCATACTCTTAAAACGTTCCTCAATACCTACAAGAATCCTAAAAGTTCTCGAAGTTTTTATAACGAAAGTAGACCATTTACCTCAATTTTTCGTCACTTTAAATTCTAAAATTTGAAACTTTTGCGTCATTTTCCAGTAAATTTCATCGTTTTGTGAATTTTACGTCACACGTTATAGAAATCTAATAAATATTCAACGGAATCATATTTCTGAGAACCGATTTCAAATTGTAAAATCTGACACACTTCAGTTTTTCTCAATTTTTTCCTACCTCCTTACCATTTTTGAGCATTCAAAAAATTCAACCATGTTTTCACGGAGAATATTCAGCCATTTTTAGATCGAAAGTAGGCCATTTACCATAATTTGTTATCAATATAAGTTAAAAAAACTGCTTTCGCTTCGCGAAAGCAGTACCGACTTTTCGGCCTTCGGCCGAAAAGCACTCGGAACTCGCTTCGCTCGTTCCTCGCAGTAATACCGAAACGTACTCGGAACTCGCTTCGCTCGTTCCTCGCGAAATCGAGACACTGTCGACACGTTTTAAATGGTAAACGTTTTAGAAAACGCAAATGTCGACAAGGACTAGTGGTATTCGGCCGAAATGTTTAAGGCCATTCACGTTTTAAAAAACGCAACTCTCGACAGAGAATAGTATTATAAAAAATATAAAACTACCCGGCTATCAAAATTAGAGTTCGTATAAATTTGAAATCGATACATTCAAGGCGGAAACGTGTAAGACCGAAACATTTGTATAATACAACAGAACTACGCGGCTATCAAAATTCGATTTCGTATAAATTAAATCCCAAACAACATCGAGTACATAAGTCGCCTCGCGCTTCTTATGCTGAACTTAAATTGAGGAAACTCGTGAACGACTCAACCGATTGTTATCAAACTTTCACCAATACAACTTCGAGTACTTCTCTATAATGTACCAAAATTTGGAATCAAATGATTCGATAGTTCCTGAGATTTTTGTGCCACAAATTTTGTCCTCAAGGAAAACTCACGAACGGCTCGACCGATTGCCTTCAAAAGCTTATTTTAACAACTTCGAGTACTTCTCCATAATATACCAAAATTTGGAATCAATTGATTCAATAGTTTCTGAGATTTTCTTCCCACAAAATTAGGGTGTACATATATAAACCTATATATATGTATATATATATATATATATATATATATATACATATGCAGGACGGCTTTTTCGCCTCTTTTTCATATATAAAGCGACGTTTTCACCTCATATACGGAGGCGAAAACGAAAAATCGGAGGTGAAAACGTAAGGCACTGTATCTCAATAATTTAGGCTTCTACCGGCTAGGCAATCCCCTGGGCAAATTTTTGGCTGGAGGCGAAAAAACCCACATACATCAGACATATACATTTTAGTGCATGGTACCTCTCACCAGACAGCGCTAGTGTCACTTGTAAATCATATAATGAGACTTTTTCACCTCCAAACATAACTGAGCATTTTCGCCTCCGATTCGCGGCAACAACGCATTAGTGATTGAATTAATATTAAACTCGGAGGTTTCCTACTTGCTTGTATGCCTGGAGGTGAAATGTTCCCTTCACATATTAAACGTCGCTGTGTACTTGTATATGAAAAAGAGGCGAAAAAGCCGCCCTGCAAAAATATACCTTTAAAATTTCGTTTTCGCCTCCGTATATGAGGTGAAAACGTTGCTTTATGTACAAAAATGAGGCGAAAAAGACCTTCTTTAAAAAAAAAATAAAAAAAAATGTATATAATATTGTATATCATATACCCCGCATGTTAAAGATTGTAAGTAGAAATTACTGCACGGAAAAGTTTACCACGAATTGATAGATGATGTATGTAGGTTTTTTCGCCTCCAGTCAAAAATTTGCCCAGGGGGGTTACCTGCTGGCCTGTAGAAGCTTAAATTATTGAGATACAGTGTCTTACGTTTTCACCTCCGTCTATGAGGTAAAAACGTCGCTGTACACAGGATTAGTCAGTTTTCCTTCCGCAATAGGAAAACTCCATTACGCTGAAGATCTGTTATCGGTTTTGTCGCTATTCACGAATAGTATGCAGCTTGCCTACACCCGATAACAAAGCGTACTGTACATTTTGGAAGATAACACATTGAGTCATACTTCGTTCAGCCTGACGGAGTTTTCCTATGGCGGAGGGAAAACCAACTAACCCTGTATATGAAACAGAGGAGAGAAGGCCGTCCTGCAAAGATATACCTTTAGAATTTCGTTTTCGCCTCCGTATATGAGGTGAAAACGTCGCTTTATGTATGAAAAAGGGGCGAAAAAGCCGCCCTGCAAAGATATTATTATATACCCGCGAGAACATGATGATCAAGATCGAGAAGGTCACAGGTTTACCATTTCCCTATACTCTAAGACATTGTAAATAACACAGTTCGGAATGGACATGAATTTTTTTAGTCTGAGGAAGAGGTTCAAGAATAACATAATAAGAAACTTACAGAGGCGAAAAAGCCGCCCTGAAAAGATATACCTTCAGAGTTTCGTTTTCGCCTCCGTATATGAGGTGAAAACGTCGCTTTATGTATGAAAAAGGGCGAAAAAGCCGCCCTGCAAAGATATTATTATATACCCGCGAGAACATGATGATCAAGATCGAGAAGGTCACAGGTTTACCATTTCCCTATACTCTAAGACATTGTAAATAACACAGTTCGGAATGGACATGAATTTTTTTAGTCTGAGGAAGAGGTTCAAGAATAACATAATAAGAAACTTACAGAGGCGAAAAAGCCGCCCTGAAAAGATATACCTTCAGAGTTTCGTTTTCGCCTCCGTATATGAGGTGAAAACGTCGCTTTATTATGAAAAAGGGCGAAAAAGCCGCCCTGCAAAGATATTATTATATACCCGCGAGAACATGATGATCAAGATCGAGAAGGTCACAGGTTTACCATTTCCCTATACTCTAAGACATTGTAAATAACACAGTTCGGAATGGACATGAATTTTTTTAGTCTGAGGAAGAGGTTCAAGAATAACATAATAAGAAACTTACAGAGGCGAAAAAGCCGCCCTGAAAAGATATACCTTCAGAGTTTCGTTTTCGCCTCCGTATATGAGGTGAAAACGTCGCTTTATATATGAAAAAGAGGCGAAAAAGCCGCCCTGCAAAGATATTATTATATACCCGCGAGAACATGATGATCAAGATCGAGAAGGTCACAGGTTTACCATTTCCCTATACTCTAAGACATTGTAAATAACACAGTTCGGAATGGACATGAATTTTTTTAGTCTGAGGAAGAGGTTCAAGAATAACATAATAAGAAACTTACAGAGGCGAAAAAGCCGCCCTGAAAAGATATACCTTCAGAGTTTCGTTTTCGCCTCCGTATATGAGGTGAAAACGTCGCTTTATGTATGAAAAAGGGCGAAAAAGCCGCCCTGCAAAGATATTATTATATACCCGCGAGAACATGATGATCAAGATCGAGAAGGTCACAGGTTTACCATTTCCCTATACTCTAAGACATTGTAAATAACACAGTTCGGAATGGACATGAATTTTTTTAGTCTGAGGAAGAGGTTCAAGAATAACATAATAAGAAACTTACAGAGGCGAAAAAGCCGCCCTGAAAAGATATACCTTCAGAGTTTCGTTTTCGCCTCCGTATATGAGGTGAAAACGTCGCTTTATATATGAAACAGAGGCGAAAAAGCCGCCCTGCAAAGATATTATTATATACCTGCGAGAACATGATGATCAAGATCGAGAAGGTCACAGGTTTACCATTTCCCTATACTCTAAGACATTGTAAATAACACAGTTCGGAATGGACATGAATTTTTTTAGTCTGAGGAAGAGGTTCAAGAATAACATAATAAGAAACTTACAGAGGCGAAAAAGCCGCCCTGAAAAGATAACCTTAGATTTTTTCCCGTAATAGGTAAAACCGTTATATAGTAAAACGACGTGAAAAACAACCGCAAGAATTTAATAGAAGTTATATAATACAAAGCATAGTAACATTCAAAAAGCTTTAACATAACGTTCAGAATGGACATGAATAAATTATGGGAAAAGGAAGTAAATATCAGAAATTACCTAGCGATTATAAAGCCCCGAAAGATAAACCCTCGAAGTTTACCTCTAAGAGGTGAATTCGCTTTATATAAAAGATGAAAAAAAAAAAAAAAAAAAAAAAAAAAAAAAAAAAAAAAAAAAAAAAAAAAAAAAAAAAAAAAAAAAAAAAAAAAAAAAAAAAAAAAAAAAAAAAAAAAAAAAAAAAAAAAAAAAAAAAAAAAAAAAAAAAAAAAAAAAAAAAAAAAAAAAAAAAAAAAAAAAAAAAAAAAAAAAAAAAAAAAAAAAAACGCGCTTATTAAAAAGGCGAAAAAGGCTGCAAGATTATTACCAGAAGCCCCCGCAAAGATATTATTTATACCGCGAGACATGATGATCAAGATCGAAGGTCACAGGTTTACCATTTCCCTATACTCTAAGATATTGTAAATAACACAGTTCGGAATGGACATGAATTTTTTTAGTCTGAGGAAGAGGTTCAAGAATAACATAATAAGAAACTTACAGAGGCGAAAAAGCCGCCCTGAAAAGATATACCTTCAGAGTTTCGTTTTCGCCTCCGTATATGAGGTGAAAACGTCGCTTTATGTATGAAAAAGGGCGAAAAAGCCGCCCTGCAAAGATATTATTATATACCCGCGAGAACATGATGATCAAGATCGAAAAGGTCACAGGTTTACCATTTCCCTATACTCTAAGACATTGTAAATAACACAGTTCGGAATGGACATGAATTTTTTTAGTCTGAGGAAGAGGTTCAAGAATAACATAATAAGAAACTTACAGAGGCGAAAAAGCCGCCCTGAAAAGATATACCTTCAGAGTTTCGTTTTCGCCTCCGTATATGAGGTGAAAACGTCGCTTTATTATGAAAAAGGGCGAAAAAGCCGCCCTGCAAAGATATTATTATATACCCGCGAGAACATGATGATCAAGATCGAAAGGTCACAGGTTTACCATTTCCCTATACTCTAAGAATTGTAAATAACACAGTTCGGAATGGACATGAATTTTTTTAGTCTGAGGAAGAGGTTCAAGAATAACATAATAAGAAACTTACAGAGGCGAAAAAGCCGCCCTGAAAAGATATACCTTCAGAGTTTCGTTTTCGCCTCCGTATATGAGGTGAAAACGTCGCTTTATATATGAAAAAGAGGCGAAAAAGCCGCCCTGCAAAGATATTATTTATACCGCGAGAACATGATGATCAAGATCGAGAAGGTCACAGTTTACCATTTCCTAACTCTAAGACATTGTAAATACACAGTTCGAATGCATGAATTTTTTTAGTCTGAGGAAAGTCAAGAATAACATAATAAGAAACTACAGAGGCGAAAAAGCCGCCTGAAAAGATATACTTCAGAGTTTCGTTTTCGCCTCCGATATGAGGTAAAACGTCGCTTATATATGAAAAAGAGGCGAAAAACGCCTGCAAGATATTATTATATACCCGAGAACATGATGATCAAGATCGAAAGGTCACAGGTTTACCATTTCCCTATACCTAAGAATTGTAAATACAGTTCGGAATGACATGAATTTTTAGTCTGAGAAAGGTCAAGAAACATAATAAGAACTTACAGAGCGAAAAGCCCCTGAAGATATACCTTGAGTTCGTTTCGCTCCGTATATGAGTGAAACTCGCTTATTATGAAAAGGCAAAAAGCGCCTGCAAAGATATTATTATATCCGCGAGAACATGGATCAGTCAAAGGTCAAGAACTATCCAAGAATTGTAATACAAGTTCAATATTTTTTTCTAGAAGAGGCAAAATACATAATAAAAATAGGCGAAAAGCGCCTGAAAAAAATTAATTCTTCTGTATAGAGTGAACCAAATAAAAAGGCGAAAAACCTGAAAATAAATACCCGCGAGAACATGAGATCAGATCGAAGTCACAGACCATTCCTTTAGAATTTAAAGATTCATAGCGGGACGAGAGATATGGATTAGGGCTGCTGCAAAACAGTGACCAACATGCGATTGCAGTATACCTGAATGAGAAGATATTGATTTCAAACAATAGGCCCCAGGAATGCAAAAGTACGCGAAGAGTCCGAACAAGCCTGCTTATCGCACACTGGAGGATGAGACGTAAACATGTGCTGCAAAAGTATTGGCAACGTTGCTGGAGGCCAAAAGGCCAATTATGTAAAAAAGAAATACAAACGGAGGCGAAAAGTATAAACTATGTTCGGAGGTGAAAGGGACTATATACATAATGTATACACTCGGTGATAAATTTTGAGAAATCCTTACCCCTCTCAGGTTGCCTCTTATGACATCAATGCTCTGATTCTAAAATAACAAAGTATACACTTCTAAACCCATTTTTTCTGGCGGAGGCGAGGGCGTCTGCGTTATGTATGGAGGTGAAAAGGATTCCCTGCATGTATATATATATATATATATATATATATATATATATAGGTTTATATATGTACACCCTAATTTTGTGGGAAGAAAATCTCAGACCTGAAATTCAGCCACTATTACAGTCGTGTTCTAAACACTCTGAAACGCAAAAAAAACATTGCCCCCGCCCCCAACTTCACAACTGTGACGAGTGTAATACCTCCCTTTTCTTCGAAAAGTCGGTAAAACATCCAAAATTTTGTCCGTAAGTTTCATTAATTTTCCATAATTTGTAAAATGTTTTATTAAGAAACTTATACAGAGCGTGATCCTATAAAATAAAAAATATGCGGTTATGCATTTTACTCTCTACCTCATAGGAATCACCGATTCGAATCCTCCCTTCCATGCATAAGATTAATGTGTTAGAGAGGATGGCATCTCCGCCAGATTACATAAGGAACTGAAATATATATAGTCATAATTAATGTACTCACCGAGATTCCATCTCCGCCAAAATGACAAGACCAGTTTGAAAAACTAGGTAACAATTATGCCAAGTGCTCAAAAATACCGAATAATTTTCCACGTGTATCTGACGGAACTGCTCTTCCTGCAAAATGATAAATTTAATTGAATAATTAACGTATAATATACAAAGTGTTCAAAAATATCAATAATCAATAACTAAACAGGGTGTTCAAAAATAATGTTTTTCCTGCACATACGTGGGATATGCAGCTTTACTGACTAACAAATCACAGGCTTTGTGTACACGTAAAAATAAATGATCTTTTCCTCTACAATTTTTTATTTTAATATAAATGAAAATCTTTGTTGATGAAGATGAATTTGATTTTAATAATATATTACTATATTTAGAGAATTAAAAACTGTCAAGCGAACAATATTAGAATATGAAATTCCACTGAATCCGATTTCAGATAAGATATAACACTTGCTAGAATATAAAAGAGAAAAAAAAAGTGGTATTAAATATCGAGAATTGTAAAAAATGAAATAAAAGATATAATATTCATCTGGATCAGGATAAGGGTTATAAAATTCTTCATTAACTAAAAATTGTTTACTAGAGAAATTTTCGAGATTTCTAATTGCTTTTATAAATTCTTTATATTCTTTAAGATTATTACTAATATTTATTTCAATGTGGTTTTCCACTTTGTATAAATTTGGTTGGTTTATATTTGCAGGATGAATGTACATTACATTTTTGTATGTACCTTCTTTTCACTAATCCCCCTTCTTCTCTTTTTCTAATTCTATTCACAAGCAGCTGCTGATATTTTATTAGGGCTTTTCAAATATTGGATGATACTCGTATTATCTTTTTTTACTTGAATCTTATGATGTCCTCGGGGTAGAGTGAATACTAATTCTTCAAGTAGACATCTTCCATAATCAAATGGATTTAATCCTCTTTCATCACTGTTAATAAAATGAAAATGAAAAAAAAAATTTAATCCTCATACTTTTGCGGAATTACAAGTACTTTCTCATTGTCAATTGCACTACTGAACAACTAATTTGCACTAAGCATTTCAAGAGGTGATTCTGAGGTACATTTTAACGCTGAACACGATACTGCGACCCATTTTTCTCTATCACGTCACAATTCGGAGTTCTGAACGACTGAAATTCGTATCAGCCATTAGCAATATAGATGAGAGATCAGTGTCTCAAGTCTCAAGTCTGTCTTCATGTCCCATCAGCCAGGGATGAGAAGGTAACAGCAGTATCGACATTTTTATGTCTTTACTTTGGCACACAATGGAAAAAAGCGTTAGTTCTTAACGTTACGAAAATCGCGTGGGCAGGTTAGCTATGGCAACGGAAATAGTATATTACTGTACAGAGGCGGAAAGTAAGCGATTAATGGTGAGCGTAGCGAGTGGAGCATATGTAAACACGATTCCATCTTCACTTCCTCCAGAGTGATCATCGCAAGTGAGCGATGAACGGAATCAATCCCTAATTGATTTCTAGTGATAGAGCCTGTCATCGTTTTTTGGGGAAACAATGACTCATCACGGTTCACCGCCTAGTGAAAAATGTGAATTTGTCACTTTTGGTGGATGAGCATCTTAAAAGTGACAAATGTAAATGGGCCTTCAACTAGAAATCCAAGGTCATGACTCCAGCTCTGGATAAAAGTGAACGATGAAACGAAAAAAAAAAAAAACCTGAAAAATGATGAAAATGTGTCAACACTGATGATTCACTTTGGTTGAATCATTTCGAGTGATCACTCCAAATGATCATCAGAAATGAAACAGTGTAAATCCCTCTTATGCGCGAGGCATGAATCGCTTACCTGCCAACTCTGTGCGGTACGCTAGTTTATTGTATACAGGTCCGGTGATCTCGAATTACAGCTGACTTTCCACCTCTACCAGCTCATTTACAACTCTAGAGTGGTAATGTTGTTATCGCTAGCCAGTCACACAGCATCTTTACAGTGTTGCGTCAGTGATCACGAGAGCAAGGCGTTAAAACGTCATTTACCTTCGTGAAAACGAGCGCTGTTACATCGTACTTACCGGATCTGTATACAATAAAAAGAGTTACTCGGGAGTGTGATGAAAAGAGCGTGACAAAAATAGCGTCACGAAAAAAGCGTTACGGACTGGCTGGCTGGATACGGAAAAAAACGTCACTTTGGAGCGTGACGAAAATAGCGTTACGGGCTGGCTAGGCTGGCTGACTGACTGGATTAACTGACTGACTGACTGTATCTTACTCTACATAAAAAATTTCCATGAAAATTTATATAAATACCTCCCTTTTCTCCGAAAAGTCGGTAAAACAACACGACCGGAGACTGCATGAGAAAACATAAGTACTAATGTTTATCATAGTGTCCTCAATTAAAACTGACACTTTTCAAGCACTAATGTTTTCTTACTTGCATAAGCGACGTAACCACTTCTGCATATGTTTTTCTTCAGGGGTGAAGATGGACACATGCAGAAGTGTTTGCGAATGTTAAAAGCTTGTATCTGCAAAAGGTAGAACTGTTGGCCTGACCCTAGCGCTAAAAAATTTGCGGAAAAGCCTAAAATTGGAAGGTTAACCAGGCATCCATGAGCCATAACTAATTCCAAATTCAAAACTGTTTTTATTGAGTCTTGAGCATTCTGAGATACCGTTGAAGACTTGGTATGGTGGACTTGAGATGATGTATATCAACAATAGGAAACAGGGATTTGTCCATAGGAAATGACCCTGAACTCTGAGAACACGTGACTGTTCCTTAACAGCACAATGTTATATCTTATGCGCAAATTGTTGACTATTATAGATATACATACATAATTCGAGATCTATTCTATAGTAGGTACCCAACAAACTGTCATGAGCGTTGCCAGGTGGGGGAAGGGGGAAAACTGGGGTACTTGCCCCAGTAGACAAGACTGAAGTTATAATATTGTAGTGTGCATCACCCGACATTAGGCCTCCCCGACGTATCTGAAGTAATGCTCGAAAGGGCAGATTC
Organism: Acanthococcus lagerstroemiae; assembly: GCA_031841125.1. Lineage (NCBI taxonomy): Eukaryota > Metazoa > Arthropoda > Insecta > Hemiptera > Eriococcidae > Acanthococcus > Acanthococcus lagerstroemiae. The sequence continues at coordinate 26,301,511 of CM063113.1, read as the reverse complement.
CAGGCTTGGGCTAAGAGGAAAAATTAAAAAAAGAGATTACCCGACATTAATAGATATTTCAGCCGTAAAGTAATAATAAAAAACCTTATGTTTTTCGAAAATTCCACGCATTTTTGCGATTATCTCGATAAATATATTTTCTAAAGAAGAGTTGTATAGAATCTTTTTTATAGAAAATTTAACCAGGAACATTTTATGTTATTTGCGTTTTGGTCCTAAAATGAATATATTTTTTACATAACTTACGATTTAACTAGTAAAATCGGTTATGAAAGAAAAAATAACAAAAGCCACATTCCTCGAAACTTTTACACATTTTTGCGATTATCTCGGCAAATATGCGTTCTAGAGAAAAGTTGTATGGAACCATTTACATAGGAAATTCAACAAGAAATATTTTATGTTATGTACATTTTGGTCCTAAAGTTGATATGTTCCGAGATATTCGCGGTTTTTTGTAAAATCTCAGTATTATACATAACTTTTCAAGGTTAAAGCGGCACGGGTTAATGGCCGCAGATTGAGCTCAAATTTCTTATGGCGGGTTTCTAGGCTCATTGGAACAAATTTCCGTGCGCACCTAATCGATTGGCGAAAACTTGTAAAATACGGAACACCTTAATAAACACTCTCTCGCACTTGTTCAAGATCCTTTGTGATGATTTGTCACTTGCACGGTCAGATTTTGCCATTTATCACCAAATTTGAAGCATTTTCAATTTCTAAGTTTAACTTGAAGAGGAGCACTTGCCGTCATTGTCCTCTCCATATACCCACGCCAGTATAGTTTCCAACTTTTGTGACAGCCAAATTCAGTCAAAGAGATCTAACGAACTTGGCTAATGGGTTTTTCTAATTAACAAAATTTGTTTACGTAGTGATATAAGTGGACGGACGCCTTAGTTTTAATTAAAAACTCGCAAAAACTGTCGAAGCGTAAACTATATAAACGCTGTAACTATACTTACACGTAATAATCTGGTGTAATTAGCGTAATTTACTAGATTTATACAAATGGGAGGCCTAGTATCTTATAGTACCGTCTTTTTACAAACTGCACGAGGCCCAAGGCGACGCGATATCGAGTCGGATGCATTTGGTTAGAATATCTTACCATATTTAATTCAATAATAAATTTTAGAACAGATATACAAAACACGTTCGGACAGGTTCATGTTTTAAAATACCATACTGAACTACTACGCGTTATTGCAATGTCAAGGTTGTAATGAACATGTAACCCGTTTGAGTTACATAATCGTGCTGGAGCGCACTATAGTGGAAGAAACGAGAAGGGATAAAAAATTCTGCACGGCTTACGGTACCAGCAATCCGACATCGATTATGGAAGAGAAAAAAAAGTGAATTGTTTTGGTGAAAGAAATATGCACTCGAAGATCGACAAGTTGATGCTAAATAGAACGAGGTAAGCGAAATACACGATAAATTCATATTGGGCCAATGGTTCTTTGCTAAGTTATATCCTTTTCCTGCTATTTTTTCGTATTTTCTTTTCTTTTTAAATTATTAGCGGGAAAAATTTCTGCAAGTGCCATTTTGAAGGAATAGTGTTAGAAAATTGATTTAACAAAACCTCAAAACCTCCAACCCCTTGTAGTGGAGCTTCACTTCAGGTTAATAAATAACCATCTTTACTAACATTTAAAATTGGCTGGTATTACATTGATTTTTCTTTGCAGTCATTTTACAGTATAGCAGTGCTAACCCCCAACTCAAGTCGCTTACTGCCGGGCATAAGCCTAGCTTCCGCACGTCTTTCGGTTCTAGGCAGTTCTAGTCAAACGCCTCCCCATTCTCTTAACCAATTCATCCTCCCACCTCGTGTCAGGCCAAACTTTTCCCCTATCAAAGTTATAAAGTAACCACTCAAGCATAGCTTCTTACTCCACTGTTCTGCATTTGACCGTATCACATGTCCTGCGAATTTGAATTTGCTTTTCTTTATCAAATAAATATAATGTCCCTTTGTTTTTTATTTTCTTGCAAATTGTTTGGTTAGAAATTTTGTCATTGAGTTTTATATTCAACGTTAACCTTGCCGTCTTTCCCTGGGTAAATTGTAATTTCTTGGATTGCTTTTTCATTGGCGAGCATGTCTGCACAGTGTAACGAGGGAGAATTTTTTTGGGTTTGTAAAAATGTTTCAAGGACTAAAAACAATGCCAAGCTTTGTTTATTCGTTTAGTGATTTCTTGATCCATTTTCGAAGTATACTGTATGCCCCAAGTATTCCGTAAACTGGGGTAACTCCGGACACTGCCGGTTTTATACATTAAAACTGGAATATCGGTTTTCACTAAATTACAGTGTAGAGTTACAAGTCTCAGCTTCTATTTGCTTAGTAAACGAAGAAATAACGCATCTAACCAGTGTTACTCCAGTTCTGGCTAGGTCCGAAGTTCCCCCACAAATCCAAAGTTACTTTAATTCCTAACCTTAAACTCGTGTTTTTGTTATTACTCATGTATTTTATTTTTTGTAAATTTGCTCTCAGGCCTACTTCCTGGCTCAGCTTAAGAAGTTGTTCACCCTTTTTTGGAGCACTTTTAAATTTTTGCCCACTAGTACTACATCGTCCGCAAAGCGTAAATTTGTTAAATTTTGCCCATCTATGCTTATTCCAACGTTTATTGTTTCCCCGTGTTATGTTAAAAATAACCTAAAATTAACTCCTGTTGAAAGGGCCTCTAAATATTTTTTGATTACAAAACAATTCATTCGGGTGAATTTTTATACCATAAGGAACACCAACTAACTATTGAGAGCAAAACATATCAGAAATTGTAAAATTTTAGACCGCCCTAATTTTTATTCTGAACACATAGTCTTAACGAATTTAAATAGTGCTGAACAATCTTAAATGTATCATGAAGGGCTTATCTTTGTTAACCAAAATTTGTATAATAGTCTGATTGGGAATGCCACTGCACAATCCGGTGGCGCGCTGCTCACTGTATATTTACTAGAAAAAATTGCTGCTATTTTAAAATTTGAAATATTCTTTTCTTATAACCTAAAAGTAGTAACACGAAATTTTTGGACTTTTTGGAAAATATTCACTCTTGCTTCATCAAAACATGGGATTTACATGAGGATTTTTTCAAAATCTCTTTATGGTCTAAAATAAAAAATGAAAGGATTATCACCAAAATGTCCCGTAAGTAGATGAAATTTAGAACATTTTCAACCAGAGAAATGTCCGGCAATTTCAAAATTAAAGTGTTTTGAAATCCTCAAGATTCATGCATCGAAAGACTAAATTTTGAATAAATCCCTCTTGACGCAAAAATTCTCATTTTCGGAGAACAGGAAGTCCCAGTAAACCGCAGATGCGGCTGCTGTGATTGGACCTTTTTCGTAAGTATCCTTTCTTATGGAATCTTTGCCCCGCGCTACTTTTCTCTACGAGGCTTCTTGTCCTGATTTCGATTACGTACTTCAAATCCTCCTCTCTGTGATAGTTTTCTCTAAAGGAAACTACAGCGTCACAAAAACTACGTAGTCAATTTGTAAGTTCTTGAGTGGCTGAGATCGATTTAGGTGGTAGTTTTGAGGGCCGTCAATGGAATATAACTGGTTAGAATATTGTTTCGCGCTCATTTATGTACCCCATGGCCTATTTTCAGTCCCGTATCTTTAAAATTTCAGTTTTTGGAATCTACTCGTATGATCAGCATTTCTTCTAATATTATCCAATTGAATTTTTGAAAACACCAACATCTTTGGCCAAATAACACAAATATGGAGCGATACACGCTATATCGCCGCCTATCCACCAACACATGCATACATAGAACAGAAATCATTATTGTTTAACTGTACTAAAAATGTGTCGTGTGTTTCATACATAAAAATATGAAATGAATATGAAATAAATCTAGAGCCACAAATATTGTTCACTGCCATAAGTACAGTACATACATTTTTGCCAATTAAACTTCCAGTTTGGCGCACAAGTTTACCTACCCATCCCAAAAAAAAAACATGTATCTACCCGCTGTTAAGTAGATAACTACATGAAAATCATTTGAGTACTTCAGAGTTTAGAGTAGCTTCAGGATCCTGTTGCTACTATTTAGAAAGAAAGATCGAAGGTAGGTGTCGAGATGTATGTTTAGTAAGATCGAACTGAGAATTAGATTTAGCGAAAATATCAACAGAATTCAAATATGGAGCCACTGTCTACTGATGTCTAGCCAGACATTATGTATCCATGATGTAATAAAACGAGGGCAAAAGAAGAGCAAGAGAGAAAGAGAGAAAGCGATGAGTAATCAGCAATAAATATGCGCATGCGTTTTTTTTTCGTCTTCCTTCATGAAAGCCGTTTTTCCGGAAAATTGAGCAGTTAAGGGGTAGGGTAGGAAACCTGCAGCGACTTGTGATCTTGAAGATTATGGGTAATTATGTCATTTTATGTCTTATTATGTCGGTTATGTCTTACAACTTAGAGATCTTTTATAATAGAACAGATTATATGTCCTTGAAAGTAGCTGATCTGCCCCTGCAAGTTTTCTAATTTTTAGGTAGGCAACCCGCAGTGTGGTTTTTCTGGAGGGGGAGGGGGAGGAGTTTTGGTTTTTAATACTTAAGTTAGACTATGTATTATATCTTGCGACTTGAGATCTTGGAGATTATGGCTAATTATGTCATTTATATATGTCTTTTTATGTCTTATTATGTCGGTTATGTCTTAAAACTTTGAGATCTTTTATTTTAGAACAGATTATGTCCTTGAAAGTAGCTGATCTGCCCCTGCAATTTTTCTGAGTTTCAAGTAGGCAACCCGCAGTGCGTTTTTTTCTCCCGGAGGTGGTGGCGGCGGTGGCGATGGCGGATTTTACTTTTTTAGTGTATAGAGAGATTATGTCGGTTATGTCTTCAAACTTGGTGATCTTTTATGTTAGAACAGATTATGTCCTTGAAAGTAGCTGATCTGCCCCTGCAATTTATCTAATTTTTAGGTAGGCAACCCGCAGTGAGTTTTTCAGGAGGGGCGGGAGGGGGAGGGGGAGGAGTTTTGGTTTTTAATATATAGAGAGAAGAGAGATGACCACCCCTCCCCCACAAGAACCCTTCCCTTCAAGACTACCTGCCCGGGACCAGAACCTTCCGCACCATGGCCTTCATTCGCCTTCCCGGCCGCCTCTCTTCACCAAGGACATTAGTGGCGAAATATTTGCATAACGTGCACTGCATACGTTCACCAGGGGCAGATCCACGGTGGAATTCCGCTCCCCCACTACAAACATATAGGAAAAATCTGTGGGGCAGCAAAAAATTTCCACGCGCTTTTCCATCTACCATTTTCCTCCCCGAAATGGTCGTCTGAATCCGCGCCTGCATTCATACATGATACAGTCTCGCAAATCTGCACATTTTTAAACATAACTGCCCACAATAATATGTAACCGGTCCCAGGTCTGGAAACCAAATGTGAGGGAAACTGTGCACCAGATAATTCATTTGATTAGTAATAATTTACAGGTACTGCGATACAGAGCTAGACACCTATTCGGACTTCAACCTAAAAAGTTGCATGTGTTGGCAGCACTGTCAGTATTTTCATTGTATTCTTATAACAACACCCCGCCTGCCTACAAAACGTTTGCCTATGGTAGCGCTACCTAGGCGGGGTTTAAGTCCAAATGTTTCTCTATCGAACTCACTTAGGCCCATTAGCTAGCATACCAGAAAAAATTGGAAAATTCTCTGAGACATCGGGGCATTCGGTCATTATTTTGGAATAAGTAAACTTCATACATTACGTATTCACATCTACAAAAATATTACTGGAAACATTTTTCAAAGTACTCCTTATGACTGGTGCTAATAATAAATTTTCATACTCAAATCAATTTTCTTAGCCAAATTTTGTGTTCAAAATTTTGTTCATAATAAAATAACAGATATCCTCTTACGGAGCATCCTACGTTAAACTTTATACCCTTGTCCTGTTAAGAGACTTGTAAATATTTTCGATTAACAAAATGTTGGTTGGCGGGTTTTTACACCAAAAATAACAAACTTAGCTATTAGAGCAAAATATTTACAAAATGGTCACGTTTCGGACCACTTGCTGAAGGCCCTTCCAAAATTAGTAATTATAGGCTCTTGGAAAATTTTTTAAAGGACCTGTCAGGACTGAAAAGACTGAAAGACCACTTAATTGAACTATTTGAAAACTGTATGCACTTATTAGTCGGGTAACACAACTCTTTCGCCTATCGCCTTCTATAAACTCCGTCAGGTAAACCAGTTTTCCTAACATGTTATTTCTGGGCTAGTTTTTAGAGTGTTGCATTTTTTTTGTATTTTTATTATTATTGTTATTTTTTTGAAGGCAAAAGGTAGACAGCCTCATACAATTTACAAAAACTTGATTTACCCTGACATGTGGTTTAACAACCTTGTAAGCTTCACCTGGCTGCGGGCCTATAGAGTGCTTTGCGATTTTGTAATCTAATAATTAGATAGTCCATCATGCGTATTTCTCGTCATGTCTCAATTTGACACTGATCTTTTTAAATCTGTTATAACGACAATAAGGGAGGGGATTCCCATCTGAGTCTATGGTTTGAACCATCTATATATAACAGAGTTTATTATAATATGTACATTTTCGATACTACAACTTGTGTGTAGTGTGTACTAGCCTCATTTTCCTAGTCATGCTTCACGACTAAAATCGGAAATCATGGCTACAAACAAAAATTAATGGAAATAATCTATAACAGTGAATTTTGCATTATCAATCATTTTCAGTTTTTAATAATAGATACATTAGAAATGATGTAATTTGAAAATAGGCTTTTCCATCTTGTGCGCATGAAAAATGTTACTTATTATGGCGTTAATTATGAGAAAACTATTATTTTGTTGCCCCTTTTTTTGAACAATGAATAACGCTGAAAACAAGTCATTTTTTGCTGGAAACGAGTCGAGTAGGTTCTTTTTTTATTGGAGGATTACTTACCCTTGGTATTTATTCATTCACAGAGAAATGTGAATTGCGAGGTACAAATTTTTGAGCCATTTATCAAATTGGACTAAAAAATCCTGACAGGGGAAAAGTGGAGCTAGGGGTGATGACTACTAAAGCGTGGAAAAACTTTTGGGTTCACAGGGCACTTCTCAAAGGTAATCTACCACTAAAAACGGAAATCAAAATATTAGAGCAATGTGTGATACCCACTCTCACTTACGGAGCTCAAATTCTGGTCATTGACTAAAGGGCAATACGAAAAATTGAGGATAACGTACTTTAGAATGTTGCGTAGCGTAATGAAGGTCAGAATCAAGGACAGGATTAAGTTAGAAGAAATAGTAAAAGCCACAGGAGCCAAGGATATAGGCTGGAGGGTCAAAAAATTGAAACTGAGCTTTGCAGAACATATGATGAGGGGAGAAGAAAAATGGGGCAGATTAGCAGAAGAATGATCGCCTAGGGATTGGAAAAGGAAAAGGGTAGGCCACCCACAAGATGGAGAGACGAAATTGTGAAATCTTTTGGAATTCGATTGGGAAGAATAGGAAGAGATCGGGGTGGTGGAGAAGGACGATAAGAGCGCATGCCCGTCTATGGGAACGTTTGGTGGCGTAAGCACTCCTCGCACATCCGAACAAAAGCTGTAAATAAATAAATAAAGAATCCTGAATGAATACTAACTTACCTTGAAAAGGAATATTGTGAGTTTGCACTTTGCATACAATCGACATACTATGTACCTATACTCACTTCACTACGTACTAGATACAATCAAAACCTGTGGGGGGGGGGGACTGAACTTTATATATTATTTGGACCGTGAGAACATAGATATCATCAACGCTTGTCCGGGGGGGAAGCAAATCTGAAAGCCTGAAAAAAATCTGATAGTCTGAAACAAATGTGAAAGAGCATTGAAATATCCTAAATAGTCTCTGGAAGATTCTAAAATACGTCTGGATAGGCCTCGAAGAGTCTCAAGTAAGTCTAAAGGTATCTTTAACAGGTTGGAGATAGTCTTAGAAGAGTCTTAATAAATGTGAATGAACTCTCAAGCTGTTTTAAAAGGTTGCAGTCAGGTTTGGTATAGTCTTAAATGAACCCGGAAAAGTGTTAAAGAGTCTTAAAGAAATCTAAGATTCTTAAAAGCAAGTATGGAAGAATATCTTACATTGTTATTCGATCTGAACCTTCCGCATGGCCTCCCAACGGCATGTTATGTCGATGATAGGTCTTATAAATACACACATTTTACTTCAAGTAGTTTTGAAAATTGCTTTGAATAACCACTAATTTACTTAATAAGCCGGATTCCTAATTATGCGTTTCGGGAAACTCGTGAATAATGCGAACACTTATAAAAATCTTATAGATAGGTATTAAAGAAAATAAAAAACCGAAGTGTTTCTCTGATTGTGAGTTGGAGATCTAAGGGTGCGAGGTATAATGTCTGAACTTGACTCGAACGATTTCCGTAATCTGATGATCAAAGTTCCCAGTAAAAAATACTTTTATGATGACGTTAGGAGTTTCTAATGAGAAGGCTAAAACACCATCCAGCCATTTAATCTTATACTTTACTGCAAAATAGTACCGTTGTGATCGCTAGAAATTTCAGAAGTTCATTCTTGTAGTTTTGATAGTTCAAATATTACAGGTTTCTTAAGGTTCACAACTCGAATTTTTTTGAAAAATCAGAATGTGTCGTAAGCGGTAGATGTATATAATTTTATTCTTGAATTAATTACAAGGAAAGTGTGTGTGACAAAATAATAGCCGAATTTAAATTCGCAAAAACGACTAGAATTCGAAGTATCGAACATTCTAAACTGAAAACAATTAATTTACTGCTGTTTTATTAGAAAGATGGAAAGCGCCGAAGATTAGCATAAGCGGGAAACATGTGCTGAAAACAGTAAAATATGTACTATTGAATTGGTTAAAAATGCTATTTTGGGTGTTTTTTAGGACAATTTCTTAACTATTTACAAATTAGTATAAAACAGGAAGATACATGTATTTGAGCCAATTACTGAGTAGATTTCGATTCTCTGACATTTGAATGTGGATACCGAACTCTTTTTTTTTTTTTGTGAAAATGGTCTTCGGTATATTTTCTCAATTTTGGTAACGAATATTTCTAAACCTATTTACTTATTCACGTTTGACCTTGAAATTTGTATGAAACTTTTTTCCTCCTTAAAATGATATTTTGAAACTCAAAAATACCGAAATTCAATATGAAGAATATGAAGAAACATATATTCAAAAGTCAAAGTCAAATCCGGAGTCTGGAGAAAAATCCGACCTTCGCGCTGTTTTCTTTTTCTTTAGTACGTACAGGTAAATAAGTTTACTGTTTTAAAAATATTTCAAACAAAATTTTAGTCAAAGTTGCTTTTTCATTGAAATGGTTCCAGTCGAGTATTTCGGTATTTGCCTGAGAAATATTGAAATCGAGAGGCCTTCCGGGGGGTTATTTACGATCATTTTGAAAGTGACAGAAGTTGATAGATTTTGTGTATAGGTCGATTTGAATCACAGTTTACAATTTGTGGAAGCCTAGCCAGGGGTTGAGGTTAGCTGTAACGAGAGTGTAAGTTTATGCGAAGAATGTAGTTCTGTACCAATAATGTTTCATTGACAGGGATCACATAGGTGGATTTATGAGGAACTGAAAACTTCAATAAGTTCCCTCTCTCCGTTTCTCAAGTTTACAACGTCAAGGTGTTTTTCTGTTTTATGCATACGATTATTATAAGTTTTTTGTTTGCTCGCTCGCAGCATCATAAGTTCAATATTTGCGAAAAACATTGATAACACTTTTTGAAATTAATTTGTCTTGTCTCGCGGCTACAAGCCCCCACGTCATCATCCACTCGTTTGACCTTTCAATAAAAAATTTGAAAATCAGCTCGCGTTTGTTATCGGCTAATCCCATCGATATGGCCTCTTGGATAGCCTAAATTATTATAATTAACCCCACCTACTTCAACCACCCGTTTCGTTTGTAATATAAGTGGAGTGTAGTACTAAGACTTCGGCTAAATGAAAAGCATTTCGTAGGCTAAAAACTAGCGTAGATGCACACAAAGAAGACTCGGTTGCATACATTAAAGCGAATACACGAATATCCGGATTCGAATCACGTTTTTTTGTGTGCGGTTTTTTCTTCGTCAAATAAAATAACCTGAAGATCGACGGATACGAAGAAATAATGGATACGATTCTCTGTTTGCAGTTAGTTGCGTCTGATTTGCTTGCCTTTAGTCATCGCGCCGGTCAACATGTTGATTTACGTCATTTTTATGATCTGTTTTATTTTATGGTGAGTTGTAATTGAGTAAATTGTTCGAGTACCTATGACTTGTAGTGACGGTTTCGTGGAGTGTCGTGTGAGAAACATTTCTTCTGAATTTATTCGACTGGACCTGGTGAGTACCTGTGCACAATAGGTTGTGATATTTGACTGTTTTTGGTAAGCTTTTTTTGGAAGACTTTATTGATTCAGCACTGATCTGATGAATTTGCGTCGCATTGATGCATGTGTTTAAAGCTGAGAACAATTTCAAAGCATGTGGTTGTTATACAATTTCTTCGGATTCATTGGTATTCAGGCGTTGGCACTTGGCAAATATAAAGTGTTGACACAACTTTTCATCCGTATTCGTTTCTCGTCTGCTAGCTTTCACTATTGTCACGAAAAATAGAACTGATAAGGGGGACAGTGCGTTTGGTTTTGAAACATGTCTATATCTATTCCAAGAGGTCGAACTGATGGCGGATATTCTTACATTTTCCTAGCACAGGGGCACTGACGTAGCCAGAAAGCAAGGGGGCCATGCCCCTATGAGCATCCTAACTTCTTTTTGTTACAGTAAATTTAGGGCAACTCGATAAGAAAAGCATACTACTTAACAAATTTTTCTTGCCCCCTTGCAAAACACCTGGCTATGCTACTGCATAGGGGCCACCGCGGTTTGACTGGCTAACATTATAGGGTGTATCTCAAACTTATAAAGAAGAAAAATCTATTGTTTCGAGGTCGCATCCCTCAAATTCGTTTTTTGTAGGATGAAATGATACGTTTTGAAGGATTTCGGGAAAATATTTTTCGAAAGATGGTCAAGAAGCCTCAAAGTCTCTCACGGGGAAATGTACATATATATAAAATTCATAATATTATGCGCTATATAATGCTCTGTGAAGTAGAAAAGATGTTCAATTCAATACAGGAGACGAGGCGCACGAATGACAGCCAGCATGGAGATTAAATTAACCACTTTCCCCCTCTCCTCCACCACGTATTCTCCAAAAAGGTATATTTACAAAAAAACACATTAAAAGCTTTAGTAGATTCAAAAAAGGGCCCGGGGAAAGTACTTCACATAAGAGGAAAAGACCAATTTCAAGAAGACCCTGGTAAGTACAGGGTGTCTACCGGATTTTAAAAATTGAAATACATGCTAAATATATGCCATTTTCCATGCTACTTTCGTTCACCCCAAGTATCAAATATGCTTTGAAGAAAAAAAGTCGTCCAGCTATGTTAGTATTTTTTTTTACCTAAAATGTATACTGAGGAAAAATGTTGCATAAGAACACGCACTCACGCATTAATAAGAACGGGAATTCTTGTTCTTCAAGTTTGCAACGAATATCAACAATCTCTCTACAAATGTAAATTATTAGAGTCTTGAAAGAAACCTCAAGTTACATTGCATGTTTGTTAAGGGGGAAAAGAATGCTTGCAGAATAAGAACAAAAGTCAACTTAAAATGAATTAATAAGAACCAAAAGGGGGAAATCTTCCTACTATAAAAACCGTTTCCATTTTGCTCGTTGTGCCGTCAAATTGATGGAAAAAATTCTTGTTATACCTTTTTTTTATTTACCTCGCCGCCTCGCTCTGCTAGTGCTGAGTCCATTTTTTGCATTTTTCAGGAGGCACAAAAACCTGATTTATTCGAAAACTTATAATAAATTGTGGGAAACGTGTTTTAGGGCATTGAACGAGGACTGCAAGACACTATACTTTTAAGGAACGATAACGAGTTGGTTCCGAAACGTCCGAGCTGGTTCCCAAGATAAAAAAGGTAGGTAACGAACTGGTTCCCGAGATGATATTTTTCAGTATCGAGTTGGTTCCCGTACTTTTGACGAATTAGTTCCCGCCCTTACTGGTGATAACGAATACAACAGACGAACGAGTGGATGAATTCTTGGTGGATTACCTCTTGCTGAATTACATATTGTATCTTATTCAGAAAACCCACCATCTCTGAGGGCACAAAATGTACAGCCAGTCGACAATGCACAACAAATTGCTGCAAAGCTGTTCACAATCAACCAGTGGCGTAGCCAGGGGGGGGGGATTAGGGAGATGAATCTCCTCCACTTGAGATGAGAATTTTTTATATGCTGGCAGTATCACAGTAAATGCGCGAAATGAAATTTAAATTCAGATGCTTGACTGAAGTTGAAAAGCACAACATACTGATACGTCAGTGTAAAAATACAGTTCATATTAGGTGTACCTCAAAAATTTTGCTGCCCTCCCCCTTGGAAAAATCCTGGCTACGCCACTGCAATCAACTCAATAAATGTTTCAATTCGTCGCATTCCAACATTTTTCATTGGGCTAACACACTGAAAAAAATCCAGGCAGAAAGTTGTAATAAACTTCGTGTACGACATCAACGGGGAGGAAAAAAATAAGTGCGAAAGGGCAATTTATCCGTTTCTCATAAATTCCTGCTAGATTATAATTTTGAAGCCTGTAGTACCCGAAGTTGATACACCATAGCTTACTTTCGGTAAGTCATTTTTATCCATATCTACCTACTGCTTCATGTAGATAGTCCTCAGTCTGTGTAAAATGGGAAGGAAAATAGAAAACCAGTTCAGTATTGCTGTGGGAACCAACTTTATTATTGCTACGGGAGACAATTCATTATCGCTATGGGAACCAACTCCGTTAAGTACCTTTTTATTCTTGGGCACCAATTCATCATCGTGAATAGGGTCTCGGGAACCAACTCGATATTTCCCCTTTTAAGGCAGTTAGGAAAAACATTTTTTCAGGTGCACCGGAGATATGCCTCCTGAAAGAAAGTGGACTTGGCCCCCTTTTGGTTCCCGATTTGAAACATTTTTTTCTATTTTCGCCGGGAATTGAATGGAATTTGCTCCTACACTTAAGTGCATCACTTTAGCGTTGATCCCGCTTGAATTGACCAAAGTCCCTGATAGTTATAAAATTTTTAATAAATCGCGTTTCAAGATCACGAATTTGTAAAACCACACATTTCACAATTCGGTATGTTTAGTAGCTCATGTCAGTAAAGAAATACAGGCACAGATGAAAGTTAGAGGAATTGCATTGGACTTGATCCCTTTTGGTTCCAAACGTGATAGTGTGACGTTGCCGTTGCCAGAAAAAGCTTTCCCGACGGTTTCGCCACATTCCAACCAGGGTTGTCAGTGTAAAGTTTTAGTTTGTAAAGTTACATTCTTTACATGTGTAAAGAATGTAAAGACTTTAAAGATTGTAAAGAATGTAAAAAATATTAAAGAATGAATTTTTTAATTATAATGTATGATTGTTATAATATTTTGGGGTATGTGTAGGTAAAAAAGAAATATACAGTGCAAAAAATAACGCCTCAAATATATCTGTTCTCATTCTTTATAATTTGTATCAACTATCAAGTTAAAATATAATGAACATGAAAAATTAATATTTGATAATTCACACTTATATCATACATTTTCCCCCCATTAAGTATTATTTGTTGTAAAAAATTATTAAATTTATTTTTAAAAACAGTAGACATAAAATTTAAGAAAAACAAAAAACTTTGAACTGCATTCATATATTTAAAAAGTATCGCATCGATATGTATCGTCCATTCTCAATGTGTGATATACAAAGTACAAACAGTAGTTTTTTTATACAAAAACTGAATTGAAAATTTGAAAATTCGGTTTCCCTTTGGTGATGCTCTAGAAAGTGATGCTGATATTTTTATAAATTTTGATACTGATATTTTTATAAATTTGTTACTCTTTAATAGTTGTGATGCCACATTTGCAAAAGTTCGGCGACATATATTACATTCGGCCATCCACTTTGTTTTACTCCCTTCGTTTACACTTACTGGGGTAAAGTTCAATTCAGCATAAACAGAAGTTTTTCGACCTGCTTTACTCATTCTAATACAGTACTTCAGTCCCTTAAACAACTTATTTGAGAAACTTATTTTCCTAAACCATCTGAGATCTGATAATCATCTTATTTACCTACCGTCTTCATTTCTTTGAATATTTAATTTCTTGACTACAGTAAAACACCGATTAACCGGACGCCAATCATTCGGAACGCCGAAAAAAAAGAAGATAATCAGGTCCCCGATTTCTAGGCACAAACTCTTCCTTTATTTCTCTCTAGTCTAGCTTATTCAGTCTATTAAGGTTTCCTGGATAAATCAGGAAATTTTGAAACCAATGAGCTAATTTTTTGGGCTATTTTCCTTCAAAATTGGTTTTTCCGGTATAAAATAAGTATATGCTTCAATGTTTCGGTTATCCGGAAAGCCTCTCTGGCCCCAATTAGTCCGGATAATCGGCGTTTTACTGTACTTATTCTTTATATTCTTATCAAAGCAAAAAAAAAAAAAAACCTTTTGACCTGTTGGATTCGTCTAACTGACTCAACTTAAAATTCCCAACTATTAATGCAAAAGAAGAAAAGGTAAATTTTCGCAACTGATAAGTGAAAAATTCCTACAGGGGGGAGTTGCCCCCCCCCCAATCGGTACGTCCCTGATTCAGGCGTACTCAACTGGACTACTACAATCGGAAAAATAACTCGACAACTTCACTGCTTCAAAGAAACAACCATTAACCGTATCTACTCGTATCTTGGCCACAGCAAAGCTACAAATGAATTCTTGCTCAATCACCTAAAGGCACCAGTCTGCTCCACTTGCAACTGCTAAACATACAATCCAGCTCATCATAGCAGAATACTAATCATATGCCGACCAATACCCAATTCTACTATCCATAGTTTTCTCTTCTACAGCCCAGCCACAGAACTTGCACAAACTAATATCGATGTAGTGAAAAATATATATAATTGGCGGGGAATGTAATGAATTGTCGTTTAAAATAAAAGTCGTTCGAAAATATTTTTTCTCGTTCTTACTAATGAAATAGTTGTTAATGTTGTCGTTATATACCATTATTTAGTATGCGAAATTCCTGTCGTGCAACCCTTTTTCCCTGTCGTGTCGTATAATATTCCCCGAAAGGGTGAACTTGAACTTTTACATATTTTACGTAAAATGAATGTAAGCGGAACAAACAAAAGAAATTGATGATTGACAGATAATAATGATATGATAAGAAACAAGAATAAATAATTGAGATGAAATTAATTAAATCTTGACGGTAAAATCAAACGAATAAAGTAGTTTAAGTAAGAATTGCTGGTACCACAAAGTTTAGTGAGTCTTAACTTGTTTTTTCTTTTTTAATGGAATTTATAAGATTTATTAATAATCATTTTTTGTTAATTTTTGTTACTTGAAAATTTTCAATTTTAAGTTTAAATTTTAAGAAGTTTGGCGAAAAATGTAGGTAAAAATTTGTTTTGGCCTGAATTGCTCTTTTTTTTTCAATTGTTTTATACTTGTCTGTTGTAATTCATTTTATATAAACCACTCTACTTTATTATGAGTTACCTACAGTGAATTTGAGTAGTATAAATATCATAAAATTGAATGATAAAGGAGACGACTATTCTTGACTGTAGCTCCAGTTGTGTGCAAGTTTTAAATATTTTAATTGAAAAATGGAACTTCTATTTTTTAAAAATTCATTTTGATTCATTTTACATTCATTTACACTTTACATGTAAAATATAAAATAAAAAGTTATCTTACATCGACTATTTTACATGTAAAATGTATCTTACCTGCCAACCCTGGTAATTAGTACTGCCTTTAAAAAAATCCTCACATATTTTCCAATCAGATGCATAGCACAGGAGATGAGGCCGATTTAAAACTTTAGTCTCCCCTCCTGTTTCTTCATATCAACCGATTTTGCTGAAATCCAATTAACATTTTATTTCAGATAGTAGGAGGGAGAGTACCACGGGACGCTCGCTTGAAACGTGACAGCTGATACTAGTAAATCATACGACATGTCATGTAGAATATGAGTGGCTATACTGCATTCGTTCAGCAGAACTTAGGATGAACTAGATAGGAACCTCACTGGAGTCAATAAAAAGATTTTGAGCCTATGGTACAGCACTCTCCCCTACTTAATCACTTATATGAATTTCATTATAATATTCAGTTTTTTTGTTTGTTTTTTTTTCGATATAAACTATGGACAAAACCTTGTAAATGAATCTGTAAGTAAAAAATACATTGTATACTTAAATGTGAAATAAATATAAAAATGAGTGATTAGTGTCATTAGTTTCCCTTTTTATGAAATGTCCCTAAAAATTCACTCTGCCCCAGCTCTCGCTGATGAATCAAGACAAAATATTATCAAATTATGTAAATCCAGCGCAGTATTTGATCTTTGCTCCATGAAGCATGAGCTTACTTCGGTTGGGATGATCATCAACTAAATCATTAGTTACGGGGTTAACAGTCATTGGCCTTCATTTACATTATTTAAATTAGCATATTGCATTAGCTCAGTGGTTGATGAGAACATTCGACTTTTTGACGCATTCAGCGAGATTCATGGGTCCCCAACCTTCAATTAAGAAAACTAGTTTCATCAATTTATGATGCTAGTTTTTTTTTTTTTTTTTAGTGTGGTTTTGGCTTGGAATTAGTAAGAAGTAAAGTGATCTTCTTTAAACAAGAATCATCTTAATTTTGGTTTGCTGAATGGAGAGATGTAGGAATAGACCTTTTCCGGGGACGCCCGGGCAAGATTTTCAGAGTTGCCGCCTGCCAGATTTTTTTTTTTTTTGTTGCTTACATTTGATGGACCTTCTACAGCCCGTTACTTCTGATGGAAATTGTAATGTTAATTCCGAATTGTCATTAATTTTCAATGTCAGTTTCATGTATAACATACACAGCAAAGTTGAAAAAAGAAAACATAATAAGGCAGTAAGGAAGATGAAATTTTTATGCTTGATGAGTCCTCATTTTCGCCTTAATAATCAATGACCGTAAATATGGTAAGAAAGAGACATGAATCATCGAACAATAGGCGAATATACGAGATCCTTAAGATACTAAACGTCAGCGCCGTACCCAGGATTTAAGTAAGGGGGGTGTTTTGCGATTAAGGTACATTTTTTCTTGGCGAGGGGGGCTACAAATACCCCAAATTTATCCAATTGCCCACATGGATATGACGAAAATTTCAACATTTTTTGAAACTTACATTTTTATACTTTTTACAAAAAATGTGACGGATCCACCCTCCTCTCTGTCCAATACATTGTTTTTTCGTGTTTTTCCCCGGCCAATGGGGGGAGGGATGGGGGATGCTAAACGTTCGAATAGTAGCAGAGTAATTTCTTTATCAGCTCATAGATGCATACATCAAGCAGCAGGAGAAGTTTCAGCTCTAATACTGTCATTATGCATCATCATATTAGAACTTCACTTAAAACGGGCAGTTTCGAAATTTTACAGGTCGTTGCTTTGTGCCAGATTGTAGCCATCATTCGGCTGTGCACTTGAGTAATTTCTGAAGGTTTCCTACAGACCGAAAAAGAAAGAGAAATTATGTTACACAAAAATTATTCTAAGTAGGGTGGTCCGGGGCAAATATCGGACAAAAAGTGCATTTTTATGGATTGCGAGAAGGAAAGGAATTTTAAAGATAGAAAACTTTTCAAAATTTGACCATAAATGAGCCCCTTCAAAAGTCAGAGTAAGCAAAGATACCTACATATTGTCGGGGTAGGTTGCCTATTTGCCAGGTGGAAGGAGGGTCGTTGCAAAAGTGACACCCTGTATTTAAGAGTGATATACCTAGTTCACTACTGACCCCAACATTGTGTACGTCCATCTTTTGCCCCAGACCACCCTTATAACTTTCCTGGGTTCAAGTATTATACTGTGTACTTCAGCGGTTCTTCGAAGTTCATTTTTCATAAGATTCGAGAAATGAAACACAGTTTTTGTGTTTTTTTTTTTTAAACTTATTATGCTGCAAAAAATAGGTTATCGAGGTAACTGTAAGATAGCCAGATGCCGGCCCGGTGCAATTCCACAGCTATGAACCATTATTGCTGAAACTGATACAGTCATTACTCGGCTGCTGTTTGTTGTATTTTAACGTTTAATAGTTTAAAAGATTCGTTCAATTGTCTATTATTCGGTGATTTATGTCTATCTCTCAACATATTTATTGGTTATTGAATATGAAGGTGAAAATGAGGACTCTTGAAGCGTGTGGAAATTTTGTCTTCTAAACTGCATTATCACGTTTTCATTTTTGAATTTTTCTACACATGTTATGCATGAAGTTACTTTCAACGCATGAAACAGAATACAATGTAGTTTGTACGTTCACATGTATTAGTCATTACAATACACAACAAATTGAGACGATTCTTAATGTATTCTTAACGCTGAATTCAAATAGGATAGTGAAAATGCTCAATTATAGCTAATCATTTTGTACGTTTACTGGGAAATGAAATAGCGTATTTTGAAAAGTTGTTTTATGTGGCGACACTGATGGTGTATTAAACTGACCTAACTGATAAGCTGCTTTAATCTTTGAGATTAAATCACACGTTCACACACCTATGTAAGTAAGGTTCTTATAACTAGAGAAAGTTGGCTCATTTAGGTAGGCAACCCGCCACAATTCTTCCCGTCTCACCCGCGCCAGAATACACTCCATATAAGAAAGTAATGGGAAAATTGAATTTTTGCAGTGGAGGACGGCTTTTTTTTTTTATTATTAACAGTAGCCAGTTGAATGTTGTATGTCGTAAAAATAATAGAAAAATATGTTGAAGGCATCAATTACACTTACACAACAAACTGAGATTTTTTGGAAACCGCATGAAGGAAAATAGATGATTCTTAATGTATTTTTCACGCTGAATTCAAATATGATATTAAAAATGCTGAGTTAGCTAATCATTTTTTACGTTTGCTGGGAAATTTAATAGTGTATTATGAGAAATTGTTCTATTTTATGTGGCGACACTGATGTTGTATTAAATTGATGTTACCGATAAGCTTCGTCTTCGATGGTACTGAATAGAAAACTTCCGTGTTGTTCTCTGTCCCTCTGTGTTCCGTTATTCCAATTCAACAACGAGCGTTGTGATTATCATGAATACTTGGGCATTGAACACATATTCAACAAATTTATTGTCGGAACACATTTATCTTACATTTCGTAAAAGAAACAATAAACTGTAAATACCGGAATGAAAAGGCGTTAATTTTTCACTGAAGAGATCGCCTTCCTCAAAATTGTTGTTCCATCCCTTCATCGTTCATGATAAAATCTTAGAATCAGTTGAAACTGTTTAGATCGTTTCGATATCAAAACGTCAAAACACGTTCACACGCGTCACTGTGTTGGCGAGTTTGTTTTGTGATACATGCAGTGTGACCACATTCACTAATATTTCTAACACGAGAGGGAAATTACGGGAAACAATTACAGAATGAATTTACGAGAAAAGGAGAGCTAATTAAGAAAAACAAAAAGCGGCATTGAATTCAGCATGAAAAATACTTCTAGAATCGGCTACTCTCGTTCTTGCGGTTTTTTTGCTGTTGGGTAGTGTTATCAGCACAAATTGAAAAAAACTGTATTCCCGTGAGCGGCCTGTATGATTGACACTGGAGGGACGTCGTTGATGTCTTGCGCTTTGCTGAATGAGCGAACCTTTTAAAGTTATAAGAACCTTGACCTATGTTGGTGAGTTTACCTTTCGTGGTGCATGCAGTGTAGCCACATTCCTTAATATTTCAAACAAAAGAGGGAAATAAGGAGCAATATTCGGAATGAATTTACGAGAAAAGGAGAGCTAATTAAGCAGAACAAGGAACGGCATTGAATTTAGTGTGAAAAATACTTCTAGAATTGGCTATTCTCGTTTTTGTGGCTTTTTTGGCTGTTGTGTAGTGCTATCTACAAACCGTACCCAGTGCTTCGACTTTAATTTCTAAGTGCGACTATGTGCACGAACATGTGACGATGATTAGGTCACCGTCTAAACGTTAAACGCGTCTAATGACGGTAATATTTCGCGTGGCCACGTGAAAGTCGATACACCAAACTCGTCGAAGAATGTCAAGCAGCTACATACAACGATGACCAATTACAAGCTACATACAGAAAGCGAATGAGTCAGCGAACATGAGAAAAGATTGAACTCCTACCGAATCCAACGATCATGGATGGCAAGTATTGAAGAAGAGGGAAATGGTGAGTGGTAAGTCGCCAGAACAATCTGAAACACTCGACTTCATTATGAAAAATTAATGCCAGAGCCTACCAACTCAAGCCTCATCTGAGGGCGACGGTGAACCTGGTGCATTAATATCACCGATAACAATGACGTAAATATGACTGAAACTGTGAAAAAGGAACCACTTCCTTCCCGATCTTCATGCAAGGAGTCGTAAATTACAGCGGGATGCAGCAGCAAATTGACTAATATATTGATAAAGATGAGTTTTATGCCAAAGCCATGGCGAGCAGTGTAGTAAAAATTAGCACTGACGAGGTTGCTAGTCACAGAAAATTTGTCAAAGACTTGCTGAACGGCCCTACAGAGTGGTAATTTGCCACACCTTCACCACTCAGTAAGTTATGATGAGATAAAAGAAGATCTACAGAAAGGAAGGCACAAAGTCAGAAATACAGCCAACATTCGACACTGTAAAACAAAGGCACAGCTACCCCTCTTTCATGCCGACCTTGGAACCCAAAGACAACAATAAGAAAATTTACGAACTGTGCTCTCTCTTACAAATGCGTATCCAAGTTGAACAGCCAAAACCCAGGACATAAGTCATCCAGTGCAAACACTGTCAAAAATTTGGGCGTACGAAAACTTACTGCATAATATAGCACGCTGCTAGCAGTGGGCGTGAAATACGGAGACGATCATGATGACCGCACATGCCCGAAGTCAAAAACTGAAAAACCAAGGTGCAGCCTGTGTGAAGGAGACCATACAACAAACTATGCGGCTGCCCTGTCTACAAAAGCTTATAAAAACCACCACCCACAAGACGGGATAGAAAATACGAGTCATCAGCACGGAGTGAGCAAATACACGAACCGGCGCCTGCCGCATCACCGTTAGGCAACAAATCATACGCCGCTGCAGCACGAGTAAAAGCGCATAGCAAAGGAAGTCAAAGGAAATTAGAAAAATAACTGAAAAAGTATCAGCACAGAACGCAGGGATATTATCACTGCTAACTAATAATAATAATAATAATAATAATAATAATAATAATAATAATAATAATAGCAATAATAATAATAACAGATTTTGATTGGTATTACATTCCACTATTCAG
Source organism: Acanthococcus lagerstroemiae (assembly GCA_031841125.1). Classification (NCBI taxonomy): domain Eukaryota; kingdom Metazoa; phylum Arthropoda; class Insecta; order Hemiptera; family Eriococcidae; genus Acanthococcus; species Acanthococcus lagerstroemiae. The sequence continues at coordinate 26,279,944 of CM063113.1, read as the reverse complement.
CTTACGCGACATCAAGTACTGCTGCCAGCGGGAGTTCATCACCTTCATCCTTTTCCCTGTGTTCTCTACCCGCCTATTTCTGAGCACAAGCCTTCCCATTCTTCCTCCATTTCTTCATTTCTTTTTGTCAAGTCCAGGGTACGTCTCCTTCATGTAAGTCCAAGCTCTCTTTGGAGCTTTTGTCTCCATCAAGTTATGGGTCTACCCATCCTTTTCACGTTGTCATATGGTATTCACACCTCCACCCTTCTTTACAATTTGTCATTTTCTTGCCTTATAATGTGAGCTGCTTATTTCCATTTTAGACTTTTGACCGTCTCCCCTAAGTTCTTTTGGTTTCTGATTTTTACATTTTCAATCTTGTCCATCTTTTTGATCCTCCTACATGCTCCTCTCCATTGCACGCTGCGTAGTTCGGTTTATACTTGCTTTTGTTAGTGCCCACGTTCGTGTCTCATATATGTAATTGTTGACTGCTTGCATCTCCGCTACACCTCCGCCTTAGTTTTTATTGATAACTTACTTTTGAATACTTTTTCTAGTTTCCAGTAGTTACTCCAGCCACTTCCAATCCTGCTTGACAGTTCTTTTTTCCAGACCCCTTTGAAGGTTACCGTTTGCCCCAAGTATTTGGCTTTTTACCCGGGGACCTAAAGGGGAACCAGGGGAACTAAAGGGGAACAAGTTATCTTCAAAATGGGTTAATCGAGATGATTTATTAGAAGCGGTGCGTGGGAAAATCCAAAATGCAGCCCATGTATGTTCGGAATTTAAAACTCGACTTCTTCCCGTAATATTTACATATTTTTGATTGTACGAATATATTAAGCAGAGGCCTTCATTCCGAAACAGACAATTTTAAAACTAGTAAATTGTAGAAAAACTGCAAAAACTGATGAAAGAAAACATGTTATCTGATTCTTTCTTTTGACTTAGACTATTTCTTTAAACGTTATGTCACTCAAGAAGACTTTCAACTTAGGTCAATTTGGAAACCAACTACTTTTTCAATCGCTGGTAAAGCTGGAATGAAGCGAGGTAGGAATGTAGGGAAACCTATCTTCTATAGCTTCTATTTTGAACCACAAGATTGCACATCAAACTCACTTTTGATAAAAACTGACCTAGGCTACTCTGGAAAAGAGCTCTTCAAATGTATTCCGATTCAAGTACAGTTTATCACGTGTGTATTCGAATAAATTATCATAATATTTTAATTAAAAATGAGCTCAGAAAGATCATCATCGGTTTAGCAGCATCAAACTGGTATTGTTTACCTACCATTTACGCTATACCTTTTCTTTCCCTTGGGAGGTAAGTGATCATTTCCCTTCCACAAAGTAAATAATGTTTCAAGTTCATGATCTGGCTACACTGATTCGCCTGTTTTATGCAGTTTCTCGTATTATGCTTGTGTAGTTTGAAATCAGTCATTACTGCAAAATTACACCAGAGTAGAGGAATTCACGAATTCATAATGCTTTAATTTTCTGAGTATGGTAATTCTGAATAGAATATTGTACATAACAGAGTCATAAAGGAAAAGAGTTTCATCACTGGTGCGATTGCACCACTCGCTTCCGCCTCGTGCTGCGAACTTCGCACTTGTGAAAACGCCTTCTTCCCTCCCTCGTAGTGTTATACCTATACTACTTTCTAATATTTGATTGTTTACTTATTTTCAATTTAAAATTTCCTTTTTCATGATTCCAGTATTGTATGTAATGCTTCAACTTGGTAAAACACAGGAAAGGCTCGTGGAAAGTACAGGGTGCGATACCGGAACATATTGTACCTCAAATCGCGACTGTATTAGGAAAACAAACGGAGTGGGGGAGTGAGATATCAGCTGATGGCAGTCTAGTACATGAAGTTTTGGTTATCCAATCATACTTCAAATCGCTGTTGTAGAGGAGCAAATGGAAGGGGGAGCGAGACATCAGCTGGTGGCAGTCTAAAAGTCATCAAGTTTTTGTTATCCGATTGTAATGTACTTCAAATCGCTGTTGTAGAGGAGTAAGTGAAGGGGGGGGGGGCGAGATATCAGCTGGTGGCAGTCTAGTTCATTAAGTTTTGGTTATCCAATTGTACTTCAAATCGCTGTTGTAGAGGAGCAAGTGGAAAGAGGAGCGAGATATCAGCTGGTGGCAGTCTACTTTATCAAGTTTAGCTTATCAAATTGCATTTCAAATCGCTATTGTAGTGAAGCAAATGGAACGGAGGAGAGAGGTATTAGTTGATGGCAGTCTATATATAGTGTATCAAGTCTACGTTATCCATAGTATTTAGCCAAGATGCGTAAGTGGAACACGGAACATCACGCACTTGCGGTTGAGTCGGTTTTTAAGAGTCAGGAAACCTATATACCTCAACTATTCGCGCTTTTCGAAATCGTTTTACTATTCAGGCGAGTAAACCAGTGCTCATTGAAGTAACTGTTCCTCTGTAGGTAGGAAACTTTTACGAAAAAGGGAATATCAATAAAACAAAGCCTCCGGGGCCTGTGAAGAAGGTTCGAACACCATGCTCAAGCAAATGATTGAAAATTTCAAGAAGCGGATCGAGAATGCTATTAAGAATAGGGGGTAGTCATCATTTAAAATAAAAATTCATAAAATTCAACTTTTTTAATGCAAAAAAATAAAATAAATAAAATATATGTACGTTTATTTGTTCTCGAGTTATGAAGATTTGAAATATGATAGGTTCCCATGCCACACCTTGTGCTTTTCTACAGAAATATTGTCAGAGAACGAAACTGAAATCCTTTTTCTCCCTTTCAAATGAACGAAGCATATTCGGTAACTTTTATCACAACATATAGGTACAAATTCAGTAGACTATTCAACTTTTATTGTTATGATTTTTATTTCTTCGACGTCTCGAAACAGTATTATTTCTGTTTCTCGAAAATTAGGTTTAGTCGGTACCTAGATGTTCTTTTTTAAATTATTTTTTTATTTTCTTTAACGATTCAACTTCAGTTACGAGGAAATGCAGTATACACGAACGAGCTGGAAAGTCTAGTGGGAAGTTTTCTTCGAATTGGAAACAGGTTCATCGGCTTTGGACGATTTTTATGGCGTACACTCGTCTCATCACCAACAAACAAGAATAATTTTATTATTGTATTGCCAAAGTGACCGAAGAGTAGAATTATTGGCCTTGCCCCTTTCCTCGTGCCGCACCTAATCACGTCGGCATCAGTGCGTCAGAACTTATGAATTCAATTTTTCGTGTTTTTTTTTTTTAAATTTTGTTCTGTATCTGCCTTCCTGTTTGTTGGAAAATAGTGCTGCCTGTTACGTACCTACTACTATTCTTACACACCTGCATCATCAGATAACGTATGAGAAAAAATATTTAATTAATGCAATGATACGAATGGCGGTTTGCATGTTTCGGATTTACATATAGGTACATCCAGTGCAGGAAGCTGTCGTTTTATAAATTCAGACTGAATTCAGTCGTACTCGGATATAGATGTGCAAGCGCAAGGTCGCATAATACATCATCTGAAACGACTGCGTGGTCGCAAAATTTTAAGAATTTCATATCTATTACGATTACGGTTCACGCGCGCTTGTAACTCGCGCAGCTGCGAGCTGATGAAAAAACGTAGACCAATAAAATTCCAAGATAGATTCAAGGTCCTAGTACACATTGGGCACTGAACTGATTCTGTGAGCAACGCGCTGATTTGCATTGCTATTTTTGTAATTTTTCCCGAAAAACTTGTTACCGGCGCCACTTTGAAAATGATCGAAGAAGATATATGACAGCAGTCAGCATGCTAGGTTTGTTCGAGAATTTCGATGAGGAGTCAAGGTTTCTATAACTTAGCTGATTGCCATACACCAACTCCTCTCTAATAACATGGATTAAACATATTACATTCTATCTACTAAGTCTCAGCTGAATATAGCCTTCAAAACGACAACAATTTAACAACAGGGTACTGACGTGACGCTGAATAAATTACGATAGCAGATACACGTGGGGAAGGATGACGCACTAATCTTTGATTTCAATTTAAAAAATGGAGGAATGACATTTTCATTCAAGGACCAGAAATATTTCTTATAGCGATGCCAACCGGGTAAATGAGGCTTGCTAAAGTAACATGATGAATTCATCAGCTACCTAGGAATATTTTCCAGAAGCTGATTTAGATACTTCAAATTCGTTATTTCTTACACAAATTAGCATTGTACTGTGATCGCAATAGGCATCGGATGTTCTAATAATTAGGTTTTTAATAACAGTCACTGTGTGGCAAAGTGTTAACGTGCCCGCTTTCGCAGTCTTAGCGTCTCGAGTTCGAGTTCCACCAACGCCGGAAAGATAATGATATTCGAACACCCCACCAAATGTCTTAGTGAACACAGCAAATACAGTATCAATTGAGGTGGGAACATATCGCATCCTGTGACCCCCGCCAGTCTGAACAAACAAGGCATTACAATTGTAGGGCGTGTTACCATCAGATCAGAAAGATATACATGTGGCACTAGCCTCATGTATAATTACATGGCACTTTTGTGGCACTTCTTTAATAATTCCAGCGGGAAATAATTAATTCCTAGTTTATCAGACACGTTACTAAAAAAAAAACTTGATATGCAGATCGTCCGTACAGAGACGTACCGATAGGGAGGAGAGAAGGACCTTTCCCTTATGAAGGAAATTTTTTACTCAGCAGTTGGGAAAATGTATTCAGTCAGGGCGGAATTGGGAAAATCCAACAAGTCAAAAGGTTTTTCTTTTACTTTGATACTTGGGAAGTTTGAGCTGAGAAGTTGGGAAAATTCAACAAGTCAAAAGGTTTTTTTTTTGCTTTGAGTTGATACTTGAAAATTTTGAGTTGAATCAGTTGGGACTTTCACACATCCTCCCCTTCCCCCGGGAAAAACTCTTCAGTACGTCCCTGCGTACGTAGATGGTGTCATGCGTTTTGGATCTCCGACCAAAGTGTCGCTTGAATATATTTCTGCTGATCATAAATAGGGGTTTCAAAAAATATGCTTTTGTATGTTTTTTTCTGTTGAAGTATAGATAGGGAATATCCATGTTATTTTTGTGATTCATATTATTTTAAGAAGAATGAGCCACACTTGATCGAGCATATTTTGAGTACAAAAACATGTTTGGCATATTTTCTGCTTTCTTAAAGCATATTCAAGCACTATTTTTGCGGAATATTTCTATTTTTTTTTTCTCAATATTGCGCTATTTTTGTCTTCAACAACTGCAAGTTTTTTATAATCCAAAAAAATTCTTCTGCAAAGTTTTCTATCAGTGTAAGCACTGTTAAATTTTATTCAGAGGTGGTCTGTAAAAAATACTTTTTGGAAGATTACGTTAGGCCCCTTTGCTTCTGATCAGTGATCTTCTGATGTGATTTTCATCTGTCACTACCCCACATGTGAAAAACATTTATGTGGCGCTTTCTTGAAAAATGTGGCACTTTTTTGGCGATGGTGGTACTTTTTTGAGAATTTTACCTGGCAACACTGATGAGAGGGTTTCTTTGGACTTATGTTCAGTTGAATCCTTTCTTCATTTCCAGACTTGGTGCATCCAGAGACAGAAGCGTACCGAGGGTAGAGCCTTCCACGAAAAAGTTTGACAACTGGCTTCAGTATAGAAAAATCACTGGCATTCAGTAGGAAAGTTTGAAACTTTCTGAGACGTTTTTACTAGGTTTTCCGACTCAAATCAGCCACATTTTGGGAAACAGAAACATCTGTCAAGTGGCGTTAAAGCACTATGTGAGGAGGAGGTGAGGAGGGGGATTTGAGATTTCATTCGATTGACGGCCTTGCTTTTTATCATATTGCTGTCGTGTGTTTTGCATGATTGTTTACAACCCAATGCTGAATACTAACTTATAAGGATAACACAAAAAAAAAAAAAAACAAACAAAAAAAAAACCACTCAAGTATTATCAAAAACGGTTAAAGTGGACCAAAATGACGAAAAATTGACCAAAATTTATCACAAGAAAAAATCACAGCTAAATTAAATAAAACTAAATTTTACTGAAATTGCCCCACAATGACCCAAATCCATCCAGTGTTGCCAAATCTGACCAAGAAATATCAAAAAAGACCTAAAATCCATGCGAACCAAACAAGATTACTGATTAACATAAGAGACCAAAATCTGAACATACATCGTCGCCTCGATTTAAATACCACGTAAGTTCAAAAATGCACAAACGTCAGGAAACACCAAAATATGAATAGAAAATTTGGATGAATGATTCCGAGGTTCTTAATTTCGCCGTTAGGAGTGGTAAAGTGCATTTCCGACCTACGAGAGTCTTAGATTAAATTCCTCAATTATTTTATTTATTTATATTTGAAGGCGTGAAGTTCAAAACATCCTACGTGCCAACTTTTGCAAAAGTAGTTTTGTGCATGCAAAGGCAAACTGTTCTAAAAACCGCCGCCCATACAATACTAAACATCCTAAGTGCTCACAGAGCCTCAAAGTACTTCTAATTTCAACCCAAAGAAATCGCAGCACGCACGTGTGCCGGCGAGCGATCCATGCAAAACATCTTAACTCCGTTTGATGTTGATAGTACTTAGGATGTTTTGCTTCGTCTTTTCCCATGGACTTGGAATGCGCGCAACGTCAACGCTAATTTTCTCAGCTTAAGACATAACTGAGCCCCAAAATTTGTTCAAGGACATGTGTATGAAGCTTCAGATAATAGGCTGAGCACCCATTTTGCCAAGCCTACCCCCTTCACTTCAAGTGAAACAGTTTTTTGCTTCTACTGTACACTTTTGACATTGCTACATAGGACGTTTTGAACTTTACGCCTTCTTTTTTTTTTTTTTTATTTTTTTGTTACATTAGAAATCATGTAAAACCTATTTTTCATAATTGTGGACTTAAGTGGTATTTAAAAGGGAGGCGACAGTGTACGGGTTCAAAATGACCAAAAACATCCAAATGACTAAAACAAACAGAATCGCGAAAAACTGCTCAATAACAAGAAATAGAAACTAACCCACAGACTCAAAGGGGAGTACTATTCCCTTCCAAATGCTGACAGCAGGCCCCCTGGAAGATTTTATTTTTTAAAGTCGAAGGTAAAATTGAAAATTAAGAGCTTGGTACTTTCTCTCATTTTTGTGTACTAAATTTTACCGGTTGAAACTATTATCTACCCAAGTTAGCTCTCCTGGATTCCAGGTTGTCCACCCTTGTGGGTTGGCCAAGAATAACCAGAATCACGTATAATTCATGCCCAGAAATCACGAAAATTGCACTCACTCACTTTGATGTGCATGGTAGGGGGCTACCATTAATAATATTTGCATATATATGATGGTTTGAAACAAAATAATTATAAAAACATAATTTTTTTTACAGAATTCAAAATGCTACAAGAAGTGCAGTTAGACGCAAACCTTGAATCTAAATCAAAGATGGCTGTGAGAATCAAAGATGCATACAAGCAGTATTCAAAAAATGACGTAATTTTGAAAGGCTTCAATATGACAGTGCCAAAAGGAATCATGTTAGTATAATGAATAATATTGTTTAATTTTAATGTTATGAATTGCTAGTGTGATCTGTAATATAGTAGAAATTTAAACTCTGATGACTTTTCCGCCCCTTTGTAAAGAAATTACAAGCAGTAAGAAGAACTTTTTACTTGAGATATTTACATAAGCAGTGAACTATTTTTTTTTATTTTTTTTTCAAACAATATTCCAAGACACTCTTAAACAATTTTTTTTTTTTTTTACAGATACAGTTTGTTGGGGCCCAGCGGTTGCGGCAAAACTACGTTGTTATCATGCATTGTCGGTCAAAAGGAACTGGATTCAGGTTCTATTGAACTTGGTGTAGATAAACGTGAAAAGTTGGGGTACATGCCACAGGTAATATTTTCTAATTTTTGATTTCTTGGGTGGTGTATTGCAATCCATGTAAAGCAGTGACGCTTATTTTTGCAAGAAAAAATCCTTCTGATAGTCTGGACTTGTAGAGAAGATAATGATACTGCAATTTCAAGTAATATACGAGTGAATGATGCAGCTCAGGAAAAGATACCTTAAATTGGAATGGTAAATTTTACAACAGCGACAAACTACTCCATGAAGAATAATCGAATTTCTGATTTTAGGGCAATTAAAACCATGTACGCTGTGAGAGCGAATTATCCTCTCTGTCCCCTTCCCTTGAACGGGGCTTCCGACATTCACAAACTTTCAAACTTTGTATTGGCTGTCAAAATAGCAGTTTATTTAATCGCCTATTCCGAATATTTTCCTAATCAGAACTTACTCGTATATCTGACCTTGACTAGGCCTCTGTCATGGCCAAACTTGAACCATTTCGACGCTAGATTTCGCCATCATACATAGAGAATAAATTGTGACGAGAATTACCTAGTAAACATTCTCGTAGCACAATTTAACGACAAATTATTGTAATTTTATTAGATTCCGATAAAAATCACTGTAGGTAATAATAATTCTAAAAATTATTGCCATTCTTACAAATGTTAATAGAATTACCAGTATGTACAGTTATTTTTAACAGAATGTAGTAAAAAGTATCACAATATTTCATTTATGTGAGTTGCTAAACGTCAGAGTGTTACTACAGTTTTATTAGTAATTTTCGTCACAGTTTTTTCCCGGTGCATAATAATTATATATTTGTGTGAGAAAGAGCGTCAAGATTCAGTTAAAATATGATTAATAATTTCTCATAATCAAATTTTCTTAAGAAGTTTTTACACTTATATATGCTAAAGTACTATATATTCATTTTTTATTTTAATTTATTTAAAAAATTCTATACAGATTTTTTTAAACATGTTTTTTCTAAAAAAAAAAAAAAAAATTAAAAAACGTTTTCTTCCCCGTATTTTTTCAAAAAAAGTTTTTTTATTGTTGTTTTTTTTTCTAGAGAGAAAAAGAGGGCCTGGGGGAAATTTCCACGAGCTTCCCTCCTTCCAGTACATTTTTTTTCTTCTGTCAGACGGGAAAAAATTATAAGCTACGGGATAAGAAGTTTCTTTCATGGTGTAAGGAGTTGCTAATTTGATGTACAGTATGATATAGCCGTAAACGTTGAAATTCAGGTCTTTTAAAAATATCGGGCCTTCCTGAAATTCCGCCCTTTCCCCCTCCCTCTCGACAGGGTCAATTATTAGTAACGTGCCCATTACTGGAGTTTGCATATAGTATTTGACTGTTTCTAATAATGGGCATACACAGACCATTACTGGACAGATGACAAATTTTGATAACCCCATAATGGGCACTTGCACTATGAAGGCATTCATTACATTTACCCATGAATCCAGCATCACATATCAAAGCCTAACTTTAATAAAGTGCACTGCTACTTACCGCATAATAAAATCTGCATTAGCACTCAAATTATTGCAAGGAGAAATTTCTTTCGTTCCTTAATTATTTTTTAACGGCTGCGGAAAACTTTGACTGCAGTCATCCTTTTTTTCAAACAAAAATTATTATCAGGAAAATGGTCCAAATTTTTAGGGTTGTAGGACAGTCAGTGAGGACAACTACGTTGGAAAGATGAACTAGCATAATCAGTGTTGCCAATTAGCATTTAGAAATCTTAAAATAAACAACTGAAATCTAAATTGCCCATTATAGGTGAGGTGCTCATTATTGGCTAGGTTATACCTTATGTAGATGTTAGCTAAATTTTTCACAGATATAGCCACAGGTTTTGACAATTCTGTCGAAATTCGGCAAGGGTAATTTTTCGTTTAGCAGAGAAATAATACATCAAAATTATTGTTTAATAAAACTGAAAAAAAATGGGTGGGGAGGCTGAAAATGGATGAGTGAAGTTACTGTATTTATCAGTGCACTAAACTGAACTCTCAGCAATAGTGTTGTTTGTCCCTAGGGTCTGTAAGGACAAAAGAAGTCCAAAATTTGGGGTTCTCACCATATTTCGTTATGTATAGAATACCTACATCATACAATGTGTCCATGGGAAGTCCTTTTCCACAAAACTTGATATAAAAAATTTTCACGTACATAAATTTTATTTGGAGCCAATATTTAACCCTTGAGAGACCAAAAGCTTCTCGAGTTGGTGGAGGGACCTCTCGCAGGTTAATTTGAAATGCGTGTAACTAATATCAAGTTTCATCTTTATGTACCTACGATCATATTTGATACGATGAAAAACAAAATTGTTATATAGTTACGTGAGCGAGATATCAATTTGAAAATTGGGTTCAACTTATCTACCTACTATTTAGTAGATATGATGCTAAGAATAGTATCAAGTTCCAAAAACGTGTTGAATTTTGGAAGGGGAAGTAGAGTGTAGAAAAACTTTGCACACATATGGATTATATTTGGCTAACTAGGCAAAGCTGTAAATCATGTCACAAATCTTTTTATAACTTGGGTCGTTGCCAAATCTTGGTCATTTTTTTCCCTACCAATGAAACAAAACTGTCATTTCTTTATCAGACCATCTGCGTTGTATATTACGAGTATTAATTGAGCGCGGAAGACTTAGGTATTAGAGCTTCAAATTCAACGAAATTATTGAAATTCCAAAGCTTTAAAATGATATATGTACATACCTATAATATGTAGATATTACGTAATTCGAGAAAGAATAAATTATGAAACACGAGAGTTTACGACACCTGTTAAAGATGAGGACTGTAACACACAAGAATCGTATTCCACTATTTCTTCCCAAGTATATGTAGTGTACTTTTTTCTTCCCCGATGCCTTTTCTTAGAAAATGTAAAATTACATAGAAGCTGAGACCGGCTGGAGGTCAAAAGGGACTTTCGCAGTGGCGTGCATTCCAGGAAAGCATGGTAAGCGCCGCTTACCCTGAAAATTCCCGTGAAAATAAGTTTTCATATACATATCAACTTCAACTTGTAACAGATAAAAGATAATGAAACATTGGGCAAAACAGAGACTGTATTGACGTTTAAGCTCAAGTACACATATAATAAATACATGGGAGATATATGAGGAGACAGTTCGAACAGAAGCATATACTGTTCGGCATTCGGCAATCCTCGTACATGTACATGTATTTGTATAGGCCAGCGAGGTATGCGTCGGATTTAACGCTTCCTTTCCATACTGCTCGTAACATTGCACTACTTACGCTCCGCCCCAGTGTTAATTACCAACACAAAAACACACTAGCATGTTCAACGCGATGAAACCTGTGCATTTTGATGCGTTCTGAAAGTGCTTTGAGTCTGGATTGGCTCGGCTTAGCTACATACGAACATCAAAGTTGACAGTGAAACGTGAATTTGTTGAGTTAGTGTGAAGAGGTGCTACTTGCAATTTTTTCATAAAATGACTTTTGGTATCTTTGGATGAGGAATTTTACTATCTATCTACCATACAGTAAATGATAGAATATTGCCTCAGTTCAACAGGAAACTCGAAAAACAAAAGGGGTAGATACACTATTAACCAAATTCATCAATGTGAAAAGGTTCTATCTGCAGAATGTTACAGGAAGAGAAGGTGATACACATATGTTCGATTTTAATTCAATCTGTGTGTAATGTGCTTTAACAAATTTTTAAATAAAATCATCAAAAATATAGAATAAGAAGTTAAAAAGTAAGATTTAATAATTTTTAATCGAATTTGTCATTCACAGTGCTGCCAGATCCCTTTCATAAAAATTCTTGAGATATCACGAAAAAAGTTCGTGAGATCGCAGACATTTTTCGTCGACTCTTACAAAATTATAAAATTAAATTTATTTTTCTTCTTTAATGGGCAGAAGGTACACAATGACATTCGGTTGTATCAGAGGAATAAATACATTGGAGTTTGCACTTCTTCATGTGTCAGTTTCAATCACTTCAAATACTTGAAAGATGGTTCAGTTTAGAAAAGGCTTAATTTCAATCAGGTTTTTTTTTTTTTTTTTTTGTTCAATCTAATTCCTTAGTGAAAGCATTAACTGTTGAATATTTGCACGTAAAACTTTAACAATCTACTTTTCCATCGCAACGACGGTAATTATATTTTATATTTTTAGCTTCAACCTGTACTGGATTTTCCTAAAGTTCAAAGTGAAAATCATTTTTCGGCATCCCCCCCCCCCATTAATATCATAAAAAATTAGCTTGTTCATTAATGATCAGTAAAAGTCAATAATTACATATTTTGGACTTTTGCATGCAGCGATAACACACAGAAACACAATAATATAAGCATATAGGTACATACATATAATGCAATCATGAAAGAAAAATATTAAAAATTTGCTACTTTTAGACCATTTCTGAAAAAACTAGGGTTTTTCGAGATTATTTAAACAGAATTACCAAAGTAAGATAGGGGAAGGTATAAGAAAAATTCGTGGGTTCATAGAAAATGTTGGGATTTTTCAAAAACTCGACATGAAATTTTGTGAGAGATGGCAACACTTGTTAACTTCGAGAATTCAAATTTTGTGGTATTATTCAGGTATGAAATTGTGAGTACCTACCAGTGCTAAGTAAAATCAATTTTGAAAAAAGGACCTCTACTTTTCTTTCATTTAATAGATTTCACAATGAATAATTTTATATGTTGTTATGATGAGGTTGGGCTGGAAGAGAGAATTTTCTTGAAGAAGATTAAGATGATCAGAAGACAATATAACGATTCAGGAACGAGTTTTTTTTTTTTTAACTTTGAATTTAATGTTACTTTATTATTTGACTTCCTTTAAAACTTCGAATTTTAATTTATATTAAAAGGCAAAAAATAAAATTTTGTATTTTTGTTTACCTACCTTTTTTCCAGTATTTTATTTAAATTGAGCTGAATAGATTATAAACGGAGAAAGGAAAAAAAAAAAGGTAGTTTCTAGTGCGATGAAAAGACGTTTTCAGCACAATTTTCCTTCTAATCTGAAGAAGAGTAGTGTAAAATAGATGTATAATATAGCATCTTGAATTCTATCATTCTTGTAGTATTAAATGGTGCTACATAAACTCTCTTCTCTTTTTTATTTAAGAAAAAAAAGAAAAAAAAGTGGAATGTTTTCATCTCTGAGATGTATTCCTAGTTGAATGTTGAGGCATTGTTATACTATTTTTAGTCACACCTATTTTTTAACGGATTCGTCGTGGCATTGCTTCAAAACCTTTAAGCTCCTCTCCTGTAATTTTTTTTTTCTTTTTCAGATAGCACATTTTCACTCTAACCCAACGAATTATGTTCTTCTACTAGTCAACGCGTTATGTTTGAATGCTCTTTTTTTTTTTTTTTTTTTTGTTTGCTCACAAAAAGCGTATTTCAGATCGTATTGAAACCCTGTTTTCGCGTCTTACTCTTAATAATGAACAATTTGAAATTATTAATGGTGGTAAGCCTGAACCAGAATTACTATTTTTAAAAACTGGGCAAAAGAAAAGTGGTTTGATTTTTACGAGACATTTTCACGTATCGCAATATGAAAACATTTTGTGGTTAACCCATTGTGAAGATGGTGGAAAACTGTTTTGTTGGCCATGTCTATTATTCGTCACAGAAAAGGATAAATGCATACATGGAATGACCCTATACAGGGATACAACAACTTGAATAATTTGATCAATGCCCTTTTGTAGTAGCATGTTTCATACTTTTATTCTGACTTATACTTTATGCTCAGGGACGTACCAATGGGGGGGGGGGCAACTCACCCGCTGTAGGAATTTTTCACTCAGCAGTTGAGAAAATTTACCATTTCAGTTGGCCGGAGTTGGAAAAATCCAACAAGCCAAAAGGTTTTATTTTTGCTTTAATACTTGGGAATTGAGTTGAGAAGTTAGAAAGATCCAATAAGTCGAGGTTGTTTTTTTTTTTTTGCTTTGATATTCCGAATTTCTGGAAAAATTCAACAAATTAAAATTTTTTTTTTGCTATGATGATACTTGGGAATTTTGAGTTGAGTCAGTTGGAACTTTCACAATTTTTGCCCCCCCCCCTCCCCGCAGGAAAACTCTTCGGTACATCCCGTCTACGCTTATCGTTTACTTCCTAGAAAAACTCACCGCACGCCACTGGACTTTTGGTGCAGGCGCTGGAAAAAATAAAATGTATTTTTCAGTTTGACTGATGCACGTGTATTTACGATCTGGACCTAGAAAATCCGAAAACGAGCCAAAAATATGTAGGTCTAATCATACCACAAAATTAATATCATATTAAGATGACTCTTGAAGTACATAAAATTGCAAATTTTCTAAATTAACACATTCAAACTGGTACGATTAAGTTTTTACTGTTCAACATGCAACAATCGATAAGTATCTCAATTAAGTACAAATAATCCGTTTCTCAGACTGGATCATAAAATGAAATTGCACAACTGCCTCAACATAAGGGGATATAGAGACCCATGTATATCAATCCCTACGTAACTGATTTTATTTCGTGATAGGAAATTGATCAACATTATTAGTAGGGAACGTGATCAACAGTTGGCACTTTGCCTTATAAGATGCATTTGAAAGTCGCTGACCTTTTCTTGGGCTACAGCGCATTCAGCAGAAGAACTTGCATGCTATGATAACATCGTAATATGTACACCTCTTGCCTATCAAGATACTTTTATTTATAACCGAAGTAAAACATGTATGTTATGTTTTTATTTATTTTTTTATTACAGTCACTGTGCCTTCACCATCGTATGACCATACTTGAGAATTTTTATTTCTACGGATACTTGTTTGGTATGACTAAGGATCGCATTGAAGAACGAATCGAAGATTTGATGGCTTTTTTAGAGCTTCCGTCAAAATATCGAATTATAGCCGACTTAAGGTAAGTATGCCTTTGGGAAAGCCAGTAAATATTTTTTTATTTTACTTAGTTACTGAATTATACTTGAGTGGTGTGCAATGGTATATATCATTTCAGTGGTGGTCAACAAAGACGAGTATCAGTGGCTGTCACATTAATCCACGAACCTGAACTTTTGATTCTTGACGAGCCCACGGTGGGATTAGATCCTCTATTGAGTCACAGGTAATCTATGCATAACTTTAGCCAGATTTTTCCTAGCATCTCTAGTTATGATACAATCTAGAATATAACTTCATAGATTTAAAATTAGATTCCATTCACAGTATATGGGAGAGATTAAAACAAATGACTCAGCTGGGAAAGTCAGTTATCATTACTACACACTACATTCAAGAAGCTAATCATGCCCACAAAGTAAGTATTTGTGGTACCTAATTTGTAACTTCTATCTGCCGAAGTTTTCACAGACTAAAGTGAATAAATTGAAAGGGGCAAACTGAAAGAGAGGTTACTATTTACCTATTTTGTGGTTATGAATTTTGTCCTTCCCTGTGATTTCCTCCTTCTTAAAGAAATGTTTAAACTTAGATACCTAGCTATGAAACTTTTCTCAGGCCCCTCTCTTTTTCGCTCAGTTAGTCATTATATAAATTAGGAACCAACTACTTATGTTTGTGAAAAATCTGGACAGGTGTATTATTAATAAACACCATTATACCAATACAAATTTATCGTGTTGTCCACAACAACTCTTTAATAAGCTTCATTCATGACAACCGATTCAGTTTTACTTTACAAAGTATTTATAAAGCGTTGGTTGTTTTCCTTTCAGATTGGATTGATGAGAGATGGTGTATTATTAGCTGAAGATTCTCCGTTTGATCTCATGCAACGATGTGATTGCAGTGATTTAGAAGATGCTTTTCTACAGCTTAGCAAGAAACAGGATACAGTTCCAGACAATGTGAGTTTGAGCTTTTAGCACTATATGTTATACAGCCAGCTGTTTGCAATTGTTTATCCCTCTTCTAATACTGATGATACAAACCAAAGAGATGAATGCAGGACTGTATAATTAAAGACATTTGAATCACTCACCATAGATTTATATCCCGGGCATCCATTTATGATGCTATAATGAACACAATAAAACGCGAACAAATGCGCACAAAGAACACTTGAACAAAAGCACACAGTTATTACTTGAACAAATGTACTAAAAACACGCGAACAAATGCACAAAGAACACAACACACTGTGGAAAGCTTTTTTCCTTTTATAGTAGCTCAGATCGCACTTCACTGTACTTTACTTTTCCTATATGTCAAGTTTCACTAAATGTTAATTACATTGCCGGAATTTTTTGCAATGCTCATGCTACAAATTTCTATACTTAGTTTTAAACTTCAATATTTTACCAAAAGATGAGGAATGATCTCTATCAATCCATTATCGCTTCTACATGGTTACCAACTGTCATTTTAATGAACAAAACTGAGCAATATTAACCACATATTCAGGTTCAGCGATATCTGCGCCTATTCAGCAAAAGGAACAAACAAAAAATTTGAAGATTATCTGTCAAAAGGCGGTGTTGTCAATGGTATTTAAATGGAACGCGCCGTCCCTTTGACCAGATAACTCCTCATTTGTAAACAAAATGAGTTGTTATATATTATAGTAGAGCAGTGTAAATATGGGTATAATCATCCGCCATTTTGATTCACGCTGCGTCCGTTGATGCCAAATTGACTATGCAGTACGCTCCACATAGTCGGATTTGGTATCCACAGGCACGCTGTGAATTCAAAATTTGGCAGATGATTATCACCATATTGTAGTGCCCTAAATATAGTCCGTTCAGAGTAAGTGTATCAATACTATCAAATAGTGGTTTGATAGTTTTTTTACATACTATCAATTCTATCAAAGTTTATTTAATAGTTTTAACATTAATTATTAAAAATTTTAGGATCTATGAATAATTCATTTATTATCAGTTCTAACAAGATTTAATCACTATTTTGTTATTAATTATTATTAATTAGAAACTAGATTGAGAATTTTTTCAAATGAAATAGTAGATACACGCTTTGTATTTTAGTATTTTACTATTGGCTTAGGCGTTAGGCCTGCTACTGTTTTGTGTTTTCTTCTTTCAAATCAGTTTAACAATTTTCGGTTTCGCTGTGATTAGTATATTCCTGTATTTTGTTATTCTAGCTTCCCATCTCTCGACCTCCCCCGAGGCAGTCTGATGTCTGATCTCTCCAAATTCCTGATTCATGATGTCTGCTCGTTATTGCATTATTTATTTATGATGGTTATACAACGTTACAAGTCACGAGCTCTTCTGTATTCTGTCTTCTATTTTTTTTTTCCATCTTCTCTGCTCTTCACTTCAGTTTCCTTAACCTTAAGGGATCGATCAATCAAACTATCCATCCAGTTTCCACTCTGTTAAGAAGAACCTAACTCAACAACTTCGTATTTTATTTTACATTCTATAATTTTCTAATCAATAATCAAGTTTTGATGTGTGAAATCAAAAGGTCGCATATCGTGTTTTGCAAATCATAAATACCTATGAAGAAATGAAGGTGTTCCAATGAGTACTTCGCGAATCAAGAAGAGAGAGAGAGAGTCGTACTTCATGTGTATTTGTCAGAGCGTATCACGTAACTGAAGTCGGCGGTAATATCTTATGTACAACTCGCAGCAACTGCGACACCAGGTAACGAACCCGGCATGTTCAAATGTGAAAAGAAGATAACATAGAAAAACCGATAATACGTTACAAAATATCCCCCCCCCCTTGTAGCGGAGCTAGCTAAGAAAAAAAATCAAGTAATACATAAATACAATAAAAATTTGTTGCAAGGGAAAGAAAAAACTTAGCCTAATGGACGAGTTAATCTACACGAAATTCACAAAAATCATAGTCAAGTAAGTAAATGATATAGCAGGATCAACATAGTTACTCTCGTGAAAAAAAAGTACATAGCAAAATTAGGTAGAACCCGATGAACACAATAACGAAATGGAAAATGCACATACAGTTACGTTTGCTGGTACTAAATAATGAAAAAAAAAAAAAAGACAAATAAATATTCGTAAAATAGTCGTGAGGTAAAAACACAAATACCTAAGAAGTAATAAAATCTCTGTATTTACTAGGCGGTTTTCTCACTCGATTTGACTGTCTCAAATTTTGATACCCTCGCCCTTGTTGTTCGTGATTAGCAGGAGGGGAATCGGGGATAGCAATAGTTACGGATGCTCTCGACTGTTCACTCTCTCTTTGCTCACTCTGGTGATCGCTGACAAACATCTGATTAAAAGGAAAATTAGGATTTTCGTAAGAATCATCGTTAATAAAGATCGGCTTAGAATTATGATTAGTATTCAAAGTAGTTTGACCCTCTCTTACTATTGAGGGCGGGTTACCTGTTTTCTTTAAAATCGACCTAGGTTTTTCCAGCGTTTTTTCCTCCATTTCGTCGTGGTCGCCGCAAAGTTCGTAAGCCGGTTTGAGTCTCGATATACTGACTGTATCCTTTTTCCCGTCGATTTCAAGCTCGTAGAAATGCTTTTTTCTTTTCACGACTTTGTAGGGGCCTTGATATGGGGCCTCCAAGGAGGCTTTTACTCTATCCACTCGTACATAAACTCTTTTACACGTCGCGAGGTCGGGATGTACAAAAATTTTCCCATTTCGGCGCTCCTGTATTCTCTCCGGTTTTATGTCGCGCAACGTCTTCCGCAGCTGCTTCACAAAGTCTGTCGTATCTTGAGCTGTCTGCGACGTTTGATACATTTCGCCTGGCAATCGCAGTCCTTGGCCAAAAACCAGTTCTGCACACGAGTTTTCTGACTCGTCCCGGGGTGCTGCTCGCAATCCCAAAAGTATGGACGGCAAATAAGTGCTCCAGTTGGCTGCGTGGCAAATCAATAGTTCCTTTAATCTTCGGTGAACTCTTTCGATCATGCCGTTTGCTTGAGGGTGGTAGGCCGTTGTTTGAATATGTTGCGCGCCTAGTAGTCTTGCAAGTTCACAGAAAAGCTCAGATCTGAATTGAGGTCCTCGGTCAGTTGTTATTTTCAGCGGGGTCCCATACCTTGCTATCCATTGCATGTAAAAAGCTTTGGCAACTGCTTCAGCTGTGACGGTTTTGAGTGGGACTGCCTCAATCCACCTCGACGTCCGATCGATGAAGGTGCAGAGATAAGTGTACCCGTTTGATGGCTTCATCGGTCCAACTAAATCCAGGTGTACATGCTCAAATTTGTTGCACTATGGGAACTGGCCTTGCTCTGGGTTTGTGTGACGTGTTACTTTAATTTGTTGGCACTGCGGGCACGTTTTATGCCACCTCCTGATGTCCGCCGTCATCTTTGGCCAATAGTATTTGGATCTGATTAGTCGTAGGGTCGCTTTCAGTCCATTATGGGCGATGTTGTGGACCTGTCCATAGATCTGTTGGCGCAGTTTTCCAGGTACCATTGGCCTATCGATTCCTCCAAATCTCGAACACAACAGGAACTCATTGTTGCTAATTTTCACTTCTCGAAGGATTTGGTCTCGATGCCCTTCTCGTCGCCACCGCTGTATTTCGTCGTCTTCACTCTGCGCTCTCGCTATAACTTGCAGCGAAATTTTTGCATTGATCTGACAGATTTCCGCATCCCCTTCAGGCCTACTGAGTGCATCGGCTACCAAGTTTGTCGCGCCTGCCAAATGGACTATCTTTGTGCTGAATTGTCCAATGTATTCGGCGTATCGTGATCTTCTTTCGATTTTATCTTTTTTCTTTGTCGTAAAAAGATAGGTTAGAGGGCGGTGGTCTGTCACAATTGTCAGGTTCCGTCCGGCTATCAGTGGCTCAAAATGCTCTGTAGCAGCGTAAATTGCCAAAAGTTCATGGTCGTAGACCGGCCATTTTTTCTCGCGTTCGGTCAGCTTTCTTGAGAAAAACCCCAGTGGTTCTCTCTTACCCGCATCACCTTCTTGTTCCAAAACTGCCCCGATTGCAGTTTTTGATGCGTCACATGTTAAGTAGAGTGCAGCGTCCTTTTTCTGGTAGTTGAGTTGTACGTGTTGAGCAAAAGCCGCTTTTGCTTCTTCGAAATTTTTTTTCAATTCCGGCGTCCATCGTATTTTTGTGTGGTCATTTTTTCGTGGGTGCCCCTTCAAAAGGTCTTGCAGTGGCGCTAATGTTTCTGCTGCTTTTTTGGTGAATTGGCAATAAAAATTCAGGAGCCCGAGAGTTCGACGCAGTGTGGTCATGTTGGTAGGTGGTTTCATTTCTTTTATGAAAGCTATTCAATTGTCAGTTGGTGTGAACCCCTGTGGGGTTATACGGTACCCTAGAAAATCTAATTCTGAAACACAAAAACTGCATTTATTCAAATTAATCGCGAGGCCAAATTTGTGTAGCCTCTGAAAAACAGTTTTGATATGCGAATAATGCTCGTTTAATGACTCAGAAAAGATCAGGATATCATCGATATAGACAGTACAAAATGGCAGTTCAGAAAGTACGGAGTTCATGAACCTTTGGAACACAGAGGGGGCGTTTCTAAGTCCGAAAGGTATTCTGACATTCTCATACAATCCTGCTGGTGAGACAACCGCCGTTTTCTCTACATGCGCCTCATACACCGGAATATTGTGAAAAGCTCTTACTAAATCAATTTTTGAAAAAACACATTTATTCTTAAGGAAACTAATTGCGTCGTAAATGACGGGTATAGGGTAGCGGTCAGGTATGGTCTGCGAGTTAAGTTTCCAGTAATCGCCAATCAATCGAAGCTTATTTTTTTCGCGTTTAACTATTAGGCCAGAGGCCCATTGCGACTTCGAGATTCTGACCAACCCGGTTTTGAGCTGTTCCCTATATTCGTTCCTTACCTCAATTTCAACATCAGGCCTCAAACGGCGAGGCTTCTCAAACGTTGGCATACCAGTCGTCTCAATATAACATACTACGTTGTGTTGGATATCATCTTTGTACTGCGGTGGTTTTGTGATGTTATCATAAGTCTCGAGAAGGTGGAGCAATCGTTCGTCCTGCACTTTGGACTTTTGAATCGACGAGATAGATGGTTGTGCACAGTTGCGAAGTTCACATGGTGTACTGCAGAGGTTCTGCCCGTCGATGAGTCGTTTGTTGGTCAGATCGGGAAGGAGGTTGTAGTATTTTAAGAAGTCGGCTCCCAGGATTGGCTGCTTGATGTCCGCTATGGTGAAATTCCAGCGGAATTTTCGTGTCAGGCCCAGGTCAATGGTGGTGTCCTTGGTGCCATACGTCGTTATGGAACTGCCATTGATTGCAAACAAATCAAAGTTGTGTGTGCAATCAAAACTCCCGGCGCAGTTTTGGGGTAGCGCCGAAACATCAGAGCCCGTGTCGGCAAGGAAAAGGTCTGTAAATTCCTTGGCTTTTACAAACAGACGCGGCGAGCGCAAGATTGATGAAGGCAGGGTGGCCGCACATTCTGCCTTCAGTTGGCGTTTCCCTGTCCGGCCCGTTTGCAGCCTGGTGCGCAGTTCCGCGCTCGATCGCCATATGTGAAGTGGTACCAGCATTGGCCGTCAATAACTTCGGGTTTTAATTCACGTCCCGGAGTTTGGGATCGTGTGCGCGAGCGTGATGAGTAGCGCGGGCGCGAGTAGCTGCGGTCACGGCTGCGGTCGCGGCTGTGGTCGCGGCTGCGCTCGCGAGGGCGGTGATCGCGCCTGTCAGCTCGAAGTGCCGCGATTTCAGACGTGAGTAGGCGCAACACTGTGGTTAGGCACTCGTCAGTTCCAGACGGGGCAGAATGGGCGGCGCTGGATGTGGTCACTGCGTGAATGTTTAGGCCATTCCGTTCCTGGAGCTCATGTAGGCGATCGGCGGTTTTACACACACTATCAAGAGGATCAGTCGAATTAGCAGACAGTACCTCTTGTGTGCGTAGTGGTAATTTTTGGAGCCAAATTGGTCGTACAATTCTGTCAGCATCGGGGTCTGCACCGACAAGTGCCCGCAGCTTCTGAAGAATGATACAGGGTCTAGTTCCAGTCGGTATGTCTGCGCCGCGAAGAAGTTCGTTAAGCTTTTCTTCTGCAGATTTTCCATCCGCCGCAATGAGTCGCGATTTTGCCTGCGTGTAAGGGTTGTCCGGCTTTTGACGGATGATGCTTTCCAGCATTGTAATTTGGTCAGTTCCGAGCCGTTGCAGTATGGCGGAGAAACGCTTTTTTTCCGTCGTTATTTCGTAATCGTCAAATATTATTTCACAAGTTAAAAACCATAAGTCAGGGTTACCTGGTGTGTAGAGCGGCAGTTCGAATCTTTTATGGCCGGGTCCGGTTGCATTTTGGCTTCCGCTTGACATTTCGGGTGGTGCCATTTTTTCTACTAATCACTACACTGAACAGCAGTTCGAAAAAATACGATTGAAAAATGTTTCACTGTCACTGGTCGCCACTTTGTTCCAATGAGTACTTCGCGAATCAAGAAGAGAGAGAGAGAGTCGTACTTCATGTGTATTTGTCAGAGCGTATCACGTAACTGAAGTCGGCGGTAATATCTTATGTACAACTCGCAGCAACTGCGACACCAGGTAACGAACCCGGCATGTTCAAATGTGAAAAGAAGATAACATAGAAAAACCGATAATACGTTACAAAGGAAAATTTATAATTGCTTGTTATATAATCAAAGAACTTTCTTACAAAAATGAGTGTGATACTGGTATCCGGATTCCGTACTCATGATAATAATTTTAAATAATCGGCAACTTAATAATCATAATCCAACAAATAACTTATTGATAAGAAATAACAATAACTTTTAAATGGTTTCAAGTTTCAGTAGGCATTCAGTATTATACATTATACTTACAAGCATAAGCCATAACATTAACTACCAAACCCAGAACCAGAAGAGTTTAATTAATAATCAAATCATGGAATGAAAAATGAAACTGTCAAATACACATTGAGGATCGAGAAATGACTGGGAGAACGAACCTAAGGAGCTTATGGTCTCTTTCCCAGCTTCTAAAATTCATCTGAATGGACGAAATCACAGTTCACAAAATCAGTAAATACTAAATAGTAAATACTAAATATTTAGTATTATTTACTATTTAGGTAACTATAATTAAATAAATTTAAAACAGTGTTGACAAATGACAAATTCATAATTATTCATTTTGATGATTTGATAGTTTTTATTAATTTGATAGTTTTTAAGAACTATCAATAGTGTTGATAGTCAATGAAGTAACTATTGATAGTTTGATAGTACTAAATTTACTAAAAACTATCAATACTATCAAAAATACTATCAATTACTATATATCACTAGTAGGTTTAACTGAAACCAAAACCGACTGCTCACTGCGTCAAGACCGTTAACCAATTAAATGAAAAAGTCCCAATTGGTCTTTGGTCAATGCGGTTTTCTGTTATCTGTTCTTCTTTGTTGCCGACCTAGTAAAAGAGTTAGATATTTGAACTGTTCTACAGAATAATTCAACCTGCCAATGCCCATTCCCAAGTAAGTCGATGCTACAATTCATATCTTATGGTTGGTTTCCAACTATGGCTGATTTGACTATAGAAATGATGAGATTTTCATTTTGTTTGAGAAAGATCTTTTGAGCCCGACTGAAACCGATTCATTATGTGAAGTGAAGACCATAACCAAAACCGGCTCAGCAATGAAAGACCGAAATAAGACCCTTTCAGTATTTTAAATTGGTCTCATGACCAAAACCAAAACCTCTTGAGAAATTAAATGGAAGTTCCGAACCGAAACCAACCTAAATGGAAGCTACAAAGCCCGAAACCAATCAAAACGAAAAATTGAATCGGTTCCAAACACTGTCAAAAATCCATAGTCATGGCGGCATCACAGGGGAAAAGGGAAGTAAGAAATTCACACTGAATGTGATAAAGACGCAGCGCACGTTCTCCGGGAGTGATACGTGATTGGTTACAAAATTGAACTCATGAACGTATTAGTCTGTGGTCTGTCTCAGAGTTTTTGATACTCTTATCTGGAACGGACCAACGGACTATAGTATCCTTGGAATTGGAAAGAGCATGTAAAAAATAGTTTTTCAAAATTGGGCCCCTGATTCAAAAGTATGTACTCACGTTGAAAAAAGCTTATCAGTAAACGCTATGTCATATAGGTATACCTAGTTTCTACATGGCTCTTGAACTTCGATTCACGTGTGTTCTCAAATATTGGATTTTGCTAGTTGGTTCCCTTTTTGCTGAATAGCGTCCACCTAATGTGAAATTTTCCAATGTCCTGTACACATGGATGCTATTAAGCAAAAGGGACTGAGGCGACAAAATCTGTTTTTTGAGAAAACGTAACATTCAAAAGGCAGTGAATAATGCCGGTTTACAGACATAGCGTTTACTGATAAGCTTTTTTTTTTCAATGTGGGTACACATTTTTGTATCAGGGTGCCCCATTTTGAAAAATTATACTTTTTATGCTCTTTCCAACACTCATTTTGTCAACAGAGTGTGTTAGCCAATGGTCTCTGGCTTAAGCTTAGCTGATGGTTTTTAAACTGCTGATGGTTGACTTTTGGCTTATGGCTTGAAGCTAATTTTCCGGCTTCAAATGAACGCTGTTGAGCAAAAAGGACTTAAGCCACATTTGTTGGTAGAATTTGTCAAAATTGGACCCCCAATACAAAAATAGGTACCCACATTGAGAAAAAGCTTATCAGTAAACGCTATGTCTGTACATCGGCATTATTCCCTGATGACTTTTAAATGTTATGTTTTCTCAAAAAAACAGATTTTGT
This sequence comes from Acanthococcus lagerstroemiae, assembly GCA_031841125.1. Lineage (NCBI taxonomy): Eukaryota > Metazoa > Arthropoda > Insecta > Hemiptera > Eriococcidae > Acanthococcus > Acanthococcus lagerstroemiae. The sequence continues at coordinate 26,255,320 of CM063113.1, read as the reverse complement.
CGCCTAAGTCCCTTTTGCTTAACAGCGTCCAAATGTGGATTAAATGCTGTTTGGCTTATGTCTTAATCTTTGCACATGAGTTGACTTTAGTCCAAGTTATAAAACTTGCAATTTCCTACTAGTTTGGTAACTGATAAAACCAATTCAAAAGAGTGAATTCCTCTTATACATGAATGATAACAAATTTTTTATCAAATTTATTTACAGAATATTTTTATTTTTATCATTTTATCTGAATTTTTTTAGTCACAAAACCTATTTTATGGCTGACTTTTATGGGCTGAAAGCTGACTTGCAGAGTTTGCCTGGCTGGCACTTGGCTTACCTAATGAATAACAATCAAAATTGTGACTTAAAATCTTTAGCTTAAGCCACTAGTGACTTCAGCTTAACATCCTTGGACCCAGTGTTTTAATCAGTGCTATTACCTTTTATATCACTAGGGTACTGTAGTTTTCACACAGGTATACCGGATCGCCATTTTGATTCCCAAGTTAGTCCGAGCATACGCGGACGTCATTGACTATACACTACTTAGTAGAGTGAGTAGTCAGTCGGACGCGCTCGCATTCGGCCAGTCGGCCATGACAAGGATGTTTGGGCTAGCTGGGAATCAAAATGGCGGTCCATTATACCCATGTGAAACTACAGAACCTTAAAGTCTGGTCCAGTTGGGCGCTATTCAGCAAGAGGGAACCAATTAGCAAAATCCGTTTTTTGTACGTGAACACATGATTTGAAGTTCAAGAGCCATGTAGAAATTATATGACACAGCGTTTACTGATAAGCTTTTTTCAACGTGAGTACACATTTTTGAATCGGGGCCCAAATTTTGAAAAATTCTACTTTTTACGTTTTTTCCAACAATACTAATAACTTATTTTGTTTACAAATGTTAGTTGGTTCCCTCTTGCTGAATAGCGTCCAGTTAAGAAACATAATTTTTTCACGGCGCTGAACTAATAACGTGTTCTTGAACTGAACCAGGGATGAGAAGCTTACTGAAAAAATTCTCTTTCGGCTTCTGGCTTCCATAATTTTAAAATGCTTCCAGCTTCCGACTTCGTTCAATTTTGTAATTTAAAAACTTCTGGCTTCTGGCTTCTGGCTTCTGTTAGGCATTTCAAAAAACTTCCAGCTTCCAACTTCTAGTTCCCATTGATAAATAAAAAGGACATCATGCAAAGGGGAGTTAAGGTCATTTTTGTTATTACATAGAACATTTCAATTTCAAAGCTTCTTATCTCATTAACAGTTCAAAAAAGACTTTAAAACAACGAGTTTAAGAGCTCTTTTCTTATAAATAATGACTGAAAATTTAGGCCAAATGCTGACTCTGAGTTGGAACTTGGAAGCCAAAAAGGAGCTGATAAACAAAAGACTTATCTTCCAGCTCCTGGTTTCCAACTGGAATTGGCTTCCGGCTACCAGCTTCTCGATTTGAGTCAGGATATATACATACAAACTTCCAGCTTCCGCTTCCAGTTTCTTTCACTTCACATCCCTGTCTTGAACTCGTCCTTACCCTTCAACTTCAAAATGCCCATTTTATCGATGTGTATTGCGGGTTGCAAATTATCTTTCTTAACTGGATCAGACTTTCTTGGTATCTTACTATTATTGTTGGGAAGTGCTACTATCTTCAGAACGCACCTATCCCTAATCATACTACTCATCCATACTACACCTGTAAGTATCTGAGGAGTTATCTGTCAAAAGAGCCCCTGTCAGCAATAATGATTTTGAGAAAAACCACTTCAAAGTTTTCAAGCTGAAATTACTGCTTTTAGACTAATTTAACTAAAAAATGTGTTATTATAAAAAGTTTTCACTGTGATTCCATTAATAGAAATGACTGATTAATTGTTTAGTTCGTTCAGAAACAAACGCGGACGAATCGAGAAAGAAGGAGAATGACAGGGGCCCTTTTTAGAGCGATGGGAAAATTAGCGTGGTGGGACGTGTCGTGGTTTATCAGTATCTGATTTTCCATGATAATATTGATGAATTTGATGCATTTACTCTTCTACTTTGCTTTTTCCACACATTAATACAACTTATGAAACAATAATAAAATTCCTAACTCGCTTAATTTCTGAGGTGTATTATCATGGATAGAGTTACTCACTTTTCACTCTATGATAGAATGTAATGTATGCTTGGTTTCACTGACTGTATGTACATGACAAGCTTGTACACATTTCAGCATATTAGAATCGATGTTAATACTATATGCGTTTGTAATCATTTATTGGCGCTAATTTTGCTGAATATCATATGTTGGTACATAGTGCTGGGGTTTCCTAATAAAGTAGAACACGGAGAATTCGAAAATCAGCATCTCCGCAGAAAGGGCCCCTGCTTGATAGGGACCTGTTTGACAGATAACCCTTCATCTGTACCTGATATGGACGCTGTTCAGCAAGAGGGAACCAACTAACATTTGTAAAGAAAATGAGTTATTAGTATGATTGGAAAGAGCGATCATCTTCTCTTCTTAATGGTGATTTATCATAATTAATAATGTCTATATGTGTATCTGTTTTCTTTCTATCTCTTTCTCTCAGTCTTTCTCTTTCTCTGTCCTTACATTTTTGAAAATGTGCTTCATATAAATTTTCTTCATCATATTCTTCATAATTAGAACCAAAATCTCTATATGCTTCATAATCAGGTCCATAATTATCATTATCAGGCTCTCCATAATAAAATCCATTATCATAAATTTCATTATTATTATTATTATTATTATTGTCATTAATTTCAGGACTATATTCTTTAGGATTATTATTATCAGCCATTTCAAAATCTTCAATATGATTTTCCATTGTGTATTTAATAAATAAAAAAATTGATATTAAAATTATAAAATGTGGTCTAGCCAAATAGGAAAAAAAAATTCTTATTAAATTTTTTTCTATATAAATAATGGATCTAATTACAAAGTTGAAAAAAGGATTTACAAGAAAAGAATTATATAATTATTGTAAAGACAAAAATATAAGAGGATGTTCAATATTGAGGAAAGATGATTTAGTAAAAGTAGTTGCAAATTATTTTTAAAAAAACTAAAAAAGATAAAATCCAAAATGTAAATGAGTTATTCAATTTTGATGATGATATTTTTAGTAATGAAAAACCAGAACAATTACTCCCAAGACGAGATAGAGATATTGAAGTAAGAGAAGGTAGTTCAAGAAATTGGATGAATATGGTTCATGATTATGAAATATATTGTGATTCTGCAAAGTATGATTTAATAAGATATCTATTTAAGGTTAATGAAAAACTTAATGAAATTGCAAAAAGAGAATTGAAAACAAAGAATAGTATAAGCTTCCAATTGGTGGTAGTTGTAGACTATATTGAAATAAATTTAAATGGTGAACAAGTAAATCATCATAGAAATCATTTTCGATCAACAAGAAATGTTATTGTTCATTCAAATGCTATCAAAAGTGCACTAGTCTCAGCCAAAAATGAAATCTTGAGAAATTTTAATAGTTATAATGCTAAGAATACAAGATATAGATTTGATAGAGTTATTCGAGTAGATATTCACTCTGATCAAAATAATCCTTTGCGAGGAGGAACTTATATTCAATTACCAAGTTTTATTATCTCAAAAAAATGCTGTATCAATGTAAAAAATATAAAAACTAATAAATCCAAATGTCTCAAACAAGAAAATTTAGGATGTTTTGAATATGCATTAGAAAGTATATTAAATCCTGTTGAAAAACATACTGATAGGACTACTAACTATGATATTACAAAATATGAAGCCTTGAATATGGAATATCCTGTTGAACTAGTACCTGAAAATATTGAAATATATGAAAATTTCATAAATAGATCAATTAATATTTATAAGTATGATGATACTAAAATTACTTTATATATTCAAACTAAAAAATTTAAAAACTATGAAGGACATATAAATTTACTGCTATATAAAGAGCATATTGTTGGAATAAAAAATTTGAGTGCTTTATTAAGAGGCCTAATCCATAGATATAATAATCATGTGAATATTTGTTGGAAATGTCATAAAAAATTTGAAGCAGAATCTGACTATAATAAGCATATTGAACAGTGTGTTTATGAAAAACAAAATATTATAATACCAACTGATGAAGATAATATAAGGATATATCATTCATTTGGCGCTGAACAATATCATCCATATACTTTAACTCTAGATTTTGAATGCTTGTTAAAAAAAATGCAAAAACAAATAACAAAGACAACAAAATATATTCATAAACATGTTGCAAATAGTTTCTGTTTTTATTCAGATAAAATGGGTGTAGAATTAGTAAGATGTAGTAATATACAGAAGTTAATGGAACATTTCAATAAAATGCTACAAAAACATGGGAAAGAATATTATAAATTGAGAATGAATAATGAAAAAATGATTTGGGGAGAAGAGGAAGCTATTAAGTTTAAATCAATTACTCATTGTCATATTTGTAATTATAAATTCAATAATGGAACTGAAAAAATAAAAGATCATGACCACTTTACTAGTAAATTTAGAGGGGTTGCTTGTAATAAATGTAATCTGAATTTGACAATGCCAAAATTTATTCCAATTTTAATTCACAATTTAAAATATGATTCAAAAATATTTCTTACTTGGCTATTAAAATTATGTGATGAATATGATCAAAAAAATGATATGAATATTATTCCAAAAAATAATGAAAATTATACTACATTTTCGAGGAAGGTGACTGTTGATCAATATGTACTAGAACATGATTTAACAACATGTCTCAAATGTAAGACAAAATATTATGATAAAATATTACATAAATGTCCCAAGTGCAATAATTCCAAACTTAATATAAAGAAGAAAGGTGACAAATTACCAAAAAAAAATGGAATTTAGATTTATTGATACCTTAGCTTTTGTAGGTACAAGTTTAGATAAAGCAGTAAAAAATTTAGCAGAAGTTAATAATTGTTTCTGTTCAAAATACAATAAAGTTTAAGAAATATATAAAGGAAAATTTTTACCATTAGATGAAAATGGAATTCTAAAATATGAAGCAGAATGTAAAAGTTGTGGAAAAATATTGAAGAAACCAATTAATTATAATAAATTCAAAAATATTAGGAAAGAATTCAAAACAGAAGATTTACATTTAGTTTTACAGAAAGGTATTTATCCTTATGAATGGGTTGATGATTATACAAAATTTAAAATGCTATTACCATTAGATAAGCAAGATTGGTATTCTACCTTAAATGATTCTAAAATATCTAGTAATGATTTAGCATTTGCAAAAGAAGTTTATAAACACTTCAACTGTAAAAATTTTGGAGATTATCATGATTTATATTTAAAACTTGATACAATTCTTACCAAAGATATCTTTGATAATTTTCGAGAAACGTGTTATAAAAATTACAAATTAGATCCAGTCTATTATATCTCAGTACCACAATTATCAGATGCTGCCTCATTAAAGTGTACTAAACAAGCATTAGAGTTACTAACAGATCAAGAAAATTATGAGATTTATGAAAGAGGAATTAGAGGAGGTATTTCTAATATTCCTCATAGACATGCTATAGCAAATAATTGTTATTTCTATGATGAGAAAGTTGGTAAATCAATAAAATTAAGTAAAGAGGATGCTGAAAAGAAAGGAATCTGGAATAGTCAAAAACATATTAGTTATATTTTATATCTAGATTGTAATAATTTATATAGATGGGCTTTAAGTCAACAATTACCAATAGGTGAATTTCTAAATTATAATTTATTGAAAGAGCAAATGCAAACAAATGTGGAAAAGAAATTATTAATTGAAAGTAAATTTAGAAAGTTAATTCATAAGCCATCAGATTTTACTAAAGACGTAATTCTTAATTTAGATGATAATGGAGATTATGGATATACATTTATAGTGAATTTAGATATCCCGCTAGAATTACATAATAAATTTAAAGATTATCCCATGCTACCAGAACACTATGTACCTAATGAAAATGAATTATCCGAATACCAAAGAAAGTTAATAGCAAAAGAAATAGGAAGCAAACCAAAAGAAGGTAAATTAATTACTACATTACACTCAAAAAAAGATTATATTATTGATTTTAGAATGTTGAAAGAATGTATAAAACAAGGAATCATTCTAAAAAGTGTTAATAATTATATAAGATTCAAACAAAAAGCCTGGTTAAAACCATATATAGATTTGAATACAAAATTGAGACAGGAAGCTAAAAATGATTTTGAAAAAGATTTCTATAAGCTAATGAATAACTCAGTTTATGGGAAACAAATGGAAAATGTAAGAAACAGATGTGATGTAAAAATATTAACTCCTCCAGAATCATTCCTCAAACAAACAAATTATGAAACAAGAACAATACTAGATGAAGACACAATTCTACTTGCTAGAAAAAAGCAAACAATAAAATTAAATAAACCAATTTATGGTGGGTTTGTTGTTTTAGATATATCTAAATTATTAATGTATCAATTCTATTATAATGTTTTAAAGAAGAAATATGGTGATAAAATAAGATTATTAGGAACTGATACAGATTCATTAATTGTTTATATTGAAACTGATGATGTTTATAGTGATATAAAAGAAGATATTTCCTATTACGACACATCCGATTATAAAATAGATTGGATGCCTCAAAAAAATAAAAAGGTTCCTGGACTATTTAAAGATGAATATTTAGGAATACCAATACGCGAAAGGGGTTGGATTAAGATCAAAAATGTATGCCTTTAGAAATGATTTAAAAGAAAAGAAAGTATGTAAGGGAATTAAAAAATCTAATATAGAGAAAATGAAATTTGAAATGTATAAAAATAGTCTAATTAAGAGCGAACAAACTAGAGAAAAAGTATATTCAATTGTTTCTAAACAACATAATTTATACACAGTAGAATTAGATAAAATTGCATTATCACCCTATGATGATAAAAGATATTTAGTAGATAATATTAATACACTTCCTTATGGTTATCAACTTCAAGTTTAAATCCTTCTTCAAAATTCTTTTTATAAATTTCATTTTTATTATTACATTCTTTATCAATAACTAAAAATCCATATTTATCATTCCAACATATATTACACATTTCTTTAAATTTTTGAAAAGTCATGTCAGTTATATGATTCTCAAATATGTGTTTTAAATTTTTTAGATCTTGTTTGAAAATAATTAGATAATTGAAATTGTCTCTTATACATTGTTTAGGGACTTTTGAGTAGGTTTGAGCTAAATAAAAACAAGAAATATTATTGTGTCGACCTCTTAAAAAATAAGTTGCAATATTTTCTTGAGGGTCAGTTAGTATATCATCAAAAATTATAACTGAATATGGTTCTATTTGTTCTGGTTCTTTTAAATCCTCTGGTAATAATGCATATAACCCAATTTTGTACCTAGATTTCTCATTGAAGACATTAAATATGGATTTTAATCTATTATATTTTCCTTGATGAGGTGTTTTTGTACATAGATAGATATTTGAGTAAGTATTTATTTCCATAAGAATTTGAATTAATACATTTGTCTTTCCACATCCCGAGGGACCAAAAATACCAGCACAAATTATATTTGGAAAGATTTCATCATATTGAGGATGAGGTTTATTGTAATCATAATTTTCAACCTTAATTGGTGCTTTCAACTTAGTTGTTTTTGTAGTCATTTATATTAAATATTTTTTTATATAAATGGATAAAGATATTATTAATTATATAAATTCAGAAGAGAGGTTGAAACAAAAATATGATACTATTAGAACAGGTAAAATCCACAAACAAGATGAATTAAAAGAACTATACAAACCTATTACAATTCCTCTAGAGAAACTCGCAAATGAAATACAACAAAAAACCATCTCAAAATATGCTCAAATTATGCCAAAAACCTTACCAGAATATGTCGAAAATAGACCAAAAACCTTACCAGAATACGTTGAAAATAAACAAAGAGTTATGGGAAAAACAGCTCAAAAATATTTATCAAATTATGCTTCAAAAGATGTAAAGACAGATAGAACATTTGGAATTAGGGCTGAAAATGGTAATGATCTATATATAGGTAATCAACCTGTCCAGATTAAGGATAATAATATTCTATTCAATGATGGAACTGAATTTATAGGAACAAATGGTTTATAGGAGTTGATGACATTAGAACAACCAAAAAATTATGTGGATAGTGATGAAGAAAATTATGCTAAAATATTACTAAAAACAAATAGTTATAGACATAATAATGACCCCAATGCTAAACAGGTCAAAGCAAGCACAGGATATAAATATAATACTATTATAAGACCCATATTAGTAAAAAGTGGAATAATAAAAGTGAAGGAGTCAACAGAAGGAAGTGGACTTTTTAATAATCCTATAGATTTTTTAAATAAACTAGTAAGTGTCTACATGAATATTCAAAATGGAAATTTAGATCCTAAAAATATAATAAAAATTTTGAGTGAACTAAAAAATATAAATTTAAGTGCAAATCTTAATGGGGATAAATATATTTACTGGGATAATTTAGATGAATTGTTTCAAAGACTTGTTATCTTATATGGTGAAATTAAAAGTGGAAATACAAATCCCGTATTAAAAAATGAAGTGGTTAGGATTTTACAAGAATTAAAAGAATTATAAAATTTTTTAATATATAAATACATACATCAAGATGAGATGAATTGGGAGACAGTTTGTAACAATAAAAGAATTTAATGTGCTTGAACAAAGAGTAAAACAAATAGAGGATAAACTGGGTATTCAACAATCTCAAACTAGTGATATTACAGATGATTATCCTATTTCTGAAGAAGCGGCTAGAGATAAAAGAATAATCAATTTTTATGTTGAACCAGAATTAATTACAAATCATGTTACTAATTTTAATATGAATTGGATTCCAAAAAATCCAGACTTATCACATGCAGGAAGGAAGGTATTTGTATACGTTCGTATTCATATTCATAATCAAATAATAACTACACCTAAAAAATTAAATACTTATGCTTTCAGCGAGTTTGAAGAATATGTAAATACCACTGAGCTTGTTCTTCCATATTTTTCAATTTTTTTATATACAATTGGAAGTAAAAATTTTAGCTTAAAGGAAATAAATCTCAAGAAATATTTGATATATAATATTAAAAACCCCTCTGAAGCAATATGTTTTGATTATAGAAATGAGGTTGGTCAGGTTAATGAACTAGATTGTGACATAACTTTTATTATTAATCATAAATTGATAAATGGATATGATACTGAAAAATTTGTTAATCTAATTAATACAGCTGATGAAAATATAGGTATTTATGCTAAAAAGAATTACAAAGACTTTTGTTTTCACTTATTATCTTCAAAGGCTATAAATCTACCATTACTAAATTTAGGTAATGAAGAGTACAAACCTAAACTAAATATTATTATGGAAGATAAAGTTTTCACACAATCAACACCATTTCCAAATAATATTGAGAAAAAATTAGATTATGATACAATATTCTTGAGAATTTATACAACTACAAACTCTGACATAACATTCAAGAAAGATGGTATTAAATTGCTGACACATAATTTAGAAAATAATCAAACCATTATTATCTTATCAAAAATTGATTTTGTTATTGAAAAAGTGGATAAAATAGGATACAAATTAATTAGGAATTCACATTGTAAGAGTAGAGAAATTAGTTTTTACTTTATCAATGAAAATACTTCAAAGGATTTATTTAATTCACATAAAATTGATATTTTCTTATTCCAGTGTCAGTTAAAACCCATTAGAAATACTATGCAAATTGCATTCCAGACAGCTTATAAACAAATTCCAAAGAATGATTTTGATATCTATATATCTAATAAATCTGAAAATCGTACTTCGGTTACATTTACATAAATTTTTCTATAATAAATGGATTCAAATTCTGAAGATTCTTCTGAAGAGGAGAAAGAAAAAAAATGTATTCTTACTATTATTATTTTCTTAAAATGTATTTGGCAATTTCGCAAAGTTTTTAAACGTAATAAATAATAGAAGAAGCTAAAGAATTACATGCCCCAGTTAGAAAAAAATTTTGTCGTAGAAAAATAATAACTAAGGGTATTGATGATTTATGGGCTGCTAATTTATTGATTATGGATAAATATTCTAAACAAAATAAAGGTTTTAAGTATCTATTAAATGTTATTGACACATTTTCTAAATATGTTTGGATTGAACCTTTGAAAAACAAAACTGGTAAAAGTGTTGCTGAAGCCTTTGAAAATATAATTGAAAAATCTAAGAGGAAACCTAATTTACTTCATGTTGATATGGGTGGGGAATTTATAAATTCAACTTTCAAATCAATGTTAAAAAAATATAATATTAATATGTACCATACTTACAATGAAGAAAAATCTGCAATAATTGAGCGTTTCAATAGAACATTAAATCAGAATTGAAGCTCGTGATAATTTTAAATGGTATGATATTTTGCCAAAAGTCTTGGAAGAATACAATACTAAAGATGTTCATAGAACAATTGGAATGAGACCCAGTGAAGTTGACAAAAATAATGAAGAAGAAATTTTAATAAAATTGAATAAATCCAAATGTGAAACCAGAGATCCTAAATTTAAAGTAGGTGATAGAGTTAGAATTTTTGCTTATAAAAAAGTTTTTGGTAATAAATATAAAAATAATTGGACAAGAGAAATTTTTGTAATTGATAAGGTATTCTATACAAATCCTATAACTTATTCTATCAAAGCTGAGGACGGTGAAGAAATTCACGGTAAATTTTATAATCAAGAACTTTTAAAAACTAAATTGTAGTAAATTTTTTTTATAATAAATGGATAACGACTATAGAAAGAATTTGTGTAATAAGCAACTGAGTTCTATCCCAATACCAAAAACAGGGAGTGGAATCGTCAATTCTATTATTGATAATTTACCATTTGAACTTCATTTACCTGGTCATGAATATCTTGGACCTGGCACAAATTTGGATTTAAAATTATTACAGAGCGTAAAGCCAACTAGTAAATTAGATGAAGCTGCTATGAATCATGATATAGCTTATGCCAGATCAAATGATCTTGATAAACGTCATGAAGCTGATTATAAATTACAAGAAGATGCTTGGAAGCGTGTGATTGCTGATGATTTGGGTTTGGGTGAAAAAGCTGCCGCATATCTGACAACAAATGCTATGAAGGTTAAAAGATGGTTGGGGGCAGGAATAAAATATCCACTTAACTTGGATGAAAATGATCAAAAATTGATTTATGAGGGAATAAAATTGCAGAAACCCATTACCCTTAATTTAGATCATGAGCAATTGATTCGAACAAAAAATAGTGTAATGAATGAAACATATTTACCTTTATCAAAGTATCAAATAAAACAAATTAAAAAAGGAATCAAACAAAAGAAACCAGTTAAATTACAACTGAAAATTCCTCAATTAGAATACATAAATGAGAATAATAAAACTGGTGGATTTTTACCTGCTTTAATAGGTGCTCTGCCAATTATAACGGCAGTTTCAAAAATTACTACAAATCTTTTAGATGCTTACAATAATAAAAAAGCAAATAATAAATTAGTTGAAGAATGAATAAAAAATAGTAATACAAATAAAGAAAATTTGGGGTATGGATTAGATATGGATACAAAAGTATCTGAGTTCATTAATCATTATAAAAATGTTCAAGCAGCAGAAAAAAAGCTTGGAAAAGGGTATTATGTCAACCCAGTTAGAGGAAGAAATAGGGAAATAGAGGGGGGAGGTTACTATATAAATAATAAAAAAAAAAATTGAAAATTCCTATCAAACCTTTATCAGATATGGAGTTGAAGAATTATGCAAAAAAATTATGTATACCACACTTTAGAGGAGTATTTATGAAAGATCAACTTCCAAGTAAAATGAGAAAAAATGAAAGTATGATTATTAATTTAGATGATTCTGATGGACAAGGAACTCATTGGGTTTGTTTTTTCAAAAAAGATAAAGTAATTAATTATTTTGATTCATTTGGTGTCAAACCTCCTAGTGAATTAATGAGATATTTTTCTATGGAAAATCAAGTATATTATAATGTTGATAAAAATCAAAATTTTAATGAAGTTATATGTGGTCATCTTTGTTTGAAATTTTTAAACAAATTTTTTTATTAATAAATGGGTTTTAGTATTGAATTGTCAGATAAATCTTCTACCTTATTTTATCGTTTTGATGAACCCATAAAATTGGATAAAAATAAAGATTGGCAAATATGTTTAACTAGTTTTGTTGCATATAATTCAATAAACAATGTAACAAAAAGCAATAATTGGTTTGATCTTATAGATGATTTAGGTATTCATCACAAAGTTAGTATACCTCCTGGTACATATGAAGTAGCTGAAATTTTAAAACAAATTAGAATTAATGAAAAAGCTCAAGAAGCTGGGTTGATTGGAGTTGAACAATCTAATACTTATAAAATTAAAATGATGTGTCAAAAAATGAAAATAGATTTTACAGCAACAAACTCTTTAGGACGTATTCTTGGATTTAGTAAACAAATTATAGAAAAAGATACAACTGCTTATTCAGATATAATGGTTGATATCTTTCCAGTAAATGCGGTCCGTATTAAATGTAATCTTGTTGATTCGAATTATGAAAATGGAAAATCAAGAGGAAATGTTGTTTATTCATTTCCCTTAAATACTCCTACTGGAGAAAAAATTGTACAAATGCCGACACAGCAACGATATTACATATTAAATACATATGAGATTAGAGAAATTTTTGTTGAAATTGTTGATCAAGATAATCGATTAATAAATTTTGAAGGCGAAACTATCACCCTAGAACTATATATTAAATCTTTTTAATTTTTTTTATATAAATAGAAATGGAACAAAATATTATTGTCAGTGAAGATTTTATAGATTATAGACCCCCAATCTCTGTTGATATAAATCAGCTGGGTGGTACAATTCCAATTACTTTGTATAATGAGGACATTAAGACTTGCCCCCATAGAAGTCATTTAATTATTAATGGGAGAGTGACATTGAGAAAAATTGCTGATGGTACACTTTCGAGTACTATAGATACAAGAAAAGTAAATTTCATTAACAATGGAATATTGTATATGTTTAGTAGAATTAGTTATAATATTGGTGGAAATGAAATTGATTCTATAGATAATCCTGGTATTGCAGTAGCGATGAAAGGAATAGTCTCCTTCAATGATGATTTGGCTTATCATGATGCATCTTGGAAAATAAAATCAAATTCTAATATAATTAATAAGGATGGTTATTTTTCTATTTCAATACCACTGAAAATAATTTTAGGATTTTGTGAGGATTACAAAAGTTATATATATCGTATTCATCAGGAATTGAAATTGATTAGAACAAATATTGGTTATAATAATGCACTGTTGGTTGATGAGGGCACAGCCAACAGCTATACAGCTAGTATAAATTTGTTGGACATCATTTGGCGAATGCCTCAGTATAAATTTTCTCTCGCTTATGAAGCAAAAATTAATAATGAAATATCAAACTCTGCTGATTATGAAATGTATTATAGACATTGGATGTATATTGAAAAATCATCTGTTATTGGTAAAACATTTACTTGGGATATACCCACTTCGTATTATAAACCAAGATATGTTCTTATTGGTTTTCAGAAAGGTAGAAATGATAAAATCACTGCTGATAATGGTCAATTTGATCTTTGTAATCTTGAAAATGTACAAGTTCATCTAAATAACAATATTTATTACCCCAATAATAGACTAAATATTTCACTTGCTGAAAATAAATGTACTCAACTTTATCAAATGTTTAAAAATTTCAAATATTCATACTATGGTAAAGAGGGTGTGCCATTGATTGATTATAATGATTTTATAAATAAATATCCCATTATTGTTATCGATTGTTCTAAACAATCAGAAGTAATAAAGGGCTCAACAATAAATATTAAAATTAATTTTCAATGGTGGGACTCATTTACTAATGAATCGGTGATTAATTGTTTAGTAATTACCTCAGATCAGGCAGTATATAATCCATTGAAAAATACAATAGTTCATTAAATTTTTTTCTAATAAATAATGTGGCTAATACTCATCCTGTTTTTATGTATTCATATAATTCTAAACAAGAAAATGAAATTTTTATAGAAAAGTGGAAGAATATCAATAGTGATAATATTAATTTGTTTTGTAATTTTACATTTGCTAATAAAGAATTTGCTAGATCAATAGAATGGTACAAGGAGGGGCAAATACTATCAGTTGATAATTTAGAATATTTACATTCAGAGTCAAAGAAAAGAATTAAAATTTCTTCATTTGTAAATATTAGTGGATTTCATCCGAGTAATACCGGTACTTATAAATGTGTCATACATACAACTGAGAATTATTATACTAATGAATTTATCTTAAAAGAGGATGATTTTAAGAATTTACCAAAAATGGCCATACCAAAATATGAGTCAAAATATTGGATAAAGCTTATAATGGAAACTGTTGAGAATGATGTATACATACCGTGTATTTTTAATGAATATAAGTTTCAATTTAATAGGAATTGGTATAATTTTAAAAACGAATTAATTGATTATCCTCTTGGAAAAATAAGTTATCAGAGAAATATTCTCATTATTAATAATTTAACTTATAGTGATCAAAATCTATATAGATGTGTTAGTCCTAAAAACGAATTTTATACTGTTGTTAGAGTTACTAAAAATTGGATGAAAACATTAAAAAAGACTAAAATATAAGATTGTGAATTTTACTAGGTACCTACCTTACAAATTATAAAATGTGATCCAGGAAATTAATTATTTGATAACAGAAAAAATGGTATTTTATTTCACATCATTCTCTCGCACTCATTATAGTCTTATGCACGCAACGAGCAGTTCTGCAAGCTTGATAAGCTTTTCTAGCGGGATGCTGGATTTTATTATTAGTTTATAAAAGTTTTATGAGACTCGTAATTTGTTAAAATAATATTGAAAATCACGAAAAAAATGGGCAAAAATATGTGGTGAAATGAACATGGAAAACGTGGTCCAGGATCATGTATATTGCATACTACTATGAAGCTCTCCAAATAACAGAACAGGCTGAAAGAGGAAAAAATACACAGGATAAGTATATAATAATCTTCCTCCGGATGATCTTTGCTGGCGGAATTTTTCTGTAGAATAACATCCTTTATAAGTATCTACGCTTGTTCACCTGATAGATAAGCTGGAATCAACATAGCTGCATGATACCTGTATTTTGTGATTGCACTGCGCTGAGAGAATAATATCCGTGCATTTTGGAATTGCTGGCAGTTTGTATTCTGAGAAGGAGCGCTCCAACATCAACCAAAACCAAAAGTGCATATAAATAATAACTCAATATTTTGGTAGAAACTATATGACATAGCGTTTACTGATAAGCATTTTTCAATGTGAGTACACATTTTTGAATCGGCAGCCCAATTTTGAAAAATTCTACTTTTTACGCTCTTTCCAAACATACTAATAACTCATTTTGTTTACAAATGTTGGTTGGTTCCTTGACGCTGAATATAGCGTCCAATTAAGTTGAACAACTTAGTCAGGGGTTGTTTTTAGTCCTGTACTTTATTTTTAGTACCTATCTATAATTATTATTTTGTTGTATGTATGTAAAATATACATTTTCTACGTGCTTTTTGTAAATATTGACTACATTATTTACATTGTTATCGCGCTCCTACCACACTCGCTTTGCGGTATCGTGTATTTATTTATTCTTATGGCAGAAATATATTTCTGTAATATATGTAATATACCTATGCGATGCTCACAATTGAGGGTGCAGCGGGGGCTATAACCAGCGCCTGCAGAGGCGAGCAAAAAACTGCGTAAATGTGACACTTATTAAAATGGCACAAATGAGCACATTTCTGTCACAAGTGGCATTAAAAACTGCCCAGTAAGCAAAAAACTGCTTAAACGTGACATTTTTTTAATTGACACAAATGAGCACATTTCTGTCACAAATGGTATTAAAAACTGCCCAGTTGTGACACTGGTGGCAGCAGACTGACAAAAACTCGTTCTCGTCTCTGATTGGTGGAATTAATTGTCACAAATTGTACAAAAAAGTGCTGAAATTATCATGTCACATTTGAGCACTTTTTCTGAAGAATTCGCAGATCGGGAATGGGTTCAAATGGACAAGTTATACTGCACACCACCGTTTCACTTGCAGGAGTTTGCCAAACACGAAAAACTTGAAGGATACCGCAGTTATAAACAGTGGCGCATGATAATGAAATTATAGATCTCAAAGCTTTGAATCTCCTTCCGTTCATTGAATCCGAATCTGGTCTTGTAATAGAAGTTTCTCCAATTCGTCGCGTGGTCCTAAATGCATAGGCCCTACAGCTCATTAAAGCAGAGAAAATCCAATCAAAGAAAGAAGTCACCACGGACCATATAAGCCGCACAGACCAAATATACCTACCAAAAAACTTGAGCAGCACGCAAAAATGTCCAAAGAAGACCAGAAGAAAGTTCAGTGCATGAAATGTAGGTAGCAATGAGTGCTATAATTCGAAAAAAGACTGCCCGAATTTAGGCCAAATGTGTTTTGAATGCTTTCAGTATAATTAGGTATATATATTTGATGGTCACAAACATGCAGATAGTAAATTCAAAAAGAAAGGTAACATATTTATTCTTTGTCTAGTAATGACGCATTTACAAAAGTAGTATCATTTCTAGTAGATTTAGCTGTGTCACATCTAGTCACATCATTATATTGTATTATAATGATCAAAATCTGCCATTTGAATAAATTATACTCAGTATCAGGAACCTAAACTATATAGTTAGAACAGCGCATGATGAATCACTCTTTTCTCAGTTGGTGAAGGAACACTTCCGATCCTCATTTCAATTGGCAATCTTCATGGTATTATTAGGTAATCTAACTACTGTTTAACTTGTTCCTGAAGTGAGTAATTTCACTATTAGCATATATATATACTGTCCATTAAGCAATTTCAAGTACCTATCACTAATTTTAAATCCAAAAATGGGATATTTACTGTTGACCTCTTGCACTAAAGCTTGGAGCAAATGTGCATATACCTAAAGCAAAATATTTTCACTGAGAGTCCTGTTGTAGTTAGTTATATTAATGTAATGTACTCAATGTTATAAATATAAAAATGTAACTGAAATATCGCTCCTTGAATTTTTGACTGAAGGGCTTGATAATGTATATTTTTTGTCTTTTACTTTTTTTCAACATACCTAGTTATCCCTACCTTATATTTATTCTATATTTATCTTACATTGATCCTATATCAAACTTGTATTTTCAAACTTGTATTTATCTGTTTAAAAATATATAACTGAAAAGGCTATGTATACAGCCATGGGGAAGTAACAGACACTCACACAAAAGGGTACTCTCTTATATTTTTATGTAAGTTAGTACAACAGATTGCTCTATATTAAAGTAAGTAGGCAAGTAGGCATGAGTAGGCATTATGTATGAAGTGCAACGGGAAATTCGCGCACAGAATATTCTAGATTAAAGGTCTTTACAATTTATACTTTCTGTCTCATATTTCAGTATTTTGGACTGAAATTCCTTACAACTCATGTTCAGGGGGTTCTCTTGTCTTACATATGATCTACACTGACCTTGTGTCCTACATTTGTCCTACATCAAACCTCTGCCTTTTGACCATTTAGCATGTGCAACAGATAAGTCTATTTAGCCACCTAGGACAGATAAGATAGTCGCTATCCAAGATTTGGTTGTATGAACAAATGTTTAACATATTTACAAAAATGTCCCACATTTATTCTTAAATTTTATCAGTAGAATGGGATTATGTGTACACGTATGCAACTAATAATTATTAATTATGTATTTTTAGAGTTCCAGTCCAGGTCATTGTTCAGAGTCAAAAAATCCAGTTAGAGTGTTTTTTAAAGATAACAATAAGTCATTTTCATATAGAAAAATCAAAGGGCTGTTCTATAAGAATCTTGTATTGTTGAGGCGAGATTACATGTGAGTATAATTTTGAACATTTACTTGTGGTACTAGTATCTACATGTTACATATATGACTGATCTCTGTTAAAACACTTGATGATGTCTCTAATTATTGTGTCATATAAAGGTGTCTACCTTTTTATGTTTATTAGTTAGGTACATAGTTTTAATGTTTTTCAGGTTGCTAGTAACTGCCATGATACTACCGTTCTTGAATACATATTTATTCAATGTTGCTGTTGGCCGAAACCCACAAGGATTATCTATAGCTGTTGTAAATGATGAAATGTCAATGTCCAATTGCAGCAACGCCCCTTATAACGGTTGTTTCTTCAATGAAAATCATACTTTTCCTGTCAGCTGTTTGTATATAGATTTGTTACGAACAAAGAATTATACTATCGTGAGTATTAATGCACCTAATACTTATACCTACATATAGCTTACATAATAATTACCTACATATACCTACATCGATGATAGAGGGGCGTATGGCGATGCACGCATGCCAAATTGGCCCCAGGACACCGCACCTCCTATTCTAGAAACGCCCCAAATGGGCCTGCGTCAGAATAGGGGAGATAAAACAATGATCGGCCTCACCGCACGTGTGGATGTGCCCTGATCTTTATTTGTACTTCTATCCTCATCTAGGGGAATGCTAACCGTCTCTCTTCATACAACACTACATATACGTACCTACATGAGATCTGGTTAGCCGAGTGGATAGCGCGTTGGTCTCGGAATCAAGAGGTCCCGGGTTCGAGCCCACGCAGTAACTCGCTACATTTCGACCCAGGCCGATTTTTCTGCAAGATTTGACGAGGGCTAGAACAGCCTCCCCGACGTCTCTGAAGTAATGCTCGAAAGGGCGGATTCCAGGGCCCGGGTTGAGAGTAAATATGAAGAAAAAGAAAACATACTTACATACATAATTATATATAGTGCTGTTGCTATTTCATTCTGTTGTATTGGAAATATAACTACCTATATTTATTCCACACAACTAAACACAATACATAGTTAATACCTATGCTTTTGATTTGCAAACAATTATCGTATTCAAAACTATAGACATCACGGTGGTAGTCAGCGGCCTTTATATATATATACCCTGGCAGTATTGGCGAATTTCCTTATATCGCTCTGTTAGACAGTTACAAGAATCTTAATGATTGTTCATTGTTCTTCATTTCTCTCAAATATTTAGAGAGCATTTTTTACATTATATGCTAACCTATAGTCGTATAGTCTGTGATGGTACAGCAAGTATTTATATACTTACTAGGTGACTGAAGGGTGTCTTGGCTTCAGTTAACTCTTTAACCCAATTAATTTTACTTATGCGGTTACCAATCATAAGAAGACTAAATTGAACACTTGTTTCTAGATAGAATACCAAAATGAATCTGTAGCCATAAACGATATAAGACAGAATCACGTTTGGGCATTGCTTCATTTTACACATAACTTCACGGCCGCTCTCGCTAGCAGAGTGTCAGATGGCTTCAATGTCGATCCTACATCCATTGCTCAAAGTTCTGTGAATACATGGATTGATTCATCAAGTAAGTTGATGAATGATGAGCTCATATATCTCCTCTGAGACAACCTGAACTTGGGCGATTGAAGAATATAGGTGTAATTTTATGTAGGTAGCTGTAGAGGAATTAGCTGTGATCCCGGAAAATTTAAAATGAGTTCTATAAGGCATGTGCAATATTTTCGCTCTGGCCTTTAAACGGCATTCAGTTATAAGTTGTGTATGCACACGTAGAAATGTCGAGAAAACGCGCAACCATCATATACCTAGCCGCATATTTTTGCGCATTGTGTGCAGTTTCAAGCACACTTTGTTAGTACTTCCTACACCTCGACATACTTTTTCTAGGGCTCATTTTAAATTTCTTCAACTATAGATGTACAGATATACATAGATCTTATATTAAAATGAATTGATGTACCCATCATCTCTTTTTGCAGACAGATTATTTCAAAGTATTATAATGTATGACGTTGCACGAGTAATGGCGTCTTGTTTGGAGCAAGTGATGCAGAAATGTGGAATGAATCCAAAACTTGGATCCATACCTATCGAGGTAAATATTTTCCGTCTCTTTTATTATTTATAAGAGTTTAGAAATGAGGAAATGATTGATAAGTTCCTGGAAAGGCAAAATGTAGTATTATTCAATGCTGACTAAAAAATAACAGTAAACTAGGAATGCTTTTTTCCCCTTCAAATCAACTGCAGCTTACTATACTTTTTCTTTGTAGTTTGAAGAACCCATTTTTGGATCATTCGACGAAAACTTCATTAGTTATGCATCATGTGCGCTCATATGTATGTAAGTAGATAACTATATGTAATATCCTCCTACACGTGAAGATCAGCGAAGCGAAACGATTTGGAAGAATGAATTTTATTGACAAATTAATTCTTAAACTAAGTCGTTTTGCAGAACGAAAAGAAAAGGCAAAAAGCCGAAATAAAGTAGAGTGAAAATAGCGAGAGAGGAATAGCAAAGGTATGCTCGCGAGACACGTAAAAACTGAAGTGGCTAGGAGAGAGGAAGAATATCGAGAGAGACGGTAATCGGGAGTGATCAAGATTAATCTTGTATATGATTTAACTACTCGAAGGTAAAGAGAGCGAGTAAACGAATAAGACAAGAAAAGATATGAGCGAGAATAACGTTATGGAGATAAGGAAAGTACGAGTGAATATTACATATATATATTTAAATTTTTAAAATATTAAAATATGTAACGATTCAAGCTAGGCTTAAGACATAGTAATTTCTGTTGAAAAATATTTGGAAAATTCGCTTGTATGAAAGTGTTCTCAAGGGCCTGTCAAATTATGTTTCTTTCTACAATTTCTTACTCAATTTTTTTAAACAATAGGTTTTTTATAGGCTTCTTATATCGTGAAGCTCATAGGTAATTGATTTACAAATAATTCTAAATAAGATTATTAATTTCTTTTTGCAGAGACTGTTTCGTGCTTCCATCAGTTTGGACCTGCATACAAACGTTCTTAGAAAAGTACGACGGTATTCTGGAGAGGACGATGGTAACAGGTGAAAATAATGAACTTTCTTGAAGGGACTCACCAAAAAGTACCTCAGAAATCAAAAAAGTTTTCTATAATAATTGCAATCTACCTTTGCACTACAGGGGCTGGAGTGCTTGACATGACAGCTGCGATCTTCGCTTTTCAATTTATAGTTCAGTTCATACAAACTTTAATAAGTATGTCAGTTATGTACATAATGTTTGAAAATCCATTGTATGGAAATTTCGTCACCTTTTTTTCACTGATGATGGTCACCGGAACAGCAGGAATATTTTACGGTTCGTACCGAAATCGTAAAACTTTGATGAATGAAGCGGCTAAGTCTGAATTTGGAATTATTTAATTAATATTTTGGTATTCACATTCATTTCAGGAATTGCATTGGGTATATTTTCTGACAATTTTCTTTCATTGGGAGCTTTATCAAATGCCATATTGATGACGACTTGTTTAATAACAGGTGAGTGAGTTGACATCTGCTTTTCAATCAAAAATAATATGAATAGGTACAATTTTCATTTGCTTCTACTCCCCCTCCCCCTCTCTGAAAAATACAATCTAATTTCAAGTATATGATATTTTTGACTACGTATAGGTATTTAAAAGCCTATATGTGCACTGTTGTTTCTTGGAACCACCCAATTTTTTTCGTGCATTTGAATTGACTTTTGAATTTTCTTGGTGAAATGCGGACCGACTGCGACCAAAATCATTAAAAGCAGTCGATATTATTGTTAATTTTTAATCGAATACGGATAGAATAGCGTTGAAGTAGTCTTACATAAAACGACTTCAAACCGAATAAGGCGCTGAATTGAAATCAAAGCGACCTTCGTTCGATATGCACACAGCGGCAATCAGCTAATGTCCAAAAGTGGCCTATGACCCGATGCGCAAAATCTCACAAGTTACCCGGGTAACTAAAGGGGAACAAAGGTAATTTGAGGGTAACCGAGGGTATAACGAATGGGTTACTTTTCCGCGGATAACTGGGTAACTAGAGAGGGTAACTGACTGCGCATCGGGTAGCAACTATATTCAGTATTTATCCAGAGCATATATAATTATTACATGTCACTCTATATATCCATTTAATTTACCTAGCTGCCTACCCATATCTATTTTATGTTGTGTAATGTTTCAGGTCTTATGTGGCCGATAGAAGGAATCCAATATGTTTTGAAGTTATTGACTTGGATGTTCCCAATTACATGGATAGTGAGTGCAACGCGTGCGATCTGTTTGAAGAATTTTTCATTTTTTTCTCCAGCTGTATTGAATGGGTTCGCATCGGGAGTGTTTCTAAATATAGGATGCGTAGTATGTATTTTCCTTATCGCCAAGTATAAGAAAACAGCGTTCACGATTGGAAGGTGAAGTAACATCAGTTAATAGTAGCATAGGTGTTATAACTACATTAATCCGACTACAACTTTGCAACATTGTCAGCTGCTTGAGTTCTCAATTAATTTAGACAATAGGATAGAGAATTTCTGTCACAAAGTTCATATGGTTTGAGACGTAAAAGAAGAGTCATTACTGACGTACCTACCTGTAAGTTTGATGTATAGAACTATATAGACTCATCTATAAGTACTGATTTGGTAACATCTAGGTACAAATTTCTTCACAGCTGTACCTATGTATCAACGTATCAACATGCGTGTGTTTCATGTAACATTTCATCAGTGTAATAATCAGTGCACTACTCAGAATTCTGCGATGTTACTAGCCCAATTTTCTGGTTTAAAAAAAAGCCATAAATAAATTTGTAAATTGATAAATTTGATGGTGTTCTTTATTTCGTAATTATGTAGTGTTTCGATATCAATAGATGTACATTTAGAATGAAAGACTCTGCCTTGAGGTAAGTATGCTAATAAGTTACAATAATGAGTGGCGTGTGGTGATTTTTCGTGGGAGGTAAAAGCGATAAGCATAGAGATGAAGTAAAAATCAGAATAAAAGTACAAAACATGCTACTACAAAATGGGGTTGATGAAATTATTTAAATTGTTGTATCCTAGGGTCCGTCCATAGGCATTTATTCTTTTCTGTGACGAATAATAGACACAGGGACGTACCACTAAAGAGTTTTTCCCGGGGAGGGGGGGGGGGCAAAAATTGTGAAAGTCCCAACTGACTCAACTCAAAATTACCAAGTATCAAAGCAAAAAAAAAAAACTTTTGACTTGTTGGATTTTTTCAACTCCGCGCCTAGTTAAAATTGTAAATTTTCGCAACTGCTGAGTGAAAAATTCTTGCAGGGGAAGGGGGTTCCCCACCTCATCGGTCCCTGAATAGAACGGCCAACAAAACACTTTTCCACCATCTTTACAACCGGTTAACCACAGAATGTTTTCATATTGCGATATATGTGACAATGTCTAGTAAAACTCTAACCACCTCTCTTTTGCTCAGTTTTTAAAAATGGTAATTTTGGTTTAGGCTTCCCACCATAAATAATTTCTAATTGCTTATTAAGAGTAAGTCGCGAAAACGAGTTTTCAATAAAGAATAAGATCTCGAATACGCATTTTGGGGGCGAAAAAACACGGAGCATTCGAACATAACGCGTTGACTAGTAGAAAAACGTAATCACGTTTCACATTCAACTTTGACGTCTGTGTGTAGCCAGCCGAGCCAAGTCTGACTTAAAGCGCTTCCAGAACGCTACCAAACGCACAGGTTTCGTCGAAGATGCTAGTGTGTTCTTATATGTTTAGGCTATGTATTTATGTAGGTACTTTGTAAGTTACATCTACATCATACTTACCATACTTCATATTGGTAATAGATATTTTTGAGTTAAGCTTATTACAATTCTGAATTAAAATACTGATTGTAAAAACAACCATAGCTAGTCCGAACTTTCTGACTTTACTGACAGTTTGTACTACATCCGTGGCTTACCTGGATGAACTACCTGCGTGTTTAAAATCCTCAGATGGTACCTTGATAGGTTTTACATAATTGCTGCGGATCATACATCATCTTCTTTCTGTGAGATGGCGGCGTATGAGGCGAGTTATCGTGCTTTTCTTCAGGTTGCTGTTACGGCGGATTATCTCTGCGCCTTACTTTCGCAGCCAAAGTGAGAATTTTACTGAGTTCTATCCCTTTGACTCCGCTGGGTGCTGGGCAAGGTAAGGTCTGCCACTACGACACAGTTTTTACGTTTCGGGTTGTCACGCAGGCGCTAATGCTCGGATTTACAAAAATGGTACCTATATTAAATGATAGCTAAAGACTTCGTACGTCTGTGGTAAAAATTACAGACAGAATGGTTCGTAGGAAACCGAGATAGTGCAATAACTAAAAATGAAATTGTGTGTCATAGTGGCCATTATATTAGCCACCGTGACACAGCCTCTTGCCACGATGACACACTGAAATGTCGATTTAAATAACATTAGTAAAAGAACTGCCACCATGACACAGCATTTTATTTTTGGTTGCCATGGTGCCACACCTGAAAGAAGAAATAATTGTAATTTTTGTCATACTTTTCTTCATCAACATGTTTAGTATGTAAGATAAATGATGTCAAAATACTTAAACCTATGTAGGTAAGGCAAGTAAACAAATTATTCGTACATAATGCGAAAAAATTCTTGAAATTAGGTTACGTGTCATTGTGGCAAAAATTTTACTGTGTCATGGTGGCAACAGCTCCTCAATTTTTTCTTACTCAAATATCTGCACTACTTTGAACTGCTTTCTTTTCGCGACCAAAATCAATCGAAGCGGGATTAAATAACAAATAATTTCATGTATAAAAGTGTCACCTTTCGTGCAATGGTTTGTCTCACTTCGTCTCAAATGTTTCACTGATTTTTTAGCCGAGGTGCTTTTTTGCCAGCAAATTACGAAAAAATAATTTTATATGATAGCAAAGTCACAGATTCCACCGAAAACTGGATAGTGTGATTCAGCACATCAAACCTGATAACGTTGTACTATTTACCGGTAGGCAGCGCTAATATAAGTCAGTTTTATGATGGGTGTGTCATGGTGGCAGACCTTACCTTACTCCAGTCCCAATTCTTCGCGTCTTGTCCCGGCTATTGCTAGGCACTGACAGTGAATCGAGGCTTCCTCCACTTCTCCACAGTGCCTACAGGAGTTGCTTTTTATTAGGAACCTATTGCAATTGCTTTTTTCCCCTTTTCCAGCTCAGTTCAGTTCACAGTTCAGTTTCCATGGAAATTATTATTTATTGTCGGACACATAAAAATTTTTATATAGATGTATATGGGAGTCTTGTGCTGTTATCGACGATATTACTGCAGTCTGCGTCCGTGTTGTAGCGGCGCGACGAATTTCTGGAGAGCTATTCTAGAAAGGCGCACAGGGCGTATCAAGCGTCCATACGCCTGGCGTATCAGGCGTTCCGCTATTTTCGAATTGCTTTGAAGAGTTTCGTGACTTTGGAACGCTCCTTGAGCTATGCCTCGAACGACACCTCGAGAGGTGTCGTACAGCGCGTTCGGCACTTTCATACAACACATTTCTCTGAATTCCCCCGCAAAATATTCCTGTTAAAAGTAGGTTTTTTTTTCTAGTAATATCATGAGAGTTTTTGTATGTTGAAATTTGAATTATGGAATGGAGTGATGAATTATATTAAATTTTTGGTTTAATCGGTCACTTGTTTTACTGTCCAAACAAACAACTTAATTCATTTTTATTGGCAATTGAAAGTTTTCAATGAATATCATTCCGGACTACACACTTCAACTTCAAATTGATATTCATGATCGTGCTGATTTGGAAAATAGACAAAGATAAGGGAAGTCAATTTGAAAATCGAAGAATTCGTTCACGATCATTTAAATGTCTACAGATTCACTGATACACAATTTAAAGATCAGTTTCGAGTGAATAAAAATACATTTTGCCAAATTGTAGAAGAATAACCCCGTTTTGAAAGAAACATTTAACATAGATAATATTTATCAACTCGCTGCACGTGGCCTGGTGGTCGTTCAATGCTTTCGTCTCCTCTTTTGAGAATCACATTTTAGTGAAAGAGGCGTTCGTTGGTTTTTACAAAATGCGCACAGAGCGTAGGTTTGCGCCTTGCGCATTTCAAGAATAGCTCTCCTGATTTCCATGGAAATTATTTAATCGGGATTATTCTTAGACCACGTGGGAATGATAGACCACTAGCGCTTCATAAGAGCCCGTGTTATAGAGTGTGACCAACATCTCAGAGCACATGCGTATAATAGCGAGTGTGTACATGTAACCAAGCCTGGATTATTGCAGTATGTATCCGTGCGGTAGATGCGCGACTGCGTCCTTGTTAACAATAATGTATTATCGATAAATGTTACATTTTCTGCATCTGGGTATTTCTCTCTTTTTTCGTCGTTTCAATTTGAGTATCACATACTCTTCACTACCAATACTAACAATGAAATGAGCTCAGGATTAGGTTTGGATCAAGTCGATCATTCATTATTCATTAATTCCTCCGCGATTTAAAAAAAATTATTTCTTGTCAATAGTCAAGATACCTGCTTTCTTGACTGTCGAAAGTCAAGACGCGTGCCCTTTTACCAACCCTCCTCGAGTAACGAAGTTACTTGTTGTATTCCCATTTTGTACCACATGTGTTTTGCAGCTCCACATGTTGTTAGTAGTCAGACCATGAGCCTAGCATGTTTTCTGTTGAGCCCTAGAAGGAACTCGGCGTACTTACCAGGGGCGTCCCCTGTCAGTGTTTTGCTGACTTTCATGCTACTGGCCAACTGCCAGGGCATTTCCATCTAATTCCTCATCCAAGCCTTTACACCTTCGATGACGCTGTAGCTACGGGAAGACACGGACTGGGCATCACCAGTTTATTTTCTTATGCCTACCTTCATTAACTTGTGGATCGGATTCAGGTACATTTTCTTCAGTGGTTGTTACTGCTACCTTTTATTATTACCAAACAATTCCACTCGTTCATCTATTCGCATTGCTGAGGAAACTTTTCAGTTAATGTTCTACATAATTTCTTCGAATATCTACA
Organism: Acanthococcus lagerstroemiae; assembly: GCA_031841125.1. Lineage (NCBI taxonomy): Eukaryota > Metazoa > Arthropoda > Insecta > Hemiptera > Eriococcidae > Acanthococcus > Acanthococcus lagerstroemiae. The sequence continues at coordinate 26,228,128 of CM063113.1, read as the reverse complement.
TCCTTGCCCCTTCAAAAAAGAGAGAATGCAAATATTTCTACGCGTTGTTAGGATGAGTTGCCTATTTACTGGGTTGAAAATGGGTCACGTACTTGAGCCGTACATGTACCTTGTGTACGTCTCTATTGGAAGGGCCCATTTTGTTGATCACGATTTTGGCTGTACAGCTGTTTTCTTGAAATTCGCCCAAAAAATCGATTTTATCGTATTTGCTGAAGCAAGTTTTCAGTTAATGCTATACATAATTTCTTTGAATAGGTATCTACATCCTTGCCCCTTCAAAAAAGAGAAGGCAAATATTTCTACGCGTTGTTAGGATGAGTTGCCTATTTACTGAGTTGGAAGTGGGTCACGTATTTGAGATGCCCATGTACCTAAATGTGTACGTCTCTATTGAAAGGGCCCATTTTGTTGTTCGCCATTTTCTCTATAAGGCTGTTTTCTTAAATTTCGCCTAAAAATTCGATTTCATGGTGTTTAGGGTACTGGGTAGTAGGAATCCTGTTCTTTCAGGCCGCTTTTTGAGATCTCATTTTATTTCCGCTCCAGAGTATGAAATGTGTAGATACAGGAAAGGCCCAGGTTGTGGATTCCAGGTTTTTCTCAAAGGATGTTTTCACTCTTGATTACTTTGTGAATTTTCAGACGCATTTTTCTCGAAATACAGCTTTTCTGTACCTTATAACTTTAGAAATCCGAAAAAATACCCACCTTTCTGTAACGCTACAGAGCTGGTTAAGGTCTCATTCGAAATGTAATTTTGTCTAATATAACTCCTTCCCTTTAACTCCATACTGACAAAGTGGGCCCTTTCGACAGAGACGTACACCTATATGAAGAATGTGAATTCGAGATAAGTATTAATGCCATTAGCTTTCTGAAAAAGTCCTACGAAGGCGCCCACTCTACTCCTCCATTTCAAAATAATTTTATGACTGGTTTTTCTGTTTGATTCAGCTGAAAAGATTTTACGCAAATACTCAATGAGTGCTTCAAAGGTTACCATAACCGTCTTACTTACCTAATGCTCGCGTTGCTCAGCTGAGGCTGATGATGCGTCGCATACCATCTTTTGCGGAACGATGCAGAAGCGGTGCTCGAGGGGGTCTGTTGGCATCAATTGCAGAACTGGTCAGCAGGGATCGCATTAGCCGGCACAGTAATGCGGACCAAGGAGGATGCCGGGCGTGTGAGACAGCGGACAGCATCCGCGCAACTCACCGTAATCCATGCAGCAGGTCGTGAGTGACGACTCTCCAAAAGTAAGGAAGGCTCCCCATCGGATCGACGATAGTGGGGCGTATACCGATGCACGCATGCCAAATTGGTGTCAGGACACCGCACTTCCTAGTTCCTATCCCAGAAATGCCCCGAACGAGCCTGGATCAGGATAGAGGGTCCGCATCGGATGGCCGACTTTGCAACTGAAGATCGTTGCCTTGCTGAAAAACAATACGGAAGGATGATGCCCGGGCACGCCGGCAGTACGGACAAAGAGGATGGACACGACAACAATAGTGACAATGCTCATAGGGGAGCGCCGGGGATAGTTGTTTAAAAAGAAAAAGAAAAAGAAAAGAAAAAATAATGTTGAGAACAAGCATACCGATGAAGTAACAGGGTACAGAGCTATAAAGTAGGCAGATAGAGATTAAAGCAGAAATAATTATACTGCCAACCTGTTAAACAGACACATGATATAGCGGCATTGTAAATGCAAAAGAGACTGCGTACTGTGTTGAAATAAATTGAAAATTTTATTTTTCAGATACCTAATTAATCTTTTTTTCTTCTTTTTTTTTTTTGCGCGCCGTAGTTGGTACTACTAACTTTTGAACAATGCCATAATAAACACATAACAAGCACTTATTGTACATATAAGAGGATTTTTAATGTGCTGTTACAAATAGAGAGGAAACTCTTACATTTATTATGTACCTACGTGTTATTACTGTTTATGTGTCTGTTGGTGCGCAGGCATTTTGGTTTATTTGGAGTGACAAAGTGACTGTGGCTGGTAATGTCCAAACGCCCTAATGTTTTTTGTAAGATGTCACTTCCTTGTTGAAAGATTATAATTGACCTTCTAGCTGACAAACTTAGGTAACGATTTTAGTTTTCCATTAATATTTTCAAGAAGTCTGTTAGCAGGTGTTAGTTTTCTACGTTTACGTTGATTACATCGCTGTCTCTGAGAATTCATTTGGCTGAATTTGATCCGAAAATTTGCAAACTAATCCAATACACGCAGATTTGTCATCTGCTATAATAAAGGTAATTGTTCTGTTTTAAAAATACCCGTAAGTCTGATTTGAACATAGCTAAAATATTATTCAGGTAAAACGTGGCTATCGTACAATTCCTATTCAATTAGTGAAAGTATTGGAGAAGACATGGACAGAATCATAGAAACGAATGTAGACGATACAGACAATGTATATGTCGAACCATGTGTGAAGATTCGTAATGCATACAAACGTTACTCATCAAAATCGATAATTTTGAAAGGACTCAATATGACAGTGCCGCAGGGAGTCATGTACGTGAGTTGATTATTAAGATGATTCGATTATTTTGCTAGTGCTATGAAGTATATACTCAAGTACACAATTAATTTTAGTTACGGTTTATTGGGGCCGAGTGGGTGCGGAAAATCCACTTTGTTGAGTTGCATCATAGGACGACTGAAGTTGGATTCCGGCACGATCCAGCTAAATGTGAAAAAGAGATCCGAAATTGGGTTCATGCCGCAGGTAAGCGCATGTCCACAATTTCAGACCCATTAATGCTTCCTAAAATATCTATCTATTCATGTACCTCGTCTTTCATCTAGAAATCTCGCACTCTTCAATTTAAGACTTGTAAAGACTTGACAATTTTGCCTCTTTCCTTTTAATCGTGCTTTACGCCAGTGACATGAGGCTGTCGAAAACCACAATGAATTGGACTTTTTAACGTAGAACCGCCAGTGGACACCAATACTTGGAGCATTTTATGAAATCCTGTAGTGGGCTTGGGGGTCGGGGGAAACTTCACCATCTTGTTCATGTTTTTGGTTTTAATTGATCCTAAAATATTGTATCTGGGTTGTCTCTTGTGTGTGTGGGGGGGGGGGTGCACGTGTGTGGTTGGGTGTGGGCTCTATGATTCCTGTATCCTTTTTTTTTTTCTCTGACATCATTCTTCACAGCTGAATTTCGTTACGCATAATTATCCACCTGCGCATAATTCGCTAATTCTCCTCTCCATGTAAGCTCCATATTTTCCAACAAGTTATACCTTTCGATGCTAAATTGTCTCGAAGATTTCCGATCGATAGGCACTTTGTATTTTGAAGTGTTATCTGACATTCGAATAATATCTCGTAAAGTAAATCTACGCGTATTTTTTAGACTCTAAGCCTTTACATCGACCTGACCATCTACGAGAATATGATTCTGTACGGCTACTTATTTTCCATGACGAAAGATGAAATTCTAGCTCGAGCGGAAGACCTAATTTCTTTTTTAGAATTGCCCTCTGGAGACCGCTTCGTCAACACTCTAAGGTAATAAACAGTTGCCATATCGTTTAGGTACCACTATTGCGCTGTAGAGGTCATAAACTGAATAAATACCCACACGAAATTATGTTTACTCTAGCGGTGGTCAGCAGAGAAGGGTTTCATTAGCTATAGCGTTCATTCACGATCCGAAAATATTGATTCTGGATGAACCAACTGTTGGACTGGATGTGCATCTGGTTCAGAGGTAAATTCTGTAATGTAGTGAATTCAAAAGATGTTCCAAAAAGCGAACTTATAGTCAAGTGGACTGTTTTTGTTATGGGCAAGAGGAATTCGGACGAGAAAATTATGTTTTCATGTTACTTTCTGTTAAGTATCTGGATTCGACTGGAAGAACTGGTTAATGCTGGAAAGACGATCATCATCACCACGCATTACATCCAAGAGGCTCATAGAGCTCACAAAGTAAGTTTCTACAGCAGACCAGAGTAGCCGAAACTATTTTCCTTTTGGCTTCAGACGTGTACGTACCTACCGCTGGAGAAGGACACAGCAACTATTTATTTTCCCGATAGGTGTTCGCACACAGTGGCGTTAAATGCATTTTTGGGAGGGTGGACGCTTTGGCTCCATGAGTTTGACACTGCGGTTTAGACTCCGACCCAAAACACAAAAAGTTAAAAATACATTAATGATTTACTATTATAGGACTGATTTTTTTTTCTTTAGTAGAATAGCCCTCTTTGTTCCCCCATCCGAGTTTACCATCAAAGTCCACCCTACCTCTTACTTCGGCTCCCATAAGAATAGTCGTCTCTAAACTCCAAATGGCTCTGAACCCTTCTTTTTAGTATTTTCCTCAACTGACGCATACATTTCCCAAGAGGCGCGTTCGTGCTTCAGCGTATCTGATATAGCTTGCCGACCATGACCTACATTTGTTGACTTTCAGATAGGACTGATGAGAAACAGCGTTTTACTGGCTGAAGAACATCCACAACACCTCATTACAACGTATAACTGTAGTGATCTCGAGGAAACTTTTCTTCTCCTCAGTCAGAAGCAAGAACGCAATACGCAAAATACAGAAGTAAGTTCGGTGAAAGTGTTTGATTTTAACCGAGTCATCATCATCCAAGTCTTAGTCGCTAGTCACTATTCTGGCTTCCGATGGTATCTCTCAAACTATCACGATCCTGAGCTATGACCAACGCTGTCGCCACAGATCTGAACCTGTTCTTTACGCCGTCTGTTCATCAAGAAAAGATTACATAAAGATGTGTCCTTGTGTCTTAGTTACCAAAGCCGTTGGAGACAAACTAAAAGTCTAAAATTTGCACTTTGGCTTTCGATTCAGGTTGTTCAGTACCCTGAGAAAACAGAATCAGTACAAACGTATTTCATGGAAGACAGAAAACATTTATCCGTGCAAAAATTGAAAGGTGTAATGTACAAGGACTTATCAAGACTGAAACGAAATTACTTGTAAGAATACATTCACCTTTAGCTTATCGAAGTACTTAACCAGTAAAATATTTAACCTACAATTATTTTTGTCTTTCAGATATTTCATCATACTATTTGCATTGCCAGTACTGCAATGTTGCAATTTTAATTGGGTGTACGGTACTGTACCTCAAAATTTACGCTTGGCAGTAGTTAACGAAGAAGTTTCTTTGAAAAATTGCAACTCTTCTTCGTTTTTTGGCTGTCCTCTGGATAAAAAGCCAGATATGTTTCTCAGTTGTTTATTTCTGCAAATCATACAGAATAAAACGTACAAAATCGTAAGTGATTCACGTTATACATATACTTCCTACCCGCTGTTTATTCTGAGCAGGGACGTACCGAAGAGTTTTTCCTTGGGTGGGGGGGGGGGGGAGGGTGAATGTCCCAACTGATTTAACTCAAAATTCCCAAGTATCAAACCAAAAATGAAGCAAAAAAAAAACCTTTTAATTTATTGGATTTTCCCAAAAACTCCTCAACTCAAAATTCACAAGTGTATCAAATTATCTAAGCAAAAAAAGAAAGAAAAAAAACTTTCACTTGTTGGATTTTCCCAACTCCGCCTGACTAAAATGGTAATTTTTCTCAACTGCTGAGTAAAAAATTTCCTACATGGGGAAGCTCCCCCCCCCTATCAGTACGTCCCTGATCCTAGAGAATGACCGCGACTAAAAAATATGAACACTGAACACTAAGAGAAATTTGCACACAGTATGAATACGATAGTGAAACGAAGGCTGTGAATGCTGTCAAGGAAAATAAAGCGTGGGCCGCGTTGTATTTTTCGAAAAATTATACCAGTTCCATCATTCAAGTGGCTAACGATGGACCCAAAGTAAAAGCCGATGATTTTTACAGCAGTAGTGTAAACGTATGGGTGGATTTATCAGGTATATTCGCTGCTCATATGCTCCGTTTGTGTATGAATTAGATCTCAAACTACAAGTATCTTTTTAGAATGGATTATTCAATAGCTGCTTAAAATTTAAAGTTTCTAGAGCAAAACTGAATGATAACATGCATTAAAATTGATATGTATATTTATTGAGATTGACTGGAAAATGTATGTCAAATTTTGGTTATCTTCAGAAAATACGAGTAAATCGAACTTTTGGCAACATTGTGTTTTTTTTCAGATCAAACTTTCGGCAACACTGCGGCTTCTTCATTCATGAAGATTCCACTACGCAATTCAAAAGTCGTCGTTACTTATACGGCCAGGATTTTTACAAAAGTTCAAAGACAAAATTTAAGAAATTTTTGAAGATTTACAAGATTTTTTGATTTTTACCTTTATTTTTAGGGAAATATGCGTTTTTTAGATGTAAATATGTGAAAATATGCGCGCACAATAGGGGCTCATATTTCTTAAAATTCAATGATTATGTAAAAGTAACTTCACTATTCGCTACAAATTTGGATAGGGAAAAATAAGCAAATGCACAAAAATTCTTGCCCTTCCCATTGGACACAGGTACTGCAACTGTTTGCCAAGCGTTTTGACCTTGTCTAGACCTCCAAACAATGCTGCTAAACAAGCTGAAGGTCCAAAAGTCAAGAGGCTGCTGCCGAACCAGCTGGCGCTGTAGCTGCTACTTGACCTGTTGCAGCTCTTTTCTTAGCGCCCTGAGCTCCTCCTCGGGCCGCGCGATCATATACTTCATATTTTCTTCCAATTCCGCGATATTTTGGTCATGCTTGAGCCGCCGGTTCTCTTGGAGTCCCCCTCCCCCCCGATAGCGTCGGCTACGTCGACGTTCTCCTCTTCCTGGTCAACGCCGATGTCCCTTCCCGCTCCGATGACGTGCAGCTGACTCGCCTTCGCTTCTCATTAAAGTAATACACCTAAAGTGCACAATGACAAAATAGTACCTATTCGCATATTCGAACCCCGTTATAAGCGCTGTAATCGCAGGACAAAAAGATGATCTGTTCGTTATCACCATGTGCTACAGTGCAAAGTGTCAGTTGATTTACTAATCTCCTGCTTTTAGTTTCATGTTTTTAAAATGAATTTGTTCCTTTCTACACTAGACTACACTTACCTTGATAAAACAGAATTTTGTTCAGAAATGATGATTTTCAGCTTTAAAATTATGTTCAAAGTTTACATGTTCATACTGATGTAGGGCTAGTAATAAATTATGGTTTCGTCCACTGATAAGCTTTATTCGAATATTTATGCGAATATTTTCGTCAAATACTTTAACAGCGGTCTCAAAATCTAAAATTTAAGTTTGATCGCTAAGGTATATTGTGACTATCCAAATTAAAATTGGAAATCAGATCTTCGTCTTTGTTCACTTTGTACGAACTGCTATTCCGATATGAACTCATGTTCCATAAAATACTTCATTCGAGCTATTATATGTTGTTACCTTACACGGTCAAGTGACTGTGCATCTAGATTCGCAAAATCAGCAGACGCACAATTATCCTCCGGGCACAATTACCCCATTCTTCCTCAGCAATGGGCATACTGAATAAGCGGCTGTATATATATTTTATAGTTCACGGTTGTCTTTTATGTGTTAGGTAGTTACCTTGGAAAATTTGTTAAAATCGATATAATACAAACTCTGATGTTGCTGCGAAGAAAAATCTACAGCAATTGCGGACTCAATCCTAAGCTGGGAAGTCTCCCTGTTCATGTGAGTCTATCAACTAGTTAATCGCACAATTAATGAGTAGAATACCTATTAGGTATACTGAGTCAGCAATAGTGGTAGTTTCACAATGAGTTTTTACTTCAAAACGTAGGTAGGGCGAGGATCTGTAAGACTGCGCTCTAATTGGAAAAATGATTCGTATTCCACCATCAATGGACCAATTGGCATAACTTTAAGATATGCCCAGAAACGTTACCTATAACATACCAAAATTTCGTTGAAATGGAGTTGTCTGACTTGTGATACAGTCATTTTTTTCTATAACATTGCAAATTTCAGTCTCGGTAAAAGGGCTCCTAAGAGTGCGCATCGCGATTTCTAAGAATGCGCTCTCATAAAAACCATCAAAAATTGTAATGAAACATTGAAAATTCGTCCAAAACTTACTTTTCTTGTAAATTGAAGTTAATGCATTACCATTGGTGTTTGGGAAAAGTTGATGAATATAAAGTGTATTACTCATCATTACAAATTTCACAAAAATTTAAACTTGTGTCCACGCACATTTGATATGCACCCGTTTCTTGAAAACCCAGCCCCTAACATTGCCAAAAAGAGCATTTCAGAATGTATTTTAAAGAAGCTTCGCCCCCTGGCTGCTTCGCGGCCCAACCCCCGCCGTCACCCGCTTCGCTCTTGCTGGCCTGCAGTATCCCCCATAGTCTAGCGCCCTAGGTACGTGCCCATGTTTCCTATATGTAAATACGACCCTGGACGTCATAGTAACATAAGTTGTATCTCACCACACATAAAAAAATTTCCATGCAAGTTCTATGAAAACTACACGGCACTACACAATCCAGGATCTCCTCCCCACCAAGGACCGCCTCCCCGGGTGGGCTACCCTCTGCCAATCCGTCCTCCTCTATCACAGTTACTTTCCCTCGCCATGCTCCTCTTCGCCCACCACGACGCCCTTCCTCACCATGACCGTATTCCCTCTCCAGGACCTCCCACCTCCACCGAGAAGCCCCCCGGGGTAGGGTACCTCTGAAGGGAGGCTATCAGAAATTTATCCCCACGAAGGGGATGAAGGAGGTGGCTTTTACTGTTTAGCTTATAGAGAGCCCTCCTTCACCACAACTCTTCCTCGTCCTTCATCGCAACCTTCCACCCCTAAGCTCCCTCCTCCAACATGAAACCCTCCCAATAGTAGGCTACCACTGGAGAAATGAGCAATTAAGGGGCAGAGTAGGCAACCCGCAATAGTTTCTTTTCTCCCGCAGACGGTTGCTTTTACTGTTTAGTGCATAGAGAGCCGTCTCCCACCACAACTCCTCTTCGTCCTTTATAGCGACCTTCCTCCCCCTAAACTCCCACCTTCACCTTGAACCCCCTCCCAAGGATAGGTTACCCTTGGAGTAATGAACATTTAAGGGTCAGGGTAGGCAACCCCCTAATGTTTTTTTCTCCCGAAAGCGCTGGCGGATTTTACTTGCTTCACCGTGACCTTCCTTCCTCTAAGCTCCCTCTTCCACCATGAACCCCCTCCCAAGGGTAGGCTACCCCCTAGAGAAATGAGCAATTAAGGGGCAGGGTAAGTAACCTGCAGTGTTTTTTTTCTCTGGAGGTGGCGGCGGTGGCGGCGGAGGCAGATTTTATTTTTTAGTACCCCCCCCCCCCCCCCTCAAGACTAAGACCTTCTTATGCTGGTGCTGGCCTCTGGCATCGAATTCATTGTCTTTTCATCTAAGAGTGTAGCTCTCAGCAATATGTACACACCTGGCCCCCGTCGTTTCTGTGATCCCTCTCGTCTCCTCTGATGTCACTTTCTACACCAGCTTTCAAATGATCAGTCTTCATCAGGCGTGAGTTTTTCGCTGCGAAACCAAAAGACATTAGACTTACAAGTTGATTAGAGACAAAGGAGTGACAATAAAATTCGGCAGTGAAGTTCAGTTTTCGCTGAGTTTTTCGTTTTGGGTTATGTTTCCTGTGGTATTCTGTCCCCGAAAGAGAACACAATAGCATAGGAATGCGCACTCTTGCCAAACTGGCGTATTTTTTCATTTTCGACAATTTCATAGCCAATGATGAACTGAACGCCCCATATAATTTATATTTCATTGGGAAGCTCTTGCCGTTAGCTTTCTAGGGGTATACAAACTTACCCAATTTGGTGCGGTCACTGACTGCCACACTGTCCTTTATTATCTGGTAAATTTCGATTGGCAACCACAGATACTTGAGAATGGCTGAAGCTCGAAGGAAACCAACCGCAAACGCGGAATTTTTGCACCAATTGCTATCGTTTTAAAGGTGCTATGTTACCACATAGTCATTGAACGCTGTGACATCGCAAGTCTCGAGAAATAGTCTGTGCGCACTCCTAGGGACTACGAATTCTTACAGATTGTTTCCCTATATTATGTCCGTCTGCGTGTCAATAGAAACTTGTCAAATCCTCAAATACACGGTATCTTTAGCAGTCAACATTCTGCTTATTTGCTGGCCAGTTCACTCTACTTTTAAGTTTGGCCAATTTTGGAAGCAGGACTATAGATGTAGACAGATACTTGAGATTAGGTGTTAGACATGATGGGAAGAAGGGGAGGAAGAAAAAAAAAATTTAATGTAAGTACATTTGTTTCCAGTTTGAAATGCCGTTAAATGTGGTAGGAACCGAGAGAACAGCTGCTCTGGCCTCCACGGCACCTGCCTGTTTATGTATGTAAGTAAAATGCAAGAAATTACAAAATCAGTAAGAATAAGAGTGATATTTAGGACCACATGAACCCGGTTCAAAATCTTTTTCATTTTAGATTTGTCTTCGGACTCGCCTTATCTGGAGCAAGTCTCAGGAGTTCCGAGGAGAAATTCGGAGGGACTATAGATAGAATGTTAGTCGCAGGTATAGCAACTGATCTTTTGTTTTTATTCCTAAATAATGGATCCGAACCGATGAAGATCGATATAATGAATAGGTACCTAATTCTGATTTTCCCCATTCAGGAGTTTCACCGAGAGAATTTATAGTAAGTTTTGCCATAATCCAAATACTCATGCAATTGATGCAAGTGCCCCTGATGATGTACATAATGTACTGGGTCTTCGATAATCCACATAAAGGAAATTTGATAACAGTATTTATGCTGATGTTCGTCGTGGGTGTCTTGGGAATGCTTGTCGGTAAGAAGGCATATAAATCTGTTGCGTTTCAAAATATTATTCAGATGATTTAGATTACGTAAGCATGTTTCTCTTATCGTTGTATCCGATATATACCTATGCATTCTAGGTGTCACTAACTCGATGGCGTGTGAGAGCACGGTGGCAGTGGCCTTGGTGGGTAATGCTATAACTTTTCTTACAAGCATTCCTGCTGGTAAGTTATGCGAGAATAGTAATAAATTATTATAGTATATTGTAGTAGAACCATTTATGCTTGACTGCACACTTGTACCGTGCACAATTGAACTGAGTTAACCTTTGTACCATATGTACTCTGAGTTTCTTTCTGTTTGATTTCAAAAATAAAATGAATAAACTAGAATAAAAAATAAATGGAAAGCCTTTAACGTCGTTGATGTACTTTTAGATTATAGATTTCATCTTTCATACTCTATGATGGGGACCAAATAACAATGATTTTTGATAAGAAAACGAATCTTAAAGAATAATATACAGACGGGGTGTTGAATACACATATTACGTAATTCTGTCTTTGATAAAATAGAAAAGGGTATATTTCATCGTCTCTACAGAAATTAGTGGTTACACGTTCATATTTGTACAGCAAAGAGGACGCTGAAGAAGAAGAGAGAAATAATAAAGTTCTTGGATGTGCCTGCAACCAAGCACAAGACTCTATTTCTTCGATGCAGCTGTTAATAATTTTTCTTTTTGTGTACCTACGAGCAATATATTATTGATAGTTTTGAAATGATTACAGGAATGTTGTGGCCATTGGAAGGTCAGCATCCTATCTTGAAAGCTTTGAACCAATTATCACCTCTCACATGGCTTATGAAGGCTACCCAGACGATTACAATTCGAGATCTACCATCCACGGATTTTGCAGTTTTGAGAGGAATTGGCGTAGGCTGTTTGTGGTCCGCCGCTTTGATAGTGACGATTCAGCTACTTTTAAAATACAAGCTACATTTGTGAGTCATGAATGAATAAAAAATATATGTGCCTGAATTTCTCTATCTTATATCTAGAGTAAACGTCTGTACAATGAGCATATGCAGAAAAGACTACTGTTTATCTTCATTTCTGTTTCCTCTTCTGAAGATGAGTCTGTTGCCTCATCCGCGGACTCTGGCTCGTCAACATTATCTTCTTCTTCCTCTTCATGGCGCGCCGCATTTAGACAAGAAATGCCTTTGCAATTCGTACATAGGCTTGAGCAAATCAATGTACAAACGCGCAGCTGCTTTCTTTCACTTCTCAACAGCGAAGTAATCGCGGCATTACATTTCTTATTGTAAACATGCGTGCTTTGTGCATGTAGGTATAGCATATTGTGTATAGTATAGTAAGTACCTATAGCGGTAATTGTGGATTTCATAATTTTTTGTTTTGGAATCTACTAATCGGCGGCAGAACACTTTTTGTTCGCTATTGTATTTCGGCATGGACTTTTTCATGTGTCCCTCGGCATGGCATTCATCATTTTGATTGCTATGTTAAAATACAGAATGCCCTCTTTGTCGGTCCAATCTTACCAGTATGTTATACAGAACGCCTCTTAATGACGCCCATCAAAAAAAGTTCAAATATCCCCTACTTTCCTCCCGGTAAGAAGGCATATAAATCTGTTGCGTTTTAAAATATTCCGATGATTTAGGTTACGTAAGCATATGTTTCTCTTATCTTTGTATCGGATACCTATTCATTCTAGGAGTCACCAACTCGATAGTGTGTGAGGGCATGACATCAGTTGCCTTGATGGGTAATGCTATAGGTTATATTATAATCATTGCTGCTGGTAAGTTATGTGAGAATAGTAATAAATCATTACTGTACATTGGAGTAGAACCCATTTGTGTTACTTATTTGAACACTTGTACCACGTATACCTAATTAAACTGACTTGACATTTGTACAATGCAGATATTCTGAATTTCTTTCTGTTTGATTTTGAAAACAAATCAGATAAGCTAGAATAAAAAATGAATGGAAAGTTTATAACTTTGACGCTATACTACTAGGTTATAGAGTTCATCTTTCATTCTCAGTGATGTAGGGAGAAGAAGGGGGAACTAAATAACAATAATCTTTAATAAGAACATAGATCTTGAAGAATATGCAAATGGGGTGTTGAATGCACATATTACGTAATTCTGTTTTCAATGAAATAGAAAAAGGCATCATATTTTATCGTCTCTACACAAATTAGGTTACACGTTCATATTTTTACAGCAAAGAGGACGCTGAGGAAGAAGAGAGAAGTAATAAAGTTCTTGAAAATGTATATGCTACCAAGCACAAGACTCTATTTCTTCGATGCAGCTGTTAATAATTTTGTATTTTTGTGTACTAGCAATACTACCAGTAGTTTTGAAATGATTACAGGAATGTTGTGGCCATTGGAAGGTCAGCATCCTGTCTTGAAAGCACTGAACAAATTATCACCTCTCACATGGCTTATAAAGGCTACCGAGGCGATTACAATTCGAGGCCTACCAATCACGGATATTGCGGTTTTGAGAGTATTTGGCGTAGGCTGTTTGTGGTCCGTCGTTTTGATAGTGACGATTCAGCTACTTTTAAAATACAAGACACATTTGTGAGTTATGAATGAATAAATATATGTACCTGAATTTCTCGATCTTATACTTAGAATAAATGTGTGTACAATGAGCATATACAGAAAAAAACATACTCGTTTTTTTTTTTTTTTTTTTTAAAGTTGCTTGTTTGTTTTATTCTTTTTTGCATCATGCTCGGTATTGGTTTTCCATTCCAATAGTGGGTGAGGAATATCAAAAATCGACCCATCAAACAATTTTTGGAATATCCGGATCCAGTTTGGGTTTTGTTGAAATGAAAAGGCAATAGGTAATTCTAGTTTAGCATCCAGTGACCGTTGCTCTTAGCTTATGTTAAATAAATTAGAATTTTCTTTTCATCCACTTACACAATCTTTAGAAGAAATAGTTTTTGTATTTCCCTTCTGAGAGTATTTGCGAAAAAAATGTCAAGACGATCAAATCCGTCCCTTTTCTGTCACGACTTTTTGGTTAAATTCTATACTCGACTTCGAGACAAAAGTCGGGTTTCCATGTCGACATCCACTTTTGGATAGACTTCTACATCGAAGTCGATGCACAATTCGATCCAATATTTGATGTCGACACGGTAACTCTACTTTCGTATCAAAACATGGTATCGAATTCAACCACAAAGTCGTGACGGTAATGTTTGAATGCCGACAAAAGAATCGATTTCTGCTTCCGCTGTGTTTCACGAGTATTTTCGTTTTTGCTCACGTGTTCAATAATCATCAGCAGGTCTATTATTTAGGTACTAATGAAGTTGAGTACTTGATAATAAATTGGAATATGTGAGCCAGCAGTGAAAGAAAATGATGATATTTCCGGAACTATGCTAATGAAAAAATTGAACAAATAAATATTATTTGTACTTTTCTGCAAATGTTTTACTAGATAAAATTAAAATAATGACTTGTTATGTCTGTATTCTAATTTGACATTATAACCATGCTTACTGCGAATAATAAAATCAACATTTAGTTCAATTTCTTCCATTTTCACATCAGTGTAAAATCGGAAATTTCGTAGGATGGTTGACAGTTGAATTTTCAGTAAAGTCCAAGCGTATTTTTGACCTGCAATATTAGAATATATTTCAATATTTAAGCACCATGGAAATCGATAAACTGTGATTTGCTCAATTTTTTTCTTTAGAAAAGGCGAATTTTTGCGACACATCTACTCACGTATCCTCGTGCCAAAATTTCGCGGAAAGTTGAATGCGAGAACAATAAATTTAAGAATTGGTAGACTGCATATACCAATCCGGCTACGTCAGTTTGTGGCCAGAAGGGGGCAGATTGCGCCCCTTCCCCAAAATACATTATCTGCTTTGCGGCCCAATTCAGAACGAAAATAACTGCCGAGATCATGCTATTAAAATGGGTTGTGCCACTTGTACCGAAGAGAGATAGCACAGTCTGACTGTGTGTTGATTTTTCCAGATTAAATGCCTATGTCAAACGAGAGTATTTCCCAATGCCAAGTATCGAGAAAACCCTGGCAAAATTGAAACGTGTTTTCATTGGGGCGAAGTAGGCACCCGATGCGCAATCAGTTACCCTCTGGTTACCCGCGGAAAGGTTACCCATGTGCAACCCTTCCACCTCAGATTACCCAGAAAACCATCAGTTCCCCTTGGTTCACCTTTACATCAAGCCTCACTGAGCACATTCAAAGGGCGCATTCTGTATTTCCTCTGCCACATCCTTGGTTTTGCTCAAGATACTTTCTTTGTCTACGCAGCCTACATCACCAGCCAAGAGTCCTTTTACATCTAAACAGCCTGCACATCGCGATCCAAAATTCCACAACCCGTGTCAATAGGACAGAGCATCACTCGCTATGGGTGCGCTCAAGTCTGATAAAATGGCAAGGAAAATATGTAAGTCTTGAGGATCGCCAAGGGCACCTTTTTTTCGGGCCGTAAGCTGCACTCTGTACGTTCGAATTTCCGGAAAAAAGTGAAACAGCGTTTTCTGGCATCTGTAAGACCTTCAATTTTGGAACTTCCAAATCTTGGTACGAGTATTTGGCTTCGCCATTCCATACCAATCATCTAAGAAGAAGTAAGTATTATTTGTTTCATGTTTACCTATGCATCCTCGTGGTCCGGTGCTAAATGGAACAAATGCGCATTTATGTCTCGTTGCTTCTTTTTCAGGAGTAAAATTTTCCGGATTCCATGATAAAGGATCTGGATAAATTTTCGGATTGTGGTGCAATGCTGCTATACACAATATTATGTTTGCCCCTTCAGGAATAACATAATTATCTGAAACATTATTACGTAATAAATAGTAGTAGGTAACCTGGGACCACCTACAGGAATGAAATTGTGTGACTGTTGAATTATTAAAAGTTGAAGAAATCATAGTAGAGTTAGCAAAAAAAAAAATATTGAAACAAACTATATCAGCTAATGAAAATTGTTTAAAATCAACAAACAGAAAAAGAGAAGGTCATCCGTCACTTCATGTACCCGATGCGCAACCAGTTACCTTCTATACTTACCCGTGGAAAAGTTACCCATTTGCAGCTCTCAGTTATCCTCAGACTACCCAGAAACCCGTCAGTTACCTTTCGTTCCCCTTTAGTTACCTGGGTAAGTTACCCATTTGTAACCCTCAGTTACCCCCAGATTACCCAGAAACCCGTCAGTTACCATCGGTTCCCCTTTAGTTACCCGGGTAACTGATGGGATTTTGCGCATTGGGTATCCTACTGGTTGATTAATATTTTGATTCTTAAGAGTTGAAGGAATCAGAGGCGTAGCAACACAGATATGTTGGGGGCAAACAATATTGGCTAATGAAAATTATTTAAAATCAACAAAAACTGAGATAAAGGTCATCACTTCACATATTTACTGATTGATTGAAATTTTTCAAATCAATAAGCACAAAAAAGGTCAACACTTTAGACCTTTCACCTGCCAGTTCATGTCTAACAGCTGGCACTCTACATTTCGAATCTTTCTATTGTTGAACCTCATTTCTAAGGGACGAAATGAGTCTCAGTAGAGAGGGGTATTGCCCCCCAACCTTCCCGGTTGCTACACCCATGAAAGAAATATACATACTGCTAATAGAGACATCAGTTTTAGCATATCGGAATATGACTGGCACAATTGGAAATCTTCGCAAGGTTTCTTTTATGCATTGCTCCAAGAATGGTAGCCTCGACATATCCTCCAGGTCTGGAAGTCGACTGCTGTCACCAAAAACTTGGTAAAGTTCTTGGTATACTTTCTCCTGCAATTTTATCTTAGTTACAGCATCCTAGCTGTACATAGCTGTTACTACTATAGTAAAAAGTACAAGCATTTACAGCAATAAAAGTTGTGTACTTCACCTACTTGTACATCTTGTTGCATTGCCAGCATTAATAACAAGAAACCGGCGGTGACTGCGTTGGTTTCACTGCCCTAAAACAACGAAAATGATTTGTTGAAATTTCAAAAATCCATGAATAATTTGTTGTGTAGGTACCAATAGCTGAAAAGTGTAAGTATGAAAGCGGGTACCAAGAGGGTTCCAGCACACTTCTGTAAACAGTGACCTTGGAGACTTCGCATTCATGTACCCGATGCGCAAAATCCCACAAGATACCCGGGTAACTAAAGGGGGGTAATTCGAGGGTAACAAATGAGTAATTTTTTCGCTGGTACCTGGGTAACTAGAGGGTAACTAATTGCGCATCGAGTAGGTATAACGGCTCATGTATAACTCAATGCGTAATCAGTTACCCTCTAGCAGAGATGTCAACTCCCGTTTGCAAACGGAGCACCTCCACAAACGAGAACGAAGTGAACGCGTTCTTCTTCTCACATGAACGAGAACGGGCAGGAACGCGTTCGTTTCATTTCGTGAATGAGAACGCAGAGAACGGAGAGAGGAATGACTACAGTCAGCTTTGACTATTTATATACTATGGACCGCGCTATCGCTATATTTCCGTTGCGTTTTATTGACGTCAACATGATTCAGGATATATGCGGGAAACGAATGTAAACATACCATATGCGGCGTACTCTTTGGCAGTTACTCTGACATCTTTTGTTGTTTTATATCATTTTTCATTACGTTTTATTTTCTTATGGTCGTTCTGTTGTTTTCCTCTAATTTTTCAACTAATTGCACTGTCATCAACACTATATTGATTACCTAGAACATGAAACGTTCTCGTGATAATGAAGGGGTGAACTAGACGTCGAGTCGGATAACAAATTGAAATGCAATATAAAGTAAGTAATATGTCTTAAAATACGTTAGTATTCATGTAATTCGTTCATTCTAAGTGGAATAATGTATTTATGAATTGATTATATTGTGCTATGTATTTTTCTCTCTCAGAAGCAGACCGCTCAATACCCACTCTTGTTTCATTTGTGGTGTGAACAAGCTCGAAAAATTGTCGTACTTCACGTGAGTTTCATTACATCATTACGATTTTAAATGCACTTCTCACAGTTGGTCATACACCATGAAATCCGAGCTTCAGGGGCAGCAAACTGTTCAGATGATGGATTCGTCCCTATTTTGTCACTCACAGATAGTGGGAGAACTCCAGAAGTATATGAGTTCGAAATGAATTCCAAAGTCAAATTTAATTTTGAGGGAGTGACCATACCTTCTGATTTTGTTAATGACGTTGCCGATTACATTGGAGGTTGCGTTATACATAAAATGCAAAAAAGATTCAGTGATTCCTGCGCTACCTGCTTCAACTCTTTCATTGATCCCACTCGAACGTCGGCCTTAATTGATGCTTACTCAAAAAGAAGAATAAAAACCCCATCTGACTCTCTGAGCAAATTATTTCGTCGCATAGAAATTTATATTCGAGACAATGGAAGCAAAATATTTGATAATGGTTTCGTTACTGCAATTGTCCGAAATTTGAAAGAAGAAATGTACCCCACTTTTGGATGTGGACATGAAAATGATGACCGTCAGCATCGTCTGCAATTTTTTGAATTGATTATTTTTTATTATGTAAAAATTCGTTTATATCATGAATCAGATATTCTTGCTTGTATTGATAAACATATTCGACGTGTGTATACGAAATTAATTCATTACTGTCATCAATAAAATATTTAATAATAAATTGTATGTCTTTGATTATATAGTAAAGGTAGGTATGTGTGGAAGTTTCTCTCCAATTGGGCCTACATAGGCCTGTGTAACTATATTTTATAATTTATTTCTTATTTCATCGCAATTTTCTCACAATACATATAATATATTCTTTTTTTTTCATACTTCATTTTTACAATATAATGACAAAAAATTCCAAAAGTGTTGACATACATTACTCAGAAAATAAATAAATAGTAATAGTTTAATAAAATGAATCAACGAAAAAGTCTTCCCACAACTTCAAAGGCTTTTAATGCTTTTATACATGTACATTACAACATTACATAGCGTCAATGTCAAGCGTCAACGTTTCCCGCATATATCCTGAATCATGTTCACGTCAACTTGTTATCAGTAAGCACAGTCCATATACGTAGTATATATTATATAGTCAAAGACAGTCAGAGATGTCAACTCCCGTTCGCGAATGGGAACGCGTTCACGAACGGAACACCTCAAACAAGAACGAAGTGAACGCGTTCTTTTTCTCACATGAACGAGAACGGATGTGAACGCTTTCACTTTTTAAAGCAAACGCGAACGGTGTGAATGCGTTCATATTTTTGGGGAACGCTGACATCTCTGCCCTCTAGTTACCCAGTTACTTGCGGAAAAGTGACCCATTTGTTCCCCTCAAATTTCCCTCAGATTATCCTTGTTCCCCTTTAGTTACCCGGGTAACTGGCGGGGTACTACGCAATTAGCAGTGACGTACATTCCAGGTAAGCAAGGTAAGCGCCGCTTACCCTGAAAATTCCTGAGAAAATAAGTTTTCATATACAATATCAACTTCAACTTGTAACAAATAAAAGATAATGAAACATTGGGCAAAACAGCGACTGTATTGACACTTACGCCTAAGTACCTATATAATAACCCGATCTGCGAATTTTTCAGAAAAAGTGCTCAAATGTGACATGATAATTTCAGCACTTTTTTGTACAATTTGTGACAATTAATTCCACCAATCAGAGACGAGAACGGGTTTTTGTCAGTCTGCTGCCACCAGTGTCACAACTGGGCAGTTTTTAATACCATTTGTGACAGAAATGTGCTCATTTGTGACAGAAATGTGCTCATTTGTGTCAATTAAAAAAATGTCACGTTTAAGCAGTTTTTTGCTTACTGGGCAGTTTTTAATGCCACTTGTGACAGAAATGTGCTCATTTGTGCCATTTTAATAAGTGTCACATTTACGCAGTTTTTTGCTCGCCTCTGCAGGCGCTGGTTATAGCCCCCGCTGCACCCTCAATTGTGAGCATCGCATAGGTATATTACATATATTACAGAAATATATTTCTGCCATAAGAATAAATAAATACACGATACCGCAAAGCGAGTGTGGTAGGAGCGCGATAACAATGTAAATAATGTAGTCAATATTTACAAAAAGCACGTAGAAAATGTATATTTTACATACATACAACAAAATAATAATTATAGATAGGTACTGAAAATAAAGTACAGGACTAAAAACAACCCCTGACTAAGTTGTTCAACTTAATTGGACGCTATATTCAGCGTCAAGGAACCAACCAACATTTGTAAACAAAATGAGTTATTAGTATGTTTGGAAAGAGCGTAAAAAGTAGAATTTTTCAAAATTGGGCTGCCGATTCAAAAATGTGTACTCACATTGAAAAATGCTTATCAGTAAACGCTATGTCATATAGTTTCTACCAAAATATTGAGTTCTTATTTATATGCACTTTTGGTTTTGGTTGATGTTGGAGCGCTCCTTCTCAGAATACAAACTGCCAGCAATTCCAAAATGCACGGATATTATTCTCTCAGCGCAGTGCAATCACAAAATACAGGTATCATGCAGCTATGTTGATTCCAGCTTATCTATTAGGTGAACAAGCGTAGATACTTATAAAGGATGTTATTCTACAGAAAAATTCCGCCAGCGAAGATCATCCGGAGGAAGATTATTATATACTTATCCTGTGTATTGTTTCCTCTTACAGTCTGTTCTGTTATTTGGAGCTTCATCGTATATACCTATACGAGTATATTTTGAAATCACTGGTGAACAGCGTGAGGAACATACACGCGCTGTTTACCAGTGATTTTGAAATATATACTCGTATATATACTAAGAAGCTCCAAATAACAGAACAGACTGAAAAAGGAAAAATACACAGGATAATAATTATAATTAGGTAACTTACTCGTTTTCATTGTAGCCATGTATTTCATTCGCACACGTGGTGGTCAAGGAGCACAGCAACACACGAACGAAATATATTTAAATATAAAATCATAAATTATAAGTAGTCGTCAAATTTCAAATTAAAACACAGAAATGAGAGCACAATCACAATCCCAGTTAGTACAAGACAATATATGTTCAAAGTTGAATTTAAGTATAACGATTAATTATTTAATTTCTAGGTTCTCTCAAATTGCCACAAATAAGCAGTTTTCTGCTTAAATATGACAACATAAACTGTCACACATAAGCATATTTGTGACACTTTAATGTCACGGAGGCCATGTGACATATTTCCAGTGATAAAAGGAGCGGATCTAAATATTTGCCACACTTTTACCACAAATTTGCGAAATTTACAGACTTGAGCACTTTTTTTTGCCACAGATAGTGTCACAAGCTTAAAAACGCAGATCGGGAAATTCTCGGGAGATGTATACTGTTTGGCGTTTGGCAATCCTTGTACATGTATATTTGTATCTAGGCCAGCGAGGTGTGCGCTGGATCTAACGCTTCTTTTTCATACCGCACTAACATTGCACGACTTACGCTCCGTCTCCGTGTTAAATACCAACACAAAAGCAAACTAGCATGTTCAATGCGACAAAACCTGTGCGTTTGGTTGCGTTCTGGAAGCGCTTCTGGCTCGGCTTGGCTATATACAAACGTCAAAGTTGACAGTGAAACGTGATTATGTTCTTCTACTAGTCAACCCGTTATGTTTGAATGCTCCGTGCCCCCCCCCCCCACAAAATGAGTATTTGAGATCTAATTGAAAAACCGTTTTCGCGACTTACTCTTAATGAACAATTAGAAATTAATAATGGCGGGAAGCCTAAACCAGAATTACCATTTTTAAGAACTGTGGAAAAGAGAGGTGGTTTGAGTTTTACTGGACATTGCCACGTACCGCAATATCAAAACATTTTGTGGTTAACCGGTCGTGAAGATGATGGAAAACTGTTTTTTTAACCATGTCTATTCAGGAACGTACCGATAAGGGGGGGGGGGACTCCTCCGTGTAAGAGTTTTTCACTCAGCAGTTGGGAAAATGTACAATTTCAATCAGGTGGAGTAGGGAAAATCCAACAAATCAGAAGGCTTTTTATTTTCTTTTGCTTTAATACTTGAGAATTGAGTTGCAAAGTTGGAAAAATCCAACAAGTCAAAGTTTTTTTTTTCAGTGATGTTTGGGAATTTTGAGTTGAGTCAGTTAGAAGAATCTAACAAGTCAAAAGATTTTTTTTTTACTTTGATACTTGGTAATTTTGAGTTGAGTCAGTTGGGACTTTCACAATTTTTGCCTCCCCCCCCCCTGGGAAAACTCTTCGGTGGTACGTCCTTGTGTCTATTATTCGTCACAGAAAAGAATAAATGCATATGGAATGACCTTACGTAGGGATACGACAATTTGAATAATTTTATCAATGCCGTCTTGTAGTAGCAGCATGTCTCATACTTTTATTCTGATGTTTACTTCACCTCTACGCTTATCGCTTACCTCCTAGTAAAAATCATCGCACGCCACTGGTAATTAGTCACCCTCTCGTTACCCACGCGGCGGGAAAGTTACCCATTTGTTACCCTCGGTTACCTTCAGATTACTCTTGTTCCCCTGAAGTAACCCTTGTTCCCCTTTAGTTACCCGGGTAACTTGCGGGATTTTGCGTATCGGGAATGTTTCACAGAGACTGAGATGGATAAAAAGCGCAAGTAGTTAAACTGGGATTGGGGTGGGTCCTCGGAGGACCTACAAGTATCAAAGTTAAAAATTCCTTTTCTTGAATAATCTTTCAGGGTTTTTTGTGGGCGGGGGGGGGGGTGAAGGGTGGTGAGTTGGGAGGCTTTTAGTAGACGAGAGGCTAAGCCCCTCTCTCAAGCACCCTCTACTTGCGTCTATGGATCGGTACTCACCCCGAACATAATCGATATGATTTCATCTTGCAGTTCTTGATCACTGAGATAATGTTTGCTTCTCGCATCTAAAAGAATGCCAATGAAATTTCTCAATGACTTATCTGAAAAGAGTACAGAAAATTGTACAAAACATTTTATTCAGTTTAGGGTAAATACTTAGAAGCAAAACGTGAATGTTATATATTGTTTAAAGCTTAGAAAAGAACCTTTTAATCCAGACATTTGATTGTCCTTAATCCCCAACTCGTCCAATTCCATTTGTTTCTTTTTGAGATTCAGCATCTGAGAGAGAAACAAATATTATGTTATTGAATGTGCTAGAAAAGTGTATCTGAGTAAGAGTACCTATTGAGTGAAGTTATGATAAACACCGATAAATCCTTTTGATTAGTTCTAGATCTTGACGAAGCGATGTAGCTCTAATTTTTCCAATGTCTTACCTTGTAAGTATTTTGATTGTCTCACATACGTTTATCAAAGGTGGAATCCCAACACTAAATACATTTTTGATAAATTGATAAATAAGTTATCAGATAGCTCATGCAGAAACTGGAAGTCTTTTGACAGGTGGCGAAATGGGACTGCAAGCAAAGTATTTTGTGGCAGTTTGACAGATGACTCAGCCAATCAAACGGCGAAGATAGAATTCCTGGTAAGTGATTCATACTTTGGTGCCATTTTGACCAGCTGGCTGAGCTAGTCGAAGAGCAGAGTTAGTCCTTGTGTAAAATTACTGTCCATAATTTTGAGAATTTTGACAAGGACATCAATTTTGAAGTAGTAAATAGGTCCCAGATATGTAGGCAAGGTTGGGCATGCTCCGGAAAATTTCATTCTTCACTGCCCAAGAATACTCTCAAAACTTCAACTCCCGTTTCTGGAGAGCCCCAAAATTTTTAATTTGATTTGTGGCAGAGAAAATTATCATTTCTTAAGAAAACTGAGTAAAAGTATCGAAATAAGCCGGGACTTTCCTATCGCTTACTTCAAGAACATAACCGAAATTTTATCCAGCCCAGATTTGTACTACATAATTTGAATTTTACATTCGAAATTAGAAAAATTTACATGACTCAAGCAAAATTGAGTTCAGCGTCAAAAAAGGAATTTTTAGGGTAGCGGATAACTTCGCCCAGAATTTAAAATTGAGATCCCGAGGTGGACAAGCTATCGAAATCGCGAACCTGACGTCGAATTCGATCATGCGCGAAATTCTACATTCGATTCGAATCTAAAAGATTCCAGAAACAGAAATGGGCATTCACTGATTAGATTTTACAAATCGTGCAGACTATTGAACTGGATGGTTTTTATGATCACTGAGTTCAAACTATCTGACTGTTGTTCAGTGCCTATTCTGATGGGTAGTACCACCCATATTGGGCAATATCAAAAGTTTGTTGTCATCCTCCTAAAAAATTTGGACAATTTCGGAAAACAAGAGTGCATAAATACGTCTAAAAATTTCCCCAGAGATCAGTACGCGGATCTACCTAGTGGAACGTCCCCTTCAACGGAATGCTGAGGCTGGTACTACCACCAGGTGTCAAACTGATCGCTGGTGGTGTACCAAGGCGAGTCGACAGCAGAGGTCACGCGACGAGTTAACCAGGCGTTGGAGATGCTGACCCACTGGATCGAGTCGGTAAGACTGTGCTTGGCGGTACAGAGAAGACCGAAGAGACGCAAGTACAGCCCTTCCACCTTTGTCCTAAAAGGTGTGGAGATTGGGCTCTGGTCAGCCCTGAAGTACGTGGGGCTTGGTTCGACGGGAAGTTGCATTTCCGAGAGCACTTCCGACGGGTCGCTGAGTAGGCGGATTGAGTAGCCGAACAGCTGTGCCGTCTGATGTCGAACCTAGGGGGACCGAGGGAGAAGAAGCGAAAGATGTACGTCAACGTAGTTATGTCGATCCTCCTATACGGGGCGCCAGTATTTGCCGACGCCATCAAGATTCCCTACAGAAGAGTGGAGATGGAGAAAGTTCAGCGAAAAGCCACGATAAGGTGTGTCAGTTCGTACCGCAGCACTGTTTCTTCACGGTGCGAAGAAGAGAGCGAAGACGGAACGGGAAGCACTCCGGGTCAAGCGAGTCATCCAGCAGGCTACGCTTCGTAAGTGGAAGTACCAAGGGCGAATGGACCCGAGCGCTGATACGCGACCTCGATGCATGGGTAGGAAGATCTCACGGAGAGCTGAATTTCCAACTGACTCAAGTCCTGAGCGGCCACGGGTGCTCTGGCATGTACCTACACTGGATGGCGATAGCGCCGAGTCCCGTGTACACGCACTGTGATCGAGGGGCTGAAGACACGCCCTGACACACCCTGTTCAAGTGCGAGGTTTGGGAGCAGGAGAGGCGCGGGATGGCAACAACAGCGATTGATCCCGGCGGCGGAGGAAACACCTGAAGTGACAACGATAACGGCGAGATCAGTCGTCTTGCGATGAAGAGTCGAGGCGGATGGAACCGGGTGTCGGCCTTTGTCGCGGCTATCATGAAGAGGAAGATGCAGACGGAGTGGTGAAGGCAGAGGGCCAACGGACCAAGCTCGGCCCACACCATTGAACAGGATAGCTCTGTACCATCCTAGAAGAGCTGTTGCAGCTGCTGCGGACCCACCGGTAGGGCTCCTTCGCCGTCACTACTTCTTGCGTCGCCACACGTACCAAGATAAGGAGGTGAGGGGTGAGTGAAGAGGAAGCGCGTTCGGCTGTTGGAGATCGAAATTCCAGGCTAGTACTCGGGGAGCGCGAACCTCGGTCAGTAGGAAATGCTGGTGGCCCCCGCAGGACGCGCGCATTGGAAGCGGAACGGTGAAATGGGGGTTCGGACCGGCCTCAAAGCGTCCCTCCAGCCTCTGATACTCGAAAGGGTAGTTTCCGGGGCTGGAGGTGCGGTGTCTCAGGGGCCACTTTCGCATGCGTGCATCACCATACGTTCTACAGCACCAAATTACATGTCCCCAATTCACATACTTGAGATTGGATTGCATTTTTCGGGGGTGGGGAGGGGTAGAAGAAGAAGAAATTGTGATAAGATCCATAATTTCCTCATTTGGGCAGCTGTAAAAAAAACAACTTAGAATAGGCGCTGCTAAGTGTTATCTTTCTTTAACTGTTGTCAAAAAATTCAAATTTGAAAATGTTAAAGATCACGGATTCATTTTCTTTACAAAAATTCGAATGTCTTGAGAGAAGTTCAAATCGTAGGGATCACATGAACCGTCGGTAATGATGGTTATTTTACTCGCATTTCAATTTTTAATTTTCTTTCTGGGGGGGGGGTGGATTTAAAATTTAGTAATAGCTCTTGGATCGACTTCATCATTTAGGTACTGTAATTCCATTTTTTAATTTTTTAATTATTTTTTTATTTTTATATTTTTTTAGAATTAACGATAATATATAATTTAATATCCTATGAATTTTTAAAAATTTGACAGTAGCCCCCCGCCGCCTCGATGATTGTCACTGGACAATTTTAGAATTTTTTCCCAGTTTGGATTTTGGTAATTCGATAGAGTTAAGAAAGTGCTGAAAGATTAGATTGAATTTGTTCACTTTGGGCTCTCGTTTGAGTTTTGAGGTCCTATCCGAGTAGATATCAAAATTCAACAAGCTGTGATGATGAAGATTTTAAACTGAGTAACCGAAACTTCCTTCCCTTCATTTCGGTACTTGATTCGTTTCCGAGAAGTCTATTCTAACCACTAAAAGAGTCCAGTTTTGGCTTTTAAAACTTAAATTGACTAAGAGCAATCTAATGAAATTTTCGAATTTAGGAACTCAGAAAATCCCTAATCTAATGCTTTACTCGCAATTTCCTAAGCGAAGTCAATATTATTTCAGGAGCTAATTTTGATTTTCAGAACTTAAATGGCTGTTCGGTAAGGAAACTGATGAAGTCCTTGAATTCAGCGTCACGAGCAACTACCCTTAGTCTGTTACTTCACTCAATTTTCTAAGAAGAGTCTCAAATTCGGATTCTGGATTTCAGAAAGAGTTTGAAGAAAAATCTAATAATATTTCCGAAACCAGCGACTCAAAAACCGTTATTTTGATGAGCTATCGATGAAAAATTTAAGTTAACGGTACGTTCTAGTCTCGCTTTGGGTACGGAATATTTTTTCTTTTGTTTTAAAAGAAACTAGACTTTATTACCAAAGGCGTCAAATAAAAGGAAAAAAATGCAATTTTTTCATTCTTTTTCATTCATTCATGAAAGTCTTGAGAATGGGCTCATCTCCATTCTTCGCGAAGAAAAAAGAGAATGAATGCCTTCCTTTATTCTGCTCTTCTACTTGCTCTTTGAAGAAGCCGTTGCCTCACGGCGATCCGACTTCGGAATATAATATTCGAGCGAGAGGGGAGTTATCATTTTACAGCCAGTATACTCCTAAGAGTTTATACAGGTAATTCTTTCTAGCCATTCTCATTTTAACTCTTGGAAGAATCAGCCAGATCGTCTCAATGTTGACTATGTGGGCTGTAATCCGCCGGGAAATTTCCCGATGTCTCAGTGGGCATGGCCAATCTTGGTAGTGGATGTTATACTACAAGTATTTTACCTGAAGTGGATAACTGTGAACGAACTCGAATATATTTCCGCATCCTCTCAGGTATTTGTAAATCGTAAATATAAAAGAAGGGTGTAACCATGGCTGACATATCCGTTTGCTTACTATTTCTGCAGCTCTGAAAAATCAAAGAAATGATTATCGGGGGCACTGACCTACTCGAATCATTCCATTAATTGATACACATAAAGCGCTCGACTCATTTTTCACGTTACTACTCACGACTGACCTGATAATGACATTGCCAAACTCCATTATGGTCTCCTCTGAGAACGACTCTTCGCAGCCCATTGCTGTCTCTATAATACAGAATTTCGTTTTGCAGCTATAGCAGCTTATTTGTGTTTATCGTATTTCCTATACTAACCGAATTCCTACTTACGACTAATTGTATTGATTGAAGTGTGAATGAAATAGGGCCATAAGTTGAAGTGTTTTCCACTTCCGACTTCTTTCTTCAACCTTTCCACCAATTTGATATTCTGATGATTAAATATTTCCACAAAATATTCCTTTAAGAATATTGGATTGAAAGCTCCGTTCAACAATTTACGGTGGGATCTCCATTTTTCCACTGAAATGTATAAATATTTTTTAAATACCTACTTCTTTTCAATAATGAAGACATTACCGTCAACTGGGGTAATATTGGACACCGGTGGTAATATTGGCCATTCATGACTTGTTGTAGGGGCGCTAGTATCGTTATTAGTAAACTAGTCACGAATGGCCAATATTACCACCGGTGTTCAATATTACCCTGGTTGACGGTACAGTAAATTTACGATGCATGGAGATCGATTCTCTTCCCATAATCACCGGTATCGCCTAATAAGTCGAGAGGAATACGCCCTTTTTTTTTCTCGAAAAAGTGATAGAGCTTTCAACTCTTACTTTCAGAGAAAGTTCGTGCATAGAAATTTGTACCTTTAGAAGTAAAAATTCCATCACCCAGCATATCGACGATGAACTGATAACTGTCATTCTTTTCCAGCGTTTTCCACGCGACCGCCTGTGATCAGAAAATTATTATATTAATTTTAAGAAATTGGAGAAGTCATCGTATAGTATTTCTCGAGCGGATGCGTGGTCACCGGGCAGACAATGAAGAAAATATTCGCGTATTCTCATAAATTCTATTCTTCCAGCAACATAAGAGGCAATTTTCCAAATAAGTGCTGTCTTTAGTTATCTAATACCCATCGTAAATACTCATCTACGGATGGCATTGCTAAATCAGGTGTCAAGGTTGAAATAAAGGTTTGCTAAGATACTTTTCTGTTGCATCGTATCATAATTAAGTTGTCTGAAAAATAGTGGTTACAACTGCTGCTTAAGTTCAAGTTATTGCAGCTAATAGTGCCGGACAGTTGCGAGTAAGTCAACAAATTATGCGGATGAATACTGGCATAGCTCATAAAATGGAGACTGGTCAAAGGACCCACCTTAGATTGTTTTGCAGTCAAAATTGACGTTAACGATGCCGAACCCTCTCGGAACGACTGAATTCGTACTTTTACGACCGTTACTGACTAATACGAAAACAAAAAGCGTAACCTAGAAGTGGAAAGACATTTCTTAACCAAGAAATTACCTGAAAATCTTCGGGAGAGTAAATCAGCACGTAAGGTTTATGAACAAACCACATTCGGCTAGGGCTTTCGTAGTCTTGCCATGTAGTTTTGACTGCTTCCAGAGCTTCTGTAAAATAATCAGCGATAAGCGACTGATAAGCATCCAGCTAGGCACGAAGGTGATCACATTCCAGGAGACAAGCTACTCGGGGTCCAAACGGGACAGAATGCTGTGTGTGATCCCCAAATCTCAGGAAACAGGGCGTAAGAAAAGCTCTGCAGTTTGATATGGTGCCTAGATTTGGGTGATGAAATCTTTCAGATGAACCCTCACCTTAAAAAGGCAGTGCTTCCATTTTCCCTCCTAACACGAACCTGCATCGGACGATGTTTTGAATTAACAGTAATTGAATGTCTGGTTGGAAGAAAGACGTATAAAAGTAGAGTTTTGAAGAAATGATGTTGAAGTTTTTATTTTGTCAAAGCTCGACGATTTGAGATCACGGTTGGACTCATTCAGAAAAGTAAGCTCTTAGCTAAATTTCTGAGTTGGAGAAATGAGAATAGGTTCATTTCAATTCCCACAGTAACGATTTTTTGGGAGCGTGTTGCTTGCCCTTCTACCAGTAATCAAGTTTTGCAGTCCCCCCCCCCCATTATTGGGAGTGTAGGTAGTAGGTACACCTGCGATATTCACGGCAAAATAAAGAAGATATCCGACAGTATGCAACAATTTCACGGTTTTTGAAATGGTAGGAACAAAAATATGAGGCGTCACGAACTAAAGCCTCAACAATTTTTTTCTTCTTTTCTAACAGGTCAAGTCACAAAAACCCGATTTTCACTTTTTCAAATTAGACAACACTGCTCATCAAAACACATCGACTGGTGCATTTGAAGTGGTATATAAAGTCAAAAAATGAGCTCCGAAAATGAAGAAGAAATGTTTATGTTTTGTTGAATCGAGTCAAGTCCAGGACTTAACCGAAGGTATCGTAAATGTCGTAAATTCAGCAAATAACGCCAATAACTAGTAAATGACGGTAATCGCTGAATGCAGCAGGCAATGATGTCATTCACTGGGGAATAACGTCATTCGCGGAATAATTCAGGAAATGATGAGACTAGAACGTGAATACCGATATTTACTAGTAATTTATTGACGTTATTTCCTGGCTCTCTTCAATTACTGTATTTCTTCATCCTATTTCCACGCAGTCATTCATGTTTGTACATGTCCCTTGCGGAGATAAAGAAATAACTCTACGGGGAGTAGCTGTTGGGAACAGTCTTTTCGGTGCACAAGGTTATGCAAGATGCAACTGTAAGACAAAGTGCATCACAAATAAATGTACATGCAAAGCTGCTAACAGATTGTGAACTTCCAAATGCCACAGCAGTTCCACGTGCAATAATAAATGATAATATTTCCTGCAAGGAAGAATCTAGTTTTGCTTTAAAGCTTCCAAATCGTGGAGTTCGGTCAAAAAATAATGATTTTAGCATAAAAGATGGATGTAGTTCATTCCATGAACAATCCCATCTATTAATATTAAAATAGATGTTTTACCTAACTAACCTAATAATTTTATAATTAAATTAAATAAAACAGGATTAATATATGGGCAATGTTCAGAAATTTGTGGAATCTATTATAGATTTATACCAATTCAAATTGAATCTATTTTAATAAAAAAATTTATTTTAGTTCGACTCGTTCAATTATTCAAATAACTTATTACACGACATTATAATTTTAGATTTTCTTTTGTATTATTGAAAGATTAATAATTATTTTAATCAGTGTAAGAATGGAGTAAAGGAAAGGCCCATCACAGTGCGCAGCTCCTAAGAGTGCGCATGGATGATTTCGAATTAATTATTAAGGTATACTTTGTGAATCTGTGTTACCATTAATTATTACCAAAGTATTGCACGCAGGCATATACAAAATTCAAGTTTCAATGTTTTCGTCATTCTAATTTTAATATTTTCGAGGTCGAATATAATAATTACCTGGATGATTTTTGAACGAATGTGCATAGTTCATATAATGAGTACATTTTTTTCTATGTACTTTTTTTGCCTTTATTTTCGTAAAAAAAGATAGACTCTCGCGCTTTTCTATTTTTGGTAAGTGCAATATCTATATGAAATAGTTGCTCTATGGTACAGTGTTAAAATCTAAATTTTTTATGCTCTATGATTTCTGTGTTGTTATCAATGGGAAGTTACTTTTTACAAGTTTTAAACTTCTTCGGATGTAAATGTACTTGTTTTGAAGAATTTTTTGAAAGTCTAAGGCAAAAATCAACGGGTTTGATATGTCTATGATTGGTAGATGTCATAATTTAGGCAAATTTTAATTGTATCAATATAAATTTCGTTTCTTCAGATGGTCAGGAAAAAGAAAACTGACAGAAAACTGCAACCGCAGAGTCTTCTCAACCAATGAAAATCGCTGTTAATCGAGTAATCAATGAATCTATATCAATAAGGAAGTCTGCACCTATGTATTCGTTTTTAATCTTAAGTATATATTTTTCTTTAGAAAAATTTCGATTTGAAAAATTTAATTAATTTATTATTTTCAAAAATGGCTCAAAAATTCAATTTAGCAATAACTACCACCTTAATTGATTTCAAAATCTCTTTTTTGAACTATTAGTACATACTTGTGTAAGGTACAAATCAGTTTTGCCACCTTTGGTAAAATAAACAACTTTCAACTTTTATGTGTATAAATTATCAATAGTGCGGTATAGAAAAGACGTTACACACGATAAAAAAACAGGTAATTTTATTTTAGTGATATCTGAACCTTGTTAAGCAAAACAGAACCAAGCGACATTAGTTGACAAAATGAGGTATTCGTATCGTCGGAAAGAGCATAAAAAGTAGAATTTTTCAAAATTGGGCCCCCGATACAAAAATTTGTACACACGTTGAAAAGCGCTTATAAGTAAACGCTATGTTATATACTCGTAGTATCTACATGGCTCTTGAACTTCAAATCACGTGTTCTTAAGAAACAGATTTTGTCGCTTGGTTCTCTTTTGCTTAACAGCGTCCAATTATATATTAACACTGTACCCATACTTGTGTAACATTGTACCCATCCCATAGGGTACAGTGTTACAAAGAAAAGAACTTTATAGAAGTTTAAATTTAACCACTTGGAAAAAAAGCTTCATTAATGTTCAATATATCAAAATGTTCAGAAAAAGACATATATGTACTTTCCGATGTCGCAAACTGATTTCTTCTACAGCCTTTCAGAGATGTATAAGAAAATGGGAAGAAGGCAATTTTTTAAACACTGTACCCAGCCTTCCCTACTGTCCGTCTTAAGACTGCGCGACGTGTTTTACAAGAAAAATTTGCTCTTGGATGCCGAAAAACAATGAAAATTAGGTAGCAAAATGAAAATTTATGTTACATGTGGCACATTTAATCATGAAGAATGCGTTGGACTGATTGAAAATGTCACGAACGAATTCGCGTATCCAAGGTGTCAAAAGTGATCCATCATTTCTTGTTCTAATGTTTCATTATAGTGTTCGTTATTTTGAATAAAAACCATTCGCATTCCAACTATGTGCTCGACTTACCAATTTGACGTTTTTTTGTAAAATAACTAGATGCGCACACTTAGGATTACGTGTTGCGCATTTTTAGGAGCCCTAGTTCACGAAAGTACGCATTTGACTTCTTCTGGGAAAACCGTTAGGTATATATTTTTAATTTAATGTCTTAAAATTTTGAAGAAAAAAAAACCGATGGTTTTTCTCACATTACGAATATATTAAAATTTCAGCAAATTCCATGTAAAACTGACTGAGCAATAACATTTTTGTTTTGATAGGTACGCACTCTTATGGTTAGGGAGATCAGATTCTAAAATCAAACTTCCGGGACAAATTCATTGGAAGTAACGGTTACCCACCTTTCCCAATAGAAATATGGGTATCATTTTACAAAATGCTCAAAACATTGATACATTTCTCAAAGTTGACTGATAGATTGAGAGGTGATGGTCAATTTTTCTTCCCTTTTGAATTTTTAATGTATTAATTGAAGTTCTGCCTATGACCCCACATTTAGGATTGAAATGTGTGTAAGATTATTTCGTAGTTGCAAGAAAATGAAAGCTATATAGCAACGCAAATATTTAATTTATGATGAAAGTAGGCATAATAGAGTTAGATTTAGATAGGTAATTATGCTGCATTAGGAGGTAACTGCAAAATTGTTTAGTAACATTATTACCACTTAGAACTATACTAAAATTAATAACAGATAGCTTACAATAATTAACAAATCAATTTTTGGTGAAGTCTGACTTGAGACTAAATCGTGTTGCACGGAATAAATTTTTATTAGACAATGCATATTTATAGAATTCCTCACATTCAAAATCATAATTGACACACGTCTGCAGAAAGGCTTCATGATGATAAGGTTATCCAGTGTGACCAGTTTCTGGAAAACTGGAAAAATCGAAAAAAGTCAGGAAATTTTGAAAGAAAATCGAAAAATCAAGGAACTTTGAAGAAAATTTCGGCCAGACTCAATTGTAGGTTGTGGTAACCGACGGCAAGACTCCTGTGAGGTGGCAGGGTAGCACGGTTGGGTTGATGGAACCACGAACACCACGTGTAGCTCTCGACTAGCTCAATGAGATCTACAGGGACTAGAAAAGGCACTTAGGGACTTACTTGATCGACTGCGCTGACGGTTGCGAGGTAACTCAAAGTTTGGGAAGAGTTCTGCTCGCCGAGTACCTCGAGTATCGGGTCCTACTCTGACACGTAGGTAAGCAGGAAGGACGCAGATACGAGAATAACGAAGACACACAAAACACAGAGACTAATATGACAACGTTATTTACTCGGGAAGAACTTAGACTAGACGGTGACGACGCAGGAACGGAAAATACGAACTACGATGATGGATTCTGGACAGCACGAACGTAGATTGACGCCTCGTGGAGTCACGTTCTGATGTCGATCAGGAACGGAGTAGCACTCGCGGAATTTATCGAAAGTTTGTATGAAAGTTCGCGACGAGAACCGTAGGAACTCTAACTCGAAACTCGAATTAACGCCAATGTGGCTCACAACTATCCTGAGCCTCCAAAAACTGCACTTTTAGGAAACGTGGCGAAAAAGTCGACCGAGGAACCCCGGGTGGCTCTTTACGCCGTAACGTCCAAAACGCGAGTCCACGCTGCGGCTATTTCCCGGATGGTCATCGGTGATTTACCCCCTCCCTTAAACAGGTCATGGAAGTCACGGAAAAAGAGGAAAAGTCGACGATATCGAAAAAGAGCACACAGACAGGTATTAACAGGAAACAACATGTAGGAACGGGAACGAACGTACGAGGATAGACGAGAGAAAAGGTAATCTATATCGTATCAATCGAGTTAATCGATACGATGCCTTGACCATTCGGAACTAGCGTAGCTGGGTTACCACAAGGTATATTAAAGAAAAAAAAAAGAATTTGTTTGTTATGAAAAAGTTGAAAAATGTACTGGAAAAATCTGAAAAAAATCTGGAAAAGTTAAGGGAGAACTGACCACCCAGTTATCAGTCTTACGACCGGTTTGATGAAGCTCTTCATTTATTCCTATCTTGTGCAAGTTCTTTCATTTCGTAATAACACTCACATTTGACATTCTTGATTATTGCCGACCTACCGAAAGCTTCAACGCGATGACCAATACCAATGGTACACTTGATGCTTCTTTTCTGCATTCTGCTGATTCCTAACAGTTGATGAGCCAATTACAACATTATCAGTAGTTTTTTTTAGTTTTCTCGCAATTTATTTGTAAAAACTAGTATTATTTTTCAATTTTGAGACAATGGATTGTCCCAAAGACTTCATTTCGGAACTCAAAAATTGCATTGAAATTTAGGCATATTCTCGGAATTTTGGGATAACTGGTCACTTTACTTATGGTCCTTTCCCCTACCTACTGACAATTTTGAAGAAAAAAAAATTTGAAAGTGAATGGCCTTTGTTAAGCCTAGCGTAAAAAGTACACTTTTTTGAACTTTGAGCAATACAGACCACGGAAACGGAATACAAGCATGAAAAAGATGGTTAATATATATAGGAATATGGGTGGGGGCACATGCCCCCTGTGCCCCTCGATGCTACACCACTGTCCTTACCAATAAACGTTCCCAGGGGTAAGGACGAGAAAACTTTAGCATTATTTGACATTGCTGCAAGGAGGGTTGTTCAATAAAGACTGTCACTCGCGCCGCTAACCGCGAATGGGTGGAGCTACGCGCCTGAAACATGCGGCATTCGATTCCTCGTTCAGTTTTACATATGAGTACCAAAATTCCAAAGTGACCTTATTGCATTTTTCATGGTTTCGAGTTAGCGACGGAAATGCGTTCTGTGAAGGCACGTTTAGTGAAGTACTTCTAAACATCGCCGCTAGATGGCTCTGTTCACGTGTTAACGGAATTCAAACATTCACATTGTTTCCAAAGTGACCTTATTTTTTTTAACTTACTTTTCCAAACTGACCTTATTAAATAATTTTAGTGATAACAT
This sequence comes from Acanthococcus lagerstroemiae, assembly GCA_031841125.1. NCBI lineage: Eukaryota > Metazoa > Arthropoda > Insecta > Hemiptera > Eriococcidae > Acanthococcus > Acanthococcus lagerstroemiae. The sequence goes on along the minus strand of CM063113.1, from coordinate 26,192,716 downwards.
TGACGAATCCTGAATTTGATGAATGTGTCAGATGAATGCGTGTTCCATTAAATGATGGAGTTAGTTGGAAGACTTGGGGCAGCAAAAAGGAAGCGAAATGTTGAAGAGTGGACGAAGAATAAGAAAAAAGTTGCTCGAAACAGCAGTTCTGCTCATGGTACACCAAAAATCAATTGTGATCATACTGATATGGACTGGTGTTCTGCTAATCAGCTTACAGAGAAAGATATAACAAGTAAGATTAACAAAAGTTATGAAATAATAGGATTGAATTTTCTGATTTTATGACATGAACCACAAGAAAGTAGGCTATTTCATCTGACATTTTTTCTGTGTGCTTGGGTGTTGATATTGTAGGCTTTCATTCGAAGCTATTTTTTTTTTGAGACTGCAGCAGCTCAGAACACTCACCTGAGTCGTTTTATAGAAGTCTGCCTGTTATGAAAATTGCATATATGGATCCCTCTTAAAATTCAGTTCGCAGAATACTTAGAAACCGTATTTTTTAGAATTCAACCCTACAAATATTGTTCCAAACTGACCTTATTACCGATCTTTCCAACTTCGACTTGTCATGTAGCAACACTGACGCACTTTTAATCGGCAAACTGTGGAAGAGTAGTTTCGAATAGATTCACTAAACAGCCTGCACTGATAATCAGCGTGACATTGTTAATAATTCAGGAGGGAAGCAGTTTTTTAGTCTTCCTGAAAAATTTAATAAATGCAATAAGGTCACTTTGGAATTTTGGTACTCATATTGTATAGTCGAAATTTCAAGGTGATCGGTTCGGTTGTACTGTTTTTACAATTTTTTTTTCTGAAGTATTCACGATTTTCGCCTCTAAAGTTTACGATGCCGGATTATCGAGATCAACGGTACGCGATTAAATTTTGTGTGAAATTAAAAAAATCCGCTACTGAAACCTACGCCGAGTTGAAAAAGGCATTCGGTGATGATGTTATGAACAGAAGAACGTGTTTTCGGTGGCACAGAAGTTTTTTTAGCGGCAGAGAGTATATAAATAACAGTGTTTAGAAAAACGGTTGTATTCGTTATTGGATATAACTCGCGTAGATACACTTCCTCACAACTGATCTACTTCACCCCAAGTGGCAGAATAGATCAATGGATACTACTGATTAGCTCATTGAAACACCCCGTCCTCCGACGTTCAAGTTCCTATCACTTACTCCACGAGGTGGATAGAAGAAGGAACTCGGGATTAAGTTGTCGGTATTTTAACTCCAGTTTATTTATCTTTTTCAAGTCAAAAAATGATTCGAAGATTGACTATGAAGTGCATCAAATTTTCTACAGAAAAATCATTTTCACTGTTAGCATCGAAGAGTAGTCATACCAAGTATTGTCTATATTCAATCTCTCAAGTCTAAAAGTATAGCTAAGATATCAAAATTGTAACAGAAGGTGTAGCAAAAATATCGAAAATATGAGCGTTTACTCTAATATGCTTCGCCTATATTTTCACTTTTCGAAGCAGGATTGCCAAATTTGTGGAAGAAAATACGTACTTCGAGCATCGGCTGTAAACTTCAACGCGTTCCCAAAGAACGGCTTCATAGGTGGTCCTTGAAACTGATTCATCATTTTAACCATTCGTTTTCTTTTCCACTTGTAATGCAAAAGCATGGCAAAAAGTATCACTATTACTGCGTAAGCTGCGAACATTTTCAAAACACTGGTTCAAGCACCGATACGCTTTTTGTTTCAGCCCGGCAAATAAACGGAGTGCGGATAAAGTTTGTAACCGCGTGCGAGATGACTTGTCTAGCAATAAAAGAGTATTGACTTTACAGCCCACAGAAACCTTGAATCTACGCTTGCGATGGAGAGAGTGTTAATTGAATATCCTGAGCCAAAAATATACGCACTGGGACATTCGTAATTGTGTTGAAATCTTATCGAAAGGTTCTTTCTTCAATTTCGACTTGGTAAATCATTGATATTTGTATCACCGACATAAGGATATGAAAGTCGCAGAATTGCATCGCAATGGAGCTTTTTGAAATACGGACATTTCACCGAAAACTGGACAAAAGAACTTTTCAGCTGATATTGGTCTTGTCACCGGTAAAGGGAGTAGGTAGGGGCATAGGTGTAAGTAGGGTAGGGGTCTGGTTGGCCGAGTGGATAGCGCGCTGGTCTCGGAATCCGGAGGTCCCGGGTTCGAGCCCACGTAGCAATTCGCCAGACTTCGACCTAGGCCGGTTTTTCGGCCAGAAGGGAAGAGGGCTAAGACAGCTCTAACAACCTCCCCGACATCTTTGAAGTAATGCTCGAAAGGGCGGATTCTAGGGCTCGGGTTGCGAGCAAATTAGAAAAAGAGATGTAAGTAGGAAGACTTGGGGGATTAGCCTCCCAAAATCCTAGGACTAATACGAGAACTGCACACTGCACAGTTTTTGTTGGCGATCAATCTGTAATTGGCCACTGCGAATATTCCTCGAGATTTTCCGAGCTCGTGAAGCGACGGGACACGCAGGCGGGTGAAAATAGAACTACAGGCCGGGTATTTTCTTGTCTGCGTTCGGTCGAGTTCGATTCCGTGAAGTGACGATATATCAAGCGGGCCATAGGGGTTTTCAGCACAAACTAACATAAATGTACAAAAATGAATGCCACTATTGGTAACTCCATCAGCCTAGTGTGGGTGCTCTTGTTTCTTCAGCCCCCTCCAATAAACTTCAACATCTTGGGAAGCGGGTAGTATAAACGAAGAGGTTTTCAGCACCAATTAGTACAAACATAGCACAAGCGATTGATACCATTTTCGATCCCCTAAGTGAAAATCGAGGTAGTCCCGTTTCTACAGCCCCCAAAAAGTTTTCCCGAATATTTCAGGAAGGGGGGCAGCACAAACAACGGGGTTTTCAGCGCTAACCAGCACAAACGTAGCATAAAGCATTGATACCTTTAAGGATAAATTTTTCTGTCAAAATAAATACATCCCGCATAAAGTCGAATTTTAAGCGCTTGTCGCTTCGTTTCCCCCGCTTTCATCCGCTTACCTGCTGGAGGGCGAAAGACATATCCCTTGTACCAAGATTCTCGTGTTCAGGGGTGAAACTATGGTGAGAGGTTGACCCCCCCCCCACATAATTTGGCACTCGGCAAATTTTAAACTGTTTATTTGAATTTTTTCAATTTTTATGAATGTTTGTTTCCTTTTTTTCTTTCAATTAAAAGAATATTTAGATTAAAAATCGACAAAATATTTATTTTTTGTAAAGATTTGTCGGCGAATTCTTAGTTCTCAAAAAATATTTGTCTGCAAATTTTTCTTCCCCACCCAAGGGCGTCGAAGTTTATGAATCTCATATGGAGCGAGATGAAATTTTTAACAAAGATGTAAAAGTAGTAAAACAATTTTCGAAAAACTTTAGTTACTTTTATTGGTTTTGTGCAACTTTTTTCATATGAAGCGGCGCTCCACGTAGAAACCCCCATGTGGAGCAACTGCTCCTCACTCCATATAGGTTCGGCGCCAATGTCTCCACCTCCCCAAACTGAAAGGTAAATTTCGTTTTTGAAAATGGATTACCTTGGACTCCTGTCAGAGACTATAGTCAGTCAAAAGCCAAAGGTTCCAAGCAGAGTGCCGAACGTTATCTGAAAGGTTGAAACAAAGCTGAAATGTGGAAAACATTTTGAAAATCTGAAAGTCGGTAGCAAACGTTGAATTTCGAATTTTAATGACTATTCTGTTTTTACTGGATTCTCTATTTGACCTAGAGCCTGAAATTTGAGAAATTTGAATATTTTATTAAAATCTAAAAGTTGAAAGCAAAAGACTTATCTTCCAATTTCACAAGCTGAATCCGATAGCAAATGTTCTATTGCTTAATTTACGGACTTTTTGGTCCTGGTGAATGTAGGAGAGAAAAGTCTGGAACAAAAGTCAAAACTCCATGTGTTTTTCCCATAAGAGCGAAAGGGAGCTTGTGGAACGGATTCCCCTTATCCGCTCGACCTCAAACTTTGTGGATTTTCTTTTGGGTAGGGGAGGGGGCAACGGTAGCTCCATCGTTTTTGTACTGTCCTGCCTGCCTCGTTCGTCGTACGCGCCTGAAATCTTTACAGTGTTGTCTCAGAAGCCTCACGAACATGTCCCATGTCCTATTTTTTTGGGAACTGTCCCCTTGTTTTTTTTTGTTTTTTTTAAGGGGTAGCGGAGGTTACTTTTTGATCATCCGTAGGTAGCAGTTCCTGTCCAGCTACCCGTCCGCTCAAGCATTGTACATAGTTTATGGTAAATGTAGTACTTCACTCGTTATATCAAATCGTAAAATTCGAACCGTCTTGACTTATTATTTTTGCACTGTGAAATTCTACATAGCCCTGCGTTCTTCGTTATGTGTTTTCAAATTTCTTCCTTTTTTCTTCATATTTCTTCTTAATATTTCTTACACACAATTTTCAATCCAGTCGGTGAAAGTGGTGGTGCTCCCTTTTCTACAGCCCTCCCACTAAAGGTTTTCCAAAATATCTCAGGAAAGGGAGCAGCACAAACGACGGGGTTTTCATCACAAAAGAACTAACATAGCACATACGAGTGGCATATATTTGAAGTCTATCAGGGGGGAGGGAGGGGGGAGGAAATGCACCTGAAATTTTTTAGCTAACATTTCAAGAAATATCTTTCAAGCAAAACCTATTCAGCAGTAAGATGTCTGTGAATGCAGTTTTTATGAATCTTTTTCTAAATTTTAGGTGCACTGGTGAGAGCAAAAAAGACTAAAAACCTGTTGGCATTTTTCCAGCCTTAATTTTGCTCTTAGATGAAATTATGAAAATTAGTAAAATTGTTTATTTTGTGGTATTTTCAGTTTTGTGAACGATAAACTTATCGATTTCGAATAGTTTTTGCGCGTCTCATGATAGAAAAGTTTTTGATGTCAAAAAATGGGCAAAAACACTTTTGGGTATTTTATGCTGTGATGAAGAAATCTTTTGTACCAAGTAGATAGGTAGCCTATTTCTAGTCGCATTTGGTGACATGGTGTTAAAATTTGTAAGAACATGGCTTGTTGTAATAATATGAATGTACCATACTGTCAATCTATAGACACTTTGATAACATTGGGGTAGCTAACCTAACTTTCGGGGGGTCTAGTCTTGACCCATGGGGGAAGGGGTGTTGGAATGCGTGTTAGAAGTAGAAAAACACTATTTGATGAAATCGCAAAGAGGGTCCAGACCCTCTCGGACCACTTCCCTGGCTCCGCCAGCGCCACTATTTGATAATCACATAGTGCTTGCGGTAGATTAGATTTTGACACATCTCATTGGCAGGAAATAGTAGATTACTAATCAGGATGAGAAAGCGAATGTTTACGAAGTGAGCCGAAGGCGAGTGGAGTAAAAGCACGAGGAACGTAGATCACTGACCACCCTGATAAATTGTAAGCTATTTTTTTATGGTGACGTGCTCGGTAAATTGCAAAAGTTGGAAAAAAGGGAATTGTAATGTCGAAACTCTATAGGTAATTTTAAAGAATTGAGAAAAAGACCCAGAAACTATCTACAGTACGTGTGCAAGGGTTCTACATACAATATGCTTGTAAATGTTTCCTCTATATTGAACATCACGAGCTTATCAGTCCGAGTAATGATAGGTCCAAATAACGTAAATTGATTTTAGATGTCGTAGAACTGAAGTGTAATGAAATCATGAACGTTCAGTTTTTTTCGTTACTCTTCAGTTTATGAATTGTGATCCAACAAATTAGTAAATAAAGTCTTCCCGCTGAAAAATGTTCGTTCATAGCTTACTTTCCGAGTACTTATGTAAAAAGAATATCCAAGCCACCGTGTTACGTTGAATTGTGTAACTAGGAAAATATAATATAGCTGGACGGATGTTTGATTTTTAATTACATAGAAAGACAATTTAAATACTGCAACTCATAACTTCAATGCAAACGGCTGTTTGTTTAGGTAGGGACTACATTAAACTTATCCTAATTTAGTCAACATGATTTCTCAATTTATGGTTTTCAGCACTCATCCCCCCCCCCCTCCTCAGTATTAATTCTTGCGTGTAGCAATGACGAACTTGAGTAACATATGAGTGCGTGATGGCCTAAGATTCCATCCATTGTTTGTGAAATGAGAAAAAATAATAATCGAGAACGTAACTGTAAGATTGATTCTGTTTAATATCATTTCTAACGAAAAAAAGGGGGGAAATGTTTTACTTTATCTCGTTAGCGCTGTCTACGCTTTGCTTTATTGCTGCGGTTGATAAAGCTGTTTCCAATGATGGTATAACTTCAGTTGAAAGTTCTATTGAAGAAATAGGTCCTAGAAAATGGATTACAGAAGTGTTCGACGAAGCCGAAGAGATTTTTGACATGAATTTGCAGGTTAACCATGAATGCAAAAGGGACTTCCAAATTTATAAACAGTTTGCAGAGAATCAAACCGTCTGGGCTGTGCGAAGTTAGTATTGAATTTGGTTTTTATATTTTGCCTCGCCTAAAAAATAATTCAAATTTTGTACCTCCCTCGTTTAGATAACGCTTGTGAAAGGTTCTCTGTGCAGTGTTTGCGTATTCTCTTATCTGTTTATATTGACTAACGTAAATCGAGCATTAAAGTGAAGAGTGCAAGCTTTTTCCTGCCTTACGGCAGCTAGTTGTATAACTCGTATACAACTACTAAGTAAAACCCATTCAACTTAACTCGCCACCATGTCTCAAGAGCCTAAAGGCTCCACTCAGCCGCTTATAACGGACTTCACCGCGGACAGCTGGCAAATGGTGTCAAAGAAACGGAAAATAGCCGACTCTTCTCCAGGACAGAAACAGCCAACCAAGTCAACAAGGACATTCATTAAAACATCGAATAAATTTGCACCTCTTGCTCAACGAAACGAGGAAAATGAGGAGACTAGCACGGACAAAACAACGGACAATACTTCTCAACCTGCACCTACAACCGTAAGTCCTAAACCTATAGTACCACCACCGATTTTTGTCCAAGGGGTAAATAGTTTTAAAGGCATGATTGAAAGAATTAACAAAACAATACCAAGCGATAGCTTTCTGACGAAAGCACTAGCGAACAATGCCGTAAAAATCAATATCCGGGATGTAGATAATTACCGTAAATTAGTAAACGAATTCCGAACCAGAAACATTAAGTTTTTCACCTATCAGATAAAAACTGATCGCGCATTCAAGGTTGTCTTACGCAATCTACATCATTCTATCCAACCTGCCAAAATAAAAGAGGCGCTGCAAACTGAAGCGTTCGCAACGTAAGCAACATACGACACCACCAAACCAAGAATCCGCTCCCTCTCTTCTTTGTAGATCTAGAACCAATAGAAAGGCGCAAAAAAATTTACGAATTAAAATCGCTTCTCCATCATCGCATAGCCGTTGAATCGCCGAGGACACATAAAGAGATAGTACAATGTATGCGTTGCCAGCAGTTTGGTCACACACGAACATATTGTACGCTGCCACCCGTATGTGTAAGGTGCGGACTAGAGCATGACAATTGAGAATGTCCAAAAACCAAGCAAGATTCTCCAAAATGTGGTCTGTGTGGAGGGAACCATACGGCTAACTATCGTGGCTGTGAAGAGTTTCTTAAACTAAAGAACCGAATACGATTCAAGCAGGAGGCCCGCTCCCTCCCCAGGAATCTCCTGTTACTGCTCCTGTCAACTCTTCGGATCGTAAAAACATCTCCTATGCTCAAACCGTTAATCCGCAAGCTTCATCGAATACCCCACCCAGCCAGTCGAAATCGGAATTACTATTAGAGAAAATGTGTACTCAATTTGAAACACTTATGCTCCAAAACCAGAAGCTCCTTGAGCTCCTAATGAAACTTGTAGCCAAGCTCATCTAATGACCACGCAACAGAGTAAATTTCCAACCCGTCAAACCACCCGCATATTAGCGTGGAATGCTAACGGCCTCCTCAATAGGAAACGTGAACTGGAGGTGTTCCTCCAAACCGAATCCATTGACATCGCACTGATATCTGAGACCCATCTAACATCTCGTCTACATGCTGGTATCCGTAACTCTAATATCTACACGTGTCACCATCCTAGTGGCGGTGCGCATGGTGGGTCAGCCGTGTATATCCGAAAGAATCTACAGCAACATGAAGCCCAACCGCTCAGTACCCCAACTATTCAGGCAGCCGTTGTGACTACCCAACTGCACGTGGGCACTGCTGTCAATGTCGCCGCCATTTACTCACCACCCAGACATACAGTAACCGTACCAGAATACGATCAACTCTTCCAACTGCTAGGACCTAAATGGCTGGCTGGAGGAGATTTCAACGCCAAGTATCCCCTATGGGGATCACGCTTGCGGACCACCAAGGGGAATAATCTCTATACATCCGTCTCAGCTCGAAACATCCAGTGCCACTCTGCAGGGGAGCCGACCTACTGGCCTACTGACCAGGGCAAGATCCCAGACTGCATTGATTTCTTTCTGTCACAAGGAATCTCTGCTAACTATATGGATGTCCAGACAATCCACGACTTGACCTCGGATCATTCACCAATACTTCTAACGCTCAGCGACACAATCCTGTGGAAGCATCAACCACTGAAAATCACTTCCAAGCTCACCGACTGGGACATGTTCCGGGACCTTGTGCACGGCCGTATCAACTTGCACGTTCGGCTTAAGACACCAGAAGACATCGATGCTGCGGTACATCATCTCCAGACAATCATTGTGGAGGCTGCTCAGGCCGCAACACCATCTACACAGCACCCCACTACCCTGCCCTCCCACCCACAGCAGGTAGTTCAGCAAATCCGGCTACGTAGAGCGGCGCGGCATCGCTGGCAGCTAACCCGCAGTCCTGCCGACAAGTACCGCTTTAACATGCTATGCAAAGAAGTTAAAAGGTTAACAGCCGAAATCCGCTCCAAATCGTTTGAGGATTTTCTACTCTCACTTGACACAACTGCAGAAACAAACTATTCATTATGGAAAGTTGCCTAAGCCACGAAGAAACCACCCAGTTACACCCCTCCGCTGCAGTCGGATGACAGGACAATTGCACGTAGCGATCACGAAAAAGCTATGGTACTCGCTAACCACCTAGAAGCAGTTTTCCAACCAAACAAAATTGATACGGATGTACAACCAGTAGTCACTCAAACAGCTGGACCAGCGATCAAGCCAATCACACCTTAAGAAATCAAAACAATCCTCCGTAAACTCAAACCGCGCAAGGCTCCAGGCTTGGACCAAATTACTGCCAAAATTAATTATTGCAGAGTGCCCGCGGAAAGCCATGGTCTATCTCACCTACATCTTCAATGCCTCTATCCGACTACGGTACTTTCCTTGTGAATGGAAGTTGGCCAAAATCATTGTCATTCATAAACCAGGCAAACCACTGGAGACCCCATCATCTTACCGGCCGATCTCACTGCTGCCTACCCTCTCGAAAATCTACGAAAAGCTTCTACAGACCAGACTGCTGAAACTTGTGGACAGCCTAGGTATCATTCCAGTGCATCAATTTGGATTTTGTGCAAACCACTCCACAGTTGAACAAATTCATCGAGTGGTCACCACTATCCGCAACTCACTTGAGGCCAAACAGTTCTGTCCAGCAGTCTATCTGGATGTCAAGCAGGCCTTTGACCATGTATGGACGCAAGGACTGATCCATAAAATCAGCGAATACCTTCCAAACTCGATGGTACAACTCCTACAATCCTACCTTACTGGTTGACGTTTTCAAGTCTATTATGGCACAGCAGTATCGGAAGTCAAACCAATCCAAGCTGGAGTGCCCCAGGGTAGTGTGCTAGGCCCCCTTCTTTATATCCTATACACTGCTGACATTCCAACCCCTAAAGGCATCACACTAGCAACCTACGCGGATGACACGGCCATCCTGGCTAGCACCAAGACTTTGATACCGCTAACCAACGACTTCAATCAGCCGTCAACAAAATTCACCGCTGGACGCAGCGTTGGAAGATCGCCATCAACCCCACGAAATCTGTTCATGTTACCCATGCACTTCGTAAACATAGACCAGCACCCATACTTCTTGATGGAGTTGTTATCCCCGCTGAAGACCATGCCAAGTACCTTGGAGTCTACATTGATAAAACGCTCACATGGCGGAAACACATCACCACAAAGCGCGAAGCCGTTCAACTCCGACTGCGATCCTTATTCTGGTTACTCCGAGCTAAATCGAAAACCTCACTATACCATAAACGACTGCTGTACATCTCACTCATCCGACCAATTTGGACCTACGCGGCCCCAGTCTGGGGTACGGCAGCGGACTCGAACCTGATGGTCCTGCAACGAAGTCAAAACCTAGCTCTACGTAAAATCACTGGCGCACTATGGTTTATCCGAGGAGAATCACTTCACAATGATCTTCAGCTACCAACGGTGAAGGAGCTCCTGCGAACCCTTGCAACATCCTACGAGAACAGACTACACCGTCATGTCAATCTGGATGCCATCAGACTGCTGGAGCTGCCTCCGATTATCCGACTACGGCGGCGCTGGCCTACTGATCTACCGTCTATCTGCTGACCACTCTGGTTTAGTTCTAGTCATTCTTATGAAAAGTTCACGATATTAACCAGTTAAATACTTGTATCCGAAATCTAGTAGTTAAGGTATAATGTTAACCATAACCCCTGCAACGGCTGCGCAAAATTTCGAGATAGCATATTTAAAGATTTTTTTCAGATACTATTTTTTCACACATAATACCTACACCTACCCTTCTCTAACCAGAGTATAGTATTGTTTTTTGAACGTGTATATGTAGAATATAGTACTTACTCAATGCCCGTTTTTAGTTAGATGCATTAGGTTTAAGAATTCAACCTATAAGTTCATAATAGAATCACATTTATATCTTATGGCTCTAAGATATACACCACACCTTTACATTTGTCCACCAAATTGAGAGGATATTTTTTATTTAAAGCTGAAGCTAGAATGACGTTTCTGGTGGATTTCAACCCCTGAATGTTTGCTATACTGGAAAAAAGGAATATAGAAGCTGAAATAGGCTTTAAAAGAGGTGCGGGTGGGTCTTAAGCCACCTTAAAACTAGTTCACTCTGCCACCTTTTGAACAAAATGGTGTAGCAATCACTATTTCTGTTAAGACATGGTTAAATATCAGCTATCTCAGGTCTGCTCCCCAGCAAATGGTTCTGCTCCATGAGTATCATTTTTTAAACAACCGTATTGTAATCTTGTAGTGCTTGAATCTTCCGAATGGCCAGAGGTGAGTTTATATTCTGGTAGGACGACTCATCTTGGGAATTGGGCTTCTTGTTTGAGAGCCAGAGGACCTGGAATCAGAGGTCAGTACTGCTTGGCCGAAGCGAACTACAACTTCACATGGGCTGAGGTGAACCTAAAATCTCCCAGTTGGATACAATGGCCCGAAGAAAATGCTTCTGTTTGGAATGTTATTAAAACGGTAAGTAAAACATTAGCCTATCAGATCTTTAGTAATAATATAGTTTCGATTATGTAGCGTGAGTAAATCCAAATTTCTTTGGTTTGCAGTACGAAAGGAATAGAATCCGACGCTCAAGACAGAAGATCGCTTGGGCCATGTGCATACCATCTTCTTGCAAACCATCAGATTTGGAAGCATCTTTGCGCGACATATTGAAGCCTTTGTTCGAATCGAACAACTTGAATATAGAAGTTTCTGTCAGGCCATCTATGTGTAAAGTGCAGCAGCCGCCACAATATACGCCAAACTATATCCGTGTTCTGTAAGTCGCCTTTTTATTTATCATCATTTCGGTAGCTAGTTGATCTTCCTCTCAATTATCAATGTTACAGGTCTCTTTTCATACTCATAATAGCCTTAGTGCTGTCAGCATCTATTTATGACTGCCTTGTTGAGAAGAGTGCCGTAGATGAAAAAGGTTCGTAAGTAGGTAAATGTACCATCAATTGCGGACACTGCCAATAGTGGACACTTGTGACATGCCAAGAAGAAAGGGACCTGTGTGCAAAAGTGTAAATTTTACAGGCGAGCGGATAAACAAAATTGATAACGTTTTCACGTTCCGAGACACTCATCTTTGAAGACTTACAGCAGGTTGGGAAAATTTTTTAGAGAACTTTTTCGACAACACCTCGCGAAAGAGTGGCCAAAGATTATAGTCAAAAACAGTTGTTATCACGAAAATGTTTTTTTAAATTTTGCATACAGGTCCCTTTCCTCCTGGCATGTCACACTTCTAAGTTTCAATTGCTAATACTTAAGCTGGTATGCGTTTGGTGGCAACAGTGATACTATGGAGCAAGAGTTGAGAGTATACTGTTCCTATTGGCCGTATAGACAAAGCTGAAAAGAAACATTTCATATGGTGAATCTTATAATTTTTGTTTTCTCTTTCAAATGGAAGTGAACTTTTGAGGATTCATTCGAAAAAAATTAACAGAAGTAAAATTTTTGAAATTATCTAAACGTGTTTCTATTTCATCGTTTCGATCTTGGAATTCCATTTGCTTTTTATATTCAGTTATGAGCGATTGTAACTTGAAACAACATGAAGGAAGCCGATAATTTATAAGTGGCCATTATTGGGAGACAAATTTTCCTTTTTTCTAATGGTGGACTCTATTGATCACCATTGGATAGGCGTGATAATTTTTGAAAATCCAGTAGTGGTCATTACGTATTCCATATTAATTAATTGAGCCGAGGCACGTCGAGGAAGCTTTAGGTATTCACATGATGGTAACGCACAAACAGGAAAAACACGAGTAAACATTAAACAATTTCCATCAAAGAGTAACGAGTAAAACTCTACAACTTTAAACTAAATCAGTGCTGCCATATGGCCGAATACACAATATTCCAATTACTCATCACTTGAATTCATTACCCTAATTGAAATGATAGTTATCAAAAATGTATTTTGATTTCTTAGATGGGAAAAGTGAGAACTTTCCTCACGTATAACCGAGGGCCTATTATTAATAAATATGAGATGGAGGAAATGCTCCTAAAACCCATGCCCGATAGGTTCAACTACACGTCAGAAAAATATAGTAACATTTAACTTTGATTTTATAAATTATAATATGCGTTAATAATCTTGACTTTGTATTTTGACTTTGGGTTAGGTGTATTAAGTAACTTATAAGCTGAGAGTATTCTGAATGTGTATTTTGACTTCACATAACTAAACTTAACCAAATATATGCTTACAGTAAAGATATAAACAAGTTTATGATGTCATTTTCTAATTTGGACAAAAAAAGGTCAAAGTGTCTATTGTTGGGTGGCCACTACTAGAATTTCCTATTTTTGAAGTGTCCACCATTGGAGAAAAAAAAGGTACTTTTTGATTTTTTTTTTTGCATTTTAATGGATTCTTCAAATTAAAACCATACCTATCAAATTGTGTGTAAATCTATCTACTTTCATATGGGTACATAATCAAATCTTTAACCTTGATACATGAAGCGCAGTTGAAATATTACGTGAGAAAAACACTTACCTGTCCACCATTGTTACATTTACCTTAATTCTATATTAGCGTTAAAATTTGAATTCATCGATCTCTCAAAATTTTGTGCGAATGTTTTCAGATCAAGATGAGAGTGGATGCTTAAAATTGTTCAGGTGCTTCTCAGTGATAAAAAATTATAAAATCCTGATGGCGTATTCATCCGATGATACTTTAATGATACTTTATTCCTTTAAAACGATATACATTGTTTGGATGATTGCTGGACAATCGTGGCTTTTGTACATCGGTTCTCCGCTAACTGCAACTGAGGAAGAGGAAATGGTTTGTGAACCGATTCGAACAGTTTTCTCATGTTTCGAGATTCACAGCGAAAAAAAGCACTATGAAGATATAGTATTAAAAAATGCTGTTCATATGTCTAGGAATTTCAGCCTTTAAACATACGGTTCGTGATCATGAGTTCCTTGGATATATTTTTCATCATAAGTGGTTATTTGACTGGTCATAAAGGTATTAAAAACGGAGGTATGATTAATGCATTACTTCCAATCCTGCACCGATGGCTGAGGTGAGTTTATTAAAATTAGGTATCACTTTAAGGCGAACCGCCAACACTCATTCTATTAGTAAGTCCAGCATCTTCCGAGAGCGCTCTGTGTACTGTCAAAATATAGACTGGAATTCTCACCGCTACAACAGAGTAGAAATAGTATAAATTGAGCCCCTGTACGGATTCAAACAGAGGGTCGTGTTTTAATTTACCTACATACAAATATAATACTCGCCCACTTGGTGGAGCGTATGGTGCGATGCACGCATGCCAAATTGGCTCTCCAGATACCACACCCCAGGTCTCGGGATTACCCTTCCGAGTATCGTATCGGTGACCAGAGGGATGTAATACTCGACCAGGGGCAATTCTAATCACAGAATTCGTAAATACATTTAAAGCAAAATCGGGTTTGAATAGAGCGTACCTAAGCTCCTTAAAAAATCTGGTTATTCTGTGCATGTTCTCCTAAAAAATACTGGAGATCTTATACACTTGTGAAAGGCTGGTTTTGTCCCGTCGGTCCATATTTTCCGATGATTAGTTGAAAAATTGGAAAACCGAGTTAATTTTTTTCGTAGGTTCATTCCAATGATTGGATTGACAATCCTCTTCTGGATTTCAATTTTTCCTTACTTGAATGACGGCCCACTTTGGAATACATTTGTCGCAAAGGAATTGGAATGTTGCGACTCCAACTGGTGGACTTATTTATTGACCATGAACAATGCTATGAAACCTGAACAAATGGTAACGGCATAAACTACCTACTATATAAGTACATGGAAAGTAATTTCACAAAAAATGGTTTTCTCTCTAATATTTAAATTTCAGTGTTTCATGGCAGGCTGGTTAATTGCTGTGGATATACATTTGCACGCTCTTGGATACGGACTGTTGTTCGTAATGAACCAAAATAGAAGAACTGGTATCAATCTCATGATTTTAACATTCGTAGGCTCTGTTGTAACATTGTTCATAAAAGTTTACACTAACGGATATGACGGATTTGTCATGTATAGCATGAATAAGTGAGTCATTTCTCAAGTCTGTAGTTATTTGTACTTATATTAGATAATGGGACACCTTTCACGATGTCAGACCGGCAAAGCCTTTCTTATGTTAGTGCGAACAGACGACGCTGCACGCTGCACCAATTACCGAATAGCCTACGAATATATGTATAGTGCATCCATTCTTCAAAGCCTGTTTCTGCTTTCCATGGATACCAGGCCAGAAAAACCAGAACAATACGACAATCAACATCCTCCACCTCCCCAAAGCACGGTTGATGAGGGTAAACCTGCTAAAAACATTTGTCTTCTTTTTGGCTGACAAAAACTGAGGACAAAGTTCGGACATACCTGAAAACATCACACATTTGGTTATATTACCGAATTATAGATAAATCGTGGGCAGCGATGGTTTTCTGAACCATATGGATGTGTAACCATTTAACCACATCTTGGATACGCTACGTTACTTTATTTGGTATCATGTCTTACATACACAATTACAGGTCCAATGTAGGACCAATGCAGCAAAAATGTGAGGTCAGTGGAGACCAAATAAGGAAAAATGTAAAGGACAATTTATTATGAATAGCAAACACTTTTTGTCAAACACGCAAAATAAGTATAATTTCGGTGAAAGTTTTGAGAAATTATCGATGGCTACCAATACACCTGTCATATGTCCAAAATTTCCAATTTTTGGGTTTTGACGGTTTGGGGTACAGTGTTGCTACGTCTTTCAAGTAGATTGGTCTAAAATTGAAAGTCAATAAAATTCACCGAGTTCTTCCCTAAAATACAAATGTGTTATGTCCAAAGATGAATTTTCAGCACCAATACAAATGTGGTATGTCCATAATTTTCTATCAACAGGACAGAGTACAATTTTTTTATTAATAATATTAATATTATTACTGCTGCGCTATCATCCAATGATTACACGAACATTCTGGAATCTGGATATTAGGCCGGTTTGGAATGGAAGGCCTCAATAATTATTTAAACATCGAGGTAAACACGATAAACATTGTCTTTAATCAATGAAATTATTTGATGCGCGGAGAACAGGGATGATAAGCCAATCAATAAAGCTTAAACTTATGGCTTTTGCTTACGACCTTGAAAATATGGCTGATGCTTATAGCTTATAGCTTATGAATTGATTGGCTTAAGCTTATGGCTTATAGCTTAAACTTATGGCTGGCTTAAACTCTTCGAATCCACTGTGGTATACCACTCACTTCCACCCAGTAGGTCCAGCGTGTCGTCAATCCGCGGCAGTGGGTAACTGTCTTCCCGAGTCACATCATTCAGCCTACAATAATCCACACACAACCGCGTTGTACCATCCTTTTTTTGGTACCAGCACAATGGGGGACGTACATGGACTTTAAGATGGCTCAATAACACGCTGTCTGTGCAGATCATTGGTCATCTGGTTGACCTCCTCTTGTCTTGCCAATGGGACTTTCCGAGGGCGTTGCTTAGTGGGCGGACTGTCCCCAGTATCAATCCGATGTTGCACTAATTCTGTCCGGCCATAATCGTCACTGTTCTCGGCAAAGACCTTCCTGAAGTTCTTCAGAAGAGCCTCCATCGCCTTCCTCTGCGACGGCTTCAAATCTCGGATTACACCTTTTGCCTACTGGTCTAATTCCGATGATGCTGTCTCATCTCTTGGCGTTGAAACTGCCGCAGCAGTCTGGGCCCAATGTCGGTAGCCTTCTCGAACTTTGCAACCCAATCTTGATACTTCAGGGTCAATGATTAATCCATGATGCACCATCATGTTCCAACCTATGATTGCAGCATCTTGAATGTCGCCCACTAGGAACTCTTGCTCGAGGAAGGCTCCCATCAGCTTGACTCTGAGGCGGACAGTGGCACTGTTTCTCTCATAGTTGTTCACAGGACATACTGCTTCTCCTGGTCCAACTCCTCGGCTGGAACCAAATCGCGTTGGAGGATCGAGTGCGATGTTCCAGTGTCTACATAGAAGAGTACAGTCTTCTGGCTGTTTGAGAACTGATAACTTGATAAGTCCACAGAAACGAGTGTCACTGTCGAAAGCAAACGTGATTCATTCTCGTGTATCTCAAACATCAACTGATAAGAAAAAGAGCCAATGGAAGACAAACACAAACCACTGACATCACGCGTCGCGTGGAACTATTTTCCCATTAAAGTTCTAACTGACGCGTGACATCAGTGGTTCAGGGTCGGCGCAGCCAATGGAAAAATAGTTCTATGCGCCCTCTGATGTCAGTGGTTTGTGTTTGTCTTCCATTGGCTCTTTTTCTTATCAAATTGATGTTTGAGATACACGAGAATGAATCACGTTTGCTTTTGACAGTGACGCTTGTGGTTTTAAATGTAAAAGTGAACGTAATTGTGTGTAAAAGAAACAGATAGGAAGATGGTTTTATATATTGTGCTTACAGTCTCAGCAAAAGTGACTCGAGGTACCAACATGAGGAATGGATGAAAGTAGTTCATTTTGTGGGGTTTGTAATATTTGTGTATGAATCTTGCTGAAAGTAGGGTCGGCGTGAATCAACTGACATTTTTGTATTTTTGTAAACAAAATGACTTAGGTATTGGTATCGTTGAAAAGAGTGTAAAAAGTAGAATTTTTCAGAATTGGGCCCTCGATTCAAAAATATGTACTCACGTTGATCAAAGCTTATTAGTAAACGCTATGTCATATAGTTTCTACATGGCTCTTGAACTTAGAATCACGTGTTCTCAAAAAACAGATTTTGCTGGGTGGTTCTCTTACTCTTAACAGTGTCCAAGTGTGATTGTACTTTTTGTTCGAAGTTGGTTAGTGGAATAGCCGCCCAGACCTGAGCTGAAAGGTCGACCCTATTACTAGGTCGCAAAGCGACCTGGCTTCTTCTCCTTTCTGAAGGAAAGGCAAAATAGCGAGAACAGATGAATGAACTATAAGTACCTGTTTACTCATTGATGATATACTTTGATTTCCAATAGCTCTGAGCTGAGTAGAAGAACCTATCCATTCGAAAATGACTTGTATTTTTCAACCGTTTATAAAATAGTTCCTTATTTGCTTGGATTCGCCGCGGCTCTAACAACTCAAAAACTAAAGGAGAAAAATTATCATTTTTCGACAGTAAGATACCTGCATTCATGTGGCGTTCTTTGATGCAGATTTTATACTGTACCTTCGCGCATTTCTTATATAGTTCGCCATGTTAATTGCAGATGCAGAAGACATTCATCATTACGTCTTTGTTCATAATCCATACCGGAGTTGCGTTTTATAATTTCTGGTTTTATAAAGTAGAACAACCTTACAGTGCACTGGAGAACGCTCTTTATGTATCCATACAGCAAATCGGATACATTGCACTATACCCGGCTTTAATCTTAATACACATGACTTCAGGCTTAGGCGAGTTTGTAATACATATGATAAAACATTATTTTGTAGTTATATTATGACTGAAGAAATTGAACGATCGTATTCTAATTTCAGGGGGCGTGGATCACTTCGTCCAGTGGCAGTTGTTCGCACCCCTAGGACGATTGTCATTCAGCATGCACCTAACAGCTATCATAATTCAAACTTATCATTACGTCGGCCAAAAAATGGTTTTACCTGATAGTAAAATTTATTTGGTTAGTCGGCATAAAGATTGTATACCTAGATATTAAATTTGACTTATTTTTTCCTGAAAAATACGACCCCATACTGACTGCAAGATGAATCCCAGTTGTAATGAAATCGGAAGCAACCAGACTGTTTTAATCATAGTTTGCAAGTAGGGGCAGCTGTCTGAGGCAATAAGCAAGTTTTTCCTTCAAATATTTTGATAATATTTGCGCTTAGAGGAGAGCAATGATTTTATTAATACCTGTAATTGCTTTATTGCTAATTTTAATAGGGTACTTCACTGATGTATAAAAAGTGTTTCTATCTGTTGCAGTACTGGTGGATGGTCGCCGATGTAGTGTTATCAATTTCTTCCGCTTTTCTAGTTTTTCTTGTTATAGAAGCACCTATTACCAATGTTGTAAGATTGCTGAGAGAAAAATTGAACAAGTACTTATCTATTTAATTTCAAAGAAATTTAAAGTTTGAGTAGTGTAATATGGGACCTACCCATCTTCGAAGTAGATAGCTAAATATTTGCCATGTTTTATCTTATAGTTATATTTCTACAGGCAATTTTCCGAAGAACTAGTCGATGGAAAAGTGATAGATGTAGCAAACACGAAGCAATACCATCAGGTGCTTGATACTGAGACCTCAAAGAGTAAGTGAAGTTTGTCGACAGAGGAATGCTGAATAAACATGCTCAGAATTTGTGACCTGACCGTCAGGAAAAGTTATCATGTGGCCAAAATGTGATTCGGCGCAGTTTGTAAACTGAGTTTTTACGTGGAGTAACTTTTCATTGATTAAAAATTTTCGGTGTCACATTTCAGTTACTTTTGACAGTGACGTAGCCAGCCTAGTGTTCGAGGGGTATCTGATCTTGCTAATGAGGGAGAGCCTGTTGGAAGGGGTGTTACCATAAGAAAAAAAACCACGATTTGACAACATCGCAAAGAAGTGTCCAGACTCTCTCGAACCCCCTGTCCCTCTGGCTGCCTGGCTTTTGCAATCGAAACTTGGCTGTCTGGATGTAATATACATTTTGTCAGCCGGGAAATTTTGGCTGGAGGCAGGAGCTCATATTCTCTTTAAAGTACAACGATGATATTAAATTGTGATATATGCTAATGAAAAATATATCCTGATAATAATTTACTTATGTTTTTTTGACTATATGTAATTATTTTGAATAAATAGTAACATTTCTTCTTGCAGAAAAGAAGTAACACCGGCGGAATGGGTTGAATGAGGATCAGACCAGATGTATCTTTTACTCACTAGTTATTTTCGTCTACGAAAACTCCAGTAAAATTGTAGTCACTATCCAATGCGGATCATTCAAATTAAATTAGAACTAATTGAAAAATATTTGCTAAAAATTACGCATGTGTAGTATTAACGTTGATAATTAAACATAATTAACCCTCTAAGGCATGAATTTTTTTTTCGCTGAAACATTTTTTCCGTACTTTTTGTACTGTGAATTAACGGGAAAATACTAAAAAAAAAAATGTGTAGACCATTTTTGGAGCCCTTGGGGGGCTTAAAAGAGGAGTTGTCTATGTCCGATCATGGCACATGAAAGTTCCAATACTTATTCCAGTTTCCATTATTTCACATAAATGATACGCTTTAAAATTGAGTTCGGTAACCAATTAATTTTCACTTTTAATTCGGCGAGGTAAAAGAGAGCTGTCTATGTCGACATGCAGCAACCATATGAAATTCAATTCTTTTCCCGTTCCATTTATTTTCACTATAAATGATACGCTTTTAAACAATTTTGAGTTCCGGTAAAACACAAATTAATTTTGCACTTTTACATTTCGAGCGCGAGGTACGACTGAATTCGCCCTGATTTCATTCGCGTTTCCAGCTATTGATTGTCGGTTTTTGAATTCACAAACCTCTCCGCTTAGGATTTGCGCTGTCCTGCCAGGGTCACTATGGGATACCCTATTGACGGAGGCAATGCTTACCCAACATTGACCTGGAATTCGAATGTGCCACAGACGGACGCGCTACCTTCCTTTCACCCCTCATCTCCTCATCTTGGTACGCGTAGCGACGCAAGAAGGTGGTGACGGCGGGGTGAGCCCTGCCGGACGGTCCGCAGCAGCTGTAGTAGCTCTGAGATGGTACAGAGTCGTTGTGCCCGATGTGGGCTGAGCTTTATCCATCGGCTCTTTGCCTCGACCACTCTGTCTACTTCTTCTTCATGATGGTCGAGACAAAGACTGGCGCCCGGTTCCATCCGCTTCCACTCTTCAATTTTTTCGGAACCATGGTATCCGACTTGAGACTGCTGATCACGCCGTCACTAATGCTCGTGTTGCCGTCCCGCGCCTCTCCTGCTCCCAGGCCTCATCTTCGAACAGGGTGTCCTAGGGGTTGCCTTCCGCCCCTCGATCACAGTTCGCGCACACAGGACTCGGCAATATCGCCATCTGATGTAAGTAAGTGCCGAAGCACCCGTGGCCGCTCAAAACTTGGAGGTTTAGTTTCCCATGGGACATGCCGGCCACGCTCTCCTAAAGTCATTGGGCGGCCTCTGTTTCTAGTGGTCGGAGTCCCTCCTAATCCTGCAAGAACGGTTTGGTATATTGACACAGGCCATAACAATTTCGAATGCTTTTTGTATAAAAATGATTTACTTCGTTCTATTCAAAATTCAACGACGAATAGAAGTTTATCTGAAAATTTTCGATGTGAAAAACAAGCACTGGTTATAAAGAAATCCAAAAGATGGTAGAAGCTTCGAAGATACCATTTTTTCGACCGCAGAGATTCGACGGATCCATTGTTCCTTATTTGGCGATTCCAGCGTTGGCGCTACAGCCAATTTTGTAAAAATGAGTGAAAAAATCGATTTTGACATTATGACTGATTCTAATAGTAAAACTTGTGTATACTTCCTTGCGGTTTTTGTCGCAACGCTGTATGTAGCTTCGTTCTCACGTGAGATTGAAAGAAGTGTCTTGAGAAAAAAGGACATAGATATCGAGTCCAGTGTTACCAGATCACAAATTCTGTTGGCGCTATATTTCTTTCAAAAAAGTGCCAAAAAGAGCTTGATTTTCTTTCAAATAATGCTAAGGACAGAGCTGAATTTTTTCTGAAGGGACGAAGGGAGTTAATAAATTAGGCTACTTTGTACTCTCTTTAAACGATGGAAAATAAAAAAGTTTATTAGAATTCAAAAATTATATTTATAATTGGGGCTTAAACCTCTCCCGGGTAGTGCT
The DNA here is from genome assembly GCA_031841125.1 of Acanthococcus lagerstroemiae. NCBI lineage: Eukaryota > Metazoa > Arthropoda > Insecta > Hemiptera > Eriococcidae > Acanthococcus > Acanthococcus lagerstroemiae. Next base: position 26,170,782 of record CM063113.1, on the reverse strand, counting down.
ACCATAGGCAAACATTTTGCATGTATTGTTATCAGTTTGGGGTGATCTATTCACGAAAATTCACCCCAAAGTGATAAGAAGACAATGAACATACTGACAGTGCTGCCAACACATGCAGCTTAGGTTTAAGTCCCAATATAAATATGAGAACTTGGATACTTGGAATAATTTTTTGGAGCCAAAATTTTAGAATCACAAGGCTAATATGGTGTAAAGGATGTCATAACATTTTATGGAACTGAAATTTCGGAGTCAGCAATCCATGTATAATTTACAGGCAATCCCTAAAAGAATGCATAAGCCGTGAGTTTTATTTTGTTCATTTTATTGATTCGTATTCATTTTGTTCATTCGTATTCGTTCCAGATGTTTCTGTTCTTTCATATAAATAAACTGAACTTTTCGTATAAAAGGTACATAGATGTCGATTTTGTTCTATACTTTTTCTCATTGGTCTTGAGGTATCAAGATGATTAATTTCAGAGCAGTTACCCGTTTTTGATGGTGCCAGATCCATGCCAACTATTCCCGTTTCATTTCAACCCTTCATTGTTCCCAAAATTTGCATTTTCACTTTGGAAAACTTTAAGACTCATTTCCGTAAAATGAACGTTTTGAGTACTCCAAGTTTGAATTCCTCTTCTGGGTCGAGTTTTTCACCTATCAGACTCGACAAGGAAAGGTAATTCTCTCTAGTTTGTTGTACTGTGCTTAACTCACCGACAACTATGTCCCTTTTCTCGTGGACGTCCACAGTTATTGATTCAACTCTGAGAAAAAACTCAACAGGACGACTGTTTTATCGTTCCATTGCACCACAATAAAAACATAATATGAGAGGTGAATTCACAATTTTGTTCTTTCTGTCAGTTTTTAAGGCATAAATTCTACAAAATTGAAGTCTTATGAGCAAAGGTACCTAACGCTATTTATATCCAACATTAGAAGGCGCAGTCTGTGCTAGTCAGAGCACCACGTTTGAATTTGAGTTGAGTTGATGGGAATTTAACAGTTTTTGCCCTTCCGGAAAAAACTCTTCGCTTCGTCCCTGATGATCATGACTCAAATGACAGACAATGGTAGGCAACTAAATTTAACATGTGACTTTTGATATTTTTTCATATTCGATATGATTCAGTTTACCATTTTCTGACATCACACTGTTGTACCACAAACGGTACACCCCTTTAGATGTTATTTTGTCTGCTAAATAGTACTAATAGACTTGGAAAAAAGAAAAATCAAGTATTTCTTAGTTAATTGAAAACGTATTTTTTATTCAACGGAAAATATTTGTTTGCTTATTTTGCAGTAGTCTTATCATTTAATAGTCACGAACTTGTGAATGCTCCCAAGGAATCATTTTCGGGAAGACGTTTAGTCGGTTTTAAGAGAGAAATTTTGATTTTCCCCCCTTGTCCCTAAAGAAGTGTAAATTATTTCTTATGCTAATTTGGATGTGACATTAACGCGCCTTTATATATGTATACTGACCTTGAACGGCGTAGAAAACTGGCCGGCCTTTCTTTAATAGCTCCTCGAATAAGGCTGAATGTTTTGTATCTCAGAAAATTAACAAGAAGTCTTTCAAAATATGATTCACATAAATCGGAATATAGCATTTTGCAATAGGTTTCGCGCTGTCCTTGTAAATCGGCACACGATTTCACGTTTAGGTAATAGGTTTGCGGTTTTAAAATTCACGTCTCAATGACATAACCAGAAATAGCACTACTTAGTAATTTTTTTTTCATTTCCTGCCGATACTTTTCCCTTTAATATTCGTTTTTGCGGTTAAAACATAATGAGAAAATGAAAAAAAAAAAAAAAAAAAAAAAAAAATCAAGTACCAGAGTACGCAATAGTTTAAGGGTTCTTTCATACTGAGAAAAGGTTTTAGTCTATATTAAATAGCGCTATAGAGTTGATTTCAGGGATGTACCGAAGAGTTTTCCGGCGAGCGGGGAATTCCCAATTCCCAAGTATCGAAGCAAAAAAAAAAAAACCTTTTGACCTGATGGATTTTTCCAACTGACTCAACTCAAAATTCCCAAGTATCAAAACAAAAGAAGAAAAACCTTTTGCCTTGTTCGGTTTTCCCAACTTCTCAACACAATTCCCAAGTATCAAAGCAAAAAAAAAAAAACTTTTCAACTTTTGTTGGATTTTTCCAACTCGCCTGACTTAAATGGTCATTTTACCCAACTACTGAGTAAAAAATTCCTATCCTACAGAGGGGGTAAGTTGCTCCCTGCCCCCCTCTATCGGTACGTCTCTGGTGGATTTAAATGGATAAAGTATCAGGAAATTATGTATAGTTTCAAATTTATGCCTGTATGGTCATTGTTTTTGCAACTATTTTCTCCAGGATCGTATTTAAAGTCAAAAAAGTGGGGGAAAAAATTAGTTTGCTACATTTTGTACGTGGATTATTCTCCAGAAACTGAGTGTATTTTGTCACCAGCAAATTTTGAACCCTAACTTCCGATTTTGTGGAGGGGGGGGGGGGGAGGTCGTGTTATTTTGGGCTACATAATAACATCCGCAATAAATTCCACAAATCAAGTTCATCAGGGAGGACAATTAGGTACCATCTTTTGAATAAAAAAAAGCATAGGGAAGTGTCCATCGTCCTGGATATATTATCTTGCCTTAATACCGCTTATATTCTCTTAAATTTTTGTTTCAAGTTGTTTTGACATGGATACTTATGTCTTATAGTTCGGCACGCAAATGAGAAAAATTCTGCAAAAAACGTTCCGCAGAAAAACGTTACCATCGTGATGTACATAAATGTATAGTTGCGCATTTCTCTTTATGCTGTCATTCGTTCCATCACGTTTCGACCGACCAACACGGAGTATGCCAAGCGAAGAGCCGAGAATGGACGAGACTAATGTGTTTTTCCTCTCGTTATAAGCGACCATTTCCCATCCTTCACAATGTGAGGATACGCGTCAACTCAATCGCTTGGACGACATCCATAATGCAGCAGTTGGACTCTTTCTTTACTTTTAAAATGGGTAGGTCTAATGGTTCGCCATGAAAAAATGAAAAAATCCACAGAAAACGCTCTGTCAGAAAATGCTCTGCACAAAATAGTCTGTCGAAAAACTTTACCATCATGATCTATTTGCGAATTCCTCTTTGTCATAGTCATTCGTTCCGTCACGTTTCAATGCCAAGCAAAGCCGAGAATGAACGACTGGAGAAGGCATTGAAATGTAATATGGTCGTCAACTTGGTCGGCTGCTGGACGACATATTCATCAGTGTCCTGCCATGTAACAATCGGACTCTTTCTCCCCCCCCCACCCCCAATAAAGTGGCATTATTATTCAGACAGATTGGAAGTACGTAAAGAAGTTCCGTTTGCTGTTAGTGATTTTTCATATTTCTAGATGGGATGGCGGAAAATTCAGTTACCAAGGTTTTCAGTCCACTGTTATGGTCTGTCTTTGACTAGTGCAAAGATAATGGGCCTTGTACATTTTTCAGCACAAGAAATGGCAATACTGGAATGGTTTTAATCCCTGAACATGATCCAAGTGCCAGATCATAATCACTGGCGCACGGTGTAGCATAATTTCTGTGGAAAAGGAAATTCTTACAGCTATTTTATCTATAATCGTGGATATTGGTGCTTTTGCCATGGACACGATGTCTATCATCCGTGGACAAAAGTCGTCCCTCGTTCTAAATTTTGATCCCCGTGCTCTGTAAGCTTGTTGAATATTCTCTACTACCTATAGACTAAGCATAACCCCATAAGTTAATGTTGGATCACGCATTGATTCAGAATTTTTGTTTTCGATTCCAGATTTAAAAAAAATAAAAAAAAAATTTAGTACCTATTTTTTAAAGTGTAACAAACAACCCGATGCGCAATCAGTTACTCTCTAGTTACTCAGTTACCCGCGGAAAAGTTGTTCGCTTCAAATTACCCTCAGATTACACTTGTTCCCCTTTAGTTACCCGGGTAACTGGCGGGATACTACGCCATTAGTTATCCTCTAGTTACTCGCGGCGGAAAAGTACCCATTTGTTACCTTCGGTTACCCTCAGATCACCTTTGTTCCCCTTTAGTTACTCTGGTAACTTCTGGGATTTTGCGCATCGGGAAAACAAGAAAAAAAAACTACCTTAATACTAATTATAGTTTCTGGAGAACGACCCAATGACCCATACAGACATTAAGTTTGCAACATGAACCCGTAGGATGGTCCATATTTTCGAATGAGTGCAAGAGATGATGAGGCCATTATTACGTATCTCACTGATATCAGCATTACCTACACTAGGCTCATTAATATCTACGTCATGACATATTCAAACTAATCTACACGAAAATACCTATACTGCGGGACAAAGTCTTTATCCACTCCCCAAGAAATCATGATTCTCCTTCTATTAGCAAAGGGGAACCAGCAAATGACTGGAAATTCAAATATAATATTTCTAGAACATTTCTCTTTTCACGTGTGTGCCGTGGAGGCATTCAGACATATTTACTCGATACAGATAAAAAGAAACATCCCTAATGTAGCAAAAAATCGCATATTTCGTAACTGTAAGAAACAGATGTAAGACGACAAAGGTCAACTAAATGATGATAAAAATAACCAGAAGTTGACCCTAGTAAGGCGTGTTACCGCCACGGGCCCGAATCACAGCTCGTAACCAGCTCGGTATGCTATCAATTAAGGCAAGAATCTCCTCCTGTGCTATATCGTTTCCCATTCTTCACACAAGGCAGTCCTCAATGAATTGAGGAAATTTATGATTGGGGGGGGGGGAATTACGAACTTGTATGCGTCTACCCAGTCTGTCCACCAAAGAAATTCAATTTTCATGTAAACATATGTTCAGCATATTGTTGACCAGGGCGTCTCCATACGCGTACCCGTCCATCGAGTTTTACGGGGAAAAATCTGGACTCATCCGTGAACAGAAAACCCGCCTCCAATCCCCTTCTCGCAACTGTACTTGATTGCAAACAAAAGACAAGCATCATTGTCGGTGTTTCATAATGAGTATTTTGGGACTTGTGCTGGTTTACATTTATATAAACCATGTTCGCGAAGCCGGCGATGGACTATTCGAGAATTCATAGGTATGTTTCGAAAACAATTCATTTCTCCAGCTATTCGGTTCGATGTTAAATAACGATCTTCCATCGCTATCCTTGCAATATTTCTATCCTCTCCGACATCTGTGGCTCTTGGATGGCCAGATCGCCGTCTGCGAATGAATGATTCCTGTCCTATGTATCGTCGGTAAATGTGATTCACAATACCATGCGCCAGATTATACTGTAGAGCGACAGAACGACGACTTCTACCCTTGTTAACAAATGCAACAATTTGCGCAGAAATTTCCGGCGAAATAAACGTATTCTAAAATTTACATTTCTTTTAATCGAATGCAAACTGACGCGAATATTTCCAAGGCTACCAAAACAACGTGTACAAAAACAGCTGGATTTAAATGTAAACAAATCTTTATCTACGTTGAACAGCATTGCCGCATATACAAAAGGTGGTCCAAAAGTCATTATGTACGGACTACGTGCTCGATCTAGCGGAGCGCGACCGAACTAAAAGTAAAGTCTATTCAATTTGCAGTCGAAAGAGACCAAAACGAGCGCGCTGGAGTACATAGTCGCCGAGCTACAGCGGTTTGAAGTTAATGTGTTCGGATGTCGCCTACAAGCTAAACGTGTGTTGTATAAAATGAGTTTGGAAAGAACGAATTTAAGAACGGAACAAGGGTGGGTGATCCGGCATTATGTTCGTCGTAGTCTGACATCAAAGCAGACGTGTGATAAAATGGAATACGTGTATGGTACGAGTCGGATGTCGAAAAGAACAATTCAACGGTGGCATAAGGAATTTCATAATAACAGCACATCTGCCTCCTCGATTCTGCGAACTGGGCAACCGCGAACACGTGTAACCAAACTAAACGGAACACACAGTGGCAGCTTTGACTGCCGAGGAGCCGCACATCTTGTATCGGATGTCAGACCACAACGAACACAATACCTGATCACCCACCGTTGTTCCATTCTTGAATTCGCACATTTTGTACAACACGAGTTCAGCTTGTAGGCGACATCCGAACACATTAATTTCAAACCGCTGTAGCTCGGCGATTATGTACGCAAGCGCGCTCATTTTGGTGTCTTCCGACTGGAAATTGAATACACTTCACTTTTAGTTCGGTCGCGCTCCGCTAGATCGCGCATGTAGTCCATACAGAGCGTAGTGCAATGACTTCTGGACCACCCTTTGTATGTGATATGTCGATTTTTTTCCACTTTCGGAAACTTAATTTCCCACCAATTTTCTGTATGGCTGTGTATAAAGGTGCCGGAGAAAAACTGGAATGGTAGAGCGGTGGTGTAACCAAGGAATTAGGAAGGTCACTCTGAAAAACCATCGGCCCAAGTCCAGCCCACCTACACAATAAACTTGAATATATATTATAACATCCAAACATCTAAGCCTATTTGAATTTTTTTTTCCTCGTGTCTGGTCGACTCAGATGGAACTTTACTCCCTTGATGTCAACTGTATGGTTAAATCTGTCCACGTCATAGTCTCTGTATAAACAACACTTAAAAAAGTGCCTGTCATTTTGTACCTCGCTGCACTCGCCTAGATTGTCGGCAGCTAAGCCCCATCTATGAAGGTTTTATTTTGAGCGTGTCGTTTTGTTTTCCAAAGACCGTATTTTAGGTGACTGTCATGGGGTAATGATTCACATAGAGTCCCAGCTTCCAATGCTGCATTCCAAATTCGGCAGCGCTCTGATTCGGCGGGAGCACTTAATTCGTTGACTGTTCTGAAGAAGCTGCGAGTAGATTTCAGTATTCCTTCTGGTAAGTCGTCATAGCTACACATGGGATGTAGGAGGTTGTGCACTGCATTAGATTTTTCGACTCTGGCTGCAATTTCCCTGCGAACTTCCCGAGGACCTATTCCTGGGAGGCTATACAGCTCGGCGAGTGGGGTCGGCCCGAGGCATCCTGTCACTAGGCGACATGCTTCATTTAGGGGAACATCCACCTTTTTAGCATGTGCTGCGCTCCCAGACTGGGCATGCGTATTCTGCGACTGAATAACACAGAGATAGCGTTGATGTCTGTAGAACCTGTGGCTTTGCTCCCCATCTGCTGCCTGCCAATTTTCGAATTAGGTTTGTTCTTGCTGCGACTTTCATTTCGGTATTTTCACAACGCCGCCGGTAGGTGAGTGATCTGTCCAGAGTCACTCCTAGTGGGGTGGTCTGAGTGGTTCATCTAAACCATGAATACAAGATGCAAATTCAAAGAAAACTAAGTTTTTAAGATATGTATCACATTAAAAAAAAAAAAGAAAAAGAAAAGCACTGATATCCATATCATCAAAAATTTTCAGTTTCGCAACACTGTTAACTGTTTCGAATGAGGTGAAAAGCTCATCTTTCCTGAGACAGTAGATGTATACCTACAGTACTTAAAAAAAAAAAAAAAAATGAATTCCTTTTTGCTGGATATAGTTGACTTGGACCGTATGTAGGAAAAATTGATTCAAAGAAATCTGTTAGAAGAGCCTAAGCTGAAAAACAAAAACAATTTCTACCTTGGTCATATTTTATGCATGTATTAGAAAATAACGATTCAATTACCAATAATTGAAGTAGCCTCCTTCCTCTACAAGGATCTGGAATTCGAAAACGATGTGAGAATATGTCCCACCTAAAGATTGTTGTGGCCCGTTATTTGGCCCAACCCAGAAATAGATTCTGGTTACGCCCTTGTGGTAAAGAAAAGTTGCTTAATTTTTTATTTATGAGAGTTGAAGTTGAAACTGTGGCGAATGGTGAGGGGTTGCAAAATGGTAACCAGATGAAAGTTATTGGACTCTTGATGACTCTCATGACTTGATACGGAATTTGATCAGAGACCCAGTGGTTTCCAGCTGTACTAGGATGTATCAGTTTGAGTTGTTAGCCCTCCAACTGGTACCTCGTCAACTTATCCTGATTGCATGTAGACATGCTTGCGTACTTATTCTCTAGAAGGGGTTGCTTTACTGATCGTATTTTTTATAGCGAATACGATGTTCTCCTATCTTTCGTACCTTCGACACTAGTCTCAGCAATTGTATTCGATTTTTTTATATACCTCGCGGTTACTTTCAGGATTAGAATTATAACCATCAGAGTTCGTAAACCGATTTGTAATATTTTACAGCGCTGCACTTCACTTCTCGTCAAGGTCTTACATAATTCGTTTATTTCCGTGGATTTCCGAATAGTAAGTAATCACTGATGTACCCCATACGGAAACTTTTCATCGATGATATTAACATGAATTAGCTTTCTGCTTTGTATTTCCCCAATCTGTTAATTTATATTTAATAGTAAATAATACGGCAAATATTATGATCTATTACAAGGTTACAGCGGAAGAATATATCCCGATATTTACATTTCTGTGATTTCACTTTTATTGATCTGCGAATTCGTGAACATGTGCGCCTGTAGTAACTATACCTGCCTAATATGGCAACAATGATGAAAATATTCGAGTGACGTATCTACTTTTATGAGGAATCGCCAGAATGCCGACCTATACCTACTCACCGGAATTACAAATGAATTTCAACCATACTTGTTGTTTTAGGTTTGCATTGCTCGCGTAATACGAAGTGCTTCGATGTCCTGTTCATGACCAAACGATATTTGATTACAGGTACGTGATTTTGCGTCGAGTGTTCTTAGTAATTGAAAAAACGAAGTAGACTTAAACACGAAAAATACCGTCGGAAATGAGTGTGTGTGTGTATGTGAATTCCGATGCTAAGTCAGACTAGGCAGTTCCTATTTTCCAGATGAAAACCGTACTTTATTTCATTTTCCAGTTATTTACTTTTGGTCAATATTGAACGTTGTAATCTTTCATATCACATCTAGGAAACCATCTTGTTTTCGTCAATAACACCAGGAATTCCGAATGGAAAACCCGTGACACGGACTTATTTACAAATGAAACTGTGTCTACAACTGGCGTAAATGCAGAGGTGGTCCCTGTATATACATAATGGATTTGAGAAGGTGTGCAGTATGACTATTTGTAAAAGTGAGTTATTGGTGTAGATTTCTAGGGGTATTACTTAGAACTATATAATATGACTTCGATTTGGACGTTGCCATACAAAAGTAGGTATCTTCCTATCTTGCATACTGGCATTTAATTTTTATGGTGTTTGGACATACTTGTTTCGTGATGGAGAGGCCAATGTCAAGCTTACAATACAAAGATCCCCGTTAACGTTGCTTCATACGGCCATACATAGAGGGGCACATACGTCGCATGAGTTGCAAAGAACACTGTGTAAAAACTGTAGCCTTAGTGGCCAAGAGGCAGGCTAAATAAATTGACGTACATGTCTCTTTTTTCACTTGCAACTTACCGGAGGCAGTTACGTCCTATCCTAGCAACCTATGAACAAAGAAACTGAAACTGTTTTAGAAATTCCAGTCTAACAATTTACGAGCAGTGCAATGAAACTTGTTGAAGATTTAAACTGTTGCCTACTATGATAGGCTAATCAAATTAGCATAGAATCTAGGCTAAACAGGAAAAATTGCGATCGAAGGTTTCTTTGCGGGTAACCCGATGGGCAAAATCGCACCAGTTACCCGGGTAACTAAAGGGGAACAAGGGTAATCTGAGGGTAACCCGAGGGTAACAAATGGGTAAAGGGTAACTGATTGCGTATCGGGAATGGTGCGGACTGGCTCACTGAATAACCCGTATAAAATCCGTCCCTCCCTACTCGGGGGCGTTTTCCACCTCGGTCATAAATGTGCCCTCGTCATCAGTTTCCTCTAAATCATAGAAACAGTATGAGGGATACTGGAACAGTTTATCGGATCGAAAATATGTTCTTTAAAATTTCCTACAAGCTGATACCAAATGCCCCGATCATAATGGGAACCGCCATAGGGACCAACGAAAAAAAGCAAGGTCAGGGCCGTAGAAAGAATATTGGGGCTCGGGGGAACGACCCAACCGCGATTACTTATCAATGTTTTGTTCAGTTTTATTTTGCTTTGCTTCATAAAAATTGTTTTCGATTATTTTCGTATATTTTTTGCCTTTTTGGTATTTTTGGTGGGCTCCCTTCCAGGACTGGGCCGGGGAGAAATCTTCCTCCCCCCTCTCATCAGGCCTGAGCAGGGTTCCTGTTTTCTGAATGCCTTATAATTTATGAAGTATTTCAGCAAATCGTACTTTCTTGGTTGCCTTCTGTGGTGGTTTCCATTATGTCAGAGACATCGTATTTGAAGGCATGAAGTTTAGACTATCCTACGAGCTGAATTTTTCAAAACTGGTTATTTATCGCAAATTATCTTAAGTACTGGCGCTCATACAATGCAGAACATATTGACCATGCAGCCTCAAAGTACCTCTAATTCGAGCCCATAGATCGCAGCACGCGTATACGTGCCAAGAGCTAAACGAAAAAGTTTCTTGCGTTTGTAAAATTTTGAAATTGCTACATAGGAGAGTTTGAACTTTACGCCTTCCTTTGGTACCATTTTGTTGGAAGTTGCTAGTAGAATCTTTGTTGTTGGATAGATATTTTACTTTTCTCGTGTATTTTCCACTTATTGAAAATAGTAATAATGATAATAATCAGAAAAGAATAATAATGAAAAATACCTGCTTTTTGTGTGACTTAGTGTGTCCACATGTGAAAAATGAAATTCCGCTGTAGACGAACAAAAATTCTGCTTTATTCTGCTAGCGAAGCGTTTAATTCTGCCATTTTCCTGCCTCATGAATGGTTAAATTCTGCTGAAATTCTGTCTAATTTTGATTAGGTAATTTTATATTTTTCTTCTGTAGGTACCCTATTATTTTTTAGCCCGATTCATAAAAATGCGAAGTAAGCTTAATACTATTCCCTTACTATGAGTAAAAATAATTAAGACTAGCTACTAAAAATTCTGTCATCATTCGTATTTTTCCACCCTTGTTTTACAATTTTCATCATAGAATGTATTCGTATTTAGAAAATAAACACTCTTTCTCATTTATATTTTACAAAGTTCGCTCATCTAGTAATAAGTATCAAAATTACTTGAAAATACACAAATTTGGTCAGGATAGTAGAAGAACATCAAAATAAAAAGATATAAAATCAAACAAGGAAAAGAAATTCCAGTTTTAAAACTCCTTAATTTAAAAATGTGACGGAACTGGGTGAACTAAGTCTTCAGCGATCAGCATAAAACCATCAACAATTGACCAATGAAAAGTACAGTCATTGAACAGGGTACAACTTTTTCTAGAAGCAATGTCTCCTCGATTTTAAATTTTAAATGAGCTAATTTTTCTGAATCCTGTTGAATATTCTGCTTTTCTGCTGATTCTGCTGTCGTTCTCCTAATTTCTGCTAAGAATTCCGCTTCCTGTTCAATCCAAAAAAGTTCTGCCGCAGACCCACAAATTCTGCCAAAAGAGCAGAAGTTCTGCCCATCTGGGAACACTGGCTGTGACTCCTTATAGTCCTCATCGAGGAAAGAAGGCATGTTTGGTATCAGTAGCGTATTTTCGATCCGGTAAACTATTCGAAAATCTCTCATATCTTTCGAGTTATTTAAAAAAAAACTGACGAAAAGATCACATTTGCCAACGTGTTGAAAAACGCACGCTAGGGGGGGGGGGTGGATTTTGTGTGGATCATTCTGTGAGCCAGTTCGCACCATAACTCGTAAAGAAACCGTTGATCACAATTTTTTTAGTTCACATGCTAATTTAACTGGAGTATGAGACTTACCGTGGAAGTGCATATTTGCCACCGTGGTGGAAAACGCACACGGGTTGGGGATGGGTCTATGTGGGTCATTCTGTGAGCCACTTTGCACAATAACTCGCAAAGAACCCTTTAATCGCAATTTCTCCAGTTCAAATACTAATTTAACTGAAGTATGAGACTTACTGCGCCGGTTTTTTAATTATTATTGTATAGTGTAAGAGTATGGACGTGATTTCAGGTTTGCCAATCAACATTTCTCTGGGTCTCTTGAGTATTGGATTAGGATTTGTACTGCTCATCTTCCACCCACACGAATTGGCTTTTAAAATGGTAAGTTTCCATGATAAAACATAAACCCCGTATAAAACGTTATTCGTGTCAAGCACAGTTTTCTTTTGAAACTAGCTGAATGACGGCATTGAGTGGCACTTCTATCAGCCTTATCGTACAATGCTCGGCTTGGGCCCAATAGGTAACGATAATTTTTTCTGGATATTTTGAGAACTGAAAATTAGAGTGAGGTGAACTTTAACAGATTTGGGTGCACATTCTGGGAGTACCGCAATGTTTGTTTTCGTTATGAGAATCTCACTTGACCTGAACTCAGCTCACTTAAGACAGTAGGTGTTTTCCCATGTAGATTACTGATATTCTTCTTTGAGGGAAAATAGGAAAGGGACTTCAAATGAAATAAAGGATGATCATCGATGTGATTGCTCAAGCAACCTACAATTGAAGCGTGACATTCCAAAACGGACTCAATTCATTTTTATAAAAAATAAGTTAGATGCGCCATTTGGTGGAGGAACATGTACAGTGTGCTGATTAATCAGCCTACAGCATGTGTTTCTGTAATCATACACCTAGGCAACGTACGGGCGTCACCGTCTCCTGTGTTGCGTATTACAGTGTGATGGTATGCACGGTATTCTTTTGCTCTCCTGAAAAGTTCTAAAATGAACTGAGTCCGTTTTGGAATGTCACGCTTCAATTGAGAATCTTAAGTCTATTAATGGATAGTGAAATTCGACCTGGAAGAACAGTTGGTAGTTTGCGAGTATTTAATAGCCAATATGTCAATTTCTTGTTTTCAGTACCAGTTCTGCTCATCGATTCTCGCTAATAAAACTCAAAACCGTAGGTCTATAGCTTCCTAGTATTTGCAAGTATGAGATATCGTAATTTAATTTTCTCGGTAATTTTAATGCCAGCATTGGTTTTTTATCAATCAATATGGCTCACAATCCAGTAAAAAATACTGACCGTGGTAATCTAATTCCATATCCACACTTCTGAAAATCAGTATAATTATTATTATGACTTTTCAATAGGGTGATAATATACATGGCCTTTTCTCCATTTCATCCATAATCAGAAAAATGATTTTCCAACGAAAAACGTTTCTCCCTAAATGAGAGTTCGTTCAGTGGAGAAAGAATACAGCACACAGAGAACCTGAGTCAGTGCAGGGCATAAGAAGTTGTCGGTGATCTCAAACAAGACTTATACATAAAGATGAATCCAAGGATAGATAGGTTTTCAATTTACAGGATGTTTCACAAATTGGTCCCGGTTACCTATTTTTTTTTTTTTTTTTTTTTTTGCGAATCCGGATCAAGATAGGGCAAATGGGTATCTTCAAGAACTAAGATCGAGTTTATTTCAGGGGGAGAAAACTTTTCCTTCTCCCAAAAGTGATTGAGACATGCCACCAACTTTGGTATTTTAAAAGAAACATTATAACGGAAAATATAAAGTTATGTTGAGTTGCTAAATTCGGAAATGTAATCAGATCTTGAATCCGAACCAGATTTGGACCCTAAATTCGATTCCCCCCCCCCCTCTGGGGTGCTAGTTCGAATTAGTCGAGAAAATATGACAAACGATCGGAATATGGGGGGGAGGTTCAGGGTCGCTAAGTTAGAAAATTTCATCGAACGTTTAATCTGATTTCAGTTCGGCCCTAAAATCCAAATTTAAGTTAATGAAATGGTCCCTTCAACTTTGCTGAAAAAATTGGACTACATATTGGAGTAGGGTTTTTGAGGTCGCTGAAAACTCAATTAGATTTTTACTCTGACTCCGATTTGGAGCCCTGAATACAAATTTTACTTTTTTGATGATTTTTTTTTTGCCGAGTTCGAATATTTAATCACGTTTTTGATTCGACATCAATTGGTGCTTCCTGAAATCGAATTTTCCTTTTCAAAGAGGCTGAACTGACTCTGATGATAGCCCCGAATGAAATGTCAAAAGGAAGATCTTTTGGATTGTTGATTACAAAAATTCAAATCGATTTAGGATCTGAACCGGATTTGGCACCAATATAAAAATGTGACTTACAGAAGGGCCAGTTTGATTTTGCCAAAAAAGTTGGACAAATCATTGGAATAAATTTTGAGTACGTATGTGTTACTGAGCTCGAAAATTCAACAAAATTTTTGACCTTGCCCTGATTTGGGACCCGAATTGGTCCTTCTACCTTCTTTGAAGGGTCAACTTTATTCTAACCGAAAAACTGGCACGAAATATTGGAATAAGGAGTTTTGTGTCGCTTATTTTGAAAATTAAATTAGATATTTGATTAATCCTTGATTTGAGCTCTAAAGTGATGACCTTTATTTCTTTTGAAAAGAAACAAAATCCCTGTTTTTTTCAATGACGAAAATTTTGATCTCTATTTTTTTTTTTTAAGGAGGGGAAAATAGAATGTTCCCTTTTTTGAGGAACAAATAACTTATTAAGAATTAGAAATAGAAAAAGTAAAAAAGAAAGCCGTATTTTTTTTGTGAAAAAAGTTATTTGTCCCTTTTTATATTAGAAAAAGAGGAAAATCATCCCTTCTACTTCCAAAATGAGAAAAATAAGTGGTGCTGTAATTACAGGAAGGTTAATGAAACTTGTCCATTTCTTGAAAAATGAAAATATGATGTTTCTTTTTAGAAAAATAAAAAATCTTATTTTTTCTTGAAAAATTGTTCCATTTCTTCGTTTTTAGAAGAAGGAAAAACGTGTCCTTTTCTCAAGGATATTGAGGAAGATAGTGTCTTCCTTTTTCTCAATAAAAAAAATCTTACTTTTTTTCTTTTAAAAAGAATCTGCAAGGAAAAATCTAATTTTTTTTTGAAAGCAAAGTACTCCACTTTTCTCTTTAAAAAACGAAAGACTGTTTCCCTTATCCATTTGTGAAAATAATCAATTTCTTGTGCGAGAAAAAACTGAGTTGGTAATAAGGAAATGTGATGATGAAGGGAGGGATGATTTCGTTACACACTCTAATCTAATGTTGACAGTTCGATTTTCTTTAATCAAGTCAATTTCGTCAATTCAACGTTTGAAATTCGAATTATGTGGGTACCAAATTAATATGAGATACAAAATCTTATTGACAACTAAATTAGCGACTCAAGGAAACTATTTCCAATACTTCGATCAATTTTTTGCCAATATGAGAATGGCCTCCTTGAAGAGAAAAAATTCAAACTTGCGGCATCAATCCCAGTCGAATCGAAAACGTGGTTGAATTCTCGAGCTCAGCGACACAAAAAATGTCTTCTTCCGGAAATTCATGGGATTCTTCAAGTAGAGGCAGTCAGCAAAGGACAATCTCTTTCTCCTTCCTCGTGGAAAGGATCAGCGTTTTTCTCACTTCGTAAAAGAAAAAGTTTTTTCTTTTATTTTTGTGAAACACACATAAACTGGCCCTTTGGAACAGAAAGAAGTCGCACTCGTGGCTCGAAGTAGGATCCAAATCGATCGATTTTGCACATCAGAGAAGTCAGACTTAGATTTGATAGTCCAAATAGGGGTTTGATCTTATAATTTAGTTGGATTTTCAAAATGAGCGATCCCCTATTCAACCTTGTTCGATTTCTTAAGTTGAATCAGTTTTGCCCATTTAAAGGAGTCAAATTTGAATTTGAGATCCAAATCATGGCTGAATTAAGAAATCTGATTGAATTTTCGAAATCGGAGCCTCCAAAAACCCCTTAGTTTTTTTGTTGTTTTTTTTCAAGCGAAATCAACTGGATCCATTTAGAGGACTAAGTTTAGATTTTAATTTTTTATTTGCGGTCGGATCAAGAATTTAATGGAATTCTTGAACTTAGCGACCCAAGAAATCCCTAGTTTAATAGGTACCTCGTTCAATTTTCTTAGTGAATGATTCATTCGAAGGACTTACATTAAAATTTTTGGGGCTCAAATCGGGATCGAAATAAGACCTTGACAGAATTTCCGGCGACCTAAAAAAAAACGCATTTCAGTACCCTGTTCAATTTTCTTGGTAAATGCAAACTGGCCCCTTAGAAGGAGAAAAATTGAGACTTTGAGCTCCAATCGTGATCGGATCAACACTCTGATTGCATTTTTGTGTTTAACGACTCAAGGTACTCCTATCTCCGATTTTGATACTCTACTGATATGTTCCATTTAAAACTCTAAAGTTAGGACAAGTTCGAGACACCCTTTTGAAAGACAGAAAATTCTTTCACCCTTGAACAAACTAGACCTTAGTCCTTGAAGAGAAGTGTCTGTCCTATTTTGATCCGACTTTGCATTAAAAAATGAGCTGGAAGATCAATTTATGAAACCCTCTGGTTACATTTTTTTCTATGTCTTATTAGCTGGAGTTGTTATACCCTGGGGAGGGGGTGCCGAGGCCATGTTTTTAATACATGATGACTCACGTATTCATGTCTTATTCGCTGAAAGATATTTTTTATCAACTAATTTATTGATGAGATAGAGTTAAGATAGACACACCTATTAAAGTATAATAAAGGTATAATACTCGTAAAGGTTATAATAAAACATAATAAAGACATTAAATTGTAAATTTTTTCCAAAAATAAAATAAATAAAAATAAAAAGAGAGGTCTTTGCCATTTTGCTGGGAAAGGGGAGAAGCACACCTTCGACTCAGACGAACAAATACCCCCTTAAACAACGGGCCTCTGTGGAAAACATGTTTTTTCGGAAGGAACATGGTTTTTCGAGGAAAAAATATTTTTTGTGAAGAAGTGAGGGGAATGTTTTTCTTTCTCTGGATGAATGTTACTTGTTTTCCAATTTATCCAAAACATGGAAGGACCTTAAATCAGTTGTTTCTTTGCCTATTTCGCTTTAAAAATATTCTATTCCACATTCTGCGAGAAGCCTTTTGTACTTGCATGATTTGCCACCCGAGCTGCTCACATTCGTTTCAGAAAGCCGCCTCGTATTTGTACAATAATATGTAATCATGCATAAAGGAACAAATACTCATCACGCAGCGCATTAAAACTGAGCATGTTATTAAGTTTTCCGAGTACACACAAACGCTTTTAAAAGTTACTTTAAAATACCGACTCGTATAATGGGCCCCAGATAACACAGTATTCTCAATCTAAAATCACTTCCGCTCTCATGACCATTATTTTTAATTACTAATTATATTGACCTGAAAGAAAGCTTGTGGTTTGCTTGGAAGATGAATTCCTAATTATGAATATTCAAGATAATAGCCGGATTGGATATTCATTGTTTGGGTCATTTTCCAAAACCTGAGAAAATTTTTTTACTAGCAAATTTTGAACCCCGAATTTCGATTTATTTGTTTATTATTACTTTTTGTGTGTGTGTGTGGGGGGGGGGGGTGCTTTGGGTAATACAATAACATTCGCAACAAATTCTATTCATTCAGTTCATCAGACAGACCTTACCACCTTTTGAATGGAACCCAATGCCTGTTATGTTTTTCAAAATTTTTGTTTCAAGTTGTTTTTTCCCAGTGAAGTGGTATATTTAGAAAGATTGGAAGTATACGTTAAGAAATACAATTTGCTGTCAGTGACTTCACATTTCCAGAAGCGATGGCTTAAAGTTCTGTTATCAGGGTTCTCAGTCCACTTTCGTGGTCAATCTTTGACTGGTTTAAAGACATGTGTCTCGTACCTTTTTCGGCACAGCAAATTGCAATACTGGTACATTTTCAAAAATTCCATTAAAAAGGAAATTCTCGAAGCTGTTTTGTTCGTAGTCGTGGATATCAGTGCTTTCGTTATAGACAAAAAATGTCTATCTTCGTGGACAAAAGTCGTCCTTGCCTCCTCCCAAAATTTTGATACTCCTGCTCGTAAACTTGTTGAATATTCTCTCTACTACATAATAAATTATGTATTATGGGGAAAAGTCTAACCAAAAATAAAAAATAAAAAACTGTTATTACTCAATATTCTCAATTCTCAGTTTCTGGGGAATAACCCACTTACACATAAATAATACATACAGCGTTACGCTACACATCTTTATGCACCCGGACTTTATAAAGTAGGAATCATTAAAATCTTGACTCTTTTGTAGCTGATGACCATGAGCGAAAAAGGAATATTATTTGGTATATGGAAGGAACCCGACGCAGATATATTAGTCCGAGCTTATGCGTTCAACATCACCAATCCGCGCGCTTTTCTACGCCAAGGAGAGAAACTGAAGTTGCAGGAAGTTGGACCCTATATTTACAAGTGAGAGATCTGAAAATTTAACCAATGTCTGTTTTATATAGTGTTGTTAGACATAATAAAAGAAAATGACAAAATGACAATTGAATTTTAGAAATTTTGTCATAATGACAAAACCATTTATCAGTTGTGTCATATGACAAAATGGAAATGACGTATCTAACAAAAAGTGAATCGCATGACAAAACAAAAGGACAAAAAATTTGGTTATGACATTTTGTCATTACGTGTTAGGTTTTTGTTTCGATGCTCATTAAATAATAAACAGAAATAAAAATCACAATAAGTTCTTCTTTGTTGTTCTCATATTAGAGTAAATGGTAAATATTAAATACTTGAAAAGACTGGTGTAATGAGACGTATGGCGATGCACGCATGCCAAACTGGCCCCTGAGACACCGCACTCCGGCCCCGGAAACTACTCTTTCGAGTATCGCATCAGTGGCTGGAAGTCCGAAAAGGCTACGTTTCATATTAATTGGACAGAGTTCTGAATGGAAAGACAAGATGACCTGAGCAGCTGGAATTTTGTATGGTTTCTCACAAGTCTGTCAAGTGCTAATTGATCAACAATGTTAAGGATGAGTTAGCTTATGGAAAAACCTTTTTCTTCCATCACTTCATTCTCCCGTTATTGTTATGTACTGTCTACTTCTTTCGTTCTTGTCTTTTGCTTTTATTCCTGTGTTCAAAAAGTTGAATTGTTATTTGTTAAAGTTTGTGTATTCTTTATCCTCCATGTCTCTAACAAGGTAATAATTTGAAGAACATCTGATGAAAACCACCTAAGTCAATTTGAAATTTCAACTTCGCCGCCAGAACCATTTTTTACATACAATTCAATTCCACCAGTGTTATTCCAAGAAAGGTTGCATAGTAGTCAATAACTGAATTTTAAAAATTGAAGAGTTTGAGCTTCCCATGAAAATATCTAACGGAACAGCGGCAGTTACGTTGCTGTCTGGCCGCGAAGTTGAAATTTCGAAACTGACTTAGGTTGTTTGGTTCACGGACGTTTCGGCGTGGCCATATCGGCGCCATCTCTTCGGCACTGACATTCTTTCGGCGCGAGGTCTTTTCGGCACCAAATCTTAGGACGTTTCGGCACGAGAAGAGATGAAATAAAATTTGCTATTAACGTTTTCGGCCTCCTGTTTATGGCCTTTGCTACTTACACGATCTGCAAAACTGTCAACAGCTTACTGATGAACTGAATCGTTCGTGTACAGACATGTGACAAGATAAGGACGTTTATTCAACGCCTTCCCTGTTACAAGAATGAGAGATGAGTCGGTATGGAAAGTGCAATGAACTGCTAAAGTAGAACATCAAAAATTCTATGTATTGTGAGAATCTGAAATTTGTACGAATACGAGGAATACAGTAATAGTTTCATCGGAACCCAATTTCGCGAGATTCCTTGCGAGCTATAAGGTCCGCCGTAATGTCCGGACCCCTGTAAAAATACCTGTAAATCAACAGGTATTGGCATTTTGACAAAATAATTTTGTCACAACATAACGAAAACCATGAAAATACAAAATAAGAGAACTCCAAACATAACCAAAAAAAAGAAAAAAAAAAAAAAGTTCGTCTGACAAAATGACAAAAAAACGCTGTCGCAGCAGCGACAGCAGTACCGACTTTTCAAATTTAGTATCTTACATAAAAAAAAATCCTGAAAAATAAAAGAAAAACTCCAAATCAGCAAAATAATAATATTAGTAATAATAATAATAATAATAATAGAAAAAAGGAGGCGATGACTAGGAAAAATGAAAGCTGTATGCAAAAAATTCAACAGAATAGAAACAGAAGAAAAAACCGAAAAAAAATAACTAAGAGGAACTTTTAACCATAAAAACAACCATAACAGAGATCTCGAAAAATAAAACAAAAACTCAACAAAACAGCAAAAATGGGATAACGTTAAAGGAAAACAAGCGACGCACTTCAAAACAAACACAAATAGTTCAAATACACACAGCACGAATTTAGACGCGTGGTAGTTCAAATGCAGGCAACACGAATTTACATGGACAGAGTTCAAATAAAAGAACTGATACCAGTAACTGCTTATCTTGCTAACAATAGCAGTACCGACGACTAACAACTATTGTTGGGAATGAATCTGAATAAACGCATTATATCGAAAGGTCGATATCTCGACATTTTCGACACGTAGAAAAATTGACCACATTTTTAACACTAAATCCCAATTTTCTACCCCGGTTATCTCCCTCCCCTTTGGGGTGCTGCGAAAAATGATAATAACTAAAAATATGTAAAATGAAATTTTCTTCAAATGAGTTCCAGTATATTTTTTCGTCCCCAAGCTGAGATGATGAGAAATAATCGAAAGAAATGTTTGACCCTCTCCCCCACAGCCCCCTTTCGGCGAATCCTCACCAAAATTTCACATGCACAACTTCAAGTGCTGTTCTATAACATATCTGATTTTCATAAAATTCGATCCTACACTCTTCGAGCTATTCCAGTTTCAAAATTTTGTACATATACCTATATATATATATATATATATAAGGATACCTGAAATTGAATGAATGATATTTTCGAACTCCTCACACCTCAAAACGTAAAGAAAATTCACTCTGACCTCAAACCCCCACCCTATGAACAAAAACAATACCTCCTTTCGAATTCTTCGAAAAGTCGGTAAAAATCGTTCTGACTACCATCACTGGTTATGTAGGAGTTAAGATACCGAGAAGATAATTTACAATTTTAATTCACGGGGGCTTCTTTTTTAATTTGTTCTCAATCTGAGCCCTGGAATCGGCCCTTTCGAGCATTACCTCAAAGACGCTGGTGAGGCTGTTAGGGCTCTGTCTTAGTCCTCTTTCCATCTGGCCGAAAAACCAGCCTAGGTCGAAATCTGGCGCGACGTGGGCTCGAACTCGGGACTTCCAGATTCCGAGATCAACGCGCTATTCACTCGGCCAAACAGACCCCAATTCACAGGGCTACATAGTGAGTATCTTTCTCTCATAGCTCTCCCCGTTTCTGTATGCTTTACAGATGACCTACCATCGTCATTTTCCGATAGATTCATTTGTCATTTGCGTATGGCAGTTTGTATTTCTATTACATATTTGCTAAACCATTTTGTTCTAGTGGACTTTTGTGTAACATTCTAGCACTAGCGGAACCAGGCAGTGTGCACAGCATCTTTTGTATATTGATGGATTTTCATTTTCAGAAAATTGTCCAATATAGAATGGAGTTTCATTTTTAGGGAGGCGGGAGGAGAGAAACGTAAATTTTACAAATTTGAAAAAGTCGGTATCGTATGTTTGAAGAGTGGCACATTTGATGAAAACATCTGGTTCCGCCAGCGCATTCTAGTTCATTTCATAACTAGAATTACTGTGCCTATCTGAAGTTCATTAATCGTTTTTAAGAGAGACCATTGTACAGAAGAATCCCAAGTTTAATCACAATATTGGGATAGTCACCACTAATCCACGATATACAGTTGAATGGCTTCCGCATTTGAATACTCGCCGAGAGAATGACACTTTCATGTTCCCCAACATAGCAACGCTGGTTAGTGTATCTATCTTGTAAATTTACCTATACAAAATTGATTTTATTGACTTCGGATGGTGATCAGGTTATCAAGCTTGTTAACAAGTGTGTAATATGTAACGTCATCATGTCGGTCCTCCTATACGGGGCGCCAGTATTCGCCGACGCCATCGATATACCATACAGGAGAGCGGAGATGGAGAAGATCCAGCGAAAAGCCGCGATGAGGTGTGTCAGTGCGTACCGCACTGTTTCTTCGAATGCAGTAGGCGTGTTAGCGCGTATACCGCCGATCGAACTCAAGGTCGGCGAAATTGCGGCGGTATACGGTGCGAAGACGAAACGGGAGGCACTTCAGGTCAAGCGAGTCATCCAGCAGGACACGCTTTGGAAGTGGAAGGACGCGCTCGCCCATTCGACTAAGAGCGAGTGGACCCGAGCGCTGATACGCGACCTCGACGGATGGGTAAGAAGAACGCACGGAGCGCTTAACATCCACCTTACCCAAGTATTGAGCGGCCACGGGTGCTTCGGCACGTACCTACATCGGATGTCGATAGCGCCGAGCCCCGTGTGCGCGCACTGTGATCGAGGGGCGGAGGACACACCTTGGCACACCCTGTTCGAGTGTGAGGCCTGGGAGCAGGAGAGGCGCGGGACGGCCACAACAGCGATCAATCCCGGCGGCGACGATGAAGAAGAAGACGACGACGTCGGCGTGATCAGCCGTCTCACACCGGACACCCTGATTCCGGAGATGATGAAGAACGGAAGCAGTTGGAACCGGGTGTCGGTCTTTGTCTCGGCCATCATGAAGAAGAAGATGCAGACGGAGTGGTCGAGACAGAGGGCCGGCGATTCACCAAGCTCGGCCCACACCATCGAACAGGAGGAGAACTCTGTACCATCCTAGAGAAGAGCTGCTGCAGCTGCACTGCGGACCCACCCGCAGGGCTCACCCGTCGTCACCACCTGCCTGCGTCAACACACTGACCAAGACGAGGAGGTGAGGGGTGAGTGAAGAGAGGCAGCGCGTCCGGCCGTGGGGGACCTGAAATTTCCAGGCGAGCGCTCTGGGAGTGCGGACCTCGGTCAGTAGGGAACCCCATGGTGGCCCTGGTAGGACGCGCGCACCGTTCCGGCACGTAGAAATGGGGGCTCGGGCCCGGCCCCAAAGCGTCCCTCCAGTCACTGACGCGATACTCGAAAGGATAGTTCCTGTGGCGGGGGTGCGGTGTCATAGGGGCCACTTTGGCATGCGTGCATCGCCATACGTCCCACCACACCAAGTGTGTAATATGTGATGACCTTCCAATGTCTTGACTTCTTAGCAGAGAAGAGTACGAGTAGTACGACAAAATTTTTTGGGTTTTGTTAATTGTAAGATTTCCCACTTATAAGGAAATACGGAAAAAAGCAGGAACTGATAAGTAAGAAAATACATACTTCTTCAATATCTACTGCCTACTGGTATAGCGAATATAGGGGAGTGCTATACCTTGTACAGGGTTGTTCCTCAGGACATTTCAGGCATTTATCATAAAGCCGCGTTATAGATAAATTACAGACAGTATCCGCGTTTGTCCCATGTAGCTATGTAGTCTATTATGTGTCCTAGAGAAACATGTTGCAATGTAGAATCATTGAAAAAATACGTAAGATCAGTGGATGCCTTGTATAGAAAAAAAGAAAGTCGAGGAGTATGAATTGTAAAGACTTTCAATTAAGAATGCGAAGGGACGTTACTGTTACATTTCTACAATAAGCTACCTACATGAACCTACTTAAACCGGTGGATGAAGAAAGGAATTCATTCCAAATTTGGCCGAGAATGAGCTATACATACATGATTTCATATAATGAAAAGGGATCGGTCGATTTGTTTCAACAGTCCAATGCGCAATTAGTCACCTTTCAGTTATCCGCGAGAAAGTTACCCATTTGCAACCCTTGGTTATCCTCACATTATACCCTCAAATCACCCAGAAACCCATCAGTTACCCTTGGTTCTCCTTTAGTTACCCAATGCGCAAAATCCCACCAGTTACCCGGGTAAAAGGGAAACAAGGGTAATCTGAGGGTAACAAACTTTTTAAAAATAAATAATGTTTTATTGGGACTACATAGTTATACATTTACCAACTGATAATACAACATAGGAATATATCACGTGGTCGAGAGTTGTACAAATAATACAATTTTCCGTTATGCAGTTAGAGGTATTTGCCGAGTTGTTTAACTATTAGTTAGAGTAAATCGAGAGTGTACCGTCGACACAACTGTCGGGTGCCGTTCAAAGGGTTGAGTAAAATTGAAGCCTCCTAATTCGTATCATTGTGACGGCGTCGGACGTAACTAAACACCCTTTGCTAAATGATGGTAAAGGTGGACTTTACTGGATAACGACAATAAGGTCGAAAGCATATTGGTCGAAAGCTGAAAGGTCGAAGCTATTTGGTCGAAAACAAAATGATCGAATATACAATATGCTCGAATGACAAATAGGTCGAAATTGAAAAAAGTTCGAATAAAAATTAGGTCAAAATTTTTGTTACATTGTTTTGTATTATTATTTCATCCAGAATTGCGCTGTGTGATAATCAGAGAACGGGGCTGGATAATTTATATCGAATGCGTGAATATGAAAATGTACATCATGGGTTAGTCATCATATGAGCGAGTTGATATGAGTGTATTGACGTGAACGTGCATGCTGATGAGCGATCTTAAATTCGTTGTACTGTCTGTGCATTATACGTTTCATTTTTGTTTTATTCGATTTAGTAGTGTAATGTGATGCAGATAGTGCGTAGTGTTTTATCTGTAAAATGTCGTCTTTGAAATACGTGAAAAGTCAGAAGAATACGTTAATGCTTGAAAATTATGGATTCTTGTACTACAAAGAGAAGTGTGTCGGCGATAAAACATATTGGAAATGCTTGAAATACAAAGCTAAGTCTGGGTTATGTCCAGGTAGAATACTGACCATGAATGATGAAATTGTCCGAGGTAATGTAGTGGCACATAATCACTCGGGTGATGCTGCCAACGTTGAAGCTCGTGAAATTCGAGGTAACATCAGGAAAAGAAGTCGAAATTCTCGCGATTCGCCCAAGTTTGTGCTAGCTGAGAGTATTTCTTTGGCTAGCCAATCCGCATTAGGTGAGTTACCAACAGCAGATAACTTGAAGCGATGCGTGAGAAATGTTCGGAAGAGCGATTCGCCGCGACTAAAAAAATCCAGAACGAGGAGAGGACTTTGTACTTTCAGATTTGTTGGAGCAGACTCGAAAAGTTGTACCTTTTTTACTGTACGATAATGAAAAGAAAGATAATCGTGTATTACTCTTTGGTACCTCTGCAAATTTACAGTTGTTGCGGAACGACCATCACTGGTTTGCAGATGGTACATTCAAACATTGTCCGCAAGGGCTTTCCAACAAATTTTTACACTTCATTCTTTACATAATGGTCGATGTGCACCCCTCATTTTTGGTTTGTTACCAAATAAAACACGGGCTACTTATGATGAAGTTCTGGACACACTACTATACGACTGAAACCAGATCTCAATCCGCAATCTATTATGACAGACTTCGAGCAAGGATTACAGAAGTCTTTTGGTGCTCATTTTCCGAATACCCAACAACGCGGATGCCTTTTCCATTTCAACACCTGTATTTATCGAGAAATACAGGCGACCGGTTTCAAAAAAAGGTATGACACTGATTCTGAGTTTGCACTAAAGATGCGATTCCTGTCCACATTGGCCTTTGTTCCTCCCGATGACGTGACGCGGACGTGGAGACTCAGCATTTTCCTTCTGAAGTCAACCAAATAGCACTACCTACTGAACAAAATGAAATTTTTTGTTTGCACAACGCATTTAAGGAGGTGATTCTTGAGTACTTTTCAACGCTGAATACAGTGCCGTCGGCCGTTTTTCTCTATCACGTCTAGTTTTTCTGATCAAAAACTATAAAAAATTCAAGTAAATGTGTTCAAAAAGAGGTTTAGGAACTGAATGTGGTCATACTGATTCGTGTTGTTGTGTGTTGCGGTCGTGTGTAGTGGTGTGTATTCCGTCTGTTTGTTTTCTGTTATTGTGGTCTGATAACACTGATAATATCAGTCAGTGGTACCGTTTATTCCAATGCAAAAACAAAATGGAAACGAATTTCAGTCGTTCAGAACTCCGAATTGTGACGTGATAGAGAAAAATGGGTCGCAGTATCGTGTTCAGCGTTAAAACGTACCTCAGAATCACCTGTCGAAATGCATCATGCAAAATAGTTGTTCAGTAGTGTAGTAGACTACTTTGAAGACACATGGATTGGTCAACCGCAAAGAAGAACCCGAAGGCCACCTCTATACCTCATCAATTTGTGGAACCAGTATGACGTGACCCTCGAAGATCTACCTCGTACCAACAATCATGTTGAGGGATGGCACAAAGGATTTGACGCATTATGTACAAGATACCACCAATTGAAAACTTTCATAGGGAACAAGGTTTAACCGAAATGATGGTCGAACAGGACTTGGCTGGAGGCGCCCACCTCCAGCAAAATGGAGACGCGTCACTGCTGCTCAGGACAGTCTTGCATCCGTAGTCCTCCAGTATGAGGAGAAAGTGGAACGTGATGATGTGGAGGGATACTTACGGGGCATTGCGCATAATTCTAAAGTATTAGGTAACTTGTGAGAACATTTTCGTGAAATTGTATTTTTTAAACTTTTTATCAATATTAGAAATGTTTATAATACTGCTTCACCAATTTTTTCAAATTAAATTTCTGAAAGTTTCGACCTACTTTTTATTCGAACTTTTTTAAATTTCGACTTATTTGTCATTCGACCATATTGTATATTCGATCATTTTGTTTTCGACCAAATAGCTTCGACCTTTCAGCTTTCGACCAATATTCTTTCGACCTTATTGTTGTGAATCGACTTTACTCCAGTGTCCTGACGTAACTGCGAATTCGCGACATACCATTGTGTCCCTGTGATGGTGCGTAAGTATTTATGGAGAAATACTTCTAGTATCTTATAATATTCGATTTCGCCGCAGTCCCCCAGATTTCCGAGCCGTAGCTTCAGGCTGGTTGGAAGATGATTTTGTAGATCAGCGTTTTATTTCTTAACGAAAGCTGTGATCTTGGTCCGACTAACACATCGGAATTTCCATAGCATTAAGTCTAGTGTTTCGCGTTTGTTTCGGATATGCTCGTACCAGTTGAATTTCGAGTCAAGATGGAGCCCTAAGTATCGGGCCGAACAGGCTTTCGGTACGGGTTTGCCGTCGATGGCTATTCGAATATAGCCGTGCGGCCGGAGTGAGAAATCGACACGAGTTGATTTATTTTCGTTGAGCCGGGTCTTCCAGGTCTGAGCCCATGAAGTTATGTCTGTCACCGCTGACTGTAGTTTCGAAACGGCCGTGTCATAATCTTTGTGTCGAGCTATGATGGCTGTATCCTCAGCAAATAAGCTAGAGTTGTCACCTCCGGGTGTTGAGGAATATCCATCGTGTATAATGTGTAGAGGGTTGGTCCGAGTACGGCTCCTTGCGGGACTCCGGCCCCGATGTCTATGAGTGAGGAGGATGCCTCACCAAGGTGGACATAGAATTTGCGAGATTATGAGTGAGATAGGATTAACTTACACAGTCCGGGGGAGAAATGTTGTTGGATTTTGTGTATCAGTCCGTGATGCCAGACCTTATTGAAGGCAGAGCTGACGTCGAGAGGAAGACCGCGGGGGCGAATTCTTCATCCCCAAGGGCCTGTGAAATATCATGTACAACCCTATGTACCTGTTTCACCGTGGAATGCATTTCTCGGAATTCGAATTGGATGTCTGGGATTAGATTTTTCGTAGTGATAGTTGTGCGGATTCTCCGTATTAGTACTTTTTCATACACCTTTGATATCATCGACAGTAAGAATATTGGTCGATATGATCCGGGGCTGTCCGGTGATTTTCCGGGGTTAGGTACGACGATCATGCGAGCAATTTTCCATGTGATGGTACGTGTTTAAGTCTGAAGGAGGCGTTTAATAACATGAGAGGGTAACAAACGGATAACTTTTCCGCCGCGGTTAACTAGAGGGTAACTAATTGCGTAGTATCCCGCCAGTTACCTGGGTAGCTAAAGGGGAACAAGGGTAATATGAGGGTAACTCGAGGGTTTCAAATGAGTAACTTTTCCGCGGATAACTGGGTAACTAGAGGGTAACTGATTGCGCATCCAACCGCGGACTAGCGGGGGGGGGAATGGGGAATCCCCAGCTGGGCCCCTTGGACTGCGGGCTCACCCAAAATATGACTTGTTCCAGGAATGGGAAAAAAATGAAAATGAAGGGCCCCAACCAGTATTCATTCCTCCTTTACAATTCCCTTGGCAGTCCACGGGTCTGCGCATCGGGTACCCGGGTAACTGGCGGGATTTTGCGCATCCCGGCACGCAATCAGTTACCCTCTAGTTACCCGCGGAAAAGTTACCCATTTGAAACCCTCGGATACCCTCAGATTACCCAGAAACCCGTCAGTTACCCTTGGTTTCTCTTTCGTTACCCGGGTAACCGGCGGGATTTTGCGTATCAGGAGAAAGGAATATCATTCCGACATCAGTAACATCGAGAAATCGTAACTCTGAACTTGACGAAATCTGGAGAAAGGAATTCATTCCGGGAATGAATTCTTTTCATGTCCGTCAATTATGTGTGTGGGATGGGGAGTTTATCAGTGGGAGGTGGTCAAGAATACTGTTGGATACCCTCATTCAACTTTACAACGTTCCATATATGTAATTTAGGTGGAAGTAAACAGTTTTTTTATTTCTCTCCAGAGACGGAAATAGGAGGGGCTAGAGGGGAATAAGCCCCTTGATTACAAAATTAGTCGCCGAATTTTTTTTTTTTTTGGAAATTAGTCTTAATACAGTAAGACTTCTTTTCTTTTTGTTTTTTCTTACAAAGAAAGTATTACAGAAATAAAAATTTATTTTTATAGTTTTTTTTTTTTTTTTTTGGGGGGGGGGTTATGATTTTTGGATTTCTATAAAGTTATTTTAGGCGTTGGGGCTCTTCAGCCCCTCCAAAGTTTTCGCTCTATTTCCGTCCTTGCTTCTCCCACTTTCACTACTTCTGGAATGAATTCTTCGCTGCATCCACCAGCTTACTTGGCATTCATTCTACTGCAGAAACCACGGTGATAATATTTTATGTAATATGCACATTTGCTACAAACTTCATGCACGAATAGTAAAATGCATATGTATGTTGCAGTCGAGCCGTACCATAATGGGTCATTCTTCAAAAATGTTGATTTGTCATGGAGGAAAGTAGGGGATACTTGAACTTGTTTTGATGGGTGTTGTTAAGAAGCATTCTGAATAACATATTGGTAAGATTGGACCGACAGTGAGGGGATTC
The DNA here is from genome assembly GCA_031841125.1 of Acanthococcus lagerstroemiae. Lineage (NCBI taxonomy): Eukaryota > Metazoa > Arthropoda > Insecta > Hemiptera > Eriococcidae > Acanthococcus > Acanthococcus lagerstroemiae. The sequence goes on along the minus strand of CM063113.1, from coordinate 26,141,479 downwards.
TGTATTTTGGCATGACAATCAAAATGATGATTACCATGCCAAAAGACAAAGCGAACAAAAAAGGTTCTGCCATCGATTAGTAGATTCCAAAATAAAAAATGATATGGAGAGTTGATAAAGTCATATTAACCCACTTATTTAGATGTAGGTGATTATTTCTGGATGATGAACGTTTATATCGTTGCATAAAGATGACCATGCCGAAAGACACGTTTTTTAAAAAATTCCTAATTTTGGACAATAATACGCGAATGCACTAGTCTCATCGCAAAAAAAAAAAAAACGAAAAAAAAACGGGATGTGATACGTGGACTGTATTGCTCTGATAAGAATATACAGTTTGACCATTAATTGCGACGGACAAATATTGAAACTCCTGTTTTGTGATTGGTTGAAAACGTGCCATGCCAAAAGACAAAACATTGAAGGACAATTTTCAAGGTGGGCAACACTGACTCTCAGCTGTGAAGACGCAATTTCCACGTCACCAACTCCTTCATTCATTTATTTAGAATAGTATTATTTTGCCAGTTTGTTCTAATATGATAGCTTGAAAATTTAGAAAGAAATAATAATAATAATAATAATAATAATAATAATAATAATTGTTCTAGGGACAGCCATGCCGACGGACATTTTAGCATATTTAATCCAATTTTGACCCATTAAAAGTGGATCAAATTTTCTGCTAAAACCTTGAAAAAGTAGAATTCAGTCATATCTGTTACCGATTTAAAAAAAAACAAAAAAAAAAAAAATCGTATCATTAATAACTTGTGAGATACGTGCTGTGGACTGATAAATCAACATTTTTGAAGGATAACCCTAACAAGAATTCGTCTTCCTCCGTCTTTCATAAATCTATATTGTGTCCCGAAGTACGAAACTTTTGTACACAAAAGATAATCTGCTAACATTTAAATTCTGACCTTTTGCATTCGAATTACTAAGCTTAAATTTCAACACATTATGCCCGAGAGGTGGCCAGGTGGTAACGTGCCCACTTCGCAACGCCGACAAGCTAGTGATATTTGAATACCTCTCAAACATCCTGGTGAACATAGCGACTACAGAATGAATGGAGGTGGAAACTCCGCCAGTTTAGACAAATAAGGCATTACAATCGCAGGGCGTGTTACCACGAGATCAGAAAGATGGGTATTGTGCGTGTGCACATCGTTACTGTTCACTTAAAATTGTCGAACCCGTGGCTAGTAAGCGAACTGTGGCTGCACACGCACACTCTTTGACACAGAGAAGCAAAACTCCACGTGGGGAAAGCAACGGCAAAAACTACTCCAACTAACCTGTCTAGGAGAGTTGCGCGTCAGCTCGACCACCAGCGTCCGGCATCGAATGTGGCCACGCCTGAAGGTGAGAAAATGCCCGAGACAACTTATGTGCTTAATACATTTCAATTAAATCGACTCAAAACCTCGTCTGAAGATTTAATTCCTATAGAAACGTGCCCGTGGTATAAAATTGTCCCTCTCTATCCCCGGAACAGGATTTCCTCCTCTTCGGCTCTCATTCGATTCCAGATCTTAACCGTTATATTCGTTCAAATAATTTCTAGCATGGTTCTGAAATGAGGAAACCTTCTACTCAACATACTTACCAGTTGAGTTCGATTGTGTATTCATGTTTCAATATACCCTTTGCAGGTTTTCAAGATTTTAAAACAAAAATTAACTGCATTATTCTGTTACAGCTGTTGGGTAACAAAGTGGCCAAAGAATATCCTGCACTTTTAATGCCACTTAACATGCTCATATCTCAAACACGTAATTATCCAATTAAACGGCAAACATGGCGCGCATTCATGTTCGGTGAAGAGAATGCGCTTGTTACCCTTGGTCACATTTTTCTACCCGGATGGATTGGTTTCAAAAAACTAGGCATTTTAGACAGAGTAAGGAGCACCAACATTTAGTTGTATAAGGTAAACTCTACCAATTATGGATCACATTTTGTATCTCAGATATGAATAGCTGAAAATGATGTTTCGGGCACGACGAATGGAATAACTGGAAATTAATGCGACAGAACCTAATGTAGAAGAAAAGAAAGTTGAACTGCATTTAGGCCTGGAGGTGGCAGTAACTCCCCGATTCGCACCATGGCAAAATTCAAAATTTGTTTTGCCAGTTAGAAACTTTTTTTTTGTTAACTGCCGAATAAATTGCCAATAGTCCACATACTAACAAAAATTATCATTTTGATAAAAAGTAATTAAAACTGTTGCCATCTTGATTATTCTTTCCGTTTTTTGTTGTTGTTTTTTTGGAGGGGGGGGGGGCTTCCATGAACTCGGAAATCTAGTTTTATACGAATACCCATTCTAACATCCTAGCGAAAATCGAGGTGGAAACAAGCACCCTGTAACTCCAGCCGGTTTGAAAGAACAAGGCATTACAATCGCAGAACGTGTTACCACCTGATCAGAGAGACTGGTACTGTGCGTGTGCACATTGTGGACAGCTTACACAACATCGCGAAACACGCGGCTAGTAAGCGAACTGCGGCTGCACTGCACACTCATTGCCACAAAGAAGAAAAACTCCAACGCACCATAAGCGTGGGGGAAGCAACGGCAAACTACCTCGTGTGGAATAATTATTACGAGCAGAGTGTAATATTAATATTTAATAATCAATAATATACTCTGCTCGTAATAATTATTCCACACCCCGATTAACCCTGCCGAGGAAAGTCGTGCATTAGAAACCGCAATTGTCGACGTCCAGCATCAGATATGGCACCTGAAGAAGAAGAAGATGTGTATAATTGGAAATTTACATTGGCAGCTCGCAAAAAAAAACAAAAAAAAACAAAAAAAAACGAAAGTGTCGAGTTGACACAATTAATTTTGTCATTGCGTAAATTGAGCTTAACTTACGATTCTGTAATTTCTGTTCTTGCTAGTTTTCCTGTTTGTGTATCTAGATATCAAAAAAGTAAGAATTTCACCGGGTTAGTAACCCAGAACGTAGAAATTATCTCAGCAAATATGAATTTTATATAAATTCTATACTGTTGCATATTCTCTGTTGATTATTTCTTTGCAGTTTTACGATCAAAAAGGCGATGTAGCGACAACATTTACCGGCGAAACAGATATGCATTTATCTGGTCTCTTTGAAACGTATAATAATTTGCCAAACCTGCCGCACTGGAAGTATCCCTGCGACAAGCTGCAGGGCTCAACAAATGCGCTAAAATTTGGCAACAAGCTGCAGCCTACTGCCACCGCCCTGGTATATCGAAAGGGATTATGTCGGACACTGCCTTTTGTAAGATGCCCTACATTTGTTTCGGTATAAATTAAATCTGGATACTAAGTCGTTCTGATCGTGCGAATATTTTACAGACTCCAGTTGGTCCTTCAGATTCATCACCCTGGGGTATCCCGACGACTCTGTACAAGTTGGAGGAAAATGCCTTTGACAACGGAGCACGAAACCCAAAGAATTCGTGCTATTGTAGACGTGGCCGATGCTTAGTTTCTGGTTTATCTGACATGACCAACTGTTATTACAGTAAGACTGGCCAAAGTTAATTTTTTGACGGTCAACTTATAATGACATGAATGTTGACATAGAATGATGGTTACAGATGTCTCAATAGCTCTATCGGCTCCTCATTTCTTCAAAGGTGACCCTTCACTGTTGCGTGCGGTCGATGGTCTAAAACCAGACCATCAACTCCATGATTCGTTTTTGCATATAAATCAAGTAGGTGAATAATACTTATTGTTTGCAGTTTATTAGACAAGATGTGTGACTAAGTAGGTTGGTATTGTGTCGTCGGTCTGATTACAAAAGAGAGTACATCCAATTTCAGTTTTGCATCTTCTGGATGAGAAATCAGTAGTCATGTTAAGATTTCACTTCCCTACCATTTGGATTAGTGAACTGAGCGCTAACTGATTGGAGAACAGTGCTATTGCCAAGGTCGCGGTGTAGCCAAATGGTACCTACCTGCCTCGCAATCCTTGCGTTTTGAGTTTGAGTCACATCCTGGCGAACACAGCGACTACAGTATCAGTCGAGGTGGAAACATAGCGTGTCCTGTAACCCCAACCAGTTCACACAACAGGCATTGTAATTGCTGGGTGTGTTACCACCAGATCAGAAAGACTGGTACTGTGCGCGTGTATTTCGTGGACAGCTTACTCGGCGTCGTGAAATACGTGGCTAATAAGCGAACTACGGCTGTACACTCCGGCACACAGAAGAAAAATTCTAACGCAAGAAAGCCGGGGGAAAGTAATGGCAAACTGCCCCGACTAATCTGCCCAGGAGAGACGCACGTCAGAAACTGCGACCGCCAATCTCCGGCATCGGACAAAGCGCTTGAAGAAGAACATATTGCTAGTGCTTGAGATAGTTTGCTGAAGATTGTAAAAACGTGACATGCTAGGTACCTTTTGCTACTGGGCCGACGATATGCTTCTCATTAGTTCTCATCTTCAAAGAATTTACTACCGCCTATGTTATAATTCAACCCCCCAAGACGGGAAGCAGGCGCCGCGAGGGCAGAATCCTGCAGAAACTTATCGTTCATTAAGTTCAAGGAAATTCCGGGTAAAAAAAGTAATAAACGGTTAAATGAGAGGAGGAAGGGCAAGGCCCTCCTACAAATTTTGCACTACAATTGCCAAGGTCTTGAGGTCTTGTGGGCGAACCCAGGTTATTCGAACTTGAGGAAGCACTGGAGAAAATAAAGTGGGATGTGATTGAATTATCTGAAACAAGAGGGGAAAGGGAGGAAATGATAGAAAGGGAGAATGGAAATCTTTTATACTATTTTGGACAAATTTAGGGGCCATAGAGGGGTGGGCTTTTATGTGAACAAAAAATGACGTGCAAGAATAGTCGTGATAAAAGGAGTTTCAGAGAGGATTGCAGTATTGACAGCCCCGTAGAGAGAAAAAGAGGGCCTGGGGGAATTTCTACAGGTCCCCTCCTTCCAATTCATTATTTTCTTTTGTCAGATGGGAACGAATTATAAGCTACGGGATGAGAGGTTTCTTTCATGGTGTAGAGTGATTGCTGATTTGATGTAAAGTATATGATGTAGCCGTAAGCGTTTAAATTAAGGTTTTTTAAAAATATCGAGCCCTCCTGAAAGTCCGGGCCCGGGGTATTTCCCTCCCTTTCCCCCTCTCTCTCGACAGGGTTGAGTATTGAAACTAGATATGGGGAAAGGAAAACTGCTATCAACAATCCAAGTATATGCGCCTACCAATGTATCTCCAGTGGAAGAGGCAGAGGATTTGTACAAGTTAGTGGAAGAAACAATAATAAGTGAGAGGGGATATCATAGAATAGCAGCTCGACCTGTGGCCAGGTAAGGAAGCACGGGAGCCTGAACTTCCACCTGACATTATATGGGCCAGACTAGGAAGTGGAGAAGGACGATACGAGCGCATGCCCGTCTATGGGCGCGTTCGGTGGCGTGAGCACCCCTCGCACATCCGAACAAAAAGCTGTAAATAAAATGTTATGATTCAGCAGCTGGAAGTGAAAACCCGCAAATCATGACAATATATCGATGATAATGTCTCTTGGTCCGGAATAATATTATACTAAATTTATTAAGCAGATTTTCTCGAAACTGTACATTGTACCTACAAAATTTACGAAAAAAATTCGAATACAGAGTACCCTGCACGTTGATATGGAGTTCGGAAAATAGATTATTGTGTACATAGGGGTGGCTCCCATAATTTCCAGAAAATCGGTAACGCTACCTGTGAGAGTTAAGAAAGACTGGCTATACCTATTCTAGAGGATAATTGTAATTTCTACAAAGATTATAATAAAACCATAGATATGAATTCTAGGAAACAGGCATAGTCACGAGTGCTGCAGTAAGAATGCAAATAAACATCGTGCTAGACAATATGCACAACGTATTTCGCAGCGACAAATTCTCCAACATGGTAGTACCTGTGGCGTGGTTTGAAATTGTGAGTCGAGAGTATTATTGGTTCACTTCTACTTACATAATGAAGAGCGATATTCCAAAACGGCCTATGTCCATTTCTTTTCGAAACTTTTTATAATGTCATCCGGCAGAAGATAAGTACACACATTCCTACACTGTCAACCTACCAATATTCAGGTAGGTGTTCTACTAGGCAAACTAAGTGTCACTGGTGGCACATATGTTCATATGATATACCCAAGAGTGTCACGTTATTTCATTCTCCTGTAAAGTTTTGAAAAATTGACAGAGGCCGTTTTGGAATAGGTATCGTTCCTTATACGTATAATGTACTACTGTATTTTCATACGTCATCGTTGTCGGATTTTATGTTATAGGGGATATCCGAATTGCCTTTTCTGTACCGAGCAGAATTATTTCTGTTGCTACTTTTCCCATTGGCCGAAACTATAACGGCGTGCATTTTACTCACAGTTGGGGGTGGATTCATATTGCGTATAATACAGGAACTCATTCGCAAGACTTATTCGTGTTCCTCTCATCTAGAAGAAGAAGAACCCAAAAGTGAAACAGGCGATAATAAAACCCAAAAGCAAACTGACTGGGAGAAAGATAATCCTAGGTTAATCTTTTGTGTATCTGACTTAAGATCTCTTATTAGGTCCGTGGAATCTCTGCAATCGCAGGAAGAATCACTAACTGCGGTATAATCTTCTTGAAAAGTCAATAACATATCAGTAAATGTCTTGTTGATCGATATTGCGAAGTTTTTTAGCCATATCACGGCTTTGTGTATAAAAGGTTCATCATAACTGTCTCTACAGGACGCTCCAGACTTGAGGAACATGCTTTGCTCGTTTATGTATTTGCTTAGTTTTAATTGAAGATGAAATATAAATAGGTACAAATATACATTATAAAATTAATTTCTTTCAATTTCAGTTTGAAAGCATATGTATCTAGTCACTTACATTCAAGCTTAATTATATCGTAAAATAGGAATTCTGCTTTCTGGAAGCCGTTGTAGGGACTGCTGTGAAAACTATTCTAATATTTACAAAAGGAACATGAATGACCATTTCTTCATTATCTGTTTACTTTAAATGTGACAGTCGCAACGAAATTTTTTTTATTTCCGGTCATGCAATTTAACTTTGTATCCGCGTGCACTTCTAATTAAAATATCGGCATCAAGAATCACATCGTCTTCTTGTACATCCGTGGACACTTTAAAATATCTCAGTATTGTAGAGAGCTGAGCTTTTATCGCCAACATCGCATACTTGCCTCCTGCTCACAACATACTTAAGATTTAGTTTATGATTCTATAATTACAGGGGAGACATCACGTGGGTTATGTTCTTTCATTTACCTATGCAAGAGCGAGGACCCTGACCAAATGGCACAAAACTGCCAGCGGGTCGACGGGCTACATTCTCCGGTTCGAAGTTAGTGGGATTCCATCTTTCTGAATTTGGATAAAAGTTATTGTCAAGATGCGGCCCAGCAAACCCCACAAGAATGTTGACTCCAGCTGGTATGACTTGACCTTCTGCGAAGAAAAGCTCTCATCAGAAATTTCTGAACATATTTCAGTGGAAAATGATTTTCTTCATAATTATCAATTAGAGAGAGCTACTTAGATATTTTGAGTTCCTGCTAACTCTGTGGCTGAATGGTATCGTGCCCACCTCAAATTTTTGCGCCAAGGGTTCGATTTCCAGAGCCTGAAAGCTAGTCAGGTTTTGTCTTTATCCGCACAAACATCCTATTGAATAAGAGCGACTGTAGAAAACCAATTGCAGTAGATCGATGGCGTCCTCTGCAATCTGCTATAGTTCTCAGCAACACGGCATTATTGGGAACGTACATTAGGGTGACTGCTGTCTGACTGAATTTGCGTCAGGTCAGTAAAAACAACGTGAGAACGCGATTGAAGGGATACTGAAGGAAGAGAACGTTTGCTTATTAGTTAGTTCTCCATGATCGCCTGTTTTCATCAGTAACACCATCAACAATAGTAAGGCAACAGTGGCGCGTCATCACTCCATACACTTTCAATACTTGCAGAACACGCAATACTGAATGCGTTTCATTGGTCGCTTACTCAACGTTATGAGACACACGTGACTAATAACAATTCACGCTCCCATAAGTCTTAAATTCCAGTGCAACAAACCGTCAGGAAGATAATGGTAAATTACCTCGACTAATTTGCCTACTTAGCTGTGCGATAGGATTGCTACAGTCGCTGATATCCAACAGGAACACGGGGACTCGTAATTTGTAAACTGTGAAACTTACTGCTCAGAGTGATGTCTTCAGATGCAACTCGCATTGTTAGAGGAGCTACTGGAAAACGTCTTAAGGTTTCTTTTATACATTGCTCCAGGTAAGTTAGAGCGGACAGGTCTTCCATACTGGGCGGACGATCACTGTTTCCGAAAATCTGGTATATTTCATCATAAATTTTATCCTGGTGGGATAGAAACATTAAAGCTTCAAATGGTCTTACCGAGTTTGATCATAGTGAAAATTGCTATCCCTCTTTGAGGTGCAAATATTAGTGAGTTATGCTAGGCTTTGTCTTTGAAACCTACTTGTACATCCTGATGTATTGCGAACATCAAAAGGGCGAAACAAATAGTGATGGCTGTGGTTTCACTACCCTGCAATTATGAAAAGTCTTTAACATTAGCATAATTATGTATAATAATGTATTGACGCATGCAGTATAGTCTCTGCCCAACTGACAAAAAGTTACTTAAAGTAGACATATAGGTACCACATTTGGGATGTGGGAGGAAATTGTATTAGTCCCGTCTAATTTGAGGTCACAAAAAGACGTCATTCAGCCTATTCCTCTTCTATCAATTTTATGCTCTGTGTCTTAATTGGTTAAAACGGAAACACTGTTCTGCCTCATATCCCAGGTTTTGTATTTGTGTGTGCCGAGGCCTTGTAACCTTCTGACACTATAAAAGTTTGCAAATGTCTGCGAAATTTATTTTGGAACTTACCTGCTCACTCTTGTATGGACTCCCCTCTGTCCAGCAAGCAGCACCAAGCACCAGATTTTACTAGCAACTGAAGAATACTTACAGCAAATAAGATGGTTAGCACCTCGTCGGCAATCTCTTGGTCCGTAAACCGATCTTCTTTTTCTCGCATATTCAATAACATATCAACAAGATTTCTCGATGGTTTCTCTGAATAAAAAATGAAAAGGTCATCTCGGTCTCAAGCTATTTCCAATTATCGGTTTCCAAAGTAAGCTCTTATCAACTGGAGATATAGCCAGCTGATGAGGGAAGGACACGAGAAACAGACCTATTTTGAAATTATTTCAAACCGGGCACTAGTACATCATCGGCATGTCTTACAAGATTTCGAAGTCTGAGATCATTCATAATTAAAATAAGTGTATTCATGCTGAGTATGGTTATATAAATGAAGATGTTTACCATCATGCGCATATTTGTCTTCACTTAGTCGTCTTTCGGTGAATTTTTTTCTTCGTTCTTTTAAAATCTGCGAATCAAAAGGTAAAATCAAAAGTTTAAGGGTTGGTTACTTATGAATAGCTAAAAGAATCTATTATATATGTCACAGTGGAAGTCGATAATTCAGGGAATGTCGACGATGACTAGTGATTATCGACACTGACGGACTGTTTCAGTTAAAGTCGAGAATTTAAATATTTTTACGAACATTAACTAGTGATTATCGATAATCGCAAACTGCGCGTAGTGAAAGTTGAAAAAATATTTCTCACGTCGCGTCGTCAAAAAGGTAAAAAAGAAAGATTTTGTCATTATTTGTACAGGGTAAATCATCCACTTTCGGCCAGGGTACCATCTTTGGCCAGGTTTCTCATAAATTTGCTAGCAAATAAGGACTGGATAACACTGGGAATGTGATTTTTGCATAATGAAATCAGTGAAAACTGCCGTGTGTATGGTGTGTTGTACTTTCAAGTTTACGTCACCCATTATTCTTTTTAAAAAGATTGATCTGTGGCGAACTTCAAAACTTCAGTGATTTCTTATCAAAACTCTTAAGAATGCAGCAATTGGAAAAATTGTCATACGAACACTTCCAGGCGGTAATTGCACAAGGAAATGTATTTTTCTAATCATTCATAGTATTAGTAACGAATTTTGATTTAAAAAATCGGTTTTTACTGTTTTTCATTAATTAGAAGGCATGACCAAGTGAGGGTCTCGAATTTAATGATTTCACCATCTTTGGCCAGCAACCTGTCCAAAGATGGATGCAGTGCGAATCCATTTTTGGCCACCCTCTGTTATGAACGAGTTAGAAAAGCTGGAAATTTCTCATAAAATTCACAAGATTCTTCATCATGTCACTGCTAAAGTGTCGCAAAAAAAAAAAGAAATACCAATAATTTTTTAAGCAATTTACGGATAAGAAATGACGCATCAGAAATGTGAGATTTGTTTTTATGATACTACAATGCATTGAAACCTGGGAAATCTGATATTGTCTGATAATTATCAAGTTTCACTACACGCTGCTAGCGATCATCGATAATCACTAGTTAATGTACACAATACCTAGTTATTGTTCATAAAAATATTTAAATTATCAACTTTAACTGAAACAGTCCGTCAGTGGTGATAATCACTAGTTATTGTCGACATTCTCTGAATTCTCGACTTTCACTGTAACATATACATATTATACTGTTGTCTTCTAACTAAAGTTTTGTGTTACCTACGTACGTACCTATTTTGAACATATGATTCAATGGAATGGTTCTTGTGCCTACTTATTTCAACCTCAGAAATGTATACAGGGTAGCTATCTAATCTTTCACAACGGCAAAAAGCATATATGTATAGTAATAATAACACCCAGTCTTGAAGATTTCATCATAATTTCCAAATCTGGTTGAAGTTTAACTCGGTTAAGAAGTTTGAAATCCTTATAACAGATTTAGTACTTAATAAATTCATATTCCCTGAAATACAGTAGTAGTGAAAAATAATTTTGATCGAAGCTTACGGGTTAGGAAAAATGAAGCAGAAAGAGGAATGATCTATCAAAAATATCCGAATATTCCCTCTTTGCGAGTTTGTATGTTTAGGTATTAAAAATATAAAATTCCAATGAGAACAGTGTATCCCTTCTGAATCTTAGAAAGGTTCCCCCTTATAACTCCACCTATGCACTGAAGAAAAAAAAACATTCAGTGCTAAGACTCTACTGAGTACAGGAAAGTATCTACATAGGAGTGTAGGTATTTAGTAGGTAGGCTGATAACTTTCTTTGAAGTACTTCAGGTGAATTCAGGTGCGAGATTTGCTTACCTTTAGCGGTAGTTGTTGACACTGCCATATTAGATTTACTCGTCCAATCATGTATAAATAAATTTTAAACAGGACGGATGACTGCAACCATGGCATGTATAGCCGCTTGCCAACCAGCTTCGAAGCTCTGCACAATCAGAACAATTACGTTCAGTTTCACGCTTATATGATTATAGAGCACCCTCCCCCATCACAACTCCTCCTCGTCCTTCACCGTGAACCCCTTCCCAATGATAGATTACCCCTGGAGAAATGAACAATTAAGGGGCAGGGTAGGCAACCCGCAGTGCGTTTTTTTTTCTCCCAGATGTGACGGTGGAAACAGTGGATTTTACTTTTTTAGTATATAGAGAGATGTAAAATAAATCATAAAATGCCAACTCTGCTTAAAAAATTGACATCTTACAGTCATGGGTATACTTGAACGAAAACTATAACACCTCCCCCCTCCCCGAACGATCGACGCTCATCTGACATTCTTCCAGCCATGTGCTCATGATCTGATCTTAGCTGCGCGACTGCAGTCTGCAGCCTTGTTGTTAATAGAAATTTACATTCTACTAAAGCTGCTGGTTGGAACATCTTTACAAAGAACCGCAACGCAATCCTACTCACTAACACCAAACAACTCGTCGCTCGAGAAATCCAATCTCCAAATAATGATCTTCTCGCAATTCTTCTTCCCAAGGCGCTCATCATACAAATTTACACGCCCCCCAACGGTAACATTGAGGAAACACTCTTAGCAGCCTCCGACTTTATCATTAATCATTCTACAACTCCTGCTCTCATTACTGGAGACTTCAACTGCAGCACCACCCTCATAGCAGGCTACTATCGACATAACGGAATGGCATATACCAGACTGTGAAACATTGTCCGATCACCGATATATACGATTTCAATCTACATTCCTCCAGGCTAGCCCAGTAGAAATGAAATACAAAATCAACAATGAACAATTGGAGATGGAAATTGCATCCCTTCAACTCGAGGACCTACCAATAAACAGCAGACCTGCAGTCATCGATCAATACATTGAAAATCTTACCAAAACCCTCAAAACCGCATCAGATGCCGCAACTATGCCATCGCAATCTCGCACACCTCTTCATTGGTGGAACTCAACACTAGAACAGCTCAAAACTGCACTAAACAAGGCATCGCGCATCCACCGCAAAACCCACGACCCGCTCGAATTCCAAATCATACATGCTATCCGTAGCCACTTGCGAAGGATGTACAAACTGGAAATCACAAAAGCCAAACAAGGAAAATGGCGAGACTTCTGCTCCGAGCCCAACATATGGGGTAAACCCTACGCGGCTATGAAAAAGATTACCACTGGCCGATCAGCGGGACATGGTGGCCCCATCCCGTTAATCACTGGTGATGAAAATACTTTCTTACCACTCACAGAGATTCCACAACATCTCCTTAATAAGAAATTTCCGGACGACCCAGAACCCCACGAGTTTGGCGAATTGCAATTACTAGGAACCTTCGGCCCGCAGAACTGGATCCGCCAAGGCCAAATATCTAACATAGTTCGCACTCAAAACAATAAAAAAACGCCTGGACCCGATCTCATTGGCAATAAATCGCTTAAAATACTGAACAAATGGCACCCCACTATACTCGAAGCGCTTTTCAATACCTGCCTGAAACAAACATACTTCCCAACAGCCTGGAAAACAGGCAGAGCGGTAATGATTTCCAAACCTGGGAAGGACCCAGAAACGCCCGATGGATAGTGGATACCGTCCTATCACATTACTCTCACATTTGGGAAAAGTATTCGAGCGCATAATCCAATCCGAGATATCCGATCATCTGGAGTCCAATGACTTATTACATCCTTTACAATTCGGATTCCGTCAAGGCCGTAGCACAGAACAAGCGCTTCACGAAGCCATCTCCTGCATGAAACACTTACAACAGGAATTTCCTCTGGTCGCCGTAATCTCCCTCGACATCAGAGGCGCTTTCGATAACGCACGTTGGCCGATTATTCTACAACAATGCGACAACCGCAGACTACCGCACTACCTACTCGAGACTCTCCGCTTATACTTCACTGATTGCCGCGTCTCCTTCCACAATGCCAACAAGGATCTCCAACGAGGCGGCGTTGTCCGAAGCTCTATAGTCTGGTGTAATTGACCTAGTCCGCGGAAATGTTTATAGTGAATTTTTACTGTCCTAATGCGGCCCGAGTACAAAGATAAGCCTAATCAACCTATGGGATCGGGAGCTACGGGCATCTTGCTAGAGAGAGGTATCATTTTCCATTCGCTATAATTGTGGAGCAACGACGTCAAGTAACCCAGTGCTCGATAAAACATTGAGATTTACTTATTGTCCTACTTCAGATGATTGAAAAACCAAAAAAGTTTCTATAGCTCCGTTTATAATGTGTGAAAAAATTATACTTACTCGTGGAAATTGTCTCGTGTCGCGGCGAACTCTTTATCGTCTACTTCCTCTGAGCTTCCCATAGCTGTTTCTACAACGCCATGAAAATCGTTATGTAAAGACAATGAATATGCGAGTAGGTATCAAGAATTTGATTGTGTCTCAGGGTCATATTAATGAATGGAGAAGATCCAGTCTCTCTTATTCCTCGTTTATTTTGGAGGAAATGAACGAAAAAATTGCATAAAAGTTACGTTTTCAATATTGTAAACGTGTTTTTGTGAAATATTCTGTATCTTTAGTTGACCCATAGTTACAGTCACTAGTTTGGACAAGTCATCTAGACTCAATAAGTGGAACAGCATAGGCGCAAATAGGTGGGGGCTTAGGGGCCTTAGCCCCCAAACTTCTAAACAGCCCCCACACTCTGAAAAATTACCAAAGAAAATGATTCCGGGGTGGTGTTCCTTCATAATAAGGGGGCTTAAGCCCCCCAGTTCTGAGCCCTATTTGCGCTTTTGCATACAAAAGTGACTAATCACACATTTGCAGATTAATTTTCCATGCAACGAGACCTGGCACTGATTGAGTCAGAGAGATGTAGATCTCATTTAAATAGTTGACCTGCTGCAAAGGTGATAAACTTCAGAAACGGGTTAGTAGAACTGAGAGAGTAAGAATTTTTTCCCCATCAACAGAAATGTGTAAGGTTTCTGTTGGATTTTCTACCAGCCATGAATCCGTACCGTCAACTCCTGTAGGAGAATGATCCTAAATGTCCATAGAGCCCCAAAATACTTCTAATTTCAACACAGCATGCCCATATGCCAGTGAGCGATCTATGCAGCGGCGGCTCGTGACTCTTATCTCAGGGGGTGCTACAGCATTTTGGGATTTTAACTTTTGTATACTGAGAAAATACATATATAGTCATAGGCGGCTGCAAATTCACATGTGTTGCAAAAATGGCGTTTCTACATGGCTCTTGAACTTCAAATCACGTGTTCTCAAAAAACAGATTTTGTTGGTTGGTTCTGTTACGCTTAACCGCGTTCAAATGTCTGCGCATCAACTGTTTTGTATGTAGACATAGAGCTGGAAAGTAAGCAGCCGCGCTCTTATAGTGCGTTTCAGAGCTGGTTTAGTGGGTGTCCCCCTTCGTCTCTTCAAGTGTAGTTATCTCCATGCATCCGCAACATTTATGCTGCTTTCGTTTCAGCTCTAGTGTTCCTAGCGTCGTTATTATGTTGTTCGTACCATTGAGCGCTTGTAGTGTGTGGCGCTATTACAATACTGATATTCTACGTCTCTCATAACTTTGATATCTATATTATGAACTAATTTCCTCTTTTCTGACAAAGATTCAGGGAGTGCTGCAGCACCACAGCCCTATCCATGCAAAACATTCTAACTCCAAAGTGGCAGGAAGCGTTTCCATTTTTTGACTCTGTTATAAAGAATGCATAAATGTAAAAGTTAGTACGTTTGTAGATAATAAAAACATCGCATTCGACTAGGTACCTACTTTACTTTTTTTCTCATTAGAGTTGATGGCATTTATGATGTTTTACTTTGTCTTTCTCACAGACTTCGGATGTGCGCAACTTCAACCCTAATTTTCTCAGCTTAGGCATGACAGAGCCCCAATTTACCCTCAGATTACCTAGAAACCCGTCAGTTACCCTTGGCTCCCCTTTAGCTACCTGGGTAACTGGCGGAATTTTGTACATTGGGAACATAGACAAAGATTCATTTACAATAAATTAAATTTAGCAGTATACGTTATGATTAGGTAGAATTGGAAATATTCGCATCAGTTTGCATTCGGATTGACAGAATTAAAAATTTTCAAAGGGAAGTATTAAATTGTTCGTAGGTAATGAAATATGCAAATTTAAAAATGAAACTCCCTCAATGCCATGTGCACGGAATATTGATCTATTTAAACCCAAAAATTATACTCCTGAGAGGTAAAGATGGAACAATAAATAATTTATTGTTAAAACAGGATAAGTAAAGAATAATTAATAAATAAATAAAATCTGACTATTAAACGTTCAAATTGGTATCTATTTAAATTAATTGAAATTAATATTGGTAATAACAATATTTCATAATAAATAATTATTCAAAAAAAAATTTTATTAAAAAGTATCAAAAATATTATCATAAATAATATAATTATTTTATTGAAAATTAAATTTTCGCCTTGACTTACACTCTTGTTCACATGCAGTAGTGTTAGAAATGAACGAAATGAGATTATCTTATCCAGATTCGCGAAGGAAAGATGTACAAGTACCACTCGAAGCCAAGAATATTAGGTTGGGTTGGGTTGGGTCAGAAAAGAGAACGCGGCAGACCGGCCAAGGCGAAGCAAGCTCTACTCGTTCAGTAAAATTTTATTTTTTTAAAACATTTTTTTCCATAGTATGTTAATAGCGCGTGTTTATTTACTTTTACGTGTAAATGATGTTGGAAATTTAGTGTAAACTTTCTTATTGAGTTACTGGAATTATATTCCGTTCAACGTGATTTTTTTTTTAGGAACACTTCATTTTTCTTAAAGTGAAATCTGTATTAATCTGTGCCTAATTTCTTTTTCCGTGGAAACACCTTCTTTTTAGTTGCATTTTCCATTTTTTCCCCGTGCTACTAAATCACACCCATTTTCAAATATGTCTATCTTGCCGGAAATTTCTGTGCAAATTGTTGAACTCGTTAACAAGGGTAGAAGTTGTCGGTCCGTCGCTCTACAGTATAATCTGGCGCATTGTACTGTGAATCACATTTACTGATGATACATAGCGATAGGATCATTTGTCCACAGACCGAGATCTGGCCGTCCAAAAGCTACAGATGTCTGAGAGGATAGAAACATTGCGGGAATAGCGATGTGAGATCCTTATTTCACATCAAATAGAATAGCTGGCAGGTAGTGAATTTCTTTTGTAACACGCATGTGAATTCTCCAACAGTCCATCACTGACTTTGCGAACATGTTTTATACAACTGTATAGTGGCACAAGTCCCGACATTCACTATGGAACACCAACGACGACGCTTGTCTTGTGCTCGCAATCACAAGCAGTGATGAGGAGGAGATTGAAGGAGGGTATTCTTCACAGATGAATCCAGATTTTCTCCTGGAATACTGGATGGACGTGTACATAGGTATGGAAACACCCTAGTCAACGATATGCTTGATGTATGTTTCCACGGAGGTCGAATTTCTTTAGTGGTTCCATTATAGTTTGCGGTGGTATTTCACATGATGCTAGGGTGGATCTTCATTTTTGCGACCCCAGCACTGTGAATGCTTCAGTGTATATGTACTGGGGACATTCTCCTAAATTATGTCGCAGAGACCGCGGAAGTGATTTGTGATAGGGGGAGGGACAAACTATTATAATCACCTTGAGTGATAGTAACGGGGATATCCACTCCCACAAAAATTTAACATTGTTAAAAACTTATATTCAAAAATTGGGGAAAATGGGGGGAGGGCACTTGGCTCTCCTTGCACCCCACTTTGGCGGTCCCTGTTATGTCGTGCCTTATATATGCCATTTTTGGGGGCGGGCTCTTCGTTCATGCATGATAATGCACGGCCGCAGGTAGCACGACAGACGCTCAAATTCTTGGAAGAAGTCGAAATTGCACCACTTGAATGGTCAGCTTGCCGCCCAGACTTGAATCCAATTGAACACATCTGTGACCGACTGGGTAGATGCATACGAGCTCGTAATCCCCCCATAAATTCCCTCAATGCATTGAGAACTGTCCTACAAGAAGAATGGACAGCAATACCATAGGAGGAAATCTGTGCGTTAATTGATAGCATGCCGAGCCAGTTACAAGCTGTAATTCGGGCCTGTGGCGGCAACATGCGTTACTAGGATGAACTTCTGGTTAGTTTTATTAACACTTTTTACTAAGTCTTCAACGTCTTACATCTCTTTCTAACAGATACAAAATATGTGGTTTTCTGCTAAGTACATTAGGGATTCTTTTGTCTGCATCGAGTACGTGTCTGAATGCCTCCTCAGCATCCATGTGAGAAGAGAAATTTTCTAGAAATATTATATCTGAATTTTCAGTTATTAAATTGCACGAGAATTATGATTTTTTGGTGGTGAATTAGGACTTTTGTCCAGTAGCACATGACATCACTAGAACGTTCATTGGGGGACTTAACCAAAATGAAATTAACGTAGTTTAATGGGAAGTCAACAAATTTCCCCATTTACCTACGCCAATATTTCTTGAAAATAAACGGAATTATGTGAAAAATGATAAGAGTGAAAATTGTAGGAAACGGTATTTACATTTTTGTAAAGCAACTTCCATATAATTTCGAACATTCTCTCGCGAATTATTACAGTTTGAAAATTGACTATAAGAGTAAGTAGATTAACATTTTGAATTATGTATTTTTGGGATTTACGTTATTTCCAGTGGCGGCTCGTGGGGTAGAGTTGTGGTGCTGCAGCACTCCCTGAATATTTGCTAGAAAAGAGAAAATTAGTTCATAATATAGGTATCAAAAATGTTTAAAATATTCAGATGAGTACCAGCAATTTTTCAGTTGTGAGAGACGTGAGAATATCAGTATTGTAACAGCGCCACACACTACAAGCGCTCAATGGTACGAACAACGTAACAACGACGCTAGGAACACTAGAGCTGAAACAAAAGCAGCACAAATGTTGCGGATGTATGGAGATAACTACACTTAAAGAGATGAAGGGGGATACCCACTAAACCAGCTCTGAAACACACCATAGAGCTGCTTACTTTCCATCTCTGTATCTACAAAACGGTTGATGCCCGGACATTTGGACGCGGTTAAGCGTAACAGAACCTACCAACAAAATCTGTTTTTTCAGAACACGTGATTCGAAGTTCAAGAGCCATGTAGAAACGCCGTTTTTGCAATACACGTGAATTTTTACCGGCTCATGATATTCATTTTCTCAGTGTACAAAACGTATAATCCTGAAATGCTGTAGCACCCCCTGAGATGAGAGTCACGAGCCCCCGCTGGTTATTTCTAATTAAATTTAATAATAATAGTCAACTTTTCAACACCGATTACCGAAAACTCGGTTTAACTTGAAAAACGCGCAAAATTTTATCAATTTTATCAAACTTGGGGGCGAAGTATGTAAACAAAGCCAATGTGCCATTCCCCATTATTGCGTATAATTCCTGCAGATCGTAGAAAACCATGCATGATGTATTCACTTTCATTTCTTACACTCTCCATGGACTATAATAAATCGGGTACTAAGTATAGTAGGATTTTTTGTATTCTCACCATTTATTGTGCAGTATGATGACTTGAAAATATACGGCCATAAATCAAAGTGCGCTCCTGTATTCGCTTCAGTTTTCAAAAGCGTTACGAGAAACTCGGTCTGGCGATTGAACACATCCAAAAACGATTTTGACAACAACGAAAAATTGAAAGCAGAACACACAATGCGACGACTACGCTTCCACTTGTCAACTAAAAATAATGTAAACCATTTTATTAATTTTGTTATTATAATTCACCCCATCTTTGGGCTGCAACGCATTATTAGTGGGGCTTGAATATGACTAAATGAGGTTCAGGATGAGGGATAAGAAACTGCTCCATTACCATATAACACCTCTTTACTCCAAACTGCCGGAGCAAGTTCCATTTTAGTGGTCATGGTAACTGAATGCCACAAGACTCAGTCTCACAGGACAGAGATAGGAGACACTGACTGACAATTAAATGGCAAATAAGTCTCGAAAGAGAGGTAAGGTAGGTAATTCCAACTAAGTGATAGTTCAGTTTCACTCTTATAGTCCCTTTATAACAGCAACAGAAAAGGCGACTTTCAGTAACTAAGTAAATGACAATTCAGTATCAGGCAGCAAATACGTTGTGGGAGTTGTTTGTCAAAAGACATTATACAAGTACCAGAATCAGGGTAATATAGCTACCCGCTGCGCAATCAGTTACCCTCTAGTTACCCGTGGAAATGTAACCAATTTGCAACCTTTGGTTACCCTCAGATTACCCAGAAACCTATCAGTTACCCTTGGTTCCGCTTTAGTTAGGGTAACTGGCAGGATTTTGGGCATCCCGATACGCAATCAGTTACCCTCTCGTTACCCATTTGCAACCCTACGTTCCCTCAGATTACCCAAAAACCCATCAGTTACCCTTGGTTCCCCTTTAGTTACTCGAGTAACTAGCGGGATGTGGCGCATCGGGCATCAGGAGCATGGCGAACAGCTCTTCTCCAATCGTCTTCCTGAGTCAACAAATTGGCAATTACAGGTGCTCAGTTGGCGAATGGCGAATTCAGAGCTATTTTCTTGCTTCAGCAGTTGGAAAATGTCTGACACCCCCCCCCCCAAACAATAAATCCGTTTCGTTGCAGCCCTGACCAGAATACTTGGTATCGTTTACTGATGAATGATTTTTTTGCTACAAAAAGTTATGTTATTCTCCACCCACTACTAACCTCACTTTTTTCAAAATTACATCGGCATTAGTTTTACATACTCGTACCTACCTGTTTCAAAATTGACAACCTGCTTCAATTCCTTTCGAGTTACAATTTACCTTTGCGAATGTTATTTGGTTTCTTTGTACAGAAGGAGTCCCCAGTGATTCCTCCTGCTCTTGATGCACACGTAAATAATTCGTACAGTCGAAGACACTGATATTGAATAATTCAAATAAAAAAGTACCTTGAGCTGTAATTAATCCATTTCCTATGAGATCCGCTAGGCATTTGAAACTTCGGTGTTTTTCAATCGCCTTTGAAGTAACCAGCTGAAATCAAACGAGCTGTAATATTGTAAAAGTTCGTTTACTGGATTCAAATTCCACGCGTATAGTAATTCAAAGCAATCGGGTGCATGTTTGGTTTTGCAGTCTGTATGAATAATGCTCTTGATCTTACTTGTATGTCTTCGGGGCTGAACACAGCTACAATGGGCGTATTGAAAATCCAAATTCTTGACGGACTCTTGTACAACTGGGAAAAACCTATACTTTTCTTCAGAAGTTCTGAAAATAAGGGGTCTATTATTTAACGAGAACACGAACGTAAGTGCTTAATAATTTCATATTAGCCTGACCAAAAGAAAACTGGCTTTATTTATAAGAAATTTTCAAGACACCACCACCGAAGGGTAGCCAATGGCAAAGTATTCAAAGCAAGTTCATAAGTATGATAGAAGAGAACGGGGAAAATGCTAATGGCTCAAACCAGAATCATCTGTTCCATTGTCACTCACATAATCCGAAAATATAATGAATCTGAATTGGACCACTTAATTTAAATTTATTATTATATTAATTTTCTTATTGGAGAGCCTGAGTTGTGAATAGAACAAATCGAATTTAGAATAAATCCTTTACACACATCATTCGTAGACATGTAATCTTCTTCTTCAGGCGCCATATCCGATGCCGGACGTTGGCGGTGGCGGTTTCTGATGTGCGACTCTACTGGGCAGGTTAGTCGGGGTAGTTTGTCGTGGCTTTCCCCACGGTTTTGTTGCGTCTGAGTTTTCCTTCTCTGTGCCGAAAGCCACGTGTTTTACGACGTTGAGTAAGTTATCCACGGAGGGCAAACGCACTATACTGATCTTTCTGATCTGGTAGTAATACGCCCGCGATTGTAATGCTTCATGTGATTTTTTTGTATGGGGTGAAATGAAGAGAATAGTGTACTCCAGCGGAAGACCTCAGTCGAGGAGCGAATTATTGACGAGGATACAGGAAAGAATAAAACAGATAAAAGAAAATACAGATGCTCTGAAAGCTACTATTTCAGTAATTCGACCGGCCAACCTCTCCCCTAATTGCATAGGCCTAAATTTCAAACATCGGGTAAATAGATGAAAGGAGGGAGGAGAATAAGATCCATAAACGATATAACTCTGTGAAGTGGTAAAGTAGCTGAAGAAGATGATTATTATCTAGATGTTGTCTCGCATATTTACACCGCGCAGGCAAACCTCGCTACCACTTTCCGCATCCGGGGCGCCGTGTCCACCTTTATGAATGTCAAAAGTCATTCATAAGGTCTGTGCATCTGTGTTACATTGTAATAATTCTTAACGGGGATAACTTTAACTCCATTTTGAGCAGTTCTAATCCAGATACAAGAAAATTTCTAATAACCTTTTTTATGGGAAATTCTACTGCGGATAAAAGAAGAGTAGCTTAAGAGGGCAAGTTTCACGGGAAACTGAAAAAAATGTGAAAATTTTCTGATATAATTTGTACTGTGAGTGTCATTTCAAAAGTAATGCGCACTGAAGTGCTGCGCTCTATCGGCGCGCGAAAAAGATAAATACGAGTCACCTGAATGTACACGGCAGTAATGTAATGTTCCCCGTGTTGATGCAGTTTTATATCCACGAAATCGATTTTCGAAGTCATGTCGAAACCCATAGGTCGTACTATGAAATCGGGTCAAAGATCGTACATTAAAATTAAAAGTGTTCGCGGTCGTACGCGTACTAAAATTTACGAATCGTTGAAACAAGTGCGTGGTGATGATACTGTGGACCATTCCACAGTTTCTAGATGGTCTGGGAAATTTAAAGAGGGCAGAATGTCCATAGAAGCCGATCCGCGAGCTTTTCGCTGTCAACAAACAAAAGTCAAACAGATGCTTATCATGGCCTACGATTTTGAGGGAATTTTGGCGTGCTACCGGGTTCCAACAGACACTAATGTTAATGGGAAACTGTACGCAAATTTTTTAAAAACACAATGACGGTCACAAATCAGAAAATTGCGCATGCAGTTACTGGAAGACGGAGTTCTGATACTATGCACGACAACGCGCGGCCCCATCCTCACTCCGCTCTGACCAATGTTTTGGACGCATACGGCTGGGAAACCTTTCCCCACCCTCCTTACTCACCCGACATGAGTCCCTGCGACTTCGACCTTTTTTATAAACTGAAGCAACCCATGCGGGGATCAAAATTTGCAAACTTAAACGACGTCAATCTAGCCGTGACCCGACGCATCTGAGAGCTCAATTTCAGCCAGGCCGCAGACGGAGTCTGGAACCTTCCGAATTGTTGGCAGCGGGTCATCGAGTCAGGGGAGGATTATACTGAAAGGCGGGAAAGAGTTGTACCGGATTCGGAATAAAATTTTTTTATATTCATGATTGTGCATTACTTTTGAAATGACCCTCGTAAAATTGATTTTATGAGCACCCTGTTGAACTGATTCCGACCATTTTTTTTCTGTGGTTACCACAACTCCCCTCTACTATTGCCTACTTGTACCAGTTTTCTGTTTACTTCCAGTCGTGAGAAGAAAAATAAATTCAAAGATAGACAACTTTTCAAAATTTGACCATAACTCAGCCTCTTCAAAAGTACGAGTATGCAAACATATCTACATATTGTCGGAGTAGGTTGTCTGCTTAGTAGGTAGACGGGGGTCATTGCAAGAGTGACAACCTGTATCAGAAAAGTTGTGGCTCAGTACTCTAGACAAAATTACAACGCAGCAGGCTTATGCGAAGCATTAGGAGTCGAGCACAGTAGATACAAAGGGCGTCCTGAAAGACATGTCAGTACTGCTTCTACAGAAGTGTAACATGAGTGGGAAGGTTGGCAACTGTTGCAACGTCTAGTTTGATGTTTTTTCGATACCTTGTAAAAATCTCAGCTCGTTACGTGCAGTTGGCTAAGTATAGCTTGCGTTTAACGGAAGTGTGTTGTGTGTTCTCCTGTAAGAATCGATGAAATTGAAAAAACAGCTAAGTTTTGTGATCCACCGTTACCGTCTGCTCAGGCCTAGTCTACCAGCACTTCGTTCCGCCTAAAATGACGATAAACAGCTGGTACTATTGCACAGTACTGGAGAAGTGGCGAAAGTGCATTGCTCAAAAAAGTCCACACTTGAGAACTTCTGGGTCTTGCATCAGGACAATGCAAGGCCACACACGTCGGTCTATACCATGAAGTTTTTGACGAAACGGAGGATTCGCGTCATTTAGCATCCCCTATACAGCCCGGACCTCGCTCCATGTGATTTTTGACCGTTTGCCAACTTGAAACACAGTCTATGTGGTCGCCAGTTCAAGACTGATGCAGAGGTCCCCTCGAACTGCTGTTGAAACGCATTTTAAAGCCGTGCCTACAGATGAATTTCGGAAGACTCTATTCCAAAAATGGGCAGAACGAATGAGAGAATATGTCCGCAAGGGGGGCGGTATTTTGAGAAGAATTTAAGCAGTATTTTCGACAGCGATACTGAGTAAATGCAAAAACTGTTATGTAGAATTAATTTTTTCTTTTTAAACTTACAGTCGAAATTTGTTTAACTATTTGCAAACTGCTGGTGCGAAGTGAAAAATTAATGTACAGACCTTGTCCTGCACTTTGTCAGTAAGTAATTGATTGAACTTCACGCGTGCATAGTTATTTAGCCGCTAAATGGCCTGAGCCCGCCGTAGGAGCGGCACTGACTGTTGTTTCAGGATGCCCTTTGTATGTTGTAATCTCGCGAAATTATCAAGACTTAGAAAAAGGATGAGACTGAACGTTAATTTTGAATTCTGGTTGTATTAGGGTAATTCCTTGAAAATAGCCGCATTTTAAGTGAGTCCGTAGGAAAACTTATTTCAAGGTCCATTAGAATAATTTAGTATCAATGATGATTCTCAGTCATTCAAGAGCTCAGCCCCCCTTACCTTCCAGGATAGTCACCTAAAGCCCAATTCTTCACGTCATGGCTGTGAATTATCTTACATCTTCTGTAGGAGCGCTAGCATCGGTATCAGTAAACAAGTCATGAGTGGCCGAGTGGGCGGTTCTGAGTTTAGTCCCGTTGACCTTTTTTTAAACCGAGTGTAGTTCCACGTTAAAGGCCGAGTTTAGCTCGCAACAATGTCCGAGTTTAGTCCCTTGCAGTTTTGTAAGCCTGTTAGCGTTATCCAGAAGACACCATGAGCAGGTCTGTTTACGTACATATGTTCAGTGTATTTATTTTTATTTTTTTACAATATAATATGATCAAAAAGACGATGTTTACTTTAGTATTTTGCAAGAGGAAAATAGCATTTTTCATTGACGAATCAGATACAAGCATAACCTTAATGTAAACTAAACGTGCCTCAGTGTAATCACATTTTTACACGCAGGCACGTTTATCAACCGACATAACGGGGTGACACCAGGAATGCCGATGGATGCCGAGAATGTCCGACTAATGCCGAGGATGTTATTTACGACGCCTGATATTTGCTATCGGAACTGTAGGTTTCCTTTTGGTTGGGAAAATGCATAATGTTGAATTTTTTAGCGTTGCTTTTTTTGACAAGACATTGCGGTTAATGTTTTCCCTTTCTGATCATGTATTGTAAAACATATCTTACAATAGAAGACTACGCTCATTCGCAAACTTTCCTTCGCATGTAAACACTCACTTTTGACTCTTGGTGTATAATACATATACTACTCATCTGTATCTTATCGTCAGTATTACTCATTCCTGAATCTTCCTGAGTCATGGCTTCTTCATTGCGTTAGCGGCACCATAGACCATAGTCTGTTTCACAAAAGAAACAAGTGACACCCGAGTTATCAGTGTACAGTGACTGGTGAACGTGCATCGTCATTCACTACACAAACGCACCGATCTGTGCAGACTTTGCCTTTCGTGAAACCGACTATAGTATGTATATGAAAGAATAGCCTACTGCCTACTTGCAGGCGCTTATAAAGTTACAAGTCTAAATTGGACAACTTGCACGGACTAAACTCGACCCTTGCGCAGACTAAACTCGGCTATTTGTGTGGACTAAACTCGGCTGCGTCATGACTAGAGCTAGGATTCCTCGGTTTTTGTTGAATCACTTTGGTAAAGGGCAGATGGATAAAAATCAAATAGAAGTTCATGTCAGAGTAGTAGGGACCTGGGAAAGAAGTTTTATTTTGCCGAAAAAAACACAAAAAAACCGAGAATGTTTAAAATACCGAAAACCTTTATAAAAACCGAAAATGTAATAAAAGCTGAAAATGATCATTTCAGCCAAAAACGGGCAGAATCGAGAGTAAATGAAGAGCAGATTTTAGGAAATGGAAAGAAGAAAACGGTAATGTTGCAAAGAAACCGAAAATAAAGAAAGAAAAAATCGAGTACTGTTTATCGACTGATGAGTGAGCGAGTGTGCAGTATGTGTCATGTTTGGGTGGATGAGTTCCCACTGACAGACAACACAGCTTCCAGCAAAGCAAAATCTTGAAAGACACGTAATCGTGCTCTTTAATAAGCGTTTTTCGTTAAATTTTTTCATAAAAGAAGGTTTATTTTTTATTTGCGCCAAATAAAACCGAAATTGCGATTTTTAAAACCGAATTTTCAATTTTTTACAACCGGAAATTCCTAGCTCTAGTCATGACCCTTCCGGGACTAAATTCGGATGCAGCCGGCCGTATTACCACCGGTGTTCGGTATTACCCCACTTGACCGTACTTAAGGTACAATTAACAGTAGTTCTACCGTGTTTGCATTTCATATCCTCTATCACTCGAATTTTAAGCTCGTTCTATGTATAATATCAAAAAATTGACAACTTACCTGGAATCGAGCAAATAATAATCTCCAATGCACTTCCAAACAAAGGTACATTAGTAGGACCGTGAAGCTTGTTCACACATTCGACCACCCTTCGTCGTCCACCTTCATTATTCAACACGTAGAAAAAATACACAATTAACACGAAAATGGTTAAAGATACAAGCGCAAACATCGCGTCGGGGTTTCGAGTTCGGGGATGTGCTCCGGACGGATACGATTGCAAATATGAGCTAAGATTCGGGAAGTATAGTTAAGCATGAAAACGTCGAAGTATAACTTCGATTAAATAAACTCTACATTAGTGCTGAAAGTAAAACTATATGACAATGGACTCGACCTGATGCGGTTCACCTTTCATTTTCGGGCATCGTCGCCACCAAACCAGCCATGACATTATTATATCGTCTGGAAATTTGATGTTATTTTGGCTAAACAGATGAGCGAGGCCAGGGTCAAGTTCTCCGAATCGGTAGTCCATTTTTCGGGAGACCAAGTACTCGTAGTTCGTGAAACTGGTACACTCTGAGACACAGTACACCTCACGTCCTTTAGAATTGAACGTTACTTTAAGACTGTATTGGATTAAAATTAAGTCATTTCTTTATTCACTTATTTACGGAAATTCCGGGTTCGATTTATGCGTTTGACCTCATTATCTAAAGGACTTTGTGGCGCTAGATACGCAGGCATGTGATAATCATGTACTTTATGTTACTTATGACACCTGTACCTGTGTAGATTAGGTTATAAAAATATCGCGTGCGCTTTTCATCTTGATTTTGGTAACATAGTATTACGTATTACACTGGATTCAGTTATTATGTGGCGAGTGCTGACTAGTATTTTATGGCCAAGTTCAGGGTCAACGTATAATATGTTCAGTATGTGGTGATTCGTTAGAGTTCGTGAATTAATATTTCTTAAATCATCAGCACCCGAACGAAAAAAAGGGAGGAAAATTAAAGCGTTAATAACGCTTTGAAGACAACATGAAGATATTGAGGTTTTTAAGGCTCCATTAATCAAGTTTCTCGCAAGAGAAATTGTTCGCCTGTCGCTGATATTTTCTAAGTGACGTGAAGATTAATAATTATACGGATGCAAATATGTACGTCCATGTTATCAAGTGGATGATTAATTAGTACAATACAGTTTTGATAAATTATGCATGATCTATGAAAAAGTTGTTGGGAAACTGCGTTTGGATGCAGAGGTTTCAATTAACGTACCGTAAATTAGGACGATTTTACACATTTTCTTTCTTTCTAGTTTTTTAGTTTTTTCGCTGGGGTAAATGGACGAATGTTATTAAAAGCTATCAATAGTGGTATCATTGGAAAGTGAACCATGTGAGGAAAACATCCATTACAAAAATAATGACCTTGGGCTCGGGGGTCGGTAGTTATGACGTCTGAAAATCGATTGGTAAAGTTAAACGGCTTTGGGGCTACTTTACACATGACACAAAATACACGCACAATTGTGGCAGAACGTATGTATTCTGAACAGAAATGTTGAGAAAAAACTGAAAACAATCTGACACTTAGCAATAATCACGAGAAGTCGTGGGAGCAGAGGCGTTCCGAAACGTCTTCATTTGGGGGGAGGGAATCTAAAATTTGCCGACTAATGCAATGACCGCAAATCGAAAATTTCTTTGTAGGCCCATATTCCGTGCGGCTATAACTTTCACTCAGTTTACAAACTAAATCAGTACAATCTGCACTAAAAAATAAAAAAAACAACGAGGAAGTAGATATTAACGTTCATACAGATCAGTGTAATAGAAATGATAAATGTTTTCAATTAAACAATAATTGCCAGCAAATAAATACCGTCGACTCTATGAAATATTTAGGGATAATAATAGATAAAAATCTAAATTGGAAACAATAAGGCAAATATTTAGCAAAAAAACTATTAAAGTCTATTTTTATTGCAATTCAATTCAGGAACATAATCTCTCAAGAAGTACAGCGCATACTTTACACAGCGATAGTTCAATCAAAAATGCAATACGGAATCTCAAGCTGGGGACAGCCTATAAAACTAATTTAAAACCAGTTACAGTTAACCAAAAAAAATTCCTGAAAATACTTTACAAAAAACCAAAAAGATTTAGCTCCGTACACCTTTTTGAGGAAACAAAGGCGCTAACTTTGGAAAAACTACATAAAATAAGTGCAATAAAATACGTGAAAAAACATAACTTACTAACAAAATACAGAAAAACTAACATTAGACTGACGAGGAACACACAATTTACAGTAATATTACCAAAAATAAAAACTAACGTCGGTAAAACAAACAGCATTTACACTGGACTCAAAAACTTTAACAAACTTGAGCAGCAGAATAGGGAAAAAATAGTACAAACTAACAACAGAACTTACAAAACTTTGATACGAAATGCAGTTACTAATACAACTACTAATTACAGAAACAAAAAACAGCGCAGCATACAGTCCGACTAATAACAACCGCAATATGTGTAATTATTGTAAAGAATAAGCAGTGCACTAACTAAAGAAATTGTAGGAAGAAAAAAAAAAAAAAATGTAATTTAGTGCCGTTGCTAAACACGAGCCTAGCTCAGTTGGCAACGAAATACACCATTTTCAATTTTTCAATTTTCAATACCGTGATAACAGGGTACAACTGTTTACTTGGTCAGTTTCTGCGTTGCACGATGCAAGTATTTAACAAAAGTCTTTTGTCTCTGCATACCTGCACATCCGATTCGTCATTTGTTCAAAAAACACATCCTTTTTCTTCTTCTCCTCAATCACTATCCTTTCTCCTCCATTGGTCAGCCTGATAGGATATTAGAGCATCAGTCCAGTTACAGTTCAATCACAGTTTATGCTAACCCTCACAAGATTTACTTTAACTGTCGGTCCATCAATACACGTACCTATCTCTATACCGTCTCATTTTTTTGATTTCGAATGCCTTTGCTGCGGTCCGAACTATACCCCTCCTCTCTTGTGCAGATTCTCGAAAACCCCGCACTTCCCTTGGACAGCTATACACTGATTTCACCGCCTTTTCCAGTTTTCATGACAATATTGGGACACTTAAGCCGGCAGTTTCTGAAGTATCCTCGTCAAGTACCTTTGGATATCAGTTACTGATTCGAAATGTGTTCTTCAACGATTTGTTCGACCTGGGGAACGAAAAAAAAGCCATACGGTGACATATCAGGATGGTTTTTAATGTGAAGAATTGCGTTATGTTGAAGGCATGATGACATGGCGCATCGTCAGGATGAAGAATCCACGTGTTTGCGACCCCTGGGCGAACTCTAACGGCTCTTCTTCGTAACCATTCGAGCAATTTGACGTAACATTGTTGATTTACAGTCTGCCCAGGTGGTACAAACTCCTTGTGAACCACCCCTTAGCGATCGCAGAAGCAAATTATCATCGTTTTGAATTTGGATTTGCTCTTTCGCGCCTTTTTCGGGCTGAGTTTTGGGACAGCCACTAACGACTCATAACTTTATCACCAAACACCTGAATCACATTATCGAGCATTTCCTTTCTAGATTCGCCAAATTTCACTCAAAAGTTGATCGCGTACCGTTGCTCGATTGTACGCTGCTTCATTTTC
Source organism: Acanthococcus lagerstroemiae (assembly GCA_031841125.1). Lineage (NCBI taxonomy): Eukaryota > Metazoa > Arthropoda > Insecta > Hemiptera > Eriococcidae > Acanthococcus > Acanthococcus lagerstroemiae. The sequence goes on along the minus strand of CM063113.1, from coordinate 26,111,557 downwards.
GTGACACGCATCACATTCATCAACTTGAACAAGACGACACAACTGGAGAACCAGTTGCGCCCTGGTCGTTACGGTGCCCTCAAAAAGAAAAAACTGATATACATGTATAAGAAAATGAAATTTATATCTTACATTTTTGGCCATTATGTAGCCACTATTCCGCGATGAATATCAGCGGTAGACTTTTTTTCTGGCCATAAAAATCGAATTACAGGGCGCACTCCTTCTTGGACGAAAACAGGTAGTACAGGATGTCAAAAGGCCGTGGGTCTCTTGTGACGTTCTCATCAAAAACTTCTGTGAATAAGATAATTCAAATCATTGGTGATAAAATAGAGCATTTGATTGCTAATGATGTGAAAAGAAGTGGAAAATTTGGTCTAATGGTAGACAGTACCATCAATATTTCAACGGTTGACCAGCAGGCAGTTTCTGTCCGGGTATGTAAAAGATGGAAAAGTATGTGAACGTGTATTGGACTTCGTTTCTGTTGACGACGCCTCTGGTGATGTTCTATATAAGCGTCTTGAAACAAGTTTCAGCAAATTTCATTTGGACATTTCGAACATTTCAGCGTGCTCATTTGATGGCGCTGCAAATATGAGAGGAGAATTCAGAAGGCTAAAAGCTAAAATTATTAAATTATTGAAAATGATCCAAATGTTGTTTATACTCATTGCTTGGCCCATGTTCTGAATCTCGCGATGACAAATACCATTAGCGTACGCATGGAAGCAGATAATCTATATGGTCATATTCAGGAAGGTGCGGTGTTTTTACATGACTCCTATATACGAGTGAATATATGGAAAGAGCTTACAAAATCCGAGCTTCAAGGTAACAATCAGCTATATAAATTGAGAAAAATTGGAGCTACCAGGTGGTGGAGTAAAGATGTTGCTTTAGCATCAGTATTTAAATCACCTGACAAAATTATAGATATTGAGAAAAGCCGTTATGTCATATTTTTTTTAAATTCTTGTTGCCAGTAATTGAGTCTAAGGAAAGTGATTCTAGTAAAACTAAATTTTCTGCTCGAACACTCATTCACAATTGGTGCAAATTTACACCTCCATATTGACTGCACTCATAGTCCTCGATATTTGTTCAGTTTCAACACCAGCTTCAAAATATTTACAGTCATCTACACTGGATTACTTGAAAGCATGGTGGATAGTTGATACACTAAGGAAACGGCTGAAAGAGAAAAGAAATCACGAACATTTTATGAAGTTGGATGATGATGCAAAAAAATTAACTTCCAAATTTGACGAAGTGTTTAAAAATGAAGAGGAAGTCAATATTGAAGAAGATTTTCGTGAAAAAAGGAGAAGTGTCAAAAAGAGAATGCATGGTGAGCTTGCAAATGATGAGACAAGGAATACAGATGTGATCTCATACTACCGGGTCAATATTTTCAACCCAATCTTTGATGAAGTATTGAGCATTATTGATGATAGATTTGCACTAAACGAAGATCTACTTAAATACTTTTCTTGGCTTAACCCCACACGATTTGAAGATATTAAAAATTTCAAACGTCTAGACGAATTTCCTGAAAATGCTTTTGCACATTTAAGTAAAGTGACTGGACTTAGCAGGCTATTGTTGCTGGAGGAATTGAAGCAATTTGCTGAAAATTATAATGGTTTGACAGAAAATTGAAGAAAAGTGTGTACAAAAAATCAAGACGAATGAATTTCTAGTCCCTGACGAACCCCAATTCCAGGAAGAGAGGGATAAAGGAGAGGAAGATGAAAAATACATGAGTACTGATGATGAAGAAAATGTTTTTGCCTCATACAGTCATAGTGAGCGACAAAACTGTGCCGCATGCCGTTCTTGCATATTATATCTTCTCTAGGAGTTATCAACAATGTCAAACTTATTCAATAACTTGTACATACTTAGCATTACGATATATCCTAACAATTCCAATAACGCAAGTTATTTATGAACAAGTGTTCAATAAAAACTGAAAAAATTAAAAACGCATGCTAGAAATTCACCAAGTCAACTTGACTGCTTTGATGGTAGTTTATTTGGAACCTGATTTAGCAAGTAATCTAGATTCAAATGAAATAATAGATGAATTAGCGAATTCATCGCCCAGCTTAAAAAGATTAGATATGATTTTAAATTTTAACATTAATGTAGATCTTATCAAGAATTTTCATTTTTATGTACATAATTTTTAATAAAATTCACTATTATGTATTTTCAAACTTTGTAGGAATCTTTCTTATTTAGAGTTTGGGAGGGGTGGGGGTCCTTAATGGCAATTGTGGGCCTTTGGCGCCCTTGCATCACCATTGCCAGTCGCGCCCAGCCAAGCCAGTCCGCGGCTGTGGAGAACTGGGTCGCAAATACATTGATTGATAGAGGAAGGTTATTAGGTTATCAACTCGGCAAAGTTTCAGATTTAAAGGGTTACTACACGCGCGGCGAAAAAATTGGTCCTGTTATTTTTAGCACCTGAGAAGGAACGAGAAAGATTGGTCCTCCAGACCGGATATAACGTGAAAATACTGACACGGATCTCTTAGGAAATAGCAAATCAGAGTAATTTCTAGCCGCTATTAAGACGATTAAATTGCTGAAAATATACATTCAGTATAGTAACAGCATTGGTACAGGGAAGAGTGTTGTACCACGAGACACATTCCATTGAAATTGAATTTTCAGACAAAGTTTGGAGTCGTTCAGTCGAAACGCAACTGGTACAGCTATAGTCTAAGTCAGAACTGGTCAAAAATGCAAAGGTCATCAGGAATGCATTTTTAATTGACTAACTTTTTTGTCCCAAGGTTCGGTGTTGTACCTCGAACACAGAAAATTAACTTTCATCAATTATGTATCGCAGACGTACATTATATCGTGCATAAGCTTATGAAAAATAGAAAACGCCGATTTAGTTCCATGTAATAGTAATTGGAATCCATCAAACCAGAATCTCCGGTTTTTGACCATTAGCCAAGATACAATGCGGCGTCACAAGTGTGTCATGGTGTGGTTCTTTTAAGAATATGACAAAAAAATCATAAAATGATATTTTTGATGAATGGTTTTTCAACATTGGAGCTGTCCCAGGGTGCATGAGATGACCCCTCCGGCAGGGCGCACCTATTTTTAGATTCTGAATCGGCCACCGGACTGTATGAATCATCATCTGTCAGCTGAACAGAGAGAGGGTGTCGACGTGCCATGCAGTTGATATCTGTGAAAGTGTCTATTTGATTTATCAGTGCAAGGCTGGATAATCCTTCAATGTGCTTGGAAATCTTTTAAAGCCTAGTCATTAATTTATAGACTTTGTCATAATGTCGGTGATTTAGCATAGAACTGATTTTGAAAGTACTGACTGTATTTTTATATTCCTGATTACTGATTTAGCCGACTTTAACATATTTTTGGGTAAACTTGTTGACTGCTAAAAACATTTGGGGTAGACATCTCCCCTACCCTCCCTTTCGAAACGCTCCCACGTGGGAGAACATTTCAGTAACGCTGGTTCCGAACAAAGTTTGAATAAATTCGAAGTTTCTCATTAAAAAAAATAATTTTTTTTCTTACATTTTATTCACCGAATTCTCTTCCAGACTTATTATTATTATTATTATTAGGTAGGTATTATCATTTTTTTATTCACTAACTCGCCATAACGAACCATTCATTTTTATACCGCCAACTCACTATAACTAACCGTTTATTTTTACAAAATTACTGAAGATTGGAAAGTGCAGTGAACAACACTGATGACAGAATTTCAAACAAACAATCGCCTCCAGTCATCTGTGCACGCATTTTCCCCATACTACCTATCATACATCCAATGGCGGGGCTTGTGGGGTAGAGCTATGGTGCTGCAGCACTCCCTGAATATTTGCCAGACAAGAGGAAATTAGTTCATAATACAGATATCAAAAATGTTTCAAATATTCAGACAATTACCAGCAATTTTTCAGTTGTGAGAGACGTGAGAATATCAATATTGTAATAGCGCCACACACTACAAGCGCTCAATATGGTACGAACAACATAACAACGACGCTAGGAACACTAGAGCTGATAGGAAAGCATCATAAATGTTGCGGATGCATGAAGATAACTACACTTGAAGAGACGAAGGGGGATACCCACTAAATCAGCTCTGAAATACACCATAAGAGCTGCTTACTTTCTAGCTCTGTATCTACAAAACGGTTGATGCGCGGACATTTGGACGCGGTTAAGCGTAACAGAACCAACCAACAAAACCTGTTTATTGAGAACACGTGATTCAAAGTTCAAGAGCCATGTAGAAACACCGTTTTTGCAACACATGTGAATTTTGCAGCCGCCTATGACTATAGGTATGTATTTTTTCAGCAGTGTACAAAACGTATATAATCCTAAAATGCTGTAGCAACCCCTGAGATGAGAGTCACGAGCCGCCGCTGCATATATTGTTCGAAAGCTGATGAAATTCTGCATTGGTTTATGTCACTATCAGATATATTCCATAGTACTGTATACTGTAAATAGAGAATTTTCTAACCCAACATTTTCACCTTGCTTGGCACTGATATTTTCGCAGTTTTCTCAAATACCGTTATATACACTTTTTTCGGCTTGAAAATACCAAACCTGGTCGAGTAAATATCCAGGAACACAATGAGACCACAATCAAAGTTCCCTCTTTTCAAGATTTTACAATTTTCCTCACTAACGCGGTAAAAACAGGTACTGTGTAAAGTGACCCAGCAAATGTAAGGTAGCTCCGGTTTACAGTACCTACTTTGAATTCACTGGTTTGGCCACTGAATTGATGCAAAAATACTGCGTACTAGTATAGTTTGTTTTACTGTTGAGTTTATCAAATACGGCGCCAAATGTAACTTTTAAGGGCTAGTATAGTAAGTAGAATATATCGTATGAAGTTCGCTATCTTTTGTAAGAATGCGAGAGATAACGATTCTTGGACACATTATAACTCCACCTAAAGGAATAAACAAATATTACCTATCAAAAGTACATATTATATATATACAAATTTTCCTTTATATGAGTCAGATTTTTTTTCAAACATTTCCTCCGACATTGGGTCTAATTTTTCTCCATTTAGTCCAAAAATGAACCTCTATCATGTTTTGTTGTAAGAATAATCTTAACCCACGCTGCTGTTCAATTCAATAGTCTACCGCCTTTAATCTGCGAGATGGATCAAATTTGCACTCAACCTTTTAAATAGTATAGATTGCGACCTTTAAATTAGTTCGTATACAAATTGTGCCTATCTGTGAAATTGAAGGCGCTGTAAAGCAACAAAGTATTGTAAGTGCTTTAGCGCTTTCAATATTACAGATAGGCAAAATTTGTACATGACTCATTTCGTAGATCTTCATTGTTACTACGGTGAGGGTTATATGTGAATTTTGCTTATCTGCTGTACTGAAGGCGCTATAAAGCAACAAATTATTGTATGCGCTTCAGCGCCTTACATTTCACGGACAGGCAAATTTGTACATGAACTAATTTAAAGTTCGCAATGAATACTATTAGAAAGGCTATGTAAAAATTTTGCATAACAAGCATTTTTAAGGCGTGGTATCACATTCAATTTTCAACCGTATAGGTTAGTACATGACTTCAAGGACAAATCACTTAAGGAAAATTTACAAATTTTTAAACTTTCTTGTTTCACCAGGGCAACTTTTCACCTGGGTCGCGTTAGAAATTTCGAAAAAAACGTTGACGATCCATCCTAATGCACAAACAATTTACACGTAAGTAAATTTCTAATCGCGGGTTAAGGGGCTGTGGAAATGAAACTCAGAGATCATGTCGTATGCATAAGGAAGTAGATACTCCTCCGCAAACAGTTTCCTCCGGAATGTGCTCTTTGGTGTCTCCACAGCTTGCTTACCGGCTTTAATGAGGGCGAGGTCGTCTCTGTTGTACATACGTTCAGGCATCTATTCGTTGAAAGTACAGAAACCAGACGAGTCTGGAAGGTAGTTAACCTATCAAATATTAGAATTAATTCCTTCATATACGGATGGAATAAAACTCGTATATAATTTTTTTTTTCCTTCACGCACTTCCAAATATGTATATTTAATTCCGGAAGGTCATTATCGAGTAGTTTTTTTTCGTGAACGATGCATAATGAAATACGAATTGAAGCAAACATGTTTCCATACTTATAGATGATCTAAGCGACATAACCCTGCAGTAGTGCTGTGCAGTCGGTTCTAAATAATGCACCCATTCAATTCGCGGTGCGTTTATTCGATTTGGACTCTTTGGATCCATGGAGCGAGGAGACGCGAAAAATGAGACTGACCGTGACCGGCGACGCACACCAAACCGGATTGCATCGGGTCACGCGCAGGAAGGAGGAGAAAAACTGAAATTTTTGCGCAAGTGACCCAGTAAATCAGCATTGCAATAGACTAGTTGTTACTTGTTATATAAATCAATCATACTTTTGATCGGATGCCTCCACTATAGGACAGTGTAACAACTCTAAGGTGTTACATTTGAAGACACACAGTCTTGCAGTATTCGTTGTGTAGGAACATAGGGACACAATTTTGTCAGTTTTGGTTTGTTTTTCGAGTGCTTAATAGGGTAAGGGAGTAATCGCGGTCACTTAAGGGAGAATGGTTATAAAAATTGGTCACCTATCCGATTTAGTTCCTGTTTGCGCCATCAGATACACTGAACTGCCTACTTTCAAATGATATGGTCACTTCCTGGATTATATAATAATTTTGGTAATAAGTTACCTATGGGTCAAAAACTAGAAAATAAACATTTGACCGGAATTGTCTTGCTGGTGGGGTAATACAGGTCAATAATTTTTATATTCAGTATACATGTATTTTTTAAATAAGCACATGAATATCGTTACAGAATATTGCTAGAAAACATATTTTATTTAGGTATTCGAATATTATTAATAATGATGATCACGAATATATTTTTCGGGTGTATCATACCCAGAACATTCGTGATGAGTCAAATGACCACATTTTGGATGTGTGCAACGAAACCACAATTCTCCATCTTTGCCTGTATTCTATAGCGTTCAGTGCGTTTTGTAATTGGTCTGTGTTCCAATTACCTTTTCAGTTTTTGTAATATAATTACGAACCATCTGAAATGTAAAAATTCATAAGTTTGTTTTGACTGGAATTATCTCACAGCTGATAAGAGTGACTTTAGGACAGTTATATTCATTTTTTCTCGAGATAGAATTGAAATTTTATAAAACCCCATGCACAATTCGAAAGTAGACACTTTTTTCTTTCTCTACATCTTGAAAGTGTTTTTAATAAATATTCCATTAGTACTTACCGTAAATGGGTTATTCTTCGAAAATGTTGATATTTCAGTCCCCAGCAGTTATCCCACAAGCTATTAATGATACGGCCATTTTGGTTTTTTCCCTTGATAGATATGACTCAGTTCTACTTTTTCAAGCTTTCAGAAGAAAATTTGATCCACTTTTAATGGGTCAAAATTGAACCAAATATGCTCAAATGTCCGTCGGCATGGCTGTCCCTCAAACGATTTTCATTATTTCCCCCCTCCCTTAAATTTCCACGCTGTATATTAGAACAAACTGACAACGTAGTGCTACTTTAAATGGATGAAGGAATAAGGTAACATTGAAATTGCATCATCCCAAATGGAAGTCAGTATAGCCAGCTTTGGAAGTTGTCCCTCGATTTTTTGTCCTTCGGCATGGCTCTTTTTCAACCAATCACAGAACAGGCGTTCCAATATTTTTTCGTTGCAATTAATAGCCAAATTGTATATTCTTACCAGAGCAATACGGTGCGCATATCAAATCCCGGTTTTCTTGCGACAAGACTCGTGCATTCGCATATTATTGTCGAAAATTAAGAGTTTTAAAAAAATGTGTCCTTCGGCATGGTCATCTTTATGCAACGGTAGACGTTCATCATTTAAAAATAATTACGGCTAATTAATGGGTTAGTATGCTTTTATCAACTCTCCGTATAATTTTTTGTTTTGGAATCTACTAATCGACGGCAGAACACTTTTTGTTTGCTATTGTTTTTCGGCATGCACTTTTACCGACTTTTCGAAGAAAAGGGAGGTATTACACTCGTCACAGTTGTGAAGTTGGGGGCGGGGGCAATGTTTTTTTTGCGTTTCAGAGTGTTTAGAACACGACTGTAATAGTGGCTGAATTTCAGGTTTCCTTATATATATATATATATATATATATAAATATATATATATATATATAGATTTACTTTCAGTCATTGAAGCACCAAAACGTAAGGTTAAATGGTATTGTGGCACCAAAAATTTCGTTCAGGCACCAAAAATTGGTGCCACAACGTTTTTCAATGGGAATGATCGCAAATGGCTAGTAATGCTATCTACATGCGATATACCAAAAATAGCGTTGGTGCCTATAGGGTGGTATTTCCATACTCATATACAAATTAGTGCGCAGTGTTTTTAACCAGATCGCGTTCGCTGTTATACAAATTATTTACTTGCAAGAGGTTCAGGCACCAGTGTATTTTATCGAATTGAATCGAAATAACATGCCAACAGGCACCGAAACTTGGCAACCCGCTTTTCTAAAAATAGCTAATCCTAGAAGTAGAGTGTGTGAGTAAATACTACGAGACGTGCGTTCTTCTCTACAGCGTTGGTCGGCGTAAAGCAGCTGATTGAATAACGAAAGAATACAAACGTGGCTTCCTTCTCTGTTGGTTCCAACGGCGGCAACTTACAATTTTCCCAAGGGGTGCTCGAACAAAATTTTATAACGTGAATTTAGAGGGGAGGGGGGAAAAATTTGGCAAAGAAGATCTTAATGTAATGAATTTTTTATTTTTGAGGAATTTCCCAAGGGGTGCTCAAAAAATCCCAAGGGGTGCTCGAGCCCCGGAGCACCCACAAATTTGCCGCCTATGGTTGGTTCAGCCTAAAACATGTAAAGAATGAAAATACTGTAATTATTAAGAGGATCTGCGTACGTAAATTAATTTTTTGTAAAAAATAACACGGGAGGAGTGCATAAACAGTGTACTGTGAGACATTCTTCGGCGCTCGTAAATGTTGTGATTATGTATTATTTTGAATGGGTCTTATCAGTATAATTATTTTGGCTGTTGGTTATGATTTTGATTCTGTAAAATTGTACGTGACGGACTGCATTTATTTGTCGAGTTGGTAAGCATCCTTGCGAAGTTTTAACTGACAGTATGAAAATTTTACAGAAATATTAATAATTTAATGCGTGATTTTGTGAATAGAATCCGTGCCTCGAAAATATGAGCAGGAGGAAGGAACAGCCGAAACGGATCAGAATACCGATACTACCAGTCCCAGCTGTGTCTAATTTGGCTGTATTTCTACGCCCCCCCCCCAAATGAGGTAGGGGGTTGGAATTAGCGGCACAAATTCTATTGTAATTTGTGCTAATTGTGCTCCGAAGTCCCAGAATTTGTGCCGCCTCCCGTGGGTCTACATTTTAAAAAAAGGTTTGGGAGGCCAGGGAAATGTTGCCCCCCCCCAAATGAAGATAGGGAGTTGGAATTAACGGCACAAATTTTATCGTAATTTGTGCTAATTGTGCTCCGAGGTCTCAGAATTTGTGCCGCATTTTCTGGGCTCACAGTCCAGTGCTCAATTTGGGGGGGCTGGAAAAATTATGATATTTTAAAAAAAGGATCTTCAAAAGGAGAGATTAACTGGTTTCTGCTGTCACCGAATTCATTTTTCAGGTTCTTTTCACGGTATCTCATATCCTACCCCAATTTTGGGAGGTATACACCCATTCTATCCAAAGTTTTGTTGTCTTTGTTCATACTTTTTTTGAACTCATGAGGCGAAAGTGCGATAGTTTCAGGCAACGACACTTTTGTTTTTGCGCATCGGATTTGGCAACAATGATAACGAAGAAACCCGTGGTGAAAGTAAAAACAGTGTGGATATGGGCCACGACCCCCCCCCAGGGAGGGGTGGGGGCTCGCGTGTGGCGGCACGAATTTTTACCTAATTTGAGCTAAATGTGCTCGAGGTTCCGACAATTTGTGCCCCCTTCCTTGGACCTACAGCCAAAAATAAAATGTTAGCCTCCCCCCTCAAGCAAACGTGAGGTCTAAAAAATAGTGGCACAAATTTGTATTTTATTTGTGCTAATTGTGCTCCGAAGTCCCAGAATTTGTGCCGCCTCCCGTCCACGGACATGTTGGCCCCCCAAATGAAGATTGGGGTTCCATACCATAAATATACATCAGGCATTTTTTGGGCGAAAATATTTTCCGAGAGCTTCGGGCCCGTACCCGGTGAAATAGATTCGAAATGCCGAGACGAATTCAGAACCGTCGTCAAAATTGATTCACAGGCTATTTCTGACCCCGTATAGCCCCGGCCCCCAGTTTAGCCACATTTTTGACTGTATCTCGGCCACGGAGGGTCAGCGTCTGATTTGGTCGACGAATTCGAACTCAGTGCGAAAAATTGAGTAGGAATTTCTTGTTATCTCATCTATTTAAAATTTCGATAATTTTGAAAATTTCTCCATACGTACCTCAGGCATTTTTTTGGGCGAAAAATTTTCCGAGTGTTTCGGGGCCCGGAGCCGGCGAAATAGAATCGAAATGCCGAGACGAATTCAGAACCGTCGTCAAAATTGATTTACAGGCTCTTTCTGAGCCAGTATACCCCTCGCCGCCATTATAACCACATTTTTGACTGTATCTCTGCAACGGAGGTTCAGCGCCTGATTTGGTCGACGAATTCGAACTCAGCGCGAAAACTTGAGTAGGAATTTGTTGTTATCCCATTTTTTAGCAATTTCGAAAATTTTGAAAATTTCTCCACCCGTACATCCGGCATTTTTTTGAGCGAAAAAATTTTCCGAGAGTTCGAGGCCCGGACCCGGTGAAATATATTCGAAATGCCGAGACGAATACTAAATCGTCAACAAAATTGATTCACAGGCCATTTCTGACCCCGTATAGAACCGGCCCCCAGTATAACCTCATTTTTGACTGTATCTCGGCCACGGAGGGTCAGCGCCTGATTTGGTCGACGAATTCGAACTCAGCGCGAAAACTGAGTAGGAATTTGTTGTTATCTTATCTATTTGGAATTTCTAAAATTATGAAAATTTCTCAATACCATATATAACATCAGGCATTTTTTGGGGGCGAAAAAATTTTCGGCGAGCTTCGGGGCGCGGTTCTGGCGAAATAGAATCGAAATGCCGAGACGATTTCAGAACCGTCGTCAAAATTTATTCATAGGCTATTTTCCGAGCCGCTATAGCCCTCGCCATCATTATAACCACATTTTTTACTATATCTCGGCAACGGGGGGTCAGCGCCTGATTTGGTCGTTGAATTCGAACTCAGCGCGAAAAATTGAGTTGGTGTTTGTGGTTATCTCATCTTTTTAGAATTTCGAAAGTTTTGAAAATTTCTCCATACTAACTAACAACAGGCATTTTTTTGGGCGGAAAAATTTTCCGAGAGCATCGGGGACCGGACCCGGTGAAATAGATTCGAAATGCCGAGGCGAATTCAAAACCCTTGTCAAAATTGATTCATAGGCTATTTCTGACCCAGTATAGACCCCGCCCCCAGTGTAACCACATTTTGACTGTATCTCGGCAACGGAGGACCGGCGCCTGATTTGGTCGACGAATTCGAACTCAGCGCGAAAAATTGAGTCAAAAACAGTCTTTAATTCAAAATTTTTATTTTTTTCGGATTTTGAGAATTTTTCAAAATTAAATCATGTTTTTTTCTGGGCAAAAATATTTTCGGAGAGATTTGGCGTCGGCGCTGGTGCTGTCGTCAAAATTGAGCTGCAGTCATTTTTTCATCCAAATTGACCAATACTTCCAACTATTACGAGTGTATCCCAAGAACGGAGCGTCCCTGCCGAATTTGAACACCCAATTCAAACTCAGCGTGAAAAATTGGTTCAAAAACAGTCTTTATTTCAAGATTTGTGGTTTTTTCGAATTTTTAAAATTTCTCCATACTATACATCATGTCCTTTTTCGGGCCACAAAATTTATGGTGAGCTTCGGCGTTGGCGCGTGTGCTAATTGCTCAATTTTTTGAGGCGAATTCAAATCCGTTGTCAAAATTGAGCTACACTCATTTTTTCACCCAAATTGACCAATTTTTCCAACGTTTTCGAGGGTATCTTGAGAACAGAGCGTCGCCGCGAAATTTGAACGCCGAATTCGAACTGATCGTAAACAATTGAGTCGAAGATCTCGGATAATTTTTTCGCCCAAAATAATGCCTGATGTATAGTATGGAGAAATTTTGAGAATTTTCGAATTTCTAAAATACTGAGATAGCCCTCTTATCCTACTAAATGTTTCGCGCCGAGTTCGAATTCGTCGACCAAATCAGGCGCTGACCCTCCGTTGCCGAGATACAGTCAAAATTGTAGTTATACTGGGGGCTGGGCTATACTGGGTCAGAAATAGCCTGCGAATCAATTTTGACGACAGTTTTGAATTCGTCTCGGCATTCCGAATCTATCTCGCCGGGTCCGGGCCACAAAGCTCTCGGAAAATCTTTTCGCCCAAAAAAATTCCTTATGTATAAGTATGGAGAAATTTTCAAAATTTTCGAAATTCCAAATAGATGAGATAACCTCCAATTTCTACTCAATTTTTCGCACTGAGCTCGAATTCGTCGACCAAATCAGGCGCTGACCCTACGTTTCCAAAATACAGTCAAACTTGTGGTTACACTGGGGGCGAGGGCTATACTGGGTCAGAAATAGCCTGTGAATCAGTTTTGACCATGGTTCTGAATTCGTCTCTGGCTTTCGAATCTATGTCGCCGTTTTCGGGCCTCAAAGCTCTCGGATAATTTTTTGGCCCCAAAAAATGTCTGACGTATAGTATGGAGAAATTTTCAAAATTTTCGAAATTCCAAATTAATGAGATAACTACCAATTCCTACTCAATTTTTCACGCTGAGTTCGAATTCGTCGACCAATTCAGGCGCTGACCCTCTGTTGCCGAGATTCAGTCAAAAACGTGGTTATACTGGGGGCGGGGGCTATACTGGCTCAGAAATAGCCTATGAATCAATTCTGACGACGGTTCTGAAATCGCTCGGCATTTCGATTCTATTTCGCCAGAACCGGCCCCGAAGCTCTCCGAAAATTTTTTCGCCCCAAAAAATGCCTGATGTTATATATGGTATTGAGAAATTTTCATAATTTTAGAAATTCCAAACAGATAAGATAACAACAAATTGCTACTCAGTTTTTCGCGTTGAGTTCGAATTCGTCGACCAAATCAGGCGCTGATCCTCCGTGGCCGAGATACAGTCAAAAATGAGGTTATACTGGCGGCGGGGACTATACGGGGTCAGAAATAGCCTGTGAATAAATTTTGACGACGGTTCTGAATTTGTCTCGGCATTTCGATTCTATTTCGCCAGTACCGGGCCCCGAAGCTGTCCGAAAATTTTTTCGCCAAAAAAAAATGCCTGATGTATATTTATGATATGGAACCCCCAATCTTCATTTGGGGGGGCCAACACGTCTGTGGACGGGAGGCGGCACAAAGTCTGGGACTTCGGAGCACAATTAGCACAAATAAAATACAAATTTGTGCCACTATTTTTTAGACCTCACGTTTGTTTGAGGGGGGGGGGGGCTAACAGTTTATTTTTGGCTGTAGGTCCAAGGAAGGGGGCACAAATTGTGGGAACCTCGAGCACATTTAGCACAAAATAGGTAAAAATTCGTGCCATCACACCCGAGCCCCCACCCCTCCCTGGGGGGGGGGGTCGTGGCCCATATCCACACTGTTTTTACTTTCACCACGGGTTTCTTCGTTATCATTGTTGCCAAATCCGATGCGCAAAAACAGAAGTGTCGTTGCCTGAAACTATCGCACTTTCGCCTCATGAGTTTAAAAAAAGTATGAACAAAGACAACAAAACTTTGGATAGAATGGGTGTATACCTCCCAAAATTGGGGTAGGATATGAGATACCGTGAAAAGAACCTGAAAAATGAATTCGGTGACAGCAGAAACCAGTTAATCTCTCCTTTTGAAGATCCTTTTTTTAAAATATCATAATTTTTCCAGCCCCCCCAAATTGAGCACTGGACTGTGAGCCCAGAAAATGCGGCACAAATTCTGAGACCTCGGAGCACAATTAGCACAAATTACGATAAAATTTGTGCCGCTAATTCCAACCCCCTATCTTCATTTGGGGGGTGCCAACATTTCTCTGCCCCCCCCAAACTTTTCATTAAGATGTAGATCCACGGGAGGCGGCACAAATTCTGGGACTTCGGAGCACAATTAGCACAAATTACAATAGAATTTGTGCCGCTAATTCCAACCCCCTACCTCATTTGGGGGGGGGCCGTAGAAATACAGCCGTCTAATTTAACAGAATGTATAAAAGTATTAGAAATGTTCGAATTTCAGGATGGACAGTTTGTTGGTCTGAAGACTGAACGTTACTCACTGGAAAGATAATTCCCTATGGGTATTGAAATTTATTTATGATGCATCGCAAAAACGTACTTCTCATTATAATCCGTGTCTAGGTAGCATTCCATTAGTTGATGTACGTTATGAAAATCGATTAGAATTGTACATGAAAAATATTTTACCCACTGGTTATTCGCTGGGAAGGATTCATGTTGAATTTTGTACCGTCATGAAACAATGTATTACTGTGTGGTGTGTTAAATTGATAATGAACGATGACCTACTTAAGATGGATCTGGGTGGCCCTGTTTTAAGAGATGAAGATGGAAGAATAAAAAAGGAGAGAAAAGTGAAGGAACCGAAAGTAAAATAAACCTACAATTATTATCACAAGCATTTTCACTTCGAGTTCGATGAAGTTTCATTTTTCTAGACTTTAATTTAGTGTAGCCTAAGTCCACATAGGGTGGTTGCGCCAGTTTGCAACAGTACCCCAGTTTGCAACAACCTTAACTTCAAGTGATAAGAATAAGATTGTATTCCGCAGAATTTATTTGTGATATTTCTTAGAGGGATCAGACAGCTCCCTGAGCACAGTGAAATACTTCCCAACTTCTCACCTGTGGTTTGTAATTTAAAATAAAATCTTGACTGAACGTAGTCAGCTGATTCTTTGATTTCTCGATATTCCTTAACAAGAACGGTATGACGGCATGATGAAATTTGTTTCAGAAATGGCTCCAACATTATAAAAATCGCAGGAGAGAGCTTTTATCAAAATTATAAGTATTTTTAGCAACAATTTAAGAAAAAACTATCCGCTATTACCTTTCAGAATTGAATATACTCGAATGTTGCGAACTAGAACCGAAATATACTACGTGATCCAGTTTGCAACACGCTGTTGCAAACTAGGGATGTGTATCGAATCTGACATCACCAATTTGCAACAGGTTTTTTTTGTTTTTTTGTTTTTTTTTTGAAGCCTTGGAGACTTTCGGTGAATGCTCCAAGAGAAATTGATTGAGATTTATCTGACAGGAATCTACATATACCTATGTCTTATGAACTTGAAGATTGGGTTGGTGTTCGATTTTCTCTGACTGATAATAAAAAAGGCCACAAAAGTTCTACACCTGCTAGCTAAAATTATGAAAATCGATGAAAGGGAAGATGAAAAAAATATCTAGTCCAGGAACGGTACAATGGGGGGGGAGCAACCTTTCCTCCCCTCCGTAAGAATTTTTCACTCAGCAGTCAGGCGAGTTGGGAAAATCCAACAAGTTAAAAGATTTTTTTTTGCTTTGATACTTGGGAATTCTGAGTTAAGTCAGTTGGGACTTCCACAACTTGTACCCCCCCCCCCACTCCACCAAGGAAAAACTGTTCGGTACGTCCCTGGTCTAGTCGATTGTCTTCGGCCAAAAGCGACAACCCAACACAAAGGGTACATTTATACTTGACCGAAAATTCTGTATGACGAAACATTTTGTAAGGAAAGTGATATTATCATTTACAATATCAGTCCTCCTGTAATCTGGCAACGGGCTTATAAATTCGAAGTGCACTGTGACACTTTGTAGAACTGCCTTCATTATTTGTTTTTTCTTCTTTTCGGTATGAGTGCGGCACTGTAAACAAATACTTGATTGGCATTAAGAGCAGGGGCGCTGGAGATGGGAGGGCAAGAGGGGCATTTTATTCCCCCCCCCCACCCGCTCAACTGATCCTCGGTCAAACTCAAATTACAGATGAATAATTGAATTAATTTCATTATTAATCACGCAGTCCTTCTATAATTTTTTCCAACAAATATTTTAATCGCTATACGTACATACTGTAATTATTTGCTCTAAAATGTCTTTATTAGTGCCCCCCCCCGAAAAATGTTCTTTCAGCGCCTCTGATGAAGAGTAATTAATAGGTAACTCATTATGGTTTCTTACTCATTTTTATTTACCCTAAAAGAAAGACCTAGTCAGTCATTCCTTTTCTAAAAATAATTTATGTTCAATTTTTTTTTTTTTTTTAGTTACTATTTGCAACAATTGAGTTATTTTTCTATTTTTAAGGATAACTAAATGTACTGTTTATTTTGTGTTTATTTTTGCCTTAGCGTCTGTACAAGCTTTTTTATGGCAATTGACTACTACAGAAGGCCTATTAGTTTGCGTAGCACATTACTTGGCACTGGCATCTTCAATCTTCCAAGAGGGAGGGTGAGACATTTTATTGCAAGGGAGACGCACTGAGAATACAGACGTCACAAAGTCATCTTCACCAACACGTATTATGTTTCCTCTGGCATACCATATTCCTGCACATATCTTTCAAATTAACTACAGTATGTACTGTATATGAACCTTGCCTGATGTACCGATTCAATAAAATTATTTCTGACATCATTGATTCGTAATCAGAGAATTAATTTCAACTGTACGTTCTCTATGTTTGCTCGACTACACCATTAGATCGCGAAATTCCCGAAATAATTTTCTAGAGGCGACAATTTGTACAGGAAATTTACTTTCATTTTTTTACGATTCAAGAAGGTCTGCCTGCTTCACAATACAGCACTGAGAGTACAACTGCTGGAATGCGCGAGAGAATTCCTTTTTCATTATGGTCTTGAAGACCTGGTCATCCTGCCTAGGGATAGGGGGATGAAGCTGACCCAGTAAATGAGTGCGAAATAAATCGTCGACTTCTGACGTGCTGTTAACAGCTGATTTACGCGCGTACCTCAAGATGTTTAAAAATATGCCAAGTAGACACGTTCCAGAGCTAGATAAAAAAATTGGCGATTATGAGTTTTCGAAATCCGGATGTGAGTCACATACTGTGTGCGGTTTGACCATTACTTTTGTTATCGAAATATATTTGGTAGTTGGTACGTTAGTCTGAATGAGGCAAGCAGTACGAGTTAGCACATCTCTACAAGCTGTTGATCAAAATATTATTCAAGTAATTCAGTATTACGATATACTCTAACTAGTTTAGTAGAGAAAACTCGAAATGAATTCGAAAAATTTGAAGAAAAAGCTGATGATATTTGTTTGTCAGAATGCGGTTTTGAAAGAAATCGACGGAAAGTGACTCGAAAATTACGAGTTGACAAACACGAGACAATGAACTAGAATGTGATGAACGATTGAAGTTCAAAATATCGGTATTTTTACCAATTATTGATTCTTTACTGTCTGAGCTGAAAACCCGCGACAAGAAGCCTGCATAGCATTTGGCATTTGGAGAAAAAATTTTCTTTTTCGTCAAATCTTGCTGGAACGGAAGTAGAAGATATTTTGAAAACAACAAAAATTCTCACAGGAAGTTTTCCGGAGACTTCAGCGATGAAGCCAAACTCAAAGTTACAATTATAAACTAATAATTAATTTATCACTTGAATTTTTTTTTTTTTTTTTTTTCAAAAAATTGGCGCGCGGACATTTTAGCGCGCGGACACAAGCACGTGCTTGTGATGCCTGTGCCTTAATCCGCCGCTGACAAAATTCAAACTCCGTTAACATGTTATCCGCACGTTTATTCCAAGGCGATGAAAATTACAAAAGAGAAATCCATCCTCGAACCGGTAGAATTCTTTCCATTTGACAACAACGCATGGTGTCATGAGGACGTTCTTTATATAAATATACTGGTGCTCCAATACTATTAAATCTGTAAAATTGAACGGTGCCTCAACGAATCACAATTGTATTACTTATATACACTGGTGCCAAAAGGGCCTTCCCGGGTACTGGTGCCGGATCGTATTGCAAATAAGTATATATATATTTATATATATATATATATATATATATATATATATATATATATATATATATATATATATACATGCAGGGAATCCTTTTCACCTCCATACATAACGCAGACGCCCTCGCCTCCGCCAGAAAAAATGGGTTTAGAAGTGTATACTTTGTAATTTTAGAATCAGAGCATTGATGTCATAAGAGGCAACCTGAGAGGGGTAAGGATTTCTCAAAATTTATCACCGAGTGTATACATTATGTATATAGTCCCTTTCACCTCCGAACATAGTTTATACTTTTCGCCTCCTTTTGTATTTCTTTTTTACATAATTGGCCATTTTGGCCTCCAGCAACGTTGCCAATACTTTTGCAGCACATGTTTACGTCTCATCCTCCAGTGTGCGATAAGCAGGCTTGTTCGGACTCTTCGCGTACTTTTCCTGGGGCCTATTGTTTGAAATCAATATCTTTTCATTCAGGTATACTGCAATCGCATGTTGGTCACTGAGTTGCAGCAGACACACATAATCATCATATTTCTCTCGTCACCGCATGAAATTCTTATAAATTCTACAAAGAAACATCGCCTTCTTGTCTGAAAGCAGGATTGAGGCAATGAAATTCGTCAGTGTATTTCTTTTCAGCACGTCTGTAGTTATTATATTTCAGGTTTCAGTTCAGACACCTGTTGTTTATTTTGTTCCAATTTTTTCTGTATACATGATGGTATGTACATTTTTTTCAAAGAGGATCTTTTTTCACCTCATTTTTGTATATAAAGCGACTTTTTCGCTTCATATATGGAGGCGAAAACAAATGTTCTCGCGGGTATACGATGATATCTTTGCAGGGCGGCTTTTTCGCCTCTTTTTCATATATAAAGCGACGTTTTCACCTCATATACGGAGGCGAAAACGAAACTCTAAAGGTATATCTTTTCAGGGCGGCTTTTTCGCCTCTGTAAGTTTCTTATTATGTTATTCTTGAACCTCTTCCTCAGACTAAAAAAATTCATGTCCATTCCGAACTGTGTTATTTAAATGTCTTAGGTTTGGAATTTTTATAAACCTGTACCTTTCGATCTTGATACAGTTCGCGGTATATAAATATCTTTGCAGGGCGGCTTTTTCGCCTCTTTCATATATAACGACGTTTTCACCTCTATCGGAGGCGAACAACTTAAAGGTAATCTTTTCAGGCGCTTTTTTCTCTGTAAGTTTCTTATTATGTTATTCTTGAACCTTCTCGATAAAAAAATTCATGTCCTTTCCGAACTGGTTATTTACAATTCTTATATAGGGAAAGGTAACTTGCTTTCGATCTTGATCATAGTTCTGCGGGTATATAATAATATCTTCAGGGCGGCTTTTTCGCCTCTTTTTATTATAAAGCACGTTTTCACCTCATATAGAGGCGAAAACGAAATTAAATTATCTTTAGGGCGGCTTTTTCCCTTGTAGTTTCTTTATTATTCTGAACCTCTTCTAGATAAAAATATTCAGGCATTTCCGACTTGTTATTTAATTTCTGATTCGGAAAAGTAAACCTTAACTTATTTTCAGATGTTTTCGCTATGTAATATCTTATACTGGTCTTATCGTCCTCAGTTTATATATAAGCAACGTTTCCTTTATAGTCTGAATAGAAATAAAGGTTATCTTTCAGGGCGCTTTTCCCTCGTAATTATTTTAGTAGCTTGAACTCTTAAGTAAAATTTTCGCGGCATTCGTTCATTAAGTTCTTATTATAGGGTAATTACTTACCTTCTCGATCTAAATATCATTTTCTCGATTTTATTTACTTTTGCAGAAGGAATTTATGCCTTTTCATTTATAAATCGTTTTAATATATATGGAGCAAAGGAACTTTGTTTCTTTTCAGGCTTTCGCCTCGTTTTCTTATATGTAAATCGAACCTCTTCCTCAACTACAGGAACGGCATTCCTCTGAAAGTTTCTTTTAATTTTACGTTTGGTAAGTAAACTTGACCTTCCGATTTGTATAATTCTGGTATAGTAAATAACTTGCCTTTTCTTTTCATTATGAGGAAGTTTAACTTAGGGGCATTAACAATTTAAGTAATATCATTTCACCTTTTTCGCTTGTAAGCTTTCTAACTTGATACTTTTCACCTTTTTCGACCTAAAAAGTATTCTAAGTTTTTAATTCTAGATATAGGAAATGGTAATCCACTTTTTTCAATCTTGATCAATGTCCGTGTTAATAATATCTTTCAGGGTTTTCGCCCTTTTTCTTATACTTTTACCTCATATACGGAGGCGAAAAAAATCTAAAGGTAATTTTTTCAGGCGCTTTCGCCTCTGTAAGTTTCTTATTATGTTATTCTTGAACCTCTTCCTCAGACAAAAAAAATTCATGTCCATTTCGAACTGTGTTATTTACAACTGTCTTAGAGTATAGGGAAATGGTAAACCTGTGACTTCTCGATCTTGATCATCATGTTCTCGCGGGTATATAATAATACTTGCAGGGCGGCTTTTTCGCTCTTTTATATATTAAGCGACGTTTTCACTCATATACGGAGGCGAAAATGAAATCTAAAGGTATATCTTTTCAGGCGGTTTTCGCCTCTGTAAGTTTTATTTGTTATTCTGAACCTCTTCCTCAGACTAAAAAAATTCATGCCATTCCGAACTGTGTTATTACAATGTCTTAGAGTAGGGAAATGTAAACCTGTGACCTTCTCGATCTGATCATCATGTTTCTCGGGGTATATATTTATCTTTGCAGGCGCTTTTGCCCTTTTCATACATAAGCGACGTTTTCACCTTAATAGGAGGGAAAACGAAATTCTAAAGGTATATCTTTCAGACGGCTTCTCCTGTTTCATATACAGGTTAGTTGGTTTTCCTCGCATAGGAAAATCGTCAGGCTGAACGAATATGACTAATGTGTTATCTTCCAAATTACGTACGCTTTGTTATCGTTACACGTGAACTATTCGTGAATACGAAAAACGATACAGATCTTAGCGTAATGGATTTTCTATTGCGGAAGAAACTGACTAATCCTGTGTACAGCGACGTTTTACCTATAGACGGAGGTGAAACGAAGACATGTATTCAATAATTTAAGCTTCTACAGGCCAGCAGGTAACCCCCTGGGCAAATTTTTGACTGGAGGCGAAAAAACTACATACATCATCTATCAATTGTGGTAAACTTTTCGGTGCAGTAATTTCTACTTACAATCTTTAACATGGGGGTTATGATATACAATATTATATACATTTTTTTTTTTTAAAGAAGGTCTTATTCGCTCATTTTTGTACATAAAGCAACGTTTTCACCTCATATACGGAGGCGAAAACGAAATTTTAAAGGTATATTTTTGCAGGGCGGCTTTTTCGCCTCTTTTTCATATACAAGTACACAGCGACGTTTAATATGTGAAGGGAACATTTCACCTCCAGGCATACAAGCAAGTAGGAAACCTCCGAGTTTAATATTAATTCAATCACTAATGCGTTGTTGCCGCGAATCGGAGGCGAAAATGCTCAGTTATGTTTGGAGGTGAAAAAGTCTCATTATATGATTTACAAGTGACACTAGCGCTGTCTGGTGAGAGGTACCATGCACTAAAACGTATATGTCTGATGTATGTGGGTTTTTTCGCCTCCAGCCAAAAATTTGCCCAGGGGATTGCCTAGCCGGTAGAAGCCTAAATTATCGAGATACAGTGCCTTACGTTTTCACCTCCGATTTTTCGTTTTCGCCTCCGTATATGAGGTGAAAACGTCGCTTTATATATGAAAAAGAAGCGAAAAAGCCGTCCTGCATATGTATATATATATATATATATGTACACCTTAATTTTGTGGGAAGAAAATCTCAGAAACTATTGAATCAATTGATTCCAAATTTTGGTATATTATGGAGAAGTACTCGAAGTTGTTAAAATAAGCTTTTGAAGGCAATCGGTCGAGCCGTTCGTGAGTTTTCCTTGAGGACAAAATTTGTGGCAAAAAAATCTCAGGAACTATCGAATCATTTGATTCCAAATTTTGGTACATTATAGAGAAGTACTCGAAGTTGTATTGGTGAAAGTTTGATGACAATCGGTTGAGTCGTTCACGAGTTTCCTCAATTTAAGTTCAGCATAAGAAGCGCAATTTTGTGGGAAGAAAATCTCAGAAACTATTGAATCAATTGATTCCAAATTTTGGTATATTATGGAGAAGTACTCGAAGTTGTTAAAATAAGCTTTTGAAGGCAATCGGTCGAGCCGTTCGTGAGTTTTCCTTGAGGACAAAATTTGTGGCAAAAAAATCTCAGGAACTATCGAATCATTTGATTCCAAATTTTGGTACATTATAGAGAAGTACTCGAAGTTGTATTGGTGAAAGTTTGATGACAATCGGTTGAGTCGTTCACGAGTTTCCTCAATTTAAGTTCAGCATAAGAAGCGCAATTTTGTGGGAAGAAAATCTCAGAAACTATTGAATCAATTGATTCCAAATTTTGGTATATTATGGAGAAGTACTCGAAGTTGTTAAAATAAGCTTTTGAAGGCAATCGGTCGAGCCGTTCGTGAGTTTTCCTTGAGGACAAAATTTGTGGCACAAAAATCTCAGGAACTATCGAATCATTTGATTCCAAATTTTGGTACATTATAGAGAAGTACTCGAAGTTGTATTGGTGAAAGTTTGATGACAATCGGTTGAGTCGTTCACGAGTTTCCTCAATTTAAGTTCAGCATAAGAAGCGCAAGGCGACTTATGTACTCGATGTTGTTTGGGATTTAATTTATACGAAATCGAATTTTGATAGCCGCGTAGTTTTGTTGTATTATACAAATGTTTCGGTCTTACACGTTTCCGCCTTGAATGTCGACAGTGTCTTGATTTCGCGAGGAACGAGCGAAGCGAGTTCCGAGTGCTTTTCGGCCGAAGGCCGAAAAGTCGGTACTGCTTTCGCGAAGCGAAAGCAGTTTTTTCATGTGTTCTTCGGCATGGCATTCATCATTTTGATTGCAATGCCAGAATACAGAATCCTCTCACTGTCGGCCCTATCTCACCAAATATGTTATACAGAACGCCTCTTAACGACTCCCATCAAAAAAAGTTCAAATATCTCCTACTTTCCTCCATGTAAAAACATACCTGAAATATCAACGTTTTTGAAGAATGATCCAAATGAAAAATTAGACAAATTAGAAGCGAAACTCAAAAACGTGATAATTTGTAATATAAAATGAAAAAATTCTTACACGAACTTGACAGTGTTATCTCTAACTATTTTTATGTTCTTCTGTGTCCTAAAACACTAGTTCGAACGTTTTACCTATCTTCCTACATGTGAAAAGTAGGTGATCGTTGTTACCCCGCGACCTCGATTACCCCCTTACCCTACAAGCTAGTTTGGAAAAGTATGAATTTTACTTCGTCGGTCGATTTAGTACGATGAATTTTGTGCATGATAAGGAGTGTTATAGTAAATTATGTTTTCGCATAAAAATTTCTTAGAAGAACCTTAATGGGGTGCACATATTTGTTAATACATTGCCTTGTGTTTTCAACTATTACAAGACGTGGAATTGAACCAAGACTATCAAGATGTTACCGACTTTTCTACAGAAAAGTCAGGTATTATACCCGTCACAGCTGTCGATATGGGGGTGGGGGCAATGTTTTTTTAACGTTTTTTTTGTTTCACTTGCATCAACCCGCGACGAAGGGCACAGAGTTTGAAATCTTAAGAGCATTGTCACATAAAATAAGGAAAATGAAATTGATGGGTGGGAGAGGAAAAACAGTAGGTATTTCTGAATTCAATTTTCTCGTTAATTTCAGATGCACTTTGGAAATCCATTTTTTCACAATTAGGTATAGTTCTAAGCTTATTATAGGGTATCAGTAGGACGCCAATATACACAAGTCAACCAAGCGATAAAATTTCGAAGGGAAAAAAATTATTCAGTACCATCGGAAAGAGTTCAACGAGGTGTTACCAGTGGTACTAATAACTTTGTTTTTACGGAATTTAAATGTTTGGTTAGCTTTTGATTATTTATATATTATAGCTTCCATCCCTGAAACCCTGTCGACGTTGACAGAAGCATCGTCCCAGCCCGGAGACTCTCCGAATAATTTTTTGCGAAACAATTGCTTGATGTAGGTATGGAAAATTTTTCAAAATTTTCAAAAATCAAAAAAGTTGAGATAACCACATATTCCTGCTCAGTTTTTCTCGTTGAGTTCAAATTTATTGCCCAAATTAAAGCGCTGACCCTCCTTTACCGAAATACGTTCAAAAATTTTGTTACACTGGGAGGAGGAGACTATAAGGCGTCAAGAAATGAGTGTGAATCAATTTTGACGAAGGATTTGAATTCGTCTCGAAAAGTTGAATAGTTTTTAAAAGGTTCCGGACCGCAGGCACTCCAAAACATTTTTCACCGTAAAAACTGCCTGTTGTATAGTACGGAGAAATTTTCAAGATTTTTGGAAATCAAATCTTACTCAATTTTTCTCTCTAATTTCAAACTCATTGTCCAAATTTGGTGTTGACACTGCGTTGCGAGATACGATCAAAAATTTTGTTACACTGGAGGGATGGCTATTATTGGGTTGAAAATTGAGTGTCGATCAGTTTTGACTATGAATTTGAATGTGTATCGAAAAGTTGAATAGTTTTCACTAGATCCCGGTCCGGAGGCACTCCGAAACATTTTTCACCGAAAAAAAAAAAAAAAAAAAAAAAAAAAAAGCTTTACGCATTAAGTATGGAGAAATTATCAAAACTTTAGAAAATCAAAAAAATTGAGATAACCGCCTATTCCTACTCAATTTTTCTCTCTAATTTCAAACTCATTGTCCAAATTTGGCGTTGACCCTAAGTTGCCGAGGTACAATCAAAAATTTCATTACACGGAGGGGGTTTGGGGTTATACTGGGGTCAAAAATTTAGTGTGAATCAATTTGTACAACGGATTTGAATTCGCCTCGAAAAGTTAAATAACGTTTACCAGTTCCCGGCCCGGAGGCTCTCCGAAATATTTTTCACCGACCAATTGCCAGTATGAGGAAATTTTCAAAACTTTTGAAAATCAAAAAAATTGCGATGACCACCTATTCCTACTCAATGATTCTCGCTGCGTTCAAATCGTTGCTCAAATTTGGAGCTGAGACCCTCCGTCGTCGAGACATGATCAAAAATTTTGTCACTCTGTGGGAGGAAAAATATTAGTATGGAGAAGTTTTCAAAATTTTTGAAGATCAAAAAAATTGAGATAATCATCTCTTCCTACTCAAGTTTACTCGCTGAGTTCAGATTTGTTTCCAAATTTGGCGCTGACTTTTCTTTGCCGAGATACCATCAATAATTTTATTACTCAAGGGGGGTTGGCTATATTGGGTAAAAAATTGAGTTTGGATCAGTTTTGACTTAGTTTTGCCAATGGATTTGGATTCGTCTCGGCCAGATCCCGGACCGGAGGCACGCCGAAAAATTTTTCGTTGAAAAAAATGCCTGTTCTGTAGTATGAAGAAATTTTTAAAACCTTTGAAAATAAAAAAAATCTAGATAACCACCTATCTCTACTCAATTCTACTCGCTGAGCTTAGATTCGTTGTCCAAATTTTGCACTGACCCTTCGTTGCCAAGATACGATCAAAAATTTTGTTACACCGGAGGAATATGGCTATATTAAGTCGAAAATTGAGTGTGGATTAGTTTTGACTCAGTTTTGACTATAGATTTGAATTCGTTTCAAAAAGTTAAATAGCTTTCACCAGATTCCGGATCGGAGACACTGCGAAAACATTTTCACCGAAAAAAATTCCTGATGCATTATGAAAAAACTTTCAAAACTTTGAAAAATCAAAAAAAATTGAGATAACTGCCTGTTCCTACTCATTTTTTCTCACTGTGTTCAAATTCACTGTCTAAATTTGGGGATGACCCTCCGTTGCTGATATACAATCAAGAATTTCGTTATACTGTGGGGGGAGGCTATACTGGGTCGAAAATTGAGTGTAAATCAATTTTGACTCAGTTTTGACCACAGATTTAAATTCGTTTCGAAAAGTGAAATAGCTGTGATCAGATCCCGGACTGGAGGCACCCCGAAAAATTTTTCATCGAAAAAAAGGCCTTATGTAGTTTGGAAAAACTTTTGAACCTTTGAAAATCAAAAAATTGAGATGACCGCCTATTTCTACTCAATTTTTCTCACTGAGTCCAAATTCATTGTCCAAATTTGGTACTTGTTGCCGAGATACGATCGAAAATTTTGTCACACCGGGGAACGGGTCTATACTGGGTATAGTACAGAGACATTTTTTAATTTTTTGAAAATCAAAAAAATTGAGTTTGGCAATCATATTGGATTTAGATCTCGGAATTTGTGAAACCACAGGAAGACGTTTGCATTGGAGAGAATGTTCAAAAGAGTTTTGTTTCCTTGTTGTACACCTCAGCGTGCAGAAGGAAAAAATTGGAATTTTGTCTAATGCGGACAGGAAATTCTATTGAACTTACTTATAACGTATTTCACAATTCTGTGTTGAAAGACATCAATCTAAAATACGAGCCAGTCTGGCAAAAAAAGTCTTCCCGTTATAAACGAACACAAAGAGATCTACCTTCCTTTATCATCTCTTTCTCTGAAATGTTATTATTTCATCGATTTTATTAAGGGATGATCTAGAAGAACAGAAAAGTAAACATCATCTCTATCCCAGAACCTTCATATGGATTTTGCATTTTATCCACGGTGATGGACATTGCTGCTCGGAGACAATGTTTTAAGGCATTGTACAGGTAATGACTTATTTGAGAAACAGTTTACTGCTGCTGTATTGCATGAGCGAGAACCCACTACTTGGTATCCGAAATATTTTCCGCGTAAAATCACCAGCAGTAATCCTCTTCCCGCTCTCCAGATGTCACAGTTTGCAAATTAAGGTCAACATAGTTTCAAAAATTAGTTCAGCCACCTGTAAAACTTGAGAAATGGCATCCATATCGCGTCCATTGATATCCTTCAATTTCCAGCTTTAGGGCCGTATACAAGGGGGGACCCCCCTCCCCCTTGTGTACGACCGTGCGCTTAAAAATTCAAGAAAATGCGGCTCTCAGAAACATTAGAAACCCCGTATGTTAGGTCAACCCCCCTCCCACCCTCACCTTATTCCTGTGGCACACGGTACTGTCCAGCTTCCTTGCACAGTTTGCTAATAGGGCCAAATGGTTAACAAAAATGAGTTACGGGACCCTACAAATCTATGAAATAATATATATATATTATGAGGCCCCTTCTGCATCCAAAAACCACAATTGTCAGCTTACAACCAAACCAATATCAAAATTGAATTCTACGACCTTGAGACTCCCGTAGATTGTACTGTGCTTGGATAGCAAGAGCTAAAATGAAAAATTTTTGAATTTCTAATAGATATTAAAGTCATTATATACATTGATAAAGTACAGAAAAATGAAGTACGGCTTCTCAAGCTTGGGTGAAGGGTGAAGAAAAAATGCGAATGAATGGTAGAGAGGGTGATAGAGAAAGGTGGTCTGGAGTAATTGGCAACTTTGCTGCATGCGAAACTGTGTAACATTGGAAAATTGTCGAAAATCTAACGATTTCTTTTATAAGGTCAGTATGAATAACGGTGTGGAGGGCCATTTTACCTCTCCCTTTCCCCTTGAATAACGTTTCTGAGCAGTTAAGAAAAAATTTCAAATGTCCTTTCTTAAATGAAATATTAGAAACATATTTACCGATGCCATCGCAGTATTTATAGATTTACTAAGAAATCCTCGAATTTGAAGAGCTACTTCACCTCGGAGGAGGGGAGGGGAGGTCGAAGCTCCCCTCGGATTTCCGTAGAATTTTAGTCTATTAATTAGTATGTCCACGTAGCCTTACAATTTTTGCACTTATGTTTCAAGTTTTCGGATAATGTTACTAGAGTAATAGTAGATCTATTAATTAGTATGTCCACGTAGCCTTACAATTTTTGCACTTATGTTTCAAGTTTTCGGATAATGTTACTAGAGTAATAGTAGACTCACATAATCACATGATAAGTTTTAGTTGGTTCGCCTCTCATCAAAACTTCAGAATAGTGGCACAAAATTTTATTTTTATTATTTTTTTTTTATTTTAGCTTTCAGTACCATACATTGAAAACTTATTACAAACTTATATTTACTAGTACGATCGCTGTCGGAGGTACTTTTTCCCTAAACGGGCGAAAGCTACCCTCAATCTCTGCCATTCCGGTCTACAGTTTGCGATTTGGTGATACATTTTATGAGACAGCAGGCGTGCGAAGTCGTCAGACCATCTTAGTCGTTGACTACCCGGGTTGCGTTTCTTGTCTCCCAGATACCACTGAGATGTACGTTCTACCCAGTTGTTCCCGCCACGTCTTGCCTGGTAACCTGCCCAATCCC
The DNA here is from genome assembly GCA_031841125.1 of Acanthococcus lagerstroemiae. Taxonomy (NCBI): domain Eukaryota; kingdom Metazoa; phylum Arthropoda; class Insecta; order Hemiptera; family Eriococcidae; genus Acanthococcus; species Acanthococcus lagerstroemiae. Next base: position 26,082,901 of record CM063113.1, on the reverse strand, counting down.
ATTTCCTCAGCAAGCATTCTTCTACTATATTTTTGTTGTTGGGCAGGAGTGTTTTAACTTTTGTTATTCGTATTCGGGTTAACTGTCTTATATTCATCATAGCTTTTTCCATTTTGTTCTGCATAACTTCTAACCTATTTTTATCAGTTTGTCTAAGGGCCCATGTTTGTGCGCCATAAGACACCGCGGGTACAATACAAGTGTTAAAGACTTTCGATTTAATTTTACTATTAAATGTATTTTTAAAAATTTTCTTGAGCATCCAGAATTTTTTCCAACCAATTTTAACACGTCTTTTGACTTCCTTTTCGTACCTGTTATTGAAGCTGATTGTTTGGCCTAGATATATTGCATCTTCAACTTTTTGTATAGTTTCCCCTCTTATTTGTGCATCTCGGTGGTAGTCTGTATTAGCTATTATGTGTGTTTTACTTAGGCTTATCTCAAGTCCTGCTTTTGTACTTTCACTTTGTAATTCATTGATCATAATTTCGAGTTCTGCTTGCGTACTTGCTATAATAGCAACATCATCTGCAAACCTTAAGTTATTTAGATATTTACCATTTATCAAGATTCCCTTTTCTTCCCACGTCATTGACCGAAAGATTTCTTCCAGCGCGATGTTAAATAGTACCGGGGATAACGGATCGCCTTGTTTTACTCCTCTTTCTATTGAAAACTTTTCCCCCTCAGTATCTGTACATATTATCGCACTGGAGCCTTCATAAAATTTCCGTATTATATTAATTAAATTTGTCGGGTATCCTTGTCTTACCATTGCCTGAAAAAGGAAGGAGTGTCTGACTGTGTCAAACGCTTTTTTGAACTCGAAATTATACTCAATACTTTTCTCTATTAGTTGGTTTATAATGTGCAGATTGGTAATCGTGGAGAAGCCGCTTCTAAAACCTGCTTGTTCCTCCGGTTGAGTGCTGTTGTAGTGTGACTTAATTCTATTGTTTAACAGTTTTGCAAATATTTTCGCGATGTTAGATGTGAGACTTATCGGCCTGTAGTTTTCAATTCTATGCTTGTCCCCTTTTTTAAAAATAAGTATTATCTTTGATATTTTCCATTCTTCTGGGATTTGTTCAGATGTATGTACATAGTTAAAAAGACGGAGTAATATAGTCTGGAAATCTTCCCCGGCATATTTAATCTGTTCATTGCTAATTCCATCTATTCCTGGTGCTTTATTATTTTTCAATTTATTTATTATAGTGTTTAATTCTTCCATAATAAAGGGGGGTTCATTTGCCGACACTTGTGTATCTATAATTTGTATTCCTTCTGGGGAGGGGTCTGTATATAGATGGGTATAAAACCGGGTTGCTACCTCATTTATTCCTTTTCTGTCTGAAATTATATTTTTGTTCTCTATTAGATGGCTAGTCCATCTGTTCCCTAGCATTAAATTTTTGTTGATTTGCTTTATACCCATCGTATCCTCCAGTATCTTTTCTATCATTTCATTTTCTTTTTTAACCCTATATTCCCTTCTATTTATTTTTATTAGCTTATTAATTTGCGTAATTTCTAGTTTTTCTCTTGTTGATATTGCTTTTTTATTTAATATTTTTTGTCTCTTTTTATATAGCTCTTTTAACCCTTCATTTTCTGTTGCTATTTCTGTTCGGCTTAATTGTTGGATTTTTGTCGTTTCCTGTGTTGCCTTGTGTAATAAATCCACAATTTGTGTATTTATTACATTCCCGTTGAACATTTTTCATTACCAAAACTGTTTTACGTCGGCGCAGAGCTGGTGTGAATATGCGCAAGTCCACTGAACTACTACATGTACAAATTATACGAAAATATTATGCAGGAGTAGTGGTAAGGTCCGCGAACTAATTTTCGTAGTTGTAATACCACAGTTCTACGTATCCCTAAAACGAATGTAAATATCATAATTTGCGCTTATGAGCGTACAGTACCCGTGAATCCCGATTCAACGCCTACACAGCTGCCACCTGCCGTGTAAAGTTAAAAGATTTGTCGTTTCTGTTTGTGTTTACAACTTTTAAAAATAACGATCAGTTCGGCAGGTCGGCACGATTAACGTATAACGTTCGTCTTGTGTCATCTCTCTGAAACTACAAATTAATTATTTGTGAATAGGTAAGTTAATCTCAGTTACGTGTTATTATTGTTTGGCATTTTTCGATTTATGGTACGCGGCATATATGTTGGTAATTCTTGGTGCTCCATTGCAGAGATGGATGGTGGGAAAAAATGGACCAAGAGACGAGAAGAGAAGGATTGTATTACGATTCCAGAAGTGGAAAATTTATTAAACGGACAACTCGATCTTTACTGGTAAGTTGCTAGATCCTATCTTAAGCGTATATTCTCATCACCCTATTAGAAAACTTCCAAAGTTTATTTTCATGTAAAATACCGGCACTTACATCATGTGTATTCGTGAGACAAGTACCAATTTGAGGACATTTGGTTATATTATAGCATAACATTCCGCAAAGGAAGGAGCAGCCGACGACGAGCAATCTTCAAGTAAAAGAAATCGATGAGGCGAGTGAAAAACAATTTACTTATGAACATGGAGGGATGAGAAGAAATCCAAGAAGATATAACGACAGCATTCCGTGATAACGAGGACGAACAAAACGATAATTCTATTTCCTCTTTGGTGAGCACCTGTTGATATTTTCATGAACAAACACCGAGTGATAATAAAATACTTTTAGCTGATCTGTTTCTGTATAATTGAATTAGATATACAGCGGTGTTGAAGCTGAGGAGGAGGAATCAAATAATACAGTGAACACAGCGGTATCGAATCACTGTTGCAGATGATCCTGTAAACCACAAATCGCGGAAGCTTTATTTCATTCCACTGTATCGCCTTCCAGACTGGTAAGTTACAGCTGAATCTAATTTTGAGTAAAGGTTACAGCGCGCAAATAGTTTCAAAAGCCCTGTTTGTATCTTACATTGAAGATTCACCTTTCAAGAAATTAACATTGGAAATTCTTCCTTCGTATGTTTGTTTCTCACTGTGCTCTGGTATACAGAGACGAAACGAGTTTCAGTTGGGGGGGGGGGGGGTGGAGAAGGAAAATTTGCAGACAAACATTTTTTACTTTAACTAAAAATAAAATTTGCCGATTTTTTAGTTAAAATATTTTTTAATTGAAAAAATAATAATAAACAAAAAAACGAACAAACGTTCTTAGAAAATGAAAAATTCAAATGAACAGTTTCAAAATTTGCCAACTGCCAAATTATTGGAGGCACGGACGTACCGATAAGGGGGCAGGGGCAACGGGAAAATTTACCATTGCAGTCAGGCGAGTTGTTTTTTTTTGTTTTTTTTTTTTTTTGCTTTGATATTTGGGAATTGAGTTGAGAGGTTGGGAAAATCCAACAAGTCAAAAGGTTTTTCTTCTTTTACATTGATACTTGGGAATTTTGAGTTGAGTCAGTTGGGACTTTCACAATTTCTACCCCCCCCCCCCCCCTTCCATCAAGAAAAACTCTTCGGTACGTCCCTGGACTCCAGAACTCAGAATGGGATCCCAAAGTGGATAGACTATCGACATTAATTACTGACCTTAAGGGTAGTTGAATTCGAACATGCGCTAAATTTTGAATCTGATTCAAGCTTAAGAGACCCCATAAATCGAAATGGACGAGCACTAATTAGTTTTTACGAATCAAGTAGACTATTGAAGTGGAGAGTTCTTACGATCTTAAATTCAAACTAACAGACTGTTTTTGAAAATGCTAAAAATTGCTGATTCATTTTCATCATTACAAACGTCCTAATCTCTTGAGAAAGGGTTAAATCGTCAAATCCGAATTTTCACAAGCAGCATATATGATTTTATAAAAAATGATTGTACTATCGAAGTGAAAGTTGTTTTATTTCCATTTTCTTGTTTGAGGTTGGGGGAGAGGGGCTGTTACAAATTTAGTAATGACACTGGGACCTTTGATTGGACTTCATCATTCTTAGGTTAAGCAATTTTTGCGCGTAATGTTGAAGAGAAAACTCATTAAAGCTTGCATCTTTACCAGCCAACATTTGAAGTCCAAAGATTGACAAAAATTAATTGACATTGAAAACCCAAGTAATCTATTGAAACAACGACTATTGTAATTCCTAATTTTGGTCCAATTTTATAGTTTTTGATTTTTAAAGACATGATGAATGTTCCACTTATAATAAGTCATACTTGGATAATTTTGAAATTTTTCCTCCAATTTAAATTTTGGTAATTTGATGGTTATGAAAATGTTGAAAGATTAAATCAAGTTCGTTCAATTTCGACTCTCATTTTGGTGTTTGGGGCCTACCAGAGAGTCAATATCTAAAATTTATCGCGTTGATGGAATTTCCAAATTAGGCGACCTCTCCTCTCCCCTTCCCAATTTCGATATTTGATTCGGTTACCGGGAAGTCAATTTTAATCTCTTCTGGAGATCAGTTTTGGCCTTTGAAGCGTAAATCGGGAATCCAAGAGGAATCTGATGAAATTTTCAAATTCAGCAACCCAGAAGATTCTAATATTTTATTCGATTTCCTAGAAATCACTTGAATTTTGGGGCCCAAATCGCAGTTTAATAAGAAAGCTCATAGAAGCTTTCGAATTCAGCGATGCGAAAAACTGCTCGTATTTTGATTCGTTACTCAATTTTCCAAGAATAGAAAACTCTAAAAGTCAATTCCGGGTTGAAAGAAGAATCTTCTGGTGAAATTTTCGAAATCAACGACCCAAAAACTTCTATTTTAGTGATCTTTCCATAAAAAATTTCAAGTTTAGCTCTGGTCTTGCTTAATGGGAGCGATTTTTTTTCCCCGAAAAAGAAACGAGACCTTGCCGTCAGAGATGCCGAATTAAGGGAAAACACTTTCATTCTTTTCCCATTCAGAATGGGCTCATCTTCATTCTTCGTGAAAAAAGTACTTGAAGGATAAGGTTCCAATCTGTATTTGCAGGAAAGAATCTATGGGGGGAGGGGGAAACACTCCCAACAATTTGAAACTCGGCAAATTTTGATACTGTTCATTTGAATTTTTCATTTTCTAAGAACGTTTGTTTGTTTATTTATTTTTATTTTTTCAATTAAAAAATATTTTGATGAAAAATCGGCTAAGTTTCAGTTTAAAAAAATGTTTGTAGGCAAATATTCCTTCTTTGCCCCCCCCCCCAACTGAAAGTCAAGTTTCGTCTCTGGCATCAGTGCCGAGGGGATGGAAATGAATGTAACTGAATGTTTCATTAATCTCTCAAGATGGACCACCACAAGCAGGCGTGTGTAATGATTATATTCTGATGGAACAATTATTGTTGGCAGATATGTTATAAAATCGGATTTGCTAGCGTTTACTTCTGTATTGCAGATAAATTATTGTTAGTACTTGGAAAGCAATGAGTGATACCTAGTTCATCTCCAGAAAAACCGCCTTCAAAAATGAAAAGTAAGAAACAGTCGGAACTTCTTAAAGAACGTAACCTTAAAAGGAAAAAATATGTCGATGATCATTATGAACGTGTTGATTCGCAGACCTTAAGACCTCAACTTGGTAAGTTTGTTTTAATACTATTGAACTACCTACTTGATGATTTATCAGGGTTGCCACTTTCAGAAAATCCAAGGAAAATCATTTGTCATTTTCTCAAATATGCTTGTCTTCCCCCCCCCCCAATAATCGACAAGTTCGGTAAATTTTCGGTAAATTCCAAAGTCATATAGAATTCAGATTCGGCCAATCGGCAATCGGCAAATGCGAAATTTGACGAATGCTGAACCAAGAAATGAAAAATATTCGTCGGAAAATTTTTAATCGGCACCCCGTTCAAAAAAACCCTAGTTGCGTCCATACTGCACCAAAAAAAAATTTTTAAGAGCGTTCATGGAAGTGCGGTTAGCTCACTTGCCTTTTACACCATTTCTTTAATCAATTTTAGTATGGAATCACCAGGAGCACAAAACAAGTCTGTGCTGGTTTTTGAGGTGCAGTTTGTTTTGTTGTGTAGTTCGTCAAAATATATGGTTCTAAGCAACTTGAATGAAAACAAAAGCAACAAATAAAAAAAAACAATCAAAAGAATACAGGGAAATCTTGTTTTTTTTCATTTTGATAAATTTTATAGTTTCTTGAAAAAAACTGTCAACATTTTTTGAAAAAGCAACTTGGTTTTTCAGAACAGCAAACCGGTCCTACATACATTGGAAGGCCACATACATACGTTCAAAATAAGATAGAAGATGAACAAAATAAGGAGAAAAAACGGGTCGAGAAGTAGTGAAAAGAACGAGTCTGGACTCCCTCAATAAAGAAGACAAAAATTCGATCTTCAAAATAGTAGATGATAAAATATAATTAATTTCATTGTTTGTTTATAACTCGGATATTTTTATGAAATGACTGCGATTTAAAATATTTTAATTTGTTTTATTGTTTGCTTTTTTAACATCAGGATATGTTTTATGCACTAAATGGAACTGTGCAGATTTAAATATTTTCCAAATTGTTAGTATGTTTCTACGATGCTTCGTATCTTTACGCACGTAAGGCAATGATGTTAAACGGCAAATACGAAAATTACTTTACGTAGCTTTACTGTGAAGCGCGAGCTTTATATACGAAACGATGGTTATTGCGAGTATAAACTAGGAGTAGAGAATGCATAGTACTTGTCCACCAACTCACTGTTCAAGAAGCCAATTTACGTTTACGTAGTGCGAACAGGAAACCAAAGAATACATGTAGTGTACTTTGCAGTCACCCATCCGACCGGGTTCCACTACATTTATCATTGTATGTTAATGTTCACGGTGCTATTTCGTTTGTCCATATACCTGATTAGGTACTTTTAAGTTATTTCTCATTTTTGTTTTCTTAATCTAATTTTTTGATAGTGTTCATATTGTTATCTATTCTTTTCCTCTCCGATCATCAACCTGCACATTACCATCCTATGGTCTGTGTCGCACTTAAATGATCCGACGACTCCGCAATCTTTCACCATGTTGCTGTTTTGTTTTATCAATATGAAATCTATTTGGTTTTTTGTCTTTAAATTTGGAGCTATCCAGGTCCACCGTCTTCTATTCTTCTTTTTAAACCACGTATTAGCAATTTTGAATTCGTTTTCGTTACAAAAATCTGTCAACAGTTCCCCGTGATAATTTCTTTTCCCGTAGTAGTATGGCCCAATAATTTTTTCTTCGCCGTGTTCTCTTTTCCCTATTTGGCTGTTGAAGTCTCCGACCACTATTACTTTGATATTTTTAATTTTTTCAAATTCTTCTATTGTGTCATTCAATTCATCATAAAATTTTTCAACTATACCTATTTCAGAATCGAGGGTTGGACCGTGGACCTGGATGATTGCTAGTTTATTGTCGTGGTCGAATTCCAGTAATAATGCTGCTATTCTGTCATTTTTCCCGGTGAATTTTGTTATATATTTTTTATATTGTTGTTTGATTAGAAAACCCACTCCTCTATAACCGTCTGAATCAGTGTGATACCAAATATTTCCTTTCTTCGTAGTTATAATATTTTCGCCTTTTCTTTTTATTTCTGATAATCCTAAGATATCCAGATTGTGTTGTAGAAATTCTTCTTCCAGTTGCAGGAATTTGTAGTTATCTTTTAGTGACCTGGTATTGAGAGTGGCTATTTTTAATTCATCTCCATTTTTGCTCCTTTCCTTGTTTTTCCCATTCTTTTTATTTTTATTACTGGAATCCGACCTGATTTTTCCTGTTGTACATAAATTATTGAGGGAAGGCCAAATTTGCCTGAGCTGGCCAAACTGTGTACCAAGGCAAAAAGAAGGTGGGTAGCTTACCTATTTCTTATTTTTCTTTCCCTTGTGTGTTCCGACATCGGTCGTATATTTATTCGTCGTTTGAGACGAGCGTGTTTCTCGCGGCGTCATTAGTCGTTCAAACGCTGATTTGGAAGATGATTCGAAAGATGATTTGGAAGATGCTTGCTCTTGTGTTTTTGCACGGGCATCGTCTTTCGCTTGGTCTTGGTACTGTCTCTCACGGTCGATGTGTATGCTTCCCTCTTCGTATAGATCGTCCACATCTACCATCGATTTCAAGTGGATAGTCCTGCTGTTTGGTTCCTTGCTCCGACATAGCACTCTCCCGTTTCTCGTCCAGACGATGTATCTGTGCCACAGCTTCCTCGCCACTTTTACGATCTGCTGTCCCTTCGGCGATAGGTGGTCCCTGAATACTAGTTTCGTGTCGCTTCTTCCTCCTAATATGTCCGCGTTGGGTTTCGTTTCCCTCGCTTTTCTCTTAATTTCCTCCCTTTTGTTGCGACTGACGAATTTTATTATAAAAGGGGAAGGTGCTGATTTCGAGGGCAGTCTGTGCGCAGTGTCAATTTCCTCAGGATTTAATTGCACTCCAACCGCTCTGCTGGCTTTAATCGCCACGTTCATAGCATCTTCTTCTTGGTTCTGCGGAATGCCATATATTACGAGATTATTACGCCTCGAATAATTTTCTAAGTCCTCCACCTTTTCCTCGAGAAGGTCTATCCTCTTCTTCAGTTTTGCGTTTTCCTCGATGACTTCAGTTATGCTCGAAAGTTTTATATCTAGCATTTCGTCTAAAATTTGCCTTAACAGCGCTACAGTGACCGGCTGGTTCTCGCTGTCCATCTTATTATACTGTATGCCCGTGTCGACAGGAAACTGCACGTTATTCCACGTATTACTTATCGCCTGTTATAACACGCGTATTTATTTATCTAGGTACTTATTTTCATTCAAAACGAAGTTGAGTTCGCACTATCACATTACATTGCCAACGAACGCATGAACACACGACTAAACGCTTGCACATCCGATAGAATAGTGGCACAAAATACTACATTCAATTTTCTAAAACTAAAACGAAAGTAAAGGAGGAAATAATATACGTATTGTCATTGTGACTGAATTCTAGGAGCGAAATTCGAAGAAAACTTCAAAACTGCCATCAGTATTGGATTTCATGGTGTTGCCCTAAGATGTGATAGACAACAATCATTTGCGAGCAAAATGAGCACAATTTTTCCAAACTTTTAATTTTGATTAAAAAAATTATATTTTGAACAGACATGGTGGGAGGGGCTACCCTCAACCACTTTCCAATATCCGCTTATATTGGAAATCAGACAAATTTGTATATCGTGTATTTGCATAAATCCAACGTCAGAAATTACTGCAGGAACTTCTGTCTTCGATTCATTTTTTTCCTTCGAATCACCTGACACAAAAATACTCAAATTATTCGGTCATTCTGATGGGCAACATCTAATTTACAATTTTCGATAATCTGGGACAGGAAATTCAACGAATTCTACGGTCAGTTTTCACGAACCTGTGAAAGACCCGATCAATTCGTAGGACCGCCAAAACTCAACGTATGAGTCTTCTTTTTTTTCTTCTTCTTTGTTGCTCGAAACTTGTTTCGCATTTTCAGATCCGCATGTGGAGTGCGTGTATAAATTTCCTATACATCGACCACTTGCAGTGCATCGTCAATTTATCACAGAAATATGTTATGTTACCCCCTATGACATACAACGTAAGCTTTTAAATTCTCAAGTCATCTTTGACGTACGGGTTGCAATGCCCATTGCTCATATACCAAGTGAAATTATACCGGGCTACAAGGATATCTACTTTTTCTGAAAATGGAAAATTTGATGAAAAGAAGCCTTCCGTTGTTCATCATTATCCGTCAGCCTTTTCAGCTCGAGAGGAGCATCATTTGACCACCTGCTCTGTAAACGTAATCACCGAATTCGCAATGTGCTGTCTGTTTTTTATTAGAATTTCGGTTATTGCCGTATTAACTCCAACGGCCTTTGCTTTGGATCTAGAAAAATCAAAATTAAAAGCTTCTGATTCGAATTCGACATCGTCCTCGCGAAAATGGATTTCGGAACTGTTCCACGATGCAGAAAATACCTTTCACGCTGGCGTCGGAGTTAGTGATAAATGCCGCGAGGATATTGAATTGTGGAAGCTGTATTTGCTCAACCAGACAGTGTGGGCTGTGCAAAGTGAGTACTTGCTTTCTTATTTACAGTTTGATGAAAATAAGGACACAAGTGAACAACAGGAGTGACCATAGGCGCCGACTTGGCCTTTTGGAGGGGGGGGGGAGTCCCTCAATGAAAATTTTGAGGGGACGACGCCCCCACCAATATTTTCAACTCGAAACTGGAAAAGGGTGCGGTTTTCCTTTTAAACAAGCTGCAAATATTAGGTGTGTTCCAGAATCTAAGAAAATCAATTATTTTAAAGGATTTAAAATAGTAAAATATGATAAGTAAAAATGAGAAGATTATAATTTTGGCACCAAAATAGATGGAAGACACCATTCGAATTTTCAAAGAGAGGGATTTTCAACAGCTCCTAAGAACCGAGATAACTTTGATTCGGCCCCCCATATTTTCCATAAAAGTCGCCGGCGCCTATGGGAGTGACCCAGTAACCTCAACTAATTTCCAACAAACAAGTTCTCTATCCTCTTGTTTTCGTATCCTTATTGGGTAAAATTTCGGGTCATATTTTATCTCGCGCTTGAAAAAATGCTAGTCTGCAACATATATCATATTTTACTTAGAGTACCATTAAAATTACCAAATAAAAAAATGAAATTATTTTATCATTTTTTTTCTTCTTACATACAAAAAATGTAACGCGTTAGGAGAAATCATGTCTTAGGGTGATGAAGGTTGAAATTGAGATTTCAACAGGACCAACGATTGAGACTTATTTCGGGTCCAAGTTCAAAGTGGTGGGTGGGCGAGGGGGGGGGGATAAAGACATGTCGCGATCCTTCATCCCATTTATCCTATTCCTTAAAATTGTTCAAATACAAACCTAATCGAACCGGAGCCGAACTTTCAAGAAATAAATAATCAAAACATTCCTTTCCCTTTCACATTGAGAGATCGTTGTGGAAACCGAACAAGTTGAGAAAGAGAGGAATTTTTTTTGGTGACTGGAATTTGGAAGATCATTTTATTCTGTGTGTCGCCATACATATACATGTACGACCCCCGCCCATATTATTCATCCCCTCCCTGAGACGAACCTACCAGAACTGTCCGATAAATTTCATTATAGTCGGATATTAATCAACGCTTTTTTCCTTTCTAATTTTAGTGCTGGAGTCGTCTGAATGGCCTTCGGTCGGGCTGTTTGCTGGAATGACTCATCACATGGGAAACTGGCGGGAATGTGTGAGTTTATCAGCGCCTGAGTTTAAAGGACAGTACTGTCTAGTCGAAACCACGTACAATTTCACGCTAAAACAACCAGTCGCGCAATACTCTCCTCACTGGACCAACAGTCCGGATGGAATGTCTTCGATTTGGAACGTCATTAAAATGGTAAACCACCTCGAATCTGTTCTATATACTATATAATACAGTGTCTAGTAATGCAAATTCGAAGTTATTAATCGGCTTCTTGCTGTAGTTAGTATTGGAGTTGAAACTGATGAAAGTGATTTTACAGTATGAACAAAATCCGATGCGGAAAAGCCGACACAAATACACGTGGGCTTTGTGCGTACCATCGTCGTGTACAGTTGAAGATGTGAAAATGTCTGTAAATGACTCGTTATATCCCATATTTGAAAAACACGGATTTGACTTGACAGTCAATGTGAATCCAGCATCTTGTGGGAAGCAGGAAGATCGAAAGTTCTCAACCGGATTTTATTACACTTGGTAATATGAAAATCGCGTTACTAATGCATTTTAGATCAATAAGCGGACTTTGGTTATAAGGTTGAAGGGACTAAGGAGCAAAAATGTCAACTCCCGTTCGTGAATGAGAACGCGTTCACGAACGGAGCACCTCCACAAACGAGAACGAAGTGAACGCGTTCTTCTTCTCATGTGAACAAGAACGGGTAGGAACGCGTTTGTTTCATTTCGTAATTGAGAACGCAGAGAACGGAGAGAGGAACGACTACAGTCAGAGGTCAGAGATGTCAACTGCCGTTCGCGAACGGGAACGCGTTCATGAATACAGCACTCCACAAATGAGAAAAAAGTGAACGTGTTCTTCTTCTCACATGAACGAGAACGGTGTGAACGCGTTCATATTTTTGGAGAACGTTGACATCTCTGCTTAAGGAGGCTATACTGTCCAAAAAGTTGATTCTACTCCCTCTCATGATAAATTCCTACATGTATATGTTCATGATATTCCGAGGGAGAGAGCTGAAACGACCTTCTGAGAGGGCTTAGCACCCACAGTCCCCCGCAAAGTCCACTTATATTTTAAGAAAGACATTTTACTTATCAAGTTGAAGGAGCTAATAAGTAGGGTAGATTGTCAATTTCTTTTTCTTCAAAATTTCTAACGCAACCCAGGTAAAAGGTTGCCTTTGGTGAAGAAAACAAAAATGTGTTTTAAACATTTCTTTTAATTTGTAAACTATTCCTACGGAATTTGTCCTTGAAGTTATGTACTCTAGGGCTGAATATTAAATGTTACGCAGTGCCTTTATAATGCCGGTTAGGCAAAATTTTTACATAACCGTTTTAATAGTATTCATCGCGAACTTTGAATTAACTCCTACACAAATTTGCCCAAGTGAAAGCGCTAAAGCATTTATAATACTTTATTGCTTTATAGCACCTTCAGTATAGCAGACAGGCACAATTTACATATAACCTTAACAGTATTAATGATTGAGATCTATAACATGAGTAATTTACAAATTTTGCCTATCTGCAATATTAAGAGCGCTATAAAGCGAAGAAGTATTTTAAGTGCCTTAGCGCTTTCAATTTCACAGATAAGCAAGATTTGTATATGACCTAATTCAAAGGCCGCGATGAATGTTATTAAAAAGATTATGTACAAATTTGGTCTATCTCGCATATTGAAGGCGATAGACCATTGAATAAAAGTACTGGTAAACATCAAAACTTCAAAAATGGATGGGTTCAGATTATATTCCTATGACAAAATATTGATAGAGGCTCAGTTTTGGACTAAATGGAACAAAATTAGACCCAATGTCGGGGAAAATGTTTAAAAAAAAAGTTTTTCTCTCACATACAGGCCATGCAAAAAATTCGTATAATAATATTTGCTGGTTCCTTTTAGTGGAGTTATAATGTGTCTTATCGTTAGGTATCTTTCGCTTGAAGAATTTCATATAATGCATTCTGCTTACTATATGCTGGACCTTAAAAGAGTTACGTTTAGCACCATATTTGATAAACTCAACTGGACAACAACGTATACGACGCAGTATTTTTGCATCAGTTCAAGGACCAAACCAAAGAACTCGAGTATTTCTGCTTCTGGGATACGTCCAACCTGTCTGTGTGTTTTCTCCATTTCCCCTCCCATACTCAATCAGTGGAAAAGCAGATTCGATTGGTCAGTAAGGCATCAGTAACAGTTTGTGGTGAGGAAAGACGTGATCGATTTATACTTATATTATAGGTACTACTAAAAAATGGGGAAAATCTTCCAGAATTCAAGACGAAAAAAGACTTTTTCGGATGATTTCAACTTCCTTTTTTTTTTTTTTTAATTTAAAATAAAAAATGTTCAATTTCACTGATTTAATAAGAAAAATCGTTCGGAATTCAAGTTTAAAAAAAGGTTTTGGGGTGATTTAGCCTTTGAATTTAAAATAAAACTTGCTTAATTTTACTGATGTTCATAATATTATGTAATATTAATTCGTCACCCCATATCTCCTTTCTTTCGAAGTTTTGACTTTTACCAGTACTTTTATTCAATGGTCTACCGCCTTCAATATGCAAGATGGACCAAATTTTCATGTTACCTTTTTAGTTCTACTAATTAAGAGCCGGGGGTCTGGTTGGCCGAGTGGATAGCGCGTTACTCTCGGAATCCGGATGTCCCGGGTTTGAGCCCCCATGTAGTAACTCGCCAGATTTTGACTTAGGCCGGTTTTTCGGTCTGAAGGGAAAAAGGCTAAGACAGCCCTAACACCCTCCCCAATGTCTGGAGTAATGCTCAAAAGGACGAATTCCCGGGCTCGGGTTGAGAGCAAATAAGAAAAGAAGGCTCTACTATTTAAGAGTAACAAAAAATAACATAAATATTTGAGTTTTGCCTACCTGTGAAATTAAAGGCGCTAAAGCACTTACAATACTTTGTCTCCTTATAGAGCGCCTTCAATGTTGCAGATAGGTAAAATTTGTACGTAACTCATTTTGTAGACTTTAATTTACGCTACTGTCAATATTATATGTAATTTTTTCCTACCTGCCATACTGGAGGCGCTATAAAGCAAGAAAATATTGCAAATGCTATAGCGCCTTCAATTTTACAAGAAGACAAAATTTATATGAGGAATAATTCAAAATTTGCAACTATTACACTATTAAAAAGGATATAAAAGTTTTGCATAACCGGCCTTTTTAAGGCGCTGCGTAATATTCCATTTTCAGCTCTGTAGTATATAACTTCCAAGGACAAATCCCTTAGGAAAAATTTACAAGTTAAAAAAAAAAATTAATACTTTTCTCCACCAAAGGCAGCTCTTTAACTAGGTCGCATTCAAAAATTCGAAATTGTTTTTTAGCACAAAAAAAAAAAAAAGTAAACAGGAAAGTTGCATTAAAATTCTCACGGGTTCATCCGGAGGTAAACTGACGTCACATTACTACTTTCTACTTTTGGCAATAGTGGCGTTGGAATGGAGATAAGCGGTTGCTTCTAGCCCTCTTAGAATGAATTTTAAAGGTATTTTCATGATGTTCCGGAGGAGGGAGGGGGGCTAAAACAACTTTCCAAGAGGGCTCAACACTCCCATGTTCTCTGCAAAGTCCAAGATATTTTCTCAGTATTTTCTGTGTCTGCGATTTTGTTCTTTATGTTTATGTTCTGATGATTTCAGCGCATTACTGGTTGCTATTCTTCTACTGGTTGTATTGGCTACCATTTACGATGTTCGTCGCGTCCGCACTGATAGTAAGTCACAAACATGTACGCAGAGTAATTTCCCGAAAATGGTTATGCTCAATCAATTAGTATTTAGAAATACAAAAAGACTAATTTTAGAAAATTACACTTCGTATGTATCTGACTGTGGGATCGAATACAGTTGAAAACATAGTACAGCTGGATTGCTGGCCTTGGAGTTTCGACTTAATTCCTTATGCTGCTTAAGAAGGAGATATTTTTTAAATTTCTTTTCGTAAAATTCAAAATATTCGAGCTGTCTCGGTTAATTTACGAAAGTTTTTACTTATATCATTTTTTTTGGTCCAAATCGTCATTTTGAAGACTCAACTGAGGGAATAGAATCGGAAATACAGGTAGTACTATCATGTGCATCAAAAATGAGGTTTCTGGAGTCGTCGAATTCACTTTTGAGGTTATTTTAATTGTAAAATCTCCATGGTCTGAATGGAGCAAAGACGTGAAAACTTTAAAATTATCTAATTTACATATGTACAATTTCAACAAATCGACAACAGGGTTTCTGTGTAGTCCCTGATTTCATTTTTAAAGTTATTTCTCATGTCCATTTCCCGTGGACCTGAAGCGCAGTTCGGCTGTGGGCCACCCGAATTCAAAGTTAAAGCTGGGTGAGCCTTGCCACAGTCACCTGTGGACTCTTTTCAATTCGCTATCAGCCAGAGCGTATAGGTATATGAGATTCTGAGTCATCATTTTTCACACCAGTTTTAATAATGAAATTTATATTTAGGTAAAGAGACAGAAAATGTGCTTCTACGACTTTTCAGTTGTTTTTCAATTCTGAAGAATTGCCAAAGCTTGAGTGATTACAAACCGACGGCGGTGATCCCGCCCATATTTATGACGAAAGTAATAACAATGAGTTTAATATTGATCGGACATCGAATATTATTTTTCTTCGGTTTTCCAACTTTCGACACCGAGCGACTGGAAATGGTGAGTAGATTTAGAAATCAGTATGCCCTTGTGTCCACAGCCCTCACCTCGCATTTTGACATTTATTTAGAATCCATCACTTGTGCGTAGTGTGTAATTAGTCCCGCTTTACACGTGCTTAATCCCTAGTAAAGAAAAACGGACGCCTTCACCTTTCAAGGAGCTGTATAAGAGAGACCGGGCTAGTTGGGTACTTTTTTTAAAAACAAAATTCTAATTTTTTCAGCTAATAAATATCTTAATGTGTAGGTGGAACATGTCGCTACATTTTTGTATAATAACACCTTCTTTTAAATAGATTTTGATACGATTTTTTTTATTTTTTAAAACACCTTTTTTTTTAAACTTACCTCGGGGTATGTTGACATCTGCTATAGGTTAGGGTAAGTTGATATCGCTAAAAATCCTTCCTGAAATAGTCCAAAATTCGGGGGGAAAAAGCATTTATTAGGAGAAATAGGTATATTCTTCATTAATCTAGATTCACGTTATTCGCAGTCGTGACAAACATAATATGGATCCCCATATCAGTAGTCCGTTTATATTTCTGCTCCATGATTTATAATGCTTAAATCGAATAGTTACGAAAACAAGTAACTTCGCTACTCGAAGAGGGTCGGCAACACCTTCAAATTGCAAAGCGGCAGACTGCAGTTGCGCTGCTCTATCACTTATCAGGTTATCAGTATCACTCTCTGAACAGGTAGATACTCTTCGATCAATTCCAAACAATCCAGATGGCATTTTAGGAAATTGTAATTCTACTTAGGCTAATGACAAGGAAGGAATTTTACTTCGATTCATATCAAGTTTACAATTTGAATGGGCATAACCCAGATTATCACCAATACTATCAATGCATGTTAACTGAACATTGGAAGTACATGTGTCATCATAACTACATACTTCAGCACTGATAAGAATTATCAAAAAACAGGAAAACAATCTATCGCAACTCATACATCCTCAGGATGAGTATCTTCATTATATTCAAGAATTCAACAGCAGGTTACAAAATTTGATTTCGATTTGATTTATATTGTTCATTTGCCTCAGCAGTCATCACGCATTCCCATCACCGCCACAGAGGGTAACGCCGTTGTTTTCTTTTTGGTAGGCTTCATCGTTCGAAACCTGAAACAGAATACCAAAATTACCATTACTACTTTTACCATATTTACAAGACATAATTCACATCGCATTATTCCTTGGAAAATTTACTGCTTACCACAGAACGTTGTATGTACTTGGTTTGATTCAAAGAAATTCTACTCTAATCAAACTGAGAAGCCATTTCATACATTAACAAACAATACACTTACCTCTTCTAAATCCAGTTAATTTCTTCGCTTTCCTCGAGGAAATAATTAATTTTGTAGAAAAGTGTGGAACGCACAATACTCCAATCAGAAGTAAAATCCGAAATATAAATAAAAATAAAATGTAAATGATCGCATTTTCTATAAATTTCGTCTCTTTTGGTTCTATACGTCGTCAAGAACACTCGCACAGTAATGAAGATCAAGATCAATGAAGAAAAGAAAAAGAAAAAAAAAAGTAATTGCAAGAGGCTCATTACCAACCCTAATAAAATCGAAATTTGGTACTTATACTTAATTACTGTTGTTATTTTCTACTAATTTATTTATCGAAAATAAAGCGCCACTGAACTGAACTGTAAGTCAGATCAGTGAACACTACTGAAAACCAAACATCTCAAACGACGCGGCACTGAACTGAACTGTGAATAGGGAAATGAGAAGAGAAGAGAAAAATTTCGATTGCAATAGGCTAGACTACTCGTAGCCGACCCTAAAAAGTTACATGATGAAAAGTGATAAGATTAATGCCAACTTGCCTCAAAACTGGGTGTCAACTTACCCCGAATGATGAGAAATTCTTCATGTTAATATCAGTGCAACTGCACATTATTAATTTTATATTGAAAATTGTACTAAAACATACACAAATGCTCATTCATCATATTTGGTCATTCGATATTACAAATTACAAACTAGGTGGATGATGAACCATTAAAAAAATTCAGAGGCCGGCAATTTTGTTTCAAAAACTAACAAACACATTTTTCGACTTGCAGAGGTTATGAGTGAATCGCTATATAGCACAAAATTGAAAACCATGGTAAACTCCCGCAAGGTATGCGCACATTTCAGTCCACACGCAGTGTTCTCAATATGCTAACAAAAAAGTTATAGCAAGTGTGCCAACTTACTCGTGAGTCAACTAGCCCCGGTCTCCCCTACTTGGTCCAGCTACTGGTGTTTGAGCCCCCATCAAGAAAGTTGAGCATTCTTAATGTTCAGGGGGCTGTGGAACTTGAGTCGAAATCAAGAATAGGTGACTGTAAACCGAAGCATTAATCTGATTTACTGATACCTCCTAATTGCAACTGCACACTTAGAAATACTACGACGCTACCTGTGTACAATCGGCAGCTACAGGTTTAGCAGATATATTTTTCATGATCAGCGGATTCCTTACTTTTCACTTCGGGTTTGAACCGATGCGCAAAGGTGGAGTATTCCATCTTGTGGTCTCAGTACTGGTTCGGTGGCTCAGGTGAGTACATTTACCGTTGGCCGGGTGCCCACCCAATTAGTTGCGACTCTACACTCATACTACAACAATGTGTGGATATTTTTAGAATGATACCGGTACTCGGCTTGATCATTCTATTTGTCGTGAATATCCTACCCTACATGGGCGAAGGACCGTACTGGAACCACCAAGTGTTAAGAGAAGCCGAATACTGCAGGATTAACTGGTGGGTGAATATGGTATCGTTGACCAATATGGTCAACAGCGACAAACAGGTATTCTTCAAGTCTAGGTAACTTTGCAGAATTAGAAACCAGTCTCATTTATTTCGACTTCGAGCCAGCAAACCGATTATGTAAATTCAATTTGGTTGTTGGCGCCTACTAAAACACATGTCTGTGACAACACGCAGTTTACGGATGTGTACAATTGCGCAATTTGATTTCGAAACTTTCCTTTTCGGAAACACAGCCCTCTACGCACTACACCATCGTGATATTCATGTGGAAAAAAGAGACTAATCTAGTAGACACTTTTTGGCTATTTCGGGGTGCAACTGACCGTCCAAGTAATGGATTATGCTATCGAAAAAAGTACTTTCTTTTTCTTCTGGAAAAAGGTCTTAGGTCTTACCCCTCGGAAAATGGCTCGTAGTGCCTATAGTTAACCGTATGTTACAAGAACTAAATACTTCATCCAGTTCGTGAAATTACAGTCAGTATTTATGCATTTCTGTAGTGTTTGCTGATGAGTTGGTTCGTAGCAGTTGATATCCAGCTATCGATGATCGGTGGAATTTTGCTGTTGATATTCGCCAAAAACGAAAGATACGGACTTTATTCTTCAGTTGGGACCTTTCTCCTCACTGAGCTCATCACCGTCACAATCGTGTGGCAGAACCGATATTACGGAATTCTCAGACTTGTTCTCAAGTAATTTGCGAATCTGTGATGAGTTGAATGAAATAATTTTAGAGTACCGGGGTCATAACCGGCAGGAAAACAGACGGGACTGGGCAGTAGGTTTTCGTACATTTTCCTATGAGACTGTATCTGGGATAAATTCAAATAAAAATTTAATTTGATGCAGTTGTTAGTCAAGTCACACTAATACCAGGGTCGCAGAGAAGAAAATTTATGGAGAGAAGGGGGTGAAAATCAAACATTTATCAAGTGTTGAATCAAAAAAATGAAAGTTTTTCGCGTGAATTTGCCAATACTGAAAGATAATGAAGAGGGGGTGCTGCCTTACTTCCTCGGGGTAGCGGCCCGAACTATACATATTGAAAGACTTTCGGCCTATGACACTTACATTCACCACCATCTTGGAAAGGCTCGAACACTATAACGGGAGTGATGGGTTCAAAGTAACCAACTTAGTGAACAACAGCGATGCCAACTATACTTGCAGACCCACCTTACAAATATCACACATTCTGAATTTTGTTCTCTTTCACCCCCCCCCCCTCCATCACCCACTACCACCACCATTACCAATACTACAGATATTATGTTGATTATTTTTGTGTGTATTCAAGTTCTTAGAACTGCTCGGTAATAATAGAATTCATTTTACCCCTTTTATCAGGTAGGTTTTCGGAGTCACTAAACCAACTTCCGATATAAGTTAGACCGAAAATTGAAATTGAAACTCCTACACGAAAAAAAGCGTTCTCCAAGTTTTTATAAATGGATGATAGTTATCTTTTCATAAGTTATGACTGTGGCTGACTTCATTCTTACGTTAATTTTAACCACAATTTCAATATTAAGGTATCAAAAAACGGAGGAAGTAGTTCAAGAATGTAATAAAGTACAATACGGATATCGTTTTGAATGTTCTAGACAGGCTCGTAGCCAAGGGGATGCTAGGGGGTGCTAAGCACCTCCTAGTGCTTGCCGGAGCCTCCGCCTGGAAAATTTCGTGAAGAAAAATAACGAATTCCTTATATTTTCCTCGCTAGTTTTGTTCAAAACTTTTCTTTCCACTACATTTTAATGTTTATAAACTTAGCAACACTGATTGTGCTTTGAAAGATAGACGAATTGTGTGTTTGTCGTTCTTTAATTCACAAACACGGTGGTAGGCTCGCGATCCAGTTCACATTGAATATCGATGGCTAAATGCCTGAATGGCTGCTTGAGAATTGATAACTTGATAAGTCCACAGAAATAGAATTGAGTGTGTCAGAGCATAAAGGACGTCACCTATGTCCTTTTTGCTCTGACTCACTGAATTTCTTGTAACTTCTTTCGAAAATTCTCAGTTATATTCTAGCAACCTGAAAGAGTAGACTGGATTTCCCATTCTCCTACTTCACAAATCTGAATAAAATATATGGAGGGACACTTGGATTAAGAACTTCAGAGGTGTAGACAGGAGAAGTGCCGACTAAAATATAGAAAAGTTTAATTCAAACCAAAGCAGAGGAGGTTTTTAAATTTTCATCTTCTTAACTGGCGATTAGAATTTTTCGGTATGATGACTTTTCAAACAACACGGGGGTTACCCTAATACTCCCAATACTCCTCGTCTCTATGACTCTGGAGGTCCATAGTGATTTTCTCACCTCCTCTTCAAATTAGTTGTTTTCCGGTTATGCCCCTGGATGCACTATAAAAACGTGAAATCTGATGCGAATGTGATCCACAGCTTGCTCGAGGAGCCAAGGAAATATGAAGAGTACTATAAGTTTTATACTGCCACGTATCTCAGACTGGCGCCTTATATGGCTGGATTTTTAGCTGCCTACGTGACCAAAATATTGAAAGACAGAATGATAAAATTCACTCTGGTAAGTCGAAATTTTAAAATAATTGAAATAATCAAATCTGTGCGACTTGATATACTTTATAGTGTGTGTAAGTTGTAGTCAATTAGAGAGGCAGATTAGGGTATTGCTCTCTTCGGGAGATAGGTTGCCCCTGGAAGATTTTATTTTCTTAATTCAGACGCAATAATTAAACACCAAATAGCTTTCTTTGCTTTTTCCTTGAATTTTGGAGGTAGAAATTTTCATCAGCCCCCTTTTCCGAATCCGAATTACTCTATAGGACAAAATGGCCACGCTGTTGAGCTGGTATATGATAAACACTTTTCCAGGGAGTAACTAGGTCCTGGAGGAGTGGCAGTTTTCACCTTTAAACATCAATAAGAAAGCGAGGAGAGAGCAAAACAAAATTTCTTTAGTTATCTTCAAGCTTAATTTTGTACATCGTCAGTAAGGTGGATCGTCAAAATTTGTTTCAAAATTTATAACGCGACCCATGCGTTGCTTTATAGCGCCTTCAGTATGGCAGACAGACAAAATGTACGGACTATCTTAACAGTAGTAATGATTATGATCTACAAAATAAAGCATGTATAAATTTTGCCTACCTGCAATATTGAAGGCGCCAAAGCACTTACCATGATGTGTTGCCTTATGGCGCCTTCAATTTCACAGATAGGCAAAATTTGAATACGGGATAATTTAAAGGCTGCAACGAGTACTGTGAAAATGGTTATGTACAAATTTGGTCCATCTTGTATATTGAAAGATTACGGCTTACCAAAACTCGGCATGAATATTTTTTTCTCGTAAAAGTATGAGTATAGGTTCTAATTGGTACACTAATGAGAAAATTTTTTATAAGTCAGTCCAATATTTTTAATCAAACTCGATAATACTCAGTTAGTACATTAATGAAAACAAATTTTTGAATAAAACCAATATTTTCGACCGAACTTGATTTTCATTAATTCTTAAAGCAAAATTGGAAATTTTCTAATGTAATGGAAAACATGTGTTAAACTTCATCACAGGTGCGTGGCCTTTAAAAGTCTTTTTTGGATTCACCCTGTTAGATTTAACTGTGATTTTAAATAAGTTTTCGTTTCCATCCAACCTTTCGAATCTTTATCAAATTGAAACCTGAATTGTGAAAACAACCCTGGTCAGTTTTGATTTTTTTACTTAAATGACAGACTGAGATATTTTCACTACTCACATGGATGAACTACCTGCTTCTTCTCATTCTCAGATGATGACTCAATAAAATAATGAACTGTACTGTTTTTACATAATGGCTGCGTATTAGGATTTTGGTTAAATATCTTGAATTTCTTAATGACTTTTGCATAATTTGCTTGCCTTCCCTCCCCCACCCAAAAATCTAATGTGGCATTCTAATTAATTTATATATTGTTTCTTTTTTATGGTCCAATGAACTTAGGCACAACAGTTACCAGTTCTAATATTGACCTGCATTGTTGGCTTCGGTCAGATGTTCTTCGGCATGGTTCTCTACATGGTTGGAAGGCCTTATTATCACTTTGAGAACGCCGTCATCGCTGCTTTTTATCGACCATTGTTTGTTTTACCGTCAGCAGTCATATTTTGCATGTACATCACTTCCGGACTAGGTATGTGAATTGTTAAAATTTCTGTTGAAATTTTGGCAGAATGTGTCTTGATTATTTGTAGTCTTCCGCAATCAGGCAGTCTTGATGCACGTTAACTCCTATTTCCACTTTCAACTTTCCGTTTGGCATTCTTATAGTAATCCCAAAAAAAGAGAAAATCGGAGAGCATACTTTTTCACCATCTTCAGTATATCCATATTACTTCAGATGGAGCTTCATTCCAAAATAGCTCGATCCCCCCCCCCCCTTCCAGGAAAAGAAACATTTGGAACTTTGTGAGCCAATAACTGTGAATTGGTATTTTGAAATGCAACTTTAGGGCAACAAATATGGAAATTCAGTGCAGCCAACCCTCGAATGGTACTAGAAAATACTCTATCACTTCGAAGTTATCGGCGAACAAAATTGTGGATTTTTTTTTTAAGACAGCTGGTGGACTTTAATCCCGTCGCTTCTTGGCCCAAACCCGGTAGGATTGTATAAAGAGATAATGAGCCATAAAACCCAATAAGACATAATAGAGACATAATCCAACTAAATAAGATGTAATACTTGTAGTTGGTTATGTTGTAATGTCTCATAAACTGAAGGCTTTCGCTCCGAAATTGACGTCATACATATGTAGCAAGTTGAACACTGTGGCGTAGCCAGAGTGGGCGAAGGGGACGAATGCATCCCCAAGGCACCTGAAATTTAATGTAAAATGTGCAAAAATAATTTTTCGTCTTTAAAACACATTTTTTTGAAAAACTTTTGCTCGAGCAGTAGTTTTACCTTCATTTTTATAAGATAGTCCGCTAATATCGGCGATTCTTAAAAAAACACCTCAATTTTCGACATTTTCTACCGTGAAAATCTTACTTCCCCCCTCCCTGGTAAAATCCTGGCAAATATCACTGGTTAAACATAAATTTTCTTTTCTTTCAACATCATAACTTGTCTATTTTTTAATTTTTTTCTTGTATTGATGCTGAGCATTTCACAGGATGAAAAGTTATTTTTTGTTCCAATGGAGTCTTGAAGTTCTGGGACAATTTTCAGGACTCACATCGACCCTATAAGCTGGTAGCAAACTGACTTCTAAGGAATATTATTCATGTATTTTTTGGTCATTTTGATACTGAGATTCTTCAGCTGCATTTTGGGAACATTCTTCTAATCATCAGTTGACACAGACTGATGTGTGAGAAAAATTGATTCAAATTTTTCTATTGGAGCTATACTGTGAGGGATCGTAGGGACTGCTCCTGTTATTTTCTATATTATTTTTTGAATAATTTTCTGTTGTTTACTCTTTCTTTATTTTTTGCAAGTGAAGGATCGGTTTCCAAATTATCCTTAGTCCAAAATCATAATTATTGGGAAATAAGAAAAAAACAAAAACGTTATATGTCGGATTGTATAGTTGGTAATCCTGAAATGACGCCTGTGACGGAGAGCGGAGTCAAAATTTCAAGTCAAACCAACTGTTAGTACTCGAACTACAGGGTTCCAAAGTAGGCAATGTCGTGGACTAAGGGCAATTTGAAAAAGACAGTAGGACCTGCTGACAAATAATATGTTGTTTTTGCTTAAAGAAATGGGTGTAGCTGGTGACCATGCATCCTAATAATTGTCGCTTTACCTTTCCCTCCCTGTGAATGTGTCACATCCCTTCCATCCATTAAATAAGCTCAAAGATAGCATGATTACATCGTGTATTGTAAGAATATATATTCGTAATAATATATAATCAACTCAGAGCAGACGAAAATGAAGTGAAGTTAGCAGGACTGAGCCGCTGGAGGAGAGATATTTGACTTTCAAAATCGATAATTCTGCTTCTAATCGCGGAAAAATCGATCTCAACGCCAGAAGGTGTGAAGTTTGACTTCCTCCACCAGACTGCGCTAGAATCTCAATTTTCGTAATTTTGGACTAAGGGCAGTTTGGAAGCCGACCCTTCAAATATTATAAATTATTTATATTCCTTTTCATTAGAAATTTTCAGTTTTTTATGCACATACTTTCTTCTTCTGTTTTCCTAATTTCCTCTCTTTGGATTTTTTCTGTTTCTTCTGCCTCTCACATTCTGCCTATTTCTCATACACTCTATTTGAATTCAGTCAGACTCATGTTGGGAAATATTTTGACTGTAACAAGTTACTCAGACAACTTCCAACAGTTAAATTAATAATGACTTCGTTGGCATCTCACGGGAGAATCTTCAACTCGTTTTCTTTTTTCTTTAATGCTTTATTCCTCTTCATTTGCGGATTCTGTTGTTTTTTTTTTCGCGTGTGTTCCCTTAGTGATTTTCTCAAGTTTTGCGTCTTTCTTCCGCTCCTCTTTTTTGTCAGGTTCTTTTAAGCGGATTCGAAATCTTCTCGAATAATTGAGCGACTAACACCAGCGCCGACGCCGAGGCTCTCCAAAAATTTTTCGCCCTAAAAAGACATGTTGTATTATAGTATGGAAAAATTTTCAAAATTTGAAGAATCAAAAATTTTGATTTGACGCCTATTTTATACTCAAATTGTCACGCTGAATTCAAATTCGGTGTTCAAATTTGGCGGTGACGCTCAGTTCCCGAGATGAACTCGAGAATGTGGACGAAATTGGTCAAAAATTGACTCTAGCTCAGATTTGCCACGGATTCGAATTCGTCTCGAAAAATTGAGTAACTAGCATCAGCGACGACGCCGAAGCTCTCCGAAAATTTTTTCTCTCCAGAAAGACATAATGTACAAGTATGGAGAAATTTTCAAAATTTGAAAAATCAAAAATTTTAAGTTGACGACTATTTTTTACTCAAATTTTTACGCCAAGTTCGAATAGTCTAATATAACTTAATGAAAATATAATCTCACATAATCTACGTACCAGTTTTGTAAGGGTCAACAGGTGTTTTTTCCGGGGTGGATGGGAGGGGAGCGGAGATGAGAAGACATAATAAGACATGATTAAATATGTCGATGTGTCTTATCAAATTGCGTTTTGTTTCCGGATGGGGAAATGGGAGGGGGAAGGGGAGTCTTTTTTCTTAAGAATACCAGCCATTAAATAAGCAATGCTATGTTACAGGGGTACTGAATAAGCTAGTAGACCAAAAAATATTCATTCCTTATGGTCGCTTGACTTACTGTGTTTACGTTGTCAACACTGTGCTACAGTTGCTACACTCTGCTTCCCAGAAGACGTACATGCCTTCATCGACTAGTATGAATATAGTAAGCACGCAATAGCACAAATCAAATTTACAACCCAATGATGAATATTTTAAATATTTTTAATTGATAATGGGCGTCGCCAGTCTGTTCTGCTGAGGGAAAGATAACACTACACAATAGCATAAAAAACAATGGGATGAGATTATAATATGATTTTTGCTATATTTTGAATGCTAAATACGATGGCGTTAACCATTTGAAGAGGTTAGAATCAAAGCCGACACTTGCCACTATACTCCGCGGGCGCAAATAGGCAAAATACTGTACAATGAGGCAGGAATATCTCTTGCTGCGCCTGTGAATGTGGTGTATGCAATACATATGGTGCAGTCGCAGGCGCACAAGAGATACACGTATTTTGCACCCGTGTACAGTATCTCGCCTTTCTGCACACTTGGAGTAAAATGGCCGGTGCTGGTTTTGATTTTAATCTCCTCATTTTTCTAGAAAACCTCTCGTTTTCCATATTCGAAATTTAAATTTTATCAAGTTTTTCACTATTTATTCCTTTGTGTTGTCCACGAATA
This sequence comes from Acanthococcus lagerstroemiae, assembly GCA_031841125.1. Lineage (NCBI taxonomy): Eukaryota > Metazoa > Arthropoda > Insecta > Hemiptera > Eriococcidae > Acanthococcus > Acanthococcus lagerstroemiae. Next base: position 26,056,285 of record CM063113.1, on the reverse strand, counting down.
TTTACACTGATACTAATAACAATACTGAACGTGCATAGTTGTTTGATCAGTGGTATCATCTTGATGATAGTAAAATTCGCAATTAAGGTAGGAGTTAAGAAAAAAATGAACTGTACCTGTTCAAAAAATTAACATCGGTATTAAATTCTTCGTCGAAAATACATATAGAATCATATTATATTCTCATGCCATTGTTTTAAAAAAATCTAGATTGTTGTGTAGTGTAATTGGGGAAGGGAGAAGCAAATGCTTTATTAAAAGGAAAAATAAGACTTTCTAGATACACTGACGCATTCTTCTAAAGCTCAGGTAGGCGAATGCCCTCCATTTTTGCAGTCTGGCGACGCTCTTGCTTTTAATATGATTCAGAAACCTTATATATCATTGTTCTGCAGTACTGGTGGGCTATAAGCGATATCGTGTTATCATTTTTCATCGCTTTTCTAGACTCAAGTTACTGGAAAGACAGTTCTACAAAGGAGTTGTAGAGAAATCTAGATTCTCAGCTTCGTGTTGTCTGGCACAGAGAGAAGGAGATGTAGGATAATAAAGAGAATTGGAGAAATCTCGGTTTTTGGATCAAGAATCTTTTCTAGGTGAGGGCTTGCTTCCATACCTACTCTTCTGTGGGCCTGTATCTTCTAAATTCAGTCACTTTCCCTGTACATCTGTTTGGATGCTGACTGGACACCGCTAGCTGTCTTTTGCTTTAGCTAGGTCTTGAGGTTGACGCTCTGTACTTGATTATTCAAACTTGTGGTAAGCAACCCACTTGGTATTTTCTCTCCGGGGGCAGGATTTTTAGTGTACCGAGATATTCCTGCATTTGTATGGGAAGAATACGATAGCACATTGTATAATGGCGTCGGAAGAGGAGAGGTCTTTTTTTCTAATTTTCTTTCAACCCGAGCCCTGGAATCCGCCCTTTCGAGCATTACTTCAGAGACGTCGGGGAAATCTGGCGAGCTGCTACGTGGGCTCGAACCCGGGACCTCCGGATTTCGAGACCAACGCGTTATCCACTCGGCCAACCAGACCTCAGAGGGATACAGGAATCATTTTTTTGTATTACCCCTCATCCAACCAAAAGATTGGTGTAGGTGTTATCTGCACAGTACCCTACCAAAGAAAATATTAAAATTAGCAAGCTGTTATGAAAGTACCTTGAGAGATTTCAGAGATACAAATAAGATTCATAAGATTTCTCGCTTGTTAACTACTGAGCAGTCAAAGACAAGAACTGTTTTTATTTCTTCTTCTTTTTTTTTTGTTTAAATCGTTCACTCAAACTTTTGTACCCTCCTGAAAAAAATCTTCCAACGCCACTGATACATTCTTCCTGTACAAAAAAGTCGACGAATTCTATTGACCATAAGTTTCCATAAGTTTCCCTTACTACCCTATAACAATTTTATATCTAATTCATTTTTCATACTGTGTTTGTAGGTGTGAAAGCGAAAACTCGGAAATGAAAGAAAATGGCAATTATAATACGAGTTTTACGTTCACTGAAGGAATACAACATGGAAAATCAGAATTGACGAAGTTATGAATTGAAAATAATTGCATTTAATCGTCGGTACTCCCGCTTATAAATATTTCTCTTCGAGCAAATGCCTTTTGGTAATCATCAGAAATGGATTGAAATTATGGGCATGCCTGGTGTCACCTCTGAAGAGGAAGGTATTGTAACGGCTTTGTTGTGAAGAGGAGAATTCCAATTATTCCAGCTGTAGAACAAGAATTTGGATAGGTCAACTGATTATCAATTCACAGAAATTTTCAAAATCGATAAAACCAAAAAAAAGTTTCAACATTTTCTGAACTGAAAAAACTGAGGGTGTTTGAATTTACCTAACTCATATAAAATTTCAGAATCTACGAGCAGGAAAAAGGGTGTCACTTCGTCATTGTTGCCACCTAGTGTCCCAAATAAATACCAATGTTAATTTGCTATTTGTCAGTACGATTTTGCCAACGGTCCAAAATTTTTGAGGGAAACCCTCTTTCCTCATTACTTGTCAATCTCATATAATTTTGATTGAAATTCGACTATTGATAAACATGGAGCATTTGTCACTCCGCTCAATGGAATGCAAAGTAGTGCACCCCCCCTGAACTAATGGTACTAGCTCAGCTCACGATGCTGCAGAGAAAACTGTCATTTGACTAGCCTTAATGAATTTTCAGGAAAATTAGTGATTTTCCGGTATTGTAGTCTTAACTATCAAGTCTTAGTCTACGTATTTACTCTCTTTCTCTGTCTATCACTTTACCTATCTACCTGCCTTCAAATAAATAAGTAATACAATTCATAAATGAAATCTTATTGTTCTTTTGGCTGTAGAAGTTTTCATTTTTTGCTTTTCTCCGAATACTCTGTCTCTCAAAGCAAAACATGGACGGGTGATTTATTTGACTTCATCGGGTGGAAAGTATAATTTAAGTCACCCCAAAATTCCTTTGTCGTCTGATGATGCCATAATAATGATAGTGATATTCTTGGAGCCTTCCCCTATTTCGAAATTTCGTATTCATGAAAACATCAAGAAGTAAGACATAACATGTTTGCTCTATCCAGGGGTACTCTTATCAGTTTTTGTGAGCGTATATCGACACTAGGTTTTTTTAATTAAACACTTACCATAATTATCCATATACATTTTCCACATGCCTGGGAGGGCTTTTGTAACATGTGGAGAAACGTTTCAAGACAAGCGCAAACCACATTGAGTGTGGGGAGGGGCTCATGAGGGCTGATAAGTTATCAAAATAATGCTAATAATTCTTTCGCTTTCGTATAATTTTTAATATCTTGCAAGGATTTCAGCGGATTTGGAGGGATAAGCCTCCAAGTCCATTGTAAAGTTTTGATCACAATTGATCATATGTTAGAAAAATGGCCAAAATTTTCCGTTTTCCATCATAATTAGAGGCAATTAGACTCTACCTTTACGTAATTGCCGTCATCGTCATCATCACCACCACCACCACCATCATCAATAAAGTACTTAATGTAGGTAGGTCCTAGTCTCTGCAGTTCTTTCTCTTATACCGCACAAGTGTGATTTGTTTCTTCCCCTCCGCTTCCTCCAACCCTCAGTTCTCAACTCAGAATTCTCAACTGCCACCTGTGGACTTGCGTGCACCTCACCCTTGTTCTGCCCTTGCTCTGGTGCCTGTCCACCCCTCCCTCTTTCTGTCATCTTTTCCTTCTTTTTTATCACCCACCCTTCCTTTAAAAAGTATTTTTGTTTTCAAGAATAATTATTATATTGTAACTACTGTCCCTCCCTGTCAATGGGGCATTCGGGCACCTGTTGAGGGAGGGGGACTCAAATATAAATAAATAAATCATCATCATCATCATCATCATCATCATTACCATCACCATCACCATCACCATCACCATCACCATCACCATCACCATCACCATCACCATCACCATCACCATCGCCACCACCACCACCACTGTCATTTTCATTGAGACCGTCACCATCACTGCCTCCCCCCCCACCCCCCGGGAAAAAGGAAGAACATAATTTGTTTGAAACATTTTTTTCATAAATTTAACAATTCTTGAAATTTTTTCTAAGGGCGGTCTAAGACTTGAGGGGTATATTTACATCAAACTTCCGTTTGTTATCAAGCTGCGTAGTCTGGAACCTTTTACTTGTTTTTCAAATAATGCCGTAGGTACTTCGACGTGCTTATGGGAGATGGCGGGGACGATAGACAAACGCTTTGGAATGCCGAAGGATAAAATTGCGATGGAACACTTCTTTGACACGCCATACTGTGCGCTAATACCCGCACGGGAGGCTTGGGAAAAGAGGTGGTCAAGCATTCTAGGAAGCATCTAAGAATGACCAAGGTGTGGGAATCGGAATCACAAATGCAAAAGGCGCTGACAACTGTTCAGTGGCACTGGGCGAGGGTGTCACTATCCTCCAAGCCGAGATAGTGGTTATCACGGTGGCCATTGATAGAAGCCAGCAGAAAGATCTTGTTAATAAGCAGATCTATATCTGTACAGATAGTCAATCGGCTATTAAGGTACTATCGTTACACCAAACTACATCCCTGGTGGTGGCGGAGTGTATTAACAAACTATACACCCTTGCTCAGGAGAACCGGGTCACCATACTATAGACATCGGGACACTGCGGCATAAAAGGGAATATGATCGCTGGCAATCTAGCGAAGGAGGGCATAAAAAAGAAACTGGCAACACCGAGGCCGTGTCTTCCTGTAGCATACAGCGTCATAAAATCCAAAGTAAAGGCTTGGATAAGTAAGCAGACGGAAATGCACTGGCGGTTGGCCAGTGGCATGAACGTCAGCAAAACATTGAGAGGGGACACACCCAGTAAGTATGCCAAGTTCCTGTTAGGGCTTGATAGGAAACATGCAAGGCTCATGGTTGGACTACTAACTGGTCATGGGGCCACAAAACACATGCGGTATAAAATAGAAGTGGTAAGAAACGGCTCCTGTAGGTACTGTGGAGAAGAGGAAGAAACCCCGATCCATATTATATGTCAATGCCCAGCAATAGTCGGGACAAGATGTGAAGCATTGGGGCTAGATTAACCAGCACCCAGTGAAGTCAAAGGGATAGAGCTAAGTAAAATTCTCACTTTGGCTATAAAAGTAAGGCTACTGATCTAATCCTTAACAGCAACGTGAGGAATAGTGCAATGGACTGCAAAGTTTGAGCACGCGGCGCATACGGCGCCATCTTTTATACAAATGAGAAATGAGATGATGAAATTTTATCTGACCAATAATTGGCACAGCGGTACCAAATGTTGGTCATTAGGTGTCTTCGTAAAATAGCTGTAGTCAACATTTCATTGCACATTAAAAGTTTTCGGGTGCACTAGCTAAGAGTAGAAGAATGGTATTAATGTACTACACGGGTTTCATTTCTAAAAACCGATTAGGGGAGGTACACGAACTGGTCAAAAAAAGTAGACCAACAGTGGGCACATTCCCTTAATTTACTCACGCAAATTCGCGGATAAGTACATTTTCGCGTCTAAATTTGAAGTGAAACAAATATCTGCCAGGGGATATGCTAGAGCGCAGTTCCGCACATTTTGCGAAGTTCCAAAAAATTTGCGCAGTTCCAAAAATTCGGGATTGGGCACACATTTTCAACTTCAGGTTTACCATTTATTAGTTTTAAAAACAAAACCTACGTATAATCTAATGAACTAAATATATAAAAACTTGAAAAGGAATAACTGGTAAAGAATTACATAAAAGTCTTCTTTTTGGCAAAACAAAACTCACTTAATAGGTAGGTAATTGGTAATCTAGTGAACTAAATAGTTAGTATATAAAAACTTGAAAAATAATAACTCAATAACTAGTAAAGAATTTCATAAAAGTCTTCTTTTTGGCCTCTTTTTTTTTTCAAATTTTCTTCGTTTTCGGATTTTCGATTAAAAAGTCTTCAAAAATATGGCTATACCATTTCTGGTCTCTAGCTTTCGAAGTTTCCTTGTTTCGATGTTCTTTAGTATTTATCCAAAGTAATACCACGTGTCTGGGGTTAAATTTTTCCAACACAGGCATGTTTGAATGGACAAATAGATATACATTTTCCGTTTCGAGATAAAAGGTACTTCTCAGATTGATTTTTAACGAATATTATTTGCGCTAATCATTTGCTCAACGTCGACACTGTGAGGCTTTGCAGCCAGAATTCTTGCCATAATAGTATTAACGGTTTTGAAATTCTCATTGCCTGCCAAATGTTGAACTATTTTTTCAAGAGACTCACTTTTCAAGTAAGCGATTTGTTCGAACTCTAAAATATCGTTATATTCATGTCCTACCAGTTCGAGATCCAAATCTGAGCCCCAAATTTTGTGGACCTCCTTCAAATCGGCTTTCGGCTGTAAGGTAACGAACGGTGTAGTATTTGTCACGACAGTGTCATCCAAAGACAATCTTTCGTCTAAAAAATTTTTTAGTGACTCACTTGTATCGTTAACGATTGCGTCAGCACTTCTCTGTTCGGTCACAAATACATGATGTTGTCGTAGTCTTTTTGGTTTTTCACACTTTAGTTCTATACTATGGCTTCGTCGTCGAGGGTTTTCAAATTTTCTTTGAGTGAGGACACCCCTCCGCCAATGAGGTCGATTTTCTTCAGTCCATCTAATTTTTGTTTAACGGACAAAGTTTGCTTGGAGACGTTCGATATTGGAATCGAATCCGATTGTAACTTTTTTTTTAAATAATAAACGAAAACACTCGAAATGTCTGCCAAAAACGAAATCAACTTCATGTTTTCATGTTTCGTCAAAAAATCGTAATAACCTTTGCACTCTTTGGAATCATTTTCATTAAAATTTAAAACTAAAGCTAACCAGGAACTTAAAATTGCATTCAGGAGATTGGAAGAAAATTCAGTCCAGCGTACTTCAAAATACGTTGGAAAATGTACAACTGAACTTTTTTGTTTCTCAGCAATGGTTTTTAGTTCTCTAGTGCGCAGTCCTGAACTACGGAAATATGCCGAAATGGATGAAAGAGTTGTTATAAGATGACTAATTGGGATATAAACCTGTACTTGAGTGCGCTGCAAAATCACCTGTGCGGGTGTTAGCAGGAGGGGGGAAAGGCTAGGTGATCAAAATCGATGTTTCCCATCCTTTAACACGGGAAGCAAAGATCGATCTAGTCTTATACAGGTTCCATCTGTTAGTTTTATTTCGATAACTGTTTCAGTTCATAGTCAATGTTACAGAACAATGATTTCCAGGGGGGAGACTTTCTTGTCGCGCATGTCGCGCTTGCGACATGCCAAAAATTTGTCGGGCCTCGGAAAAAACTTTACTTCTCAATTTTTCCAGTCGCAGTGAAATAAAAAGAAAGCCACTTTTATGGTTGAACAGCGACACATATTGGAATGTTACACAATTGAGGAGGGTTTTTCCAAAACGGCATAAGTCCAAAAAAGCGATTTTACAGCAGAAGCAAATAACTATTTCCTGTGGTACCTACAATAGTTCCGACGCAAATGACACCCTTGTTGCATACTCAAACATATACAGGAATATAAGTAGGTCGAAATTTCGTACCAGCTATGCGCTAATAACAGAGATATGACGCCACCAACTTCAGCATCTGTGGACTTAATGCATTTTGGATATTTCCCTTTTTTGGCTTCCGACACTTCCTCTAAAGGTTATTCTGACACTTTTGTGCTCCGAGGTGAAGCTTCACATATTTCTCCACCAGGTAGCGCGTATGTCTCATTTTTGCTCTAAATGGACTTAAGCCGTTTGGGAGAAACGCTCCTCAATTATATCTTGATAAATTTAGCATTTGGTGTAAATGTTCATAACTTCTGGCGAACTAAAGGTGCGTTCACCATTGCTGGGCTCTCTTGCTGACCTGTTGGGGATTTACGTCACAGGGGTACGGGAAGGGGCTCTCACAGACTAACCCAGTGGAAGCTTAAAAATACCAACTAAATCGAAATATAGCCTAGCCGCTTATACCGCTGAAATTAATGCCACTTGATGTTGTCTCCTCCATCCGTCGTTGTGACCAAACGAGTACAGGCCTGGTTCCTCCTAATCTACAGCTTAGTGATGTTTATGTTAGCGGGGTTCCACGTCTTTTCGTCCAATAACATTTCGTCCAGAGGACACTTCGTCCAACTTTTTTCGTCCAATCATTTTTCGTCCAATAGACATTTCGTCCAAAGAAAATTCTTACGTACCCTCTCGTATAAGTATGTATAAATGTTGTATGAGTTCGTCTGAAGTAAGTTGATGTGCGAAATATTGGCTCTACGTAGAATTAACGAAGTTGTGAAGTAAGGTTTCAGTATAAGAACGATAATGAAATTTTTGTGTGTCTTAGGGCGATTTCCTATTGTTTAAAATTACGTAATGTACATGAATGTAAAGAATCTAGTAAAGAAGAATAAAATACCTAACTTTATATATCACCCAAATTAACGCAATGTTTTACATGTTAAGTTTTCTAGCCTTAGTTATCGTTATTATAGATATACCACCGTGTGCTTTTCATACCAGCTGCGACTGGACTTCTGATTGACTGATAGTATACGATGAATCTATACTTTGCTCTTGTTCATGTATTTTCACTCGTTTTCGTTACCTTGATTAAATTTTTGAGCATCGTTCCAAGTTATTTTCACGTACTTCTTCTGAAAAGATTTTGGACGAATCTTGGACCAAAAAGTTTTGGACGAAAAAATTTTGGACCACATTTCCTAGGACGAAATATCGCATTGAACGAAGTGTCTCGCGGACAAAATGCGTCATGGACAAAATGTCTGGGGACAAAAAGAGGGGGAGCCGTCCGTCAGTCAGTGATATGCTGAGACGTCATGTTAATTGTCGGATACGCAGTGTGAAAAACGTCAATTTATAAAATGACTCACAAAAGGCGAGTTATTGTATAAAGTGACTAAACCCGCCACTTCGGCAATACAGGGTGTCTCTTTTGCGATGACCCCCCCCCCCTCCACTTGGTAAGTAGGCAACCTGACCCGACAACATGTAGATATGTTTGCCAGCTTTTCATTTTGTTTCGAAATAAGCAGGCCAATTTCAGTCGACTTAATTTTTTCAGGTATAGTTAAAGAATCTAAACGACGTTTTTTTTATAGCTTCACAGTGATACTGCGATTTCAAGTGAGCTTTAACGGTTTCTTCTCCATAAACAGTGCCTGAATCTTGTACACTGGCAGGTAGTTTTTGGTTTTGTGATGTCAAAAATTGTTTCACTAAATTTGGAAACTTTGAACAAGGTTCGCAAGTCACGTAATGCTCATCTCTACGACTATGCTTGAAACAAGACATATCAAAATCAATTTTTTCATTTTTCCCCAATGTTTTCTGAAGTAGATTGCAGTCCGGATTCGGGAAATTTCGATTTTTCACATGCATTGGTAGTAGATGAAGCAATATGCTTCATTTCTGAGTCGTTAGCATTTTCGGTTATTTTTTCATTAACATTTGACAAACACTCCGAGGCTTGTAATTCAGCGTGGTATTATTTGTTGATGATGTTTAAACATCATTAGATTCCTGGAGACTAATCAAAAAATGTGACGTCAACAATTTGATGAATTTTATGTACATAATTGTAATGTTTAAGTAGGTAACTATTGGCGCAGCTCCAAATTTTCCATAGAATATCCTCTGATATCTGCAGACGATTAACTTGATTATAATTACCCAGTTCGATCGGGTTAGTTCTTTAACAAGAAGTCATTACATTTGTCAATGGTATATTTACCGCAGAAGGTAATTTTTTTTAATAACATTCGAATTATACGTGGGAATTGGCAACGCGCCTTCTCATTGCATATTCAGTTGTGGGCTCCGCCACTGAAATGTAGGGGAAATTGAATTTTTAACAATTTGAGACTCCACGTGGTAAACGCATTTTAGGTCGAGAAGATCGGAGGAGCGACATCGTCGTAATCGTATCCAAGGCTCTAGGTAATTAATAAGTAATAGGAAAACATTTCGGGTACATATTTGGATGTATAATGTAAGCAGTAAGTCTACTTTTATAGTGTAATAGTAAGTATTGCAGGGGAAATACGAAATGTAATTTTTTCCTTTCTTGCTTCTTCCGTCTTTGTTGCGACACGTGGTGCTACTCTGCTCCTCTGTTCTGTTTGGTCCACTACGAACATTACACCAAGACGAATGTCAGCAGATGAACGACTTGGTTGTAATTAGTGAGTTCAAGCGTGTTAGTTCTTTAAGAAGAAGTGATCTTGTTACATTTGTCATGAAATCCACCGCAGAAGGTAAGATTTAAATAGTCGAAATAAATGAACGTGGAAAATGGCAACGTGCCCTTCATCGCATTTCCAATTATGGAGGCTCCGCTATATCCCGATGCTTAGGTTTCCTGGATTACACCCGTGGGTAAGCCGGGTGCAGGGACGTACCGTTAGTGGGGGCAAGGGGGCAACTCACTCCCCTGTAGGAATTTTTCACTCAGCAGTTGGGAAAATTTACCATTTCAGGCAGGCTAGTTGGGGGAAAATCCAACAAGTTTAAAACTTTTTTTCCCCCTTTTCTTTTGCTTTGATACTTTGAGAATTGAGTTGAGAAATTGGGAAAACCCAACAAGTTTAAAAATGGTTTTTCTACTTTTGCTTTTCATACTTGGGAATTTTGAGTTGAGTTAGTTGACTCAATTTTTCACGCTGTGCTCGAACATGGTGTCCAAATTTGTCGGCGACACTCCGTTGCCGAGATACAGTCGACAATATGGTACAATGACTCTTGCTCAATTTGGACAACGGATTCGAATTTGTCTCGAAAAATTGAGTATACATATAGCATCAGCGCCGACGCCGAAGCTCTCCGACAATTTTTTTGTCCAGAAAAAGACATAATGAGTATGAAAATATTATTAAATTTCAAAAAAAAAAAATAATCCAAAATGTTGAATTAAAGACTGTTTGTGACTCAATTTTTCGCGCTGAGTTCGAATTTGGCGTCAATTATCTTGAAAAGACATGATGTAAGTATATAGTATGGAAAAATTATCAAATATCGAAAAAATCAAAATTGAATTAAAGAATGTTTTTGACTCAATTTTCCATGCTGAGTTCGAATTTGACGTCAGTTATCTTGTAGATTAATGGATAAATCGAATGTAATTTTTTCTCGAGCCGATGAACCTACAGACTGACGATACTCGTTCGTAGGTTTATAGGTACAGATCCAAATTTACCTAACGACCTACAAGATAATCAACGTTGGTCAGTAGGTTCATTTACCTACGGTCCGACGTCCATTATCTTGTAGGTTGATAGGTAATTTGAATTATTTTTTCTCGAGCCGATGAACCTATGGACCAATGATATCCCTTTGTAGGTTTATAGGTACAGATTCGAATGTATTTATCGACCTACAAGATAACTGACGTCGGGCGATAGGTTCTTTAATTCCGGAACCTATGCACCTACAAACGGGTATTGTCAGTCTGTAGGTAACTCGGACTTAGACCAACAATATCCGTTTGTTGGTTCATAGGTTCAGATCCCTATTCAGCTATGGACCTATGATTCTGGAACCTATGAACCTTCATGGGGATATCGTTGGTCCATAGGTTACTCGGACTTACGGACCGACGTCCATTATCTTATAGGTTGATAAGTAAATTGGGATCTGAACCTATGAACCTACAAACGGATATCGTCGGTCCCTAAGTCCGAGTGAAGGTAATGTTTGCTACCATGACACATCAGCCGTGTTGACACAACGTGACACAACCTTCATAACTTTTTTCTATTAGTGCTCCTGGCGTGAAAAAAATCAACGTAATGTAGAATGACATGACCCATCCATCATTCGCAGAGATCCATGGAAAACTTTAAAAAAAAATAATAATATTATAAAAAAGTTGTCATTTTTTTGACCAAAATAAATTTTTTTCAATTTTAATTTTTCCTGTGGAGAGGACGCCACATGAGAAATGAAGTAAAAATGTTATATCTCGTTAGAATCGTCATTCAATTGCACATCTTTTGGCATAAAAGAAAATTGAAAAGGTTGGTAACACTGCTTTGAAAAAAATCCTACTGTGTTGCCACATTGACACAAATTGATGGTTGACCAAGATGACACAGTACAAATGAAAATTTTTGAATAAAATGTGTGTTTCTAGCTTGACTTCCATATTTAAGGTAAGGTCGGCCACCATGACATAACCCATCATAAAACTGACTTATATTAGCGCTGCCTACCCGGAAATAGTACAGTGTTATCAAGTTTGATGTGCTGAATCACACTATCCAGTTTTCGGCGGAATTTGCAACTTTGCTTATCATAAAAATTATTTTTTCGTAATTTGCTGGCAAAAAAGCACCTCGGCTAAGAAAATCGGTGAAACATTTAGAACCCCATTAACCAGATTGACACGATTTTGACATCAAAAATGCGCATTATTGATGTCACATTGACGCGTGAAATTGACATCTGTATTGACGCAATATTGACGTCTGCTAGACATCCAAAAACGTCCGCCCTTTTGACAGGTTTTTTGATGCATTTTTGATGCATTTTTGACATCAATATTGGGTCATTAAAATATTTGATGTATTTTTGATACTAAATTGATATCAATATTCATGTGATAGTTGACGGACATTTGACGTCAAAAATTGGTCAATTCTAATTTTGACATATTTTTGACACTATATTGATGTCAATATAGAGGAAATTTTTGACATCCACTAAGCAACGTCAAAAAAATGTGTAGTAAAACCTTTCAATTCTGATCTCTTTTTGACGTGATGTACATAATATCTACAGATTTGTTAACAATGTTTATTGAAAATAAAGCTTTTTAAAAATAAGTAACTGGGGTAAAAAAATCCCCCCGCCAAAAAAAATGCACAAAATACATTATTGTAGGTAAATTAATACATGTATTAAATGAAAATAGTTACAGTAATTGGGATACTCAAAACTTAATAATATGAGATTCAACTTACTCACAAGTGCGAACATGTATGTATGTAAAGAAGAAAACAAAAACGAATACACTAGCGGGCTTGAATGGCGAAAAAAGAAGAGAATATTAAAATAATGAGTCCATTAATAAGATAAGAATGAAAAAAATAGAGTCTCTGAATGGCAGATAAAGAGAGGGTAGGTAATAAAATGTTAAAAATAATTATCCCCACTAAATTACGTTAAGCGATGATATTAATAATACGAATATTATGGTCAAATAGGAACTGGAACAACATATTATTAATACTTAGAAGCGATGAATTTTTGATTGGAAGTAACAGCCTATATGTAGCGCTTTAGTTACCCATCACATCATCAGTAGTCTTATCAAAAGTCAATAGAGCGGACTGAAGCTCTTTATCACAATGGCTGTAATCATTGTGGTGCGTACACTGAGAAAAATCAATTGCTATCCCATTCTCAGTGTTAGTATTATTCATGTTAGAAGTGATGAGGTTATATCTGGTGCATCAATGATACCTAAACAAAGTTCACAATTGAAATAATTATAATTAAGAACAGTGGCGAATCTAGGAATTTTCCAAGAAGGGTGTTTTGGAAATTAAACTTTTTCCACCTCCGCCCCCTAAGAAACCAAGATGGATGTCATTTTAAATAGTTTCTGAAGACAGGTTTCATAATGTGATTAAATCGCTTCAAAATGAACATTATAGACAGGGGTGCTGCAGATACCCAAAAACAGGAGAAAAACTCAATCGCAATGTCCCCCCCCCCCATTTTTCAGCCCAAGGATAGATCTGCCACTGATTAACAAACTTATAAGAATGGGGATGGTGTAAGAATCTAATTATTGCAGGTTATGTCAAACAAAATTGAAATTTGAAAATAGTTGACTTTATAATTTATCTTTGTTTCCCAGTACAATGACTTTTTGTGATTTACCACACTTTCAATTTCTTAATCAATTTTTTACTTGATTGACGTATGTTTGAAATCATCGACAGTAATGTACTCATTTCACCAATCTTAAACACCCTGTAAATTACAATTAGAAGAATTTGTACCTGCTTCTGAGCCTTCAGTGTTTGTTGTAGTGTGATTACTTTCCTTTCATCTGTTACGAGAATCAGCTACTTGTTCTTCGCGATGAACGATTCCGCAAGCATTTTTCACATCTGAGAGATGACGTATACTTTTCCACAATGGTCTTTCTTCTCCCAGTACTTTCGAATTCTTTCCTTGTCTGATACACTGTCATGTTGTTCGGCCTTATTACTGGTACGCAACAGGACGGCTACTTGGAACTTTCAACTGAAATGAAACAGCTAAATGTAGAAACGCAAGGTAGATAATAGTAGTTCGAGTTGGTGGAGACACTCACCTACAATGAGGTTGAACAGTGTGGTTTGTGAGATCCACTGTATTGCTAATTCAGATTTGTTGTCAGAATTACTGCGATCACTATCCCACTCCTTTGGGAAGATTCATTTTCAATAGTGAATGGAACGTGTTTATGCCCCCTTGCCCGGCATTACATGACTTCAGAACTGCAGTCTATGAAAAGTGAACAACAGAAACTTGCAACAGGCAGACACCACACAAAACGTACATATGCAAGCTTGGACATAACAACTTGTACTTACAAATTTGGCACAAATTACATCATCGTATTCTTCTGAAACAAGTGAAAGTTTCCAATCAAAAGCTTCAATATCACATTGCTTAGACATCGGGAAGCCGAGGTCGGTAAATGCTTGAATACTGCTTACCACCGGATACGACTCATCGTCAAGTACTACGAAGCTTCTTGGTTCCCATGACATGTTGAATAGCGGCGAACGTTTGGCAATGCGGAGGAGTGTTCATTGATAATGGCATATGCTCAATGGTGAACTATTCATTGGGGTCATACTGAAACCAGTGTCATGCTGATTTTTCCTACATAAAAAAGTGGAAAGTATAGAGACACAATGAAAGTAGATGTCTTGTTCAGAATTGAGACGAGGAACGTTTCTGAAGTGAAAAGTCACTAACCATAGTGCGGTGATGAATTGTTCTCTCTCTCTCTCTCAAACAGTAGCTACAATGATGACAACGGCGTTCACATATGCGTCTAATGAAACAAATTGAATTAATGGGCTGCACTGACACGAGGAACGATATTTGCACTCGTACTAGTGTGCTCAATCAATATGAAGGAAACGCAAAATACTTACGACTGTTTGTACTATACATCAGGTGCTGGATAATCCTGGCAGGAACAGGTACTTGAAATTAATCGCGAGTTTCAATGGAGATACAGCACTGGCTTTCAATACGAAACATAGGAAATATTGACCAACACGGGCGATACGTTTCACAAAAACAAAATTCACGATAGTTTTTTACCGATTACCAGTTCACAGCGACGATACCAAATACCAACAGCGCACTGCATGAAAAATACTTGTGTTGTGACATAGAACTGACCACTTCACTTTTAATTTAATTTCCGTTTTATAATTATAAAGATAATACAGGATGGAAGCTACAACTAAAAATCGTGTCCAGAGAACAGAGAATTCAACATTCAAATATTCAAACGACAGGTGCGTGGTGCGGGACAGCCGGGCGGTAACCAATGCTGATTTTGTGAGCTTGTGATAGCCGACCACCAACCACGCCACTACGCAACGGTATGAATCGAAGCATCCCAGCCCGCAGACTGCCGCAGGCATTTAATTCATTAACAAAATAAAGGACCATGAAACTGGATTATGCAGACTATCGAAGGGACTTTTTCACAAAACATATGACGACGTAACAAAATTGGGTATTCGAGCCGGGCAGCGCTAGTATCAACTACTCTTATCAGTGACCAAAAGGTAAAGTTTTTGAAACATGCAGCAAAATTTTGGAATCTAGCTATAAAAATAGTTTTAATCGAAAGAAAATTCTTTGTTCAAAAAATTATTTTGTTCATTAATGGAGGAAATGCATAGATTCACCGTTTACTACTTATCACTTCGACATCAGCGACGCGCTCGGACGAATGCACGGCCCGATGTACATTTTCGCGGCCACATATTACTTATTTTATTCAGGAAAGTGGGGTAGAAAGTTTATTTTTTAATACTGAATAATTTACTGGTACTGTTCTGCAGCATGGCACTTTTTACAGCAATAACTAATAACATGGATTTTTTTAGAACAGATTTTTGTTTATTCATTATTTCAGGAAAAATTATTTTGTACTTAATCCCTCCACCTCGACCTAAATTCCGAAATGGGTTAAATGTGCTGCAGGTGATGTAGACAAGTTATCTCCCAAATTTCAAAATTTTTCTCCTCTCTCCAGAGTGGCGGCAAGTGCCAGGGTGCAGTTTAAAATGTCTTAATCAATCTGAAACTATTCTGTGATTTTTTTAAAATGGAAGAACTTACGCGGAGGAAGGGGGGGGGTACATTGGAGTGGAGCAAGCAAGATGAAGTTCAGATTTAAATCCTGAAGAAGATGGACATTGTTAACCAAGTTGTATATATAAAAAATAGTAAGATTTTCTACAAAAATTAGTAGGTAGTCATCAGAAAGCCTGGAAGGTGAGCAAATTACTGAGATTTGTTGAGCTTCAGTGGGGCAAGTTAACCATTTTCAAAGTCTACAAGTAATTTAGGAAAAAAGTAAAACTAAGTTGTTGGAATATGCTAAAATTAATTTTATGTCGAGTTTTCAAAAACTCCGGTGCAGTTTTTTTTTTTCTACTTCCCCCTTCTTTGAGATACACTTAAGACTTCACAGTATCATTGTCCAGGTTCTTCTTGCAAAGATAAACAGTGCCCAACCTATAAGTCAAATTTTTTATACCAACCAAAATATTCTCAATGTGCTACCTATTTATTAATAACAGTTACCACCATAATATTGCAGACACTTAGTTTCGAGTTGGCGCGAAGCGCCAACGAGTGAAAGCATTTGCGAGCAAAACGAGTGAATGCTCCAGAAAAGATGGCGAGCCGGACGGCGCGCGCTGCAAGCGCGTAGCCTCCAGGGGCGCTATAAGCGTCCCGAGAGAGGCTAGTAAATCTAATAAAAATAATGTGTGTATATGTGATTCAAAATTACTAGCCGTACAATTCAATTTTACATTTACGCTATTAATTATGTCTAATCGACGTCAAAATCCAGTCAGCAAAATGCGCGCACTGAGTTAGATGAACTTTGGACATTCAGTTGATGTCAAAATGGCGTGAAGTACACAGGTTGACACGAAATTGACATCAAAATTACATCATATATTTCAGAAAGGAAGTAAAAAAATTTATTGACATAAATTTGACATCACAATTACATCAAATTTGTGTCAATTCCACAACTGACACAAAATTGACATTAAACTGCATATCAATCTGGTTGATGGGGGAGTTTTGATGTCAAATTGACGTCAACATTGCATCAAGTGTATTAGAAGAAAAGAAAATATTTGATTGATACAAAATTGATATCAATATGATGTCTAAATACGCTCAGCAAAATGCACATTGAATTGGACTATAACTTTGAACGTCATATTGACATCAAAATTACATCAAATATACTGGAAGAAAAAGTAAAACATTTCTTCACGCAAGTTTGATGTTAGTTTGGCGTCAAATTTGTGTCAAATTCATCATTGACACGAATTTGACATCACAATTACATCAAATTTGTGTCAATTCCACAATTGACACAAAATTGACGTTAAACTGCACGTCAATCTGGTTGATGGGGAACGAAGTGAGACAAACCATTGCATGAAAGGTAACACTTTTATATATGAAATTATTTGTTATTTAATTCCACTTCGATCGTTTTTTGTCGCGAAAAGAAATCAATTCAAAGTAGTGCAGATAATTGAGGAGCTGTTGCCACCATGACACAGTAAAATTTTTGCCACGACGACACACTTTTTTTTTCGTTTACTTAACTTATTACCTACGTAGGTTTAAGTATTTTGACATCTGTATCTCGGGAACGGGACGTCAGCGCCCAAATTAAACACCGAATTCGAACTCAGCATGAAAAATGGAGCTAACAACAGTCTTTAAAACAAAATGTTTGGTTTTCCCGAATTTTGAACATTTTTCCATACCCATCATGTCTTTTTTGGGGTAAAAAGTTTTTCGGAAAGCCTCGGCGTCGGCACTGGTGCTAATTTCTCAATTTTTCGAGACGAATTCGAATCCGTCGTCAAAATTAAGCTAAAGTAATATTTTGACCTAAGTTAACCACCTTTTGGAGTATATCTCGGACCCAATTTTAATGCCGAATAGGTTAGTTGGGAAAATCCAACAAGCTTAAAAGGTTTTTCTACTTTTTACTGTAATACTTGGAAATTTTGAGTTGAGTCAGTTGGAAAAATCCAACAGGTCGAAGTTCTTTTTTTCTTGGCTTTGATACTTCGGAATTTTTAGTTGCGTCAGTTGGGACATTCACAAATTCCCCCCCCCCCCCCAGGAAAAATTCATCGATACGTTCCTGGCCGGGTGGAAGGGGTGTATTTAGCAGTGAGCCCGGTAGCTAGAAACACCCTCGGTAAGCCCGGGCGAAAAAGGGGAGAAAGAGGGTTTATTCCGGGTTGTCGTCACTGAGTGGTTGAAGAATGGCGTAAACCAGGCGCCATGTGGGCTAAAGCAGGGTGGGTTTTCCGCGGGCGTAAACAGGGTGTTTCATTAAGCATCGGTGCGCTATAGAGATGTGGGAAAGAATTCTTAACAAGTTTAAACTACATTCTGCAAAGATAATACGGCTTTATGCCGAAAATATCAGAGGAATCAAGTCCTTTTGGATCTTCGTGAGCAAAATACCTTTGTCAACTTTTTTTTTAAATTTCGAACACCTTTTTTTTTTTAAGAAAAAAAACTTCGTTGCTGTTAAATTTTATTCGTTATTTTTCCAGAGACGTTTCCAGAGGATATCAATTTCTTCCTCTTGGCAAGTAAGTGATATGAACATACCACATATTACGCTGATTTTTGCCGTACCGTCTATTAGTTCAAACAAATTTTTAAAAAACGGAGGAAAAAGGAGTAAGAAGCGAAAGTTTTGTTGAAAATTGTTGAGGGAGATGTACGAATTAACATGTACTAAAAGTCCCCACCTTTATCCCTTCTGTTATTTTTTTTGAAAAAGTTCAAATCCCTAAAACCTTTTTTTCCCCCTCAAAACTTCCGAATGTTGTGGAGTATAATTTTTCAACCAAAAATTGTTCTGCATCAGATTCTTTATAAAACTGGTTTCTAGTACATTTTTCGTATCTACCCCAGAACTTTACAAATGGGAGAGGGTTCAAAACGACCCTACCGAATAGTATAGTTTGACAGAGCCGTATTGTGAGAAATCAGTTTTCTGAGTCTATTCTATTTTCATGGAATTTTGAGAATAGGTTTCGAATTTTACATGCACTCAACTCCCTACATCCTTAGCTTTTATCGTGTGACATTTGGCGTTCTTGTGCTTCAGTAGTTTGGCCAGGGAGTATTCAGAGGGAAGTTTTTCAGCTGATTAACGTGCACAAAATTCATTGAGATATCAGTTGTGGGGTGTTCGAGGACCCAAAATCAAGTTCGGAGAATTATGGTGCTAGAAGTGGGAGCAATACATTAAAACACGATTATTACATTTAAAAAAATTCTAATGATTTTACAAAATGAGCATGCTGTATACTTATCAACTATGTATATTATTTTGACAACGTTGACTCACACCCCTAACCCGATTGCTACAATTTTGAAATTGAGGTGCATCTGGTATCGCAAAAGAATTCAGCAATTCATAGGCTCAACAGATATGTATAGTATATTTTTTGTTTTCTTCTTCAAATATTGAGTTCAGAGATCTGCTCTCCATTCGCTCGCTAGTTGCGTCAGAACAAGGAGGTACCGGAGTTCAATTTATTCCCTTCAAAAATGTTGGGAAAATTGATCAATTTGGGTCAAAAAACGACTCTAGCTCAAATTTGACAGAGGATTCGTATTCGTCTCGAAAAATTGAGTAACTAGCACCAGCGCCGACGCCGTAGCTCTCCGAAAATTTTTTCACTCGAAAAGGGACATGATGTATATAGTATGGAGAAATTTACAAAATTTGAGAGAATCAAAAATTTCGAATTAATGAGTGTTTCCTACTCAATTTTTCACGCTGATTCGAATTCGTTGGTCCCGTTGGGCGGCGACCCTCTGTTCTTGATGTACACTCAAAAAAGTTGGGAAAATTGATCAATTTGGGTCAAAAAATGTTTCTAGCTCAATTTTGACAACGAATTCGTATTCGTCTCGAAAAATTGAGTAACTAGCACCAGCGCCGACGCCATAGCTGTCCGACAATTTTTTCGCCCGAAAAAAGACATGATGATGTATGGAGAAATTTTCAAAACTTGAGAAAATCAAAAATTTCGAGTTAATGAGTGTTTCTTACTCAATTTTCCACGCTGAGTGCGAATTCATTGTTCCAATTCCGGGGCCACCCTCAGTTCCCGAGATACACTCAAAAAAGTTGGGTAAATTGATCAATTTGTGTCAAAAAATGTTTCTAGCTCAATTTTGACAACGGATTCGAATTGGTCTTGAAAAATTGACATTTTTGAGTGTATCCCGGGAACGGAGGGTGGCCCCGGAATTGGAACAACGAATTCGCACTAAGCCTGGAAAATTGAGTAAGACACACTCATTAATTCGAAATTTTTGATTTTCTCAAGTTTTGAAAATTTCTCCATACTTATACATCATGTATTTTTTCGAGCGAAAAAATTTTCGGAGAGGTACGGGGTCGGCGCTGGTGTTAGTTACTCAATTTTTCAAGACGAATTCGAATCCGTTGTCAAAATTGAGCTAGAAACATTTTGTGACCCAAATTGATCAATTTCCCCAACTTTTCTGAGTGTACCGCAAGAACGGAGGGTCGCCGCCAAACGGGACCAACGAATTCGAATCAGCGTGAAAAATTGAGTAGGAAACACTCATTAATTCGAAATTTTTGATTTTCTCAAATTTGAAAATTTCTCCATACTATACATCATGTCTTTTTTTAGGCGAAAAAATTTTCGGAGAGCTACGGCGTCGGCGCTGGTGATAGCTACTCAATTTTTCGAGTCGAATTCGAATCCATTGTCAAAATTGAGCTAGAGTTATTTTTTGACCCAAATTGATCAATTTACCCAACTTTTTTGAGTGTATCTCGGGAACGGAGGGTGGCCCCGGAATTGGAACAACGAATTCGAACTCAGCGTGAAAATTTGAGTAAGAAACACTCATTATTTCGAAATTTTTGATTTTCCCAAGTTTTGAAAATTTCTCCATAATATACATCATGTATTTTTTCGGGCGAAAAAATTTTCGGAGAGCTACGGCGTCGGCGCTGGTGCTAGTTACTCAATTTTTCGAGACGAATACGAATCCGTTGTCAAAATTGAGCTAGAGTTGTTTTTTGACCCAAATTGATCAATTTTCCCAACTTTTTTGATTGTATCACGGGGACGGAGGGTGGCCTCGGAATTGGAACAACGAATTCGCACTCAGCGTGGAAAAATTAGTAAGAAACACTCATTATTTCGAAATTTTTGATTTTCTCAAGTTTTGAAAATTTTCCCATACTATACATCATATCTTTTTTGGGCGAAAAAATTTTCGGAGAGCTACAGCATCGGCGCTGGTGCTGGTTACTCAATTTTTCGAGACGAATTCGAATCCGTTGTCAAAATTGAGCTAGAGTCATTTTTTGACCCAAATTGATCAATTTCCGCAACTTTTTTGAGTGAACCTCAAGAACGGAGCGTCGCCGCCAACTGGGAACAATGAATTCGAACTCAGCGTGAAAAATGGAATAAGAAACACTCATTAATTCGAAATTTTTGATTTTCTCAAATTTTGAAAATTTCTCCATACTATACCTCATTTCTCTTCCGAGCGAAAAAATTTTCTGAGAGCTACGGCGTCGGCGCTGGTGCTAGTTACTCAATTTTTCAAGACGAATTCGAATCCGTTGTCAAAATTGAGCTAGAAACATTTTTTGACGCAAATTGATCAATTTTCCCAAATTTTTTGAGTGTACCTCAAGAACGGATGGTCGCCGCCAAATGGGACCAACGGATTCGAACTCAGCGTGGAAAATTGGCTAAGAAACACACA
This sequence comes from Acanthococcus lagerstroemiae, assembly GCA_031841125.1. Classification (NCBI taxonomy): domain Eukaryota; kingdom Metazoa; phylum Arthropoda; class Insecta; order Hemiptera; family Eriococcidae; genus Acanthococcus; species Acanthococcus lagerstroemiae. The sequence goes on along the minus strand of CM063113.1, from coordinate 26,034,641 downwards.
TTAATTCGAAATTTTTGATTTTCTCAAATTTGAAAATTTCTCCATACTATATACATCATGTCTTTTTTCGTTCGAAAAAATTTTCGGAGAGGTACGGCGTCGGCGCTGGTGCTAGTTACTCAATTTTTCGAGACGAATTCGAATCCGTTGTCAAAATTGAGCTAGAGTCATTTTTTGACAAATATTGATCAATTTTCCCAACCTTTTTGAGTGTACCTAAAGAACGGAGGGTCGCCGCCAATCGGGACTAACGAATTCGAACTCAGCGTGAAAATTTGAGTAAGAAACACTCATTATTTCGAAATAATTGATTTTCCCAAATTTTGAAAATTTCTCCATACACATCATGTCTTTTTTGGGGCGAAGAAATTTTCGGTGAGCTACGGCGTCGGCGCTGGTGCTAGTTACTCAATTTTTCGAGACGAATTCGAATCCGTTGTCAAAATTGAGCTGAGGTCTTTTCTTGACACAAATTGATCAATTTTCCAAAATTTTTGAGTATATCTCGGACACGGAGGGTGGCCGCCAAATTGGAACAACCAATTCGAACTCAGCGTGAAAAATTGAATAAGAAACACTCATTACTTCGAAATTTTTGATTTCCTCAAATTCTGAGCATTTCTCCATACTATACATCATGTCTTTCTTGAGGCGAAAAAATTTTCGGAGAGCTACGGCGTCGGCGCTGGTGCTCGTTACTCTAATTTTCGAGACGAATTCGAATCCGTTGTCAAAGTTGAGCTAGAGTCATTCTTCGACCAAAATTTTTTTCGATTGTACCTCGGCAACGGATCGCCGCTCCCAAATTTGGACAACGACTTCGAACTCAGCGTGAAAAATTTAGTTAAAAACTGTCTTTAATTCAAAATTATTGATTTTTTCGTATTTTGAAAATGTTTCCATGCTATACATCTTGTCTTTTTTGGGCCAAAAAATATTTTGAAGAGCTTCGGGGTCGGCGCTGTGCTAATTGCTCAGCTTTCCAAGAAGAATACAAATCCGTCGTCAAAATTGAGCTACAGTCATTTTTCGACCAAAATTTACCAGTTTTTCCAACTTTTTCGACTGTACCTCGGCAACGGATCGCCGCTCCCAAATTGGGACACCAAATTCGAACTCAGCGTGAAGAATTGAGTTAAAAACTGTCTTTAATTTAAAATTTTTAATTTTTTCGAATTTTGAAAATTTCTCTATACTTTTATACATCATGTGTTTTTTGGGCCAAAAAAAAATTTCGGAGAGTTTCGGGGTCGGCGCTGGTGCTAATTACTCGACTTTTCGAGACGAATTCAAATCCGTCGTCGAAATTGAGCTAGAGTCCCTTTTCGCCTGAATCTCGAGAACGGCTTATCAGCGCCCAATTTGAACATCAAATTGATATAAGCGTAAAATATTGCGTTAAAAACCGTCATTAATTCAAAATTTTTGATTTTTCCGAATTTTGATAATTTCTGCATACTATACATCATGTCTCTTTTGGGCCAAAAAAAATTTCGGAGAGCTTCGGGGTCGGCGCTGGTGCTAATTACACAACTTTTCGAGAGAATTCAAATCCGTCGTCAAAATTGAGGTACAGTCATTTTATGACCCAAATTCACCAATTTCTCAATCTTTTTAACTACTTCTCGGCAACGGAGCGTCGTCGCCAAATTTGGTCAATGCGAACTCAGGGTGAAAAATTGAGTTAAAAACTGTCTGTAATTAAAAATTTATCATTTTTTCGAATTTTGAAAATGTCACCATACTATAAATCATGTCATTTTTGGGTCAAAAGAAGTCGCCTCGGTGGCGTAGCAGTAAGAATGACAGCTTTTGAAATCCAAAGGTCCCGAGTTCGAATACCGCTACAGCCAGCGTTTCAGGTAATGTCTACGTGCATTGTACAACTATTACCTGGGACGTACCGAGGCGCAACAGTTAGCAGCAGAGGTAATGGAAAAGCACGCAATCTGTTACCAGTATCTAAACGCTGTTAACTGGCCGGAGCGTCGGTGGGAGTGCTCCAACGGAACTCAGGGTTGTAATAACCCGGCTAGTGAAGTTGGCGTAGTACTACACGGACAATGTAGAAAGCAACCTGGCGCTACTACATATGGCTCAACACGTTAGAGGCATAGTGCAATGGACATTAAAGTCTGAGCACTCGGTGTAACCACCACCTCTCCCACAACATTTAACATTTTTTTGGGTCAAAAGAATTTTCGGAGAGCTTCGGGCGTCCGCGCTGGTGCTAATTACTCAATTTGTCGAGACGAATTCAAATCCGTCGTCAAAATTGAGCTACAGTCATATTTCGACCAAAATTCTCCAATTTTTCCAACTTTTTCGACTACACCTCGGCAACGGATCGCCGCTCCCAAATGGGGACACCGAATTCGAACTCAGCGTGAAAAATTGAGTTAAAAACTGTCTTTAATTCAAAATTTTTATTTTTTCGAATTTTGAAAATCTCTCCTTACTAGACATTATGTCACTGTTGGGCCAAAAGAATTTTCGGAGAGCTTCGGTGTCCATCTCGAGAACGGCTTTTCAGTGCCCAATTTGAACATCCAATTTGATATAAGCGTCAAAAATTGTGTTGAAAACCGTCTTTAATTCAAAATTTTTGATTTATCCGAATTTTGAAAATTTTTCCATACTATACATCATGTCTTTTTTGGGCCAAGAAATATTTCGAAGAGCTTCGGGGTCGGCGCTGGGGCTAATTGCTCAGCTTTTCAAGAAGAATTCAAATCCGTTGTCAAAATTGAGCTACAGTCATTTTTCGACCAAAATTTACGAATTTTTCCAACTTTTTCGACTGTACCTCGGCAACGGATCGCCGCTCCCAAATTGGGACACCAAATTTGAACTCAGCGTGGAAAATTGTGTTAAAAACTGTCTTTAATTCAAAATTTTTGATTTTTCCGAATTTTGATAATTTCTCCATACTATACATCATGTCTTTTTTGGGCCAAAAAAAATTTCGGAGAGCTTCGGGGTCGGTGCTGGTGTTATACTCAACTTTTCGAGACGAATTCAAATCCGTCGTCAAAACTGAGATACAGTCACTTTTTGACCCAAATTCACCAATTTTTAAAATTTTAAGCAGTTCTAATCCAGATATAAGAAAGTAGCTAGTGACCTTTTTTATGGGAAATTTAATCAACAATCTATTGAAAACAAAAAAAAAAAACAGTGACTTTTAGAGGGCACGTTAAACGGGAAATTGAAAAAATGTGAACATATTCCGATATAATTTTTACTAAACTGATTTTATGAACACCCTGTTGAACCAATTCGAACCATTTTTTTCTCTATAATTACCTACTGGCACCATTTTTCTGTCTATCTCCAGTCGTGAGAAGAAGAAAAAAAATCAAAGATAGAAAACTTTTCAAAATTTGACCAGAACTCAGTCCCTTTAAAAGTAATAGTATTCAAACATATCTACATATTGTCGGGGTAGGTTGCCTACTTACCAGGTGGAAAGGAGAGGAGTCACTGCAAGTATTAAGCAAGACCGTTTCCTTTTAGTACTGACATACCTATACCTAACTCCCACTAGGCTTAAACGTGCCAACATCCTCGCGGTATAAAATTTTACCTTACGCCATAGGTCGTATACTTAAAAAACAAAAAATAAAAAAAACACATTATATTTTCAACTTTCTCTCTGCACACCCGCCAGAATACTTACTGTGTTGCCTGATAGAAAAATTCTCCATGATCTGAACCATCTGAGTTCGCATCTTGCATGTACACCTGTAAAATCGGGTAACTTCGGCCAACAAGACGTTTTTGTACTAGGTACTACTAACCCAGAGCTCGGAGTGACACGCGCGATATCGAACTCGTTTAAACAGAAATCAAAAGGGAAGGGATAGCTGAACATAACGGGCTAGGTGAAGTTGGGGTGCCTCATTTCGTGGGTTCATTCGTTTCTTAGTTCTAACTTCCATTATAAAATTTTCTAAAAATGTCGGATAACTTCGGCCATAGTAAATCCGCGAAAACAGCTGGGTGGCCATAGCTATCAAGCATAATAACCATAAATACATACTTAGAGAGAAAACGTCTTCCTGTAACTTCCTCTCATAGGAACCGGTATGCGTTCTGACAGAACACCAGTGGTGTTAAGTTGATTAAAATTTGATTGAAATACGACTTACTCATTTCCCTTAACTTTTCTTTTTTATTTCGCAACGTTGGCACTCTTGATATTTTTTTTTTAAATATTTAGAGGGCGAAGTTACATTATAGGAAGCGTCTTATATCGGTTCTAAGCATTTTTAAATAGGTGGCCGAAGTTACCTGACTTATGCGGGTAACTTCGGCCATAATTCAAAGAAAAAAGCTGCCCCAATAAAGGGGCATCCAAAATTTTGACATAGAGGTCGTATTTAGAACCCATATTGACAGCTTAAGTCTCTCTCTCTTTTTTTTTTTTTTTTTTTTTTAGATTTTTCTCATCAATAACATAAAATGAGAAATTTGCAAAATACTCGTACCATCAAAAAGTGCCCGAAGTTACCCGATTTCACGGTGCCTACTTATCCAGATACGTTCGAGGGCCGATACCAAAAGGAATGAAAGAAAAATTATGAAGATATTAGCAATTTTCTCTGGATAAAAGTTATGGAGATTCCAAATCGACGGGTCCGGATAGGTATTTGAATTGTTGTGTATTCTTACTATGGGCACAACAATGCATTCTCCGCGAGGTAACAGAGAGCCATTTGTCGAAATGCATACAGAGGCAAGTAATTACAATGAACTAGACCCTCAGGCTCAATATAATTTTAATCAATAATGTTACCGCGCAGTATTAAGGTCAGAATCTATTCGTCGAAGTACTATTGGTACACAGTTGAATACTTCCTCAGACTTTCTTTAATACACTGCTCCCAGAAAATCAACCTATGCAAATCGTCAGTGGTTGGTTGTCGATCTCCGTCTCCAAATACCTATTGAAGCTCGTTGTGCACTTCATTCTACGATACCGAAGTAGGATTACAATGCTGGTGTAGTTGTGGGGTTTATGAGAAGATCATTTGAAGGTAGAAAAAGTGTTGATAAGAAAATCACCCCTATCTTCTTCTGAATAGAGTAATTTTCTTTCGTTAAAAAACTCTTTTTTTTTACAGAAGTTATTTAAAGAGAAAAACGAAATCTGCGGTCCGTGATAGCGATTTATTAATCATTATGAAAAATGATAAGTTTACATCAAGATGTGAATGAAAAAGAAATACCTACATTTTTATTTTTATTTCGTTCTGCGAAGTGCTAAGGGATATCTCATCAAAATCTGGAATATTGAAATGAAGACTCGATATACTTTGAATTAAAGTTATCTATTTATATTAATTAACAGGGAAGAAGAGGAGAGGCGCGGGGCGGTCACGATCGATCCTGGAGACGGCGTGATCGACCGTCTTGCGCCGGACACCCTGGTCCCGGAGCTGTTGAGGAGCCGAAGCGGTTGGAACCAGGTGTCGAAGATGGAGGCAGAGTGGTCGAGACAGAGGATGCAAGGAGGACAAGCTGAAGTTGCTGCTGCTGCTGCGGCAGCGGATACCGTTCAGCGAAGCTCGCCCGTAGCACCAGGGCTGGAGCAGAGCTCACCCGCAGTACAAGGGCTGGAGCTACAATCGGATGAGTCTCACGCGATAAGTGAGTGAAGAGGAAGAGGCAGCGCTTCCGGCTGTGGGGGACCTGAATTTCCAGGCGAGCGGTCTGGGAATGCGGACCTTGGTCAGTAGGGAACCCCATGGTGACCCTGGTAGGACGCGCGCACCGTTCTGGCCAGGAGAAATGGGGGCTCGGGCTCGGCCTCAAAGCGTTCCCCTAGGTACTGATGCGATGCCCGAAAGGGTAGTTTCCGGTGCCGGTGGTGCGGTATCTCAGGGGCCACTTGGGCATGCGTGCATCGCCATACGTCCCACCACACCATTAATTAACAGGGAAGTTCGGAAGTGACTGAAAGAGGCTGTCTCATAGTTCCCTTGACCAGTAAGTCGAAATGTCGCTGAAGTTGAATCAAACGACGTCTCAGAAAAGTTGTTTTAGCTCATGCTTAAAGCCGAGTTGCTTCCATCGGTCTTCATTTCCCAAGTGAATTCCCTCCACTCTCCTCACTTTATCAAAAAAAGTAGCTCCACTCCTCCTTACTAATTCAAGTATGTGTTTAGTTCCACAATTTTTCTTTTTATAAACGTTATCGAATGAAAATGCATAGGAACTTTCTCGATATTTATTTATTTCACTAATTGAGGAGCGATATTCCAAAACGGCCTCTGTCCATTTTTTTGAAAAATCGTTTTATAGCGCCATCTGGTGAGGAATCTAGTAATACATATTCTGGTCCGAACAAAATCACGATATCGCGAATTTAACGCATGTAAGAAGCCAAAATAGACCCGCAAAGAGAAGAAAAAAGCTATCCCAAAACGGCCCTCTGTTCACATATTTTTATCACAATAGAGGAGTCGACATTATCTTGAGAATTTTATGAATTAGAATATAATTTTGTGCCAAACCAAAACTAATAATTCAAAAATGTTGTTCCAAAACGGTCCTCTATCCAGGAGATCCCCCACGTCGCGACTGTCATGCGCGTCTCCTGTACAAGGTACATTCAATATTTCAACGAGATAAATTCCTGTAAGTGTTCTACTAGGCAACCCGACTATCAACCGTGACATGTAGGTGTAATATAGGGATACACCAAGTTTTTTCTTCCTCGTGAAAAAAATGTAAAACTGGACAGAGGCCGTTTTCGAAAATCGCTCCTCAATTACTCTCTTATGATTCAAATATACATGTGTATTAAAATACCTACTAAATGCTGAAGTTGATAATTCATTAGCAGTCGGCTGATTTCGTGCTGCCAACGTCTCATAAAGTTATACGAACAGATTTATGAATGTTTTTGAAAATTCTTCTCATGCAGAATGATCCTGAATCCATTCACTTTCCTCATCAAAAAGTCCACGTCCAATTCTACTTCAGTTTCATTCGTCGATACTCTAAACGATCGCAATAACGTGCAAAGCATAGCTTTTCCTGCTAACATTGCGTACTTGTAACCTAAAATTGAACAAAATTGAACAATAAGCTTGTACAAAGTGTATACAACTATCTTGGAAGAATTCGTAGAAAGGGTTTTGAAACGAGATAGCTGAAAAAATTAGGGATCGGTTTTTCAGTGGAAACAATGTGTGTGTACTGATATAAATTCGAGTAACCTAGTCATACTTGGAGAAAAAATTTCCCGCAGTGAATAAGGACGTCAAATAGACGCTTACAGACAGTCGGTAAAATTGCTTATGAGGTCCTGAAATAACATCGCTAATGAAAAACCAGAGAAGCCCCTTGACAATAAATTACTTTCAGAACAAAACTTCTTTTGGCCAACCAGCTAGAGACGGCAAATTCCTATCGACATTTATGACAAGGGCATGCTTAGCTGATGTAGCACAAATAACAGCAATTCTAATCGCCGCTATTCTGCATTTATAAAAATGTTACTCGATTTTCTTATCCCCTCGCCTGATTAATGCGGGGTTGCTCTTGTATGTGATGGTAAAGATGGTACTCACCCAAACAAGTTCGAGGGCCGAAACCAAAAGGAATGAAAGAACAGCTATGTCGATTAGCGACTCTCTCCGGATCAAAGTTGTGCGGATTCCAAATCAACGGGTCCGGATAGGTATTCGGGTTGTTATGGATCCCCAAGATGGGGACAATAACGCATACTCCGGCTGGAATGATAGATCCATCTATCGAAATTCATTGATGCAATTTATAGTAATTGAACGCAGCCCTCAATCTGTATACAGTTTTAACGAATGAAAGTTACCGCTCAGTGTAAGGTCAGAGTCGGCTTGTCGAAGTACTATGGGCACAACTGAATACCTTCGCAGGCTTTCTTTGAAACACTGCTCTAAGAAGATCAACCGATTCAAATCTTCAACAGTTGGCTGTTGGTCACTGTCTCCGAATACGCTTTCAAGCTCTGCATGCACTTTATTCTGCGATACAAAAAGTAATTACAGTGCAGGAGTAACGGCTTATGAAGAAACTATCCCAATGGAGCTCACCACAGCATATGACATATACTCTAGACCGGCATAAATTTGATTTCCACAACACACCTGTATATCTTGCCGCAACGCCAAGGAAATCAAGGTAAAACAAACTGCAAGACTATTTGTTTCACTTCCCTGAAAAATTGTCAGTAATCTATATTGATGTACGTACCTAATCATAATAATAATGATATACTTAGGTATGACTTATTTCAAAAGAAACGCTTAGAGCAAAAGCAACTGTATCTTCATGATAATAATCGAAGACTAATAAAGGACTCTTGGAAAGAAAAGAGAGGAAATCATGGAAAGAAAAAATTGAGTTTGTGTTATTGAGGAGAAAAGTTGAGGAATTTTCGGAACCGATAGAGGAAGTTTGATCAAAGGAAAATAGAGGAAATTTTATCGAGTGACCGATCAACAATAAAGAATTAAAAGAAATTATTTCCTGATAGAAAACTCATTCGAGTATGATGATTCAGAAGGGCGAAAAAGGTCTACTCACGTGAAGTATTGTCGAGAGTGCTACCAGTATTACGAAAGAAGCTAAATAACGGCGAAGATTTGGAAATCGAAGAAGAGGTTTCCGAGTGGAAGCGCAGTAAAGACTTCCAGATTTTTAAAGTCAGAAGTTCTGGAAACTTAAAGTTAAAAATTGAAAAGCAGCATGGCCCGACCAAATTGATAATCTAACTTTAAAACCTTCGAAAGACTCGCACATTTTAAAAAACTATTCAATAAAAGTTAAAAAATGAAACAATTCCATTTCATGGAAAACTTGCTGAATATAAAATTTATAAAAAAAAGGTAATTTAAAAACAACATTATAAAATCAGGTCCAATAAGGCCTTACCATCAATGGCAATTATTTATGAAAAGGATGAAAGAGAGACTTTACCCAATTCTAGATTTCACAAAATCGACTTTATCTCCGAATCTGTTTAACAGTGCATTAGAAGGAGCTATGAGACAGCTAGATTGGGAGAATAAAGGTCTGAAAGTGGATGGAAAGTACCTAAATAATTTGCGTTTTGCGGACGATGTCGTACTAATTTTTGATAACCTAAAAGAGCTGGTCGAATGCGCTGAAGAGTTTATACAAATATGCCAGAGTGCAGGTCTGAAAGTTAATACCGAAAAAACTAAGATTCTTTCAAACGCCAGAGAAGAACTAGTGATTATTGACAAAGAGAATATTAAGTGGGCAAGTGAAGTAGTTTACTTGGGACAAACAATTTCTTTCAAAAAGTCACGCGAGAACGAATTATCACATAGAATCAAGAGTGCATGGAAAAATTTTTGGAATTTAAAATATATTTTTAAAGGAAAATTACCTACTTACACAAAAACAGAAGTGTGGAGAAGTTGCATCGCACCTTCACTGACCTACGGGTCACAGACTTGGGCACTGACCCAGAGCAATTTGGAAAAATTTAGGACTACTCAGAGAGCAATGGAAAGGTCTATGCTTAATATAAAAATTAAAGACAAAATTTCAAATGAAACAATCAGGGCAAAAACAAAAATGCAAGACATTGCAGTGTCAATCAAGAGAAATAAATGGAAATACGCGGGGCACATTCGGCGAAACGGGGGCAAAAATTGGAGGAGCAGGGTGGAAGGGTGGATTCCTTATGATCAAAACAGGGAGAGGGGAAGACCCACCACGCGTTGGAGGGACGAATTAGTCAAGGAAAAGGGACCGAAGTGGGGAAGGTTTACCCTTGATAGGAAAAAATGGACGGAGGAAGGGGAGGCATATGCACAAAAATTGGCGGTGTGTACAACTGGCGGAAGAGAAGGGGGAAGTGCTCCCGAGTAGCGGGCGGCACTACAACTCAATGTTTAGTCGTAAAATTAAGAACACACCTACATGCTGTATATAATAATATAATAATAAAGGACTCTATACTCAATGTGCAATCGGTTACCCTCTAGTTACCCGCGGAAAAGTTACCTCTTTGCAACCCTCGTTACCCTCAGATTACCCAGAAACCCATCAGTTATGCTTGGTTCCCCTTTAGTTACCCGGGTAACTGGCAGGAACTTTGCGTATCTCAATACGCAATCAGTTTACCCTCTATAGTTATCCGCGGAGAAGTTACCCATTTGTAACCCTCGGTTACCCTCAGATTACCCAGAAACCCGTCACTTACCCTTGGTTCCTCTTTAATTACCCGGGTAACTGGCGGAATTTTGCGCATCGGGTAGAGCCGCGAAGACATTTGAAAGACGTATAATGGACTTATCTCATTAATGATGTAATGCGTCGTTCTGTGGTTGGGTGGTTAACCTGCCGGCTTCACAATGTTTCCGTCTTGGGTTCGAGTCCCACTAGTGCCAGAAAGTTAGTGATATTCGACTACTCCCCCCCCCCCCCCATACTATCCTAAAAAAGTTTTGGACCCAATAAGTAATAACAACATTGTTAAACACTTAGTGTGAGTGAACTTGGTAATATTCTGTTTATAGGGTGTGCCAATTCATTTTTTTGTTTCTGTTGTCCATAGCGCTTTCAGTTGTTACGCCATCTTCAGTGAAGTTCCCTAACCTTTCTTTTTGTTGGTCCTATGTTTATAGTAATTATGTGGTACTGTATGGTAAACCTATTGGTATGTGTTCCTATTGGTTGTCTGTGGTTGTGTAGTCTGTCCAATCAGGAAGTGTTTTGTTATTAATTTGAATAGGTTCTCGCTTTCGAAGTTAGTTGTTGTGTTTATTAGGTTGTTTTGTTTCGTTTTTGCCTTTATTATCTCTAGTTGTACTTTTAATATTTTTTTCTGTTTTTAAAAAGGCATACCTCTGTCAATCAGAAATTCTATACACATGTATATAGCTAAGAGTGGACTTATCTAGAACAGGTTGACATTAGAAAAATTGTATGTATCTAAATAGAAGTATGTACGACAGATAGAACTGGAAGAGTCATAGTTTTGACCACATACATATGCTATGCAGTCTCATCAAGACAGAAGGAAGGCGAGTTGGTTTTGACTGATCAGGAACATACTATAGACACATGCAAGACTAAGGATATAGTTTTCAAATTTGAAATGCATCTTAGTTCTGTGAAGTTTGTAGCAAATATCCATATAGGTAGGGCGAAATGTTTTCACTGAGATGACCAAGCGATGTATGTGGTTTTGAATGCAACTGAAATTGCATTTATTGATTGTAAGCCTTTACTATTCATACACATCATTGGTCTTATATCTGGCCTGAATTTATCTAATATTCAGATTCATCATTCACTAGTCCCGCATTTAGCTTTCATTGATCTCACATTTCTCCTGTGTATTGGCTCTATGTCTGTCTGAATTTGTCCATCTAGGGCATGTAATAGGCGAGACTACAGAGCTGTAGTTTTTGAGGATTACTGAATAGTTCTTACTGGGGGTCTGGTTGACCGAGTGGATATCACGCTGGTCTCGGAATCCGGAAGTCCCAGATTCGAGCCCACACGTAGCACTCGCTACATTTCGACCTAGGGCGGTTTTTCGACAAGAAGAGAAGAGGGCTAAGACAGCCCTAATAACCTCCCCGACGTGTCTGAGGTAATGCTCGAAAGGGCGGATTCCAGGGCTCGGGTTAACAGCAAAATTCATAAATGGCTAAATAGGTCTATAGGACAAAAAAAACAAAAAAAACAGACGTTGTTCATCATCATGATTTGTCCATAATTCATCTATTTGTACATGGACAAACATTTGACGTTTCTAAAAATGTCCTAGATTTGTCCTCGATTTTTGTACGATAAACTATATATGAGATCATTAAAATATGATTATATACACACCGCAAATAGCATGGTCGATACCTCATCATACACTTCTGAGTCTGAAAAGTTGTGTTCGTTTATTTTCAGTAGTCTGTCGACAAAATTTACTCTTTCAGATTCATCTACGAAGAGGAAAAAAAATTTCAGTTAAATGATCTTGCGCAACCGTCAAGATTTCAGAGTGCTAAAATTATCGACCACCGATTTTTCACCTTCATGTTCATGCTGTGTCATTCTCTCTTCATATTGAATTCGCTTTTTTCGCAGTACCTGAAAATTTAATCTTGAGGTAATACGAAATTATAATCTTCAACAGAATTCTTGTGAAACAAGTGCCGATATCGACATTCAGCTCGACATTTTACTCAAAATTTGAATTTAGGTAATACTTTGTATTACATTTTTTATGCTGTTGCTTAGACATCGTTATTATTTGACATCGTACTCTAGTCTACACTACCCCATTTCGAATTGATTACACATAGTCTTAATGGTATTTAAGTCGGATCAGCATATTGAGTTTGTTGCTGTTGAAATACAGACCGACAGTTCAGTATAGTAATCGATATCGAATTTTGTGTAGAGAAACTGTTGGTCAGCCGATATTATGTTCCTTATAGAAAAACTTGCAGATTATCGATACTGAATATGTAATGGAAAAATTTATTAGCATCAAGTCGAATCAGAAATAGGAAAATTAGATGACTTGATAACAAGATCAAAGTCTGTATGGAAATAATGTCGATTTTGTAATCGGCATTTGAATAGCCGAAGTTGACAAAAAATTTGTAGTTCCAGCGATTTCTGTACATAATTTAATATCGATTTCCTCATCGGCTCTTGAGTAACCGAAGTGGACAAAAAAGTCGAGGGTGGCCGAGCTGATTACTCTACACAATAATTCTATATCGACTTTTCATCGGTTTTCGACTTGCTGAAAACGACAAAAAATTGATGTTAACAACAATACCGGTTTTAACTCAATTTTTCAATCGACTTTCCCTGTTTAATTTGAAAAATTAGTCGTGTCAAAAAGGTGGCCTATTTTAAGTGTCGACAAAAGTGTCAACTGTCGACTTTTGTATCGACGGAGTTTCACTGGAAGCAGCCAAAGAGTTTAGGCTTACTTAATCTTAGCGTTACCTGCATTTGAAATTGCCTCGTTTCATTGAATAAATTACTACATTTTGTGACGAAGGTGTAAGCCTTGAATAAAATGGACGGTTGTAACCATGGCTGGTAAAACCTTCTTATGATGAGATGTGAAGCTCTGTAATAAAAAAACATGTGGGAGAGAAAAAGTACGTGTTGAGGAATTTCTGAAGAATTTATAAAATGGATCAGTAAAATATGTAGCCAGCGTCAGGCTGAACAATTTTTTGATCTCAATAGGCAAGTCATGAGCTTACCCCCCTCCCCCCATCATAGGAAAAAGATTTTTGACTGACAAATGTAAGTATAAATGCTTATAATTGCTGGAACTTTTTCTAAGATCCATTAATCCTGGTTTGTCTGTGATTGCTGACTAGGTATGCGCACGCTCTAGGAATGTTTTAAGAATGCAGCTGGATTTACTAATTATAAGTTCGCTACAATTTTTTTCAGATTGCACATAAACAAATGTTCAGTCACCGGTAGTACTTAGGTATACCTATATAAAATACTCACAAAACAGTGCTTTCGGCTAATCTGGATATGTCTTCATCACGGTGCTCTTCTTTACAGCCAATGGCTGTATCTGAAAATCAATAATAGCCAATCAAAAGAAGTGAACGGAAACAGGTAAATGCGCAAGGAAACGAGTTAATGAAACTCAGCTTCGTGTTACATAAAGGGCATACCTACTTCATGTTCAACGTACCACAAATAGTTTTCACAAATGTGTGTAGCACCAGTGGACCTATATCGAACTCCACACCAACTCCTACGTCATGTTTTAGTTTCTCGACCAATTCGGAGTTCTGTTGATTGAATTTGAATAAAAAATTGGTGTGCAGGATGCTCGAATTGAAGGTTGGACTGATGATACGTCTGTTTCGTTTCCACTTCTCGACTGAAGCATACAATAGACGTGTATATAGAATAAATTAAATTCGTACATATGTCGGTACGGCGTACGAACAATAACCTTTTAAAGCTTCCTCGGGAGACAATGGAGATTTTGGTAAGGCTGCATTTTTGTAGTCGTGATACTTCTAGTCAGACCTATATAGCATGGGGAGTGGTGACTGCAAGTATTGTCTCAGAATTCATACTTTTTTCCTGAAAGATTCAATTTTCTTTTTTCAGGTCTAAGAGGGCGTCGCCCAATTGCATCCGGGTCAGTAAAGGGAGACAGATGATTGAAGAAAATGAATGGTTTCATTGCGGCCCGATGTAGAGTTTGATCGCGTCCAGGCTCATATGTAGTTCTATTGCGCCCCAGTCCATTTAGCGTCATCCAGAGTGCACTACGAGGAGGCGGACTGAACTCCAGTCAAGACTTTCAATATACATCCACATATCTATTCTTCAAAATCTGAATAAACCGCGGAACTGAAAACGTGGAGGTGAGTGCACAACTTGCCCTGTTCAGAAATGCAGAAGAAAAAGTACCTATGTAACGTTTTATTTTGGAAAGTTAATGGAATTTTTTGGCCAGAAAGCAGCTTTAACCCTTTCGCTCCTTTTTTTTTTTTCAATTTGAATTATTTTTTTACTGGAAATTAAAGCGTGCGGCCGAACAACGAGACCAGTGCAGTGGTTATCAAATGCACGTGTCTCGTTGTTCGGCCGCACGCTTCAATTGTTGAATAGACCCCCCCCCCCCCCATAATACAAATCCGGTGTCGGAGAATTTTTCACTTTCCCTTGACCTGGGACAGCGTATGTCCCCCTGGTAGAGTAATGAGAGTTTAAAAAATTATTTCCGAAACAACCACGCTATCTAACGAGACGTGAGTGAGCTAAGATATGCTTCTGTAGGTAGTAGGTACTCTAGTGGGATACAACTAGCACTGTTTTCAACATATATTTGACCTAGTAGAATTTTTCAAAAACCGTTGGGACAAATGGTGTCCTGTTGAAAACGAAAGAGTTAAGACCACTCACGCTCTAAAAGACGCATTCCGATTGCGTTTCCTACTTTTCGTGAAGACTATCAGATTCCGTTAGAACTCAATCAGACTCCTTCAGACTTGTTAGGCCTCGTTAGACTCTGATAAGACTCGTGCTGACTCCTTCAGATTTATCAGACGACATTTTGAGACATGTGAGAATCACTCGGATTCGTTTAGACTTTTTGACTCTATTTAGGCTCACTGAGGCTGGGCTGTAACTCATCCAGACAACGTCCCCGACTGACAAAAAGAGGGTCACATAGCCTCAGCACACAAAAATGCCAAAACTGGGATTGGAGGCAAAGTAGTGCTTCTTTTTCGACCAATTAGAGCGCAGGATGCAAACAGAAACGAGAATGACATGCTGGATAATGTAATTGTATGACGCCCCTTGGTCAAACACAGTTTTATGATGGACGCAATCGAACTTAGGGAAGCGGACTGTTTACATTTCGGGCGTAATCAAACCATTCGAAGCAAGGGGCAAAAACGGGACGCAATAAGACTATGATAAAGGTGTGAGGGCTACTTTTCGGACACAATTGGACTTCTCCGGTCTAAGATTCTAACTAAAAATTGTTTGCTTGTTAACTGAAATTTGGTAGTGAAAATTAACATCTCCCTCCTGGACCCTACGCGGCCACCATCTTGGAGATGTCACGTTATGGAGCTCTTCGAACTCATAGCCTCAAGTTTTACGTATACGTTCTAGAGCTGTTTACTTGTTTAAAAAAAGAGTCGAACATGTCCAGGAAGCATGGCTAAGGTTCAAATTAAAATGAACGAACACATTTCCTGATATATAATGACATTGAGGTGCACGCAACTTAAAATATTTAACAATTCAAAATTGACTTTCTGGAAAATTTACTTACATCTCACGTGCCACTTAACCCATTAATATTTCTTATCTTTCACCTGTGTCTCCCCATTTAATGTAAGTAAATTCTTCAGAACTTGTATCTATCTCACCTCAGTTCTATCAACACTATTTGAAACTGAATATCATCCTTCTTTCAGTTTACCTACCTCGAGACGTTATAAGCCCATCACCTATTAATTCGGCCATAAATCGGTACCGATTTTCTTTTTCCAATAATTTCGGTGCCAGAATCTGCAAAATATTTGTAACTTAATGTTTTTATTTATAATTTTTTATTATTCTACGGATCATGTCAAGTCAATTGAATTACTTGAATATCTTCAGGTTGCTGTACGGCTATATGAGGTATGTGAAATAACCATATTACTAATGTTTTCCCTGGATACCGGAATATTAATTCCAGACCATATTTCATAATATCTGTAATTGAAGATTAGATAACGTATAACACCTATAAGTAGGTCAATTAAATATTTCTCCAGATCATAAAGACTGAAGTTTGCAATTAAATGACAAAAAGTTCTTGCGCGTTCTAAAATTGTATATTCTCGAAACAAGCGTGCAAAAACTGAGGTGAAGTGTTTTTTTTTTTTTTTTTTTTGGGCTCGTTAATCAAAATTTGCTTGTCGTTGTCAGCGGTGTTATCTTACCCTGTGTTACCATGAGATGCCAAGTTGTCCCTTCTGGAAAAGTGATCACGCTATGGATCTGTATTAACCTTTTTATACTACTTGATAGAACATTTTCAACCAAATATAGGGGGAAATTGAAGTGACTTATTTAGAGAAGGGACGTTTTGTTGTTCATCGCTTTTGACCGAAATGTTGATAGGCAAGCAGTAGGGTGGATCGTCAAAATTTTAAAATTTTTAACGCGACCCAGGTAAAAAGTTGCTTTTGGTAAGAAAAGATTAGTTTGCAATTTTTTTTTTTAATTTGTAAATTTTTCCCAGGAATTTGTTCTTGAACTACTGTACGTACCATGGGACTGTAGACTGAATACTACACAGCGCCTTAAAAATGCAGGTATGCAAAATTTTTACATCACCTGTTTAGTAGTATTCATCGCGATCTTTCAATTAGTTGGTGTACAAATTTTACCTATCTGTGAAATCGAAGGCGCTAAAGCACTTACAATACTTTGTTGCCTTATAGCACCTTCAGTATGGCAGATAGGCAAAATGCATCTGCGACTATGATATAGTAGCAATGATTGAGATCTACAAAATAAGTTATGTACAAATTTTTCCTATCTGCCATATTGAAGACGCTAAAGCACTTACAATAATTTGTTGCTTTATAGCGCCTTGAATTTCACCTATAGGAAAAATTTGTAAATAAACTAATTTAAAGGTCAAAAGAAACACTATTACAAAGGTTATGTACAAATTTAGTCTATCTTGTATATTGAAAGCGGTAGACAATTTTATAAAAGCACTGGTAGAAATCAAAACTTCGAAAGAAAAGCGGTATGGGTTAAGATTATTTTTACGACAAAATACTGATAGAGGTTCATTTGTGGACTAAATAGAACAAAATTAGACCCAGCGTCGGTGAAAATGTTGAAAAAAATCTTTCTCTCATGAGGTCATGCAAAAAATATGTTTATAATATTCGTTCGCTCCTTGCGGTGGAGTTACGTGTCTTATCGTTATCTCTTGCTGTCATGCAAAAGATAAAGAATTTCATACGATGCATTCTGCTTACTATACTAGACCTTTAAAAAAGTTGCATTTGGCGCCGTATTTGATAAACTCAACTGTACAACAAATATTACTACGCAGTATTTTTGAATCAATTCAACGGCCAAACAAAAGAATTCAAGTATTTTTGCTTCGGGGATACGTCCAGCCTGTCTGTGTGTTTTTCCTCGTTTCCCCTCCCATGCCATACCTAATTAGTGGAAAGGCAGATTTGATTAGTTAGTATCAAGGCATCAGTAACGACTTGTGGCGAAGATGGGTTTACTGGTATATCTTACTTTTAAAAATAGGAAAAATCTTCCAAAATTAAAGTCAAAAAAGATTTTTTTCAATTAATTTCGCCTTATCTGTTTGTTTTTTTTTAAAATTATTATTATTATCATTATTTAAAATAAAACATGTTTAATTTTACTGATTGAGTAGGAAATGTCGATTGGAATTCAAGTAAAAAAAAATTTGTTTGGGTAATTTTTATAGTCTTATTATTTTTTTATTGTTTTTTTTTTTTTAATTTAAAATAAAACCTGTTTAATTTTACTGATGTTTATAATTATGCGATATTTCCTCACCTTATACCTCTCTTCTTTCAAAGTTTTGTTTTTTACCAGTACTTTTATTCAATAGTCTACCACCTTCAGTATATGCGAGATGGACGAAATTCGCACATAACATTTTCAGTTCTACTAGTTAGGTGTAACAAAAAAAAGTCATATTCAAATTTTGTCTATCTGTGAAACTGAAGGCGCTAAAGCACATACAATATTTTGGCACTTTATAGCGCCTTCAATATTGCATATAGGCAAAATGTGTACACAACTCATTTCATAGATCTCAATCATTACTATTGTTAAGGTCATTTGTGAATTTTGCTTATCTGCCATACTGGAAGCGCTATAAAGCAACAAAGTATAAGTGAATCGGCGCATACAAAAACAGATCAAGTCACCGATTTTGCCAAAATCAGTTCTATGCACGGGCAACACTGTCATACCAAGACCGACACATAGGAAAAATACTGGCTCGATTCGTCGAACCATTGTGCCAAAAAAATATGTTTGAAATTTAAGTCCATTTTTTTTTCATGCAAGACTAGGTTAAGTCCACAGTTGTTCTTATCAAACCACATGTTGAAGGTCGTGCATGTCTGTAGTTTTCGTAATATTTCGCTTGTGCTTGATTGTACCTTTGACCAATCAATTTGGTTTCATTATGGAGGAAAATTCTCTACAATCTATTTCTGCCAAACAGGCAAAACAGAGTCCGGTAAGAAAAAAAGTTAAAGTATGACATAATTCTTAATAAAGAAAAGAAAGTGAAACGTTCGCCGTAATGAATTTTTATTAGGTATTTCGTCAGATTTGAAAGAAAGTTTTGAATAAAATTAAAATTTTGATTTGTAATTTCGATTATTTTGTAAGATTTATAATAAAGCATGCAATTATCTTATATTATGATGTAAAAGGTGAGTTTTCCCCTAAATAGAAATAATTCTGAAGATTTTCCCAAAAATTTTCCATAGACAGGATTTTTTAGAACTTTGCGCGTGAAAACAGGTTAAGTCCATTTTTCTTTTTGCAATATCTCGCTAGCGCTAACAGATACACGAAAATCGAGACCGGAACATTTTTCTCATCAAAAATACCATATTTGGATCTAGTCATACCGAGCGTCAGTGTTACCACTTTGCCGTAAAACATTTTTTTACTCTCCTGTAAAATTTCAAAAATGTGATTTAACCTGATTTCGCATGCACCTATTCAAGTATTGTAAGTGTTTTAGTACCTTCAATATCACAGATAGGCAAAATTCGTTAATTTAAAATTCGCGATAAATACTATTAAAAAAGCCATGTAAAAATTCTGCATAACCAGAATTTTTAAGGAGCTGCGTAACATTCAATTTTCAGCCTTATAAAACATAACTTGGACAAATCCATTGGGGAAAATGTACCAAAAAAAAGTATTTATCAAAGGCAACTTTTTGAACTATGTCACGGTCAAAAATTGAAAAAATAATAATAATTTAGCCTATGTATGACGATCCACCCTAATAAGCAGCTCTCATACACACAGAATTACTTTATTCCGGCCAGCTGATGAATCGAGAGAAAATCTAGAGAGGAATCACCCCTCCATACTCAGTTACTGTAGTAAAATAATATCAAATTTGAAATTTGAGAAGTAGAGGAAAGGACCATTGGAGGGCACCAGTCCTAAAAGTATGCATGGCTATTTTTAGATAAATTGCACCCTCTTCTTGCGGCTGTTAATGAAATCCAAGTATATCTTGTGAATCTGCGTTTACATTGATTAATTACCAAAGTATTGTACACAGCCATAAAAAAATGTTCAAATTTCAATGTTTTCATCATTCTGATTGTAATATTCTCGGGGTCGAATATACTAATTACCTGCATGATTTTTGAACGGATTTGCATGGTTCAAGTATCAAAAGAAAGACAAATGTAAGTACTATCCCTTCCATTAAACGAAATTTCCCCAAATACTGCCTGAAAACATTTGTGATTATTCTTTCCCATGAACCACAAAAAATCCTAAGAGTGCACAACGTGTTTTACAAAAAAAATTTGCTTTCAAATGCCGAGAAACAAAATGAAAATCAGGCACAGCAAAATGAAATTTTGTTTACATATAGCCAGGGCCGCCGAGAAGGGGAGAAGAGTACCTTTTTCCTCAGGCCCGGGTTTTCTGAGGGGGCCCGCAGAGTCACAGAAATTATAATTATCAAACAGACAATATGCCAAATAATTTCAGTGTAAGCCCGCAGATTTTTCCCCCGGGCCCGGTTCAACTCTTAGCGGCCCTGCATGTAGCACATATTGTTCATGAAGGAATGCACTGGACTGACTGAAAATGACGTGGAAAAATTCGTGTGTTGTCCAATGTTTCTACGTTGATCCATCACTTTTTGTCTTAATGTTTCATTTATTGTGTTTTTTTAGCGTGTATAAAGACAAGTGTGACTTGATTTTACAATTTTTTTTGTAAAATAACTTGATGCGTACTTTTAGAACACGCGTTGCACATTCTTAGGAATCTAGGTTCCCAAGAGAACACATCTGCCTTTTTGGGGGGAAACCGTTCTATCTTTCTAATTTATTGGTTTAAAATTTTGGAAAAAAGAAGAAAAAATAGTAAGAACTTTGAGTTTTTCCACATTATTTTATGATTTTAGGAAATTCCATGTAACGACTGTGCAATAAAATTGTTTCTGGTAAGTGCGCACTCTTATGGTCCTTTTCCCTAAATATGAGATACAGAAATTATCACTTGATGAAATGAAGATGTGAGATAATTGCAAAACATTTAAAACACGCGGTCTTCTAACAGATTTCACAGAAATTACGGACTCTTAGGAAATTTCCATCACTCAGTTTAGGAATATTTAATTAAATGTTATTACCGTATCGGATGGAATAACTCACCAACTCAACCAAATGATTTTGTAATTTATCTTACCTTTAGGTGAACCTAGGAACTTGAGCACATGGCCCAAACCTGGAATGACTGTCGGCGGACAGACGAAATCATTCAGCCTTTTTTCCAATCGCCGTCGTTTCCACTCGAATTTCACAACGAACAAGACAAGCGCAACAAAAGTCGAAACTACGAAATACATAGTTTTATAGTGAAGAGCAACTGTATCGAAACCGAATCGCTATTGATGATCGTCTAAATTACCCATTTTTTCGTTCAGTCGCGTCATCCAGGCCGCATACGCAGATAAATGATTGCGGTATTACAAGCGTTTCATTTTATGGGGTGGAGGTCTGGGAGATGGCGTCCAAATTGCTCGTGTATCCGCGAAAACTTCAATAAAATCTTTGGAAATATCAGAGTCATTGCATCTTCATAAATACTCGGGACCAAACAAATTTCTATGCCTCATGCTAGCATAATAACGCCATAAAGTTGTATAAAGATTCTTATATTGATGCGCAGAAACCTAAGGACAGCAAGAATTGAGTGTTCGACCTGTATAGTGTAGATATACGTGGTCTGTTCGAAAAATACGTAGACTGTTTGAATTACACGGGTCCAGTTAATTCCAGAGAAATCCGCGTGGTGTCGCCTTTTTCGTACAGATCAGCTGATCAGAAGACAGTTTCTTAAGCGTCTGGAAGACGCTATCCTGAGGTAAAGGCCAGAAATGTAGAGGAGTTGTGACTGTTTTTTTTTTAATCACTACAACGCTCCAGCCCGTTCAGCCCTCAGGACTCGTGAGTTATTGGCCAGTTACTCGATCACTGGTCTTCCCCACTCACTCTACTCATCTGATCTTGCTCCTTGTGATTCCTTCTTGTTCCCCAGACTCAAAAGACCTTTGGAAGAAAGAAGATTTGAGGCGATTCCTGAGAATGAAGTAAATGCGATGAAAGAGATAAAGAACATCACAAAAGAAGCTTTCCAAGACTGTTTCTAAAAATGGAAACGCACCGTTGGGATAAGTGTGTGCGTCGGGGTGGGGAGTACTTTGAATGGGACCCAGATATGTAACTTCTAAATAAAGTAAATTTTGTTTTATGACGTCAGTCTGGTGGTCGGAAAATTGTTCGCACGAAAATTGATCGCATACGAAATTTGATCGTATGCGAAAATTGTCCGCACGAGGAATGGCCGTGTGAGTGACTTGTGTAGGGTGAATTGCGGTGTATTTTGTACGCTGTTATAACGTCAAACGTCGTACATTTAGTATGGGACACCTGGATTGGCCACCCTCATCGTAGAGGACGACGAGCACCTCAGTTTCCGTTGGAAATGTGGAATTGTTACCACGCTGCTTTGAAGTCCATGCCTAAAACCAATAACTCAGTGGAAAGGTGGCACACCGGTTTCGAGGCCACGCTCAATGCTGTGCACCATAACATCTTCAAATTTATAGAAGGTATCCACCGGGAGCAATCTTTGGCGGAGGCTAACGTAGAGCATTTAATAGCGGGTATGGGTAGTAACCCTTTCCCTAAGAAAAATAAGTATAAGGACAGTGCGGGCAAACTGCAACGGCTAGTGAAACACTGTCCTGGCACCACTGACAGGGAGGAGAGTGATGACAGCGACGGTGATGACGAGGGAAGGTAGAGGAGCAGTATATTACAGTACTTGAGGGGGTAGCTCATAATATTAGTCTACATTAGTAAGTTTAAAAAAAAAATTATGAATACTGAAAATAAATTTTTCTAACAATTTTGCGAACCATCGTGCGATTAATGTTCCGCTGCGTTCAATTTTCATGCGAATAAGTTTCAGGGAACCCGTCAGTGCGTCAGTCTACATATTTTTTAAACAGACCACATAGTATGATTTGTAAGACTTGATATACTCTGCCTAGAGAGCACTAGTAGTGAAGTATTTATTTCAATATCGTTCGCACGGCATCTATTTTTAAGGAATATGGAATAAAAGTGATGTAAGAGAGCACATCAAAATCCCCCCCCCCCATTTACCTACTGCCGGCGAGAACACCTCGAAATCGAATTAGATAGTAGATACATGCATATCAACGTGAAAAACTCTGTCTATTGAGGTATGACGATATAGGTATGATACACACCCATCACCGAGTATCCAAAAAATGAACAACAAATTCAACATGACATTCAGCCTTGTTAGGTACTATGAACAATATAGCTACAGGATTGTTCAAAAACAGCCATACTGGTCATCGATCTGAAATGTGTCACAGAAAATGCAAATGCTAAGCATTACCAACTAAGAAGAATACTCAGCACCTTACTCTTGTTATGTACGCGCGTACTCTGTCTACTCGGGCGAGTAAATAGGTACTTCAAGATTCCACCACTGCTACAAGCAGAGTCGAGCGCTGCGTCACAAAACCGGGTCTCGCGTTTCGGCTATTGAGAGAACGTTTTTGTGCTGCGAGAGTGGTTTTTTGCTACTCGCGGACGAAGTTGGTTGCTGCTGTATACTTAACTACCCGGAGAAACTAAGGGTAGTCGAGCCAACGCGGGCAAGCTTATTGCGACAAGCTACCTATTCCTGCTTTACCGCTTTTCCTTGCTTTACTCCGCTGTTTCGGCGTGTGGGCTGGAAATCAGCCCCCTTGATTCTTCCTATGGAGTGCGGGCTGGAAACCCGTCTCGCCATTTCTCTCCTCGTTTTGCGGGCTGAAAGCCAGTCCTCCCATTTCTCTCCTCGGCATGCGGGCGGGAAGCCAGTCCCCCAAATCCCTCTTCCCCTGTTCTTTGTCGCAATCATCAATAGGGAATAACCGCGTCTCGATTGTGCTTTACTGTGTGTATAGGGCTTTTCATCGTCGAGTTTGTTTACATGATTTCTTATCTCGCTGTAGAATTATCACCAAGGACCTGTATGAGGTGTTACAAGAAAATAGCCTCAATGGTAAGGGAACATTAGAGTCGTTTTCTATGTCACATTACATTGTGGTTCTTTTGACACATTTTATTACAAATTTTCATCTTTTTCTTTCAGTGCTCTACTTAAAAAAAACTGAAATTCGTGATAAAATGTGTCAAAAGAATCATAATACGATGTGGCACAGAAAAGAGCCTCAGTGTCTCATTACCATTGAGGCCCTTTTCTTGTGTCAAGTCACATACCTCATTGATGATAATTCTACATCGAGATAAGAAATCATGTAAACAAACCCGCCGATGAAAAGCCCTATTTGTTAGTGCATTATCAGGGAGTATTTGCGCATCCCCCTTCGTGTGTACATTTTCCGTCGTTTGCCGCTAACTATTTTTGCCGTTGTCTGCAACATTCGCATCCGTACTCTGAGTAGTATTGACGTAAATTTTGTGAAATAGTTGCCGTCCCCGTTTCCATCGACGCAGTTTAATTCGAACCCTCTTTTAGTGTAAATACTAGTGCGTAAAAATAAAACTATCTTTGTATCAACCCCTTGGGTTGTTATTAGCGCCGCAGCAAGATGTCCGCGTTTTGGAGCCTGCGCTCCCGCAATATGCCCCGTGCGACCACGCATCCTCGCGACTTCAGCCCTCACACTACCCCGGAAGCTCTCATCCAAGTCCGGGGTACGCTCGTCGACATCGATTGTGATGTCCGGTATGCAAATCCCGACGATGGATCGCTTCGGGTGGACCAGGTTGTTAAGAGAAATTATCCGTTATCGTTATCAGTTTTATACAGTCCACTATAGAATATTTCGGTTTTTCGTTTTTCGTAATTAATATTTCCGTTTTGAAATAAACCAAACTCGAATCTTTGTAATCGTCTTGACAATTAGTATTCGCGACAACATTATGATCCCCGACCGGATAACTTATGGCCAGCGTAATTAAATACAAAATAAGGCAATTACAAAGTTCGTCGTCACTTTGCAATTGCAAGAAAAAGTCTGTCGAATAGCAACGCAAGTATTATGCACAGATAAAATCGTGTTTCCTCTGTTGTCATGTTAAATTCGGTTTCGTTTGTTCGAATTAACACTGAACAAATAATTCGTTCGTTTTCGTTTATGATCTCTGTCAATGAGTTGATCAAATTAGTTCGCTGTAAGATTTCAGCATCAATTTCTTAGTGTGGTTCTGAAGATAGTCAATCGGACAATCTAAAATGGACGCGCTTAAAAGAAGAGGACTGAACAAGCTCACAGTCACTAGAGCTAAAGACCAGTTAGCCAATCTGTGTAAGTTCCAAACGCTAGACATCGAAACGCTTAGTAATTGGAAGCTGCGATTTTAATTTTCGTTCGATTAAGAAGCGTTGAAGATGCGACTGAAGAATGCTTGATGGCGATGATGAAAAGCTGATGACTACAACAACCTCGAAACGCAGTTCCTAAAGGATCTCGACGAAGCCAATATGATTCTGTTTCAATATGAAGGTAAAGTCAAAGCATTTCATAAAACGTTGTCTACTCAACAAACTCGCGAATCTCTATTGCTTCCAACTCGTTACTCGAAACCTCCGTCGGCTCAAATCACTCGAACAATTACCAACCTCGATTAACTCGCATCCAAGTGCCAAAATTCGATGGTGATATCTTAAAATTTATGAATTTTAAAAGTTTATTCGAAAACTTAATTCATGAAAATAATGAGCTTTCAAATGTCCAGAAGCTATACTATTTGAAAGAAGCGCTCATTGGTGATGCTGAAGATATCATTCGTGATTTTGATTTGAGTGAAAGGGCATACCCTGAAGCCTGGGAATACCTAAACAAGCGCTACGATAATCGTCGTACTGTAGTGCGTACATTGTTTAGAAACTTACGCAATCTGGAACCAATAAAATGCGATGGAAATATTCGTTCGTTACTCGACAAGGTTGATGTCATCCTCCGTGGTCTAAAGGCACATGAAGAAACTATCGACACAACCTTCTCTCGTTACATTGCTTATTGTGTCTCCTGCTTACTCGACCCTCAGACATTGAAGGACTGGGAAATTTCTTACAAATCATCGAAGACATGTCCCACTTACGATGAGCTACACGAATTTCTTCAACGCCGTAGTTTTGCAGTGGAAGATTCAGCGACGCTCACAAACTCAAAATCAAACACTTGGAGAGGGCAGAGTGAGAAAACTGTTGTAAAAGGGGAAAAGAAGACGTTAATTGTGAATTCCAATTCGAAGGCACCTTGTTTATTGTGTTCGCAGAACCATTTCCTCAATCAATGCAAACAGTTTCGTGACAAAACTGTTGATCAACGTTTCCAACAAAGTCATATAGATACACCAAGTCGTTCGACTCTCCATTTAACCAATGTTAAACTTCGTATGTTACGATAATTTATCCCGATAGCAGCGCTGGCAGCGTTCGACTGCCGTGAAATCAATGTAAACGTTGGGAGCCCTAACAAGGTTTTGCGTTTATCTCAATAACGGTCGAGTTTTATGAAAAAGTGAAAAGAACAAAATTTATTCTACCTGTTATTTTCTATCAGGTAAGATCAGTTTCAAAATTTTACCCATAAAAATTTCGAATTTACTCGCATTCGATGGGAAATTCCAAGGTGAACAAATTTAGCTCTTTCCCATTTTTCATCAAAATTGATAGTTTTTGAGCTAATCCGCAAAAACGTAAACATGTCCATATACGCGCAATGCAACCAAAGGAGTTCAGCGATAGCAGCGCGCTGGCATGACGGCAGAACGCGGAAACGCGCTAGTCGTCTAACTTGGTGTATCTATATGACTTTGGTTTCCAACTTGCAAAGACTAATCAATTGTGTCTGAAATGTTTCAATTCTGCCCATCGTGTTGGTCAATGCACTCGTCCTGGCTGCCGTAAGTGCTCTGGAAATCATCACACATTGCTGCATCGGGAGTCAACTTCAAATCCAACATCTCCACAGTCAACATTAAATTCATCTACTGCGGGAGCAACAAACCCAGACACTTCAAACCCAGCGACAACCTTAACAACAAACACATCAAGATCAACTCTGAAAATGTTCCAGTCTGCAGTTGTCTACGTGAACCTGAATTCTCGTAAGGTTAAAGCTCGTTTGCTGTTTGATCCATGCTCAG
The DNA here is from genome assembly GCA_031841125.1 of Acanthococcus lagerstroemiae. NCBI lineage: Eukaryota > Metazoa > Arthropoda > Insecta > Hemiptera > Eriococcidae > Acanthococcus > Acanthococcus lagerstroemiae. The sequence goes on along the minus strand of CM063113.1, from coordinate 26,007,615 downwards.
AAGGTGAACTCGTTTCTGAAAAATTCGTTTGGAACAACAAAATTCGAACTCATAGATCAATTTCTACCATTGGTGGAATTACTGATACAGCCATCGAATCAAATCGGTCAGTATAACTTTCTGTATCTTCAAGATATAATGATTTTGCTATCTCGTTTAATGCTACCCGTTGAAGATTTTGATGTGCGTATCCAAGTGGAACGCATTCGGAAAACCACTTCCACTACTACATTGATGAGCTCTATATATTAAAACAGGGTTAGATGCAAGAGTGGTAGTAAGCGTTCGTGGACAATCTGCGTTGTGGAATTCCCACTTTAAAATGTACACCAAGGAACTATGTATTGGCGAGCGCATTCAGGTGGATATACATTCGTAAAACCACTACCACTACTACATTGATGAGCTTTATATGGAAACCGGTTTAGATGTGTGGGTGGTAGTGACAGTGAGCATTCCCGGACAATCTGCGTGGTGGAATTTCAACTTTAAAACCACAACATAACCGCTACCCCACCGTTTCTGTACTTGTACTATGACGACCAATCAAAACGTTTCTGTTGAAAACGGTTGATATTTCAAACAAAACTGAATTACCTACTAATGCGCTTGATACTGATAACGTGATAACTATATCATTCGGTTGTTCGGTGTTACTTTTCAGTTTTCGAATAATTATCAGAAAGTTTCGAGTGTTGTTTTCAATTTGCAATTTAAGAGAACTAAGTATTCAGTGTTTTGTCGATTGCATTTCCTAAATACCTATGTCGCATAAAAGATCAAATGTTGGAGAATTCTACAATCCATTCCAACAAAAGTTCGTGGAAAAAAAGCAAACATTCTGCAGCGAGAGGTCTTTTGGTGACCAGGTAAGGCTTGAAAAATTTTGTAATATCCTTGTTATGTAGTAAGTACTAAGCTGGAAATGTACAGATCCGGAATGGTACAAGCATTTTTGTACTGTGCGCGAATCGAACGACCCACTTCTATCTGAACCTGAGATATCAGACTTAATACAATTAATACTGTACCGTTCGCGATTAGTGTACCAACTTGTAGGAAATAAATAACATTGTGGGTACCGAATATATTGTACAAACCCTGGAATAGATTGTATTTGTATGTAATAATCCCTTATTGCCCTTTACATGGTTCAACATGATAGTTCTTATAGTGCAGTGACCAACGTTGGAGGTGTGCATCATTCTCATGCAATCACTTTATTCGGAAGGGGTTGTAATTTAGCATACAGTTTTTGCAGAAGCTAATGCTAGGGGTCAAGTCGACTTGATCGATGTGCAGTCATAGAAATGGCCAGTTTCAATTTATCGTGAATTATCAAGATCACCAGGTTAAATTTTTACACTTATGTGCTCTCAAAAAACGAAGACCGCTGCAGAAGTTGCTTACAATTTAATTGACATTTTTTATGGATTCAGTGCCCCCTCCCTGTTACAATCTAATAATTATCGCGAATTCGTAAATGCCATTATCAGTGATTTGGAACTGTTATGGCCGGGTCTCAAGACTGCATAATAGTAAACCTCGGCATTCTCAAAGTCAGAGAGGTATCAAACAACCAAACCGCGATGTTGAGGAAATGGCGAGAGCTTGGATGATTGACAATGGTTTGACTGCCTGGGCTGATGAATTATGTACGTTTCGTCCAAATTTCAAAAAAATAAGTTACCCCTCAGGAATTAAACAATCCCCTTTTGAGGCGCTGTTTGACAGGAAAGCGAAATTAGAAGTATCAGTGTGATGGAAGTTACACGAGAAACTGACCTCAATACAAAAAAAAAAAAAAAAAAAAAAAGAGGAGAACAGTTCGTCTTTAAACGATAATGTAATGCTGGAAAAGCTATACGTACTTCCATCATCAAGAGGAATCTAGATGAGGGATACTATAATTACTATAATGGTTGTATATCTCTATTTTCTTCTTTGTCAGCTTTTGGTCTTATTGGTACAAATACAGCATTATTTGTACCTAGTCCGATATTTCGGGTTCAGTGCAAATAAGTTGGTCGTTCGATTCGCGCATGGTACAAAAATGCTTATACAATTCCCGATCTGTACAATTTCGGGTTTGGTACGTAACATCCTGACCGTTATCTGTGAGAAGATATACCCTTCCTCGTTAAAGAGCATTATTGTTGTAACTATGTATAATATATTGTAGTTTCTGCCTTCTATAATTGGTGGACAGGTATTTGGGTGATTCCATATTGAATTTCCAGCTAAGAATTTGTAAAAAATGTAATACTTAATATAAGTAGTTGTATCTAATGTTGGCCCCATTACATTCAGCTACATGTATCAAATATTCTCCGCATATTTACCCAATGGGAAAAGGAAAATGGCAATTTTGTTCTTAAGCGTGGACATAAAATAGGTATGTTCAACGTGGACACTCACATATTTCTTGTATCCACGACGAAAGACGTGAATCTTTCGACACTTAGAAGCAGTCTGTAGAAACAGCCTCTAAATCTTCTTTGTGCAGAGACTACTTTCCTAGATGAATTGTAGGTACTTTGTAAAACCGTGATCTGTAAGATTGTAACCTATATTGCCGCTGTGTGATCATACAGCCTCATCCTATTGCACTATGTAAACGTGAAAAATTTGTCTTTCAACGTGGACATCAATTTTTATGACTCTACACCCCCCTCCCCCCAAAAAAATCAAATTTAAGCCCGCCCGTCGAGGGAATACGGGTTTCTCAGTGCTCCTAGTATCGATTTCAACGAAAACACATTTGGAAAGTGAACCTCGTTTTTTTGTTTTTGTCCACGTCGAATTGTTTAATTTTCAGAGAATCACCCATTTACTGTCTTGAGCATTATGGTATGCCTTCCCTTAGGAGATATCACAAATTTATTATTTGTCTGTTATTCCATTTATTATCTCCTAATTTGCGCATATTCATTTTGCAGAAATAGCATCAACTATCACCAAAAATGTATCCGAAACCTTGAACATTGTTCAGGAATGGATCAGAAATAAGCGACGGGGCACAAAAATACGAAATGACCAACGAAACAGTGCACAACCACGACCAAGTATAAAAAAAGGCGGACGAATAGTTCAACACAGCCCGGACATTCGTTTCCAAATTTGAATCAAAGTCAAATATCTTCGTTACTGCGCACCCCTCTCACTTCCTCAAAACATCATACCTTGCAAACAATAGTGACATTAGATGGTCCGTCCATCTCATCAAATTCCAGAATAGGATGTATACAATACTTTAGAATTTTTTTAAAATTTAAATTGTTTTTTAATGAATGATTTTTTTTTTTTTTTTAAATAATATTTCAGGGTATCTACACCTATTGATAAGCAGTTTGGTTCTCGCACTGAGCTTGTCATACGTTCATGGTTTTGCCCGCTTCACGCTTATTAACTGTTCGGTTTCTTTCAGAACTTCCTCAAACTGATTGTACGAGTCCTACAGGTCCGCCGCCCGTGTTGGTTCTATCCTATTTTTGGACGCCATTCCTTTGCAGTTGTAATGTAAAATTTGTAAGTCAGTCTTGCTCTCTCTGCTATCTTATATATATTTTGGGACAAGTGTTTTGTAAATTAGCTCAACCATTTCTTTAGAGAGGTGCTCGTCTATGACAATCAACTGGGGAGCCAGCTCAGATTACCTGGTCATTCAGCTTTTCCTTCTTATAGTTTTCTACCAGGTCTTATTTGACCCCATTCTTACTATTCAGTCTAACAATCATTGTTAAGGTCTGATTTCTTGAAGGCAGCCCTTGTACTGCCCAGAAATAGTAGTCTTGGAGCTCTACCTCAAGGTTTTCTGTCGCCTTATTAAATATTTTCTTCACATCTTCTGACTCCTGGTACAGAATGCCATTAATTATGACATTGTTTTCTTGCTTTATTGCAGAAATAGACTTTAAAAAAAACTTCTAAATTCGAGTACATGTAACGTTTATCTTTTTTGTTGTTTCAGTTGTATGAGATGTGTAGTGAGTTTATTCTGTCTTGATATTCATTTTTTTTTTTTAACATACATATTTACTTTTTTGATGTACCATGTGCATATGTGTTACCGGAAATGTTGATTGTTCAAAGATTACAAAAACGCCTAGTCCATCACACGAGTTCCTAAAATGACCAGGTCATGACTATAATGACTAGCAGTGGCGCAAATGCGGGAGAACCCCCCCCCCTCCAACCTCTTATAAGTTTATTTTTTTATTTAATGAAAATTGAACGTAGTGAAAAAATACCTACTTTTTATTCTATGATTTCAGCCCCCCCCCCCAGAAGGAACGATTAGTTACGCTACTGATGACAAGGACGTAATAACGTGTATTTTAATTGTTGTAGGCAATGCGTTGTTGATTTATAAGATTATAAAGCTGGCCTAGGCTGTCTTGTGAGTGCCGGAGAGGTAGTAGGTACTATCAATCTTGAGGACAAAGAATGACTCAGTAGTGAAAATGAACAAAAAAATAGTTTATGCTTTTACATGCTTGTATTACGTTGGTAAGAAAAACCATCTAAAATAATTGTAGAATGAAGTACAATATGACGTTTTATTCTACAGATGAGAGGAAAGCACGAACAAGAAGAAATCTGGAACATCCGAAACGTATAATGAGCTATCACGTTTTCAGTTATCGTTGAGCCGTCAGTGTAGAAACGCGCATGCGCGGGAACATATTATAGAACAGGTGTTTTGTCTAAAATTCCCTAGACATTTAAAATTTCATAAATCCCACTAGTGACGTGTCGAAGAAAAGGGTCTTAGTGGTAAGTGAACATTCAGGCTCTTTTCTTGTGACATGTCACTCTTCTGTTCTTTAAAATCACATTAAGCAGTCACTTTAGCTGTGATTAAAATCGTACTTTACCATCATCTGTAGAATAAATTTATAAAATTACTCGTAAATTTTCGAAACTTCTGCCATATTTTTAAACTTTAGATTAATTACTGTTAGATCTTTCAAACTTGAATTCGGTAATATGTAGTATACACGAATGTTATAAAGAAGGTATACTAATTTGGTGCGGTAGGTACACCTATAGTCATTTCAAAATGCAATTAGGGGTCGTTCATTAATTACGTACAGCCCCCCGGGGGGGGGGGGGTAAAAATCTCTACATAGCCTTACTGAGAAGGGGAGAGGTAGAAGCCATTCTTACGTAATATTTTATTACGTAATTTTTAATGTAGCCACCACTCAGGCGACACATTTTCTACATGCAGCTGCTAAAGATGAGTAAATACACATACAGTGAAACCTGTTGAACCTTTTCAAATGATGTTAATTTATTTTAAAGCTTTTTAGGAAAATTCATGAAAAAATCGCGTAATAAGGGGAGGGGGTTCAGTTAATCTTATGTGTCCTTACATGGGGGTAGGGGGTCAAAAACGGCCAAAATCATCCTTACATAATTAATGAATGACCCCTTAATCCACGTTTGCATGTGTTCAAATGTGCCCAGAAGTTGTGATCAAACGAAACTGTATATGCATAGTACTAGTGCGCAGAGGTATACTAGACACTGCCTGCTCCTGATTAGGAATTAACGAATAGGCCTACTCAATTTTGCGAATTTCAAGATTTCCTAAATTATTACGGAATTCAAGTTATTTAGTTACTATCCCTCGTTCCTAAAACCCAACGACAGTGATGTTATTGCCTGGACATTCTCAAGTTTTCCGTAATTTTCGACACTTCCGGTAACACAAATACAATACTATTTTCTGTACAAGCTCGTTCTCTCCTCTTTGATGCCGAATTCTGTTATGGAAATATTCTGATGTAATAAAGTACTTTTCATTTATAATTAATAAATTTTTTATTATGTCCTGAATTGTCAGGGGCGGATACAGAAAATAATTTCGGGGAGGGGGAGGGGTCCGAATGAAAAATGGTATAGACGAAACATAATAACTTTAGGTCACTATAGACAGATTTAAATGTTTGGTATTTCATGGGGGCGAACTCCCCCCCCCCTCTGTATCCGCCACTGTAAATTGTGCATAGCGGCATAACGTGCATAAGAATATACTGCCATATGTATGCGCGAAAATTTTGGCTTTCGTAGTGGTTTCGCACACGTAATGTAATGGTACGGCGTAGTTGGAAACAAGTGATCCGTGAGCGCATTTCCACTACAAATAAATGTGTTCTTGGGGAAGCACCACTGCCAAACGCATTCCATGCGTGTGCGTTTCTTTTGAAAAGACAATAGTTCGTAGTGGCATTACCATTCTGATACGTGCACGCAGAGCAACTACATTTTCATATTTTAATGTGAAAATTTTCAAGGGGGTAGTGGTACGACGTAGTGGGAAACAAGTGGTCCGTGAGCGCAGTTCTACTACGAAGAAATCGACGTAGTGGGAAACAAGTGGTCCGTGAGCGCAGTTCCACTACGAAGAGATATGTCGTCGGCGTAGCGCCACTGCCATCCGCATTCCATGCGTGTGCGTTTTCTTTGAAAAGACAATGGGTCGTAGTGGCATTTCCACTCTAATACGTGTACGCAGCGCAACTAGATTTTCATGTTTTTAGTGGGAAAATCTTCAACGGGTAATGTTTTGCCTCGTATACCTTGCCGTGTTGATCCAAAGAAAATTGAACTTGCAAAATCTATGTTCCCTGACATCGAACTCGCAGATACTGACACCAATTCTCCTGAAGTCGACATCTTACTTGGTGTTGAGTATGTCAATTCCTGTCTCCTTGGTGAAAGAAGATCTGTTGATGGAATTTACATCGAAAAGTCGCAATTCGGATGGGTTGCATCTGGAGCATTCAAATTGGAATGTAACAACCCACATTCTCATAGTTTGGTTGTAAACATTGAGTCACAACTTAAAAAATTCTGGGAAGTTGAAGAAATTGCACTTGACCAATCCGTCAGTTCTGAACACGAGTTGTGTGAAAAACACTTCATAGAAAATACTCGCCGTTTAGATGAAGGTCGATTTGAAGTATCTCTACCATTCAAGCGCAGCAAAAATGACATTGCGGATGTGTACTATCAGGCGCTGTGTTCATTGAAGCGCAGTGAGAATCATCCTATTGAAGTTAGAAAATTGTATGCTGACTTCATGCGCGAATATCGAGAGATGGGACACATGGAACTAGTACCAGAAAATGAGCACAATACTACTCCCGTGTATTATATGCCTCACCATTGTGTTATTCGTCCAGAAAGAGTAACAACAAAACTTCGTGTTGTATTCAACGCGTCAGCCAGCAACAAAACGGGTTGTTCATTAAATGAAGCCCTAATGATTGGTCCTTCACTCCAACCAGAACTATTCGAGATCCTGTTACGTTTTCGTAGTTTTGCCATTGCATTTAATGCTGACATAGCAAAAATGTATCGTCAGGTTAGCATTAAGAAAGAAGACTGTGACATGCAGCGAATTCTTTAGCGTGATAGTCCAAAGGATCGCATTGACATCTACCGACTCAAAACGGTGACTTATGGCACCACACCTGCATCATACATTGCAACAAAATGCTTGCAGCAGCTAGCAGATTCAATTCGTGAGTCCCATCCATTAGCTGCAAAATCAATCGAAACAGAATTTTACGTGGACGATCTCATGTCTGGAGCAGCTACCATTAAAGAAGCAATCCAGAAACAGCAAGTAATCCATAAAACACTTGCAAGTGCTGGTTTTCCGCTTCTAAAGTACATGTCAAACTCTGCAGAGCTGTTGAGTGCTATCGACAACAATTTGACAGACAGCATGAAAACACTTGAATTTAACCATAGCGACTCTGTTTCGATACTTGGACTGCGATGGTTACCAAAGGATGACTCAATCGGAGTCAAAATTGATCAAGATGCATTCAGCAGCTCGGTAGAATTTGATGGGTATGTCAGAAGTGGAAAATCAGCATCTGCCAAGTTAACTCGAAGAAGCATTTTGTCACTGATTTCTCGCGTCTTCGACCCATTGGGACTGCTCGCACCATTCACTGTTCGTGGAAAAATTTTGATGCAAGATTTATGGCGAGAGGGCACTACTTGGGATGCAGATGCCTCTGAACAAATCTGCAAAAAAGTCCAAAACTACTGCTTGGAGCTAAGTCAACTGAGCAAGTTCGCGGTACCTCGAAGATATTCATCAACTGCCAATCATAATCAACAGTTAATAGGATTCTGCGATGCCAGCACCTTTGCTTATAGTGCAGTTGTGTTCCTGAGAACTGTCAGCATCTCAGGGGAAATTCAGTCAACAATTGTTTGCTGTAAGAATCGAGTTGCCCCAATCAAACCACAAACCATTCCACGTCTCGAATTACTCGGTGCGGGGCTGCTAGCCAAACTCATCACACGTGTACGAAAAATCTTAGATTTTGACCTTAACCAAGTATACGCATTTTGTGACTCCAAGGTGGCCTTAGCCTGGATCAAAGGACCAAGTCACAAATTTGAAACTTTTGTTCGAAATCGTTCAGCTGCAATCAACCAACAGCTACCTTATCAACATTGGAGTTATGTCAACACCCTCGAAAACCCTGCAGATCTTACAACTCGAGGAATTTCAGCTGCCAAGCTCGTTGACAATCATTTTTGGATCCACGGACCATTATGGCTGCAAACTAGTGAGTTTGAAAATCATTTCAATTCTGAGCCTGAGATCAACTGTGTTATTCCAGAAGTACGAAATTCAAAGGTTGTCCAAGTTAACCTAAGTACTTCCAATTGCTATTTGGACATTCTCAACAAATTTTCGTCGTATAACAAGTGCGTAAACATCTTTGCATATGTACTTCGTTTTGCTAACAACATTCGCGCAGTTAAAAATAACTTAAACAAATCAATTGGTGCTCTCTCAGTAGAAGAGAGAGATTTATCAGTAAAATGTTTAATTTTTGCGACGCAATCTCGTAGTTATCGCCATGAAATTGAATTAATTTCTAAAAACTGTGCAATTCCAAATCGTAGCTCACTTCAATCATTGAGTCCTTTTTTAGACAAAAATAACTTGTTACGCGTTGGTGGCCGACTATCATTATCTAACTTTTCGTACAACATGAAACACCCAATAATTTTGCCTAAAGATTGTCGGTTCTTAGAATTGTATGTGCAATATTGTCATCTTCATTTCTACCATGCATCCTCATCGTTCCTGCTCAACCAAATTCAAAGCAGATATTGGGTCATTGGTGGGATCAAACCGTTAATAAAACGCACCATTTATAAGTGCGTTTTGTGTACTCGACTTCGTGCAACTACATCGCAACAGATAATGGGTGATTTGCCTGTTGCCCGAACTTTGATTGCTCGACCTTTCACACACACTGGCGTTGATTTTACCGGTGCAATCAACACCAAATGCACTGGGCATCGCACAACAAAGGTCAACAAGGCATATGCTGTATTTTTTGTATGCCTTGTCACTAAGGCAGTACACATCGAGCTAGCCGCTGATCTGTCCACGGAAGGATTCATTGCCGTCTTGGAAAGGTTCGTTAGTCGTCGCGGAGTCCCGAAGGAGATCTATTCTGACAATGCTACCAACTTCACTGGGTTCAGCAATATGATCAAGTCGAAAAGGGTCGTAGAGTTTGCCACTCAAATCTCCATCTGCTGGAAGTTCATTCCACCTCGCAGCCCTCACCATGGCGGGTTGTGGGAAGCAGCCGTGAAATCTGGGAAGGCGCTACTAACAAGAGCTGTTGGCAACCAAGTGTTAAATCGGGATGAATTGAATACAGTCTTCACCAAAATTGAAGCAATCCTAAATTCACGCCCGTTGTGCAGCAAAATGGATAGCAGTACACCCACTGCACTAACTCCTGCTCACTTTCTAATTGGTGAGTCCATATTTGAGCCTTCCATCCCTGATCACTGCCGTATTAGCCTGTCACGCCGCTACCAATTGATGCAGTCCATCATAAGTTCTTTTTGGTGTCATTGGCGCAAATCGTACCTGAACCAACTGCAGAAGCGTGTAAAATGGAAAGTGTCAGGTCCTAATCTCAAAATTGGAGATGTTGTAATCGAAAAAGTGGACAACATACCAGTGTTGGAATGGCCTCTTGCCGTCATCACCCAAACTTATCCAGATCAAAAGGGCCAAATTCGAATTGTCGAAATTCAAACATCTAAAGGGTCCTACAAGCGTTCCATACAACGACTCCCAGCCGGCAAAAAATGGTAGCACTACCAGTAGGAAAGTGGTGGCTATACTACTATGGTAGGACACTGGTAGTGTCATGGTAGCTAAGATTCTATTCTCACTACTACAAACACAACATTGTCCTGTTCATAACTTTGAAGGGAGGCCTGTGTGAGTATGGTAGCTACATAATTGTGCTGATGGTAGGAAAGCTACCGAGGGCGCAGCCCAAATGGTAGCAGCGTGGTAGTTTTATCGGTAGGAATGCTACTCGCCGATTCAGTCTAGACAGTATAACCTTGAGAAAAGGAATAAACGTATGAAGGACTGATCTGTGTCAGATCACACATGTTTCATTTCAAACAGTGTTCGAATTCGACGTTTTGCGAGTAGGTACTTATGAAATTATAATAATTTGTGTTGTTTCTTTGTCTAAAACGTTCATCTGCTGAAGAAGGTAAGAAAATTCAATTAGTTTTCATTTTGTATGCTTGTGGACAAAAAGTCCCATGTCGTACAAGTACATGCTGAACGTACCTGTATTGATAGAGTATGGGTTTTTATTCTAAGATCGAAACGGAAAATGGCGACAGGTGTAGCATTTCTCAAACTGTTTGACAGCACAATACAGTCCTGTAAAACAATACACGAATTTTCCAGAAAATATGTAATGCAGAAAACTTATTTTCTGCAACTAGATCTTGTGTTCTTGTAATCAGAAAATATTTTTCAAATGTTGCTCAACTCGGTTACAAAAAATTCGATAAATCCATTTGAGAAATGTGAAGATGCCCTGTACATTCGCCATTCGCCAAGGATTATTGATGTTATACGTTTCTGAATGCTTTTTTCGGGGTCCTTATCTGTGTCTTGTAGTATTGAAAATCGTTTTTTTTTTCCTGTAGGTACAAGCACACTGTGTTCTATTTTTAGTGTAATGTCGTGTAGTTAGTGCATGAAGATGTGTCTGTTCTGTAGTTCCTTTGCGGGATATTTACCACTTAATTTGTTCCTCAGAAAGTCTATATTTTTCATTAGTCTCTCAGCACATTTTGGTTTACTAAAGATTTACTACTTCATTTCCTTTTCGCAAAGACTGCAAATCGCAATATATCAAGACCATTTCATTCTCTCCCGGGAGTACGATTACCTACATTTTTCTCAGGATGGTTACCTTTTCATCTTGTACCTATACAGTATAAATGAGGAGTTATCTGTCAAAAGGGCCCCTGACGAGTGAGATTCCCATTCGTCAGGGGCCCTTTTGACAGATAACTTCTCAAATGATCTCTAAAAGATGTGCCTCTTCATTTCTTGCCTGGAAGTTTTTCATATTTCTTTCTCCGATGACCTACCAACCCTTTACTTCTTTTCCACTCTCAGAACGTACATTATATTTCATTTCCCCCTTATTTGTCTAACAAATATGGCTTAAAAGTTCGCGTATAGGAGATGGAAGAATAAGTTGTTTCCACTGCTGTTTAATAAATCAGTCAGAAATTCAACCACTTCATTTCAGTTTTGCAGCTTTATCAGTGAGGGTCCGTCTTGTCATCTTCGTCTTCTGCCACTACGTCTGTCGTTTCTGTCAAATTATTACAACACGTCTACCGTGAATATCAGTAACTCCAAGTTTAGTGCCGCATGCTTAAGAAATCTATTATTTTTTACTCTTCATAATCGAATAAAGCTCAGTTTTTGACCCACAGAGTTTTATGTAGTATCCCATTCTACATATACTAGTAAGATTCGGATAGATGGTGTCAATTTGGAGTGGTACAGTTAAAATTAAGGCGGCGAGAGCGTAGGCTACAATAATCAGAAATTAGAATCTTTGAGTTTCAGTCAGAGAACTCTGTTTCCAAGTCGGATCTAGAATACGAGTCAGAGTGCTAGAGTCATATTTTGAGTGTTGATATTTGAAATGTGAAGAGAAAAAAGTTTTAGTATGTGTTATTGCAGTCAGATTGCTGGTGGTTGAAAGCACCGGATGAGAAGAAATCAGATTACGGCAAGTCGAGGTTAAAATACTAATTCCAATCATTCGAACCCGGGGTACTCAATAGTTCGCATTATCAGAACTGAAAGATTATTACTTCCACATACCTGAGTGTTCAGTTGTTCAAGTCGAAGTAAATAGTCTGGGCGAATTTATAATTTTAAGGTGGGGCAAGAACTATTGGTAGCCCTTAATCTTCCATTATAAAAGTAAATACCTAAGCACAAAAAAGCTTTATTTAGTTTTTACAAAAAGCAAAAAAAGAAGGTCATCCCGAACATTCAGGCTTAGTGAGGGCCCCTATTGTGATGGGGGCCCTGAGTACAGTGGTCCCATAGGCCCCTCTCTTAAACAATGAAAGTTCAAATTACAATAATATTAAAGGTTTTGTGAAGTGTAAGCAGGCAGGAAGAATGAAAATGTAAGTTATTGTCAAAGATATACTTAGTCGAATTATAATTGTGGTGTCTGAGTTAGAACCACAGTTGAAGTTCAAACCGGTCTTGGAACTCCAGATTAGAGCCAAAGTTCGGAACTGAAATTTGGAGTAATTGTGAAAATCAATGGCAAGGGTTCTTTGTGTCCAAATCACAGTTACACACAGGTATCAGGAAAAAAAATTGATGCCTAAAACAAACTGAAAGTAAATGCAATGTCAAAAACGAAATGAGGGCAGAAATCACAGTTGAATGAAGAAGTTGTTCTGTTTGAATCATGCAGTCAGTGTCAAAATAACAGCTGCGGTCAAAGTCAACAACATAAATTATGAAAATTGAAGTTAGGTAAAAGCCAACAGTACAGGTAAAAGCTGAAATTAAGGTAACAGTCTACAGAAAATTGGAGTCGAAGTAAAAATGAAAATGAGAGTGATAATCGGTTAAAAATTGTATTTCATGCAAGAATTGTGGTCAGTGTCGAGGTCTCAACCAAAGTTGAACCTCAGGATCACAACTGGAGACTGAAATGGAAAAGTGCCTTTTCAGAGCTTTATGAGATTGAGGAGACAACAAGTGTAGCCCGCCTCTGTATTAATCAGTGTGAAGTGTGATCGTGTACAGTAGATGAAGTCAAAGACCAAAATGAAACTGCAGAATAATGGGGACAGGATTTTAAAGTGCATGTTGAAGGTAGGTCAAAACTGTAATCAGTGTCACTGTTGAAAAGTCGTGACTGAAGTCTGAGTTACAGTTAAAGTAAAAGTTAGAGTTGGAAGTGGACGTCTGTGAAAGATGAAATCAGAGTAGAAATGGAAGTCGAAATTAAGACCATAACACAATTCACCTCAAGTCTAAGTTGGAGTGGAAGTCAATGTCAGAGACAAACTGATGGTGTAAAAGTCACTGCTGAACAGCGAGGGGCAGTCGAAATCAAAGTCAGAGTGGAATTAGAAGGCAGACTTTAATTGGAATTTCGGTTAAAATAAAAATTTGTTAGAATTCAAGATGTGTGGAAAATACCTACGTCGACAAAAATTTTAATTATACCATCTGATGAGTTGAGAATTGATAGCATGTAAAAATGAAAAAATTTTCAAAGGGGACCAAGTTCAGCTGTCGAGGGAACTAATCCCAAGATCACGCCCCGACCAGACTTTCAGACATATCTTAACAAAACTATAATTTTAGTTATACACATCTACTTTTCACTTTTAGACTGCATATTCAAGTTCTACCCTTCTTGTATGTCTGAGTCATGAGTGTAATAGAAGAACCGTGCGTATCGTGCTTCATACGGGAAGAATGTGAAAGAATGAAAAATGAAAACTCAAAACTCCGTAACATAATCGAACAACTACGGAACGAAAATAAGAAACTTTCAGCAACAATAGAAGAAATGCGGGCCACGGATCAAGTTCTGAAAGAAGGTGGTAATACTAAACCGAGTGCACCTAAAGAACCTTCACCTAGGGTTCAGAAAATATTAGATTTATTATTTGATCCTGAATAAAAAGCTGAAAAATAGTAGTAAAATACAAATTTTGTTATGTGATTACACCAGCCAATCCTATGTAAGAAAATGTTTTTAGCGGTCGTATAAATAAGTTGAATAAAAATATACTCGCGTTTTCTATGTGTAATCCCAAGTACCTATTCACTAATTTGAAGCAATAAAATGTCAAGAATACTTCCCCATTTAGATGAAAAAGAAGATTTAATAAGTTTCTGCTTTTCATTAACCAACTTTATTCAAACATTATGTTAGTACGATTCAAATGAAGTGAAGTGAAGTGTCGCCGGTGCGAATAAAACTTTTAGAACTGTTCTAAAGAAGTTAAAAAAAAAAAGATTTGACTATTTTTTCTAAAATTGCTCTTTACCTACAGCACAGTTTGATCAACAGAAATTTACATGTAGGTACCAACACACATTATTATTTTCCCATATTATAATGAATTAACTGTTGAACCCTGATTTTGTTTCTTTGACGCTTCTTCTTCAGCCATGAATGAAGAACAAAGACGGTATTGCTTTGCAGACAGGCCATCAGTATCGAGAGCTACCTTCTATCGATCACTTGCTGCTTTTACCTCAGATAATATTGAACTGGTGAGAGTGTATTGTATTTCATTCCTCATAAATTTACTTTCGCTTCTGTTCAATAACACTTTTTCACCCTCTCATGTCCACATAGACATTTTAATTATATATATTTCCGCCAGACTGATACTGCCGATGATGATTATACTGATGCCCCACCACATACGAGTAATGAGCCCTCTATAACCACAAGTTCAATATTGTCTACCGCCATTCAACGGGATACGTTTTGTGAACATTTTTCAAGCAATGACGATGAACAGCTAGCTAGTGATGATGGTGACCAATTACCTAGCAATGATGACCAGCTACTCAGCGATAGTGAGCTAATATTTAGCGGTAAGCTTATGCCGTATGTCCTGCCACATCGTAGTATTTCCTCGATTTCTAGGGTTAGGCCAATACTCATTTCCATGAAATTTATGATGAGTTATTTCTTGAGCAATATTTGTTTTAATGCATCACTGCTTGATAAGGAAAATTACTTATACTGAGACTGTAGACTATACCTACTTGTGTACTGCCACGATAGCCTTTTGAGCATTTTCCTTTTATACTTATTTGTTCAGATCCGGATGATCATCTTGACCAGTCTACTGAACAGACCACCAGTACAAGTTATGTTGGCAATGAGCAATTGTTCAGTGTGTTTGCAAGCAGTAAGATAACTAGAACGGCCATAAATGAAATCATGGCAGTTCTGCGGAACTACACCATTCCTCACGACATCCGTAAGCTACCTGCTGACTGGCGTACAGTAGTTGGAAAACATCAAACACCAGCTATAGAATGCTCCGCGACTTTCCAGTATTCGTATTTTGGGATAGAACGAGCTCTGCGAATAGGCATTGCGGATTTTGACCATGATAAGGAAACACTTGAATTACATATCATGATTGATGGTCTTCCTTTGTTCAATTCCAGTAACAAATGTTTTTGGCCAATTTTAGGCAGATTCGAAGAAAAAAAGATTTTCCTGATAGCCCTGTTTTATGGAACATCAAAACCAGAGAACAGCAATATATTTTTGAAAGATGTTGTCTTGGAATGTTGCACCTTAACTAGTGATGGAATTCAAGATTTAGTTGGTAGGAACTACAATTTTCACTTGGAATGTATACATGTCGATGAACCAGCTCGTAGTTTCATTTTGAACATAAAACCACACAATGCGTACAGTAGCTGCCCAAAATGTACTGTGAGAGGTACTCATTTCACGTATTTTGAACACCGACGGTGTGCCATTCGGGTACCTATACTAATTTCTCTTGGTTTTCTTTAATGTAGGCATATATATGCATAACAGAGTATGTTTTCTTGACCAAAACGCTCTTCTTCGCACATCAGAGTCTTTCAGGGATGTAACGGATGTGGATCATCACCATGAAGTTCCATCTGAATTACTGAGAATTACTGGTTTTGATCCAGTGATGCAGATACCAATTGATCCAATGCACCACTTTTATTTGGGTAAAAATATGTTTGCGAATTAGAACTATATCCCTATTGATACAAAATGATGAAATTAGTGATTTTATATTCAATCCCGCTTGGAAATCGTGGGGCCAACCTGAATTCCAGCATCGGCGCCAGATATACGCCAAATTTACCCTCGATTCTGGCGCAAATCAAGCACCAATCGCAAATTGGCACTCGATTGGCACCAGGTGCCATAGTCGGGCCAAATATACGCTGGCCCCAACTGACTCAAAATTCCAGCAACGGCGCTTACATGTATATCAAATGAGAAGGCGCTAGCGACAAACTAGCGTAAATTTGATGCTGGCCCCACGATTTCCAGGCGGGATGTAGCGAACCTAACAATAAGAGCAGCATCCTTAAAAGAGTCGTCTCTACAAGAAACAATGAGTTCTTCAGCATATCTCTATTTTTTAACATGACTGCAAGGAAGAAACAAGGTGGGGGGGGGGAGAGTATGCTGTGAGCTCATCTTTATTAAATTACAGTTTCGAGGAACTTCACTGACGGAATCAGTAGTTGAATTACATTTGCTTATTTTACTACATGCCTTTTGTACTTCCATAATTTACAGGTGCTACGCGCAAGTTACTCTTACATTGGTGTGAAGGCGATTTACAGTACCGCATTTCACTATCGGCTAAACGAGCAATATCTAAGGCGATGGAGGAGTTTCAAGTATACTGTCCTCGTGAGTTCGCGCGTCGTCCTCGATCCCTGCATCAGCTACATTATTTTAAAGCTACAGAATTCCGCATGTTCCTTCTTTATTATGGAAGTGTTGTGCTGAAGGGAAGGTTGCCTGAAAACCAACTGCACCATTTTAACGCACTTCAGATAGCTGCACGTATCCTTACCGATCCCTCTCTCATCACTCAGCCTAATGCTTGTGATTATGCCAACGAACTATTGCGGGCATTCGTTTCTGATTCTGCTGAAATTTATTCTCCTAAGTTCGTTACCCATAACATCCACAATCTGATACATGTAGTTGACGACGTAAAACGATTTGGCCCTCTAGAAATGTATTCCTGTTTTCCATATGAAAGTTATCTGTTCCAACTGAAGTCTTTAGTTCGATCAGGAAGACTGCCTGTTACCCAGGTCTTTCGTCGTATTCACGAGTTATCGGTTTTTTCGTCCTCCAAAAGTGACACAATTTTTTCTAATTCTGTTGGAAAGAAGGTAGTAGGTCGTAACACATTGCAACTGCCTGCGAACATCCCAGAGGATGAATATGATAAATTCTTCATGTACAAAACAGAAAAATACTGCATAAGAGGGGACAATCTTGCAGACAAATACTGCCGGATAGATCACGAAAAGCTGGTGGCAGCTCAGTTTTTTGCTAAAAGTAAATCAACCGGTGACGTGTACATGTGTGGACAGTCTTTGAGAAAAGTGAAGCCTCTTTACAAGGAACCATACACTTCGGAATACATTGACATTTGCATTTTTAAATTTGGAGTTGACGAACCACATGCCTGGAAAGTGGATAGAATTACAGACAAATTTTTTGCGGTTCCATACAAGGACACGGACCACTTTGTTCTCATGAAAATGCTGCATACACTCTAAATCTAGTAAGTGTAGCACATGTCTAAGTTTTTTAAAAATAAATTCCATTGATACTACATCATAGTACCAATGTTCTGTAGTGTATTTGATCACTTCTCTCTTTCGTTTCTCATTCTCTGTTGCAGTGTCACACAATTTAACAGCATTTATCATCTACGTCAAATCCTTCGATCAAAATATAAAATTTGCCAAAAATATCTATAATTTTCTTTTTAAAAATTTTCTTGGAAATGAATGCAAATCTATATATTCTGCGCTTATCTTCGTTCAACTTCCTAATGGTAATTGTATGTGTTCATATTATGTGTATTGCATGTTAAATATTTCTTTTCTGCTTCCTAACAGCTCTAAATATGCAGATAATCTATTCATAATTTGAAACTTTTTTTTAAATTCAGTATTATGATTACCTACTAAGCTAACTTAGTATTTATCCATTCTGGATTTTTTGGTTCTAATGAGTACTTACTGGGCGGATTTTCGGTGTCTTTGGCCCTAAAAATAAAACCTTGAAACTTTGGGCTTGATTCTGTAGTATTAACTTATACCGCCATGATCATGGGCGTAGCTAGATAGAACTTTTTCCAGGAGGGGGTAAAAATTGTCAACAAGTTTGCCATTTTTCAAGGTTTTGGTATGTGTATCATATTCTTAAAAAATGTCTTCAGACACTCATTATTCATGTTTTGATTTTAAGTATTCATAAATAATTCCATTTTTCTCAAACCCAGGGGGAGGCACTTGCCCCTTGCTCCACGCAGACTATGTCCATGGCCACGATCCTATAAGGTTTAGAATGTTCAGGGTTTTGGCCAGTCACCTGTTGTTATCGTCCAAACATACACTCAAGCAGCAAAAAAACAAATAAGCTGAAGTATGAAGTAAAAAAGTTCTGGAGAAATGATCCAATACACCTGTGAATTCTGTTTATCCCCGAGTCTACTTCAGTTCTGTTTGTTTGTTGGGTAGGCCATAAGTTAAAATACAGTTTGGTGAATCTGTAATCCTACATGACCACAACGGAAACCACCAGAGGGATAATTGAAGCAGTGAAAATTTATAGTAATCCTAAAAATATTTAAATCCAGGTAATTCTCTCTCAATAACTAATGGTGTAACAGGGTACGAAACTGGATTTCTTTTCTCTTAAATGTCTTCGAACTTCATTCTGAACATTTCAGTTTCTTGTTACCTACAGATCTTGGAGGGTATAAACACTCTTCATGTTACGAAGAAATACTCTATCATCCACGTAGATGGTGTTTACAAAGTCTATCCACGTCATGAAAGTTGGGTGGTTTTCATTTCTTATGCAATAATACGGTGGATATACGCCTGACGTGTTAATTGTCACCTTTGGCTGTGTATGGGAGTAGGGGGTGGCAGTGGGATTAAAAATTTTACATAATCCTTTGATAGAGCTCTCCTTACTCCGCTTTTTAGCCTGTTCAAATTTCCTTTGACGTAGCATAATGAGCAAACAGCAGACATCGAAACCGAACATTATTAAAAACTTGATAGTTTCAAAATTGAAAGGAGAGCCGACATTGGTGAATATTAGTGAAACCAACCCAAGTTTACATAATTTTACTTTTACATCAAATGAAACTAAAATCTGCTCAACACTCATTGAAATTTAAAATTCTAAAAGTATAAGTGGCACCATACTACCTACTCTTACAAATTGGTAATTAATATTATGTATCATCACATTGTCAGATCATGGAGCTTGCCAAATTCGTGATCCTATTAGAACCAGGCTTGTCAAGTAGGCCTATGTGCATTGTGAACCGGAAGTGGATCAACCACTCTAACCAGACTTTTCGGTACCCCAGCAATATGAGCCGTGACGCCATCTATGATCGCGCTATTGATGACGTTGACCCTGAAGAATCTTGGGGAACTTACCAATTTGAAGAAATTCTGTTCAGCGCTGGTGATAATTTGACCCCAAGTATCACTGATTGATTCATTGATATAATAGTGTATAATGTTGCTTATCAGTTTGTTAATTCGTTGCAGACAAACTTGGCATTATTAAGAAAAAGCTTACCGATTTCGAAAATTCAAGTTTGGAATCAGATGAGGCGGCGTATACTAAGTAAAATAATCGTATTTTCGAAAGTATTTAGGGTAATGTGTAGTTTTTCTGTATTGAGATTTGTAATTACTAATTTTTTTACTTTCACAGACCTGTCACCAAGCGTCAACGGAAACCGTGTCATACAAATTCGTTACCATCCCCCGGAAAAAACTATCAGACAAAGTCATTACCACCCCCTGTGCCATACAAGAAGTTGCCACCCCCTGTACCATCCAAGAAGTAAAGTAGATTTGAAATTATTTAATTCCTTGTAAAAGAATAGTATGAGGGTTGGACGTGCTATGTGCGCAAATGGGTCTCAGAAACAGTTGTTCTTAGGTTCTATGAGCAGGCTAATTTTATGACTTGCATGCTAGTAATTATTCTTCATAACATTATTCTTGGACGCATACTCAATTATTTAATAATGCTTACCATTGCTGATTGCAGTTCATATATGCCCGGTTCGCAAGCAAAAATTTCCGGCATTGATGTTGTTTTTAATTCAGAACATGGAAATCTGTCCCACAAGTTAGTAGGCTACAAGTTGCATACTACTGATGCATTTTTGGGCGTTGGTTTCATTCTGCGTCGCGTATTTTCTCATAATTTTATTTTTCTATTGTAGAAACCTTACATATGAAGATATTGGACAGCTACATCAGTCAGCCCCTGACGAAAAGGATACCCCAAGTAATCTGACCTGTGATAACCTGGACGACATAGATACACGAAGTAATGTGAACTGTGACAACTTGGAGGACTTACGTCAAGGAGAAGTGGAAATTTCAGAAATGCCGATCCAGAAGTAATTATTTCACCCTTAGAACTGAATTAGATTTCTGCGATTTTGCCATGAGAGGCCTATGGATACTTTTATTTCTGCTAGATTCTGTGACCATAACATTACAATGTAATCCAATAAATTTAAACAGTCAGCCGAAATTTTCATGAAGGTTTTTGTGAGGATTCAGAATTCTCTTTTTCTTTTTGGTAGTAGTGCACCCAGTTTCTACATTATACTCGTAAAAGCACGGCAAAATAATTCCCACTAAAATGGAAAAGATGTGAAGAACAGATAACTTCTTGATTAATTATGGATACCTAATATTACAAATAAAAATGCCGACTCAAGCGTGCGCTACTATTATGAATTACAAGAAGTAGGTACTGTAGCAGACTATGTTCTTTTTACTCCATCCATGTCGGCTTACTCATACTGTACGATAACTATTATGAAGATAAAAAATATTCTAATACATTCATATTTCTCATTCTTTATCAACTTTCATGTGCTGCAGGCTTCCTGAGAGGAATTTGAAGTCATTGGGTGTACGCAGAAATCTTTCATATGGATTCTCACCTTCGAAGTACTCCCGAATGTGCTTCAGAAGACCGAAGGTGGCAACTGAAATCGCCGAAGAAAATAAGATATTGAAGGCAATACGGAATGAGCATGGTATCTAATCTGTTCATGGCTTTTAATGACATGTCTTTTTTATTAACAAATTTTGCAGAAGAAATTATGATTGTAATCTCTGTCACACAGCCAGAACGAACAGAAACATAAACGCCTTAAATCAGAACATCACTCGTTTGAGACAAGAACTGATAAAACTAGGTCAAGGTACCGGTGAAGTGCCTGCAGCAAAGGATGAAGAATTCTATTCAATTTTCCCCATTTGTGACGTAGATCAGCTGAATAATCTGGAAGAAAGGATAAAGAGTGGCACTGCTGAGGAGAGGAAATTTGTAAATTGATTGGTTTAAAAAATACTTGCTTATTTTGTCCACTAAGCAGCGAAATGATTTCACCATTTTCTTCTGTTTCAGAATGCATTTTTAGGTTTAGTTGCTGACCAATTAGAACATCTGAAAAATTCGACTTCTGCCAAATTCAGGAAATTGTTGGGGGCCATTTTCCACAACAACATTACAGCGACCCATGGATGGAGCTGCACAGGGCCAGAAAAGACCCCTATGAAAGACCTGCTATGCGTAAAACTTATCTGTGGTATGTAAGAGTCTATTTCATTCATCTAAATATTACCGCAATATTTCGAGGGGAAGTTGAGAAGAGGTCCACATTATACAGTTTTCGTCTTCCAGAGAAATATAATTAATGGTATCTTACAGTACCTCTGTATTCCTCAGTGATACCTAACAGTAATAGTGGAGAATGCCAGTAAGTTCTTTATACATTAATAATCATTAATTTGTCTTTTTAGATTTCGCTGAAAAAAAATGGTTTTTATCTACTCCAAAAATGCCATGCACTCTGTTAAGGGAGTGGATAAAAACACAGAACCAGACACGGACACGCTATCCGCGAAAAAAAGATACTGAGTCATCAACACCAAACAACATAACTGATGCAGTACCTGAATAATATTTAAAATGTTTAAATTTTGAGAAACTGTCGTCGAGTGTAATCCTCCCCTCCCTGGAAAATTACTGCCCTCACACTTGTCCACCCCCCCTCTCTCTCTCTTTCTCTCTCTTTCTCAGTCTGCCTCACTCTCTCTTTCTTTCTTCCTTTCGTTGCCTTTACTCTCGTAGTCGCTATCCAACCCATTCTACTGTCTCGACTAAAGGAAGGGAAAACCACGCAATTGCCTGATATCTGATACTACCTTCTCAACCTAGCCTCCCATAACCCGCACCATCGCCTTCCTAAGCATCTCGCTATAAGCCTATGCTAAAAGCCTCGATTGAAACTTAGCTCTCATGAAGAAGTGTTGATTTTCGGCTGAACAATTTCTAGTTAACCAAAAAAATGGTTAACCATCTTCAAATTTCTGTAAACTATGTCACATACAAAAACCACTGAGCAAAGGAATCAGCAGACAATTTAGATACGTACACATACAAAAATCCAGGGCGTACAGTGGAGTTCCTCTACTACGGGTGGATATGTCTCTGGACAAACTATGATTTTCCTGTAAGTTTTTTTTTATGCGGTTCAGAAAATTTTGTTACCCCTTTTTGCGAATTTGAAATGTACAACTGACTTGAATATTCCAAATGCGAATTTCCGGCCTTCTTATTCCCTGGTAGGAGGGTTACATTTCTTGAGTCACTAATCCATGAAAAATTTCGAATTTATCACACTGGGAGTGGGCAACAGCTGTTGTAAGTGAAGCAGTAGAGACTCAAGTGAAATGGAGCATTTGAGGTTCGTAATTTCAAATATCACGTTACTTTTTCGATGTGAAAATGCGGAATATTCGCGTCTCACCGGTCCACCATGTTCTTCAGTTTTTCTGTCAAGGCTGTTCGTTTTTCAACTGAAGTTTTCTGATAGCTGCTTCATTTTGCCAATAACTGCCGGCTTACTATTACGTAAGAGCTTACTTTTCTCGACCTGACATTTTAGTGCAGACTATGCACATTAGATGTATTAGAAGTCTCCTGCTGTTGGGCGGTGGTACAGGGATACTTGAGGGATCAGAAAACGCCACTACTCCCGGTATTTACGAACAGGAATCTAAAATAACGAAGACATAATTGCCATCTGGAGCTTTCTTGTCACCTTGAGATCTTTTCTCAAGAGCCATCTTCTCCATTATGGACCTCCTCTCTTATACCCTGTCACTTCCCCAGCCCATATGCTCTCCTCCAACATGAAACTTTCACCATCATGGGCCTCCACTACCAATTTGAGCCCCCCTCACCTCCAGCCGCTCCTCCATTATAAGCTCACTTACTTCACAGGTCTTCTCCTCCATTCTGTACCTCCTACCCTACTTCTAACAACCCCATTCCTCAACAGTATAGTACTTTTTCCCTCAGTAGCCCCAATCCATAGTCTCCCCCAACATGACCCCGTACCAGTACCCGAACACGGCCCTCTCCCCCACTATGAACCCTTCTCTCTAAGTAAGGTACAGAACCGATTGAGATCAGGCTTAGAACACCATCTCAGCTTGTTCCCTCGCTCAGCCTTCCTTATCTACCACGTCATGAGCCCACTTCTCCATCACAGACCACCTCCCAAACCCATGTCCCCAGACACCGCCTTCCTATCACGAGTCGTTTCCAGTAACTACCGCGATCCTTTCCTCAAGAGTCTCTATCATCACCTTGAGCCCATTCGCCCATCTTGAGCGCCTCTTTATGAGCCTCTGCTGCATCACGTACCCACCACCATCTCCCATCTCGAGCAACCTCCATGATGTTCTTCTCTACTCAAACCCAAGCCCCCCCCCCTCCATTGCCGGCTTCTTACCTGATTTGAACATCCTCCTCCATCTCGAGCATCTCTTTTACCACAAGACCTATCTCGCGAGACAACTCCTCTACCCCCGGACTTTCTCCACCGTTACCTGTCCCCTTACTCGACATGAATCCACTTTCCTTCGCCATCCCTTTAGTGAACATCCACCAACAGCTTTGTCTACACCAGTTGGAAAAGCCTTCTCCTCCTCCAATTCTCCGCACCATCAGGAGCTTCCTTCCACCACAGTGGCCAGATTTTACATATCAAGGTTCGTGACAGTTTCCTTTCCCACCCTCCTCCCCTCTTCGACCACTGCAACCACCCCCTATACTGCTACTAGTCCTCTTCCACATCGTGAGCCTCCTTCCTACTTCTCCCACCAACACCTCAAGGAGGACAAGTTCTAGATTTGAAGCCCCAGGAAGATTTTTCAGGGAAGTGGAGGCGGAATTTTGATTTTTAATATACAAAAAAAATGTACTTATGTTGAATTTTATACCAATATATTTTGTAAATTTTCTTGAATTTTGCATTATATTAATTTATATGACATCTGGCTACGTGTAGGATTACAGTTGACAACAATAATGGGTCCAATTCTCAAGGGGGGGGGGCTACCATTATTTGGTAGTAGACAGTAGTGGTGCTGCTAGTATCCCTACTGGTAGTGAAGTGGGTAGTGCACTACCATTCTGTGGTAGGAAATGTGGAAGTGTTACTACCGGGATTTCTACCTCATGGCAGTAAAGTGGGTAGTGCACTACCATACTGTGGCAGAAAATGCGGTAGTGTTACTACCGGTATTCCTACCTGATGGTAGTGAAAACAGTAGTGCCCTACCACTATTGGTAGGACTGTCGGTAGTGCATTGGGCGTGCGCTACTGGTATCTTTCCTGGAAGGAACTGCGGTAGTCAACAGTCTCACACCTGAGAAGTTATAAAATACCGATCCGAAACCAGCCCGCAGGCTATTCTAAGCGACATGCTTGACGTCATGAAGCATGGTGTATGAAGGCTAATGTTTGTATATATTTCGCGCGAGATTTTGTGTTTGTATGCGTAAAGTTTCATGGTGAAAATGAGAAATATTATTATTATTTTTTATCCGTAATATTTTAACCTATCAAGCATCTGACGAGAGACATTAATTATTATTATTTTATCCAAATTACGAGAGATGATTTTTCGGCGGCAGGGGCGCCAGCCCCGTCGTTGAAGAGTCTGTCTCTCCCAGCTAAATTATGATTCGTTCAACCCGAGAGTTTTGAGGAAAAAGCTATAGCTTGTTTGTCCTCTCCTTCGTGCATCTCCCTCGTGCGTTAGATGTATCCAAATTACGAGAGATGAGTTTTCGATGGCAGGGGCGGTAGCCCCGCCGTTGGAGAGTCTGTCTCTCCCAGCTAAATTATGATTCGATCGAATATTATCGTCGATTATTAAAGAATGAATGAACGGAAATATTTTGATTCGATGAAAGAAATATTGATGCGAAATATGTATCTGCTGGTCTCCCGAGTTCGCGATACACCATTCTCCAGATCCAAACGTAAAATCGACTCCCGGATTTCAGCTGGTCGGCAGCTCGTCGAAGGATAAGTACGGCTACAAACGCTTTCTCTTTTTCCAGCCTACCCCACGATGCTCGAACGCATCCTGTTACGAGGATTCTTGCCCTGGCAGTGCCTTACACGCAATTCTTCTAACGCGGATACGCATCGATTTCACTTTTTGCAAATTGATAACCCGCTCTCGGATTTTGGTCAGCTAATACATAGACATACGAAAATATACTAAAGTAATTAAAGCAGGATATACTGACCTTGTTAATGTCAATGTATTCTTGCAAGAAGCATATGTACCATGATAGTCGTAATTACTTTCTCTTCTCCAACCTATCCCTCTCGTTCCAATACATTCTATTGTATCCGGATTTTAAACCCTCAACATAAGCAATTAAGGATATATTAGCCCTATCAATGTCAATGCTCGAAGCGTTCGAAATAGCTACTCGAATCTGTTAACGAGGTTGCTTGTTGATTTCACTTTTTGAAAATCGTCGTAATGATTTCGACGTTTATTGCGAAATATAGGTAATTAATATCAGATAGTATTTCGGATATAGAATCGCGTTTAATGTAAACATGTCGGATGATGAACTGGAGGGCTAAAGACGCCATCTTTTCCCCAACCTATCGTTTCAACTTTCACTCTAGCATATCCTGGGGTATATCCTGTAGTAAGTGAATAAATACAAAATTAAAAATTGTATGGGTTCATTCTATGATCAAGTGAGCTGACTGTTCTGAACAGTGTACGAGCTACGAGTATAACTTTGCTATTTGATTTCGAGTTACTTCACCGCGTCGTCGTAATTTTTCGCCGTTCAAACGCTGAAACTGTAAGTATTTTTCAAATTACGTACTTTTTTCGAGATCGTATCTGCCGCTGTGAATTTTTCCTTTCCGATTTTCAACTGTTTAAACGCATTCGTAATCATACCTATATAATCGTTTCGATTTTATTTATTTATTTTTCATTACAATTTTTAGTTTCATAAACAAACTTATATATACACCTACTCTTTCGCATTCCTAATCGTCATCGTAAATTTTCAAATTTCAACTTTTTAAACGCGTTTGTACATATTATCGTAAATTTATTTCTCCTTTTTTCTTTAAATTGTTTATTTACATAATAAAAATTATATAGGTACTTACATAATCAAAATTATAGACCTACTTTTTCACCTTCCTAACCGTTATCGTGAATTTATTCTGACAATCAAAGAATCACATAATTTTTTTAAACGTATTCTTAAAGCTATCTCAAAAAATCTTTTTATTTTATAGAAAAATGGCTTCAAATTCAAATTTATTTTCGGTGTCAGTTCGCGCTTCGAATGTTCCAAGTGCTGAGGACTTGGCAGCGGCTGGAAGTAGTCGAGACACCACCGCCTCAACCCCCGTCACCCCCGTTTCTGCTAGCAACACAGTAAGAATTATTATTATTATTATTTTATTATTTTTTATTTTCGCATTAGTTTGACAAATTTCCGCTTCTCACTCGAGAGAAATAACGCTATAGACTCATTCTCGATACAAATATTGATAGCGTTCACTATTTTTCAGAGAAATCCTCGAAAACGTTCTGCATCGAGCATGTCATACATAGAGCGACTGAACTCTGAAATAGGACATTCAAAGCGAATAGAAACCAAACGAATGCGAGATTTAAGAATCAACGTGATCTATATGATCACAAACCTGAACATGGTGGAGACTCGTTATGGGCAGGCGGCGGTTGTGACCCTCGTCTCCCCCGAGAATGAAGAAGAATTCCGTTGTTTTCTTCCTAGTAGGATGTCGAGGCAGTTTCCAGATGAATCAGCCAGAGAGACATTTCTTACGGAGGTGAGAGGAATGAAGATTCGGAGTTTTACTGTAAATAATTCACCGAATATAGAATTCCTTAGCCACATAGAGGAGGAGGAAGAGGTGGAAGACGATAGCAATTCCGAAGATGGAGATGTAATACGTAGGTAACAGAAAAATTTTATTTGCTACTATTTCATTTCATTTTCAATGTTATTTCATGATACAAAGCTTATAGATAGTGAATGATGATGATGATGATGATGATGATGAATGGACATGATCGACTACATGGATTGAAAAAGAACCCTAAATTTCTTCAAATTATTATTATTATTATTATTAATTTTTTGTCTCTCTTTCCAACAGTTGATGATGCACAAAGATTCTCCAGCGAAGACGACGATGACGATAATAACGATAACGATAACACTCCACCAACACCGCCTCCAAACCAGATGCTAGAAGAACTTAATAAATTGCAAGTGAAGAATCGCTGTGCAATTTGTCTGGACAGAGAGAAAAATGTCACATTTTATAGATGTGGACATCGAACGTGCGACATTTGCGCCAGGTCTCTTAATACATGTCATATCTGCCGGTGTGATATTACAGCAAAAATTGGGAATTATGATTAAGGCTTATATTTATTATTATTATCGATGTACAAAATTGTAAATTTATTTATTTATTTATTAAAAATTATCATAAAACGAATATTTTCATCTTTTTATTCGGGTGAATCGAGTGTTGTTGATTTCTCATTCAGCAATGGTAATTGAGCTATTGGTAGATCTGTTGGGTCTGGTACTGCTAATGGAGGTACTGCTAATGGAGGTATTGATACTCGGTTTTTTTCTTCTTCATTCAAATTCGTTTGCGCTTTATGAATTATATTCAGCAGAGGGTCGACGTTTTTAAGCAGCTCTCGAAAACTATTTTCAATTGATTTCATCACAGAATTGGTATATTGAACAACAAAATCAACAGAAACTGCATCCTTCCCATCAGACTTCTCGTCGGCAATCAAGTTTTTAATTCGAATATTATCTCCGCTTTCTAAATCAATTTTTAACTTGTCCATATGCGTTTCTTCAAATTTACGATGAAAATCTCGAATTTTGGAATTTAAACGGGTGATTTCCATATTAACGGATCCAACATTGGTGCTTGAAGCGCTAGAAATACGAGATCTACCAAACTTATCAATTTCCATGCTAGATAGGTAGGTAGGTAGGTAAATAGGCAACTCTCAACTCGATGAGTATGGACTGCTTCAGAAACGTAAATCAACACTAGTGAATACGAAATATGAGAGAAATTTATTTTATTATTATTATTATCGATGATAATCGCTGGAAATAAATAGATCGAGGCGTTTTTTCTTAAATAATAATTTATTTTGTAAAATTAAAAAAATTCTCGGTTATTAAAGAGAAAGCAAATGCATAATTGCCCGCAAATGACCGAATTAAAGGGTTGAAATCTAGTAAAGTTATAATAAATCTTAGACTTATCGAAAAACTTGATAAAATCCCGAGGGGGTGGGAGATTGCCGAAGCTATCAAAATAAAAAACTCTATTATCTCGCTTAAAAAACGAAGTCCAGTGTGTTCCTCCTGACTCATTAGGACTTAAATTTAACAGACCGCATTCTCGACTTAATGGAGGTACTTTACGTTTCAATATTTCATCTCGCGAAAAGACACCTTGGAACGTGGGAGATAGACTAGTTTTCGAAATTATTTTGACAATATCAAAATCTGTCAAAGGCCGATTCCAAGGAATAATTTTCACGAGTTCATCTAGTTTTTTGTCTGTAAGCGAGAGACTGGAGATAAATACAGTCCAAATCCCTTACGATATGGACTCAGAAACAATCCATCACCGATTTTTCTACTACCCGAATTCGCATCAGAATTTTTTCTCAGATTTATAATATCTCTAATGGCACTGACAATTGTACCAGCACCGCCGGCTATAGCACCAATCTTTGATAAACCAGCTAAAATTGGTATCAAAGGTAAGGCACCCCCACTTCTAGGGATCGGAATCAAACGGCTTTTTCCATTCTTTTTTCTCAGTCCTTTGATCGCACCTTTGCGCGAACCAATAGCCTTCATTGCAGTTTGAACTGCTTTTTGTAAAGTCGAATTATCGTCTAAATTCTTTATTCTAGTATTTTTTAAAGAGCTTCGAGCCTTTTTCACCAAGGAGCCAAATGTTAAATTTCCACCACTCTGACATCTCTTCTTATTCTTCTTCTTCTTCTTATTCGCGTTTTTCAATTTTCGACGAGACTGTGTGAGACCCATTCCTAGATTACGTTTAACCTTCATCGCGTTTGTTGTCAGGTAAGCAGCTATTTTTTCCGAAATTGACGAATCTGGCGCTTTAACTCGATCCCAAGCTTTTTCTTCGAGTATCTTATCTGCTAAATTCCGCGCAGAAGTATCTTTGTGCTCGGTATAAAAAATATCGTGTTCTTTTGCAGCGCGATCTAGTGGATTAATTCCAGGATCGCCTCGTTTCAAACGTTTTTCCAAATTAGTGAATGGACCGAGATATTGATACGACGGATAATGCAACTCGGGAAGAAATTTTAAATTTAAAATCTTGTTGAATATTCCCTCGCCGCTAATAACGTTGTCACTCACTGACATGCTACTCAAAAATGAATCATTCTCGAGGAAATTACTCGACTTATATACGAGATAAATTTATATATATAATTTCATCCTCCCGAGTAAAAGCGTCATTATTCAAGCATCGAAGCCAATGTTAACATCTACCTACAACCTAGAATGAAAACTATAAAACAATCAGTTTCTCTACCTTTGAATGAAATAAAATGCGAATCCGACGATGAGGCTGGAAAGCCTCAGAGACACGGAGTTCTTCTTCCAAGCAATATTCGATCTATTTTCGCGGGGCCCTCCAACTCGGGAAAAACTTCCGCTTTGATAAACCTACTCTATAATCCAAACGGCATATCGTTTCAAAATCTTTATTTATATTCAAAGTCTCGCTATCAGGCAAAGTACAGACAGCTTGAAGATGTCATTCGCCTAGTTCCCGAAATTGGTTATTTTCCTTTCGACGATAATGAATCGGTGATCCCTCCAAACGAGGCGAAACCAAACTCTGTTTTCATCTTTGACGATGTTAGCTGCGAGAAACAGCACCATATTAGAGCATATTTTTGCATGGGGCGACATAAAAATATAGAATTCTTTCTATTTAGCTCAAACATATTCACGCATACCAAAACATCTGATCAGAGACAACGCAAACCTCCTGGTATTATTTAAACAAGACTATACCAACCTGAGACATATCTATTATGATCACGTCAACACTGATATGACTTTTAATCAATTCTGTCAGATTTGCGAACACTGCTGGAGGAAATCAAATTATTCTTGCATAGTAGTTGATAAAACAAAGGATTTGAACGATGGTCGTTATCGCATAGGCTTCGACGAATATATAATTATAGATTAATTTAGAATCTCGTTCAATTGCAATCATGGCTTCGAAGGAAATCAACGATAAAACCCGTTTGATCGCGTTGGCGAATATGGTACGCGAAAAATTTAACAAGTTTCGTTATGGAGAACGCGACGAGCAGGCCCGTATCCACAAGAAACTCAAACCCCTATTAGATGCGGGGATTGGTGCAAAATCAAATGTTTCAGCTAATACAAAAGAGGATATCGCACGCGCAGAATTATTCTCAAACAGCGAAGATACAGTTTTCGGTATTAAGCCTCAAAAGAATGGAAAATTTACCCTAGGCGGGCATCCGGTTGAAATTTCAAATGGTAAAATCAAAGTACTAAACGAAGAATGTAATATTACCAATGGTCTGGTGTCGCTATTAACAAAACGAATTCCTGAAAATTATACTGAGCTGGATATTTCAAATTACAAAAGATTGCTAGCTGTAACAAGAGCTCATCTTCGAAGATCTGACGGTCAAATTAAATCTTTAAGAGGCTTAAAATCTAGCTTTATAAAGAGTCTATTTCGAGGTGAAGAAGAAGAAGAAGATGAAGAAGATAGGGGGGAGATGCCCCAGAAAGCCAGTGATTTCTTAAATAGCCCGCAATCGCAGAAAATGTTGAAAAATTTAAATGTTGATAGAGCTCTGACAAGTAAATTATTAACGAGAGGCGCGAGGCGCAACTTATTTCCCGCATCTCAATCTTCACCGTCGTCATTATCAGCTGAAACACCTTTAGCAGCTACTTATTCTCCTAAAAATGTCCCCACTGCTACCGACCCTGCTGCTGCAGAAGAGGTTGCAATTGGACGAGGTCTGCAAATGAAATTTATAAAAGCTAAAGACAGGATTAAAACATTGCAGACTTACTGGGACGATCCAAACGAATTGGTTGATCGTTTATGCTTGTTACACGCGTCCAAAGAAGCGGGGAATGATAATGTAGAAAATGAAATAATTAGTATTATATCCGAACTACGTGAAGCTAAATATATTTATTAATTAATTAAGAATGAGTTCGAATAAAACATTGCTTCGGGAAGTAGCCGAAGAATTGCATAAACCTGCTCGTAGAAATTATTCGAGGAGACCTACAGTTGTCAAAGGATTCAAAGATTTGTTTCAGGCTGACTTGGTTGAAATGCAGCCTTATGCGAGCAAAAATTCCAATAACCGCTACATGCTAACAGTGATTGATGTATTTTCTAAATATGCTTGGGTCAGACCGTTAAGAGATAAATCTGCATCCAGTGTTGCAAATGCGATGAAAAGTATACTAGATTCGAAAGACGGTCAAATTTTCAAACCTCCCAGATATCTGCAAACAGATCTTGGAAAGGAATTTTATAATGCTACATTTCAAAACATGTTAAAAAATTATAACATCGTGTTGTATAGCACATTTAGTACTAAAAAGGCGGCTGTTGTCGAGAGATTCAATCGAACTTTGAAAGAGAAAATGTGGAGAGAGTTTAGTGCCAACGGCTCCTACAAATGGATCGATATTTTAGACAAATTGGTAAAAGAATATAACAATTCGAAACATAGAACAATAAACATGAAACCCGCCGATGTGAGTCTAACCGATGAACAATATTTATTGGATAAGCATAATGCAAATAAAAATAGCCGTCCTCGGGGTAGAATTAAGTTCAAGGTTGGGGACTGCGTTCGAATAAGCAAATTGAAGGGAGTTTTTGAAAAAGGCTATACTCCAAATTGGTCCACAGAATTGTTCACTATTAATAAAATTCTCGACTCTACTCCAGTTACATATCAGCTGAAAGATTTTAAGGGGAATATGGTAGAGGGGGGGTTTTATAACGAGGAGCTACAAAAGGCAAAGCATCGCGATATTTATTTGATTGAAAAAATTGTGAAATGCAAAGGGAACAAGTGCTTTGTTAAATGGCTCGGATTTCCATCTGAGGAGAACACATGGGAGTTGAAAAAAGACCTCAAAATTTGATTGGCTGCTGGTAAATTATTGCCTAATATAAAAGAGAGTCGGTGAGCGAGATTCTAGCATTTAAATTTAATCGCCTTCTAGTATCCGTCTAGCATTCTCGTGTTGAAAACAATAGCTGGAAATTTTTACATTATGGGAGGTAAACAAATATTTGATTTCCAAGGTTACAACTCGGACGATGGTTCTTTTATTATAAAGGAAATAACAATTGTCGATATTCACGACGATGATAAGATTTTACACTATTTAGTTTTACCCCCCTTTGATATATCCTTTTTAAGCGAAAAAGAACAAAGGCGAGTCCAATATCTACAAAAATACCATCATAAAATTAATTGGGACGATGGATGGTTAGAATATGCGGATCTATTTCCAATTATTCGAAACGCTGTCAAAGATGTCGATATTTTATACATCAAAGGCAGCGAGCGAGCAGCATTTCTCAGAAAGATTACCGGGAAGTTTGTGGTCGATTTAGATCATTTAGATTGCCCAAAAGCTTCATGTCTACCAAACACATCGGAAAATATCACCTGTAATTATAAAACACATTCGTTTAATGATGGAGAAAGAGGTGTTTGCTCTCTAGTGCAAGCATTGAAATTTAAGACCTGGTTAAAAGAATTATTCGATAAACCAGAGGATGAAATAGACTTTGCGTAATATTAATTTATTTAATTAATTAATTATTTTTTAAATGTAAATGTCCGAGATCTTCGCAGCTATTCTTTCTTTCGATGATTAATCATTTATTGTCATTTTATTTGTTAATAAAAGCTACTACTCGCTAGCATGTCGGTTATTTGCATTTCCAAGTTATAACAATCAACACTCAAAATGGACCGTTTATTTACACTCGGCGGTTATAGTAGCGAGTTATATCAAGAATACTTCCCTCCCATCGAATTGGATGAGGACGGTACCTACGTACTTGCTTTATACCATCTGAGTACTTATAATTCAATTCCGAATGTGGTATATAACAAAAACGATTTATTCTTCTTCTCTATAGCAGATCGAAATGATAATGGCGACAGTCCGATTTATATCCCTTGCACCGAGATGATAGAAGAAGGGGCTTATGAAATTGAAGCGTTAGAAAAGGTGTTGTACGATTTAACGTATAAAGCGCACGAAATGCACTTTGGAGATAGATTTCAAAAAGACAATTTTAAGTTCTCGATGAAAGCCAATGTGAATACTCAAAAAGTGGAGATTTTGGCGTCTTTTCAAATTATATTTAAAAAACATCTTAAACATATTGGTGATATATTAGGCTTCGACGACATAACAGTTCATGAACACGAGTTGACCGTATCAAATTCCCTGGTTAAAATCTCATCTGTGGACGTTGTTAATGTAGAATGCAGTATTATCAGCGGATCGTATATAAACGGCGAGCCCTCGCATACTCTATTTTCATTTAGCCCACATGAGGTTTCGCCAGGTTATAAAATTAGCTTACATCCGTCAAATATGCTTTTTTTACCCGTGAATACCAAGCGAATCAGTAATATAACCTTGCGTTTGCTCGATCAAAATAATACGTTAGTAAATTTCCGAGGCGAGCAAATAATAATTCAGCTGTCTTTGAGAAAAATTCGTTAATTACAAACTATGGGGATTGTTTACGAATCTGGAAATATACTCGCCAATTTTCAGGCTGCTTCGGGGAAAATAACGAAAAAGAATAAGAAGAAGAAGGCGAAAAAATATAAAGGCTCGAGTCAAAGGGGCAACGGTTGCATTTGTAATTCAACGAGAAAGAAGTTAACACGTAAAAATTGTTTGATTCTTCAATCAATGGGATATAAATTACGAAATTAACAGTTTTTTGATTTATTCATTCATTATCTAGAGATTGGACATTTTTCCTAAAAATTTTTTGACATCATGAGCGCTATGCAAATTTTGAACGTTGGCAGAGATGTGCAATTTGAAAATTTAATCACAAAATTTTCCTATCAAATACATCAGCCCTTAGCTTCAACCAGATATAACTACAACGATGAAATTCGAATTCCAATTAACCAAAATGATGTTTATACGCTACCTAGTCGGAGTTGTCTCCAAATTCGAGGCAGACTGGTTAAACCAGCGGGATCGGACGCACGTTTTATTAAAAATGGTTTCGCCTACCTGTTTGATTTCATGAGTTATAGCCTCAACAATGTCGAAATCGATAGAACCAGAAATCTGGGTCCTGCTACTCTACTTAAAGGCTTAGTATCTATGACTGTGGATGAATATCAATATTCTGCAAATGCTGGATTTAGTAATATATACGCGTATGAACTTCTCAATGACGATGGAGAATTTAGTATTTGCATGCCTCTGAAATATTACCTTGGGTTTGCCGAGGACTACCAAAAAGTTCTTATCTCTATAAAACAAGAGCTGGTTCTGCAAAGGGCTAGCTCCGATATTAACGCCTTATATTCGTCAGTTGATAACGACGCTCCCTCTGTTCAAATCCATAGCATTAATTGGCTAATGCCCTACATCACATGCAGTGACGCAGCTCGCATTGCTTTACTTAGCATAGTTGAAAAAGACATGCCAATTTTAATGCCTTTTCGCAGTTGGGAGATGATTGAAAATCCCGCCTTGAGTATGACAACTAGAAATAATTGGACAGTAATGACAACTACTCAACTGGAGAAGCCTAGATATGTACTTTTAGCCTTCCTTACTGACAGGAAGAATCAGATTAAAAAACGGATGGATCGTTTCGATCATATTAACCTCAAAGATGTGAAACTTTTTTTAAATAACGAGTATTATCCGTATATGAATTTGAATTTAGATGTAAACAAAAACGATCTGTCATTTCTATATCTAATGTATTACGAATTTCAATATTCTTACTATCGACGAGAGAATTACGAGTGTGGTCCTGTATTATCTCGCAAGGAATTTGTAAAAGACAATTTCATCGTTGTTTTAGATTGTAATTTTCAAAATGATAGTATTAAGACTGGTTCTGTAGATATTCGTGTAGAGATTGAAACCTCGGTCCCAGTTCCAGCTGATACAGCGTGTCATTGTTTAGTCATACACGATACGATTTTTCAATATTCTCCACTTACAAATTTGGTGAAGAAATTATAGAAATTATAGAAAATGCATGTAATTTTTTTAAATACATTTATTAAGTACTATACATTGATCTTCATTATTGGTGTATAATAGGTGCAACACATAGATACAACAGATAGTATATCGAATAAAGTTTACAGTTGGATGCATTGAATAGCTGGATACATTTTACATATACATTGAAATATTTTATAAATAGATAGATAGGTGCTAAAAAATTTGAGAGAGAGAACCTAAAGTCGATATCGCAGTCCTGTCAGTCATGGCTGACTAACTCGTCGCTCAATTCGGTGCGACTTGAAAATATGACCTAATATTTTCAAAGGACTGTATGCGATTGTGAGGGATACATACAGAGAACAACCCCCTACACGTATATGTACCCCTCGCTTCTGTGCGGCAAATGGCTTCACTCATTCCCATTTAGGGCATACTACGCAGATGCCCACAGCTCAAAAAACAAGATTTTTTGACAACAACAACAAATCATGGGACTTCCTTGTCCCTATAAGACACTAAGCACCTTGAATAATAATAATAATAATAATAATAAAGTTAATCGATATTATTTACACACGTAGCCAGATACATATTTACATGCAACAAATAAAATTTACATAGGTACATACATTAATCATCAGAGAGTATAATTTGCAGGTAAATGCTGAAAACCGCGTATAATCGAATTTCCGAGTCTATCAAATAACATACATTATAATCTAAACGCGAATAATCACATACAACAGGGTGGAGATGGTTAATTCTCGGCAAACTCGCACTTTCCAAAGTTACAATATTTTTCTCTAAGAAATCAACGCTAAATTTCATTAAATTTTCAGCGTCTTTTTTTAGCCAATTTGTGTAGAATTTAACAATGCGTTTATGTACAAGACTAGCGTAACTCTGATATTTTTCCAAAAACATAATGTAATAATTCATAGGAGCGTTAAATCGTTCAAAAAATTCCACACAGTTATTCAGATTCGCTTGAAATATAGGCGAACAGAGCATAAAATTGATTTTTGAATAAAATTTCAGCTGATGATCGACGGGAGAATATACAAGGACATACTCGTCAGTATCAAACTGTTTAAAATCTTCATTCTCCTCTGGAATAGCTTCTTTTTCTTCTTCTTCTCCGTTTTTCAATGAGAAAATATATTGCACAACGCGAAAAAATTCGTTCGCATACAATAAAATGTTATTTACACGATCGGTAAAAATGTAAAGCCTTACTCGAACCTTGCAATCACCGTACAAAGGATTCATTCCAATTTCAGAAGCCAATGAAGCACCTTCTACTAGATTATATACTTTTGACATAATTAATTCAGAGTTCGCCATCTCGAATAAACTAGGTACATGCGATTTTGAGCGATTTGAATAAACTGAGACTCGAACATTAAATATAAAATATTTGAATCTCGATGCGAGAGCTAACTCATCCCCACTTTTAATATTTACATCCTCTTAAATTTACTGTACATACCCCTGCTATTTATTATTCGGCAATATTTTCGACATTGTCAGCAGTTTCCTCGTCCTCGTCCTCTGTGTCTGAAGGAGCAAAGTTATTTTGGTAAATGATATCATCTTCCAGGGGGATATCCTTATGACCCCATGCCAGAGTATGGACTCCATCTGGTAAGATGTATCTTTTATCATCCAGCATGGACAATGCGATTTTATTTTGTCGAATAGTATATAGCTGGTGGGCAAAACTTCTAATACTAGTAAGTGTGCGATAAATGCGACTGCGGTTTACTAAACAATTATGATAGGTGTTAAAATCTAATGTCTGCTTAATAATATTCTTTTTTATACCTTTTGCTTTTTTTACTTCTCTTTTGTTTTGGTCATTGTCGTTGGAATCTGAATCGGAATTTGTATCAATTTTAAACGAGTACATCTTAGCTTTAAGAGCGCAAAATTCTAACATTTGCTTACTTGATAATTCGTCCTTCATTTTTCCTAAAACCTTTTTATTCGACGAGTCAAACAGAGGATGGGAGGGAGGGTAATCTGAAAAATCGAAATAGGATTTATGTGGAAGGAGAATATCAGTTAGGGAGGAATTAGATTCGAGTGGAATATTATAGATGAAGGAGTCAGTATCGGTATAGGCTAACGTGATATTAGAATCTGGGAAAATTGAGGACTTCATGACATCATAGTGAAAGTCAAACATGTGAGTCTTGGAGAGGTCAAGGATAGCACCCCCTGCTTGGATGAATTTATCGAAGAATATACTCGTTCGAGTTCTTTCTATAAGGACTAGATTGGTTTCCTCATTAAGGATGACACGTCGTTTGAATGTAGGTAGGCGAATATTTCTGAGGATGGTAGATTTACGATTTGTGAGGATAAAGGAGCGTCGCTTTTTCGATAAGTCTAAGATTTATTATAACTTTACTAGATTTCAACCCTTTAATTCGGTCATTTGCGGGCAATTATGCATTTGCTTTCTCTTTAATAACCGAGAATTTTTTTAATTTTACAAAATAAATTATTATTTAAGAAAAAACGCCTCGATCTATTTATTTCCAGCGATTATCATCGATAATAATAATAATAAAATAAATTTCTCTCATATTTCGTATTCACTAGTGTTGATTTACGTTTCTGAAGCAGTCCATACTCATCGAGTTGAGAGTTGCCTATTTACCTACCTACCTACCTATCTAGCATGGAAATTGATAAGTTTGGTAGATCTCGTATTTCTAGCGCTTCAAGCACCAATGTTGGATCCGTTAATATGGAAATCACCCGTTTAAATTCCAAAATTCGAGATTTTCATCGTAAATTTGAAGAAACGCATATGGACAAGTTAAAAATTGATTTAGAAAGCGGAGATAATATTCGAATTAAAAACTTGATTGCCGACGAGAAGTCTGATGGGAAGGATGCAGTTTCTGTTGATTTTGTTGTTCAATATACCAATTCTGTGATGAAATCAATTGAAAATAGTTTTCGAGAGCTGCTTAAAAACGTCGACCCTCTGCTGAATATAATTCATAAAGCGCAAACGAATTTGAATGAAGAAGAAAAAACCGAGTATCAATACCTCCATTAGCAGTACCTCCATTAGCAGTACCAGACCCAACAGATCTACCAATAGCTCAATTACCATTGCTGAATGAGAAATCAACAACACTCGATTCACCCGAATAAAAAGATGAAAATATTCGTTTTATGATAATTTTTAATAAATAAATAAATAAATTTACAATTTTGTACATCGATAATAATAATAAATATAAGCCTTAATCATAATTCCCAATTTTTGCTGTAATATCACACCGGCAGATATGACATGTATTAAGAGACCTGGCGCAAATGTCGCACGTTCGATGTCCACATCTATAAAATGTGACATTTTTCTCTCTGTCCAGACAAATTGCACAGCGATTCTTCACTTGCAATTTATTAAGTTCTTCTAGCATCTGGTTTGGAGGCGGTGTTGGTGGAGTGTTATCGTTATCGTTATTATCGTCATCGTCGTCTTCGCTGGAGAATCTTTGTGCATCATCAACTGTTGGAAAGAGAGACAAAAAATTAATAATAATAATAATAATAATAATTTGAAGAAATTTAGGGTTCTTTTTCAATCCATGTAGTCGATCATGTCCATTCATCATCATCATCATCATCATCATCATTCACTATCTATAAGCTTTGTATCATGAAATAACATTGAAAATGAAATGAAATAGTAGCAAATAAAATTTTTCTGTTACCTACGTATTACATCTCCATCTTCGGAATTGCTATCGTCTTCCACCTCTTCCTCCTCCTCTATGTGGCTAAGGAATTCTATATTCGGTGAATTATTTACAGTAAAACTCCGAATCTTCATTCCTCTCACCTCCGTAAGAAATGTCTCTCTGGCTGATTCATCTGGAAACTGCCTCGACATCCTACTAGGAAGAAAACAACGGAATTCTTCTTCATTCTCGGGGGAGACGAGGGTCACAACCGCCGCCTGCCCATAACGAGTCTCCACCATGTTCAGGTTTGTGATCATATAGATCACGTTGATTCTTAAATCTCGCATTCGTTTGGTTTCTATTCGCTTTGAATGTCCTATTTCAGAGTTCAGTCGCTCTATGTATGACATGCTCGATGCAGAACGTTTTCGAGGATTTCTCTGAAAAATAGTGAACGCTATCAATATTTGTATCGAGAATGAGTCTATAGCGTTATTTCTCTCGAGTGAGAAGCGGAAATTTGTCAAACTAATGCGAAAATAAAAAATAATAAAATAATAATAATAATAATTCTTACTGTGTTGCTAGCAGAAACGGGGGTGACGGGGGTTGAGGCGGTGGTGTCTCGACTACTTCCAGCCGCTGCCAAGTCCTCAGCACTTGGAACATTCGAAGCGCGAACTGACACCGAAAATAAATTTGAATTTGAAGCCATTTTTCTATAAAATAAAAAGATTTTTTGAGATAGCTTTAAGAATACGTTTAAAAAAATTATGTGATTCTTTGATTGTCAGAATAAATTCACGATAACGGTTAGGAAGGTGAAAAAGTAGGTCTATAATTTTGATTATGTAAGTACCTATATAATTTTTATTATGTAAATAAACAATTTAAAGAAAAAAGGAGAAATAAATTTACGATAATATGTACAAACGCGTTTAAAAAGTTGAAATTTGAAAATTTACGATGACGATTAGGAATGCGAAAGAGTAGGTGTATATATAAGTTTGTTTATGAAACTAAAAATTGTAATGAAAAATAAATAAATAAAATCGAAACGATTATATAGGTATGATTACGAATGCGTTTAAACAGTTGAAAATCGGAAAGGAAAAATTCACAGCGGCAGATACGATCTCGAAAAAAGTACGTAATTTGAAAAATACTTACAGTTTCAGCGTTTGAACGGCGAAAAATTACGACGACGCGGTGAAGTAACTCGAAATCAAATAGCAAAGTTATACTCGTAGCTCGTACACTGTTCAGAACAGTCAGCTCACTTGATCATAGAATGAACCCATACAATTTTTAATTTTGTATTTATTCACTTACTACAGGATATACCCCAGGATATGCTAGAGTGAAAGTTGAAACGATAGGTTGGGGAAAAGATGGCGTCTTTAGCCCTCCAGTTCATCATCCGACATGTTTACATTAAACGCGATTCTATATCCGAAATACTATCTGATATTAATTACCTATATTTCGCAATAAACGTCGAAATCATTACGACGATTTTCAAAAAGTGAAATCAACAAGCAACCTCGTTAACAGATTCGAGTAGCTATTTCGAACGCTTCGAGCATTGACATTGATAGGGCTAATATATCCTTAATTGCTTATGTTGAGGGTTTAAAATCCGGATACAATAGAATGTATTGGAACGAGAGGGATAGGTTGGAGAAGAGAAAGTAATTACGACTATCATGGTACATATGCTTCTTGCAAGAATACATTGACATTAACAAGGTCAGTATATCCTGCTTTAATTACTTTAGTATATTTTCGTATGTCTATGTATTAGCTGACCAAAATCCGAGAGCGGGTTATCAATTTGCAAAAAGTGAAATCGATGCGTATCCGCGTTAGAAGAATTGCGTGTAAGGCACTGCCAGGGCAAGAATCCTCGTAACAGGATGCGTTCGAGCATCGTGGGGTAGGCTGGAAAAAGAGAAAGCGTTTGTAGCCGTACTTATCCTTCGACGAGCTGCCGACCAGCTGAAATCCGGGAGTCGATTTTACGTTTGGATCTGGAGAATGGTGTATCGCGAACTCGGGAGACCAGCAGATACATATTTCGCATCAATATTTCTTTCATCGAATCAAAATATTTCCGTTCATTCATTCTTTAATAATCGACGATAATATTCGATCGAATCATAATTTAGCTGGGAGAGACAGACTCTCCAACGGCGGGGCTACCGCCCCTGCCATCGAAAACTCATCTCTCGTAATTTGGATACATCTAACGCACGAGGGAGATGCACGAAGGAGAGGACAAACAAGCTATAGCTTTTTCCTCAAAACTCTCGGGTTGAACGAATCATAATTTAGCTGGGAGAGACAGACTCTTCAACGACGGGGCTGGCGCCCCTGCCGCCGAAAAATCATCTCTCGTAATTTGGATAAAATAATAATAATTAATGTCTCTCGTCAGATGCTTGATAGGTTAAAATATTACGGATAAAAAATAATAATAATATTTCTCATTTTCACCATGAAACTTTACGCATACAAACACAAAATCTCGCGCGAAATATATACAAACATTAGCCTTCATACACCATGCTTCATGACGTCAAGCATGTCGCTTAGAATAGCCTGCGGGCTGGTTTCGGATCGGTATTTTATAACTTCTCACCTGGTAGGATTGCCACTTTCCTACCGAACATTCAACCAGTAGTTTTCCTACTGTTTTTAAAAAAGATATGGTAGCAAATTGCCGGCTGGGCTGGTTCCACTACCCATTGAAGCCAATTAAAGGCTCCAGATTACATTGTAAATAATTCGTTTAATTGTATATAGTTGTATATAGATTTGTACGGTCCACCAATCTCTTAAAGGTTGGCCCGGTTTGACCAGAATGAAATCTAAATTAATTTTGATTTTTTGTTTGTTTACTCAAATACGTTGTATTTCAGGGGGGGAGTAATGTTAAGAGAAATTATCCGTTATCGTTATCAGTTTTATACAGTCCACTATAGAATATTTCGGTTTTTCGTTTTTCGTAATTAATATTTCCGTTTTGAAATAAACCAAACTCGAATCTTTGTAATCGTCTTGACAATTAGTATTCGCGACAACACAGGTGTAATTGTTTCGATGGACGGTCTCGACAACGTGCTGGATAATTTGGTAATTGGCAGTGTTTGGAACCGGAACCAAAATCGAATCCGGAACCCATTCAAATTCAACAGTTTCATGAGACCAAAACCAAAACCCTTTAAAATGCAAAAGACCAAATTAAGACTTGAAACCTTAAACTGAACTGGTCGTTAACCAAAACATAAACCAAATGTTTGAAATGTAAGTTTAACTGAAACCGAAACCGACTAAAATGGAAGCTGATGCCTGCGTCAAGACCAGAAACCAATTACATGAAAGGTCTCAATCGGTCAATTTGTTCCATAGTTGTACCTAGTAAAAGAGCTGAATATTTGAACTAATCAAAAGAATAATTAACCTGCCAATTCCCAAGTAAGTCGATGCTGCAGTTTACACCTTATATGGTTGGTTTCAAATTATGGCTGATTTAACTATAAAAATGATAGTTTTTTATTTTGGTTTAAGAAAGACTTTTTGAGCCCAGCTGAAACTGATTCAGTATGTGAAGTGAAGACCATAATCAAAACCGGCCCAGTAATGAAAGACTGAAATAAGATCCTTTCAGTATTTCAAAACGGTCTCATGACTGAAACTGAAACCTTTGGCAAATTGAATGGAAGTTCCGGACCGAAACCCACCAAAATAGAAGCTACAAAGTCAAAAACCGATCAAAACGAAAATTGAATCGGTTCAAACACTGGCTAATTGGTGTTATCGAATGATTTTTCGGAATATGAGTGTGAATCTGATTGGGTGCTAAGATTGTCGGAGGGAGATGGTGTTGATATTAATACATTGCTTCCGAGTTATACTCGTACGATCGGTGGTTTTTTGAGAATTAGGAAACGTCGCTGCTGGATGAGCGCGTGTGTGTGAATCGTCGATATTTGAGAATAAAATCGGGCGATGTCTACCTGGATATTGTCCGCAGGCTATTGTTTTTAT
The DNA here is from genome assembly GCA_031841125.1 of Acanthococcus lagerstroemiae. Classification (NCBI taxonomy): domain Eukaryota; kingdom Metazoa; phylum Arthropoda; class Insecta; order Hemiptera; family Eriococcidae; genus Acanthococcus; species Acanthococcus lagerstroemiae. The sequence continues at coordinate 25,963,895 of CM063113.1, read as the reverse complement.
TCTTGTAATTCTCGGAATGATCGAAAATAGATTGACAGGTGAGTTACCTTGCGGTTCTCTGGTATAGGTGCGGTATTGTTTTATTCGAGCAGGGACGTAGTCACGGGGGGGGGGGGGTCTGACACCTCCCCCTGGCATCAGCCGAAAATGTGAAAACATTAAAATTTATTCTGATAATAGTAAGTATTACACATGTAATGTTGTAAAAGTGAAACGACCCCCTCCCCTCCTTCATACCAAGTCTGGCTACACTACTGTATTCGAGTAATTATCGGAATGATCAGAAATATATTGATGGTTGACTGTATGACGCCGATTAGGATGGCGTGAGAGGAAGAAGCCTTCGGAATTTGTAGAAGTTGACTTTCGCCTCACGACAACGGGGTGTATTTATCTCGAGAAAAATTTACCCTTACATTTTATTCAAATGTTCCTGGAACAAAATAAACAAGAATTCCGAATTATGAAATGGTCACGAAGCGACCAAAATATTGGTAAATTTAGCAAATGTGGATGATAGCAATGTATAGGAGAAGATATATCAGCTACAATTTAAATTTTGTTAATATTCAATATTTATGAACTAACATTCAAAACATATAGATCCTTCGCCTCTGTATTCCAATTTAACTTTGTATCCGTGTTCACTCCGTATTACAAAACCGTAATTTAGTTCGATATCCTCCATTTTCACATTAGTTGAAATCTTGAAATTCCTTATAATTAAGGATAACTGAGCTTTCATCGATAACATGGCGTATTTGTTTCCTGCAATCAGAACAAGAATCTTACTACACTAGACTTAGCTCAGCTATCAAGTGCTCTGGTGTTTAAACTTCTGTCGGAATACAAGAAGGGTACATGATTGGTCCTGCCAAATATGAGGCAGCCTTCTCGGAACTGATCATATTAGAGAAAAAAATGAAGAATTAAAAGTACTTTTCTTAAGTTTCTGATTGCCATTATGAAGCATAGTCCTAAGACATATTAATCTTTGTTCCTTTATTTGTCATGAGACAGTGCTTACAATAAGTTTGCAGACTTTAGCAAAGGCAGAGCTTCATTCACCAAAAGAATACTATCCTGTGGCTGGTACATTCAATAGGCCGAAACACTGAAGGTAGCAACGTTGTAAGGACTACGTTTATTCTAGAGACTGAGATTATTATTAGGTCTGAGGAAAGGAAATCGAATTTTAGTATTTTGCTCTGTATATTTGGGTTTCTGAAAAACTTAAGTACCTAACGAAAGTTGAAAATCGTAATATGTCCTATCTGTAGAAATCAGTTGAAGATTTTCTTCCAATATGTACCTAGTAGGTATTGTACATAATATATAAATATATACCAAGTAGGTATATGTATATCTATTATATGGTCAGCGGAGTAAGCAACGGTTCTCTATCCATTTTTTGACTTTTCCAGGGTGTCCACAAATGCTTAAAAGCCCTTCATTTCTGTTAATACATATTTTTAAAAGCACACCCCTCAAACATCTACATTCGTTGTAAAAGATTAGAATTTTCAGTAATAATAATAACAATGATAGTAAAAATAATTACAGAAAATAAATTTGTTTCCAACACTCAGAAATAAATTTTTTGCTATCCCTATATGATTGCTCATTAAAAAGGGTAGCGCAGCAGCGCAGGATCTATATCTACAAGGAAGGGGAGTGGGGGAGCACAAAGAAGGGAGGGTAAAGGAAATAAAACCATTGGAAAAAAAGAAGAAAAAAAGAATGGCACACTCGGGGATAAGATAGAAGATATGCCGGCTACAGTCCTGCGAAGGGTCCTGAAAAAGTACTTATCTTTTTTATTTTTCAATTTCTGTAGACACCCTGATTTCGGAAAAATTGATACGTTAAAGTTTTTGACTATCTCCTACAGATCAAGAGTGTCGTAAAAATGAGAATAATTACATAAAATAACAGCATTTTTAAAATTAAAAATCGTAATAGTATTTGTCACCTCAACATTAAAATAACGCCATTTTTTAAAGTAAGAAAATCATATGATAGCATGTTGGTTTCATGAATGTTCCAATTCAAGTAATTCTATTCGGTTTTGCAGTTAAGTATGTGGACATAGTTATAGTCTTACAGACAGGTATAATATGATGTCTAACTAAAGGCAGTACGTGCCATCCTTAACGCTATTGATTCAATGTGATCGGGCTGTCAGAAGGAATATTTGCCCTTTCTGTGTAATTAATTTGCTCTGTAGTAGAATAAAGAATTGTTACTCTTGAAAATTCCAATTTGCGTTCTAATGTTTGCCTCTCCTGTTGAAAAATTCTGATCAAAGCTTGAGTGTTATTATTATATGTGGTGTGGTGGGACGTATGGCGATGCACGCATGCCAAAGTGGCCCCTGAGACACCGCACCCCCGGCACAGGAAACTACCCTTTCGGGCATCGCATCAGTACCGAGGGGAACGCTTTGAGGCCGGGCCCGAGCCCCCATTTCTCCTGGCCGGAACGGTGCGCGCGTTCTGCCAGGGCCACCACGGGGTTCCCTACTGACCGAGGTCCGCACTCCCAGAGCGCTCGCCTGGAAATTTCAGGTCCCCCGCTGCCGGACGCGCCGCCTCTTCCTCTTCACTCACTCATCGCGTGAGGTTATTATTATACATATGTAGTGTTAGGTGTGATATTTTGCTTGGAAACGAAATCTTAGCAATTGCCTCTACTGTTGAAAAACTTTGGTTACAGCTTGTGGCATGGTAAAACGCGATAACGGCAGTTCGACTAAATTAAGCTTGTGTGATCGAACCGATTCCTCTCCTCCTTCCCTTTTATTCCGTATGCAGGCGAAAATCTGCATACGGAGTAACGGTACTCTCATTTTCCATTTTCCTTTCCCTCCTCCTCCTACCCTTTTCCTCTCTTACCATCTTGTTGTACCTGTAATCCGATTGCTTTTCCGGGTGTCACTTAACTTGGTTGTACTTTTGTCTTCGATCTTTTTTGTTTTTTTTTCTCGGTCGTTTTTGCGAGATTTTTTTTTCTGATTCTATGAACTTTTCATTTTTTTTTTGGACATTATTCTTTTTTGGAGGACCGTGAACTGCCGCTTCCGCGGATGCGTGAACTTCCCGCCACTGGAAGCGTGTATTTTAGTGCTGATTTTCTTCATCTTTTCGGAGTTTGATTCTTATGTCCGCCAGCCGCCATGTGGTTTTCGTTCGCGGAAATTCGCTCTATTTTTTATTTTATTCTTTATTTTTCCTTGAATAAAATGTTTGTTATGTCCTAAGGTTCCTTTTTGTGAGGGGAGGAGTTATGGGCAATTTTTGCAGGAGAATGTGAGAACGTAAGTCTAATTTATTTCATTTTCTTCGTTCCAGAACTTGAGACGACTTAACATGTGATCTGGGTAACCACCTTCCTATCCCTGGCAATACTGCGCCTGAGAAGTCTCTTGTGAGCTAGTCGGGATTCTTCCACAGGCTTTCTGGGCTTTTTCTTGGTTGGCCCTCGACACCGATTTTCTGATCTAAGCACGCTCTCCGGCCGTAAGGCAGGAAGGTGCGACCGGAGACAAATGTCGACATTTCTTTGTGGTCACCCTGTTTTCGGGTCGTTCATGAAAAAATGCCACAAGCTTGAGTGTCATTATTATAGTGTTAGGTATGATATTTAGGTTGGAAACAAAATCTTAGCTATGAAGAGTAATAGTATCATAGTTTAAGCCATCATTGTGACTACTTACATCTATATCAAGCGTATGCCTAAGTATGTACACACACTCTGCCTTATCGAAGAAATTTATGAAAATAATATATTTTTGTACCTAAGCATGTTCGTGGTCCTGTGCCAAACGGTATGAAAGCAAATGGATGTCGAGTAGCTACTCTGTCCGGGTCGAAATTATGAGGGTTCCATTTGTTAGGTTCCGAATAATACTTTTCGTCCCTGTGCACTATGTAGGGAACAATTACTATTCCGCATCCGGCCGGGAGCACTTGTCCATCTTCACGAACATTATCGGAGATTGAGTACAATGATTAATATTGTCGGAAATCAAGCCAAGAATTAGTTAAGAAATCATGATAAGTTATAATATAGGGTAAATCGTCCCTTTTTGGCCAGGTTAAGGAGATTCTTCAAATTTGAACGCCATTTAAAAATACAAGAATCAGTTTTCTTCCATGAAATTTGTCTGATCATCATTGTTTTTGTTCTGAAGGACTAGGAGACTTTGTTCGTCTGCTCATATAAATAATGATTCACTTGCCTAGTAACTGGAAATAGAAAAATTGTAACCTAAACACCCATCTTTGGCTAGTTTTGCCATCTATGGCTCACCCTAAAACACCCATCTTTGGCCAGCTTTGCTATATATGGCCCACTTCATTACCATTTTTGGCCCCATGGATTATATTTCATTTGCAGGACAGAATTTTTACACGTTTAAACTGAAATAAGCTTGGAAAGTAGTAGAGGAGTGCAAATAAAAGATATTAGACGTATTTCTTCGTGAAAAAATAGAATAGTTACTTCCAAAATAATAAGTTGCATTTTATATTCATATTATTCATAAAAACAAATCTCACATTTCTGATGCGTCATTTCTTATTCGTAAATTGCTTAAAAAATTATTGGTATGTGTCTTCTTATTTTTTGTGCGACACTTTAGTGGTGACATGACGAAGAATCTGCGAATTTTATGAGAAATTTTCAGTTTTTCTAACTCGTTCTTGAACAGGTTGCTGGCCAAAAATGGTGAAATCATTAAATTTGAGACCCTGATTTGGCTATGTCTTTTAATTAATGAAAAACAGAGTAAAAACAAATTTTTTAAATCAAAATCCGTTTCTCATACTATGAATAAGTAGAAAAATACATTGTCTAGTGCAATTACCGCCTGGAAGTATTCGTATGACGATCTTTCCAATTGCTGGATTCTTAAGAGTTTTGATGAGAAATCACTGAAGTTCTGAAGTCCGCCACAGATCCATTTTTTAAAAAAAGAATGAGTGACGTAAACTTGAAAATACAACACACCATATACACGGCAGTGTTCACTGATTTCATAGTACAAAAATCACATTCCCAGTGTTACCCAGTCCTTATTTGCAAGCAAAGTTATGAGAAACCTGGCCAAAGATGGTACCCTGGCCAAAAATGGATGATTTACCCTATGTCACGTGTGTGCATACACAAGCAGAGTAACATTTTTCTTTTTCTTTTACCAAAGAAAAAAAAAAGTCGATGCTATTTTTTTGAAATAAATACTTAAGGAGACTCGGCTACACATGTGTACACATACTAGTGATGGGAATATCTTGATCCGATACACGAAGAATAACTGGAACGGTCGAGAATAATCTTAAACTTTCTTTCAAGCACTGCTCCAAAAAATTCATCTTACATAAGTCATCTGGTGTGGGTAATCTATTACTGTTTGCGAATATTTCCTCTAACTCCTCGTATACTTTTTCCTGTACATTACAAAAATTATGGTGTAAGTACAATATCTACTAATCTTTCAGTACGCCTCTTTTAATTTTGTACCTGAAATTGAGGATGCATCGCTAGCATCAGTAATGTGAAGCTGTCGACAATTGCAGTTGTTTCTGTTCCCTACAAACAAAAATTTGGTAATGACAATTTGGAAAGCTAATATATCAGCCTATATCTATGAGAAATCAAAAACAGTTTTCTTATCGCTTACAGCAGCAATGATTGTCAACATTTCATCGGTCAGTTCTTCATCGGTGAAATTGTCGATTCCTTCTTGCACTTGCAATAAAATATCTAAGAGATTCTTCGAAGGCTTACCTGAAAACATATCTTCTAATTATATAATTTTGTGTGACATTTATGGGGTTTGTAAAAGTTGAACGAATCGAAGGAAGAATTTTGATATTCTGGCATTCCTTATCTCTGGTCCATAGCAGCGAGAACATACGCTGCAGGCGTGTCAACACAGAAGCCCCGGTTTCCCCTTAAAGATACAGTTCTTCCTCCATAACTTAACTTTCAAGGCTTGGAGTAAGCAGATGTGTAAATGTCCTATAGTCAAAAATAAAAGTTCTTATAAAGTCTTTGACTGAGGGTATAAATGTGAAATGTACCTAGTCTCCCCTCTTCCCCATTTAATCGAAGTAATCTTAAACTCGTGCTTATAGACGGCTCGCACTTACGATTACAGTTTGTTGTATTCAGCTCACTGACCGCTGTAATTTTTCAGTGGTTTCTGGCTAGGAAGCAAGTATTCATAGGGTCAGAAAGAGGAACATTAGTGACGTACTTTGGTATGGTAGTAATACTTGACGGGAAAATGTTATTACGTGTAATTTAAAGAAAATAAATTTAACACAGTTAATGAGTCAGTATCTAAAATGCAAAATCAATTTCCCCTCAAACTCGTGGCGAAATGAATTCCACTATTCACATTTCCGAAATCATTGCCTAAATTTCTACTCTTATGTTAATCCTGAAAGTCACTCTCAAGATCCCCTGTGTTCTACCAATCTGAGATCAAGTATCGCTTTATAATCCAGGAGAATTAGCTAAAAAAAGAGGTGTTTGATGGAATTAATTGCAGCACAGCTGAGACTTGGTACGATTGTTTAGTACCCTCTTCGGAAAATCCCCGTGATTTCTCCCCTCCCCCGGTAAGAGCATTACCCCTAAGAGTCCAAAAAGTGCCCCCGGAAACAGTCTTTGGCTTGTATCCAGCTTAAACTTGAGTTATAGGTAAAAATATTCCTTACCAAAATTAAAGAGCGTAAAATTCTTCACAAAAATGATATCTACGTTGTTTTTTTTCGTGAATCACATACCAACCAAGATAATTGGCGTTCAAAGCATGTAAATATGGAGTAACCAACAACGTACGCGGTATACGTACGCCGAACTCGTCGCTGTAACATGCGACAAGCGTTGAACGCTGTAATTTTAAATCCCTATACTACATGAACCAGCTTGTTTAAGAAACCGGATTGAAGACAGACAATAGATATCGAGCGACATGACTATTGGCGTTTGGACACTCTTGTAGGTGCGCTAGTGTAGTGGATGAAAATAAGATCAGGCTATTTTTACCAGAAAAACATGTACAGGTGAAATGAGCTCTAGCATTGTCAGTATTGAAGAGAACTAAAGTGTCAGCCCTTATCATTTCCTTTCAGATGAGCCCAACTTGAGTTTTTTTGCAGAACATTTTTATCCCTGATCATCTTTTCGTCTAAATACACCAATCAGCGCGCCGCATTTCATTAAGCCGCTAGAGAGCGACTCTTTAGCATCCAAACGCGAATCGAACAAACACTTATGGCGAATTATGAAGAGTGCAGGCGGACTGACTTATCGACGTGGTGTTACCTCTAGCGTTTTGCAGCAATGGATTCTTAGAGTCCCTGTCACATGCTTCATCTTTACTAAGGTTTGGAAAAGTTCACAAACTGCCAGCCAGAAACAAGTGCTCAGCATACCGAATTGAGGGAATCACGAGTGCAGCATGATAGAAGGGATGTTCGAACCTTTTTAAACTGGCTGAGAGCCCATCATCCCTTCTCATATGTGTATCTGAATTACAAGATGGGATCTACCCAAGTTTACGGAGGGGATTCATGAAGGGATATGGAAGGGCTATACGACGGATCTACAAAGGGGATCCATGCAAGGGGAAACAAAAGAATATACACAGGGTCTACAAAGAGGATCCATGCAAGGGGAAACAAAGGGGCTGTACGACGAGTCTACAAAGGGCATACATAACGGGTATACAGAGGTGCTATACGACAGTTTCTAAAGGGGATACTTAGAGGCATACAGAAGGCCTATACGACGCGTCTACAAAGGGCATACATAAAGGGTATAGCACAGGTGTCTCAACGCGGGTGTATATCTCGTTAGTGAGAGGGCTACCCGTAAATGAAGCACTGTGATTGGCTAACTTGATGGCTCCCCTCGAATGGAGCGCTCTGATTGGCTGCTGGAGGGGAAACATACAAGGTTGAGACAGGGCTAACGAGGGTCGATTTTCCAAAGGTCTCGAGCGGGTTTATACGAACCTAAGTTTTCCGCATCGAGATCACGAGCATATGGTTGCCGTAAAGTGGGTATCTCTTGTAGCCACGCGTTTGTAGAGGAGGTTGTTTAAGCGCAGAAAATTGTATACTTGTAGACTCGGATGAAGATGAATTCTTATAATAATAGAGACAATAAATTGAAATTATATCATGTAACATTCTATGCATCCAGTCATGTGTTTTCGCGATTATTTCAGCGTTCCTATGCCGCGTACCTTATAGGTTACTCCATATTTACATGCTAGTGTGATTTTGAACGCCAATTATCTTGGTTGGAAGTGGTTTCATGAAAAAAAGCATAGATATCATTTTTGTAGAGAAGTTTACGCTCTTTAATTTTGTTAGGGAATATTTTTACCTATAAATCAATTTTAAGCTAGATACAAGCCAAAAACTGTTTCCGGGGGCACTTTTTGGACTCTGGAGGGTGATGCTCACACCGGTGGAGGGAATTACGGGGCTTTTCCGAAGAGGGTACTAAACAATTGTACCAAGTTTCAGCTGTACTGCAATTAATTCCATCAAAAATGCTAATTCTCCTGGACTATTAGTTCACAAAACCTAAAAAGCATATTTTATCTGTGGTATAGTTGTAATCATGTATCTTCACTCGGCGGCGTAGTTACAACATTCGTGCTATGGACCTGGTAGATAGAATGGCATGTATAATACAGGGTGTCCAGACTCGGTTCAAGAACCCGCTATGTACGCATAGTACTCGATAAAACTAGGAAAGAAGTCAAATACGAAAAGTTACCTACGAGCAAATGGAATGGGGCTACGCCATTTTAAAGATTACAAAAAACTGTTAGAAACTTCATACCTTAGCCTAGTTTCTAGATTATATGCGCGCGCACCCGCAGGTCCCGTTGACACTCGAGCTACGCGATAGATGCTCGTATTCGGTTTCTCCCGAGTTTGTTAGTCTAGCCAGGGTTGTTATTCAGCACGCGTTGTTGCTGTATCGTCTCGGGGCCTGCCCTTACTCGTTGATCTCACCGAGGAGGGTCGTTCGTGTTCTATATACACGCACTGCCTCTGAGGGAGTACATAAACATGGAGCAGTATCCTCCAACAAAAACACAGTTTTCAAGACTACATACGAGACATGATGATTGACGGAATAAATAATCTGATTATGGGGGCTGGTAGTACTCGACGAGATTGTAATTTCATCGACTTCACGGGCTCCTCCTACTGACATACCCACTTCACTTCGTGGAAATACGGAATCCGTAATCCGTTTCCATTAGTCGTTGATGAACGTCTTGACTTTGTGCCTGGTATTGGTCGTTCACATGAAATATTCCTCAACCGTAGCGAGGGTATTGCAGTCCCGTTTCCTACTAAAAAAATATATTTGAACGTAATTCTGTACGCTATACTTCGTACCACTTAATGGGTCAGTCATGGCAAACTTTGGCGTAAACTTGTGTTAGCCTTAAAAGTGATATTCGCGTTATTTCAAAATACGGTAAGACGAAAAATCGGTTCAGACTTGCCAGTATACCCTCCCAAGTATCAAATTTTCCATTCTATGGAAATGCATAAATCTATGAAGGGATATTCCTTGAAGTCCAATTACTCGTACGTAAGGTATAACGCAAACTTGAATAATACATACATAAAGTAGTATGTGTGTAATGTGCATGTACAGGGTGACCGGAAAGTCCTTGCAATTAAAGAATGATTGGAAAAAATTTTCAAATTAACACAACGAGAAAATTCCTACTGTTCCGTCATTCGCAACAAAATACTGTTCAAACACAACCCACTTTTAATTTCGCTTGCCATTACAAAGTTTCTAGTAAAAGAATGTCCAACCCTCCGTCAATACGCTATGCCTTGAAACAGGGGGCCTCCATGGTAAATCCTTCAATACAGCGCGAACGCGGTTTAAAGCAGAAGTTCACAGAAGCCCCAGATGTTAGGCTGATTGCGATTGAATGTGTGTTTAAGAGATTTCCAACTACGGCCAGGCTGGAGGACGAACCGAGCAGTGGAAGTCCACGAGCTTTGTTGGACGAACACCGAACGTCTTTGAAAGAGCACATGGAAGAAAATCCCGGCACGTCCGCGCGCCGCGCTGCAAAAGAACTCGGTTCCAAGTGCGAAACTGTTCGTAAAAAATTGAAAGTGAATTTTAAATTTTTGTATGCCAGGACTTTCCGGGTATGTACATCGTGCTTTAGAACTTGAAAAATTTCATTGTTGTAACTTTTTTAGCTTTTAAAAACTTTTCTCAATCTCGTCGAGTACTACCAGCAACCAGACTACATGGTTAGATAATTTTTTTTATTGTCAAAAAAATAACAAAAAAATTAAAAAATCGGATCTTTTAATTTCATTTAACGCAGGATAACTTCTTAAAAATTCAGAATTCGGCGAAATGGTCGTGTACTTTTTTATCTCCTAGATACATACAGCAAGTTCTCATAGTTACAACAGCTCTCAAATCATTAATTATTTACCTAAGGTTGGGCTGAAAACGATATTTTTGACCATGTAACGAAAAATGAAATTTCCTAACTTTTAACGTTTCCTAGCGCCTTCAATTTCGAGAATAGATAATACATCGTACTAAGATTTTTTTTCTGTCCAAGCCAATATACCCGCCCCCATAGTCGGATTATTTATTCTGTCAGTTATCATATGTCTCGTATAGCGTCTTGAAAACTACGTTTTTTGTAATCTTTAAAACGGTGTAGCCCCTTCAATTTGCTCGTATGCAGCTTTTCGTAATTGATTTTTTTCCCGTTTTACATCGAGTACTATGCCCACCTAGCGGGTTCTTGAACGAAGTCCGGACACCCATACATAGTTATGGAATTCGGATAATCCATCTCCTTACCATCTTTTATAGGTTCGATATTGTTCATTCCCTTTTGTTGGGTCAGAAGTTGTCTTTTGCTTTGGACTATCTGTACAGAAATTACATTCTTAAATAGAGAGATCTCTTATCTGGTCATTTAAAAGTATAATAACTTAATATATGAACAAAGAACCGATTCTGACTGACCAGCATTAATTGATTTCAGTAGATATAGATACCTACATTCATTCAGCCAACCGACCGCCATATAAAGTGGGTTATTATGGAAATCGTTTATCTGAAGGATAAGCGAGTTGCATATCACGACACTTGGCACACGTCCTTCCGATAGGGGTTCTCGTGCTTAGAAAATACTGAAATAATGAACTTTCTGCATTCACTAAAAAGTATTGACGGTATCATGATGTCCGAATCGGTTCCGCGACATGCTCAAAAAATCTGTTCTTATTACTATTTCGAAAATGAAACAATCGTTTTCCCCTTTTGATTACACCAACCTGATTCGGGGAAACCAAGGGGTATTGGTAAAAGATATGCCCAAATGGGACTAGTTCATTAAAAGAAAATTACTGGATCAATAAAGTAGGTATAAACTTTCATGAGAAAATGAAAAAGTTTGTGGGTAATTTTTATGAACGTATATTTTGTGAACACACTGTGAAATCGTTTATGATGTCGGGTTTTTCTGGCAGCTGGTGTGAGAGTCAGTAATTCCTTCTATCAACGCAGGAACGTACCAAAGAGTTTTTCCAGGGGGGGGGGGGGTGTAAAAATTGTGAAAGTCTCAACTGACTCAACTCAAAATTCCCAAGCATCAATGCAAAAGAAGAACACCCTTTTGATTTTGTTGGGTTTTCCTAACTTCTCAACTCAATTCTCAAGTATCAAAGCAAAAACAAAACCTTTTCCCTTGTTGGATTTTCCCAACTCGCCTGACTGAAATGGTAAATTTTCCCAACTGCTGAGTAAAAAATTCCTACAGGGGGATACGCTGCCCCCTATCGGTACATCCATGCTATCAAGTATAACTTAACCCCTCCAGTGATGAGAATACGTGAATATATATATGCCCTTTTTAGGATAAGTTCTTTCTTCACCCGACAAACTCCGAATTCCTCGGCCTCCGTTAATCTCTGATTTTCCTTGTATGGTTACAATGTAAAAGACTATTGAAGGAAAATATAATGAACTTATCAGCACATTCGAGCCGCCATACTGACGCCCATGTCCGCATAAAATTGACACCGTCTTTGGCGGTGTCCTGAATGTTTTTGCGATCATAACTCAGTTAACTTCAATTGAAAAAATAATTTTGTATTCTTTATAGAATGTAAAAATAGGTAATTCCACAAAATCAAGAAATACGGATAGCAAATTACTTATGAAATTCCGAAATACGAGTAGGATTAAACGTTACGCGATGAGGGATGATAGGCTTCAATATGGCGGCTCGTAAAAACCCAGTGTTTTACTATGTTCTTGCCATAGTATCAAGTGCACTTGTTTTGATAGAGTGTAGTGAAACTCGTCAATTATTCCATTTGGAAAATGTGCGCGCATTTCTACTTGGGAACAAGCGTGTAAAACGTGGGGCATTGTTTTAAATCTCCCTATGTATGACTAGGAAATTCATTGTGCATTATGACTACTAAGTACTAATTAGTAGTACGTTACTTTTCTGGGAAGATCTTGAGCTTTCTGGAAAATATTACGACACCCTATGAAATACGTGTAAACATTGAAGATGACTGATGGTCGTAACCACGGCTGATACGCTCTCTGGCTCGCTAGTTTTGATGCTCTAATTTAATAAAGGAAAAAATATTAGGTATATGGACATATTGACAATTACTTACGATATTTCAATAGATAATAATTAATTTGATGGAAATGTGGGTATCCTCTTACTTAAAGAATGCGTCTTGCCAATCAATTTCATGACCGCATTTATCGTATTCTTCTTCTTTATACCCCATTGCTGTTTCTGCAAAATGTACACTGAATTTTTAAATATCGAAGTTTATCCAATTTTCTGAATTTCTTTCATCAGAAGTTGACTATATTGTTACAAACAGCTGTGTGCCATTAGCGCAGATATGAAAGAGCTTGAGAGGCTTAGCTTACCAGATGTACTGAACATCCATCCTCTCCTCACCTTAAGGAATTTGAAAAAAAAAAACATATAGAGGGCGAAAGAGACGAAATAATTGTTTAAAAAAAAAGTAGCCTCCTGCCTGAGTCTTGAGAGTCTATTTGCGCTTATGCAGCATGCCGTTCTGTCCTCTATTTTTTCTTCGAAAATTATACCTACAATTCAGGGAATATGACGAGAGAGGGTTGACCTAACATATGGGGTTTCTAATGTTTCTGATATCCGCATTTTCCTGAATTTTGAAGCGCCTCGCCGTACCCAAGAGGGAGGGGTCAGACCCCTAAAACCCTCCCCTTGTATATGGCCCCGACGTAATTAGCTGCTTTTTGAAAATAAGAACACTCCTGTACCACAAATTGTGTTGAATGAAGCGCTGACCATATACCGCCATAGATCAAAATATCTTCCAGTTCCAGCTTCTTTATTTAATTGTTTTATCAGTTTCCAGTTTTGCTGGTTAAAAGCTTCCTGAAAATAATTCGACCATAATGTGGTGTTGAATGCTCGGTCCACGATCCGACGTCTCCGTTTCCACTTGGCTACTATTCAACAGATTGTCAGTCAGAATTATGTAAATTGAAACGTTCCACACAAATACTGAAAAGGAGTCAGGTTTTCTTAAATCTTACCACTGCACGTTATCAGGCCTTCCCCAATTAGATCAGATAAGAAGCGATAGGTTCTGTCTTTTTCCAAATTTTTGGATGCTATAATCTGGAAACATTAAAATCCATTTGGCTTGAATTTTTAATGAGTAACATTAAAAATTGATAATAAAGAATGTTATAAAAAAGAATAGACAGTAAACGTGGACCAAGGCTTAATCAGATTTCAGAGGGTATGTGAACGAAGATGGGAATAGGAAACACAAGGTGTATAACCATGCGGGATTCAGGTGAAATATGTCTGTGAATCAAATGATTAAAATCCCTCCTTTTCATTCTTCATTATTACAAGCACTACATCTCTACATTTCACTTGGGTCCCCTGCTAATGTACGTGTTAAAACCTTTTATAAACCACTTGAAGCTTAATTAAGATTCGCTAGACTTTTCAAGACTCATTGGACAGGCTCTTCAGCTTGAATGGCTTCCAAGTAATTGAAAAAGTATGAACTGTTTGATAATATCCTACCTGAATGTCTTCTGGTTTTGTGATAAAGATGAATGGTTCAGTTAAAATCCAGACTCGGAGAGGGCTTTTATACAATTTGAACCATGCTGGAACTGATTTCATCAGCTCTGAAATGCAAATCATATTACAAAGCAATAAATGAATGCTTAACGGACACAAGTTATATGGTTTATGCTTACGTATCTGATTTTTCTTGAGACGCCCTTTGGACTTTTATACAATGTTTTATTGTACTTAAAAAAAAAAGTCATGCTTTCCTTATGAAAAAAATTCTTACAACCCTCTTACTGTCTTGCTCCCCTCTCAGATACCTATACTCATTTGTTGAGTTAGGATTTATATTATACCGCGTATAGTTTCCTGCTGCACCAGATACCGCATATCGCAATTTTTTTGACGTTTCATGCAATTCGAAGTCGAATGATGAAAGTTTATAGCGCATATTTTCGCATATTTTGGGTATAAAAACATAAAAACGCCTATTTTAGCCAAAAAAACGTCAAAATGGTGTTTATTTTAGTTTTTTTTTTGATCGTTAGTGCTTAAAAAAAAAATGCAGAAACCGGCCAACAATATATGGGGGGGGGGGGCAAAAATATTTTTTTATTATTATTATTAAGGGAAGCGACAGCATGAAACATATTCCGTTTGCCAAGCAAGGAAAAAAAAGTTCATAAAATACGTGACTTTGCCAACTGACCACCTGATCGCCAGTTTGTCGATTCTGAAAGATGATTGGGGAAGGAGAAAGACACTTCTAAAGAATTAGAAGATTGTTTTGTTAAGCTATTTGATCGGGGTTCATTGATTCAAGTCCGCATTGGCCTAGTTGACCCTTTCGAAATGAAGTGCCTCATAAGGCAGCTTATTTTCTTACATTTAGGTGAAAAATTTGCCAATACAATAAGATGGCACAGTGATTTTCAATTGTAGCGCCCCAAGAAGTAAATATTTGCATGGTTCCTTGCGGAAAGTTGTTAAGTCAATTTCTACCATGTTAACTAATGATCATAATATCGTAGCATTGGGGAGAAACGAAATGCGTGAAGTGCGGGGAAAGTCATCTAACTGCGGAATGCAAAAAGCCAAAATCAGCCTCCTGCAAGTGTGCAAACTGTGGCGGGGAGCACACGGCGAATTACAGAGGCTGCCCAGTATTTCAAGCTAAACTGCAGGGCACGGCAGTCACTGTCTCCGAACGCTTGAAACTCTCAGCTGCCCCACCCTCGGCAGCCAAGTCAGTAGATGCTAAGGCAAAGCTGGAAAAGTCGTTCGCAGCAGCAGTCTACCCTAACTGTAAAGTAAATCCAGAGTCAAGCCAGAAGCCCAAGGTGCCAACTAGAGTGCCGAACCAGACAGAATCTTCTCAGATCACCTTATCCAGGATCCACGAGCTTATTACATCTCTCGGTAATAAACTTGATAACCTTGTCAATAGGATCGAGGCCCTAGAAGCTAGTTCTAGCCCTTCGCCAAAACGCAAAACGCAGAAGCAAAAATGAATAACACTATCAAAATTCTCCTATGGAACGCCAATGGTCTTCTGCCCAAAAAAGTGGAATTAGAAGCCTTTTTAAGTCAAGAGAACGTCGACATCGCACTAGTCACCGAGACGCATTTTACAAGCAGATTCTTCATAAGGAGACTGAAAGTTTATAAGGTACTCTCCTGTAACCACCCGAGCGGCAAAGCACAAGGCGGCAGTGCTGTAATTCTCAAGGATGGAGTTTGGTTCACGGAAGAGCAAAGCTACAAATCAAACTGTGCACAGGTAACAAGCGTTAGTATTCGACTACATGGCACGATCACGAGGCTAGCGGCTGTTTACTGCCCCCTCCCAACTTGAAGGTTACAAACGCAGAACTCAACGCAATGTTCTCCTCACTGGGGTCCAAATGGATAGCTGGTGGGGACTACAACGCCAAACACGAACAGTGGGGTTCGCGGTACACAAACTCTAGAGGACGCGAACTTCTGAAAGCAGTTAACCAGCTCAACGGTTCGTTTATCGCAGGCTCACAGCCCAAATACTGGCCCACAGACCCAGCAAAAACCCCTGATCTGATCGATTTCTTCATCACACGTAATGTCTCGACAAGATACCTCGATGCTAGAAACTACGAAGATCTATCATCCGATCACTCGCCGGTGATCTTGACACTCAGCCAGAGAATTCTCCTCAAAAAAAGGATGGCAAAACTGACCAACAAACACACAGACTGGGACGAAATGCGCCAACTCATAGATTCGAACATAGACCTCCGACTGAGGATTAAATCTCCAGCTGAGCTAGACCACGCAGTCCACGTATTCTCAACGGTGGTCGCAGAAGCAGCCAGAGAAGCTACTCCCAAGGAGCTAGAGGTAGCAAACCGCGAAATCCTATACCCAGACTACATTCGTAATTTAGTACGGAAAAGGCGAGCAGCCCGCAAACGCTGGCAAAAAACTCGGAACCCAGTTGACAAGACTCTACTCAACAAGCTGAGTAAAGAAACTTCCGATGCGATAGGGAAAATTCACCAACGATCTCTCGAAAACTACCTACACGAGCTCTCCCCAAAGAAAGAGTCGGACTACTCGTTGTGGAAAGCGACTCGTAGACTGAAATACCCACAAGTCAACGAATCTCCCATTCGTGATGCAAATGGCCACTGGATCAGAAGCGACTCCGACAAAGCAAAAGCTTTTGCGTCGTTCCTGGAAAATATTTTTCAGCCAAGCGACATAGAGTCGGATATGGTAATCAACATTCAGGATGCTAACCCCGAAACCATCGCTTTTATTACCCCAAAG
This sequence comes from Acanthococcus lagerstroemiae, assembly GCA_031841125.1. Taxonomy (NCBI): domain Eukaryota; kingdom Metazoa; phylum Arthropoda; class Insecta; order Hemiptera; family Eriococcidae; genus Acanthococcus; species Acanthococcus lagerstroemiae. Next base: position 25,946,935 of record CM063113.1, on the reverse strand, counting down.
GAGGTCGCAAAGGAAATCGACGAGCTGAAAGTAAAGAAAGCTCCGGGAATAGACGGTATCTCGGCCAAAATCCTAAAGGAGCTTCCAAAAACAGCGGTCGTTCTTCTTGTATATATATACAATGGGATGTTAAGGCTGAAGCATGTACCAGACCAATGGAAGCAAGTCAAAATTATACTTATCTATAAAGCCGGTAAACCGCGAAGCGAGCTATCGTCATACCGACCGATCTCTCTACTGCCAATCCCGATGAAAATATTCGAGAAGCTGTTCTTGAAAAGACTGAAGCGGATAGTCGACCAAAAACTGGCCATCCCAGATCACCAGTATGGGTTCCGCAGTTATCACTCGACCGTTGATCAAGTGCATCGTGTTACCCAAATAATAGAAAGGGCGCTCGAGGGAAAAAAGTTCTGTGCCGCTGTGTTCCTAGATGTGGAGAAAGCCTTTGATCGAATCTGGCACGAGGCTCTTCTCCAGAAAATCAGCAGAATACTCCCAGGTAACTACTGCGAAATCCTTAAATCGTACTTATACAACCGCAGCTTCAAGGTGCAGTATAACGAGGCGGTATCAAATCAGAGAGAAATAAAAGTGGGGGTTCCACAAGGTAGTACTCTTGGCCCGCTGCTTTACCTACTGTACTCATCAGACATTCCGGTTAACCCGCTCACAGAACTAGCCACGTTCGCGGACGATACTGCCATTCTGTCGGTGAATGACTCGTACGACCAGGCAGTGCATAATCTCCAGTTAGCTACTGATCAAATCTGTTCGTGGGCACGAGCTTCGAAGATCAAACTCAACGAGGAGAAGACGATCCGGGTCGACTACAGTCTTCGCCCTTGCAACTATATTCCTACGGCAATAAACGACAAATTCATTCCCAGAAGTGACTCGGCGAGATACCTGGGAATGCACCTCGACCGTCGCCTCAACTGGAAGGTACACGTGAAAAAAAAAAGAGGGACGAACTTAACCTGAAGTTAAGAAACCTGTACTGGCTGTTAGGACACAGGTCCTCCCTCAGTCTTGCCAACAAACGGCTCGTCTACATATCGGTCCTCAAACCAGTCTGGACATACGGACTGCAAATCTGGGGAACAGCAAAGCAGTCGAATCGACTAGTAATTCAACGTGTCCAAAACAAAACGCTCCGACTAATCACGAAAGCACATTGGTTTGTTCCAAACTCGGTCCTACATCGTAACTTGCAAATTCCAACAGTGAACGAGGTGATAGGCCTCCTCGCGGCGAAGCATGAAGAAAGACTTCACAACCACCCTAATATCACAGCTATCCAGCTTCTTGATACAAGCGAAGATTTAAGACGGCTAAAGTGTTGGAAGCCTCATGACCTGGTTGACCAGCCAACGTTTTGTAATTAGAATAATTATAACATATTTAGAATATAACCAAACCATATTAGAATTTGAATCGGGGGCAGTGGCACCAGATTCACACTATTATCTCACGCATGTATATATTATCAAAGGTATTTGTGTATGCCTCGCGGCAGTTCAATATAAAATAAATTAAAAAAAAAAAAATTGGGGAGAAGGGCATGGGTATAAAATTGGCTATGATATGGGTATTTAAACTTCAATTTAAATGTAAAAAAAAAGTTACTCCATCATCAGTGTGGAGTGTACTCTACTAATGATGTCATATATAACAGCCGAAAGCGCTCTGGACTACAGAAGAAGAAAAGGTGAATCGGCACATCTTACAAATGGAATATTACCAAGTTCACTCACACTCTGAAATGGACACTAAGGAAAAATAGTAAACAATTTCTTCTTCAGTTCATCCCGTTAAGGCCACAGTTTGGGGAACGGTCTCAATTTACGTGTACTTTGCTGAACATGATAATTGATTCATAACTATTTTGTAGGATTGAATGCAAATATTTCATTATACCATGAATTACTTCACTGTGGCACACCTAAAAGTGAGCTGGAATACAGTTTAAGGTGAGAAAAACCATATTTCTTGCTCAATTTATTGGACATAAACTCCGAAACATGGGAACAAAAATGAAAAATTGTTGGCGATTGTAACGTATATAGTCGTCTTACAATAAGGAAATTAATGACGACACACGACACATCTACGAGCGCAAATAGCCGACCTGGAATATAATATTTCAGTTTTGAGAGAGGAGCACATGGTGAATTTAGGGGAGACCCAAGTCCTCTCTTCTTGTGCTTATGGACACCAGCATTGATGAACAAACTTTGTAATGACGACACACGTTGTCGTCCTAAATTTCTCATTTTGCAAACGAACTGTCCGAATACACCTCCGCAGGTAGAACGCGCGGCCTAATTAATATTCACCCTCGCGAATCTGTATCGACTGCATCCCTCCCGTTCTCCGCTTCTCTCCAAAACCCGTTCAAAACATTCGCAGATGCGAAGATCGCACGACCGGCTACCTATTAATCCTCGGCCATTAGCCCCGGTATTCTTCCTGTCTTTTCGGTCTCTTTCTCCCGATATCGGCGAATTCGGTCGTCGAGCCGCATCCACCACATTCCTAAGTGTTCCACTTTTTCTAACAAATCCCCAGATCCTGCGACCCGAATAGACGCCGTGCATCACAATAAATTCTCCGATTCCACCTTCATTCGAGACATTCGGTCGGCGATTCTCTCGCTGAAACCGTCGATCTGCGTCTCGCTTCGCAACGCTGACTAAGTTCGTGCTTCTTCTCGCCGTTCTTGTGGATATCTCTTGCCACATCGTCTAGCCAGAAACCATATCTTCTCCAGCCTAACACTTCTACTCCGTAAAAACCTCTCGCTTCCTGCTAGCCAACTAATCGCTCCCCGGTCGTTGCGCCGCTGCGTCTTCCTCTAGCCTATTTTCAGTTCAAGGGCTTATGATGTGTTCTTCTCTATGCGTACCTTTTGGCATCCAGTAGGTTGCAAAGAGCTAGTAGATACGGCTTTACTTACGACTGCATAATTAAGTCGCAAGTACACCCGTTGTGCCTTCTCCTAAACCTCTGCCTAAGCTCCAGGCTTATCATCTACTTACCTCTATGCGCACCTGTTGGCACCCAGTAGGTTGCAAAGAGCAAGTAGATTCAGCTCTACTTACGACTGCATAAGTCGCAAGTACACCCGTTGAGCCTTCCCCCATCCCTCCCCCTAAATTCAAGACTTATAATCCACTTACCTCTATGAGTACCTGTTGGCACCCAGTAGGTTGCAAAGAGCTAATAGATCCGGCTTTACTTACGACTGCGTAAGTCGCAAGTACACCCGTTGAGCCTTCCCCTATCCCTTCCCCTAAATTCAAGACTTATAATCTACTTACCTCTATGCGTACCTGTGGCACCCAGTAGGTCGCAAAGAGCAAGTAGATTCGGCTTTACTTACGACTGCATAAGTCGCAAATACACCTGCTGCGTCCCCTTCTCGATCTCCTCCCCCAGGATAGGCTATTCTCCCTTCCCACTCTTCCTTTTCCCTTACCGAGCACCCCTTAGTCAGAGCTACGAAAAGTGAAACTAGTTAGGCCGCGCGGTCACCACGGACCTGTACCGCCGTCGTAACACCACGAACCGTCGCACCACCGTACCACTGCCTTCAACGCCATTTACGAACTTATTTGTAGTCCGGGTCAGCTTTCGCGCCCCCCTAAAAAAGCGTTCCACGTGCTATTCAAAACATTGCTGTGCCGTAAAATTGTAAAAATTTTGTAATAATTGAACATTCCTGTACATACGTATTTACCCCCTCTTATTTTTCTGTGCCTAGTATTAATGTATCGTTCGAAATTCGCCTCACCGTTTTTCTGATTTCTTTCCGTGTAAAGCTGATATAATACATTTACTCATCTCCACAATTTGTGTTTTTCTGTACCGCGAACAAATTTATTTTGGCCGTTCCCGAACTCTCAAACATATCGACTCGCGACGAGGCACGAGCCTCGGCCAACCATGAGGCGTTCCGGTCCCTCCGGAACCGCCGGGTCCCACTACCCACCGGCCGAACCGCCTCCTCCGCGGACCAACCAGGCCGGATAGCCCGAGTTTCGCGACAACTTCAGGTGTTCGTTTGAGCGTACCGACCGTTTTTTGCGAGGTCGGGGGCAGAAGCGTGAAAATCTGCAGAAACGGTGCAAGAAAAAACCTGTATGGAGTAAGCTATTACACACCTGTTTCATTTTACATTCCCAGTCTTTATGTTTGAGAATTTTTCCCATAAAAAATCACAAAATTGCCCACCAAGTACTGTGCATTGTCTACAGAATTATAAGTTGGATGGTTCTGGGTAGATGATATTATACTGCTCAATAAACATGGTTAGATTAAAAACTAATTAACTGGTCTTTCCTTAAAATGTCCTCCTTCAGGCGCGGTACAGAATTTTTCTATGTGGATGGATTTCAGGATGTTGACCTTCAAAAGTGATAAAGACACTCATTTTCAAGCAAAATGTTTTTAATCTTTCAAAAAACATATGAAAAAATATTTTTTCCTGTCTACGGAAGACTATTTTCCAAATCCCCCCTTAAAACCAGCTATGTTCTCACTTTTTTCCCGGTTCTACCATAGAAAAATTCATTTCATATTTTACTAAAATTTGCTTTGAATGTTGGGAACAAAGGATACTTAAACTGTGTTAGATGTGATGCACTGTACAAAATGCACAACGTGGAGTTTCAACTCAAAATTAAAATTTTACGCATATTACATAATATCATGCAGTGAACTAAACGTTTCGCCGTTCGTTACAGCCTCTCCCCTCCCCCTCCCGAAAAAACCTACCATTTGAGAACTGATGACTAACAAGAGGATTTTTGGATCACCACATGGTGAAGAGATTTGGCACCGGCCCCGTATTTGAATATCATATAAAATATAGCCTACTGCATCCCCCCCCCCCTCTAAAAAAAACACAAAAAAATTCGAATTGATGAAGTGAACTTGCCACTAATATACAATGCTCTGTATTTTGCCCACTGTTCCACATTGCACCAGAACATATTCGGTGCTTAATTAGGCAAGACCGGCTAGATAAAATTTTGGACTGGTGTAGAATACTTTCATGTGCTTACGAACGAACATATCAGTAGTGCGGAAATATTTGTACATTTCCAGGCTCTCTGAAAGAACACATTGTGGCAGGCCTGCAAATAGGTATAGGAATAGACTTAGAAATTCTATACGTTTTTTCAAAATACGAACCTTTGGACGAGTGCATGAGAAGGTGAGCGTTTCCAATGAAGGGTAAAGTTGGAGGCCCATCGAACTTATTCACGAGTTCCACCAGACGTTTTCTTCCTCGATGATACTCCGCGAGGTAGATCACCACTGTGATTGCTAGAGCAAGCACTATCCAGATCATGACTGGTTCGAGCGGTAGACGCTAGTAAAAGCTCGAATTCAAACTGTTGCTAGAATGTAACAATAATTTTAAATTAACGAGTTCATTAAGGGTCTGCGCTACTATACATACGAGTAAAGCGTAGTCAAATTTTGAAGATGTTTGGTCGAATTACAAAAACATTACGAGGTACCTCTGAGTACGATAATTGCGGCATTATGTGCTATTGTACGCAACTAATTTGAAATAAACATTTTTATTCGTTTTTCTCTCCTGATAATTAATCAGTCTGATGTCCATGAGGAACTTCCTCGAAGTTGTAAATTCTAATTTGCTCACTTTGAAAAGGTCAGTCAAGCAACTTAAGAAAAATTTCCACCGACAAGCATTCAAAAACAAAAGAATATGAAATATAAAATTTCACTTTTTTATTCTACCGCAATTAATGGGAATGATATATGGAGAGAATGACAAAGATCTTCGGTCTTCTCATTCTGGAAACTGATGCCTTGATTTATCAACCCCCCTTTCCCTTTGAGAGCGATTTTTCCACGTAACAAAAACGTAAAAGGAGCCTCCTTTGTGCACTCCCTGTTTTGGTGGGCTCCATAGCTAGGAGACAATATTTGAAATTTTTTATTGTGAATAGGTACACATTCTTATAGTCAAGTCTACCACTTCAAAATATTGTCACTTTTTTTATATGAAATTTTCGGAAGTTTTACCGACTTTTCGAAGGAATTGGAGGTATTATACTTGTCACAGTTGTCAAGATAGGGGTGGGGGAAATGTTTTTTTTTTACGTTTCAGAATGTGTAGATAACAACTGAATAGTGGCTGGATTTCAGGTTTTCTAATATATAAATATATTTCCCGTTGAATATTTCATCACTCAAAATCGGAAAAATTAGTGGTATTACTACAACGCAATAGAGTGGTAACACCGCTCACTACAGGGCAATAGAGTGGTACCGCCGCTCAGCACTGTACTAATTTACACTTTTACGCTGGCGCGTGGACAGGGTAAGCCAGTGGTGATACCACTGTAAGAGTTGAGATACGTTCAACATACCACTTGAATACTCCAGTGTATCTTGCCTTCTTTACCACTACTGTACACATATGTGAGCCATATTCTTGACATTTATGATACTAGTATAATGCCACTTGAATGCCACCACCTTACTACTATTTGATGTATGTGTGGGCTATATATTCTTTTCTACCACTGAAGTACCGCTATGTATTTTTCCACCTTTACAGCTACTTTGCCACTCGGTTATTTTTTAAATTTTTATCTAAGGATATTTTTGGCAACCCCCCTCGCTCTAAAGTGGTCATTTAAGTAATTTTTGGAAAAGTGTCCTAATAAAAGGTAATTTTTCCATTTCCCCCCTGAGATTTCAAGCGGTCACCTTGTCTGTGTGTTTTTCATTAGGAAGGAACAATGTTCTTTCAAATCCGAGACGATTTTTTCCCTCCCAACCAAAAATAAAACTCTCCTCTTTTTTCCTCGTATTCCTTACATTGAGGAGAGGGAAAGACTGATTAGTTTTTCATTCTGCAAAGTAACATACCTACTTACTGAAGTTCTCGGAATGATTGACCGAGAAGGGTTCTATTTAGCTCTAGGAAATAAAACAAGTATCCTTTTCATTTTCTAAATTTGATCATTTCTGTTCAGTTTACAAAATTTTGCTTTTGTCGAGTGAAAAATTCAGATTATGTTGTGTTCAATTTTTCTAGTCAGCACCTACTCTAAGCTTTTTCTAGGGTAACGTGAATCAGAAAATCGCCAGTGTTATTACAATTTTTCTTTGATTCCAACGCCTTCCCCCAACAATGAAAAAAATACTATCGAACTTCAAGTACGTGATATTTTTGGCCTGAAAAATTTTTTAAATAATCATCCATGGCAGAAAAAATTTCACCCCCACCTCCCCAAAAAATTTAGAAGAAACCATTAGCGAGCAAAAAAAGATTGTTCACTATCATTTCAACTGTTCAACTTTGATTTTGATTACCCAAGTTCAAATTTTTTTAGTTTCGTTTTCGTTACTATTTTTGAACCAATTCTGTTTAAACATAATGTATGTACTGTTGTTTTTTGGAACTGCCCTACAGATTTTTGGCATTGCCCCATATGGGCGGTACTGCCCATTAGAACAGGCATCTTTTCAAGTTGAGTCAGTTTGGCTCATTTGAAGCGTGGTATATTTGGATTTTGGTTTTTTTTTATTTTTTTAAAATTTTTCTCTCCATCCGAGTCCTGGAATCCGCCCATTCGAGCATTACTTCAGAGACTTCGGAGAGGCTGTTAGGGCTATCTTAGCCCTCTTCCCTTCTGGCCGAAAAACCGGCCTAGGTCGAAAATTCTGGCGAGTCGCTACGTGGGTTCGAACCCGGGGCCTCCGGATTCTGAGACCAACTTGTACAGGTTCCAATGAGATAAATGACCAAAAAACGAAACTATCGTCTCAATTTTTCAATGATAAGATGAGACGCGAATAGAAATTTCGTTATTTGAGGGTTTCTTCTTTTTATAATCGTTATCACAACTCTGATTATTTATCTCGAATGTGATAACAATGTTCCTAAATGTGGCCCGCTGTGAGAAAACCAGGCTTACCATCATTGATTGTCGCGGAGACGAGAACACAAGATTAACCTGCGAAACTCGTAGACGAATAACTCACGAGCAGTTCCGTACATATACTCTGTATTTTACCGAATAAACAGCAACCGTTGTACCTGAATTAACGGTATTTATCATTCATTGTCTTCGTCCGAACCCACCGTGCGAGCGTGAATCGCTAATGCACCGTAGGTATTGAACTTCGATACATGGCGCCCGAACTAAATTTTAACTAGAGTATTTCGCCGACATTAGGTCATTAGATAGGTCCGGCTGAAATAACCCATAGCGTATTTTTTCAGTAATAGCGTCTGAAGAAATAACTCGTTCTAAGTAGTGTACTTCTCCAGCATTGAAAATATTCATAAAATAACAGTGTCTGGTAGAGTCACCTAGTTATAGGATATTTGATTGTCTAACCATAGCGTATTTCTTCAGTAATAGCGTCTGAAGAAATAACTCGTTCTGTGTAGTGTACTTCTCCAGCATTGAAAATATTCATAAAATAACAGTGTCTGGTAGAGTTAGATATTTAGTCATAGGAGATTTGATTGTCTGAGACTTTCGTCTTTCTAATAGTATATTTTCCGGCGTTGAAAATATTCATAAAATAACAATGTCCGGCAGAATTAAAATGGCACTAGGGCCTACAAAAAGCGCGCTTAAGAATAAAATCAATCAAGATTACTCTTCATTCACTAAAAAAGAATGCATCAAGCTTTTCGATAAAATTAGCAGCAGTCTGAAACGGCTTATTAATCTACAAAACCAATATTTAGATTACGATGATGACACCATGGATCAAGAACTCATCACTGAGAATGAACAATTAATTATTCAAACTAACGAGGTTTTAGCAGACCTTTCAATTCATATCAAGGATTCAGAAAGACCTCCCCCCATGGAAAGTAAACAGGAGTCAAATGATACTTCGATTGAAAAAATCTCTACGATTCTGGAGAAACTGTCATCTGATACGAGCAACGAAAAAATTGCCGAAGTACTTTCGAACATTAGTGAAAAATTATCTGCACCAAAGGAAAACAAAATAAAAAGTTTGTTACCCAAATTATATATCAAAAAATTCTACGGTGATATTTTAGAATGGGCCTCATTTTATGACAGCTTTCAGGCAGCTATCGCTTCGCAACCTCTAGAGGATGTTCAGAAATTCAATTATCTGAAATCTTTATTACGTGGTTCCGCTTATGCAGCAATACAGGGTCTTCCCATGGTAAACAGTAGTTATCAAACAGCTTTGAAGACTTTGGAAACTTTATTAGCACCGTAACTAAAGCATTATGCAATATTAAACCTGCAGATAAATCCCCTGTTTCCCTACGAAACACATACAATAAAATCATCAATCTTTTTTCCACTATGGAATTAGCAGGCACCGATATTAATCACCCAACTATCATCGCTCAATTTCTTGAAAAATTCCCATTGGACATCATTTTAGAAATCCAGGAAAAAGCTCTTTCAGAAACATTGATTTTCGAACAGATACGCGATTCAATAAACCGCAAAATATTAGCTCGTCAACAATCTTCGCACATGAAATTTGAGAAACCTTCTAGTTGCAGATCTAGCTCCGCTGAAGCACTATTGTCTATGGAAAAGAAGAAATGCACCTTCTGTAACAAAACCCATTATGCAGATGAATGTTCCGAATTTCCAACAGTTGAAGCACGCCTCAAGAAACTAGGAAATGATCGCTGCATAGTTTGCTTCCGTACAGATCATACTTCCGATAGGTGTCGCTCTAAACGCAGCTGTTTTTATTGTAAGGAAATAAGGAAACACCACCGCAGCCTATGTCCACAGAAATTTTCATCCGTTTTACCTTCTAAGGAAAACTCATCCAACAACTCTTCAAACGTTTCCTGTCTAGCCTATGGCGAAGAAACTATCATGCAGACAGCAGTCGTTACTATAGGCAACGGTCAATCCAAAATTCAAGCACGCCTTATGATGGATAGCGGGAGTTCGCGTACTTATATTTCATCGAAATTGGCTCAACTTCTAGGATGACGCAGTAAAGGGACCGTTGAGGTTTCAATGAGTACATTCAATACACATTCCCCTCGTTCAGTAAAAATGCATATGGTGGACTTCTATATTCAAAAATTAGATGGCACGCGTCTTCAAATCGAAGGACATTCTATAGACGTCATCTCTACCAATCTTTTTCCAAAAGTGCATAACCTACCACAATTCAGTTCTACAAGTCAGTTTCAAAGTCTGACTCTCGCTCCAAATGATGAAGAAATGGAAGTGCAAATTCTCCTACGAAGTGACTACGAAATGGAATTCATTCTTCCTGAGCAGCTTTCAGTTACAAAAACTGTATACTTACGGAACAGTATCATTGGTTGGATGCTCACAGGTCGACAGAAAACAACATCATTCATGGCAGATCCAATCACCGCCTTTTTAAGCATGGATTCTTCAGGAGAACAAGCAACAGTACAAGACATAAATCAATTTTATGAATTAGAAACCATCGGAATCTTAGAGAATCCTTCCGTCAAAGAAGAAGATTCTACAAGAATGGCAGATATTACGTTTCCTTTCCGTGGCGTGAATTTCCACCCCCTTTACCTACAAATTACGGCTTAGCTCAAGGCCGTTTACGCTCACTTTTGAAACAACTCCAGTCTAAACCACCTTCATTGCAAACTTATCACGAACAGATCATGAAAAATCTTGAGCTTGGCATTATTGAACGTGTACCTGAGAAGGAACCAGATAAACTTTCTGCACATTATATTCCTCATCACGGTGTCATACGTCCGAATAAAGACATGAGAATTGTCTATGACGCTTCGGCAAAAACAAAGGGTCATCCGTCTCTCAATGACTGCATGCACAGTGGCCCTCTACTTCTGGAAAATTTACGTCAGCTACTCTTTAAATTTCGATTTTATCCCATCGTATTACTCGCTGATATACAACTAGCCTTTTTGGAAGTAGGACTAAATGAACCAGATCGGGACTACGTTCGTTTCCTATGGTACAACTCCACAAAAGAAGACATCGTAGCCTACCGGTTTGCCCGAGTCTTATTTGGAGCCATTTCAAGTCCGTTTCTTCTCCACGCGATCATTTTTACACACATAAGAAATTCAAACCTCAAGAATAAGGAGTTACTTCAGAATCAGTTCTACGTTGATAACCTAATTACGGGCGTGAATACCCGTTGAACATTTTGACACTACAAAAATGAGAAATGTAGTGGCAAACCCGCAGCGCAGAAGAGTGACTTGCCAGTACGAATACATGGTATTTTTTGGTTCTGCCACTGTTCGCGGACTACGCAAAACAGTAAACTTGCGCTTCCTTGAAGGTCGGTGGGTTGGGGCTGAACTGTGACTATGCGCTTCCTCTACCACTACCAGATTCGTATATTCCTGATACACCACCGTTTTACGTGTATGTAAGGACTGCGTTGAACAGTAGAGTTGCGTGTACAAGAGAATCATTGTACAGTAATTATGCGCTTGCTTTACTACTGCAAATAGGCGTACGTTTCTCATATACCACAGCTCTCCGCTCACGTAAAGCCTACGTAAAGTATTTTTCCGCGTATGCGTCAAGCATATTCTCCACGTATGCGTGCGTAAAGAATACGTAAAGCATATGTAGAACATAATACACAATTGGAAAATATTTTAAAATCTGCACAGGTTCATTTTGTGCATAAAACCATATCCTGATGTTACATAAAATACAAACAATTCTGAAAATATAATGTAATAATTATGTCATACATACTACAGTAAAATATTCAAACATCAATTTTTATGAGTCTTCTCTTTTTGAGGGAGCCGAGATGCTTGTCTTCTTTCAGTGAGGACGTCTCGACCTCGTTAATTTTCTCCTCACTTTCTCGCCACGTTCTCTTTCATACCTTATTTTGTACACCCTTCTATTTGTGATCCATTCCTGAATCGTATGTAAGGCCTGGGCTTCATTGCGCGGGACCAGATTTGCTTGTTCTGAAAGAAAAAGGTGCAGTTTTCAAAATAACTGTTGAACGATTTTTGTTTCAAGAAAATATAAAAAACTAACAACTGATTGTCCACAGAAAAACAAAGACTACTGTTTTTTTTTTGTTGTTTTTTTTTGCATTCAAGTTGCTTATGTAGATTCCATATATCTTTGACGAACTTGACAGTCTACACAAACAACTAACAACTGCACCTCAAAAACCAGCACAGACTTTGTTTTTCTGTGAGCAATCAACTTGGTGATTACCTACTAAAATGTTAAAAGGAATGGTGGGTAACCGCCAAATTACAAATGACTCTGCTCTCCTAAACAGCTCTTAAAAATATTTTTTTGGTGCAGTATCAAGGACGCAACTAGGGTGTTTTTTGAACGGGGTGCCGATTAAAAATTTTCCGACGAATATTTTTCATTTCTTGGTTCAGCATTCGTCAAATTTCGCATTTGCCGATTGCCGATTGGCCGAATCTGAATTCTTTATGACTTTGGAATTTACCGAAAATTTACCGAACTTGTCGATTATTGGGAGGGGGGGGGGGAGACAAGCATATTTGAGAAAATGACAAATGATTTTCCTTGGATTTTCTGAAAGTGGCAACCCTGATAAATCATCAAGTAGGTAGTTCAATAGTATTAAAACAAACTTACCAAGTTGAGGTCTTAAGGTCTGCGAATCAACACGTTCATAATGATCATCGACATATTTTTTCCTTTTAAGGTTACGTTCTTTAAGAAGTTCCGACTGTTTCTTACTTTTCATTTTTGAAGGCGGTTTTTCTGGAGATGAACTAGGTATCACTCATTGCTTTCCAAGTACTAACAATAATTTATCTGCAATACAGAAGTAAACGCTAGCAAATCCGATTTTATAACATATCTGCCAACAATAATTGTTCCATCAGAATATAATCATTACACACGCCTGCTTGTGGTGGTCCATCTTGAGAGATTAATGAAACATTCAGTTACATTCATTTCCATCCCCTCGGCACTGATGCCAGAGACGAAACTTGACTTTCAGTTGGGGGGGGGGGGCAAAGAAGGAATATTTGCCTACAAACATTTTTTTAAACTGAAACTTAGCCGATTTTTCATCAAAATATTTTTTAATTGAAAAAATAAAAATAAATAAACAAACAAACGTTCTTAGAAAATGAAAAATTCAAATGAACAGTATCAAAATTTGCCGAGTTTCAAATTGTTGGGAGTGTTTCCCCCTCCCCCCATAGATTCTTTCCTGCAAATACAGATTGGAACCTTATCCTTCAAGTACTTTTTTCGCGAAGAATGAAGATGAGCCCATTCTGAATGGGAAAAGAATGAAAGTGTTTTCCCTTAATTCGGCATCTCTGACGGCAAGGTCTCGTTTCTTTTTCGGGGAAAAAAAATCGCTCCCATTAAGCAAGACCAGAGCTAAACTTGAAATTTTTTATGGAAAGATCACTAAAATAGAAGTTTTTGGGTCGTTGATTTCGAAGATTTCACCAGAAGATTCTTCTTTCAACCCGGAATTGACTTTTAGAGTTTTCTATTCTTGGAAAATTGAGTAACGAATCAAAATACGAGCAGTTTTTCGCATCGCTGAATTCGAAAGCTTCTATGAGCTTTCTTATTAAACTGCGATTTGGGCCCCAAAATTCAAGTGATTTCTAGGAAATCGAATAAAATATTAGAATCTTCTGGGTTGCTGAATTTGAAAATTTCATCAGATTCCTCTTGGATTCCCGATTTACGCTTCAAAGGCCAAAACTGATCTCCAGAAGAGATTAAAATTGACTTCCCGGTAACCGAATCAAATATCGAAATTGGGAAGGGGAGAGGAGAGGTCGCCTAATTTGGAAATTCCATCAACGCGATAAATTTTAGATATTGACTCTCTGGTAGGCCCCAAACACCAAAATGAGAGTCGAAATTGAACGAACTTGATTTAATCTTTCAACATTTTCATAACCATCAAATTACCAAAATTTAAATTGGAGGAAAAATTTCAAAATTATCCAAGTATGACTTATTATAAGTGGAACATTCATCATGTCTTTAAAAATCAAAAACTATAAAATTGGACCAAAATTAGGAATTACAATAGTCGTTGTTTCAATAGATTACTTGGGTTTTCAATGTCAATTAATTTTTGTCAATCTTTGGACTTCAAATGTTGGCTGGTAAAGATGCAAGCTTTAATGAGTTTTCTCTTCAACATTACGCGCAAAAATTGCTTAACCTAAGAATGATGAAGTCCAATCAAAGGTCCCAGTGTCATTACTAAATTTGTAACAGCCCCTCTCCCCCAACCTCAAACAAGAAAATGGAAATAAAACAACTTTCACTTCGATAGTACAATCATTTTTTATAAAATCATATATGCTGCTTGTGAAAATTCGGATTTGACGATTTACCCCTTTCTCAAGAGATTAGGACGTTTGTAATGATGAAAATGAATCAGCAATTTTTAGCATTTTCAAAAACAGTCTGTTAGTTTGAATTTAAGATCGTAAGAACTCTCCACTTCAATAGTCTACTTGATTCGTAAAAACTAATTAGTGCTCGTCCATTTCGATTTATGGGGTCTCTTAAGCTTGAATCAGATTCAAAATTTAGCGCATGTTCGAATTCAACTACCCTTAAGGTCAGTAATTAATGTCGATAGTCTATCCACTTTGGGATCCCATTCTGAGTTCTGGAGTCCAGGGACGTACCGAAGAGTTTTTCTTGATGGAAGGGGGGGGGGTAGAAATTGTGAAAGTCCCAACTGACTCAACTCAAAATTCCCAAGTATCAATGTAAAAGAAGAAAAACCTTTTGACTTGTTGGATTTTCCCAACCTCTCAACTCAATTCCCAAATATCAAAGCAAAAAAAAAAAACAAAAAAAAAACAACTCGCCTGACTGCAATGGTAAATTTTCCCGTTGCCCCTGCCCCCTTATCGGTACGTCCGTGCCTCCAATAATTTGGCAGTTGGCAAATTTTGAAACTGTTCATTTGAATTTTTCATTTTCTAAGAACGTTTGTTCGTTTTTTTGTTTATTATTATTTTTTCAATTAAAAAATATTTTAACTAAAAAATCGGCAAATTTTATTTTTAGTTAAAGTAAAAAATGTTTGTCTGCAAATTTTCCTTCTCCACCCCCCCCCCCCCCCAACTGAAACTCGTTTCGTCTCTGTATACCAGAGCACAGTGAGAAACAAACATACGAAGGAAGAATTTCCAATGTTAATTTCTTGAAAGGTGAATCTTCAATGTAAGATACAAACAGGGCTTTTGAAACTATTTGCGCGCTGTAACCTTTACTCAAAATTAGATTCAGCTGTAACTTACCAGTCTGGAAGGCGATACAGTGGAATGAAATAAAGCTTCCGCGATTTGTGGTTTACAGGATCATCTGCAACAGTGATTCGATACCGCTGTGTTCACTGTATTATTTGATTCCTCCTCCTCAGCTTCAACACCGCTGTATATCTAATTCAATTATACAGAAACAGATCAGCTAAAAGTATTTTATTATCACTCGGTGTTTGTTCATGAAAATATCAACAGGTGCTCACCAAAGAGGAAATAGAATTATCGTTTTGTTCGTCCTCGTTATCACGGAATGCTGTCGTTATATCTTCTTGGATTTCTTCTCATCCCTCCATGTTCATAAGTAAATTGTTTTTCACTCGCCTCATCGATTTCTTTTACTTGAAGATTGCTCGTCGTCGGCTGCTCCTTCCTTTCCGGAATGTTATGCTATAATATAACCAAATGTCCTCAAATTGGTACTTGTCTCACGAATACACATGATGTAAGTGCCGGTATTTTACATGAAAATAAACTTTGGAAGTTTTCTAATAGGGTGATGAGAATATACGCTTAAGATAGGATCTAGCAACTTACCAGTAAAGATCGAGTTGTCCGTTTAATAAATTTTCCACTTCTGGAATCGTAATACAATTCTTCTCTTCTCGTCTCTTGGTCCATTTTTTTCCACCATCCATCTCTGCAATGGAGCACCAAGAATTACCAACATATATGCCGCGTACCATAAATCGAAAAATGCCAAACAATAATAACACGTAACTGAGATTAACTTACCTATTCACAAATAATTAATTTGTAGTTTCAGAGAGATGACACAAGACGAACGTTATACGTTAATCGTGCCGACCTGCCGAACTGATCGTTATTTTTAAAAGTTGTAAACACAAACAGAAACGACAAATCTTTTAACTTTACACGGCAGGTGGCAGCTGTGTAGGCGTTGAATCGGGATTCACGGGTACTGTACGCTCATAAGCGCAAATTATGATATTTACATTCGTTTTAGGGATACGTAGAACTGTGGTATTACAACTACGAAAATTAGTTCGCGGACCTTACCACTACTCCTGCATAATATTTTCGTATAATTTGTACATGTAGTAGTTCAGTGGACTTGCGCATATTCACACCAGCTCTGCGCCGACGTAAAACAGTTTTGGTAATGAAAAATGTTCAACGGGTAATGAAAAGGACGCAATCCAATTATACAAGGATGCAAAAGAAATTTTCAACACAGCCTCCATGAATCTACGTCACTGGACATCAAACTCCGATTTTGTTTTACAGCAAATTGCGGAACAGGATCGCCTCGACACACCTCAAGACACATGCAGCGTTCTCGGTCTCTCTTGGAATCGTGTTCAAGATACAATTTCTCTCAAAATAAACACTCACGATCTTCTTTCATACAAAAAATGCACTAAAAGGAATGTACTTTCATTTTTAGCAGCAATCTTCGATCCTTTAGGATATTTTCTTCCGTACATAATTCATATTAAGGTCTTTATGCATCACATATATGGAACAAGACCAAAGACTGGGATGACGAAGCTAATTCCCTCAATAAAATTCTACTAAACATCTCATCAATCTACGATTTAAAAATTCCTCGATTTATAGATATCTCCTCCAATAAGGAAGTTCAGTTGCACTGTTTTACTGACGCTTCACAATATCTATTTAGTGCAGCGTTATATCTAAGAATTACAGACGGTCAGTTCGTGTCATCACAGCTAATTTTCGCCAAAACACGTCTGAAACCACTTTCGAAAAAATCACCATACCAAGAATGGAGCTTTTAGGAACTCATCTCGGAGCTCGGGTTATCAGTTTTCTGGAACACCACCTACCGATACAACTAGCATCCGTCACTTTGTGGACAGACTCAAAATGTGTTCTTAGCTGGTATCACTCATCAAAACTTCTGCCCATATTTATTCGTAATCGTATCGAACGCATCAGAAAAGGAAACATTAATGAATTACGCTATGTTCCGTCACACTTCAACTCTGCAGATTTACTCACCAAATCAACCATTCCCAACTCGGACCCAGAGTTTTGGTGGAATGGACCTTCGTGGCTACGTGAATCAAAGGAAAATTGGCCAGAAAATCAAGTTTTTAAGGATTCAGAACTAAAGACGGAAGACGAATCTATTGCATTAACAGCTCATTCAAATGACGTAACTAGCCCTCACGGTCTCAACTTCCAGGATTCTTCTTCTTTACCAAAACTATGGAGAATTACTGCATATGCCGCTAAGTTTTGTCGAAAATCAAAGGGACCCCTCCTCAAACAGGATATAGTTCGAGCACAAACAAAATGGCTATGTTATATTCAAAAGCAGCATTTTCCCCAGACTATCAGTAACATCCAGAAGGGGAAAACTGATGAAACCCAACGAAAATTTTATTCATTTATCAATCCAACTGATAATTTACTTCACTGCGGACACAGATTTTTGACAAGCAGCGAAAGTTACACCGCTCCCATCATTTTACCAAAGGACAGTGATTATACGAAAAAGCTCATTTTATATTATCATCAAATTTTACTACATTCTGGCGTACCCCACACTCTCTGTATGCTAAGAAAACAGTTTTGGATACCATCAGGTCGTCAAGTAGTTCGTCAAACACTTGGACCTTGCGTTGTATGCAAAAAGATAGATGGCAGACCGTACACTTATCCTAAAATGCCTAATCTGCCTTCTCTCCGTATAACAGAATACATTCCATTTCAGCATTGTGGACTAGATTATTTTGGACCACTTCTATACCGTAAAGATAGTGATGAAGTCGCTAAGGGATACGGCTGCATCTTCACATGCTTCACTACTCGTGCAATCCACATAGACCTCGCCGCAGATATGTCTCTTCAACAATTTTCTCACGCAATCAGAAAATTCATGCATATACGGGGAACACCTGAAACGTTTTATTCAGATAATGCCACTCAATTTAAAGCATTTCAAGAAATGCATAAGGAATTAAATTGGACATACACGTGTCCTCTTGCACCATGGCAGGGAGGATTATGAAAAGATGATTCATTTAGTCAAGAGAACGTTAAGAAAATCTCTTGGAAAGAAAATTTTTTCCTTCATAGAATTACAAACTCTTCTTATTCACGTTGCGGCTATTATTAATACACGTCCACTCTGTTACATAGACGCAACCGATAACACTCAGGTTCTTACTCCAGCACATTTATTAAATACTCCCCATTTAAACAATTACAATTTCCCTCAATGTTCTAATAATATTACATACCATTCATTAAGCAAAAAACGACTTAATGAGTTTGTATCGTCATCAACAAAGAGTTTTAAACTCCTTTTGGCAAACCTGGCGAGGTAACTACCTACAATTCATAAAAGAACGTTCACACACACTCCGAAAGAAAAGATCTGAAAATACCGAACTTAAAATAGGGGACATCGTTCAAATTCCCAACAATGGAAAATAGGAAAAATCACCAAATTACACCTTGGTCGAGATAATCGTATTCGTTTGGTAGATGTTCAGTTAGCAAATAACACCTCGCTTCGTAGACCCGTTACAATGGTCTTTCCATTAGAACATCAACACGATTGAAACTCGCAGATAAAGTTCGTAAACTCCAAGTACTTATCTAAATCTTTCATGACCTCCATTGAACTCTAATCAGTCGAGCGTGAATCGCTAAGAACGGTTAGATTTCAACTTTCCCTTTCTGACACGCTCTATCCTACTGGTACTATGTCATCCTCAGATTCCCAATCTATCAACCCTCCCGACAACACGTCCGAAATCTTTCTTCCTTTCATCGAGCAGTATGAAGAAGAACTAGCACGAAAAGCCAAAGCACGTCAATACATCTCACTGGAGGAACGAGCCAAACGGAGGCAAATCCAGGCTTCTCGGACGAATCCTCGAGGGATCCAGAGCCGTCAGCTGAATCGCAGGAAACGGAGAATTAAGAGACAGTTGGCGAAACTGGGGAAAGAAATCGAGGCCAAAGAGCTGGAAATGAAACGACTGTCGACGGAGGAGACTGAAAAGAGCAGTCGAAGGGATAAATTCGAGTATAGATCTGAATTGGACGAAGACTCCTCATGATCCTCCTTTGCTAATGTCGTTTTTTTTTTTTTATTTAATAAATTTATTGACACAACATATTCATACAGACAACAGATCTCTCCAGTGCTTTTACAATCAGTTTATCGCACTGGTGAGGTCTGATTGAGTTCTTATGTGTATACTATACAATACATCTATTTACCAATCCACTTATACACGAGCTTATAGTAGGTACGTATACATTTTACACCCCTCTTTTTTTTTGGCGTTACATTGGACAGAGCGTTACTGAATATCTTTTTTGGTTTTTAATATTTCTTTCAAAAATTTGTTTATTTTGACATAGCTTTCTTTTTCTTGTAAACATTTTCCTAAGATGTCCTCTGTAATATTATGTTTCGTTCTGATTTGATTAAAATGTTGACATTCTATAAAAGTGTGATCTGGACTATCTTCATATTTTTTATTACAAACCCTCCAACGACTGTTATCTGTTATTTGGTATTTCTGTAGATATGCTACAAAATTACCATGTCCGGTGAGGTATTGTGTTAGGAAATAGTTAGATTTTAGATTTTTATTTTTTTAGTCTCTCTTCTATGTGAGGAATCAGTTTTGCCGTTCTTCTTCCTGTCTTCTCTGTGCTATATTGTTCTTGCCATATTTTATTTGTTTCTTGTTTTACTTCCTTTATTTTCTCTTTTAGTTGCTTTTCTGTAAATTTTCTGGTTCTCGCTTCCGCTTCAATTCTTTTTATTCTATTAATTTGTTTTAGTTGTAGGTCTATTGGTGTCACTCCGGCTATTACATATGTGGCAGTATGTGATTATTACAGTGGATAGACTAGTTCTTCAATTAATATATTTTTCTTTCTTTTTCATGATTTCATTTACGTAGTCGATTGTTATTTGTATGCTGTTGCGATTTTCAAACCAGTTTTTGCTTATATTTTCAATTTTATGCTTATTTCTAATTTCTTTGAAAGCGGGACATGTCAAGAAGGTGTGATCTGGGGTGTCTGTTAATTTTTTTTTGCAGTTTATGCAAGTGTCATCTTCTATGATTTTGAATTTTTTTAAATATACGCCAAAGTTTCCGTGACCTGTTAGGAATTGTGTGAGGTAGAAGTTAGGTTTTAGTTCTTTATTTTTAAGTCTTTCTTCAATGTTTGGTATCAGTTCATAAGTTCTTCTTCCTTTTTCGGAGGTGTTATATTCTTCTTGCCAGAGATTGATATATTTAACTTTAGTTTCATTTATTCTCTCTTTTTTTTTGGGTTGGAGTGAGTTGGGATGTTTTAATTGTTTTGATTTCGTTACTTCTCAGTATTTGTAGATCAGTCTATTAGGATTTAGGTCGGGCCTTATTTAGGTGCACCGGGCCTTATTAGATTTTCAAAAATGAAACTTTTCAATCGAATATTTCACGAGCACTATGGGGTGAAAAAAATCCGAAAGGCATGTACTAGACTAGTAATGAAATAAAAACAAAAACAACATTCATCCTCAGGCAGAAATTGACCAAAACCAAACACAGGACCTTATTTGGCGCACCTACCTTACATAAAGAAACCTGAATTTCAGCCACTATTTCAGTGGCAATCTACACATTCTGAAACGTAAAAAAAAAAAAAACATTTCCCCACCCCATCTCGATAAACTGTGACGAATATAATACCTGACTTTTATCTGAAAAGTCGGTACAAATAGGAAAAAACCAATAATACTAACCGAAGTAAAAAATTGTTTCTTTTTGAAAAAATGTTTTCTACTTTTACAAAAAAGTACGATACGAGTATCAACCTTCAAAATTTCATCTCGCCCCATACCTAAAGGATTTATAATAAACTTCGGCGCTCTTGAGCCGGTTGAATTGTTTGAAAAACTCAATATAAGTACTTACAGTATATTATTAGTGTTACCTGCTGACCGGTTGACAGTCACCAAATAATGCTTCTGTCACTCAAAAAACAAACACAAGAGATAAAATGTAGCTAAATTGATTCTGGTTGCGAAATAGAACGTTCAGATATTTGTACGTTGTGAAAAAACAAAATAGAAAATAAATTATTATGCTCTTTTTCCTACTTATATACAGAACTAACTAGTTTGATAATATGGGGAATTTTTTTTTTTTTTTTTTTTTTTTTTGTAGTTGCCTTTAAAATATTTTATTGGGTAAACGTCCAGTAAGTATGATGTAACAGCACTGTTTTCACGAAGGTAAATGACGTTTGAACGCCTCGTTCTCGTGAACCCTGATGCAGCGCTATAAAGATGCTAACAACATTACCACTTTTTGAGTTTTTAATCACGCCTTGATTCGACAGCGTTTATTACGAAAGACTAGACAGAATCACAGAAAACGACATTTCTAATGAATAGATATAGTTTCACATTCCATATGAAAATGGTACTGTAGGTATAAATTCAATGTCATTCGAATATCGGATTGATAAAATGTCGAGATGCAGATATATTTCTCAACATTCCTCCTATGGCTGCAATCTCATGATGACCTTAAAAATATAATTCAAATTTACTAACAATTAAAAATTCAATTTACGTCACTTAAAAATACGTACCTACATAAAACAATTATACAATAATAAACTCTCGATTCTAAAACTTCGAAAAAGAGTAACACGAAAGTGATTAAGTACAAAATTTGATAGAGTTACAAAATTATAAAAATTCAAATATTATTTTAATGATCCGAATAAAAATGAACAATTATCAAAGCTCGAGGGTTTCAAAATTCGAACGTTGCCAAAAAAATTCATTAAAATTATAAATGGGAAAATCTCAGGCTAAAATAATGAATAATTACATGCAATAAAATTTAATTTACGACCTCGAATAAAACATGGATAAAACTTATTAATCGCGAACGGGTAGAACCGTGTAAGGTCTAGGTAAGTCTCGAAAATGTAGCTAAACATCGCCACACTGATAGAAAAGACGAATTAAGAGAGTTCCTTCAAAAAGCAGCAGTAAATTTGGGACAAGTCGCGAAAAAAGTAATAGTTACTGATTTGAAGAAGTTATGAATACTTACTTATCAGACTGGAATCATTACAGTGGGACACGACATCAAATTATGATCTCAAAACTGGCACTGAGTATATATTTAACATTTGTAACTAGAGCTTACAAACAGTAATGATTTCTAAAATACTTTTTCATCTATTCGTTAAAGAAACAGACAGTCTTCATTACTATTGTTGCATACCCATGTTTACATCGCAGCTATCTCCTCCCACGGCTACTAAAAACGCTTCCATAACGATTAGTTACAAGTATTCAATTTGCAGTAGTGATTCCTGTAAGATTTAAGGAATGCACCCTTTGAAGTTATTTGTTCTGGATTCTCAAAACTGTTTCTGCTCTTTAACGAGCAATTAGTACTCGCTCTTAAGTTTAAAGTAGTGGCTTGTTCACTACTGACCTACCTGTTCTTGCAGAACCTAGAAATATATACTTTAATTTTGGGCAGTTCTGTTGCCATTGCTCAATGCGCAGTACTGATTCCTAAAAATGTATTCTGTACTCTTTTATACAACAGTCCTCCTCACTGGGCCTATAGTAGCCATTATGATGTGTACTACCTACTTCCTCATATACAGTACAGGAATGTATACTATAAAATAAAAAGTTATTTAGAATTCAATACTGTAGGGGTTGCGGACCTCTCTGTGCCACCAGTTTTGAAATAGGATCTCTCTCCGCAAAATTCGAGAAACTAAGAAACCAGGAATTAAGTTCATTTTATTAACATATTAAGAGAATAGTAAAAAATATTAAAAGCTCTGTACACTGAGAAACCATAAAAAAATGTCCCATCCCTCTTTTTCTCTTTCTTGGAGAATTGGTTAAGTAAGTATTCAGCCGTTTCTTTCTCTCCCTCAAATTAACAGAACCTAGTTTTTAGACCTCGATGAATTCAGTATGCATTCCATTTACCCATTCATCCCCTTCCAAGTTGTTTCGAAGTACTTTCTCTTTTTGTATGTCCTGTTCTACGTTGCCACTTGTTGAATGTCACTAAAAATATTCTAATACTTGATATTGGAACAGCCAAAGCGGTTAACTTATTAACAAGCTGAAGAAGTGATAAAAGGTTTCAAGTTTGTATTTATTTATTTATAATTGATTTGAGTTAGAAAAACAGACAAAACCGTATCAAAAAAAAATGCGAACTGAAGGCCCTGGTCAAATCTTTGAGAGCGATAACTCTCCCTATCCTTTGGTATGATCCCGACCATCATTTAGAATTTGTATTGTTTCGGTATTGTCTTCAGTGTCAAAAATGACTTTTTAGTTTTTTAAACTTACATTCCAGATAGGTACCTCGAGTTACAAATCAGGAGCAAATCGTTACCAATAGTGAGTTCAACCACCTTATAAATTGGTGAAACGAGGTGCATATTGTCAAATATACAATTTTAATCCATCTTGACCTCCATGGATTCCGTAATTTGTAAATTACAGTGGTAAATTATTATTATAATTAACTTAGCGACCTTTCAAACCTATGAAGCGATGCCCATATTGCCTTTTTCAAAATCTTTATTTCGAAGCCTCTTTTATTCATTTATTTATTTATTTTTATATATATATATATATATATATATATATATATAGATTGCTACAGGAGAAATGACGTCCTTTACCTCTACAGGTAACCTGACGTCTCCATGAATTTACCGTTTAAAATAAAAACTAAAAAAAGTATACTACTAATGAGAATACGCTGAACAAACATTCACCTTTAAAAAACGTACTTTTTAAACTTGATAGCCAAGTGACGTCCCTACCATCAAAGGGAATTGTGGCATCTGCAAATATATCTAGACTTCGTTGCAATGAAAGGGTAATCCGACGTACTGCGATGTTGCAAAACTTATGGGACGTCATTCTTCCATTTAGTGTTACAGTATATAAGCCCAGACGAGTTCCCTTGTAATCTTCGCGTATATTTCAACAGAAGTCCGTCACATCTCCCACCACGAACTCTGTTTATCTAGGTACATAGCTGAAGTGATGCCACAATTCTCTCCAACTGTACTGCCTATGCAGAATCCTGAAAATATTTATGGAAAACTGTAGTCACGAAATAATCCCGTAATTATGAATGTTGAGGAAAAATATAAATTTTGAGTACGAATTTACAAGGGAAAAATCTTGAAGGTCAGGTAATGCGACAAAACGGAAAACTGAATGTGATTTGATAGGATGGGTCTGACTAAAAAAATTCGTGTACAAAGTACAATATCTGTGTACGTATCACGGAAAATTATGTTCACCTAAAAGAGAAGGAATAATTAACGGGTCAAGTAAAAAAAAAAAAAAAAATAGAGGTGGCAAATGTGAAAAATTTGACAAACTTGCAAATTTAATTCAGTTGATATCGTAAGTCTTTAAATAACTCGTACATGAAAATTGAGTAAGATTCATTAATAATCATAGTCACGCTCTGGAAGACTGATCAAAGACTTATGACAACTACGAGTATAATTATTTTTGTAAAAAAAAAAATCATAAAACTCGAAAAATTTGAGAAAGTGAAAATAAATCTGGTCTGATAGGTACCAAAAATCGTCGCCCCACTGAAATACGCAAGTTCAGTTTGCCGGCGATTCATAAAAAATGAAGAAATAATCAGTGTGTTAATCAAGAATTGTGAAGGAAAAATAATCTTAAAATAAGAATAATTCTACAAAAATGGGAAAATGGACTTTATTAATATCTTGTGTCTTCAAAAAATCATACAAAGAATTAATTACGATTTAAGAAAAATTGTAATCACATTTTAAAAAACGAATCAAAGTTATGACAACGATTTTAAGGAAATAAAAACAACTCAAATTTCTAAAACCAATTCCACGAATTTGAATTGAAAAATTTCAGTCATCCCCTAAAAAAACGAGCGAGATATAAAAAAAATTGGTTGAAACAAAAACAAAATGAAATTCCAATAATTTAATAATATTATAGAAAACTAGGGGGCTCCGCCCTCTGCCCGCTTCGCGGGCCCACCACCGGAGTTAATGAAATCTAGGTTAATTTGCACTATAGAAACACAGAATCTATTTTATTTATATAGGAAAAAAAGTTAACCTCTATGAGGATGCACCTATTATCATTACACAGAGATACACCTTATGTAAATATCAAACTACAGTATATGCATATACTGTAACTATTTCAAATTTAGAAGTGTCCACTGCAGGTAAAGTCGTTGATACATAGAGATAGATGTTCTCATACTGTCCGAGAGAAAAAAGCAGTTTTAATCAAAACATGTATTTTTTCGACTTCACATCAAGTTTACTGTTTCAAGGGAGACACATTGGAAATGTTAAACAAAGGCTAAAGAAATCAAGTAAAACTTCATTTTTCTACATGCACAGTTCTAATTATGGATTTTAAATATGACAGATTATGTCATAACAAATGTATTAATATTATTCAGAAGTGACTTTATCTACTTTACATATGAAAAACAATATAGCAACCGAGTAACCATTTTTTACGATTTTTCGGACTTCTGAGTATACGTTCCCTTCTGAAATTTCTAGTTATGGTCCCTAGAGAGAAATTCAATAACACAAAAATACTACATAAATCAATGATTTGTGAGTTAAATACTATTGCGGCTACAAATTTCACTGTTCTGATATACCTTATGACTCTTTGAAAGACTTCGAACAAAAGAATAAACAGGGGCTCACGGAAAATTATTTCTTAAGCCGACCAAATGGAGAATTCAATTTCCGAAGTTAGGATCGAGGTCAACCCAACGGATCCACAATAGATCTCAATCGAAAAAAGTTAGCCATGAATAATCTTGAGAGGCTGAAAGATCGAGAATTAGATTTGCGGAATTGGGGTGGAGTCAATCCATCGGGTCCACAATATTATATTATTATTTTTATTTACTGAGAGTGTTATTGCCTTTGCTGCTATAATCTAACTATTATTAAAACAAACGTAAATTATTAGAAGAGGGTTAACGTATTATTTGAATTGAAAAAGTAAGACGTTCACCAAGAATAACATTGAGAAGCCGGAAACTCGAGTTTTAGATTTTCGTCGTAGGTGGGATTTATTCCTTGATCCACAAAAGATCTCGATTAAAAATAAGGGGTTTATGGAAAATTGTTTTTCAACATCTACAATCAAGAATCTGATTATCGGAGTTGGGGTGCGGTCAACCCCTCGGAATCACAAATTATTTCAATCAAGAAAAATAAAGTTCACCAACAAAAACTCGAAAGTATACTCTTTTGGTGTTGGGTGCGCGAGTCCACGTTTCCAGTGTACAAAATGTAGCAGTTGAAAAGAAGGGGAGGTTTACGTAAAAGAATTCAGAAATTTGAAGAATCGAGAATTAGATTTCCAGAGTTCAGGGCGGGCTTCACCCCTCAAGTCCACAATAGCTTCCGTCTTTCAGTTCCACGTTCTCGTCAGAGAACTTGGGCCCTGGGTGGCAAAGATAAGCGCAGGATAAAAAAAAATGGAAAAGCTACTTGGAGGCGTATGCCCAAGAATGGGCGGAGGTACTCACACACACGCACACGTTTGGTCGACAAACGGCGCAAAATGTGTCTGCCCATTAAAATTTTTCAATCTCATTATTTCTCTCTAAATTGATCAGCGCCGCCGCACGTTTTTCGACTGTCGTCGCAACATACGCTTATTTCATTTTTGTAAGTATTTTATAAATGCAGGCGGCGGCGCACCGGGCATTTGCCCGAATCGCCCTATGACTTATCCGCCCCTGGAAGAGGCTCAAGGTGGTAGGTCCACATTCATTGAATAGACTGTAAAAAATACATGTATGTGCTTTGTAATACAGTACAAACATAAAGATGTATGCACTGTGACGAAATTAGGAGGCTCACAGTGTACCAAAGAACCTTCAGATGTAAGTAGCATCTTCTGGATGCCCCGTGTAATGAAAGCGAGGCCTCATTCAGAAAATAAATATTTGTGTTTGAAACCATAATGCATTGCAAAGGAGTAGTTGATATCAGCAGGTTTTCAAGTTACTGGCCTACCTATCGTTCTTTTTCTTTGCAGCGTATCCATAGTTGAGTACTTTTACTCCCTATTTGTTGCTATCTGCCCTCGCCAGATGCCCCACATATTTCCACTTAAATTGTTCGACATTATATCCTATATCCTCGCCTCCAGCCATTTCGTACAGTTTTTCATTTGAGATTTTGTCTACCCATCGTAGTCCTAGAAGTTTCCTCAACATAGATCTGAACGTAATTTGTAGCTTCACGATTTGTCTCCTGTAAGGGACCAGGTTTGTATTCCATACTTGAGGGCTGGTACCGTTGAGCTATTTAGTGTTTCCATTTTGAGGAAGGTGTTGAAATTCCGGCAAAAAATGCATTTTATTGCCCAGAGGTTGTTCCATCCCTTTTTAATACGCCTCATAATTCCCTTATCTCTTTCTTCGAAACTAATAATCTGTCCCACAGATATTCGATTCTGTTACCTCTTCTATCTCTTGCCCATCGATTATTAGATTTTTTCTTTCCACTCTTCCGATTATTTTTGATTTGCTACCATTCAGTTTGAGGCCAGCTTTTTTGCATTCCCTCAATAGCTTTTCTGCCATTTTCTTCAACTCTTTACTATTTTCTGTAAATAAGATAATATAGTTTGCGTACCTTAAATTACTTAGAAATTCTCCATTTATTTTTAGTCCCCTTCTTTTCCACTTCAGATTGCGAAATACATCTTCCAAAATGCAGTTGAAGAGATTTGGCGACAAGGTATCCCCTTGTTGAACTCCGCTCCCAATTTTGAATTCCCTCCCTTTGCTTTTAAGGCTAGCTCTTGCACTCGAATTTGCATAGTAATTCTGTATATGACTTTAATAAACCCACTTTCAATTCCCTTATTTTCCAGTGCTTTTAACATATACTTATGATCCACTGAATCAACTGCCTCGTGAAAGCCTATGCAAAATATTTCAATTTCTACATCATATTCGTTTGTTTTTTCAATAATTTGGCTCACAACGAAAATATTCTTTACAGTTGAGAAGCCTTTTCTGAATCTCGCCTGTTCACTCCCCTGATGATTTGAATCCAGATGGTTATACATACGTCTTTTTAAGACTGCCATACATGCTTTAAAGATGTTCGATGTTAAGCATATTGGCCTGTAATTTTCAATGAGTTCCTCCCTCCTTGTTTGTGTAATAATATTATTTTGGCCAAGTTCCACTGTTTTGGTCATGTTTTCATAATTCCGATTTTGTTAAATATTTTAACTTGGTGTGACACTCTCTGATCGCCAAACCTTTTCAGCATTTCGTTCGTAATTCCATCCGGTCCTGGGGCTATGTCATTTTTCAGTCTACATATTTAGTACGTATTCCACTTCTCTCTCCATTATTTCCGGGATTTCTTCCTCCTTTCACCCTCCAGTTTTTGCTATTTTCATGAGCTCGTGTTTTGCTTGCGGTGTAAGTCCTCGTAAAAAATTGTTGCTGCTTCTAGAATTTGTTCTTGATTCTGAGTCACTTTTCCTGTCTGATCTTTTAGCTTCAGCATAACGTCTCTCCCGCCATCGAATTCGAGCCTAACTTTTTTGGTGGACCAACTTTCTTCCAACATATCTGGAATTTTTTCCTAATCATATTTCTTAATATGTTCTCTAACATTTTTCTTCACCAATTTTTGTATTTTAGTTCGCTCAGGTTTGTCCAATGGTGTTTTATTTCTATTTTTCCAAAGGTTATTCTTCCTGATTCGAGAGTCTATTTTGAAAGCTTATCCCTGGTTTTCTCTTTAACCCTCGTCACTCCAAACTCTTCAACCGTGTTTTTTAAAGCTTGATCCATACTGTCGTCAAAATTTTCCTCGACTTTCATTTCCTCTTGCACTGATTTTAGTTTCTGGCGTGCGTCCTCTTCCTTTCTGACTGGGATAATCCGCCTTCTTCTCCCTTTACCCTTCCTGTGATTTTCATACTGGACTCACTGCGCCGGGATGCTCAATTACTTATCCACATGAGATTTCAATTCACAGAGGGTCGCCAATAAAGTCTCGAAAATTAGGAAACAGATTTTCGAAGTTGGAGGTGGGGGACACCCCTTCAACTCATGAAAGATGAAATAGGAAAAATAAAAAGTTCAACCAGATCCGAAAAATCGATAGTTAAATTTTCAAAGCTGAGGCGACAATCTATCTCTTGGCTTCACAAAACTACCGATCGAAACAAATAATCAAGTTTATGAAACATAAGTTTCAAAATTCGAACAACTGGGAAAAAGAGGGTCACCTCTCGAGTCCACAAAAGATTCAGATCGTGAGAATAAAAACTACTCGAAGAATAAGCATTAAATTCTGAAGAATCGAGAATTAAATTTTCAACGCCTGAGGCGGGGTCCACCATCGGATCACCAAAACAATTAGATGGGGAAAAAAATTTGTGACTGACCATACTGAAAGGGCACTTCGGTCCAAAAAAATCGACTTCGAGATTATGTTCGATTTTGGTAGGTCAAAGAGTACTGTTTAACACTGTGAGTCTCTGAACTCGAAAAAGCAAAAGTGATAGAGCGCAAGAGTAGACGTCTATAGGCTATCGCGTTCTCGAGATTCCCGTTTGAATCTTTAAGTGTCTCCTGTAAAATTAATGTTTTGGACCGACGTGCCCTTTTAATTTGGAAGGTCACATTTATCGAAAAATAATGTTTAAAGTAGATGAACGGCTGCACGAAAGATCCCAATTGAAAAAATAAGAAGGTCTCCAAAAATATTTTTAAAGACCGAAAAATTTTGAATTCTACTCCTCGAGTCCACACAACACTTTCGATCAGAACAAAAGAGTTTCAAGGAGAATTATTTCTTAAGTCTGAAAAATCGAGAATTTGATTTTCGGAGTTGGGAGTGGGGTCCACCCCTTAGATGCACAAAGTAGTTAGATCGACAAAATAAGGGGTTCGCGGAAAAGTATTGTTCAAGACGGAAAATCATGAATTAGACTTTCAGAATTGGGAGCGGGGTGCACTCCTCAGCCCCCAAAAATCTACGAATTGAAAAAATAAAAAGGTTACCAAAAATATTTTTATAGACCGAAAATTCGTGAATTAGAATGTTCGGACTTGTGAGTGGAGGCACCACCCGTCCACAGGAGACTTAATACAACAACTATGGTTTTACGGAAAACAATTTTTCAAGTCTGTAGATTTTCGGCGTGTAAGTGGGGGTCCACCCCTTGGATCCATAAAAGACTTCGATCCAACATAAATATAAGTTTAGCAAAAGATGATTTTTAAGCCTGAAAAATCGAGATTTTAATTTCCAAGTCTGAGGTGGGGTCAACTCTTCAGTCTCACATAAGATTTCAATTGAAAAAATAAACAATCACCAGGAATAAATTTGAGAGGCTGAAAATCGAGAATTAGATTTCTGCGGTTAGGGTGAGGGTTTACCCCTCAGATCCACAAAACACTTCGATTAACAAAATAAGAGGTTCACAGACAATCGTCGTTCAAGCCTGAAAAATCGAGACAAATGTCCGAAGTTGGGAGTGTGGTCAACCCCTCGGAGAAATGAAGAGTTCATCAAAAATAATTTTAAAGGCCGAAAAATCAAGAATTGTTGAGGGCAAGAATCCACCTTTCGAGTCTATAAAATGTGGCAATCGAAATGAGAGGAGGTTTATGAAAGATAATTCAGACGTTGAAAAATCGAGAATTAGATTTCCGGAGTTCAGGATGGGCTCCACCCCTCACGTTCGCAATAGATTTTATCAAAAAAACAAAAAGAAATATTTAATAATTCAAAATCGAAAATTATACTTTCGGAGTTGCGGGTGTAGGTTTACCTATAAGATCCACAAAATACTTCGACCAACGAAACAGAGGTTCACGGAACATTATTGTTTAAGACTGAAAAATCGAGAAGTAGACTTCCAGAGGCGAAAAATATTTTTAAAGGGCAAAAAATCGAAAATTAGATTTTCCGAATTGGGGTGGGATTCCACTCCTCGGGTCCAACAAAGACTTCGATCAGAAAAATAAGGGGATCGCCGAAAATTATCTTTCACGTCAGAAAAATCGAGTACTAGATTTCCAGGGTTGGGGCCGGGTCAATCCATCGGGACTGAACCATTTGACCCCGCAAATGATAACAACTGAAAAATGGAAAAGGGAAAAGGTCACTAAAAATATTTCTAAAGGCCAAAAAATCGAGAATTAGATTTTCGGAGTACCACCCCACGGCTCCACCAAAGACTTCGATCAGAAAAATAAGGGGGTTCATCAAAAATTATTTTTTACGCCAGAAAAATCGAGAATTTGATTTCCAGAGTTGGAGGTGGGGTCAACACAATAGTTTTGAATCGAAAAAATACAAATTTCAACAAGAATAAATCCTTGGGTCTACATAATGACCGGAGTTGGGGGCGAGGAATCCTCCCCTCTGATCCATATAATACATCGATTAACAAAGTAAAGGGTCCAAAGAAAACTATTGTTTAAGACTGAAGAATCAAGAATTAGACTTCCGGAGTTGGGAGCAGTGTCAATCCTTTGGTCCTATAGAAAACATGAACAGTTCATCGAACGTAATTTTTTAAAGGCCGAAAAATCAATAATTACACTTTCAGGGTTTGGACGGGGGGTCTACTTTTTGAGTCTACAGAATGTATCAATCGCAAAAATAAGTTAAAAACAATTGCAAAGTTTGAATCATCGAAAGGTAGATTTCCAGGAATTCGGGATGCGTTTTACCTCTCAAATCCACATTAGATTTCGACTGAAAAATAAATTATAGCAACTATACGTACTTTTAAAGGCCCAAATATCGAAAATAATATTTTTGTGGTTGGGAGTTGGGGATGGGGAAGGGGCACCCGTCTGATCCACAAAAAGCTTCGATCAACAAAATAAGAGGTTCGCGGAAAATTATTTATAAAGCCTGAATATTCGAGAATTGGACTTCCAAAGTTGGGGGCACGGTCGACCCCTCGGCCCCATAAAATATTCCAATTGAAATACAATAATGGTCACCAAAAATATTTCTGACAATCAAAAAATCAAGAATTAGATTTTCGAAGTTGTGGGCGGCGGATCACTCGTCCTCGGGTCCACAAAATACTTCGAACAATGAAATAAGCATGGGCTCACGGAAAATTATTTCTTAAGTCGAAAAAATAAGGAATTCAATTTACGAAGTTGGAGGCGGAGACAGTCCATCGGGTCCACAATATTATATTATTATTTTTATTTACTGAGAGTGTTATTGCCTTGCCGCTATAATCTAACTATTATTAAAACAAACGTAAATTATCAGAAGAGGATTAACGTATTATTTGAATTGAAAAAATAAGTCGTTCACCAAGAATAACTTTGAGAAGCTGAAAAATCGAGTTTTTTTGATTTTCGTCGTGAGTGGGAGAGTTATTCCTTGATCCACAAAAGATCTCGATTAAAAATAAGGGGTTTATTGAAAATTGTTTTTCAACATCTATAATCGAGAATTTGATTTCTGGAGGTGGGATGTGGTGTACCCCACGGATCCACGAATTATTTCAATAAATAAATAAATAAAAAAGTTCACCAACGAAAACTCGAAAATATACTCTTTTGGTGTTGGGGGCGCGACTCTACTTTTCCCGTGTAGAAAATGTATCAGTTGAAAAAAGAGGAGGCTTACGTAAAATAATTCAGAAATTTGAAGAATCGAGAATTAGATTTTCAGAGTTCAGGACGGGCTTTACCCCTCAAGTCCACAATAGATTTTATTCAAAAAAATTAAAGGTTCACGAAAAATGAATATTGAAGTCCGAAGGTTCGAGACTTTGATTTTCGGAGTAGGGGTTGAGGGTCCACATTTCGAATCCACAAAATACTTCGATCCAGAAAATAAGTGGTTCTCGTAAAATTATTGTTCGAGCCTGAAAAATCGAAAATTAGACTTTCGGAGTTGGGGTGATGTTCCACCCCTCGGGACCACAACAAACTTCGACAAACTAAAATCATTTTTCATATCAGAAAAATCGAGAATTTGATTTCCAGAGTTGGGGCCGGGGTCAACCCATCGGGACTCAACCATTAGACCCCACAAATGATTACAACTGAAAAACGGAAAAGGTCACTAAAAATATTTCGAAAGGCCAAAAAATCGAAAATTCGATTTTCGTTCACAAAATAATTAAAAAGTTTGAATAATCGAGAGTTAGATTTTCGGAGTTGGGGTGGGGGTCGACCCCCAGGTTCCACAAATTACTTCGATCAACAAATTAAGAGGTTCACAGGAAATAATTGTTCAAGCCTGCAAATTCGAGAATGAGACTTCCAGAATTGGACCCACGAAAGATTCCAATTGCAAAAATTAACAGAGGTCATTAAAAATATTCCTAAACGCTGAAAAATCGAGAATTATATTTTCGGTGCCGGTGGGGGTCTACTCACCATCAAATTTGGGGGGGGGGGCAGGGTAATGGACCCATAAAAACAACTCAAATTTCTAAAACCAATTCCACGAATTAATATTTATCAAAAATGTAATTAGAATATTTCAGAAATCTTTCTCAATTTTTGTACCCGAGTTGTTCGAAGACTAAAAATTTCGAACTAATGTTCAGGGTCCATTACCCTGCTCCCCCCCAAATTTGATGGTGAGTAGACCCCCACCGGCACCGAAAATATAATTCTCGATTTTTCAGCGTTTAGGAATATTTTTAATGACCTCTGTTAATTTTTGCAATTGGAATCTTTCGTGGGTCCAATTCTGGAAGTCTCATTCTCGAATTTGCAGGCTTGAACAAATATTTCCAGTGAACCTCTTAATCTGTTGATCGAAGTAATTTGTGGAACCTGGGGGTCGACCCCCACCCCAACTCCGAAAATCTAACTCTCGATTATTCAAACTTTTTAATTATTTTGTGAACGAAAATCAAATTTTCGATTTTTTGACCTTTCGAAATATTTTTAGTGACCTTTTCCGTTTTTCAGTTGTAATCATTTGTGGGGTCTAATGGTTGAGTCCCGATGGGTTGACCCCGGCCCCAACTCTGGAAATCAAATTCTCGATTTTTCTGATATGAAAAATGATTTTAGATTGTCGAAGTTTGTTGTGGTCCCGAGGGGTGGAACATCACCCCAACTCCGAAAGTCCAATTCTCGAATATTCAGGCTTTATAAATAATTTTCCGCGAACCTCTTATTTTGTTGATCGAAGCTTTTTGTGGATCAGACGGGTGCCTCTTCCCCATCCACAACTCCCAACCACAAAAATATTATTTTCGATATTTGGGCCTTTAAAAGTACGTATAGTTGCTATAATTTATTTTTCGGTCGAAATCTAATGTGGATTTGAGAGGTAAAACGCATCCCGAATTCCTGGAAATCTACCTTTCGATGCTTCAAACTTTGCAATTGTTTTTAACTTCTTTTTGCGATTGATACATTCTGTAGACTCAAAAAGTAGACCCCCCGTCCAAACCCTGAAAGTGTAATTATTGATTTTTCGGCCTTTAAAAAATTACTTTCGATGAACTGTTCATGTTTTCTGTAGGACCAAAGGATTGACACTGCTCCCAACTCCGGAAGTCTAATTCTTGATTCTTCAGTCTTGAACAATAGTTTTCTTTGGACCCTTTACTTTGTTAATCGATGTATTATATGGATCAGAGGGGAGGATTCCTCGCCCCCAACTCCGGTCATGAAATTCTTGTTTGGTAGGTATTGAAAGCTGATTTTCCATAACCCTTCTATTGTTCGATCGAAATCACATGTAGACCCAAGGGATAGACCCCCCCTCGCCTCCTAAAATATAAATCTCGATTTTCCGGGCTTTCAGATTTATTCTTGATGAAATTTTTAGTTTTTCGATTCAAATCTATTGTGGTCCCGATGTGTTGACCCCACCTCCAACTCTGGAAATCCAATTCTCGATTTTTCTGGCGTGAAAAATAATTTTCGATGAACCCCCTTATTTTTCTGATCGAAGTCTTTGGTTGAGCCGTGGGGTGGTACTCCGAAAATCTAATTCTCGACTTTTTGGCCTTTAGAAGTATTTTTAGTGACCTTTTGCCTTTTCCATTTTTCAGTTGTTATCATTTGCGGGGTCAAATGGTTCAGTCCTGATGGGTTGACCCGGCCCCAACCCTGGAAATCTAATACTCGCTTTTTCTGACGTGAAAGATAATTTTCGGCGATCCCCTTATTTTTCTGATCGAAGTCTTTGTTGGACCCGAGAAGTGGAATCCCACCCAAATTCCGAAAATCTAATTTTCGATTTTTTGCC
This sequence comes from Acanthococcus lagerstroemiae, assembly GCA_031841125.1. Classification (NCBI taxonomy): domain Eukaryota; kingdom Metazoa; phylum Arthropoda; class Insecta; order Hemiptera; family Eriococcidae; genus Acanthococcus; species Acanthococcus lagerstroemiae. The sequence goes on along the minus strand of CM063113.1, from coordinate 25,911,306 downwards.
CTTTAAAAATATTTTTCGCCTCTGGAAGTCTACTTCTCGATTTTTCAGTCTTGAACAATAATGTTCCGTGAACCTCTGTTTCGTTGGTCGAAGTATTTTGTGGATCTTGTAGGTAAACCTACACCCGCAACTCCGAAAGTATAATTTTCGATTTTGAATTATTAAATATTTGTTTATGTTTTTTTGATAAAATCTATTGCGGACTTGAGGGGTGGAGCCCATCCTGAACTCCGGAAATCTAATTCTCGATTTTTCAACGTCTGAATTATCTTTCATAAACCTCCTCTCATTTCGATTGCCACATTTTTTAAACTAGAAAGGTAGATTATGGCCCTCGACAATTCTTGATTTTTCGGCATTTAAAATTATTTTTGATGAACTCTTTGTTTCTCCGAGGGGTTGACCACACTCCCAACTTCGGACATTTGTCTCGATTTTTCAGGCTTGAACGACGATTGTGTGTGAACCTCTTATTTTGTTAATCGAAGTGTTTTGTGGATCTGAGGGGTAAACCCTCACCCTAACCCCAGAAATCTATTTCTCGATTTTCAGCCTCTCAAATTTATTCCTGGTGATTGTTTATTTTTTCAATTGAAATCTTATGTGAGACCGAAGAGTTGACCCCACCCCAGACTTGGAAATTAAAATCTCGAGTTTTCAGGCTTAAATATCATTTTTTGCTAAACTTATATTTATGTTGGATCGAAGTCTTTTATGGATCCAAGGGGTGGACCCCCACTTACACGCCGAAAATCTACAGACTTGAAAAATTGTTTTCCGTAAAGCCATAGTTGTTGTATTAAGTCTCCTGTGGACTCGAAGGGTGGTGCCCCCACCCACAAGTCCGAACATTCTAATTCACGAATTTTCGGCCTATAAAAATATTTTTGGTAACCTTTTTATATTTTCAATTCGTAGATTTTTGGGGGCTGAGGAGTGCACCCCGCTCCCAATTCTGAAAGTCTAATTCATGGTTTTCCGTCTTGAACAATACTTTTCCGCGAACCCCTTATTTTGTCGATCTAACTACTTTGTGCATCTAAGGGGTGGACCCCACTCCCAACTCCGAAAATCAAATTCTCGATTTTTCAGACTTGAGAAATAATTCTCCTTGAAACTCTTTTGTTCTGATCGAATGTGTTTTGTGGACCCGAGGAGTAGAATTCTCAATTTTTCGGTTTTTAAAAATATTTTTAGAGACCTTTTTCTTTTTTCAATTGGGATCTTTCGTGCAGCCGTTCATCTACTTTAATCATTATTTTTCGATAAATGTGACCGTCCAAACTAAAAGGGCACGTCGGTCCAAAACATTAATTTTACAGGAGACACTTAAAGATTCAAACGGGAATCTCGAGAACGCGATAGCCTATAGACGTCCACTCTTGCGCTCTATCACTTTTGCGTTTTCGAGTTCACAGACTCACAGTGTTAAACAGTACTCTTTGACCTTTCAAAATCGAACATAATCTCAAAGTCGATTTTTTTGGACCGAAGTGCCCTTTCAGTATGGACAGTCACAAATTTTTTTCCCCATCTAATTGTTTTGGTGATCCGATGGTGGACCCCCGCCTCAGGCGTTGAAAATTTAATTCTCGATTCTTCAGAATTTAATGCTTATTCTTCGAGTAGTTTTTATTCTCACGATCTGAATCTTTTGTGGCCTCGAGAGGTGACCCCCTTTTTCCCGGTTGTTCGAATTTTGAAACTTATGTTTCATAAACTTGATTATTTGTTTCGATCGGTAGTTTTGTGAAGCCAAGAGATAGATTGTCGCCCCAGCTTTGAAAATTTAACTATCGATTTTTCGGATCTGTTGAACTTTTTATTTTTCCTATTTCATCTTTCATGAGTTGGAGGGGTGTCCCCCACCTCCATCTTCGAAAATCTGTTTCTCAATTTTCGAGACTTTATTGGCGACCCTCTGTGAATTGAAATCTTATTTGGATAAGTAATTGAGCATCCCGGCGCACTGAGTCCCTCAAAATGGAAACACTAAATAGCTCAACGGTACCAGCCCTCAAGTATGGAGCACAAACCTGGTCCCTTACAGGAGACAAATCGTGAAGCTACAAATTACGTTCAGATCTATGTTGAGGAAACTTCTAGGACTGCGATGGGTAGACAAAATCTCAAATGGAAAACTGTACAAAATGGCTGGAGGCGAGGATATAGGATATAATGTCGAACAATTTAAGTGGCATTATGTGGGGCATCTGGCGAGGGCAGATAGCAACAAATAGGGAGTAGCAGTACTCAACTATGGATACGCTTCAAAGAAGAAGAACGATAGGTAGGCCAGTAACTTGAAAACCTGCTGAAATCAACTACTCCTTTGCAATGCATTATGGTTTCAAACTCAAATATTTATTTTCTGAATGAGGCCTCGCTTTCATTACACGGGGCATCCAGAAGATGCTACTTACATCTGAAGGTTCTTTGGTACACTGTGAGCCTCCTAATTTCGTCACAGTGCATACATCTTTATGTTTGTACTGTATTACAAAGCACATACATATATTTTTTACAGTCTACTCAGTGAAAGTGGACCTATCACCTTGAGCCTCTTCCAGGGGCGGATAAGTCATAGGGCGATTCGGGCAAATGCCCGGTGCGCCGCCGCCTGCATTTATAAAATACTTACAAAAATGAAATAAGCGTATGTTGCGACGACAGTCGAAAAACGTGCGGCGGCGCTGATCAATGTAGAGAGAAATAATGAGATTGAAAAATTTTAATGGGCAGACACATTTTGCGCCGTTTGTTGACCAAACGTGTGCGTGTGTGTGAGTACCTCCGCTCATTTTTGGGCATACGCCTCCACGTAGCTTTTCCATTTTTTTTTATCCAGCGCTTATCTTTGCCACCCAGGGCCCAAGTTCTCTGACGAGAACGTGGAACTGAAAGACGGAAGCTATTGTGGACTTGAGGGGTGAAGCCCGCCCTGAACTCTGGAAATCTAATTCTCGATTCTTCAAATTTCTGAATTCTTTTACGTAAACCTCCCCTTTTTTCAACTGCTACATTTTGTACACTGGAAATGTGGACTCGCGCCCCCAACACCAAAAGAGTGTACTTTCGAATTTTTGTTGTTGAACTTTTTTTTTTCTTGATTGAAATAATTTGTGATTCCGAGGGGTTGACCGCACCCCAACTCCGATAATCAGATTCTTGATTGTAGGTGTTGAAAAACAATTTTCCATAAGCCCCTTATTTTTAATCGAGATCTTTTGCGGATCAAGGAATAACTCTCCCACCTACGACGAAAATCTAAAACTCGATTTTCCAGCTTCTCAATGTTATTCTTGGTGAACGTCTTACTTTTTCAATTCAAATAATACGTTAACCCTCTTCTAATAATTTACGTTTGTTTTAATAATAGTTAGATTATAGCAGCAAAGGCAATAACACTCTCAGTAAATAAAAATAATAATATAATATTGTGGACCCGACGGATTGTCTCCACCCCAATTCCGCAAATCTAATTCTCGATCTTTCAGCCTTTCAAGATTATTCATGGTTAACTTTTTTCGATTGAGATCTATTGTGGATCCGTTGGGTTGACCCCGACCCCAACTTCGGAAATTGAATTCTCCATTTGGTCGGCTTAAGAAATAATTTTCCGTGAGCTCCTGTTTATTTTTTGTTCCAAGTCTTTTAAAGAGTCATAAGGTATATCAGAACAGTGAAATTTGTAGCCGTAATAGTATTTAACTCACAAATCATTGATTTATGTAGTATTTTTATGTTCTTGAATTTCTCTCTTAGGGACCATAACTAGAAATTTCAGAAGGGAACGTATACTCAGAAGTCCGAAAAATCGTAAAAAATGGTTACTCGGTTGATAATGAATTTAAAGCCTAGACAAAATTCAATTTTTTTCATGTAATAGGCTATATTGTTTTTCATATGTAAAGTAGATAAACTCACTTCTGAATAATATTAATACATTTGTTATGACATAACCTGTCATATTTAAAATCCATAATTAGAACTGTGCATGTAGAAAAATGAAGTTTTACTTGATTTCTTTAGCCTTTGTTTAACATTTCCAATGTGTCTCCCTTGAAACAGTAAACTTGATGTGAAGTCGAAAAAATACATGTTTTGATTAAAACTGCTTTTTTCTCTCGGACAGTATGAGATCATCTATCTCTATGTATCAACGACTTTACCTGCAGTGGACACTTCTAAATTTGAAATAGTTACAGTATATGCATATACTGTAGTTTGATATTTACATAAGTTGTATCTCTGTGTAATGATAATAGGTGCATCCTCATAGAGGTTAACTTTTTTTCCTATATACATAAAATAAATTCTGTGTTTCTATAGTGCAAATTAACCTATATTTCATTAACTCCGGGGGGTTGGCCCGCGAAGCGGGCAGGGGGCGGAGCCCCCTAGTTTATTAATATTTTCGTTAAGTGTGAATATCTGAATATTCCTTAACACTAATGAAGTACCAAAATAATTATATTCCGAACCAAATTAGACGAAATAGGTAAAGTTGGGGGCTCTAATTAATTTCGGCCCCTTATACTTTTGGCCATTACATGGGAAGGGAGGAGGTACATTTCCAATAACTGGTGGTACATTTCGGGTACATTTCATTCGAACCAAATCTGACGAAATCAGCTGAGTTGGGAGCTCTAATTCATTTCGGCCCCCTCATACTTTTGGTCATTACATGGGACGGGAGGGAGTACATTTTATATAATTGATGGTACATTTGGGTACATTTCGGGTACATTTCATTCTGCCCAAATTCGGTGAAAGTGGAACAAATGGAAGGGGGGCTAACATTACCACAGCCCCACCATATTTGATCCTCCCCCCTGCGGCGATAAGGGAGGTACATTTCAGATAATTGATGGTACATTTCGGTACATTTCGGGTACATTTCATTCTGCCCAAATTCGGTGAAGGTGGAACGACTGGGGGGGGGCTAACGTTGCCACGGCCCCACCAACTTGAATCCCCCCCCGCGGCTATAAAGGGGGTACATTTCAGATAATTGGTGGTGCATTTCGGTACATTTCGGGTACATTTCATTCGAACCAAATTTGACAAAATCAGACAAATTGGGGGGGCTCCCGTTACCCTGGCCCCACCAAAGGACTTTAGATCCCCCTTCGCAAGGGGAGGAGGTACATTTTGTAATAATAGCGGTACATTTGGGTACATTTCGGGTACATTTCCCCTAACCCAAAATCGGGTCTAAATTCAAATTTGGGGGGCCAGGGTAATGGACCCATAAAAATAACTCAAATTTCTAAAACCAATTCCACGAATTTGAAAATTTAAATCAATTTGATATCCACCAGTTCGATTTTATTTCGCATAGGAAAATTCAGTCTCATTCGTGAAAAATTTCAGTCATCCCCTAAAAAAACGAGCGAGATATAAAAAAAAATTGGATGAAACAAAAACAAAATGAAATTCCAATAATTTAATAATATTATAGAAAATTATTTCGTGAGTCTTCAGACTACTGGTATTCAAAAGAAGGGTATAAAAAATTTAAGAATGCGAAAACTCCGAATAAGGTGAAAATGAACATCATTTGATGTAGTCTTCCGCCAACTTGCATGCGAAGATTCAGCCAGATTCGTAGAAAATTACAGTCATCCTGAGGAGATGGTCAGTGTGCTATCCGAAAATTTTGATGAAAAGATCTTAAAATTGGAATAATTTGCCAAATTCAGATAATGGACTTTATTTAATATCGAGAATCTTCAATTAATCATACAAGAAAATATAGTACGATTTAAGTTCTAAGGAAAATTGTATTCACATTTTGAAAAAATAATCGAAGTTTGGTATGGTAACGATTTGAAGGAAAAGAAACTCAAATTTTGAAAAAAGTCTTCAAATTAAAAAATTTAAATAAATTCAAATCACTAGTTTAATTTCACTTCATATAGGGAAATTCAGTTTGATTCGTGGAAAATTTCTTTAGTCAACCTGTGAACAAATGCGTAAGATACGACAAGAATTTTGATGAAATATAAAAAATATTGAAATTCGAATAATTTAACAGAATAGAAAAATTTGTCTTGAGTTTTCAGACAACCTGTATTTGAAATATAAGATTCAGGGAAAATTGTGTTCACCTCAGAAAAAATGATCAGAAAGTTAGTATACTTAATAATAACGGGTCAAAATGGAAAATTTGATAAATTGGAAAAATTGAACATTAGTTCGAAATTTTTAGTCTCCGAACAACTCGGGTACAAAAATTGAGAAAGATTTCTGAAATATTCTAATTACATTTTTGATAAATGACAATACAAAATTTGAAGAAAGTAATACCTTAGAATTTGAAAAATGCATGAAAATGGACCTGATTTTATGTAAACCTTCAATCAAACAGAATAGGAAAAGTCAACCTGATTCGTGGTAGATTGCAGTCTCTCTGAGAATGTACTAAAGGAGTGTTCGCAAAAATTTTGAAAAAAAAATCCCGAAATTAAAAATAATTTTACCGAGTGGAAAAGTGTACCTACTAAATTCAATATTAACTCGTATGCAAACCTTGGGTAAGATATGCGAAAAAAAAAAAAATATATAATGATTATAATCGAGGGGTTATGATATACATACTGATTTTGATCTTTTTAAATGACTTACGAAAAAGTCAATAAGAATTCTGAAGAACTTCAGAAATAGCTAAAATTCGAAACTTGAATTGAATACGGCATTAAAAAAGTTTTTTGAGTAACGTTCTCTGTTTTTTAAAAAATTTTCTCCTAAAAAAAAAAAAAAAATAAAAATAAGGCTTAAACATAGAACTAATTGAGAAAAGTATCAGTAAGTCGCTGAATTCGAATACTGACTGCATCAATTCTTTTGTGTGGCCCTGATTCGAACCCAAAAATCCAAATTTCAGACGATCTGAATCAGATGAAACTAATTTGCCTTTGAAAATTGGACGAAGTACGGAAATTGGAATTTTTAGATCATTGATTTATAACCGCGTTAGATTTTCTATTGAATCCCAACGTGGGCCCCAAAATTCAATTTTTTTCTGTTCTAAGAGGCCATTGGATTTTGCTAAAAAAGTTGATCAGTGTGTCAAATAGGTATACGAGTGTCATTCATCGCTGAGTTCGAAAAGTGTCAAATTTTTAATCCTCCAATTTCGATTTATGCCGCGTAATCCGAATTTAGAACTTTCAAATAGGCCCACTTGAGGTAAGCATTTTTTTGATTACTAAATTTGAGAATTCTTAATAGTTTTCTAATAGACAAAATCAACGTAACTCAGTAAATCGAAAAACATATCGAAATAGAGGTTTTTATGTCGCTGCATTTGGAAACTCAATCAGATTTTCGATATGACTCGTGTTGGCACGCCAGTTTCCTAGATTTTCCTCTCCGAAGAAGTCAATTTGATTATGCCAGAAAAAGTGGACTAGGTACTGGAATGAGGATTCTTGATCGCTTGTTTCCTGACGTATAGATTTTTTTTTTGACAATCGACTAATAAATTTCATAAATTTTTTAAATTTGAAAATTGTTATAAAGTCCTGGATATTTTGAATTTTTTAGGTACATTCACTTTTTTAAAAAAGTTATGGAGTTCCTTTCGAGCTTTTTCATTATTTTCAGTTCTGGAAATTATTTTGATCCGAATTTGATTAGTGTGCTCTTTAAATGTCATCACATGTTGCATAATTTGGTAGAATGTTCCGATTTTTTGTTGGAGTTCTGTCCGTAATTATTTCTGAGTTTTTTAAATTTTCCAAGATTTATGGCTATTATGCATCTTTGGAAAATAAAATAAAAATTGTAATATTTAAAATTTTCTCTGGAGTCTTCAAGTTATTGTGGAATATTTCTAATTTGTAAAACTTCAATTAATTTTCTAAGATTTTCTAAAATTTTTTGAAATATTTTGGACTGAAAAAATCTATAGCGCGCTGCTAACTCGCTGTAAATTTACATAAGCTGGTTGACCAAGGCTTTTGTAAGTGAGTGAAGATATGAAGTAAAGCCAGATTTTGTGTTTCATTAGGGAAGGGGGCAAGTAGCCACGCAGTGCCCTGTTACCCTACTCTTCTCGTTCTTCATCGATAATGGTTATCTGCGGGGAAAACGAACAGGATTTCGTCGTTTTTCAGTTATTGGAGAGTTTTCGTAGTCTTAAATGAAAAATTCACGGTTTATAGATCAGGTTGTCATTTTGTGGAATCATTCGAATATCAATTTTTTTTCTCTCCCTTAAAAGTCTTGTCACAACTTTGTGATGATTTTTCTTTAGTGATGGCAATTTTCCAAAAATCAAGCTAAATTTCGTACTCTGGGTGGCTGACAACATTTGCTATCATATCAAATTAGTTTTCAACATTCTCGAGTTTAGCGAATTCCTAAATTTCCTCTTCGCATTATTGTTGTAATTCTTCCATATCATTTTCAGAATGGGACTACAATTTTTCAAGAATCTTACTCAAATTTCTTTCACAAACGTTTTGAAGACTCCCCATATTGAATCAGATTCAAGCTTATATTTCGACGAATTACTTGAATTTAATACTTATTTTTAAATTAAAATGTTAACTAATCGATGACTTTCATGAAATGATAGCAACTTTCCTTGAGTAGGGTACAATTTTCGTATTCGAGTTGATAATATAAGTCTCATGCCCATATCTTGATCAACCTCCCAGCCCCTTCAAAATTGTATAACTTTGTGATCATTCTGCGACAGTAATTTTCCGCGAATTTCGCCAGGTTTTTGTAAACTAATTGATAATAGCTCATGACGTCAAATAAAATTTACGTTTCAATTTTGCAACCCTTCAAGATTTTTTCAATTTCTGAATGCTGCGTAACTGATCATCGTCTCTGTCTGTCTATACAGTCATAAATGGATTTTACCACGGTTCTTGAATTAGAATATTGTTTCAAAGTTAGTGATGTCAAATAAAGTTCAATTTTAAATATTGTCAAATAATTTGGTTCTTTTTTTTTTCTTCTTCAAAATTATCATTACTCGTAACTAATTGACTGTTTTCCTGTTTGACCACAACATTCAATGGATCTTACTCAGTTTTTTCGTATACGATTTTTTTGAGAAGTGCTACCTACTGTTTAACTGAGCTCACTTTCCTAATTCTTTGAATTCGTTTTCTTTTCAATTTTGTCAGGATTGGTAAATGACAATACAAATTTTGAAGAATAAAAAATCTTAGTAATCGAAAAATTCATAAAAATGGACCTAATAACTCATTAAAAAGTCTATAAGAATTTTGATGAATTTCAGAAATAGCAAAAATTTGAAACTTGAATTGAATACGGCATTAAAAAAGTTTTTTGAGTGAAGTTTGCTGTAGTTAAAAATAATGTCTCCTTAACAAAAAAGGCTTGAACATAGAACTAACGAGAAAAGTATCAGTAAGCCGCTGAATTTGAATACTGATTGCATCAGTCCTTTTGTCTAGGCTTGATTTGAAACTAAACATCCAAATTTGGGACGATCCAAGTCAGATGAAACTAACTTGGCATTAAAAATTGAACAAAGTATGGAAATTTGAGCTTTTAGAACTGTAACCTTTTGAAACGTTTCTACTGTTCCTGTTCGATTTTCTCTAATGCTTGTTCAAATGTTTCCAAAAAACTAAAGTCCGCATAAAAATTGAATGAATCTGAAAAATTGAACAAAATGTTGCGACACTGGATTTTTATTTATTTCAAATCATTAAGGACGTCAGAATCTTCCTCCAGCTTCGTATTGAATAGCGGAAGTTACCTTCCAGTTCAATTTTGAAGATCGTTTATGAATTACACAGAATTTTACAAACAGAAATTCAAATCAATTTGTAGTTCTCTTTTACTGAAAAAAAAATAAGTTCAGGTTCTTTTTATGCAGATTTGGTTCCTCCTCCTCAAAAGAAAGAAACAGTTCTTTTTATCTAAGATGATTTATTTTTCTTCGAGAAAAGCAGTAAGGTTTCCCTTCGATTCTTAATTTCGATAATTTATTTCATCTCGGAAACGAAGGATCGCCGCCGAATTTGGTCAGCGAATTTGAACTCAGCGTGAAAAATTGAGCGGAAATAAGTCGTGAACTTGATCTTTTTGATTTTCGAAATTTTGAAAAATTCTCGATGCTGCATCGTGTCTATTTTGGGGCGAAAAATTTTTCGAAGAGCTGGTGTACATGACTCAAATTTTTGAGACAAATTCGAATCTGTCGTCAAAATTGGGCTACCATCCTTTCTTGACAAATTTCACCAACATTTTTGAGTGTATCTCGGACACGAAGGGTCCTGCCGAATTTGGTCAACGACTTTGAACTCAGCGTGAGAAATTGAGTAAAAATGAGTCGTAAACTCGATTTTTTGATTTTCGAAATTTTGAAAATTTCTCAATACATTATGTCTTTTTTGAGGCGAAAAATTTTTCGGAGAGCTTCGGGGTCGGGAGCTGGTGTACATGACTCAAATTTTCGAGATTAATTCGATCCGTCATCAAAATTGAGCTACCATCATATTTTGAAAAATTTCACAAACATTTTTGTGCGTATCTTAGGAACGAGGGGTCGCCGCCGAATTTGGACAACGTTGAATTCAGCGTGAAAAACTGAGTGGAAATGAGTCATGAACTCAATTTTTTCATTTTCAAAATTTTGAAAATTTCTCCATACTACATCGTCGAACTCTGGTCAGGCTATTATACATCATGTCTTTTTTGGAGCGAAAAATGTTTCGGAGAGCTTCGAGATCCTCATCTTCATCTACTCGAAATATGTTGAACAGAGCTGGATCATTCATATTTACACAGAGATGAGAAATAGTACACCATCAACTGATGAACGATAATTCATTTTCATTCCCTTTATCAACTAATAATGTAGACACTAGACATTAACTTAGACACAAACAGTCGGGCCCGTGTAATTTGAATGCAGTGCAGTGTTGCCGGAAAGAGGACGTCATTTTGCCCGTTGCGGTGAAATTGTATAAACTTCCAGTGTCATTTTACCTGTTGAAGTGGGCAGCAATATACTCGGTGTATAAAACTGCGCTGCGCTCTAGTGTGAAAACCACACATTATAGGGGTAAGGGGGTTTGTATATTTGGAAAAATGACGTCCCGCTCAAATTTTTTGTGCATGCTCCTGGGGTCATTCTAATGTGTATAAACCGCAAGGAAAAATGACGTCCTTCAAAAGACGTCACTTTTCCAAAAGGAAGTCACTTCTCCTGTTGGAATCTAAAAAAGACGCCATTTCTCCCTTTAGAAAATCTATATATATATATATATATATATATATATATATATAGCTACAATATGCAATTTGGGGCGAACCGTTACCGGAAATATGAATTTAACGATCCTTTAAGCCTATGTATGTAACTATCCATATTGCATTTTACATTTCTGATTCCGCACCAACTCCCCATGTCAAAATTTTGAGTTTACAGCCAAACCCATATGAAAATCCAAACTATGTGTCTTTGATCCTCCTCCACCGCTCATTCTTCCTTTCAGCGGGAGTTCAATACTACAAATATGATTCGTGTTGATAAACATTTTTAAAACTGTAGACTTGAGAAAATATCGTTTGTGACTACAAAAAAGAACTTAAGTTATGGCATTTAAGGACCATGAAGAGGAAAGAGGGGAAATGCCAGATATTAGTTGATGGGAATGAGTAGAAACGGATCCGATGCTGAGATCCGTTGGATCGAAGAAATTTCGAAGACATTGCGTTTTATTTCATAAATTCTATGTTCACCAATGAGAAAATTAAGGTCACTTCGGACCTCCAGTTTTGGGTATGCTTAAGGTGCCAATACTAAATTGTATGAAAATTCTCAAGCAATACCATTGGTTTTTCACATGTCTGTAGCATAAATTCTGGATCAGTCAAAATGATTCGTAATATTTCTGTCTTCAATCAGGCTGTATAGCCTATGTGGGGTGATTTTTCGAAAAGCGTCAATTTTTAAGTAGTGAAAAATAATTTTTGGAAAGTCATTTTGCATGTTTCTTTTTTTTAGGGGGGGGGGATTCATTGCTGAGGTATTCCACAGACCAAAAAGGCAGTTCAGCCCAATTCATACTCCAAGGGGAGGAGGGCATCACGTTCTGAATTTTCAATGTTCCATCGGTCTGGTACTTGAAAACTCAGCCAAATCGATGGAATTCTTCGGAACTGGTACCTGAAAAGTTAGTCATAATCGCACAATTCCATTGATCTCGCCCTATCAAACATGGAGATAAGCACATGAATAATTATTATATTTAACACACGTAAAAGTATCTCGAAAAAATAAATATAGTATATCTTTCCGCTTTCTTAAATTGATATTCATGAAAAATAAAGGTTATGAGCATACAACAACCTCTCGAGTTTCAGTTTGAAACTGCAGTCATTTTTATGGGCATTAAGTATATCTATGAAAGGAACTGAAAGGTGTAAGTCGTACTTATTGTAATCATAATAGGTAACAATAGATTCATAGTTGTAACTTAGATTGTTCAGTAGTCAAATAATAAGAAATTTGGTAAATATTTCAATATTAGCTATGAATTCGTTTTGGTGTAAGCCCCCGGTGGAACTCCAAAGGGGGGTGATATTTTTTTCATAAAAAAATAAGGCTCATTGGCATAAACGTCAAAACAAAATATACTGTAGGGGAGAGTGGGGAGGATTCGGACAGTTTTTGCATTTTGACGTTTTATGTGGAAACTATGAGATTTTGTGGTAATTGCACCCCACCATCGTAAATTTTGGACTTTTTTACATCTCAAATGATTTTTGTTTCCCATTTTTATCTTTACGATTGCTCCCCACTCTCCCCTACAAACAATTACAGAAATATAAACATGTTTTAAAAATTTAGCTTTTGAAAAAGACTCGAATCCCCCCCCCCCCACTCCAAAAATTTCCAAACATCGTACAATAATTAAAATTAAGGTTAGATTCTGCTGCATTTGCAACTTACAAGGGATAAACCAGTGAAGCGCCCTCGCATTCGTGTACATACCACCGTTCATACACGCATGATGTGCGTGAAAACGCGTCATCGGTGATGTGCCATTTAAGGGATAATGAAGGACATATGAACACAAAATACGTACAATTTAGTACAATTTAGAGCCATAGAATGAAGGTAGGGCAGTTTACCGATCGTTTTTGTGTCGAAATATTATGTCTTCCAGACCGATGAAAAACTTGGAACAACCAGACCTATGGAAATTCGAACTCTGTTTATCAATTCCAATTATTGAAAACAATTAATGAGTACATTTATGCGACTCTTTTTGGGGGGACCCGGTGAAAAATGAACTGTGTGACATTCAGACCGATGGAAAAAACGCGACGATCTTGTACTTCATTGTAGATTTTGGGGACTTGGGAGTAGTCTGTAAAGGGGAGATTTCAAAACAAGTTGCTAAAGGGGGTGCACTTGCTCGATTTTGAAATGATACTTATGCTCCAAAGATTCGATGCCGTAAGCCAAGAATTGCAATGTAAAAGTCCTAATTCAAACACAGCTTTTAACTTACGAAAGTCTTTGTAACTCTTCGTGATTTCTCAGCGAGATAAATTTGACGAATATAAAGCAACAGGTAAAGAAATGTGCGGACACATCATGAATCAGTACGTGAAAGGCGAAGAAATATACGACTTGAACCTTTGGGTTCCGGCAGGACCTCTGTCTGAAGGAGATAATATGACAGCGCGAGAAAAATTCAGAATTCTGGCCGTCATCCAAGTTATTGACCAGTTCAGTACGTCTTTGAGTCAGAAAATCGAGACCTATAAAACCATTTGCGATAATTTTGGTTTTTTATTCGAACTGCGTTCTTGCGAGAGCCACTTTGCGAGAAAAAGGTAGAAAGTTTTGGTGAATTCTTATCCAGCAGATATGGATGAAGGCTTGCTGAATGAGTTGCTTCAGTTTGTTGAGTTCATCAAGAATTTATTATGATGAAGAAAATTAGGTGTCTATAGAAATGCTCCAATATAGAATAATTATTTCACAAAATAATTTAAAAAATGTGTTCCCGAACGTGTGGAAATTAGGTACCTATGCTTAGAACTTTTTTATCATTAATGTTCTCTAATGTCAGTGGCGAACGTTCCCTTTCAAAGTTAAACCTGATTAAAAACAGACTGCGTTCAAGCATGTCTGAAGGACGGCTAGTAAATTTATCCCGACTAAGTCTAGAATGGGATATCTGTCGCCAGCTCAATTTTGAAGATGTGATTGCTGACTTTGCTCTCCAAAAATCAAAGAAAAACTTTTCAAAGTTAAAATTAAATTTTGTACGCAATTCCCTAACCACTGCACATGTAAACTTACATTTCTTCGTACATTTATCACCGTTTTATTTATAAATAAACAGATTTTTTTACAACATTAAGAATACAATTTTTACGTATTGTATCGCTGCTTATACTTGTACAAATCTTTTGCTGTTTGTTATGTATACTTCGATTTAAAAAATTACATTGGAAAATGAAATAAAACATGGAATTCTTTTGATAATTTATTAAAAAAATAGTTACACAAAGACATTTTTAAATTGGAGTAATTGAAGAACAATTTGTATGGGCTGCCCCCGCTCCGAAGCGCTTAGAAATTTTGAGGGCCTCCACAAGATTGGGACCCCTGTATTAACTCTTGAATCCGGGCCTGAGAACTCAAACTGGACCCCGTAGACATGTTATATACCCGATGCGCAAAATCCCACCAGTTACCCGGGTAACTAAAGAGGAACAAGGGTAATCTGAGGATAACCGAGGGTAACAAATGGGTAAATTTTCTGCCGAGGGTAACTAGAGGGTAACTAATCGCATAGTATCCCGCCAGTTACTCGGGTAACTAAAAGGGAACAAGGGTAATCTGAGGGTAACCCGAAGGTAATAAACGATTAACTATTCCGCTGGTAACTGGGTAACTAGAGGGTAACGGGTAACTGATTGCGCATCAGGTGACACGTGGTCACGACAGATTTTTTTTTGTGAATGACTGCCAACTATACCTATATAGACACATTCTTCAGTCCAGACTAATCTGAGACACAGCACCAGACTTACATTAGTCTATGTTGTCTGCTACTGCATTACATATCTACGACTACAATAGAAGTAGGTAGGCCTACTTAACTTCAGAAAGTGACTTATCTGTTGAGTTAATAATACTTATCTGTAAAGTAGCTAAATCAATTGATCGTATTCCTGTTATGCTGTCAGAAAATATCTAGACGTCATTATCATTAGGCGTTTTCCTATTTTCTAGACCCAGTTGAGGGCGCATTGTTCTCAAACCTCGTCAGAAAGAAAATAACCGCAATGAATCCTACATTTAACATCATTGCCGAAGCGAATCCTGTTAATACAACAGGAGTGATGAATGGTAAGCTCCTCAAACAAATCGCTCGAGTTGCACTTACTATCCATGTAAATGGAAATATCCACATTAATAACTTCAATGTATAATGGATTCCTTCTACTGGCCAGAGTAGTCCTGTAATATGGAAGAAATACAACATACAACAGGTACCTAAGTTGTAGATTACTTAAGTAGCCAAAACATAGGCTAAATAGTCTAATATTACATTCACCGTTATTCTAAATGCTATGAATTTACTGCGACTTTATAATTCTCACCCGTTATCAGGCATAAAGTCAGGACTATAGCATTTCCCAAACCAATCAAAGCTGAAAAAGTTTCAGCGAATAGAGCCATTGCAATTCCTAAAACAAAACGAGTAACTTAAGTGTTTAGGATTTTCAAATGAGCATAATATATTAAGCTGAGTTGACATGATGCTTGTTTTATCGGATAGTTCCGGAACGCAGCTAGTGGATAGATAACGTGCTATCCGGCGAGTGGTGGATAGTTCGCTAACTGCTGGCGGCAAACTACCCGATCTAGCATTGTGTCAACTTAGCTTTAGACAAAGTATTGAAATAGAAACGTTTCTTAGATCGCTGATTTTGAAGACCCAATCAAATTTTGGATTCAAACCCGACTAAGGCACCAAAATTCAAAATTCTTTCATAAAAAGAAAGAGTTTCACCGCGCAAAATAGAAGAATTCCGCAGCAAAACGTTACCATTGTGATGTAGTTGTATATTCCTCTTTTCGCGGTCATTTGTTCGATCACGTTTTGACCGGCCGACACGAAGAATGCCGAGTGAAGCCGAGAATGGACGACTAAGGCTAGTGTCACACGAGTGTAGAAGACACTGGAATGCGGGTATGCGCGTCAACGCGGTCGCCTGAAGACACACATCCATGTAACACTGTACTTTCATGCAGCGGTTGGACTGTTTTTTTGTTGTTTTTTTAAATTTTTTCTCTGAATTGAACAAGGTATGGATTGCTTGCTTCGAAAATTTCATCAGATTTTTGATTCAACCCCTATTTAAGCTATTTTGCCCATTTCACCTGAAAACTTATTATTTTGAGAACTAAATCTAAGTCGGAACAGAAATTTCATACATTTTTCGAAATAACCTAAAAAAACCCTGTTTTGATGTTTTTTCGACTAAGAAAAATAAATAAATAAATAAATAAAATTAATAATAATAATAATCAATTTTGCCCATTTTACGGGAGAAGTTTGAATTTTGGGCCAAAAAATCGTAGCTGGATCAAAGAGTTGATTGAATACTTGAAATCAGTGGCTCAAGAAAACCCTACTTTGACGTTTTTTCTGATATGTTCTTATTTGAAAGTTCAGTTTGGTGAAATTTTCAGTTCCTCTTTTGGAGAAGAGAAGATTTATTTCACTCTAAAAGGAAAACTGGATGTTACCAAATGGATCCTACTTTGTCTCACATCGATCCGAATTTGCGATCAAAGATAAAGATGGGACTTTATGCATAATTGCGTACGTCTAAAAAATATTTTTGTATATACCTACTTACCGTAAAATATGCCTGCAGTTCCCGTAATGGTCATCAGTGAGAGGAATACGTAAACGTTTCCGTGTAATGGATTCTTAAACATGATGTACGTAACTGACATACCTATTGTCATTTGTACCAACATAACGATAATTTGAAACCCGAATGTCTGAACTATCATGTCAAAAACTCGAGTACCTGTAATGGGAATAAGTTCGAAATCGATAACTCGACTTATAGCTTTTAAAGGAAATTTATCACATATATTCTCTATTGTAAGGATAGAGGTAAATTATCGATAACGAGTGCGATTTATGGTCGGGGTTACTATGTGAACCCCTGAGGTGCGTGTGGTGTGGTGGCACTCCTGAATTGCATCCCCTTCTAAGATAAGTAGATCTCCAGGGTCTATCGCGTGAAAATTTCAAGAGCATGGACGACTCCCGTAGCAACTATGTGAACCTCTAAAGTGGGGTCGAAATTCCTTTTTCAAGATTTTTTTCTCTTTTTTTTCTGTGCTATGTAATTTTTCTATAAAACACTCAACTTCTTTACGGTTGTATGAAGATCTCCATTAAAAATTGACATACTTTTTCGGAATTTTGGGTCTAACTGTCCAACTGAATTTAGTGACATTAAAAAAAAAAAATCTTACACAATAAAATTATGCTCTAATATGTATGCACTTTTTGGCGGGGCTCTCCATAACATGGTAAAGATGAGGATATAGACAAGAGAATTCTTGAAAATTTATGACAATACATGGGTTTCTAAAACATCAAGAAAATGTAATTTCTGGTTTAGAACTGCAATATAACTGAACATTTTGTAACGTACTCAGTACAGAGTCGAAAATTTGTCTGTACGGTATAATACACATTAAGACTGTTTCGAGTTCACTGATGTTATTCTGCATTCCTTGAATTTGAGGCAAAAAACCACCCGTTACTGATAAGTTTACTGTACTCATTCTCACCTGTTACCATAGTCCTTTCAAAAGTACCATCTGTTTTCTCCAAAAACATTGGTATGGCGGCTGAAATTGACGGAAGGATAAAACAGTTTCTGTAAGAAGAATTCAAACTGTCTAGTTTTGTCGGTAAAAGAACTTAATACTCATACAGAGTATAAAAGGATGCTCTTTAGTGTTCTTGCAAGAAAAGGAATTCTAGGAGACTAACACATAGTCCATGTTGAACCCAGCAAGTGTATGAAAATATGCTGATGCATTATTATGCAAGTCCAAAAGTTGATGAGACACAAATTTTCAGAGATTACTTAATTATAAATGTAGGTACTATCACACAGTTTTATGTAGCTCAGTAGTACTATGTATTAGGTGAATATCCACCCCTACTTATCTACTTACATACATATGAGTGCACATGAGGCATAAGTGACAACGTTCTCGTCCAGTGATCCAAAAATTGGTTTTTCAAACTGTGAAAGAAGAATGTTGGAATAAATACCTCGTTTGAATAAAAAAGACAGGCATACTATAGGTATACTAATGGTGGCTGAACCTTTTATAACAAATTTATACATGAAACAAATATTAGGTAATACCTAAAATCCATCACTTCCTCAATATGACATTCTTTTTGAATTTGATGCAGAGTTTGACACAAAAGTCAATTTATCACGTCCATATCGACTTTTAGATCAAATATTGTATCCACTTTGATGAAGATGTCTATTCAGAAGGCGATGTTGACATAGTAACTTGCGACTTCTCTACCAAGTTTTGCATCAAATTCAACCACAATGTCGTTCGGCAAGGGGTCATCTGATTTTGAATGTTAAGAAAAGAGTCGATTTATGTATCGACGGTGTTTCAAGGGTAGGCAACTCAATTATGCACATGAATCACTCAAAGGTGACGAAAATAGATATGTACCTGTTTCTTAAATACTTGTCGTTCTTTACCTAGAAACTGCTATGGTTGTAAATACATACATATATACCAAAATAATTTACCGTTATTGGTACAGATGCAAGTTTTGGGTTCATTCCGCAGTTCAGCATTATTTGTTGTAGAAATGAGTTCATTGCACGCGCAGCATCATACATAATGATAGTTTCAAAAAATTTATCTGTGAAGAATTAGATAGGTAACTGAACAGCAAAAATACAGCATTTTTATAATACGTTCAAAATTGTAAGTGCGTGGATCACTTACAGATGCGTAAAATTAGGCAAACTATTGGTATAGAACTCATAAACTCATCGAGAAGTTACCCAAGTTGAAATATATAAAATTCTCTGTGATATCAACTCATTATAGAGAATATCATGTATTTCAACTTGGGTAACTTATGTGTTACCAAAACTCACTAAATGATGAGTTGCTGAGTTACCATACACACTTCATCAACTTATCTTGTTAGCAGCTAATGCAATATGATATAGAGACAATTTTTGACCAAACTGTGACTTTCTATTTACCTATACGTTTTACAAACAAAGTTGATCGTTTAAAATTTTGAAGTAGGTAAGTTTGTACTTGGGCAAGTTACATAAGAATTGATGACGTACAAATGTGTTGATGGGTTAAGAATGAGTACCTAACGGTAAAAGAATTTGAATCAAACTCATTTCTGAGATGAGTTCGCTCGTCAATTCAGAGTTAATTCAAAAGTTTTGCCCCCGTCTCTGAGTATAGGTAAACTTGATCAAATAATGGGGAAGATCGTTTTTGTCTGTTTCACCTTTTACGTTCCCGACACCTTATATCCGATGCGCAAAATCCCGCTAGTTATCCGAGTAACTAAAGGGGAACCCAAGGTCAACTGATTGCGCATCGGGTATTGACTGAAGCCGAGTCAGAATGAAGAAAAAATTAAAAGTTGGGCTAACGGCTAGATGACAGACATATTTAGGTATTTGTTGAACTAAAGCTGACTGAAAAATTTCACGCTAACGGCTAAGAGCAAATGGTTAACGGCTGCCTTCTAGTCCTTGGGCTGCTCTGCATTACACGTGTTCACTGATGTCATTTGAAAACGAGCGACCTTCGCTCATTATGACGTCATTGGTCAAATGGTCACGTGGTCAGCAAAGACGCAAACGAGCAATAACTTGCAAAACAAGACAGCACGTGTTTGTTTCCCTCCGCAGGTTCATAACTCGATGACCTCGAAGCATTATTATTTCAACTTTTCCCGTTCGTTCCGGTTCAAACGCAAACATTTGTTCGAATGACCAACGAGAACTAGTTGAGTTTGTTCGTTCAGGATCGTTGATATTTTAACACGAAGCAAAATTATATATATTATGTACTTAGGTAGCTATATATATTCCTGCCTCTTCTGAATTTGCTTCTGAGACGTATACAGCTATTATATTGTAGCTATGTGCTTCCAAGGAGTAGGTAGACATGCATTGTGTAAGTACGCAAAAAATACCCTACAGTAAAAACTATGATAAAACTTACTAGTTGAGTCAATCCATGCGTCTACTGAACTTTGTGTGAGAATTTCAGGTTTAGTTTTGAGACCCTCTGATATTTTCCTAGCAAGAGCGACACTGAAGTTCTGGGTGAAATGAAAGACAGCTGAAACTTTATTCAGTTTGACGTCATTTACGGCAATAATGTCATTTTTGTATTCTATCTGGACACATGACATATTGTAATTAGCTCAATCTTAATACCATAGATACAAAATACAATCGAATAAAATTCTTCAATGCAGTACTTGTATACTCACAACTGTGTAATTTTTATTTCGTAACAAATCTACGTATAAACAACTGAGGGTAACTGTTGAGTTATCATCCAAGAAACAAGTGCTATACATAGCTTTGGTGCAATTAAACATTGAAATTTCATCGTTTACAACGGCAATAGATAATCCCTTTGGGTTTCCACCAATAGCTAAGTTGAAAAAAAATGTATTCAAAAAAGGTAACATTACAGCAAGGAATATCATCCTGAAAAGAAAACATTCAAATCATTAGGTACTATATACACGTAAATAAACAATGCTGCATTCTGAACATTTGGTGCCTCATCAGAAGCAACCCCGATGCATATTCAGACTCAGACAATAAAATAAAAACTCACAAGTAATCTCTTTTTAATGACACAAGACTTTTGTAAAACAACGCTTTCAGCTTCGTAGGGGAAACTGGTCCATCTTTGTACTTGAAAAATACTCTAACTGAATTTCGGGACTCAGGGTACTCCACATCTTTGGTATTCTGTAATTATAAACTAGTCTAATTGCACAAATTATGTCATCTTTTCTAGTATGTAGGTATGCCAAAAACTCATGTGTTTCACTTACGCTGTCGAAGGATGTATCTTGTTTCTCACTTAGTTGCAGAAAGGCTTCTTCTATGCAACTGCATTCGCATCTCTGTATGAGATCAAGTGGAGATTCTTCAGTTAAGAGCACACCATTCCTCATTATTCCAACCTGAAAAAATAAATCCGTCTAGCAGAGGAACTTGAATTGGTACGGGATCTGTCTTCTATAGCAATGAAAGTACGAACTATTTGAAGAAATTACATCACTTTGCACTTCATGCAGAGAACGGGCATGACAATCGAAAGATGAAGAGCAACCTTCAAGGATCTCTACAAAGCTCCGTTTTTAGAAACAGTTATTTCTATAACTATACAACAACATGAAATATATCTAAGTACTAATTTTATTAAAAATAAAGCAAGGAAAAGCTATCACTCTTCCTCGCAACTTCTAATAAAGTGTCGGAAAGTATGTTTTCATTATCCACCTCGAAAGTCTCACTCTCAAATCACCAGAAATTTCATCAAAACAAACATCAGTTGAGAGAGCATAAGAGATAATTAATAATAGATGAGCTACCAGCTGAGAATACGTACAATGTCAGAATTATGAGCTTCTTGTACATAGTGGGTAGTAATGATAATTGTCGTTCCTAGCTTCGCCATTTCTCTCAGTCTCACCCATATACTGCAAATGCAATTTAATATTTTATCAACAAATATTACACAATTTCGTAATAAAATTAGTTCTATGGGTAAGTTACATCCAACTGACGAAGAACTGCTTATAGAGCATCTGCGTATACAAGGCACTATAAGAGGGTCCTTGCAAAGTGAGCAAAACGACAAAATCATGTCACAAATTTCACATGAGGCAGTTTTATATAACTATTGCCTCAAAAAAAAAAGAGGTCTTTCGTCAGTCGAGATAGTGTCGTAACATTCTTCGTTATCACCTATTACTTAATATAGGATCTAATCCAACTGTGGGCTCGTCCAGGACCAGGAGTTCAGGTTCATGGATTAATGTAACCGCCAATGATATTCGTCTTTTCTGACCACCGCTGAAATTAAAACATTTCTATTATATGAGAGTCACTTATATTCATAAGCGCAAATAGCCGACCTGCAGTGAAGGGGGACTCATCGGGAGGAAGAGGACAAATATTAAAATAATACTGAAAATTCAGCTCGTATAATTTTTCATTTTTCGTGGTGAACTGTCACAGGATTAAGAGAGGAGGCTAAGCCCCGTGGTATCATCTTGATGGTACTAAAATTCGCATTTAACATAGGAAACAGGAAAAAATGAACTATAATCAAGAAATTAACACCGGAAATAAATTCCTCGTTGAAAATACATGTAGTGGTTCAGGTACAAAATATTCCGTTACGGTCAAAAATAATATTCGCTTCCCTGCTGACCGATGAAAATAAAATACGTAATTCGTTTCTATATAGTTTGAGGCATTGATGCTGTGTAGCATTACCGTAAAGTACGGCAACTTGAGACAGGGGTACAATTTGGGACAGACGTTATATTTTTTGTGTAAGCCGAGCCGCGGTAACACTGGTTGCGTACTTGCTAGTGCTCTACACAGTGTAGAGGTGTAGACTGTAGAACGCAATCACTTTTTTCTCAAAGCCCTAGCAGATACCCAATCAGTGTTACCGCGGCTTACACAAAAAATGTAACATCTGTCTCAAGTTACCGTACTTTATGATACTGATTCTGCGTAATTACTAACACAGTGGCACTAGTCTTTGGTCACTAATGCAATATTCGAAAAGGTAGTTTCCGGGGCCAGGGGTGTGGTGTCTGGGGAGCCACTTTGGCATGCGTGCATCGCCATACGCTCCACTAAGTGAGTGGCACTAGTGATGAGTTGTTCTTATTTTACACTTTGTGGAAACATATATTTCATGTTTATTTTATTAACTTGAATTCTTTCATTTTCTTCGCATTTGTTGAAAATGAATCTTCTGCGACGAAGTTGGCAAGTACTAAAAGGTCATGACAACTCGGTATGTTTGCATATAAATCTATAAATAAATAAATACATGAATATATGAAAACAACGAGTCCGACCCCTGTACAGAAAGATATTGTTACATGGATATGTCGTCCAGCAACCGCGATGACGCGCATACCCGTATTGAAGTGCCTTCCCTAGTCGTCCATTCTCGGCGTCGTTCGGCATTCTTTGTGTCTGCCGGTCGAAACGTGATGGAACGAATGATGGTGTATAGAGAAATACACAACTACATCACAGGTGCATTTCCTCGGCACCCCCACCCACGTCGATGGACTTGCACTATATCCCATTCGTTTATGCTGGTTTGTGCTGAAAACCCTGTCGTTTGCGCTGCCCGCTTCCAGATATATTTGGGAAAACTTTTGGGGGTGCTGTAAAAATAGGAGCACCCCCCCCGTTCACCTAGGGGATCGAAAATGGTGTCAGTCATTTGTGCTGAAAACCCCGTCGTTTGTGCTGCCCCCTTCCAGGGATATTTGAGAAAACTTTTGGGGGTGCTGTAGAAATGGGACCATCCCCACTTCACCTGGGGGATCGAAAATGATGTCAATCGTTTTTTGTTACGTATGTGCTAGTTTGTGCTGAAAACCCGATCGTTGGTGCTGCCCCTCTTCCCAAGATGTTGAGATTTAATTTTGGGGGTGCCCAAGAAAGGGGTTTTTGAAAAAGGGGTTAGACAAAGGATTGAAAAAAAATAAGTGGACACAAGCGTTGGTGCTGTCACCCATAATCTCCTAGCCAATCTCCCCGTCGAGAGAGGGGCCTTTGTCTTATAGCAGGATAGGTATCAAATTCGCCTGAAAATGAAGGAGTAGGCAAAACATGGTAAGTAATAAGAGAATGCAACAGAACCGTTTTTTCTTTGCTTGTTAATTAGTTCAATAGTTGTTTCTCCGAAGTTCGTTTCGTACGTGTCCAGACCTACCTATTTATATAATTCATTTTTGGGCCCGAATTTATTAATTAATGCGGTTATCGGGCAACTGCTACTAGTGATGTGTCGGTAGTTCATGTACTAGTTCATTTGAACTAAACATCACGTTGAACTAAACGACCGAGACCTAAACGTTTAAAGTACCTAGTTCACAGAATGAACTGAACAACCGAAATTGACCGAAACAAACTGAATGAAGAAAGTAACGAATGAGAACGAAACTGAAATGTGAAACGAACTACGGAGAAGACCGTATGACCGACATCGATGTTCGGTGATCAGTATGATCAGATTACCGAGATTGAAACAGGATAATGAAAGGTGCGTGCCAACTCTCGCGCATACCTATATTCTTCTACCTTCATCTCCATTCACGCGTTCCAGGAGAAATGTTTACGTAGCACAGTATTTAAATTCCATGTTGTATGGGTCCTTTTTCTAGGGCGCGAAACCCATTTTAAGTAACTTTAATACAGATAACTAAAATAATGATCATAAAACCTGGGAATCAATATTAAACAAACAAAACACAAAAGAAATATTAAGAGAGCAAAATATTACTACTGAAAAAGTTCTACCAAGCGGAAGACAGCATACAACAGGTTAAATCACCGTGCGGTGTAACTACTACTGCTTTGTAAATGTGTTGACAGATTATTCAGTGCGTTTCGGTCAGTTTGAACTAAATGAACTAAACATTTTACCTAAACATTCTGAAGACCGAGACCGAATGAACTAGACATACTAGATGACCTAAAATTCCCATCACTAACTGCTACCTCCAATGAAATGAGAAATTGGTCTTCACCTCATTGAACAGACTTTCCGAGGCAGCACTGCTTTCTGGCTTCTAACTGAATCCAAGACTTCATTAATCAATGGCCGCCAATATGGTAAATATTTACAAAAGTCATAAAATGTTTTTCTACCAAGTCAGGGGCGTGGTGAAAATTATTATGATCACCTCGGATGGTGTTTGAGGTATCTGAATAACGTTTATACACATCACCGATTTTCGTATAAAAAGAAATGTCTTTCGAATTTTCATTTTCTTCGCGATTAAATTCTTCGATTTCCAGTAGGTCGCCAACTACATCAAAATTATCGATGAAATTATCCTGCATATCATCGTTATCATATTAAATTTGTCGCTTTAAATAATTTTTGGTGACCTCACTGGGGGGTTTTCCTTTCGGTAGCTCTAATTACGCCTTCCCGATGCACAGTTACCCACAGATTATCCTTGTTCCCCTTTAGTTGCCCTGGTTCCCCTTAAGTTACCCGGATAACTGGCTCCCCTTTAGTTACCCGGGTAACTGGTGGGACTTTGCGCATCGGGTTCTGTTGAGACCAAAGTAATAGTGAAAAAATACTCGATTATTTTTCTTTACCTCATCATAATCCTCAGTAGATATTTTCAGTATTAAGGTAAGGTAGCCTAATATGGACCACCATCATATCTCGTCTGTTTATGGCGCGCTCTGACTGAAAAAAATATTACTACATTCCACGAAAGATGAAAAAAGATATGGTAGAAAAAGTTGGATCTCGCAAGCCAAAAACAAAAGTTATGCATGAAAAACGAAAATTGATGTTTTCACTTTTTTTTTTTTTTTTGGTGTAAGTACATTTTGGTACAAAAATGGTATAAAAATCGGTTTCTTTGAAAAGTTTGCTATAATTATCGAAAGTGTATCTTATAAGTTATTCATTCGTGAACTCGTTTTTGATCTCAACTTGAGGAGAGCAGTGGTAAGTCGACTCAAATAAATCTCTATGTGGGCTCCCAATATGGACTACAATAAGAATGTGGTTTTTTTTTTTTTCATCAGATGGCAAAAGTAGTAAAAAGTGATGTCCGAAAGCAATGGAGTCGGCTGTTCAAGGTGCACTTAAGGGAGAAGGAGGCTATAACGTTAATAAAAAGTTACAAAGAGTTTCTACGCGTTTTTTTTTCTTTCTTTTTTCAATTTTTAGAAGTGGTTCATAATGAGAGCCCAAATTTCCAATTTCGTCATTCCTCACTTTTCAAGAAAAAAAAAATCACCAAAAATTGATTTTTTTGGGGGGGAGGGGGACTACGCTTTTGAACGGTGTTAGTAGACATTTGCCGCTAAACCTTAAGCCAATTTTGAGGTCTAATGGGGGTTTGGGGGAGGTTCTGGAGCTTCAAAACAAAATGTGGTCTACATTAGGCTACCTTACCTTAATGTTTTCAGGTAAAAAAGTTTAAATCGCTGCTTGTCTTGTCATTTATTATTATTATTATTATTTTTTTATTATTATTATTTTTTCCAACTTGAAAACTACTTTATCAAATGACTAAAATCATTGCGTATCATACAGACTGAAAGTTCTGAATTCGAATTCCTTGTTAAAATGGATTGACAAGCCACGATGTATTATGACGAAGTAGGGAACTGCGGAACAAGAGTACAGACAGAGGCCATCATTATCAAGAGAGGAAAGTAAGAAACTACTAATTTGGGTGATGGAACATCATTTCTCGGCCACATAGAAAGCCCTGAGAAATAAAAATATATCATCACGTTCACTTAACGGATAGTGTGCCACAGCGAATTGTTCTTACTAATGATCAGTTACAGCAGTCTGATATGGGAAAATGTGTTAGGTTTTCTGATTAGACAACAAATTGATTAGTTTCACTACACTTCCTGTAGCATTCACTGGAATTCGTGAGATTGTACATTATTTACAATACATTCAATACCTATGCATTGATTTCTGCAGGTGATCAGTAATTCAGGAAGAATCGATCATAGCCAAATTCTCCAAGTACGCTACAGTAGAGGTCGGCTTCTTTCAATATGGAAAGAGTAATGATAGGTCTTCCTGAACTTGTAGCTGTTTTTTTCTTTCTTTAGACTTCATGACGCATAAGGCATTCATCGTTGGTAAATGACTTGGCTGCAAATCACCATACTTCATTAAATCATTAGCCTCATTTTTATGTGTATCGGACGCTGACCATTTTAGTTCATTCATGTCACTGATGAACTCTGATTTCTTCAGACTAAAAATTCGACTTGTGCCAAAAACTGCACTAAAATATAGAAAGTGTCGTGAGTCGAGATTTCATTATACTGTGAAACAGCTCAAAGTGATCTTATTACAATCTTGGATAAAATTGAAAGGGATCAAAATATTTGATTAATTTACTGTTCAGGCTAATGGATGAGCAACTTCAATTTCATAAAAATTGTATGTGGCGTAATGCAGCCGATAGTACCGTCATGAATCTTTAGCAAAATTCCGCATAAAAATTCCTTTTTAGCGACAAAAAATTATGCTCAATTTGAAATGACTGAGCAAGCGATTTGATTTTGGTTAAAGTCAACACATCTTAAATTTCCACGTTCAAAAAAATTTTTGCAAAGGTAGCAGTTGGGCGAGAACCACACTAATTAATAAATTCGCACTCAAAAATGAATTATTATTGAACTAATTAACAAGCAAAGAAACAACTTTTCTATTGCATTCCCTTATTGCTCACATATGTTTTGCCTACTCCTTCATTTTCAGGCGAATTTGATACGTATTCTGCTATAACACGAAGACCCCTCTCTCAACGGGAAGATTGGCTAGGAAATTATGGGTGGTAGAACAAACCAGCACAAACGGATCACAAACGAGTGCGTCCATTTTTCATTTTCAATTCCTTTGTCTAACCCATTTTTCAAAAACCATTTCATTAGCACCCCCAAAAATAAACCTTAACATCTTAGGAAGGGGGCAGCATAAACGATCGGGTTTTCAGCATAAACCAGCACAAATATAGCAAAAACTATTGACACTATTTCCGATCTTCTAGGTGAACGTGAGGGTGTATTCCCACTTGTACTACACCCCAAAAGTTTTCTCGAATATCTCTGGAAGGGGGGCAGCACAGACGACGCAGTTTTCAGCACAAACTAGTAAAAACGTAGCACAAACGACTGACATCATTTGCGACCCCTTAGGTGAAAGTGAGGGTGCTCCCATTTCTACAGCACCCCCAGAAGTTTTCCCAAATATCTCTGAAAGGAGGCAGCACAAACGACGGTTTTTTTAGCACAAACCAGCACAAATGTAGCACAAATGACTGACACCATTTTGATCCCCTAAGTGAAAGTGGAGGTGCTCTCATTTCTACAGTACCCCTAAAGTTTTCCCAAATATTTCTGGAAGGGGGCAGCACAAATGACGGGGTTTCAGCACAAACGTAGCACAAATGAATGGCATTGTCAAGTTCATCGACGTGGGTCTGGTGCCGAGAAAACGCACCTCTACATCATGATGGTAACTTTTTTTCTGCAGAGTATTTTCTGCTGGATTTTTATCTCTCGTGTGGTAACATGACTCATACTTTCCCTGCATTCACCTTGAGCTTATTTTTGGAAACTTCATATGCTCGTTAATCATTTACATTCCTTTCTTGTCGCATAGTATACCATTATGGCCCTTCCAAACTTGCTTACAGTTCTCCAAAACTTTTTCAGATATGTTCAAGGTGTTTTAAGGCCATTACAGTATCAAGGGTTTTTCTTTATTCTTTCGTTTTGTATCCTCTTTCATTTTCCTGGCCACGTCATCTTTCATTATTTTTTTCTCAGTTTTTCAACTGCCATTTTTCAGATAAAGCCATTGCCCGCGGCATTTACTTTTTTTTTAACATCTCAGGTCCAACCCTGAGTCGATATTAAAAAGAAGCAACTGAAGATCACTGTCGAACCCCTCGTCATTGGCTCTTGTCACCGTGAGAGAATGATTTGAATTTATGGAATCAGTAAATAAGTACATAAATCTAAGAAACTGTAAATAAGTCAATAGAGTTGTGAAACAGATATAAGTACCTTAATTCTCCTATAATTTGGTGTATTGACGGAAGTTCCAAAAGTACCACCAAGTCACTGATCCGGTGTTTAATATTTTCATTGGTCATACCGAACAAGTATCCATAAAAATAAAAATTCTCCGATATGGTCATTTGAGAGTTAAGGCACAGCGACTGTAATTAAAATTCTACATAAGTAGTAACTATGATACGTCGGACATCGCAGTAAGGAAATAATGATTTAGAAAGACTTATCGATCATAGCGTGCACTGAAATTATAGATTTTTATATGTATACTTCCTCCAAAGTAAACTTATTGTCAAGACAGAATAAAACTTCAAGGAACCAGTTTACAGCTAAGTAATTATTGTCGGATGAGAGACAGAAATAGTGAAAGTACAGCCAATTTGATGAGAAATGGAATGCAGATTAAGCACATCAAAAACTTCTTGTAAGAGCTTTAATTTCATAAGAGTGGTGCGTGCCACTTGAAATTTTTCGAACGGAGATCATCGCAATAACTACCGAAGCAGCCATATATTTGTCATTTGTAGGGAAAGTCGAGAACAAAATTTAAAAAAAAAAATGGCTAGGAAGATCAAAAATGATTTTTCAGACGGAGGGAACTCGGTTTCATGAATACTTAATCCAGGAATCTGTAAGATGATAAATTTTTTTCGCGGGGTGGAGTATCAGAATATTTCCCCTCCAATTCTCTGTGTATTGGGATGGGGGTTAAATTCCTCTCACGATCGTCACCAATTGTAACTCATCATATCGGATTAATAGCAAGCCTTCCCGGAATGTAATGAAAAAGTACCTGCGGCATGTATCCCATGTTCTTGTGTTTATCTACACCGACCTCGATAGAACCTGCATCCAGTGCTGTGCGACCAACGATACACGTGAGTATCGTGGTTTTTCCACAACCACTTGGTCCTAACAAACTATAACTGAAAACAAAATAAATTATAAATAATTCGCCTCCTATGTGTGCTACCTTGGCATATAGTGAGTGGGGCTGAAGAATAATTAAAGGCACATTGGCACATAGGAGAAAGGAAACTCCGACAGATAAACTCTTAGGAAAGCAAGAAAAATTACATTCGTATTCTTCCCCGGAGATCCGAGCGTATCCATCATCAGAATTATGATAACAACTCATAAAGTAAATTATAATTTCGAACGTAAAAACTCTTTAAATAAATAAATAAATGTATAAATAAAGATGCTTTCTCATAGAATATTAGAAATATATTTTGTCTCAATTATGACTTCATAGAAAATTAGGGTATTCTACATGCTACCAACGTTCAAATCTATGTTTCCTTACCTCCTTCTTTCTCTCCCTCCCCTTATTCATACAAATAAATACAGAAACATTTTCCTCAATGTCTGAGATACCGAAGATCGAGAAGGAAGAACACGTGCCATAACGGAATTGAAATTTACACAGTAATTGACATAGAGATTGTGTATATTTTCAGTTATATCCTTTTCTGGAGCTTTCAAAGCATTTTCGAGACCATATTTTTAAATTAAGTCCAAACTGACATCGAAAATAGGTTCAGCGACAACCAAAATCCAAAAAGTGATGTATACATGTCGTATTTTTTGCTTATTCTCAATTTAAGCTTCCCCTTTCCCCGATCCAATCTCCACATTTATCAAAATAAGTGTACATAGTCATAAGCGAATTGAGTGATTTTGAAAAAACGTACCATATTCGATAGGTACCTATATTTTATTTTGTATTATTTTGGTTCCTGTCCCCACTTCTACTGCTATAATCTTCACTTTGGGTAAAATGATATCAAAATTGAAGTTTGGGACTTGGAATACGCCATGAGTTATACCTATTCTATATAATTTGTATAGTTTTACGAAGTCCAAGACAGCTTCCATTATAGTGCCGCTCTAAACCACTGGCACACAATAAATCACAGTTTTACTTGTATGGTATCGAGAGGCGTGGGACAGGGGGGAGATAATTATTCCCCGAAATGGAAAAGTGCGGCGGTAGGAAATCAAGCAAATGTAAAATTTAGAACCTATCCGTTGTTAAAATCCCTCAGAATGGGGAAAACACCCACAAAAGAGCATTTTTCTCGATAAGCCCCGTATTAAAGTATTGTGGAAAAGTGGTTGACTTTGACGTCATTGTGTCGTATTCTGAAGGCACGGGGAGAGGGGGTACGCTCTTCTATAGAAAATTTGCTGAGCGTCAGTTTTTGTTGAAAGTCTTTTTACATTACGTCCGTAGTTGCGATGAGTTTTGACTACAAATTGATTTTTGTCCTCTTTGGTCCACAACTGGAGGAAAAGCCCATGGAAGTGATTCACTGGGGGAGGGGGGGATATTAAGGCTGTAACTACGATGGTGTCCCACATAGCTTTTGCAATGCCCCCCCCCCACCTGGTAAGCAGAAAACCTACCCCGACATAGTAGATACATTTGCATACTCTTACTTCTAAACGGGCTGAGTTATGGTCAAATTGTGAAAAGTTTTTATCTTTGAAATTCTTTTTTCTTCTCACACCTGGAGACAGACAGAAAAATGGTACCAGTAGGTAATCGTAGAGGGCAGTTGCGGTAACCACAGAAAACAAAATGTTCGGAATTGGTTCAACAAAGGGTGTTCATAAAATCAATTTTAGTACAAATTATATAAAGGCCGGTACAGACTAGCGTGCATCAGCTGCAATGCAACATGTAACGAACAAAATTGGGGCGAATGCGTGCATGTATGGACGTCGAAACCGCGGGTAACTGACGGGTTTCCGGGTAATCTGAGGGTAACCGGGGGTAACTTAAGGGTAACCAATTGTGTATCGGGATGCGCAAAATCCCGCCAGTTACCCGGGTAACTAAAGAGGAACCAAAAGTTACTGACGGATTTGTACGTAATCTATGAGTAATCTGAGGGTAACCAAGGGTTGCAAATGGGTAACTTTTCCGCGGGTAGAGCGTAACTGATGCGCATCGGGATTGAGCTATTAGATACAAATAATAGGTTTTCAAAGTCACTGAATTTGCAAATTTTTGGTGCAGACTCATTGGTGCCCTAACAAAGAGGACTCCTGATCATTATTTTTTAGAACTGTATTTTCTTTATCCCCCCCCCTCCGCCTTTGTGATATTAGAACTCCATTTGGTGGCATCCAAATGGGTGTCATTCAAAGATTACTTTCCAAGTTACATTAAGTGACTTTTAAAATCTATGAATGGAATATATACCTGAACACATTGGCGATTATTTGACTGAAACCTTCTTTGGTGGAATTAGAACTTTCTTTGATGAAACTTTCAAGGGGTTAGTTCCAAAAATAAAGTGAATCACCGAATTGACGCATGTTGTGACTAAAGAAATATATACAAATAAGAAGTTTGATATTTTTAACACAGCTACAATTAAAGATGGGCATTGTTCACTATTTAATGAACTTGCTCTTGCTCTTGTTTTTTTCCATGTTTAGTGAACTAGTTCTTGCTCTTGTTCACTCGGTTCCCCAACTGATCTAGTTCATCGTTTGTTCATTAAAAAGAGCCTTTGCTCTTGGTCTTGCTCATTTAAAAATAGGGTTTTTTATACAAACGAATTGGGACCAAAAATTTTTCCATGAGCGCTGACTTACGGAAAATACTGATGGAGGGGCAGAATCAATCAGAGCGCGGTGTTTTCTTTGATTATTTTATTGAGACGCGTCTGATATTTCGGTATTATCGATTTTATTCTTATTCGTTTTCTCTTGTTCTTTTTTTTTTGTTAAATTTAAACATCGATGGTAAAATTTGTAGTATTTTTCCATTTTTGAGTTGAAAATATTGGGGGGGCGCTACTCCAAAGTTTTCATTGTGTGTGTGTGGGGGGGGGGGGGGGGGCAAAGCCCCCCAAAAAGTGCCAAGTCGGCGCCTATGGTAATAGTCTCTACAAATGAAAACAAGGCTGTTGCCCAAACAATTTTTTTAAATCCCTATTGAAATCCTATAAGATTGTTGATCAAAATTTAAACATCAAATAAGAATTCAATGTTATAATTCGTAATTGTAACTCTGAAACCATTATGAAAGTTGAAACTAAAGTCTGGAAAGTGGAAGTATACAAGAAAAAGCCAAAAAAAGAAAATTACGAAAAAATAGATGAACAAAGAATGAACAAGTTGATCAGGTCCAAAAATTGTGAACTAGTTCTTGTTCTTGTTCTTTTTTCGGGGAGTTCAAGAGCAACGCCCTTCTCTAGCTGTAATACCCAATATTATATATTGACGTTCACGAGTTAACGTGCATTTCTGTCATAATTGACGTTCTACCCTATTCATCAGCTGTTCAAAATTTAGAGTGCAAGTCTATTTACCGTAACTGCAAAACGCTTTCCCTTAACGGGCGATTATATTTTCCCCTAAAAAAATATTTATGTATCAAATTTTGTACTAAGTGAAATTTGTTCTATAAAAATCATGTATCATTAATTTTTCCTGTGTGGTTACCAAAACTGTCATCTTGTACCACATTCCAATCAGTATGCACCACAGTTCCAGGAATATGGCCAAAATGTTACCAAAACCGGATTTCGCGACCTTTGGAACCATGGATACCCATATTAAACTTTACAAAATACTAGAACTGCCTCCCCTCATTTAATGGGACTCAATTTCAAATATGGGGTAATTGGATGAAAGGACGGAGGTGAATAAGCCCCATAAACGATATACCTCTGTGAAGTGGTAAGGTAGCTGAAGAAGATGATTACAGAACTCGACAGCCAAAAATTCTCCTGTATATCAATAGATGATTCTAGAAGTATTTTGATCCCAAGCTTAATTTTTCGCAGAGGGCTCGATTTATTTCAAACAGAATAAAAAGATTCTACAAAAATTCCTTGAATGTTCCGGTTGTTTGATCATTCTGAAGTACTCAAAATGGACGCACTGCAGCTACTGGGTGGGGGGGGGCATAAGTAAGGTCACCGAAGATGCGCGCAGCTCTCTACAACCTAAAACAATTAGTGTTTTTCAGCGAGCTCCGCAGTGTAACGTTAGTGTGTGCGCATACCTCCCATTTTGAGCAATTCTAATCCAGATATAAAAAAATTGCTAATGACCTATTTTATGGGAAATTGAATGTACAATCTACTGCAAATAAAAGAAGAGTAACTTAAGAGGGCACATTTCACGGGAAATTGAAAAAATGTGAACATTTTCTGATATAATTTGTACTAAAATTGATTTTATGAACACTCTGTTCAACCGATTCCGTCCATTTTTTTTCTGTGATTACCACATTTCCCCTCTAACCTATTAGTACCATTTTTCTGTCTATCTCCAGTCGTGAGAAGAAGAAAAAAATTCAAAGATAGGAAACTTTTCGAAATTTGGTCATAACTCAGCCCCTTCAGAAGTACGAGTATGCAAATATATCTACATATTGTCGGGGTATGTTGCCTACTTACTAAGTGGAGGGGAAGGAGGGTCATTGCAGAAGAGACACCCTGTATACTATGTGGGACACCATCCTGGTTACAGCCTCAAGACCGCCTTCCCCCACCCCCCAGTGAATCCCTTCCATGGGCTTTTCCTCTAGTTGTGGACCACAGAGGACAAAAATCAATTTGCAAGCAAAACTCATCGCAACTACAACTTCAAAAGTAAGAGTATGCAAACATATCTACATATGGCTACCATTTGCACCTTCTTTCAAAACACAATCCAGAGATATGAGATGAACTTAGTAATGACTGACCTCACAACCTTGAACAAAAAAGATTTTAAAAATTATGTTAAGAATGTAACAATATTATTAAAAACGAAACCTAGCACATAAGAAATATGTAATACTCGAACTCACATGGAGATCGCGCTGATAAACCGCAAGGTAAAAGGGCTACCTCCTCGTAAAGAAATAAGTATTGGTTAAGTCAATCTCCTTATTGTTGAAAATAAACAATAAACAAATAAATAAATAAAAATAAAAAAATCAGCACGGAAGGAACAGGCAAAATCACGAAGTAGTTACTATCACAATATTAAAACACTATTTATTCTGACGCAGGCCTATTACAGGCGTTTCCGGGAGAGGGTTTGGCATGCGTGCATCGCCATACGCCCCTCTATCATCGAATATAAAAAAAATATTAAACGGAGGGGAAAATACACCAGGGATGAATAATAATGCACACATGAATATGAGGAGACCACAACAAAGAAATTATGTAACAGAAGAAAGGAACATCGCACAATGACTGGAAATGAGCATTAAATTTAAAATTTTTAATCACAAAGAATCGCCCAACTTGTGAGTTTCAGTCGTTCGAGCTCCCGTTTTTGATCTAACGGAACCTCCTTAGCCTCAGGTGGTACGATGTTTTGAAGAATTTTAAAAATTCTCCGACATGTCTGCAAGAGTCTTGAAGAAATCTTGAAGAGTCTTGCTGGGTTTGAAGGAAGTCTTAGACGTGATATGGTCTTGGATGAGCCCAGAAGAGGTTGTAATGACGACACACTTTGTCGCCCTAAAATTCTCAGTCTGCAAACAAACTGTCCGAATGCCTCCGCTGGTAGAACGCGCGGCCCAATTAATATGCACCCTCGCGAACCAGTATCGACTGCATCCCTCACGTCCTCTGCTTCTCAAGTTCCCACTGAAACCAATTCATCCGTAGATGCGATGATCGCACGACCGGCTCCTATTATCCCTCGGCCATTAGCCCTGGTCTTATTTCTGTCTTTTCAGTCTCTTTTCTCCCAATATCGACAAGTTCGGTCCTCGAGCCGCAGCCGCGTTTCTAAACGTTCCGCTTTTTCTATTGAATCCTCCAGATCCTGCGACCCGAAAAGACGCCGTGCATCCCAATAAATTCTCCGATTCCACCTTCATTCGAGACACTCGGAGACACTCGTCTGGCGATTCGCTCGAATCCAGTCGATCTGAGCCGCGCTCGCAACCACGGTCTAAACTCCTAACTTCTGATTCTGTCCAGCCTACAACCTCCGCTTCTTCCAGCCTAAAAAACCTCTAATTTTCTCATTCAGCCTAAGTAAATCTACTCTTCTGCCTTAACACCTCCCTGCTTCCTGCTAACCTTCTACCGCTTCCAAACAGCCTACTGCTGCACCTTCTCTCGCCTACGCCTAGCTTATCAACAGCCACCATCCGGGCAAAATAGCATACTTGGAGGCGATCCGCCAAGTTGCCATTTAACCCAGCGGCGTACTATAGCCGCATCTTCACTGACACGATCGAAGTAAAGGGTTGTTCGCTACCGTCCGAGTTAGATAGCGTACTTGGATGCGATCCGCCAAGTTGCCATTTAACCCACGACGTACTACAATCGCATCTTCTCTGACACGACCAAAGTAAAGAGTTGTTAGCTATCGTCCTAGTTAAATAGCGTACTTGGAGACGATCCGCCAAGTTGCCATCTAACCCACGACATACACTGCAGTCGCGTCTTCACCGACACGATTGAAGTAAAGGGTTGCCAACTACTGTCCGAATTAAGTAGCGTACTTGGAGGCGATTCGCCAAGTTGCAACTTAACTCAGTGGCATACTACGGTCGAGTCTTCACCGACACGACCAAAGTAAAGGATTGTCTTTACCGTTCCGGGCAAAATAGCATACTTGGAGGCGATCCACCAAGTTGCCATTTAACCCAGCGGCGTACTACGGTCGCGTCTTCACCGACACGATTGAAGTAAAGGGTTGTTCGCTACCGTCCAAGTTAGATAGTGTACTTGGAGGCGATCCGCCAAGTTGCCATCAAACCCCGCAATGTACTACGATCGCATCTTCACCGACACGATCGAAGTAAAAGAGGAGTATTAGCTACCGTCCGAGTTAGATAGCGTGCTTGGAGGCGATCTGCCAAGTTGCCATTTAACCCACGGCATACACTGCAGTCGCGTCTTCACCGACACGATTAAAGTAAAGGGTTGCCAACTACTGTCCAAATTAAATAGCGTACTTGGAGGCGATCCGCCAAGTTGCAACTTAACTCAGCAGCATACTACGGACGCGTCTTCACCGACACGACCAAAGTAAAGGATTGTCCCTACCGTTCCGGGCAAAATAGTGTACTTGGAGGCGATCCGCCAAGTTGCCATTTCACTCCGCAACCCACTACAATCGCGCCCTCACCGGCACGACCGAAGTGAAAGGGTTAGAATCCTTAGCAATCAGGCATAGGCTACCTTTCCATCCACTCCCCTCTTGGCTCCCTTACATCCTGGTCAAAGTTGCGAACGGTGAATCAGTTAGGTCGTGTGGTCATTGATACGACCTGTAACTATTTTCAATATTTAACTTGTCACCAAGTGCACATAATCTCATACGTCACATTAATAGAAATCATATTATATCCCGAATCGTGAGTGTTTTTTCTGTGCCGCGTACTGATCAATTTGGCCGCCCGAACTCCTTAAAAAAAAGTCGACTCACGACGAGGCACGAGCCTCGGCCAACCACAAGGCGTTCCGCGGTCACTCCGGAACCGCCGGGTCCCGCTACCCACCAGCCGAACCGCCTCCTCCGCGGACCAACCGGGCTGGATAGCCCGAGTTTCGCAACAAGGGTTAATGAATCTTGAACATGTTTAGAAGAATGTTGAAGATTCCCAACTTCTTTAAAAGAATCTTAATAGTTCTTCAACATGTCTGCAAGATTCGCAAAGACATTTCGAAGATTCTTTTGGGATCTGAAGGAAGTATTCAGAAGTTTCAGTAGACCTGGAATTATTTTAGGTGAGTCTGGAAGAGGGTGAAGGAGTCTTCAGCATGTCTAGGAGAATCTGAAAGAGTGTGGACATGACTGGAAGAATCTTGAAGATACTCATACAGGTCTACAAGAATCTTGAAGAAGTATTAAAGAGTTTGATATAATACTATATCCGCATAATATGATTATTGCATGACTTCACGTCGCTATAGGCTTCCGTTCATAGAAATTAAATTTGTGCGGGTGATCCTCTGTTTGTATTCTGCGATAAATATTGTGGATTCGTGTTTCTTCTCCCTTACTATTCCTTTGTCCTAACTATTTTCTCCATGCTTAATATTATAGTTCCCTCTACATATTGTCAGGGTGGGTTGCTTACTTACCAAATGGAAGGAGGGTCATTGCAGAAGAGGCACCCTGTATATTCAAATTTAAAACGTGCTTTTTTTAGTCCATTTTTGGGTTATCATTGACCGAACTACATGCTACATGAGATAAAATAAAAAATTTGGTAATCTTTCTAAAAAAAAAAATTAAATAACTACTCAGATTTACAATCAAAATTTGTAGAGAATATTCAGAATCCTCGCCAAATATTTCTGGATAAGTAAAGGGAGGGGCAAAAATAAAAATAGTCACCGAGTTGTAGCCTAAAAAGGCCAAAATATACAAAACAAGAGGTCCTAATATAATCTTGCCAAATAAGAATTTTTAATTTTAGTGTCAGCAAAACGTACATGATTCCTTTTGGTACTGTCATATTCAATCCTCTCAAAATGATGGCGGTTTCTGAATACCGTTTGAACGCATCTCTGATTTTGACAGCTATATTTGGTGTCGATTTTAGTTGGATATCGACGTGCACTGCCTCTGCCATTTTGAATTCTGTAACAAAAATAATTACAATGTACGCACAGAAGCATCCTGTTTTTACAATCTAAACCGCTGGGTGTGAAAATTATTAGCACACAATTCTGGCTGCTTCTGAGGCACCTCAGACACGGAAATTATTAACACACAGCTCCGGCTGCTTCCATGAGGCATCTGCATGATACGTTGTGTAATATCGAGAATCTCTTTCCTTTCTCTCTCTTCAGGCAAAAAATTATTTTTTGGCTCGATTTATTACTGGTGTCTGACGTTGGTTCCAAAATCATCTGTACATCATGAATAAGATCATCGGTAGGTACAGTATTACAGAATGAAAAAAATTGAACATTTCTATAAAAAGGGCAGATTGGTTCGAAGTAGTTCGTTTGACTTCTTTGGATTGTTTCCAGTTATTCCGATAAAAATAAAAAGTCTCACGCTTGGAAAAGAAGATGCTATCGTCGGATATCAGGAAAATATTATAGAAATCGTGACCTTAAATTTGCATTAGAAGAAATTCTGTTAAATTCTTAGCTAATAAAAATTTACAAAATACCAGTTTCTAGTCGTACCTACGTTGTTAGCTGAAACTCTATTCGAAAGAATACCGGTACTATACGTACTTACTATTTCGCAGGAATTTAACGTTTCTTGGAATAATTAGACGACTAGGTACGCACTATTTTTGGAGAGTCGAAGGTCAGTGTTATTTTTTTTTTTTCCAGAGTTGTAGATCAGTGTTGATGTCTAAGAACGTGAAGCATTGCGAATATAGTAGATATACACAAATTCTTTAACCAAAAATTTTAATATTTACCTTCGTTTTGTTAATCTGTGGATTATGGGAAGAAAACCCAAGAGGAGGCAGGGACGGGGAAAAGTATTGTGAAAGTAGAATTTCAATAAGAGTCTTCGAACAATATGGTGGCAATTATTTTCGACTGTTAAAATTCCCTCCTTAAATCAGCGTCAATAAAATAAAAATAAAGATCTTGCAAAGTTTTATGTCAATCTGATCAGAAGCACCTATGCCGCGAGCTCCCTCTTCTCATGGAATTTTGATTTTTTTTTTTTAAATGAAAAATTGTATTTTTTTCGGTCTTGTTGAATGCGTATTCAATATACAGTAGTATAATTCCTGAATTCGGTACAATGGGTCCAGGAGATGTCTCTAAAAGGAAGAAGGAGTTTCCGAGGTCGCTGATTTTGATTTTTGGTTAAATTTTTCCATCCAATTCGCGGTGTACAACTGCAATACTCGTACCCAATAATGGTGTTTTTTACCGTGATGGTATTCGATTTGCATGTTTCTGAAGTCGCTGAGCTCGATTTTGTGGCTTATTTTCGATGTAGGTAATTCTCCTGAGGTAACATTATATTATGGATCCCAGGGATGATGATCAAATAATCGTTAACTTTTTAAAATGGTATTCGATTTGGGCTCATTGGTGAAATCTTGGAGTGATAAGAGGGGATGATAAATTCAAAACGCGTTCCCAAAATCGAGTTCAGCAACCTTGAAACTTACACATCGAATCATATAGCAATACTACCATTATCTGGTTTGAGCCCTTTTCCGTGGCGTATCAGGGAATGAGATTGAACACAACACCAAAATTGAATTCAGCCACCTCGAAAATTCTTAAATTGACTCTCATCTCGACTTTAATTTTTGAACTCTCCCGTCCCCTTTTGGAGTGGCTCATAAAACCTCTGTCTTAGATGATGAAGTCAAATTATTTTGTATTAAACTAGTGGACCCGTTTCGCAGCTCATCTACGCCGCGGACTAAAATAAGTTGGGTGAATTGAATGAGATAAAGTGAATTGGATGGAGGAACTGATATCTAGCTCTGTAACGCAGTACAGGTCAGTTATTATTTATGAAACGCATTATTTAGGACTTAATTTCCCTAAAATCTGGATTTCCAGACTGGAGCCTGGCTACGTATTATTTTACGCAAGTAGGTTTTGAAAATATAGTAGGTCTACACTTCCGTTTATTTGACATTTGGATTATTTGACGTGAAATAATCCTGCCCTGTTATTTGACCTATCGAATATTTGACCATCAGCTGACCATTCTCCTTCTTCTTTGACGTTTATTTTGGAATGTCACCAGGGGGTACTGAAGTCAATGAAAAACAACTATCGATCATAACGTTTGAATCTCATTCTTCTAAACGATGCCGAAGATAATTACACAAAACTTCGATTAAAGGAAATAGAGACATAGTGAATGTAATTAGGTGGATACTTGAGAGCTGAAATCTTCAACCCTTAGACACCGGTTATAAGATCGTGGAGGAAGTTGTTGGATCACAGAGCGAAGGATGAGTGTTGAGGAGAAATGAAAGGAGCCGAAAATTCAGAGACTTGAAATTGTTGTAAATCCTGAAGTAGATGCGGAACTCCTTGTTTTATTGAGAAGAATTCCAGGATGTAACAATATTGGGGAAGAAGATCTTATCGAGTGGATGGTTGCTGAACAGAGAACACACTGAGTTGACTGACGACGAAATTATTGTACTCGTTCAAAAAAAATGACAGTAAGACAGACGTAGGTAGTGACGATGAGGTGACAAAAACCCGCTTAACTTCCTCCACCCACATAAGCCGCATGTTGATATAGTCTTTGAGCAAAACTAAAAAACCTTTAAGTTATGTGGAACACCAAGAGGAATTTACGGTGGCTGAAGCAATTACGATGAGGAGATGGAAAGAGGTCACATTGAAGAAAAAAATTGGGGTTCCAAAACATAAGTCCACCATTCATGTTTTTTAGAGCGTAACCTCATTTTTATGTACAATATGCTCAATGTACATGCGTGTAAGTTTTACTGTACCAACTGTACACACATATGTACAGTTTTGTCTACAGTATTGTGCTGAACAAATATACAATATTCATTTATAATAATTAAGAAAAAATCTTGTGTTATGACTACGTATGCAAAATAATACAGAACAGGTAACGGAAGGGTAAAAAGACGATGATCTTACATACAAAAAATTAAAGGCAAGAAATTTGTACCTATTTTTTGATTTTTCGATTATTTGACGGACCCTAGTTCCAAATTAGCTTAAAGAATCGGAAGTATACTGTATGCCGATTTGCGAAACTGTATCGTGTGAATGTACACTATGCAGAGTCTACATTACTTGGACAGAGAAAAGAAGGCTTTAATGAAAAAAATAATAATAGACTCCACATAAGTGTGTTGTTTTTCAATTTTGCTACGTAGTAGGGTCAAGTCAAGAGAATAATAAGAAGAAGAATGTGGTATTGAATAGGTCACGCACCGGATGGGTTCAGAAATGCAGGAGACAAAAGACACTTGTTAAACGCTTGCATCATGCTACACAGGAAATAGCTAGGCAGGACGATTTACACAAAAATATACAATTGCGAGGAGAGAGTCACCGCATTCCCAATTTCGTGAACAGTACATTACGTGAGTCCAATCTTCCTAATTTAACCAGGGTACGTATTGCTCTCTTTTGTAGTCGGAAAATTCTGTCTGAATATGTTTTGTTCGCAGCCCAAAATATTATATGCCATCAGTTAAGTCCGAGTGAAATAGTCCAAAATATGCGATGGGTAAGGTATCAGGGTCGACTGTACCCCGGAAACAATGTAACATGTAATTTCTTTTAATTACTTTAGTACACAGTTTGTTATATGAACTGTCCATATGAGAGATTGGTGAATGTGTAAGCCAAAAAATTGGATGTTGACACAGTGTTCTCACCATCGGATATCAAGTTAGATTCGCGAAGATTTGGTTTGGATGAAAGTACCTAAATAGTTGCTGCTTTTTGTACATTCAGTTTTAAAAGGTTATTTTTGAACCCCTGTGTTTTAGTGTAAACAGGGCTACCTGCGCGTTAATAACCATGTCGGCAAAACACTATTTTTAGGCTAGTATCAGTTGCATATTTAGGGATGTACCGAAGAGTTTTTTCTGGAGGGAGGGGAGGGGGTAAAAATTGTGAAAGTCCCAACTGACTTAACTCAGAATTTCCAGAAAGAAAAAAACAAAAACTTTTAACTTGTGGATTTCTCCAACTCGCCTGACTGAAATGGTAAATTTTCCCAGCTGCTGAGTGAAAAATTCCTACAGGGGAGGGAGTAAGTTGCTCCCTGCCCCCGGTATGTTCCTGTGCATATTGTGATTCTAACTTGGTAGATCCTAGATC
Organism: Acanthococcus lagerstroemiae; assembly: GCA_031841125.1. Classification (NCBI taxonomy): domain Eukaryota; kingdom Metazoa; phylum Arthropoda; class Insecta; order Hemiptera; family Eriococcidae; genus Acanthococcus; species Acanthococcus lagerstroemiae. Next base: position 25,868,596 of record CM063113.1, on the reverse strand, counting down.
ATTGGGGTACATTATGAATATGAGAGGACCCTCGATAAACCCCACATATTTCAAGTTTGAGGACATCTAAGCTTGAAGAACAGGTAGTGTAACGAAGGCTCCCGAACATTTGAGATAAGTAAACATCGGGCAACGCGTAGAAGATATAAAAATGTGTGTATAAAGGCCATGCACGAGACAGCGACATAAGTCTGTGTTAGTGCGGTTCATGAAGTAAAGTATTCGTGGGTAATGGGGGTCCCTTATCTTACAAGTTCTCGCCAATCCATTAGATGCTCATTGAAATTTGTTCTAAGGGACCTAGAAACTCGCTATAAAAACTTGAGCCCAATCTGAGGTCATTAACCCGTAGAGCTTTGACCTTGAAGTTAGGCGTAATACTGAGATTTTACCAAAAAAAAACAAAAAAAAAACTGCGAATTTTCAGGACTAAAATGCAAATAACGTAAAATGTTCCTTTTAAATTTTCTATAAAAAGGTCTCGCACAACTTTTCTATTGAAAACATATTTATCGAAATAACTGCAAAAATGCGCGGATTTTTCGAAAAACATAGGTTTTTTAAAATCATTTTATGGCTGAAATATCTATTACGTCTGGTAATGAACACTACAATATAACTTCAGTCTCTGTCTACTGGGGCAAGTGTCCCATTTTGCCCCATTCCACACCTAGCTACGTCAAACCAACAGTCCTACCTCTTGCAGATACAAGCACTTAACAATCGCAAACACTTCTGTATGTGTCCATCTTCACTCCTTGAACGATGAGATGAAGAAAAACATGTGCAGAAATGGTTACATTGGAGGGGAGGTCCTTCTCCCCCCGGGCCCGGGTTTTTAGGGGGCCCGCAGCGTCACAGAAATTATAATTATCAAATAGACAATATGTCTTTTCTACATGCAAATAATTTCAGTGTAGGCCCGCAGATTTTTCCCCCGGGCCCGGTTTGGCTCTGGGCGGCCATGCTCGTGCAAGTAAGAAAACAGAAGTATTATTGTTTATTATAGTGCCCTTAGGGAAAACTAAAACTTTTCAAGTATCTATAGTGATGTTTCCTTACTTGCATGAGCAAAACGTAACCACTTCTACGCATGTTTTTCTTCAACTTATCGTTCAAGGGGCGAAGATAAGACAGAAGTGTTTGCGATTGTTAAAAGCTTATATCTGCAAGAGGTAGGACTGTTGGTCTGACACTAAAGATAAAAAAAATTGCGGAACCCGATGCGCAAAATCCCACCAGTTATCCCGGGTAACCAAAGGGGAACAAGGGTAATCTGAGGGTATCCGAGGGTAACAAATTGGTAACTTTTCCACCGCAGATAACTAGAGCGTAACTAATTGCGTAGTATTCCTCCAGTTTCACCTGGGTAACTAAAGAGGAACAAAGGGTAACTAAAGTGGAACAAGGGTAATCTGAGAGTAACCCGAGGGTAACAAATGGGTAACTTTTCCGCGGGTAACTGGGTAACTAGAGGGTTACTGATTGCGCATCGAGAAGAGCCTAAAATTGAAACGTTAAGTATAGTTATCCATGAGCCATAACTAATTTTAAAAAAATGATTAAAGAAAACCAAAATTTGCGATCTAGGGTTAACAAACTGTTTTTATTGAGTCTTGAGTATTTTAAGATACCGTTGAAGACTTGGCGTGGTAGACTTGAGATTATGTATATCAACAACAAAAAACAGCAATTTGCCCGCAGGAAATGACCCTGAATTCTGAGAACACGTGACTGTTCCTTAACCGCACAACATTATTATCTTAAGTGCAAATTGTTGACTATCGTTGATATACATGCATAATTTGAGGTCTATTCTATAGTAGGTACTAGGTACCCAACAAATTCATGGGCGTAGCCAGATGGGGAAAGGGCAAACTGGGGCACTTGCCCCAGTAGACCGTGACTGAAGTTATATTGTAGCGTGCATTATCCGACGTTAATAGATATTTTATCTGTAAAATAATAAAACAAGCCAGGTCGCTTTGCGATCTAGTAATAGGGTCGGCCTTTCAGCTGAAGTCTGGGCGGCTATTCCACTAACCAACTTTGAACAAAAAGTACGATCGCACTTGGACACTGTTAAGCGTAAGAGAACCAACCAGCAAAATCTGTTTTTGGGAACAAGTGATTCAAAGTTCATGAGCCATGTAGAAACTATTTCATAGCGTTTACTGATAAGCTTTAATCAACGTGAGTACACATTTTTGAATCGGAGACCCAATTCTGTAAAATTCTACTTTTTACGCTCTTTCCAACGATACTAATAACTCATTTTGTTTACAAATGTTGGTTGGTTCACGCCGACCCAAATTTCAGCAACTACGCAATAATATTAAAAACCTCACTGATACCTCCAGTCACTTTTTCAGAGCCTGTAAGCACGATGTAAAATCATCTTTCTATCTGTTTCTTTTACGCACAATTACGTTCACTTTTACATTTAAAACCACAAGCGCTATTGTTGAGAGCAAACGCAATTCATTCTTATGTATCTAGTTTTTTATCCACATATGTACATGTACTTACATTTTAAATCGTAAGCGCTACTCTTGCATTAGGCAGAACTTTATTACTACTATTTTTCCGTTGTATAAGGCTCGGCTGCGCCGACCCTAAAAGCCTACATTTTTCGAAAATTCCACGCATTTTGCGATTATCTGGAAAAATATGTTTTGTAAAGAAAGGTTGTATAGAATCGTTTTTACAGGAAATTTAACGAGAAAGATCTTATGTTTTTCGTATTTTGGTCCTGAAGTGAATACTTTTTTTTGGATAACTGCGATTTAGTTAGTAAAAATTGGCTATGAAAGAAAAATGTAACAGAAAGCCACGTTCCTCAAAACTTTCACACATTCTTGCGATTATCTCGGTAAATATACATTATAGAGAAAAGTTGTATGGGATCCTTTTTATCGGAAATTTAACAAGAAACTTTTTGTTATATGCATTTTGGTCCTGGAGTTGATATCTTCCGAGATATTCGCGATTTTTCTGTAAAATCTCAGTATTACGCATAAATTCAAGGTCAAAGCGCCACAGGGTAATAACCTTAGATTGAGCTCAAATTTTTTATGGTGTGTTTCTAGGTCAATTGGAATAAATTTCAGTGCACACTAAATCGATTGGCGAAAACTTGTAAAATAAGAGACACCCTAGTGAGTAAATATATCTGAAGGTAAAGTGCCATTTATTGGTCAAGTTTTTGGATAGTCATATCTCGAGTTTTAATTACATACGAAAATTGATTTTGGAATTGGTGGATACGTTTATTCTTCCTCTACAACATATAACAAGATAGCGCTGCTAACACCCCTTTGGATTAATCTACAATGACTAAGAGTCCAAATAACAAAATTTGGCAAATGATGCCAATTATTGGTCCGCAGAATTTTCTATTTTAAATGTAGCATATGGCAGCCGTATGACATGACATCAGGAATGAATTTCACTCACACAACTCTGTTAAGCTCAAGTGCTATTTTCTGTGAATTTTTGAAAATATGTTAAAATTTGCCAATTATTGCGGTCGACCAATGTTTGGCACAATCTGAAAAAAATTATTGGAAATTGACAAAATGAAAAGAAGAAAGTGAAATTCAATTTCTCTCTACATACTAAAAAGTAAAAACCGCCGCCGCCACGGCCTCCGGGGGAAGAAACCCACTGCGGGTTGCCTATGCTGCCACTTAATTGATCATTTCTCCACGGGTAGCCTACCCTTGGGAGGAGGTTCATGTTAGAGGAGAAAGCTTAGTAGAATCTACCGCCGCCACCGTCTCCGGGAGAAAAAAAAACACTGCGAGTTGCCTATCCTGCCCCTTAATTTCTCATTTCTCTAAGGGTAACCTACCCTTTGGAGGGGGTTCGTGGTGGAGGAGGGATCGGAGGACGGAAGGTTGCGGTGAAGGACGAGGAGGAGTTGTGGGGGGGCTCTCTATACACTAAACAGTTAAAGCCACCTCCTCCTTCCCCCTTATGGGGATAAATTCCTGGTGGCCTCCCCTGTACCTTAATCTCACGTTTCACCCGGGGGGGCTTCTCGGTGGAGGTGGGAGCTCCTGGAGAGAGAGAGAGAGAGAGAGGGAGAGCGGCCACGGTGAGGATGGATGTCGCAGTGGATGAGAAGGAGCATGGTGGGGGAAAGTGACTGTGATGAAGGCCGGCACGAGCAAAGCGAGTGACGGCGGGGGTTGGGCCGCGAAGCGGCCAGGGGGGCAATAAGGCCCCCTGGTATTTATTGTAACCAAAGTGAAATACAAAAATCACAGAAATGCCAAAAAAGGCTCCTCGTCATTTCATTCGGCAGACTGATAACAATAGAAAGAAAACATTAGCCAACCATTGGTCAGAAAAAATTGGAGCCAAATATTGATCAACGTTTTTTCTCCCGTGTATTTAATTTCATCATTGCCATATGTTCTGCAACTCTCAAATGGGCTACCTAACTTACTCGAATCAAAAAACATAACAATAGGACTGAAGTACAATCAGTTCCATAATTGGATTCCATCTCCAATTCACACGACCTGCACTCGATAACTAGCCACTCATTCGTCTGTTGATTATTCGAAAAATATTCCTTACTATGTCCTTTGATCTCACAATTAAAAAAACTTCGAAATTAAAAGCATGAAATACTTACTTTTTCGTTTTGATAATGGAATTCGAAAATGCAAGAAAATGTTATCACACCGAAAACAGGTAAATGTTTTCGCCGCTCATATATATCTTCAACGCGAATCATCAAAATCATTTCGAACACAGATCATACTGAAGTTGACCGAGAAGTGGTACTTTACATTACGTTTCCCTGACGAATATGGTTGCCCTATTATCAATGTCTGATCTTCATTTTAAAAAGGAAAAATGTTTCGTATTTTTGTGCAACGGGAAAGCACTTATTATTTATTCATCCTACCGTGTATTTCCTGACAGAAAATATATATTAATGATCGAAAAAAAAAAAAAAAAAATTAAACAGGCCAATGGTTTTGACAGCGCCTACTCTGCTACTCAAGGTCGAAATCGACACTAGTATTTCCATCATTCCATTTCGCCAATAGCTTAAAAAGTGATTCTTAGTGTTCGTTGGCACTAAACTATATTATCTATGTTATATGTAGAAATTTTCGTAATCCGGTTACCTTGTTTCACGATTCGGTGATAATTACAGCTGAGTGTTCGAATAATAAGTCCGAACAGTCTTCAGACCAGTTGGAATAGTCTTCGTTTTACAACTCCATTTAGCCCCGATTCTGCATCCTAAAGAATGTACGAGTATATTTGTTAAGCAGTGGCAGTACGCATGAGGTTAGGAAGACAGTATAACTCGCTACTATTTTCTATCATTCAATTCTTCAAGAACCTGGAAATTGCATGGTGGGTAAAGACGAGAATTTTGGTATTTACACAATCTATGATTACGATGATTAACAATATTGATTCTAATTTCAGATTTTATAGTTTATCACAGTTTTTTTGAATTTTGCTCCTTTGCCCACCGATTGAGTCTGGCCTTTCGTCGCTGTATCTTCAACATGCACATAGCTCTAGAAATCGGTTGAATACGGCCTTTAGTTGCAGTATTGTCTAGTATGTCCACAGCACTGGAGATCGTATTGTAATTGAGAGGAATCACGAGGTGGATTAAGTCATCTGAAGGCCAAGGGAAAAGACTGTTGGAAGTGCGAAGAGGAAAGATCGCTGAAAACTAAAGAGAAAGACTTTGGACTTTTTTGTTGCTGTTGTACTGATTACCGTAAAATCGTGGAATTTTGAACTCCGGGGGAATTGTGAACCCCACCTACGTCGACATTAGCGCGTGCTCTGGTGGTGAAGTATGCAACTGTTTTGCTAGTTTAACGCGTGAGAACCAAATTGGAAGACTTGATACATACATGCGCAGAATGGGGCTTCCCACTTACAAAAGTTGATGTACGGAAATTCACTGAACACAATATGAATGTACGCGGTCAAGGGCATAGAAGTGTTTCTGCAGGTTAAAAATATTAGCAGGTACTACCTAGGTACCTAGTTATCAGACAAATATGGGGTATCTACATATTCTGTTTACATTACCTTAGGGTTAACGAGCGCTTTTTCCACAAATGGTGCCTATCTAGGGCTTGATTATTCAACTTAAACACACTTGACCTGAGCCCTGGTCACCGATGCGATGCTCGAAAATGTAGTTTCCGGGGCCAGAAGTGCGATGTCTAGGGATCCAATTTGGCATGCGTGTATTGCCATATGCGGCACCAAATGAATCTGAGCCAATGAATTTATTAAGGCGTTTTCTATTCATTTTTTTGTATTGTATGTACATGACTGCTCTATTTCAATTCTTCGCATTTCTTTCATTTTCTCGCTTATTTGTGATCTGATTTTACTGAAATGGCTATTTATACCCCGCGGAATCAATTTCCGTCAAAATATAAGTGGTTCACAACTACCCCAATGCGGAGTAACTTTAAACTCTTACCTTCAATCTCTCGTTGCACCCATTCTATGATACTTACAATATTGCGTACAAAACCAGTTTGTAGCTCTTTTAAATGGCTACCTTAATCCGAAGTTTCAAGTATTTAGCGTTAGATGTCGAAAAGTTATAGCACAGAAACGTAAAATGGAGTTCAAAATTCCCCCATTTTACAGTATACTTGTTTGTTCATCAACCATGAAGGATTTTCTCAAATCCGAATCACCAGTAATTGACTGGCCGCACCCGATGCGCAATCAGTTACCCTCTAGTTACTCGAGGAACAGTTACCAATTCAGTGGCGTATCGTCGGGGGGGGGGGCCACGTGCCCAATATTTTTACATAGTCTTCTAATATTGGTGATTTGTTTTAAAAATACTTCAATTTTCGACTTTTTCTTCCTTAAAAATCTGATTTTGCCCCCCCCCCCCCGGAAAATCCTAGCTATGGCACTGTACGCATTTGTAACCCTCGGTTACACTCAGATTACCCAGAAACCCATCAGTTATCATTGGTTCCCCTTTAGTTACCCGGGTAACTGGTGGGATTTTGCGCATAGGGCAACAGATCTAGGCCTAATAAATTATCGACGGGCCCGCAAGCACAAGAATGCAGAAATTTGCTTGCCCAGAATTGTTTGTTAGGTATCTCACATAACTTGGAGGCTTGATGGCAGCCCAAAATTCGACTGGTCTGATGCTTCAAATCACCTCTAAAAAGTCGCACTGGCACTTTCTTGTGAGAGCATCTTCTACATCTAGCTGAATTTAAAAAGTACTTACCGAGCCATTTTGCTGGACTTTTTCTTCGGACGCACTTCTGTCGCACTGTAACAATAATAATTCGCGGTATCCGAACAGTTGCATTCGATGTTGAAATAAATTCTAATTCGATTTTTTTAAGCTGACGATAACGCAGGTTTACAGGCAACGTACAGCTTACAGAGAATCAAGTCATAATATTATTTTTCGCATTCGTCGATCCTCAATTTTTGGTTCGAGATAGGTATATAAAAAAAAAATTTTAAAAAAGGGACATTAAAGCGTAATACATGCAAAATTTTTCGCTCTCGTTGATCTTAGAGTTGGTTCGATGTATAGAAAAAAATGTGAACAAAAAACAGCAATATGAACTCGAATATTCTCGCATTGCCTTAACATAGAGGTACGAGGTAATCAATTTTTCACGGGATGTATGTAGATATATAATTGGGTTATTTTACTATCATGTTTTTGGTTGCTAAAGAAATGAAATCAGTGCAGTCTGACCACTCATTATTAAACTGTAATTTTACATGTAGGTATGCAGCTCTGGCTTTGGCGTGGTAAGCAAACGATGGAACAAAATTAATTAGCCTTATGGCAGCCGCATGACTGATCACGGCCAGTTTTACAGCGACGAGGAATCATTTTCATAATGTTCATAATGTTGAGTGAGACTGGCTCCATTATGGTTTTCATTGCCAGAGGGTCCATATCTTTCCAACAATACTCGAGGGGTGATTTTTTCACGCCCAACCCAACTCAAACTCGGGAAGTGTTCTAAGAAACAGCAGCTTGTTTCGGTAGTAGCATATGTAGTTTCACCTGGCTACCTGCTTAGAGTCACAGTTTCAAATTTAAGGTCAAACGGATATTAAAATGAGTTAGATGACCTTTATAACTTGAAATATTACACCCGTATTGGACTGGTTGAATGTTTCAATTTTGAGACCCAATTCTCACCACAAGAGCGCCACAATTTTAAAAATATGACTAATGGAACTTGGAAATCGAATTTGAGGGCTGTGAAAACCTATGAATCGGTATCTATATTAAATTTCAGTAATTTTTGTGCCCACTTCTCAGAGCCATAATTTTAGATTCAGGGGCAAATCGATAAGCAAAAATACATAGATTCCGTCGTCCCCATAATCTGAAAATTTATACCTATATTGTCTTAAATAAAGTCATCAATTTTGAGCCTCTATCCTCACTGTAAGTGTTACAGGTTTGTAATTTCGGACAAGTGAGTGTCAGCATTGAATTTTCAAGAGCCATAGGTAATTACGAGTCGATATCAAAAATGATTTCAACAAGTTTGAAATTCTCCTCTACGGTACCTCAATGTAATCATCCGCCCTAATAAAAAGTTCAAAAATCCTTCTTACTCGTACAACCAGTGAAACATTGTTTGAAGGTGAATCACTGTAACACGTACGCCAAAGAAAGCTAAAAAAGGTATGGTGTAAGGGAAGTTGGGGCAAATGAAACCACTTTTGCGGCAATGACTCTAAAATGTTTTCTTTTGAATCAATTTCAAATCTGAATATACCATTGAATAGAGCATACTTTAAGCTATAAAATGGTATACTAACATCAAAATTAAAGTAATTTAAGGTGGCTAAAATTTGATTTTTCCGAAGGTATTTTTTTCGATTTATAAAAAATTGCCTGGGCAAAAGGAACCACGTCGAAAAATGTTCGATTTGAAGGTTGAAAAATACTCTACGACCCTGAAACGAATTTATTTCGCTATAAAACAACAGTAAGTTCACAAAAAATTGTAGGTATGCTACACAAGACCATTATAGCACACGAATTTAGGCCACACAAAAATCGCAGTAATAAAAAACCAACTCCTGAACAAGCAGTGCATACTTGGTGCGCCCAATTTTGACAAATATTGCATTGCAACCAATCTTCGCGACTGCTTGAAACCATCGACGAACAAATTACCCGACTGACAGTGAAAGGCCACTCACAATCCAAATTGTGAGTGCATGTGATTGGCCAAAAATCTCAAAACTGTGGTGGTTTGTGATATAATTTGTGAGGGCTCTCCAAATTGTCAATCATGTAGGCACGGAATACCGTGATTTTTTTCTAGGCTCTTGGGAGAGTTTCGGAAATATCAGCTTTTCTTTCGCAGCTTTTTTGTTTCTGTCGTCTTAGCAACTTTTTTCTTTTTTATTCCCTCTGTCTTCTGTACCGTCGGTTTTTTTTCTGCCTTCCTCTTGACAGTTTTTTCTTCTTTTCTGCTTTCTCTTCAACCGCTTTCTTTCTCTTTTCTGTTTCCTCTTCAGCCTCTTTCTTCTTATTTTCTGCTCTCTCATCCTCTGCCACCTTAATCTCCTCTTTTCTTTCTTATTCTAGTAGCAATTTTTTCACATAATTCGCTGTGATTCTATTTGTATAACCAGGTAGCTGTCAGAATTTCGGATCGCTGTGATCGATTATTGGGCTGATTATTAGTTATGGTCACACTTTTTGGAATCCGTCGAATATCTTTTGGACTGTATGATGGTATGGTCTATAGGTAAAGAGAGTGTAAAAATACGTGGTTAGTTATAGTGAATTAGCAGTGTAAAAATAAGTGGTTAGATACAGTGAGTTCGCGAAAATGCGAAATAATTCTGGAAGATAATTCGGTGAAAAAATTTATTTATCAAGTAAGAAACTTTGAATATATTCCTAAGCTTTAAATTTGTTCAGAGAGTAAGAAAATGTGTTTGAATCATATTTACCGTTCTTTATCAGGTGTTTTCTGAGTATGTGATATGGAATACCTACCTATTAAATTTACAAGCAGCTTCTCTGATACTAATTTTGTCAGTTTTCACAGCTTCAAGGGCTGCTTTCATCGATTCTTCAGTCCATTCATTCTCCCAATTACACTTTTACTCACGTAATTAAACACCATCTAGACAAGAAAAAAATTCAATTTCGGCATTTCATTATGTAAAAAATGATTCTGTGGGCAAAAGAAATAATTCTGAGTATTGCTATTTGATGGTTCCTTTTGCCTGGTTCCACTTGCCCAACACACCTGGTTTCTACGTGTACGCTAAATGAATAATTAGAAGCAAATTCAAGTCATTTACTTAAGTTCATCGGAAAGTAGATAAAATTACCTTTCCTTTGAGATATTACTTAACCTAATTGATCATAAATTCATAAAACGATTCCACTTTAAAACAACGTTAAAAAACGTAAATTACAATCAAATTTTATAAATCCCTTACCAAAAACTTTCAAACATTATAATATGTTGCCGGTGTCACAGATTATAATATTGAGAATGGTTACTAGCTATCATATAACAGTGTTACCAACCGTCTGGGATGAATAGAATAAAAGTTATTTCGAGTGGTTCCTTCTGCCTGCCATTCCTTTTGCCCTAACTTCCCCTATGTACAGCGTGAATTAGAAGACTACTTTTGTATAAAAAGCACATAATAGATCGCAGAAAAGACTGGCTTTAACGATCGTATAATACATACAAAAGAGAGAAAAAACGACTAAAAACTAAAAATATATATATATAAAAATACAATAGGGCATTTTCAGTACTCCATATTGCATACTCATTCGCCTTTCCTCCCGATGCGCAACCAGCTACCCTAGTAACCCGAGGAAAAATTACCCATTTGCCACCCTCAGTTACCCTCAGATTACCCAGAAACCCGTCAGTTACCATTGGTTCCCCTTTACTTACCCGGATAACTGGCGGTATTTTGCGCATCCGGATAGATTGTTATCTCATGTCCTTTTAATTTCGAACATTTTGAAAATTTCCCCAAACACTTTGGGCATTTTTCGGGTGACAAAATTTTCCGAAAGCTTCGTAGCTGAGACTTGGTGAAATAGATTCGAAATGTGGAGAAGAATTCAAGTCGGTCGCCAAAATTGACCCACATTCAAATTTTTACCCAGTATAGCCCCCGCTCCCAGTATAATCACATTTTTGATTGTATCTCGGCAAAGAAGGGTCAGAGCTAAATTTTGTCAACAAATATGAGCTCAGCAAAAATAAATTGAGTAGGACTACGAGATCATCTCTTTTTTTTAGTTTCGAAAATTTAAAAACTTTTTCTATACATCAGGTATTTTTTGGGCAAAAAATATGCCGGAAGCTTTGGGACCAAAACCTGTTGAAATAGATTCAAAATGTCTAGACGAATTCAAATACGTCGTCAAAATTGATCCACGCTAAATTTTTGACTCAGTAAATCTCCCACCCCCGATATATAACCACATTTTTGATTGTATCGCGGCAACGTACGGAGGTTAAGCGCCAAATTTTGCTAACGAATTTGGATTCAGTGAGACAAATTGAGTAAGAATAGGTAATTATCACCGTTTTTTCTGAATTTTGAAAATTTCTCCATACTCTTCATTAGGCATTTTTTTGGGCAGAAAAATTTTCTGAGTGCTTCGAAGCCGGGACCTGGTGAAATAGATTCGAAGTGTAGAGACGAATTTAAATCCGTCATCAAAATTGTTCCACGTTCAATTCTTGAATCAGTATAGCTCCCGCCCCCGATATAACCACGATTTGGATTGTATTTCGGAAACGGAGAATCAGCGCCAAATCTGGTCATCGAATTTGAACTCAGAAAGAAAAATTGAGTATAAATAGGTGGTTATCTCAATTTTTTTTATTTAATTTTTTAAATTTTGAAAATTCCTTCATATCTACTACATCAGGTATTTTTCTCCGCGAGAAAATTTTCGGAGAGCTTCCACGCCCAGACCTGGTGAAATATATTCAACATGTCGAGTCGAGTTCATATCCGTCGTTAAAATTTATTCACATTCAGATTTTGACCCAGTATAACCCCTTCCGCCTTCCGGAACACAGTATAATAACTACATTTTTGGTTGTATCTTGGCGACGATCGGTTAGAGCCAAATTTGGTCATCGAATTTGAACTCAGACACATAAATTGAGTAGGAACAGGTAGTTATCTTAGTTTTCTTGAATTTCGAAAATTTTGAGAATGTTACTATACTACATCAGGCATATTCGATTAAAAATTAAGAAATTCTATAAAAAGTAAGTACTATACATCATATTATCGAGAATTTTATCCTCTTTCAGAATATTACAACCACTGACCACTTTTACCAGCAGGAAAATTTTTTATCACAACTTTTGTGTTTTGAAAAAATTATGACTTTTTTCAAAAACAGGGGTTCTTTGAGTACGCACCTAATGATATTTTTGGTTTCTTGCAGAATGGCTTGCTCTAAACCAGTTTCAGTCAGTATCGTAGGGTTGGGGGGGGGGGCACGTGCCCCAATATTTCTAATATCGGCAATTTTTAAAAAATACCTCAATTTTTGACTTTTTCTCCCTTGAGAATCTTATTTTGCCCCTCTGGCTACGCCACTGGTTCCAATTAATGAAAAGTTGGCATTTACTGAAGAATCCAGCAAAGCCTTACTTGGAATAAGGATCAAGAATCACATTTTAGCTGTTTTTTATTTAATTTATAGGTTGCGTATCGTTAGTGGACTGTCTGCGTACTTCTAGGATACCATTTTTTTGACAGTTTGATTTTGACCCTTTCTACTTCAGCTTTTATAACTTGAAAAGTTTTGACACAAACTTGATAAAAATTTTGTGAGTGATGTGGAATAAGTGGGGTAACAATCCCTCAAAATTTGAGCTCAATCGGATAATTAAGAGAGGCGCTAGAATTTTTAAAGCACTAAGTGCGTCGTATAAGGAGCATTTCTCCTAAAAGAGACATTCTGGCAGCCGCAATTTAGTATGTACAAAATTTTCTGGATTCATGTAATATTCGTATGTATCTGCTTTCTAAATTAATAGAATTCAGTATTTTCTTCAAGTTGGTAAACTAACGGTACTACGGAGGGGTCTGTCAACATCACCATGTTACCATATTCTTTATAATAATTAAGTGCTGTAGAAAAAATATTAATGCTCTCAAACAGTGTAAAATAAAATTTCCCAAATGTATTAGTGGTCGGAAACTTGATTCATGCTGTCTTGAGAGCTTCACCCAACGAGAATCTTTACAGCTTTACGACTTAATTAAGCGTACCTACTCGTGTTATTAGTATATTACAGACATCTGCATTTTTTTGATTTCGTGTATATATTTACAAATACTATTTGGCTCTAATATTTTCAAGGATATTTTATTATATTTGCCGACACGCAAGCTGTTTAATGCTGGTTGTATTTCGTTGCCAGTATAACAAAGGGCATATATCACGGAAATCATAGGTCAGTATGAGAAATTAGATGCAAAGTTGTAGGTGGACGAGCAAAGAAATTTTAAATTGAACACCATCTATTGTAAGATTGGGTTTTCTTTGAAGACTATGTATTTCGCAGTTTTGATTCTTTTTGTGTTTGTCCTATTCATCGGGAATTTCGTGAGGAAACGGCGACGATTGGAAAGCAGGCTAAATGATGTTGTTTGTCCGCCAACAGTCATCCCAGGTTTCGGTCATGTGTTCAAGTTTCTCGGTGTCACAACTAAAGGTAAGAAAAATGAATTTATTTGGAATGTTTGAACGTATCTCATATTTTTCACTCATATATAGTGATAGTTCTGCATTTCATTTTATCATTCTCTAACTTAAAATTTGATAATATTTGACCACAATACCTGGGTAAGCGAAGGAGGCAGTTTCTCTCTAGTGTTTCTTACGACTCATCAACTGATGGCAGGATTTGAAAAAGTGACATGTTTTCGTACGTCCTCCAAGTAAAAGTTGATAGATGCTCCGATCATATTCGGTTGAAATTTACCGACATTGTTGAACAGGTCCGTGGTGTGACCTTACCTAGGTAGGTATCTTTTTAGGAGTAAATCAGAATATAAATGAGCAACCTGCGACAACATAAGCCGATGCGCCAAATCCTGCCAGTTACCCGGGTAACTAAAGGGGAACCAAGAATTACAAATGTGTTTCAGAGTAATCTGAGGGTAACCGAGGGTTGCAAATGGGTAACTTTTCTGCGGGTAACTAGAGGGTAAATGACTGCGCATCAGGAACCATGTGAACCATCATATTTTAGTAAACCAACCGAAGTACGGGCTCCACTTCAGGGCCGGATTTACGAATAGGCAAAGTAGGCAATTGCCTACGACGAAAGTTCATGAGTGGCGCCTATACTCGTTTCATTGGCGCTATTCGAATTCTCACGAAATTTTGAAATTGATTTTTAAAAATACATACGAATGGATATTCCCCTCTAGTTTCGGTTTTAGAAGAGATTAAGAATGATGAGAGAGCCAGGATAAGGAGACCCAATTTCAAAATAATAATATTCTAAAGAAGCTCCTTTCTCCAACAACTCACCTTATGATTATTTTGTGGACAAAAATACTGAAAAGACTGAATGAGACGAATATAACTTTACAAAAAGTCAGAATATCTCTGAATGAGATTATATTTTCAAGACTCGAGAGGACGATACAATGAGTTAATTTCAGAGATGAACACAACATTCCACACTTCTCTATATATGACTGTGCCGGATGAAGGTCATTCTCATCAGGGTGGAACTAGGGTGCCTAGAATTCGAAGGACTAAAAGATTTCATGATGAAACTCAGACTCCTGAGGTCATTCTGACCGGGGTCAAAAAAATGGAAGTGGAAGGTTTCAACGTGATTATTGATAATTTGGTCAACGAGATGGAGCGGAGGAAGACAGCTTACAATGATATAAATGATAACTTTGAATTTCTTTTTCGGAAAAAGTGATGAACATAACGAGGAATTAAGGAAAAGTGCGAAACAATTTTCAGAATTTTATGATGTCGATGTATCCAATGACATAATTGAGGAAGCAATTCAATTCAAGTATTTTTTGCAGAGTCAAAATCTTAAAAGTCCTCTTAAATCGGATCCCTTGGAAAATTTCCATTGTATCACAAAAAATAATTTGATGTCCACCTTTCCAAACATATTTATTGCTTATCAAATCTTCTTAACATTACCGGGCAGCAATTATTCTGGGGAAAGGAGTTTTTCAGCTTTGAGACGTATCAAAAATTACCTAAGGAATACGCTGAGTCAGATTAAAACTTCATATTTCTCGTTGTTGCAAGCTGAGTCGAAACTGACTAAAGAATATGATTTTAATCAGATTACTGATGCATTTGCGACCAAAAAAAGCCAGAAATAAATCTCTCTAGAGTGTTTTGCACCATATTTCAAAGTAATAATACGGTTGGCCGTCTATCACAATATGATTGGTGACTCTTTTCATTATTTGTTTTTGTATTATTATACATCTCTATCATTTACTCGTGCATTATTGTTGAATTTTCATTACCTATTTATTACCAAACTTGTGATTTCGTTTATAACCTACAATTGTTTCGTATTTTTATTCTCATCATATACCTAGTATATGTATACTTTCATTTTCATTTGTTCAATTATTATCATAAGTTTAATCTTTGGTCTCGCTATCTAGTTTTTGGTTCATCAATCATCAACACTATTTTTTTGTAGTTTTTTATTATTCCTAATTCCTAATACATGATCATATTATTCATATTTCAATGATTAATCAGGGGAGGGACAGAGAGAGAGAGAGAGAGAGAGAGAGAGAGAGAGAGAGAGAGAGAAAAGAATGAGGATATTTTCTCACACGACAAAAATGTTAAGGGGGGGATTTCAGGATGAAAATTCATAGGCGCCGCTTTTCGTTTTGCCTACGACGCCACAGAAGGTAAATCCGGCCCTGCTCCACTTGAAAAAAACTTGGAAAAAGCAACGCTGTAGAGTCAATGTAAGTAAGCCACTGAGAAGGGAACCAATAAAGACTTTGAAATAGTAAAATCTTCTTTCTTGGTGGATCTAAAAATTCGCCCTCCCTAATACGCGAGGCTGTCAGCCCAACAATACTATACTTTCTAACAGCGACGTCGGAAGATTCTTCTTTAGGACCCGATTCAATCAAGCTTAGAATAGTTTCAAGGTTCATAGGATTTTTTTCGGACTTCCAATTCTACCAGACGTGACCGCTGAACTCCCGGATGTTAACCAAATTTGCCGGACAGGTTTGTGTTTTTTCTATAAATATGACTGTGAGACCCGGACTCAATCTAGGATTTTATTCTGGAGAGGCTACCCTTGGTAAAAAATTTCCGAGGGGGATGGAGTCACCATACAAAAATCACAAAACATTGCTTGGCTGCTTAAACTGAATATGGAAAAATAAGAGACGTAAAAGGGATGTAAGTATATAGCTATCGCATAAAATATAAATTTATATCAGTGGGATAACTTTGAATCAATTTCACATGCCCACTAGAGTGATCAAAAAAATTTTGTGTTTTCAGTCGACCGGCCCTCAGATCGGTTCCTAATATTCAAGGGAAATATTCTGCAAAGTTTGAGAAAAATCGGAAAAATCAACCCATGCCGCAAGGGTCGAGATATTTTTGCTAAAATTAACATTGATTTTTGGAATTTGGGCTTCAGTCACTGTGGAGGCACGCCATATGACCCTAAGAATTATTTCCATTCCCATACGGAAGTTTCAGGATCACTAAATTCTTTTCAGAGGTTAGTTTCTCCCTCTTGTCAAGCGTTGAGACTCCACATGGCGCTAATCTTCAATCACTCCTATGTCCACATATGCAAGGAGCTTGGAAGTCGGAGACTTAGGAGTAATTGGAGATTACCCCCTGCAGAGCCTCAAGGATAAATGGAAACGGAGAAAGAACCCCTGAAATTAATGGATTTAGTGACCCAGAAAACCCTCATATTGATGTGAAGAACTTAGAAATTGAGGAAAACTGGAGTGACTAGAAATTAGCCCTGTGAAGCCCGAACAGCGGAGGGGAGGGGAAACATCCATTGAAATGATTTCAGTGACCCGTGAGACCCTCCCCCTTTGAGAAATACAATAGTTTTTGGGTTCATATGGGAAGGCTTGCCTAGTGACTGAAGCTCAAATTCCAAAAATCAATGTTAATTCTCATAAGAACTTTTTCTCCTCTTGCGGTACCGGATAACCTTTTCCGATTCGGCTGAAATCTTACAGATTTCTTTTCTTCCAGCCATATGGGTATACTTGAGCCAAACTGTATGACTTTATTACTGGGTGTACTTGAGCGAAAACCGTAACGCCCCCCCCCCCGACACGCTCCTCGATACGAATTCAGTGGATGACATTTCCATGGGAATTTATTTTTCTTCCAGCCATGGGTATATTAAGTGAAAACCGTAACGCTACCCCGACAGGCTCCCCCGACACGACTAATGGTGTTTCCATGGATAGTTATTTTCTTCCAGCCGTGGGTATACCTACTTGAGCGAAAACCGTAACTTCAGCCATGTGCTCATTGATCTTGATCTTTGCTGCGCTTTGCGCGATTACAGTATTTTCTCTTCTCATTTTCAGCTCAGTTCAGATTACAATACCTCAGCTCTCCAGTGGTTGACATTTCCATTTTCTTCCAGACATGAGTACACTTGAGCGAAAACTATAGCACTCCCCCGACACGCTCGAAAACCGTAAAGCTCTCCTCGACAAGCATCCCGCCACGAATTCAGTGGTTGATATTTACTACGCCCTGCGCGACTGCAGTCAGCAGCCGTGCGTTGTTAATAGAAATTTCCATGCCCCCCACACAAAACCAGTTCGTATGATTTAGCTCTTCAGGGTGACAATTCAGTTCGGTGGTTGATTATTTTTCTTCCAGCTATGTGTTCATTTATCTTGATATTTGTTGCACCTTGCGCGACTACAGTCTGCAGCCATGTTGTTAATAGAAATTTCCATAGGCAATTTTTTTACATTAGGGAACAAAAACATAATATAAAATGTTACACTATGTGTCTCTGTAGGAGGCACATTTTTTTCTAATATTAGGAACGGATTTGGGGGAGGTCCATTAAGAAATCAAAAGTTGAAAATAAGAACCACCCGAATGTCCACCTTATGTACCATAGAGCAAAGGTTATTCCCAATTTTTTTAATACTTTTTTTTTTAGCGGAACCCTATTTTGATAACAAAAAATCATTACCTTGTAGTTTGTATATTTTCATGTTTCACTTGAAAAGAAAGAATAAATATAAATGAAAAACAATTATTTTATGTTTTATAATATTATAGGGTGAGTCGGGTTTCCTTCCACCATAGGAAAACTACTTTTTCGCGAAACCAGGTGCACGTTGTTTCGCCAGACGAGCGGTCTCTTTGAGAAGAATTTCATGGGAAATATTCGGGGAAAACTCCGATGGCTTTTGAAGAATTTTATCAAGAATATTCAGGGAGAATTTTATAAATCTCCGAAGAATCTCATCGGCGATCTTCGAAAAAAATCTCCTATTCAGGAAAAATTTGCGATAATTTTTGAAGAATGTCATCGGACATCGTTGAGAAATATCTCCAATGATTTCCAGCGATTTTTTTCAGAAATTTTAGGAAAAACTTGCAATGATTCCAAATAATTTTATCAAGAATCATCGAGAAGTATCTCTGATGATTTTTGAAGGATATCATTGGAAAAAATTTGATGCTTTTCGGAGATTTTCGTCAAACAAATTCGGGGAGAATCCCCAATGATTTGTAAGGAATTAATAAGAAATCTTGGAGAAAAAATGTGATTTCCGGAAAATTTTCATCGAAAATATTCAGAAAAAATCCAGTGTTTTCCAAAGAATTTCCTCAAAAATCGTCGGGAAATTTTTCTGATAATTTTTAGAGAATTGCATCGGAAATTTTCGGGGAAAAACTCCGATACTCTCCGACGAATCTCATCGAAAACTTTTAGAAAAAATTTCCAGTGTTTTCCAAAAATGTTCTTCCTGAAGAAAACCTTCAACAATCATGGAAGGTATTTCTCAATGATTTCCGATAAAATCTTTGGAATAATTGCAGAGTTTTCCTAAAATTTCCCACAAATTTTTCCTGAAATCATCGGATAATGTTTTTCAATGAGGTCCAATAAAATTCGTTGAAAATTATCGGAAATTGACCCTTAATATTTTCGATAAAGTTCGTTGGAAATAATCTTTGAAAATTAAAGGAATCATCCCGAATATTTTTTATGAAATTACTATTGGATATAATCGAAGGTTTTTTCTGAAGATTTTTGGCACAATTCTTCAAAACTCTTGGTGTTACTCACCGAGCGCTTTCGATAAAATTCTCCAAAAATTCGCAGGAAGTTTTCTGGAAGAAATTTTATGAAATTTGTTGGAAAACAATGGATACTTTTTCCGAAAACTTACAATGAAATTACTTAAAAATCATCCGAGATTTTTTCCAAAGACTTACGATGAAATTCTTCGGAGATTATCGAATATTTTCCAGAAGATTTTTAATGAAATTCATCAGAAACCGTCGGAGTTTTTCTCCAAATATTTCCTATGAAATTCTTCGAAAATTGTCAGGAAATTTTGTCGAAGAATGCTGATGAATTTTTTTTTAAACATTGAAAATTTTTGAGATTCTTCGGAAATTATCGGAGTTGTTTTCCGAAAATTTCCGATGCAATTCTTTAAAAATTGTCGAAAAATTTTCCCGGAAATTTTCGAGGAAATTCGTCGAAGATTTAAAAAATTTTTTCTGAAGATTCTTGATAAAATTCTTCAAAAGCCATCGGAGTTTTCGGCTCGTGTATCCGCACCTTTACATGCGCTCGTGCGGCGGCGCGTTTGTGATTTTTTTCTACGAATGTTTTATTTATTTATGTCTCGGACTGAACGCGGAACCCTTATGACCCTTAGACGGAACCCCAGGGTTCCGCGGAACACCTTTCAAGAAACGCTGCCATAGAGCACAGTGTTCCAGATGACCAATCTTGATTAAATTAGTCTACGAATTTATTTATACGAGTATGTAATATATGAAAGCGTGAACGTGTTATGAAAACTTCAGGTAAGTTGTTGATGGGCTTAGAAGGACAAACTGCACTCGTGCTATTTTAAAATTTCAAGTACCTGTGGCCACTAATGCGATACTCAAAAGAGTAGTTTCCGGGACCGGGAGTGCGGTGTCTGGGGAGCCACTTTGGTATGCGTGCATCGCCATACCCTCCACCAAATCAAGCCTCGTTCGTAAGCATCATAAACCATTAAATTTCCAATTTCAGATGCTCTGAAATACGGGATGGAATTAGTTCAACAAAATCCAGGAAAAACACTTGTACTATGGTTATTTCATTTGCCTCATATAGGCATACAGAAACCAGAAGACATTCAAGTAATTTAATCGACTTGCCAGTATATATGATATATTAAGAAGTAAAAGTAATTTATACTAAGTATAATGTGAATATATTGCAGATTGTGGCATCAAAATTTTTGGAAAAAGAACAACGGTACAGGTTTCTAGCCGAATTAATAGGCGATGGGCTTATTACCTCTCGAGGTAGGTAAACTGAAGAAACATGGTACTCAGTTTCATGTTTGTAGAATTTTATACTATGGTAGCTACCTACGAGTTCTGATAAATAAATAGATTTTGCTTGGACTGAATATGGAGAAATTACACGATAAGGAAAAGAGGTACCTCATGAAATATAAACTTATCAGCAGAACAACTATCAATTCATTCCAGACATTTACGTTTGTGTACCTAGGCTATCTACCATAGGGTACAGTATTATAGATGGCAAGTTTCATACAAAATCAGTCTATTTGTCCATTTTTTAAAATTTTTTTTTATTAACATGAAAACATAAACGTCTTATGAACATTCTATGTAAGTTTTTCTGCCTATGTGCTATTTTAAGATTTAATTTCAAGCGCGCCATTGTTAAGAAACAGTGAACAATACACCTTCATCGTGCTGCACTGATGACATATATGCTCGAATCTTCTGTACATTATTGAATATATTTCAGTCGAGAAGTGGAAACGGAACAGGCGTATTATTAGTCCAACTTTCAATGCGACCATTTTGCACAACAATTTCCTCTTGAAATTCAATGAAAGGAACTGTAAGTTGATACAGAAACTGAAAGACGAAGTCGGTGTTGGTGTGGAGTTCGATATTGGCCCTTTGCTGATGCATACGTTCGTGAAAACTATTTGCGGTATGTTCAATATGCATCTTTTATAAAGGCTGAGCTCATGTTCCATAAGTTTCATTCTAAATCTGTCTAGCTACTTTGATCTACATTTCTTGATTGCTTATTTTTTCTGATTTCCAGATACAGCTATTGGTTGTACAGAAGAGTTCAATGATGAAGAAATATCCAAATTGGCTGAAAGCACTGTTCAGTAAGTATCATATACTGACTGACAGCACGTTTTATTGTAGATGTGTAATTCCTGTCTCTGAAAACTTTTTTTTAGAGAGATTTTCTTACTATAGCTTCATCTTGTTGGCTTCTTAAAATAGTCGGAGATTGAGCTATACAAGATATCGGATCGACCTACTTGGCAATCACTGACCAACTCGGACCAATAATAAATCTCGGAAAGGGCCCCAGCAAGCTTAAAAATGTAGGGGAGAGTCGCCTAACTTGAACCGTTTTGGTTTTAAACTAAAATAGCGGGGAAAGGGCTTGTCTTACATCAAATGTAAAACCACCATTAGGAAGGGCATTAATCTAGGACTAAAATGCGCTATTCACTTTTTTCCTGGCAAGGGCGCAACCAAGAAGAGGGCTTATTGGGGGGCTATAGCCCCCTAAAAAGATCTTCAAAATAACGAAAAAAAAAAACGGATTGTAGGTACCAAATCGAGCTTTAACCCATGCTCGTTTTTTTTTGTTTTGTTTTTTTCCTGAATTCTAGGCCCTACCAAAAAAAATCTGATTGCGCCTCTGTTTCCTGGAATAATTTAAATACCTCAAATTTTAGGATTACTCCAACGTCTAAAAATGTCCAATTTAAGAAACTAGTTGCCTTACTTGGACCACCGATTACCTGACTTGGACCACTACTTACTCGTATTTTGTCCTAAAAATGCGTATTTTCGCCTGTAGAAAATAAACACTAAAAGTCATTCAAACGTGTATTTAAAAAATAAGGCAAGTAAGAGCTTAAGCATATATCTCGCAAGTAGCCTATTCTGGCGTAAGCGGTGTGTGCCCATTTATGACATTATTGGAATTTAGGTAATCTACGGCTTATCTCCTGGAAAAATCAAGTGTGAGAACAATTTATTGCTATAAAAACATGGAACATTGCGGTCATCATCATTGTTAGTTTTTTTTCTTCGTTATCATCGCGTAACTTACATCAGGTACTCCTGAACGAGGTACTTTTCCTGAGATTGTACAAAAAAATTAGACAATTTTGTTTTTCTATTGGAATATTGTGTAGGTGGGTAGATAGGTAGAATAGATTATTTAACCAGGTGATTTATGTTCGTATTTTTGAACGTCCAATAGTACGCATAGGCTGAGGATCATCTAAATCCTCCTCAAGCTCAGGATGATCAAGAATTTCCTTCTTTTCAGTTGTGGAATTATCTAGAAAGCAAGTTCGAAGATGAATGGTAATTTTAGTTAGTGAAAAGAAAGTTCTTACCTGCTACAGTACCGGATTTTAATTTTTTAACATTATCGTGAGGTCACCCCACTACTGCCCCCCCCAGAAACCTTCGCGGGAGTATATTGAACAACTTATTCCCAAAAAGGTTCACGACGATCGGATGAACAGTATACATAGTAAAGTCTGCAGCCATGTTGTAAATAGAAATTTCCATGGAAATATGAAGGACATACACAGACAGACATACATTCATTTTTATATATATAGAAGATTTTCGGTGCTGAAGCTTCTGCCCCTCCAATGTTTTTGCTCTATTTCCGCCCCTGCAATTAACCAATCCGACTATATCATATATTTTGTACCATTAGATACGTCAAGAAAGAGGTCACACAGCTCATCGATGGTTTTCTTTTACAAAATTGACCATCCGGTGCCCAGAATCCCACCAGTTTCCCGGGTAACTAAAGGGGAACAAGGGCAATGTGAGGGTAACCGAGCGTAACAAATGGGTAACTTTTCCACCGCGGCTAACTAATTGCGTAGTATCCCGCAAGTTACCCGGGTAGTAACCAAAAGAGAACAAGGGGAACTAAAGGAGAACAAGGGTATTTAAAGGGGAACGAGGGTAATCTGAGAGTAACAAATGAGTAACTTTTCCGCGGGTAACTGGGTAACTAGATAGTAACTGATTGCGCATCGGGCAATTCCTCTATGATGATAGACGGATGTCCAGATTGTTTTTCATCGCGAATATTCGTTCATCCTTCTTCAAATCTTTACAACACTTCCATAAATGTCCACAAGACATCACTTCTTCACTATAAGCCGTTTTTAAACGTTACCAATTCGCCGCAAGTGTTTCTTTCTCCGATCGCAAGAAACATATAACACTGTGCTGTTCGCACTTGCCCGATGCGCCATCAGGTAACCTACCCGCGGAAAAGTTACCCATTTGTAACCCTCAGTTACCCTCAGATTACCCAGAAACCCATCAGTTACTCTTGGTTCCCATTTAGTTACTTGGGCGGGGTTCTGCGCATCAGGTGAAGACCATTCCAACTAACGCGCACATATTAACCACTTGAAGAAACCCTAAACAGAGGGAAACGCATGCAACCACAATGTCAAAGGAACGCTGAATCCGAATCCGTTGTTGGGGCTTCGATCCGTGAACTGTTTTTTTTTTCACACAATACGCCCCGGCACCCCTTACTTTTTGAATTCCCCTCGTAATAGCGTGTTTTATCTCTTACTGTATGGCAAATTCGATGAAATAATCCGCAACTCTCAGTTAACACAAATTCTATAAAAACCTTAGCAACGTGATCAGTAAATAATTTTAAAACACATGAAAAACAACATTCGTGATTATCTGATGAACTATAATAGTGAACAAGGTGAAACAGCGATCAAAAATGAAGTTTACTCCACAGCTTGGAGCCCTAAAAACGAAGATAGGTTGGGAGAAAAATAGGTGTTCCAAGTGAGGCGGCGGTCCAAGTTCGGCGACTCTCCCCTATACATTGCTCGTGAATAATAATTGTAATATAGGAAGGCCCTAATTTCCCTATCGATGATCCAACGTGCGGTTAATCCATTTCACATATCCATTTTACAAATATCATGAGAACTCCCATATACCGATTTTTTTCCCTTTAACATCGTATTTTATTTCAGGGCTTCAAATCTTATCATGAGAAGGAGTTACCAGCCGTTGTTACAACCATCCATTGCGTTCAAAGCCTACACTTTCCTGACTGGACTTTCTAAATTATTTAATGAAGCGAAGCAGTTTCAAATGCAGGTAATCTCGAGATCGGTTAGCACAGGCTATTTGCTTTGGAGGTTATACTTTGCACTGTCTTGAGATCGAATTTCTAGGTACTTCGGAAAAAGCGAGACCAGTACGAAGAAAGAAAGGCAAGAAATGATGATAATGAAGGTGAGAAATAGACCGTACGGTTCATAGTTTTTATGGAGTTTGAATATAGTACAGAAGCGCTGAAATCTTAACCGTAGCGCTAAAACATATTGAATTAAAAATATTTCTATTTTTGCAGATGACAGTGAACGTGTAGATTTTGTCAACAGACTACTGAAAGCAAACGAATACAAGTTTTCGGTCACAGAAATGTACAATGAAGTTTCTACCATACTATTTGCAGTATGTATGATCGGTTAAACGATCTCATAACTCCTGCTACTGATGAAAATCGAGAACAAATGTAGGAAGCGTTGAAAAAGCCAGCACTTGTCCGTACGATGGAATTATGGAAAAATCATCGACATTGTCTGCTTTCTTCATTGTGAAATTACATAAGGCCACTTTCCAGAACCGTCGACAAAAAATGCATTTCTGAGCTTGTCGAAATTACTATCTATTCAAGAACTGTTCAATAGCAACTGTACGTCCGAAATGGATATTTCAAATCGGACGTCGGACCCATTCTGGACGAATGTGGATCGATAGAGTTCAAACGTGGGACAAGTGAAAGACGAATACGAACAGGAGTGTGGTGAAGGGAATCGCATTGGGAAAAGAGAACGGACGAATTTCTCGACTGAAGGGCGCCAAATTTTGCGAGCAGTGCGAGGTAAACAATCGTTGAGATTCTTTTGATTATTTGAGTCACAAACCTGATAAAATTAGTCTTTTTCCCGTTTTTGGAGTCGGCCTTCCCCTACTTTAACAGTAGTTACAACTTCCCCCAACTCAAAGAGTACATTTGCCCTAGATTTTGACGCTGTTTAACTTGATGGGGGGAGGTTTCCCTCCTCCAAATCGCTGTGCCCATGAGTATGAACTATACAGACATTTATACAAAAATACGAAGGGCTATTTCAGTTACATTCCTAACCGCATACATAACTTGATCATAACAAATAATAATGCTATTCTCAGTGAAAATATTTTCATATTTGGGTAATTCTCAGAAAAAGTCCATATAATTTAATGGCTTGAAATAATTAAAAAAAAAAAAAATTGGCTGAAATCATCCCCATTACCGGAGTGGGCAAAGTAGTAGGTTTTATGCTGGATTTACACCAAAGTTACAAGCATGCTATTAACAAGTTATGCCTCAACATTTTAAATGTAGCGTACTTGTTAATAGCATGCTTCCCGATGCACAATCAGCCACCCTCTAGTTATCCAGTTACCCACGGAAAATTTAACCATTTGTTACCCTCAGGTGACCCTTAGATTACCCTTGTTCCCATTTGTTACCCTGGTTCCACTTTAGTTCCCGCGGGTAACTGGCGGGATACTACGCAATATTAGTTACCCTCTAGTTACCCGTCGCGGAAAAGTTACCCATATGTTACCCATGGTTACCCTCGGATTACCCTTGTTCCCCTTTAGTTACGCGGGTACCTGGTGAGATTTTGCGCATCGGGTTATAACTTTGGCGTAAATCCAGCATAACGCTTTCAAAAACAGCATTGTATTGTAGCTCATTAATTACAGTAATAAGATGATGGGATTATGTACTGTAGCGACCTTCCCCCTCTCACCCAAGACTGAGACCGTCCTACACTGATGTGGTCAACAATAAAGGACCACGGACTAGGAGTTTCTTTGCCTCATGGTACAATGAAGGACCACGTACTAGGAATTTCTTGGATCATTGTCATCACAATACGCATTTTCGCCATTACCCTGGAAAACCGAGTGCAGACCACTACCTTGGAAAAAATAGGGACGATTGGTATTTTCACATCTTAGAAAAATGCTCATTTAGGAATTTTTATGTTTTATTATATTAATAATCGTAGTCAGTACTTTTCATTCTTTTTTCCAAGAGGACATGTGTCACACTGGCTAAAAGCTGATCAGTTACTACCTAGAAGAAGTGAAAAATCGTAAATACGCTAATTATAATAGGGTAGGAGAGGTTCCTAGTTACGGCAAACGACCAGTTTTAGAGCGAGTTGCGGCTAATGACTACATATAGTATCGAATTACGGCCCAAAAAGTAGAATTATGACAAACAGAAAAACTAGTCCAGGCATTTTAGGAAATTAAAAGAGAAAAATTGCTGCAGAGTTGAAACTTGGCATGATTTTCAAGGACAACTCCCTAATAAACATCCTAAAACTCCCGCCCCGCAGGGGTGAGCGTGATCCCCTAGAGCTGAAAAATCGTACCAAAAAACAGTTTTTTGGCCGTAGCTCCACAAATATTGATTTATACGCGAAAATATTTCCTACCCAAATTAAAGAGCATAAAATTTTCTACAAGAAAGGTTTCTTTCACTTTCGTCCTAGGATCAAGACTGACCGAGATAATAGACCATGAAATATCCCAAAATCATCAATGCCTCATAGTAAGTTCCTTACTCATAGTATTCATATAATAATGTACTAGGAGGCGGGTCAGCGATATAATAACAATGTTGTAATGCATGCAGCCGGTAATAGAAAGATATGATTAGTATTTACAATGCGGTATAAGAAATTTTATGTATTTATCAAACTGTAAAAATACACAAATAAAAGTCTGATATTAATTACTATCCTTAAGATTTCAGTATTCGGAAACCATATTCAGCATCTGTATTCTAATTATCCAATTTAATTTTTAAGAACCCTAACACCTTTGTCTGAACAACCTGCAAATGAATCAGGACAACTCCGAATGAAAGCAATGTGGCTTGAACAGCAGGTATCCAGAAGGTCTAAACCCCCCTTGCAACTTGGTCAAATACTTTTTTCCCTTAATTTTAGCCCCCCCCCCCCCATCTAACTCACTTAACCCAACTCACTTTAGCCCACAGTCTAGATGAGCCGCGAATGGTCAGCTAGTTATACTTACATATATAATAGGCCTATATGAATACTATAACGTATTGATGATTTTGGAATATTTCTTGGTCGATTATCTCGGTCAGTCTTGATCCTAGGACAAAAGTGAAGCACTATTTTTTATAGAGAATTTTATGTTCTTCAATTTAGGTAAGAAGTATTTTCGCATATAAATCAATATTTGTGGAGCTACGGTCATAAAACTGTTTTTCGGTACGGTTTTTCAGATCTAGGGGGTCACGCTCACCCCGGCGGGCGGGATTTTTAGTATGTTTATTAGGGAGTTGTCCTTGAGAATCATGCCAAGTTTCAACTCTACAGCAATTTTTCCCTTTAGATGCTATTTTTAGGTCTAATATTCCTAGACTAACTCGAGTGTTCCTACGGACTCTAAGATATGAGTTGGCGCGTGCGACAGGTTCAAGCAGTTAAGTCATCAGTGTGCATTCAGTCGTTCGCGATGAAGCGTGTATGTAAGCGAAAAAGAAAAGGAACTGAAAATTGTACCTACATGGTTCTACATTTCGTCGACATAAAGCGTTGGGAGTTATCGCTCTCAACGGCTTGACAGAAAATTTTGCACTTTTTCATACTTTTTGTCTGTTTTTCCAACTCAAATTAATTACAAAAGAAAGAAAGAAAGAAAAAAATAACCTTTCAAACTTTTTTCACTTTTGTTCCGCTTGCTAAATGGGGGCTTCCCGGTTTGAAAATGTTGTCTCCCCACCTTTCTCATTCGGTACGCCCCACATTGTGGTATCGACGAAGGGGACGAGAAAAATATCTTAAATGGATAATTCTCAGAAAAATACCATATTTCAGTTATTGTGAGCTGAATATATGACAATTTTTTTCCATGTTTTAAAGTATTATCTTCGCAATCTGTTTCCGTCAATAAACATGAATGCCGCCTCCTCTATTTGCGAAGATCGACTGACGATCTTATTGATTATTCTTTCTTTTGGCACCAATATTTTCTTGTCTACATTATAATAATATTATAAATGGGCGTCTAAGATAAGTCCGTCATAAGCACTCAATTATAAATATGTTTGTGGCTCTAGACAATCCTTCATTTGTCTTCGATTGTTCTCATTAGGTACAGTCGCTCTTTCTACGGGTCTTCTTTTGAAATAAGTTATATATCAGGATTATGATTACCCATATGTCAATGAAGATAACCAATAATTTTGCAGGGAAGCGAAACAAATAGTCTCGCAGTTGGTTTCACCTTGATTTCCTTGGCCTTACGGCAAGATATACAGGTGCGTTATGGAAAATGGAAAACAAATTTATGCTAGTCTATGACATATTTTAAAATAATGTGTATTGGGATAATCCCATCATAAACCGCAACAAATACACCAGCACTGTAATTACTTTTTGTATCGCAGAATGAAGTGCACGATGAGCTTAAAAAGGTATTCGGGGACAGTGACCGACATCCAACCATTGAAGATTTGAATCAGTTGGTCTTCTTGGAGCAGTGTATCAAAGAAAGTCTGAGGAGGTATTCAATTGTGCCCATGGTAGCTCGACAAGCAGACTGTGATCTTACATTGAGCGGTAACATCATTTGTTCTTTTAAATTGTATTGAACCTGAAAATGAATGCCTAGTTCAGTTTGTAATAACTTGCCTCCATGAATTTCGACAGATGGTTCGGTTATTCTTGCCGGAGAATGCGTTATTGTGGCTATCATAGGAGTACATACCAATCCGAATTTTTATCCGGACCCGTTGATTTGGAATCCCCACAACTTTGATCCAGAAAGAGTTGCTAATCGTCATAGTTTTTCTTTCATTCCTTTTGGTTTCGGCCCTCGAATGTGTTTAGGTAAGTATTATCGCATGCAAGGGCGTACTGAGATTATAAGCAGATAATGGAGAAATTTTTCAGTCAGGCCTCACAATAATAAATGTTCTACCATGTGTGCGGGGAGAAAATGGAAAAGTGAAACGTTTTTATAGTATACGGCCTACGGGGTTCGTAATTGAAACCCGAATTGTGCAACTAACCAAAATCGAAGACTAAACTATATCCGCAGCCATTATGCAAAAACATTGCAGCTTATTTTATCAAGTCATCGTCTGAGAATGAAAACAAGTTGGTAGTTCATCCACCTGAGCAGTATATATATATAGCTTAGTCTGTACTTGAGTCAAAAAATCAAAACTGACTATAGTTGTTTTCACAATTAGGATATTTCAATATTGTTGCTATCGGTGCAACTCAACATGCTCCTGCTCAACAGATATTTACCACTCTGCTCCCCTTGCTAGCCTATCCACATATCATGATTTGGAACTGTTGATGAATATAATTTCAAGAAGTTATCGTCTCTAAGTAAACCCTAGGAATACAGCTGAGTCAAAAAACGAGGTAAATGGCGACATACGAAATCCGAAACTATTTTGAGTCGCCAATCACTACGTGTAAATATGTTTACGGTTATGTAACTGCTCATTCGACAATTACATCGCCGCTGTCGATACAGTGTGACGATATCGCCAATAACATAGTCAATCAAGTTTTCAGTAACTCGACAATCGCATCTACATAGTTGATAATATACATCAACATCAAATTGTGTGCTGTCGATTGGGTCGACTGTAGCTCTACATTTACATCGATCTGAAACAATGTCAATTTTCTCGTCCCCGTTTGTATCGACTTTTCACACGACTTCTAACAGTCGAGCTCTTTGTAGAGAAGAGGATCGAGTCATTTGTTGGTGAATATATCGAGTCATTTTCCGAGATGAATGAAGTCTCATTTGAAGATTTTCGGTCGGGTTGTTTGCAGATAATGAAGATTGAATAAGTTGCTGAGACGAATATCGGCTCAGTTGTAGATCTTTTAACAGATTTCATTGGCGCATACTAAAAAATATTTCAAATGCACTGAAAATTAATAAACTTGTTTAAAGAAATATGGAGTCTGTGTTCATGAGCTTGACATCGTGAACAAGATACATTCGAACCGCAATCATTTTAATTACGAAATCGATTCTACCGCACTGAAATAGCTCGACACTAAACTCGTAAGAATCTAAAGACTCGGGACCCCTCACTTTGGCGATTTCGTCAATAAGAGGTGTTTCCAATTTTAGCGCTCCCTCTCAGGGCTAGATTTAGCATTCTCGCACCTCTAGGGAGAATAAAAAGTGCCGCCCCTCAGATTTTCGTGTATACCCCCTCCCCCGATTTCCTTTTTTTTTTAAATAAATAAATAAATACACAGATTACAAAAAAAAAAGTCGGAAATTTGTCGTCCATCTGCCGCCCTAGGCACGTACCTATGTTGCTTATACCTAAAAACAGTCCTGCTCTCTCTAACTTTTTTTCACTGGGTCAAGAATAGACCCCTCCTCCCGCCCGAATATTAGGCTGACTATGCCACTGATCATTATCAGTAGTTCAAACTCGATTACTGTCATCGTTTTAATTGCACGGTATCGTTCTAAAAGTTAACATCCCCCCTGTCAAAAAACGTGCCTTCGCAACGTCCTTATGTGGGGGGGGGGACTTTTTTTCAAGGGAGAAGGCTTTCAATATTCTTCATAAATGAAAACTGGAAGAATTGGATGTGTTAATAATATTTTAGTTTCTACTATTTTTCTATGAATGCAATTATTTCTATATTTTTATGTTCAAATATTGAGTAATATGGAAAATTATTCTTGTTTTAATTGGCGGCATGAAAATCGAGTAAATATCGATCTCACAATATATCGAGTGGACAGTCTGAGTCATGCTGATATCGCCAGTCAAGTAAAATGGAGAGTTTGCAAAATTGACTCAACAACCGCATCGCCTGATACATTTGATATGATGGGATTGTACTACGGCAAACAAACGTACAGCTTTAATTACATACAGTAATTTCCAAAATCCTTAGGGATACTTTCATTAAATTTTCAACAAGTTTCATTAAAAGTTTGAAATAAAATTGTCGAGCACTTTGTCGATGTAGTAGCCGATACTGACTGTGTTCCTAGGGAACTTACTGACAGGAGGGTTCTTTAGAGGTCCCTGTCACTAACAGAGTTGTTCCAAAGCCTCTTGTCAATAAATTACTGCAAATAAAAAAATCGTCCCTGATTTTTTCTTTTACAATATTTTTAAGACCTCTTTTACTAATTCCTCTATCACGGATTCAGACTTCGTGCAATCTTTATTGTTGAATGTTATTCAATTTTAGGTTACAAGTACGCCATGGTGGCGGCAAAAGCTCTGCTTTCCACGCTACTACGATCGTTTAGAGTATCTACGAATGAAACCGATGTGGAATTGGATATGGACTTTTTGGTAAGGACAGCCAACGGATTTAAGATCATACTATGTGAGAAGAATTCCTAAAGGTATTCCTAATTCCTTTTGTAACTTCAAAAGAAGGGTTAGAAGCACGAACTCCGCCGACTGCTAGCCAGTAAAATCTACCTCAACATTGATAATTATTTAGGTACCTACTATCTGCATAATATTATGTATACGAATAAAATTAAATCATAAGGAAATGATAAATAATTAATAAGATAAATATCAATTAAATTGTATCTTTAGATTTATTTGATAACGATAATTATAAAGAGAGAAACCACGAAAGTGAAAAATATGGTGCAAATGAGACAAGTTCCACTTATTTTCCTGATACGAGTAAGAAGCAGAAGCGAATTGTAATCTACAAAGTTACCCTGATATTGCTATTGTTATCTGCCTCAATTTCTCCCTTCCCCATTACCCACCTACTATGTCTCCCTTTCATTTTCTCTTTCTTCCGGCCTCTATAGCGGGGAGGGGGGTCTGGTTGATCGAGAGAATAGTGCGTTGGTCTCGGAGTCTGAAAGTCTCGGATTCGAGCCCACGAAGCAACTCGCTACATTTTCGACCTGGGCCGGTTTTTCGGCAAGAACCCGATGCGCATTCAGTTACCCTCTAGTTACCCGCGGAAAAGTTACCCATTTGCAACCCTCGGTTACCCTCAGATTACCCACAGGTTACTCAGAAACCCATCAGTTACCCTTGGTTCCCCTTTAGTTACCCATGTGGTGAGATTTTTTTCATCCTGATACGCAATCAGTTACCCTCCAGTTACCCATGGAAAAGTTACCCGTTTGCAAATCTCGGCTACTCTCAGATTACCCAGAAACCCGTCAGTTACCCTTGGTTCCCTTTTCTAGTTACTCGAGTAAATGGGAGGATTTCGCGCATCGGGAAGAGAAGAGGGCTAAGCCAGCCCTGTTGAGAGTACAAATATAAAAGAGCCTCTATAGTGACCCAATTCGTTACAAGAAACTTGGCCCATTTGAAGAGAAACAGTCGAATTTGGGACAGAAATCTGGAACAATGGGAAAATCTGATTGAATTTTTAACTCAGTGACTGGGAAAACTACGTACCGCTACACTCTGTTCGATTTATAAACTCAGATTTATTTTTTTGCCCATTCTACAAAGTTTAATTTGTATTTTGTATTTAAAATCGAGGTCTTATCGAAAATAACAATCGATACGATCCTAATTAAAATAATTGATAGTCGATATAACTGACAGTCAAGTAATAACCTAACTACTCAATAACCAGAATTACTATCCATTGAAATTATCGACATACTTTTGACAGTTAAATTAATTAAAAACTGAAATAACCAACAATAAAAATAATTTATCATCGCTACTCGAAATATTTGATAATCAAAATAATGAAAAGACCGACATTTGATATAGGTAGTCTACATTATTAATCATCAAAATGATAAATATATTATTGATAATCGAAATAATCAACACATCGATTAAATTTAAAGAATTCAAAAAATCAACTTTTCGAACCCTGTCAGCTGAACTCGATTTTTTAGCTGACATTTAGAATTAGCCACTAGCCGTCATCTCTGTACTTGGAGAGGGAGGGGAGCTAGCGTAAACATTTTTCAACATTTCGGGACAGAAGAAAGCGAATGACATCTACTTTATTTCGCCCCCTCCCTCACAATTCAAATGTGATCCCATTACTGAGACCATATGACTTCGCCGAAAAAATTGAAAAATGCATCAGATGCTGATTTCAAAAAATTAGACTTTTGATCTGATTCCAATTTGGGCGCGAAATTAAAATTAGAGACTCCTTAAAATGGATTATATCATATATATCCCCCCCCCCCGAAAAAAAAGAGACGGAGGATTTTTGGGTCGCTGATTTCATCTATTTTATCAGATTTTTGACTCGACCCCAAATTTTTCCCAAAATTTAAATATAAACTTTCCAAATGCGGACGAATTTGAATTTGCCGCAGATATTGGATATAGGGTATTCGAGTAGAGGGTTTCAGGGTCGTTGGTTTCCAAAATGCAATCCAATTTCTGATTCGTACCTGATTTTCTAGGTGCGAAAACTTTCACATAGGAACATGAAGTGATATTTTTTCATTTCTTTCTTTTTCCTTTTTTAATTATCCGCATTAGATTCGCGATTCAACTGCGATTTAGACTCCAGAAAGCATTCAGAAATAGCGTTTAAAATTTCTTTCGAAACAGTTCTTTCGTATTTAGGTTTACGAAATCTAAATTTTGGATAATGCTGTTTTAAAAATTGAAAAAAGGCAGATATCGGAAATAATTCAAAATCAGATTCATAATTCGGAATCAGCACAAGATATTTTTGTTCAGTACTGTCAAAAATGTAGAATAAGAATTTTCTTTCTGTATACACTGGCTAAAGAAGTCAGATTCTTGATCTAGACCAAAAAAAAAATGGGCTATGAAGACATTTTTATTTTGTATGCCTACAATAAATTTACGCTTGAAGATTCAAAACTAGACCGGGAAACACCGCAAAGGCATTTTGTGCATTTTTAAAAAGTAATTATTTACAGAAACACAGAGGGTATAAAGAGAATTCCAATTCGGATTTCGAATGAGCAAGGGATGTACGTCCAGAAAAGTTAAGAGACTTCTATTCGAGGACGGTAAATGAAGGAATCATCTACATTCCATATTATCATCACATCAAATCCGATGTTAGAACATGAATACGAACCATATCTAATACCCGAGCTTTGCATTCTTCAGGGTATCCGAGAGACCATTTGGAGAGTCTAAAAATGCTTAATTCAAGATTTTTGGAACTGTTAAAATCTATTCATAAAACTGACCGAGAAAATTATTGAATGTTATAAATTTTAGTTCAGATATGTACTGGCACTTTGGCCTTCCTGTAACCTTTTTCTTGAAGGCTGATTTCGAATTTTGAAGATCAGATTTAAAATCATACCTAAAAATTAATCTAGGGAAGATAAATTTCCTATATTTTTGTATAAAAGGTGTTTAAATCCATCTTTTTATATTCAATGAAACTGTTCGAAATTTCATCTAGGTACTTTTAAAATATATTTGTTTTACAATTGTCTTTTTTTTTTCTTTTATGTAAAGTTGTTTTTAGTTGATGAAATTTTTCTGGGAAAATTTGTAAGACAGAGATTTATCATCCAAAATAACTGGAAAATGAATGACATCGCATTATTTGGTACGCAAAAACTTGATGAAAGATCCCATTTAAATTTTTAAATTTACAAAATAAGGGACACGCGTCATATTTTAGTGACACAGAGTTTTTTGGATTCATATGAATCCAATTCGGTGCTTCCTCCAAGTAGGTAAAAGGAGGTACATTTTGGATGTGCCTGTCGACATCATCAAGTTATCATATTCTTTAAAATTAGGTACCGTAGAAAGAATATTAGAGCTCTCAAACGGTATAAATTAAAATTTACAAATGTTGTCTTAGTGGTCGAAAACCTGATTCATCGAACTTAAGGGCTTCAGGTCGTGTAACAAGAATCTTTACCGGTTTATGACTTAATTTAGACGTATTTTAGTAGTTTATAACAAGACACCGAAATTTTCTTATTCTCGAGTATTTAGGGAATATTACGTGGCTCTGATATGTTCAAGGATTTTGCTGCCGTTTGTCAACACGCGAGATATTTGTATTTGAACATTCCACGGAGTAAGTGATGAATTAACAGGCAGATGAGCGGGGAAAAAATCCAATTTAAAAGCATCGATTGTAAGACTGGTTTGCCTTTCAAGATTATGTATTTCGCAATTTTGATTATTTTTTTGTTCGTTTTATTCGTCATGAATTTTGAGAGGAAACGGCGACGACTGGAAAAAAGGCTAAATGATTTCGTCTGTCCGCCAACGATCATTCCAGGTTTTGGTCATGTATTCAAGTTTCTACGTTCAACACCTACAGGTAAGAGTACGAAAATATTTCAAATTTCTTCACCTATACGTTTAGTGACGGTTCTGTATTTCATTTGATGCGTTTTCAGTCTAAAATTTGATAGGGGAGACTCGGGCAAGTGAAACCACTTACGTAACTCATATTTTCGAAGTGTAAAGTACTTGAAGGTAAAATAAAACGCATCTTTGAAAAGAGTAATCATTTCTCTTTCGAAATATCTATTAATTTTTGTATTTGTGAACTGTTTTATTGGCGAAAAAACTGTTTTTTCAAAACTTTCTTTTTTTTTTTACGAACTTTAAAAACTATAATAGCAAGATGAACCTCAATCACACTGTCTGAACACCCTGGCTTTAGAGGCAATATTCAGTTTGCTCTTGAAAATGTGTTTAGGGGACCATAAGTTCCTCCATACATTGGATATACGAAATTTTAGTTCTTTATCTTGTCTGTTTTCAAATGATAAGATTTGGCCCAGATATTTATATTCTGAGATTGTCTTTCGGCATTGCGTTCATCATTTTGATCGCCATGCCAAAATACAAAATGCCCTCACTGTCAGCCCAATCTTGCCAATATGTTATACAGAACACCTCTTAACGACTCCCATCAAAAAAAGTTCAAATATCCCCACTTTCCTCCATGAAAAAACAGACCTGAAACATTAACATTTTTGAAAAATGACCCATATGTGAGATATCGATTTTTCTCTACTTTCGGAAACTTATTCCCCCCCCCCAATTTTCTGTATGACTGAGTGTTCTACGGAACAGAAGACGTACTTAAATTAAAAAATAGTATGAGGATATTATACTGAGTCATTCGCGTGCGTTTATTTGCTATCAAAGCCTAAATAATGTCTTTTAGCAAATGGATAAAGATTTTTGTCCTGCAGTGTAGATACCAACACCGCTGTAAGAAGTGCACATCTCAGGAGCCCAACGATTTCACATGTTACACTATATTCATGATTCCTCAGATGTAGATACAGAGGACGAGCCAGGTCCGTAGCTAACACCAGAGCATGGCTGGAAAGGGCGCCGCCCAGGCTAGTACATTCTAAAAAAAAGTAAAAAAAAAAAAAATAGTGTTGTACCCTTATGGCTTATGCCCTGGTTTAATATCAGATACCCTGGCACACACAAGCGGTTAGCTAAGAGCCTGGGACGAGCAAATAATATACGTATACGCTATGTACATGCGTAATTTTTTTCCGACTGATTATTGGATGCCGATTCATCAATCTTTTTAGGGGCTTTGGATTTCTTGATTTTGATCTGCTCCCTATTCATTCTGGGTTCCAAATTCTTTTTTTACTGTCCTTTTTTCTTCAGTTGTACTTTCCCGTTTTGTAGGCGTTGTTGTGGGCTTTCTTTTTCCTTTGGTTCTTTTGTTTTAGTTTTCTTTCTAAGTTCGTTTTTCACCGACATTGAGGTTAAAATTTTGATTTTTGGGTTCTCCTTTTTCGTTTCGTAAATCTGCGTTGTACACACTTCAATGATGGCGCAATATCCTCTGGTGTTACCATATTTCAACAGGCTAGGAACTAGTTGGTTTAATAGATACTAAGTGAGTCTGAAGGAAGTTTTATGGAGTTTTAAGCAACCCTGGTGTCTGGGAGAGTTCTAATAAGTATTTGAATTAGGCCTGGAAATATTCTTGAACAAGTCCGGATAAAAGAATTAAATAGTTTTAGACAGTCGTGTTACACATGGTCTTAAACCACAAGAGTATCTGTCCCTTCCTTCAAGCAGTAGGCCAGGATCAATGCGTGACTAATTACTGGGAATCAATTATTAACTTCTATACCTATTTCTTTCACCAAGAATCTACATTTTTAGATTGCTTATTAGGTGAGTAATTTCTCATTCTTTTGGTATAGATTTCGAGCTTTATGAAATTGACTTACTTAATAAAAGCATCATAAACTATCGAATTTCCACTTTCAGATCTTCTGCAATATGGGATGGAATTATTTCACCGATATCCAGGTAAAACAGTTGTAATATGGTTATTTCACTTGCCTCATATAGTCTTACAGAAACCAGAAGACATTCAAGTAAGTAATTTAATCAACTTGCCCCAATAATACGAGGGTTGTCCCAGAAGTAAGGTTCCCTATATTTGTATTTCCGTTGCATGCGTTGTAGAGCGATGCGGTGAACGGGGAAATGTTGCGCAGGCTTATCTGACAACACTGTAAAAATATCAAGTGCGCATATGTTGAGAAGCACCGGTGAACCAGTACATGAAACATGGATCTCACGCACAAACGTCCATCCAAAAGTGTAGTGCATTCAGTAATATTATTCTTGACAACGAAACATGAACCACCGAGCGCCATCTATCGGCAATTCATGAAAATGTTTGGTTTAGATGTAACTACAGTGCAACATGGGCATTAGTGTCGCACGTTTCATGGTGGTCGGCGCCAGGTGCATGATCTACTATCTCTATCAAGAATAATATTACTAAATGCACTACACATTTAGATGGACGTTTGTGCGTGAGATCCACGTTTCATGTACTGGTTCACCAGTGCTTCTCAACATATGCGCACTTAATATTTTTACAGTGTTGTCAGATAAGCCTGTGCAACATTTCCCCGTTCACCGCATCGCTCTACAACGCATGCAACGGAAATACAAATATAGGGAACCTTACTTCTGGGACAACACTTGTATATGTGGAATGTTGAAAAATAAATGTACTTGCATTAATTACGTTACAAATATCCATATTGCAGATAGTGGCACCAAAATTATTGGAAAAAGTGCCACAGTACAGATTTATAGCCGAATAGGTAGGCGATGGACTTATTACATCTCGAGGTAAGTAAATTGAAGAGGCATATAGTCAGTTTTAAGTTACCTATGTATGTTTGTAGAATTGTAAGTAACAGTTAAAGAGTTCTGATAAATTTTGCGTAGATGAATATGAAAAAATTGCATGATAAGGAAAAGGTATGGAGCTACATCATAAAATATAAATTTATCACCAAAACAATTTTAAGTCCGTTACATCCCTCCAAGTTGTAAATTCGAGATTGGGGAATTGATCAGAGTCGAATCGAAGATCTTATTGCACTTTCGAACTCATTGATTTAAAAATTCCCTATTTTGATACTTTGGTCACCATGTTTTCATTTAAAATTCTAATGTACTGGCTCGTCTCAGCCTCCATTTCAGGGCATGGTACGTTTCTCAATCAAAAAGTGAACTAAAAACCTTTAGCTCTTGAAAATGCCTGTTCACTCGATGAGCAAAATCCCACGCAAGTTACCCAGGGTAACTAAAGCGGGAAAAGGGTAATCTGAGGACAACCGAGGGTAACAAATGGGTAACTTTTCGACCGTGGGTAACTAAAGGGGAACAAGAGTATTCTTAGGGTATTTCGAGGGTAACAAATTGGTAACTTTTCCGCGGGTAACTGGATAACTAGAGGGTTACTGATGGCGCATTGGGCATCCTGTCTCAACCCAACTTGGCAACGGATTAAAAAAATAAGTGGTTTTGTGCCACAACTGGAATACCCTTGGAGCTATAGCTTTAGCATCCGCGGTAATCGGCTTTTCCATGAGGCGAGGAAGCATAATACAGTATGATAACCATTTCTATCACCAAATTTCAGTTAACATACTTACCAAGAAAACCTTTCTTAATTTTTCAATTAAATTCACGAGCTTAACTTTAAAAAGTAAATTCTGTCGGGAACGGGTAAATTGTCAACTGAGGAGTAATGTACTCATTCGCCCCCTGGTACTGCGGGCCTGGCCAAAGGTTAATGACTAAATTGCAGAAGCGTTGTCAAAGCCTCGAGTGACTTTCTGAGGAGATTACAAAAATAACACACCGTCATAGTGCTATACTCCCGATCGGCAAGTACCGACACTATTTCGACAGTGTCGAATTCTGCTCATTTCGACCGTCGAATTGTCGAACACTGACCAATCAGAAAGCAGCTTGACTGCACCGCCGGTTGCATTTCTTCGACAGACGTGTC
This sequence comes from Acanthococcus lagerstroemiae, assembly GCA_031841125.1. NCBI lineage: Eukaryota > Metazoa > Arthropoda > Insecta > Hemiptera > Eriococcidae > Acanthococcus > Acanthococcus lagerstroemiae. The sequence goes on along the minus strand of CM063113.1, from coordinate 25,828,849 downwards.
GACATTTCGACAGACATACCGACATTTCGACATACCGACATTTCGACATACCGACATTTCGACAAACCGACGTTTCGACGGACATACCGATATTTCGACAGACATACCGATATTTTGATAGACCGACATTTTGACAGACATACCGATATTTCGATAGATCGACATTTCGACAGACATACCGATATTTCGATAGACCTACATTTTGACAGACTGACAATTCGACGGGTATGCTGACATTTTTTGACAGGCAGTCCGACAATTTGATAATTGCATTCCCCATCGTTTTCAATTATTTTCAGTACTACACCAGCTCCAGAGGCGCAAGTGAGGGTGTTTAGCCCTCTCCCCATCTCGTAAAAGTCCTTCCAGTCTTCTGAAAATTCCCCTAAAACTCACAAAAAAAGGTGTGGTAAAGTACTATATTTTTATTATGCTTCTCATTTTGAATTTTGCTGGGGGCTTCAGCCCTCCCCCAGCTCCGACAAGCTACTTGTGCTTATGAATAACTTAAACATGATTCAATCTGCTGAGAAGCGTCTCCTTTAATATTGCTTACTCTAATACATACAAAATGAAAAATAAGTAAGAGTTCTTTCAATCAATGTATATTAAAAATAATACAAATATCCAGAAAATAACAAATATGAAATTTTAGACATTTTCAGTATACTAGAGCCCCAATACGGATTGCGGCAACTGCGGGGCTGAACTTTCGCGTATCCCCCTACTCGTCTCCATCGGGCGCCACCCCCTCAAATGGAAAAACTCCCACAGGCAAGTCGCGCGTTTATAAAGGTAAGCCGAAAACCAAATTAAACATTTTTACATGTACCTAATACCCAAGGTTTAGCCGGTAGTGATCGTATCTTTGAATTTGAAAGAAATATAAAAAAATTACAGTTTGACATCATCGGACTTTCGGAAACACGGATCCTGGGGGGAGAATTTCTGAAAAAGAAGAACGGTCACTACTTCTTTTACTCCGGTCATACCAAGGGTTCAGAGGAACTGGTTTCTATGTACTAAATAAAAATTGGGTTAAAAAATTACTCAAATCAAAGGTATCTCAGATAGGATAAGTTTGCTAAAATTAAATATCGGAAAAAAAAAATACAAATCTTTTGATAATTCAAATCTACGCCCCCACAGGCAGATATAAAAAAAAACTGAAAACTTTTATAAAGTGCTACAAAATACTTACTTTTGACGCGGAGAAGGAATACTACAATGTAATTATGGGAGACTTCAATACCAAGCTAGGCAAACAAGTAGACCCCGAATGTTATAGTACTATTGGTAAATTTTGTACAGGAGAAACTCTAAACAGGAATGGTCAATGTACGTTGAACTTTACAGAAAATAATTCATTGAAAGTAGCTAACTCCTTCTTCGAGAAGAGAAAAAATAAGAAATGGACATGGCTAGCACTACACGGCACTACCAGAAACGAAATTGATAGTAAGCGACTTGAAAATAGAGTCAGACGTGTCTAGATGTGACCAGTTTGAATTTCCCTCAGGCCATAGGCTATTACGAATGAAAATTGGGATACCAAGAAGAACAAAAATCAAGAACTATATTAAAACAAATGAACCTAGTAAAAGCATGATTCTCAATGGGAAAGTTGAGGAAGCACAAAGGTATATGGGAAGGGAGCTGCAAAAGGTTAACTGGAATGATTCCTGTTCAATGCAGGTCTTATATGACAAAATTGAAAAAACAGTTAAAATGGTTTTTGAAAAATTTAGCAAAAAAAAAGTTGAAGACTCCATAACAAACAAAATATCAGAAAAAACAAAATCATATCATTATGCGATAGAAGAAATTTGTTGGCTACAAAATTAAACAAAGATTTAAAGGAAAAGACAGAATTAACTGAACTGAGGAAAACTGATAAAAAGGCAATTAAAAAGGATACTCCCACACACGATATAAACATAATGTTCGAAGTTATAAAACAATCAGGTTTAGTGAAGAAAGCGAAACGCGAAGTTTTTCAGGACCAAGCTATCATCCCAAAAATTAAAAACAGAGAAGCTAAATTTGTTTTTGACAGGGAAAAGATTCTATACGGAACTATATAGCAAAGACCAAAAAGAACAAGTAGTAGATATTCTCATGGAAATGAATAATAAAGAAATAGTACCACATTTCTAGAAAATGAAATCTTGTCCATCTTGAGGAAATTAAATCCTACTAAAGCAATGGGTCCAGATAAGATGGGGAATTATGAACTCAAAATTTTGCAGAAGAATTAACACCAACTCTGACAAAAATTTTCAATTTGATTTTAGAAAAAGAAACAACTCCATCCCAATGGAGCTTTCCCGAAATAATTTTATTTTTCAAAAAGGGGGGGGATACAAACGATATAAACAATTATAGACACATAAGTCTAACTTCAAATATTGGAAAGATTTTTGGCAAACTAGGTACTGAAAACCGGAATATACACACAACTAGACGAATGTCAAGGTCCGGAACAGACTGGCTTTTGTAAAAATCGATCAACCACTGACCAGTTATTTATAACTGGTTAGTTAATAGAAAAAACTAGGGAATATAACCAACCATACCTGCTATTTATAGATTTTCAAAAAGATTTTGATTCTATTTATCTATCCGCATTCCGCACTCTGGGGAGCCCTAATTCGACAGGGAATCCCAGAGAAAGTGATCAAAATTATAAAAGGAATGTACAAGAATAACAGCGGGAGAGTGCGGCTGGACAAAACAGGGAAACCGTTTAAAATTGAAAGGGGAGTTAGACAGGGAGACCCCTCTCCCCGAATCTCTTCAATAGCTTGTCAGAGGATATTTTTCAAAATTTGGATTGGGAACAAAAAGGAATAAAAATAAACGGTGAATGGCTCAGCAATTTGAGAATTGCTGATGATGTGGCTTTAATTTCTCAGGACGCAAGAGAGATGCAAACTATATGGTAACCGAACTAACCCTACAATGTGGCAAAGAGGGATTAACTATAAATACGAATAAAACGGTATTATTATTATCCAACACAAAATTCAGTCAAGACATAGTGATTGACGGCAACAAAATTAGAATCGAAGATAGCACAACATACCTGGGACAAATTATCTCTTTTAAAGACAAGTCAGAAAAAGAAATTGTAAAAAAAAGAACGCAAGCATGGAAAAGCTTTTGGGCATTGAAAAATGTTTTCAAAAATAAAATGCCACTGGAAATGAAGAAGAAAATTTGGTTGGAAGTCATGCACTTTACCAGTACTACTATATGGATCTCAAACTTGGACCACAGCCGAAAATCAAAATAAAAAATTAAGCAGTACTCTCAATTGGCAATGGAGAGGGCGATGATTGGAGTAAACAGAGGGGCCGGCTAACTAATAAATTGGTAAGGGCAAAATCAATGGTTTGGGACTGTACATATATAATGAAAAAAACTGAAATTTGACTATGCTGGACATGTTGCCAGGGAGGAAGGTAAAAGATTGGAACGAAAAGTTCTGGATTGGATACCCAGTGATGGAAAAAGAAAGGTAGGGAGACCTGCCACCCGCTGAGTTGAAATTAGGCAACATGCCGGAGTTGCCTGGGGGAGGGACGGGAGGGGCAGGGACCGGTGGAAACGAGTAGGGAAGGCCTATGCCCGAAGATGGGCGCATTAAATTTGTAACAGATACGCAAAATTCGGTTGTATGTCAATGGCTGTAAAATAATAAAATAAACAAAAAATTGAGGAAAATTTCAAGTCTTATAATGATGCCAAAGTAGTCAGTTGACCATCATGATTTCCAAGTTTATCGGTAGCGTCGATGGCCACGTGAGTAATATTACCTGTAAAAATAAATAAATATCAGCTGGAGAAGACAAAGTAATCTTAATGAAATTATTAGATTCTACCCTATTCTGACGCAGGCCCATTCGGGGCGTTTCCGGGATAGGGAGTGCTGTGTCCCGGGGCCAATTTGGCATGCGTGCATCGCCATACGTCATATGGGTACAGCTGTCAGAAGAAAACGATGGGTTAATAATAATCTTAGATATACAGTTCTCGGTCCGACCAATTAGGGGAGAAGTATTAAAGGTCTCAGGCTACCGCCAGTTTTTTAAAGGAGAATTTCCCCGAAATTACCCGTCATCACATCGAGAACTCACTTAAGCCTCTCCTGCACGGATCTTCTCCTCAACCACAAGTTCACTCCTCCCGATCCCTTCCACACAACAGCTCCCTAACACAATCACTCGCTCTCACCACAGACCCCTTCAAAATTACAACCAGCTACAGAACCACAGCCGGCTTCTCTCCCACTATAATCGCTCCATCACCGCTACATCACTACTCTCTCTCTCTCTCTCTCTCTCTCTCTCTCTCTCTCTCTCTCTCTCTCGCTCTCGCTCTCGCTCTCGCTCTCTCCACCATGGCAACCCCTTACAGTCCTCTACCAGACAACAACTGTCTTCCCATCAGTAGTCCCAATCCAGGGCCACTTACTACTTGGAACCTCCTAGATAGAGACCTGATATGTAAATTCTGGCCTGTGTGTGGTGGTTGAGGTGAAGGAGGAGGGCCGTGATGGGGGGGGGGGAGTCATGATGGGAGAAAAAGACTGGGGATGTGTCGGTGACCAGGCAAGCAATATTAACTGTAAAAAGAAATAAAACTTACCTGGAGAAAACGAACAAAATTTCAATGAGATTATTGTACTCTACATGAACCTACATGAGGGGTACATCTTCCAGAAGGAAATCTTCTTCCAAATTTCTTACATTCTCACAAATACATACTTTGTACTTGCATAAGATACTAAACAAATTTATCCTATCAAATGTTGTATTAAAGTAGCATAGGTAGTGTTGACTTACTAGGAGGCATCTCCGGCAGAACATTCTTAAGGACTGGACTAATTTCCCTGTTTTGACCTACACACCTGCTGAAGCGTTGTATGGTCAGGCACAGTTTATATGTTTTAGCACTCGTCTTATAAGATCTGTTCTTTACTTTTGGTAGATGCATGCGCTATTTCTACTCTCCCTAGTTCTCTGATAATGCCCTCGTTGCGGACTGGATTTACTCAAAAACCAAAAACCTCCAACAGTCCCGCGCGCACACACATAAATTTTGAAATACGGGGTCCGAATGGCCAAACAGAAATCTTTTAAACAGCGGGTGGGCCAGCCTAGAGAGAATTTTCGCAATCTTCCCCCACCACGTTGATCTGCTCCTGGAATAATTAGGAACTGAATATTACATTAGATGACACAGAAATGACATAACTTACCTATAAATTACACCATTCAATACGCCAAAGCAGAGAAACACACGACACAATCGCTTTCTGAAACCATCAAACATCAACTTTTAAACGCCGACGCTAAGTCGCCGAAATGCCGGTTACTGATGGACTACCACTACACATTGAACCAGTTAGACGTAAGCGCTAACATCACCGACGCGACCTTAACTTTACCACACTTACTTGTATACTGCTTTTCCCAAAAAGTTAGAACTGCAGGGTCACTATTGAAGATCCAAATTAACAATAACAATGCACTTATTCAAAATTCAAATTATCAGCGAAAACTCTAACTTGTTAAAAACTAGCCAAGAACTGTCAGACACAAGAATCGAATGATGCAATAAGAGATAAGACTAACGACTTTTTCGAAATTTACATTATCTCAGATCTTCCTTCATCGTTGTGAACCTATCGGATATGTTCGGGTGTCTCCGTTCTGTCGATCCTGGTCGAGTACTGTCTGTCACCGTCAAAAAAGTGATGTCGAACACCGTCGCCGTTGACGAAATGCGTTTTCTCATTAATTCCGCAAAATTACTGCATTTTTGTCGATTTGTCGGCAATTGCCGGCTGTCGAAGTGTCGATCGACAGTTATTTTGCCCGTCGGGCTGATGACATATGAAGGGTGAAGAATCAAAACTCACATTTGCCATTTTACTTCAAAGGCGCAAATAGGCAAAATACTATACACGTGCGCAGGAATATTTTTGCTGTTCCTATGAATGTGTGATGTATAACATACGCCGGCGTTCACAGACGAAGCAAAGATATTCCTGCACTCGTGTACAGTATTTTGCCTACTTTCACCCTTGGAGTAAAATGGCAAATGTGAGTTTTGATTCATTACCCTTCATATATGCTCGAATATTCTATTCATTATTGAATGTTTCAGTCGAGAAGTGGAAACGAAACAGACGTATCATTAGTCCAACTTTCAATACGACCATCTTGCATACCGATTTCCTCGTGAAATTCAATAGAAGGAACTCTGAGTTAGTGCAGAAGCTGAAATACGAAGTCGGTGTTGATGTGGAATTCGATATCGGCCCCGTGGTGCTGCACACATTCTTGAAAAATATTTGTGGTACGTTCCACATGCTCATTATATAACACAGGTTGTGAGTATTTTGTATCAGTTTCATTTTCCTTGCGAACATGCCTAATTGCTTTGATATACGTTACTTGACTGCCTATCTATTTCTGATTTTCAGATACAGCTATTGGTTGTAAAGAAGTGCTAAGTGATGAAGATATATCCAAATTGGCTAACAGCACTGTTCTGTGAGTATTGTAGATGTGTATTTCCCATTTCTGAAAATTTGTTTTTATGAAAATCAAAGTTATACAGATTCTATTACTGTAACATCATATCCAGTTGGCTATTTAAAACAGTATTTAATTGAGCTGTATACACGTAATATGTACATTATGTTCGATTGACCTCTGTGGGCAATTACCGACCAGCCAGAACCCACTGCTTAATGAAACACCCTTCTTACGCCCGCAGAAAAACCACCCTTTTCAACTTTGCGCCTGATTTACACCATCCTTCAACGAATCAGCGACGATTACCCGGAATAAGCTCTCTTTCTCCCCTTTTTCACCTGGGCTTATTGAGGGTGTTTCAGGGTAGCTACCGAGCTCACTGCTGAATACACCCTCTTTAAGCCCTTCCCCCTGGTTTATACCCGGTCGTAATCCGGGAAACCTGAGCATCGAGGACCAATGGATCTCAGGCAAAGTCCTCAATAATCATATTAGAGGGAGATATGATTTGCCTGTCAAGGATCCAAAATTTGCCAATTTGAACTTTGCTATCCATGTCACACGTATCATTTTTACAAAGATATTATTTTCTTTTCTTCAATACCGTGTTTCATTACAGAGCTTCGAATATAATCAGCAGACGGTTTTACCAGCCATGGTTGTACCCATCAATTGCATTCAAGGCTTACACTTTCCTTGCTGGATGTTCTAAGTTATTCAGTGAAACTAAGCAAATTCAAATGCAGGTATAACACTCGAGATCAATTTGCATTGCCTGTTTGATTTGGAGGTTATACTTTGGACTGTCTTAAGATTGAATTTCTAGGTACTGCGGAAAAAGCGAGAACATTACGAAGAAAGAAGAAGGTCATGGAATGACAATGAAGGTGAAAAATATAGGTGGTCCTAATTGTCATGGAGAAATGATCGTAAAGAAACTGTGAAATTTTATTATTGTTTCCGCTAAAATATTCTCGTCTTTACAGATGCCACTGAAAGCATAAATTTTGTCGACAGACTGTTGGAAAAGAATGAATTTAATTTTTCAGAAACAGAAGTATATGATGAAGTATCTACTATGCTATTTGGGGTATGTATGTATAAAATCGGTCTAATGACCTCATATAGCTTATGCTATTGGCAAAAATCGAGAAAAAATCTGGGAAATGTTTAAAAACAGCCAGAATCCGTTCTCATAAATGACCGTCCGAGATAAGTCCGCCGCCATAAGCATTCAAACCCGATTCACAAAAACCCGCCAGTTATCCGCGGGAAAGTTACCCTTTTGTAACTGTTCGATTACCCGGATAACTGATGGGTAACTGCAGGGTAGCCTGGGTAACTGGAGGGTTACCATACCCACCATGTAAACGGAGCGTTCTGATTGATTGCTCCATAAACCGTCACTCAACTGGTAACCCTCTAGTTACCCATGTAGCCCTGCAATTACCCATCAGTTACTCTAGGAAACCCTTCAGTTACCGGGGTTATTGAAGGGTAACTTTTCCGCGGGTAACTGGTTTTTGAGCATCAGAAATGTGTTCGCGGCTCCAGACAATCCTTCATTTGTCTTCGTTCATTTTCGTGAGATGTACTATCGCTCTATTTAAGGTCTTCTTTTGAAATAAATTATAATAAGTCCATATCAAATCAATATTATGATTACCAGATTACCGAAAATTTTTCAGGGAAGCGAAACAAGTAGTCTCGCAGTTGATTTCACCTTGGTTTCCTTGGCTTTACGACAAGATATACAGGTGCGTCGTGAAAATCAAATTTATGCTAGACTATACGACATATTTTAAAATAAGGTGTATTGGGATAGTCTCCTCATGAACCGCAACAATTACAACAGCATTGTAATTACTTTTTGTATCGCAGAATGAAGTGCAAAATGAGCTTAAAAAGGTATTCGGAGATAGTGACCGACAACCAACTATTGAAGATTTGAATCAGTTGATCTTCTTGGAGCAGTGTATCAAAGAAAGTCTGAGGAGGTACTCGATTGTTCCTATGGTACTCCGACAAACCGACTGTGATCTTACATTGAGCGGTAAAATAACTTTGTCGTCAAAATTGTATTGAACGTGAGGTGAGTGCCTAGTTCAGTTTGTAATAACATGCTTTCATGAATTTCGACAGATGGTTCCGTAATTCCTGCCGGAGAATGCATTATTGTGCCCATAATGGGAATACACAACAATCCGAGTACCTACCCGGACCCATTGGTTTGGAATCCCCACAACTTTGATCCAGAAAGAGTTGCTATTCGTCATAAGTTTTCTTTCATTCCTTTTGGTTTCGGCCCGCGCACTTGTTTGGGTGAGTACCATCACATGCAAGGGCAGACTCAGATTAATCAGGTAGTGAAGAAATTTCTTTCATCAAGGTGCTGTTGGTGCAACGTCAGCTGGCCATTTTTTTGTTCAACTTGCCCCTTGATAAATATAATGTAGACGCAAGAAGTTTTAATTAAGAAATACCTAGTTCACCATTATCAGTGTTGTTTCAAAACCTCTAGATTCATAAATTACTTCAAATGAAAAACTGATCCCTTTCAAAAGCGCAAAATGCCGCCACCAAGGATAACTGTTGGATTTCTGGGTAATCTGAGGGTAACCGAGGGTTGCGAATGGGTAACCTTTCCGTGGATAACTAGAGGCTTCAACTATATTTTTGCAACTTTTTTTTTTCACTAATTCCTTTGTGATAGATACAAATTTTGTACAAACTTACGCATAAATTTTATTCAATTTTAGGTTACAAGTATACAATGGTGGCGCAAAAATCCCTCCTTTCCACGATACTACGATCGTTTAGAGTGTCGACAAACGAAACGGAAGTGGAACTGGACGCAGACTTTTTAGTAAGGAAAGTCAACGGATTTCGAATCATACTGCATGAGAAGAGTTTTTAAATGCATTTATAAGTCATGTATTTTTGTGACCGATGCACGAAATGCACCCGATGCGCAGTCAGTTACCCGCGGAAAAGTTACCCATTTGTTACCCACGAATTACCCTCAGATTACCCTTGATCCCCTTCAGTTACCCTGCTAACAGGCGGGACACTACATAATTAGTAACCCTCTAGTTACCCCAGGCGGAAAAGTTACCCATTTGTTACCCTCGGCTACCCTCAGATTACCCTTGTTCCCCTTTAATTACCTGGGTAACTTCTGAGATTTTGCGCATCGGGCATCTGACTGTGCTGGCAAGTAATTTAACTGAGTACTGAGTGTTTAGAATTTCGGTACATAATGCATATATAATTCAATTATAAGAAAAGGATAATGAAAAAAATATCAACTTTCTATCTAAAGGTGTTTATTCGATAACGTTTATAACGAGAGAAACTGCTGAACTTAGAATATTAGTGAACATGAGTCAAGGTCTACTGAATTGATTTTCCTGATGGATGAAGCAGGTGCTAATTTCAGTTTAAGAAGCTCCTACCTATTGTATCGGCTCAAATTTCCACATTAATTACCCCTCTATCATGGGGTCCAAAGCTTTATGAGTCGGACGAGGAGATTTTCCGATAACTTGTACGACCAGCAAGTTTTCCAGGCAATCCTCCGCTGGTAGGAAGTGACGAGATTTGTAAGCCACTCAGCAACACGAGAGTGATCAGAAATGGCAAATTCCAAAACAGAAGCTGTATAGTCCAATTTTGATTCCAGGCTCCGAGAAAAGCTTGATTCTGAGTTCTCGATTCAAAAAGGGACACGATGAATCGATTCCTATTTCAATCGGCTGAAGTAGTGATTCCTTTTCAGTGCCAGTTTTTACAAATGAGTGGTGCTAGTTGAGGGATAAATGGAAATCAGTGTGGCCAGTTGAGAGAGAAAATGTATAAAGGATATATGTGACAATACTAGGAAAAGGGAAACAGGAATCTAAAACAGAATCCTGATTTTGGGAATTCGTGATTCCGACAACTCCATTAGATTGGCGATTTGGAGAAGGAATCAGGGTGCCAAAATGACTTTTCGGAGATGAAGGTTTGATTTTTGCCCGCTACAGACCCATTTTGTACTTCCGAAGAGAGTATGAGAGAGCCTCCTCCGGTCCCTTACTTACTTTCGTGTTGATATACAACTGAATTTAAAATAACGCGCCTTCATTTCGGTATTCCAGTTTCATGGGATATCCGTTAGCACTTCGCAGCACGAAATCCAAATCGAACTCTATTTCTTTTTCTTTCACATCTGTAGTCAACTTATAATTTCTCAAAATGGTTGATAAAGTCGCCTTCATGGACAGCATGGCATATTTGTAACCTGGAAGTATCGTATTATGTGTGCTTTATCAAGATACAAGGACTACTTATTTCTATTATCGTTATTATAATAAAACGAATTTAATAACACTACCTACTGAACAACTATTTTGCACAATGCATTTCGACAGGTGATTCTGAGGTACTTTTTAACGCTGAACACGATACTGCGACCCATTTTTCTCTATCACGTCACAATTCGGAGTTCTGAATGACTGAAATTCGTTTCCATTTTGTTTTTGCATTGGAATAAGCTGTACCACTGACTGATATTATCAGTGTTATCAGACCACAATAACAGAAAACAAACAGACGGGATACACACCACTACACACGACCGCAACACACAACAACACGAATCAGTATGACCACATTCAGTTCCTAAACCTCTTTTTGAACATATTTAGTTGAATTTTTTATAGTTTTTGATCAGAAAAACTAAACGTGATAGAGAAAAACGGCCGACGGCACTGTATTCAGCGTTGAAAAGTACTCAAGAATCACCTCCTTAAATGCGTTGTGCAAACAAAAAATTTCATTTTGTTCAGTAGTGTAATGAGAACAATTATACACTTTGTTTGAATATTTTATAGACAACTACTCTTATATCTACGTGATACGAGCTTTTCCTCCATCAGCCTGCACTGTTTTCCTTGCACCCACCTACATATATGTTTGCCATTTCCTCGGCCATCGGACGTCAAAGACAAACAACTGGAAAATATGATTGTAGGTATACTGTACCTAGACACATTCTAACTCCTGATCCAAACGGTATAAAACTGCATGGATGTCGACTGGCTATCTTTTCAGCACTGAAATTCTCAGGATTCCATATTTCTGGATTCGGATATATGTCCTTGTTGTGGTGCACCATGTATATGGACAGGACTATTCTAGCTCCGGCTGGAATAACGTACCCGTCTAAACGTACAAATGCCCGGATCAGTGTACAACTTAAATCGTATCGACTGAAACCAGATTCAAAATAAATATTAAGCGCCTTCATACGTACTACTGATGGCAATGTCTTCCTCAGAACGTCGAACAACAGTAGGCACTATCGAAGACCATCTCAAGCTCTCCTTGATACACTGCTCCAGGAAAGTCATTTCAGACAAGTCTTCTGCTGTTGGCATCCTGTTACTATTTCCGAAAATTTTATGCTGTTCATCGAACACTTTATCCTGCAACAGTAATGGTATAGCTGTAGCTAACTGGAAGAAGAATGTACCTATAGGTATTATTTATGTACGTCCAAGTCATAGTGGACCAAGTGCCCCTAGTGCTCGAACTTAGTTTTCGAGGTTGAGCCATTCGAAATAAATTACCTAGGTCAACAACATCAATTAAAGGTTTTTATCATTTCTAAGGAATATTTTTCTTTCACCTCCCGATGGTCGGATTTTCCTGACGTCTTTTATCAGTTTTCAACTTCACAAAAATTGTGGTCGTGAGGAAACGTACAATGTTGAAGAATATTAATTCATAAAACTAGTTATATGCCTTCACTTTTGACACATTGCTGATCGGATAATTTCGAGCCGAATTACTAAGAAAAAAGTTACGGATTTTCTTGACAATCATTTACATTCAATGGCTCGTTTTCTTTCTAATTCGAGAAAAATTAGCTCCAATTTATTACCATTTATTTCTTCTTTTTTTTTTTGGAATTTTGAAAGTTTTTCTCTAGAAATTAAGTTAGTTTAACCATTTCAAATATTTGAAGTAAATCGAGTTTCAGCCATAGATTTAAGCTTGGACTCATTTTCAAGGGTATGCCCTCTGGTTACACGCTCTCTCAATCTGTATCGACCCCTTGGACATGTTTATGTCTTCTCAAAAATGTTTTCCTCTGACTCACCTGGATGTCAGGTTTTATGGCCAACATCAGCAAAGTGAAGCTGTTTATTATGGCGTTGGTTTCACTGCCCTGAAAAATTGAAAAAAATGATTTGCAATCATGGCTGACTTCAAGTGACCTTTTCCGAAGGAAATTCTAAATTGAGTTCGACTGACCGCAAAGATGATGGTCAAGACTTCGTCTGTCAACTCATCGTCGTTGAAGGAGTCGCTGCTAGGGTGGACATCTATTAAGATATCTATCAAGTTCTTCAATGATTTTTCTGTAATCATGAAACACAGAGTTAATTAAAGACGCATTTTTTGTAATCAAACAAAAAGCTTCAATAATTATAATTACCTTTGGTAATTTTGTTCCGTTCAGTGCTCCGGTTCGATAAATATTCCCTTCTGGTCTTAAGTATCTGTTTGCAAATTATAATATGGTAAATTGTGATGTGTCACCAAAATAAAAAACTTCGGCAGTAGCTTACCTTTCGAGGTAGATTTTGAGCTTCTCTAAATACATTTGAACATCCTGTGAGGTAGGTATAAATCTTAAAGATGATGGAAGGCTGTAGCCAAGGCTGGTAAAATCGTTTCCCCGCTAATACCGATGCTCTGTGCATTCCCCATAAAATTTAATAAAATTAGAACAGCGTAACATGAACGAATATTCGGATATGGACTTGTGAGCTTACTTGAAGTAAGCGCTTTTTGAGCCCATGATCTCCGCACTCGTGTTCTCGTCTTCCGAGTAACCCATTGATGTTTCTAAATTAAAAAATATTGATAAAGAGAATGTAACAAACCATTCCAGTATAATAGTAACAATCGCTTATTTTATTTGGAAGGGCAAACTTTTTTTTTGGAGATAGAAGGGGGACCTCTTTTAGAAAGTTAAATGTTTGAGTAAAAGACGTTCTATTTTTCATACAAACGGTAGAAAATTTCCTTCATAGCCATTTTTTTGAAGGAGGAAAGGAGAGCTCAAATCTATTTTAAACCCTACAATATCACCTCTCTATTGCTTTAATACATAAGCGGTATTAAGAATTATCTTATTTCGATATCGGCCACGGTGCAGAAGTATTACCCCCTTTCCTCAATAAGCTATAAATAAAAACTTGGTTTTTAAAATTTTGAATGTGAGATACAGAAAGATTTATAAACTAACAGGTACTACACTCAACAGGCAAATTTTATGACATCTCTTCCGTGGGCATAAATAAAAGTATTAGGAGATGCTTAACCCCGCTTCTCTCTAATATACTGAAAATCCGGCAGAAGTTTTGGAAATTAAATACGGAAGACGAAGGGGGTAGATGTTATAGTTCAATATGCCAAACCGGTTTAATGTTTGAAGGATGACCAAGGAATCAAAATTAATATTGAAAAAAAAGAAGCAATAATCAAAGAAATAGTGCTGGCTAATTATTAATAAAACAGAAGTATCAGCAAAATAATGGGGTATCAGCAAAATAATGAAGTTTCTTATGATCTTTTCCAGGTGAACTGACCGACTAGTAACAAAAAGGGAAAGGGGAAACCGGGAAATGGAAAAGGGAAAATGAGGAAACGGGAAATGGGGAAAGGGGAAGGAGGAAAAGAGGAATAGAGAAAATGGCGGGATGGAAAGGAAAGGACGGAAAAGGAAAAGGGGAAATGGAAAGGGGAAAATGGGGAAAAGAAAAAGGAAAAGGAAGAAAGAATGAAACGAGGAAAGAAGGAAAATAGGAAAAGAGAAAGGATGAAACATGGAAAGAGGAAGAGGGAGAGAGGGTCGTTGTGTGTGTGTGCGCGTGCGTGAGCGGGCGCGTATCAGGCCTGCAATAAAAGTTCGTTAAACGCCCCCTATACGATCAAAAATTTGATCAAGAATTCAGGTTTTGATAACACTTTTGAAATGTAGGGAATTTGTTATCAAATATTTGACAATAATGTGATCAAATATTGAGGTATATGTCAAAAGATTGACGTGCGTCAAAAATATCTGCGCGACATAAATAATTTTGATACACTGTCAAATGAGGTGAAGAAAGTGGATTATTCAAATTCTGCTTTTCATACAGTAGAACCTCATTTATCCGACTTAATCGGGGCGAAGCGACCTCGGATACGTTAAAAAGTCGAATCTTTGATCTTACGGATTTTTTTCGAAAAAAATGAAATACATACATACATAAATAAGGTTCGGATGAAAAAGACTACATACGCAATAAAAAACACAAAAAAGCACAATTACGAAACAAAAAAGACTTCGATTAAAAGATCACACAAAATATTTTCTTCTCAAAACAAAATTGTATGGCAGAAGCATTTTACATAATATAGCATTCCAGTAGTGGTAGGAGCGTTCAAGGTGTCGCGAGATACTGGCCATTTGAACGATGTTAAGCGCAACAGAACCAACCGACATTTGTTGACAAAATGAGTTATTAGTATCGTTGGAATGACCGTAAAAAGTAAAATTTTTCAAAATCGGGCTGCCGATTCAAAAATGTGTACATACGTCGAAAGAAGTTTATCAGTAAACGTTGTGTCATATAGTTTCTACATGACTCTTGAACTTCGAATCACGTGTTCTCAAAAAACAGATTTTGTTGGTTGGTTCTGTTAGGCTTAACAGCGTCCATTTGTTAGTCGTATGTCGCATTGATGCGAGTTCTCAACGCTACGTGAACTTTTGTAATCATTTCAATGCAAAATTTGGAAGAGGTCGGATAAAAAAAAAATTAACCGACTTTTTGATGTCGGATAATCAACAGAAGTCGGATGAAATTTTTTGATCGGATAATCGCGAAGTCGGATAACCGAATGTCGGATAATGGAGGTTCCACTGTAGTAGGAATTACATTTTTTTTTTTTTTGATTGAATGGAAACATAGTGCAAATATGATAGCATCGCATGTTCCCAGGACAATTTTGCCGATGGCTTGAGGAGATATTGCGATTTGAAACTTCAATTTTTCAAACGATAACCTAGTAGAAAAATACAGTAGAGTAGTTGATAAAAGCTGAAATACTGGTACAGCTTCTATCCTTCTATAATCACAGTGTTCTGTTTACGTATCACTGAACCGACCAAATTCAACAATTTATCAGATGAGTCACCTGTGAGTCTGACCGTGCGAGACAGTTTGTAAAATCTTCTGGTTCTCAGACCTGATGTAATCCAAGAGATTAGCATATTATGTGTGTACATCTTCCTCCTTGTTAACTATTCTCTTGTCCATCTTCGGTCAGCCTGACTTCCTTTCCGCTTTTTCTTCTTCTGCAGTGCGTCATATAGGTATAAGGATAGAGCGGCGATTGCAATATTGTTATCGTTTTCAATTTCATATTATTTTCAAAAGAAAAACCCAGAGGCAGCAACTTCAAGCTTTTCTTCTCAGCGCTGATAACATCCAACTAATGACAATATGTCTTGCCTTCATTTTTGATAGTGTAGGGAAACATTTTTGAGCGTGTGTAGGAAACACTAAATTTTCTGTGTTTTTATGTAATTATTTTAACACACTGCTAATCAAATTTTTGATTGTGTAGGGAGAGCTCATTTTCAAACTCTGAAGATTTGCCACCCCTTCTATTTTGAGCATAGTCTATAATTTTGCATGGAGTCGTTTGTTCCGCTCACTAAGTACTATCATCTCCTAACGGCCCTACTCAGCTGGAACACCCGGTACAAATTCCAAGAGGAAGCCAAGAAATCTCTAGCCCTAACGCTTAGAAAACGGGTATTACTTATGAACCCTTCTACATATGAGAGGTGATATGGTGAGGAGAGGTAAGAATAGGAAATAGGCAAAACAGGCCAATTCATATTAACTCCCTCACGTATGAGAGAAAACTTCACGGTTCTTAGTAAAATGGTATGGAGGTTTAAAGGGTCATGCCTTCCAAAAATACAAGTTCTTGGTCACACTCGAATTATTCCAAAAATATTTCCCATACCGCAAATGCTACTGAATGACGCACTTATAAGATACGACCAAGCGTCAAAATGTTTGCCAGTGTCGCACTCTTTTTTTAGCTTGTTGATCAGCTGGATGTTCTGCTTATTGAAAATGTGTAAATAACTGTTCACTAAAGTTGCTATACTGAAGGCAGGGTTCACGATACGACGTCTGCGTTTCCATTTTGCATCTGCGAAGAATTGCAAACATAATGCTTGTTACTAACAAGTATTGAGGAAGAGATTTGAAATGAAGTCAGCCTGGATTTAATGAGGTGACAGCGGCCATTCGTGAGCCACTACAGCCGAAGCTGCAAGTGAAAGATCACGGTAGTCCAATGGCTGGAGTTAGCTTTGTCTGCAGCAGCGGTATAAGACAGCAAAAAGTGATGAAGAGTGGCTTCCTGTACAATTTTTCAATATTCTTCTTCTTTTGGATATCATTGAGTAGAGTTGGGGGTTCAGTTCTGTGCATGAATAACTCTACTAGTTAACCAGAGAAATGTTGTATAACTCACTGCTGCACGTTATTAGTCCATCGCCGAGGAGATCTGCGAGAAAACGATAGGTGGTGTCTTTCTCCAAATGTTTAGACGATATAATCTGTAAAAAGTTGAAATAATTAATTGAATGTCATGAAATGAGAAATGGCATCGCAGAGCACCTAAATTTAAGAAGAAAAAAAAATGCTCGTCCTCGGGATTTTATTCAACAATAACATCCATATTGTGGTTGATAGCAAGGACCTCTCACCCACCACTAACCCCCGGGCTTCATCTCCCTTCAGAGCCCCTGTCCTCACTATGGCCCTCCAACCCCCTTGAAGATCTCTGACCATCCACCCAGGAGCTCTCACAACCATGACCACCCCTACCCCCGAGAGCCCTTCCCCCTCAAGACCCCACCCCGCCACCAGCCCCTCCCGCACCACGGTCATTTCTCTCCGAGGTCTCCTCTCTCACCAAGGACTTTCTCCTCCACCAGATCCTCTTACTCCCGCCCCACCCAGGGCCTTCATTTCCGTCCACAGCCCACGCCCCCACAGGGGCCCTCCTCCCCCTTCAGGAGCTTCCTCCACAACCATGAACCCCCTCCTGAGGGTAGGCTACCCCTAGATTAGCCGAAGGAAGTGGAACCTAGTGAAAGACTCGCGGGTGAAAACTAGGCGAAGCAGAGGACCCCAAAATGAACAAGAAATTTGCTAAAACGTTGACATGAAATGTAAATAACTTGTGTATTAATGAATTGCGTAATACAGTAGCCCCACCTTTATTGAGGAATGAGGTCCCCCTAAAAAAAAAGGCTACCCCTGGAAAGTTGAGCAATTAAGGAGCAGGGTAGGCAACCCGCAGTGATTTGTAATCTTGAAGATTATGGGTAATTATGTCATTTTAAGTCTTATTATGTCGGTTATGTCTTAGAACTTGGATATCTTTTATGTTAGAACAGATTATGTCTTTGAAAGTAGCTGATCTGCCCCTGCAATTTTTCTAATTTTTAAGTAGGCAACCCGCAGTGTTTTTTTAGAAGGGGAGGAGGAGTTTTGGTTTTTAATGTATAGAGAGATTATGTCCTTGAAAGTAGCTGATCTGCCCCTGCAATTTTTCTGATTTTTAGGTAGGCAACCCGCAGTGCGTTTTTTTTCTCCCGGAGGTGGCGCTGGCGGCGGTGGCGGCGGATTTTACTTTTTTAGTATTGTGATTGATAGAAAATCGATTCTCAACTGGCAATAGGTCTTGGTAGATCCATACCTTCAGAAAACACTGGTATTCGTCAAAATATACCACCGTTTCCACAAGTACAACAATAAAAACGAGTGCGAATATAAGCTGATACAGATCCAGACTACGCTCAATTTTTGACGTACCCTACCTGAAATTCCGCTAGGGATTACCATTCCTCTGACTTTAGAGTCGGGCCTACAGCAGATTTTCTTCAAACCGACTACAAGTTAGTCTGTGATGTTTGTATCTAGTTTCCTACATTGTATCGTTGTAAGAATGCTGATGTTCTACGATTTGCAGCACTCCTGAACTTGGATTTCTCAATACCGACAAACTGCCATTACCTTTACTCATTATGATTAACCATTACCTGAACGTCTTCTGGACGACCTATGATCACGTAAGGTAAATGGAAGAGCCAAACTCTAAAAGGAGAGTCGTATTTCCTTCCGAATCGTATACCAGCCTTGAGAGCCTCTGAAAGAAATTCATCAGACTGACTTTAAGAAACATGATGGTTCTCTTTTGAACATCCTCGCCGATCTAATCTAACTACAAATCTAAGCTGAAAGTTTTGGTAATTCCACGTGCGTTCGCTTTGGCAGATGGTTTGACCAGTTCAGTGCCGGAGCTGGCACTTCTGACTGATAGCATTTTTATCGCATTTCACTGTGTCTGCTCATACAGTCAGAGTAAAGCTCCAGCGCGTCTGCAAAATAGAACAGTTTTGAGATTTTTGGCATGCCAACAAAGATAGGGTAAAGTTGCCGAAATCGTACCGGTGCCTCAACTGGAGAGTCCTGATGTAAAAACTTGGCTTATTAAACCATTGGTGAACTTTTTATCGTTTTTTTAAAGCATTTTATAATTTTTGAATATGATAGGTAGTACATAATAATAAAATTTCAGCCACCACGTCAGCTAATTGCAAGATAACAATACCTATGTAAGTAACGTTTATTTCTTATAAAAGTATATATACGCATACCTATCGGAGATGTAATTTTTACTATATTTCGAGTTATTTACGAAAAAAATTCTGTCAACACTAACCTGAGTGAAAAAAGATTGTTATCAAAAAGTGCGAGTTGCTCAAGTCATACCTTCAGTTTCATTACTGATAAAGTTACACTTTCGAAAGCAGGGAAGCGGATATATGAGGAGGTGAGAATCAAAAGTGACATTATCCGCCGGAAAATGTTTTCGGGAGCTGAGAAAAACTGATGGGAGTGTATCGTGCACGGCCTGATGCTGTTTTTCCTGCTAATATGGTAGTCAGGCAACCCACAAACCGTGCGTGACGAGTATTTCACACATTCCATGATGTACACAGAAACTGCAGGGATATGCGTTTTGGATATTGTCAGTTTCGACTCAAATAGGCTGGAAAAAGCGAAAATCGGGTCCTGTCATTCACAGTTTTGCTGGGTTTAGTAAAAATAACATTAATTGGTATTTTGGTGACACCCTGTGACATAAACGATGATTATACCAGAAAAATGGATGTAAAAAGTCGACGTCTGACCAATAATGAACAGATTAACTTATACAAACTTATCAACCTATAGAATCATGAATAATACTAACCAATAATTCCAAAGAGAAAATCCGACGCTACTGTTATCACCTTACTGATAACAAGTAGATTTGTTTCGAAACTGACATTCCCGATGTGCAATCAGTGACTCTCTAGTTACCCAATTACCAGCGAAAGTTACCCTTTTACAACGCTCGGGTTACCCTCAGATTACCCAGAAACCCGTCAGTTACCCTTGATTCCAGTTTAGTTACCCGGGTAACTGGTGGGATTTTGCGCATCGGATTATCTATCGGATGATGCTTGGTTTGATTCTAACCCTACTTTTCCATGGTGTCTAGCTTGATCAGGGTGTGCTTTACGGAAATTCTCATGAATATGGCGTGACGTATAGTTCACCAAATCATTTTGAATGAAAATTGGATAATGTCACTTTTGAGATTCTCACCTTCTCATGCGAGAAATGGACGACGAATAACATGAAACGAGCTTTAAAAGAATATTCCGATGATCCTGCTATAGGGTTGAATGGGTGCTGTCGAAAGTTTTGTAATTTCTTTACAAAAACTTCATAGGTGTGGTCAGAAGAGAAGTTTTCTAATTTCTTCCGAAGGGCTATGAGGAAATAACTTATAGTCAGATGGTGGAGGTTCTAAATTTTTTTGGAAGGTGACAGAGTGACACAGGGCTCTATTCCTATCAATTCAGCTGATTGGTACGATTTCGGAACTGGAGGTACCATCTAGGCAACTAGGTTCCTAAATCGCACTGTTTGAAGGCCTCTGCCTCAACTTCAGTAATTCCTACACTTTTCGAGTTAAAATTTTCATTTTTACGCTGAAAGATGTGTAGATGAAGTCCAAGGTATATGCTAGCATAAAGAGAAAAATCAAAAAATTATTTCACATGCTGCCCAGGTAAAAAAAATTTTTTTTTAATGAAAATGGTACGATTTGGGCAACCTTCTTCTAACAATGTGTAGACCAGTGAGAAGGTCAGAAATAAAGTTATGAAGTAAATTTTTAGAAGGCATATGACCTGAAAGTTATCTAATACTTTCAAAAAGCGGTAATGGCGTGGTGGGACGTACGGCGATTAACGCAGGCCAAAGTGGCTCCTGAGAAACCGCACCCCCGGACCCGGAAACTAATCTTTAGAGTATCACATCAGTGGTCGGAGGGACTCTTTGAGGCCAGCCCGAGTCCCCATTTCGCTGTTTCACTTCTGGTGCGCCCTTTCCTGCAAGAGCCACCATGGGGTCCCTTGCTTTTGTTACACGGTTCCCTTATTGTTTCTTTTAGAGATTTCAAGTTGTCTGCTATTAGCACAACATTGTCCGCAAATCCTGGATTCCATAAATTTTCCCCCTTAATTTTTAAGCCCTTTTTTCCCAGTTTGGCTAGATATTATTTCTAAGATTGCAATAAAAATTATCCTCTTTATTTACCCCTCTTCAGAAAAAAGAAGAAGAAAAAAGGAGTGCATTATCAGTTCAAAACTTCATATTTATAAATACAATCGATTACGCCCACATGATACTTGAAAAATAACGTGCACATAATGTACACCAAACATGTACTGATTTGAAAGTCATCTGACCTCCAGGGTTGTTTTGTTTTTACATGAATTTTTTCCAATGAAAACACCATTTTCATACATCATCGATCAGGTGCGGATTCAGAAAAAAAAGATGGGAGTACAACAGCGGCGGCGCATATTCATTAGCTATTGCTTTTATGTTAACAGGAGTGTGGGGGCGGGGGTGCTCCCGGAAAAATATTTTATCCAATGTGGGACATGTAATGACAATTATATCGCTTATAAATAGCCGGGAATAATGGTTTAATCTTGATCATTTAATTTTGTGAGGTTTAGATTTCAGATACTGTAATTATCAACTTTCTACTTTATATTTTCCATTTTTTGTGCCAGAGTGTTAGTGAGAGGCGAGAACACGAGACACGAGACTATAAAAGAAATAAACGTATGGCTTTTGTACGGATATTTGCAAATTTCTGGGGGATTGCGTACAGATTTGTGCGGATTTGTCTTTCTTAGAAAATCTGGATTTTTGAGAAACTTATCTGGCAACAATGAAAATAGTGTGGATTGGATTTCGAATTACTCAAATTTTGAAAAACTGAACTTCTCATTTTTGTTTGTACTGGAAAAACTTTATAAATGCGTTATTATACCTTTGTGGCGTATAATGAGCGTACAATTCGTCAGTTTTATTCCTTTTTTCCTATTATTGCGTTTAAAATATTCAACTAGGAGGGGGGGGGGTGCATATACCTCCTGCCCTTCTTGGATCCGCCTCTGTCGTCGGTGCTGTTACTGGAAAAAGTTTTTTCAAATAAAATCTACACCGAGTCCGATCACGTTGAAATTGGCGCATATTATAGCACTCGTGCAAATATTGCGTTCCAAATATTATCACGTCTCTTTCTTATCTAATACATTTTTAATAATTTTTTGATTAATGAAAAGTCGACAAAATTCTGTACCTCTAATTCGTTATTCTAGCACAAAAGAATTAATTGAAAATCAAGTGTCAGTCAAATTATGTGAAGATTATTTTTAAAAAATGGTCTATATTTTATCTTTGTACTTCCCATAGTTTCGCGTCCTTGTCTAGCAGGGCCGTATACAGGGGAGGGGTTAGGGGGCCGACCCCCCTTGGGTACGGCCGTGCGCTTAAAAATTCAGGAAAATGCGGCTCTCAGAAACATTAGAAACCCCATATGTTAAGTCAACCCCCCTCGCCATATTCCTGGATACGGCACTGCTGTCTAGTTATCTTGAATTATAATTAATTTTTATATATCCAGTGATAAGGTAAATTCTTTTTTCTCTTGATTAGTTACAAACCAAAAATTAATCAAAATCACTGCTTCTAAATAAGAGAGACGTAACGTACTGAATGACATGCCCAGATATGGACCCCTTTTTATAGCAATCACTGTATGATTTGACCCCAACTGATTTTTTGATTAAATGTGCTGAAAATGACGTTTCTCAAGATTCAAAATTTTTTGATTTTTCATCGATCAAAAATGTATTAAAATCTATCTGGCCGGAAAGAGATATCATACGAACCCCTAGAACATAAAATTTACATAACGCAAGCCACACCATGGAGCAATCTCAATACAAATGGACCTATCGTTTATTTTATCATTAAAGGCACACAAAAATGAGGTTATTATCGGTTAAAAAAATCCTTTCCAGAAAATTTTGAAATGAATACATTAGTCGCAAAATGAATTTGGACAGCCGAATTGTACATGTAGAAATCGGTTGAGGTGGCGGTATTCGTAGTTTTAGAGCAGAGTAAAAGGTACAATTATGGACCATCACTTTTGTGTCAGCAACTCGGTTCATCAAAATTAACCGATTTTAATGAGCAATAAGCGTAAGGCATGTAGTCTAGTTTTATAGATCAAATTTTTCTTTTAACTTTGTAAGGTCTCCCCGCTACTGCAATTTTCGTAAAATTGAAAATTGAAGGCACTAATATGCACTTATGTATGTGTACGTATTCTTAATAAGGTCCCACTTCCGAAGTATTGAGTTGAAACCACCTGGTAATACTAGATGAAATTTCTGATCGAATAAGATCTCGCGGAGCCTTCTAAGTGCAGAATTTGCTGAGATATTCGCGTTTGAAGTTGAAATTACAAAAAAAAAAAGTTTTGACAAGTAGGTACGCATTCAAAGTTTTTCTTATCAAAATGACATAAAATTTCAACCTCTAAATACGAATAACTAAGCAAATTTTGCACTTTGAAGGCTCCGTGAGGTCTCAGTCGATCACAAAAAATTGTATCTAATATTACTTGGTGGTCTCAACTAAATATTTCGAAAGTGGGACCTTTTCAGAACAATTGAGTTTTCCTTGATTGGCGGCAAAATTAGTTGTTTTTAGGAAATGTTACGAACTCTATAGTTTTTACTCAACGTTAGGTGCAAAATTACATTTTCTGTAGGAAATAAACTTAGCGACATTCAAAGAGCAGGATTCACTCTATCACAAACACTAAAAATTCCAAAATCGATATTTTTGACCATATTTTCAAAAAAACGTTATCCCTCTTAAACTAATACCTCAAAAGTGGGATCTTTTTGGGAAAACGTACACAAATATAAATTACCTTAAAAATTTGACAAAATCAACAAAAGAAATTCGATCCTAAATATAAATATTTCTGAAATATCATGTGCACGATTAGAAACTAGAGTTTTTATGCTACTTACTTCATTCTTTATAATCGTTTCACATTTAATAATCATCGAAATAAATGAACTTCAAGATTTAGCTAATTCTAACAATGTGAGTTGCTAACACAGAGAAAAAGCTTTTACACAGCATCTAAAAAAATTTGCACCGGAGCACCAAAAACTTGATAGAACAACGTTATTTTAGTGTTTATTATCCTGTTTTAGAGTTCGCCAGGGACACTAACAGTAGTATTCGTAAGGGTGTGTGATCCATATTTGTACCTTGTTCATAATTGTACCTCCGACTCTACTTCACAATCATCTAGCTTTTTTTAACCTTAATTTTTACCTAATCTTGGTTAATTCTAGAAACGAGAAAATTGAATCAGAACTACAATAATGTGTGTAGCAGACGCAACACCTGCTACATACTGGTTGTCGTGACTGATTTACTCATTAAATACGAACCTTTTGTGTTTGATGCAAACTGCAACGCATTGCCGAAGAAAGGAACCAACGGCGGTCCGTCGAACTGCTCCATATATTTGAGCAACCGTTTTCGACTCCATCTGTACCTCAAAATATAACAGATGGTGACGATGATGAAAGCACATACGAGTACCACAACCATCTTCAAAAACAGTGAAAAAACGTCTCACATTGGCTACACTCCGACTTGGTAACTGACAAAAGGTTCACTGGGCAAAGTGCGTAAATTAACTTCGAAAATATTTCATCGTTGGTCGTTTTATTCAGGTTATGTGAATTACGGAAAATAAAATAAATCGCCAACGCATTTGACCTTTACGAACACATTGTATGGAACATATTCGAAACTTTTTGCGTTTCAGACGACACCCGGTGACCCAGGAAGAGATATTAAGATGATGGTGACATACCTCATATTTCTCCGTCGTTGACGGCGATGAGAGTGAACTTGAATGCAAAAATAAAACGTTTATTTCCATTTCCTACGTATTTTCATAAGGAAAATAAAGCACTGGTCTACAGGTATTATTATTTTACTTCGAAAAGTACGCGAGGACAATACTCTAGATCAAGAGTGAATTTCTGTGGACAAGGTGAGGTAAATTTTTTCCCAAGGTTAGTTCAAAGTGCAGATCTAAGAGCTCCAGTTTCCCATGTCGTGTTGTAAGAAATCCATCGTCAGCTTTGTTTGAATCCTCTTACGTGCAGATATGCACAGAGGTAAGTTTTGCAAGATGACAAAAACGCTGTTCACATCAGTGACAATATCACAAGTTCATACCAATGAATCCACGATTAGTCTTGAGCCGTACGGGAAAGATTAGCTAAGGGAGACCCGGACAAATAGGAACACATGTAGTAAAATTTCCCGAAAAGCCAGATGTCCCGCCCAAATTTTGGAATAAGATTCATGGAAAGACAAGTCCCTTCACGAACCTTCTCTGAGAAATCACCGATAGTAGATTGCTGACAAAGGGGGCTAATAACTCCCGAAAGGGAACGTTTAGCCTACTATCACCATACTTATAGGTATATAATCAAAAACCATCACCAATTCCCACGGGAGTTTGGGCGAGTCCACGATGATTTATTAGACTTCATCGAGTGGAAAGTATAATTTAAGTCACCCTAAACTTCCTTTATCATCTGATGATGCTAAAATGATGATGGTGATATTCTTGAAGCCTTCCCCTATTTCGCAGTTTTGTATTCATGAAAACATCAGGGAGTAAGACATAACATGTTTGCCCTATCCAGTGGTATTCTGATCAGTTGTTTGTGAGAGTATATCGACACTGGGTTTTTTAAATAAGACACCTTAATTATCCATGTGCATTTTCCACATGGGGGGGGGGGCTTGAAACGGTGGTACCAATTGGCGACAGCAAAATGCATGTATATAATAATCCCATAAGGCTGTAATAATATATAATATAATATTTAGGGCTTTCATAACACGTAGAGAAACTTTTTGAGACATAAGCGCAAACAGTCGACCTTGAGTGGGGGGAGGGGCTCATGAGAGCTGATGGGTATCAAAATAATGCTAATAATGGAGCCCCCCAATTTGTCTGATTTCGTCAAATTTGGTTCGAATGAAATGTACCCGAAATGTACCAAAATGTAGCACCAATTATCTGAAATGTACCCCCTTTATCGACGCAGGGGGGGAGGATTAAATATAATGGGCATTAGCCCCCCCCCCTATTCGTTCCGCTTTCACCGAATTTGTGCAGAACATTACCACAGCCCCACCTAATTTAATCCTCCCCCCACAGCTATAAAGGGGGTATATTTCAGATAATTGGTGGTACATTTCAGTACATTTCGGGTACATTTAATTCGAACCAAATTTGGCGAAATCAGCTAAGTTGGGAGCTCTAATTCATTTCAGCCCTCTTATACTTTTGGTATTACATGGGAAGGGAGGGGCACATTTTATATAATTGATGGTACATACATTTCGGTACATTTTGGGTACATTTCATTCTGCACAAATTCGGTGAAACTGGAACAAATGGGGGAGGGTCTAATGTTAACACAGCCCCACCAAATTGAATCCTTCCACCCGCGGCTATAAAGGGGGTACATTTCAGATAATTGGTGATACATTTCGGTACATTTCGGGTACATTTCATTTGAACCAAATTAGACGAAATTAGACAAATGGGGGGGGGGGGGGTTCCGGTAACCTGGCCCCACCAAAGTACTTTTGTTCCCCCTTCGCAAGGGGAGGAGGTACATTTTGTAATATTAGCGATACATTTAGGGTACATCTTCCCTACCCCAAAATCGGGTCTAAAATCAAATTTGGGGGACAGAATAATGGACCCGTCTTTCGGCAATTTCACCAACTTTTCAAAAATGTAGTGACGCCTTCAACTCGTTAGATCTGCAATACAATTCGCACCAATATGCATTTGGGAGATTGCGAATTTCCTTGGGCGAACTGGTAAAAGGCGAAAATCATTGGATTGTAAACTGCTAGGGGAAAACTGAAACATACATTTTATTCGAAATTTTCTCCTCTATCCAGTATTTCAAACCGCACTGCCCTAACTGCCTCCGTTCCAGAATTATTCCCGAATTGTCGGTTCGCCCTGGAAAAATAGAAGGTACATACAATGGGTTGGAATTATGTGCAATGTGTGGCGTATGCAACGTGTCAAAGGGGCTAACACAAAAAAGTTTTCAATTTTGTGTTTCTCGGCAACGGTGCGTCGCCGCCAAATTTGAACTCCACATTCGGACTCAGCGTGAGAAACTGAGTAAAAAAACAGACTTTAATTCAACATATTTACTGGTAAAAGGCGAAAACTTTGGATTGGAGACTGCTAAGGGAAACTGAAAAATACGTTTCATTTGCAATTCTCTCCTCTATCCAGAATTTCAAACCGTACTGCTCTAACTGCCTCCGTTCCAAAATTATTCGCGAATTGTCGGTTCGCCCCAGAAAAATAGAAGGTATAATGGGTTGGATTTATGTGCGATGTGTGGCATATGCAACGTGTCGAAGGCGCACTCGAAAATGTCTGCAGCTATAAAGGGGGTTCATTTCAGATAATTGGTGGTACATTTCAGGTACATTTCATTCGAAACAAATTTGACGAAATCAGACAAATTGGAGGGGGGGCTCCCGTTACCCTGGCCCCACCAAAGTACTTTTGTTCCCCCTTCGCAAGAAGAGGAGGTACATTTTGTAATATTAGCGGTACATTTGGGTACATTTCGGTTATATTTCCCCTACCCCAGAATCGGTTCCAAAATAAAATTTGGGGGGCCAGGGTAATGGACCCTTTATTGGTGAAGGTAAGAGGCCTCTTCGTGAAGGTAGTGCTGTTTTTAAGGCGGGGCACGTTCAGAATGTCAACTTGCATCGCGAGAGAGATCAGTATCTCATTTCTGCAGAATATGTGCAACTTTTACACGTCCATGACAGTGCTCACATATTGAAAGTGAACGGGAAAAAGAACCCTGTACCTACAATAAGTACGTCTATATTACTTGATTTTATCTTTCAAATTTGACATTCATGGTAACAAGATGATTGATGCAGACTTTCCCCCATTGGGTTCCGTCTCGTTCGTGCGTGGTCACGCGTGGACCAATGTGGCTAAATTTCACGGTAGTATGTAGACGAATGAGGTGCCAAAACCCCGTAGGGAAACGAGCCGCACTACCTCGAACGAATCCAAATCATCCTAACGGGTGGAGGCAAGCCGAACAAAGCGGAACGTGAAAGGGTTAGTTAACCACTATTAATGAATACAATTGAATTAAATTACAGTTGATTCAGGTTATAACTAGTTAAATTATTAAATTAGAGTTGAATCGGGTTAGAGTTATATCAGACTGAAGTGGGGTAATGATCATTAATTTCGACTATGTCGAGTCGAAAATGATGAATTTTCGACACCACATTCACACTGTAGCCTGTTACTCGTAGCCAAAAAAAAAAGTTGATACGCTTCCGGTCTTTGACACGGGGAAAACCAAATAAGCACAGAGATACCATGCTCACAATCACCAAACACAACCAACCAACTCTTCATCTTGGATTTAAGACACTATGGAAGATTAAATTCACTTTCTTCAACTTTTTCTTTTGGGTGGAAGTACCTACCTAATCGATATGATAGGTACTTTATTTGTGAAATGGACTTGATTCTGAGATCTTAATGTTTATAACTTTGTCTATTCAATCAGACAAACAGAAGTTTGCATGTGAGACAGAAAATAGTATGGAACCGCCAAAACGTACCGGAAAAGTTTTCTGAGAAGAATTCTATGTCTCTGACTTTGAATGGTGTCCGAGCTTTACAAAACCCCATCAATTAAAAATTAGACGTTGCCGTATTTGAGTTTGATAAATATTAGTGGATATGCGGTCCAATTTTCAGGGCTATTGACTGAGTCAAAATGCATTTAAAACTACCTACACACTGATATGAAAATTTCTAAGTCTCTCACTTCCACATCAACCTGGTTATAGAATATTAATCCATAAGCATTAGTTTCCTCCTTTCTGCGCCCGTGGAGTCAAAATATTTAATTATTGATCCCACTTTCCGTTATTTCAAAATTGGAACGAGTGAATACTCCTGGACAATTATGATTAAAATGTATAATTGAAAACACCGTGTAGGTATTATTACATATATGGGAATCTAGATTACCTAAAGGTGTTTTTTTATTTTATTTAATTTTATTTATTTAGGTCCCTCCAACAGCCGAAGCCAATTATAAGAGGGACCGTTAGCATAAGAATTAAAAAAGAGAAACAAAAAATGAAATGAAAATAACAAACGAAAAATAATTGTTTACATAACAGAAATAATACTAATAGAAGTAAAAAAAAATAAAAAATGAAAAAGTAAATAAAAATAGAAGTAAAAAATAATAAAAAATGAAAAAGTAAATAAAAATAGAAGTAAAAATTAATAAAAAATGAAAAAGTAAATAGAAATAAAAGTAAATAATAGTAACAATAAGAGAAGGAAAAACTAATAATAATAAAACAATATATAATATAAATATATATGTGCCGCACGTCTGCTATCCCACAGCTCCCCATCCCTCCACTAACCACTTAAACGTCGATCTAGACATACTATACATGTCAGCGCAAGTACACTCTGTCAAAAAATCATTCTTAGTTTTCATGATGTTGTTTAATGGGGAAAATTCCATTTTAGTGGTGCGATATTTTTTTAGGGAGAAGTATTTTTTGTATCTAGATTCTATTTTTGGGGCCCAAATATTTATTTCTATAAGCAGTTTTTCATCGTTAATGTTACCGTGAATTAGATCATATAGAAACATTACTGCTGTTTTTTCTCTTCATCGATTTCTTAGAGATTCAATTTCATATCCAGCCAGAATTTCAGAATATGGTATGTTTTCAGGGTCAGGGTAGTGTTCAAAATCTTTAAAATAAACGTACCTCAGAAATCTATTTTGTATTTTTTCTATTTTTTCAATGACTTTGAGGGTATGTGGAAACCGAACTGTTGATGAAATACCTATCTCAAATGGGGCGCAGTGTGAGCCATCTAGTTTGAGTCACGGCACAAAGCTATCTCGTGTTAGTCCAAAGTACTAAGTTAGTACTTCAGACAACCGCGAGATAGTTCCAGGCTTATTTCTTTACAGAACTGCGCCCTGACTCAAACTAGACGACTCGCATTGCCCCAGTCTATAAGAATGTATGCAACGCCACCCGAATATATTTCGTAAATTTAAAATAATAAATGTGAAAAAGTCAAAACAAAGATGAATCATGACGATAGTGCAGCTTAATGTTAAAACCTCTGGCACTTCGAATCAGAAAATCCACATCCATTTCATAACCTGTTTCTTCGGTCGTTACTTTAAAGTTCCTCAAGATCATAGAAAGTTGTGTTTTTATTGCCACTATTGCCTGTTTGAAGCCTGAAACAAGTGGTCAAATTGTTACTGTTACACAGTTTATTTAAAATCTCGACTGATTCTTAGTAAAAAAGTTTTCCTTCATAGTTAATATAGAGAGAAAGCGACGAGAAAAATTTCAAAATTTACCGATGCACATTCGAGGCCCAATGCCAAACGGGACAAAGCTTGCAGGATGGCGCGCCGCGACTTTGTCTTCGTCGAAATTGTAAGGATTCCAAGTCGTCGGATCAGGATACAATTTAGGATCCAAATGGATACCGATAATAGCAAGCACGATATTAGCTCCGGCTGGAATGACATTACCATCTGCGGAAGAATTCACACATAAATAACTTAAGTACGTGGATACAGGTATCACTACTCTTATACATGTAGTGAAGTACAGGTACTGATTTAAGATTCAAGACTTTATAGGTATATATATAAGCTTCTCAAAACGTAAATAGATAAAATGGTAGGTACGTATCAGATTTCATCTCACTAGATCCAGAAGAAGATTGCTTGTTGGGGTATCTCTCTATTGGCGTGTCATATGAGAAAGCTAATCGTAAGAATACTTAGATCTATGAACATGTTGAAATCAGGTGAAGGTACGAAAATCTCACTTGTTAGCTCAATATCTTCACTCGTGTGACGAATTACAACTGGAAGAGGCGAGAATAATCGAAGAGTCTCGTTCACACACTGTTCGAGGAACTGCAGTTTATTCAGATCATCAGGTGTTATCGAACGATCACTGTCACCGAAAGTGTCGTGTACTTCTTTGTACACCAGATCCTAAGTAAGCAAAAGAAAAACTGAGAAGTTTTTATAACAGCTTCCATTGAAGTGGTCCAATGCGATAGGGCTGCCAAATCGATCCTACCTGAATATCTTGTCTGATGGCCAACATCAATAAAGTAAAACAACTGGTCAGTGCACTTGTTTCAGTACCCTAGGGAAAGAAAACAGAGTACACGATCATTTCAAAGTCAACTCGCACAAACATGGCTGGTTTCTGCAACCTGCCAACGTAAAATAATTTTTGCACTTTCTCCGTTCGCTCTTTCTTTTTTAGAAGGAATCCAAAACTTTATTGACCGCTATTTCCTCGCCCCCACCCCCACCCACTGCTTTCCAATTGTAACTCAAAAATGTTTTCAACTTCTTTTGTACTCCTTCGCTTCAGTGAATTTGAGACCAGGCAGAAGAATTCACCACCCAACTTTTAATCCAGAAATGGCCCCTGTTGTTCTGTATGGATGCCACCAAGAAGGGGACAATAAGAACATTATTTACTTCAACTGAGATTTTAAATTGTACACTTTTACTTAGATATAGAATAGTAAAATCACTCAGAGCTAAACGCAATATAATTTTTCATATTAGCCCCCCCCCCCCTTGAGAAAGAAAAGCCTAATTTGAAAGAAAATCCTGGCCGTATCCCTGATCGTTTGTACTTTCTTTGCAACCGATTACACTAGTGTTTCTATACCCCTCCTTCAAAGAAAACTGAAATTTGACTGGATAATGTTGGACCTACACTTTCGAATTTCCACTCAAAATTTATCTCCTTTCTATGAATGTAGTTTGGATTGAACTACACCTCCATTTCTTTTGGCATTTCCCCCTGTCAGCAACAATTCGAGGGCACATATTTTGATTCAGCCATCCCATGACTCGAAAATTGACGTAGTCGATTGTTGGGCCATAACTTCAGAACGGAAGGTTTGTTTTTTTGATTTAGGTTTCTTATAAATGGGTTGAAAGAGAAAGGAAGGTTACACTAGGCTTCCAGTTGAAAATGTTGTCATCTGCCTAATTTTGCAAAACGTGAATGGCTCACAAAGAGCATTCTTAATACTCCTAGAAATCTTAAGTTGGCAATACCAAAAAGTAAGTACCGACTTTTTCTTTGTTTCTTACACAAGATTTTGGCAATTACTACTTCGGAATTTCGTATTTAGCCAATTTTTATATGTATATGCTTACACTGAAGGTCACCTGGTACTATGTGCTGAAGTTTCCTTAAGACTCTGAAGCCGAAGGAAATACAAAAAACCCTTTTGTCGGTCATCTGACCATTCCCCTCCATTCTAAGCATTTAATATTATTTGATACTATAGGGAATATTACGGAGAATGTTTTCAGACTCAAGCTTTCTAAATATCGCTGGTGATTTTCTAGTTATCAGGAAGAAACTGAATCTGCCACATTTTTTTTTCAGATGAAATATAGCAAAAGTTCGATGTTTTTATTTTTATAAACCCTTGTGATACTTTCCCGCCTACTATAAGTGCATGATATTGGATATCATATTGTAGGAAATTTCCTGAAAACTGTTTTTAATTTCATAAACTCCTCGTAATTTTTCACAAATGACTGAACGACACCCAGAAGAAATATGAGAATACTTTCAAATGAATGATCCAATCACGTGCAGCATTTAGAGCTTCCCTTATCAGACTTCCGGATGATGCCTATGTTTTCATCCATGAACTATTGATGCCATTCGACGTCAAGTTCCCATTACAAATTACACATATTATCTGTATGTATGTCTACCCAAGTGTGCAACTTAGGGGGGCTATATCCCCCAAACAATTCGAAATTTTTTCAAAATTAATTTATGAAAATAGACAGATACCAAATCAGGTAGATTAGGTACCAAATCGAATTTTCACCCCTGCCCAAAGTTTTTTCTCAATTCTAGCCCCCACCAAAAAAAAGTTCGGCTTGCGCCCCAGTGTCTACCCGGTTTTTAGTGAACAATAGTCCATATTATTCGACAGAAAGTCGAGTTTCAGAATACTGTTCTCTCTAGTCAAACTGGAATTCGTAATCGCTTCGCAATTACAATTTAAACGGATCCATAAGGTGACATACCGCGAACATAATGGTCAATACTTCGTCGGCTATATCTTTATCAGTGAACTGGTTTTCCTCGTGCGTGTGCAACAATATATCGATGAGATTCTTGTACGATTTTTCTGAACATAAAAACGAGCGAAATCACAGGTAAATAAAAACGTTATAAAATTCCCGAACTACATTAATGCTTTATGGTCGCGTTAAATACAACAATAATTAATACAGTAACCGCTTCTCAGGCCCGGATTAATGCACGGTCCCGAAGGGCCCGTGCCCAGGGCGGAACATTTTTGAGGGGCGGAAAATGTTCGAGTACAATACACAAAAATCTATTCCCAACTCGCAACTCTCAAGTTCAAAACCAAGGGGGGTGCCTCTAAGCGAGTACCCAGGGGCGCTCACGACCTTAATCCGGCCCTGCCGCCACTTAATGCGTTCAGTGCGGTTAATACGATCAGCCCCTTAAAATAGCTAGGAACGGAACAAAATAAGTCTTTTTGTGTGCATTTTTTGCCCGATATTACGATCATGAGTGCCGTTTATTCCGTTCAGAAAAATCTAGGTTTACCGAAGATAAACCTTGATTATTCTGGTAAAGAAATGTTCTTTTAACAGAATGACGATGAAAAAAGTGTGAAGCTCGAAGCATTACCTATGTGTTTTGAGAAGAGTTACAGAGTAGAACACATAAGAAACGAATATTTTCCTATGTGTAACAACTTACAATCCATTTTAACATGGCTCTCTCACTGAAGCAGAGTAAACTTACTCAATTTTTCAAGTAAAAATACACAGTAGGTCGTTTTCCTTCATGCACAAATGTACTCGATTTTTCATCTTGAAAGAAATTAGTCGTTTTTAAAATTTCCTCCAAAAATTTTTCCGATTTTCGGTTATATTACGTTCATTTTGTGTCGGTCCCAACGTGATCGCATAAAGCGGCGGTTACTGTACATTTGTTTACCGAGTAAGATACAATGAATATTGACAAGACAAAGGTTTCCGTTTCGTTCTTGAAAAAATGATCAAGTTGACACTGAGTTGGTAGGTATAGATAGATGAAAAATATTTAGTATCACACGGTGAAGAGATTATTCGTAAATAATATCTGTAGAAAGAAGTAAGTATATAATAAATATCTCTCATAATCATATTTAAAACGATTTTCTGTATTCCTACATAGCATTGATCTAGAAGAGCTGTTGGAATAGGTTTTCATTGCTCAGTTTTCATGATGAGCGTTCATTTTCTCCGAGAACAGCGCACATTCAGCATGCTCTCTGTCAGGTTAATGTGGACGCAACTTCATTATTTCGACGGTTCCAGATTGGGACTGCAAGCGCGAAAGAGTCGCTCTCTACAATTTTGGGCACGTGAAAAAAAGGAACTACTAAAACCCTACATATTTTGGAAAAATTTATCAGATTGAAATAAAAATGGTCTCAAAGGAAAAGAAATTTTATGTAAGACAAATTTTATTCTATTCATTTTTTCGATAAACGCTTTCGTTTTCATAATATTTTGAGATTTCTTCATACGCCTGTAAATGGAATATTCCCCTTGATCAGGGTTTCAAGGTAAACGACAACAGCGCGCCACCGCTTCCAGCAGCCTCAATAGTGATAGTGCTTCAATATCTAGAACTGTCAAGAACAGGAGCTATGCTTAAGTACACAAACCTGACAGAGAGCATAATAAAGGCGGCGTTCTCAAGAAAACGTGAACTCACACTAAGGACGATGGGGTTTCATCATCCAGGGTCATCAGCAGTCCGTATACTATTGTCTGAGTGGTACGTGTTAGCCAGTTTGAGAATTCCCCTTGGAGAATAGTTGCGCAAAACCCTTGCCTTGGGAAATATTCTATTATTATTCTACACTCCTCGAGTGCTATCAAATCAAGAACCAACCAATCAGATCTACAGGTAGCTTACAAAGTATAATGAGTGAGCACTTTATACCAAGAGTCAATACATTTTTAATTCAGCTCATACCTTCTTTAATCAAGGCTTCTTGCTGCAGCCGCTTCTCCTTTGAATAGTTTTGTCGTTTTATTTTCAGAATCTGAAAGGTGAAATCAAAAAATGTATACGCATCAGCATTAGAAACACTTCATTCGTCATTCCGGTAATTTTCCCAGAGGTATACCGAAGGGGGAGGAACATAGGCGCAAATAGTGGGGGGCTTGGGGGCTTAGCCCCAACTTCTAAATTGCCCCCCAAACACTGAGAAATTACCAAAGAAAATGACGCGGAGGGATGATGTTGCTTCATAATACGGGGACTTAAGCCCCTCTAGTTCTGAGCCCTATTTGCGTTTCTGGGGAGGAATACCCTCCCTAGAAGATTTTATAGTTGTCTTCAATTCAAAAATCTGTCTGGCTTTACGGCTTATCAGTAGAGAAGGAGAATTCTAGGCTTTAGCGTTTTATCAGTAAGAAATGAGGGGTAGCTGGTCTGCCTCTAGTTTATTTGGATTTTGCAGGTAGGCCACTCGCCTGGCGTAGTATTTCTCAGGCAGGCAATCTTTCTGACGTTTAGTTTATCTCTTCATGTCTCAAGTTTTGAGAAATAGCATATCTCATTTTTTAAGACTTGAAATCTCGGATAATGTTATGCCTTTTTATTTATTTGAGATCTCGGAGCCTAAAAAGTAACTGGTCTGCCCCTGCAGGTTATTGAATTTCTAGGGAAGGTATAACTTGCCTGATGTTTTCCCACCAGAAGCAGAGAAGAAGAACAGATCTTTAGTATACAGAGACAGACTTGAAATCTCGGAATTCTGAGTAGCTGGTCTGCCCCTGCATATATCATACAGGTGATTATGTCATTTTTATGTCTTATTATATTGTCTCGTGCTTATGGTAGAACGTAATATTATTTCTGCGGCGATCATCTCCCATCAAATTTACATTTCGTCTAATTGTCCTGCATAGTCACTCTCTGTCTAGCACGATGAGAGCGTCTAACAAACATCTTTTGTCTCCTGAATCCGGTCCAAAATCTCTTCAACACTACATTCTTCTTCTCCTCATTATTCTACTGACTCTTTCTCCTTTTTTTCCATCTGCCAGGTAGGTCATTAGCTTAGTTTTTAGTTTATGTTTTACAGCTCAGTGTAGTAGTTCAGTCATACTTCAGAGCAGTTGCAGTCGAGTCACAATTTAGGTACAGCTCTATCACAGTTTATACGTGTTTTAGAGCTCTCGCGTTAAGACTTACTTTTGCTCAGGACCGTAGCTAGCTGCTTTTGTGTGCTAGGGCATTTAATATTTCAACCAGGATATAAGGGTACAACAAAATTTCATTATTTTCACTAAAATGTATTTTTTTACTTTTATTTTTTAGAAAGTTCTAGCCAGGATGGCATGCTTGCCAGCAAAGGCTTCGCCCTGGCTGCCATGGCTTTAGCTACGGGCCTGCTTTTGCTACACAACCTTTAAATACACGCGCCTTTTCTACAAACTCGCATTTCTGTGATTTCGAATGCCATTACTATGGTGCAGATAAAATGACCCAGAAAAAATCGCATGTCTTTGAAAAATAGTTAGTCTGCCCCTCTCTTTTCATTTGCTCTCGCCCGAGCCCTGAAACCGCCCCTTTGAGCATTACCTCAGGGACATCGGGGAGCCTTTTAGGCCTGCCTTAGCCCTCTTCTCTTCTTGCGGGAATCGGCCTAGGTCAACTGCGCTATCTTTCTGTCGAATACCCGTATCACTAGCCCCGTAGTTTATGACGGTGAGTTCAACGAGCACCAATAGATAGCGCCTTACCCATTTACAGCTTTCAGATACTGGCGACCGATTACACACACTTCTCGGAAGCCTCTGCTGTAAGTGGTTGTGACTCTGTGTACGTTATCAGAATGTGGTGCTAGAATGTGTGACGAGTTCTTTCTTGTATTACTGATAACGATGCCGGCGTTGGGAATCGAACCCGGTGTCTTCGGGTTTAAAAACCAAGTTCTTACCGCTACGCCACAGAGCCACTGCAGTTAGTCTGCCCCTGCAAATTTTTCGAATTTTTAGATTTTTTTCTCCGAAGATAGGATAGGTTTTTAGTAATAAGGTAGGTATGTAAAGAAATTGCTTTAACGACTCAGATCAGTTAAAAAAAAATCATTCGCCTCTCTTGCAGAATCGTGGGATTCCCCACGGAGGACATGTGTGTTTCTCCTCGTAATAATTTTCCTTCAGTACACCCCTAGATTTACCTTGACAATTCAAATGTCCACGATTTCAACATAGAAAAGAATCTGAAAAGACAGTGAACTTATGATAATAGTAAGTAACTAATATTACCTCGAGAGGAATCTGTTTCGACTCTTCAAATACTCTGCTCCAACCTTTTAGGTACATGTATAGTTTGAAAATTAATGCTGGTTGCAACCATGGCTGATAGAATCGTTTACCCGCTAA
Source organism: Acanthococcus lagerstroemiae (assembly GCA_031841125.1). Taxonomy (NCBI): domain Eukaryota; kingdom Metazoa; phylum Arthropoda; class Insecta; order Hemiptera; family Eriococcidae; genus Acanthococcus; species Acanthococcus lagerstroemiae. The sequence continues at coordinate 25,791,055 of CM063113.1, read as the reverse complement.
AACCGAAGCCCTAGGAACGGCGAACGGGTTCAATATTGAAATACAGCGCTTAAATTTTGACAAAGCCAAAAAATAACTTACGGAAATCCGCCTTACACTACGTCGACTTACTTTGCTGTGTTTTCTTTCAATTTTGTGAGTGTTTCTTGACTCAGGATATCCTCGTTGTACCCCATCGCTGTTTCTGTAATAGGAAAACTTGAGTTAATATTACATACGTATCTACTCAAAACGATACCTTTATTGCATTATGAATATTTCATATTCTGAAAATAACATTGTTGGTACCTGATATGATACTGAAGAAAGCCTTGAATATATGGAGCCAGGCATCGAAGTGCTTGTCAGTATTGGCCTCTTTCTTCAACGCCTGCATTAGTCGGTAATTCTGTTTGTTGAATATTTCTAAATAGTGACTGTATAAAATCGTCCTGTTAAAAATAGGATATATGATTTTCCGCTTCTTCTTCCACTTTTCAACTGCGAAAATTAACGCCAACGCTTAACGACCATTTTTTTACATAAGCCAAGAATGTACTCCCTCCGAGCATCCAGAATAAAATTTCGAGTCCCGCAGATGTGAGGTCTCAGCATTCGGTGATCGTTTCACTCTATCCTTCCCAAACGTTATAAGGGTGCAGTGACGTAGTCAGGATTTATCCGAGGAAGGAGGAGGATCAGCAAACATTTTTTTGGGTGGGGAGGGTACACCTATTATGAACGTATGTTTTTACATTGTCATATCAGTATGTTGTACCTTTCAACTTCAGTTATGCATCCGAATTTAAATTTCATTTCGCGCATTTACTCTGTGATACTGCCAGAATATACTAAAATCCTCCCTCTCTTGGCTACGCTACTGTAAGGGTGTATTTCGGTATAACTGCGTCGGAACGAAAAGGAGGGCACAGAAATACAAGTACTCCCCCCCCCCCACAATGGAAAGAAAACAGTGGATATAAGTTATCGTTTGCACCCCAATTTTTTTTTTTTTTTTAATACAAACTATTAAGCAAGTAAATAAAAAGAGCGCCTTCAGAGATTTCAGTGAAAAGATTTACGAAATTCTTAAGGATTCTTTGCTATTTAACTCAGTTTTCAATGACTTCTTTTTGTTTACCAACTCAAAACTTTGAGGTTCGTACGCCCTCCCCCCCTAAACAAAACCTTCGGACAACACTGTTCCGGTACTATGTCAAGTGCCTCCCATTCACACATAGGTGGGTATAGTCGATGAACATTTTATGAAAATAATATCACCTGTGGCAGTTGATACGCCATCACCAATGAGCTCGGTAACGAAACGTATTCTTGGACCCTTCTCATGGACTTTCGTTAAGACTATCTGTAATAGAAATATCAGAATGTTATATAAGTTCAATATAATCAGATGTACATTGAAGATTAGTTTAGAAGAACAATACTCATCCGACCTGAAAATCCTCCGGATCCGTAATTGCCACGTAAGGAATGTGGAACAACCACAGTCTCAGTGGATTCTTGTAAGTTCTCATTAGTTGCAATGAGTAGGCAAGCATATCTGTACAAAAACATAAATGAGTGACATAATGGATATCACACTCAAAACATAAGCAAAAAATCAGAAAAATAATGCCTTACAAAAGCATCAATGATACGAGTTCGAGAACAGAAGTTCTGAATAATTACTACCTATATAATACGCAAAACTGGATCGAAAGAGCCAGATTTTACGCTACTTCTAGAATGAAGAAACAAAGAATCACCTTCAAATTCGAGCGGTTTCCGTTCTAAATCATGAAAAAAAAAATAACCGTCGTACATTTTGAAATATTTCACCAACTATAGGTAGCAGATCAAATGGGGGTGGCGTGTACCCCGATAGGAAAATTTAGATAAGGTATTATATTTACAAATACAGCTTTCACAATACGAGTTGCACAATAATACTTACATTAATTCAACTGAAATGCTGTTTTCCTCCACAAATGTTGAAAATTGACTAAGTTGATAGATGGTCCAACCACCAAAAAATTTGGAAACGCAAGATTTATTTTTCTTTTCCATTTGTTATCAATTGAATACGTACTTCCACGACAAAAAAGTCACTTCGGTAATCCCCCCCCCCCCCTCATTCATATCAGTAGAGCACCAGCAAAAACCCGAATACTGACATCCACCATTCACATTTCACTACGCGGAACGTGCCGCGTATCGAATTATGAATCATCGGGCACCAAGCGACTCAAAATGGCGGCTGTCGATACTCGGGTTTTTCCAGGCGCTCTAATATCAGTAGTCGTAAATTACACTAGATAGGCCGCTCAATATTTTTTTTAATATATCTATTTATACAAAATGGTTTATGATCCGCTGCCTCCAAATCTTGTCTCGAATTTTACAAAGCATCAATCTTTTTTTTTTCAGGAATGGCCTTTGAAGTGACTAAAAAGGCCTTTTTCGGTGTTTTCCAGATCTATTTTCAACTTATCATTTTACTATTCTATTGAACATAAATAATATTATGCTTGTGGGCCAAGTTTTTGCTTGCATTATGATACTGACCTTCAAATTTGCGTATAGGCTTTTTCATCTTAAAAAGATTTGCAACGCATACAGAGGCTCAATTTCACGCATTTGATCTAAATTTAAAAACAAAAAACGATTTCGCGAGACTTTTTTGCACAGCATTCAAATCTAGCCGAGGCATTTTCAGGAAGACTTCTTTTCTTTTTTTAAATTGCCTCAAAATGCCGATGCAGCCCAAATTCAAACATCGTAATTTCTGACTGTTTGTAGACTAATTTTTTACGCTGAATCGAATTCTGGCCAGTAAATTCCTATGTAAGATTTCTTCAGATCTGAAACCGATTCAGAAGTTTCGAAAAATCCTAATTAATATCATTATATCCGAAATGAAAATGAGTGTTTTTAGATCAGTTTTTGAACTCAATCCAAATCTAACCTTAAAATGTTAATACGAGCTTTTTGTGTTCAGAAAATAACCTTAAAAGGGTTATAAAGTCTTTTTCTTAAGACGAAACACAATACGTCGTATCAAAATTTTGGAGAGTAGGTAATCCGTATTCATAGCAAAAAAATGGTCTCGCAACACTTTAGTTTTCGGATGGAATAAGTTCTTAATTTTGGCCTTTTGGACCTTTTCCAAGGCCACATTTAGCCGAAAAAGTTCACATTAAGACTTTAAAGTCAGTTTTGAATTTAGAGCAGAAAATGGTCTAGAAAAACTTATTATGTTTTTGGATTTAAGAAGGTTTTAATTTTGGTCTGTTACACCTTTCAAAAACATTCTCCGGGGGGGGGGGGCTCACATTAAAAGGTTCAATAAGTCACATCCAGATTCAACAGGAAAACTAGTCTAAAAAGTGAAAAACAATCATAGATTGTTTCCAAATTTACAAGATTTAAATTCTACAACCTTCCGATGCTTATTGTTAAGACAAAAGAAGTTATAGGTACATTAGAATTTAAGGATTGTTTGTACGTTTTTTTAAATTATTATTATTATTTTAAATATTAGGTACATTACATTTATATTGATCCATCGAATGGGTCGAGGACCACTTTTGCTGTGGCTTTTCAGTGGACCTCGCCCCATCATATTCTGTCTATACTCATATTTAATTGTTACTTATTGTAATTACATTTTCGAACTAGGTTTTTAGTTTCATAATACACAATATTTTACCAAGATGTACATAGGCACCTCTCTGGAAATCTTATTACAATACTGAGGTTGAGCGAATACTTTTGTGATGATTCTAATGCAGTGCTTCTCTCATATGTATGTCTATAAGGAAATATTTTCCGAATTTCGTAAATTATAGGAAGAAATAAGAGTGCTCTAAAATAATGTTTCTTAGAAATAGAAATTTATCAAGTTCTGAGTTTCCTACAACAAAATTAGCTTTAACAGAATACTCTTCCAATTATTTCAATGTAATGCACCTAATAATTATGTCAACGAAAAAATTTTCCAAAAATTTCCAAATCGTGAGGAGGATTTCTCCAATTGTTTTCCTAAAAATGTTCATATTTTTTTGAAGCTCCTCATCTGTTCTATGATAATCAGTGCATGTCCCAATCGATTCCCTTCAAAATTGAAGTAGGAAATTTGAAATTTCCCCCCACCATTTCCTACTAGAATTCAGGAGTTATTAGGCAATTTATATATCATGTCTGTTGGAATAGTAGTCGTTATATTATGGTATAATCAATAAAAATAAACATTCCCCTATGGATGGAACATTCTCGCCACTGAAAGGGTTAGAAATAGTTGGTGAAAACGCTGAGCTTTGGGCAACATCTGCGTTTAGTTGTTCTTTTTTTAAAGATTATCTTTTTATCACTATTGTTTGTATTACTTTGATTAGTACTCGTAGATTTGCATTCTGGGCAACAGCTGTTTAAAAACACTTATTATTTTCAAAATTACAAGGTTCGAATCTTTTGGCCGTTTGAGGCCATTTTCAGGATGAAGGAATCCCTCAACGTTATGTTTAAATTCAACGCAAGAAAGTGGATCGGAAAACCATTTTTCCATTTATATCAGATAAAAATTGAGCTTCTGTAAGCGTTTGCAGGTCATATTCAGGCTAAATAAGCCCAGTATCCGAATTTGAAGGCGAGAATAATATAATAATAACCTACAAAAAAAAGTAGCTCGCGAGCCTACTATTATTTATGTTTAATACATTTGTAAAATGGTTCAAGTAGACCAGTGGCGTAGCGTGGGTTTGTGCCGCCCGGGGAACTTTCGAAAATGCCGCCCCCCCCCAAAAAAAAAATATATAGCCGTAACGCTTTCAAGTTGATACTACGGATACGGTGGAAGAAGGAAGAGCGGCAATTAAATTACATATGGTTAACTAGTTGAGATTTGATTTGTGGGAGTGAGAGAATCGTAATCGTAAATTGTAGCAAAGGATAAAAAAAAATCGTTGAGAAATTTGGCCGCCCCTAAAATCTGTCACTGGGAGACATGACCCCCTGGTACTCCCCCCCTCCCCGCTACGCCACTGAAGTAGATCAGAAAATCTCCCCCCCCCCCCAAAAAAAAAAAAAACCTTTTCATTACTTCAGAAGCCATTTATACGGAACGGATATTCGTGCTATGGAATCAGTGAGACCGAATTTAGAATCAGAGGACCAAAAACTATAAATATGGAAGTGACATTTGCCCTAATTATGTTACTTAGTCGTTTTTCCTTTAATGATTTATAGTTTACAAGCAGACAAAAAACAATGCAGAACGAAAATTATTTCTAAAAATTTTTCTTTAGTGCAGCAATGATTACAAAATAACTCCCTTTCGTTCGAAAAGTCGGTAAAAAAAAGTTAGAAATTTTAAATTTTATTTTAAATTCTAAGTGACAAAGAACAACAGAAAAACATGAAGAAAGTGTGACATATTTTCATATATACCGAACATCTATCTGAAGTATGATTTCAAGCTGATAAAATTAAGAGCAAGTAAAGTAAACAGTAAAGTATACATACATCTTTTGACACATCCCAAACGTTCAGACGACGCTACACGTAATTAGTGAACTTCGATCTAAAACAACTACTGACTTCTCCTCATGGGGCTATACAAACTAGAAGTTAAGGCTAGTTTAAGTGCATTCTCGATTGGGTTATTGTTCAAGATGTCATAAGTTGTAAACTTGCTAGTCGACCAAATTGTATAGAAAGTTGAAAGTTGAAATTATAGGAAGAGTAGTATTCCAAACACCCCTTAGTCCACCCCAGATCGAAAATGCGTTTTCAACGCTATCTTGTAGAGGACGTCGAAAGCTGTCGATTCTACACGCACCGAGTTCGCTAGCTCAATTCGTTCTCGAGTTATAAGCCAACAAAGATTCAGTGATTCGATGATTTTGATCAATGGTTGTTTCTTATGAATGATACTTCTTGTACTGATAGACTGCTACACCTATTGCATAATGTTTATATTTCTATGAATAAAGGTAGTAATGATTAACTTTTCTGATAAATTTTTGATTGATGTCGATTTTTATAGCATTGTTTCAATAATCAGCATGCCAAAGTGCCCTTAGTCCGCGATTTTTTTGCCTATTTCCAGTTATGACGTCAAATGGGATGTTTTTATAAATACGGTAACCGTGTAGGGTGTTGACAGAAGGTTCAGTCTAGCAGCGGCGGATTTCCCTATACGCCAACTACGCCCTGGCATAGGGCGGCAGGTTTTTGGGGCGGCCAATTTTCGTGTTTTTTTTTTTTTTTTTTTAAACCAATCTTTATTGAGTACGGAAAAGAAATGAAAATTAGAAATGCCAAATGCATAATATAATAATTATAATAAGTGAAACAGGCCCGTATACTGTACAGGCTACAACTCCAAGCTTATCTGAATTCGTTGGCAGTTTGGCGACGTACGGACGGCGGCGGCGCCGAGTACACTTGACGCGATAGCAGCTGTATGCCGGCTATGGGCTACTTGAGATATACCGAGAATTGATATACTCTTTTTCCTGACTCGAGACTCGATTTCATTTCCAACACGTTTATTCTCTTTTCGTCTTTATTTTTCGTTTTTGACAATTTTTTTCACTAAAAAGTACCTATACAAGTACCAACGATCTAATAAATAAAATGAGTAACGGAAGACCGAGACATAGTGGTGAGCATTATAAACGCAAACGAGAGGAAAAACATGCCAGAGAAGAAGCTATTATAAAGAAAACGCCAAAACTTGATGAAAGATACTTCAAGAAAAGTAAGTAATTTTGAGTTGAGATGTTGAGATATGGTACCTATATGAGAATAAATTGGGGATTTACGATTCAGGGTGATTAGACAGTAGGTACAATTTTCAGCAGGTCTATATTCAGCATTCACCAAAAGTTCATTCTAAAGCAAGTTCCATCCCCAGTCCCGTGTCACAGAGAGGGGCCATATCCATATTACAATATCACCCTAAGTTTATGGGTATTGATTTCATTATAATTGTCATCTGCCCCTCACATACCTACAGTATGCCTAATTTCATTTTCAGATGAGTCTAGTATTCCTCTCCAAGACCAACTAATGTCGGCATCTTGCTCAGCACCAAGTACAGCAGTGAATACTGAGTCTCAGATCGCATTTTCTGACCCTGGAAAGTCTGCAGATGAATTTGATTCTCATTTACCAGAGCCAGCGAGGACCGTTCAAGGTGAACGTTTACTTGAATAAGTTTCAACACAAAGTAGGTATTCCTGAGCCAGTAGCCGAAGAAACTGAAACGCAAGTTATTGGCACTGACCCTGCAAAGTGGGTGCTAAATGACGTAACAATTGATTACTTACTTTCAAGAGAAATCGATCAAAATTTACAAGCAGATTTTTCGGTCACAAAAACTTTTTACCCCAGTCTTAAAAGACATAGATCACTGTCCAAACATACTTTTCAGAGGATATTGAAGAATGGTCAAGTGAGGGATAGGAAGTATTTATCATATTCGACCAGTGTGAAAGCTGTCTTCTGTGTGCCATGTCGATTATTTGGTGGGACAACCAAATTAGCAACTACGGGATATGCTGACTGGAGCAATATAGATAAAGTAGTTGAAAGTCATGAGAATTCAGCCGAACATATGGAGAGTCTGGTTTCTTACAGAAGGCGAATGACTACAAAAAATAAAATCGATACCGAACTTAAGAAGCAAGTAGAGGCGGAATGTAACTATTGGCAAAACGTGTTGCGACGAGTAGTAGCGGTTGTAAAAAAGCTCACATCCAGGGGGCTGTCTCTTAGAGGAAAAAACGAAAAATTTGGCTAAAATCAGAATTGTAATTTTATGATGTCTTTAGAACTAATAGCTGAGTTCGATCCTTTCCTATCTGAGCACATCGCAAAGCATGGTAATCCAGGCAGCGGTCGTACGTCTTACCTTTTGTCTACAATTTATGAAGAGTGCGTCGACCAAAAAGAAAACTCGCCAGCGATGAAACTAGAAACCGTGAAGTTCGTATTATGAAGATGGTAAAGAAAAGTTCAAGATTGAAGTGTATTTCTCAATATTGGATATGATGTGCCAAGAACTCAGAGAAATTCTCGCAGGATACAGAGAAATCCATAGGTGTTTCCATTTCCTTATTAATATTCGAACCATGTCACTCACAGAAATTTCTTAACAGGCTGCAAGTTTTCAAGAAATTTACAATGTTGACATTGACGCTCATCATTTTCGAGAAGAGTGTCTTCATTTCAAGAATTACCTTGAAACAACTGATGAAGACAAAAAATTTGAAGAAAACTTATCCTCATTCTTGAATGAAAATGATTTGGATCAAGTCTTCCCAAACGTCTGTATTGCCTTCAGAATATTTTTGTGCCTGGCTATCACCAATTGTTCTGCAGAACGTTCCTTTTCGGTTCTCAAAAGAATAAAAAATTATTTGAGATCAACAATGGGGGAAATACGGCTAAATTCACTAGCTACATTAAGTATTGAATCGGCATTGGTAGAGCATGTAAGTTTTGACCACATTATTTATGAGTTTGCCAACTTGAAGGCTAGGAAAAAGATGATATCAGCTTAATGTTTCTGTCTTAGATACCTGTGCATAGGGAATAGGTAATACATCTTATAAAAATTCTATATCATTCAATATTATATGTATGTAGGTAAATTTAGATTTTTATAAAATAATAGTAAAAATTTTCCCCCTATTTGGTAAGCCTGAAATAGGCAGCAAATTGCATCTGGCGTAGAGCGCAAAATGTGTAAATCCGCCGCTGCAGTCTAGCAATCAGCGTGAATCGTTTGTTCGTATCTCAACTGGTTCAGAATCGGGAACGGTTTTTTCAATTTTCCATACTTTTTCTTGGGTGGACTAAGGACCGTTTGGAAAACTACTCTCATTTTCGAACGAAAAACTTTGTCGCTTATTTCTTGCGGTTATTCGATGATCTCGTAACAATATCAGCATAATACTTAACAGGAGCACACTGTGTAGGAGGAAGCTTGGAAACATTGATAACAAAACTCACAACAGTAGAAGAATGTTCAAAAAATCGGATATTTAATTTCCAAAATTAGATTTTTGGTGGCTTTTGGCAATATAAAAAAACTGAACTTTTTAGTTAATTTGTCAGGTCTCAAAAAATTAGCTTGCTCGTAAATTTTAAATTTCGTGAATTTTTATAGGCGGTTCCTGAATCACGAGTATTAGAATTTCAATATTCTCTAACAAATTTTCTTCTGTATCTTTTAGTAAAAGTTAAATATCTCAATTTTTAATAAATTTTTATCCTGTCCAAATTGTCGATTACAGCCTCCCCCGTAAAACAATTTTTGATGTATTTTCAAAAATCTTTGGGAAGACTTAATCTCCTAACCTCCACCAAATCCATAGTCAACATTCACATTTCCAAAGCCCAGCCCGGTTTAAGCTTTTCCGCCAAATTTGTAAAAACTAATACATTCGGTTATAACTGGATCATCTAAAGTCACACTTTATTATCCATTTTCATGCACTCACCTTTCGTCGACTTAGTTGCGAATGGAAGAGCATTTCCTACTATTGGCAACGTTGGCGGTCCATTGAATTGATTGACCATTCTTATTAATCTTCTTTCCTTCCATTTGAATGAGATAAGATAACTCACAAACGTGATCACCAATATAAACAATAAGGTCGAAAGCATTTTACAAAGCTCTACGAAATTACTCCAAAATGAAAAAATTGCTCGAATGATTTATTTTCGCGTCTTTCACCTGCAACAGTATCCCTTACTCTCTGAGCAATATTTCATGAAGGCAACTAAACTGCAATCTTCGAGAAATTTAAAAGGAAAATAATACCTGGCAGACCTGAAAAATAGAGATGCACGACAAATACGTAACGACGAAACAATCATGAAGGACGGCAAGTTTGCTCAAAGTGAACGAAAATTGTCAAACGACGCCTAACTAGGTGAGAACGGTAATCATGTGCAAGATCGAATGGTGACAACTTTCATTCAGGGATGAGAAGTCAGTCAACCGGAAGTCGAAGTCGGAAGCCGGTAGTCAGCCTGTTTTGAGCAAAATTTTAAGAAGCTGAAATATATAGTTGGAAGTTGGTAGCCAGTAGAGAAGCCAGTTGCTTTTCGGCTTCTTAATCAGCTTCTTGTAATTTGTGACTTCTGCTTTTTGTCGCTTCGGATAATTATTTATGATCTCTTTCTAATGAGCTATCACACAAGTACCGCGAAGTGTTTACTGGTATATAATTCTGACGTCTGACATGGTACCTCATATGGTCAAAATTTAGGCACATTATCTTCAAAACGCTCGCCTGTAATAGTATATTGCACGCCAAGGCTCGAAAGTGAGTCCTGCACACTCACTTCGAGCCTGGCTGTGCAAAATATTTTTTAATTCAGATGTACGGAAAAAATAAAATTTTATTTGTTTTTGGAGAATGGATCAGGTAATAGCGAAATAGAGATGTAAACTATCGGACATTTTCGTTATCGATAACTATCGATAATTTAGTGGAAAAGATCGATAGTACCGGTAAAACAAAAGTCGAAACTCGAAACTGTGTACATCACGGTCTGAACTCAGAACTCAAATGAAGCACTGCGTAGAAAAAAGGCTTTCGACTGATAAGAAATAAGAAAATCGTTGATCGAAAATCCTTCTTCCACGCAGCGCTTCATAATGAAATGAGTAGCACATTAGCGCTTGCGGCGGTGGTATGCGTAAGTTGATAAAGGAGCGGACTGTAATTTTTACTTTACAGAACAGTATTCTGTAAAGTAAATTACAGTCCTGTATCAAACTTCGAGCTAGAAAGTAAGACTTTCAGAACGGTAAATAGACCCACAAAGAAGCGTTTTCCGTGCATCTGCATTAAAAAATTATAGTTTTAACGAACACTGTCAAGAAATGTAAGAGAGAGTAAGAGAGGGAGAGAGAGAGAGAGAGAGAGAGAGAGAGAGAGAGAGAGAGAGAGAGAGACGAGGGGGAGTTAACTGGTAGTTGATACTTGGTAGCCAGTGTAGCCGGGAGCTGGGGAGCAGGTAGCCTGTAGCTGGGTGAGCCTGAAACCGGAAAAATAGTAGCGGGAAGTCTTGACATTTTCATGTCATTGCTTTGGCACATTCTATTTCTAATTTGCTCTCAACGTCTCAACCCGAGCCCTGGAATCCGCCCTTTCGAGCATTACTTCAGAGACGCCAGGGAGGCTGTTTGGGCTGTCTTAGCCTCTTCCCTTCTGGCCGAAAAACACCGGCCTAGGTCAAAATCCGGCGAGTTGCTACGTGAGTTCGAACCCGGGACATTCGGATTCCGAGACCAACGCGCTATCCACTCGGCATATAAACGAAAAAAAGAAAGACATGAAAATGCTCTCCCTTGGTTGCAGATCCGTCTGCGTCACGTGTGATTTAGTTTACTTTAAAAAATAAATTTGAAATGAATATTTCAGGGCTCACTGAATCCATCTCTGAGGTTCATTCCTCCATCCCCTTAGCCGTGCTGATTCCACAAGAAGATAATTTTCAATGATTTCGGTTTCAAGCCCTCTTTGTGTCCAAAAAGGTTGTAGGAAAGTAGACTCTTAAGAAATGGACTTGGCGTCCCTCAAGAACCCCATTTAATAGTAAAATAATTATTGTAGCTTCATGGGGGGAGGGGGGCTTCGACAGTTGAATTTAGAATTTCAATTTAGGACGGAAGTCGGAAATCGGAAGCTTTATAAGTAGTTACGCTCGCGTAGCTTGCGAACCCCTAATTTCAGAGAGAACCCCGGCTCGTAGCGCGACCCTGTCGCTGGTAACTAGTGTCTCGGAGGGTTGTGTTTTACACCCTCCAGATTACGTCACGACTGGTGAAAGAGGCCACGGTCAGGCTATATAAACTCGAACTGAGGTCGTTCGAGAGTCACTTCTTGTCGAGTCGAGGCTCCAATATAGTCTGCTTTGGTATACTCCGCTGCGTGCTGCATCCAGGAATCTGGTGCTCCGGGACGGAACCATCGCGACGCCTACGATCTCTGACCTAACGAGGGAGGTACTAGGCCTCATTGTAAATCCGTCCCCGTGCCTCTGTTGTCGTTAGTACATACTACTCTCAGAGAACGTCATAATACAGTTACGATTTTTTAACCATTTGTTATCATTTCTCCAGCGCTGGCGAACCTTACAGCTCTCAACTTCAATGTCTTATAACCTCTGCTCGAGGAAATCAGAAATTGAGTAAGTATATTGAGTATTTATTTGTTTTGTTGTTCGTGCATGGACCAAACAAAAGTATCTCTAAAGTCGGAACTGAAACTGATAAACCGTCAAACTCATTTAATTTACTACCCTGATAATGGCAGAGAGTTGAACAGATGACGGGACCGATGTTTTTACAGTTTAGGTCCCACACTTCACGGGTCTTAACAAAGTAGATAAATAGTAGGAAAAGGCACGCAGACCGTTCCACAGTTCACAGATCTCAACCAAATACAGACAAATAGGTGCCTAATAGAAAAATGCGTACGTACACATTAGGACGCTATTTTTTTATTTTAATTTGACAAATTCATTTATACTTTCCAATTTCAGTTCAGAACAGTGACACCCGCAATTTATAATATTAAATACACCTGATATTATGTTTAATATTACCACTCTTCATTTAATATTTATTGCAGTTTTCTTATGATGTTTACAATTGGAAGAAGAAACAAAAAAAAAAGCAAATGCGTTACTGTATAAGTATTAAATTTATAATACACAATGTTTATTTCTTCGCCGGCGTTTTCATTTTTTTTAAATTTTTTATCATTGTTGTAATGAACATTATAGTTGTTTTATGGTTGACTCTAGTTTATGAAAAATGTTACCCACATTTTTGAAACGTTGTGTGTTCCTATTTTATTTAGTTTTTTTTTTACCGATTTGTTTTCCTATTAAAATTAAATATAATTTTTGCATATTTAATTTCTATTAAATTATTTTTTCATAAAAAGTGCTGAAAAGAAGCTCTTTTGAAAAGTATTTGTGAGGGTGTTTTTTAAGAAACAATTGGAAGGAGCGTTTTACAAACGTCACATAAACGCTCTTATATAAAGAACGCTTGGTTACTTGGCATTTTCGTAAGTTGAAAATCGCGCGTTTTCATTGGTGTGAGATTATCTCCCACGTTCCGCCTGGCAGTCGCCGGGTGCCTTTTATTTGCATGTAAATTTCATGAATGGAGAATTTGGTTTTACTGGCCACGTCCAGGGACAATCTGTTGAATAGGTCCTTAATAGCGTATCTAAAACTTAGGAAGATAACAAGATCTTTGTGACCATCAGGGAAGAGTGCAAAGCCCAAAGGTGCCTAGTGACAGCACAAAACTAGTATACTCGTGTAAAAATTTAAAAAAAAACTTCCACTGCTGAAGTTTGCTGAATGACAACCAAATTTACAAGAATAGCGAATAAGTGCAAAGTATAGGGGTATCGCACCCTTTCCCCCTCCATGAAGACCATTATCAAGAATTCTCCATTGTGCTACTAACTTCATTGGGAGAAGGGAAAATCGTTGGAATTTTTCCTCCCTTCACCCCTCACTTCCTCATTTTTGTACGTGTGGCGACGCAGGGAGGTGGAGACAGTGGGGTGAACCCTACCGGGGTCTGCAGCAGCTACAGCAGCTGTTGGATAGTACAGAGTCGTTGTGTTGCGTGTGGGCCAAGCTTTGTCCAGAGGTCCTCTGCCTCAACCACTCTGCCTGCACCAACTTTTTCATTATGATCGAGACGAAGGCCGACCGACATCCGGTTCCACACGCTTCCTTTCTTTAGAATTTCTGGAATCACAAAGTCCCCGGCTCAAGACTGTCAATTGATCATGTCATCGCTATCGCTCGAGTTGCCGCCAGGATTGATTGCTGTTATTGTCTTCGCGCCTCTCCTGCTCCCAGATCTCACATTCGAACAAGATATTTATGGCAGAGTTTTGCCTGTCTAATACCACAGTGAAGATTTTGTGCCTCAATAATAAGTGTTACAATCATAAACACTCAATACACGTGATCAAGATCGTATTTTTATACTTATATAAGTAGGTACCCTAAACCTACATCTCATTACGACAAACTCTTTTTGAATTTTTATTAGTATAATTAAAAATTAAGTGATAATGTAACCACTTCATTGATTTCCATTCACACATTCTTCCATACTGTTGAACTATGGATGTTCATAATTAATTAGTTACAAACTGGTCCAAAGTGTTCTACAGTTTGAAGCGGTGTAGATGAAGTGATGGAGCATATGAAATGGTAACACATCAGATATACCTAAGCTTTGCTGCCAAATTTTATGACATGCAAAACCAATTTGTTATTTTATAACCTGATCTGACATTCATTCAAAATCTCAGAAAATGAACCTTTTTCGTTTTAAAGTGACCCTCTTGGGCATATGTCAGGTCAAGTCCAAAATACCGATTCTCATTCTTAGGTTCAGTTTTGTGAGGAATCTGCGGTATCACGTTTGAAGAAACCACTATGACTTTTTGTTCAATAGCCAAATTCATCTGAGTTTCAATGTAAGTATGTATACAAATAGATGTTTCATTTTGCATTTTTTTCTGCCTGTTTTCCGAACTTTGAAGGTCATCAACAAGCAACATTCGCAGGCTTCTGCAGCGCCAGATTTCCTGTAAGGCTGACTAGGCTAAAGCCTCGGTGCAAAATTTGAGCGGCTTAAAATTTTTGGAGAGAGAAAAAAAAGAAAAGAAAAAGGAAAAACTATATATGTAAGATTTCTCTCTTCTCTCGTCATCTTCACATCTGTGCAAGCTCCTACATTTATCCGCTCTGTCATTCCCCTTCCCATCTAATCCGGCTTTTCGTAGTTTATTGTACTGTTACTCCGTTTGTAACCTTTGTATTGTAATTCAGTTATGCTTGTACCGTCGCACTTAAATGTGTTCTCTCCCATAAACGACTTTGTTTTTGAATTTGTTGGTAATAAACGCATTCCTTCAAAGTCTTGTTTTTTTCTCCTTTGCAAGTGCTCCTTGGATCTTATAAATTCAAAAACGCTTGTTGTTTTTTGCTTTTACGCGCCCCTTTTTGTCGATTTTGCTTTCACGCACCTGTTTAGATTTTTGTCATGCCTTCCATGAAAGTCAAGCTCACTTTCTGCGCTGAGCCCTCGCTCACTTAACGCGTTAAAAAAAATTAAAAATTACAATTTTGTTCCCATCAAGTCAACATATATAACACCACGAGCAGACTGGGCCTTATCTCAGGTATCACAATGCTTTTGATATCAAAATTCTCGATATTACTAAAAGAGTACTGCTGTATATCCTGGACTCAAACTCTTTTCTTTTCGATTTTATTATTGCCCTCGATCTGATTCCAATTTTCCGTTTAGCTCGCGATTACGAGCTCGTTTTGTTGCAAGTAGGTACAGGTTATTACTCTCACAATTTCAATTAACAGCAATATTATCTGGAACAATTATTTATCGCATGAATTGTTTATGAATAAGGTAGATCACCTTGTAGATTAGGCAAAAGATAGCATTTGTTCGCTAGGTAATCTTTAAGAATTTTCACACTTTTGTAAAGCACTCATTTGATGTAGGTAACATTATACCAGATACAATTGTTTAATAAACCTCGCTAAAGATACTTATGTAGCTAAGAAACCCTATCGCTGCACCTTCAAATACCAAGACAAAATAGAACAGCAGTGCCGTGAACTGTTGAAATTCAGCATGATTCCCGAAGTCTCCTTTTGCATCTCCCGTCACAATGCAATTTAAAAAAGACGGTTTGACTGGTACCAAAACAAAAACTCTCATGTGTGTCGATTATTGCAAATTGAATAAATTGATTATTCTGGAAAGTCAACCTTTCCCATTAATCAATGAAATTCTCATTAAGACGCAAGGTTGCTTATGGTTCCCCACGTTGGATATTAACATGGCATTTTGGTCCATCCCCATCAGAAAGGAGGATAGACACGAATCGGCCTTTATTACCCAACACAATCACTATGAGTGGCAATCCATGGCTTTCGGACTCAAAACAGCTCCAACCGCCTTTCAAAGGATTTTGTCCAGCATTATTAAACGTTACAACCTATCTGATTTTGCCGTCAACTATCTTGACGATATATTAGTTTTTTCACGTAATTTTAACGAGCATATCTCGCACATTCAACAAGTGATTACTGCTGTTTTTGAGGAAGGCTTTCGCCTCAATTTTAAAAAGTGCAATTTCACCACCCCCTTGATCCAATATCTGGGGCACATCCTGGGGCCCAATACCATCAAACCTCTCCATGATAATTTAGTGGCTATTAAGAATTTTCCAACCCCCTCCTCCAGGAAAAACATTCATCAGTTCCTTAGCTGCCGAAAATTCATTCCTGACTCTGTATCCATCCTTGACCTATTCCACAATCTATTACATAAAAACACTCTGTTCTCCTGGTCTTACAAGTTAGTATCAACAAAGCTTCAACAAGATAAAGCACCTTTTAACTTCTGTTCCTATTCTGACAATTTTTGATTGAACTAGGACGATATTTATATACACTGACGCAAGTGGGGTAGGTATTGGCGCTGTTCTAAAACAGACGCAGTCCGATGGTTTGCAAAAACCAGTTGCCTACTTCTCAAAAAAATTATCGGAATCGCAAAGGAAGAAAAAGGCAATCTATATCAAAAGCATTGCTGTTTGTGAAGCAATCTGATATTGGCGTTTTTGGCTGATTGGGCGCCATTTCACTGTTATCACCAATCACAAACCTCTCAAAAATCTTAATTTGAAAGCTCAAACTGATGAGGAGCTTGGTGACCTCTTGCCAATGAACTCCTTCAGTTTGACTTCAAAATCCTATACCATCCTGGTTCATCTAATCACAAGACCGATTGTCTTTCCCAAAATTCAGTCCTAAACCCTCAGTCCGATAGTATTCCAAACAAACCAATTTTACCAACTTTAAATTTCTTATCCCTTCGCGAAATAAAGCACCTTCGACATAACGTAGTGAAATCAAGTTCAGACACAACCAAACAGGGTGTTATTTTTCGTACTAATAATGGTACTCCCCGTATTATTTTGGATTCACAAGCCGGTATAAGCTTGATTCGCACTGTTCATGCGAAATATGGCCACATCGGGCTGAAGCATGTTATAGCAATTGTTACTAAGCACTTTATGTTTCCAAAAGTGTACAAGCTTATTCGTGAATTTTGTAATTCTTGTGATATCTGTATTAAGAACAAGTCTTGTTGTAACTAACGCAGCGCCCAAATGGGTTTCCTCCTTTCTGCCACCCCACCTTTTGAAGTCATGTTGCTTGACATTATAGATGGTTTCAGCACCAGTCATTCCTCCCTTCATTACCTGCATTTGCTCGCCAACCACTTTACGCGGTACGCGTACATTGCATGCTCTAATGGCCAGTCAGCAAAGATCATGTCCAAGTTGGTTGATTCTGTGCAGAGAGAGCACCAAATCAGCATTCTTCTAACTGATCAATACAGCGGCCTTTCTTCCGACAAATTCGTTTTGTATTGTTCTCATTCGGGTATTCGCCATGTATTCACAGCTGTTGACAGCGCTTTCTCTAACGGGTTGAATGAACGCCTCAACCAAACGCTAGTTAACCGCATCCGCTGTGTAAAACATGATGAATCAACCCCCACCCGTAAAAGTTGGTCAACAATTGCTCATGAATGCATTTGGCAATATAATGACTCCCCCACAGCGTAACTTGTTTTGCCCCATCCTATTTGTTATCCGGTGTTCCTGTATCTATAATTCCTGACTGTTTGTCACTCCCGCTAATATTGACCGAGACAGGAAATTAGCTTATGAAAATACGCTGAAATATCATCTCTATGATAAATGTTTATACAATAAGAATAAATGTGATATCAATTTTACAGTTGGAGACTTTGTTTATGTCGACAATGGAAACAAACTTAATTGTAATAAATTAGACAACTTATGTTTAGGACCATATTGTATTACTAAGCAGATCTCAAAAAATGTATTTGAAGTTACTGTAAATAACAGTCCATCGGGAAAACGTTTGTATCACGTCAGTAAATTGTTAATTTCTCCAGCCAGCTCTCCCTAATTGCCGTTTTCCTCTTCGCTCCTAAATGAGAGTGGAGGGGGATGTAAGATTCCTCTCTTCTCTCGTCATCTTCACGTCCGTGCAAGCTCCTACATTTATCCGCTCTGTCATTCCCCTTCCCATCTAATCCGGCTTTTCTAGTTTATCATACTGTTACTCCATTTGTAACCTTTGTATTCTAATTCAGTACCGGCGCACTTCGTAAACGACTTCGTTTTTGAATTCCTTGGTAATAAACGCATTCCTTCAAAGTCTTGTTTATTTCTCCTTCGCGAGTGGTCCTTGGATCTCATATATTTTTCTATATATATTTTTTTTCAATAAACATCTGATTAGCAGCGCAAATTTTCCATTGGTCTTGAGCGGAAAATACCGAAGTTCGCCTCTGGGCTTCTGGGTTCATCGGCAAAATGTCTCATACATAAACATATACCTATATAAATGATCTTTGAAATGATAGCAAGAAGTTTAACCTGAAATAGGGGTATATCCTATTAACTATTATTTTTGTACCGGTTTAAATGAAGGATTTGTATTCATCACGGAATATTGATTTCCCCATTTAAACATATATGGTCTACGTACGTACGTACGCAAAATTTGATAGTGGCAAAACAAGTTTTGCTAAAAAGAGGTCTCTACTTCATTCTAACGTAATACTTTTATTATCTTCATACAAAAAAACTAAGCGAATATTTTAACTTCTTAACCTTTTTAAACGTATAAAAAAATTGAAATATTCAACTATTCGTATTCAATTTTTCTCGCTGAGTGCAAATTCGTAGTCCAAATTTAGCACCGACCCTCCGTTGCCGAGATTTGATCAAAATGTTGGTAATACTGGTGAGGGAGCTATGATGATCCTAAGGTTACAGTCTTACGTCTGGTTTGATTCAGCTCTCTATTTCTCCCTATCTTGCACAAATTCTTTAATTTCGTAATAACACTTATATTTGACGTCCTTGATTATCTGCTCAACATACTGGAATCTTTGCCGACCTACCCAATTCTTTCCTTCCACTCTTCCTTCTAGCAGCAGTGATATTATTCCTGGGTGCCTCAAATTAGACTCTATTAGTTTATCTCTTCGTCCCTTCAGACAATTCCAAGAATCCATTTTACCTCCTACTCTGTTAAGTACTCCCTCATTTCTTACCTTATCTGCCCATTAGACGCTACCCACCTATAGCACCACATCTCAAAAGCTTCGATCTTTCTCTTCTCTGGTTTTCCTATGGTCCAAGTTTCACTTCCATACAAGGCTACACTCCAAACATAAGTTTTCAAGAAGAATTTTTTGATTCCCTAAATTATTTTTGATCTGAAAAGATTACTTTTTTGATAAAATGCGATAATTTGGCTTGTGCTATTCTACTACTAATATCACTTTTACTCCTTCCATCTTTTGTTATTTTACTCCCCAAATAGCAAAATTTGCTAACTTCCTCAATCTTTTCCTGTCCAATATGCATATATAAACTGTCATGTTCACATCGATTACATACCATCATGGCTATGCTGGGTCGAAAATAGACTGTAGATCAGTTTTGACGACGGATTTGAATTCGTCTCGAAAAGTTGAATAATTTTTAGCAGATCTCGGTTCGGAAGCTCTCGGAAAAATTCTTCGTCCAAAAAAATGCCTGGGTATCAAGAAATTGTGTGAATTTTCGAAAATCAAAAAAGTTGACATGATCCGTATACTTTTGATAATTGAATTAATTGAAAACGGAGATATCTAAAATTTATAATCGACAGTCAAAATAATTAAAGTGACCGATAATTGAAATATGCAATCTATTATATTAATGATAATCAAATAATGGAGTCCTCGCCGAATTTGAACACTGAATTTGAATTCGGCGTGAAAAATTGAGTCAAAAACAGACTTTAAACCAAAATTTTTCGAATTTTGAAAATTTTGAAAATTTCTCCATACACATTATGTCTTTTTTCGGGAAAAAATTTTTCGGAGAGATTCGGCGTCGGCGCTGGGGCTAATTAATCAATTTTCCGAGGCGTATTCAAATCCGTCGTCAAAATTGAGCTAACGTCATTTCTTGACCCACTTTTATCACATTTTCGAGTATATCCCGGGAACGGAGCGTCGCCGCCAAATTTAAACACGGAATTTGAAATCGGCGTGGAAAATTGAGTCGAAAACAGTCTTTATTTTTCGAATTTTGAAAATTTCCCAATTATATATACCTACATCATGTCTTTTTTCAGGCAAAAAAATTTTCGGAGAGATTTGGCGTCGGCGCTGGGGCTAATTACTCAATTTTTCGAGACGAATTCAAATCCGTCGTTAAAATTGAGCTATCGTCATTTTTGGACCCTCTTTGTTCACATTTTCGAGTGTATCCCGAGAACGGAGCGTGGCCGCCGAATTTGAACACTGAATTTCAATTCGGCGTGGAAAATTGAGTCGAAAACAGTCATTAAATCAAAATTTTTGATTTTTTCGAATTTTGAAAATTTCCCAATTTTACATCATGTCTTTTTTCAGGCAAAAAAATTTTCGGAGAGATTCGGCGTCGGCACTGGGGCCAATTACTCAATTTTTCGATACGAATTCAAATCCGTCGTCAAAATTGAGCTAACGTCATTTCTTGACCCAATTTTATCACATTTTCGAGTGTATCCCGGGAACGGAGCATCGCCGCCAAATACGAACACTGAATTTGAATTCGGCGTAAAAATTGAGTCGACAACAGTCGTTAAATCAAAATTTTTGATTTTTTCGAATTTTGAAAATTTCTCCATATTATATACATTATTTTTCTTTTCGGCCAAGAGAATTTTCGGAGAGATTCGGCGTCGGCGCTGGGGCTAATTACTCAATATTTCGAGACGAATTCAAATCCGTCGTCAAAATTGAGCTAACGTCATTTTTTGACCCACTTTGATCACATTTTCGAGTGTATCTCGGGAACGGAGCGTCGCCGCCGAATTTGAACCCTGAATTTGAATTCGGCGTGAAATATTGAGTCAAATAAAGAATTTAAATCAAAATTCTTGATTTTTTCGAATTTTGAAAATTCCCCCATACACCCATTTTGGAGCAATGGAGAGAAAGGCAATGAGAATGTCGACGAACCTATCCGATGAGGTAATAATCGTGACGAAGTAGGTGTATAGTTGGATTTCGCTGTCATAAGAAAGTGAACAATTTTTGGAGAAGGCTTCCGGGTCTGAATGCGATACAAGAAAATCTTTCTCTACGTCTGTAGTTTCGAACAGGAAATACATTATTTCATGGCAACAGTAATAGGTTACTCCAGATTATGACTATACGTTGAATCCCTCTAAGAGGTTCATAATTTCTCTTGTTGTGTAAGTTTAGAGTCGGAAATGCTTATACATCATTTTTTTTTTCCGCCTAGAGAATTTCCGGAGAGATTGGGCGTCGACCGTGGGGCTAATAACCCAATTTTTCGAGACGAATTCAAATCTGTCGTCAACATTCAGCTATCGTCATTTTTCGAACCACTTTGATCACATTTTCGAGTGTATCTCGTGAACGGAGCGTCGCCGCAAGATTTGAACATTGAATTTGAACTCGGCGTGAAAAATTGAGTTGAAAACAGTCTTTAAATCAAAATTTTAGATTTTTTCGAATTTTGAAAATTTCTCCATACGATACATTATTTTTTTTTTTCGACCAAGAGAATTTTCGGAGAGATTCGGCGTCGGCGCTGAGGCTAATTACTCAATTTTTCGAGACGAATTCAAATCCGTCGTCAAAATTGAGCTTACGTCATTTTTCGAACCACTTTGATCACATTTTCGAGTGCTTCTCGTCTTCTCGTGAACGGAGCGTCGCCGCCAAATTTGAACGTTGAATTTGAACTCGGCGTGAAAATTTGAGTCGAAAACCATCTTTAAATCAAAATTTTTGTTTGTTTCGAATTTTGAAAGTTTCTCCATACTATTCATCATGCCTTTTTTTGGACAAAAAATTTTCGGAGAGATTCAGCGTCGGCACTCGGGCCAATTACTCAATTTCTCGCGACGAATTCAAATCCGTCGTCAAAATTGAGCTAACGTCATTTTTTGGCCCACTTTGATCACATTTTCGAGTGTATCTCGGTAACGGAGCGTCGCCGCTGAATTTGAACAATGAATTTGAATTCGGCGTGAAAAATTGAGTCGATAACAGTCTTTATATCAAAATTTTTGATTTTTTCGAATTTTGAAAATTTCTTTATACCTAGATACTGCTTATTTTTTTATTTTTCCCCCACAAAATTTGTTTTGTAATGTTGAGAATTGTGGGACCGTGGATGACGGTCGACTACTACGACGGTTGGTCCCCTTTACCGACCCCTGCGGCTCCGCTCAGAACCGCCGGCCGGTTGGGAAGCGTACTTCAGGAGTTATCGCGGCAGCCACAAACCGATTCACAGCGCGCCGGCCCCTAACGTTCGCAGCGATTGCTCAGCCGAAACGGTGCACAGCGTGAGCGGAGGAGTAAGGGTCGGTAGACTCCACCAAGAAAAATCCCATTAATGAATTGCACAAGTACGATTGCAAACTAGGATTATTCGGTCAAAAAGAAGCGGTAAATACACGATATTGCGTAATGTCTTAGGTCTGCAACTGCAACAAACTTTATCTGCGAGTCTCGCCACAAGAATGATGTCCGACTCCAAAAAAAAATTAAGAAGACTTAATGGTTAATGAATCAGTAGAAGAGCTTTTAGAAAAATATGTTCTTTTTCACGTGAAATAACCTTTCTCTTGCTCGCATCACATTCATCAGTCATCAAGAAATTACGAATACATAGATGCATTATCTCCTGGATGCATCTCCTATTAAAAGAGGATTGGACTCTTAAGGAGATACTTTACTGGATCATTTTAAAATATGATAAAAATTGTCACAGTGTATCCAACTTTATTTTTCCTTTGAAATGACATACCCATATTGTATTTACATATTTATGCAGACTCGTATTTTACAATTTTGGCGTATATTTTCGGCATATTAATTAGACTGAATTCAGCGCACAAAATATGCGCGAATTTCGCTATTTTTTGTGCATAAAAATTGCAGCCCTGATAATGACGATAAATCGAAATATCATTTTACAAGAGTCTTCGCATGTATGACATGCTCATGTTGTGAGTCGTGTAAGACGTGATCACCATGCGCGTATTAAAGTAGGTGAGCTCAATAAGGCCCTAATTTAAAGTCTTGGCTCTCCAGACTTTCGTGTAAGTGATTTCATGTTTTTTTCTTTTTTGTCTGCGTGTTATAATCGTTGACTGAACTATTTAAAAATTCTTCTATACTGCTCCACATTCCTCAAATCATCTAATAAAAAATCCCCTTTTTCAAAACTTGATTTTGCCAGCGCACCAAAGAAGCCTGAGCCTATAATAACCTTGTGTTTTTTTTTTAATTTTTTAATTAATCTATTAATACAATACAATACAATACAAGAAAGTAGAATCTCACTTGTACAGTGTTATCAGTGAAGATTCTACTTCCGTTTACTTATTACGTAAATGCATTTAGGCTAACTATAAATAGGTACAAAGCTTAAATTTACGAACAAATATGACGTGCATGTCGGGGTAGGTGAAGAAGAAAATAAAGCGCTCACAAAGAGAAGTAGTTGAGGTCGAAAGGCTTTTTCGGGAGAGAAGGAAGCTTACTGCTTGTTGCTAATTTATTTTTTGTTTTAATTTGTAGATAATTGTTAAGAATTTGAAAAAGTTAATTAACTGTTTTGTTGGTTTCCCTATGATATTACTATTTTCTTTGCTGATGTTATTGGTAGTTCTTTGTTTTTCCCATTTTTTGCATCTGAAAATCGTGTGCAGGGAGTCATCACTGTCGCAATTACATTCTAGACACTTGTTGTCATTTATAATCTTGAATCTGTACAGGTAGTCTGCAAAATTTCCATGTCCACTTAAAAATTGAGTTATTATGTAATTTGTGTAGAAGTTTTTGCATTTGAGCCTTGATCTGAGATCTGGAATTAAGGCGTGCGTGGTTTTTCCTGTGGAACCCGTGTCGTAAATGTTTTGCCATTCTTTCGTAGTCTTTTCTTTGATGGCGTAGATTTTTTGTTTTAGATCATCATTTTCTTTTTGGTTGTTTTTTGTCTTCAGCATTCTTATGTGGCTTATTTCCTCTAGTTTAAGTGTTATAGGCGGTATACCGGAGATGGCCCAAACGGACAGATACGAGATTGTACGGAAACCTGAGATAACTCCTATTAAGATATTTCTTTGGGCCTGTAATAGTTTTTTCTTTTGAACGGTGGTCAGGTTTCTCGCATACGCTTGGTGGCAGTAACGCATGTAAGATTCGTAAATTGCTTTATACAGGATTAAGCGATTTTTATAATTTAGGCCGTAGGTGTTTCCGTATAGAGCAGAAAATGAATGATAATGCTTTACGGTTTTGGTTATTATCATATTAATATGTTCGTTGAAATTCAAGTTTTGGTCCAAGATAACTCCTAAATACTTTATGTGGTCACAAAAAGTTATTGTGTTACCATCAACAATTACTTGAGTTTTCAAGTGATTTTTAATTTCTTCTTTATCGTATTTTTTTGAAATTAGTAGACCGAATGTTTTTTAACTGTTGAAATTGAGGCCAAATGAGTTTACAGTGTTATGGAGTTTGGCAATCGACTCGCTTATATGTTGCACTTCGTTCTTTTTGTTTAGACCTGCTACCATGATTATGTCATTAGCGTAACTGAAAATTTCGTAGTTATTGTTTAAGGTTAAAGTATGGAGTTCTCGCATGGCTATATTGAAAAGCGTAGGGCCTAACACCGATCCCTGTGGTACTCCTGCTATTAGTTCATAGTTTATGAATGTATCGTCTTGGCATAACAGTAATTTGTCGGTCATGTAGGTATGATGTTACTATTTGGATAATGGGGTTACTTATTTCGTTTTTAGACAGAAATTGTATTATTGAGGAGTGTTTAATTTTATCAAAAGCCCCTGACATGTCAAGACTGAGGAGCAAGACATGTAGGGTTGTTTCTCGCGTTTTCCTAATGCATTCTAGTACCCTGCAGACAGCGTTTTCTGTTGACCTTCCTTTAATGTACGCAAACTGATTTCGGTGTAAGATGTTGTTTCTCTCTAATTCAGCTTCCAATAGTTTTTTAATTAGTTTTTCGTAAACTTTACTTAGGTTTGAGAGTAATGTGATGGGTCTGAAAGATGTAGGGATTGAAGGGTCCTTACCAGGTTTGTTTAAAAGGATGACACGACCTGTTCTCCAAACTCTTGGGAAGATTAAGAGTTTCAGACAGCTGTTGTACATATTTAAAAGTAAGTCAGGGTTCTTATTATGAATAATTTTAATAGTTCGGTTTGAAATTTTGTCTGGACCGTTGACTTTCTTGTTGTTTAGGTTTTTTATTATTGTGTCTACGGTTTTTTTGTCAACTTTTAGGATGTTTTGTACTGTAGCGTCAGGTAGTTGGGGAGAAGGAGGGTCGTAAATTTTGGGAAACAAGATATTCAGTATTAATGTGTATTTGTCTTTTGAATCGTTTATTAAAGTGTTGGTGTTTGGGCATTTAAGAGGGGAGGCATTAATAGTGTTTGGTTTTTGTTTGTGACGAACTTGTATGGTCTTCCCCAAACTGTTGACTCTTTAACTAGTCTTTTCCGTGCTCCTGATTTTTCTGAGAGAATTAGATTTTTGTAATGGCTTTTGATTTTGTTAAGAACCCTTTGTAAAACGTTCACGTAGGAGACTAAATTTTGATTTCGTTGTGTGATATTACACAGTCTATGACATTTTCTACTCAATTTCTTAATTAAGTTCTTGTAGCTTTCCAGACGAGGAGACCACAATGTTTTACAGTTTGGATTTGCTGCTTCCTCTGAGGATTCGATTTTGGTTTTAAGTTGTTTACAGAAGTCGCCAAAATGGACGTTTCCAGCTGAGATTCCGTTTCTGTTTTTTCGAAGTTTTTACTCCAACTCCCAAGAAAGGATGGTGACAGCTCCTTTGCTAGTGTTTCGTAGTTAATTCTGAGGATAGAAGGTTTTGTTTGTGAAACAGTGTTTATTTTCAGACTGAAAACGACAGACATGTGGGCAGTGAGAGTATTTTCTTCCACTCTGACATTGCTTACCGTATTTGCGATCTTGTCTGAGGCAAGAACTATATCTATCACACTGTGTCCGTTATAATTTCGGAAAGTTTTTACATTGTATGGGTTTTTAAGAACTAAGTTATTGGAGATGAGGATGTTTTCGAAAATTTCAGTTCTCCTTTTGTTTGGACATTTGATGTCAGATAGCTTTTCAAAAAATTGTGACCTAACATTGAAGTCTCCTGTTAGGATTATGCCCTGATTTTTATCTTTGATGAAAATTTCTTGTAAATCCTGAACTTTTTCTTCAATTTCTTCGCTGGGTCTGAAATAGGCACAGCAAATCAGGATATTTTTTGTTTTAAAAACAATTAGATAATCTTTTAGTAAAATGGGTTCCAAAATTAAGGTTTTTTGTTGTAAATTACCGCCACATCTTTTTGTGCAAAAGCTGAGTGGGTTCGGAGGATATTATTTATTTTTCCATTTTTATAGTAAGGGTCCGGAACAATTACGATGTCTTCATTTAAAGTTTGCACTAGTTCGGTCTGCTGTGCCGCATTGTGATCAACGTTTATTAGTTTGAGTTTTAGCATGTTTGGAGTCAGGATCAGAAATGGATGGAGGATTTAGGTAGTTGACGAAAAGGATAAAATTATAAATCATACCTTTTCATTTCCTTCTGATATAATCTATAGTAGATAGGGCACTTGTCAATAAGACCCAACCTAATACCTAATAAGCCTGACCTGAAATTCGGTAAATAAAAAGTTAAGCATGGTTCAAATAGAAATTTATGAGTAAGTTATACCTGAAATGATAATCAATTGATCTTACCAGGCTGGGCCTTATTAGGTTACGTAACACTATTTTTCGCGAGTATCGCATACTTCGGTTCCAAATTGCTCTAATTTCACTTTTCTGGCGTCGATCGTTAACTGACTACCACTCCAATAACTATCCAATGTTTGATTTCTGGATAAATTCCATTTCACTAACATAATACTCGTTAATCCTCCAAGTTCCACAAAAAACATATCGGAGCACTTGTCACGTTATTGGAAAATCATCAACCAGCATATCTTGCACCAGTGGACTAATATCTTGATAAAACAATAGGACAATGTTGCCATTTCATGAAGGAACAACTTTGCTGTGCGTTTTAATGTAGTCTAAACTATAGCAGTCAAGAATGGTACATTGGGCCTTATATTGTGGATCCGGGCCTTATCGGGCTCATCCACCTTATGCAATAAAATTAGGCTTTTCCCCCTAAAAATGTAGTATTATAGACAAAGAAGTATATTTAGCTTCAGTTTATTATTTTAGCGCATTCATAGCAAATGGGGGGGGGGGTGAAGGTCATTTATTTTCAGATTCCGATTTTGTTAGACAGTCTGTGTATGTGTATTGCGAGTTAAGTGTATGGTACGGTGCTATATTAATTGCGTTATCACATGGCACTAATTCGTTTACAGATTTTTTATAACTGCAAGTACTTATAAATATAATTATTGGCCTTTGAATTGGGGGGGGGGTAATTTTGATCATTTCTACCCTGCAATTTTTTTTGTGGGGGGTAGGAATTGCCAGCCCCCTCTCCCCCCCCCCTCAGCGACTCCCATACTGATTGAGGTTATTGCGGTGGTCTGATTTGCAGCGTTGGGCGATATGTTGTGTAGTTAATGGAGTAGAGCCGGTGTTGCATGTTGGTGGTGGTTGACGAAGGAATATGTATTCGTATGTGAGGCGTGAGTGACCGAGGAAGATTCTGTTGATTGAAACCAACAGTACAGCCGAGAATGTCGCTCAGCATTCAGAGATGGCGTTATAGCTACATTGTCCAAATTCGAGCCGGGTTCCGAGGACCATTCATACTCTGTCGGTTAATGGGTGTACTTACAAAAGCACGATCGGATTTTCACAAATCACCGGGTGCACAGAGCGTATCACGCAGGTACGCAACCTGATCCCCTTCGAAATGAGGTTCGGATATACATATGAATAAATCCGATTCTCAGTGTATGACGTATAACACTGGCGTGCAGTGGCGGATTTATCATTTGAGCCGCCATAGGCGGGAAAAAATGCCGCCCTAACTAATCAGGCTGACCAGATATTTTTGGCAAAAAAAAAAGGAAAAACTTTTTGCTCACTTTTTCAGCACTTTCTCTCCACAAAGTGACAAGCATATTGTTACTACTTGTTTGCTTCATTTGCTCGTAAAAGAATATTCTACTGCTAATAGTCTTAACGCTAAATTGCTGAAAAATAAAATATACCTAATAAAAAAAGAATATCTTACATAATTTTTCAGAAAAAGGGAAAGTACTCTTTTTTATGAGACAAAAATAATATAAATACTCTAGAAAAGAGTATATCTTGTCAACCTGCTTTGTTAAAAAAAAAAAAAATCCATTCAGATAATCAGCAAATAAACATCACACGCGTTTTTTGTGAAATCAGAATATCATCTAATACCCGTAGGACATGTTTTGGAATAGACGCTTGGGGGAAAAAATTAAATATTAATTAGTTTCTCGTCACTGAAGAAACGAAACCGGATCGTCTTCTGGTTCGAATGGCGATCGCGTGTATCTGTCTATTGAAAGGGAATTCCTGGTTGCCGGCGTCTTCATCTCCGTCTCTCAACAGATCGTGATGTGGTGCATGGTTTACTGATAATGTCAGTCCAGTCGAAAGTATCGGATTTGATGGTACTTATATGTAGTTTGCTGGTGGTATGTTTTCCTTCTTCGCTCCACGAAGAAATGACGCGTTGACGCAGGTAAGATTTTACGCATCCGTGGTGTTTAGGAGAGGAATGGAGATGTTTGGTTCAGACTTGGTGGCCGCATCAGATGGCCTGGGATCCATTTTAGTACGACCTTATGTCCCGTTGAGTGAGTTGGTCGAGGATAAATATTCCTTTGGCTGGTCATCTGGGTGTCTGTATTAGATTTTACGTTTGCTTGAAGTTGCCGCAGTGATGTTTGTGAGTTCGAGAATATTAGAAAATTAGAAAATAACGTAGTTGGTAGATTAATGCGGCATTGATTGATAGCGACCATTTCGACGGTGATTATGTTTGATATTTTCGGTACGACGAACGGCGATAGATGGGTGTCTATAAAGGTGCATTTCCTCGCCCCCCCCCCACTTACCCTGATAGACTTGAACCATACGTAATTCGTTTGTGCTACGTTTGTGCTGGTTTGTGCTGAAAACCCCGTCGTTTGTGCTGCTCCCCTTCCTGAGATACTCAAGAAAACTTTTGGGGGCTGTAGAAATGGGAGCCCCCTCTTTCACATAGGAGATTAAAAATGGTGTCAATTGTTTGTGCTACGTTTGTGCTGGTTTGTGCTGAAAACGCCGTCGTTTGTGCTGCCCCTTTCCCAAGATGTTCAGGTTTATTTTTGGGGGGCTGAAGAAATGGTCTTTGAAAAAGAGGTTAGACAAAGGATTGAAAAGGGAAAAGTGGACGCAATCGTTTGGGCTCTGTTTGTGCTGGTTTGTGCTGCCATCCATAATCTTCTATACCCTATCGACCAGTCGAGAGGGGGCTCTTTGTCGTATAGTTGAATACAAATCAGGTTTGCCTGAAAATTAAGGAGTAGGCAAAGCATATGTAAGCAATAAGGGGATGCGAGCGAAAAGTTATTTCTGTTATTAGCTCAATTATTTTGCCGAAGTTTGTATCATACGTATCTAGACTTACTTACTTACATAATTCACTTTTGGGCATGAATTTATTAATTATTGATGTAATTATAACGCACTGTTATTTTCACCAGAAAATTATTATTCAAATGAACGTTGAAATCTAATACGTCTTGAGTTTCACCAAAATCAAATCGCTTGCTCAATCATCTCAAAATTGACCACATTTTTTTTTTTTGGTTGTTAAGAATGAATTTTGATGAATTTTGAAAATTCATAACAGTGCTACTAGCTGTATTGTGCCTCACACGATTTTTATGAAATTGAAGTTGCTCATCCATTGGCCTGAACAGGGAATCAAACAGAAGTATTTTGATCGTCAAAAATATATTATTTTCATTAATTTCTTGAGAAATTTCTATAGCAGTGCTACCATCCCTTTCAAGTTTATTGCAAATCATAATATTACTACCCTGAGTTGTTTTATAGCATAAAGTAGTCACGATTTACAACCTTTTCTATTATTTTAATGCAGTTGGCAGCAATATTATGGAAAAATCTGGGGGGGGGGAATTGATTTTTGAGGACCCAAAACTTTTTGATTCATTTTTCAAGCCTCTGAATAAGCTACTTTAATGTCATAACACTTCTTGAGGAACTCCAAGCTCATTTCCCGTTTGGACTAGGAGGCTCATATTTTTTCTGTTCTACAAATAACTACCTACTACACCAATAGCGCTATACAATAGGTAATTTTTTTCAACTTTTGTATACTATAGGCGTTTGTAATTTGGATTTATTTTCTGAAGTAAGTCAGGTACGTATGATACAAACTTCGGCAAAATAATTGAGCTAATAACAGAAATAACTTTTCGCTCGCATCCCCTTATTGCTTACATATGTTTTGCCTACTCCTTAATTTTCAGGCAAACCTGATTTGTATTCAACTATACGACAAAGAGCCCCCTCTCGACGGGTCGATGGGGTATAGAAGATTATGGATGGCAGCACAAACCAGCAAAAACGATTGCGTCCACTTTCCCTTTTCAATCCTTTGTCTAAGCCCTTTTTCAAAGACCATTTCTTCAACCCCCCAAAAATAAACCTCAACATCTTGGGAAAGGGCGCAGCACAAATGACGGGGTTTTCAGCATAAACGATTGACACCGATTTCAATCCCGTAGGTGAAAGTGGGGGTCCAGTTTCTTCAGCCTCCCCCCCCCCCAAAAAAAAATATTCAAAATCTTGGGAAGGGGAGCAGCAAAAACGACGGGGTCTTCAGCACAAACCAGCACAAACGTAGCACAAGCGATTGACACCATTTTCAAAACCCTATGTGAAAGAGGAGGGGGCTCCCGTTTCTACAGCCCCCCAAAAGTTTTCTCGAGTATCTCAGGAAGGGGAGCAGCACAAACGATGGGGTTTTCAGCACAAACCAGCACAAACATAGCACAAACGAATTACGTATGTTTCAATTCTATCGGGGTAAGTGGGGGGCCGAGGAAATGCACCTTGTCTATAAGATAAGCGCCAGTTGCTCTGTCTGTCGTTTTTGATCCATCAGCGAAGAATGATAAATGTTGGGGGTATCTGGTAGCATCGCGTCGAATTCTGCTTGTAGGGTTCCAGGAGTAGCCGATCTCGAGTTGAATTGGGTGAAGGTCTAATCAACTCGCGTGCATGGGTGTCTTATTCCAAGGAGGTGTTATTGAAGGTATATAATATTGAATTATGAATTCTTTCATTAAATAATTTCTTTGTTATGGTCTCCTCATATTCATGTGTGAATTGTATTATGCATCCGTGGAGTATTTTCTTCCTCCGTTTAATACAGAACACTACTGCACCGCAGCTCAAAATTAATAACATATATCCTATTCTCTGGCCCAGTATCCGACTAGCGCCAACATACTAGGGGGTCTATACCTAGCCCGCACGAATGCATATAGGTACCCTGATAGTGCCGGCCCTGAGGCTGTGCTGTAGTTCAGTATGCTGTCCAAAGACTCGACCGAATGCCACAGCCGGATCTACATTGTCGCCTGGTAGTGTAACGTCTACTGTGCGTTGTGGAGGGCCTGGGGTGTCAGATACGCCCCCGCTGGCGAGAAAGTATAGCAAGCAAGCGTAAATATAAAAACAGTTTAAAAAGCCATAGCAAAATGTGCACTAAGTGAGCAAAACTCACCCCAAATTGGCGTTTCTCACCAACACCACAACTACTTCGATAACACTACCGAAATACAGATTACGCACAAAGTCAATCTCCACTGACAGGCTTTTACCACAGTCATTCACTATATGCCACGAGGCACGAGTTCGCGAACGCGAAGACTCTGGTACAAAGGATGCGTTTCTCGCCCTTCAGCAGGTTCTCCAGGCAAACCAGTCATGCATGCAAGCGGGTGAAAGCAGAGAGAAATGAAGCGACAAGCGCGTAAAATTCGTCCCTGTACGGGGTGTTATTATTTATACAGAAATTTACCCTTACATCTGTGTTGAATTTTTTCAAAAATCCGAGTAGGTACATGATTACAGTTTAGTACAATTTGTGTAAAGCTGACCCCACTCTTGGTACCCCGGATAGGCCATGATCAATTTCACTCGATCTACTTCATACATCCCAATTATTTGGTTATTACAAGAGCCCACTTTCAGAAATTTTATCGAGAAATAATAAAACCTCTATAATTTGGATACAATCGAAACAGTATTTTCGGCATTTCTTAGTAAATTTTCATGTCTTTGATGCTCAGATATTTCTAAAAGGGGCATCAAAAGTCACCAAATGAGAGGTTTATTTTCTATCTGATATTCTTTTTGTCTATCTTATGTGATTGAATGTTTGCAAAAGAATTGGAGAGCGTGTGTTGCTCGTATGTTTATGAAGGTCGTATAAGACATGCATATGATCATGACAAACGTTAAGTGTAAATAATCATACGATCATGAGTAATATGCGAATATAAACACTCAATGAAAGACGAGTGTGAGAACACGTGGTAGATAAGTGTTGTACTCTTATACACACACTCGTTTGATCCGAGTAATTTCTAAGTAAGGACCGGTGAGGAACGGCTCAAGAATCACACGCTTTCCTTTTAAAAACGATGATGAAATGATCAAAATCCACTTTTTTGAATAGGTATTTTCCTTTTGTGAGGAGTACTTGATTTTCGTATTAACAAATGTACGTGAATTCACTTGTTATTGGCACATTAAGCTTGCACTAACAAATCGTGAAAACTTTCAGATTTCCGAAAGTTGAATGCAACGAAGTCACTCTTCTATTGAAAGTTTGCTGTCATAAAATCAATATCAGTAGAAGCCCCATCACTATTCAATATGGAATTCTCAAAAAAAACAGGTAACTCTTCGGTGAAATTGTTAAAATTTGTTGATTGTTACATTAGTGCATTCGATGTTAATTCGATCAAAAGAAAGGCACGTTTGGCCTTTGACCCCTTTGATTAACATCAAGCTAGCATAAATGGCTTCAATGTATCTCAGTAGTAAACATACTAAACAATTTTTCAAAATATTCATTCAGTCTTGAGTTTGCGATATTCTTCAGAACCGGGTACGTTCAAAATAAACAGATGATTCTTCATCATTTCGTGGAATAGAATGTATATACATATACTTATATAAGCATGTGCGAGGTCTTCTTGCAGAGTTCAAAATGCTGAAAACATATTTTTTGGCTTAACATTTTTTTTATTTAGCAGAAATTTAAGACATATGGTTCACAAAGTACTTGTATCTAGACTTGGCCATATTTTTGACCTTATGCGCAACCAAGGGGGCTATGAGACCATAGTCCCTCCCCCGAATCCCTGAGCATTTTTTTACAAAATCTCAATGATTAAGCGAAGTAGTTTTAAGTGAGTTTTACTTTTTTGTTTGGAACTGGGTACTATTTAATCGCCTATCAGGAAAAAGACTAATTCACAGCAAAAAAAATTTCAACACGCAAGTAGAATACTTTGCTCATAAATTTGATAAAATCCCATCATTATCAGAAAACCACATCACATTAAAAAACGTGCACGGCTGAAATAATAAATTCATGGCATAATTAAATTATCACGGCATGAAATAATTGCTTATATGATAAATGAACCTAAAAGTGATAAACGTGGTGCCCGAATTTAATCAAAACCTGAATATACTGCTGTTTGACTTTCAAAAACCTTTTAATTCGATCTCGTGCCCAGAAGCTTTCTGAAAACAAGGTGTTCCGAGTAAGTTGATAAGAATAATAGAAGAAATAATAGAAATTCAAATGAAAGGGTATGTCTGGATAAAATGGGACAATACTTCGAAATCAAAGGAAATGTAAAACAGGGAGACCCTCTATCTTCCAATTGCCTACTGGAGGAACTCTTCCACAACCTAACCTGGGAGGAGAGGAGGTTGAAAATAGACGAGGTCTGGCTCAATAACTTATAAGGTTTGCGGGTGGCATCGCCTTAATAGCACAGGACAGAGAGGAACTCCAATTTAATGGCCAAAGAACTGGATCAAATGGGGTACGTCGAACTGGATTGTACATACGCCCGAAATGATGAGCTCGTGAACATATTATGACGTGTACATTGATAAAACTGATGTATGCGTATTGACGTGCAAATTCATTTCATTTGATGTTCTCCGGGATTATATATTCGCAGATAATGATGTGCATATTATTTTTTCCAAGTGGGTGATTATATATATTCCCCTATAACATTTACCCCCTTTCACTTTTTTCTGATTTAGCCAACCCAGAATTAACTTCTGGTTGTGCCTATGTTTCTGACAGATTATAGCTAAAATCTTTCTCAACTTTGTTAAGATTGAGAAAGGTATTATTTTATTTAAAAGTGAAATGACTGTTCCTTTTTTCAGATATGTATCAAGATGGGGTAATGCTATGACGCAGAATAAGTGTACATGTGGTCAAATTGTTATACTGATCAAAATCTGGAGGTCTTTATCAACATTGTTGGTTCTTAATTCAGCAAAAGCTGAATAGTGGGCTCGTTGTGCGAAAAAAACTGTTTACATCAAATTTTATGAAAAATGTCTTGTAGTAGACATAAAATGTATCGATGGTGACATGCACAACATGACTAAGTGACATTTTACTAATTTTTCAGGAAAGCAATTTAAAAATTTAACTAACTTCCATTCACTGTCCTGTATATCATTTTATTCATGTATAACTCCTCAAATAGGAGGAATAAGACTTGCTGACCCTTCAGTATATGTGCCAGTTATAAATTAAAATGAAAGATTAAACTTGCATTGATGGCACTCTATAGCCCTTCCATAAGAACTACGATGAACTTGATACATTTGGCGCGAATAATTATTTCACTTGAAGCATATGTCCAGAATTTCAAGCACACTTAGCTCATTTGGCATGATGAAAATCGTACTTAATACGTTTGCCAAGCCAAATGTATCAAGTGCCATGTAAAACCTCATCCATTTATTTGCAACATCTTTGTACGACCAATACAGTTTTCAATGCACTTAACATATTTGAGTACCGCTGCCTGGGGGTGAGATGGTGAACTATTCTGTTACAGGGCTGCGATGTTTAACTTTTAAAACGACGCGTTGTTTTAAAAACGTTTGAAACACGTTTTAAAACAACGAAAAAAAAACAAAACATATTTTAAACCAAAAAAAAGTTTTAAACGTTTTTTAAGCGTTTTAAACATGTTTTTGTATTGTTAATTTTAAACAAAGAAAAAACAAGTTTTTTAAAAGAAATTTCATTACTTCGAAGCTACATTTTGAACATTTAAAAAGATAACTAATACAAAACAAACAGCGAAAGTCTGGTCCATGAGTTGAGAAATATAATTTTATCCAACATGTAATTGATAAAGACTATTTTTCCAAACAGCATCGAATGAGTAAACTGGATTTTTTATTTGACTGAAATGGAGAGTGAGGTAAAAACCGGAGAGTGAGGAAAAAATTTTTACCTCACGGCTTGCCTACAACACGTGACGAAAACACGAAAAGTCACAGTCGTGAATTACATGCCCTGTAGGAGTGCTACAATCGCTGAACAAACGTGATCTCTGATAAGACTGGATGTAATCTTTTGATTTTGAGTAGATTTTTGAATTTTAATAGGTAATTTATATATTTGTCACGCAAAATGAATGTTTCTATCGATGTGGACGATATATTCAACTTCATCAGTCAAGAATATTGGTAACCCATTCGTTTTAGCCATGCAGCTTATGAAAGCTAGTCACATTTTCAATGTAATGATAAAGCAGTAGCAAAGCCTTTGTCCAACACAACACCTGCCCCAAGATTACGTTTCTCGAGAATTTTGGAATCTCTGACTGCGAATTTATTGCACGCTTTTCTTCAAAACATTTTGCTCACGAATGTAGTTCCTCGGGAAGATGGAGCTCCTAGCATGAATTTCACTATATGTGGATTTCCTTATAACAGGAATGCGTTCTAATGTTACAATTCAAATTTAAGTAAAATATAACAATACCGACTATAATTGATATATTGCAAATTACAGAAATTGAAACATAAAAATTATCGTCTACCTACTATCTTGATGCGAATGTGCAGGTATGTCAATTCGTGTATTGACTCGCAATTCGCAACTACACTCCTCATTATTATGTTGGATAAAGTTACGTTCGTCACTCGTAGAAAAGTGAGCCAACACTGCTCGTGCAATTAACGAAACTCGCCTGCGGCTCGTTTTGTTAACTTTGCACTCGCAGGTAAAATTGCTCACTTTACCCACTTGTAACGAAAATAACTATTTTCACGGAGCTGGTAACGTGTTTTCGAACTCGTCTTTCCCCTCCAACTTCAAAATACCCACATATCGATGTGTACCGCGGGTAGCCACTAGCCAGTTATGTTTCTCAACTGGACCAGACTTTAGCTGCTGGAAGAGGGTCGGCTTTGGACTGAAAAATTAGAGACTAGTTGGACGCTGTCAAGCGTAAGGGAACTAAACAAAATATGTTTTTTGAGAACACGCCGTAATTCGAAGTTCAAGAGCCATGTAGAAACTATATGACATAGCGTTTACTGATAAGCTTTTTTCAACGTGAGTACACATATTTGAATCGGGGGCACAATTTTTGAAAATTCTACTTTTTACGCTCTTTCCAGCGATATTAATAACTCATTTTGTTCACAAATTTTGGTTGGTTCCCTTACGCTTAACAGTGTGCAAGTGTAGTAAATGTTCAAAAAATATGTCCAAAAATACAAAAATTCAGAAAATTTGATAAAATATGCTTCTAAAATACCAAATATGCAATTATATCGAAATATGTAAAATATGGAATTTCAAATAGGGCTCATTTCACTCAGAAGTGCATGTTTCGCAAAGATATCTTCAAAATGTTTGAATCGATTCACAGAGTAAAAGGTAGGGGGACAGTGGAAAAACTAGACAGTAGACACTAAACTGAGATGACAAAAAAGTTGAATTTTTTTTTTTTTTAAATATACAAGCTACCTCGCAGTTTTGCAGATAGCGAGGTACTAAGAGGGTGTTTGCTATGTTCCACTCGTATATGTAGTTGTTGTATGCTTATATGGAAATTTTACTGCGTTCATTGACTAGCTGGTAAGTTGAAGTTGATAAAATGAGTTTTTCGCTAGCTTCATCGCTAAGTTCCTACACTGGTATTGATAAAACAAAACCAAATCTGAAGTGTTGAAGTTTTGAAGCTAATATTCAGACACAGTACCAAAACGTCAGTTATATGAATAACCGTACCCAGTGGCGTATCCAGGATGAAATTAGGGGGGGGGGGTCCAAATTGAAAAAAATTATAATATGGGCGATAGGGCAGAGTGGTAGAAGGGGGAAGAGGTGCAAGTAGATTATAAAAAAATTGGGGTTGGCAAGAGGGTCCAGACCTCCTGCTCCCTCCCCTCCTTAAATACGTCACTGACCGTTCCTATATGTAACTGTGACCCATAATAATCAAAATACTGTTGAAATTATGAAGAAAAAAAATAGAAAATTCATGAAATTGTTATTTTTAACAGTTCTAAACATGTTTTTTGTGTGTTTTAAAACAAAAACAAAAAAAATATTTTAAACAAAAAACTGTTTGTTTTTTTCCGCAGGCTGATAGTCTGTCTGCTTACCTCCTTGTTTCTGTATCTAACTCATTTTCGAACCAAAATGTCACTTAGGCATTTTATGCATGTCACCATCGGTATGATACATTCCATGTATATAACAAAATAGAGCAAGGAGTCTGAATCTCTGAATCCCGGATCATCTCACGTTGCGCTTTCCTTCTCTGCGCTCCTCACCGTTTTCTCTTTTCCTCATCTGTTGTCTTAAAGATAGATCCCTAGTTCCCTGGTCCACCCGCTTGTGGTCCCTACTTCACCCGATTCACCCGTAGATGTCTCCGGTTCAGCTGGTCCACCCTTGAGTGTCCCTCGTTCCCTGGTCTCCGTCTCCATCTTCTCGCCCAGTGTCACCCGGTCCCTGTTTCATATTAGTTTCTTTAAAGTTCCACACAAGGTTGAATCGATTTCTGTCACTTCAATATGATGAACTTGAGCCCTTTCATCATTGAGTTCTCCATATGAGAAATGCATCTTGAAAGACAGTAGTACTACCAATAATTTTTCTGTCTGTCGGTAATGCTTCGTCTACCATCTATCCATCTGTGTACGTGTAAGTGTATATTGTAATAAATCCTGCGTTAAGATTACCGCACCCTTCTTATCTAATCACTAACTTAAAACTACAATACAGCTTTCTTACCAGTAGCTACACTTCAGGAAGTCGTTTAATATTTATTTTATTCAGTTATTTCATCTTGCAATCATGAACAAATCCGCATCTCTCAATTCGTAAATGTGATAACATTATTGTGCCTAGTTATTATAACTATGCTTTAAGTAACATGCATTGTTGCAGAATTTGATGACAATAGAATGAATCCCAGACTCGAAAATACAGCTTCGAAAAATAGGTTCGG
This sequence comes from Acanthococcus lagerstroemiae, assembly GCA_031841125.1. Classification (NCBI taxonomy): domain Eukaryota; kingdom Metazoa; phylum Arthropoda; class Insecta; order Hemiptera; family Eriococcidae; genus Acanthococcus; species Acanthococcus lagerstroemiae. The sequence continues at coordinate 25,752,225 of CM063113.1, read as the reverse complement.
TCCCAGGAAAATTAAGGAACCATTCAAGCTGGTGTTGGAGATTATATTCTTGGTTTTTCTTTTTCTACCCTGGGTGCTGTGGGCAGGAGTCACCAACATAGTCGCCAGAAAGAAATCATTGAAGGATAATGTAGTATTAGTGAGTTACCTGATCTCGACCAGTTGTAGATTTTATTGGAGGATCATGATATACCATGTTTTCTAAATCAGGTAACTGGAGCTGCTGGTGATCTTGGTCGAGAGCTATGCTTGAAGTTCGCAGAGCTCGGATGCAGAATAGCCTGTGTTGATGTCATAGATCATAGAAACGAACAGACTGTGCGCATTATCAAAAAGAAATTTCCCGAGGTACAAGTATCTGCCTTCCACTGTGATATTACTTCAGTTGAGGAGATTAAGAGACTGCATAAGGATGTAGTCCAAGATCTCGGTTCAGTCGACTTATTGGTCAACAATGCTGCTATTATACAGAAGAGTAAATTTTTAGAAGTTCCTGATGAGGTGCTGGACTATTTAATTGATGTGAATTTTAACAGTCACTTTTGGGTTCGTATAATCTATATGTCATTAAAACATTTATTTTCAAGTTTATCAAGACAAAAATTGAATACAAAGTGTACATATATGTATGTACATATGTATACATACTACACTCATATCCAGAAGGCGATTCTCTTTTCACAACAAGTGACAGTAAAACACGTTGTACGAAATACATATTACATAACTCATAAGTTACGTGTAGTGCACATACAACAGTAAAATGCACGTTGTTTTTGATCAGACGGCAGACCTAGCAATCTTTGAGGCGACCCTAAGACGTGTCATTGGTGGGGACTGGATTCAATCGCTTCTTAGAACTGGACACCGATTTCTGCGTACACATTACGTTTTGTTGTATTGCTACGCAGTTGATATAATAGGGAGAATATCGATATAATTCAGAGTTGATTTAAGAGGGAGTTTTTTTTTTTTGTTTTTTTTATTGATATAATCCGAAACTGATATAATCGGAGGTGATATAATCGAGAGTGTACTTTACTTAGGTATACGGCATACGTATGTCTTCAGGGTTTGAGGAAAGCTTAATTGCATGCATGAGAGTTACAGATCACACAGTTTGTAAAGGAATAAAGGCCAATTATGCCTTTAAATGTTGAACCTACAAATCTCGTGAACGGTATTTCTTGAAGGCATGCATTTATCGGCACCAAAAAAAGAAGAAGAAAAGTGCGCGCAATATTGACGGTCACAATAAAAAAGACAAACAAACGCAATCGAAAAACAGGTCTCACGAAACGAAAATTTATTGAACGCAAAAAGTGAATATTAATTTACGCTAGTAAGTAAACATGAAAAATTTACTGAGTTAAGAACGCCTTCTTTAATTTCGCAGATTGTCCTGTTTCGACTTTTTGACCCAGAGGAACATTTTTGCAGTGACTGGTACATCGACTACTTTTAATCTAATAAGCATGCCTAACCTGTGCTTACAAAAGCGTTTCTTCAGAAAAATGAGGTATGAGCAACTCGAATCGGTAAGCTGCTGCTCTGGGTTCTGCGTTAGAGAACAAATGCTGTATCGGTGTTTTTTGAAACTATCAAACGTTTTCCATTAACCCTCCATTTTTTATGCTTAGCCAGTAGTGTCGGTGTCAATGGTTTCTTGCAGGTCACTGACCAAACGAAGTACTGCGTGAATCCATATGCGACTTGGGGCTGTTGAAATACCGTGTATTTGCTCTGAAGCCCAATGATAAGCCGACGTCCACATCTTATGGGTGATCAAGTCTCGTCCCAAATCTTGTCGCTACATGTTATGAATCAGTCAGTTTTCTGTATAGCTAGCTGGTCACCGGGTTCTCACAAACATGAGCAACTTTACACCCTCTCGAACCAGAACACCTACTTATACATATCTATTTTTTTTTCACCATTTTACATTACGTGCACTTTCCTTCCAATTTCTTTAATATTTCTTTTCCATTTCGTTGTTCCACTTTTCCTTTTGCGTTCTATTTTGCGTGGAAAATCCTTTTTCCTTACGTGCTGTTATATTTTTCCCTTTCTTAAAATGCATTTTAACTGAAGAATATATGAGAGACGATTGCTTCTGAAACTAGGTATATACCTTAATTGTGTGCCATCAAATATGAGCCATATTATCTGCATCGATGAATTAGCAGTTACCACTGTAAACAGGCCTCCATTATTTTCGCAGACAATTCGACAGTTTTTACCAGACATGCTAAAACGAAACAGCGGACACATTGTCGCCATTTCATCAGTGTCTGGGTTATATGGCCTGGCAGAGGAAGTTGAATACAGTGCAACTAAACATGGCATAAATGGTAAGGTGCACCAATATCCTCGTAAAATCTGTTAGAGAAACTGTTATAGCAATTAACAAGATTAAATAACAGTAGGACTCCAATTATCTGAACTCACATTTGTATTCCATAATTCGATTATCCGAATGGCTCACGGATGCAGTACAATGGACCGTCTCGTATCTCACACGTCACACCATTGACTACATTGTATTTTACGTACTCATCCTCAGTTTCAGTTTTGTCTTTCAGCTGTTATAACCTGTCATACTTTTTCATAATTCTCATTGCAGGCTTACTCGTTAACACCTTTGTAATATTGCACAGAGGTCTAGTGTTTCTTCTTCTATCAAGAAGTCGTGAAGTCAATGTTTTTTGAACTGACGGATTATGCTAACCTTGATCGTGACAAATGTCAAATATGTTATTGGTCCACATAGTCTATCACTTCAAGAAAATAGACTTCGCGACCTCTAATTTTAAACGAAAACATAATGTTCTTACTTTGCCATAAAGATCAAAGTTAAATACCTATACTCTCCCACTTTTTTTCCAAATCATCCGAAGTTTTAATTAAGTGAATCAGGTCCAGTCCCAGTCAGTTTGGAGAATCTGAGTTCTATTGTAACAGAGAGGCTTTTTCAGGACTTATGGAATCATTGTATGAAATGTTACGAAAAATTCCCGGCAATGCCGTGAAGACGACAACAATATGCCCTTATATATTTCGTAGCGCCGTCTTTGAAAAATATAATATTGAACTCAGGTAATATTATCAATGTATGTGTTGTGTACTTACTTATTATATCATAGGCTTCTTTTCATGCCTTAAGTATGTGTCAGCAATTCAACTAACTTAGGACATTTTTACAGAATCCCGGAACTGTTACTGGAGGAGGTTGCCGAGGCTACTATAGAAGCAATAAGGAAGAACAAAACAATAGTTTCGATTCCATCATTATTTTATTTCCTCTCTGGTTTATCGAAGTAGGCAATCTTTACTTTCTCAACGAGCTATTAAAACCTGAAGACAAATGCTAATATGTACCTACATGATATATGTATATGTAATTAAATAGTAAAAGACATCAGTGGAATCGTTATGGATATGTTAGACTGACATCATAAGTGTCCTATGTCACCCAACTTTATAGTGAATAAGAAATCATGTAATCATATCCACATGAAGTTAGTAAGTTGAAGAACTTTTTGTTCGACATCATAAAGGAATATTTATGAAACTCTTAAATAACGGTTACCTATATGCATCCTGCATTCTACATTTAGTTTGTATTATGACATCTGACTTCAAATTAGAAGTAAGACAGATGTGCCAAATATAGTCACTTAGAAAATCAAGGAGCTTTCAAAAAATTTTAAATGAAAAGAATGTCTAGTACTAGAGAATGCAGTGATACCATATTCTTAGTTGTCAATTGATTCGGTATCTCATCTTTTTCATGGTTATTACAGCATATTCATTAGAAAAATGGTCCCAAGTAGATGTCCCAGTTACCATATTTCGCGCGTTCTGCGTATTATTACTTGCGCATGTTGCGCATGACCAGTGCCCTAGGGAATGCTCAATGCGCCAGTGTGATTTTCATATAAGTATTGTATAATAAGATGTTACTCTCTGTTTCAGGCTAGTACCGCAGAATATCATTAATATGGCAAGGAATATCGTATACGTAAAGGTGAAGATATAAAGACAGTCAAAGAATTAAGTGTATTATATTATATGTATGTAGAGCGGTGTTCGCATGGTCTTCTCTTATCTTGTATACTGTATGCTTCATGATTTTGCCCACACGCACAGTGTTATGCATAGAAGATTCATTTGTATGTGCTTAGGAATAAAGTATTCCAATAACAAGGCGTATCTTTTATGAGTAAGAAGTCTATTTTTTCTCTCTCTAAAAATGACTGCTGGTTTGCCTTGAAACTTACCTGTCAGTAATATCATTAATTTTTCCAACATATGTACTTTGTGGAATATCTCATACCTATCGCCACTCATTCCGTGTTTAAAATTATAATACATATTGTATTACTAAACTTTCCGAAATCGGATCATTCCTCTTCATAATTTACATGTTTTTACTCATTAGTTGCGGATGCTAAGGGGGTTACAAGGACCACGTCTTCCTTGTTCGAGCTAACGCAAGATGAGATGGCGATTTTGAAAACTTCAAGTTCTTTTAAATTTCTTATTTTCGGCCCTTCTATTTCGTTGTAGATCGCAAGAAAACACCTATAACTTTTTGAACATAAGGACCTTATACCTCCCTCTCCGCGGACATAGTCTACGATGCAATCTCGAACACTTCACCGTGTTTCTGTCTGCCTGTCTCTTGTCCAGGCGTGCATAAAGTGTAACATTCTTAGCTGAACTCTGAAGCTTCAAAGCTCAATTTAATTTTTTGAAATGCTGAAGCCTCGTGGACTTACATCATGAGTCAACCCCCTTGCTAACATTACTCTTTTGGGTTGATATCTCTTTCTGCCACCATGTCCATCAGTCTGCCGGCTTGTCTGTCTGTCTGTATACTTATGTAAGTATTATAGGTAGGTAGGTAGTTACTTTCATGTCTGTCTGTTCATCTCTGGGCACGCTTATTTGTATGTGTGTTTGCCTGACTATAGTATCGTTTCTCCCGACTAAACATGATGAGACAGAGAGGGAAAATCAGAATGACTGTTTTGACCAACAGGCTAATACTGTAGAAGAGGATGGGAGGATATTGACCTCTTACTCGGCGGCAGTTTCAAACTTTAGAAATTCAGCATCTTTTTCCGTCAGTGTAGTGGACGTGGAGGCGTTTAACTCGAAAAATTCTGAAGTGCATTTTGTTAAAGTTGCATGTAACGCTAAAAACCCCATGGTGTGGTGAGACGTATAGTGATGCACGCATGCCAAAGTGGCCCCTATGACACTGCACCCCCAGTTACGGAAACTTCCCTTTCGAGTACCGCATATCAGTGGCCGGATGGACGCTTTGGGGCCGGTTCCGAGCCCCCATTTCGCCGTGCCGCTTTCGGTGCACGCATCCTGCAAGGGCCACCATGGGGTTCCCTACTGACCGAGGTCCTCGCTCTTCGAGCACTCACCTGGAATTCAGGTCCCCCCCCACCCAGACACGATTCCTCTTTAATCACCCTTCACCTCCTCGTCTTGGTCCGTGTGGCGACGCAGGCAGGTGGTGGCGCTTTTAATAAAACTACAAACGCTACATGTATCCAAACCTTTTACCAGTCTTTTTTCTAACAAAAGCTTTAAACATAAAATTGCTTTCCTAGTTCTTCTATCTTTCCGGAATCAGAACTGCTCTTCTCCCGTCCTTTCTTCCATTGCGTGAACGATGCGTTGGTTCTACCTTGAACCATCAGTAAAGCATAGGATACGGTTAGGATAGCGGTCCAGAATTTCTTGTAAATGTGCCCGATAAACTTGGGGGCGTAGATTTTTTAAGGAATTCTGTAAGTTCAAGATTGAATGGGGGAAGGTTCAACAACCAGGGTGGGGGTGATGTATGGATTGTTGGTGGTGAATTGTAGGAAGAGGTTCGGGATAGTGTCCCTTCAAAGTGTGAACGTAAGTGCAGTGAGGATTTAGGAACAGAGGTGTAGTTTGACGGGTTAACGAGATACTTCTAGGCAGGAAGAATAAGGTTGTGTGCTATCGTAACGAGACGTTTGGTAGTGAGTTGCATTCAGCGGTAAGAGAGAGAAGGAATTCCAGCATCGGCACACATACTCAAAGCTGGGCTAGTGCGAAAGGCGCCAATGGCGATAAGTAAACCCGCATTTTGAACAGCGTCAAGAAGCTTCAAGTATGAGGGAGGGGCAAGTCCATGTATGGGTGATCCGTAATCCATGATAGATCGGATCAGAGTCTGGTGTAACTGAACGAGTAGTCCTCTGCTACATCCTTTGGAAGGATGTGAGAAGCATTTCAGAACATTGAGTGAGCGCATGCATTTGAGGAGTTATTTGTCAAAAGGGCCCTTGTCAGCAATTTTGGTATTGAGAAAAACAACTTCAAAGTTTTCAAGCTGAAATACTCCTTTCAGACTGATTTAGTTGAAAAATATGTTATTATAAAAAATATTCACCGTGATTTCATTAATAGAAATGACTAGTTCATTGTTTAGTTCATTCAGAAACGAACGCGGACGAATTAAGAAAGAAGGAGGATGACAAGGGCCCTTTTCAGAGCCATGGGAAAATTGGTGTGGTGGGACATGTTATGGTTAAGTATCAGTAGCTGTTTTCCCATGAGATAATATCGGCAAATTTCATGTATTACTCTTCTATTTTGCTTGTTTCCATACATGTATACACTTATGGAACAAAATATACAATTCCTAACTTTTGCTGTATGATGAGTTATTATGTATATTCTCGTGATTGAAGCTAATGTAGTAGTGAAGATGTCTTTCCATACTGATAAGGCAATTAAAATGTGTAATTTCTGAGGCATATTATCGTGGAATGAGTTACTCGCTTTTCACCCTTTGATATAATGTAATGTATGCTTGATATTATTGACTATACATAATAAGTTTGTACACATCTCAGCATAGAATCGATGTTAATTCAATGCGTTTGTAATCATTTATCGGCGCCAATTTCACTGAATATCATCTCAGAGAATATATATTTCCAGTGGTGTAGTGGCAAATTTTCCAGTGTGGGAACACTAAATATATTTGACAAATTATAGGTAAGGAAAGTCCGAAAGTCGTATTTATATAATTTCTTATCTGCGGAAAACCAGTGAGGGAACGCCGTTCCCGCTCTACTACACCACTGTATATTTCTCTTAATAATATCATGCGTCTGTACATACATACAGAGCGGGTTTCAGTTTATCAACTTTAACACGGAGGAACCTAACACAAAAACAGTTTCGAAGACTTTGCTGTTCTCCTATCGTGAAGACTGGAACTTGTACTTGGCAAGGCACCGTCATCTCACACTGTTATACCTGCAAATCGAAATTTTCCCTTGATGTCTATTAAATTTTCCTACTTAACCACGTTTCTCTGTTAGAACCTCAGAACACTTGAGGTTGCCACTTCGCTTGAGAGCGATCTCAGAATGAAAGGCGCTTTTGTAGTTCGACTGATATTGATAAGAGGTAAAGCGACTGTATACAATGTAAACGGCTACAAGAGAGAGACGTATTTAAGACAACATGGTACGGTGAATTCGTTGATTTTGGAAAAATTTTCAACTGGTTCCTAAAGAGTAGGACACGCAGAATTCGAAAATCAGCATATCCGCAAAAAGGGCACCTGTTCGTCAGGGGCCCTCTTGACAGATAACTCCTCATTTGGTTTTTATGTGTTTCATATGCGGTAACAAGGAAAGGCGAGCGTCAAGATAGAGACAGAGAAATTTGACCGAATTGGAGCGAGGAATCGATCGTGAGTTGAATAGAAGAGGTGGGAAAGTTGAATTGTTTGTTCGAAGCTGGAACATGATGTATTCTGTTATGCCTGGTGATATACGGAATCCGTGTCTGGAGGACCATGTTTCGATTCGTTTTGTATTTTTTTGGAGTAGTCTATGGGCATATTGTGGGTTTTTGAATTCGAGTTGAATGCAGAAGTCATCGGCAAATAGTATTTGTGTGAGAGGAAAACGAACCCGGAGAATTTTCTCATTAACAGCAAACAAAAACAAGGTTACGCTGAGGACTCAGCCTTGCGGGACTCCATGACGAGCGGTCGGGTGCAGGAAAGATGTCCTCCTACACGTACCCTAATGAAACTGTTTTGCAGGAAACTTTGTTGGATTAGAGGAAGGTGTCCGCGTAAACCGTGTTTATGAAGCAGAGAACAGATCCGATATCTCCATATTCTATCGAAGGCCTTTTCCATATCGAAGAATACTGAGAACAGATGATTTCCGGTTGAAAATGCATCGCAAATTTGTGCCTGCAGATTAGCCAGGGCCATGAGTGTAATGGACCGTAAAAACCCTAAACGTGATGTATATGTTCTATTCTTTATTATTTTCAATCTCGGTTCTTCTCTTCCCATCTCCAGATGCCACAGTTATCAGAAATATAAATAATGTAAAAACTGGATTCAGCGACCTTGATTATAGACTCATAGTATCGAATAACAAGTCTGATTTTTTTCGAATTTTCCTATTCCAGTAGCAAAATTTTCTGATATTCAATTAATTTGATATTGCATACCTACACCATTTTTCAAAATTACAGATTTTTTACATCAAAATTATTGTTTTCTTTGATTACTTGGACTACAATTTTCCATGAACTGCCTTAATTTTTGTATACCTATGAGTTCTTTAAATACTCATAATATCAAATTAAGTTCTGTTTTCACTTTTGTCAGCATTTCCAAATTTGCCATAGTTTCTTTTTCAATTTGCTTATTCTAACCCTTTGATTATTTTTGTAGTTTCCCACAAATCTTACTTAACGTCTGTATACGAGGTAATATTGAATTTGGTCGCTTTACCATTTTGTAAAATTATTTGAATTTCGTGATTCTTTCTACAGAACTTTTGTTAGAACTCATTCATTACTTTCCCCAAGTGACTGCAATTTTCGAGAAATCAAGCCGAATTTTCCTTACCCATTGGCTTGAAGATTTATATCAAATCAGGTCTATTTTCATGAATTTTTCAAATCTCAAGATATTTTATTCTTCAAAATTTTACTATCATTTCAACTTCGGTTATTTATCTGGATTTAAATTTCATTTCGCGCATATTCACTGTGATACTGCCAGCAAATTAAAAAATTCTCATCTCATGGGGGGAATTCATTCCCCTAATCCCCCCTTGGCTACGCCACTGGTGAAAGGATAAGGGAATAGATGATGGTATAGATGGCTCTGAAATGGAAAGAACAGGAAAGGCGTCGGTAGGCATAAACAATCAGAATCAAATCGAAAATTTGATTGAATTTTCGAAATAAGCGACCTTAACAATATCTATTCTGATACCCAATTCGCCGTTTTATCTTGGATCTTTTTTGCCATTTTAAGGAGTGAAATTTTGTACGAGGTAACCCAAATCGGGGTCAAATCCGAAATTCGATCGAATTTTCGAAATAAACGATCCGAGAACTCTATCTTAATAATTTGCTCAGTTTTTTCAGAAAGTTCAATTTTTGGCCCTATGGAAGAGAAAACTATCGAGCTCAATGCTAGGTTCGGGGTCACATCGAAATTCTTCACTGATTTTCGAGATCAGGGATCCTAGAAACTCCAGTTGCGATGCTTCATTTCAATCTAGGTCAGTTTTCCAATTTTAAGTGGTGCAGTTTGGATTTAATTTCTTCCATTTATTTCCGCAAACTGAATTTGGCTCCTCAAAAAAGAAAATTCGATCTAGGAGCCCAAATCGGATTCAGATAAAAGGCTGATTTTATTTGCAATATCATGACTCAAGAAACTCCTACTGCGATACAATGTTCGTTTTTTCATGTCAGGTAAGTTGTGCCAATTTGAAGAGGTGATTTTGAATTGAGGAGCCGTAATCGGGGTCGGATCAGAAATCTGATCAGATTATCCAATATAGGCAACTGGAAAAATCTCTGTCATAATACCTCCCCTATTGACCAAATCTACTGAAATTTCGCTTACTCAGTTGCGGAAATTTGAAATTTCCGCAAAAAATTCGAGGCAGATGCCGAATTCGGGAACAGAACGTAGCGATTTTTCTGATTTTTCCGCTGCAGTACCTGCAGCGTCTCCAGAATTCCTGTCCATTACGTTGCGTTACGCTGCGATTATCTAACCCGCGGCGGGCGCGGATTTTACAATTACGCTGCATTCAGCAGCTTAAAATAAAGCCGCAACTGATGCGTAATTTAAATATTGAGGCGTACAGCTGCGAATAATGAACGTGCCTCAGTAGCGGACATTGTGGAATTTCTGTTCTGCCGCGACTTTATCTGTTCCGCATCAATAGTGGCGGACGCAGAATAAAATGTTCTGCGGCGACTTTATTTGTTCCGCATCAGAAGTGACTGACGCAGAATAAAAGTTGAGGCGTTCTACCGCGACTATTCCACATTCCGCGGCAGGAACGATTAGTGCGAAATATGAAAGTCGACACGTTCTACTGCGATCCTAATAACTGCTGCTGATCCAGAATTTTTTGGCCAGTAGTGTTTAGAAGCTGCAAATACAAAGCAGTGGCTGATGCGGACTTCAATATTGGAAGTACTCCATTGTGACTGTGTATTCAATCTGCTGCACAGAATTTTTCTTAATATAGGCGAAAGGTACCGCAAAATTCAATAATAAACAATAAAGGATCTGTAGTAATAATCCTCCCTTTATACCTCCCTAAACCTCCCTTCCATCCTCATTGTCACCAAGAAAACATATCTGTAGAACAAATTTTTTTCTTGTGTTTCAAAAAATTCAAATTGTTTTGAATATTTATTGACGCTCGGATCATTTTTATGGTCTCTGATCATTATAATGACGTTGTTCTGTGTACACGTTCTTTATTATTGACGCAGCGCTCGAAATGATTGACTATGTATAATTCGCGTAAGTTGCCTCCAGGAAAAACGGTACATCCCTGCATTTTCGGAGCCTTTCCAATAATACGACGAATATCCCGATGAACAGTTTCATTGTGGTTGCCTTGAAGTTGCGAAAGAGGAGATATTATATTAAACTACTCAAAACCACAAAAATAACGGAAAATCGATTTTTTGACAGACCACGTTTCACCAGTTTCACCTTTCATGTACAAATGTAAATGTAGCGCAGTGCGCGATGATTTGGTTTCCCTATGTAGTCCCCGTATGAATAATGCAGTTATAGGGGGGAGAATTCCGCAGCCCCATAAGTTGATGACAGACAGAAAAAATAGTAGGTAACAGTATAGCAAAAATTTTCCTAGCATTTCATGTAATTTTCCATCTGTGTCCTCTTCCCCCTAGTCCGTCCCTAAAAGTAGACATATTTGTCCGAGGCACCCTGTTGTCAAGAGCAGACATTAAAAATTTGAAAACCTGAGTATAAATACCTATTTTCACTAACTCGAGCACCCGTAACCCATTCGATAATTTGAATGCGTATAAATTGGAACAAAATAACTGTCAAACGACCGTTCGCAATTCATTTTATTTTACTTATGGCAGTGAGGTGTCATCAAATTGTCAAATATTTGATAACTGAACGGAAAAAGTCATCCAAGACCGATACAATAAGACATTATGAAAATCGAAAATGTTGACAAAAATTAACGTCGGAATTGAAAGTGTATGTCAAACCTGGTGTGACCAGATCGAACAGAAATTTTTTGAACTTAGAGAAAGGCCCTTAACATGAGAACGTTATATCCCTTTCTTTCTTTACTATTTTCCAATACTGCAGGCTGCGTAGCTGCCGGTCACTTAGCGTCGCCGAAGGCTAGTCGTCGTGTGCTCGTGTGATGTGTCGGCCGCTGTCCGGCTGTCCATTATTCGAAATAACGATAAACTAAAGTTTCGTGCAATTTCCGAATTCCGATCTTGTTCTATCAGATATGGTGCAAACTTATGAAATTAAAGCGTTAAAATTGTTGCAATTACTGTCGTTCATGGGAAGATTTTTTCACAAGGTCGTTTCCTAATATCGGTTATTCGCTAATGAACAATGAAGAGAGGAACAAGGAACTTGGTAAGTATTTACATTACCGGTAGCTGGTAGTACTATCTGACATCCGTTTCATATTGCACTGACATTTGTGTATTTGCATGAACACAGATTTATGACGAATGTAATCGCAGTTCCAACGTGCCCATTGTCCACTATTCAGCGATCCAAGTCGTCAGTTCACTCGTAAGTACAGTATTCATGTTTCAATATGCACGTTCAAAGGCTCGAGCATGGTGCAGGAACTTACTGCTTGACCACTATTTTGGCAAAATTGCACTCGTATGACGAGCGTGCACTAACGAATGTCACGCAACAAATTTCCTTAACGTATCCGCATTTAATCAATGTACAGTACCGTTGAATACGTTCATTCTGAACGTATGATCGTATTCAACGGTATTCAGAAATGAGATGTCACTACTGCAAGATGCAGCATACCGTTTTGTCAAATTCAAATTAGATTCTCATTTCGGCATCGGTTTTGATTAACAAAAAAACTGAAGCCAGTCTCAAGTTCTGAAATCGAAATAAATCCGAAAATATCAGAACTCTAACATTGCGAATCAAGTAATGTGAAACTGATACAAATGAAGTCAGTGGCTGAATGAAGGAACCTCTAGTATTTATCATTGGTAGCGCGAATAGTTTGTTGTTGATAGGATTTCGTTGAACTCATTGCGGTTTCTGAAGTCAGTGGGTGGGTGTTTTTCCCTTCATGTGAAATTTCCCGTACAGTAACGTTAGAAAGGGTGAATTCCGAATTCGACATCGTGAAAATCAATCTGATCTTAAAGTTCCTGGTTCAGAGTATTTCTTTGGCTGCGTGTACATTTTCATAGAGGGAATCGATATGGTGATTATTAGGTCTGTTCAGGCAGTGTACAGAAATTAATCTTGATGATTTTTTCTGTAAGTTCTGTACAAACGTCTCTGTTCGTTTCTGTAAGTTTCTGTAGTGCTGTTGTGTAATTGTTTTAGTGTATGCTCAAACACTTTTTTTGCACTTTCTGTTGAAATTTCCGATCAACGTTCATTTTCATGGATAAATCTCCACATAAAATAAAATTGAACAATTGCAAATTACCTTCAACGTTCTCTTATGAAATTATTTAATTGTTAGCAAATTTTTTATAAGGAATAACCAAAAGTTTTTTTCTGTTCCGAGTGTTCACAAAAAAGTTACAGAAACTTACAGTATCTCCAGAGGTACTGTAAGTTCTGCAAGTACAGAAACTTACAGAAACTCCAGAAAGTCGGTGCTCGAACATTCTCTCTGCAGTTACAGAAAGTGCAGAAAAGTTGCCCAAACGCACTTTCTGTACATTTTGTCAACTTTGGTAGTTTCTGTATGCTGCCCTAACAGACCTATTTTGTTTCAACAGACACTAATATTTTTTCCTGACGTCTTGGCTGTATTATATGGGGTTAGCAGGGCGTCCATTTAGTCACTTTTTTCTACAAAGGTCACTTCTTGCCACTCATTCTGTATACATTTCACTTTTCAATAATCTGCTCTCATGCTGAAAATTAAATTTTCAGATTCCAGAAATGCAGCCACCCAGCACGCGAATGCGACGCGAAATGTATCTGAAAAACTTGCATAAATTGTTCGTTTATTTTCAAATAAAAATTGTTTTCTTTCATACTAGCATCAGAAATTAATGAAAGTCGCCGTAGTATGCATTGAAGAATATTCTGCTTTGTACAGCAGTGAAATAATAGTCGCTCCTGAACGCTGCTGAATAAAATTTTCTGCGCAGTTCTGCTTCCAATATAGTCCGCTCCGAGACGCTCCAGAGAAATAATTATGTGGCAGAATATAATTGATGAAACGTAGTGGAACGCTGCGGAAAATAGATTTTGTTCGAAGCAGAACTATGCGGAAATAGATTTTGTTCGAGGCGGAACAATGCGGAAATATGATTTTTTCCGCGTCAGTAGAGGAATAGAATTCCGCAGCTGAACGTTGCGTGGTAGGAATACCGTACAGGATTGCGGAAACGGATTCAGTTTCTTCGCGACTGAAGTTGCGGAAATTATTTTCCGTTTCAGTAGCGAGAAAAAAGTGTCTCATTTTGCAGAATTTTTGAGACGCTGCGGAATTTTGCGGAATTTAAATGTGAAAATGGTCAATAGGGTCCTTCCGTTTCTCCAGTAAAATGAATTTATGGTCCCTTGGAAGAGAGAACATTCGAATTGGGTGGAGGTTCCATTGACGTGAGATCAAAAACCCAATTAAATTTTTGAAATCAGCGACCCAAGGAACTAATTTTTTTTTACTTTTCCTCGATAAATTTACCTTTGAAATTCCAAATTTGGTAAAACGTTCAACCTCGTTTTTTTTTTTTTGTTTTTTTTAAGAAGAATTTATTTATGTCTTTATTAACTAGACCGTGGAACTTACCGATCCTCGTTTGCCCCGTGCCGATCCAAAAAAATGGGAAACAGGATTTCTGTGTCATACCACATGTAAGAATCATACGTCAACAGGAACAAATGCAAATACGACGCTTTAATGGGTCCAACGACAATTTCTGCAGTAATCAATAGAAAAATGAATGCCGGATTAAAAAAAAAAAAAAAAAAAAAAAAACTGGGACGACGTAAAAAATGAATTAAACTACACGAAATATGATGTGCGACAATAATATACAATGCACTGCTGAAAATTAATTACCACAGTAACCTGGGTGGCGACAAATTAAATTTTATAAGCGGCTTTTTGTGTGAACGTCAATTTAAGTGAATACTATAAATTAATTAATTAATTAATTAATTGAGGGGAATAGTCTTCCCAGTAAATTGCAGGCGTACTCAACTGGACTACTACATACAATCGGAAAAATAACTCCACCACTCCACTGCTTCAAGGAAACAACCATTAACCGTATCGGTTTTGGCCAAAGTAAAGCTACATATGAATTATTCTTGCTCAACCGCCTACAATCACCCATCTGCTCCACCTGCAACTGCTAAACTTATAATTCAGCTTATAATCACAGAACACTAAATATATGCCGACCAACACCCCCCACTTGTACCATCCATCATTTTCTCTTTTATAGCCCAGCCACAGCAGGATTTGCACAAACTAATATCGATGCAGAGAAGAAAAAATATAATTGGCGGGGAATGTAACGAATTGTTTAAAATAATAGTCGTTCGAAAATATTTTTTGTCGTTCTTACTACTGAAATAGTTGTTAATGTTGTCGTTATATACCATTATTTAGTATGCAAAAGTCCTGTCGTGCAACCCTTTTTTCCTGTCGTGTCGTATAATATTCCCCTTTAAAAATTACGTAAAATACGGTGACTCCTGGTTAATTCATACGTAATGAAAACTTGGGTGGCCACGGGTCATACTAGAATCGATCTCATCTGTCCCATATGTATTTTAATGTATTTTACGAGTATAATGAAACCTCAGAACACTCAGAACAAGCGGAAGGAAACTGAAAATTGTTAAGAGCGGTGTTCTAACTAATAAACTAGTGTCCTCATCTGTACCTCTTCTGCTAATTTTCTAAAGGATTCAAACCCCCAAAATCGTTTTTTTGTTTTAAATTTCGAGTACTGTGAAACATGAAAAAATTGTCAATCAAAAATTGTTCCGCATTAAATTCTTCTAAAAATGATGTCTAATACTATATTTTCGTATCTACCATAAGAACGTCACAAATGGGGAAAGAGGCAGGATGATGCTTTCGAGCAGCATAGTTCAACATAAGTCTCATGAAAGGAAAAAGTTTTTTTGAGAATTTTTGTCGTTTATTATGATTTTGAAAATAGGAGGAGATTAAATTCTACAGGCACTCGATTCTCGCATTCGAGAGATTTTCATAAATGAGAATTTTTTGTCCCCTTACCACCACACCCGGGTACTACTATGGGTGCTACTATAGTCTGCTATATATCTACACCGTTTCTGCGCTCTACCGTATTCGCAGATAAAGTTCGTTACACAAGCCTATAAGTACGCGCACAGTCAAGAAGCATTTATATTCGTGATAGTGCCAGTCAATATCTGTGATAAGGCTCACCAAGTAAGGACATGTTGCTAAAAGAGTTCTATGTTAACGTAGTAAATAGCGAAGAAACCTGTGTACAATTCTTGCAGGACCATTTACTGTTAGGTGACGATGAGGATAGCTAAGAAAAGTGCCAGAAATGTGGAACTCAAATGGTGCAGAAGAGGCGGAAAATGCGAGCAGGTGAATGGACACCTGTTGTCCGACGCACGAAGCGTGGATGCCAAAGTATGCGATCCGTGAGAACCGGAAATGAGTTTTTTCACAACAATAAGTATGCTGGCCTTCACCTGGTGTCTTTTGGGAAACGCTAATAGGCCTACGCATCACAGACATTCTGTAGATCGCATACTATAGCAGTTCAATATCCGAAGTAGATCACATAAATTCTGTAAATCGCATACTATAGTAGCACCCACATATATAATCGTGTGCCTTTTGAGTGTTTAATTAGTTTGAACATACAGTATTTGTGAAAAAAATTTTAAAACTAATAAATTGCCCGAAAATTCCATCCAGATATCGGTTGTGGGGTCTTTGAGAACCCCAAATTCAACGTTGATATCAGTCTACCCCTAAACGGAAAATTGTGGTGCCAAGGGTAAGCAAGGTCAAAAATATCAAATACAGTATGTAGGTATCAAATATAGGGTTTTCAAGGTCGCTGAATCCAGTTTTTACATAATTTTTATATTTGATAACTGTGGTACCTGGAAATGGGAGGAAAAGAATCGAGTTTGAAAATAATAAATAATAGAACATTTTATGCACTACGTTTAGGGTGTTCACTCCCATTCTCTTTTACAGTATTAGCCTGTTGGTCAAAACAGTCATTCTGATTTTTCCTCTCCGTCTCATCATGTTTTGTCGGGAGAAATGATACTATAGTCAGGCAAACGCACATATACAAATAAGCTGAATCCAGTTTTTACATAATTTTTATATTTGATAACTGTGGTACCTGGAAATGGGAGGAAAAGAATCGAGTTTGAAAATAATAAATAATAGAACATTTTATGCACTACGTTTAGGGTGTTCACTCCCATTCTCTTTTACAGTATTAGCCTGTTGGTCAAAACAGTCATTCTGATTTTTCCTCTCCGTCTCATCATGTTTTGTCGGGAGAAATGATACTATAGTCAGGCAAACGCACATATACAAATAAGCGTGCACCGAGATGAACAGACAGCCATGAAAGTAACTACCTACCTTCCTATAATACATACATAGTACTCAGACAGACAGACAAGCCGGCAGACTGATGGACATGGTGGCAGTAAAAGATATCAACCCAAAAGAGTAAACTAGCTTTTATGTTAGCAAGGTGGTTGACTCATGATGTAAGTCCACGAGGCTTCAGCATTTCAAAAAATTAAATTGAGCTTTGAAGCTTCAGAGTTCAGCTAAGAATGTTACACTTTATGCACGCCTGGACAAGAGACAGGCAGACAGAAACACGGTGAAGTGTTCGAGATTGCATCGTAGACTATGTCCGCGGAGAGGGAGGTAAGGTCCTAATGTTCAAAAAATTATAGGTGTTTTCTTGCGATCTACAACGAAATAGAAGGGCCGAAAATAAGAAATATAAAAGAACTTGAAGTTTTCAAAATCACCATCTCATCTTGCGTTACCTCGAACAAGGAAGAGGCTGTCGGCCATGGTCCATGTAAACCCCTTTGCATCCGCAACTAATGAGTAAAACATGTAAATTATGGAGAGGAATAATCCGATTTCGGAAAATTCAGTTATACATGTATTGTCACTTTTAAGCATGGAATAAGAGGCGATATAAGATTCCACAAAGTACATATGTCGGAAAAATGAATGATATTACTAACAGGTAAGTTTCAAGGCAAACCAGCAGTTATTTTTAGAGAGAGCAGAAAATAGTCTCATCACGGCCACCTTACATTTTTGCTCTTAAAAGACACGCATTGTTATTGGAATATCTACTTTATTTCTAAGCACATACAAATGAAACTATTATGCATAACACTTTGCGTGCGGGCAAAATCATGAAGCGTACAATATGCAAGATAAAAGATAAGACCTTGCGAACACCGCTCTATATACTACACTGAATTCTTTGACTTTCTTTATGTCTTCACGTACACGATATCTCTTGTCATATTAACGATATTCTGCGGTACTAACCTGAAATAGAGAGTAACATTTAATTATACAATATATGAAAATCACAACTGGCGCATTGAGCATTCCCTAGGGCGCTGGTCATGCACAAGTAATAATACGGAAGACGCGCCAAATATGGTAACTGAGACATCTACTTGGGACCATTTTTCTAATGAATATGCTGTAATAACCATGAAGAAGATGAAATGCCGAATAAATTGACAACTAAGAATATGGAATCACTGTATTCTCTAGTACTAGACATTCTTTTCATTTAAAATGTTATTATAGCTCTTTGATTTTCAAAGTGACTATATTTGGCACATCTGTCTTACTTCTAATTTAAAGTCAGATGTCATAATACAAACTAAATGTAGAATGCAGTATGCATATAGGTAACCGTTATTTAAGAGTTTCATAAAAATTCCTTTATGATGTCGAACAAAAAGTTCTTCAACTTACTAACTTCATTTGGATATGATTACATGATTTCTTATTCACTATAAAGTTGGGTGACATAGGACACTTATCATGGCAGTCTAACATATCAATAACGATTTCATTGATGTTTTACTATCTAATTAGGTACATCATAGACACATGTTAGCATTTGTCTTCAGGTATTAACCGCTCGTTGAGAAAGTAAAGATTACCTACTTCGATAAACCGGAGAGGAAATAAAGTGATGATGGAATCGAAACTATTGTTTTGTTTTTCCTTATTGCTTCTATAGTAGCCTCGGCAACCTCCTCCACTAACAGTTCCGGGATTCTGTAAAAATGTCCCAAGTTAGTTGAATTGCTGACATATAAGGCATAAAAAGAAGCCTATGATTATAAGTACACACCACATACATTGATAAATCAATATTACCTGATATCAAATTTATATTTTTCAAAGATATGGCTACGAAAAATATAAGGGCATATTGTTGTCGTCTTCACGGCATTGTCGGGAATTCTTCGCAACATTTCATACAATGATTCCATAAGTCCTGAAAAAGCCTGTTACAATAGAACTCAGATTCTCCGAACTGACTGGGAGCGGACCTTGTTCACTTAATTAAAACTTTGGATAATTGGGAAAAAAGGGGGAAGAGTAGGTAAAACTTATTTAACTTTGATCTTTATAGCAAAGTAAGGACATTATTTTAAAATTAGAAGATTGCATCTAGAAATTCGTGAAATCTATTTTCTTGAAGTGACAGACTATGTGGACCAATAACATTATTAACATTTGGCATGATCAAAGTTAGCATATAATTCGTCCCTTCAAAAAACATCGACTTCACGACTTCTTGCACTGTGATTAGAAGACGGAACACTAGACCTCTGTGCAATAGGACAAGGGCGTTAACGAGTAACCCTGCAATGAGAATCATGAAAAAGTATGACAGGTGATAACAGCTGAAAGACAAAACTGAGGATGAGTGCGCAAAATACAATGTAGTCAATGGTGTGAGATACGAGATTAAATAGGTCCATTATACTGCATCCGTGTGTCATTTGGATAATCGAATTATGGAATACAAAAGTAAGTTCAGATAACTTTAGTCCTACTCTTATTCAATCTTGTGAACTGCTGTAACAGTTTCTCTAACAGATTTTACGAGGATATTGGTGCACCTCACCATTTATGCCATGTTTAGTTGCACAGTATTCAACTTCCTCTGCCACGCCATAAAACCCAGACACTGATGAAATGGCGACAATGTGACCGCTGTTTCGTTTTAGCATGTCTGGTAGAAACTGTCGAATTGTCTGCGAAAATAATGGAGGCCTGGTTACAGTGGTAACTGCTCATTCATCGATGCAGATATTATGGCTCATATTTGATGGCACACAATACGTATAATAAATTCCGAAGAAATCGTCTCGCATATATTCCTCAGTTAAAATATGCATTTTAAGAAATGCCGTACAGGAGATTCGTAGGTTCAACCCTTCAAGACATAATTTACCTTTATACCTTTACAAACTGTGTGATCTTGACGATCTGTAACTCTCATGCATGCAATTATAAGCTTTCCTCAAACCCTGAAGACATACGTATGCCGTATACGTAAGTATGTGCAGAAATACAATAATCTTAATGACATATAGATTATACGAACCCAGAAATGACTCTTTAAATTTACATCAATTACATGGTCCAGCTCCTCGTCAGCTATGTCTAATAAATTAGTCCTCTGTACAATAGCAGCATTGTTGACTAATAAGTCGACTGAACCGAGATCTTGGATTACATCCTTATGGAGTCTCTTAATCTCCTCAATTGAAGTAACATCGCAGTGGAAGGCAGATACTTGTACCTCGGGAAACTTCTTTCTGATAATGCCCACAGTCTGTTCGTTTCTACGATCTCTGACATCAACACAGGCTATTCTGCATCCGAGCTCTGCGAATTTCAAGCATAGCTCTCGACCAAGATCGCCAGCAGCTCCAGTTACCTGATTTAAAAAACCTTTTATATCATGATCCTCCAATAAAATCTACAACTGGTCGAGATCAGATAACTCACTAATACTACGTTATCCTTAAGAGATTTCTTTCTCGTGACTATGTTGGTGACTGCTGCCCACAGCATAGAGGGTATAAAAATAAAAACCAAGAATATAATCTCCAACACCAGCTTGAATGGTTCCTTAATCTTCCTGGGACCGAACCTATTTTTCGAAGCTGTATTTTCGAGTCTGGGATTCATTCTATTGTCATCAAATTCTGCAACAATGCATGTTACTTAAAGCATAGTTATAATAACTAGGGAACTAGGCACAATAATGTTATCACGTTTACGAATTGATAGATGCGGATTTGTTCATGATTGCAATATGAAATAAATAGATAAAATAAATATTAAACGACTTCCTGAAGTGTAGCTACTGGTAAGAAAGCTGTATTGTGGTCTTAAGTAAGTGATTAGATGAGAAGGGTGCGGTAATCTTACTGTAAGATTTGTCACAAGATACACTTATACCTCCATTGCCAGGTAAGAGATCGCGGGAAACCCCGTCGACGGGACCTGAGAACGCACCGTCGAAGGAGAGCAGGACGACGACCTATGCTTCGGCGGCGGCAGAAGAGGGACATAAGGTGGCTATTTTCGGGACGCTTACCCGAAGACCACTCTGACGGCCGAGGAAGCAAAGGGCGCCAAAGCCGTTATTCGTGAGATGCTTTGGGAACTACTGGCGACGGCGTTACCGAACATTGCACAAATAAATGCTGTATCAATGCACACTGCAGGTGGTAGGCGCGAACCAGACGAGCCGGAAACGCTTTTTGGCGGGGCTCGCCAGCACTCGCGTCTGTCTGGCTGCCTACGAGTGGGCGAACAGCGCAAGTGCTCCTAAAGAGGCTGGAGCTACAAAATCAAGGACTTTGGGTCTTGGTACGTTGCTCATTGCAGGGAGGAACCGAAAGGTACACTTCTAGCGGTGGGTATCGACGAGGAGTCAGTGAAGTACCTGAGGAGAAAGGGCAACAAGCTGTTTTTCCTAGACCGCCTGGTTGATGTCAAGGTGTCAGTCTGAGGATAAAAGAGAAAAGCTATAGGGGAAGGGGAGGAGGATTTAAACTGCCTTTATTACGGCTCACCTTTCATAGGTAGGGTTGAAGTGATGATTGATTATTACTTACCTCATCATTCCGCGTCGGTTAACCCCGCCCCCAAAATTGTGGACTCCAGTGGGGCCAAAATCGAGACCCCATTTTTGGCTGGGGTGGATTTAAACGGGTAGTCGATTTAAACTCCATAGGTGGAGGATTCAAACACGTAAAAAATTCACACGAAAGCCATTGTTTTTATTTATAAATTTTAAAACTAAGCATTAATTCTTCAATAAGTCGTATACATTACACGGGAATTTTAATAAACCACATCCATACGATACCGGATTTGGCACAGTCTTTAATATTTGATCAAATTTAACATTCTGATCCGAAAGTAATTAAAGTCATGTTTTTATACCATATTTTTCCGCCAAACTCCTCTACGCATGACCATTTTGTTTTGTCTTTGAAGTACTCCCTCAGAGCATTGTGCATATTTTCGTCATCGATTAGTTCTTTTTTTCTTGCATGAAATCGCGGCATTTTGAAAAAAAAAAAACAAAAAAAAAACAAAGTTTAAATCCTCCACCTACCTCATTTTCCACTTATTCGCCGATCGAATTAGTTGTGGTGTTGGTGAGAAACGCCACTTTGGGGTGAGTTTTGCTCACTGAGTATACATTTTGTTATGGCTTTTTAAACTGCTTTTATATTTACGCTTGCTCTCGCTATACTCTCTCGCCGACAGGGGCGTAGCTGATGCCCCAGGCTCTCCACTACGCAGGGTAGACGTTACCCTACCCACGCGACAATGTGGATCCGACTGTGGGCATTCGGTCGAGTCTCCGGACAGCGTACTGAACTGCAGCGCAGCCTCAGGGCCGGCACTACCAGGGTACCTATAGTCATTCGCGCGGGCTATGTATAGACCCCCTAGTATGTTGGTGCTAGTCGGATACTGGGCCAGAGAACAGGATCGCTTTAATGCTTGGATATGTTATTAGTTTTGGGCTACGGGGCAGTAGTGTTTTGTGCCCGTACTCAAATTTGATTTTCAACTCTGTTATAGGTACCTAGCCAGAGCAGTTCCCGTCCAGCTATCCATCCGTCCGTCCTCTGTGAATAATGTAGATATGGTCAGTTTTAGCGCATAAGCCACTCGTGTTGTGTCAATCTGTATAAAAATTCATAATATCCTGATTTAATATTTTCGTGTAGAGAAATTCTAAGTACCCCTGGCTACGATGCGTATTTTTCAAAATTCTAATTCCTCTCTTTATCTTCTTTCTTCTCTCTTTTTTTATTTTATTTTTACACAGATTTAACGAATATCGAACAAAACCTTAATGAAATCATTACAGATTTCCGAATTTTTCCTGGCTCGTTAAAAATCTCAAAGTGCTAACAGGTTGATTGTTGACTAAATATTTGGCTACCATTTGTCAGCACGAAAGAAACAGGCGAAATGGTGGAGAAGTAATAACTATCATAATATGCGGGAAAATATTAACCGGAGGAAAAAATACTTCACGGATGAATAATACAATGCACACATATGAATATGAGGAGATCACAACACAGAAATTATTTAACACGGAAGAGTTCATACTTCAACACCTTCGATAACACCTCCTTGGGATAAGACACCCACGCGAGTTGATTGAACCTTCGTCCAATTCAACTCGAGATCGGGTACTCCTGGAACCCTACAAGCTGAATTCAATGCGATGCTATCAGATACCTCAACACTTAACATGCTTTGTTAATGGATCAAAAACGACAGACAGAGCAACTGGCGCTTATTTTATAGACACCCATCTATCGCTTTTCGCCGTACCGAAAATATCAAACATAAATACCGTCGAAATGGTCGCTATCAATCAATGCCTACTAACTACCTATTTTTCTAAATTACTTATATTTATGGACTCACAAACATCACTGCGGTGACTTCAAGCAAACGTAAAATCTAATCCAGACGCCTTGACCTGCCAAACGTTATATTTATCCTCGACCAACTCACTCAACGGGACATCGATATGGATCCCAGGCCATTGCGGTATCATCGGACACAATCTCGTTGATACGGCCACTAAGTCTGAACCAAACATCTCCAGGGCCGTACCCAGGATTTAAGTAAGGAGAGTGTTTTTCGATTAAGATGAATTACTTTCTTGGGGGGGGGGGGCTACAAATACCCCAAATTTATCCAATTGCGTGCACGTATATGACAAAAATTTCAACATTTTTTGAAACTCTCGTTTTCATACTTTTTACGAAAAATGTGACAGATCCACCCTCCTCTCCGTCTCAAACCCATTTTTTCGTTGTTTTGTTTGCCATGGGGGGGGGGGGTTACGGCCCTGCACTTTTCCGATGAACTAGGTACATTTTTGAAATATCCTAAATAACATACGAGAAATTTTAAAATAATAATTTTCGTAATTGGCCTCAACAGAGTTGTTTAAGGGGACAAGGGGAATAAGTTGAAATTTTTCAAACAAACCATATTATTTCAAATGGTGAACAGGGTGAATGAAATGGTTTTTGGTTTTTCGTAAATTTAAACTGAAAAAAAATCAGTCATTTTCAATGGTTTTCCACGCTGGGATGGATGGAAATAGCAATGAGAAATGTAGGGAAAATGTTCCTTTCAAAACGTCTTGCCAAAGTGGCTAATTCATGGAAGTCGATTCTTAATTATTATTGGAAAACATTTTAAAAGTGTATACTTATTTTTTGTTTTTAATTTTTGGTTGGAGATTTCAAAAATGTCCATCGATTAGCAAAATCCAAAATCAATAAGAAGTTGGCCACATTTACCAAGTGTTGACCTTTTTATTATATTATTATTATTGTTGTTGTTTTTATTAGGGTGTTTAAGTGAGGGCAGAGGGGACTTGCGATCAAGATACATTTTTTCCTGGTGAGGGAGGGGCTCAATCACAGGTCCGCCCTCCTCTCTATCTCAACCCATCGTTTTTCTTTTTGGCCAATGGGAGGGGTTTGAACCTCTAAAACCCTCCCCGTCGGTACGGCCCTGAACATCTCCATTCCTCTCCTAAACAACAGGGGTGTAAACTCTTACCTGCGTCAACGCGTCATTTTGCTTCGTGGAGCGAAGGCTGGATACATACCACCGACAAACTACGTACCATCAAATCCGATACTTCCGACTGGACTGATATCATCAGTGAATCATGCACCACATCACGATCTGTTGAGAGACGGATATGGAGACGCCGGTGACCAGGAATTCTCTTCCAATCGATAGATACACGCGATCGACATTCGAATCAGAGGACGATCCGGTTTCGTCTATTCAGTGACAAGAAACTAATTAATATTTAATTTTTTTCCCCAAACGTCTATTCCGAAAACATGTCCTACGAGTATCAGATCATATTCTGATTTAGCAAAAAACGCGTGTGATGTTTGTTTTTGCCTCGCCGTGCTCGCCGAAACCAGAACTCGGTACGTGGTCTGGATCGCGGTTTCACACGCCAGTGTTATATACGTCATACACTGAGAATCGGATTTATTTACATATAAATCCGAACCTTATTTCGAGGGGGATCAGGTTGGATACCTGTGTGATACGCTCTGTGCACCCGGCAATTTGTGAAAATCCGATTGTGCCTTTGTAAATACACCCAGTAACCGACAGAGTATGACTGGTCCTCGGAACCCGGCTCGACTTTGGACAATGTAGTTGTAATGTCATACCTGAATGTTGAGCGACATTCGAGGCTGTACTGTTGGTTTCAATCAACAGAGTCTTCCTCGGTCACTCACGCCTCACACACGAATACATATTCCTTCGTCAACCGCCACCAACATGCAACATCTATTCTATTCCCTTAACTACACAATACACAACATATCGCCCAACGCTGCAAATCATACCACCGCAACCACCTCATTCACTACCTACTCATCGATAACATACCCCGACCTTATCACCTTCATAACTCACGACAAGCTCTCACACCTCATTTAAATTTACTGTACCTTCTACGTATCAAATAATGTACTGAGTATGATTAACTTGAAGACGTACCGAAATCATGGCCTATAGGCGATAAGCGTCAAGCTAAATATACATATTTAAAATAAAAAGGAACATCGCACAATGACTGGAAATGAACATTAAATTTTGAAATTTTTATCACGAAGAAGCGCACACGACTTGCGAGTTTCGACCGTCTGCGCTTCCGTTTTTGACCTAACGGAAAACCTTCTTAGCTTCAGGTGGTACGATGTTTTGAAGAATCTTGAAAATTCTCTGACGAGTCTACAAGAGTCTCTTATTGAATTTGAAAGAACTCAGAGCAGACCTGATATAAGCTTGGAAGAGCCCGAATGAGTCTTTAACATGTCTAGAAGAGTGTTAAAGATTCTTAACTTCTTTGAAAGAATCTTAATAGTTCTTTAACATGTCTGTAAGACTCGCAAAGAAATTTCGGAGTCTTTTTTGGGATCTGAAGGAAGTATTCAGAAGTTTCAGTAGACCTGAAATTATTTTGGATGAGTCTGGAAGAGGGTTAAGGAGTCTTCAGCATGTCTGGGAGAGAATCTGAAAGAGTGTGAACATGATCTCGGAAGAATCTTGAATATACTCAAACATGCCTACAAGAATCTGGAAGAAGTATTACAGAATTTCATATAATACAAGTACTGTATCCGCATGTGATTATCGCATGACTTCACGTCGCTATACAAGCCCCCGTTCATAGGAATTTGTGCGCGTAATCCTCCGTTTGTATTCTGCGATAAGTATTGTGAATTCGTATTTTTTTCTTCGTTAGTATTCCTCCGTTCTAACACCCTATTTTCTACGTGCTTAATATCACTTTCCCAAATATTTTACAAATTAAGTACAGTGTTGAAAGATTTTTCGTAACAAGAACATAGTCTGATTGAGCTTTCTGAAGTATCTTGACGGATTACCTACAAGTCTTACAATCTTAAATTATTTCTTAAAAAATACTCAACCCATTTTGGCATGCCTTCAACAAAATCTTGATATAATTTTTGTAAAACCTATAGAGCTTTTAGAAAAATGTTTGCTGAATTAAACGAGTCTCATTTCTATTGCCTCGCAGATTCTTAATGAAGACTCAACAAGCCTAGTAGTGTTCAAAGCTTGTTTTAAGCATAAGCAGAGCCTTCATGGACTGTCTACAGAATCTCCGTGAAATATTTACAAGTTTTAGGAAGTCCTGTCTTGATTTTTAGGAAATTTGATCACTAACTTCAAGAATGTTGAACGAAATCTTGATAGAAATTTTGTATATCTTACTTCTTCTGACAGATTCTCATCTGATTTATAAACATTATAGTAAACTTATAGGAAATGGTTGATCAAATCATTGCAAGTTTTGAAGTCTTAAAACATTATTTTATCATAAATAAATCTAAAATAAGTCACAGAATCTCGATGGAATGGTTACTAGTTTTACAGTCTTAAATGATTCTCACAAAACTGCACACGAGTCTGGATGAGCTTTGAACAAAGCTTGATGAAATGCTTACAAATTTTATCCTGTCTCGACAGATTCTCAGTTAATATAAAACAGTCTTCTTGAGATTGGCATATTATTGATGAAATCTTCACAAATCTTGAAGTCTTAAAATTGACTCATTTGAATGAGTCAGATCAAAAATCCATCGAAATTTTCAGGATCACTAACCCTGAAACGCCTAATTCCTATTCCTGGTTTAATTTTGTTGCCAAAGTCAAATTGACCTGATGGTCTTATTCTTTTCTGGAGGGAAATGAACATTGCCCCTTTCATTTCTTGAATGTGAAGGAAGGACTTCCTCTCTTTTCCAGAAAGATAACTCTTTACTTAAGGAAAGGAAGAAAACATGTCCCCTCCCTTTCATCAGTAAGAAGAACTGCATTTTTTTTTTATTTTCAAAAAAGGGAAAACTGCAACCCTTCTTCCAAACAAAAAAAAGTGAAAAATTATCTTTTCTTATTTTCTGTATTGAATAAAAGAAAAAACGATGTTCTTTTCTTATAAAAAAAATCCAGGCAGTAAATCATTTTTTTTTTTTTTTTTTTACTAGAAAAATGTTTTTCATTCGTGAAAGAAAAGAGACAATTTTCCTAACTTCAGGTTCCAAAATTCGATTTTTGGGGGCCCGAATCACTTTAAAATTTAAGTTGATGGGATGTGTTAACCCTCAATTGAAAAAGAAAAATTTAATCGGGGTCTGAATTACTTGAAAATGTCTGTCTGTCCCGTCTCGACTACATGCAACTTCGCACTAGAAAAATAGAGGCGGTGAGGCGGGGAAATTGCGTGAAACATTCTAATTTCACGTTGATAAATTAGATCTTCATAAGTCTAGTTAATTATATCTAACGTTTGAAATGGTTTTTTTGGGGGGGTGGGGGCAAATAGAAGAGATAAGATCTCAAAATCTGAATTTATAAGAAATTAGGGACCTGAAAACACCATCTCTTGATACTTCAAAGTCAAATCTAAAGGCTGATTTTTTTTTTCATTTCCTTGTGGAATGGATCCAAGTCTTTCGTTTGGAAACAGGTAGTTTTTCCTACTTCCCTGGAACATCTGACAGACTGAGCCTTTGAATGGAGAAAAAGTCCTGTTCGGGGTCTAAACTGGTTTTCACGCCATAAACCTGCTAAGGACTACTTATTTCCAGATGAGATATTTTTTGAAAGATTTCATTCAGTAATATCTGAGAACACCGGTGAGGAAATATCGAGACTTGTCTTTGTATATTAGATTATAATCTCTTCAATATATGAAACATGAAGAAAAAAGTATTTGTAAAATGAAAATTCTATAGTAAAAGAAGGATACATAGCCCAAGTTCGAACACATGAAGCACTAGAAAAGGATTTGTAAAGTAAAAGTTCAATAATAAAAAAACACAACATGGCCTGATCAACCGCAGTATGTACACTGAGACGCTTTTATATGAAAGAAACCAAGATTGTCTTTATAAGTTATCGCATGGCCACCCGGATCGTTCTATATCCACGATGTGTTATATAAAATACTTCCTGCTGGTCACACTGATCACTCTAACATGCGTTTACAATGACGGGGTAATCGCGCGGAACACTCACACATGGACACGCATGCAATACAACTTAAAAGTTTAATTAATGCTTCATGGTTACATATTTGAAAAAACAAATGCGCTAAGAACATTCTAAAGGACAAAATGTATATTCTGTGAAATTTCCATCAAATTTTGTTCGCTAGAAGTCGAGAACATAGTTGCTGAAAAATCACCTTCTATCTTTATATATTAAATATATATATAAGAATCCACGATGTGTTATATAAAATACTTCCTGCTGGTTACACTGATCACTCTAACATGCGTTTACAATGACGGGGTAATCGCGCGGAACTCACACATGGACACACATGCAAGACAACTTTAAAGTTTAATTAATACATCGTGGTTTGGTTACATATTTGAAAAGACAAATGCGCTAAGAACATTCTACGGACAAAATGTATATTCTGTGAAATTTCCATCAAATTTTGTTCGCTAGAAGTCGAGAACATTGTTGCTGAAAATTCACCTTCTATCTTTATACATTAGATAGAAGATGATAGAAGATATAGGTATATTAGAGAAGAAGAAAAGATATATTCAGAAGAAACAATTTCACGATTCCCTTGTAGGTAATACTGATACTGATGATGTAACATCGCTTAAGGTCACTGCTTGGAATATAGAATGTAGGTAATTTGAGGGGGGGGGATTGAATTTTAAAGAAGGAGAAAATAAAATTAGTTTTGAAAAGACCCATTAAGAAAAAGGACAACTGTCTAAAATATACTTATTCAAAATTTGTTTTTGGCTTTGTCGAAGTACGAACCCCGTTAACGTGCATCAAAATCAGGGCCGTATACAAGAGGTGGTTTTAGGGGGTCTGACCCCCCCCCCGGGTACGGCCGTGTGCTTAAAAATTCAAGAAAATTCAGATCTCAGAAACATTAGGAAATCCCCATATGTTAGGTCAACCCCTCCCCTCGACATATTCCTGGATACGACACTATCAAAATGTATCATTCGCTCTGACCAATGCGCCGCACATCTAGCATGTCAGCCGCGAGCAATCTGCACTTACATCGATCTTATAACTGTTCCGTTCAAAACTTTTGCGTTCTATCACAATCGAATCGATGAATCTATTATTTTGATTATCATAAATGTATAAATTTATTACATATTTTAATTATCGGTCACTTTTATTATTTTGACTTTCGATTATAATCTTTATTATTAGTTATCTCAGTTTTCAATTAATTGAATTATCAAAAGTAAATGTATCAATCATGTCAACTTTTTTGATTTTCTAAAATTCACAAAATTTCTTAATAGGTACCTATAATACTACATTAGGTTGTTTTTTTTTTGTCGAAAAATTTTTCGGAGAGCTTCCTGGCCGCACCTGGTAAAAATTATTCAAATTTTGAGACGAATTTAAATCCGTCGTCAAAACTGATCCACAGTCAATTTTCCTCCCAGTATAACCAAATTTCTGATTGTATCTCAGCAACGGAGGTTGGTGCCAAATTCGGACTAGGAATTTGCACTCAGCGAGAGAAATTGAATACGAAAATAGTTGATTATCATCTCAATATTATTATGTAATGCTCGATAGGGCGAATTCCAGTGCTCGGGTTGAGAGCAAACTTGAAAAAGAAGGATAAGAAGTTAAAATAATCGCTTAGTTTTTTTGTATGAAAATAATAAACGTATTACGTTCTATAATAAACTAAAATGAAAAATCTCTTTCTGTCGAAACTTGTTTTGCCATCAGCAAATTCTGCGAACGCGCGTAAACCATACATGTTTAAATGGGAAAATCAATATTTCGTGATGAATGCAGGTCCTTCATTTAAACAGGTACAAAAAATAATAGTTGATAAGTTTCAAAGAATATTTATGTAGGTATATGTTTATGTATGAGAACTTTTTTCGATGAACCCAGAAAGCCTGCAGATGTTGCGCGTTGATGACCTTCAAAGTTTGGAAAACAGAGGCCGAAAAAATGTAAAATTAAACAGCTATTCGTATATTTACGTCAATACTCAGACGAATTTGGCTATCGAACTGAGTCATAACGAGGTAAATACCCTCGGGCCCGGACTTTCAGGAGGGTCCGATATTTTTAAAAAACCTGAATTTCAACTCTTTTTTTTAAATTATTACTAACGAGACATTTAATGCCTAACGGTTATGGTCTCGGTATAGAATTATAATAATTACAGAGTTTGGATTTTAAGGTTATAGGTAAGCGGTATACATCTTAAGATTGAAATTAGGTGTTGTATACAGTTCTGAACTAGGAAATCGAATAGTAGTGGTACAGTCTGTAGCTTAAGTAGGTTGTCCGAGTTGGTATTTCGGTGGTGTTTGGTGCAGCTATTGATGATGTGTTGGACGGTGAGTTGGGAGTGGCAGGTGTATCGCAACTGGGTGGAGGTTGACATAGGTATACGTGTCCATGTGTTATTTTTGTGTGGCCAAGAAGGATTCTGTTGATAGTGGTTTCGATGGTGCGATTTGGGCTTAGGTTTCCAATAATTCTGGTCCAGTCGTAGCAGTCTTCTTTGATTTGGCGGAGTTTGTGACGTGTTTCCATTCAGTGTTCCATAATTCTTTGGATTGGTGTTGGAGATACATTTCGAGGTCATTGGGGTGGAGTATGGGGATTGTGGCCTCGAGCTCGGCTCTGGCAGCTGCGTCGGTGATATCATGTCCAGTGATGCCACAGTAGCTTGGGATCCAGATGAAGAAGTTGTGTACCGAGAGATGGTGGAGGGAGTGGTGGATGTGACACCTCTTATCCCATAGCTTATGTAAAATACGACGGGTGTATTTTCAGATATCTACAGGCTGCGTTCGACGCTCGTTTGATTGTTATGCGATAAGGATTGTTGCTGATTATGGGTTGCCTGTTGCAGTGTAAATGCATGTTCGTCAGTTCGTTTTAAAGACTGAATATAGAAGGTTATTTAATAATGATTTAGAAAGATATACTTACTTTTGAGTTGCTTTTCATATTTATGTGGTTAAAATCTCTATTTTCTCGATTTCATTTCTCGGTAAGCTATTATTGATGTAACACTGTATCATTCTTTATATTGTTTCCTAATAAAATTGAAACCATTTCTAGCAATCGATTGGAGGTGTCACGTTTAATTTGAATCGCGACTTACATTTATAAATAATTTTTTCCATCTGGCAAAAGAAAAAGATAAACTGGAAGGAGGGGGGCCCGTGGAAATTCCCCCAGGCCCTCCTGTTCTCTCTATGGGGCTGAAAATTCCCCAAGCCTGTTAAGGCTTAGTGCACAACCATCCGAACTAGAAAACACGAAGTAGACTGTATTTGAATACATATAGACAACCATGTAGGCATGGCACAACTACGTTAAAGCAACAAATGCAAGGATAATCAACTGTACACTACAGGCACTACATGTAACGAAAACGGTAATAGCACTAACATAAAAGAATAAGTAAGCTATAGTACAGAGCGTGTCAAGGTGCAGTGACAGGTCGCTATACGGCGGACTGGCGTCAGGGCCGCCAACCCTTCTATTTCAGCATAACAGCTTTGATAACGGTTTGTATGTTTATGTCACAGGTCGCACTATTTATGTTCTCCTTATCATTGTAGTATGATTGTAATTTTGCACATTAAAAATGCCCAGCTGGTATAATAAACATCTACATCTCTTTAATCTCTTCAACAAATGAAAAATGAAGCAAAAAAATATTTGTAAAATGATAGAGTAAAAGGTAGGAATATGGACCGGGGTGGAAAAATGGACAGGGTGTGATAACAAGCCTGATAACAACACAGAAGGTTTGAAATCATTGTGACATGTGTGGGAATTTTTATTTTGTTTTACTGTTTACTCTCACTAGAGAGCGCTATTGTTGATTTCGAGTCTACATACGGAGGAATGATAACGATGACCTCCAGATTTAATGTTGTTATTAGACCGACATGTTCTTTTATACGTTTTTATAATAAAAATATTTAAAAGTGGACGAACTTATGTTGTACGAGTAGGCAACCCCACCGTACTCTCGACTCACACTAACTAGTTACCCACTTACTAGTGCCGCACTGACTGTAGCGGATCAACCGAAAAGCCAAAAAGCTCGGTGTGTGACTGACCAGTGAAGAACAGTGAAGGTTCGCGGTATCTTCTCGAGTTGCAGTTACAACGGGAAATAATTAATGTCGGTTGACAAATACAGTCGTATTATCAACCTCAAATTCCAACAACTTATACTTTCGGAATCGAAATTTTCCAGCACAAGATACATTCTTCAAAACAGTCAACACTGGCCAAGAGAGAAAACGGGAATTCTAGTTAATTCTTTATTTTTAGAATTTTGTTTTCGTCTTACTAGTGTTTTCTTGATTTCAAGATACGGGTAATATGATTTTCGCTGCATAGATTTCGGTAAATAAAAAACTTCAGATGAATATTTTGCCAAAAATAAGCATAGGTGAGTAGAACACACTTTTCTGAATAATAAGCGCTATTTAGTTAGTTTATTACGCCGAATTATCATTGTGATATAAAGGATCAAATTTATTCAGGAAAATAAAGGTAGATATCACCCTTTTCAAGTAATTCTGATGATAAGAGGTTACATTTTACTTCTTTTAGGATACCACGAGTCAAACTAATGCCCCATCGAACGTCTAATCGGGAGACTGGGTGCACGAACTCCGTGTCGGTGGGGAAATGGGAGAAACCTACATATGTGAATTTTTTGCGCGAGGAAATATTAAAATTCTTCGTCTCTCAACGCTATATTGTCGATCGTAACTCATTTCACTATTTGAGCCTGAAAAATGATTTTTTGATCACTCTAAAATTGATTTTTCGAAGGTGATCATTTTACCACTATGACCCATGTATTATTACCTGAAAAAGTCTAAAAAGTCTTACTGAAAAGACTGAACTAGGCAAAAAAAATTTTTGTGAAAATGAAAACTGAACCCCATATGTGAATACCAAATGTTGCCCAAACATATTCATCAAAAAAAAAAAAAACTCAGTTTCGTTTATTACTCTTTACGGTACAGCTGGAAAACAAAACTATGTCCATATTCCTACCTTTTACTCAAGTAAAAAAACACAACATGGCCTGAGTTTTGAACAAATGAAGCAAACAAGTACATATAGGCTGTCGCTAAGTAACTGAGACTAAAATTCGTACGGCCCACCAACGCTACCTGTTGGCGTTTCAACGCAGTAGGGGAATAATTTGTTCATTAGCTATCGATTGAGAGACCATGCTGAGCTCATTTGATTGAAAACTCGCTGTTCCAGGCCAATTTGAAAGAAACCATATGCGTTGACCCCTCCAGGTTTTTTAAAGATTTTCTTAAAGAAGGAAAAAAAACATGCGATTACAAAAAATTTTTTCAATCATCATCTTCATTAAGTATACGGGTATCTTTTTTAAAATAAGCGTCATTCATGGCTATACAGGCGTCCATTCGTTGTTGCCATTTATCAAACGTTTTTGCGCATTCTGCCGCCGGTAACGAGGAGAAAAACATCTGCACTGCAGTGATGACTTCTTGATTCGTGTTGAATTGACGACCACATTAAGGCTGCCTTCAGCTGAGGAAATAACCAAAAGTCATAGGGGCGAAGTCAGGACTATATGGGGGGGGGGTGAATTGTGATTTTTTAGAAATCATCACCGCGGCGCAGATGTTTTTCTCCTCGTTACCGGCGGTGACATGATTTGAAGTTCAAGAGACTATAATTATGATATAGCGTTTACTGATAAGCTTTTTTCAATGCGAGTACACATTTTTGAATCGGGGGCCCAATTTTTCCAAAACTAGGCCCCCGATTCAAAAATGTGTGCTCGCGTTGAAAAAAGCTGATGTAAGGAAAATAAAGCGCCACTAACTTTAAAATTTAACCACAGTCCTTTCTTACTAAGTTTATGTACTTAAATAAACTTGGGTAACTTCAATCAATCACAGAATGGTTTTTAAACTAATTCGGACTTTATTTTTTGCAGACTCGCAACCTCACAGTATTCAGGGTACTGTTGCCTGTCCATAACATCGTTCTTCTCCCCCAGGTAAAAGTATGGGAAGATCTCGGAAGCAAAATTAGCATGACGGAAATACCCGCATATTCTTAGCAGCTTCCGATAATTTTTTTTTTCGTACATTTTTTAGATATTCGCTTACCGTTGTGGAATAATTTGACATTCTTTAAACAGTTCGAAAGCTGGAAGAACAAGCTTTCCAACAATAGTAAATGAAATTATATTACACTTTATGTACAGCCTCTCCCGGCGCTTTCATTCTTATCAATATTTTCCGGTATTCAGTTAGACCGAAAAAAATACTGCGCTCATTTTCTGACTCTTCTTATCATGCTCTTGAAACGAAATTTTTTCGCTTTCCAAGATGGCAAACTTGGTTTCTGTGAGCAAGAGACTGTGACAACGGCAAGAAACCTGCTTTACTTTAGGAGTCCATTATTTGCTTGTATTTGTAATAATATACTATTTGTTGTATACTGTGGCTTTTCATTCCTGTAAACGGCTTTCAGTATGTAAATGTGGCGAACTCGCTTATGAAGTTTGTTACAGTTACAGTTATATAAGACGTTGCGTGGTATTGTATATTCACCGCTTGTTTTTGATTCGAATAATTTTGTACATACTAGTTACCATTCTTACTGGTGTAGTTCTTTATTGCGGTTTTTTGGTGGAGTTTACCGACCCTTACTCCTCCGCTATCGCTGCGCTCCGTTTCGGCTGAGAAATCGCTGTGAACGTTAGGGGCCGGTGCGCTGCGAACCGGTTGGTGGCTGCTGCGACAACTCACTGAGTACGCTTCCCAACTGGCCGGCGGTTCTGAGCGGAGGCGGAGGACAGGGGTCGCTCGAGGGGCCTAGCCCCCAAAGTGGTCGACTGTATCCACGTTCCCACAAGTGGTGACCTCGACTCACTGACGGTCCCACAGTATACAACATTGCCAGCCCACCATGCTGGCAATACAAGCTCATCGCAAGTCTTCCACTGCACCAAGTTGAGCTTGCATAATTAATTGGTTTAAAGTATAATCATAAGAATATGGTAAAATATGACTTTGGGGTTGCAATATTACCTACTCTGCTTAAGATTATTTTACAACCGTTCTCATCTAAGTATTTAGGCGTCGTTTAACAATTTTCGTTCAATTTGAGTAAACTTGCTGTCCTTCACAATTGTCTCGTCGTTACGTATTTGTCGGTGTATCTCTATCTTTCAGCCGTGCTAAATATTATTTCCCTTTAAATCTCTAGAACATGTCAGTTCACTTGCCTTCATGAAATATTTCTCAGAGAGTAAGGGGTGCTGTTGCAGGTGGATGACGTGAAAGTAAATAATTCGAGCAGTTTTTTAATTTCGTTGTAATTTCGTAGAGCTTCGTATAATGCTTTCGACTTTATTGTTTATTATATTGGTGATTACGTTTGTGAGTTACCTTATCTCATTCAGATGGAAGGAAAGAAGATTAATAAGAATGGTCAATCGATTCACTGGACCGCCAACGTTGCCAATAATAGGAAATGCTCTTTCATTCGCAACTACGTCGACGAAAAGTGAGTGCACAGAAATGAATAATAATGTGTGACTTTGGATGCTCCAGTTGTATCCGAATGTATTAATTCGTACAAATGTGGCGGAAACATTAATATCGGTTTAGGCTTTGGAAACTTGGATGTTAACTGTGGATTTGGTGAAGGTTAGGGGATTCAGCCTTTCCACGGAGAATTTGGAAAATACATTAAAAATTGATTCTTGGGAGGCTATAATCGACTATTTGGACAAGAGAGCTCTTTAACCACACAGACCTTAAACCCGAAATCCGCTTATACTTCACACCAGTGATTCAAACTTCTGTTGATGTGGACCTCATCTGAAATAAGTAGGTCTAAATGTTAATTTTAAATGTCTATAATTTTTCGAACAGTAATATTTCCGACTTGGAAATTCTTAAGGCGGTTTGGAAAGAAACGAAAAACCTTCAGTATTCGGGCTGAGGATACAATTGAGCAAACTTCAGAAAAATTTCAAAAATAACAAGCATAGAGGGGAGGAACAGAGAGAAACGAAAACGGATACATAAAAAGAAAAGTGTAAATGAAGTATAAGATTATTCAATTTTGCCTGCTGACGATTTAAATTTTCCAACAGAGGCGATCTTACCAGCCGAAAAAATTCTTGAGGAACCTTCCCTGTGCCTCTTCTATCGTCGATATATGCCCGACGCGCAATCAGTTACCCTCCAGTTACCTAGTTACCCGCGGAAAAGTTACCCATTTGTTAACCTCGGGTTCCACTCAGATTACCCTTGTTCCTCTTTAGTTACCAGGGTAACTGGCGGGATACTACGCAATTAGTTACACTTTAGTTACCCACGGCAAAAAAGTTACCCATTTGTTACCCTCAGTTACCCTCAGAGCGTCGGGTTTTCTCTTTGGAATTATTGTTTAGTATTATTCATGATTCTATAAGTTAATAAATGAGTTTGTAAAAGTTAATCTTTAGTATCCGTATTGAAGTGTGAGTGAACTTGGTAATATTTCGTTTTTAGGGTGTGCCAATTCACCTTTTTCTTTCTGTTGTCCATAGCGCTTTCGGCTGTTACGCCATCTTCAGCGGAGTTCCCTACCATTTTTTTTTTTTTTTTTGGTCCTGTATTAAATAGTAATGTGTAGTGCCGTATGGTAAACCTATTGATGTGTGTTCCTAAAGGTTATCTGTGGTTTTGTAGTCTGTCCAATCAGGAGTGGCCAGACGTCGATTTTTTGCTCATTATACGTAATAAAATCCGTTCTTCTTGTACGGGGGGGGGGGCGCAAACAAAAAGGGACCGTTGAACAATTTTTCATTTTCTACTTTTCTAGTTAAATTTATGTAAAAATCCCTGAGAAATCGAACAAATCAAACCCCAGACCTCAATCTTGAAAATTCGGCGAGATATTGCAGTTTTAAGTGAAGCAAGTCAATATTTTTTATTGTTTAAAAAAAAGTACAAAAAGAGGAAATCGCATGTTCTCAAGTTGTCGCGAAACCTGAGCTATCCGGCCCGGTTGGTCCGCGGAGGAGGCAATTCGGCCGGTGGGTAGTGGGACCCGGCGGTTCCGGAGAGACCGGAACGCCTCGTAGTTGGCCGTTGACCGTGCCTTGTCGCGAGTCGACATTTTTAATTAGAGTTCGGGAACGACCGAAAATAGAGGCGATCAAGTGCGCGGCACCAAAATAAAATAAAGATTTGCGAAAAATGATTACTATGTATTAAAAATAAGTGTGCAACCGACACCAAATTAGTAAAATAAGAAGTTTGATAGATTACGGTATGTACAGAATTTACACTTTTAGAATACGGCAAAAACTTTTAAAAAAGTGGAACATTGGGGGTGCGAAAAAATGACACGGCGAAAAATAGGTTCGTAAATGACGTCGACGGTGACGGTACGGTGGCGCGACGGTTAACGGTGTTCCGACGGCGGTACAGGTTCGTGGTGACCGTGCGGCCTAACTAGTTTCACTGTTCGTAGCTCTGACTAAGGGGTGCGTGGTAAGGGGAAAGGGGGATGTGAAAGAGGAACAGCCTATCCTGGGGGAAAGGAGGTCGAGAAGGGTTAGAAGAAGGCACAGCGTGTGTACTTGCTACTTATGCAGTAGCAAGTAAAGCCAGATCTACTTAGCTCTTTGCAACCTACTGGATACCGAACAGGTACGCATAGAGGTAAGTAGAGTGTAGGCCTTGATTTAGAAGTAGGCTAAAGGAAGGCCCAGCGGCGCAACGACCAGGGGACGATTAGTAGGCGGGCAGGAAGCGAGAGGTTTCTACGGAGTAAAAGTGTTAGGCTAGAGAAGAGAAAGTTTCTAGGCTAGACGATAGAATTTTAGGCTGGACGAGGTGGCAAGAGATATCAACAGAACCGGCGAGAAGAAGCACGAACTTACCCAGAGTTGCGAAGCGAGACGCAGATCGACTGTTTCAGCGAGAGAGTCGCTGACCGAATGTCCTACGAGTGTCTCGAATGAGGGTGGAAATGGAGAATATATTGGGAGGCACGGTGTCTTTTCGGGTCGCAGGATCTGGAGGATTTGACAGAAAAATGGAACGTGTAAGAAGGTGGTTTCGGCTCGACGACCGAATTCGCCGATATCGGGAGAAGGAGACTGAAAAGACAGCATGAATACCGGGGCCAATGGCCAAGGGACAATAGGTAGCCGGTCGTTTACTATGATCGTCACTATTGAATAGTCCTACATGATCAATCTTTTAAAGCTTCTATTTTTGACCGCCAGGTGACGACTCTTTCGATGCACGGTCTCAATTGGTTTAGGGAGGAAGCGGGGAACGGGAGGTATGCAGTCGATACAGGTTCGCGAGGGCGAATAATGTTAATTAGGCCGCGCGTTCTACCTGCAGAGGCATTCGGACAGTTTGTATGCAAATCGAGAATTTTTAGGACAACGAAGTGTGTCGTGATCATAAAGTAAAATTAAATTATTATTCAAAAACAATTTTCCATGAATACACTGGACATATTATTTCTTCTTGCCCTTTTAAATGCGAGAGCAGACAAATACATTTACCTGTTGTCAGGATGACTTGCTTATGTAACTTCTGAATGGGAGTCGCGTGTTTCTCGCTGGCAGAGGCGTCGCTGAAAAATTTTTTGGGGGT
The DNA here is from genome assembly GCA_031841125.1 of Acanthococcus lagerstroemiae. Taxonomy (NCBI): domain Eukaryota; kingdom Metazoa; phylum Arthropoda; class Insecta; order Hemiptera; family Eriococcidae; genus Acanthococcus; species Acanthococcus lagerstroemiae. Next base: position 25,712,777 of record CM063113.1, on the reverse strand, counting down.
AAATTTTTCAGTAGTGTTGACCTACATTCATCGGCGTTGGTGGATTCTTTTGGAGAGAGGGGTACAGTATGTTGTAACAAAGTGTCTAACAGTCATTTAAGTCTTTTACTTTCAGTCATGGTCATTTAAAAATTTAAGAATCAGCAAATTCTAACTTACAAGAGGAAACAAAGAATTTAGAATTGGAAAATTCTATTATAATGATCAAGGTTGCAATTTTTACGCGAATGTATAGTTCTATCTATGGCGCATAGGCATAAGTTTTAAAAGCTCTTCACGAATCACGAGAATTCTGAGTCAGATGAGCAGCACTTCATCTTGCATATTTGTATTTAGCATATTTTGGCATTTACCGTATATTTTGCACCAGTTCTGCTTATTTTTCAATTTTCTTCCCTAAAAAGTTATTTTTTTAATTCTGAGAATGATGTCTGGCTCTAAAAAAAAATTGAGAAGACTTAATGGTTAATGAATTATAGTGCAAAAACGTTTAGAAAAATGTTCTTTTGAACGTGAGATAATCTTTCTCTTGCCCGCATCATATTCATCAATCATCAATAAATTACAAATAGGTGTATTATCTCCTGGGTGCATCTCCAATTAAGAAAAAATTGAACTCTTAGGGAGATACTTTGCTGGATCATTTTTAGATATGATAATACATTTTCTCAGTGTATCCAACTTAATTTTTCCATTAAAATGATATACCCATATTGTATTTGCATATTTATGCATATTTTAAATTTTGGCGTATATTTTCGGCATATAATTCAGACTGAATTCAGTGCATGAAATATGCGCATATTTCGCTATTCCTTGTGCATAAAAATTGCAGCCCTGATAATGACAATAAATCGAAATATCAGCTTACAAGAGTCTTCGCATGTATGACATGCTCATGTGAGTCGTGTGAGACGTGATCACCATGCGCGTATTAAGGTAGGTGAGCTCAATAAGGCCCTAATTTAGGGTCTTGGCTCTCCAGACTTTCATGTAAGTGATTTCATGTTTTTCCTTTCTTGAGTTATAGTCGTCGACTGAAATATTTAAAAACTGGCTAGCTAGAAATTTTTCTATTCTGCTCCACGTTTCTCAGATGTTCTAATAAAAATACCTCTTTTTCAAAATTTGATAAAGCCAGCGCACCAAAGAAGGCTGGGTCTATAGTCTAATAAAACCCGATCTAATGCCGCCTAATACCTACGCCTGACCTGAAATTCGGTAAATAAAAAGTTAAGCATGGGTCAAATAGAAATTTATGAGCAAGTTATAACTGAAATTATAATCAATTGATCTTACCAGGTTGGGCCTTATAAGGTTACATAACACTGTTTTTCGTGAGTATCGCATACCTCGATGCCAAATTGCTCGAATTTCACTTTTCTGAAGTCGATCGTTAACCAACAACCACTACAACAACTACCCAATGTTTGATTCGTAGATGAATTCCATTTGACTAACATAATACTCGTAAATCCTCCAAGTTACACAAAAAACATATCGGAGAACTTTTCACGTTATTGAAAAATCATCCATTGGCATATCTCGCACCAGTGGACTAATATCTTGATAAAATCAATTGGACAGTGTTGCCATATCATAAACGACCAACTTTGCTGTACGTTTTAATGCAGTCTAAAGCATAGCAGTCAAGATCGGTACATTGGGCGTTATACTGGGGATCCGGGCCTTATTGGGCTCATCTACCTTATGCAATAAAATTAGTTTTTTCCCAATGAAAATGTAGTATTACGGATGAAGAAGTATATTTAGCTTTAGTTTATTATTTTAGCGCATTCATAGCAAATGGGGGAGGGGGAGGTCATTTATTTTCAGATTTCGACTTTTTTAGACACACCCTGTGGATGTGTATTGCGAGTTCAGTGTATGGTACGGTACTACTAATTCCGGTATGACATGGTACTAATTCGTTTACATATTTTGTAACTGCAAGTATAAATATAATAATTAGCCATTGAATGTGGCGGGAGGGGGGGGGAGATAATTTTAATAGTTTCTACCTCCTCCCCCCCCGCAAAAAACGGGGGCAAAGTATTACTCGTCTACCACCCCTCAGCGACGCCCATGCTCGCTGAGAACCTCCAATCTTATAATGTAGGCAACTTATCAGGAAATATTTTCTAAACATTTCCGAAAAGACTCGCGCATCTCGGGAAAGTATCAGAATTTCCTTCCGAAAATTCCGACGAAATTCCTTGAAAATCAGTGGAAAATTTTCCCAAAGTTTTTCGATGAAACTATTCGGGAGAACATCAAACATTCAAATTCTTTAGAAAACATTGGACATTTTTTCCGAAAAGAATGGACAAAAGATTAGGGAAGCGTGTGGCGGTGTGTAGGACCTTCACTGTTAAAATGTTGGTAAGTAACAGAACGGTAATTACAAAAATAAAATTCTCAATTTTAAACGCTTCTAAACGCTTCTCCTGCAAAATTTTACTTTTGGTCAGCTGGTCCCTTTTTGTGTGCGCCTTCACGTATAATCATCCTTTACGTCACAGGGTGTCACAAAAATATAAATTAATGTTATTTTTACTGAACCCAGCAAAACTGTGAGCGACAAAAACTGATTTTCGCTTCATTTTTTTTTTTTAGCCTATTTGGAGTCGAAACTGACATATCCAAAATTCATACCCCTGCAGTTTCTGTGTACATCACGGAACATACGAAATATTCGTCACGCGCGTGTTCTGTGGGTTACCTGTCTACCATATAAGCAGGAGAAACAGCACTAGGCCGCGCCTAGCACACTTTCTCGTCAGTTTTCCTCCGGAGATTCCAAATTGCGTTCGAATCTACATTTTTTGAGCCGAATTGCATCCAGCTAGAACAACTGAGATGCGTCCCGTCACTAGCGAATTGCGTCCCGGATGATGGTCGATTTGCGTCCAAGTTACGAAGCCTACCAACGTTTCCCAAAAGACACCACGAGTAGGTTGGCGTCCATAGTCTTCCAAAAATCGACAAGAACTTGCCTCGTCATAAAGAAAGTCAGCAAATTATTCTACATCGTCATGAATACATGTCAGTATTATAAGGGACAAAGAATAAATGTAAAAAAGTAACACGTTTTAGGAAATCGAGGAGCGTAAGATCACCAGATTCACGACGCGTCATTAGCATTCCCAGGGCAGTCTCTTTCTGAAATGCACCCCTTCGCCTTTTTAGGCGATCTAAGGTCGAACATTTTTGAATACGTATCGCATTGTACTTCGAGGAGGATGTTAGGAAGCTTACAAATATTAGGATGCGCTGCATAGAACATGTTGTTCAACTAGGAATGAAACGATTCACAGGCGGTCCTCGTCTTAGTTATCGAAGCATTGTAATCTGCGAGTCAAAAGTACCCGATGCGCAATTCATTACCCGCGGAAAAGTTACCTATTTGCAACCCTTGGTTACTTTCAAATTACCCTCAGATTACCCAGAAACCCATCAGTTACCCTTGGTTTCCTTTCGGTTACCCGAGTAACTGACGGGATTTTGCGCATCGGGTCGGGTACTGTCTCTATCTTCTTCATTCATTCTAATTTCAGTCATCTTATGAAGCTAGAATTTACAAAATTCGAAAAAGTCTAAATTCGTTCTCGGACGCAATTCGAACATCAGTGAAGACGCAACTCCGACATTTGAGGGGACGCATTTCGGTGACGTTTCCCAGATGCAAATCGGTTGTCCTAGCGGACAATGTCACTTTTGATCCTCAACCTCCTCACAGAAGGTGTAACTTATCTGTAATAAAATTGAGGGTAGGTCTTGAGCAACTCGCACTTTTTGATAACAATCCTCTCTCATTCAGGTTAGTGTTAACAAAAATTTTTCTGTTAATATCTCGAAAGACAGACAAAATTACATCTCTTATATATAAATACTTTTATAAGAAATAAACGTTACTTAGATAGGTGAAATTGTTTTCTTGCAATTACTTAACATAGTGGTTGAAATTTTATTATTACTACCTATCATATTAAAAAAAAAAAAAGTTACGATAAAAAGTTCACCAATGGTTTCATAGGCCAAGTTTTTACATCAGAACTCGTCAGTTGCGTTGTAATCAGAGTTTCACTGGTGGGAAGCACTAGTTACCGATAGTCTGTGAGATACGGGGGTGGTACGATTTAGGCGCCGATACGACGTCGGCAGCTTCGCCCTATCTTTGTTGGCATGCCAAAAGTCTCAAATCTGTTCTATTTTTATACAAACGCGCTAGAGCTTTGTTCTGACTGTATGAGCAGGCATAGCGAAATGCGATCAAAGTGCTGTCAGTCAGAAAAGTGCCAGCTCCGGCAGTGAACTGGAGAAACTATCTACCAAAACCGAACGCCCGTGGAAGTACCAAGACTTTCAGCTTAGATTCGTAGTTAGGTTAGATCGGCGAGGATGTTTAGAAGAGAACCATAATGTTTCTTAAAGTCAGTCTGATGAATTTCTTTCAGAGGTTGTCAAGGCTGCTATACAATTCACACGGACATACGACTCTCCTTTTAGAGTTTGGCTCTTCAATTTACCGTACGTGATCATAGGTCGCCCAGAAGACATTCAGGTAATGGTTAATCGTAATAAGAAGTTATTTGGCACTTTGTCTGTATTAGGAAATCCATGTTCAGAAATGCCGCAAATCGTAGAACGCCAGAGTTCTTACAACGATACGATGTAGAAAACAGGAAACAAACTACAGATCACAGACTTGACTCGCAGTCAGTTTGAAGAAAAAATCCGCTGTAGGTCCGACTCTAAAGCCTAGCGGAGTTTCAAGTAGACAACGTTAAAATTGACCATAGTCTGGATCTGTATCAGCTCATATTCGCACTCGTTTTTATTGTTCCACTTGTGGAAACGGTGGTATATTTTGACGAATGCCAGCTTTCTGAAGGTACGGATTTACCAAGACTAATCGATTTTCTCTCAATTACAATATGGGTGCTATTGCTGAATGCAATCACGATGCAGAGCATTTTGTTCTTCTTAAATTATAAGAACTGTTATTTTGAAGCATATGTGCTCTGCGATGCCATTTCTCGTTCAATGACATTCAATTATTTAAACTTTTTACAGATCATATCCTCTCAACATTTGGAGAAAGACACCACCTATCGGTTCCTCGCAGATCTTCTAGGCGATGGACTAATAACGTGCAGTAGTGAGTTATTTAATATTTCTCTGGTTAAATATTAGAGTTTTATTTGTACAAGTAAGTACAGAACTGAACCCTGGCTCTATTCAGTGATATCCAAACGAAGAAGAATATTTGAAAAATTGTATGCGAAACCGTTCTTCATCACTTTTTGCTATCTTATACTGCCGCTGCAGACAAAGCTAACTCCAGCCAATGGACTACCATGATATTTCACCTGCAGCTTTAGCTGTAGTGTCTCACAAATGTCGGCTGTCACCTCATTGAATTCAGGCTGACTATTTCAAGTCTCTTCCTCAATACTTGTTAACAACAATCATTATGTTTGCAATTCTTCGCAGATGCAAAATGGAAACGCAGACGTCGTATCGTGAATCCCGCATTCAGTACGGCAACTTTAGTGAACAATTATTTACACATTTTCAATAAGCAGAACATCCAGCTGATAAACAAGCTGAAAAAAGAGTGCGACACTGGCAAACACTTTGACGCTTGGTCGTATGTTATAAGTGCGTCATTCAGTAGCATTTGCGGTATGGGAAATATTTTTGGAATAATTCGAATGTGACTAAGAACTTATATTTTTGGAAGGCGTGCCCCTGTACACCTCCTTACCATATTACTATATAAGAACCGTGAAGTTTTCTCTAATATGTGAAGGAGTCAATATGAATTGGCCTGTTGTGCCAGTTTCCTATTCTTACCCCTCCTCACCATATCTCCCCCCTGATATGTGTAGAAAGGTTCATAAGCACTGATTGTTTTCATCTAACCGTTGGGGTTAAAGATTTTTTCGCTTCCTCTGGGAATTTGTACCGGGTGTTTCAGCTTAGTAGAGCCAGTAGTACCTACTTAGCGAGCGGAACAAACAACTCCATGCAAAATTATAGACTATGCTCTCAAAATAGAAGTGATATGATAAATCTTCAGAGTATATGAAAATACATCGCCCCCTACACGATCAAAAATTTGATTAGTAGAGTGACTTACAAAACCTCGGCATCGGTAAAGCACCAGGGTATGACCTTATCACGGGACAAATAGTAAAGAATTTACAATGCTGCGTGCTGAGACTACTTACCATTATCATCAACCGCTCTATGGAGTTAGGATACTTTCCACAGCAATGGAAGGTTGCAACAGTTGTTACAATACTAAAGCCGAGCAAGCCACCTGACGATCCAGCCTCATATCGCCCAATCAGCCTCCTGCCAATCTTTTCCAGGATCTATGAAAAAGTCATCATCGCTAGACTCAACGAAACAATTGTAGAGAAGCAAATAATTCCGGATCACCAGTTTGGATTCAGACTAAAGCACTCAGCAATCGAACAAGTCCACAGAATTGCAAATACTATTACCATGTCCCTAGAAAAACGTGAATACTGTTGTGCAATATTCTTAGATGTCCAAGCCGCATTCGACAAAGTCTGGCTGGAGGGACTTCTGTTCAAGTTGAATCGATTCGCAACTAAGGGAATGTTCAAACTAATTAAATCCTATCTTAGCCAACGGTACTTCCAAGTCAAAATTGGAAACGACTACTCGGAACTTAAATTAATTCAAGCTGGAGTTCCACAGGACTCAATTCTTGGCCCAACACTGTATTCGATCTACACCTCCAATATTCCAGAACCAGATGATGTACTACTTGGAACCTTTGTGGATGACACTGGCTATCTCTCCTCAGACAAAGACCCGGGCATTGCTGTCAACAGACTGCAGGAAGCACTCAACGAACTGGAAACTTGGCTAAACAAACGGAGAATCAAAGTTAACCCTGCGAAATCCACAAACGTAACATTCACTTTAAACAAGCAGCCGACGGCTCCTGTCTTTCTGAACAACGTCAGGATTCCAGAGAAAGCAAAACAGTGAGATATCTTGGCTTGCACTTCGACTCCAAATTAACTTGGGAAGCTCATATCGACACAAAACTCAGTGAATTGCGTATCAAGCTACATCAAATGAACTGGCTGTTAAAACGAGAATCATCACTCACCTTCGAGAACAAAATGCTGTTATACAAAACAGTGTTACTACCAGTATGGAATTATGGATCTCAAGTCTGGGGAACGTCTAAATCATCAAATATAAAAAGAGTTCAGACGTTCCAAAACAAAGTGTTGCGGCTGATAACAGGTGCTCCGATCTTAACCACGGTATTGGAGATACATAAGTATGCTGATATGCCAACAGTAACCAAATACATCGAAAAACATGCCGATAACCACCACGGTCAACTGCAGAACCATCCGAACACACTAGCACTACAAATCCTAGACAACACAGGCCCAAGAAGACTGAATCGTAAGCACTTTGTTGACCTGCTGAGCTAACTTTCCTCTTAAACCGCGACACACAGATGATGGCAAAAATAAAGAGGGCTCCAGCATTGGCTGAGAATCCCTCTACCAAATTATTGTAAATAGTACACACATATATATTTAATTTGTACCATTATGTAAATTTTTAGAGCTCCGATAGCTGGTAAAATTTTATAATAAAACCTTTAAAAATAAAAAAAAAGTAGAGTGAGTGTCAAAATAATTACATCAAAAACCAGAAAATTGAGTGATTCCTACACACGATCAAAAGTTTTATCCTCCACAGAGAGGGGGAGAGAGATAGAGGGGGAGATAGGGAGAGGGAGGGAGGGAGGGGGAGAGAGAGAGAGAGAGAGAGAGCTACCTAATCTGCAAAATCAGCGTCAAAAGACACTCTTGATACTCTTTTTAAGTCAAAATAGTGTCAGTCTTTGAAAATCACATAGGCTACGCCCACTTGTATAGCAGAATTGGTTGGTCAAAAGTGTATCAAGAAGTCAAAAATGCGTCAAAGTGTTCTAATTGGCTGAATGATTGTCACGATGGCAAAATACCGTGCCAAAATTCGCAAAATTGGCGCAGGTCAAAGAAAGGGAGGAGAGGAACTGTTGAAAGAAAAACACCAGATTTAAATAGACACTTTATATATTGGTAAAGGTTACTGGTTAAGCATTGTACATACGTTAGTATTGTTAGATCATTAAGCGTTGTGAGAGCGTCCTAAGCATTGTACTTCATCCACCGAACTTTGTAATGCAAGTGTCGAATGAGGGTACTGACCAAGTAGTAGCTCGGCTAGGCAATAGGCTTCGGCAGCAGCATAACCAACCTTAGAGCTGCAACCCGCATATCAGTGTAGAGACCTCAACATTTTTTCCATAATCATTTTGATTCTTTGGTCGTCCTTCAAATATTAAAACAATTTGGCATATTCAGCTATAACATCTACCCCCTTCGTCTTCCGTATTTACTTTCCAAATTTTCTGCAGGGTTTCCAGTATATTAGAGAGAAGAGCTAAGCATCTCCTAACCCTTTTATTTATGCCCACGGAAGAGTTGTCATAAAATTTACCTGTTGAGTTTTGTCCCTGTTAGTTTATAAATCTTTCTTCATCTTACATTCTAAAGTTTAGAAATTAGGTTTTATTTGTAGCTCATTGGGGAAAGGGTATAACACTCCTGCATCGTGGCCGATATTGAAATAAGAAGATAATTCCTAATACCGCTCATGTATTAGAGCAATAGAAGTGATATTGGGAGGTTTGAAACGGATTTGACCTCTCCCCTCCTCCTCCAGCAGAAGGGCCAAGAAGGAAATTTTCTACTGTTCTTATGAAAAATATAACGTTTTTTACTCAAAAATTTTATTTTTTGAAAAAGTCCCCCCCTCCCTCCCAAAAAAAAAGAAAGAAAAAAAAATAATAATAATAATAATAACGATAACAATAACAACAAAAACGGTTGCCCTTCTAAATGGAATAAGTGATTGTCACCGTTATACTGGAGTGATCTGTTACATTCTTTTTATCAATATTTTCTTATTTAGAAACATCAATGGGTTACTCGGAAGACGAAAACACGAGTGCGGAGATCTTGGGCTCAAAAAGCGCTTACTTTAGGTAAGCTCAAAAGTCCATATCCGAAAATTCGTTAATGTTGCGCTGTTCTAATTCTAATAAATTTTATACGGAATGCACAGAGCATCGGTATTAGCCGGTAAACGATTTTACCAGCCTTGGCTACAGCCTTCCATCATCTTCAAGACTTACACCTACCTCACAGGATGTTCAAATGTATTTAAAGAAGCTCAAAATTTACCTCGAAAGGTAAGCCTACTACAGAAGTTTTTTATTTAGAGACCTGTCATAAGATCGTTGCTCAACTTTACTATACATTATAATTTGCAAACAGATACTGAAGACCAGAAGAGAATATTTATCGAATCGGAGCACTGAACGGAACAAAATTTCCAAAGGTATATAATTATAATTATTGAAGCTTTTTGTTTGATTACAAAAAATGCGTCTTTAATTATAACTCTGTGTTAAATGATTACAGAAAAATCATTGAAGAACTTGATAGACATCTTAATAGATGTTCACCCCAGCAGCGACTCCTTCAACGACGATGAGTTGACAGACGAAGTCTTGACCATCATCTTTGCGGTCAGTCGAACTCAATTTAGAATTTTCTACGGACACAGGTCGCTTGAAATCGGCCATGATTGCAAATCATTTTTTTCAATTTTTCAGGCCAGTGAAACCAGCGCCATAATAAACAGCTTCACTTTGCTAATGTTGGCCATAAAACCTGATATCCAGGTGAGAGTCAGAGAAAATCATTTTTGAGAAGACACAAACATGTAAGTCTAAACCATAAGGGACCAAGGGGTCGATACGAATTGAGACCAGAGCGTGTAATCAGAGGATGTACCCTTAAAAATGAGTCCGAGCTCAAATCAATAGCTGAAAATTACTTCAAATATTTGAAATGGTCGAGCTAACTCAATTTCGAGAGAAAACCTTTCAAAGTTCCAATAATAATAATAATAATAATAATAATAAATAGGATCGAATTTTTCTCGAATAAAAAAATAAAACAAAACAAAAGAACGAGCCATTGAATGTGAATGATTGTCACGAAAACATTTTAGAAAACGTTAGAACAGTTTATTCCCTTGCCATAAGATTTGTAGGCAACTTATGATGGAGTCCAGTCACGACCACTGTAACTTTTTCTTAATAATTCCGCTCAAAATGATCCGATGAGCAATGTGTCAAAAGTTAAGGCATACATCATAGTCTAGTTTTATTGATTAATTTTTTTCCAATACCGTACTTTTCCATACTACCACAATTTTTGTGAAGTAGAAAACCGAGATACTTGAATGAACCTAGGTAAAGATATTTAAAGTACGAGTACCAGTAACATAGTGAAAAATAAACGCCCCAAAGAATTGAGCCGGAAAACCGAAAACTGGATAGAATAATGTTGTTTTAGTGTCTACTAACATGTTTCGGAATTAGTTCGCCAGAAGGGGTAGCAGTAGTTCCTATAGGGGGGTGGCCCATATTTGTACCTAGGTTCATAATTGTATCTTTTATTCTACCTACATATCCTGGCTCTACTGAAATTCGTCTGGTTCCAGATGAAATACGTTAGGAAAATTCGACCAACGGGAGATTAAAGAAAACTAACATTCATTAGAAATGTTAAAAGTGCTAAAATGATGTTGTTGACCTAATTTAATTTAAATGGTTCTATCTCAAAAACCAAGTTTGAGCACTTGGGGCGCTTGGTCCATTATGATTTGGACGTACATAAATAATACCTATACATTCTTCTTCCAGTTCGCTAGAGCTGTACCATTACTGTTGCAGGAAAAAGTGTTCGACGAACAGCATAAAATTTTCGGAAATAGTAATAGGATGCCAACAGCGGAAGACTTGTCTAAAATGACTTTCCTGGAGCAGTGTATCAAGGAGAGCTTGAGGTGGTCATCGATAGTGCCTATGGTTCTTCGATTTTCTGAGGAAGACGTTGCCATCAGTAGTACGTATGAAAGCACTTACTTAATATTTATATTGAATCTGGTTTGAGTTAATCTGCAGGTTTCATTGTTGGGGTCTAGAATAATGAGTCGATAGGATTTAAGATGTTCACTGATTCGGGCATACGTACGTTTAGACGGGTACGTTATTCCAGCCGGAGCTAAAATAGTCCTGGCCATATACGTGGTGCACCACAACAAGGACATATATCCGAATCCAGAAATATGGAATCCTGAGAATTTCAGTGCTGAAAGGATAGCCAGTCGACATCCATGTAGTTTCATACCGTTTGGATCAGGAGTTAGAATGTGTCTAGGTACAGTATACCTATACAATCAGATTTTCCAGTTGTATGTATTTGACGTCCGATATGGCCGAGGAAATTGCAAACATATAGGTAGGTATAGGTAAGTGCAAGGAAAACAGTGCTAGGTCGATGGAGGAAAAGCTCGTATAACGTAGATATAAGAGTAGTTGTCTATAAAACTATCAAACAAAGTGTTATAATAATTGTTCTCATTATTAATGTCTTTTTATAACAATAACGATGATAGAAATAAGTAGTCCTTGTATCTTGATAAAGCACACATAATACGATAATTTCAGGTTACAAATATGCCATGCTGTCCATGAAGGCGACTTTATCAACCATTTTGAGAAATTATAAGTTGACCACAGATGTGAAAGAAAAAGATATAGAGTTCGATTTTGATTTCGTGCTGCGAAGTGCTGACGGATATCCCATGAAACTGGAATACCGAAATGAAGACTCGTTATTTTAAATTAAGTTGTATATTAACACGGAAGTGAGTAAAGAGACCGAAGGAGGCTCTCTCATACCTACTCTCTTCGGAAGTAGAGAATGGATCCAAAGCAGGCGAAAATCAACCTTCATCTCAGAACAGTCATTTCGGCACCCCAATTCCTTCTCCAAATTGGCAATCTAATCGGAATTGTCGGAATCATGAATTCCCAAAATCAGGATTCTGTTCTAGATTCCTGTTTCCCTTTTTCTAGAGTTGTCATATATCCTTTATCCATTTTCTCTCTCAACTCGCAACACTGATTTGTAAAAACTGGCACTGAAGAGGAATCACTACTCCAGCCAACTGAAATACGAATCGATTCATCATGTCGATGGCCTGATTTAAAAAACGTGTAAGTCCAAAACAACAAATTTTTTAGGAGAAGCAAAAAACAGGATTAAAAATTCACATTCACTGCTGAGAGAGTCTGATACATATCAGAAGTTACTTCTGCAATAGTTACTTGTGATAAATACGTTTTCCATCATTATTTTACAGCCATTAGCTAATTATGAGGAATAAAAGTGACTTACAAGGTTTTCACTTCAAAGTTACTGGACTTACGAGTTTTTTAACTTGAAATTTCCAGACATACGAGGTTTTTATTTGAATAAGTACTGGACTTCCGTTTTTTTCAGCTTGTATGTTAGACTTAAGTGTATTCTAAATTGAAGAATAGAGAATGATAATGTAAAAAGCTCGTATGTCTGACTTACGTGTTTTTTAAACGATCTATTGGGTGCGCTAGTGTGCATTGCGACTTCCGAGGTCGTTCAATTTAGATGTCTTGAATTTTTTTACCATATTAGAAACCACGGAAAACTCATTTTCACCAAAACTTGGACTTAGTGTTTTTTAAACCAGGCCATCGATCGATGTTTCTTTTTGAATCAAGGATCAGAATCTCGAGGTCCTTCACGGCTTCTTCCAAACATTTGGCCGACATCACGATGCGACAACTCCAGAAATTTGAACGCCATCAGAATTTCAAAACGTTCGACGATTACAAGCTGTGGAGGATTGAATTGTGAAAGATAGAGGTGGCGGCAAACAGTGACCCAGTTAATGCTACTTGCAGCTGTCCAATCTTTTTGAAGAACAGGCAATGCAAGCGTTCGCTAAGCATGCTAATCCGACTGAAGTTAGTAGACGTCTTCCTCTCAGCTAAAAACATACCCATCGGTCAAAAACGTAAGCGAGGTAGACCAGCGTAGACAAAAAAAGCCTTATTAGTGCAGTAGATAATTTTAAACCGTTATTTCGCAATAATTTTTCATTCACTCGTAAATTTTCTCGTTAAGACAAACTGTTTATGGTTCATTTTTTACTTCCGTTCGTACATTATTTTTACCGCGGACTGTTTTGTCATTTCGTTGGCTGTTTTCTTATTTCGTTATGACGACCGATTTGTTCCGTGCATTTAACATCTTTTCGCGTACTAATAAATGACACCGAATAAAAACGCTGTACCCATCCAAAAGATGATGAAAAAATTGGCCGTTCCACTCGACCCTATGGGTAATTTCTATAAGAAATCGGGGGGGGGAGTCGGAATTGAGATCCATAGACCCTGAACAATTCGGGGTGATAAAAAGGCCCAATTTTGTTGCATAGTGTTCTTTAATAATCTCCTACATGATTATGGATGAAAAAGGCAGTGGTTTGTAGTTCAAACATCTTATTTGAAATCATTGAGAAGAGCCAACTTAAACCTACAACTCGCATACCTTGGAAAAAAAAGGACTGTATTTCCGTCTCTCAGTCAGTACAACCCATCGAATCGAATTCAAAACCTATCAATATCGGATTCGAAAATTACTTGCAAAATCGAATGTAGTGACCTTTGTAGCCTGGGAATCAAATAGCGAACCACGTATTGACTACATTGAAAATCTGAACTTTCTTTTTCATTTCTTTACTCTTCGGAACCTTTTCGAAAGACATTCAATACGACAGAATAGACTTCAGTTAGTTAAAGAGAGAAAGCTAAAACTATGAGTGTATGTGGAAAATGGTCGTTTTAGCATAATGCATTGTAGCATATTGCAGTGTTTGAAGAATTCGCTGCAACTTAAAAAAGAAATAATATCGCCCATAATTATTGAGAGATAAAAATTTTCATTATACAGGGTGACCCGAAAGTAATGCAAGTGAAAAATTGAGAAGTTAGAAAAACACTTGTATTAAATTTTCTTGGGTTCTGTTGCTACAAATAATTAAAGTAGATGTTGAAACTGTCCGCCAGCAATATCTAAACAGGCATTGAGCCGCGTTATTAGGTTCTTGAAGACTTTGTGTAGCATGTTTTCGTTGACGTTTCTTATTGCAGTCTCAATTTCTGTTTTTAGCTCTTCCAGTGTGGTCGGGTGGTTTCTGTAAATGGTATCCTTCAAGTATCCCCATAGAAAATAGTCCGCCAGACTCAGATCGGGGCTCCTTGAAGGCCAACCACCCGTAGAAATAACCCTATCTCCAAAAAACTGTTCTTTGAACCAGGTGCAAAAATTTCGACTCTGTTCGTAATCTGGAGTATGCAACTCATGCAACGACGAGATACTGTAGGGATGCATACCGCGCTGTTTTAAGGCGCGCCGAACAGTTTCACGAGCGCGACCGGTCTTTTGACTAAGACGCCGCGCTGATGTTCCCGGTTCCTCCGCCATTCGTTGGCATAGTTCGTCTTTCTCCTCGACAGTGAGAGCGGGTGGGCGACCAGGCCGCGGTAAATCACATATGCGGTATTCGGTTCGGAATTTATCGATGATTCTTTTGATTGTGGAGTCGTTAGGTTTGGAGGAGCTCGGGAATTTCCGTTGAAGACAGCTTTAACATGCGCGTAGGATGTCGATCGAAAATAATGTTCGACAATAAATGCACGTTGCTCTGCAGTGTAACGAGAAGACATTTTTGCTCCGTAATAAAACTGCAAATGGCTCAGGAGAAGGAAGTTGTTTCGTGTGTAGTGTCGCAAACTGTAGTGATCATGACCAACTAAACGAACCCCCCCTCGGTTGTTTCATTAATTCTTACTAGGCAATTTTTTGACTAGCGTTACTTCTGGGTCACCCTGTATGTATATTGATCCATTTCTTCCGGAAAAATTAGAAAATACAAAGAGGTTTTCAAACGAATGACCCTAGTAAAATATAGTGCCTCCGAAAATGTTTCATTCCACGTGTACCGGCCGATGTAGGTAATTTGTGACATTGAACAGTGCAAATTAGCAGTAAGATGTTAGTTGGTCATGGGTAACTGTTTTAGAAATTCAATTCGTTGAATATTAATACAAATTATTATTAATGAATAATGTTTCAATAATGGTTGGTACAATTCGATCAAAGGTGTAAGTATAATAGGTATATTTGAATACATTCATTATGACATAAATTAGGGACTTTTTACTTATAATATATTATACAAAATGCATTCTATCAACTGGGGTGACCAGGAATGTTAAACTGAACGTGAAAATAAATAATTCGAGCAGAATTTTTAATTTCGCTGTAATTTCGTCAAGCTTTGTACAATGCTTCATCCGACTTTATTGTTTATTATATTGGTGATTACGTTTGTGGGTTACCTTATCTCATTCAGATGGAAGGAAAGAAGATTAATAAGAATGGTCAATCGATTCAATGGACCGCCAACGTTGCCAATAATAGGAAATGCTCTTTCATTCGCAACTACGTCGACGAAAAGTGAGTGCACAGAAATGAATAATAATGTGTGACTTTGGATGATCCAGTTGTATCCGAATGTATTAGTTCGTACAGATGTGGCGGAAACATTAAAATCGGGTTGGGCTTTGGAAACTTGGATGTTAACTGTGGATTTGGTAAAGGTTAGGGGATTCAGCCTTTCCCCAGAGAATTTGGGAAATACATTAAAAATTGATTCTTGGGAGGCTATAATCGACTATTTGGACAAGGGAGCTCTTCAACCACACAGACCTTAAAACCGAAATCCGCTTATACTTCACACCAGTGATTCAAACTTCTGTTGATATGGACCTCATCTGAAATAAGTAGGTCTAAGTGCTAATTTCAAAAATCTATAATTTTTCGAACAGTACCTAATATTTCCGACTTGGAAATTCTTAAGGCAGTTTGGAAAGAAACGAAAAACCTTCGCTTTTCGAGCTGAGGGTACAATAGAGCAAGCTCCAGAAAAATTTCAAAAATAACAAGCATAGAGGTGGGAGGAACAGAGAGAAACGAAAACGGATACATAAAAAGAAAAGTGTACATGAAGTATACGATTATTCAAATTCGTCTACTGACTATTTAAATTTTCCAACAGAGGCGATCTTACCAACCGAAAAAATTGTTGAGGAACCTTCCCTGTACCTCTTCTATCGTCGATATGCCCGACGCGCAATCAGTTACCCGCGGAAAAGTTACCCATTTGTTAACCTCGGTTGTATGTAACCAGGCGAACTCATATGCTCAAATGGCAACGGCCAAAACAAATAAGGCCAATATCAAAAATACGAACAGTGCTTCAGTAGACAACCGTAGCAAAGCCACTGAATTCAGTGAGATCCTTACTATATTCTTAGGAGATTAGACAGTTCGCAGGTCGAAATCAAATCTTCAGTTTCACAACTGGATGAAAGAGTTAGAAAACTCGAGACTGAGAATGCAGTCCCAGTCCAAAACGCAAAGTGCGCAAGACATAATGGCTGCGCAAACCGTTAAAATGCGGAACTGGAATGCCAACGGACTAATTCCACGCTGGCATGAATTAAATCATTTTCTTTCAGCTAATGCGATTGACATTGCTCTCATCACAGAAACGCATCTAATCTCAAACAACCAGATCAAAAAATTCTACGACTATTCGCTCTACTCCTGTAACCATCCGAGGAGCGACGCACGCGGGGGCAGTTTAGTACTCGTCAAAAACTCAATCGAGCATCATGACTGTGGTATGTACTCGACAAACGGCATACAGGCCTCTGTAGTGAGTGTTAAGCTGAGAAACAATCAGGTAAACATTGGAAGTATATTGCCCGCCAAGTATCGCGCTCAAGCAAGAGGACTTCGAAGACTTATTTGAAACCTTGGGCGAAAGATGGATCATCGGTGGAGACCTAAATGCTAAACACCCCTCCTGGGGGTCTAGGATAACCACCCCTCGAGGCAGGTCCCTCCATAACGCTATCTGCAAACGCAAGTGCAGTACAATCTTCCCGAACATGCCAACCCACTGACCAGCAGATTCGAGCAAGAGGCCAGACATAATTGATTTCTTTGTAACTAAAAACTTTTCCAGTAATTACTTCGACATTGAATGTTAGGTAGATCAATCGTCGGATCATCTTCCACTCGTTCTAACAATCAACTCAAGCCGTTTCCAAGGTCAAAATCGTCCCGAAACTAACAAATAGGTCTACGAACTGGTCGACGTACCGCGTAGAAGTTGACAGACTTGTGGCAATACGCGAAGAAATCGGAACCACCCACCAGTTAGATAACGCCGTCAACAACTTTACAGAAGTCATCATAGCTGCTGCAACTCAGTCAACAGTCTATGCCGACAAAATACCACGGACGACCACCTTCCCACGAAAAATCAGGCAACTAGTCAAGCAGCGTAGAAGGGCTAGACGTAAATGGATCAGAACTCGGAGCCCAGGTGATAAAGCAGTACCTATTCAACAAGATGGCCAGGTTAGTTAAGGAAGCACTAGCCGAGCATAACTACGAATCGTTTCAGAACTATCTGATAGCGCTCACACCCAATGTAGATGGAGACTATTCGCTATGGAAAGCCGCTAGGCGAATAACCAAACCGGCCTCCACCAACATTCCGCTCAAAAATCAGGATGGAGAATGGGTGAGAGGGAATCTAAGCAAGGCGAAATTATTTGCCGCAAGCCTGGAAAAAGTATTCAAACCCAATAATATAGCTACTGATGTCGTTCCTTGCGTTACCCTAGGCGGGCTCGACACAATAAAATACACTTCATCGAAGGAGATAGCTGAGGCTATTTACAACCTCAAAGTCAAGAAAACACCAGGCCCAGACAGAGTAAATGCTGAAATACTGAAGAACCTGCCAAAGAAAGGCATAGTTTACCTTACAATGCTCATTAATGTCTCACTTAGACTCAAATACGTACCGAAAGAGTGGAAACTGGCGGACGTCATCATGATACCTAAACTCGGGAAACCTCCAGATGCCGTATCATCATATCGACCAATCTCGCTCCTCTCCATCACTGCCAAAGTGTTTGAGCGTATCTTACTGTCGAGAATTAAGATCCATATCGATAAGCAAAATATTCTTCCCGAAGAGCAATTCAGGTTCCGAGAGAAACACAGCACCACTGAACAAGCTCACCGTGTGGCCAGTCATATCGCGCAAGCATTGGAAGACAAACAATACTGCCTTACCGTTTTTTTAGACGTTGAGCGAGCTTTCGATCGCGTATGGCACGAGGGCCTAATCTATAAACTATAGACAAAATACTACCATCAGCATTCTGTGAGCTGATTAAATCGTACCTGAGCGATGGATTCTTCATGGTAAAGATAGGCTCCGAATTTTCTAAATACAGACGCATAGAGGCTGATGTCCCACAAGGCAGTGTCTTGGGACCCACCCTCTACCTCCTCTACACACATAATATACCGCTTGATCCAAGAGTTACGCTGGCGGTATTCGCCGACGACACAGCTATCTTGGCGAACCATACGAACTACGAAAAGGCTGTAATCCAACTACAGCACTCACTCAATAGCATCTGTGCATGGGCACGAAAATGGAAAATAGCGATAAACGACGGCAAGTCAGTCCGTGTAGATTTTGCACTGAGACATCACGGATACTCCCCATCGAGCTGGGAAATCGTCATATTCCTCTCGCAAATTCAGCCAGATGTCTAGGCCTCCACCTGGATTCTAAACTAAACTGGACCGAACATGTGAAACAAAAACGATCATTCCTGAATCTAAAGCTCGGAAAATTTCATTGGTTACTCGGTAGACATTCGAAACTGTCCTTATCGAACAAACGGCTGATATACCAAGCGATCTTCAAACCAGTATGGACTTATGGTTTACCGTTATGGGGCACCACTAAACCCAGTAACAGCGCAAAAATCCAGAGATTCCAAAACAAGGTGCTAAGAGTAATCACCAATACTCCATGGTACATTTCGAATAAACAACTTCAGGTGGACCTAGCAATGGACACCGTGGAAGAAATTTACCGTCGGCATGTTGAGCAGTACATCAACCGTCTCCACAACCATCCTAACACGGCGGCAATCCAGCTGCTCGACACAACTACGCAGACTGAAACGTAGCCATATACTTGATATGTAGAATTACCGTAATTTATTTTTATCTTATTTTTCCTTTTAAATTGTAAATTACATGTAATTCTTTCGCTCGTCATATCTCATTGTGTAAATTTTGTGTAAATAGTTTAGTAACTAGTCCTCAAATAAAATTGTATGAAAAGAAAAGAAGTTAACCTCGGATTACCCTCAGATTACCCTTGTTCCCCTTTAGTTACCCGGGTAACTGGCGGGATACTACGCAATTAGTTACCTTCCAGTTACCCACGGCGGAAAAGTTACCCATTTGTTACCCTCGGTCACCCTCAGATTACCCTTGTTCCCTTTTAGTTACCCGGGTAACTAGTGCGATATTGCAAATCGAGTGGCTCTGATTAGAATATGTAACATCCTAGACAAAGATATTCTGCTGTTTATGTTGTTCGATCACCATATATGTTATCTAAACGTAACGATGTAAAGAAGAAGCGCGTCCGGCTTTGGGGAACCCAAATTCCAGGTCAGTGCTGGGAGTGTTAACTTCGGTCAGTAGGGGATCCATGGTGGCCCTCTCAGGACAGTACGCACCGAAAGCGGGACGACGAAATGGGGGCTCCGGTCGGCCTCAAAGCGTCCATCCGGCCACTGATATGATACTCAAAAAGGTAGTTTTCGAGGCCGGGAGTGTGGTGTCTCAGGGGCCACTTTAGCATGCGTGTATCGCTATACACGTCCCACCAAACCTCTACTGCTTTTTGAAAGTATTTAGATAACTTTCAGGTCGTAAGCCTTCTAAAACTTTACTTCATATAAGTTTATTTCTGACCTTCTCAAATAGTTACCCGGTCTACAAATTGTTAGAAGAAGGTTTCCTAAATTGTACCATTTTCATTTTTTTAAAGCCTGGGTGGCTCGGAAAATGAATTTTTTCACTTTTTTTTTCTTACTGCTGGCATATACATCGGTCTTCTACGCAATTTTAAATACAAAAAGGAAAATTTCAACCTGAAAAGTGTAGGAACTACTAAAGTTGGCGCAAAGGCCTTCAAACAGTGCGATTTAGGAACCTAGTTGCCTAGATGGCACCACCAGTTCCAAATCGTACCTATCAGTAAAATTAATAGGAATAAAGCCAGTCACCCTATCACCTACCAAAAAAGCTTGGAAATTTCACCATCTGACTACAGGTTATTTTCTCATAGCCCTTTCAACCTCCTACCTTCGGGGGGGGGGGGGGTTAATAAATTTCTCTTCTGACCACACCTATGAAGTTTTTGTAAAGAAATGATAGCACTCGTTCAACCCCATAGCAGGGTCATCGAAATATTCTATTAAAGTTCGTTTCATGTCTTTCGTCGTCCAATTCTCACAGAGGCGGTGAGAATCTCAAAAGTGACATTATCCAATTTTCATGCGAAATGAGCGTTCCTAACAGTACTGGTCACGTGCGTCGCGCCACATTCATAAGGATTTCTGTAACGTACACCCTGACCAAGCTAGAGACCTTGGATTAGAATCAAGCCAGACCATCTGATGGATAATGTCAGTTTCGAAACGCATGTACTTTTTATCAGAAAAGGTGACGGATGACAGTAGCCTTGGATTTTCTCTTTGGAATTATTGTTTAGTATTATTTATGATTTTATAAGTTAATAAATGAGTCAGTAAAAGTTAATCCTTAGTGCCCATATTGAAGTGATTCCGTATTTAGGGTGTGTCACTTCACTTTTTCGTTTCTGTTGTTCATAGCGCTTTCGGCTCTTACGCCTTCTTCAGTGGAGTTCCCTACCATTTTTTTTTGTCCTGTATTAAATAGTAATGTGTAGTACCGTATGGTAAACCTATTGGTGTGTGTTCCTAACGGTTCTCTGTAGTTGTGTAGTCTGTCCAATCAGGAGTGGCCAGACGTCGATTTTTTGCTCATTATACGAAATAAAATCCGTCCTTCTTGTATCTGGTGGCGCATACGAAAAGGGACCAGTTGACCAATTTTTCGATGTTTCCTTTTCTAATTAAATTTATGTAAAAATTCCTTAGAAATCGAACAAAACCAACCCCAGACCTCAATCTTGAAAATTCAGCGAGATATTGCAGTTTTAAGTGAAGTAAGTCAATATTTACCTATTGTTTCAAAAAAAAGTATAAAAAGAAGAAATAGCATGCTCTTATGTAAATTTAAATTATTCAAAAACAATTTTCCATGAATACTGGACATACATATTTCTTCTTGCCTTTTAAAATGTGACAGCAGGCAAATACATTTACCTGTTGTCAGGATGAGTTGCCTATGTAACTTTAAAAGGGGAGTCTCGTATTTCTCGCTGGCAGCGGCGTCGCTGGAAAGTTTTTTGGGGGGTAATTTTTTTCAGTAGTGTTGACCTACATTCATCGGCGTTGGTGAATTTTTTGGAGGGAGGGGTATAGTATGTTGTATAAAAGTGTCTAACAGGCATTTAAGTCATTTAAGTCATTTATTTTCCTGTCATGGTAATTTAAAAATTTAAGAATCAGCAAATTATACCTTGAAAGAGAAAACAAAGAATTTAGGATTGGAAAATTCTATTATAATGACCAGGGCTGCAATTTTTATGCGAATATATAACTCTATCTATGGCGTATAGGTATAAATTTCAAAAGATCTTCACGATTTAGAGAATTCTGAGTCAGATGAGCAGCACTTCATCCTGCATATTTCGCATATTTTGCACCAGTTCTACTTATTTTTCAATTTTCTTCCCCAAAAAGTTATTTTTTTAATTCTGAGAATGAGGTCCGACTCAAAAAAAAATTGAGAAGACTTAATGGTTAATGAATTTGTAGAAAAACTTTTAGAAAAATATGTTCTTTTGAAAGTGAGATAACCTTATTTCTCTTGCCCGCATCACATTCATCAATCATCAATAAATTACATTAAAAGAAGATTGAAATTTTAGGGAAATACTTTGCTGGATCATTTTAAAATATGATAATACATTTTTTCAGTGTATCCAACTTAATTTTTCCTTTGAACTGATATATCCATATTGTATTTGCATATTTATGCATATTTTACCATTTTGGCGCATATTTTCGGTATATTATTTAGACTGAATTCAGGGCATAAAATATGCGCATATTTCACTATATTTTGTGCATAAAAATTGCAGCCCTGATAATGATGATAAATCGAAATATCAGCTCACAAGAGTCTTCGCATGTATGACATGCTCATATGTGAGTCATGTGAGACGTGATGATCACCATGCGCGACTGCGCGTATTAAGGTAGGTGAGCTTCCTCTTGGTAGTTTTCGCGAGTACTTGCCTTAAGATTTGTACTTATCAAGGGGCCGATGTCCCATTCTACCCGGGTGTATGATCCAGAAATGGCACGGAGTAGAAATGCCCTTCATTTTCGATATTTTGGGTTAATCAAAATTCTGGGTCTAAAGCAATCCCTTTTATTTAATTTATTTGTATTTATTTTTCTTCCCCCCTTTTTATTATCTAAATTGTGCGAATAGCCCACACGTGAAAATCACGCAAAGGCTCAGTACCCGTGTTAGTTTACATTTCCGGGGATACTTCGAAATTTAAGGTCCTGAGATACCATGGTGATCAGTTCGGGACGCAGGGAATCGTCATTAAATCTGTGATAATCAAAAGCGATCGTTCCAAAAAGCTCTGAAACTTCTCGAGGTCTTAGTTCGAGATTAGTAACCCAAATCTCAAAATTGAATTTCTCCTTGGGAGAGGGGAACTCCCTTGGAAATAGTATTTCGAATTCGTATTTGGTTCGTCGTATACTTTTGGACACATTTCATTTCCAGCCATTGTTGCTGATGTTGTTTTTGATTATTCTACCTCAATTGTTAACGTACATTTTGTCATTCAATGATCAGATTGGAATTTGAATCCTCCTACCACATCAAAATTTATTAGTTCTTGGTTTATGGTTAGTGGTACTATGTACTCTTATTAATTTTAATTTATTCAATTTTATTTTTCATTGATATGCTTTTCAAATTTGATATATGTAATTCATTTATGTCTTACATAACTTTATTTTATATTACTTATGCTTACAGACGGTGTAAATATATTCCAAAAAATGTTTTTTTATGTTTTTAAAATTTCGAAAATAGTAGCATGTCAGCCTTTAACTGAGACTGTAACTATTGCTTTCTGGTCTTCATTTATTATACTCCAATAAAATACTTAAGCAAATTTTATTTTATTTTTCTGAAGTATGACATTTAATTGTCAGAACGTGGAACTACCGAAAATTTCCAAATTATGGAGAAAAAAAAACGGTCACAATTTGACATCATTATTGTTCCAATAAATGGCAAAATGCTTGCCAATAAGTAGTGTCAACTAAATTTGTCAATAATTGACATTAAGTACAATTTTTGACACTATGTACAGTTTTTGACATTACTTTGACAAAACATTATCTTATCTCTGATGGGTTGAAATTATGTCAAGATTTGGCGAAAAAGGTGACAAAAGTCTCATGTCAATTTTTGACTTTTTTCTCTCCAATTTTGCACAACGGAGATCACTAGACGCGCGTATTAAGGTAGGTGAGCTCAATAAGGCCCTAATTTAAGATCTTGGCTCTCTAGACTTTCATGTAAGTGATTTCATGTTTTTCCTTGTTTATGTTATAGTCGTCGACTGAAATATTTAAAAACTGGCTAGCTTGAAATTTTTCTATTCTGCTCCACGTTTCTCAGATCTTCTAATAAAAATACCCCTTTTTCAAGACTTGATTTTGCCAGCGTACCAAAGAAGGCTGGGCCTAACATAATATCTACCTAATACGCCTGACCTGAAATTCGATAAATAAAAAGTTCAGCATGGTTCAAATAGAAATTCATGAGTAAGTTATAACTGAAATTATAATAAATTGATCTTACCAGGTTGGGCTTTATTAGGTTACATAACACTGTTTTTCGTGAGTATCGCATACCTCGGTGCAAAATTGCTCAAATTTCACTTTTCTGGAGTCGATCGTTAACCAACAACCACTACAACAACTACCCAATGTTTGATTCGTAGATAAATTCCATTTGACTAACATAATACTCGTAAATCCTCCAAGTTACACAAAAAACATATCGGAGCACTATTTACGTTATTGGAAAATCATCAACCGGCATATCTCGCACTAGTGGACTGATATCTTGATAAAAACAATTGGACAGTGTTGCCATATCATGAAGGAACAACTTTGTTGTACGTTTTAGTCGGTACATTGGGCGTTATATTGGCGGGGATCCGGCCTTATTGGACTCATCTACCTTATGCAATAAAATTAGTTTTTTCCCAATGAAAATGTAGTATTATGGAAGAAGAAGTATATTTAATTTTAGTTTATTATTTTAGCGCATTCATAGCAAATGGGGGAGGGGGAGGTCATTTATTTTCAGATTTCGACTTTGTTAAACACACCCTGTGTATGTGTATTGCGAGTTCAGCGTATGGTACGGTTATACTAATTGCGGTATCACATGGTACTAATTCGTTTACATATTTTATAACTGCAAGTATAAATATAATAATTAGCCATTGAATGTGGTGGGAGGGGGGGGAGATAATTTTAATAGTTTCTACCTCCTCCCCCCTCCCCCGCAAAAAACCGGGGCAAAGTATTACTCGTCTACCACTCCTCAGCGACGCCCATACTCGCTGAGAAACTCCAATCTTATAATGTGGGCAACTTATCAGGATATATTTTCTAAAAATTTCCGAAAAGAGTCACATCTCTGGAAAGTATCAGAATATCCTTCCAAAAATTCCGATGGAATTCCTTGAAAATCATTGGAGAATTTTCAAAGTTTTTCGATGAAATATTCTTCAGAGAACATCAAACATTTAGAATTTTTTAGAAAACATTGGACATTTTTTCCGAAAAGAATGGACAAGAGAATAGGGGAGCGTGTGGTCGTGTGTAAGACCTTCACTGATGAAATGTTGGTAAGTAATAGAACGGTAATTACAAAAATATATATATACTCTCAATTTCAAACGCTTCTCCTGTAAAATTTTATATTTGGTCAGCTGATGGTCCTTTTTTGTATGCGCCCTCACGTATAACCATCGTTTGTGTCACAGGGTGTCACAAAAATACAAATTAATGTTGTTTTCACCGAACCCAGCAAAACTGTAAACGACAGGGACTGATCTTCGCTTCTTTTTTTTAGCCTATTTGGAGTCGAAACTGACATATCCAAAATTCATGCCCCTGCAGTTTCTGTGTACGCATCACGGAACATACGAAATATTCGTCACGTGCGTTTTGTGGGTTACCTGACTACCATATAAGCAGGAGAAACTGCACTAGGCCGCGCCTAGCACACTCCCATCAGTATTCCTCCATGGTTCCGAATTGCTTCCAATCTACATTTTTTGAGCCAAATTGCGTCCATCTAGAATAATTGAGATGCGTCCCGCTACTAGCGAATAGCGTCCCGGATGATGGTCGATTTGCGTCCAAGTTACGAAGCCTACCAACGTTTCCCAAAAGACACCACGAGTAGGTTGGCGTCCATAGTCTTCCAAAAATCGACAAGAACTTGCCTCGTCATAAAAAAGTCAGCAAATTAATCTACACCGTCATGAATACATGTCAGTATTATAAGGGACAAGGAAGGAATTTAATAGAAACACGTTTTAGGGAATCGAGGAGCGTAAGATCACCAGTTTCATGACGACGCATCATTAGCATTCCCAAGGCAGTCTCTTTCTGAAATCGCATTTCGGTGACTCTTCGCGGACGCAAATCGGTTGTCGCCCCGCCCCCCTTTTTATGTCCTCTTCTGGACGCAACTCGGATGCAGCCGTTTTTCTCAGATCCTGAAAACATATTCTGGTGGATAATGTCACTTTTGATCCTCACCTCCTCATACAAGGCGTAACTTTATCTGTAATAAAATTGAGGGTATGACTTGAGCAACTCACACTTTTTGGTAACAATCTTCTCTCATCCAGGTTAGTGTTGACAAATTTTTTTCTGTTAATATGAAGTGAGGTCTGATCAAAAAGTACATGGACAATCTCATCACTGCGTCGCTGCTAATTCACATATGTTGTCCAGTGAGATGGGGATGGAAAGGCACAACCTTTTCCTCTATCGAACGAGCTATGGACGACCCAAGTATCATACACTTCAGTACAGGCGCGATTGAGTGGGAGAGTGTTTATGTACTTTTTCGACGCTCGGGAGTTTTTCGGTGCTCGCGAAAACATGTCGAATTTCGAGCTCCCTCATGATAAAGGAATTTCGCAAAACCACAACATAACATGCTGCTAGTACTACACCCGCCCTACTCACCTGACCACGCACCGTGCGATTTTTAGTTTTTCCCGTGCCTAAAAACGTGTTTGAAAGGAGACCATTTCGACAGAGTGGAGTCAATTCACAATGCGCGACATTCACACGAGTGAATGTGCCCAGTGTTTCCGAAAGCGGACAAGATGGAAGAAGAGTATTGTTCAGAAAGGGGAGTACTTCGAAGGGGATACAGGTGTTTTGTTAAATTTACCTCGTACGCTTTGAAAATACTTTTTTTTTTTTTTTTTTGATTTTTATATGTTTTTTGTGCATCGAAACACTCCGTCGAGGAACTTTTTTCAAACGCCCATAATTTGGGAACCACTGATGAAAGGGGGTTCAACGTATGCTCGTTTCAGAGAGGGAGGTCACCACTTTCATATCTACTATTAATAAACTCGCGATGTACAATAGAAGAGACGCTACGGTAATTGTCCATGTACTTTTTCATCAGTCCTCGTGTCTCGAAAGACAGACAAAATTACATCTCTTATATATAAATACTTTTATAAGAAATAAACGTTACTTACATAAGTGAAATTGTTTTCTTGCAATTGCTTAACGTAGTGGTTGAAATTTTATTATTACTACCTATCATATTAAAAAAAAAAAGTTACGATAAAAAGTTCACCAAGGGTTTCATAGGCCAAGTTTTTACATCCGAACTCGTCAGTTGCGTTGTAATGACGAGTTTCACTGGTGGGAAGCACTAGTTACCGATAGTCTGTGAGATACGGGGGTGGTACGATTTAGGCGCCGATACGACTTCGGCAGCTTCACCCTATCTTTGTTGGCATACCAAAAATCTCAAATCTGTTCTGTTTTTATACAAACGCGCTAGAGCATTGTTCTGACTGTATGAGCAGGCATAGCGAAATGCGATCAAAGTGCTGTCAGTCAGAAGTGCCAGCTCTGGATGAACTGGAGAAACCAACTGCCAAAACCGAACGCTCGCGGAAGTACCAAGACTTTCAGCTTAGATTCGTAGTTAGGTTAGATCGGCGAGGATGTTCAGAAGAGAACCATGATCCCTATGGGCAAAATAACTGTCGATCGACACTTCGACAGCCGGCAATTGCCGACAAATCGACAAAAATGCAGTAATTTTGCGGAATTCGAAGAAATGCAACCGGCGGTGCAGTCAAGCTGCTTTCTGATTGGTCAGTGTTCGACAATTCGACGGTCGAAATGAGCAGAATTCGACACTGTCGAAATAGTGTCGGTACTTGCCGATCGGGATGTTTCTTAAAGTCAGTCTGATGAATTTCTTTCAGAGGTTATCAAGGCTGCTATACAATTTACACGGACATACGACTCTCCTTTTAGAATTTGGCTCTTCAATTTACCTTACGTGATCATAGGTCGCCCAGAAGACATTCAGGTAATGGTTAATCGTAATAAGAAGTTATTTGGCACTTTGTCTGTATTAGGAAATCCATGTTCAGAAATGCGGCAAATCGTAGAACGCCAGAATTCTGACAACGATACAATGTAGAAAACAGGAAACCAACCACAGATCACAGACTTGACTCGCAGTCAGTTTGAAAACAATCCGCTATAGGCGCGACGCTGAAGTCAGAGGAATGGTAATTGTTAGGGAAGTGTTAGGTAGTCTGCGTTAATAATTGAGCATAGTCTAGATCTGTATCAGCTTATATTCGCACTCGTTTTCATTGTTGTATTTGTGGAACGGTGGTATATTTTGACGATCGAATTCCAGCTTTCTGAAGGTACGGATTTACCATATCGCCAAGTAGAGAATCGATTTTATATCAATTATAAAACGGGTGCTATTGTTGAATGCAATCGCGTGGCAGAGCACTTTTCTTCTTAAATTATAAGAACTGCAATTTTGACGTACGTGCTCTGCGATGCCATTTCTCGTTTATAATGACATTCAATTATTTCAACTTTTTACAGATTGTATCCTCTCAATATTTGGAGAAAGATACCACCTATCGGTTCCTCGCAGATCTTCTCGGCGATGGACTAATAACGTGCAGCAGTGAGTTATTCAACATTTCTCTGGTTAAATATTAGAGTTTTATTTATAGACATAGGTACAGAACTGAACCCTGGCTCTACTCAGTGATATCCAAACGAAGAAGAATATTTGAATAATTGTACACAAAACCATTCTTCATCACTTTTTGCTATCTTATACCGCCGCTGCAAACAAAGCTAACACCAGCCAATGGACTACCGTGATATTTCACCAGCAGCTTTGGCTGTAGTAGCTCACAAATGCCGGCTGTCGCCTCATTAAATTCATCATTCATTATTTCAAGTCTCTTCCTCAATACTTGTTAACAACAATCATTATGTTTGCAATTCTTCGCAGATGCAAAATGGAAACGCAGACGTCGTATCGTGGATCCCGCCTTCAGTATAGCAACTTTAGTGAATAGTTATTTACACATTTTCAATAAGCAGAACATCCAGCTGATAAACAAGCTAAAAAAAGAGTGCGACACTGGCAAACACTTTGACGCCTGGTCGTACGTTATAAGTGCGTCATTCAGTAGCATTTGCGGTATGGAAAATATTTTTGGAATAATTCGAATGTGACCAAGAACTTGTATGTTTGGAAGGCATGATGCTTTACACCTCCTTACCATATTACTAAGAACCGTGAAGTTTTCTCTCATATGTGAAGGGGGTTAATATGAATTGGCCTTGTACCTATTTCCTATTCTACCTCTCCTCACCATATCTCGCCTTATATGTAGGAAAGGGTTCATAATCACTGATTGTTTTCATCTAAGCATTGGGGCTAAAGATTTTTTCGCTTCCTCTTGGAATTTGTACCCGGTGTTTCAGCTTAGTAGGGCCGGTAAGAGATGATAGTACTTAGCGAGCAGAACAAACAACTCCATGCAAAATTATAGACTATGCTCTCAAAATAGAAGGGATGGTAAATCTTCAGAGTTTGAAAATAAAGTGCCCCCTACACGATCAAAAATTTGATTAGCAGCGAGTGTCAAAATAATTACCACAAAAACCAGAAAAGTGAGTGTTTCCTACACATGATCAAAAATTTTACCCTACACCATCCAAAAATAAGGCAAGAGATGTTGTCACTAGTTGGATGTTATCAGCACTGAGAAGAAACGATTGAAGTTTATGCTCTGCATTTTCCTTTTGAGAATAATATGAAATTGATAACGATTACAATATTGCAATCGCCGCTCCATCCTTACGTAGGTATATGACGCACTGCAGAAGAAGAAAAAGCGGAAAGGATGTCAGGCTGACTGAAGATGGATAAGAGAATGGTTAACCAGGAGGAAGATGTATACTCATATGCTAATCTCTGGGATGACAGCAGGTCATCAGAACCAAAAGATTTTGCAAACTGTCTCATGGTCATTGCTGAATTTGGTCGGTCCAGTAATATGTAAACAGAACACTGTGATGATGGAAACTATATCAGCATCTCAGCGTTTATCAACTACTCTACTACATTTTGG
Source organism: Acanthococcus lagerstroemiae (assembly GCA_031841125.1). Classification (NCBI taxonomy): domain Eukaryota; kingdom Metazoa; phylum Arthropoda; class Insecta; order Hemiptera; family Eriococcidae; genus Acanthococcus; species Acanthococcus lagerstroemiae. Next base: position 25,682,867 of record CM063113.1, on the reverse strand, counting down.
TACTGCGTTATAGTTTGAAAGATTGAAGTTTCAAGTTGCAATATCTTCTCAAGCCATAGGCAAAATTGTCAAGGAAACATTGCATGCGATGCTTCCACTTAATCCAAAAACAAACAAAATATCAGTGGCGTGCATTCCAGGCAAGCAAGGTAAGCACCGCTTACCCTGAAGATTCCCGAGAAAATAAGTTTTCTTATACAATGTCAACGTGAACTTGTAACAAATAAAAGATAATGAAACACTGGGCTAAACAGCGACTGCACTGACGCTCAGGACTCTTACACTTGTTACAATGACCCCTGTGTGTTTGTTTCAAAATTCTCCCGGCTTAGAACAAAGAAACTGTCCAACAGCTAACCATCCCGTGTCATTCGCGCTTGTGAATCCCATGACGTGTGCGCTTGTGAATAACTTGTTTTGTTGCATAACACCGCTACAGTTTTTCGCGACTCACGTGTATTTGTTTCATACCTATTAACCTCTCATATTTTTTCCTCTTTGACCTGTGTACATGTGTAAATATTATCGTATGTGGCTACTGCGCATTAGCCTTTATGTACAAAAGTATTAAAACTAATTCAATCTAAACCCCGCGTAAATTTGTCCTTGTGTTTTGGAACTCTACGCCAACGCCCCTCTCAGAACTATGTCGTTCCGCGGCAAGGCCAGCAGGTCGGCCCCCAACGCAGCGTTCCAGTCCCTCCAAAACCATCGCGCATACCGCTACACCCAGTTTGATCGGCCTCCCCTGCGGGACTGCCGGGCCAGGTGGTCCAGAGATCACAACACTCTTAAGTATATTATAAATTCACGGGAGATGTATACTGTTCGGCATTCGGCAATATCCTTGTAGTACCTACATGTATATTTGTATAGGCCAGCAAGGTATGCGTCGGATCTAACGCTTCTTTTCCATACTGCACTAACATTGCACGACTTACGCTCCGCCTCTGTTTTAATTACCCACTCAAAAACACACTATAATGTTCAACGTAACAAAACCTGTGCGTTTGGTTGTGTTCTGGAAGCGCTTTTTAAAGCGTTTTCGGCTCGGCTTAGCTACACACAAACGTCATACACACGAACTTCAAAGCTGATAGTGAAACGTGTGTGTTCTTTTATATGTACTAATCAACGCATTATGTTTGAATGCTCAGTGTTTGTTTTCCCACAAAATGCGTATTTGAGATCTTATTGAAAAACCCTTTTTGCTACTTACTCCTAATGAACAATTAGAAATTATTAATGTTTGGAAGCGTAAATCAGAATTGCCATTTTTAAAAACTGAGCAAAAGAGAGATGGTTTGAATTTTACACATCGCAATATGAAAACATTATGTGGTTAACCCGTTATGAAGATGGTAGAAAACTGTTTTGTTAGCTATGTCTATTCAGGGATGTACTGATAGGGGAGGTCCCCTCCTTGTAAGAATTTTTCACTACTCCGCAGTTTGGAAAATTTACAATTTCAATCAGGTGGAGTTGGAAAAATCCAACAAGTCACAAGTTTTTTTTTTTATAGCTTTTTGCTTTGATACTTGGGAATTATGAGTTGCAAAGTTGGAAAAATCCTAAGTCAAAGGTTTTTTTTTTTGCTATAATATTTGGAAATTTTGAGATTTTGAGTTGAGTCAAGTCAGAAGTTTTTTTTTATCCGTTTGATACTTGGTAATTTTTGAGTTGAGTCAGTTGGTTCACAATTTTTGCCCCCCCCCAAGGAAAAACTTCTGTAATAATAAATTCATATGGAATGATCCTACCCAGGTATACGACTATTTGAATAATTTCATCAATGCCGTTTTGTAGTAGCATGATTCATACTTTTATTCTGATTTTTACTTCACCTGTACGCTTCATGCGTGTAACGACTAGTAGAATTCGCAGTAAATCCACGGCGGAGTAAATTAGGTTCCAATTATTCACATACGCGCGTGTTTAATGGGGGGCTGAAGAGGCCCCTGAGCACAGAGTAAATTACTTACTTGCGACTCGGAATTGTCTGAGCCCATAACCTGAAGACACTCAAGGGAGGGAGCAGGGGAATGAGTTCCGACCTCTTTATGAACATCTTGAACTCCGCGGAGAAACCACTGAAACAAAAGCACCGGCTTTAAATAGACTTTGTGTACTGTTAAAAGTTACTAGTTACGTATCGTACATATGTTAGTATTGTTAGATCATTAGGCGTCGTGAGAACATCCTAAGCGTTGTACTTCATCCACCGAACTTTGTAACGCAAGTGTCGATTGAGGGTACTGACCCAGTAGCAGGTCGGCTAGGCAATAGGCTTCAGCAGCAGTGTAACCAACCTTAGAGCTGCAACCCGCATCTCACTGTAGACACCTCAAAGTTTTTTCAATATTCATTTTGATTCTTTTGTCATCCTTCAAATATTAAACCGGTTTGGCATATTCAGCTATACCATCTACCCCCTTCGCCATCCGTATTTAATTTCCAAATTTTCTGCGGGGTTTTCCGTATATTAGAAATAAGGGCTAAGCATCTCCTAGCCCTTTTATTTATGCCCGCGGAAGAGTTGTCCTAAAATTCGTCCCTGTGATTTTATAAATCTTTCTTTATCTTACATTCTATATTTTATGGGGAAAGGTTAACACTCCTGCATCGTGGCCTATATTGAAATAAGAAGATAATTCCTATAATACCGCTTACGTATTAGAGCAATAGAAGTGATATTGGGAGGTTTGAAACGGATTTGAGCTCTATCCTCCTCCTCCAGCAGAAGGGCCATGAAGGAAATTTTCTATCGTTCTTATGAAGAATAAAGCGTTCTTTACTCAAAAATTTTACTTTCTGAAAAAGCCCCCCCCCCCCAAAAAAAAAAAAAAAAAAAAGAGTTTGCCCTTCCAAATGAAATAAGTGACTGTCACCGTTATACTGGAGTGGTCTGTTACATTCTTTCTATCAATATTTTCTTATTTAGAAACATCAATGGGTTACCCCGAAAACGAGAACACGAGTGCGGAGATCTTGGGGTCAAAAAGCGCTTATTTCAGGTAAGCTCACAAGCCCATATCCGAATATTCGTTAATGTTGCGCTATTCTAATTCTAATAAATTTGATGCGGAATGCACAGAGCATCGGTATTAGCCGGTAAACGATTTTACCAGCCTTGGCTACAGCCTTCCATCATCTTCAAGACTTATACCTACCTCACAGGATGTTCAAATGTATTTAAAGAAGCTCAAAATTTACCTCGAAAGGTAAGCCTACTACAGAAGTTTTTTATTTAGAGACCTGTCATAAGATCGTTGCTCAACTTTACTATACATTATAATTTGCAAACAGATACTGAAGACCAGAAGAGAATATTTATCGAATCGGAGCACTGAACGGAACAAAATTTCCAAAGGTATATAATTATAATTATTGAAGCTTTTTGTTTGATTACAAAAAATGCGTCTTCAATTAACTCTGTGTTTAATGATTACAGAAAAATCATTGAAGAACTTGATAGACATCTTAATAGATGTTCACCCCAACAGCGACTCCTTCAACGACGATGAGTTGACAGACGAAGTCTTGACCATCATCTTTGCGGTCAGCCGAACTCAATTTAGAATTTTCTACGGACACAGGTCGCTTTTGAAATCGGCCATGATTGCAAATCATTTTTTTCAATTTTACAGGCCAGTGAAACCAGCGCCATAATAACCAGCTTCACTTTGCTAATGTTGGCCATAAAACCTGATATCCAGGTGAGTCAGAGAAAATCATTTTTGAGAAGACACAAACATGTAAGTCTAAACCATAAGGGACCAAGGGGTCGATACGAATTGAGACCAGAGCGTGTAATCAGAGGATGTACCCTTAAAAATGAGTCCGAGCTCAAATCAATAGCAGAAAATTACTTCAAATATTTGAAATGGTCGAGCTAACTCAATTTCGAGAGAAAAACTTTCAAAGTTCCAATAATAATAATAATAATAATAATAATAATAAATAGGATTGAATTTTTATCGAATTTAAAAAAAAACAAAAAAAAAACGAGCCATTGAATGTGAATGATTGTCAAGAAAACATTTTAGAAAACGTTAGAACAGTTTATTCCCTTGCAATTAGATTTGTAGGCAACTTATGATGGAGTACAGTCACGACCACTGTAACTTTTTCTTAATAATTCCGCTCAAAATGATCCGATGAGCAATGTGTCAAAAGTTAAGGCATACATCATAGTCTAGTTTTATTGATTAATTTTTTTCCAATACCGTACTTTTCCATACTACCACAATTTTTGTGAAGTAGAAAACCGAGATACTTGAATGAACCTAGGTAAAGATATTTAAAGTACCAGTAACATAGTGAAAAATAAACGCTCCAAAGAATTGAGCCGGAAAACCGAAAACTGGATAGAATAATGTTGTTTTAGTGTCTACTAACATGTTTCGGAATTAGTTCGCAAGGAGGGGTAGCAGTAGTTCCTATAGGGTGGTGGTCCATATTTGTACCTAGGTTCATAATTGTATCTTTTATTCTACCTACATATCCTGGCTCCACTGAAATTCGTCTGGTTCCAGATGAAATACGTTAGGAAAATTCGACCAACGGGAGATTAAAGAAAACTAGCATTCATTAGAAATGTTAAAAGTGCTAAAATTATGTTGTTGACCTAATTTAATTTGAATGGTTCTATCTCAAAAACCAAGTTTTTGAGCACTTGGGGCGCTTGGTCCATTATGATTTGGACGTACATAAATAATACCTATACATTCTTCTTCCAGTTCGCTAGAGCTATACCATTACTGTTGCAGGAAAAAGTGTTCGACGAACAGCATAAAATTTTCGGAAATAGTAATAGGATGCCAACAGCGGAAGACTTGTCTAAAATGACTTTCCTGGAGCAGTGTATCAAGGAGAGCTTGAGGTGGTCATCGATAGTGCCTATAGTTCTTCGACGTTCTGAGGAAGACGTTGCCATCAGTAGTACGTACGAAAGCACTTACTTAATATTTATTTTGAATCTGGTTTGAGTTAATCTGCAGGTTTCATGGTTGAGGTCTAGAATAATGAGTCGATAGGATTTAAGATGTTCACTGATTCGGGCGTACGTACGTTTAGACGGGTACGTTATTCCAGCCGGAGCTAAAATAGTCCTGGCCATATACGTGGTGCACCACAACAAGGACATATATCCGAATCCAGAAATATGGAATCCTGAGAATTTCAGTGCTGAAAGGATAGCCAGTCGACATCCATGTAGTTTCATACCGTTTGGATCAGGAGTTAGAATGTGTCTAGGTACAGTATACCTATACAATCAGATTTTCCAGTTGTATGTATTTGACGTCCGATATGGCCGAGGAAATTGCAAACATATAGGTAGGTATAGGTAAGTGCAAGGAAAACAGTGCTAGGTCGATGGAGGAAAAGCTCGTATAACGTAGATATAAGAGTAGTTGTCTATAAAACTATCAAACAAAGTGTTATAATAATTGTTCTCATTATTAAAGTCTTTTTATAACAATAACGATGATAGAAATAAGTAGTCCTTGTATCTTGATATAGCACACATAATACGATAATTTCAGGTTACAAATATGCCATGCTGTCCATAAAGGCGACTTTATCAACCATTTTGAGAAATTATAAGTTGACCACAGATGTGAAAGAAAAAGATATAGAGTTCGATTTTGATTTCGTGCTGCGAAGTGCTGACGGATATCCCATGAAACTGGAATACCGAAATGAAGACTCGTTATTTTAAATTAAGTTGTATATTAACACGGAAGTGAGTAAAGAGACCGAAGGAGGCTCTCTCATACCTACTCTCTTCGGAAGTAGAGAATGGATCCAAAGCAGGCGAAAATCAACCTTCATCTCAGAACAGTCATTTCGGCACCCTAATTCCTTCTCCAAATTGGCAATCTAATCGGAATTGTCGGAATCATGAATTCCCAAAATGAGGATTCTGTTCTAGATTCCTGTTTCCCTTTTTCTAGTGTTGTCATACATCCTTTATCCATTTTCTCTCTCAACTGGCAACACTGATTTGTAAAAACTGGCACTGAAGTGGAATCACTACTCCAGCCAACTGAAATACGAATCGATTCATCATGTCGATGGCCTGATTTAAAAAACGTGTAAGTCCAAAACAACAAATTTTTTAGGAGAAGCAAAAAACATGATTAAAAATTCACATTCACTGCTGAGAGAGTCTGATACATACCAGAAGTTACTTCCGCAATAGTTATACTTGTGATAAATACCTTTTCCATCATTAGTTTACAGCCATTAGCTAATTATGAGGAATAAAAGTGACTTACGAGGTTTTCACTTCAAATTTACTGGACTTACTAGTTTTTCAACTTAAAATTTCCAGACATACGAGGTTTTTATTTGAATATGTACTGAACTTACGTATTTTTCAGCTTGTATGTTAGACTTATGTGTATTCTAAATTGAAGAATAGAGAATGATAATGTAAAAAGCTCGTATGTCTGACTTACGTGTTTTTTAAACAGTCTATTGGGTGCGCTAGTGTGCATTGCGACAATTGGACTATATATAGCGTCTTTTTCGAAATTTGCCCTTTCTGACTACTCTCGTGTTGCTGAGTGGCTTTCAAATCTCGTCACTTCCAGCCAGGGGAGAATTGGCTGGAAAACTGGCTGGTCGTACAAGTTATGTGAAAATGTCCTCGTCCAATTCATAAAGCTGTGGACCACATGTTAGAGGGGTAATTAAAGTGGAAATTTGAGCCGATACAATAGGTATAGCTTTTTGGACTGAAATTCGCACCTACTTCATCCATCAGGAAAATCAATTCAGTAGAACTTGACTCATTTTTACTAATATTCCAAGTCCAGTAGTTTCTCTCTTTATAAACGTTATCAAATAAATGCCTATAACGATAGAAAGTTTATATTTTTTCATTATTTTATCCTTTAATTATAATTGAATTATATGATATGCATTCTGTACCAAAATACTAACACTCAGTACTCAGTTAAATCATCTGCCAGCAGTCTGTGCAGTTCGTGCATCAGTCACAAAAATAGATGACTTATAAATTAATGCGATTAAAATTTATTCTCATGCAGTATGATTCTAAATCCGTTGACTTTCCTTACTGAAAAGTCTGCGCCCAGTTCCACTTCCGTTTCGTTTGTCAACACTCTAAATGATCGTAGTATCGTGGAAAGCAGAGATTTTTTCGCTATCATTGTGTACTTGTGACCTAAATTTGAATTAAATTCATGCGTAAGTTTGTACAAAATTTGAATCTATCACAGAGGAATTAGTAAAAAAAAAAAAAAAAAAAAAAAAAAAAAAAAAAGGTTGCAAAAGTATAGTTGAAGAAGAAACCCAATGCGCAATCAATTACCCTCTAGTTACCCGCGGAAAGGTTACCTGTCTGCAACCCTCTGTTACCCTCAGATGACCCAGGAACCCATCAGTTACCCTTGGTTCTCCTTTATAATTACCCGGGTACCCGATGCGCAAATTCCCACAAGTTACCCGGGTAACTAAAGGGGAACCAAGGTAATCGGAGGGTAACCAAGGGTAATAAATGGGTACTTAACTTTTCCGCCATGGGTAACTAGAGGGTAAATAATTGTGTAGTAACCCGCCAGTTACCCGGGTAACTAAAGGGGAACTGTTTTTCATTTGAAGAAATTTATGAACTAGAGGCTTTCAAACAACACTAATAACGGTGAACTACTTTTTAATCAAAACTTCTTGCAAGTACATATATTTATCAAGAGGTAAATATCTGTTAAATGAAAAAATGGCCAACTGACGTTCCCTGATTAATTTGAGTCTGCCCTTGCATGTGATGGTACCAGGCCCAGCGCTAGAGATTTTGTCGCCCCGGGCAATGGAGGAACATTTGCTGCCCCTGGCAAAAGAAACGAGGCACCAATTACACCTTCGCGATATAATCCCATTGGCCATTTTGGCCTAGTGTGACACATCAAGTCACAACAATACCATGATGATTGATGAAATGCTACCCTTACAAGTTGAGCGCCACGGGAAAGGGTCTCGGGCCTGGATGGTACTTACCCAAACAAGTGCGAGGGCCAAAACCAAAAGGAATGAAAGAAAAATTATGACGATTAGCAATTCTTTCTGGATTAAAGTTGTGGGGATTCCAAATCAATGTGTCCGGGTAGGTACTCGGATTTTGTGGTCTATTCCCATTATGGGCACAATAATGCATTCTCCGACAGGAATCACAGAACCATCTGTCGAAATTCATGAAAGCATGTTACCTATATTAAAAACTGAACTAGGCACTCACTTTCAGGTGTCTTAAAACTCGGAGTCTTTTCGGGAAGAGGTGGTAGGGACGAAGGCCGGGATTTAGATATCAGGCTCCTTGGAGTTTTTTTTTTTCAGGAGGGGAGAGGAGGGGTTTTGGTTTTTAAAATATAGAGAGATCAAAAGAGACAGAGAGAAAAAAATAGGTTAGTGGAAGAGAAATGGTGGGAATAAGTAAAAGAAGCTGGAAGCTAGAAGCGGGAAGCCAAAAAAAAAATGGAAGCTAGCAGTTTATATACTGAAGCTGGAAGCTAGAAGCGAGAAGCTAGATGAGAATTGGAGGCTAGAAGTCAGAAGCGGAAGCTGTATCGTTCGGCTTCCACATCCCTGAACAACTCTTTTAAAAATGAAGCTATAGTCAAAAGCTCATTTTATTGACTTTAACTTATCAGCTAATCAATGAATGCATAGTAAAATTCTCATATTATAAGCAGACAACAACAGAGAACATAGCAAACACCACCTTACTACCTCGCTATCTGCGAGGTTGATTGTTATGCATACGGCTTAATGATACGATAATAAAAGGTTATTGTGTAAAATCAATCTGTTTTTTTTTTTCCGCTACCCATGGGATTATGAAAACTTGCCGGCCCTGATTACAGTGACTTGACACGTAGTCGCTCATGAACCGAAATGAACCGCATTGCAATCAGAGATGTCAACTCATGTTTGTACATGGGAGCGCGTTCACATACAGAACGAGAACGAAGTGAACGCGTTCTTCTTCTCACATGAACGAGAATGAACAAGAACGCGTTTGTTTCATTTCGTGGACGAAAACGCAGAGAATGGAGAGAGGATGAGAGGAATGACTACAGTCAGAGATGTCAAGTAGTGAACTTTCAACTCCCGTTCGCAGACTGGAACGCGTTCATAAACGGAGTACCTCCACAAACGAGAACGAAGTGAACGCGTTCTTCTTCTCACATGAACGAGAATGGATGTGAAAACGCGTTCATATTTTTGGGGAACGCTGACATCTCTGGTTGCAATTTCAGCTTAGTGCATTGCTTTGTTATCTGCATAACTCCACCAAAAACGTAGTTCCCAGCACAGCCATTCCTTTCAGGAGAAAGCCTGTGGACCCCGATAAATAATTTGAATACGGTTGCCCTGTAGTTGCCTTGTAGAATAGGGTAACTGTTGCCGTTTTAGGGCAACTACAGGGTAATCACGCTGAAGGACCGCCCACTTCTAGAAGTTGCCTCATATTCTCCAGCAAACTTCACTGTTGCCCGTTGGTTGCCCGTTGGTTGCCCTTTGGTTGCTCTTGGTTGCTCATTGGTTGCCTTTCTGTTAAACAGTTTTTATTGTACAACTTTGTCCAGTATTTCCGAGATACGAGTGTTGCGTGAAAGATTGCTGAAATTGTATTTCATACGTTATTAAAAGTGAAAAAGCGAAGCAATTTGAAGTATAGTCAGATTCTACACTGTTGCCGTTTGAAGAGGTGAGTACAAGTACGACGTACATGCTAAACGTAATACGTTTTCCGTATATATTTCTGTGTACCTACGAAACGTGTAACAGCATAGCATTATAGAGTGACAGGTATCAGAGGATTGTGCATGGTGCATTCTTAGGGTGCATTCCTGCCGGACTGAATCAGAAAATTCCGCTGATTTTTTTAGTCGCGGATCACACGGAATTTGCACCAGATATCGCATATTTGGCTTGATCAAACTGCAATGCTTCGTTGCAGATATTCAAAAACGGCAGAAGCCATTAAAGCAGCAGAGGTTAGAATCAAAAGTGACATTATTCGCCAGAAAATGTTTTCAGAAACTGAGAAAAACTGATGGGATTTACTGCGCGTGGCCTGGGGCGGTTTCTCTTACTAATATGGTAGGCAGGCAACTCACAAAACGTACGTGACAAACATTTTCATGTTCCGTTACTGTCAGGAACGCTCACTAACCCATTTCAAATGAAAATTGGATAAAGTCACTTTTGATTCTCATCTCCTCAATTACTCAACAACGACACAACGAACCGTACGCTCATTACTCGTATTTTTGCAATGATATGGTGTAATCAATGCCCCTCTACCATCGCCTAGAATGCATATCTTGCTATTTCGCACACGATAATGTGTGAAAGAGGAGGGTTTGAAAGTTCAGAAACCATTCACATCTCAAAATCAATAATTTACCCATAAGGTCTACTCCTTCAGAGCCGGTCACATATTATTCTTTATATTTCAAATGTCAATTCTATTCAATAATATGTAACTGTATAGCTGTATGCTGACGCAGCCATTCATTATCCTATTTTTAATAATGTATACGGGTCATTCTACCGAAACCTTGTTACTTTTGTCCCAGATAGATATCTGGCAATGTATAAACAATAGGGTCCTCTAATACTGTATAAACTCAGAGGATAAATTATTGTATCTTTTTTATTAATTTGAAGTATCGTGCCCCTACCCCTTTTGGAAATCTCATTTAAATGCTCAAAAATCCCTTCGACATAACGGTCCTTCGCCATGGATTGGACTTCAAAATTTTTTTTGTAAATAAGTATTATCTCTGCGTGTTTCGATAAACTGATGCATGTGTACAGTTTTTGTGAGTACAGTGAACAAGTTGGTAATGCAGTACGTGTTTTAGACTCGATCAGAATCAATGCAGCCATATTTGAAAACGTGTCTCTCGCTTTTTTGTCCTTCACCGTGGTCAAATTTGAACCAGTCAGAAAACAGACACAGAGCAAATATTTCTGAAAAAGGATGCTGTGGGTGGAAGGAAAACTGAGTAATTATTAAGGTAAGAAAGTGAGAAAACATTCTTTCTAGTCCAGTTTAGTGCAGTGAAAATGCAGTCAGCCACAGAAAAATATTTCAAACTAATAAGAAGTTGAATAAACCACAAAACGAGAAAAAACAACGAAAATCCGGATTTTCCCAAACTTTCCGGACATTATTCAAAAATTCAGATATTTTTTGCCGAAGGTCGATCAATCCGGAGATTGACTAGAAAATCCGGAGCACCTGGCAGCACTGATACGAGTTCATTGATGTGCGTGTGGAAGAGTACGTGCGTATTCATAGTACACGGGCACGCGTGCGCGTAGGAACTTCTTTCTATAGCCAATAGTTCCTTCAACGTGGGCTGCCATTCCTTCAGCGTAGTGGTCTTATCATTTTGAGCCCCCTCTGTCTCCTCCCCTAGGAAGTATGCTATTGGTTTAACCTCATAAATACGTTCTATTATATGCATATAAATGATTTCGATGAAAAAACAAGTAATAATGTTTTGTCTTTATTTTTTTTTTTAAACAAAAAAAGCATGAATTATCAAGGTTTCAGTAGAATGACCCATAAATAAGAGATAGGTACCTCATTTTCATTTCCTTTGAGGATTTTTATTGGATTACATCCTCATTCCCTTCTTTTACATAATATGTATGTATTCAATCTTGTTTTCCAGTTAATATAGCCTTTGACTTTTACACTTTATGTATATATTCAATCTTGTTTTCCAGTTAATATAACCTTTGACGTTTACACTTTTATTCCATGTTGTCACCTGTGATATAAGTGAGTGTGTCTTCATGGGGGAGTAGTACTGAATTGAGAACATCCTGGGAACCATAGGGCAACAAGAGGGCAATTCAGAAGGGCAACTGAGAACGCAACCACGGGGCAACAAGAGGGCAACTGAGAAGGCAACCATGGAGCAATAAGAGGGCAATCTGGAAGGGCAACCACTGGGCAACAAGAGAGCAATCCAGAAGGGCAACCACGGGGCAACCAGAGGGCAATCCAGAAGAGCAACTGAGAGAGCAATCATGGGGCAACAAGAGGGCAACCAGCGGGCAATCCGGAAGGGCAACTGAGAGAGCAACCATGGGGCAACAAGAGGGCAATCCAGAAGAGCAACCGATAGGGCAACCATGGGGCAATCTGAAAAGGCAACTCAGATAGCAACTTGAGGGCAACATGTTGCCTTTTTACGCAATGGTAAAATGGTGCGTTCTGATTGGTCGGTGCTGGAGTGCTGGAGGGCAATTACAGGGCAACCAGTTGCCTTTTGCAGGGCAATAAGTCCGGGGCAATTTCAGGGCAACCAAATTCTTTATCGGGACTGTGATTACATGCAAGACCATGCTCACCCCGGAGGTTAATGCTTCCTCGTCAAATTGAGCGTTGTACTTATCACCTGGGAAAATATTAAGCTGCCTACATATATAGAGAAATGAATAAAGGCATTGCTTGTTCAAGCTGAATTTCGATTACGATTTTGATATCTTCATAGCACTGTATGGGATTCTCGGCGATTGATCCGGCTTAAGTATGTGGCTATTGGCCTCTCAATCACCGTTATATCCGACTCGCTGATACAGGCAGGTCTATCCACAATACGCCTATGTTCTGACGCGTGCATCAAGAATTCATTTTCCATTCCAAAAATGTCACCATGCAGTTCGGATTCTAAATGAATGTCGAAAATGTGCTAGTGTATGTGGGTAATTCTCTGAAAAGTGCAACAGTTTAAACTTTTAATTTTTTCCCCAAAAAATTGAGCAATTTGAATTTTTTTTCATTGGAATCACCATTGTACTTGTCCTTGAATTAAAAGGTGGCATTGAGCTGTGGTCATACTGAAGGGGGGAGGAGGGGCAACGTTTTGAAGATTCATTGACCACGTTGATGGAATTTCCATCAACGTGGCTGATAATACTGGCCACGTTAATGGAACTTCTTTATCCGTGGCCAACATTATTTGGCCACGTTGATGGAATTTCCTTATCCGCGGCCAACCTTTCGATGGAATTTCTTTCACTGCGGTCAATCATTATGAAAAGTTTCCTGCAGAAGAATAATGATGACTTCTTCAATGAGAATACATAAAAGTAAGTTCATGTATATAACGATTGTATTATTTGTATTTCTATTTAAACTAAGGCACTTTACTTATAATAATGAAAAATTTTTCTTATAATCTACAGTAACTTTCATCACGAAATTTGGTACAGCTTATGTGACTTGACCATAAGGCATTTTACTTATAATGTAAGGATAATAATTTTAACAATTTGGCTCCGTTTTCATATAAACTAGAAATGATAGAAAAAAAAAAATCAGTAACTTCGATTACAAAATTTGGCACAATTTCTAAAAACTAAATAATATACGTCAATGTTTAATCTAAATTGAGGAACTTCAAATTACTTACACCTAAATTAGAGTCCTGTTTAAGAATTTAATGTTTTGGAGTGGATATCAAACTTGAGCGCTCGTTGAGATGAGACAGGAGGACTAAGTTTTTTAACAATATCTGACTTGGAGATAAGTCCTAGATTATCCCGGACTCTTGGGAATACATAAATATAACCTGAATCTTTCCAGGTGCTTTTAGGTCGAAGACAATCAACTCGGAAAAAATGCTGATCATCTATTGTAGTTTCTTCTAAAATCTGGGAAATGAAATTCATATGACCAGGTCTTCCAGCATCCAGTGGGAAGCGCGCAATCACCCAGTCATTGATCTCGACGAGAGTATTGGAGTCAACGATTGGACCCGAGTCAAGTTTTTGCATACTGACTTCCTGAACTGTGACTGAATCTGCATTCTCTTCTAGGAGGCAAAATTAAAGTACGTTAAATTATTTTACATTATTTTCTTCTTCTTAAACCAAAAACTTTAATTATTTACCATGCTCGTCATCAATTCCCTGTTCCCTGTTGTCGATTTCTGAGTCATCTAAATACTTAACGCTGCATAAACTATGATGTTCGCATGTAGTACTGCAACGAAAGCACGACAGTAAATTGAAAAACAGCTCTCTAGGACATGACTTGTGCCAGCGAACCTGATGTATTTTCATTGAGCCTGAATAAAACAAGGAACCAAAAAATGAGGCTGGAATGGAATTATTTTAAATTTATTTAGAGAAATTTGAAGTTCTTACCTTTCACTGGCAGCGAATTCTCACGAACTTTTTTATTCAGCAACTCATTTCGGGTGGATTGAACAGTAAAAATTATTGTTTTTTTTTATCTTTCCTTCACGCAATTTGCAAACTGTTCGAAGTTTGAAACATCGTTGTTGGTGGCCACTACTTGGTCGCACATATTTTTTAGGCGACCGCCGATGCCGTCAGGCGCCCCTTTTCCGTGACCGGCTTCCGAAAAGTTCCAGGAAAATGATTCTAAATTCTCGAAGATAGGGATAATTTCAAAAAACATAATGTAAAACATATACTGATTGCGATATTGCGAGGATGGCGAATCGCTTAAAAAGTGCAGGTGTTTTATATTCTTATAACTGGGTAACGTCAGGATTGGTTTCAGAAGATTTAGAATCGCTATCGGATCGTGATTTAAATCAGGCGTTATTGAACAGTAGGACTGTTTCGATGAACCAAAATATAGCATACAAGTATGAAGCGTGACTTGTTGACGGTTGCCGGCGAAATGGATAGCTTGTATCTCGTTCCCATATTTACACTCGAAGTTCTCAGAAAAATCTATGTGTAAAAGGAGATCATCTTCAGTTAGTTTGTTCTTGAGCCTTTTCATTTCTTGGAACTGATGATACCAATTACCACAATGCGCCATGTACGCTGGAAGAGAGTCGTAGAATGTGTTCACAAGTTCGACCACTTGACAATATTTTCTTACTTTTCTTGTTTTTCGAAATTGCTTCTGATCACCTTCAGTATTTGACTCCCACACCTCATAAAATGTATCTATGGAACCGTCATATTCGTGAAATTCTATAATATTATTACGACATTGCTCACATCTGCGAAATAAACAATCGTTCGTTGTTGGTTTACAGCACATCTCGGATTCTATTAGCCGATCAAGATTTTTGTCGTTAATTATTGATAACTTTCTCAAGCGCTCGCACATTAACTGTGCGTTTTCGTGTTTCACGCACAAACATGTATCGCGCGCTCCTACCTTCCGAGAGACAACCCAAAAAGGACGCAATCTACAAAATGTCGAATAAGAAATGAGAAATTCATTCTCTTGAGAGAACTTACGGAATAAGTATGTCAACGAGTTATTGAGGAATCTTTTTTGTTTCTTTATTTTCTTTCGAACTATCTGGTCTCCTTTTGCAGGGCTCATACTTGATACGTCGTCACGCAGAAAAAAATCCTGCACAATTTTCGAAACCATCATAAATTTTTTCCGTTCAACACCGAGTAGATTTTTGCGACCATTATACATAGGGAAAAATGGTTTGGCCGCATTCATGAAGCGGTATTTCTTTACATATTTAAAATGAATATTCGAAATAAGAACACTCTTCCGCTTGTACGACGTAATTGAGGAACATGAGAGCGCAACATCTTCGGCCACAGAAGCAGAAAAAAGTAGCTTTCGTTGGACTTCTGGTGCAACGCTACTTCCTTTTAAATTTTTTTTCAAACGAGATCTTGGAGAGCTCGAGGTACTAGCTAGCGTCTCTTTGAGCCGATAGTAACGTTCCCTGTACTTTTTGGCTCTTCTCTTCCAATCATCAGTTCGCTGTCGCAATTTTTTCAAATCATTATATTGCTGCACGCGTCTACTCTCTCGTCGTTTCTTATGAAGTAACTTGACTGTTTTACTCCTTGTCGACGATTCAAGGATAGGATTCTCAGCTTTTTTCTTAGCCAAGTATCGACGCTTCGCCTGTCTCCACTTACGTCGCTGTTTTTCAACAGCTTTCGCAGATTTCTTTTTACCTGCTAATTTCTTTTTTCTAGCGGCATACCTCTTTCTACTTTTCCTATTTTCTTCCTCAACTAGGTCTGGATTTTCCCGGATTCGAGCTCGTCGTTTCCTTTCGGCCTCTCTTTTGCGACATAGTTTTTCATCCTTTGATGTAGCCATCCTTCAGCGTATCAGCGACACAATCAATCACCTATCAAAACCATGTCCGATGTTAGAAATTTAAAATAACTAAAAAATTCCGAATGACCACGGATGAGGAAAAGAAAGAGTTAGCCACGTTGAAAGAATAATTCCTAAGAATTCTCATTTGAGACTCGCAAATATAATTTTTATTTTTAAATCGCCTATGTATTTCTTTTATACTTACATTTAACAGTTTTCTTTCGCATTTTCAGGTTGACAGCGAAAATTGCGGGAAAGAACTGATGAGCCACGGTGATGGATATGCAGAACTGTAAATGCGCTCATTTTCACAGATAATTAGTTGTGGACAAGTTAACTCAACTCCAACGTTGAATTCGATCACGGCTCGAAGTTCTCGACACAGATTTGAAGCTAAGCAGCTAGTTTCAAACATTAGATATGGAATCAGGGTGGCCATGCGTAAGAACGAAAAAATGACCACGGAGATGGAACTTACACCAGCCATAAACCTTCTTGGCTTTTGAGGCGACCTTTAAATGTACTAAAGGCCGCTCAAATGCATGTCAACGTGTAGAGTGATGGGTTGAGAAGAACTTTGGCCTTTAATTTCAAAAAAATATTCGTTCTGCATAGGGTGAAAAAATGAATAATTATTTCAAGAAACGCTAGCCTCGTCCACGTTGATGGAAGTTTTTGCCCTTTGAGCTCATTTTCCGCTAAAGGGGGGAGGGGTATGGGGTTCTACATAATTGCGTCGAGCAGAAAAAATCATAAACCTACCAATCTATTATTTTTAATTTTCTGAAAAGAGTATAATGCTGAGAAAATAGCTGACACGCAAACTATCGCACTTTTCTGAGAATTACCCATGTACCGCGATACACAAAAACCATCGTTCCTTCAGATCCCAAGCTTCCTGCTCGAAACTCTTAACATGCTACAATATCCAACTGTATTTGCATGAGTCGCATTGCGAACATGATTTTCATCTTTATGTGAATCTATGTTTAACCCTGCAAGAATGCATTAACATTCGGCAACATTTACCACAGTACTCACGGTTGCTCTGGAAGCCTGGGCCAATCAAATTTTTAAGGACTGAAAATTTGTGTATTGGTAGTGGTATGAATCTTATTTTAGCTAATAACCCATGTGCACAATAAAAATGTCCACTAAGTGTATCCACAGCTTTATTTTGGCACATTCGGTATTGCCAAAAAAAAAAAAAAAAAAAAAAAAAATGCCACAGTGGTTTTATCTAATTTTTGCGAAAATTATAGCTTAACTCAATTATTAGTTAGAACACTTGCAAACGTATTAAAATATTCCTACCTGAAATGTCTTATATTGCATGGGCTGTCTGATGAGTGGCGAATTCGGAGAGGACGGTCCTCTGAATGACGTCACTGCAATAATGGACAGACTTTGCATTTTATCGATATAGCCCTGCCTTCTTTACAAAAATCAAATATTCTGATCGCAAATAAAGGTCAGTAAACAGGAAATCGAACAAAAACCCACTTTTATACTTCGTAGGTATTGTTTGTTCGTGAAACTTTTTTTCACATGACGCGAGCATCTATTAAAACACGATTTCGTTAATTCAAACGAATGACCCTATAGTAAAATATAGTGCCTCCGAAAGTGTTTCATTCCACGTGTACCGGCCGATGTAGATAATTTGTGACATTGAATGGTGCAAATTAGCAGTAATACGTTAGTTGGTCATGGGCAACTGTTTTAGAAATTCAATTCGTTGAATATTAATGCAAATGATTATTAATGAATAATGTTTCAATAATGGTTGGTACAATTCGATTCCAGAGGTGTAAGTATAATAGGTATATTCGAATACATTCATTATGACATAAATTGGGGACTCTTCACTAATAATACATATATATTATACAAAATGCATACTATCAACAGGGATGACCAGGAATGTTAAGCTGAAGCCACAAGTGGCTTCAGTTGAAACCTAAGTCACAATCTTGGTCGTTATTAATTCAGCCAAAAGCCAGCCATAAGCTAGGTTTTGTGGCTCAAGTTCAGCTATAATGCCAAAAGTCAAAGAAAATAAAAATAAGTTATAAATAAACTGATAAAAAATTTGTTATCATTCATGCATGCGGAATTTACTATTTTGAATTGGTCTTATCAGTTATCAAAATAGTGAGAAATTGCAATAAGCTTTGTAACTTGTGACTGAAGTCAACTCATGGGAAGCCAAACCGCATTACGCCATATGTGAGGCTGGAAAATTAGTTTCAAGCCATAAGCCAAGTCAACCAGCAGCTTAAAAGCCATCAGCTTAGCTTAAGCCAGTTACCATTGACTTAACATCCCTGCTTATGACTTACGTTATTATTGTAGGAGCGCTAATGTATCGTTATCAATAAACAAGTCCGAGTAGCCGATATTACCACCGGTGTCCGATATTGTACCCACAAAAAATTTTCAATTATTTGCACACTTTCATGCAGATACAAATTTAAGAATCAGAATTGAGTCGCTACATAGATTTATCATTACGGCTGTGTAATTTAATGTTATAACCTTTGGAACTACTTATAAAAAAATTTGCCTCGAGTTCAAGATCCGTCTCTTCGGTTGTGACTCTGAAGTTCCTTAGTATCAAAGCCAATTGGGTTTTTACAGAGATCATTCCTTGCTTATAACCTGAAACAAAATCTTTCTGAAAACATGATGTAAACAAACTTTCATCTCAGGAAGCTTTATAGGGATTGAATTAGGTACTTTTTGAATCATTCTTGATTTGTAGACATACAGCAAACTGATTCGGAAGAGAATGCGAGATATTTTGGAGAAAAGGAGGTTGCAATCATCAAAGATGTTAGAGGTATGCTATTAGTTGCGTGTTGTTAAAAACATAAGCCGTAACACAGTGGAATGTACCTAAACACATTCGTGGCCCAGCAGCAAATGGAACAAAACTGCTTGGATGTCGAGCTGCAACTTTATCCTCATCAAAATTATATGGGTTCCAAGACTCTGGATTTGGGTACAGCTTTGGATCCATATGGATACCCGCGATTCCAAGTATGACGTTTACTCCGGCCGGGATGATATAACCATCTGTAGGAAAATTATATAATAATTTTAAAAATATAATAATAACGTTGTATCTGGAATCCATCATACGAGTATACCACAAACGGTGGTGGAATCGTTCAAACATACACGTCTTTGCAACGCGTTACTAAGATTATAGTATTACTTGCGGAAGCTTAATTTTTATAAAATAAAAGCAACCCTTGGCCGTATGATTCACCAACGACGTATTTTTCTGGAAAATTGAATGAAGCTGTAAGCGTCTTAACCCCTCTAGGGGGTGAAGGCAATTAGTGTCAAAATTAGTACTTATAGGGTATTTTGAAGTCAGAAGTGGAACTAAGGTGTACTATAATTATCACATGAATTCCATCGGTACTGATGCGATACCCGAAAGGGTAGTTTCCGGTGCCGGGGGTGCGGTGTCTCAGGGGCCACTTTGGCATGCGTGCATCGCCATACGTCCCACCACACCAATTATCCCATGAGGTCGCTGCGTGGCCAAGAGGTAACGTGCCCGCTTCGCAATCCTTGCATCTCGGGTTCGAGTCCCACCTACACCGGAACGCTAGTGATATTCTAATACCCTCACTAACATCCTAGCAAACACGCGACGACAGTGTTAATGGAAGTGTAAACTTAACACGTCCTGTAACTCCCGCCAGTTCACACGAACAAGGCATTGCACTCGCAGGGCGTGCTACCACCAGATCAGATAAATTGGCACTGTGAGTGTGCACGTCGTGGGCAGCTTTTTTACCGTCGTAAAACACGTGATTAAGAAGCGAATTGTGGCTGCACACTCTTCGGTACAGAGAAGGAGAACTCTAACACAACAAAAACCGGGGCGAAAACACCGGCAAACTACCCGGCCTAACCTACCCAGGAGAGTCGCAAACCTCGATCGCCAAGGTCCGGCATTGGATGCGGCGCTTGAAGAAGAGGATTATTACATAATGTCTATTTGCAGTCAACTACCACAATTACAACCAAATAGTGAATCAATTAACGGAGATTCACCCTCACCTCATGGTTTATTTAATTTCAGTCTTTCATGATTAGGTATCCAGCCGATCACTAGAAATGGTTTAATAGGAGGAAGGGGGGAGTAAAGGTATTTTAGGAAGAGAAGCATTATGTATGTAGCAAACTATGACACATGAAAAAATGGTCACTTAAAATTATTAGTGCCGCCCACTGAAAATTGCTTAAAATATGCTGTGCATCTATAAGATAAAATATCTAGTAGAAATCTGCTAGCTTGTTTACAGAACATACACTGGATATGTTAACTGTCTGTCTATCTATCCTTGGAAATTCACTGGGCACACCCCTCAGACCATTCATCAGAAAACGTTCAATAGACCTCTACTACCTTATCGGCAAGTGTTCCTCAGTTGTGGATTCGTTATACCCCGTGGGAGGTACCATGTACCAATGATAGGTACTTAGCTACTTACTACTTATCTGCAAATCTTCCTCTGCAAATCGAATTATTATTGGAAGAAGCGTGAATACGCGAAGAGTCTCTTTTATACACTGTTCAAGAAACCGTAATGCCTTCAGATCCTGCACGGTTATCAACCGATCAATGCTTCCAAACACGTCGTGTATTTCTTCATACACTTTGTCCTGAAAGCAATGACCAAGCAACAGAATTATTCAGAAACATGAAGCAGGCAGACTATAATAAATAAAGCTCACTCTTGGCAAGCATTTTGGTTAACGTTCTAGCGCTGTATAGCGGAATAAATTTATTCGGGAGGCAAGAATACATAAACCTTTTCTAACTAAAAAAAAAAAATTAAAAAAACAACCTTTTAAAATGCGTGAATTTGCCAATTGAGCACATGCGGGGGGGGGGGGGGGCTGAGACCCCTAACAAAAAATTAGCCCCCCAGATAGAATTCGTATTTTTTTAAATAATATAATTTAACAGTTTACTTGCGTTTTTTCATTTTTTGTATCTTCGTAGTACAGTGCCTTATATGGAACTTGGGGCTTAAGCCTCCCCTAAACAAGTGGTTTATTTCCACTTATGCAATTGAGCACCTGATATTACCAATTTTCTGACTAAAAATGATAGGGATGGGAATGCCTCCTGGAGCTATGGTCCTGACTCTCTATAAGAATTAAGGACTGATTTTCAAGAAGGTCATATTGTTAGAACCTTCCGGAAAACTAGCATTCAATTCTATTTCAATATTTGGACCAACTAGGTAGATAATCATAAATCAAAATTTCTATTTTAACTGACCTGAATATCTTGTCTCATAGCTAGCATCATTAATGTGAAACAACTCGTCAGAGAAGAGCTTTCAGAACCCTACAGAGAAATAAAGTAAGGCTATTAGGTATCTGCTAGTTGCTTCTAAATAGGTATAAAACTAATGATTAATAATTATAAAAGGAATAATATCTATAAGGTGTCTCTTTTGCAATGACTCCCCTTCCATCTGGTAAGTAGGCAAGTTACCCCAACAACATGTAGATATGTTCGCATACGCTTGTCTTTCGAAGGAGCTAAGTTATGGTCAAAATCAATTTTAGTACAAATTATATCAGAAAATTTCCACATTTTTTCAATTTCCCGTGGAACTTGCCCTCTTAAGCTACTGTTTTCGTATTTGCAATAGATTGCACATTAAATTTCCCAGGCTATTAGCATTTTCTTGTATCTGGATCAGAACTGCTCAAAATGGAGTTCAAGATATCCTCGTTAAAAATATATTATTACTTTTCAACACAGATGCACAGACCTTATGAAGATATTAATAATCATCTTCTTCAGCTACTTTACCACTTCACAGAGCTATATCGTTTTTATGGGGCTTATTTACCTCCCTTCTTTCATCTATTTGCCTATATTTGAAATTGAGGCCCATGCAAAGTGTGGTGGTTCTACTATTTTGTAAAATTTAATATTTATTTATTTATGTATTTATTTATATCAGCCACGTTACGAGTTCGTTAGGGCTTAATTTACAGATTTACACCTTACTATTGACAGTAATATGTTGTAGTATATACAAATGAGAAAAATATCATAATATAATCCAGGGGAAAAATGCATAACATAGTCCTAAACGAACCCGTCCATCCAGCCTTGGGCATAGGCCTCCCCTATCCGTCTCCATGCCCTTCTATTCCTGGCGTCCCTTCCACAAGCTACCCCTACTACCTGTATAATTTCATATTTCCATCTCTTTTTCGGTCTCCCTACCTTCCTTTTGTTAGCTCTAGGTTGTCATTCCGTAACTCTCCTTTCCCACCTACCTTCCTCCCCCCTCGTGGCAACATGATTGGCGTAGTCCATCTTGAGCTTCTTGATCCTATTCCTGCAGTCAGTCATTTGTGTTTTCATTCTAATCCTTATGTTGCTCCACCTGTCAGCTCTTTTTATTCCGATTATGGATCTCCATCGCTATTTGGGTCCTCGCCACCCCTACTAGCTGAGTTTCTGTCGGAGCCCAGGTTTGTGAAACGTATGTTAACACTGCCATCGTGTTGCTCTCAAAAATTTTCCATTTCAACTCTAGTGGCATAGAACTTTTGTAGATACTTCTCATCTGATAAATTTGCTGTTGACCCCTTGGAGATGAATAAGCCCCATAAACGATATAACTCTGTGAAGTGGTAAAGTAGCTGAACAAGATGATCATTATCTTCATAAGGTCTGTGCATCTGTGTTAAAAAGAAATAAAATTCTTAACAGGGATATCTGGAATTCCATTTTGAACAGTTCTGATCCAGATACAATAAAATGCTAATACCTGAGAAATTTAATATACAATCTATTGCAAATACAAAAACAGGAGCTTAAGAGGGCAAGTTTCACAAGAAATTGAAAAAGTATGAAAATTTTCTGATAAAATTTGTACTAAAATTATTGATATCATTTTTCTATCTCCAGTCGTGGAAAGAAAAAATAATAAAAATTCAAAAATAGAAAACTTTTCAAAATTGGACCATAACTCAGCCTTCCAAAAGTAAGAGTATGCAAACATATCTACATATTGTCAGGGTAGGTTGCCTACTTACCAAGTGGAAGTGGGTCATTGCCTAAGAAACACCGTGTATATTTCTTGGAAATTGCTTCGTTGTCAATGAAATAGGTTTTAATTTTTGGTACGAATGCGAAATAGAGTAAAGTTGTCATTCTCTTATTTTTAGATGGCCTATATTTAGCCGTTCTCAAGAACGCTACATCGAATTGTAATCATTCTAACATAGTCAGCATTTGCACTGATAAGACCAAATTAATTTTTCAAATCTAAATTCCTGTTCGTTTTTCATTTTGCATTTAGTTAATGCAGTGGCATGAATATGAGAGAAAGCAAGTCTCTTCCGTTCAAAATGTTCAAATTTTAAGAAAACATACCAAATCCCAGTGACCAGGTTTTGTAATTGCCCCCTCCCTCCTCTGCAATTCGTTTCAGACTCTAATACTGAATAAGGTATCCATATACACATCCTTACAGTTACAGGCAGAGCTGCAAGACAAGTAGGGTAAAACAAAAATTACGAAAATTAGGATTGAAGAGTAATTTTTCCAGAACAGTTAAGTCTGAGAAATCAGTTTGATTTTCTGTTTCTGGAGTCACCGATAATTCAATATTTCAAACTTTGGGAATAAATGTTTGAGAAAATTAGTCAGCAGTTATTCTCATCAGTCCGCTTCGCGTGTCTGTTGTAAGTTCTTAATAAAACAAATTAAACAGGTACGAATGATGTAAAACTACGCACCGCGAACATATATGTGAACGTTTCATCTATCATGTCTCTATATGTAAACTGATGCTCGTCATACAGGCGTAACAGGACGTCCACAAAATACTTATAGGATTTTTCTAACAACAAAATTGCCAGGTTAGATGCTATTACTTGAACTTAGCAATTTATAATATTTTTCTCCATTTTACAGAGACGATAATTTGTGAACTCAAGTCAGTTCAAGTGCCACATAACAGTTAAGTGCTGAACTCCGACTTGAATTTCAGCTGCAACTTGTAATAATGGATAGTGTGTCTCAAATACTTGATCCTCCTTCAACTGAGTTAGAAAGCAACTCATCTTGCCAACGGGTAGATATGTTTGCCTCTTCTTACATTTGAAGGGGCAAATATACAGACATTTGAAAAAATTAATGTGCAGCATTAATGGAAAATAGTTTCCTCAACATTCTTCGTAGATAGACTGATGGACCTTTCTCGTAATGAAAGATAGTCACGATAACTACTGGAGAAAATTACCACAGCTGGATCAACCGAATATGCACGACAGTTGTTTTACTTCATAATGACGTGGGAAACTTATATTTATTTAAATTTTCAGCGAAATTATTCTCCGAACTGAGCGATTTTTTCACGGCAAACGATTTCCTCCTTCATACCCTTCAAAAATAGTCAATGACCTCACTTTCAGTTTTCGAGCTTAAAAATTCAGATAAATATAATTATTTACATAAAAAATTATGATTTTCAAATTTTTTCTTTTTCTAGCATTCCAGTTTGTAGAAAATACGTGACCTATAACTAAGAGAGACCAAGAGGCGGTGCTTTATGGCCATTTCATTCAGTTCAAGTAAAATTTTTGTTGATACGAAAGAAATGGCGGTAGAAAATAAATTTCACACTTTTTAATACAGTTTTCGATGCATTTAACACATTTTCGAGTACTGCTGCCTGGGGGTGAAATGGTGAATTATTTCGTTCTGTTATCAGTGTAGGCTGGTAGTCAGCCTGCTTACCTTCTTGTTTCTGTATCTAACTCATTTTTGACCAAAATGTCACTTAAGCATTTTGTGCATGTCACCATCGATATGTTGAAGTGTATTCCAATGGGGCGACCCCTCCCTTGCCCCCCTCAATGGCTATATACGTCTCTGAATCTAATACAGAATTTTATAAGTTGTGAACTATTCAAAGGGTACTCAAGTACCGCCACCTGCTTACCCTTTTCAGTTAGGCTGTCTTGCTCTTTTTCCTTTTCCTTGAAATAGTTTTCTTTCTTTTTTTGCAAAGCCTGTTCACAAAATTACAATAAAATTCGTATTAATAATTATTACTGGCTAACGTAGGCATAAACATTAAGGAAGCTATATCCTACTCTTACATCTCAATCTGGATACGACTCTAAGGTTTCCAGGCTTTGCGTTTGTTGTACTTGCCTTAGTTAAACGTCTGGGCTAATTTTAATCATCTCTCGTACACCATAGATACAGTATATTATTACCTTGAGGAAAACGTGTTGAGCGTCTTCAAATACGGTGCTCTGTCCTGTGAAAAACTTGTACACGTTAAAAATTGGTTTTATCTGCAACCATGGCTGGTAAATACGTTTTGCAATGAAAATTGATGCCCTGGAAGACGTTCATATTACGTATATCAATGCCCGTATGACCTATAACACTTCACGATTATACCTAAATTTACTTCTTATTTATAAACTAGAAATTAGAGGACATTAGGGTGTCCTTTACAGTGCCGTAGCGTCGGGAGGCACGAGCCCCCCTCCCCAATATCTTTACTTTAAGTTATAATAAAGGAATATCCTTTTTTATCTGCCTCTCTTATGCACTTAGTAAATATAGGACCCCCTCTTTGCGAGAAAGCTAAATTTTCTCTAGTGGCTTGCCCCACATCCCCCCAATCGCCTCTGGTCCTTTATTTCACAAGTTTCCGCCAATCGATTGAGTGCGCACTAGCGCCATTCATAGCTATACAGGCGTTCATTTGTTCTTGCCATTTATGGAACGTTTTTGCATATTCTCCCGCCGGTAACGAGGAAAAAAACATCTGCGCCACGGTGATGACTTCTAAAAAAATCACAATTCACCCCCAACCCCGTATAGTCCTGACCTCGCTCTCTGCGACTTTTGGTTATCTCCTCAACT
This sequence comes from Acanthococcus lagerstroemiae, assembly GCA_031841125.1. Classification (NCBI taxonomy): domain Eukaryota; kingdom Metazoa; phylum Arthropoda; class Insecta; order Hemiptera; family Eriococcidae; genus Acanthococcus; species Acanthococcus lagerstroemiae. The sequence goes on along the minus strand of CM063113.1, from coordinate 25,656,795 downwards.
GAAGACAGCCTTACGCGGTCATCAATTCAACGCGAATCAAGAAGTCATCACCGTGGTGCAGATGTTTTTTCCCTCGTTACCGCTGGCGGAATATGCGAAAACGTTCGATAAATGGCAAGAACGAATGAACGCCTGTATAGCCATGAATGACGCTTATTTTGGAAAAGATGATTAATGAAAAATTTTGTAATCGTCTGCTTTTTTCCTTCTTTAAAAAAATCTTTAAAAAACCTGGAGGGGTCAACGCATTAGGTTTCTGTCAAATTGGTCTGGAACAGCGAGTTTCCATCAAATGAGCTCGGCTAGGTCTCAATCAATAGCTAATGAACCAAATTATTCCCCAAATGCGTTGAAACGCCGATAGGTAGCGTTGGTGGGCCTTACGAATTTTAGTCTCAGTTACATAGCGACAGCCTTTGAACTTGAAAAGCGTCAGTTTTCACTAAGGGCACTATAGTAAAGATCGCTTATGAAAAAAATAATAAAAATCATGTTCCTCGAAACTTTCACACATTGTTACGAATATTTCGGTAAATAAGCGTTCTAAAGAAAAACTGGATGGGATCTTTCTTATAGAAAATTTAACAGGAAATATTTTACCTTATATTCATTTTGATCTTGAAGTTGATATGTTCTGAGATATTCGTGTTTTTTTGTAAAATCTCAGTATTACACATAACTTCAAGGTCAAAGCGCCACGGTTAATGACCTCAGATTGAACTCAAATTTTTTATGGCGAGTTTCTAAGTCCATTGGAACAAATTTCAGCGCGCATTAAATCGATTAGCAAAAACTTGTAGAATAAGGGACACCCTAGAGGATATATTTTCAGTTATGGGATAAAAAGTTCTTTGACATGAGTCAGTTTCAATGAAAATTTCTTTTCGTTTCGTGACCATTCTCAACTCAGAATCGGATTTTATTAGGAATATCGATGAAATCAGTTCAATTTACTTGAGGGTATCTTCATTCATTTTCAAAATTACATCTTCTCTCACCATATGATCAATGTCTCCCATTGCCGCTTCTATGAAATGTAAAAATTATTAGCTTGATGAATTTTCATTCATTCTCTCTCTAAAAGGGGAAAAAATGGTTGACAAACCCATTAATATGTCGAAGATTGTTCTAAAAATAAAAGGCCAAGCGTCAAACTGTTTATTGGTGTTCGCATGTATCTTCAATCTCTGGACCAGCTGCTGGTTCTGTTTGTTAAATATTTCTAACTGAGGACCGTACAAAACGGTACGATTGAAAGCAGGAGCTAAGACTTTCCGGTGCTTCATCCACCTTTCAACTGGTGGAAAACATGAAATACACAATGTGAGAAAATCTTACATCATTTATACAGGCTATAGCACGAAAAGCCTCTATTTTTTGTGAAGAGACATACGGATATCTTCATAGGCTAAGCTCTAGTTTATTTCAAGGTGAAAAAATATTTCCCCCTCACAGTGAGAAGCAGTGACAGGTCACCCTAAGTCAAAATATCAAACGAAACATCATGGATTGTAGAGTTGAGAATGTAATCAGATTTTCAGTGTAACCCCAATTTGGGATCCAAATTTGACATTTCACCTTTCAAATGGGCCTGTTTATATGACTTTGCGAGGCCTGAGGCAAAATTCAACACAAAGCGCAGCAAATTTTTTTATCAAGGCCTCGCGATAATATTTAATATTTCTAAGCACATTTTCAAGGCCGCGCGAGGCCTTGATAGGTGCGAGGCCTCAGGAAAAATGCCCCTCCCCCTCGGGACGGCACTGACGTTTTGACAGCCAGTGAACATTGCTAGCAATATAGTCAATATTAGAAGTGGTAAAATAGTGTTGTGTGCATGATCATGTCAAACCAACCGAATTTTCTACATGCACCGTTAATCGCGAACCTAGTGGACATTTGTAGGTTACTTAAAATACTCCACTACTATCTGAAAAGCTTACTGGACGGCGGCCGAATTAATGTACCCTATCAGCTGACGGATATACTGAAACTCATCACATCGAAGAGCTACAACTATTTACGGATACAACTACGGGCATCCTATCCAAAAGAAATGTAGTGGAAGAAATAATTCTGTTTTTTTGTGTTTTTTTTTTTTAATGAGATGAAGATTTGAAGCAGCCATGAATCTTTAGACTCAAACGGGGTGCCAAGACACAAGCTAGACGGATTACCTACCTATTTCAAGCACTCAAGCATAAAACTAAGTTTGAAAACATTATGCTACACAGCATGCATTGTACTTCGAAGTAAAACTAAAATAGTGAAATTCTATTCTGTGACATTACCTCCAGATGTGATCAATCCATCTCCTAAAAGTTCAGAAAGGACATTTAATCTGACGCCCTTATCCAAAGCTTTGTTCGAGATGATCTGCAAGGAAGAGTATTGACTCAAATACGCATCTACATTCCTGGTCAGAATCTATTATATATTACTTAAGGGTGACATTTACAGTTTACCTCCAGTTACTTATATTATATTTATGAGTTGATAGTTACAAGAACACATTGAATCAAAACAAGGTGATTCAAAAACAAACTTACACACTCTGCAATTTGAAATAAATGCGGGGTCATCTACCGAAAAACCAGTCAAATGAAAAGTTGGCACAGAATTATGATATTTTTTGACAATTTGGGGAATGATCTCCTAAATACTCAAAAAAATTGTCATCCTCTCCCCGCTGGGAAATTTTTAGGAGCGTAAACCTCTTTATCGATTTTTCTTGAGAATTTCGAAAACCATCATATGGGAGAAGTTTTCAATTATACAATTTTTTTTGCACCCGAATCTCCATAAAATTGATTTTTACTATTTCTCCATATCTGCCCTTCCCCACAACGTCATAAATGGACGGCTCACACATTTTCACCATAGATATTCACAGTTTTTGACCTTTTTTTCTCATTTTACAAAAGGTTTGGACAAATGTAGAGGAGAGTAAATTTTACATTTCCAAACTTCCTAATCTAAATATAAGCGGCGTTCAAAAAGTATTCCTCAACCTTGGTTAATCAAGACAAACATGTTGACTCAATATTAACTCCGTAAGTCAAATAAATGAGCCATCAGGTCAACGGAGTATCTTGGCATTCCACGGTATTTTTATTGTTGTCTGTAAATTTTACGATAATTTTCTCGCGTTGAGAACTGGGAATGCGGCTACTTGAAGTACGTGAAGACAGTAGCCCACAATACGGCCAGTAATGGGTCCCAATTTTAATGAGTTTTCGTAAATTACAGTTTTGTTCTTGAATTGAAGAAATGACGTCTTCGCTGGCATATAATGTTCATTGTTAAAACCAATGTACCGTTGAAGATGTTTCTAGACGAGCCAATGTTTCCTTATTTTACGCAAACACACCATTATGAATGAAGGACAGTTGTTTCATGTACTGAAAAGAGAGGGCACTGTACCGGCATCTTTATGACGGAAATGCATCTGTACTAGCAGTAATCATCTGAAGACCAGATAGTGTCTTCGGTTTCACAGCTGGAGAAGCCAGGTAGATATTCCGGTTCCAGTTCCTTAATTGAAAAAAGTTCTCAAATTCTTTGGCCTGTGTAATTCCAAAATATGCAACGGTAAAGTATGTCGGTAATAGTAGAAATTCATAACTGGTTTTCTCATGGAAAATGGTTGAGAAATGAAATTTTTTGCAAAAGAAAGATCTCCAAGAAATTTTAACCTCCTCGCTATTATGTGAACATTTTGGTTAATCGACTAATAAAGGAAATGTTCGAGAGAGGCGCGGGGCTACAGCTAGATTTTTTGATGTGGGGGAGGGAAGTTGACAGCAAAAATGCCGACTAAAATGTAAAAAAATCACAGGAAATATGAGAGAACATCTTCACTTTTACAAGTTCGCTAACTGGCTTTTAGAATTAGGAATTTGACAAACACCGACTGTTAAAACTATATGCCCTCCGTCTTATATCTCTCGTCACTACGACCTGGTTGAAGCTACCCCCCCCCCAAATCTAACATCGTGAAGACTGCTGTATTTTGGAAAATTGTTACCTTATTTCAGAATACCTCAAATTGCAAGCTGTTCTTTAAAATTACAAGTGGAAAAGGTATAATCATATACAGAGGGGAAATCGCTGAATAAATTTGCAGTTTAAGTTTTCTGACAGGCGCTAGGATCGTTTAATGATATCACCCTGCCACTCTAAACAAGGGGCTAGAAATGAGCTACAATCCGAGATAAATCAATTATTTTAGTAATTTGGAAGCCGGATACTAAGAACCAGTAACTGAGAGCTATACCCAGCGGCGGATTCTTCAGACAAGTCCTGAGACAGAAACATACTACAGCGCCTACATTTTTTAAGTTAAAAAAAAGTTCGACTGTTCTGCTATTTCCTTTTCCTAGAAAAAAAAGAAAAAAAAAAAAAAAAAAGAAGGAAAGGTTACACGATTCTGCAAGAGATCACTTGCATACAAGAGGAAGGTTATACAATTGTTGAAGATCCCACCCTCAAGAAAATAGTCAGAAATTCGGATGGTTCACTGAGACAGTACACAGGTTATAGAAGATGCAGGCCACCATCACCATCATTTTTAGGAGGAAGGGTTCAAGAAGTTGAGGGGTTAAGGATGCCTTTTTGGAAAAATGCCCAGTCAACTAAAAATAATATTTTACTACTCAGTTGAATCGGTCTCCGGCAATAAGCCAGCTAGATACGAGTGGTCAAAAGTACGTGGTTAATAACAGCGGAAGAATTTACCTCCTCCCCAAACATCGGAAGATTGACTGCTAGATTGCTAATGTGTCATACCTGTACAAATACATGGAACTAGCAGTACCTCAGACTCGAAGCTAGCAGCATCCGGAACTCAATTTTTTTTTACCTTCAGTTAGCTGTTACTCTCTATGTGGAGGCAGGACTGGCTAACGGTTCCCGGGAACATTTGAACTCTTATCAAACTACAGCTGTTCGATTCCACAACCGGCTATTTCCTATAAGCTGCCACATCTTAGCTTCTATACTCATAAGCCACTGAGAATTTTATTCGGGAATCAGGTATTCATTTAAAAAGTGTAATCGAAAGCTAGAAAAAAAGAAAAAAAAAAGAAGTGTAAGTAAAAAGCCAAACAAGGAAGGCTAAGAAGTACGATTTTCTGTTTAGCCACAGACTACTTGAATTTCTAAGTAAGGCTTTCAGCTGTCGCGTTCCACATCACAAAAAAGATTGGTCGTTGACTTTTTGGCTGCCAGCTGATTTCCAGTTCAACAGGCGATACCGCGCTGGATTATACATGATATTTGAAAGGAATACCCCCCCCCCCGGCCAGGACAAACACGGATTCACCATTTTATAAACATCGATGATAGGAATCCGTCTGAGAAACTTCAAAGTATAAAATACATGGCCGCGGCATCAGCAGTCTGAAACAGAAGCCACATGTGAAATAATTCGTAGAAGCAGAGTGACGATTATAACTAATATTTTACAATTTCCGAATCGTGAGTTATGATTGAATTATTTCTTCCTTATTAATGTAGTAATTAATCGCGAGGGAGATTAATTATTAAAGTTGAACTTGCGGTGGAAGCTAATATGGTTAAAGTTAAACTTACCACCTGCATGATGTAATCAGAAATTTCGACACAAGCACAAACACGCATGCTCTTCCCCCCTATTCTGACGCAGGCCCATTCGGGGCGTTTCCGGAATAGAGGGTGCGGTGTCCCGGGGCCAATCTGGCATGCGTGCCTCGCCATTCGCCCCTCTATCATCCAAGCACTACTCATACTCTAGAAATAACTAAACCAGTGTAGAAATAAACAAATTTATTCTTCAAAAAACAAAACAATCTTTTTGTGTCTTCATATAGGTTTACCTGACGGCGCAAGTAGAAACGAGATACCATCATTCAAATGATGTTGAGACAATTTTATTACGTCTTGGATCGATATGAAAGCACTGGCTAACACAATCGAGTCCAATTAATAGAAAAGTGGTATCACCAGGGTACTAATAATATAACCACCAAGTACTTTTGGATTGACATGCAAGTTCAAGCTAACATTGACAAGTCCAAGGGGTGGTAATGAATACCATCGAGTGTCTTAATGCGACTACTAAATACTCTCGAATTAGCAAGAATCGTAGAATTACTGTGGAACTTGTAGGCTTTACCATAAGTGCACCACCACCGAAAGCACGTAGTAGACACCGAGTGAGGAAACGTAAATTTGCGCTAGAACTCAATTTACCAAGTGCACTACTACCGGATGATGACACCAGACATGTAGAATAAAACGATACGTACGATGATCATAGGGAAATTTCGACTTTTCAAACGAAACGTAAAATATAGTAAACATAAATAATAAAATCGTCTGATTTGATCATCTAACGCGAGATGTGGTTTTCCATAATGGCAGCGAAAATATTAGCCGCTAATCGGAAAATGCAAAATTAAATCACGAGGACAGTAAGTATGCACAAACATAATAGCAATAACAGTGAACCCGATGCGCAATCAGTTACCCTCCAGTTACCCACCGAAAAGTTACCCATTTGCAACCCTTGGTTACCGTCAGATTACCCAGAAACCCATCCAGTTACCCTTGGTCCCCCTTTAGTTACCCAGGTAACTGGCAGGATTTTGCGCATCCTGATATGTAATCAGTTACCCTCTAGTTACCCGCAGAAAAGTTACTTATTTGCAACCTTCGGTTACCCTCAGGTTATCCAGAAACCCGTCAGTTACCCTTGGTTCCCCTTTAGTTACCCAGGTAACTGGCGGGATTTTGCGCATCAGGATGCCAGGTCTCGGTGGACCGCCACTGATTCCAAATTCGAGAACCAGACTTTCCCCTACTGGGTTCCGTCTCGTTCGTACGTGGTCACGCGTGGACCAATGTGACTAAATTTCACGGCAGTATGTGGACCAGTGAGGTGCCAAAACCCTTCCGGGAACGAGCCGCACAAGCTAGAACGAGTCCAAATTATCCTAATGGATAGGGGTAAGCCGAACTAAGCAGGGCGTTGAAGGGTTAATTAACCGCATAGTTGATTAATTACGATTAATTAATACGGTTGAATCAAATTAGAGCTGAATCAGGTTATAGTTGAATTGAATTAGAGTTGAATCGCACTAGAATTGAATCAGATTAGAGTAGTATCAGATTAAAGTGGCGTAACGATCATTAATTTCGACTATCTCGAGTCGAAAATGATGAATTTTCGACACCACATTCACACTTATGTAGCCTGTTACTCGTAGCAAAAAGAAGTTGACATGCTTCCGGTCTTTGACACGGGAACGACTAGGTACGAAGTTGAGATATAGAGGTAAAGACAGTTTCCATGCTCAGTCAGCAAACACACCCAACCAACTCTCCATCTCGGATTAAGACACTATGGAAGATTAAATTCACTTTCTTTTTCTTTTGGGTGGAAGTACCTAATCGAAACTTTATTTGTGAAACGGACTTGATTCTGATTTTAATGTTCAGCTTTATCTATTCAATTAGACATACAGACGTTTGCATGTGAGACAGAAAAGGGTATAGAGGAGCTGCCAAAACGTGCCGAAAAAGTTTTTTTGAAAAGAATTCTATGTCTCTTACTTTGAATGATGTCCAGTTACAAAATTCCATCAATTAAAAATTGGACATTGCCGTATTTGAATTCAACAAATATTAGTGATGTGGTCCAATTTTCAGAGCTATTTACTGAGTCAAAATATATTTACAACCATTTACTTACGCTGAAATGAAAATTTCTTGGTCTCTGACTTCACCATCTACCAGGTTATAGAACATTAATCCAATCATTTTTTGCCTCTTTTCTGCGCCCCTGGAGCTAGAATGTTTAATTATCGATATCACTTTCCGTTATTTAAAAATTGGAATGAATAGATACTCTGGACAATTATGATTATATTATGTAATTGAAAACACAATGTATAGGTATTACTATGGGAATCTGGATTAGCTAAATGTGTTGATGAAATACCTGCCGTGTACCGTCAAATAGGTCAATGTGAGCCATCTAGTTTAATTTGAGTCACGGTACAGAGCTATCTCGCGATAGTCCAAACTACTGACATATAATGTTACCTAGTACTTTAGACTACCGCATTGTTAGTATTTTAGACTACCGCGAGATAGCTCTGCACCGTGCGACTCAAATTAAACTAAATGGCTCACATTGCCCCCTTTGGCAGTAGTTATTTCATCAACATCTTTAAGTAATCCAGATTTTCAAAATAATATTTGTACCTACATGGGTCAAAGTACTAACGTAATGTTAGTACTTTGGACTACCGCGAAATAGCGCCAAGGTTATTTCTTTACAGTAGAATTGCGCCGTGGCGCAAACTAGACGGCTCGCATTGCCCCATTTGAGATTTGACGGTACCATCATTTGGAGTCAGTAGATACAATAAAAATATTAGCAACGCCACCTGAGTATATTTTGTCAATTCAAAATAATAAATGTGAAAAAGTCAAAACAAAGACGAATCATGCCGGTAGTGCAGCTTAATGTTGAAACCTCTGGCACTTCTAATCAGAAAATCCACATCCATTTCATAGCCTGTTTCTTCGGTCGTTATTTTGAAGTTCCTCAAGATCATAGAAAGTTGTGTTTTTATTGCCACTATTGACTGTTTGTAACCTGAAACAAGGTGGTCAAATTGTTATTACGCATAGTTTATTTAAAATCTCGATTGATTGTAAATAAATTCAGTTATACAGAGAAAGCGAGAAAATAAATTTCAAAATTTACCGATGCACATTCGAGGCCCAACGCCAAACGGGACAAAGCTTGCAGGATGGCGCGCCGCGACTTTGTCTTCGTCGAAGTTGTAAGGATTCCAAGTCGTCGGATCCGGGTACAATTTAGGATCCAAATGGATACCGAGAATAGCAAGCACGATATTAGCTCCGGCTGGAATGACATTGCCATCTGCGGAAGAATTCAAACATAAATAAGTAGGTAGATCTAGGTATTACTCTTACAGTGTAGCGAAGTGGGTATGTACTGATTTAAAACACTAGTGGCGGAGTTCAGGAGGGTCCCAGGGAGGTAACGGACCTCTCAAAAAATGCCTAGCCCCCCCACCAAAAAAAAAAATCAAATATTCGGCTAAAAAGTAAAAACATTGACCAACTTTTTCAGTATTTGAATCTCAATACGTGCATTATAAACAAAGACTATGGTAAAAAAATTAAATATATTTTAGAATTTTTCGGGTCTCATTTCATGACTTCAATATGAATTTTTAGAGCAAATCTTTTTTTTTACCGATTTCTCCTGGCCCCTCCTAAAAAAAAACAAAGCTAGCTCCGCCACTGTAAAACACAATACTTTATAAGCTTCTCAATTGTAAATAGATAAAATGATACGTATCCGATTTCATCTAACTAGATCCAGAAGAAGATTGCTTATTGGTAATCTGTTTGCATTTCATATGAGGAAGCTAATCATAAGAATACTTGTACAGAACTATGAACATGTTGAAATCAGGTGCAGGTCTATGAAAGTCTCGTACTTGTTAGTTCAAGATCTTCACTCGTATGGCGAAGTACAATGGGAACGGGTGCGAATAATCGGAGAGTCTCTTTCACGCACTGTTCAAGGAACTGCAGTTTATTCAGATCATCAGGTGTTATCGAACGATCACTGTCACCGAAAGTGTCGTGTACTTCTTTGTACACCAGATCCTAAGTAAGCAAAAGAAAAACTGAGAAGTTTTTATAACAGCTTCCATTGAAGTGGTCCGATGCGATAGGGCTGCCAAATCGATCCTACCTGAATATCTTGTCTGATGGCCAACATCAATAAAGTAAAACAACTGGTCAGTGCACTTGTTTCAGTAGCCTGTGAAAGAAAACAGAGTACACGATCATTTCAAATTCAACTCGCACAAACATGCATGACTAGTTTCTGCAACCTGCTAACCTAAAATAATGTTTGCACTTTCTCCATTCACGTTTTCTTTTTCAAAAAAATCCAAAACTTTATTCGCTTCTATCCCCCCCCCGCTGTTTTCCAATGGTGACTCGCGAATGTTTTTAATTTCATTTGTACTCCCTCCCTTCAGAGAATTTGAGAAGAGGCTGAAGAAATCTCCACCGAACTTTTGATCCAGAAATGGCCCCTATTGTTCTATATGGGTGCCATCAAGAAGGGGTCGATAAGAACATTTACGTCCGCTAAGATTTTAAATTGTATACATTTGATAGAATAGTAAAATCACACAGGTACTCGTGCTTTACATTAGCTAAACACAATAATTTTTCAGCTTAGCTACTCCTGAGAAGAAAAACCTTATATGATAGAAAATAATGGCGGTATCCCTGATCGTTTGTACTTTCTTTGCAACCGATTGCACTTCCATATTTTTGATGTTTTTATACCCCTCCTCCAAAGAAAATTGTAAGTTGGCTGGATAACGCTGGTCCTTAAACTTTTGAATTTATACTCAAAATTTATCCCATTCCTATGAACGTAGTTTGTATTCAACTATACCGTCATTTCTTTTAGCACCTCATCCAGCAACAATTAGAGGGCATAGCACATATTTTGATTCAGCTATCCCATGACTCGAAAATGGAGGTAGTTGCTTGTTGGGCCACAACTTCAGAACGACAAGGTTTTCTTTTTGATTCAGGTTTCTTATAAATGGGTTGAAAGAGGAAGGAAGGTTCCCAAGCTTCTAGTTGAAAAAGTTATCATCTGCCTAATTTTGCTGAGCATGAATGGCCCATAAGGAACATTCCCAATACTGGAAACCTTAAGTTGGCAATACCAAAAAAGTACCTACTTTTTCTTTATTTCTTACACAAAATTTTGGCAGTAACTGCTTTGGAATTTTGTATTTAGCCAAATCCAGAACTCTTCCCTTAAAAAATTAATTTTAATCTGTTTACACTGAGGGTATCGCCTGATACTATGTGCTAAAGTTTCCTTAAGACCTTGAAGCGAAGGAAATACAAATAACCCTTTTGCCGGTCCTCTGACCATTCTCCTTCATTCTAAGCATTCAATATTTGATACTCAATCTATAGGGAATATCACGGAGAATGTTTTTAGGGTCAAGCTTTCTCAATATCGCTGGTGATTTTCGAGTTATTAGGAAGAAACTGAACCTGACACTTTTTTTTTCGAATAAAATATAGCAAAAGTTCGATTTTTTTTAATATAAACCCTTGTGATAAGTGCATGATGCAGGAAATTTCTTGAAAACTGTTTTTAATTTCATGAACTCCTCGAAATTTTCCACAAATGACTGAACGACACCCAGAAGAAATATGAGAATGCTTCCACATGAATGATCCAATAATCACGTGCGACACTTAGAGCTTCCATAATCAGACTTGGATGCCTATCTTTTCGTTCAGGAACTACTTATGCCATTCGACGTGAAGTTCCTATTACAAATTATTCTTTACGTATGTTTAACCAAGGGCGCAACCAAGGGGGCTAGGAGGTTATAACCCTCTAAAAATTCTAAATTAAAAAAAAATTAATTCATGAAAATAGGCAGATACCAAATGGGGTAGGTACCAGATTGAGTTTTCATCCCTGCCCAAGTTCCCCCGACCCCCTCAATTCTAGTTTCCATCAAAAAAAGTTCTGGTTGCGCCCCAGTATCTACCCGGTTTTCAGAGAACAATAGTCCATTATTCGGCAGAAAGTCGAGTTTCAGAATGCTACTCGTAGATCTGTTCTCTATAGTCAAACTGGAATTCGTAATCGCTCCGCAATTACAATTTAAACGGATCCATAAGGTGACATACCGCGAACATAATGGTCAATACTTCGTCGGCCATATCCTTATCAGTGAACTGGTTTTCCTCGTGCGTGTGCAACAATATATCGATGAAATTCTTGTACGATTTTTCTGAACATAAAACGAGCGAAATCACGGGTCAATAAAAACGCCATAAAATTCCCGAATTTCACTAATGCTTTATGGTCGCGTTAAATGCAACGCAGTTGTATAATTATGTTTGTTAACGGAAAAATAGATACAATGAATATTGCCAAGACGAGGAAAACATTTTCGCACTTAAACATTGATCAAGTTGACACCGAATGGGTGTATAAATAGATGAAAAATATTTAGTATCAATTAGTATCGCATATGGTGAAGAGATTATTCCCAAATAATAACTGTAGAAAGAAGTATGATCAATGATCAATATTCCTCATAATCATGTTTAAAACGATTTTCTGTACTCCTACACAGTATTGGTGTGGAAGAGCTGTTCGAATAGGTGCTCAATTTTCACATGCATGGCCCACATGATAAAACCCCCACTGAGTGTTCACTTTTTCCCGAGAAGACCGCATTCAGCATGCTCCTTGTCAGGTTTTAATGTGGACGCGACTTTTTTTCGACCGTTCCGAATAGTGATATAGTGCTTTAATATCTAGAACTGTCGAGAACAGGAAGCTGTGTTTACACTAACCTAACAGAGAGCATATTGAAGGTGGCATTCTCAAAAAACGTGAACTCACATAAAGGGGGTTTCATCATCCAGGGTTCTCAGCAGAGTGCGTATACTATTGTCTGAGTGGTACGTTAGCCAGTTTGAGTATTCCCATTGGAGAAAATGGTCGCGCAAAACCCTTGCCGTGAGAAATATTCTATTATTCTATACTCCTCGAGTGCTATCAAATCAGGAACCTACTAATCAGATCTGCAGGTAGCCTACAAAATATAATGAGTGAGTACTTTGTACTAAGAGTCAATGCATTTTTAATTCAGCTCATACCTTCTTTAACCAAGGCTTCTTGCTGCAGCCGCTTCTTCTTTAAATAGTTTTGTCGTTTTATTCTCAAAATCTGAAATGTGAAATCAAAAAATGTACACGCATCAGCGTTAGAAACACTTCATTTTCCCAGAGTTATACCGAAGGGGGAAGGGATACCCTCACCGAAGATTTAATAGTTGTCTTCAATTCAAAAATCTATCATCTGGCTTTATGTCTTGAAGAATTCCAGGCTGTTTCAGTGTCTTTTCAATAAGAAGAAGAGAGGTAGCTGGTCTGTCACACAGTTCAGTTACAGCTCTGTCACAGTTTATAAGTTTTAGCTCTCGCGTTAAGACTTACTTTTGCTCAGGTTCGTAAGCTAGCTGCTTATGTGTGCCAGGGTATTTGATATTTCAACCAGGACATGAGAGTACAACAAAACATAATCATTTTCACTAAAACGTATTTTTTTCTTCTTCTTTTGGAAAGTGCTAGCCAGGGTGGCACGCTTGCCAGCAAGGGCTTCGCCTTGGCTGCCCTGGCTTTAGCTACGGGCCTGCATTTGCTGTTCGACCTTTAAATACACACCCCTTTTCTACAAACTATCGTTCTGTGATTTCGAATACCATCACTACGGTGCGGACAAAATACTTCTCTCGTACAAAACCCCGAAAAAAATCGAATGTCTTTAAAAAAACAGCTGGTCTGCCCCTGCAAATTTCTCGAGTTTTTAGATTTTTTCTCCGGGGTATGGCTAAGTTTTTAATATGTAAAGAAATTTGCTTTTACGACTCAAATCAGTTTAAAAAAAAAATCATTCGCCTCTCTGGCAGACTCGTAGGCTTCCTCGTGGAGGACATGTGTGTTTCTCCTCGTAACCATTTTTTCCTTCGGTACATCCCTGGTCTTACCTCGACAAATCAAATGTCCACGATTTCAAACATAGGAAAGAATCTGAGAAGACAGTGAACTTACGATAATGGTAACTAATATTACCTCGAGAGGAATCTGTTTCGACTCTTCAAATACATTGCCACAACCTTTTAGGTACATGTATAGTTTGAAAATTAATGCTGGCTGCAACCATGGCTGATAGAATCGTTTTCCCGCTAAAATCGAAGCCCTAGGAACGGGTTCAGTATTAAAATACCGCGCTTAAATTTTGACAAAGCTAAACAAAGAACGTATGGAAATCCGTCTTATACCACATCGACTTACTTCGCTGTGTTTTCTTTCAATTTTGTGAGTGTTTCTTGACTCTGGAAATCCTCGTTGTACCCCATCGCTGTTTCTGTAATAGGAATACTTAAGTTAGTATTACGTACTTGCTGTTTGGTCAAAACGATATAACTTACACTGCATTATGAATATTTCATGTTCTGAAAATGATATTGTTGGTACCTGATATGATATTGAAGAAAGCTTTGAATATATGGAGCCAGGCATCGAAGTGCTTGTCAGTATTGGCCTCTTTCTTCAACGCCTGCATTAGTCGGCGATTTTGTTTGTTAAATATTTCTAAATAGTGGCTGTATAAAATAGTCCTGTTAAAAATTGGATATACGACTTTCCGGTTCTTCTTCCACTTTTCAACTGCGAAAATTAACGTCAACGCTTAACGATCATTTGTCTACATAAGCCAAGTATGAAAATCGGCGATCTCTTCTTCTCTTTCTGAGATCTGAGCTTACATTTCCAAAATTGTCATAATTTACTACCTCCGAGCCCACAGAATGAGATTTCGAGTCCCGCAGATGTGAGGTCTCAGCAGTCGACGATCGCCCGATGCACAATCAGTTACCCTCTACTTACCCAGTTTACCGCGGAAAAGTTACCCCCATTTGTTACCCTCGGGATACCCTCAGATTACCCTTGTTCCCCTTTAGTTACCCAGGTAACTAGCGAGATACTACGTCATTGATTATCCTCTAGTTACCCGCGGCGAAAACGTTACCTATTTGTTACCCTCAGTTACCCTCAGATTACCATTGTTTCCTTTTATTTACCCGGGTACCTGGTGGGGTTTTGCCCATCGTGTGTTTCACTCTATCCTTTTCAGGGCACAGGAGTACAAGTACCCTCCCACCGCAGTTAACAAAACAGTGGATATAAACTATCATTTGTACCCAAAAAAAAATGAAAAAAATGAAAAAAAGAATTTCAGAACTATTAATTTAACAAGTTAATAAAAAAAGCGCCTTCAGAGATTTCAGTAAAAAAATGTATGAAATTTTTAAAGATTCTGTGCTATTTAACTCAGTTTTCAAATACTTCTTTTGGTTTATCAACTCAAACCTTTGAAGTTCGTACCCCCCCCCCCCCTTTAAACAGAACCTTCCGACAAACTGTTCCGATACTATGCAAAGTGCAACCCATTCACACATAGGTGGGTGTAGCCGATAAACATTTTATGAAAATTATATTACCTTTGGCAGTTATCAAGCCATCACCTATGAGATCGGCAAGGAAACGCATTCTTGGATCCTTCTCAAGGACTTTCGTAGAGACTATCTGTAGTAAAAAATATCAGAATGTCTGATGAGTTCAACATAATCGGATATACATCAACGATTAATTTAGAAGAACAATACTTATCCGACCTGAAAATCCTCTGGATCCGTAATTGCCACGTAAGGAATGTGGAACAACCACAGTCTCAGTGGATTCTTGTAAGTTCTCATTAGTTGCAATGAGTAGGCAAGCATATCTGTAAAAAAAACAAAAAAAAAAAAACAGAAATGAGTGACATAATGGATATCACACTCAAAACATAAGCAAAGAATCAGAAACATAATGCCTTACAAAAGTGTCAACGTTACCCAGGTCCAGAACAGAGGTTCTAAATAATTGAAGGGTAAAGAATCAAAACTCATATTTGCCATTTTACTTCAAGGGCGTAAATAGGCAAAATACTGTACTCGGGTGCAGAAATACCCTTGCTACGCCTATGAACGTGGAGTATATGTTATACATAATACATATCGCACATTCACAGGCGCAGCAAAGATAATCCTGCACCCGTGTACAGCATTTTGCCTATTTGCGCCCTTGAAGTAAAATGGCACACGTGAGTTTTGATTCTTTACCCTTCAATTACTAACAGTGTTACCAGATCGCAAATTCTGTTGATGTTAGATTTTTTTTTCAATAGTGCTGAAGAAGGAGCTGTATTCTTTCTGAAGGGGTTAAAAAATTAAGCTACTTGGTACTCTCATTGAATGGTGGAAAATAAAAAAGTTGATCAGAATTCAGAAATTTACAATTTACTCTCGTAAATTGCTTTTTCGGGACCCAGCTGCAACGAAAAATAATTTTTTTGATCCAAATTTTTGTTTTCTAATGAAATTATGGACGTATTCAAAAATATATCCCTAGCCACCGATTTTTAGAGGAAACTCTTCGTTTGGTAACTAAAACAAGGTTCACAACGCAACTCATCGTTTCTGAATCCTAACCGAGTCATAACTGACCCTCGAGCGTTAACTTCCAGATAGTATATGATGAAGAGCCATCATACATTATCCTAACATTATTTTGACATCTGAAATGGTGGGTACCTTATCCCTCTATATACTAAAAAGTAAAATCCGCCGCAAAAAAACACTGCGGGTTGCCTACCCTGTCCCTTAATTGCTCATTAATCCAGAAGTAGCCTACCCTTAGGAGGGGGTTCATGGCGGAGGAGAGAGCTTGGGGGAGCAAGATCGCGGTGAAGGACAAGGAGAAGTTGTGGTGGGGGAGGGCTCTCTGTACACTAAACAGTAAAAGCTACATCCTCCTTTCTTTTCACGGAGATAAATTCCTGGTGGCCTCCCCCGTACCTTAATCTCACGCTTCACCAGAGGTACCCTACCACGAGGGGCTTTTCGGTGGAAGTGGGAGCTCCTGGAGAAGGCGGACGGCCACGGTGAGGAAGGACGTCGCTGTGGGCGAGGAGGAGAATGGTGGGGAGAACGTGACTGTGATGGATGAAGACAACTGTAACGGCGATTGGCAGAGGGTAGCCCACCCCAGGGGGTTCTTGGTGGAGGAGAGAGCTCCTGGATGGTGTAGCGCCGTGTTATTTTCATATAATACTTTTCCAGCTTGCGAAACACTGCAGGCCAGCACGAGCGAAGCGAGTGACGGCGGGGGTTGGCTGAATTTAGGCACATTACCTTGAAAACGCTTGCCTGTAAAATTACGATTTTGAGAGACTTACACGTTCCTTTGTGGAAGGTCACATTTATCTATTTACAAAAAACCTTTCAAAAAGAGAAAAAGGGCTAAAAATTGGTAAAAAACTAAGCAAAGAGCTGAAAGGAGTTCATTTTTCACAGTAGATAATGGTAATACTCTAATGCGCAAAACTGGATTGAAAGAGCCTTCTAGCTATAATGAAACAAGAATTACGCGGAGATACTGAACTACCTTAAAATTCGAGCTGTTCCCATTCCAAATCATGAAGAAAAATAACCGTCGCACTTTTTGAAATATTTCACCAACCAGAGGTAGCAGATCGAATGGGGTGGCGTGTGCCTCCTCTAAGAAAATTCAGCTAAGGTATTACCCCTCCAGAATTCTGTGAAGTTTTCAGTGGAAATATTATTTATATTAGAAATGAATTAAGCTCAAAGAGTCCGAAGTTGCGTGTACCTTTAACCACTACTTGAATTAGTGAATTTTCCAACCCTTCTAATTCTGTTGGCTCCCTCTTCTTTCCCCGTAAAATTTATAAATACAGTTTTCACAGTACACGTTGCATACTAATACATTCATTCAATTTAAATACCGGAATGTGATGGAAGCCTTCCTGCACAAATTTTGAAATTGGTTAAGTTGATAGATGGTCCAACCATCGAAAAATTTGGGAACGCAAAATTTATTTTTATTTTTCATTTGATATCAGTTGAAGACGCAAGTCCCCCGTATCGCTTCAGTAACCCCTCCCCCCACGATGATTTCAGTAGAGCACCTGGAAGCACTCGAGTACTGACATCCGCCATTTTAAGTCGGTTGGTGCCCGACGATTCACAATTTACTACGTGGAACATGCCGCGTATCGAATTGTGAATCATCGGGCACCAAGCAACTCAAAATGGCGGATGTCAGTATCGGGTGTTTCCAGGCGCTCTAGTATCTTTTCTTACGATGTAATATAATACGTGGTATCAAAATTTTGGAGAGTAGGTAATTTGTGTTCATAGGAAAGGAAAAAAAAAGGTCCGGAAACACCTTAGTTTTGGGATTTAATAAGTTCTTAATTTTGGTCTATTCAACCTTTCAAGGACATTCTCAAAGGGGGGGACTCACATTAAAATGTTTAAATCACATCCAGATTCAACGGAAAAACTAGTCTAAAAATAGAAAAACAATCATATTGTTTTCAAATTTACAAGATTTGAATTTTGTAACCTTCCGATGCTTATTTTTAGGACGAAAAAATTCATATATCAGAATTTCAGGGTTAGTACTCGTAGATTTGGATTCTGGGCAAAAGCTGTATAAAAACACTCGTATTCTTTTCAAAATTACAAGGTTTGAATCTTTTGGCCGTTTGGAGCCCTTTTCAGGATGAAGGAATCCCTCAAAGTCACATTTGAATTCAACGCAAGAAAGTGGATCGGAAAATCATTTTTTCATTCATATCAGATACGTAAAATTGAGCTTCTGTAAGCGTTTGCAGACCATATTCAGGAAAAGCAAGCCCTGTATCCGAATTTGAAGGCGAGGATTATAATATAATAATAATTTACACAAAAAATTCACCCGCAAGCCTATTATTATTTATGATCAATAGATTTTGTAAATTGGTTCAAGTAGACTTGAAAAACTCCCCAAAAAATCCTTTTCATTACTTCCAAAGCCATTTACGGAACGAATATTCGTACTATGGAATATTTCAGACTGAATTTAGAATGGGAGGGAGGGCAAAAATTATAATATGGAAGCGACATTTGCCCGAATCGTGTTACCTAGTCTTATTTTCCTTTTTAATGATTCATGATTCACAAGCAGGCAAAACACAATATAAAACAAAGATTATTTCTACACATTTTTCTTTAGTGCCGTAATGATTTAAAAAAATAGGTTAGGTATTTCAAATATTATTTTAAATTCTGAGTGACAAAAATCAACAGAAAAAAATGAGGAAAATGTGACATGTTTCCATATGGACCTATATAACATATCAGCATACTTAACAGGGACACACTGTAGGAGGAAGCTTTCTTGGAAACTTTGGATGACAAAACCCACAACAGTAGAAGAATGCTCGAAAAATCGGATATTTAATTTCTAAAATTAAATTTTTAGCGGCTTGTCGATCTCAAAAAATTGAACTATAGTTCAATTGACGATCTCAAAATTTTCACTGTTGGCAAAAACGTTTCGTAGTTGAAAAAATTATTATTACGTCCCCTCTCAGCTGTTAAAAAATTTTAACTTGCTGGTACATTTCAAATTTCGTGAAATTTTATAGGTGGTTTCTGAATTATGAGTATTATAATTTCAATATTCTCAAACAAATTTTCTTCTGTTTCTTTTAATAACAGTTAAATATCCAAATTTTTAATAAATTTCTTATTTTTCATTTCGAGAGAATTCCAAATTTCGGAGTAGCAATTTATTTTGGGGGTATGTTGTAGCAAAGTATTTTTATTTCTTATCGTTACGTTTAGATAACATAAATACAGTGATCGAACAACATGAACACTCCTACTACTTAAAGTAGAATCTTTGCTATTGGGATGTAATACATGTTCTAATCCGAGCCATATCGACGATAGAAGAGGTACAGGGAAGGCTCCTGAAGAATTTTTTCGGCTGGAAACATCGCCTTTGTTGGAGAATTTGGACCATCCGCAGGCAAAATTGAATAATCGTATACTTCATTTACACTTTTCTTTTTATGTATCAATTTTCGTTCCTCTCTGTTCCTCCTACCTCTTTGCTTGTTATTCTTGAAATTTATCTCGAGTTTGCTCAAATGTATCATCGGTCAGAAAAGCGAAGATTCATTTTTTCTTTCTTAAACGCCTGAGAATTTCCAAGTAGAAAATATTACTGTTCGAAAAATTATAGACTTTTGAAATTAACATTTAGACCTATTTCAGGCGAGGTCATCTACATCGACAGAAGTTTGAATCACTGGCATGAAGTACAAGCGGATTTCAGTTTTAAAGTCTGTGTGATTAGGGAACTATCCTGTCTAAATGGTCGATTATAGCCCCCCTCCCCCATAATCAATTTTTGATGTATTTTCAAAAATTTTCGGAGAAAACTTAGTCCCCTAACCTCCACCAAATCCATAGTCAACATCTACATTTCCAAAGCCCAGCCCGTTTTAAACTTTTCCGCCAAATTTGTAAAAACTAATACATTCGGTTACAACTGGATCATCTAAAGTCACACTTTATTATCCATTTTCATTCACTCACCTTTCGTCGACTTAGTTGCGAATGGAAGAGCATTTCCTACTATTGGCAACGTTGGCGGTCCATTGAATTGATTGACCATTCTTATTAATCTTCTTTCCTTCCATTTGAATGAGATAAGGTAACTCACAAACGTGATCACCAATATAAACAATAAAGTCGAAAGCATTTTACGAAGCTCTACGAAATTACGGCGAAATGAAAAAATTTCTCGAATTATTTATTTTCGCGTCTTTCACCTGCAACAGTACCCCTTACTCTCTGAGCAATCGCTCAGACAACTGAACTGGAGCGTTCGCGAAATTCAAATTACCGTTTTTGGCCTTCATAATCGCCAATGTACCTCAGTGTCCATTAATAATTAAGTATATTAAGTTTTTATTTGTTTTGTTGTTCGTGCGTGGACCAAACAAGTTTATCTCTAGAGTTGAAACTGAAACTCATAAACCGTCAGACTCTTTTAATTTATTACTCTCGATAATGATAGAGAAATCGCTCACTTCAAAGTGCATACACTTGACCAGATGACGGGACCAATGTTTTTACAGTTTAGTTTCCACCAACGAAGTAGACAAATAACAGGAAAGGCATACCGTAACATGGGGCTACCTTGAATAAAAAATATAAGTTCTGCCGATATTTTTGCATGCAGGAGGTTTACATTGACAGATATGAAAAAACGTGTAAAAGATATTAAAACTTTCGCCTTAAAATTCTTGATCTTTTTTTTAATAGTCAGAAGAGTTAGCCTGGTTGCCTACCAAGAGCCTCAAAAATCCATTCAAAGTTACCCAGGTCTTTTGGGTCTACTTCGAATGCTCCATCTCCTAAGAGGAGCGATTTGGGATTGGAGTCGATGGAGGGAGTTTCACCAAAATTCGTCCACTAGGAGGCCGTCAACAGTATAAAATCTGCTAAAATATGAAATTTGTAAGGAAAAACGTATTATTTAATCATATTGTTACAACCAAAAATGAATAATATTGTCATTTAGAGACACAATTCACATAATGCGGCACCATCGAGACCACACGCTTCGCGAAACCACTCAGTACACTCTGCACACTGTATCCATTTCTGTGAATTAGAATTCTTTGGTTAGTATGTACCTTTCTATAGTGAGAACCTACAACCCAATGCGAATAAATAATAATAGGTACCTCGCGTGCGCGATTGTCACCCATTTTTCGGTGCAGTATATTATTTGTATACAAACAAGCACTTTCATCACTACGAGGAACTTTTTGTTGCTTTCCGATTTCCTTTGACTGCTTTTCAATTTTCTTCTTTGTATTTCTTGAAGCGTTCTCTAATAGCGATACGAGTTTACGAGGATGTCCATGTTTACGCACTGGTACTGGTAGGGGGACACTCGTGTCTGGTCTACTAGGACTAGCGACTACTTGAATGCTGGCACTAAGTGGGGTATCTGAGGAATACAGGAAAATATAAGCATAGCAAGTACAGTGGATGCACACCGTATCGCCTCTGAGTATCTGCAGTATTGAAACTATCACACATAAATCCAACTGTGCTCCGTGTGTGCTCGACAAAGGAGGATCGTCAGATTCTGAAAGAGAATTTTCAAGAACTAAAGAATCATCAGGAATCGTGAGAGTGACACACTTCCCTGGTATGACGAGTGTCTGTTGGACTTCCTAGCGATCGAAACTGCAGTCTTTTCGGGAAATTTATTTTCCTTAGATGATTACCGAAGCATGGTCGCCGCTGCTTGCGGTGCTTCCATAAGAGATATATAGGAACACATAGGTAACAGAACAATAGGTAGATGAGAAGATTGGTTGGTAAAGTATGTAGTGATTGGCTGCACCATATCTACACTTACCACTTGTTCTTACATTTAATTCTTAATATCACACAGTCGTTTCAAGATGTACTCGGGATCGAAAGGAACGGTTCCTGCCGCTTGAAAACTGCTCCTCAAATTGTGGGCAATATGATTCAACATACTCTGTTTTTTTTATCTCAATAGTGTTCATCATCAAGAGAGCTTTTGTCTGTAGTTGTGAAGATTGACTCTTCAGAATGATCATGCGGGTAGGGTTTTCATCTTTATAAATTTTCTAAACCTTAAGCCACACTATTTTGAGGGGTCGGAAGAAGGCTATGTCCAGCGGTTAGCCAAGATGAGGGCTGTGAGGTACAAAGCACGCGAAAGCGATATTATTTTCGCCACTAGTAGCGTAGGTAACCAGTTTTTTTTTTTTTTTTGCATGGGCACGGAAGGGCCAACACAGAGTTGAAGTTGGGTCAAGTTTCTAAAGACCAAATCGATTTCTTGAATGTAGATCAGAGGGGGGAGGAGTTGAAAAATGACGTCGACATGCAAAATTTAAAAAAAATTGCATATTCAAATGAATACTGCTATTCAATAAAATTTAATTATACGGCGTTCGTGGTGTAACTTACGTTATGCAAATAGAATATAATACCTACTTTCTTTCTTTTTTGAGAAAAAAGTTTAGCAACGTTTTTAAGGGATTTAATCCTTTAAAACAATGAGTGGGCCGAGGAATTTTTAGAAGATGTCGCTTATAGCCTATCAGTACTGAAAGACAATGATAAATATGATTTTTGAATCTTAAAGCATGAGCATCGCCAGATTGCAAATGGAGGGCATTCGCCTACCTGAACTTTAACAGAATGTATCAGTGTACCTAAAAAGTCATATTTTTCCTTTTAATAAAGCATTTGTCCCCCCCCCCCCCCTACACTACACAACAATCTAAAATCTTTTCGAAAAACAATGACATGAGAATATAATATGATTCATATTATGTATTTTCAACGAAGAATTTAATGCCGATGTTAATTTTTTGAGTATAGTTCATTTTTTCCCTATCTCCTGCCTTGACTGTGATTTTTATTATCATCAAGATGATACCACCGATCAAACTATTGTGTGCGTTCAGTGTTGTTATTAGTATCAATGTAGCTATTCGTGGACAATCAAAAGGAATAAATAGTGAAAAACTTGATAAAATTTCAATTTTGAATACAGAAAACGAAATGTTCTCGAGAAAAATGAAGAGATTAGAATCAAAACCGACATTTGCCATTTTACTCCAAGTGCGCAAATAGGCAAAATACTGTATACGTATCTCTTGTGCGCCTGTGACTGCGCCGTATGTATTGCATACACCATATTCACAGGCGCAGCCAGAGATATTCCTACACCATATTGTATAGTATTTTGCCTATTTGCGGCCGTGGAGTAAAATGGCAAATATCGGATTTGATTCTAACCTCTTCAAATAGTTAATGCTATCATATTTAGCATTCAAAATATAGCTAAAATCATATAATTTTATCCCACTGTTTTTTATGCTGTTGTGTAACAGACTGGCGAGGCCCATTATCAATTAAGAATATTTAAAATATTCATTATTGTGTTGCAGATTTAATTTGTGCTATTGCGTGCTTACCACATTCTTACCCTAGTCGATGAAGGCATGTACGTCTTCTGAAAAGCAGAGTGTACTCGTAGTAAATGTATCACAGTGTTGACAACATAAACACAATAAGTCAGGTGACCACAAAGAATGAATATTTTTCGGTCTGCTAGCTTATTCAGTACCCCTGTAACACATTTGTAGTATTACTTATTTGATGGCTGATATTCCACCAATCTCTGAATATAAAACAAAGTCAGGTTATTTACACCATTTATATCTCAAGAACGGCTGGATCAGTTTTTATGATCTTTGATTTGTTGGATTTGTCTCCGCCCGGAATAACAGAAGAACTATTAAAACACCAGAAAAATTCACGGAAAAAAATTTATAAAGAAAATTCATTTTCTCATACATTTTGTACATGGAACGTTCTTTTTTTCAGATTTTCAGTTTTCTGAAACATCTTATTTTCGAATATCCATTGAAATCGGTTTCCGCTCAAGTATACCCATGGCTGGAAAAAAAAATTTCCATGGAAATGTCAACCACTGATCTGAATTGTCACCATGAAGAGCTAAATCATACGGACTGGCTTCGTGTCGGGGGAGCGTGTCTGGGGAGCGTTACGGTTTTCGCTCAAGCCTAATCCACCTTTTCTAAAAACACGTACTTATGCCAACAGCTTTCTTCGTGAAATTGAATTTTTACTGATCGTCATTAACCCTAAAATGTGATCTGCCCCACTTTTTGTTAACCCCATATTACTAAATACTTCAGCTCAATTAGTAGAAGAAATAAACGTTCGTTGTTGACGAAATGTTCCTAATCAAACTACATGTACCCTAGAGATAGTTCTCTCTTTTTGTATCCAAGCCAGACCCCTCTTCTCCAAAAACACGAACTTATGCCAACAGCGTTCCTCATGAAACTGAGTTTGCACTGATTTCTGTCAACCTTTATGATCTGTCTCACGTAATTTTTGAATAGACCAACTCCATTTTTCCTTGTCGAAGTTGACTAAACAGAGATCGTTCTCAGCCTAATTTCGATCAGCTACAAAGACTTCTTTTCCTCCAAATCTGGGAATGTTTCTAAATCATCAGAATCGCTTAAAGGAAGTGGCTCCGGGTCGTCCCCACTACTTGTAGCCAGAGGAGAGGAGTGCAAGGTCCAAATCTGAAACTGGTATACTCGTGTTAAAAAAAAAAAAGAAACACACTTCCATTGCTTAAGTTTGCATAATGACTTCTGATTTTACCAGAATAGCGAATAAGTGCAAAGTATAAGGGCATCGCACCCCTAGCCCCTCCATGAAGACCAATGTCAAAAATTCTCCAATGTACTACTATACCTTCATTGGAAAGGGAAAATCGGTCTACTTACACTCGAAAACTGCCAATAACAAGTTCTTGTTCTCACCTACCAATAATTCTATTAACTCTCATCGAAAAATCGCTGTACATTTAGAAATATTAAGGAAATGGAATTTTCCCCCTACGACCCATTAGTGCAGTACGCACACCTAACCTATTGCATAATTTTATTATTTTCCGAATGTTTTACTTTTTCCTGAACGTGAGACAAGTCGCGGCAACGTAACTTTCAAATTAATCATTCTACGCGCAATAAATGTCGAATTAATGAATAAGTCGGTGCCTGTTTTGTGTACATAAAATCAAAAGAACGAGGTTTAATGAAGTCACTAATTCAATTAAAAAAAATCAACAGTTAGTCGTTTGTTGCTTTTTGGGCACAATCTAAAACTTGAGGAGGGGCAACAATGGAAACTGTTTTACAATAAATCGTTAAATACGAGTATGCCTACGCAATTAGCATAAATTTGTATTAAAAAAAAAAATTCATTTATTCTCGGTCGGATATGACAACTTGTATCAATTGGCAAAATTCTCTGGAGTGGTACCTATAAATTTATAAAACAACCTTGCATTGCGACTAAGCGTGAGAATAATAAACACTGAAGCCCATTTGGAGGTTCTAATTTCCTGTGACATGAAGTAGACAATTCCACGAGCTGCGGAGTTCATTTCGACTAATTTTCAGCGGAGAGCGAGAATATTTTCATTTGCTTATACATACGGATGACGATGTAACTGTAAACATTTTTGTTTGAAAGCGAAAGAACTGGAACACATGATTGCCTCACAGAAGTGAGATCTATTTACTTCCAGACACCAGGCATAAAGAGAGACAGCATGCACCACTTTCATATACTCGTACACAGTAATATGCATTAGTTGCAGTCGTGAGCAGAATTTACAATATTGATGGGTACTCGAGGTGATTCATTCGTTTGTTAACCCCAAATGTCTTCAAGTAGGCATTGTGTAAAATGACACGACCTACCTATCTCGCGCGTTATTAGCACTAACTGCATGAGATGAAACCAAATTATGTATCTGAACGTAACGCTGGATTTACACCAAAGTTATTATAATTATGCTGTTAACAAGTATGCTCTATTTAAAATGTATGTAAGTATAGCGTATTTGTTAATAGCATATGCGTTTATCGATTTGTTGTAAATCCAGCAAGAAGAGCAATGGGAGATTGACTTTTGAAATATTGTGACCGTCAAATTAAAAATATTATTTTAAGGAAACGAAATATTTTTATCAATGAATTGGTTTTTTGGTTTACGTACCAGCGAAGTAGGTAAGTTTTGGTATCATCATGTAGTATTTTTCATTGGTACTTAATTGAATAGCAGTATAAATTTCAAAGAAACATAAGGTATTAATGACCTAGGTGAGCTTTAAGCTGACCACTTTGTGTGATATGTATGAAGTGACATAATCCGAAAATGTAGAGGAAGAAACTATACTGAGATGCGTTTTAATTTATTATAGAAGTAGACTTAAGGAAGAAAAGCGAATATACGCCCAATTGAAGAATCGAAACTGTCCGAAGAAGAATAAGGCGTACACTGAGGACGCATTGAATAAAGCTATCGAGTTGGTCATTAAAGAAGGATTTTCCGTAAGGCAGGCTGCGGCCACCCAAGAAATTCCTCATAAAACGTTGAATCGATGAGTAGTAGTTCATCTAAATTTGTACAGTTAGGGCATCATGAAACATAGACCAGCTAATACATAACGTGACTTGTATAGGTGCGTACTGAAGGTGAAAAATGATTGTCCGAGGAAAAATATATGTTTCAAACGGATGAGTGTAGAAACATTTTTTGGCAGAATTAGAATCCTCCTTCATCCACTACATTCGAAAACGAGCAAAGATGCGTGCTATGGCATAACAGGTCGCATATGAAATGGCGAAAATAATCTTGCTGTACCAAAATCCTGGAACACCTACAAGACGGCGAGTGTGGAACGGTTATCTTCAATACGAAATGCATTATACTGAGTCTCTGTAAGCTAGAACCCTGCAGCTTATCGCGCGCAACTACGTTCAATAGAATCAATATTGATGAGTTTCATAACAACTGGGACTTAAACCTAAGTTGCATGTGTTGGCAGCACTGCCAATATGTTCATTGTACTCTTATCACTTTGGGGTGATTAGATCACTCCAAAATGATAACAATACCCGCAAAACGTTTGCCTATGGTAGCGCTATACCTAGGTGAGGTTTAAACCCCAATATGAAAGTCGCCTCCAGAAAATACCCACAAATTGCTGATAGTGTACGCGTATATTCAACCTAGATAAGATAGAATTAACCACTGTACAGACCTCTCATAAACTTGTAGCTGGAGAGGGATCGTGTCGCCTCAATAAAGTTATAGGTGCGAAACAAGGTACCTTATAGTTACTACGATTTATTTCATTGGCGCGAATGGAACGCACTTGGCGAAGCATGCACCGCACCCCTGGCATCGGAGACTACCTTTTCGAGTATCGCATCAATAACCCAGAGGGACGCATTGAAGCTAGCCCGAGCCCCCTTTCGTCTCTCCGCTTCGGATTTGCGATGTCCTGTCAGGGCCTCTATGAAATACCCTCTACTGACCGAGGCAATGCTCACCCAGCATTAACCTGGAATTCGGGTGCACCACAGACGGACGCGTTACCTGCCTTCACCCCTCAACTCTTCGTCTTGGTACGTGTGGCGCCGCAGGAAGGTGGTGACGGCGGGGTGAGCCCTGCCAGGGGGTCCGCAGCAGCTGCAGCAAATCTAGGGTTGGTACAGTGTTGTTATGTTCGATGTGGCCCGACCTTTGTGCGTCGGCCCCTCTGCCTCGACCACTCTGTCTGCATCTTCTTCTCCATGATGGTCGAAACAAAGGCTGACTTTCGGTTCCATCGGCTTTCACTCTTCAACCCCGACACGAGACGGCTGCTGACGCCGTCGCTGTCACTCGTGTTGACGTTCTGAGCCTCTCCTGCTCCCAAGCCTCACACTCGAACAGGGCGAGCCAAGAGTTGTCTTCCGCCCCTCGATCACAGTACGCGCACACGGGCTCGGCGCTATCGCCGTCCGATGTAAGTACATGCCGAGGCACCCGTGGCCACTCAGGACTTGAGCCAGATAGAAGTTCAGTTCCCCATGCGACCTACCTGCCTATACATAGAAGGTCGCGTATCAGTACTCGGGTCCACTCGCGGCCCTTGTTCGACTGGGCGAGTGCGTCCTTCCACTTACAAAGCGTGGACTGTTGGATGTCTTGCTTGACTCGAAGTGCCTCCCGTTTCATTTTCGCTCTCTTCCTTGTACCATATACCTCCACTATTTCGCCGACCTTGAGTTCGAACAATACGCTAATATGCCTACTGCCTCTGAAGAAACAGAGTGGTACGCACTGACACACCTCATCGCGGCTTTTCGCTGAATCTTCTCTATCTCCGCTCTTCTGCAGGGAATCTTGATGGCGTCGGCAAATATTGGCGCCCCGTATATAAGAGGACCACCTGATGACATTCGCGTGTATCTTCCTCGTTTCCTCTCTCTCGGTCTTCCTGGGTTCGTCATTAAACGGGACAGCTGTCTGGCTACTCGATTAGCCTCGCCTTCTCATGCCCGCCAAAAGTGCTCTGGGAACAGCAACTACCCGTCGAACTATAGTCCCAGAGACTTCAGGGCAGTACTCAGCCCAATCTCCACACTTTTTAGGACAAATGTGGATGGGCAGGACTTGCGTCACGTCGTAGACATTACCGCCTCCATCTTCTGTACTGCCAGGCGCAGCCTTGCCGACTTGAGATCCAGTGGGTCAGCAAACGTGGTTAACTAGTCACCTGATCTCTGCTGTCGTCTCGGCTTGGTACACCACCAGCGTGTCGTCGGCGCAGCAGAAGCTTGACGCCTGGTGGTAGTGTCAGCCTCAGCAGTCCGTTGAAGACGACGTTTCACAGGGTAGGTCCGAGTACACCTCCCTGTGCAACGCCACAGGTCATCTCTCTAGTAACGGGACTGGCTGCCGATTCCATCTGTACTCGGTGGCCGTCGAAGTAACTCCGAATGATGCGCACGAGGTAACCAGGTACCCGCGTCAACTCCAACGCCTCCATGATATACGCGTATACGAAATCGAGTTGAACGTGTTCTTGATGTCGAGGCTGACCACCGCGCAGAACTGCCACTCGTGGATCGCCTTCTCCGCCAAGCTCTTCAACTTCAGTGTTGTATCCACAGTCGAGCGACCAGTTCTGAATCCATACTAACTGTTCGAAATTGACTACCTCCTTCAAAAATGCTCCTCCAGCCAGTTGACGATGGTACGCTCGAAAATCTTACCGACGGTGTCGAGCAAGCATATAGGCTGGTACGTGGACGACTGGCCATCTGGAATTTCCGGGCTTCTTGATCAGTGCCAGCCGCACCGTCTTCCATATGCTCCGTAATGTCCCCTCTTGCCACGCGGGATTGAAAACGTTGGTGAGGAGGGACAGGTATGCCCTGTGAACCACTTCCCAGACAACGTTGGGAATCATGTCCGGACCAGGTGCCTTCCTCTTCTTCCAACACTAAACAGAGGGAAATCCTCTCGCACTACGACGGGTGCTACCGTTAGCGAGAGGCCCTAAAGACATTGAATCACCAGTTGCAGTACCCTCGGGAACGGAACGCACTTATCGCCCGTTCTCGTTTTTCCGCAGAAAAATTCAAGTTGCGTATGATCAGCAATGGGCCCGTTTGAACTCTAGGACTAGCGCAGTAAACAGGTTGAATGACAGGGGATAGCTTTCCGGATGTTCTGAGGCTTTTCGTTAAGCAAACCGTCGAAAGACGATCGATTTTTATTAATCTATGACTACCGCGAAACCCATCCACAGATGAGGCTCTAGATTATGCATCAGAGAACGGCACTGAAGTAGTCATGATTCCGCTCAGATCACATGTAGCAGCTTGATATTGCAGTTCACAAATCACTGAAGAATTTGTACAATATTGCCATGTGTGCATGGGAGGTTATGTCACTCTGGCAAATCACTTTCCATAGTGATATTGCGGGAATTTCCAGGGAGGCATTCACACGATTCATGACCCCTGCGAATATAATGTCTGCATTTCAGGAGACTGGAATCTACTTATTTAACTGACAAGTGTTTAGCGCTGAGGATTTTCTGTGCAATGTTACCGATTGAGCACTTTGCGCATCTTCAAAGTTAAATTTGGACTCGCATACAACGCTCCCTGCTACGAGCTCGCAATCGAGCCTTCTGTAAATACAGTGCAAGTCTCTCAGTGGGAGCTTCTTCCAGCACTCCAATAGACACAACCAGCATCTTCCTATCCCCTGAAGAGATTTTCAGTTTCCCTAAGGCTGCCCCGCATGAAGGAAACTCGCTGGGACAAAAGCGATCGAGAAAGGGAAATCCAGAAAAAATTAGAATTACACAACGGGATACCGAGCGAAAAAAGAGACAGGAGGTGAAATAAGCTGGGGCCAAAAGGAGCACCAAGATGATTGCTGAATTTGTGCAAAAAATTGCCGAATGCGTGGAATAGGCAACACATCTAAATACATTGCGCGCATTCAGCAACCGAACATAAACACTGTTACACTCAATTTGTGCAGTCGTCAAGTGCGTGCAGTAAGCAGAAATTTTGCCAACTTAAAATTTTATAAGATACGATAGAAGAACATGTTCCTCAACAAATATCAACTTCTCATAAAATATTGATGTATTTTCCCCTAGGTGTCACATTACAACGTGTTTGTATTACATTACACTAAGCATGTTGTAAAGTGACACACTCACAATATCACCTCTTACACTCGTTCAAAATGTTTGTTGGGCTTATGTTGTAGACAATTCTACACTTAATTAGATGTGTTTATTTCAGAAAACATATCAACACTGAGCGGACTAAAAAAAAAAATTGTGTCATGTTACAATTATACCTAAATGATGTTCTAGCCCATTCGTATGCAGAATGCATATTTCTGCCTTATAAACATAGGTATTATACATGAGTAATGTACAAGTTTATTCAGAAAGAAATCAGAATTCATTTTTTATAATTCAGTCCCTTCTTCTAAAAGTATACTACGGGCACCAGATTACCGATTTCGTAGTCAGTAGCTAGTCTTGCAATACTTTGCATCATTGACTTCCTAGTAAATACACGTATAGACCGCACTTGTGGCTGAGAAGCGTGAATAAACATACGCAGACCGATTTACATACATGTAACTTAGTCCAAATCTGCTTCCAGTCTTACAATAATTAACACGTAGATCGTTAGCCTAAGTCTGCTCCACCTTCCTATGTCAACTTGTATGATAAGACACAATGACGAGCGGTCTGTGTTTAATAGAATGTCTATGTCTTGTCTGTAAAAGCAATAGAAGCATAGGACTCAAGACCCCAGTATCCACAATTCTAAATGTAAACCAGTTTAGGCAACTGGTAATAATGATTCCACATCTTTTTAGTTTCAATAATTTTATTTAAAAGGAACAATTAAAAAACTATTATAACAAACCTCAAATTGAGATATCAAAAAGAACTTTAACAAACTATAATGAACAAAGAACAACAAACTAGAAAACGGGCACAATTGTGTTACCCGGGAATGATTCGAAGACTCTACCGAGGCCTTATGAAAATTTAGAAAAATGTTCACGATTCGTTCAGTGCTATCTGGCAGCGATAAATAATCCCTATTTCATAACAAACTAGATGCTATTGACTCTTCGTTCACACCTTTCTTCAGCCCGCGTTCATATGGACCACTGACTTCCAACTGATTCACTCAGATCTTAGGACACTCTGCTCATCCACTGACCTCACCACTCGGCACATAAATATTATCCCTATAGTAGTTGTACAGTTCTGGTCGCGACATCGTGCTCATCAATCCCCAGTCCAGTTGCTCACCTTTACACTTACACATACTGATCAGCGCGCACAGTTGCTCTTTGTGCAGCGTGTCCACAAATTTAAGAGCATTTTCGGTATCGCCTGGGTAATGATTCTGAAATGGTTTCATCAGGCGCCCGACAAAATGCTGGTAACAGAAAACGGCGAACATGAGATTCCATGCCGAGAATTCGGGCCACAGTACGTTCACGAAGTGTATATAGCTTCGCGAGCTCTAAAACAGAAAAGTTTATAGTTATTATTCGTGAATAAGTTGAATATCAAATGGTGAAATACCAATTAAACTGATTTAATAGAAGAGCAGAACTGCCTCATATAGAGAACAAGCAAGCACATCGTACTACCTGCCAGGATAAAAAATCACTGATTCGATGCTCGCCGGAAGTTCGAATAACCAATTCCGGGGGTGGAGATTGATATGTGTACATGCACTGCTCAACAAAACTTTTACTGAGATCGCCATCGCTGATTTGGCCGTTCCGCAGTCCATGAACAATGCATCCCGATGTGCTCGTCATTTCTTCTTTTCCTGCAATACCAACAACGTTGAAAGTGTGACTATCTCGAATTTCTGATTCATTATTAGAGGAGAAAACGGATCCCCTATAGCATGGGGCGTAAGAGAAGGCCTACTAACCTGTATACGAAAACGCGATGTTCAAGTATGCACGTTTGTTGTCTTTGGTCAGCAACATCGCAACCAAAATCAACACGAGTACATCCTTCGGCAGTAAGGTTAGATTTCCAATGACACGAACACAAATACCGTGCTCTTGTAGTTTCTCCCTGGGATAATGATACCAAATTAACGGGTTTTAAGTACATGCTTCCTTCGAGGCCTCTAAATGAACGAATAACTGTAATAAAAAGCGAGTCTCTTCACTCCCAATTCTAAGTTTTTTCGTACAGAAGAATTTCGAATTTTACTCCATCATCAATTCCCTTTTATTTAAGGTTCTTGTGGCTGAGTTATACATGATGTGGTTGAGGTAAGAAAAACAAACTAAACAAGGAAATGTAAATACAATTATTTGGAGTATTTTCAACATTTAATGAAGAGAAAGCTGGGTCAACTTCTTAAGTGAGGGGACTACTACTCCCCCTCCCCGCGTAGAGTCTGCCTGTGTTCAAATAGTTCAATTAGTAGAAATTCATAAAAGTATTCGCTTCATATAAAAATAACTGTATTTTTAGAATTTCAATTTTCCTGGGAGCTGAATTATTTTTCTATGGAGGAGGAGGTTAACTCAGTTTTCTAGCCCCCAGCACCTCCGTAAAATCAGAACTGGATGAATCGCTTTTCACAATAATAAGAATCCAACAGATACTGAATATACCAGGCCACAACGGCTGACAGGACAACAGTAAACAACCCTTTCTCTGCACTAGTACAAGACTGACTCGACACAAATCGGACAAACAGACCAGACCAAAACACGCAACAGAAAGACAGGACGCAACATGTTTACCATACGGTATTACCTCAACCATGTTGGATATTATGTGTAAACTGACAACAAGAATCTTAGTCGTCAGAGGACTATGCAAGGTGCACTGATGATAGAATGAAATCCGCAAACGTTCTGCACACTAAAAACTAACAACTGAAAATGAAAAGGCTCTTCTTTATTGGAAGGGTTGTCAAACATCAAGAGGCAAATAAAC
Organism: Acanthococcus lagerstroemiae; assembly: GCA_031841125.1. Lineage (NCBI taxonomy): Eukaryota > Metazoa > Arthropoda > Insecta > Hemiptera > Eriococcidae > Acanthococcus > Acanthococcus lagerstroemiae. The sequence goes on along the minus strand of CM063113.1, from coordinate 25,623,261 downwards.
GACGGTCTGAATAAATGTTGGCACAAGTTTACAAGTTAACTTAAATATGCAAGCTTCCGTCATGTTTACAAAACATCAAAATCACAAACACCTGATTTTGGTTTCCTTTAACTCAAGATTCGGTGAATTTCAGTGTTTGTTTTGAGTCTGATTTTCTTCCATATTACATTCGAAAAGACGTTCGAGTACTCAGAGAAAGGTTGCGAATCTGTTACGATGTCTATATAAGCAGCTCACCATTCTTCAATCAATGCTCTAAATTTATGTTTCGCCAAATCCATCAGAGCTTCTACTTCGTTTTTACTTCTTTTAAAATTTTCAATACTGAAGGCGTACACGGTTACTTCAAAGATATCCATGTCTAGGCACCACTGCAGCGTTTCCGTCAACTTATTGAACCTGATTTAAGGCAATAAATTCAACGTAATAAAAATTCAGTAAGGTAGCGTGACGTTCGCAAAGTTGAAAAAATGTTACAATGTCGGAGAACAAAAATTCTAACAGTCAACACTCACCCTTTTTCGTGTCCCTCGACCTTTCGAACTTGAGTCTTCTGGGCGAACCTCCGGTTACCGTCCATTATTATGGCCACGTGTTTCGGCACCGCGCCCCATTTCAAAATATAGAAGCCCATTCGATGGATCCAGGAAAACGATTTATCGTAGACCCAGGACACAGACGAGGATACAGCGGACATGGTCATGGTAACGTTTGAAGCTGGCGAATTCGATGTTGTCTGGACTTACAACCTATATCAACAGACATAAGCACAGAGGTTAACATGATCGTAGATGGCAAAGAATGCTGAAAGGTCATTTTGATCTCGACCTTCAGCGGGTACCTCAAGAAAGTTTCAAAGGACTTCTTAGAAACCAATCAGTGGCCTAATGAAAGTAATACAGTTTTCGAGTAACCGCACCAGTCGCGTAAACGCATTAACACACATGTACATGCTATGTACATCTGGGCGCATCACTACCACCCATCTTTACACTCATTTATCTCGAAAACTTGTTTTCGCATGAGAGGCACATTTCATGATTCCAAGTCGCATATAATATAATAATCTTTATTGAGGACATCTTATGCATGTAATTATATGCAAATATTTTTTATTAATTACTTTATCTATTCTAATATTCCTCGACCCATAACAAGTACAGGTTTTCTGCAATCTTTCCCTCAAGAATCATAGCACGTTTTAAACAAGTCTAGAAGTATCATATAAAGTCTTGAACCACTGTTCATGAGTCTTGAACGAATCTTGAAAAGTTTTTCAGAGTCTTGAAGAATTCTGATTAAGCCTGGAAGAATCCGAAAAAATCTTTAGCGAGTCTGGAAGAGTTGAAAGTTATTCTTGAGCAGTCGCAGCAAACACTAAAAACAATTTGGAAGAGACTTTTAAAGAGCATTTTGCTTCAGACAAGCATGGAAGAATTTTTGTTAATCATAATTCAGTATTGAAGAGTCGAATGAAGGCTGTAAGAGTTTTGAAAAACGTTTTAAGTAAGTCTTAAACAGTTAGTAAGGCATACAGAAGAGCCTTGAAGAGTTTTAAATATGTTAGAGAGAGTCATGAGCGTCTTAGTTTTAGAGAGTCTCATGACTCAGTCCTGAAGAGTCTTAAGAAAGTCTGGAAGAGCCGCAGAACTTCGTACGCGAGTCGTACACAGTCAGTGAATCTTAAGCAAAAACCTCAAAAAATCTTATAAAAGTCCGAGGAAATCTTAAATGAGCGGTTGGTTCGTTTCAAGGACTCATGAGTAGGAATAATATCAGCAATATGAAAGACTCTAGAAGAATTGAGAGCACGTCTGAGAGAGTTTAAATGATTTTTATTATGATCATTAAAGACTGAAGAGTTTTAGCTAGTCCCAAAAATTGCACCCGCTGCCTCCCTGAAGGAAAATATTAGATGATTTATAGGATGAACATGAATCCTCCCAGTCGAAAATTCGGTAAATTAAAAAAAAAAGCACGTTCACATTGACTTTGGAAGCCCCTATAAGAACTATACCTAAGATGACTCCCTCCACTCAAAGAAGGGGGCCACAGAGGGTCACTCAAAAAGTATGCATTTTTCCACTTTTTGTACTTTATTCAAATATGTGGAAAATTATGCGAGATACGAGGATCACTTATCTGACTAAAAAGATTCTGTATACAATTTCCTGCAAAATCATACCAAATACGATACCCCTAACATATCGCAGACCACCACAGCGAACACTAAAAAAATAGGGTTCCTGTTTTTTCGCGATTATGTAAAGTAAATATCTTATAGGTTATAATCTATTTTGATAAATCGCACTTTCTCGGTGGCTCTTTGTGATGGTTTCTATTATGTTAGGGGGTATCATATGCGAGGACGCATACGAAAAGGGACTAGCTGGCCAAAAGTAAAATTTTATAGGAAAAGCATTTAAAATTGAGAGTATTTTCTTCTTTTAATTACCGTTCTGTTACTTACCAAAATTTCAACCGTGAAGTCCTATACACTACCACACGCTCCCCTAATCTCTTATTCATTCTTTTCGGAAAAAATTTCCAATGTTCTCCAAATACTTTAAATGTTTGACGATCTCCGAAAAATTTCATCGAAAAACTTTTGAGAAAATTCTCCAATAATTTCAAGGAATTTCCGGAAGGGTCTTTTCAGAAATCTTCGGAAAATATTTCCAAGTTTTCCAAGGAATTTCATCAAAAATTTTACGATGATTTTTAAAGGAATTTCATCGGTAGTTTTCGGAAAAAAATTCCAATTTTATCCACAGAATTTCTTTAAAAACTTTCGGATAAACTTTCCGATAATTTTTGAAGAATTTCATAGGAAATATTTGGGGGAAAACTCTGATGGTTTTTGAAGAATCTTATCAACTACCTTCAGAAAAAATGTTCGAAGAATTTCATCGAAGATCCCCGGGAAAAATCTCCTATGATTTTCAAGGAATTTCATCGAAACATTTCGAAAAACACTTCCGATAATTTTCGAAGAATCTTATCGGAAATCTTTTTTGAAAATTTCCAATGTTTTCCAAAGAATTTGTAGGTTTAATGATCTCCAGAGAATTTCATCGAAAACCTATAGGTAAGATCTTCGATGGTTTTCAGTTTTCAATGAATTTCATCGGAGACTTTTGTGAAAAAAATTTCGATAATTTCCGAAGAATCCTATCGGAAATCTTTAGAAAAAATTACCAATGTTTTCCAAAGAATATCAACAAATTACTTTGAGAAAATTTTCTGGTAAATTTTGAAGAATTTCATAGAAAATATTCGGAGAACTCCGATGGTTTTGAAGAATTTGATGAAAAATCGTCCCAAAAAATGTTCGATGATCGAAGAATTTCATCGAAAATCTTCGGATCCAAGTCCCTTAAACGGTAAGAGTAGACAGGCATTCATGCAGCGGGATAAGCTGCCTACATTATAAGATTGGAGGTTCCCAGCTGGAAATGTGACTCCCCTTCGGCAGGTACGTAAGCAACTCATCCTGACAACGGGTGAATGTATTTGCCTGCTCTCCTACTTCAAAGGGCAAGAAGAAAATATGTCTAGTATTCATGGAAACTAGTTTTCGAACAATTTTATTTTACATAAGAACATGTTAGTTCCTTTTTTAACTTTTTCAAATAATAAAATTTTGAGTTGCCTCACTTACAACTGCAATATCTCGCTGAATTTTCAAGACAGAGGTCTGGGGTTGGTTTTATTTGATTTCTAAGGGGTTTGTACATAAATGGAGCCAAACAAGTAAAAATCGAAAAATTGGTCAACAGGTCCCTTTTCGTATGCGCCCTCACATATTCGGCATCATTTTGATGGGAATTGTAAACAGAATCTTTTTAGTAGTATGGATGTTTCTCTTATCTCGCGTGATTTTCCATTTATTTGGTAAGGGGTAAAATGAATGTTACTTTTGCTCCCCTCCCCCTCTGTAACACTCCCAACTGAGCCAAATGCATCATTTTTGGTATTCTGTAGAGAATTTTGAGGACCATATTTTCGCTCTGATGAACTATTCCATATCTTTCATACTTTTCGAATTATTTGAAAAACAAAAAAATGACAAAGGGGCACATTTGCCACCATGGTAAAAGAAAAAAACGCACACAGGTTGGCGCAAATGGATTTTATATGGGTCATTCGGAGGGCTAGTGTGCACAATAATCCACAACGGAACCTTCGTGCGTAATTTTTCAGGCTCAAATATAATCTGACTGAACTACATGTATTTCTCTCTAATTTACACACTCAGTTTCATCGTGAGGGCGATAAAAGGTTATCCAAATACTCAAACGGAGCTGGGTACAAAGTATAGTTCTTAAATATTTTGAATTGCCCCTCACAGGATTGCTCTCTGAATCCACCACCGGATGATAAATCTGATGATATTCGTAAACAGCGGCTCAAAAGAACTTTATCACACTGATTTATTCTTCAAGTCATCAAAAGTCTCCGTAAGTTCAACAACATTAAAGAATAGGAACTGCGTTATTTCCTACGTGAAATTCAACTCCGAGCCTAATTGAAAAACAATAATATCGTGAGAACGAGTTAAGTTAATTAACATAATTGGCGTGCCCCTTCTCGTACCACAATTTTAAAATTATTTTAATTAGATTGTAGAGGTTACGAATACTACACCAGTAACGGACTCAACCTAAAACTCGAGCTATCGCTGTTCTGCTGATTCGAAAATGAAAATGAAGGTTCCCGAATTCTGGGTCGCCTTAAAACGACGTATGTCCAATATTTTTTTCCGTCTGTGCATTTTGGGGCTGCGGTCGCACAAACGGCCTCAACACATCGCCTACATCGTGGACGGTAACCGAACATTCTCGAGACAACATGGAATTCCGCTGTTCGAAGCCTACATCAGAGGGTAAGTAATTTCCGATAAAATTTGAGTACCTCGACTAAATACTGAATTAAAGTTCACCTATTTGCAGTATGGAAAACATAATGCGCCACATTGAGCTTAATCGTGTATTCGGCGTGCCCACTTTAACGTTTTACTTGTTCAGCACACACAACAACCACAGGAGTGCCAAAGACAAACAAGACGTTTTTACTGTGATCGAAATCTTCTTGAAAAAACTCGTTCCAAACACGTAAGCAAAGTTTCTGTTCTATAATACGCTCACTACAACTTTCGCACCATAGTCCAGTAAATACGAGGATTCTGAAACGCAAAAAATGACGGTGAGGTAAAATATACTAGGATTGTTCCTTACCACCTCCCGATGATCAACCGAAAATTCCTCAAAAATCCGAGATGAGCTAAGGGCGTCACAAAGGGAGGGGGTCAGTAAATTGGGATTTCAGACACTATCTCGCTTCCTGTGGACAGTACGAAAAAATGTGAACGACCAAATTGAAGAAAACTAAATTTGCAACAAAAATAGTTTCCAAAAGTTTTCCACTAAAATAGTTTCTGAATGTTCTACAAAAATAGTTCCTAAGTGTTCAACGAAAGTAGTTCCTAAATTTTCCACGAAAGTAGTTCGGTAGAATTTTCGCGAAAAGGTCAAAAGTTTTGCTAATAATCGATCTTTTAAATTATACATGGTGTCCTCGAATTTAAAATTACTGTAGTTCATCATTCTCGATGTCTAGGCCATCCGTATCACTTATTAAAACTCTAAAACCAAAAATTTACACACTTATGTCGATCGAGGACCTGACTTCCCAAACGAGCTCAGTCCAAAATTACCGAAATTGGGATTTTAGCACTGTCTGGCGGAGAAGAAGAAAATACACATTCCAGCGTTCACCGCGAATTTCTATCTCTATTAGAAGGTGAGTTATATGTGTTCAAAACACTGATACAGTATGGTAATGAAATGGGACTTTAATTACATTTTCTTAATTTCCTACACTTCTGTATTTTGGACTAAGGGCACTTTGGAAGTCAGCTCTTCACCTGCGGGCTAATACTCAAAGACTATCCTGTCAGTTACCTAATAGCTTCTGAATTATACATAGAGTCCTTAATTTCGGAAACACGCCCAATTCATGAATCTTAAAAATCGTTGAACAAAATTCTCACGTAATTTTCGTATCACTTAAAGAAGTTAAAGCAAAATAACTTTTGATGAACTGATATGTTTTTTAAACTAGAAAAAGATTAATACTTTTCCTCGAGTCCCTTTAGGTATCCCAAAGAATTGGATATAAAAATTACCTCGAGAATTGCAGTGACAGTGAAAGCCACGCAAGGCCCCAATAAAATAATTTTGAGGTGTTTTTTCAATTTTTTAAAAATTTAGTTGAGAACTTATACCTCTGGTGGTCGTCCTTCACTTTTTTTGTAGGCACTCCAAAGAATTTTCACGCCGCACTCCTATGTTTTTCCACAGGCTCGTAAAGTTTGGCCTGGACAAAATCTTACGGGCCCTTTGGAAAAAATTGGAATTTTTGCCCCCCTCCCCTCCGCTGTCACTGCAGAATTGGATTCAGTGACCTGGAAGCCTAGCAACTGCATGCCATCTTGGAAAAATGATTAATATTTAACCCCACCTCTTATCAATTCTACCCAAGTGTTGGATTAAAAATTGCTTCTACAACTGAACTTCGCGTCCTCGGAACCTACAAGTCGAATACTATCGTACAAAAATGACCAATACTTGTCTCTTGCTCCTCTTATGACACCCCAGGAAGTGGGATGCGAAAAATACCCCACGAATTGAATTCAGCGACTTCGATACCACCAATTACCATTTCAAAAAAATTACTAACATTTGACTCTCACACCCCCTTTAATGGTCTCTCAGTGGGTCGGACGTAAAATACTAAACAACCTCGGAAACTTATAAATCGACTACGATTCTGGAAAAATTACTAATATTTGACCCCCCCCCCCATCCCCTTTAATAGTATCCTAGGAGATCGCATTTACAAATTACCCCCGTAATGAATTCAGCGACCACGAAAATCTATACATCGACCCCATCACAAATTTCAACTTTTCTTTATTCCTCTCCCTCTTTTGAGGCCCCTTCTCCAGGTTTTCAACGCACTTTGGGGAATTAAATTATTTTACATTTGATCAATTTTGAATGAACTTTTGAAATCTTTGAAAATACATTTTTAAGATTGTACAGGGCAAGAAAGAAAATTAAAAACGTCAACTTTTTGTGTATCCTTTCTCAAGAAGGAGGCCCGAGTTTTTGAGTTCCTATTTTCTGATCAACCTGAAAATTTTTCAAATTCAACTGACCTGGAACAAACCAAGAGGATCCCCCTCCTTCCCCCAGCAAAGACCCTCAGTTCATAAAAAATATTCTCCAAATTAGTTTCTTTGGTAGGGATGAACGGAGTTGATTTTGTGTTACACCTCAAATAGAGGTTTTCTCGATGAGCTCGAAGGCCCTTGGGTTTCTTTGGGATGGAGGCTTCGTATTTTATGAACTAGAATTACATATTTGGGATTAAACAAAAAGGGGGGAAATACTTCTTCGTAATTTTTTAATATTAGGCTGGTAAATAAATTTAGATTTTATCGACTGACTTTCGGAATTGACAATGTATAATAAAAGAAAAAAAAACATAGGGGCAAGGCGGAAACTCCTGCATTTTGTATATCACTGTGGTCTTCCTCAAACAATCTCAAAAATTTTCCAAAGTAAATAAAGCAGGGCCGTACCTAGGATTTAAGTAAGGGGGTTGCGATTAAGATGAATATTATTTCTTGGTGGGGTGGGGGCTACAAATACTCCAAATTTATCCAATTTCCCACATGTACCTACCTATCCGTCTCAACGCATTGTTTTTTTGGCCATTGGGGAGGGTGTATTAGGGGTTCATAACCCCCCCCCCGTCGGTACGGCCCTGAAACAAAGGCATAAAAGTTATCCAGTGAAAACTAATTTTCTCTTTAATGGGCATTAAAAACTAAATAAAGAACCTAAAGAAACATTTTTCGATACAAGCGAGATCATACTATTCGTGTTCCTGAATACATTATACGAAAATGGGACACCCTGTATACATGCTACACCGCTGTTGAATATTGGCATGCAACTGATAGAAGTATGCGACTTATCAGTTTTATTATTTTAACTGCGATAAGGATGACCGAGAGTGATGAACTACAGACAAGAATATCATATCTAATTTAGAAGTTCGATTATTAGTAAAACTTTTGAATCTACGCAAAAATTGTACTAAACCTTTTTTGTGGCAAATTTAATTCTCTTTAAATTTACCAAAAACATTTTTTCTACGCAGCCCATAAGAAGTGAGAAACTGTTCAAAACCGATATCTACTCCCACCTTCTAAGACGCCATTAGCTCACCTCGTATTTTCGAAGAAATTTCGGAGGATCATCAGAGGGTGCAGGGTATCTAAAGAAATTGAAAAGTCAAAATTAAGTACTTTTTCAGGACCCTCTGCGGAGGGGGGGGGGGGTCTGGTTGGCCGAGTGGATAGCGCGCTGGTCTCGGGAATCCGAAGGTCCCGGGTTCGAGGACACGTAGCTACATTTCGACCTATGCCGGTTTTTCGGCCAGAAAAGAAGAGGGCTAAGACAGCCCTAACAGCCTCTCCAACGTCTCTGAGGTAATGCTCGAAAGGGCGGTTTCCAGGGCTCGGGTTGAGAGCAAAATTAGAAAAAAGAGAGGACGCTCTGCAGGACTGTAGCCGTCATATTTTCCATCTCTTCTCGGAGTGTGCTAATCTTTTATTCTGTTTCCAATTGTTTTATCCCTTTACCCCTCCCTCCTGCCTCCCCCCACTCCCCATCCTCATAAATACAGATCCTACGCTACACTTCTTAATGACCAATCATAGGAATCGCAAAAAATGTATTTTCGAATATTGGTAACAAATTTATTGTCTGTAATTTTACTATTATTGAAAATTCTAATCTTTTACAACGAACGTTGATTTTTGAGGGGTGTGGTTATAAAAATATGTATTAACAAAAATAAAAAACTTTTCAATATTTGTTTTTAAATTACAGTACCTTTCAGGACTTTTAGGACCTACTTTCAACATTCAGGACTTTTCAGTACCTGTAGACACCCTGAAGTGGTAAGGAACAATCTTGCCAAATTTCATCTCTACATCATTTCTGGCACTTTTAGCCAAACTTCGGTGCTTCATTTACTGAAACTGAAAGTGTGACCAGATCAATTTTAAGATGCCTCGGGAAAGAGAGCTAATGGGAGAAAAAATTTTCGGCCTCCTCCATACACATCCTGTTCAAATGAGTTAGTTAGTCACGCTTCTAATCTGTACAGCCGTCAATCACTTGCCAAAAATTAGTCAGCTTTGATCGTCAACTTTTTAAAAACGGACTTTGCGAGGGGACAGAAGGGCTAAGCATACTTCTCCTCCCGAGAAGATCAACCCAGCCTTCAACGCACTGAATTTTGAATATACATTAAAAATATTATTATTATGAGGGCTAAGATCGACTTTTTAAACCTGATAGCTTTCCAATCCGCTTATGATAAGGGCCCGGATTTCTAAGCGCTCAAAATTATTAAAAAAAAAAAAGTCACATCACAAGTCTCTAAAAGAATCTAAATAGTCCATAAAAAGTCTCTATAAAAGTAAAATAGTCTCAAAAAGTCCCCAAAAATCTATGGCATCATGAGTATCAAATTAAAAGTCTTCGAAAAACTGAACCTAAATTTTATAGTTCTATTTCTCCCAAACTATGAACAACGTAACCAGTTTGAACCAAAATATTTTATTGTAACAAATAATATTAAGGTTGTTATGATTTTTCAATTTTTTTCAAGTGAAATGGATTTTTAAGATTTCTTTTTTTCTGAAAAATTAAAAATTTTTTACCTCACAAAACTGGATTTGATTTCTACTCGAAATAGTCCCAGAAAGTTCCTGAAAACATCAATTTTAGGCAAAAATGTCATTTTTAAGCAGTGTTGTTGGACAAAACGTCATTCTGTCATTTTGTCAGATGAGCATTTCATTTTTTGTTTCTTTCTTTTTATGTTACCCATGCGTTTTTTCATTTTCAGAGTTTTGTCATTCTATTTTTTCATAGTTTTGTTCATTCAGTCTTGACAGAATTATTTTGTTATTTTGTCTTTCTTTTTGTCATGTCGCTTAGCGTAGTCTACTTTCAAGAACAATGTCGCTTAGCATAATCTGTCATCAATTATCATGTCGTTTAGCATAGTTCATCATTGAATCATTCACGAAATGTCATAACATATTTTTTCGTCATTTTGTTTTGTCATTGAGTTCATTTTTTTGTTATGTCATTGACGAAACGGTTGTGACAAAAAACAATTTAAGGTTGTGATAAAATTTTGAAAATTCAATTGCCCTTTCGTCATTAATTTTGTTTTGTCATGTCCAACAACACGGTAGTTAGCTCATTGGTTTCTGAATTTCTAGATTCGTCCAGAAAACCTCAATAGACCGAATACGCTCAGCTAGGGGGGAAAAAAGTTTTCGCCTAAAAATCCGGGCCCTGCTTATGATAATTAATACTTACAAATAAGTTCGATGTCCGAAAACAAGAAACAAAATCCAATACCTCTCAAACCTGGAGTACAACTGTTTACAATATAATGAGCTGCCTACATATATTTGTCACCAAACCCATTGACCCAAATGTTTTTTGTTTTTTTTTTTGTTCTTGCAGTAATGGTTACCGTTACCGGATTATAGGTGATGTACATGAGCTTCCTGTCCGTATTCGCTCATTATGCGACCAATTAACACGACGAGCGAAATTGAATGAAGGCGGAATAATTAACTTAGCAATTAATTATTCAGGTATGACGTTACTAAAACACGCTTCCCTTTTTGAAAGCGAGTAGCACGGTAGCTCGATCTGCCGCAGCTGCGACATCGAATTTTCGAACCTGACTTACAAACTCTTCTGATCGCCTGGGACCGTCATTCTGATGGTCCAAGGTCGGGTTAACACAATTTTCCCATCATACGAGAGAATGAACGCAAAAATCATATACTTTCTTGCTGACTGAATTACTACCAAGCATTTTTTACGTGGGGCCTGATTGGCCGAGTGGATAGAGTGCTGGTCTCGGAATCCGGAGGTTCAGGGTTCAAATTTCGACCTAGACCGGTTTTTTGGCAAGGAGAGAAGAGGGCTAAGACAGCTCTAACAGCCTCCCCGACGTCTCTGAAGTAATGCTTGAAAGAGCGAATTCTAGAGCTCGGGTTGAGAGCAAAATTAGAAAAGAAGAAGCACTTCTTACGTTTTACGGGGTCGAAACCACAATCAGATCATTTATAAATACAAAATTTAAAGAAAACGTTATCTAAAGAGAAATCGGATCAACACAGGACCAAGTATAAGATTTCCAAATGTTGAACTCTAGTTTCGTTCAAAAATTAGTTATTCAAAAGAATCAGGGGGTCCGTCAGCATTGCAATTGAGTAAGGTCAAGTATTTATTCATTTATTTATACTGTTGGAAAGCTTGAGCCAAAGGCAGCAAAGTCCATGTAAACTGAAAAAATAAGAGTCCGCCGACATCACTATCATCTCCAGGAAAATTGATAGATATTTATGTACAACTCGGTCAATGTAATAGACTGTGTTGCAGTACCGAAATAAAATAATCCAGAAAAAAAAATCAATCAGTTAGAGGAATCACATATCAAATTATTCCAGTTTATTCACCAGTGGAAACAGTAATAATGAAAACATCCTAGCAATCAGAGCAGTCGGCAGGAAAGGCTGCCAGGTCTCTGACGCAATGCGACAAAAGAAGGTTGGATTCCAGAGCCTGTGGTATGGTGTCGCGAGGGTCAATTTGGCAAGAGTGCATCGCCATACACCTAACCAATCAAGTCGACAATGAAATCATCTCTCTATGTATTCAAAACCGGGCAGATCAGCTACTTTCAAGGACATAATCTGTTCTAACATAAGAGATCTCCAAGTTTTAAGACATAACCTACATAATAAGACATAAAAAAGTACATAATGACATGATATCCACTGCGGGTTGCCTACCCTGCCCCTTCATTGCTTATTTCTCCAGGGGTAGTCTACCCTTGGGAGGGGGGCGCTAATAAAAAGACATATCTCTCTATATACTAAAAAAGGACAG